>CAUIJW010000138.1:0-5646685 GCA_960531205.1 Andrena bicolor
CAGTCAGCGGACTTCCCGTTTCGATCCTGTGTACCTCCGCCAGGTATCTTGCTACCAGCGAGACAGTAAAATCTTTAGCCTGTTAAAAAAAACGCATTTCGAGTATTGGGAGAAGGGAATTGACAGAAATATTACCACGAAAATACGCGTCTCGTTGGTTGAAATTCTTTTTCCAACGAAAGGTCGTGCTTAATAGCTTCGGCGAAAAAAATACGAGACTCGTACAATTCAGCGGAGGTCGTTAAGAAATAATCCTGGCAAGTCATTTAACTTTGCTAGGATCGGTTCGAAACGTTTTATTACTTTATTGGTAGTAGCACAGGTATATCCGCATAGGTCCTAAGCCGTAGGGGCGAAAGACGATTAAAGGGTCCCACAGCCTGGGGGAACCTTTAACCTGCAGTTAAATCCGCGCGGACAAGGTGACGCGGAAAGTAACAAGACAATTAGAGGACAACCCAATTATAAAAGCGAAAATATGAGATTGGTGTTAGTCATGTACTAATGTAAATACCAAGCCCGTGCATACGTTCAAATTAGGCACAAAATGTTGAAATTTTGTCTTTTGCGGTTCATCTTGATAAAACAGCCATTTGAAAATGATCAAATTATTCTGGAAATTATAGTGCTCCCTGAATTTTTACCAGCAGTGTATTTTACCTGAAACGGGGCGCGCCGCTGTCCTTAACAGCTTCCTAAGTTCCTACGACGTTCAATATGTAAATTATCAACAAGAGACAGGCTTATTTTATACACAATTTTCCACCGAATGTGGTAGTATTTTTTCGGATTTATAAAATCGCGACCTTCAGCCTAAATTCGTTAAATAAATCTTTCTTTATAATTGTCATTATTGTAAAAACGATTTTTTAACCTTAAACTTATTCTTTATTTCGCCACTCTTCATTTTTGTCTTATTGTCGCCTGTAGAATCACCCCCTAGAATATCCTTGATTATCAGTAAAGTAATACCCTGTATATGTAGGTATGTATTAATACGTATGGCCAAAGTTTCATAACTTCTTTAATTATCGATATCTTGCCTTGTGTAAGACAATTCGACGCTGTGCGGAGAAGGCTGGTCGTTGCATGGTGGGTCTGTTTAGTGTTTATTTACGGTGGAACGGCTATGGCGATGAATGCAAGCGGCCGTTCCAATGTGCGGCCGGCGACGGTCCCACTAGTACAAGGGAGAAACAGATGCATACTTCTCCCTTGCACTAGTGGGACCGCCGCCAGCCGTTGTCGCCGGCCGCGCATTGGAACGGCAGCTTTGCTATGACCCCGACGCAAGGACGCCTGTGCCCATCCTAAAGTGTTTCAAGGGTCTAGGGGTGTGGAAAACCCAACTGGGCCCGTGACTTCGGCACGCGGACGATCCCTGCAGAGTTTTCCAAACGAACGGACGTCTGGGGTACAGATGCAAATTTCACGTAATTTCAAAATGTAATTGTGTAATAGATTACAAATTATTTTTTGTAATCGTAAATTTAGGTAGTTGACAAATTGGCGTCAACTACGTAAATTTGCGAGAGAGTTCGACCGTCAGCGTTCTTTTCATTCTATTCAATCTCAAAAACCATACGATCACCTGTTACTTTGTATGATACTCGTCCGAGTGCGATATTATGTTTTTCTGATCGAATTGAAAGAATGCCGACGGTCCGACTCTCCCGCTCGCATGGCCTACTCAGTGGCCGCTCGGAGTGAGAGCGAATCACGGTGGGCAATAATTTGTCACGACGATGCCGTCGATGATCAGTCGAAAGACGATACATTGTTGCGTCTGGGGACGCAACGAAAACGATGGGTCCACGGCGCCACAGTGGGACAAACTGCTCCTTTTTGTGTCAAAATCGTAAAACTCTTGATAGGAATAAGGTAGAGGGATGAAACTTTTTGGACGTTAAAGCTAAGATGTTGCAGATTAAGGGAAAAATGTTTAGAATGTATCAAAAACAAGTTTTGACCTTGAAAACCTAAGTTGAAGTTGACATTTTCGACGAAAATTTCGGTTTTTCCGTTATAATTCGTGGTTGAAGTTTTTCCTTTACTTGTTATACATCATTTACTATAGATTTTGACGAGTGAATACGTACGTTATTTACTGCAAATATTAATGTGTAATTATAAAGAAATTTACATTTACTTTAAAATACTTTTCTGCCAGTTTAACGAAGAAAGCGGATATGACAGCGATGTGTTAAAGCACCAAACCTTGACCATTTTTCTTGTCACCGTTTAGGCATGGCTGTAATTTAAAGGCGGTTTATTGCGGGTAATTTGTAACGGCTCTAGGCTTATGTAAGCCAGATGCCGCGGCCCGAGCCTAGACCCCGAAATGTTTGGGTGCTTCGAATGATGTCGCGAAGTTGAGATTTGCCAGAACCGCGATTCGGGGGTGAGAACAGCTTTCCCTTAGATAAAGACATCTTCCCACCATTGCCATATTCTGCACGCCTATTTTTGTATCCAGCCAAGGACAAGGCTTAGCGCTTTCCTTAGCGTCACTGAGTCCGGCATAACCCTTTCTGTAACCCTCACTTTTTGCAACTTTCTTATTTAATTATATAGTGATTATTAAGTTATCCACGAGTATATTCATTTTCCTTTCTTAACTATCTCCTACCAAGTTAATTTGGCGCGGCGTGACTTCCCGGACGAGGAGAAATCAAAAAGGACATTCGGTCGACGATCGTCTAACGCAGGCCTGCCCCATCGGGTGCAAATACCTCCTGAATTTCTGGGACCCGGGCAACAGCCGAGCGCGGGACTGGCTACGTTGCTAACCACAGCATGGGTTGCGGGAGAACTGCATGAGTGTGCGGCCGTCCTAACAGCTTCGCACACTCATGCAGTTCTCTCACAAATCTCGCAACGGGTAGCAATGGAACAGTCCCGCGCTCGGCTGTTACCCGGGTCCCAGAAATTCAGGAGGTATTTGCACCCGATGGGGCAGGCCTGGTCTAACGAGTCGAAAGATTTAGTCTGCGAGAGAGCCTTTCAATATATATATAGCGTTACAGTTCTGTTATAAGTCAGCAAATATATATCGCTACAGTTTCGTAATAAATCAGCAAATATAATACCTACTCGCCACAGGAGGCAAAGTTATATTGCGCGATCTGTATTGCAATACACGAGTACACTAATACAAATAGTAATTAATTTCATTTTAATATCAGACACTCCTTGATAGAGTGATGCGTGCACGTGAAAGTAATAAATATGCGAGGTGAAGGATTAACTTGACCGCGTCACAATTTGCGAGCGCCTGCCGATGGTGCGGGTTTACAACCCCTGCTGTTCGGTTCTTCGGTAGTACCTACCCAGGATGGGCATTATTTAAATGACGTATCAAATAAAAGAGACGTTAGTCTTATTCGTCATGAATAAGACTAAACCCGAGTCAATCTTTAATTGAAGCGCTCATGATTGAAGCGATGGGGATTCAATCGCCGGCCACGATTGAATACCTTCCATCGTGGGGTATTCAATCGTTGGCCATGATTGACAACTTCCATCATGGCATTCAATCGTCGGCCATGATTGAATTGCCTTCAATCATGGGGATTCAATCATGATTGAATGAACAGTGTTCTCGTCTTCAATCGTATTTCAGTCGAGTTTCAATCGACTAACTTTGGCGAGCCTCGAGACTCGCGAGAGCCTTTGATCGATGTCGCGCGAGGCCCGAGCGGTGCGACATTGTATCGTTCACTCGTCTAAACTGCCGCACACTGCACAGTGTGCGATTTTGGACAAAAATCGCTAGACAGCGCAAATCTTGACCGATTTCAATGATTTTTTTTTAAATACTCGTGAAGGGCTCAGCAATAACGGAGGACTGCAGAAAATGCTGTATTTTTTTGTCTAATCTATAAAAAACATTATTTATCATAACATCACATAAAAACATAAACTTTGGGAATTAAAGATATTAAAAATTAATTTTTTGTAAATTTAATATTAGCTATAAAATAAAAAATTTACTTCAAATTTACAAAATTTATGTTTTATATAAACTGCTAAGTATAGCTGATTTAAATCTAATATTTTTAAATTATATTTCAATTTTATTAGTTTTTATCTTATTTTATCCTCTACTAATCTAGTAGCTAGTAAAGGATGCCGAATGCTTAAGCATTTGCTTAAGAATAAGTAACGACTATGAATACCGGCCTATATGTCGTTTCAGAAACAACCGAAATCTGAGGCACATATGTAGCGCCATCTGTATTGATACATATATTGGTTATAGATCTCAACATGTATGTGGTTTAAGCCTTCAACGACGACGTTAAGGTGTGATTTCCTAGCAGCGATCGGCCGCGGCTATCACACCAGCGCAAGGGAGAAGTACTTATGTATGCATCTGTGTCTCTGTTGCGCTGGTGGGACCGCCGCGGCCGATCGCGGCTAGGAAATCCCGTCTTTAGATCTCATTATTTCTCTACGCGGACCGTAAATCTAAAATTGTAGCTTCGGGTACTTATTATTTTTTTCGCGTAGCGGCCGCGCGTCCTCCACACGAATCTAGCCCCAGTCAATACTAATACACGGCACACGCCGTTTTGAAGAATGTGAGAGGACTCCAAATGTCAAATTTTAGCTTCGGAAATTCACCCGATTGAAAGATGCAGTTAATTTAGGGAGAGATAGAGCGAGAGCGAGAATGTTTTGTCTCGCTCCGTTGTTTCGGACGCCGTGACACTCCGTCTTTTACGTGCGCGATGGTCGCAAGCGCTTACGGTGAGCACGGGGACGCGAACGCCCGCCGCACAAGCAAAGCGTTCCAACACTGTATTCTGGAATTTGTTATACACATTGGCCTCAACATTTTCTGCCAGATTTCGTTAAAAAATCGCTCGTCCACCCCTCGTAAGAGTGAATTGCAACGGCGCATGGCTCGGTTCGCGGCATGGCTCGGTTCGCGGCAAGGCTCGGCTCGGGTCGACTTGGCTCGGCTCGGCTCGGCTCGGCTCGGCTCGGCTCGGCTCGAGCGCCAACAATGAACTTCTTTGTCGCCTGGCTGAACCGCGCTCGCCAACCCTGATACAAGACCTGGCCAGTTCGAAGTTAACTCTCGAAGTACAAGCAGCTCTCGTTTTGAAAAGTTTTTATATTTCGCGTTATTTCTTTTAATTTATATTCCCTTTTTTTCTTCTTTTTATAGTAATCGTGTGTTAGTGTATTTTTTAAAATTATATATTCAATATTTCTTATTCTTTTTATATTATACTTATATTATATAGTGTGTTAGTGTGTTTTTTCAAATTATATATTCAATTTATTTTATTCCTTTTATATACGTATATAGTGTGTTAAGTGTGTTTTTTAATATTTTATTATATATAATTACATTTTTCTTATTTTTGTTATACTTATAGTGTTTATTTTTTTTTAATATATTTTAGTTACTTTATTCGTTTTATACTTCGCGTGCGTGTTTTTTTTTTAATTTTTTATTTGCTTTTTTCGAAGTTAACCTTCGAAAGACTTTTAGAAAGGCTCGAGTCATCGTCGGTAAGTACAAGTAACATCATGATTAACACAAACCTATAATACGGCAATATTTCATAAGTATTCTAATATAATGCAGTGTCAATTTTGTAATAAATTCTCATAATTATTTTTTAGTACAACTCTCAACAATGTTAAAGGCTTACAGCATTGTTGAATTTTCGGATGGCGTCCAAATAGTCCCATCCTGCTGGATGAACGCGGGGAAAAGTAGTTGTGTATGGCCGAGCCACATCCGAAATGATTTTACTTTGAATAAAGTAATAATGAAGGGAGAACCTCCTCGGGAAGGTGATAATTGGGACACGTGCAATATTCTTAAATGGTTTTGCTCAACTGGTATGTTTTTTCAATTAAATCCTTATTTATATCAATTCTTCCTGAATACGCATATAACTTAATCTGTGACAGATAATTATACTCGGGCCCTTGAGCTCAGAAGCGACGCCATGGACACGTCCAACGTAGAGGAGTCCGATGGTATCTACCAGGGCACCTATAATATGAGGAAAAAGTCACAGGAGCGGAAAAAAATGAACACGCGTGTGGCACTGTCGAGCGAGGAAGAGGGCAGTTCCTATCAACCCCCCCCCAAAAAAAAAAGTGGATTACCTGTCCCACCTCTGCGAAAATTATTGCAGGAAGGTATTGTTATATTAATCATTCATTACTTATTATGAAAATAAATGTAAAGTAATATACAGTGCGTCAAAAAATTGCGTGACTTCGCGGAACATGTAATATCCCGATGAAAAAACACATCGAAAAGTCCTTTACCGTACGCTGCTGCGCGTTCACTTCAAACGGCCTTAAGCTGCGTGGTTCGGAAGCCTCGCATTCTAAAACTATTTCGATGTCTTTTTTCATCGGTATATTGCATCATCCGAGAATTCTCGCCATTTTGGGACTCCCGCATGAACATTGATCGGAGGATGTTGACAATTATCACTGTACAACACTATTTTTGGTCCGCAATATCCGCTGCGTGATTCTTGTAGAGTTTTTCGCCTTGAACACGAATCCGCATGCAGAATTGCTGTATCACCCTCAGGTTTTGACAAACATGAGTTTCTTAAAAACACACGATTTTGAGGAAAAGTGAGGTATTTACGTGAAAACTAAGAAGGCTAGAAAGTTCGAATTACACTGAAAAGATAGAGGAGAGTTGTCCGAATATATAGGTGTATATAGTTATTAAATTTGAACGTCCTGAATGGTTGTAAATGACCATCAAAGTTTGAAAAACTGTCGTTGCGCATGGTTTTTTCCACGCAATAGTTTTGCATTTTTACGAAAAAATTTTTACCTAGCCCGAAAACGCTACCCAGAATCTGATTCTGTAGACATTTTCGAAGAAGAAACCATCCAGGAAAAGTGTCGAAACGATTTGTAACTCGAACTCATAGAGAAAATATCCATCGGCAACGCGTTCACGGTGTTTTGCCGCCTGGCGGCCATTGCTCGCCTGACGCGACTCCCCAGGTCTGGCGCTACGCGTAGTGATGGGACTCCGGAGTCGGTTCCAAGCGCTTCGAATCCGTCTGAGTGTCAGGCGACTACCTCGAAACGCTTCGAACATGATTCGAAGTCTTGGTCGGCTTCGAAGTCTTGATTGATGGGCTTCGAAGTTTTCGTCATATATATATATATAGATTCGAAGCGGTTCAAATCCCATCACTAGCTACGCGTGATCGACGTCGATGGTACTGTTCAGTGGGCACCGACATTCTATATGGATCATCCTTAATTTTTTTCATGTATTCGTAGATACTATTCTCGGATTTAAACAAACTTTTCCCGATCAGTCTCTGTTTTAAACAATTTCGATCATCAATGCATGAATACCCACGTATGACTTGTTAATATGGAACCGTATAGAAACAAACACAATTCTTTCAGAATTTACAACATTTTTATTATTATTGTTTGACCAGATTTATAACACTTTTCCAAATATGGTAATAGTTGAAACTCATTAAACAGTATTTGAAATCAACGCGAAGTCTATTTAAGTATCATTTAGACATCTTTTTTGAATAAATTCATTATTCAATATTTCTGAAACACAGTATGCGATACGAAAGTAATACAAATTTCAGAGCTTTAGTGAAGACGGAGAAGTAAGAGTTCGTAGGTATCGCATGAACTCTTTCGATATACACATAAACATCGCTTGGCATCTCTGCCTAACGCGCGATACAATCACAGAAATAATAAATATCTTGAAATGCTCTGCTTTCCTATACACGTCGTCTTAGTCAGAACTCAGTTTTGTCTTCAAAATCATTCGAGTCAGTCGTGCTAAGCAGTCCAGAAAGTCTTTCTTTGCATCGAATAAAACTTGTGCTGCGACAAGCTGAGAATTACAGTGTATCCATGAATACATGAAAAAGAAATAAGGATGATACATATAGAAAGTCAATGTCCACTGAACGGTATCATCGGCGTCGATTACGCGTAGCAACGGCCCTGACGAGTCGCGCCAGGCGAGCAATGGCTGCCAGGCGGCAAAACACTGTGAACGCGTTGCCGATGCATATTTTCTCTATCAGTTCGAGTTAAAAACCGTTCCGACACTTTCCCTGGGTGGTTTCTTCTTCAGAAATGTCTACAGAATCCGATTCTGGGTAGCGTTTTCGGGTTAGGTAAAAATTTTTTCGTAAAAATGCAAAACCATTGCCTGGAAAAAACCATGAGCAACGATAGTTTTTCAAACTTTGATGGTCATTTACAACCATTCAAGACATTCAAATTTAATAACTATATACACCTATATATTCGGACAACTCTCTATCTTTTCAGTGTAAGTCGAACTTTCTAGCCTTCTTAGTTTTCACGTAATACCTCACTTTTACTCAAAATCGTGTGTTTTTAAGAAACTCATGTTTTTCAAAAACTGAGGGTGATACAGTAATGTTGCTTGCGGATTCGTGTTCAGGGCGAAAAACTCTACAAGAATTACCCGGTGGATATTGCGGAACAGAAAAAAAGTTTCATTTTGTTTGACTGTGTTACATAATGAATTGCCGGTTTCAATGCAGATTTTACAAACACGCCAACGGGCGACTATTTTGAAGAAATGTCAAGTACAGTGGATGTAATGACACACGCCGAGGAAATTACAATATCGGCACCACCAACAGCAGCATCAGCAGGACCAACACGAACAGCAGTATCACCATTACCATCACCAATACCATCACCAACAATACCATCACCGAGACCATCATCAACAGTACCACGACCACTACCAAGAGCGAAGTCATCATCATCATCATCATCATCATCATCATCATCATCATCACGTACGTTTCCGCAGCTACAAACTCATATCAAATCCAATGGGTTTCCACACATTGATTATAATCCTAAATGTAATTTTTGTTAAAAAAAAATACATATGTTAAATTAACTTCTCTTATCTTTATTCAGAGTTCGAAACATTCATGAGAAAGAGCATTGCAGCAATTAATCTGAGGTTAAACGACATGCAAAACCAATTGAACAGAATTGAAGGAAGAGACACAATACATCCTGACAATAGAAACATTATGACAACAGCATTAATCAATGTGGAAACGGAAATTTCCACAATACACAATCTGCCCATTAATGATGAAGAGGGGTTGCGGAGTTTAAATAATAAATTACTGGATACGGCTGTATTCAATAATATGGTAAGTGGCGTAAGAGTAATAAAGAGTAAAAAATATAAATTAACTTTATATTCTAATTACTTTTATATTCAACAGCTACTTTATCTTGCTGCATTGTAGGCATACAAAGGATAATTACCTGAGTATTGGTATTTATTATAAATAGTAGCAACATACATGCAATTTGTAAAATGCACTGCACTTCTTATAGTCAACTTATACTACTGCACGACGAGGGGATTTTCTTGCATGTACAGGGTGTCCCATAAAATTGCGGAACATGAATATTGACTTTTTGGAACATGTGACGTCCCGATGCAAACAGACAGGATATTTCATGTTCCGAGAAGTCCCGCAATTTTATGGGACACCTTGTATTTCGTTGCTGGCTGCGCGACGAGCTTTTACTTTTCATACAGTTTCCTTGTAAACATGCATTCACTTTTTTATAACAATTATTTAAACTAATGGTGATTGTTATTTGTCATTGCTTCAGTGCACCCAGTGTTTGGCGTTACACGAATGCTGCTTTTATTGAACTCATGTTTCATGACTGAAATAATTTATTAATGACTTTTTATAGGTTCATGTATTGAAGAAAACCGGTGGGAGCAACGTCGCGACAACGGCAGCATCGGTGCTGCAAAAATTATTGACTGATTGTGTGGCGGCAACATACAGTTGGTGTGGAAGAAATAAAAAAAAAACATTCAAAAATTACAAATGTATAGTTAAATTAGTATTGGGTAAGTAAATTTATTTTTTATCTCATTTCAGCAATTAAAATTGTAAAATAAATGCATGTATTGTTCCAGCTTCAGTACACGCTGCATGCAGCGGTAGTGGATTAAAGGCAACAGACCTGGATATAATAAACGCGGCAGGAAAATGGTTGGCGCAAACCAAAAAGCGGATCTTGCGAGCAGAATTAAAATCAAAGAATGATCAGGACCGAACCGCTGTGGACTCGGCGGTTTAATAGTCGAAGAAGCACGGGGGTGGGAGGAGAGTGAGACCGAGGCCCGAACTGACAGGGGGATGCAGCGATATTTGTGCTACGGATTTTTCCACTATCGCGTTCAATGCCAAAATACCTTTTTTTATTAATATTTCGGAAAGTGTTGAATGTTGGATGCAACATTGAGATATATGAGGCAGTGAGAGCAACAACGCACATTGAAAAATTATTTTTTTCTATTTTATATGATTAGTAGAGCCTACTGAAATATATTATTAGTAGTAATTCAATTTCGAAAAACCTGTGGGTTTGTTTGTTTGCCTCATATGTTTGTCTACTATACCTACTATTGCCCGGCCGAAAGAAGACTCCCAGCAGGCGGTCTCGGGCGATACAGTCCGTCGCTATGACGATTGGTCGAGTCACCTATTTGGTCAAACCTTTAAAGACGGGGCACACGTATTTTGGTTATTGGCTGAAGTAGGCACATACATTGTCGCACCGCGCGACGAAGTGACCGAACAAAACACATCGAGATCGAGTGGGATAGAGCGATCTGACCGACGAACGCCAAAGCAATAGCGTAGGCATCTCAGACGGTTAGCCATTAATATATAATAACATAAAAATTTCCTTATTTTTCACAATATGTTTAGGAAAGTATTATCCTGATACCAAACCAATGATAATACTTTCCTGAACAAATTGTGAAAAATAAGGAAATTTTTATGTTATTATATATTAATGGCTAACCGTCTGAGATGCCTACGCTATTGCTTTGGCGTTCGTCGGTCAGATCGCTCTATCCCACTCGATCTCGATGTGTTTTGTTCGGTCACTTCGTCGCGCGGTGCGACAATGTATGTGCCTACTTCAGCCAATAACCAAAATACGTGTGCCCCGTCTTTAAAGGTTTGACCCAATAGGTGACTCGACCAATCGTCATAGCGACGGACTGTATCGCCCGAGACCGCCTGCTAGTGGTCTTCTTTCGGCCGGGCAATAGTACATTGCGACATATATATTTATGAGATTCATCAAAATCCGTAGCACATATATCGCGGCTTTCCCTTGTGATGGGACTATTATTATACCAGAACAGCATGGGTTTGTCCTTGGAAGATCTACCACTACAAATTTACTATGCTATCAATATTACCTTGTGGATGCGATCGATAAAGGATTTCAGGTCGATGTCGTCTATACGGACTTTAGCAAAGCTTTTGATTCAGTGAGTCATTCTATCCTAATCTCCAAACTTAGAGCTCTGGGTATTCGTGGCTCTGTTTTATCTTGGTTATCCAGTTTTATTACTAATAGATTCCAAGTCGTTAAGTTCAATAATTATCTTTCATCCAAGTTCCTTGTTCGATCTGGGGTCCCACAAGGCTCCCACCTTGGTCCATTGCTATTTAATCTATTTATGAATGACATAACCAATGTATTTGAACACAGTCAATTTCTCCTGTATTCTGATGACCTCAAAGTTTTTCGTAAAATTGTGAACATTAATGATGCACTTCTTCTGCAAAGTGATTTGCATAAACTTGAAATTTGGTGTAATACGAACAAGCTTGGGTTGAATATATCAAAATGTCATGTTATCCGTTTCTGCGTGAAAGTTGATGTTCTCCAGTTCAACTACTCGATAAATTCAACATCACTTATCCCTGTAAATAGTATTAAGGATCTTGGCATCGTATTTACTTCATCTCTGTCATTTCGCTCTCATTGTCTCAATATAGTGGGAAAGGCTCTTAAGATTTTAGGCCTCATTTTTCGGATCTCGCGTTACTTTAACAATATTGGATCTATAAAGCTTTTATACGTGTCGTTAGTTCGGCCACATTTAGAATACTGCTCTATTATCTGGAATCCGTATTTTAACAACCTTTCCTCACTGATTGAACGTGTCCAGCATAAATTTCTCCGTTTCATTGCGTACAAACTTGGTGGTCCGTCATACACTTTTGCCTATTCTCACAATTATGTGCCTCTCCTCTGTCAACTGCGTATGCAAACACTTGAGAGACGTAGATTTATAGCGGACTTATATTTTAGTTATAAGATATTTAATCATCTTATAAAATGCTCTCAAATTTTACAACTTTTCAGATTATATATTCCCCCTAAAAAACTTAGGCACTGCTCACTCCTATATGTAGAGCATCATCGGACTCTTAGGGGTAAATACAATCCGATAAACCGTATGTGTATGAATGTTAACTCCGTGTCTAATATTTTCGATTTTTTCGATTGTCCATTTCATACATTTAGAAGTAGAGTTATAAATCATTTATGTAAGTAGCTGCTATTTCCGTCTTACTTGGGTTTTGTGTTTTATTTCTGTGCGTTTTATAATGTCACCATATTTTGCGTATTATATTTATAAGTTTCTTATCTGTGCTTCATTTCTCAGTTTATATACTATTGTATTTGTATTGATCAAAGGGCTTTCCGTTTAAAATAAATTAATAATAATAATAATAATAATAATAATAATAATTTAAATATGGATTTGCGAGAATGGTCAATGCAACATCAACAAGATCCATTTCTTTTGTATCAAAGACACACAGTGTCCTCTGTTGCGTTAGTCTTAAAATATCAACACTGGCCGGACTGTCCCGGTGGTCGAACTATACCGGACTTATCCTACAAATATATATATATATCTATTTTGTGTTGTGTCATTTCATATTTTATGTTCAGATTAGTTTTATTTAGATGTTTTTTGTATAAGTTGGAACTGATACCGTGTCGATACTATTATTTTTTGAATTGTTATTATTATTGTTGCTGTTGTCGACTTGAACAAAAAAATATATGAATATTTCATTGTGAATATTTATTGTAATTTAATTAATTTCCCTTATATTTTCTATCCTTTCTGTAATGTCACACAAATTTTGCCGAAACAACATTGCTTTAAAATCTGCGAACAGTTACGGGACCATGGCCAGAGAATGGCCGGAATGTTCCATGAGGCTGGCCAGAGAATGGCCGGAACGTTCCATGAGGCTGGCCAGAGAATGGCCTGAGCGCTCCGTGAGCATTGCCAGAGAATGGCCGGAACGTTCCATGAGGCTGGCCAGAGAATGGCCTGAGCGCTCCGTGAGCATTGCCAGAGAATGGCCGGAACGTTCCATGAGGCTGGCCAGAGAATGGCCTGAGCGCTCCGTGAGCATTGCCAGAGAATGGCCGGAACGTTCCATGAGGCTGGCTAGAAAATTCCGTGACCATGGCTAGAAAATTCCCGGAACGTTGCCGGGCAATGTTCCACACGGGCGGACATAGGAACCTTCCTGGAACATTCCAGCCATGGTCACGGAACGTTCCGCTGTCTGGCCGCAACCTTCCTGGAACTTTCCTGGAACCTTCCTGCCACGGAGTGTGCTGTATGGGTATGTATATACTATTTGTAAGTTAAGTCGAACTTTTTAAAAAAAAATATTTTTGTTTGTTTCATATAGATTTCCGTTGGTTACAGAACATAGATCTGGGCCAGAATTTCCTACATTCAAACAACGCCTTATTGTGTTATAATCATTTTGAAAAACTGTGTTGAAAAACTCTGGTGGATCTTCTCAAACCCGCGTATGTGGAGTTCCAGTGTCTTCTGCCCTCTTTACTTAAAATGTACTGCATGCAGCATGTAATGAACCTGGAATAATACATGCATTTATTTTAGAATTTTACAATTTTAAGTGCTAAAATGTGATAAATAATAAATTGACTTACTCATTGCTAACTTTACTATATGTTTGAAGGTACTGAATGATTGTTTTTGCTATTTTCCGTACCAACTATATTTTTCTGCTACAGAATCGTCTATTAATTTATTTAATATCATCAACGCCATTATCGTAGCATTGCTTCCACAGCTCCTCTTCAGTAAATGAATCTATAAAAGGTCATTAATAAATTATTTTAGTCATGAACTATGGCTTCATTGAAAACAACATTCATGTAACGCCAATCACAGGGGTGCATTGAAGCGAAGCAATGAAAAAATAACAATCACCATAACTTTAAATAATTGAACGGAAAGTGAAATGAAAGTTATACAGTGTATGCATGTTTACAAGGAAACTGTGTGAAAAATGAAAGCTTGTAGCACAGAAAGCAAAGAAATATTTGTATTTTAAATAATTAAACTATTGCAGTTGGTTAATAAACATCAAATATGTTATATTAGTTACTTTAACTTAAAAATAAGATCCTTAATTTGAATAATTCATATCTATTATCTGCGAAAGATCTGTTTTTATCCCGTCCTTGTGTAGCGTGAATGAAAACATAAGTCCGACTTAACCTACAAATAGTATATACATGGGTTCTACTTACCCGTGATATGTCAAACCTTCATCCAATTCACTCAGGTCTTCTGCGCCAAAAAACACACACGTTCTAACCATTTTTATTACTTAAAAGCAATTAATAAATAATCACGCTCTAACTATTAACGCTTGTGCTTTCTGACGTGCTTTGGCTTTGCAACCTGTCACGTCGCATGCAGTTGTATGTGCGTGACGTCACACAACGCCTGGAGTTTCACCACGTGGGCTTGGGAAGTTCCATCAGAGCCATTATTATTATTTTTATTGTTATTATTATTGTTCTTGTTGTCGTCTTGTATATAAAAAATATATGAATATTTAATTGTCAGTATTTATTGTAATTTAATTAATTCCCTTACATTTTTTATCCTATCTGTAATATCACACAAATTTTGCCGAAACATCATTACTGTAAAATTTCCGAAAAGTTACGAGACCATTGCTGTAAAATCTGCGAACAATAATTATTATTGATATATATCAATTAGGGAAAAGTCGATGCAAGAATCGTTTCTGGAACCTTTGTTGTAAAATGTCCGGAAGGCTCCGTGAGCATTGCCAGAGAATGGCCTGAGCGCTCCGGGAGCATTGCCAGAGAATGGCCTGAGTGCTCCGTGAGCATTGCCAGAGAATGGCCTGAGCGCTCCGTGAGCATTGCCAGAGAATGGCCGGAACGTTCCATGAGGCTGGCAGGAAGGTTCCAACTGGTAATGTTCCACCGCAACATGGCTGGAATGTTCCAGGAAGGTTCCTATGTCCGCACCGAGAGAACATTCCACGGCAACCCCCATGGAACCTTGCTGCCACCTTCAGGCAACGGAGTGTGCTGTATGGGTTCTGATGAGGAGTCTGTCACCAGCTCGAGATGAACAGCTGATGTCGTCATGCACACAAAAACACAGATCCAACCCTTTTGTGTTTTTGCTCCTCGCCCGTTCCAAGTTTTGATAGTGATCGGACCAGCGTAGTCAATTCCAGTGTTGGTGAATGGCTGTGCGGGTGTGACTCTCGAAAGAGGTAGTTGGCCCATCAGCTGATGGGCACGGATCCCCCTTTGTCGGGCACACACCACACACCGCAGTATATGAGACTTCACTGGGGCTCGACCTCCGATGATCCAGTAGTTCTGTGTGATGTGAGCGAGGGTGAGTTGGGTACCTCCATGAAGAGTTTTCTTGTGTGAGTGGTCTATAACCAGATCGGACAGACGTGAGCTGCGAGGCAGGATAGCAGGATGTTTACCTTCATAATCCATGACAGTGTTGTGGAGTCTGCCTCCAACTCGTATGACTCCTTGTTCGTCGATGAACGCAGTGAGTCGACTGAAGGCATGAGATGAGGGAAGCGTTGATCTCGAGCTGATAACTTTGAATTCGTGGTTGAAGTAGATTGCCTGAGTCATCTTTATCCAAAAAATTCGAGCCGTCTCCAAGTCTCTTGGAGTGTGTGAGCTGATTGGCAGTGACACAGGCATTTTCCTCAACCTTGAGATGAATCTGAAACAAGCTGAAGTAATGCGATACAGTTTGTTGAGAGAAGAGAATTTGTATATGAGGTCCAGTGATATTTAATCTCTTGAATGTTGAGTAAGGTCGAGAATCCTGGACGAGCTTCTAGTGCACTTGAGTCGTCCTGATGCAATGGTTGTGATGGCCATGAGTCACTGGGTTGCGAGAGCCATGGTGGTCCCGTCCACCACAGCTGATGATGTTCAAGCTGGGATGTTGTGAGGCCTCGAGAAGCGCAATCAGCTGGATTCGAAGTGCCTGGAACGTGTCTCCAATGCGCCTGTGATGAGAGCTCTTGAATTTGAGAGACACGATTCCTGACGTACTCCTTCCAGCGGGAGGCATGAGAGTTGATCCATGTAAGTGCCACTTGAGAATCCGTCCACAGATGAGTTGATGCAATGTTGAGCTGAAGAGTTGCTTGAACGTACTTGGTAAGCCTTGCCAGCATCAATGCTGCGGTGAGTTCTAGTCTTGGGATTGTGAGTTTCTTGAGAGGTGCTACCTTCGTCTTGGAGCACACTAGTGTCGACACCTTGAGATTTGTGGACGGTGAACTTACGGTAATATACACTACCGCTGCCATGGCGAGTTGAGAGGCATCTGAGAATCCGTGGAGTTCCACAATTGATGTTGAATAGGTGTTGAACCACCTAGGAATGGAGAGCCTGGCCAGGCGTGTGAGGTCGTCTCTGATGGCATACCAAGGGAAGTGACTTGCTGTGGTAATGGATCATCCCAACGAAGCTTGTGTAGCCATAATTCCTGCAGAATTATCTTCGCCCGAATTATAACAGGTGCACGGAAGCCAAGTGGGTCGAATACCTGCGAGACTTCTGAGAGGATCTGGGCTTCGTTGGACTTGAAGTTGAGTTTGGCTTTGATGAGAAGGTAAAGTTGTCTTGGAAACTGTTCCATTGCAACCCTAGAATTTTAGTGTGGCAGTCGTCGAGTGAAATGGTTGAGCTTGAGGCTCTTGAGATGGAGGATATTTCTTCGAGTAATGCAGGATGCGTTGAATGCCATTTGGCGAGTGGAAAACCTCCCGCGTGACACAGGTAGATGAGATGATGTGCAATATTGATGAGTTGCTCACCTGTGTCAGCGCCGCCAAAAATGTCATCGACATATCGTGCGTGAGTTATGGAGGGTACAGCCAATGGAAAGCGGTGCCCTTCGTCCTCCGCCAGTTGTAGCAATGCTCGGACAGCCAGAAACGGTGCAGCCTTGGTGCCGTAGGTGACAGTCGTGAGCCTGAATGATGTTTCTTTCCCTTCCTCATCCACCCACAGTATGCGTTGGAGATCTTGATCGTCTTCATGAACTCGAACTTGTCGGTACATCTTTGTAATGTCTGTAGCATAGATGAACCTGTGCTGTCTAATCCAGAGCAGCACGTCTGAAATGTTGAGCAGAAGGTTACGCCCTGTGTGCATGAGATCGTTGAGAGAGTACCCAGATGTTGTTGCACACGAGCCATTGAAGACAACCCTCAACTTGGTGGTTTTGCTGTCGGGCTTGAGAACTCCATGATGAGGAAGGTAAAAGATTGAATTATTGTGAACTGAGTTTGATGGTGCTCTTACCATATGATTGAGGTGTTCGTATTCTGACATGAATTCTTGATAGAGTTTGCGATACTCATCGTTCTTGTTGAGCTTGACGAGAGTGCGTTTCAAGCATGCATGAGCTGCCTGATATGAATTGCCCAATACACTAGGTGACGATTTGAGGGGGATGCGTACGATGTATCGTCCTGTGGTATCTCTTGTGTGAGTTTCTTGAAAATGGGCTTCGCACTCTTGTTCTTCAGAGTTGAGTTGAGATGAATTGTCCATCGGGAGCTCCTCTTGAATCCAGAACCTCTCCAATAAATCACGTACGGACGGCTCGCCCTCTTGCACAAGTGAAGTGTGATAAGATGACTGGTTGAGAGTGGTGACGGAGGCAACTGGTCCAAGTATCAGCCATCCAAAGATTGAAAGCTGAGCGATCGGCATGGATGGCGCGCCTTTGATTATGTTGGGCCTTATGATTTGTCGATATGTGTCAGCTCCGATGATAATGTCGACAGGTCGTGGTTTCAAAAAGTCAGGATCTGCCAACGTGAGCCCCGCAAGATGTGGCCAATCTTGTGTGGGCACCTCTGCTGAGGGCACCCTTGAAGAGACTGATCTGAGAACATGGGCTTGAAGGGAAATTGACAACGGTCGGTGGATTGATCGCAGTGTTAGTTAGGCGACTCCTCTTGTCTGCGTGGACTTCTTCCCTCCAATGCCAATGATTGATATGGATGACTGGGATCGCTTGATGTTAAGTTCGGTGAGAAGATCCTCCTTAACGAAGGTAAGCTCTGATCCAGAATCAATAAGTATACGAACCAGTTGAGTTGACATTGGTGAGCTGAGATGAGCCTGGGCGGTTGCCAGGAGTGTGGGAAGGCTGCTTGATATTTGTGGGCTTTGGCTCGAAGAGCCTCTCCAACTGTGCCTGAATGAGGAGCCGTTTGTTGGCATATGTAGCCTTGAGTTTCTCCCACGCTGGGGTGAAGGAGGCCCCCTTTAATGGCAGCGCTTCAACCTTCTGGGCTGGTTCGCCCTCCAAGCTGGACAGCAAGTACTGTAGCCTCTCGATGTCGGTGAGGTTTTTGCGTGAGATGATCAAAGATGTGAACATTTCACAATACGCAGGCCACTTGGCGTAGTCCCCTGCGAATGTGGGTAACGCCAGCTCAGGGAGCTTCCCTAGAGCTGACGCTGTGCTCGCTGAGCTTGAGACACCCGAGGGTTGGAAAGGGGCCAATTCCTCTGCGAGCCTGCTGATTTCGACCCTGACGTCCATTGCCAGCTCCTGCATCTGGAAAAGCCAATTTTCCTTGAAGTATGGATGGTCGCGCTGCGTCCTGGTCCATGTAACTTCAAAGTAGGCGTGTTCCTTCTGGAACGCCTTAAGTAGCTCGTCGCCTTGCTGTCCATACACCTTTAGCTCCGACATTGAGGTGTTTGGGGCGCAGCTGGGAAGCCTTTTTTTGAGGGCTTTCATTAGCTCCAGCCGGGTGAGCTGAGTTTCAGCTTTAGATAGTACCTCGGACGGTACGCCAGAGGGAGATGAGCTCCTCGTCTCCGACCTTGGGAGAGGAGGGTTACCCTCGGATCCTGTGGGAATCTGGAGAGTTGGCGTTTGAGGACGAGACGATGTCTTCGACTGTGCCTGTGAGGACGGCTCTTTGGTTGCCATGCTGATAACCACACCGAGAGTTCACTTCTCACGGCCACTGAGAGTTCACTTCACACAGGCACTGAGAGTTCACTTCACCACTGATGCTTCACTTCAACACTGAGAGTTCCTTCCTGTCTTAGCTCCGGCTCGAACGACTAAATGTTTGAGAAAACGTACTTGAGTGATAGGAGAGGAATCTAAGACAGGTTAGGAATTGTTTGAAGGTTAACTGCGGTGAAAAACTTTGTCAATTTATTGAATCACAATTCTGTCAATGCACTTGATAAGATTTACGACCGTGATAATATTTATCACGGTTTTTGAGATGAGAACGAGACGGCGTTGAAAAAAACCCGCGTGGTTACCACGTGGAGTTCGCGCGGTTTTACTAATCGCGCTGCGGTGAGAGTTCAATTTACAAAACTTGATCGCGCGGCGATGAGAGTACAATTATGCGGGAGAAGAGCGTGAGAAAAGAATAACGAGATTGCTGACGATCGCGACGCGATAAACAGTGATCCGTTTACTTCAGATCGCACACAGAGAGTGAGGTAATGGCGGACGATCGCAACCGCGTCTTCTTCGTTCTTCTAGAACCCCGACGCGGCCCGCTGATTGGTACATCGATCTCGGCGACGGTTGATCGATGGCCGCTGATTGGCCGCTCGCCCAGCGATCCGCGTTGCTGGATCGCTGTCCGCGAGGTGCTGCGACGACCGCAATGGGAAGGCTAGATCCCATCAGGACGGTGGTCAGAGCAGACAACAGCCTGAGGCAGAGAGTCGATGCTGAGACAAGAATGGTGAAAGAGATCAGGAGTATCTTGATCAAGATTAAAACAACCGAAGAGAAAAATAGACGATTCGGCGGAACGACGGCTGATAGTTGCTGGACGACAGTAACGCCTACTGTGACTCCTAGTATAAGAATGACACACCAAGGCCATATAAAGGAGGATGCTCAAAAGAAGCTGGTGCAAACGAGAACTTACGGCGAAATGGGGACACAGATGTCGCCTCGAGAGACCTGGATGGAACATGAAAACTTGAGGAGTCAGACGAATATGCCGGACAAAATTGAAATAGGGACACAAACGGAAAATAGAGCCGAGGAAACAACGGAAGACCGGATAGAAGTCGAGAATTTGGATAAGGAAAATTCATCCTCCAAGAGGAAGGAAAGATCCCCCCGGAGGAGAATAGGGACATGAAAAGGAGCCGCGGCCAGAGGAGGCCTAAGACGACGGGCATGTGGATAGTGGGGACCCCGAGTTTCAGGGAGGCAGGGGAAACCCAGACCCCCCCCCCCGAGGAGGGGGAAAAGGAAAAGGATAAGGAAAATGAGCCATACGGGATCCGGGCGAGACCCACTTCAATCGAGGCCCTGGAACTGAGAGAACTCTGGGAAAAACAAAAGAAAATAATGAAGGAAATTAAAAGGTGCGAAGAGAGGATGAGGAGAAACAATCTGAGCCCAAACTCTATCGAGGACTTAAATACAGGGGATATGAGGTCCGAGGAAAGGAGGGGAAGGGAACCCACGGATGAACTCGTGGAAATAGCTGCGATATCTGGGGGAAAAGCAAACGGCACACGGTGGGGAGGAAAGGGAGGACACTTAAGGTGTGCCCTGGAAATGCCGAGAGCAGTGTAAACTGTGGAAATAGGAGCTTGGGCGAACGAATGGAAGGGAACGCGCGCTCCGTGGAGAGCGAATTAGAAGGAGAAGGATACATGAACCCTAAGAGGCAAAAGGAGCCAAAAAAACAGGGAGGAGGAAAGGAAAAAATAGACGCAAAAAGAGATAGGGATAGTAACAAAAGAGAAAATGACCAGACCAAAAATGGCAAGAAGGAAGAAAGAGGAGAAAAGAGACGACCGATGGGACCGAAGAGGCCCGAGGCAATCCTGGTCAAAACTGTGGAGGGAAAAACTTACGCGGATGTTTTCAAGGAAATCACGGTAGCAACCGGGGAAAATTAGAAGGCATCAAATCGGTAAGAAGATCCAGGGCGGGTGACTTGATTTTGGAGGCCGTTAAAAATGCGGACGTGAGTAGTCTGGCTGAGGCGGTCGAAGAAGCTGTCGGGGATAAGAAAAGAGTCCGGGCCCTGAGGGACAAGACAGCTGTAGAAATTAAGGGACTGGACCCAATGTCATAATCACTCCATGGAAGGTCGCGGACTTTATCTCGCGCCATACAAGCGTGGACAGGGAATAAACCAAACGAAAAAAAAAAAACGTCGAAAAGAAAAGAAAAATGCCTGCGGGCGTAACTACCGATGCGCAATTGGAGGAGTTGGCAAAACGTATGCGTATTCCATTCTTTAGAGGTGTTTTTATGCGGAACGCGTTATCAGCTGGAGGAGTACGTCGAAACGAGAGCGGTATCGTAAATTTGGACAATGTCGAGGGGCCGGGGACTCATTGGGTGGCGTATGCGAAGAGAGGGTGTCGAGCTATATATTTCGACAGCTTTGGGAATCTTCGACCGCCTATGGAATTGGTAAAATATCTGGATAAGGATGCTGTGAAAATTGAATACAATCGAACGTCTTATCAGAAGTACGATCAGAGCAATTGTGGACAACTATGTCTACGCTTTCTACAAACGATCGGCGCCAAATTTAAGGATTGACTTAGCACCACTCTGATTCAGTACTAGTCCAGCATTTCGAGCAGAATATGTCGTTAACATTCACTCTAACCGGCAAGAGTAGCACCCTCGCGGTGAGCTACTTTCCACCCATAGATTTGAGCGACGATGATTACGAGCTTGGTCTAACAACCTTTGAAACTTATCACACAATACCTAACATCGACTCGAGCAACGATAAATTCTACTTCATCGTAAACTATGATATCAACAACAGCGCCGACACCGCTTATGAATACATTACGATTCCCCATGGCTCCTACGAACTAGACGCCATTGCCAAGTACCTGAAGCAGCGATTACTCGTGCGGTATCCTCAAAAAAAAAATCTCGGTGGCACCGATGGCAGCAACGATGACGGTGATAACGATGCGTATCCTATAGTGTTGCGTCCCAACAACAACACCATGAAAAGCGAGCTGTACTGCCGGTTCGCCGTAGACTTTACAAACCCAATAACATTGGATCGCTACTGGGATTCTCGACGAATCGGGTATTAGAACCAGGACGATGGCACGAATCGGACGATACAATTAATATCATGAACGTGAACATTATTCGCATAGAATGTAGCGTGACCGCTGGCGCGTACAACAATGGGAGGCGTGTACATACGATACATGAATTTTCTCAGAGAGTTCCACCAGGATATAAGATATCGGAAACGCTCGCGCAGATCATTTACCTTCCAATCACCGCACGGGTCATTACGGATCTGACGATACGCGTTGTGGATCAAGACGGACGGTTGCTCGATTTTCGAGGTGAAGAGATAACCATCAGACTGCACGTACGACGACGACGACGATAATACTTGTGGTGTGAACGAAAGAGATGCTTGTATTGAACGACTCCAGAAACCCGTTTCTTCCAAGTGAAATTGTTTACAACACCAACAACTGCAACAGCTCCGATCACGCTAAAAAGAAGGGGCTCAGTGCTGCGAACATTGTATTTTTGAAATCATTGGGATTCATTTGCGCATTTAAGTTGAAAAAAAATGGCTGATATTCTAAGCATTGGAGGGAAGCCAGCGTTTGATGATCGCATCGTCAAGCTCGAGACTCATACATACAACGTTAACACAACGTTTGGATACAGCGATGAGATAAGAATACCGATACAGCAGCAAGACAAAAATATGGAGAATGCCGGATGGGGCTTGAAACGACGCGATGGGCTAATAGTGAAAAATCATTTCAATTTTTGCATCCCACTCAAATATTTGCTGGGATTTTGCGAGGACTACAAACACATGATTATTAATGCGCGTCATGAATTGATTTTAATACGATTGCGCAACGACAACAATGCTCTGATAGGATCACCGATGTTGGAACCAGAAATTGAATTACTTAAACTACAATGGCGGATGCCTCATGTGACGCTGAACGACATTAATAAGCTATCGTTGCTACGTACTTTGGAAAGTGGACAAAACCTGAACATTTGTTTTCAATCGTGGGATCTTTACGAGTATCCTCTGTTACAAAGCACGACCAAGCATTCGTGGGCCGTGAAGGCATCTGCACAGCTGGAGAAGCCGCGATGCGTGATCCTTGCTCTACAGAGTGGTCGAAGGAATGTGGTGAGCGAAGACGTTACCAAGTTCAACAACTGTAAATTGACCAATGTAAAACTTTTTCTCAACTCGGAATTTTACCCATACGATGACATGAACTTGGACTTTGACAAGAATAAGCATGCCATCTTGTATCACATGTATACGCAATTCGGTAAATCGTGTTATGGACATAGTTGCAACGAGGCATTATTCACCATGGCTGAATTTTTACAATTTGGCCCCATCGTGGTGATTGATAGCTCGCGACAAAATGAGTCGATCAAGAATGGCACCGTGGATGTGAGCATAGAATTCGAGTGTAAAGAGAATGTGCCGGCAAATACTACAGCCTACTGTCTGATTCTGCACGATCGGGTGGTTGAATACAATCCGCTAACAAACGTGGTGCGCAAAATGAATTAATTGCCACACTACTCATGTGTCAAATTCATACAAAATTTCATCATGAAAATTGAGATGCTTTACGAGAAAAACTGCATTGTCCCGTCTGTCTTGAAAGCGAACGGACCTCTAAATTGTAGCGATAATGGCTGTACCAACATTCGTTGACCTGCAAGGGTTCATCGTCGATGGAAGATTTATCGCGAAGGAAGTGGTTGTCCTACGCAAGGGGACAATTTTTTCGCACTATATTTTGGTGAGTCCTATGCCACAATTTCTTCTTACAAAATCCGACAAATCAAGCATTCGATGGTTGGCGGCAAAACATCACGGACTACGGTGGGACGATGGAGACGTTCCGTACAGTATGGCTAAACAGCTAATTACGAAAGCTGTAGCTGATGCGATCGACGAAGAAGATGACACATCCCATATAGTATATGTTAAAGGGCTGCAGAAACGCGACTGGCTTGCGGATTTCCTCGACGAAAATACCAGAGCGGACGTGGTCATCGAGACGCTGGACATAGACTATGAGGATATCAAATCTCTAAATAAGCTAAATGTAGTTGATACTCTGCAATGTGGCAGACACGCAAAGCACTGTGCTTTGCAACATGTATTTAAAATATTCAACTGGTGGTCTAAACGCCAGAGGGAAATGCTTAAATAAAATATAATCAATTTTTCATATATAAATGTTTTTTCTTCACCCTCCCCAACCCCCAACATCCTATATGCGATGTACGCTATATTAAGACGATAGTTGTAATTATTATGTCGAAACCGTTCGATACACGTTCAAACTCGTTCAATACCTGTTCAATACCCGTTCGATACCCGTTCAAAAGCCGTTCGATACCTGTTTCATACCCGTTCAAAGCCGTTTGATACCCGTTCGATACCCGTTCGATACCCGTTCAATACCCGTTGGATACCCGATCAAGTGATATGGTCTAGCTGAATAATGAGTGTAAAGAAGAAGGGAAAGAAGACGCGTGTGAATAAGGAGAGAACTCTTAGCATCAGGATTCGGATTGATCGTTCGTGATGCATGTCAGACGCCAGAATAGTATATATGTTATCAATAAATAAAATACTTTTTTCACACGACTATCTGCATTGTCTGATACCTTGCATGGCATATTATTATGTTGCATTCATATTCTTTTAATTTTATATTAGTACTTTTTCCATGTAACAATATATATTTTAAACGTATATTATTTCTCCATTTTATTCACCCGTCTTCCTCCTCTCGCCACATAATTTTAAGATTCGACGTTTCAATAATTACTATTTGTCTGCGTTGGGGGAAAAAAACATTCTGCCGACGCTGCATAATTCTATTTCGCTCGAGCGTTCTTCGCTCCGCGATCGCGCGAGACGCTGCGACGCTAAATCGGAACGCTTTAGAATACTGTTAGCTTTAAAAACTGATAGCTTTAGAACGAAAGCGATTGTACCACCAAGTAGTGTTGTCTCTTTCCCTCCCTAGAATTTTAGCTTTAAAGTAATGCTCTGTCTCTTTCCCTCCCCGAAGACGCGGTGTGGAAACGCCGATCTTTCCCGACATCATCCGATAATGTATTAAACAATTTCTCTGGGTTGCAAATAATCTGTCTGTATGCCGCATAATGGTTTGGTAAAAATATTTGGGGGTCGTCCCCTCCCTCTGAAAAAATTTCGGGGTGGGCCTCACCCTCCGGGGAAATTTCCGGCGGTGGGTCCGGTCCGGAGAGGTCTCCGCGGCGGCTCGGCCCGGAGTGATCCCCTCCATGATCGCGGCTTCCCCCACTCCGCGGCTCGTGCGCGCGCAACCTGTTTTCCTCTCCCCGCTATCCCCGCGCCCAGGTTTCCCTCCGCCGCACTCCCCCGCGCGCCCTCACTCCCCCCCCCCCCCCCGACCCCGCGCTCCCCTCAGAGGACCTGCGTTAGAACCCGCTTAGCCTTACTACTGGTGGCCGCGTGGTTCCGGCACACGGGTCTGGAACTGGCCCATGAGAAGACTGAGTTTATTCTGCTCACAAAAAAGAGAATCGATGTCACGTGGGAATTCGATATCCTGGATGTCTCCCCTCCTGGCGGTGAAATACCTGGGTGTCAACATTGACGATAGGCGGGACTTCAGAACACATATAGAGGAGGTAACCACTAGAGCGGATAAGATCTCGGGAGCCCTGGCGGCATTACTCCCAAATGCTGGGGGTCCGTCCCACCAGGCCAGGAGGTTATATTACCGTGTCTGGGAATCTGTGATCCTTTATGCAGCCCCAATCTGGGCGTCTACAGTGGCAGGACCCATAATAAGGAGATGTTACGCAGGGCCCAGAGAACTGCGCTCATACACCCCACCACGGCGTATAGGACGGTGGCCTTCCACACACTCTGCGTCCTCTCGTGAAGGATGCCCATTTACTTAAAGGTGGAAATGGGACGACGGGTGTGGTAGGCTAAGGCCATAGATAGGAAAGACTCCGAGCTAATGGGTAACCCTGACCTGAGAAGGGCTAGGGCTAGGGAACACAAGAACGTGGCATAGGAGGAGGCGTTAAGAAGATGGCAGGTTGACTGGGAATCTGCGGAGGGCTCTAGGTGGGCCAAGGCATTGGTGCCTAGTGTTAAGACCTTTGTTAAACCCGTGGGCCCGTCGGTGATGGCTGTATACCATTGTATTCAGCTGATGATGGGCCACGGGGCTTTCATCAAATACAAGGCCTGAATTAAAAAGTCGGACACGACTAAATGTCCGGACTGCCGGGTGCACCATCGACGATACCGAACACGTATGGTTCAGTTGCCCTGACTATGACGATGAGAGGGCAACTCTCCAAGCAGCTTTGGAGGTCCGCCTGGAAGTGGCCTCGGTAGTGGAGGCTGCACGTCATCAGAGGATAAGTGGGAAGCCCTAAGGAGTTCCGCGGTGACGGTCATGACGGATAGACACCAGAAAGAGATGGTGGCGGAGGCCGCATTGAGAGAGCCCGCGGCAGTAAGGAGGCGGCGCTGAGGAGGGCAGAGGAGAGTAGAAGAGAGGGACGGAAGAGGAAAAGATAGTCCCCCGCCCCACAGTGGTCAAAAAACGAGAAAACCTCCCGAAAACATGAAGGTGACCTTTGATTTGTTCAAAAATGGGTATACTAAGGTTTTTGAGGTCGTTAATTAAGAATCTGAAGTCAAAATTGCAAAAAATAAAATGGTGGACGTGTATATCAGACAAACATAAAATTTGGTTTGTCCTCCGGACAACCTCCAGGCCTGTGCATCCCCTTCATTTCTATCCATCCAAGCCTGTGTGTTATGAAGCTTGCTAGAAGATCGGTGTAAAGGATCGCAAGGGAATTATTAAAGCACGACGAGGAATCTTTATCTGTTAGGACGAGGACTTTATAGAAACGTTCACGATTACTCTTATATTTAGTTATGTACAATGTCAAATAAACGATACTCTATTTACAATCACGATCACAATTATTTAGATGAAGCGTTTTAATGCAAGCGAACACGTTAAGCACGTAAGCAGTGATGCCCGTTACAAGCAGGTAATAACGTAGCGTAGCGATAGGTGCAAGTAAAACAGAGCGTAGTGTGAGACAGAGAGTGTATACTTTAGTGAAGTCGCGAACAGAGAATGTTCGATCCCGGGAATCGTGGTCGATTTCCTGGAAGGAAGAGCCTTCCCCTTCCATCGATCGCGAATCGAGGGAAGGGATGTTGATCGCTGCTCCACATGAGTCAGCTACTAATTGCCTAATTATTGACGGCTCTGTAAGATGGCGCGCGGATGCTTCTTTTCTTGAACACTGTGCGTCCCCTTCATTTCGATAATATAAGCTTCACATAGGACACACCGGGGTAAAGTGAACGACGGGGTAAACTAACAAGGGGACACTAAGGTCGACGGGAAACGGATTTTCCTGAACCTTGCAGTATTTGAAGATGTCGCCTCCGAAGTTAATTTGGCAAAGCAGTAGGGCGCGCTTCTCAAGATTTTTCGAGAAAATTGCATTTGAAAATCCCTTTACTCGGAGATAAGCAGTTTGCGTTAACGATTCGAGAAGGAGTCGAGTGGTCAAGGGTGTAGCGTGACAGACTGATAATCGGTAGGTTGCTGGTTCGATCCTCGTTTTCTACATTATTTTTTTTTTCAAATGAAACCTACCTCAATTTTAAGGGTAATATTTATGAAATCTGCGGCAATAAACAGTTAGTTATATTTTTTAAATAAAAAATGCATGGTCTTTATGTGTGAGCATTGGGAAAAAGCTAAAAGGAATAAATTTACTTTATTTTTACACATTCCCTTTATTACTTACATGCTAGTATGACACGAGCCAGGGTGATATTCATCATAAAAGCATGGAAAACAATAATTGTCATACTAGTATGTAAGTAATAAAGGGAATGTGTAAAAATAAAGTAAATTTATTCCTTTTACTTTTTTCCCAATGCTCACACATAAAGCATTTTTTATTTAAAAAATATAAATAACTGTTTATTGCCGCAGATTTCATAAATTTGACGCTTAAAATTGAGGTAGGTTTAATTTGAAAAAAAAGTAACGTCGAAAACGAGGATCGAACCAGCAACCTACCGATTATCAGTCTGTCACGCGACACCCTTGACCACTCGATTCCTTGTTGAATCGTTAACGCAAACTGCTTATGTTGGAGCAGGATTATTAGTGTGAACGGGATTAAAATGACTTTTAACAATTAAATAAAAGTTTGAAACATTTAATAAACTTATAGACAAGAATACTATAGAACGTATAAAGAATAATGACTGACTTCTTTCGGTACATAGCACGAACGAATAATAAAACTAGAGGGGAGGCTCACGCCACACGCAGGCCGCCGAAGCCACCCGAGTCGCCCACCGTACACACACCCCGGAAAGCGCGATGCCCCCAGAGAGGGCGCAATGAGCGAGAGAAACACGCCGAACCTAGCCTATCTTAACAGCTTATCTTCGAGTAAAGCGATTTTCAAATGCAATTTTCTGGGAAAATCTTGAGAAGCGCGCCCTACTGCTTTGCCAAATTAACTTCGGAAGCGACATCTTCAAATACTGCAAGGTTCAGGAAAATCCGTTTCCCGTCGACCTTAGTGTCCCCTTGTAAGCTTCCTTAACTTATTCTTTAACAATATAATATATTTACAAATTATGGTGACGTAATAAATGTAGGTACTATAGCAATGATAATTATGCACATTCAGACATCGAAAAATGGAAATTCAGTTAAAAAAATTAGAAATTAATTTTTAGAGTCTTCCGTTTGTTTTTCTTTTCAATTTAGCCTTTTGGATAAATGAGTCATAAATGTGTTATTTTGACTCCAAATTTTTTCCGCGTTTTGAAAACAAGCTTGTTGACTGTAATTAAGTTAGAGTTGTGGTGTACAAAAAACGGGTGGTATATGTAAAACAAAGGATAATATTGAGGACTTCCAGGAAAATAACCAAAATGTGTTGCTTCTAAAAGAAAGAGGTTATAATTTACATATGATGTATATACAATATTTACAAATATACAAGATGGTTTATTAATTATCTAAAAGAAAGAGGAACGACAATTAAAGTCTATTCTCCTCAATTACTCCTAGATCTATTACTTTATTTTATTTTATTTATTACTTTAATCCTTGCACATGTGTTCTCTTACATCATCTATCTATATTCTGATCTCCTTCGTGGAGCATCGATATATATCCATTATGCCGGGTTTACACCAAGGCGAACACGAACAAACACATTGTTCGCGAACATTTTCCTCTGTTATTGTCGTGTTCATACCGCCGCAAACATAACGAAACATTCACATACGATTCATACGCTGAGTTGACGGCGGAGTGAACACGATTAGAACAGACGAAAACGTTCGCGAACACTGTTTTTGTTCGTGTTCGCCTGGGTGTAAACACGGCATTAGCGGGCGCGCTGAGCTAATAACGCGCGGCTAATTTGAATTAAAGAAAGTATCCTTTCTTTACATATATTTATATTTAATAACATACATACACTTTATTGTATTTTCTGTAATTGAATATTACTCAGTCTTTAATAATACTTTTGTTAACACGTCTGTTCTCCATGGCTGTAACTTTCCAACTGCTCGCACGGTGAGCCATAACTAGCGCCATCACACATACACTCCAACACGTTCACACTTTTTTTTTTGACTTGGAGGAAATCCCCACGGATACCCCTCGCGGGCGGGGGCGGGCAGGGGGTTATGTGGGACTCGAACCCACTAAAACCTCCAAGGTGGACTACCTAGTGCGCGGAGTTGCGCGCCTGAGGGGAGGGACTTGCCGCGAGAGCAAACTAGCGATACGTTCGCAACCCTCCCCCCCCTGCCTTTCGTGCGACTCCGCGCACAGCAGCCCCCAAGGGGGGGGGGGGTCTCTTCCCTGGGGGAGTATTATCAAACCTCCCCCAGCAATATTCTCCCATCTGGCGGCGCAAGACGGACCACGCGTCTGCGCCGCCTCTTCCGTCGCTGCTGCTAAGGCGGGAGGTGCCCCCCGGCACCCCCGCCCCGCGACCCCGCAATCGAGCTACTACCCGGTCATTGCGACCGGGCCGGGGAACACGTTCACACTACTCAGAGATGGCGCTTTTCTATTTTTCCGAAATTTTGTTTTATCCAAACTTTTTGTTAACATATCAGCTAGGTTTAAATTCGAATCGATTTTGACAATATTGTACCATTCTCGTAACTTTTATTAACATAGTGGTATTGCACTTCAATGTGCTTTGAGTTTTTGGTAAAGTTTCCAAACTTTGCAATAGCAATTGCACCTGTGTTGTCTTGATACATATTTATCGCTTTTTCAAAATTTATATTAAATGATTCGCTTAACAAATCCCTAATAAGTAAAATTTCTGACACTGCCTCAGACATAACAGTACAGTATTGTTTCCCCGTGAACTCGTTTCGGTGCACACGCTGTGGGCTTTTCGCTATCCCCACCACTTCTGTCTCACTCTTGTTCGGCGAAGGCGAGAGCGAGATGGAACGAGAGCGAGCGAAAGCCACTGGTCTCGCACCGTCTTTCGGATGCCGTGTCACTCCGGCGCACGCAAAGCGTTCCATCTCGCTCCCCCCTTCGGCCAGAAAGAAGCAAGAAACGAACACTCGGAATTAGGGCTCTGCTCACGATGTGGACTCAACGCCGGTCCCGACCAGCGAGTTCTCAGGGAGACAATACTGTATATTCCGCAAAAGTAGAACATTTTGTAACTGTACTCTGCTTATGAGTCTTCCAAAAGATAAGATTTCCATATAATCTTATTTTGAAACCTGTTGTAGATTTCCTATCTACATTATCACCCGCAAAATCTGAGTCTACCATACAATCTAATATTTCATTATTTAAATTATCATAATATGTTAACTTTAAATCTTTAGTCTCCCTAATAGCCATCTGTCGGCAGTCTGCCAGCAGATTGACGGCAGGGTGTGCCAGGAGAACGCAGGATCTGCCGGCAGCTACGGCGCAACCTACGTCCGCATTCAACTACGGATCTGCCGCCAGGCCCTGCCGGGCAGAGCCTGCCGGCAGATGGACGGCAGATCCTGCTGCCCGCCTGACACATCCAACAGCGCCATCTGAAGGCCACAATTATCAAACAATTCCCCAAGCGTGACGTCACATGGACCTACGCACCAACACAAATGTACATTACTTATAGGTGTATTCCTACCTTTCTAGGCCGCGTGGAGAATTGATAGGAATCAGTGAAATAGAGCAGTGGATTCCGCTCACATAACCTGCGAGCAGATTCTGTAGTTTATTAAATAATAATAATTGTTCTATATGTTTTTAAAGGGTGGTTTGTTTTTATTAATAATATGTATATTTGATGCACGTGAGTCATTAAAATGAGAAAATGATATAAGTGGCACCTATAAAATAAAGGAGAAACTTTCAATATTTACACCGTAAGCAGTGGTGATTCTACATTAAAAAATAAGTCAATTTTGTCGATAACGAAGGGCGATATCAAAAACTTTAATCCTATATTTTCGACTATTTTTTTTTGCCGAATCACCATATCCCCACTTGTGTTAGTTCTGAAAATAAGTACAATATTAGTTTAAAATTAAAAGGATGACCATCAAGAGGTGTATTTTACTTTCAGTTATACTGAAGTTACAAACATACCGTTTGGTGTCTACGTTTTAAAGTAGTGGCGCTGAAAAGTGCCGATTGATGTTCATTGAGAACGTCGAGAGGTAGTTCCCGTTGAAGTCAGCAAAATAAGCACTGAAAAGTACCGTTTGTTGTCTTCGCCGCAGTAAAAGGAGACACACCTCTCCTTTTAATAGGCATATTTCTGAAAAATAACTGCAGTTAATTTTTGTTTTCACGTAACAGTAAATCATGACTTTTACGGTCATGACACTAAATGTCATGACTTCTACTTTCACGTGAAAACGGACCTTCGTGGGTCATCTGTTTCTTCTTCCTGTTGTTGATGTTCGGTCCAGAAACTGCGGAGCATTCGATGTTCCTGGGATGACGAGGGCTTTGTTCGTGGACCACGCTTCCTACCGCGTACCCTCTCCTTTGCCGCCTTCAGTTCCGTTTGCATCCGCAATTGGAAGTCGGATCGAGTAGGCCTGTCGAACTTGCGGTTACTACAGACACCGTCTGAAAAAGAAATGTATGCAAAATACGTTAGGATCAATGGAACATACAGTAATAGTAACAATAATTCTACGTAAAAAGATGAAAAGTGCTTATTGCTTCGTACCAAAAATCACCATCGCGATACGGGTGTCGTGGAAAGATTTAAGTCCTTCGCGGGCAAACCACGTGAATGACGACGTTAAGTCGTCTGACAGTGCTTCCTTGAAGCAGGACTTGACCGCTCCCTTGAAATCAAATCCGCCCACGTATTCGAAATACCTTATCTAAACAAAGCGAGTAAAGATTGATGTAAGTATATATTATATATAATAGTAAATAAAAGAATAATTTCGTTTTCACTTACGACTTTGTAATAGGTGTTGTCATCGATGTCCTCAAAGCATTCGACCTCCTGCACTGAAGACAAGGGGAGGACTGCTGGCTTCGTCGGTCAACTAGTATTATGGGTGGTCTGGACAGATTTCTGAATACTCATCAAGAGAGTATTCATTCTTCTGCGAACAGAACGGATGGAGACGTAACGTATTAATAAACACGATACATGCGATACTTACGTTAGGTCTGCCTCGATCTTCCGATCGCGTCCCGTGAGATCTTCCATGCTCCTGCGAACATTAACATTTATAAGACAATATCCTTACAGTAACATTTTTATAGCAAAAAAAACAAACTGTAAATTTACCCATTATCAGGGTGTTGTATCGGCACTGTATTATGCTGCAACGGCTCACCGTGGATCACAGTGGCGCGTGCAGACGATGTCCCTGGATCTGTGTATCCCTCGAGGGCAGGAACATTGGCCGCATCCGTATCCTGAAACATAACATTCTGGTTAAGAGTAGGGACACCCTTCGACGTTGTTTGTTCGTGTTTCTACAGGACTGTCGCCAGATCCTGGATGTCCTGCTCAATTGATGGTCTCTGCGCGGTCGACGTCCTTCGCCGTTTCGGAATATCCTCCTCCGAAGACGTCGTTTGGTATCGTGTGGGTTTCACGACCACACGTTTCCCTCGTTTCTCCATGCCAGCCTGTAAGTAAAAAAAGTACATATTACGATACTTAGCAAAGGCGTGTTAGATGTGTTTTCCACTTTACATGCAATATTTTCTGCACCAACTATTCTCACCTTTTCCATATTATATTTTTATATATCTTAATTGTACGAAACCTCAAGACGAACCTATTTAACGTACTATTTAATAATTCGAGTGTAACGCGACAAAGGCTTCAACAGTAGAAAACGTGAAAAAATGACCCGTCACCATAGATTAACAAGGATACGTGTAAATATCGTTTTACTTGTTAAGAGCATTACAAAAGAAGAAAATGTAAATATTTTGGCACGTCACTCACCAGAAAATAGTTGTAACTTACCAAAAAGAAGAGACGAAGCTAGAAAGTGAACATTTTTTTTTTACATGGTCGAACTCCCTTACGGATACCTCACCCCCGTGGGAGGAGTGACATTATGTGGGGCTTGCACCCACTAAAGCCACCATGGTGACCACCTGACGCGAGAGGCTTACACGAGGGAGAGAGACTGGCAGCGAGATACTTCTAACGAAAATAAATATTGAAGAATTTAAACACTACGGCTTCTCGCTGTGTGAAATAACGGCAACGACATAGATACGGGTTTCTAAGGGGATGGGGTCGGCGTTCTTGTCCATAGGCGTACTACCGTGAAAAGGAATTCTATAACATTTAGCGCGAACCTAATCGGGGAGATGTATAAAATTTCAGTGCTCAATGTGGAGCATTTATATACGCCAAGAACGGAAGACTTCGTGGCGATATCATAAAAATCTTCGACCTCTAGAAATTTTTGAATACCTAAACGATAGGAGTTATTGGAGTCCACGCTAATATTGAAAATTACGCAGATCGAGCCGTCGACTGAGATGCAACAATTATCGCGTACATTTATGCCCAGAGATATGCTATTGAACTCTATCTTACGGCATTGAGAAAAATAGGGGTCGTTACTAAGCGGTCTAGTTACGCGAATAGAAAAATCGACATTACAATGAATATTTGTGCCATGAAGTTGTCTCTTCTTCATCCTATTGAAATATTGTTGGAGAGGAAGACTTGGCTTTCGCAGATAATTTTTAAAAATGGACATGTTGTTTTCATATGGAAAAGCAGAACACGAATCTAAATTACCAAGACGTCTGACATCGTTGGTTAGGTGAAGAAGACCATGGACGTTATAACTATTAAAAGTTGGGCCATAAAGTTCTTCGTTACGAAGAACAAATTTCTCCAGAGCTGAGTCTGCGAATTTCAAGTGTGTGCTCGATGGAGATTCTGAAACCAAAACCCGTATGGCCGCATGTAAGAAATGATTGTATGGGGTTTTCTCCAGTACCCCATTCAGTATAACTGGCCCTGTATACAGAAGGAACTGACGAAATTCGGTCGCCTTATATTTAGAGCATAGTTCAATATCTCTGGGACGTCTTGCAAAGTTTGAGGGGCAATATCTGCTAACGCTATTCAGTCTCGCAGACAGTATAGAAATTTTCACGCGGTCCAATTTTGAGAAAGGTGGATACTCTCCAAATACCCACGCAGATAAGAATTTCTTTACTACGCCCAAGCATACAAGATGCATATACTCAAAAGGAACTTGCGAAACCATTCCCATCGGTAGCGATGACAATGGGTTCGCATCTTCTTTGTGATGCTTTGCGCCCGACCGTTCAATATATGCCTCATCGGTTCGAGGAGAATGTTTTATCCCATGGTAAGCGTAATGCCTACCGATCAGGGTACCAGAAACTTTACATTCGGAACAGGGACGCAAAGACATATGCCCATAATGATTTGACACAGATGCTCGAGCTGGTGCGTCAGCTATGAAACACCTCAGTCGTACGGGCAACTTACTGATGGCATGAACGTCTGCAATAAATTTATCAAAGAAAATATTGGGGTCGCGTGGTTTTCGGGGACCTTTATAAATGCTTACCACGATCAGCAAGGGTAGACATATTTACGGCTTGCAGAGCGGGGCCATAGTCATGGCTGGTCCTATCCATAGGGTTACCGAGGACAGGAGCGACAAATCGAAGAAATTTATGCTGAACCCCCTCAATTAGTTTAACATATTTCGCATGTCGCGGACTCCAAATAGTTTAGGCATATTCCACGTGGGGTCTGACCAGGACAACATACAGCAGCCTCAGAGCTCCAACGTCCCTGAAATTCTTCGCAAATCTACGAATACAACCAAGAGTTCTCAACGCTTTATTGGTACTACGCATATAATGGTTTCTGAAATCAAAGCACGGCCTTATGGAGACTCCAAGATCCACCACTTCGGAAACCTCCGTCAACGGCCTATAAGGATGAATCAAGCAGACCCTGGCACGAGAAGCTCTGAGTACTACACATTTTGCAGCGTGAAGCTTCATTTCATTCACGGTGCACCACCTTTTTTTTTTGTTTTACTTGGTGGAAATCCCCACGGATACCCCCCGCCCGCGGGGGCGGGCAGGGAGTTATGTGGGACTCGAACCCGCTAAAACCACCAAGGTGATCTACCTCGCGCGCGCGGAGCTGCGCGCCTGAGGGGAGGGATTTGGCTGCGAGATCAAACAAGCGATACGTTCGCTACCTTCCCCCCCTGCGCTTCGTGCAACCCGGCGCGAGGTCCCCTCAACGGGGTCGTCCCTGGGGGAGTATCACGACCTCCCCCAGCAATGGTCTCCGGGACCGGCGACTCGCGACGGATCACGCGCGCGAGTCGCCCCTTCCGGGGTCGCTGCTACTACCCGACCGCGCGACAATGAAAGAAGCGCGGCCGGGCCGGGGCGTTGACGGTCTTAAGGGCCGCCCAAGCCGCCGCGTCCCGAGGGGGCCTTGAGAAAGGCCGCCGGGTGTAAACCCGGAGGACACCTCGAGCGAGCGGCTGGCAACGTGCCTGCAGGGCGGCCCACATTCGGCCGCCCGACTAGCCCCGCGAGCTCGATCGCTCCATCGGGAGCGGCGTTCATTTCGCCGCTCCTGGGTGGGGGGCCCTGTTCGCGGGCCCCCGTTCGCCTTCCCTTTTCGCGGGGCCCCCACCGTTGCGGGGTGCGGCCGTTCCTCCCGCTCCTCTTACTCGGGAGACGCGGCTAGGCGTGGCCCGGGGCCAATGGTGGATTTGTTCACCGGGGGAGCGGAGCGACCTACGCAACTAGGTCGCCGCACGGCCTCCCCCGGCCCCGGGTTATCTGCCGCGCCTCCTCCTGCGAGGGCCCGCGCGACCGGGTCGAAGACCCGCCCGTTCGCGGTCCCTCTCAGCCTCCTCCTTCTCCAGCACGATTGTCTCGGAGAAGGAGGCGACGGCGTCCCAGTAGCCCCGATCCCCCGCCATCCAACGCACGACCGTCGGCAGCGAGAGATCGGGACCCAGCTGCAGCTCGAGGATCAACCACTCCGGACACCCGGCTAGAGTGTGGTCCGCCGAGTCCACGTCGCCCCGGCCACAGCTGTGGCACTGCGGCGTTTCCTCCCGCCCTATGCGACACAGATAGTCACCGAAGCACCCCACTCCGGTGATCATCTGCGTCAGGCGGAAGATCAGCCTGCCATACCTGCGCCCCACCCATTCACCGAGAATGGGTAGGAACGCCCCGACGACGCGTCCCTCCCGATGTTCCGGGAGGGAGAGCCACTCGATCCATTTGGCTCCCATGCGTCGCCGGGCCTGGTCCCGCGCGTCGGTTCCGTCCGGCGCCTGGGGGTCCCTCGCTCCGCTGAGATCGTGCGAGGCGAAGTATACCATCTCAGCGAGCAGATGGAATGGAGGGGACCCACCCAGCGCCGACAGCTTGGCGTGTGACACCGTGCGGTAAGCCCGCACGGCACGGAGGACCGCGCGGCGATGAACCTTTGCCAAAAGGTCTCGCCCCACGCGACAGTCCTCCAGGTCGCCAGCCCAGACCGGCGCTCCGTAGAGCGCCATGGACCGGACAACCGTCACGTATAGCCGCCGAACTGCTTCGTGCGGGCCTCCCAGGTTGGGCATGATGCGCCCAAAGGCGAACACCTGTCGCTCCAACCTGGGGCCCAGGACCCGAAAGTGACGCGCGAATCGCCAGTAGGTGTCCAGGGTCAGACCGAGATACCTCATCGATCGGCCAACCCTGATGCAGGCCTCCCCGACTCTCAGAGACGCCCTGTTGGGGATGCCAGTCCCAACCCTGTCCGCGAGCCATGCCGCCTCCGTTTTGTCGGAGGCAACTCGCAGACCGAGCGCCTCTATCGCGGGGATGACGAGCCGCAGTGCTCTCTCCGCGAGGTCTAGTGCTGTCAGCCACCTCGGCCCGGAGGCCACCACCAGCGTGTCGTCGGCGTAGCACACGAACGACACGTCAGGCGATGGCAACTCCACCCGCAGCAACGCGTCGTACGCCAGGTTCCATAGCAGGGGCCCTAAAACGGACCCCTGTGGCACGCCGCGGTGCACGCGAGCCACCCCGTCCCCGTCTCGCCCGACGTAGGAGACCACTCGGCCACGGAGGTAGTCCCAGATCAGGCGGCGAAGGTAGAGCGGGGCGCGATGGTATACCAGCGCCCGCTCGATCGCCGCCCAGGAGACGGTGTTGAACGCGTTGGCGATGTCTAGAGACACCGCCACGCTGACACCGCCCCCCCCCCGACCGCCCGGCGCGACAGCGACCGAACCAGTAGTATGGCATCTACGGTCGATCGCTGCCGCCTAAAACCGAACTGGCGGTCGGACAAATCCGGGAACTCCGCAGCTCCGAGATGGTCCATGAGGCGGGCAGCTATGATCCTTTCCAGGAGCTTGCCCGCCTCGTCGAGGAGACAGATCGGCCGATAGGCCGAGGGTGACTCTGCGGGCTTACCAGGCTTTCGCAGCAGCACCAGCCTCGCCTCTTTCCACGCGCGGGGAAACCTCCCGGTCCTCAAGGCCGCGTCGAAGACGCGCCTGAGGCCGCTCCCTAGGGCGCTCATCGCGCAGGCCCAGACACGCCCGGGCACACCGTCCGGTCCGGGTGCAGCGTTCTTCGAACGCATTCGACGCACCGCGGACTCGAGTTCCTCGTCCGAGACCCTGGGGGCATCCGCTATGGCGGTGCCCCACGCGAGCTCCGGATCTCCCGAAGCGTCGACGCCACCCTCCCCCGGAACCGGGGGAGGGGGAAACAGCGCCGACAAAACCTCCAGGAGAAACCGGGGCTCGAGACCCTCCGTGACAGGGGGCGCCCAAGGACCGAGTTTCACGGACACGGCCTTGTACGGGCGCCCCCAAGGGTCCCGATTCAGGGTCTCGAGGAACTCCTCGTGCGAACGGGTCTTGGCCCGGGCTATGGCTGCACGGAGCTCTCTGCGCGCCGCGGAAAACGCGGAGCGCAGCTCCTGCAGCTGGTCCTCCGTCACCCGCCGTCGGTCTTGACGGCGGGCATTGGTGTACTGGCGCTGAGCGCGGAAGCTCGTCGCGCGGAGATCGGCGATCTCCTCGCACCACCAGTACACCGACCTCCGACCCCCGCCCGGCGGCCCGACTCGCGGCATCGTGGCGTCGCAGACACGCTGCAACGCCCGCCGGAGCCATAGGGCGCCGTTGGAGGGGTCGTCGAGGACGTCGCCCGGCAGGGAAGGCCAGGCGACGACGGAGGACGCCATCTGGGCCGCGCTAGCATCTAGCTTTTTGAGCGCCCAGCGCGGCGGCTGTCTACCGGCACGAGCGGGAGGAAGCGTGGCGGCGGAGGTGGCCAGCATCACATACACGTGATCCGACCCGGTCTCCGACTCCTCCGCCACCCAGCAGTCCGACGTTAACGCCGCGGCCGCGGGGTTCACCCAGACGAGGTCGATGATCGATTCGCCCCGCGACCCGCGAAACGTCGTGACCGCGTAGGGGTTCTTAAGCACGAACCCCATCGCTTCCGCCCACTCGAGGAGCAATTCGCCCCGGCAGTCCGTTCTGGGGGAGCCCCACGCGCGAGCGTGGGCATTGAAGTCCCCCAGTAGGACCACTGGCCGAGCTAATTGGGGGGCTAGAAACGCCCCCACCTCGCTCAGCCGGTCCTCGAACTCCGGGACGCTCAGGCTCGGTGCCAGGTAGCAGCCGACCACGAGGAGGCCTCCCCATTTCGCGCCCATCCAGCCCCGTCCGTGCTGGGCGACCACGCACGACGGGGCTCCTCTTCCCACTTCCCACGTCATCGCCACCTGCCGATCCGGGTTGGTGGACCGAAAGCATCGGTCCGCCAGCGGATACGGCTCGGCGATGACGGCCAGCCCAACGCCCATCTCTACGCGAGCCTGCTCAAGCAGGTCGTGCGCTCGCATGGAGTGGCACGCGTTCGCGAGGAGTATCGGGGGGCCTCGAGACATTAGCAAGTCTCAAGGTCGGCCCCCCCCGACACCTCCTCTGGCTGGACCGCGCCCCCGTTGGCAATCGGGGGCTCCGGACGCTTCTCCTCGTCGTCCGGGAAGTGGGCACCTCCGTACGAAGCCGGGACCGAGCGCGCCAACCCCAGCGCCTCGGCCGCGTCCTCCTCCCTCGTTGTCGCGCTCGCCGTCGGAGGGACCACCGTGGCCTTTAAAAAGGCCTCCCTCCCGACCGGCGGCGGACACGCCGGGGGGAGCCCTGGGCTGCTCCCCCCCTTTCCCTTTTTCTTCCGTCCCCCGCCTACCACGGGGGACCCCCCGCGAGCCGGGGAAGAGAGGCCGCTGGTCGGAGCGTCCGACTCTTCTCGTTCCTTTCTCTTCCCCGCGCCCGCACCGGCCACGGATGCCGAGGCCAGCGGCGCTGTCTCCATAGCCTCCGACGGGGACGCCGGGGGCGGAGACGCGGAGGGCGCGGGGATCGCGGGCGGGACACCCGCGGCGGACGAGGATGCCGGGGTGGGCTTCGCGCCCCTGCGGCCCCGGGCCGCAGCGCGGGTCACGGGAGGGGGCCGGCAAGCCGGTCCCCCCATTCTATGCCCGCTGGGCAGGTTCGCCGCCGCGCAGAGCGGGCAGACGGGTGGGGCCTCGCAGAAGCGGGCCGCGTGTCCGTCTTTACCGCACCGGTAACACGCGCCGCTCCTGTCCGTGGGGCTGCTGCACTTGGCCCTGACGTGGCCGAACTATAGGCAGCGGAAGCACTGTAGCTTCCGCTGCGCTAGCGGTACCACGCGGGCCATCAGGGAGTCCACCACGACGGTGGACGCCCTTAACAGTTTGGCAGCAGCTGCCACGGGCGCGCGGACCCAGAGGGAGAAGAGTCCGGCGGTGTCCGGTCGCTTAGCGCCGACCGTGACGTCCTCCGCCGGACAGGCCCCCTGGGCCGCGATTGCCCCCCGAACCGTCTCCACGGTCGCGAGCTCGGTGAGCCCGCACACCCGGAACTCGGCCAGTTTTTGGGGGCACTGCACCTTGATGCCGGTGCCCCCCAGCTGCTCCGCCAGCCTCGCCTTGAGGGCGGCAGCCTTGGCCGAGCTCTGCGATCCTGGAATCTCCAGGATCAACCCCCCGGTCACGGCGCGCCTCGGCCGCATCGCTGCGATGCCGAGGTCGGCGACGTTGATCGCCGCAATCGCGCCCGCGAACCGCGCGGAGAAACTCTCCTCCCCTCCCACGGGGGCGGTGATCGTCACCGCCACCGTCCTGGGAGCGCGCGGGATCGCAACCGGGGGAGACCCGGGTGTGCGAGCCTGTTGGGGGGCCGCCGTCTTCGGCCGAGCCCCCGCACCGGCACCGCTAGCGGCCGCTCCGGCCGCCCTCCGCGCGGCCCTCTTCGCCTTGCGGCCCACCACCTGCGCCCATGTGCCCTCCGCGGCAACGCCGCTCGGGCCGGGGGCCGAGGCCGGTGCTCGACGCCACGGGCGTCGCGGGGGCAGCTGCCCTCGCCTTCCCGGCCTTCTTCTTGGCGGCCCCCTTTTGCTGCTGCTTCGCAGCCGCGGGAGCGCCCGTCTTCGCCCGGACATCGGGCAACACCGAAGCCGGGAGCCCCGAGGGACCGGTCGCCTTCTTCCCCTTCGAGGTCGAGCGGGGGGGGGCCATAAACGGGGGAACAACCCCTCGCTCGCCCGAGGGCGCGCCCGCAGGGCCGCTGGCAGTCGCGCCAGCGCCCGCGACCCGCGCAGCCCCGCTCGGCTTGCCCCCCTTACGGGACGGGGCGGAAACCCCGCTCCCGGCAGAGGCGCCCCCGGCGATCTCGGCCCATTGGAGGGCCAGGGCCGTCGGCTGAGCGGCCGGCCCGGAAGTCGGACCGACCATTACCCGGCCCAGGGCCAGGAGGCGCGCGTCGACGCGCCTCTCCAGGCCCTCCATCCGCCGCAGCACCGCGTCCCACGGCTGCTCGGCAGGAGCGCTCGCTCCGCCGCCACCGGACGCCGGGCCCGGCGTCGGGGTCGTGGGCAGGGGGGAACGCTCCCTCCTCCTCTTCTTCTTTACCCCCTGCGTCGCCGCGGGAGCGCCGCTCTCCGTCGGCTCGCGCGGCAGAGGGCCAGGCCTTGCCACCGACGAGGGACCCGGGGCAGCCTCCGGCACGGCACCGCCGTCGTCCGTCCAGGGGGGCACGCAGGACGGGAGGAGCTCGGCTCGGGTGGGCAGCGGGACGGACGGGTGGAAGGGCATAGCCTCCGCCTCCGTCACGTCCACGCCCTTGGCCCTCGCCCGCGTCTCCAGGCGGGTATACTTCCCCCGCAGGAACTCGAGCTCCCGCTCCCTGACGTGCAGGAACTCTCCCAGGGTGTGCGCCTGCTCCGTCAGGGCCCGCACCTGCGCCGCCAGGCTGTGGGACTTTTTCTCCCACTGCCCCTGGCGGAAGACCACCTCCCTGGCCGGCCTATCGGGGTTCTCACCCCTCTCGGCCCTGCCCGTGAGCTCGGCTGCCAGTGCCGACGCGCGCCTTATGGCGACGCGGATCGCCCGCATGTCCGTGGTCTTCATATGACCAGCGGCACCCACGACTGCGGCGACCGCGTCCAGCTCGCGCTGGGCTTGTCCGGCGAGCCCCCCCACCGACATTGTCTCGGCCCAGTCCCGGAGGCTCGAGCGCGTCGGCAGGGCCTTCATGCCCGGGCCGAGCCGCCGGGGGTCCGTCCAGACCCCCGGCTTACGTCCGCGCTTGCCCGGCACAAAGCCGGGCCTCCCACCCCCGTCGGTGAGGCCATCCGACGAACACGGTAAGGGGACGTCGCCGGGGCACACCTCCGTCGGCCCCTCCTCCCCGGTCTCCGACGCGACTAGGGGGACAACCCCCCTCTTGCCCTCGCGCCGGGCCGGGCCCGGGACGGGTTCGCTGTCGACGTCCGTGGACGCCGACCCCGCCCCACGAGCGCCCGCGCTCGCCCCGGGTCTCCTCTCCTCCCCCTCCTCGTCCGAGGAGATGACGACCGGCCTCGAGACGGGCGCGTCACGTCTGTCGAGGACTACGCGGGGGAACCACCGCGCAGCCTCGACCTCCAGCGCCAGCGTCGTCGACCGGGCGGACCCTGCCGGCGACGCGCATCGCGGGGTGGCCGCGATCGAAACGGCGCCCGGGTCGAACCGACCCATGAGCGCCGCGACCTCCTCCCGCAGGTCGAGGAGATGGGACGCCTCCTCCGCCGTCGGAATCTCCACGCTCCTCACGTACGGTGCACCCCTGGTGACACGTGGCACCGCACGCCGAGCGCTCCCGACTCGTGGGGCTGAGGCTTTCGCCTCGCTCGGGACGGGGATGTCCTCCCATTCCCCTTCTAGGTCCTGCGTCGGGATAGAGTAATCTCCCGACGGGCACCCCGGTGCAACGGTGCTCGGGCCACTAGCCCGACCGTCCCCGGTGATGTCTCCGGCGCACTGGACGCGCCCGGGTGCAGGGACGTTGGACGCCCCCTCTCCCGTGGGCAGGTCATTCGCATGACCTGTCCCTTCCCCTCCCTCCCCGAGGCCAGCAACCCGCGAAACCGCGATCGAAGACTGGTCCTCGTTTGAGGCCGGTGACCCGCACGAAGCGATCGTACACCGGTCCTCGTTAGACGGCGACATTACCCGGTCGCCGGTCGGGGGCGTTGTTGACCGGTCGCCAGCCGGTGGTGTATATGCTACACCGTGAGCGGTGCACCACCGCCCAAACCTGTCCAGATCCGCCTGCAGCGCGATCGCATCCTGGGTACCTCGAATTCTCTTAAAGATTTTCAAGTCGTCAGCAAATAGCAAGAACTTAGAATTTAAAAATACATCACCAATATCATTAATAAATAAATTAAAAAGCAGCGGACCGAGATGAGACCCCTGAGGAACACCTGAGGTGACACTGACAGGAGAAGATAAACTATTTGATACCTTAACTACTTGCACACGACCCTCGAGGTAACTTTCAATCCAGGACAGAAGTGGCCCACCAAAACCCCAAAGTGACAGTTTCCGAATTAGAATCCCATGACCAACTGTATCAAATGCTTTCCGAAAATCGGTGAAAACCGTATCCACCTGAGAGCCTACATTCAGCGCATCGGACACGAAGCTGTGGTACACCGCCAAATTCGTGGTAGTCGAGCGCTTGGGAACGAACCCATGCTGCTCCTTACACAAGATGCCAGTGAGCTGGGGAGATAACTTTTCCGTGATGATCTCCTCGAATAATTTAGGTAAGATGGATAATTTACTAATGGGTCTGTAATTGCCCACCTCCGGACGGTCACCGGCCTTGAAAATTGCAGAGACCAAGCTAGTTTTCCAAAAAGAAGGAAAAGAGCCACTGACGAGAGAAACGTTAAAGATATTCCAATGTGGTCTGGATAAAATAAAACTACACCGATTGAGAAAAAGTGAAGGAATACCATCAGCTCCAGCGCCAACGTTAGTGTTAAGCGAATTCAATTTAGAATAGATCTCACTAATAGAGATGTAAAGTATTAAGGTTCAGATTCAAGGCCGGAGAACCCAAAGATGAACCGTAGACGGAGCCAAAATAAGATGCAAAGAGATTGGCAATTTGAAATTCTACATTGAATGGGTCAGATATGAATGGAACTTGATTTGTTTAAACTACATCCGTCGGTATGAAAATCTAATTCTAAGTGTCTACCAAAAGCTACGGACAAAATATTCGGAAGACTAAGTATTTTCTAGATTGTATTTCACAGCCAAAGATTCAATGTATTTTGTTTGGCTTAAGGTCATTTTATTTCTATCGTCACTATAATCAATGTCTATGCCAATATATCTTCCAATTTTTCTTAGATCTTTCATTGAAAATCTTTCCATTAAACTTGTTTTTACTTTGTTTATGTTATTTTTATGTCTACAACAAATTAAAACATCATCTCCAAAAACTTTTATATATATATTGCTTGTGTTATTTACATATAAACAATAATCGTATTTATTTCTAGTAAATTTCACCCAGTCAGCCACGTTCGTTTTTGCAGATTTTGCTCAACGCCTGATTACAAATGTCTGTGATAGAAAGACTACAGATTTGATACAGGATTTGTTATATTCGATGATGAAAGCAGACTGACAGTACAAAGCCGACAGATTGTGCTGCCTTAACCTGCAAGGAGATTGGCGGCAGGGTCTGCTGATACAATTTAATGGCAGGAATCAAGCATAATGGAATCAAGCAGACCATGATGTAAGGACATAAGGTGTGCTCGACCGGCAGCTCATTTTCGTCTTCTATTACGCATTCCCAATTTCCGCCATATTAAAATACATATGGATATGAATGCATATGTATGTGTACGGACGCGTTATTGAAATGTTGACAAATTTATTCTATTCTATTGGTTGAGATCCAATATGGAGGATCTTGGGAAGGGCATGTTATTGGCTAATCTGAAAGGCTTGCGCAAGAGCACACCGTATGTCCTTACATCATGATGAGCGCGACAGTCGATCGCCTCTCTATCTCTTGCACGCATCCTAATAGGTGCAATAGTCCTAACTGACCACAGCACTGGCGACTACCACGTGGTTCAGTACACGTTTTTGTACAGTTCTTGTTGAGGAAATATATATGTTATTTTTGTATCAAAGAGTCTCTCTTCCTTCCTTCTCGGCACACAGAGTGTCCCGATAGATAGCAAACAGACTACAGACCGGACGCCGAATAAACCCATGATGTAAGGACATAAGGTGTGCTCTTGCGCAAGCCTTCCAGATTAGCCAATAACATGCCCTTCCCAAGATCCTCCATATTGGATCTCAACCAATAGAATAGAATAAATTTGTCAAAATTTCAATAACGCGTCCGTACACATACATATGCATTCATATCCATATGTATTTTAATATGGCGGAAATTGGGAATGCGCAATAGAAGACGAAAATGAGCTGCCGGTCGAGCACACCTTATGTCCTTACATCATGAATAAACCGAGCGTAGTATCCGAGTGGCGCGAACCGGATGCTATTTTTAATTGGTGCGCGAGATCACGAAGCGCGCGATTGGTGCGGGTCACGTTCGGGAAAGTAGTATAAATATAGGCCCGCCAACAGCGAAAAGGCAGACTTGGTTCTGCAACCGAACCACGAGACTTAGGTCGCTTTCGTTAGCCCCCTTTAATTTTGAACAGTCTAGAGTAGTATCTTTAAAACCGACTACCGAATCTCCTTACGAGGTCGCTTTAGTTAGCCCCTCCCCCCCCCCCAAGACCTATACAAGGTCGCTTTTGTTAGCTCCCTCAGTTTCCGTTCGAGGTCGCTTTAGTTAGCCCCCTCACCACCTCATCCTCCAAAGCGTGGGCCACCTGATAGGCACCAGAAGAAGTTACCAAATCTGAAGGAAGGAGGCAACCAATTCAACTTCCATCTGGAGACGCCTTTTAAAAAAACGGCTACCTGGCTACCATCCTAGAAAGCGTAGGCAAGCTTATAGGCAACTGGAAGCCATTCCAATCACCAGAGAAGGAACCCTCTTTGAATCTCAACTAAAACGTCCCAAATAGTCCTAGCGTCATTTCAATCGTTAAAGCGCACAGTTCGCGTAGAGACTAAAAACCAAAGGAACGATTTAGCACCGAAACCTATTTCTATATTCATAACTAACTACCGACTTAGCGTTAGGTAACGAAACCGAATTCCTTATAAACGACCAATACGTCGTAACGTATTTCATTTATAATTAATTGTAATAATCGAGACGACTGAGTGTCGTAAACCATTGTTCATTTCGACCTAGAGTCGCCACCATTCATCTTGAATAAACCATTGTTATTTTCATTTCAAAAGAAGGACTTTCGTATCTTGAAATTCATTTCTCAATCGCACGTCACCCGAACCAATCCCACAATTCACAGGTAAACCGCTCTACTTGTGAATCTCCTGTAAGAACGGCAACGTCTCGTTCGAGAACGTTACAATAGTGTAAATAGCACATATAAATTGGAAAAAGAACTTTTAATATTTACATTTTTTAAATATATGTCCCGTAACCGATGGTACACGCGGAAGGGTAGCGATTTTACATTTAAAAATAAATCGAAAATTTAGATTATAACTATAATTAATATACCTGGTCGAAATTCGAAAAACGAATACAATATTAGTATAAGATTTATATTAAGATTAAGATGGCACTGAAAGGTACTGATTGATATATCTATATATATAACATCGTCGTTTAAAAACATTGTCGTATATTAATATCTTTACAACACTAATGATATAAAAACATAGCGCCAATTATGACAATGGCTATTTATACAAATAATCGGATTTAAATTAAATAAAAGATTCATCATTGGAAGGAACAAAGAAGGTAATAATATTAAGCAGATATATTTTTATATAAATAAATATTTCAATACCAATATATATTTTATTTAAAATACTTGGCGCTGCGAAACCAAAATAATGTTAATTATCTTGGTATAAATAAAACAAGAACTCACACCACTGACAATGAGACAAGGAAGACAGAAAAAGACATATTTATTCAGTTTAGCAACACCAATTCAGAGCGCAACGCCAAGTATTTTGAATAAAATATATATTGGTATTGAAATATTTATTTCTATAAAAATATATTTGCTTAATATTATTACCTTCTTTGTTCCTCCCAATGATGAATCATTTATTCAATTTAAATCCGATTGTTTGTATAAATAGCCATTGTTATAATTGGCGCTGTTTTTATATCATTTGTTTTGTAAAGATATTAATTTATGGCAATATTTTTAAATGTGCTTATTTCATGTACTCGTGCAGCAGGGTTACTTTCTTCATTTCTTCTGCTTCGATTGTCTGTAATTATATAAGAGCCACATTTTAGTTACAATTTAACATAGAACATATAAAAAAAAGAGTAGCCTTTTGCTATAGTAAGTATAGTGATTGCAGAATGTGTCCGAAGGAGGTGAGAGTATATGGCGGAAGGACTTGTTGCCAGAAATTTAAATGGTAATGGTAATTTGTCGAAAATGAATGAAGAGACCCAATATATTTTTAACGCACAATGGCTATAACAAAATTAATAATATTAATAAAATTAATTTAGTATGTTTATTGGTGTATTGAAATAAGTATATTGCTAATGGGAAACTAATAAAATTAATGAATAGCGTGGCAACTACTGTGGATTTTAAAGTATTACGAATGTCGTTCACAAAAGATTGAAAAGAATCAAGGGAGATGTGTTTTCAGCGTACTTTCTTCACTAATGTGACTTCCTCTACATTGCAAGCAATCAACCATAATTTTCTTAATTAATCTATGTCTATTGACAAATTTTGTCGATTTACCTTATTTGACAAATTTCCAGAAACTTGTGTGAATGAAGATGCTTCTCTGTCTACCTGCTACCATAACCTTCTCCGGACAACCTCTAAGCCTATGCGTCCTGTTCATTCTTCTCCAACCCTGTACATCCCCTCCATTACTATCCAAGCCTGTGCGTCCTCTTCATTTTTATAAGCATACATATATAGAAACACTAAATTAAAAATAGTTTACTGATATAAAAATATCTGGCAATTTAAATGCAATTTGTTACAATATATTATTTTGAACATATATGTTACAAATTTCCAGAAACTTGTAGGGTGGAAGATGCTTCTCTGACGAATTGCCTTTTCCGGACAATTTCCAAGTCTGTGCGCCCTTAGACCTAGGTATATATGGTCTAAGTGTGCGTCCCCTTCGTTTCTATATGCTGAACATAAAAAGTCTATTAAAAATTGTTGGCGACCTACCTCGTTAATTGAGACAATAATTCAGTGTCCTATATGGTGTAAAAACTTGTGACATTTAAAAAATTTGGACAACTTACCTTATTTAACACTTGACAGGTTATGATGGATTATAGCTAGCTATTGTTGTGTGATTACGCGAACGTAGTCACAGAAATGTATATAATCGATAGGTAAATCAGGAGCGAAGTTTGAAAGTAGATATTTGCATATGAGTATTATAAAGGATGCGCAATGCGGGTGGCATTCGTGGAAAAGATCTTGGGCAGAGCTCGGGGGCAGGAAGACGATACTTATTAACGAACCCCGAAACGAATCGCGAGTTTCTTCTAAGTCACGTAATCTCTTGAGAAGGCCTTGTCCTTTGTTAGACTTTAGGAGTGTTGATTGACTCCAGAAGTGTTGGCGACGCTAAGGAAGTCATAAATTCTCTTCAAGAGTAGTCGACTCGACCCTCGTAGCCGAGCCAACTTTCTCTTCCCACGTGTGCACCCCGCTGTGTAACGGAAAAGCGCGCTTCCACCGAGTTTCCTCCACCACCCGAAGACTGAGGGAAAGATGGACATCGATTCGCGGGACAACCTACCCTTTGAATCCGGCTCATCCCTCCTCCTGATTGGCCAAAGGACTGGGAGGACGCCCAGGGATGGAAGGGGTACCACGTTCGAGGAAGGAAGGAGCAATGACGGAGGACTCTGAGAAGTCAGAACTATTTTGACGCTTGAATGTACAAGTCCTGTTCTCACTAAAAAAGCAATCGCTTAAATTTATTAAGAATATATACAAGTTTTACCAGAAAAAATAGTTTCATTTTATTCATAACACCCGCGCACTCTGACGAGCAGAGCGGCTCAGTGCTCCACGGGCACCAACCCGCGTTCTGTTCTTAAAATCACCGCGAAAATATGCAACACTATATACTACTTAGGGTGCGTTCCAATTCACGCATTATGCGCATAGACCGCAGCGCAGACGCTGCGCGCATGAATAGCGTTCCGTTTCCAGCAGCGCATGAACCGCAGTAACGAAACGGAACGGGTTTCGATGCGTCTGATGCTCGTGAGGTAACGCGGGAATGTTCAAACTTACTTACAAATAGCTATGCAGTTGGATGGATTACGGTTAATTTAATTCGAGACTTCTGGACGGTGGTCGAAGCACGCTTCCTAACTACATCGGTTACTTCGTCCTAAGGATCGGGGACCGCCTCCTAACGAAATTTGATGGCTTTATTGGTTCCTGGATTTTCTCAACCCAAGTTTTTCTATTCTTCTTGAACAGCGATAATTATTGAAAGCGAAGACCATACCATATTTTATGAGTTTTGCAGGACGAACTGCTGCTTACCCAGCGTAATTTGGTAAGCAGATGTGTAATGGAAAAATGAAGTTATTTATTATCCGCGTCCGGGATAAATTCAAGGTTTTGAAGGCTATTGAATAGAACCGCAGGCTCTCGTACGTCTTTTGGATTAGAGTATAGCTGTAAAGTTAGCATTATAAGAGCACATTCGAAAAACTTAGCAGTAGAAGCCTTTAAGAAATAACAATGTGCGCTACGTATTTGCTTCCTTCCTCATCTTTCGTTTCGACCCTGCCTGAAACCTTCTAGGGATGTGTTGTTCGCTTCGAAATTGAGTCCGTTGTGTTGGTTGCAATTCATACAGCGAGTGCAGAGATGGCAGTACCAATTTCGTAGAATTCCCTAGAATCCTCCAACTTCTAGCGCATAATGCGTGCAGCAAGTGCAGAAAATAAAAGCATGGGCAGTCAATGCGCATATTACGCGCATGCGTATTTGTCGCTTTATGTGTGCTTCTGTATTTCGAATTCGAATACTGCAAACAAGGGAAAGTAGGGTACTTCCGGCTATATAAGAAAGAAACGCTATAAAATTTGAGCAACTTACACATTTGCTAGTTTTTTAATATGAATTGATAGTTTGAAGTGTCTAATTTTTATTAGTATGACCGAGAAAGCATAAATTTACGTTGTAAAAAAGTTGGAAGCAATATAAAAAAAATGTTCATTTGATTATTTTTTTGTTTCAAAATGAATTACCACATGAATCACAAATGTATTCTTCAGGGGTATTCCATCCTGAACATTTTTCATGTGCTCATGGACCACATGCTCGATTCAAAATTTACTTTTTTCGTCCTCAGTTTCCTTTTACCTCTATTTTGGGGTTTTATGTGGAAGCGTGTAAATAAATATTCCTGGCTTCATTCTGCCTTATTCGTAATTGTTTTATGTCAGTTGCATTTAAGCCAGAAAAAAGTAATGTTAAAAGCTGGGTACCATTACCCTTCAATTTGGGGCAGTCTTACCTCACAACACATGTTGAAATAGTTGAAGCAATACACTGCATTGAATTTTCATATCACCAAACGCCAAATGTGAGTTTGAAAGTATGTATAAACATTTCTCCATTTAATGAGAATAATATAAATAATTTATATTACCAGAGCGTGCTGCATTGACCTTCCTCTTTCGAATGAGACCTCGCCCAGCCCAAAATTTGCTCATATAAGGACAAACAACGTCAGCGCGCAAACCCATGTTTCAAGCCAGATTGTGTCGGTATGCAGCGCGCTGCATTACCCGTGTCACGTGGGGTGTTTACATCCTTAAGTATTTTTTTCAAAAATATGTAAAATACTTACTTATTAATATATCGTTAATTAATTACAGCTAATAATAATAATACATTGCTTCCTGCAACTTTCCGAGAAGTATTATTTTGGCCTAATGAAAAGGGAGAAAATTCCAGCCGTCGCGACTTCTGATACATGGAGAGAATATCAGAAGCGAAAAATGGAGATGAGAAAAGAAAAAGAGGAACAAATAGAAGAAAGAAAGAAAGAAAATGGGACTTGAAAAAGTAAAAATTAAGAAAGAAAAAGATGAAGAGAAAATTAAAGTAAAAAAACTGAACGATTTGGTATTGGTAATTTGAAAATTATTTTCGTTACAGATTTTGTTATATTTTGTATTTTTGTAAATAAAAGACATTTTAAAACTTTAAATACTTTTGTTTATATCTGTTATCCAAAATATAATTATTAGACATTGCAATTGGAAGCTGAATCGCACGTAGATATGTAAGCAGAAAATAGACAATTTACGCTGAGCAGAAATAGACATTTTATACTTCATATTAAATTGTTTTTAAAAATACTTCTTGTTTATTGTTGCATAAATAAATAATAAAAACCGATTGTTACAATAGCAAAACTCTTACATGATTAGAAATAGGGACATTGACCTTATACCCGATTCCTTAAAGATACCGTTGCGGCGTAACAATGATATTTTGGAATGAAGTTAAGTTATAAAATATTCACAAATGTAGCGTAAAAGAACGAAATATCCAATAAACATTTATTGTCATGTAGCATCATATCTATAGCTTATATTTTCTGTCCTTTTGAGGAGGGGACCACATAATTTTGACGCGCGTTACGAAGAGTAGCCCGTTTTATTTTTTTCTTACGGATAACTGCATGTAGAAAAAATGAAACGTGCTACTTTTCGTAACGCGCGTCGATTTGGTGTATGTTTTTCAAAGCGTACGTAAAGAGACAAATACGCATGCGCGCATTAACTCCACGCTTCATGCTGTTACGTATGTGGAATTTTCCCATACGCCGCTCTCAACAATTTTTCGAGCTCGCGTCTGCGAAGGGAAAACGCCCTAAGAGCCTTTTTGTTTATCACATATCACTAAGGGGGTCCTGATCTCGACCATCTGGAATACGACCATGGGAACGGGAGTGACACGACGACGACCCCAAAGGATTTCCTTATATGGAGATTTCTAATGAATCCCCACTCATTTTGGGACTATATAAACCCTTTGGTTTCAACCCTCGTTGGTTAAAAGCAGTACAGTCACGCGTAGAGTAACGTCGTGTCACGCTCGTACAGAGTTGGTTATATTCAGTTAGATCGAGCTAAAGTCTCCTTCAGAATCATAGTTAACCTCATAGAATCCGCGAGTCCGGTTTATATTCTATTTGGCACTTCGAAATAGCCACTCTTACGCCCCGCATCGCCAGTGCGTCAACACCGTGCAACTAGTGGTAACTTACACACTTTATTTAATTATTTAATCGCGACACTTACATTTGTACAATAACTGATTATTGAATATACGAATGGTGTTCACGTGTAAATCGAGTAGATTCGTTAAACCCATCTTTTACCCAGTGATCCTTATAATAATAGTAGCACTCACCCACTGATACAACTTTACCGCTCGAGTTGTATCAAATATTAATTAAGAGTTACGAGGCATTACTAACATTTCCCGCGACTCCCTGATCTTGCATCAGGTTCGTTCGCAACCTTTCATCCAAAATAAGGAATCTTCACCAACCCAGTGGCTCCCCGATTTCGCATCGGGTTCGTCCACGAAACCTCACCCTCCTACGGCTCCCTGATTTAGCATCAGGTTCGTCCGTATCCTACAGCTCCCTGATTTCGCATCAGGTTCGTCTGTAAATCTACAAACTTCCTAACAGCTCCCTGATTTCGCATCAGGTTCGTCCTCGCCGTCAATAATCCTAGTGGCTCCCTGATTTCGCATCAGGTTCGTCCACGCACTTAACTAACAAACTCATAAACCATATTCCTTGGGAAATACCCTTCTCGCCGGCCTCTCGCGTTGCCGCAGCCCCGGCTCGTAACAGAACTGGTGACAGCGGTGGGATGCTACTGCATTAGAATCGCCGTAAAATTTGGGTTTTTAAATACGTTAAAATCACTCGTAATTTATTATTGATGATATACTAGTTTTCTCTAGTCAAGTCACTTAGTAATTTTAAAATGGCAACCGCACAGGCGAACGTCTCTTCTAACGATATAATGAACCTGACCGTTTCAATTGCAAACTCAATGTCGCTTTTGACGCAACGGACATGTATACAGAATATTACTATGTCAATTCCAACCTTCGACGGTGAAAGTCCACCCTTGACGCGCTTTGCACAAAATGTGGAAGACGGGTTAACTTTGATTCCTGAGGGTACGGAAGCTGAGTATCTTGCGATAATACTAACGAAACTGATCGGTCCGGCACGCAGGTGCACGTTAGAACATAAATTCGAGTCTGTTAAGAAATTAGTTCAACATTTGAAAAAGAGATTCGCGCCGGGAAGAAGTTTATCGTATTTTCAAGTCGAAATCGCGAAACTAAGCATTCGTGAAGGAGAAAGTCTGCGAAAGTACGTCGACAGAACTAGCCATCTCGTTTATTGTGCGCGCGGAGCTATTCGGGAAAGGTATTCGGATCACGCTGAAGATTTCGTCAAAGAAATGGAAAAGGACGTTAAAGAAAACTTCATCGATGGTTTACCGGATCGAATTTCCTGGAAAGTGTCGGCTCAGATTCAAGGCATCAAAACACTTGAACAAGCTTACGACGCCGTGCTACAGATAGATAGAAAATTAAGGAATCAGCGACAGTCGCCCCGTAATGAATCACCCTCCAGGTGGTCTCGCCGAGATCATTACACCGAAGATTCTCGCCACCACGACCGCGAAGTGTCGTACCCACTTTCTCCGAGTAGATACGACCAGAACAGGGATCGGTCTCTTAGAACATCTGGTTTTGAAGAGGAACGAGAAGGACGGACACGCACGACGGCCTGGACTTTGCGTCACCGGAGCCCCTCGAAATCCCCTTCTTATCGCTCCGACTCATCGTACGCAGATGATGGAGAAAAACATTATTCCATTTTAAAAAATCCCGATAAAGATCGCAAGCCGAGTTTATATTGCTGGCATTGCGGCACAGCCGGACACGACGGAAAATCCTGTAGGAAACAACCGCGTAATCCGAGATATCAACGAGACTCGCGAGATTCGTCCGTTGAATCAAACAAATCTTTAAACTTCGATCGCGCTCAACGTATAGGCGACACGATGAGCGGAAACAAGGAAGCTCGCCAAAGGACAGTCCGCTTCGAAGAGGAACCCTCATCAAGGAAGCACCTGCCCCACGCATCAACATCAAGGTTCCAGAATTGGAGTCAGGAACGGGAGAATTCTTAATCGACGGTGGAGCATCCGTTAATTTAGTAGTCATTAATGCCCTGGGAGAAAAGGCAACAATAAGTTCTCGGGAAGAAATCGAGTTAACCGGAATTACCACTAATCCAATTCATACTTTAGGAACAACAATTCTTCATATTCACGAAGCTCCTGCACTTTTCTATGTAGTAAAAGAGCTTGCCATAGATGCAGATGGACTTATAGGAAGCCCATTTTTAAAACAGGAGGAGGCCGAAATCTCCTATTATCATGGGACTCTGGTATTAAAAAATAAACCAACCCGACCTCTACGTTTTTCAAACTATCAAGATCTACCTCAAATGAAGGAGCGACTGACATCGACCAAACATCGTATCGAGCCCCGGACGTCGCAACAGATTGCTATAACAATTACAAACTCGAGGATTAAGGAAGGATATTTACCACGTATCAAGACCCTCGAACATCTTTACATAGGGGAAGCAATTGTGAGTAACAATAAAGGGAAGTGTTATGTTATGGCAACAAATACCAGCGATGAACCCCTAGACGTGGAGATAGAACCACAAACATTAGAGCCATTCGATATTTTCGGGTCATCGGACGAAGATTTTTACCCAGCTGTAGAACACCCGTCAAAATTCAGAACACACGAAGATAGGACACAAAAAATCTTAGAAGCCCTAAACACTAAACATTTGAACAAGGAGGAACTAGATTTCGTTACCAATTTAGTTAAAGATTTTCCCGACCGATTCTATCTTCCTGGAGATAAACTGGGGAAGGCCCGCGACTTTAAACATTCAATCCATACATCCAACGATGTTCCAATAAACACAAGACAATATCGCTATCCTCTCATACATCAAAAGGAAATTCAAAAGCAAATAAGCGCGCTATTATCAAATGGTATAATTACACCTTCAAAATCTCCATACAATTCACCTTTATGGATCGTCCCAAAGAAAGAAGACGAAAATGGAGTAAAACGTTGGCGTCTAGTAATAGATTTTCGCGGCCTCAACGAAATAACAATTTCTGATAAGTACCCATTACCTCAAATCACAGAGATTTTAGATCGATTAGGAGGAGCTAAATATTTTTCAGTCTTTGACCTCGCTAGTGGATTTCATCAAATAGAGATGGATCCAAAGGATAAGGCAAAAACAGCATTCACTACTCCAAATGGGCATTACGAATTCTCTCGAATGCCTTTCGGATTAAAGAATGCACCACCCACATTTCAACGCCTGATGGATCAAGCACTCACTGGACTTCAAGGAACAGACCTCTTTGTCTACTTGGACGACATAGTGATATACGCATCATCGTTACAGGAACACAATATCAAAGTCAAAAAACTGTTAAACCGCCTTCGAGAACACGGATTAACCCTTCAGACCAACAAGTGCCAATTCCTGCGAAAGGAAGTCGCGTACCTTGGACACATTATTTCAAAGGAAGGAGTAAGACCTGACCCTAGGAAATTAAGATCGGTTCAAGATTTTCCCACCCCCACATCGCAGAAGAACATTCAACAATTTTTGGGACTTGTAGGATATTATCGAAGATTCGTACCTAATTTCACTACAAAGGCAAAACCATTAATTAACTTATTAGGCAAAGGCATCAAATTCAAATGGACAGAAGAACAAGACCAGAGTTTTAAGCAATTGCGTAGCGAACTTTGTCAACAACCCATATTGCAATACCCTGATTTCAGTAAACCTTTCATTGTAACAACAGATGCATCTGATTATGCTATTGGAGCCGTACTCAGTCAAGGAGAGATAGGAAACGACCTGCCGATTGCCTACGCCTCTCGAAGCCTAAATAAACCTGAGAAGAATTATTCGGCTACAGAAAAGGAATGTTTGGCCATGGTTTACGCCGTAAGATACTTCAGGCCTTACATCTACGGAACCCCATTCACCCTCGTTACAGATCACAGACCACTTGTCTGGTTACATTCTGTCAAGGACCCAACTTCTAGACTTATGAAATGGAAGCTCCGTCTTTTGGAATACGAGTACCAGGTTGTCCATAAATCCGGAAAGACGAATAAGAACGCAGACGCATTATCGCGCAACCCCACGTCTGCCTGCCTACCACTTATTCCACGAGAACTTCGGGACCCCGACTTCAAACCCCAGATACCGAAAACGGACGTTAATATTGAAACAATCGGACACCGTATACGACAGTTACGACGAGATAGAGAAAGCCGACCCAAATACCGAGAGACAAGTAGCAGCTCAGAAGAAGAAACCGCACGTGGGAACGTTCAACATTCTCCAATAATATACAAAAACCGATCTTTTCCCAGCTTATCTCAAGAGGTAACCATGCCAGATGAACGCCAGGAGACCATAAACAGTTTTTCACCCGCAGCAAATTCCACTCAAATCGTCCCTTCAGATAAGGACCAGACCGTATTAGACAATTTAATATCGTTTGAGGAGCCGCTCGAAAATACTGTAATAGAAAATGCAAGAATCTTCCAACAAGATTTACTCAGCACACCGCAGGTATCATCAGAAGTCATGGATGAACCTTTACAACCCTCAATAAACCAGCTACCTGCAAAAACTACGACCGAAGCAAGTGTGGGACAACCACTTCACAGCAGGTCAACACAACCTAAGGTCTTTGACCACACGCTTGACCCTTACCCTTTCCTCACTACCGAAATCGAGGATTCAAACGACCTTGACGATTTGGAAGAGATCCCATTAGACCAACCGCTTAAAATTATCGTTTCTTCAAATACTTTTACCGCTGAAGAAGGACATTACGTACACTTCATTTCTGCTGATTGCAATTTAATAAACCCCGTTGGAAAATTACTGCTAGACACTGAACTAATCAATAAACCAAATCTTCTAGCAGAACAACCAAAAAAGGGAAACATGATAACTACGGACAATGGATTATTTAAAACATTTAGTATAATAATCTCAGACAATTTCTTTGATAATATTAAAAGAGTAGATGTGTTCAATGGTTTGAAAATTCTTCGACACACCTTGGATCAAAATCAGATTAAGTCATTTCGAATTTCCGCCACGGGGGACCTTCACAAAATACCATCCAACGAATTCGTCAAGATATTAGAAGAGGTTTTCGTAGGAACAGGCCTGCAGATTATTCTATGCAATTGTACCATCACCACACCATCCGAAGAAGACAGACAGCCTATCATTTGTGAAGCTCACGACAGTTTAATTGGAGGACATAAAGGAGTAACGAAGACTTATAAACGCAACCGATCAAAATTCCATTGGTCACAAATGCGCAACGACATTCAAGACTACATTCGAAGATGCAAAAGTTGTCAGGAACAGAAATTAGTTCGAGCGAAAACTCGTCAGCCGATGTTAATCACCGACACACCTATAGGAGCCTTCGACAAAATTTCCTTAGATACAGTGGGACCTTTACCAATTACACCCAGTGGGAATAGACATATTCTTACCATTCAAGATAATCTAACGAAATATTGCGTAGCCGTAGCAATACCTAACATTCGAGCTGCTACAATTGCAGATGCTTTCGCTAGACATTTCATCGCAATTTACGGTACACCTCGCGCAATACTAACAGACAAGGGAACTAGCTTCATCGGAACACTTATGACCAATCTTTCTGAAATATTCAAAATCAAGCAAATCACAACCTCAGGATATAGACCACAAACCAATGGATCTCTGGAACGAAGACACATCGTCCTCACCGAATACCTCAAGCATTACATGGATAATTACGAAAACTGGGATTTATTAATACCATTCGCAATGTTCTCTTACAACACATCCGTTCACGAAGCAACAAATTTCACCCCATACGAATTAATCTTTGGAAAACCAGCTCGGGAACCAAGCTCTTTTCCAACTGGCGAAAAACTAAAGTCATTTGGAGACTACTTAGTAGAATTAATAACACACATGACTCGAATTCGGAATATAGCCTCAAATAATCTAAACAAAGAATCAGAACAAATTAAAACACGCCAATTTTCCGTACACGGCAAACGATAAGCCGACCGTCTGTCCAAATATGGTCCTGATTACCCTGCTCCCGAAACATACCCTGGCAAGCAGTGAGAGTCTACCTGAAAGGCGTCAAACTACGATCCTGCCGATCGCTCCAGAGGACGACGCAAGTAGCGGAGGTAGTCATGGCGAGAAGGAAGGGCCTCCTCGCCAACATCCAGCCGACATCAACCGGCCTCACAGCAACACCGACGCTCGACCGGCTACCCGGACAACCACCACTGGACCTCATTGAGCACTGGCTGCAGATCGGCTACGTGGTGCCCAGCAATAATTAAATTCTTACACCCCACAACACCTAGCGATAAGTACACCAATGACATTACACTACACCGACAATTTTCAATTACACTTTGCTTGCAAAGGGATTTTTAGAGCGTTTTTCCTTCTTTTGAAAAGCATCACGAGAATCGCGATGTTTTATCTTAGGGGGGAGATGTTACGTATGTGGAATTTTCCCATACGCCGCTCTCAACAATTTTTCGAGCTCGCGTCTGCGAAGGGAAAACGCCCTAAGAGCCTTTTTGTTTATCACATATCACTAAGGGGGTCCTGATCTCGACCATCTGGAATACGACCATGGGAACGGGAGTGACACGACGACGACCCCAAAGGATTTCCTTATATGGAGATTTCTAATGAATCCCCACTCATTTTGGGACTATATAAACCCTTTGGTTTCAACCCTCGTTGGTTAAAAGCAGTACAGTCACGCGTAGAGTAACGTCGTGTCACGCTCGTACAGAGTTGGTTATATTCAGTTAGATCGAGCTAAAGTCTCCTTCAGAATCATAGTTAACCTCATAGAATCCGCGAGTCCGGTTTATATTCTATTTGGCACTTCGAAATAGCCACTCTTACGCCCCGCATCGCCAGTGCGTCAACACCGTGCAACTAGTGGTAACTTACACACTTTATTTAATTATTTAATCGCGACACTTACATTTGTACAATAACTGATTATTGAATATACGAATGGTGTTCACGTGTAAATCGAGTAGATTCGTTAAACCCATCTTTTACCCAGTGATCCTTATAATAATAGTAGCACTCACCCACTGATACAACTTTACCGCTCGAGTTGTATCAAATATTAATTAAGAGTTACGAGGCATTACTAACATTTCCCGCGACTCCCTGATCTTGCATCAGGTTCGTTCGCAACCTTTCATCCAAAATAAGGAATCTTCACCAACCCAGTGGCTCCCCGATTTCGCATCGGGTTCGTCCACGAAACCTCACCCTCCTACGGCTCCCTGATTTAGCATCAGGTTCGTCCGTATCCTACAGCTCCCTGATTTCGCATCAGGTTCGTCTGTAAATCTACAAACTTCCTAACAGCTCCCTGGTTTCGCACCAGGTTCGTCTGTGAATAATCCAACCTCCTAACAGCTCCCTGGTTTCGCACCAGGTTCGTCTGTGAACTTTATCCTAGTGACTCCCCGATTTCGCATCGGGTTCGTTCACGACGTTTCACCCTCCTGCGGCTCCCTGATTTCGCATCAGGTTCGTCCGCGTGTGACTCCATTCCTAGAGGCTCCCTGATTTCGCATCAGGTTCGTCCTTGCCGTCAATAATCCTAGTGGCTCCCTGATTTCGCATCAGGTTCGTCCACGCACCTAACTAACAAACTCATAAACCATATTCCTTGGGAAATACCCTTCTCGCCGGCCTCTCGCGTTGCCGCAGCCCCGGCTCGTAACAATGCGCTAGAGGTGGGAGAATTCTAGGGAACCCTATGCGCCACCAACGCAACCAATGCACGCATAGACTGAAACGGAACGGTTTTCTCTGCAGTCTATGCGCATAATGCGTGAATTGGAACGCACCCAGTGTTACGTGGCCGGTTGGGTCCTCTGGATCCGTCGTAGGGAATTCAGGCGCGGGACGATGCCCGTGGAACGCTAAGGCGTTCTGCTCACTGGACGCGGATTTCTTAAAGATGATTATAATAATAAAGATGGTAGTAAAATAATAAAAGATTAAAACACAAATAACTGATAACTGTCTTGAACACAAAATAAAGAATTTATTGGAGTTCAGAATTATACGTTCGCTCGCTTCTGCGTTTGGGGCTCGAGAGAGCCTTTTCAGGATCCCTCGGGTTTTTCTTTTATTAATAACAAGATATCTTAGTTACGCCAAGAGCCAATCGCAAATTTACTAATTAATTAGCTTAATTCCTATTCGTCGATCCGATTCCTTTCGATTATCGATTTTTATAAAACCAAGCGTTTAACTACATCGCGCTGGAATTACGCACCTAGGAGAAGGGAGAAACGAGAAGTTCATTTATTCAAACATCCGTTTCTAAGAGAGTATCGATTAATTTATAATCCTGAAGTCCCCTCATTAAAAGAATCTCTAACTATTTTCCAACACCTCGGACTTGTGCGAACTTCACTTTGTCTCCCTTTCCTATTATGTACAGTCGCGTGATCCGATTCAAACTTCGCACTTCTGAAGTTTATACTAAACGCCGCTAGACGGAAGTCGCAACATTAGAATTGTGCTGCGTGAATTGGCGATACATTTCTTCACCCTTACCACGCTCCCCTCTTGTCCTGTTGCGGGCTTAGAATGCTCTAAGGTTGCGGATTCCGCTGGTTGAATTGCGTGATGTTAGCTATAAGACATAGAAATATCGACGTTAGATGTCGAGCGAAATTCAAAATCCTTTTAATTGAAAGACAGATATATTATAATAAGATTTGAAGCGATAGGCACATCTGGAAGGTCTTAAGCAAGTTTGAAATAGGGGACAAGGAGGATAGTAAATAGCTTAACTTCTCCTTAAACATCTGCGTGCCAAATTTAGTCGAGCGGGCAGCTGCACGTCTCGGAAAACTATATAAAACTCTGTCCTCCGTTGCGATAATTGTCGATGTCCCGTTATGGTAAAAACTCAGCTTGGGAGAGACTGAAAGTCATAAAATCATTAACCTTGCGCTGGCGACGTCATCTTGACCCTGGGGGGGGGTGCGCTTACCTACCTGGTAGAAATGTATGTACCGTACACAGCCTACGTAAAGTATGTAATCGTAAAGCGTGCTCCCACCACCACCCGAGAGTGGAGGGAAGCGCGAAGGAAGGGCTAGGGACGGAGAGATGGCTGAAGGACAACCCACTGACGAACCATGAGGGACAACACCATCTTGATTGGGCGAAGGGATTCGAGGAGGGAGTCGGAAGAAGACGCCAAAATTAGAGGAGTAGGGCGCCCGGAGGTGACAAGCGAGGAGTTAATTTGTAAGAAGACAGATCAATCCTGTCAGCAGGACAGCAAACGTTTTGTAACAATATACAGTTATTCACAAGTTATAAGAGTTCCATCATTGAAATTCCCGCGCAAACTCGCGAGCTGAGTGCTTTCAGCGCTCCACGGGCACGGACCCACCAGTGTTTAAGAAATCCCACGAAATCGCGCAACAGTCCTCACTTGACGATGACGAACTTTGCATCGAAATATCTCAGCTTATAAGGCACGTAGGAACAAAACAAAGTCACTTTTATAATGCAAATCAAACCCAAGCTATTCATTGAGACCATTCAAAAATTAATCGGATCAACCATTATTGACATTCGATAATCAAAAGGTTCTTAATAGCGTTATAGAGACACAGTGTGTCTCGCGCTGCGCGTAAACCTGGCACAAGACACTACCCTGCAATGTCTCTTGATAAAGTGCGCTGTTTGGTTTCTTAATTCTTCTGCGTGAAAGTAAAACGAGCTACACATCTTCTAATATACACAGGAGCCTATGGATGAACAATTTTAATTTTGGTGCTATGACGGTAATCTCGGATAGGGTGCGCCATGTTGCCGAAAATCATGATTGGTCAGGATTGTACTGGACTACAGGGATGCCAGAACTGGGGATACTAGGGACCACTTACGATGTATGGGGAGTAGTAGAGGGGGCATCCTCGCATCTGTGCTTAAGTATTATACTATACATATAGCTACTGCCGGGACACACAGGGACAAGTGAGGACGCACGCGTCCCCAGCTCTAGCAACGCTGCTGGATTGCATAGGTGTCGGGCCGTCGGTGTTCCCCCTCCATTACAAATCCTTTCCAGGAACCAACGCTGCGCAGGTCTTCAAGCTCAACTGTCGCTATTCGTTACACTTTCGAACTGTCCAGAACTGTCCTCGACACTCTGAACTGAATTGAACTGATCCGTCGCAGCGTACCGGTGCAACGCAGAAGAAAGAATGTACAGTGATTGTCCCACGTGTTTTACCAAGACGTTTACGAAGAATTCTAACATCTTTTAAACAACAACAAAAGATACGTAATTATGAACAGATTATAATTTCAAATTATCTCCTTCATGAAAATCGGAATATATAAAACATGTCTTGCATGCTGCAGACGAGCGAGTTTTGTCGTCCGGGCATTTCTGTCGTGTAAAACCAAAAGAATAAAACACAGGACATAACCTTAAAAATGTTATATGTATTTCTTCGATACAGTATAATGATGCGTCGCACAGTGGGACGGATCGACACTTAAATAGGCATTCACTGCATTTTTAACATTTTTCATCATTTTCTGATTATAATCTAAGATTACAGGTAATATATGGTATAGTAAATACAATAATCACTTTTTCTCGTCGCTCTTTTTAACAATGGGACTCTTGATGTTGATTTTCATATAGTCATATGGATCGGAGCTTATTAATAAATTATTTAGAACATCTTGATTTGTCATTTTTCGGCGGCTTTTTTTGCGTATAATTCGCAGCAGTTTTTGAAATCTTTATTTCGGGGTTTCTGGACTTCCTCTGTTAAATATACTAAAAAAAATTTTACATTTCCATTTCTAGAAAATGAACTGCTTTTTACATTGGAATAGTTTTAGTTAGTCTTTTTCTTGTAATGAAAAATATAAATCCTTATATTTTATTGTCAAATTAAGATTTCTTGTTACAATTTTCGTATTTTTCTAAATTAAAACAATTGTTCGTATTTGTTCGTAAATTCAAACATACCTCTTAATTCTGGATAGACTTCAATTTCACAAAATTCAATTTTTATATCCGTCCGCATCCGACCCTTTGAAAATTTGATATTTTTTTGCACAAAAGCAGGTGCAAGTCTGGAAAAATGTACTATTTTGCTTCAGTTAACGATTTTAGGGACTACCGCGAATTACACGCAAGAAAAAGCAGCCGAAAAATGACAAATCAGGATATTCTAAATAATTTATTAATAAGCTCCGATCCATATATTTCAACAGCAAGAATCCCAGTAATAAGAACAGAGCGGGAAAACAAATGTGGCCAGAAACATTATCTTTGCTAGATGATTCGGATACATAATCAAGTTCTGTATTTTATTTAAGGTTCGTATTAGATATTTAAATGATTTTTGTATTTATTGGAGAATATATTATATGTAATCTTAGATTACCTATCTTATAGGTACTATAAAGCAGAAAGTTTATATATTTGTGTGTTTATCTATCGCCTAAAAAATTTCCAGCGGTAAACTCTGGGGTCACGAAATGTACCTCAGCTCATTCTGCCTTAATCCAGATGAATGTGTCTATTTTTTTTTTATAAAATCATTATCTAAATTCTGTAATCTAAAGCTAGTAATCACGAAATGATGAAAAATGTAAAAAATGAAGTGAATGCCTACTTAAATGTCGATCCGTCCCGCTGTGAGTCGCCGTCGTTAACGCGATACATTCACGAATGCTTCTCGGCATTACAGTTGTCCAAAGCCTGTCTTGTTCAGGCAACGACGCAGTTCTCGGAAAGACTTGGTTTATAACACTCTCAAGAGTCGATTTTTCAATGTCTAAGTTAACGACCACTAAATGACCGTTTGGGTACTCGCTCGTCTGTCTTGGGCCTAAGGGTGTCCCGTAATTTCTATTCTATGTTCTTGAAAATTGTACCAATGGAGTGGAGAAGTTTTCCCGACGGAAATAACCCGAAATACGACATAATGTACATCGCACTAGTTTTGATAGTAACAAATTTGAATATATATTACCGTGAATAATGATCGGGGCAAGACGTATGAATTAAAACATTAAATTGTTAAAACTATAGCCCCATTTGCTGTGTTTTGCCGCATTATTGGTATTATTTCCAAAAAGATGAAACGAAAATCATAGAGATTGAAATTTTCGTAATTGGATGATACAACATCTCGCTACCTGATATCGCCCGTTTAACGTTTTCGACGAGGAACCTCACGACTCAGTACCGGCCGTCCGATCGTGTAAACAAAATATATATTTTGCGTCGTGTCTCTTGTCGTCGAGATCTGTTTCTGTATAATGTATTTTTATACGTTCTTCAGTCGGGTATCGCATATTGGAAGCCGTATGTTGATAAATATTGATGTCGCAATGGCACATTTATCCTACACAGTTATTTCTTTCTCCTGTATGATTTTTACAAATAATGTTACTGCAATTTTCGTATAATATACTATATTTTGCCATTGCCAAAACAAATATAACATCGTGATAGACTTTGTCAGGGTCGGATCATAATGACCCTACATTCGTTGTACGAGATTCAATTAAAACGTGAAATTGTTCATATGGCCCAATAATTAAACGAAATTCATAGCGCGTTCCAGTCATATTTTGAAATTTTCAGCATTAATACTTATTAGTTCCTTTATGTATTACAAGCGTTAACACAATCTCTACGTTACCATTTTGAATAGTTTGGCAATCTTTGTATTTTTTAATTTCAAACCAGGACAAAGTAAAAGATATGTATCCATCTTTTACATAACCAAATTTTGTAACTTTTATGTATGTTTTCGTGCAGTGTTCTGCTATGCTTGTAGAATTAGACACCATTAACACATCTTTTGAGGGAAAAAGAGAATAATAATAAATTGCAGCATCTACAGGCATAATGCCTTTTGTTTTAGTATAAATTGTCGATTTCGGCACATGATATTTCTCACTGGCACATAATTGTAACGATGTGCCTGCTTTATATGGTTTTACCAGAGAGTCGAGACCGATCGACTTTCGGTTACGGTCGCGGTCGCGGTCCCTGAGACGTTCGATGTGGCGTTTACGGGTCTCTCGAACCGGAGAGCGACGAGCGGTCCGAAGTTTTCTCTCAACCGATAACCGAGAGAGAATTTTTCTCAGACATACGGTCGACCGAAAGTCTAGACCGATCAGGAATACGATCGCGTTAATTTATGGAGAGGTTCGAGTTAATGTATGGAGAGGTTCGCAAAACGGTCAACCGAGAGTCTCGACCGATTGCAATACGGTTGACGCTAGTCATGGGCACCATCGAATAAATTATTCGATAGTGCCCATCACTAGTTGACGCAAAGTCGAGAGAGATAGAAATGCGGGCAACTAGAGAATTCATCACCTCATGAGAAATTGGAAGAAAATAGAAATACGTTCGATTAAAATTTGTGACACAAATTGTTACTATCCCTGTTGCGAATCGCAAATCGTGACTAAAATTATTTAGTTGGTTATTTTAATTATTTTTTATCACGTTAGTAACCTGGCCTTGTATCCTTTGCAATCCACAGCGAAATACATGGTACAAATGAAACAAATTTATAATAATAAATAAAATCAATTAAGTTTATTCATATATAAATTCTTAAAAATACATTTACGTCTTTTTCTAAATTTATTAAATTTTATAGATAATTGTATAAACACCTACCTACTTTAAATATTTTTATCAATGAAATATTACTTTGACAGTCGCAATGAAATATTTTTATAAATAATTTTCAGAATTAATTCATATTTGTATCAATAAAATGTTTAGTTATAAATGAACAAAGTTAACGATAAATAAGTTTTAAGGATTAACAATTTGTTTTGGAAACAACAACAGTCCATTTTCAAAAGTTTACACTATGCATATTGTACAAGAAATGGAATTTTTGGACCAATTGATATAATGAATGAAATTGCAAACATTTATGATGTTTTCAATATTACAAACACAATACTACACTGCGTTCCATATAAAAGCATGCCGACGGCCCTACCGATTTACGACCGATCTGCGCAGCTCCCATGGATCTGACACACGCGATTGGTCGTAGCACTTTCCCTGCCGGCAGAGCCCGATCTAGCTCTTCCGTCGCTCTGGGCAAAGTGATTTTTGCCGCCCTTTGCATTGAATCATAATTAAGTATTTTAAAATATATTTTTTGATACTGAGTAAAATTTTTTGTAGGTATTTGTTGAATAACAAAAGACTTTTGTGTTATAAAAAATTCAATATTCATAAAATGAAACATTACCATAACAAAATACAATATATAATTAGGAGGCAGGTAGGTACTTATTTTTTAAGTCTGAAAAAACCCATAAAATATTTTAAAGGTTAATACAAAAACTTCCACTAAAATCGCAAAATACAATAAACCAGTTTTCATACATGAAAAAACATTTTCAAGTTTAAAAAAATTTTCTTCTAACTTTTTTTTCGGCAAACTCTTTTATAATCTCTTTAAAACATATTTAATCACATAACTCGTGATCTATACCAATCATAGCCAATCCACTTAGTCTGTTTTGTGTCATGGTGGACCTTAAGTAATTTTTAATTCTTTTTAATTTGGAAAAACTTCTTTCGCCACTAGCAACTGTCACAGGTAGAGTCAACAGAATTCTGAGAGCAATATTTATGTTTGGTCCAAAATTTAATTCTGTGATAAATTTTAGAACGTCTCGGGGAGACATATTTTCATCCAAAAGGGTACATAGGACTGACAACTCATCTGCAAGATCTCGTCCGTTTATATCAGCTGAGTCTTTATCGGTTAAAATAACTTCAAGGGCCTTACAATGACCTAACAGTTCATCGTTAGGCCTCTTTCTTAAGCAATATATATTACTAGCATGCCCCGTCTCGGCTTCGCCCGAGATCGTAGCGTGACTGATACGTGTTTATTAGAATTAATATCTTTTCTATACTTATTATATAAAAACAGAGCCGATTTTTATATTCGCGCAAAACTCAAGACCTGTTGAACTGATCTTCCTCAAATTTTGACACGTTATTCCTATATACTCTAAGACGGACTGTTCAGAAAATTTCGCATCTTAACGCCATCTTCCAGGCCCATCGATAATTAGGCCATGGCGACTGCGCGCTGACTCGTATGGAGCGTCGATCACGGCCCCTTCCATCGACTTACGATCGATGGAAGGGGGACTCTTCCTTCCAGGAACTCGGGCCGACTTCCTGGATCCTCTCGGTACACGTGCTTACTTGTCGACGAGCCGTCTAAGAAGTCGTGTTTCTTTATCTTTGCTTGAACCGCTTATTGTGTAACGAGAATCGGGCCGATTCCACGTGCGCTGCTTCTGATCTAGAAAGTTCCTACCGCGTAGGAAAACTAGTGCCGCTACCTTGTACTGTACGATCAACTCTTTACTGTGCTTTATTGTATATAACTGTAAATAGACTTACACCTAAGATTAAATTAGTGTTAAAACTAAAGTCCCTTAAATTAAACGACCCCCCTCTCGCGAGAACCCGATCCTACGACGTGCGCTGCTAAGAAACTCTGCTAACATTTTTTGGTCCTTCGAGCCGGATCAGCGCCGTTTGGATTCTGTGTTTCTGGAACGTTCGGGATTCCTCGCGAGTGTTGTGGGTAACCGTCGCGCGTGACCTCTGAAATAAGAACAATGAGTCATCTAATAGCTAGCCAACGTGACCTTAAAGGCCGAATATCGCGCGCGTACGATAATTTGAAGAAGCTGGGAGCGAATAATTGGACAAAGGGGAATGTATCTGCGCGCTTGGGGGCCCTTCGAAAGAATTGGGCCAAATTCGAAGCCCAGCACGATCAATTGACCGCTATGGCCGATGAGCCGAACATCGTAGAGGACAAATATTTCAAGGAAGACGAGCCGGCCGACACAGAAGAGAAGTTCCTCACGCAGGAGGCCCTTTTAGTGGACAAGTTGTAGGAGCTCACCAATTTGGACAGAGCTGCAGCTCGCGCGGTTGAGCGACTGTCAATGGATGCTACTGCATCCGTAACCGCTGATGGAGCCGTTCGCTCAAAATCTTCACTGCCGAAAATTCCACTACCGAATTTCGACGGTCAGTATAAAGATTGGCCATCTTTCTGTGGCCTATTTCGGTCCCTCGTGGTCCAGGACACCACCTTGTCGGATGCGGAGAGACTGCATTACCTGCGAGGTGCCCTCACTGGTGATGCCGCTAAACTAATCATCAATATGCCGGTACGCGAAGAGAATTTTGAAGCCGCATGGAAAATGCTGGAAGAGCGCTACGACAACCAGCGGTTATCGGTCAAGGCCGTAATGGCGGCCCTCTTTGGACTAACTTCACTTAAACAAGAGTCAGGGCCTGACCTCAAAAACCTGTACTACACCTTGTGCGACTCCGTCGAGGCTCTCGCTACCCTGAAGAGGCCCTTCGACGCCAACGGCGATTGGCTCGTCCATTTGGTGGGTGATCGGCTGGATCCCCAATCTCGTCGAGAATGGGAGACCCACATCGCCAGGACGAAGACTCCGCCGACCTTCAAGGAGATGAGGGCGTTCTTGGAAGGGCGGGTCAACACCGTCCAGGCACTGAAGGAGAGCAAAGAGGGCCCGTCTGGATGTCCACGACCAGCGCGCACCGCTTAATCTGCAAAGCTCTTTGGCCGTTTCTGCTCGCCGTTCACCTACATCCCGCTGCCGTTTCGTCCACTTGCTGGTTCGAGGCGATCGCAATTTGGCGCAGCTGGTCCAGGGATATCTGCTATCCCTTCAGGCCCGCTACAAAAGGAACACGGCCCAATGAGCAATTTGTTTACACCGCTAATAACGTCGCGTAGAAATTGTATGTCACCTTACGCTTGTATATTTTCTTACCTGTTTAGGTTAGCGGGGACCAGCGGTCCTCGCCAAACATCAACAGGACTGATGCCTAGAGGACAACCATCGTGCGCTTCACTGGTTGTACGCTTGCTTCTTGATGTTCGCGTTCACGTGTTAGATCGCGAACTTGCTTAAGGGACTCGCCCTATCTGCTTTGGACGAGTAATGCTTATATCACGCTAAACCTAGCCCTATTTGCTTTGGGCTAGAACCGCTACTCGATATGCTTCGGTCACAATCGCGCTCGCTTGTGACCACGATTGCCGCTGCTCGCGCATTTGCTGCCGCGAGATAAATTGCCTCAACTCTGCGGGGTTGAACGACGACTCCACGCGAGCACAGCGACGCCATTGCCACGCGAACGGACCGCGCCATGCCCACGAGACGCCAGTTTCAAGGTTATAATTCATCGGGCCGATGAATGGCGGGCGGGAAATGTTCAGAAAATTTCGCATCTTAACGCCATCTTCCAGGCCCATCGATAATTAGGCCATGGCGACTGCGCGCTGACTCGTATGGAGCGTCGATCACGGCCCCTTCCATCGACTTACGATCGATGGAAGGGGGACTCTTCCTTCCAGGAACTCGGGCCGACTTCCTGGATCCTCTCGGTACACGTGCTTACTTGTCGACGAGCCGTCTAAGAAGTCGTGTTTCTTTATCTTTGCTTGAACCGCTTATTGTGTAACGAGAATCGGGCCGATTCCACGTGCGCTGCTTCTGATCTAGAAAGTTCCTACCGCGTAGGAAAACTAGTGCCGCTACCTTGTACTGTACGATCAACTCTTTACTGTGCTTTATTGTATATAACTGTAAATAGACTTACACCTAAGATTAAATTAGTGTTAAAACTAAAGTCCCTTAAATTAAACGACCCCCCTCTCGCGAGAACCCGATCCTACGACGTGCGCTGCTAAGAAACTCTGCTAACACGGACATATGCTATGTAGCATGTCTCAGAAACGCGTTATTAACATGTAATTACATGTAAACATTCCATGTGTACTGTTTTGCATACCACGTGATAATAAATTTGCAAAACCAGTTTGTACCCCGACGATCATTCTGACATATATATCCGCGATAATCCAGTTCTCTCGCGAGAAAGCGCTCGAGAAGCTTTGCCACCTGGCGGTAACATAGCGGTACTGCTACGGGCGAGGTATCGCGCGGGCTGAATATGCGCATGCGCGCGCAAGTAGACTGTCGTATATAGGGGTCACGTGGTCGGCCAAACAGTCGTACACGTGAAATCTTTGCATATAAATTACATCTTAATAACGCGTTTCTGAGACATGCTACATAGCCTATGTCCGTCCTAGAGTATGCAGGAATAACGTGTCAAAATTTGAGGAAGATCGGTTCAATAGGTCTTGAGTTTTGCGCGAACATAAAAATCGGCTCTCTCTTTATAAATAGTAAAGATAAAGAAAAGCAAAATAGTCACTATGTTCACCAATTTGGGAAAATCTGAACTCGAGTGAGTTTATAGCTGTGTCCATTATGTGAAAAAAAACATCTATTTTATATTTCTCTTTGGGATCGACAATACGCTCATCACGACACTCATAATTAAATTGTCTTTTTTTAGACCTAACTCGATGTTTAGACGAAGTGTCAAAATTTGTCTCGCCGTCAATTTCAGTGGTCAATTCTTTGGCATCAACAAGCACTTGATTAAAAAAATAATCGGAACGTGCTTTTTTAAAAAATTCTGTAGTATTCTTTAATAATTGAATTACTGAACATAATTCAAAGTCTGTACTTTGCATTAATTTACTAACCGGGTTAATTCGAAACAAGGTTTCATACCAAATTATAATGGAGCATACAAATTTAAACTGTTTAACTTGATTCAACAAACCGGAAGCTTCATCTCGTACGGAGGTGTCCATATCTGAATTTTCATATATGCTAAACAGTGCAACATAAATTTGACCTATTTGATACCTTAGAGGTTTTATTGCCTCTATTCGACTTTCCCACCTTGTATCACTAAGCGGTTTTAATGTTAAACCACTTACATTTTTCAAGAGGATCGACCATCTCAAAGTTGAAGACGAAAAGGAGACATATATCTATTGCACCATATTAAAAAAATTTGCCGCTTCGAGTGAGGACTTTACCATATCATTTACTACTAGATTTAATGAGTGAATACTGCAAGGGACATAGAATCCTCGCGGATTCATATTTCTTATCCTAACTTGGACTCCACTGTGCGCACCTTTCATATTGGATCCATTGTCATATCCTTGTCCTCTCATGTCTTGTAAAGGCAATTCCAGTGTACTTAACTGTTCTAAGAGAACCTTGGTTAATTCTGAGCCTGAAGATTTTTGGATATGTACAAATCCTAAAAAATTTTCATTTATTACGACATCTAACATTCGTGAGTCGTCACTGATTTGATTAATAGAAACATATCTAATTATCATGGTCATCTGTTCAGTTTTGCTAGCATCAGGGGTACAATCTAAGATGATTGAGTAATATTTTGATTTACGAACTGCTTTTAGGATATACTGTCTAATACTGTTAGATATTACATCAATTAGCTCGTTTTGTATAGTTTTACTTAAATAGGTTGCTTGTCTCTCCTCTTTTCTCAAAACCCTGCGTACATGTTCTTCCATAACAGGATCAAACTCGGCTAATAACTCAATCATTTTTAAAAAGTTGCCATTGTTATTTTGATATAGTTCATCAGATGTACCCTGAAATGCCAAGCAACTTTTTCCAAAAATTGTAATGATAGAAAATATCCGCAACAAAACTCCATTCCAATGGTTTATTTCTGAACTGATGATTCTCTGAGACTCCGCGTCTATTGTTTGCGATGATTTAAGCCTGCGCGTAAGTTCAAACCAGGATTGTTTAGCTTCTACGTGGAAGATTTTAATATATCACCTACATGTTTCCAATTCTTGTAACCATCTTTAGATAAAAGGGATGTTAAAAATTTTACAACAAAAACAATAGGCAGCATCTTTTGTAGTAGAATAAACAAGCCAATCCCTTGTTCGCCATTAGTAAGTTTTCTCTTGTAGTTCATCACAGTAAACCTGCGCCCCTTATTATCCTGCGGAAATTCATGCTTGTACAGAGGACTTGGAGGACCTTTATTCGCTAAAAATATTCTTTCTGCATCTGTTAAACTTTCGGGCCAGGTTGCCGGATCGGAAGTCAAAATTGTGTTCAAATTTGTTGCCGCTATCTCGCTAGCATCTTCTGAAGATGACGATAATTGTCTATTTATTTGTATTCCTGCTGCAGTACTTGTAGTAGCAGTGGCACCCGTTGTAGTGATGTTAAAATTTTGTATAGGTTCAAACTGCGATTTAAGCGCAACTGAAGTAGTTGCTTGTTCATGTGCTGGTAGTGTATCAAGTGTCTCTGGCTGTGCGGAACTAACACCTTTCTTTACGAAGCAATCTAATGCCCCAACTTGCTTTTGACGTTCTGTGTCTTTCTCGAACTTTCTTTTTCTATACTGGTACCACGACAAACGTGCCTTGCCGCCAGACATTCTGTTAAAAAAACTATTGATTTATAATAATAAACTTAGAAGGGGTACTTTTGTATTTTTGTAGAAAATCAAAAGTCAAACTAAAATGGGGTAATGGTATAGATAGAGGGCAACCTTACGGATTTTTACGACCTTGAAATATGTTGTCAAGAACGTCATTCTGAACAACTTTTTCCTCTAAACTTTTTGGCGGTCCAACTTCGTTTTCGAGATATTCGCAAAATTATCTCTATATATGTTACTGTCGCCTAGCCGTAGGTTTCGAGATATTTGCAAAAAAGTAGATAAATGTTGATTTTAGGGTCCTTTGAATCTACGGTAGACTCGAGGTGGTCGGTCGCCGGAGGTTTATGTCATAGATTTGGCCGTCTCACGGCGCATGAGCGCAGTGAGAGGGCGGACGGCGTGTTTCAAGTTCAATTATTAAGAAAGAAATATTCTTTTAAGTGATAAACTCGAATGCGCCGCCCGACCTCTCACGGCGCTCACGCGCCGTGAGACGGCCAAAGCTATGTATCAAATTCCCCCGGCGACCGACCACCTCGAGTCCACCGTGGATTCAAAGGACCCTAAAATTAACATTTATCTACTTTTTTTGCAAATATCTCGAAACCTACGGCTAGGCGACAGTAACATATATAGAGAAAAGTTGTTGAAAATGACGTCCTTGGCACCATATTTCAAGGCCATTGAAATTGGGGATGGTTCCTCTAGTGTGAATATTTACCAAAGATTTTTGCAATTATCTCGGAAACTAAGGTCGACCGCCAAAAAGTTTAGAGGAAAAAGTTGTTCAGAATGACATCCCTGACAACATATTTCAAGGGCGTCAAAATCCGTGAGGTTGCCCTCTATCTATATCATTACCAAAAAATAAAAATTAAGGGGGAACACCACTGTAAATTTTTCGGAAAATTGATTTTTTTTTTATTGGCTTAAAAGATGCTTTGAACCTTCTAGAATATGGGGAAAAACTGTATTAGTTGAAATAAATTTGTTTCCTTGAAACTTCGAGCTCCTCCCCAAGCGCGTCGGACTGCATCGAAACGACTACCGGCGTTAAATTAATCCCTGCTGGGAAGGTACAACCTAATGTCCTACCTTTTGATTTCTAACTTCTCTAATACCTACACAACGGATGTTGTTAGAAAGTTTTTATGTTCGGTTAGAAGCATTTCCAAATAAAAGTATGTTAGCGGCAACGTATTTTTTAGGGTCGTCGAAGGCCCACTACTTTAAACGCGTTTTTCTCGAAACACGATTTTTCAACACGGCACACAGTATAACTCCAACAATTTTCATTATTTTCATTCGAAATTTTAACTATATCTTTAAAATAACATTTTGAAGAGAAATACGTACGGGATTTTCGATAAGTTAATTTAAACATTACTTATTAACAAATGATTGCCCTCTTTTTTTATAGAAAATTGAACGTTTTGCATACAAATGCTCACCAATCGCACAAAAATCAATATTTTTAAAATCCCCTACGTATTTCTCTAGCTATAAACATGTAGATTTAAGTCATATTTTTTTTTTTTTAAATTCAAATTTGCACCAGTTACACTGCGTGCCACAGAGCGCTAAAACTTCAACATGCCTCACGAGAATGGCTTCAGTGCCGCCATTTTGTAATATTTCTCAATAACTTTTTTTTTTTTAATAACAAAATATGTGCTTAATAACTTCCTCCAGTATAGTTATTCTATTACCTTTCCTTCCATCCAAGAAAAATTGCCAAAAAAACGTTATTTTTCAAGCTGTTACAGTGGTGTTTCCCCTTAATATCAGTTGATCAGTTAAAAATAATTCTTTATGTTTTGTTTTTCTTTCCTGTCCATACGAATTTAATATTTTGTATTAAAATAAAAAAAATGGAATAGAAAGATTTTTAAAATACTGTATTAAGTAATACCTAAAAGTCAAATGCACTTACTTTCTTCTTTTTTTCAATAAAATCACTATTGTAATTTATTAGTCACACTGTACAGTATACACCAGACACGCAGTATTTAGATTTTAACTGTACACGCACTACTGTGTTGTAACGCCAGTAAAACGATTTTACCAGCCACCGTTTGATACAAATGGCATTTGTAAGGAAAGTCGTGGCAGAACGCTTACGTTACTTGAATACGGGGAATAAATCAGCAGAGAATAAAGGCAGCTGAACCGACTATACAGTTCTCTGAAAAAGAGCTTGAACCCACCATCTTGAATTTTGAATTTTTGGTGTCAGATTCGTTATCAACAACGAGAAAAACCCTCGATCACCAAGTTTCAGAATGATTCGACGAAATCTTGACTTTTGGCCACAAAAAGCATATTTCCAGCCCACTGTGCACCGGGATGAAGTGCAGCACGCAGCTTTAAGCTTAAGAACGATAAAAAATTTAAACTGTTTCATTATATTTACTGGCGGTAATAGCGCCTACTTAGGAAACCCTTCATATTTTTCTCTATCACGTTTTTAGTTTGCTCATTTTTAGGATTTAACGAATGAAACCAAATAAATAAAAGAAAAGGGGAAAAATCCAAGATTTTTAATATAGGTAGGTAGGGGAGAGGTGCTATAAAAGGGACACTTTTGTTTAGCGTCCATTTCTGACAATGTCGTTATAGGTATTTAAAAAACAACTACACCACAAGAAAGCGCGTATATTTCCCTTCAATAAAAGTATATTGCAAACTCATAAATTGTAATAGAAAATAACAAAATCTTCGATTTACAAAAAAGTGGGAAATGTCCCTTTTACGACTAGGTGGTTTTAAATGGGACAGTATAAGTCATGAAAGGGACACGTTAATAAAAATAAATTTATTAAGTATTACAATTATAATTCTAAATCTTAATGATACAAAACAACGAAATCTACGAAAAAATTAACTCTTTGTAGTATAAATCATCAATATTTTATTATTAATGACACATGGAATAGAAAAAATCTCGGATTTGTTTGAAATAATAGACTTCCATCGTCATGGAAACATCAGCAGTACATGTGTATGAGAGGGACAGCCATGAAACGGTTGTCCCATTTAAGACTTATTATGCTGTCCCTTTTACGACTATACGTGAGTTTAATATAAAATAACCGCAAAACAAAGAAAACAATTAATTAAGCTTACCTGTTAAGCGATTTCGTTTCAGTTGAATACAGGCTATTTTAATGATATAACACTTTAACACTTTATATATACCTTGAACTCAGAAAACGACACAGAAAACCAATGAAAAATTTCATTTTTACTGCCGAAAAACATCAACCGTGGATTACTACTCTGTTGCAAGTGAGACCGTAGCGAAGTTTACGTCAAACAACTAGGCACTAGTGTTGTAATAAACAGGAAAATAAGTTGCATGTGTAATGCGTTTAGAATTTTGGAAATTCGATTTGTCCCTTTTAAGACGTGTCCCCTTTATAGCACCTATCCCCTACGCATCTTTCCCTAGTATAGGTAATAGTAATTACTATTGCCCGATGAGAAGAGGAATGATTACCCACAAACTGAAATGTCACAGGGGTAAGGGGAATCGCCCGCTCGTTCCACCCTATCCCCTACGGCCTACAAGAAGTCCTAGTTTTTGGTTCTTAGCGGCTGTCCATATCCGCGGATTGTCGCGAGTGGACGACCTTGCCGCTTTGACATTTCAGCTTGTGGTCATTCTTCTTCTCATCGGGCAATAGTACATACGTGATTTAAAAACAATTTATAAGTTTGATACTAAATTCGTACATGTATTATCTACATTTTACCGTTTTTTTTCAAAACATTTTACTTTTTAATTGAGGCTACCAATTTTGCCGCCCCCCAAAATTTGCCGCCCTGGGCAATTGCCCAGCTTACGCCCCCTAGATCTGGGCGTGCCTGCCGGTTAACTACCAATCAACAGTGTATCCCTGCGCGAAACCAGTATGCTCTAATGTGGAACGCGGTATATGTGTTATTATTTTGCGACTAACATAGCAGGAAGGTCATCCCACTCGATAACTTTCTGACGTCGGTGTCAGGAATTTTGATCAAAATGAAAAATGATGTACCTAGTCGATGTGAAATAAGAAATTAGAGGGAGTTTGTTATTATTTTGATGGTGTTACATGGGCCCTTCAGGTCCATCCCGTGCTCGCTGTCCTCGCGTACTTTTCCTACGACGATTCGGCGGAATCGCCTCGCGCGTGTCACTCGCGTTGCGCTTAGCCCGTGGCAACGACCGTAGGGACAACGACCGCGCTCGGCCCGGGCCACGGATATTTCGCAAATATCGAAGAATTAGTGAAGCAATCGACAGCTGCCGACAAGGCAGTTTCCCCCATTCCTGGGGACTGTCCGAGGTTCGGCCCGCGACGAAGAACCGCGGAACAGGAATTAGTTTTCGAGAGCTCGTGCTAGGAAGTTGCGACGAGCCAGCGGGCCGTCTAGAAACCGCGACATCGCCTCCACGTAGATACCGCGACACCCGTCCGGATGGTCGAGATCAGCCCTGGGTATCTCCATCCGACACACCGCGAACGGCCTAGCCGGGAGAGCCCTTGCGCGAGATACGAACCGCCGTTGACTCCGCGAAGACGTGCGATGGAACGAGATAGCGAGATCATCGACGGACACCGATTGTGCCGACTTCCGTGTGCTACCCGAGAGCACAGCGAGCGACCACGACCTGCGCTAGGTTGAGCGACCTACAGAGCGTACGAAGCGATAATCGGCAAGCGTGCCGAAACCCGAGCTCACTGCGATAGCAGGGACGGAGCGCCGTCCCTAGGGTATGTCTTTATAATTACTTTAACCTTTTATTCAGAATATATTTTACTATGTTATTTTCCCATGAATTCCGTGTCACCATTGATTTAATCCCCTTTTCTCCTTATCCTCCCTCGGTAAGTTTAGTCAAGGCGTGCTTTAGCACCTTGAAAGAGCAAGAACCCCGCGAGTCACCCTAGCCGCTCAGGGCGATTCGCCAAAAGTCCCTTCAGGACGTAACAATGGTTCCGAATTTGTTTCAGAACCACAGTTGGGAATTGATTACTTTTTGCATATCCCTTTTTGAAACTACGCTATACTTTAGATTATTTTGCCTATTCACATAATATTTTATGAAATTCATTTTTTCAATATCATGTTTATATGCATATTTCATCTGAATCGGTTGGCGTTGTTCGGAACTACAAACTCTTAAACATCGCAGAATAAGGTTGAAAATCGCTACTACATGTCGAGGTCAGCGATTTTGAAATTCTGTTATGTTGACACACCTTAGAAAAGAAGAGAATATGCATCGTCGTCGGTAAAGCTAATATTAAAGGTACACTGTGACTTTGTTAGTACTTATAGGTACTACTTATAAACATATGCACTTATAATGGATATAATTTGTTGAACGTAGCAGAATATAAGTACACGTGATGTTGCTCAAGCGTCGATGTGTCCAGGGAAGGCGGCAGCAGCGATTTTTCTATAATGTTGCGCTTCTCCAGGCTCGTGAATCGTGCTTTGTTGCGGGATGTTGACTCAAATTCAGGGATGCACAGACTTATTAAGGGCCGCTAAAGAAGAAAACATGAAAGTTTACCTATCATATATCGCTAATAATTCAAACACATCAACAAATAAGATGTAACGTAAAATCAGGCCCTTGGCGCCACAACTAACAAGGGAAGGTCGCGATCCGGACGAGCGCTTTTTGAACGAGACCGGGCTCAAATTATGGGGGCCGATGGGCATTAAAAAAGTGCAAAACATTAGGGGTATCTCGCCAGCCGTTTTTATAAAAAATGGCTTTAAACATTTACAGGTTACTAGATATACGAAAACAATTAAGTTCTTAACAGAAGCTGTTGTAGTTGCGAGTGTTACGCCGCAAGTTCATGTTCTTCAAGGTTGTACGTTCGAGACTCTGCAATGGAAGTTTTATTTTTTTATTTTTTTCCAACTGCATTTCTATTTCTTATTCCTTTTTTTATTCACTGCTATATAAATAATATATAAGAATTATAAAGTATAGGATGTAGACTACAATTTTTAATAACACGTATAATATAATACGTGTAAATATAGGAATGTGTGGTACAATATAAATTACGCAATATAAATTATTTATATAGCAGTGAGTAAAAAAGGAATAAGAAATAGAAATGCAGTTGGAAAAAAATAAAAAAATAAAACTTCCATTGCTGTTTGAGAGTAAGGTAGGAGAGCACGCTGGAAGTTAGGTTGGGAGTCGACGGTGAGAAAGTTACACGAGGTGCGCGAATGTTGAGTCAAGATGACTAAGTCACTTTATTAAAAATAATGTGCTGGATGAGCACAAGAGTCAAACAAACTCACTAGCGTGAGTTTGAGCAGAGAATTGTACACAAATTATGAACACAAGAGAATGCACAGAGAGATTTCACACGTTGCGTGATGAACAAAGCAAAGTACGTTATCGCGACAAGCGGTATGAAACGAGAGTGAACAAAGGGACGCGGAAAACCGTTGAGCGTCTTCTCGAACAATCCTCGAGAATCGATCAAGAAAGTACGCGTCGTGATTGGACCGCTCGCTTTACGTGTTGATCGGTGATTGGCTGAGCAGGCGCCTAGGAGTATCGATCGCCTGATCGAATATCGATCAGCGGCGTGTACCGCTGCCCGGTAGGTGCTGCGGTGAGCTTGGGTGCGGCGGAGCTAGGAACTAGTGGAATCTCAAACATTCTCCCGCCATCAACAGCTGTTCGATGATGTTGATGTAGAATCTGAAACAGGCAAAATTGCCAATTTTGCAATTGGCCTGATTAGTGTCGTAGTGGCAGTCTTGAGCGTCACCACTCTGGTGAGCCCATCCTTTCCTGGGTGAAGGGTGACGACTCGAGCAAGTGGCCACTTGCTTGGTGGAAACCGTTCATCCGTGATGAGCACTAAGGATCCGATCTTGATCTCATTCGATCGGTGGTGCCACTTCGAGATGGAGAGTTGACGTTGGAGATAGTGTGATGACCATTGAGTCCAAAAACGTTGAGTCCGTTGTTGTATAAGCCGCCACCTGGCTGATGGTGAGATGATTTCATGCTCGACAGATGGTTCTGGCAGCGTTGTAAGAGGCTGCCCGATGAGGAAGTGAGCCGGTGTGAGGGTGGAGATGTCTTCAGGGTCATCACTGAGAGGCTCGAGCGGTCGTGAATTTAGCATGGCTTCTATTTGGGTAAGAAGTGTGCAGAATTCTTCGTAGGTGAGTACCGTCTCACTGACGGTTCGCCGAAGATGGTGTTTGATCGACTTCACGACGGCTTCCCATTTGCCTCCCATGTGAGGAGCTGCTGGTGGATTGAAGCACCAGCCAGTGTTGTCATTGACAAACAGCTGACTGAGTTGACGATGATCCTGTGTGCCCTGGATGAACATACTCTTGAGAACGGTGTCTGCTCCGACGAAGTTCGTTCCGCAGTCTGAGTGGAGCCTGGTTGGGATTCCTCGTCTTGAGGTGAATCTCCTGTAGGCAGCGATGAATCCTTCTGTCGAGTAGTCTGTGACAATGTCCAAGTGTACAGCTGAGGTCGTAAGACAGACAAAAACACAGATCCAGCCCTTCTGAGTTTTTGCACCTCGCCCTTTCCACGTCTTGAGAGTGATGGGACCCGCGTAGTCAATGCCAGTGTGGGTGAACGGTCGTGAGGGTGCAACTCTCGAAAGAGGTAGTTGGCCCATCAGTTGATGGGCACGGATCCCCCTTTGTCGAGCACACACAACACACCGTAGCACATGAGTCTTGACTGGCGCTCGCCCTCCGATGATCCAATAACTGTTTCTGATGTGAGCGAGGGTGAGCTGGGTCCCTCCGTGCAGAGTTTGTCGATGTGCATGGTCTATAATCAGAGTAGACAGACGTGAGTGGCGAGGTAAAATTGCTGGATGCTTACTCTCATACACCATGTGGGCATTGTTGAGTCGGCCTCCAACTCGAATGATTCCTTTTTCATCGATGAAGGCTGTGAGTCGATTGAAGACATGGGATGTTGGCATCGAAGCTCCGGAGCTGAGGACCTTGAGCTCAGTCGAGAAGTAGATTGCTTGTGTAGCCTTGATCCAAAAGTTCCTGGCCCATTCCATGTCTTCTGGCAGGATTGAGATGATTGGCAGAGATAATGGCAACTTCTTCATTCTATTGAGGATTCTGAAACAAACTGAAGTGATGCGATAAAGTTTGTTAAGAGAAGAGTATTTATAAATGAGGTCCCAGTGGTATTTAATTTGTTGAACGTTGAGTAGATTTGAAATTCCTGGACGAGCCTCTAGTGCACTCGAGTCGTCCTTCAAAACTGGTTGAGGTGGCCATGAATCACTGGGTTGAGTGAGCCATGATGGTCCCATCCACCACAGCTCGTGCTGTTCAAGCTGAGCTGTTGTTAAGCCTCTTGATGCGCAATCAGCTGGGTTTGACTTCCCTGGAACATGTCTCCAGTGTGCATCTTGGGTGAGTTCTTGAATTTGGGAGACACGATTCCGTACGTAGTCCTTCCAGCGTGAAGCGTGTGCTTTGATCCAGATTAATGTCACATGTGAATCCGTCCACAGATGTGTTGTAGCAATGTTGAGCTGCAGAGTTGCTTGAACATACTTCATGAGCTTCGCAACCATCAATGCTGCAGTAAGCTCGAGCCTTGGGATTGTGAGTTTCTTGAGGGGTGCTACCTTTGTCTTGGAGCACACTAGTGTCGACACTCTGTGATTAGTGGACGGTGAGGTTACGGTAAGATAAATTACCGCTGCCATGGCGAGTTGAGAAGCGTCAGAGAATCCATGTAGTTCCACCGTTGAATTGCTGAGAGTGTGAAACCACCTTGGAATTGAGAGCCTGGCCAGGCTTGTAAGATCTTCTCTGATGGTGAGCCAATTGGATGTGACTTGGGATGGCAGAGGCTCATCCCAGCTGATTTTGTGCAGCCATAATTCTTGCAAAAGTGTCTTCGCTCGAATGATGACAGGAGACAAAAATCCTAGCGGATCGAATATCTTTGCTACTTCTGTGTCAGCGCCGCCGAAGATGTCGTCAACGTATCTGGCATGGGTGATGCATGGCACTGCGAGTGGAAAGCGATGACCTTCGTCTTCCACCAATTGCAGGAGAGCTCGTACAGCCAGAAATGGAGCAGCCTTTGTACCATATGTGACTGTGGTGAGCTTGTAAGGCACTTCCTTGTAGTTGTCATCTATCCAGAGCACCCTTTGGAGGTCTTGATCATCTTCATGCACCTTGACTTGACGATTCATCTTTGTCACGTCCGTGGCAAAAATGAACTTGTGCTGACGGATCCACAGTAGCACATCCGTGATGTTGAGAAGAAGATTGGCGCCAGTGTGCATGAGGTCATTGATTGAGTGCCCAGATGTCGTCGGGCTTGATCCATTGAAGACGACCCTCAACTTGGTCGTCTCGCTGTCAAGCTTGATCACTCCGTGGTGTGGTAAATAGAAGACAGAATGAGTGTTAGGTGAAATGGATGGTGCTCTTACCATGTGTTGAAGCTCCACGTATTCCCTCATGAATCCTTGGTACAGATTGCAGTACTCGCTGTCCCTGTTGAGCTTGTTGAGTGTGCGTTTCAAGCAAGCATGTGCAGTCTGATAGGAATTACCAAGTAGATTCGGAGACGATCTGAGGGGGATGCGTACGATGTAACGTCCTGTAGAATCACGAGTGTGTGTCGCTCGAAAGTGATCTTCACATTCCTGTTCTTCAGGGGTGAGTAGAGTCGGTGTGTCCAATGGGAGTTCCTCTTGAATCCAAAACTTGGCCAGTAGATCTTGAAGTGCGTTGTCCTTGTGCTGCACTGTGGCAGAGTGATGCAAGGAGCGGAGTTGAATTGAATCAACGGTGATTGGTCCAAGAACGAGCCACCCAAAAATTGACAGCTGAGCAATTGGCATTGAAGAATCGCCCTTCCTGATATTGGGCTTGATGATCTGCCCATAGGTATCTGCGCCGATGACAATGTCGATGGGTCTTGACGTCAGAAAGTCTGGATCGGCCAGTTGAAGACCGGTGATGTGTGGCCATTCTTGATGAGGTGATTCCACCGATGGCAGATTTGACGTCAGTGCCCTGAGTATGTGTGCTTGTATGTGCACAGTTGCTGGGCAGTAATTGGAGCGAAGCGAAATTAGTGCGACTCCTCGAGTCTGAGTAGCTTTGTTACCTCCAATGCCGAAGACAGAAATTGTTGAATGGATACGTTGGAGCTTGAGCTGAGTAACAAGCTCGTCCTTGATGAAGGTGATTTCGGAGCCTGTGTCGATTAACATCCTGACTGGTATGGACATCACCGATGTGATGAGCTGAGCGTTGGCGGTTGCCAACAGTGTGGTTGAAGCGCTGGTGGACTTGGCTGCTAAATGCACAAATGCTGACTGACCTGTTGAGATGAGTTGAAGACCTGTTGAGCTGATGGTTGGTGCGACGACTGCACCGACGCTTCACTGCGTTGCGTCTTGAGCAGCTTGTGGTTGCGCAGATGGTTTGGTGCCGGCTGGAGCAGAAGACTGCGATTTGTGCAGATGCAGCATCGTGTGGTGCTGGTCGCCACACATCTTGCACCTGGTCGTCGACTTACAGACATTGGTCTGATGCCGACCGCAGCAGTTCCGGCACAGGTTGTTGGTGGTAATCACCTTGCGCCGGGCCACCACCGCCATGCCTCTAAATTCCGGGCACATCACCATAAAATGATCGCCCTTGCACACGTCGCAAGGGTACGCTGTGGCCCTCGTCCGTTGAGCAGGTTGAGCACTCTCTGCTTTGCTGCTAGTCGAGGCGTGGCTGGTCGTCTTCTGAGCTGATCGGGCTGACGGCGTGGATGTTGAAGCCGTTGCCTTCTTCTTTGAGCCCTCCGTCTGCTCCAGAGCAGAGATTTTGGCCTCGATAAAGGCCAAGAGCTTGTCGTACCTCGGGTACTCGGAGGTATTGGCCAGGGACGTCTCCCAAGCCTCCCTTGTCACCTTGTCGAGGGAGTTGGTAAGGGTGTGCACCAGAATGCAATTGTGCATTTCTGTGTGAGCACTGAGTGCCACCAACGACTCGTTTACCTGGTCCACTGTGGCTGCCAAATCCTTCAGGGACGTTGCTGAGCGTGTGGTGATGGAAGGCAGGGTGAGCAGCTTGTCGAGTTGCTCTTGGATCAGCAGGCGCTTGTTAGCAAACCTTTTCGTCAGCATTTCCCAACAGGCCTGGAACGATGAGCCTCTGAGTGGAAAGGCGTTGACGCGCCTCGCCGGTTCTCCACTCAGGCTTGAGCGGAGATAGTGCAGCCGGTCAATTTCCATCAGCTGCGTGTCCTGGATGATGAGGGATGTGAAGAGCTCGCTGAATGTGGGCCATTCAGCGTAGCTGCCAGAGAACTTGGGCAGCTCTATCTCTGGCAGCTTTCCTGCGCGTCCAGGCGTTGGCTTGGCGGGAGCAGCACGGAGATCGGCGATGAATTGGACGTCCTCCTTAAGGCGGCTCAGGTGGAGCTTCATCTCCCACACTAGCTGCCGCTCTTGCACAGCCACGTCAGTGGCGTAGTATTCATGGTCGAGGAATTTTGCCGGCCACACAGACTCTAGGTGCTCGTCCTCTCGGCAAAAGACTTGGTGAATTTCCTCGACCTGAGCCACGAGCAATTGCACCTCATCTAAGGAAGTTGAGTGTGCGTGAGACGGCAGCTGTGTTTTTAATGTGGTGAGAGACTTCAAACGACCCACCTGAGCCCTCGCCTTAATGATGAGCTGAGATGAAAGCGCAGCTGGGGACGTTGACCGTGACCGACCCTTGTCCTGAGCAGAAGTGGCCGTCTGCGTTTCCGTGGGGACGGTGAGTGAGGACGCCTTTTCCTCCTTGGCGATCTTGGGGGCGTCGGCGGCCTTGACCTCCTTAATGATCTTGGGGGCGTCGGCGGCCTTGACCTCCTTGACGATCTTTGGGATCTCCTTATCTGCCATCGTTGAGATGCGCACAACACGTAGATCACAACACCACACTACACGCACAACACGCACTTTCACCGTCGATCCGGCTCGAAGGACCAAATGTTTGAGAGTAAGGTAGGAGAGCACGCTGGAAGTTAGGTTGGGAGTCGACGGTGAGAAAGTTACACGAGGTGCGCGAATGTTGAGTCAAGATGACTAAGTCACTTTATTAAAAATAATGTGCTGGATGAGCACAAGAGTCAAACAAACTCACTAGCGTGAGTTTGAGCAGAGAATTGTACACAAATTATGAACACAAGAGAATGCACAGAGAGATTTCACACGTTGCGTGATGAACAAAGCAAAGTACGTTATCGCGACAAGCGGTATGAAACGAGAGTGAACAAAGGGACGCGGAAAACCGTTGAGCGTCTTCTCGAACAATCCTCGAGAATCGATCAAGAAAGTACGCGTCGTGATTGGACCGCTCGCTTTACGTGTTGATCGGTGATTGGCTGAGCAGGCGCCTAGGAGTATCGATCGCCTGATCGAATATCGATCAGCGGCGTGTACCGCTGCCCGGTAGGTGCTGCGGTGAGCTTGGGTGCGGCGGAGCTAGGAACTAGTGGAATCTCAAACAATTGCAGAGTCTCGAAAGTACGACCTGGAGAACACGAACCCCCGGCGTAACGCTCGCAGCTACAACAGCTTCTGCTAAGAACTTAATTGTTTTCTTATATCTATTAACCTGTAAATGTTTAAAGCCATTTTTTATAAAAACGGCTGGCGAGATACCCCGAATGTTTTGCACTTTTTTAATACCCATCGGCCCCCATAATTTGAGCCCGGTCTCGTTCAAAAAGCGCTCGTCCGGATCGCGACCTTCCCTTGTAAGTAGCTTGTTGTGCATTTTAAAAATTACCTATCGTGTGACCCGTTAAAATTAAAATAACACATGGTCCTGCGTCCTATTTCATCAGGTCGCGGCCAGTCCGCATTCATCTTCAGACAACTTGCCTTTTTTCTCTTTTTTTACGTGGGGAAAATGCATTGCGCACACCCGGCGAGATGTTGTGTGCCGGGTAGTGTGGGGCTTCTTGCAGACAGAGTTGGGCAAAATGTATTCTAATTACAACTTACAAATTACGATTAAAATGTAATTGTATAGTTGATTACACATTATTTTCTGTAATCGTTAATTTAGGTGGTGGGCCACAATTTTGTCAACTACCTAAATTAACGATTACAGAAAATAATGTGTAATCAACTACGCATTTACATTTTAATTGTAATTTGTAAGTTGTGATTAGATTACATTTTACCCAACCCTTGTCGCAAGCTTACCCACTAAAAACCACCACGACCCCCTTCCTCCGCCCCATCGTACCGTCCCGGAGATATCCTTTTTTACTGAGTTTATCAGATTTTTTTGCTGCGCGTGCTGCCGGTCGTACGCCCTCTTCAACCACAACTGTATATTCCCCTCGGTGGTTTTCAGACACCCTTCAATTTGGGTTTTTTCTGCTGCACCTTCAACAAGAATTTCGATAACTCATTACATTCGATTCTAAATCAATATTATCCATAGTGAAATAAGGGTGATAATTACATGTTACTAGTTTGGCTATGAATGATGTGTTGAAAATAAGTTTTCCGTTTCTTCCAAACCAATTAAACTTCATCGCTATGTCATTACTTATTAGTGTGGTCATCGCACGTTTGACGAAATCATAATTATTCTTTCCGCCAAACTTTGATATTTCCTTCACCTAAAATTTAAACTTTACATATTTCTTGTATACAAAATATAATTAGAACGTGCTCGGCTAAATTAAAATGATTCCATCCAAAAAGGTAAGAAATGAAACTATACTCTCCAATGCTGACAATGAGTGAATTGGGAATTCATAGAACATGATTTTTGGTTCGCGGCATGCCAGATGGCCGCACCTTAACGTCCCATTTGGAAAATTGTATATCTTGTAGATACAAGGCATGATATATCAAACTATGTAGATTTCACGGTAATCCAAACTCATTTTGTAGCCTCTTGGGTTTCGTAAGGAAAAGGAGATTTCTGGACAGACAAGGTTTATTCGGATTAGGTAGGAATACATGGTTTGTTGGAAGGAAGGGGCTACAAATTTCACAAAATCAGACATTGCGTCTCGTTGAATTTATACAATTTCGATTGTTTCTAATGGGCGAGGTGCATATGGCACATGGTTTTAATCTACAGAGGCGTCCAGGAGTTACTCTGTACTCTCCCGTTCGGTTGGCGTCCAGGTATTGTCGCCGAACTCTCCATACCGAACAGGCGTCCAGGAATAAGTTCCCGTACTCTCCTCTCTAATTCTAAAGAGATGCTCTGTACTCTCTCGACCAGTAGGCGTCCAGGTATTATCGCCGTACTCTCCATACCGGTCGAGCGTCCAGGAACAGACTCTAGTCCCTCCAGCAGACGTCCAGGTATTATCGCCGAACTCTCCTGCCGGAGTCCCTAAGCTGTTCGAGAGCGGCCGTGTGTGTACCTCGTCCTCTCTCTCGAAACAGCGAAGACGAATTATGCCTTTGCGGTCCTCTAATTTATACCCGATCGTTGCTATCCGCGACCGCCGAAATCAACAAACGCGTTGTCAAGCGCGAGCCTCGCGAGTCGCGGTCCCGCGCCCGCACGCCTTTCCCCTCGGGCGGCCAACAAGCGTGTTCGCGAAACGTCTCGATGGTCAGCGTTTCTCAATCCTCCTTTTCTGCATGCTACAATTTTAATTTAATCGAGCAATGAATATTAAAAAAAGATGGTGTTTCACATACTGCATCTTCAAAGTTTTGTTTATCTTCCAAAATAATTTCGAAATTTTTCTTATTTACAAGGGAATTTATTGGGAATTCCAAATAGCTGAATTTCGAGAAAAAATGAATTTCTGTGGGTTGCCCCTTGCCCACCACACTCTCCAGCTTCTCTTCCAACTTTCTCAGCCTTTCCTGAGTGTCCGATGTTATCGCTCGCAGTAAATGATTCTGCGTAATAATCATTCGTAAGTGGGCCATTATTTCTTTGTTGGTTCTTGAAAATTGATTATTACAGTTCATATTGTTTCACTGTAAATTCACTGTCCATGATAAAAAAATATTTCTGCATACAATTATCTTTACACACATATATTTTGCTTACCATCTTGAGCATTTCCTTCCGAGGAAGCGGTGCTCCCGCCACTTCCTTCCGCGATGCCATTGTATGTTATTAGTGGCGATAACGGCGTTAGAACTATGGCTGAAAATGACAATTGTTTGGTTGAAAAGATATAAGTAATACTGTGGAGAAAAACATTAAATACACGTGCTTCGTATCTCGCGCCCTCGTCCGTGCTTGAACGAAGGCGCCATACCGCCAAGCCCAACTTACCATTTTGAGCATTTCCTCCCGCGAAAGCGGTGCTCACGCCACTTCCTTCCGCGATGGTATTGTATGTTATTAGTGGCATTGGCGTTCGAAATGTGGCTGAAAATGAGAATTTTTTTATAATGTTGCGAACACCCCTTGGATGGAAATCCAAGGCACACTGGTGCTCGCGAGCGGGACAAGAGGACAGCGAGAAGAAGGCGATCGCCTGTCAAGCTGTCACTCGAAAGTCGGCCACCATTGCTAGCAGACGTCTCGATATTGTATTCCGCCTGACTGATTGTATTCGTTACCCGCTGTTAATGTTCTGTTATCGTTGCCGTTCAGTAAATACGCATTATGCCCTACCAAAATCGTAACATTGGTGTCAGAAGTGGGATGCCCGCCCGGAGCGGCATGCCCACTCGCGCTTCCGCGGTTTCCGCGGCCCCTGCGGACCGCCCTTCCGGAGCATCGGGCGACCCGTCCCTGCGGGAGCTTTTCACCAGCCTCCAGCTCAACATCGCGGGACAGATGCGGGAACTGCGAAGGGTCAACGAGGCCCGCTGGCAGCGGGAGGACCGTCTCAGGGAGGAAAAGGAAGCCGCCGACCGAAGAGCACGGGCGGCCCTCGAGGCCCGGTTGACAGGAATGGAAGATCGCATCCAGGTCGTACTCTCCTTGTTGCAGGGTACCCGCGGCTCGGTTGACAGCGGCGCGAGTTCACGGAGAGGGGAGACAGTCGCGGTTGTAAATAATGATGCACATAGCGATGTAAATAGTGATGTAAATAATGGTGTAAATAGTGTTACCCCGACGCATGTCTCCGCCCCCGTCGTTGCGCCCGCCGCTGCCCCCCCTACGGAGCCGCGCGTACTCCGTTTGGGGTACGCCGTGAAACCGACAGTTTTCGATGGGGAAACGTCCTGGGAAGAGTACAAAGTGCAGTTCGAGACTATCGCGCGTGCTAACGGGTGGGATGACGAAAGGAAGGCTACGGCCTTGGTTGCTTCCCTCGGGGGGCCGGCGCGAAGCGTCCTCACGACGCTCTCCGCCGCTCAGCGCGAGGGATACGCGGATTTGGTTTCGGCGCTAGAATTTCGCTACGGGGCGAAGAACTTGTCCAATCTGAACTACGTGCTCTTCCAGAGCCATAGGCAGCGGGGAGGGGAAAGCATCTCCTCGCTTGCCACCAAAATTGAACGTTTAGCGCAGTCCGCATTTGCCGACTGCCCCGCGGAAGTCCGCGACAAACTTGCCGCGTCCCAGTTCGTGACAGCGTTGTCCAGCTCGGTTATGCAGCGAGAACTGCGACTCGGCGGGTTCACGTCTCTAAGAGCCGCCGTGACCAGAGCTCTGGAGATAGAGGCCGTTGAGGCGATATCTCGCGGTCCCGCGGACGAGTCGCGGGAATGGTACTCGGAAGACCGGAAGGCTGAATTCTCTAACACTTTTGAAAGGTTCCCGGCGAGGCAACGAGGATTCCAGGAACCCGAGGAAAACGGCGACACGAAGAAAACCTGCTGGCGGTGTGGAAGGACCGGACATCTTCAGAGGAACTGCTTCGGATCGAGGAATTAAGAGGAACGGCTCCAAGGGCGAAGAGAGGCCGTTGGAAACGGTGGGACCTGGGCTCGTTCGTTTTGGGGGAAGCACCGGTCGACCACACCTGGAACCGGGCTAGCGCTGCCGCGGGAGCGTGCGGATCTGCTGCAACGAGGAGGCGCCCGAGGTGCGCAGAGTTGCAGAGCTGTGACGAAGGGAGTTCGAGGGCGAATATCGTCACAGCATGACTGAGTACGAAGACCCGACGGAGGGAGTTCGAGGGCGAATACCGTGGCGGGGTAGCTGAGTACGAAGTTGCGACGGAGGGAGTTCGAGGGCGAATACCGTCGAGAGATCCACGGCGCGTTGCGACGGAGGGAGTTCGAGGGCGAATACCGTCGCAGAGCTGGCGAGCCCCCCGCTCACGAGAGGGAGCCCAGGGTGACCGGAACGTTGAACGCCTCGAGCATTTGTCCGAAGACGAAGTCCTGGAGGAGAACGAGTGTGGTTGTCCCAACCACGAAGAGGGAAAGGAAACGTGCCCAGGAGGAGTGAAGACGTCGCAGGACTTTCACTGGACTCAAGGAAGAAGATTAGATTAAGCTAATCCGGTGGACTGGGCTGCGGAGGCTGCCTTCGCAGCCCGGCCCCCGCTCTTGAGTCTGTTTCAGGGAGCACGATACCCCACAACGAGGGACAAGGTGTCGGGGGACTGCCGCCGCGGCCTGGCTACGCGCTCCCGAATTCCCCGAATGTGCCATAATAGCGTGGCAGTCCGCAGCGGGGTGCGGACATACGTGAAAGCGCCCCGCTAGCCCCCTGGAGGAGACCCTACGAGCCCCCGGCGCGGCCGGAATGGAGGTTCTCGCGGGGTACCCAGGAGAAAGTAGGAGAGGAGGGTGGACAGCAGGAGGGAAATGGCATCCCCAACCACCAGGCGGACAAGCGTTGCTTGGATCGGCTGGAGGGGGTGTCGCGAAGACGGGAGCGCTGGCAGGACGCACAGGACGGTCCCCTGGTTCAGCACCTGAGGCCAAGAAGAGGAATGGGGCCATCGAGCAGGAAAGAAGAGAGAAGACAGCCAGGGTTGACGAGACGGGTGACTGGACTGGGGGTCGGGCCGCTTGCATGCTTGCGACTAGCTGCGACCCTCTGCTTGCGCGTTCGGCCCTCCTTCTTAGTTTTCCGGCTCGTGCGGCCCCAACGGGTTGTCTTCGGTTCCTGACTAATGTGGGCAACGTTTTCTTCGCAAGGGAACTTCGAAGAGCGAAGGGCCACTCAGGACTGCTGGAAGGACGTCGAGGACGAACCAGGATGCAGTTGGGGACGAATCAGGTTGCCGTCGAGGGCGAACCAGGTCACAGCGCCGGAGCGACCAGACCGCTGCGGGCCGTTGGACGGAGCGGAGCCGCCCAGGGACGTTCCGGAGCGGCGCGGGATTCCGCCGTTGGAGCCCCGGAGGATCCGCCGTCGAGGGATCCCGAGGAAACGCAAGGAGCTGTCGCGTGCGATACGCGAGGAGCTGTTGCGTGTGTGGACACAAGGAGCTGCTGCGCGCGAGACGCAAGGAGCTGTTGCGTGCGAAACGCAAGGAGCCGTTGCGCGCGACCCAGCCTGCAGCAGGACGACGGGGGACAGCCGCGGAAGCAGCGGTGACAACGGACGAGGACCGAGGATTCCACGTGCCCACGCCTTGCCCAGGGTTTTCGGAGTGGTTTTTCCCTGGGCGGGAAGGCGAATGCCGAGGCGCCGGTCGGAAGGGGCCACGCGGCGACCTTTCCACCCTTCCGGACCAGGGTACGGCTGCGGGAGTTGAAGGGACTGCAGCGGCCGGGACGACCGCTTCTCCGGAGGGGGGAGCAGTGTTGCGAACACCCCTTGGATGGAAATCCAAGGCACACTGGTGCTCGCGAGCGGGACAAGAGGACAGCGAGAAGAAGGCGATCGCCTGTCAAGCTGTCACTCGAAAGTCGGCCACCATTGCTAGCAGACGTCTCGATATTGTATTCCGCCTGACTGATTGTATTCGTTACCCGCTGTTAATGTTCTGTTATCGTTGCCGTTCAGTAAATACGCATTATGCCCTACCAAAATCGTAACAATAATAATAAAGATATTATATGTATAATTGTTGGAAATATTGGATGTTTATGGAAATTTTCTTGAAATTAGATCGGTGCTCAAGAATTAGAGTAAATATTTGGGATTGGTTGGAAGTAAGAAGAAATCCCCCTAAAAAAACTTAAATAAGAAGTAAAAAAATCACCCCAAGTACATGGAATCAAATAAATCACAAAAAATAGAAGATGATAATATAATTGCAAAATAAAAAAAAAGATGTGCTACAAGTACATACAGGTGCTTTCAGTCAAATACTTGGCGTGACGTGGCAAGGTATTCCCAGATCATCATCAATACCCATACCTTCCCTCTCGCAGGCTTTCAGATAATTTGTCAATTTAATACTCTGACAATATACGAGTACTATTGCCCGATGAAAAGAAGAGCCACTACCCACAAGCTGAAATGTCACAGGGGCAAGGGGAATCGCCTGTTTGCTCCACTCTATCCCCTCCAAGAAGTCCTAGTTTTCGGTTCTTAGCGGCTGGCTGTATCCGCGGATTGTCGCGATTAGTTTCGTGCGAGTTTTTCGTCACGGGACGAACTGTGTTGGAGGGTATAGGTTGACGCGAGTGGACGATTCCCGTTGCCCCTGTGACATTTCAGCTTGTGGGTAGTAGCTCTTCTTCTCATCGGGCAATAGTACACTTACATTATTTTGCGTTTTTAAATAATTCTAAGATCATTCACCGACACCAATACCTTGCCTTTGACAGGTGTACAGCTAATCCCCCCAAAAAACTTCAAAAAAGTAAAAAAATTACGCCAAGTACATGAAATCACAAAAAAATAGAAGAAAATATACAATCCCCCCCAAAATAGAAGGAAATATACAATATAAAAAAATATGTGAAATCAAAATGAGCTGCAAGTACATAAAGGTGCTTTCCAACTGCGCTTAGGATGACACAACTACAAATACACAGCTAAAATGCTGTGTTCGTACATTCTATTACTCATATCGCGGACATTTTAATTAACCCATCAGAATAAAAGAATCACATTTAAAAACATTGTTGTAAATTAATAGCTTTACAAAATTAATGATATACAAAAATTGCGCGAATTATAACAATGGTTCTTTATATAATGATATTTTAATAGGAATAAATATTTTATTCAAAATACTTGGCGCTGCTCCCCGAATTGGTGTTGCTAAACTGAATAAATATGTATAAATTGCATTAATCTTTTTCTTTCTTTCTTGTGAGTTCGTTCGTGAATGTGTGTAGGTATACATTGTAAGGGAGCTGTTGCAAATTATTAATACTAAACCAATTAACATTTTTTCAGTTTCGCAGCGCCAAGTATTTTGAATAAAATATTTATTCCTATTAAAATATCATTATATAAAGAACCATTGTTATAATTCGCGCAATTTTTGTATATCATTAATTTTGTAAAGCTATTAATTTACAACAATGTTTTTAAATGGGATTCTTTTATTCTGATGGGTTAATTAAAATGTCCGCGATATGAGTAATAGAATGTACGAACACAGCATTTTAGCTGTGTATTTGTAGTTGCGTCATCCTAAGCGCAGTTGGAAAGCACCTTTATGTACTTGCAGCTCATTTTGATTTCACATATTTTTTTATATTGTATATTTCCTTCTATTTTGGGGGGATTGTATAATTTCTTCTATTTCTTTTGTGATTGTACATTTTCTTCTATTTTTTCGTGATTTCATGTACTTGGCATAACTTTTTTACTTTTTTGAAGTTTTTTGGGGGGGATCTCACTTCTTTTTACAAAGATAATTTGCATAGCGAATGACTTTAGATAATTTTTAATATTATATTTATTATTATCTTCATTTTTTTGTGATATCAAACTACGAATAAACTTCGGATAATTGGGATTGGTGAAATTGATTTATTTAAAATTTTGAATTTTCAGGTATAAAGCAAGCATATGAATAAACTCATTTAATTAATATAATAATAATAATGCTTTGTTTGAATAAATTTTTTTCTCTGACTGTCACGTCCTAAGTTATTGAAGACCCGTCAACAAAGGCGGGAATATTTAAATGACAATAAGTAAGGTTCGTCACTGAGGGTAGCTCGTCAGGTCGAATACACGGCCTCTACCCTGCTGCAACTGCCAGTTAGAACCGCATTGAAAAATTTTCTACCCGGTTTAGGTCGGTTTTCTTCCCGTAAAATACGGATTGAACCGGACGAAAAATATTTTCTATCAGTTTCAATCCGGATAGGCATATGAAACCTCGATGGTATCTATCTGTATTTCCTAGCACAATTTGTCGTCGGTTCTAATCGGATCTACACGTTCATTTTAAAAGCTGGTTGAATTTGGAAATCCAGATCGAAACCATTACAGAATCTATTGGTCCTTTCAAGCTATTTTACTACCTGGTTTTATTTGTATTGGCGTAACATTTACGATGCTGTAACGATACGTAATATACCATTTATTTTGTTCAGAATTTTATTTGGAAATGCAGGTACAAATTTTCATTGAATCTATAAGTAATTAGATGCAATTTTGGGATCAATATGAAATAGTAGAATTTGGAGAGCTATAGATAAAATTTTAATAATTTCAACATGATATTACATTTACAAAACTTACAAAACATACATAACATACAAAATATAAAATGAAAAAGACTAATCTAAAAAACTAGAAAAATCAAAACAATATATTAATTTTCTGAATTTGGCATCAAATTTGTGTCAAGAAATTCATAAAAGTATGCGTCGCCTTCGGGCATTTTTTCGTCATTTTGTTGCTCATTGTTCTCCTGTTCACACTCCTGTTCATAGCTGTCCTGTTGTTCATAGTTGTCCTGTTGTTCATAGTTGTCCTGTTCACATTCCTGTGGTTCATAGTTGTCTTGGTCACAATTCGTCTGTTCGTCATCGTCCATTTCTTCTGAAATGTTGCAATTTTTTGTACGGCGTGGCGGGCGATTTAAATCAGATATTTTGGAGCTTATAATACTGCCAACTCGGCGCAACCATAAATCTGTTTCAATTTGGCTGCATTTGGTTGCCTCCATATAATATTGAAATATATCTAAAATAAGTATATCAATAATTATATCAATTGTTATTGAAAGCAGTTGAAGGGGAAATCAAATATTTTTATATGAAAATGGAAAATTACCTGTAATTGCTCTTAATTTTACTGGATCAAGTGGCGTTTTGGGGCTACTATTTTTCTTTCTGTTGGATACCCTTCCTTCCACACTGCTGCTCTTTAAAATTTCCGGGCCAAACAAAGCCAATGCCATATTTTTAACAAAAATCCGTTTAGATTTTCTGGCGTTGTACACGACGGCATCATATGTACACTTTGGTAGCCAAAGGCCTTGTCCTATGTGTATCTAAAACGTATACAAAATTTTTTATTATAAACACATATACAAAATTAAAAGTGTTTTAGAAATATTGATTCACAATTAACAAAATTGCATATCGGAAAATACAATGCTGCGGAATTCAATAACTAAATAATATATATGTATCATGCGTACCATGCTGTCCGATTTTCTTAGGAATCCCACGGAGGGAAAGTTTTGTGACAAATTTTGCTGCATGTCAAGTTTTGCCGCTTCAATATCTATAAACCAAAATTGAAAGTGTAAAAGTTATTTTATAAAATATGAAACAACATTTTTAATTAATTCATCACTTGAGAAACCATATACTATACAAACCTTCACTTTGCTCAAAAAAGTTTATCACGCGGCGTTGTAAATCCATATTTACAGTATTTCCTCGCTGTGGGCTCGCTGGTCGGGACCGGCGTTGAACCCACATCCTGAACAGAGCCCTAATTCCGAGTGTTCGTTTCTCGCTTCTTTCTGGCCGAAGGGTGGAGCGAGATGGAACGCTTTGCGTGCGCGGCGAGTGTGCGCGACGGGCGCGAACCCTCAGATGGAATCGTGCCTGCGTCAAAATTTTGCGAAACGGTTCCCGTGCTCACACGTGGGCTCGTGACCATTGCGCACGCCCGTCGCGCACGCAAAGGACGCAGTGTGACGGCGTCCGAAAGACGGAGCGAGACAAAACATCAACGCGTCGTTTGTCTCGTACCGCCCTTGCTCGCTTCCAGTGCCTCTCGCTCGCTCTCGTTCCATCTCGCTCTCGCCTTCGCCGGACAAGAGTGAGACAGAAGTGGTGGGGATAGCGAAAAACCCACATCGTGTACACCAAACCGAGTCCACAATGAGACAATACTGTAATTTGGTTGCTTCGGTCAGCATTTCCTGCAGCTCCTGATTCTTTTGTGTCAAGAATTTTGTTCTTTCTTGGCTAGCTTGTAATCTTTTCTCCTTTTCCAAGCATTTACTCTGGCATTCTTTTAGTTGTATCTTCAGATTGAGGTACTCTGACATCATTTGTGGCTTTCTACTTTCTTCCGTACAATCTGAATCTTTGGTTTGTATATTTATTTTTATAATTTTTTTTTCATTACATTTAATGTTTTCCGAAGCCCTTTTTTTATTCTAAATCCACAAAATTTTGTTCAATAAAAAAATTTAGTATACAACTTTTCGTAATATTCATGAATATATATGATATACACTTACATTATCGGATGCATTTAGTGGATGCGCTTTTGCATTTATTTCGGAACTGCCAAATCCCCCAACTTCCTTATGTGATTTTTTCTAAAACATAATTTGATGATGTCAGAAGTGAGGCGCGCAGATTATTTAATATTTATGAAAGTTGCGAAAGCCCATGCTAATATTGAAGAATATTCCTTAGCCAAATCATGCGATGTATCTCAAACTCTTATAATTTTCCACAATGCTCATTCCACACACCACATAAAGAGAATATGAAAATTTTCCAGTGAAACAATACTACATTATATATATCGTAAGTTATAAAAAGGATATGAAAAAGTGGGAAGCATGCATGGGGAAGCGTACTCATAACTTATACAACCAACTCTGATAAGTTCAGTAATATTATAAAAATATCTTAACATATCTATGAATTTATGAAATCAAATTCCAAGATTAATTTTTTTCATAACGGTATCCGGATCAGAAATGCCAGGTGGCTAGCAGACCTCGTAGACTTTCCTAATCGTATAACGTTATTAGCAACAAGAATGTTAATATACTATAATCAATGTTTTTGCCAGAGTCTGGTGAATGCTGTCATGAGTGTTAAACATTCCTTTATATTCAATTATTACCAAATCCAAAGCAAAGCAGACACAAAAGAAAAGTCGTTGAACGTACGTTTTCCAGATATTATTACTGTGTTTCCCATACATTTGGTAGGAAACAAATATAATCTCCAACAGACTCCAAATTCATAACAAGCACTTTGTTCTTTATCTGCGAAATCTCGAAAATTAAAAACACTTTATCTTTATTTATAATTTTTTTCAGATGATTTAAGTTGATTGTGTTTTTCATTGAACTTGTATACAACTCTGCAGCCAATATATTATAGCATTTACCCTCAATCCTGACTATGTATTCAATTTCTACAACGCTTCCGTTGTGTAACAGAACAACTGTATCCTTGGTCTTTTGAACTTTCATATATTTTGTACTATGTACAACCATATTCTTGTGAATGCAGCGATCGAAAATCTCTACGATTGCTTTATCATTCGTAAGAAAGGTGCGAAGTATTTTTGTTATATTCTCTGATATTTTCGGTGCACCTACTAGTACAGTCTCGCCATCGTTGCTTCTTCTAATGCAATCGTTCTTCAATACTTGTGAACTGAATAGATTGTTACAGAAATCAATGCATCTATTATTAGCAGACACGTGTGTAACCAAAGATTGATAATACATTGTCCTTGACCATTTTGTGACAATTTGATGTCCTACATTATTGGGACCATTTACATAACTTTTACACACCCGAATTCCATTCTCAAAATGAAATGCTGAAGTTGACCATAATGGTCCACTCCTTCTAACGGAATCCACTAAATGTGTTACACTGTGGAGATTAAACGTTGGTGCACGATCACCATACAGAATTTCACATTCTCCTGCAAACTTCAATAAGTCCCGTTCGCATTGCTTCAGGTCATCCTCTGTGACTTCTACTTTCAGCAATGTATATACACTTCGACAGAAGAGTAGAAATGATTGGTAGGCACATTCATCCAAAATGCCATTCAAACACACCGGACTATAAAATAAGATCCATGAACGCCATTCTGACGCCTTCCATTTAGCTTTCTCTGCTAAAGATCTTGGTATTCTATGAATCTCATGTGGCACGCGAATCAATGTCAAACGATGGTTAATTTCATTTATTTCTGTAGCATTAAGCTGATATTGACATTCTGCACTACTCCAGAAGTCCCATAATTGCTTAGCAACCCCCAAGGTGACTCCGTGCATATACTCGACAGGATAACCCCATACTGTGTCGAACAACGGTAACCTGGCAATTTCGGAGAAACCTTTAACTCCCCGAATACATTTTTGAAGCGTAACACTGTTGTTTGTGTCTTCCATATTTGCTTCATGTGTTCGCAACTCGTCACTGCTTTCAGATAATGGAAATCTGACTGAGCCGTACATATATTTGCCATAGACATAACACCAACTACAACCATAATATCCATTAAATTGTAGGCGGTTTTGCAGAAGTGGACGAGCTACGGAATCCACACATGCTGCTATAGGTATCAATCGGAAGATCATAGTGCGTTTAGTATCATAATGTTTTAATAATAAACCTTTCTTATTTAATTTCAATACTTGTTCCACAAAGGAGGACATCATACAATTCATAATAGCTGGTGATGGTTCCTTTTTTGTGATCCAAATAGAAGCTAAAATGATATTTTTAAATCTGATAGACGGTGGCAACTCATTAATTATAAATTGCAGTGGCCAGAAACTAATTTTTGAGCTTTTAAATATGGGTGCTCCGTCGGTGTTGAAGTTACATGTCAATGCTGTAGAACAATTTCTTTGAACTTTTTTATATAAAATGGTATCATACACGTCGCGTATTGTAAAGTCATTTTCTGTTCCGTTTTTTGATAAATTTTCCAATAGAGAGGACTGGATAGTTTTTTGATTTAGCAGTAATTGTATTTGATATTCTATATCAATAGAGTAAAAGTAATTCGAATTTACTGATGTTAAGTTATATGCTTCCTTGCAATTGTTGCATATTCCTTCCCTGATAACCAGATGTCTGCAATCTGACGTCAGATTGGCAACAGGGTCTGCCGTGGGAGCGCAGAGCCTGACGTCAGATCCGTAGTCATCTGTGTCCGCATTAGGATACGGTCTGCGGTACAGAGCCTGACATCAGGACCCTGACGTCAGATGGACAGCAGATTCGCAGCAGATCCTGCCGTTCGCCTGACACGTATAACAGCGCCATCTGAGGGTCAAAATTGGCAAACAATTCCCTACGCGTGACGTCACACGGCCGCCCCTACAGGTGTATCCCTAACCTTACATACCTATTAAGAAGATACTGCAATTTATTAAATAATTAATTCTATTTATTTCAAAAAAGTATTTATTTATTTTTATTTAATAATATGTGATTACAATTGTTACAAAATAATATAAGTAGCGCATATAAATCCAAAGAGGAACTTTCAATATTTACATTAACAAATCAATATACAGTACATCCCTTAACCAGTGGTGCGTAGTAGGGGTGATATCAGAACTTTTATTTAATATCTTCGACTTCTTGTTTGTGTAGAATCATCATATTCCCTGTTGTGTTAGCGCTGAAAACAAACACAATATTAGTATAAATTTAAACGTAACGTATGAATAAACAGGATACATGCGATACTTACTTCAGCTACATCTCCGCACAGTACACACCCCAGGCGATCATGCATGCTCCTGCGAACACTAACATTTATAAGAAAACATGTGTTAAATTATTATCTACTAAACAAGACGCTAAACATTCGCACTTCCAGCATAACCATACTTTTCTGTCTTGCGGATAATGTAAATCTTGAGTTCCGCGACGCAGATAATTGGAAATTATTCAATTTCATAATTACCTTTGCTTTCTGGATACGTCGAGATGATTTGTCTGGATATTGATGTTTGAAATTACTTGGAATATTCTTCAATTTTCTCGGCACTGACTGCCACTGACAGTGACTGCCATCTCAGACCTCGAAAACGAACGCAAACTGGATGTAGAGCCTTGACCAATCACGAGTTTCGGCACTATGATGCAGCCAATCCGAGCGTGGCCCATTATACCACATTTAGTTATCCTCTACCTACCTACATACTCTTCGTTTAAACCATCCGTTCTGTTTGAAGACGTACGCTCGAAGAATATTCCAAGTAATTAAGTAATTTCAAACATCAATATCCGGACAAATCATCTCGACGTATCCAGAAGACAAAGGTAATTATGAAATTGAATAATTTCCAATTATCTGCCTCGCGGAACTCAAGATTTACATTATCCGCAAGACAGAAAAGTATCCCTGATAACCAGATCTGAAGCGCAGAGCCTGACGTCAGATCCGTAGTCATCTGTGTCCGCATTAGGCTGCGGTCTGAGGTACAGAGCCTGACATCAGGGCCTGACGTCAGATTGGCAGCAGATTGACAGCAGATCCTGATGTCAGATCGGCAGCAGATCGACAGCAGATCCTGATGTCAGATCGGCAGCAGATGGACAGCAGATTCTGCCGTCTGCTTGGCACAGCTAACAGCGCCATCTGAGGGTCAGAATTAGCAAACTAACGTGTGGTAAGAAAAAAAAATACAAACGTTGGTATTCACAAGCGGTCACCCATCCAAGTACTAACCGCGCCCAATACCGCTTTAACTTCAGTGATCGGACGAGAACTTGTATTTTTTCTAGCACAGAATGATCGTTGGTAAAAATTTGGCTCTTATTAATACTTCTTGTGTAAAAATCTTCATACTATTATATTCTAAGAACATATTATATAACGTTTAAGTCGAAAAGAGTCGTTGTTCTGTGGCATAAGTACCTATTTAAACTACAATTTTACATTTTCTGTGTACTTTACTGACGTGGTAGTAGAATTGGACACAGTTTAAATGTATTCTACAGGAATTAAAGGTTAAATTGTGAAAATAAGTTAATTTATTATATAATTGTGAAAATAAGTTAATTTATTATATAATTGTGAAAATAAGTTAATTTATTATATAATTGTGAAAATAAGTTAATTTATATAATAAATTCAAAACATTAACCTTTAATTCCTGTAGAATACATTTAAACTCTGTCCAATTCTACTACCATGTCAGTAAAGTACACAGAAAATGTAAAATTGTAGTTTAAACAGGTACTTATGCCACAGAACAACGACTCTTTTCGACTTAAACGTTATATAATAAGTTCTTAGTAGTGATGGGAGTCCGAAGCGGACCCCAGCGTTTCGAATCGGTCTTAGGTGTCACGAGACTGCTTCGAAGCGATTCGAACCTGATTCGAACCTTAAAAGTCTGGTAAAGCCTTGGTCGGCTTCGAAGTCTTGATGCGCTTCGAAGTCTCGAATCTCTTTGAACGGTGTATTTACAGAATGCTGCCTGGCACCCCGTAGCGCGGACAACACTCCCGAGTGCCTCTGCAAATTTTATGGCTTTCGACCCTCGAAGGGGTTTGAATACCATTAAAAAGTGTGAAATGTCTAGGATTTTCGAATTTCTCATCAGATCTGTGCGAAAACGACGCCAATTGATTCCTTATGTTTCGCCGATGAAACTAACACCAAGATCGACGTAATTCGGACCATAATGAAGGAAATTCCATGAAAAATCGAATTTGAATGTAGGGGAGACCGGGTATGATTGTCACACGGGTTGGGTCGATGCAAACAGTATCAAAATAATTAATAAATAATAAAATATAATAATTAATAATAATTTATAAAAAGTAATTAATAATAATTTATAAAAAGTAATTAATAATAATTTATAAAAAGTAATTATAATAATAATACTAATATAATATGATTATGATAATAATTAATTATAATACTGATAATTATCATATATTACACAGTACAACAGCCATCTGGACTTGTAACATTCAATAGCCGTTTCTTATAGGTTTTCGTACGCTGAAAACGAATCCGCAACCCGTTTGTCGCCATCACCCTCAGTTTTTGAGAAATTCGATTTTGAAAAAAACAGCAAATTTTCAACTTTGAACGTCTTTTGTGTCGAAACGGTAATAGTTATTCGGTTGTTCGTTGCGTCAAATTATTCTATGAACCCTCCCGAATACAACGATATAAGTTATTATTACATTATGAACATTTAAATATGGTTAAACAACGATCAAAGGGAAAAGGACACCCGAAATTCACCAATTTTTGCAGATATCTATCAATTTATTTCCAAAACTAAGGGTCTGGGAGAAAATCTGACCATCCCACGCGATGCAGCAGACAGTTTTCCCTCGGAAAGCATAAACAGAAGTGGTAAGTCTCGTTTTGTTTTCAATACAGAAGCGAAATAGTTTGGCAAAACGCGCGAAGCCGACAGTGGTAGTCACGCGCGTTAAGCGATTGTGTGACACTGAGCGGCAGTGAATCGTGCGCCGCCGTTGACCACCACTGTCGGCTTCGCGCGTTTTGCCAAACTATTTCGCTTCTGTATTGAAAACAAAACGAGACTTACCACTTCTGTTTATGCTTTCCGAGGGAAAACTGTCTGCTGCATCGCGTGGGATGGTCAGATTTTCTCCCAGACCCTTAGTTTTGGAAATAAATTGATAGATATCTGCAAAAATTGGTGAATTTCGGGTGTCCTTTTCCCTTTGATCGTTGTTTAACCATATTTAAATGTTCATAATGTAATAATAACTTATATCGTTGTATTCGGGAGGGTTCATAGAATAATTTGACGCAACGAACAACCGAATAACTATTACCGTTTCGACACAAAAGACGTTCAAAGTTGAAAATTTGCTGTTTTTTTCAAAATCGAATTTCTCAAAAACTGAGGGTGATGGCGACAAACGGGTTGCGGATTCGTTTTCAGCGTACGAAAACCTATAAGAAACGGCTATTGAATGTTACAAGTCCGAAAAAAAGGCAAAATTTGTTGTACTGTGTTATTATTGCCCGCAACGTGACCGCTATTACCTCCTTTTATAAACAGTAAGTATCTTTAAAGTTAAATGAACTATAATGGTTTTATTGCTTATTTAGCAACAAGATTTGATTTAACCTAGTATCTTTTAATCTATTTCGTTTCTGACTGATTATTTCTCCCGCCGTCGAAAAAATTCTTTCGCAAGGCACTGATGTGGCAGGACAGCACAAAATTAATTTCGCCAATTTCGCGAGGTTCGGATACGTAGATGTATTTTTTTTCCAATATTGCAATGGATCGGAAGTTCTAGCAGCATAACATTCTGCTATGTAATTTTCGAGTTCGTTTGTCAGGCTATAATTCTGTGCGCTAATCAAATTTTTTTCGATCACTTCATTGTCAAATGATGACCACAGCACTGATGTGTTATTAGGATTAGGTATTACGTTATTTAGGCCGGATGAGGTACCGGCAGTAACTGCTACATTTAAGGTAGATATTTCATCTGTTATTAATTGCTTTGCTTTTTCAGCATTTTCGGGGAACCTAAATCCTACTACTTTAAATCGTGGATCGAGAATTGTCGCCATTGCATATACTGAATTAGTTTCTATGTCATTAAAATAGTGACATGTCATTTCCTTTAATTTTATGGCTAAAATATTTTCGCGATTTAATTCGAGGCAGTTGTGTAATTGCTTAATGGCTACTATAACTTTAGAGATGGATACTTTGGACTCTGTACTAAATTCCATTGTTATAGAGTAAAATGGTTCTAATATTGGTAACATGCTAGCTAATACGTTCCACTCATTGTCAGAAAGGGACTTGGAAGAAACGTGAAAGTATTTTAATACTGATTCTACTGCTTGCCTTTGTTCTAATAATCTATTAAACATATTGTATGTGGAATTCCAACGTGTTTCAGTTTCTAATATTAATTTATGTTGTGGTATTTTGAGTTCATTTTGCATTTCCTGTAATTTGTCTTTTGCTAAGCAGCTTGATTTGAAATAACACACTATAGAGCGACATTTGTTTCGGATAGTCACTACATCTGTAATGGCTGCTAATGATTTTTTTGCAACTAAATTCAAAGTATGTGCAAAACAAGAAACGCTAGATACTGAATTTAATTTTCTTACAGCCGCAAGCATATTTGGCGCATTATCTGTTACAGCACATTTTACTTTATCGTTTATATTCCATTGGCAAAATATGTTATTTAACGTTTGCGATAACGCAAGAGCTGTGTGGCTTCCGGTAATTTTTTCTGTTTGAAGCGTATGTGTTTTTAATTTAAAATCCTTATTAATATAATGGCATGTAACGGATATAATATTGTCTACGTTCAGGCTGGTCCATGTATCAGTAGTGATGCAAACTGCGGAAGCTGCATCAACCTCTTCTTGTATCATACGCCTTTTTCTTACGTACTCCTCATCCACGAACTTCTTCATTGTCTTTCTGCATGGGATAACGTATTTTGGATCCAGGTAATTTACCAAAGCTCGAAAACCTTTATCCTCGACAATAGAAAATGGTTGTAGATCCAGTACAATTAAATCTACTAGCATTTTGTCGAGTTTTAATTTTTTTTCATCATTATCTAGAAACATATCAATATTACTGTTATAACTGAACAGGAAAATAAAGGTGTGTTCAGACCAAATGCGTTGCGCGGTGAATGTACAAATGTACAATATACATCGTACTTACCAGTATAAGGGATGCTGGATGATTCAGAAGCTTCTTGTGGCTTTTGAAGTTTATGTACATTCTCCAAATGTCTTATTAATACACTTGTTGACTTATGCGTTTTAAACTGCTTGCAACATTGCGTGCATTTTACTTGACCGTCACTGCTGCGTTCGCAATGTGCCCAAACCCACGATCTTTTTGACATTCTGATATTACGATAAAAATTATTTTCACACGTTCAACACGATCACGGCTTTAACGATCTGTGAATTAGATTCACCGTACTGTCTCTCGCACGAGATGCTGACACAAACTGTCACTTAACAGACGAAATAGTACTGTTGTACAAAATGTCACGAATATTCTGTATTAAAGCACGAAACGTTCGCAACGACTGCTTAGAAGACTCTGCCGTTTTCATATTCATTTTCCTCAACGAAGGCAACCCTGCCATAAAAAGTGCCTCCTCCATAAATAGAAAAGAGAAAAACTTTTTTTCGGACTCAGAAACGCGACGTGTAGTTGCAGGTAAGGTAAGAGTCCCAAAAATCTGCTGCACAGATGTACCAAGTACATATAATTATGCCCGAAAATGTCTCGCTAGGGTCGCGGTTTATTACTGTATTGTCCCCCGAGTCAGCGGTAGTGGTCTGGACAGCATAAGCAATACAAATTGCTTGTGCGAAAGTAATCCGATTTGCATGAAATTTGGTATGACGTTCATTAGAAAAACATAAGGAATTCATTGGTGTCACTTCCATATCGATACGATAAATAATAAAGAATTTCTTAATACGCTGAAATGAATATTTCACATTTTCACCCTCGACAGCGGGGCGCCGACCTGGAATCGGTGCGGGCCGCAGCCTGCGGTCGGCCGAGGATTCATACCTGTTTCAGAAATAAAATAATTCTTTATTCTTTATAGTATGGATTTGGAAGTGATACCGATGGATTCCTTATGTTTTTCCGATGAAAATCGTATCAAATTTAATGTAAATTGGACTATTTTTAACGAAGGTAACTTCAAATGATATAATTCGATTTTTCATGGAATTTCCTTCATTATGGTCCGAATTACGTCGTTCTTGGTGTTAGTTTCATCGGTGAAACACAAGGAATCGATTGGCGTCGTTTTCGCACAGATCTGATGAGAAATTCGAAAATCCTAGACATTCCTCTTTTTAATGGTATTCAAACCCCTTCGAGGGTCGAAAGCCATAAAATTTGGTGAGGCACTCGGTGTTGTCCTCCCCACGGGGGGCCACGGAGTACCTACCAAGGTTCGAACCAACAGTTTCGAGACTTCGAAGCTGATCACGCTTCGAATCCGTTCAGACTTCGAAGCCGACCAAGACATTTCAAGAGCTTCGAACCATGTTCGAAGCGCTTCGAACTTTTCGTCATATATATAGGTTCGAAGCGCTTCGAAGCGCTTCAGATCCCATCACTAGTTCTTAGAATATAATAGTATGAAGATTTTTACACAAGAAGTATTAATAAGAGCCAAATTTTTACCAACGATCATTCTGTGCTAGAAAAAATACAAGTTCTCGTCCGATCACTGAAGTTAAAGCGGTATTGGGCGCGGTTAGTACTCGGATGGGTGACCGCTTGTGAATACCAACGTTTGTATTTTTTTTTCTTACCACACGTTAGTTTGCTAATTCTGACCCTCAGATGGCGCTGTTAGCTGTGCCAAGCAGACGGCAGAATCTGCTGTCCATCTGCTGCCGATCTGACATCAGGATCTGCTGTCGATCTGCTGCCGATCTGACATCAGGATCTGCTGTCAATCTGCTGCCAATCTAACGTCAGGCCCTGATGTCAGGCTCTGTACCTCAGACCTCAGCCTAATGCGGACACAGATGACTACGGATCTGACGTCAGGCTCTGCGCTCTCACGGCAGACCCTGTTGCCAATCTGACGTCAGATTGCAGACATCTGGTTATCAGGGATGGTTATGCTGGAAGTGCGAATGTTTAGCGTCTTGTTTAGTAAATAATAATTTAACACATGTTTTCTTATAAATGTTAGTGTTCGCAGGAGCATGCATGATCGCCTAGGGTGTGTACTGTGCGGAGATGTAGCTGAAGTAAGTATCGCATGTATCCTGTTTATTCATACGTTACGTTTAAATTTATACTAATATTGTGTTTGTTTTCAGCGCTAACACAACAGGGAATATGATGATTCTACATAAATAAGAAGTCGAAGATATTAAATAAAAGTTCTGATATCACCCCTACTACGCACCACTGGTTAAGGGATGTACTGTATATTGATTTGTTAATGTAAATATTGAAAGTTCCTCTTTGGATTTATATGCGCTACTTATATTATTTTGTAACAATTGTAATCACATATTATTAAATAAAAATAAATAAATACTTTTTTGAAATAAATAGAATTAATTATTTAATAAATTGCAGTATCTTCTTAATAGGTATGTAAGGTTAGGGATACACCTGTAGGGGCGGCCGTGTGACGTCACGCGTAGGGAATTGTTTGCCAATTTTGACCCTCAGATGGCGCTGTTATACGTGTCAGGCGAACGGCAGGATCTGCTGCGAATCTGCTGTCCATCTGACGTCAGGGTCCTGATGTCAGGCTCTGTACCGCAGACCGTATCCTAATGAGGACACAGATGACTACGGATCTGACGTCAGGCTCTGCGCATCAGATCTGGTTATCAGGGTTCCTTGTTCTCAAAATTCTGTTTGAGTTTTACTTGACTTAGAGGATTATAACAATTTGTACAATAAAAATTCAACATAATTTTATCCGCGGGAGTACCATACAGTTTGGACATGGTATAATCACTAAAATTCCATTCATCGAACTTTGGACCAGCTAGCCTTCTAGTAAATTCAACAAGCGCTGCACTTTGCACACGTGTCATGTTAAAACGTATCAGCATTCCAGTTATCATTAATTGGATATCCCCTGTTGTTAATTTAGCTTCAGGGAACATTATTGTATCGTCAGTTTCAAAAACTTCATTATGACAATTTGAATGGGACTTATCATTGGAGTATTCAACATTATTGAAATCATGTGTATTGCAGTCTTCATCACTACTATCCGAATCATCAGTAGCATCATTATTATTTTGAAATGAAGAACTTTCAATATTGATTTCTTCTTCTTGTAATAAATTCTCATTATCGGAGGAAGTATCACTTATTTCATGAATGTTCCTTTTCATGCCACATTGACTATGGGGAATGGGCGCGACTGATACAGGATTTTCAGCTGTAAATTTTGTTCCTTAAAAATCTTATATAGAAACCATATATTTTAATCTGTATTAATGTGTAACACGCTTACTTCGATTTTGTGCCATACGTTGCCAATAAAAATGTGTTTTTTCACATACTTGTGATTTCTTATAAGTAGAAGTTAAAAAAGATTTGTAAAGCTTTTTCGTTGAAGGTCCGTCCTTATTTGCCATGATGGACAAAATTAATTTATACACATTCGTTTACAATCTCTCTCTCTCTCTCTCTCTCTCTCTATATATATTCTTTCAATTCTGAATTGAAACAGTTTACTATGTCTGCAAATAGTAACCAATTGTAAGAGCATCAAATAGAATTTAAGTTCCCATTAAAAAATTGCGGAATTGTACACATTTAAGAAACATATGTGTGCACGCAACATACAAATTGTAGAAAAACAACATTCTTAGCTATGTCCAGATGTAAGAGATAATGTTGATGATTCACTTACCAGACTTGATTTTGTGAATTTTTTCTCCAAATCCAACATTCTGTTGCTTAAAATTTGCTTCCTGGTATTGTCGTTGTCCTGAGAATAGTATACAAGAAAAGTTATAGAAATGTAAACTTAAACTAGCAATCTAAGTGCAATATGTATTATCAACAATGCTATAATAGTCTAACTCAGAGGTGCACAATTCCAATGGAAAGCCAGCTCCCATGGGCACAGGAATTGTGCAACTCTTGTGTAACTCCCCATATGTTTATGAAAGTTACAGGAGGATATGTGCATACGCAAAGTGTATGCATGTGTGATTTTGTAATGTCATTAATGAACATAAGAATATGATTCATAGTGTTATGTACCAACTGTGCTTTCTTTGTTCTATCTCCTTCACTTATATCAGAAGTAGAGTACATCTGCTTTAGTGGGGGTATTGATGCTCGTTTAGATGCAATTGACTGCTCTAGTTCTTCCTTAGATTCTGAAAGCATGTATCATAACGAATTAATACAGATAACAATAAATTATATTATTTTGTCTACAGTTATGGGACTGATACAACAAACTTTTTATATTTGAAGGCAATACATGGAACATACCAATTGTGCTGATATTTAAACAATAAAAAAGTTAAGACTAATAATGTTCCATTCACACAAACCCTGTAGTTTCGTGTGGTGTAAAAAAATTACACAAAAATATTGAATAAATAAATAAAAAAAATAAATATATTATACTAACATTTATGTGAAGCGTCTTGCAGTGTCGAGTTTTAAATTAATGAAAACCCGACGTATTGAAATTGCTCTGGCTTACGCCGCGTTTCTCTTCCGGGGTCACTCGTAAATGAAACGGCTTCAGATGTACGAATTTGAACACTTTATTACAAGCGAGACTTGAACTTTATAGCAAATTCGGTACCTCGCACTGACTCTGCACTGGTGCCAAAAAATGTCTTTGATTGGTTGATTCTTATAGAGCTAGCTTTGTTTCGCTATTAGGATAGACGTAGATAGACGCGTTCTGCGACCGTTCGAACCGGCGTCTTCGGCTTCAGACGCTATGCACACTCGCACTCCCATTCGGTTGTTTTCGGCAATCGCCATGGCGATTTTTACAGGTGGCACGGAAAGACGCATACATATGACTATGCGTCGCCACGCAACAATTTATAATATAATATTTTTCTTTATACATTATAAATGTTAAATTTATCACGGTGCCGTTGCGAATTATGGTATCAAATAAACTTGTGCAAGTGATGCTATAATAGTCCTTTTTGATATATAATATTTATTGCTACGAAGTAACACTATTTGTAAGGGTTTAAATGTACATAAGCGTTATATATATATATATATATATATATATATGTGTGTTCAAGACAGGCGACATCTTAACGAACTACGGATCACCCAAAAAAACATTCATACACGGGCACCAACTTAACCAAGATGGTGATTATTTTTCACACCCTCTCTATCATCATCTTCGGTATTTACTTTAATCTGTTTTAAACATCGCAAACCTAATGACGCTATGCACTGTTCGTGTTTCGTTTTATACAATGCTTTCGTTAGTACATCCGCCAACATATTTTCTGTACTAATATACTTTACGGTAATTTCACCAATTTCATAAGCCTCTCTACAAAAATGATATCTTATGTCTATGTGCTTACTTCTATTATGATACACAGGATCTTTACATAATTGTATTGCACTTTGACTATCACATAAAATTTCTGACGGATTTTTCACTAAGCTATCAAGATTTATATAATTTAACAGTCTTCTTAAGTATATGACTTCTTTCGATACTTCGGTAAGTGCCATATATTCTGCTTCCATTGTAGAAAGCGCTACAGTGGGTTGCTTTTTAGCCTTCCAACTTATTGGTCCACCTGCTAAAATTAATACATTACCGGAGCATGATCTTCTATCGTTAATATCTCCTGCCCAATCGGAGTCAACGTATGCTTTTAATTCTTCGCCCGTAGGTTTATAGTGTATACAGTAATCCCGAGTACCTTTTAAGTATCTTAATACCCTTTTTGCACATTTCCAATGTTCCATGGTGTAATTTGAACAAAACCTACTTAGCGTACTTACAACGAAAGATATGTCAGGCCGAGTAGCATTGGCTAAATATATTAATGCGCCAACTAATTCTCTATAAGGCATGCGACTCATTTGATTCCTCTCTTCCTCCGATAATGTGGTGCCTTTTTTAATCCAGGTTCCATCGGAGTCGATATTGGTTTACAATTTTGCATTTTAAATTTTTCTAATAAATCTAAAACATACTTTCTTTGGTTTAGTTTTATATCTCCGGTATCACCATTCCGGATTACATTGATCCCTAAAATACTGTTTACAGGACCTAAATCTTTCATACAAAATTTTTGTTTTAATACATTTTTAATTTTAATTAACTCTTTTAAATCGTTTGATGTAATTAACAAATCGTCTACATAAGTGACTATAATTACTAGCTTATTATGTTTAGCTTTGACAAATACGCAAGGATCTAGATTAGATTTTTGTATACTTAAATTGGATAAACAATTATTTAATTTTTCATACCATGCTCTACCAGATTGCTTCAATCCATACAATGGTTTTTGTAGGAGACATACCTGGTTTTCATCGTTTGTTGAAAATAATTCTGGTTGCTCCATATAAATTGTTTCTTTTAAATCGCCTTGTATGTAGGCTGATACAACGTCCATTTGATGAACATACATTTTCTTTTCAACTGAAGCAGCTAACACTGCTCGTATTGTCTCGTACCTTGCTACTGGAGCAAACACCTCTTCATAGTCCAAGCCGTACTTTTGTTGATGGTCTCCAGCTACTAACCTTGCTTTATATTTATTGATTGATCCATCATGGTTCCTTTTTATTTTGAATACCCATTTGTTCATTAAAACCTTTTTATTTTTGGGCCTTGGAACCAGTTTCCATGTCCTGTTCTGCATTAATGTTTCGTACTCTGCATCCATAGCTTCTAGTCACAATCTACTGTCAGGTCGTTTTCTAATTTCTCTTGGATTCGTTGGCTCCATAATTGCCGCTTCTTGATATTGCTTCTTTGGCCTTCCTGGCGTGCCTGTCCTAATTATTTTAGGTCTGCCAGGCCCTCTCTTGACTAATTTTTGATTACTTATTTGAGTATCTTCTTCTTCTTCCTTAGTCGTATCTTCTTCTTCCGAGGTTGCTTCTTCTTCTTCCGAAGTTCCTTCTTCTTTAGCTTCTTCTTGAGTGTCAGTTTCATTGTTGTTTTCGTTTATCAACAAATCCTTATACGGGACTATAATTTCATCTCTTAGCGATTCATAATTTTCCTTATGTTCTATAAAACGTACATCACGTCTTTTTACAACTGTCTTTGTTCCACTTAACCATAATCTATATGCCTTCGATTCATTTGAATATCCGACCATTACGTATGGTCTACCTTTTTGGTGGAACTTTCCAATTCGAGGTCTCTTCTCCAATGCTATTGCCTTACATCCAAACGTCTTCATAAATCCGACGTATGGTTTTCTATTACTATATGCTTCGAGTGGGGTCATACTATTCAGCGTGGAAGTTGGACATCTGTTCCTGATAAAACAAGCTGTATTTATAGCTTCGGCCCACAATGATTCAGGTACTCCAGATTGTATTATCATACATCTTGCCATTTCGGTTAGTGTCCTATTAGCTCGTTCGGCCACTCCGTTCTGTTCTGGCGTATATTCCACACTTAATTGTCTTCTGATTCCATGTGACTCTAAAAATTGTGTGAATTCTTTCGAAACATACTCTTTAGCATTGTCAGATCTGATAGCTTTTATTTGTTTTCCTGTTTCCTTTTCAGCACGAACTTTGTAATTTTTAAATGCATTCAAGGCTTCAGACCTGTTCTTTAACATCGTTACTTCTGTATATCTTGTTGCATCGTCGATAAAAGTGATGAAGTATCTTGCACCACCTAATGACTCAACTTTCATAGGTCCACAAATATCTGTGTGTATTAGACCCAAAACTTCAGTTCTTCTTTCTGTGGAACGCTTGAATGGCAATTTGTGTATTTTTCCAAGGTGACATACCTCACCTTCAAAGTTTTTGGTTGGACCGAATAACTTCAAACCTGTTACCATATTTTCACTCTCTAATTTTCTTAGATCATTCTGATTGAGGTGACCCATCTTTTCATGCCAACGTTTAAAATGGTTTTGACTTTTATCTTCAGTATTCATAGCTTGATGATACCCTGATTCTTTTACGACATACAATTCTCCTCTGCGAATTGCTTTAAACACTATATTACCATCCTTTTGTTTCACGACTGCATAGTTTCTATCAAAGCTTACAGTATAATCGTATTTTGTAATTTGTGGAACAGATAGCAAGTTATGTCTTAAATTGGGTACATACATGACATGGCAAAGTTTAATGCTTTCAACTGTATTGTCGTTTGCAATTTTTAACCTAACGTCGCCGATGCCCATACATTTTACATATTGTTTAGCAGCCGTATATACGTTAGTATTTATATGTTGTTTGATATTAGTAAAATTATTGCTCTGCTTACACATGTGTCGTGTGGCACCGCTGTCTAAACACCATTCATTAAAATCTTGAATCGTTGGATTGGTGCTCAACGTAGTGGCGTTCATTGCCTTTTCCTTGGTAAAGTGACCATGCTGCTTGTTTTTAAACCAACATACATCAGCTTTGTGACCATTTTTGCCGCACACAGTGCATTTTGTTTCATTTCTATTAGACTTATTTTTCTGGTACTTATTGTGTGTGTTTTCAGTCTTAGTTTTTGGTTTGGTTTTTATTAAGAGCGCGTCGTTATTTTCATCACTTTGCTTTTGTGTATCTTTTTCTTGAAATCTAGCTTCTATTTCAATTAATTTTAGTTTTAGCATGTCTATCGTTGGTAGGTCATCCCTTGATTCTATGGCTGTACAGAAGCTTTCATATTCTGAAGGGAGAGAATTTAATAATATTATTGAAAGTAGCTCACCTGGAATTTTTATACCTGCTTCTTCCAGTTTTTCAGCAACATTTGAAAATTTGTTTACATATTCCCCCATTGGAACATTTGACTCTTTCCTCATCTTGTATAGCGTTTTGTACAGGATGGCTTTCCTCATCGGGCCTTTCGACTCGTATATATTTCTCAACGTATCCCATGCTTCTTTAGAGGTTTGACATTTCTTTATGTTATTTATTTGACTTTTATTCACGCTTAAGAATAAAAAGGCCAGAGCTCTCTCATCTTTGCACTCCCACTCAGATGCTTTTGCTTCTGTCTTTATGTTATTTCCATTAACATACGGCCATAATTCATTACACACTAAAATACTTTTCATTTGGATTTTCCAGCTTTCATAATTGTCCTCGTTTAATTTTTCGATGTTGTGCGTACCGAAATTTCCGGAAGCCATATTTTTGAGGTTATCCTGGCACGTGGTTTCAAGCAATGCCTCTGGGCCCATAACCTGTTAAATTTATCACGGTGCCGTTGCGAATTATGGTATCAAATAAACTTGTGCAAGTGATGCTATAATAGTCCTTTTTGATATATAATATTTATTGCTACGAAGTAACACTATTTGTAAGGGTTTAAATGTACATAAGCGTTATATATATATATATATATGTGTTCACGACAGGCGACATCTTAACGAACTACGGATCACCCAAAAAAACATTCATACACGGGCACCAACTTAACCAAGATGGTGATTATTTTTCACAATAAACAATTATAAAAACTTACCTCTACAATAAACAATGGACGCGTCCTTAAATTCGTTTCCCACTTTAACTTTATAAAACTTTTGATACTTTATATTTTTTGAATCGAAGTGCCGGATTTGTTTCGCATTAACTATAAAGGTCGGTTTATACAGGCTCCGTGCCCGAGCCTTCCGAGCCTTCCGAGCCGTCCGAGCCTCTATAGTATGTTTATGGCGCCATGGCATTGAGGAGCCGCCGAGCTCGGTGGAAACTCGGAGCTCCTCGTCTCCCGCTGGGCCCGGGCTCGGTGGCCTCTCGTTGAGACGGCTAGACGGACGGGCCGAGCCCGTGCCCTGTCAAAGTGCAACGCTGCTGGATTTTATGCTCCCAACACGTAGGGTAAATCCGAGAGACGCGATTAACCTAATATAAAATAGCTATTAAAACTAATAAAGTAAAATTATTTATGAGTGAATACAACTACAGATTCATTGATATTTAATTTGTTTACGCTAAACAAGTAAAGAACACATGAAAGAAAAAGTCAACTATCTACTGGCGATTAGTAAGGCAAATGAATACAAAAGTTAGTAAATAAACTAAATAAAGAAAAATAATTACACAAAATAAAAAAATCATAACTCGACCATTTCACGTTTCTGTTATATGGCCAAATACGTTGGCTGCATTGTTCCTCAATGTCTCTACTATCTTATTATCCCAAATATTTTTCTATCTTTGCTAAAGTAAAACCATAATCACTTTTTTTTTAAATTAGGTTATAAGATTCGACATTTTGATTGCCAAAAATGGTATGTTTAATTTTTTCGCTATTTCTTGGGATTGACACCCACTGGGCTCGGGACAATAGCAGACTCAGAGTAGGTACTATCCAACATCAATACGCCTCGCGGAGAGGTAAAGGAAGCCTAATATTCCATGAGCAGGTCATTGCAGATGTTACAGCGTACACTTTATGATAGACCCTCGCGGTCTGTTAAGATTTCGCGTTGTGCAGCGAGTGTTCGAGCCTAAATTACTTTACGATCCCTTCCAAAGGTAGCAGTAGGTCACCAACTTTATAACTCACCTTTTTTTGCTCATTTTTTAAATCAAACGACCCCCATGAAATTCCCCATCGTGAGTCACGCCAAGGGGATTCCGCAAAGGCGCCCCTACTTCAACATACAAATATGTACACCGCTTTGGCGAGTATATAATAGTAATAATTATACCTGTACAAAATATTAAGGCATTTCGTTAATGTTAATGAGGCAATATTTTCACCTGAAGTTAAAAGATAACTATGTATTTGCACACACATGTTGTGTCTTTTGAGAGTGAAGCGTAAATTCGTTGACCGTTTACTTACGACCGTTAATTACTTGTTTTTCGATGCGTTCGTCGTAAAATCTTTTCTTACCAGATTTTACAAAAGGCCATCAGAAATGTGCCGCCCTTAATGGTTTGTACCTTCTTTGCTCTGAGTTAATCCGCATAATGGTCTGCCGGTGAATAGTAAGTACATACGATGACTTCGTACCTGCGCGTACCGTTGTTAACCATCGACTCGCGGGAAAAAACGGTCATAAACCACGATCCTGGCGAGAGGCTCTGGCCCAGTCAGGTCCAGGTAGGCGGTCCGAGGAAGCTAGCCTCCATAGCGTCTTCTACGTGCTGCGTGGAACGAGGTGCTCGAAGCCAATGAAGCGGCGCGCATGCAACGGATGAGGAAAACTCTAGTTGTGTGCGCTTCGGCTCTAAAGGTGAAGTTCCACGGCTCGTGGCTCGGCTCGTCCGGGTTCGGCGAGTCGGCTTGGTGAACGCGAGTCGACGAGCCACGCGCCGTGGAACTTTACCTTAAGGGTACGAGCCTACACGCACACTACTACAGGTTTCCATATCCGTGGCATGCCCGCCGATTCATTGGCGTCGAGCACCCTCTTCCACGCAGCATGTAAAAGACGGTATGGAGGCTAGCGTCCTCGGACCGCCTAGCTGGACCTGACTGCTCTGGCCGATCAACCAGGCTAGTTTTTATTATTACAAGCTTTTATTTAGCTTCACTTGTGAGTTTGTTCGTTAGTTAGTTTGTGAGGATAAAATCTTGTAAACTAATTTTAACCCACTTCCACATGTCCAAATTATTGACGTTAATGATGGACGAATATTACCTACTGATATATTTTAAATGTGTATTTTGCGTGCAGTTTTGTCACACTTAATGTGTTTAGGAAAAAAATTAAAGAATTACTAAAATTTTGTTTTCTTTTATTGATATTTCTGCAAAAGCGGGGCGAATTGTATAGTTTCACCCCAAGTAGAAACAATCGATACCACTGAGAGAACGCTTGGTAATCTGTCACAGGTACATAAATAAAAGTTTCTCGACAGACTGTTACATTTCCAAAAATTAATAAGCAATAATTTTAATAAACGTACACAAACACATATAATACATATAAATGTACAAATTACACTTAAAGACAAAATGCAAACATTCAATACATATAAACATAAAAGTAACTATACAAGGCGTAACCAATATTTTGAGAAATATTCACAGGTTACGCAGAGAGGTTTAATAAATGATCAAAAATGTTGTATGGCCACGTGTTCGATCTGACTCCGTTTTGCAATAATAATGGCTTAAAGTTAATCGTGCAACTTTGGGACTATCCTATCTTCGTTTTTATGGCTATACCTTCTGAAGGTGCTCGTCGTACCCCCGGCTCGAGGTAGCGCGCCGAATGAGTAAAAGAAGGGAGGTTTCGAAATCGGCAACCATGATTGGTTATTTCCATTCAGGTAAATGACTAATTAGAAGTACCCTAGGAAAATGGAAGCTTACGAGGTCGCGAGACTTGGAGCACCAAGTCAGTCTACTTCCGAGTCTTGAAGTATATCAAACGGTGCATTTAACGGAAGTGTGAGCAAAATGTTCGACGAAAAATTGATTGCGCTCGTGAGGCAATACACAGTGTTATTTGACATGTCGAGTGCACGATATCTTGACCACAAGTATAAAAGGAAAGTGTGGACACGAATTGGGATTATCTTGAACATGCCAGGTATGTGTGAATTACTTACATATATACATAATTAACTTAATATTAAGTATATATACATATATATACAGTGGGCTTGTTTTAACTATAAACGCTGGATGTCTCGTACATCCTGTAGGACGTTAAAGATATAGGAAATTGTTGTTATGACAGTTGTTTGTTATGGAGGGTGACTTTGTATCGACGTGCGTTACGAAAAGTAGCACATTTCATTTGTGTTTTGAAGAATAGCACGCTGCTCATTCTATCAACGAAACACAGAATATTTCGATTTTGTTCTCGAAAAATAGTATGTTTTCATTCATCGCCACGAAAAATAGCACTTTATGCTCTTTCGCGACGAGGGGTAGTACATTTCGATACTTTGCTGCGAAAAATAGCACAGTTTGGGGTTAGCCGCGAAAAAATAGCATGGTTTGCCGTTAGCCGCGAAAAAATAGCACGTTTCATAGATTCCCGAGATTCTACTATAAAAATAGAAAGATAAAGGTTTTTAAGGGAAAGAAAAACGTCTTTATTTAATAAGTTAAACATTATTCAGTTAAAATGTCATTATAAAATTTAATATATTCTTTCGGTATAAGACCTTTAGACAACATTGCCGGCAAACCTTCTTTTTTTTCAATGATAATTGAACTTTAACATCATATACATGTTGTAGTGTATATTTCTTAATATCTTGTTAGAACTTGTAATTGTTTCAATCATTTAGCTAAATTCGTTTAAAGAAGCAAAGATATTTTCAAGTTTTATGAATTTATTACGTACTGTTGTACTTACAATCATCATCTTCGCTATTAGACATTGTCACTTTCTTTCCCACTAAATGAGCAATAAACGCCAATACAGTCAACTGGCAGCCACAGACAATCAACGTCGACTGTAAACTGTTTGGAAACTTAAATATGCTGGGTCTTCGGAAAACAAATAAAACGTACTACTTTTCGCTGCAGCGTTTGAAATGTGCTACTGCTCGTGGCGACATGCAAATCGTGCTTGTTCTCGTGGTATATTTCGAAACATGCTTGTTATCGGCAGAAACATTGAAACGTGCTTCTCCTCGTGATAGATTGAAATGTGCTGGTCTTTGTAAAAGAAATGAAATATGCTACTTTTCGTAACGCACGTCGGTATGGTGTAAGTAGTTTGTTAGTGCATGAAATTGTAGGGGAGATTTGAAGGTCATGTTCATTTTTTCAATGCAATATTATACATCTTTATTCATATGATGGTGTTTGTTAAGACGAGTGCAACGGTGTGCCACATAAAGTCATTACATGTAGTACAAGGTCATAGTATATATATAGAGTACATTGCACGGTCACGTAGGGTTTTACCTACGCGACGATCCACGATTTGCGTTGCCCCGTCTCCATAGGATGTCATTCATGTATAACCTTCTACTACACTGAATTATCTTAGGTGGCACAACGTTGCACTCGTCTTAACAAACACCATCATATTATGAGTAAATATGTATAATATTCCATTTAAACAAATGAACTTGTCCTGCAAATCTCCCCTATAATTTCATGCACAAAACAGCTATTAACACCACACAATGCCACTCGCATAAATCACTTAAGATGTCATTAAGTATTTTGCAAACGCATCTCTAATTTTAAAAGGTTGCAGATGCGCTGCATTTCCTTCTTCTAACGCGATCGCGCTCGGGTGTACAATGCTTGATGCTGACGTTCTATTCGTTACGGGTGCAACGCATACTTCTCGTTTTCTTATAAAATTGTGTAAGATACACGTCGCCATCACAATGTAGTCGACGTGGTCGGGGGTTGTTTGGATTCGTCGATTATATATTCTAAATTTTTGTGATAAAATTCCAAATGCATTTTCGACATAACGCCTGGCTAAAGTTAACCGATAGTTAAAGTTTTGTTTTTCATCTGTAGTTAACTGTGGTCCCGGAAATGGCCTCATGAGATAATTTTTTAGGGGAAATGCCTCATCCCCTACAATAACGTATGGTGCTAATATAGTAGTGCCCGGCAGAGGCTCATCGGGGGGTAAACGGAATGTGCCATTTTCCAATGCCTCCCCTAAATTGGAGTGAGCTAGTATGCCACCGTCGCTATTTTTCCCATAACTTCCCACATCCACCGCGATAAAATTATATTGGGCGTCCACCAGTGCCAGCAGCACTGTGGAAAATGTCTTTTTGTAATTAAAATACATACTTCCACTATTTGCTGGAGCTTGTATTTGTATATGTTTCCCATCTATTGCCCCTATACAATTTGGGAACCCGGTATGATGGAAAAACTCCGCGCTATTTATTTTCCATTGTTGTTCGGTTGGAAAAGGCATTGCTTCTTGCATCAGTGCTTTTACGATTGCGTTGCACGTTTCATGAACAATCACCGATGCAGTGGTGTGTCCAATTCGAAAATTATAGGATATTGTCTTAAAGGAATCTCCTGTAGTAAGATACCTAAATGAGAAATTAAAAACCATATTTAATTGAAAAGTAAAAAAAAGTGGGAAAACATTCATACACATCGCAATATTGTTTTTAACATAATATCGCAATATATGTACAGGATGTCTTATAACAAAGGATATAAGCTTTTCAGTGCCTAGAGCTATACTTCGATGCACTTGCATATAACCGATATTCCAATTCAATTGTAGCGAAAAAATTGTTCCTTAATTGTTTCACATACAATCACCATCCTTTCGCTTGTACTATTTCTTATAAGGCACTCTGTACAGTATTGTATTTCCTACTTCATATTCTGTAATTACTGTATAATTGAAATTATTATTACTGTCTTTTTAGCATTGGAATGCAAGAATAGATGGGGAAACATTAGAGACCAATTCCGGCGGAATTTGGGCAAAAAACCGAAAAGTGGGCAAGCCGCGGAAAATCTAAAGCCCTATAAATACGCTAAGTTATTGCAGTTTTTATTGCCCCACCTAAGCGAGAGGGACACCATGTCCAACATACCGAAACGGAAGATGGTTAGACAAATCGAGGTTCCACAAGCCGTGCTTCCACAAGCCGTGCTTCCACAAGCCGTGGTTCCACAAGCCGTGGTTCCACAAGTCGAGGTTCCACAAGTCGTGGTTCCACAAGCCGTGGTTCCACAAGTCGAGGTTCAACACATCGAGGTTCCACAAAATAATACATCCGTCGTTCGCGTGGAATTCGAAACTGCGGATAACAACGGACAAACAGAGGAGCCTGTGGCCTCGCCACCACAACAAATGCGTGCAGGGACGAAGAAACGAACGAAATCCACTTCCGAGAATGACCAAACACCGGCAACGGTACTAATGGAGTATATTTTGCGGAAAAACGACGAACGAGACGTGCCTCAGCACCCCATGTTTACTTTTTTAAAAAGTATGGGAGAAATTTTAATAAATTTATCGCCACGTGCCCAACATACAGCCCGGGGACGCATTTTTAGCATCGTCCACGAGATGGAATATGAAGCGTTGCAGGAAGCATCCAGGGAGCAACAGCAGCCCGTATCAAGTTGGGTGCCACCATATATTTACGATGGTCCCTCCACATCCCAGGGATTCTCCCCAGCTAATATACCCCATGACAACTCCGAAGTAGAACACCAAAATCGTGACTACGAGGCAGACAATCCCCAATAGTTCTCGATACTCGGAGAAGTGTGTTCGAATTCGCGTGTCCCTACCTATTTTTGTATATATTTCACCGTGTATGTTTGTATTTTAAGTTTATGTTTATATGTATTGTATGTTTGTATTTTATGTTTATATGGTAATTGCATGGTTCGAAGGTACAAATTTATTAGACCAGACAAATTTTTTCTTACATTATTATTTAAACACATACGATGGTCAAGTTTGAGTTTTAAATTTTTTTTTTAAATTTTTCGGGGCTAGTAACCTTGTCCTCGTGGTCAATTAGCGTATTATAGATTTGAAATTCTCCTTGCTGGCTTCTATTTTTCCACAGAGGGTGGACACTCCATCTTCTCTGCCTTCTTCTGTTTTCAGGTTCTTCCAATATAATTGCCATTATGGCTAAGTGCTCCATGGGAAATGAATAAGACATTACGAATGACAGAACTCAGAGGTCTTCACTGGTCGAAGATTTTTTCGGAACTGATCAGTCAATCGCTTTCGACCAGCCAAAAAGGCGTAGGCAATAAAGTCATGAAGCTACACCTCGGGACCTTCGCTTGTCAGGTATGACTCCTCTGGGGTAAATCCTGAAGACGCGGTCATGCCGGAGAGTTGGTCGAGTCGTCATAATTCAGACTCTATACGGAAAAGCACGTTAAAGTGCAGACCAATTACTAAGTATTTTAAAATATACTTCTAAGTTTATTTTCGATTAATATTTGGGATAATAAGATAGTAGAGACATTGAGGAACAATGCAGCCAACGTATTTGGCCATATAACAGAAAGGTGAAATGGTCGAGTTATGATTTTTTTATTTTGTGTAATTATTTTTGTTTATTTAGTTTATTTACTAACTTTTGTATTCATTTGCCTTACTAATCGCCAGTAGATAGTTGACTTTTTCTTTCATGTGTTCTTTACTTGTTTAGCGTAAACAAATTAAATATTAATGAATCTGTAGTTGTATTCACTCATAAATAATTTTACTTTATTAGTATTAATAGCTATTTTATATTAGGTTAATCGCGTCTCTCGGATTTACCCTACGTGTTGGGAGCATAAAATCCAGCAGCGTTGCACTTTGACAGGGCACGGGCTCGGCCCGTCCGTCTAGCCGTCTCAACGAGAGGCCACCGAGCCCGGGCCCAGCGGGAGACGAGGAGCTCCGAGTTTCCACCGAGCTCGGCGGCTCCTCAATGCCATGGCGCCATAAACATACTACAGAGGCTCGGACGGCTCGGAAGGCTCGGAAGGCTCGGGCACGGAGCCTGTATAAACCGACCTTAATACGTTTTCCGCACTGCCTTAGTTTCACATATGCGAACATGATACCGATACAACTTATACTGATCTATACCGAAGTAACGAACGCAAAAAAGTGAACAATGGTAGCAAACGATCCAAGCATGTGATGAAACATTTTCTCTGCCACTTGTTGCGTGGGGGGGATGATGGAAGACGAATCGACACCACGGCCAACCAGCGTCACCGGTAAATATGTTGTCGACGCTGGTTGGCCGTGACGTCATTCGCCTAATTTATTTATCCGCATTTATTTTCTATTCACAAATCCAATGGAAACCAAACCAAATTGTTTCTCTGTGAAACCCAGATGCATCCTGTAAATTGTTTAATCTGCCAATCCGGATTTCTACGGATTCAACTGAATTTGCGGCATTCCTAGATGCAAACTATTGTATTTTCTATGGGTCATTCCAGATTAAATCAAAACAAATTTCTTTCATGACGTGTTTCGCAAAACCAGATGGAACCATTTTAGTTTTCTATCCGCAAATCCATTGGAAACCGAACCAATTGTCTCTCTGTGAAACCCATGTGTAACCCGTGAATTGTTTGGTCTACCAATCCGGATTGCGACGGGCTCGACAGAGTTTCTGGATACCCAGTTTGAAATCGTAAGGTTTTTGGTCTGCAATTCCAGATACCACCCTTCGGTTTTATATAAGTGGCAATCCCTGATAGAAACCGACATATTTTGGACCTGCATATCCTGTTTTATCCGTCAATCCGAATATTCGCATTGAACCGGATGATTTTTTTAACTGCCACAAAACTGGGCTTGATAATCCAGATAGAGCCACATTGAACCATATAGATCCAGTTCAAAATTCAGTTCGGTTCTAACAGGCTGTTGCAGCAGGGTAACGCCCACCACTCAATGATAATCTAGACTTAGACTCGACAAAACGAAGGAGGGATTAGTTAATTACCAAGTTTCTGAATAAACTAATTTATTTAGAATAAGATTTTAATCTTACCTTAATTTAATATAATAGAGGAGACGAGAAGTGATTTACAAAGTGTTCTTGTTTAAAATAACTTATTCACTACTTATCAAACAGTAAAAGAATGAACACGACAAAAAAACAAACTGATTTAACTATTGAAGTCCCATCGACTGACCCAGCGATCCCTCCGGTCTTATTTATGTACTTTTGATCAAGAGCGCCAATTATGGTGGGGTTCGCTTGGTGACAGTCGATCGATATTTTATTAGCGCACCGCGACTGACGATCTGAACACCCCCCGGGTCGCCCCCCGCGATCCGTGGAATCATCTTCCACGCATAGCGGTTGCTATCCGGGTAAATGTAATTTGATCTAACAAATCGATTTAATAAATGATGAGTGTAATAATAGTATGGTATTAATCGCAGATAAAGCTATTCTTGAATCTAAAATCAAATTGACCGCGGCCATAAACTAAGAATAAGTGAGATACCACTTCTTCTCTGTTTTCTAAATTCTACGTTATACGGTGCATGTTACATGACGTAGATCGCACTGCATCATCTTCTGCTTCGATTATCTGTAAATAAATATAAAAGCCACATTTTAGTTATATACAACTTAATGTAGAACTTATAGAGTAGCCTTTTGCTCTAGTGAGTGTAGAGACTACATAATGTGTCCGAAGGAGGTGAGAACATATGGTAGAAAATTTTGTTGGAGGATATTTAAAAATGCTAATGGTAATTTAGCGAAAATGAATGAAGAGATTCAATATTTTTATTGGTGTTGGTTTAGTATATTTATTGGGAATTGAAATATTGTTAATGGAAAACTAGTAAAATTAATGAATAGCGTAGAAACTACTGTGGATTTTATTAATTAAAGTATTACGAATGTCTTTCACAACAGATTGAAAAGCATCAACGGAGATGTGTTTTCAGTGTACTATCTTCACTAATGTGACTTGCTTTACATTGCAAGCAGTCAACCATAATTTATTTTTTTAATAATTCTTAATGCTATGTCTTTACACAAATTTTGTCGATTTACCTTATTTGACAAAGTTCCAGAAACTTGTGCGAAACAAGATGCTCTGTCTATCTACCTAATCTTCTCCGAACAACCTCCACGCCTGGGCATTCCCTTCATTTCTATCCATCCAAGCCTGTGTGTCCCCTTCAATTCTACTATCCAAGCCTGTGCGTCTCCTTCATTTTTATCGAAGTCCTGTGCGTCCCCTTCATTTCTATCTATAATATAATAAGCTTTACATAAAATAAAAACTGGTATACAAATACAAATATCTGGCAATTTAAATTCAATGCAATTTTCTACTACAATATATTATTTTGTACAAGCATGGTACAAATTTCTAGAAACTTATGCGAAAGTAGGTGCTTCTCTGTCGAACCTTCTCCGGACAACTTCCAAGTCTGCGACTCTACATAAGAAATCTATTAAATAAATTTGGCGACTTACCTTGTTAATTGAGACAATAATTCCGTCTCCTATTTAGTGTAAAAACTCCTGACATCTCAAATTTGGACCACTTACATTATTTGACACTTGGAAGGTTAAGATTGGTAGGTTATAATATATTTAAAAAATAGTTTGTACAATGACGGACGACGATCCCTGCCGAATAATCCCGAGAGTCGACGAATGAAGAACGAAACATGTGTTAGTTTCGTTTTGGCTGAAGGTGTGTGTGTAACGCGTATATACGTAGAAGAACGAAACATGTGTTAGTTCGTTTTGACTGAAGGTGCGCGTGTAACGCGTATATACGTATTATGTCGACGAAAATTTGACTGGAGAAGAAGAATCAGAAGAAAAATCTTACCGTTCCTGACAGATTCATGACATGATATTACGATATCTCTGTCATGCGTGGACGGATTTTATTGAATTTGGTCTTATTCGAAAGCTTATATGTGGTTTACATAAGAAAATTACCATTAAATTTAGGAAATATTGCAGGCGTGATGAGATATCAATGAAATAAGTTTCAGGTTAGGTTGGATTAGCCCGGCGACGAGTAAATGATAGCGGTAGCGACAGTCGCCATATATAGGGTGTCTTTTCTGTACTTTCTTTCCTGTACTTGGCGTCGAGACGCTACCGCGTCTCTAGATTTATATGCAAAGATTTCACGTGTACGACTGTTTGGCCGACCACGTGACCCCTATATACGACAGTCTACTTGCGCGCGCATGCGCATATTCAGACCGCGCGATACCTCGCCCGTAGCAGTACCGCGATGTTACCGCCAGGTGGCAAAGCTTCTCGAGCGCTTTCTCGCGAGAGAATTGAATTATCATCATGATAGAGATTGAGTAAGAAAAAACTGTACCGTCTCGCGTTATAGAAAATTGACTTTGTTTAACAAAACACAGAATATATAATTTTAATGAAATAAAGATCACTTTACACTATTTACAAATAATTACAGGTCGCAATTAAATTACTCCTCTACTGAACAACGCCTAAGTTCAACACCAGCGATCTGGCTACTTGTTCGGATCGAAGTACCGAATTGAATAGTCGCGCGATCGCGATACGTGCGCTTCGTTCAACAGGTGAAACGAGAAGAAGGAATCTCGTCTCCCGGAATCCTGACGAGGATTCCAGGAAGTCACGTGACTCCGAGTTACATCATTCGCGGACGAGTGGGCCACGGTAATTGTCTAATTACCCCAGAGATGGCCCACTCAGTATCTTTATATCGGCCCGCGGCCGAGCTACAAACCAAGTGTCGCCTAGCGTGTGACGTCAGCGACTCCCTCCTCATTCTGTCTCCAACATTTCCCGCCCGCCTTCGTCGAGGAACTTGACGAAATAGTGCACTCTCGAAAGCACTGCTATACTCCCGAGCTGCGTGAGTTTCATCATGGGCCTTCATCGCAACCGATGTGAGGGGGCGCCGCCGGCGTCCACGCGGCGACACTGATCGTTTTGGCGGCAAGTGCGTAGAAACGCTCTACAAGAAAAAAATAATACTGATAAAGCACAGAAAAGAAAGTGTTGACATGGTGCTCGTGTGTGCAGTGAACTTAATGAATAAGACAACCATCACCATAACCCTATAGGACGGACAACTCTCTCCCATTTACGGTAAGTAAACGCAAGTATGTATAAAATTTTGAGGTTAGCTTCATGGGTGAGAAGAAGGGGCCACGTCCAGACTGCTTCCTGCCGCTGTGGGTAACGGAATGACCTTGTTAATTGGTCGTTTCACTTCTGTTTTAGCAGTTTTCACAGTGACGACCCGTGTGAGCCCGTCTGGGCCTGGATGTACAGCCGTGATGCGAGCTAAGGGCCACCGCGTCGGTGGAAGAAGTTCCTGTTTCAAAAGGCACAGGGACCCCTTTTTTATTGTGGGTCGTGCATGACACCATTTACCTCGCGTTTGTAACGTGTTCAGGTATTCCTTCGACCACCGACGCCAAAAGTGGTGCTGCATCTGCTGCACCAGCTGCCACCGGGAGAGTCTGGACGTTGGCACCTCTTCCAAGCTTGGTTCAGGGATGGCGATCAAGGGCCCTCCGATTAAAAAATGACCGGGAGTCAAAGCTTGGAGATCCTCAGGGTCGTCTGTCAATGGCTCCAGCGGTCTGGAATTCAGGCACGCATCAATACCGGCTAGGAGCGTGGACAGTTCCTCGAAAGTGAGCCTTTGCTCGCCGATTTGTCGTCGAAGGTGGTGCTTGACAGACTTGACCGCTGCCTCCCACAGACCGCCGAAGTGAGGAGCAGCGGGTGGATTGAACTTCCACTCGATGCCCTCCAAGGCAATGGCTGTGAGGAGGTCGCGGCCATCAAGCAGGGCAGCTCGCAAGAGGGAGCGTAGCTCACGGTTGGCTCCCACGAAGTTGGTGCCACAGTCGCTATATATTTCGGAACAAATTCCCCGTCGAGCCACGAATCTCCTGAGTGCGGCCAAGAATGTCTCTGCACTGCCATCGGACACTAATTCTAAATGAACGGCTTTTGTTGACAGGCAGATGAATACGGCGATGTATCCCTTGACGGATTTCTGTCCACGCCCCAGCCCAGCACGCACCTGAATCGGCCCGGCGTAGTCCACACCGGCCTTCATAAATGGTCGACAGGGAATGACGCGCGCACGGGGAAGATTCCCCATTAACTGAACAGGAGGTTGGTGTTTCCACCTAAAACATACAACACATTCTCGCAGACATGACTTTACTAATTGACGACCCCTCAGAATCCAGCACTCCTGTCGCAATGTCGCTAGCGTGAGCTGAACCCCTCCGTGAAGGCATCGCAGGTGGGCTGCTTTCACCCACAGGACGGCCAAGGGAGATTCGTCTGGCAGGATGAGCGGATGAGTCCTGTTGTAAGGTAGTGCAGCTTCTTGAAGTCGTCCTCCTACTCTCAAGAGTCCTTCTGTGTCCAGGAAAGGACTCAACTTCCGTAGCCGACTCTTAGCTGAAATGGCCCGCTTCGCCTGCAGATTGCTGATTTCCGTGGGGAAGGCCTGCCGCTGAACCATCAGGACCAATCGTCTTCGTGCCGCATGGATCTCCTCTGATGTGAGGTAAGCTGCACGACTACCCTTGTTCTCGGGCAACCAACGGCAACACCAAGCGGTTACCCTGAGCAGACGACGGAAATTAGAGTACCTCGATACGTACAGGCTCACCTCGTCCTCCCCCGAAAGCTGAGTGTGGAGACTCCTCGTTCGCTTCTCCAGGGTTGGCTCCTGGATGGACGTCTCCGTCTTGGGCCAGCGGTCGGGGGTGCTGAGCCAGTTCGGTCCCGTCCACCAAAGGGAGAACTCGGCGAGGCGTCCAGGTGAGAGCCCCCGAGACGCACAGTCTGCCGGATTGTCGGCTCCTGGAACGTGGTGCCACACTGCAAGTGGCAGCTTTTGCTGGATCGAGGACACACGGTTGGCCACATATGTCTGCCATTTAGTCGGGTGTCCTTGGACCCATCCCAAGGTCACGATGGAGTCCCTCCAAAGATGCACGTCCATTTCCTCCAGTTCTAAGACGGTGCGTACATGGGCCGACAGGCGCGTCAGCAGCCACGCGGCGCAGAGCTCTAGCCGTGGTATGGAAACCTGTTTTAACGGCGCAACCTTACTTTTGGCAGTTACCAATGTGGTTCGTGAATTTCCTGATGCGTCGACGACTCGTAGGTAGACCACCGCTGCATAGGCTCGTTCTGAGGCATCTGCGAAGCCGTGTAGTTCCACGACTTCGCTGGAAGGGAGCCACCCTAACCATCGTGGAATCTGGATGCCGGCTAGAGATGGGAGCTCCTGCTCAAACTGTGTCCAGTGATGATCTTCCCTTGGTGGCAAAGGCGTGTCCCAGTCACTCTTCTGTAGCCACAGTTCCTGGATCAGGATTTTGGCTACAATCGTCACCGGGGCCAACCATCCCAGTGGGTCGAACAGCTGGGCCGTCTTGCTCAGGACGGATCTCTTGGTGGCGATTGATGCATTGGGGCTACTCGCTGTTGTAATCTGAAAACAATCAGCAGAAGGCAGCCACTCGATACCTAACACGCTGTGTGTGTCGGCAGATGTCCAGCTCCGAGTCGCTGTATCGTTCGAGGTTACACCGCCCAACAACTCTCTGGAATTGGATGCCCATTTTCGGAGCGGGAATCCGCCCGCCATAAGGAGTCCATCCAGCTCGCTTTGGAGCTGTTGGGCTTCGGCCACCGTGGAGCCTCCAGAGAGTACGTCGTCCACGTAGATGTCGCGCTGGACCACCTTTGCTGCTGCTGGGAACTTCTCAGCTTCCTCTGTTGCCAGCTGGTGAATACATCGGATCGCCAGGTACGGAGCACATGCCAATCTGTAAGTGACGGTACACAGGTGATATTCTTGAGGAGCCTCACCAGTGTGTTTGCTCCACAAGATTTTCTGCCATCGCCAATCGTCCTTATGTACGCGAATCTGGCGATACATTTTGGCTACATCAGCCGTGAAAGCGACTGCGTGCTTTCGCCAGCGGAGGAGCACCTCCGCGAGAGGAGGGAGTAAATTTTGACCCGTATGGAGAAATTCGTTGAGAGACCGCCCGTTGTCGCTCTTCAATGAGCCATTGAATACCACCCTTAATTTAGTGGTCGTACTGGTCTCTTTCCACACTCCATGGTGAGGCAGATAGAAATCTATACCCCTGGTGAGGCTCTCACCTGAATTTGGCGCGCGAATCATGTGCCCCATACTCTCGTACTCAGTCATGAATTCGTTGTACGCCTCTTGTAGTTTCGTCGATCGTCGAAACCTGCGCTGCATGGCTTCCAGAGTCCGCAGTGCTGCACGTCGGGAATCGCCCAGGTTCGGCGATGCTTTGAAGGGAAGGGCGACTACGAAGCGACCATCGTCCTCCCGTCTGTATGTTCGCAGGAAGTGCTGCTCGCACTCTTCATTCTCTGGCGTCGGTGGCACGACTACGGAGATTTCTTCCTGTTCCCAAAACTTGGTTAGCATGCTTACCAATTCCTTGTCCACAGCGCAGTGGTGAACAGCGGGAGAGGACGACAATGGATCCACCTGGTTCGGATCGCCCTGGACGCCTCCGTTGAGGATCCATCCCAGGCATGTTTCCTGGGCAACTGGAGCGTTAGGACCTCCAAGACGCACCCCACAGCGTAGGATCTTGTTATACACGTCCGCACCCAGGAGCAATTCCACAGGATCATTTCTTTGGAACCACGGATCGGCAAGTGGTAGTCCCTGTATGTGGTGCCAAGTCCTTTCTTCGGGAAACTTCCTAAGTACGTGTCCCGAAAGCTCTGGCAAGATCAATGCTGCCACTTCATGAGTACACTCTGTGCCACAGTGGGACGTGACAGTGACGGTCGTGTATCCCCTCGTCGTACGAGACCGAGCGCCACCTACCCCAAGTAAAGGTATTCGAGCAGCTCGTCGACTGAGTCCCAGTCGTTGCACCAGGGACTCTGCTATGATGGACACCTCACTTGCTGGGTCGATGAGTGCTCGCACGAACTCCGCTGGTCTACTGGGCTCCAGTAATTTTACCCTTGCGGTACTGAGGATCACTCGAGCGGACCGAAAACCCTGTAACGCGGCATGATGCACCGCTGGCTCCTCGGGAACGCGATATACGTCGTGATGAGACGTATGGTGCTTCTCGTCACAGATCCTGCACTTCTTCACTGATTGGCATGCATCATACTTGTGTTTACCCAAGCAGTTGAAGCATAGATTTAATGATTCAGTGCACGTCTGCCTTTCTATGGGGGTTTTCTTATGGTAAGTGGGACAGAACGCCACATAATGCTTTCCCTTACACAGACTGCAATCCTTTGCAGGATTAGCGGGGGTGGACACCTGGTGCACTCGGGCACCTTTCTCGTTTTTCTTCTTCTCGGACTGTCCAGTACCTCGCTGCTCTTCGAGAGCCTCCACGGTGTCAATTCTTTTTTCCAGAAATTCCTTCAGCTCGTCGAAAGTTGGCACCTCATCGGACGAACCCAAGGATAATTCCCAGTCTCGACGCGACTGGCGATCCAGTCGTTCTACGGTGATGTACACCAACCAGTCAGTCGCGTTGGTGACGGGACGACCGAGTTTGCTTAGTGCTCCGACCACGTCGACGGTATCGTATAGTAGTCGCTTCAACTCGGAGGACGATTCCTTTGAGACTGGAGCCAACTTCGCTAGCGTGGCTATTTGTACCCGCACAAGCTTGCGTTTATTTTGATATCGCTCCTTAAGAGCTTGCCATGCCAACGCAAAGTTGTCTTCTGTGATAGTGTAGTTTTTCAAGTGTCCCGCGGCTTCTCCTTTAAGACACGTTTTCAGGTAGTGAAGCCGATCCACCTCACTGAGCGACGAATCCTTCACTATCAGCGACACAAACAGATCATGGAAGGACGGCCAATCACAATACCGGCCGTCGAATTCTGGCAAGGGGATTCGAGGCAAAACAGGGCGTGACCTTGGTTCGGCACTAGCAACCGTTACGTTTGAACTCGTGCCTCCTACAGGTAACGATTGTCCAACTGGTTTTAAAATGTCCAATAATATGCCCCGTTGTTCCAAATATGAACCCTCCGCTTGATCAAACAGATCTTTCGAAAAATAAACATCTGCCTTGAGTGTAGTGGTCTCCTTAGCGGCCTTGACGATACTCCTGTGCGTGGTCTTGAGATCTGACCACATGTCCTCGAGCGCGTCCAGTCTCGCGCGCACGGCACCTTCGGTAATTTTTGCTGCGCCTATTTTTAAATTCTCCACCACTCTAGAAATTCTCCTGATGGTCTCCTTCTGTTCCTCGATCAGGTCAGCCATCTTGAGCAACGGACTATGGACGCACAACGGCCGAGCACGTGCGAAAACCACTTCAAGGATTCACCACTTGTTCACTATTAACTGCACAGGCGGAGATAACTGCACAGGCGGAGGTAACTGCACAGGCGGAGATCCGGCTCGAAGGACCAAATAATATGATAGAGATTGAGTAAGAAAAAACTGTACCGTCTCGCGTTATAGAAAATTGACTTTGTTTAACAAAACACAGAATATATAATTTTAATGAAATAAAGATCACTTTACACTATTTACAAATAATTACAGGTCGCAATTAAATTACTCCTATACTGAACAACGCCTAAGTTCAACACCAGCGATCTGGCTACTTGTTCGGATCGAAGTACCGAATTGAATAGTCGCGCGATCGCGATACGTGCGCTTCGTTCAACAGGTGAAACGAGAAGAAGGAATCTCGTCTCCCGGAATCCTGACGAGGATTCCAGGAAGTCACGTGACTCCGAGTTACATCATTCGCGGACGAGTGGGCCACGGTAATTGTCTAATTACCCCAGAGATGGCCCACTCAGTATCTTTATATCGGCCCGCGGCCGAGCTACAAACCAAGTGTCGCCTAGCGTGTGACGTCAGCGACTCCCTCCTCATTCTGTCTCCAACACATCATTTTATTTTATCTTTACTATTTATAAAGAGAAAGCCGATTTTTATGTTCGCGCAAAACTCAAGACCTATTGAACTGATCTTCCTCAAATTTTGACACGTTATTCCTGCATACTCTAAGACGGACATAGGCTATGTAGCATGTCTCAGAAACGCGTTATTAAGATGTAATTTATATGTGAATATTTCATGTGTACGGCTGTTTTGCGGACCACATGACCCGTGTATACGACAGTCTACTTGCGCGCGCATGCACATATACGCCCCGCGCGAAGCTCGCCCGTAGCAGTACCGCGATGTTACCACCAGGTGGCGAAGCTTTTCTCGCACTTTCTCGCGAGAGAACTGGATTATCGCGGATATATATGTCAGAATGATCGTCGGGGTACAAACTGGTTTTGCAAATTTATTATCACGTGGTATGCAAAACAGTACACATGGAATGTTTACATATTATTACATGTTAATAACGCGTTTCTGAGACATGCTACATAGCATATGTCCGTCTTAGAATATATAGGAATAACGTGTCAAAATTTGAGGAAGATCAGTTCAACAGGTCTTGAGTTTTGCGCGAATATAAAAATCGGCTCTGTTTTTATATAATAGGTATAGAAAAGATATTAATTCTAATAAACACGTATCAGTCACGCTACGATCTCGGGCGAAGCCGAGACGGGGCATGCTAGTATATGATAAATCTACAAATTGTACGAGTTTTCGAATAGTGGATTTGAAACCAAAATGGTAATAATGTCCTGGCTCGACTGGTTTAATCTCTAAAGATCTGGGAGTTTTTAATAGGGTCCTGGCATCTGAGGGTAAATGGCTTGAAATTGATCCTTTTAAAATGGGTAATAAATCATTGATTGCTCGATGCGAAATATTATGCTTTACGGCCCACTGTACTATTGACGAAGATAAATCAGGGCTATCAGTGGTGGTGTGAGAATTTTCGAATGCGGCGAAATTTTTAATTTCTCCACATTCTCAAGGAAATCTACATTACTCTGCGCGATATTAAGGGGGTATACCCGTTTGAACCCTCGGAAAATGTATACATTTTGTGGATTTTATTACAAGTCAACGGTTTGATGCATATTTCCCGTTTTTTACTATCTTTACATAGTATTATGAACTACTAAAAAAAAAGTTTCAGTTAAAAAACTATTGGTTTTGGGAAGTTATGCATACACATCCGAAAGTCTTTCGAATTTAGACGGCTAAACGATGGCACTGAAACACCTGTATGTCGTGTCTGAAATCAAAATCCATAAAATTTTCTTATAAAGTATGTCAATAGCTATCGTCCAACGTAGCCGATTTTGAAAATTTTGAAAAATAAAGAAATGGTGAGAGATCAAAGGTAAAGTTAAATTTTTCTAAGAGAAAAATCCAACTTTTTTTCTTTATAAATAATAAACGGGGAGTCGGAATAAAAAAAAGCCTTCGTTGGACGATGTGGAATCTTATTATGATTCTGCATGCAAAATTGGAAGTGAATTGGTTGAACGTAGCGCAAGTTTTTAAGGCCATCGTACTGAAAAATATAGTTCCGCTGCGATCGGTCGAGCCTTTGTGCCGCAGCGGCCCGGGTTACCTGGGATGTTTCACTCAAACACATATAACTTCGTCAATTTTCCGAATTTTCACATCAGACTTGTTTTATACTATTTCTAAAACATCAGTCTAGGAAAATATGTGAAACAGGCCACCGTAGTACAAGATATAGTTCGGCTGCGAGCGGTCGAGTCGCCCCCTGCTACCTGCGTGGTTTCACTTAAATGTCTATAACTTTGTCAGTCTTTCGAATTTTTACATCGCACTTGATTTATAATATTCCTAAAACATCTATCTATGAAAATGTGTAAAAAGAAAAAATCCGATTTTTGACACTTTCAAACGGTTATACCCCCTTAAAAGAGCATGGGGAATTAGTGGTAGTGAGATCGGGAGGTGGTGATTGGAAAACTGACTGTGAACTAGGACCGGGTGAAGGTGAATGCGGGGAAGTAGCATCTGATGATGTTGTGGCTGTGATTTCCTGAAGGGACCTGTTTGCAGCTCTCTTGGCGCGCACATAATATGTGTTTGATTTTGTTGTATAATATTTGTTTGACTTTATTTTGCCAGTCATTATTGCGGTAAAAAAAGGCGAGAGACAAGACTGACTGTAGCGTGGACAGGAGAATATAGTAATGAAAGAGAATAGATATAGAACTCACCTGTAAAATGTATGCCCTTATGCACTTAAAGAAACCCCTAACTATAACACCTGTACAAGAATATTAAAAAACACAACAGTTTACTAAATAATACACTAAATAAACTAAAACAAATGTACTACAATAACTAAAATATCAAAATACTGCACTATGTAAAAATTACTAAGTAAATGTCACTTTGAATATCAAGGAAAGTCCTTTGGTACCTTTTCCTTCGACGGTTCAGCGGTAACAGCCGTGTCGTGTGCTACGGTTCCGCAAAGTCGGAGTAGATGGGACCATTTGGGGGGGTGCAGTGGGGACATCGCGTGGGGGGGGGGAGGAATACCTACGTTGGCGTCGCAGTGTCGTACATAATGACATTTTGTGTTCAAATCAATCTGCAGGTCGTAATTTTTCAGTAAACTTGACGTTTTTGTTTTAAATTCTTTGCAATTAAATTCTCCACCGATCTGTCCGGCCCGAATTTTGAATTTCGTTGCTGATTGTTATTCATTTAGCGAATTATACAGCACTTTAAGGGTGAGTGCATGAAATTGGTGGCATCGTACGATTCCCTACAATTTCTCTCGCTTTCCACCAATACGATGCCACTTCCAGTGCAACGAGCGTGCAGCAAACGCAGAAATTTTAGAGGTGCAGCAGTCACTACGCAGCGCGCATGCGTGTTCCCAAAGAACTCTGTGGTTAGAGTTTCAAATAAACAGTTATTTTGTTGAGTTTTAATAATACGCGTGATTAATTATTAACCCTCACGTCTCCCACCTCAAATTGGTGACAAGATTTCAATGATTTTTTTTATAATACTCGTCAACGGCTCAGCAATAACGGAGGGCTTCAGTAAATCCTGTATTTTTTGGCTTAATCTATAAAAAACATTATTTAGCATAACATCACATAAAAACGTAAACTTTGGAAATTAATTTTTAATATCATTCATTTCCAAAGTTTACGTTTATATGTGATGTTATGCTAAATAATGTTTTTTATACATTAAGCCAAAAAATACAGGATTTACTGCAGCCCTCCGTTATTGCTGAGCCGTTGACGAGTATTATAAAAAAAATCATTGAAATCGGTCAAGATTTGCGCTGTCTAGCGTTTTTTGTCCAAAATCGCACACTGTGCGGCGACGCGGCGTAAGTTTAACAAGAAAGTGATGAACTAACTAATACCTACATTTTATCGGTCATGTGTCGCACCGCGCTATAAAGCGCGGTACCACTGGCTCTGTCAGTGGTCACAAGTGCCTGCAATGACACTTGTACTCGCGGATCATACGATCACGCGAGTCCATTCACGGCGGCGACGTGGCGTAAGTTTAACAAAAAAGTTATCCGAAATCTTTACCTGTCACAGGTGTGACATCTATATAATAATAAGTATATAAAACCAGTGACCGTTGTGTCAAAATTTCAAAGCAATCGATGAAGAAGTTTCGGAGATTTAAGATTATGAAGAAACGAACATTTACATTCTTATTTATATGGAAGATTGATAGATAGAAGATAAATATTTCCATCTCAGATCATCCAGTCAGTCCCGGGAGTGTGGGACATGTTTGTTGCAGTGCTCCGGGTTGCCATTTTGCGAAAATCTGCAAAAAAAGAAAAACAATTCTTAATAAAATAAAGATTGCTTTCAATCTATATAAAAGCTCTATACTTTTATTTATATAAACCAAAAATCCTTAACTTTGTCTGTTGTTAGTGGCTTGAGGGTGGCTTCGCACCTTAAAAGGAGATGCGATTGTGTTTCGTCCATTTTTTAAATATCGGGGGCTACCCAGTACCCACTCTTCCCCTACGTCTGGCTTACGTCCATTTCTTTATTTGCCCTACGTGCAATGCGCAATTTACATTGTGATAGCCATTTCGAGGCCGCATCTACAATGTCCGCATCGCAACAATATATATTTCTCGATGCACATGCATCGTTTACAGCACCTGGAATAATACGCATTAATTTATTTTACAATTTATTAGTGCTCAAAGGAGATAAATACAGTATTTCCTCGCTGTGGGCTCGTTGGTCGGGACCGGCGTTGAACCCACATCATGAACAGAGCCCTAATTCCGAGTGTTCGTTTGTCGCTTCTTTCTGGCCGAAGGGGCGAGTGAGATAGGACGTGCGTCAAGATTTTGCGAAACGGTTCCCGTGCTCACATTATGGGCACGTGACCATTCCGCACGTCCTTCGCGCACGCAATGGACGGAGTGTGACGGCGTCCGAAAGACGGAGCGAGACAAAACATCAACGCGTCGTTTGTCTCGTACCGCCCTTGCTCGCTTCCAGTGCCTCTCGCTCGCTCTCGTTCCATCTCGCTCTCGCCTTCGCCGGACAAGAGTGAGACAGAAGTGGTGGGGATAGCGAAAAACCCACATCGTGTACACCAAACCGAGTCCATAAGGAGACAATACTGTAATAAAGTTACTTACTCAGTAATAATTTCTTGATATGAACGACGTTAGAAAACGCTGGTTTCTGCTTCTTCCCATGCCAACTATAATTTGTAGCGACACTCCATCTCACCAGTTTATCCAAAATCACGGATGTCGTCAGGGCCACGTTCTTTCCACTGGTCCTCTTCAGCATTTCAATCTATAAAAAGTCATTAATAAATTATTCCAGTCATGAAACATGGGCTACATTAAAAAAAGCACTCGTGTAACGCCAATCACAGGGTGCATTGAAGCAATTAAAAGTAACAATCACCATTAAGTACTTTATAATAATTTAACGGAAAGTGAAATTAAAGTTATACAGTATATGCACATACACAAAAAAAACTGTATGAAAAGTAAAAGCTTGTCGCGCCGCCAGCAAACAAATGCCCTATAAAATTACGAGAGTTCCCGGCACATGCAATATCCTGTCTTTTTACATCGGAATATCACATGTTCCGGGAAGTCTGCAATATTCATGTTCCGCAATTTTATGGAACACCCCGTACATGCAAGAAAATGACAGTACGGGGTAACATTGGCATACTCTTAACATTTATTAAAAAGAAAAAGGACAAAAATTTTATGCAATTTGCACACTTGTAGTACAATCACAAACGATGCAATGTTATAATAGGATACCTAAACCAAATTTAAAAATGTTAATTAATAAAATTAAAAAATAAAAATAAACAAAACAAAGAAACAAATTTAAGTGTTAATGTAAGTTCGGATGTGGTAAAACTTAAACTTTTTAGTGCTATTTATATATGATGTGCCAATGTTACCCCAGTTTACGATATGTTGCTACCATTTATAAATTATAATAAATAATAAATAATAATACTCATGTAATTTTCCTTTATATGAATGCAATGCAGAAACATAAAATAGTTGTTGAATATAAAAATAATTAGAATATACAGTTAAATTTTGGACTTTATCATACTACTCTTAGTAGTTCATTTATTATTCTTACGTCACTTCCCATAGCATTAAATGTAGGCTTGTTCTGCAATTTATCTTCCAAATTACGTAAACCCTCTTCATCCTCAACGGGAAGATTTTCCGTTATTGCCAAAAATTCGGTATCAGTATTGCTGCATCATATCGGCTAATGTCAAATTAATTGCTGCAAAGTTTTTCTTCATAAGTGTTTCCAACTCTGAATAAAGATAAGAGAAGATAATTATATAAAAATCGTATTTAGAATTATAGTCAATGGGTAGAAATCCATTGGATTGGATATGATTTTGTACATGCGGAGACGTACTTGCTAATGATGACGATGATGATGACGACGATGATGATGATGATAGTGGTTTTGGTGTTGATATTGGTGTTGTTGGTGTTGGTACTGTTCCTACTCTACTTTACTCGGGAGACGCGTGTAGTATGGGTGTCATCCTATTCTCAACACTGTTAATTCTTTGGAAATACTGGTTGAGAAATGGCGTCGACGTCGATGGGAGATTTGCATTGAAACCTGCAATTCAGTAGATATATAATTGACACCATGCTCCGATCAATATTCAAAGGGGGGTCCCAAAATGGCGAGACTACTCGGATGATGCAATATACCGATGAAAAAAGACATCGAAAAGTCCTTAACCATTTTCAGATCCGAGGCTTCCGGCCCACACAGATTAAAGCCGTGTGAGCTGTGCGCGTGGCATCGTACGGTAGGTAAATGACTTCTCGATGTATCTTTGCATCAATATATTGCACGTTTCGGAAAGTCGCACAATTTGGGAACACACTATACAAATTACTTCACATTTACTTTCATAATGAATAATGATTGAATAATATAAAAATACCTTCTTGTACATGCACTTCTGACATTTCAGACGGTGCCTTAGGGTACATATTTCCCTTCTTCCTTTTCTCCAATGGCCCTTTTGCTTCAATGTCCTCTTCCTCGCTGGACATGTAAGGGCGAGTATTTGTTCGCCTGCGCTCTTTCGACACTTTCCTATATCCCGAATAATTTGTCGCATCCGAATCTGGAATATTGGAGGTGTCTATGGCAGTCTCCTGGGATATTCTTCCGAATGGCCCCAGTGGCCGATCGAGATGAGGTTTGGTGGGAGGAGTGGGGAGGGGGTGTGGACCCTAAATCTAAAATTCTAGCTTCGGGTATTTATTAGTTTCCAAAATATTAATAAAAAATTATTGTTAATTTTTTTTTTAAATTTTTTTTGGACGTAGGTGTGGGCACCCGTACCCGGCGACCCTCCCGCCCCCCCCAAACTGTTTTACAAACTGCTGGACGCGTTCCCCTTACCTCCGCGTGCTCCTCAGGCGCCGGAAAGGCACGCGTATTTAGCTGAAATTCAAAGTCAAGTTTCTCGAAAATGAAGTGCAATAGTAAAAAATTGTATTCTATATTTTCGTCTCATTTTGGCCTGTAGAATCACCCCCTAGAATATTGACTATCAGTAGAATAACACCCTATATAGTAGGATAGGTCGCATTCGTAAGTTGCTGATTCAAATCTCCAAACACACATCGGTTCGCTACCATACTTTACGCGCCCGCGAGCGAGCGCGCGCCCCCGCCCTGATCTAGCCCAAACCATTACTAATACCGTTGGTTATGAAACTGATTCCAATATATTATGCCGAAAGTTTTTTATTAATATCTCGGAAACTAATAAATTCCCGAAGCAACAATTTTGGATTTACGGTTCCCACACCCTCCCCACCTGTCCCTTCAATCCTCGTGTCGATCGGCGACTGGGGCCATTCGGAAGTACAGCCATCTCCTGTTTATCCAATGCTCCCTCATAAGTATCTGACACAGAGAATTCATTAATACGTCACACATTAATAAGTTATGCATATTGAGGTTCAATTTATACACTTCGCGTCAAAATTAAAGGAACAATATAATTTCCCGAAATTTTTGGTTATTCTCAAAGGACTGTATCTCTGCGAAAAATGTTCGAAAAAAATATTTAAAAAACTTGAATGATTCCATGATTATCCTTGAAGTGGCATCAAGTTTCCTACAAAATGATAAATATGTAATTTTTGGGATCATTTTAAAATTGATTTAATACGATTAAAAAAATCTCATTAAATTGCCAACAAATGCTTCTGAAAGGAAACTTTCTTAGCTTTCCAAAACACTCTTGAAAATTTGTCTACGATCATGAGTTCGCAAGTTATAGGTGTTCAAATTGAAAAGTACCTTTTTTGCTTTGATCGCGAATAACTCTGTCAATAAAAATCATACAACAAAACGAAAGAAACGAAATTAAACAGAAATGTTTGCTCTATAAGAGCTCTTCCCAGAGTTGGGCATTATTCGGCTAAATTTTTATTCGAATAAGTATTCGAATAAATTTGTGCGAATAAATTTTTATTCGAATAATCTTCGAATAAAAAAATCGAATAAAATGACATTATTCGACAATAACGAATAATTCTGTATTTGATTGAAAACTTATCCGAATAATTTCTTATTCGAATAAGAATTTAGTCGACCCAACGGACGAATAAAATGATCACGTGATTTCGGCGATGTATCATGACACCGCTGACTGACACCCGTGAGACCTAATGTTTTAGGTTAAGTAACTCTTGTCATAGCTCGCACTTTGTAGGAAGATGTAAGACCGCGGTACTACATAGAGTGGCGTTTTGATTTATTTTAAATAAAATTCGCTCACGGCAATCCATTTAAACTAATGAAAAAATCAATCTCCTTTTAAAACTACTCTTTGCTCAAATAAGGCATCGCTTAGCCTATTTGCTTTTCCTGAATTGATAATTGTGGCGAAGGAAAATAATCGTTCCACCGGTGCTGATGAAGGTAATGTGGTATTATACTGTAGAAATATGTGTTTGATTGGTGGGAAATTATTTAAAATGCTGTACTCGTTATTAGACTAAGCGATGCATTATTTGAGTATAGAATGGTATTAAAAGGAAATTTGTTGGATTAAGATACAATATAAAAACACATTTTATGAAAAGAGTGTATATTTTTTTCCTAATCCTTCTAATATAATTCAATTATAAGTAACTTGTTTCCAATTTAGTAATTAGCCAAAAAACATAGCATAAGTTGCTCTATAACTAACTTGGAATATATGCATATGTGAATATTCGCATGACTATTTGTATGCATTTAAAAACGTTCAATGAACGGTTATGTTGGACACAGTACAGACTTCCATCGATAGATGCCGGGTATCACATTTATTCGTCGTTCATTCAGGTCGAATAACGAATAAGTTCTTATTCGAACGAATCTGGCTAGAATAACGGTACAGATTTATTCACGAATAACGAATAATTTTTCGTCGAATGATATCGTCATTTGTTATTCGCGGATAAATCTTGGGTATTTATACGAATCCGTATCCGAATGAAAATTTAGCCGAATAATGCCCAACTCTGGCTCTTCCTTGGATTTAGGGGCAAAATATTCTTTTGCTCGTGCATACGTTGAAAGTACGCAAAAATTTCAGAATCTTCGTTTCACGCGTTTCATCTTCATAAAACAGTATCATAATGGATGAAACAAAAAATTCAATTCTTCGTTCAAAAACTATAAACTTCAAGCGTTAAAATGCGTTCTCTAAATATTTTTTCAAAACATTTTTCACACAAATACAGCTTTTTGAAAATGACCAAAATTTTCGCAAAATTATAGGGTTTCTTTAATATTTACGCGGTGTACAAATAATACTTTAATGAAATAAATATACCTGCTGAGGCAAACCACCTGACGATGTCCCATTTTTCCCACTTATCGTAGTCCACTGGAACAATTCCTTTCATAATTGTTCTATTGAGGGTATACAAATTCTTGATATGGCTCGGCCAAATACTTCGCTGTCTATCAGCGTCCATCCGGCTCGATGGTATGATTTGCATACCATCCGCGAATTCCACGATCGAAAACTTTTTCAACATTTTTTACTGAAAAAGAATTAGGAGAATTTATTAAAAAATTGTCACTGTATTATATAATAATACTTATGAAATATTGCAGTATGATAGTTTTGTCTTAATCGTGATGTCACTCGTCCTTACCGGTGATGAATGTAAACTTTCACTTTGTAAACGGTGTTCGAAGCTCGCTTTCGGAAAACAAACGAGAAATTTAAAAAAAAAAGAAAATAAGTAACGCGTACACACGAACTATAAAACGAATAAAATAACTTAAATATATTTTAAAAAAGAAACTAAACACACTATAACTATGAAAAGAAGAAGAACAAAATCTACCCTATCTACCCTATATATATATATATAAAATCATAACGTGTCGATTTCATTTGTTTTCAATCGATTATGTCACGTTTTTTTATCGATTATGTCACGTTTTCTGTAACGCTTAAAATGACACGTTTTTTGAAACGTTTAAAGAAATGTGTTTGGTGTCCTTCTTTTCGCTATTTAGTGAGGTTGAATGGAATACCGTTCGAATTTAAAATTCATGTTGCGTGATAAAATTAAAAACTAAAACATTGCCGAGGTCAGAGTTTTTAATCGAATGTGTCACGATTTGAGAAACGCTTAAAATGGAGGTTATTTAAAAATTGTAAGGTGTCTTCTTTGCGTATTAAATTTAAAAACCAAACCATCGCGGAGATCATTGTTTTCTGTTGACTATGTCGCGATTTTTGTGCTTCTTTACTACTGGATTACCGCTGGATTTTAAAAAGCAAAGCGAAACACACGGGTGAAATCGCTTTGCACACCCCGCGGTCATTGATTTACAGGGTTTGTTTGTTTAATAAAAGAATTTGTGTGTTTGCCAACTTTTTGTTACAAACAAATATGAGTTAATAACCTGCAATACAACGTGATGTGTACATGTGAATGATATGCGTTCGAGGACAATTATTTCAATAACACTTTATGCTTCAAAAAACACTAAAAAAGAGAAATAACAGATTACTGCTTCCTTTGTATATATTTGTCTCAAAAAATTGAAATGAGAGAAAATAATGGTAATGACGAGGAGGGCAGTTGTTCGGTAGCTAAACAGGCAGAGAAAAACTCTACAGGAACCGTTCGAGAATTAAAGAAGTCGCAACGACACCAGCATCATGAACATGGAACTTTTACATTTAAACAGGCGGCGAAAACAGCTTTGCAATATAAAAAAGAAAGTAAGAAACGATAAAGACATTTCGCGAATAAATTATCCACGATTTAATGTAATAGAGCCTCAATAGGCATATTTGTACATTTGAACGTAGGTATAACTGATAACGAAGAAATTTGTTCGGTGTCGCATACGTCTTTGAAAAAACCAGTTCAACGTGTCAGAGAATTTCGGGAACGACAACGACAGCTACGCGAAGAACAGGGAACTTCGTTATCTAAGCATACAGCGAAAACACCAGCTGAACGAAAAAGAGAAAGTAGGAAACGGCTTCGAGATTTGCGAACGGAACGGGTTGCGTCGCCACTAGAACCGCAAACAACAACATCTACAGAACGTATGTAAAAATTTAGGGAATAACGATAGACTTTACACATTTCGTTTGATAAAGCCATCTGAGAGGCTCCCTTTGTACGTTTGTAGATTTGACCGTTTTAAGGCCTCTTGGAAAAAGAAAGATAAGAGATAACGAAGAAAGTAGCTCGGTATCGGATACGCCTTTGAAAAAATCCGCTCGGTGTGCCGGAGAATTACAGGAACGACAAGAACAGCTACAGGGAAAACGGGGAACTTCGTCTTCTAAGAAGAGTGCGAAAACTACTGCCGAACGAAAAAGAAAAAGTAGGAAACGTCAACGAAATTTGCAAGCAGAACAGGTTGCGACGACATTCGAACAGCAAACAATATCTACTGAACGTATGAGATAATTCAGGGAACGAAGATGAACTTTACACATTTCGTTTGAAAAAGCCATCTAAGATCCATCCATTGCAAATTTGTAGATTTTACTGCAATATTGCCACTACGAGAAGGAAAAATAGCAGATAATGAAGAAAGTGTTTCGGTAGAATGTTTCGGAGAATTTCTGGGACGACAACGACACCTACACACGGAGGAACAGAGAAATACGTCGCCGAACCGGCCAACGGAAACATCTGCTGAATGTAACATTGCAAGTAGGGAACGACATTGACAATTCACAAATAAATTACAATAAATTTTCGGTATTTGAGACACCTGTTGGGAATTTACAGTCTCTTTATTTGTTCCCCTAGGGGTTACAAACTCCTTCTTACCTCCTTACATCCTCCATACCTTTCTACCTCCTATTCTTAACCTAACTTAACCTATGCCTTAACCTATGCCTTAACCTACGCCTTATCCTATTCCTTAACCTACGCCTCTCGCCACATCCTCCCCGCCGCCAGACGCTCGCACGCTCGCTCATCTACCCTATCCTCTGCGCTCGCCGCCTCATCCTCTCTCTCCCTACCCCTGACTTCCGCTTCCGCTCGCTCGTCATTCACTTCCATTTGCCCATTCATTCCTCCATCCACTTCCTGCACATTCTCCCCACCCTCCCTCCATTTCTCTATTCTCCTCAGCCACCCCTCTCCCTCTCCCTCATCCCCCAACACTTCCCCCACCATACCCTGCCACCCTCTCTCCTCTCCCCAGCCCAAGCAAACCTCCCAAACATGCTCCCAGGTCTCCTCCATCCACCCACACATCCTACGCAGCCTTTTGTCCTCCCCTTCCCAGTATCTCCCCCCCCTCATCTCATTCCCCAGTCTAAACCTCGCTACTCTCTGCCATCTGCCCTCCCCCCATCCTTTCTTGAGGTAGCCCGGAATTCCTTTTCCCTTTACAGCCCCATACCACCTGTTGAAATTTGCACCCCAGATCTTTCCCCACCTTTCCTCCTCCTGTCGCCTTCTATCTCTCTCTACTAGCTCCTCCCCCCTCACTCCCCCTCCCTCCCTTAGCCTTTCCACCTCCTCCACCTTCCACCCCAATTCCTCGAAAAACTGCTTTCTCTCCACCTCCCATCCATCCAGCGCCTTACCCCTTCTCGCCCTTTCCTTTATCTCCCCCCAGCATAACCTAGCCAACTTTCCTCCTCCCCCCTCTTCCAACTTCCTCTCAAACCCCCAGGCTCTCAAACCAGCCCTTCCCTTCAACATCCCCCTTTGCAAATCCTCTCTCACCAGATACCCCGGCGTGCTCCTCTCCACTCCCAGCACCCACCTCAGATATCTCTCCTGAAGGGCTTCCATTTTCTCCCTCTCCCTCCACCCCCACACTTCCACTCCATATTCTATTACCGGCCACACCAGCTTGTCGAAGAGCCACAATCTCTTTCCCCAGTCCTTACCAAACTTCCTTTTGCCTAGTCCCCACACCCGCCCCATCACCGCCGCCCCCTTTCGAAGTCTCTCCTCTATATGCGCCTCCTGTCCCCCGCTCCTCATCACCGTATAGCCTAGGTACGTATACCTTCCAACCTCCTCCAGCTCCTTCCCTTTCCACCTCCACTGCACCTTTTTCCATCTCCCCCCTCCTTTCCTACACCTCATTATCTTCGTTTTACCAATATTCACCTCCAGCCCCTTCCCTTCCATGTACCTCTCCAGCCTCGGGATCATCCCCCTCATTCCCTCCTCGTCCTCAGCCAGTACCGCTACATCATCAGCGTACGCCAATGTGTACACCTTCCTGTCCCCCAGTTTCACGCCCCCCCATCCCCCTTTTTCCAACACCTCATCTATGTCCGCCATTAGCAGCGTGAAAAGACTAGGGCTCAGGGGACATCCCTGCCTTACCCCCCTGGCCGTCCAAAACTTCTCCCCCTCCTCTTCCCCTATCTTAACCCTGCACACCGTCTCCTCTAACACCTCCTCGCACCTTCTCACCAGACCCTCTCTCACCCCCCTCTTCCTCATCGCCTGCAACAAAACCCCCCTGTCCACCGAGTCAAACGCCGCCTTCAGGTCCATGAACAACACCACCATCTTCCTCACTTTCCTCCCCACCTGTTTGTTGATCAAATAGTTTAATACGTAGATGTTGTCCATGCACCCCAGGCCCCTCCTGAAACCTGTCTGACTCGGTGGCAGAAGCCCCTTCTCCTCCACTTCTTCCCTCAACCTCTCCGCCAACACTGACGCGTATACTTTATACGCCGTTTGCGTAAGCGTTATCCCCCTGTAGTGCTCTGCCTTGTCGCCCGCCCCTTTCTTCAGCACTGGGACCACCATCCCCTCTCTCCATCCTTCCGGCCACCCTTCCCCCTTCCATACCCTGTTACATAATCTCCACAGCCCTTCCTCCACCTCAGTTCCCCCTAGCTTCCACACCTCATTTTGAATCCCGTCCCCTCCCCCCGCCTTCCCCTCCTTTAACCTCCTAATCACTCTTCTTAGTTCCTCCATTCCAATCTCCTCCTCCCCATCCTCTCTCCCCTCTCCTCTCCCCCCCCTTCTCACCCTCCACTCCACTCCACCTAGCATTCCCTTGAAGTGTTCCTCCCAATCCACCATTTTGATCCTTTCATCTACCGTCTTCCTCCTCTTCCTTTCCCTATTTAACACCTTCCACACCTGTCCTTCCGCCCTCACCCCCTCCAGTTCTTTTTCCCATCTCACTATCCCTTCTCTCTTTTTCTCCTCACATAGTCTCCCATATCTCCTCTTACTCTCCCTATATTCCCCCCCCTCCCCCCCTTCCCTCCTCCATCTCCTCAACTCTTTCCTTACCACTCTTTTTTCCTCCTTACACTCCTCGTCCCACCACCCTCCCTTCCCTCCCCTACTCCTTCCTTTTCCCATCTTATCTATCGCCCGCTTTATTCTTTCCTTCAGATCCCTCCACTCTTCCTCCACTCCCCTCCCTTCGTCTGCCTTATTCCCAAATTCCCTTACAAACTCCCTCCTCCCCTCCTCCGTCCAGTTTCCTCGCTCACAACCCCTCGCCCTTCCCTTTCTCCCTCCTACCCTCTGCTCCCTCCCCTCCCCTTTCAACCATAACACTACCGGGTGGTGGTCCGAGTCCACCCTCTCCCCTACTTCCATTCTTTCCACTCTCTCCTTCGTGTCCTCATTTCCCAGCACATAATCTATAACCGAACTTCCCCTACCTCCTGTATATGTCCACTCTCCCTTCTCGTCTCCCTCCACGTTTCCGTTCAGTATTTCCCAACCCCTCTCCTCCATATACTTACATAGTAATTTTCCCTCCCCGTTAACCACCTTATCCCTTGACTCCCTGCTTTCTCCGTTGTCTCCCCCCTCCTCTTCCGTGTCCCGTACCTCTCCCCCCAACCTCCCAGTCCTCGCGTTAAAGTCCCCCCCTATGACATTCCTTACTCCAACCTCCCTTTCCTCTGTCCACTCCTTTAGCTCTTCCAGTTTCCTTTGCAAATCCTTGTTCACATACACGCCTATTATTCTCCACCACTCCCCACCTATCCTCACCTTCCTCACCATTAGCCCCTCTTTCTCTCTGCACACACCCTCCTCCATACCCAGCCCTATTCTCACCCCCATCATCATACCTCCTATGGGCCCTTCCCTTCTTGCTTTCCCTCTTTGCCCATTGACTTTCCCATACATACCCCCTTGGCAATCTTTTCTCCACGTGTCCCCAGTCCTTCTCCTCTACCCACGTTTCGCTTAAAACCATGATGTCCCATTCCTCCAACCCCTTCCAGAAGTCCTCATCCTTGTTCCTCATTCCTGCCACGTTCCAAAACGCTATCTTGCAGCATCCACCCCCATCGCCCCCACTCCCCTCACCCCTATCCCCTCCCCGCCCTCCTAGTTTCCCTGGTTCTCGTACCACTTGTCCCTCAGCTCGTCCCACCTTCTCATCTTCCCGTCCACCCACATCTTCATATATCCAACCTGAACCCTCTTCCCCCTCTCCCTTTCCAAGTCTGCCTCCCTCTCAATCCTCCATCTCACCCTCCTCTCCTCCTCCGTGAGGTCATCCTCAATCCTCTCTCTCCTTCCCCTCAAGTTCTTCTTCGCCTCCATCACTTTGCTCTTCTCCCCTATACCCATCAGCTTCACCAGCACCATACCCCTTCCCTCCTTTCCCTTCTTTCCTATCCTCTCTACTTCTTTAATTCCCCCTACCTCTAGTTCCATCCTTTCCCATAACTTATTTACCTCCTCCCTCAACACCTTACCTTCTACTTCCAGCCCCCTAATCACCACATTCCCTCTCCTCTCTACTCGTTCCATTTTGTCCTGCCTCAACTCCAGTCTCCTCAGTCTAAGCCTACTATCCTCCATCTCTCCCTCCTCCTCCTTGCTCTTCCCGCCACTCCTCTCCCCTTCCTTTTCCCCTCTCTCCACTTTGGCCATCCTCTCCTCCATTCTCCCCTCCCAAGCTTCCAATCTATCCACTTTTCCCTCCAGGTCCTCCCTGCACCTCTTTTCCTCCCTTAACCCCTCCACCCATCTCCCTCTTTCCTCCCTCCACTCCTTCTCCACTCTTCTTCTTTCTTCCCTCTCCTTTTTCATTTCCTCTTTTACCTCCCTTAACTCTTCCCTCTCCTTTCTCAGCTCTTCTTTCACCCCCCTTAGCTCCGACATCATCTCTCTAATAAGACTTTCCATGCCTCCCCCCTCCTCCTTCGCTCCCTTCCCCTTTTCTCTTTCCCTTCCTGTCGGCGATCTCACCGTCTTCCCACACTTCTTGAAACCTGCGCTCCTTCCTTCCCCCTCCCTTCCCTCCTCTTCCTCCCTTTCCTTTCTCTTTTTACCCCCCCCCCTCCCTCCACGCTACCCACACTGCTTCCTATACTACTCCCACTATCCCTTCTAGTCCTTCCACTCCCCCACGCCCCTCCTTCCTCTCTTCCTTTTTCCTCCCCCTTACCCCTCTCCCTACCCTCTTCTCCTTCTTTCAACATCTATTCTCCACCTCGTACTTCCCCTTTTCCCCACACTTCCTCGCTTCCTTCCTACTACTATTCTTCCTCCTTCAAAGGCCTCCTCTATTCAACTTCACTCTTTTTGCCTATTTGAATCTCCCGCTTTCCTTCCTACTACCTGTCCTCCTCTGCCTACAGAGCTCGCCACCTGTATCCTTGCCGCTGTCTTCCCGCTCAAATCTCTCTCGCTCCACTAACCTCAAAAACCTTCCGTACTACCTCCCAAACCCCGTTCGCCCTCACCGCCCACCTTCCTCCCTTCACCCCACACAGCTTCCCCGCCCTTCACAACCTTCCACACACCCTCTCTCCACTCTCCTTCACTCCCTTCCCTACACTTCCACTACTCACTCGCACACTCTTACTCCACAACACTTTCTCACACGCGCCCGGAAACGGAAGTCGCCTTTTTGGGAATTTGTAGATATGAACAAAATATTACTGTCTCGACCAAGAAAATCATGTAACGATTAAGACAGTTGTTCGGTCCCGATTCAACAGGCGAAGAAATCGGTCGAACCTGGTGGAGAATTTAGTGACCCACAACAACAACTACAGGATCAGGGAACTTCTTTATCCAAAGAGCCAGTTAAAACAACCGATGAAGGTGGGGCAATTAACGTAGATTTAGTAACAGTCCACGATGTCGGAGAAATGAACGAAAAATGCCGGCATTGTTACGCAATTTTTTGGAAAAATGAATTTTGCAAAAAGAGTTGCTGTCATAACGGTAAAGTTAGATTATCAGATTTGTCTCCATTCCCAAATGGTTTACTACAAATTTTCGGCGAAAGAACCTTTAAAAAAAATATCCGATTGTTTAACTCGATGTCAATTGGCCAGAAATAAAGAGAGCATTGGCCAATTTTAGGTACCGTAAACTGGAACCGTATGACACTCCTCTACTTATTGTAAGAATCGCGTTTCGACCCAGATTTTGTAACCTTGGAGGACTTCGCTGCCTCAATACAGAGAGCTTCACAGCGAGTGCCGCCCGGTCAGGAGGAAAAATTTTTGACCGAATTAATATATAAATTAAAAGATCCTATTAGATATTATGTCGAAGGGAAAAACTGTCAAAGCGTGGCCGATCTGCTCTCCCTTCTAAGAGTCCGATATTCCCCCTGCCGCGGTTATGAGGAGCTCCGGCTGGAACTCGAACGTATAAGCATGTTTCCCCGCGAGCGTCTAATAGACTTTATCCACCGCGTGGGCCGCCTGTACAGACAGGTAATTGTAAGAGCGAAAGAATTGATTGGAGAAAATGTCGAGAGGACTATTAAAGACGTGGACCGAATGGCCCGGACCTCATTTATCACCGCGTTACCTCAAAGAATTTCTACCAAAGTAGCACTATCAAACCCTGAATCGTTAGACGACGCGTTTGATCTAGCTTTGCATATCCAAAGACGAGAACAAGAATTGTCCGGTTTGCCACGCGAGGACGCGTATGGGTACACGCCGAACGCGCGTCCCCCGTCGCCGTATGACCCCCAGCGTAAATGGACCGAATGGAGACAGCCGCGCGAAGATGACTCGTACAATGATCATCAGTCTCCATATTCCGGTTATAGCTCCCCCCGATATACAGACGATTATTATCGTGAGCCACCTTATCGTGAACCAACGCCCGAGTACCGTCCAGCGGCCTTGCTGACGAGGCAAGGCGAACGCCCGCTGAACTATGGACGCCGACCGTACGTTCCCCGCGGAAGAGGAGGGCGCGGAAAATATCAAAAGGATAGACAATATCAATCTCGTGGGCCCCAGGGTTATCAACCGCGCGAAACCCAAAATTACGAACCTCCTAGATATCAACCTCAGAACCCCCCTAGATATGACCCCCCCCCCCCCCCCCGGGGACCGCAAAGACCGATGAGACGCGAAGTGTTATCTGAAAATCGCGACCATTTAAACTCCCAGCGCGCCCGCCCGTTCAACCAGAACGAGGCGGGCGGGTCCTCCTCGCAGGCCCAAAGAATGTCCCAGAATCAGAACCGGCAACAGGGCTCATGCGCGCAGACTCCCCCCGCATTCGAGTCAAGGCAGAACAATTGGAGAACGGTGAGGGAGAATTCATCGTAGATACAGGTTCCGCATTGAATTTGTTAGAAATTGGATCGGCCAGCGAAAAGGCCATGGTCCTCAGTACAACTCCCCTCGAAATTAACGGCCTAAACGGGAAGGTCATGACCTTAGGAACGACCATCGTAAAGATCAATGGCAGTTGGGCGTTATTTCACGTAATGCGCATGCCCAATTTACCGAAAGGAATTTCGGGACTCATAGGGAGCCCATATCTGCTCCAGGAAGAAGCCATCGTCTCTTACCACCAACGCACCATGGTAACAGCCAAGCGCCCCATTACTCCGGTAGTTTTCTCCAATTCCAATGAATTAGAACGCACGCTAAGGGGATGTAAACAGAGTCACAAGGAATTCTTAGCACGATTAAACGAATCGCGAGAACCTCACTCGAACGAAGATGTAGTAAGCGTCTGCCTCCCAGAAAACGGTGACTGTCCCGAGAACGATAACGAAAGGGACCCTCCTTCCCCCTTCTTTGAAGAAGAATTCGACGCTAACGATGATCAAGATCTAGGAGACTACCGTGTTGAACAAAAACCTCCCGAAGAACGGCTACAACATATAATCAGAACATTGAAATTGAACGAATTAGATACCGAACCGCGCCGGTCAATCGAGGATTTGGTCGTAAAATATTCCGACAGGTTTTTCGTACCCGGAGACCCGCTCGGCGGAACAACGTCTATAGAGCACACGATCCCGTTGACCGACTCAACGCCAGTATTCACCCGACAGTACCCACACTCCCCCCTATTGGATGAAGAAATCGCCAAACAGACGCGAAATTTAGAGGAATTAGGAATAATCGCCCCCTCATCGTCACCGCATAATTCACCCCTACACGTGGTACCGAAAAAGGAAGACGAGGAAGGAAACAAACGATGGAGGGTAGTAGCCGATTTTAGAATCATGAACGCGAAAACAATCGACGACCGTTTCCCTTTACCGCGAATTACAGACATTCTCGATCGACTAGGCGGAGCCAAATATTTTTCAGTTTTCGACTTAGCGAATGGTTTCCATCAAATTCCCATGGCCCCCGAGGACCGTGCGAAAACCGCGTTTACCACCCCCCAAGGGCACTACGAATACCTCCGCATGCCGTTCGGATTAAAAAACGCCCCGGCCACCTTCCAGCGTTTAATGAACCATGTATTGAGAGGGCTTATCGGTAAAGAGCTATTCGTGTATTTAGACGACGTTGTTGTATACTCGCGCACACTCGCGGAACACGAGCAACGACTCGAGACTTTCTTCGAACGCTTACGCGAGCATAATCTAACTTTACAAACGGAGAAGGCCAAGTTCCTGAAGGACAAGGTCATATACTTGGGACATATAATAGCGGCTGACGGAGTAAGACCGAACCCCGAAAAGATCAGGGCCGTCGCCGCCTTCCCCGTACCAAAAAATCTGAAAAATTTGAAACAATTCTTGGGCCTAGTAAATTATTATCGTCGCTTTATCCCCGACATGGCCAAACGCGCTAAACCTCTTACCAGCTTAACCACACCGAAAATTCCATTCTATTGGTCAGAAAAACATCAAGAAAGTTTCGAAGACTTACGCCAGGCGCTTTGCAAGGAACCAGTATTACGTTATCCAAATTTCGATGAACCTTTCATTATTACAACCGATGCTTCCGACATAGCAGTTGGTGCGATTTTAAGCCAGGGCAAGATAGGCGAAGACCCGCCAATAGCGTATGCCTCTCAAGTACTCAATTCTTGCCAAGAAAATTACTCTACCACAAAAAAGGAGTGCCTCGCGATAATTTACGCTGTAGAACAATTTCGGACATACATATATGGAAGAAAATTCACCTTGGTGACCGATCACCGGCCACTCCAGTGGTTATTCTCGGTAAAAAATCCGGTATCGCGACTCGCTCGATGGAAAATCACGCTCGCCGACTACGACTACGAAATCGTTTATAAACCCGGCCGCGTAAATGCCAACGCAGACGCATTGTCTAGAAACCCGGTACCACACGCGTTCCCGACCATTCCAAAAGAAATCGCGCCGAACATAGAAAACGAAGGTATAGGAACGCGAGTTTCGGAGCGTCGCAAAGGCCTGCCGAGGCCAAATTACGAAGAACCACCGTCGTTTACAGACGATTCTGCATTTGAGCAAGACAACACAAACAGCATGGACAGCAGGGCCAACTCTACCGTTATGGACACCACGGAAGGAAGATCGGGAATGCCCGAATTCCAGGATGAAGAGACGGATCCGGAGGAAATCGACGAGGATTCTACCAGTCTAAGTGACAACTCTTGCGTAGGTCCGTTCACACAGGAAGAAATCACTATCCTGAAGAGCCTCGACGAGGAATACCCCTCCAAGGTTGAGGAGCGAACGCACAGCAACCACGAAGTGGAAGATTTTGAAGAAGACTATTCTCCCAACGGATTCTCATAACCAAGGCCCAACACCTAGTAAAGCTAACCTTCCCAAAAATCTTACCCTTTCTTTAATCTCACTTGTTTCTCGTATTTACAGTAGTCATTTACTATACAATAAAACTCCCCGCGTAAGTCATTTCGGAAAGCCAAGCACCACAGTCACCATGGATGCACGTGGCCTTCTCGTATGCACGCTCCTATGGACGAGCGTTGCCAGTAACGTTATAGATGGGGACTACAAAATATCGTCGCTAAACCCCAACCCGGGATTATACTATGAAAAAATCCGACCTCTCCGCGTTTTCCACACCCAATGGAGACTAGTCACGGGTATTGGAGTCACAGATATACTGACCTCGCGACCACGAATACAACCCCAGATCAACAGAATAAAGGCGTTATGCACAACGCACAAATGGACGTCTTGCCCGGCCGACGCCCTTAACACGGCCCTACAACGAAAGCTTCTCGATGCCAAACGATACGAGGATTTGCTACTCGGCATGCTAGGGAAGCCGCAACTTTCCCGTACCAAGCGATCGGTACCATTAGGATTCATCGGATCATTAAGTAAAGCCCTTTTCGGAACCCTGGACTGCGACGATGCGCAATATTATAACAAAGAAATAGACAAACTGTATAAAGATCAGAATCATCTCGCCGAATTGTTAGGAAATCAAACACACATTATAAAATCGGAATTTCAGGATATACACGATTCACTTCAAACTGTAACGGGCTCCGTGCAAAATATTGGCGATAGAGTTAAGGAAATAGCGTCGGGTGTCCGTCAATTAGACGATCGGGAAACGAAAATAGAATTAGAATTGGCCTTGTCGTCGTGGACATTCCTTATGACCAGGCACGTGGACGAGTACGTGACCGCGTTAATTGTAATTACGGACGCGCTAACGTTCGCGAAACTGGGTATCTTACATCCGGCGGTTCTTTCACCCAGCCAGCTAGCGAAGACTTGCGAACGAATTCGCGAAACTACTCGGTACGAATTCCCGCTGACCCCCGAAGAATTAAATTCCGAACAATTACAAGGGGTGACCAAATTGAACGTAGTTTATTCACAAGGCCGAATCATCTTGTCGCTTGATATACCTTTACTTGACCAAATCCCCTTCGACCTCTATTACCTGCAACCGTGCCCTTCATTTCAAAGAATATCGACCAATGTCTCTACCCCAATATTCATAAAACCAAGAACAACGTACTTAGCAATCAGTGAAATGAATTCTCAATACTTCATGCCCGACGAGAAATACATCACAAGATGCAGAAACCACCCCAGAATGTACATGTGCGAACTCAGCCTACCACTCCAGGACTTGGAAAAAGCACCAAGCTGCGAAACAGATGCTCTATTAAAACCACGAAACATCAAGTGGCCTAGCTGCAACATTCAAGCCCTTCCCGGAAGCCGACCCTTCCTCAAGAAAATGAACGCCCCGAACACCTGGCTATATTCTGTTAAGGACACCCTGGCACTGCAAGTCCGATGCAACAAACACGCAGCCGGCTATGAAGTGTTGCAGGGGGCAGGAATATTGCAACTTAAAAGGAACTGTGAGGCCAAAATCGGGACTGATCAGATTTGGGCATCCGGAGTAGACACCGAGGAATTAACAACTGTCTACAAACCATCTATCGGCATAAACATTTCGGAAATCCTGCCAACTATAACTGAACATCACGTGAAAATTTTAACCGACTACCAACAAAAGGAACCCCAAGGAACGCTCCGAAATTCCCATGCGAAAGCAAGCGCAGTCGCACTGGACGATATAGAGAGACAGGCAAGGGAGTTAGCAACCCATCACCGTACCGAAAATTTATCAACATATGTTACCTATGGACTACCAGGATTAGGAGGCACAATCGTAATCATCATTATCATTTGGATTGGATACGGTTTTTTAAGGGCACGCCGGAATCAACATCCTGGGCCCTTAAAGAAAGAGACAAAGGTCAATATTGAAATGATACCAAACCGCCCACCCCCCCCAGATAATCTCCAGACCTCGTCCCCTTGCGATTACATCCTTTCCTCCCGACCTACCCGTTATACCGTCCACAAGGACAAGAGACAAAGCCCACGTACAGCAAGCGAGAAGTTTCGCGGGTTCTGAACCATACTTCGAAGTATTCTAAGAAGTACCTTGCTGATAACAGCAAGAACCCCCGCGCGTAGTCTTAAGAATCGATTCCTCACGAAGCGCTCTGCTGCGAAAATTAGAAGGTAGGGATAATAGCATATAAGGTAGTAATTAAGGCAAGCAAGCGACAGTCGTCTTAAAATTCTGTTGAAGCAAAATATGTACACGCCTAAGTTTAACGATACCGAGTACCAACGGTCTTCGCTCGCGGAGGTGGTGCTCCCGCGACACCTGCACGCGCCATTCGCAAGACGGTTATGCGTACGACCCCCGAGAAGTTTTGACGGCGAGGACGGACAGGTCTGGACCCACGAAACAAGAAGAAGGGAGACAATATGCGGAAGTTGCTGGTGGACCGGACCCACCCAAGTGGTTGCGGAATACCACCGGAGCCCCGTACATTGGCTAGTAGAAGAGTCCAGGGCGGTGGCCCTATCTAAATGCAAGCTATGCCACCACCGTCACATGGAATGGGCAACACCTGGAAACTGTACGGGATGCATCAGGGCCATGTTGGAGGTCAACCCCAGGTACCTTCCAGCATTCCCAATCCTGGACGCTCCAAAACCATGGGGGCCACAACATGGACAGGCGATGACGCAAATCCTGCCCGCAGGGGCAGAATAAGAGACACCACCTTCCGCTGTAGGTAATTAAACATTTGTAATCACATAAAAGTGACGCGACATAGTAGTAATTTTCCTCGTCCCGTTTAATTCGCAGCAGAACGTCGCCCGGCACCATCGTCATCGATACGACGGCCAGCACCAACCAGGCCCCACCCCCCATTATTATTACTATTATTATATTTCATTAGCTTTCCCCTTCCCTTTGCCTATTATACATATATTTTATTACTACTAGCTTCTTCCCCTTTTGCTTTTATCATCACTACTATCAATATTTTAAAATTTTATCCCTTTATTATTATATTCTTTTCGCTTAGATTAAGTCATTATGTAACAATATATGGGTGCTTTTGTGAAAATTAATCACAATTTATTTAATGTCGACCCTCTTGCGTCTCCTTAGATTTAATAGCGTAATCATAATTTTAAGCCCTTAACGAAAGTGTACGCGCGAACAGCTTCACACGGAAGAACGAAACAGCCTCACGAGACCGTTTCGTGTCTAGGTGGGGAGGTGTTACGTAGCCCCTTCAGGTCTATCCCGTGCTCGCTGTCCTCGCGTTACTTTCTTCCGTAAAGACGATTCAGCGGAATCGCCTCGCGTGTAGCAATCGCGTTGCGCTTAGCCCGTGGCAACGACCGTAGGGACAACGACCGCGCTCGGCCCGGGCCACGGATATTTCGCAAATATCAAAGAATTAATGAAGCAATCGACAGCTGCCGACAGGGCAGTTTCCCCCATTCCTGGGGACTGTCCGAGGTTCGGCCCGCGACGAAGAACCGCGGAACAGGGATTCGTTTTTGAGAGCTCGTGATAGGAAGTTGTGACGAGCCAGCGGGCCGTCTAGAAACCGCGCCTCGCCGCCACGTAGAGACCGCGACAACCGTCCGGACGGTCGAGATCAGCCTTGGGTATCTCCATCCGACAAACCGCGAACGGCCTAGCCGGGAGAGTCCTTGCGCGAGGTACGAACCGCCGTTGACTCCGCGAAGACGTGCGACGGAACGAGAGAGAGCGAGAACATTGACGGACACCGATTGCGCCGACTTCCGTGTGCTATCCGAGAGCACAGCGAGCGACCACGACCTACGCCAGGTTGACCGACTGACAGAGCGTACAAAGCGATAAACGGCAAGCGTGCCGAAATCCGAGCCCACTACGATAACAGGGACGGAGCGACGTCCCTTGGGTATGTTCTCATATTATTTTGTCTTTCTTCTGAATATACTTTACTATGTTATTTCCTCAAACTCCGAGTCACCATTGATTTAATCCCCTTTTCTCCTTATCCTCCCACGGTAAGTTTAGTCAAGGCGTGCTTTAGCACCTTAAAAGAGTAAGAACCCCGCGGGTCACCCTAGCCGCTCAGGGCGATTCGCCAAAAGTCCCTTCAGGACGTAACAAGACCAAACAGAAATGAATGAGAAGGGATACCCACATTATAGACGTCGAGATAACAAAATAATAGCAAATCATTATAACGCTAAAGTGAATGGACAGTTAGTAGCAGTGGACAATTCAATGGTGGTTCCTTATAATCCCTATCTTTTAATGAAATACAATTGCCATATTAATGTGGAATATTGTACCTCAGTTTTGGCTACAAAGTATATTCACAAATATATTCACAAAGGTCACGATAAAACAAGAGTCGGTTTCATAAAAAAAGTTGACACTAATGAACTATTGGTGGAGGAGATTCATGATGAAATTACATCATTTGTGGAGAGCAGATATGTTGGACCTACAGAGGCTGCTTGGAGAATATTGGAAATCCCACTATCTGGTAGTTCACACACAATTTATAGGTTGCCTGTTCATTTGCATCTCCAGCATAATGTACTGTACAAAGAAGGAGACGAGCAAACAGCTTTGCGAAAAAATGACACCGCTTTGACGGCTTATTTTGAATTGAATAAAATAGATCCAGATGCCAGAAATATCCTTTACAGAAATATACCAGAACACTATCGTTTGAATGCTAAGAAAACGTGGATAAAACGTAAAAGAAAAGAGGCTGTTATTGGAAGGGTCTGTTCTGTTAGCCCAAAAGATTCTGAAAGATTTCATCTAAAATTGTTATTGAACTTCGTTACAGTTGTGACATGTTATAATGATCTGAAAGTTTATGAAGGAAAACCGTATGATACTTTCAAAGATGTTGCAATTGCGAGAAATTTATTGCACACGGAGGCTATTGTATACGAAATATTTGATGAGGCGGTGGCGGTCATGATGCCCCGTCAACTACGTTTATTTTACTGCACATACCTCACAGGTGAACAACCAGTCATCGCTTTTCAGATTTGGGAAAAATACAAAAACCATTTCTGTGAGGGATTTAACGATAACATTGAATACCGTGCCTTACAACATATTTCGTCAATTTTGGAAGCTGAAAACTTTACATGCAAACATTTTAATCTCCCGGAGCCTGATGTAGATTTGCAATTGGTGGAGACAGAGGATGAACGTAAAAGAAGAATGGACAATGAATTAAAACAAGCTATTGAAATGAAAGAAAACTGTAATATAGATCAGTTACTTATATTGGATAGACTGCTGTCCTCGGTTATGACAAACAGTGAGGAAAAAATATACCACTTGGATGGACCGGGGGGAACTGGTAAAACGTATCTGTATAACTGTTTGATACATTTTCTGCGTGCAAACAACAAAAAAATTATCACTGTTGCGTGGACAGGAATAGCCTCGATATTGCTACCTGGAGGAACAACTTCGCACCGTATATTTAAATTGCCAATAGAAATAGATAAGTATTCAAAATGCTATATCAAAAATGCGAAGGATAAACTACAGTTATATGAAACAGACGTAATTATTTGGGACGAGGCTTCAATGATTCCAAGTAGGGCAGTTGAGATGGTTGATGAATTACTTCAAGATCTCTGTAATGATAGCAGGTCCTTTGGTGGTAAATTTGTAATCTTCGGTGGAGATTTTCGTCAAGTTTTACCAGTAATAAAATATGCCCCACCATCACAAATTGTAAGATCAACTATAAAATCAACCTCAATATGGTCCAAATGTACCCAATTAAAGTTATCAAAAAATATGAGATCTTCTGATATGGAACACGCAAACTGGTTATTAGATATCGGCAACGGCATTATTGAATTTTTGGAGATTGAAGAATCCTGGCGGTCAATAGACATCGTTCGTGATATTTACAACAAGCCCATTTCCCCGGAAACTGATTTATCCGACAGAGTTATATTAGCCTGCCATAATGATGATGTACGCGCACTAAATAATAAAATATTGAAATTAGTAGATGGAGAAGAACAAACCTATGTGAGTGTAGATACAGCTAAACCTCGAGGAGTTGATCAAACAGAAGAAGATGTGCAGTTAGAATATCAGATTGAATATTTGAATTCATTAAACTTCCCTGGATTCCCTGTGCATAAATTACATCTGAAAGTAGGAACAGTTGTCATGCTCATTCGAAATTTAAGCATTAAGGATGGTCTTTGCAATGGAACACGTTTACAAATAGTTAAATTGCATAGGCATTTAATTGCCGGGAAAATTATGACTGGTGATCATGCTGGAGAAGTTGTGTTCCTTCCACGTATTAAATTGGATACAGGCGATACAAATGCAAGCAAATTGCCATTCGTGCTGCACAGAAGACAATTTCCCATTGTCTTAGCATTTGCTATGACAATTAATAAGTGTCGGGGACAGAGTTTCGAGCATGTTGGAATATATGTCAACAGACCTTTATTCAGTCATGGACAGTTATATGTTGCATTGTCAAGATGCCGCTCAAAGGATGGTTTAAAAATTCAGAGTTCGAAGGTTATTGAAAATATTGTTTGGAAAGAGGTATTGTGAGACAAGAAATTAGCTGCCCCAGAAGTGGAGGAGGACGAGGACAGATCCGAGGACTTTCGAAGAGGATCCACGAATTCTTGCGACGCCGTCTGGACATCTACATGTTGAACATGAAGTCGTGATGCAACATTCATATTCACGAGGTTGATTTCAAACCCTGAGGACGGCAACCACGAAGACTAAAAAGAAAATGCCCAAGGCCTTGTGGCGGATTGGGAAGGCCCATACAGGATAACGGAAAAGGTTCAACGGCGTATTGTACAAGATTCATCGTTCAGCCCGGAAGAAGCGCAAGGTGGTCCATGAACGCCGTCTTGCGAATTATGAAGGACGATACCAGTGAAGAGATAACCACGCATACTCAGGATCCGATGATGGATGGACGCATAACGCATGGTTTCCGAAGACTCAAGAAAGAAGATTCGTTTAAGCTAATCCGGTAGACTGGGCTATGAAGGCTGCCTTCGTAGCCCGGCCCCCGTTCTTGAGTCTGTTTCAGGGAACACGATACCTCACGACGAGGGACAAGGTGTCGGGGGACTGCTGTCGCGGCTTGGATGCGGTCCCGAATTCCCCGAATGTGCCACAACAGCGTGGCGGTCCGCAGCGGGGTGCGGACATACGTGAAACCACCCCGCTAACTCTTCTGACTCGGATCTTGGTGGCTTCTCCACCCAAAATGTTGTTCGCGATGGAGGTCCGTGTTGACTGAGGGACAGCAAACGGGAAATGGTGTCCCCAATCACTGGACGGACGTGCGACACAGTCGCACGGATCGTTCGGAGGGGGCATCGCGGAGACGGGGCCGCTGACGAGCTGCACCGAGACGGTCCCCTGGAACAGCACCAGAGGCCACGAAGAGGAATGAGGCCATCAGGAAGCCAAGGATTGGAGAACTGGAGGAGATAGCAAGAAACAAGACCGAAGACGAGCTGGCAGTCCCGAGCGGATTGATCGGTGAACGAGCCGATCGCATGCTCATGACGTGTGACCCCCTGCTTTCGGGCTCCGTTTCGCTTTTCCGTCTTCCCGGTTCTGTCCGGCTCCACCGGATTCTCGCGTGAGGGAAAGGAAAATTAATGTCCGTCCGTTTTCTTCACATACAGAACCTGGAACGCGATGGCACCAGATTAGCTAAGGAATTCACTCCAGAACCGCCGAGGGATGGGAACTTCGTGCAGCGGCCTAGCCATAAGGAGGACTCTGCCCCGCAAATCACCGCAATCGTCGGGGGACGTTCGAGGGAATCAACGAGGGATATTCCGGAAGCCCCGCTGCATCGACCGTTGTAGAGTACAAGAGGAACCGCCGCCGAGGGAAAAGCAGAACGAACATCGTAGCCGTCGCGGGATTATCCACCGGAACCCCGACGGCTGAAAATTCGAAGAATAACGACCATCAGACGAATCGGACTTCCTCGCCCGGCTCTGCCCAAGAAGAAGATGCGCCGTCGAAGAAGAGGACAGCCTCACAAGAAACAAGTGCACAAGTGCGAAGATGCAAGTGAAGGGCAGAGACACGGGATCCACGTACCCACGCCTTGCCCGGGGTTTTTGTAGTGGTTTTCCCCTCGGGCGTGAAGACGAATGCCGAGGCGAGGGACAGAAGGGTCCACACGGCGTCATTTCCACCCTTCCGGGCCAGGGTACGGCTGCAAGCAACTGAGAGACAGCATCGGTCGGGACCACCGCTTCAGGAGGTGAGAATTTTGACACGTTTTCTGTAAAGCTTTAAATATCACGTTTTTTGTAACGTTAAAAAGAGACGATATTATAAATAATACAGATATGTGTTGTTCTTTTCGTCATTTATACAGGTTTATTGTAAACTGTTCGAATTTAAACATCATGTTGCGTGTTACATTTATAAACTAAAACATCGCTGAGTTCATGGAATGCTGTTCCAATTAAAAATTCTACCTCGCGATCATTGATTTACAGGGTTGAGTGGTTTATTAAAAGACTTTGTATGTCCAGCACAAAACGTAACAATATAAATCAAATAAATCTCGAGAATTAAGCAGAAAACAAAAACTATGGCTGAACGAAAATGTGATTTTTGCAAAAGGTGTACCAGTAACGAAGGGGCGAGCGAAGCGAGCCCCGGGGGGTTGGGCGCCGAAGGCGGCAGGGAGGCGAAGCCCCCCTAGTTATATATAATTTTAAAAAATACACTAACACACTATAAGTAGAAAAAGAATAAGAAAAATTGAATATATATAGTTTTAAAAAAACACTAACACACGATAAGTATAAAACGAATAAGCAAAATGGAATATATAATTTTATAAAACACTAACACACGATAAGTATAAAACGAATTGTAAGCAATATACAGGGGAGGGGCGCGCAGGATGACGCAAAAGGTTCCGTATGATTGCCAGAATCAAAGTAACGCGTATTCCGTTTAAAACTATGAGCTTTATTAGTGACTTTCCCATAGATCGATCCGTACTAGAGTGACGGTCGTCGACAGGACGTCGCCGACCCTCCCGCCAACGCTTTCCCTTTTTATGACTTTAGTCCTTAAGGTCTTTCCCTTCGAGAGGGGATGACTCTTGAGGAAATGCACATGGCCTGTTCCAACCGCTCGCCTACATCGAAATTTCTTACAGAATTCAAACGGGAATACATATTAAAACAAAAAAATGCGAAATATAAAAAACTTGTGAAAAGGGTAGCTGCTTGTTTTTCGAGAGTTTACTTCGAACTGGCTCGGTCCAGGGTTGCCGAGCGCGAGTCAGCGAGGCAACAAAGAAGTACTTTGTTTGGCGCTCGAGCGGAGCGAAGCCAATCGCTGCGTCGTTGAATTCACTCTCAGAGAGGGTTGTAAAATTTCGAGCCTGCAGTGAGCGCGAGTGAGAGAATCCATGAGCGAGCGAGAGGGGGCGAAAAAGTGGACGAGATGGCGTGGCTGGGAAAATCAAGGATACGTCAGCGGGCCCAGGGGCGCGCTGAGGGATCGAAAAATTGAAACGGTGTTACGCTATGCGCCAGGCTGGCGCCAAAAGACAAGGATCATCCCAAACCCGTGACAAAGGACCATCACATAACTTCTCGTTAGGTCCACCGGATACACCGTTACCGATAGATCCTAGCGTTAGATCTCTCCGGACCTTCGCAATAGATCTTAGCGGTAGATCTCCTAAGAGAATCTTCCCGCCAAATCTTCCTACCTGACTTTCCCGCCTGATTTTCCCGCCAGACTTTCCCGCCAAAAACCAAGGAAAGCGTCACGCCCTCAAGGGGTATAAAACCCCTGGAACTTTACCGACGTCAGAGACTCCAGTACGAACCTTCGACTCAAACACTTGTTAACGCGTAACCTTAAGCACGGTTTTCATTCTTGTATTAAAAGTCTATTCCTAATAAACTCTAAAGTTACTGAGAAAGCACGAGTGCCTTCTCTACATCGTAACAACAATTTCTGGTGGCAGCGGTGGGATAGACTACGATCGTCGAGACGATCCACAAGAAGAAAATTCGATCCGAGGATCCGTGCATTTGGGACACGCCAAAATCATCAAGGTGATCGATAGAAGACATAAAGCATCGACTCCGAGGACTTCATGCGAGTACATCTTCTAGTTACCCTTGTAAGTAACTGACACAAATTATATCAGAATGCCGTTATTCAGTGGATATCGTGAGGCAAGACCTAATGTTTTGATCGATGAGTCCCATAACGAACTTGAGCATAATCAACCGGGTGCAAGTGTCGTGTTCGTCCCAAGAATTGTCTTTGAAGCAAGAACTTCCAAAAAATCAAATAGCGCCGCAAGGAATACTGCGGATGAAGTTAGAAATATCCGTCAAAGTTTAGAATTTGTGACGCCATTCGACGGAAAGAATATCACAGTGGAAGCCTTCACTCACGAGATTCAAAATATCTTCGAGAGTACCTCTCCACCCGAGGATTTATACGTTCGATACGTTCTCACGCAAAAAGTGGTAGGCGATGCTCGCCGAGCCATCGACTGGAGTTATCCATCAACGCTCGGATCTTTGTGTAAGATGCTACAACAGGAGTTTGGGACCATTAACAAATACGAATCCTCGGTGCAGGGAAGAATATCCTTTCAGCAGAGTCGTGACTCGACGCATGGTAATAGCATGAACTTCATTGGGCATCAATGCGAAATTAAAAGAAGCCATACAAAGCAAAGGTCATCAAGGCAGAGCGAACGCCATCCAACACGATTTGCAAATAGTTGCGTAAATGACACTAGTTTATCGAGTCCGTACAAGAAACGTAACGATCCTCCCGCAGATTCTGAGTTGACAGACCTATATTGTGATAATAACCCAAGGTCGAAAGGAATACCATTGTCTAATTCAGAAGACTCTAAAGATAATATTTCGGACATTGATTTACTTTTTGTTTGTGCAAAAGGACAGGAAAATACCTTGCAAAAAACTGAGATAGCAATCGATTCTATGTTAAACTTTAACATTGTTCAATGTAAAGTGAAGTCGGAAGATAGTGTAGAAAAGTGTAATACTCAAATCGTAGAGCACAGTAAAATTGTTTGCGAAATTAAGGACATCAAGGATTTCAGCCGAAAAGCAGTCCCTCTCAACCGCCTATTGAAAAAAGGAATCGCCTCTGAAATTGGGGTAGATCAACGAGATGCCCTTCAAACCCGTTCCATAAAGGACAAGCAGAACCTTGTGGCCGACACTTTGAGCCGTAACCCAGTGAGTCTTACCGAGGTAGAACCACCAGGCTGGGGAAAGAATTTCGTATTTGTAAAGGAGATCTCCGAGGAAGCGGTTCCCCTCGAATTCGAAACGAGTAATAGGAATCAAGTAAGCAAGATGCTCGAGGAAGACAAACTTTTGCAGGTGGTAGCCACATATAAAAAATTCGACAAAGCAACGTGTCGAATTTTCCTAAGCGAGGTGCTGCAGGACCTGATATCCGAAGGTTTCAACCGCATTTATATGAACCTGGCCAAGTTCGAGAACTTGTACGCAGGGGATAAAAAGGAACTGAAGACGATCTTGAGGGAAACCTTCAACGACCCCGCAATTACCGTGGAGCTAGGAGCAGAACTACTGAAGCAACCCGAAAACGGAGAAGATCGGCAGCAGATTTTACAACGATTCCACGAATCTTTAGAGTTTGGACACCTGGGAATAACCAAGACCCTGAAACTTCTCAGCAAACGTTACTACTGGCCCGGAATACACCAGGAAGTGTACGACTACATAGCGAGCTGTGCAGAGTGTCCAAGAAAGAAGATCCATAGACAGAGGGAAAGGCCACCTATGCAGATCACGGACACTGCGACCGAGTTTAACCAGAAGATAGCCTTGGACATCGTGGGACCACTCGAAACCACCGGACAAGACCATTCTTACATCCCTACGACCCAAGCCAACCTGACTCCACAGTCCAACGGAAATTTGGAACGGATGCATGCGAGCCTAAAGGAATACCTCAGGGCAAATCGAACGACGGAAATCGTAGTCGGCTCAGAAAATTCAGTTAGTCCGGAAAACCATATGAGTGTTTTGCAAAGTGTTGCTAACCATTTGATAGGGAAATCTTATAGTAAGAGCATGGATGATGATAAAGAGAAATCGTTTAGTCTAGGAACTTTCCGATGTAAATTAGAAGCAGTGAAGCAAGATTTTACAGCCCATCATTTAGTATCCGCGATTGATCAACCGCAACTAGGATTAAAATATATTCAATTGTCAATTCCATATGTCGTGATGGATTATACTGCGCATACTTACATGCCTACCTCTAATCGCGAACTTGACTCATGCAAGAAATTAGAGGATAAACGAATTTGTAAACGGTACGCTCCGCACTACTTGATACATTTGCAGGACCCCTGCACTCGGATAAGAACGAAAAATTTACATGACAATTCGTCAAAACATTGCTCAATGGGTTTAGCTAAGAGTTCTCACTCAATTCTCACTCAGTTAGAGAAGACTAATGTTTGGATAGGGATCGTACCCTTCAACGATTATAGGCAGGTGTCTTGTAAAAACGAGTTCCACAACACCATCTTTAAAACGGTAATATTTGTATTAAAACTCAAGTCCGGGTGTACTATCACATCAACGGTAGCGATACCACGTAGAGGAAATGATAAAAGATCCTCTCGCGTGTCGCTGGACCTAGGTTCCCCGCAAATTAATCATACGTTACCAGACAATTTCAAGATTACTTTTATTCCTGAAATCAAGGAGATTTCATTTGATTCCGATACCTTACCTGAGAAAATGAGGAGGATAGATAACTTTCGTTTGGAAGCAGAATCGATGGAAAATCAAGTCCGATTCTTATCTACGTCAGAGTCACGATGGGTCACGGTAAAATTCAGTCTAACGATATTGTCTGGCTGCGTGTTGATGTACGTACTATATAAATTTAAAATACACGCGCTGGCGTTCTGCTTATTTAAGTCATATAGCTATGTATATTGGTATAACACACACAATGACTCGGCCAATCGTGATGTAATATCTCAGTGCGAAGCGTTATTGCGAGAAGTACTTGTATTGCGATATGTTGTCTTCTCGACGGAATCACAGGTACGTCCACGTACCTACACAACAGCTACGATGACAACCATCCCTCAAATCACATTTAAGGAAAAAGGAAATCACACCAGACGACCGAAGCGTGCCCCATCATACGACTTAAAATTGAGGATCACCAGTACTTCGAAGTTCGAGGACAAACTTCAATCTAGGGCGGGAGGTGTTACGCTATGCGCCAGGCTGGCGCCAAAAGACAAGGATCATCCCAAACCCGTGACAAAGGACCATCACATAACTTCTCGTTAGGTCCACCGGATACACCGTTACCGATAGATCCTAGCGTTAGATCTCTCCGGACCTTCGCAATAGATCTTAGCGGTAGATCTCCTAAGAGAATCTTCCCGCCAAATCTTCCTACCTGACTTTCCCGCCTGATTTTCCCGCCAGACTTTCCCGCCAAAAACCAAGGAAAGCGTCACGCCCTCAAGGGGTATAAAACCCCTGGAACTCTACCGACGTCAGAGACTCCAGTACGAACCTTCGACTCAAACACTTGTTAACGCGTAACCTTAAGCACGGTTTTCATTCTTGTATTAAAAGTCTACTCCTAATAAACTCTAAAGTTACTGAGAAAGCACGAGTGCCTTCTCTACATCGTAACAACGGTTCTTTTTTAAACCGACATTTTCACACTTTCTAATAGAAAATTTTAGCTGCGGGTATTTGTTAGTTTTTTATTAATATCTCAGAAACTAACAAATACCTGCAGCTAAAATTTTATATTGGAGGTTCTCCCACCCTCCGGCCCAACCCCTTAAAATTTCGGTTCATTCAGGTTGTTGGGGGGTCATACCGTAGTATATCCCACAAGGCTCCCCCCTTTTATAATAATTATTTACAAAGCTGAAGGGAACTTAGGAAAATGTGATGGCGACGCGATCGCATGCTTCCTGCGAAAGCAAATATTAACCCCTCAGCGACGACCTCCATACGCAGTGCCACTTTTCACGGGCAGCGGACATCTTGCTGTAATACCTATAGTAATCGCTACATTGTATGCATATCTCCGTTTAGAACGCCGTTCGCGTAGGAAGATTACATAGTAAATAATAGGGTTTGTCGGTTTTTAAAAACCGGTTTTAAAAACCAGTTTTTCTATTAAATTTATAAAATTCGAAAACCGGTTTTAAAGTTAAAAACCCGGTTTTTCATGTTAGAATTATTATGCATTATTAATTAATTATTTAATTAAAAACGTTAACATTTTATCTTGAAATCGCCTCGGGTAGGGGAGACCGGGGCTAAAAGTTCCGCGGGTAAGTTGTTCCGATCGTTCTATCTTCAAAATCAAAAAGAGCGTTGTACTTTAAATTATTTTTTCCACAGAGTGGCGTGATCAACTTACACGGAAAAAATAATTTAAAGTACAACGCTCCTTTCATTTTGAAGATAGAACTGTCGGAACAACTTACCCCGCCATGGAACCTCAGGAAATATCAAATCCGAAGACACTGAAGGCCGAATTTTCAGTGTTTGAGGCAACTAATGTAAGATCAAAGAATTTGGATTTATTATTTAATGCCCTCAAAACGATAAAACCAAGGTCAGTAGCCAGTGAGAGAGTATTTTCCATTTCAGGCAATCTTGTATCTAAAACAAGAACAAGATTAAGTCATCGTTCAGTGGACACTCTATGTTTTTTGAAATCATATTTCCTGAAAAAAGCACTAAATAAAATAAAGCTTTATCATTTACATTTTGTACCGATTTTAATAATTTTAGTTTTTGTCGTTTGTTTTTGTATGAAGCATATTTTATTTTGTTATATTTTTGTAAATATAAATATTTACGTATTAAATATTTTAACCTAATTAAACATAAATATTTTTTACTGTCTTAATTATACCTATTTTGTTTTTCTCTGTAAAAATTCGAAAACCGGTTTAAACCGGTTTTTTTGGAATAGTGGAATTCGAAAACCGGTTTAAACCGGTTTTTTTGGAATAGTGGAATTCGAAAACCGGTTTTTCCAAAAGTCGGTTTTTGTATAAACCCTAGTAAATAATGAGGTCTGGCGTCGTCGTTGAAGGCTTAATGGTCCTCATACACGTTGAGACCTATATCGATGTATGTATCAATACAGATCGCGCTATATATGCGTCTCAGATTTCGGTTCTGTATGAAACGACATATACACGGTGAGACGAAATCATGAGACATCAGCTCACAAGTGTAAGGAAAAGCTGAGAGTCAATGGAAATCATGATTGGAATTGGTTGTACTATTATACTATATTTTGCACGGAATGAAACGAGGCCTCCAAAATAGGGATCACGACGTAGAACGTGTATTGAAGATACATGTGTAGTTAATATATCCGTGTTCTAATCCGTGTACTTGTTAATACACGGGTACATGTGTATCGAAATATACGGTTTCACGTGTATTAACATATCCATATTAATATAATGTACAGTAGTTAAAGTTAAGTAGTTTATATACTAGTAATGTACTCAAATACCCTTAGAAATAAGGTTTCTTCGTTCCATATGTTCCACCCATAGCGGAGCTCTGCCTTTGAATATTTTCTACAGCCGTGTACGCGTTTCGCTTTATAGCTGCCATTGTTTAATATTTTCTAGGATTCGAATATTTTTGACACTTTAGAGTTTAGACAATAAGCAAAGGTCCCGTCATCTGGTCGACAGTCGGCCTCGTCCGTGGGGTAGTAACTACCGAAGCACCGAACAACAGGGGTCGTAAACTCGCACCGTCGGCAAGCGCTCGCGAATTTGACGCGGTCAAGTTGATCCTTGACCTCGTATATTTATTACTTTCACGTGCACGCATCACTCTATTAAGGTGGGATCAGACGGCGCGTAAATCCGCGATCTTGTTCAGCTCGTCTTGCTCGCCAAGTCGGCTTAGCGAACCTGGGCGAGCCGAGCCATGACCGATCAGACGGCGCGTGAATCGCCGATCCCATTCGTCTGATCCAGAGATGGGCATTATTTAAATAACTTTTTAAATAAAGGAGACTTTATCTGTATGTATCATAAATAAAAATTCCCAGAGTTATTTATTATTTGAAGCGCCATAAATAATATTTTCAATCGACGAGAATTCATCCGTAGGTCCATAAATAAAATTTTTAGCGACGAGAATTCATCCGTAGGCCCATAAATAAAATTCTCAACCGACGGGAATTCATCCGTCGCTTTGGCCAATTTTCTCACTTTCATTTGTATTTATTTAAATAGCTCTGGGCGTGGCTTCGGAGGCCATCGGGCCTCAAGCGCCTTTGATCGAAGCCGCCGGGTCCTCGAGGCGAGCGACATTGTATAGTTCGCCCGTCTAATCTGCAGCGCGGAGTTGCTCGGTGACGAGTCATCGAATGTACAGAAACTGAATTTCTTTATTTTTTATCGTATCAATATGAAAGGGACACCAATGCATTCCTTGCATTCTCTCGATTAAATGGATAAAAAATATTTAAATCGGGCCAGTTTTAACGAAACGGGCTTTCAATCCTGCAAATTAATTTTATGCCTAATATCGTTAATTGAGGTAGTGAGAGCAAACAACGGGCTAACCCACAATCTTTTCGAAATTGAGTTAATAGCAATAGCGTATTCTTATAGGCGCTACTAAATACGCACAAATAACGCAATCAATCTCATTCGATGAAATTGAAACTGTCTTAGGACGCATGCACACGGCGACTTTTTGCAGCGATACAGTCGCGATACACTCGCGATGCGAACGCGATGCAGTTGCTGTCCGTCTACCTTTGCACACTTGCGTTTGCATCGATACAATCGCTGGCACTGTATCGCTGCAAAAAGTCGCCATGTGCAGACGCCCTTAATTCGTGAAATTCGTGTTATACGTCGTAAAGTATTCTTTTTTTAGTTACAATTAGTAATTCAGTTTCTAACATGCAATTAAATTATGCGTCATTAAAATCATGCACAACTCATTAATTGTAACTAAGTAGTTGTTATCGATCCGAAACTCTGGTTAAGAACATCGTAATACGGAGCTACTATTCTAGGCCGTAGAATCGACGGTATTGTCAATATTGCAGTTGAAAGTGTAGAGACGCGTACCTGACCGTGTTAAGACGTGGGACGATATTGCGCATAAAATTAATTTGCAGGATTGAAAGCCCGTTTCGTTAAAACTGGCCCGATTTAAATATTTTTTTATCCATTTAATCGGGAGAATGCAAGGAATCCATTGGTGTCCCTTTCATATTAATACGATGAAAAATAAAGAAATTCAGTTTCTGTACAATCGATGACTCGTCACCGAGCAACTCCACGCTGCAGATTAGACGGGTGAACTATACAATGTCGCTCGCCTCGAGGACCCGGCGGCTTCGATCAAAGGCGCTTGAGGCCCGAGGGCCTCCGAAGCCACGCCTAGAGCTATTTAAATAAATACAAATGAAAGTGAGAAAATTGGCCAAAGCGACGGATGAATTCCCGTCGGTTGAGATTTTTATTTATGGGCCTACGGATGAATTCTCATCGCTGAAAATTTTATTTATGGACCTACGGATGAATTCCCGTCGATTGAAAATATTATTTATGGCGCTTCAAATAATAAATAACTCTGGGAATTTTTATTTGCTGAGTTTCGAATAAATTTTCTACTTTTATTCGAACCCAATTTTTTATTTAAATAAAAAATTTGCCCATCTCTGGTCTGATCCCACCTTCAACTAGTGTCTAATATTGAAATGAAATTGATTACTATTTGTATTAGTGTACCACGTGTACCCGTGTATTTCAATTTTCAATACCCGTGTACAGATCGCGCAATATAACTTTGCCTCCGAGCGGCCACTGAGTAGCGCAATGCGAGCGAGAGATTCGACGTTCTTTCAATTTGATCAGAAAAACATAAGATGGCACACAAACGAGTATGTATCATACAAAGTAACAGGCGATCGTATGGTTTTTGAATCGAATTAAAAGAACACCGACGGTCGGACTCTCTCGCACGTACGGCCCAGAGTTGGGCAAAATGTAATTTAATTACAAATTACGATTAAAGTGTAATTGTGTAATGGATTACACATTACTTTCTGTAATCGTTAATTTAGGCAGATGACGACAATTTTGTCAACTACCTAAATTAACGATTAGAAAAAATGTGTAATCAATTACACAATTACATCTTGAAATTACATTTTTGCATCTCTACTCCAGACGTCCGTTCGTTTGGAAAACTCTACAGGGATCGCCTGTATGCCGAAGTCACGGGTCCGGTCAGGGCCGCCTTTAACAATGGGCTAAATAGGCTATAGCCCAGTGGCGCCCGTGATCCAACAGCACTTAAGAATCAAATATGTTGAAAAGCTTTTTTCTCTTCAATTGTGGAGACAATAATTTCTATCTGCCTTGGTGGAGACACGGGGTTGTGATGTACTATCTTGCACCGATTGCGAAGAAATTGCACCCTTGGAGGCTAGGGCATCAAAATTTTTTAGCCAAGGCCGCTTAAATTTATTAAGACGGCCTTGGGTCCAGTTGGTTTTTCCATACCCCTCGCCCCTTGAAACACTTTATGATCGGCGAGGCGTCCTTGCCTTGGGGTCGTCGCAAGGCTGCCATTCTAATACGCGGCCGGCGACAACGGCCGACGACGGTCCCACTAGTGTAAGGGAGAAGTATGCATTCGTTCTCTCTTGCACTAGTGGGACCGTCGCCGGCCGCATATTGTAACGGCAACTTGCACTCATCGCCGTAGCCGTTCCAACGTAAACACTAAACAGACCCACGATGCATCGACCAGCCTTCTCCGCACAGCGTCAAATTGTCTTACACAAGGCAAGATATCGAAAATTAAAGAAGTTATGAAACTTTGGGCATACGTATTAATACATACCTATACAGGGTATTACTTTACTGATAATCAAGGATATTCTAGGGGGTGATTCTACAGGCGAAAATAAGACAAAAATGAAGAGTGGCGAAATAAAGAATAAGTTTGTTTAAGGTTAAAAAATCGTTTTTACAATAATGACAATTATAAAGAAAGATTTATTTAACAAATTTAGGCTGAAGGTCGGGATTTTAAAAATCAGAAAAAATACTACCACATTCGGTAAAGACTTTTGTATAAAATAAGCCTATCTCTTGTTGGTAATTTACATATTGAACGTCGTAGGAACTTAGGAAGCTGTTAAAGACAGCGGTGCACCCCGTTTCAGGTAAAATACACTGCTGGTAAAAATTCAGGGAACACTATAATTTCCAGAATAATTTGATCGTTTTCAAATGGCCGTTTTATCAAGATGAAGCGCAAAAGACAAAATTTCAACATTTTGTGCCTAATTTGAACGTATGCATGGGCTTGGTATTTCCATTAGTACATGACTCCCACCAATCTCACATTTTCGCCTTTATAATTGGGTTGTCCCCTAATTGTCTTGTTACTTTCCGCGCGGATTTAACTGTAGGTTAAAGGTTCCCCCAGGCCAACCCGGAACTTTTCCACTGCGGTTCCCGATATATCGCGTATATCTGTGGGACCCTTTAATCGTCTTTCGCCCCTACGGCTTAGGACCTATGCGGATATACCTGTGTTATTACCAATAAAGTAATAAAACGTTTCGAACCGATCCTAGCAAAGTTAAATGACTTGCCAGGATTATTTCTTAAGGACCTCCGCTGAATTGTACGTGTGGTATATCGGTATTACCGACAAGACGCAACAACAAAGTTCACATATATACGTAGCCAGCATTGTAGCTGTGTATGTAACGTTCGGTTGTCCGGGGACGACTAACGTTAGCAGGTTCTCGAGCGGAGAGCGGCGTCCCTCGAGAATAGGATAGGTGGGGGTTCGTTGGTAGAACAAGAATTTAAATTCAACTCAAACTTAAAAATGACTTTTATTAGAAAAACAACACTTAAACTAATAATGATTATAATATTGCTTACAACTACGATTATATATTTTATGTTTTTGTGTTTTTAACATTTTTGAACGTTCCGGGCATTCTCTGGCAATGCTCATGGAACGTTCCGGATATTCTCTGGCAATGGTCACGGAGCGTCCAGGACATTCTCTGGCAATGGTGAGAGAACTGTTCGCAAATTTTATAGCGATGTTGTTTCGGCAAAATTTGTGTGATATAACAGAAAGGATAGGAAATGTAAGGGAAATTGATTAAATTACAATAAATATTGGCAATATTAATGTTAGAAAAACAGCGTGACAGAAAGGGTTTTTATATTAGGCTAGGCACTTGTACTTATAATTGTTTAATGAACAAAGCAACTTGTTAGATATATGTAAAAGGCGCATTACACAGCACGTGTTGGACAAACTTACTCGTTAGGCGCGTATCGAGAGACAGAGAGTGAGCAGAAAAGAAAAAAACGTAGTGGTGCTCACTCAAGTCCCACTCACATGTATCACGCACACCACACTCACTGTATGCATTGACTTTTCAACATACCTCCCTCAATGTATACAGTGTATTGTCAAAAAAAAAAAAATATTATTCTTTAATTTTCTCAAACGCAATCATTTAACTTCCTTTAGACCCATTCCTTTACAGCAGAAGACATGCTTTGGCTTGCACAACGGTTTAGTTAACACATCTGCTATCATTTTCTCTGTTGGTAGGTACTCTAAAACAAACTCATTATTTTTAATTACATCTCTTATAAAATGATATCTTAGATCAATGTGTTTTGATCTCGCATGAAATACGGCATCTCGCGCGAGTAGATTTGCACTTTGGTTATCATTAAACATTTTAATATCTACTTTTAATTTAAGTTCTTTAAAGAAGTTCTTAATATGTATAGCTTCTTTGGCTGTTTCTGCTATTGCCATATATTCAGCTTCTGCTGAAGACATCGCTACAGTCTTTTGTTTCTGAGATTTCCACGAAATCGCAGCATTGCACATTACAAACACATATCCAGTATAGGATTTCCTATCTGTTACATCGGAACCCCAATCTGCATCAGCGTACCCATCCACTTCAAGGTTTCCCCTTTTATAAGTTAAACCTAAATTAGATGTCTGTTTGACATATCGCAAAATTCTTTTTGCTGCAACCCAATGCGCTTTACTGTACGCTGATGTAAACTGAGCCAAAAATACTACTCTATTCATTATATCCGGTCTCGACACTACGGCTAAATACATTAAAGCACCAATTAATTCCCTATATGGGACATCACAGTTATTTATATCAGAATCAAACTTTTCATTAATACTAGCAGGCGTATCAGTTCCTTTTGCATTTTCCATTTTAAATCTATTCAAAATATCTTTAATGTATTTTCTCTGAATTAATGTAATTTCATTTTCCTTTCGCACGATTTCAATACCTAGACAATATATTGCCTCTCCCATATCTTTTACTTCAAACGCTTCTTTGAGTCGTTTCTTAATTTTTGCAATCTTTTCAACATTATTTCCCGCAATCAAAATGTCATCTACATAAACTAAGATTAATATTAATATATTGTTATCATTAATAAAGTATATACACGGATCAGAATTGCTCTGTTTCAGATCCAAATCTTTTAATTTGGAATCGAATAACTTATTCCACTGACGACTTGCTTGTTTTAAACCATACAATCCCTTCTTTAATTTACAGCAATTTTGTTTTTTATTTCGTATATCCTTTAGCGTATTGATGGCCTTGTTTCTAACATAACCATTTTCTTTTTCTATTATATAATTAAGAAAACTTTCCAAAAAACTCCGGCACTTCCATATATACATCCTCATCTATTTTCCCATTTAGGAAAGCAGATGCTACATCCATCTGATGTATAATTAAATTATATTGTACTGCTAACGCCATCAATATTCTAAAGGACTCTAGCCTGGCAACAGGTGCAAAAGTTTGATCATAGTCGTATCCTTTTCTCTGGTTGAAGCCTCTTGCCACTAACCTAGCTTTTCTCTTATCAAGAGACACGGTAGTGTCTCGCGCCAAGTATATATATAGATATATGCGCAGCGCGAGACACAGAGTGTATCTATTACGGCACGCCGCGCTGTTACGTACCCTGAGATTATCGAATCTCAATAACGGCTGATCCGATTAGACTTTGAATGGTCTTAATGGATAGATTGGGTTTGATTTACATAAGAAAAGTGTCTTCGTTTTGTTCCTATGTGCCTTAGGAGCTGAGATATTTTGATGTAAAGTTGCAATTTGCTGAATTTCATGTTAAGATCTTTCATAGTCATCGTCCTACGCTTCTAGGCAAGAGGGGAACATGAAAGGGAGAGGAAATGTCTCCAATATCCACGTCGCTGATTCGCTGAAGGTTTCAGCACTTTCGGCCAATCGCGTAACAAATCGTTGTCACGTGACAGCTAGCACTGCTAGCAGAGAGCAGAACTGTCGAGGTAAACGTAACCTAAGTAGCTAGTGTCAAACAATTATAACCTGTCAAGTGTGAAATAAGGACACTAGTTAAAAATTTTTAAGTGACAGGAGTTTTTACACCACAGAGGACACTGAATTATTGTCTCAATTAACAAGGTAAGTCGCCAAAATTTTTCAATAGACTATTTACGTAGAGCATATAGAAACGGAGGGTACGCACAGACTTGGAAGTTGTCCGGAGGAGGTTTGACAGTAAAGCATCTTCTTTCCCAGAAGTTTCGACAAAATAATATATTGTTTTTATACCAGCAAACTATTTTTACATTTAGTTAGATAGACAGAGAAGCATCTTGTTTCGCACAAGTTTCTGGAAATTTGCCAAATAAGGTAAATTGACAAAATTTTTCATATCAGCGTAGCATTAAGAATTAAGAAAATTATGGCGTAGTGCTTGCAGTGTAAAGTAAGTTACATTAGTAAAAAAAGTACGCTGAAAATGCATCTCCCTCGATACTTCCTAATCTTTTATGAAAGATATTCGTAATACTTTATTAAAATCTACAGTAGTTCCCACGCTAATCATTAATTTTATTAGTTTCACATTACCAATATTTAAATTCACTAATGAACATATTAAATTAATTTTATTCCAACACCAATAAATTGTGCGTTAAATATATTGGAGCTCTTCGTTCATTTTGATAAATTACCATTAGCATTTAAATTTCCTTCAACAAGAGTTTCTGCCATACGCTCTCACCTCCTTCGGACACATTATGTAGTCTCCACGCTTACTATAGGAAAATTCCACCCCTCTTCTAAAACTTCTAAGTTATATTGTAACTAAAATGTGGATTTTATATATTTATTTACAGATAACTGAAGCACAAGATGATGCAGTGTGATCTACGTTAGAAAAAAAATTTATTGTAATATAGTATAATATTAATTAAACTTTAATTAAACTTTTATTCAGCTTCGATCCTCTGTGTGCTTCTTGTATGTTTGCTTCATATTTGAAAACTCAAATTTAAACCAATTCCACCAATCCAATTGTCTTGTAGCTTTGCAGGTGTGCGTAGTTTGGACGACAATATAATATATTGTTAATTAAAAAAAATAACCTCGACTGGGTGAAAAAATTATCCAATCATCAATAACACTACAAAATGTGTGAAATCCTCTCAAAATTACCTTTTTCAAAAAAAGGTACAAAAAAGAGCGCCAAGTATATAATCCCATCAAAAAGGATCCCATTTAAAAACATTGTCGTAAATTAATAGCTTTACAAAACTAATGATATACACCAATTGCGCCAATTATCGCAATGACTATTTATACAAACAAAAAGATGTATCAAATAATAGTAAACAGATATATTTTTATACAAATAAATATTTTAATACGAATAAATATTTTATTCAAAATAGTTGGCGCTGCTCTCGGAATTGGTGTTGCTAAACTGAATAAATATGTCTGAATCAGTAAGTCTGGCCTTGTTTTATTTATTAACCAAGACACTTAACATTTTTTTTCAGAGAGCAGCGCCAACTATTTTGAATAAAATATTTATTCGTATTAAAATATTTATTTGTATAAAAATATATCTGTTTACTATTATTTGATACATCTTTTTGTTTGTATAAATAGTCATTGCGATAATTGGCGCAATTGGTGTATATCATTAGTTTTGTAAAGCTATTAATTTACGACAATGTTTTTAAATGGGATCCTTTTTGATGGGATTATATACTTGGCGCTCTTTTTTGTACCTTTTTTTGAAAAAGGTAATTTTGAGAGGTAAATTTCACCGCGACTATTAAATTTGTTTGATAATACTATTCTACTGTCAATAATATTTTTATTTTGTGGTTTTTCAACAATATCCCACGTATCATTCTTAATCAAACTTTTGAACTCATCTGCAATTGCTTCATACCAACTATCTTTATCTTTACCTTTAATTGCTTCATACAAATTTACCTCCGCATAATTCGCAGTCGCATCCTCAAATGTCTCATCATCGTCGTTACATGAGTCGACATCATTTAATATTGTATTTTCTTCATCTTCAGTAATTGTAGTTGTTCTGTAGGATTTCTTCGGTCTTCCTGGCCTACCCGTGCGAATTAACTTTGGTCTTCCTGGTAACCGTTTCTCCAAATTTTTATTTCTTCCTTCGTCTTCATTCATTTCTTGGTTTTCATTCATTTCTTCATTAATTGGAATTAATATATCCATCTGCTCACAATCCATATTTCTCTCATCTTCAGCAATATTCTCATTTGGACTTGCAACTACTAATTCATTTGCTTCATTTATGAATCTTACATCTCTTGATATAACAACTTTTCCGGTCTTTGGAATATACACTCTGTATCCCTTTGTCTGTTCAGAGTATCCTACTAGGCTACCTTCTATTGACCTTTCTTCCAATTTTCCTCTTGATACAGTTTTATTTACCACAAAAGCTTTCGTTCCAAAAACCCGCAGATGATTTATATTGACCTTTCGATCAGACCAGAGCTCATATGGTATTTTACCTCCCAATGAATTTGTAGGGCATCTATTTCTTAGATAATTAGCTGTCATCACAGCTTCTGCCCAAAAACCAGATGACATTCCCGATTTTATCATCATACACCTTGCCATATCCAATAGCGTCCTGTTTCTTCTCTCAGCAACACCATTCTGTTGCGGCGTATATGGAGCAGTTAACCTCCTCTGTATTCCACAATCCCTTAAATATTTATCAAATTGATTGTTACAATATTCTAACCCATTATCTGTTTGTAAAAATTTGATTTTTCTTTCACACAGATTTTCTACCATCTCCTTGTATTCTTGAAATTTCTCAAAAACGTCACTTTTGTTCCTTATGATATACACTTTACAATATCTGGAGTAGTCATCTATAAATGTACAATAATACTTTCCACCACCCATGGATTGTTGTCTGAATGGCCCACATACATCGCTATGAACTATTTCCAGTTTTTCTTTTGCCCTTTCGTGTGACGATTTAAATGGTAGTATTGTCTGTTTTCCCAATACACATGTACGACACTCTAATTTTTGAGTTCCACTTCCTGTACTTATATTTACATCTTTTAGCACCCGTACTAAGTCCTTTTCATTTAAATGACCCAAGCGTTCGTGCCACAGACGTAATTTTGAATCATCTCCACCAACATTTTGGGCCATTTGTACTTCTGATTGATTTATAAAGTACAAGTTTCCAACCCTATTTGCCACCAACTTAATATTACCATTAATATCTCTTACAGTGGCAACGTGTTTATTAAAATCTACTTCATGGTCTTTATCGACTATCCGTGCAACTGACACCAAATTTGTCCTCAAGTTTGGAACCAGAAGTGTATTGTCAAAGTTTATAATTTTTTTTAATATTCTCATCCATCACTTTTACTCTAACTCTTCCTTTACCTTCGACATTCGTGGAATTTTCATTAGCTAATTGCAGGTTTTCATTAAATGGTTTTATATCACAGAACAATTCTCTATTTTTGCACAAATGAGCAGTGCAACCACTGTCCAAACACCATCGCTCTTCCAGTTGTCTCTCTGTTTTTGCATTTGCAACTGCTGCGTAGTACGTTTCCTCCACCAGTTTTGCATTTCCACTGTTTTCACCAATAGTTTTCTCCTTTGGAATTGTTTTTGAGTAGCATTTTGCAGCAATATGCCCCTTTTTATTACATCTAAAACATATTATATTATATTTTGATTTATTTCTGTTTGGCATACCTTTGTGATCATTTTTGTTTTTGTTCTCTTCAAAGTCTTTTCTTTTCTGGAATTTCGGTGCCCCACATTGACCCTTCTTCGCTGTTACCCACATCGCATTGGAAGACCCGTTTGTTTGACAAGTCTGCTTTCTTGCATCGCTCTCCTCAAGTATTTTAATTTTTAAAGCTTCTACAGCAGGCAAGTTATCACGGGACTCAATGGCACATCGGAAGTTCTCATAACTTCCTGGCAAACTATATAACAGCATGATAGACAATAAATCTGGGTTTATATCAACATTCATCGCCTCTAGTTTGTCCACAGCATCAAAAAACTTGTTAATGTGATCTCTCACATCGTCACATTCCTGCATCTTTTGTAATGTCAATTGTTTGAGCAATGTGGCCTTTCTCGCAGGCCCTTTCGAAGCATATATTGATTCTAGCTTCAACCACGTTTCACGTGATGTCTCACAACCTTTTAATTGTCTTAATTCACTGGGTGCAATACTTAATATTATATCAGACTTGGCTTTCTTATCATCACTTAGCCATTTGTTATAATTTACCAACGAAGCCGCGTTTTCTTGAATAATTTCTGGCTTCACTTTCTCGCCAGATACATATTGCCAATGATCATTTTTCACCAATAGTGCCTCAGCTTGCATTCGCCACGTATCATAATTATTTTTGTTTAATGCTTCAATTTTTGCCAAATTTAAATTCATTCTGGCTATACGACACACGTGGCAAACCTAACCTTTCTCGTAAAAGAATTTTTAATTTAAACTTTTAGCCCTGGGCCCATAACCTGTTAGAAAAACAGCGTGAGAGAAAGGGTTTTTATATTAGGCTAGGCACTTGTATTTATAATTGTTTAATGAACAAAGCAACTTGTTAGATATATGTAAAAGGCGCATTACACAGCACGTGTTGGACAAACTTACTCGTTAGGCGCGTATCGAGAGACAGAGAGTGAGCAGAAAAGAAAAAAACGTAGTGGTGCTCACTCAAGTCCCACTCACATGTATCACGCACACCACACTCACTGTATGCATTGACTTTTCAACAATTAATATATTTTTTTGTACAAGTCGAAAACTGCAACAATAATAATAAATGCGAGACAGTCTGAACACATTAGTTAAATATACAGTGTGTCAGTTGTTTTTGAAAAAGTGCAACTATCTCGAAATATATGAATAGTACGAAAAATTGTTTCATACGGAAGTTGTATGATGTCGGGGGAGACATAGCATGCTCGTATTTTTTATTTCTTTTTCTTGTAACTGACATGGAAATGTTTTCTCAAAACTACGCACATGTTTTTTTTTATTCTAAACCCATGTTCAGATTTAGGGAGCGAAAATTACATTCTACAATATAGTAATATGTCGTTAAAAGCCTGAGACGAAAACAAATGCGTGGGATGCGGAGAAAACTATTTCGGGGAAGCAGCGATATTTGTGCTACGAATGTTTCTGCGGTCTTTTCGGTTGTTCATTGCCAAGAATTTTTTGTTGGTATTTCGGAAACTGTTGAATGTTTGAATGGTGAAATTCAACAGTTATATACACCATATATTTCACCATTCAAACATTTAACAGTTTCCGAATTACCAACAAAAAAAGATGTCTTGGCATTGAACAACCGGTAACAATATATATATGCTGCATCCAACATTCAACAGTTTCCGAAATATTGATAAAAGAAGGACATTTTGGCATTGAACAACCGAAAGGATTGTGGAGGGATCCGTAGCACAAATATCGCTGCTTTCCCTTGTCAGTTCGGGGATCACTCTCCCACCACACACGTGGTTCAAACACTATTAACCCTCGTATAACGAAAGCAGGGCCATTTTGACCCAACTCTGCCAAAGTCTTTCTTTATTAATAAATTTTATTTAATTTGAAAAATTTTAATTATTTGATTCATTTTATATTTATTTTTTTTCGTGAAACCGGTGTATCATCGAAATTGTTTTTATGGATCAAAAAGGCCCTGCATTAGTCTCATGGGGCCATACAGTATTGTCTCATTGTGGACTCGGTTTGGTGTACACGATGTGGGTTTTTCGCTATCCCCACCACTTCTGTCTCACTCTTGTCCGGCGAAGGCGAGAGCGAGATGGAACGAGAGCGAGCGAGAGGCACTGGAAGCGAGCAAGGGCGGTACGAGACAAACGACGCGTTGATGTTTTGTCTCGCTCCGTCTTTCGGACGCCGTCACACTGCGTGCTTTGCGTGCGCGACGGGCGTGCGCAATGGTCACGAGCCCACGTGTGAGCACGGGAACCGTTTCGCAAAATTTTGACGCAGGCACGATTCCATCTGAGGGTTCGCGCCCGTCGCGCACACTCGCCGCGCACGCAAAGCGTTCCATCTCGCTCCACCCTTCGGCCAGAAAGAAGCGAGAAACGAACACTCGGAATTAGGGCTCTGTTCAGGATGTGGGTTCAACGCCGGTCCCGACCAGCGAGCCCACAGCGAGGAAATACTGTATTCCTCATTCGTTATCAGCGGTTCATCCGCCTCGTCCACAGCGGTACTGTTTTGGGCCTTGTTATTTTTAATTTCAGCCCGCGTGATCCGCCTTTTTGTTTGGGCTAACCACTTAGCACAGGCGTTCCTGATTTCGACATCCGTTGCTGAGACCCCCCTCTCGCTGCATGCAGCGTGTACTGAAACTGGAATAATACATGCATTTATTTTACAATTTTAATTGCTGAAATGAGATAAATAATAAATTTACTTACCCAAAACTAACTTCACTAGATTTTTATATATTTTCAATGGTTTTTTTTTTGTTTCTCCCACACCAACTATACTTTTCTGCTACATTATCATTTATTATTTTTTGAAGCACCATCGCCGTCGTTATTGATAAATTGCTCCCACCTATTCTTTTCAATACATTAACCTATAAAAAGACATCAATAAATTATTTTTGTCATGAAACATGGCTTCAATAAAAGCAGCATTCGTGTAACACCAATCACAGAGTGCATTGAAGCAATGAAATAGTATATTCTCCCGTGTCAAGCATTATATTTTTTTCAACACCTGCATGAAAGGTGTGTTTTTGAAAGCCTGCTCAGCGATTCGCAAAAAATATGCATGTTCGATTCCTTTTTTATTCTGTCAAAATTAATAAATAGGTAACTCAGCTCAAACGATTGTGGCCGTTCGAGATTCGATTGCATTCGAGATTACCAGGGCTGTTTTTTTTATATCGCTAACATTCTACAGTATTTCATGAACATGATGAGGTCACAGCCAAGCCACAGGTTCCCGTCTAGAACACTTCTAATTCACGTTGAAACACCACTGTAGCGGTATCTGCCTATGATCGTCATAATGGGAATGTATCGCAAATGAAACTCGGTCGATGTGGCGCACTGATCGTAGTGCTCTGAGCATGCGCGTGATGACGCCGTGACGTTGAACCAATCAACGCCAGCGCAAAGCCAAGCTCATCTTGGCTTTGATTGGTTCAACGTCACGGCGTCATCACGCGCATGCTCAGAGCACTACGATCAGAGCGCCACCTCGACCGAGTTTCATTTGCGATACATTCCCATTATATAAATCTGCGCGATCGACTATGTTCGCGATGCTGTAGCGTAAATAACACCAAGAATAAATGTCACATGACTTTTATTGGAATGAACCTCAAAAAAAATCATAATAATTTTGGCACTATAAACGATAAAGTTCTAATGTCCAAAGTAAATAAATGAACGGATTTATAATGGAATACACAAATAAATAAAGCGGGATGGTAGGGTAGTAAAGAAAAAAATGGAAACGAATGTTATATAGGTATTTCGTAGAGATGGCAGGGGTTAGGAAAGCAGAATACTGAGATGAATAAAGCCTTGTGGTATTTTATTCGTAGCAGTCTTCATACATTAAAATCTAAGACGCTCATTCTTAGTGGAAATGTGTAGAGCATAGAAATACGCATTTATTTCAAAATCTACTATCCATTATTTTATGTTAACATCGGGAAAATAAACATAACCGAAAAAATGTAAATTAAATTTTGTGACAGGACTGCGCGAACGTGTCTCATTAATAATCATCCGTTTACTTCACGCTATATCTGCCACAGTGGTGTTTCAACATGAATTAGAACTGTTCTAGACGGTACCCTGTGGCTTGGCAGTGCCCTCACCATGTTCATGAAATACTGTAGAATGTTAGCGATGTAAAAAAAACAGCCCTGGTAACCTCGAATGCAATCGAATCTCGAACGGCCACAATCGTTTGAGCTGATAGCGAATTCGGGAGACCCGCACTGGGCGCACTGAGTGCGAACTTTTTCGGTGCCAAGATCACTAGCGCATTCGGTAGGCAGGCACTGACACCGGGTGTGTTCCAATTCACGCATAGTGCGCATGAAATTGGTGGTATCGTATTGGTGGCATCGTACGATTCCCTAGAATTTCTCTCACTTGCCACCAATACGATGCCACTTCCGGTGCAGCGAGCGGTGCAGTGACTGCTTCTCCTTTGAAATTCTGCGATTGCTGCACCGCTCGCTGCACCGGAAGTGGCATCGTATTGGTGGCAAGTGAGAGAAATTCTAGGGAATCGTACGATGCCACCAATACGATGCCACAAATTTCATGCGCAGTATGCGTGAATTGGAACACAGCCACCGTTCTATTCTGGTGCCACCTGGTGCTAACCCAACGGACCTAACACAATATCACTTCAGCATGGATCTAGGAATAGAGGCTGCAGTTGGCTGCAGTGACTTTCCATTTCAAAATCAAATGACCGTCGTACTGAATACCTATTTAATAAAACAAGCATAAACATGGAGTTAGCAATCAAAAATTTCCTTTACGACGAAAGTAACAGTGTTGTTGGAAATAGAAATGAAGTGTTATGCGAGGTGATAAACCACGCAGGTGGGTAATACATATTATACATATTTTTGTACGAGTTGATTTGTAATTGAAGTTACAGTCGCGACGTCTGCAATTTTTTTTTAATATTTTGACATGAACAAAAATTCTGCCCTTTCTTGTTATTAAAAAAAAATCATTTAATTAAAAATCATTTAAATCATTTAATCTATTAAATTTAAAACATATCAAAAGGGGCCATTTATTTGGTAAAATTATGGTACCGAAGCAGAAATTGTTAGAAGCAGGATATGAATTAGTCTCGGGCAACCCATCTGTAGAAAATCCAGAAACCGCTGAAAATGAGTGGTCCGAAGGAAATACCTCATTCGTATTGGAGAAATATGCGAAATATTTAAAATTGGTTGGCCCAATGAAGGTATTTCCTGCAAAGAAAGCAATGTGGCAACGAATTGCTCAAGATTTGGAAGCCACAAGGGGGGATAAAAAATCATATCTACAATGTGAGAATAGATATAAAACTATTATGAAACGAAAGCGTGCGTCGAAAAAAAATAATGCCACGTCCGGCTCAAAACGGATGAGGGTGGAATATGAAACCGAACTGGACAAAATTGCGGCTGTAGATGATAGTTTTCAGCCCGAAGTATTGCAGAGTTCCCAACAAATAATAATTAATAAAAAAGACGCACCCCAACGTTCTAAATTTCAACCCCCCAAAAAAAAAAAGTAAGTGATATTCTCTTAGAAATACATTTGGAAAAAGAAAATACGCGACAGAGAAGACACGAGGAGAAAATGGAATTATTAAAGAGGCTTGTGGAAAAACAAAATAATGTTTAAAATTAAGTATTATACTGTCATCTACAGTCGCAATTTTCTAAAGAATCTGTTAGTTTTATCATTAATATAGTTAATTATAGCACTATGCCTAGTCCGGCACTATATACTATTGCCAGATGAGAAGAAGAAAGACTACCCACAAGCTGAAATGTCACAGAGGCAAGGGGAATCGTCCGCTGTTGGTTTCCTTCGCGTTCTTCGTCACGGGACGAACTGTGTTGGAGGGGATAAGTTGTGACATTTCAGCTTGTGGGTAGTCCTTCTTCTTCTCATTTGGCAGTTATTAATAGTTATTAACTATAGCAATTAATTATACATCATAGCAATTAAAAAAATCAGTCCCGATGTAACCATAAAAAACCATATCAAAGTATAAATAAAAGTATAAGTATAAGTATAAGTAAAAGTGAAATTTTTATTACACAATTAAATTATTGTAATAATTCACGTAACATATTTCGTTTTTGTTCATCTTCAATTCTGTTTTCATTCTCATTAATTGGTTCACCATGTACAATATCGTTTTCAATATCTAGTTCTTCTATCATGAAATCATCGAAATCATCACCATATTGAAGGCACAAATTATGCAGTGTACAACACGCTATTATAAATTTAGAACTACGTTGAACCGTACAATAGTCTAATCTAATTAATTGCCTAAATCTCCCTTTTAATAATCCAAAGGCATTTTCTATTTTGACTCTGCAACTTGAGAGCTTGTAATTAAAATTTTTTTGTGATTCCGTTAAGTCACCGTAGTTGCGGTAAGGTGTAATAAGGTACTTTTTTAGGGGATAAGCAGCATCCCCTAATACGTGCCATTGATCCCCACACGCGTTTGGCAATACAGTGCTTATAAATGATAATTTAAAAATACGCGCGTTGTGCACTTTACTCGGTGCTCCCGTGAAAACGTCGAGGAACATCTTGTTGGAGTCACATATTGCTTGTGGTGTCAATGACGGAAAATCGTGTCGATTCACGTATGTAGATTTTATTTTATGGGCAGGTGTGCGAATCGGTATATATGTCCCATCTATACAGGGTCATCCGTTAAAACTGCAACCTACGCGCGCGCGAACAGACGAAAATGGCAACACCGCCTCACGGACGCATACCACTACAACCATGCACCGGCCCAGCGTTCGGAGGGTTTCCAGCGACCGCTGGACAGCGGTAAAGCTCGAGATTTGAAAATTTTAGGATGGGCTCTTTCAAATTAACATCACAAGGAGGTGTTTGAAATTTCGCGGCCGGGGTTGAAGAATTTGGGGACATTTTCGTATAACTTTTGAACTATAAAAGATATCGGAATGCAATTTGCGCTGAAAAATGAGGAAAAATTATTCCCTCTTAATGATGGATAATTTAAAATATTTTACGTTTACTTAATTTTTCATTTATCAATTTTTTAACCATAATTGTTGTGAAAAGCTTTTGCAAACTTTTTATTTAATACTGTATTTAATACTCTTTTTAAAAGTCACGATGTTGATAAACAATAGCCTAGTTGTTTCCGTGTCATTACTTTCATAAATTGAGAAATTAAATTTTTATTCAATTATATGTTAGTTCTGCACAAACCCCAGAAGAAGGGGGTGCAGTAAGAAGTAACTAATGGGACGACGTGGCGAAAAATCTCTCCGTTCAATGATATAGCGCCACGGTCAACCCTGTCGTAGCTAAAAATTTTGAAATTAAGACGGGTACGAGACCAGTTGACATTGTTTTCAAACATCATTGCAGTAATCCGGGGTGCGAGTGGTAAACCGATCATAAAAGCGGACCGCGCGGCTCGTTTACCTGGGCCGGTGCAAGAGACCATCCTAAAATTTTCGAAGCTCGGGCATCACTACTACCCAGCGGTCACTGGTAACCCTCCGAAAGCTGGGCCGGTGCATGGTTGTAGTGGAATGCGTCCGTGAGGCGGTGTTGCCATTTTCGACTGATCGCGCGCGCGTAGGTTGCAGTTTTAACGGATGACCCTGTACATCCTAGTATTCCAGGGAAACCATTAATCTATAAATTCCAGTAGAATGAAATACCGCATGCACACACACACACACACACACACACAAAATACATTTTTTTTTCTTACATTTATAAACTCCGTGGAGATTTTTATTTTTTCATCTAATGTTTCCGGAAATTTTATTACAGATTTTGCAATGTGATTTAAGAAATCCATAACATTATCACTATATCTGTGGAATGTAGATTCCGCCATATCAAATCTACTGGCCACATCTCTAATGCAGGTTTTGTTACCTGCAAACCTTTAACACAGAAATATGTATGAAAAGAAACGATCCCCTACCTTCGGTTTTCAACCCAACATCTCCGTCCTTTTGGACGACGACCGTGAAGGGCAACACGTTTTGCAATTGCATATATTTGTGTAAGAAATATATTGCTGAATTATTTCTGACCATAAGAATCCCAATAGCGCCTGATCACTCGAAATTGCATTTTTGTGATGACAAAAAAATTCAGAATTCTCATAAAAATTTTTTAATTTTCTATATGTATCACGGTGGATTCGAAAGTTTCTCTGAAACTAATATATATCTCTTATAACTAATTATTAAATTCATAATATAAAGAAATCAATTTATCTTATAAAATTACATACTTCCTTGTCAGAATATTCATTTATTATTTGAATATAATTTTGAATTTTCGGCCTTGCCTCCTTTAGATAGTGTAATAATAGTGCATTTTCAATATCGTCATCACTGCTACTTGATTCGCACAATTCTAGAGCTAATAATAAATTTTCGGCCATTTCGATGGTTATCCGTAAAATCTTGCTTGATGCCTTGATATTCAATTATGTATCAAATATTTATTATAAACTTTTCGAGCGCTAAGGAAGGAGGCGCAGATAAATATGTAATGTTGTAAAGTTCATTCTTTACTCTTTACTGTTGAAACTTCGCGCTTTAAGAGCTTGCGCTAATCGCCGCTAGGGCGAGGATCGCAAAACTGCACTGCCACAAAGCATCAGTGCCATAAAGGTTGCACTCGTGCAGTTCATTCCGTTGATCCGAATGCGAATTTTGCACTACACCAGGGCAGTTCATGGTCCTCGAATACGATACAGGGTTAGGTCGTGTGTAATCCAATCAAATGTAATCGATGCTAGGGGAATTTGCACTGGCATTGTTCTGGTGGTGCACTGGCATGGTGCTGGAGCTGCACTAGTGCAGTGCCAGTGCGGGTCTCCCAGGGGGTGGACAGTAATATAGGCGCCGTGCAGAAACATAGTTCATCCCGTTTTGAGTATACGCTAGATGGCGGTGTTTCGCCCTCCCCACACCCCTCACTCCGCTGGCCATAGGTTGCGTCTGTCTTCGTTGCACTCAGTAATCAGTTCAAATCAGTCACGTGGCCGTCATTTGCCGCTGTTTGCCGCCATTCACTGTTATATGCTGTCATTGTATCTGATCAGATTTTCAGTGATTGTCAGCAATCATCAGCAATTTTCAGTGATATCTTTGTCGGTAAAGTGCAGTAAAGTGTATTCATTGTGTTTTGTTTAATTCTGATTTAAGGTAAGTATTGTGCGTTGAAAATGAACGTGAAACGGGTTTCAAATGACAAGCAAAAGTGTGCTGTCTTGAATTGTACATCAACTCGACAGGTAAAATCTCATCGTTTTCCAAAATGTATAATCGCTTCGCAGTGGATTGAAGCAACGCGTAATCCACGGTTGCTAGGCTTAACATCCAAGCAAGTTCACGATGAGCGGTATGTAATTTGTCATTTGCATTTTCAACCACAGGATTATCAATGCAGGGAACGGAGAAGGCTAAAGGAAGGAACAGTAACTTCCTTGTTGCTGCCTGACAAAAGGGAAAGCAGTTCATCGTCAGAGAACGTTGAGCAGAAAATTGATGTGGAGAGGAATGAAGATTTGTCATCCGAGATCAATATTACTCCGTCAACTGCAGACTTTTCACCAGTTACATTTGGGAATTGGTTTTCAAAGTCACCGGAAAGAAGCTCGTCCCTTGCAGTCGCTGAATCCAGTGACTACATTTTTCCAACAACGCCAAAATCTACCGTAAGTAACTTTTCCAAGATAGATAGCGTTAATGAACTTCCTGGAACAAGTTCCGGCATATATTCTCAAGATCAAAATATACAAAAAGCAACAAAATCTGGACCGTGTAAACGTTTAGTTTGGAAAAGGAAAGATTTAGATGAAAGTACAAGAAAAATGTATCAGCACGTATTACAAGCAAAGAAGGAAACGGATAATTATAGGACCAAAAGCTTACGATATGCAGATCGTTTGAAGAAGCTTCTGAACAATGCGAAGGCTGTGGAATTCGACAAACACTTAGGAGATCTTAGTACACTGCAGAGGCACTTTGTCAGCATGATACTCAGAAATGCTGGTAAACATAAACATGGACGACGATACACGCCAGATGAAAGGCTTCTATGTCTGTCGATCTATAAAAGATCAGCATCTGCATACAAATACTTATGTACTTTTCTCCCAATTCCTGCTCCAAGAAGAGTTCGCCAACTATTAAATCACATTCGTTTGGATTGCGGTGTGACAAAAACAATGAAAGACTGCTTAAAGGAAACAGCCAACCGCATGATGGATCCACTGGATAAGGTATGCGTACTCATGTGGGATGAAGTGTCGCTAATGCCGAATGTACAATACTGTGCCGAAAATGACAAAGTTGTTGGTCTGGAAGATTGGGGAACAAACCGGACCTCAAAGTATGCAGACCACGCACTGGTTTTCATGCTGCGAGGCATAAAAACCGGTTGGAAGATCCCGTTCACATACAATTTTTGTGCTGCACAGACAACTTACGAACAACTAATACGTTGCATCAAGGAGGTCGTCCGAGCTGTTACTGATGCCGGTTATACAGTCGCAGCGACAGTATGTGACCAAGGCTCCTCCAATATGAAGGCCACCAAGATAATGCAACAGGACATGGACAGAATTCGAGAGCAAAAAGGAATTAAAAAGTATTGGACGATCCTCATCGATGACGTCGAATTTATTCCGCTATATGATGTTCCGCACATGCTGAAGTGCATGCGGAACAATTTTTTGACCAAGGATATAGAAATCGATTTTGATAGACCACATTTGAAGAATGCAGATAGAAAATTTGCAGCATGGAACCATGTTATTACAGCTTACGAAATCGATGTTTATTCGGATTTGATTGAGCGACACGTGCCGGATTTGACGGATCAACACGTTTATCCCGAAAAAATAAACAAAATGAAAGTCAAACACATGATGCAGATTTTCAGTAAGAAGATGTCTTGTTTCGTCGACCTCCTTGCAAGGACAAGTGCACCGATAAAGACCAGTATTGGAGACAGAAAGATGCCAGCTGAGGGAATCAATACGGCTTACTTCCTCCATTTAATGAATGGGATTGGAGATGGGACAAATGGTGTTAATTGCGGAGATAATCACCCCAAGAGGATACCGTGGTCTGTAAAAAGTTACCATGCCGAATTTTTCGCGAACGTAAGGAGACAGCTAAGAAGCATCAGATTTATTAATTCTAAAACTAAGAAAGCAGTTACAACAGACATTCCGTGCCTGCAGAATTTGATGAATACTTTGCAAGGTTTCCAATTGTTATGGGAGAAATTAGAAGGAATGGGCTTTGAAACTTTTGCTACGAGGAACGTCAATCAAGATCCACTGGAGAATTTTTTTGGCAATGTCAAGAGCCACAATTTCAGATCGAACAAGCCTACGTGTTACCAATTCGAGGCCATATTCAAATCGTTGCTGATAACAAGTTTGACGTCGAAGCACTCGCCGGGATACAATTGCGAGGACGATAGGGGAGATTTTTTTCTGCCGCAACATACAACGCTACTTAGTGGCACTGAGTATCTACCACATGAAGTGGACGATGAGGAAATCGATGAGGACCAGAATGAGGACCAAGTACCCCTTACCATTATGAAAGAACATAAAATTTACAATTCTGGAGACATTATTAAATGTATTAAAAACAGTCTACCTGCATTAACAGGATGTGAGAAATGTTTTGACTCTTTTCAAAAGCAGTCGTCTAAGAGGCAAGGAAGTACGTGTTTTACAGACCAACATTTACTTGCAAAACGATATTTAGGAAGAGTTATCGGCAAGAATATCTCCCACAAAAGAATGGGCAATATGTTGCAACGCATGATCCAGCGTATGCTAGAATTTAATTTTTGGACGTGTAGCGATCACAAATCCCATGTTTTCAAAACATTCACACAAATATGCGTGAAAAAATATATGGAGGATGTGCTCACATACATAAATAGAATTTTGAGAGGCCGCATTATACCCAAAAACAGACGACTTTGCGAATCAATTAAACTAGCACAGGAGTGTTATATGAAAACCGTACGCAAAAAAAAACAGATTGGAATGCGGAACGTAATATGGGTTCAATTTTATTTAGTCCGGCGTCGCACCGCGCTGTAAAGTGCGGTACCACTGACAGGATCAGTGGTCACAGGTGCCTGCAATGGCACTTGTACTCGCGGATCGTACGATCACGCGAGTCGATCGACGCCGGTGTAACTTTCCCAAGAAAGTGACGAAGGAAATAATAAATTTAATTCCCCCTGTAAGTTCACAGGGGATGACTTACATTTAGTATTTATTATTTACCCTTTATGTTCACAGGAGATGACAGACAGAAGACAGAAGAAAAGATGCAGAGAAGGATCTACGTTGAAAATTACTTGCATACGAAAGGTGCTGAGTCCGGTTTGGTCAAAGTGCGTCAGACTGGTACGGGCGTCGCAGGTATGCATGATATAATAGTAGTAATAAGTATGGTAATTACGATAATAATTAGTAAAATATCCTTTATGTTGTATACAGAACTCGTCGGTTCCTGTCTTGGAGCGAAATCGTCGACGATGTATCGGTCAACAGTATATATGGAAGTACGAGGGCATATATGTGAGGAGTGATTTTTCAAAAGTGAAAATTTCCACATAGAACAACTTTTCAATAACCGCAAGAAACTGTGGTATGTACCTACGCGTATTGAAAAAAATATTTTTTTATTAGTACACGTTCATTTTATTCTTCCATCTGATAGCAGCAATGCTTTAAATTTCAGGGACAATGGGCCTCATGAATAAAGTGTAAGCAATTGCTTTTTCTTAATATTTTACTAGGAATTGCTTAAATTCATATGAATAAAAACACAAGCAATTGCTTTATCTTGTAGGAATACTTAAACCACCAAGGAATCGTTTAAAGTAAATGCTTTTCCTTAATTTTTTAAGGAATTGCTTGCAATCGAATGAATAAAAGAAACAAGTTTTTTTCTCCTAATAAATTTTGATTTTAAATATAGTTTCACTAATGCACCTATAATTACTAATTTATTTTTAATTCAAAATAAACCATTTTTATAATTTTAATGTTAATTGTAATAACCAATATTTAATGTTGAAACGCAGGACGAGATCGAGTCAGGAGCACTGAACACGAGCGAGCAGGGACAGCCCGAGAGAGAGTGAGAACGTTACCGGCAATCACACCTACCATTTACTTATACGGTCTAGTAAAGCCAGCAATTCTTTATGATTTATATCCATATGAAAATAAGCAATTCCTTTTTTGTTTAAGGGGGGATTCTACCTTGTTGGGCCGAAAAATAGGTAATTCTTTGTGAATTTTTTGTACAAAAACGGTTTAACAAATTAATTTGAGGTTTGACAGGCTGTTTTATTGTATCTTGAGCTATTGTTGTGAATTTTTATGTGACAGTAGAAAAAAAATGTGGCTGATACAGAGCGCTGACTTGAGGCGTTGAAAAAAAATCGGGTGGTCCTGGCGTTAACGAAATATACTCGAAGGATAATCTGAAACACAAAAACGAAAGAGATTCTTAATCTGTATGAATGTGGCTATCGGTGGTAGTAGATTCATTAGGATAAACACAGAAATGTTAAAATGGCAGGCTTCTGAATATGAAGTTTTGCCGATTTTTTAGAAAAATTCCACTACCACCGATAGCCACATTCATACAGATTAAGAATCTCTTTCGTTTTTGTGTTTCAGATTATCCTTCCAGTATATTTTGTTAACGCCAGGACCACCCGATTTTTTTTCAACGCCTCAAGTCAGCGCTCTGTATCAGCCACATTTTTTTTCTACTGTCACATAAAAATTCACAACAATTGCTCAAGATACAATAAAACAACCTGTCAAACCTCAAATTAATTTGTTAAACCGTTTTTGTACAAAAAATTCACAAAGAATTACCTATTTTTCGGCCCAACAAGGTAGAATCCCCCCTTAAGCAATTGATTTTGCTAATAATAAGAAATTGCTATAAGAAATAAGCCCTTTTGCTACAAACACATTTGGAAATAAGTACTTTTGTAATGTACACATTACTTTGGTTGATATATAATAAAAAAAATTCTTTAAAACAATTTCATTGCCTTTTTCTCATTCATAAAACACACTTTTATGAATAAGAACTTAATAAAATGAAAAGACCAATAGAAAACATACAGAAATACATAATTAGTTGTTACAAATAGTTACTGTAACAACTAATTATGTATTTCTGTATGTTTTTCTATTGGTCTCTTCAATTTATTAAGTTCTTTAATTACGTATCAGCACATTATCTGAACAATATTTGCATCATCTGAACGGCCATCTATAATCTTATCGTGGGGTTCTGAGTATACACCAGATGGCGGCACTGGCGTCTATCCTTCTGCACTCTTAAACATTGGAGTGTCCATGCCCTGGGGTCTCCCGAATTCGCTATCAAGTGTACGTGTATTTATTTTCCAACAAATCGATAACGATTAGTCGAACAACTGCATCTTCATACCATAGGGTAACGTCAAACTCCACTTTCTTTGGGAGGAATGTAAGAAATTGCGAATACACATGCGCGTCAAGTCTTCTTCCCTTGGGACATATACTTTACGCGAATACGTCTGAAATTAGTCATTTTGCTCCCGCTGAGCAGGCGTAAAAAAACACATTTTCAGGCATGTGTTGAAAAAAATAATAATCACCATTAGTTTAAAGAATAGTTATACAAAAGTTAATGGATATTCCCAGATAGCACAGGACGTTTTAAAAACGTCCATTTCACGTCCATTTTACGTCTGAACGTCCACGGCTTGATTTGTGAAAATGGACGTCCAGAAAACGTACTTTTCCGGACGTTTTAAAAACGTCCAGAATACGGTTTGGTTACGTCCGAAACAGGCGAATGTAAGGCGTTTTTAAAACGTTTTGGTTAGGTCAGAAAGAAGCGTTTAAAATATGTTTTTAAGCCATCTGTGTGTTATTTTAGAGATTAATTAAAGGAAACCGGGGATTGTAACCGCTGTCTAAATAACCTATACCATCCACGAAGTATGGATAGATCGAACACGTAAAGCCTAATTAGATCTCCATACAAACAAATGTTTATGAATGCTTCCAGAACAATGGAAAACAAGAAACAGATGCATTTGTTTAAATGTTTTTGACCGAATGTTTGCAAGCAGGTTTTATACAGTTTTTATATTGTTCTCATTTAGTTTTTATACAGCTTTCATAATGTTTTTGTATATCTAGTATATGTAGTTCTAGGTTAGGGTTTAAGGGGGTTTGTGTCTCGAGCGAAACTGTGTTACCGACCTGCAATTTGAGAACTGAATTTAGCGTCCTCCACTCATGAACAGCGTCTAACTCATGAACTACTCTAAAGTGTGTGAAATGTTGCATGCGTGCTGCACCAGTTATACTATTAGTGTTTTTAGAAGCGAGCCAAGTACTTAGTATTTATATATCCGGTTATGGATCTCATTCTGTTTCCAAAAAATTAAATTGTAATATCTGTAAGTTATTGATTGTAAAGGATAAAGGAAACACTGTAGGAAATGTATAGTTTGATAATTTATTTTTGTTACGTTTTTATTTCATTTTATTATGTGGGATGATAGGGCTATGGGCGAACCACCCACTTTATAATTCAAACGGTAACGCGCTGATGGTAATACCCCTGAGGTGGTGAGGGAATTTACCGAACAACAAAAAATTGTAGTATTTATATATTATTTGGTATGTAATTATTAAAAAATGTCGTATATTTGTATCAATTTTTCTAAAAAAAGCATTAATCAACGTCTATCAACAAAGTCCGCCGCAGGACTTGCCAGGCTCCCAAGATTCAAGAGTCGGACTCGGTCGGACTCCCGATTCTTACATGACTGCCCAGATAGCACAAGGACGTTTTAAAAACGTTTTTAAAACGTCCAGAAAAGGTCCAGAAAAGGTCCTAGAAACGTCCATTTTCACAAACCAGACCGTTTTCTGGACGTTTTTAAAACGTTTTCTGGACGTCTTCAGGACCTTTTCGGGACGTTTTCTGGACGTTTTTAAAACGTTTTCTGGACGTCTTCAGGACCTTTTCAGGACGTTTTCTGGACGTTTTTAAAACGTTTTCTGGACGTCTTCAGGACCTTTTCTGGACGTCTTCGGGACCTTTTCTGGACGTTTTTAGGACGTTTTTAAAACGTCTTCAGTACCTTTTCTGGACGTTTTTAAAACGTTTTCTGGACGTTTTTAAAACGTCTTCAGGACCTTTTCTGGACGTTTCTAAAACGTTTTGTGGAGGTTTTTAAAACGTTTTGGTTAGGTCTGAAATAGTAGTTTTTAGGACGTTCGTCGGTACTGGTTCGATTGAATAAAAATTTAAGGATGTAAATAGTTTTCAAAGTAATATCAAATTTAATTTCAGTTTACTTAATTTCAATTAAATTTATTGATGCAGAATATATATGCAGTTGAGGGGGAATGTACAGAATATACCACTTAAAATAGATATGAAATATGTAGAACATGTAGGTAGTACACAGAGATTATACAAATTATACAAAATATAGGTATTTAGAATATGCCCTGATAACCAGATCGGACGGCAGGATCTGCCGGCAGATGCGGCGCAACCTACGTCCGCATTCGACTACGGATCTGCCGGGCAGAGCCTGCCGGCAGGCGGACGGCAGATCGACGGCAGATCCTGCTGCCCGCCTGACACAACCAGCAGCGCCATCTGACGGCCCCCATTATCGAACAATTCCCCACGCGTGACGTCACATGGACCTACGCCCCAACACAAATGCACATTACTGCTGTAGGTGTATCCCTACCTTTCTAGGACGCGTGGAGAATTGGTGGGAATCAGTGAAATGGAGCAGTGGATTCAGTTCACATAACCTGCGAGCAGATTCTGTTGTGTATTAAATAATAAGATTTGTTTTACATGTTTTTAAAGGTATGGTTTGTTTTTATTAAGAATACGTGAGTGATTACCCTAGTAGCATTTGTTGTTGGCATACAGTTGGGCCACGCACATAATTTTAGTTGGCCAACAGTTAGATTTGGCACTTTTTTTTCAGGTTGGGCCAACAACAGAGGGCCAAGGTAGGCTTTCCTACTCTTGCCCTACTATTTATAGGGCTTACCGTAAAAGCCCCATTGAAAGTTTCTTTCCAGAAGGCGTCTTAAACAACTTCAAAAGACGTTGTAAAGACGTCTTCTTCAGGTCTGGATTAGGAAAAAAAAATTTCGCGTTGAGGAGGGGAATTGAACTCAGACTTTCCGCTTAGAAAGCAACCGCTGTTTGCAACTATCCAATACACTTACTTGTAAACAGTTCTAATTTTTAGGTACATAACAAGTATTAAGTGTTTCTAAAAACTATGCAGTGACGCGAAATATTCTACAAAATATCATTCGACCTTTAGACTCGTTCCTTAAGATTTCACATTCGTCTTAAGACAGACGTCCTCTTTACGTATTTATAAATAAGGAGAGAAAAACCACAACTTGGAATATAATAACAGGTGTTTGGATGTAGCAAATTTTCTGACGTTTGTAAGACGACATTTAATCATCGTTGTAAATTGTTTGTTAATTAACCAACCATGGTTGGCATTACTACGCATAGTAATTATAGGCCGAACATTGAATATTCGTTGGCAAACTGTCGTAAGTTTTTTGCCGTAAGCCCTATGTTGGGAATTTGTAGGCAAAACTCTAACTATATCCCAACTAATTCCCAACTGTTGGCTACCGTTGGCCAACCGAAAATGCTACTAGGGTATAATACAGCTATAAAACAAAAGAGAAACTTTCAATATTTACACCGTAAGCAATGGTGATTCTACATTCAAAAATCAGTCAATTTTCTAGATAACGAAGGACAATATCAAAAACTTTAATCCTATATTTTCGACTATTTTTTTTGTAGAATCACCATATTCCCACTTGTGTTAGTGCTGAAAATAAGTACAATATTAGTTTAAAATTAAAAGGATGAACGTCGAGAGGTCAGTTTTACTTTCAGTTATACTGAAGTAAAATGAGCACTGAAAAGTGCTGTTTGGCGGTTACGTTTTAAAGCAGTGGCGCTGAAAAGTGCCGATTGATGTTCTTTGAGAACGTCGAGAGGTAGTTCCCGTTGAAGTCACCAAAATAAGCACTGAAAAGTGCCGTTTGTTGTCTTCGCCGCAGTAAAAGAAGATACACCTCTTCTTTTAATAGGCATATTTCTGAAAAATAACTGCAGTTAATTTTTGTTTTCACTCGACAGTAAATCATGACTTTTACGGTCATGACACTAAATGTCATAACTTTTACTTTCATGTGAAAACGGACCTTCATGGATCATCTGTCTCTTCTTCCCGTTGCTGCTGTTCGGTCCAGAAACTGCGGGGCATTCGATGTTCCTCGGATGACGACGAGGGCTTTTAGTCCAGTGAAATTAGGATCTGTCTTCGGACTAATTCCCATCAAGCTGAATTTTGGCATGAGCCTTTATTTGGTCGTTATAAACAATATGTCAAAAGTCCCCATCAATCCGACTGCTGCTAAAAATTTTACAGAGGGTTGAAAAAAAAAATCCTGTTTTTCGCAAATATCTCGCTATCTGTCAGTTTTGCGACAAAAATAGTTATTATACAATTTATAGCCTAGGAAATTCTCTACAAAAAAGGTCTTGCAAGTTTTTTCGTAGGTGTAACCATTTTCAAGTACGTCGGGTTACCAAGTTTTAACCCCCATAAATTTGACAAGGGAAGATCCTGAATCCGGAAATTCAGAAAATTATGAAACTCTGGAAATATGTAGGGGATGTCCTCCTGAATACAACGCAATTTCGTTTGATGCCCAAATTCACTCCCAGAGGGTGCAATTCACCTCTAAACTTTTTTTGGGGGGGTATTATTACTCGTGAACTGTAGGAGATAGAAAAAAAGTGTTCAGGAAAAAGTTACTTCTTTTAATTAGGACTATCAGTTGGTAAGTTATAGGTCCTACAGTTCTTACGATTCGCGAGTTATAACACAAAATCGAAAAAAAACGTATTTTCAGGGGTCAATTTCAGCCCCTTACAATGAATTTGGGCACCAAACAAAAAAATTACGCAATACACACCTATATTAACATCTCTATATCCCCAAAGTTTTAAAAAATTTTGAATTTTCGAGGGGTGGATCTTCGCCCGCGAGAAATAATAAACTCATTTCCACATAAAGCGCAGGCTTTGAAAATACTAGAAAAACGAGATGATTTAAGAAATTCCGCGGAGGTTTTTAAAATCAGGGCGAATTAATTTTTAATAATGGAGTACTCGTTCTTCTGGCAATGTATGGTGCTCGATTAAACGAAGTTTCAATAGACACATTTGTTTTGCTAAATCAACGCGGCTTAATAAGGCGGTGAAATTATCTACGCTTCCACCAACATCTAGTGCTGCCCGCCAGCATTTATATCGGGTGTACTACCAAGTGCAAGTGTGGCTCGGTAACGCACTTAATCCTGCAGACTGGGGATGGATAATGAAAAATGATATTTTGGAGCCGATTCCAACTTTGTTACCGCTTGCGCCAGACACTCTGCTAAATGTAATTTTTTGCAATTGCGCCAAAGGCTGTGGATCAAACTGCGGTTGCAGGAAACTTGGCTTGCATTGTTCAGCAGTGTGCGGTTCTTGTCATGGCCAGTCATGTCTCAATGCACCTGATATAACTGTCGAAAGTAATATGGAAAATGATGAGGATGTAGATCTTGTTAAGTTCTCAGCGGAATACATACTGATTGAAGAAACAAACACAGAACACGAGGAAGACCCGTAATTTTTGTATTTTTAATGAACAAACATCGTGGATTAGGCCTACTGGGGACACCACGTTTAAAAAAAAACGCGCTCAGTACTCTACCTCCGGGGTGGTGTGGAAATGAGTTTATTATTTCTCGCGGGCGAAGATCCACCCCTCGAAAATTCAAAATTTTTTAAAACTTTGGGGATATAGAGATGTTAATATAGGTGTGTATTGCGTAATTTTTTTGTTTGATGCCCAAATTCATTGTAAGGGGCTAGAAATTGACCCCTGAAAATACGTTTTTTTCCGATTTTGTGTTATAACTCGAGAATCGTAAGAACTGTAGGACCTATAACTTACCAACTGATAGTCCTAATTAAAAGAAGTAACTTTTTCCTGAACACTTTTTTTCTATCTCCTACAGTTCACGAGTAATAATACTCCCCCCCAAAAAAGTTTAGAGGTGAATTGCACCCTCTGGGAGTGAATTTGGGCATCAAACGAAATTGCGTTGTATTCAGGAGGACATCCCCTACATATTTCCAGAGTTTCATAATTTTCTGAATTTCCGGATTCAGGATCTTCCCTTGTCAAATTTATGGGGGTTGAAACTTGGTAACCCGACCTACTTGAAAATGGTTACACCTACGAAAAAACTTGCAAGACCTTTTTTGTAGAGAATTTCCTAGGCTTTAAATTGTATAATAACTATTTTTGTCGCAAAACTGATAGATAGCGAGATATTTGCGAAAAACAGGATTTTTTTTTTTCAACCCTCTGTAAAATTTTTAGCAGCAGTCGGATTGATGGGGACTTTTGACATATTGTTTATAACGACCAAATAAAGGCTCATGCCAAAATTCAGCTTGATGGGAATTAGTCCGTAGATTGGGCAGATTTCCGTCTAATTTCACTGGACTATTTGCTCTTGAACCACGCTTCCTGCCGCGTACCCTCTCCTTTGCCGCCTTCAGTTCCGCTTGCATCCGCAATTGGAAGTCGGATCGAGTGGGCTTGTCAAACTTGCGGTTTCTACAGACACCGTCTGAAAAAGAAATGTATGCAAAGTACGTTAGGATCAATGGAACATACAGTAATAGTAACAATAATTCTACGTAAAAAGATGAAAAGTGCTTATTGCTTCGTACCAAAAATCGCCAACGCGATACGGGTGTCGTAGAAGGATTTAAGTCCTTCGCGGCCAAACCATGTGTATGACAAAGTTAAGTCGTCCGACAATGCTTCCTTGAAGCAGGACTTGACCGCTCCCTTGAAATCGAATCCACCCACGTATTCGAAATACTTTACCTAAACAAAGCGAGTAAAGATTGATGTGAGTATATATTATATATGATAGTAAATAAAATAATAATTTCGTTTTCACTTACGACTTTGTAATAGGTGTCGTCATCGATGTCCTCAAAGCATTCGACCTCCTGCACTGAGGACAAGGGAAGGACTACTGGCTTTGTCGGTCGACCAGTGTTATGCGTGCTCTGCACAGATTTCTGAATACTCATTAAGAGAGTATTCATTCTTCTGCAAACAGAAGAGATTAAGACGTAACGTATTAATAAACACGATACATGCGATACTTACGTTAGCTCTGCCTCGATCCTCCGATCGCGTCCCGTGAGATCTTCTTCCATGCTCCTGCGAACATTAACATTTATAAGAAAATATGCTTACAATAATATTTTTATAGCAAAAAAAAGCAAAATGTAAATTTACCCATCATCAGGGTGTTGTGTCGGCGCTGTGTTATGCTGCAACGGCTCACCGTGGATCACAGTGGCGCGTGCAGACGATGTCCCTGGATCTGTGTATCCTTCGAGGGCAGGAATATTGGCCGCATCCGTATCCTGAAACATAAAATTCTGATTAAGAGTAGGAACACCCTTCGACGTTGTTGGATCGTGTTCCTGCAGGACTGTCGCCAGATCCTGGATGTCCTGCTCTATTGGTGGTCTCTGCGCGGTCGACGTCTTTCGCCGTTTCGGTACATCCTCCTCCGAAGATGTCGTCTGATATCGTGTGGGTTTCACGACCACACGTTTCCCTCGTTTCTCCATGCTAGTCTGTAAGTCAAAAAAGTACATATTACGATACTTAGCAAAGGCGTGTTAGATGTGTTTTCCATTTTACATGCAATATTTTATGCACCAACTATTCTCACATTTTCCATATTATATTTTTATGTATCTTAATTGTACGAAACCTCAAGACGAACCTATTTAACGTACTATTCAATAATTCGAGTGTAACGCGACAAAGGCTTCAACAGTAGAAAACGTGAAAAAATGACCCATCACCATAGATTAACAAGGATACGTGTAAATATGGTTTTACTCGTTAAGAGCAATACAAAAGAAGAAAATGTAAATATTATAGCACGTCACTCACCAGAAAATAGTTTGTAACTTACCAAAAAGAAGAGACGAAGCTAGAAAGTGAACTTTTTTTTTTTTTTTTTTACATGGTGGAAATCCCTTACGGATACCTCACCCCCCGTGGGAGGGGTGAGATTATGTGGGGCTTGCACCCACTAAAACCACCATGGTGACCACCTGACGCGAGAGGCTTACACAAGGGAGGGAGACTGGCAGCGAGATACTTTTAACGAAAATAAATATTGAAGGATTTAAACACTACGGCTTCTCGCTGTGTGAAATAACGGAAACTACATAGACACGGGTTTCTAAGGGGATGGGGTCGGCATTGTAGTCAATGGGCGTACTACCGTGAAAAGGAATTCTATAACATTTAGCGCGAACCTGATCGGGGGAGATGTATAAAATGTCGGAACTCAATGTGGCGCATTTATATACGCCAAGAGCGGAAGACTTCGTGGCGATATCATAAAAATCTTCGACCTCTAGAAATTTTCTAATACCTAAACGATAAGAGTTATTGGAGTCCACACTAATATTGAAAATTACGCAGATGGAGCCGTCGACTGAAATGCAACAATTATCGCGTACATTTATGCCCAGAGATATGCTATTGAACTCTATCTTATGGTATTGAGAACAATTGGGGTTGTTACTAAGCGGTCCAGATACGCGAGTAGAAAAATCGACATTACAATGAATATTTGTGCCATAAAGTTGTCTCTCCTTCATCCTATTGAAATACTGTTGCAGAGGAAGACTTGGCTTTCGGAGATAATTTTTAAAAATGGACATGTTGTTTTCATATGGAAAAGCAGAACACGAATCTAAATTACCAAGACGTCTGACATCGTTGGTTAGGTGAAGAAGACCATGGACGTTATAACTATTAAAAGTTGGGCCATAAAGTTCTTCGTTACGAAGAACAAATTTCTCCAGAGCTGTCTCTGCGAATTTCAAGTGCGTGCTCGATGGAGATTCTGAAACTAAAATCCGTATGGCCGCATGTAAGAATAAGAAGTGATTGTATGTGGTTTTCTCCAGTACCCCACTCAGTATAACTGGCCCTGTGTACAGAACGAACTGACGGAATTCGGTCGCCTTATATTTAGAGCATAGTTCAATATCTCTGGGACGTCTTGCAAAGTCTGAGGGGCAATATCTGCTAACGCTATTCAGTCTCGCGGACAGTAGAGAAATTTTCACGCGGTCAAATTTTGAGAAAGGTGGATACTCTCCAAGTACCCACGCAGACAAGAGTTTCTTTACTACGCCCAAGCATACAGGATGCATATACTCAAAAGGAACTTGCGAAACCATTCCCATCGGTAGCGATGACAATGGGTTCGCACCTTCCTTGTGATGCTTTGCGCCTGAGCATTCAATATATTCCTCATCGGTTCGAGGAGAATGTTTAATCCCATGGTAAGCGTAATGCCTACCGATCAGGGTACCAGAAACTGTACATTTGGAACAGGGACGTAAAGACATATGCCCATAATGATTTAATACAAACGCTCGAGCTGGTGCGTCAGCTATGAAGCATCTCAGTCGTACGGGCAACTTACTGCAATTGAAATTTATGCCTCCGTTGGACATAATGGCATTAACGTCAGCAATAAATTTCTCAAAGAAAACATTGGCGTCGCGTGGTTTTCGGGGACCTTTATAAATGCCTACCACTATCGGTTTTAGGTGAGGAATATTTGAAATTCTACATTGAATGGGCCAGATATGAATGGAACTTGATTTGTCTAAACTACATCCGTCGGTATGAAAATCTAATTCTAAGTGTCTAACAAAAGCTACGGACAAAGTATTCGGGAGACTTTTAATAATTTCTGCTTCCAGATCAAAATGAATGTATTCTCCTGGTGCCACGACGAATGTGACAGCAGGAGTACGTGGCGTAGACACAAGCGTTCTAACGTCCTGAGGTAACTGGGAGAAACACGAATGCGTTCGAAGGAGAGATAATAATAAATAACGCGGCGCAGCCAATCCGAGCGTTCGTTTTCAAGCACAAAGGGTACCACGTCGAATAAAGGGTACCACGAGGTAACATTTTGGCGGTACAGTCACCTACGCTCGGATTGGCTGCGCCGCGTTGCGGTCTTTCGTGATTGGTCCGGACTCTACTTCCCAGTTCGCGTTTGTTTCGAATTCTCGTTCATTCTGAGGTGGCAGTCATTGACGGCAGATCCGAAGAATTTCCAGAGCAGCAAAACCGCTCAAAACCACGAATTACATCCCGAGACATTCACAAGACGTAAGTAATTATGGAATTGAATAATTTCAAATTATCTGCGTCGCGGAAATCGGGACGCGTACTATCGGCGAGGCAAAAACGCAGGGTTATGCGCGAAGTGCGAAGCAACTTACGCGTGCGATACCGTTCTGGATTTAACACCGTTCCTAGAGGATAATATTCCTACCGTGCAAGATGCTGCTAGCACATCTGCCGGTTGTAGTTCGTCCGCTCCTGTTGATTTAATCCCCGATAGATTCAGTGCTAGGCCCGATTTAAATGTAGAAGATGCCGGTCCTTCTGCTTCCACTTCACGCGTTTCTAATATCCACAATACAGTTTCTTTGTCCTGTGGTACTTCCTCCGAGCCATCTTTTCGCCAACGGTTAGCGTCTTGTTTCGTAGACAACAATTTGACACATGTTCAAGGAAATAATATATTATCTCTCCTTCGAACGCATTCCTGTTTCTCCCAGTTACCTCAGGACGTTAGAACGCTTGTGTCTACGCCACGTACTCCTGCTGTCACATTCGTCGTGGCACCAGGAGAATACATTCATTTTGATCTGGAAGCAGAAATTATTAAAAGTCTCCCGAATACTTTGTCCGTAGCTTTTGTTAGACACTTAGAATTAGATTTTCATACCGACGGATGTAGTTTAGACAAATCAAGTTCCATTCATATCTGGCCCATTCAATGTAGAATTTCAAATATTCCTCACCTAAAACCGATAGTGGTAGGCATTTATAAAGGTCCCCGAAAACCACGCGACGCCAATGTTTTCTTTGAGAAATTTATTGCTGACGTTAATGCCATTATGTCCAACGGAGGCATAAATTTCAATTGCAGTAAGTTGCCCGTACGACTGAGATGCTTCATAGCTGACGCACCAGCTCGAGCGTTTGTATTAAATCATTATGGGCATATGTCTTTACGTCCCTGTTCCAAATGTACAGTTTCTGGTACCCTGATCGGTAGGCATTACGCTTACCATGGGATTAAACATTCTCCTCGAACCGATGAGGAATATATTGAATGCTCAGGCGCAAAGCATCACAAGGAAGGTGCGAACCCATAGTCATCGCTACCGATGGGAATGGTTTCGCAAGTTCCTTTTGAGTATATGCATCTTGTATGCTTGGGCGTAGTAAAGAAACTCTTGTCTGCGTGGGTACTTGGAGAGTATCCACCTTTCTCAAAATTTGACCGCGTGAAAATTTCTCTACTGTCCGCGAGACTGAATAGCGTTAGCAGATATTGCCCCTCAGACTTTGCAAGACGTCCCAGAGATATTGAACTATGCTCTAAATATAAGGCGACCGAATTCCGTCAGTTCCTTCTGTACACAGGGCCAGTTATACTGAGTGGGGTACTGGAGAAAACCACATACAATCACTTCTTATTCTTACATGCGGCCATACGGATTTTAGTTTCAGAATCTCCATCGAGCACGCACTTGAAATTCGCAGAGACAGCTCTGGAGAAATTTGTTCTTCGTAACGAAGAACTTTATGGCCCAACTTTTAATAGTTATAACGTCCATGGTCTTCTTCACCTAACCAACGATGTCAGACGTCTTGGTAATTTAGATTCGTGTTCTGCTTTTCCATATGAAAACAACATGTCCATTTTTAAAAATTATCTCCGAAAGCCAAGTCTTCCTCTGCAACAGTATTTCAATAGGATGAAGGAGAGACAACTTTATGGCACAAATATTCATTGTAATGTCGATTTTTCTACTCGCGTATCTGGACCGCTTAGTAACAACCCCAATTGTTCTCAATACCATAAGATAGAGTTCAATAGCATATCTCTGGGCATAAATGTACGCGATAATTGTTGCATTTCAGTCGACGGCTCCATCTGCGTAATTTTCAATATTAGTGTGGACTCCAATAACTCTTATCGTTTAGGTATTAGAAAATTTCTAGAGGTCGAAGATTTTTATGATATCGCCACGAAGTCTTCCGCTCTTGGCGTATATAAATGCGCCACATTGAGTTCCGACATTTTATACATCTCCCCCGATCAGGTTCGCGCTAAATGTTATAGAATTCCTTTTCACGGTAGTACGCCCATTGACTACAATGCCGACCCCATCCCCTTAGAAACCCGTGTCTATGTAGTTTCCGTTATTTCACACAGCGAGAAGCCGTAGTGTTTAAATCCTTCAATATTTATTTTCGTTAAAAGTATCTCGCTGCCAGTCTCCCTCCCTTGTGTAAGCCTCTCGCGTCAGGTGGTCACCATGGTGGTTTTAGTGGGTGCAAGCCCCACATAATCTCACCCCTCCCACGGGGGGTGAGGTATCCGTAAGGGATTTCCACCATGTAAAAAAAAAAAAAAAAAAGTTCACTTTCTAGCTTCGTCTCTTCTTTTTGGTAAGTTACAAACTATTTTCTGGTGAGTGACGTGCTATAATATTTACATTTTCTTCTTTTGTATTGCTCTTAACGAGTAAAACCATATTTACACGTATCCTTGTTAATCTATGGTGATGGGTCATTTTTTCACGTTTTCTACTGTTGAAGCCTTTGTCGCGTTACACTCGAATTATTGAATAGTACGTTAAATAGGTTCGTCTTGAGGTTTCGTACAATTAAGATACATAAAAATATAATATGGAAAATGTGAGAATAGTTGGTGCATAAAATATTGCATGTAAAATGGAAAACACATCTAACACGCCTTTGCTAAGTATCGTAATATGTACTTTTTTGACTTACAGACTAGCATGGAGAAACGAGGGAAACGTGTGGTCGTGAAACCCACACGATATCAGACGACATCTTCGGAGGAGGATGTACCGAAACGGCGAAAGACGTCGACCGCGCAGAGACCACCAATAGAGCAGGACATCCAGGATCTGGCGACAGTCCTGCAGGAACACGATCCAACAACGTCGAAGGGTGTTCCTACTCTTAATCAGAATTTTATGTTTCAGGATACGGATGCGGCCAATATTCCTGCCCTCGAAGGATACACAGATCCAGGGACATCGTCTGCACGCGCCACTGTGATCCACGGTGAGCCGTTGCAGCATAACACAGCGCCGACACAACACCCTGATGATGGGTAAATTTACATTTTGCTTTTTTTTGCTATAAAAATATTATTGTAAGCATATTTTCTTATAAATGTTAATGTTCGCAGGAGCATGGAAGAAGATCTCACGGGACGCGATCGGAGGATCGAGGCAGAGCTAACGTAAGTATCGCATGTATCGTGTTTATTAATACGTTACGTCTTAATCTCTTCTGTTTGCAGAAGAATGAATACTCTCTTAATGAGTATTCAGAAATCTGTGCAGAGCACGCATAACACTGGTCGACCGACAAAGCCAGTAGTCCTTCCCTTGTCCTCAGTGCAGGAGGTCGAATGCTTTGAGGACATCGATGACGACACCTATTACAAAGTCGTAAGTGAAAACGAAATTATTATTTTATTTACTATCATATATAATATATACTCACATCAATCTTTACTCGCTTTGTTTAGGTAAAGTATTTCGAATACGTGGGTGGATTCGATTTCAAGGGAGCGGTCAAGTCCTGCTTCAAGGAAGCATTGTCGGACGACTTAACTTTGTCATACACATGGTTTGGCCGCGAAGGACTTAAATCCTTCTACGACACCCGTATCGCGTTGGCGATTTTTGGTACGAAGCAATAAGCACTTTTCATCTTTTTACGTAGAATTATTGTTACTATTACTGTATGTTCCATTGATCCTAACGTACTTTGCATACATTTCTTTTTCAGACGGTGTCTGTAGAAACCGCAAGTTTGACAAGCCCACTCGATCCGACTTCCAATTGCGGATGCAAGCGGAACTGAAGGCGGCAAAGGAGAGGGTACGCGGCAGGAAGCGTGGTTCAAGAGCAAAGCCCTCGTCGTCATCCGAGGAACATCGAATGCCCCGCAGTTTCTGGACCGAACAGCAGCAACGGGAAGAAGAGACAGATGATCCATGAAGGTCCGTTTTCACATGAAAGTAAAAGTTATGACATTTAGTGTCATGACCGTAAAAGTCATGATTTACTGTCGAGTGAAAACAAAAATTAACTGCAGTTATTTTTCAGAAATATGCCTATTAAAAGAAGAGGTGTATCTTCTTTTACTGCGGCGAAGACAACAAACGGCACTTTTCAGTGCTTATTTTGGTGACTTCAACGGGAACTACCTCTCGACGTTCTCAAAGAACATCAATCGGCACTTTTCAGCGCCACTGCTTTAAAACGTAACCGCCAAACAGCACTTTTCAGTGCTCATTTTACTTCAGTATAACTGAAAGTAAAACTGACCTCTCGACGTTCATCCTTTTAATTTTAAACTAATATTGTACTTATTTTCAGCACTAACACAAGTGGGAATATGGTGATTCTACAAAAAAAATAGTCGAAAATATAGGATTAAAGTTTTTGATATTGTCCTTCGTTATCTAGAAAATTGACTGATTTTTGAATGTAGAATCACCATTGCTTACGGTGTAAATATTGAAAGTTTCTCTTTTGTTTTATAGCTGTATTATACCCTAGTAGCATTTTCGGTTGGCCAACGGTAGCCAACAGTTGGGAATTAGTTGGGATATAGTTAGAGTTTTGCCTACAAATTCCCAACATAGGGCTTACGGCAAAAAACTTACGACAGTTTGCCAACGAATATTCAATGTTCGGCCTATAATTACTATGCGTAGTAATGCCAACCATGGTTGGTTAATTAACAAACAATTTACAACGATGATTAAATGTCGTCTTACAAACGTCAGAAAATTTGCTACATCCAAACACCTGTTATTATATTCCAAGTTGTGGTTTTTCTCTCCTTATTTATAAATACGTAAAGAGGACGTCTGTCTTAAGACGAATGTGAAATCTTAAGGAACGAGTCTAAAGGTCGAATGATATTTTGTAGAATATTTCGCGTCACTGCATAGTTTTTAGAAACACTTAATACTTGTTATGTACCTAAAAATTAGAACTGTTTACAAGTAAGTGTATTGGATAGTTGCAAACAGCGGTTGCTTTCTAAGCGGAAAGTCTGAGTTCAATTCCCCTCCTCAACGCGAAATTTTTTTTTCCTAATCCAGACCTGAAGAAGACGTCTTTACAACGTCTTTTGAAGTTGTTTAAGACGCCTTCTGGAAAGAAACTTTCAATGGGGCTTTTACGGTAAGCCCTATAAATAGTAGGGCAAGAGTAGGAAAGCCTACCTTGGCCCTCTGTTGTTGGCCCAACCTGAAAAAAAAGTGCCAAATCTAACTGTTGGCCAACTAAAATTATGTGCGTGGCCCAACTGTATGCCAACAACAAATGCTACTAGGGTAATCACTCACGTATTCTTAATAAAAACAAACCATACCTTTAAAAACATGTAAAACAAATCTTATTATTTAATACACAACAGAATCTGCTCGCAGGTTATGTGAACTGAATCCACTGCTCCATTTCACTGATTCCCACCAATTCTCCACGCGTCCTAGAAAGGTTGTAACCTCGCTTCGTCGAGGTTAGCTACCGGAAGGGTATTCGGGGCGGTCGAGTGAATGAGGCGCAGTGGTCTGTTGTACGGTCTTTATTCTTAAGGCTAAAGTACAAGCTAGCCCGGCCAGGTCTGTGCTGGCTAACAGGGTCTGTGCGGCTTAGTCTATCGCGGCGTTTATCGCGATGGTTCGCAGGCGGCGCGTCGCGGTCACGCAACGTTTCGGCGGAGGCGGGAAAGGCGAGTGGTCGTACAGGTGCCCTGGCTGTGGTCTCCACCAATGGCCTTGACCGGGAAGCCTTGAGTCCGGTCGCCCAGTGGGTTAAACCCGCGGGAGAAACGAAGGCTGTAGGATGTCCTCCGGGACAGACAAAGCCTCACCCTAAGATTGACAGCGGATATCGACTTGCGTCTAGAAGTCGGCGAACTCGCGTTCTTCTAGGGATCGTGGAGGTCGGGGAATGCAAAAATACGCAACGATACAGCTTGGATACCAAGAGTTCGCTGGGAGAGTTCTGACCGATTGCCTGTAGCGCGCTAGGTAAAACTCTGCCTGACGGGCCCGTCGCGCTGGCCTATATGGGCTGCCGCGCCAACTTTAACAGCGGGAGAACCGCTCGGCGCGTGGCCATCTCGCGGCCGCGCTCGGTAGCGGCGGGCCGCGCCAGGCGCGCGTGGTGGGGGGAAGACTCGCGTCCACCCGTAACTAGTTCGTTACATCTCCCTCTCCCTTCGGAGGACGCGATCTTCCCACCGTTCGTTTTCATTTTTTCTCTTCTCTTGTTATTTACAAACTTAACTATTACCCACCACCGGACTTAACTCTAGTTTGTACAAACTTACTGGCTACCCATCACCATACTTAAGCCTAAACCGTCGCACTTAACAGCTACCCGCCACCTCACTTAAAAATAATCGGCCAGGCATCTTGCTAGCTTCAGGGGGGAGGGGGGGTACCGGACCCGGAGCTGCTGTCTCCGCAACATCTTGAACTCCAGGTACCCCCCCGGAATGGGTACCCGGAATCGGTGACCTTCGCGGAGGGCCGGAGTGTCTATCCGCAGCTCCGAGTGGTCGGTGCGCCGCCAGGGGTTTCTCGCGGGGGTGGTGCTGGCTGGGGAAGGGGCCGTTGCTGGCGCTGTCCGTGGGGGGTCTATCCGGGCCGGGGGTTGTGCGGGGAGAAGCGGGGTCGGTGGTTTGGGCGGAGGCGCGTGCATCGTCTTTGGTGGCGGCTGCTTCTTGGGGGGCGGCTGCTTCCTGGGGGGCGGCTGCTTCCTGGGAGGTGGCTGCGTCGGGTGCGGCTGTGTCCGGGTCGGTCGTGCCGGTGGCGGCTGCGCCGGAGGCGCTGCTGGTCCTGACTGCGACCGTGGTGGTGTCGGCGGCGGCTGCGTCGGCTGCCCTGGCGCTGGCTGCGGCTGGGGCGGAGGCGCTGGCTGCGGCTGGAGCGGAGGCGCTGGCTGCGGCTGGAGCGGAGGCGCTGGCTCTGAGGGCAGCGGTGTGGCCATTGCTGGCCATGGCGGTGGTGGTGCCTGGAGGAGCGTCGCGAGGAGAGAAGCTCCGGGTCCTCTTGGGTCCGTGGGTGGGAGGCGATGGTCCTCTATTATTCGAGGTTTTGGCCTCTCCACCCCTGGCACTGTCGGTGGTGGAAGCCGACTCCGTTCCACCTCCTCCAGGATCGCCAGCTTGGTTGTCGCCGACGGTCTCGGGGGTGGCCGCAGCTGTTGCGGCGGTCCCCGTGCTGGTGGTGGGGGGCCTCCAAAATCCAGCCTCCTCCTCGCGGCCGGGGGGGGCTGATCTGTCCCCGGCCTCCGCCGGTCTCTTCGCCCGGCACTCCACGGGGCGGATGGCGTTCTCGCTCCTTAGCGGGACGGCCTCCCGTTTCGTCGTCTCGTGAGAGATTCGTACCTTCGGTGGCATGTTGCTCGTTTGTCTGCTGTATTGTTTCTGCCAGCTCGAGTCCTTCCGCGGTCTTATCATTAGTCCTGTGCATATTTTGGCAGCGCGAAACCGTGTTTATCGCCGTGGCCCTCTGTTGGTCGTAGTCGGTGGCCGCGGCCGAATTCGCGGTTCTTGTGGTTGTTGTGCTGTCGGCGTCCGTGGTGGGGGTTGTGACCGCGCGAGGTGTCTTCGCGGGGGGTCCCGTAGTGGGGGAATCTTCCTTCCTTCCCTCGCATGGTTTGAGGTCCTGAAGGTGGGCTCTCTTCGTCTTCCGCCCGCATCGCAGTATGACCAGATTCGGTCCGAGGTACTCGCGTACTTGGTGCGGGCCGGAGAACTTGGGGGCTAGCTTGGCCGCGAAGTTTTTCTCCGCGGAGGACAGGGGGTGTTCCCGGAGCATGACTGATTCCCCGATTCGGGGCCTCCAGTCTCTTCGCCTAAGGTTGTAGGCCTTTTTCTGTGCCTCCGTGGCCTGGGCTTGCGCGTGGCGGGCGAGACGTATGGCCTCGTGTAGGCGGTCCAGGTCCTTGGATCGCGCGGCATACTGGGCCTCGTCCTCTTCCTCCGGGATGTCCTCGGTCGGCCGGTGGAGTGCCCCGGGGGTGGCCGGCTCCCTCCCATGGTTCAGGTAGGCCGGGGAGTACCCCGTGGAGTCGTGTCGCGCCGAGTTGTAGGCGAAGCCAACCTCGGGTAGCCACTTGTCCCACTCTCGGTGGTTCCCGTCGGTCAGCTGGGCGATCATGGTCTTGATCACCCGGTTGACCCGCTCCACGGGGTTACACTGGGGGTAGTGATGGCGATACAGCCCCACATGTATCGATATTTCGTATCGATACGTATTAACAGTCCAAGTATCGATACAACTGATATATCGCAGATGAAATATCGATATCACAAGTATCGATACATACGTATCGGTTGTTGCGTATTTCCGCGGTGATTTTAGTAACAGAACGCAGGTTGGTGCCCGTGGAGCGCTGAACCGCTCTGCTCGTTTGAGTGCGCGGGTGTTATAAATAAATGAAACTTTGTACTGGTAAAAACTTAGAAATATATTCTTAATAAATTTAAGCGATTGCTTTTTGAGTGAGAACAGGTCTTGTACATTCAAGCGTCAAAATAGTTCTGCCTTCTCAGAGTCCTCCGTCGTTGCTCCTTCCCTCCTCGAACGTGGTGCCCTTTCCATCCCTGGGCGTCCTCCCAGTCCTCTGGCCAATCAGGATGAGGGATGAGCCGGATTCAAAGGGTAGGCTGTCCCGCGGATGTCCGTCCGCCCCCGCGAATCAACGTCCATCTTTCCCTCAGTCTTCGGGTGGTGGTGGAAACTCGGTGGAAGCGCGCTTTTCCGTTACGCAGCGGGGTGCACACGTGGGAAGAGAAAGTTGGCTTGGCTACGAGGGTCGAGTAAACTACTCTTGAAGAGAATTTATGACTTCCTTAGCGTCGCCAACTCTTCTGGAGTCAATCAACACTCTTAAAGTCTAACAAAGGACAAGGCCTTCTCAAGAGATTACGTGACTTAGAAGAAACTCGCGATTCGTTTCGGGGTTCGTTAATAGGTATCCTTTTCCTATCCTCGAGCTCTGCCAGAGATCTTTCCCACGAATGCCACCCGCATTGCGCATCCTTTATAATACTTCTTAATCATACGCAAATATCTACTTTCGAATTTCGCTCTACATCAAACTCGATATTTCTATGTCTTATAACCAACTTCACGCAATTCAACCAGCGGAACCCGCAACAAGGTCCATGTATTCCTGCCCCCGTTTCATAACCTTTTTTTTTTATACACCATGTACAATATTAATTAATATAATTCAACCTAGAGGATTGGCGTTCGTTGGGCTGAGTAAGATGACATCTTAAAGTGCCTTCTTTTACTATATATATATGTACAACTAAAAGAAAATAAAAACCTTAACCTTAATAATTCAACCTCTAGGGTACTCATGAAATCAATACCAATAGTCATTCTAATCGACGCATCTGACATATTATCATTGGTATCGATACTTAAATTAGAAATGGAATCCAAAAATGAAAATATTAATATACAAAAAAATAATTTATTCAGTTATAGGTACATTTTGATTGAAGTTCCAATCTTCGCTATGAAACAAAATGGTGCCGAATGCCGATGGCGTATCGATATTCATGGGTTAAGTATCGATACAGCAATATATCGTTACATTAAGTATCGATACAAATTATCTATGTATCGGTTGGAAAGTATCGATATTCCGATATATCGATACTGTATCGCCATCACTAACTGGGGGGTGTACGGGGGGGTCAGGCGGTGCTCGATCCCGTAACCCCGGAGCATCTCGGTGAACTCCCGGCTGACGAACTGCTTCCCGTTGTCCGAGATGACGCGTCTGGGGCACCCGAAGCGAAGCACCACCCTCTCCCTGAAGGCCTTTGTTACGGCCGGGGCGGTGGCCTGACGTAGGGGCTGGAGTTCAACCCACTTGGTGAACTTGTCCTGCATCACGGCCAACATTGTAAAGCCCTTTGCTGACCGTGGCAGGGGTCCCACCAGGTCGACGGCCACCACGTCCCAGAGGTTTGCTGCTGGAGTAGTCTGCATCCCGCCTGCGGGGCCTTGTTGGAACGCTTTGTGTTCTAGGCACTTCTGGCAGCGTTGTATGTGTCGTCGGGCGTCACGGATCATCCCGGGCCAGAAGTATTTTCGGGTTAGTCGGGCTGCGGTCTTGCTGATACCTAGGTGTCCTGCGGTGGGGGCGTCGTGGGTTTCCCGGAGTATCGTCCCCCGAAGTGGTTGGGGGACACACATTCTCCACTCTGAGTCGGTCCGGGGCCCATGAGTGTCCGAAATGTGCCGGTACAGTCGCCCCTTGATGATTCGGTATTCCGGGTACCGGTGAGGTTCTTTCTCGGCGGCGGCTCTCATCCTTTCATACCAGGCGCACCCAGAGGGTGGGTCGAGACTATCTATCCCCTCTGCTGGAGGAGGGGCTTCGTTTTCTGGCTGCCTGGAGAGGGCGTCCGCGACGACGTTGGACTCTCCTCGGCGATATTGGATGGTGAAATCGTATTGTTGGAGCTCTAGGCCCCACCGGGCCAGACGACCGGAGGGGTTGTCCATTGACTGCAGCCACTTGAGGGGTTGATGGTCGGTGAGTACGGTGAACCGGTATCCCTCTAAGTATGGCCGCATTTTCCGAATGCCCCATACCACCGCGAGGCATTCCTTCTCTGTCACGGAGTAATTTCGTTCCGCGGAGTTGAGCGTGCGGCTCGCGTACGCTATGACTTTCTCCTCCCCGTTCACCTCCTGGGTGAGTACAGCCCCGAGACCCTCGTTGCTCGCATCCGTCTGGAGGGTGAACGGCTGACTGAAGTCCGGGCAGGTCAGGATAGGCGCGGCCGCCAGTTGCTGCCGGAGTGCGTCAAACGCCGCTGTTTCCTCCGGACCCCAGATCCACTTCTGCTTCTTCTGGAGCAATCGTGTCAGTGGTGCGGCTAAATCCGCGAATCTGGGGATGTACCGTCGGTACCAGGATACCATCCCTAGGAACCGTTGAAGTTCCTTGATCGTTGTCGGTGGGGGTATCTTGGCGATGGCCCGTACTTTTTCGGGGTCGGTGGCCACGCCTTCGTTTGTTATCGTATATCCGAGGTATTGCAGCTCGGTGCGGCAGAACTGGCACTTGTCCTTATTGAGCTTTAACCCCGCCGCCCGTAGTCGCTGGAGGACCTCTCGCAGGTTCTCGAGGTGCTCCTCGAAGGTTGCTCCGAGTACGATGATGTCGTCCAGATATGCGAACGCTCGGGGTTCTAGTTGGGGTCCTATGACCTTGTCTAGCAGGCGCTGAAAGGTGGCTGGGGCGGAGTGTAGTCCGAAAGGCATGACCTTGAACTGAAATAGGCCTCTCCCCGGTACCGTGAAGGCGGTGATCGGGCGGCTGTCGGGGTCCAGGGGTACCTGCCAGTATCCGTTGGCCAGGTCCAATGTGGAGATGTACCGGGCGCCACGCAGTTTTTCTAGCGTGGCTTGGACCTGGGGCAGCGGGTATGCATCCTTTTCCGTGACCTCGTTCACTCGTCGGAAGTCAATGCAAAACCTCTTTTTCCCGTTCTTCTTGGTGACGATTACGATTGGGGAACTCCATGGGCTGGAAGACGGTTCGATAATTCCTTCCGCGAGCATCCGGGTCACCTCCTCGTCTATAATGGCTTGCATGGCGGGGTTGCGGGGCGTGTACCGATGTTTCGCCGGTTCGGCCCCGGCTTTCAACCTGAGGCGATGTTTCGCCATGTGCGTCAGCCCCGGTAACCGGTCAAAGTGCTGCAGCTCGCTGACGAGGAATGTTTCGAGGTACTGTGATTGTTCCGCAGTGCATCCCTGGAGGCCGGGGTTTGATTCAATGGCGGCTGCTGCGTCCGTAGGTCTCCATAGCATGCCCCGGACTTGCACCGTTAGTCCGAGGGCGTGGAGGGCATCGATCCCCAGGATCACGTCCTGTGTGAGGCTGGGAAGGACCCCACAAGTAATCGCCAGGACGCAATCCCCGACGACCATCTTCACTGCCATTTCCCCGTCCAGTGCTGCGGTGGCGCCGTTGGCGACTTGTACCCACCGGTCCGTGTTGGTGGTGTGGTCGCCGTTGTGTCTGCACCACTCCGCTACCTCCCTATTGATGTACGAGAGGGAGGCTCCCGTGTCCAGTAAGGCCTGGAACTCTCGGCCGTAAAGATTTACGGGCAGATGGGGACGGCTATCGGTCGTTGGTGTTGCGGAGGCTGTTGGGGCTGTGTGGTCCGGCTGTTGCCTCGTCCTCCGGACCCGTTGGCGTTTCCCGCCGCCGGCGAGCAATCACAATCTCGGCTGAGCCGGCCTTCCGTTCCGCAACGACTGCAGAATCGTCGCCCCGGCCGGCGGCAATCCCGGCGAAAATGGCCGCGTTGCCCGCAATTCCAGCAACACTGGTCTCTGTTGTACTGATTGCTTACTTCGGCGAGGCTGGGTTTCGGCGGGTCTGGCTGGACTGGGGTGTGGCGGGGTTCTTCCTCGCGCAGCGCCTCGAAGTCGGCGGCCAAATCGAGGAGCCCGGAGAGCGAGTTGTAATCTGCCCGCTTAATGTAGTGGCGGTACTCCGTCCGCAGGTTGGAGTACAGCCAGTCTAGCTGTGTGGCAGCGGACATAGCACCGTGGCGCCGCATCAGCGTTCGTAGCGCCGTGGCAAATTCGCGTGCGGTTTCGCCCGGGCGTTGGCGTCGTTGGTGGATGGCCATTTCGAGTTCGTGTAGTCGGCTTCGAGGCAGGAACGTCCGCCGGAACGCCTCCAAAAAGGCGTCCCACGTGGGGAGGTCGGCCTTTTCGTTCCGGTACCATTCAAGGGCCGAGCCTTTCAGGATCCCGGGGAGGCAGCGTAGCATCTGGTCCGGAGTGATCTCATAGCTATCGCGGAGGTCATCTAGCTGATCGAGGAAGCTTTCTGCTCCCTTACCACCATCGTAATGGCCGCCCCACTTTCTAACCCGCTCCATTGCGTAGTAGGTGTCGTTGGAAGCTGCCGTTGCGGCTGTCCCCACTGGGCGTCCTAGCCCTGGGGAGAAACTCAGTAGGGGCGCGGCTAACGTGGTGGTGCCCTCCCCACCGCTTGGAGGGTCGATGTTGATCGAGACGTCGCCGTCCTTGCTCATGGCTCTGATGTAGGCCACTACTCGAGCTCTTAAGGTGTCGAGGTCTCCGGTATGGGTGATTCCGCGTTGTTCGGCCCACTCCGCGAGTTTGGCTTTCGGCAGCCCGTACACCCAGCTCACCTTGGTCATTCACCCGGTGCAATACTCGAGTCCCTGTTCGGGCGCCAAATGTAACCTCGCTTCGTCGAGGTTAGCTACCGGAAGGGTATTCGGGGCGGTCGAGTGAATGAGGCGCAGTGGTCTGTTGTACGGGTCTTTATTCTTAAGGCTAACGTACAAGCTAGCCCGGCCAGGTCTGTGCTGGCTAACAGGGTCTGTGCGGCTTAGTCTATCGCGGCGTTCATCGCGATGGTTCGCAGGCGGCGCGTCGCGGTCGCGCAACGTTTCGGCGGAGGCGGGAATGGTGAGTGGTCGTACAGGTGCCCTGGCTGTGGTCTCCACCAATAGCCTTGACCGGGAAGCCTTGAGTCCGGTCGCCCAGTGGGTTAAACCCGCGGGAGAAACGGAGGCTGTAGGATGTCCTCCGGGACAGACAAAGCCTGACCCTAAGATTGACAGCGGATATCGACTTGCGTCTAGAAGTCGGCGAACTCGCGTTCTTCTAGGGGCCGTGGAGGTCGGGGAATGCAAAAATACGCAACGATACAGCTTGGATACCAAGAGTTCGCTGGGAGAGTTCTGACCGATTGCCTGTAGCGCGCTAGGTAAAACTCTGCCTGACGGGCCCGTCGCGCTGGCCTATATGGGCTGCCGCGCCCGGTAGCGGCGGGCCGCGCCAGGCGCGCGTGGTGGGGGGAAGACTCGCGTCCACCCGTAACTAGTTCGTTACAAGGTAGGGATACACCTACAGCAGTAATGTGCATTTGTGTTGGGGCGTAGGTCCATGTGACGTCACGCGTGGGGAATTGTTCGATAATGGGGGCCGTCAGATGGCGCTGCTGGTTGTGTCAGGCGGGCAGCAGGATCTGCCGTCGATCTGCCGTCCGCCTGCCGGCAGATCCGTAGTCGAATGCGGACGTAGGTTGCGCCGCATCTGCCGGCAGATCCTGCGCTCTCGTGGCAGACCCTGCCGTCAATCTGCTGGCAGACTGCCGGCAGATGGTTATCAGGGTGCAACATATCTGCACTTACAATAGATGTTTATAATATTGTTGAAAGATCTCAAAATATGGAGGAAAATGTTTTCGCTGCATTATTCACAATTAAAAATGCTATTGATTTACAATACACTAAAAGACTAGCACAAAGCAAAATCACAATTTTGTTATATGTAATAATAAAGAGTAATATTTCGAGCATAAATGTGTCTTATAATTATTTTTGTATATGTAGGTATACATGTAGTACAAACATTTCATCTTTGACACTGGAATTTGTCCTGCTTTACAGCTTCACAAGTTGAAAAATTAACAGTATTACAAAGCCTCTATAAGTCGAAAACTCGATAAGCCGAAACTTCCATAATTCAAACGTTTAATTTCAGTAATAATAGTACATCTATAGTATATACTCCAAGTCATTTTAGAAGGAACTTGCCGACCGACGAGTATACACCGGTTCTGCGCATGTTGGCGCAGAAACAAGCTACTACTGGCTATACCCCAAACAAACGTTCTCTCGGAGCCAATGAGCTCATTCTACATGCGCGAATAAGTTCCTTCTAAAATGACTTGAAGAATATAGTTAACCCTTATGTCAATAACCGGGTACCCGGGTGCCCACCTGGGCATGTTTTATGAAAAATTTGTATGTTCCCGTGAAAATTTCGAAATGACCGTTTGGATCTTCGTTATTTCAACATTTTGAAAGAGAAATATGCTTTCAGACTTAAAACGAAATATAGAAACATAAGGTTTATAAACGAATTCCGAATGAACGAAACAATTTATAATAAGATATCGTTGCAGGGATCATTCAGTAAATAAAATCAAATATGTATGCGCAAAAAAAGCCGAAGGAAAAACATGCTTTGTTCAAAATTCAATCACGCAAAGAACGGCATTTAGCAGCTGTCGAAGGCTGGAGTGCCAAAATAACTTATCTAGCCAGGTCTTTCTGGCTATCAGAGGCCTTGGCAACTTGGATCTAGATAGCAATTATCGACTAGAAACGTAAAAACCCCCAAAAGACGCGATAGAATGCATTTATTTTAAAAAAACCGGAGATGGGTGGTACCCGGGTACCCTGGTTATTGAACAACGTAGGTATTTTTGGTTTTTGACATAAGGGTTAAACATAATAATACTCATCAGGCGCAAATACTGCAGTAATATATAAGTTCTATCCTAAATGTGGCAAATAGCACCTAGTCTTATTGCCGCTTGGGTATAGTTGCACAATGGGGAAGACGACGCAAAAAGCTCGGAGTTGATGACGCCACTAGCGCATGTACTGTGCATGTTCCTGATTGCGTCACGGGTGGGGAAAAGTTGCAATCATCTTCCTCATTGCTGTTGCTTCTCGTACATCCCTCACAATCATGGCTTGGGGGAAGCGATTCCTCTACTCATCTTCCTTCGGGCGGCATTGCTTATACTGCGGGCATCCATCTAAGGAGATGCTTCAAAGTATCCAGTCTTTCCATTTGCGTGATTATTCTACGAACAATTAAATAAAGACATGTGTAAAGACGTATATATACACTTATATAAAGACTCCCTGTAATGTGTTACTTACATTTGTAGGAATAGGTGTAGTAATTCCTACTTGTTCCGGAGCCCCGGAAAAAGAGTGCCACAGGGCGTAGGGGATCGAACCAGAGCCGCGCGCGTGCTGACCAATCGCGTTTGTCACCACGGTCCACGGCTACGCCGATTCTCCTTGGTCTCTTACAAGGGAACATCCCGAACCCGCAAATTGAAAAAATTCTGAAACTTTGTGAATATGTAGGGAATTTCCTCCCGATTACAACGCAATTTTTGTATGCTGCCCAAATTCACTCTAAGGGTGTGTAATTGGCCCCTGATTATTCGCATATTTTCCGATTTTATGTTATAACTCGTGAACTGTAAAATAATTTTGATGTAGAACTACGTTTTTCCCCGCACTATATAGTAGGTATGCAGCGGCTATGGGGGCCCAAATTGTGTTAAGCGTTGTATTTAAAGTAAATACGAATTTTGTTATAGCGTTTGATAACAGTTCGTGTAGTAATTTGCAAAATGACAAAAAAAAACGTAGTTCTACGTGAAATATGCAGCATAATACATTTGTGCTTGAGAGATTCAATACCAAATGATAGATCTAATTAAAAGAAGTAACTTTTATCTTGAAACTTTTTTTCTATCCCTTACAGTTCGCGAGTTGTAATCTTAGAGCATATAAACATAGAGGAAGCATGCAATAGGCAAAAATGTAGACGGCGATAGAAAGAGAAACATATACAGGAGGGACACCCCCTCTCTTTCTAGCGCCAGCGTTTTTTTCTATGTTAGAAAGAGAGGGGGTGTCCCTCCTGTATATGTTTCTCTTTCTATCGCAGTCTACATTTTCGTCTTCCTCCATGTTTATATGCTCCAAGGTTGTAACACAAAATCGGAAAATAACCGAATTTTCGGGGGTTAATTTCACCCGCTTTTAGTGAATTTGAGCAGCAATAAAAAATTGCGTTGTAGCCAGCAGGAAATCCCTGCCTCCCCCCCTTTTTTTTTTTTTTTTTTAGAGAGGGGGAAAATGCATTTACGCATACTCCGACATAATATACGTCGGGGTTATGCGGGACTCCCCGTTACCGGGCCTACCCGCTAAAAATCTTAAGGAACTCTTTTCCACCGTCTTAAAATTTCTTTGGTGGTCGCCTCTCCGCAGCTCTCTTCAGCCATCCTTGAATAGACACCTCCGTTTCTTTATCGTTTGCCGCCATCTTCCCCTGTTTTGCTGCACCTTAAAGAAGAATTTCGAGGGAACATTACATTGAATTTTACTGTCATCAATATTATGAACAGTAAAATAGGGGCGATAATTACATATTACAAGCTTTGCTAAGTTCAGGCCGTGGAAGCGTCTTTTCCCTTTTCTCCCCAGCCAACTATACAGAATGGCAACTTCATTGCTCAGCAATGCCGTTAAGACACGCTTCACGAAATTATAATTATCCTGTCCCCCGTAATCGGCCAATTCTTTGACCTACAATTTGAAAATTATTCAACATTAACAGGTTAAGTATAATTTTGTTTCGAAGAATTATCGTCAACAATTTTTTTTCCTCAAAAGTCGAAACTACATCTTTGGTGGGTTCAACTTCAATTCACAAAAAAGAGCAAAAAAGCAACTGTTTGGCTTGAGGTGAGATATTATTCTCTTCATCGTATTTCTCGACATAAGTCAACTTATACTGCTTTCCTATCAGTATACTGTATTTTGTATACTATTACGATCTCCGGTAAAACAAATACGGGGGAAAAAGTGATATTGACTGATACTATTGGAACCATAAGCAAAGGATAGTAATGTAGAAAATGTCAGCGTACTTATTCCGTTTTGACCAAAATTCGACTTATATCCGTTTGACCGTCCACCAAAAACATATTTTCTACATACAGAATACAGATATTAAAAATGACGGTATTATACTTACTGCGTCTTTAAATTGACGTTCATTATTTAAAATGTTTTCGAATTCGTTCAAATTCTCTATGCTTCCCAACGGGAACTGCAAATTGTGTGTTGTAAAAATAGAAGTCACACGCTCCTCTGCCGCTTGGCCGGTGAGGTTCATCACATCTTTTCTTAAATTCTTTACCTCTTGCAAAGTGTCCACCATAAGAGCCCGAAGCAAGAATAACTATGTCCTGAGAGAATCCTGTTCTTTTTCTTTCGCTATGCAGTCACTGCAGTTAGGCACTGCTACATTTGCTGCAAATTATTTATTACATTTCATATTTTTTCACTGCAACTGTTGACGTTAAAAAATATTTCCGCGTGCAATATCTTTAGAAAAAAAATTAATTTACCGATAAGGGTCCTCGGAGATGAGGAACTACAAGCCCTCGAAATTTCCCCGCCTTGTTCCTCCAGATGTTCCTCTAGATGTTCCTCTAGATCTTCCTCTAGATCTTCTTCTAAGTATTCCTCCACAAACGAGATCGACTGATCATTCGGCGTGGATTTGTCTGAAAATAATATTTACTTGATAGGGATACTTCATACAAAAAAAAGAATTAAGCGGCTTCAGATATTATATAATTTTGTACAGCATATTTCCCCTTTGTATTAACCCACCTAAATTTTGTATTTCTAAATCCGAGTCCTCACTGTCCAAATATCTTTTAGGGACCATGCACCTCCGCTTGCCCGGTGGCTCGTCTGACTGCAAGTCGCTAGTTTCCTCAGCCAGCTTCGCCTTCTCCCTCGCTTTGAGGTAAGTATCTGGAAGTACATATTAGTAATTACTTGATATAATAATTCGAAATTAATTAGTATAATAATTTCCACCTACCAAAAGTGACTCGTGTCATCATTTTTATTTCGTGCTTTGGCCAACTCGCTTCTGCTGCCTCGCATTTTTTTATCAACGCATTGATCATTTTCGTGGCAACCGGTGGCCACGAACACAATTCGCCGGCAAGCCATGATGACGGCACTGCCTCAACCAATTCATCCTCCAAGAATTTTATTACCGACCAGGAACGGCTCATACTAGAAATTAAGTAGTAATTTTTTTACAACGCCTAGACACATTAAGTGCATATATTCAAGAGGAAGTGAATCTATCATGTGAATTCCCGGTATTTTTTTAAAAAATTGATACGCCTGTGTGACGAGTGTGTTATAGCTTGGATCTAAAATCACGGTCTGTTCGTAAACGGAAAATATATCCTGTTATCTGTGCAATTTCCTACAGTAGAACATTTACTACAGGAATCATACACATTGTCACCTTTAATGTATTTGATGTACGATTTTGCATGCGCACTCAAATAAAAGATTTTATTTTTACATGATACAACTGCCCATCAGCTGAAATTGTATTATTAATCGACGCACAGTGGGAGAAAATCGGTACTGCAGCGACCAAAAATCTATAACTTTTGAACGGATAAAGATAAAGTAATAATAGTCTTTATTGCTTCCCCTTGGGGATTACAATCCTTTTACAACTTATCTCTCTAGACCTTATTTTCTAACCGCTCTTACATCTACTTATCCTAATCTTATCCTACCCTATCCTCCCTCTCGCTCTCTCGCCACCTCCTCGCATTTCGCACGCACGCTCTCCCCGCTCGCCTGCCCTCTCTCTCCCTTCCCTACCAGCCGACCCCCGCTTCCGATCGCCTCCTGTTACTCTCAATCCTTTATCTCCCATTCTTCCACTCCACCCCCCCCTCCTTTCCTCCACTCTCCTCATCCATACCTCTCCCCCTCCATCGTCACTCAGCACCTCCCCTACCACTTCCTGCCATCCTCGCCCCTCCCCCCAGTCCGCACACACCTCCCACACGTGTTCCCACGTCTCCTCACCCCAACCACATACCCTACATTTCCTCTCTTCCTCATCCAACCAGTATCTCCCTCCTCTCATCTCATTCCCCAGCCTGTACCTTGCTACTCTCCTCCACCTGCTTTCTCCCCACCCCCTCTTTAGATACCCTGGCACCCCTATCCCTTTTACCAACCCGTACCATCGGTTATATTTAGATTCCCTAATCCTTTCCCATCTTTTTTCCTCCTCTATCCTCCTTCCCCTCCCTACTAACTCTTCCCCCCTCAATTCCCCCTTTCCCCTCACCAATTCCACTTCCTCCACTTTCCACCCTTTCTCCTCAAAAAACCCTTTTCGTTCCTCCTCCCATCTCCCCAGTATCTTTCCTCTTCTCGCCCTACCTTTTATCTCCTCCCAGCATTCCCTCGCCAATTCCCCCCCTTGCCCCTCATCCAATTTCCTCTCATAATCCCACGCTCTCATCCCCGCCCTTCCCTTCAACATACCCCGCTGCAGCTCCTCCCTTATCATGTAACCCGGAGTGCACCAGTCCACTCCCAACACCCATCTCAGATACCTCTCCTGCAACCCCTCCACCTTGTCCCTCTCCTTCCACCCCCATATTTCTACTCCATATCCTACCGTCGCCCATACCAACTTGTCAAACAGCCATACTCTTTTCCCCCAATCCTTCCCAAACTTCCTCTTCCCAATACCCCACACCTGCCCCATCACCGCCGCCGCTTTCCTGACCCTATCCTTTACCTGTGCCTCCTGTCCCCCATTCGCCATCACCGTATACCCTAGGTATTTATACTCCCTCACCTCCTCCACCACCTTACCTTTCCACCTCCAGTCTACCTTCTTCCACCTCCCTCCCCCCTTCCTACATCTCATTATTTTTGATTTTTCTACGTTTAGCTGCAGCCCCTTTTCGTCCAAATACCTTTGTAACCTCGCCATCATTCCCTTCAATCCCTCTTCGTCTTCCGCCACCACCGCCACGTCATCTGTATATGCCAGCGTATACACCTTTCTCCCCCCCCAATCTCACCCCTCCCCACCCACCCTTTTCCAATTCCTCATCCAAGTCCGCCAGGAGTAGCGTAAACATGGTTGGGCTCAAAGGGCACCCCTGTCTTACTCCCCTAGCCGTCCAAAACTCCCTACCCAACTCGTCTCCCACCCTTACCCTACATACCGTTTCCTTCAGCACTTCCTCACACCTCTCTACCAGCCCCTCCCTCACTCCCCTCTTCCTCATCGCCTTTACTAACACCTCCCTGTCCACCGAGTCAAAGGCCGCCTTTAGGTCGATGAAGAGCACCACCATCTTCTTTCCCTTCCTCGTCACCTGTCTGTTAATCAGATAGTTTAAAACATAGATGTTGTCTATACATCCCCTTCCTTTCCTAAAGCCGGCCTGACTCGGTGGCAGCATCTTTTTCCCTTCCACCTCCTCTCTTAGCCTCTCCGCCAACACAGACGCGTACACTTTGTACGCCGTCTGTGTCAGCGTCACCCCCCTATAATCTTCCACCCTCTTTCCGGTCCCTTTTTTCATCACTGGTATCACTACCCCTTCCTTCCATTCCTCCACCCATCCCTCCCCCATCCACACCCTGTTACATACCTCCCATAACCACTCCTCTACCTCTACTCCCCCATACTTCCAAACCTCGTTTGCTATCCCATCCCCTCCTCCTGCTTTCCCATCCTTCAGCTTCTTCACCACCCTTCTCACCTCCTCTATACTTAACTCCCCCTCTTCGTCCTCCCCTCTCCTTCTTTCCCCCCTTTTCTCACCCTCCACTCTACTCCTCCCAATAACCCCCGAAAATATTCCTCCCACTCCTCAATTTTTATCCCTTCCTCCACCCTCCTTCTTTTCCTCCTCTCCCTATTTACTATTTTCCATACCTGTCCTTCCGTCTTCACCTCCTCCATCTCCTTTTCCCATCTTTCTACCTCCTCCTTCTTTTTCCCTTCACACATAATCTTATATTCCTTTTTCTTCCTCCTATATTCCTTCCCGTCTCCACCCTCCCTCCTCCATCTCCTCAACTCCCTTCTTAATTCCCCTTTTTCCTCCTTACACTCCTTATCCCACCACCCTTTCCTTCCTGCCCTTTCCCCCCCTTGCCCCACCTTCCCTATCGCCCCTTTTATCCTATCACTCAATTCCCTCCACTCTTCCTGTATTCCCCTGACCCCTCCCTCTCTCTTACCGAATAACCTTATAAACTCCTCTCTCCCCTTCTCTGTCCAGATTCCCCTTGCTAGCCCTCTCCCCGCCCCCTTTTTCTCCCCTACCAACTCCTCCCTCCCTTCCCCCTTCAGCCACACTACCACTGGTTGATGATCTGACTCTACTCTGTCTGCCACCTCCATTCTCTCCACCCTCTCCCTCAGGTCCTCATTCCCCAGTACATAATCAATGACCGAGTTCCCCCTTCCTCCTGTGTACGTCCATTCCCCCTCCTCATCCCCCTCCACTCCTCCATTCAATATCCCCCACCCCCTCTCCTCCAAGAAATTACAAAGCCTCCTTCCCTCCCCATTCACCTCCTTGTCCTTCGACCTCCTACTTTCCACTCTCTTCTCTTCCTCTTCTTCAATTCCCCCCCACACCTCTCCCCCCTCCACCCCCGTCCTGGCGTTAAAATCTCCCCCTATCACCACCCTCACCCCCTCTCCCCTCCCTTCTACCCATTCCCTCAACTCCTCTAACTTCTTCTGCATATCCTTGTTCACATAAACCCCCACCACTCTCCACCACTCCCCCCCCCAACTTCACCTTCTTCATTATTATCCCCTCCTTATCCCCCCTTCCTCCTCCCCAGTTTCTATCCCTTTCCTGACCCCCAACATCATTCCCCCTATTGCCCTTCCCCTCTTACTCTCCCTCTTTGCCCACTGCTTCTCCCATACATACCCCTTTGGTAGCTTGTTTCTCACCCTCTCCCAGTCTCTTTCCTCTACCCACGTCTCGCACAACACCACCACATCCCATTCCTCCAACCCCTTCCCGAACTCCACATCCTTATTCTTCACCCCCGCCACGTTCCAAAAAGCCACCTTATAACCCCCTCCCCCTCTTATTCTTCCCCCCCTCCTCCCCCCTTCTCGTTTGCCTGCTCCTCCATCCATTTCTCTCCTATTTCATCCCACCTCCTCATTCTCCCATTCACCCACATTTTCATGTACCCTACCTGCACATTCATCCCCTTCCTCCTCTCCTCCTCTGCCTCTCTTTCTATCTTCCACTTTCCTCTCCTCTCCTCCTCCGTGAGGTCGTCCTCAATCCTTTCCTTCCCCACCTTTAGCTTTTTCCTCGCCTCCATTACTTTCCTCTTCTCCTCCCTTCCCTCTAACTTCACTATCACCATTCCTCGACCATCCCCTCCCGCTCTTCCTATCCTTGCCACTTCTCTCACCCCCACCCCCTCCAACCCCAAACTCTCCCACAGCTTCTTCACCCCCTCCTCCACCTTCCCTCCTTCCCACTTCAATCCCCTTATTACCACATTATTCCTCCTTCCCTCTCTCTCCTTTCTGTCCTGCTTTATCTCTAACTTTCTCATCCTCAGCTTCCACTCCTCCACCTGTCCCTCATCCACCCCTTCCTTACCCTGTCTCTCCCCCCTCTCCCAGCTCTCTACCTTCTCTATCATTTCCACCATCCTTCTGTCCCTTCCTTTCAACTTTTCTAACTTTTCCTCTATTCCTTCCCTCCTCGCCTTCTCTTCCCTCATCCACTGTTCCCACTTCCTTCTTTCACCTCTCCACTCCTCCTCCACCCTTCTTCTTTCCTCCCTTTCCTTCCTCATCTCCTCCTTCATCTCCCTTATCTCCCTAATTAACTCCATCATTACTCTTTCTATTCCTCCGCCCCCTTGCTCCTCTCCCTGTTTAACCCCTTTCACTGGGGACCTTTCCGTTTTCCCGCTCTTCTTGAACCCTCCCCTCTCCTCCCTCTCTAGGCTCCCCACCTCCTCCTCTCTTTCTCTCTTCCCCCCCCCCCACTCTCTATACTCCCCACACTGCTCCCAACACTACCTCCACTGTCCTTCCTAACCCTTTCCTTTGCCATTTCACTCCCTTTTTCTTTCCCCCATCCTTTATTCCCCTCTCCACCCATCTGTCCTTCTCCCCCACTCCCCCCAGCCACACTCCTACCGCTCTTCCTTTCAAACATTTTCTTCTATCCTTTTCTCCCGTTCAAATCCTCCCGCCTTCTCCACTAACACCGCCACCTCCTTTCCTCTCCGACAGGTGACACCACCAGTACTACTCCTTGTCCTATCCCGCCAATCTACTCTCACCTCTATCACCTAACCTCCAAACCTTCCCTTCTCTCTCCTATATCCCTTTCACCCTCACACCCAGCCCTTTCCCTCTTATCCCTGTCTCTTCCACTCCTCTCCCTCCACCTCTACACACACACACCACTCCCCCTTTCCCTTTCCCTGCTCACTTTCCGCACTCCACCAAAAACACTCACTCACCGCACACCTTTCACCCAACGCGTCCGGAAACGGAAGTCGATAAAGATAAAGTAATAATTCTTTTTTCTTTAAGGGAAGAGGTCACTGAAAAAATCGCGATTTCGACCATTTTTAAGAATTTTTTTTTTTTGCATTTTTGGCAAGTCTGAACCCTTGTTCAACCGTACACAACGTGGTTTGACATTCAGTGTTGCCTTTCTACCAGAAAAACCTATTTTTCTAAAACCTTGCGAAAGAGCTGAAAACCAAAACCTTCGTTTTTCGGTATATTTCTCTATTATTTATCTCTTTGAGTATGTTCAATCGCTGACTAGTGTTTCGGGAAATCTAAATTAACTGCGTGGCCTTGACATTGTTTATTTTCACCAATGGCCAAAATGCGTTTCACAATTCTAAAACGCACGCGTGCTCTGTAACAGAATCCATTGGACTCCGCCTACTAAACTACGAACGCTTTCTTACAAAGTACAGTATGTGATCGAGTTCGTGGTCAGGCTGCGTATCCCTCGGCCATTAGTAACGCGGCCAATAACTCCGCCATATACAGTAGGTAAATCTCTAAGCGGGCCCAAAAGGTCCGTGGCTGCCGACAGAGGTCAGTCTCTCCGGGCGCTAGACACCATATTTTTTTAAATCTTTGAAAACTTCGGTTTACGTGAGAATACAGAGTGAGATTTTATGGTGCAGTGAAATTAGCTGGTATAAAACGAGTGAAATGGACCTCATTAGCCGAAAATATCGCAAAAGTAAGAGTAGAGTGAAGCGTGCTATTATTATAGGTTATAAAGTGATTGCAGAAAACATATGTATATTTTATCAATTTGATATTTTCTGCCGGGTTGCAAAATTTACTTCTAGTGTTACAGAAATGCTATTGTAAAAAATATGCCAAATGTAAAGGCCATGGAAGATGCTGTGATGGCTACTTTAGATCACTGTAGCTCTGTAGACAGCAATCCTAACCATGCCAGATGTCCTAAGGGCAAGCAACCAAAGTGAAACCCTGATACGAAACACTGTCAAATGAAAATTTGATGGCAAGGTGCTGTAAGGGAGGCACTCAAAATGCAAATTAATCTCTCCATGCAAAAGTGTGCAGATTCTGCCCGAAGACAACATTTGTATCGGAGGCAAGACTTGAAGTAGCTGTGGCATGTGCTGTTTCAGAATTTGATATGGGTTATGTACGCTCATTGACAGTGAGGAAACAAACAGCTGGGCAAGTTGTTCTAAAACAGCTATAAGTATAGCAAGAGACAGAGACAACAGAAGAGAAACCTGCAGTACATAACAGCAATCCAGTACAAGAAAGCGCTTTAAGAAGAAACAAAACATAAAGAGACGCAAGATTGATGAGGATGTGTATCAACCAGGTGGATTTTAGACTATACAAAAAGGGAAGTGGTCTGGAATTTACTCTTTAGATTTAAAATGCAATTATCTCAAAACTTACTTTTTCAATATATTTAATGTTCCTTGCGCAAAACTGTTGGTCCGATTATCTTACAGCTTGGCGTGCTTCAAGAGTAACATGAAAGCAAAAAGATTGTGTATCGGCATGAAGAAATCTGCAAAACTCTTTGCGCTGCGCTTGCTTTTCCTCAAAATTTTGATGAAATTTTGCATTTTTTACATTTAATAAATTCAATCATTTTTAGCTTAAAAAGTATGAGACGTAGAAACTTCTCGATACACAATTTTTTACTTTACTATGGACCCTTCTTCGCTGTAAAACCTGGAGGCTGTGGCATCACACACTTTGCGCAAGAAGGTTTTTGAAGTTATGATTGATTTTTGTAACGTAATGTAAATTCTATGAAAACCAGTGATTAAAACTATGTCCCGACTGGCATAAGGGCTTTACTTCAAACCTACTTCCTTCCCTTAAGAGGAATTCCGCATGTCTCAAATATTTTCGGATTTCAAAATTTCAGTGACCTCTTCCCTTAACGAAGTTGATGTGTCCTTCATCAGTTAGATAATATTAGGTTACTTATGTTAACCCTCGGTTGTCACACTGACCAAATTTTCACTCTAAGGTAGTATAATATATTTGAGGCATCGTTGAAGATGATACTACTGGTGCCATGTAGTAGTAATTTCGTGTATCCTCCACAGGCAGAGACGCTACCCCAGTGATTCTTTTAAGCAATAAAATTTTCTGGAACTTTTTTTTCAAAATTTTTTTAAACATGAGGATACTTTAAATATTAGTTTTCAACGATGGACATATATTCTATGTTCAAAATTTATCTCAAAACTTTTGCAACTTAATTTAACAGGATAGTTTTTAAACAGCAGCCGACTGAATATCGAATCGACCCAGTGCGACAACAATGTTCGAAAAAATAGGTGTGATAACCGAGAGTTACGTAATACATTATTACGTTAGCTAATACGATAATGTTACTTGCATTATTACTATTTAATATTCGAAAATATCCCTAATCACTTCCGGCCACTCTTCTTGAATAGCCTTCCGTTTTCGTTGCAACCTTGACGATAATATTAAAGGATCCGATGAAAGTAACATAATACAGCAGAGATCTTGATTAATTCTCTGTCTTGATAGTCTGCAAGTGTTGCTATAAGTCTTAACCTTCGATATTCTTTGTAAAATCACACCTTATTACTTACCAAAGCTGTATACTTTGTTTTAAAGTTCTAGATTATGCGTAAACGGTTAGAGGCGGATATCATTCTTTGTACACTGGTCAGGGACACATGGTGGAATTATACTACATGACCAGTCCCCAACTGTGAAACGTCGTGATTCTATTGTTTCAAACAATTTAAGTAACTCGAAGACATTATAAGCGAGATTGCTTGCAGTTAAAAATAAATGTTTGTGTCTATACTTGGTCCATTCTGTCCTAAAACACTCAGAGTTTAATTATTTAAAAAAAAAAGTCAAATTAGCAAGAGAAAGAGTTAATCAAGATCTCTTCTGTATTATGTTACTTTCATCGGACCCTTTCATATCATTTTTAAGGCTGCAACGAAAAAGGGAAGGATATTCAAAAAGAGTGGATATTCAAATAGATATTTTTTAATTTTAAATAGTATTAATGCAAGTAACGTTTTCGCATTAGTTAATCTAGAGACGCGGTAGCGTCTCGACGCCAAGTACAGGAGAAAAGTACAGGAAAGACACCCTACACCCTATATATGGCGACTGTCGCTACTGCTATCATTTACTGGTCGCCGAGCTAATCCAACCTAACCTGAAACTTATTTCATTAATATCTCATCACGCCTGCAATATTTCCTAAATTTAATGGTATTTTTCTTATGTAAACCACATATAAGCTTTCGAATAAGACCAAGTTCAATAAAATCGGTCCACGCATGACAGAGATATCGTAATATCATGTCATGGATCTGTCAGAAACGGTAAGATTTTTCTTCTGATTCTTCTTCTCCAGTCAAAATTTTCGTCGACATAATACGTATATACGCGTTACACGCACACCTTCAGCCAAAAAACTAGTGTATGTTTCGTTCGTCGACTCTCGGGATTATTCGGCCGGGATCGTCGTCCCTCATTGTATATATATATATATACCTATGTATACTATTTTGAATTTTATAACCTACCAAGTGTCATTCCATCATAACCTGCAAGTGTCAAATAAGGTACGTTGTCCAAATTTGAAATGTCACGAGTTTTTACACTAAATAGGCGACTGAATTATTGTCTCAATTAATAAGGTAAGTCGCCAAATTTATTTAATAGATTTCTTATGTAGAGTCGCAGACTTGGAAGTTGTCCGGAGAAGGTTCGACAGAGAAGCACCTTCTGTCGCATAAGTTTCTAGAAATTTATACCATGCTTGTACAAAATAATATATTGTAGTAGAAAATTGCATTGAATTTAAATTGCCAGATATTTGTATTTGTATACCAGTTTTTATTTTATGTAAAGCTTATTTATTATAGATAGAAATGAAGGGGACGCACAGGACTTTGATAAAAATGAAGGAGACGCACAGGTTTGGATAGTAGAATTGAAGGGGACGCACAGGCTTGGATGGATAGAAATGAAGGGAATACACAGGCGTGGAGGTTGTACGGAGAAGATTAGATAGATAGATAGAGCATCTTGTTTCGCACGAGTTTCTGGAACTTTGTCAAATAAGGTAAATCGACAAAATTTGTCTAACGACATAGCATTAAGAATTATTAAGAAAATAGGTTATGGTGGACTGCTTGCAATGTAAAGCAAGTCACATTAGTAACGAAAGTACACTGAAAACACATTTCCGTTGATGCTTTTCAATCTTTTGTGAAAGACATTCGTAATACTTTAATTAATGAAATCCACAGTAGTTTCTATGCTATTCATTAATTTTACTAGTTTTCCATTAACAATATTTCAATTCACCAATAAATATACTAAACCAACACCAATAAAAATATTGAATCTCTTCATTCATTTTCGCTAAATTACCATTAGCATTTTTAAATATCCTCCAACACAATTTTCTACCATATGTTCTCACCTCCTTCGGACACATTATGTAGTCTCTACACTCACTAAAGCAAAAGGCTACTCTATAAGTTCTACATTAAGGTATATAACTAAAATGTGGCTTTTATATTTATTTACAGTTAATCGAAGCAGAAGATGATGCAGTGCGATCTACATCAGAGAAAAAAATTTATTGAAACATAGCATTATTATTATTATATTAATTAAATGAGTTTATTCATATGCTTGTTTTATATCTGAAAATTCAAATTTTTAAATAAATCAATTCCACCAAACCCAATTATCCGAAGTTTATTCGTAGTTTGATATCACAAAAAAATGAAAATTAAAAAAAATTATCTAAAGTCATTCGCTATGCAAATTATCTTTGTAAAAAGAAGTGAGATCCCCCCAAAAAACTTCAAAAAAGTAAAAAAATTACGCCAAGTACATGAAATCACAAAAAAATAGAAGAAAATATACAATCCCCCCCAAAATAGAAGGAAATATACAATATAAAAAAATATGTGAAATCAAAATGAGCTGCAAGTACATAAAGGTGCTTTCCAACTGCGCTTAGGATGACACAACTACAAATACACAGCTAAAATGCTGTGTTCGTACATTCTATTACTCATATCGCGGACATTTTAATTAACCCATCAGAATAAAAGAATCCCATTTAAAAACATTGTTGTAAATTAATAGCTTTACAAAATTAATGATATACAAAAATTGCGCGAATTATAACAATGGTTATTTATATAATGATATTTTAATAGGAATAAATATTTTATTCAAAATACTTGGCGCTGCGAAACCGAAAAAATGTTACAATAATTTGCAACAGCTCCCTTACAATGTATACCTAATAAACACATTCACGAACACACGCACAAGAAAGAAAGGAAAAGATTAATGCAATTTATACATATTTATTCAGTTTAGCAACACCAATTCGGGGAGCAGCGCCAAGTATTTTGAATAAAATATTTATTCCTATTAAAATATCATTATATAAATAACCATTGTTATAATTCGCGCAATTTTTGTATATCATTAATTTTGTAAAGCTATTAATTTACAACAATGTTTTTAAATGGGATTCTTTTATTCTGATGGGTTAATTAAAATGTCCGCGATATGAGTAATAGAATGTACGAACACAGCATTTTAGCTGTGTATTTGTAGTTGTGTCATCCTAAGCGCAGTTGGAAAGCACCTTTATGTACTTGCAGCTCATTTTGATTTCACATATTTTTTTATATTGTATATTTCCTTCTATTTTGGGGGGGATTGTATATTTTCTTCTATTTTTTTGTGATTTCATGTACTTGGCGTAATTTTTTTACTTTTTTGAAGTTTTTTGGGGGTGTAATTAAGTATTAGTTGATATAAGTAACGTAATGCTATCTAACTAACGAAGGACTCTTCAACTTCATTAAAGAAAAAAGAATTATTACTTTATCTTCATCTATTCAAAAGTTATAGATTTTTCGCCGCTGAAGCACCGATTTTTTCCCACTGTGCGACGTGTGTTACGAAAAGTAGCACGTTTCACTTTTCTTACATAAAACAGCGTAGGTAACGTTTGTCTTCGATGTTATGAAAACTATCACGTTTCGGTTTTCGCTGCGAAAAGTAGCATGTTTGAGCGGTTTGGCACGAAGAGTAGCATGTTCCGACTGTAGCTACGAAAAACAGCATATTTGCTTAAATAACAACTTAAATACCTCCCGACGCGATTTTTATTTAGTACTAAGACTGTAATTTATTAAACAGTAAAATGCCGTACTTAAATTATGTAGATTAAAATTTTCATACGTGTTTCCTTCTAGAGATTAGATGGAGTTATATTATTTATTAAACAATACTTTCAAAAGTTGATTTCTTCGATGGAAAATGTACTTGAACAATTTAAATTAACCACGCGCGGAAACGTGACAATTTCTCAAGTAGAACCTAAAACGTGTAATTTTTCGTGGCGAAACAGGATAATGTGCTGGTTCTCACCGCAAAGTACGGAATGTGCTATTTTTTAATAAAAAATGATGATAATTATCTGTTTTGATATGTTTAATTATACGTTTCTGGCTGTTTTTAAAAGCGTTCTGGCATGTAACGTGCTGGAAATTGATCTTTTTAAAATCGGGAGTAAATCATTTATTGCTCGATATTAAATTTTCTGTGTTACAGCTAGGGTTGCCACCCGTACTTTAAAATAAAGTATCTTACGTTATTATAGGTAAATGTACTCTATACTCTTGAATAACAATAAAGTACGCGAAAATACTTTATTTCACAATTAATGATATTATGGGGAAACGCAACGCAATATTATTATATTCTATCTGTTCCCGCCACTTCAGCATTTACTGGGAGAGTTTTCTTTGTCATAAATGTGAAGTGACGCTATGACGGAAACAAGGCCTCTCTCAATCTAATAAAAAACGAATTATTTATATATTTCAATGTGAATATTGAGTGCAATGATGCCATTGAGACATTTCAAAATAATAAAAATTTACAGTATTGTCTCCCCGTGAACTCGTTTCGGTGCACACGCTGTGGGCTTTTCGCTATCTTCGCTATCCCCACCACTTCTGTCTCACTCTTGTTCGGCGAAGGCGAGAGCGAGATGGAACGAGGGCGAGCGAAAGCCACTGATCTCGCTCCGTCTTTCGGACGCCGTGTCACTCCGGCGCACGCAAAGCGTTCCATCTCGCTCCCCCCTTCGGCCAGAAAGAAGCGAGAAACGAACACTCGGAATTAGGGCTCTGCTCTCGATGTGGGCTCAACGCCGTTCCCGACCAGCGAGTTCTCAGGGAGAGAATACTGTACTTTGTAATGCTAAAAACAATAGAAAATATGTTTGGAAGAAATAAAAACTAATAAGGTTAAAATGTACTTTTAATTTGTTGAGCGTACTTTTTTGTATACGTCACGAAAGCAAATGTACGTTATTTTTCTGTAAAAAAGGTGGCAACCCTAGTTACAGCCCACTAGGGTAGAAGTACCGTTTGTGGCCATTGCACTGTTTCTGGCCATGTGCATAATTATCTTAGTTTTAAATTGCTTACAGATCATTATTCTGTAGAGAATTTCACATCATTAATACTTTGTTTAGTTTACCGCCATAAATGTAAGGTTACATGTATTGTTCACGCGGAAAAATATTATATTTTTTAAGATGTGGCCAAAACTGGTACCATATCTTAAAGTGGCCAGAAATGGTGCATCTACCCTATGCCAATGAAGAAGCTGAATTAGGACTATTCAATTCAGTTGCTAATTCTTCAGGAGTCGGTGAATATTCGAAGGAGGTAAAATTCTGAATTTCTTCTAAATTCGGAGAAAGTCCTGCATTACTTTCGGTAATATTGGAAGAAGTTTGCGAACTTGTGCGAGGTGAAACATGTACAATTGTATATTGGTAATGAGAAGCTACAGACAAGTTGTTGAATGTATAACTGATTGTGATGTGAACTAGTTCCAGATTAAACATCACCAGTGGAGTATTAACAAAGTGGATCGCAGATGTTAAATGTGAAGAACTAGCATCTAATGATTTTCCGGCTTCCTGAACGGAACGATAAAGTGATCTTATTAGCACGCATATAGTACTATTATTCAATTTCAATTTGCCAGTCATTATTAAAGTAACGAAGAAAATAGAAATAAACTGACTGTAACGTAGAAAAAACAAAATGCACCACTCGTTTCAGAAATATAGAGATAGAGAATTTACGTTGGGAATATATGGATGTGGTCCAAAACCAATACGCCAAAGAACTACACTTAAAACCACTAGGTTTAAACGCGTTTACTAATAAAAAAAACACACAAAAAAACTACGAAAACACGATAAAAAACACTAAAAATACGATAAAAACACGATAAAAAACACTAAAAATACGATAAAACACGATAAAAACACTAAAAATACGATGTAAACACGATAAATTACACTATAAAAGTACGTTAAAAATACAATACGAATAATATAAAACCACGATAAATGACACTATAAAATACGATAAGAATAATATAAAATTACTAAAACTAACTATGTAAAATAATAAGAAGAAAAAAAAGGAATAAACTACAGACTAACAATAAAATGAAAAAATATGCGAAAAATATATGGAATAAAGCGTGAAATAAAGTGCGTCCCCTGCGATGGTTCTGCGATAACTGCTGCAGTTTCCTTCCTACCTGTAGGCTCCAAGGAAACCAGGGCCCGGAGGTCTCCAGTCGGTGCTGGTGGGGGAAGCACACCTACAGGAGCGGTGGTAATGTGTGCGTGAATTGACGGCAGCGCGGAGCCAGCCAAGTGGCGAGAACGCGAAGTGAATGTGAAAGCGGTGGTAATGTGTGCGTGAGACGCCACGATTGGAGACGAACCGACGCCAGCGCCAAGCAAGGACGCCGCGGCCAATCAGCGTCGACAATATATGTCCCGGTGACGCTGGTTGGCCGTGGTGCCGTTCGTCCCCCATCACTAACACATTACTACCGCTCCTGTAGGTGTTTCCATCTGACCAATAGCAGCGGCGGATTCGATGAGCTCCAGCCGGTGCACGGCTGGAGCCTTCCGAGCGAGAACACTGAAAGCACCGGAGCTCCGAAATGACGTCACATTTGCTTCGCGTTGTCGCCACTTGGCTGGACTCCGCGCTGCCGCCAATTCACGCACACATTACCACCGCTCCTGTAGGTGTGCTTCCCCCACCAGCACCGACTGGAGACCTCCGGGCCCTGAAGGAAACCTAGCCACCCCCCACTACGCGGCACAACCCCCATCCTGCCGACGGATATCCCTCTGTAGACTTGCCGGAGAAGCTCTCTTTAAAGCAGAAAAGCGGAAAAAATTGAACCAAAGGTTTTTTAAACATCGATTTTTTGGGACCCCTGAAAGCAGGAGAAAACGTATTTTATCTTTAACCGTCTGCCATTCTGTAGATATTTTTTTTTCCAAATTTCTGGTCGTGGTAAGGGCGATAGCGAGACTCGTAAGGATTAAAGAAACGTTTGGTTCTCTTTTTTCTGCCCAATGGAAAAGCCGCTAGCCTTGGGACAAGGCAACAAGGATGTGTACGGATAACAACCCTTATAATTCTGAAAGTTGTACAGATTTTAAATCATCCATCATGATTTTAAACAACCAAAAGATGATTAAAAGTGTACCCATACAGCACACTCCGTTGCCCGAAGCTTGCAGGAAGGTTCCATGGGGGTTGCCGTGGAATGTTCCCTCGGTAAGGACATAGGAACCTTCCTGGAACATTCCAGCAATGTTCCGGTGGAACATTGCCACTTGGAACCTTCCTGCAAGCTTCAGGGAACGTTCCAGTCATTCTCTGGCAATGCTCACGGAACGTTCCAGTCATTCTCTGGCAATGCTCACGGAACCTTCCGGACATTTTACAACAAAGGTTCCAGAATCGAGTCTTGCATCGACTTTTCCCTAATTGATATATATCAATAATAATTATTGTTCGCAGATTTTACAGTAATGGTCTCGTAACTTTTCGGAAATTTTACAACAATGATGTTTCGACAAAATTTGTGTGATATTACAGATAGGATAAAAAATGTAAGGGAATTAATTAAATTACAATAAATACTGACAATTAAATATTCATATATTTTTTATATACAAGACGACAACAAGAACAATAATAATAACAATAAAAATAATAATAATGGCTCTGATGGAACTTCCCAAGCCCACGTGGTGAAACTCCAGGCGTTGTGTGACGTCACGTGACAGGTTGCAAAGCCAAAGCACGTAAGAAAGCACAAGCGTAAATAGTTAGAGCGTGATTATTTATTAATTGCTTTTAAGTAATAAAAATGGTTAGAACGTGTGTGTTTTGTGGCGCAGAAGACCTGAGTGAATTGGATGAAGGTTTGACATATCACGAGTAAGTAGAACCCATGTATATACTATTTGTAGGTTAAGTCGAACTTATGTTTTCATTCACGCTACACAAGGACGGGATAAAAACAGATCTTTCGCAGATAATAGATATGAATTATTCCAATTAAGGATCTTATTTTTTAGTTAAAGTAACTACCCATACAGCACACTCCCATGGCCGGAAGATTCCATCAATGTAGCAGAAAGGTTCCGGTGCATTACCGGAACCTTCCTGCTACATTGATGGAACGTACCATGGGGAATCCTATGTCCGCCCTTTTGGAATATTCCACGGAACGTTCCGGCCATTCTCTGGCAATGCTCCCGGAGCGCTCAGGCCATTCTCTGGCAATGCTCACGGAGCGCTCAGGCCATTCTCTGGCAATGCTCACGGAACTGTTCGCAGATTTTACAACGATGTTGTTTCGGCAAAATTTGTGTGATATAACAGAAAGGAGAGGAAATGTAAGGGAAATTGATTAAATTACAATAAATATTGGCAATATTCATATATTTTTTTGTACAAGTCGATAATAGCAACAACAACAATAATAATAACAATAAAAAAAATAATAGTATCGATATGTATCGATACGGTATCAGTCCTAACTTATGAAAAATATATGTAAATAAAACTACAAGACGACAACAAGAACAATAATAAAAACAATAAAAATAATAATATATTGACTCTGGTGGAACTTCCCAAGCCCGCGTGGTGAAGCTCCAGGAGTTGTGTCACGTCACGCACATGCAACTGCATGCGACGCGACAGGTTGCAAAGCCAAAACACGTAAGAAAGCACAAGCATAAATAGTTAGAGGGGTTTGAGGGAACTCAGGCGCGAATCTTAAATCCTTCACTCTGAGGGGTTTGAGGGAACTCAGGCGCGAATCTTAAATCCTTCACACTGAGGGTTTTGCGGGAACTCAGGCGCGAATCTTAAATCCTTCACACTGAGAGGTTTGAGGGAACTCAGGCGCGAATCTTGAATCCTTCACACTGAGGGTTTTGAGGGAAGGCCAGGCGCGAATATTTAATCCGTCACTCTGAGGGTTTTGAGGGAAGGCCAGGCGCGAATATTGAATCCGTCACGCTGAGATTTGAGAGGAACTTAGGCGCGAATATTGAATCCGTCACGCTTAGAATTTCTGGAGGCGATCAGGCGCGAATATTTAATCCGTCACTCTAATCGACCAGGGAAGGTAAATGTATATTTAGAGAACACCCGTTAGGGCACTTCGTATTTGTTTTGGTTTACGAGATAGGATTTACCGTTGCATTAGTGTAAAAGAAACCACGTTTAGTTCTTTTGTATATTGCACGGCTCATGCAGCAGTGTGTTTATAAACACTGGGAGCGCTCTCGCGAATCAGCTGTTGCGGCAGCTTGGTTTCGTTGGGAAGGTTTATGACTCGAGCACACACAATAATTCGAGACGTAGTTGAAAACACATAGGTTTATTTGTTTTATCGGAACGTTTGTTAATGATAATGCTTGATATTCTTAGCATTAACGGATAACATTTATATAAATGGCAGTTATTAACAATATAAGCATATGAACATGAAATACATGAGAATAGATCGATAATAATATATGAAATGCAATAAGCGTTAACACAAGAAAATGATATGTGTAATAAGCGGTTATAAGACAAATATAAACAAAATAAGCATTAAGATGATAATACAAAATAATAAATGAATAGCAATAAGCTTTAGAATGAGATAAATTTTATTAATATAAAGTAATGAATAAAATTTATAATATAGAAAAGTAATAAGCGTTATTTATATGGAGAAATATAATGAGGGTGATATTCCTTAATAATAGTAATTATAATGACTTACAATGGTTGTCGTAGCACTGAATTGAACATTTTGAATATTTAGCAATAATGATAGATCTTTAACACCGTTTTAATGAATACTTTTGGATGACACTTCGTCAAAAGTTCTGCGATGAAAGAGGACGAGGCCTCGCAGGACCTCGTATTTATGTAATTTCACAGGAGTATTGCGGGGGTACGCGCGGTAAAGACCTTGACACATATCGGAATAAGACGCAGTATGATTTCCGGGGTTTTTGTAAACGGTATGGCTATTAATAGCCATATTTTGTCACGTACGCCAAATGCGTCGTAATTAGGTTTGTGGGGTTTTTGTAACTGTAGTAGAGATACTCAACTCTTCGATTGGATTTTGGGTGTTTGATAGGAAAGGGGTTAGAGTGGCTTGGACTTCATGAGTCGTAAAGAGAGGTTTGAGACGTGGTCTCGATTTTAAGAGGGATTCGTAACGAGGGACTTGTTTGAATTCGTTTTAAAGGGAATGATTCGTGCCTTGTAGGACGAATAGGCGAAGTGGGTTTTGAAACGATCATCTCGCGATGGGGACCGCTAAGGTACATCAGCGAGGTGGAGGTTTGTGTTGATCATCTTGTGTTGTTGACCGCTAAGGTGCAACATCAAGGTGATCGGCTATTGAGGAGATGGTGTAGGAGTTGAGTTCGATAGACTTTGGTGGTGTGATTTTGAGGTTTATGGAATAAGAAACGCGCGAAAAATCGTGGGACGTCACAGAGGTATTGCTAAAGACCTCGTCTACACTCTTGGAACAATAACGATAACTTTATTGGGCAACAACGTTACTTTCCATGTAGTTGAAGATGATTTCCCAATCAAACCACACCGAATACTTGGAACCGAATTCTTTATAAAGCAGAATGCTTCAATTCATTATTCAAAGTAACAGTTAGAGTTCAAAGGAAACTCTATCCCGTTTGTAAATAGATATCAACTCGTATTATCCGCCAGATCAAAAACGGTCTGTTCTGTAAATATATCAAATTCAAATGTAAAGGAAGGATATTTACCTAGATTAGAATTAGGTACCGGAATTCATGCAGGTAATGCCCTCGTCCGTAATCAGGACGGCAAAGCGTACTTACAAATTATAAATTCTAATGAAGTGGACACAACAATCACTGTACCTACTGTTGAATTGGAAGAATTCGAAATTGTGATCCCAGAACCCAAACAAAGACGACCGAAAGAGACTAAGACGTCTAAATACGTCACTCCTATCAAGCCCCTCTTTCCCCAGGATCCGTCGATCCATCATTCAGAGGTATCCGCGAAGGTACACTCGCTCTCATCCCCAAGGCATTATGCCGAAACAACCCTTCCCCTAGAATTCCAAGAGTCTCTAACTATGGCGTCGGGTGAGGAAATACAAACAATTTCTGAAGAAACCGCAACACGAATGGAACAAGTGCTTAAGTTAATTTCAATGGAACATATGAATCCGGAAGAAAAACTTCATGTCCAAAGAATTTTATGTAAATACCACGACCTCTTCCATTTACCAGATGAGAAGTTAGGCCATACAAACGCTATCCAACATGGGATCCAAACAACGGACCCAGTGCCTGTAAATACTAAACAATATCGCTTCCCTCCTGTACATAAGAAAGAAATTGATAAACAGGTAAAGAATTTACTAGAAAACGAAATAATAAAGCCATCATTATCACCTTACAACTCACCTATTTGGATCGTCTCCAAAAACCCGGGACCTGATGGGGAACTCTTGTGGAGAATGGTAATTGACTTCAGGGATTTAAACGAAAAAACCGTTCCTGACGCATACCCACTTCCAAACATTAATGAAATACTGGACCAATTAGGAGGAGCAAAATACTTCTCCGTATTCGACCTAGCTTCTGGATTTCATCAAATCCCTATGAAACCGGAAGATGCACCTAAAACGGCTTTTTCTACACCTCATGGACATTATGAGTTTGTCAGAATGCCGTTTGGATTATGTAACGCACCAGCAACTTTCCAACGCTTAATGGATCACACACTTACAGGACTCCAAGGCACGAAAATGTTTGTTTATTTGGACGATATAGTCCTTTATGCGAGTTCCCTCACGGAACACCTGATTAAATTTAAAAAACTCGCTCAACGCCTGAGAGAGGCGAACCTTAAACTTCAACCTTCAAAGTGTAAATTTCTGCACAAAGAAGTCGCATATTTGGGTCACATAATCACAGAGCAAGGGGTAAAACCGGATCCAGGAAAAATTGAAGCCGTTCGAAATTACCCGGCACCAAGTACACCAAAAGGAATCAAACAATTCCTTGGTCTAACCGGATATTATAGGAAATTTATCCCAGACTTTTCTAAAATAGCTCGTCCGTTAACCCAACTATTGAAGAAGGACACCATATTCGAGTGGGGGCCGTCCCAGAAAACAGCTTTCGACCACTTAAGATTAGCATTGCAGAAAGAACTTATCCTGCAATATCCGAATTTTGACCTAGAATTTCATGTTACCACTGACGCTTCCGAATTTGCTATAGGAGGAATATTAAGTCAAAGTATCGATGGAAAAGAATTACCAATCGCTTATGCCTCTCGTCTCTTGAATAAAGCAGAGATAAACTATGCAACCATAGAAAAGGAACTCCTAGCCATTGTGTATTGCGTTAGGCATTTCCGACCCTATTTATATGGGAAGAAATTTATTTTATATACTGACCACCAACCCTTAATCTGGTTACATAGAGTAAAAGACCCAACGTCACGTCTCGTTAGGTGGCACTTAAAGTTAGCGGAATACGACTACACAATTCATTATCAACCGGGAAAAAGCAATAAACTTGCAGACGCCCTGTCTCGTAATCCTCCTGTAAAGAGAGCGTGTCCCATACGACCGCGAGAGGAAACTGATGATGAGTGGGTGCCTAGTAAAAAGCCTCGAACTACCAATGAAACTAACAAGCGCCCAAAAGCGAAACCCACGAGGATCCAACCTCACCGGAAGGCACGAAAAGATCCAACGCCTATAATAGAGACCACCCCAGAAAGCGCACCAGAACCCATGAGTGGCATAGAAAATGAAATCCAACAGGAAGAAGCACAGGAATTAAATATTCCACGTCAAACCGTTTCACCTCCGCAATCTCCAATACCACTGGAACTGGAAGACTCTGATTCCGAAATAGAATCTAACGCGTCAAACGGATCAACTACTGATTCAGAATCATCGTTAATTGAGCTAAACGATTCTCCAGAAGAAACATACGAAGCGGATCCCGATAGGGACATTAGGACAGTACCAATAATTAGTCGCGACCCGTTGTCTTTACGAAAAGAAACGCTTGTCTTCTTCTTAAGCGCAGATGGGAAACCTTGCGACAATGGGGCCAAGCAACTAATAGAAACTGGAGCATTAGAAGAAGCGAACGAACTCACTTTGGGAAAGGCCCACGTAACATGTAATAAGGGACGAATCCTCATCAGGCTAGTCATAAAAGAAACGCAGAATACTCCCCTAACCACAATAACCTGGGGCGAAGCGTTATCTTCTTTTAAAGATACAATAAAAGAACTTGTAATATATTCATTTAGCATAGCCAAAACAACAAATATCGATCAATTGACCTGGCAAGATATCATTATGGACATTCTCGAAACCGTTGACGAGGAGGATATCGAGGTCACAATATGTTTACAAATAGTTCAAATTCCCGAAGAGTCAAAGAGACAAAATATAAAAATCACGCGTCTGCATTAGCTGGACATAAAGGAGTAACTAAAACTTATAACCGAATTAGACACCATTATTTTTGGAAAGGAATGAAGAAAGCCGTTGAAGATTATATTCGAAAGTGCAAAGACTGTCAGCGGAAGAAACTCGTTCGTGTTAAAACCAGGCAACCAATGATTCTTACCGACACTCCTGGACGCGCCTTTGATAAAGTAGCATTAGATATAGTAGGACCGTTACCTACTACTAGAGAAGGAAATACATACATATTAACGATCCAAGATTTATTGACAAAATATTTCGTGTGCGTACCCCTTACACAGTCGACATCAATAAAAATCGCGGATGCGTTCATTAAAAAATTTATATGTCAATTCGGAGCTCCTAGAGCCATTCTCACCGACCAAGGAGCAAATTTCACCAGTAGATTCATGAAAACTATTGCACAAAAATTTAAAATCGAACAATTTCGAACCACAGCCTTTCACCCACAGACAAATGGCTCTTTAGAGCGATCGCATATAGTTCTAACAGAATACCTAAAAATGTATATCAATAAATACGATGACTGGGACGAATGGACCGACTTGGCCGCGTTTTCTTATAATACCAGCGTCCACGAGGGCACTGGTTACACTCCACACGAATTAGTATTCGGGAAAATAGCCCGGGTACCCAGCCGAAAGAGAGTACCCGAGGACTTCGAAAACGAAACCTATAATCAATACCTCTCGAACTTGAGTACGAGGGTGCAAGAATTACAAACCGCCGCTGCGGAAAAACTAAATCAATCTAAACTCCGACATAAAAAGTATTATGATCGTCACATTAACGAAGAGACTTTCAAACCGGGTGACCCAATTTTTGTCCTAATAGGACCAAAAAAAGGAAAATTCGGAGACCAATACTCGGGTCCTCACACAATATTAGAAGTTATTCCTTCACAAAATTTAAAAATATCGTGGAAGGGCAAAACGAAAATTATACACGCGAATAAAGCGCGTCTTGGTCGACTACGCGGGGATCCCGGTTGACCCTAAAAACATACCAAAACATATATTAATCTATCTTTCCTCTTAGCACAAAATGCCACACAAAAGGGCCCACAAGGCTGACAGGCCTAAGGCCAGAGGAGGAGGCCTCAAAAGAAAAATCGGCCACATCAAGTGGCTGCGCCAGGAGGCCAAGAGAGAAGGAAGGAGCCTCTCACCTCTTCTCCCAAGGGTGGTCTCCGCGCAGGTCATCAGGGAGGCCGAGCCCGAGGTCACCATCGAGGACTCTCCCCCCATGACGATGGATGACCTCCGACAATTTCAAGAGGCCACCACCCCACCGCTCCCTAACCACCCTCGTACAGTAGGTAGAGAGAGTCTCGCCACCCCACCAGCCTCTCCTTACCATTCTCCACCCCACCCCGAAAACCCAATTCCCTCCACCATCCCTCCTCAACCAGGTGTCGTGGAAATCCCAGACCCGGGGTCAGCTACTTTGGTCCCAGACCATACAGAACTGACACCCGAGTTTCTGGGTTGGTTCAATGACCGGTACAAAGACGGTTACGACCTCACGTTCATCCTGGACGATCTCTCATTCTCAACCCTTCAATACTCCTTTCCTCCCTATTAATCCCTCCAAAATTCCTTCCTTTATTCCTATCCTCTCCATGTAAATACTCCCTTGTAAATATTCCCTTATAAGTATTTCTATTTCTTTTATTTTTTTTCTATATATATATATATATATACTCTTTATTTTTTTTATTATTATATGTAAATGTTTTTTTTTCATACGATCAATTTTCTTTTATTTTTTGTTATTATTATCACACATTTTTTTTTCTCATTATTATTAATTTTCTTTTCGCCAAGTAGGCCGAACATTTTTATTTCATTTTTCATTATTTCCAACCATTTTATTTTATTTTTATCATTCCAAGGACATATTTTTTATTTTATTTTTCCTCATTTCAAAACACCCGCACCCTGTGTTAAGAAATGCTACGCATTTCTTCATATAAGGGGGAGGAGTATTGCGGGGGTACGCGCGGTGAAAATCGAGACCACGACTCAATCCTCTCTTCACGACTCATGAAGTCCAAGCCACTCTAACCCCTTTCCTATCAAACACCCAAAATCCAATCGAAGACTTGAGTATCTCTACTACAGTTACAAAAACCCCACAAACCTAATTACGACGCATTTGGCGTACGTGACAAAATATGGCTATTAATAGCCATACCGTTTACAAAAACCCCGGAAATCATACTGCGTCTTATTCCGAAATGTGTCAAGGTCTTTACCGCGCGTACCCCCGCAATACTCCTGTGAAATTACATAAATACGAGGTCCTGCGAGGCCTCGTCCTCTTTCATCGCAAAACTTTTGACGAAGTGTCATCCAAAAGTATTCATTAAAACGGTGTTAAAGATCTATCATTATTGCTAAATATTCAAAGTGTTCAATTCAGTGCTACGACAACCATTGTAAGTCATTATAATTACTATTATTAAGGAATATAGAAATATCATTATATTTCTCCATATAAATAACGCTTATTACTTTTCTATATTATAAATTTTATTCATTACTTTATATTAATAACATTTATCTCATTCTAAAGCTTATTGCTATTCATTTATTATTTTGTATTATCATCTTAATGCTTATTTTGTTTATATTTGTCTTATAACCGCTTATTACACATATCATTTTCTTGTGTTAACGCTTATTGCATTTCATATATTATTATCGATCTATTCTCATGTATTTCATGTTCATATGCTTATATTGTTAATAACTGCCATTTATATAAATGTTATCCGTTAATGCTAAGAATATCAAGCATTATCATTAACAAACGTTCCGATAAAACAAATAAACCTATTTGTTTTCAACTACGTCTCAAATTATTGTGTGTGCTCGAGTCATAAACCTTCCCAACGAAACCAAGCTGCCGCAACAGCTGATTCGCGAGAGAGTAGTATAGTCCAGTGAAATTAGACGGAAATCTGCCCAATCTACGGACTAATTCCCATCAAGCTGAATTTTGGCATGAGCCTTTATTTGGTCGTTATAAACAATATGTCAAAAGTCCCCATCAATCCGACTGCTGCTAAAAATTTTACAGAGGGTTGAAAAAAAAAAATCCTGTTTTTCGCAAATATCTCGCTATCTATCAGTTTTGCGACAAAAATAGTTATTATACAATTTAAAGCCTAGGAAATTCTCTACAAAAAAGGTCTTGCAAGTTTTTTCGTAGGTGTAACCATTTTCAAGTAGGTCGGGTTACCAAGTTTCAACCCCCATAAATTTGACAAGGGAAGATCCTGAATCCGGAAATTCAGAAAATTATGAAACTCTGGAAATATGTAGGGGATGTCCTCCTGAATACAACGCAATTTCGTTTGATGCCCAAATTCACTCCCAGAGGGTGCAATTCACCTCTAAACTTTTTTGGGGGGGAGTATTATTACTCGTGAACTGTAGGAGATAGAAAAAAAGTGTTCAGGAAAAAGTTACTTCTTTTAATTAGGACTATCAGTTGGTAAGTTATAGGTCCTACAGTTCTTACGATTCTCGAGTTATAACACAAAATCGGAAAAAAACGTATTTTCAGGGGTCAATTTCTAGCCCCTTACAATGAATTTGGGCATCAAACAAAAAAATTACGCAATACACACCTATATTAACATCTCTATATCCCCAAAGTTTTAAAAAATTTTGAATTTTCGAGGGGTGGATCTTCGCCCGCGAGAAATAATAAACTCATTTCCACACCACCCCGGAGGTAGAGTACTGAGCGCGTTTTTTTTTAAACGTGGTGTCCCCAGTAGGCCTAATCCACGATGTTTGTTCATTAAAAATACAAAAATTACGGGTCTTCCTCGTGTTCTGTGTTTGTTTCTTCAATCAGTATGTATTCCGCTGAGAACTTAACAAGATCTACATCCTCATCATTTTCCATATTACTTTCGACAGTTATATCAGGTGCATTGAGACATGACTGGCCATGACAAGAACCGCACACTGCTGAACAATGCAAGCCAAGTTTCCTGCAACCGCAGTTTGATCCACAGCCTTTGGCGCAATTGCAAAAAATTACATTTAGCAGAGTGTCTGGCGCAAGCGGTAACAAAGTTGGAATCGGCTCCAAAATATCATTTTTCATTATCCATCCCCAGTCTGCAGGATTAAGTGCGTTACCGAGCCACACTTGCACTTGGTAGTACACCCGATATAAATGCTGGCGGGCAGCACTAGATGTTGGTGGAAGCGTAGATAATTTCACCGCCTTATTAAGCCGCGTTGATTTAGCAAAACAATAGTACCTAAATGTGTCTATTGAAACTTCGTTTAATCGAGCACCATACATTGCCAGAAGAACGAGTACTCCATTATTAAAAATTAATTCGCCCTGATTTTAAAAACCTCCGCGGAATTTCTTAAATCATCTCGTTTTTCTAGTATTTTCAAAGCCTGCGCTTTATGTGGAAATGAGTTTATTATTTCTCGCGGGCGAAGATCCACCCCTCGAAAATTCAAAATTTTTTAAAACTTTGGGGATATAGAGATGTTAATATAGGTGTGTATTGCGTAATTTTTTTGTTTGGTGCCCAAATTCATTGTAAGGGGCTGAAATTGACCCCTGAAAATACGTTTTTTTTCGATTTTGTGTTATAACTCGCGAATCGTAAGAACTGTAGGACCTATAACTTACCAACTGATAGTCCTAATTAAAAGAAGTAACTTTTTCCTGAACACTTTTATTCTATCTCCTACAGTTCACGAGTAATAATACCCCCCCAAAAAAAGTTTAGAGGTGAATTGCACCCTCTGGGAGTGAATTTGGGCATCAAACGAAATTGCGTTGTATTCAGGAGGACATCCCCTACATATTTCCAGAGTTTCATAATTTTCTGAATTTCCGGATTCAGGATCTTCCCTTGTCAAATTTATGGGGGTTAAAACTTGGTAACCCGACGTACTTGAAAATGGTTACACCTACGAAAAAACTTGCAAGACCTTTTTTGTAGAGAATTTCCTAGGCTATAAATTGTATAATAACTATTTTTGTCGCAAAACTGACAGATAGCGAGATATTTGCGAAAAACAGGATTTTTTTTTTCAACCCTCTGTAAAATTTTTAGCAGCAGTCGGATTGATGGGGACTTTTGACATATTGTTTATAACGACCAAATAAAGGCTCATGCCAAAATTCAGCTTGATGGGAATTAGTCCGAAGACAGATCCTAATTTCACTGGACTAGTAAGGCTATGAGAGTTCTAACCCAGGTCCTCTGAGGGGAGCGCGGGGGCGGGGGGAAGTGAGGGCGCGCGGGGGAGCGCGGCGAAGGGAAACATGGACGCGGGACCTGCGGGGAGTGGAAGGACGGTTGCGCGCGCACGAGCCGCGGAGTGGGGGAAGCCGCGATCGTGGAGGGGATCACTCCGGGCCGAGCCGCCGCGGAGACCTCTCCAGACCGGACCCACCGTCGGAAATTTTTCAGAGGAGGAATGACCCCCAAAAAATCTCTTTCAGACCTTGGCCCACCCCAAAAAATTTTTTATACCTAACCGAGGGAGGGGACGACCCCCAAATAATTTTCCAAACCATTATGCGATGGAATTGTTTAATACATTATCCAAAATTGTTCCGGACAATGTCGGGAAAGATCGGTGTTTTCACACCGCGTCTTCGGGGAGGGAAAGAGACAGAGCATTACTGTAAAGCTAAAATTTTGGAGGAGGGAAAGACACAGTATTATTTTAAAGCTAAACAATCTGCGCGTGATTTAAACGATGGATCGTAATCGTTGGGGAATTGTTCGCCGGCACGTTAGTCCGCGGAGATTCTGACGGCAGCGTGTCGATTAAATTTCACTAATTCTTTAATTTCCAATTGTAAGGAAACTGTTTATTGAAACGCGGAATCTTAAAATTAGGTGGTGAGGAGAATGAGGGTAAATGAAATGGTGCAATGAAATATGTTTAAGAATATATATTGTTACAAAAAACTATTAAAGATAAAATAAAATAGTAAAAACATAAAAAAAAATAAAAAAAAAATGAAAAAGTTATGGTGGTGGTGGTGGTGGTGATGGCTGTCGCATATAAGATACATCCTAGAACACAGATACAAACGTTGATATAATAACGATACATTAAACATAATAAACATCACGCACACAAACACAATGTAGTGTCCTACACACTTGCGGAGGCGGCGACGGCGACGGCGACGGCGACGGTGGCGATTGTGGCGAGGGCTGCTGCTGCCCCCAGTCGCTCGACCATGTAGGCGATGGTGGCGGTGACAACGACGGCGACGACGGCGATGGTGGTGGCGAGTTCTGGAAAATAGAACCCACGATATAACACTGACACAACAGCTTGATTTTAATCTAACTCAATTTCAACGGTTGAACGCGATAAATGTTAAAAATATTTTAAAGTACATACCTCAAAGTCGTCCAGACCAAGCTCTCCAACCCGCTCGGGCATGAGCCTGTAATATCCCATTTTTTAAATCCCACACAAAAAAGTTTTAATAAATTCTGAACTGAACTGAACGTTTTCGCAGTTTGAATGCAACTGGTCTCGCTGCATCTCCAAGCTCTCGCATCTAAACTCATAACTCGAAATCGAGAAGTGCTTAGCTTTGCAAAAGTAGAATGTCTTCGTTCTCCCACCTACATTTTTTTTTCGCTGATTATCCTCCAGCACTTATCTTCATCACTGCCCATCCTCTCCTTTTTCACACGCGTCTTCTTTCCCTTCTTCTTTGACGCATCATTCAGCTAGACCATATCACTTTGAACGGTTTTGAACGCGAATCAAACGGGTATTGAACGGTTTTGAACGGCTTTGAACGCGAATCGAACGGGTATCGAACGGTATTGAACGGCTTTTAACGTGTATCGAACGTGAATCGTACCACTTTGAACGTGTATCGATCGGGTATTGAACGATGTTGAACGGCTTTGGACGCGAATCGAACGGGTATCGAACGGTATTGAACGGCTTTGAACGGTTATCGAACGTAAATCATACCACTTTGAACGTGTATCGATCGGGTATTGAACGGTTTTGAACGGTATTGAACGGCTTTCAACGGGTATCGAACGTAAATCATACCACTCTGAACGGGGTATCAAACGGTATTGAACGGGTATCGAACGGTTTCTACATAATAATTACAACTATCGTCTTAATCTAGCGTACATGCAGGAGGTTGGAGGTTGGGGAGGGTGAAGAAAAAAAACATTTATGCATTAAAAAATTGGTTATATTTTATTTAAGCATTTCCCTCTGGTGTTTAGACCACCAGTTGAATATTTTAAATACATTTTGCAAGGCACAGTGCTTTGCGTGTCTGCCACACCGCAGAGTATCAACTACATTTAGCTTATTTAGGGATTTGATATCCTCGTAGTCAATGTCCAGCGTCTCGATGATTACGTCCGCTCTGGTATTTTCGTCGAGGAAATCCGCAAGCCAGTCGCGTTTCTGCAACCCTTTAACGTATACTATATGAGATGTGTCATCTTCTTCGTCGATCGCATCAGCTACAGCTTTCGTAATTAGCTGTTTAGCCATACTGTACTGAACGTCTCCATCGTTCCACCGTAGTCCGTGATGTTTTGCCGTCAACCACCGAATGCTTGATTTGTCGGATTTTGTAAGAAGGAATTGTGACATAGGACTCCCAAAAATATAGTGCGAGAGAACTGTTCCCTTGCGTAGGACAGCCACTTCCTTCGCGACAAATCTTCCATCGACGATGAACCCTTGCAGGTCAACGAATGTTGGTACAGCCATTATCGGTACAATTTAGAGGTCCGTTCGTTTCCGAGACAGACAGGAGAATGCAGTCTTTCTCGTAAAGCATCTCGATTTTCACGATGAAATTTTGTATGATTTTGACACAGGAGATGGCGCGCAAGTAGCGTGGCAATTTAATTCATTTTGCGCACTACGTTTGTCAGTGGATTGTATTCAACCACCCGATCGTGCAGAATCAGACAGTAGGCTGTAGTATTTGCCGGCATATTCTCTTTACACTCGAATTCTATGCGCACGTCCACGGTGCCATTCTTGATCGACTCATTTTGTCGCGAACAATCAATCACCACGATGGGACCAAATTGTAAAAATTCAGCCACGGTGAATAATGCCTCGTTGCAACTATGTCCATAATACGATTTACCGAATTGCGTATACATGTGATACAAGATGGCATGCTTATTCTTGTCAAAGTCCAAGTTCATGTCATCGTATGGGTAAAATTCCGAGTTGAGAAAAAGTTTGACATTAGTCAATTTACAGTTGTTGAACTTAGTAACGTCTTCGCTCGTCACATTCTTTCGACCAGTGTGTAGAGCAAGGATCACGCATCGTGGCTTCTCCAGCTGTGCGGATGCCTTTACGGCCCACGAATGCTTGTTTGTGTTTTGCAACATAGGATACTCGTACAGATCCCACGATTGAAAAGAAATGCTCAGGTTTTGTCCACTTTCCAAAGTACGTAGCAACGATAGCTTATTAATGTCGTTCAGCGTCACATGAGGCATCCGCCATTGTAGTTTAAATAATTTAATTTCTGGTTCCAACACCGATGATCCTATCAGAGCATTGTTGTCGTTGCGCGACCGTATTAAAATCAATTCGTGACGCGCATTAATAATCATGTGTTTGTAGTTCTCACAAAATCCTAGCAAATATTTGAATGGGATGCAAAAATTGAAATGATTTTTGACTATTGACCCATCGCGTCGTTTCAAGCCCCATCCGGCATTCTCCATATTTTTGTCTTCGTCCGATGTCAGCGATACATAGTTTTTAAGCGTGCTAGTTATTCCAACGTTTCTGTTGCGATCAATTATTTCCCAACATCACCGTTAACGCAACATTTGGCTTATTTATCTTCAATTTCCCCTCCACATTGAGGAAACTTTCACACGGTAATGTGTATAAATCCTGCTGTTGTATCGGTATTCTTATCTCATCGCTGTATCCAAACGTCGTGTTGACGTATGGGTTGTATGTGTGAGTCTCGAGCTTGACGATGCGATCATCAAACGTCGGCTTCCCTCCAATGCTTAGAATATCAGCCATTTTTTCAACTTAAATTTGAAAAAATTCTTTTTCGCCTCTTCTTTTTAGCGTGATCAGAGCTGTTGCAGTTGTTGGTGTTGTAAACAATTTCACTTGGAACAAACGGGTTTCTGGAGTCGTTCAATACAAGCATTTCTTTCGCACCACACGTATTATCGTCGTCGTCGCACGTGCAGTCTGATTGTAATCTCTTCACCTCTAAAACCGAGCAACCGTCCGTCTTGATCCACAACGCGTATCGTCAGATCCATAACGACCCGTGCGGTGATTGGAAGGTAAATGATCTGTGCAGGCGTTTCCGATATCTTATATCCTGGTGGAACTCTCGGAGAAAATTCATGTATCGTATGTACACGCCTCCCATTGTTGTACGCACCAGCGGTCACGCTACATTCTATGCGAATAATGTTCACGTTCATGATATTAATTGGATCGTCCGATTCGTGCCATCGTTCTGGTGCTAATACCCGATTCGTCGAGAATCCTAGTAGCGATCCAATGTTGTTGGACTTTGTAAAGTCTACGGTGAACCGACAGTACAGCTCGCTTTTCATGGTATTGTTGTTGGGACGCAACACTATAGGATACAGATCGTTGTCACCGTCATCGTTGTCGTCATCGGTGCCACCAAGATTTTTAGGATACCGCTCGAGTAATCGCTGCTTCAGGTACTTGGCAATGGCGTCTAGTTCGTAGGAGCCGTGGGGAATCGTAATGTATTCATAAGCGCTGTCGGGGCTGTTGTTTACGATGAAGTAGAATTTATCGTTGCTCGAGTCGATGTTCGGTATTGTGTGATAAGTTTCAAAGGTTGTTAGACCAAGCTCGTAATCATCATCGCTCAAATCTATGGGTGGAAAGTAGCTCACCGCGAGGGTGCTACTCTTGCCGGTTAGAGTGAATGTTAACGACATATTCCGCCCGAACTGCTCGACCAGTACTGAATCAGAGTGGTGGGAAATCAATCCTTAAATTTGGCACCGATCGTTTGTAGAAAGCGTAGACATAGTTGTCCGCAGTTGCTCTGATCATACTTCTGATAGGACGTTCGATTGTATTCAATTTTCACAGCATCCTTATCCAGATATTTTACCAATTCCATCGGCGGTCGAAGATTCCCAAAGCTGTCGAAATATATAGCTCGACACCCTCTCTTCGCATACGCCACCCAATGAGTCCCCGGCCCCTCGGCATTGTCCAAATTTACGATACCGCTCTCATTTCGACGTACTCGACCAGCTGGTAACGCGTTGCGCATAAAAACACCTCTAAAGAATGGAATACGCATACGTTTTACCAACTCCTCTGTTAGCAAAGTTTCGGATCGCGCACGTCGCAGTATCGGGTTCTCGCGAGAGGGGGGTCGTTTAATTTAAGGGACTTTAGTTTTAACGCTAATTTAATCTTAGGTGTAAGTCTATTTACAGTTATATACAATAAAGAGTTGATCGCACAATTCTTAGCACTATTATTTAGTCGCAGCGGTACTGGCTTTCCGGCACGGTTAGCGAGTTATAATTTAAGCAGCGCAGTGCACGTAGATTCGGCCCGATTCTCGTTACAAAGCAAAGCGTTTCAATCGAAGCAAAAGTTACACGACTTATCCGACGGCTCGTCGACAAGTAGACACGTGTACCGAGAGGATCCAGGAAGTCGGCCCGAGTTCCTGGAAGGAAGAGTCCCCCTTCCATCGATCGTAAGTCGATGGAAGGGGCCGTGATCGACGCTCCATACGAGTCAGCGCGCAGTCGCCATGGCCTAATTATCGATGGGCCTGGAAGATGGCGTTGAGATGCAATATTTTCTGAACATCCTCCAATTGCACATCGGTAGTTACGCCCACAGGCATTTTTATTTTCTTTTCGACGTTTTTTTTTTTTCGTTTAGATATTCCCTGTCCACGCTTGTACGGCGCGAGATAAAGTCCGCGACCTTCCATGGAGCGATTATGGCGTTGCATTTCCTGCAGCTGACGTTGCGCCGCCTTATTATCGTTTACCGCCTTGGCGATCCCCGCCGCTCCACCAGCCAATGATCCGAGAACACCCAACAGCGGTAAAAGTGGTAATATACCACCCCGTTTTGCCACCGGAAGAATCCGCTTTTGCGATGCTCTCTTTGGAGTCCTTTTGCGAGTTTTTGTTTTCATCCCCATTCCGATCTTCGTCTTGGCCTTCATAGCTGCCCAAACAGCTGTAGCAGCACCTCTTTCACCCAGAGTCGAGTCTCGCGCAACGACGCGTTTTCGCGCTTTGTCAGCGAGAACGTTATCTGCCGCGTGCCTTTCGCTGAGGTCGTTGCTACGCGAATACGCAATATCGTGTTCGCGACACGTTGCGTCCAACGGATTGATACCTCGATCCCCTCTAGCCAATCGTTTTGCAAGATGAGTTCCTGGACCGCAAAACTGATATCCCGGAATGTGTAACTCGATTGGTAGCGCGTTTATCACCCGATTTAACAAACCACGACCTTTCTTTACTGTCGTCGGTGACATTCGCTACAGTTTTTAATCAATGGTGCCGGACCGTCGATATGCGTTCGCTGCCAAGGGCGATTATAATGTTCCAAGCACCGGCGATACTGTCGAACCTCGGAATTGGCTTTTATATGCTCGGGGAGCCTGTCCCACAGCCGATCAATGTGTCTGCCAAACTCTCGCAGTAGAATAATCTTTGGTATATATTTCAATTGTTCAGAGGTTAGGTCTCGAATATCCGACAGGATCAGAAGCATATTGAATACTGAGCCATCATGTTTCGACGTGGACCTATAAATAGGGTGCATCACCGCCTCGACGTATCAAAATCATTTTTCACGGTTCGCGGGGAGGATGCGATTCGTGCGACAACCTGTAACCATACGCGTGACAAATTTTGATGATAAATCACGAGTGATGTCTTCGAAAACAGGACGCAGACATGGTAGCATGCTACCAAACACTATCCGCTGCCTCATTTGTGGTCCATCAAATTGTGGAAAGACCAACGTGCTGATCAGCTTGTTGGAAAGTCCTCACGGCGTCCACTTCGAGAACGTGTACGTGTATTCCAAGTCGTTGCAACAGCCGAAATATCAGTACTTGGAGAATTTATTGACTCCGATAGATGAAATTGGCTACTTTACGTTTTCGAATAACAGTGACGTCATCCCACCGAGCGAATCGCTTCCGAATTCCATTTTTATTTTTGATGACGTGGTATGCGACAAGCAAGATACGATACGAGAGTACTTTGCAATGGGGCGCCACTCGAACGTTGACTGTTTCTATCTCTGTCAGACGTATGCAAAGATCCCCAAACATCTTATACGCGACAATGCGAATCTGTTGATTCTGTTTAAGCAGGATGGTACCAACTTGAAACATGTGTACAACGATCACGTAAACACTGACATGTCTTACGAGGATTTCTGCGCTTTGTGTCGTAATTGTTGGCAACGGGATTATGGTTTCGTGGTGATAGATAAGGATAGCGCGATGTCCAATGGACGTTATAGAAAGGGATTTAACGAGTTTGTCATACCATGAGATGGTCAATCGTCGTCAACACGTCGGTGGGAAAGCAACGTCTGCGGTACAGCGATGATCGATATCGATACTCTGGAGATTAAGGATCGCGAGAGAATAGCGAAGGAAATTGCAAAAACCAGCGAAGCCATTCGTCGGAAACATCAGGCTTTGAAGACTGGCAAGATGGAGGAAGATATCGCGTTGGAGAAATACTTCAAACCTATCGTCGAACCACTAAAACATATTGTGGAAAATACCGCAGAGATGGAAGCTGAAACATCGCCGCTGATGAGCACAGACGTTGAAGGGAATGAAACATTAACGCCTAAAAAAATCCTTCTGAAAGGGAACACATCGCGCAAGAGAAAGAGGAAAGAGCACATGTCAACGGAATATTCACCCATAACCTCGACACCAGTTCAATCGAAGCGGAAACGACAGAATGTTGGATCAAGCGATTCTCCGGCTCCACCCACACCAATAAGTACATTACCCAATGTGCAATCGCTCTCAACCGTTGATGATGACGTTTTCGAAACTAGCCCCAATGAGTCGTTTGTAACATCTATTAGACAGCAATTCCAAACATCCGAGGGACAAGAGACGTTTCGCAGTCATTTCGGCCCGCTGGGGCAAAAATACATGAGCGCGATCCTAAGTGGTGATAAGGATACAACGATGGACTATGTGTACGGTGTATACTTTGGCAATAGTGGAACGAGGCTTGGGGATAAGGCTTTCGATATAGACATGGATGATAACATAATCATAGATGGTGTAAAATACAGAGGAACACCCGGTCTTTACGAACTGATTTTCAAGAGAATTCCCGATGATGCTGTATACACCGATGCCGATAAACAAAAATACAAAAGTATATTGTTGGCGACGAATGCCCACAGACGCGGTCATGGTGCTAAAAATCCCATATTGAGCAACAAGGGACACAAGTACAAATATGTAATTCCACCGCTACTCCCTCGCGCATCGACTAGCAGGGCAGGGAAAGGTCTAACGGTACCGCGCGCCATGGTGGTAAACGATAACAAGATCGATTACGTACACTGGATCGATCCCAACGAGTTGGTGGATCGAATGCGTTTGCTTGAAGCGTCGCGTCAGGCGGGTAACAACTCTCATGATCCCGAAATTCTATCGATTATCGAGGAACTCCGCGAGGTAGGCCTCATTATAAATTAAACCGCACGCCGATGATGTGCGCTGTATGCATCGAGATGCCGATCAACAAATTTGGGGTATCACTCGAGAAGAGTGGAGCAGCTAGAATGGACTATTACAAATGGAACGGTTTGCTTCGAAATTACATGCGAGATAACGCCCTTTGCGTGGCTGGTGCCGACTTTGATGCGAAATCACGCAAGATACGACGCGTAGCTCAGCCGGTGGCCGACACCGATGTCGTCAATAAACTATACGTGGAAAAGAACATTAAACTTTTGAGAGAGCAGCAGGAAGAATTAGCGAGGAAGCTGGTTGTGTTTCAGAAAGATATGCTAACGTTGCAAAACAGCGTTCAAAAGATATCGGAGGCGTTGAATTCTATCCCACAACCGGACAATGAAACTCGTAAAGTTAAAGAGGCTATAACCGCTTTTGCTATGGAGCAGCAACTTGTCCAGAATTTCCTCGGACCGACGAGAAGCACATAATAAATGTACGCGATAATTATCGCATTATTCGTGTCCAAGACACCTCTGCGATCAAACATGCAACCATTATCGAAATCCAAGAGTAATGATGAAAACCATAATCACAAGAAGCTACAACTCGTTGAGGAATTGCACGCTCCAGCTCGAAGACATTTCCCGCGGAGACGCGTCGTAGTGCACGGATACGATGATTTGTGGCAAGCTGACATTGTAGAAATGCGTCCATACTCGCGTTTCAACCAGGGTCACCACTACATACTCACCGTCATCGATGTGTTGAGCAAGTATGCATGGGCGGTGCCGCTCAAGACTAAAAGTGGTGCTGAGGTGACTAAAGCGTTAGCAAAGATATTTAGAGATCGATATCCGAAAAATTTGCAAACCGATCAAGGAAAAGAATTTTACAACGCCGATATGCAGAAACTCTTGACAAAGCATGATATTAATCATTATTCGACGTATTCGGTGATGAAGGCCTCCGTCGTAGAACGTTTCAATCGAACTTTGAAGAACAATATGTGGAAATTGTTTACGCTCAATGGAACCTATAGATGGACCGATGTGCTACCGCGTCTGCTTGCAGAGTATAACGCACGAAAACATAGAACCATCGGAATGCGTCCTTGCGATGTTACCCCTGTGATCGCCGACAGGCTGCTAGCCACCGTGTACAGCAACATAAAGATCGCTGCTTCAGCGAGATTCAAGTTGGGCGAGTTTGTGCGCGTGAGCAAATTTAAAACCATCTTCGATAAAGGCTATACGCCGAATTGGACAACGGAGGTGTTCAAGATAGCCAAAGTACAGGCAACTAATCCTGCAACGTATCTGCTCGTCGATTCCTGTGGAAAACCTGTTGCCGGCGGATTCTATGAACAGGAGCTGCAACGCGTCACCGATCCTGATGTGCATCTAGTGGAAAAAGTGCTGCGTAGAAAGGGGGATAAGGTATATGTCAAGTGGCGGGGGTTTGATAAATCACACAATTCGTGGATAAATAAAAATAATGTATTGTAAAATAATACATGGTTCAATAAATACAATGATACATATATGTAAATGTGTAAACAATTTTTTTTATTTTAACACATTAATCCCACTATTTATAATACAATAATCCCACTATTTATAATACAATAATTCCACTATTTATAATACAATAATCCCACTATTTATAATAGAATAATTCCACTATTTATAATAAATACAATAATTTATATTTTACAATGGGATATCAAGAGACACGGAGTGGCTATTATTACGCGACGACTCGCTTTCAAGAACCCTGAGATTTCCGAATCTCAATAAGGGCTGATCCAATTAGATTTTGAATGGTCTTAATGGATAGCTTGGGTTTGATTTACATAAGAAAAGTGTCTTCGTTTTGTTCCTACGTGCCTTATAAGCTGAGATATTTCAATGCAAAGTTCCAATTTGGCGAATTTTACGTTAAAAGATTTTTCTCCATCGTCAAGTGTGGGCAAGAGGGGAGCATGAAAGGGTGAGGAAATGTACCGCCAAATCACGCAGCACGAAAAGATCAAAAAGCATCTACGTTCAGGTTGCTAGTCCACGTAACCTAGCTAGTGTCAAACAGTTATAACCTGTCAAGTGTGAAATAAGGAAACTAGTTAAAAATTTTTAAGTGACACGAGTTTTTACACCATAGAGGACACTGAATTATTGTCTCAATTAACAAGGTAAGTGACCAAAATTTTTCAATAGACTATTTACGTAGAGCTTATAGAAACGGAGGGAACGCACAGACTTGGAAGTTGTCCGGAGAAGGTAATATATTGTTTTTATACAACAAAACTATTTTTACATTTAGTTAGATAGACAGAGAAGCATCTTGTTTCGCACAAGTTTCTGGAAATCTGTCAAATAAGGTAAATTGACAAAATTTTTCATATTAGCGTAGCATTAAGAATTAAGAAAATTATGGCGTAGTGCTTGCAGTGTAAAGTAAGTTACATTAGTGAAAAAAGTACGCTGAAAATGCATCTCCCTCGATACTTCCTAATCTTTTATGAAAGATATTCGTAATAGTTTATTAAAATCTACAGTAGTTCCCACGCTAATCATTAATTTATTAGTTTCACATTACCAATATTTAAATTCACTAATGAACATATTAAATTAATTTTATTCCAACACCAATAAATTGTGCGTTAAATATATTGGAGCTCTTCATTCATTTTTGATAAATTACCATTAGCATTTAAATTTCCTTCAACAAGACTTTCTGCCATACGCTCTCACCTCATTCGGACACATTATGTAGTCTCTACACGTACTATAGGAAAAGTCCACCCTTCGTCTAAAACTTCTAAGTTATATTGTAACTATAATGTGGATTTTATATATTTACAGATAACTGAAGCACAAAATGATGCAGTGTGATCTACGTCAGAAAAAAAATTTATTGTAATATAGTATAATATTAATTAAACTTTAATTAAACTTTTATTCAGCTTCGATCCTCTGTGTGCTTCTTGTATGTTTGCTTCATATTTGAAAACTCAAATTTAAAGCAATTCCACCAATCCAATTGTCTTGTAGCTTTGCAGGTGTGCGTAGTTTGGATGACAATATAATATATTGTTAATTAAAAAAAATAACCCTGACGGGGTGAAAAAATTATCCAGTCATCAATAAACACTACAAAATGTGTGAAATCCTCACAAAATTACCTTTTTTAAAAAAAGGTACAAAAAAGTGCGCCAAGTATATAATCCCATCAAAAAGAATCCCTTTTAAAAACATTGTCGTAAATTAATAGCTTTACAAAACTAATGATATACACCAATTGCGCCAATTATCGCAATGACTATTTATACAAACAAAAAAATGTATCAAATAATAGTAAACAGATATATTTTTATACAAATAAATATTTTAATACGAATAAATATTTTATTCAAAATACTTGGCGCTGCTCTCTGAAAAAAATGTTAATTGTCTTGGTTAATAAATAAAACAAGACCAGACTTATTGATTCAGACATATTTATTCAGTTTAGCAACACCAATTCCGAGAGCAGCGCCAAGTATTTTGAATAAAATATTTATTCGTATTAAAATATTTATTTGTATAAAAATATATCTGTTTACTATTATTTGATACATTTTTTTGTTTGTATAAATAGTCATTGCGATAATTGGCGCAATTGGTGTATATCATTAGTTTTGTAAAGCTATTAATTTACGACAATGTTTTTAAAAGGGATTCTTTTTGATGGGATTATATACTTGGCGCACTTTTTTGTACCTTTTTTTAAAAAAGGTAATTTTGTGAGGTTATAATGTCCCCAGGGCAGAGTGTCGGTCGAATCGGGTACGATATGCCGCTTGTCGTCGTATGGACTTAGAGCGATTTTAGATTCCGAAATGGTGTACACTTTATGATATTTAGACCGTATACATGATTGTCTGCGAACCATTTCGATCTCCCTTTGCAAACACTTCGCGTAATCGTCGAAAGTTATCGTTCTGGCTATGACGTTGGTCTTGACGCCTTTCGCCTTTTTCGTATCTCTTTTGCCGTCTACGCGAAGTGCATACATTTTCGCTCTAAGACCTACGAATTCGGTCATTATCGCACCGTTATTTTCATCCTTCATCAGCCTTGGAACCTTCTTATTTCCGCGCGGCATATTATATGGATTGTCGATAGGATAATCGCTTGTGTCGAATCTACCGATATTGTGTTTCATAGTCTCGTAGATATCGTCGCATCGAATATGATAAATGAGGCTGTCTGTGTCGGTGTATAGAATATTACAATTTGGTCCGTGCTTGGGAGACATGTACTCGTAGTGAAATTCATACAAACAAATTTTCGATATGTCCAGAATGCACATACCCACGTATATCGGTTTGTTGAATTTCACCTCGAGTTTTCGCAATTCAACAGCTATTAAATTTTCTGAAAAAACACTTCTGCTGTGGAAATTCGGTTTCGCGATCATTCCCAACGTGTTAAAAGTTTTACATCCACGTGATTTCGTACATTTTCCATAGTTTTACCGAATACCGCGTTGTTCATCAATTTGTACAAATTTTTTTCAAAGTCATTTGTCGCGCTTGTTCTGAACCGTGTATTGAGTTCGATGTAATCGCGGAGCCAGGGAGATTGAGCGAATTGGAGCACGCGGTGTATCTTTGTAATACGAAGACCATGACCCGTGCACTGCTGCAGGTTGCGGTAATGGATAACGTAACGCTGCTTATCGTATACCGTCGCGAGTAATTTGTCCTGCCTGCTGCCAGGTGGTTTGGCACGCGTCGGGCAGAACGGTAGATCGGCATGAGCGTCGTGCAGACGTTGCGGATATTCCAGATCTACCTCGAGAATGTACCCCGTGGACGAATCGACTTTGATTGAAGACACGTCAAACTTTGCAACATCTTCGACCCATTGAAATTTAGCATATGGTAGGGGCTGACACATTGCCCACCCATACAAATTATTCACATCAAAGTACATCAAGTACGATGACTCTTTCAATGCGTTGTAAGATGGCATGTACTTGTTATTGGCATGTGCATATCTTCCGGAACATTGGCTTAAACCGCCACGTATACCGCGTTCGATAAACATGACCATATCGACGTCGGTGAGCAATTCGAATGTAATTTTGGTATGCTTTAGCATTGCATCCCACGTGAAACCTGGTAGAGTATAATAATGCGCCGAATCTAGTCCATAACTCTTGATACAACTTTCGCGAAAATTTTCAAAAATGTCTGCCAATAACAAGACATCAGTTTTCAAATACAAGTCGCTGTATTCGCCCAAGGTTCTAATCCCGAAACGCTGCCAGATAGTCTCAGCGTGCGCGTAATCGCTCTCGGATACAGTCTCGCCCGTTAACGAACTGTAGAATGACTCGCGCGGCGGTAAGCATGGATCCTGCAGCTTGTCCGCGCAATCAAGGTATTCGTACGGAAAGACACCTTTTCGCGTCAATAAATTGAAATCCTCGGTGGATAATGTTTCAAATTTGGATCGTAAAATTTTTAATTGATCTGTGCTAAGGAAAGATGCTAATTTGTCGAGACTGGTATTGAGAAATTTGTACGAATCGATGAATCGTAATTTAATATTATTTCGCGAGTCTGATTCAGCCGTATCTTCGACATTTTTTGTGAATGAAATATATTTTTCTTTAGTTATGGGCAATACATCAACGTGACCCTCGAAAGCGGTAGCTATTTCCTCGATAATGAAATGCGAATCGTAGCCGGATAAATTATGGAAAACTATGGGGATGTAAAACGCGTTTTTATAATTTAAATTGCACTCCGAATGTGCCGGGCCTCTAAACCGTCCGGAAAGATGGCAATGATCGCGAACTCGTACATCGTCAGCCTTGAATGGTTCTTCGCAAATATGACAGTGTGTTGCGTCGCGAAATGTCGTTGTGACGTCCCACGATTTTTCGCGCGTTTCTTATTCCAAATCTATTCGTAAAAAAATCACTTCATCCAACTCTATCAAACTCAACTCCTACTCCATCTCCTCAATAGCCGATCACCTTGATGTTGCACCTTAGCGGTCAACAACACAAGATGATCAACACAAACCTCCACCTCGCTGATGTACCTTAGCGGACCCCATCGCGAGATGATCGTTGCAAAACCCACTTCGCCTATTCGTCCTACAAAGGCACGAATCATTCCCTCTAAAAACGAATTCAAACAAGTCCCTCATTACAAATCCCTCTTAAATCGAGACCACGTCTCAATCCCCTCTCTACGACTCACGGAGTCCAAACACTCTAACCCCTTTCCTATCAAACATCCAAAATCCAATCGAAGAGTTGAGTATCTCTACTACAGTTACAAAAACCCCACAAACCTAATTACGACGCATTTGGCGTACGTGACAAAATATGGCTATTAATAGCCATACCGTTTATAAAAACCCCGGAAGTCCTACTGCGTCTTAATTCCGAAATGTGTCAAGGTCTTTACCGCGCGTACCCCCTCATGCTCCTGTGAAATTACATAAATACGAGGTCCTGCGAGGCCTCGTCCTCTTTCTACGACAAATCGTTCACGACCAAACGGGTTTATTTGCGAAAGTATATTTTAACAAGTGTTAAACTTTAAAATCAGTGCTCTACGACAACGATTGTAAGCATTTATAATTATCTTATATTACTCTGCATATCATCTTCATACTATTTGTTACTATTATTTCATTTATTGCTTAATGCAATCATATTATTATCTCATTTATTGCTTAATGCAATCATATTATTATTCATATTACTTTCATATTATACTGTTCTTTCATTAACGCTTATTTTATATCTATATCTTTGTCTAATAACCGCTTACTGCGATCTTATTCCTTTATATTATTAACGATCATTATTAAAGGTATTTCGTTCTATAACTTATATATTGTACCTCATGTCCATACATATACATGTTATAATACATATTATAAATGTTATGTGTCAATGATAAAAGCCCCGCATAATTATAATAACCGCTTCAACAAAGTTAATAAACCGCTTTGTTTTCTATCACGTTTCGAATTATTGTGTGTATCCTCAAGTCATAAAGATTCTTAACGAAACCAAGCTGCCGCAACAGCTGATTCGCGAGAGCGCGCCCAGTGTTTACAAACATTACTGCATGAGTCGTGCAATATACAGAAGAACTAAACGTGGTTTCTTTTACACAAATGCAACGGTAAATCCTATTTCACAAACCAAAACAAATACGAAGTGCCGTAACGGGTGTTCTCTAAATATACATTTACCTTCCCTGGTCGATTAGAGTGACGGATTAAATATTCGCGCCTAAGTTCCTCTCAAACCTCAGCGTGACGGATTCAATATTCGCGCCTAAGTTCCTCTCAAACCTCAGAGTGACGGATTCAATATTCGCGCCTATGTTCCTCTCAAACCTCAGAGTGACGGATTCAATATTCGCGCCTGGCCTTCCCTCAAAACCCTCAGTGTGAAGGATTCAAGATTCGCGCCTGAGTTACCTCAAAACCCTCAGTGTGAAGGATTCAAGATTCGCGCCTGAGTTCCCTCAAACCCCTCAGAGTGAAGGATTTAAGATTCGCGCCTGAGTTCCCGCAAAACCCTCAGTGTGAAGGATTAAAGATTCGCGCCTGAGTTTTCCCTCCTTCATGTCATTGTTCCCCAAAGACCTCACCCGGGACGTGACACGTCAACTGTTCCAGAGTTAAATCCAGCATGGGAACATTACTGGTCAAGATGGGTTTGGCGATGGTTGCAAATTTTTTCAGTTCGTATACGAACCATGAAACACAATCCGCGTCGCGGCAACATCGATACGTCGATAGCGATGTATCGTAGGAACAATGCATATAATATGCAATGCTATGCACTTTATGGTGCTGATACGCGTGTAACTTATTATCTAGATCACCCACTCGATTGTCTTCTGTTTTTTCGATGATACACTCCAGATCTGCATATACCACGAAGGGGAGCCGCTCCTTCCTGCAGTGGTTCTCGAAGCTGAGGAAATTTTTTCCTTCGCTGGGCAGCAGGATGGCGCAGTCGTTCATCTTGCCACAGTCCAGCGAATGGTTCTCCAGCTTCTCGACAGATCCGAAGTAGTGCATACACCTGTAAACACAATTTTTTTTTTATTTAATTTTTTCTACAATACATTTCAATATTTCACAAGTATTCTATACGTACCGATCGCAGATGAATTTTTTCCCATTGTGCCTGCTCAGCTGCATGCACACCAGTCGGGACAAGTTTTTGATCAGCACAAAGTGCCCTACATCACCGTGCTCTTGATTCGGCGTGTATAGCAAGTTGACGTGCTGATCCCTCTTTTGGCTGGTGAGACGCAGCGGAAAGACCGTCGACCCTTTCTCCTCGTCGAAGGTGTACACGTTGATGGAGATGTTATTCTGCCGCTCAAACTTCCCTATTTGCTCCAGGGACATTGGGAACTCAATGCCCTGGAGATTTAGCATGGAAGCATAAGGCGGGTACGAACTTGGGCGATCGGGATGTCTTTCCGCAGGATGGAGAGCGGCGACCACTGCCCACGCGAAACATGCATTGTCCTGTGATTGCACGCTAATTGTGGCTTTCCTCAAAGACAATACTCGCGGCAACTTGACGTAACATCCCGCGCGCAGCGGATTGTACTTGTTGACATTGACGGTTAGATTCATGATTCTCGTCAATGCCCATCCACTGTCGCGTTCTTGGAACTCTTCCAGCGATGCCAGGGTGGGTTCGATGACGCATCGTTGGTACCACTCCTGCAGATCGGATGTGTGGAAGAGTTCGCAGTTTCGGGTGTTGATGCTTTTACAAGCATGCTTGTCACCCGCCACAAATTCGCCGTTGAACACAGTGTTCACTTTGAGGTTTCGATGTTTCCTCAAAGCGTCCCGCACATGCTCCAGCACGATGGTCCCTGCATCTTGGAGGAAGTTGCGCGGCTCGATGTAGTTCGAATTTAGCACTGCACCAGTTAATACGCGGCTATCGAACGCAGTGTCTATTTCGCGCCACAAAAGTCCCGTACTCGAATGACCGGCACCTTCGCGCACGAAACGTCCGCGCAACGAATATTTCAGTCCTTCGAGACGTGCGATTCGAGCAATCAGCGATTGCTGAACACCGATCGATAATCGTGGGCGTTTCACGCGACTTTGTTCTTCCAACGATTCGATGCACTCGTTGCACCGTTCTTCCCACGCGAGGTACTCTTCCCGAGAAATCAATCGCGTGGATGGATCCAACAATTGGCGTTCTACTTGCGCGAATTTTTCCATGATCGTAAATGGAACGTAAATGTAATGTGACTTTTCTGTGCAATGCGTTGCAACGATTTGAGGCTTTGTACAGTTTAGAGCATATATTTATATCCTCATCATGATTTGATATCTCTGTCTAACTCTTTTGGCGCACCCCCTCCCTCGAATGCATTGCATGCAAAAGATGGCGAGCCATCCTAATATGGTTCTATGCAGTTTCTGCTGATACAGCATAATTCTTTCTACGATTCACGCGTATGAGGAATTAGCGGGCATGATCATCCGAAATAGTTTTTGCTGATACAGCATAATTCTAAGATTCGACGTTCCCAGAAATATTATATTACGTTCAGCACGTGTCGATACTTTTTATCCTTGAGGATGGGACTCAAATTACATATGCTACGACGTTAAGATTTAAACACATTATGGAAAAATTGGTAGCTTTAGAATAAAATGTGATGGTGGGGGAAGCAATTGCACCTCTATTTAAACCAGTTTCTCGGATGTCATTCAATCAATCGCTCAATAGTCTCAGTGCCTTTCGACGGAACAAATTGTGCTCTGAAAACAAAATGTGCAGTACCGGTGCCGAAGGAAACGTTGAACGCATAAATTATTACGTTCCGATCGTGCGAGATGATGGTGAGGCTCAATGCGGGGAGGATACAGTTGTTTGGTAAGGGTTAATTATCACATCTTCTCAACATATTTATGTTTATTCCTAATACGCGCGAGCAATTTCATAGCTTTGATCGTTCTCTTAGCCCGCACCGAACATCGCGTATCATGGTCAGAAGATATGCATTAACATCCACGGGCAACAAATACTTGGAAATTGGGATCAGAGTACGACCTACGATTGATGTAGAAATGGTTCTCGGCGACAATCGTGGGATGTTTCTCACGTTACCATGGGGTACATGGGGTTCGCTATGCGGCAGTCGTACGACCATTGAAGAACGTGCACGATTACCTGGATCACCTTCGATGCAAATGGGCCAATTAACGGTGGATTTTTGTGAAATCTATAATTCTCCGATTGTAAGGATGACACTAGGGTTTATACAAAAACCGACATTTGGAAAAACCGGTTTTCGAATTCCACTATTCCAAAAAAACCGGTTTAAACCGGTTTTCGAATTTTTACAGAGAAAAACAAAATAGGTATAATTAAGACAGTAAAAAATATTTATGCTTAATTAGGTTAAAATATTTAATACGTAAATATTTATATTTACAAAAATATAACAAAATAAAATATGCTTCATACAAAAACAAACGACAAAAACTAAAATAATTAAAATCGGTACAAAATGTAAATGATAAAGCTTTATTTTATTTAGTGCTTTTTTTCAGGAAATATGATTTCAAAAAACATAGAGTGTCCACTGAACGATGACTTAATCTTGTTCTTGTTTTAGATACAAGATTGCCTGAAATGGAAAATACTCTCTCACTGGCTACTGAACTTGGTTTTATCGTTTTGAGGGCATCAAATAATAAATTCAAATTCTTTGATCTTACATTAGTTGCCTCAAACACTGAAAATTCGGCCTTCAGTGTCTTCGGATTTGATATTTCCTCAGGTTCCATGGCGGGGTAAGTTGTTCCGACAGTTCTATCTTCAAAATGAAAGGAGCGTTGTACTTTAAATTATTTTTTCCGTGTAAGTTGATCACGCCACTCTGTGAAAAAAATAATTTAAAGTACAACGCTCTTTTTGATTTTGAAGATAGAACGATCGGAACAACTTACCTGCGGAACTTTTAGCTCCGGTCTCCCCTACCCGAGGCGATTTCAAGATAAAATGTTAACGTTTTTAATTAAATAATTAATTAATAATGCATAATAATTCTAACATGAAAAACCGGGTTTTTAACTTTAAAACCGGTTTTCGAATTTTATAAATTTAATAGAAAAACCGGTTTTTAAAACCGGTTTTTAAAAACCGACAAACCCTAGATGACACTACATAATAAGCCGCTGTATTTCAGACCGGATACGGTAACATTTTTATTAAATCTTGAACCATGTTTAGACTATGTGTATCTGCGGCTGTATCAAAATGTAAGAGATGTGAGGATAAAATTTGAAACTTTTGTTAACGTGCTACAGCAAAGCGATGTTGTCTGCGAAACATTAGATGCGCGTCGTGCTGCTAAAATCATGCGTGAAAGTGAACATTACTGTGAGGATTATTATGTAGATTGCGAACTGATAGCATGCGCCATCAACGATATTCTAGCTGATGCTCGTAGGAAAAAATGTTAAAATTTTATTCTCTTAATTTTAAATAAAATTACTTGAAAAACATATTATTTATCAATTTCATTTACCCGTCTTCCTCCTCACCACCTAATTTTAAGATTCCGCGTTTCTACATGTTTCGTTCTTCACGCCGTTAAATGATGTCACCTTGCACGGCTCCTCCAGAGGAGTCAAATTACATGCGATCGCGCGAGACGCTGCGACGCTAAGATTGAAAATCATTTTGAAAAAAATTGTTGGGCTTAGAATAAAATGCGGTAGTGGGGGGAGCAATTGTAGCTCTATTTAAACCAGTTCCCGGACGCTATTCAATCAATCAATCGCCCAGTAGCCTCAGCGAGTTTCGACGGAGCAAATAGTGCTCTGAAACAAAATGTACAGCGCCATTGATGAAATACTCGCATGGTGTGGGGATTATTTCGTTCCGATTGTGCGAGATGATGGTGTAGCTCCATGTGGGGAGAATATATATAATGATTGGTAACGCATACTTTTCACATCTTCTCAAAATTTTTATGTTTGTTCCTAATACAAGCGGGCAATTTCATAGCTTCGATTGTTCTCTTAATCCGCGTCAAGGATCGCGTATCATGGTTAGAAGATACGCATTAACATCCATGGGTAGCAAATATTTGGAAATTGGAATCGACGTAGCACCTACAGTCAATGTAGAAGTGCTTCTCGGCGACAATCATGGAAATCATCTCATATTATCATGGCATACATGGGGTTTGCTATTCGACAACTGTGAAACCATGGAAGAACGTGCACGATTACCTGGATCACCTTCGATGTCGATTGATAGTTTAGCGATGGATTTTTTTCGGATCTTTGATACACCAATTATAAAGATCACACAATGTGATGACTCGCTACATTACACACTGGACACAATATCATTTTTATTAAATCTTCAGCCATGTATAGAATATATGTATCCGCGGATGTATCAAACTGCGGAAGATGTGAGAGTAAAATTTGAAACTTTTGTTAAAGTGCTACAGCAAAGCGGTATTGCCTGCGAAACATTAGATGCGCGGCGTGCTGCTAAAATCATACGCGATAGCGAACACTTCGACGAGGAGTATCATGTAGATTGCGAACTGGTAGCATGTGCCATCAATGTTATTCTAGCTCATACTCGTAGGAAAAAATGTTAAAATTCTATTCTCTTAATTTTAAAATAAAATTGCTTAAAAATATTATTTGTCAATTTTATTCACCCGTCTTCCTCCTCGCCACCTAATTTTAAGAATCAACATTTCTGCTGACGCCACATAATTCTATTTCGCTGGAGCGTTCTTCGCGCTGTTAAATGATGTCACCTTGCATGGCCGCTGTAGAGGATTCAAGTTACATGCGATCGCGCGAGACGCTGCGACGCTAAATCTGAATGCTTAAAAAACTTGATAGATTTGGAACGAAAGCGGTTGTACCACTATGTAGTGTTGTCTCTTTCCCTCTTCCAAAATTTTAGCTTTACAGTAATGCTCTGTCTCTTTCCCTCCCCGAAGACGCGGTGTGAAAACACCGATCTTTCCCGACATTGTCCGAAACAATTTTGGATAATGTATTAAACAATTCCATCGCATAATGGTTTGGAAAATTATTTGGGGGTCGTCCCCTCCCTCGGTTAGGTATAAAAAATTTTTTGGGGTGGGCCAAGGTCTGAAAGAGATTTTTTTGGGGGTCATTCCTCCTCTGAAAAATTTCCGACGGTGGGTCCGGTCTGGAGAGGTCTCCGCGGCGGCTCGGCCCGGAGTGATCCCCTCCACGATAGCGGCTTCCCCCACTCCGCGGCTCGTGCGCGCGCAACCGTCCTTCCACTCCCCGCAGGCCCCGCGTCCATGTTTCCCTTCGCCGCGCTCGCCCGCGCGCCCTCACTTCCCCCCGCCCCCGCGCTCCCCTCAGAGGACCGGGGTTAGAACTCTCATAGCCTTACTACTCGAGAGCGCTCCCAGTGTTTATAAACACACTGCTGCATGAGCCGTGCAATATACAAAAGAACTAAACGTGGTTTCTTTTACACTAATGCAACGGTAAATCCTATCTCGTAAACCAAAACAAATACGAAGTGCCCTAACGGGTGTTCTCTAAATATACATTTACCTTCCCTGGTCGATTAGAGTGACGGATTAAATATTCGCGCCTGATCGCCTCCAGAAATTCTAAGCGTGACGGATTCAATATTCGCGCCTAAGTTCCTCTCAAATCTCAGCGTGACGGATTCAATATTCGCGCCTGGCCTTCCCTCAAAACCCTCAGAGTGACGGATTAAATATTCGCGCCTGGCCTTCCCTCAAAACCCTCAGTGTGAAGGATTCAAGATTCGCGCCTGAGTTTTCCCTCCTTCATGTCATTGTTCCCCAAAGACCTCACCCGGGACGTGACATATTTTGACCCACTGATTCGTGCCTCGTAGGACGAATAGGCGAAGTGGGTTTTGAAACGATCATCTCGCGATGGGGACCGCTAAGGTACATCAGCGAGGTGGAGGTTTGTGTTGATCATCTTGTGTTGTTGACCGCTAAGGTGCAACATCAAGGTGATCGGCTATTGAGGAGATGGTGTAGGAGTTGAGTTCGATAGACTTTGGTGGTGTGATTTTGAGGTTTATGGAATAAGAAACGCGCGAAAAATCGTGGGACGTCACAATCCTATTTGTAGGTTAAGTCGAACTTTTTAAAAAAAATATTTTTGTTTGTTTCATATAGATTTCCGTTGGTTACAGAACATGGGTCTGGGCCAGAATTTTGTACATTCAAACAACGCCTTATTTTGTTATAATCATTTTGAAAAACTCTGTTGAAAAACTCTGGTGAATCTTCTCAAACCCGCGTATGTGGAGTTCCAGAGTCTTCTGCCCTCTTTACTAAAAATGTACTGCATGCAGCATGTAATGAACCTGGAATAATACATGCATTTATTTTACAATTTTAAGTGCTAAAATGTGATAAATAATAAATTGACTTACTCATTGCTAACTTTACTATATGTTTGAAGGTACTGAATGATTGTTTTTGCTATTTTCCATACCAACTATATTTTTCTGCCACAGAATCCTCTATTAATTTATGTAATATCATCAACGCCATTATCGTAGCATTGCTTCCACAGCTCCTCTTCAGTAAATGAATCTATAAAAGGTCATTAATAAATTATTTTAGTCATGAACAATGGCTTTATTGAAAACAACATTCATGTAACGCCAATCACAGGGGTGCATTGAAGCGAAGCAATGAAAAAATAACAATCACCACAACTTTAAATAATTGAATGGAAAGTGAAATGAAAGTTATACAGTGTATGCATATTTACAAGGAAACTGTGTGAAAAATAAAAGCTTGTAGCACAGAAAGCAAAGAAATATATGTATTTTAAGTAATTAAACTATTGCAGTTGGTTAATAAACATCAAATATGTTATATTACCCATACAGCACACTCCGTTGCCCGAAGCTTGCAGGAAGGTTCCATGGGGGTTGCCGTGGAATGTTCCCTCGATAAGGACATAGGAACCTTCCTGGAACATTTATCAATTTTTTAACCATAATTGTTGTGAAAAGCTTTTGCAAACTTTTTATTTAATACTGTATTTAATGCTCTTTTTAAAAGTCACGATGTTGATAAACAATAGCCCAGTTGTTTCCGTGTCATTACTTTCATAAATTGAGAAATTAAATTTTTATTCAATTATATGTTAGTTCTGCACAAACCACAGAATCTATTGTTCTGATTTCTTTTTTATAATTTTATCTTTATATGCAGTAAGAAGTAACCCTGTCGTACCCAAAATTTTTGAAATTAAGACGGGTACGAGACCAGTTGACATTGTTTTCAAACCTCATTGCAGTAACCCGGGGTGCGAGTGGTAAACCGATCATAAAAGCGGAGCGCGCGGCTCGTTTACCTGGGCCGGTTAATTTGCAAGAGACCATCCTAAAATTTTCGAAGCTCGGGCATCACTACTACCCAGCGGTCACTGGTAATCCTCCGAACGCTGGGCCGGTGCATGGTTGTAGTGGAATGCGTCCGTGAGGCGGTGTTGCCATTTTCGACTGTTCGCGCGCGCGTAGGTTGCAATTTTAACGGATGACCTTGTACATAGGTTCTACTTATCCGTGATATGTCAAACCTTCATCCAATTCACTCAAGTCTCCTCACTCAAGGCGCCACAAAACACACACGTTCTAACCATTTTTATTATTTAAAAGCAATTAATAAATAATCACGCTCTAACTATTTATGCTTGTGCTTTCTTACGTGTTTTGGCTTTGCAACCTGTCGCGTCGCATGCAGTTGCATGTGCGTGACGTGACACAACTCCTGGAGCTTCACCACGCGGGCTTGGGAAGTTCAACCAGAGTCAATATATTATTATTTTTATTGTTTTTATTATTGTTCTTGTTGTCGTCTTGTAGTTTTATTTACATATATTTTTCATAAGTTAGGACTGATACCGTATCGATACATATCGATACTATTATTTTTTTTATTGTTATTATTATTGTTGTTGTTGCTATTATCGACTTGTACAAAAAAATATATGAATATTGCCAATATTTATTGTAATTTAATCAATTCCCCTTACATTTCCTCTCCTTTCTGTTATATCACACAAATTTTGCCGAAACAACATCGTTGTAAAATCTGCGAACAGTTCCGTGAGCATTGCCAGAAAATGGCCTGAGCGCTCCGTGAGCATTGCCAGAGAATGGCCTGAGCGCTCCGTGAGCATTGCCAGAGAATGGCCTGAGCGCTCCGTGAGCATTGCCAGAGAATGGCCTGAGCGCTCCGGGAGCATTGCCAGAGAATGGCCGGAACGTTCCGTGGAATATTCCAAAAGGGCGGACATAGGATTCCCCATGGTACGTTCCATCAATGTAGCAGGAAGGTTCCGGTAATGCACCGGAACCTTTCTGCTACATTGATGGAATCTTCCGGCCATGGGAGTGTGCTGTATGGGTAGGTATACGAGGCATCAAATTTTTTTCGTCGCCCAGAAAAGAGATCACGAAATCGGCTGAAAAATCAGCCGTTTAAACCCGGAAAAAAACGCTAATAAAAAGAAGGAAAGATCTCGAGGACAGTGATGGTCAAAGAAGAGAGTGCCGCTACTGAAAAGAGCAGAATTACTATTGCATCTTTATTCGTGTCCTGATCTAATTCCTTTAATTTATTTATTAAGATATTATAACTAGTTTTTTTTATTTTTGTCCAAGTAAACTTTAGATTTAATTTTTCCAAATGCATTGATCTTCTTTGTACGATTCGCTAAATCCTCTTAGCAAATTACACACGTCAATAACTTTAAATCTGTCTGCCGGAGGCCCACACTTGCCGTTAATTTTGATTTGCGGCAAATCTGAACCCAGAAAAATCAACCTCGCGGTGATTGCGTTCATACCAGACAATTGACACACGTGCTCCGTGTTGCATTACAACTTTTGACTTCATGCAAGTCCGTAAATCGAACGGGCAAGAGGGAGCGTGTATGGCGGCCTTTACACTGCCTAATGCCGTGTCAAATTTATCACTTTTTTAACTCGATGTCTGGGATTCTGTTCAAAATCGGACATGACGTTTGACGGTGTTGACGTGAAATTAGGGGGAGTTTGTATTTCAGGGGGTTGAATCTTGAAACTTTCACCTCGCAGTAACCGACCGTCTTTTCCGCAAATCTGTGTTGCACGTGTTGGCAACGACCAGAGTCACGGGGGGTATACAATAAGCAGAGACAGGAAATCGTGAGGGTCGTCGGCGGCGCGAGCCCGCTAATATTGGAAAAATCACAAGTCAGGTCTAGGCGTTTTCGCGTACAGCGCACCGTGGGCTGAAAACCCGTTTTTTTTTGTTGGCAAAAGTTTAAACTGTCCACTGCGTTTAACATTCAAATACACTGTGGACTGTGTATCGCGGAAGTAATTGTTAATTGAAGGGGCGGATGCAATAAGGGGACTAGCGCTGGAAAATGCGAACAATTATTGTCTAAACGCTAAGAAAGATTGGAAAATTAAATGTTATTAAACTGAATTTTAAAAAATATGTTCTTGTAAAGCTCGTCACGACACACATTTTTTCTATTTACAGTTTGTTTATCGAATCATTGCCATTCGAGCTGAAAAACAACACTAATTCCCGGGACAAATTGGAAAGTGGAATGCGTTGTGTCGGAATAAGTCAACTACTACTATAGTCAAGTACTATACAGAGAGGCGATCGTGGTAAGGTGATTAAATAAATTTCTCTTCAAATCCATGAGAAAAAGTTTACCAAGGTTTTGTCCATATATCTTAGAAAGTAAGGCCGACAACCGATCAAATGTATAAGAAAAAGTTCGGAATAATTTTTTTGCTAAAATGCGTTCACATTGTATTTCATATATTTTACATATTTAATATACATATATTTTTAGTCATCGATATTATGTAATTGACGCTGAAGTTTGGCAACATCGTAAAAAAATGTGTCAATTCTTTCGGGAAGGCTGTATCTTCTCTTAAACAGATATTCCCCGAGGTACGATGACAGATCTTCCTCTTTATTTCCATTTCTGGAAATATTTTCTCGGATGTCTCTCCACGTTCTCTCGATTGACTGTGTGTCGGCATCTACGTGAAAGCAATTGGGGAATATATGGCGTACTTTTAAAAAAATGTAGATGTGATGCGGCTAAAATGAATTACTAGTATCGGGATCGACGAAGTTGTAAGAGTGGTTGACAGTTAAATGTACATAGCCCTCGCTGTTAAGGCAGTTGTACGCCTTCCAACAATCGGACATTATTGTTGTCCCAGGAAGAATCCACTCGTGAATAACATTTAAAAGTGTTTCAGCACTCCGGTCATTTACAGCAACAATGAAAATTTTTTTAGACTCGCGTTCATATCCTCCGAACACCCATTTTCCTTTCAATACATGTCCACGGTGGTACTTGCGTTTCCCAAATTTAGCTTCGTCGATTTCTACTATCTTATTGGGACCTCCTAGTTGTGTACAATTATCTTCAGACCACTTTAAGCACACCTACCACACGAGATGAATAATAACAGTATAATTTTTGTTTAAACAGTGGTGTGAATTTAAAATTCAATGTTTAAAGAAACGCAGCAGGTACATTAAATAGCACAGACTCATTTCCATTTCAAATTCATTTCTAACAATGTTTTGATAATTATTTACAAAGCAGATGACTTCACCGATTTCAATGACGTTGAAACTCCCCGAAACTAAAGTCGAGCAACGGGTGCATGTATGTATAGAGAAAAGTTGTTCAGAATATAATGAATTTAAGACCATACATAAAATCTTACCTCTCTGCAAAAACTACTCCAATCGACGAAGGTGTGTGATCCAATATGTAGGTCATTGGTAATTACCTCGAAACGTGGCGGTGGATACCATAGCCATTCGGCAATAAATGTTACAGCTGTTAATAACTGTAAACGAACGTTTTCAAACCACGTAGGTCGGTTCTAATGGATTTCAAATAAGTACATCGAACCCTTTTCCTCTTTGTTTTATTTTTTGCTTCGTACCATGTGGCAAGACAGTGAAAGAACAATGTTTCGCGATTAAGTTTTATTGCCTTGTCACATTTAGGATACTGAATAACATTTTGAAAAATGTTCTTTTCGATTAGATAATCTATACATTTTTCTTCCGAATTTATTTCGCGTACAAATTCAGTAAAAGACTTCATGTCTTACATAAAATGTTTTCTCACTAGTCCTTCTATGAAACTGCTAACAAGGAGGATGCAGTTACAAGCATCGCGCGACGGCGCGCAACAATTGTTTCTTTTCTGTTCCAATTGTTTGTTTTAATTCAAGTTTATAATTCAATTACATCGTACTATGCAATTACAATTACATCATACTATGAAATTACAATTGCATCGTACTATGCAATTACAATTGCATCGTGCTATGCAATTACAATTGCATCGTGCTCTGCAATTACAATTGCAAATACATTGCAATTACGAGTTACGATGTATTTTAATTGAATGCGAGATCTGAACTACGAATTACAATGTAATCGAATACGATGTAATTGAATTATTTTGTAATTATAATTCATGGAGTAATTCAATTGTAATTCTGCACAACTCTGCATATTAGTATTATGTACAAACTGTTCCAGTCAACGTGATTTTTAATAGATATAAGTATAGTCAAGGGCGGATGGGCCCATGCTGTTCTACGTTCGACGGTTTTCCGGTGGAGATTTACGCTGTATGTATCTGGCTTCGAAAGGGGGTGCGTAAGCTGCACAGTCCTGGCGGTGCAGGCGATTTACGGCTGGAAATTTGGTATTTATGAAGCGAAATTTCTTCGTTTTTTTGCGACTAGGCAATCGCTTGTTCTCGAAGCGTTCGTTCGGAAACATTTGCCTACCAGATATGTCGATAAGGGGCAATCGACACCGTGCCGTTTTTCAGGGATTTCGACTTTCGCCGCTATCGTGCTTCGGTTCTCAGGTAAAAGGACTTTATGATTTTCGGCATAACGTCGGGTTTTCCCCCGAGGTCCGAGGTGAGTCGGGCTATAAGCCAAGCTACACATCTGGCAACCAGACTCCCAGAGGTAAGTATTTTTCGCGCGTGGATACGGTCACTTTTTTTTCAGATGATGTTTCGGGCCCGTTTTTTCTGCGTGTTTTCGGCGTCGCTTGGTTCTAATGTAAGCTGCTCCCTAACCAATCGGGCTTGTATTCGTCCCAAACGGCCACTCTCTGGAAGAGGCCCTCTTCACAGCAAATACCTCCTCCCTAAGGTTCACCTTCTCTCTCGCAAGGAATACGTCAACCAGAGTTGTGCAGAATTACAATTGAATTACTCCATGAATTATAATTACAAAATAATTCAATTACATCGTATTCGATTACATTGTAATTCGTAGTTCAGATCTCGCATTCAATTAAAATACATCGTAACTCGTAATTGCAATGTATTTGCAACTCTAATTGCATAGTACGATGTAATTGAATTATAAACTTGAATTAAGAACCTAACCAAATTGAGAGGTAATAAGAGGTGGGAAAGAAATATGTAGGTAAAGGTTTCGAACAGAAAGAAATTACTATGAGTGCAGAATATGGTATTATTCATAAATTTATCTAGAGATGCGGTAGCGTCTCGACGCCAAGTACATGGAAAACACCCTGTATGTGTCGATGTCGCTACCGCGTATCTTTATTCGTGACGGAGCCACTTTAACCTAATTCTGACATTTATACATTAATATCTCGTCACGCCTGCACTATTTTGTAAATTTAAAGGCATTTTTCTTATGTAAACCGTATATCGGCTTTCGAATACGACCAATTTCAATAAAATCGGTCCACGCATGACAGGGATATCGTAATATCGTCTCAGGGATCTGTCGAAAACGGTAGATTTTTCTTCTGATTCTTCTTCAATCTCAAATTTTTGTCGACATAATACGTATACGCGTTATTATACGCACATCTTCAGCCAAAACGAACTAATACATGTTTCGTTCATCAATTCCTATCATCATTATGCAATTTCGTTCATCAATTCCTATCTTCACTATGCAATCTACTCCAAATTTTGACAGCCTACAGTCAGGTTATATACAAAATTTGAGATGTCACGTGTTTTTACAAATATATATCGTTGTACCATTGAATTGCAATCAAAATGCTATCGTTGTACCATTGAATTGCAATCAAAATGCAGGCTCACATACAATCCATGAATCTGGAAACACGTACAATTCCATGAATCTGAAAACACGAAAATTCGTGCTAAATCTAGCGATAACCCCTTTAAACACAGAAATCTGTAAACACGAAAATGAAAATTGATACTAAAATCAATTAGAGTCCAATAAAACGCATGAATTTGGTAAACGTAAACAAATTAATTTAAAAAATACTATTCCATGAAATATACTCAGAAAATGACGTTATGAATGGAAATTTTAATTTTCTAACCACGAAAAACATTTCTCGATTTGATAAAACAATTCGTGAAATTGTGCGTGCTTTCAGTTTCATGGAATTGTATTACGCGCCTCCTCCTTCAATCACCTCGTAGTACCTTCTACTTTATGCCAATGTCGCCACAAGGTTTACAGATAAAACTTAGAAACAAGCCTTGAACTCGGTCCCCGTTCCATGGTCCGCGCCGCTCCGTCCAAGCCCATCATTCTTTTGTTTTGTGCCAAGGAAGCCACACGTGTGTTTTGTGTTTTTGTAAAGTAAGACAAAGGTTTGGGATAATGGGACATAATAAGAGGAAGCGTAGTGTCGAGGACACGGAGAACAAATTATGTAAAGAGTTGAAACGGATGAAAAGGGAGATGAAGAAGCAGAAGAAGGAAATTCGGCGGTTAAAAAGACACCGTAAGTATAACCTCACTTTTCGGTTTCAGATAGGGATCGACGCGATGTCAATCGATATCGGTGTTCGAGTCATATAGAGATCATTTTATTTCCTGGGGAAATATAAATGCTGGATAAAATTCCAGGGGAGAAACAAGGTTTCTCTGTCTGCCTCGTATAAGATAGTTAATATGTCCAAATAGTTATTTGGTTACAAGAGAGTGCATGGACAAGTTCCAAGAAGGAAAGGGCAATATATAAATTGCCGTTTTCAGGCATGAGACATGCTTCACGAGTTGAGTAATTCTCTAATCCGTGGCCCCACAGGAGAAATTAATGTACAAGTGTAAAATGTGTCAAGGACGCATGTGGCAAAGTGCATTAGTGGGAGGCTGATTTTCATTTCATTGTTAGGTCCAGAGTCTTCGCAGTCAGAGTCGGAGAGTTCGACGCAGGATCAGTCCCTGCGTCGTCCGCTTATCCCGTTGGATAATTTACTCTCAGGGAATGGAGGTTCCCAGAGAGAACATTCAGCGCCTGAAAGGGAAGCTGAGGGTTTTGAGGTGCAACCAGCACCTGAAGAAGAGTTAGAGGTTGTGGAGAAGCAACCAGTGCCTGATGTGGTGGAAGTAGTTGCACAGGAGCCTGAAGTGCAGGCGCTAGACCCGGAGGTGTTAAAGGCATTGGGAAAGCGGGTGGACTCGGTGAGACCTCTGGCACCTCCCATGCATAATGATATTATGCTCAGGTGGGGTGATATTCTTAAGGAAGGGCTCCCGGAAGAGGAGAAAAAGGAACTGCAGACAAAGTATCCGACGTTGGAGAACTGCACAACGATGGAACCTCCAAAGTTGAATGCAGAGATTAAGGCTACGGTTTTGGAACCAATTATCACTAGAGATAACAAGATTGTCGAAAAACAGCGGAAGGTCTCAATTTGCCTTGCAGCAATGGGCCCGCTGCTTAGTAACCTGTTAAAAGGGGATATGCCAGACAGGGTGGCATTAATTTCAACACTAAGTGATGTTTGTAGATTGTTGGTGGATCTGCAGCGCGATGAATCGCGAACCAGACGTCTTCTTATTTTATCCAAACTTAACGCCTCTTTGAAAGAATCGTTAAATGCTACGGTTTTGGACGAATGGTTGTTTGGGAAAGATTTGGATCAGACCCTTAAGGCGGCAAAGCTGTTGGAGCGGTCGTCGAAAGATCTTAAGCTGGTGGCAAAGAGTTTTTCTTCAAGCAAGGGGACAAAAAACTCGAAGGGCCCTTCTCGTCCATCGAATTATTACCGAGGGACACGGGGAGGGCAGCGAAAATCGGACTTCCAGTCTCGCTTCCAGAAACGGGGGTCAGATCAGAAGGACTCGAGTGCCCGCAAACCGACTCCCAACAAGGATCAGAGCTTTGCGACCAAGAAGTAGTGGTAACGGTGAGTACCATAGGTGGTAGATTAAGAGAATTTTCTCATATATGGAGGGAGATGTTTGAGGAGGGAACGGTGCTAAAATGGATTGACGGTTATGAAATTCCGTTCTCTAACGAAGTGACTCAAACATGGGCCTCAAAAGAACGTGTTTGGGCAAAAGGCGAAAGAGAACAGGTCACTGAGCAGGTTAATACGTTGCTGGCTAAGGGAGCAATCCGTAGGTGTCGGGAGGAGGAAGGACAGTTCGTGTCGAATGTGTTTTTAGTGACCAAGCCAGACGGATCTAGCCGTCTTGTGTTAAATTTAAAAAAATTAAATGAGTTCATAAAAACAGAACATTTCAAGCTCGAAGATATTCGAACGGCTAGGGACTTGTTGCAAGAGAACTGCTATATGGCTACTATTGATTTACAAGACGCGTGTCATCTTGTGGCGATTGCAGAATCGTGTCGAAAGTTTCTTAGGTTTAAAGTTAATGGTCAGCTGTTTGAGTATGGGTGCCTGCCTTTCGGTCTGAACACAGCTCCTTATGTGTTCACTAAGATTATGAAGCCAGTGGTTGCATGGTTGAGAGAACGAGGGTTTGAATCGGTAATTTATTTAGACGATATACTTATGTTAGGTAGGTCAGTGGAGCAGTGTAAGAATAATGTCCTTCAGACACGTTGGTTGTTGGAGAGGTTAGGTTTTGTGATAAACGTGGCTAAAAGCCAGTTGAAGCCATCTCAGTGCTGTAGATTCCTAGGTTTTATATTAAATTCTAAGGAAATGAGGATAGAACTTCCGGACAAGAAAAGACAGAACGTGGTTAGGTCAGTTGCTCAGCTCGAAAGATGTTCTGTGGTTAAGATAAGGACATTTGCTTCTCTAGTAGGAACGTTGGGGTCGTGTTGTCTGGCAACGAAATATGGTTGGGTACATTTAAAAGACCTGGACCGCGAGAAATTCCTAGCGCTTAGAGCCAATAAGAATGATTGGGAAGGTTCTATTAAAATATCAGAGAGAATGCAGGAAAATTTTTCCTGGTGGAAATCAAATATTATGTCAGCGTTTAACCCCATTAGAAAGTCAAGTTTTCAATTAGAAATTTTTTCGAATGCGTCCCGAACGGGGTGGGGCGTATACTGCAAAGGAGAGAGAGCTCATGGGTTCTGGAATAGGACCGATCAGCAGTTGCACATTAATGCGTTAGAGCTTTTAGCGGCGTTCTTCGGGCTGAAGTGTTTTGCCAAAGAGTTAAGAAACAGCGAGATATTGCTTAGAGTAGACAATACTACGGCGATCTCTTATATAAATCGTATGGGTGGCATTCAGCATGGAAAATTGAGTGTTATGGCTAAAGAGTTATGGATGTGGTGTGAGATTCGCAATATTTGGATTTTTGCCTCCTACATCCGGTCTCAAGATAATTCATTTGCGGATTTCGAGTCGAGACGACTAGAGACGGAAACGGAGTATGAGTTAGGCTCGGAAGCATTTAGAGCGATATGTCGGACATTTGGAAAGCCCGAAATCGATTTGTTTGCAAGCAGGGCAAATTCCAAATGTGCGAAGTATGTTTCGTGGAAGAAGGATCCGGGATCCGTAGCGATTGATGCGTTCACGATACAATGGCATCCTAATTTTTTCTATGCGTTTCCCCCCTTTGCGATTATCCCGAAGGTTTTAAAAAAGATTAATGAAGAGGGGTGTAGAGGCATTCTGGTGGTACCGAGATGGCCGTCTCAGGCATGGTATCCAAGGGTTATGACAATGTTTGAGTCACAACCGCTTATATTTAAGCCTAGCGGTGATTTGTTGTCATTTTCCAATAGGGAGCCACATCCTCTGTCCTCTCAGCTTTCCCTGGTAGCAGGAGTGTTATCAAGGATGCATACACTCGAAGGGGAATGAATAAGGAAACTGTTACGATTGCTATGGCGTCGCTCACGGAGTCGTCGCTGCGTCAGTACAACGGGGCGCTGAAGAGATGGTGGTTGTTTTGTCAGTTGACAGATGCAAGTGTATTTGAGGCTCAAATTTCGGACGTGTTAAATTTTTTAACGAAGGAGTTTGAAAGAGGAGCGTCATATGGGTCAATTAATATGGCCAGATCGGCAGTTGCCTTAATCCTGGGCCCTGAAGTGGGTCAGGATGACCAGGTGAAGAGGTTTTGCAAGGGCGTTTCAAATCTTCGTCCATCGCAGCCGAAGTATGATTCTACTTGGAATCCCAAGGTAGTGCTCGATTTAGTTTCTAAATGGCACCCAAACGAAGAGATATCGTTGGAACAGCTTTCGCTGAAAGTAGTGTCTTTAATGGCGCTGACTACGGGGCACAGGATGCAGACGTTAGAGAAGATTGACGTCAGGAACATTCAGTTAAAGGACGGCATACTGGAAATTAAGATTCCAGCCCGAATCAAAACTTCGGGTCGTAATAGGCCGCAACCTATCCTGAGATTACCCAGGTATGAAAAAGATCCTGCCCTTTGTGTAGCCTCAGCAGTGGAGGCGTATATGTTAAGGACCAAAGAGTTGCGAGGGGATGCGGTGAACCTGTTCATCTCGTGGAAGAGGCCGTATAAGCCAGTCTCAACACAAACATTGAGTCGGTGGATAAAGACTGTCCTTAAAAGAAGCGGCCTGGACACAACCACATTTTCGGCGTACAGTACCCGTCACGCGTCGACGTCGGCGGCGAAGAGGGTTGGCGTCAATATTGACGTCATTCGAAAAACAGCAGGCTGGACACCTCAGTCAGGGACTTTTGCGAGATTTTACGACCGGAGTGTAAAAATAAGTGATGGTAGTGGTTTTGCAGAGGCTATTTTAGGTTTAAAGTAAAGAATATGGAGGTTGTAAAGATGGTTGTTCTCTTAGATATGAAGTATAAAATATATATATGGATATTTATACATAAATTCTACTGCCGTATATCTTTAAACATCTACGAGGTGATTGAAGGAGGAGGCGCGTAATACAATTGAACGATTAAACGAACTTACCTAAGTGAAGTTCTACCGTAATTGTATGAAGCGCCTCCTCCTGAAAGATCAGTCCCGCCCAAATAATTCCCATTTTTAACTTAGCAGTTAACCCTATTTATACGGCAGTTGTCTTGGGCTTTGAAATAATGATGGGCTTCGACGGAGCGGCGCGGACCATGGAACGGGGACCGAGTTCAAGGCTTGTTTCTAAGTTTTATCTGTAAACCTTGTGGCGACATTGGCATAAAGTAGAAGGTACTACGAGGTGATTGAAGGAGGAGGCGCTTCATACAATTACGATAGAACTTCACTTAGGTAAGTTCGTTTAATCGTTCAATTGTACGTGCTTTCAGATTCATGGAATTGTAAATTTCAGCAGCTGATAATTATTATGCTGTAATTGTAAAACCCCATAAAAAAAACTTAATATAAATCGGATCAAATTAAAAATTATCTGAAGTCAATTCCTATGCAAATTATCTTTGTAAAAAGAAGTGAGATCCCCCAAAACAACTTTAAAAAAGTAAAAAAATTACGCCAAGTACATGAAATCAAGTAAATCACAAAATAAAGAAAATAATACTAATAAATACAAAGTAAAAAAAGATGTGAATTCAGAATGAGCTGCAAGTACATAATGGTGCTTTTCCGCAGCGTGCAAAGGCGACACTGTGTAACACAATAAAAGACAAAAAAAAAAGATGTCCGCGGCCTGGAAGTGAAATACTTGGCGTGGCCAGGCAAGGTCAAGATGTCGCTGAATAAGAATTATTTAAAAAGGCAAAATAATGAAAACGTATTCATACTGTCAGAGTTTAAAATTGACAAATTATGTGAAAGGTTGTGAGAGGAAAACTATCGGTGTGGATGAATGATCTTACAATTATTTTAAAACGCAATATAATGAAAATGTACTCATATTGTCTGAGTTTTAAATGAATAAATTTTCTGAAAGCCTGCGAGGGGGGAGGGGGGGGGGGGTGTGGGTATTGATGATCTGAGAATACCTTGCCTGGCGACGCCAAGTATTTGACTTCCAGGCCGCGGACATCTTTTTTTGGTCTTTTATTGTGTTACACAGTGTCGCCTTTGCACGCTGCGGGAAAGCACCATTATGTACTATTGCCCGATGAGAAGATGAGCTACTACCCACAAGCTGAAATGTCACAGGGGCAAGGGGAATCGCCTGTTCGCTCCACCCTATCCCCTCCAAGAAGTTCTAGTTTTCGGTTCTTAGCGGCTAGTCGTATCCGCGGATTGTCGCGATTAGTTGCGTTCGAGTTCTTCGTCACGGGACGAACTGTGTTGGAGGGGATAGGTTGACGCGAGTGGACGATTCCCCTTGCCCCTGTGACATTTCAGCTTGTGGGTAGTAGCTCATCTTCTCATCGGGCAATAGTACTTGCAGCTCATTCTGATTTCACATCTTTTTTACTTTGTATTTATTAGTATTATTTTCTTTATTTTGTGATTTACTTGATTTCATGTACTTGGCGTAATTTTTTTACTTATTTAAAGTTTTTTGGGGGGATCTCACTTCTTTTTACAAAGATTTTACAATTACAGCATAATAATTATCAGCTGTTGAAATTTACAATTCCATGAATCTGAAAGCACGTACAATTCCATGAACCTCAAAACACGTACAATTCCATGAAACTGAAAGCACGCACAATTTCATGAATTGTTTTATCAAATCGAGAAATGTTTTTCGTGGTTAGAAAATTAAAATTTCCTTTCATAACGTCATTTTCTGAGTATATTTCATGGAATAGTATTTTTTAAATTAATTTGTTTATGTTTACCAAATTCATGCGTTTTCTTGGACTCTAATTGATTTTAGTATCAATTTTCATTTTCGTGTTTACAGATTTCTGTGCTTAAAGGGGTTATCGCTAGATTTAGCACGAATTTTCGTGTTTTCAGATTCATGGAATTGTACGTGTTTCCAGATTCATGGAATTGTATTTGAGACTGCATTTTGATTGCAATTCAATGGTACAACGATATATTTATATTTGTAAAAACACGTGGCATCTCAAATTTTGTATATAACCTGACTGTAAGCTGTCAAAATTTGGAGTAGATTGCAAAGTGAAGATAGGAATTGATGAACGAAACATGTATTAGTTCGTTTTGGCTGAAGGTGTGCGTATAATAACGCGTATACGTATTATGTCGACAAAAATTTGAGATTGAAGAAGAATCAGAAGAAAAATCTACCGTATTCGACAGATCCCTGAGACGATATTACGATATCTCTGTCATGCGTGGACCGATTTTATTGAAATTGTTCTTATTCGAAAGCCGATATGCGGTTTACATAAGAAAAATGCCTTTAAATTTACAAAATATTGCAGGCGTGATGAGATATTAATGTATAAATGTCAGAATTAGGTTAAAGTGGCTCCGCGACGAGTAAAGATACACGGTAGCGACAGCGACATATACAGGGTGATTTTCATGTACTTGGCGTCGAGACGCTACCGCGTCTCTAGATTAGCACAACTGTGACGTCAACGCGTGCTTTTGTTTTAAAATTCGAGCGCGTGTTTATACTCGAGAAATGAGGGAGTCGGAGAAGGGGGGAGGACGACGCGGGCAAGACCACGCGCAGGCAGGGGACTACCCCTTTTGTCCCTGTGTCTCACCGCGAGGCGTACTGGTACTTGTTCAGAGTTATTTCGTTTCCTACGCCATTGCCGGGGAAACATTCTTCGATCTAACATCAGAACATCTTCTTCTTTTGGTCATCGTGCGGACCATAAGATTAATTTTACGTCATGGTCAGTACTCAGAACATCAGTATAATTTAATTATGCTGTAGCGGAGCACGGTTTATTGCCTGCCGAACCTAGAGGGATTAGCTACTACTATCTGGTCAGGGACTTAATACCGGTATGATTTGGATACCGGTATTACGACAGGGACTTCGTACCGGTATGGTTTGGATACCGGTATTACGGCCCAGGGACTTCCTACCGGTATAACTTGGATACCGGTATAATTTGGATACCGGTATTACACTATACCGAAACCGATATATTACCGAAAACCGAAATAAATACCGGTATTTTTTCGGTTTTCCTCTTATAGAAATGGTAGGTTAAGATTAAGACAGGTTTTTCTTTTTCAATAAAACAATAAAAAATTAAAAACAATCAGACAAATTGTAACGTAATGGTGACAGGACATATTTTAATGAAGAAAATAATCTTTCGACACTAACTTGGGTTGGCGGCACTGCTAACGCTCCACGTTCTCGTCATCGATCTCGAGAACAAATCTTCATTTGTTTATATTCCGCCTCCACTTCATTGCTGAGCCTCTCTGTTATCCCTTTCTCACATGAGGGACGTAAGGGAGACGATATATAAGACGGCATCAAACGACGTCGCTATACTTGGCGTTTGAAATCGACGTTCCGACGAATGTAACATTGTAACATCTTATTCTCTTTGCTGGTAATTCCTTTGGTTTCGGTATTACAGCGATTTTGGTACTATATCGGTTTAGATATAATTTTGGTAACATAATAGCAGTAATCAAATAATACCGGTTTTAAATCTCTGCTTACAAATATCTTGAAAATTGTAATAGAATAAGAAAACCGAAAAAATTACCGGTAAATATAGGTAAACATACCGGTATTTTCATATACCGGTATGATCTCATACCGGTATTTTTGTATTTCGGTTTCTATAAGGGTTACGATGGTACAACCGAAAAATACCGGTATAATACCGGTACAGTATTGTCTCATTGTGGACTCGGTTTGGAGTACACGATGTGGGTTTTTCGCTATCCCCACCACTTCTGTCTCACTCTTGTCCGGCGAAGGCGAGAGCGAGATGGAACGAGAGCGAGCGAGAGGCACTGGAAGCGAGCAAGGGCGGTACGAGACAAACGACGCGTTGATGTTTTGTCTCGCTCCGTCTTTCGGACGCCGTCACACTGCGTTCTTTGCGTGCGCGACGGGCGTGCGCAATGGTCACGAGCCCACGTGTGAGCACGGGAACCGTTTCGCAAAATTTTGACGCAGGCACGATTCCATCTGAGGGTTCGCGCCCGTCGCGCACACTCGCCGCGCACACAAAGCGTTCCATCTCGCTCCACCCTTCGGCCAGAAAGAAGCGAGAAACGAACACTCGGAATTAGGGCTCTGTTCAGGATGTGGGTTCAACGCCGGTCCCGACCAGCGAGCCCACAGCGAGGAAATACTGTATTTTACGTACCGGTACGAGTCCCTGTATCTGGTACCCAAAAATTAATCAGGCTGATCGGCCAGAGCGTTTCGCCCGGGTTCGCGGTTTATGACCGTATTGTCCCGCGAGTTGGCGGTTAACGGCGGTACAGGTAGACGTTCTTTTACTTCGACTCGAAAAACATGCGAACGCACTCATCCGTGTCTATTCGCATGTTTTTCCAATCGAATTAAAAGAACGCCGACAGCCAGACTCTCTCGCACGCACGGTTTACATGACATTTGGTATAATTTTAATCGGGAGAACGCCAGGATTCCATTGGTGTCCATATTTCTCCGCCATTCGATTTTTGCTCTTGAGGCTACGAGGCACCTTTCAGCACGTCGAAATGCCTGCATAGGGCGCACACGAACGCTTTCGACCCGCGCCTCGTCGTAAAAATCAACTCTTTCAAATGCTCCAAACTGCGCGAAAAACCGAGAAACTCGTAAATCAGACCCTGCGTTCATTATATGTAGCACTGATAGGCTCGATTCAGACTATCGGTCCGGTCACGGTCCGGTTTCGATCAAATTCACATCCCTGAGCGTCCACACTCGCCCGGCTTGATAGTGTGGGCGCTCAGGGATGTGATTTTGATCGAGACCGGACCGTGACCGGACTGATAGTCTGAATCGAGACATAATGAGAGGAATTGCCGGATCAAACAAGTATACCCAAATTGTCTTTTTGGCTAGGACTGTGGGCTTTTGCATCATGATGTTTCTCATTGTACGATTAAAGATTTGTTGCATATTTTAAAACAATTTAAAGGCCATTGCGGTAGGTGCTGGAGAGAGGGGTGAGGTAGCACGAACGATCGAAATGCTCATTGCTATCGCGATGTTAGAAATATAGACTTGTAGTTAGAGCTGTTCGAGTACTTGAATATTCCGGTAGCTTGAAATCCGAAACAATCTGGGGCTCGGTTTCCCAGCCGAGCCAGGTATCCGAAAGAACCGAGCATCTCGGATAGAACCAAGTACTTGATTTCTTTTCAAGCGGCCCGAAAGAAACCGGGCGGCTTGGAAAGAAGCGAGCGGGCCGAATGAACTTCGAACAGATCGAAATTTATTTGTCCGATTAATTTGAAACTTGGTACACATATTCTTAATGGTATTATCTAAAATGTAGCATATCATTTTATTTTATGCGATAACCCATTCGTATTGTTACGTTTTGGGTAAGGCATAACGCGTATTTACTGAACAGCAACGACAACAGAACATAAACAAGGGTAATACAAGAACGGGTAACGAATACAATCAGTTAGCGCAAAGAGATATCGTGACGTCTGCAAGCAATGATGGCTGACTCTCGAATGACAGCTTGACAGGCGATCGATCCGATCGCCTTCTTCTCGCTGTCTCTTGTCCCGCTCGCGGGCACCAGTGGGCCTTGGATTTCCACCCAAGGGGTGTTCGCAACACTGCTCCCCCCTCCGAAAAAGCGGTCGTCCCGGCGGCTGCAGTCTCTTCGTTCCCCCGCAGCCGTACCCTGGTCCGGAAGGGTGGAAAGGACGCCGCACAGTGGGGCAAAGTGACGATGTTTGTTTCAAAATCAAAGAACTTTTGATAGAAATGAGATAGATCGATGATTTTTTTTTTAAATTAAAGCTGATAGATTGCAGAATAAGGGAAAATTAAATAAATTATGGTACGAACGTTTTTTAACTTTGAAAATCTGTGTTAACCTTGAAATCGATTTTTTTTTTCAAAATCTTGAGGTAGTAGATAAATTTTGCGAACGGATTTGAAATCAGCGCAACAAAATCTATAGGAAATGATGTACAACATGTCAAGAAAAACTTCTAACCGGACATGGTATTGGATAAAACATAATTTTGCTCTAAAATTTGAAGTTTAACACAGATTTTCAAACGTAAAAAACGTTCGTACCATAATTTCATTAATTTTCCCTTATTCTGCAATCTGTCAGCTTTAATTTAAAAAAAAAATCATCGATCTATCTCATTTCTATCAAAAGTTCTTTGATTTTGAAACAAACATCGTCACTTTGCCCCACTGTGCGCCGTCGCCGTCGCCGTCGCCGCCTCCGCAGTCGCCGCCTCCGCAAGTGTGTAGGACACTACATTGTGTTTGTGTGCGTGATGTTTATTATGTTTAATGTATCGTTATTATATCAACGTTTGTATCTGTGTTCTAGGATGTATCTTATATGCGGCACCCGTCACCACCACCACCACCACCAGAGTCACCTTCGGCACCGCTGGAGGATGACAGCGACGGCGACGGCGATGACTGCGGCGATAATTAGATTTTTTTCTATTTTTTCTCTTTTTTTTATTTTATTATTATTTTTTTCTCTTTTTTATTTTTTACTATTTTATGTAACAATATATATTTAAACATATATTCTGTCTCGATTTCATTTACTCGTCTTCCTCGCCACCTAATTTTAAGATACGGCGTTTCTGCTAACGGTGCATAATTCTATTTCGCTGGAGCGTTCTTCGCGCTGTTAAATGACGTCACCCTGCACGACTGCTCCAGAGGATTCAAGTTACGCGAGATCGCGCGAGACGCTGCTACGCTAAATCGGAACGCTTTAGAATACTGTTAGCTTTAGAACGAAAGCGGTTGTATCGCCAAGTAGTGTTGTCTCTTTCCCTCTTCCAAAATTTTAGCTTTACAGTAATGCTCTGTCTCTTTCCCTCCCCGAAGACGCGGTGTGAAGACACCGATCTTTCCCGACATTGTCCGAAACAATTTTGGATAATGTATTAAACAATTCCATCGCATAATGGTTTGGAAAATTATTTGGGGGTCGTCCCCTCCCTCGGTTAGGTATAAAAAATTTTTTGGGGTGGGCCAAGGTCTGAAAGAGATTTTTTGGGGGTCATTCCTCCTCTGAAAAATTTCCGACGGTGGGTCCGGTCTGGAGAGGTCTCCGCGGCGGCTCGGCCCGGAGTGATCCCCTCCACGATTGCGGCTTCCCCCACTCCGCGGCTCGTGCGCGCGCAACCGTCCTTCCACTCCCCGCAGGCCCCGCGTCCATGTTTCCCTTCGCCGCGCTCCCCCGCGCGCCCTCACTTCCCCCCGCCCCCGCGCTCCCCTCAGAGGACCTGGGTGAGAATCCCCTTAGCCTTACTACTTGAAGGAAAGTAAACATGTAGACAAAATATAAAAGCAAAAAAAAATTTATTAAAAAAGTATTCACCAGCGGGTGACAACATTGACAGCACACCCGTTTCTTATGGTATACCACTCATTTTGGGATAAATTAAAATACTCCTCTATGCATGCACTACACTTTTCTGCGGCGTGGCGCACATTTATCTGCGTTAAACATATTCGGCAATACATAAAATGCATGTAGTGGGTTTGAAGTAGCATTATATGATTGAACCCCTCCTCATAGGATGATGTATACATCTGCGGGAGGTTGCGATAGCACTGGGCACAAATCTTCCGATGGCAGACATCGTTATTGTCGGTATATATCAGGCCTCTGCCTTGCATGCCCACCGGTTCAAGTAATTTTGCATATACGGTGGGGTATAAACCTGGTAATACACCATCCCACGGACCATAATATTCGTCATCATGCTCAGCTCCTCGCATTCCCAATGTGTGTAGCACAGGCATTTTTGTATTCGGTGGAATATGGTTCTATTAAAAAAAAAATGTAATTTTATTAAAAAAAAATCTGACACACTATTAGCATGTGTGACAATATGACAATTCCCACACATTTTTATCGATGATTTCCCTCACTATTTTTAGCACTGTTTGTTGCACTACGTACTGTCACCTGATGTTAACCAGCTGTACTTTCTTATTGACAATTTCTTTCACAATTTTTCGCACTGTATGTCACACAACGTGATGCCACTAGATGCTGAACGATTATAACAGCCTCACAGCAGCTCCAGGTCCTGATATGTGGTTCATATCTTGAAAGTTGCATTTTCTGCAAAGTATTATGTTTCTGTTCTTCGTTTTCTTCTTCTCGTTCTTCTACACGGACTCTTCTTTTCTTTATCATGTGGATTTTTGTGAAATCTATAATTCTCCGATTGTAAGGATGACACTACATAATAAGCCGCTGTATTTCAAACCGGATACGGTAACATTTTTATTAAATCTTGAACCATGTTTAGACTATGTGTATCTGCGCCTGTATCAAAATGTAAGAGATGTGAGAGTAAAATTTGAAACTTTTGTTAAAGTGCTACAGCAAAGCGGTATTGCCTGCGAAACATTAGATGCGCGGCGTGCTGCTAAAATCATACGCGATAGCGAACACTTCGACGAGGAGTATCATGTAGATTGCGAACTGGTAGCATGCGCCATCAATGTTATTCTAGCTCATGCTCGTAGGAAAAAATGTTAAAATTCTATTCTCTTAATTTTAAAATAAAATTGCTTAAAAACATTATTTGTCAATTTTATTCACCCGTCTTCCTCCTCGCCACCTAATTTTAAGAAACAGCATTTCTGCTGACGCCACATAATTCTATTTCGCTGGAGCGTTCTGCACGGTGCGAAAATGATGTCACCTTGCATGGCCGCTCTAGAGGATTCAAGTTACATGCGATCGCGCGAGACGCTGCGACGCTAAATCTGAATGCTTAAAAAACTTGATAGATTTGGAACGAAAGCGATTGTACCACTATGTAGTGTTGTCTCTTTCCCTCTTCCAAAATTTTAGCTTTACAGTAATGCTCTGTCTCTTTCCCACCCCGAAGATGCGGTGTGAAAACGCCGATCTTTCCCGACATTGTCCGAAACAATTTTGGATAATGTATTAAACAATTCCATCGCATAATGGTTTGGAAAAATTATTTGGGGGTCGTCCCCTCCCTCGGTTAGGTATAAAAAATTTTTTGGGGTGGGCCAAGGTCTGAAAGAGATTTTTTGGGGGTCATTCCGCCTCTGAAAAATTTCCGACAGTGGGTCCGGTCTGGAGAGGTCTCCGCGGCGGCTCGGCCCGGACTGATCCTCTCCACGATCGCGGCTTCCCCCACTCCGCGGCTAGTGCGCGCGCAACCGTCCTTCCACTCCCCGCAGGCCCCGCGTCCATGTTTCCCTCCGCCGCGCTCCCCCGCGCGCCCTCACTTCCCCCCGCCCCCGCGCTCCCCTCAGAGGACCTGGGTTAGAACTCCCCTAGCCTTACTACTGATAGGCGCGCCACAATTAGGTAAGACAGTTGTAATTTTTGATGGTGTGGGTTCTGAAAACAATCGATCGTTGGGTGAATTACATACTGAAGTGATTATAGATAACGTTGCGTATCCTATTATGTTGCATGTAATCCCAAATACGTTGACACGACATGGCGTTATCATAGGTAATGACTTTCTGGATACGGTTGAAATGCGTAGAATAAAGGGACAAATTGTTATTTCGAAACTAGACGATAATGAAGATAAAGCTGAAAGGCCCGAAATTCTCGGAATCGACGCTATCCAGGAAGTCGGCGAGGTAGATCTGTCACATATTAAAAGCGTGAAAGATGGGAAAGCTGTGAGGGAATGTATTTACACTTATAAGCCGCGTAAAGTACGTGAAGTTGGTATATCTATGACCATTATTGTAAAAGATGAAGAGCCGGTACATCAAAGGCCGCGACGGCTGTCACCCAGTGAAAAAGCGATAGTAGACGAGCAAATTGAACAATGGATTCGGGAAGGCGTAATACAACCGACGTATTCTGAGTACGCTAGCCCGATCGTCGTGGTCAGAAAGAAAGATGGCTCTATTAGAATATGTATCGACTACAGGTTGGTTAATAAAAAGATATTAAAAGAGCGGTATCCATTACCGCTAATAGACGATCAATTGGACGCGTTGCAGGGCGCTCGTATTTTTAGCACCCTGGATTTGCGCAACGGGTTCTTTCATGTGCCTGTAAATGAGCAGAGTCGCAAATACACGGCATTCGTAGTCCCGGGTGGACATTATGAGTTTAAGAAAATGCCGTTCGGTTTGTGTAATTCCCCGAGTGTCTTTCAGAGATTTATTAATGCCGTTTTTAAGGAGTTGATAGCATCCAAAACGGTGCTGATTTACATGGACGATTTGATTATCCCCTCTGATGATGTTGCAAGCGGTTTAGAAAAGCTCAAGTCGGTTTTAAAGACAGCTAGTGAATTTGGCTTAGAAATTAAATGGGCAAAATGACAATTTTTGCAAAGTAAAATAAACTATCTTGGGTATATTATTGAAAATGGAAGGATCCGTCCATCGGAAGATAAAACAGCCGCCGCACAGTGGGACAAAACGACCCGACGGCGATAAAAAATCTATAACTTTGGTTCTAGTCTAGATATTTTAATGAAACCAGGCGCATTTTAACCGCAAATTTGCGGCCTTTAAGCTGTATTAATATAACTGATATTAACCAACGGAGGCCCGTGCTGGGCCCGTGAATTTAGACCCATGTTGTCGAAAAGTGGGGCTACAGACCAATTGCAATACACATTTTATTAACATTACTGTATTTTATTGTGGTAAACCGAGTTTCTTAATATTTGCTATTGATTGCCAAAACCACAAAAGTATCGCTTATCAAAAACTTTTATGTTTCCCACAGTTTTTATTCACAATTCCGAAAAAATTTTCTTTGAGAGGTGCAATTTGAGTTAGTTACAAAGTTAATTACATAGCTGTATATTCTATTCAGCCCATTCATTAGGGTAAAATGTTAATAACAACCTTTTTTTTAAATTTTAAATAGTTGCAACCATATGCAATGGGTTTAACTGATATCATGTGAAAGAATGAACCTTTCTCTCTTAGGAACAAAAATAATTAGGTGCTACATTGTGCTACTTTCCAAGAAAATGGTAATTGAAGTAAAATCTACCTTACCTGCCTATTAGAGTTTTCTGTGCTGTCTCATGACTCCGGCTATGCAAGATATTTTTGTCACACATCTAATAATTTACTCATTTCTTCCGGATATATCTTCATTACATCTTTTTTGCTTCTTACTCTTCGAAACGATGATATGTAAGGGTCCGAAGATATCAAGAGCATTCATTAGGTCTTGATTCTGTGCACTTCGAGAATTTTTTCGACTGTTATGGTAACGGTAATATTTATATTCTTTATTTTTCGTTTCCTGCGCCTCTTCCGACAGCTTGCCAATTGGCAGTAAGTGGTGAAGAATGCCTTAACACCTTGTGTACTGATATCTTCGGACCCTTACATATCATCGTTTCGAAGAGTAAGAAGCAAAAAAGATGTAATGAAGATATATCCGGAAGAAATGAGTAAATTATTAGATGTGTGACAAAAATATCTTGCATAGCCGGAGTCATGAGACAGCACAGAAAACTCTAATAGGCAGGTAAGGTAGATTTTACTTCAATTACCATTTTCTTGGAAAGTAGCACAAAGTAGCACCTAATTCTTTTTGTTTCTAAGAGAGATGATTTCATTCTTTCACATGATATCAGTTAAACCTATTGCATATGGTTGCAACGTTTTAAAATTTAAAAAAAGTTTGTTATTAACATTTTACCCTAATGAATGGCCTTAATAGAATATATAGCTGTAACGTCCCGGGTGAGGTCTTTTAGGAACGATGACATGAAAGAGGGAAAACTCAGGCGTGAATCTAAAATCCAGCACTCTGAGATTTTGAGGGAAGACCAGGCGCGAATATTAAATCCGTCACACTGAGGGTTTGGAGGGACTCAGGCGCGAATATTGAATCCGTCACTCTAAGAGTTTCTGGAGGTGATCAGGCGCGAATATTAAATCCGTCACTCTAATCGACCAGGGAAGGCAAATGTACACTTGGAGAACACTCGTTATGGCACTTCGTATTTGTTTCGGTTTCGGTAATAGGATTTACCGTTGCAGTTATATATAAGAAACCACGTTTAGTATTTTCTATGGATTGCACGGTCATGCAATAATATGTTTGTAAACACTAGAACCGTTCTCGCGTTCACGAGCGCGAATCAGCTGTTGCGGCAGCTTGGTTTCGTTCGGAATGTTTATGACTTGAGGATACACACAATAATTCGAAATGTGATTGAAAACAAAGCGGTTTATTAGCCTTGTTAGAACGTTTATAATAATGCTTGGGATTCTTAGCATTAACAGATAACATTTATATAAATGGTAGTTATTAGCAATATAAGAATATGAACATGAAATACATGAGAATAAATCGATGATAATATATGAAATGCAATAAGCGTTAACACAAGAAAATGATATAAGTAATAATAGTATAAAGTAATATACAAAATAATAAATGATTGCAATAAGCGTTGGTATAGAAAATAATATAAGCAATAAGCGATTGTAAGACAAATATATATATATATAAACAAAATAAGCATTAACGAGATAATACAAAATAATATTTTGTTGCAATAAGCTTTAGAATGAAAATAATATGCACGCTGTAAGCGTTAAGGGGGGAGCCTGCTTTATAAAGTCCAAAAAATAGATTTTTTTTTCATTGCCTAAATCGATAGATAAACTATCCAAGAATGTATTCACAAAGTTACAGCGGCCAATTCGAAGTATTTTTATAGATACAGAACCGAGAGCAGGTAAGCGGCGAGTATATGTGCGAGCGCTCGGCCGGACACGGACGCGTGCTTCACCCTTTGACGCGTCCCCATTCGTCGATCATTACTTTTAAAGACAATCGAAACGGCAGAGTTGTACAGTGTAATAGTACAGAATAGTCGTAGAGCAGAGTGAGTTAGAAATTTTATAAGTTGAACGCAGAGAATTGTAGCGATCGACCGCAAGCGAAAACTTTAAAGCGCGATTTCTCCAGTTTTCAGTTTTACGATTCTTTAAAATTGGCGGATGTGATAGCAAAAAAACTATGCGGCCTATTGCATTGAACCAAAGCTTATGCTCTTCAGTATTAAATTCTTTTCTATGTGAACTAAAAAGATTGTTAAAAAATTCTTTTTAAATCATTTTTATAGCACATTAAAGTCAAATGTTGTCTTTAAAAAATAGACATTCTTCTTCTCAAACGAAAAAAATGTATGATTTCGCGCTTTTTTCTGCTTTTTCTTAGTTTACCCAGAAGAAAAATATATGAGCATTAAAAACCATTTTGATTTTTTCATTCAGACAAGAATTACAACCAGAATCCTTCCCGCCAATTGGAGACTGCAATGGCAAAGCGCTCTGAGAATCGGCTCAACAATCAGCCATATTTTATAATTTTGTGAAATAAAATTTTTTTTTGTGCTCATTGAATATATGTTTAAATATCCCTAAAAGTATACGAAGATCAATTGTTCCGTTCCCTGTCAAAAAAATTCGCGAAAAAAATCATTTTTTTGGACCTTATAAAGCAGGCCACCCCCTTAACGAGGTAATACAATATAATGAACATTAATAATACAAAAATATATATATAAGTTGCAATAAGCTTTGATAATAATTGGTAGTATGGAGATGAATAATAACATGAAGTAATAGTCGCATCGAATATGATAAATGAGGCTGTCTGTGTCGGTGTATAGAATTTTACAATTTGGTCCGTGCTTGGGAGACATGTACTCGTGGTGAAATTCATACAAACAAATTTTCGATATGTCCAGAATGCACATACCCACGTATATCAGTTTGTTGAATTTCACCACGAGTTTTCGCAATTCAACACCTATTAAATTTTCAGAAAAAACACTTCTGCTGTGGAAATTCGGTTTCGCGATCATTGCCTCCGCGCCATATCGTCCTTCCCAATGTATCAAAAGTTTTACGTCCACGTGATTTCGTACATTTTCCATAGTTTTACCAAATACCGCGTTGTTCATCAATTTGTACAATTTTTTTTCAAAGTCGTTTGTAATCGCGGAGCCAGGGAGATCGAGTGAATTGAAGCAGGCGGTGTATCTTTGTAATACGAAGACCGTGAAGCGTGCACTGCTGCAGGTTGCGGTAATGGATAACGTAACGCTGCTTATCGTATACCGTCGCGAGTAACTTGTCCTGCCTACTGCCCGGTGGTTTGGCACGCGTCGGGCAGAACGGTAGATCGGCATGAGCGTCGTGCAGACGTTGCGGATATTCCAGATCTACCTCGAGAATGTATCCCGTGGGCGAATCGACACGGATTGAAGACACATCAAACTTTGCAGTATTTTCGACCCATTGAAATTTAGCATGTGGCAGAGGCTGACACATTGCCCATCCATACAAATTGTTCACGTCAAAGTATATAAAGTACGATGACTCTTCCGATGTGTTGTAAGATGGCATGTACTTGTTATTGGCATGTGCGTATCTTCCGGAACACTGACTTAAACCCCCACGTATACCGCGTTCGACAAACATGACCATATCGACGTCGCACAGTGTGCGATTTTGGACAAAAATCGCTAGACAGCGCAAATCTTGACCGATTTCAATGATTTTTTTTTTCAAATACTCGTGAAGGGCTCAGCAATAACGGAGGTCTGCAGTAAATCCTGTATTTTTTGGTCTAATCTATAAAAAACATTATTTAGCATAACGTCACATAATGTTTGAGAAAGCACGTGGTTGAGGGAGTGTTAAGAGTCTAAAGCAGGTTAGGAGCACTGAGACACAGATGCGGTAAAGAACTTTGTCACTTTATTAAACACACAATATTGTCAATACGCTTGAGAAGATTTACCACCGTGTAACGTTCTCGAACGAGACGTTGTCGTTCTTACAGGAGTTTTCACAAGTAGAGCGGCTTACCTGTGAATTATGGGATTGATTCGGGTGGCATGCGATTAAGAAAAGAATTTCAAGACACGAGAGTCCTTCTTTTAACGTAAAAATTGTAACAATAGTTTATTCAAAATAATAATTGAGACACTAGGTCTATAATGAACATATATGGTTCTCAGTCTCTTGAGTTTTACAATAGAACACAAATAATTACGACGTATCGCACTGTGATTTGATTTAAACGCTAGGTCGGTATTAAAGTATTGAGTACGCTTATTGATAACGCGGTAATGACGCTTGGTCGGTTTGACGTAGTATTTTAGAAAGGATTCCTTCTCTTTGATTTGATATGGTTTCCCTCTGATTATTAATCGTTCTTCTGGTGCCTATAAGCTGGCCCCACGCTTTGGAATTGGTCGTTGTATAGGTCTCGGTTTTGGGAGAGGAGCTAATAAAAGCTGCCTCGAAAGAAGGTGTAGGAGCTAACTCCCTTGAGAGGAAATGGAGGAGCTAACTAAAGCTTCCTCGAGAGGTTTGATTGTATTTGAGGGGCTAATTAAAGCTGCCTCGAGAGGGAGATTTAGAATTGGAATTTTAAGTAAACTTCTTCTCGACTGAGGAGCTAATGAAAGCTGCCAAGGGCTGGGTAGGTTCGGTGATAGAACCCAGAGAGCCTTGCTGCTTCACGAGTATTTAAAAAAAAAATCATTGAAATCGCTCAAGATTTGCGCTGTCTAGCGATTTTTGTCAAAAATCGTACACTGTGCGTCGGTGAGCAATTCGAATGTAATTTTTGTATGCTTTAGCATTGCATCCCACGTGAAACCAGGTAGAGTATAATAATGCGCTGAATCTAGTCCGTAACTCTTGATACAACTTTCGCGAAAATTTTCAAAAATATCTACCAATAACAAGACATCTGTTTTCAAATACAAGTCGCTGTATTCACCCAATGTTCTAATCCCGAAACGCTGCCAGACAGTAGTCTTGGCGTGCGCGTAATCGCTTTCTGATACAATCTCACCCGTTAACGAAATCTTCGGTGGATAATGTTTCAAATTTCGTAAAATTCGTAAAATTTTTAATTGATCTGTGCTCAGAAAAGATGCTAATGTTACGTCCCGAAACTTCAAAATTTTTAAAATCATTGATTAGTTGTGTTTTTCCTTTGTCAGTGGGCAGAGTGCTTCGACAACGCTTAGCGTTCTGGGAAATCCCTAATCGAGCGCACTTCTGCTTACTGTATTTTATCTATGAAAACGGATACTCGGTACTAGGAACGTCGTCGTCGCCGCGACGTTTGGTCGCTGCGCTGTACCCTGAACGTGGGACTGTGCTGAGGCATCAGCGTAGTTCTCAGTAGTTCGTTCAAAATGAGCAGTGGTTCTCATACCTCGCGACACTGATTAAATGTAAGCGGCGGGGGTGTGTCTTGACAATGCATCTAGCATTCTGGTTTAACCTAATCGAGCGCATCTCTGACCGTCGAATCGTCGCATCGAGGTAAAGGAGTGATCTGAGTGTGAGAAGCGTGAGGATGAGGGTCACCCTGTTCTACGCCGGTAGCGCATAGGTGAAAAGTATGGAAGAATGAAAGTGAGAACATCTAACGAAATCATGCGACGGTTACTGGGGCATGATTGGGACTGCAGCGTCAGCTTTTCTGAGCGGGCCTCGCGGCCGGACGCTCTCGGGGGCGCGAAGCTGAAGTCACTCTTTGTCGTACAGTCGCGGAGAGCGTGACGAGTGTCCGTGGATAGTAATTTCTTTTCCTTAACTTGAATTCTATTTCGAGCCAGAGATAAATTTTAATGAATGGACTCATCTTTCCACGTTAAATGTGTTTTAGAATCATCGTTTTCTCAATTTTATAAATTTGTGTTTTATATTCATTAAATATTTTCGTTTAACTATTGTTACGCTATTAAAAACAGTTGCGACGAGATCAACCTTCAGTTAGATCTCAACTCTATTTTGTGTTTGCTTATTATTAATTATTGCTATTGTATTAACCGTATATCAAGTGTGTATGAGTGTGATTTCTTTCTTTCCCAGGCAAGGAAAGGTGTTCCATTGAGTATTGTTCAAAGACAAACAGACAAAATTTATACGTTTTAAAAGTATACCGATAAAGTGGGTGAGTTGTGCATTCCATCTTTAAATATTGTAATTCGGAATTAACCGGCAAGCGTCGTCTCGCGTAAAGAGATTAATTTCATGTATTATATTCGATCATTGTGCATGCAGAGGTAACGGAGAGTCAATATTGGTATAACCAGTATTTTGGGATTTTCCCTTGGCTCCCCAGCCACTCTAACTCAATTAGTAAAAGAATAAAAGGACAATCATTCACACTTGAACTTTACACTTGAGCACAAGTTGTTTAATGATAAACCGTCATATCCTCACAATAACTCAGTGCGGGGCCTGTATAGGACTAGATCTTGGATTCCCGATACCAAACAAAATTCTTTAAATTATTAAATAATAATTTGTACTGTAACGCGCATAACATCCTTCCGATTAGACTGATTTAGACACTAATTACTCGGACTCCACGCTTACCTCGTAACCGCGTTACACTAATTTGTCGAGACTGGTATTGAGGAATTTGTACGAATCGATGAATCGTAATTTAATATTATTTCGCGAGTTTGATTCAGCCATATCTTCGACATTTTTTGTGAAGGCAATATACTTTTCTTTAGTTATGGACAATACATCAACGTGACCTTCGAAAGCGGTAGCTATTTCCTCGATAATGAAATGTGAATCGTAGCCGGATAAATTATGGAAAACTATGGGGATGTAAAACGCATTTTTATAATTTAAATTGCACTCCGAATGTGCCGGGCCTCTAAACCGTCCGGATAGACGGCAATGATCGCGAAACTCGTACATCGTCAGCCTTGAATGGTTCTTCGCAAATATGACAGTGTGTTGCATTGTGAAATGTCGTCAACTGTTCTGGGGTTAAATCCAGCATTGGAACATTACTGATCAAGATGGGTTTGGCGAAGTTCGCAAATTTTTTCAGTTCGTATACGAACCATGAAACACAATCCACGTCGCGGTAACATCGATACGTCGATAGCGATGTATCGTAGGAACAATGCATATAATATGCAATGCTGTGCACTTTATGGTGCTGGTATGTATGTAATTTAGTGTCTATATCACCCACTCGATTGTCCTCTGTTTTTTCGATGATGCACTCGAGATCTGCATACACCACGAAGGGGAGCCGCTCCTTCCTGCAGCGGTTCTCGAAGCTGAGGAAATTTTTGCCTTCGCTGGGCAGTAGGATGGCGCAATCGTTCATCTTGCCGCAGTCCATTGTGTGCGCCTCCAGCTTCTCGACAGATCCGAAATAGTGCATACATCTACGAAAACATAAATTTTTTATTTAATTGTTTCGCGAGACATTTCAACATTTCACAAGTTTTCTATACATACGGGTCGCAGATGAATTTTTTCCCATTGTGCCTGCTCAGCTGCATGCACACCAGCCGGGACAAGTTCTTGATGCATGTAAAATGCCCTACATCGCCGTGCTCATGATTCGGCGTGTAGAGCAAGTTTACATGCCGACCCCTCTTATGGCTGGTGAGATGCAGCGGAAAGACCTTCGATCCATTCTCCGCCTCGAAGCTGTACACGTAGATTGAAACTTCATTCTGCCGCTCAAATTTTCCAATTTGCTCCAGGGGCATTGGGAACTCAATGCCCTGGAGATTTAGCACGGAAGCATAAGGCGGGTACGAACTTGGGCGATCGGGATGTCTTTCCGCAGGATGTAGAGCGGCGACCACTGCCCACGCGAAGCATTGTCCGGGAATTGCACGCTAATTGTGGCTTTCTTCAAAGACAATTTCCGCGACAACTTGATGTGGCACCCCGCGCGCAGCGGATTGTACTTATTAACATTGACGGTCAGGTTGAGGATTCTCGCCAATGCCCATCCGCTGTCGCGTTCCTGGAACTCTTCCAGCGATGCCAGCTTGGGTTCGATGACGCATCGCTGGTACCACTCCTGTAGATCGGATGTGTGGAAGAGTTCGCAGTTTCGGGTGTTAATGCTTTTACAAGCATGCTTGTCACCCGCCACAAATTCTCCGTTAAATACAGTGTTCACTTTGAGGTTTCGACGTTTTCTCAAAGCGCCCCGCACATGCTGCAGCACAATGGTCACCGCATCTTAAAGGAAGTTGCGCGGCTCGATATAGTTTGAATTTAGCACTGCCCCAGTTAACACGCGGCTATCGAACGCAGTGTCTATTTCGCGCCACAAAAGTCCCGTACTCGAATGTCCTGCACCTTCGCGCACGAAACGTCCGCGCAAGGAATGTTTCAGTCCTTCGAGACGTGCGATTCGAGCAACCAACGATTGTTGAACACCGATCGATAATCGCGGGCGTTTTATGCAGCTGTGCTCTTCCAAAGATTCGATGCACTCGTGGCACCGTTCTTCTCACGCGAGGTACACTTCCCGGGAAATCAATCGTGCAGATTGATCCAACAATTGGCGGGTTACTTGCGCGAATTCTCCCATGGCCGTAAATGGAATGTGAATATAGTGTCTTTTCGTCGCAACACGTTGCAACGATTTGAGGCTTTGTGCAGTTTAGAGCATATATTTATATCGTAATCATGATTTAGTATCTCTGTCTAACTCTTTTGGCGTACTCCCTCGAATGCACTGCATGCAAAAAAATGGCGATCCGTCCCAACATAGTTCTATGCAGTTCCTGCTGATACAGCATAATTCTTTCTATGATTCACGCATATGACGCATTAGCACGCAAGATCATCTGACACAGTTTCTGCTGACACCTATTTTCTAAGATTCGACGTTCCCAAAAGTATGATATTACATTCGACGCGTGTCGAGACTTTTATCCTTGAGGGTGGGACTCAAGTTATATGCTACGACGTTAAGATTTCAACACATTATGGAAAAATAGATAGTTTTAAAATAAAATGTGGTGGTGGGGGAAGCAATTGCACCTCTATTTAAGCCAGTCTCCCGGACGCTATTCAATGAATCACTCGGTAATCTCAGTGACTTTCGACGGAACAAATAGTGCTCTGAAAACAAAAAATGTGCAGTACCAGTGTCGAAGGAAACGTTGAACACATGAATTATTACGTTCCGATCGTGCGAGATGGTGGCGTGGCTCAATGTGGGGAGGATACAGTTGTTTGGTAAAGCTTAATTTTCAGATCTCAAAATTTTTTATGTTTATTCCTAATACGAGCGGGCAATTTCATAGCTTCGATTGTTCTCTTAGCCCGCGTCGAACATCGCGTGTCATGGTCAGACGATACGCCCTAACATCCATGGGCAGCAAATACTTGGAAATTGGAATCCGCGTACGGCCTACGATTAATGTAGAAATGGTTCTCGGCGATAATCGTGGGAGGTTTCTCACGTTACCATGGGATACACGGTGTTCGCTATACGGCAGTCGTACGACCATTAAAGAACGTGCACGATTACCTGGATCACCTTCGATGCAAATGGGTCAATTAACGGTGGATTTTTGTGAAATCTATAATTCTCCGATTGTAAGGATGACACTACATAATAAGCCGCTGTATTTCAACCCGGATACGGTAACATTTTTATTAAATCTTGAACCATGTTTTGACTATGTGTATCTGCGGCTGTATCAAACTGTAAGAGACATGAGGATAAAATTTGAAACTTTTGTTAACGTGCTACAGCAAAGCGATGTTTCCTGCGAAACATTAGATGCGCGTCGTGCTGCTAAAATCATATGTGAAAGCGAACATTACTGTGAGGATTATTATGTAGATTGCGAACTGGTAGCATGTGCCATCAATGTTATTCTAGCTCATGCTCGTCGGAAGAAAAAATGTTAAATTCTATTCTTCTAATGTTAAATAAATTTCTTAAACACATATTCTTTCTACATTTTATTCACCCGTCTTCCTCCTCGCCACCTAATTCTCAGATTTGCTGACGTCGCATGATTCCTGCCTTCCCCTATCTTCTCCCTCTATTTCCTCATATCCCATTTCCCCCGCTTCTCTTTTCCTTCTTACCTCCCCCATTCCTATTCCTCTCTCTCCGAAAAAGCTCCTTCTTTCCTCCTCCCATCCCGTCAATTCCCCCTCCCCCCCTTCCCTGAGCGTTACCTCCTCCCAGCAGTTCCTCGCTAATTCCCCTCCCTTTCCTTCCCACATTTTCCTTTCGAAACTCCACGCTCTCTTTCCCGCTCTCGTCCTCATTTTTTCCCTCTGCACTTCTTCCCTTACCAAGTACCCCGGGGTACACCAGTCTACCCCCAACGTCCATCTCAGAAATCATTCCTGCATCGCCTCCACCTCCCTCCACTCCCTCCATCCCCATATTTCCGCTCCGTATTCCATCACCGTCCACACCAGCCTATCCCAAATCCACAGTCTTCTCTCCCAGTCCTTTCCAAATCTCCTCTTCCCTATTCCCCACACTTGCCTCATCACCGCTACCGCTCTTCTCACCCTCTCTCTCACGTGTGCTTTACTTCCTCCGTTGCGCATCAACGTGTACCCCAGATATTTCATTTCTTTCACTTCCTCTAGACCTTTTCCTTTCCACCTCCATCCTACTTTCTTCCACCTAAAATATATGTTAAATGATATACATATTCTTTATTAATTTTAAATAATATTATACAGTACAATTATTACAATAACAAGGATCATATTAAATTCAACAATAATATTACAAAATTTATACAACTAAAATATTTTTCTTTTTTTCCCAAATTGCTTCAATTCGTTGACATCAATAGAATCTGCAAAATAATTAAATTGTTTACAAATTTTTTTTTTTCTTTGGATTGTTTTTACGAGGGAAAACAGCGGGAATCTTCAAAAGACGCCTAGTAGGATCCGCACTGCTAGGTAGTGTCGGATTTTTACCGACTAAAACCGCTAACCCCATGCGCATACAAAACACTCATTTCCACTCCTACATGCAATATAAAAAGGCAAACACTCGTGCAATATAAAAAGGCAAACAGTCGTGCAATATAAAAAAATAATCACACATACAATAGTCCGACAGCCAAACATATATACATAATAAAAAACGCATTCCACACTCATACTGCAATCGCATGCATGCAACAAGACTTCAAAGCAGATTCGTATATACAAACGCACAATTAGAACCTTTGCTTTCAATGTGATCTGCCATACGTCAAAGCACATAATGACAAACCAGACATTGGAAGCATAGGTTCTTCGGAACGATTTAGTAGACTATTAGTGGAAGAAATACATTTCTTTAATACATGACCGACATAGTTGTCGGTCAAATACACACAAAAATACTTTTTCAGACTCGATCCGCTCTCAGAAATTTTTTTCCCCCTAATATTTTATTCCCCCAACACAGAGAAATAATAATAATTTTTTACAAACCATGTACTTGGAGGAGGGAACAACGCGAAGAATGAAATATGTATTGAAACGCAGAATCTTAAAATTAGGTGGCGAGGAGAGAAGGAGGGTAAATGAAATGGTACAATGAAATATGTTTAAGAATATATATTGTTACAATAAAAAAACTAATAATAATAATGATAATAAAAAAGAAAAAATAAAATAAAATAAAAAAATAAAAAAATTGAAAAAATTATGGCCTCGGTGATGGCGGTGATGGTGGTAATGGTGGTGGTGTGTCCCACCACGGCGGCGATGGGGGCGACGGCGGCGGCGTATCCCACTCAGGTGGCGATGGGGGTGACGAGGACGGCGTCGGCGGCGATGTCGTCGGCGAGGACTGCGAGGACGGCGAGGACGGCGTCGGCGGCGTCGGCGGAGGCCACCAGGGTGGTGTGTTAGATGACGATGATGACGACCCCGGAGGCGTCCACACCATGGATGGTGGCGATGTGGACGACCCGGGGGGCGTCATAACACACCCCTGCAACGACAGCGGCCTGCTGACATCAATCCACGATGTCTCTTGCGGTGATGGAGGCCGCGGTCGCCGCAGGGGCCCCACCTGTCTGTAGGACACCCATGGTTGCCTCAGCCTTTCCGCCATGGCAGGGCCGACCGCCAATCCCGCCCGTCGCCGCATCTCGTCCTGATTAGGGGCTGCAGATGCGATGTCCTCTAGCATCCGCGCCAACATCCCCAACTGCCGCAGAACAAATTCATTGCCCTAGAACATACACACAAACGTAGATATAATATTAATACTTCAAAAGGGGAAAAAAGAAATGCAAAGTATTACATACCTGCGGAGGCGGCGACGGTGACGACGACGATGACGACGATGGGGACGATGGTGACGATGGTGGTGGCGAGTTCTGGAAAATAGAAATCCACGATATGACAGATTTCAACGGTTAAACGCGATAAATGTTAAAATATTTTAAAGTACATACCTCAAAGTCGTCTCGGCGCGGGTCCTCGTCCCACTCGGGTGCGATGCGATTGATTCCCATTTTTTGGAAACAATTGTTGCACAAAAAAAAATGGTAAAACTAAACTGCATTCAATGAATATGTGAATGCGACTGGTCTCGCTGCGTCTCCAGGCTGTCGCATCTAAACTCATACCTTCAATTCGAGAAGTGCATAGCTTTGCAAAAGCTATGTTTTCCACTTGCATTTTCATTAACCATCCTCCTTGCACTTATCTTCGCCACTATCCATCCTCTCCTTATTCACACGCGTCTTCTTTCCCTTCTTCTTTGACGCATCATTCAGCTAGACCATATCACTTTGAACGGCTTTGAACGGGTATCGAACGGTTTTGAACGGCTTTGAACGGGAATCGAACGGGTATCGAACGGGTATCGAACGGGTATTGAACGGGTATTGAACGGCTTTGAACGGGAATCGAACGGGTATCGAACGGGTATTGAACGGTATTGAATGGGTATCGAACGGTTTATACATAATAATTACAACTATGGGGAGGGTGAAGAAAAAACATTTATGTATTAAAAATTGATTATATTTTATTTAAGGATTTCCCTCTGGCGTTTAGACCACCAGTTGAATATTTTAAATACATTTTGCAAGGCACAGTGCTTTGCGTGTCTGCCACATCGCAGAGTATCAACTACTGTTTGTGAGAGAGTCAACGAAGTGAAAGGAGATGAAACTAAGACAGGTTAGGAATGTAAGAGAACGTAAATAGCGGTGAAACTTTGTCAGTTTATTTGAATTTCACAATGAATGTCATGCACTTGAAAAGATTTACGCTCGTGATAATATTTAACACGGTTGTTGAGAAGAGAACGAGACACACTGAAAAACACGCGCGTGGGTGCCACGTGGCGTTCGCGCGATTTTACTGATCGCGCTGCGGTGAGTGTTCAATTCTAACAATACTTGATCGCGTGACGATGAAAGTACAATTTATGCGGGAGAAGAGCGTGAGAAACGAAATAACGGGATCAGTGTTGATCGCGATGCGAGAAGCAGAGAACCGTTTACTTCGAATTGTACACAGAGAGTGAGGCAATGGCGGACGAACGAAACCGCGTCTTCTCCGTTCTTCTAGAACCCCGACGCGGCCCGCTGATTGGTGCATCGATCTCGGCGACGGTTGATCGATGGCCGCTGATTGGCCGCTCTCCCAGCGATCCGCGTTGCTGGATCGCTGGCCGCGAGGTGCTGCCATGAGCATGCGTGTGGCGGCGTGGGAAACTAATTCCATTCCCAAACATTCCTCCCGCCCTCAGCAACGCCGTTGCTGATGTTAATCTGAAACAAACAAAACTGCCAACTTTGCGATTGGCCTAGTTAAGGTGGTGGTCGCGGTCTTGACAGTCACGACCCTGGTGAGACCATCCTTTCCAGGATGCAGCGTGAGGACCCGTGCAAGTGGCCACTTGCTCGGAGGAAGCCTTTCGTCAGTGATGAGAACCAATGACCCGACCTTGATGTCATTGGATGGATGATGCCACTTGGAGATGGATTGCTGACGTTGTAGATAATGTGCTGACCATTGAGACCAGAATTGCTGCATCTTCTTCTGGATAAGTTGCCATCTTGCTGATGGTGAAAGAGAAGAGTGCTCCACTGACGGTTCAGGCAACGTTGTTAACGGTTTACCGATGAGGAAGTGTGCTGGAGTCAATGTAGCAAGGTCCTCAGGGTCATCACTGAGAGGCTCGAGAGGTCGTGAATTCAGCATAGCTTCAATCTGCGTGAGAAGAGTGCTGAATTCTTCGTATGTAAGTACAGTCTCATGGACAGTCCGTCTAAGATGATGTTTGATGGACTTGACGACAGCTTCCCACTTTCCACCCATGTGAGGGGCGGCTGGTGGATTGAAGCACCATGTTGTGTTGTCGTTGAGGAACAGAGAAGCCAATTCTTGATGTTGCTGTGAGCCCTGGGTGAACATTCTCTTGAGAGTTGCATCGGCGCCGATGAAGTTGGTTCCACAGTCCGAGTAAATCGTGTGTGGAATTCCTCGTCCCGCTGAGAAGCGTCGATACGTTGCGATGAACCCTTCTGATGAGTAGTCTGTTACCAGCTCGAGATGAACAGCTGACGTTGTCATGCACACAAAAACACAGATCCAGCCCTTTTGTGTTTTTGCTCCTCGCCCCTTCCATGTTTTGAGAGTGATAGGACCAGCGTAGTCGATTCCAGTGTTGGTGAATGGCTGTGAGGGTGTGACTCTAGAAAGAGGTAGTTGGCCCATCAGTTGATGGGCACGGATCCCCCTTTGTCGAGCACACACCACACACCGCAGGATGTGAGACTTCACTGGAGCTCGGCCTCCGATGATCCAGTACGTTTGTCTGATGTGGGCGAGAGTGAGCTGAGTGCCTCCATGAAGAGTTTGCTTGTGGGCGTGGTCTATAATCAGATCGGACAGACGTGAGCTGCGAGGCAAGATTGCAGGTTGCTTACCTTCATAAGCTATATTAGCGTTGTGAAGTCTGCCTCCAACTCGTATGACTCCTTGTTCGTCGATGAATGCAGTCAGTCGACTGAAGGCATGGGATGAGGGAAGCGTTGATCCCGAGCTGATAACTTTGAATTCATGGTTGAAGTAGATTGCCTGGGTCATCTTTATCCAAAAGATACGAGCCATTTCCAAATCTCTTGGGGTGTGTGAACTGATTGGCAGTGACACAGGCAGTTTCCTCAACCTTGAGATGAATCTGAAACAGGCTGAAGTAATGCGAATCAATTTGTTGAGAGAAGAGAATTTGTATATGAGGTCCCAGTGATATTTGATTTCTTGAATGTTGAGTAAGGTCGAGAATCCTGGACGAGCTTCTAGTGCACTCGAGTCGTCCTGATGCAATGGTTGTGATGGCCAAGAATCACTGGGTTGCAGAAGCCATGGTGGTCCCGTCCACCACAGCTGATGATGTTCAAGCTGGGATGTTGTGAGGCCTCGAGAGGCGCAATCAGCTGGATTAGATGTGCCTGGAACGTGTCTCCACTGCGCCTGTGATGAAAGCTCTTGAATTTGAGAGACACGATTCCTGACGTACTCCTTCCAGCGGGAGGCGTGAGAGTTGATCCATGTAAGTGCCACTTGCGAATCCGTCCACAGATGAGTAGATGCAATGTTGAACTGAAGAGTCGCTTGAACGTACTTGGTAAGCTTTGCCAGCATCAATGCTGCTGTGAGTTCGAGTCTCGGGATTGTAAGTTTCTTGAGAGGTGCTACCTTCGTCTTGGAGCACACTAGTGTCGACACCTTGATGTTTGTGGACGGTGAAATTACGGTAATATACACTACCGCTGCCATGGCGAGTTGAGAGGCATCAGAGAATCCGTGGAGTTCCACAATTGAAGTTGAGTAGGTGTTGAACCACCTAGGAATGGAGAGCCTGGCCAGGCGTGTGAGGTCGTCTCTGATGGCATACCAGTGAGAAGTGACTTGCAGTGGTAATGGATCATCCCAACGAAGCTTGTGTAGCCATAATTCTTGCAGAAGTATCTTCGCTCGAATTATAACAGGTGCAAGGAAGCCAAGTGGGTCGAATACCTGCGAGACTTCTGAGAGGATGCTGCGCTTCGTTGGACTTGAGGTTGAATTTGGCTTTGATGAGAAGGTAAAGTTGTCTTGGAAACTGTTCCATTGCAACCCTAGAATTTTAGTGTGGCAGTCGTCGAGTGAGATGATTGAGCTTGAGGCTCTTGCGATGGAGGATATTTCTTCAAGTAATGCAGGATATGTTGAATGCCATTTGGCTAGTGGAAAACCTCCCGCGTGACACAGGTCGATGAGATGATGTGCAATATTGATGAGTTGCTCACCTGTGTCAGCGCCGCCAAAAATGTCATCGACATATCGTGATTGAGTTATGGAGGGTACAGCCAATGGAAAGCGGTGCCCTTCGTCCTCCGCCAGTTGTAGCAATGCTCGGACAGCCAGGAACGGTGCAGCCTTGGTTCCGTAAGTGACAGTCGTAAGCCTGAATGCTATTTCCTTCCCTTCCTCGTTCACCCACAGTATGCGTTGGAGATCTTGATCGTCTTCATGAACTCGAACTTGTCGGTACATTTTGGTGATGTCTGTGGCAAAGATGAACTTGTGCTGCCTAATCCAGAGCAGCACGTCTGAAATGTTGAGCAGAAGGTTACGCCCTGTGTGCATGAGGTCGTTGAGAGAGTACCCAGATGATGTTGCACACGAGCCATTGAAGACAACCCTCAACTTGGTGGTTTTGCTGTCGGGCTTGAGAACTCCATGATGAGGAAGGTAAAAGATTGGATTATTGCGAACTGAATTTGTTGGTGCTCTTACCATATGATTGAGGTGTTCGTATTCTGACATGAATTCTTGATAGAGTTTGCGATACTCATCGTTCTTGTTGAGCTTGACGAGAGTGCGTTTCAAGCAGGCATGAGCTGCCTGATATGAATTGCCCAATACACTAGGTGACGATTTGAAGGGGATGCGTACGATGTATCGTCCAGATGCATCTCTGGTGTGTGTTTCTTGAAAATGGGCTTCGCACTCTTGTTCTTCAGAGTTGAGTTGAGATGAATTGTCCATCGGGAGCTCCTCTTGAATCCAGAACCTCTCCAATAAATCACGTACGGACGCCTCGCCCTCTTGCACAAGTGAAGTGTGATACGATGACTGGTTGAGAGTGGTGACGGAGGCAACTGGTCCAAGTATCAGCCATCCAAAGATTGAAAGCTGAGCGATCGGCATGGATGGCGCGCCTCTGATTATGTTGGGCCTTATGATTTGTCCATATGTGTCAGCTCCGATGATAATGTCGACAGACCGTGGTTTTAAAAAGTCAGGATCTGCTAACGCGAGCCCAGTAAGATGTGGCCAATCTTGGTTGGGCACCTCGGCTGAGGGCACTCTCGAAGACACTGATCTGAGAACATGGGCTTGATGGGAAATTGACAACGGTCGGTGGATTGATCGCAGCGTTAGTGAGGCGACTCCTCTTGTCTGCGTGGACTTCTTCCCTCCAATGCCAATGATTGATATGGATGACTGGGATCACTTGATGTTAATTTCGGTAAGGAGGTCCTCCTTAACGAAGGTAAGCTCTGATCCAGAATCAATAAGTATACGAACCAGCTGAGTTGACATCGGTGAGCTGAGATGAGCCTGGGCAGTTGCCAGGAGTGTTGGGTGGCTGCATGGTTGATGTCCAAAGGATGACTGTTGCTGAGAAGAGAGTGCAGAGGTGAGCTGAGAAGAGGATTCGACGACTGCGGCGAAGCTTCAGCGTTGCTGGGATGATGACGGCGTTGCCTCAGTTTGTTGTTGTGGTTTCTGGGCAGGTATGTGCAGCATGGTGTGGTGCTGGATACCACACTCCTTACATCTGTGAGGAGACTTGCAGTGTGCCGATGAGTGCCTGCCGCAGCAGTTGTAATACAACATATTGTTGGCTACAACCTTTCTCCTTTCTGCCACAGTCATCGTCCTGAACTTTGGGCATGTCACGATAAAGTGATCGCCCTTGCACACGTCACATGGAAAGGTCTTCTGGCGTGACGGGCCTTGAGATGCTGTATTGGATGCGGCTCGGTGAGATGAGGAAGTTTTGGCTGGAGCTCTGGACGATGAGATGGTGGGGCCTTGAGAGGACGGAGTCTCTGCCTGCAGCAGTGCCCTCACCCTGTGGTTCACAAACTCCTTCATCTTTTGGAAGGAGGGATATTCAGCGTGGGACGTCATTGAGGTTTCCCACGCCTCCCTTGACGCCTTGTCCATTTGGCGCGCTACCAGGTGGGTGAGTATGTTGTCCCCCAGCTTTTCAATGACGCCAAGTGCGCTGAGGGACGTCTCAGCTCCCTCTATGGTTGAGATGAGGGACTTGAGAGCGGCGATGCCCTTGATGTTAGTGGGCTTTGGCTCGAAGAGCCTCTCCAACTGCGCCTGTATGAGGAGCCTTTTGTTGGCATAGGTTGATTTAAGTTTCTCCCACGCTGGGGTGAAGGAGGCACCCTTTAATGGGAGTGCTTCAACTTTCTGGGCTGGCTCGCCCTCCAAACTGGACAGCAAGTATTGCAATCTCTCAATGTCAGTGAGGTCTTTGCGTGAAATGATAAGAGAAGGGAACATTTCACAGTACGCAGGCCACTTGGCGTAGTCCCCTGCGAATGTGGGCAACGCCAGCTCAGGGAGCTTCCCCAAAGCTGACGCTGTGCTCGCTGAGCTTGAGGCACTCGAGGGTTGGAAGGGGGCCAGTTCTTCAGCGAGCCTGCTGATTTCGACCCTGACGTCCATTGCCAATTCCTGCATTTGGAAGAGCCAATTCTCTTTGAAATATGGATGGTCGCGCTGCGTCCTGGTCCAGGTCACCTCAAAGTAGGCGTGTTCCTTTTGGAACGCCTTAAGCAGCTCGTCGCCTTGCTCTCCATACACCTTTAATTCCGACAACGAGGTGTTCGGGGCGCAGCTGGGAAGCCTTTTTTGAGGGCTTTCATTAACTCCAGCCTTGTGAGCTGAGTCTCAGCCTTGGACAGCACCTCTGACGGTACGCCAGAGGGAGATGAGCTCCTCGTCTCCGGCCTTGGGAGAGGAGGGTTGCCCTCGGATCCTGCTGGAATTTGGAGAGTAGGCGTCTGAGGACGAGACGAAGCCCTCGACTGTGCCTGTGAGGACGTCTCCTTGGTTGCCATGCTGATAACCTCACCGTTCACTTCTCACGGGCACTGAGAGTTCACTTCACGCGGCACTGAGAGCTCACTTCAACACTGAGAGTTCCTACCTGTCTTAGATCCGGCTCGAAGGACCAAAATGTTTGTGAGAGAGTCAACGAAGTGAAAGGAGATGAAACTAAGACAGGTTAGGAATGTAAGAGAACGTAAATAGCGGTGAAACTTTGTCAGTTTATTTGAATTTCACAATGAATGTCATGCACTTGAAAAGATTTACGCTCGTGATAATATTTAACACGGTTGTTGAGAAGAGAACGAGACACACTGAAAAACACGCGCGTGGGTGCCACGTGGCGTTCGCGCGATTTTACTGATCGCGCTGCGATGAGTGTTCAATTCTAACAATACTTGATCGCGTGACGATGAAAGTACAATTTATGCGGGAGAAGAGCGTGAGAAACGAAATAACGGGATCAGTGTTGATCGCGATGCGAGAAGCAGAGAACCGTTTACTTCGAATTGCACACAGAGAGTGAAGCAATGGCGGACGAACGAAACCGCGTCTTCTCCGTTCTTCTAGAACCCCGACGCGGCCCGCTGATTGGTGCATCGATCTCGGCGACGGTTGATCGATGGCCGCTGATTGGCCGCTCTCCCAGCGATCCGCGTTGCTGGATCGCTGGCCGCGAGGTGCTGCCATGAGAATGCGTGTGGCGGCGTGGGAAACTAATTCCATTCCCAAACAACTACATTTAGCTTATTTAGAGATTTGATATCCTCGTAGTCAATGTCCAGCGTCTCGATGATCACGTCCGCTATCGTATTTTCATCCAGGAAATCCGCAAGCCAGTCGCGTTTCTGCCGCCCTTTAACGTATACTATATGAGATGTGTCATCTTCTTCATCGATCGCATCAGCTACAGCTTTCGTAATTAGCTGTTTAGCCATACTGTACGGAACGTCTCCATCGTCCCAGCGTAGTCCGTGATGTTTTGCCGTCAACCACCGAATGCTTGATTTGTCGGATTTTGTAAGAAGGAATTGTGACATAGGACTCCCAAAAATATAGTGCGAGAGAACTGTTCCCCTGCGTAGGACAGCCACTTCCTTCGCGACAAATCTTCCATCGACGATGAACCCTTGCAGGTCAACGAATGTTGGTACAGCCATTATCGGTGTCACGTCCTGGGTTGAGGTCTTTGGGGACGATGACAATGTGGGGTAAGAAATCAGGCGAGAATCTGTAATCCTGCACACTGAGGGTTTTCGGGAGTCAGGCGAGAACGTAAAATCCTACACACTGAGGATTTTCGGGAATCAGGCGAGAACGTAGAATCCTACACACTGAGGGTTTTCGGGAATCAGGCGAGAATGTGTAATCCTGCACACTGAGGGTTTTAGGGAATCAGGCGAGAACGTGTAATCCTACACACTGAGGATTTTCGGGAATCAGGCGAGAAGGTAGAATCCTACACACTGAGGGTTTTCGGGAATCAGGCGAGAACGTGTAATCCTGCACACTGAGGGTTTCAGGGAATCAGGCGAGAACGTGTAATCATACACACTGAGGGTTTTCGGGAATCAGGCGAGAACGTGTAATCCTGCACGCTGAGGGTTTTTGGGAGTCAGGCGAGAACGTAGAATCCTACACACTGAGGATTTTCGGGAATCAGGCGAGAACGTAAAATCCTACACACTGAGGATTTTCGGGAGTCAGGCGAGGATGTGTAATCCTGCACGCTGAGGGTTTCAGGAGTTAGGCGAGAACGTAAAATCCTACACACTAGGTTTAGGGGGAAATCAGGCGAGGATCTTAAATCCTGCACGCTAATCGACCAGGGAAGGTTTAAAGGTAACCGCGCGCCAGGGAGACACCCGTTAGACCACTTGTGGTTTTTACTTTAGTTTTGGTAATCGGATTTACGGTTGCATTGACATAAGAAGCCGCCCGTGCTATTCCGCGATATTCGTCTAGACGTTGGTCGAACGCGAGCTATGTAAAAGTAAGCCCGGTAAATATTATAAGAACTCCGGTGTTCGCACAGCCAGATCAGCTGTTGCAGCAGTTTGTTTTGGAAGGGAACCTTCGTACCGAGGATTTAACACAATAACTCGAAGCGTGAATTAAATGAAACTGGTTTATTCAGTTAGTAGCACCAAATAAGCCATGCATATTATTGTGCAGGTAATTTAGTTTATAATAATGCGTTAGGCGTTTAGCGTTAACACAAAACAATTATATAAATGGTTATTTATAAAGATATATGTATGGATATGATGTACATGAATATAAATCGTGGTAGAGATATAAAACAATAGGCATGAAATAATAGACCGTCGCAATAAGCGGATAATAATGGTATAAAACAATAAGAATTAGCAATGATAGCAATATATAGCAATAAGCATGAAATAGTAATATAAATGGTAAGAGTTAGCAATAGTACATGAGAAATAAATGAGGGTGATATACCGTGTAACAATATTTAATATTAATTGCTTACGATGAATATCGATGAGTAATTCGTTGAAATTGATTCTAAACACTTGATAGTTATAAAGATACTTTCCGAGTGATGTTTCTGCAGAAAGAGAGACCTCTGTCTCCCGGGCCCTTGTATTTATATGAATTTTACATGATTGTTAGGTATGAAGGGTACGCGCGGTATGGACCTTGGCCTACTTACGAAATATGCGTCGCAATAGGACTTCCGGGGTTTTGATAGGATATGCGTCTATAATTAGTTAAGGACACGTGGATGAAATATTCGTGGCGATAAGACTTTCGGGGTCTTATGTAGGCTTCTGATGGGGAGATACTCAACCTATTGGATGGGTTTTGGAGGTTTGATTGGGAAGGGGTGAGTGTGGCTTTGACTTCTTTGGTCATGGAGAGGGGGTGAGACGTGGTCTCGAGATAAGGAGTTTTTGGGGCGAGGGACTTGTTTAAATTTAAATATGATGGAAGAGATCGTGCCTCGTAGGGCGAATAAGGAAAGGGGATTTCGTACCGATCGTCTTGAGATGGGGACCGCTAAGGTACATCGTCAAGGTGATCGGCGATTGGGAAAGAAGGGGTGAGAGTTGAAGTTTGGGGACTTTCGGTGGAGTTATGGAGTGATTTATGGGGGAGAGTTGAAATAGTACCGCGTGAAAAATAGTGTCTCGTCACAATCGGTACAATTTAGAGGTCCGTTCGTTTCCGAGACCGACAGTAGAATGCAGTCTTTCTCGTAAAGCATCTCGATTTTCACGATGAAATTTTGTATGAATTTGACACAGGAGAGGGCGCGCATGTAGCGTGGCAATTTAATTCATTTTGCGCACTACGTTTGTCACTGGATTGTATTCAACCACCCGATCGTGCTGAATCAGACAGTAGGCTGTAGTATTTGCCGGCACATTCTCTTTCCACTCGAATTCTATGCGCACGTCCACGGTGCCATTCTTGATCGACTCATTTTGTCGCGAGCTATCAATCACCACGATGGGGCCAAATTGTAAAAATTCAGCCATGGTGAATAATGCCTCGTTGCAACTATGTCCATAACACGATTTACCGAATTGCGTATACATGTGATACAAGATGGCATGCTTATTCTTGTCAAAGTCCAAGTTCATGTCATCGTATGGGTAAAATTCCGAGTTGAGAAAAATTTTTACATTGGTCAATTTACAGTTGTTGAACTTAGTAACGTCTTCGCTCGTCACATTCTTTCGACCAGTCTGTAGAGCAAGGATCACGCATCGTGGCTTCTCCAGCTGTGCGGATGCCTTCACGGCCCACGAATGCTTGTTTGTGTTTTGAAACATAGGATACTCGTACAGATCCCACGATTGAAAACAAATGCTCAGGTTTTGTCCACTTTCCAAAGTACGTAGCAACGATAGCTTATTAATGTCGTTCAGCGTCACATGAGGCATCCTCCATTGTAGTTTAAATAATTTAATTTCTGGTTCCAACACCGATGATCCTATCAGAGCATTGTTGTCGTTGCGCGACCGTATTAAAATCAATTCGTGACGCGCATTAATAATCATGTGTTTGTAGTTCTCGCAAAATCCTAGCAAATATTTGAGTGGGATGCAAAAATTGAAATGATTTTTCACTATTGACCCATCGCGTCGTTTCAAGCCCCATCCGGCATTCTCCATATTTTTGTCTTCGTCCGATGTCAGCGATACATAGTTTTTAAGCGTGCTAGTTATTCCAACGTTTCTGTTGCGATCAATCTCCACGCCATTCAGCTCGTATCGAATCTCATCGAATAAGAACGCTACACAATTATTTCCCAACATCACCGTTAACGCATCATTTGGCTTATTTATCTTCAATTTCCCCTCCACATAGAGGAAACTTTCACACGGTAATGTGTATAAATCCTGCTGTTGTATCGGTATTCTTATCTCATCGCTGTATCCAAACGTCGTGTTGACGTATGGGTTGTATGTGTGAGTCTCGAGCTTGACGATGCGATCATCAAACGTCGGCTTCCCTCCAATGCTTAGAATATCAGCCATTTTTTTTCCAACTTAAATGCGCACAATGAATCCCAAAGATTTCAAAAATGCAATGTTCACAGCACTGCGCCTCTTCTTTTTAGCGTGATCAGAGCTGTTGCAGTTGTTGGTGTTGTAAACAATTTCACTTGGAACAAACGGGTTTCTGGAGTCGTTCAATACAAGCATTCCTTTCGCACCACACGTATTATCCTCGTCGTCTTCGCACGTGCAGTCTGATTGTAATCTCTTCACCTCGAAAATCGAGCAACCGTTCGTCTCGATCCACAACGCGTATCGTCAGATCCATAACGACCCGTGTGGTGATTGGAAGGTAAATGATCTGTGCGGGCGTTTCCGATATCTTATATCCTGGTGGAACTCTCGGAGAAAATTCATGTATCGTATGTACACGCCTCCCATTGTTGTACGCGCCAGCGGTGACGCTACATTCTATGCGAATAATGTTCACGTTCATGATATTAATTGGATCGTCCGATTCGTGCCATCGTTCTGGTGCTAATACCCGATTCGTCGAGAATCCTAGTAGCGATCCAATGTTGTTGGGCTTTGTAAAGTCTACGGTGAACCGACAGTACAGCTCGCTTTTCATGGTATTGTTGTTGGGACGCAACACTATAGGATACAGATCGTTGTCACCGTCATCGTTGTCATCATCGGTGCCACCAAGATTTTTAGGATACCGCTCGAGTAATCGCTGCTTCAGGTACTTGGCAATGGCGTCTAGTTCGTAGGAGCCGTGGGGAATCGTAATGTATTCATAAGCGCTGTCGGGGCTGTTGTTTACGATGAAGTAAAATTTATCGTTGCTCGAGTCGATGTTCGGTATTGTGTGATAAGTTTCAAAGGTTGTTAGACCAAGCTCGTAATTATCGTCGCTCAAATCTATGGGTGGAAAGTAGCTCACCGCGAGGGTGCTACTCTTGCCGGTTAGAGTGAATGTTAACGACATATTCCGCCCGAACTGCTCGACCAGTACTGAATCAGAGTGGTGGGAAATCAATCCTTAAATTTGGCACCGATCGTTTGTAGAAAGCGTAGACATAGTTGTCCGCAGTTGCTCTGATCATACTTCTGATAGGACGTTCGATTGTATTCAATTTTCACAGCATCCTTATCCAGATATTTTACCAATTCCATCGGCGGTCGAAGATTCCCAAAGCTGTCGAAATATATAGCTCGACACCCTCTCTTCGCATACGCCACCCAATGAGTCCCCGGCCCCTCGGCATTGTCCAAATTTACGATACCGCTCTCGTTTCGACGTACTCCACCAGCTGGTAACGCGTTGCGCATAAAAACACCTCTAAAGAATGGAATACGCATACGTTTTGCCAACTCCTCCAATTGCACATCGGTAGTTACGCCCACAGGCATTTTTATTTTCTTTTCGACGTTTTTTTTTTCTTTTTTGTTTAGATATTCCCTGTCCGCGCTTGTACGGCGCGAGATAAAGTCCGCGACCTTCCATGTAGCGATTATGGCGTTGCATTTCCTGCAGCTGATGTTGCGCCGCCTTATTATCGTTTACCGCCTTGGCGATCCCCACCGCTCCACCAGCCAATGATCCGAGAACAGCCAACAGCGGGAGAAGTGGTAATATACCACCCCGTTTTGCCACCGGAAGAATCCGCTTTTGCGATGCTCTCTTTGGAGTCCTTTTGCGGGTTTTTGTTTTCATCCCCATTCCGATCTTCGTCTTGGCCTTCATAGCGGCCCAAACAGCTGCAGCAGCACCTCTTTCACCCAGAGTCGAGTCTCGCGCAACGACGCGTTTTCGCGCTTTGTCAGCGAGAACGTTATCTGCCACGTGCCTTTCGCCGAGGTCGTTGCTACGCGAATACGCAATATCGTGTTCGCGACACGCTGCGTCCAACGGATTGATACCTCGATCCCCTCTAGCCAATCGTTTTGCAAGATGAGTTCCTGGACCACAAAACTGATATCCCGGAATGTGTAATTCGATTGGTAGCGCGTTTATCGCCCGATGTAACAAACCACGACCTTTCTTTACTGTCGTCGGTGACATTCGCTACAGTTTTTAATCAATGGTGCCGGACCGTCGATATGCGTTCGCTGCCAAGGGCGATTATAATGTTCCAAGCACCAGCGATACTGTCCAACCTCGGAATTGGCTTTTATATGCTCGGGGAGCCTGTCCCACAACCGATCAATGTGCCTGTCAAACTCTCGCAGTAGAATAATCTTTGGTATATATTTCAATTGCTCAGAGGTTAGGTCTCGAATATTATTATTATTATTATTATTAAACGTCTTTATTACTCAATAAGAAGAAACCTATATTACATTGGCGTAGCCGATAAGGTAAAGAGTAAAGGCGAGGCTGCAGTGGTAACACTGTTATGAAGCCTAACCGTGAACAATAAACTAAACTAATTAAAACAATATCATAATTATCCGACAGGATCAGAAGCATTTTGAATACTGAGCTGTGGTGTTTCAGCGCGGACCTATAAATAGGGCGCATCACCGCCTCGACGTATTCAAAATCATTTTTCACGGTTCGCGGGGAGGATGCGATTCGTGCGACAACCTGTAACCATACGCGTGACAAATTTTGATGATAAATCACGAGTGATGTCTTCGAAAACAGGACGCAGACATGGTAGCATGCTACCAAACACTATCCGCTGCCTCATTTGTGGTCCATCAAATTGTGGAAAGACCAACGTGCTGGTCAGCTTGTTGGAAAGTCCTCACGGCGTCCACTTCGAGAACGTGTACGTGTATTCCAAGTCGTTGCAACAGCCGAAATATCAGTACTTGGAAAATTTATTGACTCCGATAGATGAAATTGGCTACTTTACGTTTTCGAATAATAGTGACGTCATCCCACCGAGCGAATCGCTTCCGAATTCCATTTTTATCTTTGATGACGTGGCATGCGACAAGCAAGATACGATACGAGAGTACTTTGCAATGGGGCGCCACTCGAACGTTGACTGTTTCTATCTCTGTCAGACGTATGCAAAGATTCCCAAACATCTTATACGCGACAATGCGAATCTGTTGATTCTGTTTAAGCAGGACGGTACCAACTTGAAACATGTGTACAACGATCACGTAAACACAGACATGTCTTACGAGGATTTCTGCGCTTTGTGTCGTAATTGTTGGCAACGGGAGTATGGTTTCGTGGTGATAGACAAGGATAGATCGATGTCCAATGGACGTTATAGAAAGGGATTTAACGAGTTTGCCATACCATGAGATGGTCAATTGTTGTCAACACGCCGGTGAGAAAGCAACGTCTGCGGTACAGCGATGATCGATATTGATAGTCTGGAGGTTAAGGATCGCGAGAGAATAGCGAAGGAAATTGCAAAAACCAGCGAAGCCATTCGTCGGAAACATCAGGCTTTGAAGACTGGCAAGATGTAGGAAGATATCGCGTTGGAGAAATACTTTAAACCTATCGTCGAACCCCTAAAACATATTGCGGAAAATACCGCAGCGGCGGAAGCTGACACATCACAGTCGATGGACACAGACGTTGAAGGGAATGAAACATTAACGCCTAAAAAAATTCATCCGCAACAGAACACATCGCGCAAGGCAAAGAGGAAACAGCACATGTCAACGGAATATTCACCCATAACCTCGACACCAGTTCAAGCGAAGCGGAAACGACAGAATGTCGTATCAAACGATTCTCCGGCTTCACCCACGCCAATAAGTACATTTCCCAATGTGCAATCGCTCTCAACCATTGATGATGATGTTTTCGAAACTAGTCCCAATGAGTCGTTTGTAACATCTATTAGACAGCAATTCCAAACATCCGAGGGACAAGAGACGTTTCGCAGTCATTTCGGCCCGCTGGGGCAAAAATACATGAGTGCGATCCTAAGTGGTGATAAGGATACAACAATGGACTATGTGTACGGCGTATACTTTGGCAATAGTGGAACGAGGCTTGGGGATAAGGCTTTCGATATAGACATGGATGATAACATAATCATAGATGGTGTAAAATACAGAGGAACACCCGGTCTTTACGAACTGATTTTCAAGAGAATTCCCGATGATGCTGTATACACCGATGCCGATAAACAAAAATATAAAAGTATACTGCTGGCGATGAACGCCCACAGACGCGGTCATGGTGCTAAAAATCCCATATTGAGCAACAAGGGACACAAGTACAAATATGTAATTGCACCGCTACTCCCTCGCGCATCGACTAGCAGGGCAGGGAAAGGTCTAACGGTACCGCGCGCCATGGTGGTAAACGATAACAAGATCGATTACGTACACTGGAACGATCCCAACGAGTTGGTGGATCGAATGCGTTTGCTTGAAGCGTCGCGTCAGGCGGGTAACAACTCTCACGATCCCGAAATTCTATCGATTATCGAGGAACTCCGCGCGGTAGGCCTCATTATAAATTAAACCGCACGCCGATGATGTGCGCTGTATGCATCGAGATGCCGATCAACAAATTTGGGGTATCGCTCGAGAAGAGTGGAGCAGCTAGAATGGACTATTACAAATGGAACGGTTTGCTTCGAAATTACATGCGAGATAACGCCCTTTGCGTGGCTGGTGCCGACTTTGATGCGAAATCACGCAAGATACGACGCGTAGCTCAGCCGGTGGCCGACACCGATGTCGTCAATAAACTATACGTGGAAAAGAACATTAAACTTTTGAGAGAGCAGCAGGAAGAATTAGCGAGGAAGCTGGTTGTGTTTCAGAAAGATATGCTAACGTTGCAAAACAGCGTTCAAAAGATATCGGAGGCGTTGAATTCTATCCCACAACCGGACAATGAAACTCGTAAAGTTAAAGAGGCTATAACCGCTTTTGCTATGGAGCAGCAACTTGTCCAGAATTTCCTCGGACCGACGAGAAGCACATAATAAATGTACGCGATAATTATCGCATTATTCGTGTCCAAGACACCTCTGCGATCAAACATGCAACCATTATCGAAATCCAAGAGTAATGATGAAAACCATAATCACAAGAAGCTACAACTCGTTGAGGAATTGCACGCTCCAGCTCGAAGACATTTCCCGCGGAGACGCGTCGTAGTGCACGGATACGATGATTTGTGGCAAGCTGACATTGTAGAAATGCGTCCATACTCGCGTTTCAACCAGGGTCACCACTACATACTCACCGTCATCGATGTGTTGAGCAAGTATGCATGGGCGGTGCCGCTCAAGACTAAAAGTGGTGCTGAGGTGACTAAAGCGTTAGCAAAGATATTTAGAGATCGATATCCGAAAAATTTGCAAACCGATCAAGGAAAAGAATTTTACAACGCCGATATGCAGAAACTCTTGACAAAGCATGATATTAATCATTATTCGACGTATTCGGTGATGAAGGCTTCCGTCGTAGAACGTTTCAATCGAACTTTGAAGAACAATATGTGGAAATTGTTTACGCTCAATGGAACCTATAGATTAGGGTTTATACAAAAACCGACATTTGGAAAAACCGGTTTTCGAATTCCACTATTCCAAAAAAACCGGTTTAAACCGGTTTTCGAATTTTTACAGAGAAAAACAAAATAGGTATAATTAAGACAGTAAAAAATATTTATGCTTAATTAGGTTAAAATATTTAATACGTAAATATTTATATTTACAAAAATATAACAAAATAAAATATGCTTCATACAAAAACAAATGACAAAAACTAAAATAATTAAAATCGGTACAAAATGTAAATGATAAAGCTTTATTTTATTTAGTGCTTTTTTTCAGGAAATATGATTTCAAAAAACATAGAGTGTCCACTGAACGATGACTTAATCTTGTTCTTGTTTTAGATACAAGATTGCCTGAAATGGAAAATACTCTCTCACTGGCTACTGAACTTGGTTTTATCGTTTTGAGGGCATCAAATAATAAATCCAAATTCTTTGATCTTACATTAGTTGCCTCAAACACTGAAAATTCGTCCTTCAGTGTCTTCGGATTTGATATTTCCTCAGGTTCCATGGCGGGGTAAGTTGTTCCGACAGTTCTATCTTCAAAATGAAAGGAGCGTTGTACTTTAAATTATTTTTTCCGTGTAAGTTGATCACGCCACTCTGTGAAAAAAATAATTTAAAGTACAACGCTCTTTTTGATTTTGAAGATAAAACGATCGGAACAACTTACCTGCGGAACTTTTAGCTCCGGTCTCCCCTACCCGAGGCGATTTCAAGATAAAATGTTAACGTTTTTAATTAAATAATTAATTAATAATGCATAATAATTCTAACATGAAAAACCGGGTTTTTAACTTTAAAACCGGTTTTCGAATTTTATAAATTTAATAGAAAAACCGGTTTTTAAAACCGGTTTTTAAAAACCGACAAACCCTAGTTATTTTCATCCTTCATCAGCCCTGGAACCTTCTTATTTTCGCGCGGCATATTATATGGATTGTCGATAGGATAATCGCTTGTGTCGAATCTACCGATATTGTGTTTCATGGTCTCGTAGATATCGTCGCATCGAATATGATAAATGAGGCTGTCTGTGTCAGTGTATAGAATATTACAATTTGGTCCGTGCTTGGGAGACATGTACTCGTAGTGAAATTCATACAAACAAATTTTCGATATGTCCAGAATGCACATACCTACGTATATCGGTTTGTTGAATTTCACCTCGAGTTTTCGCAATTCAACAGCTATTAAATTTTCCGAAAAAAACACTTCTGCTGTGGACATTCGGTTTCGCGATCATTGCCTCCGCGCCATATCGCCCTTCCCAACGTGTTAAAAGTTTTACATCCACATGATTTCGTACATTTTCCATAGTTTTACCGAATACCGCGTTGTTCATCAATTTGTACAAATTTTTTTCAAAGTCGTTTGTCGCGCTTGTTCTGAACCGTGTATTGAGTTCGATGTAATCGCGGAGCCAGGGAGATTGAGCGAATTGGAGCACGCGGTGTATCTTTGTAATACGAAGACCGTGACGCGTGCACTGCTGCAGGTTGCGGTAATGGATAACGTAACGCTGCTTATCGTATACCGTCGCGAGTAATTTGTCCTGCCTGCTGCCAGGTGGTTTGGCACGCGTCGGGCAGAGCGGTAGATCGGCATGAGCGTCGTGCAGACGTTGCGGATATTCCAGATCTACCTCGAGAATGTACCCCGTGGACGAATCGACTTTGATTGAAGACACATCAAACTTTGCAACATCTTCGACCCATTGAAATTTAGCGTATGGTAGGGGCTGACACATTGCCCACCCATACAAATTATTCACATCAAAGTACATCAAGTACGATGACTCTTCCAATGCGTTGTAAGATGGCATGTGCATATCTTCCGGAACAATGGCTTAAACCCCCACGTATACCGCGTTCGATAAACATGACCATATCGACGTCGGTGAGCAATTCGAATGTAATTTTGGTATGCTTTAGCATGGCATCCCACGTGAAACCAGGTAGAGTATAATAATGCGCCGAATCTAGTCCATAACTCTTGATACAACTTTCGCGAAAATTTTCAAAAATGTCTGCCAATAACAAGACATCTGTTTTCAAATACAAGTCGCTGTATTCGCCCAAGGTTCTAATCCCGAAACGCTGCCAGATAGTCTCAGCGTGCGCGTAATCGCTCTCGGATACAGTCTCACCCGTTAACGAACTGTAGAATGACTCGCGCGGCGGTAAGCATGGATCCTGCAGCTTGTTCGCGCAATCAAGGTATTCGTACGGAAAGACGCCTTTTTGCGTCAATAAATTGAAATCTTCGGTGGATAATGTTTCAAATTTGGATCGTAAAATTTTTAATTGATCTGTGCTAAGAAAAGATGCTAATTTGTCGAGACTGGTATTGAGAAATTTGTACGAATCGATGAATCGGCTTTTACATGCAGCATATTCGAGGAAAAAGAGACAGAACAATATTTTCAAAAGCAAAATTCGCAGGAGGGAAAGAGACAGAGCATTACTTTAAAGCTAAAATTCTGAGGAGAGAGAGAGACAGCAATACTTGGTGGTACAGTAGCATGCATTCCATAGATAACAGTATTTCAAAGCACCGCAGCGTCTCGCGCGATCGCGTGTAACTCGAATCCTCTGGAGCGGCCGTGCAGGGTGACATCATTATCACAGCACGAAGAACGAAGTAGAATTATGCAACGTCAGCAGAAATTTTTTTCTATACCAATATGCGGTATAGTGACATTTATTTCCAACGCAGGGAAATAATAATTTTAATCCCCTACCACACCGATCTGCCGAACCAATATGTAGCAAACAGACACTGTTCACGAAAGTGGCATCTTAGTGACACCTATTGACGTTCTATACTAATTAGGCAAGTGGCATAGGCCTGCTCACTCATGTGGAGCGCGAGTCGCGTCCCCTTCCATCGACGCGATTCCTGGAAGGGGGAGGCTTGCGTTTCGTAGAAATTGACCCTGATTTCTGGGAATCTCTCACTCTGCTCTTGATCTCACCACCGCTTGGTAACTATACATTGCTTTACACTTTACCTGCACATTTGCTTGCACTACCTTCGCTTTGCTACGAAACCTAAGCTTCGCGACATTGCTTCGCAAGTTAGATTAGTGCTTAATACTCCTTTTCTATACCTAATAATTGTTGTAAATTGACTGTGCGTGTAAGAGTTATATATTTGACGTTGTAATCCTTGTACAGAAATTTAAATTATAATAGAAACTCTAATCAGAACGTGTAATTGTACAGCTTCGCTCGCTTAATAACTATTTGTGCCGCTTTAACTGCCACTAAATGTATAATTGTGCCTGTAAAACCATATAAGTGTTAAACAATATACTTTACTTTCGAACCATTAAATTTAATTCGTCTTGCTTAAAGTAATTCGCTCGTACCTCGTTATTCACGGCTATAAACTCGCTAACGCCGATCCGCTAAATTACACTTGTAACAGACACTCTAAAGCTAACAATTTTAACGTCGCAGCATATCGCACAATCACATGTAATTTGAAGCCATCCTCAAGGATAAAAGTCTCAACACATGTTGAATGTAATATGATACCTGTGGGAACGTCAAATCTTAAAAATTATGCGACATCAGCAGAAATTTCCTGAAATGATATTGCGCGATAATTCGTCATACGCATGAATCATAGAAAGAATTATGCTGTGTCGACAGAAATTGGTGGGTATAAATATGCGCTCTAAACTGCACATAGTCTCCAATCGTTGCAACGCGTTGCGAGGAAAAGACACTATACTCACATTCCATTTATGATCATGGAAGAATTCGCGCAAGTAGAACGCCAATTGCCGGATCAATCTGTCCGATTGATTTCCCGGGAAGAATACCTCGCGTGGGGAGAACGATGCAACGAGTGCATCGAATCTTTAGAAGAGCACAGCCGCGTAAAACGCCCGCGATAATCGATCGGTGTTCAACAATCGTTGGTTGCTCGAATCGTGCGGCTCGAAGGACTGAAACATTCGTTGCGTGGACGTTTCGTGCGCGAAGGTGCAGGACATTCGAACACGGGACTTTTGTGGTGTTACGTCCCGAAATTTCAAAATTTTTAAAATCATTGATTAGTTGTATTTTTCCTTTGTCAGTGGGCAGAGTGCTTCGACAACGCTTAGCGTTCTGGGAAATCCCTAATCGATCGCACTTCTGCTTACTGTATTTTATTTATGAAAACGGATACTCGGTACTAGGAACGTCGTCGTCGCCGCGACGTTTGGTCGCTGCGCTGTACCCTGAACGTGGGACTGTGCTGAGGCATCAGCGTAGTTCTCAGTAGTTCGTTCAAAATGAGCAGTGGTTCTCATACCTCGCGACACTGATTAAATGTAAGCGGCGGGGGTGTGTCTTGACATTGCATCTAGCATTCTGGTTTAACCTAATCGAGCGCATCTCCGACCGTCGAATCGTCGCATCGTGGAAAAGGAGTGATCTGAGTGTGAGAAGCGTGAGGATGAGAGTCACCCTGTTCTACGCCGGTAGCGCATAGGTGAAAAGTATGGAAGAATGAAAGTGAGAACATCTAATGAAATCATGCGACGGTTACTGAGGCATGATTGGGACTGCAGCGTCAGCTTTTCTGAGCGGGCCTTGCGGCCGGACGCTCTCGGGGGCGCGAAGCTGAAGTCACTCTTTGTCGTACAGTCGCGGAGAGCGTGACAAGGTGTCCGTGGATAGTAATTCTTTCTTCTTTACATTAAATTCCGTTTCGAGCCAGAGATTCCCAAGTTTATAGTGAATGGACTCATTCTTTCCACGTTAAATGTGTATTTTAATCATCGTTTTCTCAATTCTATATATCTGCGTTTTACATTCGCTTAATAACCTTGTTTAATATCCTGTATTGCGTTGGGATCAACCTTCTGTTAGATCTCATCCCCTTTTGTGCTTTGAGCTATATTATTTATCACTTTTAAATTGTTATCGCAAGTATTGTGAGTGTGAGTGTGATTTTCTTGTTCTCAGGCATAGAACAGGTGTTTTTATAAAGCATAACCAAAAAGGAATTTCAAACGTTGTAAAAATTTAAACGATATAGCGGGTGAGTGCGCATTTCTTTTCCTTAAAATATTGTAATCGAAATAACGATTGGCGAGCGTAAACTCATGTAAAAGAAATATTATTCATGTTCTATTGCCAATTGGTGAATGCAGAGGTAACGGAGAGTCAATATTGGCTTTAGCCAATATTTTGGGATTTCCCTTGGCTCTTTAGTCTTCTTAACGCTAAGAAAAGAAGAAGAATAAAAATATAATTATTCACACTTGAACCTTACATTTGAGCAGAAGTTATTTAATGATGAACTAACTAAATCCTCACAATAACTCAGCGCGGGGCCTGTATAGGACTAGATCTTGGATTCCCGATACCAAACAAAATTCTTTAAATTCTTAAATAATAATTTGTACTGCAACGCGCATAACATCCTTCCGATTAGACTGATTTAGACAGTAATTACTCGGACTCCACGCTTACCTCGTAACCGCGTTACAGAACTGGTGGCAGCGGTGGGATACAAGATCGTGCATTGAGTGATTGTTCATCTCACGAAGCGGTAACATTATCCATTTTGCTTTATATAAAATTCTTAAAAAGCTCAAGTGTGACGTTCAATTGTCGGACATTTTGGTGGCGTTCCGGACTATATTTCGAAATTAATACTGTTTATTTGTGTGTGATCTTGTGTTTGTAAACTTTATACTAAAAATGCCGGAAACAGGACGAACTAGTGCTTCGGGCACGAACGCGAATGTTTCTGGAAATAATACTGATCTAAATGTTTCAAACGCTATGATGACATCAATGGCGGAGTGCTTCACACTTCAGCACAGTACTTTAAACATTCCGTTTTACGATGGTAAAAACATACCTTTGAAAAACTTTTTACAAGATATCAGAAATGGAGCAGTCTTTGTTCCTCCCGCGTTAGAATCGTCGTTTTTAAAAGCAGTGCTAGGTAAATTGCAAAAGACAGCTAGAGATAGCACTTGGGGCAAGACGTTCAATAATTTGGACGAATTGATAAAACATTTAAAAGCCAGATTCGGATCAGATAAAACGTACCCTGATTATCATCATGAAATCGAAAATATTAGGATGAATCGCGGGGAAACTGTTAACGACTTCCATGACCGATTAAATATTCTGTTTAATGGCGCTAAAACAGGTTTTAGAAGATAAATACCCCGAAAATGCGGGACAAATGTTAGAACCAATTAAAGAAGTAGCTCTGGAAGCATTCATTCGAGGGTTGCCTGATGAAATCACACGAGCGGTAGACGCACGTGATCCCAAAAATCTTGAAGAAGCGTTAAAATTTGCGCGTCGGGCGGAAATTAAAATCAGATCAGGAATATTACCGTCCGGTGAAACTTCGCGGGTAACGTTCGCGGAAAATAATTATTCATCAAATTCAAGACCAGTTTCTCCATCCTATTCGAATTCCAATAATTATGGCACACCGAGACATTACCAAAATTATTCAATAACCAGACGCGAAGGGAATCATTCGCGATCGCCATCCCCGAAACCAGTTGATACACAGGATGTTAAATTAAAATCACCTAAACCTACTCAATCAGAATACACGAATTATCCTCGATACTCGGATCGCCAACGATACGAACATCAAGGGCATCCAGCCTATCCATTTTATCCACCTTATTTTTATCCTCAAATGGCACCATTTCCTCCATATTATCCACCTTATCCAGCATACCATCATGATTTGAATAATAGACCTCCAAACGCATCGAGTCGACCAAATTCGCCATATTCGAGTAGACCACCTTCGCCACATCCAAGTAAAATTAATTCGACTACCGACAGCAATAATTTAAACTCACAGACGACTCGTCGCGAAGACGCGGCGATGAGTCCTACGTCAACAGAGCGTCATACAACCGCGAGAAATGTAAAGCTAGCTCAGTAATGTTAACAGTAAATACTGAATCCCCGGTGGTTAAGATGTCCGGAGACAAATTGCGATCCGGGCACGCACATTTCTTGGTAGATACAGGGGCAGATATTAATGTAATTAAATTAGACGCAATATTAGATGATGCAATCGTGGCACTTGACGAATCGGCAACTCTTTCAGGAATCACGCCGGGAACATCAGAAACATTAGGAACCACTTTCATCACGTTGCAATCAGAACCGATTAGATTTCACGTCGTAAAATCTTGTTTTCCAATACGAGCTGACGGTAGTAGTTAGGCTATGCCGATTCTGGCTCAAGTGGCGGCGAGGGGGTGAGGCGGGGCGGGGGGAGGTACCGCGCTCTTTCGCGAGATGGGCGAGGGGGTGAGGCGGGGAGGGGGTACCGAGTTCGTAGGTGAGGGGGATGACGTCACAGGGGAGGGGGATTTTCAAAATTTTCAAAATGGCGTCGCGCGGGCAGGTCGAGTTCGTGGGCGAGGGGGTTGACGTCACGGGGGAGGGGGAGGATTTTCAAATTTTCAAAATGGCGTCGCGCGCATTTCGTGTTGGCGCCACCTACTGGACGTTTAAGGTACTTTGGGCCCGCGTCGGTATTTGGGCCCGTCTTGGTAAATTTTCCAGGTTTTCCATACATTTCGTATTGGCGCCACCTACTGGACGTTTAAGGTACTTTGGGCCCGCGTCGATATTTGGGCCCGTCTTGGTAAATTTTCCAGGTTTTTTCATACATTTCGGGTTGGCGCCACCTATTGCACGTTTAAGGTACTTTGGGTCAGCCATGGTAAATTTTCCAAGGTTTTCATACGTTTCGTGCTGACGTCACCTGTTGCATGTCTAAGGTATATTTGGGCACGCGTCGCCGCCGCGCAATCTCCGTACGTGTGCGGGGATCGGTGCGCAGGCGCGACCGCGACCGATTCGTGGAAATTCAAATCGCGTTTTCGATGATGATTTCTGAGAAAGAGGGTGGACCATGATTTCTGAGAAAAGATAAGGAAATATTTGAATCGTGGGACCGATACAGCACACGTGCAATGATATAAACATAGAGCGATAATTATTATTATTATTATAAATCAATCATCGCGATAGCCCATGGAATAAACATTGCACCGCGACATGCAGTGTGTTTATGTTTGAATCGTGGGACCGATACAGCGCACGTGCAATGATGTAAACATAGAGCGATAATTATTATAAATCAATCATCGCGATAACCCATGGAATAAACATTGCACCGTGCTATGCCGTGTGTTTATATCTGAACAGGATCGAACGCGTTTTTGGCGCCTACGTGCACACTCTTCGTGCCGTGTGTTTATGTTTGAATCGTGGGACCGATGCAGCGCACGTGCAATGATGTAAACATAGAGCGATAATTATTATAAATCAATCATCGCGATAACCCATGGAATAAACATTGCACCGTGCTATGCCGTGTGTTTATATCTGAACAGGATCGAACGCGTTTTTGGCGCCTACGTGCACACTCTTCGTGCCGTGTGTTTATGTTTGAATCGTGGGACCGATGCAGCGCACGTGCAATGATGTAAACATAGAGCGATAATTATTGTAAATCAATCATCGCGATAGCCCATGGAATAAACACGACATTGCATTCCATGATGATTTCTGAGAAAGAGGGTGGTACATGATTTCTGAGAGGTCATACAGCGCACCGCGACATGCAGTGTGTTTACATGTGAACAGGATCGAACACGTTTCGGGCGCCTACGTGCACACTCTTCGTGCCGTGTGTTTATGTTTCAATCGTGGGACCGATACAGCGCACGTGCAATGATGTATACATATAGCGATAATTATTCGGGGAAGAGTTCCGAGTATTTTAATGATCGAGGAGGAGACTGTAAGTCAATCGTATTTGATTTGAATTTACCGCGTATTCTCTATCCCTTGTGTGGTATACATAGACGCATTGACCATCACCATCACTAATGTGATATACTTTCACACATTGATGTGCACGTGTACGTGAATCAGTATAAAGTGACGTGGATTAGTCTTTTAGGCATCAGTTCACCACGTACGCTTAAGTGCTAACAAGTATCGCAGGAGTCATTTTTTCGTCGATGAGAATCATACGTATTGCATATCAAAATGTACAAACGAAGCTTAAACGATTCATCCTGCACATCCGACAACGCTGGTGGGGTTCCAAATAAACGCCAACGGCAACAATATCATCAACAGTCTAATATGAGGTATGTATACATTAATATACACTTTACACATACTTCATTCACTTACTTTTTTCACTGTAAACGTCAACGAACAATACATTAATTTCGTGTACATGTTTCTTACAGTTCAGGATCCACAATGCCAAAAACGTTGAAAACACCAAAACCATCGATCGTACGGATCCTGGGGCGTGATTATCCACTAACCTCAACAGCTTATAAACGTCTAACTATTGGAATACGCATTGGCATGGATTCGTGCCGCGTTGAGATCGCCATAGCCGACAACAAAGGTAGCGAGGTATGCTTTTCAATGTCAACGTGGAAGCTCCTACTGCAAAACGAGGTGGACATACTCCAACGATTACGCAGCAACGCAACATCGTCCCAAACCCCCATCGTAATTGATCATTTGCGACTCGAATTCACGCGTATGCATGATGATCAACTTATTAAAATCACCGATAATCGCGTTACCTTATACATGACGGAAGTTACGATGCGTAAACTGTTCGCGTATGAACATTGCATCAATCATATGTTCACCTGGTTGATTGAAAATATGTACTCTGTAAGCAGTAAATATGCTGCCTTCGTGGAAGTTCTACGTACCGCTTCCGTACCAACGAATTATGTGAAATTAATTTCCGAAAGCGAGACCTTTGAGCAGCATTCTTTGATTGATTGTGAATTGTTAGCGTTAGGATTACAATCCATGCTGCGTGATGTAAACCAGGTACCACTATAGTACATGTATATATATGTTTTAATAATAAATGGACAACAATTTTTCAATAAATGTATATATTTTTCAAAAGCAGTGTGTGTGTTTATTCATATATATCCATCCATGCGTACTTAAATTATAAAATCTGTATTTGTGGGAAATAACGTTCGTATGGGAGGGATATTCTTGCTCGCGGGTAAAGGAAGCATCCGTCGCTGTCATTGCAGGCATCACCGCCGTCGTTGTGTTCATCGCTATAGAAAACAAAAAAATAATTCTTACATATTCGTTTCTCTGCATATGACGCGTAAAGTAGATGCAATGCGAGTGTAGGACTTACATTAGGTAACGCTGCGTATATAATTCCATATTTTCCCGACATTCTCCAGCGCGCAAACACCGCAATTCTTGTGAAATGCACATCGAAGAGCATTCGATGAAGACATAGACCTCAGGTTAGAAACGTCAGGGTCCACGATGTCCGACATGATCCCGCAATAATCATCGTCAACGTCGTGGCCGCCGTCGTCTTCGACAGTTCGAGTGTTGTTGTTGTTGTTGTTGATCTTTCGTCCCGTCAGTTCGTACAAATTACATACATCCTCAACGATTATGTCAGGTAGTAGTTGCAGCATCCACGTTTTCTTTTCCGTACCCTTTACGATTACGAAGTCAATGTTCGCGAGTACGCTGGCGAGGAGCCCCGGAAGTTTGGAGTATGGAACATAGCCGTCAGACTAGCGAAGCCCGTGATGATGCTTCGCGAGCCAGGATGCTTGATGGTGATCCCGCGAATTCAGATGTTCCCAGAAGTATGGCGGTTCGAAGATCCAATGACTGATCGTCGGTGTTTTATCGTTGTTGATGTTTGCACGAATCGCGATCTCTTTGACGACGAACTCCCGTTCGATATTGAAACCTTGTAGATCGACAATGGCGAACATTATTATACGTTTTAGGTAGCACCGCGGACGACGATGTCGGAACTGCAACTGAGGTCTTCGATTTCGACGATTTAAAACAGTAGCAGTATTCGTAGTAGTAGTATTAGTATTAGTAGTAGTAGTAGTAGTAGTAGTAGTAGTAGTAATCGAACTCGTACGCACGCTATATTAGTTTGCGTACCATGTTGGTTAAAGGGCCGTATTCGACTATACGATCGTGTATGAACAAACAGACGGCTGAAGTATTAGCGGGAATATTTTCTTTGCATTCGAAATCTATTCGCACGTCCACCGTAGCGCTCTTCAACGATTCGTTTTGCCTAGAACAATCTATGACCACGATAGGCGCGTATTTAAGAAATTCGCTCGCGCTCAGCAACGGTTCTCCGTGACCGTAGTACGATCGAATGAAATTCGCGTACATATTGTACATGATCGCAAATTTATACTTGGGAAAATCTATTTGCATGTCATCGTACGGATACGTCTCGGAATTTAGGTAGAGTCGAAAGTTTGTAAGATTATTCGGGTCGAATATCCACGCGGGTTTATTTGGACGATTCTTTCGATCCGTTTGCATGCCGAATAACACGTATCGTGGTTTCTCGATTTGCGACGTAGTTTTCACGGTCCACGTATGTTTCGTTGTCGCTTGCAGTAATGGATACTCGTGCACGCTCCAAGATAGGAAACTCATCGCGATCGGTCGTCCGCTTTCCAATATACGAAGCATCGATAGTTTATTCACTTCCTCCAAAACGACGTGGGGCATACGCCACTGCACCTTGCGTATCTCAAGTTTCGGGATTGCAGTGGCGGAGGTGCAGTGCATCGCGTTCGAATCATCTCGCGCTCGTATAAGAATTAGCTCGTGTCGCGCGTTCATCACGATGCGTTTGTAATCCTCGCAGAATCCTAATAACACGTTCAGGGGTACGGAGAAATTGAAAGCGCCCGAATGAAAAGTATCCTTATCGTAATCGATGTCATAATTTCAACCGGCATTCGCAAGCGCTTTGCTTCTCTCGGCTGACAACGAAACGAAATTTTTCAACGTGGTAGTGATTCCTGGATTTCAACAACGATCGATCTCGACACCATTGAATTCGTATCGAATCTCATCGAACATGAACGCGACGCAATTATTGTCGAGAAAAGCGGTCGTGGACGTTGGCGGGCCTTTCGCGTCTTGCGCTGTCAACGTGCCACGACCTTCGATGTAGAGAAAACTTTCGCACGGAAGCGTGTACAGATCTTGCTGCTGTATGGGGATTCTTATCTCGTCGCTATTGTCGAACGTTGTGTTGGCGTACGGATTTTACGTGTGTAACTCGATCTTCGTGATACGATTGTCGAAGGTTGGCGTATTCGCCACGTCCAAAATAATCGACATCGTGGTTACGCGTCTAATATGCGACGATGAAGCCTAACGATCGTAGGTAACGTACGTTTCGACGAGTCAACGGCTTTCTTATGCTTCTTACCGGTCCTCTTCTTATCGCTCCTCCGGTCTTTATTCTTCTTACACTTTCGTCTGTAGATAAAGGGTTGCGTAGATGACGCGATGCAGAGACGGTAGGAGTATCAGCGACGATTGATGATTCATACGTATGATCTAACACTAACATACTACACACGCGCACATACACGTACGGTCACGCTACCTATCGCGCGGACGTCGTTGAACGTGTAAACGAATCGTTATTTCTTCTCCACGGAAATCTATAGGGCGATCGTGTTGATCAACGATGCACAACGTTAGATCGTGTATTGCTCGTGCGACGATCGGCAGGTAAATGACATGTCGCGGAGTTTCCGATATCTTATATCCTGGAGGTACGCGAGGCGAAAATTCATGAATCGTGTGCACCTGTTTATCGTTACTGTACGCGCCGGTAGTGACGTTGCATGTTACTCTGATCACGTTAACGTTTATAATATTTACGGGTCCGTCGGATTCGTGCCAGATTCTCGGTAATAAGACGCGATTCGGGGAAAATCCTAGCAACGAACCCACATTGTTCGGTTTCGTAAAGTCCACAAAGAACGAACAGTACAGTTCACTTTTCATGGTGTTGTTGTTAGCTCGTAGCATTAGAGGGTACTTGCCGTCACCGTCATTCTCGTTGTTACCGCGTCTTCGAGGATATCGATCGAGTATTCGTTGCTTCAGATACTCGGCGATAGCGTCTAATTCGTAGGAGCCGTGGGGGATCGTAATACATTCACTAGCGATGTCCGCGATGGAGTTGTTTTCGGTGTCATAGTTCACGACGAAATAGAATTTATCGTTGCTCGAATCGATGTTCGGTATAGTGTGAAACGTCTCCAAGTCAGCGAGTCCTAATTCGTATTGACCATCACTCAAATCTATCGGTGGAAAATAGTTTACCGTGAGCGCGCTGCTGCGACCCGTTAACGTGAGCGTGAACGACATATCATAGATTACACTCGCGAGACGGAGAGAGGGGAAGTGACGCGCGCTTACGAATACTCGGCAATTTATCGATATTATGAGTCTTTATTATAGAAGGTGTGAATCACCATTACGCATGGATACATTGTAACATAATCTTAGTACACACAAACACACACACACACGCACACCGGTAGTAATATTAGTATATAGGCCATAATTCCATAGACTTTTGCTGTAAAAATTGCATGCACAAGCGACCGCAATTCATCTCGTCGAAACGTTGAAAACGATTGTGATTATACGTGATCGTTGTACCGCGTCCGAAATAGTAGATCAATTCCGCGGGAGGTCGCAGATTCCCAAAACTATCAAAGTACTGTACTCGCGGTCCGCGTTTGGCGTACGCGACCCAGTGCGTACCGGTGCCTCGATTCTCATCCAGATTCCCGATACCGCATTCGTTGCTTCGTACGCGCGTGGGAAGCGTGTCGCGCATAAACACCCCTCGAAAGAACGGGATGCTGGTGCATTCACGTTCTAATTGCAGGTTCGTCATAGGTTGTTGCGTTATCGCCGCCACCGTCGCCACGCGCCTATGCGATCGGCGTTTTTTTTTTCTTTGTTCGCAGTCGTCGTTGGCGTCTCGGGTTCAAGCCCGCGCCTCGCTTGTACGGTGTCAGATGCATCCCTCGCCCTTCCATTGCCCGATTATGACGCAAAGTCTCTTCCAGCTGTTTTCGAGAGGCCTTCGAATCGTTGACCGCTTTGGTTATGCCAGCCGCTCCGCCGGCCAATGCCCCAATAACTGATAAAGCTGGCAGCACGAACGGAAGAAATTGAAGAAAGCCGCCGCGTTTCGCCACTCGTAGATTACGATGTTGTCGTCGCCGTTGCGGATGTTTCCTTCCAGACTTTCGCTGTTTACGTTTCGTCCTTCTCATACCCATGCCGAGTTTAGTCTTAGCCTTCATCGTTGCCCACACTCCAGTCGCGGCTGCTTTTTCACCAAAGGTCGCGTCGTTCGCGAATACTCGTTCTCGCGCTCGTTCGGCTAACGCACGATCCGCCTCGTGTCGCCCTTCTAAATCCTTGCGACTAGAGTACGCGATATCGTGATCGCGGCACGCTGCGTCCAGAGGATTCACACCTTCGTCGCCACGAGCCAATCGCTTTAGCAAACGCGTTCCCGGTCCGCAGAACTGATAACCTGGAACGTGTAGTTCGAACGGCAGACGGTTTATGATACCGTTTACGAGACCCGATCCAGTCTTCTTCTTCTGATTATTCTTCTTCCTCCTCTGATTCTTCCCTAGTCCGTGAGACGTTGCGGTCGTTGATACAATCATATACGTTAGAATAGTCACGATAGCTACTACAATAATAAACGCGTACGCACGCGTCACCGATCACTGTGATAGTGACCTGCGCGACGCGTGCCACGAATATAAATAGTTGATTATATAATATGCGATTCGCGAAACAGTCGGACGTTATTCGCGTGACCGCGAACAGAATGCTCGAGGATGATAGGGATCCGAGTCGATCGAACAGACACGGCCCATTATTACCGCACAGCGTACGAGGCGTGATTTGCGGTCCGTCCGGGTGCGGAAAAACGAACGTACTTCTAAGTATGCTAGAGAGTCCGAACGGTTTGCGTTTCGAGAACGTGTACGTATACTCGAAATCGTTGCATCAGCCAAAGTATCGATATCTCGAACAGGTGTTGTCGCTCGTCGATGGAATCGAATACTTTCCCTACTCGGACAACGCTGAGATCGTTCCACCGAGAGACGCTCGGCCCGATTCGATCTTCGTGTTCGACGATGTGGCGTGCGACGAACAGATACGCGAATACTTCTCCATGGGCCGTCACGCGAACGTGGATTGCTTTTATTTATGTCAATCGTACGCTAGAATACCGAAACATTTGATCAGGGACAACTCGAATTTTCTCATGCTGTTCAAACAAGATGGTACGAACTTGCGTCACGTGTACAACGATCACGTGAACACAGACATGACGTTTGAGTCGTTCAACGACTTGTGCGCGAGATGTTGGCGTCGACGATACGATTTCGTGGTGATCGATAAGGATAGTTCCATGTACGAAGGTGGATATCGAAGAGGATTTAACGAGTTTGTCGTAGCTCACTGACATCAGTAAACCGCGAGTCATTCATCGAGCAACACGAAATGGCCAACGAACCGCCGACGACAACGACTGCTATAACCCCGAACACCGACGACCACCCGAAGCATTCGCAAAAACATCGCCGACGTTATCGACAAAAAGGGACGAAACATCAAAAAGGAACGAAACGTCGGAGCGCGGACGCAAAGGTGGAAATCGCCAAAGTCAGCGACGTTATACGTAAAAAGTGCTTGGCCTTGAAAATTGGTAAAATGGCTACGGAAGCGGCTGTGGAGGCGAGTACGCGTCCCATCGTCGAACCGCTGAAACGATTGATCGAAAACTCGTCCGCGTTGAAAATGCGCTCAACGCCTCGATCGCGACCAGTGAAGAGGAAACACGAATACGATCAACAACAACAACAACAACAACAACAATCATCGAAGAGACTTCGACCCGTTACTCCGTTGTTAACCAAGGAAAGTCGAAATAATCTTCCAGATTCTAACGACTATGACGACGACGACGACGACGACGATGATGACAACGACGATAACGACGACGATGACGACACCGATAACAACAATGACAACAACATTGACAACGACAACAACACCGACGACGACGACGACGACGCCAATAACAACGATGTAAACGATGTTGACGATGTTGACGATGATGTTGACGATGATGTTGACGATGATGTTGTTGATGATGTCGACGACAAAGCCGATGAAAAAATTCAGGATGATGAGTCGTCAGCAAAGGTTCATGATTTGGATTCGCTGCGCAACCCCGTCGACGATATCGAAGTGTATGTACGGAACGCCAAAGGACCCTTGTCGCGAGAATACCTGCGTCTGTTCTTCACCGATACAAAGAAACGAATCGATAACGTGTACGGCGTATACTTGGGGTCCGACGAAGACCTAATGATCGGTGATTCCGTACTCACAATCGACGAGGACGGTGACGACGTTCGTGTCAACGGAACGCGATACGCGGGAACTCGGGGTTTGTACGAACTGCTGTTCATGCGAATACCCAGCGTTAGCACGTACACGGACGCGGATATGCACTCGTACCGACGCATCTTACTATTAACGAACGCGCATAAGCGAAACCATTCGCCGAGTAAGCGCACGCTGGGTAACAGGGGGTACAAGTATAAGAAAATCATATCCGCGATAATCGGTGGGGTGCGGACGTCGGGTGTCAGACGCGTTAGGGGCATGGGTATGAATGGGGGCGCGGGCGACGCGGTCACGCGACGAGGACAAGGATTACCAATCGACGAATCGATGACGGTTACCGATAACGCGATCGATTATGTGTACTGGGACGATCCGAACGAATTGATCGATAGACTGAGATTGCTCGTAGCATCTCGCGCGGCAGGTCACACGGGTCACGATAACGAAATCGCATCCATCGTGGAGGAACTTCGCGAGGCTAAACATATCTTAAATTGAACGATTCGGTGATCATCGCGTCAGTGGTGTTCGCGCATACGCATCGTTATGTCGGTGAATAAGTTTGGCACCTCGTTACGCAATAACAACAACAACAACAACAACGACGAAGCGAGAATGGCAATGACGAGATTATTGTCCTCGGTGGACGAACGCTTTACCCAAAAAATCGAAACAGCTATCGCGAGCGCTCGACTGGACGCCGAGTATCAACGATCTCAACTCGAAACGCGAATACAAAGAACGATGACGGATATCGTTAACGCGCAATTGTCTCGATTAGAGGACGATTTAAATAACGCGATGGAACGACGCTTGAATCACTTGAAAGACAGACTCGAAGAGTTGACGACCACGGATCTGTACAAACGAAAGGAATCGCGAAAAGCGAATGAGGGTTTACGACGACGACGATGATCAATGACTGTCTCAATAGCGGCTACGGCTCCGAAACGTCTAATAATAACGAACGATCACGAAAAACGTGTATCGATTGCGTTTTGCGAGCACTCGAGGAACTCATACTACTTCTAACATCCTTGGAACGTCGTAACCATCCCCCACCCACCCGCGAAGCATGAGTAAGGAGCGAGTACAATTAGTGAACGAATTACACGCTCCCGCGGGACGAAATTTTCCACGGCGTAGCGTCGTCATTCGCGGCTACGATGATTTGTGGCCGGCCGATTTGGTGGAGATGCGTCCGTACGCGAAGCAAAATCGAGGATATCACTACATACTAACGATCATCGATGCGTTCAGTAAGTACGCGTGGGCCATACCCGTGAAAACAAAAAGTGGACGCGACGTGACCGCGGCGTTCACGATCGTGTTGCAGCAGAGCGATAGATGTCCGCGAAATTTCCAAACCGACATGGGTAAGGAGTTTTACAACGCGGAGTTTCAACGATGCGTGAAGACTCGCGGAATCAACCACTACTCCACGTACAGCGTGATGAAAGCGTCGATCGTTGAACGTTTCAATCGCACGCTGAAAAACCTCATGTGGAAAAAATTCTCCTTGAACGCGTCCTATCGTTGGGTCAACCTGTTACCCGCGCTCGTACACACCTACAATCATCGCAAGCACCGAACGATCAACGCCCGACCCGTTGACGTAACCCCCGCGACACGTTTGTCGTTCGCCGCGAATGAATCCCTTTCACCCTCAGCATCGGAAGGAGTTAGACGACGCGCGAAATTCAAAGTTGGTGACAAGGTACGCGTGAGCAAGTTCAAGACTCTCTTCGAGAAGGGGTACACTCCGAACTGGTCAACCGAGGTGTTTGAAATCATAACCGTACAATCAACGTGTCCGGTGACGTACATTCTGCGCGATTCCGCAGGAGAACCGATCTCGGGTGGATTCTACGAGTACGAACTACATTCGGTCGCAAATCCGGACGTCTATCTGGTCGAGAAGATTATTCGTCGTAAAGGAAACCAGGTGTACGTTAAGTGGCTCGGATTCGATTCGTCGCGGAACTCGTGGATAAGCAACAAGGATATTCTATGATTCCCGATCACGAACGCACTCGATGTTACTAAAATAAATGAATGAAAAATAAATACATATATATATATAAATAGATAAACAGTGTCCGTTTATTCAATTTTTCACATTCTCCTTCACCTTCTCGTATATGCGTACAATTAATCTTAAAAGTATGAAAAAAATATACATATATACCGACGCGTATAAAATACAATTTTAGTTATTCCACGCTATATACAATTTTGACTATTCTACGCTATACATATATCCATAAATAAATAACCAAAGAAACGTATATACATATGTGCATGCAAACATACAACATACTAAACATGCAAACATACTAAACATGCAAACATACTGAACATGCAAACATACTAAACAATGGAATTGTCGAGGGACTCGTCGGGGTCAAGCTGGAGACGTTCGTGTGTCTTGAGCTCGGGGATTCGATAATGACCCCACGGAAGGGTGTCGACTCGATCGGCTAAAATACACCCCTTGTCGTCGAACGGACTGAGAGCGTTCTTCTCCTGACTCACGGTATACACATGATGCTCTTTGGAGCGTGTATTGTTCTGCCGAATCGATTTCTCGGTGAGATCGCAGAGACAACGAATGTAATCGTCGAATTGTACATGATTCGCGACCACGTGTCTCCGCACACCCTTCGCTTTTTTAGTCTCACTCGTAGACCCCACTGCCGCGTTAAACGTTCTAGTTGCGTACATCTTAGACCTCAATCCGACGAACTCGGTCATCAAGGCGCCGTTGTTCTCATCTTTCATGAGTCCCGGCACCTTTTTGTTTTCGCGGGGCATACCGTACGGATTTTCCACCGCGTAATCACTCGTGTCGAATCGGGCGACGTCACGCTTCATCGTTTCATACGCATCCTCGCATTCCACGCTATACATTAAACTATCGGTGTCGGTGTACAGAACCTTACACTTATCACCGAACTTCGCGCGCATATACGCGTAATGGAACTCGTACAGGCATTCTTTCGATACGTCCAGTACACTCATTCCCACGTATATGGGTTTATCAAACTTAACTTTTAATTTACGCATCTCGATGGCCACCAACTGTTCGGAGAAGATCGTGCGACTATGAAAGTTCGGCTTCGCGATCAGCGCTTCCGCACCGTAACGACCGTCCCACCGCGTCACCAGTCGCACATCTACGCGATTCCGCACATTCTCCATCGTTTTTCCATACACTGCGTTATTCATTAATTTATACAGAGTCTTCTGAACTTCGCTGGTTGCCCGCGTCCTCAAATTGGTGTTCAATCGAATGTAGTCGCGCAACCAGTGCGACTGATCGAATCGCAACACCCGATGAATTCGCGTTACGCGTAAACCGTGTCGCACGCACTGTTTCAGGTAGCGATAATGTATGACGTATCGCTCCTTATCGTCGAGCGTGGCAAGTAGCTTGGTCTGTTTTCCTTCTGGAGCGTGCTCGCGCACCGGGCAGAATGGAAGGTCAGCGTGGGCGTCGTGGATCTCCTGGGGATATTCGATGTCGACCTCCAACAGGTATCTCTCGGATTCCTTGGCGTCCTCGGTGTCCTCGCCGTCCTCGGTGTCCTCGCCGTCCTCGGTGTCCTCGCCGTCGGATAGTGATGATACATCGAGCGCGGCAGCCGTCGCATCGTCCAGCCATCGAAACCCACCTTTCGGCATAGCCTGCGTCATCGCCCATCCGTACAAGTTGTTAACGTCGAAGTACATCAGATACGTCGATGCCTTCGATTCGTCGTACATCCCTGCAGGCAGGTACTTGTTGTTGGCACGCGCGTACCTGTGCGAGCACTGACTCAGCCCGCCGCGTATGCCACGCTCTACGAACAGTAGCATGTCCACGTCCGTTAAAAGTTCTAATCGTACGCCGGTGTACTTGAGCATCGCGTCCCACGTGAAACTCGGTAGCGTAAAATAATGCGCGGGATCTAAATCGTAACTCGCGATACAGTCGGTACGGAAACTCTCGAATACGTCGGCGAGTAACAGTACATCTGTTTTCAAGTACAAATCACTGTACTCGCCCAATGTCTGTACGCCAAAAGTATTCCACACGTTCGCGGCGTGCGCGTAATCAGGCTCCGACGCGGCGCTATCGTTCAACCGATTATAGAACGCTTCGCGGGACGGTAAACGCGTATCATTAAGTTTAATGTATGACGTCACGTAGTCGTACGGGAAGACCCCCTTCCTGGTAAGGAGATTGAACTGATCATCCGACAGGGATTGAAACTCGCGTCGTAGAATCGCGAGTCGTTCTTTGCCAAGGTCCGAAGCGAGTTTCTCCAGACTAGCGGCCAAAAACTTCAACGAATCTATGAATCGAAATTTCAATCCCCTCTTCCAATCGGTGTTCTCGGCGTCGATTCCCTTGACGTGTTTCGTGAAAGATATATACCGCTCTTTCGTTACCGGTAGCAGGTCGATCTGTCCTTCGAACGCGGACGCCAACTCCTTAATCACGAAATGCGCGTCGTAGCCTGATAAATTATGAAACACTACCGGTATCGTGTACGATCGTTGAAACTGTAAGTTGCACGACACGTGGGCCGCGCCTCGGTACTCGCCCGTCGAGTGACAATGGTCGCGCACTTTTTTATCCCCCTCGACGAAAGGTTGTCCGCACACGTGACACGCGATCGCTTCGTTAAAACTTTGCCACTGGTGCCTCGTCAACGTGTTCATCGGTTTCGCGTTCCGCAACCACGAATACGCAATGTCCGCAAAGTCTCGAAGTTCTTGTACGAATCACTTCACCCACTCGGATTCGTGACGATACGCGCGATAACGGCACAGAGACGCGTCGGTGGAACAATGGATGTAATATCCCACGCTGTACGCTCTATGCTGCTGGTATGTATACGTCCGACTCTGCTCCGCAGGCTCGACGTCCTCCAGCATACATTCGAAGTCCGCGTAAATGATGAATGGCGCTCGTTCCTTATTTTTAAAGTTCTTGAACTGCAACCATTTATCCTTCAGGGACGGCAATTCGACGGCGCACTCGTTCAGACGTTGGCAGTCCACGTTGTGCTTCGTCAATTGCACGTTCGAATGAAAGAAGCTGAGACATCTGCAACGATAATAGTATTAATAATACAACATAATAATCAATAACAGATCGATCGAAATATACCATATTTTACTCACCTTTCGCAAACTAATACTTGATGTCCGTGATTGCCGAGCTGCTGCGAAATCAGTTTCGACATGCTGCGAATGCACGCGAAATGATAACGTTGAGGTTCGTTGGGGTCCTGCACCAGTAGGAGGTTCGCGTGCCTCTCTCGCTTGTCCTCGGTCAAACGCAGAGGTGCGCAGCTTCCGTCGGACCACGCGTACACGTTCACCGACACGTCGTTCATCCTCTCGAACTTTGTCAGCTGGTCCAACTTTACGGGTAGAGTCATATCGCCCGTACGAAACACATCCAAGTAGTGATGGTACGATGCGATCCTATCACTATTCGCAGCAACAGGGTACAAACTGGCAACGACAGCCCACAAGAAACACGCATTGTCTCTATTCTTTATGTTCACCACCGCTTTCTTCAGGACGACGGCGCGCGGAAGCGGTACGTTGCAACCGCCTCGAAGTGGATTATGCTTATTAATATTCACTAGAATATTTAGCACTGCCCTTGAGGTCCATCCACTGTCGCGATCTTGAAACTCCTCGAGCATCACTAGCGTGGGAGCGACCACGTGCTTCGAGTACCACTCGCGAACGTTCGAAGTCATGAACAGTACTCGATTTCGCGTACCGAAACTTTTCATCTCCGTATTCTCACCCAACATAAACTCCGCGTTAAAGTTCGTATTGACGGACACGCTCTTATGTGCCGTGATAGCGTCCGTGACGCGCGAAATCACAATTCGTCGAGCACCTTCTAAAAATCGACGCGGATCGACGTGTCCCACGTTGATAACCGCACCGGTTGAAATACGGCCTATAAACGCCGATTCCACGTCTTCCCATACGACTTTGGGTGCAGTCGATCGGCCCGAAACACTTCAACCGACACGCGAAAACTTTTCCCGCACGATCGCGCGCAATGTCTTGATTCGCGTGATCAGCGACACTATGCGTTGTTTCGCGGCCACTGACATTCCTCCGCTGCTCTGGTACTGGACGATGAGCTGTAGGCACGTGTCGCAATGATCCACCCAATCTCGGAATTCCGCAATAGAGCGTAAAAGCTTAGACATCCCGAACAGAACCCTGTACGTGTCCATGAACCCCTCCATGTTCACTTATTCACAAAGGTTTTTTTTTTGTCTACCAGACACGCACGAATAGTGTCGAATGGGTGATACGACTCTTCCAGGTGATGCGGTCGGTGATCGGATATCGGAAACCCAACGGCAAAATGAGACGCTTCGAGTGTAGTCGCATAATCGGTGTCGGGTGCACATCCAAAAATCTTGCTAATTCACGACACAAAAACGAGTCCACGGTGATAGTCAATGTTCGAGGACACAACACTTTGTACACTTCGACCGCGCCGTTCTCAATGTCTTGCAGAAGCATTAACGGTGTACACACGATCGCGGTAAAGTACTTCACATGCTTGCGATGCACATCTTTATCACCAACAATGCAATACAATGTGCATTTGCTCGCAGTACTGTATCGCGCGATATGGCGTAGCAATTGACGGTGGTGATGCGACAATTGCATAAATCCGTTTTGAATGATAATGTTCCACGATGTCTCGAATAATGACTGTGAGCTTAACACGTCCCGGATTTTATGCTTCTCGATCATAAGCGTTTGGTGGTCCAACTGCGGCATCGCGGATGAAGGGCTCGCGTTAATCAGATGCCCACGGGCCTATATCGAACTCTTTTCACCCTTACACGGTCCCGGTCCCGCTTCCACTTACCTACTATAAACACACTGCATGGCGCGGTCCAATGTTGTGTTTACTCCATGGGCTATCGCGACGATTAACTTACAGTCTCCTCCTCGATCATTAAAATACTCGGAACTCTTCCCCGAATAATTATCGCTATATGTATACATCATTGCACGTGCGCTGTATCGGTCCCACGATTGAAACATAAACACACGGCACGAAGAGTGTGCACGTAGGCGCCCGAAACGTGTTCGATCCTGTTCAGATATAAACACACGGCATAGCACGGTGCAATGTTTATTCCATGGGTTATCGCGATGATTGATTTATAATAATTATCGCTCTATGTTTACATCATTGCACGTGCGCTGCATCGGTCCCACGATTCAAACATAAACACACGGCACGAAGAGTGTGCACGTAGGCGCCAAAAACGCGTTCGATCCTGTTCAGATATAAACACACGGCATAGCACGGTGCAATGTTTATTCCATGGGTTATCGCGATGATTGATTTATAATAATTATCGCTCTATGTTTATATCATTGCACGTGTGCTGTATCGGTCCCACGATTCAAATATTTCCTTATCTTTTCTCAGAAATCATGCTCCACCCTCTTTCTCAGAAATCATCATCGAAAACGCGATTTGAATTTCCACGAATCGGTCGCGGTCGCGCCTGCGCACCGATCCCCGCACACGTACGGAGATTGCGCGGCGGCGACGCGTGCCCAAATATACCTTAGACATGCAACAGGTGACGTCAGCACGAAACGTATGAAAACCTTGGAAAATTTACCATGGCGGACCCAAAGTACCTTAAACGTGCAATAGGTGGCTCCAACCCGAAATGTATGAAAAAACCTGGAACATTTACCAAGACGGGCCCAAATATCGACGCGGGCCCAAAGTACCTTAAACGTCCAGTAGGTGGCGCCAATACGAAATGTATGGAAAACCTGGAAAATTTACCAAGACGGGCCCAAATACCGACGCGGGCCCAAAGTACCTTAAACGTCCAGTAGGTGGCGCCAACACGAAATGCGCGCGACGCCATTTTGAAAATTTGAAAATCCTCCCCCTCCCCCGTGACGTCAACCCCCTCGCCCACGAACTCGACCTGCCCGCGCGACGCCATTTTGAAAATTTTGAAAATCCCCCTCCCCTGTGACGTCATCCCCCTCACCTACGAACTCGGTCGACGCCATCTTGGAATCCCCCTCCCCTGTGACGTCATCCCCCTCACCTCCGAACTCGGTACCCCCTCCCCGCATCACCCCCTCGCCCATCTCGCGGAAGAGCGCGGTACCTCCCCCCGCCCCGCCTCACCCCCTCGCCACCACTTGAGCCAGAATCGGCATAGCTTAACTACTGACGGTATATTAGGAAAGGAATTTTTAAGACAGGAACAAGCGGAGATATCATTTGCTCATAACACATTGGTTACCCAGTCAGATCCAATTAGACCTATACGTTTTGTGGGGGAGGAACCTTTAACAAAAAAACGATTGAATTATAAACCTCGCATTTTACGAATTAGTGCACGAGGCAGACAGCCAATTGCCATCGATGTCATAAATAGCGATTTGAAAGAGGGATATTTGCCAAAGATCAATACAATAAACGGAGTCTATATCGGCGAAGCCGTTGTATCAGTAAATGATCAGGGCAAGTGCCATGTCCTAGCAATTAACACATTGACAGAGGATGTTGATATCGAAATTCCACCACAGGAATTAATTCCATTTGAGCACTATTGCTTGCCAGAGGAAGAAAATTTTGATTCGGATTCAGAATTCTCAGAAATTATAACGAACCGAGTAGATGAAATAATAAAAAGATTACGTCTGTCTCATTTGAATGATGAGGAGGTAAGTCACGTGATTGATCTTGTTGAGGAATTTCCTGAAGTATTTCATTTGCCCGGTGATAACTTGCAAGCTACACCGAAAATAAAACATAAAATTCCTACTGTCGATGATGTTCCAATAGACACGCGACAGTATAGATTTCCCCCGGTACATAAAGAAGAAAAAGCTAAACAAATTTCGGCCAAATTAAGTAAAGGAATAATAGAATTTTCGAGTTCTCCATTTAACTCTCCACTTTTGATCGTGCCAAAGAAACCCGATCCAGATGGCAACCTACGGTGGCGAATAGTAATAGATTTCCGTAAATTGAACGAAAAAACGATTGGAGATGCTTATCCATTACCGAACATTACGGACATATTAGACCAATTAGGAGAGGCGCGTTATTTTTCAATATTTGACCTAGCAAGTGGATTTCAACAAATTGAAATGGATCCGGCAGATAGTTTGAAGACGGCTTTCTCGACGCCAAACGGTCATTATCAGTATAAACGCATGCCGGAAGGTCTTAAGGGGTCATGCTCAGTCAGGAGGCCGAAAAAAGGGTGGTCTTTGGAAATTTTCTTACTCAAAAACTATAACACATTTCTCAAAAAAATCTTTTTTCATGTTAAGGATTGCATCTAGTACCGTGCATCGTAATTTTTTTATTTAAAAATATTTATCAATAACTAAGTTATTGTCCATCACTCGAAGGTTCTCTCAAATAAAAGGCTTCTGCGGTGACCAAAATATTTATAAAACCATTCAACCGATTTACTTCAAATTTTATAAGCTTACTATAGGAACAATAAACTAGTCTTCGAACGAAGGATTTTTCGAAATATTGATTTCGGAAAAAATGGCTGATGTTTAAAGTAAAAGTTTCAATTTTTATAATAAATCGTGCCAGATTTTCGTCGATTAAAAGAAAACTAAGCATCGGATAAATAAATCCTTCGTTCAAAGACTAGTTTATTGTTCCTATAGTAAGCTTGTAAAATTTGAAGTAAATCGGTTGAATGGTTTTTTAAATATTTTGGTCACCGCAGAAGCCTTTTATTTGAGAGAACCTTCGAGTGATGGACAATAACTTAGTTATTGATAAATATTTTTAAATAAAAAAATTACGATGCACGGTACTAGATGCAATCCTTGACAGGAAAAAATATTTTTTGAGAAATCTGTTATAGTTTTTGAGTAAGAAAATTTCCAAAGACCACCCTTTTTCGGCCTCCTGACTGAGCATGACCCCTTAAGAACGCTCCAGCAACGTTTCAAAGATTAATGGACCAGGTGTTGCGTGGATTGCAAGGAACAGAAATTTTCGTATACCTAGATGATATCGTAGTTTACACTAAAAATTTAGAAGACCACGGAAAGAAAATTCGACGTTTATTCAATTAGATTGGCGGATGCAAAGTGGTCACTTCAACCCAGTAAATGCGAATTTTTGAGAACAGAAGTAGCTTATTTAGGTCATATCATCGGGCAAGACGGAGTCAAACCCGACCCCAACAAGATCAGGGCCGTGAAGAATTTTCCTCGTCCTCAAAATCCTAAAAATATTAGACAATTCTTGGGTCTTGCGGGTTATTATAGACGTTTCATAAAGGATTTTTCGGCTATAGCAAAACCATTATCCGAACTATTAAAAAAGAATGCTAAATTTGTCTGGGGTAAAGAACAAAAAGATAGTTTCAAGAAATTACGAAAAGGGTTATGCACTCGACCAATACTGCAATATCCTGATTTTAAAAAGCCATTTACTCTAACAACAGATGCATCTGATTATGCAATTGGTGCAGTCCTGAGCCAGGAGAAAGATGGTCACGATTTACCTATAGCATACTTATCCAGAATGTTAATAAAACCCGAACAAAATTATTCTACTACCGAGAAAGAATGTTTAGCGATATTATATGCAGTGCTACATTTCCGACCTTACCTTTATGGACGTAAATTCACGTTAGTTAGTGATCATGAGCGTTTGAGATGGATAAATTCTATTAATGATCCCGGCCAGAGATTAGTAAGATGGAGATTGAAATTGCGAGATTATGAATACGAGTTCGTTCACAAGTCTGGTAAATTAAATACAAATGCAGACGCATTATCGCGAAATCCGGTTGATGAAACTTTGACAGATTCTTCCGATGATTCAGATGAGGGCACAAAAGTAGAAAAGAAGCAATTGTTTCCACTCAAAGAAAGTGAAAAGACTAGCGACTCGCCGACACCTTCAGTGTCTCAGTCAAAACCCGTGAGTCAATCAAAAATTCCAAAACCGGGAAAAACATTGGGTTCAAGAACAAAGGTAAAACAACCAACAATACTTGATCAGAGTGCTATTGCCACTAGAACCCGTTCCAAATTACCACAGCTTTCTAAACAACCAATAGCAGGACCTTCAAAATTATCCGAACCTCCTAGCGTAGCAATAACTGAATCTTCTACGTCATTAGACAAGGAATTGTCTCATGATGATCCTCCGATTCTCAGACAGCGAAAGAGTGTTTTTCCTAATCTGGAATATTATCCTGAAACACGGATACTGGAAAATCCTAGTGTTCCAGAGGAGGAAACCGCCGTCGTTGTTAATCCAGCAGAAGTACAGGACATTATAGCAGACGAACCTGATAAAACACCAGATTACTCTATCGAGTTAAAGGACCTTCAAGAATCCTTCAGAAGGTTTGATCAATCTATGCGAGAAAGAGGTATCATTCACGTGGACGATGAAGAAGAACCAATAGAGTTTCGAGAAGACATAGTTTCAGAACCTGTAGAAGCAGTTTCGGATGAGCCTGACTCTTCCGATGATGAGGCGGAGGAGGAAGTTGTCCGAAGTCGGAATGTCGAAGACTTGATACGAAATTCGAGAGGCACTATTTCTACTAGCAAATTCGCGTTACAAGCACCTTCACTTAAAGTTATCCCGGAAGATACAGAATTGAATATAACCCCTCCCTTGAATAGCTCAGCAATTGTCAAACCTACCTATCAAACTACCATACCTTCACCTGTCTCAACAACCAGACCATTGGAACTTTCTACACCTTTTCCGGACCATTTAAGTAAACGATCTTCTAAGGAAGGAGGGAAAACTCCTTTAAAATCGAATATACCTATTCCACGACGAATCATACCCCAAAATTCACAAAATTCTCATTCAACTGGTATAGCGATAACTGAAGATATACCACCGGATTTAGAAACCGCCAAACCAATAGATTTTTCTGAATTACCTCCCGAGGATAGTGAAACTGTATGCATGACAAGGGAAAATTTAACGTACTCTCGTTCTCATTATGTTCATTTTATGTCCTCGGATTGCGAATTAATAACGCCAATTAGTAATTTGTTATCTGATTTAGATATCATCAATGTAAATGATATGAAACTAGCAAAGCCAAAAGTAGGGCAAGTATTAATTACGGAACGAGGAAAACATAAGGTCTTTAGCATAGTGATAAAACAATTTCATGGAGATTGTACGAGCACGTACGATCACGAACGTGGAGGCTTCTCGCGTTCGCGAATTAGTTATAGGATTAGTCTTAAGCTAGTGGTTAAAAGGTACGTTAAGAATAATTGTTAAGTTTAAACTAAGGTCACTTGGTATTTACAGGACGAAGCACAGAAATATATTTACAAGAGTATTTAACAGCCACGCACTATTAATACACGTTTTGTTTAACTAAACTTGCGTATAATACCGCGAGTTAACGCACGAAACAAGAAGTTCGGTAGCGATAGATCTGGAGAGTTCCAGTTTGGCGCGAGCGCGCGAGAGAATCTAACTGTACTAATCTAGTCGACGTTTCCAGGAAGAGAGAGCGATCGCGGTGATGGATCGGGCCGTTTCGCCGAATTCTGTGACGTCAGCACCCCATCCAACAGCTGTTCGTCCTAAGCAAAACGAAGACAGTACCGACGACACAAGCCGGTCGCGCGATAGAGTGAGAGAGCTGTCTAATTAGGTGAGGTGCGCGACAACAGATGGCCCGACCGATCTCATCACCGCGATCGTGTTCACCGCGATCTGGTCGCGTTAGCCGCTTTAAAGTGCGCGCGGTTTCGGGAGCGCATCCGCACCGCCTTGGCCTGTGGCCGTTTGGGCCAATCCCAAACATTCCGCTCGCCTTCGTCAGTATGACGAAATGGGTCTGTGCCGATTGGCTGGGTCTTTCATTCAGCATGAAATGCGGGACGGTGAATAGCGGTGATCGTGAATGCGTGAGATTGACAATTATAAGTTTTGCAAGTAATGATGGCATCGTTGTCGACGCGGGTGCGCGGAGTGTATGTCGAGTGATGCTAGTGATCGTAGATCGTCAGCGCTGGATTTTTAGATCGATTGCGCGAACAAAGAACGGTAAGAACAGCGGAAAATTTAGTCTAGCGTGTTTCTCGGTATTAGATCACGCGTTCGCGAGTGAGTCGGAATGTAGGTCGCGACTGTTGTTGTTGTTAGCGATTCTCTCAGGATCGGTCCCGGTGGCATCGTTATTCGGCAGCAGAATAACTTTATGTATAGGGCGCGTGAATTCTGAAGTTGCTGTTTTAAGCGTGACGACTCGAACGTGACCATCCGTGCCCGGATGCACTTGTAGTACGCGGGCGAGCGGCCACCTAGAAGGAGGTTGCAGCTCGTTTCTAATAAGGCATAAGTCGCCTGATTTGATAGAGCCTTGCGCGCGCGTCCATTTACCTCGCGTTTGTAAAGTATTTAAGTAATCGCGAGCCCATACTCGCCAGAAGTGCTGCTGCATTTTCTGCACGAGTTGCCACCGGGATAACCGATTCACTGGGAGTTCCTCTAAATTCGGTTCGGGTAGCGCAGTGAGGGCCTCCCCAATCAAGAAGTGACTGGGCGTAAGCGCGTGGAGGTCCTCAGGATCGTCGGACAAGGGCTGTAGTGGGCGTGAATTTAAACAGGCCTCGATTTCGACGAGGAGCGTGGCCATTTCCTCGTACGTGAGCTTGTGCTCACCTATAACACGACGGAGGTGGTGTTTGACGGATTTGACTGCCGCCTCCCAGATTCCGCCGAAGTGAGGCGCCGCCGGTGGATTGAAGGTCCACTCAATTCCCTCAGAGGCCACAGCGTCCAGTAGTCTGGTTGAGTTGACGACCTGCAGTAGGGCTCTTAGCTCCCTGTCAGCTCCCACGAACGTTGTGCCACAGTCGCTTAGGATGTGGCTGCATCGTCCTCGTCGTGAGATGAAGCGTCTCAGTGCTGCGAGGAAGGCGTCCGACGTGCCGTCAGACACCACCTCCAAGTGCACTGCTCTTGTCGCAAGGCATACAAAGAGCGCAATGTAGCCTTTGTACGCATGTTGGCCCCGTCCTTTGCTAGTACGTAAAAGAATGGGACCGGCATAGTCGATGCCTACGCGCGAGAACCGTCGGTTGGGGGTTACACGAACCGCGGGGAGATTACCCATCAGCTGACTCATGCTGTTGCCCTTCCAACGCACGCAGGTGGGACAGCGGTGAATGAACGCCTTCACCATCGGCCGTCCGCGAAGAATCCAGCAGCGTTGACGCAGTGTGGACAGCGTGAGCTGGATGCCACCATGCAGGCAGCGTCGGTGAGCCTCGTCGATGTAGAGCGCAGCCAAGTGGGACTCATCTGGCAGGATTATTGGATGCTTGCGGCTGAAGGTAAGCAGCAAGTGCTGCAGCCGCCCGCCGACACGCAGGATGCCGTCCAGATCCTCGGTTGTGTCGAGGAATGGGTTGAGTCGCAGAAGACGACTCTTGCTCGGGAGGGGTCGCTTCGCAGCGAGGCAGGCGACTTCCTGGGTGAAGAACTGGTGCTGCACCAATCGAACCAGTCGGCGCTGCGCCTCCTGGAGTTCGTGGCCTCGAAGGTAGGGTGTCCGAGTGCCCCGATGCTTTGGCAGCCATCGACAGCACCAAGCGGTGACTCTAAGGAGATGCCGATAATTAGAAAATCTGGCCAGATGTAAGCTCACCTCGCTTTCTGGTGCTGCCTGGATGTGTAGAACCTGCCGTTGTTCCTCCAGGTCCAAGTCAGGTGCAGGGACAGCTTCGGCGCCCCAGTGAGTTGTCGCAGCTAGCCACTCCGGTCCGTTCCACCACAGCGGATGGTTAGGAAGCTCCGACGGTGACAGCCCTCGGGAAGCGCAGTCCGCTGGATTATCCTGGCCCCTCACGTGATGCCACTGGGCTGTCGGCAGCGTGCGCTGGATGTCAGCTACCCTGTTAGCCACGTAGGTTTGCCACCGGCTTGAGTGCGATTGGATCCACCCCAGAGTGACCAGTGAATCCGTCCACAGGTGTACCGCGTCGACTGTCAGCCCCAGCGTCTCCAGTGTCCGTGCGGTCAGTCGAGTGAGCAGTTGAGCACCGCACAGCTCGAGTCTCGGGATGGACACCCGCTTGAGTGGAGCGACCTTGGTTTTTGCGGTGATGAGGCTGAGTTGCCCCAGTCCATTGTCCTCGACGACTTGCAGGTAGACTACGGCTGAGAACGCTCGCTCGGAAGCGTCCGAGAAGCCGTGGACTTGCAGGTGTTGCTGTGACGTCGTCAGGCCCAACCACCGAGGGATTTGGATATCCCGCAGAGCTGGCAGGGCATTGATGAAGTCGCGCCACAGACTCTCCTCCGTTGGCGCGAGAGGTTCGTCCCAGTCCGTCTTAAGCAACCAAAGTGACTGGATAAAGATTTTTGCGCGCACTGTGACCGGTGCGAGCCAGCCCGCCGGGTCAAAGATCTGCGCCGCCGAGCTGAGTACGTTGCGCTTCGTGACCTTCGCTGATGAGCAGCCCTGAAGACAGCGAATCTGGAAGCGATCGCTCTCCGGCAGCCACTGGATACCTAGTACTCCGTGCGTCGTGTCAGTGTCCCATTGGCGCGTGGTCCCCAGGTCGGCGCTAGCGATAGGCTGCAGGAAGTCCTGCGAGTTGGAGGCCCACTTCCGAAAGCGGAAACCGCCCGCCTTGCAGAGTAGATTCAGCTCTCGTTGTAGCAGCTGGGCTTCCTCGAGCGTGGAGGCCCCAGATAGGATGTCGTCCATGTAGACGTCCAAAAGTAGCGTCTGGGAGCCGGCAGGGTACCGTATGGCCTCATCCTTGGCTAGTTGCTGCAAGCAGCGCAGCGCCAAGTACGGTGCGCAAGCGAGGCCGTAGGTTACGGTGCACAACTGATACTCCGTTGTTTTCTTGCCAGATCCCTTGGTCCAGAGTATCCGCTGAAAGTCCCGGTCGTCCGGATGTACCACTATTTGCCGGTACATCTTTTCTACGTCGGCGACGAAAGCGATGCGGTGCCGCCGCCAGCGGAGGAGGACGTCAGTCAGAGCTGGTAACAGGTTATTCCCGATATGAAAGAAGTCGTTGAGCGACTTACCCGAGCTAGTTGGCATGGAGCCGTTGAACACGACGCGAAGCTTCGTAGTCGTGCTTGCTTCTCGCAGGACTCCATGGTGGGGTAAGTAGTACCCCGTACCGCTCGGGGAGCGTCGGGTTGTCTGCATGTGTCCGAGGTCTTCATACTCCTTCATGAACTCGGTGTAGGCCTTGTGGAATTCAGCGTCTTTGGAGAATCGACGTTGCATCGAACCCAAGGTGCGCAACGCTGCAGTTCTCGACACGCCCAGCTCGGGGCTGCTTTTGAACGGGAGTCGCACGACGAACCGACCCTCCGAAGTACGCCGATGCGTTGTGAGGAAGTGTTCCTCGCAGGCTTGATCGTCGAGGCTCAGGGTAGGTGTCACTCGTACCTCTTCCTGCTCCCAAAATCGCTCCAGCACGCGCGTCAAGTCCGCATGTGTGGAACAAAATTGAACTGTCGGACTCCGTTGGTCTTGAGCCAGGGCGTGAAGTCCCTTGATTCCTCCCGTGAGGATCCAGCCGAAGACGGTCTCCTGAGCCAGTGGCGAGTCCGGTGGTCCCTTGCGAACGCCGTCCATCAGAATGTCGTTATAGACGTCAGCTCCCAGTAGCAGCTCCACTGGATCCTGGTTAGCCTGAAGCGGATCGGCCCATTGCAGGCCGTGCAGATGCGACCAGCGCGCCAAGTCAGGTAGCGTACGCGGCTTGTAGCTGGAAAGATTAGCTAAAGCGAAGGCTGGCACTCGTACCGTAAGTTTCTTCGCCTGATCAGCTGTTACATCAAGCCACACTAAGCCGCGAATGCAGACAGAGCGTACGCCGCCCGCGAAAGCCAGCGGGATCCTTGCGCGTTGTCGCTTGAGTCCAAGCTGCTTGACTAGCTGGTCGGAGATAAGCGAGACTTCGCTTCCAGGGTCGATCAGGGCGCGAACGACGGCGTATTGTCCAGCAGGAGTATACGCACGCACTCGGGCCGTTCCTAGTATCACGGTCCGCGGAGAGCCGCTGAGGAAGGGTGCCACATGGTTGACGGTTGCCTCGTGCGTTTCATCAAACGTCTCGTGGATGGAGGTATGATGCTTTTCTGAACACTTTTGGCAACGCTTGTTAGAAGGGCAGTCAACCACTTTGTGCTTACCTAAGCAGTTCAGGCAGCGTTGAAGGGAGGTGAGAGCGTCCCTCCTGGAAGGCTGCGACTTCTCCTGGTAGCGAGGGCAGAAGAGCAGGTAGTGCGCACCCGTGCACAGCCCGCACGTCTTGGTGGACTCCTTTCTTGTAGCGACTTGGTGCACCTGAGCAGGCTTACCGCTGCTTCGCTTCTCGGTCGATTCCTCCACTCGCTTTTCACCGCGTCGTTCCTCTAGAGCCTCCACGCTGTGGATGCGGGCATCGATGAACTTCTTCAGTTGGTCTAAGGTCGGTGTCTCCGTCGACGATCCGAGTTCTCTATCCCATTCGCGCTGCGATTGGAGATCCAGTCGTTCAACCGTCAGATAGACGATCCAGTCTGTCGGATCGGGACGCCCCATGTCGGCGAGTGCGTCGACGACGTCCCACGTTGCGTAATAGATACGCTTCAGCTCGGAAGATGACTCCTTCTTTGCTGGCTGAAGGGCACCGAGGCTCGCTAGCTGTGCTCGCACCAAGCGGCGCTTGTTTTGAAAGCGCTCCTGGAGCGCCGTCCATGCTCTTTTGAAATTGGATTCCGTCGTCTTAATGTTCCGGATTAGACCGGCCGCTTCGCCTGTCAGGCAGCCTCGGAGATAATGGAAACGGTCTACATTTTTTAACGACGTATCTTGAATTACCAAGGACACGAATAGATCGTGGAACGGCGTCCAGTCGCTGTATTTACCGTCGAAGGTCGGTAGGTTGATACGAGGCAACAAGGCGCGTTGCCTCAGCTCACTGCCCTCTGCGTGACCCGACGGCTGTGTCGTGTTTGAAGCGTGAGGCTGAGTCCCGATAATTCGCTCGCGGAGATCTAAAAGTTGGGTCTGTTGGTCCATAAAGGACTCTTCCGCTATGCTATAGCAGTCTTTTGTAAAGTACTCGTGCTTTTCCTGCTCGGCAGTTCGAGTCTCCATCAGCTCAGCGTGCTGAGCGGTGAACTGCTGCCAGAGGTTGTCGAGCATGGTTAACCGCGATTGTATCATCCCGCTCGTAATGTTTGCCATTCCTTTCTTTTTTAGGTTGTCGTAGACGCGCGTTAAGTGGTGGAAAACCTCGCCCTGGACGTTAAACTTGTCTATCATTGTGAAGGCCGGAAGCGGACACTGAACACCACGCGGTCGCGGTAGAAGAATCCGGAATCGGTCGCCCGAAAGTTCTCGCGACGTTTCCGAAATCCGGCTCGAAGGACCAAAATGTACGAGCACGAACGTGGAGGCTTCTCGCGTTCGCGAATTAGTTATAGGATTAGTCTTAAGCTAGTGGTTAAAAGGTACGTTAAGAATAATCGTTAAGTTTAAACTAAGGTCACTTGGTATTTACAGGACGAAGCACAGAAATATATTTACAAGAGTATTTAACAGCCACGCACTATTAATACACGTTTTGTTTAACTAAACTTGCGTATAATACCGCGAGTTAACGCACGAAACAAGAAGTTCGGTAGCGATAGATCTGGAGAGTTCCAGTTTGGCGCGAGCGCGCGAGAGAATCTAACTGTACTAATCTAGTCGACGTTTCCAGGAAAAGAGAGCGATCGCGGGGATGGATCGGGCCGTTTCGCCGAATTCTGTGACGTCAGCACCCCACCCAACAGCTGTTCGTCCTAAGCAAAACGAAGACAGTACCGACGACACAAGCCGGTCGCGCGATAGAGTGAGAGAGCTGTCTAATTAGGTGAGGTGCGCGACAACAGATGGCCCGACCGATCTCATCACCGCGATCGTGTTCACCGCGATCTGGTCGCGTTAGCCGCTTTAAAGTGCGCGCGGTTTCGGGAGCGCATCCGCACCGCCTTGGCCTGTGGCCGTTTGGGCCAATCCCAAACAGAGATAAAATTTGTGTAGGAAACTTAACATCAGGCTTACTGAATCTAAAGAATATACTAATCAAATCCAATGTGCAGACTTTTAGAATTTCACAATCAGGTGATTTTTTAGATGAACTTCCTCACAATACATTAGCATCTTTACTAACGCACATTTTCGAAGACAGCGGAATTAAAGTAATTATTTGTTCTGGGAATATATAATCATTTTATTGTTCCCCTAGGGGTTACAATCTCCCACATACCTTCTCCTGTACATCTTGTCCTTACAAACTAGCTTAGTCTACCGCCTTATTATTACCTTAACCTTTTTTTTTTTTTCTTTTTTACGTGCAGGAAATCCGGAACGGATACCTCGAACCTCGGGGAGGCTCGGGGTTATGTTGGGCTCCAACCAACTAAAACCTGCACGGTAACCGCCTAGAGCGGAGGATCTGGCAAGGAAGATGGCCGTTCTTGCGCGAGATCAAACTAGCGATGCGTTCGCTAGGCCATCCTCCAAGACCCCGGATCCCCGCGCTCGTTTGCCAGAGTTGGCACTTTCCCAAGGGGGAGAGAAGCTCCCCGGGAGACTTCCCCGCTATCGCCAGGGTAACGCTGCGGGTCACACGCCAGCGCCACCCTCTTCCAGGGTCGCTGCAAAACTAGGGCGGGTGGTGCCCCCCGGCACCTCCGCCCCACGACCCCGCGACCGATCGCGCACTTCCCGGCGTCGACCCCGTGGGAACGAACCTCCGGGCGGGGGCGGTCGGCAAGCCCACAGGGCGCCCAAATACCGCAAACCCCGGGGGGTCACAAACCGGTCGGGGACCCGAAGGTCAGAACCCAACCGGCCCCCGGTCGAGCGGCTGGCTATGCCAGAAGGGCAGCCCAACTGCCGAACTCGCCCCACGCGCGATCGATCGCGACTCCCCATCCCTCCCCCCCTGCCGCAGCATGCACCCCACCATAGTGCGGTCACTGCGGCCACCGCGCCCTGTACAGCGGCCCTTCACAGGGCCACTCCGACCCAGACGCACCCCCCCCCCGGAGCGATGGAAATGCGCGCGCGCGCCCCCCAGGAGAGGGGCAAGAGCCGGGCCCACGCAAGGCCCAGGCCAGACACGAAGCGAACGGGGCCGAGGGCAATGGGACCACGCAGACCGCCACAGCTGTCGCGGCAACATCCCTGGGCCCGGGCATCCCGCACGACCAGGAGCCGAACAGGCCACAGAGGGCCTGACCGACAGCTACCACCCAGAGATCCGCGGGTCACGGCCACAGGGCCACCTCACGCACGCGCGCACCCCACCCAGACCCAGCCCGGACCCAACCCCAACCCCGCACCCACGACGCGCGCACGCGCCCCCGAGGAGGGGGCGGTTGGTTGGCCGACCCTTAGCCAGGAAGGCAGCATCCTCCCACGGCCCCTGGGCAAGGAACAAAGTTCCTCACCCAGCGCCCGACAGAGGACATCGCCGCTTTCCCAGAGCCCCCTCACCACGCTCAAGGTGGTCGACCCTGGAGGGGGTATTACCTTAACCTAACTTAACCTATCCCTATCCCTCTCCCAACCCTTGCTCCCGCTCGCTTAATCGCTCGCTCGCTCTCTCTCTCCCGCCTCCCGGACCTCCGCTTCCACTCGCTTCTCCTCTCGCTCCCATTCCTCAACTCTCAACTCCAATCACCCCTCACATACCGCTCTTCTCTCCTCCAACTTTCTCATCCATTCCTCCCCCTCTCCCTCATCCCCTAACACCTCCCCTACCATCTCTTGCCATCCCTTCTCTATCCCCCATCCTGTACAGACCTCCCACACGTGTTCCCACGATTCCTCCTCCTGCCCACATATCCTGCACCTCCTTTTATCCTCCTCCTCCCAGTATCTCCCCCCTTTCATCTCATTCCCTAACCTAAACCTCGCTATCCTCCTCCACCTATCCTCCCCCCACCCTTTCTTCAAATACCCAGGTACCCCCGTTCCTTTCACCCTCCTGTACCACTTGTTATACTTCCCCTCTCTTATCCTCCCCCACCTTTCCTCTTCTTGCATCCTTCTCTCCCTTTCCACCAGCTCCTCCCCCCTTATCCCCCCTCCAACCCTCACCACCTCTACCTCCTCCACTGTCCACCCCCTGTCCTTATAATACTGCTCCCTTTCCCCCTCCCACCCTTGCAGCACCCTTCCCCTCTTCATCCTCCTCTTCATTTCCTCCCAGCAGTCTCTTGCCAATTCCCCCCCCTTCCCCTCCTCTAACTTCCTCTCGTATCCCCACGCCCTCATTCCCGCCCCTCCTCTCATCATCCCTCTCTGCTGCTCTTCCCTTACCATATACCCTGGGGTATTCCGGTCCACCCCCAACACCCACCTCAGGTACCTCTCCTGCAGCGCTTCCACCTTTTCCCTACCTTTCCATCCCCACACCTCCACCCCATAGCTAATAACCGCCCACACCAACTTATCAAATAGCCACAGCCTTCTTCCCCAGTCCTTCCCAAATTTCCTTTTTCCGATCCCCCATATCTGCCCCATCACCGCAGCCCCCTTTCTTACCCTTTCCTTCACATGTTCCTCCTGTCCCCCATTCCCCATTACTGTGTACCCTAGATACCTGAAGCTCCTTACCTCCTCCAACTCCTTCCCCTTCCACCTCCACACTACCTTTTTCCACCTACCCCCCCCCCCTTCGACATCTCATCACCTTCGTTTTTCCTATATTCACTTGTAACCCCTTTTCCTCCACGTACTTCTCCAATTTCCCCATCATCCCCTTCATCCCTTCTACATCCTCTGCTAGTACCGCCACATCGTCCGCGTACGCTAGCGTATAAATTTTCCTATCCCCCAACCTCCCCTCCCCAGCTCTTCGTCCATATCCGCTGTCAGTAGAGTAAACAGCGTGGGGCTTAGCGGGCACCCCTGCCTAACCCCCCTTGCCGTCCAGAACCTTTCCCCTTCCTCCTCCCCTACCCTGACCCTACCTATCGTTTCCCTCAGAACCTCTTCACACCTCACTACCAGCCCTTCCCTCACCCCCCTGTTCCTCATCGCCTTAGCCAACACCTCTCTGTCCACCGAGTCAAACGCGGCCTTCATATCGACAAACAATATCACCAACCTCCTCTCTTTCCTTCCTATCTGCCTATTTATCAGGTAGTTTAACGTGTATATGTTGTCGATACAGCCTACCCCCCTCCTAAACCCCGTTTGACTCGGCGGCAGCAGCTTCTTTTCCTCTACCTCATCCCTTAACCTCTCTGCCAGTACCGACGCGTATATCTTATACGCCGTTTGTGTTAATGTGATCCCCCTGTAGTCTTCCACCCTTTCCCCCGCCCCTTTCTTCAATACCGGAACCACCACCCCTTCCTTCCACCCCTCCGGCCACCCTTCCCCCTTCCATACCCTATTGCATAGTACCCACAACCACTTTTCCACCTCCTCCCCCCGTACTTCCACACCTCATTCTGTATCCCATCCCCGCCTCCCGCCTTCCCGTCTTTTAAACCCTTCACCACCCTTCTTATTTCCTCCCTTTCTATCTCCCTCTCTCCGTCCTTCTCCCTCACCCCCCCTTCACCTTTCAGCACCCTCCACTCTACTCCTCCCAACAGTCCCCTAAAATACTCATCCCATTCCTCCATTTTAATACTTTCATTCACCCTCCTTCTCCTTACCCCCTCTCTATTCACCACTTTCCACACCTGTCCTTCTGTCCTCACCCCTTCCAGTTCCCTTTCCCAACGCTCCATTTCCTTCTTCTTCTTTTTCTCACACATCCTTCCATAAACCCTCTTCCTTTCTCTGTATACCTCCCCAGTTCCTCCCTCCCTTCTCCACTTCCTCAACTCCTTCCTCACCTTATTTTTCTCCTCCCTACACTCCTCATCCCACCAGCCTCCCTCCCTTTTCCTCTCCCCTCCCACCTCTGGCTTTCCCACCGCTACCTTTATCCTTTCCCTCAGCTCTCTCCACCCTCCTCCCTCCTCCCAAATCTCCTCATGAACTCCTTTCTCCCCTCCTCCGTCCAGTTTCCTCTTTCCCCTCCCTTCTTCTTACCCCCTTTCTTCCTCTCCACACCGCCCTCTCCCTCTCCCCTCACCCAGACCACCAGCGGTTGATGGTCCGAGTCCACTCTCTCTCCTACTTCTACCCTTTCCACCTTCTCCCGAGTGTCTTCATTCCCAATCACGTAGTCTATCACCGTGTTAGACCTCCCTCCTGTGAACGTCCACTCCCCCTCCTCATCCCCCTCCACACCCCCGTTTAAGATACTCCACCCCTTTTCTTCCAGGTAGTCGCATAACCTCCTCCCCTCACCATTTATCTCCTTATCTTTCGATCTCCTACTTCCCCGCCCCCTCCCTCGCCGTCCTCCCACCCAAATACTCTCCCCCCTTCCTCCCCAGTCCTAGCGTTAAAATCCCCCCCTATTAACCCCCTCACTCCCCACTCCCTCTCTTCCATCCACTCCCCTATGTCTTCCAGCTTCCTCTGCAGGTCCCCGTTCACATATACTCCCACTATCCTCCACCACTCCCCCCCCCAGCTTTACCTTTTTCGACACGATTCCTACCCTACCTCCTTCCCCCTCCTCTCCCACTTCCAACCCCTTCCTCACTCCCATCAACATTCCTCTTATTGCCCTACCCTTCTTCTTCTCCCTCCGTGCCCATTGCCTAAACCAGACATATCCCCTGGGCAGCCTCCTTTCTATATTTCCCCACCCCCCCTCCTCCATCCACGTCTCACTCATCATTATCACTTCCCACTCCTCCAAGCCTTTCCAAAACTCCTCGTCTTTGTTCCTCAGCCCCGCCACATTCCAAAACGCAATTTTGTGTATATACCGCCTTCCCTCCCCTTCCTCCCCCTTGTTCTCCTCTCCCTCCCCCCTTTCCCTTATCCCTCGTTTCCCTGTGCCTCTACCCATCTTTCTCTCAGCTCATCCCATCTTCTCATCTTTCCGTTCACCCACATCTTCATGTACCCCACCTGTACTTTCTTTCCACCCTCCCATCCCTCTCCGCCATCCTTTCTAACGTTTCTTCTATCTTTTCCCTCCTCCTCTTCTCCTCCCTCATTCCCTCTTCCCACTTCCTCCTTTCCTCTCTCCATTCCTCCATCATCTTCCTTCTTTCCTCCCTTTCCTTCCGCATCTCCTCCTTCACCTCCCTCATCTCCGTCCTCATTTCCTCTTTCTCCTCTCTTAGCTCCTTCATCAACTCCTTCAGCATCCCCATCACACTCCCTTTCTCCTCTCTTTCTCCTCTCCCCCCTCCTTTCTCCCCTCCCACCGGAGATCTCGTAGTCTTTCCACTCCTTTTGAATCCTACTCTTTTCCTTTCCTCTTCCGAGCCTTCTTCTTCCTCCCTATCCTTCCTCTTTTTCCCCCCACAGCTATCCACACTGCCCGCATAACTGACCCCGCTACTCCCACTGTCATTCCTTAGTCTTCCCTCGCCTATCAGCTTTCCTTTTTCCTTTCCTGTCCCCTCCACCCTCTCCTCCTCTTCCTTATCACCCTTATCACCCGCCATTTGCCCTCCCTCTCCTGATTCTGTAACCTTCACCGTCTTATCTCCCCTTATATCTCTACTCCTACCTCCTTTTCCTTTTCCTCCGTTCAAAAATCCCGCCTTCCTGTCTGCTCTTCCTAGTTCCTCACCTGTCCGCTAGATTCCTCTGCTCACTCCTCTGCCTACCTCTTCCCGCCACAAGATACCTATCTCCCTACCTAACCTCCAAACCGCTCCCTTTTCCTGTTAATCACTTCGCCCTCCACCACTCCTGCCCTTTTCCCTTTACTCCTTCCCTCTCCCTCACCTCTCCCCTACCCTCACCACTCACTCCCTATCCACTCCTGCCCCCTTTCACTCGCACTTCCTTCACACTGTCGCAACACCAAACACACACTTCTGCCACGCTCGCGACCGGAAACGGAAGTCCCTTGTTCTGGGAATATTCGAGACCCTCCGGAATCCATACGACAGAATATCATTTCAGAATTTCACGAAGAGTTAATTGGCGGACATAAGGGAGTAACGAAAACCTGTCTTAGAATTAGGGAAAAGTTTTACTGGCCGGGATTACGAAATGACGTCCAAAATTTTATCCGCACTTGTAATAGTTGTAAGAGTAAAAAGTTAGTAAGAGCAAAAACTCGAGAACCTATGTTAATCACTGACACTTCGATTGAGCCTTTCGATAAGATAGCTCTAGACACTGTAGGACCTCTTCCGACCTCATCATCGGGAAACCGTCATATCCTCACTATGCAGGACAATTTAACCAAATACTGCATCGCTGTTCCTATCCCTGATATTAGGGCGGAAACGGTAGCACATGCATTAACAACAAATTTAATATTGCAATATGGGGCGCCTCGAGTGATTTTAACCGATAGGGGTACTAGTTTCATAAATAAATTAATGCAACAGCTGCCAACGATTTTCAAAATTCATCATGTTAGTACATCGGGATATAGACCTCAAACAAATGGAGCTTTAGAACGAAGTCATATAGTATTAACAGAATATATCAGTCTGTTTGTGAAAGTATCAACGAAGTGAAATGAAATGAAACCAAGACAGGTTAGGAAACACCGATACACAGTTTGCGGTTTAAAAACTTTGTCACTTTATTCAAAGACACTGTTAGTGCCCGTGCTGAAACTGCACGTAGTCAATTTATGCACAGTAAACTAATCACAAAAAAATGAAATGATACAATTTGAACCGCGTGGTCGACACGGGGAGTCCGCGGATTATGTTAATTCACACGGCGCGCAGAGGTATACGAAACGTTGTTTCAATATAGTACAAGTGATGAGATGAGAGGAGTAATATCGTGAAAAGAACGTGATTACTTCAAAGAGGTAAGCGAGTCGCGATGCGATTTGCCAGAATACCGATTCCTTGAAAAGACACACAGAGAGTGAGGCAATGGCGGACGAACGAAACCGCGTCTTCTCCGTTCTTCTAGAACCCCGACGCGGCCCGCTAATTGGTGCATCGATCTCGACGACGGTTGATCGATGGCCGCTCATTGGCCGCTCGCCCAGCGATCCGCGTTGCTGGATCGCTGTCCGAGAGGTGCTGCCATGAGAATGCGTGTGGCGGCGTGGGAAACTAGTTCCATTCCCAAACATTTCTCCCGCCCTCAGCAACGCCGTTGCTGATGTTAATCTGAAACAAACAAAACTGCCAACTTTGCGATTGGCCTAGTTAATGTGGTGGTCGCGGTCTTGACAGTCACGACCCTGGTGAGACCATCCTTTCCAGGATGCAGCGTGAGGACCCGTGCAAGTGGCCACTTGCTCGGAGGAAGCCTTTCGTCAGTGATGAGAACCAATGACCCGACCTTGATGTCATTGGATGGATGATGCCACTTGGAGATGGATTGCTGACGTTGTAGATAATGTGCTGACCATTGAGACCAGAATTGCTGCATCTTCTTCTGGATAAGTTGCCATCTTGCTGATGGTGAAAGAGAAGAGTGCTCCACTGACGGTTCAGGCAGCGTTGTTAACGGCTTACCGATGAGGAAATGTGCTGGAGTCAATGTAGCAAGGTCCTCAGGGTCATCACTGAGAGGCTCAAGAGGTCGTGAATTTAGCATAGCTTCAATCTGCGTGAGAAGAGTGCTAAATTCTTCATATGTAAGCACAGTCTCGTGGACAGTCCGTCTAAGATGATGTTTGATGGACTTGACGACAGCTTCCCACTTTCCACCCATGTGAGGGGCGGCTGGTGGATTGAAGCACCATGTTGTGTTGTCGTTGAGGAACAGAGAAGCCAATTCTTGATGTTGCTGTGACCCCTGGGTGAACATTTTCTTGAGAGTTGCATCGGCGCCGATGAAGTTAGTTCCACAGTCCGAGTAAATCGTGTGTGGAATTCCTCGTCTCGTTGAGAAGCGTCGATACGTTGCGATGAACCCTTCTGATGAGTAGTCTGTTACCAGCTCGAGATGAACAGCTGACGTCGTCATGCATAGGAAAACACAGATCCAGCCTGTGACGTCCCACGATTTTTCGCGCGTTTCCTATCCCAAATTCCATCAGTAAACCTCAAATTCACTCTATCGAACTCAACTCCTACACCATCTCCTCAATAGCCGATCACCTTGATGTTGCACCTTAGCGGTCAACAACACAAGATGATCAACACAAACCTCCACCTCGCTGATGTACCTTAGCGGTCCCCATCACGAGATGGTCGTTTCAAAACCCTCTTCGCCTATTCGTCCTGCAAGGCACGAATCATTCCCTCTAAAAACGAATTCAAACAAGTCCCTCATTATAAATCCCTCTTAAATCGAGACCACGTCTCAATCCCCTCTCTACGTCACAACAGAGTCCAAACACTCTAACCCCTTTCCTATTAAACACCTAAAATCCAATCCAAGAGTTGAGTATCTCCAATACCGTTCATAAAAACCCTAGAAGCCTAATTACGACGCATTTGGCGTACGTGACAAAATATGGCTATTAATAGCCATACCGTTTACAAAAACCCCGGAAATCATACTACGTCTTATTCCGAAATGTGTCAAGGTCTTTACCGCGCGTACCCCCGCAATACTCCTGTGAAAATACATAAATACGAGGTCCTGCGAGGCCTCGTCCTCTTTCATCGCAGAATCTGTGACAAAGTGTCATCAAAAGTATTCGTTAACGGTGTTAAAGATTTATATTGTTCAATTCAGTGCTACGACAACCATTGTAAGTCATTTTAATTACCATTATTAAGGAATATCACCCTCATTATATTTCTCTATATAAATAACGCTTATTACTTTTCTATATTATAAATTTTACTTATTACTTTATATATAATAACGTTTATGTCATTCTAAAGCTTATTGCTATTCATTTATTATTCTGTATTATCATCTTAATGCTTATTTTGTTTATATTTGTCTTATAATCGCTTATTACACATATCATTTTCTTGAGTTAACGCTTATTGCATTTCATATATTATACTTTACTAAAGCTTATTATATTTCATATATTATCATCGATCTATTCTCATGTATTTCATGTTCATATGCTCGTATTGTTAATAACTGCCTTTTATATAAATGTTATCCGTTAATGCTAAGAATATCAAACATTATCATTAACAAACGTTTCGATAAAACAATTAAACCTATTTGTTTTCAACTACGTCTCGAATTATTGTGTGTGCTCGAGTCATAAACCTTCCCAACGAAACCAAGCTGCCGCAACAGCTGATTCGCGAGAGCGCTCCCAGTGTTTATAAACACACCGCTGCATGAGCCGTGCAATATACAAAAGAACTGAACGTGGTTTCTTTTACACTAATGCAACAGTAAATCCTGTTTCGTAAACCAAAACAAATACGAAGTCCCCTAACGGGTGTTCTCTAAATACACGTTTACCTTCCCTGGTCGATTAGAGTGACGGATTAAATATTCGCGCCTCATCACCTCCAGAAATTCTAAGAGTGACGGATTCAATATTCGCGCCTAATTCCTTTCCTTAAAACCTCTCAGCGTGACGGATTTAATATTCGCGCCTGAGTCCCTCAAATCCTAGTGTGACGGATTCAATATTCGCGCCTAAGTTCCTCTCAAAAATCTCAGTGTGACGGATTTAATATTCGCGCCTGAGTCCCTCTCAAAAATCTCAGTGTGACGGATTTAATATTCGCGCCTGAGTCCCTCTCAAAACCCCTCAGTGTGACGGATTTAATATTCGCGCCTGAGTCCCTCTCAAAACCCCTCAGTGTGACGGATTTAATATTCGCGCCTGAGTCCCTCAAAACCACAAGGTGCTGGATTCCAGATTCGCGCCTGTATTCTTCCTTCCCCATTGTCCACGTCCCCAAAGACCTCACCCGGGACGTGACATATTTTTGGTGACAGCGGTGGGATATACGTTTGCCGCCGGTAAGAAATAGATTCCGCGACGCGGTACCCACAAAATCCCGCTATTTAATATGTACTTAGAACGCGTAAACCCGTGGAAACCAGCATATCAGAGCCGCCAATTACAAAGGTTGACGGAATCCATACAGTGGATGATCTGTGTCTACGGGAAATTAGCGACAAATGACGAAGGCGACGAAATCTGCCTACATTGCTCTCGACTAAATTCAACAGAAACGGTGACAGAGTATCAAATTCATTACTGCCAAAGACCTTATACATTCCCTAATTGCCTAAGGTGCAATAGCGTGATATACCAAACGCGTCCCGCAACCAACTGTATCGAGTGTACACAGTGGTACTTCCTTTCAAACAGAAATTGATTCACTAATATTTTTATCACGAAATTTAAACAAACTGCCAGACGCGATATAAGATGTTGATAACTAACATGTGCGATTCACGCCAAAATCAAAGTACATTATATTACCCAAGCCGCAGGCTGCGAGACGTTTTGTCAGATTCAAACGCGTTGATTTGTGTTTCTGGAGGTGTAGCAACGACCACGGAAGGCGAAAAAATTTGCCTAAATTGTTTTGATTTAAACCCAGTGGAGGTAGACGAAATATATCAAGTGCATTACCACCAACCTAACGATACGTTTCCTGAGTGCCCTCGTTGCAAAAACCTTTTGTTTGAATTACGGCCTATTAACAGTCGTGCCGCGTGCACAGAATATCGCCGTCAAATAAGGAAAAATTGTAACAAATTTGATTTAAACTACCCGGGTAGAGAATACAGTAGATTTTGAACAACGGCTACCGTACGCCAAAAGAAATTTCTTCATTTTCCCTTAACTAACAGTCTTTACTAAATTCAAAATGTCCGAACACGGTGATATCGATGATTCTTGCATAGTGGACCAAGAGATTGACCCTTCCACGAATCCCATAGACGTCGCGACCGCCGAATTAAAGGAAAAGGTTCAACTATTGAAACAAAAACAATCCGAAATAGAAAGTTTGTGCGCGAAACTAGCTGTTAATAAGGAACCCAAAATGCATTCGGGCGTAGCTACCGGAATAAGCGGCCCTACGTTGGAAGGTCTCTCCAATCAAATGCAAACTATGAACGAAATGATAGGAAAACTTCTTGCACCCCCGCCAGTCGCGGATAATTTTGCCACACCGGCTTCCTCGCGCTTTGATAGAAAACCGGTACTAAACTTCAATAAAACTCCTGAGGCATTGAGACATAATAATATTCCGGACCAGGGTCCATCACCCCAGATCAAATTAAAGGACGCCGTGGAAACAGTCCCAAAATTTAACGGGCACAATATGTCCATTTTGCAATTCGCGAGAGCCTGCAATAGGGCTAAGGCTTTGGTTCCCTCGCATGCTGAACCTCAGCTAGCGAGGTTGTTAACGAATAAATTACAAGACCACGCATACTTGGCGGTTGAGGATCGGGTCTTCGACTCCGTGAACGACTTAATAAAACAACTTAAACGTACCTTCTCCCCTGCGAAAACGTCGGACCATTATCGTGGAGAACTCGCTAACGTCATTAAAGGAACCAATGAACATATGTTGGAATATATTTCACGCGTTAAAGACCTCCGATTCGCTATTTTGGAAGAGGACAGCGAATATTATCGTGACCTTACACAGAATCACCTCGAAGATATAGATCGATTGACGCTAGATTCGTTCGTGGATGGTCTTCCTCCGTATATACGAAACAGATTACTCCAAAACAATTTCGAAACGCTCGAGGAAGCTTTTGAGTTAGCCATACTCGTAGATAAGAAAATAGAAAAGGATCGACAAAGGTTTTCGGAACAAAAGGCCCCAAAATTAACGTGTCAACTTTGTAGTAAAACAGGACATGATGCGCGGACTTGCAGAAATAATCAAAATACCGCTCCACAACCTTTCGAGAAGTATCCTCCAAGTCGCGCTGCAGGATATGGTAATCAGGCGCCTAACCCTATGCTCCCTTACTGGGACAAAAACCGACCTCCTCCCTCAAGGCCTACGGAACTACGTATTTGCGCGTATTGCAAAAAGCCCGGACATTTAATTTCCGAATGTAGAAAACGCATGTTTAACCGTAATGAGGGAAACCCTGGAACCTCCCAAGAAAGAGACTCGGGAAACGCTCTGCCCCTACGGTCGACAGCGGACGCGTACCGTGGAACGGGCCACCCAGGAGCGCGTCCGATAACAATACAAACAGAGGCAGGAATGACAAAACTAGAATCGCTACCGCATGGTTAAATGCCGTCGATGAAGCTCCGTCAATAATCATTCAATCCCCGGATTTTATAATGGCACCAGAATTAATGATAGACACAGGTTCTGAAGTGAATTTATTGAAATTTCACGTACTAAAACAACCTCGAGAAATAGATACCAATAAAAGGGTGCAATTAAGAGGCATTGCTAAAGACCTCGTCCCCACCTTTGGGACAGTAACCATAGCTCTATTAGACAAAGATGTCACGTTCCATATAGTCGAAAACGACTTCCCGATTAAACCACACGGAATATTAGGAACCGAGTTCTTTATAAAACAAAACGCTTCAATACACTACTCAAAGAAACAGTTAGAGTTCGAAGGAAACTCTATTCCATTTGTAAATAAGGATCAACTCGTGTTACCCGCCAGATCAAAAACGGTCTGTTTTGTAAATATATCAAATTCAAATGTAAAGGAAGGATATTTACCTAGATTAGATTTAGGCACTGGTATTCATGCAGGTAATGCCCTCGTCCGTAATCAGGATGGCAAAGCGTACCTACAAGTTATAAATTCTAATGAAATGGACACAACAATCACTGTACCTACTGTTGAATTGGAAGAATTCGAAATTGTGATCCCAGAACCCAAACAAAGACGACCAAAAGAGACTAAGACGTCTAAACGCGTCACTCCTATCAAGTCCCTCTTTCCCCAGGATCCGTCGATCCATCATTCAGAGACACCCGTAAAGGTGCACTCGCTCTCATCCCCAAAGCATTATGCCGAAACAACCCTTCCCCTAGAATTCCAGGAGTCTCTTACTATGGCGTCGGGTGAGGAAATACCAACAATTTCTGAACAAACCGCAACAAGAATGGAACAAGTGTTCAAACTAATTTCTACGGAACATATGAATCCTGAGGAAAAATTTCATGTCCAAGGAATTTTACATAAATACCAAGACCTCTTCCATTTACCAGATGAGAAGTTAGGCCATACAAACGCTATTCAGCATGGGATCCAAACAACGGACCCAGTGCCTGTAAATACTAAACAATATCGCTTCCCACCTGTACATAAGAAAGAAATAGACAAACAAGTAAAGAACTTACTTGAAAACGAAATTATCAAGCCGTCATTATCGCCCTATAATTCACCTATTTGGATCGTGTCCAAAAAACCGGGACCTGATGGGGAACCCTTGTGGAGAATGGTAATTGACTTCAGGGATTTAAATGAAAAAACCGTTCCTGACGCATACCCACTGCCAAACATTAATGAAATACTGGACCAATTAGGAGGAGCAAAATACTTCTCCGTATTCGACCTTGCTTCTGGATTTCATCAAATCCCCATGAAGCCGGAAGATGCACCTAAAACGGCCTTTTCTACACCTCATGGACATTATGAGTTTGTCAGAATGCCGTTTGGACTATGTAATGCGCCAGCAACTTTCCAACGCCTAATGGATCACACACTTACAGGACTCCAAGGCACGGAAATGTTTGTTTACTTGGACGATATCGTCCTTTATGCGAGTTCCCTCACGGAACACCTAATAAAATTTAAGAAACTTGCTCAACGCCTAAGAGAGGCGAATCTTAAACTTCAACCTTCAAAATGTAAATTTTTACACAAAGAAGTCGCATATTTGGGTCATATAATTACAGAACAAGGGGTAAAACCTGATCCAGGAAAGATTGAAGCCGTCCGAAACTATCCAGCACCAAATACAGCAAAAAGAATTAAACAATTCCTTGGTTTAACCGGATACTACAGGAAATTTATCCCAGACTTTTCTAAAATAGCGCGTCCACTAACCCAATTATTAAAGAAAGATACAGTATTTGAGTGGGGACCGTCCCAGGAAACGGCTTTTGACCACTTAAGGTTAGCATTACAGAGAGAACCTATCCTGCAATACCCGAATTTTGACCTGGAATTTCATGTTACCACCGACGCTTCCGAATTTGCTATAGGAGGAATATTAAGTCAAAATATCGCGGGAAAAGAGTTACCCATCGCTTATGCTTCTCGGCTCCTGAACAAAGCAGAGATAAATTACGCAACCATAGAAAAGGAACTCCTAGCCATCGTGTATTGCGTTAGACATTTTCGACCCTATTTATATGGGAAAAAATTCATTTTATATACTGACCACCAACCATTAATCTGGTTACATAGAGTAAAAGACCCAACGTCACGTCTTGTTAGGTGGCGCTTAAAGTTAGCAGAATACGACTACGAAATTCGCTATCAACCGGGAAAAAGCAATAAACTTGCAGACGCGCTGTCTCGTAATCCTCCTGTAAAGAGAGCGTGTCCCATACGACCGCGAGAAGAAACTGATGATGAGTGGGTGCCTAGTAAAAAGCCTCGAACTACCAATGAAACTAATAAGCGCCAAAAAGCGAAACCCACAAGGATCCAACCTCACCGGAAGGCACGAAAGGATCCAACGCCTGTAATAATGCCACCCGACGTCTCCCCAGTAAATGCACCAGAACCCATGAGTGACATTGAAAGAGAGGACCAGGAGACAGAGGAAGCACAAGAATTTAATATTCCAAGTCAAACCGTTTCACCTCCGCAATCTCCAACACCACTGGAATTGGAAGACTCTGATTCCGAAGTAGAATCTAATGCGTCAAACGAATCGACTACTGATTCAGAATCATCGTTAATTGGGCTAAACGATTCCCCAGAAGAAACATACGAAGCGGATCCCGATAGGGACATTAGGACAGTACCAATAATTAGTCGCGACCCGTTGTCTTTACGAAAAGAAACGCTTGTCTTCTTCTTAAGCGCTGATGGGAAACCTTGCGACAATGGAGCCAAACAACTATTTAAAACTGGAGCATTAGAAGAAGTGAACGAACTCACTTTAGGAAAGGCCCATGTAACATGCAATAAGGGACGAATTCTTATCGGGTTAATTATAAAAGAAACGCAAAATACTCCTCTAACCACCACAACCTGGGGCGAAGCATTATCTTCCCTTAAAAATACAATAAATGAACTCGTAATATATTCATTTAGTATAGCTAAAACAGAAAATATCGATCAATTAACCTGGCAAGATATTATTACGGATATTCTCGAAGCCATCGACGAGGAAGACATTGAAGTCACTATATGTTTACAAATAGTTCAAATCCCCGAGGAATCAAAGAGACAAAATATAATTACAGAAAATCACGCATCTGCATTAGCTGGACATAAAGGAGTAACTAAAACTTATAACCGAATTAGACACCATTATTTCTGGAAAGGAATGAAGAAAGCCGTTGAAGATTATATTCGAAAATGCGAAGACTGTCAGCGAAAGAAACTCGTCCGTGTCAAAACCAGACAACCAATGATTCTTACCGACACTCCTGGACGCGCCTTTGATAAAGTAGCATTAGATATAGTAGGACCGTTACCTACTACCAGAGAAGGAAATACCTATATATTAACGATCCAAGATTTATTAACAAAATATTTCGTGTGCGTACCCCTCACGCAGTCGACGTCAATAAAAATCGCAGATGCGTTCATTAAGAAATTCATCTGTCAATTCGGAGCTCCCAGAGCCATTCTCACCGACCAGGGAGCAAATTTCACTAGTAAATTCATAAAAACTATCGCACAAAAATTCAAAATCGAACAATTTCGAACCACAGCCTTTCACCCACAGACAAACGGCTCTTTAGAGCGATCGCATATAGTTCTAACAGAATATTTAAAAATGTATATTAGTAAATACGATGACTGGGATGAATGGACCGACTTGGCCGCGTTTTCTTATAATACCAGCGTCCACGAGGGCACTGGTTACACTCCACACGAATTAGTATTCGGGAAAATAGCCCGGGTACCCAGCCGAAAACGAGTACCCGAAGACTTCGAAAATGAAACCTATAACCAATACCTCTCGAACTTGAGTACGAGGGTGCAAGAATTACAAACCGCCGCAGCGGAAAAACTAAATCAATCTAAACTCCGATATAAAAGGTATTATGATCGTCACATAAACGAAGAGACTTTCAAACCGGGTGACCCAATTTTTGTCCTAATAGAACCAAAGAAAGGAAAATTCGGAGATCAATACTCGGGTCCTCACACCATATTAGAGGTGATCCCTTCGCAAAATTTAAAAATATCGTGGAAGGGCAAGACGAAGATCATACACGCGAATAAAGCACGTCTTGGTCGACTACGCGAGGATCCCGGTTGACCCTAATTCATATAAAAACATGTACTAATCAATTATTTCCTAGGTGAAAATCACTATGCCGCACAAAAGGGCCCAAAAGCCGAATGGGGCTAAACCAAAAGGAGCAGGCCTCAAGAGGAGGCTCGCTCACATACGGTGGCTACGCAAGGAGGCCACTAAAAAAGGGGAAAGCCTGTCGCCCCTCCTCCCGAGAATCACCTCCATAGAAGTCATCAGGGAGGCCGATCCGCCGGTCATCACCCTCGATGACTCCCCCCCACCAACACCGAGGGATGAGCAAGTCATCGCCCCACCACCCCCATTTCGCCCTCCGGAAAACGAGGAGGTACTCTTCCTCCCCCCCCCTATCCCATATCAATCTTCTCCCCAACCCTGTACCTCCCAAATTCCCTCCTCCATTCCTCCACCCCCAGGTGTAGTGGAAATCCTCGACACGGGGTCAGCTACCAAGGTCCCAGACCATACGGAGCTGACACCCGAGTTCCTGCGATGGTTCGATGACCTCTATCAAAGTGGTCAGGACCTCACTTTCATCCTGGATGACCCTTCCTTCCAATTCCTAGAATATTCCTTCCCTCCCTATTAATCCCTCCAAAATCCTTCCGTAAACCCTCACCTTGTAAATATTCCCCTGTAAATAGTTCCCTCACCTCCTAAAATTAGTTTCTTTACTTAACTTTATAAAATATTTCTTTTTTTGTTATTTTTCCATAATCTTTTATTTTTTTCTTCTTTTCGCCAAGTAGGCCAAACATTTTTATTTTTTTTCCTTTCATTATTTCCAACCATTTTACTTTTATTTTTAATTATTTCTAAAAACACATTTTATTTTATTTTTCTTTCTCATTTCAACACACCCATACCCTGTGTTAAGAAATGCTACGCATTTCTTCATATAGGGGGGGAGGTGTGACGTCCCACGATTTTTCGCGCGTTTCCTATCCCAAATTCCATCAGTAAACCTCAAATTCACTCTATCGAACTCAACTCCTACACCATCTCCTCAATAGCCGATCACCTTGATGTTGCACCTTAGCGGTCAACAACACAAGATGATCAACACAAACCTCCACCTCGCTGATGTACCTTAGCGGTCCCCATCACGAGATGGTCGTTTCAAAACCCTCTTCGCCTATTCGTCCTGCAAGGCACGAATCATTCCCTCTAAAAACGAATTCAAACAAGTCCCTCATTATAAATCCCTCTTAAATCGAGACCACGTCTCAATCCCCTCTCTACGTCACAACAGAGTCCAAACACTCTAACCCCTTTCCTATTAAACACCTAAAATCCAATCCAAGAGTTGAGTATCTCCAATACCGTTCATAAAAACCCTAGAAGCCTAATTACGACGCATTTGGCGTACGTGACAAAATATGGCTATTAATAGCCATACCGTTTACAAAAACCCCGGAAATCATACTACGTCTTATTCCGAAATGTGTCAAGGTCTTTACCGCGCGTACCCCCGCAATACTCCTGTGAAAATACATAAATACGAGGTCCTGCGAGGCCTCGTCCTCTTTCATCGCAGAATCTGTGACAAAGTGTCATCAAAAGTATTCGTTAACGGTGTTAAAGATTTATATTGTTCAATTCAGTGCTACGACAACCATTGTAAGTCATTTTAATTACCATTATTAAGGAATATCACCCTCATTATATTTCTCTATATAAATAACGCTTATTACTTTTCTATATTATAAATTTTACTTATTACTTTATATATAATAACGTTTATGTCATTCTAAAGCTTATTGCTATTCATTTATTATTCTGTATTATCATCTTAATGCTTATTTTGTTTATATTTGTCTTATAATCGCTTATTACACATATCATTTTCTTGAGTTAACGCTTATTGCATTTCATATATTATACTTTACTAAAGCTTATTATATTTCATATATTATCATCGATCTATTCTCATGTATTTCATGTTCATATGCTCGTATTGTTAATAACTGCCTTTTATATAAATGTTATCCGTTAATGCTAAGAATATCAAACATTATCATTAACAAACGTTTCGATAAAACAATTAAACCTATTTGTTTTCAACTACGTCTCGAATTATTGTGTGTGCTCGAGTCATAAACCTTCCCAACGAAACCAAGCTGCCGCAACAGCTGATTCGCGAGAGCGCTCCCAGTGTTTATAAACACACCGCTGCATGAGCCGTGCAATATACAAAAGAACTGAACGTGGTTTCTTTTACACTAATGCAACAGTAAATCCTGTTTCGTAAACCAAAACAAATACGAAGTCCCCTAACGGGTGTTCTCTAAATACACGTTTACCTTCCCTGGTCGATTAGAGTGACGGATTAAATATTCGCGCCTCATCACCTCCAGAAATTCTAAGAGTGACGGATTCAATATTCGCGCCTAATTCCTTTCCTTAAAACCTCTCAGCGTGACGGATTTAATATTCGCGCCTGAGTCCCTCAAATCCTAGTGTGACGGATTCAATATTCGCGCCTAAGTTCCTCTCAAAAATCTCAGTGTGACGGATTTAATATTCGCGCCTGAGTCCCTCTCAAAAATCTCAGTGTGACGGATTTAATATTCGCGCCTGAGTCCCTCTCAAAACCCCTCAGTGTGACGGATTTAATATTCGCGCCTGAGTCCCTCTCAAAACCCCTCAGTGTGACGGATTTAATATTCGCGCCTGAGTCCCTCAAAACCACAAGGTGCTGGATTCCAGATTCGCGCCTGTATTCTTCCTTCCCCATTGTCCACGTCCCCAAAGACCTCACCCGGGACGTGACAGCCCTTTTGTGTTTTTGCTCCTCGCCCCTTCCACGTTTTGAGAGTGATAGGACCAGCGTAGTCGATTCCAGTGTTGGTGAATGGCTGTGAGGGTGTGACTCTAGAAAGAGGTAGTTGGCCCATCAGTTGATGGGCACGGATCCCCCTTTGTCGAGCACACACCACACACCGCAGGATGTGAGACTTCACTGGAGCTCGGCCTCCGATGATCCAGTAGGTTTGTCTGATGTGGGCGAGAGTGAGCTGAGTTCCTCCATGAAGAGTTTGCTTGTGGGCGTGGTCTATAATCAGATCGGACAGACGTGAGCTGCGAGGCAGGATTGCAGGATGTTTACCTTCATAGGCTATATTAGCGTTGTGAAGTCTGCCTCCAACTCGTATGACTCCTTGTTCGTCGATGAATGCAGTCAGTCGACTCAAGGCATGGGATGAGGGAAGCGTTGATCCCGAGCTGATAACTTTGAATTCATGGTTGAAGTAGATTGCCTGGGTCATCTTTATCCAAAAGATACGAGCCATTTCCAAATCTCTTGGGGTGTGTGAACTGATTGGCAGTGACACAGGCAGTTTCCTCAACCTTGAGATGAATCTGAAACAGGCTGAAGTAATGCGAATCAATTTGTTAAGAGAAGAGAATTTGTATATGAGGTCCCAGTGATATTTGATTTCTTGAATGTTGAGTAAGGTCGAGAATCCTGGATGAGCTTCTAGTGCACTCGAGTCGTCCTGGTGCAATGGTTGTGATGGCCAAGAATCACTGGGTTGCAGAAGCCATGGTGGTCCCGTCCACCACAGCTGATGATGTTCAAGCTGGGATGTTGTGAGGCCTCGAGAGGCGCAATCAGCTGGATTCGAGGTGCCTGGAACGTGTCTCCACTGCGCCTGTGATGAAAGCTCTTGAATTTGAGAGACACGATTCCTGACGTACTCCTTCCAGCGGGAGGCGTGAGAGTTGATCCATGTAAGTGCCACTTGCGAATCCGTCCACAGATGAGTAGATGCAATGTTGAACTGAAGAGTCGCTTGAACGTACTTGGTAAGCCTTGCCAGCATCAATGCTGCTGTGAGTTCGAGTCTCGGGATTGTAAGTTTCTTGAGAGGTGCTACCTTCGTCTTGGAGCACATTAGTGTCGACACCTTGCTGTTTGTGGACGGTGAAATTACGGTAATATACACTACCGCTGCCATGGCGAGTTGAGAGGCATCAGAGAATCCGTGGAGTTCCACAATTGAAGTTGAGTAGGTGTTGAACCACCTAGGAATGGAGAGCCTGGCCAGGCGTGTGAGGTCGTCTCTGATGGCATACCAATGAGAAGTGACTTGCTGTGGCAGTGGATCATCCCAGCGAAGTTTGTGCAGCCATAATTCTTGGAGAAGCATCTTCGCTCGAATTATAACAGGTGCAAGGAAGCCAAGCGGGTCGAATACCTGCGAGACTTCTGAGAGGATGCTGCGCTTCGTTGGACTTGAGGTTGAATTTGGTTTTGATGAGAAGGCAAAGTTGTCTTGGAAACTGTTCCATTGCAACCCTAGAATTTTAGTGTGGCAGTCGTCGAGTGAGATGATGGAGCTTGAGGCTCTTGCGATGGAGGATATTTCTTCAAGTAATGCAGGATGCGTTGAATGCCATTTGGCTAGTGGAAAACCTCCCGCGTGACACAGGTCGATGAGGTGATGTGCAATATTGATGAGTTGCTCACCTGTGTCAGCGCCGCCAAAAATGTCATCGACATATCGTGCGTGAGTTATGGAGGGTACAGCCAATGGAAAGCGGTGCTCTTCGTCCTCCGCCAGTTGTAGCAATGCTCGGACAGCCAGAAACGGTGCAGCCTTGGTTCCGTAAGTGACAGTCGTAAGCCTGAATGCTATTTCCTTCCCTTCCTCGTCCACCCACAGTATGCGTTGGAGATCTTGATCGTCTTCATGAACTCGAACTTGTCGGTACATTTTGGTGATGTCTGTGGCAAAGATGAACTTGTGTTGCCTAATCCAGAGTAGCACGTCTGAAATGTTGAGCAGAAGGTTACGCCCTGTGTGCATGAGGTCGTTGAGAGAGTACCCAGATGATGTTGCACACGAGCCATTGAAGACAACCCTCAACTTGGTGGTTTTGCTGTCGGGCTTGAGAACTCCATGATGAGGAAGGTAAAAGATTGAATCATTGTGAACTGAATTTGTTGGTGCTCTTACCATATGATTGAGGCGTTCGTATTCTGACATGAATTCTTGATAAAGTTTGCGATACTCATCGTTCTTGTTGAGCTTGACGAGAGTGCGTTTCAAGCAGGCATGGGCTGCCTGATATGAATTGCCCAATACACTAGGTGACGATTTGAAGGGGATGCGTACGATGTATCTTCCAGAGGCATCTCTTGTGTGTGTTTCTTGAAAATGGGCTTCGCACTCTTGTTCTTCAGAGTTGAGTTGAGATGAATTGTCCATCGGGAGCTCCTCTTGAATCCAGAACCTCTCCAATAAATCACGTACGGACGGCTCGCCCTCTTGCACAAGTGAAGTGTGATACGATGACTGGTTGAGAGTGGTGACGGAGGCAACTGGTCCAAGTATCAGCCATCCAAAGATCGAAAGCTGAGCGATCGGCATTGATGGCGTGCCTCTGATTATGTTGGGCCTTATGATTTGTCCATATGTGTCGGCTCCGATGATAATGTCGACAGGTCGTGGTTTTAAAAAATCAGGATCTGCCAACGCGAGCCCAGTAAGATGTGGCCAGTCTTGGTTGGGCACCTCGGCTGAGGGCACTCTCGAAGACACTGATCTGAGAACATGGGCTTGAAGGGAAATTGACAACGGTCGGTGGATTGATCGCAGCGTTAGTGAGGCGACTCCTCTTGTCTGCGTGGACTTCTTCCCTCCAATGCCAATGATTGATATGGATGACTGGGATCGCTTGATGTTAAGTTCGGTAAGGAGGTCCTCCTTAACGAAGGTAAGCTCTGATCGAGAATCAATAAGTATACGAACCAGCTGAGTTGACATCGGTGAGCTGAGATGAGCCTGGGCAGTTGCCAGGAGTGTTGGGTGGCTGCATGGTGGACGTCCAAAGGAAGATTGTTGTTGAGAAGAGAGTGCAGGGGTGCGCTGAGAAGAGAACTCGACGACTGCGGCGAAGCTTCAGCGTTGCTGCGATGTTGACGGCGCTGCCTCAGTTTGTTGTTGTGGTGGTGCTGGCTTCACAGGTGGAATGTGCAGCATGGTGTGGTGCTGTATGCCACACTCCTTGCACTTGTGCGGTGACTTGCACTGCGCGGACGAGTGTCGACCGCAGCAATTGTAGCACAGCATGTTCTTGGCTACCACCTTTCTTCTTTCCTGCACACTCATGCCCCTGAATTGAGGGCACATAACGATGAAATGCTCCCCCTTGCACAGGTCGCAGGGGAACGTCTTGGCTCTTGAAGGCCCCTGAGATGCGCTGTGGGATGTTGCCTTCTTAGCCGCTGGCTTGGTAGATGAAGCCTTCATCGATGAGCCGGCGGAGCCTTGGGAGGGCGGAGCTTCGGACCTCTCCAACGCTCTTACCTTGTTGCATACAAAGGTTTTCACCTCCTGGAAGGTGGGGTATTCCATGGAGGACCCCATGGAGGTTTCCCATGCCTCCCTAGTGCTTTTGTCTAGTAGACGGGCCACGAGGTGCACCAGGAGGCAGTCCCCTAGCGAAGTGGTGACGCCCAGCGTGCTGAGAGACGCCTGCGCTCTCTTGACCGTTGAGATGAGCTGTTTGAGGGCTGCTGCATTTTTGTTCACCACAGGTGTGAGGTCGAACAGTTTGTCCAGATGCGCTTGAATGAACAATCGTTTGTTGGCGTATGTCTCGTTGAGTATGCGCCAAGCAGTTGCGAAGGAGTCTCCCTTGAGAGGCAGAGCTTCTACCTTCTCCGCTGGCTCGCCTTCCAGGCTTGAATGTAGATATTGCAGTCTCTCAATGTCTGTGAGGTCCTTCCGTTTCACAATGAGTGCATCAAATAGCTCACAGTATGCAGGCCATTTAAGGTAGTCACCGTTGAAGTGCGGAATCGCCAGTTCAGGGAGCTTCCCTGGAGCTGACGTGGACTCGGTTGAGATGTTGGCTGGTTGAAAGGGCGTCAATTCTTCCTTGAGCTTGCCCAGTGACAACTTAATATCAAAGCATAGCTCTGTCTCTTGAAACAAGAGTTTTTCATTGTAATATGGATGGTCACGGTGTGCTCTGGGCCAAGCCACTTCGAAATATGAGTGTTCCTTCTGGAACGCCTTGTGTAACTCTTCCAGGTGAGCAGAGAATACCTTAAGCTCTGCTAGAGTGGTGTTGGGTGCACAGTCAGGGAGTCGTTTCTTCAACGCCTTGATTGACTCGAGGCGCATCAGCTGAGTTTCAGCTCTTGATAGCACTTCTGACGGAACACCTGAGGGAGACGAGGCTCTCGTCTCTGACCCTGTGCTAGGAGGGTTCCCTGCGGACCCTGTTGGGATCTGGAGAGTAGGTGTGGTTGGCCGCGACGACGCCTGAGATCGGGTGGTTGTCTTGCTCGGCTCGTCACCTGCCATGCTGAAGGTTCACACCACTGACACTGCGTTGAGAGTTCACACACCACTACCACTGAGCTGAGAGTTCACACACCTTTTCCTGTCTTGGATCCGGCTCGAAGGACCAAAAATGTTTGTGAAAGTATCAACGAAGTGAAATGAAATGAAACCAAGACAGGTTAGGAAACACCGATACACAGTTTGCGGTTTAAAAACTTTATCACTTTATTCAAAGACACTGTTAGTGCCCGTGCTGAAACTGCACGTAGTCAATTTATGCACAGTAAACTAATCACAAAAAAATGAAATGATACAATTTGAACCGCGTGGTCGACACGGGGAGTCCGCGGATTATGTTAATTCACACGGCGCGCAGAGGTATACGAAACGTTGTTTCAATATAGTACAAGTGATGAGATGAGAGGAGTAATATCGTGAAAAGAACGTGATTACTTCAAAGAGGTAAGCGAGTCGCGATGCGATTTGCCAGAATACCGATTCCTTGAAAAGACACACAGAGAGTGAGGCAATGGCGGACGAACGAAACCGCGTCTTCTCCTTTCTTCTAGAACCCCGACACGGCCCGCTAATTGGTGCATCGATCTCGGCGACGGTTGATCGATGGCCGCTCATTGGCCGCTCGCCCAGCGATCCGCGTTGCTGGATCGCTGTCCGAGAGGTGCTGCCATGAGAATGCGTGTGGCGGCGTGGGAAACTAGTTCCATTCCCAAACACAGTCATTATATTAAAGACTACGACGATTGGGATCGTTTGGTACCCTATGCAATGTTTTCGTACAATACCTCGGTTCATGAAGCCACTAATTTTACACCATACGAGTTAGTATTTGGTAAAATAGCTCGTTGTCCAAATTCTTTTCAAGACGAAAATGAAAATTTGCCCGTATATAATTCATACCTGCAAGACCTAATAATACGCCTTTCTGAAATGCAAACATTAGCTGGAAATAATTTGATCAAAGCTAAGGAAAAGTCTAAATTATATTATGATAAATCGGCACGACCGTTTAAGGGAAAGGTGGGGGACATGGCACGTGTCCTGGTCGAACCAAAAAGAGGAAAATTTGGTGAACGCTACCATGGTCCATACAGGATTGTTGGAGCCTTGGAGGGAAGAGGCATTGTATTGGAGGACGACAAGGGAAAACTTTTTACGAAACACCCGGATAAATTAATATTGGTTTAAAGAAAAGAATGGGCAACTCACGGCTGAATCGATTAAATTTGGTAGTTACCTGGGCATGTCTAGTGACCATGAGTAAACCTATGGAAGAGCCTGATAACGACCTGAAGGACTACCGTATCACACGGATGCCTGCTAATCCGGGACTGTACTACGAAAGGGGAAGCGGCGTAGAATTCGCGAGAGCGGATTGGCGTGTAGCGTTATTCATCGACATCCAAAAAATTAGCAAAAATTGGGAACATGAGAACGAAACGTTGGAAACTGTCTATCAAAATTGTATATCACTTGTAGTTAAAACAGACTATACCTCGCTATTAAGAATAGGGTACTTGAAGGGTAGAGTGACCGAGGTCATGCACCTGCACAAGGAAGCAGAACAATTAATCTCAGAAATCATCACGCCGCCTTCGAATATTGCGAAACCTCCGAAAACGATAACTCGCCGAAGCGTACCGCTTGGGTTCGTGGGTTCTTTAAGTCGTTCCTTGTTTGATACACTGAACATGGAGGATGCTGAGTATTTTGACAGGGAAATTGATAGATTATATGATTATCAACGTGTTATAACTCAAATTGTTAAAAATCAAACTCACATAGTCATGAGCGACCTACATCATACCCATGAAATAATGGAACAATTAGCGAGCAAAATTGATAGTAACAGGCTCGAAATAAACAAATTAATTGAAGCACAAGGAGCATTCAAAACATTAAATTATTCTTTGGCCTTAATTCAATATTCAAGTTCAGTGGAAATTTCCCTTAATCATTATATCAAGGGAATTCAAACGTTTATAACAGCCATAGTGGCAGCTCGTCAAGGTGAATTGCACCCTTCCTTGCTTAGTGGACCCAGACTGGGAGTCGTCTTACAGGAGATACGAGAATCTGTTACGGGCTATGAACTTCCTATGTACATCCGTAGAATCGAAGAATTGTCAAAACTAACTACAGTAGACTTGGGATATTATAACGGGAAAGTAATAGTCACAATACACATACCATTAATAGACCGAATTAAATTTGAGCTTTACCATGCGTACTCTTGGCCTTCTAAACAAATTATAAACTCAAATGTTACCGCATCTGCGTACCTTGTGCCACGAGCAAGGAATAAAGGGTTGAGCACGGACCTCCGAACATATTTCATCGTTGACGATAGCTTTTTAAGTTCTTGTCTGAAACTGCATGGGCACTTCTTGTGTCAACCAGAAACACCTTTATATGAAGTACAAAATTCAAAATCCTGTGAACTTCGACTGCTGTTGGGGACTGGAAGTCAGGAAGACACTTTTCAAAACTGTAATATTCGGATGAAGTCATCTCACGAGCAATACTGGGAAAAACTTAAAGTATCAGGCGCTTGGTTATATTCTTTGGATCAAACTGAATCTCTTCAAATAATTTGCAATGGAAGAAAAAGCCAAATTGTTACAATAGAGCACAGCGGAATACTAGAATTACATCCCGACTGCATAGCAAGAACACAGACAACTATACTCGAGCTCATTTTAGAAGGAACTTGCCGACCGACGAGTTTAGATCGGTTTTGCGCATGTTACAAGTTACTATTGGCTATACCTCAAACAAATGCTCCCTTGGAGCCAATGAGCTCATTCAACATGCGCGAAATAAGTTCCTTCTAAAATGAGCTCGAGTATACGTTAACGGGAGTAAAGATCGTTCAAGATAAACACTATTATTATTATCAGCCAGATCTACGTTTAAATATCACGGAATTGGTACCATCTCTGTGTTGGAGTATACAGCCGAACAGCGATACGAGCTTCAACCAGAGGACCGAGGTCTGGACACTGTCGGTGTCACATTTATGGCCTATGCACCGCTCGGCCTCTTAAGGGCTTTACAACCACCGAAGACCGTGGTTGTTCCCAGTTCAGTCCTTCTCCAGACGCAGTAGACGAAACACGCATTTCGTTATACGAACAGTCTCACAATATTTCTTATATTTATCATTACTATTATCTTCATTGTATTAATAAAGAGATACTATCGTATTTGCTCAGTTCCGTTACTGCTCACTCTGCTAGGTTTCCCAACAGGTTATGGGCCCAGGTTCTCAGAGTTCTCAGTAATAAGAGCATAAAGTTACGCGAGTGTCAAGTGATACAGTGAAAGACTAAAGACAATAGTGAAAATGTCGGACAGTACGCGAATGCGTTTTCCAGTGGACAGACTAAATGGTGAAAATTACGAAATATGGAAATATAGAATAGAGTTACTATTAATCAAGGATGGAGTCTGGAGCGTTATAAGGGATCCCAAACCAGAGGTACCAAATGAAACGTGGCTGAAAAACGACGATCTAGCTCGTGCAACTATCGGACTTCTAGTTGAAGACAACCAGTTGGTGCACATCCGGAAAGCAGTTCATGCGAAGGAAGCTTGGGAGTCGCTTAAAAATTATCACCAGAAGGCAACGCTATCGAGTAAGGTCTTTCTATTAAAAAGGGTTTGTAGAATGACTTTGGCGGAAGGTGGTGATGCAGAAAAGCACGTGACGGAAATGTTGGATTTAGTCAACAAATTAGCGGGATTGGGAGAAGATCTCAAGGACAACTTGATAGCAGCGATGCTCTTGAGTAGTTTGCCGGATTCATATGGGGCATTGATCACCGGCTTAGAAAGCAGATCAGAAGAGGATCTTACGTTGGATCTTGTAAAAAGTAAAGTGATCGATGAATACAAGAGACGTAAGAGCAACGGAGCCATCAGCATGGAAAATAACGAAACGGCAATGAAGATTCAACCGAAAGTGGGTAAAAATAAAGCCAGCATGACTTGTTTTTTCTGCAAAAAGGCAGGTCACATGAAAAAGGACTGCACAAAGTACCGAGAATGGAAGGAAAAACAAGGAAAGACAAAGGTCTGTAAAGTCACAGAAGATCACGACCGGTGTGCTTTGGTACAATCGCATGGGTTAATGCGAACCATTGAAGATGTTTGCGCCGTCGCAAGGAGTGACGCGAAGAGTCGAAAATGGTATCTGGACTCGGGGGCGACCAGCCACATGGCGTGCGTGAAGGATTTTTTCGTATCTTTAGACTTAAACAGGAAAGGTCACGTGAGTTTAGCTGACGAAAAGGTAGTCGTAGAGATACAGGGTGTAGGAACATGCACCATACAGAGTCTCCTGAATAAAGGAGAAATTAAGGAAATCCTCATCGAGAATGTGTTGTACGTGCCTCGGCTTAGTTCTAATCTCATTTCAATGAAGAAACTAGCGAGGGACAATTATAAATTAGTGCTTGAAGGTGAAGAGTGCAACATTTTCAAGGCCGGAGAACTAAAGGCTGTCGTGGAACCCTACGGTGATTTATATGAACTGAAAACAGCTGAAAAGGCCTTCGTAGCAGTAAACACGGGACAGTGCAGTGAAAGTTGCATACACGTGTGGCACAGGCGTTTCGGGCATCGGGACTTTGGTGCAATAAAGGACTTAGTGAAGGATAGGTTGGCAACCGGAATAGCAATTCGGGACTGCGGAAAATCGGAAGGGACTTGCGAGTGCTGTATAGCGGGAAAAATGGCACGAAAACCTTTTCCGAAGGAATCGCACAGCATGACTCAGGCACCTCTTGACCTTATACATACGAATGTTTGCGGGCCTATGCAGACGGTAACCCCAGGAAACAAAAGGTACGTTTTATCGATTATTGATGACTATAGCAGGTATGCGAAAGTATATCTGTTGGAATCGAAAGATCAGACGGCGGCATGCATTAAGGACTACATTGAGATGGTCAAAACACAATTCTCAAAGAAACCCAAAATAATTCGGTCAGATAGAGGAGGGGAATATCTAAATAAACACCTCCAGAATTATTTGAGGAATGAAGGCATCAGGACGCAACTCACAGCGGCATATTCGCCTCAGCAGAATGGAGTTGCGGAAAGGAAAAACCGATCCTTAATGGAAATGGTCAGGTGCATGCTGATTGAGGCGAACGTAGACAAGAAGTATTGGGGTGAGGCAGTTTATACCGCGACTTATCTACAGAATCGACTGCCAACTAAAGCAATAGAGAAGACACCATTCGAGATGTGGCATTCAAAAGCTCCGGACGTAGCTAATTTAAAAGTATTTGGGTGTGAAGCGTATGCACATGTTCCAAAAGAACATCGAAAAAAATTAGACCAAAAGGCTAAGAAACTGATCTTTGTTGGTTATTCGGAGGAATCGAAGGCTTTCCGCCTGCTCGATAAATGCACCAACAAAATAACGATTAGTCGAGATGTTGTTTTTCTTGGCGTAAAAGGTTCGGAGTCAGTCGTCTTACCGGCGGAAAAAGAACAAAAGAAAAACGGAACAACAGTAGAGATCGTTTTTAAGCCACTGGAGGCAAGGGAAAACGATGTCGCAGCGGTAGAAGATGATGCTACTCCACCCGAAGAGGATCTCTCAAACGATGTAGAGGACAACATCGACGCGGGAACCATTCCAACCAGCGATGACAACACAGGAGTTGTGAATCAGGGACCCAGACGTTCACAAAGATCTAATAAAGGCGTACCACCGGACTTGTACGTGGCAAGTGCAAGGATGGCTTCAGAGGAACCGAAAAGTATGAAGCAAGCTCTATCAGGACCAGATAGAATAAAGTGGCAGTGTGCAATGGACGAAGAAATGGCCTCCCTATTGGAGAATAATACGTGGGAGATCGTACCGGCACCTAAGGACAGAAAAATCGTGAGCAATAAATGGGTATTTAAAATCAAAAGGGATGCTCAAGGGAAAGTCGACCGATACAAGGCGAGGCTCGTGGCACGGGGTTTCTCACAAAAATACGGCACAGACTACGACGAGGTGTTTGCACCTGTCGTGCGCCAGACGACACTAAGGGTATTGCTAACAATCGCAGGTCAATCGGGTATGATTGTTAAGCATTACGATGCGAAGACTGCGTTCCTCAATGGAAGGTTAAAGGAAACGGTTTTTATGGCTCAACCGGAGGGGTATGCCGTCGCAGGTAAAGAAGGCATGGTTTGTCGTCTTGTAAAAAGCTTATATGGTCTGAAGCAAGCAGCAAGAGTTTGGAACGAGCAGCTGGATGGTTTTCTACGCATGTATAAATTTCGCAGAAGCAAAATAGATCCGTGCTTATACATCAAGCAAGAAAAAGGCGAGAAGATGTATATTGTAGTATATGTTGACGATTTGCTTATAGTCGGGAAAACAGAAGAGATGATCCAGTCAATTGCAGACCAACTGAATAAACACTTTCAATTATCGGGTTTAGGGGATTTAAAGCACTATCTGGGGATTCAGATAGAAAGGAAGGGAGATGTTTTTTATCTTAATCAAGAGAATTACATTGACAAAATCCTGAAAGACGTAGGAATGCAGGATGCAAAAACGTCGCAGTTTCCTCTCGATCCGGGATATTGCAAAGTAAGGGCTGACAATGAGCAAACTGTGATGCCTGATACCAAGATGTATCAAAAACTCATCGGGGCTCTATTGTACATAGCGGTTAACACACGACCAGATATCGCAGCAAGTATAACGATTTTGAGCCAGTTTAACAAGCAGCCAGTAAATTCCGATTGGACGGAGGCAAAAAGGGTCTTGCGCTACCTGAAGGGTACAAAAGGCAAGCGGCTACGACTAGGCGGTCAAGGAAATATGAATCAGCTGATTGGGTATGCGGATGCAAGTTGGGCCGAGAACAGACCCGATAGGAAATCCAACAGTGGATACATATTTCAATTACTTGGAGGATCCATCAGCTGGGGATGCAGAAAGCAGACGTGCGTTGCGCTTTCGTCAACGGAAGCTGAATACGTGGCATTAGCCGAAGCATGCCAAGAAGCAAATTGGATTCAACGATTACTGGTAGATATGGGGCATAAACCAAAGGAACCAATTATTGTGTACGAGGATAACCAGAGCTGTCTCAAGATGTTACAAAATGCGAAATTCAGTAATAGAACGAAGCACATAGATACCAAGTATCAATATGTAAATGTTTTATATGAGAAAGGGATCATGAAGTTTGAATATTGCCCTACGGAAAACATGCTAGCAGATATGATGACGAAACCGCTTAAACAAGTCAAGCTTAAAGTCATGCTTGAAAGAGGTGGACTAATTGATTAAGGTTGTTTCAGTTTTTTTCATCTCATATCGTTGAGGAGGGGTGTTGGAGTATACAGCCGAACAGCGATACGAGCTTCAACCAGAGGACCGAGGTCTGGACACTGTCGGTGTCACATTTATGGCCTATGCACCGCTCGGCCTCTTAAGGGCTTTACAACCACCGAAGACCGTGGTTGTTCCCAGTTCAGTCCTTCTCCAGACGCAGTAGACGAAACACGCATTTCGTTATACGAACAGTCTCACAATATTTCTTATATTTATCATTACTATTATCTTCATTGTATTAATAAAGAGATACTATCGTATTTGCTCAGTTCCGTTACTGCTCACTCTGCTAGGTTTCCCAACACTCTGGAAGAATATACGGAAACCCATGAAGTCACCAAGGAACACCCGGGACCAATGCCGTGGAAATTCGACACGGACAATTCACTCCGGGAAGTGGAGGAAAAACTGGAGATCATCGGACACCAAAGGCGTGAGAGGGAACATCATTTGCGATTGACATATGGATCATACCTCGCTCAAATTACTGTAGCTCTATTGCTCGTACTCTATCTGTCACGAACTCTTATTTACAACTTTATCATGAGGCTTCGGAAATTTTTCGTAAAACAGAAATATTCTCCGTCAGAAGCTACTCGTGAGGGCAACGAGCACCCTTTAGAATCATTACAAATGAACAGACCTCCATTACCTCCGCAATGATTACTGGCTAACTGACCAGATTTATACTGTGTGTCATACCATAATGTTTTCTCTTACGATGCTTATACGTACTGTATTACCTTCAGGTTTATCATGGCTACAGGACATAACTCCCGCAGGGTATTTGTGTCTCGATTGGCTCCCTACACAAAGAAGGAACATTTGCTAAAGGTGTTCGAGCCGTTCGGCCCGATTCATGCGGTGGTCCGGAGGAAGAGTACAGGAAACGTAGCATTCGTCACCTTTGCTACCCCGGAGCAGGCTGACCTAGTGGTGGAGTCAGCAGCGGCACAACCAATCTTGTGCCATAAGCGCAAGCTAAAAATATCTCTTGCGGACTCCTGGCATGAGGCGGTGCTAATTCCTCTCAGCACAGCGCCGGCTGATCCACCGGGTCCGGATCCATTCGGAGGCTTGATCATCAAGCCTTGGGGCGCATCCGTACTACCGGAGGAGTGCGTGGCGATGATTGCGGCGCTGCTTCCGTACCCAGACCGAGCCAGGATGGAGCAGGTCTCGCGGCTGTGGAGAAGAGCGAGCTTGACGTCTCACCGGGGAACGACGTCCGTCAACTTGGAGGACTGGAGGTGGGACAACGAATGGGGTCACCAGCCCATTTCCACGGAGGCGTTTTATTGGATGCTTCAGCGTTGCGGGCGATATGTATCGCACGTTAGTCTTGACGACCGTTCCTTGTCTAACTCACTGAAACCGCAAGTACTAGCAATAGCTTGTGAGGGCTGCGTAAATCTCAGCACTTTAGATTTGATAAGCGTCACGATTCGCCCATCAGCGCTGCGGGCTTTAAAGGGGAAGCTGACGCTGAGGTCACTGTCGTTGGGAAGATGCGAGGGGCCCGTTGACCAATACTTATCGGAGGTAACGAGCGGATTGCGACGTTTGTCGATTCAGAAAAATACATTCACGGGGAGATCTATAGAGAAGGGTTTTAAATTGGAAACGCTGAAAATCGAGAATTGTCAAAACCTCAGAGATGCTTGCATCTCATCGGCACTCGCGTTGTGTTCGGGTTTATGCCAATTGCTGATATCACGGTGTCCCGGGCTCAGGTCCCCCGGTGTACTTAAAGCTTTAACAGAAAACACAAAGGTGGCCGAAACTCTCGAGTGTCTGACGTTCGGTACCGTCAATTTTGATCAATCTCCACTCATCGGTGAGACGGAGGAGTTCGAGATGATATTTTTATCACCAGAACTGACCGTCACCGCTGTGAATTTTATTACTCACTACAAAAACATCACCTCGCTAAGCGTAGCCCTCTGTAGATGGGTTGACGGTAATGTCGTCCAGGCCATGGGAGCACACATGAAGTCATTAAAACGACTAAATGTGAGCTCTTGCATGTCTATAAGAGGCGCAGAGCTTGCACCTCTTGGGGAGCTTACGCAATGCGAGGAGCTTATCATGAACTGCATGTACGGTGATGTTGAAGCCACATTTCTGGCCCGTTTAGACAATCTAAAACGATTGGACGCTCGAGACAATTTGGGGATCACAGATCTGGACATTCGTGGCTTTCTGGAAAACGCAGTTGATGTTGAGTTGATCAACATCGAGGGGTGTAACCGGATAACTCGGGCTACCGTGATATCAGCAGGGACTACTATCCCTATTAGAGGTCAAAAATTGCACATGTACCTCGGCGAAACTCAAGCGTACCACGTGAAAAGGGACCGGAAAAACATCTTTCTGACAATAACCTATGATAGGATCACCCCGCGTGGGTATTTTCTGGTGAGCGATCCCTGATGTGTGACAGTGCGCATTCTGCACTCTGGTAAAACCTTGTTACACATTATGGGGTTGTTTCTCCGGCGTGCCGTCTCTGTGGTTGGTTCAACGGTGCCCCGTCGGTGTCGCGTCGTCGGGACGACGACGTTTCTAAGGAAGGAGGGGTGTTACGTCCCGAAACTTCAAAATTTTTAAAATCATTGATTAGTTGTGTTTTTCCTTTGTCAGTGGGTAGAGTGCTTCGACAACGCTTAGCGTTCTGGGAAATTTCTAATCGAGCGCACTTCTGCTTACTGTATTTTATTTATGAAAATGGATACTCGGTACTAGGAACGTCGTCGCCGCCGCGACGTTTGGTCGCTGCGCTGTACCCTGAACGTGGGACTGTGCTGAGGCATCAGCGTAGTTCTCAGTAGTTCGTTCAAAATGAGCAGTGGTTCTCATACCTCGCGACACTGATTAAATGTAAGCGGCGGGGGTGTGTCTTGACATTGCATCTAGCATTCTGGTTTAACCTAATCGAGCGCATCTCCGACCGTCGAATCGTCGCATCGAGGAAAAGGAGTGATCTGAGTGTGAGAAGCGTGAGGATGAGAGTCACCCTGTTCTACGCCGGTAGCGCATAGGTGAAAAGTATGGAAGAATGAAAGTGAGAACATCTAATGAAATCATGCGACGGTTACTGGGGCATGATTGGGACTGCAGCGTCAGCTTTTCTGAGCGGGCCTCGCGGCCGGACGCTCTCGGGGGCGCGAAGCTGAAGTCACTCTTTGTCGTACAGTCGCGGAGAGCGTGACAAGGTGTCCGTGGATAGTAATTCTTTCTTCTTTACATTAAATTCCGTTTCGAGCCAGAGATTCCCAAGTTTATAGTGAATGGACTCATTCTTTCCACGTTAAATGTGTATTAGAATCATCGTTTTCTCAATTTTATATATCTGCGTTTTACATTCGCTTAATAACCTTGTTTAATATCCTGTATTGCGTTGGGATCAACCTTCTGTTAGATCTCATCCCCTTTTGTGCTTTGAGCTATATTATTTATCACTTTTAAATTGTTATCGCAAGTATTGTGAGTGTGAGTGTGATTTTCTTGTTCTCAGGCATAGAACAGGTGTTTTTATAAAGCATAACCAAAAAGGAATTTCAAACGTTGTAAAAATTTAAACGATATAGCGGGTGAGTGCGCATTTCTTTTCCTTAAAATATTGTAATCGAAATAACGATTGGCGAGCGTAAACTCATGTAAAAGAAATATTATTCATGTTCTATTGCCAATTGGTGAATGCAGAGGTAACGGAGAGTCAATATTGGCTTTAGCCAATATTTTGGGATTTCCCTTGGCTCTTTAGTCTTCTTAACGCCAAGAAAAGAAGAAGAATAAAAATATAATTATTCACACTTGAACCTTACATTTGAGCAGAAGTTATTTAATGATGAACTAACTAAATCCTCACAATAACTCAGTGCGGGGCCTGTATAGGACTAGATCTTGGATTCCCGATACCAAACAGAATTCTTTAAATTCTTAAATAATAATTTGTACTGTAACGCGCATAACATCCTTCCGATTAGACTGATTTAGATACTAACTACTCGGACTCCACGCCTACCTCGTAACCGCGTTACACTATGCACTTTATGGTGCTGATACGTGTGTAACTTATTATCTAGATCACCCACTCGATTGTCCTCTGTTTTTTCGATGATGCACTCCAGATCTGCATATACCACGAAGGGGAGCCGCTCCTTCCTGCAGTGGTTCTCGAAGCTGAGGAAATTTTTTCCTTCGCTGGGCAGCAGGATGGCGCAGTCGTTCATCTTGCCACAGTCCAGCGAATAGTTCTCCAGCTTCTCGACAGATCCGAAGTAGTGCATACACCTGTAAACACAAAATTTGTTTATTTAATTTGTTTTTCATGAGACATTTCAATATTTCACAAGTATTCTATACGTACCGATCGCAGATGAATTTTTTCCCATTGTGCCTGCTCAGCTACATGCACACCAGTCGGGACAAGTTTTTGATTAGCACAAAGTGCCCTACATCACCGTGCTCTTGATTCGGCGTGTAAAGCAAGTTGACGTGCTGATCCCTCTTTTGGCTGGTGAGGCGCAGCGGAAAGACCGTCGACCCTTTCTCCTCGTCGAAGGTGTAGATGTTGACGGAGATGTTATTCTGCCGCTCAAACTTCCCTATTTGCTCCAGGGACATTGGGAACTCAATGCCCTGGAGATTTAGCACGGAAGCATAAGGCGGGTACGAACTTGGGCGATCGGCATTTCTTTCGGCAGGATGGTGAGCGGCGACCACTGTCCACGCGAAACACGCATTGTCCTGGGATTGCACGCTAATTGTCGCTTTCTTCAAAGACAATACTCGCGGCAACTTGACGTGGCATCCCGCGCGCAGCGGATTGTACTTGTTGACATTGACGGTTAGATTCATGATTCTCGTCAATGCCCATCCACTGTCGCGTTCCTGGAACTCTTCCAGCGATGCCAGGGTGGGTTCGATGACGCATCGTTGGTACCACTCCTGCAGATCGGATGTGTGGAAGAGTTCGCAGTTTCGGGTGTTGATACTTTTACAAGCATGCTTGTCACCCGCTACAAATTCGCCGTTGAACACAGTGTTCACTTTGAGGTTTCGCTGTTTCCTCAAAGCATCCTGCACATGCTCCAGCACGATGGTCCCTGCATCTTGGAGGAAGTTGCGCGGCTCGATGTAGTTCAAATTTAGCACTGCACCAGTTAATACGCGGCTATCGAACGCAGTGTCTATTTCGCGCCACAAAAGTCCCGTACTCGAATGACCGGCACCTTCACGCGTGAAACGTACACGCAACGAATGTTTCAGTCCTTCGAGACGTGCGATTCGAGCAATCAGCGATTGCTGAACACCGATCGATAATCGTGGGCGTTTCACGCGACTTTGTTCTTCCAACGATTCGATGCACTCGTTGCACCGTTCTTCCCACGCGAGGTACTCTTCCCGAGAAATCAATCGCGTGGATTGATCCAACAATTGGCGTTCTACTTGCGCGAATTCTTCCATGGTCGTAAATGGAACGTAAATATAATGTGACTTTTCCACGCAATACGTTGCAACGATTTAAGGCTTTGTACAGTTTAGAGCATATATTTATATCCTCATCATGATTTGATATCTCTGTCAAACTCTTTTAGCGCACCCCCTCCCTCGAATGTATTAGTTTCTGCTAATACTGTATAATTCATTCTTTTTGGCGTACCCCTCCCCACATGCATTAGTTTCTGCTGATACAGCAAAATTCTTTCTACGATTCACGCGTATGAGGAATTAGCGGGCATGATCATCCGACATAGTTTCTGCTGATACAGCATAATTCTAAGATTCGACGTTCCCAGAAATATTATATTACGTTCAGCACGTGTCGAGACTTTTATCCTTGAGGATGGGACTCAAATTACATATTACATATGCTGCGACGTTAAGATTTCAGCACATTATGGAAAAATTGGTAGCTTTATAATAAAATGTGGTGGCGGGGGGGAAGCAATTGCACCTCTATTTAAGCCAATCTATCGGATGTCATTCAATCAATCGCTCAATAGTCTCAGTGCCTTTCGACGGAACAAATTGTGCTCTGAAAACAAAATGTGCAGTACCAATGCCGAAGGAAACGTTGAACGCATGAATTATTACGTTCCGATCGTGCGAGATGATGGTGAGGCTCAATGTGGGGAGGATACAGTTGTTTGGTAAGGGTTAATTTTCACATCTTAAAATTTTTATGTTTATTCCTAATACGCGCGAGCAATTTCATAGCTTTGATCGTTCTCTTAGCCCGCACCGAACATCGCGTATCATGGTCAGAAGATATGCATTAACATCCACGGGCAGCAAATACTTGGAAATTGAGATCAGAGTACGACCTACGATTGATGTAGAAATGGTTCTTGGCGACAATCGTGGGATGTTGCTCACGTTATCATGGGATACATGGGGTTTGCTATGCGGCAGTCGTACGACCATTGAAGAACGTGCACCATTACCTGAATCACCTTCGATGCAAATGGATCAATTAACTGTGGATTTTTGTGAAATCTACAATTCCCCGATTGTAAGGATGGCACTGCATAATAAGTCGCTGTATTTCAAACCGAATACGGTAACATTTTTATTAAATCTTGAACCATGTATAGACTATGCGCATGCGCGGCTGTATCAAAATGTAAGAGATGTGCAGACGAAATTTGAAACTTTTGTTAAAGTGCTACAGCAAAGCGGTATTGCCTGCGAAACATTAGATGTGCGTCGTGCTGCTAAAATCATACGTGATAGCGAACATTACTGTGAGGAATATTATGTAGATTGCGAACTGGTAGCATGCGCTATCAATGATATTCTAGCTGATGCTTGTAGGAAAAAATGTTAAAATTATATTCTTTTAATTTTAAATAAATTTCTTAAACACATATTATTTGTCAATTTTATTTACTCGTCTTCCTCCTCGCCACCTAATTTTAAGATTCGGCGTTTCTGCTAACGTTGCATTATTCTATGATTCGGCGTTCCCAGAAATATTATATTATGTTCGGCACGTGTCGAGACTTTTATCCTTGGGGACTCAAATTACATATGCTACGACGTTAAGATTTCAGCACATTATGGAAAAATGTGGTGGCGGGAGAAGCAATTGCACCTCTATTTAGGCCAGTCTATCGGATACCATTCAATCAATCGCTCAATAGTCGCATACGTTCGTGCCCACACAATTATTAACTGCTTCCATTCAATAGACTCCGTCATAGTACTAACAGTCGAACTGGGACAGTTTTTGAAACACTTTTTCATTTTTTTATGTTAAGTGAAATTGCTTTGAAGATTGCTATGGAAGGAGAACAATCGATTAATACCGTAAGTTTCCATTACCATATTTTTAGTGAATCGTTGTGTTAGTAACTTTGAAAATTATAATAAAAATCGATTTCAGATTATGTCGTTGCCAATCAATTCCGATAAACCAGCTTCCGCTACGATCACCGCTGCTGCGACTATTTTCCATTCATACAGCCCGAAATTGTATGTCGTATGTAGAAATGTCGAGGTTCAAACGGAGGAAATTCGATGTGCGGAACTGTGTGAGGCGGAAGCTAATCATGATGGCGACAGTTATTTAAAAGTATTTCGTAACCCAGCGAATGAGCATGAGGACTACAAGGATGAAAAATATTGGCTGAATCGAAATGTAGAGGATGCACATGAAGACGGCGATTTTGAGACTTTTATGCAGAATCGTCATCTGTATTTTCCAACGCGTGTGGTTTGGCGAAACGTAAATACAGTGATTGATCATAACAATGATTACAAAAATAAAATATCGGGGCTTTGGGCTGGCATTGCTGAAGTTCAAACTGATCCTGTGCAAGTTCCTGCGGATTTAGCTTTAACCGCTTTATTTGATGATGATGATGTCGAGTGGGATTGATAACTCCGTCCCAATCATCATCGTCGCCATCGTCATCGCCATCACCATCGCCGCCTCCAGTGGTATGTAATATTACTTTACACTGATTTATGCATTTTGATGTGTGAGTATTATATCGACGTTTGTATCTGTGTGCAGGTGATTCATGGAAATGTGTGGTACCCGCCACCGACGCCGCCGCCATCGCCCCCCATCGCCACCGACACCGCCATCGCCTCCCATCGTCACCGTGGCCATAATTTATTTATTTATTTTTTATGTTTTTTTTTTATTTTTATGTTTTTTATTTTTTATTTTTATTGATGTAACAATATATATTCTTAAATGTATTTCATTGTACCATTTCATTTACCCTCCTTCTCTCCTCGCCACCTAATTTTAAGATTCTGCGTTTCAATACATATTTCATTCTTCGCGTTGTTAAATGATGTCGCATTGCACGGCTGCTCCGGAGGTTTCAAATTATGCACGATCGCGCGCGACGCTAAGATTGATAAAACATTATGAGAAAACTCGTTAGCTTTAGAATTCTGTTATCTAAAGAACAAATGCTATTGTACCGCCAAGTAGTGCTGCCTCTTTCCCTCCCACAGATTTTAGCTTTAAAATAATACTCTGTCTCTTTCCCTCCTCCAAGTACATGGTTTGTAAAAAATTATTATTTCTCTGTGTTGGGGGAATAAAATATTAGGGGGAAAAAAATTTCTGAGAGCGGATCGAGTCTGAAAAAGACTTTTTTCAGACATGACCCGCCCTCAGAAATTTTTTCAGGGATGGGTCCGGTCTGGAGAGGTCTCCGCGGCCGCTCGGCCCGGACTGATCCCCTCCAAGATCGCGGCATCCCCCACTCCGCGGCTCGTGCGCACGCAACCGACCTTCCACTCCTCCCAGGCCCCGCGTCCATGTTTCCCTCCGCCGCGCTCCCCCGCGCGCCCTCACTTCCCCCCCGCCCCCGCGCTCCCCTCAGAGGACCGGAGTTAGAACTCTCCTAGCCTTACTACTGTAGTGCTCATAAGTTCCATAAGAGATGCTACTTTACGCGAGAAGACTTGTGTACAATATTTGACACGCATCTTCTTAATTCTACTTGGAACGACATGCTGTTCCGTAATATTGAGTAAAGTTCTAAAATCACCTCTACACCGATCAATGAAATAAGTGTCCTCGAAGTGGGACCATTTTGCTATTCTTTCTACACCATCCAGAGTATAACGAAGATCCTTCGTTAACAAATTATTCCTAATACATTTTAATAAATGAGGCGGATCAAACAGTGGTACTATCTTTTGTTCATCTACCACGATGAACCCCTCTTCAGCCGACTTGCAATCTCTTTTCGTGTCGAAAAGTAATTGCTTAATCGCGCGTACATTTGTTGACCCTTGATCGCAAACCGAAGCATCAACTCTTAAGCGTATAAGGGTGCATTCCCGTACTATGGCCTTAAATGTACGCGCTATCGACTCCCATGAAGCGGTGCCCCTACAAAAGAATTACGACACTGTTTGCTTCCACGGTTTATCTCCAAATATCCCTCTTAACATAAAGACCTGAACATGGTCTGCAATGTCTCTTCTACGCGAAAACCCGAAATCTACTGGTCCCTCTACAATATCGGATACATATATCTGTTCCGCGAATCCTCGAAATTGTCGAGTATATTTAGTAATCAGTTTTCTTAAGGTCTCTGTACTCGGTAAGAGGAAAATATTGGAAAGGTATCGATAAACCTTAGGACTTTGCTTCAGCAATGAAAGCGCAAAAATGTTATCATCTAAAGTGTAATTTCTATTGAATTTAAGTCGTCCCATGTTACGGACTTGTAATGCAAAAAAGTCTCGCACAGTTGATGGTAGACTTTCAATGCGTTCCGCAAAGCCACGTTTTAACAACATTTCGGCCTGTTGCAAACGTTCCTTACAATCTATATGGCGTTTACGCATTTGTCTCCTTGTTTTCATCAAGGAGACAATTGCGTTATACTGCCGCGCCTCTTCTGGAGAAAGGCTGGATCTCCTATTTACCTTAACAATTTCAGCACAGATGCTAAATAGCAAAAAGTAAAACAATTTATGCATGCAAAAAAAACAGAGTACAAATAGCAGCAATTAAGGGAGTTTTTAAAGGAATTGGAGTTTGGATGAAAGAACCTTAAGGGGTAACACCACTCTAGAAGCAGAAAAGGAAGACCTAAATTTGACAATTTATTTTGTGAGTTTGTCAAACGGAATAGAATTTCTTTTCAGAGGGTTTATTTAACACATATTGAAGTACGAAATGTATGAGTCCTGGATCCAAAAATAAAAAAAAATTATAATATATATAAAATTGGCTTTGGAAGAGCTCTGTGAAGTTGGCACCCCCAAATTCGAATTTTTAAAAAAACGAGATGGCATTCGTTTGTCCATCGTTTGTCCACGTTTGTCCAACAAAAATTTTCGTTTGTCCACCCTTCAAAAAAAAGTTATGAACAAAAAAAAATTTTTCACCAGCACCCCCATGAAAACTTTTTAATAATTTGTCAGGGGGGAATGATTGTCCATCGTTTGTCCACGTTGGTCCAACAAAAATTTTCGTTTGTCCACCCTCCAGAATCGAATTATTTATAAAAATCGCGAGAAGAAGTGTACCCGCGAATAATTTCGATTTTTTGTAAATTAATCGGTGGAATCGTTTGTCCAACGACGGATTTTGTTAACCTAGATGTAGAAGACGTTTGTCCACCCCAAGATTTCGTTTGTCCACCCTCCAGAAATGAATTATTAATAAAAATCGCGAAAAAGAATTGTACCCGCGAATAATTTCGATTTTTTGTAAATTAATCGGTGGAATCGTTTGTCCAACGACGGATTTCGTTAACCTAGATATAGAAGACGTTTGTCCACCCCAAGATTTCGTTTGTCCACCCTCCAGAACAGAATTATTTATAAAAATCGCGAAAAAGAAGTGTACTCGCGAATAATTTCGATTTTTGGTTAATTAATCGGTGGAATCGTTTGTCCAACGACGGATTTCGTTAACCTAGATATAGACGACGTTTGTCCACCCCAAGATTTCGTTTGTCCACCCTCCAGAACAGAATTATTAATAAAAATCGCGAAAAAGAAGTGTACCCGCGAATAATTTCGATTTTTTGTTAATTAATCGATGGAATCGTTTGTCCAACGACGGATTTCTTTAGCCTAGATATAGAAGAGGTTTGTCCACCCCAAGATTTCGTTTGTCCACCCTCCAGAACAGAATTATTAATAAAAATCGCGAAAAAGAAGTGTACCCGCGAATAATTTCGATTTTTTGTTAATTAATCGATGGAATCGTTTGTCCAACGACGGATTTCTTTAGCCTAGATATAGAAGAGGTTTGTCCACCCCAAGATTTCGTTTGTCCACCCCCAGAACAGAATTATTTATAAAAATCGAGGAAAAAGAAGTGTACTCGGGAATAATTTAGATTTTTTGTTAATTGATCGGTGGAATCGTTTGTCCAACGACGGATTTCGTTAACCTAGATGTAGAAGACGTTTGTCCACCCTCCAGAACAAAATTATTAATAATAATCGCGAAATATAAGTATCCGGACGAAGCGATCGCATGTAAGTTCGGTTTTTTTTTTTATAATTAAACAATGAAATTGTTTGTACCACGACGGATTTCGTTAGTCTAGATGTAGAAGAGATTTATCTACCTTTCAGAATCGACTTAATTGCGTGCATTGAATTTATTATATCATTTTGTCACTATCTTGGCAAAATTACGTCGGCGTCGTTTGACTCGCGTGATCGTATGATCCGCGAGTACAAGTGCCATTTGTTGGCACTTGTGACCACTGGTAGAACCAGTGGTACCGCACTTTACAGAGCGGTGCGACGCCGGACCGATTCAATAATTTGACTATTATAAAGTATCATCAACATATATTCTGTTGAATTACAGTTTTAACATAATTTTTATATTTTTATGAATATCATAGTTGTCGGAAATACTTTTACCGTTTTTGGATTTGAAACTTTTCGCAATTTATGACTAATGTCATTGTGTAGATTCCATACTCCTGTTGTATTACGGCAATAAGCTGTATAATGTCCTGAGGTATGACATACGATGCCACTTAGAATGTATAGTGCATCTTCAATTTGAAATTATTCGGGTATGCTATTTAAAAATATTCCATTTATTTTATTTAGTTGCAAAAAGATTTCAGTGTCTATGACCACATATGATTTTGGGTCTCTTTTTAATTGCACTGCTGATTTACATGTTTTACAGGTGCCTGTTTGTACACTGAAGAATTGCGCAATAAAATTATCAAAATTTTGTTTAAAATCTTCGGTTGTGACTGTACTAATTAAATCTACCACAAACAACTTTCTAGCCTTTACTTGACAATTGCCGCAGATTCTAATTTCTTCGACACTGCAAATGTCTGTTACAAGTTTTGTAAACAGCGTATTGACATTTGTAGTACAATCTACAATATTATTGTGATTCTCAAATATTGTACATAAAATAGCTGCTCGCTCTTCATACACGGAGTTGTTAATATTTTCCATAGCGTATTTTTGACGAACATGAAAAATATACTATCTGAATTTTCATCAATCCAGTTTTTAAATGTGCTATAATTGCAATACGCACTGGTTAATACTTCAACCAATGCGTCGAATGCACACGTATTTTTAATATATATTTTTTCTCCATTAAAATGAACCAAATTACAGTTATTTCCATTCCTTAATATTTCATTTTTCCTTTTCCTTAAGGGCCTGTCGTATGTGAGGTGAATATCTGGGCATGCAGTTAAATATTTCCCTCTAGGAGTATTCTTTTTGTTTTCGATTAAGGGCTTTTCTATTATATTTACTGTACTGTTTTTTTTTGTGTATTCGCGTTTGTTTTTATATTTTCTTTATTTTCATCGTCCTCTATATAATTGCTATTATTAGTTGAAACTCGTAAATCTTTTAATCTATTTCGTTTGGCTTCAATATTTAAGCCTTTCCAATTTTCCTGTTCCGTTAAATAATTATAAGTATGGCTAACGTTTTGCGCATTTTCGTCAAAATCACGTGAATCGATTTTGCTTTCAGTTTGCAGCAGTGCAATTTTTTCCTTCGTGCGTTTAATAGCAGCACGTTCCAATTTCGAGATATTTTCAATAGCTTTAATATGGTGAATGATGAATTTATCGACGCGCAGTGGTTTATAATTTGCGCCCAAATCTGAATGCTTCAGATCTTTAAAATAAGCCTCACATCTAGAGGATGTCGCTACATTCGATGACAGAGGGAAATATCCGCTCATCACCTGTGTCCAGAGTGGAAAATGTTTTGCCAATTTAACTAGATATGCGACTAGTTCCGGACAATAAAACGCGTTATATCTATCTGTCTCTACACTGTTTGTTGCAATTTGTTGAGCCTCATCTCTGATATTATTTACAAATGCAACTATATTTTCATTGTCTGGTATCATTTCTAATGACTTTTATTGTGTCCCCTTGGGGATTACAAATCTCCACTCCTACATTTCCCTCTTACCTCTACATCTGGCATATTTATCTCTACTCCTTAAAACTACTCCTTAGATCTAGTCCTTAAACCTAACCGCCCGCTCGCTCGCTCTCTCTCTCGCCCTCGCCGCGCCCATTCCTCTCGCTCTCTCCCCCTCCTCCGGACCTCCGCTTCCGCACGCCTCCTCTCACTCCCATTCCTTACCCATTCATTCCTCTATCTTGCACCCCCCTCCACTCTTCCACCCTCCTCAACCACCCTTCTCCCTCTCCATCATCTCCCAGCACTTCTCCCACCATCTCCTGCCAGCCCTTTTCCCCTCCCCATTCCGTACATTCCTCCCATACATGTTCCCATGTTTCCTCTCCCCACCCGCAGACCCTACATCTCCTTCTCTCCTCATCCACCCAATATCTCCCCCCCCCCTCATCTCACACCCCAACCTGAACCTCGCCACCCTCCTCCATCTGCTCTCCCCCCACCCCTTATTCAGGTACCCAGGAACCCCCACCCCCTTTACCGCCCCATACCATCTACTATATTCGTCTATATCCGCCAACATCAGCGTGAACATACTCGGGCTAAGCGGGCACCCTTGTCTCACTCCTCTAGCTGTCCAAAACACCTTCCCTTCCTCCTCCCCCACTCTCACCTTACATATCGTTTCCTTTAGCACCTCCTCACACCTTTCCACTAATCCCTCCCTTACCCCTCTTTTCCTCATCGCCTCTACTAGTACCACCCTGTCCACCGAGTCAAAGGCCGCCTTCAGGTCTATAAAGAGAACGATCATTTTCTTTCCCTTTCTATTTACCTGCCTGTTAATCAAGTAATTCAAGGCGTACACGTTATCTATCGTTCCCCTTCCCCTCCTGAAGCCAGCCTTACTCGGTGGTAGTAGCCCTTTTCCCTCCACCTCCTCCCTCAGTCTCTCCACCAACACCGACGCATAGATTTTATATGCCGTCTGCGTCAGCGTGATGCCCCGATAATCCCCCACTCCTTTTCCACTCCCCTTCTTCAGCACCGGCACCACCACTCCTTCCCTCCACTCCTCAACCCACCCTTCTCCCCTCCACACCCTTCTACATATATCCCACAGCCATTCTTCCACCTCTTCCCCCCCGTACCTCCACACCGCGTTGGGTATGCCGTCCCCCCCTCCCGCCTTACCCTCCTTCAGACTCCTTACCACCCTCCTTACTTCCTCAATCCTCAGTTCCTCCTCAACATCTTGCCCTCCCTTTCTTTCACCACCTTTTTTTTTTTTTTTTTTTTCGTGGAGAAATCCCTAACGGATACCCCTAACCCGCGGGGGCGGGCGGGGGTTATGTGGGGCTTGCACCGACTAAAACTCCACGGTAGCCGCCTAGAGCCGGGGGATCAGGCAAGGAAGATGGCCGTTCTTGTGCGAGATCAAACTAGCGATACGTTCGCTAGGCCAGCCTCCAAGATCCCCGATCCCCGCGCTCGTTTTGTCAAAATTTGACACTTTCCCAAGGGGGAGAGAAGCTCCCCGGAAGAATAATACCCCGCTATCGCCGGGGCAGCGTTGCGGGCTACGCGCCAACGTTACCCCACATTCCCCGGCTGTATCTCCCAGGCTCGACAAGCCCCCGCTTGCCGAGCCCCCTACAGCCCTCCGGTGCCGCCAGCCGCCTAACACGCACTGCGAGGGGGGGAACGGGCCCGGTAGATACCGGTCCACCGAACCCCCCGCGGTCACCACTTTACTCCCAAACGGCCCTCTACCTCCCCCGAGAGGCAATGTGCGCGGATGGGGCATTGGCGGATGGAGGGAGGACTACCTCTCCAGCCCCATGATCCGCCCCATATGGTCCGCGCACCCTCCCGCTGCGTCCGCGTCCACCGGCTCCTCACCCGAAGAGCTTGGCGCCCTTCTTTAAGAAAGACACCCCGGTGTCGCGCCTCGCCATCTTCCTGCCCGCTACCACGCTTTCCTCCTTCTCCTTAGCGTTGCTAGCGAACGCCGCGTACTCCTGGCGCAATTTCCTCCAGTAGCCGGTGCGCTTCGCAACCTGTCGTGGTCTCGGAGCACGCAGGTCTGTCCGCATCCTCGGCGGGATGGGACCCGGCTCCGAGACCACCACACCCTTCCCCTTGAGGCGCTCCCCCAGAGCCTTGGCCAAATGCACGGCCCTGCTCTTGCCGGCGGGACCCGGGCACCGAAAAACGGCGCATCTGGTCCATGTGCCTGCGTACTCTACGCGGCCGGACCATTTTTGGTCCCGGACGGCAAAGAGTTTCTCCCACTCGCGGTCGATGAGGTCGACGAAGGCCTCGTCGCCGCTCTCGCCCCCTCCCATCTCGCCCCTCATGACCCAGACCTGGCCCGAGCCCGCCGTGTATTCGTCCCGGACGAACACTCGGTCGTCGTCCGGGTACGGGCGTCCGTCTGGGTCGAGGTCTTCCTCCTCGATAACCCCATGGGGATCCGTCCCCGAAATCAACGGCCCCATGTCAGCCTCGTCGTCCTCGTCGCCGGACGAGATGTCGTCTTCCGACGGAACGTCGGCGACGTCCGTGACCCCGGACCCACTAGCAGCGCCCATGGGGGTCGCAGCGGGGCTACAAGCGGCGACGTCCCGCGAGTCCCCCCCGTCCCCGTCCTCCCCGCTCATCAGCACCGTGTCGCTGAGAGCAGGCGAGTACAACAAGGGTGCCGGCGAGTCCACCGACACCGACCCCGCGGCCGCGACCGGCGACTCCGGCGCGGCAACCTCCTCCCTATCCCCGCATCCCGAAGCCGGCTGGGACAACGACAGGGGGGCGCCATAAACGGCCACCGTCGCTACCGTCCCCGCTGCCGCTGCGTCCGGCGACGGATCCAGAGCCCTCGGGGGGGCCTCCGGCATCTCCTCTTCCTCGGCGACGTCCGAGTCGGAGTCCGAGACCACCCGTCTCCGCCCGTCCGCAGCCCTGGACCTCTTACGGGTTCTCGGAAGGGAGCCAGAGGAGCCAGAGGAGACGCGATTCTCCCCGGCCTCACGCTCCAACCTCCGCTTGCCCTGGCCAACGGCGGGAGCCGCGGCCTCGTCCACTGCCATCCCTTGCCCCGCAACAGGTACCGTCACTGCTGCCCTCGAGGGCCCTGCCGCCGTCTCCGGCACGACCGGCGCGACAACTCGAGCCGGCGGACCACGCCCCGGCGTCACCTTCGGCGGCCTCGAACCGCTCTTATCCTCCTTCAGCGGACGCTCCTTCGCCTTCCTCTTCCCCGCCATCGAGGAAGCCGTTGGCTTCCGGCACGCAGGGCCACCCATACGGTGTCCCGCCGAAAGCCCGGCCGCCAAACATGCCGGGCAGCTTACAGCCGCCCCGCATCCCAGGGCCATATGCCCCACAACTCCACACCGGTAGCACACGGCGCTCCTGTCCGTGCCCGCCGGGCAAGCCCGACGAACATGTCCGAACAGCAGACACCGGTGACACTGTAGAGCTCTCCTCGGAAGGAGCTCCACACCGGCGGAGAAATGTCCGAGACGGATCCCGCCAAGCTTGAGGATCTTGGAGATCCCCCCCAATGGGCAGCGCGTGTACGCGGAATAGAGCCCAGCGTTATCCCGCCGGAACTCCCCAACGCGAACATCCCCCACCGCGCACCCCCCAGCCGCAGCCATCGCGTCCCGCACGGTCGCGGGGGTCGCGAGCTCCGTGAGGCCCTTAACCCGGACCTCACCCGATCTCTGCGGGCGAGACACCCTCACCCCCTTGCCCAGGGTGGCCGCACCCAGGGCTCCCGCCAGCGCATCCGCCTTCTCCTGGGCATCCGGGCCGGGGATTGATAAAATCAATGCCCCATTCGCGGCCCGTTTGGGGCGCAACGCCGCAATGCCCAGGGGCTCAAGGTCCACGGACCGCATCGCCTCGGCGACCGCGCCCGCAAACCCCGCCTCTCTGCCCTCCTCCGCCACGATACCGACGGCCGCCCCCCGCGGCAGCCGCGGCGGGCGGGGCCCCGTCACCACCGATGGCGGTGGTTGGGTTTCTCCCTGGCGTCTCGATCGCCCCGTGACCCCGGGAGCACCCGTCTTCCTCGGGGGCGGCCCGGGTTGTGCCGCCCGCCTCTTCTTCTTCCCCTCCTTCAATGGGACGTCCCTCGGAAGGGGGTCCGGATCCCCCGACATCGGCGACTCCGGGTGCGTTTCAGCAGCACCCAGGACCACCGGGGCGGGGGCGCGGCCTCCCTCCAGCGCGGGGAGTCTCTGGCCTATCGCGGCCAGCGCGTCCCACAAGCGCTCCATCATATCGAGGCACCGGTGCGCGAACGCAGCGAATCCCGCCTCGCCAGGGATAGCCGGGATGTTCGCCGACCCCCCAACATCCATCCCGCGTCGCGACCGGTCATCGGCGGCCTCCTCCTCCTCCCGGACCTCCAGCTGTCTGAGCAGCTCGGCGACCCGCTCCTCCAAGCTGCCAATCCGGGACCTCTGCTCGCTGGGCTCGCGGTCCTTGGCCCGGACTACCCCGGACCACTCCGCGGCCGTGCGGATCCCCTCTCCGTCTCTCTCCCCGCGAATCGGGGACCTCGAGGCATCGCGACGCGTACGCGACGCGGCCCCACCCGTCTCCGCATTGAGCCTCTTGCTCCTCCTCGGCGCCGAACCGTAAGTCCGATCGCCGCCAGAAATCGTGTCCATGTGGATTGCCAGGTCTGCTTCTGTGACTTCTTCTGGGTGGGGTGGCAACATACCCTCCCCAACACCAGTGACGCCGGACCGAGGCACCAACTCGGCGTCATCAGTCTTACGTCTTACTTCAGAATGGCTGCTGACAGGGCCAAACTGAGTCGGGCGATTACCCCCCGAGAGCGGCGTAGTTTCCGAGGCATCTCTACGCTTGTGCATTCCATAAAAAGTCTTAAAGGGCGACGACCCCACCGCCCGGTGGTCTCCCAACCATCCCCACTAAGGCGGGGGGAGCACCCAGCCAGAGTTTTACTTCCCTGCTGCTGAGAAGGTCCCCTCACCACCGAGAGAGACAGTAACCCCTGCAAGCGAAATACACCGCAGGGGAGCGCAATGCCATGTCCGCGTCCGCGCCCCTACCCGACTATGTCGTGTAGGGGCCCCGGGAGCACCAGCGTGGAGGTGCGGTACATGGTCTTACCCCGGTCGGGCCTCCAACTTCGTCCAAATTCTCCGATCTGGGTTGCCTAAGGATCCTCCCACCGCGACCCTAAGGTCCGGGGGGTACCACCAGAGGCGACGACCCAGTTGAGAGAATATGGAACCCATCGGAGTTCCCCATCGACCATGCGCCGGCAAGCCGACAGCCGATGGAGTGCCCTTCCAGAGCTTCGGGATTTTTGGCGATCAGTCGGGACCGGCAAATACCGCGTCCGACTTACCAATCCCGTTACACAACTCCCCGTTTCTTTCACCACCTTTCCTGACCCTCCACTCTACCCCTCCCAGCAAACCCTTGAAATATTCCTCCCACTCTTCCATTCTTATTCCATTCTCCACTCTCCTCCTCTTTCTCCTTTCCCTATTTACTACTTTCCAGACCTGCTCTTCCGTCCTGATCCCCTCCACCTCTTTCTCCCACCTCTCCCCCTCCCACCTCCTCTTCTCCTCACACATTCTCCCATACTCTCTTTTTTCCTCCCTATACTCTAACCCCTCTCCTCCCTCCCTTCTCCATCTTCGCAGCTCTTTCCTTACCCTACCCTTTTTCTCCCTACACTCCTCATCCCACCATCCCCCCTTCCCTGCCCTCTCACCTCCCCTCCTCCCCTTCTCCAGCGCTCCTATTATCCTCTCTCTCAGCTCTCTCCAATCCTCTTGTATTCCTCTATCCCCTCCCTCCCTCTTTCCGAATTTACTTATAAACTTCTCCCTTCCCTCCTCTGTCCAAATTCCCCTCATCCTCCCACCCGCGCCTTTCTACTCCGCCTTTTCCCACTCTCTCCCCTTCCCCCTCAGCCACACCACTACCGGGTGATGGTCCGACTCAACCCTGTCACCCACTTCCAACCTTTCTATCCCCTCCCTTGTGTCCTCATTCCATACTACATAATCTATAACTGAGTTCCCTCTCCCTCCTGTGTACGTCCACTCTCCATCCCCATCCCCCTCTATATTTCCGTTCATAATTCCCCACCCCCTCTCCTCGAAGAACCTGCATAGCCTCCTTCCCTCTCCATTTACCTCACAATCTTTCGATCTCCTGTTTTCTGCTCCACTTTCCTCCCCCTCCTCTTCTCCGCCCCATATCCGTCCCCCTTCCCTTCCTGTCCTCGCGTTAAAGTCCCCCCCTATTACCACCCTTACCCCCTCTTCTTTCCCCTCTAACCACTCCTCTATTTCCTCCAGCTTCCTCTGTAAATCCTTATTGACGTATACTCCTACCACCCTCCACCATTCCCCCCTCAACATAACCTTTATTACCATTATCCCTTCCTTCTCCCGTCCTTCCTGTTCCCTATATTCCAACTCCTTTCGTACCCCCATCACCACCCCCCCCATCGCCCTTCCTTTTTTACTTTCTCTCTTCGCCCACTGCTTCCACCACACGTATCCCTTTGGCAGTCTACTCCTTACGTATTCCCAATCCCGTTCCTCTACCCACGTTTCACATAGCACTACCACCTCCCATTCCTCCAGTCCTTTCCAAAACTCCCGATCCTTATTCCTTAGTCCCGCCACGTTCCAGAAAGCCACCCCACATCTTTTTTTACCTCCCTTTCCCCCCTCTCCCCCTCTAATCTGCCCCCCTGCCTTTCGCCTCCCCTCCGTTTCCCTGCTCCTCTATCCATTTCTCCCCCACCTCATCCCACTTTCTTACTTTACCATTCACCCACATCTTCATATATCCTATCTGCACTACCCTTCCCTTCCCTTCTCCCTCTCACTCTGGGCCTCCCTTTCTATTTTCCACCTTCCTCTCCTCTCCTCCTCCGTTAGATCATCCTCAATCCTTTCCCTCCCACCCTTCACTTTCCTTTTTGCCTCCATGACTCTCCTCTTCTCCTCCCTTCCCGCGAGCTTCACCAGTACCATCCCGACGCCATCCCCTCTTGGTCTCCCTATCCTGGCCACCTCCTTAATACCCCCCTCCTCCAGACCCATCCTACCCCAGAGCTTCTTTACCTCCTCCTCCACCTTCCTTCCCTCCACCCCTATTCCCCTTATCACCACGTTGTTTCTTCTAACCTCTCTCTCCTTCTTGTCTTGTTTCACCTCCATCCTTCTAATCCTAAGTCTCCACTCCTCCACTTGTTCCTCATGCATCACTTCTTTACCTCCCCCTCCCATTCCCTGTTTTTCCCAATTTCCTACCTTCTCCACTACCTCTTCCATCCTCTTCCCCCTTTCTTGCAGCCTCTCCACTTTTTTTTCCAACCCCTCTCTTTTTTTCCTCTCCTCCTTCATCCACCCCTCCCACTTCCTCCTTTCCCGCCTCCATTCCTCTTCCACTCTTTTCCTCTCCTCCCTCTCCTCTCTCAATTCTTCCTTCAGTTCTCTCATTTCCCCTTTCATCTCGCTTATCCCCCTTATCAACTCCGCCATCATTCCTTCCAACCCATCTCCCCCCCCCCTCCCCCATCTTCCTTCCCACAACTTACCCCCTTCTGGCGATCTCGCCGTTTTTCCACTTCTTTTAAACCCGACTCTTAATCCCTACCTCCCCCCGCACCTTCCTCCTCCTCCCTATCTCTCTTTTTTCCCCCGTGACTTTCCACACTCCCTATACTACTTCCTACACTGCCCGTGCTGTCCTTCCTGGCCCTTTCCTCGCTCTTTCCCTTCCCTTTCCCTTCGCTCCCCCCCGTTCCCGTCCTCCCCCCCATTCCCTCAAAATCCAGCTCTCTAGCACCCTCAGCCGTCCCTGCCCCGTAGTCTTTTCCCCTAATCATTCCACTTCCCCCACTTTCTCCTTTCAAATTTCGCGCCTTCTATCCCTTCTAGTTCCTGTCCTCTCCCACAGATGTCTCCACTTTCCTTAGCTCTCTCTTTCCCGCCAAACTTCTCTTACCTTCCACCTAACCTCCAAACCTTCCCTTATCCTTCCTATATCACCACTATTCTTAACCCCAACCCTCTTCTCAATATCCCTTTCCCTCCAACTTCTCCCCCTCACTTTCTACACGCACACTCTCCACTCTCTCTCTCCACTTCCTCACACTTTCCTTCCACCGCTCACACCACTCACTTCGAAACACCTTCCACACACGCGTCCGGAAACGGAAGTCCTGGTATCACATCTAGAGGATGTCGCTACATTCGATGACAGAGGGAAATATCCGCTCATCACCTGTGTCCAGAGTGGAAAATGTTTTGCCAATTTAACTAGATATGCGACTAGTTCCGGACAATAAAACGCGTTATATCTATCTGTCTCTACACTGTTTGTTGCAATTTGTTGAGCCTCATCTCTGATATTATTTACAAATGCAACTATATTTTCATTGTCTGGTATCATTTCTAAATCATCGTATTCCGTGTCATTCTCCTCACACGTAAAGGTGAATGACTTTATTCTTTCGAATAAATACGACCACTTTTGCTCACAAATTACTTCATTTCCATCAGAATCTTTGCCATCGTACTCACTGTAAGCGACAATAAATATTGAGCTAAGCAGTGTACTAAAATCTTCGACATTATCGCACGATGACATTATACCCGCGCATCGCACAAAGAAGTCTTTAATTTTAGGATGCTTTCTATGAAATACATCTTTGCTACAAATAATTTTTATTAAATGGGCAATATCAATTCTGATGAAACACCGAAGTGGATGTTGCAAAATTTCGCTAGTAATACATCGATAGCAATCGGAAATGTAATTCTTTAAGCAACGTTCATTAAATGCCAGGCTGGTTGCATTCAAAAGCGCCAATGAATAATCTGAATCAACTTCTGGAGGCACCGGTGCCCCGTCTCTTATGATCTCCCTCAACCAGTAAGTAATTAAATTTGTATCATGCTTTTCTGAAAGCATTTGAAATACTGGTTGTATTCCATTTGCACCTTTTATAATAATTTGGTACAAGAATATATGTTTCTTGTCACCATTTAGTTTTTCTATAGTTTTTACTAATTTTCCAGTCGCGTCTATTTCTATTTTCCTGCACGATTTAATTAATGTTTTATACAGGTCCATTTGCATGGGAGACCAGTAAAAACAATAGAAAGAATCCTTTGCGATCTGTTTAATGTACCCTGAGTATTGTCCCTTACATTTCAACTCGCATAATGAATTAATAGGGTCAAGATTTTTATTTATTCCTAATTCCCGTACAATGGCTTCTTCTCTTATTTTCCTCAGAGTACATTGTCGCGCAACATAAGGCGGTTCGGGATCGTCGTAGCTTAAATCAGTCGCGGCATCGTTTCGCCATTGTCTGGGCTTAATTTTTAAAAGCTGTTTTCCTATTTCTACCCTATGTTTTCCTTTTACCGCCCTTTTCTTTTCATGCGGTATTCCCGAAGCATCGACTGTGTGCACTCTTAACACAATACCAGTGCCAGGAGCCGGTTTATTTAAGCAATGAGCTTTAAATTCGGCACCGCATTCATTACAAGTGCCGTATATTTTCAAATATATTTCCGCTTCCGGAGAATCGAAAATTTTGCTATATTTGAACGTAGAAGCGCACGGAATTTTCGTTTTTAAAAAACTAGCTTTACAAATAATATCGGTCCAACCGGGACTAAGTATTGTGTAAGATTTTCCACGAGTACCCTTTTCTTTATAAATTTTCGATACAGGAGCAATAGATTTCCATTGCTCCTCGGACAATGTAATATCAAAAAAAACTGGCGGCAGTGTATTATGTATTTTATGCGTGTCATTGTGGGGCACGAAATCTTGACTAATATTACTTACGTTGGAGACATCGATGCTATCCACCATTGCTTCGTCTTCGTCTTCTTCTTCTTCTTCCTCTTCCACTGGAATTTGGAAGTGTTTCTTTAAATCGGTCAGCAAATTCCAGCGATTGTTCCTGACGTAGAAATTCAACGTGTTTGCTGATAACTTGTCACAAATTTTTAAAGATACATCTTCCCACACTTTATCCGTGCGGCACTTCAATTTATAATCCTCATCGAACACTTGGCACTTTTCACACTCCTGTAACTTGTCGAGAATAACGTCGGAGTGTATGAGCGCTTTTCTCGGCATTTTCACAAATAACCACGATGAAATCGCGAAACGGTAAGTAATATAATTCACAATTACTTCACACACCGTAAATCAACGCACGATCTCACCCCCGCGGTCTGTGAACAATGACTGACTTTCGAGGCACGTGGCTGGAAAGAACTCGAGAGTATCGCGGGCATTTGTTTCGATTTCAGCAGCGGCACGTGGTGCCGTCCGCGTTACAAAGTAACTAGGCATAAGGACGCTAGTCGAAGGTGGCGCTAAAATACTATATTGGACGCTTAATAATAAAGAAATCCAACTTTCACAGAAACAAAATGTATATGTAATTCTTTTTTTGTACACCGTAGATACAAAACATATTAAATAGGAAATCAGGTGTAGAAATCTGGGGAAATTTTCTTACATAAGGGTGCCAAGCATCCTCGCGCCTGCCCTGCTGGTTAGTTACCAAATACACTAAACTTTTACGTTGGAACCAATCGGTGGAATTTGCTGACAAATTTGAAAATATATCAATCTTGCGAGGCACCACCAGTCAACGCAAGTGCTAAGACTGCTAAGTAGCGTATTGTAACTATCTGTCACTAGTGGGGTCGCTGCCGGTCGCTGCCGGTCGCTGCGATCGGCCTTAAGGCGGGATCTCCTACCTGCCGGTAGTGCAGACCCCACTAGTGCTATGTAGAAACAGATACATACTTCTCCCACCGGCAGCTAGGAGTTCCCGCCTTTAAGGGTCAATGCACACGAGCGATGCGGCGTCGTTGCGATCTCGCAGCGGTACATATGTATATAGATAGAGAGAGATTTACACGAATCTCTCTATTGGGAGTAGAATATTAGCATGCGACACTAACGGTCGGTACGCAAACTAATAGTAATGGCCGACGCAAGTATACCATATATTGCGATCTACCAATTTTCACAGTATCGACTAATTGTATGCAGAAAAAAATGTTGTACTACAAATTATAACGCTACAATAAACAATTGTCTCAATTTAAATATTTATAAAAATGCCAAAAAGTGGAGTAACTAAAATTACCCACATTACATACTTGTACATATTCCAAAATTGTGTCTAAATGTATTGTCAACATGTATACTGTAAGAAATAACTTTGAAATAAACTTTTATACTACTGGATCCATATAAACATATAGTAAACGGTATACTAGCGTCGTCCATATTTGTTATGTCGTAATTGCGCCACCGTTCTCGCGGTGGTAGATTCCTTTGCCAATACATATATGTACCGGTGCGAAATCGCAACGACGCCGCATCGCTCGTCTGAATTTACCCTTACGTACAGACTTTTCGTCAGCGACGACAAAGGGACTTTCTTGACTGAGAAAAATCAGTCTCGGGTTGCCACTTGCCAGAAAAGTCCCTGACACATAAGGGGTCTGTCCGGATTCGCACATGGACCGCATGAAATTGGTGGCATCGTATTGGTGGCGAGTGAGATAAATTCTAGGGAATCGTACGATGCCACCAATCGGAACAGACCCAAGATTGTCACCGGTGCGCGTGATGACGCCGGAACGTCAAACCAATCGGCGGCAAGCTAGCTGTTGGGCCAAACCAATCGGCGCCAAGTTAGGTTTTGGCTTCCAACCAATCGACGCCAAGTGACAATGTGTGCATCAGAGACATTCCGGGTATCCCTGCCTGATCACTGTCTTCATTGTCCACCATTCTTCACCCAGCATCCCACACTTAAGGAAGTTCCCGAGAAAATGAACAACATGCAGAATGTAAGTATTAAAATGGTATACTGTTAAACAGGGTGATTCTCCCGCTAGAGTTCTCAAAGGTGATGTCGCGAATAAGTTGCGCCTTTTTTAATCGGCATATTTTTAAGGAAGTTAGCTTTACATTATGCAAATAGATTTTTCAAATGGGCCATTTTCGTCGGGACGGCATAACAACGCGCGTTTACGAAAAACAGTACGTCTGTCTTCGTTGCGTAGAACGATAAATAACTACTATCCTATTATTGTAAGATTCTTACTGTTGGACAAAATTTAACCTTTTTTCGGACTAGTAACATTCAATAGCCGTTCCTTCGCTACACGCGATGCGACAGACAGTTTTCCTCCGGAAACCATCGTCGGAAGTAGTAAAACACCTCTCGTTTTCAATACAGAAACGAAAGAGTTTGGCAACACGTGCCCCGTCGACAGTGGCAGTCAATGGCACGTGGGCCGCTCAGCGTCACGGAATCGCGTAACGCGCGTACATTGTAACATCCAAAATATGCTATTCTTCGTGGCGAAGCACTGAAATATGCTAGTCAGGCCCGTTCCTGGGTTTTGTCAAAATTTTCTACATAATAAACGGCCTCTGGCCGTCCCTGGGTTTGGTCGTCCACGTGCGCGGGCACTTTCTGCAGCCCCGCCAGGAACGGTCCTGATGCTAGTTTTCGCGGCGGAAGAAACGATGCAATGTGCTTCTTTAGGTGGGAAACTGAAACGTGTTGTTTTTCGTAACGCACGTTGTTATGTCGTCCCGACGAAAATGGCCCACATAAATAATTTATTTGCATAATGTAAAGCCGACTTCGGTAATAAAAAAATATTTAAAGAATGTGGTAATTTTGCATAAAAGGTGCATAATTGTGCATAATTTAAGATACAAAATTCATAAATTTCCCAAAAGTGATATCATCTATCGGCCAGCGCTGCACAAGGAGCTGTTTTCGGCGCCTAGCGGCGAGCAACCCGCCTGTCACGTTGCTGAGTTTAGAATCGGTGAGGCGAACTGCAATAGTGTATGTGCATTTGGTATGACTTGAACTTAGCCATACATACTTATGCTACGAGCCTACGAGCACGCACATACACTACTGTAGTTCTCCTCACCGATTCTAACCTTAGCAACGTGACAATTCTATCCCCAACCTACTACCGACCAAATTTTTTGCAAATATCTCGAAAACTAAAGCCGAGCACAATTTTTATGCACCATTACCAAAGAAAATTTTAAATTAACAATTTTATTTAACTTGATCAAAAATGCACTGAAAACTGAAAAGTAATTATTTTCTTGTACTGCAATTATGACGGTGATATGCCTTATTCGGTAATAAAATCGTGGAGCAGGATATTTTATCGCTTTTCATCGCTCATTTCGATTCTTGATTCTGTAATAAATCGATTCATATCCTGTTATGAAATATCCTGTCCCACGGTTTTATTTAAAGTAACATATCACCGTCGCAATTGTAGTACAAGAAAATAAGACTTTTTTAGTTTTCAGTGCATATTCGATCCAGTTAAATAAAGTCCTTTACCATGAATTTTTTTTATATATTTTGTCTCATTTTCAGATGGAAAATGCGCTTATGGCCATAGAGGCCCAGCCCCCCGCCAATGAGGGTGGTCGTATGGCGGAGGTGGTGCCGGAGGTGGCGGCGGAAGGGGTGGCGGAAGGGGTGGCGGAAGGGGTGGGTGCAGCCCCCCTCCCCAACCCCCAGGAACCCCCACAAGGGATACAGGAGCAATTAAATGCAGTAAGTATATGGAATGTGGTTCTATATTTTACTTCCTACTAAACTACATTGTGCGAAACGCTGCAATTGTCAGAATGTTATTCCGTTTTAATAAATGTCTTAATTTTTATGTTACTGTTTCAGTTACAAAAAATCGTCAAAAGATTAACCTACACCCGCGGTCGGGGAGGGGGCCACTCTGATGAGGGTCGTGGTGGAAGAGCCCGGGGAGGAAGAGCCCGGGGAGGAAGAGCCCGGGGAGGAAGAGCCCGGGGAGGAAGAGCCCGGGGAGGAAGGGGAAGGTACAGAGCCCGGGGAGGACGGGGACATAACAGGGGCCGGGGAGGAGCTATGTATAAAGGTGGCAGAGACCACAGGCGCGGTGGTGGGGATAATAAAAATATAAATATTTATTTTTAAACATATTCGATTTTTCAATTCTATAATAAGTTTAATTTTTTCATTTCAATTGCATACAGGGTGATCCTGGAGCGACTGGACTGAAAGAGATTCCGCCTGGCATCCCGTGGCGAGGACAACCCTCCGCAGTGCATCACCGAATTGTATGACTTTCTCTGTGAAAACGACGCCAATCGATTCCTTATGTTTCGCCGATGAAACTAACACTAAGAACGACATAATTCGGATCTTAATGAAGGAAATTAGATGAAAAATTGATTTATATAATTTCACGCTCTTCGTTAAAAATAATCAAATTTACATGAAATTTGGTACGATCTACATTGGAAAAACAGAAGGAATCTATTGACATCGTTTTCGCAGAGATCTGATGAGAAATGCGGAAATCGTGGACATTTCTCACTTTTTATTGTATTCCAACCCCTTCGAGGATCGAAAGTCAAAAAATTCGAGGAGGCACTGCAGCAGTGTGTTGGCCCCGCCACGAGGTACCACGCGGCATCTCCTTGGCAGGCGTCGCTCCAGAATCGCCCTCTATGTCTTTCCTGCATTTATCAGCTAGCGTGGATTTCCAACCATGCTGGTGGCTCGACCATTTTCACATTTTATAATAATTTCGTATAAGAATATATGTTTCTTGTCACCATTTAGATTTTCTATTGTTTTCACTAATTTCCAGTCGCGTCTATTTCTATTTGCCTGCACGTTTGAATTAACGTTTTATACCATTCCATTTACATAGGAGACCAGTAAAAACAATAGAAATTTGAACCTAACCCAACCTTTGAAATCTGATTAATGTACTCTGAGTATTGTACCTTATACTTCAATTCACTTAACGAATTGATAAGATTAAGATTTTTATTGATTCCTAATTCTCGCACGACAGCTTAATCATTTATTTTTCTCAAAGTACACTGTCGTGGAACGTAGTATCATTCACCTTTAAAGCCGCGTATTCACCTGAGCATTCGCCCCGAATCAGCATTGCACGAGCACCGATCAATTAAAAAATTTCACGAGAATGTCGTGAGAAGACTTTTTTGTTATATTAAATTATATTCACGATAAAGTTACAAAGCACGATACTGCCGTCATACAATCCATTACACCTGAAGAAAGATTGGCAATTACTTTCACATTTCTTGCAACCGGTGATTGTTATAGTAGCTCGCAATATCTTTCGAAATATCTAAACAGGTTATTTAAACAATTATACCAGAAGTGTGTGAAGCTGTAATTGAGAGTCTAATGCATTATGTAAAGGTGAGTGATTTATTAACATTTTACCGATTTACTGGCTAGCGGTTAATGGTAGCCGATTAATGGGCTACCGATCGGTTTATAATTCAATTGTAACCTCACACGCTTTCATTATAATTTTCTTCATAGTAATACCATTCATAATGAGATGGGCAGAGATGGGAACTACCTTTACGTGCATTGCGAGAAAAACTCCCAATTACCTACTACCTGAAGCGGCTAAACTACACATCTGCCTGCCTAAATAAAAAATTGTTTAAATGACGTATCAAATAAAAGAGACTTTAGTCTTATTCGTCGTGAATATGGCGAGCCTTCGAGGCTCGCGAGAGCCTTTGAGCCAATATTCATATATTTCTCTCTTCATTTTTACAATCAATCTTTCGACGCCCGATAATTGGAAAACCTCATGCGACCGTCAGCTATCGCCGGTCGCCAGAACTTTTTACTGTTTAGTCTCATTCTTCTGTGTTATTGGGTTTTCTTCTTTATTGCCTACGCCTATGTCATGAGGAAGTTTTGGCGGAGTAAGGAAGTAGGCGACTATGGTTAATGGGTAGAAAAGTGAAAGTAGGAAAGGTCATGGACAGGAATAACCTAAGGGTTGATGCGTACCAGTGAGTCCAATACTTTATGGGTCTGTTTTCGCTACAACGTTTATGATGGTGAACGTTTGGCGGCCAGATGTGTAGTTTAGCTGCTTCAGGTAGTAATTGAGAGTTTTTGTCGCTAGGCACGTAAAGGTAGTTAAAAGATTGGCGTATCTCACCAATTTTAAGAAAATGTTTGTCGGTTAATGAACGGTCGGCTGCAATAACGAGACTAGCGCTAAAAAATGTGAAAAAGTATTGCCGAAACGCTAAGAAAGATTGAAAAACTAAATGTTGCTAAAGTCGATTTTAAAAAATATGGTGTTGTAAAGCTCGTCACGACACAATTTTTTCCATTTACGGTTTGCTTATCGAATCATTACTATTCGAGATAAAAATCATAAACAATATATTTTTCTTCGTCTAAACTCTAAAGTCAGTTTTTCTCATAAATTGTGATAACTTCAGTAAATTGTAAGACAATTCGGCGCTGAGCGGAGAAGGCTGATCGATGCATCGTGGGTCTGTTTACGGTGCAACGGCTACGGCGACGACCCCGTTCAATGACGCCTTCGCCGGTCATAAATTGTTTCAAGGGTCGAGGAACATGGAAAACCAACTGGGCTCGTGACTTCGGTAGACGGGTGGCCTCTGTAGAGTTTTCCAAACGAGCGGGCGTTTGGAGGTCTCGTTTCATTTTGTGCAAAATATATAATAGTACAACCAATTCCGGTCTTGATTTTCATTGCAGGGACTTAGCTTGTGTGCGGTCCTGATGGGGAGTCAACGAGACTAATAAACAGTAAAGAGTTCTGGCGACCGGCGATAGCTGACGGTCGCATGAGGTTTTCCAATTATCGGGTGTCGAAAGATTGATTGTAAAAATGAAGAGAGAAATATATGAATATTGGCTCAAAGGCTCTCGCGAGCCTCGAAGGCTCGCCATATTCACCACGAATAAGACTAAAGTCTCTTTTATTTGATACGTCATTTAAATAATTTTTTATTTAAATAATGCCCATTTCTGCTCACCGTGAGCGCTTGCGACCATCGTGCACGCCCGTCGCGTACGCAAAGGACGGCGTGTCAGGCGTCCGAAAGACGAAGCGAGACAAAACATCAACGCGTCGCCAGTTCCGAAACGCTCTCTCCCGCTTTCAGTGGCTCTCGCTCGCTCTCGTTCCGTCTCGCTCTCGCCTTCGCCGGACAAGAGTGAGACAGAAGCGGTGGGGATAGCGAAAAGCCCACAGAGTGTGTATCAAGCAGAGCCCATAGGGAGACAATACTGTATTATGCCGAAAGTTTTTTAATAATATCTCGGAAAGTAAGAAATACCCGTAGCTGAAATTTTATATTACAGGTTCTCTCCCCCTCCCGCCCTATCCCTCAAAATTTCAGTTCATTCCGTTGGTTGGGTCATACCGTAGTATATCCCGAATTATTTATATATTTCAAAATGAATATCGAGTGCAATGATGCCATTGAGATATGTAAAATTAATAAAAATTTACTCTGTAATGCTAAAAGCAATAGAAAATATGTTTGTAAGAAATAAAAACTAATAAGATTAAAATGTACGTTTAATTTGTTGAGCGTACTTTTTTGTATACCCCACGAAAGCAAATATACGTTATTTTGCTGTAAAAAAGGTGGTAACCCTAGATACAACGTATACACGTGTTCGGACGATACCACGATTGACATTTTACCGATCGGTAGCCCATTAATCGGCTACCATTAACCGCTAGCCAGTAAATCGGTAAAATCTTAATAAATCACTCACCTTTACATAATGCAGTAGACTCTCAATTACAGCTTCACACACTTCTGGTATAATTTTTTAAGTAACCTGTTTAGATATTTCGGAAGATATTGCGAGCTCCTACAACAATCACCGGTTGCAAGAAATCTAAAAGTAATTGTCAATCCTTCTTCAGGTGTAATGGATTTTATATTAGGAATCAATAAAAATCTTAATCTTATCAATTCGTTAAGTGAATTGAAGTATAAGGTGCAATACTCAGAGTACATTAATCAGATTTCAAAGGTTGGGTTAGGTTCAAATTTCTATTGTTTTTACTGGTCTCCTATGTAAATGGAATGGTATAAAACGTTAATTCAAACGTGCAGGCAAATAGAAATAGACGCGACTGGAAATTAGTGAAAACAATAGAAAATCTAAATGGTGACAAGAAACATATATTCTTATACGAAATTATTATAAAATGTGAAAATGGTCGAGCCACCAACATGGTTGGAAATCCACGCTAGCTGATAAATGCAGGAAAGACATAGAGGGCGATTCTGGAGCGACGCCTGCCAAGGAGATGCCGCGTGGTACCTCGTGGCGGGGCCAACACACTGCTGCAGTGCCTCCTCGAATTTTTTGACTTTCGATCCTCGAAGGGGTTGGAATACAATAAAAAGTGAGAAATGTCCACGATTTCCGCATTTCTCATCAGATCTCTGCGAAAACGATGTCAATAGATTCCTTCTGTTTTTCCAATGTAGATCGTACCAAATTTCATGTAAATTTGATTATTTTTAACGAAGAGCGTGAAATTATATAAATCAATTTTTCATCTAATTTCCTTCATTAAGATCCGAATTATGTCGTTCTTAGTGTTAGTTTCATCGGCGAAACATAAGGAATCGATTGGCGTCGTTTTCACAGAGAAAGTCATACAATTCGGTGATGCACTGCGGAGGGTTGTCCTCGCCACGGGATGCCAGGCGGAATCTCTTTCAGTCCAGTCGCTCCAGGATCACCCTGTATGCAATTGAAATGAAAAAATTAAACTTATTATAGAATTGAAAAATCGAATATGTTTAAAAATAAATATTTATATTTTTATTATCCCCACCACCGCGCCTGTGGTCTCTGCCACCTTTATACATAGCTCCTCCCCGGCCCCTGTTATGTCCCCGTCCTCCCCGGGCTTTGTACCTTCCCCTTCCTCCCCGGGCTCTTCCTCCCCGGGCTCTTCCTCCCCGGGCTCTTCCACCCCGACCCTCATCAGAGTGGCCCCCTCCCCGACCGCGGGTGTAGGTTAATCTTTTGACGATTTTTTGTAACTGAAACAGTAACATAAAAATTAAGACATTTATTAAAACGGAATAACATTCTGACAATTGCAGCGTTTCGCACAATGTAGTTTAGTAGGAAGTAAAATATAGAACCACATTCCATATACTTACTGCATTTAATTGCTCCTGTATCCCTTGTGGGGGTTCCTGGGGGTTGGGGAGGGGGGCTGCACCCACCCCTTCCGCCACCCCTTCCGCCACCCCTTCCGCCACCCCTTCCGCCGCCACCTCCGGCACCACCTCCGCCATACGACCACCCTCGTTGGCGGGGGGCTGGGCCTCTATGGCCATAAGCGCATTTTCCATCTGAAAATGAGACAAAATATATAAAAAAAATTCATGGTAAAGGACTTTATTTAACTGGATCGAAAATGCACTGAAAACTAAAAAAGTCTTATTTTCTTGTACTACAATTGCGACGGTGATATGTTACTTTAAATAAAACCGTGGGACAGGATATTTCATAACAGGATATGAATCGATTTATTACAGAATCAAGAATCGAAATGAGCGATGAAAAGCGATAAAATATCCTGCTCCACGATTTTATTACCGAATAAGGCATATCACCGTCATAATTGCAGTACAAGAAAATAATTACTTTTCAGTTTTCAGTGCATTTTTGATCAAGTTAAATAAAATTGTTAATTTAAAATTTTCTTTGGTAATGGTGCATAAAAATTGTGCTCGGCTTTAGTTTTCGAGATATTTGCAAAAAATTTGGTCGGTAGTAGGTTGGGGATAGAATTGTCACGTTGCTAAGGTTAGAATCGGTGAGGAGAACTACAGTAGTGTATGTGCGTGCTCGTAGGCTCGTAGCATAAGTATGTATGGCTAAGTTGAAGTCATACCAAATGCACATACACTATTGCAGTGCGCCTCACCGATTCTAAACTCAGCAACGTGACAGGCGGGTTGCTCGCCGCTAGGCGCCGAAAACAGCTCCTTGTGCAGCGCTGGCCGATAGATGATATCACTTTTGGGAAATTTATGAATTTTGTATCTTAAATTATGCACAATTATGCACCTTTTATGCAAAATTACCACATTCTTTAAATATTTTTTTATTACCGAAGTCGGCTTTACATTATGCAAATAAATTATTTATGTGGGCCATTTTCGTCGGGACGACATAACAACGTGCGTTACGAAAAACAACACGTTTCAGTTTCCCACCTAAAGAAGCACATTGCATCGTTTCTTCCGCCGCGAAAACTAGCATCAGGACCGTTCCTGGCGGGGCTGCAGAAAGTGCCCGCGCACGTGGACGACCAAACCCAGGGACGGCCAGAGGCCGTTTATTATGTAGAAAATTTTGACAAAACCCAGGAACGGGCCTGACTAGCATATTTCAGTGCTTCGCCACGAAGAATAGCATATTTTGGATGTTACAATGTACGCGCGTTACGCGATTCCGTGACGCTGAGCGGCCCACGTGCCATTGACTGCCACTGTCGACGGGGCACGTGTTGCCAAACTCTTTCGTTTCTGTATTGAAAACGAGAGGTGTTTTACTACTTCCGACGATGGTTTCCGGAGGAAAACTGTCTGTCGCATCGCGTGTAGCGAAGGAACGGCTATTGAATGTTACTAGTCCGAAAAAAGGTTAAATTTTGTCCAACAGTAAGAATCTTACAATAATAGGATAGTAGTTATTTATCGTTCTACGCAACGAAGACAGACGTACTGTTTTTCGTAAACGCGCGTTGTTATGCCGTCCCGACGAAAATGGCCCATTTGAAAAATCTATTTGCATAATGTAAAGCTAACTTCCTTAAAAATATGCCGATTAAAAAAGGCGCAACTTATTCGCGACATCACCTTTGAGAACTCTAGCGGGAGAATCACCCTGTTTAACAGTATACCATTTTAATACTTACATTCTGCATGTTGTTCATTTTCTCGGGAACTTCCTTAAGTGTGGGATGCTGGGTGAAGAATGGTGGACAATGAAGACAGTGATCAGGCAGGGATACCCGGAATGTCTCTGATGCACACATTGTCACTTGGCGTCGATTGGTTGGAAGCCAAAACCTAACTTGGCGCCGATTGGTTTGGCCCAAAACCTAACTTGGCGCCGATTGGTTTGGCCCAACAGCTAGCTTGCCGCCGATTGGTTTGACGTTCCGGCGTCATCACGCGCACCGGTGACAATCTTGGGTCTGTTCCGATTGGTGGCATCGTACGATTCCCTAGAATTTATCTCACTCGCCACCAATACGATGCCACCAATTTCATGCGGTCCATGTGCGAATCCGGACAGACCCCTTATGTGTCAGGGACTTTTCTGGCAAGTGGCAACCCGAGACTGATTTTTCTCAGTCAAGAAAGTCCCTTTGTCGTCGCTGACGAAAAGTCTGTACGTAAGGGTAAATTCAGACGAGCGATGCGGCGTCGTTGCGATTTCACACCGGTACATATATGTATTGGCAAAGGAATCTACCACCGCGAGAACGGTGGCGCAATTACGACATAACAAATATGGACGACGCTAGTATACCGTTTACTATATGTTTATATGGATCCAGTAGTATAAAAGTTTATTTCAAAGTTATTTCTTACAGTATACATGTTGACAATACATTTAGACACAATTTTGGAATATGTACAAGTATGTAATGTGGGTAATTTTAGTTACTCCACTTTTTGGCATTTTTATAAATATTTAAATTGAGACAATTGTTTATTGTAGCGTTATAATTTGTAGTACAACATTTTTTTCTGCATACAATTAGTCGATACTGTGAAAATTGGTAGATCGCAATAAATGGTATACTTGCGTCGGCCATTACTATTAGTTTGCGTACCGACCGTTAGTGTCGCATGCTAATATTCTACTCCCAATAGAGAGATTCGTGCAAATCTCTCTCTATCTATATACATATGTACCGCTGCGATATCGCAACAGTAGTTAGGCTATGCCGATTCTGGCTCAAGTGGAGGCGAGGGGGTGAGGCGGGGCGGGGGGAGGTACCGCGCTCTTCCGCGAGATGGGCGAGGGGGTGAGGCGGGGAGGGGGGTACCGAGTTCGTAGGTGAGGGGGATGACGTCACAGAGGAGGGGGATTCCAAGATGGCGTCGACCGAGTTCGTGGGTGAGGGGGATGACGTCACAGGGGAGGGGGATTTTCAAAATTTTCAAAATGGCGTCGCGCGCGCAGGTCGAGTTCGTGGGCGAGGGGGTTGACGTCACGGGGGAGGGGGAGGATTTTCAAATTTTCAAAATGGCGTCGCGCGCATTTCGTGTTGGCGCCACCTACTGGACGTTTAAGGTACTTTGGGCCCGCGTCGGTATTTGGGCCCGTATTGGTAAATTTTCCAGGTTTTCCATACATTTCGGGTTGGCGCCACCTACTGGACGTTTAAGGTACTTTGGGTCCGCGTCGGTATTTGGGCCCGTCTTGGTAAATTTTCCAGGTTTTTCATACATTTCGGGTTGGCGCCACCTATTGTACGTTTAAGGTACTTTGGGTCCGCCATGGTAAATTTTCCAAGGTTTTCATACGTTTCGTGCTGACGTCACCTGTTGCATGTCTAAGGTATATTTGGGCACGCGTCGCCGCCGCGCAATCTCCGTACGTGTGCGGGGATCGGTGCGCAGGCGCGACCGCGACCGATTCGTGGAAATTCAAATCGCGTTTTCGATGATGATTTCTGAGAAAGAGGGTGGACCATGATTTCTGAGAAAAGATAAGGAAATATTTGAATCGTGGGACCGATACAGCACACGTGCAATGATATAAACATAGAGCGATAATTATTATTATTATTATTATAAATCAATCATCGCGATAGCCCATGGAATAAACATTGCACCGCGACATGCAGTGTGTTTATGTTTGAATCGTGGGACCGATGCAGCGCACGTGCAATGATGTAAACATAGAGCGATAATTATTGTAAATCAATCATCGCGATAGCCCATGGAGTAAACACGACATTGCATTCCATGATGATTTCTGAGAAAGAGGGTGGTACATGATTTCTGAGAAGTCATACAGCGCACCGCGACATGCAGTGTGTTTACATCTGAACAGGATCGAACACGTTTCGGGCGCCTACGTGCACACTCCTCGTGCCGTGTGTTTATGTTTCAATCGTGGGACCGATACAGCGCACGTGCATATAGCGATAATTATTCGGGGAAGAGTTCCGAGTATTTTAATGATCGAGGAGGAGACTGTAAGTCAATCGTATTTGATTTGAATTTACCGCGTATTCTCTATCCCTTGTGTGGTATACATAGACGCATTGACCATCACCATCACTAATGTGATATACTTTCACACATTGATGTGTACGTGTGCGTGAATCAGTATAAAGTGACGTGGATTAGTCTTTTAGGCATCAGTTCACCACGTACGCTTAAGTGCTAACAAGTATCGCAGGAGTCATTTTTTTCGTCGATGAGAATCATACGTATTGCATATCAAAATGTACAAACGAAGCTTAAACGATTCATCCTGCACATCCGACAACGCTGGTGGGGTTCCAAATAAACGCCAACGGCAACAATATCATCAACAGTCCAATATGAGGTATGTATACATTAATATACACTTTACACATACTTCATTCACTTACTTCTTTCACTGTAAACGTCAACGAACAATACATTAATTTCGTGTACATGTTTCTTACAGTTCAGGATCCACAATGCCAAAAACGTTGAAAACATCAAAACCATCGATCGTACGGATCCTGGGGCGTGATTATCCACTAACCTCAACAGCTTATAAACGTCTAACTATTGGAATACGCATTGGTATGGATTCGTGCCACGTTGAGATCGCCATAGCCGACAACAAGGGTAGCGAGGTATACTTTTCAATGTCTACGTGGAAGCTCCTACTGCAAAACGAGGCGGACATACTCCAACGATTACGCAGCAACGCAACATCGTCCCAAACCCCCATCGTAATTGATCATTTGCGACTCGAATTCACGCGTATGCATGATGATCAACTTATTAAAATCACCGATAATCGCGTTACCTTATACATGACGGAAGTTACGATGCGTAAACTGTTCGCGTATGAACATTGCATCAATCATATGTTCACCTGGTTGACTGAAAATATGTACTCTGTAAGCAGTAAATATGCTGCCTTCGTGGAAGTTCTACGTACCGCTTCCGTACCAACGAATTATGTGAAATTAATTTCCGAAAGCGAGACCTTTGAGCAGCATTCTTTGATTGATTGTGAATTGTTAGCGTTAGGATTACAATCCATGCTGCGTGATGTAAACCAGGTACCACTATAGTACATGTATATATATATGTTTTAATAATAAATGGACAACAATTTTTCAATAAATGTATATATTTTTCAAAAGCAGTGCGTGTGTTTATTCATATATATCCATCCATGCGTACTTAAACTATAAAATCTGTATTTGTGGGAAATAACGTTCGTATGGGAGGGATATTCTTGCTCGCGGGTAAAGGAAGCAGTTGTCGCTGTCATTGCACGCATCACCGCCGTCGTTGTGTTATTATACGTTTTAGGTAGCACCGCGGGCGACGATGTCGGAACAGCAACTGAGGTCTTCGACTTGGACGATTTAAAACAGTAGCAGTATTCGTAGTAGTAGTATTAGTATTAGTAGTAGTAGTAGTAGTAATCGAACTCGTACGCACGCTATATTAGTTTGCGTACCATGTTGGTTAAAGGGCCGTATTCGACTATACGATCGTGTATGAACAAACAGACGGCTGAAGTATTAGCGGGAATATTTTCTTTACATTCGAAATCTATTCGCACGTCCACCGTAGCGCTCTTCAACGATTCATTTTGCCTAGAACAATCTATGACCACGATAGGCGCGTATTTAAGGAATTCGTTCGCGCTCAGCAACGGTTCTCCGTGACCGTAGTACGATCGGATGAAATTCGCGTACATATTGTACATGATTGCAAATTTATACTTGGGAAAATCTATTTGCATGTCATCGTACGGATACGTCTCGGAATTTAGGTAGAGTCGAAAATTTGTGAGATTATTCGGGTCGAATATCCACGCGGGTTTATTTGGACGATTCTTTCGATCCGTTTGCATGCCGAATAACACGTATCGTGGTTTCTCGATTTGCGACGTAGTTTTCACGGTCCACGTATGTTTCGTTGTCGCTTGCAGTAATGGATACTCGTGCACGCTCCAAGATCGGAAACTCATCGCGATCGGTCGTCCGCTTTCCAATATACGAAGCATCGAGAGTTTATTCACTTCCTCCAAAACGACGTGGGGCATACGCCACTGCACCTTGCGTATCTCAAGTTTCGGGATTGCAGTGGCGGAGGTGCAGTGCATCGCGTTCGAATCATCTCGCGCTCGTATAAGAATTAGCTCGTGTCGCGCGTTCATCACGATGCGTTTGTAATCCTCGCAGAATCCTAATAACACGTTCAGGGGTACGCAGAAATTAAAAGCGCCCGAATGAAAAGTATCCTCTTCGTAATCAATGTCATAATTCCAACCGGCATTCGCAAGCGCTTTGCTTCTCTCGGCTGACAACGAAACGAAATTTTTCAACGTGGTAGTGATTCCTGGATTTCGACAACGATCGATCTCGACACCGTTCAATTCGTATCGAATCTCATCGAACATGAATGCGACGCAATTATTGTCGAGAACAGCGGTCGCGGACGTTGGCGGGCCTTTCGCGTCTTGCGCTGTCAACGTGCCACGATCTTCGATGTAGAGAAAACTTTCGCACGGAAGCGTGTACAGATCTTGCTGCTGTATGGGGATTCTTATCTCGTCGCTATTGTCAAACGTTGTGTTGGCGTATGGATTATACGTATGTAACTCGATCTTCGTGATACGATTGTCGAAGGTTGGCGTATTCGCCACGTCCAAAATAATCGACATCGTGATTGCGCGTCTAATATGCAACGATGAAGCCTAACGATCGTAGGTAACGTACGTTTCGACGAGTCAACGGCTTTCTTATGCTTCTTACCGGTCCTCTTCTTATCGCTCCTCCGGTCTTTATTCTTCTTACACTTTCGTCTTGTGATAAAGGGTTACGTAGATGACGCGATGTAGAGACGGTAGGAGTATCAGCGACGATTGATGATTCATACGTATGATCTAACACTAACATACTACACACGCGCGCATACACGTACGGTCACGCTACCTATCGCGCGGACGTCGTTGAACGTGTAAACGAATCGTTATTTCTTCTCCACGGAAGTCTATAGGGCGATCGTGTTGATCAACGATGCACAACGTTAGATCGTGTATTGCTCGTGCGACGATCGGCAGGTAAATGACATGTCGCGGAGTTTCCGATATCTTATATCCTGGAGGTACGCGAGGCGAAAATTCATGGATCGTGTGTACCTGTTTATCGTTACTGTACGCGCCGGTAGTGACGTTACACGTTACTCTGATCACGTTAACGTTTATAATATTTGCGGGTCCGTCGGATTCGTGCCAGATTCTCGGTAATAAGACGCGATTCGGGGAAAATCCTAGCAACGAACCCACATTGTTCGGTTTCGTAAAGTCCACAAAGAACGAACAGTACAGTTCACTTTTCATGGTGTTGTTGTTAGCTCGTAGCATTAGAGGGTACTTGTCGTCATCATCGTTCTCGTTGTTACCGCGTCTTCGAGGATATCGATCGAGTAATCGTTGCTTCAGGTACTCGGCGATAGCGTCTAATTCGTAGGAGCCGTGGGGAATCGTAATGTATTCGTGAGCGGCGTCAGCGCTGGTGCTGTTTTCGGTGTTATAGTTTACGACGAAATAGAATTTATCGTTGCTCGAGTCGATGTTTGGTATCGTGTGAAACGTCTCCAAGTCTGCGAGTCCTAATTCGTATTGACCATCACTCAAATCTATCGGCGGAAAATAGTTTACCGTGAGCGCGCTGCTGCGACCCGTTAACGTGAGCGTGAACGACATATCATAGATTACACTCGCGAGACGGAGAGAGGGGAAGTGACGCGCGCGTACGAATACTCGGCAATTTATCGATATTATGAGTCTTTATTATAGAAGGTGCGAATCGCCATTACGCATGGATACATTGCAACATAATCTTAGTACACACAAACACACGCACGCACACCGGTAGTAATATTAGTATATAGGCCATAATTCCATAGACTTTTGCTGTAAAAATTGCATGCACAAGCGGCCGCAATTCATCTCGTCGAAACGTTGAAAACGATTGTGATTGTAGGTGATCGTTGTACCGCGTCCGAAATAGTAGATCAATTCCGCGGGAGGTCGCAGATTCCCAAAACTATCAAAGTACTGTACTCGCGGTCCGCGTTTGACGTACGCGACCCAGTGCGTACCGGTGCCTCGATTTTCATCCAGATTCGCGATACCGCATTCGTTGCTTCGTACGCGCGTAGGAAGCGTGTCGCGCATAAACACGCCTCGAAAGAACGGGATGGTGGCGCATTCACGTTCTAATTGCAGGTTCGTCATAGGTTGTTGCGTTATCGCTGCCACCGTCGCCACGCGCCTATGCGATCGGCGTTTTTTTTTTCTTTGTTCGCAGTCGTTGGCGTCTCGGGTTCAAGCCCGCGCCTCGCTTGTACGGTGTCAGATGCATCCCTCGCCCCTCCATCGCCCTATTATGACGCAAAGTCTCTTTCAGCTGTTTTCGAGAGGCCTTCGAATCGTTGACCGCTTTGGTTATACCAGCCGCTCCACCGGCCAATGCCCCGATAGCTGATAAAGCAGGTAGCACGAACGGAAGAAATGGAAGAAAGCCCCCGCGTTTCGCCACTCGTAGATTGCGATGTCGTCGTCGCCGTTGCGGATGTTTCCTTCCAGACTTTCGCTGTTTACGTTTCGTCCTTCTCATACCCATGCCGAGTTTAGTCTTAGCCTTCATCGTTGCCCACACTCCAGTCGCGGCTGCTTTTTCACCAAAGGTCGCGTCGTTCGCGAATACTCGTTCTCGCGCTCGTTCGGCTAACGCACGATCCGCCTCGTGTCGCCCTTCTAAATCCTTGCGACTAGAGTACGCGATATCGTGATCGCGGCACGCTGCGTCCAGAGGATTCACACCTTCGTCGCCACGAGCCAATCGCTTTAGCAAACGCGTTCCCGGTCCGCAGAACTGATAACCTGGAACGTGTAGTTCGAACGGCAGACGGTTTATGATACCGTTTACGAGACCCGATCCAGTCTTCTTCTTCTGATTATTCTTCTTCCTCCTCTGATTCTTCCCTAGTCCGTGAGACGTTGCGGTCGTTGATACAATCATATACGTTAGAATAGTCACGATAGCTACTACAATAATAAACGCGTACGCACGCGTCACCGATCACTGTGATAGTGACCTGCGCGACGCGTGCCACGAATATAAATAGTTGATTATATAATATGCGATTCGCGAAACAGTCGGACGTTATTCGCGTGACCGCGAACAGAATGCTCGAGGATGATAGGGATTCGAGTCGATCGAACAGACACGGCCCATTATTACCGCACAGCGTACGAGGCGTGATTTGCGGTCCGTCCGGGTGCGGAAAAACGAACGTACTTCTAAGTATGCTAGAGAGTCCGAACGGTTTGCGTTTCGAGAACGTGTACGTATACTCGAAATCATTGCATCAGCCAAAGTATCGATATCTCGAACAGGTGTTGTCGCTCGTCGACGGAATCGAATACTTTCCCTACTCGGACAACGCTGAGATCGTTCCACCGAGAGACGCTCGGCCCGATTCAATCTTCGTGTTCGACGATGTGGCGTGCGACGAACAGAATGCGATACGCGAATACTTCTCCATGGGCCGTCACGCGAACGTGGATTGCTTTTATTTGTGTCAGTCGTACGCTAGAATACCTAAACATTTGATCAGGGACAACGCGAATTTTCTCATGCTGTTCAAACAAGATGGCACGAACTTGCGCCGCGTGTACAACGATCACGTGAACACAGACATGACGTTCGAATCGTTCAACGACTTGTGCGCGAGATGTTGGCGTCGCCGATACGATTTCGTGGTGATCGATAAGGATAGTTCCATGTACGAAGGTCGATATCGAAGAGGATTTAACGAGTTTGTCGTAGCTCACTGACATCAGTAAACCGCGAGTCATTCATCGAGCAACACGAAATGGCCAACGAACCGCCGACGACAACGACTGCTATAACCCCGAACACCGACGACGACCCGAAGCATTCGCAAAAACATCGCCGACGTTATCGACAAAAAGGGACGAAACATCAAAAAGGAACGAAACGTCGGAGCGCGGACGCAAAGGTGGAAATCGCCAAAGTCAGCGACGTTATACGTAAAAAGTGCTTGGCCTTGAAAATTGGTAAAATGGCTACGGAAGCGGCTGTGGAGGCGAGTACGCGTCCCATCGTCGAACCGCTGAAACGATTGATCGAAAACTCGTCCGCGTTGAAAATGGGCTCAACGCCTCGATCGCGACCAGTGAAGAGGAAACACGAATACGATCAACAATCATCGAAGAGACTTCGTCTCGTTACTCCATCGATAACCAACGAACGTCCGAATAACCCTCCAGATTCTAGCGACTATGACGACGACGACGACGACGACGACGACGATGATGACAACGACACCGACAACAACGACAACGACGCCGACAACAATGACAACAACAACAACAACAATACCGATAACGACAACAATGATGTTGACGATGAAGATAATGTTGACGATGATGTTGTTAATGATATTGTTGATGATGTCGACGACGAAGATGATGAAAAAATTCAGGATAATGAGTCGTCGGCAAAGGTTTATGATTTGGATTCGCTGCGTAACCCCGTCGATGATATTGAAGTGTATTTACGGAACGCCAAAGGACCCTTGTCTCGAGAATACCTGCGACTGTTGTTCACCGATACCAAGAAACGAATCGATAACGTGTACGGCGTATACTCTGGATCCGACGACGACCTAATGATCGGTGATTCCGTACTCACCATCGACGAGGACGGGGACGACATTCGTGTCAACGGAACGCGATACGCGGGGACTAGGGGTTTGTACGAACTACTGTTCATGCGAATCCCCAACGTTAGCATGTACACGGACGCGGATATGCACTCGTACCGACGCATCTTACTATCAACGAACGCGCATAAGCGAAACCATTCACCGAGTAAGCGCACGCTGGGTAACAGGGGGTATAAGTATAAGAAAATCATATCCGCGATAATCGGTGGGGTGCGGACGTCGGGTGTCAGACGCGTTAGGGGCATGGGTATGAATGGGGGCGCGGGCGACGCGGTCACGCGACGAGGACAAGGATTACCAATCGACGAATCGATGACGGTTACCGATAATGCGATCGATTATGTGTACTGGGACGATCCGAACGAATTGATCGATAGACTGAGATTGCTCGTAGCATCTCGCGCGGCAGGTCACACGGGTCACGATAACGAAATCGCATCCATCGTGGAGGAACTTCGCGAGGCTAAACATATCATAAATTGAACGATTCGGTGATCATCGCGTCAGTGGTGTTCGCGCATACGCATCGTTATGTCGGTGAATAAGTTTGGTACCTCGTTACGCAATAACAACAACAACAACAACAACAACAACAATGACGAAGCGAGAATGGCAATGACGAGATTATTGTCCTCGGTGGACGAACGCTTTACCCAAAAAATCGAAACAGCTATCGCGAGCGCTCGACTGGACGCCGAGTATCAACGATCACAACTCGAGACGCGAGTACAACGAACGATGACGGATATCGTTAACGCGCAATTATCCCAGCTAGAGGATGAGTTAAATACCGCGATGGAACGACGCTTCGATCACTTGAAAAACATACTCGAAACGTTCACGACAACGACGTCGCCGACAGCGAAAACAACCACGGATCTGTACAAACGAAAGGAACTGCGAAAAGCGAACGAGGGTCCGCGAAAACGTCTTTGGAACATCGCAACCATCACCGACCCACCCGCGAAAACATGAGCAAGGAGCGAGTACAATTAGTGAACGAATTACACGCCCCCGCGAGACGAAATTTCCCACGGCGTAGCGTCGTGATTCGCGGTTACGATGATTTGTGGCAGGCCGATTTGGTGGAGATGCGTCCGTACGCGAAGCAAAATCGTGGATATCACTATATACTAACGATCATCGATGCGTTCAGCAAGTACGCGTGGGCCGTACCCGTTAAAACAAAAAGTGGACGCGACGTGACCGCGGCGTTCACGATCGTGTTGCAGCACGTTCTCCATCGTCTTTCCATACACTGCGTTATTCATTAATTTATACAGAGTCTTCTGAAATTCGCTGGTTGCCCGCGTCCGCAAATCAGTGTTCAAACGAATGTAGTCGCGCAACCAGTGCGACTGATCGAATCGCAACACCCGATGAATTCGCGTTACGCGTAAACCGTGTCGTACGCACTGTTTCAGGTAGCGATAATGTATGACGTATCGCTCCTTATCGTCGAGCGTGGCAAGTAGCTTTGTCTGTTTTCCTTCTGGAGCGTGCTCGCGCACCGGGCAGAATGGAAGGTCAGCGTGGGCGTCGTGGATCTCCTGGGGATATTCGATGTCGACCTCCAACAGGTATCCCTCGGATTCCTTGGCGTCCTCGGTGTCCTCGCCGTCCTCGGTATCCTCGCCGTCGGATAGTGATGATACATCGAGCGCGGCAGCCGTCGCATCGTCCAGCCATCGAAACCCACCTTTCGGCATAGCCTGCGACATCGCCCATCCGTACAAGTTGTTGACGTCGAAGTACATCAGATACGTCGATGCCTTCGATTCGTCGTACATCCCTGCAGGCAGGTACTTGTTGTTGGCACGCGCGTACCTGTGCGAGCACTGACTCAGACCGCCGCGTATGCCACGCTCTACGAACAGTAGCATGTCCACGTCCGTTAAAAGTTCTAATCGTACGCCGGTGTACTTGAGCATCGCGTCCCACGTGAAACTCGGTAGCGTAAAATAATGCGCGGGATCTAAATCGTAACTCGCGATACAGTCCGTGCGGAAACTCTCGAATACGTCGGCGAGTAACAGTACATCTGTTTTCAAGTACAAATCACTGTACTCGCCCAATGTCTGTACGCGAAAAGTATTCCACACGTTCGCGGCGTGCGCGTAATCAGGCTCCGACGCGGCGCTATCGTTCAACCGATTATAGAACGCTTCGCGGGACGGTAAACGCGTATCATTAAGTTTAATGTACGACGTCACGTAGTCGTACGGGAAGACGCCCTTCCTGGTAAGGAGATTGAATTGATCATCCGACAGGGATTGAAACTCGCGTCGTAGAATCGCGAGTCGTTCTTTGCCGAGGTCCGAAGCGAGTTTCTCCAGACTAGCGGCCAAAAACTTTAACGAATCTATGAATCGAAATTTCAATCCCCTCTTCCAATCGGTGTTCTCGGCGTCGATTCCCTTGACATGTTTCGTGAAAGATATATACCGCTCTTTCGTTACCGGTAGCAGATCGATCTGTCCTTCGAACGCGGACGCCAACTCCTTAATCACGAAATGCGCGTCGTAGCCTGATAAATTATGAAACACTACCGGTATCGTGTACGATCGTTGAAACTGTAAGTTGCACGACACGTGGGCCGCGCCTCGATACTCGCCCGTCGAGTGACAATGGTCGCGCACTTTTTTATCCCCCTCGACGAAAGGTTGTCCGCACACGTGACAGTCGATCGCTTCGTTAAAACTGGTGTTTCGTTAACGAGTTCATCGGTTTCGCGTTCCGCAACCACGAATACGCAATGTCCGCAAAGTCTCGAAGTTCTTGTACGAACCACTTCACGCACTCGGATTCGTAACGATACGCGCGATAACGGCACAGAGACGCGTCGGTGGAACAATGGATGTAGTATCCCACGCTGTATGCTCTATGCTGCTGGTACGTGTACGTCCGACTCCGCTCCGCAGGCTCGACGTCCTCCAGCATGCATTCGAAGTCCGCGTAAATGATGAACGGCGCTCGTTCCTTATTTTTGAAATTTTTGAATTGCAGCCATTTATCCTTCAGGGACGGCAATTCGACGGCGCACTCGTTCAGACGTTGGCAGTCCACGTTGTGCTTCGTCAATTGCACGTTCGAATGAAAGAAGCTGAGACATCTGCAACGATAATAGTATTAATAATACAACATAATAATCAATAATACATCGATCGAAATATACCATATTTTACTCACCTTTCGCAAACGAATACTTGATGTCCGTGATTACCGAGCTGCTTCGAAATCAGTCTCGACATGCTGCGAATGCACGCGAAATGATAACGTTGAGGCTCGTTGGGGTCCTGCACCAGTAGGAGGTTCGCGTGTCTCTCTCGCTTGTTCTCGGTCAAACGCAGAGGTGCGCAGCTTCCGTCGGACCACGCGTACACGTTCACCGACACGTCGTTCATCCTCTCGAACTTTGCCAGCTGGTCCAACGTTACGGGTAGAGTCATATCGCCCGTACGAAACACATCCAAGTAGTGTTGGTACGATGCGATCCTATCACTATTCGCAGCAACAGGGTACAAACTGGCAACGACAGCCCACAAGAAGCACGCATTGTCTCTGTTCTTTATGTTCACCACCGCTTTCTTCAGGACGACGGCGCGCGGAAGCGGTACGTTGCAACCGCCTCGAAGTGGATTATGCTTATTAATATTCACTAGAATATTTAGCACTGCCCTTAAGGTCCATCCACTGTCGCGATCTTGAAACTCCTCGAGCATCACTAGCGTGGGAGCGATCACGTGCTTCGAGTACCACTCGCGAACGTTCGAAGTCATGAATAGTACTCGATTTCGCGTACCGAAACTTTTCATCTCCGTATTCTCACCCAACATAAACTCCGCGTTAAAGTTCGTATTCACAGACACGCTCTTATGTGCCGTGATAGCGTTCGTGACGCGCGAGATCACAATTCGTCGAGCACCCTCTAAAAATCGTCGCGGATCGACGTGTCCCACGTTGATAACCGCACCGGTTGAAATACGGCCTATAAACGCCGATTCCACGTCTTCCCATACGACTTTGGGTGCAGTCGATCGGCCCGAAACACCGCAACCGACTCGCGAAAACTTTTCCCGCACGATCGCGCGCAATGTCTTGATTCGCGTGATCAGCGACACTAGGCGTTGTTTCGCGGCCACTGACATTCCTCCGCTGCTCTGGTACTGGACGATGAGCTGCAGGCACGTGTCGCAATGGTTCACCCAATCTCGGAATTCCGCAATAGAGCGTAAAAGCTTAGACATCTGGGACAAAACCCTGTACGTGTCCATGAACCCCTCCATGTTCACTTATTCACAAAGGTTTTTTTTTGTCTACCAGACACGCACGAATAGTGTCGAATGGGTGATACGACTCTTCCTGGTGATGCGGTCGGTGATCGGATATCGGAAACCCAACGGCAAAATGAGACGCTTCGAGTGTAGTCGCATAATCGGTGTCGGGTGCTCATCCAAAAATCTTGCTAATTCACGACACAAAAACGAGTCCACGGTGATAGTCAATGTTCGAGGGCACAACACTTTGTACACTTCGACCGCGCCGTTCTCAATGTCTTGCAGAAGCGTTAACGGTGTACACACGATCGCGGTAAAGTACTTCACATGTTTGCGATGCACATCTTTATCACCAACAATGCAATACAATGTGCATTTGCTCGCAGTACTGTATCGCGCGATATGGCGTAGCAATTGACGGTGGTGATGCGACAATTGCATAAATCCGTTTTGAACGATAATGTTCCACGAAGTCTCGAATAATGACTGCGGGCTTAACACGTCCCGGATTTTATGCTTCTCGATCATAAGCGTTTGGTGGTCCAACTGCGGCATCGCGGATGAAGGACTCGCGTTAATCAGATGCCCACGGGCCTATATTGAACTCTTTTCACCCTTACACGGTCCCGGTCCCGCTTCCACTTACCTACTATAAACACACTGCATGGCGCGGTCCAATGTTGTGTTTACTCCATGGGCTATCGCGACGATTAACTTACAGTCTCCTCCTCGATCATTAAAATACTCGGAACTCTTCCCCGAATAATTATCGCTATATGCACGTGCGCTGTATCGGTCCCACGATTGAAACATAAACACACGGCACGAGGAGTGTGCACGTAGGCGCCCGAAACGTGTTCGATCCTGTTCAGATGTAAACACACTGCATGTCGCGGTGCGCTGTATGACTTCTCAGAAATCATGTACCACCCTCTTTCTCAGAAATCATCATGGAATGCAATGTCGTGTTTACTCCATGGGCTATCGCGATGATTGATTTACAATAATTATCGCTCTATGTTTACATCATTGCACGTGCGCTGCATCGGTCCCACGATTCAAACATAAACACACGGCACGAAGCGCGTGCACGTAGGCGCCAAAAACGCGTTCGATCCTGTTCAGATATAAACACACGGCATAGCACGGTGCAATGTTTATTCCATGGGTTATCGCGATGATTGATTTATAATAATTATCGCTCTATGTTTACATCATTGCACGTGCGCTGTATCGGTCCCACGATTCAAACATAAACACACTGCATGTCGCGGTGCAATGTTTATTCCATGGGCTATCGCGATGATTGATTTATAATAATAATAATAATAATTATCGCTCTATGTTTATATCATTGCACGTGTGCTGTATCGGTCCCACGATTCAAATATTTCCTTATCTTTTCTCAGAAATCATGGTCACGCGATTTGAATTTCCACGAATCGGTCGCAGTCGCGCCTGCGCACCGATCCCCGCACACGTACGGAGATTGCGCGGCGGCGACGCGTGCCCAAATATACCTTAGACATGCAACAGGTGACGTCAGCACGAAACGTATGAAAACCTTGGAAAATTTACCATGGCGGACCCAAAGTACCTTAAACGTACAATAGGTGGCGCCAACCCGAAATGTATGAAAAACCTGGAAAATTTACCAAGACGGGCCCAAATACCGACGCGGACCCAAAGTACCTTAAACGTCCAGTAGGTGGCGCCAACCCGAAATGTATGGAAAACCTGGAAAATTTACCAATACGGGCCCAAATACCGACGCGGGCCCAAAGTACCTTAAACGTCCAGTAGGTGGCGCCAACACGAAATGCGCGCGACGCCATTTTGAAAATTTGAAAATCCTCCCCCTCCCCCGTGACGTCAACCCCCTCGCCCACGAACTCGACCTGCGCGCGCGACGCCATTTTGAAAATTTTGAAAATCCCCCTCCCCTGTGACGTCATCCCCCTCACCCACGAACTCGGTCGACGCCATCTTGGAATCCCCCTCCTCTGTGACGTCATCCCCCTCACCTACGAACTCGGTACCCCCTCCCCGCCTCACCCCCTCGCCCATCTCGCGGAAGAGCGCGGTACCTCCCCCCGCCCCGCCTCACCCCCTCGCCCCCACTTGAGCCAGAATCGGCATAGCCTAACTACTCGCAACGACGCCGCATCGCTCGTGTGCATTGACCCTTAAAGGCGGGAACTCCTAGCTGCCGGTGGGAGAAGTATGTATCTGTTTCTACATAGCACTAGTGGGGTCTGCACTACCGGCAGGTAGGAGATCCCGCCTTAAGGCCGATCGCAGCGACCGGCAGCGACCGGCAGCGACCCCACTAGTGACAGATAGTTACAATACGCTACTTAGCAGTCTTAGCACTTGCGTTGACTGGTGGTGCCTCGCAAGATTGATATATTTTCAAATTTGTCAGCAAATTCCACCGATTGGTTCCAACGTAAAAGTTTAGTGTATTTGGTAACTAACCAGCAGGGCAGGCGCGAGGATGCTTGGCACCCTTATGTAAGAAAATTTCCCCAGATTTCTACACCTGATTTCCTATTTAATATGTTTTGTATCTACGGTGTACAAAAAAAGAATTACATATACATTTTGTTTCTGTGAAAGTTGGATTTCTTTATTATTAAGCGTCCAATATAGTATTTTAGCGCCACCTTCGACTAGCGTCCTTATGCCTAGTTACTTTGTAACGCGGACGGCACCACGTGCCGCTGCTGAAATCGAAACAAATGCCCGCGATACTCTCGAGTTCTTTCCAGCCACGTGCCTCGAAAGTCAGTCATTGTTCACAGACCGCGGGGGTGAGATCGTGCGTTGATTTACGGTGTGTGAAGTAATTGTGAATTATATTACTTACCGTTTCGCGATTTCATCGTGGTTATTTGTGAAAATGCCGAGAAAAGCGCTCATACACTCCGACGTTATTCTCGACAAGTTACAGGAGTGTGAAAAGTGCCAAGTGTTCGATGAGGATTATAAATTGAAGTGCCGCACGGATAAAGTGTGGGAAGATGTATCTTTAAAAATTTGTGACAAGTTATCAGCAAACACGTTGAATTTCTACGTCAGGAACAATCGCTGGAATTTGCTGACCGATTTAAAGAAACACTTCCAAATTCCAGTGGAAGAGGAAGAAGAAGAAGAAGACGAAGACGAAGCAATGGTGGATAGCATCGATGTCTCCAACGTAAGTAATATTAGTCAAGATTTCGTGCCCCACAATGACACGCATAAAATACATAATACACTGCCGCCAGTTTTTTTTGATATTACATTGTCCGAGGAGCAATGGAAATCTATTGCTCCTGTATCGAAAATTTATAAAGAAAAGGGTACTCGTGGAAAATCTTACACAATACTTAGTCCCGGTTGGACCGATATTATTTGTAAAGCTAGTTTTTTAAAAACGAAAATTCCGTGCGCTTCTACGTTCAAATATAGCAAAATTTTCGATTCTCCGGAAGCGGAAATATATTTGAAAATATACGGCACTTGTAATGAATGCGGTGCCGAATTTAAAGCTCATTGCTTAAATAAACCGGCTCCTGGCACTGGTATTGTGTTAAGAGTGCACACAGTCGATGCTTCGGGAATACCGCATGAAAAGAAAAGGGCGGTAAAAGGAAAACATAGGGTAGAAATAGGAAAACAGCTTTTAAAAATTAAGCCCAGACAATGGCGAAACGATGCCGCGACTGATTTAAGCTACGACGATCCCGAACCGCCTTATGTTGCGCGACAATGTACTCTGAGGAAAATAAGAGAAGAAGCCATTGTACGGGAATTAGGAATAAATAAAAATCTTGACCCTATTAATTCATTATGCGAGTTGAAATGTAAGGGACAATACTCAGGGTACATTAAACAGATCGCAAAGGATTCTTTCTATTGTTTTTACTGGTCTCCCATGCAAATGGACCTGTATAAAACATTAATTAAATCGTGCAGGAAAATAGAAATAGACGCGACTGGAAAATTAGTAAAAACTATAGAAAAACTAAATGGTGACAAGAAACATATATTCTTGTACCAAATTATTATAAAAGGTGCAAATGGAATACAACCAGTATTTCAAATGCTTTCAGAAAAGCATGATACAAATTTAATTACTTACTGGTTGAGGGAGATCATAAGAGACGGGGCACCGGTGCCTCCAGAAGTTGATTCAGATTATTCATTGGCGCTTTTGAATGCAACCAGCCTGGCATTTAATGAACGTTGCTTAAAGAATTACATTTCCGATTGCTATCGATGTATTACTAGCGAAATTTTGCAACATCCACTTCGGTGTTTCATCAGAATTGATATTGCCCATTTAATAAAAATTATTTGTAGCAAAGATGTATTTCATAGAAAGCATCCTAAAATTAAAGACTTCTTTGTGCGATGCGCGGGTATAATGTCATCGTGCGATAATGTCGAAGATTTTAGTACACTGCTTAGCTCAATATTTATTGTCGCTTACAGTGAGTACGATGGCAAAGATTCTGATGGAAATGAAGTAATTTGTGAGCAAAAGCGGTCGTATTTATTCGAAAGAATAAAGTCATTCACCTTTACGTGTGAGGAGAATGACACGGAATACGATGATTTAGAAATGATACCAGACAATGAAAATATAGTTGCATTTGTAAATAATATCAGAGATGAGGCTCAACAAATTGCAACAAACAGTGTAGAGACAGATAGATATAACGCGTTTTATTGTCCGGAACTAGTCGCATATCTAGTTAAATTGGCAAAACATTTTCCACTCTGGACACAGGTGAGTAGTATGTCTAGGACAGTTCTAACCCAGGTCCTCTGAGGGGGGTGCGGGGGCGGGGGGAAGTTGTGGCGCGCGGGGGAGTGCGGCGGAGGGAAACATGGGCGCGGGGCCTGCGGGGAGAGGAAGACAGGTTGCGCGCGCACGAGCCGCGGAGTGGGGGAAGCCGCGATCGTGGAGGGGATCACTCCGGGCCGAGCCGCCGCGGAGGCCTCTCCAGACCGGACCCACCGTCGGAAGGGGGGAATGACCCCCAAAAAATCTCTTTCAAAACCTTGACCCACCCCAAAATTTTTTTTCAGAGTGAGGGGACAACCCCCAAATATTTTTCCAAATCATTATGCGATGGAATTGTTTAATAATTGTTTCGGACAATGTCGGGAAAGACCAGCGTTTTCACACCGCGTCTTCGGGGAGAGAAAGAGACAGAGCATTACTTTAAAGTTAAAATTTGGAGGAGGCAAAGAGACAACACTACATAGTGGTACAACCGCTTTCGTTCTAAAGTTAATAGTATTCTAAAGCATTCCGATTTAGCGTCGCTGCGTCTCGCGCGATCGTGTGTAATTTGACTCCTCTGGAGCAGCCGTGCAAGGTGACCTCATTTTCACGGCGCGAAGAACGCTCGAACGAAATAAACGCTGAATCTTAAAATTATGTGGCCAGGAGGAAGACGGGTGAATAAAATTGACAAATAATATGTGTTTAAGAAATTTATTTAAATTTAAAAGAGTATAATTTTAACATTTTTTCCTACGAGCATCAGAATATCATTGATGGCGCATGCTACCAGTTCGCAATCTACATGATAATGCCGCGCATACATATAATTATGCTGTATCAGCCGAAACTGTGTCGGATGATTTTGTGCGCTAATTCGTCATACGCATGAATCATGGAAAAAGAGGAGAGAAGGAAGACGGGTAAATAAAATTGAGACATTATATATGTTTATGATATATATATATTGTTACAAATAATGTACTAATTGTACAATTTAACATTCGCTACGAGCGGCGTCGACAATATCATTCATGGCACATGCCAGTAGTTCGCAATCGATAAGAGATTCACCATCGAAATATTCGCTGCCGCATATAGTTTTAGCGATGTGACACGAATCTAAAGTTTCACCGGTGACATCATGCCGTTGTAACACAGTGACAAAATTTGAAAATTTCTCATGGACAAGATGCGTATTTTCGAAAAGCCGCGAATACATGTGGTCGATACAACGCTCGAGATTAAATAAAAACTTTATAGTTTCTAATTTGAAATATAAAGACTTATTTTGTAGCGACATCTTCACAATTCGCGACTTATACATTATACAAAATTCTACCAACAATTCGCCAATCCATAGCGGTGCTGATCCAATTAATTGTGCATGTTTTTCAATGTCTGTGCGTTTTTCCATTAGTGTTTTCCATGTTGGAAGATCCAACAACAATTGATTCCCACGATTATCACCAAGAACAATTTCCACCAGTGGTATAGATTGCACGCTGATGCCAATTTCCAGATATTTATACGATGCAGGCGTTAGCGCGTATCTTCTAACCATGATACGTGATGTTTGATGCGATCTAAGAGTCCGATCATGAAAATTACCGTTTATCAGGAAAACACATAAATAAATAACGATGATATGGTATGAAAAAATTAAATCTTACCTGTTAGATGTGTTCTTCCTAAATGGCGATACATCATCTTGCATGATCGGAACGTAATAATTCGCAACACCGGTACTGTACATTTTTTTTTTTTTCTCGAAGCACTGTGTGTATGTCGAAAGTCACTGAGAGGCTGTAGAGTGATTAATGCAATAGCGTGCGAGGTGCTGGCTTAAATAGTGGTGCTATGCACCACCTCTACCATCTACCCCTCCTAATAAAAGTCTCGACACGTGTCGAATGTAATATGATACTTTTGGGAACGTCGAATCTTAGAAAATAGGTGTCAGCAGAAATTGTGTCGGATGATCTTGCGGGCTAATTCGTCATATGCGTGAATCATAGAAAGAATTATGCTGTATCAGCAGAAACTGCATAGAACCATGTTGGGGCGGATCGCCATTTTTTTTTTGCATGCAATGCATTCGAGGGAGGGAGTACACCAAAAGAGTTAGACAGAGATACCAATTCATGATGAGGATATAAATATGCGCTCTAAACTGCACAAAGCCCTAAATCGCTGCAACGTGTTGCAAGGAAAAAGACATACTGCATTTACGACCATGGAAGAATTCGCGCAAGTAGAACGCCAATTGTTGGATCAATCTGCACGATTGACTTCACGGGAAGAGTACCTCGCGTGGGAAGAACGGTGCAACGAGTGCATCGAATCTTTAGAAGAGCACAGCCGTGTAAAACGCCCGCGATTATCAATCGGTGTTCAACAATCGTTGGTTGCTCGAATCGCGCAGCTCGAAGGACTGAAACATTCGTTGCGCAGACGTTTCGTGCACGAAGGTGCAGGACATTCGAGTATAGGACTTTTGTGGCGCGAGATAGACACTGCGTTCGATAGCCGCGTGTTAACTGGTGCAGTGCTAAATTCAAACTATATCGAACCGCGCAACTTCCTTCAGGATGCGGGGACCATTGTGCTGGAGCAAGTGCGGGGCGCTTTGAGGAAACGTCGAAACCTCAAAGTGAACACGGTGTTCAACGGCGAATTTGTGGCGGGTGACAAGCATGCTTGCAAAAGCATCAACACTCGAAACTGCGAACTCTTCGGTACATCCGATCTGCAGGAGTGGTACCAGCGATGCGTCATCGAACCCACTCTGGCATCGCTGGAAGAGTTCCAGGAACGCGATAGCGGATGGGCATTGACGAGAATCCTCAACCTGACCGTCAATGTCAATAAGTACAATCCGCTGCGCGCGGGATGTCACGTCAAGTTGCCGCGGAAATTGTCTTTGAAGAAAGCCACAATTAGCATGCAATCCCCGGACAATGCATGCTTCGCGTGGACAGTGGTCGCCGCTCTCCATCCCGCGGAAAGGCATTCCGATCGCTCAAGTTCGTACCCCGACTATGCTTCCGTGCTAAATCTCCAGGGCATTGAGTTCCCAATGTCTCTGGAGCAAATAGGGATGTTTGAAGGGTTAAACAACATCTCCGTCAACGTGTACAGCTTCGAGGCGGAGAAAGAGTTGACGGTCTTTCCGCTGCGTCTCACCAGCCACAAGAGGGATCAACACGTCAATATGCTCTACACGCCGAATCAAGAACACGGTGATGTAGGGCATTTTGTACTAATCAAGGACTTGTCCCGGCTGGTGAGCGCACAGCTAAGCAAGCATGATGGAAAGAAATTCATCTGTGATCGGTACGTAAAGAAAACTTGTGAAATGTTGAAATGTCTCACGAAACAATTGAATATAAAAAATTTCATGTTTTTGCAGATGCATGCACTACTTCAGATCTGCCGAGAAGTTGGAGGCGCATGCAGTGGACTGTGGACAAATGAACGATTGCGCCATCCTGCTGCCCAGCGAAGGTAAAAATTTCCTCAGCTTCGAAAACCACTGCAGGAAGGAGCGGCTCCCCTTCGTGGTGTACGCAGATCTGGAGTGCATCATCGAGAAAACAGAGGACAGCGACGGAATTGATGACAACAAATTACATACGTATCAACATCATAAAGTTCATAGTATAGCCTATTATATGCATTGCTCGTACGATACATCGCTATCGACGTATCGATGTTGCCGCGACGCGGATTGTGTTTCATGGTTCGTATATGAACTGAAAAAATTTGCAAATTTCGCCAAACCCATCTTGAGCAGTAATGTTCCCATGCTTGATTTAACCAACGAACAGTTGACGACATTTCACAATGCAACACAGTGTCATATTTGTGAAGAATCATTCAAGGCTGACGATATACGAGTTCGCGATCATTGTCATCTGTCCGGACGGTTTAGAGGACCGGCACATTCGCAGTGCAATTTAAATTATAAAAATGCGTTTTACATCCCCATAGTTTTCCATAATTTGTCCGGCTACGATTCACATTTCATTATCGAGGAAATAGCTACCGCTTTCGACGGTCACGTTGATGTATTACCCATAACTAAAGAAAAGTATATTTCTTTCACAAAAAATGTCGAAGATACGGCTGAATCAGACTCGCGAAATTATATTAAATTACGATTCATCGATTCGTACAAATTTCTCAATACCAGTCTCGACAAATTAGCATCTTTTCTGACCACAGATCAATTAAAAATTTCACGATCCAAATTTGAAAAATTATCCACCGAAGATTTCAATTTATTGACGCGAAAAGGTGTCTTTCCGTACGAATACCTTGATTGCGCGAACAAGCTGCAGGATCCATGCTTACCACCGCGCGAGTCGTTCTACAGTTCGTTAACGGGTAAGACTGTATCAGAAACCGATTACGCGCATGCCGAGACTATCTGGCAGCGTTTAGGGATTAGAACATTGGGCGAATACAGCGACTTGTATTTGAAAACAGATGTCTTGTTATTGGCAGATATTTTTGAAAATTTTCGCGAAAGTTGTATCAAGAGTTATGGACTAGATTCAGCGCATTATTATACTCTACCTGGTTTCACGTGGGATGCCATGCTAAAGCATACCAAAATTACATTTGAATTGCTCACCGACGTCGATATGGTCATGTTTGTTGAACGCGGTATACGCGGGGGTTTAAGCCAATGTTCCGGAAGATATGCACATGCCAATAATAAGTACATGCCATCTTACGACGCATCGGAAAAGTCATCGTACTTGATGTACTTTGACGTGAACAATTTGTATGGATGGGCAATGTGTCAGCCCCTGCCATATGCTAAATTTCAATGGGTCGAAGATGCTGCAAATTTTGACGTGTCTTCAATCCATGTCGATTCGTCCACGGGATACATTCTCGAGGTAGATCTGGAATATCCGCAATGTCTGCACGACGCTCATGCTGATTTACCGTTCTGTCCGACGCGTGCCAAACCACCGGGCAGCAGACAGGACAAGTTACTCGCGACGGTATACGATAAGCAGCGTTACGTTATCCATTACCGCAACCTGCAGCAGTGCACGCGTCACGGTCTTCGTATTACAAAGATACACGGCGTGCTTCAATTCGCTCAATCTCCCTGGCTCTGCGATTACATTGAACTCAACACACGATTTAGAACAAGCGCGACAAATGATTTTGAAAAGAATTTATACAAATTGATGAACAACGCGGTATTCGGTAAAACTATGGAAAATGTGCGAAATCACGTGGACGTAAAACTTTTGACTCATTGGGAAGGGCGATATGGCGCGGAGGCAATGATCGCGAAACCGAATTTCCACAGCAGAAGTGTTTTTTCGGAAAATTTAATAGCTGTTGAATTGCGAAAACTCGAGGTGAAATTCAACAAACCGATATACGTGGGTATGTGCATTCTAGACATATCAAAAATTTGTTTGTATGAATTTCACCACGAGTACATGTCGCCAAAGCACGGGCCAAATTGCAAAATTCTATACACCGACACAGATAGCCTCATTTATCACATTCAATGCGACGATATCTACGAGACCATGAAACACAATATCGGTAGATTCGACACGAGCGATTATCCTATCGACAATGCATATAATATGCCGCGCGTAAATAAGAAGGTTCCAGGGCTGATGAAGGATGAAAATAACGGTGCCATAATGACCGAATTCGTAGGTCTTAGAGCGAAAATGTATGCACTGCGCGTAGACGGCAAAAAAGATACAAAAAAGGCGAAAGGCGTCAAGACCAACGTCATAGCTAGAACGATAACTTTCGACGACTACGCGCAGTGTTTGCTAAGGGAGATCGAAATGGTTCGCAGACAATCATGCATACGGTCTAAATTGCACAAAGTGTACACCATTTCGGAATCCAAAATCGCTCTAAGTCCCTACGATGACAGCGGTATATCGTACCCGATTCGACCGACACTCTGCCCTGGGGACATTATAATATCCCATTGTAAAATAGAAATTATTGTATTTATTATAAATAGTGGAATTATTGCGTAATATAAAATTGCTTGCAAATGTATAGAAATTATTGTATTTATTATAAATAGTGGAATTATTGCGTAATATAAAATTGCTTGCAAATGTATAGAAATTATTGTATTTATTATAAATAGTGGAATATCACACGCTCGCAAAATTTGAAAACTTCGTATCGACATGTTGTATAGTTTCATAAAGGCGATGACGAAAAGTATATAATGAGAATAGGATTTTCGGAAGATTCATGTGGCGGTGAAGCCAATCATATCCATTTTTTCTATAAATTCCCTGAATGTAATGAAGAATGATGTATCTTTCTTTGCTATCCATGGGCTAGTAAATAACGATACATAATTCTTCATTACATTCAGGGAATTTATAGAAAAATGGATATGATTGGGTTCACCGAGACATGAATATTCCAGAATCCTATTCTCATTATACGTTTTTCAACATCGCCTTTATGGAACTTTAGACTCATGCTGCGATGTTGAAAAGCATATAATGAGAATATTTCGATGATAAATCTCTGGTTGATTGCAAACTGATGGCATGTGCCTTTGAATGATATTATCGACGTCGGTTGCAGCAAAATGTTAAATAAATTATTATTGTATTTATTAACTCATTCATATAAATAGTGGAATTAATGTGTAAAAAAAAAAAAAAAAAAAATTGTTCACACATGTATATGTATAATTGTATTTATTGAACCATGTATTATTATTTTACAATACATTATTTTTATTTATCCAAGAATTGTGTGATTTATCAAAACCCAACCACTTGACGTACACCTTATCCCCCTTTCTACGCAACACTTTTTCCACTAGATACACATCAGGATCGGTGACGCGTTGCAGCTCGTGTTCATAGAATCCTCCGGCAACGGGTTTTCCACAGGAATCGACGAGCAGATACGTTGCAGGATTAGTTGCCTGTACTTTGGCTATCTTGAACACCTCCGTTGTCCAATTCGGTGTATAGCCTTTATCGAAGATGGTTTTAAATTTGCTCACGCGCCCAAATTCGCCCAACTTGAATCTCGCTGGAGCAGCGATCTTTATGTTGTTGTATACGGTGGCTAGCAGCCTGTCGGCGATCACAGGGGTAACATCGCAAGGACGCATTTTGATGGTTCTATGTTTTCGTGCGTTATACTCTGCAAGCAGACGCGGTAGGGCATCGGTCCATCTATAGGTTCCATTGAGCGTAAACAATTTCCACATATTGTTCTTCAAAGTTCGATTGAAACGTTCAACGACAGAGGCCTTCATCACAGAATACGTCGAATAATGATTAATGTCATGCTTTGTCAAGAGTTTCTGCATATCGGCGTTGTAAAATTCTTTTCCTTGATCGGTTTGCAAATTTTTCGGATATCGATCTCTAAATATCTTTGCGAACGCTTTAGTAACCTCAGCGCCACTTTTAGTCTTGAGCGGCAACGCCCATGCATACTTGCTCAACACATCGATGATGGTGAGTATGTAGTGGTGACCCTGGTTGAATCGCGAGTATGGACGCATTTCTACAATGTCAGCTTGCCACAGATCGTCGTATCCGTGCACTATGACGCGTCTCCGCGGGAAATGTCTTCGAGCTGGAGCATGCAATTCCTCAACGAGTTGTAGCTTCTTGTGACCATGGTTTTCTTCTTTACTCTTGGATTTCGATAATGATTGCATGTTTGATCGCAGAGGTGTCTTGGACACGAATGATGCGATAATTATCGGGTACGTGCATTATGTGCTTCTCATCTGTCCGAGGAAATTCTGGACAAGTTGCTGCTCCGTAGCAAAAGCGGTTATAGCCTCTTTAACTTTACGAGTTTCGTTGTCCGGTTGTGGGATAGAATTCAACGCCTGCGATATCTTTTGAACGCTGTTTTGCAATGTCAGCATACCTCTTTGAAACATGACCAGCTTCCTCTCTAATTCTTCCTGCTGCTCTCTCAAAAGTTTAATGCTCTTTTCCACGTACAGTTTATTGACGGCATCGGTGTCGGCCGCCGGCTGAGCTACGCGTCGTATCTTGCGTGATTTCGCATCAAAGTCGGCACCAGCCACGCAAAGGGCGTTATCTCGCATGTAATTTCGAAGCAAACCGCTCCATTTGTAATAGTCCATTCTAGCTGCTCCACTCTTCTCGAGCGATACCCCAAATTTGTTGATCGGCATCTCGATGCATACAGTGCGCATCGTTCGCGCGCGGTTTAATTTATAATGAGGCCTACCTCGCGGAGTTTCTCAATAATCGATAGAATTTCTGGATCGTGAGAGTTGTTACCCGCCTGACGTGACGCTTCCAGCAAACGCAATCGATCCACCAGCTCGTTGGGATCGTCCCAGTGTACGTAATCGATCTTGTTATCGTTTACCACCATGACTCGTGGTACCGTTACACCTTTTCCCGCCCTAGTAGTCGATGCGCGAGGGAGTAGCGGTGCAATTACATATTTGTATTTGTGTCCCTTGTTGCTCAATATGGGATTTTTAGCACCATGACCGCGTCTGTGAGCGTTCGTCGCCAGCAGTATACTTTTGTATTTTTGTTTATCGACATCGGTGTATACAGCATCATCGGGAATTCTCTTGAAAATCAGTTCGTAAAGACCGGGTGTTCCTCTGTATTTTACACCACCTATGATTATATTATCATCCATGTCTATATCGAAAGCCTTATCCCCAAGCCTCGTTCCACTATTGCCAAAGTATACGCCGTACACATAGTCCATTGTTGTATCCTTATCACCACTTAGGATCGCGCTCATGTATTTTTGCCCCAGCGGGCCGAAATGACTGCGAAACGTTTCTTGTCCCTCGGACGTTTGGAATTGCTGTCTAATAGATGTTACAAACGACTCATTGGGACTAGTTTCGAAAACGTCATCATCAACGGCTGAGAGCGATTGCACATTGGGTAATGTACTTATTGGCGTGGGTGGAGCCAGAGTATCGTTTGATCCGACATTCTGTCGTTTCCGCTTCGATTGAACTGGTGTCGAGGTTATGGGTGAATATTCCGCTGACATGTGTTGTTTCCAATTTCTTTTGCGCGATGTGTTCTGTTTCGGATGGATTTTTTTAGGCGTTAATGTTTCATTCCCTTCAACGTCTGTGCTCATCGGCGGTGATGTGTCAGCTTCCACCGCTGCGGTATTTTCCGCAATATGTTTTAGGGGTTCGACGATAGGTTTGAAGTATCTCTCCAAAGCGATATCTTCCTCCATCTTGCCAGTCTTCAAAACCTGATGTTTCCGACGAATGGCTTCGCTGGTTTTTGCAATTTCCTTCGCTATTCTCTCGCGATCCTTAATCTCCAGAGTATCGATATCAATCATCATTTTGTTGCAAACGTTGCGTTCCCACCGACGTGTTGGCGACAATTGACCATCTCATGGTACGGCAAACTGGTTAAATCCCTTTCTATAACGTCCATTGGACATCGCGCTATCCTTGTCTATCACCACGAAACCATACTCCCGTTGCCAACAATTACGACACAAAGCGCAGAAATCCTCGTAAGGCATGTCGGTGTTTACGTGATCGTTGTACACGTGTTTCAAGTTGGTACCATCCTGTTTAAACAGAATCAACAGATTCGCATTGTCACGTATAAGATGTTTGGGAATCTTTGCATACGTCTGACAGAGATAGAAACAGTCAACGTTCGAGTGGCGTCCCATTGCAAAGTACTCTCGTATCGTATCTTGCTTGTCGCATGCCACGTCATCAAAGATAAAAATGGAATTTGGAAGCGATTCGCTCGGTGGGATGACATCACTGTTATTCGAAAACGTAAAGTAGCCAATTTCATCTATCGGAGTCAATAAATTCTCCAAGTACTGATATTTCGGCTGTTGCAACGACTTGGAATACACGTACACGTTCTCGAAGCGGACGCCGTGAGGACTTTCCAACAAGCTGACCAGCACGTTGGTTTTTCCACAATTTGATGGACCACAAATGACGCAGCGGATAGTGTTTGGTAGCATGCTACCATGCCTGCGTCCTGTTTTCGACGACAACATTTGCGATTTATCGTCAAAATTTGTCACGCGTATCGTTACAGGTTGTCGCACGAATCGCATCGTCCCCGCGAACCGTGAAAAATGATTTTGATACGTCGAGGCTGTGATGCGCCCTATTTATAGGTCCGCACCGAAACACGGCGGTTCAGTATTCAAAATGCTTCTGATCCTGTCGGATAATTACGATATTCGAGACCTAACCTCTGAGCAGTTGAAATATATACCAAAGATTATTCTACTGCGAGAGTTTGGCAGACACATTGATCAGTTGTGGGACAGGCTCCCCGAGCATATAAAAGCCGATTTCGAGGTTCGACAGTATCGCCGGTGCTTGGAACATTATAATCGCCCTTGGCAGCGAACGCATATCGACGGTCCAGCACCATTGATTAAAAACTGTAGCGAATGTCGCCGATGAGAGTGAAGAAAGGTCGTGGTTTGTTAAATCGGGCGATAAACGCGCTACCTATCGAATTACACTCCAGGATATCAGTTTTGTGGTCCAGGAACTCATCTTGCAAAACGATTGGCTAGAGGGGATCGAGGTATCAATCCGTTGGATGCAGCGTGTCGCGAACACGATATTGCGTATTCGCGTAGCAACGACCTCGGCGAAAGGCACGTGGCAGATAACGTTCTCGCTGACAGAGCGCGAAAACGCGTCGTTGCGCGAGACTCGACTCTGGGTGAAAGAGGTGCTGCTGCAGCTGTTTGGGCCGCTATGAAGGCCAAGACGAAGATCGGAATGGGGATGAAAACAAAAACCCGCAAAAGGTCTCCAAAGAGAGCATCGCAAAAGCGGATTCTTCCGGTGGCAAAACGGGGTGGTATATTACCACTTCTCCCGCTGTTGGGTGTTCTCGGATCATTAGCTGGTGGAGCGGCGGGGATCGCCAAGGCGGTAAACGATAATAAGGCGGCGCAACATCAGCTGCAGGAAATGCAACGCCATAATCGCTCCATGGAAGGTCGCGGACTTTATCTCGCGCCATACAAGCGTGGCCAGGGAATATCCAAACGAAAAAAAAAACGCCGAAAAGAAAATAAAAATGCTCGCGGGCGTAACTACCGATGCGCAATTGGAGGAGTTGACAAAACTTATGCGTATTCCATTCTTTAGAGGTGTTTTTATGCGCAACGCGTTACCAGCTGGTGGAGTACGTCGAAACGAGAGCGGTATCGTAAATTTGGACAATGTCGAGGGGCCGGGGACTCATTGGGTGGCATATGTGAAGAGAGGGTGTCGAGCTATATATTTCGACAGCTTTGGGAATCTTCGACCGCCTATGGAATTGGTAAAATATCTGGATAAGGATGCTGTAAAAATTGAATACAATCGAACGTCTTATCAGAAGTACGATCAGAGCAATTGCGGACAACTATGTCTACGCTTTCTACAAACGATCAGCGCCAAATTTAAGGATTGACTTCCCGCCACTTTGATTCAGTACTAGTCGAGCAGTTCGAGCGGAATATATCGTTTAACATTCACTCTAACCGGTAAGAGTAGCATCCTCGCGGTGAGCTACTTTCCACCCATAGATTTGAGCGATGATGATTACGAGCTTGGTCTAACAACCTTTGAAACTTATCACACAATACCGAACATCGACACGAGCAACGATAAATTCTACTTCATCCTAAACTATGATATCAACAACAGTGCCGACACCGCTTATGAATACATTACGATTCCCCATGGCTCCTACGAACTAAACGCCATTGCCAAGTACTTGAAGCAGCGATTACTCGAGCGGTATCCTCAAAAAAAAAATCTCGGTGGCACCGATGGCAGCAGCGATGACGGTGACAACGATGCGTATCCTATAGTGTTGCGTCCCAACAACAACACCATGAAAAGCGAGCTGTACTGCCGATTCGCCGTAGACTTTACAAAGCCCAATAACATTGGATCGCTATTGGGATTCTCGACGAATCGGGTGTTAGAACCAGGACGATGGCACGAATCGGACGATCCAATTAATATCATGAACGTGAACATTATTCGCATAGAATGTAGCGTGCCCGCTGGTGCGTACAACAATGGGAGGCGTGTACATACGATACATGAATTTTCTCCGAGAGTTCCACCAGGATATAAGATATCGGAAACGCCCGCACAGACCATTTACCTTCCAATCACCGCACGGATCATTACGGATCTGACGATACGCGTTGTGGATCAAGACGGACGGTTGCTCGATTTTCGAGGTGAAGAGATTACCATCAGACAGCACGTACGACGACGACGACGATAATACGTGTGGTGTGAACGAAAGAGATGCTTGTATTGAACGACTCCAGAAACCCGTTTCTTTCAAGTGAAATTGTTTACAACACCAACAACTGCAACAGCTCTCATCGCACTAAAAAGAAGAGGCTTAGTGCTGCGAACATTGAATTTTTGAAATCTTTGGGATTCATTGTGCGCATTTAAGTTGAAAAAAAAAATGGCTGATATTCAAAGCATTGGAGGGAAGCCGACGTTTGATGATCGCATCGTCATGCTCGAGACTCACACATACAATCCATACGTTAACACAACGTTTGGATACAGCGATGAGATAAGAATACCGATACAGCAGCAGGATTTATACACATTGCCGTGTGAAAGTTTCCTCTATGTGGAGGGGAAATTGAAGATAAATAAGGCAAATGATGCGTTAACGGTGATGTTGGGAAATAATTGTGTGGCGTTCTTATTCGATGAGATTCGATACGAGCTGAATGGCGTGGAGATTGATCGCAACAGAAACGTTGGAATAACTAGCACGCTTAAAAACTATGTATCACTGACATCTGACGAAGACAAAAATATGGAGAATGCCGGATGGGGCTTGAAACGACGCGATGGGCTAATAGTGAAAAATCATTTCAATTTTTGCATCCCACTCAAATATTTGCTAGGATTTTGCGAGGACTACAAACACATGATTATTAATGCGCGTCACGAATTGATTTTAATACGATCGCGCAACGAAAACAATGCTCTGATAGGATCACCGATGTTGGAACCAGAAATTGAATTACTTAAACTACAATGGCGGATGCCTCATGTGACGCTGAACGACATTAATAAGCTATCGTTGCTACGTACTTTGGAAAGTGGTCAAAACCTGAGCATTTGTTTTCAATCGTGGGATCTGTACGAGTATCCTCTCTTACAGAGCACAACCAAGCATTCGTGGGCCGTGAAGGCATCCGCACAGCTGGAGAAGCCGCGATGCGTGATCCTTGCTCTACAGACTGGTTGAAGGAATGTGATGAGCGAAGACGTTACTAAGTTCAACAACTGTAAATTGACCAATGTAAAACTTTTTCTCAACTCGGAATTTTACCCATACGATGACATGAACTTGGACTTTGATAAGAATAAGCATGCCATCTTGTACCACATGTATACGCAATTCGGTAAATCGTATTATGGACATAGTTGCAACGAGGCATTATTCACCGTGGCTGAATTTTTACAATTTGGCCCCATCGTGGTGATTGATTGCTCGCGACAAAATGAGTCGATCAAGAATGGCACCGTGGACGTGCGCATAGAATTCGAGTGTAAAGAGAATGTGCCGGCAAATACTACAGCCTACTGTCTGATTCTGCACGATCGGGTGGTTGAATACAATCCGCTGACAAACGTGGTGCGCAAAATGAATTAAATTGCCACGCTAGTTGCCCGCCCTCTTCTGTGTCAAATTTCATCGTGAAAATCGAGATGCTTTACGAGAAAGGTTGCATTCTCTCGTCTGTCTCGGAAGCGAACGCACCTCTAAATTGTACCGATAATGGCTGTACCAACATTCGTTGACCTGCAAGGGTTCATCGTCGATGGAAAATTTATCGCGAAGGAAGTGGCTGTCCTACGAAAGGGGACAATTCTCTCACACTATATTTTTGGGAGTCCTATGCCACAATTTCTTCTTACAAAATCCGACAAATCAAGCATTCGATGGTTGGTAGCAAAACATCATGGACCACGGTGGGACGATGCAGACGTTCCGTACAGTATGGCTAAACAGCTAATTACGAAAGCTGTAGCTGATGCGATCGACGAAGAAGATAACACATCCCATATAGTATACGTTAAAGGGTTGCAGAAACGCGAATGGCTTGCGGATTTCTTCGATGAAAGTACCAGAGCGGACGTGATCATCGAGACGCTGGACTTTGAATACGGGGATATCAAATCTCTAAATAAGCTAAATGTAGTTGATACTCTGCGATGTGACAGACATGCAAAGCACTGTGCCTTGCAAAATGTATTTAAAATATTCAACTGGTGGTCTAAACGCCAGAGAGAAATGCTTAAATAAAATATAATCAATTTTTAATACATAAATGTTTCTTTTTTTTTCTTCACCCTCCCCAACCTCCTGCATGTACGCTAGATTAAGACGATAGTTGTAATTATTATGTAGAAACCGTTCAATACCCGTTCGATACACGTCCAATACCCGTTCAATACCCGTTCAAAACCGTTCAAAGCCGTGCAATACCCGTTCAAACCCGTTCAAACCCGTTCGATACCCATTCGATTCGCGTTCAAAGCCGTTTGTTCAAACCCGTTCAAATCCGTTCGATACCCATTCGATTCGCGTTCAAAGCCGTTTGATACCCGTTCGATACCCATTCAAAGTGATGTGGTCTAGCTGAATGATGTGTCAAAGAAGAAGGGAAAGAAGATGCGAGCGAATAAGGAGAGGATGGTCAGTGACGAAGATACGTGCAAGAGGACGGTCAGCGAAAATGCGGGTGGAGAACAAAGGCTTCTTACTTTTGCAAAGCTATGCACTTCTCGATTTTAAGTTATGACTTAGATGCATGAGCCTGGAGATGCAGCGAGACCATTTGTCATCATACTGTGGCAGCAGACAGTTGAAAGTAGTTTCAAGCTAAATATTGAAAGAAGAAGAAGAAAATGGGTGTAACAAGGATTGCTCCGGAGTGTGACAGTGAGGTATGTACTTATCAATATTGTAGCATTTATCGCGTTTAACCTTTTAAATCGAGCGAGATTAAATCGTAGGTTTCTATATTCTAGCGTTCTCCACCCGAATCGCCAACGTGGTCGGCGGATTGGGGCTCGCCACCGGCGTCGTCGCCATCATCGCCTTCGCCGTCATCACCGCCCTCGCCACCAGCATCGCCATCTCCACCTCCACAGGTATGTAGTGCATTATTATTTTTTTTCTTTTTTTTAAAAAATGTATCAGTGTTATATCATCGTTTGTGTCTATGTTCTAGGGTATACCCCTTCAAGATTTGGTGGAGTGGCTGGCGAACCTGGAACGCATAGCGCTCCAGGTTGCGCCGCTGCATGTTTTCATACAGCGGTCGGGGCCGGTGATCGGCCCAGTGGTCGACGCGAGGGTGTCACGGCGGGCGCTGCGGCGGGCCCCCTACTGGATTCCACGGCCAGCATCACACCCATCGTCCCCAGCACCCTCATCGTCCCCAGCACCATCATCGCCCCTGTCGCCCCCCTCGCCTCCCTCACCCTAGAATAGTTTTTATTTTATTATTTTATTTTTATATTCTATTTTATATTCATTTTTTTTTTATTATATTTTATATTTCTATTTTTATATTTATATTCTATTTTATATTTATATTTCTATTTTATATTTTATATTCATTTTTATTATTATTATTATATTTTATATTTCTATTTTTTATTTATATTCTTTTTTTATGTTTATTATCATAAATATAGTTTTTGTAACAATATATATATTTTAAACACATATTATTTGTCAATTTTATTCACCCGTCTTCCTCCTCTCGCCACATAATTTTAAGATTCGACGCTGCATAATTCTATTTCGCTCGAGCGTTTTTCACACCATGAAAATGATGTCACCCTGCACAGCTGCTCTAGAGGATTCAAGTTACACGCGATCGCGCGTCCCTCCCCGAAGACGCGGTGTGAAAACGCTGATCTTTCCCGACATTGTCTGTTCACGAAAGTGACACCTTAGTGACACCTATTGACGTTTGTACTAATTAAGCAAGTGGCATAGGCCTGCTCACTCATGTGGAGCGCGAGTCGCGTCCCCTTCCAGGAATCGGCGCTCGATTCCTGGAAGGGGGAGGCTTGCGTTTCGTAGAAATTGACCCTGATTTCTGGGAATCGCTCACTCTGCTCTTGATCTCACCACCGCTTGGTAACTATACATTGCTTTACAATATACCTGCACATTTGCTTGCATTACCTTCGCTTGGCTACGAAACCTAAGCTTCGCGACATTGCTTCGCAACTTAGAATAGTGCTCAACACTCGCTTTATATACCAAATAATTATTGTAAATTGACTATTGACTGTGCGTGTAAAAGTTATATATTTGACGTTGTAATCCTTGTACAGAAATTTAAATTATAATAGAAACTCTAATCAGAACGTGTAATTGTACAGCTTCGCTCGCTTAATAACTATTTGTGCCGCTTTAACTGCCGCTAAATGTATAATTGTGCCTGTAAAACCATATAAGTGTTAAACAATATACTTTACGTTCAAACCATTAAATTCAATTCGTCTTGCTTAAAGTAATTCGCTCGTACCTCGTTATTCACGTCTATAAACTTGCTAACGCCGATCCGCTAAACTATACTTGTAACATTGTCCGAAACAATTATTAAACAATTCCATCGCATAATGATTTGGAAAAATATTTGGGGGTTGTCCCCTCACTCTGAAAAAAAATTTTTGCGTTTGGTCAAGGTTTTGAACGAGATTTTTTGAGGGTCATTCCCCCTTCCGACGGTGGGTCCGGTCTGGAGAGGCCTCCGCGGCGGCTCGGCCCGGAGTGATCCCCTCCACGATCGCGGCTTCCCCCACTCCGCGGCTCGTGCGCGCGCAACCTGTCTTCCTCTCCCCGCAGGCCCCGCGCCCATGTTTCCCTCCGCCGCACTCCCCCGCGCGCCACAACTTCCCCCCGCCCCCGCATTCCCCTCAGAGGACCTGGGTTAGAACTGTCCTAGACATACTACTCAGGTGATGAGCGGATATTTCCCTCTGTCATCGAATGTAGCGACATCCTCTAGATGTGATACCAGGACTTCCGTTTCCGGACGCGTGTGTGGAAGGTGTTTCGAAGTGAATGGTGTGAGCGGTGGAAGGAAAGTGTGAGGAAGTGGAGAGAGAGAGTGGAGAGTGTGCGTGTAGAAAGTGAGGGGGAGAAGTTGGAGGGAAAGGGATATTGAGAAGAGGGTTGGGGTTAAGAATAGTGGTGATATAGGAAGGATAAGGGAAGGTTTGGAGGTTAGGTGGAAGGTAAGAGAAGTTTGGCGGGAAAGAGAGAGCTAAGGAAAGTGGAGACATCTGTGGGAGAGGATAGGAACTAGAAGGGATAGAAGGCGCGAAATTTGAAAGGAGAAAGTGGGGGAAGTGGAATGATTAGGGGAAAAGACTACGGGGCAGGGGCGGCTGAGGGTGCTAGAGAGCTGGATTTTGAGGGAATGGGGGGGAGGACGGGAACGGGGGGGAGCGAAGCGAAAGGGAAGGGAAAGAGCGAGGAAAGGGCCAGGAAGGACAGCACGGGCAGTGTAGGAAGTAGTATAGGGAGTGTGGAAAGTCACGGGGGAAAAAAGAGAGAGAGGGAGGAGGAGGAAGGTGCGGGGGGGGGGGAGGGAGTGATTAAGAGTCGGGTTTAAAAGAAGTGGAAAAACGGCGAGATCGCCAGAAGGGGGTAAGTTGGTGGGAAGGAAGATGGGGGAGGGGGGGGAGATGGGTTGGAAGGAATGATGGCGGAGTTGATAAGGGGGATAAGCGAGATGAAGAATTGAGAGAGGAGAGGGAGGAGAGGAAAAGAGTGGAAGAGGAATGTAGGGGGGAAAGGAGGAAGTGGGAGGGGTGGATGAAGGAGGAGAGGAAAAAAAGAGAGGGGTTGGAAAAAAAAGTGGAGAGGCTGCAGGAAAGGGGGAAGAGGATGGAAGAGGTAGTGGAGAAGGTATGGCGCTCTACGGAGCGCCGGTCTGGGCCGGCGACCTGGAGGGCTGTCGCGTGGGGCGAGACCTTTTGGCAAAGGTTCATCGCCGCGCAGTCCTCCGTGCCGTGCGGGCTTACCGCACGGTGTCACACGCCGAGCTGTCGGCGCTGGGTGGGTCCCCTCCATTCCATCTGCTCGCTGAGATGGAGGCGGAGGTATACTTCGCCTCGCACTATCTCAGCGGAGCGAGGGACCCCCTGGCGCCGGTCGGACCCGACGCGCGGGACCAGGCCCGGCGACGCATGGGAGCCAGGTGGATCGACTGGCTCTCCCTCCCGGAACATCGGGAGGGACGCGTCGTCGGGGCGCTGCTGCCCATTCTCGGTGAATGGGTGGGGCGCAGGTACGGCAGGCTGACCTTCCGCCTGACACAGATGCTCACCGGAGTCGGTTGCTTCGGTGACTTCTTGTGTCGCATCGGGCGGGAGGAGGCGCCGCAGTGCCACAGCTGCGGCCGGGGCGACGTGGACTTGGCGGACCACACTCTGGCCAGGTGCGCGGAGTGGCTGGACGACCGCCGAGTCCTAGAGCTGCAGCTGGGTCCCGATCTCTCGCTGGCGACGGTCGTGCGTCGCATGGCGGGGGATCGGGACTGTTGGGAAGCCATGGTCTCCTTCTCCGAAGCAATAATGCTGGAGAAGGAGGAGGCGGCGCGGGAGAAGAAGATGACCCGGGGCCGGGGGCGGTCGTGCGGCGACTTAGTTGCGTAAGTCGCCCGGCCCCCCCGGGTGTTAGGCCCCGGGCCGCGCCGTCCCGCTACTCCCCGCCATAGGGGATTGGGACGGGGCCGCGCCACGCAACAGGCGCGGCCGTTAAGCCCCCGGTGCGCCGCCCCCTCTGTGTCGGAGGGGGACGCGCGCCGGGGGACATCAGGAAGGAGTCGAGAAATGGGGCGGCCCTCGTTGTCACGAAGGGCCGCCGCGGACGACGAAACGACGGGTGGCCGCCGCGGTCGGCGAGTCGTGGCATCGGACTTGCCAGGGCCGCGGCGGCGTCGCGAGGTACGGAGAACGGGGGGGGGGGGCCATGTTAAAGCCCCCCCCCCCCCCAGGGTAGCGGCCACCGCCGCTCCCGTCTGAGCGATCGAGCTCCCCCCGGGGTACAGTGCCCCGGTCCGGCCGCGCTACCAATCACTGCGCGGCACCGGTTGGGAGTTCGATCGCGGGGTCGCGGGCGGGGGTGTCGGGGGACACCACCTGCCCTAGCAGCAGCGACCCCGGAAGGGGCGACTCGGGCGCGTGATCCGTCGCGAGTCGCCAGTCCCGGAGAACATTGCTGGGGGAGGTCTTAATACTCCCCCAGGGACGACCCCGTTCAGGGGACCTAGCGCGGGGCTGCACCGAAGCGCAAGGGGGGAGGGTAGCGAACGTATCGCTTGATTGATCTCGCGTCCAAATCCCTCCCCTCAGGCGCGCAGCTCCGCGCGCGAGGTAGATCACCTTGGTGGTTTTAGTGGGTTCGAGTCCCACATAACCCCCCGCCCCCGCGGGCGGGGGGTATCCGTGGGGATTTCCACCAAGTAAAACAAAAAAAAAAAAAAAGGTAGTGGAGAAGGTAGGAAATTGGGAAAAACAGGGAATGGGAGGGGGAGGTAAAGAAGTGCTGGATGAGGAACAAGTGGAGGAGTGGAGACTTAGGATTAGACGGATGGAGGTGAAACAAGACAAGAAGGAGAGAGAGGTTAGAAGAAACAACGTGGTGATAAGGGGAATAGGGGTGGAGGGAAGGAAGGTGGAGGAGGAGGTAAAGAAGCTCTGGGGTAGGATGGGTCTGGAGGAGGGGGGTATTAAGGAGGTGGCCAGGATAGGGAGACCAAGAGGGGATGGCGTCGGGATGGTACTGGTGAAGCTCGCGGGAAGGGAGGAGAAGAGGAGAGTCATGGAGGCAAAAAGGAAAGTGAAGGGTGGGAGGGAAAGGATTGAGGATGATCTAACGGAGGAGGAGAGGAGAGGAAGGTGGAAAATAGAAAGGGAGGCCCAGAGTGAGAGGGAGAAGGGAAGGGAAGGGTAGTGCAGATAGGATATATGAAGATGTGGGTGAATGGTAAAGTAAGAAAGTGGGATGAGGTGGGGGAGAAATGGATAGAGGAGCAGGGAAACGGAGGGGAGGCGAAAGGCAGGGGGGCAGATTAGAGGGGGAGAGGGGGGAAAGGGAGGTAAAAAAAGATGTGGGGTGGCTTTCTGGAACGTGGCGGGACTAAGGAATAAGGATCGGGAGTTTTGGAAAGGACTGGAGGAATGGGAGGTGGTAGTGCTATGTGAAACGTGGGTAGAGGAACGGGATTGGGAATACGTAAGGAGTAGACTGCCAAAGGGATACGTGTGATGGAAGCAGTGGGCGAAGAGAGAAAGTAAAAAAGGAAGGGCGATGGGGGGGATGGTGATGGGGGTACGAAAGGAGTTGGAATATAGGGAACAGGAAGGAGGGGAGAAGGAAGGGATAATGGTAATAAAGGTTATGTTGAGGGGGGAATGGTGAAGGGTGGTAGGAGTATACGTCAATAAGGATTTACAGAGGAAGCTGGAGGAAATAGAGGAGTGGTTAGAGGGGAAAGAAGAGGGGGTAAGGGTGGTAATAGGGGGGGACTTTAACGCGAGGACAGGAAGGGAAGGGGGACGGATATGGGGCGGAGAAGAGGAGGGGGAGGAAAGTGGAGCAGAAAACAGGAGATCGAAAGATTGTGAGGTAAATGGAGAGGGAAGGAGGCTATGCAGGTTCTTGGAGGAGAGGAGGTGGGGAATTATGAACGGAAATATAGAGGGGGATGGGGATGGAGAGTGGACGTACACAGGAGGGAGAGGGAACTCAGTTATAGATTATGTAGTAGGGAATGAGGACACAAGGGAGGGGATAGAAAGGTTGGTAGTGGGTGACAGGGTTGAGTCGGACCATCACCCGGTAGTGGTGTGGCTGAGGGGGAAGGGGAGAGAGTGGGAAAAGGCGGAGTAGAAAGGCGCGGGTGGGAGGATGAGGGGAATTTGGACAGAGGAGGGAAGGGAGAAGTTTATAAGTAAATTCGGAAAGAGGGAGGGAGGGGATAGAGGAATTCAAGAGGATGGGAGAGAGCTGAGAGAGAGGATAATAGGAGCGCTGGAGAAGGGGAGGAGGGTAGGTGAGAGGGCAGGGAAGGGGGGATGGTGGGATGAGGAGTGTAGGGAGAAAAAGGGTAGGGTAAGGAAAGAGCTGCGAAGATGGAGAAGGGAGGGAGGAGAGGGGTTAGAGTATAGGGAGGAAAAAAGAGAGTATGGGAGAATGTGTGAGGAGAAGAGGAGGAGGGAGGGGGAGAGGTGGGAGGAAGAGGTGGAGGGGATCAGGACGGAAGAGCAGGTCTGGAAAGTAGTAAATAGGGAAAGGAGAAAGAGGAGGAGAGTGGAGGATGGAATAAGAATGGAAGAGTGGGAGGAATATTTCAAGGGTTTGCTGGGAGGGGTAGAGTGGAGGGTCAGGAAAGGTGGTGAAAGAAAGGGAGGGCAAGATGCTGAGGAGGAACTGAGGATTGAGGAAGTAAGGAGGGTGGTAAGGAGTCTGAAGGAGGGTAAGGCGGGAGGGGGGGACGGCATACCCAACGAGGTGTGGAGGTACGGGGGGAAGAGGTGGAAGAATGGCTGTGGGATATATGTAGAAGGGTGTGGAGGGGAGAAGGGTGGGTTGAGGAGTGGAGGGAAGGAGTGGTGGTGCCGGTGCTGAAGAAGGGGAGTGGAAAAGGAGTGGGGGACTATCGGGGCATCACGCTGACGCAGACGGCATATAAAATCTATGCGTCGGTGTTGGCGGAGAGACTGAGGGAGGAGGTGGAGGGAAAAGGGCTACTACCACCGAGTAAGGCCGGCTTCAGGAGGGGAAGGGGAACGATAGATAACGTGTACGCCTTGAATTACTTGATTAACAGGCAGGTAAATAGGAAGGGAAAGAAAATGATCGTTCTCTTTATAGACCTGAAGGCGGCCTTTGACTCGGTGGACAGGGTGGTACTAGTAGAGGCGATGAGGAAAAGAGGGGTAAGGGAGGGATTAGTGGAAAGGTGTGAGGAGGTGCTAAAGGAAACGATATGTAAGGTGAGAGTGGGGGAGGAGGAAGGGAAGGTGTTTTGGACAGCTAGAGGAGTGAGACAAGGGTGCCCGCTTAGCCCGAGTATGTTCACGCTGATGTTGGCGGATATAGACGAAGAGCTGGAAAAAGGAGGATGGGGCGGGGTGAGATTGGGGGGGAAAAAGGTATATACCCTGGCGTATGCAGACGATATCGCGGTGTTGGCAGAGGATGAGGATGGAATGAAGGGAATGTTGGGAAAGTTGGAGAAATATATGGATGGGAAGGGGCTACAGTTGAATGTGGAGAAGACGAAAGTGATGAGGTGCAGGAGGGGTGGGGGTAGATGGAAAAAGGTGAGTTGGAGATGGAAGGGAAAAGAGCTGGCGGAGGTAAGGCAATTTAAATACCTGGGGTATACCTTGATGGGGAATGGAGGGCAAGAGGCGCATGTGAGGGAGAGAGTGAGGAAGGCGGCGGCAGTGATGGGGCAGGTGTGGGGGATCGGAAAGAGGAGATTTGGGAAGGACTGGGGGAAAAGGGTATGGTTATTCGACAGATTGGTGTGGGCAACGATGAGCTATGGGGTAGAGATTTGGGGTTGGAAAAGTAGGGAGAGGGTGGAGGGGGTGCAAGACAGGTTTTTAAGATGGGTCTTGGGGGTAGAATGGTGCACGCCGGGGTATTTGGTTAGGGAGGAGCTGCAGCGGGAGATGTTGAAGGGAAGGGCGGGGATGAGGGCGTGGGAGTATGAGAGGAAGCTGGAGGAGGGACAGGGAGGGGAGGTGGCAAGGATGTGTTGGGAGGAGATTAAGGGGCGGGCGAGTAGAGGGGTGGCTTTGGGGGGATGGGAAGAGGAGAGGAAGGGGTTCTATGAGGAGAGGGGATGGACAGTGGAAGGAGTGGAGGAGAGGAGGGGGTGGGGAGATTTGAGGGGAGAGGAGTTAGTATCTGTGGAGAAGAGGCTACAGGAGAGGGTTAGGTGGGAAAGGATTAGGGAGGCGAGATATAGTAGATGGTATGGGGCGGTAAAGGGGGTGGGGGTTCCTGGGTACCTGAATAAGGGGTGGGGGGAGAGCAGATGGAGGAGGGTGGCGAGGTTCAGGTTGGGGAGTGAGATGAGGGGGGGGGAGATATTGGGTGGATGAGGAGGGAAGGAGATGTAGGGTCTGCGGGTGGGGAGAGGAAACATGGGAACATGTATGGGAGGAATGTACGGAATGGGGAGGGGAAAAGGGCTGGCAGGAGATGGTGGGAGAAGTGCTGGGAGATGATGGAGAGGGAGAAGGGTGGTTGCGGAGGGTGGAAGAGTGGAGGGGGGTGCAAGATAGAGGAATGAATGGGTAAGGAATGGGAGTGAGAGGAGGCGTGCGGAAGCGGAGGTCCGGAGGAGGGGGAGAGAGCGAGAGGAATGGGCGCGGCGAGGGCGAGAGAGAGAGCGAGCGAGCGGGCGGTTAGGTTTAAGGACTAGATCTAAGGAGTAGTTTTAAGGAGTAGAGATAAATATGCGAGATGTAGAGGTAAGAGGGAAATGTAGGAGTGGAGATTTGTAATCCCCAAGGGGACACAATAAAAGTCATTAGAAATGATACCAGACAATGAAAATATAGTTGCATTTGTAAATAATATCAGAGATGAGGCTCAACAAATTGCAACAAACAGTGTAGAGACAGATAGATATAACGCGTTTTATTGTCCGGAACTAGTCGCATATCTAGTTAAATTGGCAAAACATTTTCCACTCTGGACACAGGTGATGAGCGGATATTTCCCTCTGTCATCCAATGTAGCGACATCCTCTAGATGTGAGGCTTATTTTAAAGATCTGAAGCATTCAGATTTGAGCGCAAATTATAAACCACTGCGCGTCGATAAATTCATCATTCACCATATTAAAGGTATTGAAAATATCTCGAAATTGGAACGTGCTGCTATTAAACGCACGAACGAAAAAATTGCACTGCTGCAAACTGAAAGCAAAATCGATTCACGTGATTTTGACGAAAATGCGCAAAACGTTAGCCATACTTATAATTATTTAACGGAACAGGAAAATTGGAAAGGCTTAAATATTGAAGCCAAACGAAATAGATTAAAAGATTTACGAGTTTCAACTAATAATAGCAATTATATAGAGGACGATGAAAATAAAGAAAATATAAAAACAAACGCGAATACACAAAAAAACAGTACAGTAAATATAATAGAAAAGCCCTTAATCGAAAACAAAAAGAATACTCCTAGAGGGAAATATTTAACTGCATGCCCAGATATTCACCTCACATACGACAGGCCCTTAAGGAAAAGGAAAAATGAAATATTAAGGAATGGAAATAACAGTAATTTGGTTCATTTTAATGGAGAAAAAATATATATTAAAAATACGTGTGCATTCGACGCATTGGTTGAAGTATTAACCAGTGCGTATTGCAATTATAGCACATTTAAAAACTGGATTGATGAAAATTCAGATAGTATATTTTTCATGTTCGTTAAAAAATACGCTATGGAAAATATTAACAACTCCGTGTATGAAGAGCGAGCAGCTATTTTATGTACAATTTGAGAATCACAATAATATTGTAGATTGTACTACAAATGTCAATACGCTGTTTACAAAACTTGTAACAGACATTTGCAGTGTCGAAGAAATTAGAATCTGCGGCAATTGTCAGGTAAAGGCTAGAAAGTTGTTTGTGGTAGATTTAATTAGTACAGTCACAACCGAAGATTTTAAACAAAATTTTGATAATTTTATTGCGCAATTCTTCAGTGTACAAACACGCATCTGTAAAACATGTAAATCAGCAGTGCAATTAAAAAGAGACCCAAAATCATATGTGGTCATAGACACCGAAATCTTTTTGCAACTAAATAAAATAAATGGAATATTTTTAAATAGCATACCCGAAAAATTTCAAATTGAAGATGCACTATACGTTCTAAGTGGCATCGTATGTCATACCTCAGGACATTATACAGCTTATTGCCGTAATACAACAGGAGTATGGACTCTACACAATGACATTAGTCATAAATTGCGAAAAGTTTCAAATCCAAAAACGGTAAAAGTATTTCCGACAACTATGATATTCATAAAAATATAAAAATTATGTTAAAACTGTAATTCAACAGAATATATGTTGATGATACTTTATAATAGTCAAATTATTGAATCGGTCCGGCGTCGCACCGCTCTGTAAAGTGCGGTACCAGTGGTTCTACCAGTGGTCACAAGTGCCAACAAATGGCACTTGTACTCGCGGATCATACGATCACGCGAGTCAAACGACGCCGACGTAATTTTGCCACGAAAGTGACGAAAGCAATAACAAATAAGACCGGTCCGGCGTCGCACCACTCTGTAAAGTGCGGTACCACTGGTTCTACCAGTGGTCACAAGTACCAACAAATGGCACTTGTACTCGCGGATCATACGATCACGCGAGTCAAACGACGCCGACGTAATTTTGCCAAGATAGTGACAAAATGATATAATAAATTCAATGCACGCAATTAAGTCGATTCTGAAAGGTAGATAAATCTCTTCTACATCTAGACTAACGAAATCCGTCGTGGTACAAACAATTTCATTGTTTAATTATAAAAAAAAAACCGAACTTACATGCGATCGCTTCGCCCGGATACTTATATTTCGCGATTTTTATTAATAATTTTGTTCTGGAGGGTGGACAAACGTCTTCTATATCTAGGTTAACGAAATCCGTCGTTGGACAAACGATTCCACCGATTAATTAACAAAAAATCGAAATTATTCGCGGGTACAATTCTTTTTCGCGATTTTTATTAATAATTCGTTTCTGGAGGGTGGACATACGAAATTTTGGGGTGCACAAACGTCTTTTACATCTAGGTTAACAAAATCCGTCGTTGGACAAACGATTTCGATGTTTAATTAACCAAAAATCGAAATTATTCGCGAGTACACTTCTTTATCGCGATTTTTATTAATAATTCGTTTCTGGAGGGTGGACAAACGAAATCTTGGGGTGGACAAACGTCTTCTATATCTAGACTAACGAAATCCGTCGTTGGACAAACGATTCCATCGATTAATTAACAAAAATCGAACTTGTACGCCATCGCTTCGCGAGTACCGTTCTTTTTCGCGATTTTTATAAATAATTCGATTCTGGAGGGTGGACAAACGAAAATTTTTGTTGGACAAACGATGCTAGATCACGGACAATCGTATCCCTCTTTCAAAAAGTTGAAATGTGTTCATGGAGGGTGCTGATGACAAATTTTCTTAATTTGTTCATAACTTTTTTTTGAAGGGTGGACAAACGAAAATTTTTGTTGGACAAACGTGGACAAACGATGGACAAACGAATGCCATCTCGTTTTTTTAAAAATTCGAATTTGGGGGTGCCAACTTAACAGAGCTCTTTGGAAGTACGTAGGGTTATTGTTTTAAATCATTTTTTGTGGAAGTGGTGCACTTTTTAAGAAATGAATCGATTCTTTTCCCTAAAAATGAGCATTAAATTGCTCATAAAAAAAAAGTTTACATTCAATCAAAAACGGCTACGTACTTCCAAAGCCCATTGTATATACATTATAAATTTTTTTATTTTTGGTTCCAGGACTCATACATGCCGAGAAATCCGTCCTCCCGTAGCGGCGTTTTCAAAAACGCTTTTTTCGACGACGGACTCTGTTGCCGCCATTTTGCATGAAAATGGCAGTAAAAAAATTATTTTTCGTACTTCAATATGTGTTAAATAAACCCTCTGAAAAGAAATTCTATTCCGTTTGTCAAATTCACAAAATAAATTTTCAAATTTAGGTCTTCTTTTTCTGCCTCTAGAGTGGTGTTACCCCTTAAGGATAGTTTCTAATATAAAACGTCACAGTACCTTTCCTTGTTGGCAATGATTGTCCAGAGGTACCAGCAACAGCATATCCAGGATCTGTAAAATTTAGTGCAAATGATTAATTCTTTAACTCGAATCTGGAGGGAAAAACTAAAATCTTCGAGTTATTGAGGTTTGGACTTATCTATACAAATTTCATTTTGAAATAGCAGCTTAATATTGACATTTTTGTGATGTAACTAACTTAGGGAAACGCGAGTTAATCATACTCTACTATACCTATCCGCTAGATAACTTTTATCCAGAGGCGAAGAAATCAGCCATTACAGAGGCTTTGTACGAAAATTAATAATTTGCTGATCAGAATGGCATAAAGATAGAAAAATTCAATTTGTACTACTACGCTACTATTCATTATTATTGAAAAATATCTGTTATTCTAACAGTTGAAACAAGGGAGACAGTATCGAATGTTTGTATTTTCTTACCAGCATGGACCTCCATACGTTCAGCTGCTTGCTGAACCTCCATACGTTCAGCTGCTTCCTAAACCTCCAGGCGGCCAATCCCTCCACAGGGTCCATTGTTATCTGTAACACAAATTACAAATAAACAATAAGTGTTTTCGGCGCACTAGTTCGTAATTGACTGATTTAAAAACGACCGCAGTAAATTATATAAAATTTCTTTCCTTGAAAAAGGTCTAAACACAGACCGAAACGTCGGAAATTAAATCCTTTAAATAATTGCAAATAGCTTTTAACAGTTAAACTGACCGAACTAGTGCGCCGAAAACACTTATTGTTTATTTCAAAAATACGGTCGATAACACATATACTTTATTACAAATTACAAATATTCATATTGTATAAACTAGTTAAATTCTAAGTTTAAAAAAAAACACATGCATTCTAAATTTTATAATAAGTATATATTTGTATTGCCTTACCAATATGTACATCCAACGGTTCCCTTACTTCCGGTACCTCCTGATGGTCAACTGCATGCTGTAGCAAGCAGCTTACATCAATTGGTACTACAAAATATTAAAATAGTTTTTAGTAAAGTAAATTATATGTAAACCATGCAAATGATTCTATGTATGAATACTTTTTTGTTCGATTGTTAGTCGATAATGTAACTATAAAAGCGCAGTGTCCTCCGACTATTAGTTCAGGAGATAGAAATTTAACTTTAAACCATTATTACTGCAAAATGAAAGCCCAAACGCGAAATCGTTATTCTTGATTCTAGAATCACCCCTTACAATATTTTCACCACGTTTTAAGAAACATACACCCTGTATATTAAACATACCTGGAAGTTGAAGCGTTGGAACCGCAGTCTTACAAAGCTTCCTTTGTAATTTGTAGATGCCTAAGAAGTGCGCATCGCAGATCTTCCTGTTGCGAAGAGATTGGTGCATTAAGAATGGATTGCCGCAAGCAGCAATCCATTTTAAGCACCTCTCTCGGTCTTTAACGAAATCGGGAAATGCCCTCAATAGTTTATTTCCCGATTCGCAACCTTTCACTTCGCACTTCTTAGGCCCGGACATAATCTAAAACTCAAATTGATGTAATTAATAAAAAAAACTTACAGTATCTCAAAGACGCTATATTACAAAAATTACTTATCTTATGGGATGCAATGGGATCAAATGGGATGAGTGATCCACGTGGGTTACACCAGGTTACACTTCCTCGTGTATGCCAAATATTTAAAAATGTTGACGGTCGTCATGGTAACTGATGGTAACATTTCACCAACGTCGAAAGGTTGTGTGTCGTGCTCACTGATACACCTAGGTATGTGTGTGTGATGTACCTAGCGCCTCCTACCTATTTGGTCCGTACTAAACGGGAACTTCAGCCAAACAATGGCGGCTTGGCCCCCCTGGGCGGCTCGGCCCGGAGTGCTATCCCCGCGCCCATGTTTCCCTCCGCCGCACTCCCCCGCGCGCCCTCACTTCCCTCTGGCCCCGCGCTCCCCTCAGAGGACCTGGGTTAGAACTCTCCTAGACATACTACTTACATACATTCTGGTGGTGAATCTGGCGAAAATTGCGAATAGTATGCGGCAGCGAATTCCGTTTCGTACAATGGAGGGTGAGTTGAGGCTAAAGTTGGAGCTGAAGTTGAGGCTAAAGTTGAGGTGTTCGAATTAACTGTATCCGTATTTGAATTGGTTCTTGTCCCGTCAATCTCGGTGAACTGTATGATGGCACGCTGGATCGTCAATTTCAGTTGGCGTTGAAGGTCCTTTGATCGTAAGCTCCTGAATTCACTTGCAACAAAATCTCCAAAAATTTGGAACTCGTCCATTGGCTTCATGAGGAGTGATGAGCACTTCGGTTGCCATTTTTATCAGATCATATTTGCTGTCGTCATTTGCAATTCCCCTTTTCTTTTTCTTTGCCTGCGGATGCAGCCTCTCCTCACCATTTCTCAATGATACGGAATTATCTAATTGCGGCTCTTCAATATCAATGATTGCTTCTCCGTCTTTTTCCTAAAATTAAGAAATACATTATTAGTTTCTAATACCATTATACCTTAGTCTACAAAAATATTTAGCAACGAAATTATTATATATTAAATATTAATATTATGTTTCAGACTCCAAACACACCCGAGGAGTGGCTCAAACATTCGAAGATGTTTGGAGAACTGTAGAATTTTCCACAGTGTGTGGGAGCCCTTGATGGCAAACACATATCTATAAAAGCACTGCCTAATGCTGGCAGTTACTATTATAACTACAAAGGCTTCAATAGCATTGTATTAATGGCTTTAGTTGACGCATCATATCAATTTCTATACATCGATGTAGGATGCAATGGACGAGTGTCAGACGGGGGAGCTTTCAATAATTGTGTTTTATCAGGAGCTTTAGCAAATAACACATTAAACTTTCCGTCTCCAGAGCCTTTACCTGCACGCGAGAACCCACTACCATACGTGGTAGTAGCTGATGATGCGTTTGCCATGAAACCATATGTAATGAAACCATACCCGTTTAGAGGACAGGATGTCCCTAACCGGGTATTCAATTATAGACTATCAAGAGCAAGAAGAATAGTAGAAAGTGTATTCGGAATAATTGCAAACCGATTTCGCATATTAACAAAGCCAATAGAACTTGGCCCAGAAAAAGCTTCTTCTATTGTATCGGTAGTATGTGTATTACACAATTTTTTAATGTCGCGGAGAAGCCAATTATATGCACCAGCAGGTATGTTCGATACTGACGAACACGCAGGCGAATGGCGCACCGTAGGAATGCCACAATCGAATTTAGTAGCGCTACAGCACGGAGCGGCTCATAATTTTAGTAATACAGTATTGTCTCATTGTGGACTCGGTTTGGTGTACACGATGTGGGTTTTTCGCTATCCCCACCACTTCTGTCTCACTCTTGTCCGGCGAAGGCGAGAGCGAGATGGAACGAGAGCGAGCGAGAGGCACTGGAAGCGAGCAAGGGCGGTACGAGACAAACGACGCGTTGATGTTTTGTCTCGCTCCGTCTTTCGGACGCCGTGACACTGCGTCCTTTGCGTGCGCGACGGGCGTGCGCAATGGTCATGTGCCCACGTGTGAGCACGGGAACCGTTTCGCAAAATTTTGACGCAGGCACGATTCCATCTGAGGGTTCGCGCCCGTCGCGCACACTCGCCGCGCACGCAAAGCGTTCCATCTCGCTCCACCCTTCGGCCAGAAAGAAGCGAGAAACGAACACTCGGAATTGGGGCGCTATTCAGGATGTGGGTTCAACGCCGGTCCCGACCAGCGAGCCTACAGCGAGGAAATACTGTAATGCGAAGAATGTAAGAGACGAATTTAGAGACTATTTTGTTTCGCCACACGGAGAAGAGCATTGGCAATATCAGAATATTTAAGAAACTATGTATGTACTACGTACAAGGGATGTTCGGTTATCCACACACTTCAATATTTTTGAAACTGTGCAGATTTGTAGAGTACCCGAATAAAAGTATCCGGGAATTTTTCGTTCGTGTCCGTTTTTGGTTCTTCAGTGTGAAACCATCCCTTAAAGGTTAATGTGTATTTTTTACATTCCTGTATACATATCTTGAAAACTGTAGTAGATATAAAAAAATTATTACAATGGCAACGTTACGGCTTTCTATGGTGTAAAAAACTATGTAATCGAATTGTTCAGGCAATTTTTCGTTCGTGTCCGTTTTTGGTTCTTCAGGGTGAAACCATCCCTTAAGGGAAGAGGTCACTGAAAAAATCGCGATTTCGACCATTTTTAAGAAATTTTTTTTTTTGCATTTTTGGCAAGTCTGAACCCTTGTTCAACCGTACACAACATGGTTTGACATTCAGTGTTGCCTTTCTACCAGAAAAACCTATTTTTCTAAAACCTTGCGAAAGAGCTGAAAACCAAAACCTTCGTTTTTCGGTATATTTCTCTATTATTTATCTCTTTGAGTATGTTCAATCGCTGACTAGTGTTTCGGGAAATCTAAATTAACTGCGTGGCCTTGACATTGTTTATTTTCACCAATGGCCAAAATGCGTTTCACGATTCTAAAACGCACGCGTGCTCTGTAACAGAATCCATTGGACTGCGCCTACTAAACTACGAACGCTTTCTTACAAAGTACAGTATGTGACTGAGTTCGTGGTCAGGTTGCGTATCCCTCGGCCATCTGTAACGCGGCCAATAACTCCGCCATGTACAGTAGGTAAATTTCTAAGCGGGCCCAAAAGGGTCAGTGGCTGCCGACAGAGGTCAGTCTCTCCGGGCGCTAGACACCATATTTTTTTAAATCTTTCAAAACTTCGGTTTACGTGAGAATACAGAAGGAGATTTTATGGTGCAGTGAACTTAAGTGGTATAAAACGAGTGAAATGGACCTCATTAGCCGAAAATAGTCGCAAAAGTAAGAATAGAGTGAAGCGTGCTATTATTATAGGTTATAAAGTGATTGCAGAAAACATATGTATATTTTATCAATTTGATATTTTCTGTCGGGTTGCAAAATTTACTTCTAGTGTTACAGAAATGCTATAGTAAAAAATATGCCAAATGTAAAGGCCATGGAAGATGCTGTGATGGCTATTTTAGATCACTGTAGCTCTGTAGACAGCAATCCTAACCATGCCAGATGTCCTAAGGGCAAGCAACCAAAGTGAAACCCTGATACGAAACACTGTCAAATGAAAATTTGATGGCAAGGTGCTGTAAGGGAGGCACTCAAAATGCAAATTAATCTCTCCATGCAAAAGTGTGGAGATTCTGCCCGAAAACAACATTTGTATCGTAGGCAAGACTTGAAGTAGCTGTGGCATGTGCTGTTTCAGAATTTGATATGGGTTATGTACGCTCATTGACAGTGAGGAAACAAACAGCTGGGCAAGTTGTTCTAAAACAGCTATAAGTATAGCAAGAGACAGAGACAACAGAAGAGAAACCTGCAGTACATAACAGCAATCCAGTACAAGAAAGCGCTTTAAGAAGAAACAAAACATAAAGAGACGCAAGATTGATGAGGATGTGCATCAACCAGGTGGATTTTAGACTATACAAAAAGGGAAGTGGTCTGGAATTTACTCTTTAGATTTAAAATGCAATTATCTCAAAACTTACTTTTTTAATATATTTAATGTTCCTTGCGCAAAACTGTTGGTCCGATTCTCTTACAGCTTGGCGTGCTTCAAGAGTAACATGAAAGCAAAAAGATTGTGTATCGGCATGAAGAAATCTGCAAAACTCTTTGCGCTGCGCTTGCTTTTCCTCAAAATTTTGATGAAATTTTGCATTTTTGACATTTAATAAATTCAATCATTTTTAGCTTAAAAACTATGAGACGTAGAAACTTCTCGATACACAATTTTTTACTTTACTATGGACCCTTCTTCGCTGTAAAACCTGGAGGTTGTGGCATCACACACTTTGCGCAAGAAGGTTTTTGAAGTTATGCTTGATTTTTGTAACGTAATGTAAATTCTATGAAAACCAGTGATTAAAACTGTGTCCCGACTGGCATAAGGGCTTTACTTCAAACCTACTTCCTTCCCTTAAGAGGAATTCCGCATGTCTCAAATATTTTCGGATTTCAAAATTTCAGTGACCTCTTCCCTTAAAGGTTAATGTGCGATTTTTTACTTTCCTGTATATCTTGAAAACTGTAGTAGATATAAAAAAATATTACAATGGCAACGTTACGGTTTTCTATGGTGTGAAAAACTATGTAATCGAATTGTTTAACATTGGTGATAGGGAACATTTTCCTGTTTACATTACAAATTTTAAACAATATGATTACACAGTTTTATAAAGCATGAAAAGCCGTTAAGTTTTCATTGTAATAATTTTTTTATATCTATCACAGTTTTCAAGCTATACAGGAAAGTAGGAAATCACACATTAAGGGATGTTAAGGGATGAGGAACCGAAAACGGGTACGAACAAAAAATTGCCCGATACTTCTATTCGGATACTCTACAAACCTGCACAGTTCCAAAAAAATCGAAATGTGCGGATAACCGAACATGCCTTGTTATTTGTGTTGTAAATAATAAAATAAACTGTAATAAGTCTACCGTCTTTTTTTAATCAAAGTCCCATTCTGTTAATATATAAAAAATACAAAAAGTACTTACCAAGTTATCTAGTGTTGGCGGATTCCAATGAGCACACGAAAGAAATTTAACGGGTGCGAAATTCCACCATGCACTCTCGTACGTAGTGTCTGCTCCCGCGCCGCTTTTCTTTTATACTGTTTTCCCCAACTCTTGGTTGAACTGGGTCCTTAAATTGTGCAATTTCCTGTTGATTTCACTTTCCATTGTATTAAATTCTGTCGCCAAGTACTTTAAGGCCGTTCGTTTTGTAATTCTATTTTTATAAAATTTATTCTTAACATCCCACAATTCGGGATATAATTCCCACTTGGAAATCAAACTTTTCACTTCATCTTCCAACCAACTTTTGTTTCCCGACATTTTGCTAACACTTCTGGTCGAATGCATTTCGTGACTGACTCTCGTCTCGGGGTTGTCATTAACGTTAACTTCGAAGACATGGAGGGGATGATTCGGGGGTGGGGCAAAAGTTTTTAAACTTGGTAGACCCCTCCTTCAGGGGCATGGAAAAACACAAATTGACGAAGGTGGGAACGGTTGCAACAGGCGAGGTTCCGGATGACCCTGTAGCGGAACACGGTTTATTATTTGCCGAACGTAGAGAAATTAGCCTGTACCAATTAATCCTCCGGTACTCGCGCCTAAAAGTTTTCCACGAGCACTCGCGCCGTGCACTGAGTGCACGGTGACGCATTATTAAGAAAGATGATTAGGTTGGGGCAATAATGTTAAAATTGGATTCCTATATACATATATCTACTTTTAATACATTAATACATATGTAAATACATTATCAAATATGTTTTTGTAACATAAAACAAATATATAATCATAGATAAAACAAATTAGTTACCATCTGACGACGCATTTTCTTCCGCATTATCCACACAAGTAATGCAGGTTACGGTGGATTCTGAATGTTTCTTACAAATAAATCGCATACATTTTCATCCCGTAAACATGCAAACAGGCAAAACTAAAAAAACACGTATATCTTATTTTTCTGTTCTCTAACACATGTCCAAAACCCAGAACAATCGGAGGCGAACACCCGAAAACCTTTGAGGGTTGGTGTCACCCCCTAAACATGCAAACAGGTAAAAAAAACACGCATATCTTATTTTTCTGTCGTCTAAAACATATCCAAAAACTAGAACAATCGAAGGCGGACACCCGGGAAACTTGTGAGTAGGGTAGGGTGGGGCTAAAAGTCCGGCGGGTAAAAAGTCCCGAATGCAAAATCTCTATTCCTAAATAATGTAGTGAGTTTCGCAGTATACCATGTAAAAGGCGAGAAGAAACGGAGGTGATCACAGAGTCGCCAGTCGCTTCTGGACGTTCGTGTGAATTACACGACGCTTTCATTATTTTATGTATCGAAAACTAAAAGAAATATGTCGTCTTTATTATTGTTTTACACGAAGTAAACCACAGTTTAAAAGCGTATCAGCCAATTATGTTAAGATTGTATGTTCCTTTAGTGATGTGTGCACGATATTGTTTATTGCAGAATGATAATATTTTGTAACTTATATATGGCAATAAACTATAGAGGTACCATTGGCGCAAAAAGTCCCTCAGACTGAAATAATATATATATGTTACGGGCGAAGTCCGCAGGGTGTATACATTGCCCGGGCAATGTCGACAATGCACATCGCTACTGGGCAAAGTGGTTGATTAACAAGTATGGCCCGCTTTAATGTGAGCAAAGTTGACATTGCCCACCACTGGGTGGGCAGTGTCAGCAACTATAATTTCTTTGCGAACTTTGCCTGATTTGAAGTGGGCATTCTTGACAATGATGAATTTATGTGGACAGAGCCGCGTTAGGTTGTTCCTGTTTTATTCATTTGTGGGGACTGATATTTGTGGGGACTGATATTGGGTATTTTATAAAATTACCTACTTAGTACCAATTTTAAAATATTTATTGGAACACAAAAGATTATTTATTTATTTTGACATGGCAATGAGCTGTGACACTTCGAATTACATAAAATTTTCGCTTTTTTACATTTACAGCGGTTTGTTGTGCACTTATTTTTACAGTTACATTTAATATATGCTTGAGAACCGAAAGCAGATTGATCAGCATCTACACCACGCAGAGATATCTCACACTCTGGAACGTCTTCTGCAGTTAGGAAGATTTCATTACAAGTATCGAATTGATTTCGAGAGTAAAGAGAGGATAAAATACCACTTTTTGTGCCAATTTTAGAAAACCCTTCTTCTGTGACTTCTAGTATGCAGGGACTCGTACCGGTACGTAAAATACCGGTATTATACCGGTATTTTTCGGTTGTACCATCGTAACCCTTATAGAAACCGAAATACAAAAATACCGGTATGAGATAATAATAATAATAATAATAATTTGTCTTTATTCATCACAAATTCACATGAATTAAGGGATAAAAGGGCGAGGTTCAGCATAACTGCTGATTTGCAACCTAACCCCAAAGCAGGAAATATTATAACTAAAATTAGCTATAAAAACAGAATAGCGAGAAAAACAAGCATGGGAAGGACAAGAGACAAGGGGAGCTACATATAGTGGACAGGGATAAAGGAACGGGCAGCACATTTAAAAGCTATATATGAAAATACCGGTATGTTTACCTATATTTACCGGTAATTTTTTCGGTTTTCTTATTCTATTACAATTTTCAAGATATTTGTAAGCAGAGATTTAAAACCGGTATTATTTGATTACTGCTATTATGTTACCAAAATTATATCTAAACCGATATAGTACCAAAATCGCTGTAATACCGAAACCAAAGGAATTACCAGCAAAGAGAATAAGATGTTACAATGTTACATTCGTCGGAACGTCGATTTCAAACGCCAAGTATAGCGACGTCGTTTGATGCCGTCTTATATATCGTCTCCCTTACGTCCCTCATGTGAGAAAGGGATAACAGAGAGGCTCAGCAATGAAGTGGAGGCGGAATATAAACAAATGAAGATTTGTTCTCGAGATCGATGACGAGAACGTGGAGCGTTAAGAGTGCCGTCAACCCAAGTTAGTGTCGAAAGATTATTTTCTTCATTAAAATATGTCCTGTCACCATTACGTTACAATTTGTCTGATTGTTTTTAATATTTTATTGTTTTATTGAAAAAGAAAAACCTGTCTTAATCTTAACCTACCATTTCTATAAGAGGAAAACCGAAAAAATACCGGTATTTATTTCGGTTTTCGGTAATATATCGGTTTCGGTATAGTGTAATACCGGTATCCAAATTATACCGGTATCCAAGTTATACCGGTAGGAAGTCCCTGGGCCGTAATACCGGTATCCAAACCATACCGGTACGAAGTCCCTGTCGTAATACCGGTATCCAAATCATACCGGTATTAAGTCCCTGCTAGTATGATACCTATTATATTTCTCGGATCGCCTTTATTAGGATCAACACTTGGCAGTGGAATGATTACGGAGGTTCCAATTTTTGCAGGTGGAAATTTTTTGTTGCTTAAGCGTAACATTCTTCTAGCTTGCTCTTGGATACCATTAGTCGCTTTGAGTTTGGTAGAAATAAGATCACGTTTTCCGGTACAGTTCCGACATAAGATGTTTGAGGATTGATTTTGTCTTTCACTGCAAAACATATGAATAGCTGTCTGGCATTCTACACAGTGAGTAATCTTTCCATCTCTTTTCTCACAAACAGAACATACTAGATCAATTTCAGAAGAATGGATATTTTCGGGAACTGTTTCAACAACAGGAGTGTTTTTGACATTCTCAGATAATTCTTCATTATTAGAGATATCAGTAGAATTAATAACGTCCTCTAATTCTTCTTCTGTTATCAAATCATTTGTTACCGATGACGGCAAACTGGATGATAGAAGACCGATGTGAGACTTTCTGCCAAACATCGCCTCATATGGTGTTTGTTTGATAGCAGAATGCAAACTGTTATTTTTTTTCCATTGGGAGAAACGTAACCCATCACTCCATTTAGTTATATTATTTTCCTCCATCCAGGCAATGAGTATGTCTTGCACATCACGGTTCGCTCGCTCAAAACTACCCTGGCTCTGCGAATGTCTCGGTTTGCCGTGCACGATTTTTAGACCAGGCCACATGTCTTTTAATTCCTCTATAACGCTGTTACAAAATTCTCTTCCGTTGTCTGACTGTAGGACGGATGGAGCACCGACGATGGAAAATATATCTATAAGGTTATAGGAGACTTCTGCAGCAGTTTTGGTCTTGAGCGGACGAAGAAATACAAATTTAGTTAGGTGTTCTTGATAATTTAAAATGAATTTATATTCTCCATCTCGGCTCGTTTTCATATCTATTAGGTCTACTTGAGCTCGTTGATTAATTTCTTTAAATATCAAAGGCTTCACTACAACACCTGTTTTGGGGTGGGCTTTCTTTTTTTTACAGATAAGACAAAGCTCAAGATAGATTTGAATCACTTGTCTCGTTATGTTTACATATTTGTCCTTAATATGATTTTGTAATTTGTGTTTTCCGCCATGTCCCGTATCTAAGTGTGCAGCGTGGATAATATCAAACAGTTCTTCACAATGCACATAATGCTTAATATCCTTCTCGTTTTCTAACAAAGGCCAAATAAGTTTCTTACACTCACCTATAGTCAATACGTCGTATCTTTTAAGGCGCCTGTAATCGGTGTACGTCTTTTTGGTTCTTGACTTTACTTCTTGTACTTCAGATATTAAATTTTCATATGCGTCCGCATTCGGTATTAAAAAAGAATTTGTACGTAACGGAATAGAATTCAACTTTTCCTTAAACTTCTCACGCGTTTGATCTATATTTACTCCAGTTTCGGACATGCTGCTCAAGTAGTAATTGATACTTTAAGAATAACGAGCAATTTACGTGCAAATTTTACAGCACATCGACAAACAACTATTGGCATAGACTACGTTCGTAAACCACAGCGTAAAACGCAAGACTGAGATGGCCGCCAGACAATGCCGTCAATTGTTTTGTTTGCTGCGTAGTAACGGACCCTATTTCTGCGACAGTGTAGAAATAAAACAACTGATGGCATTGTCTGGCGGCCATCTCAGTCTTGCACTGATATTGATTATTTAATAAAATTACCTACTTAGTACCAATTTTAAAATATTTATTGGAACACAAAAGATTATTTATTTATTTTGAAACGCAAGACTGAGATGACCGCCAGACAATGCCGTCAATTAGTAGTTGACTTATTCCGACACAACGCATTCCACTTTCCAATTTGTCCCGGGTATTAGTGTTGGTTTGGGTTAGATGAGGGCGGGGGGGGGGGGGGGCGCCCGCTTGCGGGCGCGTAGAGCATGGTGGCGAACCGATGTGAGTTTGGGGATGCTAAAAATGAGACTGCAAAAAATTACTAATAATTTAGTAATAGTCATTTTTGGGGATGCTAAAATGAGACTGCAAAAAATTACTATTACTAAATTATAAAAATGAGACTGCAAAAAATTACTATTACTAAATTATAAAAATGAGACTGCAAAAAATTACTATTACTAAATTATTAGTAATTTTTTGCAGTCTCATTTTTAGCATCCCCAAACTCACATCGGTTCGCTATCACGCTTTACGCGCCCGCAAGCGGGCGCGCGCCCCCCGCCCTCAACATTGCCCGGGCAATGCCGACTCTGGACACCCTGCAGACTTCGCCCGTAACATATATATTACATATTATTATTTGTTTTCATAATAAGATGGCAAAAATATAAAGAAATTATGACAAAGTCTTTAAATAGTGTTTTTGTTTTAGTTGAGCGATTTGTTTTAGTTTTTAGTTTAAAATGAGCCTCTGACTTGTATTTTTTGTTAAAAAAGTCATGCTTTCCTTTCAATATTCTATACCCCAAAAAATTGATTTAATAAATATTTGTTGATTTGAAAAGAGTTTGTTACTTATTTAGTTTAATATTACGCGAAAAGACATTAGGGACTTTTTGCCCCGGGCGTGGAGCAAGAAGTCCACTTTGCATTGACAAACATTTTGTGGTATAACTCAGCAGAAAATAACATCTTTTTGTTGTTGGAGGTATCATTTTCGGGAAGCATCGGGAATTAAAACGAAGTGGGTTAACATAATACTTTTTCGTAAGTAACGAATAAAACTTATTCGTACAGAAACTACTTATTTTTGTCGAAACTGTGATGTTTCAGTATGTGTTACTCCAGGGTTGACTAACTGGCGACTCACGAGTTGCCGGGGGCTCCTCCGCCTTGCGGCCACGCTGAACGCAGTTGAATTCGTCCGTGCCTACACAGACATAAATACAGTATTGTCTCATTGTGGACTCGGTTTGGTGTACACGATGTGGGTTTTTCGCTATCCCCACCACTTCTGTCTCACTCTTGTCCGGCGAAGGCGAGAGCGAGATGGAACGAGAGCGAGCGAGAGGCACTGGAAGCGAGCAAGGGCGGTACGAGACAAACGACGCGTTGATGTTTTGTCTCGCTCCGTCTTTCGGACGCCGTCACACTGCGTCCTTTGCGTGCGCGACGGGCGTGCGCAATGGTCACAAGCCCACGTGTGAGCACGGGAACCGTTTCGCAAAATTTTGACGCAGGCACGATTCCATCTGAGGGTTCGCGCCCGTCGCGCACACTCGCCGCGCACGCAAAGCGTTCCATCTCGCTCCACCCTTCGGCCAGAAAGAAGCGAGAAACGAACACTCGGAATTAGGGCTCTGTTCAGGATGTGGGTTCAACGCCGGTCCCGACCAGCGAGCCCACAGCGAGGAAATACTGTACATTGGATTGCTACGGCCGGCCACGGCCATACGTTTACATATAATTATAATTAATACGATAATACGAACTGATATATACTTACTTGTAACCTCGTTTCGTCGAGGTTAGCTACCGGAAGGGTATTCGGGGCGGTCGGGTGAATGAGGCGCAGTGATCTGTTGCACGGGTCTTTATTCTTAAGTCTAAAGTACAAGCTAGCCCGGCCAGGTCTGCGCTGGCTAACAGGGTCTGTGCGGCTTAGTCTAACGCGGCGTTTATCGCGATGGTTCGCAGTCGGCGCGTCGCGGTCGCGGTCTCGCAACGTTTCGGCGGAGGCAGGAAAGGTGAGTGGTCGTACAGGTGCCCTGGCTGTGGTCTCCACCAATGGCCCTGACCGGGAAGCCTTGAATCCGCTCGCCCAGTGGGTAAAACCCGCGGGAAAGACGGAGGCTGTAGGATGTCCTCCGGGACAGACAAAGCCTGACCCTAAGATTGACAGCGGATATCGACTTGCGTCTAGAAGTCGGCGAACTCGCGTTCTTCTAGGGGCCGTGGAGGTAGAGGAGTGCAAAAATACGCAGTAATACAGCTTGTGCTACAAGTGATCACTGGGAGAGCTCTGACCGTTCGCCTGTAACGCTCGTGGTAAAGTCTGCCTGACGGGCCCGTCGCGCTGGCCTATATGGGTCGCCGCGCCAACTTCGCCAGCGAGAATGTCGCTCGGCGCGTGGCCATCTCGCGGCCGCGCTCGGTAGCGGCGGGCCGCGCCAGGCGCGCGTGGTGGGGGGAAGACTCGCGTCCACCCGTAACTAGTTCGTTACATCTCCCCCTCCCTTCGGAGGACGCGGTCTTCCCACCGTTCGTCTTTGTTTTGTCCCAGTGTTTGCCCTGCCTTTTATTTACAAACTTAACTACCACCCACCACCGTGCTTAACTCTAGTTTGTACAAACTTACTGGCTACCCATCACCATACTTAAACCTAATCAGTCGCTCTTACTAACTACCCGCCACCTTACTTAAAATACTCGGCCAGGCTTAGGGCTGGCTTCCGGGGAGGCTGTATCGGACCCGGAGCTGTTGCCTCCGCAACATCTTGAATTCCAGGTACCCTCCTGGAATGGGCACCTGGAATTTGCGTCCTTCGCGGAGAGCCGGAACGTCGATTCGCATCTCCGGGCGGTCGGGGGTGTGTCGCCATGGGGGTCCCGAGGGGGTGGTGCTGGTTGGTGGGGGGGGCGGCTGCTGGTGTTGTCGGCGGGGGGTCCACCCGGGCCGGGGCTTGTGTCGGGAGCAACGGGGTCGGAGGCTGCGGTGGTGGGGCTTGACGGCCGGGTTGTCGGGACGCAATCGGCGGCTGGGGTGGAGGCGCTGGTGGTCCCGGCTGCGCGAGTGGCGTCCCCTGCTGTGGCAGCGTCTGCTGCGGTGGAGGCGCTGCCGGTCCTGGCGGTGCGCGCGGCGCCTTTAGTGGCGGCGTCCGCTGTGGCGGGGGCCGTGTCCAGTGCGGCTGCTTCCGGGAGGGCGGCTGCGGTGGAGGCGCTACTGGTCCTGACGTCAGCGGGGTGGCCATTACTGGCCATGGCGGCGGTGGTGCCTGGAGGAGCGTTGTCAGGAGGGAGGCTCCGGGTCCCCTTGAGTCCGCGGTTGGAAGGCGCCGGTCCTCTAATATTCGCGGCTTCGGCCTCTCCACTCCTGGTGTGGTCGGTGGTGGAAGGCGACTCCGCTCCACCTCCTCCAGGATCGCCAGCTTCGTCGTTGCTGACGGTCGCGGGGGTGGTCGCAGCTGTTGCGGCGGTCCCCGCGCTGGTGGTGGAGGGCCTCCAAAATCCAGCCTCCTCCTCGCGGCCGGGGGGGCTGGTCTGTCCCCGGTCTCCGCCGGCCTCTTCGTCCGACACTCCATTGGACGGGTGGCGTTTTCGCGCCGTAACGGAACGGCCTCCCGTCTCGTCGCTCCGTGCGCAATTCGGCTCTTGGGTGGCATGTTGTCGCCACGAGTGCCGAGTTGCTTTTGTGGCTTCAGGTCCTTCCGCGGGCTTATCACTCGTCCTGTGCCAATTTTGGCAGCGCGAAACTTGTCCCGCGGTCCTTATCGCCGTGGCCCTCTGTTGGTCGCGGTTAGTGGCTGCTGCCGATTTCGCGGGTCCCGCGACCGTTGCGTTGTCGGTGTCCGTGGTGGGGATAGTGACGGCGTGAGGCGTCTTTGCGGGGGGTCCCGTGGTGGGGGAGGCCTCCTCCCTTCCCTCGCATGGTTTGAGGTCCTGGAGGTGGGCTCTCTTCGTCTTCCGCCCGCACCGGAGTACGACCAGATTTGGTCCTATGTACTCGCGTACTTGGTGCGGGCCGGAGAACTTGGGGGCTAGCTTGGCAGCGAAGTTTTTCTCCGCGGAGGACAGGGGATGTTCCCGGAGCATGACTGATTCCCCGATTCGGGGCCTCCAGTCTCTTCGCCTAAGGTTGTAGGCCTTCTTCTGTGCCTCTGTCGCTTGGGCTTGCGCGTGGCGGGCGAGACGTATGGCCTCGTGTAGGCGGTCCAGGTCCTCGGATCGCGCGGCATACTGGGCCTCGTCCTCTTCCTCCGGGATGTCCTCGGTCGGCTGGTGGAGTGCCCCGGGGGTGGCCGGCTCTCTCCCATAGTTCAGGTAGGCCGGGGAGTACCCCGTGGAGTCGTGTCGCGCGGAGTTGTAGGCGAAGCCAACCTCGGGTAGCCACTTGTCCCACTCTCGGTGGTTCCCGTCGGTCAACTGGGCGATCATGGTCTTGATCACTCGGTTGACCCGCTCCACGGGGTTACACTGGGGGGTGTACGGGGGGGTCAGGCGGTGCTCGATCCCGTAACCCCGGAGCATCTCGGTGAACTCTCGGCTGACGAACTGCTTCCCGTTGTCCGAGATGACGCGTCTGGGGCACCCGAAGCGAAGCACCACCCTCTCCCTGAAGGCCCTTGTTACGGCCGGGGCGGTGGCCTGACGTAGGGGCTGGAGTTCAACCCACTTGGTGAACTTGTCCTGCATCACGGCCAACATTGTAAAGCCCTTTGCTGACCGTGGCAGGGGTCCCACCAGGTCGATGGCCACCACGTCCCAGGGGTTTGCTGCTGGAGTGGTCTGCATCCCGCCTGCGGGGCCTTGTTGGAACGCTTTGTGTTCTAGGCACTTCTGGCAGCGTTGTATGTGTCGGCGGGCGTCACGGATCATGCCGGGCCAGAAGTATTTTCTGGTTAGTCGGGCTGCGGTCTTGCTGATACCTAGGTGTCCTGCGGTGGGGGCGTCGTGGGTTTCCCGGAGTATCGTCCCCCGAAGCGGTTGGGGGACACAGATTCTCCACTCTGAGTCGGTTCGGGGCCCATGAGTGTCTGAAATGTGTCGGTACAGTCGTCCCTGGATGACTCGATACTCCGGGTAACGGTGTGGCTCTTTCTCGGCGGCGGCTCTCATCCTCTCATACCAGGCGCACCCAGAGGGCGAGTCTAGGCTATCAACCTCCTCTGCTGGTGGGGGGGGTTCGTTCTCTGGCTGCCTGGAGAGGGCGTCCGCGACGACGTTGGACTCCCCCCGGCGGTACTGGATGACGAAATCGTATTGTTGGAGCTCTAGGCCCCACCGGGCCAGGCGACCGGAAGGGTTGTCCATGGATTGTAGCCACTTGAGGGACTGGTGGTCGGTGAGTACGGTGAATCGGTATCCCTCTAAATATGGCCGCATTTTGCGAATGCCCCATACTACCGCGAGGCACTCTTTTTCGGTCACGGAGTAATTTCGTTCCGCGGGGTTGAGCGTACGGCTCGCGTAGGCGATGACTTTCTCCTCCCCGTTCATATCCTGCGTGAGGACAGCCCCGAGGCCCTCGTTGCTGGCGTCCGTCTGGAGGGTGAATGGCTGGCTGAAGTCCGGGCATGTCAAGATAGGCGCGGCCGCCAGTTGCTGCCGGAGTGCGTCGAACGCCGCCGTTTCCTCTGGGCCCCAGATCCACTTCTGCTTCTTCTGGAGCAGTCGTGTCAGTGGTGCGGCTAGATCCGCGAATCTGGGAATGTACCGTCGGTACCAGAATACCATTCCTAGGAACCGTTGAAGCTCCTTGATAGTTGTCGGTGGGGGTATCTTGGCGATAGCCCGTACTTTTTCGGGGTCGGTGGCCACGCCTTCGTTTGTGATTGTATGCCCGAGGTATTGCAGCTCGGTGCGGCAGAACTGGCACTTGTCCTTATTGAGCTTTAGCCCCGCCGCCCGTAGTCGCTGGAGGACCTCTCGTAGGTTCTCGAGGTGCTCCTCGAAGGTTGCTCCGAGTACGATGATGTCGTCCAGATATGCGAACGCTCGGGGTTCTAGTTGGGGTCCTATGACCTTGTCTAACAGGCGTTGAAAGGTGGCTGGGGCGGAGTGTAGTCCGAAAGGCATGACCTTGAACTGAAATAGGCCTCTCCCTGGTACCGTGAAGGCGGTGATCGGGCGGCTGTCGGGGTCCAGGGGTACCTGCCAGTATCCGTTGGCCAGGTCCAATGTGGAGATGTACCGGGCGCCACGCAGTTTTTCTAGCGTGGCTTGGACCTGGGGCAGCGGGTATGCGTCCTTTTCCGTGACCTCGTTCACTCGACGGAAGTCAATACAAAACCTCTTTTTCCCGTTCTTCTTGGTGACGATTACGATTGGGGAACTCCATGGGCTGGAAGACGGTTCGATAATTCCTTCCGCGAGCATCCGGGTCACCTCTTCGTCTATAATGGCTTGCATGGCGGGGTTGCGGGGCGTGTACCGATGTTTCACCGGTTCGGCCCCGGCTTTCAACCTGAGGCGATGTTTCGCCATGTGCGTCAGCCCCGGTAATTGGTCGAAGTGTTGCAACTCGCTGACGAGGAATGTTTCGAGGTGCTGGGATTGTTCCGCAGTGCATCCCTGGAGGCCGGGGTTTGATTCCGTGACTGCTGCGGCGTCCGTAGGTCTCCATCGCATGCCCCGGACTTGTACCGTTAGTCCGAGGGCGTGGAGGGCGTCGATCCCAAGGATCACGTCTTGTGTGAGGCTGGGGAGGACCCCACACGTAATCGCCAGGACGCAATCCCCGACGACCATCTTCACTGCCATTTCCCCATCCAGTGCTGCGGTAGCGCCGTTGGCGACTTGCACCCACCGGTCCGTGTTGGTGGCGTGGTCGCCGTTGTGCCTGCACCACTCTGCTACCTCCTTATTGATATACGAGAGGGAGGCTCCCGTATCTAGTAAGGCCTGGAACTCTCGGCCGTAAAAATTTACGGGCAGATGGGGACGGCTATCGGCTGTTGGTGTTGCGGAGGCTGTTGGGGCTGGGTGGTCCGGTTGTTGCCTCGTCCTCCGGGCCCGTTGGCGTTTCCCGCCGCTGGCGAGCAATCGCACTCTCGGCTGAGCCGGCCTTCCGTTCCGCATCGACTGCAAAATCGTCGCCCCGGCCGGCGGCAATCCCGGCGAAAATGGCCGCGTTGCCCGCAATTCCAACAGCACTGGTCTCTGTTGTACCGATTGCTTACTTTGGCGAGGCTGGGTTTCGGCGGGTCTGGCTGGACTGGGGTGTGACGGGGTTCTTCCTCGCGCAGCGCCTCGAAGTCGGCGGCCAAATCGAGGAGCCCGGAGAGCGAGTTGTAATCTGCCCGCTTAATGTAGTGGCGGTACTCCGTCCGTAGGTTGGAGTACAGCCAGTCTAGCTGTGTGGCTGCGGACATACCACCGTGGCGCCGCATCAGCGTTCGTAGCGCCGTGGCAAATTCGCGTGCGGTTTCGTTCGGGCGTTGGCGTCGTTGGTGGATGGCCATTTCCAGTTCGTGCAGTCGGCGTCGCGGCAGGAACGTTCGCCGGAACGCCTCCAAAAAGGCGTCCCACGTCGGGAGGTCGGCTTTCTCGTTCCGGTACCATTCAAGGGCCGAGCCTTTCAGGATCCCGGGGAGGCAGCGTAGCATCTGGTCCGGAGTGATCTCGTAGCTATCGCGGAGGTCATCTAGCTGGTCGAGGAAGCTTTCTGCTCCCTTTCCACCATCGTAATGGCCGCCCCACTTTCTAACCCGCTCCATTGCGTGGTAGGTGTCGGTGGGAGCTGCCGTTGTGGCTGTCTCCACCGGGCGTCCTAGCCCTGGGGAGAAGCTCAGTAGGGGCGCGGCTAACGTGGTGATGCCCTCCCCTTCGCTTGGAGGGTCGATGTTGATCGAGACGTCGCCGTCCTTGCTCATGGCTCTGATGTAGGCCACTACTCGCGCTCTTAAGGTGTCGAGGTCTCCGGTCTGGGTGATTCCGTGTTTTTTGGCTCACTCCGTGAGTTTGGCTTTCGACAGCCCGTACACCCAGCTCACCTTGGTCATTCACCCGGTGTAATACTCGAGGTCCCTGTTCGGGCGCCAAATGTAACCTCGTTTCGTCGAGGTTAGCTACCGGAAGGGTATTCGGGGCGGTCGGGTGAATGAGGCGCAGTGATCTGTTGCACGGGTCTTTATTCTTAAGTCTAAAGTACAAGCTAGCCCGGCCAGGTCTGCGCTGGCTAACAGGGTCTGTGCGGCTTAGTCTAACGCGGCGTTTATCGCGATGGTTCGCAGTCGGCGCGTCGCGGTCGCGGTCTCGCAACGTTTCGGAGGAGGCAGGAAAGGTGAGTGGTCGTACAGGTGCCCTGGCTGTGGTCTCCACCAATGGCCCTGACCGGGAAGCCTTGAGTCCGCTCGCCCAGTGGGTAAAACCCGCGGGAAAGACGGAGGCTGTAGGATGTCCTCCGGGACAGACAAAGCCTGACCCTAAGATTGACAGCGGATATCGACTTGCGTCTAGAAGTCGGCGAACTCGCGTTCTTCTAGGGGCCGTGGAGGTAGAGGAGTGCAAAAATACGCAGTAATACAGCTTGTGCTACAAGTGATCACTGGGAGAGCTCTGACCGTTCGCCTGTAACGCTCGTGGTAAAGTCTGCCTGACGGGCCCGTCGCGCTGGCCTATATGGGCCGCCGCGCCAACTTCGCCAGCGAGAATGTCGCTCGGCGCGTGGCCATCTCGCGGCCGCGCTCGGTAGCGGCGGGCCGCGCCAGGCGCGCGTGGTGGGGGGAAGACTCGCGTCCACCCGTAACTAGTTCGTTACATACTTTTACTCGTCTCTGTGAATGTGAACGTGCACATTGAGGCCGCGTTATATTATTGACAAGGGATGGTATATCCACAGAAAACGCACTTTCGCATGCGTATGTAGAACCAAATATTGATGAAATTTTTAAACCCAAATCCACCAATTTTTACGTTCACATTCACAGAGACGATTAAAAGTAAGTATACATCAGTTCGTATTTTCGTATTAATTATAATTACATATATGTAAACGTATGGCCGTGGCCGGCCGTAGCAATCGAATGTATTTATGTCTGTGTAGGCACGGGCGAATTCGACTGCGTTCAGCGTGGCCGCAAGGCGGAGGAGCCCCCGGCAACTCGTGAGTCGCCAGTTAGTCAACCCTGTGTTACTCCATGCTTCGAATTATATCATTTACAAGAAAAATAAACGAAACTGGTCTTAAAAATAACATGTGTTTCATTTATTATTCGCTTAGATGTTTTGTAAATTGATTTTTCTTCAAATTAGAACACGCGGGATATCTCGTCCTTGGCGTCGAGCGCACCATATTGTGTCGCGGGATAACTCATCCGTGGCATCATACGACAGATACCGTGTCACGGGATATGTCGTCCGCGATCGCGAAGCGGTTAAGATGCTCCGAGAGGTTTAGTGTGTCGCGCTAATAGAAGTCCTGATACATATCGGTATATCTGACTCTTAAGAGGTATTCTTTAATGTATCGGCAAACATTTACATATATTCATTATATGATATCATTTGTTCAGGCCAAATAAACGAGGTGTGGCCTAAGGTCATTTAATGTCTCGTAGAGTTATAAATTACATACTGAGGCCTCCAACGAATTAGGTAAACGACAAACGGTGGTCATCTCATCGAACCCTATTCCACCGTGCTAGGGACATAAGTCAGTTTGTTCAGTTTTTACCTAAATATGGCATATTTAGGTAAAAACTGAACCGGCTGATCGTCCACAGCGTTTCGCCAGGATCGCGGTTATCACCATGTTGCCCCGCGGGTCGGCGGTAGAGAGCGGTACCTACTGTGCCCCGATGGAAAGAAGAGACTTGAGAAACTCCACAGTGAGGCGGTGGGAGCATAGAACCCCTCTCGCCCCCCTGACATTTCGAGTTTCATCTTTCCATCGGAGCACAGTACGTACGGGTCCGAAGTCATCGTACGTACTACCCACCGACAGAGCAATATACGCATTAACTCAGGTCGAAGAATACCTAAAATTCTTAAAGACGGCACCACGTTCTTTATTGCATAGTTAAAAAAACGAACTTACCTTCACTATTTTCTTCACTATTTCGTCCAGTTGCAATGCTTTTCAAAACGACGTAAAATCCCATCTGGTAAACTAATGCTTCTAGCTTCTCAACAAACCTCAAGTCCTTTGGACCAATTTTAAAAAAATTGTTCTGTTCTAAAGGGCATTCGAATATATTCGTGAGGCGGTGTAGGTACATATGTCTGACTTGTCTTGAGTGGCTGTCTATACTAGACTGGCATAAGCCGATTCAAGAGCGAAGCAACACCTCATCCGTTGTTAACGACACCACTCATTTCGGTTCCCAAAGAGTTTTCAGATGTAGGCTAGGAGATTCCGACTTAAAACATGAGTGTTTTATGCTTTGTACCGCTCCACGGCTTGAACCAAAAACATCGTTTACCCTGCAGATATTCGGTTCGGTTTATGACACGCGCGGCAGCGAAGCTATTTCTGAGAAAGTCGCTTTCCGTTCACCCCTAATTAAATTTTTAATAAAGTATGTTTTTCCTATCCACACTTTCGTCTACGGCCCCAATAACCATCGCGGGTATCATAAACATACAGTTTATGAAGGACTCACGCTACAGGCCTGGTGGCCTGCGACCAGCGGCAGCGTCTACGACTCGTCTACGCCCGAGGATTCATACCTGCTTCAGAAATAAAATAACTTTTTATTCTTTATCGTTTGGATATGGAAGTGACACCAATGGATTCCTTATGTTCTTCCGATGAAAATCATATTAAATTTCATGTAAATCGGACGATTATTAACAAAGACATGAATTGATATAAATTAATTTTTCATGAAATTTCCTTCATATGGTCCGAATTATACTACACGTCTCGTTCTCGATGATTACTTGTAGTACTGTCAAGTACGCGGAAAAATACACAACGTTTAGAATTTAAATAAAACAATATTTTTTGGCCCCCGAGACTCACCTGTCACGTGCGCGCCCTAGCAACCTCATATTGTTTTGTTGTGCGAAAGAATATTACACGTTTAGAATATTACAGTAATTTATTGGTTATTAAAAGAATTCAAACAAGATGGGAAAGTCGAAGAAAAGACATCTTTCTCGTTCGCGTTCAAGAGAACGTGAAAGAGAATCTAGCAATGTGACGTCCCGACCCCACCACGCGCCTTAGTGTCAACGAGCGGCACCAGAGGTCTCTGATCTTTCCCGCTAGTCCTAACTCTCAATATCACTCGTATATATACAAGTTCCAAATCATATCCTCTGTGTCCCCGTGCGTGTCTAGGGCAGGGGCCGTCAGCTATAGCCCTACTAATGAGTCTGTCTGGCGGTCCCAAGACGAAACACACCTCTTCTTTTTCTTCTCGATCCCAAAAAGCCAATCCACCTGCCCCGCACAGTTTACTCCATTGCGGCGTAATCCGGCCGGCCTTAGGGCGCGACGGTACGTTGGAGGCGACGGGGCAAGAACTCCTATCTCGTCATTGTCCTAACCTTCACCACCCAGGACGTGACATAAAAATGGTGACAGCGGTGGGATTCGTTAAGTGTTGATAGAAATAAATTCTCTAGAATACGGTACCCACAATAGCCTATTTAACATGTGCATTCAATACCCACGTCGGGATGCACTATCCTACCGGAGCCGCAGATTACAGAGCATTGGGGCATACTTTGAATGATCTGACTTGCATTTCTGGGGGTATAGCGACAACCACGGACGGCAGAGAGATTTGCCTAAATTGCTCTGGCCTAACGCACACAGATACGGTAGAAGTATACTGGATCCATTATTATTATTATAAGCATGAAGCACCTGTTGGAAGAATAATCACTCTATTGTACCGACTAAGTGGGGGTCGCGAGCCGCGGTCAGAAGCGCTTGAGTACTGAGAGAGTACGTAGTTAAAGAAAAGCGTGTGTCGTAAAGTTTTTGATTTGAGTCAATTGTATAAGACTGTTTACCAAGCAAGTTGGCTTACCGATTTATAGGAATACTATTCGTTTATTTCAATTATATTTTACTTGTGTAACACAGATATTCGCAAATATATTTTCTGTTCTTTAAACATAACCTACAACAGCACCCGCCAATTGCCCTCGGTGCAGAAACCCAATAATTCACGGGCGCCCCATAAGCAGGTGCGACGTGTGCGCGGCAGATTACCTTCTCGCAAATAGGAGGTGCAGGCGATTTGATAACAATTACTACCAGGGATAGAACACCCTGATATTTAAATAACGGCTGCCGGACGCCGAAAATGTCAAACCACTTAAGAAAGTAGAATCGAACGAATTTAACATGTCCGTGTACAGGGAAACCGAGGACTCTTGCATAATGGATCGAGACACGGGCCCTCCCACTAACTCCATAGACCTCGCGACCACCGAATTATTGGAACGAGTGCAACTATTACGAGAAAAACAAGCCGAGATCGAAAATTTATACACGAAACTCGTAAATAAAGAATCCAATACGCGTTCGAGCGTAGTTACCGGATCGGGGGGCCCCACGGTGGAAGGTCTTTCCAATAAAATAGAAATCATGAGCGGAGTGATGGAAAAACTTCTTGCACCCCCACCATTCGCGAATAACTTTGCTACACCGGGTTCCTACCGTTTCGATAGAAAACCGGTGCTAAATTTCAATAAAGCTCCTTCGGCATTGAATAGTAATAATATTCCGGACCAGGATCCATTACCCCAGATCAAATTAAAGGACGCAATAGCTCTTGTTCATCTCCATACCATTTATTATTATCATTGTATACAAACCTCTTTATTATTAAAAAAAAAAAAAATTATGTCACGTCCTGGGTGGTGAAAGTTAGGACAATGACGAGAAAGGACCCCCCCCCCCCGAAGTGTAACGCGTATGGGGGTAGGGAAGGAAGACCTTCGGTCCCCTCGATGAGAGAGAGGGGCGTGGGGAGGAGAAGAGGGTGGCCTCAGAGCAGGACCACCCCACCCTCCACGAGTGCCGCCGTGGACGCGCGGTGGCAGCGCGTCGGTTCCACGGCGGCAGCGACGGGAGGGACGACGGAGGGTCCCGACGAGTAGGGCCCTCCACGAGGGCGGCTAACCTTTGCCGCCCCCCTCTGAAGCGATCGAGCAGCCCCGAGGGCGGGTGGGCCACTAACGGGCCGCCCAGTGTTCTCTGGCGGCCCGCTGTTACACCTCAGGGCCGAGCGGGGTCCTGTTCGATCGTTGAGTCGTGGGGTGGAGATGTCGGGGGCCACCACTCACCCTACCAGCAGCGCCCCCCCCCCCAAATGGCGGCGCGGGCGCACGGCCCGCCGCGCGTCGCCGAGACGGAACTGGGGGAGCAGTATGTCTCCCCAGGGATGACCCCGGCGCGGCGGTGCGCCGGGGGTACCGGGCGGTGTCGTACCTCAAGCGCAGGAGGGGAGGGGGGGCAGCGAAAGTATCGCTAGTTTGATCTCGCAAAAGTCCTCCCCCTCAGGCGCGCGACACCGCCCCCGAGGAGGCCATCTTGGTGGTTTTAGTGGGTTCGAGTCCCACATCCGCCCCTGCGGGCGAGGGGTATCCGCGGGGATTTCCACCAAGAAAAAAAAAAGATAAAAATGACGAGAAAGGAGTTCTTGCCCCGTCGCGACAGTGGGCCGGATTTTAAATTTGCCGCCTTTTGGGACTTTTTTTTAAGATATCGGAATGAAACTTACGATAAAATATAGGAAAAAATTATTCCTTTCTAATGATGTATAATTTAATATTTGTTACATTTATTTATTTATTTATTTTTTAATGTTGTTAACTTATTTTTGATAAAAAAAATTTTAATTCTGTTTATTTGGTACCTTATTTAATGCCCTTTACAGTGGTGTAAGCAAAATTTTGGGAAACTTTTCATTTCCAAGTTATAAGGAAAATTCGAATAATGAAGGAAAGTAACAGTAAATCGGTTTGTTTAAATTAAGGCCCAGGTTTTTGCAATAAATATCTTCTTTTATTAATAACTAATATAAACAATCCATTAAAAAATATTTTTATATGCATTAACGAAAATGGCGACATTTTTCAAATTTGATTAGGGATATCTTCCAAACGCCGAAAAGTTTCACTTTCGGACCAATTGCAATATTTTCAGCACACTTTCCTCTAAATAATCACGTATCGATCATTTCCCCCCTCGTCCCACCGTATACTGGTGCAATGGGGAAGCATGCATCTGTTCTCCTACAAGCGTCTGCGATCGCCGGGTATGCGCCAGACATAGGTGCCTGACGCGGGTCTGTTTGAGTACCAGCCTAGGCTACTCGAGACGCAACACAATGCGAGAGGGTCTGTTTCCCATTAAATCTAGACGCAGACTGGGCACTGCGTCCACCAGACGCTAGACTGCTCCTGGAGGGAGTCCAGCGACCAGTCGCACTGCGACCCGTTGCCACAGTGGGACAGAATCCCAAGAAATAAGTAAACAAGTGAGAATTCAAACGTTATGGGAGTATGTATTTTTATATGTTACTTGTAGACTACTAATATGAACACCTAAAAAAGGTAAAAATATCATGACGCCTATTTCTGATTTATGTGTGAACACGTGTCTATGTTTATGTGTATTTTTCGTACAGAATTTTAAATCGAGTCCTTTAATTTTTGGTGATATAAAAGAAAAAAAAAATTTGGGGCCCCAAATGAGTAGTATCGATTCTGGTAAATAATAACAAATAATTACCTAGTTACATTAATTTTTTTCCATAAGAAACCAATTGAAAAATCGTCAGCAATCATCGAATTTTTAGTTGCCTTCCGGGGACTTCCAAGCAAATTTTTTGTTTTTTTTATAATCAACATAATCTTGTCCTTGCTACTGCGGATATTTGGCAGTAATGGATTAAATACGTGTATTCTACAGGGTGTCCCAGCTAACACTGGACAGAGCTATATCTCCTAAAGTATTGTTATTAAAAATCTGAAAAAATTAGGGAATGCATGGTACGAGGGGACCATCTTTTTCGCCCGAACGAATTTTTTTTTCGATTATTATTTTAAAAGATACGATGGTCAAGTTCGGATTTTCAAATGGCACTAACTTTTTGGAAGTCCTGAGTTGATAGTGCGTTAAAAGACAAAATCAATAAGCTATAATGTATACACTTTATTTCCACTGGTTTTTAAGATATTTCGCTTGCAAATTTCCTGATTTTCAGTGGAAAAACCGTCCCTGGACTGGCAAGGACCGGGGTCAGTTTTACTGTCGTCACGGGTAGCACTGCCTTTTGAAATAGATACCTACCTGCCAAAGGTCTACCCCGGCCCACGGGCTGGACAATTCTTTTCCGTCAGAAATGCCACTTAGGAAGGTACATCTGCAGTATCGAGAAGCGCACCGTTACTTTTATTTCGCACTTGCTTCTACGCTCGGATGACCGGTTCTTTTGGGAGGGATGCACGTTCGATTGATTAGGTTAGAAGGTGTGAAAGTTGCTAGACAAAATATCAACCATCGGAATATCAGAACCAATCGGATTTGCATCCCTCACAAACGGCTGCTCTCTTGAAGAGGCCTTCTTCACAGAAATACCTCCTCCCCAATGCCCGCCTTCTCTCGCACGGAATACGTCAACGCATGCTTCTGTTTTAATATCGGAGCTCGTGTTTATACTCGAGAGGACCACGCGTGGACAGCGGGTTACCCCTTTTCTTCCTGTGTCTCTCCACGAGGAGTATTGACGGTGGATTGTAGGAGCGTAGATGTCTCGATGCCAGTTATTGAATTCAGGAGAGGATAGAAACATTTTATTACAAAACACACATGTACTATAATTAAAGTAAATCGTATTCCTCTCGGGCAGGAGTCGCCCGACGGTCGTCGACGAGATGCGGCCTGGTACCCCGTGGCGGGGACAGTCCTTCGCAGGGCCTCACTCGATTTTTATGGCTTTTTCCGGAAAAAGGTACGAATCCTGGGTCGAGCGCAGCGAATTAGGGTCGAACCCCGGCAGTCGAGGGTCTAATATCCATTACAACGTATTAAGAAATTTTTTTCTTCATCGTATCGAAAGGGAAATGACGCCGATGGATTCCTTATGTTTTTCCGATGAAAATCATACCAAATATCATGCAAATCGGGCTACTTTGACAGAGGCTATTTGTACACCTGATGTAAAAGTTGTCCGATTTGCACGACATTTGGTATGATTTTCATCAGAAAAACATAAGGAATCCATCGGCGGCACTGTCCTTTTGATACGACGAAGAAAATAATTTTTTAATATGCTGTAATGGATGTGACACCCTCGACTGCCGGGGTTCGACCCTAATTCGCTATGCTCGACCCAGGATTCGTACCTTTTTCCGGAAAAAGTCATAAAAATCTCACGTGTTAATGATATTCCAAACCCTCCGAGGACCGAAAGCCATAAAATTCGATGGGCACTGCGGGGTGTTGTCCTCGCCACGGGGTGACAGGCGTAGCGAGAGAATTACCCTGTATCTTTTTATAAAATAATATAATTCTCTATTCTTTATCGTATGGATATGGAAGTGTCGCCGATGGATTCCTTGGGGTTTTCCGATGAAAATCATACCAAATGTCGTGCAAATCGGACAACTTTTACATCAGTGTGTACAAATAGCCTCTGTCAAAGTAGCCCGATTTGCATGATATTTGGTATGATTTTCATCGGAAAAACATAAGGAATCCATCGGCGTCATTTCCCTTTCGATACGATGAAGAAAAAAATTTCTTAATACGTTGTAATGGATATTAGACCCTCGACTGCCGGGGTTCGACCCTAATTCGCTGCGCTCGACCCAGGATTCGTACCTTTTTCCGGAAAAAGCCATAAAAATCGAGTGAGGCCCTGCGAAGGACTGTCCCCGCCACGGGGTACCAGGCCGCATCTCGTCGACGACCGTCGGGCGACTCCTGCCCGAGAGGAATACGATTTACTTTAATTATAGTACATGTGTGTTTTGTAATAAAATGTTTCTATCCTCTCCTGAATTCAATAACTGGCATCGAGACATCTACGCTCCTACAATCCACCGTCAATACTCCTCGTGGAGAGACACAGGAAGAAAAGGGGTAACCCGCTGTCCACGCGTGGTCCTCTCGAGTATAAACACGAGCTCCGATATTAAAACAGAAGCATGCGTTGACGTATTCCGTGCGAGAGAAGGCGGGCATTGGGGAGGAGGTATTTCTGTGAAGAAGGCCTCTTCAAGAGAGCAGCCGTTTGTGAGGGATGCAAATCCGATTGGTTCTGATATTCCGATGGTTGATATTTTGTCTAGCAACTTTCACACCTTCTAACCTAATCAATCGAACGTGCATCCCTCCCAAAAGAACCGGTCATCCGAGCGTAGAAGCAAGTGCGAAATAAAAGTAACGGTGCGCTTCTCGATACTGCAGATGTACCTTCCTAAGTGGCATTTCTGACGGAAAATAATTGTCCAGCCCGTGGGCCGGGGTAGACCTTTGGCAGGTAGGTATCTATTTCAAAAGGCAGTGCTACCCGTGACGACAGTAAAACTGACCCCGGTCCTTGCCAGTCCAGGGACGGTTTTTCCACTGAAAATCAGGAAATTTGCAAGCGAAATATCTTAAAAACCAGTGGAAATAAAGTGTATACATTATAGCTTATTGATTTTGTCTTTTAACGCACTATCAACTCAGGACTTCCAAAAAGTTAGTGCCATTTGAAAATCCGAACTTGACCATCGTATCTTTTAAAATAATAATCGAAAAAAAAATTCGTTCGGGCGAAAAAGATGGTCCCCTCGTACCATGCATTCCCTAATTTTTTCAGATTTTTAATAACAATACTTTAGGAGATATAGCTCTGTCCAGTGTTAGCTGGGACACCCTGTATGTCGCACAGTGGGGGTGAATCCCAAGAAATAGAAAAAAAATGCAACATCCTGTGTTTCGCATTTAACAATGCCGAATATTATGAAGGAAATTGATACAAAAAGTGTTAATATACAAGTTTGGCGTTATTTAAGAAAACAACGTCAATTCGTCTTGAATTAACGTCAATAATTCCAATAAAACTAAAAGAATTTGCTAAATATGCCATGGAGAGTGCAGTGTTCGTATCGACACACGGTTTACTACAGCTTTATGACACTAGACCATTGGCCCCCAACACAATATAAAGTAGTTAGGAAACATCTGCCAAGTAGCTTCCAGAACAGCTGAACAATTTTTAAGATAATCCGCAATTGCTACAAGCTACTTCTTCTACGTTCGGCATGCAATAAACCGTGTTTCGCTACAGTATAAAAGAATAATAATGATCGGGACGTTGACCGTGATGAAAATTAATTTTATGGTCCACTGGTACACTGGTACGCCTCGTGAATAGCCACATGATTAAAAAAAACAAAGTCCCCTACTTTTAACAAGCTTTTGAAATCAGATGTTCCATATTACCTGCCTTTACCCTACTAAACGGGCTGATCGGTCAAAGCGTTTCGCCAGGATCGCGGTTTATGACCGTATGGTCCCGCGAGCCAGTGGTAGACAACGGTACATGCCGGTCCCAAGTCCCCCTGTAGCACCCAGTGATAGAGCAATCAATGGATTAACTCAGTGCGAAGAAAATTGAAATCCTTGCAAAAAACGGCACGGTGTCGATTGTCCCTGTTGGAAAGCAGGTACACAAATAGTTCCCGAAGAACGTTTCAAAAACAAGCAATTGCCTACCGTAAACGAACGAAGAAATTTCGCTTCGAAAAATTCTAAATTCCGGCTGTAAAAGATAATTCGAATTTCCGCCTCGGTCTGAGCCGACTTTTGTCACACAAGGCGAAACATGCAGAAATATTTGTAAACCTTATCCATGTTATTCTATATACCAAATACTGTGCACAAAAAGTGTGGATACATTACTGCGAAAGTATAACATATTAAAAAATACATAATCCCCCCACAACTTTTGAATTCTGACTGGTTTCCTTGCTTCTTGGAATTCTGTTTCACTGCGCAGTCCGTTGATACATGGACAAAAATTGAAAATTCAAATATTTTGCAGGGTGATATTAATCATCTGATATTTACATTAAGATGTTCAGGAATCGAGTTCGGTTATGCTTGCTAGGTTAACGTAGTTGTTTACGATGTTATTTACCATCTTAATCTGGAATTTAAGGACTTCAAGCGTCGAAATTCATACACGGTAGTTACATTCTTTTTTTTTTATTTAGACCAGGCATGGAACTAAAGTGAACGCAGCGGCCGTTTTTCGGAGGCAACGCCTCCTTTCTCCCGCCGCGCGTCTTCGTTCCCGCGGCGGGCCTAGGAGTTTCGAGCGCCTCAGACTCGTACCATATGAACCGCGCGTGGCGCATTGGGGCGACATTGTATCAATAGGTTTCCAAATCGACCCAGAGAGCACGATTGTCGATGCGTTTTTGTTTTGTCAACGCGCCACGCGCGGTTCACGTGGTACGGGCCTGAGGCGCTCCACGAACCTGGGCCCAGTGATGCCAGAATCGTGGGACACGGGACGGGACGCTTACCCCCACTATGACCTACCGTCGTCTCCCACTATGGCCTACCGGCGTCCCCCACTTTATTCCCACCGCGCTGCACACAAGCATATCCCTACTCCTGTCCGTGTGCGCTGCCTGTTCGGCTCTCTTCGGCAGCAATCCACGTTGCCGAAACCCGAGACCAGCGCCTCGGCCGCAATCATGATGTGCGAATGTTCAAATCTCGGTGTGGCGGTTCTATTTTTTCTTTTATATATAGGCTGTCACCGTAAGAATCGACTCTGGCATTGCATAGTTTTTGTATTTATTAGCCAAAAGTATTTTCTATTTATTTATTATTCTTTAATATGTTGAGTTGAAGAAAAAAATATTCGAAGGGAATATCACAAAACAGCGTTATCCAGAAAATTAAGATTTAATACTTTAGTCCATTAGTAAAGAAACAAGGTTGAATGAATTTAATTTTCTTATATAATTTTCTTCTTAAATAATTTCTTAAAAATTACCTTGATGATAGAAGCTTATGCTTAGACAAAGAGTGGGGACATTCCGTATTTTGTTCCAGTGCAGAGTGGACATTTTCTGTTTTTAACCAGTATACCAAATCTTTACTTTGGAAACCGAAACCGTGGAGTGGGAAAAACAAACATTTCAGAATTTTTTAACGGTACTGCCGCTACCAAAAGTTTTTGTCATATCAGTGGAACAAGTTTTAATAAATTTTTCATTTCTAATATATTTCTTTGCTTTGCTGATTTCCCACGCAACCGGATATAAAATAGTCAATTTCCCAACTAGAGTTAAAAATTCGTTAAAAATTATTAACTTGAACTTTGGACAGTATGGATCAAACGAGAGAACTGAAAATATGTACACGGCATGCAGAATAGTAATGCCACAAATATAACGTCATTCACTAAATATTCGTACTAAATATTTGATAATAAATTATCACTAAACCTACCACGATCGGTCATCAGACCGGTTGAACGATTTATATCTTTCTCTAATAGTATTTATATCTTTTTGAAAGGTATATAATGCAAGCGTGGCGTGACTTTAGCGCGTCAAAATAAACGTTCGCGACCTTTCTTCGCCTTAGCCGTTCTAACTTCTCAATAGAATACAAAATTGAAAATTATTAATTTGGGCAGCATTTTCAAAGTCTGCTTTTATTGTTAATGATACAATTAGCGTTATCGAAAACTGTTGCAGTTGATTGACGTACGATGTTAGTCTTCCACCTTTCTATACATAAACAGAAATAAACACATAATTAATATCATGATTATAATTATAATTGTATTGGATGAAATGAAAATAATATTATAAACTTATCTTTTTTTGTTGATAAAAAATGATAATTTTATTTCCGTATTATTCCTTGTTTTGGATTTTGTATCCGACAACATCCTGCAGAGAATCTGGGTTTTGCAATCCTGTAATATTAATCGTGTCTTATTTTATTTTCATTTATAAAAATATAATTAAAGTTTTAATAATGCTGTGTACAATATCAAACCACTATAGGTATGCGGCATTCCTATTTTGTAAAATATTTGTAATATTCGCCTGAGAAGGTTGGTGACCGTAGTAACTACTTTGATTATTGATGATAATTTCAGTATAATGCAGTACCTACAATGCATGACAATTAATAGAACTTGATTTGAATATTCCAAACAAACCTTTGTCTGTCCGTTTCTGCGCAGTGCCCCAATAGTTACAGTGTTGAGTGTACGTATGCTGTACCCATGCGCGCACATACGGCCAAATAATAGCAGAGATTCCTATAGAAAACTTTGACCTTGCTATACATAAACAAAAATGAACATAATTAAAATTATAATTATAAATATAATTGTCATGTAAATGTAAATTATAAATATAAATGTTACAATAAACTTATCTTTTTTAGTTGATAAAAAAAACAATTCCATCGATAGAAATGCTGGGGAAGGTGAAAGACATTGCATAGGAGCCACTATAATACAATTGTAACTTTAGGATAAATTGACAATGTACACGCCAATATAACAGGTTTTACAAAGAAGGAGTGGGGGAAATATAAAAAACGATGCATGCTACGAGCAGTGCTGGATTTACCCCTTAGGCTAACAAGGCAGAAGCCTAGGGCCCTGTTTAGCTGGGGGCCCCTGATTCTAAATTTTTTCCTCGAAAAATTGATAAAAAATCTTGCTGAGGGCGGGAGCACGATGGAACGTACTCAATGTAATAACCAGCGCCGTTCCTGGGTTTTGTGTCGCCCAGGTGCAAAAACAATTTTGCCATCCTTATTAATTTAATATTCTTTAATTAAGAATTTAATATGCAGTGTCGTGTATATATCACTTTATTTTTATATTTATTTATCCATAGTTTTGAACGTTTATCATGCAAAAGAGCTTATTATAAATATTATTCTTTTTAGTAAAAAATTTTACATATAATAAACGGCCCGCGGCCGCCCCCAGGTTTGGCCGCCCAAGTGCGGGGGCACCTTCTGCACCCCCGCCAGGAACGGGCCTGGTAATAACTGATTCTTTGACAGTTGAATTACGTAAACGACAACATTCATATTTGAATTTAAAGACCTCTTTGCATTTTTAACAGAATTTAAAACCTTAAGTTCGACAGATTTAAAACATCAATGCATTAATTTAGTTGAAGCGTATCCTAATGATTTGGAAATGGAATTCGTTGATAAATTTGTGCAATTTTCGTCTACAGTAAACACTGAAGATGAGATGAAAGTTATAGATCTGATGACTCACTTGGAGAAGCATGTTATGTTGGGAACATATCGAAATAACATGATCGCATTAAGAATATATCTCAGTATTCCAACGACCAACTGTGAGGGTGAAAGATCATTTTCAACAGTGTCCCGCGTGAAAAACCATCTGAGAAGTTGCACTGGACAAAACCGACTCAATGCTTTGGCATTGATGGCAATCGAATCAAAACTTCTCCGTGAATTGGATTTTGATTCGATTGTTGAAGATTTTGCACAGCAAAAGTCTCGCCGAAAAGATTTTTAAATTTAATCGTTTCACATATTTTTATATTATCTTTATTAACTTGTATCTTTAATGTTTTTTTATGTCAATGGTATGTTTCGTTTTGATATTCAATGTTAATTTTGAAATTAAATTCTTATTTAGATTATACGAGTATTATGATAAAAAAATCAAATCAACGTTATTTTAGTTTTTATATTTAACCGAGGGCCCCCCGAATATTCAGCCTAGGACCCCTGAAAATGTAAATTCGACTCTGGCTACGAGTCCATAGAAGCGTGCAGCGTTAATAAATCATAATTGTGTGGATGCGACGAAGGTGCGTATAACTGCTTCCCCGACATGAGATTTAAATGCCTGCCATCAACAACCATGGTGCGGCTAGTCTCATCTCGTGCCTTTAATGCAGTACGCACAACACAAATAGAATTCAATAAGTCGATACCCATTCTATTTCTCTTTTTTGATTTCGCATCAGGCAAAATCGAAAATATCCTTTCGGTTTCAGCGTTCGAGTGTGGCAGACATCTGACAGTATTTAATAAAGATTTAATAGAAGGAAAAACAAGATCGTGTTGGGGGTTTTCTAATTTGCAGATGTCCATCCACATGTTATCAAAAAACATTCTCGCCCATGTGTCCCTTTGAAGTCGGGAAGTGTTAAAATACAAAAAGTCCCATTCTTTTTGCAAACCTTCGTCAACTAAAAGCCCTAATTTTTCGGCGACAGCTGCAACATTCTTGAATGTTCCTTCTCTGTCCCAATTAAATAAAACATGATCGGAATTAAAAACAGTCAACTGTTTTAAAAAAGGATCGTCATGAGGAAGACGAATCTTAATTTCACTGCTTACAGTAATATAAAACTGTAAGCAATTTTCGCGGACGGAGAGAACCTCAACTTCCGACATACCTTCGTTTACTGCCTCTTCCAAAAAATTCTCACATTCTGTACCAAGATCCACTTGAGTAAGTGGAAGTTGGTTAGATTTTACTGAGAAATCTACCATTCTAATTATATCAAAATGGCGTAGAAGAGCGGGTTTCAAAAATTTTTTCAGGAAAAACTGAAGCATAGTTGCTGAACGGGGTTGCAATTCCTGAACCAATGTCTTCCGTTTTTGGAACGAGGCATTAAACTTATTCAAGACGTTTAGGACGTACTCTAGGAAAATGAAATAACCTTTCATGTCAGATCTGCTAAGCAATGAGAAGAAATTGGTAGCAGTTTCTGACTTAGTAGAAAAGGCTTGCTCCCTAAAAAATTTGTGTAAATCGTCCCAGTTTTTCAAAAATCTCTTGACACACTGGTGCCTCGCAAGCCATCGTGTGTCGGATAATTTCAAAACTTTTAAAGGAGAGTGTTCATAACTCTCCTGAAATTGTCGAAAAATTGTAGCACGTTTGGGGCTGCTATTAATGAAAGTCGCAACACCCCTAAGTAATTCGTCGCATTCTTTTGGAAGCGTAGCACAGGCAGCACTTGCCGCCAACGCTACAGAATGGCAAATACACGGCAGTGTAACGACATGGGGGTTTTTTTCAAGTAACTTGGACTTGAAAGAAGAATGCCGACCCGTCATTACTGCAGCATTATCACATCTGAGACCCGCGATGTTTTCCAGTGGAATTTGCATTTTCTGCAATTGATTTTCGAAGGATTTGAAAATCTGTTCCGCCGAACAATCGCTAGCGTCCAGATGAATCAGTTGCAACAATTCTGCTGCAATGGACAAACGACATGGCTCAACATATCTGACTGCCAATGTAAGCCACTTGTCGTTTGTGGAATCCGAAGTTTCATCTTCGTAAACGGAGAATTTATTACACCGTACATTGTCGGCAATCCGTTCCGTTTCGCGAACGCATAAAACGTTTGTTATGATTTGACCGCACTTTGTGCGGCCAACTTTCATACGTTGTAAAACGTTAGGCTCTTTGCCTATGTCTTGCATAAGAGCAAGGAAATTAGAAGCAACCGACAGGGGAATATTGTGCTCGGCGAAGAAACCCGCGTACCTAACTTCGGCGATTTTTACTTTTTCATCTAATGAAAAAGTACAAGAATTGTGTGCCGGATCGAACTCATCTTCTACAATGAGATTAGAATTGATATCCCTATCACTATTGGCGAACATTTTTTCCATATTGGTAATATGCACCTGTCTGGACGAGTGCTTGCGTATTTCTGAAAGCCCACAAACCAAAGTTTTATTGCAGACTTTACAGAAACATTTCGACTCGTCCGAAGAAACGTCTACTAACCACAACTTTAAAGATTCATCAGTGTCATACCAATGACGCTGAAAAATTTTTCTGCTTTTCTTGGCGGGTGTATAAGCCATTATAAATCCAGTTACAATTAATTACAGTACCGCTATACACTATCACTGCACCGACACCGAACACTTTAATCACTTTAAATACTTTAAACAGGTTTATAAAATATCGAGAGTCTAAGACGCCAGAGCGTGGAGAGATGCTAGCTGACAACTGACAAAGTGACAACGTGCGATGCGTGGACGTCCACTGCGCTTCGCGGATTTCTTTTGTTTGATGTATCGTAAACGCGGGATTTGTACGTAGAAACAGCGGGATCTTTACGTAGAAAAAGCGGGAAGACAAATTACGTTTGTCACTGCATCGTACGAACGTATATAAATACATCGTAGTCAGTTAAACAATGTCCTTAAATTCATTACAGTTCTAACAGTTCTGTCAATAGTTAATACTAATAGTACTATTAATTGTAGCGGTGTTAAGCTTCAATTAATAATAGTTTTATAGTGTATTAATAAACGAAAGTAATAGCCAATTAGACAGTGAAAAAAATATAGTTTCTTTTATTTAGAAATAAATAATGTACATTTTATTCGTTCTCGTCGCATTTTTTACAAATACGCTTCTCAATTGCACATTTTTCACATACGTATTTAGCGTTAGACTAAATAGTTGTCTGAGTCACGCTTAACCCTCCATGCAATCTCGATAAGTTTCACGGCTAAGGCGAAGAAAGGTCGCGAACGTTTATTTTGACGCGCTAAAGTCACGCCACGCTTGCATTATATACCTTTCAAAAAGATATAAATACTATTAGAGAAAGATATAAATCGTTCAACCGGTCTGATGACCGATCGTGGTAGGTTTAGTGATAATTTATTATCAAATATTTAGTACGAATATTTAGTGAATGACGTTATATTTGTGGCATTACTATTCTGCATGCCGTGTACATATTTTCAGTTCTCTCGTTTGATCCATACTGTCCAAAGTTCAAGTTAATAATTTTTAACGAATTTTTAACTCTAGTTGGGAAATTGACTATTTTATATCCGGTTGCGTGGGAAATCAGCAAAGCAAAGAAATATATTAGAAATGAAAAATTTATTAAAACTTGTTCCACTGATATGACAAAAACTTTTGGTAGCGGCAGTACCGTTAAAAAATTCTGAAATGTTTGTTTTTCCCACTCCACGGTTTCGGTTTCCAAAGTAAAGATTTGGTATACTGGTTAAAAACAGAAAATGTCCACTCTGCACTGGAACAAAATACGGAATGTCCCCACTCTTTGTCTAAGCATAAGCTTCTATCATCAAGGTAATTTTTAAGAAATTATTTAAGAAGAAAATTATATAAGAAAATTAAATTCATTCAACCTTGTTTCTTTACTAATGGACTAAAGTATTAAATCTTAATTTTCTGGATAACGCTGTTTTGTGATATTCCCTTCGAATATTTTTTTCTTCAACTCAACATATTAAAGAATAATAAATAAATAGAAAATACTTTTGGCTAATAAATACAAAAACTATGCAATGCCAGAGTCGATTCTTACGGTGACAGCCTATATATAAAAGAAAAAATAGAACCGCCACACCGAGATTTGAACATTCGCACATCATGATTGCGGCCGAGGCGCTGGTCTCGGGTTTCGGCAACGTGGATTGCTGCCGAAGAGAGCCGAACAGGCAGCGCACACGGACAGGAGTAGGGATATGCTTGTGTGCAGCGCGGTGGGAATAAAGTGGGGGACGCCGGTAGGCCATAGTGGGAGACGACGGTAGGTCATAGTGGGGGTAAGCGTCCCGTCCCGTGTCCCACGATTCTGGCATCACTGCCTGGGCCGCCGCGGGGGCCAAGACGCGCGGCCGGAGAAAGGAGGCGTTGCGTCCGAAAAACGGCCGCTGCGTTCACTTTAGTTCCATGCCTGATTTAGACCTTAAGAATATTTATTATTCTTGGCTCACTTTATTAACCATGGATTTTAGTATTATGGGTATGTGTGCTTCAAAATTATTGTTTAGGCTTATGGCCTTGCTGATCATTAGAAAACATCTTAGTCCCAAGAATGAAAATTTGATTTCAACCGACTTTTTAAAAAATACGTAACAAAACATATCCGTGATTTTTTTATATTTGGTTCCCCCAACTTTATACTTTATGAAAATGACCCCCTTATCTGCTACTACCTGCAATTATTTGAGAAATAAATTTTTTTAAAAAGAAGTATGCAAATCTAATATCTTTGAAAAGTGGATTTCTTTGGACCAAAACAAAAAAATTGATGGAATTTATGACCACATTTTGGTACTTTTAAAAATAAAAGAGTGTCCGGAAATGATTGACAGCGATTTGAGGAAAGATTAGTATATATTTAAAATATATTTCAATGAAAAATTCTAACTTCAAATGCACGTGGTAAAAATAATTTGATAAAATAATGTTTCGAACAAAAGTTAGTCAGTATTCAGTTGACAACAAATTGCCAAAGTAAATATTCATAAAAACTTTTTATTCGATAAAAAATCAAGATCACCTAAATGTTTTTAATGAAACTGTATATTTTATTATATGCCAATCGGTGCATCTTTCTATTCTCTTTAAAAAAGTACTAGAGTATTTAGGTCGAAAAGTGATTATTTCAGAAGTTGAGTTTTGTCCCGAACGCCCATATATTTGGACGCACTGTGCACTGTGGCAATGGACTTGGTCGCAGGTAAGGAGATTGAGCCTACGGCTAGTCGCTGAGTCAAATCGCTGCGACTAGTCGCAGCGGCCAGACGCAGGTAGGAGATCCCGCCTTAAGGCCGGCCGGATTACGCCGCAATGGAGTAAACTGTGCGGGGCAAGTGGATTGGCTTTTTGGGATCGAGGAGAAAAAGAAGAAGTGTGTTTCGTCTTGGGACCGCCAGACAGACTCATTAGTAGGGCTATAGCTGACGGCCCCTGCCCTAGACACGCACGGGGACACAGAGGATATGATTTGGAACTTGTATATATACGAGTGATATTGAGAGTTAGGACTAGCGGGAAAGATCAGAGACCTCTGGTGCCGCTCGTTGACACTAAGGCGCGTGGTGGGGTCGGGACGTCACACCTCCCCCTTAACGGGAAGATCCGTCCTCGGATCGCAGCACAATGCACCGACATCCCACCGCTGTCACCAAAAATATGTCTCGTTCCGGGTGACGTGTTTAGGAACGATGACTATGGGGGAAGGAAAAACAGGCGTGAATCTGAAATCCAGCACTCTAAAGATTTTGTGGGAACTCAGGCGCGAATCTCGAATCCGTCACTCTGGGGATTTTGAGGGAACTCAGGCGCGAATCTTGAATCCAGCACTCTGAGCGTTTTGGAGGATATCAGGCGCGAATGTTAAATCCGTCACTCTAATCGACCAGGGAAGGTTCAAAAGGTGAATACACACCTTTGGGGAATACCCGTTAGAGCACCTTATGTTTGTTTTGGTTTTGGTAATAGGATTTACCGTTGCATTTATGTAAAAGAAACCACCCGTAATATTTCCGTGAATTGCACGGTTCATGCAATAGTATGTTTGTAAACACTGTAACCGCTCTGGTATTCACGAACTGAAATCAGCTGTTTCACTAGCTCATTTGTTTGGATTTTTAGATCTTTCGTAATCGATGGGTAAACAAAAGTAATTCGAAGCGTGATTTAATACAAAGCGGTTTATTAACTTTGCTGAAGCGTTTATAGCGTTTAATTATAATAATGCGTGGGGCTTTGAGCATCAGCTCATAACATTTATATAATGAATTATGATATATTATACCCCCCCCCCCCCCAATAAACATGACTCATGTATGAAAGAAGCTAATTCCCTTTAATTCTCGAAAAAAGTTCACATGCAAAGATTGTGAAATCATCTTTGCTAATCCAATTGTATTTTCGTTCTCCGTTCGAACACTGATTCCTCTGTCACTTTTTATACTTGACATTCCTTTATTGGTCACAAATCAATTCAGTGCTCAGATTTTCAGCTTCGGTTTTAAGGAATTAGCGGGCGAGGCCAGTAATTGACACAAAAACTTTTATAAGAGCGACATGTTCTGTTAAAAATGTCGTATGGAAATCGTATTACGATGGAAAATAATAAAAACTTGGTAGTCATCATCAAGGTTTTTTTCTTATACAACGCCCGCTAATTCCTTAAAACCGAAGCTGAAAATCTGAGCACTGAATTGATTTGTGACCAATAAAGGAATGTCAAGTATACAAAGTGACAGAGGAATCAGTGTTCGAACGGAGAACGAAAATACAATTGGATTAGCAAAGATGATTTCACAATCTTTGCATGTGAACTTTTTTCGAGAATTAAAGGGAATTAGCTTCTTTCATACATGAGTCATGTTTATTGGGGGGGGGGGGGAGATTTCATCACTTTTTTCATAGTTAGTTATGTTAGCAAAAGTTACTTAGCAGCGCACGTCGTAGGATGGGACACTCCCGACTCGTTGTAGTTTAATCTTAAGAGTTTAATTATAGTTCTAATGTTCGATTTACAATATTTACAGTTTATATAATAAAGGTTCGTTATACACAATAAACAATTAATTGCAGCCTTAATTAGCTTAGCGGCACTATTTCCTACGCGGTAGGCACGTTTTCTAAAGCAGCGGTAATGCACGTGGATTCGGCCCGAATCCTATCGTAAGCGAAAGCGACAGTATAAGTGTTAGCAAGCGTAAAAGCAATTAGGTGTTACCTGGTGATCGGTTTTAAGACAAGTAGATCGAGGAAATCGCTCGCTATTTCCTCGAATCCGCTCGCTCTCCCCCTTCCATCGATCACCGATCGATGGTAGGGAGATAGGATCGAGGCTCCACATGAACAAAGGGGGGGCAAAGGATACGTAGCACGACGTCTGGGTTGACTCGATTTCGGGAGATGGCGCAACCTGTACTATTTCTTGAACAAGTTATAAATTTCTAAGTGCCGTATTTTATAACGGTCTTCATCCTCAAAGCGGTTCATATTGATGCATGATACGTGATGGTACATCAGCATCGAAATGTATTGACAACGTCAAAATTAATCGGACGATTATAAAACTATTGTGATGAAAATGGCAACATTTGTTAAAGAAATTAATTGTAAAAATACAGCTGCTCCACAACCGATATCAATATGTAGGGGAGACTGGGGCAAATCGACCACTTTTTTCATTGATAAATTTAACAAAAAAAAATTAATTTTTCAATTACCTATATGAATTATACTATCCGAAAGAGTAATCCCTATAGTACATAAATGCTACAACAAATTTTCGTTACTTCCCGTTTCTAAAGGCATTCCAGAGAATTTGTAATATAGTGTAAAATCGCCGTTTCGAAAAATGCCGGAGTAAAAAAAAACGTTAATAAAACTACTTATTTACTATGGTTCGACATCATCAGTGAGTGACCGATTTGCCCCGGGTGTTACATGGCCGTTTTGCCCCAGACGTAAACTCTAACTTCAATCACTCAAACACAATAGAGATTTTCCAAAATAACTCAAACTATCATCGAAATCGTAATCAGTACCGCTATTTTAATCAATAAATACTCACCTCAAACTTCAGAACATGAATATTACAGAATAAAGATAAATTTTGCATAAGTCACGAAAATTTGTTATCACTGCCGAAAACGTATTTTGCCTTCTACAAAGTGCAACGTAATCTCAAATGCTATCAAATTCCGTTGGTACTGTAGACACATAGAAAGACGTTTACAAAAGCAAACACGAGATTTTATTTTAACTTCTACTAGGTAAAACTTCCTGTGGCCGATTTATCCCAGTGGCCGATTTGCCCCGGTCTCCCCTAATAAAAAAATTTAAATTACTTAGTGCCGTATTTCATAATGGTCTTCGTCCTGAGAGCGGTTCATATTCTTGTATTCTTTTTTGCAACGTCAAAAATGAAAAGAAATCATACTTTTTAAACGATTTTTTTTAGCTTCGATTCTCTGTTTGCTTGTTGTATGTTTGCTTCATTTCTGAAAACTCGAATTTAACCCAAAACTTGGCAGGTTATGATTAAGTGACAGCTAGGTGACATTTACTAGAGACCCGAACGCAGCGACTTTTTGCATTTTTCGTCAACTGCGCAACCGCATTTTCTGCAAAACCATTCCGGATAACTTCAGCTTACGAAAGACGACATCTACCTGCGTGAATTGGAGAAGTAAAACGAGAATGGCGACATCTACGGGCGTCAAGTACTAGCGCTACGTGCTATCCGACTGTCTCGTAAAAAAAGTATCATTTTGATAACTATTAATTTAGAATAAATCTTTTATCTTTAAGAAAAACAGCTTGATACATTAAGTAAAACGACAAATGGGTTCGAAAAAAAATAATTAGTCGCTTAATCATGTTAAAACACCGGGACTATGTCATAAAACAAGATAATAAGGCTAAAATAGGTTCGGAGACCTGTCAATTTCGCGATCATTCGTGTATAGATACTTGGTCGCTCAGTGTGCCTATAGGTAGAGGGGGAAGGGGAATTAGCTTCCAGACGCGACCGCGTCTGTTGATATGTATGGACATGAGGTACAATACATAAGCCATGAAATGAAATACTTTTAATAATGATCGTTAACCCTTTCGCTACGGGCAGGTTCTCCGCCGCGGTATTCCCACTGGACGGGGCAATGCCGCGCGCCGCGACATCACTATACGGTACGCGACGCCGATCGTCAGCAGGAGTACCGCGGCGGAGAACCCAAACTGCTGAATGTTTTCGAACGAAAGAATTTTTCTTCAAAGGGTATTTATAACGTTTTAATATAATAAAATAATATAACATAATATAATTGTATGATTATAATGGCCACTATAGTCGCCCGTAGTACCTCAGTGGCACCGTACGGAGAGCCACTATAGTCGCCCGTAGTACCTCAGTGACACCGTATGGAGAGCCACTATAGTCGCCCGTCGTAGCGAAAGGGTTAATAAAGAAATATGATCGCAGTAAGCGGTTATAAGACAAATATATATATATAAATAAAGGAAGCATTACGGGTGCCGTCTCAGTGGGCCTTGAATGTGTGCGAACGCTCACACAAGCTAAGGTATGCGTGTACATACACGTGTGTAGTAAACAAATCGTATATTACAACTTTCGTCCTGGAATTGACCAAAAGGAAGTTTTTGCGGGTATAGTTGCCTCCAGTAGACATCCGTGCAGACGGGTCTGGTGCGTTTGAATGCTAATAACCACCGTACGTTGAAATAATAATGAATTTATGATTCGAAAAGTGACAGAATGAGGCTTGTTGCGACTCCCATCTAGCGGCGTTTAGTATAAACTTCAGAAGCTCGAAGTTTGAATCGGATCACACGACTGTAATAGGAAAGGGAGACAAAGTGAAGTTCGCACAAGTCCGAGGTGTTTGAAAATAGTTAGAGATTCTTTTAATGAGGGGACTTCAGGATTATAAATTAATCGATACTCTCTTAGAAACGGATGTTTGAATAAATGAACTTCTCGTTTCTCCCTTCTCCTAGGTGCGTAATTCTAGCGCAATGTAGTTAAACGCTTGGTTTTATAAAAATCGATGATCGAAAGGAATCGGATCGACGAATAGGAATTAAGCTAATTAATTAGTAAATTTGCGATTGGCTCTTGGCGTAACTAAGATATCTTGTTATTAATAAAAGAAGAACCCGATGGATCCAAAAAAGTGTCTCTCGAGCCCCAAAGGCAGAAGCGAACGGACGTATAATTCTGAACTCCAATAAATTCTTTATTTTGTGTTCAATACAGTTATCAGTTATTTGTGTTTTAATCTTTTTTATTATTTTACTATCACCTGTATTAATATAATCATCTCTAAGAAATCCGCGTCCAGTGAGCAGAACGCCTTAGCGTTCCACGGGCATCGTCCCGCGCCTGATTTCCCTACGACGGATCCAGAGGATCCAACCGGCCACGCAACAGGCTCGAGTACATTAGCGCCACCAACGGAGAAGCCTTGAAGCCTCATTGTTGAAGCCACTTGTTGGAAATGTTTGGGGAAAAAATTCCTTCTACAGAACCGGCTCTAAGAATAGATGCAGGTATTGTAAAGTGGTGGAAAGAATGGATGTCGAAAGGCTTATCAGAAGAAGATAAGAAAGAGGTTTTAAAGAAATATCCAAAGCCAGATGGCCATGGACCTAAGAATTATTGGACGGAGCACTAAGCTGCGGGGCCTAAGCTCGTGTAAGTAAGGGGGGTGCATGATACTGCGCATGCGGTGGTGGACGATCGGTGATTGGTTGATGACGTTCGTTATTGTTTTCAATTTAAAACCTGTCACGAATGTACATAATATATAAATTACAATACTAAACGCTAATACTAAAATAAAATGAATTCCATGACGATGCAGACTAGAAAAGGAAAATGTATAGTTAAAAATTGCAAAAACTCCGTAACTGTAAAGATAAAACGTGGTGATGAAGAAAATGCTATGAAAGTGACATACCATCGATAAGAGGTATTGACACTTTTAATTTTTTTTTTATGGTTAAGTGTATCGTTGAGTTTGAAACGTTAATACGTAATTGCAAGATTATACTTTTATAGTTTCCCAAAAGATCCACAAAGAAGGCAGAAATGGGCTGATGCCTTAGAATTAAAAATAGAGAATGTTACAAATAATCACCGAGTTTGTTCGATACATTTTTTTGAAAGTGCTTTTGACAGAACGTTGCCATGTAAGATCAAACTGCGAGAAAATGCTATTCCATTTGTAAGTAAATGGTTGTTTACTTTGTTCTTATATTTAACCCTTATGTACGCAACCAGAAGTTCCACGGTTGTTGGGCAACTGGGGCACCCGGGTACCCCATATGTCCTGTTCCGATACATCTGTTACGAGCCGAGGCTGAGGGCTATGAGAATGGCGGCTGCGAGGCCGAGGATTGAATTTGGTTGTTTGAGTTTGTTAGTAGCGGACGAACCGGGGTCTGGTATCCCCGGGAGCCGCTATGAGGAGGTTGGATGTCGTGGACGAACCGGGGTCTGGTATTCCCGGGAGCCACTAGGAAGGTAAGCTTCACGGACGAACCGGGGTCTGGTATCCCCGGGAGCCGCTAGGAAGGTGGAAATCGTGGACGAACCGGGGTCTGGTATCCCCGGGAGCCACTAGGAGATTGGTTGTCGTGGACGAACCGGGGTCTGGTATCCCCGGGAGCCACTAGGAATGTTAGTTTAGCCTCGTAACTTTATAAAGTGGTACACCTTGAGCGGTAAAGGAGTACCTATGTGGGAGTATCTCGAAGAGGAAATTCAGATAATGATTGATTGAAGTAAAGAACTTTGAATTAGAAATAACAAATTATATTCTAATAAACTCGGTCTTTTACAATTGTTACAGTTTATGTTTGTCGCGGTACCTAAGTCCACCTCTCGGTTTTGACGCACTGAGAAATGCGGGGGTCTCAAAGAGTTTAATAGTAACAACACCTATCAGCAACTCTACGTGCTGTCTGGTTTAAGTTGAAGTAATAAGCCTCTTTCGTCTATGAGTACTAGATTTCAAATGAGCCCACGAGTGTGGATTCGTGGCCCTTTTTATACAGTGAAATTCGGCTAGAAAGTAGTGGGGATATGAGTGCCTTCATTGAATATTAGTTTTTCGGGGAAAACTCGGTTGCATCACACCATTGCAGGAAATGGTGACCCCGCCGGGTCACGTGCATTCCGGACACCCGAAAGGGTTAAAAAGTCAAAGATAGATCTGCGTACGTAACACCTCCCCCTTTAGATAAAACATCGTTTCTTACGATGCTTTTCCACCGTTCGGTGTCCGCAATGCACGCGACTAGACAAAATACTACTCACTCGTGCGATGGTGTGTTGAAAGCAAACCTTCCACGGCCTATTGCGGTGTATGTATGTGATAATTGTAGTGTACTGTAGGGTGATGGGTGACTTCAGTCTTCGCTCCTCGAGAAGGTCCTCTCAGGCATCTCTGGTTTGAAGTCCGAACGGTTCTAGTCTGGTTTTTATTCTGATCCCGACGAGTCGTCCGGCAGAAATGCGTGCTTTAACTTGTCCTGATGTTTCGTAATTAATTTATGGTTACCAGTCTCCAAAACTACATTGTGTAAATTCGACACATCCACTATTTTATATGGTCCAATATAGTGGGGATCAAATTTGCTTAGACGAGGTTCCTTTATAACATAGGCGTATTCTCCTTCCTTGAACTGTTGTGGGCGTGCTCGTCTGTCGTAGTATCGCTTTGATCGTTCTTTTGCTCTGTTGAGGTGATCTGCTGCTGTGTTGCGAATATTTGTCATCCGGGTGATTAGTTCCGTCAAATAACTCCCGTAGGTTTCTGTATTTTGATCCACATCAAAAGCGCTGGGAAAACGAGCCATTTTTCCAAATACCAGCTCGTGTGGTGTGAAGTTGGTGGCTTCGTGCACAGATGTGTTATAGGAAAACATGGCAAATGGAATGAAGAGATCCCATTCCTCGTGCGACTCCATGTAATGTTTTAAATATTCTGTAAGGACGATATGGCTTCTCTCCAAAGATCCGTTTGTTTGAGGCCTGTATCCGGAAGTAGTTAATTGTTTTATCTTGAATATTTCGGCGAGGTGTGTCATTATCTTCCCCACAAAACTGGTTCCTTTATCTGTTAATATTGAACGCGGTGTCCCGAAAATTGAAATAAAATGTCGTGCAAAGGCATCTGCAATTGTAGTGGCTCGAATGTTCGGTATTGCAACTGCGATGCAATATTTCGTGAGGCTGTCTTGCATTGTTAAAATGTAGCGATTCCCAGCAGGAGTCTCCGGAAGGGGTCCAACGGTGTCCAAAGCGAGTTTATCGAAGGGTTCCAAAGGCGTATCGGTGATGATCATAGGTTGCCGTGTTTTTGCTCTAACTAATTTTTGTTCCTGACAACTCTTACATTTCCTGATGAAATCCTGTACGTCCCTTCGCATACCTTGCCAATGGTATTTTGTTTGTAGTCGATTAAATGTTTTGGTAACTCCTTTGTGTCCTCCAATGAGGCTGCTATGAGCTTCCTCAATCAGTTGTTTCCTGATGTCTTCTGGCGGATTTTGAAGATTCCTGCTTGATACGATTGGCTGTGGTATGGTTAGAATGGGTGGTTCCTCTTGATCCGAACTGCTATCTTCAGGTGGTGATGATTCACAATCTATTGGGACGATGTCTATCAGTCTGGGGAAATTTGTCCTCAGAAATGAAGTTTGTAAAGGGATTGAGATATTTGGTGGAGGAATCGTTATGTTTCTTAAAGGAATAGGTGTGGATGCGATAATTGGATTATTGAAAGTGGTTGATGCTGGTGATGTAGGGAGATTTGATTCTTGTGGTCTTCCTATGACTGTCTGTGAAAATAATTGACTGTGATCTGCGGGTATCAGTGTAGCGTCCAGTGGATTTGAGTCACAGAAAGGATTCAAATCTGCAGTTAAAGTGCTATCCTCCTCACTGGATTTTTCTGCTTCTTCTTGATCTACAGGTGCAGATTGTACTGTTGGCAATGAAGGAGGTAGTATTTTTCTTTTTACTATGGTTTGCGGTGGTTTAATTTTTCGACGCACAACCGGTGTAGTGGCTTCATCAGAATCTTCAGAACTGGGTTCCTTGTAGTTTGGCTTCGCCTCTTGGTTTCTGCGTAATGTTCTGATGCGATGCCCTATAGCGTTGGTGTCGCGATTCGTATTTCCTTTGGATGTGGCGGGAAAGCAAACTGTCTGAGGAATTCGATGTTTTATTTTGGAAGAATTAAGTTGTGGATCCATCTCTGGAAAATTGATAAATCTAATAGGCCTAATCGGCTGACTATGAGTTACAAGTGTTTTGTGGTGATAGGAAATTTCTGCTTGCTCTTGTAACAAAAAGGGGCTTCCTATGAGACCATCTGCTGATATTGGAAGATCTCTAATTACATAAAAATGCGCTGGAATGCCATTGATATGTAACGTAGTGGTACCCAAAGTGTGAATGGGCGAAGGAGACAAGCTCTTTATCTCTATTTTTTCTCTGGAAGTGATCGCGGCCTTATCTCCCAATACGTTAAGGGTGACTAGGTTAAGAGAGGCTCCTCCGTCTATGAGAAACTCCCCTTGTCCGATTTCCAGTTCCGGGACGTTGACCCTGATTCTCGGTGTTGGTGCCTCCTTGATTAGTCTTCGTTCTTTTTGTCGGTGAACCTGGTTGTTTTTGGGCGATCCTTTTCTGAGACACTCACCGAATCGCCGTTGCGATGAGCGTTCTAGTAGTTTAAAGATTTGCTTGGTCCGGCAGAAGAAATCATTGGTGATCTAGTTGTACGATGAAATTTGTCCCTTTCTCTACAAGTCTTCCCGTTGTGTCCCTTCACGCCGCAATTCCAACAGTATAATTCTTGCCTATCACTACTTTTTTCGGCGTATTTCCTATCACGGTAATATGCCTCTTCTGACGCATCAGAAAAATAAGACGGGGAACGTGAATCAGTCCTTCGTAAGGTCATAGCCGTCGCGTGTTTTGGTCGGTCCTCGTAATCACTTTCCAAACCAGATGCACTCTTGTCCCTAAAGTGTTGCCTGCGATAACGCGAAGGAGAGGGTGACTGAGGGTACATGGATCGCGACCTGTGATCCCGTTCACGGCTCCGTCTTCTTCCGCGATACTCGTCGTCGTAATCTGTTGATCGGTCGTCGTGGGTTTCACGGCGATTCCTAAGCCGACGGTCCACTAGGAGGACGGCCTCAATCGCCTCGTCCAAATCCTTGTGTTTTTCGCCCAATGCTGCCATTCGCCACGCAACGCGTTCTGGTAATCCTTCGATGAAGTTTTCTAGTATGTCTTTCTCCATTTCCTTAGTTATTTCATCGGAATTCGCACCGTACCGATCCCGAATTGCCGCGCAAGAGCGATGTGCAAGACGACTAACCCGGTCGATATATCTTCTTAAAGACTCGTCACTTCGAATATTGAGTCGAGCGATTTCCCCTTGGAAATGTGCCAGATTACGTCCCGGAGCGTATCGTTTTTTAAGATATTTTAATAACTCCGACGTATCAGAAAATGACTTATCCCGAATACTAATTCTTGCAGGACCCGTGAGTTTTGTTAATACGATTGTTAGATATTCAGGCTCAGTATTAGGCGGTATCAATGCCAACCCGTTTTCTACATTCTGCGCGAAAACCGAGAGGGGTGGATTCTCACCGTCGAAAACCGGAATTGAAGCTGCAGCGTACTGTATGCAGTTACGCTGTGTAAGTATAGCCATTGAATTAGCCATTGACAAAGTCAGATTGGCTATATCCTCAGGAGAGGCCGAGGCATTTGTCTCGGGCATGATTAATTAATAAAGTAACGACCCGAACAGGCGTTAAAATAAAAGCGAAAGATTTTCTTTCCTTTTACAGATAATTTGATTGTTTCAAATTATCCGAACCGTTCACGGACCGTGCGTGAAGTAATTTAGTATGCAACGAGGGCAATACAAAATTGGTTGAGTCTCGAACAAGAACTCGTTACAAGACTCGCAAAGAACTATAGGCGGATTACGCTGAAACCGATGTTCTAATGCGGTACTTGATATTTCTTTAGGCGTGGTTAAAGCACACTGTGAGCAGATTGTGCTACCATCGACCAAGGTTGTAGTCCAACCTTTAATACAAATATTCTCGCGATATTCCGGCCTAATTCTAATAGGCCTTCTCGGACGCGGGGCCGTAAGATTGGAATCGTGCTGAAAGCACATCAAAATCTGAATAACCAGCTAAGAGAATATCCCACCGCTGTCACCAATTTGTTACGAGCCGAGGCTGAGGGCTATGAGAATGGCGGCTGCGAGGCCGAGGATTGAATTTGGTTGTTTGAGTTTGTTAGTAGCGGACGAACCGGGGTCTGGTATCCCCGGGAGCCGCTATGAGGAGGTTGGATGTCGTGGACGAACCGGGGTCTGGTATTCCCGGGAGCCACTAGGAAGGTAAGCTTCACGGACGAACCGGGGTCTGGTATCCCCGGGAGCCGCTAGGAAGGTGGAAATCGTGGACGAACCGGGGTCTGGTATCCCCGGGAGCCACTAGGAGATTGGTTGTCGTGGACGAACCGGGGTCTGGTATCCCCGGGAGCCACTAGGAATGTTAGTTTAGCCTCGTAACTTTATAAAGTGGTACACCTTGAGCGGTAAAGGAGTACCTATGTGGGAGTATCTCGAAGAGGAAATTCAGATAATGATTGATTGAAGTAAAGAACTTTGAATTAGAAATAACAAATTATATTCTAATAAACTCGGTCTTTTACAATTGTTACAGTTTATGTTTGTCGCGGTACCTAAGTCCACCTCTCGGTTTTGACGCACTGAGAAATGCGGGGGTCTCAAAGAGTTTAATAGTAACAACACCTATCAGCAACTCTACGTGCTGTCTGGTTTAAGTTGAAGTAATAAGCCTCTTTCGTCTATGAGTACTAGATTTCAAATGAGCCCACGAGTGTGGATTCGTGGCCCTTTTTATACAGTGAAATTCGGCTAGAAAGTAGTGGGGATATGAGTGCCTTCATTGAATATTAGTTTTTCGGGGAAAACTCGGTTGCATCACACCATTGCAGGAAATGGTGACCCCGCCGGGTCACGTGCATTCCGGACACCCGAAAGGGTTAAAAAGTCAAAGATAGATCTGCGTACGTAACACATCTCAAATACAGCGATAATTTTTCTTTCGTACTTCCTCGAAATACTTAGTTTACCATCCCATTGAATCAGTATCCGGCAAACCAACGTATGTTGAAGAGATCTCCGTCATTCACTTTAAATGAATCTGACAAGAAACGTTTGAATACACAAATAGAAAAATTACCAGAGGTGGAAAGAGAAGAGAGACGTGGTTAGTTTCTATCATTAATTCTGTAAATATTATGGAATGTAGAGGAAAGTACAGCTCACGAAACCAATGAAACCAAATTTCTCAGATTCAAGAAATAAGATTTGCGTGGATCGAGCAACATCTGTTTCTCCTGAGAGATTTAATTCTTCTACAATGCAGCGGATTCGAAAACGCTTCGTAGAAAAAATAATGATTGAAAAGAAGGAAAAGAAACGGATCTATAACAAGTTGCGACTAGCCCAGGCGAAAAATGCTTCTATGGAGAAAGAAATAACTAAATTAAGGGAAGAAAAATTGCTTTCGGAAAAACAATTAAACGACCTTAAAGTCATGGATAATGTATTAAAGCGAGCAGTAGCTAAAGTGAAGTATGAAAAGTTGCCAAGAGTGTATAATCCCGAACTGCGTTCGTTTGCTCTAACTATGCACTATTATTCACCTGCAGCTTATACGTACTTGCGACGTAAATTTCATTCTGCTCACCCTCATCCGAAAACTATATCTAAGTGGTATCGGGTAGTACACGGGGAACCCGGTATTTGTTCTGCTGAAGAAGCTGAATATCCTTTGCTTGTTTCCTTCATGTTCGATGGCATGCACATTATGAAAAATTGTGATAAAGATGGAAAAGGTCTCGTGAATTTCGGAAAGTCAATGCCGCCTGATCATAATGAATCTCCTACTTTAGCTAGAGAAGCACTGGTTTTCTTGGTTAATTGTATTAAGGGGGGAACCTGGTGTAGCGGGTCGAAGAAATCGATTTTTTTTTTTTGCATAAATAAATAGTTGAACATTACGGGAATACGTTCCCAAAGCCGCAAAACGAAATTCGAAAAATTAAAGCAGATATGGCCGGTTTTGCTACGGAGCGCCAGGGTACCAGAAAACTTGAAACCCTTTTTTTCAAGAGGCCGCCATTTGTTCAATTTTGCATCTTTTAAGAAATAAATTGACACGATTCATCCGTACACTCATAAACTAAATGAAAATTGTTCGATTTTTGGTTTTAGATGAAACCAAAAGACGCTACGTTGCCCGCAGTGAACCAATTACGTCGCCAACGAACTGGGCATAAGTCCTTATAACTTTGTTATTTGTTGCTCTTTTTTAATAAAATTTTTTTTATATCTACCTTAACCTGTTAATTCAATATCCCGAAAGTTTCAGAAAGATCGAATAAGTACTTTCTTTAAAAAAAAATTCGGAAAAATGCCTCGATTTTCAGCTAGTTACACCAGGTTCCCCCCTTAATCAATCTTGGAAAATTCTTGTAGCTTACTTCTTAATAGATCATTTATCGGGTAAAGAAATAGCAGGTTTAATCAATCAATGTTTAGTAGCTTTACACGATTCCAAGGTAAAAGTAGTATCACTTACATTTGACGGCGCAGCTGCAAATATCGCTGCGGTGAAATCACTAATAATTAGTAATAATACCGATACCCCAAACAGTGATAAGGAGAATGAAACTAATAATTCGATTGATGATTATAAGTGGTGGTTCAAGCATCCAGTTACACAGGAAGAAATTTATGTATTTCTCGATCCATGTCATATGCTTAAATTAATTCGGAACATTCTTGGGAGCGAAAAAATGTTGAGGGATATGGGAATGGTGGATTGATAGGGTGGAAATTTGTTACAATGCTTCATGAAATTCAAGTACACGAAGGTATGCATTTAGGGAATAAGTTACGTACTGCGCACATCAATTATGTTAAACAAAAAATGAAGGTTCGACTGGCCGCTCAAGTATTTAGTAAATCTGTAGCAGCGGCTTTAAAGGTTTGCAGAAACGATCTCAAACTGGGTGAATTTTTTAACTGCGGACCAACCATACAATTTATAGAGCAAGTGAATGACCTTTTTGATATTTTTAATTCGAGAAATAATAAAGGCTACGATTTTCACAAAGATTTAAATACTGTCAATTTTAAGAAAGCATTAAATGCTACTAATAAGGATCAACTGTTTAGCAAATTAGACGAGTTGTCAATATATTTAAAAAATTTAAAATTAGCCAACGGTAACTTCCTTATTAATACAGCAAAAAAACGGGTTTCATTGGTTTTTTAGTTTGTATCGAAAGCTTAAAACGTATGTACAAGAAACTTTGTGAAGGTGGCAGCAACTCCCTACTCAAATACATACCTACGTATAAATTTAGCCAGGATCACCTAGAAACTTTTTTCAGTTGTATTCGTTCACGCGGAGGACATAATAATAATCCGACAGGATGTCAGTTTTCAGCTGCCTTTAAGAAACTGTTGTTGCATACTGAATTAAGGGCAACTGAGACCGGCAACTGCATTCCCATCGAACATATTTCAATCCTCCACGTTTCGTCAAGAAATGTCTCTTCAATGAACGTTATTAATGCGTCTTCAGAAATTTATCGACTCTGTGATACTGTAGACCGTACTTGGACTGCCGCTTGCAGTGCTATTGAAATTCATAGTTATGTTCCTGATATTTTAATTAGTACTGAGTTTTCTACACGCGTTATTGCATATATGGCAGGATTCGTTGTGAAGCACTTGCGTTCGAAGCTCTACTGCGAAGTATGTGTTGATGCAATAACAGGCGGGAACACTAATGAAGTATATAGTTTAATTGCGTTTAAAAATATGGGTGGATTGTGTTATCCTTCTGATGATGTTTACATGATTTGTCAAAAGGCTGAAAAAGCAATCCGATTTGCTTTAAAAGAAAGTGGTCAGGAGATGCTGAAACCAAAATATTCAGAAATGTACCTGACTGCAATGGTTCTAAAAGAATTTCTTAATTCTGAAGCCATCTTCCACAATTTGGTGGAGCATACGCATAATCAGGATGCACTCGAGAATCATCGTATACACTTAACAAGATGTATTATTCAAAAATATATCAAAACCAGACTTTTTTATATCGCGAAATCTGTAACCAGCAATCTTTGCACGTCTAGACAATATTTGACCAAATTAATACAGTTCAACGGGCATTAGCCCGTACATATGTATAGTTTTATACATTTGAAAATAAATATGTTTAATTGTTCAGATCGAATTTGTATATACGTTCTTTACCATCCTACCATCACTAGTTGATACTATGGTATCACCCACAATGTCCGCGATTTTCATTACACATCGCGACCGCGTGGACGATTTGGACGTAATTGTTATACACCCTATATGTATAAGCATTCAGCATTCTATTTCAAATAAAACGCGACGCATGCGTACTACTCCGCCAATCACAAGCCGTCCACCACGACTTCTCTCCTCCCGATCGACTGGCACGACCCCCTCGTCTATGTTGAGACTTTGTGCTTGTTGCGTATTTCCGCGGTGATTTTAAGAACAGAACGCAGGTTGGTGCCCGTGGAGCGCTGAACCGCTCTGCTCGTTTGAGTGCGCGGGTGTTATAAATAAAATGAAACTTTGTACTGGTAAAAACTTAGAAATATATTCTTAATAAATTTAAGCGATTGCTTTTTGAGTGAGAACAGGTCTTGTACATTCAAGCGTCAAAATAGTTCTGACTTCTCAGAGTCCTCCGTCGTTGCTCCTTCCCTCCTCGAACGTGGTGCCCTTTCCATCCCTGGGCGTCCTCCCAGTCCTCTGGCCAATCAGGATGAGGGATGAGCCGCATTCAAAGGGTAGGCTGTCCCGCGGATGTCCGTCCGCCCCCGCGAATCGACGTCCATCTTTCCCTCAGTCTTCGGGTGGTGGTGGAAACTCGGTGGAAGCGCGCTTTTCCGTTACGCAGCGGGGTGCACACGTGGGAAGAGAAAGTTGGCTTGGCTACGAGGGTCGAGTAAACTACTCTTGAAGAGAATTTATGACTTCCTTAGCGTCGCCAACTCTTCTGGAGTCAATCAACACTCTTAAAGTCTAACAAAGGACAAGGCCTTCTCAAGAGATTACGTGACTTAGAAGAAACTCGCGATTCGTTTCGGGGTTCGTTAATAGGTATCCTTTTCCTATCCTCGAGCTCTGCCAGAGATCTTTCCCACGAATGCCACCCGCATTGCGCATCCTTTATAATACTTCTTAATCATACGCAAATATCTACTTTCGAATTTCGCTCTACATCAAACTCGATATTTCTATGTCTTATAACCAACTTCACGCAATTCAACCAGCGGAACCCGCAACAGCTCCGTCCATTTAATTCTTAGGTCCATGCAGATGGCTCTAATAGGTTTATAATTAACCTTAAAAAGTTAAATAAATTTATAGAAGCTATACATTTTAAATTGGAAGATTTAAGATTGGCTAGAAACTTACTGTCTAGGGGTGCGTATATGTGCACATTAGATTTAAAAGACGCATACTTTATGCTCCCTATATGTGAGAACGATAGGAAATATTTAAGATTTAGATTTGAAGGGAAGTTATTGTGGCAGAAATATAGGTGGTATTTGGGTTAACTTCAATAACTTCACACACATTTATAGAACATAAACTAGATATAATTGTGAAATAAGAATTGAAAAAATACAATATACTCATGCTCTCTCCGATCAGGCAAGGCAGCAGCCTTCCGTCCTTCCTCCTCAGTCCTACCAACTTAAGAACTATTTTCTATCATAATATAGGAACTTTATTCGTTAATAAAAATAACCCCACAATCTGCCCTCTTGTTTTTATTAACCACTAGTGTCTAAGAAATCCCGTACGTTTTTAAATAAATTTGGCCCACTTAAAGCTTTGGTTAGACAATCTGCCCTCATTCTCTTACTTGAAACATGAAATATTTGAATGGCCTCCTTCTTTACTTCTTCCCTTATAAAGTGACATCTCCGATTTAACAATTTTGACTTAGTCTTAAAATTACCCCCATTCGCTAATTTAACAACATTCAAACTATCACATCTAATCTCTCGTTTTAATTTCTTTTCCTCTCCTATTTCTGTTAACAATCTATCAGTCCAGACTACTTCTTTTACTCCTTCCATCATCGCTTACAGCTCGCTTTCTGTTGATGACAACGCTACTATTGTCTGTTTCTTACTTCTCCACAGAATCAAATCACAATTTCTGTATACTAATATCCCCGAAAAAGATTTTGCGTCTTTTGTCTTATCCCAAGATGCGTCTGTTTCGCACACTATCCCCTCACTTGAATTTTTATTTCCAAATGTCAGCCGATAATGTATGGTCCCTCTTAAATATCTCAGCACTCTTTTTAATCCTGTCATGTGTATTTCTCTAGGATCATTATTAAATTGCGACAAACAGCTAAGTGCATATGCAATGTCTGGTCTTGAATGCACACTCAAAAACATAAGTCTCCCCATGAACTCTTGATATTCCTCTTTAATGCATCTTCCGCTCGTTTCATAATTATCCATTTTCACGTTTACATCCATTGGAGTTGAAGATGTATTGCACTCCCGCATCCGGTACATTTCTAACAATTTATTGATATAATCTTCTTGATGTACATGTATACATCCTTTCTCTTGCTCAACTTGAAGTCCCAGTACACCTTTTGCTTCGCCTAGGCTTTTTATATCCATCTCCTTTCCTATTTTTTTCATGTATGTCACGTCCCGGGTGAGGTCTTTGGGGAACAATGACATGAAGGAGGGAAAAGACAGGCGCGAATCTAGAATCCAGCACTCTGAGGTTTGAGGGACTCAGGCGCGAATATTAAATCCGTCACGCTGAGGGTTTTAAGGAACTTAGGCGCGAATGTTAAATCCGTCACACTAGGGTTTGAGAGGAACTTAGGCGCGAATATTAAATCCGTCACACTAGGGTTTGAGGGACTCAGGCGCGAATATTTAATCCGTCACTCTGAGGTTTGTGAGGAACTTAGGCGCGAATATTGAATCCGTCACACTTAGTCTTTCTGGAGGTGATCAGGCGCGAATGTTTAATCCGTCACTCTAATCGTTTCTGGAGGTGATTAGGCGCGAATATTAAATCCGTCACTCTAATCGACCAGGGAAGGTAAATGTACACTTGAGGAGGACCCGTTATAGCACTTCATATTTAGTTTTGGTTTATGGGATAGGATTTACGTTTGCATTCGTGCGAAAGAAACTACGCTTATGTTTCTTGGATTGCACGGCTCATGCGATCATATGTTTGTAAACACTAGAACCGTTCTCGTGCTCACGAGCGAATCAGCTGTTGCGGCAGCTCGGTTTCGTTCGGAATCTTTATGACTCGAGGATACACACAATAATTCGAAACTTGGTAGAAAACAAAGCTGTTTATTAGCTTTGTTAGCACATTTTCATAAAGCACAATATGAAGTTCATAACCATTTAAAATTATATACAGGTACTGGCGAGTGTGAATAAGCGCAATAAGCTTCAGTAAGTTTATAATATGAAATGCAGTAAGCGTTAATGCAAGAAAACGATATAAGATAATAAGCGATTATAAGGCAAATACATATAAACAAAATAAGCATTAACGTGATAATACAAAGTAATAGAAATGTCAGTAATACGAAAGTAATAAATGAGCGTAATAAGCTTGGATAGATAATAATAGTAAGAAATAGTATATAAAATAATAAGTGAATAGCAATAAGCTTTAAAATGCGATAAGCGTTATTTATGCGGGGAATATAATGAGGGTGATATAGTAATAATAATTACTTACAATAGTTGTCGTTGAACACTGATTTGAAAATGTTTAACGCGGTTAATTAAACTTGTCACTTGAAAGAATGTTTAACGTAGCTAATTACTTGTCGCTTGGACAGAATAGTGAAGAAAGAGAGTTTAATGCAGGTAATGAACACTTGTCAAATGGACAGAATAGCGATGAAAGAGAGCGAGGCCTCGCAGGACCTCGTATTTATGTATTCTTACAGGAGTAGCGCGGGGGTACGCGCGGTAAAGACCTTGACACATTTCGGAATTAAGACGCAGTATGACTTCCGGGGTTTTTATAAACGGTATGGCTATTAATAGACATGTTGTTGTCACGTACGCCAAATATGCGTCGCAATTAGGCTTCCGGGGTTTTTATGACTGCGAAAGGAGATACTCAACTCCTCGAATGGATTTTTGGGTGTTCAATAGGAGAGGGGTTAGGGTAGTTTGGACCTTTTTGAGTCGTAAAGAGGGGTTGAGACTTGGTCTCGGTTTAAGAGGGATTTTGTAACGATGGGCTTGTTTGAATTCGATTTAGAGGGAATGATTCGTGCTTTATAGGACGAATAGGCGGCGAGGGTTTTGAAACGATCATCTCGTGATGGGGACCGCTAAGGTACATCAGCGAGGTGGAGGTTTGTGTTGATCATCTTGTGTTGTTGACCGCTAAGGTGCAACATCAAGGTGATCGGCTATTGAGGAGATGGGATAGGAGTTGAGTTTGATAGAGTGAATTTGAGGTTTATGGAATAAGAAACGCGCGAAAAATCGTGGGATGTCACATGTACTTTTCTTCAATTTCGTCGTTACTTGATACAACTATTATGTCGTCTACACGAACACCGCAATATAATGATTCTTTTCCTTCCTTTTTGTAAAACAAGCATGGATCTTCACATGATTGACATAGTCCATTGTTTATAAAAACTTTCGTCATGTACTCGTTCCAACACCTTCCTGCTTGTTTGAGTCCATAGATACTCTTTTTTAGTCTACATATTTTTCCTTCATTTCTTTCATATCCCTTTGGCGACTCCATTAATATCTCCTCTTTTAAGATTCCATGTAAAAACGCGGTTTTTACATCGTAAATTTGCACCTTCCTCTTCTTCTCAGCACTTATGCTAAAAAGTAATCTGATCGTTTCTGTCCGGATAACCGGGGCAAACGTCTCATCATAGTCGAATCCTGGACGCTGTCCACACCCTATTGCCACCAGACGTGCTTTGTATCGTCGTTCTCTTGTGCTAGGATCTTCTTTTATGTTAAAAATCCATTTGCAGTTTATTGTTTTTTTATTCTTTGGGCGTGGTATAATTTCCCATACTCCATGTTCTTCCATTGACTTCATCTCCTCATCCATTGCCAGTTTCCATTTGCTCCAGTTTTCTGACTCTTTGGCTTGTTTCACAGTCTTTGGTATTACTTCATCAATTATTAGCATTGCCAAATTCTTGTTTTTTATCCTCTCAGATCTTCTAAGTTTTATTTCATCAGCCCGTTGTTCTTCTTCCTCTTGTGCTGTAGATCTTCGTTGTTGCATCTCTTCGGTAGTTGTTCCTCTTGATCGTCCTCTTCTTCTTATCTCTATTTCTTGTTCTTGAATTTCATTACTTTCAAATTCATTTCCATCTTCAGTATCATTTTCCTCAATATATTCATTCACAATTGCGTCTACGTAATCGCTGTCATCTGTTTCACTCATTTCTTCAATGTTTTCTTCCGTTTCTTCATTAGGTTTATTTTCGTTGTCTTTGTTCTCACTATCTAATCCTACTATTACTAGACCGTCCTCGCTTTTACACTTCTCTCTTGTTTCATTGTATAATAATTCTATCCCATTTGTACTTTCATCGAATTTTACATCACAGTCACTCTGTATTTTTTCTTTCTGTGGAATATATATTCTATATGTATTATTTTCAGCATATCCCACAAATATTCCTCTAGTGGTTTTTGGCTCGAATTTTCTTCTAGACCCATCCTTATTCAGCATATATGCGACACAACCAAACCTCTTCATGTATTTTATGTTTGGTATTTTTCCATACCACACTTCGTATGGTGTTTTTCCATGTACACTTGATTTGATCCTATTTCTGATATGTACTGCTGTGTACACAGCCTCTCCCCAAAAATCCATTGGCATCATGGAATCTGAAAGCATAGCTCTTGTCATCTCTATTATCGTTCTATTCCCTCTTTCTGCAACTCCGTTGCACTGCGGCGTTCTCGCCGAAGTTAACTCGTGTCTAATGCCTTTCCATTCGAACCAGTCTCTCAGATTTTTTCCGATGAATTCTCCACCATTATCAGATCGAATTCCCTTCAATTTCATCCCAGTCTCATTTTCTTTTAATATAATTAATTTCTTTAGTACATTTGACGCTTCACTTTTTTCTTGTAACAATGATACAAAGATAGTTCTCGAATAATCGTCGATTATTGTGAAGATATAATTTTTTCCTCCTCTTGTTGATGGCTTTATGGGCCCAATTAGGTCCATGTGCCACAGTTCCATTAACTCGTTGGCTCTCCTGTCTCCAATTCTTTGATGAACTTTCCTACATGCCTTTCCCTCAATACACGACTCACATTGTACGTTCATCTTGTCAGATTCTTTCATCCCAATAACCAGGTCCTCATTTTTCATCTCTTCTACTATTCTTTTGTTTGCATGCCCTAGTCTTCTGTGGCAAATGTCATCTTCTTTCAACGTTGTCACTTGTTCGTCACTCATTATCTCAGATTTCACATAATAAGCGTTACCTACACGCACAGCTGTCATTTGTATTTCCCCTTTTTTCTTGTATATCAGTGCACCTTTTTTATCAAATTCCACTTTATATCCATAATCGGTAAACTTCGCCACCGATAATAGATTTGTGTTTAAATCGGGAACACACAACACATTTTTCAATCGGACTCTGTTGTGAATTTGTTTCTGTTTTATTAAAACTTCTCCTATTCCGTCAGAAATCAGCTTCCTACCTTCTTTGTCCGCCAAGGTTATCTCTCTTCTGTCTTGATTTATTATGTCAAATATTTTTACATCGCTTGTCATATGACTTGTTGTGCCAGAATCTAATAGCCACTCAGTGTCTCCATCTCTTTGGTTTTCAATCTGTTTATTATTTTGTTCTGACACCTTGTTCACGCAGGTTTCCTCACTTGTCGTTGCCACCATCTCTTCGTTTGTTTGCATCATCGTTTCTCCTCTTCCACGACCATTCGCATTGCCTCTTCCTCTTCCATGTCCTCGATAATTCCCTCGATGCACTCTTCCTCGTGCTGATCCAAATCCTCTTGATTTCTTGCATGCTGCTGCAATGTGATCATATCCTTGGCAGTTAAAACACCTTTTTTTTTCCATAACAGTCGTCTGCCATATGCCCTTTCTTCCCACAGTTGTAGCAATATACTTCACCTTTTGTTCTTTCTCTTACCTCTCTTACATTTTCATTTTCTCTCGCAGTTTTGTCTTCTTTTCTCTTTTCCTTTCGCAACTCTTCCTGTTTCAGCGTATACCTTATATCGTTGATGCTGACATCCCTCTGGCACTCTAACACTCTTACATTTTGGTCGAACTCTGATTTCAAACCCTTTAAAATATACATTCTTAGTTCATATTCTTCGATAGGCTTACCTAGCTGTACACATTGATTTTTAAGGGCCTCTGCTCTATTTATATAAGTATCCACGCTTTCCTCTTTTTTCATACGTAGGTTCGACAACTCACTTAATGATCTGGCTCTCAGTTGCTCGGTTTCTGCTGCCATATTATTCTTTATTGAATACCATAATTTATCTGCGTTCCTTTCCTGACTATATCTTAACAGCTGTGCTTTAGTCATCGTGTTTAGAATAATTGTCCTGGCAGCATAGTTGTCATCATCCCATTCGTTCCACACTTTATATTTGGCATCATAGTTTTCCTCTTCCTCCTCTGGTTTTGCAGGTGGTTTGACTCCTATAACTTTCTTCCACAGTTTTTTGGATCTCAGTATCCCTTCTATTTTTTCACGCCACAGGAAATAATTCGTGTCGTCCAATGGTTCTACCGCAGTTATATTCCAATGATCCGCCATGGTCGCAACACGTGTTCTTTTATAGGTTATGACCAGTATTCTCACACAAAACACTCTTTATTGTTAAAGAAAAAACACGAACCACGCTCTGCTACCATTTGTGGCAGAAATATAGGTGGTATTTGGGTTAACTTCAATAACTTCACACACATTTATAGAACATAAACTAGATATAATTGTGAAATAAGAATGATGAAAAAATACAATATACTCATGCTCTCTCCGATCAGGCAAGGCAGCAGCCTTCCGTCCTTCCTCCTCAGTCCTACCAACTTAAGAACTATTTTCTATCATAATATAGGAACTTTATTCGTTAATAAAAATAACCCCACAGTTATACCAGTTTAGGTGTCTTCCTTTCGGATTATGTACGAGTCCGTATATCTTTACAAAAATTATGAAACCTGTAGTTAATGTACTTCGTTCTCAGGGATATTTATCAACATATATCTAGATGATATTTTATGTGTTGGCGATAGCTATGATTCTTGTAAAATAAATTTAGAAAAGACTATAAAACTATTGATAAAACTTGGTTTTATAATGAATTATAAAAAGAGTGTTATGACACCTAGTAGGAGATGTAAATATCTCGGTTTTATTCTAGATTCAGAGAATTACTCTATAGACTTGACTAGTTCAAAGAAAGATCAGATATGTAAATTATTAGACGGTGTTAAAAAAGATAAAGTGTATAAGATTCGAGAGTTTGCCCATATACTTGGGGTATTAATAGCAGCCTGCCCTGGAGTCGAATATAGTAAAATTGTGACGAAGTCACGTCACGCGTCGCGCGAGCGCCCGGCGCCGAGACACGAGGGCTTAGTTCGCGCCGCGCCCGCTAGGCGGCCGCGACCTCGCGCCGGTTCTCGCTCGCGAAACCGTACGGGCTCCAGATATAAGAGCCGCGGCGAGCGGAATCAGGAGCTCTTGTGCATGTCGCTATACCGCTTCACGCAAATACTCAAGAGACTCAATTTTTGTACGCCTTGAAGTGTGTCAGTGATCGGCCATCGCCATCACTGTACCGTTACCACCCTCTTCCGAAATAGACCGAGATTCGTCTTGCGTCCTGCCTACGTCCGAGAGGTGTCTCCGCGCCCAATAGGCCGGGACCCTATTGCACTCAGATACTCTATTGTACGACTCTCGCATGAATGTGCCCCATAAGGCCATTCTGAGCAGAACGTTCCACAAGCCGCATCCCATCTCCTACCGCTCGCCGAAAAGTCGCCGCCGCCGCGAAACGACGCGCCGATTATATTACCCGCTCCGTAGCTCTTCCGACGCGTTCGGAAAGTAATGTAAACACAATTGAACAGCTTAGAATAAACACTGTTATTGTTTATACGTCGCCTTGACTCATTCGCCGAACCCGGACACACCGACTGAGTCGGCACCTATCCCTTCTCCGTCCCACCGTTAATCGTGCCGCAACCAAACACGATTACAAAATTTATTCCAAAAGACCGGAAAGAGAAAAATGACTAGCGTTACTTATAAATAATAATAACTTCGAAGGTGATATAAAGATTAGTGAAGGTGTTATGGATGATTTTCACTGGTGGAGGAAAAATGTAATGATAGATGTTAATCCAATTGAAACGCAAAATTATAGGCTAGTTATAAGCTCAGACGCATCTAGAACAGGATGGGGTGCTAAAGCAAATGGAGTTGTTAACCATGGGTTTTGGAACCAGGAAGACCAAAAATCTCACATCAATTACCTTGAGTTATTGGCCTCCTTTTTTGCTTTAAAATGTTTTGCTGAAAACGCATATAACTGCGAGGTATTACTTCGTATAGATAATATGACCGCAATTGCTTACATTAATAAAGCGGGAGGCAATACATTCAAACATTTGAGCGAATTAGCAAAACCGATTTGGCAATGGTGTGAAAGTCGAAAGATCTGGTTAGTTGCTTCTTACATTCCTTCAAGGGAAAACATATAGGCCGATGCTGCGTCTAGAATAAAAAATCTAGACACAGAATGGGAATTATCTTAGAGAGCATTTGAAAAAATAATAAATATGTTCGGCCCTGTCACTATTGATTTATTCGCGTCCAGAATTAATAAAAAATGTGAAAGATGTTGCGCAAGATATCAAGATCCGGAAGCTGAGATAGTTGACGCCTTTACAATTTCGTGAAAAAAGGAAAAAGGGTATAGCCGGTTAAGACGGTCAAATGTGTCCTTGAACCGAATTCGACTCACGATGGGTCATTCGAAAGCTTATAACAAAAGAAACATTTGTCGCAACTTTCAACTTTGTATCTCCACCCGGAGGGTAGTAAAGGGCAAAAATAGAAAATCAGGTTTTTGCCGAATTTCTCCTATACTAGGGGATGAAAAATTTTGAAAAAAATCAGAGGCAATTCTGTTATCAGGGCACATATTACAGAATTGTTTCAGATTTTTAAATTGAAAAACCAAGCTGTGAAAAATAAAAAACGCCAAAAAATGCTGAAAAACGCCGGTTGTGTATCGAAGCAGTCTTGGCACTATAATAATACTTTTACTGTAAGTACATATCATTGTTACTATTGTCCTGAATTTTTTTCAGATTTTTCAATTTGGTGCGCCGCAGTTAAAAAAATTAAAAACCGAGTTTTTCGTCGTTTTTTCCGTCTGAGAGTAACTAATAGGTCGAATTTTCGTACATACTTTATGGAATACGTCTTTTATGCAATCTTCAATGTCTTCACATGCAGTAAAACAGCGTAGAAATTAAAAGAACTAAACATGCCGTGACACTACAGTCCAAAATGTGTAGCATATTTTCAACGGCGTCGATGGCGCAGTGATAAAGTGTTGGGCTGCTGAATCGCTGCGAACTTTTTGAACGTCGGTTCGATCCTCGGAAATTCTAAGTGGTCCCGCACAGTCATTTTTTTTTCACATTAATTATGTATTTTTTCAATTTCTAACTATAAGACAATGGTCAATATTTATTTACAATGTTTTTAATGACGTTGAAATATACGTAAAATCAACGTATATTAAGGCTGCCGTCTCAGCGAGCCTTGAATGTGTGCGCACGGTCACACAAGCTAGGAAAACCGTGTACGTATACGCGTGTAGTAAACAAATCGTAAATTACAACTTTCGTCCTGGAAGCGGCCAGAAAGAAGTTTTTGCGGGTACAGTTGCCTTCAGTAGACATCTGTGCAGGGTGGTCTGGTGCGTTTGAACGCTAATAACCACCGTACGCTGAGATAATAATGAATTTCTCAATCGAAAACTGACAGAATGAGGTTCGAGTACATTAGCGCCACCAACGGAGAAGCCTTGAAGTTTCATTCTGTCTGTTTTCGATTCAGAAATTCATTATTATCTCAACGTACGGTGGTTATTAGCGTTCAAACGCATCAGACCACCCTGCACAGATGTCTACTGAAGGCAACTGTACCCGCAAAAACATCCTTCTGGCCGCTTCCAGGACGAAAGTTGTAATTTACGATTTGTTTACTACACGCGTATACGTACACGGTTTTCCTAGCTTGTGTGACCGTGCGCACACATTCAAGGCTCGCTGAGACGGCAGCCTTGAACGTTGAAATATACGTAAAATCAACGTATATTAAACGTTGAAATATACGTAAAAATACTATTAAACTTATTACTTTCTCCTTCCAGACAAACGAAACATCCGTTGGCACAAAATCTTTCATTAGTGGCAGGGAAATTATCAGGCAAGCTTTCTTGAACAAAGGGGCTTCAGAGGAAGCAGTAGATGTAATGGTAGACACAGTGACTCAAGCAACCATAAAACAGTACCCAACAAAATTACCTTTTTTTAAAAAAAGGTACAAAAACGTGCGCCAAGTATATAATCCCATCAAAAAGAATCTCATTTAAAAACATTGTCGTAAATTAATAGCTTTACAAAACTAATGATATACACTAATTGGGCCAATTATCACAATGGCTATTTATACAAAGAAAAAAATGTATTAAATAATATTAACCAGATATATTTTTATACAAATTGTTAAGTATTACGTTCTTTTTGTTTTACATCCTTTGCTGGTGTTACACGGTGCGCAAAGCGCATGCGCGGTCTCATGCTAGTCCGAGACGACGCCGGTCGTCTCAGTTTCTGAAAGATCGCCGAGCCAATAACAAGGTTTCACAAAACTTGTATCAGAATAAAAGTTCATTGTTCATAGTGGAGTTAAACAAACACCAGCGTTTTCTTATACCCATAATCCTTAACAGGTTATGGGCCCAGTCACGGTTCGAGCAAGTGTACAAAAAGTATAAGAAAACGCGAAACGAAAATAACCGGGCACGCGGTAGCCATAACGGTTTATGAAAGTCGTCACTATTCAAAAGCATGACGGACGAGCACGTAGTTTCATCAGTACCGAAGTTTGATGGCTCGAATTTCCTTGGATGGAAATTCCAGATCAAAGCCTCGTTGATCGCGGGTGGTGTGTACGATGTTGTGAACGGGACGCGGCCAAAACCGGAAGCAACGCAAGAACTACAGTTGAAGGCGTGGACAAAGGATGATGCGAAAGCAACTTGGTACATCTCGAGAGCGCTCGAATACAAGCACTTAGAACCTCTACTTACCTGTGAAAGCGCTAAGGAGATGTGGGACAAGTTGAGTCGCATTCATGCTCAAAATACCGTCACAAACAAACTTCTGTTAACACAGAGGTTTCATGAGTACCGCATGGGCACAACGGACTCGGTGATACAACACGTGGCGAAGATCCAGAACATGGCGTCGCAGTTGAAGGACCTAGGTGAAAAAATAACGGACGTAATGCTAATGGCGAAGATATTGGCGAGTCTAACGCCGAAATTCAGCACGCTGCAGACAGCGTGGGACAGCGTCGACCCAGAGCGGCAAACCGTGGAGTACCTACAAGAAAGGCTCATCAAAGAGGAGAGTCGCTTGGACGCTGAAGGTAACGAAACATCGGCGTTAGCAGCGGTGAGGAGTTCAAACGAACAAGGAGGAACGACAAAGAAACAACCTGGGAGAAGCAAGGACGAGAAGTCACCACGACAGGGACAAAAGAAAGGGGACTTCAAATGTTTCCGTTGTCACAAGGCAGGACACTACGCACGAAGCTGCCCGGCACGTAAACAAAAACAAGGTGAAGGTGACGAAGGTGAGTCACGGAAGTACGCATTTATCGCTGCAGAGGAGAACGACGCTATTGTGTCGAGTCGGTACAACAGACTCCCAAGGGATCTTATCAACAAGTGGCTGAAGCTGGATAAGGAAGATATCTGGTATACCGACAGTGGAGCCTCAAGACACATTACCTACAGGAGGGAGTGGTTCTCCAAGTTCCGACCGTGCAAGGGCACGATATCGCTGGGCGATAATAAAGAGTGTGAGATAGTCGGTGAAGGAACTGTAATAGTTGAGAAACTCGTAAATGATGTGTGGCGTGAGGCAACACTAGAGAATGTTCTCTATGTACCGGGAGTGCGTAGCAACTTGTTTTCGGTCGGAGTCTGCACGTCGAAGGGTTTCGGTGTGGAATTTAACAACGACTGTGTTTACGTGAAAGACAAAAACGTAGTTGTGGCAATGGGGGTTAAACAATCTAACGAGATTTGCCGAATGTTTTTCCGAGTAAAAAGGGCGCGAAATGCCGACGAAGTAAATCTGTCGGAAACGAACTTTAAATTGTGGCACGAGCGCTTGGGACACTTGAACAAGCGCGCGCTGAACGAGTTAATAAAACAAGGACTTGTTAAAGGCGTGAAAGTGTCGGACAACGATGATTTCTTTTGTGCTGCCTGTCAGTTGGGAAAGGCCCACAGGTTGCCGTTCAAGAAAACTGACAAGGAAGTGAACACGAAACCGGGTGAGTTCTTCCACAGCGATGTGTGCGGTCCAATGTCGGAATGCTCGCTCGGGGGTGCGCGATTCTTTGTGACTTTTATAGATGATGCGTCAGGGTTCCGTTACGTCTACTTTATGAGACACAAATCGGATGTGTTTGATCGGTTCAAAGACATTGAAAGAATAGTCGCGAATAAATTCGGTTGTTCGATAAAAGTACTGCGGTCCGATAACGGCCGAGAGTACTGTAACGACAGTATGAAAAAATATTTGTCTGATCGAGGGATTAAATTTGAACCGAGTGCGCCGTACACGCCAGAACAAAATGGTAAAGCGGAACGCGAAAACAGAACAATAGTCGAATGTGCGCGCACAATGCTCAAGGCGAAAAACTTGCCGACAAAACTTTGGGCTGAAGCAATTAATACAGCCGTGTATCTGCTAAATCGTGTGCTATCATCGGAGAAAAGGGGAAGGAAAACCCCGAGTGAAATTTGGACGGGAGTGAAACCTGAACTTGGACACACGAGAGTATTCGGGTCAGAAGTGTTCGTACACGTGCCTAAACAGTTTACAAAAAAATTCGATGCGAGATCGAGAAGAAAACTGTTCGTGGGTTACGAGGGTGATTCAACAAATTATAGAGTGTACGATCCTAAAACGCAGAAAGTAAATGTATCGAGGAATGTCGTGTTCAATGAAGTACGTAAAAGTGAAAACACGTGCCTGACAAGAGACACGGATGTACCAGTCGAAGACTTCGACAGCACTGATGAGGAACCAGAGGGTCAAACAGTCGGTAATACACCGGTTACATCCTCAGAAGACTACAGGCAGGAAGTACAGACTGTCGGTAATGTACCAGCGGAATCATCAGCCGATAACGCAGAGACCGGGGGTCAACATAGTACCGTGAGTAGGACGTTACCATTGGAACCTCGACAGCTAAGAGACAGAGCGAGTCTAAGGTTACCTGCGAGATACGAGCTAAACCTGCACGAGCTACACATGGTGGAATACGACACTCCCAAGAATTACAACGAGGCGATGGATAGCGAGGATTCAGAAAAATGGATCGAGGCAATACGTGAAGAGTTGGCAGCACACAAGGTAAACAACACGTGGACAATTATTCCGAGACAAAATGGGAGGAAAACCATTGACTCAAAGTGGGTTTTCAAAATGCTGCGTGATACCCAAGGAAATATATACCGTTACAAAGCTCGTTTGTGTGCGAGGGGTTTTCAGCAGCGAAAAGGAATCGACTACAAAGAGACCTTTGCACCTGTAGTGAGGTATGACTCACTTCGTGTACTACTCGCAAGAGTAGCAACAGAGGACCTCGAGATGATCCAGTTCGATGTGAAGACTGCTTTTCTTCATGGGAATTTAGATGAAGAAATCTACATGGAGCTTCCAGAAGGGACGTGCGTCGAGGGCAAAGAAGACGTCACGAGTGAAAAAGTATGTTTGCTGAATAAATCGCTTTACGGATTAAAGCAAGCACCGCGGTGCTGGAACAAGAAGTTCAATAATTTCTTACGACAGTTCAGTTTAATGGAATCAGACGCGGACAAGTGCATTTATGTAGGTAAATGGGGAGGGTCAACAGTGTATCTTGCGTTGTTTGTGGATGACGGACTCATCGCGTGTGATTCGGTGAAGGTTCTTCAAGCAATAATAACAAGACTCAAAGCAGAGTTTGATATAACAATAGGCGATGGAAAATGTTTTGTAGGCTTACAAATTGAGCGTGATAGAGAGCGAAAGACTATGTTCATTCATCAGAGCGCGTACGTGAAGCGTGTACTAGAAAGGTTCGGTATGAGTGATTCAAAGGCTGTGAGGGTACCAGCTGATCCGCACGTGCAATTGAAACCTGTGAGAGAGTGTGAAAGCGTAAACAATGTACCTTATCGCGAAGCCGTGGGTGCGCTAATGTTTCTTGCAATAGTTTCGAGACCAGATATAGCTTACGCAGTCAATAACGCGAGCAGATTCCTAAATCTCCACGACCTAAGTCATTGGCGAGCGGTGAAGAAAATATTAGCATATTTGGTAGATACGACTAGCCTAGGAATAGTTTATCAAAGCGGCGGAAGCGAGTCAAAGCTTGTAGGATTCTCGGATGCTGATTTTGCTAGTGATTTAGAGACCCGGAGGTCGACCACTGGTTATGTATTCTGTCTAGCGGGCGGACCAGTTACGTGGTCGTCGAAACGTCAGAAATCGGTAGCTCTAAGTACAACAGAGGCTGAATATGTCGCGTTGTCATTAGCCGGAAAGGAAGCAACGTGGTTAAGAGCTCTGTTAGATGGTCTTGGATGCGATTTAGAAAGTCCTACGACAGTACACGTAGACAATCAGAGTGCAATAAGAATAGCAAAGAATCCCGAGTTTCACCAAAGAACTAAACATATTGACATCCGATACCATCATGTACGCGAATTGATAGAGCGAAATGTGATACGAGTTGTATATGTACCATCAAATAGTCAAGTGGCAGATATATTCACCAAAGCAATACCAAAGGACAGTTTTGTTCGATTGCGAGATAGTATGAGTGTGTGCTCAATAGCAAGTATGTAAAAGGCGGAAGTGTTAAGTATTACGTTCTTTTTGTTTTACATCCTTTGCTGGTGTTACACGGTGCGCAACGCGCATGCGCGGTCTCATGCTAGTCCGAGACGACGCCGGTCGTCTCAGTTTCTGAAAGATCGCCGAGCCAATAACAAGGTTTCACAAAACTTGTATCAGAATAAAAGTTCATTGTTCATAGTGGAGTTAAACAAACACCAGCGTTTTCTTATACCCATAATCCTTAACACAAATAAATATTTTAATACGAATAAATATTTTATTCAAAATACTTGGCGCTGCTCTCTGAAAAATATGTTAATTGTCTTGGTTAATAAATAATACAAGACCAGACTTATTGATTCAGACATATTTATTCAGTTTAGCAACACCAATTCGGAGAGCAGCGCCAAGTATTTTGAATAAAATATTTATTCGTAGTAAAATATTTATTTGTATAAAAATATATCTGGTTAATATTATTTAATACATTTTTTTCTTTGTATAAATAGCCATTGTGATAATTGGCGCAATTAGTGTATGTTGTGTGAAGTTGGCAGTCTATGTAAGATGGCGGCTTAAGAAAGAGTCACGTTGTAAGCGCAATATAGTTCTCTGTGTTTAACTGTTTAATATTTATAATAAAGTGAGTAATATTGATAGTACAAATCATAACATGGCGCAGTCGTAAAAATTTAAAGTAATAAGGTAGAGAAAGTAAGAGATAGAAAGCCTTAAGACAGTAAAAAGGTTAAAAGGTTAACGGGACCACGTGTCCGGACACACAAAAAAGAAAATGGACACAAAAATCCCGGCGCAATTGGAATTCAGCGGGAACATTGCGGAAAATTATAAAAGATACAAACAAAGGTTTGAAATATATCTGACGGCAAATGATTTTCAACAAAAGTCAGATGAGGTTAAGGTCGCAATGCTGCTCTATACAATAGGTGAAGAGGGCATTGAAATATTTAATAATTTTGATTTAAGTATTGAAGATAGAAAGAAGTATGATCTAGTAATACAGAGATTTGACGCTTACCTTTTACCAAAGAAAAATGTAGTATATGAAAGATATGTATTTTATAAAAGAAACCAGGAAGTTAATGAGCCAATAGAAAACTTCCTAAAGGATTTAAAAAAGTTAAGTCAGAGCTGTGAATTTAGGGATGAACAAGATATGATCCGGGATAGGATAGTTCTAGGGATAAATGCAGGGACTCGTACCGCTACGTAAAATACCGGTATTATACCGGTATTTTTCGGTTGTACCATCGTAACCCTTATAGAAACCGAAATACAAAAATACCGGTATGTTTACCTATATTTACCGGTAATTTTTTCGGTTTTCTTATTCTATTACAATTTTCAAGATATTTGTAAGCAGAGATTTAAAACCAGTATTATTTGATTACTGCTATTATGTTACCAAAATTATATCTAAACCGATATAGTACCAAAATCGCTGTAATACCGAAACCAAAGGAATTACCAGCAAAGAGAATAAGATGTTACAATGTTACATTCGTCGGAACGTCGATTTCAAACGCCAAGTATAGCGACGTCGTTTGATGCCGTCTTATATATCGTCTCCCTTACGTCCCTCATGTGAGAAAGGGATAACAGAGAGGCTCAGCAATGAAGTGGAGGCGGAAAATAAACAAATGAAGATTTGTTCTCGAGATCGATGACGAGAACGTGGAGCGTTAGCAGTGCCGCCAACCCAAGTTAGTGTCGAAAGATTATTTTCTTCATTAAAATATGTCCTGTCACCATTACGTTACAATTTGTCTGATTGTTTTTAATATTTTATTGTTTTATTGAAAAAGGAAAACCTGTCTTAATCTTAACCTACCATTTCTGTAAGAGGAAAACCGAAAAAATACCGGTATTTATTTCGGTTTTCGGTAATATATCGGTTTCGGTATAGTGTAATACCGGTATCCAAATTATACCGGTAGGAAGTCCCTGGGCCGTAATACCGGTATCCAAACCATACCGGTACGAAGTCCCTGTCGTAATACCGGTATCCAAATCATACCGGTATTAAGTCCCTGGATAAATGACACTAAAGTACAAGAGAAATTATTAAGTGTCAAGGACCTAGAACTGGATAAGGCCGTGGAAATGTGCAAAGCGGCGGAATTATTAAAAGAAAGAATGAAAGAATTAAAAGTGGTAAAAAATGTAGAGAAAATAGAGAAGAAATTTTACAAAAAACATTCCAAGGAGAAGAAGGATCAAAATGGGGCAGAGAAGAAAGTAAAGTCAAATGAGGAAAGTAAATTCTCATGTAGGAGGTGCTACAAGACACACGGGCCGAGGGAATGCCCAGCGTTCGGCAAGAAATGTAACAGATGTGGTAAACTCAATCATTTCAAGATAGCATGTAAAGTTAGGGTAGTACAGAGAGTTGAAGAAGATGAAAGCCCAGAGGAGGATATGCTTGTTAAAGTGGTTGGGATAAAAGTAGAAAATGTACATAAGGTTGAAGCTAAGGAATGGTATGAAGATATCAGAATTAAGGGTCATAAGATAAGATTTAAATTAGATACAGGAGCACAAGTAAATATACTCCCATATTGTTTACTAAGTAAAATGAAGGTGAATGGAATCGAAAAGACTAATGTTATACTAGAAGCATATGGAGGGGTTAAGTTTAAGCCTATGGGTGCTGTAAATTTAAGATGCAAGGTGAAAGAGAAAGAAGATATGCAAAAATTCCTTATAGTTAGAGAGGAAAGGCTACCATTATTGGGATTAGAGGCGTGTATAAAATTGGAATTAATCAAAAGAGTGGAAAAGGTGGAAATGTTTGGAAGTAAAGAACAATTTATAGAGAGAAACAAAGACTTGTTTATAGGAACAGGAAAATTTAAAGAAAAATGTAAGATAGAATTAAAAGAAGATGCAATACCAGTTGCAAGAGCACCAAGAAGAGTTCCATTGGCAATTAAAGGAAAATTAAAGGAAGCACTGAAGGAGCTGGTTATAAAAGGCATTATTGAGAAAGTTGAAGGTCCAGTGGAATGGGTGAGCAATTTAGTAGTAGTTGAGAAACCAAATGGTAAGTTAAGGATATGCCTGGATCCAGCAGATTTAAATAAAAATATCAAGAGAGAGTTATGCTTGCTACCAACGCTTGAAGAGGTGTGTACTAAATTATCAGGCAAAGACTGGTTCACAGTTTTAAATTTGAAGGAAGGGTTCTATTATGTCGAATTGGAGGAAAAGTCCAGTCAAATGTGCACTTTTAATTCTCCATTTGGAACTTATAAATTTAAAAGATTACCTTTTGGTTTAAGCCTGGCACCTGAGCTATTTCAAAGGATAAATCATAAAAACTTTGGAGACATTGAAGGAGTCATTGTATATATTGATGACATTTTAATATTTGGTGAAACAAGAGAGATTCGTGATGCAATACTTAATAAGGTATTGGAAAGAGCCAACGAGGTTGGTGTAAAGTTTAATCAAGATAAAGTCCAATATAGGTTAAGAAAAGTAAAGTACCTGGGGCATATATTCTCAATTGAGGGAATGAAGTTGGATGAAGAAAGGGTTAAGGCCATTGCAAATTTAAAAGGGCCGGAGAACAAAAAAGAAGTACAAAGAGTGTTAGGAATATTTAATTATTTTCGTAACTTTATACCAAAACTAGCAGAGTATTCTGAGCCCATACGTGATTTATTAAAGAAGGATAAAGGTTTTACCTGGACAAATCATCATGAAGAAGCGTTCAGGAAGCTAAAAGAAAAGTTGGTGGAAGCGCCAGTATTAAGTAATTTTGATAACACAAAGGACATAGTACTACAGACTGAAGCGTCAAGTAAAGGTTTAGGGGCGTGTATAATGCAAGAAAATAAACCAATATCCTTTGCGTCAAGAAGTTTAACAGAATCTGAGAAACAATATGCTCAGATTGAGAAAGAGTTTCTTGCAATAACGTATGCAGTGGAGAAATTTAAAAACTATATTTATGGAAGAAAAGTAAAAGTATCAACGGATCATAAACCGTTAATAGGTTTGATGAAAAAGAAAGTGTCCGATATTATATCGCCAAGGTTGCAACGGATGCGGTTAAAGTTAATCAGGTATGACTTGGAGTTGCAGTATATTCCAGGAAAGTATATGTACGTGGCGGATCTGCTGTCACGGGATTTCATTAAGGACAAAGTAGTTGATGATCCAGAGATGGCTGAAGTAATTCACAGCGTCAAGGCTATTATCAACATAACGGATGAAATGAAAGGAAAGTTTAAGACCGAAACTGAAAAGGACGAAACACTAGGCAGGGTCAAAGTCTACTGCGAAAAAGGATGGCCAAAAAAGGGGATCAAAGAAAATAAGGAACTGTTAGAATATAATAACATAAGAGGTGAGCTGATAGTGCTAGAGGGAATATTATTATATAAAAATAGAGTGGTAGTACCAAATGCGTTAAGGTTAGAAATGTTAAAATTAGGACATGAGGGACATTTTGGAATAAGTAAAACGCTGGAAAGAGTGCAGGAAGCGTTGTACTGGCCTAAAATGAAAAAGAAAAATGGTTGAGTTTATAAGTAAATGTAAAATGTGTGAGAAATTTAGACCATGCAAGATTTCTGAACCAATGATAAGACATGAGATAGTGGGTCGACCTTTTGCTAAGATTGCGGTGGATATTGCACAGTATGGCATATCCAATTATTTGATTATCATGGATTATTTTTCAAAATGGTTAGAAATTATACAAATAAAAGATAAAACAGCGTTAAGTATTATAAAGGCGTTTAAAAGATGTTTTGCGACGCATGGATTGCCAGAAGTTATAATTGGTGATAACATGCCTTTTGCATCTTTTAAGATTAAAAGTTTTACAGTAAAATTAGGTATAAAATTAATAACGTCGAGTCCGCATTATCCGAAAAGTAATGACCAAGCGGAAAGTGGTGTAAAAATAGCGAAAATGTTTCTAAAAAAAGAAGTTGATTTAGATACAGCACTACTAAATTATAGAGCTACGCCAGTTACAGGAATTGGGTACTCTCCAGCGCAATTATTAATGGGGAGGCAAATAAGGACAAAAATGCCAAGTAAACAAAAAACGTTAAATAATTTTAAGAGGGATGATGAGAATATTCAGTCTAAGTTAGTAGAAAAGCAGGATAGAAACAAAAAGTATTATGATAAAGGAACAAGGTCTCAAGCTCCATTTGAAAAAGATCAAAGTGTAACGCATAGAAGGGGTAATACATGGGAACATGCGAGAATTATAGACAAATGTAAGGAGCCGAAATCATATTTAATCCCTGATAACCAGATCGGGCGGCAGGATCTGCCGGCAGCTGCGGCGCAACCTACGTCCGCATTCGACTACGGATCTGCCGGCAGACGGACGGCAGATCGACGACAGATCCTGCCGTTCGCCTGACACGTATAACAGCGCCATCTGAGGTTCAGAATTGGCAAAGAATTCCCTGCGCGTGACGTCACACGGCCGCCCCTACAGGTGTATCCCTACCCTTACATAACTATCAAGAAGATACTGCAATTTATTAAATAATTAATTCTATTTATTTCAAAAAGTATTTATTTCTTTTCCTTTAAATATATGTGATTACAGTGTGATTACAATTGTTACAAAATAATATAAATCCGAAGAGGAACTTTCAATATTTACATTAACAAATCAATATACAGTACGTCCCTTAACCAGTGGTGCGTAGTAGGGGTGATATTAGAACATTTATTTAATAACTTCGCCTTCTTTTTTGTGTAGAATCATCATATTCCCTGTTGTGTTTGCGCTGAAAACAAATAGATCATTAGTATAAAATTAAACGTAACGTATGAATAAACAGGATACATGCGATACTTACTTCAGCTCCATCTCCGCACAGCACACACCCTTAGCGATCATGCATGCTCCTGCGAACATTAACATTTATAAGAAAACATGTGTTAAATTATTATTTACGAAACAAGACGCTAAATATTCGCACTTCGCGCATAACCCTATTTTTCTGTCTTGCACATAATGTGATTCTCGATTTCCGCGACGTAGATAATTAGTAATTATTCAATTCAATTCCATAATTACGTTTGCCTTCTGGATACGTCGGGATGATTTGTCTGGATATTGATGCTTAGGATCACGTTGAATATTCCCCCGCCCGGAGGTTCGTTCCCACGGGGTCGACGCCGGGAAGTGCGTGATCGGTCGCGGGGTCGTGGGGCGGAGGTTCCGGGGGGCGCCACCCGCCCTAGTTTAGCAGCGACCCTGGAAGAGGGTGGCGCTGGCGTGTGACCCGCAGCGTTACCCTGGCGATAGCGGGGAAGTCTCCCGGGGAGCTTCTTTCCCCTTGGGAAAGTGCCAACTCTGGCAAACGAGCGCGGGGATCCGGGGTCTTGGAGGATGGCCTAGCGAACGCATCGCTAGTTTGATCTCGCGCAAGAACGGCCATCTTCCTTGCCAGATCCTCCGCTCTAGGCGGTTACCGTGCAGGTTTTAGTTGGTTGGAGCCCAACATAACCCCGAGCCTCCCCCGGGTTCGGGGTATCCGTTCCGGATTTCCTGCACGTTATAAAAAAAAGAAAAAAGGGATACACCTGTAGGGGCGGCCGTGTGACGTCACGCGCAGGGAATTCTTTGCCAATTCTGAACCTCAGATGGCGCTGTTATACGTGTCAGGCGAACGGCAGGATCTGCCGTCGACCTGCCGTCCGTCTGCCGGCAGGCTCTGCCCGGCAGGGCCTGCCGGCAGATCCGTAGTCGAATGCGGACGTAGGTTGCGCCGCAACTGCCGGCAGATGGTTATCAGGGATTAAGACTGAGAATGGTACGATTTTAAGGAGGAACAGTAGTTTTCTAAGAGAATCTAGTAATAAGTTTGTCAGTAAGTCTAATGATGCGTGTTTGAGTGATGAAGACGAAGGCAATAGTATTATTGATATAAGTAATGATGATGTGGATGCTGAAGTGAGTGTGTATGAGGATGCATCTGAGGGGGAATTGAGAAATAGCAGCGGAAATGAGGAGACAAGTTAAAATGGTTGGGTGAGTCAAAGACCAAAGAGAAATACAAGACCCCCCTGCAGATTTAAAGATTATGTAATGTATGAAAGTGGCTGAGATTGTAACTGAAAAGGGAGGTGTTGTTGAAGTTGGCAGTCTATGTAAGATGGCGGCTTAAGAAAGAGTCACGTTTTAATATAGTTCTCTGTATTTAACTGTTTAATATTTATAATAAAGTGAGTAATTTTGATAGTACAAATCATAACAGTGTATATCATTAGTTTTGTAAAGCTATTAATTTACGACAATGTTTTTAAATGGGATTCTTTTTGATGGGATTATATACTTGGCGCACTTTTTTGTACCTTTTTTTAAAAAAAGGTAATTTTGTTGGGATTTCACACATTTTGTAGTGTTTATTTATGACTGGATAATTTTATCACCCCCATGGGTTATTTATTTTTTTAAATATATTGTATTGTCATCCAAACTACTCATGCCTGCAAAGCTTCAAGACTGTTGTGATATAGGTTGATTATTAAAGACCACAAAGTTATTGCACATAACTGCAGTATTTATTACAAAAGGGTGATGCACACCGATTACATATTCGCTTTTCGCGAATGCCTCAAAAACGTGCGTCTTGCTTCAAGAAAAACTGCGATAGATCAGCTCGACGAAAATTCCCTCTGGTGTCGATCGTGATCAATCGTTTGGTGGATAAGGAGGGTTACCTTTGTCTTTACAACACCCCCTCTCAAAGTAATCTCCTTATTTGACTGTTACAAAAAAAACGAATAGTTAATTAATGCTTATACCTAATTCTGTGACACACTTCAGGTGCTTTGTAGAGCTTAAACCTTTGGTGAAAATATCAGCCGACATGTTTTCTGTTGGCATATATTTTAAGTTTATATTACCCTGTTCGAACAATTCTCGAACATAATGGCAACGAATGTCTATATGTTTGGATCGAGATGACATTGATTGGCTTGTTACCATCTTTTGCGCACTTTGACAGTCATTCCAGATAGTTGTGCTTTCCAATTGTAAACCGATCGCTTGAAGTATCCCACGAAGGTATGTCGCTTCCCTAGCGGCTTCTGATAGCGACGTATATTCGGCCTCTGCGCTGGACAACGCTATTGTACGTTGCTTTCTCGCTTCCCAGCTTACTGGGCTGTTCGCCAAGATGAAAACGTAGCCAGAGTAAGAATGACGATCAGTCAAATTAGCTGCCCAGTCAGCATAAGCCATTCCATATAGATCTTCTCCCGTCCTTTCGAAGATCAATCCGTAGTTTAGGGTTCCTTTTAGGTATCGAAGAATCCGCTTAGCAGCGGTCCAATGTGACTCGTTATAATTTGAGTTGAATTGACTCAGGAAACTGACCGAAAAAGCTATGTCAGGACGTGTGGTCACCGCAAGATATAGTAAACTACCGATCAGCTGTTGGTATGGGTAACGATTCATGGAATCCTCGTCTGCTTTCTCTGGTCGTCTTAATGTACACTTCGATTCTAGTGGTGTCGGAACTGGTTTGCACTCGGACATATGGAATTTATCCAATAATTCCAATGTATATTTCCTTTGAGTTAAATGTACTTTGTAGCTGGCCTTGTCTTGCGAAAAGTCTATACCTAGACATTTATTGATATGTCCTAAATGTACCATCTGGAAGACACTGGACAATGTTAGTTTGATTTTGCCAATCCATTCTTCATTATCCGATGCGATTAAAATGTCATCGACATAGATTGTGATGACAATAATGGAGTTATTTCTCCGTTGATAAAACATACAAGGCTCATAGACTGTGGATTTGAAACCGATTTTGTACAATACCTCGACTAATCTCTTGTACCATTGAACACCAGCCTGTTTTAGTCCATACAGTGCTCGTTTTAGATGGCAGGAAGGTCTTTCACAAGAATTGAGAGCGTTCAGCCAGGTTTTTGCCGTATTTATCAACCTTTTGTCGGTTATTTCTTCTTCTTTTGAGCCAACACGTTTACCGGTGATAATCTTGTTGAGGATCATTTGTAATTGATCGGGGACTTCCATAAATATATCTTCGTGAAGGAAGCCATTCAAATACGCAGTAACTACGTCCATTTGATGGATAATCAGTCCAAACTCTGCTGACCAAGCTGATAATAGGCGTATCGATGTGGATCTGACAACGGGTGACGAAGTTTCTTCATAATCGATACCTGGACGTTGAGCACAGCCTTTGGCGACTAGACGTATTTTCTTCCTTTCATTTGTTCCGTTCCGCTTAGTTTTAAAAACCAAACGGTTTTTGATAGTCCTCTGAGTGTCTGGGCATTCGACTATATCCCAGACTTGATTGTACAGCAGTGAAATGTACTCATCTTCAAGAGCGCTCTGCCAAGCGCTAATATCTTTAGACATTTCAGCTTCATTCCAAGTATTTGGGTCATTCAAACAAGAATAGTTAGCAAAAACATTATCAAGATCCTCATTATTCGCTTCATCTGGTGTTTGATTTTCTTGATAGATTAGCTTTGGTCGACCGACGGAACCGGTTCTACAAATTCTAGGACGACCTCTCCCGCGACGAACAGGGGTATATTCCCGGGGAGGTATTGTTGGGTTGTGAACGTTTTTAGTACCATTAGTTTCAGAATCAGTTGAGGGGTCCCATTCTATCTCTATGAATTCAGAATTATGGTTATTGTTAATGTCATTTTTATCATTTGTTTCTCTAGGATACCCTGGAACGTCCATGAATCTGACATCTCTACTGACAATAATTTTTCCTTTTTCTGGACACCAAAGGCGGTATGCCTTAGAAGTTGTTGAATATCCCATGAAAATACATTCAATACCTCTTGACCCAAATTTATTCTTTTGAGATTTATCAAGTACGAATGCCTTACATCCAAAAATTTTTATATATGATAATGTAGGCCTTTTATTCGTCCACGCTTTATGTGGTGTTTCTCCGTTTAATGCTTTAGTTATGCATCGATTGCGGATGTAGCAAGCGGTATTTATTGCTTCCGCCCAAAATTTAATTGGCACGTTTGATTGTCTCAACAAGCATCTTGCCATTTCTACTAAGGTTCGGTTCATTCTTTCCGCCAATCCATTTTGTTCAGGCGTATATGGGCATGTAAGTCGTTTCTGTATACCATTTTCCTCCAGAAACTTCTCAAACAGTTTATTCACAAATTCCTTTCCGTTGTCCGATTGTAGGAATTTTATGTTTTTCCCGGTTTGTTTCTCCATCCGTAATTTATATTTTCTAAACGATTCCATAGCTTCAGATTTTCCTTGAGGAAATCGACAACACACCACCTTGACTTATCATCGACAAAAACAATGAAATATCGTGCTCCTGATACTGATGGAACACGCATTGGTCCACATATGTCTGTGTGGACGATCTCTAGGATCTCCTCTGTCCTATTTTCCTCGACAGTTTTGAATGGTGTGCGTGTTATTTTTTCTCTAGCGCACACCTCGCATTTTGGTAGGTTTTCTTCTTGTTTAAAATCCAGACCGTAAACAATGTTTTTCTTTAGCATTTTCTTCAAGTCTGCCTCGTTTAAATGCCCCAAGGCACAATGCCATAATTCTAATTTACTCATTGGTTCATTCCTCTCTGTCACTTCATTTAACGTTTGCGCCACGCAACCAATTTCCACATCTTCTACAACGTAATATAAATTTCCTACCCTTTTGGCTGTTAATAAAGTTTTTCCATCTTTATTCGTTACAATTGCCTCGTTCTGTCTAAATAGCGCTTCATACCCTTGGTCAGTAATTTTTCCGACCGACATTAAATTAGTTCTTAAATCTGGTACGTAGTAAACATTTAGACTGATTTTTCGATTAATATTATATTCTTTGGTCATTAAATTTACTTTTCCTACTCCTGAGATTGTAGTGGTATCATTATTAGCTAAGTTCAATGATTTCTCTATTTTTGTAATTTCATTGAAGAGTATCTTATCTGAGGCCATATGCGAGGAACTCCCACTATCGAGGCACCAACGTGGTGCATGTTTGTTATACAGTTCTTCATGGTAGAATGCCACTTCTTCTACAAGGTCTGCTTGATCATCTGAGCTTTTATTTTCATTTTCTTCCTCAGCCTTTCCAGCTGACTGAGATTGGTTGCTTATACGTGACAGAGGGAATCTAGAACGACAAAAGCGAGCAACATGACCATTTCGATTACATCTATAACAAGTTATGTTTGATTTTGACACACCTGATTTGTTTGCATTTTGATTTGGTTGATCACCTGCAACTCTATCGTTTCCAAACCTCATTGTACCTTTGTTATTTTTATAGTTATTTTTTAATTGATTGTGTCTTGGTGCTTTTGCATACATAACGTTTTGTTCGCTTAGCTCTTCGCTAGCGAAGGACTTTCTTGACTCGTAATCCTCTAAAATTTTAATTTTCATCACGTCGGTCTTTGGGATATCATCTCTAGAAGTCATAGCTCGTTGGAACATCTCAAAAGATGACGGTAAGCTGCATAACATAAGTACTGACAGTAGTTCTTCATTGATTTCTATTCCAATTTAGCCAAGTTTGTCAACGTTATTCATAAATTCGTCCAGATGACACTTTATATCATCACCTTCTTTCATTTTGTGTGATACAATATTTTTCATCAACAGGGCTTTGCGAGCAGGTCCGCTTGATTGGTAGACACTTCTCAGTTTTAACCATGCTTCATTTGAAGTTACGCACTTCTTAATGTGTTTCTTTTCTGAATCTGATACTGATAGAATAATTTCACTTAGCGCTTTTTCGTCTTTGTTGATCCATTCTGTTATTTTGACTTGATCAGTGCTGGGTTGCTTTATATTGCCCTTAACATAACCCCACAAATCACATTTGATAAGGAGTGCCTTCATATCCATCTCCCATGTGTCAAAATTCTCCTTGTTTAACTTTGTGATCGTTGTAGACGTCTTCGACATTTTATTGTTAACGGTTTTCCCGTTTTTCGCTGACGATAAAAACTATTCAAACGGCACGTGGTCACAGTCTCAATCAATCTTAATTTTTAGAGTGAAATCTTTTAGTAATAGACTTTATGACTGGGCCCATAACCTGTTGTGATATAGGTTGATTATTAAAGACCACAAAGTTATTGCACATAACTGCAGTATTTATTACAAAAGGGTGATGCACACCGATTACATATTCGCTATTCGCGAATGCCTCAAAAACGTGCGTCTTGCTTCAAGAAAAACTGCGATAGATCAGCTCGACGAAAATTCCCTCTGGTGTCGATCGTGATCAATCGTTTGGTCGATAAGGAGGGTTACCTTTGTCTTTACAACAAAGACAATTGGATTGGAGGAATTGGTTTAAATTTCAGTTTTCAGATATGAACCAAACATACAAGAAGCAAATAGAGGATCGAAGCTGAATAAAATCGTTTAATTAATATAATACTATGTCACAATAAATTTTTTTCTCTGACGTAGACCACACTGCATCATCTTCTGCTTCGATTATCTGTAAATATATATAATCCACATTTTAGTTACAACTTAACGTAGAAATTATATAGAAATAGAGTGGCCCTTTGCTATAGTAAGCGTAGAGACTACAAAATGTGTCCGAAGGAGATGAGAGCGTATGGCAAAAAGTCTTGGTGGAGGAAATTTAAATACTAATGGTAATTCAACGAAAATGAAAGAAGAGATTCAATATTTTTAACACACAATGTATTGGTGTTAAAATAAAATTAATTTAGTATGTACATTGCTGAATTGAAATATTCTTAATGAGAAACTAATAAAATTAATAAATAGCATGAGAACTACTGTAGATTTTAATAACCTATTATGAATATCTTTCACAAAAGATTGAAAAGTATCAAAGGAGATGCATTTTCAACGTACTTTCTTCACTAATGTGACTTGCTCTACATTGCAAGCTGTACACCTTAATTTTCTTAATTCTTAATGATATGCTAATTTGACAAATTTTGTCGATTTACCTTATTTGACAAATTTCCAGAAACTTGTGTGAAACAAGATGCTTCTCTTTCTATCTAACCTTCTCTGGACAAGCTCCAAGCCTATGCATCCCCTTCATTTTTACCCCTAGCCTGTGCGCCCCCTTCATTCCTATAAGCTTTACATAAAGACTCTAATGTAAAAATAGTTTTCTGATATAAAAACAATATATTATTTTATAGGAACTTGTACGAAAGAAGATGCTTCTCTGTCGAACCTTCTCCGGACAACTTCCAAGTCTGTGCGTCCCCTCTGTTTCTATAAGCTCTACATAAATAGTCTATTAAAAAAATTTTGTGACTTACCTTGTTAATTGTGACAATAATTCAGTGTCCTTTATGGTGTAAAAACTCGTGTCATTTAAAAAATTTTAACTAGTTTCCTTATTTCACATTTGACAGGTTATAATTGTTTGACACTAAGGTCGGGGCCAGATATATTGGCCGGTGAATTCGTTTTCGCGAGCAGCGATCGAGGAGAAATCAGCCACCACCATCTGACGATCGTGGATTTGTCTGTTGGAGTTGCGTGGTCCTCGCAGGGTATGGTGGGCTCACGGGAACGCTGCTCGGCTCCGCCTGAACCTAGCCGTTTGGCTGTTATTTATTCATAGCGTAATAGTTGTGTGCGTTACGAAGCTATGCGTAGACCAATACGAGATGAAGCTATCGAGAAAGTATCAATGTTCTGACCAATAAAGCCCCTGAATTTTTTCGTAACTAACGCACACCTATTCTGATGTGTGTATTTCTCAGCTGACAGCTCGGTTTGGCCTACACCCCAGAAGATTGGCACTATCCCCACCACTTCTGGCTCTTTCTAGTTCTGTGAAGGCGAGAGCAAGATGAAACGAGAGCGAGTCAGAAAACGTTGAGAAAAGGAGCACCGAGGCAGGCAAACTGTGTGGTGGGAGAATACCCCTCACGAAACACACCGGCCAATATATCTGGCCCCGACCTTAGCTAGGTTACGTTGACTAGCAACCTGAACGTAGATGCTTTTTGATTTTTTCGTGCTGCGTGAATTGGCGGTACATTTCCTCACCCTTTCATGCTCCCCTCTTGCCCACAGTTGACGATGGAGAAAAATCTCTTAACGTAAAATTCGCCAAATTGGAACTTTGCATTGAAATATCTCAGTTCATAAGGCACGTAGGAACAAAACGAAGACACTTTTCTTATGTAAATCAAACCCAAGCTATCCATTAAGACCATTCAAAATCTAATTGGATCAGCCGTTATTGAGATTCGGAAATATCAGGGTTCTTGATAGCGAGTCGTCGCGTAATAGAGCCACTCCGTGTCTTGCGCTTTTTTTTTTTTTTTTTTTTTTTTTTTAAAGAGGGGGAAAATGCTTTATGCATATCCCGGTACGAATACCGGGGTTATGTGGGACTCGCCACCCTAATGGTGGGATACCCACTAAAAACCCCCTCTCTAAGTCCGCCTCACACGTGTCTACCCCGCTGTGGTGGGAACTTCAAGGCATTACTACCACCACAGCGTCCGTAACGGTGTAGGCCACGCCTCCTATGTACAATTTAAATAAATACTTACTTACCTAAATAAATAAATAACTAAGTAACAAACAAATATGTACACATTCACGCACCCAGACATACCCAGCATTCATACCCACACAAGTCGGAATAAATACGCGATACATCCATTCACACAAACAAAAAACGGGATAAATACGCGCCGCCCACCTTACGTCTACGGAATAAATAAAATAAATACACCGTGTCGACCCGCCTTTATTGGAGGTGAGGAGGACCCAGCCTCCTTACCCTTTTACTAGGAGGGGGTCTAACCCCTTGGCCCGCCCCCCCCTCTTTCTCTTCAGGGCCCGTCTTCTTCTTTCCGAGGCCCTCCTTAGGGCCGCTTCTTTGGCCGCCGCCGCCCGGGCGGCCCTCGCGGCTTTTTCCGCCAGGGCCTCTCTCCGGGCCTTCGCACCCATGACAGTGGATGCGAAGGTCCGGAGCTGCTCCCATTTATTGTCCGCCCCCATCGCGAGGCGGACCACTGTACTGGGGTCCAACGGGGCCCCCAGGGCCTCGGCCAATGCCCGGCGCTCTTCCTCGAACACCGGGCATGCCGTGAGGACGTGCTCGGCGTCATCCCACGCCGCCCCGCACTCCTCACACGCCCCAGTAGGGGCCTTCCCTATTCTCTTCCTGAAGGCCCCGAAGGACCCATGTCCGGTCAGGAGCTGGGTTAACCAGTAATCTGGCTGCCGCGCCAGCCCAGCTCCCGCCGCGAACGTCCGGACGTCCGGCACCAGCCTCCACGTCCAATACGTGGGGCCCATTCCGTCCCAGGCCTCCTGCCACTTACCCATGGCGGCGACCAGGGCAGTGCGCCTGCTCAGCGCCTGCTTGGCCCTCAACTCTTTTGGGTCCCGCATTAGGGCCGGGTTCGCCCTATCCCGCGCCTTCTCGTCGTGTACTTCCCTCCACATGGCCACCTTAATTTCCAGCGGCAACCTCCCCGCGAGGACACAGAGTGCCTGCCGCGACACCGTCCGATAGGCCGCCGATGTCCTGATGAGGGCAGATCGCTGGGCCCGTCGGATGGAGGTGAGGTTTACTCCCACCTTCAAGGCCGACGCCCATGCCGGGGCGGCATACGTCAGCACTGACTCCCAAACGTTATAGTATAGCCGCCTCGAAGCGATCGAGGGACCCCTAACGTTTGGTAGCAGCGCCGACAGGGCTCCGACAACCTTGTCCGCCCTGATGACCGCCCCGTCGAGGTGCGTCTTAAACCTCCGACGGCAGTCCAGCGTGACCCCCAGGTACTTGGCCGACTGTGCAGCCGCCACCACCGATCCCATCACCGGGAATTCCCTACCCTTGTCCGCGCGGAGTCCCGCCAGGACGATGACCTCGGTTTTATCCGAGGCCATCTCCAGGCCAGTGGACTCGAACCAGGCCCTAACCCTCCCGAGCGTTTCGGCCATCATCGCCTCGACCTGGGTCACGTCCCTAGCTGAAAACATGACAGCCAGGTCGTCGGCATAAGCGATGGCCTTGACAAAACGCCCGGGACCAATGGTCTTAAGAACCCCGTCGTATACGAGGTTCCACAGGAAAGGGCCTAGGACCGAGCCCTGAGGTACCCCCGCGCAGACTCGGGTCGTGACCTCGTCGTGCTGCGTGTGCACCGTGATATAGCGGTCGGAGAAATAGTCTCGAAGGACTCTCCTGACCGCTGGTTGCACGCGCCTCACGACGAGTTCCCGCATGATGGACTCCCAGCGGATGGCGTTGAAAGCGTTACGCACGTCGATCAACACCATCACGCAGAGCCTCGGTTTGGTGGTAGCCACACAGCCTTCGGCAAACGCCATGACTTCCCTGGCGGCCTCCACTGTCCCGACCCCTCTCCTAAAACCGAACTGGTTCGGGGAGAAGGGGTCCCGGCCGATCTGCCTCTCAATCAACTCTTTCATAGCGTACTCCCAGACTTTACTCAGTGCTGGGAGCACGCTGATCGGACGGTACGCACCAGGCTCCGAGGGCTGCTTGCCAGGCTTCGGGGCAAGCACCACCCGAGCCCTTTTCCACGCCGCAGGGATGGATCCCCTCCTTAGGGTGTCGAGGAACGCTTCCGCGAGCTCCTGCCGAAACGCCCTCGACACCGCTATCGCGACCTCAGCAGGGACCGCATCCAGGCCCGGGGCTTTGTTGGGCTTGAGGCGGGATATGGCCTCCTCGACCATTTCCACGTCCACCTCAGGGGCCGTCAGCAAAGCCCTCAGGGCCCCGTCCTCCGGAGCATCCCCACGGCGTGAGGGGAGGGGGAGGGGGGGGGGAGGTACCGTAACAAAGAGGCCGTCCAAAACTCTCCCGACCTGGGACGGGGTCATCAACATTTTCGGTGGTCGCCCACCGAGTTTGGCCATAACCGCCTTGTACGGCCTCCCCCAGGGGTCCAGGTCGACCTGGGCACACATGCCCATCCATTGGGCCTCCTTTGCCCTCCAAATGGCGACCTGCACCCCTCTCCGAGCCACGGAGTAGGCCACACGCGCCTCCTCCGCCTCTGGGCCGCCCCTCCTCCTCCGCTTCTTCAACCTGCGCCTCGCCTTCAGGGAGGCTGCCCGCGCCACGGCCACCTCGTCGCACCACCACCCATTGGGCTTGCGGGTCCCTCGGGGGAAAGACTTCCTGGGCAGCACTTGCCTACAGGTCGCCTCGAGGGTTCTTTGCAGCCTGTCCGCCCTCGGCTCCCCCGGAGGGCCAGGCCCACCTTCGTCACCGACATCCCGCCGCCCGTGCAACAGCCCGAAGTGCGCCACCACCTCGGCAGCATCCATCTCCCTCGTGGAGTATGGCTGCCAAGGGGCCGCCCCGACCATAGATCTTGTCCTCCTGATGGTATGGAGGACGTATCTATGGTCGGAGAACGAGTCCTGCCCGAGGACCTCGCTCTTGGTTCCTCTGGCTGTCGCACGGTCCGCGGACAGGATGTCGATGAATGACCTCCTGCCGTTCCTCTCGAAGGTGAACCTGTACCTCTCCGGGATCTTTACCGGGACCAGGCCAAGCCCGGCCAGCAGGTCGAGGATCGCCGTCCCCTTCCTGTCCAGCCGGGCACCCCCCCAGGCCGGGGACCTTGCGTTCCAGTCACCTGACAGGAGCACACCCATGCCCGGGGACCTCATCTCAGCGATGATGCCCTCGATGGTGTTCAGAAATGATCCGAACCCCTCCAGGTTAGTTTTGGGTGAACAGTAGCAGCTCAACAGCACTTTACCCTCCCAACTGACTGCAGCCACCCCGTCTGCCACCACGGGGCGCGCCATCGTTGGGAAGTGGCCGTTGAACCCTGTCACCCAAATGGAGGCATCTCCGGCCGCATCGTTGAACCAGTAGTTCAACTGGCGATACGGCTCGGAGATGATCACCACATCCACCGAGAGCTGAGACATCATATGCTCCATGAGGTCCTGGGCTAGGCGGCACCTGTTCAGGTTGATCTGGGCAACCTTAAGGGCCATTCCCGGCGCTGGTTCCCCCTCGACCCTTGTGCTCCATCCTGGGCGCGACTCCTCTGTGCGGCCTGTTGTACGGGCACGCCAGCGACGCCGTCACGTGCGCCGTACCTGGGCCCTTCCGCCCCTCCTTCAGGCACACGGCGCACCTAGGAGGGTTGGGGCATTTCGCGATCAGGTGGTCCGAGGCTCCGCACCTTCTGCAGAGCTCGCACCCCTCCCTGACCGCCCCGCAGTCCCTGGCCATATGGCCGATAAGGTGGCACCTGTAGCACCTCGTGCTCTTCGGCAGGACCCTGGCCTTCGCCCAGGACAGGCCCGACCTGAAGCGGGCCCCTCCCTCCCCGAGGTTCTTAAGGAGGTTCAACGGAACCTCGACCACGGCCGCTTGGGTGCCCCTGGGGCCCAGCCTCAGCACCTTGAGCCGGAGGTCCCCCGGGTCCACCTTAAGGGCGACCCCTAGGTCTCGTAGAACCTCCGGTCCCTCGACCGAGGGGTCCAGGTCCCTAACCTCCAGGGACACCCTGTTTTGGAGCGGGGTACACTCCAACCCCGCCCCAATTTTCTCCTTAATGGACCGCGTCAAGGCTTCGACGCTGGCCCCCTTCTCCACCTCGAGGAGGATGTGGCCCTGCTGGGTCTTTTTCACCCCCCTAACTCCATCGAGGGTCTCCCTCCCCTTGGACAGCAACAACTTGTACGTGTCCAAGTATGTTGCCGTGGGGGGGACCTTCACCAGCACCGCCTCCGGTCGTTTCCTCACCGGAGGCGGGGGCTTCGGGGGGATCTTCCGACCCGCCTGCCCCTGTACTTTCGGGGGATTCTTGGGGTTCGGCGTCCCGGACGCCCCTTCCCGCCCCCCCCTGTGGGCCCTGGGGTCCCTTCTGCCGCCTGGGTGGCTGGACCCGCCACTGCTGCTGTTGCTGCAGCTGCTGTTGTTGTTGCAGCTGCTGCTGCCAGGCCCCGAGCGCCTGCAGCTGTTGGACCTGAGGGTCCTTGGGATCCCCAGGTACGCCGTGCGCCTGCCCTAACGTGGGCCACTTTGACCACCACTGCAGCTGCACGTCCTGCGTGGTAGGCTGCAGTAGTGGCCATTGCGGTGGGGGCGATCCCTTTCCCGGTTCCCCCTGGGTGGGCACCTGGGGTCCAGCGGGGGGTCTCTGGGCCAGGAGGTCCTTCCTCCTCTGCTCCTTGCGATCCCTCCTCGCCTGCCCCTTTGTCCTCGGCGTCTTCTTCGCCGCCGCCCCGGCTCCAGCGCCAGCGCCAGGCCTCGATGCCGGTGGCCCGTCGGACCCGCGGGGGGTCTGGGCCGGGTCAGCTTGCCCCGGCGGCGTGGCTGGCCGCCCCGGATCCGTAGACCCCACTGGGGTCCCCACCTCTTCGCAGGCCCTCTTCTTGCTCCCCTCCTGCGGGGATGCAGGGGAGTCCCTGGCCTCCGTCCTTCCCCCTCGCTGTGTCTTCTCCTCCCTTCCCCCCGGGCTTCCCCTTAAGTGGGGTGACCTGGGGGTGAGGGAACTTCCCCTTGCCGCCTACGCCTGGCGGGGGATCCCATCCCATACCTCCTGCCACTTCACCATGGCCGAGGTCAGGGCCCTGTGCCTGTTCTCCCCCGCTCTTGCCCTCAGCGCGTTCAGGTCGCCCCTTACGGCTGGATCCGCCTTGTCTACCGCCCTACGGTCGTAGAGCTCCCTCCACATCGCTATCTTTAGCTCGAGGGGCATCCTCCCCGCGAGAACACAGAGCGCGAGGCGCGATACCGTCCGATACGCCGTTGTTGTGCGTATAAGGGCTGATCTCTGGGACCGTCGGATGAAGGTGAGGTTTACACCCACCTCCAAGGCCGACGCCCATACCGGGGCGGCATACGTCAGCACTGACTCCCAAACGTTATAGTATAGTCGCCTCGAGGCGACCGAGGGGCCCCTAACGTTTGGGAGCAGCGCCGACAGGGCTCCGACCACCTTGTCTGCCCTGATGACCGCCCCGTCAAGGTGCGTCCTGAACCTCCGACGGCAGTCCAGCGTGACCCCCAGGTACTTGGCCGACTGTGTGGCCGCCACCACCGATCCCATCACCGGGAATTCCCTACCTTTGTCCGCGCGAAGGCCCGCCAAGACGATGACCTCGGTTTTATCCGAGGCCATCTCAAGGCCAGTGGACTCGAACCAGGCCCTAACCCTCCCGAGCGTTTCGGCCATCATCGCCTCGACCTGGGTTACGTCCCTAGCTGAGAACATAACTGCCAGGTCGTCGGCATAAGCGATGGCCTTGACAAAACGCCCGGGACCAATGGTCTTAATAACCCCGTCATAGACGAGGTTCCACAGGAAAGGGCCTAGGACCGAGCCCTGAGGGACCCCCGCGCAGACTCGGGTCGTGACCTCGCCGTGCTGCGTGTGCACCGTGATATAGCGGTCGGAGAGATAGTCCTTAATGACTCTCCTGACCGACGGGTGCACACGCCTCACCGCGAGTTCCCGCATGATGGTTTCCCAGCGGATGGCGTTGAACGCGTTACGTACGTCGATCAGCACCATCACGCAGAGCCTCGGCTTGGTGGTGGCCACACAGCCCTCGGCAAACGCCATGACCTCCCTGGCGGCCTCCACTGTCCCGACCCCTCTCCTAAAACCGAACTGGTTCGGGGAGAAGGGGTCCCGGCCGATCTGCCTCTCCATCAGCTCCTTGATAGCGTACTCCCACACTTTACTCAGTGCTGGGAGCACGCTAATCGGACGGTATGCGCCGGGCTCGGTGGGCTGCTTGCCAGGCTTGGGGACAAGCACCACCCGAGCCCTTTTCCACGCCGTGGGGATCGATCCCCTCCTTAAGGTGTCGCGGATCGCCTCCGCAAGCTCCTGCCGAAACGCCCTCGACACCGCGACCGCAACCTCAGCGGGAATCGCGTCCAGGCCCGGGGCTTTGTTCGGCTTGAGGCGGGATGTGGCCTCATCGACCATCTCCACGTCCACCTCAGGGGCCGTCAACAAAGCCCTCAGGGCCCCGTCCTCAGGGACATCCCCACGGCGGGGGGGGGGGGAGGGGGAGGGGGGGAGGTACCGTGACAAAGAGGCTGTCTAAGATTCTCCCGACCTGAGCCGGGGTCATTACCATCCTCGGTGGTCGCCCACCGAGTTTCGACATGACCGCCTTGTACGGCCTCCCCCAGGGGTCCAGGTCGACCTGGTCACACATGCCCTGCCATAGAGCCTCCTTGGCCCTCCAAATGGCGACCTGCACCCCTCTCCGAGCCACGGAGTAGGCCACCCGTGACTCCTCCGCATCCGGGCCGCCCCTCCTCCTCCGCTTCTTAACCCTGCGCCTCGCCTTCAGAGAGGCCGCCCGTGCCACGGCCACCTCGCTGCACCACCACCCATTGGGCTTGCGGGTACCGCGGGGGAGGGACTTCTTGGGCAACACTTCCCTACAAGTCGCCTCGAGGGTTCTCTGTAGCCTGTCCGCCCTCGGTTCCCCCGAAGGGCCAGGCTCACCTTCGCCACCGACATCCCGCCAACCGTGCAACAGCCCGAAATGCGCCACCACCTCGGCAGCATCCATATCCCTCGTGGAATATGGCCGCCAGGCGGCCGCCCCGACCATAGACCATGTCCTCCTGATGGTATGGAGGACGTATCTATGGTCGGAGAACGAGTCTTGACCGAGGACCTCGCTCTTTATACCTCTGGCTGTCGCACGGTCTGCGGACAGGATGTCGATGAATGACCTCCTGCCGTTCCTCTCGAAGGTGAACCTGTACCTCTCCGGGATCTTTACCGGGGCCAGGGCTAGTCCGGCCAGTAGGTCGAGGATCGCCGTCCCCTTCCTATCCAGCCGGGCACCCCCCCAGGCCGGGGACCTGGCGTTCCAGTCACCTGCCAGGAGCACGCCCATGCCCGAGGACCTCGTCTCCGCAATGATGCCCTCGATGGTGTTCAGGTATACTCCAAACTCCTCCAATTTGGTTTTGGGTGAACAGTAGCAGCTCAACAGCACTTTACCTTCCCAACTAACAGCAACCACCCCGTCTGCCACTACGGGGCGTGCCATCGTTGGGAAGTGGCCGTTGAAGCCTGTCACCCAAATGGAGGCATCTCCGGCCGCATCGTTGAACCAGTAGTTCAACTGGCGATACGGCTCGGAGATGATCACCACATCCACCGAGAGCTGAGACATCGAATGCTCCATGAGGTCCTGGGCTAGGCGACTCCTGTTCAGGTTGATCTGGACAACTTTAAGGGCCATTCCCGGTCCTGGTTCCCCCTCGACCCTTGGGCTCCGTCCTGGGCACAACACCTCTGGGCGGCCTGTTGAACGGGCAACCGAGCGATGCCGTCACGTGCGCCGTACCTGGGCCCTTCCGACCCTCCTTGAGGCACACGGCGCACCTAGGAGGGTTGGGGCATTTGGCAATCAGGTGGTCTGACGCCCCGCACCTCCTGCAGAGCTCGCTCCCCTCCTTGACTGCCCCGCAGTCCCTGGCCATATGGCCAATAAGGTGACACCTATAGCACCTCGTGCTTTTAGGCAGAACCCTGGCCTTCGCCCAGGACAGGCCCGACCTGAAGCGGGCCCCTCCCTCCCCGAGGTTCTTAAGGAGGCTCAGTGGAACCTCAACCACGGCTGCTTGGGTGCCCCTGGGGCCCAGCCTCAACATCTTGAGCCGGAGGTCCCCCGGGTCCACCTTAAGGGCGTCCCCTAGGTCTCGGAGAACCTCCGGGCCCTCGACCGAGGGATCCAGGTCCCTAACCTCCAGGGACACCATGTTTTGGAGCGGGGTGCACTCCAACCCCGCCACAATTTTCGCCTTGATCGCCTGCGTCAAGGCTTCCACGCTGGCCCCCTTCTCCACCTCGAGGAGGATGTGGCCCTGCTGGGTCTTTTTCACCCCCCTAACCCCGTCGAGGGTCTCCCTCCCCTTGGACAGCAACAACTTGTATGTGTCCAAGTACGTTGCTGTGGGGGGGACCTTCACCAGCACCGCCTCCGGTCGTTTCCTCACCGGAGGCGGGGGCTTCGGGGGGATCTTACGACCCGCCTGCCCTTGTTCTTTGGGGGGATTTTTTGGGTTCGGCGTCCCGGACGCCCCTCCCCGATCCCCCTGTGGGCCCTGGGGCCCCTTCTGCCGCCTGGGTGGCTGGACCCGCCACTGCTGTTGTTGCTGCAACTGCTGCTGCCAGGCCCCGAGCGCCTGCAGCTGTTGGACCTGGGGGTCCCTGGGATCCCCCGGTACGCCCTGCGACTGCCCTAATGTGGGCCACTTTAACCACCACTGCAGCTGCATGTCCTGCATGGTAGGCTGCAGTAGTGGCCATTGCGGTGGGGGCGATCCCTTCCCAGGTTCCCCCTGGGTGGTCATCTGGGGTCCAGCGGAGGGTCTCTGGGCCAGGAGGTCCTTTCTCCTCTGCTCCTTCCTGTCCCTCCTCGCCTGCCCTTTCGTCCTCGGCGTCTTCCCCGCCCCGGCTCCAGCGCCAGCGCCAGGCCTCAGTGACGGTGACCCGTCCCCGTGCCCTATCCCCCCGCGGGGGGTCTGGGCCGGGGTACATTGCCCCAGCGGCGTGGCTGGGCGCTCCGGACCTGTAGCCCCCACTGGGGTCCCCACCTCCTCACAGGCCCTCTTCTTATTCCCCTCCTGCGGGGATGCAGGGGAGTCCCTGGCCCTCTTTGCTCCGCCCTGGCCACTATCCTTCCCCCTCGCTGGGTCTTCTCCTCCATTCCCCCCGGGCTTCCCCTTAAGTGGGGTGACCTGGGGTGGGGGAACTTCCCCTTGCCGCCTACGCCTGGTGGGGGGGAGTGCTGTGTCCCCGCGTCCCTCGTGAGTCTCGCCGGTGGGGCGGGGGGAGGCGGAACCTCCATCCCCCTCCCAATCTCGCCGTCCGCGATAACACCCGCAACTGCGGCTGCCGCCCTCTCACATCTCCTGGTGACCTTGGAGATCAGGTCGACAACCTTATTCGCGGAGAGGACCTTCGACGACGCCTTTCTGTCGCCGTACTCCGCGGTCGCCTTCGCGCAGTCGCGGATGACGGCCCCCAACAGGTTGGCCACCTCCGCCAGACGGCGCGCTCCCTCCCCAGGGGTCGCCTCACCGCCCCGTTGTTGCAGCAGGGGGACGCCCCCGAGCTTTGTGGGATTCCTCGACTCCCCCTCCCGTGTTTCGCTGGGGCCTAGCCCCCACCCCTTCAGCGTGGATCCCTCCACCCTCGAAGCCGAGCAGGACCTGCCCTCCTTCTTCTCGGTGGCCTTTTTGGTGGAGGGACCCGCCAGCTCGCTCGGGGTCCCGATCTCCCTGGTCCCCGCAAGCTTCCCCGTTTCTTTCCGCAGGGGGCCCGTGCTCTCCTTCAAGGGGGGTGTCCTGGCCAGCGCCTTCCCCTTGAAGATGTCAGCCAGTCCACCCCCGGCACCCTTGGTCTGGGGAGTATCCCTACCCCCCCCCCCCCACCCAATTGTCCCGTCCTACTCATCCCCTTTCCTCCCGGAGATGGAGTCTCGGGGATCAGAAACGGTCCCCGGTCCTCGTTTATCGGTCGGAGGACCGCCTCTGCTTCGTCCTGGGGGAGAATCTCGTAGAGGATCTCCTCCAACGTCATCTCCTCCCCCTCCTTCGATCCAGGTGGTGGTCCCGGGCCTCCCTTGCTCGTTCCCACCCCCCTATCTGTCCAATCCGCATCCTTGCCCAAGTCCTTTGTCCCGCCAAGGTCTGCAGCTGTTGCATTTTCCGGGGCTATCGCCCCGGTGGCACCGGCCCGCCGCATCAGCTCGGTGTCGTCGGTCTGAACTCTTCCTCCCTCCTCGCTGCCGACGGGGCGAGAGAGGGGGGACGGCCTAATGCCTCCAACCGCCTGTTTTACATCCGAGGCCAGGCTTGTTGTCGTCATAATTCCATCAATGTCTTAGGGGCGACGACCCCACCGCCCAGCGGATTTCACCCACACGACGGCCCTGGTGTTATGGCCGCCCGCGGCACTGCCGACCCCATTGTCGGAGGGACCCCCTGACGCCGCTAGGTCCTAACCCAGGGCTATAGCCCTCCCCCTAAACGGCCACAGCACCCACACACTCACACACTCACACACCCACCACCCACAGACATACACCCACCACTCAAACCCACTCACACACACCTACACACTACACTACACACCACGCTGTGGCCGGGCTATTACAATGGTGGGACGCCATCCCCCCCAAGGGAGCTGGTCCGCGGCAGGGCCTTCGCCTTCCACGTAGGGTTTTTAAGCCCCGGGTCGGCTTATAGCCACTGCTATCCGAGGGCATCGCCGCCCCCCCCCCCTTCCGGTCTGACCACCGTAAGGAAGGCCATCCCGGCGGGCGGGGAGGCCGCCACACCTCCCGGCCGTTCCCCTATCCGCCACCTGGGGACGCGCTCGGTTGGTGCTCAGCCCAGATCGACCAAGGCCGATCCAGTCCCCCGCTCCCCTTTACGGAGATAGGGGGACTCCGAGTAGATCAGCATCCGTATGTAGAACCAAATATTGATGAAATTTTTAAACCCAAATCCACCAATTTTTACGTTCACATTCATAGAGACGATTAAAAGTAAGTATATATCAGTTCGTATTGTCGTATTAATTATAATTACATATATGTAAACGTATGGCCGTGGCCGGCCATAGCAATCGAATGTATTTATGTCTGTGTAGGCACGGACGAATTCGACTGCGTTTAGCGTGGCCGCAAGGCGGAGGAGCCCCCGGCAACTCGTGAGTCGCCAGTTAGTCAACCCTGTTGTAAATATACTGTGACCGTGACCTTACGTTTAATTCTAACGGCTACACTTAAAGACTATTTTAAACACTATCTTAAGACTAGATTTAAAGTTAAACCGCGAACGCTCGAAGCTTCGACGTCTGGCTTCTAAACAAATTATTATAAAAAAATCAATTCTTAAAATGTTTGAGAAACAAGATTTAGTTGGTTGTGCTGAAGTTTTTAAAATAGTGACTCTACTCCACAAGAAGTAATCACCAACGGAATTCGCTTTCTTCTTTCCATCTACGGAGCTCCAAAAAAAATGACCTGCTTAGATAAGTTCCGCTACGTGTGTTTTGTAAAAAATACTCGTAACAAAAAACGAGTGCAATTAGCTTGTCTTCCTCCAACCTCAGCATCTGCCCAACAACATCTATTTCGGGTATATTATCAAGTCCAAGTGTGGTTTGGTTATCAACTAGATCCAAAAGATTGGGGTTGGAAGTTAATCGGCAATACATTGGAACCAATCTAGACTTTACTCCCACCTGCACCGGAAAAACTCCTCAACACAATTTTTTGCAATTGTAAAAACGGATGTAATGCTAAATGTGGCTGCAAGAAAGTTGGATTGTTTTGTTCATTAGCATGTACAAATTGTCAAGGTCAGTCGTGTTCCAATGTTGAATCGCCATCTGAAGGGGGTTCATACGATATCAGTGAGGAGACATCTGATGCATCGCTCTTGGAAGGATTTATTTGCACTCAGCAGGAAGCAGTAGAAGAAGAAGAACGAGAAGACGAAGAACAAGAAGAACAAGAGGAAGCAGAAGTATTTGATGGTTATGAATCAGACGAATAATTTACTCCAATTCATCAAGAGACACGGTAGTGTCTCGCGCCAAGTATATATAGTATAGTATATATATATATGCGCAGCGCAAGACACGGAGTGGCTCTATTACGCGACGACTCGCTATCAAGAACCCTGATATTTCCGAATCTCAATAACGGCTGATCCAATTAGATTTTGAATGGTCTTAATGGATGGCTTGGGTTTGATTTACATAAGAAAAGTGTCTTCGTTTTGTTCCTACGTGCCTTATGAACTGAGATATTTCAATGCAAAGTTCCAATTTGGCGAATTTTACGTTAAGAGATTTTTCTCCATCGTCAAGTGTGGGCAAGAGGGGAGCATGAAAGGGTGAGGAAATGTACCGCCAATTCACGCAGCACAAAAAAATCAAAAAGCATCTACGTTCAGGTTGCTAGTCAACGTAACCTAGCTAAGGTCGGGGCCAGATATATTGGCCGGTGTGTTTCGTGAGGGGTATTCTCCCACCACACAGTTTGCCTGCCTCGGTGCTCCTTTTCTCAACGTTTTCTGACTCGCTCTCGTTTCATCTTGCTCTCGCCTTCACAGAACTAGAAAGAGCCAGAAGTGGTGGGGATAGTACCAATCTTCTGGGGTGTAGGCCAAACCGAGCTGTCAGCTGAGAAATACACACATCAGAATAGGTGTGCGTTAGTTACGAAAAAATTCAGGGGCTTTATTGGTCAGAACATTGATACTTTCTCGATAGCTTCATCTCGTATTGGTCTACGCATAGCTTCGTAACGCACACAACTATTACGCTATGAATAAATAACAGCCAAACGGCTAGGTTCAGGCGGAGCCGAGCAGCGTTCCCGTGACCCCACCATACCCTGCGAGGACCACGCAACTCCAACAGACAAATCCACGATCGTCAGATGGTGGTGGCTGATTTCTCCTCGGGGACATTCCACGCGAAATCGGACACTTTTTGGAGTAACATTTCAGATGTTGCTGAAATTTGAATATATTGTAGTCTTTAGTGATATTTAAACGCACCTCAAATGATTTTTCAAAATTTTGAAAAATGTCGATTTTACAGCTGTTTGAAGGCAAGTGCTACCTTTTTTTCATTAAATTATAGCTATGGAAGTAGTAAACGGATGGAGATGAGCTTTACGGTGCTTATAGAGAAGACATTGAAGTTTTAAGAAAAAATTATTTTAGTTTAAAAAAATAAAAATTTGAACCATTTTTGTGCAATTATTTTAAACAAATGCAGTTTTTTAATATCGGGCGCGATTATAAAAATCTAAAAAAAAAAGAGAATATAGTTCTATCCTTCCCCTTGATGGACTAATTTTCAAAAGTATGGACGTTTTAAAATTGGCCCTGTAAAAATTGCCGAAAGTTGACGCTGCGTCAAATCACACCGACTCGACTGGCTGAGCTGTGCGGTACACGCAGCGGCCAAGTCCTATTCTTATACAGTTTTCTCGAATACGGTAAGTATTTGTAAAAAAACTGAAGAAGGAACACTTTTACTGTTTTGTATACACAACATAGTACGGTAATTCAAATTTTGGTGTTCGCAATATTTTCCTTGAAATGAAGGTGACACTCAGTTTTTTAAATGGAATGCTATATATTTGATTATACAATATGAAAGTGACTGTCAAGACAAGTTCAACCATATGGTATCGTATGACATTCAAGCCTACACACGGTTAGGAATGAAAGATGAAATATCTACTAGATAAATAGTTCGATATCTTTATTTAATTCCTAACCATGTGAAGGCTTGAAGGTCATACTATACCGTATGGTTGAACTTGTCTTGATAGTCGCTTTCATATTGGATAATCAAATATATAGCATTCCATTTAAAAAACTGAGTGTCACTCTCGTTTCAAGGAAAATATTGCGAACACCAAAATTTGAATTACCGTACTATGTAGTGTATAAAAAACAGTAAAAGTGTTCCTTCTTCAGTTTTTTTACAAATACTTGCCGTATTCGAGAAAACTGTATAAGAATAGCACTTGGCCGCTGCGTGTACCGCACGGCTCAGCCAGTCGAGCCGGTGTGATTTGACGCAGCGTCAACTTTCGGCAATTTTTACACAGCCAATTTTAAAACGTCCATACTTTTGAAAATTAGTCCATCAAGGGGAAGGATAGAACTATATTCTCCTTTTTTTTTAGATTTTTATAATCGCGCCCAATATTAAAAAACTGCATTTGTTTAAAATAATTGCACAAAAATGGTTCAAATTTTTATTTTTTAAACTAAAATAATTTTTTCTTAAAACTTCAATGTCTTCTCTATAAGCAACGTAAAGCTCATCTCCATCCGTTTACTACTTCCATAGCTATAATATAATGAAAAAAAGTTGGCACTTGCCTTCAAACAGCTGTAAAATCGACATTTTTCAAAATTTTGAAAAATCCTTTGAGGTACGTTTAAATATCACTAAAGACTAGAATATATTCAAATTTCAGCAACATCCGAAATGTTACTCCGAAAAGTGTCCGATTTCGCGTGGAATGTCCCCTCGATCGCTGCTCGCGAAAACGAATTCACCGGCCAATATATCTGGCCCCGACCTTAGTGTCAAACAATTATAACCTGTCAAATGTGAAATAAGGAAACTAGTTAAAATTTTTTAAATGACACGAGTTTTTACACCATAAAGGACACTGAATTATTGTCACAATTAACAAGGTAAGTCACAAAATTTTTTTAATAGACTATTTATGTAGAGCTTATAGAAACAGAGGGGACGCACAGACTTGGAAGTTGTCCGGAGAAGGTTCGACAGAGAAGCATCTTCTTTCGTACAAGTTCCTATAAAATAATATATTGTTTTTATATCAGAAAACTATTTTTACATTAGAGTCTTTATGTAAAGCTTATAGGAATGAAGGGGGCGCACAGGCTAGGGGTAAAAATGAAGGGGATGCATAGGCTTGGAGCTTGTCCAGAGAAGGTTAGATAGAAAGAGAAGCATCTTGTTTCACACAAGTTTCTGGAAATTTGTCAAATAAGGTAAATCGACAAAATTTGTCAAATTAAGGCGTACAGCTTGCAATGTAGAGTAAGTCACATTAGTGAAGAAAGTACGTTGAAAATGCATCTCCTTTGATACTTTTCAATCTTTTGTGAAAGATATTCATAATAGTTTATTAAAATCTACAGTAGTTCTCATGCTATTTATTAATTTTATTAGTTTCTCATTAAGAATATTTCAATTCAGCAATGTACATACTAAATTAATTATTTTAACACCAATACATTGTGTGTTAAAAATATTGAATCTCTTCTTTCATTTTCGTTGAATTACCATTAGTATTTAAATTTCCTGCACCAAGACTTTTTGCCATACGCTCTCACCTCCTTCGGACACATTTTGTAGTCTCTACGCTTACTATAGCAAAGGGCCACTCTATTTCTATATAATTTCTACGTTAAGTTGTAACTAAAATGTGGATTATATATATTTACAGATAATCGAAGCAGAAGATGATGCAGTGTGGTCTACGTCAGAGAAAAAAATTTATTGTGACATAGTATTATATTAATTAAACGATTTTATTCAGCTTCGATCCTCTATTTGCTTCTTGTACACTAGGCGGCAAAATCGGCTTCCCTCCGGAAATTTGGCAACGTTGCATGTCGGGTCCCCCTGTGTCGAAGAACCACTGAGTTATGCCTAGTGACAATGGTGACAATTTTACAAATTATTATTTAGTATGCTAAAATGAATTTTGCTTGATAAAACATTACACGTAAGAGGATGATGGGCTCGATTCCTCATCTATTTGGCAAAGAAGTAGCATGTATCGTAGGTAGAAAGTTTTTAGACTGCCAGGCCGAAGTCTAGGTAGACGCACGAAATCCCTATATCGGTGATCCAGCACGGGAAGGGAAGGGAAGGCGTTTTGGCCGCCGCGACCCCAAGGTAGCCGCCGCCCGCATAAGACCCTCTCACTTGCACATAGCCCTGTCCTTGTTTAGCACCATCCCTGTCTACCGCATGCTCTCCGTCACTCCCGTGCAGCGAATTGCCGCTAAGAGGCTAGTTATTTCTTACGAAGAAGCCATATCGATGGTCCTCACTATCGATATGTATATCGCAACCATGGATGTTTTCCTAATGGATTTCGATGTTTTTGATTATTATTATGCTAAGTTTAATGCTTTATCAGCTTTAGCAGCAGTTCTTAAGCAAAGCGATTAGAATTGCACGGATATCAATCCACGATTTTCAATACCGATAACTATCCATAGTGAAAATAACCAGCGCCAAGTATTTTGAATAAAATATTTATTCGTATTAAAATATTTATTTGTATAAAAATATATCTGGTTAATATTTGTGGGATCAGGAACCCCCATACCATAAGAGAGGGCACGGAACAGCGACGATCGGGGAAGTCGGCGGTAGCCGAGGTGGCTAAGGCGGTTGGCCAGCGCGCAAATCTAGAGATCGCGGGTTCGAGTCCCGGTGAGGCGACTTCCCTTTTTCCGTGACCCTACATATTATTTAATACATTTTTTTCTTTGTATAAATAGCCATTGTGATAATTGGCGCAATTAGTGTATATCATTAGTTTTGTAAAGCTATTAATTTACGACAATGTTTTTAAATGGGATTCTTTTTGATGGGATTATATACTTGGCGCACTTTTTTGTACCTTTTTTTAAAAAAAAAAGGTAGACAATTACACGAACTACAATTTTTGTGTGAACTATTTGTGATGTCCCACCATTTTTCGCGCGGTCCTATTCCAAAATCTATTCGTAAACCTCAAAATCACTCCACCAAAATCACTCAAACTCTACTCTTACCCCATCTCCCCAATCGCTGTTCAAATTGATGATGTACCTTAGTGGTGCCCATCACAAGATGATCGGTACAAAACCTCCTTCGCCTATTTGCCCTATGAGGCACGAATCCCTCCCTCAAAGCGAATTCAAACAAGCCGCGTGTTACAAAACCCTCTTAAATCGAGACCACGTCTCAATCCCCTCCTTACGACTCACAGAGTCCAAGCCATTCTAACCCCTTTCCTATTAAACGCCCAAAATCCATTCGACTAGTTGAGTATCTCCTTTCGCAGTCATAAAAACCCCAGAAACCTAATTGCGACGAATATTTGGCGTACGTGATATAAATACGTCTATTAATACCCGTACCGTTTGTAAAAACCCCGGAAGTCCTACTGCGTCTTATTCCGAAATGTGTCAAGGTCTCTACCGCGCGTACCCCCGCAATACTCTTGTAAAATCCTCTTTCATCGCTATTCATTCGACAGAATCCTGTCAGTAACGGATCTGGTTAGAAAGTATATTTTCAAAAAGTGTTAACTAGCTTTGTTACAGATTAAATTCAGTGATCAACCATCACCAATCATTGTAAGCCATTATAATTACTATTGTTGCGCCGGGGTGTTTCCGGCACCGACCACCCCGACGCAAAGGGCAATGAATGATACGCGGGGGCATACACGACACAACTATATTTGGTTATACAGGGCCATGACAATACATCCCGCACGTCCGAACGCTGCGGCGTTCGGTACAAGACAGTCTTCGGCGTCGTCCTGATAGTCTTCTCGAAGGGGGTTGATCCTCTTCTGTCTTCCGTTGCGAGCACCAGCAGGCTATGCACGGGCCCATACCCGGTGTTCGCAACACTACTCCCCCCTCTGGAAAAGCGGGCGAGCCGACCGCGTTGGCTCCTCTTCGGAATCTTCGTACCCTGGTCTGAAGAAGTGGTCGTGCGTGCCCTGTGGCTTCTTCAGACATCCGCCTCGGCATTTGCCTTCTCGCTCAGGGGAAAACCACGGAAAAACCCTGAGCAAGGCGTGGATACGACGGGACGGCTGCTGCGTGGACCCCCTTCACAACGTCGTCTGGAACTCTAACGGCGCTCTCGTCCTTTCCGGGTGTCCTCGATGTCCTCAATTCCAGGGCCCGTGTTCCCTCGGCGGAAGTCTTCGGCGACGAAGCCCCTGTGGAACTCCGACGGCGCCCTTGTCCTCTCCCGTGGGTCCCGCGACGAAATCCACGCAAACTCCGGGCGCGTTCCTCGACGAAACGCTCCAGCTCCCTGTCCCACGACGTCCTTGGAACTCCGCTCCCGCGAACGTCCCACGACGGCTCCGGAACTCTGCCGCTCCGGCAACTCCTTGTCCCACGACGTCTCTGGGTCCCTGCGGAGACCTTCGGCGGCGCTACCGCTCCGGCACTGCATCCCTCGAGTCTCAGCCACGGACAGCCCCCGTAAGGATTACCAAAAATTGCCGTAGCCGATGATTTTTCACATCGTCTTGGCGGGGTATTGGTAAAAGTTTCGGACGAGCCCCCGGTGTCCGTCCTCGATGTTCCCTGGGAGCTGGATTTGCTCGATCCGTTCGAAACTCCAATCTATCGATGGCCCCGTAGTTCCTTTGTAAAAGAGACAATCAGACATTAACATCCGAGCGGCAACTCAAGAACGGGGGCCGGGCTACGAAGGCGGTCTCCGCAGCCCAGTCCACCAGATTAGCTTAAACTACTCTCGATACTCTCGGTTTTCCCTTTTAACTTTCCTCCACCGCGGGGATTTCTCGGGCAACAGACTTCCCTGACCCTCCGGCGACGGACGGACCATCTCGATCAAACAATTCCATTCTACGGGGTTTGGCGATCCTGCGACGGTATTCGCCCTCGAACTCCCTCCGTTGCGACTTCGCACTCGGCCATCCTGCGACGATGTTCGCCCTCGAACTCCCATCGTCGCAGCTCAGCAACTTCGCGCACTCCAGGCGCCTCCACGTTGCTTCGGTGGTGCCGCGCTCCTGGGGACGCCGCTCGCCAGCAACACAACTGCATGGATCCCTGGCCGCCACCCAGCGCCGAGCACCCACCCATGGTGTGGTCCGTGCACTCCCGGACGTCCCTGCGTCTCCGCCGGAGTCGCACCTCCACCACCAATACTCCGACGCTCCCTCTACAGCGTCCTAACATGGCCTCTTGAGATGACACTTCCCCGAACCCGACGAGTCCCTCGATTCTTCTTGCGGCTCCAAGTCGAATCGGCATTCCTGAACGTCGTTTCTGGATGGCGTTGCACGACTCACGCCGTCCTCGCGGAAAACCGTTCTCCCCGTTTCGGGAGAAGCCGAAACGTCAATGTCAAAACGTCAAAGTGTCAAAACGCCAATCTTGCTCGTTACCCGCGAAAGAGCCAACTTCAGTGTGTAGTCATTTGACGCACGCTCGCATTACTTTCTACGTTACACAATGTGAACGATACAACCAGACTGCGGATCCCTCTTCGCAGGTCGGCCTCCCGAGTTACCAGAGCCGACCCAGCAATGTCCTCCTGGTTTCCTTCGGTTTCCCAGCAGGAACCCTCGACGGATTCTCTCCGGAGACTGCCCCGTTCGTCGGAGAGCTTCGACCGCCGTCGCCGCTCCCGTTGTTCCTGTGGCCGTCCTTCGAAGTCGACGAGCCTCGACCGCCGTCGCTGTTCGGCTGCTCTTGTGTCCATCCCTCGATGTCGGCGGGCCCCGACCGCTGTCGCCGCCGCTCCTGCAGCTGTTCCTCGCGGCTACCGCTGCTTCTGGATGTCGGATCCTCTTCCGTCCTCGAAGAGAAACTCGCGTCGCACGCAACGGCTCCCTGCGTATCGCACGCAGCAGCTCCTTGCGTCTCGTGCGCAACAGCTCCTCGCGTATCGCACGCGACAGCTCCTTGCGACTCGTACGCAACGGCTCCTCGTGTATCGCACACGACAGCTCCTCGCGTTACTTCGGGATCCGTGGCCACGGATCCCACTTCTGACACCAATGTTGCGCCGGGGTGTTTCCGGCACCGACCACCCCGACGCAAAGGGCAATGAATGATACGCGGGGGCATACACGACACAACTATATTTGGTTATACAGGGCCATGACAATACATCCCGCACGTCCGAACGCTGCGGCGTTCGGTACAAGACAGTCTTCGGCGTCGTCCTGATAGTCTTCTCGAAGGGGGTTGATCCTCTTCTGTCTTCCGTTGCGAGCACCAGCAGGCTATGCACGGGCCCATACCCGGTGTTCGCAACACTATTATTAAGGAATATCACCCTCATTCATATTTCTCCGCATAAATAACGCTTATTGCATTCTATATTATATTATTTTCATATTACTTTATATTAATAACGCTTATTGCATTCTAAAGCTTATTGCTTTCATTTATTGTTTTGTATTACTATTCACCTTGTTTTCTATATCAACGCTTATTGCAATCATTTAATATTTTGTATACTATCTTATATTACTATTGCTAATATCATTCTATTTAATTATCGGTTATTGTATTTCATATTCATATTATCGTATTGTGGTTAATTACCGTTTAAACAAAATGCACTCGTGTTTAAAGTTAATAAACCTATTTATTTTCAATCACGTTTCCAATTATTGTGTGCATCCTTTGGTTATAAAGATTCCAAACCAAAACAAGCTGCCATAACAGCTGATTCGCGTTCGTGAACGCGAGAACGGTTCGAGTGTTTACAAACATATTATTGCATGTGTAACAAACCCCAAAATGCCCCTTTTCTTTTTCAATACTAAACTTAACTAATAACTACTTAAATACTTACATTCTTATTATAATCTTATTATTCTTACATTTATAAAGTGTGTTTAGGATTAATATTAATATTAGCCTAGGATACCGCGAAACGCGAGTATGACGAAAGAGAGAATTGAGTGTAAAGGAGTGGGAGAATCAAACGCATGCGCGATCCTCAGTCGATCAGCGGATCACCGAGAGTAAAGATCGACGAGAGCAAGGATCAGGAACAATGATTATAATTGGTGCGTTGCAATTGAGAGAGGGAACCGAGCGTTCCACGCGCGCGCTTGCGCATAACTAGTCGCTTTGCAGACCGACTAGAGAACAGATCGAGCGAGACGAGAATGATCGATGCGTAATAGCCAAACTCAGTTCCTATTGGTGCGCTCCCAATTCTCCGAATATGTATAAATACGGGCAAGAAGGCCCAGAGAATATCATTATGAATCACAAATTCAATGAAGACACTGCTCCGAATCATTTATGGCCATTGGCTGATTCCAACCTAACACAAAAGCTCCAACTTTGGAGGCCGCTTTGCTGGACACTTGGTCGAGCCGATCGTAATAAACTAAGGCCATAGACGCCAAGTTTAGCGAGAGGTTTTCTGCCTTGGAGGCCGCTTTGCTGGACACTTAGTTGCTGAAGCTTAGCTATTATTTAAAATTATAATTCTCAGGTTAGTACTAATACTCCTGAGCGACAAGGGAACAAGACTATTCCAGGTGGCAATACCGCTCCTGATGACAATGAAACGATTCAAACGATTCTCAAACTTAACATATTCAATTTCCTAAATCTATAAACTAATTCCTAAATTATAAGCTAACTCCTATATCGACCGAGAGTCGCTATCCATAATCAAACTCCTAGATCAATAAGCTAATTCCTTTATCGACCGAGAGTCATTATCCATATAATAATTCCTTTTATTTGGCAAAACGTCCGTATTAATTATTTAAGTTACGTTATTCAAATCGATCGATCAAACGGGTATTTCTTTTGTAACGACTTAGTGTCGCAACCCAAGACGATCAGCTATACTTTTTGTAACGACCTAGAGTCGCAACCTAATTAATTTCTTTAATTTCTTTAGAATTAAGGCGTTGAATTATATTTTTCATGTATTATTTAAAAGTGTTTTCTTGAATAAACACTATTTAAGTTAAATTCTTGTTCTTGAATTTTAATTCTTTGTCGCACGCCACACGAACCAATCCTGAAATCCTGTAAAGAGCGTCGAGTCACGCGTAGAAACGTTACAGGTGTTATTTTTGGTGGCAGCGGTGGGATTGAAGATTTGCAAACCGCGAATTTTGTGGCAAAGGAGTAATCCTCCTTTTGCGAAGAACCAGAATTTATCTTCTTTGTCAATCGTGAAATAAGAATATCAATAGGGTTTGTCGGTTTTTAAAAACCGGTTTTAAAAACCGGTTTTTCTATTAATTTATAAAATTCGAAAACCGGTTTTAAAGTTAAAAACCCGGTTTTTCATGTTAGAATTATTATGCATTATTAATTAATTATTTAATTGAAAACGTTAACATTTTATCTTGAAATCGCCTCGGGTAGGGGAGACCGGAGCTAAAAGTTCCGCAGGTAAGTTGTTCCGATCGTTCTATCTTCAAAATCAAAAAGAGCGTTGTACTTTAAATTATTTTTTTCACAGAGTGGCGTGGTCAACTTACACGGAAAAAATAATTTAAAGTACAACGCTCCTTTCATTTTGAAGATAGAACTGTCGGAACAACTTACCCCGCCATGGAACCTGAGGAAATATCAAATCCGAAGACACTGAAGGCAGAATTTTCAGTGTTTGAGGCAACTAATGTAAGATCAAAGAATTTGGATTTATTATTTGATGCCCTCAAAACGATAAAACCAAGTTCAGTAGCCAGTGAGAGAGTATTTTCCATTTCAGGCAATCTTGTATCTAAAACAAGAACAAGATTAAGTCATCGTTCAGTGGACACTCTATGTTTTTTGAAATCATATTTCCTGAAAAAAAGCACTAAATAAAATAAAGCTTTATCATTTACATTTTGTACCGATTTTAATTATTTTAGTTTTTGTCGTTTGTTTTTGTATGAAGCATATTTTATTTTGTTATATTTTTGTAAATATAAATATTTACGTATTAAATATTTTAACCTAATTAAGCATAAATATTTTTTACTGTCTTAATTATACCTATTTTGTTTTTCTCTGTAAAAATTCGAAAACCGGTTTAAACCGGTTTTTTTGGAATAGTGGAATTCGAAAACCGGTTTTTCCAAATGTCGGTTTTTGTATAAACCCTAAATATCAATCATGGCGCGAAACGATCCTTTAAACGAAGTGGTAGCCGAAATGCAAAACCTACACTTAGATCAGGAAAATATGCGTCATCCTCAGATCAGAATTAGAGATGCCGCAGATACGGTTCCGGCATTCGATGGACGAAATATTTCCATGTATCAATATACTAAATGTTGCAAATACGCGAAAAATATGGTCGCACCAAACGCTGAGTATGGATTAGTACAGATTATTAAGAACAAATTATATGGCCAAGCCTCACGAGTTGTTTTGAATGGAGACTACAACACTATAGACGAACTAATTAGAGTACTCAATTCTCGCTTTGCTCCACTGCATTCGTCAATTCAATTATACGGGGATATGTCCAGAATCGCTCAGCTACCGGATGAAGCAACTGTCGATTATAGTAGCCGTGTGTCAGAAATCCTCCAACAAATAAAAACGTGCCATGAAACGGAAGTTCCCAGAATGTCTTGCAGTATAATCAAACGGCAGAAGTAAATGCCATTCGGGCATTTTTGACAGGATTGAGACCGGAGGTTTATGCGAGAATGCGAACAGTTGACTTCCCTGATTTGGATAGTACTATTAGTGCCGCGATCAAAGCTGAAGCAGAAAATCAAGAAAACTTAATGAGAAACAGATTTGCCGAGGGCCTCTCGTATTCTATGCGGTGTACTAATTGCTCTGGTTACGGACATGCAACAGCGAATTGTAGTAGTAAACTCCCTGAGAGACAAATATCACAGATATCCTGGCAATCAAAATTTTGTGACCATTGCCGAAAAGTTGGCCATACTATCCAAGAATGTAGAATTAAAAATCGACAAAATAATCCGGTATCACGACCCACAGCACAAATAGAATGTAGATACTGTAAAATCATTGGTCATACTATTGATCAATGCCGTAAGAGAATATATAATAATAATAAGAACCGCGAAAGAATTGAAAATTCTAAACCAGAAACGCCTAAAGCCCCAGTTAATACACAACAAACTTCAACACAAAAACAGGGTACGCTTAATTTACAAATGTTAAGAATTGGAAGATCACCAAACCTTACTCTATCAGGGCCAGAATTTAACAAACCTGAAATCCAAATGATGATAGATACGGGTGCCGACCTGAGCGTAATTAAACAAGAATCTATTTCGCCTGATACCCCAATTTATACAGACGCTGTGTATGAACTAAAAGGAATAGCCGATAGTATTCTTCCCACTTTAGGATATATTAAAGTTTAATTCCTAAATACCGAAGTAGAGATTCATGTTGTCGAAACACTGCCGATCGCACAAGATGGATTACTGGGTACGACCTTTTTCAAAGAAATCGGAGCTAAAATAGACTATTCTAGATCAGCTGTAGTAGTGGGAGACTATATCTTACCATTTGAAAATTGCAAAGTAACCATACCGAATCGATCAAGATGCCAAGTGCAAGTTAAAGTTTTAGCCTCAGATCTTAAAACCGGATATGTACCTAAATTAAATTTACATCCCAAAATCCTTATGAGAAATGCTCTGGTTACCAATAACAATGGGTTAGCTAATCTTTACGTTATTAATACATCCACTAAAGATAAAACATTAGCAATACCACCCATTCAATTAGAACCTTATGAGGAAGTAGAGGTGCCAGAAATTCTCGAAACTCCAGAACACGTTGAACAGGTATTAAAATTACTCCGCACTAATCATTTGAACGCCGAAGAAAAGGAAAATATAGAAAAATTAATTCGACAATATTCCGATAGATTTCACATCCCTGGAACAGGATTAGAAGCCACTAGTGTGATTAAGCATAGAATAATTACAAAAACTGAAATACCGATAAATACTAAACAATATCGATACCCACAAGTACATAAAGAAGAAATTAACAAACAAATATGTGAATTATTAAAAAATAACATTATTAAGTCTTCATTTTCCCCTTATAACTCTCCAGTGTGGATAGTCGCAAAAAAACCAGATAGTAAAGGAAATAAAAGATGGAGAGTAGTAATAGATTTTAGAGATCTAAACGACGAAACAATAGGAGATGCATATCCATTACCAAATATATTAGACATATTAGACCAACTTGGTAGCGCCAAATACTTCTCAATATTTGATCTAGCTTCGGGATTCCATCAAATCCCGATGCATCCAGATGATAAACATAAAACAGCATTTTCCACTCCTTATGGACATTATGAATTTAATCGAATGCCATTTGGATTGAAAAATGCTCCTGCCACATTTCAAAGATTGATGGATCAAGTCCTCACAGGACTACAGGGTGTAGAATTATTTGTGTACTTAGACGACATAGTAATCTATGCTCGCTCACTTCAAGAGCATGCAGTAAAATTCGAAAAGTTAATGAAAAGACTTAGAGAAGCAAACTTAAGTTTACAACCAGATAAATGCGAATTCTTAAAGAGAGAGGTAGCATATTTAGGACATATTATTAGTGAAAATGGAGTTCGACCAGATCCAAGAAAATTAGAAGCCGTTAAAGATTTTCCATTACCCAAAACAATAAAGAATGTTAGACAATTCCTTGGACTGGCCGGGTACTATCGTAGATTTATAAAAGATTTCTCTAAAATATCTAAACCATTATCTGATTTAACAAGAAAAAATAATAATTACGTTTGGACTAATAAACAACAAGAAGCTTTCGAGATATTAAAGGACACGTTATATCGCGAGCCTATATTACAATACCCAAATTTCGACGCTCCATTTATTATTACAACAGACGCTACCGGATATGCCATAGGAGCTGTCCTCAGTCAAGGAGAAATTGGAAAAGACCTTCCGATCGCATATGCCTCTAGAATCCTAAACAATGCTGAAACACGTTACGCACCGACTGAACGTGAATTACTAGCATTAGTATATGGTTTGGAACATTTTAGACCCTAAGTTTACGGCAAGAAATGTAAACTAATAATGGACCATAAACCTTTAGAATGGTTACACAAATTAGCAAATCCAACTTCAAGGTTAATGCGATGGAAGATCAGGTTAGCTGAATATGATTATGAAATCATTTACAAACCCGGGAAATACAATACCAATGCTGATGCCCTGTCAAGGAACCCAATACCTACTCTTCCTCTACAAGTAACCGAAAAACGAACTCGATCACAAATGACTACTAATACAGGATCTGAGAATCCAAGACCATTAAAACAACCTAAGGGTGATGCTTCATCGTGGGATTCAGATGACTCAGACGACACTGACAACCCAATGATGTATGATTATCAAATAAAACGAAAAACAAAACGAAAACATCAGACTACGACGACCTCACCGACAGGTCGACCAACTCAAAAAAGACTAAAACCTGGTGATGCAGATGATTCGACCGATTCCGATGATCTAGAACTAGACTGTTATCAAATTAAAAGGAAATTAAAACGAAAACATCAAACTACTACGACCTCACCGACAGGTCGACCAGTTCGAAAACAGGCAAAAGGAGAAGAATTATTAATCAAAGAATCTTTAGGAACTGAACAGTCCGCAGACAGTTACGACATAAATAAAAACGTTCAAGTGTCAGTAGAAGTATATCCCTCCCCTAAATCAGTCACTAATCAAGAAAGGCCTGAAGAACCCAGAATGGAGGTAGAAATAATATCACCCGCGAATCAACAAAGACAAAGTGCAAAACCAATAATAAATGAGGACGAAATAATGGAAATAGATGAAGGTGTAGAAGTACCTAAAACCCACGTATATCGTGATCCTCCCAAAATAAATTCTTCCGGCAGCAGTAGTAGCAACATCAGAACCGTCCTTCCTAAAAAAGGGAAAAACTTAGAATCTAGCGAAACAGAATCAGGACGAGTATCACCATTAATATTAAAAGGAAAGAGAGATGGAAATTATAAAATAATTCCTAAAACAAAGGAATCTAAAACCCCTAAAAATAAAAATAAATTTATTAAACCTACTAACCCAAAGAAAAAGAATATTAAACAACCAAGAATACCCAGGATAATAAGCGACGTTCCAATTACATGTAAAGTTATAGAAATAAATGATCATTTATGGATGAGAAGAGAGACGTTAGCAATATTCGTCAATACAGGAGGCAATCCAGTAGAGAAGTCAGGAACAGAATATAAACAGAGTATAAACATATCTCGAAGGATTTTTGAGAAATTTGAAAAATGTCGATTTTACAGCTGTTTGAAGGTAAGTGGTAACTTTTTTTCAGTAAATTATAGCTATGGAAGTAGTAAACGGATGGAGATGAGCTTTACGGTGCTTATAGAAAAGACATTGAAATTTTAAGAAAAAATTTTAAGAAAAAATTTCAATGTCTTCTCTATAAGCACCGTAAAGCTCATCTCCATCCGTTTACTACTTCCATAGCTATAATTTACTGAAAAAAAGTTACCACTTACCTTCAAACAGCTGTAAAATCGACATTTTTCAAATTTCTCAAAAATCCTTCGAGATATGTTTATACATCCCTAAAGACTACAACATATTCAAGTTTGAGTCACATCCGAAATGTTACTCCAAAAAGTGTCCGATTTCGCGTGGAATGAGCCAATGATGAAAACAGTATTATGAAAATGCAGCTATTTCTTAAACTGCATGAAAGATACGTTCAGGTAGCTTTTTCTATGCAGTATACAAGCTTTAATAACATTTTACTTGTTGTTTTTAATTAGGTTGAGGTACTGTTACAATTTGTGTTACAAGTTTGTAATAATGGATGCAGTCTTATTAATAGCTCTTGATAGTGGGCTGGATTTAGAAGTAATAAAAGCGAACGCAGAGCAAATGGCAACACCTATGAATGATATAACGACATCAGAACGTCAATTTAGGGCCCGAAATGAAAATTATGTAGAATGTATTGTTCCTTTATATTCCAACAATTTATTCAAAGAACATTTTCGGATGTCACGAGTCAGTTTTGAAGTACGTATCAATTCTTTAATTCAGTGATAGTTTTAATATGCAAATAATAAAATAAAATATATAACTTATATTATAGATATTAATTAATGAAATTGGGAACATAATGACAACTGGACAAAATAATCCAGTGGATCTAAATAAAAAAGTATTGTTCACCATATGGATGTTGGCTAAACCTGAAAGTTTTTTATCCGTGGGAGACAGGTTTGGTTTAAGCAAAAGTACAGGACACGGTATATTTCGTGAAATAACAGCAGCAATTGTGGAGCTGTTGCCAGAATATGTGAAGTGGCCAAATGTCGAAACATATGATACAATATCACATGTATGTTTGTAATCTGTATATAATACTGCATATTATATTCATAACACTGCTAAAATATAATACATCAATTGCAGGTGTTTGAACAACGTTCAAATGGCTTTCCGAATGTGATCGGCGCCATTGACGGTTGCCACATTCCATGTAAGCAACCAGTAAATAATGGTAATGATTATTATAATCGGAAGGGTTTTCATTCCATAATATTGCAAGGTATGTGTAAATGAAATTTATAATTAGTAATAGTTTATTCATATTTTCTTTCTTCTTTAGGGGTATGCGACCATAAGGCCCGATTTATTGACATTTGGATTGGAATGCCTGGGCGCATGCATGACGCCAGGGTATTTCGGAATAGTCCCTTATACAGGGATTTGATGAATGAAGACAATCCATTGATACCATCAAGGTACCACATAATTGGGGATACAGCATACCCGCTATTAGAATGTTGTATGACCCCAATGAAGGATAATGGCCATTTATCAAGATCACAGATCACTTATAACACCAAATTATCTTGTATAAGATCCATCATTGAACGAGCATTTGCTCTTTTAAAAGGAAAATTTAGAAGGATGAAATATCTGGATATTTCAGACTTCGAATTAGGAAATCAAATGATAGCTGCTTGTTGCACAGTGCACAACTTCATTATTAATAGAAACGAAAATGAAGACGAAATCGACGTCGAAGTAGATCAGGATGTACAAAATGAACAATTAAACGATGAAGAAAATGTAAATAATGCAAATGCACGAAATAAAAGAAATTATTTAATTTCTTTATTTTAAAAATAAATTTATATTATTTGTTTTACATTTTGTTACACCGATTCTTTCTCCCTCTATTTCTACTTGGTTCTTTCTTAAATTAAATAAACATTTGTTTCGTTTATTCATTATTCCTACGTGGAACTACTGACACGATAAAAGCTATTGTTTGATAAAAATAATATAAAAACTTAAAAATTAATTCGTAAAACAATGCATTTTTAGTTTGTACTTTGCCGCTGCTGTATTATGACTTCCAACAGTTTATTTCTTTCTTTTTGTATAGTATTCGCCTCGCGTACTTCTTTAGTTAAATCTTTAATTGCAGCGACTCTTTCTCCTTCTATTTCTACTTGTTTTTTTCTTAAACTATATAAACTTTTGTTTCTTTTAGTTGATTGTGTGCCTGAAATTTGTGGCGATGTTGACAGCAGTGAAGAGTTAGGTGATGGGGTCGATGTATAATGCGCGATTCGTTCACAAGTAGAATCTGATGTTAAGTAACCTTGATCGTCTAGATATTGCATGTCCATTGTGTTACCTGCAACGTCAATTATTGATAAAAATGCTGAATTATTAGAATAAAATATAGGTAAATGTACGCGTATCTTACGTACTACTGGAAGCATCTGAAAATGGTGGTGTGACTAATGGTGGTGTTGCTAATGGTGGTGTTGCTAATGGTAGTGTGGCTAATGGTGGTGTTGCTAATGGTAGTGTTGCTAATGGTAGTGTTGCTAATGGTAGTGTGGCTAATGGTGGTGTTGCTAATGGTGGTGTGGCTAATGGTGGTGTGGCTAATGGTGGTATGGCTAATGGTGATAGCGGTGGTGGTGGTATATCTGAAAGTCTTCTTGATGATATAGTGTGTCCAAAATTAATTGTTCGATCATCGGCGAATATGCTTTCGAATGTATCGAAATATTCCCAAGAAACTCGTCCACTACCAGTTCTTTTATTTTTATCTCTAATGCCCCTGTGTGTTTTTTTCATGTTCCGCATCTTACGATCTAAAATCTCTATACTAATATTCCTACATCCATGAATGTTAAATTGATGGACTATTTCCATCCACAAATTTTTTTTTTTAACCTTAGGATCTCTGAATTTTTGTAATCGTTGCCGATAGGCATCTAATAAAAGTAATACATTTTGTTTGTTCCACTCAAATGCATCATCTATAAAATGTGCAAACTAAATATTAGTATGTATATACAAAATTAATAGGATAATAAAAATTGTGTGTAATTGAACAAAGTTTTTTTGCATACCTGTAGGATTACATTCTACCGACTCCGGTGTCTCAGGTGTCTCAGGTGTTGCAGCTGTCTCTGGTGTTGTAGCTTCTACTGCTGCCGTTTCATTGCCATAAATATTTTCACGCATATACAAATTAAAATAATCTAGATCTGAAATAAATAAAAAGATGTATAAAATGTGAAGTTTTATATATGCATTAATTAACGCGTTGAAAGTCACACATTTTTAACAGATTTTGAATCACATGTTTAAAGTGAAATTTCTTACAGCACAGTAGTGAATTTGAGTGAGACGAAAAGTGAAACGCAGAGAAGGGAAGCATGTTTTAGCACAAATATTTAAAATTATAGAGCAAAAATATGTAAACCAAATATAACCTACACGACATTCACCGCATTAATAGAATAAAGGTTATAAATATAAATAAATATTTTTAATCAAATACCCGTGGATAATCTTTTGTGTATTTCCACCCTATCAGTCACGGCATATGTAATATTATTATAAATGTACTCTGCTGCGTACACATTATTTTCGTCCATGGTTGACGCCATCTTCCAACTCAACACGTTCCGTAAAAGTAGCGGAGATTTTCTACGCTCGAAAAAATGGCGACCGCTCACTAAACATGTTGAGCGCTCAGCAACCTAGCGGTAGCGTTCAGCGAAAAATCAGTGAGCGGCTACGGAGCGGCTACGTAGCGGTTGGTTCCGCTGAACGCAGCCATTGGTGCGTTGCAATTGAGAGAGGGAACCGAGCGTTCCACGCGCGCGCTTGCGCATAACTAGTCGCTTTGCAGACCGACTAGAGAACAGATCGAGCGAGACGAGAATGATCGGTGCGTAATAGCCAAACTCAGTTCCTATTGGTGCGCTCCCAATTCTCCGAATATGTATAAATACGGGCAAGAAGGCCCAGAGAATATCATTATGAATCACAAATTCAATGAAGACACTGCTCCGAATCATTTATGGCCATTGGCTGATTCCAACCTAACACAAAAGCTCCAACTTTGGAGGCCGCTTTGCTGGACACTTGGTCGAGCCGATCGTAATAAACTAAGGCCATAGACGCCAAGTTTAGCGAGAGGTTTTCTGCCTTGGAGGCCGCTTTGCTGGACACTTAGTTGCTGAAGCTTAGCTATTATTTAAAATTATAATTCTCAGGTTAGTACTGATACTCCTGAGCGACGAGGGAACAAGACTATTCCAGGTGGCAATACCGCTCCTGATGACAATGAAACGATTCAAACGATTCTCAAACTTAACATATACAATTTCCTAAATCTATAAACTAATTCCTAAATTATAAGCTAACTCCTATATCGACCGAGAGTCGCTATCCATAATCAAACTCCTAGATCAATAAGCTAATTTCTTTATCGACCGAGAGTCATTATCCAAATACTAATTCCTTTATCGACCGAGAGTCGTTATCCATATAATAATTCCTTTTATTTGGCAAAACGTCCGTATTAATTATTTAAGTTACGTTATTCAAATCGATCGATCAAACGGGTATTTCTTTTGTAACGACTTAGTGTCGCAACCCAAGATGATCAGCTATACTTTTTGTAACGACCTAGAGTCGCAACCTAATTAATTTCTTTAATTTCTTTAGAATTAAGGCGTTGAATTATATTTTTCATGTATTATTTAAAAGTGTTTTCTTGAATAAACACTATTTAAGTTAAATTCTTGTTCTTGAATTTTAATTCTTTGTCGCACGCCACACGAACCAATCCTGAAATCCTGTAAAGAGCGTCGAGTCACGCGTAGAAACGTTACACATGAGCCGTGCAATCCATGAAAATACTAAACGTGGTTTCTTTTATATAACTGCAACGGTAAATCATATTACCAAAACCAAAACAAATACAAGGTACTCTAACGGGTGTTCTCCGAGTGTATATTTACCTGTTAAATCTTCCCTGGTCGATTAGAGCAGGCATGGAACTAAAGTGAACGCAGCGGCCGTTTTTCGGAGGCAACGCCTCCTTTCTCCCGCCGCGCGTCTTCGCCCCCGCGGCGGGCCTAGGAGCATCGAGCGCCTCATGCCCGTACCACGTGAACCGCGCGTGGCGTATTAGGGCGACATTGTAACAATAGGTTTCCACATCGTCCCAGAGAGCACGATTGTCGATGCGTTTTTGTTCACGCGGCACGGGCCTGAGGCGCTCGTAGCTCCTAGGGCGGTATTCTCAGTCGTTGCTTAAGCATGCGCTTAAGCATGTCTTAACTAAGTCCGCCTTATTCGAATAAGACGAGCTTAAGACTTCATGTATTCTCAGTCCGAACTTAAGATTTGCTTAGTGAAGAAGACGGTGCTTAAGGCTTGCTTAGCTAAGTAAATGCTTAAGCAAATCTTATATTACGTTCGGCAAGCGTCGGAAACTTTCCCGTGTAGCCGAGCGGAATACCCAATCAGGAATGATATTGAAAATGCGGCTTGCTGTATTTGCACGGGTATTCCCAGTTATCCCTCTTTACGCGCCTTTTATTGCCACGGGCAACCACGTGTTTTTTCTTCACCAAAAATGGCAACGAAGAATGTGAAAAAGCATTATAGTGATGTTGAAAAACATTTATTTATGGAAATTCTAAAAGTATATAGCAATATAATTGAACAGAAGAGGAGTGATTGTAGCAGCCTGAGCCAAAAAGAAGAGGCGTGGGACGAAATTTGCAGCAAATATAATGCTTCGCACCTTATATCGACCAAGGTAAAGGATTTGTGTATTTGGTCTATATTTTATGATTTATATATGAAAATGGCAATGAAACTTTACCCGGACGTAAAGTATAACAAAGAAATGCAAAATATAGTACAAAATAGTTTCATAGTGCGCGTTTCAAGAATGGTATTTATTTTAAGCGGTGAAATTGGTCAATTTTGAAGGAAAGAAAGACGTTTAATTTTTTATAAGAACCTCCAAAGTTACTTAGAGATGGTGTGACGTCCCACGATTTTTCGCGCGTTTCTTATTCCATAAACCTCAAATTCACTCTATCAAACTCAACTCCTACACCATCTCCTCAATAGCCGATCACCTTGATGTTGCACCTTAGCGGTCAACAACACAAGATGATCAACACAAACCTCCACCTCGCTGATGTACCTTAGCGGTCCCCATCACGAGATGGTCGTTTCAAAACCCTCTTCGCCTATTCGTCCTGCAACGCACGAATCATTCCCTCTAAAAACGAATTCAAACAAGTCCCTCATTACAAATCCCTTCTTAAATCGAGACCACGTCTCAATCCCCTCTCTACGTCACAACAGAGTCCAAGCACTCTAACCCCTTTCCTATCAAACACCTAAAATCCAATCGAAGAGTTGAGTATCTCCAATACCGTTCATAAAAACCCTAGAAGCCTAATTACGACGCATTTGGCGTACGTGACACAAAATATGGTTATTAATAGCCATACCGTTTATAAAAACCCCGGAAATCATACTACGTCTTATTCCGAAATGTGTCAAGGTCTTTACCGCGCGTACCCCCGCAATACTCCTGTGAAAATACATAAATACGAGGTCCTGCGAGGCCTCGTCCTCTTTCATCGCAGAAGCTTTGACAAACTGTCATCAAAAAGTATTCATAAACGGTGTTAAAGATCTATATTCAAAGTGTTCAATTCAGTGCTACGACAATCATTGTAAGTCATTTTAATTACCATTATTAAGGAATATCACCCTCATTATATTTCTCTATATAAATAACGCTTATTACTTTCCTATATTATAAATTTTACTTATTACTTTATATTAATAATATTCATCTCATTCTAAAGCTTATTGCTATTCATTTATTATTCTGTATTATCATCTTAATGCTTATTTTGTTTATATTTGTCTTATAATCGCTTATTACACATATCATTTTCTTGTGCTAACGCTTATTGCATTTCATATATTATACTTTACTAAAGCTTATTATATTTCATATATTATCATCGATCTATTCTCATGTATTTCATGTTCATATGCTCGTATCGCTTATAACTGCCTTTTATATAAATGTTATCCGTTAATGCTAAGAATATCAAACATTATCATTAACAAACGTCTCGATAAAACAATTAAACATATTTGTTTTCAACTACGTCTCGAATTATTGTGTGTGCTCAAGTCATAAACCTTCCCAACGAAACCAAGCTGCCGCAACAGCTGATTCGCGAGAGCGCTCCCAGTGTTTATAAACACACCGCTGCATGAGACGTGCAATATACAAAAGAACTAAACGTGGTTTCTTTTACACTAATGCAACAGTAAATCCTATTTCGTAAACCAAAACAAATACGAAGTGCCCTAACGGGTGTTCCCTAAATACACGTTTACCTTCCCTGGTCGATTAGAGTGAAGGATTTAAGATTCGCGCCTGATCGCCTCCAGAAATTCTAAGTGTGACGGATTCAATATTCGCGCCTATTTCCTTTCAAACCCACAGTGTGACGGATTAAATATTCGCGCCTGGCTTTCCCTTAAAACTCTCAGCGTGACGGATTTAATATTCGCGCCTGAGTCCCTCAAACCCTAGTGTGACGGATTCAATATTCGCGCCTATTTTTCCCTCAAAACTCTCAGCGTGACGGATTTAATATTCGCGCCTGAGTCCCTCAAATCCTAGTGTGACGGATTTAATATTCGCGCCTGAGTCCCTCAAACCCTAGTGTGACGGATTCAATATTCGCGCCTATTTTCCCTCAAAACTCTCAGCGTGACGGATTTAATATTCGCGCCTGAGTCCCTCAAATCCTAGTGTGACGGATTCAATATTCGCGCCTATTTTCCCTCAAAACTCTCAGCGTGACGGATTTAATATTCGCGCCTGAGTCCCTCAAATCCTAGTGTGACGGATTTAATATTCGCGCCTAAGTTCCTCTCAAAAATCTCAGTGTGACGGATTTAATATTCGCGCCTGAGTCCCTCTCAAAACCCCTCAGTGTGACGGATTTAATATTCGCGCCTGTATTCCTCCTTCCCCATTGTCCACGTCCCCAAAGACCTCACCCGGGACGTGACATATTTTTGGTGACAGCGGTGGGATCGTTCATTTATCGTTAATAGAAATAAATTCTCTCCTATACGGTACCCACAATGACCCATTAGACATGTGTATTAAACACTCCAGTCAGTGCAAGTCATCTTATAGTAGCCGTAGGTTACAGAGTATTTGGGCATATTTGAATGCTCTGACTTGCGTTTCTGGAGGAATAGCCACGATCGCTGACGGCAGCGAAATTTGTCTGAAGTGTGCTAGCCTAGCGCCCGCAGACACCGTAGAAGTGTATTGGACACATTATTATTATACATTTAGAACAACCGTCTATTGTCCTCGGTGCAGAGAGCCAGTAATTCCGGAACGTCCCATAAGGAACTGCGTCGAGTGTTTTGAAAGCTACCTCCTCTCTAATAAGAGTTACATACGGTTCGACAATTACTAATAACGAGGATAGAAGGTCCCGACAATTATTATGTACTTAGAACGCGTAAACCCGTGGAAACCAGCATACCAGAGCCGCCAATTACAAAGGTTGACGGAATCCATACAGTGGATGATCTGTGTTTACGGGAAATTAGCGACAAATGACGAAGGCGACGAAATTTGCCTACAATGCTCTCAACTAAATTCAACAGAAACGGTGACAGAGTATCAAATTCATTACTGCCAAAGGCCATATACATTCCCTAATTGCCTAAAGTGCAATAGCGTGATATATCAAACGCGTCCCGCAACCAACTGTGTCGAGTGTACACAGTGGTACTTCCTTTCAAACAGAAATTGAGTCACTAATACTTTTATCACGAAATTTAAACAAACTGCCAAACGCGACATAAGGCGTTGATAACTAACATGTGCGATTCACGCCAAAGTCAAAGTACATTATATTACCCAAGCCGCAGGCTGCGGGACGTTTTGTCAGATTCAAACGCGTTGATTTGTGTTTCTGGAGGTGTAGCAACGACCACGGAAGGCGGAAAAATTTGTCTAAATTGTTTTAATTCAAACCCAGTGGAGGTAGATGAAATATACCAAGTACACTACCACCAACTTAACGATACGTTTCCTGAATGCTCTCGTTGCAAAAACCTTTTGTTTAAATTACAGCCTATTAACAGTCACGGCGCGTGCACAGAACATTGCCGTCGAATAAGGAAAAATCATAACAGATTTGACACTAATTACCCGGGTAGAGAATACAGTAGATTTTGAGTAACGGCTACCGTACGCCAAAAGAAATTTCTTCGTTCTCCCTTAACTAACAGTCTTTACTAAATTCAAAATGTCCGAACACGGTGATATCGATGATTCTTGCGTAGTGGACCAAGAGATTGACCCTTCCACTAACCCCATAGACGTCGCGACCGCCGAATTAAAGGAAAAGGTTCAATTGTTAAAACAAAAACAATCTGAAATAGAAAACTTGTGCGCGAGACTAGTTGTTAATAAAGAAACCAAAATGCATTCGGCCGTAGCTACCGGAACGGGCGCCCCTACGTTGGAAGGTCTCTCCAATCAAATGCAAGCTATGAACGAAATGATAGGAAAACTTCTTGCACCCCCGCCAGTCGCGGATAATTTTGCCACACCGGCTTCCTCACGTTTTGATAGAAAACCGGTATTAAACTTCATTAAAACTCCTGAGGCATTGAAACATAATAGTATTCCAGACCAGGGTCTATCGCCCCAGATCAAATTAAAGGACGCCGTGGAAACAGTCCCAAAATTTAACGGGCACAATATGTCCATTTTGCAATTCGCGAGAGCCTGCAATAGGGCTAAGGCTTTGGTTCCCTCGCATGCTGAACCTCAGCTAGCGAGGTTGTTAACGAATAAATTACAAGATCACGCATACTTGGCGGTTGAGGATCGGGTCTTCGACTCCGTAAACGATTTAATAAAACAACTTAAACGTACCTTCTCCCCTGCGAAAACGTCGGACCACTATCGTGGAGAACTCGCTAACGTTATTAAGGGAACCAATGAACATATGTTAGAATATATTTCACGCGTTAAGGATCTCCGATTCGCTATTTTGGAAGAGGACAGCGAATATTATCGTGACCTTACACAGAATCACCTCGAAGATATAGATCGCTTGACGTTGGATTCATTCGTGGATGGACTCCCTCCATATATAAGAAATAGATTTCTTCAAAATAATTTCGAAACGCTCGAGGAAGCTTTTGAGTTAGCCATACTCGTAGATAAGAAAATAGAAAAGGATCGACAAAGGTTTTCAGAACAAAAGGCCCCGAGATTAACGTGCCAACTCTGTAATAAAACAGGACACGATGCGCGGACCTGCAGAAATATCCAAAATACCACTCCACAACCTTTTGAGAGGAACTCCCCAAATCGCGTTACAGGATATGGTAGTCAAGCACCAAACCCTATGCTCCCTTACTGGGACAAAAACCGACCTCCTCCCTCAAGGCCTACGGAACTACGTATTTGCGCGTATTGCAAAAAACCCGGACATTTAATTTCCGAATGTAGAAAACGCATGTTTAATCGTAATGAGGGAAACCCTGGAACCTCCCAAGAACGAGACTCGGGAAACGCTCTGCCCCTACGGTCGACAGCGGACGCGTACCGTGGAACGGGCCACCCAGGAGCGCGTCCGATAACAATACAAGCAGAACCGGGGATAACCAAACTAGAATCGCTACCGCATGGGTGAATACCGTCAAGGAAGCCCCGTCTGTAATTATTCAATCACCAGGTTTAATAATGGCCCCAGAATTAATGATTGACACCGGCTCTGAAGTCAATCTATTGAAACTACACACAATAAGACAACCTCAAGATATAAATACCAACCAGCAGGTGCAATTAAAAGGCATCGCTAAAGACCTCGTCTACACACTTGGAACAGTAACCGTAACTCTATTGGGCAACGACGTCACATTTCAGGTAGTCGGAAATGATTTCCCAATCAAACCACACGGAATACTTGGAACTGAATTCTTTATAAAGCAAAGTGCTTCAATTCATTATTCGAAGAAACAGTTGGAGTTCAAAGGAAACTCTATTCCGTTTGTAAACAAAGATCAACTCGTGTTACTCGCCAGATCGAAAACGGTCTGTTTTGTAAATATATCCAATTCAGAAGTAAAAGAAGGATATTTACCCAAATTAGATTTAGGCACTGGAATTCATGCAGGTAATGCCCTCGTCCGTAATCAGGACGGCAAAGCGTACTTACAAATTATAAATTCTAATGAAGTGGACAAAACAATCACTGTACCTACCGTTGAATTGGAAGAATTCGAAATTGTCATTCCAGAACCCAAACAAAGACGACCAAAAGAGACTAAGACGTCTAAACACGTCACTCCTATCAAGCCCCTCTTTCCCCAGGATCCGTCGATCCATCATTCAGAGACACCCGCGGAGGTGTACTCACTCTCATTCCCAGGGCATTATGCCGAAACAACCCTTCCCCTAGAATTCCAGGAGTCTCTTACTATGGCGTCGGGTGAGGAAATACCAACAATTTCTGAACAAACCGCAACGAGAATGGAACAAGTGTTCAAACTAATTTCTACGGAACATATGAATCCTGAAGAAAAACTTCATGTCCAAGGAATTTTATATAAATACCATGACCTCTTCCATTTACCAGATGAGAAGTTAGGCCATACAAACGCTATCCAACATGGGATCCAAACGACGGACCCAGTGCCTGTAAATACTAAACAATATCGCTTCCCACCTGTACATAAGAAGGAAATAGACAAACAAGTAAAGAACTTACTTGAAAACGAAATTATTAAGCCGTCATTATCGCCCTATAATTCGCCTATTTGGATCGTGTCCAAAAAACCGGGACCTGATGGGGAACCCTTGTGGAGAATGGTAATTGACTTCAGGGATTTAAATGAAAAAACCGTTCCTGACGCATACCCACTTCCGAACATTAATGAGATATTGGACCAATTAGGAGGAGCAAAATACTTCTCCGTATTCGACCTAGCTTCTGGATTTCATCAAATCCCCATGAAGCCGGAAGATGCACCTAAAACGGCCTTTTCTACACCTCATGGACATTATGAGTTTGTCAGAATGCCGTTTGGACTATGTAATGCGCCAGCAACTTTCCAACGCCTAATGGATCACACACTTACAGGACTCCAAGGCACGGAAATGTTTGTTTATTTGGACGATATCGTCCTTTATGCGAGTTCCCTCACAGAACACCTGATCAAATTTAAGAAACTTGCTCAACGCCTAAGAGAGGCGAATCTTAAACTCCAACCTTCAAAATGCAAATTTCTGCACAAAGAGGTCGCATATTTGGGTCACATAATCACGGAGCAAGGGGTAAAACCTGATCCAGGAAAAATTGAAGCCGTTCGAAATTACCCGGCACCAAGAACACCAAAAGGAATCAAACAATTCCTTGGTTTAACAGGATACTATAGGAAATTTATCCCAGACTTTTCTAAAATAGCTCGTCCGTTGACCCAACTATTGAAGAAAGACACAATATTTGAGTGGGGACCGTCCCAGGAAACGGCTTTTGACCACTTAAGGTTAGCATTACAGAGAGAACCTATCCTGCAATACCCGAATTTTGACCTGGAATTTCATGTTACCACCGACGCTTCCGAATTTGCTATAGGAGGAATATTAAGTCAAAATATCGCGGGGAAAGAATTACCCATCGCTTATGCTTCTCGGCTCCTGAACAAAGCAGAGATAAATTACGCAACCATAGAAAAGGAACTTTTAGCCATCGTTTATTGTGTCAGGCATTTCCGACCTTATGTATATGGAAAGAAATTTATATTATATACAGACCACCAACCCTTAATCTGGTTACATAGAGTAAAGGACCCAACGTCACGTCTTGTTAGGTGGCGCTTAAAGTTAGCGGAATACGACTACGAAATTCATTATCAACCAGGGAAAAGCAATAAACTTGCAGACGCCCTGTCTCGTAATCCTCCTGTAAAGAGAGCATGTCCCATACGACCACGAGAGGAAACTGATGATGAGTGGGTCCCTAGTAAAAAGCCTCGAAAAACTGAAGAAACCAACAACCGTCCAAAGGCCAAACCCACGAGGATCCAACCACACCGAAGGGTGCGCAAAACTCCAACGCCTGTAATAATGCCACCCGACGTCTCCCCAGTAAATGCACCAGAACCCATGAGTGACATTGAAAGAGAGGACCAAGAAACAGAGGAAGCACAGGAATTAAATATTCCATATCAAACCGTTTCACCCCCGCAATCTCCAACACCACAAGAACAGGAAGACCCTGATTCCGAAGCAGAATCTAACGCATCAAACGAATCAACAACAGACTCAGAATCATCGTTAATTGAGCTAAACGATTCCCCAGAAGAAACATACGAAGCGGATCCCGATAGGGACATTAGGACAGTACCAATAATTAGTCGCGACCCGTTGTCTTTACGAAAAGAAACGCTTGTCTTCTTCTTAAGCGCAGATGGGAAACCTTGCGACAATGGAGCCAAACAACTATTAGAAACTGGAACATTAGAGGAAGTGAACGAACTCACTTTAGGAAAGGCTCATGTAACATGCAATAAGGGACGAATTCTTATCGGGTTAGTTATAAAAGAAACTCAAAATACTCCCCTAACCACCACAACCTGGGGCGAAGCATTATCTTCCCTTAAAAATACAATAAATGAACTTGTAATATATTCATTTAGTATAGCTAAAACAGCGAACATCGACCAATTAACCTGGCAAAATATTATTACGGATATTCTCGAAGCCGTCGACGAGGAAGACATTGAAGTCACGGTATGTTTACAAATAGTCCAAATCCCCGAGGAATCAAAAAGACAAGATATCATTACAGAACATCACACATCGGCATTAGCTGGACACAAAGGGGTGACTAAAACATATAATCGTATTAGACACTACTACTTCTGGAAGGGAATGAAAAAGGCCGTCGAAGATTTTGTTAGAAAATGCGAGGATTGTCAACGAAAGAAACTCGTCTGTGTCAAAACCAGACAACCAATGATTCTTACCGACACTCCTGGACGTGCCTTTGACAAAGTTGCGTTAGATATAGTGGGACCGTTACCCACTACTAGAGAAGGAAATACCTATATATTAACGATCCAAGATCTATTAACAAAATATTTCGTATGCGTACCCCTTAAACAATCCACGTCAATAAAAATCGCAGATGCGTTCATAAAGAAATTCATCTGTCAATTCGGAGCTCCCAGAGCCATTCTCACCGACCAAGGAGCAAATTTCACCAGTAAATTCATAAAAACTATTGCACAAAAATTTAAAATCGAACAATTTCGAACCACAGCCTTTCACCCACAGACAAACGGCTCTTTAGAGCGATCGCACATCGTCTTAACGGAATACCTAAAAATGTATATCAATAAATACGATGACTGGGACGAATGGACCGACTTGGCCGCGTTTTCTTATAACACCAGCGTCCACGAGGGCACTGGTTACACTCCACACGAATTAGTATTCGGGAAAATAGCCCGGGTACCTAGCCGAAAAAGAATATCCGAAGATTTCGAAAATGAAACTTATAACCAATACCTCTCAAACTTAAATACGAGGGTGCAAGAATTACAAACCGCCGCAGCGGAAAAACTAAATCAATCTAAACTCCGATATAAAAAGTATTATGATCGTCACATAAACGAAGAGACCTTTAAACCGGGAGACCCAATTTTTGTCCTAATAGAACCAAAGAAAGGAAAATTCGGAGATCAATACTCGGGTCCTCACACCATATTAGAGGTGATCCCTTCTCAAAATTTAAAAATATCGTGGAAGGGCAAAACGAAGATCATACACGCGAATAAAGCGCGTCTTGGTCGATTACGCGAGGATCCCGGTTGACCCTAATTCATATAAAAACATGTACTAATCAATTATTTCCTAGGTGAAAAATATAATGCCGCACAAAAGGGCCCACAAGCCCAATGGGCTGAATAATCGAGGAGCTGGCCTCAAGAGGAGGCTGGCCCACATAAAGTGGATCCGCAAAGAGGCCACCAGGGAGGGAAGAAGCCTTTCGCCCCTTCTCCCCCGGATTACCTCTTCGGTGATCATCAGGGAGGCTGACCCGGAAGTGATCACCCTTGATGACTCCCCCCTACCAACACCAACGGACATAGCAGCCCTAATGGAGGCTGTGACCCCACCACCCCCAGTTTGCCCTCCCATAGGAGAAGAGGAGGTACTCTCCCATTCCTCTCCCCAACCCTCCACCTCCCAAATTCCCTCCTTCATCCCTCCACCCCCAGGTGTAGTGGAAATCCTCGACACGGGGTCAGCTACCAAGGTCCCAGACCATACGGAGCTGACACCCGAGTTCCTGCGATGGTTCGATGACCTCTATCAAAGTGGTCAGGACCTCACTTTCATCCTGGATTACCCTTCCTTCCAATTCCTAGAATATTCCTATCCCCCTTATTAATCCCTCAATCTCCTTCCTTCCTATAATATCAACCATCCCTTGTAAATATTCCTTTGTATATATATTCCCTTTAGAATTAATTTAAAATATCTTTATTTTATTTTTTTTTATATAATATCATATATCTCTTTTATTTTCTTTTCTTTTCCAATATCATATCTTTTATTTTCCTTTTTTTTGCCAAGTAGGCCGAACATTTTATTTTTTTTATTATTTCCAACCATTTTATTTTATTTTATCATCCCAAAAACATATTTTATTTTATTTTCTCATTTCAACACACCCATACCCTGTGTTAAGAAACGCTACGCATTTCTTCATATAGGGGGGGAGGTGTGACGTCCCACGATTTTTCGCGCGTTTCTTATTCCATAAACCTCAAATTCACTCTATCAAACTCAACTCCTACACCATCTCCTCAATAGCCGATCACCTTGATGTTGCACCTTAGCGGTCAACAACACAAGATGATCAACACAAACCTCCACCTCGCTGATGTACCTTAGCGGTCCCCATCACGAGATGGTCGTTTCAAAACCCTCTTCGCCTATTCGTCCTGCAACGCACGAATCATTCCCTCTAAAAACGAATTCAAACAAGTCCCTCATTACAAATCCCTTCTTAAATCGAGACCACGTCTCAATCCCCTCTCTACGTCACAACAGAGTCCAAGCACTCTAACCCCTTTCCTATCAAACACCTAAAATCCAATCGAAGAGTTGAGTATCTCCAATACCGTTCATAAAAACCCTAGAAGCCTAATTACGACGCATTTGGCGTACGTGACACAAAATATGGTTATTAATAGCCATACCGTTTATAAAAACCCCGGAAATCATACTACGTCTTATTCCGAAATGTGTCAAGGTCTTTACCGCGCGTACCCCCGCAATACTCCTGTGAAAATACATAAATACGAGGTCCTGCGAGGCCTCGTCCTCTTTCATCGCAGAAGCTTTGACAAACTGTCATCAAAAAGTATTCATAAACGGTGTTAAAGATCTATATTCAAAGTGTTCAATTCAGTGCTACGACAATCATTGTAAGTCATTTTAATTACCATTATTAAGGAATATCACCCTCATTATATTTCTCTATATAAATAACGCTTATTACTTTCCTATATTATAAATTTTACTTATTACTTTATATTAATAATATTCATCTCATTCTAAAGCTTATTGCTATTCATTTATTATTCTGTATTATCATCTTAATGCTTATTTTGTTTATATTTGTCTTATAATCGCTTATTACACATATCATTTTCTTGTGCTAACGCTTATTGCATTTCATATATTATACTTTACTAAAGCTTATTATATTTCATATATTATCATCGATCTATTCTCATGTATTTCATGTTCATATGCTCGTATCGCTTATAACTGCCTTTTATATAAATGTTATCCGTTAATGCTAAGAATATCAAACATTATCATTAACAAACGTCTCGATAAAACAATTAAACATATTTGTTTTCAACTACGTCTCGAATTATTGTGTGTGCTCAAGTCATAAACCTTCCCAACGAAACCAAGCTGCCGCAACAGCTGATTCGCGAGAGCGCTCCCAGTGTTTATAAACACACCGCTGCATGAGACGTGCAATATACAAAAGAACTAAACGTGGTTTCTTTTACACTAATGCAACAGTAAATCCTATTTCGTAAACCAAAACAAATACGAAGTGCCCTAACGGGTGTTCCCTAAATACACGTTTACCTTCCCTGGTCGATTAGAGTGAAGGATTTAAGATTCGCGCCTGATCGCCTCCAGAAATTCTAAGTGTGACGGATTCAATATTCGCGCCTATTTCCTTTCAAACCCACAGTGTGACGGATTAAATATTCGCGCCTGGCTTTCCCTTAAAACTCTCAGCGTGACGGATTTAATATTCGCGCCTGAGTCCCTCAAACCCTAGTGTGACGGATTCAATATTCGCGCCTATTTTTCCCTCAAAACTCTCAGCGTGACGGATTTAATATTCGCGCCTGAGTCCCTCAAATCCTAGTGTGACGGATTTAATATTCGCGCCTGAGTCCCTCAAACCCTAGTGTGACGGATTCAATATTCGCGCCTATTTTCCCTCAAAACTCTCAGCGTGACGGATTTAATATTCGCGCCTGAGTCCCTCAAATCCTAGTGTGACGGATTCAATATTCGCGCCTATTTTCCCTCAAAACTCTCAGCGTGACGGATTTAATATTCGCGCCTGAGTCCCTCAAATCCTAGTGTGACGGATTTAATATTCGCGCCTAAGTTCCTCTCAAAAATCTCAGTGTGACGGATTTAATATTCGCGCCTGAGTCCCTCTCAAAACCCCTCAGTGTGACGGATTTAATATTCGCGCCTGTATTCCTCCTTCCCCATTGTCCACGTCCCCAAAGACCTCACCCGGGACGTGACAATGGATCATATTGACCCTTGGTCAGTGGCGGGTAGAAAATAGCTTAACCTTATTACATTCATTTAATAAACTATTTTCAATAATCATTGATTTAATAAACTATTTTCTATAATCATTGCAGAGAACTGTACCTCAGTTAAGGAAATGGTGGAGTAATATTAAATCTGCCCAAAGGGGCCTATTAACAAGAGAAAAGCAGGCGACGATGGCAACGGGTGGTGGTCCACCACCACCACCCGTTGAAATTGACCCCGATGTGGCGCAGATAGCGCCTCATCTTGATTTGTCAGCCCCAATTTTATTTTCCTCGAATGTAGACGAGGAAACCACACATGGTTAGTAATGTTATAATATATAAAAATGCTAATGAGATTATATGAAATGAATAATGAATGTTTTGATGATTAGAGCGACAAGACATAATGTTTAGCCATAATGATATGGACATAGATGTCATGGTACAAGAAGTGGAGGAGACCAGCGCTCCAGCAGAGATGTGCCAACCTTTTTTTTTTTTTTGTTTTACTTGATGGAAATCCCCACGGATACCCCCCGCGGGGGCGGGCAGGGGGTTATGTGGGACTCGAACCCACTAAAACCACCAAGGTGATCTACCTCGCGCGCGGAGCTGCGCGCCCGAGGGGAGGGATTTGGACGCGAGATCAAACAAGCGATACGTTCGCTACCCTCCCCCCTTGCGCTTCAATGCAGCCCCGCGCTAGGTCCCCTGAACGGGGTCGTCCCTGGGGGAGTATGACAACCTCCCCCAGCAATATTCTCCGGGACCGGCGACTCGCGACGGATCACGCGCCCGAGTCGCCCCTTCCGGGGTCGCTGCTGCTAGGGCGGTGGTGTCCCCCGACACCCCCGCCCCGCGACCCCGCGATCGAGCTCCCAACCGGTCGCCGCGCAATGCTTGGTAGCGCGCGGCCGGGCCGGGGCACACTGCGTACCCCGGGGGAAGCTCGATCGCTCAGACGGGAGCGGCGGCCGCCGCTCCCCTGGCGGGGGGGGGGGGGGCTTTAAGACGGCCCCCCCCCCGTTCTCCGTGCCTCGCGACGCCGCCGCGGCCCTGGCGAGTCCGATGCCACGACTCGCCGACCGCGGCGGTCACCCCCGTCGCTTCGTCGTCCGCGGCGGCCCTTCGCGACAACGGGGGCCGCCGCGTTTCCCGACTCCTTCCCGACGTCCCCCGGCGCGCGTCCCCCTCCGACACAGAGGGGGCGGCGCACCGGGGGGCAGATGTGCCAACCTGCGGGAACATCACAAGTTATGCAAACTATTGGTAAAATTGTATTTTTTTTATTTTGCAAAGAGTATTTATATTAGGAACTAAAAATGGATGAAATAAAAAAATGGATGAAAACCTACTTGCACGTTAAGTGAAAAGTATCCTTTTCGATTCCGAAATACTTCAGCAATATTCTGGAATCTCGTGTTGACTAAGCGCACATGTGTGCAGTCAATAGCGCCATCAATACCGGGTCACCCGATAGCTCCATTTCCTTTCCCAAGCTCAACGAATAATCGTCTATTCTCCATGCGTGCTCCCACATCTCTCGGCATTTTTATGTAATTCAAGATTAAACTTGCAAGTAAACTACTCACACGAAAAATAATCTTAGAGATTGTTGGTTGGGCGATCTGCATGGAGTCACCTAGCAGTTGCTACAAATAGATGCATTTTAAACAATTTTCCTCGTGCACACTCTTTAATTATCAATATTTCGGAATTGAAAAATAGAATACATATTTCTAAATTACCTGAAAACTGGAAGTTGCATAATACCGTAAGGTCGCGAGCAATTGAAAATGCGGTGGAATTGGCAAGCCACGATTATTCATTTTAGCAAGTCCTTCAATAATTTTCGGCAAAATACCGTGTAACACCGTATCCTTATTGAATCTGAACCGCATTTTAAATTCAGCGTCGTCATATTGTTCAAAAGGATTTTGTCAGTAGGTATAGTAAGCCGGTTCTGGACCAACGCGTGGTGAGGGGGTGAAGCGGGGCGAGGGGAACCGCGCTCTTTCGCGAGATGGGCGAGGGGGTGAGGCGGGGAGGGGGTACCGCATTCGTAGGAGAGAGGGGATGACGTCACAAGGGAGGGGATTTTCAAAATTTCAAAATGGCGTCCGGGGCGGGATACCGCATTTGTAGGTGAGGGGAGGGGATGACATCAGAGTGGAGAGGGATTTTTTCAAAATTTCAAAATGGCGTCCGGGGCGGGGATACCGCATTTGTAGGTGAGGGGAGGGGATGACATCAGAGGGGAGAGGGATTTTTTCAAAATTTTCAAAATGGTTTCTGGGCGGGGATACCGCATTTGTAGGTGAGGGGAGATGACGTCACAGGGGAGGGGGATTTTCAAAATGGTTTCTGGGCGGGATACCGCATTTGTAGGTGAGGGGAGGGAGATTTTTCAAAATTTCAAAATGGTGTCCGGGCGAGGATACCGCATTTGTAGGTGAGGGGAGGGGGTATACCGCCAAGGATACGGGTAGGTGGAGGGGAAAACACGCGTTCCCCCCGGAAGCACCTAAGGACAGGTGGAGGAGGAAATCACCTTGTAAAAATATAGGATAGCATGATGCGGCGAAGATGTAAGTCGAAAGCCGACACAGGTTATCACGCGATAACAGAATCAAAACAGGTAGGTGGAGGGGAAATCGCACTTGCTCCCAAAAACACAATATCGTCTCACGGCCCGACCACAGCTGCGTAGCAACGACGGCCGTAAAATAAAAACAAAACATCCGAAATCATGATACGCCAAAGATGTAAGTCGGAAGCCGACACTGGCTATCGCGCGATAACAGAATCAAAACATAGAACTATAACAGTGGACGGCGAGATATCGAGAATAATGAAATCTAGGTGGTCCTTTGGTAGACCTATGAGAGTACGAATATTTTCGGAGACGAAAATTCAAAGCGACCCGACACCCTTCTATCGGTCCGACCACAGCCGCCTAGCAAGAAGATAAGAGAATCAAAACAGGTGGGTGGATGGGAAATCGCACTTGCTCACACACACACACACACACACACACACACACACGTGTGCGGTGATAGTATTAAAAATTCCATTGGAAGATGTATAATATCATCTCAAGGATGGACCGCTACCCATAGCAACGACTGTCGAGCAAAGCGTGCGAGAGAGAGAGAGAGAGAGAGAGAGAGGATTCACAAGGTAAAATAAAAAATTAAAACATAGAGCAGCATGATACGTCGAATATGTAAGTCGAAAGCCAGGACCGGCTATCGCGCGATAACAGAATCAAAACATAGAACTATAACAGTGGTCGGCGAGATAGTCGGATGATCAAAAGAAGCCTGGGGGGTCCTTTGGTATGCAGATGTATGGGATGTAGTTTAGGTAGGGATATGTGCGAATATTTAAAGCAGCTCTAGTCTTCGAGATGGTAAATTCACGAAGTGACACTGGTCGAAACACTTATTCGTATTCGGCCAATCTTTCGCGGAGACATTTCACGAATGCGAATGGTTACGCGTCGGAAAGACTTTTTGACATAATCGCTACGTGTATCGCGGATTTACGGAAATTATTCAAATATTTTTTTCTAATACAATATCAATAATAGTCATGGAAACGCTTGAACGCGAAGTTATAGAGTTAACCACAACAATTCCATTTTTACGAACATACGAGCAATGTTACGATTTGCTCGAACGTTACGATACGTTTTTACAACTCGCCACGGAAATTCGACGTGAAAACATCAATCTCGGGATATGTAATAACCAACTCCGATTATTGATGTTTCGCGTAAGGAAATCACGGGTTTCAATATATTCGAAAATGTTGGAACGAGCTGAACAAGATGTGCGGGAACCTTGAGTAATAGTAGTATACATATAATAATCATCGTCACAGTATTTAAATGGATACGTATATCGAAACTTATAAAACATTATCAACAAGCAGTAGACTTTTACAAACCATCGCGAAATGTCACGAGTGGATAGATAGATGCAACGAATGCATACGAGCCGTCATAGAGTTTCGACTTAAAAACACTTTATTACGTAATAGTCAATATCATCGTTTGCTATTACTCATCAAACATCTCAAGATATTACGGATTGGTGTAGTTAAGAAGGCATTCGAGCTAGACCGGGATAGATCAGCCATACAAATGCTAGTGACACAATCGATATTAGAACGGGATGATATGTTTAGCGGAATTGAAGATAATCCGACAGTTTATTACAATACCATTGAGCTGAATGCGGAAACAGTGGAGGTGGAAACACTTAAGATCCGCGATATCACGGGTATCCAGTCATTGTGCGAGGCGGCATGGACCAGTATTTTTAACTACGGGCTTGAACGTTTTACGCGTGATGAACGTGATTTGATGATACATATCGCGCGATCCGCTAGTGCTCGTGAGTGTACGATAACATGTATTGTTGGAGACAGAAACTATGCGCGACTAAAAGAGCAATACATTACAGCGATCGCATGTACACCATTAATACTCTTGCAAGATATTGAGAATAACTCGACGGAAGTTTACGAAGGATTATACCCAAAATCCGTAATACCAATAAATACGTTTCTAACGAATGAATTACAACGTTATATTCGTGATTGTCCGAGACATGTTGAATGGTCCTATAGGCGCTGGCAAAAGAACGTTGATCAACGTACGGGGGAAGTTACATGGTCATTACGCACACCGATAATTTCACCGATATGTGCCAAATATCCTGACGTGAATTCAAATACTTGGCTGAAACGTATTGTGAACCGATATAATATATTTTATTCTGAGTGATTTAAAAAAGAAGAAACATCATGGAGGTGTTTAAGAGTGCGTTTTTGACGTTGTTGCGGATGTCCGAGCTTTTGAGGACCACCGCGGAATTTCGCGACTGGATGGACAGGTGCGACGAGACGATACGTCACATCGTCGCGTATCAACGAGGAGAACGCGTGCCGGTGTGTGAGAAGCAGCGAATGGTGTCGTTGCTCGCGCGAACACAAACATTACGCGCGATAGTGCGAGGACAATTATCGCGAGTAGGATATGGACACGTCGCTCGAGTGACGGCACCCAAGGTCGTGTGGGAGGACCTTGAAACCGCGTTCGAGAAGCGTTTGTCGACCGGGGCGTTGATAAACGTAGGATTCCTCGATCCACGGAAATTCTTCGAGAATGCCCGTCGAACGGTGATTTCGCGCGTTACGAACGCTATTACGGAGCATCACAGCGTGTCGGTGAACACCGTTCTTAACGCAGAATTTATGTTGCGGGACGAGACGGACGTGAAGAGTTTCGCGACGCGTAATCACGTACTCTTCATGTCGTCGAACGTTCGCGAGTGGTACGCGAAACAAGTGGTCGCTCCGACGTTGATCGCGATGGAGGAGTTTCAGGAGCGCGAGAGCGGCTGGACCTTACGGGTAGTACAGAATCTCCTGATCAACGTGAACAAACACAATCCATTGCGTGCCGGATGTCACGTACCGCTTCCGCGAGTGGTAGCAACGAAAAAAGCAGTGGTGAACGTTCGGTGCAACGACAACACGTGCTTTTTGTGGTCGATCGTCGCCAGTCTGTTTCCGGCTACTGCACACGGGGACAGGATCGCGTCGTATCCGCCCTACTGGACGGTGCTCCGTACGGATGGTGTGACACTCCCCATGTCCGTCGATCAGGTACGGAAATTCGAAGTGACCAACGACATTTCCGTGAACATCTACCTGTGGTCCAACGAGGATGGCTGCGTACCGCTACGCGTATCCAGCAACAAGCGGGATAGGAGACACGCGAACGTGCTGCTGGTACAAGATCCAAAGGATTCGCAGCGGTACCATTTCGCTTGCATCCGCAGTCTCTCCCGCCTGATTTCCAGCCAACTCAGCAGACACGAGCATCATGTATTCGTTTGTGATAGGTAAGTAAATAAGAATAATAAAAAATTTTCATACGATACGTTAGGAACGAAAAGCGTTTACACTTTTGTATTTTTCCGTTATACGTTTCAGGTGCCTCAACTTTTTCTCGTCGGCGGAGCGATTGCAGCGGCACACCGAGGATTGCCGACGCTTGAACGAGTATGCGGTGCAATTGCCGTCCGAAGACGAAAAAATTTTGAAGTTCCAGCATCACGAGCGCAAGGAACGCGTGCCGTTCGTCGTCTACGCGGACTTTGAGTGTATGCTGGAGGATGTTGCACAATCATCGATGGAGCATCGTCGCACGTACCAGTATCAACGCCACAGAGTTCACAGCGTAGGATACTACGTGCATTGTTCCGACGACTCGGCGCTGTGCAGGTATCGAGCATACCGCAGCGATAAAGATTGCGTGCAGTGGTTTGTGCGCGAACTGCGTGAATTCGCGAGCGTCGCATACTCGTGGTTGTGCGTGAAGAAACCGATGGCGCCGTTAACACAGCAGCAGTGGCGAAGTTTTCACGAGACGACTGCGTGTCACGTGTGCGGAGGACCCTTCGATCGAGGTGAGGATGACAGGAAAGTACGAGATCATTGTCACTCGACGGGGGAGTACAGGGGTGCGGCGCATAACTCGTGTAATTTACGTTACCAACGTTCGTGCGCGATACCCGTGGTGTTCCACAATCTGTCCGGTTACGACGCGCACTTCGTAATCAAGGAGTTTGCAGACGCGTTCGAGGGAAAGATTAGCCTCCTACCGATAACGAAAGAACGTTACATCTCTTTTACGAAGGACGTGGATGATCTCAGAGGTGATCGCAAGAATTGGCGAAAAATGTTAAAGTTTCGATTCGTCGATTCGTTCAAGTTCTTGGCAACGAGTCTGCAGAAACTCGCGTCGGATCTCGGGAAAGAGCGTCTGACGATTCTGCGACGCGAGTTTCAACATCTTCCTGACGAACAATTCGATCTCCTTACCAGAAAGGGGGTCTTTCCATACGATTACGTGGCGTCGTACGATAAGTTGAACGACACTCGACTACCGTCTCGTGAAGCATTCTACAATCGGTTGAACGATAGTGATGTGTCGGAGTCGGATTACACGCACGCGACGAACGTGTGGAACAGTTTTCGTATACAAACATTAGGCGAGTACAGTGACTTGTATTTGAAGACCGACGTGTTGTTGCTCGCCGACGTGTTCGAGAACTTTCGTATAGACTCTATCGCGAGCTACGAACTGGATCCCGCGCATTACTGTACGTTACCGGCATTCACGTGGGATGCTATGCTCAAATACACGCGCGTTGAATTGGAACTGCTCACCGACGTGGATATGCTGTTGTTCGTGGAGCGTGGAATACGCGGTGGTCTGAGTCAGTGTTCGCACAGGTACGCGCGTGCAAACAACAAGTATTTGCCTGCAGAGATGTACGATGCATCGCAACCATCCACGTACTTGATGTACTTCGATGTGAACAATCTGTACGGATGGGCAATGTCTCAGGCGATGCCGTACGGAGGATTCCGCTGGCTGGACGATGCGACGGTGACCAAGCTGAGCAAGTCGGTGATCGAATCGAACGTAAACTCCATGCCGTCGGACGATGGACCAGAGGGATACCTGCTGGAAGTGGATCTGGAGTATCCGCGGGACATTCATGACACGCACGCGGACCTTCCGTTCTGTCCTGTGCGCGAGCACACACCCATCGGTAAGCAGACCAAACTGATCGCCACGCTCCAGGATAAAGAAAGATACGTGATTCACTGTCGATACTTGAAGCAGTGTATTCGACACGGACTTCGCGTATCACGAGTTCATCGCGTTCTACGGTTCGATCAGAAACCTTGGTTACGCGAATACATCAACCTTAACACGGAGTTGAGGACGCGCGCAACCAGCGATTTCCAAAAAACACTGTACAAATTAATGAATAACGCTGTGTACGGGAAGACTATGGAGAACGTTCGAAATCGCGTGGACGTACGACTAGTGACGCGGTGGGACGGACGTTTCGGTGCCGAATCGTTGATAGCCAAACCGAATTTTCACAGTCGTGCGATATTTTCAGAACACTTAGTAGCCATCGACATGCGTAAATTACGAGTGAAATTCGATAAGCCAATATACGTGGGTATGAGCGTGTTGGACGTGTCTAAGGTATGCCTATACGAATTTCACTATGACTATATGCGTAAAAAGTTCGGCGATGGATGTGAAGTGCTGTACACAGACACGGACAGTTTACTGTATCAGCTGCGGTGCAATGACGCTTACGAGGTTCTGAAAAGTGACGTCAGTGCGCGCTTCGACACGAGTGATTACGCGATAGACAACCCGTACGATATGCCACGCGTGAACAAGAAAGTGCCGGGTCTAATGAAAGACGAGAACAACGGTGCATTGATGACTGAGTTCGTGGGACTGCGGTCCAAGATGTATGCGACTCGAGTGTGCGACGCGTCGACGATAGTGACAGAAACCAAAAAAGTTAAGGGTGTGAAGAGATGTGTGGTCGCGAATGAGATACGTTTCGAGGACTATGTGCGATGTCTTCGCGAGCACATGGAAACGACGATACGTCAGAACCATATCCGTGCGCAATTACACGATGTTTATTCCGTGACGGAACTGAAAACAGCTCTCAGTCCGTACGACGATAAACGATTCGTACTTCCCGACCAAGTCGAAACTCTTCCGTGGGGGCACTATCGGATCCCCGAGTACGAGAACGAAAACGATAGTGGTAGCAATATGTGTATGGATAGTTCGTAGTGTGTGTGTGTGTGTGTGTGTGTCATTACTCTCGCGAGCGATATTTTCATGTACCTATAGAAGTATGATGTATCGTATGAACGTAGAGGAGGTTTTTAGTGGGTATACCAGAAATGGGGAGTCCCACATAACCTCGACATAACAGTCGTTGAGGTATGCGTAATGCATTTTCCCCCTCTTAAAAAAAAAAAAAAAAAAAAAAAAAAGTGTGTAATTGATGAACGTGGTATGGGCAATGATGTTTTCTAACTGTACCTATGTAATATTCGATGAAATAATATACAATTATCGTAATATATATATGATACTTTATTTTTATGTTTAAAATACAGACAATCGAATAAACGTATATTTATGTAAGTGATAAGAATAAGGAGTCCTTCTTGTGTCACAGAATATCCTTTTCCTCTATCCACGAGTTCTTGGACGAGTCGAATCCCAACCATTTCACGTACGCTCGATTCCCCTTGCGACGAATAATCTTCTCGATCAGATAGACGTCCGGATTCGCGACCGAATGCAGTTCGTGCTCGTAGAATCCACCCGAGATCGGTTCTCCCGCGGAATCACGTAGCATGTACGTTACAGGTTGCGTCCGTTGTACCGCAGTAATTTCGAACACCTCGGTCGACCAGTTTGGCGTGTAACCCTTCTCGAAGATCGTTTTGAATTTGCTTACGCGTATTTTGGCACCGACATGGAATTTAGTATGTCGATATTGTTGTTGTTGTTGTTGTTGTTGTTGTTGTTCAATATCCGAAGATACGATGAACGGTAAACGAGACGCGGAGGTCATGTCCACGGGTCGCGCGTTGATCGTGCGATGTTTACGATGATTGTAGGTGTGCACGAGCGTCGGTAGCAGATCCAACCAGCGATAGGATGCGTTCAAGGAGAATTGTTTCCACATCAGATTCTTCAGCGTACGATTGAAACGCTCGACGATCGACGCTTTCATCACGCTGTACGTCGAGTAGTGGTTGATTCCGCGAGACGTAACGCATCGTTGAAACTCCGCGTTGTAGAACTCCTTTCCCATGTCAGTTTGTAGGTTTCGTGGACATCTGCCGCTTCGTCGCAACACGGTCGCGAATGCCTCGGTAACGTCGCGACCGGTTTTCGTTTTCACAGGTACGGCCCACGCGTACTTGCTGAACGTATCGATGATCGTGAGTATGTAGTTGTAGCCGCGATTGTTGGTAGCGTACGGACGCATTTCAACCAAATCCGCCTGCCATAGATCATCGTAACCTCGAGTAACGACGTGTCTCCGCGGGAAATTTCGTCTCGCGGGAGCATGCAATTCGTTAACCAATTGTATTCGCTCCTTACTCGTGTTCATAGCGATGATGATGATGTCTGCGATGGATGCGAAGGTAGCATCTCCCGATCAGCAGCAGATACCGTATCAGACCCTCGAAGCACGTACGGTGTTGATTGTGTTTGTTATCGTCGTTGCAGTAGTAGTAGTAGTCGTCGCTCATCGTCGCGCTTCCATGCGTTTATGTACCTATACGATCGGTGTCGCAAGGTCTACGAGTCTGTCCTTCAAATGATCGGCGCGTCGGCGTAGCGTAATATTTAAGTCGGTCGCCAGGTCACGGAAACGTTTATCCATCGCAGTATTTATCGAGGTCGTCAAAGCGTCCAATCGTTTCGTAGTCACTTCATACATATCTTCCTCCATAGTGTCGAGAGCACGTCTGACGGTACTTCCTATGTCGTCAACGTATCGTTTCGTCGCAGCGTCGGTATCCACCTCGGGATGTGCCACGCGACATACCTTGCGTTCCATCGCGTCGAACGTAGACAGATCGACGACCGCGCACAACGCGTTCTCACGAACGTAATTCTCGACGTACTGATTCTGCATGTGAATCATCTCCATGCGTTGATCGTTCACGCTGGAAGCAGCATTGGGGGTATCGTGTAAAGATGCGCCAAACTTGTTCACCGACATGTCAACTTCTGTGATAATCACGGTGTGTTTCGCGAAACGAGACTGACACATCATCGATCCGAACGATCAATTTATGATGAGACCGGCTTCCCGAAGTTCCTCAATGATCGAGACAATTTCGTTATCGTGTCCTGTATGTCCAGCATCGCGCGATGCCAAGAGCAATCGTAGTCTATCGACCAATTCGTTCGGATCGTCCCAGTACACGTAATCGATCGGGTTATCGGTAACTGTCATCGCGTCGTCGATGGATAATCCGCGACCTTCGTGTATCTCGCTGCCACCAGCATCGTGACCTTTACGAATCAATAGCGACACGATGTTCTTGTACTTGGAACCTCTGTTACCTAACGTAGGCTTACTAGCCGAATGGTTCCGTCGATGCGCGTTCGTCGCTAACAAGATACTGCGGTACGCTTGGAGATCGACATTCGCGTATGCACGATCATTAGGTGTTTGCATGAACAGCAGTTCGTACAAGCCTCGTGTACCCGCGTATCGCTTACCCTTCACGCTAACGTCGTCGTTCTCCTCGATGGTAAGCACGGAATCACCGATCATCAGCTGTTCGTTATCGTTTAGGTATACACCGTACACGTTGTCGATCAGTTTCTTGGTGTCGGTGAAGAACAAGAGTAGATATTCGCGCGACAGCGGTCCTGTAGCGTTTCGAGTGTACGCGTCGAGGTTTTCGACGGTAGTTTTTGAATCGAGATCTTCTCGAATAGTTTCGTTCGCCACACCCTTATCATCAGAATCACGATCCTCGGTTGTTTCGTACGCGTCATCATCATCGGTATCGTCGACGTCATCATCATCGTTCGAATCCGGAAGCGGTGTCGTTTCGGGTTGTATCGTCGCTTCGGCTGTGGACGGGGAAAAGGATAGCCGTGTCTTCTTCAAACGTTGTTGTTGTTGTTGTTGCAGATGTTTTCGCTTTGCGAGTAATGATCTCGGCTTCGATGGTATCGCTGGACTCGTTTTCAGCATCGCGGTATTCTCGACCAAGTGTTTCAACGGTTCGATGATCGGCATCGCATGCTCCTCCGCAGTGGCTTTCGTGGTCATTTTACCGAGTTTCAGGTTCATGTACTTCCGTCGTATAGCAGCACTAATTTCAGCAATTTTCTTCGTCGTCGTATCGATGTCTCGGGACTTTTGTCTACGAGGCTGTTTCTGTGATACTCGTCGTCGTCGTTGTTGTGGTTGTTGTTGTTGTTGTTGTTGTTGCACAATCTCCATGCTAACATCACTAGTCGCTGGTTCGTTAGACATCATCGTGTTACTCGATGAAGGATTCGTAATCTACTGAGGTCTGTGCGATACCACGAACTCGTTAAATCCTGGTCGGTATCGTCCATCGTACAATGAACTATCCTTATCGATGACTACGAAGTCATATCTTCGTTTCCAACATCTCGCGCACAGATCGTTGAACGCCTCGAACGTCATGTCCGTGTTATCGTGATCGTTGTACACGCGACGTAAGTTCGTTCCGTCCTGTTTGAACAGTATGAGAAAATTCACGTTATCTCTAATCAAGTGTTTAGGTATTCTCGCGTACGATTGACACAGGTAAAAGCAATCCACGTTCGCATGCCTTCCCATCGAGAAGTATTCGCGGATCGCGGTCTGTTCGTCGCACGCCACGTCATCGAACACGAAGATTGAATCAGATCGAGCGTCTCTCGGTGAGACGATCTCAGCGGTATCCGAGTAGGGAAAGTAACCGAGTCCACCGATACGCGACAACACATGCTCCAGATATTGATACTTTGGCTGTCGCAATGATTTCGAGTACACGTAAACATTCTCGAAGCGTAGACCGTTCGGGCTCTCCAGCAGGCTGAGAAGCACGTTCGTTTTTCCGCACCCGGACGGACCACAGATTACGGATCGTACGCTGTTCGGTAACAACGAACCGTGTCTGCACGATCGACTCTTATCCCACGCCAAATCATCCGACGTCCTGTTCGCGGTCACGCGAATAGCGTTCGGTTGCTTCGCGAATTGCATGCTCTCTCTCTCTCTAACCCACCGAAATCGTAATGTCACGGCTATTTATACCAACGACACCTGTCGAGCGGATTAGAATCGTATCATTCGTTGAACCGATCACTATCCAAGAGAATACAGTTTACGACTGTACTTGCGTCTCGATGTATCGTCATTTTCACATACATGGTTTCGATAACGCGTAGACTCGCGACGAAGAAAAAGAATTCTACGAAGACAGGATCGGGACTCGTGAACGGTATAATAAACCGTCTACCGTTCGAACTACACGTTCCGGGATATCAGTTCTGCGGACCGGGGACGCGTTTGTCGAAGCGATTGGCTCGAGGAGACGAAGGTATAAATCCACTGGACGCTGCGTGTCGGGAACACGATATCGCATACTCTCGTCGAAAGGATTTGGTAGGACGACACGAGGCTGATCACGCGTTAGCGGAACGAGCGCGAGAACGAGTTTTCGCGAAAGACGCGACTTTCGGTGAAAAAGCAGTTGCGACCGGAGTGTTGATCACGATGAAGGCTAAAACTAAACTCGGTATGGGCATGAAAAGACGAAGAAGAACAAGAAGGGGAACTACGAGAATGAAACGCAAGTCCAGAGGACAACGATTGCGACAGTATCGTACCCTACCGACCGCGAAACGTGGAGGATTTCTTCCGCTTCGTTTACCTGCTCTTTCGGCTATCGGTGCATTGACCGGTGGAGCTGCTGGTATCACCAAAGTGGTCAACGACGCGAAGGCCGCGCGAAAACAGCTGGAAGAAACGTTGCGTCATAATCGAGCGATGGAAGGGCGAGGAATGCGTCTGGCACCGTACAAGCGTGGTGCAGGCATGAACTCGAGACGCTTACGACGATCGAGGAAAAAAAAAACGCCGATCTACGAAGCATGCTGCGACGATTGGGGTAGCGCGATATCGACAACATCAACAACCTATGACTAACCTGCAATTAGAGCGCGAGTGTTTCGATGTACCTGTTGAAATATGTATAATACATTTGTCCTGTATGGTCTACGTGTGTGGGAATGGGTCGCTCCGTGTTGTATGTATGTGTGTGTCACCTGACTGCGAGAGACACCGAAACGGTACGACGCTCTAGCGATGTTATTCGAGCCTGTACTCTTGCCGCGTACACAAGTATATCTTAACAAGTGTTTATTATCAAATATATTTTAACATGGTAGCAGAGCGTGGTTCTGTTGGTTGAAGTGAAAACGCTAGAAGTTAAGCAAGAAGAAAAGCCTGAAAAAGAAAACTCTGAACACGAAGGAACGTTCGAGAATAAGAAAGGCAAAATGGAGAAGAAAGATATTACGATACCGGTGTTTGATGGGGAGGATTATAGTATGTGGAAAAAGCGGATCACAATGTTTTTGAAGTTTAAAAAGTGTGAAACAGTAATTACCAGAGAAAAATCCACAACAGACAAACAAGAAGAATGGGAAGAAAACGATTTAAAGGCAATAAATCTGATTTATAGTTCGATTTCAAATAAGCAATTGGAATTTGTATGTGAGGAAGAAACAGCTTACAAAATAATAAAGAAGCTAGATGAAATATACTTGAAAGAATCGACGGCTTTGCAAATTGTGTGCAGAAACAGATTGGAAAAATTAAGACTGAATAATTATAGTGATACGGCATCATTTTTCAGTGATTTTGAAAAATCTGTAAACGAGTTAAAAGGCGCAGGTGCAAAGATAAGTGAGAAAGAGAAGTTAAATTATATGCTCAACACGTTGCCGGAGTCATATAGCTATATAGGCGATTTGATCGATACATTAAAAGAAGAAGATCAAACGGCAGATTATGTGAAGAACAAAATAAAATTAGCCGATTTGAAAAATCAAAATGAGCATGATGAAAGAAGTTCAAACGTATTTGCTGCAAAGAAGAGTCAAGTAGGAAATTGCTTCAAATGTGGAAAAGCAGGGCATTTTGCAAGAGAGTGCCAAGATGGCGGCCAAACAGGACACAACGGCAGAACATGGCGAGGCTCAACACGTGGACGAAACCGAGGCAGAGGCGGAAGAGGCAACTACACCAGAGGTCGAGGAAACTTCCGTCAACAACAACAAGGAGTCAGGACTACACACGAGCAGAGCGACACAGGTGCTAGCGCATGGGTGGCAACAGTGCACACGGCACACAACAGTGAGACAAACGGGCTACGTAATTATGAGATAGAATGGTTACTCGATAGCGGTTGTACCGACCATATAGTAAACGATGATAAATACTTTGAGAAGTCGATTGTACTTAAAAAACCGGTCAATATATATTTAGGAGACAATCGGTTGGTAAAAGCAACAAAAACTGGAAATGTAATAAGTTACTTTAACGCGTTTGGTAAACGGAATGAAGTAAATATAACTAACGTATTTTATGCAAAAGAAATGATGGCAAATTTGATAAGCTACGGGAAATTAACTGATACAAATACTATTGTCTCCAAAGGAAATGTAACGAAAATTATCGATGATACTAATAGAGTTATAGCAGTAGCATATAAAGAAAATCAAGTAATTAAAATGAGAAGTAAATTGAAATATGATAGGACCTTTGCAAATAGTGCCGAGCGAAATAATAACATGAGTCAAAAGGAAAGGTGGCATCGTATCTTAGGTCACGTAAACTTTAGCTATCTAAATACATTGTGTTCACAACAGTTGCTGGAGGGCATTCCAAATGAACTAGAGTCTAAATTTATGAAATGTAAAACTTGTATCGAGAATAAAATGCATAACTTACCGTTTAAAAATAATAGAACTCGAGCAACTGATATTTTAGAAATTGTACACACCGACGTGTGCGGTAGTTTTAAAACCGCTGGTTTAAACGGAGAAAGATATTTCGTTTCTTTTATTGATGATTATAGCAAGATAGCTAAGGTTCATTGCATTAAAACTAAAGATGAAGTTTTTGATTGTTTAGTTCAATTTATAAATGAAAGCGAAAATTTAACTGGAAAAAAGGTAAAATTTTTGAGATGCGATAATGGCAAAGAATATTTAAATAATCGTTTTTATAAGTTTGCAAAAGAAAAAGGTATTATTTTAAATAACTGTCCCCCGTACGTACACGAGTTGAATGGGACAGCAGAACGATTTAATAGAACAGTAATGGACATGGCGCGATGTTTACTATCAGAGGCACAGGTACATAAACGGTATTGGCCAGAAATAATATGTGCGGCGACATATTTGAAAAACCGTACATTAGCAAATACAGTAGAAAGAAAAACACCGTACGAAATATTTTTTAGAAAGAAACCAAATGTTGAACATTTACGCATATACGGTAGCAAAGTTTTTGTAAGAAAACCAGAAAAAAAGAGATCCTCAAAATGGGACAGAAAGGCAGATATGGGTATCTTACTGGGATATAGTGACGTAGGCTATAGAGTTCTCATAAGTAATAAAATAGTAATTGCAAGACATGTTGATTTTGTAGAAGAGAATATAAAATGTATAAACCTTGATGAAAATGATCATGAAAATGTTAGCAATGCTAGTACTGATGATGAGTTAAATGATAACATTTTTGAAAGTGCAAGTGAAACTGAAGAAGATCAAAAATATAACGTAAAAGGAAAAGATACTAAAAATGTAGAGTTAAAAAGTCCACGTAGATCAACACGAGATAAAAAGAGCCCGGTGAGATATCCAAAAAACGAAAGTCAAAACATTCATGTAAATTATTGTAGAATTGATACGCCTTGTACATTTGAGGAGGCGATAAATAGTATTGATAGCAAAAATTGGGAAAAAGCGATGAATCAAGAAATAGATTGCATAAACAAAAATAAAACTTGGAAATTAGTTGATAGAATAATAGAAAAAAAAAGTTTAGATGTTAAATGGGTTTATGCGAGAAAATCGGACGATAGGTATAAAGCTAGGCTAGTAGTAAGAGGCTTTCAACAAACAGATGTTGTTGATGACATATATGCTCCAGTAGCAAAAAATCAAACACTAAAAATTTTATTTTCGTATTGTTGCCAAAATGGTTTAAAAATCGAGCAAATGGATGTTGAAACGGCTTTTTTAAATGGACAAATTAACTCGGAGGTATATGTTAATCAACCAAAAGGTTATGAGGATGGAACAAACAGAGTTTATAAACTGTCGAAAGCATTGTATGGATTGCGAGAAAGTCCTAGGGATTGGTATGAATGTTTCGATGAGTGCATTACTAAATTAGGATTTGAGAGAAGTAACGTGGATCTCTGTTTGTATAAAAACCGAAAATATAAACACGAAATTTATTTATTAATTTACGTAGATGATCTATTAATCTGTAGTAAAAGTGAAGAAAATATACGTAATATAAAGAAAATGTTGTCTGACAGATTTAAAATGAAAGATTTAGGTCAGATTAAAGAGTATCTTGGAATAAATATAAAATATAACTATCTAGAAAATGAACTTACTTTAAGTCAAACAAAATACATAGAGACTTTAGCAGATAAATATAAGATAAAAAACAGTAGATTGTATAGTACTCCTATGGAGACAAATCTGAAACTTGAAAAGGCTAAAACTTGCGAGTCAAACATAAAATATAGAAACTTGATAGGTGCTCTGTTACATATTAGCTCAAGTACAAGACCAGACATAAGTTACAGCGTAAATTATCTAAGTAGATATCAAAATAGTTATAGTGAAACACACTGGAAATATGCATTGCGAATCTTAAAATATTTATATTTTACAAAAGATTTAAACCTACTTTATAAAAGAAATGAAAAATGCGATATCATAAGTTGTTATGTAGACGCAGATTGGGCTGGCGATAATTTGGATCGAAAATCTACGTCTGGATATATAATAAAAATGTATGGTAATGTGATTGATTGGAAATCGAGAAAACAAAAATGTATAGCCAAAGCGTCGACATATGCAGAGTACATAGCATTATCTGAGGTTGTAAGTGAGATAAAGTATATTAAAGAGTTAGTAAAAATATTTGACATAAATATAAATGAACCTATAAAAATTTACGAAGATAACTCAGGAGCGATAAATATTGCGAACAATGGTAATTTTACAAAAAACTCAAAACACATAGAAATACATTACCATTTTGTACATGAAAGTGTAAAAGAGAAATTGATTGATGTTTGCAAAATTGACACAAAGAAAAATGTGGCAGATATTTTTACTAAAGCGCTGTGTAAAGAGAAGTTTGAAAAATTCAGAAAAGATTTGAATGTAATATAAAATAATTATTATAAGTAAAACATACAGTACAAATGTAAGGAGGCGTGTTGAAATATGTATAATACATTTGTCCTGTATGGTCTACGTGTGTGGGAATGGGTCGCTCCGTGTTGTATGTATGTGTGTGTCACCTGACTGCGAGAGACACCGAAACGGTACGACGCTCTAGCGATGTTATTCGAGCCTGTACTCTTGCCGCGTACACAAGTATATCTTAACAAGTGTTTATTATCAAATATATTTTAACAGTACCGTTCTTTCGCGGTGTGTTTATGCGTGACACACTCCCCGCGCGCGTACGATCAAACGAATGCGGTATCGCGAATCTTGACGAGAATCGTGGCGAAGGTACGCATTGGGTAGCATACGCGAAACGTGGATCTCACGTACAGTATTTCGATAGTTTCGGTAATTTGCGACCTCCCGCGGAACTGATCGATTATTTCGAACGAGAACCGACAACTACTATTACTACCACAATCAAGTACAATCACGTACGCTTTCAACGTTTCGACCAGATGAATTGTGGATACTTGTGTGTACAATTTATACGTCAAAAAGCTTTGGAATTTTGGCCTACACACGCTCAAAGATAAATTGACGTGTGAGTGTGCGTTCGAATCACTTTCGCGCTCTCTCTCTCACTAGTGTAACCTACAGCGGTGGAGGTACAATGTCGCTCACGCTTACGTTAACGGGTCGGAGCAGCGTGCTCACGGTCAATTATTTTCCACCGATAGACTTGAGCGACGAGTCGTACGAACTCGGACTCGCCGACTTGGAAACGTTTAACACGATACCGAACATCAACTCGAGCAACGATAAATTCTACTTCTTCGTGAACTATGACACCGGTAACGAATCAATCGTAGACATCGCTCGCGAATGCATTACGATTCCTCACGGTTCCTACGAATTAGACGCTATCGCCAAGTACTTGAAGCAACGATTACTCGAACGATATCCTCGACGCCACGATAAAACCAATGATACTGATGGTGATGACAGGTATCCGCTAATGCTACGAGCTAACAACAATACCATGAAAAGCGAACTGTACTGCTCGTTCTTCGTGGACTTTACGAAACCGAACAACGTGGGTTCGTTACTAGGATTTTCTCCGAATCGTGTCTTATTACCAAGAATCTTGCACGAATCGGACGTACCCGTGAACATTATAACCGTTAACGTGATCAGAGTAACGTGCAACGTCACTACAGGTGCGTATAGCAATGACAAACCTGTGCATACGATTCACGAATTTTCACCCCGAGTTCCCCCAGGATATAAGATCTCGGAAACTCCGCGACACGTCATTTACCTGCCAATCGTTGTACGAGCGATACACGATCTAACGATACGCATCGTCGATCAATACGATCGTCCTATAGATTTTCGCGGAGAGGAAATAACGATTCGTCTGCACGTGCAACGTCGTTCAAGGGCAATAAGATAGCGTGAACGTACGCACGTGTGTGTATGCATAGCATGTTGGTGTTCGATCACGCGTACGATTCATCGTTCAACGTCGCCGCTGCTATCGCTCCTCTGGACTCCGCAACGCCTTATCGTCAAAACATAACATCTAGGTCATCGATACAGCCAACGACCTCTGACGTACTAATAAAGACGGGAAGTGGAACAGGATCGAGAAGAAGAAGAAGAAGAAGAAGCGGAAAACCTTTAACTCGTCGAAACACGCGTTTCCTGCAATCCTTGGGATTTAGCGTAACATACTAACGTATCACTTGCATACATGGCTAACACGATGTATTCCATACTGGACGTGGGGAGTACGTCGACTTTCGACGATCGTGTCACGAAGATCGAGGTGCACGCTTACAATCCGTACGCCAACACGACGTTCGACAATAACGATGAGATAAGAATACCCATTCAACAACAAGATCTGTACACACTACCGTGCGAAAGTTATCTGTACATCGAAGGACGTGTCTCTTTGATGGCTCCCTCGTCGATTACCGCTGACGCGAAAGCCGCTGCGAGAGTTATTCTGGATAACAACTGTGTCGCCTTCATGTTCGACGAGATTCGATACGAATTGAACGGTGTGGAAATCGATCGTTCCAGAAATCCGGGAATCACCACCACGCTGAAACATTACGCGTCGTTATCTGTCGAGAGGAGCAAAGCGTTGACGAATGCTGGTTGGGATCATACCATCGCGCACGATAAAGATATTTTTAATAGTCAACAATTCAATTTCTGCGTACCGATGAATACGTTACTAGGATTCTGCGAAGATTACAGACGCATCGTGATTAACGCGCGACACGAGTTGATTCTGATTCGCGCGCGAGTCGATACGAACGCGATGTATGCGATCACCCTAAACCCCTCGATAGTGCCGAAACTCACCGTCAGCAAGATACAATGGCGTATGCCTCACATCACGTTAGAAGATACGAATAAACTATCGATGCTGCGTATCATGCAAAGCGATCGACCGATCGAGATGAGTTTCCGCTCCTGGGAACTGTACGAGTATCCGTTGTTGCAAACGACTACGAAACACACGTGGACCGTGAAAGCATCGTCGCAGATCGAGAAACCGCGATACGTACTATTCGGTTTACAAACAGATCGAAAGAATAATCTTCAGAAAAGTGCGAGCAGATTTGACTCGTGCAAACTCTCGAACGTACGATTGTTTCTGAATTCCGAAACGTATCCGTACGACGACTTGAACCTGGATTTCGATAAGTCTAAATACGCGTTGCTGTACGATATGTATGCGAAATTTACTAGTTCGTACTACGGTCGCGGTACACCGTTGCTAAACACTTCCGAATTCTTACGATACGCTCCTATCGCGATCATAGATTGCTCTCGACAGAACGAGGCCGTGAAGAGTGCTGCGGTGGATGTGCAAATCGAATTCGAGTGTAAAGATAACGTACCTGCTAGTACATCAGCATTTTGCGTAATCCTACACGATTCTATAGTTCAATACGCACCTTTGTCAAACGTTGTGCGAAAAATCAAGTGATTACAACTACTATACCGATAACGACGCTCGCAAAACGTCAGTTGTTATTTGGATGCAATCCTTGCTACTACTAGTACTACTACTACTACTACTACTACTACATATCATAACATAATAATGACGACCGTCGTGGTTGACTTGCAAGGCTTTAAGACCGAACGTGAAACATTCGTCGCTAAGGAAATTGCTATTTTCACGATTAATCATGATGCTGAAACGACGATCTGTCACTGGATTTTCGAACCATCATACTCGTACGCACACCTGTCATCGTTCGAGAAACGTCAAGCGACATGGCTCACGACACATCATCATGGACTTCGCTGGTCCGACGGCTGGGTACCGTACCACAGGCTTCCGGAACTGCTCGCTCGCGAACTCGCAATCGTCGATGTAGTATTCGTGAAGGGTGTGGAGAAAAAGACCTGGTTATCACAGCTATGCCTACGAACGGATATACGCATCGTAGATATCGTTGAGATGTACGAGAAGAAGAAGAAGAAGAAGAAGAATGATGACAACTCCAACGACGGTAACGACTTCGACTATGACGATAATGACAACGAGGATAATACCGAAGGCTTTGACGTTACCGATGATTATTGTGGAATCAGACCCCCCGTTACGGATGTTCCTAACCTGAAATCAATGTCCGCAAAGAACGTTGTACGATGTTCGTTCCACAACGGTGGCGGTCGGGTGTGCGCACTTGAAAACGTTCAGAAAATTCACCAATTTATGCGTTCTGAAATTTAATATTACTCGTAAAAGTATAATTATATAAAAATGATAAATGTGAATAAAATATTAGTATTCATATAAGAATAATAAAGATTTTTTTATTTCCTCCTATCATCATCATCCTCTTACAACGAAGAGTTACACCAATAGTCTCATCAATAATCGGAGTTGGTTATTACATATCCCGAGATTGATGTTTTCACGTCGAATTTCCGTGGCGAGTTGTAAAAACGTATCGTAACGTTCGAGCAAATCGTAACATTGCTCGTATGTTCGTAAAAATGGAATTGTTGTGGTTAACTCTATAACTTCGCGTTCAAGCGTTTCCATGACTATTATTGATATTGTATTAGAAAAAAATATTTGAATAATTTCCGTAAATCCGCGATACACGTAGCGATTATGTCAAAAAGTCTTTCCGACGCGTAACCATTCGCACTCGTGAAATGTCTCCGCGAAAGATTGGCCGAATACGAATAAGTGTTTCGACCAGTGTCACTTCGTGAATTTACCATCTCGAAGACTAGAGCTGCTTTAAATATTCGCACATATCCCTACCTAAACTACATCCCATACATCTGCATACCAAAGGACCCCCCAGGCTTCTTTTGATCATCCGACTATCTCGCCGACCACTGTTATAGTTCTATGTTTTGATTCTGTTATCGCGCGATAGCCGGTGCTGGCTTTCGACTTACATATTCGACGTATCATGCTGCTCTATGTTTTAATTTTTTATTTTACCTTGTGAATCCTCTCTCTCTCTCTCTCTCTCTCTCTCTCGCACGCTTTGCTCGACAGTCGTTGCTATGGGTAGCGGTCCATCCTTGAGATGATATTATACATCTTCCAATGGAATTTTTAATACTATCACCGCACACGTGTGTGTGTGTGTGTGTGTGTGTGTGTGTGAGCAAGTGCGATTTCCCATCCACCCACCTGTTTTGATTCTCTTATCTTCTTGCTAGGCGGCTGTGGTCGGACCGATAGAAGGGTGTCGGGTCGCTTTGAATTTTCGTCTCCGAAAATATTCGTACTCTCATAGGTCTACCAAAGGACCACCTAGATTTCATTATTCTCGATATCTCGCCGTCCACTGTTATAGTTCTATGTTTTGATTCTGTTATCGCGCGATAGCCAGTGTCGGCTTCCGACTTACATCTTTGGCGTATCATGATTTCGGATGTTTTGTTTTTATTTTACGGCCGTCGTTGCTACGCAGCTGTGGTCGGGCCGTGAGACGATATTGTGTTTTTGGGAGCAAGTGCGATTTCCCCTCCACCTACCTGTTTTGATTCTGTTATCGCGTGATAACCTGTGTCGGCTTTCGACTTACATCTTCGCCGCATCATGCTATCCTATATTTTTACAAGGTGATTTCCTCCTCCACCTGTCCTTAGGTGCTTCCGGGGGGAACGCGTGTTTTCCCCTCCACCTACCCGTATCCTTGGCGGTATACCCCCTCCCCTCACCTACAAATGCGGTATCCTCGCCCGGACACCATTTTGAAATTTTGAAAAATCTCCCTCCCCTCACCTACAAATGCGGTATCCCGCCCAGAAACCATTTTGAAAATCCCCCTCCCCTGTGACGTCATCTCCCCTCACCTACAAATGCGGTATCCCCGCCCAGAAACCATTTTGAAAATTTTGAAAAAATCCCTCTCCCCTCTGATGTCATCCCCTCCCCTCACCTACAAATGCGGTATCCCGCCCCGGACGCCATTTTGAAATTTTGAAAATCCCCTCCCCTGTGACGTCATCCCCTCTCTCCTACGAATGCGGTACCCCCTCCCCGCCTCACCCCCTCGCCCATCTCGCGAAAGAGCGCGGTTCCCCTCGCCCCGCTTCACCCCCTCACCACGCGTTGGTCCAGAACCGGCTTACTATACCTACTTTTGTCTGTCCCGAATGTATCGTCTAATAGGAAGCCTATTATCCGCTTCATCATCGGACATATCATCGATATCGCTAATAGTAATGTCCATATCAATGAAATCAAAATCCATTAAATCCATTTTTACAGGTTCACTTTTTCGCTCACTTTTCACTTGCTTCCTTTTAGAAGTAATGGCGTCGAATAGCGTATAAGACGGACTTAAGTCATCTAAAAGGTTGACTTGAAAATATAACCTCACTTTGCGCGAATAAGATCGTCTTAAGACGTTCTTATTTGACTGAGAATACATACGCACTTAAGCCATGCTTAAGAAGCGACTGAGAATCTCGAATAAATAAGATTTCTTAACAAAGCAACTGCTTGAGTCGATGCTTGAGTCGATGCTTATTTGCCGACTGAGAATCTAGATGGGGTCTTAAGCAAGTGCTTAAGGCGAACTTAAGAATAAGCAACGACTGAGAATACCGCCCCTAGGCCCGCCGCGGGGGCGAAGACGCGCGGCGGGAGAAAGGAGGCGTTGCTTCCGAAAAACGGCCGCTGCGTTCACTTTAGTTCCATGCCTGGATTAGAGTGACGGATTCAATATTCGCGCCTGATCATCTCCAGAAATTCTCACAGTGACGGATTTAATATTCGCGCCTAAGTTCCCTTCAAAACCCTCAGTGTGACGGATTTCATATTCGCGCCTAAGTTCCCTTCAAAACCCTCAGTGTGACGGATTTAATATTCGTGCCTAAGTTCCTTTCAAAACACTCAGTGTGACGGATTTAATATTCGCGTCTGATCTTCCCTCAAAATCCTCAGAGTGACGGATTCAATATTCGCGCCTAATTCCTTCCAAACCTCAGAGTGACGGATTTAACATTCGCGCCTGAGTTCCCATCCAAAATTCCTCAGAGTGCTGGATTACAGATTCACGCCTGACTTTTCCCTCCTTCATGTCATCGTTCCTAAAAGACCTCACCCGGGACGTGACAATTTTTATGATAAAACTTACCGTTTGGCTTAAAAACGCGAAAAACCCGTTTTTGCGAACTTTGACCTTGAATAAAACTTTTTGCAGACGCGGGATCGATAGGGACTTTTCACACTTCATTCATAATGGTATTCCAAACATTCGTACCAAATCTCAGCTCTATGGGAATTAATGCAACCTTACCCCTATTTTTGGGGCTATTTTGACCGGTGTTTGAGAAAAGTACGGGATTGAGATGAGAGGATCCTAAGACAGGTTATGTTGCACTTAGACACAGTTTGCGGTGAGACACCTCTGTCAATTTATTCTGAACACACACTGAGTGTACAATACACGAGACGAGCGAATGTTGTAATAGTACTTATCACGGTTCGAAGATTGAGATGAGAAAACCGTGGTCGCGTGGTGACACCACGTGGCATCCACACAATTACATTAATTGTGTGGATTGTAAATTGGATCGAGCGCTGCTCTTTCAACAATTATGAACGGTGAGAAGAGCGCAATGAATTTACTGTTGAAAAGAGCGTGAGAAAGAACAATGAAAATACTGAAAATCGTGTCGCGAAATACAGTGGTCCGTTGGATTGAAATCGCACACAGAGAGTGTCTAAGGTGGACATCCGCGACCGCGTCTCCTCCGTTCTTCTAGAACCCTGGCGCGGCGTGCTGATTGGCGCATCGATCGCGGCGACGGTTGATCGATAGCCGCTGATTGGCGGCTCGCCCAGCGATCAGCGTTGCTGAATCGTAGTGCGCGAGGTGCGGCCATGAGAATGCGTGTGGCGGCGTGGGAAACTAATTCCATTCCCAAACAACCGAGCTATTTTTTCCTTCGTTAAAATAAACTAACAACACACTTTCCGATAATGATTTTAATTTCAGCAGGCGTAAAAAACACCCATTTTCATGCAGGTGTTGAAAATTTTTTTTTTTGCCCATCTCTGGTGGTGAGCCCATGCATTTACGTGCAAGTTGCAACTCTACATATTCAAATTGTTGTGAAATCTTTAATAATTTATCCACACGAAACGGTTCGTTTCCGACATATGGCTCCTTTCCAACATTTTCTCCTTCCACCGAGCAGAATATGTTGATGTAAAAAAAATTAACATTAATTTTCAATGTTATAAATAATTTTGCTGAAAATTTTTTTTTCAAATCTCCACCGATCCGGGGGTGTAGATTCACCACTCTAAGCGGTGAACAATACTTCTTTAACACCCTGTACTAATGAAAATACCAAGTTCTGCATTTCTCATTAGGTCTTCATGAAAATGATACCAATGTATGCCTGATGTTTTCCGATTATACCAAATACGACATAAATCGGAATATTTTTAACGAAATTCTAACATTTTAAAAATTAGTGCATTCAAGCTGCTTGAATATTCAAGTTTTCCTGCAGCCACATTGTGCACATCAAGGATTTAGGGTAAACGTATGTAATATGGAGCACCAGATTTCAAAAGCTTGCCAAAAGTAGGGGATTTTTTTTTTAATAAAACTGACACGTGGAGACGAAAGAACTAATGCATAATCATATTTATATAGCCAAATGTAAAAAAACTCAAATGTTTTGAAATTACATTAGAAAAACTAAAAAAAGTAGAAATCGGCAGATCGAAAAAATGGTATCTAATATGGAACACATGGGAAATTTGTAAAGAAAACTGAAAAAACTTTACTTTTGTTACTACTAATGAAGATTTAAGTAGAAGATACAAATAAACAAATATATATCATTTTTTGGAATTTATTGTTGCTTTCTACATCTCCCACACGTTGGGCACATGAATAATACGTGTGAAGCCCCACATTCTTCGTGTGCACACTGAACAAAAAATAATACTGTGTTTGTAACATAATATTATAATATAATCATATTATGGAACACGGAACATGTTCCATATTGCACTCATTCAATATGTTCCACATTACCTACAAGATATGTTTCGATAAGAAATTACGAATTATACTAAGGGAACATATCGAACCCGCACACGTTGATTTTGATGAGACTTTGCAATTTTGCAAAATAGGGAAAAATATTTGACACGTAAACTTTCCTGGTAAACTATTTTCGGATAATCAAGAACAAACATGTATAATGATAAATCATGCAAAGATAATACTTTATAACTTGCCTTCACTACAATATTTAACTATTTGATTCACTTTTCAAATATTTTTCCACACCACTAAAAATGAAAAGGCTTCTCTTTCAATGATACTCTGATACTCAATTGTCAGTATGATCGTCTGTCTATTGTTTCTAGGGAATTAATATCAAGTTTTATATCAAGTTTTATTCAACACAATGTTATAATATTCTTTAAACTAACAACAGGAAATTTTGTACCTCTTCTTGTGAACTTTGAGGAGAGGTTTCACCCCCTAAATATGCAAACGGGCCAAAATAAAAAAACACGTATTTGTTGTTTTCCGGTCCTCTAATACATATCCGAAAACCAAAGCAATCGGAGACGAACATCTGAAACCTTCTGCATGTCAGTTTTCCATGATGGCCCAACTGCTTGCTTGCTACTCTCGCTAAAAATTTCTTCCAGCACGTTTGGAAAGGTGAGAGTTTCTCTCTGAAAGAAGATTATCGGGTGTTTCTACGTTTCATCTTCGGAAATCACTACCTGCTGCAGGTAGTTGAGAGAGATGACTTGCGCAAGATATGTCACGCGTGTCTACACTGCAGTGTTACAGCTGAGGGTTGACATAAAATATTTATACGTAAAGTATCTACTAAAATGTCGGTTCATCAAACTAGAATTTAAAATTAGTTGGACCAAGCATTACTAAAAGTCATACAAAAATGCTGACGTGCACGTGGATTCGAAACCGAATACTTGCTTCCTACTTTCGCCAAAAATTTCCAGCTCGGTTGGAAATAAAACCTTTCTCTCTGAGAGAAGACCATCGGGTGTCTACGCTAGGACAGAATTCACTTTCTGAGACCAACTGTCGCAAGCAAGCAGAACTTGGTAGAGTTACTCTAAGGCGTATTTACACAGCACTGACATCAACTCTCGGAATAAATGTCACAAGTTTATTGCTAGTGGCCACGAGGCTTAAGAGAGTTTTTGGGACGAGGAATTTTAAATGTGAGGGAGGAGATCGTGCCTCGCAGAGCGAAGAGGTGAAGGGGATTTCGTATTTGGTCATCTGGAGATGGGGACCGCTAAGGTACATCGTCCAGACGATCCGATGTTTGGGGAAAGGGTTCAGAGTTGAGGTTTTATAGATAGTTACGGAATTGCGGGGAGATTCATAGTGAAAATCCTAGTTAGGACCGTGCGAAAAATAGTGGGACGTCACACCCCCTCCCCTGTGACGTCATTCCCCTTACCGACGAACTCGGTACCCCACCCCGCATCACCCCCTCGCTATCCAGTCCCAGAATCCGCATAGTCTAACTACTAATGGACCGTGTGTGGTGAAAATAAGGTTATTATTATTATTATTACATATCGTACAATGGTTATCCTCGAGCCTAGCTCGGTAAGACGACGACTGACTCCGAGAGTCGAACGTCGGCGGATCGGCGCCTTCGCAGCGTTGCCAGGCCTCACGCCCAAACGAGCGTTTCGAACGAAAATTACGCAGCGATCGTGCCCGACGCGTGATACCTCAAGACGCAGTTAAATAACGCGTTCCCTACAGCTCGGCCAATCCTGACCCTCGTGACCGACCCCGGGCACGGCGCATAGTAACAAACAATACGTCGCAAACTAACGCAATCTTAAATTTATGTAACTTATATTGTAATATTTAAACATCGTGTTATTAAAACCAATAACTTGAGAAACTAAAGAGAAAAACGAAGAAAAAAAATATATATATGAAAAAAAACTAATTCTAAGTATATATTACCTCAAATATAATATTCTCGCTTACAATATCCTTAACTTACATCATCGGACCAATGCTTCATCTGGTCGGGGCCGATGATCCCGGTGAACGGTATGCGAGTTTTTTGAAATCCATCAACATCGTTGACCACATACCGATCATTTTCTAGTACTTTCGTTACAATATAAGGTCCCTTAAATTTTGGTAATAATTTTTTATTTACTCCAGGCGCAACAACGTGATTTGAAATCACAACGTGGTCTCCGACTTGATATTTCACTGCTGATTTTCGTTTTCGGTTATAACATTTTTCATTTTCTTGTTGACACTTTTCAATTTTTTCCGAGGCCGCATCACGGAAAGCAGACAAATCTCTTTCAACATTTAAATTTGCGTCTAATTCCAACCTTATTTTGTCATTAATGACGCCTAATTGATTCATACCAAATAATAAACGACTTGGCGTTTCAGCCGTTGACCGACAAACGGAGTTATTCAAAGCGAATTCTACTCTGTCTAAAATTTTCACCCATTTATCCGGATGTTCCGATAATTTTGCCAACATGGGTGCGATAACACGATTGAAACGTTCCACCTGTCCGTTTGCACGGGGTGTCGCAGTCGCTATTAATACTTGCCCAACGGACTCTTCTTTTAAAAAGTCTTTAAACGCACCGGACGTAAAGCAGGTTCCGCGATCACTAATTATGCGGCGGGGTTTGCTATAATTTCGAAAATATTCTTTTAAGTGTTTTATCACTTCATTTGTCGTTGTCGACTTACATGGATAAAGTTTTATAAATTTTGTGAAACCATCTATTACCGACAATATATGTTTCATCCCGTTGCTTTTATCGACCGGGCCAAAGTGGTCAACGTGTACCGTTTGAAATGGCACGTTATCTTTCTTTATGCTGTGTAGGTATCCCTCGGCTTTCCCACTAAAAGGCGAAAATTCGATACATCTCAAACAATTACCAATATAATTTTTTACTTTTTTACGTATACCCGGAAACCAATAAATCCTTGAAATGCTTTCGACCACTTTGTCGGCTCCCAAATGGCCTAGGTCGTCGTGGCAGGTCCTAATTACATTATTTTCCATAGACTGTGGAATAAAAAACAACAGTCTGCCATCGTCGACTTTTTTATAAACTAACCCGTTACGCAACTCATAATATTTATGCTCAGTTTCTTCTAACATTTCTCTAATTTTTTTAATTTCCTCGTCCTGAGTTTGCTTAAGTGACAAGACATATTCAAAAGTGTTCGGTTCTAAAATGAGAATACTGTCACAGCGGCTCAGTGTGTCCACGTGTGACATCTTTGTCCCGACTCGATGTTCGATCTCGTAATCATAGTTTTGTAAAAAAATTGCCCAACGCGCAATACGCGGATTGACTGTTTGTTTACTCAACGTAAGACGGAAGCTATCACAGTCTGTGATAATTTTAAAATGAATACCATATAAATAAATATGAAATCTTTTAACGGCATGAATTGCGGCTAAACATTCCAATTCAAAACTTGAATATTTCGACTCTGCAACAGTAGTTCGTCTACTAAAATAAAATACGGGTCGAAAGAAACCGTTTGGTTGCTTCTGAACCAATACCGCACCGAAACCACTTGCACTAGCGTCGCAGTGCAATTCTGTTTTAAAATCAGGGGAATAAACAGCCAAAACCGGTTCCCTCGCCAACTTATCCTTCAAACATGTTAAAGCCTCGTTCTCTTTTGGGCCGAATTGAAAAGACGCACCCTTCTTCAGTAAATCATACAAAGGCTTCGCTAAAATAGAAAAATTTGGTATAAAACGCCGAAAATAACTGGCAAGACCAACGAAACGCTGTACACCCTTTGCCGTTCGCGGAGTCGGATAATCCAGAACCGATTCGACACCCTCTCGACTGGGTCGAATGCCAAACTCGTTAATTAAGTAACCAAGATATGTAACTTCCCGATATAAAGAAGAACATTTATCTAGACGGAACTGCAAACCTCTTTGCGCGGCTAAACGGAAAACTTTTTGCAAAATCTCGATGTGTTCCTCGATTGTATCTGTAGCCACCAAAATATCGTCCAAATACAGCAAAATTTTATTTTGTTTCAGTAAATCGGAAAATATAGCATTAATCTATCTCTGGAAAACGCGTGGGGCGTTAGTAAGCCCAAAAGGCATTCTCAAGTATTCGAATTGCCCCAAGGGGGTGACGAAAGATGTATACTTAATGGACGACTCAGAAACTTTCACGTGATGGAAACCGTTTTTTAAATCAAGCTTCGAGAAGTATTTTCTTCCGCGTAATTGGTCCAAACAATCGTCGATAAGAGGTGCTGGGAAATTATCTTTAACGGTAATCTTATTTAATTCTCGGAAATCGACACAGAGACGTAGGTCCCCTTTCCGAAGGCCCCTTCTTTTCTTCTTTCGCACCAGAACAATAGGACTCGCGTATGGCGAATTGCTTGGTCGTATGACATTCTCCTCACACAAATCATCTAACATTTTGCGCAACTGCTCCTTTTCGGCGAAAGCCAAACGCCGCGGACGGAAACATATCGGCCGATCGTCCTTGACTTTGATCACGAGCTCGATTTCGCTTGGTGCAGGATTCGGATCCCGTGGCACACGCATCTCGTCCTGAAAAATTTTCCTAACCACCGACGATGTATCAAAGTCCATTTCGGGGTCAATATTCAAACTCTCAGCAACGCTCTCGGGTTTCTCGACATACTCGATCTGCATGATTTGACCAATAACGTTATCTACTTCAACTTCAGTGGAAACTGAATTAGTATTCTCAATCTTAAATTTACAGCCTAAACTAACGTTTACTAACGGCGACAATAAGTAATCTCGTCCCAGAATAGCGGTGCATGCCATTGTTTGATCCGGAACTACAAAAAATTTGATTTCCATTGAGACGCCATTAACGGTAACCTCTCTTTCAAAAATACCTAAAACCTTTATCGGAGATTGGTTTAGCCCCTGAAACGTCTGTCCCTCGCAAGAGCCCACAGAATATGAACCGAAAGGTAACAAATTTGACTTAATTAAACTTACGGGCGATCCCGAATCAATCATAGCGCTAATTACAAACTTTGTGGCTCCTCCATTTTCTCCAGAAATTACAAACGAAATCGGCACCAGAAACGGGATCTCGGGAGAAGTCGGCTGAATCAGGTGTGTGGACGCTTCCTCCGTTGAAGTTGTCCCTGGACTGTTTGAACTTGCCGTCGCTGCCTCCTGTGTGCAATTTCTTGCACGATGTTCCGTACTACCGCAACGAAAACAGGAACCCCATTCGCGACGTGGTCGCGTACAGCCCTTCTTCGTATGGCCCGGCTCGCCACAGTTATAACAGCGAGCCTGCTTCGCACGCACAGGTGCTTCCTTTGCACGTACAGGTGTCTCCTTCGCCTCTGCGGATGCCCCATCCTTCTGCGAAGTCTTCGAAATCCATGGTTTCTTCACCTCCTTGCGATCTCGATCGCTCCTAGGTAACTCAGGGACTGGAATATTTCTGTACGCGTCCAATAAATCTTCGGGCGCACTAAAACGATGAGATCTGGCTTGGTCTCTCAAGCGGATATCTGAGATGCCATCAATTATAAGATCGACGAGTTCGTCCTGGTCGATAGTAACTTTATTCGCCAATGTAACCTTTTCAAAATAGTATTCGCAAAAAGATTCATCCTTTTGCCACGATCTCTTCTCGAATTCCTTACGCAATGCCGCCTTATTCGGTCGATTATCAAAAATGCGCTGCAACTCGTTTAAGAGGTCTGCAACTGTCGTTCTCATATGATCAGGCTTTGAATGAAACCACTTCGCAGCCTTCCCACGCAAACGCAAGCTCATCACAACCCTAGCACTATTATCATCCAAGCCGTAAGTGTCTCGCAATAATTCCAATTGCTGCTTCCAATTATGAAAATCATCTGTGGCTATACCCGAAAACTCGAACAGAAGATCAGAAATTGTTTTAATTCCGATCGTCGGGTGCATCGAAAGCGCACCAGCCGTGTTCGAAGAGGGTGGTATAAACTGTAACTCTCGATCACGCTGTACATCTTGCTCGTGCGGTATCTCTTGCTCGCGTTCGCGTTGTGCTTCATGCTCGCAACGCATAGCTCGCATTTCCGTACGCATCATCTCCATCATCCGTATTAAAATCTGCGAAGCCATGTCGCTCTCGGCCGTCGGGCGTTCCACGGATGCCGTCGTCGGTACCTCCGTCGAAGTATCAACCGCCCCCGAACTAGATGGAAGAGTCTTCTCGATGTCCGGCTCGACTTGCAACAAACGCGCGATCAACTCGGCCTTATTACCGGTCACTTCAAGGTTACGTTCACGTAACATTTCTTTCAAATGCTGGATTCCAAGTTTGTGCAACTTTCCTTTCTGTACACTTGGCATCTTGACAGACAACACTTATGCACACTAAACAAGTCAGGAGGTTGCTTAAAGTACGTGTCACTTTCTGAGCACTAAGTATCCCAAAACAAAATCTGCAGGATGTGGCAGTCTAAAGCACGTAAACGGCAGTCGCGGTTAAAAACGTAAATCGCGCACTGCACCCAAAATGTTCAACTATCCCACTTCTGAGAATTTGTGGTGAAAATAAGGTTATTATTATTATTATTACATATCGTACAATGGTTATCCTCGAGCCTAGCTCGGTAAGACGACGACTGACTCCGAGAGTCGAACGTCGGCGGATCGGCGCCTTCGCAGCGTTGCCAGGCCTCACGCCCAAACGAGCGTTTCGAACGAAAATTACGCAGCGATCGTGCCCGACGCGTGATACCTCAAGACGCAGTTAAATAACGCGTTCCCTACACGTGAAATAAAGAGCATAAAGATGAATAACACTTGGAAATTAGTAGCCAAACCGGAGAACAAACGTGAAATGGGTGTTCAAGAAAAAGTCAGAAAATGTTACCACGGCAAGACTGGTTGTAAGAGGCTTCCAGCAAGTGGAGGAAATAGATAATACATACTCACCCGTAGCAAAGATGCCGACTTTAAAAATATTATTAGCTTACTGTTGTCAAAATAGCTTGTACATAGATCAAATAGATGTTGAAACTACGTTTTTAAATGGAAATGTCAATTCGGAAGTCCATGTGAAGCAATCGTTGGGTTATGAAAACGGAAGTGGTAAAGTTTACAAATTATGTAAGACATTGTAAGGTTTAAGGGAGAGCCCTCGTTCATGGTATTTTGACGTAGCGTCCCAGTGTGAGTGCGACCGGGAGTGAGCGAGAAACCGAACGCCCGGGCGACCGCGACCGAACCTCACCGAATCGGGCCGAAGCACGCCGGTCTCGCGACGCGTCAGCACGATGACGCTCACTCCTCACCTCGCTGCTAGATTGCGTCGGTTTTTCGCAAATATTTATTTCCGAGGACAGGGACATAAGCCCTGGCGCGACTAAGCCAAGGCAGTTTGAGTGGGGTTACGGATCCCCACTACCAGCCGCCTGCCTGGATGTTGCCCGGTGTAAAGCGAACTGGAAGAATCCGTATGACCAGCCGATCAACGATCGCCACCCATCCTTGTTGCTTCTGCGAGACGCCTGGAAGCTGCCCGGTCTCGACTCCGTTCCGATAACGAGACACCCGGACCGCTGCCCGATCTCGATTCCGCTCCGCCGACGAGATGCCCGGACGCTGCCCGGTCTTGACTTCGTTCCGATAACGCGGCACCCGAAGTATCGCCGTCCGAAAACGGCACGACCAGCGCGTAGCATAGAGCGTGTCATAATTGTAAATAGTGTACATAGAGAGGATAAGAGGAAATAAATAACTTAATTATTAACGAGAGGAGTGCATCAAACCCTTGTGTACCGACTGAAGCTAATCACGCCCCGATCCTTATCACCAGAGTGACAACCGTCATAGTATGATTGCTTCAACAATTATATATTTAAGTTAGGTTTCTACAGGGTGTCCCAACTAACACTTGACAGAGCGATATCACCTAAAGTATTGTCGCTAAAAATATAAAAAAAAAATAGGGAATTGCATGGTTCGAGGGGGCCAATTTATTAGCCCGAACGGATTTTTTTCCGATTATTATTTTAAAACTTTTACATAGGGAATACAAATAGGTTGTGTCAATTTAATCCGATTTGCATGATATTTGGTATGATTTTCCTCAGAAAAACATAAGCAATCCATTGGCGTCATTTCCTTTTTGATACGCCGAAGAAAAAATTTCTTAATACGCTGTAATGGATATTACACCCTCGGCTGTCGGGGCTCGACCCTAATTCGCTACGTTCGACTTAGAATTCGTACCTTTTTCCGGAAAAGGCCATAAAAATCGAGTGAGGCCCTGCGAAGGACCCTGCGAGATACAGAAAGAAAAGGGGTAGCCGGCTGTCCACGCGTGGTCCTCTCGAGTATAAACACGAGCTCCGATATCAAAACAAAAGCATGCGTTGACGTATTCCGTGCGAGAGAAGCTTAGAGCATATATAAATGGAGGTGTCATTGCTTTAGAGTGACTGCCTCGAAACAGTCGACAACATCACGCGACAGAGAAAGACATGTGCCACTGGTGCGAGCTAGAGAAATATACAGGGTGTCCCAGCTAACACTGGACAGAGCTATATCTCCTAAAGTATTGTTATTAAATATCTGAAAAAAATAGGGAATGCATGGTACGAGGGGCCCAACTTTTTAGCCCGAACGAATTTTTTTTTCGATTATTATTTTAAAAGATACGATGGTCAAGTTCGGTTTTTCAAATGGCACTAACTTTTTGGAAGTCCTGAGTTGATAGTGCGTTAAAAGACAAAATCAATAGGCTATAATGTATACACTTTATTTCCACTGGTTTTTAAGATATTTCGCTTGCAAATTTCCTGATTTTCAGTGGAAAAACCGTCCCTGGACTGGCAAGGACTGGGGTCAGTTTTACTGTCGTCACGGGTAGCACTGCCTGTTGAAATAGATACCTACCTGCCAAAGGTCTACCCCGGCCCACGGGCTGGACAATTCTTTTCCGTCAGAAATGCCACTTAGGTAGGTACATCTGCAGTATCGAGAAGCGCACCGTTACTTTTATTTCGCACTTGCTTCTACGCTCGGATGACCGGTTCTTTTCGGAGGGATGCAAGTTCGATTGGTTAGGTTAGAAGGTGTGAAAGTTGCTAAACTAAATATCAACCATAGGGAGCAGATTGTATCAGAACCAATCGGATTTGCATCCCTCACAAACGGCTGCTCTCTTGAAGAGGCCTTCTTCACAGAAATACCTCCTCCCCAATGCCCGCCTTCTCTCGCACGGAATATGTCAACGCATGCTTCTGTTTTAATATCGGAGCTCGTGTTTATACTCGAGAGGACCACGCGTGGACAGCGGGTTACCCCTTTTCTTCCTGTGTCTCTCCACGAGGAGTATTGACGGTGGATTGTAGGAGCGTAGATGTCTGGATGCCAGTTATTGAATTCAGGAGAGGATAGAAACATTTTATTACAAAACACACATGTACTATAATTAAAGTAAATCGTATTCCTCTCGGGCAGGATTCGCCCGACGCTCGTCGAAGAGATGCGGCCTCTGGTACCCCGTGGCGGGGACAGTCCTTCGCAGGGCCTCACTCGATTTTTATGGCTTTTTCCGGAAAAAGGTACGAATCCTGGGTCGAGCATGGCGAATTAGTGTCGAACCCCGGCAGTCGAGGGTCTAATATCTATTACAACCTATTAAGAAATTTTTTTCTTCATCGTATCGAAAGGGAAATGACGCCGATGGATTCCTTATGTTTTTCCGATGAAAATCACACCAAATATCATGCAGATCGGACTACTTTGACACAAGCTACTTGTATTCCTTATGTAAAAGTTGTCCGATTTGCACGACATTTGGCATGATTTTCATCGGAAAACCCCAAGGAATCCATCGGCGACACTTCCATATCCATACGATAAAGAATAAAGAATTATTTTATTTTATAAAAAGATACAGGGTAATTCTCTAGCTACGCCTGTCACCCCGTGGCGAGGACAACACCCCGCAGTGCCCATCGAATTTTATGGCTTTCGGTCCTCGAAGGGTTTGGAATATCATTAACACGTGAGATTTTTATGACTTTTTCCGGAAAAAGGTACGAATCCTGGGTCGAGCGTAGCGAATTAGGGTCGAACCCCGGCAGTCGAGGGTGTCACATCCATTACAGCATATTAAAAAATTATTTTCTTCGTCGTATCAAAAGGACAGTGCGGCCGATGGATTCCTTTTGTTTTTCTGATGAAAATTGTTGGATATTCTGAATATTTCGCCTTAACACAGACAGAGCGCGACACATGAAAACTCTCCCCACTCTGCACGTGCGCGGCAGCCAGCGACTCTGCCCAGTATTATTGTTATATCTCGCGCTTTACGCAGTTATAAGGTGCAATAAACCATTCTTCGTTATAAAGTAAAAGAGTCTCATTGTTTTATGAATAAATAACCACACCTCCAACATGGTAGCAGAGCGTGGTTGGTAGGAAAAAAGAAAAAGAAGAAAAAAACACATGTGGCTCGCGAAAAGTTCACAGTGAAAAATATAGAAGGAAAAGTGCAAGACCAAGAAAAATACAAATGTGAATAAATAACAAAATATATCTTCGAGTGATAGAAGAAAGAAGTTTTATAAAATTATGAAAATTCAAGCTGATGCGAATAGATTAGATTTCTTGTGCGAAGCACGCTGCACGGTGTGAGAATAGAGCACGTGGCAGAATTCGAGGTTATATGGGTGATAAATTGAAAACCGAAGAAGAAGAAACAAAAGTGTACGAGGACAGTAAACCTAAAAAAATCAATATGGCAAAGCAAGCAAAAATTGATGATGTATATATCCCAACTTTTGATGGAGGCAACTATAAAAGCTGGGAATTTAGATTATTAAATATCTTAGAATATAAAGAGTGCAAAGAACAGGCAATAAGAGAGCGAGATGAAACAAAGACTAATGAAGTTGATGTAACCACCTGGACAAAATTAGATATGAAAGCAAGAAATATATTAATTAGCACAGTGAGTGATAAGCAATTAGAATATATTATGGACTGCGATACAGCGTACAAAATGATGGAAAAATACAAGAGCATGTATTCTACCAAATCAACAGCGCTGCAAATAATATGCAGAGGTCAACTGGAAGATATTAAACTCAAAAATTATGAGAAAGTTGAAGAATTTTTTGTAGATTTCGAACAAGCGTGCAATAAATTTAAAGCAGCTGGAGGCACATTACCAGAAAAGGAAAAAATGAGGTATTTAATTAGAGCACTACCAGCAAGCTACAGCTTTATTGGGAGTTTCATTGATCTCGTCCCAGAAGCTCAACAAACAGTAGACTATGTTAAGTCTAAAATTCAAGAAAAAATCATGACAGAGCCTGACAAAGAGGAAAAGACAAATGTAAGTACGTTCAACGTCCAGAAAAAGGGACAGTGCTATAACTGTGGCCGGGAAGGTCATTTCAATAAGGACTGTTGGAGACCACCACAAACCAGCCAAAACAAAGAAGCATTCCAGATGAGAGGTCGAGGCCAACGAGGATATCAACGAGGATATCAACGAGGATATCAACAAGGACCCCAGCGAGGACATCAACGAGGCAGTTACAGAGGACGCAGTCGTGGCAGAGGAGCAGCTCAGCAGAAGCAAGAAGGCTCCAGCCAACCCAGTGAAGACTCAGCAGCCGAGACCTGGATGATAAAGGTCAATCACGACGAAGTGAAAAGCGAAATTGTGAGTGATGTGTTCTATAGTGAAGTAGAATCCAAGCGTTCACCTTATCACAATCCAAGCTTCGGTGAAGATTGTGGTAATAAAAATAGAAAAACGAATGTTTATAATTATAATTGCGAAAAGAATGGTGAATTGAAGGAAATCAGTTGGTTGTTAGATAGCGGATGCACTGATCATGTTGTAAATGATAAAACAATGTATGAAAACCTTACTGTACTAAAAAATCCGATTGAAGTTAAGTTACCAGATGGTAAAAATTTAAAGGCCACGAAAGTAGGCAATATAAAAACATATTTCAAAAATTGTCATAATGAAAAATTAATTAACTTAAAAAATGTTTATTTTGTACAAGGGATTAGTAGAAACTTATTAAGCGTTTCAAAAATTACAAGAAACCATACTATTGTCTATAGAAATGAAAACGCGAAGATTTATAACAACAGTAGAGAATTCGTTGCGGAAGCAAACAAAATAAATGATTTGTATGTCATGAAAAGTAACATATATAACGATTTTGATAATGATGTGTATGTAAACTCTGTAACACTAACTGAAAAGGAAAAGTGGCATAGAGCATTAGGCCATGTCAACTTTCAATATCTAAACAAATTAGTAAAAGAAAAATTGGTAGACGGTTTACCAGATAAATTAGAAAATAAGGAAATGAAATGCGCAAACTGCATTCAGAGCAAAATGGCTAATGTACCGTTTAAAAATGAGAGAAGTAAAACTTCAGAAATTCTAGAGTTAATCCACACTGATTTAAATGGTCCACACGGAACAACAGGTTCTGGCGGAGAAAAATTTTTCCTAAGCTTTATTGATGATTACAGTAAATGCAGTAAAGTCTATTGTATTAAAAGCAAATCAGAAACTGCAAGTTGTTTTAAAGGATATGTAAATTTAGTTGAAAACAAATTTCAAAAAAGAGTTAAAAAATTAAATTGTGATAATGGCAAAGAGTACTTGAATAAGGAAATTTATCAATTTATAAATGAGAAAGGAATTGGGCTATTACCTTGCCCACCCTACGTACATCAACTAAATGGAGTAGCAGAAAGGTTTAACAGATCAACTATGGATATAGGAAGATGCCTGTTACGAGAGGCAAAAATACCATTAAGATATTGGCCGGAAATTGTCAAAACAGTCTCTTATTTAAAAAATCGTACAATAGCCAACTCAAATGAAAATAAAACTCCTTTTGAAACCTTTTTTGGAACCAAACCAAACGTAGAAAACTTAAAAATATACGGCAGTAAAGTCTTTGTTAGAAAACCAGAAGCTTTGAGAAAAGGAAAGTGGGATGATAAAGCCCAATTAGGTATATTAGTAGGATATACGCACAATGGTTATAGAGTCTTAGTGAATAATAAAGTAATAAATGCCAGACATGTACAAATTATTGAAGACGGGACTGAAATAATCTGTATGGAAAAGGCTAACGATGAAAATATTATTGAAGTAAATCTGGACGAATCAAACGATTCAAGTAGCGAAACAAGTATTGAAAATCTAGATGAGAACTCCAATAATGTTTTAAATCGTTCCAACGAAAATTTAAGTGTTAAAAGAACATCAAACAGAAAAAGAAATCCAGTAGAAAGATACGGAAGTCCTGTAGCACATTATATTTATATACACTATGTAAATGCAAATGTACCGAATACATTTGAGGAGGCGTTAAACTCCAGTGAGTGTAAAGAATGGCAAAAAGCTATGAACTTAGAAATTGACAGTCTAAAGAAAAACAATACATGGGTTGTAATTGACAAACCGCAAAACAAAAAGATTATTGATGTAAAGTGGGTCTACAAAAGAAAAAGCGATGACTCTCTTAAGGCTAGGCTAGTTGCTAGAGGTTTCCAACAACGAGAATGTCTAGAAAATGTTTATTCGCCAGTAGGAAAAATGGAAACGTTAAAAATTTTGTTAAGTTATTGTTGTGTAAATAATCTGTTCATAGAACAAATGGATGTAGAAACAGCATTCCTCAACGGGAAAGTAAAATCAGAAGTTTACATTCATGAACCACAAGGTTATGAAACCGGTAAAAATAAGGTCTGTAAATTATTAAAAGCGCTATACGGATTGAGAGAAAGCCCAAAGGCTTGGTATGAGACATTTGATCAATGCGTTAGTAAACTCGGGTTCTTAAGAAGCAATTATGATTACTGTTTGTACGTAAATAACACAGACGATGATACTATATATATTTTAGTATTTGTAGACGATCTCTTAATATGCTGCAAAAATAAAGATAAAATTAATAAAGTTAAATCTGCCTTAATGAAAAAATTTGTTATGAAAGATATAGGAAAAATAAAATCATATATAGGAATTGACATTGATTATGATAATAAACAAGGTATAATGACCTTAAGTCAAGAGAAATATATAGAATCACTGGCTGTGAAGTACAATTTAGAAAACGCGAGACTGTATGATACTCCGATGGAAACAAACTTAAAGCTTGAACAAGCTAACAAAATAGACGAAACAATAAAATATCGGAATTTAATAGGAGAATTACTATATATCAGCACAGGTACAAGACCTGACATAGCTTACAGCGTGAACTACCTAAGTAGGTTTCAAAGTTGCTACGATTCAACACATTTTAAATACACAATGCGAATATTAAAATATTTATACAAAACGAAATATTTGAAATTAACTTATCATTGTAATCCAAATGATTGTATGGTCGATTCAGACTTTGCAGGCGACAATATTGACAGAAAGTCAACCACCGGATTTGTTATTAGAATGTTCGGAAATATAATTTATTGGAAAGCACAAAAACAAAAGACTGTGACTAAAAATTCAACATTTGCTGAATACATTGCATTGTCTGAAGCGACAACAGAAATACTATTCGTAATTAATCTCTTGAAAACGCCTTCAATACGACATTTGAAAAACCCGTTAATATATACGAGGATAACTCAGGCGCAGTAGCAATAGGTAAATTCGGCAATTTAACAAAAAACTCTAAGCACATTGAGGTACAATGTCATTACGTAAACGAGAACTACGAAAAAGGTATTATCGATATTGTAAAAATAGGAACTGAAAAAAAATATAGCGGACATATTCACTAAGAGTCTAAGTAAGGATAAATTTATTAAAAACAGAGTCGCGCTAAAACTAATATAAATAAAAGTCGAAAATTCAAGGAGGCGTGTTGGATATTCTGAATATTTCGCCTTAACACAGACAGAGCGCGACACATGAAAACTCTCCCCACTCTGCACGTGCGCGGCAGCCAGCGACTCTGCCCAGTATTATTGTTATATCTCGCGCTTTACGCAGTTATAAGGTGCAATAAACCATCCTTCGTTATAAAGTAAAAGAGTCTCATTGTTTTATGAATAAATAACCACACCTCCAACAAAAATCATACCAAATATCTTGTAAATCGGACAACTTTTACACAGAGAATACAAATAGGTTGTGTCAAAGTTGTCCGATCTGCACGACATTTGGTATGATTTTCATCGGAAAACCCCAAGGAATCCATCGGCGTCATTTCCCTTTCGATACGATGAAGAAAAAAATTTCTTAATACGTTGTAATGGATATTAGACCCTCGACTGCCAGGGTTCGACCCTAATTCGCTACGCTCGACCCAGGATTCGTACCTTTTTCCGAAAAAAGCCATAAAAATCGGGTGAGGACTGCGAAGGGTAGCCCGCGCCACGGGGTACCAGGCCGCATCTCGTCGACGACCGTCGGGCGACTCCTGCCCGAGAGGAATACGATTTACTTTAATTATAGTACATGTGTGTTTTGTAATAAAATGTTTCTATCCTCTCCTGAATTCAATAACTGGCATCCAGACATCTACGCTCCTACAATCCACCGTCAATACTCCTCGTGGAGAGACACAGGAAGAAAAGGGGTAACCCGCTGTCCACGCGTGGTCCTCTCGAGTATAAACACGAGCTCCGATATTAAAACAGAAGCATGCGTTGACGTATTCCGTGCGAGAGAAGGCGGGCATTGGGGAGGAGGTATTTCTGTGAAGAAGGCCTCTTCAAGAGAGCAGCCGTTTGTGAGGGATGCAAATCCGATTGGTTCTGATACAATCTGCTCCCTATGGTTGATATTTAGTTTAGCCACTTTCACACCTTCTAACCTAACCAATCGAACTTGCATCCCTCCGAAAAGAACCGGTCATCCGAGCGTAGAAGCAAGTGCGAAATAAAAGTAACGGTGCGCTTCTCGATACTGCAGATGTACCTCCCTAAGTGGCATTTCTGACGGAAAAGAATTGTCCAGCCCGTGGGCCGGGGTAGACCTTTGGCAGGTAGGTATCTATTTCAACAGGCAGTGCTACCCGTGACGACAGTAAAACTGACCCCGGTCCTTGCCAGTCCAGAGACGGTTTTTCCACTGAAAATCAGGAAATTTGCAAGCGAAATATCTTAAAAACCAGTGGAAATAAAGTGTATACATTATAGCCTATTTTTACGTCCCTACTTTTTATTCGGGGCTGCGTTTTTAAGGGAGTTTATATTTACGATCCGCTTTCGAGCTAGTCCAGGGACTTACGCTCTGGGATAGTTGAGTACGACACATTATAGATTATAACACATTTTAATTTGTTAATTACCTTAATTCACACGCGGTGATGAGATATCGATTGGAATCAACCTCCACTCAATGGGTCCTGATGGTAACCCGTTGATTTCGGGTGCGTCGTTTTCTTTGGGCACTGCCCAGGGTCCTGCTTCGAGTGTTTTCCCGAAGGGTTGGTAATTTTGATTATGTAAAACTGCCGGTTGCGCAGGAACTCCCAATAATTGTATAGTTTCTGCTGGTGCGTTTCTGAAGGCGAACGCCAATTTTCTTAACTGGTATTTTCTTCCGGCTCTGTGACCTCTGGGCATCGCCACCTTTTAATTGATGGTTCGTTTTACTTAGTTTCATTCTTTCCCGGGATCATGGTTTACGCCTAATTTCCAGTGACACCGTGGGCGGCTGTCCTGCTTATTAGAGTCACATTCGACAGGCGCAAAACATGATCACTCGTAAACCATTTTGGGATTAATTAAACACGCGTATCGCTCTTTATAACCACTGTTTGATGACCCCGTGGGCGGCTGTCCTGCTTATTAGAGTCACCGCCAGTGGAAACAAATTGCGAATGTTTAAGAACGATTCATCGGTAGAGTTAGTAATCGCGGAAATCGCATTTTACACCCAATACCCGATGACACCGTGGGCGGCTGTCCTGCTTATAAGTGTCATCCTTGACGGGCGCAAATCACGATTAACTTTGTTCATTTTTCACGATTTATAAATTGATGATAATAAAAAGGTGTTGATGCCCAAAGTAAGGAATAGGATCACTAAGGTAAAACTTCACTCACTTGTTTGGGTTTTACTAACACTTTTATTGTTTGTAGTAGTTCCAAAGGTTTCGTGATTGATCGTTCTGAATTATAGATCGATTAATAATCATTGATTGATTGAATATTCACATAATAATAAACTCCTTCGCGGGTGGTCCGATCCCTTTTTATAGGGCAGTCGGTCACTCCTTCTCCAGGTTTGTCACATGACAATTTAGACGGTGGGAGATGAAATCTTCCAATCATCTGCCGTGGGATCCATCTGAAGAATTCTTTCCAGAGGGCTATCCGAGAGTTTTGTTTACTGCAGAATTTGAGCTATTGCGCGCCTATTTCGGTGTCTTCTGACTTACTTAAGACGTATTTCTGCCGTTATACGAAACTCTCAGCAGCGTCGATAGTTAGATTCTTAGTTTAATTCATTTTTTTTATGCTTACGCTATTGGGTTTTCGATGTGCTCTGTACGATTGCCTTCGTACAGCCCACATACTAGGGATTGAAGTTAATGTACATCGGTTCCGTATTGGAGCTCGATTTACTGGATATTAAGGGAGGGCAAATTTGTGGCGATGATCAGGAGCACAGCTTCGTGAAGGTGTCGAGTCCGCTGGCGGAAGGGGCCTCTGACCCATCAGCTGGCGTCTACTGGTCCCCCTGGTGTGCGCGCGGTTGGCTAGCTGGTGTGCAGCTAGTCAGTGTGTGGCTACCTCCTTCGTGCTGGTTCTCCTGCTCACTATTGCCGTTGATGATTCTTGACTTGGTTTTCTTATCGCGAGTTTCGATTATAATGCCTTTTCGGCTATGTATTATATTTATAACTTATTAGAGATGGTTATAAAATACTAAAGTACGAAATAGTAAGTTTGAATGTTTTAAAGGATTAAATAATAGTAGACTCCACGTCGCGGGACGTGACACCTCCCCCTTTAGAAGGCAAATTTCCGGAGGAAATTTGTTTTAATTCTTGGATGGCTTCCTTGAATTCTCTCGCTGCTGGAGTCGGTTGTCGTCCCTCGTCAATTGTTGTTGGTTGATCTTCAATCTGCGATGTCGATGGCTTTTTCTTGGCCAGATGTATTATTAAGGTTGTTAAGGAGCTCCAAATTGCCCCTAACAAATGTAGTCCGCATCCATAGACTGCATGTATTTGATATCCGTGTATAATGGTATCAAATATGGTTTTTATTATTTTAATGATAATAAAAACTCCTAGTAGTCCTGTGGTGACTGTTCCAAATTTAAGAAATCCATTCCAAAATTTGGCTACTGCATTTTCGGCCAATGTGGTGATGGTTTCTTCGTCCAAAATTCCCATCATTGAAATTGATCCTGTGGGGATATTTTTCCCAGATACTCCTCTGGCGAGTGTATTTAATACAGCTGCTTTTTCTGCAGGGAACATAATGTGGTCCCGTAAATTTTCCAATTCCTTCTGTGTATATATTCCGCTGGTTGCGAGATCTGAAGGAGATGTATAATGCCAGTTGAGTTTTGTTTTTGGATGTAATATTTGGGGTGGACGAACTTCAATTGGATGTGGTGAAATTCTGTGCCATGCTTGGTCAATTTCATACATGACTGGTAGAATGGGACTACATTCTCTATGTGTCCCTTGAGTGGTTAAAATGTGTGTTTTTGGTGTTAAGAACATTGAATTGTTTCTTAACCACACAGGTAGCTCTATATAACATTCGTCTGTCTTTCGTATTTTTACTTGAACAGGAATACATTTTACAATATGAATCACTTCGCCAGCTACTAGTGCCATATGTCCCGGTGTTTTCGTGACTATATTAGCAAATTCGTCTGGTTTCAGTGTAGCAATTATTAGAGCATTGTTTAATATTTGTTGTTCCAAAAAGCATTTTTGTACAATTATATCTCGGTATAGAGTTTTCAATTCTGTTCTTATATGTTTTTCCACGTAGACAAATTTGGAATTTACATACGTGAAAATATCCAAATTTTCTACAGGAATTTTGTGTAAAGATGCAAATGTTCTTTCCTTAGTTGTTTCCAAAATAAATAGTTTTGGATGTTCCGTTTGTATAAGCGTGTAACCACATAGATGCTGCTCTCCTGTTGGAGTTAAAGCAAATGTAATATCTTGCGTGGTTAACGCATACACGGAAGGTGATTTTCCTTCGGCTTGGCTGGTATCAGTAATTTTGGATGCTAGCCCTTCGTAGAGTACGTCATAGCGATCGAATTTGCACGTTGATGGTGGAAAAGAGTTCCAGAACGTGTGTCCGTCCTCGTTATCCACACAAAATCCATTTTGAAAGTGGCATATTGTTCCAGATTTCAATATAATTTTATTGGGCTCTAATCGTACTGGTACTAGAGCGGTTTTGAGTGTTATTTTCGCCATTGCTTGTACTACTACCCTTTCCCATGATCCATAAGGGTCGGAAAATTGTGCTCCGGTACATTTTCCATCTGCGGTGAGTGATCCAGCCATGGTAAATGTCCGGGTTGATGTCTGGTTCATTTTGAGTCCCACCAAATAGACGTTATTACCTATAACGGTGGATCCATATTCTTGCATATTTCGGCATTGTCGTTCGGTTAAATCCTCGAGATATTCGTTAAATCCGTTGTGTACCGCGGAAATGTGCGAATGCATTCCGCAATAATAAATGGTTCTTGAAATTATCAGTTTGCATTGGATGACTTCCACGTAGTTGAAGTCCGAGAGTTGCAGAAGTTGGATGTAGATTTCCTTTGTTGCTGTGGAGATTGGGTTAATTTCGCAATCTCCTACTGAATTTAATGAAACGGTTGTCACGTTTAAATGTTGCCCATTGCAATCATATCCAATGAGTGCCCAAACGAGATTCAAGTTGATTAGAATTATCCATGGTAAAATCATGGTGATTTCCTTTTAACAAAAAGAATAGAAATTGTTTTGAACTATCGTTATGTTGATAACGATTTATAGTTAATATTCCTTTAATATTTCGTACTTCCTTAACCCTTTTCTACAATAACAAGTATCTTGGTACCCGATGCTTCGTCGCATATGTCTTTCTCACAGGTAATCATATCAAGTTCATCTGGCAGCTAGTTATACGTAGCTGTTTCATTTCGCTAGTGGCTGTCAAAGTGTAGCCACTGCTTTCTAAGTTTCTGAGTGTTGTGATTAGTTAATTATAGTGAGTATGTTTGAAAAACTAAAGGTTTTGTTTATTTTAGCTTACTTCCTTTTACATTCTATAGATGCCAAATATATCGAACGAGTGGGTGAAACGGATGCGGCGTTTAATTAAAATTAAAAAACGCCAGATTTCCTATCTGGAGGCCCATTCGGGAAATTCTCGGGCGATTATAACAGTAACTTTGAATTGTCCTCCTAGCACCTTACACAAGGAAGATTTTGAGCAATTTTATTGTAAGGTGCAAGGCGACATTCTTGATCGGTTCAAGAATGATTGATTTAATATTGTTATTTAATTAATTTTATTCACTTATAATTTTTAAAATATAAATATAACCTTTATTAGAATTATATGAAGCTTATTGATTATTCCTATTTCTATTTCCTTATAGCGAAAGTTAACATGTGTAGGGTAGCATTTGTTTTAAATGACTACCACCTATTTTCAACAATTTTGTAATTTCCATTTGTCAACTGTATATATTCCTCATGAGTTAAACCAAGGTATTCTTCGGTGCAACCTGCGCAAACGGCTGCTTCCGTAATCCACGCTACTTGTCTACCACAATGGTTGCATTTAGAAATTTGTTCTGCTGTCAGTTCGGTACAAATCGCATGTAAGTGGTTCTCGATTACATATTCTGGTTCCATGTTTGTTTGTACATAACATTCAGCACATATCTGGTTTATATTAGATATGTAGAGTTGATATACGCATTGTCGTACACAAGATAATATTAACAGTGGTAGGTAAGTTTCGGGGAAGTCATGTGGAATTACTCCGTCGATGGGTCCGTGGTGTTCTCCACTACCCTTTGGTTGATTGGGGTCGTGCAGTACTCCCATTTTAAATCTCGTTTGATTTTTAATCTGTAATCATTTCGATGTTCGTTTCTTTACTAGGTTGTATATCTGTATTATTCGTGAGGGTTAATCAAATTACTCACAATAATTAGGAGGTAAAAACATATATATGTATTTTGATTAGTTTAATATACATTTTTATATATATTATTTTTTTTTTTTTTTACCAACGCGTAATTACGTCTAAACATCCTCCCGTAGTTAGGAGTGACCACTCTTCGGGGCCCATTTCAAAGTATTCTTCGATACATCCTTGGCATTGATATGCAGGTTTTATCGCTGCCAGTTGTACATTACACTTAATACAAGTAGATGCTATTCGCATAGTGGTAAATAAACATAGGCTGTGCCAGCCTCCCTCTTCATAATACTCCTGTTCATCTTCCGGAGTTTCGTTATAACAATTTGTACATATTCTTAATTCATCTATGGTATATATGCTTATGATACTTTTTATTGCACAACACATTCGCATGAGGTCTCGATAGGCCTCTGGGTAATCTTGTGGGAGGACTCCATCTATTGGGCCATAAAATTCCAAATCCTCCTCCTCATTCCCTTCAATCGGGAGCTTCATGTCTGGAATAATGATAAATCTTAGTGATTTATATCAGTTTTGATCATTTAATATTCAATCTGTCTGAATATATATATGGAGACGGATAAGACATATATATATATATATATTGTTTATAATGTCTTTCTTTCCTTATTGTTTTATTGAAAGTGTTCTACTGTTATTACACTTCCTTGTAACAGTTGGATGTTTTCCGTTGCATTTAGCATAAAGGTTTTAGTCATACATTGTGTACATTTTAGTGCTGGTCGTCGGAACACCATCCCTACTCCACACCTAACACAGATAGATCCCCGTAATAATCCCATGTAATTACATAGGCTATGGCCTGTAGTTTCCTCGTATTGATTTCTTTCATAATCAGTGATTTGATCGTAACATATTTCGCAAATTCGTTGATGGTTATGAAAATATATAGTTGCCGTTGCACGGATTAAGCAGTAGAGATGCTCTAGCCGGGTGTAGAGGGGTGGAGTGAGGGTTGATATCACCTCCTCTATTGCCCTGCCGTAATCTTCTACTATCTCTCTAGTAGCTTCGACCGGGAGTTTCATAGTCTGTAATAGACAGTACTTAAAATATTTTATTTGTAACTACTCGTTTATTATTTATTTGTTTGATCATCCTGGATAGGATTTAATATACGCGAGTTTAAGTTTATTTATGTGTACTGTACGAGTTGTTCCGTCAGATAATATTTTAACATTCTGATTAGGCAACAATTCGAGTACTTTATACGGTCCTGAGTACTGATCTGTGAACTTTGTCCTCCGAGGTTCTTTCAAAAGATACACTAAATCTCCTGCTTTAAAATCTTGCGGATTAATTTTCCGATCATAATATTGTTTAGACTTGGCTTTTGCTTTTATCAAATTTTCTCGGGCTTCAGTTTGCAGATTAGTTATTTTATAAAATAAATCTCTAAGATATTCAGCATATGTGGGTTCCAAATCTTCACCAATAGGTTTTTCACTCGAAGGTTCTCGTGCAATGCATCCGAAAACTAATTCATGCGGTGAAAATTTAGTACCCTCATGTACTGCAGTATTATATGAAAACATTGCTAAATCTATCCAATTATCCCAATTGTCGTCATTTGTCGTGTATTGTTTTAAGTACTCTGTTAGTACGTGATGCGATCTTTCTATCGAACCATTACTCTGTGGATGATAGGCTGTAGTAACATATCGTTTAATTTTGAATCGTTTGGCAACGATTTTAATCAAACTTGAAGTAAAATTTGTTCCTTGATCAGTTAAAATGGCTTTAGGTGATCCGAATCGACAAATAAACCGTTTTATGAACACGTCCGCTATATCGGCAGAGGTGGTTCGAGCTAAAGGTATCGCTATTGAATATTTCGTTAATAAATCTTGTATCGTTAGTATGTGTGTTCTTCCTTTTCTGGTTTTTGGTAATGGTCCAACGATGTCCATGCTGATTTTGTCGAATGCTTTACCTGGAGTATCTGTCAATACCATTGGTTGTTTTATTTTTATTCTTGTTAACTTCTTCATTTGACAGTCTTGGCATTCTCTGATGAATTTTTGAATTTCTTTTTTCATATTTTCCCAATAGTAATTTTGTCGTATCCTGTGGTAGGTTTTTGTGACTCCTTTGTGTCCTCCACTGGATGACGTATGCTTTTCCTTTATTATGTGTTCTCTCAGATTTTCGGGTGGTGTTACCACATCACCAGTGCAAATAGTGATTGTTATTGGTAGTTCTCTGAAGATATCCTTTAATCTATTTATAATATATTTTCATGGTACATCCTCTATATTATGTGGGTTCTACTTATGGCGAATGATTTCAGATCGAATTCGGTAACTACGTCCCATAATGACATGAGACCATTTAAAATGTTATCGGGTCGTATAGTAGTTCTTAAATCTTCTTTGATCGGTAGACTTATTATATATTTAGTTCCATCTGGTACTGGTCGGGCCCTTTCTAGGGTATGGTCTACATGATTTGGTAGTAAATTTTCTGTTTCGAGTTCTTAAGCACCTCTATCGATTGGACTTCCATCCAATCCGATGAAAATGACTCTATTATCTTTTATTTTTGCCAAAGAATCTCTAGATTCTCTTATCACCAATGGGGTTTGATTAAAGATTGTATCTTCATTTCTACTTGTCGTTGTTCTAGGTGATAATTGAGGTGGTGATGAAAATATGTCTATTATTTCCATTGGTTCTTCTTCTTCTTGTGATGTTCTTGTAGTTTCGATTTCTTCTTCTTGTGATGTTCTTGTAGTTTCGATTTCTTCTTCTTGTGATGTTCTTGTAGTTTCGATTTCTTCTTCTTGTGATGTTCTTGTAGTTTCGATTTCTTCTTCTTGTGATGTTCTTGTAGTTTCGATTTCTTCTTCTAAGATTTTCCTTTTTGGTGAAGGACCAGTAATTGATGAATCGCTTGATAGAGTTCTTTTTCGTTTTTGTTCCCAATTTTGAGACGTTTCTGATGATAACGTATTTAATTCCATATCTTCATCTTCTGACTCGTCTAACATTGGTATACGTTTAGGTTTTCTTTTTGGAGTTTCTAACTGTTTGAGTTCCCTATTTGGGAATGCTAAATGTCTGCTTCTTGTCATTGGTCCTTCAAAATCTTCCGGTGAAGTTGACCGTAAATTTTTCTTTTGAGGAGGTTCGCCTTCTGGCGGATCCTCTTCTTCCCTTGCTCTTATTGGTAGGCATACTTCTGGTGGATTTCTTGATAACGCATCAGCGTTAAGATTACTTTCCCCCTTTTTATAACTTATTTCGAATTCATAGTCAGATAATTTAAGTTTCCATTTCCAAATTCGAGAATTTGGATCTTTTATTGAATTCATCCACACCAGAGGTTTGTGGTCTGTTTCGATTTTAAATTTTCGACCATATAAATAGGGTCTAAAGTGCGTTACGCAATAAATTATTGCTAAACATTCTTTTTCAATAGTGGAATAATTCTGTTCTGCTGGATTTAATAAACGGGACGCATAAGCAATAGGAAGATCGTCGCCGGTGAATTCTTGACTAAGCACTCCTCCTATGGCGTAACCTGAAGCATCCGTCGTTACCTTTAACGGGTGCGAGAAATCTGGGTATTGAAGTATTGGTTTAGATATTAGAGCTTTCTTTAATGTTTGGAATGCTTCTTCTTCTTCTTTGTCCCAAATAAATTTCTTTGTCTTTTTCAATAAATTTGTTAATGGTTTCGACTTTCTTGAGAATTCAGGTATAAATCGTCTATAATATCCTATTAATCCCAAGAATTGTTTAATGTTTTTAGGGGTTTTAGGTCTAGGAAAATTCTCTGCTGCTTCAATCTTTTTGGGATCTGGTTTTACTCCATGTTCGTCAATTATGTGTCCTAAATAGATCACTTCATGTCGTAAAAATTCACATTTATCTGGTTGAAGCATTAATTTTGCTTCTCGTAGTCTTTTCATTAGTCTTGTAAATTTGATTTCGTGTTCACGAAGAGATCTGGAATATATTACTATGTCATCCAGATAAACAAAAAGTTCGGTTCCTTGAAGTCCTGATAGAACGCTATTCATGAGGCGTTGAAATATTGCAGGAGCATTCTTTAATCCAAAGGGCATTCTTGTAAACTGATAATGTCCGTATGGTGTAGAAAATGCTGTCTTGTGTGCATCTTCTGGTGCCATCTTTATCTGATGAAACCCTGATGCTAAGTCGAATGTAGAGAAATATTTTGCACTTCCTAATTGATCTAATATTTCTGTAATATTTGGTAGAGGAAACGCGTCGCCTATCGTTTTCTCATTTAGCTTACGATAATCGATAACTACTCTCCATCGTTTTTTTCCTGTTGAATCTGGTTTCTTGGGGACGATCCATATGGGAGAACTATACGGAGATGAGGACGATTCTATCACGCCGGTTTCCAGTAATTCTTTCATTTGTCGGTTTATTTCATCTTTATGAACTGGTGGATATCGATACTGCCGAGTATTTATCGGTATATCATCCGTAGTATGAATTCTATGTTGTATGCTATCTGTTCCTTCCAAAGTTTCTCCTGTTAGATGAAAGCGATCTTCATTTTCCTTTATTAGTTGCATCACATTTTCTTTTTCTTCCTCGTTTAAGTGATCCAACCTTAGTAGTTTTAAGATTTCTTCAAATCGATTTTCTTTCGATATCTTTGTTAAGTTACATCGTTTATAGGAACGTTCTTCAAATGGTAGTATTTCAATTGTAGGTACTACAACGTTACAATCTTCATCCGTAGTATTTATTATTCTCAAATGGGCTTTTCCTTCTTGATTTGTTACTAAGGCATTTCCCAAATAGATTCCTTCTTTGACATGTAGTTTTCCTACGTATCCTTCACGCAATTCTGGATTTGCAATATTAATATGGAAAGGGACTGAACTTCTTTTTGGCACGAATATCTCCTCGTATGTATTAAAGGGAATATAGTTTCTTCCCCACTTGATTTGCCTTTTTGCATAATCGATGCTGGCTTCTTGATGTAACAGAAATTCGGATCCTAAGATTCCGTCTTCATCGTCAAACAGAGCGTCGTTTACCACATGGAAATTCACTGGATGATTCGCAATCATTATTGATGCCGTCCCTAGGGTAGCTTGATTCGAATCGATTATTCCACGGATATATATGATTTCTTGAGTATTGACGATTGTTGATTCTGTTACCATTGATTTCTTGATGAGGTTGACGTCGGATCCCGAGTCCACCATTAATCGTGCCTTCCCTTCCAGATTTGGAGATGTTATTAGTATTGTTGGAATATTTCGTACGGTATTAATTGGAACAGTTACTGTTCGTTTATTTGTTCGTTTTCTTCCTCCATCGAGTCCCTCTTGGTTTGTTTTTCCTTTGCTGACCTTTTTTCCTCGATTTCTAACGTCGGTTTGCAGGGTGTTAACTTTCCTGATGGTTTTGCTTCTTCTGTTTTGGGGACTCCTATTTTCATTATTTTTTGACGCTGAGGAGGGTTCCCACTCCGGATTGCGCCAGACGTTTCCGGATGGCCCTGCTCGTTTCCCTGATTCATTCTTGAGTATGGGACTAGTTCTCCTGATTCAATCTTGGCCTTGAACTTGAAACAATCCTTGATCAAATGTCCTGGTTTCTTGCAATAGTTACAGGATATTTCTAGTTGATTGGGTGGCGATGTTGCTGCTCCGCTATTTTGCGGTTGATTATTCTGCCACTCGTTATTTCGCATAGGATTGTTTTGCCATTTCGGTACGGCACCTTCATTTTTAGGAGGTCCGGAATTCGATTTATTGTGGGGTGTCGTTGGATTCGCTCTTTGATCGCGAGACACGGGTTGCTGACGAGTATATGAACTTGCTCTCATTCTTTCGTCTTCAATTTTAACCTCTTTATCAACTTTTACGGCTAGAGCATAGATTTCATCCAGCTCTAATCCTTGATTTTCCTGTCTTAAGCGTAAAGATATTTCACGAGGTAATCCTTTAATAAAAGCTTCCAATGTGTCCGCATTGATATTTTCTTGGAGCGTATCGGTTATTTCCCCATAATTTCGTTTTTCTCCGTCCATTATAGCCAAACGCAAATCTTGAACGCGAGTTATGTAGTCGAGAATATTTTCTCCTTGTTTTTTAAATGTATTTCCTAATTCGCCTTTATATTGATTCACATTTTTACACGGCGCGAAGTACTGCTTCAATTTATTTCCGAATTCGTCTAAGGTAATTAGATCGGAATCGCCTATTGCAATTAAAGCAGAGCCGCGTAGTTTATTCATTAGTAGTTTTGTTAATTGCATCTCTTGCTGAGGAGCTAACATTGATTTTGCCCGTTCGCATGCTTTTAAGAATTGAAAAACAGATGGTCGATAGCCATCAAATAAAGGAACTGCTTCTAACGCAAGTTTGATTGGAATTTTTCCGTCCGTCGGATCCTGTTTAGACTTAAAGTCGCGAATTTCTACTTCACGCGGTACTGGACGTTTTTCAACCGGATTTGGAGTAACTACTTCAGATTTTATACTGTGAACGTCATTGGCGCGTTCTTTCTCTAATTTTTTTACTCTTGCAGTTACTGACTCAACGTTAATATTGAGAGGAGTTGAGTTAAAGTTTCGGCAGGAGTCAATTCACTCCTTGTTTCTAAAGCTGTCTTCGCCTGTCGGATTATTTCCGTTTGCCTTCGCAATTCTTCCTCTTCGTCTCTTTCACCGTGATCCGACATGGTTCTTTTTTAACGTGTTTGATTTTACTGATTTGATTTCTCAACTATGCGGATTATCCCACCGCTGCCACCAATTAAAACTCCTATGTTACGTCCCTACTTTTTATTCGGGGCTGCGTTTTTAAGGGAGTTTATATTTACGATCCGCTTTCGAGCTAGTCCAGGGACTTACGCTCTGGGATAGTTGAGTACGACACATTATAGATTATAACACATTTTAATTTGTTAATTACCTTAATTCACACGCGGTGATGAGATATCGATTGGAATCAACCTCCACTCAATGGGTCCTGATGGTAACCCGTTGATTTCGGGTGCGTCGTTTTCTTTGGGCACTGCCCAGGGTCCTGCTTCGAGTGTTTACCCGAAGGGTTGGTAATTTTGATTATGTAAAACTGCCGGTTGCGCAGGAACTCCCAATAATTGTATAGTTTCTGCTGGTGCGTTTCTGAAGGCGAACGCCAATTTTCTTAACTGGTATTTTCTTCCGGCTCTGTGACCTCTGGGCATCGCCACCTTTTAATTGATGGTTCGTTTTACTTAGTTTCATTCTTTCCCGGGATCATGGTTTACGCCTAATTTCCAGTGACACCGTGGGCGGCTGTCCTGCTTATTAGAGTCACTTTCGACAGGCGCAAAACATGATCACTCGTAAACCATTTTGGGATTAATTAAACACGCGTATCGCTCTTTATAACCACTGTTTGATGACCCCGTGGGCGGCTGTCCTGCTTATTAGAGTCACCGCCAGTGGAAACAAATTGCGAATGTTTAAGAAAGATTCATCGGTAGAGTTAGTAATCGCGGAAATCGCATTTTACACCCAATACCCGATGACACCGTGGGCGGCTGTCCTGCTTATAAGTGTCATCCTTGACGGGCGCAAATCACGATTAACTTTGTTCATTTTTCACGATTTATAAATTGATGATAATAAAAAGGTGTTGATGCCCAAAGTAAGGAATAGGATCACTAAGGTAAAACTTCACTCACTTGTTTGGGTTTTACTAACACTTTTATTGTTTGTAGTAGTTCCAAAGGTTTGGCGATTGATCGTTCTGAATTATAGATCGATTAATAATCATTGATTGATTGAATATTCACATAATAATAAACTCCTTCGCGGGTGGTCCGATCCCTTTTTATAGGGCAGTCGGTCACTCCTTCTCCAGGTTTGTCACATGACAATTTAGACGGTGGGAGATGAAATCTTCCAATCATCTGCCGTGGGATCCACCTGAAGAATTCTTTCCAGAGGGCTATCCGAGAGTTTTGTTTACTGCAGAATTTGAGCTATTGCGCGCCTATTTCGGTGTCTTCTGACTTACTTAAGACGTATTTCTGCCGTTATACGAAACTCTCAGCAGCGTCGATAGTTAGATTCTTAGTTTAATTCATTTTTTTTATGCTTACGCTATTGGGTTTTCGATGTGCTCTGTACGATTGCCTTCGTACAGCCCACATACTAGGGATTGAAGTTAATGTACATCGGTTCCGTATTGGAGCTCGATTTACTGGATATTAAGGGAGGGCAAATTTGTGGCGATGATCAGGAGCACAGCTTCGTGAAGGTGTCGACTCCGCTGGCGGAAGGGGCCTCTGACCCATCAGCTGGCGTCTACTGGTCCCCCTGGTGTGCGCGCGGTTGGCTAGCTGGTGTGCAGCTAGTCAGTGTGTGGCTACCTCCTTCGTGCTGGTTCTCCTGCTCACTATTGCCGTTGATGATTCTTGACTTGGTTTTCTTATCGCGAGTTTCGATTATAATGCCTTTTCGGCTATGTATTATATTTATAACTTATTAGAGATGGTTATAAAATACTAAAGTACGAAATAGTAAGTTTGAATGTTTTAAAGGATTAAATAATAGTAGACTCCACGTCGCGGGACGTGACACCTATTGATTTTGTCTTTTAACGCACTATCAACTCAGGACTTCCAAAAAGTTAGTGCCATTTGAAAAACCGAACTTGACCATCGTATCTTTTAAAATAATAATCGAAAAAAAAATTCGTTCGGGCTAAAAAGTTGGGCCCCTCGTACCATGCATTCCCCATTTTTTTCAGATTTTTAGTAACAATACTTTAGGAGATATAGCTCTGTCCAGTGTTAGCTGGGACACCCTGTATGTCCCATTCGACCTTAATGCGCATGCGCCGATATTGTGCGAGAGAGAAAGACATGTGCGAGCGAGAGAAGTCTGGATTCTCAATACTTTTCGCGCTCGCACCAGTTCACACATGTCTTTCTCTCTCGCACCATATCGGCGCCTGCGCATTAAGGCTGCCGTCTCAGTGGGCCTTGAATGTGTGCGTACGCTCACACAAGCTAAGTTATGCGTGTACATACACGTGTGTAGTAAACAAATCGTATATTACAACTTTCGTCCTGGAATTGACCAAAAGGAAGTTTTTGCGGGTACAGTTGCCTCCAGTAGACATCCGTGCAGACGGGTCTGGTGCGTCTGAATGCTAATAACCACCGTACGTTGAAATAATAATGAATTCATGATTAGAAAAGTGACAGAATGAGACTTCAAGGCTTCTCTGTTGGTGGCGCTAATGTACTCGAGCCTCATTCTGTCATTTTTCGAGTCCTAAATTCATTATTATTTCAACGTACGATGGTTATTAGCATTCAAACGCACCAGACCCGCCTGCACAGATGTCTGGGACATTCCACGCGAAATCGGACACTTTTCGGAGTAACATTTCGGATGTTGCTGAAATTTGAATATATTGTAGTCTTTAGTGATATTTAAACGTACCTCAAAGGATTTTTCAAAATTTGGAAAAGTGTCGATTTTACAGCTGTTTGAAGTAGAGCTGTTGATACCCGGGAGTACGGGTACCCGGGTACCCGTGAGATACCCGGGAAAAACGAAAATTCCCGGGTAGTTACTACCCGGGTAAACTACCCGAGATACTCGAGAGTCTCGAGATCTCATAGAGTACCGTTCCATAATTGGAGCCACACTTCTTAATGTTATTCCAAACCCTTCGGGGGTCGAAAGCCATAAAATTCGGTGAGGTACCGCAGGGGGTTGACCTCGCCACAGGGTGCCAGACCTGCATCTCTCTGACAGGCATCGCTTCAGGATTACGTTCTGTACTCTGTAAGTTCTCGAGATTCTCGGGTAGTTTTCCCGGGTAGTAACTACCCGGGAATTTTCCTCGTCCCGGGTATCTCACGGGTACCCGGGTACCCGGTCCAGAGCTACAGCCCTAGTTTGAAGATAAGTGCTAACTTTTTTTCAGTAAATTATAGCTATGGAAGTAGTAAACGGATGGAGATGAGCTTTACGATGCTTATAGAGAAGACATTGAAGTTTTAAGAAAAAATTATTTAGTTTAAAAAAATAAAAATTTGAACCATTTTTGTGCAATTATTTTAAACAAATGCAGTTTTTTAATATCGGGCGCGATTTTAAAAATCTAAAAAAAAAGGAGAATATAGTTCTATCCTTCCCCTTGATGGACTAATTTTCAAAAGTATGGACGTTTTAAAATTGGCCCTGTATAAATTGCCGAAAGTTGACGCTGCGTCAAATCACACCGACTCGACTGGCTGAGCCGTGCGGTACACGCAGCGGCCAAGTGCTATTCTTATACAGTTTTCTCGAATACGGCAAGTATTTGTAAAAAAAGTGAAGAAGGAACACTTTTACTGTTTTTTATACACAACATAGTACGGTAATTCAATTTTTGGTGTTCGCAATATTTTCCTTGAAACGAAGGTGACACTCAGTTTTTTAAATGGAATGCTATATATTTGATTATCCAATATGAAAGCGACTGTCAAGACAAGCTCAACCATATAGTATAGTATGACCTTCAAGCCTACACATGGTTAGGAATGAAATAAATATAACGAACTATTTATCTAGTAGATATTTCATCTATGAAATCTACGTTCTCGCCTGACTGCCGAAAACCCTCAGCGTGCAGGATTACACGTTCTTGCCTGACTCCTATCTATCCTCAGTGTGTAGGATTCTACGTGCTCGCCTGACTCCCGAAAACCCTCAGTGTACAGGATTACACATTCTCGCCTGATTTCTTACCCCACATTGTCATCATCTCCAAAGACCTCAACCCAGGACGTGACATAGTACACACGTGTAGGACTTCCGTTTCCGGACGCGAGAGTGGTAGAAGTGTATATGTGGTGCTGCGAGTTGGGTGTGGAAAGTGTGAGTGTGGAGGGATACCAGAGGGTAGAGAGCTGTGGCAGAAGGTGAGAGGAGGGGTAGGAAAGGTGGAGTGAAAGGGGAAAAGGGCGGGGACAGTGCGTGGCGAAGTGCAGGGCGGGTGTAGAGAGCGGGTTAGACGATAGGGCAATGAGGCTCCTACAAGAGGTGGCAACAACACTAAAGGACCTCACGGAGGTCTGCCGAGCGCTGACCTCCCTGGTCAATGAAGGGCCAGCTACAAGGGGGCAGGTGGTGGACTTCACCACGAGGATTGGGACGGCCTGTGCATCGGTGGCCAAGACCGTGGAGGAGGCCGTGGCAAATCAGGTCCTCCGGAAGCTTCCCCCTCCCCCAGCCCCTACCCCCGCCCCGAAGGGGGGTGTGGGACAGAGCGGGGAAGTCCCCCAGTCCGGCGGGAAGGCAGGGAGCCCTGGTAAGGTGGGGGGGGGAAGAGCAGCAGTGGCAGTAGCAGCAGCAGCAACAAGAGGTCGAGGACATCCCCACTGGAGGAGAACCGCCCGGACCTCCAGAATAAGAAAAGGGCATACGCCGACATGGCAAGGAGCCAGCCCGGGGTGGCGCCCCCCAATCTGGAGGATCCGGAACCTCGGATGGAGGTCGAGATGCTGGAACCCGAGCAAGTGGAGACGGGTGGCCCCATGGACCCCTCTGCCCGTGACCCCCAGTTGAAGGTGGGAGAGCAGGGTACCCCGTGGAAGCGGGCTCTGACCAAGGGCCAGATTAAGAGGGCCCGGCAGGCCCAGAGGAAGAGGGACCTGCAGGACCAAAAGACCCTACGGAGAAGCGAGCTAGGGCCGCGGCAGTCCCAGCAAAACCCCCACCTGGGGACCCAAATACAGGGATATAGGCAGGGTCAGCAACAGCAACCGCACTGGCAACAGGGGTCGGGAACAAGCCCAGGTAACCACCCCCGTAGTGGACCTGCCGCCAAGAGAACACCAGTGAAGCTCCCTCCGCCGACAAAAAAGAGGCCGGAGGCGGTACTTGTAAAAGTGCCCCCTGCATCCACCTACATGGACACGTACAAGCTTCTCTTATCAAAGGGGAGGGAGACGCTGGCGGGGGTGAAGGGGGTCAGGAAGACCCGCCTCGGTCACATTCTTCTTGAAACGGAGAAGGGGGCGAATACCGGGGCCCTGACCGACCGTATCAGGGAGAGGCTGGGCACCCGGGTAGACTGCAGCCCGCTTCAGACTAAGGTGGCAGTGGAGGTCAGAGACTTGGACCCAGCGGTGGAGGGACCTGAAATCCTTAGGGATCTCAGTGGGGCGATAAAGGTGCCCCTGGAACGACTGAGCCTGAAAATGCTCAGACTAGGGCAGAATGGGACGCAGATGGCGATAATAGAGGTCCCGGTGAACGACCTAAAGACCCACCAGGAAGGGATCCGGTTCAGGTCGGGGGTTACTGTAGTGAGGGCCAGAGTGCTGCCGCGCCTTACGAGGTGTTATAGGTGCCACCTGCTAGGGCACGTGGCCAGGGATTGCAGCACGGTCAGAGAGGGCAAGGAGTTATGTAGGAGGTGCGGGTCGGATGACCACGTTATCGCTCGCTGCCCTAACCCCCCTAAGTGTGGGGTCTGCACCAAGGAGGGGTACACGGGGGCGAGGGTGGCTCATGTGACGGCATCTCTGGCATGCCCATTTAACAAGGCTAAACCTAGGGCGGGGGCTAGGGGCACGGGGTCTCGGGTCCCTAATGGCCCTTAGAATAGCCCAGATCAACCTCAATAGGTGTCGTCTGGCGCAGGACATGATGGAGCACCTGATGTCCCATATGAGCGTGGATGTGGTCGTTATCTCAGAACCATACCGGCAGCAGAACTATTGGTTCAATGATGCTGCCGGCGACGTATCCATCTGGGTTACTGGGTTTAACGGCCACTTCCCGATACGGGCACGCCCGGTGGTCGCGAACGGGGTGGCGGCGGTAATTTGGGAAAATAGGCTGGTTCTGAGCTGTTACTGCTCGCCAAAAAAGAACCTCCCGGACTTCGAGCAGTACTTGGATACCATGGAGGGTATCATGGGGGAAATGTGGTCCCCGGGGATGGGGACGATCCTAGCGGGGGACTGGAATGCTAGATCCCCGGCCTGGGGAGGAGGACGCCTTGATAGGAAGGGGACGGCTCTCCTGGGCCTACTGGGCAGGCATGGCCTAGTGCCGGTCAAGGTCCCGGACAAGTTCACGCACACCTTCGAACGGAACAAGAGGAGATCGTTTATCGATGTAATGTCCGTGGACCGGGGCACCGCCAAGGGGTTAAGGAGCGAGGTCCTTAAACAATACTCTTACTCGGACCACAGTTACGTCCTGCATACTATCAAGAGACCGAGCGGCCGACGTACGGCCCCGGAGTGGCCGAGATATTCCACCAAGGACCTCGACCCTGAGGCGGTGACCCTGCAGTTTGGCCGGCTCAACGGGGGCGAGGCCGGCCTGCCCAGCGGAGGGGAACCTAGGGCGGAGCGTTTTCAGAGGCTCCTTGAGGAGACGGTAAGGTCGACCCTCCCCAGGAAGTCCCTCCCCAGGGGCTCCAGGAAGCCGAACGGATGGTGGTGCCCAGAGGTTGCGGAGGCACGAGCGGAGTCGCTCAGAGCGAGGAGGCGCTCCCAGAGACGTAGGAAAAGGGGCGGACCGGAGGCGGAGGAGGCACGGATGGCCTACTCTTTGGCGAAAAGGAGGGTGCAGATCGCGATCTGGATGGCGAAGGAGGCTCAGTGGCGGGGGTTCTGCTCCCAGGTCGACCTTGACCCATGGGGCAAACCGTACAAAGCGGTCATGGCTGGACTTGGTGGCCGGGCACCGAGGACGATTATGTCCCCGGCCCAAGTCCAAGAAGTACTTACACAGCTCTTCGTTACGGCCCCATCACCACCCCCCCCCCCAACGACCCCTGCCCTGACCTCCCCAGCTCCCATCCCCCCGTCCCGGTTACCCCCAGTGGAGGTACCGGACGTGGTGGATGTCGGGATGGATCTGGTTGACGACGCGATCAGGGGCCTAAAACCCAAGAAGGCCCCGGGGCTGGACGCGGTCCCCTCAGAAGTGGTCGCGGTGATCGCTAGGGCTTTTAGGAGCGAGCTTAGGGAGACGATCGCCGACACCCTGGCCAGGGGGAGCATCCCTCCGGCGTGGAAAAGAGCAAGGGTGGTGCTCATCCCGAAGCCCGGGAAGGATCTCAATGCGCCCGGTGCCTACCGCCCAATTAGCGTCCTCCCTGCCCTTAGCAAGGTTTGGGAGTACGCTATAAAGGCTATTATTGAGCGGGGGATTGGCCGGGACCCATTTGCCCCCACTCAGTTTGGGTTCCGTAGAGGCGTGGGAACAATCGAGGCGGTCCAGGAAGCCCTGAAGTTCGCGGAGGGCTGCGTATCGAAGAACAGGTCCAGGATTTGCGTGATGGTGCTGATCGACGTCAGGAATGCTTTCAACACCATCCGATGGGACCTCATCATCCGGGAACTGCACAAGAGGGGGGTGCACCCGGCGGTCATTAGAGTCCTGGAGGACTACTTCTCGGACCGGTGGGTGACTGTCCATACACAAGACGGGGAGGTTAGGGCTGAGATCACTGCGGGGGTCCCCCAAGGCTCCGTCTTAGGACCATTCCTATGGAACTTGGTCTACGACGGGGTCATAAGGACGGTGGGGACTGGACGATTCGTGAAGGCCATTGCATATGCGGACGACCTGGCAGTCGTGTTCTCGGCCAAGGACGTGGCCCATGCGGATGCGATGATGACGGGTACGCTCGGCAGGGTCAGGGCATGGTTCGAGGCATCGGGTCTGGGGATTGCCACTGAAAAAACGGAGATGATCGTCCTTGCGGACCTCCGCAGTGATAAGGAAAGGAGATTCCCGGTGTTGGGGTCGTATAGAGCGGTGACGAAGTCGGTGCGCTATCTGGGGGTCACCATTGATTGCCGGCGCAGTTTCAAAACCCACCTGGAAGAGGTGGTCCGACGGGGAGAGGGTGTTAGTGGAGCGCTGGCCTCCCTGCTCCCAAACGTTAGAGGCCCCTCTGTGGGGTCAAGGAGACTCTACTATAACGTTTGGGAGTCAGTAGTCATGTACGCATCCCCGGTCTGGGCCCCGGCGATGAATAAGGGTGTCTGCCGCACTATCCTACGCAGGGCCCAGAGGGCGGCCCTGATTAGGACCACTACGGCCTACCGCACGGTGTCGTTCCACGCTCTGTGCGTTGTGGCGGGGAGAATGCCCCTTGACGTAAAAGTGACCATGTGGGGCGAGATATTTAAGGCGAGGGCAGATGACCGGGATAACCCGCTACTTCAAGGGGATACAGCGGCGCTAAGGGCCAGGCTGACCACTCACAAGGAGCGGGCACTGGCGGCCGCGGTTGAGAGATGGCAATCGATGTGGGACGCCTACGAAGCGGGTACCTGGACGAAGCGCCTGGTCCCCGCTGTCACTACGTTCATGAAGGGGGTCGGCATTGCCCGGCAACCGGACTATTGGCTGACCCAGCTTATGACGTCACACGGCTCCTTTGCCGCGTTTAGGCAAAGGATAGGTAAGGCCAGAAGCGACATATGCGAGGAGTGCGGCGCGGGTAGGGACGACGCGGAGCACGTCCTCACGACCTGCCTCGCCTTCGAGGAGGAGCGGCAGACCCTGGCCCGGGCAGTGGGTGGCCCGATAACACCCGAAACCATCATCCCCCATGGCCATGAGGAGTGAGGAGAGGTGGAATCACCTAAGGGCCTTTGCGGCAGGGGTCATGGGCAGGAAGGCCCATAGAGAGATGATTAAGGAGAAAGAGCTGCGGGATGCCCAGGCAGCGCTGGCCAGGGAGGAAGCCCGCATAAGGGCCCAAAACAGGCAAAGGCGGGCTCGGAAAAGGAAACGGGTTGGTGGCCCCCAGGTGGGAAGACCTCCAAGCAAGAGGATCAGGAGGGTGCCCCCTCCCCCAGATGGAGACGGATAGTCTCGCATGGGACCCCCTTGTGCAGTCTCGGTCCTCTATCTCTTTTACCCGCGTATTTAACCGTACTGACTGGGTGGGAACACCCCTTTTTTGGTGTATCCCCCCATGTTTCTTTTAGCGCGTATTTAACCGCTTTAGGAGGGGGGGCTTTTTACGCCCCTCAAGTTTTTACCCGCGTATTTAACCGCTCTGACTGGTGGGAACACCCCTTTTTGGTGTATCCCCCCACGTCTTTTTTAGCGCGTATTTAATCGCTATATGAGGGGGGGCTTTCTACGCCCCTCAAGTTTTTACCCGCGTATTTAACCGCCCTGACTGGGTGGGAGCACCCCTTTTTGGTGTATCCCCCCACGTTTCTTTTAGCGCGTATTTAACCGCTTTAGGAGGGGGGGCTTTTTACGCCCCTCAAGTTTTTACCCGCGTATTTAACCGCTCTGACTGGTGGGAACACCCCTTTTTGGTGTATCCCCCCACGTCTTTCTTAGCGCGTATTTAACCGCTATATGAGGGGGGCTTTCTACGCCCCTCAAGTTTTTACCCGCGTATTTAATCCGCTCTGACGGGTGGGAGCACCCCTTTCTGGTGTATCCCCCCACCCTTTAGTATTAACCGCGTATTTAACCGCTTCGACGGGTGCGGAGCACCCCTTTTGGTGTTCCCCCCCTTGTTAACGCGTACGTAACCACCGGAAGGTGGTGGGGTACACACACACCTGTGTGGTGCCCCATGTATGGGGAGGCAGGCCCGGCCCCTCCTTGCATGAGGAGGAGGATGGACCTGCGCAGGGACCGCGTGGACACGCGGCGGGGCGTTAAGGAGGGCTCTCCACCGGTGTACGGTGGCCGGGGGGAGAAGTAGTGCACTGAAGTCCCCCCCTCGGCACGGAGGCCTGGGCAAGGAGGCACATCAGAGGGGGTTTTTAGTGGGTATCCCGCCAGTAGGGCGGGGAGTCCCACATAACCGCGGCATCATGGCCAAGGTATGCATAAAGCATTTTCCCCCTCTCTCTAAAAAAAAAAAAAAAAAAAAAAAAAAGAGGTTAGGTTGAGAGGCAGGTAGTGCGTGGCGGGAAAGTATAGACGGAGAAGCGAGTAGAGAAGCCTGGTGGACAGGTGTGGAAGCAAGGAGAGCTGGCAGGAAGGCGGGAAGTTTGAATGGGGTAAAGGATAGAGGAGGTGGGTAAAAGGTCTACCAATCACTGCGCGGCACCGGTTGGGAGTTCGATCGCGGGGTCGCGGGGCGGGGGTGTCGGGGGACACCTCCTGCCCTAGGAGCAGCGACCCCGGAAGGGGCGACTGGAGCGCGTGATCCGTCGCGAGTCGCCAGTCCCGGAGAACATTGCTGGGGGAGGTCTTAATACTCCCCCAGGGACGACCCCGTTCAGGGGACCTAGCGCGGGGCTGCACCGAAGCGCAAGGGGGGAGGGTAGCGAACGTATCGCTTGATTGATCTCGCGTCCAAATCCCTCCCCTCAGGCGCGCAGCTCCGCGCGCGAGGTAGATCACCTTGGTGGTTTTAGTGGGTTCGAGTCCCACATAACCCCCTGCCCGCCCCCGCGGGCGGGGGGTATCCGTGGGGATTTCCACCAAGTAAAACAAAAAAAAAAAAGGTGGGTAAAAGGTTAAGGGTAAGAGTTGAGAAGGCGGGGATTATAACGTGGAGTTGCCATCGCCGGACGTGTCGCTCGTGTGCTACGCCGACGACACGCTGGTGGTGGCCTCCGGGCAGAGGTGGCTAGCGGCACTGGACCTCGCGGAGAGGGCACTGCGGCGCGTCATCCCCGCGATAGAGGCGCTCGGTCTGCGAGTCGCCTCCGGTAAAACGGAGGCGATATGGCTCGCGGACAGGGTGGGAACTGGCATCCCCGCCAGAGCGTCTCTAAGAGTCGGGGAGGCCTGCATCAGGGTCGGCCGATCGATGAGGTATCTCGGTCTGACCCTGGACACCTACTGGCGATTCGCGCGTCACATTCGGGTCCTGGGCCCCAGGTTGGAGCGACAGGTGTTCGCCTTCGGGCGCATCATGCCCAACCTGGGAGGCCCACACGAAGCAGTTCGGCGTCTATACGTGACGGTCGTCCGGTCCATGGCGCTCTACGGAGCGCCGGTCTGGGCCGGCGACCTGGAGGGCTGCCGCGTGGGGCGGGACCTTTTGGCAAGGGTCCACCGCCGCGCGGTCCTCCGTGCCGTGCGGGCATACCGCACGGTGTCACACGCCGAGCTGTCGGCGCTGGGTGGGTACCCTCCTTTCCATCTGCTCGCTGAGATGGAGGCGGAGGTGTACTTCGCCTCGCATGATCTCAGCGGAGCGAGGGACCCCCTGGCGCCGGTCGGACCCGACGCGCGGGACCAGGCCCGGCGTCGCATGGGAGCCAGATGGATCGACTGGCTCTCCCTCCCGGAACATCGGGGGGGGGGCGCGTCGTCGGGGCGCTGCTGCCCATTCTCGGGGAATGGGTGGGGCGTAGGTACGGCAGGCTTACCTTCCGCCTGACACAGATGCTCACCGGAGTCGGTTGCTTCGGTGACTTCTTGTGTCGCATCGGGCGGGAGGAGGCGCCGCAGTGCCACAGCTGCGGCCGGGGCGACGTGGACTCGGCGGATCACACTCTGGCGAGGTGCGCGGAGTGGCTCGATGACCGCCGAGTCCTGGAGCTGCAGCTGGGTCCCGATCTCTCGCTGGCGACGGTCGTGCGTCGCATGGCGGGAGATCGGGACTGTTGGGACGCCGTCGCCTCCTTCTCCGAGGCTATAATGCTCGAGAAGGAGGAGGCGGAGAGGGACCGCGAGAGGGCGGGCCGGGGAGGCCCGAGCCAAGCGGTCCGGAGGAGGCGGCGCGGGAGAGGGAGATGACCCGGGGCCGGGGGAGGTCGCGCGGCGACTTAGTTGCGTAAGTCGCCCCGCTCCCCCGGATATCAGGCCCCGGGTCGCGCCGTCCCGCCGCTCCCCGCTGTAGGGGATCGGGATGGGGCCGCGCCGCGCAACGGGCGCGGCCGTTACGCCCCCCGGTGCGCCGCCCCCTCTGTGTCGGAGGGGGACGCGCGCCGGGGGACGTCGGGAAGGAGTCGGGAAACGCGGCGGCCCCCGTTGTCGCGAAGGGCCGCCGCGGACGACGAAGCGACGGGGGTGACCGCCGCGGTCGGCGATTCGTGGCATCGGACTCGCCAGGGCCGCGGCGGCGTCGCGAGGCACGGAGAACGGGGGGGGGGCCGTCCTAAAGCCCCCCCCCCCCGCCAGGGGAGCGGCGGCCGCCGCTCCCGTCTGAGCGATCGAGCTTCCCCCGGGGTACGCAGTGTGCCCCGGCCCGGCCGCGCGCTACCAAGCATTGCGCGGCGACCGGTTGGGAGCTCGATCGCGGGGTCGCGGGGCGGGGGTGTCGGGGGACACCACCGCCCTAGCAGCAGCGACCCCGGAAGGGGCGACTCGGGCGCGTGATCCGTCGCGAGTCGCCGGTCCCGGAGAATATTGCTGGGGGAGGTTGTCATACTCCCCCAGGGACGACCCCGTTCAGGGGACCTAGCGCGGGGCTGCATTGAAGCGCAAGGGGGAAGGGTAGCGAACGTATCGCTTGTTTGATCTCGCGTCCAAATCCCTCCCCTCGGGCGCGCAGCTCCGCGCGCGCGGTAGATCACCTTGGTGGTTTTAGTGGGTTCGAGTCCCACACAACCCCCTGCCCGCCCCCGCGGGCGGGGGGTATCCGTGGGGATTTCCACCAAGTAAAACAAAAAAAAAAAGGCGGGGATTATAAATAAAGAACGTGAGGCAAATGGTGGAGTCCAATGGTGGGGAGGGGGGGGGGGAGGGAGACAATAGGAGAGGAAAAGGGAAGGCAGAAAAGTGAGGAAAGGCGTAGGGAAGACACTGTGAGCAGTGTTAGTAGCAATGCGGGAAGCATGGATAGCTGCGGGTGGAAAAAAAGGAAGGAAAGGGACGAGGGAGGAGGGAGGGAGGTGGAGTGGGAAGGAGCAGGATTTAAAAAGAGCTCGAGAACGGTGAGGTCGCCTGTTGGTAGGGGGAAAGAGGGGGGGGGGGGGAGCGGGGAGGTGGAGGAGATGGGAAGTGTGGTGAGGCTGTTAAGGGGGATGATGAAGGAGTTAAAGGAGGAGAAAGAGGAAATGAGGAACGAGATGAGGGAGGTGAAAGAGGAGATGAGGAAGGAAAGGGAGGAGAGAATAAAGGAGATGGAGGAGTGGAGGGAGGAGAGGAGGAAATGGGAGGAGGATAGAAAGGAGGAAAGTAGGAGGAGGGAAAAGATAGTAGAGAGGTTAGAGAGGGTGGAGGAGAGGGACGGGAGGTTAAGGAAATGATAGGGAAGATAGAGAAATGGGATAGGGGAGAGGAAGGGAGGGTTGGGATGGCGAGGGGGGGGGTGATGGAGGAGTGTTGGTTAAGAGTAAGAAAGATGGAATTAAAGCAGGACAAGAGGGAGAGGGAGGAGAGAAGGAGCAATGTGCTGATACGGGGGCTCGGGGCGGAGGGAGGGGAGGAGGAGAAGGAGGTGAAAATGCTGTGGGCAACGATGGGAATGGGGGAGGCGGGGATAAAGGAGGTGAGAAGGGTGGGAGGAAGGGGAAAGGAAGGGAGCGGGGTGATACTGGTGAAGTTGACGGGGAGGGGGAACAAGGTAAAGGTGATGGAGCGGTGGAAAAAACTGTGGGGCATGAGAGAAAGGATAGATGATGATTTGACGGAGGAAGAAAGGAAGGCGAGGTGGAAGGTGGAAGGAGAGGCGGAGAGAGAGAGGGAAGGAGGATAAAAGGTCCAGGTGGGTTATATGAAACTATGGGTGAACGGGCGGATGAGAAGATGGGATGAATTGAGAAAAAGATGGGTGGAGGAACATGGAAACGAAAGTTAAGGGAAAGGGCTGAGAGTGGGAAGGAAAGGGGGAAGAGGGGGGAGAGAGGACTGGGTACAAGGTGGCTTCTTGGAATGTGGCAGGGTTGAGGAACAAAGACGAGGATTTCTAGAAAGGCCTGGATAAGTGGGACATGATGGTGATGTCTGAGACGTGGTTGGAGGAGGGGGGTTGGAGGAATGTGCAGGGACCTGGAACGAAACAGAAACGAAAACGATAAACGAAATAAACGAAATATTTTTCCGGAACAGAAACAGAAACAGAAACGAAATTTGTAACCCTGTTGCAGGAGTGAAAACGATATAACCGAAATAAAAATTTCGGTTAATAACGTTCTGTGCACTTGAGGTTAAAAAATTTAAATTTAATTTTATTTTGTATAATTTTTTTTATAGTTTATATTGTTGGAGGCTTTCGTTTGCAAGTCATGTCTAGGAGGGCAAGACTCCTAACGCCTCGCCTAGCACGCTACTAGTCAGCCGTATCAGTGTTCAGACCCTATACATAACTATAACCTATAATTTTTTATAAGTACAAAAAATGCAATAAAATTGTTAAAATAAGTATACACGAGTTTTTTTTATAAATTAAATTTTTATATATATAGATAACCGGTTCGGAACAAAATTTGTTTTTCGTTCTGATGGAAACGAAATATTTGTTCAGCAGGAGCGATATTAACAGAAACGAAATTATTATTATCGGAACTGAACCGAAACGAAACGAAAAAACATTTCGTTCCAGGTCCCTGGGAATGTGGAAAGGAGACTACCAAGAGGGTATATTTGGGATAGGCAATGGGCACGGAGGGAAAAGAAGAGGGGTAAGGCAATAGGAGGGATGCTAATGGGGGTGAGGAAAGGGATGGAGGTGGGAGTGGAGGAGGAAGGAGGGAGGGAGGGGATTATAACGAAAAAGGTAAGGATGGAGGGGAGTGGTAGAGGGTTGTAGGGGTGTATGTGAATGCAGATTTACAGAGGAAGTTGGAAGATATAGGGGAGTGGATGGAAGTGAGGGAGTGGGGGGTGAGGGTTTTGATAGGAGGGGACTTTAATGCGAGGACCAGGGAAGAGGGAGGGCGGGTGTTGGGAGGGGCGGAGGAGGAGGGAGGGGGGTGCGGAACAGGGAGGTCGAAAGATAAGGAGGTGAATTATGATGGGAGGAAGTTGTGCGGGTATCTGGAGGAAAGGGGATGGAGTATATTAAACGGGGGGGGTGGAGGGAGATGAGCAGGAAGAGTGGACATTCACGGGAGGGAGGGCGAATACGGTGATCGACTACGTTATTGAGAGCGAAGATACGTGGGAGAAGGTAGAAAGGGTAAGGGTGGGGGAGAGGGTGGACTCGGCTCATCAGCCACTGGAAGTCTAGGTGAGAGGAGAGAGGGGGGTAAGGTGGAGAGGAGGAAAACTGGTGGGGAAAGGGGAGGGGGAATTGGACGGAGGAGGGGAGAAGAGAGTTTATGAGAAGCTTTGGGAAGAGAGAGGAGGGGGTTTGGAGTGTGGAGGAAGAGTGGGGAGAGTTTAGGGAAAGAATAAAGGGGGCGGTGGGGAAGTCGATGGGAGGGGGGAGAGAGAAGAAGAGGAAGGGAGGATGATGGGATAAGGAGTCTAGAGAGGAGAAGAGTAAGATGCGGAAGGAGTTGAGAAAGTGGACAAGGGAGGGGCGGATGGGAAGGTGTGCAGAGAGAGGAAAAGGGGTTATGGAAGGATGTGTGAGGAGAAGAGAAAGAAGGAGGTGGAGCCTTGGGAAAGGGAACTGCAGGGGGTGAGGACGGAAGCACAGGTATGGAGGTGGTGAATAGAGAGGGGGGAGAAGTAGGGTACTCGAGAGAATAAGGATAGAGGAGTGGGACGAGTATTTCAGGGGATTGATGGGAGGAGTGGAGTGGGGGGTGAAGTGGGGTGGAGGGAGGGAGGGAGGGAGAGACGAGGAGAGGGATATAGGGAGGGATGAAATAAGAAGGGTGGTGAGGAGTTTAAAGGACGGGAAGGCGGGGGGAGGGGAGGGGATACTAAATGAGGTTTGGAAATACGGGGGGGGGGGGAGGAAGTAGAAAAGTGATTGTGGATGTTGTGTAATAGGGTATGGAGGGGAGAAGGGAGGCCAGAGGGTTGGAAGGGTGGTGGTGCCAGTGGTGAAGAAAGGGGCCGGGGAAAGGGTGGAAGATTATAGGGGGATCACTCTGACTCAGACGGCATATAAAATATATGCGTCGGTGCTGGCGGAGAGACTGAGGGTCGAGGTGGAAGAGAAAAAGCTGCTGCCACCGAGTCAGGCGGAATTTAGGAGGGGGGTGGGATGTGTAGATCACATTTACACTCTCAACTACCTAATAAATAGGCAAGTGGGGAGAAAGGAATGAAAATTAGTGGTTTTGTTTATAGATATGAAGGCAGCTGTCAACTCGGTGGACAGAGAGGTGCTAATAAAGGCTATGAGAGGGAGGGGGTTGAGAGAAGGGCCGGTGGTAAGGTGTGAAGAGGCTCTCAGGGAAACGATAGGCAGGGTCAGGATGGGGGAAGAGGAGGGGAAGAGATTTTGGACCGCCAAGGGGGTGAGACAGGGGTGCCCGCTGAGCCCAACCCTGTTCACACACCTGATTGCGGATATGGATAAAGAGTTGGGAAGGGGAGGGTGGGGGGAGTGAAGTTGGGGGAAAGAAGAATTTATACATTGGCCTACGCGGATGATGTAGCGGTGCTGGCGAAGAATGCGGAAGGGATAAAGGGGTTGATGAGGAAATTGGAAAAATACGTGGACGGGAAAGGGTTACAGATCAACGTGGGAAAAACAAAGGTGATGGGGTGTAGAAGGGGGGGGGGGCAGGTGGGGAAAGGTGTTATTGAGATGGAAGGGAAAGGAGCTGGAAGAAATTCATAGCTTTAAATATGTAGGGTACACGTTGATGGGAAGTGGAGGGCAGGAAGAACACATAAAAGAGAGGGTGAGAAAGGGGGTGGCGGTCTTGGGGCAGGTGTGGGGGATAGGAACAAGGAAGTGTGGGAAGGATTGGGGAAGAAGCATATGGTGCTCTGACAAGTTGGTGTGGGCGGTAGTGAATTACGGGGTGGAGGTGTGGGGATGGGAATGTAGAGAGAAAGTGGAGGGGCTGCAGGAAAGGTACCTGAAGTGGATGCTGGGGGTGGATCGGAGTACACCGGGGTACCTGATAAGGGAGGAATTGCAGAGGGGGATGTTGAAGGGAGGAGCAGGGATGAGGGCATGGGGTATGAGAGGAAGTTGGAGGAGGGGAAAGGGAAAGAGTTAGCGCGAGAGTGTTGGGAGGAAATGAAGAGGAGGAGGAGGAGGGGTAGGGTGTTACAGGGGTGGGAAGAAGAGAGGGAGCAATATTTTAAGGACAAGGGGTGGACGGTGGAGGAGGTGGAAAGGATGAGGGATAGGGGGGAGCTAAGGGGAGAGGAGTTGGTGGAGAGGGAAAGAAGGATACAGGAATAGGAGAGGTGGAGGAGGATAGGAGAGGGGAAATATAATAAATGGTATGGGAGGGTGAAGGGAATGGGTTGTACCGGGGTATTTAAAGAAGGGGTGGGGGGAGGATAGTGGAGGAGGGTGGCTAGATTTAGGTTAGGGAATGAGATGAGAGGGGGGAGATATTGGGAGGAGGAGGAGAAAAGGAGGTGTAGAGTGTGTGGGCAGGGAGAGGAATCATGGGAGCTCGTGTGGGAGGCTTTTTCAGGCTTGGGGGTGGAGAGAGAATGGCAAAGTGCGGTGGTGGGGGTGTTGGGAGATGACGGGGAGGGGGAGGAGTGGATGAAGAGATTGGAGGAAAGAGAGAGATGTGTGGGGTAGGGAGAGTTGGCATGCGTGGAGGATTGAGAGTGGAAGGGGAAGTGTGCGGAAACGGAGGTCCGAGGCGAGGGGGAGGGAGTGCGGACGTGCGAGCGATATAGGAGAGGAGAGAGAGCGAGCGAGCGGGGTTTACAGTTAAGGTGTAGGTTAAGATAGGCTAAATAGTTTAAGATAGATTTAAGGAGAGAAGATGGGAGAGGCTGTATGGGAGATTGTAACCCTTAGGGGATCAATAATAAAGAGATTATATTATACTACACACGTGTATGTACACGCATACCTTAGCTTGTGTGAGCGTACGCACCAGTGATGCCAGATCGGTGGGTTTTGGCCCACGGCCGCTACCACCACTCCACGACCAAGCGTACCCCCTCCTAGCATCCGTACCGCACCACACAAGCATACCCGTCCCTCCATCCGTGTGCCGAACGCGCTGCCTGGCCACCGCTCTCCGGCGAGAATTGGTTTTCCCCGACATCGAAGCGCTTGGCGCGCAAGCGAAAAATCAAGACTTCAAATCCCGGTGCGGATATTACTTTTTTTTTTTAATTATTCTCTAATTTCTCTTTCTATATTCTCAACAGACTAAAGGCTTAAAAACTATTAATTTACTAAGCATTTTCGAAGCTTGATTTGCTGCTAAAGTGCGATCCTCTTTTGGCTTGTATCGCACCACTCCAAGCGTACCCTACCTTCTGTCAGTGTGCCGTACGCGCTGCCTGGCCGGCGCTCTCCGCGGAGAATTCATTTCATCGAGGTTTGAACCTCAATGCGAAGATTCTATTTCTTTCATTAATTATTTTCTAACTTCTCTTTCTATATTCTCAGTAGAATAAAAACATGAAAACTGTTAATTTACAAAGCATTTTCGCAGCAGGCTAATGTACGATGTTGGTCTTCTGCCTTTTGTACACATAAACAGAAATAATTCCTTGAAATGCTACTTACAAAATAAGCACCGTTCTAGGATGAACTCCTTAAAATTCACGTCACAATGAACAGTTACAGAATCGGTGATTTCCGTTTTAGGTAAGCGAGCCGAATGACACAATTTTCGTAAATAATCAACAAGCAACTAAGCAAATACGTATAAACCTGATTAACACGAAAAGAGTGTCGTTGGCCAAGAGTGGGTTCATAAAACTTTTCTGTAGGTATAAATGACATTATTGCGACGGGTACGAGACCAGTCGATACTGTTTTCAAACCTCATTACAGTAATCTGGGGTGCGAGGGTTAAGCCGACCGTAATAACGGAGCGGGCGGCTCGCTTACCTGAAACGGAAATCACCGATTCTATAACTGTTCATTGTGACGTGAATTTGAAGGAGTTCATCCTAGAACGGTGCTTATTTTGTAAGTAGCATTTCAAGGAATTATTTCTGTTTATGTATACAAAAGGTAGAAGACCAACATCGTACATTAGCCTGCTGCGAAAATGCTTTGTAAATTAACAGTTTTCAAGTTTTTATTCTACTGAGAATATAGAAAGAGAAATTATACAATAATTAATGAAAAAAATAGAATCTTCGCATTGAGATTCAAACCTCGATGAAATGAATTCTCCGCGGAGAGCGCCGGCCAGGCAGCGCGTACGGCACACTGACGGAAGGTAGGGTACGCTTAGAGTGGTGCGATACAAGCCAAAAGAGGATCGCACTTTAGCAGCAAATCAAGCTTCGAAAATGCTTAGTAAATTAATAGTTTTTAAGCCTTTAGTCTGTTGAGAATATAGAAAGAGAAATTAGAGAATAATTAAAAAAAAAAAGTAATATCCGCACCGGGATTTGAAGTCTTGATTTTTCGCTTGCGCGCCAAGCGCTTCGATGTCGGGAAAACCAATTCTCGCCGGAGAGCGGTGGCCAGGCAGCGCGTACGGCACACGGATGGAGGGACGGGTATGCTTGTGTGGTGCGGTACGGACACTAGGATGGGGTACGCTTGGTCGTGGAGTGGTGGTAGCGGCTGTGGGCCAAAACCCACCGATCTGGCATCACTGGTACGCACACATTCAAGGCCCGCTGAGACGGCAGCATTAAGGTCGAATGGGACATATACTTCTCTCGCTCGCAGATGTCTTTCTCTCTCGCACCATGTTGGCGACAGTTTCGAGCTTTCAATGAGACCTCCATAGTATATGCTCTAAGGAGAGAAGGTGGGCATTGGGGAAGAGGTACCTATTGCCGTGAAGAAGGCCTCGTCAAGAGAGCAGCCGTTTGTGAAGGATACAAATCCGATTGGTTCTGGTACAATCTGATCTCTATGGTTGATATTTAGTCTAGCAACTTTCACGCCTTCTAACCTAACCAATCGAACTTGCATCCCTCCGAAAAGAACCGGTCATCCGAGCGTAGAAGCAAGTGCGAAATAAAAGTAACGGTGCGCTTCTCGATACCGCAGATGTACCTACCTAAGTAGCATTTCTGACGGAAAAGAATTGTCCAGCCTTTCCTGGCGTAGACCTTTGGCAGGTAGGTATCTATTTCAACAGGCAGTGGCACCCGTGACGCCAGTAAGACCGACCCCGGTCCTTGCTATTCCAGAGGGTGTTCTCCCAGTGAAAATCAGTAAATTTGCAAGCGCAATATCTTAAAAACCAGTGGAAATAAAGTGTATACATTAAAGCTTATTGAATTTGTCTTGGAACGCACTATCAACTGAGGACTTAAAAAAAATTAGTTCCATTTGAAAAACCGAACTTGACCATCGTATGTTTTAAAATAATAATCGAAAAAAAATCCGTTCGGGCTAATAAATTGGCCCCCTCGAACCATGCAATTCCCTATTTTTTTTATATTTTTAGCGACAATACTTTAGGTGATATCGCTCTGTCCAGTGTTAGTTGGGACACCCTGTAGAAACCTAACTTAAATATATAATCGTTGAAGCAATCATACTATGACGGTTGTCACTCTGGTGATAAGGATCGGGGCGTGATTAGCTTCAGTCGGTACACCAGGGTTTGATGCAATCCTCTCGTTAATAATTACGTTCTTTATTTCCTCTTATCCTCTCTATGTACACTATTTACAATTATGACACGCTCTATGCTACGCGCTGCACAGTGGGTTGAAATCCCAGACACGGCAAAAATATGAAGACAATCTTTGATATTTTAAAAAATGAGTATTCTAGAGTTTTCGAGGTCGCTGATTACGAATCTGAAGTAAAAATGGGAAAAAACAAAATGGCGGATCCAATTTAGCGGACGCGTATGCCAATAAATATCAGATTTGGTCTAAACTTGGTATTCTGGGGTTTTCAAGGTCGCTGAGTACGAACCTGAAGTCAAAGTGGCAAAAAACCAAATGACGGATCCAATATAGCGGACGCGTATGCCAAAAAAATATCAGATTCGGTCTAAACTTGATATTCTAGAGTTTTCGAGGTCGCCAAGTACGAATTTGAAGTAAAAGTGGCAAAAACAAAATGATGGATCCAATATGCAAAAATTCTTTTGTATTTCGATTTTTCGCCGACTTTTAGGGTCTCCTACCATACACAATACAAAAAGAATTAAACATTTAGTTAACTTCCAAGTCCGATCAAGCATTGTTGTTTGCACACTTATCATCTTTCATTATCAAGAACTGAGATTAACTTTCAGATGTTGCTCGTTTTTGCTCCAATCCATAAAATTACAATTTATTCCAAAATGTTCCCAGTTCATGAAAATAATTTAATATTATTTGCATTCACATCTGAAAATAACAACATATAAATATATAAATTTTTCAATTAACTGCGTTAGCAAAAAAAATTATTTTCATGCTTTTTCATGAAGGTGGACCTTCGGTACAAGAGTTGAGGGCTCAGATTCATACCTGCGCGCCTGGTCGCGCGGTACCGTTCATAGCTCACAGCGTTGCCAAAATTTCAAATTCAGCTATAATATTTTAGGAATATGTTCTTAAGATGTTGAACTTTCAGAAAAAACAAAAAAAAAATCGATTTTTTTGAACCGTCACACTAGGGAGACCCCTTAAGCATTTGGCATCCTCTACTAACCTAGTAGACTAGTAGAGGATGCCGAATGCTTAAGACGATTTTAAGAATAAGCAACGACTGAGAATACCGTGCTTCAAATTAAAACTTGCAGAGGAGTTATGTACTGTGACGAAGCGTCACGAGCGGAGCCGAGCCGAGGCGCGACGCTCCGCGGCGACCCTCCCCCCCTCCACACCGCGATCCACGAAACTAGCAATTACTCCGCACCGTACCGAGAGATCGCGTCCTTTTCTCTCAGGCGAAAATCACCGCGGAATAAGTGATAAGACCCGCGGCGGCCGCAGAGAGGGACCGAGAGTGGGAATTAAAGAGCTCACTCACCGCACCGAAAGAACGACTGGATATTGTCCGGGTTCGACCGTTGTGAACGCCTGAAGGGCGTATTTCATTAGTACAGGGTCAACATTTTATCCTGAAACCCGGGTTCGCGTGAACAGGAAAAATGGCAACAGCGCCTCACGGACGCATTCCACTACAACCATGCTCCATCCTGGCGTTCGGAGAGCTGCCAGCGACCGCTGGACAGCAGTGATGCCCGAGCTTCGAGAATTTTGGGATGGTCTCTTTCAAATTAACGTGGCAAAGAGCTATTTAGAATTTCCTGGCCCGGGTTGAAAAATTTGGAGCCTTTTTCGTATAACTTTTGAACTATAAAAGATATTGGAATGCAAATTGCTCCGAAAAATGAGGGAAAAATATTCCCTCTTAACGAGAAATTAAACTCTTATTCAATTATGTGTTAGTTCTGCAGACCTCAGATTGGGACGTGTCTTTGATTGTACCGGAGTTTAAATTTTTTTCTACAATTTTTGTATCTGAACGTTTTGGCTACTCAACGCCATGCCTATACCGGCTTCTGTTAAGGGGGGAGCCTGGTGTAACTAGCTGGAAATCGAGGCATTGTTCGGGATTTTTTTTAAAGAAAGTATTTAATCGATATTTGTGAAACTATCAGGATATTGTATTAACAGGTTAAGGTAGATAAAACAAAAATTTATTAAAAAAGAGTGGCAAATAACAAAGTTATAAGGGCTTATGCGCAGTCCTTTGACGACGCAATTGTTGCACTGCGGGCAACGTAGCGTCTTTTGGTTTCATCTGAAACCAAAAATCGAACAATTTTCGTTTAGTTTATGAGTGTACGCACAGATCGAACAAATTTATAACTGAAAAGATGCAAAATTGGACAAATGGCGGCCTCTTGAATAAAAAGTTCACTTTTTCCAACGAAATTTTGCCTTAAATGTGTAAAAAAAAGTTATTTATTTAAACAATATCATTATACTAATAACTTCATGCTATGAAGAAAATATTCACAAATATCCGTGCACAAGGCCAAGTCGATTGGTTGAATATTTTTTGAGTTACATTGCCCGCAAAGTGTGAAACTGTCGTTTCGAGAAAAACGCATTTAAAGTTTTGTAGTAACCCGGCGCTCCGTAGTAAAACCGGCTATATACGCTTTAATTTTTCGAATTTCGTTTTTGCGGCTTTGGGAACATATTGTCGTGATGCAAAACAAAATAATCGATTTCTTCGACCCGCTACACCAGGCTCACCCCTTAATGTCATTTTTTGGAACAATGCGCCATTATTGTGGCTTTTACACGCAGGTGGCAAAAAATCTTCCCGTACAAGTGTATAGAGCCTTTTCTTTTTGTTTTACTTGGTGGAAATCCCCACGGGGGGGGGGGCAGGCTGGGGGGTACGTGGGACTCGAACCCACTAAAACCACCAAGGTGATCTACCTCGCGCGCGGAGCTGCGCGCCTGAGGGGAGGGATTTGTACGCGAGATCAAGCGAGCGATACGTTCGCTACCCCCCCCCCCTGCGCTTCGTGCAACCCCGCGGGAGGTCCCCTGAACGGGGTCGTCCCTGGGGGAGTATCACAACCTCCCCCAACAATGGTCTTCGGGACCGGCGACGCGCGACGGATCACGCGCCCGCGTCGCCTCTTCCGGGGTCGCTGCTACTAGGGCGGGTGGTGTCCACCGACACCCCCTCCCCGCGACCCAGCGATCGAGCTCCTACCCGGTCGCCGCGTAACTGCGGTCGAGTGACCGAGCCGGGGCGCTGACGGCCTCGAGGGCCGCCCGAACCACCCTGACCGAGAAGAACACCTCGGTCGGGTGGCTAACGAAGACGTCTACGGGCGGCCCACCATCGGCCGCTCGTCTTGCCCCGAGAGAGCTCGATCGCTCGGACGGGAACGGCAGCTACCGCTCCCCCAGGGGGGGGGGCGGCCTTGACATGGAGCCCCCCCCCCCGGTTCACCTTTCCCCGCGACGCCGCCGTGGCCCTGGCGAGTCCAATGCCACGACTCGCCGACCACGGCGGCCTCCCGTCACATCGTTCGCGGCGGCCCTTCATAACAACGAGGGCCGCCGCACCTCCGACTGCGTCCCGATACCCTTCAGTGCGCCCCCCCCCCCCCCTCTCACAGAGGGGGCGCACAGGGCAATACGGCTGCGCCCGTTGTGTGGCGCGGCCCAAGGGTTTAGAGCCGCGGTCAACCCTGTCGTAGCTAAAATTTTTGAAATTAAAACTGGTACGAGATCAGTCGACATTATTTTCAGACCTCATTCCAGTAATCTGTGGTGCAAGTGGTAAACCGATCATAAAAACGGAGCGCGCGGCTCGATTGCCTGGGCCGGGAAATTTCCAATGTCTAACTCTTTGCGAAGCTAAAATTGTCGGAGCTGGGGCATCACTGCTGTACAGCGGTCGCTGGCAGCTCTCCGCTAGGCCGATGCATGGTTGTAGTGGAATGCGTCCGTGAGGCGCTGTTGCAATTTTACCAAGTTCGCGCGAGCACAAGTTGCAGGATAAAACGTTGACCCTGTACACACTCCTGGCTTCAGTGGAGGGACTGGAGAGTGCCCGGACTCCCGAGACCAAACCATTTTGACGTGCTACCGTAGAAGTGGCTGAATATTGCCCACGCTTCGCCGGATAGTCACCTTCGTACCCCTTTCCGTGCAAACGCATCTTAAGATAAGGATTGTACATAGTCGTCTATGGACTATAACCTTAAGGACTACTTTAACCTTAAGGACTATAAATAATAAAGATCGACAAGACAACGAAAGGGGACTCGTTTCATAGAACCTTGCACTCGACTGAGATATCGACTGAGTCTCCCCGATCCCAAGTGACGCCCACGCAGGAGGGCCGTCACAGTACGAATGTAAAATATAGAAATTTGATCGGAGCACTTTTGTATATTAGCACAGGAACGCGACCGAATATCGCCTTCAGTGTAAATTACCTAAACAGATTTCGAAACTGTTATGATGAAGTACACTTTAACTATGCAACAAGAGTACTGAAATATTTGTAGTACTCAACAAGAAACTTAAAGTTAACATACACAAAAAATGAAAATATAGACATTATGGACTGTATCGTAGACGCTGACTGGGCCAACGATATTATAGATAGGAAGTCTACATCAGGTCTTGTTATAAGATTATTTAACAATGTAATATTCTGGATATCGCGCAAACAATGATCTGCAGCTAAGTCATCCACGTTTGCTGAGTATATTGCGTTGTCCCAGGGAATAACAGAACTGAATCTTATACGGGCAACTCTTAAATTGTTTAAGGTCGAGATAAAGAAGCGTATAAAAGTCTATGAAGATAATTTGGGCGCTGTAACTATTGCCAAGTATGGTAACATGACAAAGAACTCGAGGCATATAGAAACGCAGTATCACTTTGTAAACGATAATTATGAAAAAGAAATTGTCGATGTCGTTAAAATGGATTCAGAGGAAAACATTGCCGATATATTTACGAAATCTTTGAGCAGGCCAAAATTTATAAAGTTCAGAAACTTGTTAAACATCAAAGAATAACTATTGTTAACTAGATTAAGTTAAAATAGAATACGAATGTAAAGGAGGTGTGTTAAGATATATATAAGTATTTCATTTTTGGCGACACCTGGCGTAGCCAAAGTGGCTTAAGCGTAAACAGCAAGATAGTCAGTCGTTAAGGGGGGACGCCCAGGGACTCGTACCGGTACGTAAAATACCGGTATTATACCGGTATTTTTCGGTTGTACCATCGTAACCCTTATAGAAACCGAAATACAAAAATACCGGTATGTTTACCTATATTTACCGGTAATTTTTTCGGTTTTCTTATTCTATTACAATTTTCAAGATATTTGTAAGCAGAGATTTAAAACCGGTATTATTTGATTACTGCTATTATGTTACCAAAATTATATCTAAACCGATATAGTACCAAAATCGCTGTAATACCGAAACCAAAGGAATTACCAGCAAAGAGAATAAGATGTTACAATGTTACATTCGTCGGAACGTCGATTTCAAACGCCAAGTATAGCGACGTCGTTTGATGCCGTCTTATATATCGTCTCCCTTACGTCCCTCATGTGAGAAAGGGATAACAGAGAGGCTCAGCAATGAAGTGGAGGCGGAAAATAAACAAATGAAGATTTGTTCTCGAGATCGATGACGAGAACGTGGAGCGTTAGCAGTGCCGCCAACCCAAGTTAATGTCGAAAGATTATTTTCTTCATTAAAATATGTCCTGTCACCATTACGTTACAATTTGTCTGATTGTTTTTAATATTTTATTGTTTTATTGAAAAAGAAAAACCTGTCTTAATCTTAACCTACCATTTCTATAAGAGGAAAACCGAAAAAATACCGGTATTTATTTCGGTTTTCGGTAATATATCGGTTTCGGTATAGTGTAATACCGGTATCCAAATTATACCGGTATCCAAGTTATACCGGTAGGAAGTCCCTGGGCCGTAATACCGGTATCCAAACCATACCGGTACGAAGTCCCTGTCGTAATACCGGTATCCAAATCATACCGGTATTAACTCCCTGGGGACGCCACTGTGACGCACAGTGTGCGATTTTGGACAAAAATCGCTAGACAGCGCAAATCTTGACCGATTTCAATAATTTTTTTTTTAAAATACTCGCAAAGGGTTCAGCAATTGCGGAGGGCTGCGGTAAATCCTGTATTTTTTGGTCTAATCTATAAAAAACATTATTTACCATAACATGACATAAAAATGTGAACATTGAAATTTAAAGATATTAAAAATTAATTTTGTGTAAATTTAATATTAGCTATAAAATAAAAAATTTAATTCAAATTTACAACATTTATGTGTTAAATAAACCATTAATGTAGCTGATTTAAATCTAATATTTTCAAATTATGTTTTATTTTTATTAGTTTTGATTTTATTTCTAGTATATATATTATTTTCTAATTTTTTATTTTTTTTAATTACAATCCCTAAAAAAAATTAAAGAAGAAATAAAAAATTAAAAATTAAAAAATAATATATATACTAGAAATAAAATCAAAACTAATAAAAATAAAACATAATTTGAAAATATTAGATTTAAATCAGCTACACTAATAGTTTATTTAACACATAAATGTTGTAAATTTGAAATAAATTTTTTATTTTATAGCTAATATTAAATTTACAAAAAATTAATTTTTAATATCTTTAAATTTCAAAGTTCACATTTTTATGTCATGTTATGGTAAATAATGTTTTTTATAGATTAGACCAAAAAATACAGGATTTACCGCAGCCCTCCGCAATTGCGGAACCCTTTGCGAGTATTTTAAAAAAAAAATTATTGAAATCGGTCAAGATTTGCGCTGTCCAGCGATTTTTGTCCAAAATCGCACACTGTGTGACGGTCGAAAATAAACGCTATTTTCAAGACATTCTTTTACAATGAAATGTAACTGACTACAAAAAATCTTTATTACCAACTGAAAATACATATATTTAACTAACATTTTAGACTCTTAGATTGAAAAAAATTTCGGTAATATGGCCACAGCATACGAAAACGTTAAGCTCTGCAAAAAAAAATTACAAGACGGGCGCAAGTGTAACATTCTAACATTTGCTCCGAATTGAAAAATTCGAACGGTTTCTTAAATTATATTTCAATAGCTTCAGTTAAGGGCACGGATTTAAAAAAAAATATTAATTTTTTAAGAAATGGCGGATTTAAGAAGAGATTTGGAGCAAAAAGTATAAAAAATCAACATGTTCCGATTATATGAATTATTCGATCAACAAACTGGTACGCTTAACTGAAGATAATTGTATTACGGATATTCCCTGAAACTTTCAAGTGTATCCAATAAACATTTACTGAGGTATTAATGCGTTCGTTTTGAATAATGCCGTTTCGAGATACTCGCGTTTCAAGTTTCGATAGAAGTTATTTTCTGCAGCTCAAAGATCGCAACTTTATACGGTCTTGTCGTGGCCAGTGATTCTCTACCTAGTTCTAAACAATATTGTTTAAGCTGTTACGTCCTGAAGGGACTTTTGGCGAATCGCCCTGAGCGGCTAGGGTGACTCGCGGGGTTCTTGCTCTTTCAAGGTGCTAAAGCACGCCTTGACTAAACTTACCGTGGGAGGATAAGGAGAAAAGGGGATTAAATCAATGGTGACACGGAATTGAAGGGAAAATAACATAGTAAAATATATTCTGAATAAAAGGTTAAAGTAATTATAAAGACATACCCTAGGGACGGCGCTCCGTCCCTGCTATCGTAGTGAGCTCGGGTTTCGGCACGCTTGCCGATTATCGCTTCGTACGCTCTGTAGGTCGCTCAACCTAGCGCAGGTCGTGGTCGCTCGCTGTGCTCTCGGGTAGCACACGGAAGTCGGCACAATCGGAGTCCGTCGATGATCTCGCTATCTCGTTCCATCGCAAGTCTTCGCGGAGTCAACGGCGGTTCGTATCGCGCTCAAGGGCTCTCCCGGCTAGGCCGTTCGCGGTATATCGGAAGGAGTTACCCAGGGCTGATCTCGACCGTCCGGACGGGTGTCGCGGTATCTACGTGGAGGCGAGGTCGCGGTTTCTAGACGGCCCGCTGGCTCGTCGCAACTTCCTAGCACGAGCTCTCGAAAACGAATCCCTGTTCTGCGGTTCTTCGTCGCGGGCCGAACCTCGGACAGTCCCCAGGAATGGGGGAAACTGCCCTGTCGGCAGCTGTCGATTGCTTCACTAATTCTTTGATGCTTGCGAAATATCCGTGGCCCGGGCCGAGCGCGGTCGTTGCCACGGGCTAAGCGCAACGCGATTGACACGCGCGAGGCGATTCCGCTGAATCGTCGTAGGAAAAGTACGCGAGGACAGTGAGCACGGGATGGACCTGAAGGGCCCATGTAACAAAGCTTTTATATATTTAGGCAAAATTGAAATAAATGACGAAACCGTCGTGTCGACGACACTTGGCAAACCGACGAGCCGTGACGACTTTCCCCTCCCCTGCGCCTCGCGTGGATTCACGGGTGGACCGAGTAGCTCGGGTCCCGCGGGTCGCGGGGGGTGGGTTGAGTTCGGTCGGTGAGACGAGTGCCGATCGCGCGTCGTTCACTTCCTTTCGACAAGTAAATGGTACACCTCGTGTCTTTCTTTCGAGTAATCCTTTTGCGTTCGTCGGTATTTCTATTGTTCTTAAAATTACTAACTTTACTCATTTCTATTCTGCGCGATAAATACAGTCGGTTTATTAAGTTTTAAAAATTACAACTTTGTCCACTAAATCTCTTTATTGCAATCGAAAGACTTCGCTCGATATTCGAGGAAGTTTCGAGAATAAATATATAATCTCATAATCCCTCTTATTAGATACATTTGGATTTTTTTACATAAACTTTTCGGGCTATTGACACCAAATTACTTATGCGTGCACTAGGTTTCGAGCGCTGCAGTATCTATACAAAACCTTCCGTAGCTCTGAGAATTTTTCGAAATCCACTTTGAAACTGTGCAGGTATAATATTGAGACCCCAAGCATTAAGAAAATATTCAAAAAATATCAGAAAAAAAATTTTCACAGTGGCTTCTCCCCTTAAGAGAATAGAGACTATCGTGCACGTGACCGTATTAAAGAAAAGTTCCTTACTTTGTCTTTCTTATATTAATTATTATATTAAATATATACGTTATAATCTTAGAAGAGTAAGTCTGTTTTGAACCTTCTCTAAACATTTTAACAATACTGCGCTTTTCCTAGTTGGTCTAGTATGTCCGTGATATTGGGTAGTGGGAATGAGTCGCCTATGGTGACTTCATTGAGTTTCCTATAGTCGACTACTACGCGATATTTTCTGCTTCCCTCGTCATCGGTTTTTTTAGATACCACTAATAAGGGTGCGTTCCATGGACTGGCGCTATGTCGGATCATATCGTCCTTTAACATCTGCTCCACTTGTCTCTGCACTTGTCTCTTGTGGATTTCGGGTAATCTATACGGCTTCACATTGTAGGGTGTGGTGTCGCGCTTTACAGGTACCCGATGGCCGGTTACGGTGGCCGTTTATAGTTGATCTCCCGGTAAATAAAACGTGTCGTAATACTCCTTGCATATTTCTTTCATAGCTGCCTTTTCTTTTGTGTGCTCGCGGTCTACCTGATTTAAGACGCGGGCGATACGCGTTGTCAACGATTCTTTCGCGGTAAAAGCCCGAACAGCTGCGGCGCTATCGCTGCAGTGAACTATTTCGTCATCCGGTATTTCTTTCAATTGGATTCGCGGCACGATTATTGTCTTTGTTTCGGCGGTTGTATTCATAATACAGGCCACACATTTTCCTTTTTCGGGTCTTGTTAGCCCTTCTCCTAAATATACGCCTTCCGCTAGCTGGTATTTTTCTATTATCTCGTCTCGAATACTATCCGTAGGGAACATTACTAGCTGTTGTGCGCGGGCGGGTATAGTTATTTCTATGCTTCTATTTAATGTTTTTTTTATGGTTTTTCGTTTACTAGTAAGCTTTGCTCTAGGCTAACTTATGGTTATTCCGTTATCTTTGAGAAAATCTATTCCTAGTATCCCGTCAGCGTTTGTGGAGGTGTTTCCTTCTACCACGTATAAAGGATGTATTACTTTTTTCCCATTTATATAAAACGTGGCATCTATATTCCCTAGCCTTTCCGTTTTTTCCCCTGAGAATGAAGTAAGAAGGACGACGGTTTTTCTCATTGTGACGTCGTCGGGGAGAGCTCTCTTAGCGATTAGAGATACTTCTGTCCCGTTATCTATTAGCATTACGGTTTGCTCGTTTTTGCTATCTTCTATTTCTACCTCTGTCCTATCCGATGTGTGTCCATCTTTGGAGAGGGACCCTATTTTGATCATACGGAAGGATGTCGCGGTTTCTCGGGACGGTGAGTCGCGTTTCGGCGACCCTGTGCTATCGCGGCTGCTTCTTGCGATGATGCTCGCGATCAGCATATTTGTTCGGGATTGTCGTCTTTCCTCAGAGGCCGGTCAGTGACCCTCTGACTTACGCCCTGTCGATTTCTCGCTCTTTTCTTTGGCTGCTACAGAAATTTGAAATGTTTTCCAATTTGGCTTATCCTTATCTTTGTTTTCACAACATTCTTTAGTGTCGTGGCCCGATCGTTTACAATTCTTGCAGTACTGAGATGCTGTCTTGGTTTTATTCTGAGAGGTTAGCGAAGAGGAGTTTGTTCCGCGCGTCGCTGGTCGTCTCGTGATCGACCGCTCTTCATCTACGACTATCGTGATTGCTTCTTGTAGGTCGGCCGGTTTCTGTGACTTTAATACGATTTTCAGGTCGTCGCGGAATCCATCCTCGAATATAGTCAATGTCTGTTTTTTTTTTACATTCACGGTTGTCGTTTTTTCTATCAGACTGCCTTTATCGTCGATTCCGGTCGCTATTAGTTCCCTTAGCAATTTTAATACTCGATTTCCGTATTGATGCGCGTTTTGATTGGGGCCCTGCCTACTATATAACAGTTCCCTTTGTACAGTTGAGGTTGTACGGGGAGGTTGGTAAAGTAAAGATAGCACGTCCTCTAAGTCTTCTATTGACAATATGTGGCGCGACTGTACTTCATCTAGGGCGTTGCCTCCAATCTGCATCGATATTATCCCTCGCAGAATGTGGATTGTTTTCTCCGCCGTGCGGTATGTGTTGTACACGTACTTGCAGGCGGTCAGGAAACCGGGTAATTCCTTGGGGTCCTTCCCGTTGAAATTGGGTAATGTTTTTATCGCGCGAAATAGTTGTCGAGTGCCCGTTCCGTTCGGTGCGTAGGATACGTTGTTTGACTCGAAGTTATTTCGCACTTACAGCACGTAGAACAGCTGATGCATCGCTCGTATCGGGGTGAGTAGTAGATTTTCCTGGTCGCGTCCTCTTCTGACGTCCGTCGATACTGCGAAGTGTATCAGGCTTGTTCCTTCCGTTGGCAGAATCTCACCGCTGCCACCAATTAGTGGCGCCAAGGCGCCTGGGGGCGAGATTCTGGCAGAGAATCTCGGGGTGCTCCGGGTCGTCCTTCACGGTACTCGTCCAACGGGCTCCGAAGTTTCGGGTGAATATACCGGGACGGAAGGATTCGGTTTGAAACCGAAGGTATTGGAGTGTTGCGGGTAAAATAGTTGCGACTCGCCGTAAGGTTAAACAAGTTTATTCTGTCCCGATCTGGGTGACAATGACACTGTGCCTAGTCAGGTATGGGTCTCGTATAAAGTTAAATATCAAGTCTGTATCAATTCTGAACTCGCATTGCTGGTACATTGTTATTATACTGTAAACGGGACGATGCGGGGACCATCAGGGTATTCCCAAGAACCCTTACGCGGTTGTGCCGGATTTCGGCCGTGCGATTTTGGCAATCGGAATGAGCGCGGTGACGACACGCTTAGGTGTCGTTTGGGACACAATACGGTGTTCGATGTGTAGATCAAATGTATTAGCAAAGTTATCGGAAGCGCACGTCGCATGATTGGGACATACGCGAGGAGGCAATCGTTTTAATTTAAGGGGGAACACCACTGTGACGGCCGGAAAAGTAAGCCATTATTCAGAATTTTTTTTCAGACATAATTTACAGTTTTCATCGAAAATTTTTATTACCTACCTTTAGTACGCTGTCTTAAGAAACTATACAAAAAAAAGAAATAGAAAAACATCCATAAATTTGAATATATTAATTAATTTTCTAGACCCCTCCGCGCGAGCTGGTCGAATCTGTAACTATGGAACAACAGGTCCGAAATCAAATTTCATTTTTTTTTAATAAACTATATGAGTGTAGTTTCCGTTGTACGTACCGATTTCTTAAACAAATTATTTTTGTAAAAATGGTGCGCTTTAGAAGAAAAGTTTCGAAAATCCGCGAATAAGATGGACAGTTTTTCGACCGTATTTCAAAAAGTTTTGTTTCAATCAAAAAATCCGTACGTACAACGGAAACTACACTCATATAGTTTATAAAAAAAAAATGAAATTTGATTTCGGACCAGCTGTTCCATAGTTACAGATTCGACCAGCTCGCGTGGAGGGGTCTAGAAGATTAATTAATATATTCAAATTTATGGATGTTTTTCTATTTCTTTTTTTTTGTATAGTCTCTTATGACAGCGTAGTAAAGGTAGGTAATAACAATTTTTTAGGAAAACTGTAAATTATGTCTGAAAAAAAATTCTCCAAAATGGCTTACTTTTCCGGCCGTCACAGTGGTGTTCCCCCTTAAAGTCTTTAGTTTTAACACTAATTTAATCTTACGTGTAAGTCTATTTACAGTTATATTACAATAAAGGTTGTGGAGCACAATTGTATAAATACTGTCTAAATTTAAGGTAGCGGCACGACTTTCCTACGCGGTAGGTAAGTTTAATTTAGCGGCGCGATGCACGTGGGTTCAACCCGAATCCAGTTAAAGCAAAGCGTTTCAAGCGAAGGAAAAGCAAATACAAAGCAATGCGACTTAGTAGACGGCTCGTCGACAAGTAGCACGTGTACAGAGAGGATCCGCGAAGTCGGCCCGAGTTCCTGGAAGAAAGAGTCCCCCTTCCATCGATCGTAAGTCGATGGAAGGGGCCGTGATCGACGCTCCACACAAGTCAGCGCGCAGTTGCCATGGCCTATGGATGGGCCTGGAAGATGGCTGCAGAATTTCCTGAACAAAGTGTATTGAGCTTGAGCAACGTCCAAAGAGAGAGCAGAATTAATAGAGTATGGGGAGAGAGTGAGATACAGTTTAAAATATTAGAAGAGCGGATTGAAGAATGCCGATGAACGGATGAGTGTGTGAGAGGGAATGGAAAGGGCGGCGGTACCCTACCCTGGAAGGGAAGGGGGTAGAATAAGGACTATAGTGATTTAACGTTCGTTGGGCAATATAAGACAGTGTCTTGAAGCGCCGTTTCTTTTGTATGTAATGTACAAGGAATAAATAAAAAACCTGAAACCTGTATACATTGTCTGCATCACGCGTTTTCTGTGGCACATCCATCCAGCTAACGCTTCAGTTTTGCTATAATTCTACTTTGGAAGTCCTATAGGGAGCGGGGTACCCCCTCCACAGGGATTTCTCACGTGACTTGCTCTGTATTATCGTCAATTTGGCGGAACTCGTATTTGGGAATGCAGTGACAAAATGACGTGTTTCGTCCATATATGAACAGATTTTGGGCGGGGTGAGGTCTCATTCGAAAGAGGAAGGTTCAATGCAGTCCGCTCTCGTCATCGTTTGAGTTACAAAACTCTTTTAGTGACCTACAAATACTTTAAATCTGCAAGTGTATTTTGTCGATTTTTGCTCTACTTTGGACACTCATATTTTTAGATATTAACACAATCTCGTTAAACCATGACCAAAGCCGACTGCATTGAACCTTCCTCTTTCGAATGAGACTTCACCCAGCCCAGAATCTGCTCATATAAGGACGAAAAACGTAATTTCCCAAACCCATGTTTCGGGCCAGATTGTGTCTACCCCCTTAATTCTTAGTCCATGGCTTCACCATGTATTATTTTGTTTTCTTATATATGTACACATTCGTGTGCTTCCGTCCGTATGCGCTACCTCACTTCCTTCTAGTTGTGTGCAATGTATATAATAAGTCGACGTATTAAGCCAAGTGTTTCCTAAGCCTACTTTATCTATTACCATCACTTGATTTTCGTCTTACTTTGACATACAGAAACCCCCCTTTAAGTTTGTTACACCTGCTACCTAATACCCTGTCCATTGTAAGTGTAAAATGAATGTACATACTACAGTAACTTATTATTTATTGATAACACGAATTCCATAATAAATTGAGTTGCCATCATAAAATCTCTTAACTTTTTACTTTCTTAATTCTAAATTACTCTTCAAGTCATACATTCTTTTTTCTCAGCTTAGACTTACCAAGTTTTTTATATCGTATTTGATTCATGCGGGTCATTAACATGTAAATAAGAGGTAAACAAAATATAAGCAAGTATATTTTTAAGAAGGATGGAAAATGAAATGCAAAATTCCAAGAATTTGGTAAAGAATAAGTAAATTTTTGGGTCTCCTCAAAATATGGAATATTTCTTAATATTATGATTCCTTCACAGAGAAATCCTGAAGGATATAGGGGCATCCATATTGTATATCTTAACCATGTTAAGATTGAAACTTCCACTTTCAGTAATTGTGTTAGATAATATGGATATCTAACTATTTCCACTATACTCCAAACAAGAAAAAGATAAAAAATAACAGGTTTAGTTTGCATACGTGGTTCAGCTTCAATCATCCCAAATAAAATAAATGCTCTGCCTCCTACTTGTAAAAGTGATACTAGTGTACTACTCCTAGTATAACCAAATAATGAATGCATAACTTCTAAAAACTGCAAAAGTTGTATAAATTTCATGGGATTCCCAACAGCCATATATGTTTCTTTCATGGAAGCTAAAATTAAAATATTAGTATTTAAGTATGTTATTTTAGTTTTCATTGCAAATAATTATTTTTAAACCATTTAAATATTTACTAACCTGGCCCATCTCGCGAGTACATTATTCCCATTACGATAAGAATATAAATAAAACCAACGAATTGCCAAAGGTTATAAATAATTAAGTAGACTTTCTTGAAATCCTCTGTGTAACAAATATGAATAAATTAATATTGCAAAAAGATTTAAATATAAATATAATATAATAAATATAAATATATTTTGATAGAATATACCTTTTTTATAACCGAATTCTTCTTTATGTAGTTTATCGTACATGCCAGGATAATCACTACATATATCACGTTTTTCATCTTCATTGTCTTCTAAATCCTCACTTGTCCATTTATCAAAGTCAATCTTCAACCATGATGGCTTTTGTGGTTGACTGATTAATCTTGGCCACCAAGCAACACATTTCTTTTTCAGTATAAACTCAATCTGACGATCTATTACTTTATAATTACTTTGCTGTAACATTAAAATTCATTACATTTATTAATAATATTCTTAGAGAATTCGAGTATCTTAATCTTTTAACTTGTACCAAATTTGACTCGGCTTTACATTTCGGTCAAGGTTTGGTATGCCGAATCCAGTTTGGCATAAAAATATACAGGGTGTAACAAAAATGTTTCCGTTCCTTGAAATGGGTGATTCATTCGGTGATTGCAAACAACCTTTTCCTTAAAGAAAATATTGTCCGAAGCTTCGTTAACGAGATAGTAACAAAAAATTCCGACCAAACAGAGCACGAGTCTTCCACTCGATCTCTCGCGATAGCGTTGGCTACGCGGTAGGCGGCTGCGCTTGTACTATGAACATGCAAATCGGCATGAAGACTACCCCAAACCAACGCAAATATTCACGGCGGGGAGTGGCAACGGAATATCTCGGAATATCAACGACTATTTCGCTGCCCCTGTGAATATTTGAGGTTGATCTGTAAGTTTCTTGCTCTGCAGCATTCAGTGTTGTTCCAAGTGTTGTGCCGAGGACCGTCATCGGAAGATATTACATTGTAACATGCGTGATAGGAACAAGTAAACAATGACACAGCAAATCGTACTCATTTATACTTTTTATTCGATCTTTTTGATCCACCGTACCGAACAGACGGACTCCTCTCGAGTGTTTCTCCACGTTCTCCCCCTCGTCATACTTCTGGAACGGGCATTGATTACGTTAGCAACCTTTGTACAAAGTCAGCCGTCCTTATGTTTTCGTTGGCACCCGAGAATCTGCCACTCTTGCAAACCGTGTTTATTTTTAAATAAAATCCAATGCCACTAACATGCGCGCCAGGTCTGAATCCCCGATTCGTCGCGGTCGCGGTCGCGGTCACGGTCACGGTCACGGTCACGGTCACGGTCACGGTCACGGTCACGGTCACGGTCACGGTCACGGTCACGGTCACGGTCACGGTCACGGTCACGGTCACGGTCACGGTCACGGTCACGGTCACGGTCACGGTCACGGTCACGGTCACGGTCACGGTCACGGTCACGGTCACGGTCACGGTCACGGTCACGGTCACGGTCACGGTCACGGTCACGGTCACGGTCACGGTCACGGTCACGGTCACGGTCACGGTCACGGTCACGGTCACGGTCACGGTCACGGTCACGGTCACGGTCACGGTCACGGTCACGGTCACGGTCACGGTCACGGTCACGGTCACGGTCACGGTCACGGTCACGGTCACGGTCACGGTCACGGTCACGGTCACGGTCACGGTCACGGTCACGGTCACGGTCACGGTCACGGTCACGGTCACGGTCACGGTCACGGTCACGGTCACGGTCACGGTCACGGTCACGGTCACGGTCACGGTCACGGTCACGGTCACGGTCACGGTCACGGTCACGGTCACGGTCACGGTCACGGTCACGGTCACGGTCACGGTCACGGTCACGGTCACGGTCACGGTCACGGTCACGGTCACGGTCACGGTCACGGTCACGGTCACGGTCACGGTCACGGTCACGGTCACGGTCACGGTCACGGTCACGGTCACGGTCACGGTCACGGTCACGGTCACGGTCACGGTCACGGTCACGGTCACGGTCACGGTCACGGTCACGGTCACGGTCACGGTCACGGTCACGGTCACGGTCACGGTCACGGTCACGGTCACGGTCACGGTCACGGTCACGGTCACGGTCACGGTCACGGTCACGGTCACGGTCACGGTCACGGTCACGGTCACGGTCACGGTCACGGTCACGGTCACGGTCACGGTCACGGTCACGGTCACGGTCACGGTTACATTTGGGGTTGAAAAATTTATTCCACGCTGAATTTGAAACGCTTGGCGAATAAATAAATTAACTTTATTCCTGGATTAAAAAAATTACTTTATTCGACAAATAAAATTGACCCGGGTTAACTTTTATTCGTTATTCGAAATTTGTATTTAAATACAATTTTTGCCCATCTTTATTTAGTCTACTGCATATCACAGCATTGATTTTGCGAGAGAAAGTCCTGCCCGTGTAAGTACTTACATACGGCACGTAGTCGCGATTGCCGCCCCTTTTTGATTCCGCGCTCTCTTGTTCTGTTGCGTCGCTAGGAGATCGCTACATCGATAGACGAGATATGGCAATCCAGACAAGCGCGACATTTTACCTACAATTGGTAGTGAAAAAATGCCTTAGAGAGCGGAGAAATTTCGCCGCGGAAAAAACGCCTTGCAGAGCGAATCGACATCGCCATGGAAAAAACGTTGCGGATCCGCAGTCGTAACGAAGATGTTTCACGCTGGTCTAAACAGCCTCATAAGCCGCCACGCATAGTAAACTGCCGCGTATCCATCCCGGCAAAACATCCGCTGCCCCGCGAATATTCGCGTTGGTTTGGGGGAGTCTTGAATCGAAGGAAACCGCGTAAAATAACAAATGAAAAAGACGTAACATACAAAATCGAACTTGTGGTCATCTTTTGGTTGTCATTTAAAATGAATAACGAATTAAACATAAATCGAGGAAAATCATGTCAAACGTAAAAAGGCGAATACACAATTTTTTTTTAAAGCAGAATCGAAAATAAAAATGTTTTGAAGTGAGGAGGCAAGAAATACGTAAATTTCGTTTTCAAGTACCGTATAAACAAATAAGTAATGTAACAGAAAATGTACGACAAGTGATCGTAGTTCGTTATTCAGGTAAAGATCCGTAGTTTAAGGGGTCAGTAGACTATTAGATGCGTAAAATCGTTAGTTTCTTTGACGCTGCACTACTTTGATACCAAATAATCATTATAGTCATGTTTTTCCCAATCTATTGTGGGCACGTTTGCGAGTAATTACTCAAAAATACAAAATCGTCGAAATGTATTAAATTGTCCAAGTTATTAATCGTTGAAAATAGCCGTGTACGTCGCGCCGCTGCAGGCAGTGAACATCAATTCAGGTGAGCCAATCATCTGAAAGCAAAATGCTTTGGGGACCACTTCCCATACAGCACACTCCGTTGCAGAAAGGTTGCAGTTAGGTTGCGGTGCAATGTTGCACTGGGGCGGACATAGGAAGATTTTTGCAACCTTTCAGCAATGTTGCGGTGCAATATTACCCTGCAACGTTTCTGAGATTTTACAGCAACTTTTCTGCAACGTTTCTGAGATTTTTCAGCAACTTTTCTGCAACGTTTCTGAGATTTTTCAGCAACTTTTCTGCAACGTTTCTGAGATTTTTCAGCAACATTTCTGCAACGTTTCTGAGATTTTACAGCAACTTTTCTGCAACGTTTCTGAGATTTTTCAGCAATTGTCCCGCAACGTTTCTGAGATTTTACAACAAAGGTCCCGCAGTAAGCAAGGCTCAACAACTGTTATAATATCGATTTAGTATATAGATTTAGTATAATATCGTAGTATACCCACTACACAGTGTATATTAGGTTACGCTTTGTTCATCCGTAACGTATCAGCGACATTCCTGCAACGAACCGCATTGAATTCGGTCTTACATATTTTTACTCGACAATACGGAACTTTTTTATTATCTATAATGAATTAAATGGCAATAGTAGGCACAGTGACAGTAATTGGCACATGGAACACTTTTTTACAAATATCTTTTATTGCTGTATATAACTAATGAATTTGGTTAAACCCTATAGTGTTAACTAAGTAATTGTATTAATTACTTATATCACATATGTCGACAAACAGAATACAATGTTACATTTCACAGGCAACCTCCGAGGGAATATATGTAAACACGGACAATATGTAATATAAGTAATTAATACAATTAGTTAATTAGCACTATAAGGTGTATGCAAACTGTTAAACTGTATACAGCAATAAATGATATTTGCAAAGAAGTCTAAGCTGTGAAATGTAAATCCACAAACACTAAAGACTAGAAAATAAAATAAATGTATTAATTGTATTATGTAATAATTGTATTAAGAATCCGCTAAAACTAAAAAAAAAACATTATTTTCTTGTACTACGCAGGATATTTCATAACAGAATATGCATCAACTTAATACAACACCAAGCGTCGAAATTAATTTGAAATATCCGACTCCACGATTAGGGTGATGTAATTGAGTTTGTCAAAACGAATCTTCGTTTTCGAATAATTTGAGTTTGAGGTGTTGCTCGGTAGGAGTAGAAGTTCGAAAATGTAAGCAATCTTCTCAATAAACAGTTGTAGCTGCAGCGGTAAAGTGTTCGTCTACGGTCCTACGGGTTGGCGCGGGAGAGGGAGATGACCCGGGGCCGGGGGAGATCGCGCGGCGACTTAGTTGCGTAAGTCGCCCCGCTCCACAGTGGTCAAAAATCGAAAAAACCTGCCCAAAACCTCAAGATGACCTTTGATTTGTTTAAATATGGGTATACTAAGGTTTTCGAGGTTGCTGATTAAGAATCTGAAGTCAAAATTGATAAAAATAAAATGGTCCATCTAATATGGCGGATGCGCATATCAGAAAAGCATTAGATTTAATCTAAACTTGGTATCCTGGGGTTTTCGAGGTCGCTGATTACGAATTTGAGGTCAAAATTTCAAAAAAACAAAATGGCGGACCCAATATGGCAGACCGCATATCAGAAAAACATCAGATATGGTCTAAACGTGGTATCAGCCGCCAACAGTTTCACTTTGACGGCCTCTAGAAAAAAAGTTCCGATTTGTTCCACCTTGAGACTTGTTGGAACTTGTTCACAGAAGTGTGGAGAGTCTGAAAAAATTATTTCCAGCTGCTACTTTTTGCAACTTTGGAGCGCATATAAAAAACATCAGATTTGGTCTAAATTTGATATCCTGGCGTTTCCGAGGTCGCTGATTACGAATCTGAGGTCAAAATTTAAAAAAAAATGGCGAACGCGCATACCAGAAAAACATCAGATTTGGTTTAAGCTTGGTATCAGCAGTCGACAGTCTTCGCGAGTGGTCAAAATGGGCTATTCAGCTGGACAGACCTATTTCCGCTTCATCTATGGAACCGAATGGAGTAATTCGATTAAATACACGTTGATTTGACGAAAATCGAATATAGAAACAAGAAGCAAGGCATAAAGAATTACGAGCATTTCGCGAGTACCACACTCGAAAAATTTCTCGACGGGCCACCAATGAAGATGTCCTAAACAGCCTCTTAGTATCTTCAGACCCTCTGATTTCAAGTCTGAGACCACTTCCACCGGTTGCAAAGAAAGACCTGCCACCAGAAGTACTATCTTTATTACTTCTATAAATATATTTTATAAAATTGAACTGATTTTAATTTCTATCGCGCGTTCATCCCAATCCCACTTTTCTATATTCGATTTTCATCAAATCAACGTGTATTTAATCGAATTACTCCATTCGGTTCCATAGATGAAGCGGAAATAGTTCTGTCCAGCTGAATAGCCCATTTTGACCACTCGCGAAAACTGTCGACTGCTGATACCAAGCTTAAACCAAATCTGATGTTTTTCTGATATGCGCGTTCGCCATTTTTTTTTTTAAATTTTGACCTCAGATTCGTAATCAGCGACCTCGGAAACGCCAGGATATCAAGTTTAGACCAAATCTGATGTTTTTTTATATGCGCTCCAAAGTTGCAAAAAGTAGCAGCTGGAAATAATTTTTTCAGACTCTCCACACTTCTGTGAACAAGTTCCGACAAGTCTCAAGGTGGAACAAATCGGAACTTTTTTTCTAGAGGCCGTCAAAGTGAAACTGTTGGCGGCTGATACCACGTTTAGACCAAATCTGATGTTTTTCTGATATGCGGTCTGCCATATTGGGTCCGCCATTTTGTTTTTTTGAAATTTTGACCTCAAATTCGTAATCAGCGACCTCGAAAACTCTAAAATACCAAGTTTAGACCAAATTTGATGTTTTCTTATATGCGGTCGGCCATATTAGGTCCGCCATTTTGTTTTTTGTTATTTTGACCTCATATTCGTAATCAGCGACCTCGAAAACCCCAGGATACCAAGTTTAGATTAAATCTAATGCTTTTCTGATATGCGCATCCGCCATATTAGATCGGCCATTTTATTTTTATCAATTTTGACTTCAGATTCTTAATCAGCAACCTCGTAAACCTTAGTATACCCATTTTTAAACAAATCAAAGGTCATCTTGAGGTTTTGGGCAGGTTTTTTCGATTTTTGACCACTGTGCGCTCCCCCGGATATCAGGCCCCAGGTCGCGCCGTCTCGCCGCTCCCCGCTGTAGGGGATCGGGATGGGGCCGCGCCGCGCAACGGGCGCGGCCGTTACGCCCCCCGGTGCGCCGCCCCCTCTGTGTCGGAGGGGGACGCGCGCCGGGGGACGTCGGGAAGGAGTCGGGAAACGCGGCGGCCCCCGTTGTCGCGAAGGGCCGCCGCGGACGACGAAGCGACGGGGGTGACCGCCGCGGTCGGCGAGTCGTGGCATCGGACTCGCCAGGGCCGCGGCGGCGTCGCGAGGCACGGAGAACGGGGGGGGGCCGTCCTAAAGCCCCCCCCCCCCCCCCGCCAGGGTAGCGGCGGCCGCCGCTCCCGTCTGAGCGATCGAGCTTCCCCCGGGGTACGCAGTGTGCCCCGGCCCGGCCGCGCGCTACCAAGCATTGCGCGGCGACCGGTTGGGAGCTCGATCGCGGGGTCGCGGGGCTAGCAGCAGCGACCCCGGAAGGGGCGACTCGGGCGCGTGATCCGTCGCGAGTCGCCGGTCCCGGAGAATATTGCTGGGGGAGGTTGTCATACTCCCCCAGGGACGACCCCGTTCAGGGGACCTAGCGCGGGGCTGCATTGAAGCGCAAGGGGGGAGGGTAGCGAATGTATCGCTTGTTTGATCTCGCGTCCAAATCCCTCCCCTCGGGCGCGCAGCTCCGCGCGCGAGGTAGATCACCTTGGTGGTTTTAGTGGGTTCGAGTCCCACATAACCCCCTGCCCTGCGGGGGGTATCCGTGGGGATTTCCACCAAGTAAAACAAAAAAAAAACCGTCCTACGGGTTGCGGGTTCGAATCTCCCTGGGGTAAAATAATTTTCTATTTTTTCTGTTGCACACATTCATGTCGTCGGCCCCCCTCGCAGCATGTCCGGTATACATAAATATATAAAATACCGTAGTTTTTATTTTTGGCCCTACTGCCCGAAACGTTGCAGAAAAGTTGCTGAAATATTTCATGCAATGTTGCACACGGGCGGACATAGGAACATTTCTGCAACATCTCAGAAATATTGCCTGCAATGTTTCAATCTTGCATCGTAACGTAACTGCAACTTTTCTACAGCCTTTCTGCAACGTAGTGTGCTGTATGGGTTTATACACCAAAATCTACAGAGTGGAACTTTGCTGAGGAATTTGAACAAAAATTGTCGAAGTTACAAACGAATCAATATTTCCCCACATTTTTACGGGAAAAAATCGTCTCTAATCTTCAGTGTGTGCATAGGAGTCAAATGGACCCCAGTCATTGTAATATGCGATTTAATAAGTTTTGCGCCAAATAAATATGCCAGGCAACTAGGATTGCGTCAACTAAGGTTTTACACACACATTGCTAAAAAAAAACGAAAAAATATTATCTATGACGTATCTACGATAGTTTTAAGCCAACCAAGCATATTTTGCTGCATTGGGGTCATACTGACCCCCAATTTTTTTTCATGCATTATAAATCCTACTTGTAGTGAAGGAGGAACACTTACAGCGGTGATTATGTGTGCGTGAAGTGGCGCCGGTGCAGTTCACGCATACATAACCACCGCTCCTGTAAGTGTTCCCGTTCCACTACGAATATGATTTATTTTTAGGATTACCAGAAAACCTCTGCTCGCTGTCGACGGATCGAGGGACAGTCCGCAGACGAAGCGTAACCGTGCAAGGTCGCTGAAATATACAGAAATAAAATATACTACTTTTTTTACAAATTATTGTCTACAGTTTCGAAAAGACTTCCATTTTGTATTCAGTATTGCATTTTTTTTCTTTTATATATTTCTATAAATAAAGCTGGTGACAATTTTTATAAGGTGAGGATATTTTATATTATAGTTGTTGTTTTGTGTAATATAATTTTTTAGGTATATTTATATAATTTATTTGGTTTGTCCTTTAGATGGCTTGAAAAAGACAAAATAGCCAAGATATTCGAGATCTTTTTGAAAACATTACCGCTTCAGATGAGGAAAAACTAGCAAGTGATAATTTTGATAGTGACTTTTCTGATTGCGATGATGATGAATATGCTGAGCTGAATAATAATGAATTCGGTATAGAGTGTGGTGAAGAACAAGAAGCAGAAAATATAAAAGCTGATGACGAACCTGAAGTGGAGGAAGAAGGAATTTGGTATTACGCCCAAAATAAAAAGTACAAAAGGAAATGGAGCGTAAATCCGCCAAATGTAACTAGAGTTCGCGACTTTCAAATTTTGGGAGAAAGACAAGGAATTCCTGTTCAGATAGCTCAAAATATAAAGACTCATCTGGCCGCGTTCAAAAAATTAATTCCCGAAACATTAGTAAATGTAATAGTAGCCGAAAGAAATAGAAAAGCTCGGAATTTTTACAATATGAACAGTGTATTTGGTATAATACACATTCGATTGAAATTTATGCTTTCATTGGTGTACTTATATACGCTGGTATTCATAAGAACTGGGACGAAAGATTGGATGAATTGTACCGACTGGACAACCGTCCTCTTTATCGGGCTGCAATGTCATTACAAAGAATGCAACAGCTTTTACGATTTTTGCGCTTCGACAATTATCAAACTAGAGCAGAACGTTTGAGGGAAGATAAGCTCGCAGCATTCCGTGATGTTTGGAATATGTTTTTGGCAAATATCAAACAAACTTATAAACCATCATCCCACGTAACTACAGTATTGTCTCCTTATGGGCTCGGTTTGGTGTACACGATGTGCGTTTTTCGCTATCCCCACCACTTTTGTCTCACTCTTGTCCGGCGAAGGCGAGAGCGAGATAGAACGAGAGGGAGCGAGAGACACTGGAAGCGAGCAAGGGCGGTACGAGACAGACGACGCGTTGCTGTTTTGTCTCTCTCCGTCTTTCCGACGCCGTGACACTGCGTCCTTTGCGCGCGCGACGGGCGTGCACAATGGTCGCGAGCCCATACGGTGAGCGCGGGAACCGCTTCGCAAAATCTTGACGCAGCGCGATTCCATCTGAGCGTTCGCGCCCGTCGCGCACGCTAAGCGTTCCATCTCGCTCCCCCCTTCGGCCAGAAATAAGCGAGAAACGAACACTCGGAATTAGGGCTCTGTTCATGATATGGGTTCAACGCCGGTCCCGACCAACGAGCCCACAGCGAGGAAATACTGTATAGATGAACAATTGGTATTGACCCGTGGCCCATGTTCGTTCAGACAGTACATACCATCAAAGTCAGGCAAGTATGGGATTAAGATTTTTTGGATGTGCGATGCGCTCAATTCGTACCGACATTCGAACAGAAATTTATGTAGGCAAGCAACCGAATGAGCCACGTTCAGTTGATTACGCATTAAATTTAGTTCATCGATTGTCTGCACCATATATCAATAAAGGTTGAACCATAACGATGGATAATTTTTTTACAAGTTGTAAATTAGCAGAACAGATGTTACAGAAAAAAAAAACAATAATTGGAACGATTCGCTCAAATAAACCAGATTTACCTATGGAACTTACGAAGAAGACCGAAATTAAGAAGAGAGACGCGAATTCTTCAAAATTTTGCTTCGACAATCACCTTACTTTAGTAAGTTATGTTCCGAAACCAAACAAGAATGTACTTTTACTATCCACTCTATATAATGATGATATTGTTGACCTCGCTTTAAATAAACCCAACATCATATTGGACTATAATAAAACGAAGGGAGGGGTTGACACACTTGACAAATTAGTTCGAACCTATACCTGCAAAAGAAAGACCAAGCGATGGCCAATGGTTTTATTTTTATAACTTGTACAAATGTGCCAATCCATAACTATTCATTAATCAGAAAAGCTCCGACCGTAAAATATTTTTGAAGGAAATGGCTATGCAGTTGGTAAATGATTATATAACGCACCGATTATTAAATACACGGGCAATGAAAAAAAATGTAAAAATTGCTATTCATCAAATAGGATGTAATGTAATAAACCTTAGCCGAATTTCAACAGCTTCTGGATAAATGTTTTATATGTATAATATAATTTAAATTATCTTGTACCTTTTGAGTAAGCATTTTTTATGAATTAATGGAAATAAAACAAAAACTACTTATTTTTTTAAAAAAACTTTACAAAATATATCAATATAAATATGGGGTCAGATTGATCCCTGTGCACAGACCACGGAAAATTTTCAATGCACAGAGAGAAGGTTAATCATTTACATTTTGGTGCATTGGGGTCAACTGACCCCAAATTTGGTAATTATTTACTTTAGCGATTCATCACCGATTTTTATGAAATTTGGAGTAGGGCCCGAAACGTCTCTGCCTGGGTGCCCGACTCGACGCAGCAGGGATCCGAACCCAGATATTCCCACAAAAGAAAGTATAAAATATAAATTTTGATACAAAATGCATGGAAAAAAATTGGGGTAATTATTTACTTTGTTACGAGCCGGGGCTGCGGCAACGCGAGAGGCCGGCGAGAAGGGTATTTCCCAAGGAATATGGTTCTAGTTTGTTAGTTAGGTGCGTGGACGAACCTGATGCGAAATCAGGGAGCCACTAGGATTATTGACGGCGAGGACGAACCTGATGCGAAATCAGGGAGCCTCTAGGAATGGAGTCACACGCGGACGAACCTGATTCGAAATCAGGGAGCCGCAGGAGGGTGAAACGTCGTGAACGAACCCGATGCAAAATCGGGGAGTCACTAGGATAAAGTTCACAGACGAACCTGGTGCGAAACCAGGGAGCTGTTAGGAGGTTGGATTATTCACAGACGAACCTGGTGCGAAACCAGGGAGCTGTAGGATACGGACGAACCTGATGCTAAATCAGGGAGCCGTAGGAGGGTGAGGTTTCGTGGACGAACCCGATGCGAAATCGGGGAGCCACTGGGTTGGTGAAGATTCCTTATTTTGGATGAAAGGTTGCGAACAAACCTGATGCAAGATCAGGGAGTCGCGGGAAATGTTAGTAATGCCTCGTAACTCTTAATTAATATTTGATACAACTCGAGCGGTAAAGTTGTATCAGTGGGTGAGTGCTACTAATATTATAAGGATCACTGGGTAAAAGATGGGTTTAACGAATCTACTCGATTTACACGTGAACACCATTCGTATATTCAATAATCAGTTATTGTACAAATGTAAGTGTCGCGATTAAATAATTAAATAAAGTGTGTAAGTTACCACTAGTTGCACGGTGTTGACGCACTGGCGATGCGGGGCGTAAGAGTGGCTATTTCGAAGTGCCAAATAGAATATAAACCGGACTCGCGGATTCTATGAGGTTAACTATGATTCTGACGGAGACTTTAGCTCGATCTAACTGAATATAACCAACTCTGTACGAGCGTGACACGACGTTACTCTACGCGTGACTGTACTGCTTTTAACCAACGAGGGTTGAAACCAAAGGGTTTATATAGTCCCAAAATGAGTGGGGATTCATTAGAAATCTCCATATAAGGAAATCCTTTGGGGTCGTCGTCGTGTCACTCCCGTTCCCATGGTCGTATTCCAGATGGTCGAGATCAGGACCCCCTTAGTGATATGTGATAAACAAAAAGGCTCTTAGGGCGTTTTCCCTTCGCAGACGCGAGCTCGAAAAATTGTTGAGAGCGGCGTATGGGAAAATTCCACATACGTAACAACTTTAGCAATTCCTCACCGATTTTGATGAAATTTGGATATGTTCTGAAACTCCAAATTCTGTACAACTTTTTCCTCTACATGTTACCCCCGCTCGGCCATAGTTTCCGAGATATGTGCCAAAAACTACCGGTATTATTGTTAGCGTATGCGCCAGCATGGAACAAAACGGTAATGATGCAGAACAGGTGTTTCCTCACCGATTTCAATTATTTTTGGATATGTTGTCGGGGATATAATTCTGGACAACTTTTTCCTATACATGTTACCGCCGCTCGACCTTCGTTTCCAAGATATTTGCCGAAAACTTCTATTGATTTATTCCGACGCAACGGACACAGCGATCAACTTGAAGTGGTTGGTCATCTGGGGGATGAGTTTATTTTTGTGTCTGGACACCTCGGGGCGCGAAGCGTATAGCACGAGGTGGGTAGCACGTGGAAATGTGATTGAAAAAATTCCTTTCTTTTTGAAAAAATTACTTTCTTTTTTCAATCACATTTCCACGTGCTATCCGCCCCAGGGCTCCACCGCTTCGCCGAGGTGTCCAGAGACAAAAATAAACACATCCCCCAGATGACTAACCACCTCAAGTTGATCGCTCTGTCCGTTGCATCGGAATATATCGATAGAAGCTTTTCGCAAATATCTCGGAAACAAAGGTTCGTCATTAGTTTTGTCCCATGCTGGCGCATACATTGCCACGAACGTGTACTGTAGGTAGGTTTACGGCAGAATACATTGTAGCAGTAGCAGCAGTTTTTCGCAAATATCTCGGAAACGAAGGTCGAGCGGAGGTCACATGTATAGGAAAAAGTTGTTCAGAATGTGGAGTTGTAGAACATATCCAAATTTCATCAAAATCAGTGAGGAATTGCTAAAGTAAATAATTACCCCAATTTTTTTCCATGCATTTTGTATCAAAATTTATATTTTATACTTTCTTTTGTGGGAATATCTGGGTTCGAATCCCTGCTGCGTCGAGTCGGGCACCCAGGCAGAGACGTTTCGAGCCCTCCGCGATAAGTATGCGCTGCAGTTTTGATGACTGCATTTGTTTGGAACAGGACTCTAAAATAAATCCTACTTGCAGTGATGGGGGAACACCTACAGGAGTGGTAGTTATGTGTGCGTGAACTGCGCCTGAGTCACTTCACGTTTTTTTTTTTTAAAAAACTTTCCAAAATATGTGAAAATAGATAAGGGGTCAGACTGACCCCAGTGCACAGACCACGGGAAATTTTCAATGCACAGAGTGAAGGTTAAGAACCTGTCCCGGCTGGTAAGCAAGCAGCTGAGTAGGCACAATGGAAAGAAATTCATCTGCGATCGGTATGCATAGAAACTTATGAAATGTTGAAATGTCTCGCGAAAAAAAATGAAATAAAAATATTTTTGGTTTTGCAGATGCATGCACTACTTCGGATTCACAGAGAAGTTGAGTGCCCACATTACTGATTGTCGTGAGATGAACAATTGCGCCATGCTGCTGCCCAGCCAGGATAACAATCTCCTCAGTTTTGGCAACCATGGTAGGAAGGAGCGGCTCCCCTTCGTGGTGTACGCCGATCTTAAGTGTACTTGGTGAAAACGGAGGAAAGCCACTGAATGGGTGATATACATAATAAATTGTGCACATACCAACACCATAATGTGCACAGCATTGCATATTATATGCATTAGGGTGTTTCAATTTTCCCGACTTGTTATTTTCATGTGACTTTGCTCACCCCCTTGCTTCTATTTATCTAAAAGATCAGTACGCAAAACTTTAGGTAAATTGAATAACATTTAGAGGTTGCACACTATTATCACTGTAGCGAGCGGAACGCGTTGCAGCAGTTCCAGGAAACGAGTGCGTCTAAACAAACGGTCGCGAATTGTTAGCGAAGATCTGTTCGAGACCGACGCGGAGGGGCCAAGCATAGCCTAGGCAGTCAGTCTCGCGAGAGCAAGCGAGAGAACCACAACTTTCAATAAACAGTTATATTATTTACCACCGAGCATAGCATTATTATTACCCGTACAATAACCCTACAATCACTACTTATTTTCTCTTTTACAAGTTTTAAAAATGAATACTAGAAACGGGCACTTCCGTTTCCGGACGCGTGAGTGACAGGTGTGTGTAGGAGTGAGTTACGGTTTGAGGTGAAGGAAAGGCGAGTGAAGTGGCGTAGGAGGGTGGGAGTGTGTGGGTGAAAGGTGGTGGAGTAGCGAAGAAGGGGTGAGGGTAGAGGGAAAGGCACGGCGGTAGGGTGTGATAGGGTTTCAGGAGGGATAAGGGAGTTGAGAGGTTAGGTGGCCGTGATAGGTGAAATTGGCGGGAAGGTAAGTAGAGAGTGGTAAGTGGTGGCTCCGTGCGGGAGAGTAGAGAAGTAGGGAAGAGAGAGTGGGTAGGCGGGAAGTTCAAACGGGAGGAAAGGCGAAGAGCGAATAGGAAAGGATAGGGAAAGTGGAGAGTACGATAATAGGACAGAGAAAGGTGGGTAAGAGGAAAGATCGGTAAAGTGTGGAAAGGAGGGGAGAAGAAGAGATGGAGGAGGGAAAGGGAGGGGAAGAAGGAAAGGGGAAGATCAAGGGCGAAGAAAGGAAAAGAAAGGATAGCACAAGTAGTGTGGGGAGTAGTGTGTGTAGTTTGGACAATTACGGGGGAAAGAAGCGGGAGAGAGAGGAGGAGACGGGGGACTTGGAGAAGGAAAAGACGGGGGTGTTTAAGAGGAGCGGGAAGATGAAGAGGTCGCCGGAGAAAGGGGTTAAGGGAGGGGAGAAAGAGGTAGAGGAAGGGGGGAAGGGCTGGGGGATGCTAAGGGAGATGATGTTAGAGATGAGGAGGATGAGGGAGGAAATGAAGAGGGACAGGGAGGAGAGAAAAGAACTGAAGGAGGAAATAAGGAAGGAGAGGGAGGAAATGAGGAAGGAGAGGGAGGAAAGAAGAAAAATGGAGGAAGAGTGGAGAGGGGAGAGGAGGAGGTGGGAGGAGGTGATGAGGGAGCAGGTGATGAGGGAGGAGAGGGTGAAGAGAGAGGGGCTGGCGGAAAAGCTGGGGAAGATGGAAGAAAGGGAGAGTAGGCTGGAGGAGGTGATGGAGAAGGTGGGGAGGTGGGAAAAAGAAGGAAGGGGGAGTGAGGGGAAGGGCCTGGTGGGGGAGGGGAATACGGAGGGATGGGAATTGAGGGTGAGAAGGATGGAGGTGATGCAGGATAAGAAGGAGAGGGAGTGTAGGAGAAGTAATGTGGTGATAAGGGGGCTGGAGGGGGAAGAAAAGGACGCGAGGGGGGAAGTGGGGAGGTTATGGGAAAGGATGGGGTTGGGAGTAGGGGGAATAAAGGAAGTGGTGAATCTGGGTAGATCAGGAAAAGAAGGGGGTGGTCTGGTGGTGGTGAGATTGGAGGGAAGAGAGGAAAAGAGGAAGGTAATGGAGGCGAACAGTAAACTGAGGGGAAGACGGGAGAGGGTGGAGGACGACCTCACGGGGGAGGAGAGGAGGGCGAGATGCAAAATAGAGAGAGAGGCGCAAATGGAGAGGGGGGGAGGAAGGAGAGTGCAGGTGGGATATATGAAAATGTGGGTGGATGGAAAGGTAAGAAGATGGGACGAGATAAGGGAGAAATGGCAGGAGGAGCAGGGAAGCGAATGAAGGAAGTGGGAAGGGGGAAGGGAAGTGAGAAAGAGGAGGGGAAAAGGAAAAGAAGGGGGGAAGAGCTGGAGGGTGGCATTCTGGAACGTGGCAGGAGTTAAGAGGAAGGATGAAGAGTTCTGGAGGGGGCTGGAGGAATGGGACGTGATGGTGTTGAGCGAGACCTGGGTGGAGGAGAAAGAATGGGATTACGTAGAAAGGAGGCTGCCTAAGGGGTATGTGTGGGAAAGCAATGGGCGAGGAGGGAAAATCAGAAGGGAAGAGCGATAGGGGGAATGTTAATGGGGGTAAGAAAGGGGCTGGAATTGGGCAAGGGAGGAGGAGAGGGAGAGAGGGAGGGGTTGATGGCGAAGAAAGTGAAGATTGGGGGGGGGTGGAAGATAGTGGGGGTATACGTGAATAGGGACTTGAAAGATAAGCTAGAGGAGTTAGGGAAGTGGATGGACGAGAGGGAGGGAGGCGTAAGAGTACTGATAGGTGGCGATTTCAACGCGAGAACGGGGGAGGAAGGGTGAGAGGTGTGGGAAGATGAGGACGAGGAAGGGAGGGTGGGGGGGGGGGAGTAGGAGTAGGAGCTCAAAGGATAAGGAGGTGAATGGGGAAGGGAAGAGGTTGTGTGGGTGCCTAGAGGAAAGGGGATGGGGAATATTGAATGGGAATATAGAGGGGGACGAGGAGGGGGAGTGGACTTTCACAGGGGGTCGGGGGAATTCTGTTATAGATTATGTGTTAGGGAACGAGGATACAAGGGAGAAGGTGGAAAGGATGGAGGTAGGGGAAAGAATAGAATCGGATCACCACCCGGTGGTGGTGTGGCTGAGAGGGGAGGGGCGTGATGAAGGGGGTGGGGGTAAGAAAGGAGAGAAAAGGGGAGGGGGCAGAGGAAACTGGTCGGAAGAGGGAAGAGTGGAGTTTATGACAAAGTTCGGGAAAAGGGGTGGGGGGGGGGGGAGAGGGGAGTTGACGGGGAATGGTGTGAGCTGCGGGAAAGAATAAGGGGTGCGATAGATATGACGGGGAAGGGGGGGGAGAGAGTAAAGAAGGGAGGGTGGTGGGACATGGAGTGTAAGGAGGAGAAGAGTAAGGTAAGGAGGGAGTTAAGGAAGTGGAGGAAGGAAGGGGGGGAGGGGAGAAAGTACAAGGAGATGAAGAGGGATTACGGGAGGTTATGTGAGGAAAAAAGAAAGAAGGAGGTAGAGAGGTGGGTGGAGGAAGTGGAAGGGGTAAGAACGGAGGGGCAAGTGTGGAAGGTGGTTAATAGAGGGAGGAGAAAGAGGGGGAGGGTTAATGAAGGAATAGCGATAGAAGAATGGGACGGGTATTTCAGAGGGCTATTAGGGGGAGGGGAAGGGAGAGTGAGAAAGGGGGGAGAGACGGAGAGGGGGGAGGACGGAGAGGCGGAGATAGGGACGGAAGAGATAGGTAAGGTGATAAGAAACTTGAAGGATGGAAAGGCAGGAGGGGGGGGATGGGATCCCGAACGAGGTGTGGAAATATGGGGGTTTAGAAGTGGAGGAATGGCTATGGGGGATATGTAACAGAGTATGGAGGGGGGAGGGGTGGCCGGAATGTTGGAGGGAAGGGGTGGTGGTTCCGGTGATGAAGAAGGGTAGGGGGGAAAAGGTGGACGACTATAGGGGGATAACGCTGATACAGACGGCGTACAAGGTGTACGCGTCTATGCTAGCGGAGCGGCTGAGGCTGGAGGTTGAGGAGAAAAGACTGCTGCCACCGAGTCAAACGGGGTTCAGGAGGGGGGTGGGTTGTATTGATAATGTATACGTTTTAAATTATTTAATAAATAGACAGGTGGGGAGAAAGGGGAAGAAGATGGTGATTTTATTTGTAGATATGAAGGCTGCGTTTGACTCGGTGGACAGGGAAGTGTTAGTGAGGGCAATGAGGGGGAGGGGGGTAAGGGAACAGCTGGTCGTAAGATGCGAGGAGATGCTGCAGGAAACAATAGGGAGGGTACGGGTGGGGAATGAGGAGGGGCAGAGGTTCTGGACGGCGAGAGGGGTGAGGCAGGGGTGCCCGCTGAGTCCGAGCCTCTTCACCCTCCTGATCGCGGATACGGACGAGGAATTAGAAAAGGGAGGGTGGGGGGGGTGACGATGGGGGCGAAAAAGCTGTACGCGTTGGCGTACGCTGACGACGTGGCGGTACTGGCGGAGGATGAGGAGGGGATGAAGGGCCTGATGGCGAAGTTGGAGAGATACGTGGATGGGAAGGGTTTGGAGGTAAACGTAAGGAAGACAAAGGTAATGAGGTGTAGAAAGGGTAGTGGGAGATGGAAAAGTGTGACGTGGAGGTGGAAGGGTAAGGTGCTGGAGGAAGTTAGGAGTTTTAGGTATTTGGGAAACACGGTGATGGGGAATGGGGGGCAGGAGGGGCATGTGGGGGAGAGAGTGAGGAAAGGAGCAGCGGTGATGGGAAAGGTCTGGGGGATAGCGAAAAGGTTATTTGGAAAGGATTGGGAAAGGAGAATGTGGTTGTTCGACAAATTGGTATGGCCAGTGGTGGGGTACGGGGCGGAGGTGTGGGGATGGAGGGAAAGAGAGAAGGTGGAAAGGCTGCAGGAAAGGTTCATGAAGTGGGTTATGGGGGTGGATAGATGCACGCCGGGGTACATGGTGAGGGAGGAGATGCAAAGGGGCATGTTGAAGGGAAGGGCAGGGATGAGGGCGTGGGGGTATGAGAGAAAGCTGGAGGAAGGGCAGGGGGGGGTTGGCGCGGAGGTGTTGGGAGGAGGTGAAGCGGAGGCTAAGGAGGGGAAAGTGGTTGGAGGGGTGGGAAGAGGATAGGAAGGATTTTTTCGAGAAAAGGGGATGGACGCTGGAGGAGATGGAAGGGACGAGGGAAGGTGGGGGTATAAGAGGGGAGGAGTTGGTGAATAGGGAAAGGAAAGTTCAGGAGGAGGAGAGGTGGGAAAGGATAGGGGAATCCGAGTACAACATGTGGTACGGAAGGGTGAGGGGGGTGGGTTGCCGGGGTATTTAAAGAAGGGGTGGGGGGAGAGTAGGTAGCGAAGAATGGCCAGGTATAGATTGGGAAACGAGATGAGGGGGGGGGTAGGTATTGGGAAGAGGGAGAAAAAAGGAGGTGCAGGGTGTGTGGAAGAGAGGGAGAGACGTGGGAGCATGTGTGAGAGGAGTGCACGGGGTGGGGGGTAGAGAGAGGGTGGCAGGAGATGGCGGGAGAAGTACTGGGTGATGAGGGGGAGGGGGAGGAGTGGCTTAGGAGGATAGATGAATGGAGGCAGGTGTATGGGGGTATGGTGGTGTGAGAGTGGGAATGGAGTGGAAGAAGAATCGTGCGGAAGCGGAGGTCCGGGAGGCGGGTTTGGGCGTCGGGGAGGAGGGGGGAGCGACCGAGCGAGCAGAGTTATGGTGCGGAGCGATTTGTATATAGTGTGTACAGTAGATAAGTAAGTTAGGTGTAAGATAGGTTAAGTTAATTTTAAGATAAGCTAAGTTAGGTTAAGGTAGGATAAGGTAGTACTTGGGAGCGGCAGCCGCCGCTCCCGTCTGAGCGATCGAGCTCCCCCCGGGGTACAGTGCCCCGGTCCGGCCGCGCTACCAACTACTGCGCGGCACCGGTTGGGAGTTCGAACGCGGGGTCGCGGGGCGGGGGTGTCGGGGGACACCACCTGCCCTAGTAGCAGCGACCCCGGAAGGGGCGACTCGGGCGCGTGATCCGTCGCGAGTCGCCAGTCCCGGAGAACATTGCTGGGGGAGGTCGTAATACTCCCCCAGGGACGACCCCGTTCAGGGGACCTAGCGCGGGGCTGCACTGAAGCGCAAGGGGGGAGGGTAGCGAACGTATCGCTTGATTGATCTCGCGTCCAAATCCGTCCCCTCAGGCGCGCAGCTCCGCGCGCGAGGTAGATCACCTTGGTGGTTTTAGTGGGTTCGAGTCCCACATAACCCCCTGTCCGCCCCCGCGGGCGGGGGGTATCCGTGGGGATTTCCACCAAGTAAAACAAAAAAAAAAAAAAAAGAAAAGGATAAGGTAGTACCCCCTCCAGGGTCGACCACCTTGAGCGTGGTGAGGGGGCTCTGGGAAAGCGGTGATGTCCTCTGTCGGGCGCTGGGTGAGGAACTTTGTTCCTTGCCCGGGGGCCGTGGGAGGATGCTGCCTTCTTGGCTAAGGGTCGGCCGACCAACCGCCCCCTCCTAGGGGGCGCGTGCGCGCGTCGTGGGTGTGGGGTTGTGGTTGGGTCCGGGCTGGGTCTGGGTGGGGTGCGCGCGGACGTGAGGTGGCCCCGTGGCCGTGACCCGCGGATCTCTGGGCGGTTGCTGTCGGTCAGGCCCCCTGTGGCCTGTTCGGCTCGCGGTCGTGCGGGAGGCCCGGGCCCGGGATGTTGCCGCGACAGCTGTGGCGGTCTGCGTGGTCCCGTTGCCCTCGGCCCCGTTCGCTTCGTGTATGGCCTGGGCCTTGCGTGGGCCCGGCTCGTGCCCCTCTCCTGGGAGGCGCGCGCGCGCATTTCTATCGCTCCGGGGGGGGGGGTGCGTCTGGGTGGGAGTGGCCCTGTGAAGGGCCGCAGTGACCGCACCATGGCGGGGTGCATGCTGCGGCAGGAGGGGGAGGGGGATGGGGAGTCGCGATCGATCGCGCGTGGGGCGAGTTCGGCAGTTGGGCTGCCCTTCTGGCATAGCCAGCCGCTCGACCGGGGGCCGGTTGGGTTCTGACCTTCGGGTCCCCGACCGGTTTGTGGCCCCCCGGGGTTTGCGGTATTTGGGCGCCCTTACGGCTAGCCGACCGCCCCCGCCCGGAGGTTCATTCCCACGGGGTCGACGCCGGGAAGTGCGCGATCGGTCGCGGGGCCGTGGGGCGGAGGTTCCGGGGGGCGCCACCCGCCCTAGTTTAGCAGCGACCCTGGAAGAGGGTGGCGCTGGCGTGTGACCCGCAGCGTTACCCTGGCGATAGCGGGGAAGTCTCCCGGGGAGCTTTTCTCCCCCTTGGGAAAGTGTCAACTCTGGCAAACGAGCGCGGGGATCCGGGGTCTTGGAGGATGGCCTAGCGAACGCATCGCTAGTTTGATCTCGCGCAAGAACGGCCATCTTCCTTGCCGGATCCTCTAGGCGGTTACCGTGCAGGTTTTAGTTGGTTGGAGCCCAACATAACCCCGAGCCACCCCCGGGTTCGGGGTATCCGTTCCGGATTTCCTGGCTTCGTGAAAGTGGGGGGAGAGATTGGCGACCTAGTTGCGTAGGTCGCCCCGCTCCCCCGGTGAACAAATCCACCATATCGGCCCCGGGCCACGCGTAGCCGCGCCTCCCGAGTACGCGGAGCGGGAGGAACGGCCGCACCCCGCAACGGGTGCGGCGACAAACACCCCGTCCCCGCGCCCCCCCTGTGGGGGGTGAGCGCTTGGACGCGGGGGGTTTTGCGGGAAGGGCGGTGGTTTCCCTCGGTGGGGGCCTCGCGAATAAAGGGGGAAGGTGAACGGGGGGCCCGCGCACAGCCCCCCCCCCACTCAGGAGCGGCGAAACAAATTCGCCGCTCCCAATGAAGCGATCGAGCTCGCGGGGGGCTAGTCCGGCGGCCGAAAGTGGGCCGCCCTGCAGGCTCGTTGCCTGCCGCTCGCCCGAGGTGTCCTCCGGGTTTACACCCGGCGGCCTTTTTCAAGGCCCCCTCGGGACGCGGCGGCTTGGGCGGCCCTTAAGGCCGTCGACGCCCCCCGGCCCGGCCGCGCTACTTTCGTTGTCGCGCGGTCGGGTAGTAGCAGCGTCCCCGGAAGAGGCGGCGCGGACGCGTGGTCCGTCTCGCGCTGCCAGCCGAGAGAACATAGCTGGGGAAGGTAGGATACTCCCCCAGGGAAGAGCCCCCCCCTCCGGGGGGCTGTTGTGCGCGGAGTTGCACGAAGCGCAGGAGGGGAGGGTAGCGAACGTATCGCTAGATTGATCTCGCGGCAAGTCCCTCCCTTCGGGCGCGCAGCTCCCCGCGCGAGGTAGACCACCTTGGAGGTTTTAGTGGGTTCGAGTCCCACATAATCCCCTGTCCGCCCCCGCGTGGGGATTTCCTCCAAGTAAAAAAAAAAAAAGTGGGGGGAAAGAAGAGAAAGGAGATTATAACCCCTAGGGGAACAATAATAAAGGAACGGAATACTAGAAACGGAAAAAGGATTTGTTTAATTCAAAAGATGCCAAGTGGTGAATTTCCAGGATCTCGGCTCCCGTCTCCAATCGGTGTCGATTCGCCCACGGGATACATTCACGAGGTAGATCTGGAATATCCGCAAAGTCTGCACGATGTTCATGCCGATCTACCGTTCTGCCCACCGCGTGCTAAACCATCGGGCAGCAGATAGGACAAGATACTCGCGACGGTATATGATAAGTCTCCGTATTACAAAAATACACCACGTGCTTCAATTCGCTCAATCTCCCTGGCTCCGCGATTACATCGAACTAAATACACGGTTTAGAACAGGAGCGACAAACGATTTTGAAAAAAAATTTGTACAAATTGATGAACAACACGGAATTCGGTAAAACTATGGAAAATGTACGAAATCATGTGGATGTAAAACTTTTGACACATTGGGAAGGGCGATATGGCGCGGAGGCAATGATCGCGAAACCGAATTTCCACAGCAGAAGTGTTTTTTCTGAAAATTTAATAGCTGTTGAATTGCGAAAACTCGAGGTGAAATTCAACAAACTGATATACGTGGGTATGTGCATTCTGGACATATAAAAAATTTGTTTGTATGAATTTCACCACGAGTACATGTCTCCCAAGCACGGACCAAATTGTAAAATTCTATACACCGACACAGACAGCCTCATTTATAATATTCGATGCGACGATATCTACAAGTCCATGAAACACAATATCGGTAGATTCGACACAAGCGATTATCCTATCGACAATCCATATAATATGCTGCGCGTAAATACGAAGGTTCCAGGGCTGATGAAGGATGAAAATAACGGTTGCGATAATGACCGAATTCGTAGGTCTTAGAGCGAAAATTTATGCACTGCGCGTAGACGGCAAAAAAAGATACGAAAAAGGCGAAAGGCGTCAAGACCAACGTCATAGCCACGACCACAAAGGCGGGAACATACTATTGACACGCCACGCCACCCGACGCGTGTAACAAACCCCAAAAAGTCCATTTTCTTTTTCGTTAATAAACATAATAATTAATTACTATTTAATACTTATATCCTTATTATTCTTATTTTATAAAGTGTGTTAGCATTAATATTAATATTAGCTCAGGATACCGCGAGACGCGAGTGCGATGAGTGTGAGAATCGAGCGCATGCGTGATCCTCAGTCGATCAGCGGGTCGACGAGAGTAAGGATCTGAAGAAGTGATTGTAATTGGTGCGTGGCGAATGAAAGAGGGAACCGAGCGTTCCACGCGCGCACCTGCGCACTAATCAGTCGCGCAATAGACCGACTAGAGAACGGATCGAGCGAGACCGATAATAATTGACGCGCAATAACCGATCTCCATTCCCATTGGTGCGCCCCCAAGTCCCCGAATATGTGTAAATACGGGCAGAGAAGCCCGGAGATTTATTTATTTATTTATTATACGGGAAGCCCCATGGTATACAAGAAAGAAAGACAAAACTAGTCAAATATACGGAGAGTCTGAGTACTAAATTAACAAAAATTAATACATAGTATACAAATAGTTATAATAATCAAGCCAACAAGGATAAGACTACGTTACACCATTCAGGTTATGAGTGACACTATGAAGTAACGTACTAAACGAATTAAGGGTGCCCAGGAAGGGATCTATACCACTGAAATGTTGGTTCATAATACTCATCGCCCCATTAACAGGGTCACACGCATAATACCTATACTTCGGCTGACTCGAGACAAAGAGGGGCCTTGACCGCAAGCTCCTCACTGGCGCATTAAACTTAACTAAAGACAATAAATCGGGACTGCTTAAGAAGCCATTAATAATCTTGTAAAGAAACAACGCAACCGCAATATGTCTTCGATCCTCCAGAGTGGCTAGCTTAAGGGATGAAAGTACCGGGCGATAACCATGATCAGATCTGTCCATAGGATTACCCAGAGTACGTAAGGCAAATCTTAAGAATCTATGCTGCACACTTTCAATTGATTTTATATGTTTCGCGTGCCTAGGACTCCAAATGATCGAGGCATACTCAACATGAGGCCTGACAAGAGCAATATATAAAAACTTCAGAGTCTCGATGTTCTTAAAATGCCTGACAAACCTGGAGATGAAGCCTACAGTTCTCATGGCCTTTTTAATACAGCGCACATAGTGAGGCCTGAAATCCAAGCAGGGTGCTATGCAGACACCAAGGTCAATAACCTCATGTACCTCCCTAAGTACCACATCCTGTAAATAGTATGGGTAATTGACACTCGACCTCGAGCGAGAGGCCCTGAGCACAACACTGCTCCAAGTCCAACAACCATTGCTCCAGTCTTACCAAATCATCCTGCATACTGCGAGCATCCTCTACTCCCTGATTTTTTCTAAACAATTTCAAGTCGTCAGCATACAAGAGGAAATTGGCAGTTGAAAGAATCCCAGCGATATCATCTATAAATATGTTAAATAATAATGGACCCAGATGCGACCCCTGAGGAACGCCAGAGGTAACACCTATCGGAGAAGAAAGACAATTCGATACCCGAACAAACTGCTCACGCCCAGTAAGATAGCTTTCAACCCAGGTTAGAAGGGACCCTCCAAACCCCCAGAAAGAGAGTTTACGAAGCAACGGTCCACGGTATCGAAAGCCTTCCGAAAATCCGTATAAACTGTCTCAACCTGCAGGCCCTCGTCAAGGGCTCCGGACACAAAACTATGATAGACCGCAAGATTAGTAGTTGTAGAACGATTCGGAACAAAACCATGCTGTTCAGCACAAGTGACATTAACTAACTGAGAAGACAGCAATTCAGTGACTATCTCCTCAAATACCTTGGGCATAACAGACAGTTTACTGATGGGACGGTAATTACGAACATCAGAATGGTCACCAACCTTGAAAACAGGAGTAACGAGACCAGACTTCCACCTCCTGGGAAAAACTCCGGTAGTAAGCGAAGCGTTAAAAATGTTCCAAAAAGGCCTTGCCAGGATAAAACTGCACTGTTTATGGAACAGTGGGGGAATGCCATCAGCACCCTGGCCCTTATTTATATCAAGACGACTGAGGTTACAAGGGACGTTCGGCAACCCGAAAATTCAGAAAATTCTGAAACTCGGTGTGCAAGTAAAGTAGTTCATCCGTAACACAACGCTATTTTTTGTTGGTGCCATAATGCAATTTTTAGGGGTGAAATCACCCCTTGAAAATAATTCAGAATTTTCTTTTGCGTGGAATATCTCGAGAATGGTGAGAGATATCGAAAAGAAGTTTAAACAAAAGTTGCATCCTTCTTTTATATCTAGAATTTATTAATTAATTTAATTTTATTTATTCATCCTTCCCCATTACGGGGATACGGGTTTCTCTTTTTTACAATCCACTCCTTTCATTTCCGTGTCCCGCCTTAGCCTACTTATATATATATATCTTACCACTAACTTAGTCTAATCTTAACCTAGACTTATCTTAGTCCTAGTCTAATCTTAATCTAAGCGAATCGCACGCCGCTCGCAACCGCCGCCTCATGCCGCCACTGTCTCGCACGCCGCTCGCCACGCTTCGCCCGCAACAACCGCAAGTACACCTCTCCCGCCTCTCGCCACCGCACGCTCGCTTGACCGCGTCACACCTCCTCTCCTCGCTCCGCTCTCCACTCTCCCCTCCCCAATCCCACCCCCTCCCCCTCATCCCCCCTCCTCCACCACCGACTCCATTCTCCTTTCCCGCGCTTCCTTTCTTTCTCTGTCCAGCTTCCCCATCCACCCCTCCCCAAGCCCTTCTTCCCCCAAGATTGCCCTTATTCTTTCCCGCCCTCCTTCTCTTCCCCCCTCGATACACCTCTCCATCACATGCTCCCAGCTCTCTTGCTCCCAGCCACATATCCTACATCTATTCGCCTCTTCGCCCATCCAGTACCTTTCCCCCCTCATCTCGTTTCCCAATCTGTATCTGGCCACCCTTATCTTTTTCTCTTCCTTCCCTTTCTTCTTCAGGTACCTTGGCACCCCTTCTGCTCTCACCTCTTTAAACCATCTATTGAATCTCCCTTCCCTAATTCTACTCTCTATTTCCTGTTCTTGCACTTCCTTGTCTCTTTGCTCCAGCTCCGCCCTCATCTCCCACCCCCCCGCTTTCTTCCTCTCCGCTTCTCCTGGTGCGTACCCCCTTTCTTCGAAGAATTTCCTCCTTTCTTCCACCCACTGTATTTTACACCCTCTCTCTTTCTTTCTTACTTCCTCTAAACACCATTGCTATCACCCCCGCTTTCCCACTACTCACCCTCTCCTCCATTCCTAACGCCCTCCTCCCCGCGGCTGTCCTCAACTTTCCTCTCTTTGTTTCTTCTCTTATCATGTACCCTGGTGTGTACCTGTCCAGCCCTAGCACCCATCTAATGTACCTTTCCTGAACTCTCTCAATTTCCGCTCTTTCTATCCACCCCCATACTTCCGCGCCGTACATCAGTACCGTTCCCACCAGCTTGTCGAACAAGAACATCCGTCTCTTCCAGTCTCCCCCGAACCATCTTTTTCCCAAGCCCCATACCTCTCTCATCGCCACCAACGCCTTCCTCACCCTTTCCTTGATATGTGCGTCTTGCCTTCCATTCCTCTCTATCTTGTAACCTAGGTAGACAAACTCTTTCACCTCCTCCACTTTCATTCCTTTCCATCTCCACACTATCTTTTTCCATCGTCCCCCTCCTGCTCTAAATCTCATCATCTTGGACTTATCCACATTCACTCTCAGCATTTTCTCATCCATATACCCCTCCAGCACTCTCATCATCATTTTCATCCCCACAACATCCTCAGCCACCAACACAATATCATCCGCATACGCCAATTCATACACTTTCTCTCCCCCCACTTTTACACCTCCCCATCCTTCCTCTCTAAATCTCTCCTCCAGGTCCGCCATACACACATTAAATACCAAGGGGCTTAGCGGGCACCCCTGCCTCACCCCCCTTTCAGTCCAGAAACATTCACTCACTCTCTCACCTACTTTCACACAACATTTCGTCTCACCATACGCCTCCATTATCCTTTCACTAAGCCATCCACTCACTCCCCTATCCTTCAGCGCCCCCTCCAGCTTTTCCCTCTCTATCGTGTCGAATGCCGCCTTCAAGTCCACAAAGAACGCTACCATATTCTTTTTTCCTTCCCTTATTTGCCTTCCTATAATATAGTTTAGGCTATATATTTGCTCCATCACCCCTCTACCCCTCCTGAAGCCTGCCTGGTTATCCGGCACAATTCCTTTATCCTCTATCTCTCTCTCCAGCTTCTTCGCTAGGATCTTCATGTACACTTTGTATAGAGATGTCATTAGCGTTATACCCCTGTGGTCCCCGGCGGTCTCTCCTTTACCCTTCTTTGCGATGGGCACGATCATACCTTCCTTCCACTCCTCCGGCCACCCTTCCCCCATCCACACTCCATTACAAATCTTCCACACCGCTCTCACCACATTCTCCCCTCCATACATCCATGCTTCGTTAGGCATCCCATCCACTCCCATTGCCTTCCCTTTCCTCAGCTCCCTTATGCTCTCTCTCACCTCCTCTACCCCTATCTCTTCCACTTGTCCCCTATTTCTCGCTTCTTTTCCCCACTCTCTACTGATCCTCTCCTCTCTCCCCCCTAGGACCTCCATGAAGTGCGTCTTCCACTCCTCCATACTTATATTCCCATTTACTGCTTTCCTCCTTCCCCTTTCCCTCCTTATGATCTCCCATACTTTTGCCTCCCCATCGATTTTCTCAATCTCCTCTATTAACCTCTTCCTCTCTTGCTCCCTTTTCTCTTCACAAACCCTCCTATATTCTCCCTTCAATTTCCTATACTCCTCCCCCGTACCTTCCCCTCTCCTCCATCTCTTCAGCTCCCTCTTCACCTCTTTTTTCCATCTTTTACACTCTCCATCCCACCACTTCTTCCCTTCCCTCTTTCTCCCTACTTTCTTCCACTTTGCCTTTCTCCTTACCGTATCCTTCAAGCTTCGCAGCACCTCCTCCGCCGTATCACCTTCTATTTCCTCTCCCTCCATTCCCCTCCTATACTCCTCCCTACTTTCCTCTGACCAGTCCATCACCCATTTTTCTCCTTCATTCACTACCTCCCTCCCCTCCTCACCTTTTGGTCCCATCCTCACAATCAACGGGTGGTGATCCGACTCGGTGTTGTCCCCTACTGTCATCTCCTCCACCGCTTCCCATGTTTTGCTGTCCCCTATCACGTAGTCTATGACTGACTCCCCCCTTCCCCCCGAGTACGTAAACTCTCCTTCTTCATCCCCCTCTTTTACTCCATTCAGAATTCCCCACCCTTCCCCTTCCACCATTTCTATCAGCTTCCTTCCCTCCCTGTTTATTACCCTATCCTTCGATCTTCTTTTTCTCTCCTCCTCCTCGTCCTCCCCTCCCACCCTTAGAGCCCCTTCCTCACCTGTCCTTGCATTAAAATCCCTACCTATCAGAATATTTTCCACCCTTCCCCTCTCGAGCGCTCTCTCCTTTAGAACCTCCAGCTTCTCTTCTAAGTCCTTGTTCACGTACACCGTTATTATTCTCCACGTCTCTCCCTCCCATCTTACCCTCCTTTCCATAATCCCATCTACCTCCTGTTCCCTTTCCCACTCCACTTCCTCTATCTCTGTTTTCACCCCCGTCACCATCCCCCCCATCGCTCTCCCCTTTTCCTTATTCCTTTTTGCGCTCTGTCTACTCCACCTATAGCCCGCCGGCATCCTACCTCTCATCTTTTCCCAGTCTTTCTCTTCTACCCATGTCTCTGTCAGTCCTATCACGTCCCATCCTTGAATTTCCTTCCATACGTCCTCATCCTTGCTTTTTAGGCCTGCCACATTCCAGAACCCCACTTTCATCTCCCTCTTTCCCTCCTTCCCCTCTTCTACTCCCCCTCCTGTCTTCTTTCTTCTATCCCTTCTCCCCTTCTCTCTCCCCACTCTCCCTATCTCCCTCCTACCCTCTGCCACTAAATCTTCCCTTCCTTCCCTCTTTGTCCCCCTTCCCCCGAACCTTCTCCACTTATTCTTACTCTCTTCGCCCCTCCTGCCCCCCCTTTAGTCTTTAGAGCTTCCACCTGTTCATCGCATTCCCACCACTCCTTCTCAATCCACAGACCCCTATAGCTCACCCTCACCCTCTTTCCTTCCTCTCGTTCCTGTTCTGCAATCCTCCTTATCTTCCACTGCATCCTCCTTTCTTCATACGTCATATCGTCCTCTATTCTTTCTCTCCTGCCTCTTAACTTGCTCTTCTTCAGCATTAGCTCCCTTTTCCCCTCCCCCTCCTTCATCCTTACTAACGCCATTCCATCACCTCCCTCTTTCCTCTTTCCCAACTCTCTTATCCACTCCACCTCTCCCTCGACCCCTATCTCCTCCAACAGTTTTCTCACTACCCTTCCTATCTCCCTGCCCTCCACCTTGATCCCCTTAATGACTGCATTCTTCCTTCTCTCCTCCCTTTCTTTCCTCTCCCACTTCCCTTCCATTTCCCTCAGTCTTTCCTCTACCTCCCTTCCCTCCTTCTTCCCTTCGTTCTCTCTCCCAACTTCTCCACCCTCCTTTTGTCTCTCCAACTCTCCTAACCTTTTCTCCACGCTTCCCAACCCTTCCTTTACATCTTTCAGATCCTCTACCTGCTTCTCCATCCCGGTCAACCTTCTCTCCATCCCGGTCCACTTCTCCCGCCATCCTTCCTCCCTCTCTTTAATTTCCTTTTTCAACTCCTCCAAATCCTCTCTTATTTCTTTCCCTCTGCTGCTGACTTCTGCCAAACCTTTATTCATTTCCTCCCTTATCTTCCACAGGAGCTCCTCTATACCGCTCATCCTATTATCCATTGGCGGAGACCTCCCTATCTTCCTGCTTTTACTAAACGCCCTATCCGCTTCTTCCTCCTCTAATTCCTCTATCCTATTTTCTTCCTCCTCCTCTCTTCCCCTTTTTAAAAAGTCTTCTATCCCTTTCTTGCTAGCACTGCTGCTTGCATACATACTCCCCCCTATTCTCTTTTCCTATACTCTCTTTCAAAATTTCCCGCCTCTTCTTATCCCTCCAGCCTCTCACTACTCCCTCGAGATGTCGCCTCTCCTCTCACGCAAATCGCGCCTTCCCACCTGAGTCTTCCTAACCTCTCACTTTTCTTTTCTTTCCTTCCTTCACCTACCTTCACTATCCCGCGTCCCTGTTTCCTCCCTCGTCCCCGAATTTCTCCTTTTCTCTCGCCTTCACTCCACTGTATTCTTCCGCTCCACTGCTCCTTTACCTTCCGTCCTCCTTCCTAACCTCTCTCTTTCCCGACTCTTTTCTATCGCCTTTATTCCTCACACACTTCCCTTTTTCTGCGTTCCTCTATCCTCACGCGCCTCCGCCTTTCTCCCTCTCCCTGCGCCTCCCTCTCACTAGCCCTTTTCGTCCTATTACTCCCTTCTCTCTCCTAAACTTCCTTTGCTATCCGCCTGCCCTGTCACCTCAACCAACTCCACTACTCCTCCCCTTTTATATCTACAAAACCGCGGCAAAATAATTTTCGAAAAATCCATATTTTCATGTTACCCTCACCACCAACCCTCAAAATTAAGTTTTTGTATTTTTTAAATATAAGCTGAAATACCTCTGGATAATCTCTTTTCATGCATATAAGTGATTTATGTGTTATATTTTTTTTTGCAAACGAATAAAGCCTCTATTACCGATTTGAAGTCCATTTTGGCAGTTTCTATTAATAACATGGTTTCTTAAAGCCATATTTGGATTATTATGGTTTACCGAAGTGTATCTACCGAATACTGGCCGTAGGAGCATGCTCCTACTCGACTCGTGGACGGGACACTGCCCAAATGAGTTACAGCAGTTGATTCCACAAGACAAGGAAGTAACTTTTTCAATGATTCCAAAAAAAACGACGGGCATCATTCAGCCTTTAGATGTGTTTGGATTCCGGATTTGGAAAAATTTCGTGCGGACATTTTCGGATAATGTGATTCTCCAAGAGAGAGATGTCAATTTGCACTTACGTAATGAAATAATTAAATTGCAGTCTCTAACCCACAACCAGTTTTCTTCGCCTAGATTCAAAAACCTTTTTCAATATGCTTGGTTTAAAAGCGGATATCTAGAAACGCATCCCAGCGAATTTGAAAATCCTGTAGATTTCTGTTACTTCAGGAATGAAAAGATTATATCCAAATGTAGTATTTGGGGGGAGCCGGCTTTTATGCGATGTGCATGGTGGTATTTTTGTTTCAATCATTTCTACGAAGAATATCATTAATGTACCAATTACAAAGCGTAATTTTCAATGTATCTATCGTCTTCTATTAGTATAATTCTTTCAATGTATAATCAAACAATACAACATGCACAAAAAGGGACTACGAATGTTTAAATATTACTTTATGCGGCCACTTCATTAATGAAAACTGCTATTATGTTATAATTAAATTTAATATTAACTGTAATATTATATATATGTTATTAGTGGAATGTAAAAGTAAAATTGATTTACAATCATTTAAAATTCATATACATACGCATTATGCAAATTGGAAGGTTCGACAAGGTTATCGGCATCAATGCGATTCTCCGTCATTTCAATAACATATGTATTTTGCAAAGTCATTGTAAATCTTCACGCATTATTTATTGTTCGTGTGGTTTCCGAAATAACCTAACAAGATTACACTTCAAGTAATGCATGTACGAATGTGCTGTTATCATACTGATTCATGCACGTCACTGATTAGTTTTAACGAGTTTTACTTTTGATGCAATTTTAGGTGCGTACTGTCTTGCTTATATAATTGAAAGCTGTCTGAACTTTACATAAATAATAATCTAAATATGTCTTTAAGAAACCATGTTATTAATGGAAACTGCCAAAATGGACTTCAAATCGGTAATAGAGGCTTTATTCGTTTGCAAAAAAAATATAACACATAAATCACATATATGTATAAAAAGAGATTATCCAGAGGTATTTCAGCTTATATTTAAAAAATACAAAAACTTAATTTTGAGGGTTGGTGGTGGGGGTAACTTGAAAAATGTGGATTTTTCGAAAATTATTTTGCCGCGGTTTTGTAGATATCAAAGAAGGATGCAACTTTTGTTTAAACTTCTTTTCGATATCTCTCACCATTCTTGAGATATTCCACGGAAAAGAAAATTCTGAATTATTTTTAAGGGGTGATTATCAAAACGGACCCTAACCTAAAAATTGCATTATGGCACCAACAAAAAATAGGGTTGTGTTACGGATGAACTACTCTACTTGCACACCGAGCTTCAGAATTTTCTGAATTTTCGGGTTGCTGAACGTCCCTTGTTAGTGTAAACATCACCGATAGAAATAGAAAGTTCATTCAGAATAAGATTCTGTTCAGAGATATGCTCCATATTCAAAGCTGACGACCGTCCAATTGAAGAAGTATAAACTGATCAGAAGTAAGTTGCAAAGAGATCAGCGATTGCCAAGCTCGACGAAGCAGTTGAACTATCATTGTACATAGAAGTAGGCAATCCCTGATTACCTCTTTTGGAATTCACAAAGCTCCAAAAACCCTTTACATTATCGTGTAAAGAATTTTCAGTAGTTTCAACATACGCCCGGAAATCAGTCTTGGTTAGTAATTTACAATGCAATCTAAGACTAGAGAATAGCAAATAGTCACTCCGAGAGTTTGAGATTTTATACGCTTTGTGCGCTCGCTTCTTATCACGAATGAGAGATTTTAAGCGAGACGAAAACCACCGAGGATAGAGCGATGGTCTAAAAGTCCTCACAGGGACAAATGCCTCAATAACATCATTTAGATGAGAATATAGACGATCCACTGCGAGATCAGGGTTAATACCTCTGGTCACAGTATCCCAGTCTATTGCGTTTAAGTGACTAATCATTCTTATTCATGAACTCAAGCAGATTTTATTTACGAATCATTAAAGCTATAAGCTGGTTCCAACATACGGTTAGGCTTCAACTCTGGAAGCCGCTTCGCTGGCCCCTGGGTATATCGAGCGTTTCGACCAAGGCCATAGTCGCCTGGTTTAACGACGCATCTACCTTGGAAGCCGCCTTGCAGGCCCCTTAGTTGTTAAACTAGTATTATTTATCATTATTCTCAGGTTAGTATATTACTCCTGAGCTACGAGGGAAAAAGACTATCCCAGGTTGCAATATCGCGCCTGATGAACCAGAGAAACGACAACAAAGAGTTCTCAACTATAACATATTCTAATTCCTAGATCCATAAGCAAATTCCTATATCGACCGAGCGTCATTATTCATTAAAATCTCACTATTAGTTTTAATTTATATCAATCTAAATCAATCATTAAAACGGGTTTTCTTTTGTACAAATTCCATTGTAAAAATATCATTGTAAAAAGAAATTATTATGTAAAATAATTTTACAATACGTTATTTTTATTTATCCATGAATTGTGTGATTTATCAAACCCCAGCCACTTGACGTATACCTTATCCCCCTTTCTACGCAACACTTTTTCCACTAGATATACATCAGGCTCGGTGACGCGTTGCAGCTCGTGTTCATAGAATCTTCCAGCAACTGGTTTTCCACAGGAATCGACGAGCAGATACGTTGTGGGATTAGTTGCCTGTACTTTGGCTATCTTAAACACCTCCGTTGTCCAATTCGGCGTATAGCCTTTATCGAAGATGGTTTTAAATTTGCTCACGCGCACAAACTCGCCCAACTTGAATCTCGCTGGAGCAACGCTCTTTTTGTTGCTGTATAAGGTGGCTAGCAGCTTATCGGCGATCGCAGGGGCAATATCGCAAGGACGCATTATAATGGTTCTATGTTTTCGTGCGTTATACTCTGCAAGTAGACTTGGTAGCGCATCAGTCCATCTACAGGTTCCATTGAGAATAAACAATTTTTACATATTGTTCTTCAAAGTTCGATTAAAACATTCTACGACAGAGGCCTTCATCACTGAATACGTCGAATAATGATTAAAATCATGCTTTTTCAAGAGTTTCTGCACATCGGCGTTGTAAAATTCTTTTCCTTGATCGGTTTGCAAATTTTTTGGATACCGATTTGTAAATATCTTTGCAAACGCTTTAGTCACCTCAGCGCCACTTTTAGTCTTGAGCGGCAGCGACCATGCACACTTGCTCAACACATCGATGACGGTGAGTATGTAGTAGTGGTGACCCTGGTCGAATCGCGAGTATGGACGCTTTTCTACAATGTCAGCTTGCCACAGATTATCGTATCCATGCACTACGACGCGCCTCCGCGGGAAATGTCTTCGACCTGGAATATGCAATTCCTCAACAAGTTGTAGCTTCTTGTGGGCATGGTTTTCTTTATTCTTGGATTTCAATAATGGCTACATGTTTGATCCCAGAGGTGTCTTTGACGCGAAGGATGCGATAATTATTGTGTACGTGCATTATGTGCTTCCCGTCGGTCCGTGGAAATTATGGACAAGTTGCTGCTCCCTAGCAAAAGCGGTTATAGCCTCTTTAACTTTACGCATTTCGTTATCCGGCTGTGGGATAGAATTTAACACCTGCAATATCTTTTGAACGCCGTTTTGCAACGTCAGCATATCCGTCTGAAACACGACCAGCTTCCTCTCGAATTCTTCTTGCTGCTGCTCTCTCAAAAGTTTAATGCTCTTTTCCATGTATGTAGGATTGGAATTGGCGGTGGTGGGCGGAATTATGGATTGCCGCCTCTTCACGGCCTCACGACTTCGACAACTTGTCAACTTTACAACTTAAGCACGAAGTCGACTTTCTTCGTGTTACACTCTCACCAGATCCGCGACCGCGAACAACCGTCGGAAACTTATTATCAACGTACCGTGACTACCTCTGTCTTTTCCGCCCACCACCGTCAATCCCAATCCTACAAATATAGCTCATCAGTAGGAAGGCTATGAGAGTTCTAACTCAGGTCCTCTGAGGGGAGCGCGGGGGCGGGGGGAAGTGAGGGCGCGCGGGTGAGCGCGGCGGAGGGAAACATGGACGCGGGGCCTGCGGGGAGTGGAAGGACGGTTGCGCGCGCACGAGCCGCGGAGTGGGGGAAGCCGCGATCATGGAGGTGATCAGTCCGGGCCAAGCCGCCGCGGAGACCTCTCCAGACCGGACCCACCGTCGGAAATTTTTCAGAGGAGGAATGACCCCCAAAAAATTTCTTTCAGACCTTGGCCCACCCCAAAAAATTTTTTATACCTAACCGAGGGAGGGGACGACCCCCAAATAATTTTCCAAACCATTATGTGATGGAATTGTTTAATACATTATCCAAAATTGTTTCGGACAATGTCGGGAAAGATTGGTGTTTTCACACCGCGTCTTCGGGGAGGGAAAGAGACAGAGCATTACTTTTAAAGCTAAAATTTTGGAAGAGGGAAAGAGTCAACACTACTTGGCGATACAATCGCACGCATTCTAAAGCTAACAGTTTTTAAAGCTAACAGTATTCTAAAGCGTTCCGATTTAGCGTCGCAGCGTCTCGCGCGATCTCGCGTAACTCGAATCCTCTGGAGCAGTCGTGCAGGGGTGACATCATTTAACAGCGCGAAGAATGCTCGAGCGAAATAGAATTATGTGGCGTCAGCAGAAACGCCGTATCTTAAAATTAGGTGGCGAGGAGGAAGACGGGTGAATGAAATCGAGACAGAATATATGTTTAAATATATATATATTGTTACATAAAATAGTAAAAAATAAAAAAGAGAAAAAAATAATAATAAAATAAAAAAAGAGAAAAATAAAAAAGAGAAAAATAGAAAATAATCTAATTGTCGCCGCAGTCGCCGCCGTCGCCGTCGCTGTCATCCTCCAGCGGTGCCGAAGGTGACTCTGGTGGTGGTGGTGGTGGTGACGGGTGCCGCCTATATGGGACCAGACATCGCCGCAGCCGAGCCGGTATCGCGGGGTCGATTGTCAACCCCGAATGCCGCCGCATCCGCGGCTGGTGAGGGGCTGGAGGTGCAGCCTCACGAACCACATGCATGTATGGCATATAAGATACATCCTAGAACACAGATACAAACGTTGATATAATAACGATACATTATACATAATAAACATCACGCACACTAACACAATGTAGTGTCCTACACACTTGCGGAGGCGGCGACTGCGGAGGCAGCGACTGCGGTGGGGGCGGTGGCGATTGCGGTGAGGGCTGCTGCCCCCAGTCGCTCGACCAAGTGGGCGACGGTGGTGGCGAGTCCTACAACATAATTAGCAATATAATATTGCCTCGATTTAAAAAGTTAAACGCGATAAATGTTAAAATATTTTAAAGTACATACCTCCGAGTCGTTCCGACCAAGCTCCTCATCCCACTCCGATGCAAGTCGGTAATACCCCATATTTACTTTAGTAAAAAACTGTCACTTCAAAAATGACACGCCACAACTAAACTGCTTTCACTGTTACGATTGAAGTGCAACTGGTCTCGCTGCATCTCCAGGCTCTCGCATCTAAACTCTTATCTTGAAACCGAGAAGTGCATAGCTTTGCAAAAGTAAGATGCTTTTGTTCTCCACCTGCATTTACGCTGACCAGTCTCACCTTCTTCGAATTATTCACTGGCCATCCTCTCCTTATTCACACGCGTGTTCTTTCCCTTCTTCTTTGACGCATCATTCAGCTAGACCACATCACGTTGAACGGCTTTGAACGGGTATCGAACGGGTATCGAACGGCTTTGAATGGGTATCGAACGGGTATCGAACGGGTATCGAACGGGTTTGAACGGCTTTGAACGCGAATCGAACGGTTTTTGAACGGCTTTGAACGCGAATCGAACGGGTATCGAACGGCTTTGATCGGTTTTTGAACGGTATTGAACGCGAATCGAACGGTTTTGAACGGGTATTGAACGGATTTGAACGGGTATCGAACGGGTATTGAACGGCTTTGAACGGGTATCGAACGTGAATCGTACCACTTTGAACGGGTTATGAACGGGTTTGAACGGGTATCGAACGGGTATTGAACGGCTTTGAACGGGTATCGAACGGTTTTGAACGGATTTGAACGCGAATGGAACGGGTATCGAACGGGTATCGAACGGTTTCTACATAATAATTAAAACTATCGTCTTAATCTAGCGTACATGCAGGAGGTTGGGATGGATGACGAAAAAAAAACATTTATATATTAAAAATTGATTATATTTTATTTAAGCATTTCCCTCCGGCGTTTAGACCACCAGTTGAATATTTTAAATACATTTTGCAAGGCACAGTGTTTTGCGTGTCTGCCACATCGCAGAGTATCAACTACATTTAGCTTATTTAGAGATTTGATATCCTCGTAGTCAATGTCCAGCGTCTCGATGATCACATCCGCTATCGTATTTTCATCCAGGAAATCCGCAAGCCAGTCGCGTTTCTGCAGCTCTTTAACGAACACTATATGGGATGTATCATCTTCTTCGTCGATCGCATCAGCTACAGCTTTCGTAATTAGCTGTTTAGCCATACTGTACGGAACGTCTCCATCGTCCCAGCGTAGTCCGTGATGTTTTGCCGTCAACCACCGAATGCTTGATTTGTTGGATTTTGTAAGATGGAATTGTGACATAGGACTCCCAAAAATATAGTGCGAGAGAACTGTTCCCTTGCGTAGGACAGCCACTTCCTTCGCGACAAATCTTCCATCGACGATGAACCCTTGCAGGTCAACGAATGTTGGTACAGCCATTATCGGTACAATTTAGAGGTCCGTTCGTTTCCGAGACAGACAGGAGAATGCAGTCTTTCTCGTAAAGCATCTCGATTTTCACGATGAAATTTTGTATGATTTTGACACAGGAGATGGCGCGCAAGTAGCGTGGCAATTTAATTCATTTTGCGCACTACGTTTGTCAGTGGATTGTATTCAACCACCCGATCGTGCAGAATCAGACAGTAGGCTGTAGTATTTGCCGGCATATTCTCTTTACACTCGAATTCTATGCGCACGTCCACGGTGCCATTCTTGATCGACTCATTTTGTCGCGAACAATCAATCACCACGATGGGACCAAATTGTAAAAATTCAGCCACGGTGAATAATGCCTCGTAGCAACTATGTCCATAATACGATTTACCGAATTGCGTATACATGTGATACAAGATGGCATGCTTATTCTTGTCAAAGTCCAAGTTCATGTCATCGTATGGGTAAAATTCCGAGTTGAGAAAAAGTTTGACATTAGTCAATTTACAGTTGTTGAACTTAGTAACGTCTTCGCTGGTCACATTCTTTCGACCAGTCTGTAGAGCAAGGATCACGCATCGTGGCTTCTCCAGCTGTGCGGATGCCTTCACGGCCCACGAATGCTTGTTTGTGTTTTGCAACATAGGATACTCGTACAGATCCCACGATTGAAAACAAATGCTCAGGTTTTGTCCACTTTCCAAAGTACGTAGCAACGATAGCTTATTAATGTCGTTAAGCGTCACATGAGGCATCCGCCATTGTAGTTTAAATAATTTAATTTCTGGTTCCAACACCGATGATCCTATCAGAGCATTGTTGTCGTTGCGCGACCGTATTAAAATCAATTCATGACGCGCATTAATAATCATGTGTTTGTAGTTCTCGCAAAATCCTAGCAAATATTTGAGTGGGATGCAAAAATTGAAATGATTTTTCACTATTGGCCCATCGCGTCGTTTCAAGCCCCATCCGGCATTCTCCATATTTTTGTCTTCGTCCGATGTCAGCGATACATAGTTTTTAAGCGTGCTAGTTATTCCAACGTTTCTGTTGCGATCAATCTCCACGCCATTCAGCTCGTATCGAATCTCATCGAATAAGAACGCCACACAATTATTTCCCAACATCACCGTTAACGCATCATTTGGCTTATTTATCTTCAATTTCCCCTCCACATAGAGGAAACTTTCACACGGTAATGTGTATAAATCCTGCTGTTGTATCGGTATTCTTATCTCATCGCTGTATCCAAACGTCGTGTTGACGTATGGGTTGTATGTGTGAGTCTCGAGCTTGACGATGCGATCATCAAACGTCGGCTTCCCTCCAATGCTTAGAATATCAGCCATTTTTTTTCCAACTTAAATGCGCACAATGAATCCCAAAGATTTCAAAAATGCAATGTACACAGCACTGAGCCTCTTCTTTTTAGCGTGATCAGAGCTGTTGCAGTTGTTGGTGTTGTAAACAATTTCACTTGGAACAAACGGGTTTCTGGAGTCGTTCAATACAAGCATTTCTTTCGCACCACACGTATTATCGTCGTCGTCTTCGCACGTGCAGTCTGATTGTAATCTCTTCACCTCGAAAATCGAGCAACCGTCCGTCTTGATCCACAACGCGTATCGTCAGATCCGTAACGACCCGTGCGGTGATTGGAAGGTAAATGATCTGTGCGGGCGTTTCCGATATCTTATATCCTGGTGGAACTCTCGGAGAAAATTCATGTATCGTAAGTACACGCCTCCCATTGTTGTACGGCCCAGCGGTCACGCTACATTCTATGCGAATAATGTTCACGTTCATGATATTAATTGGATCGTCCGATTCGTGCCATCGTTCTGGTGCTAATACCCGTTTTCGTCGAGAATCCCAGTAGCGATCCAATGTTGTTGGGCTTTGTAAAGTCTACGGTGAACCGACAGTACAGCTCGCTTTTCATGGTATTGTTGTTGGGACGCAACACTATAGGATATAGATCGTTGTCACCGTCATCGTTGTCGTCATCGGTGCCACCAAGATTTTTAGGATACCGCTCGAGTAATCGCTGCTTCAGGTACTTGGCAATGGCGTCTAGTTCGTAGGAGCCGTGGGGAATCGTAATGTATTCATAAGCGCTGTCGGTGCTGTTGTTTACGATGAAGTAGAATTTATCGTTGCTCGAGTCGATGCACAGTGGCGAATTTCGCCGAAAAGCTGGCCAAAAATCAGAATGTAAAAGTTTTAAATTTGCTAAATCCAATTGGTGCGATTTATTTATGACATATTTGTGCATAATTTCTTACTAATGTAAATATATAAACTGCAGCCTTTGATGAGATATGAGCTCTGTGAAGTTGGCACCCCCAAATTCGAATTTTTAAAAAAACGAGATGGCATTCGTTTGTCCATCGTTTGTCCACGTTTGTCCAACAAAAATTTTCGTTTGTCCACCCTTCAAAAAAAAGTTATGAACAAAAAAAAATTTTTCACCAGCACCCCCATGAAAACTTTTTAATAATTTGTCGGGGGGGAATGATTGTCCATCGTTTGTCCACGTTTGTCCAACAAAAATTTTCGTTTGTCCACCCTTCAAAAAAAAGTTATGAACAAATTAAGAAAATTTGTCATCAGCACCCTCCATGAACACATTTCAACTTTTTGTAAGAGGGATACGATTGTCCGTGATCTAGCATCGTTTGTCCAACAAAAATTTTCGTTTGTCCACCCTCCAGAATCGAATTATTTATAAAAATCGCGAAAAAGAACGGTACTCGCGAAGCGATGGCGTACAAGTTCGATTTTTTGTTAATTAATCGATGGAATCGTTTGTCCAACAACGGATTTCGTTAGTATAGATATAGAAGACGTTTGTCCACCCCAAGATTTCGTTTGTCCACCCCCCAGAACAGAATTATTTATAAAAATCGAGGAAAAAGAAGTGTATCCGCGAATAACTTCGATTTTTTGTTAATTAATCGGTGGAATCGTTTGTCCAACGACGGATTTCGTTAACCTAGATATAGAAGACGTTTGTCCACCCCAAGATTTCGTTTGTCCACCCCCCAGAACAGAATTATTTATAAAAATCGAGGAAAAAGAAGTGCACTCGCGAATAATTTCGATTTTTTGTTAATTAATCGATGGAATCGTTTGTCCAACGACGGATTTCGTTAACCTAGATATAGAAGACGTTTGTCCACCCCAAGATTTCGTTTGTCCACCCCCCAGAACAGAATTATTTATAAAAATCGAGGAAAAAGAAGTGTACTCGCGAATAATTTCGATTTTTTGTTAATTAATCGATGGAATCGTTTGTCCAACGACGGATTTCGTTAACCTAGATATAGAAGACGTTTGTCCACCCCAAGATTTCGTTTGTCCACCCTCCAGAACAGAATTATTTATAAAAATCGCGAAAAAGAAGTGTATCCGCGAATAATTTCGATTTTTTGTTAATTAATCGATGGAATCGTTTGTCCAACGACGGATTTCGTTAACCTAGATATAGAAGACGTTTGTCCACCCCAAGATTTCGTTTGTCCACCCCCCAGAACAGAATTATTTATAAAAATCGAGGAAAAAGAAGTGTACTCGCGAATAATTTCGATTTTTTGTTAATTAATCGATGGAATCGTTTGTCCAACGACGGATTTCGTTAACCTAGATATAGAAGACGTTTGTCCACCCCAAGATTTCGTTTGTCCACCCTCCAGAACAGAATTATTAATAAAAATCGCGAAAAAGAAGTGTACTCGCGAATAATTTCGATTTTTTGTTAATTAATCGGTGGAATCGTTTGTCCAACGACGGATTTCGTTAACCTAGATATAGAAGACGTTTGTCCACCCCAAGATTTCGTTTGTCCACCCCCCAGAACAGAATTATTTATAAAAATCGAGGAAAAAGAAGTGTACTCGCGAATAATTTCGATTTTTTGTTAATTAATCGATGGAATCGTTTGTCCAACGACGGACTTCGTTAACCTAGATATAGAAGACGTTTGTCCACCCCAAGATTTCGTTTGTCCACCCTCCAGAACAGAATTATTTATAAAAATCGCGAAAAAGAAGTGTATCCGCGAATAATTTCGATTTTTTGTTAATTAATCGATGGAATCGTTTGTCCAACGACGGATTTCGTTAACCTAGATATAGAAGACGTTTGTCCACCCCAAGATTTCGTTTGTCCACCCCCCAGAACAGAATTATTTATAAAAATCGAGGAAAAAGAAGTGTACTCGCGAATAATTTCGATTTTTTGTTAATTAATCGATGGAATCGTTTGTCCAACGACGGATTTCGTTAACCTAGATATAGAAGACGTTTGTCCACCCCAAGATTTCGTTTGTCCACCCTCCAGAACAGAATTATTTATAAAAATCGCGAAAAAGAAGTGTATCCGCGAATAATTTCGATTTTTTGTTAATTAATCGATGGAATCGTTTGTCCAACGACGGATTTCGTTAACCTAGATATAGAAGACGTTTGTCCACCCCAAGATTTCGTTTGTCCACCCTCCAGAACAGAATTATTTATAAAAATCGCGAAAAAGAAGTGTATCCGCGAATAATTTCGATTTTTTGTTAATTAATCGATGGAATCGTTTGTCCAACGACGGATTTCGTTAACCTAGATATAGAAGACGTTTGTCCACCCCAAGATTTCGTTTGTCCACCCCCCAGAACAGAATTATTTATAAAAATCGAGGAAAAAGAAGTGTACTCGCGAATAATTTCGATTTTTTGTTAATTAATCGATGGAATCGTTTGTCCAACGACGGATTTCGTTAACCTAGATATAGAAGACGTTTGTCCACCCCAAGATTTCGTTTGTCCACCCTCCAGAACAGAATTATTTATAAAAATCGCGAAAAAGAAGTGTATCCGCGAATAATTTCGATTTTTTGTTAATTAATCGATGGAATCGTTTGTCCAACGACGGATTTCGTTAACCTAGATATAGAAGACGTTTGTCCACCCCAAGATTTCGTTTGTCCACCCTCCAGAACAGAATTATTAATAAAAATCGCGAAAAAGAAGTGTACTCGCGAATAATTTCGATTTTTTGTTAATTAATCGATGGAATCGTTTGTCCAACGACGGACTTCGTTAACCTAGATATAGAAGACGTTTGTCCACCCCAAGATTTCGTTTGTCCACCCTCCAGAACAGAATTATTAATAAAAATCGAGGAAAAAGAAGTGTATCCGCGAATAATTTCGATTTTTTGTTAATTAATCGGTGGAATCGTTTGTCCAACGACGGATTTCGTTAGTATAGATATAGAAGACGTTTGTCCACCCCAAGATTTCGTTTGTCCACCCCCCAGAACAGAATTATTAATAAAAATCGAGGAAAAAGAAGTGTATCCGCGAATAATTTCGATTTTTTGTTAATTAATCGGTGGAATCGTTTGTCCAACGACGGATTTCGTTAACCTAGATATAGAAGACGTTTGTCCACCCCAAGATTTCGTTTGTCCACCCCCCAGAACAGAATTATTTATAAAAATCGAGGAAAAAGATGTGTATCCGCGAATAATTTCGATTTTTTGTTAATTAATCGGTGGAATCGTTTGTCCAACGACGGATTTCGTTAACCTAGATATAGAAGACGTTTGTCCACCCCAAGATTTCGTTTGTCCACCCTCCAGAACAGAATTATTTATAAAAATCGCGAAAAAGAAGTGTATCCGCGAATAATTTCGATTTTTTGTTAATTAATCGATGGAATCGTTTGTCCAACGACGGATTTCGTTAACCTAGATATAGAAGACGTTTGTCCACCCCAAGATTTCGTTTGTCCACCCTCCAGAACAGAATTATTTATAAAAATCGCGAAAAAGAAGTGTATCCGCGAATAATTTCGATTTTTTGTTAATTAATCGATGGAATCGTTTGTCCAACGACGGATTTCGTTAACCTAGATATAGAAGACGTTTGTCCACCCCAAGATTTCGTTTGTCCACCCCCCAGAACAGAATTATTTATAAAAATCGAGGAAAAAGAAGTGTACTCGCGAATAATTTCGATTTTTTGTTAATTAATCGATGGAATCGTTTGTCCAACGACGGATTTCGTTAACCTAGATATAGAAGACGTTTGTCCACCCCAAGATTTCGTTTGTCCACCCTCCAGAACAGAATTATTTATAAAAATCGCGAAAAAGAAGTGTATCCGCGAATAATTTCGATTTTTTGTTAATTAATCGATGGAATCGTTTGTCCAACGACGGATTTCGTTAACCTAGATGTAGAAGACGTTTGTCCACCCCAAGATTTCGTTTGTCCACCCTCCAGAACAGAATTATTTATAAAAATCGCGAAAAAGAAGTGTATCCGCGAATAATTTCGATTTTTTGTTAATTAATCGATGGAATCGTTTGTCCAACGACGGACTTCGTTAACCTAGATATAGAAGACGTTTGTCCACCCCAAGATTTCGTTTGTCCACCCTCCAGAACAGAATTATTTATAAAAATCGCGAAAAAGAAGTGTATCCGCGAATAATTTCGATTTTTTGTTAATTAATCGATGGAATCGTTTGTCCAACGACGGATTTCGTTAACCTAGATATAGAAGACGTTTGTCCACCCCAAGATTTCGTTTGTCCACCCTCCAGAACAGAATTATTAATAAAAATCGCGAAAAAGAAGTGTACTCGCGAATAATTTCGATTTTTTGTTAATTAATCGATGGAATCGTTTGTCCAACGACGGACTTCGTTAACCTAGATATAGAAGACGTTTGTCCACCCCAAGATTTCGTTTGTCCACCCTCCAGAACAGAATTATTAATAAAAATCGAGGAAAAAGAAGTGTATCCGCGAATAATTTCGATTTTTTGTTAATTAATCGGTGGAATCGTTTGTCCAACGACGGATTTCGTTAGTATAGATATAGAAGACGTTTGTCCACCCCAAGATTTCGTTTGTCCACCCCCCAGAACAGAATTATTAATAAAAATCGAGGAAAAAGAAGTGTATCCGCGAATAATTTCGATTTTTTGTTAATTAATCGGTGGAATCGTTTGTCCAACGACGGATTTCGTTAACCTAGATATAGAAGACGTTTGTCCACCCCAAGATTTCGTTTGTCCACCCCCCAGAACAGAATTATTTATAAAAATCGAGGAAAAAGATGTGTATCCGCGAATAATTTCGATTTTTTGTTAATTAATCGGTGGAATCGTTTGTCCAACGACGGATTTCGTTAACCTAGATATAGAAGACGTTTGTCCACCCCAAGATTTCGTTTGTCCACCCCCCAGAACAGAATTATTTATAAAAATCGCGAAAAAGAAGTGTATCCGCGAATAATTTCGATTTTTTGTTAATTAATCGGTGGAATCGTTTGTCCAACGACGGATTTCGTTAACCTAGATATAGAAGACGTTTGTCCACCCCAAGATTTCGTTTGTCCACCCCCCAGAACAGAATTATTTATAAAAATCGAGGAAAAAGAAGTGTACTCGCGAATAATTTCGATTTTTTGTTAATTAATCGATGGAATCGTTTGTCCAACGACGGATTTCGTTAACCTAGATGTAGAAGACGTTTGTCCACCCCAAGATTTCGTTTGTCCACCCTCCAGAACAGAATTATTTATAAAAATCGCGAAAAAGAAGTGTATCCGCGAATAATTTCGATTTTTTGTTAATTAATCGATGGAATCGTTTGTCCAACGACGGACTTCGTTAACCTAGATATAGAAGACGTTTGTCCACCCCAAGATTTCGTTTGTCCACCCTCCAGAACAGAATTATTTATAAAAATCGCGAAAAAGAAGTGTATCCGCGAATAATTTCGATTTTTTGTTAATTAATCGATGGAATCGTTTGTCCAACGACGGATTTCGTTAACCTAGATATAGAAGACGTTTGTCCACCCCAAGATTTCGTTTGTCCACCCTCCAGAACAGAATTATTAATAAAAATCGCGAAAAAGAAGTGTACTCGCGAATAATTTCGATTTTTTGTTAATTAATCGATGGAATCGTTTGTCCAACGACGGACTTCGTTAACCTAGATATAGAAGACGTTTGTCCACCCCAAGATTTCGTTTGTCCACCCTCCAGAACAGAATTATTAATAAAAATCGAGGAAAAAGAAGTGTATCCGCGAATAATTTCGATTTTTTGTTAATTAATCGGTGGAATCGTTTGTCCAACGACGGATTTCGTTAGTATAGATATAGAAGACGTTTGTCCACCCCAAGATTTCGTTTGTCCACCCCCCAGAACAGAATTATTAATAAAAATCGAGGAAAAAGAAGTGTATCCGCGAATAATTTCGATTTTTTGTTAATTAATCGGTGGAATCGTTTGTCCAACGACGGATTTCGTTAACCTAGATATAGAAGACGTTTGTCCACCCCAAGATTTCGTTTGTCCACCCCCCAGAACAGAATTATTTATAAAAATCGAGGAAAAAGATGTGTATCCGCGAATAATTTCGATTTTTTGTTAATTAATCGGTGGAATCGTTTGTCCAACGACGGATTTCGTTAACCTAGATATAGAAGACGTTTGTCCACCCCAAGATTTCGTTTGTCCACCCCCCAGAACAGAATTATTTATAAAAATCGCGAAAAAGAAGTGTATCCGCGAATAATTTCGATTTTTTGTTAATTAATCGGTGGAATCGTTTGTCCAACGACGGATTTCGTTAACCTAGATATAGAAGACGTTTGTCCACCCCAAGATTTCGTTTGTCCACCCCCCAGAACAGAATTATTTATAAAAATCGAGGAAAAAGAAGTGTACTCGCGAATAATTTCGATTTTTTGTTAATTAATCGATGGAATCGTTTGTCCAACGACGGATTTCGTTAACCTAGATGTAGAAGACGTTTGTCCACCCCAAGATTTCGTTTGTCCACCCTCCAGAACAGAATTATTTATAAAAATCGCGAAAAAGAAGTGTATCCGCGAATAATTTCGATTTTTTGTTAATTAATCGATGGAATCGTTTGTCCAACGACGGATTTCGTTAACCTAGATATAGAAGACGTTTGTCCACCCCAAGATTTCGTTTGTCCACCCTCCAGAACAGAATTATTTATAAAAATCGCGAAAAAGAAGTGTATCCGCGAATAATTTCGATTTTTTGTTAATTAATCGGTGGAATCGTTTGTCCAACGACGGATTTCGTTAACCTAGATGTAGAAGACGTTTGTCCACCCCAAGATTTCGTTTGTCCACCCTCCAGAACAAAATTATTAATAAAAATCGCGAAATATAAGTATCCGGGCGAAGCGATCGCGTGTAAGTTCGGTTTTTTTTTTATAATTAAACAATGAAATTGTTTGTACCACGACGGATTTCGTTAGTCTAGATGTAGAAGAGATTTATCTACCTTTCAGAATCGACTTAATTGCGTGCATTGAATTTATTATATCATTTTGTCACTATCTTGGCAAAATTACGTCGGCGTCGTTTGACTCGCGTGATCGTATGATCCGCGAGTACAAGTGCCATTTGTTGGCACTTGTGACCACTGGTAGAACCAGTGGTACCGCACTTTATAGAGCGGTGCGACGCCGGATCGGTCTTATTTGTTATTGCTTTCGTCACTTTCGTGGCAAAATTACATCGGCGTCGTTTGACTCGCGTGATCGTACGATCCGCGAGTACAAGTGCCATTTGTTGGCACTTGTGACCACTGGTAGAACCAGTGGTACCGCACTTTATAGAGCGGTGCGACGCCGGATCGGTCTTATTTGTTATTGCTTTCGTCACTTTCGTGGCAAAATTACATCGGCGTCGTTTGACTCGCGTGATCGTATGATCCGCGAGTACAAGTGCCATTTGTTGGCACTTGTGACCACTGGTAGAACCAGTGGTACCGCACTTTATAGAGCGGTGCGACGCCGGATCGGTCTTATTTGTTATTGCTTTCGTCACTTTCGTGGCAAAATTACATCGGCGTCGTTTGACTCGCGTGATCGTATGATCCGCGAGTACAAGTGCCATTTGTTGGCACTTGTGACCACTGGTAGAACCAGTGGTACCGCACTTTACAGAGCGGTGCGACGCCGGACCGATTCAATAATTTGACTATTATAAAGTATCATCAACATATATTCTGTTGAATTACAGTTTTAACATAATTTTTATATTTTTATGAATATCATAGTTGTCGGAAATACTTTTACCGTTTTTGGATTTGAAACTTTTCGCAATTTATGACTAATGTCATTGTGTAGAGTCCATACTCCTGTTGTATTACGGCAATAAGCTGTATAATGTCCTGAGGTATGACATACGATGCCACTTAGAACGTATAGTGCATCTTCAATTTGAAATTTTTCGGGTATGCTATTTAAAAATATTCCATTTATTTTATTTAGTTGCAAAAAGATTTCGGTGTCTATGACCACATATGATTTTGGGTCTCTTTTTAATTGCACTGCTGATTTACATGTTTTACAGGTGCGTGTTTGTACACTGAAGAATTGCGCAATAAAATTATCAAAATTTTGTTTAAAATCTTCGGTTGTGACTGTACTAATTAAATCTACCACAAACAACTTTCTAGCCTTTACTTGACAATTGCCGCAGATTCTAATTTCTTCGACACTGCAAATGTCTGTTACAAGTTTTGTAAACAGCGTATTGACATTTGTAGTACAATCTACAATATTATTGTGATTGTCAAATATTGTACATAAAATAGCTGCTCGCTCTTCATACACGGAGTTGTTAATATTTTCCATAGCGTATTTTTTGACGAACATGAAAAATATACTATCTGAATTTTCATCAATCCAGTTTTTAAATGTGCTATAATTGCAATACGCACTGGTTAATACTTCAACCAATGCGTCGAATGCACACGTATTTTTAATATATATTTTTTCTCCATTAAAGTGAACCAAATTACAGTTATTTCCATTCCTTAATATTTCATTTTTCCTTTTCCTTAAGGGCCTGTCGTATGTGAGGTGAATATCTGGGCATGCAGTTAAATATTTCCCTCTAGGAGTATTCTTTTTGTTTTCGATTAAGGGCTTTTCTATTATATTTACTGTACTGTTTTTTTGTGTATTCGCGTTTGTTTTTATATTTTCTTTATTTTCATCGTCCTCTATATAATTGCTATTATTAGTCGAAACTCGTAAATCTTTTAATCTATTTCGTTTGGCTTCAATATTTAAGCCTTTCCAATTTTCCTGTTCCGTTAAATAATTATAAGTATGGCTAACGTTTTGCGCATTTTCGTAAAAATCACGTGAATCGATTTTGCTTTCAGTTTGCAGCAGTGCAATTTTTTCATTCGTGCGTTTAATAGCAGCACGTTCCAATTTCGAGATATTTTCAATAGCTTTAATATGGTGAATGATGAATTTATCGACGCGCAGTGGTTTATAATTTGCGCCCAAATCTGAATGCTTCAGATCTTTAAAATAAGCCTCACATCTAGAGGATGTCGCTACATTCGATGACAGAGGGAAATATCCGCTCATCACCTGTGTCCAGAGTGGAAAATGTTTTGCCAATTTAACTAGATATGCGACTAGTTCCGGACAATAAAACGCGTTATATCTATCTGTCTCTACACTGTTTGTTGCAATTTGTTGAGCCTCATCTCTGATATTATTTACAAATGCAACTATATTTTCATTGTCTGGTATCATTTCTAAATCATCGTATTCCGTGTCATTCTCCTCACACGTAAAGGTGAATGACTTTATTCTTTCGAATAAATACGACCGCTTTTGCTCACAAATTACTTCATTTCCATCAGAATCTTTGCCATCGTATTCACTGTAAGCGACAATAAATATTGAGCTAAGCAGTGTACTAAAATCTTCGACATTATCGCACGATGACATTATACCCGCGCATCGCACAAAGAAGTCTTTAATTTTAGGATGCTTTCTATGAAATACATCTTTGCTACAAATAATTTTTATTAAATGGGCAATATCAATTCTGATGAAACACCGAAGTGGATGTTGCAAAATTTCGCTAGTAATACATCGATAGCAATCGGAAATGTAATTCTTTAAGCAACGTTCATTAAATGCCAGGCTGGTTGCATTCAAAAGCGCCAATGAATAATCTGAATCAACTTCTGGAGGCACCGGTGCCCCGTCTCTTATGATCTCCCTCAACCAGTAAGTAATTAAATTTGTATCATGCTTTTCTGAAAGCATTTGAAATACTGGTTGTATTCCATTTGCACCTTTTATAATAATTTGATACAAGAATATATGTTTCTTGTCACCATTTAGTTTTTCTATAGTTTTTACTAATTTTCCAGTCGCGTCTATTTCTATTTTCCTGCACGATTTAATTAATGTTTTATACAGGTCCATTTGCATGGGAGACCAGTAAAAACAATAGAAAGAATCCTTTGCGATCTGTTTAATGTACCCTGAGTATTGTCCCTTACATTTCAACTCGCATAATGAATTAATAGGGTCAAGATTTTTATTTATTCCTAATTCCCGTACAATGGCTTCTTCTCTTATTTTCCTCAGAGTACATTGTCGCGCAACATAAGGCGGTTCGGGATCGTCGTAGCTTAAATCAGTCGCGGCATCGTTTCGCCATTGTCTGGGCTTAATTTTTAAAAGCTGTTTTCCTATTTCTACCCTATGTTTTCCTTTTACCGCCCTTTTCTTTTCATGCGGTATTCCCGAAGCATCGACTGTGTGCACTCTTAACACAATACCAGTGCCAGGAGCCGGTTTATTTAAGCAATGAGCTTTAAATTCGGCACCGCATTCATTACAAGTGCCGTATATTTTCAAATATATTTCCGCTTCCGGAGAATCGAAAATTTTGCTATATTTGAACGTATAAGCGCACGGAATTTTCGTTTTTAAAAAACTAGCTTTACAAATAATATCGGTCCAACCGGGACTAAGTATTGTGTAAGATTTTCCACGAGTACCCTTTTCTTTATAAATTTTCGATACAGGAGCAATAGATTTCCATTGCTCCTCGGACAATGTAATATCAAAAAAAACTGGCGGCAGTGTATTATGTATTTTATGCGTGTCATTGTGGGGCACGAAATCTTGACTAATATTACTTACGTTGGAGACATCGATGCTATCCACCATTGCTTCGTCTTCGTCTTCGTCTACGTCTTCGTCTTCTTCTTCTTCCTCCTCTTCCACTGGAATTTGGAAGTGTTTCTTTAAATCGGTCAGCAAATTCCACCGATTGTTCCTGACGTAGAAATTCAACGTGTTTGCTGATAACTTGTCACAAATTTTTAAAGATACATCTTCCCACACTTTATCCGTGCGGCACTTCAATTTATAATCCTCATCGAACACTTGGCACTTTTCACACTCCTGTAACTTGTCGAGAATAACGCCGGAGTGTATGAGCGCTTTTCTCGGCATTTTCACAAATAACCACGATGAAATCGCGAAACGGTAAGTAATATAATTCACAATTACTTCACACACCGTAAATCAACGCACGATCTCACCCGCGCGGTCTGTGAACAATGACTGACTTTCGAGGCACGTGGCTGGAAAGAACTCGAGAGTATCGCGGGCATTTGTTTCGATTTCAGCAGCGGCACGTGGTGCCGTCCGCGTTACAAAGTAACTAGGCATAAGGACGCTAGTCGAAGGTGGCGCTAAAATACTATATTGGACGCTTAATAATAAAGAAATCCAACTTTCACAGAAACAAAATGTATATGTAATTCTTTTTTTGTACACCGTAGATACAAAACATATTAAATAGGAAATCAGGTGTAGAAATCTGGGGAAATTTTCTTACGTAAGGGTGCCAAGCATCCTCGCGCCTGCCCTGCTGATTAGTTACCAAATACACTAAACTTTTACGTTGGAACCAGTCGGTGGAATTTGCTGACAAATTTGAAAATATATCAATCTTGCGAGGCACCACCAGTCAACGCAAGTGCTAAGACTGCTAAGTAGCGTATTGTAACTATCTGTCACTAGTGGGGTCGCTGCCGGTCGCTGCCGGTCGCTGCGATCGGCCTTAAGGCGGGATCTCCTACCTGCCGGTCGCTGCGACCCCACTAGTGCTATGTAGAAACAGATACATACTTCTCCCACCGGCAGCTAGGAGTTCCCGCCTTTAAGGGTCAATGCACACGAGTGATGCGGCGTCGTTGCGATCTCGCAGCGGTACATATGTATATAGATAGAGAGAGATTTACACGAATCTCTCTATTGGGAGTAGAATATTAGCATGCGACACTAACGGTCGGTACGCAAACTAATAGTAATGGCCGACGCAAGTATACCATTTATTGCGATCTACCAATTTTCACAGTATCGACTAATTGTATGCAGAAAAAAATGTTGTACTACAAATTATAACGCTACAATAAACAATTGTCTCAATTTAAATATTTATAAAAGTGCCAAAAAGTGGAGTAACTAAAATTACCCACATTACATACTTGTGCATATTCCAAAATTGTGTCTAAATGTATTGTCAACATGTATACTGTAAGAAATAACTTTGAAATAAACTTTTATACTACAGGATCCATATAAACATATAGTAAACGGTATACTAGCGTCGTCCATATTTGTTATGTCGTAATTGCGCCACCGTTCTCGCGGTGGTAGATTCCTTTGCCAATACACATATGTACCGGTGCGAAATCGCAACGACGCCGCATCGCTCGTCTGAATTTACCCTTACGTACAGACTTTTCGTCAGCGACGACAAAGGGACTTTCTTGACCGAGAAAAATCAGTCTCGGGTTGCCACTTGCCAGAAAAGTCCCTGACACATAAGGGGTCTGTCCGGATTCGCACATGGACCGCATGAAATTGGTGGCATCGTATTGGTGGCGAGTGAAAGAAATTCTAGGGAATCGCACGATGCCACCAATCGGAACAGACCCAAGATTGTCACCGGTGCGCGTGATGACGCCGGAACGTCAAACCAATCGGCGGCAAGCTAGCTGTTGGGCCAAACCAATCGGCGCCAAGTTAGGTTTTGGCTTCCAACCAATCGACGCCAAGTGACAATGTGTGCATCAGAGACATCCCGGGTATCCCTGCCTGATCACTGTCTTCATCACCCAGCATCCGAACGAGTCGATCGAACAATGAACGACATGCAGAATGTAAGTATTAAAATGGTATAACGTTAAACAGGGTAATTCTCCCGCTAAAGTTCTCAAAGGTGATGTCGCGAATAAGTTGCGCCTTTTTTAATCGGGATATTTTTAAGGAAGTTAACTTTACATTATGCAAATAGATTTTTCAAATGGGCCATTTTCGTCGGGACGGCATAACAACGCGCGTTTACGAAAAACAGCACGTCTGTCTTCGTTGCGTAGGACGATAAATAACTACTATCCTATTATTGTAAGATTCTTACTGTTGGACAAAATTTAACCTTTTTTCGGACTTGTAACATACAATAGCCGTTCCTTCGCTACACGCGATGCGACAGACAGTTTTCCTCCGGAAACCATCGTCGGAAGTAGTAAAACACCTCTCGTTTTCAATACAGAAACGAAAGAGTTTGACAACACGTGCCCCGTCGACAGTGGCAGTCAATGGCACGTGGGCCGCTCAGCGTCACGGAATCGCGTAACGCGCGTACATTGTAACATCCAAAATATGCTATTCTTCGTGGCGAAGCACTGAGATATGCTAGTCAGGCCCGTTCCTGGGTTTTGTCAAAATTCTGTACATAATAAACGGCCTCTGGCCATCCCTGGGTTTGGTCGTCCACGTGCGCGGGCACTTTCTGCAGCCCCGCCAGGAACGGTCCTGATGCTAGTTTTCGCGGCGGAAGAAACGATGCAATGTGCTTCTTTAGGTGGGAAACTGAAACGTGTTGTTTTTCGTAACGCACGTTGTTATGTCGTCCCGACGAAAATGGCCCACATAAATAATTTATTTGCATAATGTAAAGCCGACTTCGTTAATAAAAAAATATTTAAAGAATGTGGTAATTGTGCATAAAAGGTGCATAATTGTGCATAATTTAAGATACAAAATTCATTTCCCAAAAGTGATATCATCTATCGGCCAGCGCTGCACAAGGAGCTGTTTTCGGCGCCTAGCGGCGAGCAACCCGCCTGTCACGTTGCTGAGGTTAGAATCGGTGAGGCGAACTGCAATAGTGTATGTGCATTTGGTATGACTTGAACTTAGCCATACATACTTATGCTACGAGCCTACGAGCACGCACATACACTACTGTAGTTCTCCTCACCGATTCTAACCTTAGCAACGTGACAATTCTATCCCCAACCTACTACTTACCGACCAAATTTTTTGCAAATATCTCGAAAACTAAAGCCGAGCACAATTTTTATGCACGATTACCAAAGAAAATTTTAAATTAACAATTTTATTTAACTTGATCAAAAATGCACTGAAAACTGAAAAGTAATTATTTTCTTGTACTGCAATTATGACGGTCATATGCCTTATTCGGTAATAAAATCGTGGAGCAGGATATTTTATCGCTTTTCATCGCTCATTTCGATTCTTGATTCTGTAAGAAATCGATTCATATCCTGTTATGAAATATCCTGTCCCACGGTTTTATTTAAAGTGACATATCACCGTCGCAATTGTAGTACAAGAAAATAAGACTATTTAGTTTTCAGTGCATTTTCGATCCAGTTAAATAAAGTCATTTACCATGAATTTTTTTTATATATTTTGTCTCATTTTCAGATGGAAAATGCGCTTATGGCCATAGAGGCCCAGCCCCCCGCCAACGAAGGTGGTCGTCCGGCTGAGGTGGTGCCGGAGGTGGCGGCGGAAGTGGTGGCGGAAGGGGTGGCGGAAGGGGTGGGTGTAGCCCCCCTCCCCAACCCCCAGGAGCCCCCAAAAGGGGTAGAGGACAAATTGAAAGCAGTAAGTATATGGAATGTGGTTCTATGTTTTACTTCCTACTAAAATACATTGTGCGAAACGCTGCAATTGTCAGAATGTTATTCCGTTTTAATTAATGTCTTAATTTTTATGTTACTGTTTCAGTTAGAAAAACTCGTCAAACGGCTCACATACACCCGCGGTCGTGGAGGGGGCCACTCCGATGAGGGTCGGGGTGGAAGAGCCCGGGGAGGAAGAGCCCGGGGAGGAAGGGGAAGGTTCAGAGCCCGGGGAGGACGGGGACATAACAGGGGCCGGGGAGGAGAAATGTATTATAGAGGTGGCAGAGACCACAGGCGCGGTGGTGGGGAGAGCAAAAATATAAATATCTATTTTTAAACATATCCGATTTTTCAATTCTATAATAAGTTTAATTTTTTCATTTCAATTGCATACAGGGTGATCCTGGAGCGACTGGACTGAAAGAGATTCCGCCTGGCATCCCGTGGCGAGGACAACCCTCCGCAGTGCATCACCGAATTGTATGACTTTCTCTGCGAAAACGACGCCAATCGATTCCTTATGTTTCACCGAAGAAACTAACACTAAGAACGACGTAATTCGAATCTTAACGCTAGCTTCGTTAAAAGAAATCAAATTTACATGAAATTTGGTACGATCTACATCGGAAAAACAGAAGGAATCTATTGACATCGTTTTCGCAGAGATCTGATGAGAAATGCGGAAATCGTGGACATTTCTCACTTTTTATTGTATTCCAACCCCTTCGAGGATCGAAAGTCATAAAATTCGAGGAGGCACTGCAGCAGTGTGTTGGCCCCGCCACGAGGTACCACGCGGCATCTCCTTGGCAGGCGTCGCTCCAGAATCGCCCTCTATGTCTTTCCTGCATTTATCAGCTAGCGTGGATTTCCAACCATGCTGGTGGCTCGACCATTTTCACCTTTTATAATAATTTCGTATAAGAATATATGTTTCTTGTCACCATTTATTTTTTTCTATTGTTTTCACTAATTTTCAGTCGCGTCTGTTTCTATTTGCCTGCACGTTTTAATTAACGTTTTATACAATTCCATTTGCATAGGAGACCAGTAAAAACAATAGAAATTTGAACCTAACCCAACCTTTGAAATCTGATTAATGTACTCTGAGTATTGCACCTTATACTTCAATTCACTTAACGAATTGATAAGATTAAGATTTTTATTGATTCCTAATATAAAATCCATTACACCTGAAGAAGGATTGACAATTACTTTCACATTTCTTGCAACCGGTGATTGTTGTAGGAGCTCGCAATATCTTCCGAAATATCTAAACAGGTTACATAAAAAATTATACCAGAAGTGTGTGAAGCTGTAATTGAGAGTCTAATGCATTATGTAAAGGTGAGTGATTTATTAACATTTTACCGACTTACTGGCTAGCGGTTAATGGTAGCCGATTAATGGGCTACCGATCGGTTTATAATTCAATTGTAACCTCACACGCTTTCATTATAATTTTCTTCATAGTAATACCATTCATAATGAGATGGGCAGAGATGGGAACTACCTTTACGTGCATTGCGAGAAAAACTTCCAATTACCTACTACCTGAAGCGGCTAAACTACACATCTGCCTGCCTAAATAAAAAATTGTTTAAATGACGTATCAAATAAAAGAGACTTTAGTCTTATTCGTCGTGAATATGGCGAGCCTTCGAGGCTCGCGAGAGCCTTTGAGCCAATATTCATATATTTCTCTCTTCATTTTTACAATCAATCTTTCGACACCCGATAATTGCAAAACCTCATGCGACCGTCAGCTATCGCCGGTCGCCAGAACTTTTTACTGTTTAGTCTCATTCTTCTGTGTTATTGGGTTTTCTTCTTTATTGCCTACGCCTATGTCATGAGGAAGTTTTGGCGGAGTAAGGAAGTAGGCGACTATGGTTAATGGGTAGAAAAGTGAAAGTAAGAAAGGTCATGGACAGGAATAACCTAAGGGTTGATGCGTACCAGTGAGTCCAATACTTTATGGGTCTGTTTTCGCTACAACGTTTATGATGGTGAACGTTTGGCGGCCAGATGTGTAGTTTAGCTGCTTCAGGTAGTACTTGAGAGTTTTTGTCGCTAGGCACGTAAAGGTAGTTAAAAGATTGGCGTATCTCACCAATTTTAAGAAAATGTTTGTCGGTTAATGAACGGTCGGCTGCAATAACGAGACTAGCGCTAAAAAATGTGAAAAAGTATTGCCGAAACGCTAAGAAAGATTGAAAAACTAAATGTTGCTAAAGTCGATTTTAAAAAATATGGTGTTGTAAAGCTCGTAACGACACAATTTTTTCCATTTACGGTTTGCTTATCGAATCATTACTATCCGAGATAAAAATCATAAACAATATATTTTTCTTCGTCTAAACTCTAAAGTCAGTTTGCTCATAAATTGTGATAACTTCAGTAAATTGTAAGACAATTCGGCGCTGAGCGGAGAAGGCTGGTCGATGCATCGTGGGTCTGTTTACAGTGCAACGGCTACGGCGACGACCCCGTTCAATGACGCCTTCGCCGGTCATAAATTGTTTCAAGGGTCGAGGAACATGGAAAACCAACTGGGCTCGTGACTTCGGTAGACGGGTGGCCTCTGTAGAGTTTTCCAAACGAGCGGGCGTTTGGAGGTCTCGTTTCATTTTGTGCAAAATATATAATAGTACAACCAATTCCGGTCTTGATTTTCATTGCAGGGACTTAGCTTGTGTGCGGTCCTGATGGGGAGACAACGAGACTAATAAACAGTAAAAAGTTCTGGCGACCGGCGATAGCTGACGGTCGCATGAGGTTTTGCAATTATCTGGCGTCGAAAGATTGATTGTAAAAATGAAGAGAGAAATATATGAATATTGGCTCAAAGGCTCTCGCGAGCCTCGAAGGCTCGCCATATTCACGACGAATAAGACTAAAGTCTCTTTTATTTGATACGTCATTTAAACAATTTTTTATTTAGGCAGGCAGATGTGTAGTTTAGCCGCTTCAGGTAGTAGGTAATTGGAAGTTTTTCTCGCAATGCACGTAAAGGTAGTTCCCATCTCTGCCCATCTCATTATGAATGGTATTACTATGAAGAAAATTATAATGAAAGCGTGTGAGGTTACAATTGAATTATAAACCGATCGGTAGCCCATTAATCGGCTACCATTAACCGCTAGCCAGTAAGTCGGTAAAATGTTAATAAATCACTCACCTTTACATAATGCATTAGACTCTCAATTACAGCTTCACACACTTCTGGTATAATTTTTTATGTAACCTGTTTAGATATTTCGGAAGATATTGCGAGCTCCTACAACAATCACCGGTTGCAAGAAATGTGAAAGTAATTGTCAATCCTTCTTCAGGTGTAATGGATTTTATATTAGGAATCAATAAAAATCTTAATCTTATCAATTCGTTAAGTGAATTGAAGTATAAGGTGCAATACTCAGAGTACATTAATCAGATTTCAAAGGTTGGGTTAGGTTCAAATTTCTATTGTTTTTACTGGTCTCCTATGCAAATGGAATTGTATAAAACGTTAATTAAAACGTGCAGGCAAATAGAAACAGACGCGACTGAAAATTAGTGAAAACAATAGAAAAAAATAAATGGTGACAAGAAACATATATTCTTATACGAAATTATTATAAAAGGTGAAAATGGTCGAGCCACCAGCATGGTTGGAAATCCACGCTAGCTGATAAATGCAGGAAAGACATAGAGGGCGATTCTGGAGCGACGCCTGCCAAGGAGATGCCGCGTGGTACCTCGTGGCGGGGCCAACACACTGCTGCAGTGCCTCCTCGAATTTTATGACTTTCGATCCTCGAAGGGGTTGGAATACAATAAAAAGTGAGAAATGTCCACGATTTCCGCATTTCTCATCAGATCTCTGCGAAAACGATGTCAATAGATTCCTTCTGTTTTTCCGATGTAGATCGTACCAAATTTCATGTAAATTTGATTTCTTTTAACGAAGCTAGCGTTAAGATTCGAATTACGTCGTTCTTAGTGTTAGTTTCTTCGGTGAAACATAAGGAATCGATTGGCGTCGTTTTCGCAGAGAAAGTCATACAATTCGGTGATGCACTGCGGAGGGTTGTCCTCGCCACGGGATGCCAGGCGGAATCTCTTTCAGTCCAGTCGCTCCAGGATCACCCTGTATGCAATTGAAATGAAAAAATTAAACTTATTATAGAATTGAAAAATCGGATATGTTTAAAAATAGATATTTATATTTTTGCTCTCCCCACCACCGCGCCTGTGGTCTCTGCCACCTCTATAATACATTTCTCCTCCCCGGCCCCTGTTATGTCCCCGTCCTCCCCGGGCTCTGAACCTTCCCCTTCCTCCCCGGGCTCTTCCTCCCCGGGCTCTTCCACCCCGACCCTCATCGGAGTGGCCCCCTCCACGACCGCGGGTGTATGTGAGCCGTTTGACGAGTTTTTCTAACTGAAACAGTAACATAAAAATTAAGACATTAATTAAAACGGAATAACATTCTGACAATTGCAGCGTTTCGCACAATGTATTTTAGTAGGAAGTAAAACATAGAACCACATTCCATATACTTACTGCTTTCAATTTGTCCTCTACCCCTTTTGGGGGCTCCTGGGGGTTGGGGAGGGGGGCTACACCCACCCCTTCCGCCACCCCTTCCGCCACCACTTCCGCCGCCACCTCCGGCACCACCTCAGCCGGACGACCACCTTCGTTGGCGGGGGGCTGGGCCTCTATGGCCATAAGCGCATTTTCCATCTGAAAATGAGACAAAATATATAAAAAAAATTCATGGTAAATGACTTTATTTAACTGGATCGAAAATGCACTGAAAACTAAATAGTCTTATTTTCTTGTACTACAATTGCGACGGTGATATGTCACTTTAAATAAAACCGTGGGACAGGATATTTCATAACAGGATATGAATCGATTTCTTACAGAATCAAGAATCGAAATGAGCGATGAAAAGCGATAAAATATCCTGCTCCACGATTTTATTACCGAATAAGGCATATGACCGTCATAATTGCAGTACAAGAAAATAATTACTTTTCAGTTTTCAGTGCATTTTTGATCAAGTTAAATAAAATTGTTAATTTAAAATTTTCTTTGGTAATCGTGCATAAAAATTGTGCTCGGCTTTAGTTTTCGAGATATTTGCAAAAAATTTGGTCGGTAAGTAGTAGGTTGGGGATAGAATTGTCACGTTGCTAAGGTTAGAATCGGTGAGGAGAACTACAGTAGTGTATGTGCGTGCTCGTAGGCTCGTAGCATAAGTATGTATGGCTAAGTTCAAGTCATACCAAATGCACATACACTATTGCAGTTCGCCTCACCGATTCTAACCTCAGCAACGTGACAGGCGGGTTGCTCGCCGCTAGGCGCCGAAAACAGCTCCTTGTGCAGCGCTGGCCGATAGATGATATCACTTTTGGGAAATGAATTTTGTATCTTAAATTATGCACAATTATGCACCTTTTATGCACAATTACCACATTCTTTAAATATTTTTTTATTAACGAAGTCGGCTTTACATTATGCAAATAAATTATTTATGTGGGCCATTTTCGTCGGGACGACATAACAACGTGCGTTACGAAAAACAACACGTTTCAGTTTCCCACCTAAAGAAGCACATTGCATCGTTTCTTCCGCCGCGAAAACTAGCATCAGGACCGTTCCTGGCGGGGCTGCAGAAAGTGCCCGCGCACGTGGACGACCAAACCCAGGGATGGCCAGAGGCCGTTTATTATGTACAGAATTTTGACAAAACCCAGGAACGGGCCTGACTAGCATATCTCAGTGCTTCGCCACGAAGAATAGCATATTTTGGATGTTACAATGTACGCGCGTTACGCGATTCCGTGACGCTGAGCGGCCCACGTGCCATTGACTGCCACTGTCGACGGGGCACGTGTTGTCAAACTCTTTCGTTTCTGTATTGAAAACGAGAGGTGTTTTACTACTTCCGACGATGGTTTCCGGAGGAAAACTGTCTGTCGCATCGCGTGTAGCGAAGGAACGGCTATTGTATGTTACAAGTCCGAAAAAAGGTTAAATTTTGTCCAACAGTAAGAATCTTACAATAATAGGATAGTAGTTATTTATCGTCCTACGCAACGAAGACAGACGTGCTGTTTTTCGTAAACGCGCGTTGTTATGCCGTCCCGACGAAAATGGCCCATTTGAAAAATCTATTTGCATAATGTAAAGTTAACTTCCTTAAAAATATCCCGATTAAAAAAGGCGCAACTTATTCGCGACATCACCTTTGAGAACTTTAGCGGGAGAATTACCCTGTTTAACGTTATACCATTTTAATACTTACATTCTGCATGTCGTTCATTGTTCGATCGACTCGTTCGGATGCTGGGTGATGAAGACAGTGATCAGGCAGGGATACCCGGGATGTCTCTGATGCACACATTGTCACTTGGCGTCGATTGGTTGGAAGCCAAAACCTAACTTGGCGCCGATTGGTTTGGCCCAACAGCTAGCTTGCCGCCGATTGGTTTGACGTTCCGGCGTCATCACGCGCACCGGTGACAATCTTGGGTCTGTTCCGATTGGTGGCATCGTGCGATTCCCTAGAATTTCTTTCACTCGCCACCAATACGATGCCACCAATTTCATGCGGTCCATGTGCGAATCCGGACAGACCCCTTATGTGTCAGGGACTTTTCTGGCAAGTGGCAACCCGAGACTGATTTTTCTCGGTCAAGAAAGTCCCTTTGTCGTCGCTGACGAAAAGTCTGTACGTAAGGGTAAATTCAGACGAGCGATGCGGCGTCGTTGCGATTTCGCACCGGTACATATGTGTATTGGCAAAGGAATCTACCACCGCGAGAACGGTGGCGCAATTACGACATAACAAATATGGACGACGCTAGTATACCGTTTACTATATGTTTATATGGATCCTGTAGTATAAAAGTTTATTTCAAAGTTATTTCTTACAGTATACATGTTGACAATACATTTAGACACAATTTTGGAATATGCACAAGTATGTAATGTGGGTAATTTTAGTTACTCCACTTTTTGGCACTTTTATAAATATTTAAATTGAGACAATTGTTTATTGTAGCGTTATAATTTGTAGTACAACATTTTTTTCTGCATACAATTAGTCGATACTGTGAAAATTGGTAGATCGCAATAAATGGTATACTTGCGTCGGCCATTACTATTAGTTTGCGTACCGACCGTTAGTGTCGCATGCTAATATTCTACTCCCAATAGAGAGATTCGTGTAAATCTCTCTCTATCTATATACATATGTACCGCTGCGAGATCGCAACGACGCCGCATCACTCGTGTGCATTGACCCTTAAAGGCGGGAACTCCTAGCTGCCGGTGGGAGAAGTATGTATCTGTTTCTACATAGCACTAGTGGGGTCGCAGCGACCGGCAGGTAGGAGATCCCGCCTTAAGGCCGATCGCAGCGACCGGCAGCGACCGGCAGCGACCCCACTAGTGACAGATAGTTACAATACGCTACTTAGCAGTCTTAGCACTTGCGTTGACTGGTGGTGCCTCGCAAGATTGATATATTTTCAAATTTGTCAGCAAATTCCACCGACTGGTTCCAACGTAAAAGTTTAGTGTATTTGGTAACTAATCAGCAGGGCAGGCGCGAGGATGCTTGGCACCCTTACGTAAGAAAATTTCCCCAGATTTCTACACCTGATTTCCTATTTAATATGTTTTGTATCTACGGTGTACAAAAAAAGAATTACATATACATTTTGTTTCTGTGAAAGTTGGATTTCTTTATTATTAAGCGTCCAATATAGTATTTTAGCGCCACCTTCGACTAGCGTCCTTATGCCTAGTTACTTTGTAACGCGGACGGCACCACGTGCCGCTGCTGAAATCGAAACAAATGCCCGCGATACTCTCGAGTTCTTTCCAGCCACGTGCCTCGAAAGTCAGTCATTGTTCACAGACCGCGCGGGTGAGATCGTGCGTTGATTTACGGTGTGTGAAGTAATTGTGAATTATATTACTTACCGTTTCGCGATTTCATCGTGGTTATTTGTGAAAATGCCGAGAAAAGCGCTCATACACTCCGGCGTTATTCTCGACAAGTTACAGGAGTGTGAAAAGTGCCAAGTGTTCGATGAGGATTATAAATTGAAGTGCCGCACGGATAAAGTGTGGGAAGATGTATCTTTAAAAATTTGTGACAAGTTATCAGCAAACACGTTGAATTTCTACGTCAGGAACAATCGGTGGAATTTGCTGACCGATTTAAAGAAACACTTCCAAATTCCAGTGGAAGAGGAGGAAGAAGAAGAAGACGAAGACGTAGACGAAGACGAAGACGAAGCAATGGTGGATAGCATCGATGTCTCCAACGTAAGTAATATTAGTCAAGATTTCGTGCCCCACAATGACACGCATAAAATACATAATACACTGCCGCCAGTTTTTTTTGATATTACATTGTCCGAGGAGCAATGGAAATCTATTGCTCCTGTATCGAAAATTTATAAAGAAAAGGGTACTCGTGGAAAATCTTACACAATACTTAGTCCCGGTTGGACCGATATTATTTGTAAAGCTAGTTTTTTAAAAACGAAAATTCCGTGCGCTTATACGTTCAAATATAGCAAAATTTTCGATTCTCCGGAAGCGGAAATATATTTGAAAATATACGGCACTTGTAATGAATGCGGTGCCGAATTTAAAGCTCATTGCTTAAATAAACCGGCTCCTGGCACTGGTATTGTGTTAAGAGTGCACACAGTCGATGCTTCGGGAATACCGCATGAAAAGAAAAGGGCGGTAAAAGGAAAACATAGGGTAGAAATAGGAAAACAGCTTTTAAAAATTAAGCCCAGACAATGGCGAAACGATGCCGCGACTGATTTAAGCTACGACGATCCCGAACCGCCTTATGTTGCGCGACAATGTACTCTGAGGAAAATAAGAGAAGAAGCCATTGTACGGGAATTAGGAATAAATAAAAATCTTGACCCTATTAATTCATTATGCGAGTTGAAATGTAAGGGACAATACTCAGGGTACATTAAACAGATCGCAAAGGATTCTTTCTATTGTTTTTACTGGTCTCCCATGCAAATGGACCTGTATAAAACATTAATTAAATCGTGCAGGAAAATAGAAATAGACGCGACTGGAAAATTAGTAAAAACTATAGAAAAACTAAATGGTGACAAGAAACATATATTCTTGTATCAAATTATTATAAAAGGTGCAAATGGAATACAACCAGTATTTCAAATGCTTTCAGAAAAGCATGATACAAATTTAATTACTTACTGGTTGAGGGAGATCATAAGAGACGGGGCACCGGTGCCTCCAGAAGTTGATTCAGATTATTCATTGGCGCTTTTGAATGCAACCAGCCTGGCATTTAATGAACGTTGCTTAAAGAATTACATTTCCGATTGCTATCGATGTATTACTAGCGAAATTTTGCAACATCCACTTCGGTGTTTCATCAGAATTGATATTGCCCATTTAATAAAAATTATTTGTAGCAAAGATGTATTTCATAGAAAGCATCCTAAAATTAAAGACTTCTTTGTGCGATGCGCGGGTATAATGTCATCGTGCGATAATGTCGAAGATTTTAGTACACTGCTTAGCTCAATATTTATTGTCGCTTACAGTGAATACGATGGCAAAGATTCTGATGGAAATGAAGTAATTTGTGAGCAAAAGCGGTCGTATTTATTCGAAAGAATAAAGTCATTCACCTTTACGTGTGAGGAGAATGACACGGAATACGATGATTTAGAAATGATACCAGACAATGAAAATATAGTTGCATTTGTAAATAATATCAGAGATGAGGCTCAACAAATTGCAACAAACAGTGTAGAGACAGATAGATATAACGCGTTTTATTGTCCGGAACTAGTCGCATATCTAGTTAAATTGGCAAAACATTTTCCACTCTGGACACAGGTGATGAGCGGATATTTCCCTCTGTCATCGAATGTAGCGACATCCTCTAGATGTGAGGCTTATTTTAAAGATCTGAAGCATTCAGATTTGGGCGCAAATTATAAACCACTGCGCGTCGATAAATTCATCATTCACCATATTAAAGCTATTGAAAATATCTCGAAATTGGAACGTGCTGCTATTAAACGCACGAATGAAAAAATTGCACTGCTGCAAACTGAAAGCAAAATCGATTCACGTGATTTTTACGAAAATGCGCAAAACGTTAGCCATACTTATAATTATTTAACGGAACAGGAAAATTGGAAAGGCTTAAATATTGAAGCCAAACGAAATAGATTAAAAGATTTACGAGTTTCGACTAATAATAGCAATTATATAGAGGACGATGAAAATAAAGAAAATATAAAAACAAACGCGAATACACAAAAAAACAGTACAGTAAATATAATAGAAAAGCCCTTAATCGAAAACAAAAAGAATACTCCTAGAGGGAAATATTTAACTGCATGCCCAGATATTCACCTCACATACGACAGGCCCTTAAGGAAAAGGAAAAATGAAATATTAAGGAATGGAAATAACTGTAATTTGGTTCACTTTAATGGAGAAAAAATATATATTAAAAATACGTGTGCATTCGACGCATTGGTTGAAGTATTAACCAGTGCGTATTGCAATTATAGCACATTTAAAAACTGGATTGATGAAAATTCAGATAGTATATTTTTCATGTTCGTCAAAAAATACGCTATGGAAAATATTAACAACTCCGTGTATGAAGAGCGAGCAGCTATTTTATGTACAATATTTGACAATCACAATAATATTGTAGATTGTACTACAAATGTCAATACGCTGTTTACAAAACTTGTAACAGACATTTGCAGTGTCGAAGAAATTAGAATCTGCGGCAATTGTCAAGTAAAGGCTAGAAAGTTGTTTGTGGTAGATTTAATTAGTACAGTCACAACCGAAGATTTTAAACAAAATTTTGATAATTTTATTGCGCAATTCTTCAGTGTACAAACACGCACCTGTAAAACATGTAAATCAGCAGTGCAATTAAAAAGAGACCCAAAATCATATGTGGTCATAGACACCGAAATCTTTTTGCAACTAAATAAAATAAATGGAATATTTTTAAATAGCATACCCGAAAAATTTCAAATTGAAGATGCACTATACGTTCTAAGTGGCATCGTATGTCATACCTCAGGACATTATACAGCTTATTGCCGTAATACAACAGGAGTATGGACTCTACACAATGACATTAGTCATAAATTGCGAAAAGTTTCAAATCCAAAAACGGTAAAAGTATTTCCGACAACTATGATATTCATAAAAATATAAAAATTATGTTAAAACTGTAATTCAACAGAATATATGTTGATGATACTTTATAATAGTCAAATTATTGAATCGGTCCGGCGTCGCACCGCTCTGTAAAGTGCGGTACCACTGGTTCTACCAGTGGTCACAAGTGCCAACAAATGGCACTTGTACTCGCGGATCATACGATCACGCGAGTCAAACGACGCCGATGTAATTTTGCCACGAAAGTGACGAAAGCAATAACAAATAAGACCGATCCGGCGTCGCACCGCTCTATAAAGTGCGGTACCACTGGTTCTACCAGTGGTCACAAGTGCCAACAAATGGCACTTGTACTCGCGGATCATACGATCACGCGAGTCAAACGACGCCGATGTAATTTTGCCACGAAAGTGACGAAAGCAATAACAAATAAGACCGATCCGGCGTCGCACCGCTCTATAAAGTGCGGTACCACTGGTTCTACCAGTGGTCACAAGTGCCAACAAATGGCACTTGTACTCGCGGATCGTACGATCACGCGAGTCAAACGACGCCGATGTAATTTTGCCACGAAAGTGACGAAAGCAATAACAAATAAGACCGATCCGGCGTCGCACCGCTCTATAAAGTGCGGTACCACTGGTTCTACCAGTGGTCACAAGTGCCAACAAATGGCACTTGTACTCGCGGATCATACGATCACGCGAGTCAAACGACGCCGACGTAATTTTGCCAAGATAGTGACAAAATGATATAATAAATTCAATGCACGCAATTAAGTCGATTCTGAAAGGTAGATAAATCTCTTCTACATCTAGACTAACGAAATCCGTCGTGGTACAAACAATTTCATTGTTTAATTATAAAAAAAAAACCGAACTTACACGCGATCGCTTCGCCCGGATACTTATATTTCGCGATTTTTATTAATAATTTTGTTCTGGAGGGTGGACAAACGAAATCTTGGGGTGGACAAACGTCTTCTACATCTAGGTTAACGAAATCCGTCGTTGGACAAACGATTCCACCGATTAATTAACAAAAAATCGAAATTATTCGCGGATACACTTCTTTTTCGCGATTTTTATAAATAATTCTGTTCTGGAGGGTGGACAAACGAAATCTTGGGGTGGACAAACGTCTTCTATATCTAGGTTAACGAAATCCGTCGTTGGACAAACGATTCCATCGATTAATTAACAAAAAATCGAAATTATTCGCGGATACACTTCTTTTTCGCGATTTTTATAAATAATTCTGTTCTGGAGGGTGGACAAACGAAATCTTGGGGTGGACAAACGTCTTCTACATCTAGGTTAACGAAATCCGTCGTTGGACAAACGATTCCATCGATTAATTAACAAAAAATCGAAATTATTCGCGAGTACACTTCTTTTTCCTCGATTTTTATAAATAATTCTGTTCTGGGGGGTGGACAAACGAAATCTTGGGGTGGACAAACGTCTTCTATATCTAGGTTAACGAAATCCGTCGTTGGACAAACGATTCCACCGATTAATTAACAAAAAATCGAAATTATTCGCGGATACACTTCTTTTTCGCGATTTTTATAAATAATTCTGTTCTGGGGGGTGGACAAACGAAATCTTGGGGTGGACAAACGTCTTCTATATCTAGGTTAACGAAATCCGTCGTTGGACAAACGATTCCACCGATTAATTAACAAAAAATCGAAATTATTCGCGGATACACATCTTTTTCCTCGATTTTTATAAATAATTCTGTTCTGGGGGGTGGACAAACGAAATCTTGGGGTGGACAAACGTCTTCTATATCTAGGTTAACGAAATCCGTCGTTGGACAAACGATTCCACCGATTAATTAACAAAAAATCGAAATTATTCGCGGATACACTTCTTTTTCCTCGATTTTTATTAATAATTCTGTTCTGGGGGGTGGACAAACGAAATCTTGGGGTGGACAAACGTCTTCTATATCTATACTAACGAAATCCGTCGTTGGACAAACGATTCCACCGATTAATTAACAAAAAATCGAAATTATTCGCGGATACACTTCTTTTTCCTCGATTTTTATTAATAATTCTGTTCTGGAGGGTGGACAAACGAAATCTTGGGGTGGACAAACGTCTTCTATATCTAGGTTAACGAAGTCCGTCGTTGGACAAACGATTCCATCGATTAATTAACAAAAAATCGAAATTATTCGCGAGTACACTTCTTTTTCGCGATTTTTATTAATAATTCTGTTCTGGAGGGTGGACAAACGAAATCTTGGGGTGGACAAACGTCTTCTATATCTAGGTTAACGAAATCCGTCGTTGGACAAACGATTCCATCGATTAATTAACAAAAAATCGAAATTATTCGCGGATACACTTCTTTTTCGCGATTTTTATAAATAATTCTGTTCTGGAGGGTGGACAAACGAAATCTTGGGGTGGACAAACGTCTTCTATATCTAGGTTAACGAAGTCCGTCGTTGGACAAACGATTCCATCGATTAATTAACAAAAAATCGAAATTATTCGCGGATACACTTCTTTTTCGCGATTTTTATAAATAATTCTGTTCTGGAGGGTGGACAAACGAAATCTTGGGGTGGACAAACGTCTTCTACATCTAGGTTAACGAAATCCGTCGTTGGACAAACGATTCCATCGATTAATTAACAAAAAATCGAAATTATTCGCGAGTACACTTCTTTTTCCTCGATTTTTATAAATAATTCTGTTCTGGGGGGTGGACAAACGAAATCTTGGGGTGGACAAACGTCTTCTATATCTAGGTTAACGAAATCCGTCGTTGGACAAACGATTCCACCGATTAATTAACAAAAAATCGAAATTATTCGCGGATACACTTCTTTTTCGCGATTTTTATAAATAATTCTGTTCTGGGGGGTGGACAAACGAAATCTTGGGGTGGACAAACGTCTTCTATATCTAGGTTAACGAAATCCGTCGTTGGACAAACGATTCCACCGATTAATTAACAAAAAATCGAAATTATTCGCGGATACACATCTTTTTCCTCGATTTTTATAAATAATTCTGTTCTGGGGGGTGGACAAACGAAATCTTGGGGTGGACAAACGTCTTCTATATCTAGGTTAACGAAATCCGTCGTTGGACAAACGATTCCACCGATTAATTAACAAAAAATCGAAATTATTCGCGGATACACTTCTTTTTCCTCGATTTTTATTAATAATTCTGTTCTGGGGGGTGGACAAACGAAATCTTGGGGTGGACAAACGTCTTCTATATCTATACTAACGAAATCCGTCGTTGGACAAACGATTCCACCGATTAATTAACAAAAAATCGAAATTATTCGCGGATACACTTCTTTTTCCTCGATTTTTATTAATAATTCTGTTCTGGAGGGTGGACAAACGAAATCTTGGGGTGGACAAACGTCTTCTATATCTAGGTTAACGAAGTCCGTCGTTGGACAAACGATTCCATCGATTAATTAACAAAAAATCGAAATTATTCGCGAGTACACTTCTTTTTCGCGATTTTTATTAATAATTCTGTTCTGGAGGGTGGACAAACGAAATCTTGGGGTGGACAAACGTCTTCTATATCTAGGTTAACGAAATCCGTCGTTGGACAAACGATTCCATCGATTAATTAACAAAAAATCGAAATTATTCGCGGATACACTTCTTTTTCGCGATTTTTATAAATAATTCTGTTCTGGAGGGTGGACAAACGAAATCTTGGGGTGGACAAACGTCTTCTATATCTAGGTTAACGAAGTCCGTCGTTGGACAAACGATTCCATCGATTAATTAACAAAAAATCGAAATTATTCGCGGATACACTTCTTTTTCGCGATTTTTATAAATAATTCTGTTCTGGAGGGTGGACAAACGAAATCTTGGGGTGGACAAACGTCTTCTACATCTAGGTTAACGAAATCCGTCGTTGGACAAACGATTCCATCGATTAATTAACAAAAAATCGAAATTATTCGCGGATACACTTCTTTTTCGCGATTTTTATAAATAATTCTGTTCTGGAGGGTGGACAAACGAAATCTTGGGGTGGACAAACGTCTTCTATATCTAGGTTAACGAAATCCGTCGTTGGACAAACGATTCCATCGATTAATTAACAAAAAATCGAAATTATTCGCGAGTACACTTCTTTTTCCTCGATTTTTATAAATAATTCTGTTCTGGGGGGTGGACAAACGAAATCTTGGGGTGGACAAACGTCTTCTATATCTAGGTTAACGAAATCCGTCGTTGGACAAACGATTCCATCGATTAATTAACAAAAAATCGAAATTATTCGCGGATACACTTCTTTTTCGCGATTTTTATAAATAATTCTGTTCTGGAGGGTGGACAAACGAAATCTTGGGGTGGACAAACGTCTTCTATATCTAGGTTAACGAAATCCGTCGTTGGACAAACGATTCCATCGATTAATTAACAAAAAATCGAAATTATTCGCGGATACACTTCTTTTTCGCGATTTTTATAAATAATTCTGTTCTGGAGGGTGGACAAACGAAATCTTGGGGTGGACAAACGTCTTCTATATCTAGGTTAACGAAATCCGTCGTTGGACAAACGATTCCACCGATTAATTAACAAAAAATCGAAATTATTCGCGGATACACATCTTTTTCCTCGATTTTTATAAATAATTCTGTTCTGGGGGGTGGACAAACGAAATCTTGGGGTGGACAAACGTCTTCTATATCTAGGTTAACGAAATCCGTCGTTGGACAAACGATTCCACCGATTAATTAACAAAAAATCGAAATTATTCGCGGATACACTTCTTTTTCCTCGATTTTTATTAATAATTCTGTTCTGGGGGGTGGACAAACGAAATCTTGGGGTGGACAAACGTCTTCTATATCTATACTAACGAAATCCGTCGTTGGACAAACGATTCCACCGATTAATTAACAAAAAATCGAAATTATTCGCGGATACACTTCTTTTTCCTCGATTTTTATTAATAATTCTGTTCTGGAGGGTGGACAAACGAAATCTTGGGGTGGACAAACGTCTTCTATATCTAGGTTAACGAAGTCCGTCGTTGGACAAACGATTCCATCGATTAATTAACAAAAAATCGAAATTATTCGCGAGTACACTTCTTTTTCGCGATTTTTATTAATAATTCTGTTCTGGAGGGTGGACAAACGAAATCTTGGGGTGGACAAACGTCTTCTATATCTAGGTTAACGAAATCCGTCGTTGGACAAACGATTCCATCGATTAATTAACAAAAAATCGAAATTATTCGCGGATACACTTCTTTTTCGCGATTTTTATAAATAATTCTGTTCTGGAGGGTGGACAAACGAAATCTTGGGGTGGACAAACGTCTTCTATATCTAGGTTAACGAAATCCGTCGTTGGACAAACGATTCCATCGATTAATTAACAAAAAATCGAAATTATTCGCGAGTACACTTCTTTTTCCTCGATTTTTATAAATAATTCTGTTCTGGGGGGTGGACAAACGAAATCTTGGGGTGGACAAACGTCTTCTATATCTAGGTTAACGAAATCCGTCGTTGGACAAACGATTCCATCGATTAATTAACAAAAAATCGAAATTATTCGCGGATACACTTCTTTTTCGCGATTTTTATAAATAATTCTGTTCTGGAGGGTGGACAAACGAAATCTTGGGGTGGACAAACGTCTTCTATATCTAGGTTAACGAAATCCGTCGTTGGACAAACGATTCCATCGATTAATTAACAAAAAATCGAAATTATTCGCGGATACACTTCTTTTTCGCGATTTTTATAAATAATTCTGTTCTGGAGGGTGGACAAACGAAATCTTGGGGTGGACAAACGTCTTCTATATCTAGGTTAACGAAATCCGTCGTTGGACAAACGATTCCATCGATTAATTAACAAAAAATCGAAATTATTCGCGAGTACACTTCTTTTTCCTCGATTTTTATAAATAATTCTGTTCTGGGGGGTGGACAAACGAAATCTTGGGGTGGACAAACGTCTTCTATATCTAGGTTAACGAAATCCGTCGTTGGACAAACGATTCCATCGATTAATTAACAAAAAATCGAAATTATTCGCGGATACACTTCTTTTTCGCGATTTTTATAAATAATTCTGTTCTGGAGGGTGGACAAACGAAATCTTGGGGTGGACAAACGTCTTCTATATCTAGGTTAACGAAGTCCGTCGTTGGACAAACGATTCCATCGATTAATTAACAAAAAATCGAAATTATTCGCGAGTACACTTCTTTTTCCTCGATTTTTATAAATAATTCTGTTCTGGGGGGTGGACAAACGAAATCTTGGGGTGGACAAACGTCTTCTATATCTAGGTTAACGAAATCCGTCGTTGGACAAACGATTCCACCGATTAATTAACAAAAAATCGAAATTATTCGCGAGTACACTTCTTTTTCGCGATTTTTATTAATAATTCTGTTCTGGAGGGTGGACAAACGAAATCTTGGGGTGGACAAACGTCTTCTATATCTAGGTTAACGAAATCCGTCGTTGGACAAACGATTCCATCGATTAATTAACAAAAAATCGAAATTATTCGCGAGTACACTTCTTTTTCCTCGATTTTTATAAATAATTCTGTTCTGGGGGGTGGACAAACGAAATCTTGGGGTGGACAAACGTCTTCTATATCTAGGTTAACGAAATCCGTCGTTGGACAAACGATTCCATCGATTAATTAACAAAAAATCGAAATTATTCGCGGATACACTTCTTTTTCGCGATTTTTATAAATAATTCTGTTCTGGAGGGTGGACAAACGAAATCTTGGGGTGGACAAACGTCTTCTATATCTAGGTTAACGAAATCCGTCGTTGGACAAACGATTCCATCGATTAATTAACAAAAAATCGAAATTATTCGCGAGTACACTTCTTTTTCCTCGATTTTTATAAATAATTCTGTTCTGGGGGGTGGACAAACGAAATCTTGGGGTGGACAAACGTCTTCTATATCTAGGTTAACGAAATCCGTCGTTGGACAAACGATTCCATCGATTAATTAACAAAAAATCGAAATTATTCGCGAGTGCACTTCTTTTTCCTCGATTTTTATAAATAATTCTGTTCTGGGGGGTGGACAAACGAAATCTTGGGGTGGACAAACGTCTTCTATATCTAGGTTAACGAAATCCGTCGTTGGACAAACGATTCCACCGATTAATTAACAAAAAATCGAAGTTATTCGCGGATACACTTCTTTTTCCTCGATTTTTATAAATAATTCTGTTCTGGGGGGTGGACAAACGAAATCTTGGGGTGGACAAACGTCTTCTATATCTATACTAACGAAATCCGTTGTTGGACAAACGATTCCATCGATTAATTAACAAAAAATCGAACTTGTACGCCATCGCTTCGCGAGTACCGTTCTTTTTCGCGATTTTTATAAATAATTCGATTCTGGAGGGTGGACAAACGAAAATTTTTGTTGGACAAACGATGCTAGATCACGGACAATCGTATCCCTCTTACAAAAAGTTGAAATGTGTTCATGGAGGGTGCTGATGACAAATTTTCTTAATTTGTTCATAACTTTTTTTTGAAGGGTGGACAAACGAAAATTTTTGTTGGACAAACGTGGACAAACGATGGACAATCATTCCCCCCCGACAAATTATTAAAAAGTTTTCATGGGGGTGCTGGTGAAAAATTTTTTTTTGTTCATAACTTTTTTTTGAAGGGTGGACAAACGAAAATTTTTGTTGGACAAACGTGGACAAACGATGGACAAACGAATGCCATCTCGTTTTTTTAAAAATTCGAATTTGGGGGTGCCAACTTCACAGAGCTTGAGATATGTCAGTTCAAAGTTGACGCTCGAAATTTAAAGGTCTACTTTGAGATTTATTTTCAGCTTAACGAGTCCAGCTATCAAAATAAGCATTATATATTGTGGTGTAGTATCATATACACTATTATTGTTTTAAATGTGAAGTCTGTAAAAGTTTTTATAAACAAGTACTGAAAGCATATTCATTTTTTGTTTATTCTTAAGCAAAAAGTTACAACTCAAGCGAGCTCAAGCACCATTCTTTTTTTTAAATGAAAGCTCAAGGTATGCACTTTAAGACCCCGTTGCAGTTTTTTGCAACAAATTGCTATTTTGGCAAATATTCTCATTTTTGTATAGAGTAATGTGGGGTAAGAGTGCGCACTTAAAGTTTAGACTTCTCTAAAATCCTTGGTATTACACTGATAATCATTATTCGATAGGCAGTGACTTCATGTAAATGACATGTCACAACTTATATAAAATAAATATTTCCAAAAAGTGTGAAATGCAAAGTTTTACCCGATATGTGGGGCATAAGTTCGCGTGTTATGGGGCAAAAGAACGCAACGAGAAATATCCAAAGTATGCAATATAATAATGTTAAAATATATACAAATATTAATGTTTCAGTAATGACTGCGTAATTATTTGACTAAAACCTACAAACCACAATACTTTTAATATTTTTAATAATATAATTATAATTAAAACAACAAATTAAACATTAAACGTTAAAAAATTATACTTTTAGCTTCTTAGAGTTATATTACGATAAAATATTTTAATAATTTGCACGGGAATTGCAGATTCATTTTTGGCCAGCTTTTCGGCGAAATTCGCCACTGTGCGATGTTCGGTATTCTGTGATAAGTTTCAAAGGTTGTTAGACCAAGCTCGTAATCATCGTCGCTCAAATCTATGGGTGGAAAGTAGCTCACCGCGAGGGTGCTACTCTTGCCGGTTAGAGTGAATGTTAACGACATATTCCGTTCGAACTGCTCGACCAGTACTGAATCAGAGTGGTGGGAAATCAATCCTTAAATTTGGCACCGATCGTTTGTAGAAAGCGTAGATATAGTTGTCCGCAATTGCTCTGATCGTACTTCTGATAGGACGTTCGATTGTATTCAATTTTCACAGCATCCTTATCCAGATATTTCACCAATTCCATAGGCGGTCGAAGATTCCCAAAGCTGTCGAAATATATAGCTCGACACCCTCTCTTCGCATACGCCACCCAATGAGTCCCCGGCCCCTCGGCATTGTCCAAATTTACGATACCGCTCTCGTTTCGACGTACTCCACCAGCTGGTAACGCGTTGCGCATAAAAACACCTCTAAAGAATGGAATACGCATACGTTTTGCCAACTCCTCCAATTGCACATCGGTAGTTACGCCCACAGGCATTTTTATTTTCTTCTCGACGTTTTTTTTTCCTTTTTGTTTAGATATTCCCTGTCCGCGCTTGTACGGCGCGGGATAAAGTCCGCGACCTTCCATGGAGCGATTATGGCGTTGCATTTCCTGCAGCTGATGTTGCGCCGCCTTATTATCGTTTACCGCCTTGGCGATCCCCGCCGCTCCACCAGCCAATGATCCGAGAACACCCAACAGCGGGAGAAGTGGTAATATACCACCCCGTTTTGCCACCGGAAGAATCCGCTTTAGCGATGCTCTCTTTGGAGTCCTTTTGCGGGTTTTTGTTTTCATCCCCATTCCGATCTTCGTCTTGGCCTTCATAGCGGCCCAAACAGCTGCAGCAGCACCTCTTTCACCCAGAGTCGAGTCTCGCGCAACGACGCGTTTTCGCGCTTTGTCAGCGAGAACGTTATCTGCCACGTGCCTTTCGCCGAGGTCGTTGCTACGCGAATACGCAATATCGTGTTCGCGACACGCTGCGTCCAACGGATTGATACCTCGATCCCCTCTAGCCAATCGTTTTGCAAGATGAGTTCCTGGACCACAAAACTGATATCCCGGAATGTGTAATTCGATTGGTAGCGCGTTTATCGCCCGATTTAACAAACCACGACCTTTCTTTACTGTCGTCGGTGACATTCGCTACAGTTTTTAATCAATGGTGCCGGACCGTCGATATGCGTTCGCTGCCAAGGGCGATTATAATGTTCCAAGCACCAGCGATACTGTCCAACCTCGGAATTGGCTTTTATATGCTCGGGGAGCCTGTTCCACAACCGATCAATGTGCCTGTCAAACTCTCGCAGTAGAATAATCTTTGGTATATATTTCAATTGTTCAGAGGTTAGGTCTCGAATATCCGACAGGATCAGAAGCATATTGAATACTGAGCCGTCATGTTTCCACGTGGACCTATAAATAGGGCGCATCACCGCCTCGACGTATCAAAATCATTTTTCACGGTTCGCGGGGAGGATGCGATTCGTGCGACAACCTGTAACCATACGCGTGACAAATTTTGATGATAAATCACGAGTGATGTCTTCGAAAACAGGACGCAGACATGGTAGCATGCTACCAAACACTATCCGCTGCCTCATTTGTGGTCCATCAAATTGTGGAAAGACCAACGTGCTGGTCAGCTTGTTGGAAAGTCCTCACGGCGTCCGCTTCGGGAACGTGTACGTGTATTCCAAGTCGTTGCAACAGCCGAAATATCAGTACTTGGAGAATTTATTGACTCCGATAGATGAAATTGGCTACTTTACGTTTTCGAATAACAGTGACGACATCCCACCGAGCGAATCGCTTCCGAATTCCATTTTTATTTTTGATGACGTGGCATGCGACAAGCAAGATACGATACGAGAGTACTTTGCAATGGGGCGCCACTCGAACGTTGACTGTTTCTATCTCTGTCAGACGTATGCAAAGATTCCCAAACATCTTATACGCGACAATGTGAATCTGTTGATTCTGTTTAAGCAGGATGGTACCAACTTGAAACATGTGTACAACGATCACGTAAACACCGACATGTCTTACGAGGATTTCTGCGCTTTGTGTCGTAATTGTTGGCAACGGGATTATGGTTTCGTGGTGATAGACAAGGATAGCGCGATGTCCAATGGACGTTATAGAAAGGGATTTAACCAGTTTGCCATACCATGAGATGGTCAATTGTCGTCAACACGTCGGTGAGAAAGCAACGTCTGCGGTACAGCGATGATCGATATCGATACTCTGGAGATTAAGGATCGCGAGAGAATAGCGAAGGAAATTGCAAAAACCAGCGAAGCCATTCGTCGGAAACATCAAGCTTTGAAGACTGGCAAGATGGAGGAAGATATCGCGTTGGAGAGATACTTCAAACCTATCGTCGAACCCCTAAAACATATTGCGGAAAATACCGCAGCGATGGAAGCTGACACATCACCGTCGATGAGCACAGACGTTGAAGGGAATGAAACATTAACGCCTAAAAAAATTCATCCAAAACAGAACACATCGTGCAAGGCAAAGAGGAAACAGCACATGTCAACGGAATATTCACCCATAACCTCGACACAAGTTCAATCGAAGCGGAACCGACAGAATGTTGGATCAAGCGATTCTCCGGGTCCACCCACGCCAATAAGTACATTACCCAATGTGCAATCGCTCTCAACCGTTGATGATGATGTTTTCGAAACTAGCCCCAATGAGTCGTTTGTAACATCTATTAGACAGCAATTCCAAACATCCGAGGGACAAGAGACGTTTCGCAGTCATTTCGGCCCGCTGGGGCAAAAATACATGAGCGCGATCCTAAGTGGTGATAAGGATACAACAATGGACTATGTGTACGGCGTATACTTTGGCAATAGTGGAACGAGGCTTGGGGATAAGGCTTTCGATATAGACATGGATGATAACATAATCATAGATGGTGTAAAATACAGAGGAACACCCGGTCTTTACGAACTGATTTTCAAGAGAATTCCCGATGATGCTGTATACACCGATGCCGATAAACAAAAATACAAAAGTATACTGCTGGCGACGAACGCTCACAGACGCGGTCATGGTGCTAAAAATCCCATATTGAGCAACAAGGGACAAAAGTACAAATACGTAATTGCACCGCTACTCCCTCGCGCTTCGACTAGCAGGGCAGGGAAAGGTCTAACGGTACCGCGCGCCATGGTGGTAAACGATAACAAGGTCGATTACGTACACTGGAACGATCCCAACGAGTTGGTGGATCGATTGCGTTTGTTGGAAGCGTCGCGTCAGGCGGGTAACAACTCTCACGATCCCGAAATTCTATCGGTTATCGAGGAACTCCGTGAGGTAGGCCTCATTATATAAATCCGCGCGCCGACGATGCACACAGTATGCATCGTGATGCCGATCAACAAATTTGGGGTATCGCTCGAGAAGAGTGGAGCAGCTAGAATGGACTATTACAAATGGAACGGTTTGCTTCGAAATTACATGCGAGATAACGCCCTTTGCGTGGCTGGTGCCGACTTTGATGCTAAATCACGCAAGATACGACGCGTAGCTCAGCCGGTGGCCGACACCGATGTCGTCAATAAATTATACGTGGAAAAGAACATTAAACTTTTGAGAGAGCAGCAGGAAGAATTAGAGAGGAAGCTAGTCATGTTTCAGAAAGATATGCTGACGTTGCAAAACAGCGTTCAAAAGATATCGGAGGCGTTGAATTCTATCCCACAACCGGACAATGAAATTCGTAAAGTTAAAGAGGCTATAACCGCTTTTGCTACGGAGCAGCAACTTGTCCAGAATTTCATCGGACCGATGGGAAGCACATAATAAATGTACGCGATAATTATCGCATCATTCGTGTCCAAGACACCTCTGCGATCAAACATGCAACCATTATCGAAATCCAAGAGTAAAGAAGAAAACCATGGCTACAAGAAGCTACAACTCGTTGAGGAATTGCATGCTCCAGCTCGAAGACATTTCCCGCGGAGACGCGTCGTAGTGCATGGATACGATGATTTGTGGCAAGCTGACATTGTAGAAATGCGTCCATACTCGCGTTTCAACCAAGGTCACCACTACATACTTACCGTCATCGATGTGTTGAGCAAGTATGCATGGGCGGTGCCGCTCAAGACTAAAAGTGGTGCTGAGGTGACTAAAGCGTTCGCAAAGATATTTAGAGATCGATATCCGAAAAATTTGCAAACCGATCAAGGAAAAGAATTTTACAACGCCGATATGCAGAAACTCTTGACAAAGCACGATATTAATCATTATTCGACGTATTCGGTGATGAAGGCCTCCGTCGTAGAACGTTTCAATCGAACTTTGAAGAACAATATGTGGAAATTGTTTACGCTCAATGGAACCTATAGATGGATCGATGTGCTACCGCGTCTGCTTGCAGAGTATAACGCACGAAAACATAGAACCGTCAGAATGCGTCCTTGCGATGTTACCCCTGTGATCGCCGACAGGCTGCTAGCCACCGTATACAGCAACATAAAGATCGCTGCTCCAGCGAGATACAAGTTGGGCGAGTTTGTGCGCGTGAGCAAATTTAAAACCATCTTCGATAAAGGCTATACGCCGAATTGGACAACGGAGGTGTTCAAGATAGCCAAAGTACAGACAACTAATCCTACAACGTATCTGCTCATCGATTCCTGTGGAAAACCTATTGCCGGCGGTTTCTATGAACAGGAGCTGCAACGCGTCACCAATCCTGATGTGCATCTAGTGGAAAAAGTGTTGCGTAGAAGGGGGATAAGGTATATGTCAAGTGGCTGGGGTTTGATAAATCGCACAATTCGTGGATAAATAAAAATAATGTATTGTAAAATAATACATGGTTCAATAAATACAATGATACATATATGTAAATGTGTAAACAATTTTTTTTTATTTTAACACATTAATTCCACTATTTATAATACAATATTTTATATTTTTTTACAATGGGATATTATAATGTCCCCAGGGCAGAGTGTCGGTCGAATCGGGTACGATATGCCGCTTGTCATCATATGGACTTAGAGCGATTTTAGATTCCGAAATGGTGTACACTTTGTGCAATTTAGACCGTATGCATGATTGTCTGCGAACCATTTCGATCTCCCTTTGCAAACACTGCGCGTAATCGTCGAAAGTTATCGTTCTGGCTATGACGATGGTCTTGACACCTTTCGCCTTTTTCGTATCTTTTTTACCGTCTACACGAAGTGCATACATTTTCGCTCTAAGACCTACGAATTCGGTCATTATCGCACCGTTATTTTCAACCTTCATCAGCCCAGGAACCTTCTTATTTACGCGTGGTATATTATATGCATTGTCGATAGGATAATCGCTTCTGTCGAATCTATCGATATTGTGCTTCATGGTCTCGTAGATATCGTCGCATCGAATATGGTAAATGAGGCTGTCTGTGTCTGTATATAGAATTTTACAATTTTTCCCATGCTGGGGCGACATGTACTCGTGATGAAATTCATACAAACAAATTTTTGATATGTCCAGAATGCACATACCTACGTACAGTATTGTCCCATTGTGGACTCGGTTTGGTGTACACGATGTGGGTTTTTCGCTATCCCCACCACTTCTGTCTCACTCTTGTCCGGCGAAGGCGAGAGCGAGATGGAACGAGAGCGAGCGAGAGGCACTGGAAGCGAGCAAGGGCGGTACGAGACAAACGACGCGTTGATGTTTTGTCTCGCTCCGTCTTTCGGACGCCGTCACACTGCGTCCTTTGCGTGCGCGACGGGCGTGCGCAATGGTCACGAGCCCACGTGTGAGCACGGGAACCATTTCGCAAAATTTTGATGCAGGCACGATTCCATCTGAGGGTTCGCGCCCGTCGCGCACACTCGCCGCGCACGCAAAGCGTTCCATCTCGCTCTACCCTTCGGCCAGAAAGAAGCGAGAAACGAACACTCGGAATTAGGACTCTGTTCAGGATGTGGGTTCAACGCCGGTCCCGACCAGCGAGCCCACAGCGAGGAAATACTGTATTTCGGTTTGTCGAATTTCACCTCGAGTTTTCGCAATTCAACAGCTATTAAATTTTCCGAAAAAACAATTCTGCTGTGGAAATTCGGTTTCGCGATCATTGACTCCGCGCCATATCGCCCTTCCCAATGTGTTAAAAGTTTTACATCCACGTGATTTCGTACATTTTCCATAGTTTTGCCAAATACCGCGTTGTTCATCAATTTGTACAAATTTTTTTCAAAGTCGTTTGTCGCGCTTGTTCTGAACCGTGTATTGAGTTCGATGTAATCGCGGAGCCAGGGAGATTGAGCGAATTGAAGCACGCGGTGTATCTTTGTAATACGAAGACCGTGACGCGTGCACTGCTGCAGGTTGCGGTAATGCATAACGTAACGCTGCTTATCGTATACCGTCGCGAGTAATTTGTCCTGCCTGCTGCCAGGTGGTTTGGCACGCGTCGGGCAGAACGGTAGATCGGCATGAGCGTCGTGCAGACGTTGCGGATATTCCAGATCTACCTCGAGAATGTACCCCGTGGACGAATCGACTTTGATTGAAGACACATCAAACTTTGCAACATCTTCGACCCATTGGAATTTAGCATATGGTAGGGGCTGACACATTGCCCACCCATACAAATTATTCACATCAAAGTACATCAAGTACGATGACTCTTCCGATGCGTCGTAAGATGGCATGTACTTGTTATTGGCATGTGCATATCTTCCGGAACATTGGCTTAAACCCCCACGTATGCCACGTTCGATAAACATGACCATATCGACGTCGGTGAGCAATTCGAATTTAATTTTGGTATGCTCTAGCATGGCTTCCCACGTGAAACCAGGTAGAGTATAATAATGCGCCGAATCTAGTCCATAACTCTTGATACAACTTTCGCGAAAATTTTCAAAAATGTCTGCCAATAACAAGACATCAGTTTTCAAATACAAGTCGCTGTATTCGCCCAAGGTTCTAATCCCGAAACGTTGCCAGATAGTCTCAGCGTGCGCGTAATCGCTCTCGGTTACAGTCTCACCCGTTAACGAACTATATATAGAATGACTCGCGCGGCGGTAAGCATGGATCCTGCAGCTTGTTCGCGCAATCAAGGTATTCGTACGGAAATACGCCTTTTCGCGTCAATAAATTGAAATCTTCGGTGGATAATGTTTCAAATTTGGATCGTAAAATTTTTAATTGATCTGTGCTAAGGAAAGATGCTAATTTGTCGAGACTGGTATTGAGAAATTTGTACGAATCGATGAATCGTAATTTAATATAATTTCGCAAGTCTGATTCAGTCGTATCTTCGACATTTTTTGTGAAAGAAATATACTTTTCTTTAGTTATAGGCAATACATCAACGTGACCGTCGAAAGCGGTAGCTATTTCCTCGATAATGAAATGTGAATCGTAGCCGGATAAATTATGGAAAACTATGGGGATGTAAAACGCATTTTTATAATTTAAATTGCACTCCGAATGTGCCGGGCCTCTAAACCGTCCGGATAGATGGCAATGATCGCGAACTCGTACATCGTCAGCCTTCAATGATTCTTCGCAAATATGACAGTGTGTTGCATCGCGAAATGTCGTCCACTGTTCCGGAGTTAAATCCAGCATGGGAACATTACTGGTCAAGATGGGTTTGGCGAAGTTTGCAAATTTTTTCAGTTCGTATACGAACCATGAAACACAATCCGCGTCGCGGCAATATCGATACGTCGATAGCGATGTATCGTAGGAACAATGCATATAATATGCAATGCTATGCACTTTATGGTGCTGATACGTGTGTAACTTATTATCTAGATCACCCACTCGATTGTTCTCGGTTTTTTCGATGATGCACTCCAGATCTGCATATACCACGAAGGGGAGCCGCTCCTTCCTGCAGTGGTTCTCGAAGCTGAGGAGATTTTTTCCTTCGCTGGGCAGCAGGATGGCGCAGTCGTTCATCTGCCCACAGTCCAGCGAATGGTTCTCCAGCTTCTCGGCAGATCCGAAGTAGTGCATACACCTGTAAACACAAATTTTTATTTTATTTAATTTTTTCTACAATACATTTCAATATTTCACAAGTATTCTATACGTACCGATCGCAGATTAATTTTTTCCCATTGTGCCTGCTCAGCTGCATGCACACCAGTCGGGACAAGTTCTTGATTAGCACAAAGTGCCCTACATCACCGTGCTCTTGATTCGGCGTGTAGAGCAAGTTGACGTGCTGATCCCTCTTTTGGCTGGTGAGGCGCAGCGGAAAGACCGTCGACCCTTTCTCCTCGTCGAAGGTGTAGATGTTGATGGAGACGCTGTTCTGCCGCTCAAACTTCCCTATTTGCTCCAGGGACATTGGGAACTCAATGCCCTGGAGATTTAGCACGGAAGCATAAGGCGGGTATGAACTTGGGCGATCGGCATTTCTTTCGGCAGGATGGAGAGCGGCGACCACTGCCCACGCGAAACACGCATTGTCCTGGGATTGCACGCTAATTGTGGCTTTCCTCAAAGACAATACTCGCGGCAACTTGACGTAACATCCCGCGCGCAGCGGATTGTACTTGTTGACATTGACGGTTAGATTCATGATTCTCGTCAATGCACATCCACTGTCGCGTTCCTGGAACTCTTCCTGCGATGCCAGGGTGGGTTCGATGACGCATCGTTGGTACCACTCCTGCAGATCGGATGTGTGGAAGAGTTCGCAGTTTCGGGTGTTGATGCTTTTACAAGCATGCTTGTCACCCGCCACAAATTCGCCGTTGAACACAGTGTTCACTTTGAGGTTTCGATGTTTCCTCAAAGCGTCCCGTACATGCTCCAGCACGATGGTTCCTGCATCTTGGAGGAAGTTGCGCGGCTCGATGTAGTTCAAATTTAGCACTGCACCAGTTAATACGCGGCTATCGAACGCAGTGTCTATTTCGCGCCACAAAAGTCCCGTACTCGAATGACCGGCACCTTCCACTCCCCAAATGCATTAGTTTCTGCTGATACAGCATAATTCTTTCTACGATTCACGCGTATGAGGAATTAGCGGGCATGATCATCCGACATAGTTTCTGCTGATACAGCATAATTCTAAGATTCGACGTTCCCAGAAATATTATATTACGTTCAGCACGTGTCGAGACTTTTATCCTTGAGGATGGGACTTAAATTACATATTACATATGCTGCGGCGTTAAGATTTCAGCACATTATGGAAAAATTGGTAGCTTTATAATAAAATGTGGTGGCGGGGGGGAAGCAATTGCACCTCTATTTAAGCCAATCTCTCGGATGTCATTCAACCAATCGCTCAATAGTCTCAGTGCCTTCCGACGGAACAAATTGTGCTCTGAAAACAAAATGTGCAGTACCGGTGCCGAAGGAAACGTTGAACGCATAAATTATTACGTTCCGATCGTGCGAGATGATGGTGAGGCTCAATGTGGGGAGGATACAGTTGTTTGGTAAGGGTTAATTTTCACATCTTAAAATTTTTATGTTTATTCCTAATACGCGCGAGCAATTTCATAGCTTTGATCGTTCTCTCAGCCCGCACCGAACATCGCGTATCATGGTCAGAAGATATGCATTAACATCCACGGGCAGCAAATACTTGGAAATTGGGATCAGAGTACGACCTACGATTGATGTAGAAATGGTTCTCGGTGACAATCGTGGGATGTTTCTCACGTTATCATGGGATACATGGGGTTTGCTATGCGGCAGTCGTACAACCATTGAAGAACGTGCACGATTACCTGAATCACCTTCGATGCAAATGGATCAATTAACTGTGGATTTTTGTGAAATCTATAATTCCCCGATTGTAAGGATGGCACTGCATAATAAGTCGCTGTATTTCAAACCGAATACGGTAACATTTTTATTAAATCTTGAACCATGTATAGACTATGTGTATGCGCGGCTGTATCAAAATGTAAGAGATGTGCAGACGAAATTTGAAACTTTTGTTAAAGTGCTACAGCAAAGCGGTATTGCCTGTGAAACATTAGATGTGTGTCGTGCTGCTAAAATCATACGTGATTGCGAACATTACTGTGAGGAATATTATGTAGATTGCGAACTGGTAGCATGCGCTATCAATGATATTCTAGCTGATGCTTGTAGGAAAAAATGTTAAAATTATATTCTTTTAATTTTAAATAAATTTCTTAAACACATATTATTTGTCAATTTCATTTACTCGTCTTCCTCCTCGCCACCTAATTTTAAGATTCGGCGTTTCTGCTAACATTGCATTATTCTATGATTCGGCGTTCCCAGAAATATTATATTATGTTCAGCACGTGTCGAGACTTTTATCCTTGGGGACTCAAATTACATATGCTACGACGTTAAGATTTCAGCACATTATGGAAAAATGTGGTGGCGGGAGAAGCAATTGCACCTCTATTTAGGCCAGTCTCTCGGATACCATTCAATCAATCGCTCAATAGTCGTATACGTTCGTGCCCACACAATTATTAACTGCTTCCATTCAATAGACTCCGTCATAGTACTAACAGTCGAACTGGGACAGTTTTTGAAACACTTTTTCATTTTTGTTTATGTTGAGTGAAATTGCTTTGAAGATTGCTATGGAAGGAGAACAATCGATTAATACCGTAAGTTTCCATTACCATATTTTTTTTTAGTGAATCGTTGTGTTAGTAACTTTGAGAATTATAATAGAAATCGATTTTAGATTACGTCGTTGCCAATCAATTCAAATCAACAAGCTTCCGCTACGATCACCGCTGCTGCGACTATTTTCCATTCATACAGCCCGAAATTGTATGTCGTATGTAGAAATGTCGAGGTCCAAACGGAGGAAATTCGATGTGCGGAACTGTGTGAGGCGGAAGCTAATCATGATGGCGACAGTTATTTAAAAGTATTTCGTAACCCAGCGAATGAGCATGAGGACCACACGGATGAAAAATATTGGCTGGATCGAAATGTAGAGGATGTACATGTAGTCGGCGATTTTGAGACTTTTATGCGGAATCGTCATCTGTATTTTCCAAAGTGTGTGGTTTGGCGAAACGTAAATACAGAGATTGATCATAACAATGATTACAAAAATAAAATATCGGGGCTTTGGGCTGGCATTGCTGAAGTTCAAACTGATCCTGTGCAAGTTCCTGCGGATTTAGCTTTAACCGCTTTATTTGATGATGATGATGTTATCGAGTGGGATTGATAACTCCGTCCCAATCATCATCGTCGCCATCGTCATCGCCATCACCATCGCCGCCTCCAGTGGTATGTAATACTTTGTATTGTTATGTATGTTTCATGTTTTAATATGTTTAATGTGTGAGTATTATATCGACGTTTGTATCTGTGTGCAGGTGATTGATAGAAATGTGTGGTACCCGCCACCGACGCCGCCGCCATCGCCGCCGTGGTGGGACATACCACCACCATCACCGCCATCACCGCCATCACCGAGGCCATAATTTTTTTCAATTTTTTTTATTTTTCCTTTTTTATTATCATTATTCTTAAACATATTTCATTGTAACAATATATATATTCTTAAACATATTTCATTGTACCATTTCATTTACCCTCCTTCTCTCCTCGCCACCTAATTTTAAGATTCCGCGTTTCAATAAACAGTTTCCTTACAATTAGAAATTAAAGAATTAGTGAAATTTAATCGACACGCTGCCGTCAGAATCTCCGCGGACTAACGTGCCGGCGAACATTTCCCCAACGATTACGACCCGCCGTTTAAATCACGCGCAGATTGTTTAGCTTTAAAATAATACTCTGTCTCTTTCCCTCCTCCAAAAAGACTTTTTTCAGACATGACCCGCCCTCAGAAATTTTTTCAGGGATGGGTCCGGTCTGGAGAGGTCTCCGCGGCCGCTCGGCCCGGACTGATCCCCTCCACGATCGCGGCTTCCCCCACTCCGCGGCTCGTGCGCGCGCAACCGACCTTCCACTCCCCGCAGGCCCCGCATCCATGTTTCCTTCCGCCGCGCTCCCCCGCGCGCTCTCACTTCCCCCCGCCCCCGCGCTCCCCTCAGAGGACCTTAGTTAGAACTCTCCTAGCCTTACTACTCTCATCGACGGCATCGGTGTCGGTTGTGGGTTGCGCTACGCGTCGTATCTTGCGTGATTTGGCATCAAAGTCTGCACCGGTCGGGCAAAGAGCGTTATCTCGCATATATTTTCGAAGCAAACCGCTCCATTTGTAATAGTCCATTGTAGCTGCTCCACTCTTCTCGAGCGATACCCCAAACTTGTTGATCGGCATCTCGATGCATACAGTGCACATCATCGGTGTGAGGTTTAATTTATATGAGGCCTACCTCGCGGAATTCCTCGATAATCGATAGAATTTCGGGATCATAAGAGTTGTTACCCGCCAGGCGCGACGCTTCCAGCAAACGCAATCGATCCACTAGCTCGTTGGGATCCTCCCAATGCAATGTTCCTACGTATTTTACACCATCTATGATTATATTATCATTGTTTGGGAATCATCTAGTTCTTCTCATCACCGCACTCACGCTCACCGCAGCACCTCCTGGACTGCGGAACAGCTTCTGGCCAATCGTAGCTCCGCGACAATCGATCCGTCAATCAGAATTCCCCACGTTTGTCGATCTCGAGGAATGTTCGAGACGACGCCGGTAACGGAAATGATCACTTTTCTATCAACCATTCTTGTTCACATCGAGTTTGGAGAAGGACGTTCGCTCGCCGGGCAGAATTTATCTTTAACGTGTGCACATCGCTCTAATACTTCGTGTATTTCACTATTACCTTTTTAAAAAAAGGTACAAAAAAGAGCGCCAAGTATATAATCCCATCAAAAAGGATCCCATTTAAAAACATTGTCGTAAATTAATAGCTTTACAAAACTAATGATATACACCAATTGCGCCAATTATCGCAATGACTATTTATACAAACAAAAAAATGTATCAAATAATAGTAAACAGATATATTTTTATACAAATAAATATTTTGTTCAAAATACTTGGCGCTGCTCTCGGAATTGGTGTTGCTAAAATGAATAAATATGTCTGAATCAATAAGTCTGGTCTTGTTTTATTTATTAACCAAGACAATTAACATTTTTTTCCGAGAGCAGCGCCAAGTATTTTGAATAAAATATTTATTCGTATTAAAATATTTATTTGTATAAAAATATATCTGTTTACTATTATTTGATACATTTTTTTGTTTGTATAAATAGTCATTGCGACAATTGGCGCAATTGGTGTATATCATTAGTTTTGTAAAGCTATTAATTTACGACAATGTTTTTAAATGGGATCCTTTTTGATGGGATTATATACTTGGCGCTCTTTTTTGTACCTTTTTTTAAAAAGGTAATTTTGTGAGGATTTCACACATTTTGTAGTGTTTATTGATGACTGGATAATTTTTTCACCCCGTCGGGGTTATTTTTTTTAATTAACAATATATTATATTGTCATCCAAACTACGCACACCTGCAAAGCTACAAGACAATTGGATTAGTGGAATTGGTTTAAATTTGAGTTTTCAAATATGAAGCAAACATACAAGAAGCACACAGAGGATCGAAGCTGAATAATAGTTTAATTAAAGTTTAATTAATATTATACTATATTACAATAAATTTTTTTCTAACGTAGATCACACTGCATCATCTTGTGCTTCAGTTATCTGTAAATATATAAAATCCACATTTTAGTTATAATATAACTTAGAAGTTTTAGAAGAAGGGTGGACTTTTCCTATAGTAAGTGTAGAGACTACATAATGTGTCCGAAGGAGGTGAGAGCGTATGGCAGAAACTCTTGTTGAAGGAAATTTAAATGCTAATGGTAATTTATCAAAAATGAACGAAGAGCTCCAATGTATTTAACGCACAATTTATTGGTGTTGGAATAAAATTAATTTAATATGTCCATTAGTGAATTTAAATATTGGTAATATGAAACTAATAAAATTAATGATTAGCGTGGGAACTACTGTAGATTTTAATAAAGTATTACGAATATCTTTCATAAAAGATTAGGAAGTATCGAGGGAGATGCATTTTCAGCGTACTTTTTTCACTAATGTAACTTACTTTACACTGCAAGCACTACGCCATAATGTTCTTAATTCTTAATGCTACGCTAATATGAAAAATTTTGTCAATTTACCTTATTTGACAGATTTCCAGAAACTTGTGCGAAACAAGATGCTTCTCTGTCTATCTAACTAAATGTAAAAATAGTTTCGTTGTATAAAAACAACCCCCAAAAAACTTCAAAAAATGTAAAAAAATTACGCCAAGTACATGAAATCACAAAAAAATAGAAGAAAATATACAACCCCCCCCCCAAAATAGAAGGAAATATACAATATAAAAAAATATGTGAAATCAAAATGAGCTGCAAGTACATAAAGGTGCTTTCCAACTGCGCTTATGTTGACACAACTACAAATACACAGCTAAAATGCTGTGTTCGTACATTCTATTACTCATAGGGTTTATACAAAAACCGACATTTGGAAAAACCGGTTTTCGAATTCCACTATTCCAAAAAAACCGGTTTAAACCGGTTTTCGAATTTTTACAGAGAAAAACAAAATAGGTATAATTAAGACAGTAAAAAATATTTATGCTTAATTAGGTTAAAATATTTAATACGTAAATATTTATATTTACAAAAATATAACAAAATAAAATATGCTTCATACAAAAACAAACGACAAAAACTAAAATAATTAAAATCGGTACAAAATGTAAATGATAAAGCTTTATTTTATTTAGTGCTTTTTTCAGGAAATATGATTTCAAAAAACATAGAGTGTCCACTGAACGATGACTTAATCTTGTTCTTGTTTTAGATACAAGATTGCCTGAAATGGAAAATACTCTCTCACTGGCTACTGAACTTGGTTTTATCGTTTTGAGGGCATCAAATAATAAATCCAAATTCTTTGATCTTACATTAGTTGCCTCAAACACTGAAAATTCGGCCTTCAGTGTCTTCGGATTTGATATTTCCTCAGGTTCCATGGCGGGGTAAGTTGTTCCGACAGTTCTATCTTCAAAATGAAAGGAGCGTTGTACTTTAAATTATTTTTTCCGTGTAAGTTGATCACGCCACTCTGTGAAAAAAATAATTTAAAGTACAACGCTCTTTTTGATTTTGAAGATAGAACGATCGGAACAACTTACCTGCGGAACTTTTAGCTCCGGTCTCCCCTACCCGAGGCGATTTCAAGATAAAATGTTAACGTTTTTAATTAAATAATTAATTAATAATGCATAATAATTCTAACATGAAAAACCGGGTTTTTAACTTTAAAACCGGTTTTCGAATTTTATAAATTTAATAGAAAAACCGGTTTTTAAAACCGGTTTTTAAAAACCGACAAACCCTAATTACTCATATCGCGGACATTTTAATTAACCCATCAGAATAAAAGAATCCCATTTAAAAACATTGTCGTAAATTAATAGCTTTACAAAATTAATGATATACAACAATTGCGCGAATTATAACAATGGTTATTTATATAATGATATTTTAATAGGAATAAATATTTTATTCAAAATACTTGGCGCTGCTCCCCGAATTGGTGTTGCTAATTGAATAAATATGTATAAATTGCATTAATCTTTTCCTTTCTTTCTTGTGCGTGCGTTCGTGAATGTGTTTATTAGGTATACATTGTAAGGGAGCTGTTGCAAATTATTAATACTAAACCAATTAACATTTTTTCGGTTTCGCAGCGCCAAGTATTTTGAATAAAATATTTATTCCTATTAAAATATCATTATATAAATAACAATTGTTATAATTCGCGCAATTTTTGTATATCATTAATTTTGTAAAGCTATTAATTTACGACAATGTTTTTAAATGGGATTCTTTTATTCTGATGGATTAATTAAAATGTCCGCGATATGAGTAATAGAATGTACGAATACAGCATTTTAGCTGTGTATTTGTAGTTGTGTCATCATAAGCGCAGTTGGAAAGCACCTTTATGTACTTGCAGCTCATTTTGATTTCACATATTTTTTTATATTGTATATTTCCTTCTATTTTTGGGGGGGGGGGGGTTGTATATTTTCTTCTATTTTTTTGTGATTTCATGTACTTGGCGTAATTTTTTTACATTTTTTGAAGTTTTTTGGGGGGGATCTCACTTCTTTTTACAAAGATAATTTGCATAGCGAATGACTTTAGATAATTTTTAATATTATATTTATTATTATCTTCATTTTTTTGTGATATCAAACTACGAATAAACTTCGGATAATTGGGATTGGTGGAATTGATTTATTTAAAAATTTGAATTTTCAGATATAAAGCAAACATATGAATAAACTCATTTAATTAATATGTGACGAAGTCGCGTCACGCGCCGCGCGAGCGCCCGGTGCCGAGACACGAGGGCTTAGTTCGCGCCGCGCCCGCTAGGCGGCCGCGACCTCGCGCCGGTTCTCGCTCGCGAAACCGTACGGGCTCCAAATATAAGAGCCGCGGCGAGCGGAATCAGGAGCTCTTGTGCATGTCGCTATACCGCTTCACGCAAACACGCAAGAGACTCAATTTTTGTACGCCTTGAGGTGTGTCAGTGATCGGCCATCGCCATCGCCGTACCGTTACCAGCCTCTTCCGAAATAGACCGAGATTCGTCTTGCGTCCTGCCTACGTCCGAGAGGTGTCTCCGCGCCCAATAGGCCGGGACCCTATTGCACTCAGATACTCTATTATACGACTCTCGCATGAATGTGCCCCATAAGGCCATTCTGAGCAGAACGTTCCACACGCCGCATCCCCGCTCCTACCGCTCGCCGAAAAGTCGCCGCCGCCGCGAAACGACGCGCCGATTATATCACCCGCTCCGTAGCTCTTCCGACGCGTTCGGAAACTATTGTAAAACACAATTCACAGCCTCCAATAAACACTGTTATTGTTTATACGCCGCCTTGACTCATTCGCCGAACCCGGACACACCGACTGAGTCGGCACCTATCCCTTCTCCGTCCCACCGTTAATCGTGCCGCAACCAAACACGATTACAAATATAATAATAATAATGCTATGTTTCAATAAATTTTTTCTCTGATGTAGATCGCACTGCATCATCTTCTGCTTCGATTATCTGTAAATAAATATAAAAGCCACATTTTAGTTATCTAGAGACGCGGTAGCGTCTCGACGCCAAGTACAGGAAAAAAAGTACAGAAAAGACACCCTATATATGGCGACTGTCGCTACTGCTTATCATTTACTCGCCGCCCGGCTAATCCAACCTAACCTGAAACTTATTTCATTAATATCTCATCACGCTAGCAATATTTTCTAAATTTAAAGGCATTTTTCTCATATAAACCGCATATAAGCTTTCGAATGAGACCACAATCAATAAAATCGGTTCACGCATATCAGAGATATGATAATATCGTCTCATGGATCTGTCGAAAACGGTAAGATTTTCTTCTCCTTCTTGGATAAATTTTTCGTCAACATAATACGTATATACGCGTTACACGCACACCTTCAGCCAAAAGAAACTAGTGTATGTTTTTTTCGTCGACTCTCGGGATTCGTCGACTCTCGGGATTATTCGGCCGGGATCGTCGTCCATATATATATTATATATATACCTATGTATACTATTTTGAATTTTATAACCTACCAAGTGTCATTCCATCATAACCTGCAAGTGTCAAATAAGGTAAGTTGTCCAAATTTGAAATGTCACGAGTTTTTACACTAAATAGGCGACTGAATTATTGTCTCAATTAACAAGGTAAGTCGCCAAATTTATTTAATAGATTTCTTATGTAGAGTCGCAGACTTGGAAGTTGTCCGGAGAAGGTTCGACAGAGAAGCACCTTCTTTCGCATAAGTTTCTAGAAATTTGTACCATGCTTGTACAAAATAATATATTGTAGTAGAAAATTGCATTGAATTTAAATTGCCAGATATTTGTATTTGTATACCAGTTTTTATTTTATGTAAAGCTTATTATATTATAGATAGAAATGAAGGGGACGCACAGGACTTCGATAAAAATGAAGGAGACGCACAGGCTTGGATACTAGAATTGAAGGGGACGCACAGGCTTGGATGGATAGAAATGAAGGGAATGCACAGGCGTGGAGGTTGTTCGGAGAAGATTAGATAGATAGACAGAGCATCTTGTTTCGCACAAGTTTCTGGAACTTTGTCAAATAAGGTAAATCGACAAAATTTGTCTAAAGACATAGCATTAAGAATTATTAAGAAAATAGATTATGGTGGACTGCTTACAATGTAAAGCAAGTCACATTAGTAAAGAAAGTACACTGAAAACACATCTCCGTTGATGCTTTTCAATCTTTTGTGAAAGACATTCGTAATACTTTAATTAATAAAATCCACAGTAGTTTCCACGCTATTCATTAATTTTACTAGTTTTCCATTAACAATATTTCAATTCACCAATAAATATACTAAACCAACACCAATAAAAATATTGAATCTCTTCATTCATTTTCGCTAAATTACCATTAGCATTTTTTAAATATCCTCCAACAAAACTTTCTACCATATGTTCTCACCTCCTTCGGACACATTATGTAGTCTCTACACTCACTAGAGCAAAAGACTACTCTATAAGTTCTACAGTAAGGTATATAACTAAAATGTGGCTTTTATATTTATTTACAGATAATCGAAGCAGAAGATGATGCAGTGCGATCTACATCAGAGAAAAAAATTTATTGAAACATAGCATTATTATTATTATATTAATTAAATGAGTTTATTCATATGCTTGCTTTATATCTGAAAATTCAAATTTTTAAATAAATCAATTCCACCAATCCCAATTATCCGAAGTTTATTCGTAGTTTGATATCACAAAAAAATGAAGATAATAATAAATATAATATTAAAAATTATCTAAAGTCATTCGCTATGCAGATTATCTTTGTAAAAAGAAGTGAGATCCCCCCCAAAACTTCAAAAAAGTAAAAAAATTACGCCAAGTACATGAAATCACAAAAAAAATAGAAGAAAATATGCAATCCCCCCCCCCCCCCCAAAAATAGAAGGAAATATACAATATAAAAAAATATGTGAAATCAAAATGAGCTGCAAGTACATAAAGGTGCTTTCCAACTGCGCTTAGGATGACACAACTACAAATACACAGCTAAAATGCTGTGTTCGTACATTCTATTACTCATATCGCGGACATTTTAATTAACCCATCAGAATAAAAGAATCCCATTTAAAAACATTGTCGCAAATTAATAGCTTTACAAAATTAATGATATACAAAATTTGCGCGAATTATAACAATGGTTATTTATATAATGATATTTTAATAGGAATAAATATTTTATTCAAAATACTTGGCGCTGCGAAACCGAGAAAATGTTAATTGGTTTAGTATTAATAATTTGCAACAGCTCTCTTACAATGTATACCTACACACATTCACGAACGCACGCACAAGAAAGAAAGGAAAAGATTAATGCAATTTATACATATTTATTCAGTTTAGCAACACCAATTCGGGGAGCAGCGCCAAGTATTTTGAATAAAATATTTATTCCTATTAAAATATCATTATATAAATAACCATTGTTATAATTCGCGCAAATTTTGTATATCATTAATTTTGTAAAGCTATTAATTTGCGACAATGTTTTTAAATGGGATTCTTTTATTCTGATGGGTTAATTAAAATGTCCGCGATATGAGTAATAGAATGTACGAACACAGCATTTTAGCTGTGTATTTGTAGTTGTGTCATCCTAAGCGCAGTTGGAAAGCACCTTTATGTACTTGCAGCTCATTTTGATTTCACATATTTTTTTATATTGTATATTTCCTTCTATTTTGGGGGGGGGGGGGGTTGCATATTTTCTTCTATTTTTTTTGTGATTTCATGTACTTGGCGTAATTTTTTTACTTTTTTGAAGTTTTGGGGGGGATATACCTTAATGTAGAACTTATAGAGTAGTCTTTTGCTCTAGTGAGTGTAGAGACTACATAATGTGTCCGAAGGAGATGAGAACATATGGTAGAAAGTTTTGTTGGAGGATATTTAAAAAATGCTAATGGTAATTTAGCGAAAATGAATGAAGAGATTCAATATTTTTATTGGTGTTGGTTTAGTATATTTATTGGTGAATTGAAATACTGTTAATGGAAAACTAGTAAAATTAATGAATAGTGTAGAAACTATTGTGGATTTTATTAATTACAGTATTACGAATGTCTTTCACAAAAGATTGAAAAGCATCAACGGAGATGTGTTTTCAGTGTACTTTCTTTACTAATGTGACTTGCTTTACATTGCAAGCAGGCCACCATAATCTATTTTCTTAATAATTCTTAATGCTATGTCTTTAGACAAATTTTGTCGATTTACCTTATTTGACATATTTCCAGAAACTTGTGCGAAACAAGATGCTCCACGCCTGTGCATTCCCTTCATTTCTATCCATCCAAGCCTGTGCGTCCCCTTCAATTTTACTATCTAAGCCTGTGCGTCTCCTTCATTTTTATCGAAGTCCTGTGCGTCCCCTTCATTTCTATCTATAATATAATAATCTTTACATAAAATAAAAACTGGTATACAAATACAAATATCTGGCAATTTAAATTCAATGCAATTTTCTACTACAATATATTATTTTGTACAAGCATGGTACAAATTTCTAGAAACTTATGCGAAAGAAGGTGCTTCTCTGTCGAATCTTCTCCGGACAACTTCCAAGTCTGCGACTCTACATAAGAAATCTATTAAATAAATTTGGCGACTTACCTTGTTAATTGAGACCAGGGCCGGCTTTAAGGGGGAGGCAGCCAGGGCGACCGCCCGGGGCGCCAAATCCGTAGGGGCGCCGCTGTATGTGTTTATTCATTTATATTCGTTCTGCTAATTGATTTTCGTGCCCTTGAAGGGGCGCCATGATAATCTTGCCCGGGGGTGCCAAGTATGCTAAAGCCGCCTCTGATTGAGACAATAATTCAGTCGCCTATTTAGTGTAAAAACTCGTGACATTTCAAATTTGGACAACTTACCTTATTTGACACTTGCAGGTTATGATGGAATGACACTTGGTAGGTTATAAAATTCAAAATAGTATACATAGGTATATATATATACAATGACGGACGACGATCCCGGCCGAATAATCCCGAGAGTCGACGAACGAAACATACACTAGTTTCTTTTGGTTGAAGGTGTGCGTGTAACGCGTATATACGTATTATGTCGACGAAAATTTTGACTGGAGAAGAAGAATCAGAATCAGAATCAGAAGAAAAATCTTACCGTTTCTGACAGATCCATGACATGATATTACGATATCTCTGTCATGCATGGACCGATTTTATTGAACTTGGTCTTATTCGAAAGCTTATGTGTGGTTTACACAAGAAAAATACCATTAAATTTAGGAAATATTGCAGGCGTGATGAGATATTAATGAAATAAGTTTCAGGTTAGGTTGGATTAGCTCAGCGACCAGTAAATGATAGCAGTAGCGACAGTCGCCATATATAGGGTGTCTTTCCTGTACTTTTTTCCTGTACTAGGCGTCGAGACGCTACCGCGTCTCTAGATATATTATTTTGTAGAAACTTGTGGGAAAGAAGATGCTTCTCCGTCAAACCTTCTTCGGACAACTTCCAAGTCTGTGCGTCCTCTCCATTTCCATAAGCTCTGCATAAATAGTCTATTAAAAAATTTTTGTGACTTACCTTGTTAATTGAGACAATAATTCAGTGTCCTCTATGGTGTAAAAACTCCTGTCACTTAAAAATTTTTAACTAGTTTCCTTATTTCACACTTGACAGGTTATAACTGTTTGACACTAGCTAGGTTACGTTTACCTTGACATTTCTGCTCTCTGCTAGCTGTCACGTGACAACGATTTGTTACGCGATTGGCCGAAAGTGCCGAAACCTTCATCAAATCAGCGACGTGGATATTGGACATTTCCTCTCCCTTTCATGTTCCCCTCTTGCCCACACTTGACGATGACGATTCTTAATTCTTCAGAACATAAAATTCGTCAAATTGGAACTTTGCATTGAAATATCTCAGCTCCTAAGGCACGTAGGACCAAAGCGAAGACACTTTTCTTATGTAAATCAATGCCAAGCTATCCATTAAGACCATTCAAAGTCTAATCGGATCAGCCGTTATTGAGATTCGATAATCTCAGGGTACTTGATAGCGAGTCGTGCCGTAATAGATACACTCTGTGTCTCGCGCTGCGCATATATCTATATATATACTTGGCGCGAGACACTACCGTGTCTCTTGATCAATTCTCAACCTCACGCTTTTCTCAATTCCTCATCTCACCGCGCCGAGTCATTGAAAGACTCGTGGAGTTTCTCTCGCGTAAGAATCGCGTGTGTCGGTTTAAACGAGGTTAACCACGTGCTCAACATCTCACGGTTAATTGTTTTCAACGCGAAACGTGTTAATTGATTGGTGTAAGGAGGCTCAGCACTCATTTTAGTGATTAGAATAAATTGACAAACGTTCAGTGCACGTGCTGTGAATCAGTGTTACATTCTCACCGTCATCCCTAACCCCACTTCCGTTCCAACGCGCTCCACCAACCCAAAATCAAACAATCATCCTTGTATATATGGAAAGCCTTATCCCCAAGTATCGTTCCACTTTTGCCAAAGTATACACCGTACACATAGTCCATTGCTGTATCCTTATCGCCACTTAGATTGTGCTCGTGTAATTTTGTCCCAGCGGGCCGAAATGGTTGCGAAACGTTTCTTGTCCCTCGAATGTTTGGAGTTGCTGTCTAATAGATGTTACAAACGTCTCATTCGGACTAGTTGCGAAAACGTCATCATCATTGGTTGAGAGCGATTGCACACTGGGAAATGTAGTTATTGGTGTGGGTGGAGCCGGAGAATCGTCTGATCTGACATTCTGTCGTTTCCGCTTCCTTATCGACAGCATTGACCCACATATCTGACCGAGTACTCGAGGCCATTGACAAAAAGCATCTATCGGCCATTGTTACGCTCGATTTTTCGAAAGCATTCGATACAATAAACCACGACCTCTTGATTGCCAAACTATATAAACTCGGTATAACAGATGTTGCACTGTCGTGGATACGATGGTACATGTCAAACAGAACACAGCAAGTACTCACTTCCTCACCAAGACCTGTAATGTCGACATCACAACAAAGAATATACGGTGTGCCTCAAGGTTCGGTGCTGGGACCCCTCCTATTTAATATATACGTAAGTGAACTACACAATGTCGCCAAATACACACACACATAAACATACGCAGATGATGCGCAGATCATTAAAAGCTTCGCGCCGGAAGGTGTAGATATAGCTAGAAGAGAAATGGAAGCGGACCTGGAGGAAGTTAGTCGGTGGGCTGTGGAACATGGCCTGAAACTAAACGAAACCAGACGTGCAGTGTTGCATGTAGGCTCTACTCTCCAGTTGCAAAAGCTACCTGGCATCGACATTAAAATTGGCTCTTATATAATCAAGTCATGGAAGACCATAAAAAATCTTAGTCTGTATATGGACGAGAAATGGAACTTTGAGGAGCACGTACTGCGCAAATGTTGTACAGCGCAACACAGGCTTAAGCAGGTCTACCCTTCTAGCCGCCGCGCTGGGCGCTCAAAAAGCTCGACGCTAGCGCGGCCCAGATGGCGTCCTCCGTCGTCGCCTGGCCTTCCCTGCCGGGCGACGTCCTCGACGACCCCTCTAACGGCGCACAGTGGGGTATTTGCCCCGAAAATGCGGTCAAAATTCAATTTTAAAAATTTTACATAAATTGTAAAACTTTTGTTTCTTGAGTTAGTTGAATATCTGAGGAACAATCTATCAATATTCGTTTTCGCATTCATGTATTCATAAAGGACTGTGATTCGTCGGACGTTTAGGATTCTGCTAACACGCTTGCCTTTCTCAACAAATTCGCCTATTAGTAATTTAGAACTTATTTACATAAATTAAATAGATTTTTGTTTTATAGAAGTTTTTCTACCTAAGTGTATGGTATACTTTTAAGTAAATTTTACTTATGTACCATATATATTTTTGTAGTTATTAATATTTGAAGATAACCAACGATTCAGTCATTTTATTTATGATTCTACGACTTTGTTAATGATTTCGTTATAGTTCCGGGTGAGTCCCGGTGTTCATTTTAGTGCCATTGTGTTCTATGAAGCTTTATGATTAAGATACAAGAAAAATTGGTTCCTACTCTGTCCAACTCCGTGTTTTACAGTTGATTTACGAAAAAGTGGTCATCAAAAATCGCAGCATTTCTCACATACCTGCATGTTCGCATTCGCTATATCTCCGTAAAGTAAGTTACTTACTAATGAATTATTTGAAGAAATTGTTTAAATTATAAACGTGCGGGAAGCTTATAGTATGCTGTAGATAAATCTTTGTCTCTATTTTCTGATTGTATTTCGTTGAATCAGTCGGTTAAGACAGGACTTGAACTCTCCGGACCGCCCGCATGACAATCTGACGCGCTACCGTTGTGGCCACGGAACCTTCTTTCGTTGAATCAGTCATAATGTAATATTTACGCTGAAAAGTCGAAAAAATTATATTTTTATGTATATCACTTAATGAAGATATTTAATTTTAGTGATCAAGAATACATATATGAGAATGTACCTTTTAATAGGAAACCCTGTATTTTTATTAATTTTCATCGGAACATGCGTCACAAAGTTCTTCGCCTGAGAATACTTCCTGTTCATCTGATGTCGCTCCTTCTTCTTCTTCTTCATATTCTTCTTCCTCTTCTTCCTCCTCCTCCTCATCATCTTCTTCTGATACTTGTTCTTCTACAATTGATGTAGGTTCGGAAGGTAGAATTAATTGCAATGTCTCGCTTAAAAGGGGTTTTGATTTTTTCTTCGTAGTCGGTCTTATACTGGATATCAGAGGATCGGAAGTAATTAAAAGTCTATTCAGTACGTCTGTATTACATGCTTTTCTATAACACTTTCGTGCACGATCTTCTCTATAACGACGAAAGTGTTTGTTTCTTGCCTCGGCTGCTTCTTCTGACAGTCTTCCAATGGGTAAAATAGCATTTTCAATAATTAATGGTGCGTGGATTAGTAACTTGTGCATGGTAGGTGACATAGGGTACCATGAGTATAGTTTAACATATAGCTTTGCAGTATCCATAGTAAATGTTTCAAATTTATTTAAATCTATTTTGTAACCGCTTGACACAGTTTCTAATATGACTCTAAGTCTATATATTAGATCTACATCAACCCCAGTAATGGTAGATGATAATTGATGGTTTAAGAAAAATCTGCGACTAGTATTTCCATCATTTGTATTGCCGAAACCAGCTTTTGGTACATCAACAGTAATTCCTATTTGAGCTTTAAACTCCTCTTGTATGACTTTCTTTCTTTCCGCGACTAAACGTTTTTCTTCTTTTGATCTTATTTGCCATTTCCGAATGTGTAATTTATAAGATAAATGTAGCAAATTTTCGACTATTTTTATTCTGGCATGTAGAATCGACAAACCAAACTTTAATGCAGCTACATTAATTTCACCTGTCTTCGACAAATCATTGAATGCTGTAGAGGTCAATCCACATAGGTAACATCTCATGGTAGATGATGTGTTTGTTGCCGCGTTGCATATCTTCCCATCTATCATCGTGAACAAAAAAATGTGCTTAACAGTTATAGGTCTGTTTCCATTAATTTCTGTTTCTCTTAGTTGGTCTATTTGGCCTTCTATATAACTTATTTCGTCATGTATTACATCGGTATCTTCTTTTATAAACCTTATTCTGATTGGTCTACAATACCTTGGAGATGATGGTGTCGGATTATCCCAAATGATTTTTCCATTTTTTGATGAAATTAATCGTAGGGGAAGGAATGAGCTCTGAAATATGTGACTGTCTGAATCAGAAATGTTTTCAAATTTTTGTTTATATTGTGCTTGTTTGGATCCATCACAACCCCATTTACTAATTAATTGCAATTGACTGATCTCATTTTCTGGTAAATTATATAATACTTCTTCTAAATATAACAGTAACCGAACAGCTGTGTGATCTAGTAATTCTTGCAACTTTATTTCTGCAGAAGTGTCAGTTATGACGAATGCTTCTTGAACAGGATAGCAATCTTTCTTAGCCTTCTGTAATACAGAATACGATGGAAAAAGTTTTTTATCCATTGTACGGACAATTTCATATTCTTGCCTGGATAAATTTGGTTGTGCAAATATAAATAGGGCTTTCAAAATCGAGGGTTGTTTTGTTTCTGCCTGTTGATTTGTGGAACGAAGTTTCCTGCACTTTTTTGCATATGATTGGCATTTTGTGACTTCCTGCAATACTATGGAAGCGTCCACTTGACCAGAAGACCTTAGCTTTGCCCGTGCAGCAAATGTTAATTCCTCGGTGCTAATCATTTTGCGTATATCTTCTGTTTTTCTTCTTTTGCTTCGCTCAGATAATTCGGTAAAAGACTTAGGTAGACGTCCAGCCTGGGATGATGGTGTGGGTATTTCAAATGTCCCTTGAAGCCAGTTTAAATTCTGTTTTTCGAAAAGATCCTTCCTATATTTTGCAGAAACCCATCTACGTTTGAATTCTGATTTCAAATGAGAAATACTTTGTTTAAACGCTACACGCTTTTCTTCTGAATGTATGTTGCGATTTAATAAATAATTTTCAAGATACTCCAGTTTTTCAGTAATTTGTTCGTTTTCACACCCCTGCATAATATTAAATAATTGTTTTCGCGTCATAGCTTTTATCCCAGAGGATTCTCCAGTATCCGATGACATTTTACTACCTATATGGACATATATTGTCGTCAACTTACATCTGAATACTGAAAAAGAATATACTGAATGCGGAAACTAGTTCTGCTAACAAATCATGTTTCTACTTACCAAATATAGGTGAAATGAAGTAGAATATAAAACAAAATGGAACTTAAAAAATATACTGCACCAATTAACTTAAGTAAATACTAAATATACACTAAAAACACAGTATGAACTAAAATAAGGAAACAATACACACATAAAATTTAAATAATATATAGGAATCTTTTAAAGACACTTGGATAACTCTCACTGCACACGTAACTCTTTGACCGAATGGTTCCAACTGAATTCAATTAGAAAGAATAGACTTAGTCGAACACTTATCTCCTGTGTAACATAAACATCTCGCGAGTCCGTAATCCAAACAGTCCCTTCGATGGGTTTCGTATTGCAGAGCCTCAGGATCGACGAAGGAACAAGCGAGTGAAAAATGCATACTTTTCGCCATGGCTATATATTTAAAACACAGCATTCTTTGTAATAAGATTATACTTTTCGATAGTATACATAAAATAGCAACAAACTATACAATCCGATACGCTGCTCTTTAAGGACAGATTTTTCACTCAAAACACCCATTTTAGTAAAAACGGTATATATCACAAAAAAATAGAAATCTCAAGCCTTAAAATGTTTTTTTTTCATCAAATTTGGATAAATTTTAGCAAAGTTATAGCAGTTTGAATATTGAGCGAATATTGAAATAGCTTTGTCCGCATTTTCGGGGCAAATACCCCACTGTGATCGTTGGCTTAGTAAAATTTTCTACAAGTTGTAAATAAATTTTGTGAATTCTTGCATTATGGAAGCTTTACAGGTAGGTATATACTACACTTTCCAAAAGGTTTTACTTTTTCATCATATATATTTGCATAGTTATTAACATTTGAAGATAATCGAGAATTCAGTAAATTTTCTTTACTATAACTGGGGTTCGTTGAGTATGTTCAATTATATATATTATATCATATACATATCTATACCGTACACAAAACGTTTAAAAAATGAAAGTTTTTTAAAATAGCTGTATCTTTGTTAAAAAACATCTTTTTTTTATGAGGTTCGGCTTATCGTAAAGGCAAAGGATCCTACTTTCCGATAGTATATATAAAAATAAAAAAAAATACTGTTTGCACTCCGTAGCACTTGCCAAACATCAAGAAATTTTTACAGTTTGTCACATTCCTCTTTAAGGGCGGATTTTACCCCCTGGATACCGATTTCGATAAAATTGATTTAATGAGTCGAAAAGTAGAAAGGGTAAACTATAAAATCGTTTTTGTTTCATAAACTTTGGATGAATTTTACCAAAGTTATGAGAGTTTGAAGATTTTAAAATAGCCATGTCCGGGGTTTCGGGCCAAATACCCCACTGTGCGGCGCCTTATGGCTCCGGCGGGCGTTGCAGCGAATCTGCGACGCCACGATGCCGCGAGTCGGGCCGCCGGGTGGGGGTCGGAGGTCGGTGGACTGGTGGCCAGAGGAGATCGCGGATCTCCGCGCCGCGAGTGTTATCGCGCAACGCCAGCACACCAATGCCCGCCGTCGGGACCGACGGCGGGTAACGGAGGACCGGCTGCAGGAGCTGCGCTCCGCGTTTTCCGCGGCGCGCCGAGAGCTCCGTGCGGCCATAGCCCGGGCCAAAACCCGTTCGCACCCTTGGGGGCGCCCGTACAAGGCCGTGTCGATCAAACTCGGACCTTGGGCGCCCCCTGTCACGAAGAGCCTCGAGCCCCGATTTCTCCAGGAGGTCTTGTCGGCGCTGTTCCTCCCTCCCCTGGTTCCTGGGGAGGGTGGCGTCGACGCTTAGGGAGATCCGGGGCTGACATGGGGCACCGACATAGCGGATGCTCCAGGGGTCACGGACGAAGAGCTCGCGTCCGCGGTGCAACGAATGCGTTCGAAGAACGCTGCACCCGGACCGGACGGAGTGCCCGGGCGAGTCTGGGCCTGCGCGATGGGCGCCCTTGGGAGCGGCCTCAGGCGCGTGTTCGACGCGGCCTTGAGGGCCGGAAGGTTTGCCCCGCGCCTGGAAGGAAGCGAGGTTAGTGCTGCTGCGGAAGCCCGGAAAGCCCGCAGAGTCACCCTCGGCCTACCGGCCGATTTGTCTCCTAGACGAGGCGGGCAAGCTCGTGGAGCGCGTTATCGCTGCCCGCCTCTTGGACCACCTCGGAGCCACGGAGTTCCCGGATCTCTCGGTCCGTCAATTCGGCTTTAGGCGGCAGCGATCGACGGCAGACGTTATTCTACTGGTCAGGTCGCTGTCGCGTCGGGCGGTGTCAGCGTGGCAGTGTTATTGGACATCGCCAACGCGTTTAACACCGTCTCCTGGGCGGCGATCGAGCGGGCGCTGGTCTTTCATCGCGTCCCGCTCTACCTTCGCCGCCTGATCTGGGATTACGTCCGCGGCCGGGTGGTCTCCTACGTCGGTCGAGACGGAGACGGGGTGACTCGCGTGCACCGCGGCGTGTCACAGGGGTCCGTTCTAGGGCCCCTGCTATGGAATTTGGCCTACGACGCGGTGCTGCGGGTAGAGATGCCATCGCCTGACGTTTCGTTCGTGTGCTATGCCGATGACACGCTGGTGGTTGTTTCCGGGCAGAAATGGCTGGCGGCACTGGTCCTCGCTGAGAGGGCACTGCGGCTCGTTATCTCCGCGATAGAGGCGCTCGGTCTGCGAGTCGCCTTCGATAAAACGGAGGCGGTATGGCTCGCGGACAGGGTTTTGATATTGGACTGGCATCCCCAACAGGGCGTCTCTCAGAGTTGGGGAGGCCGGCATCACGGTCGGCCGATCGATGAAGTATCTCGGTCTGACCCTGGATACCTACTGGCGATTTGCGCGTCATTTTCGGGTTCTGGGCCCCAGGTTGGAGCGACAGGTGTTCGCCTTTGGGCGCATTTTGCCCAACCTGGGAGGCCCTCACGAAGCAGTTCGACGACTCTATGTGACGGTTGTCGGGTCCATGGCGCTCTACGGAGCGCCGGTCTGGGCCGGTAGCCTGGAGGACTGTCGCGTGGGGTGAGACCTTCTCGCGAAGGTTCATTGCCGCGTGGTCCTCCGTGCCGTGCGGGCTTACCGCAGGGTGTCACACGCCGAGCTGTCGGCGCTGGGTGGGTCCCCTCCATTCCACCTGCTCGCTGAGATGGAGGCGGGGGTATACTTCGCCTCGCACGATCTCAGCGGAGCGAGGGACCCCCAGGCGCCGGACGGACCCGACACGCGGGACCAGGCCCGCCGACGCATGGGAGCCAAATGGATCGAGTGGCTCTCCCTCCCGGAACATCGGGAGGGACGCGTCGTCGGGGCGCTGCTGCCCATTCTTGGCGAATGTGTGGAGCGCAGGTACGGCAGGCTGACCTTCCGCCTGACACAGATGATCACCGGAGTCGGTTGCTTCGGTGACTTCTTGTGTCGTATCGGGCGGGAGGAGTCGTCGCAGTGCCACAGCTGCGGCCGGGGCGACGAGGACTCGGCCGACCACACTCTGGCCAGGTGTCCGGAGTGGTTGGACGACCGCCGGGTCCTCGGGCGGCAGCTCGGTCCCGACCTCTCGCTGGCGACGGTCGTGCGTCGCATGGCAGAGGATCGGGACTGTTGGACGGCCATGGCCTCCTTCTCCGAAGCGATTATGCTGGAGAAGGAGGAAGCGGAGAAGGACCGCGAGAGGGCGGGGCTTCTCCCTCGCCAGGCGGCCACGAGGAGGCGGCACGGTAGAGGATGATCCAGGGCCGGGGGAGGTCATGCGGCGACTTAATTACGTAAATCGCCCCGCTCCCCCGGGAGTTAGGCCCCCGGGCCGCGTCGTCCCGCTACTCCCCGTCCTCTGGGAGTGGGATGGGGCCGCGCCGCGTAACGGGCGCGGCCGTTATGCCCTTTGCGCCCCCTCTGTGAGTCGGAGTCGGAGGTGCGGCGGCCCTCGTTGTTATCAAGGGCCGCCGCGAACGATGCGACGAGTTGCTGCCGTGGTCGGTGAGTCGTGGCACTGGACTCGCCAGGGCCACGGCGGCGTCGCGGGGAACGGTGAACGGGGGGGGGGGTGTCCATGATAAGGCCCCCCTGGGGGAGCGGCAGCTGCCGTTCCCGTCCAAGCGATCGAGCTCTCTCGGGGCAAGACGGGCGGCCGATGGTGGGCCGCCCGTAGACGTTTTAGTCAGCCACCCGACCGGGGTGTTCTTCTCGGTTAGGGTGGTTCGGGCGGCCCTCGAGGCCGTCAGCGCCCCGGCCCAGTCACTCGACCGCAGTTACGCGGCGACCGGGTAGGAGCTCGATCGCAGGGTCGCAGGGTGGGGGTGTCGGGGGGCACCACGCGCCCTAGTAGCAGCGACCCCGGAAGGGGCGACGCGGGCGCGTGATCCGTCGCGCGTCGCCGGTCCCGGAGACTATTGTTGGGGGAGGTTAGGATACTCCCCCAGGGACGACCCCGCTGAGGGGACCTCGCGCGAGGTTGCACGAAGCGCAGGGGGGAGGGTAGCGAACGTATCGCTCGATTGATCCCGCGCTCAAATCCCTCCCCTCAGGCGCGCAGCTCCGCGCGCGAGGTAGATCACCTTGGTGGTTTTAGTGGGTTCGAGTCCCACATAACCCCCTGCCCGCCCCCGCGGGGATTTCCGTGGGTATCCGTGGGGATTTCCACCAAGTAAAACAAAAAAAAAGGTGCAACTTTTTTGTTGTATTACTTTTTCTCGTACGACAAACGGTATTCGAAAAAATCCGAAAAACTAAAAAAAAAACTTTTTTATTTTTCAAATTTTGAAAGTTTAAATGCTTCTAGAACACTTTTTATTTATGAAGGTGAATAAAAAAAAATATAATTTTTATTTTCGAGGACTATTTTTTAAACGTTTGAGAGGGGGGCATTTACCGAAATATGTAAAAAAGATAAAAATTTTGATGAAAAATGATATTGATACGTCGAAGCGGTAATGCGCCCTATTTATATGTCCACACCGAAGCAAAACAGCTCAGTTGTAATCGTGTTTGATTGCGGAATGATTACCGGTGGGACGGAGAAGGGATAGGTGCCGACTCAGTCGGTGTGTCCGGGTTCGGCGAATGAGTTAAGATGATATGTATAAACAATAACAGTGTTTATTGTAAGCTGTTCAATTTTGTTTACATTTAATTCCGAGCGCGTCGGAAGAGCTACGGAGCGTGTAAAAGAATCGGCGCGTCGTTTCGCGGCGGCGGTGACTTTTCGGCGAGCGGTAGGAGATGGGATGCGGCTTGTGGAACGTTCTGCTCAGAATGGCCTTATGGGGCACGTTCATGCGAGAGTCGTACGGTAGAGTATCTGAGTGCAATAGGGTTCCGGCCTAATGGCGCGGAGACACCTCTCGGATGTAGGCAGGACGCAAGACTAATCTCGGTCTATTTCGGATAAAGGCTGGTAATGGTACAGTGATGGCGATGGCCGATCACTGACACACCTCAAGGTATGCAAAAATCGAGTCTCTTGGGTACTTGCGTGAAGCAGTATAGCGACATGCACAAGAGCTCCTGATTCCGCTCGCCGCGGCTCTTATATCGTGAGCCCGTACATCTTCGTTCGCGAGAGAGATCGCGGGACCGCGGCCGCCAAGCGGTCGCGGCGCGAACTAAGCCCATTGTCTCGGCTTCGGGCGCTCGCACGGCGCGTGACGTGACTTCGTCACACAGTATACAAAATGCTTCTGGTCCCGTCGGATAATTGTGATATTCGAGACATAACCTCTGAGCTGTTAAAATATATACCAAAGATTATTCTACTGCGAGAGATTGGCAGGCACATTGATCAGTTGTGGGACATACTCCCCGAACATATAAAACCGATTCTGATGTTCAACAGTATCGTCGGTGCCTGGAACATTATAATCGCCCTTGGCAGCGAACGCACATCGACGGTCCAGCACCATTGATTAAAAACTGTGGCGAATGTCGCCGACGAGAGTAAAGAAAGGTCGCGGTTTATTAAATCGGGCGATAAACGCGCTACCTATCGAATTACATATCCCGGGATACCAGTTTCGCGGTCCAGGAACTCATGTGACAAAACGATTGGCTACAGGTGATCAAGGCATCAATCTGTTTGACGCAGTGTGTCGCGAACACGATATTGCGTATTCGCGTAGCAACAACCTCGACGAAACGCACGCGGCAGGTAACGTTCTCGCTGAAAGCCATGAAGCTATGAAGGCCAAGACGAAGATCGGAATGGGGATGAAAACAAAAACCCGCAAAAGGACTCCAAAGAGAGCATCGCAAAAGCGGATTCTTCCGGGGGCAAAACGAGGTGGTATATTACCACTTCTCCCGCTGCTAGGTGTTCTCGGATCATGTTCTCGGATCATTAGCTGGTGGAGCGGCGGTCATTATCAAGGCGGTATACGATAATAAGGCGGCGCAACATCAGCTGCAGGAAATGCAACGCCATAATCGCTCTATGGAAGGTCATGGACTTTATCTCGCACCATACAAGCATGGACAGGGAATATCGAAACGAAAAAAAAGCCGAAAAGAAAATAAAAATACCTGCAGGTGTAACTACCGATACACAATTGAAGGAGTTGGCAAAACGTATGCGTATTCCATTCTTTAGAGGTGTTTTTATGCGTAACGCGTTACCAACTGGAGGAGTACGTCGAAACGAAAGCGGTATCGTAAATATGGACAATGTCGAAGGGCCTGGGACTCATTGGGTGGCGTATGCGAAGAGAGGATATCCAGCTATATATTTCGACAGCTTTGGGAATCTTCGGCCGCCTATGGAATTGGTAAAATATCTGGATAAAGATGCTGTGGAAATTGAATGCAATCGAACGTCTTATTAGAAGTACAATCAGAGCAATTGTGGACAACTATGTCTACACTTTCTACAAACGATCAGCGCCAAATTTAAGGATTGACTTCCCACCACTCTGATTCACTGAGCTCTATACTAACTGGAGTGTGAACAGCAGTGGGAAGAAGTAGAGGCGACAGCGATCAGAGAGTGAGGGGAAAATAGTGTGAATATATCCTTCTTCTTCCTACTATCCCTCTCTATGTCTTTACTATCCTGTAGTAAATTTGCGTGTGGTGGGGGTATAGACCGTATAGACCTGTATAGACGCCGCGCGGGACAGGGACAGCTCTACCCACTAATTTGTGTTCCTTGTCTGATCGGCCGCCATTGCTCTGTTCACTCTCCAGTTAGTATAGAGCTCAATGCTCTGATTCAGTACTAGTCGAGGAGTTCAAGCAGAATATGTCGTTAACACTCACTCTAACCGGTAAGAGTAGCACCCTCGCGGTGAGCTACTTTCCACACATAGATTTGAGTGACGATAATTACGAGCTTGGTCTAACAACCTTTGAAACTTATCACACAATACCAAACATCGACGCGAGCAACGATAAATTCTAGTACACCATAAACTATGATATCAACAATAACGTCGACACCACTCATGAATACATTACGATTCCCCACGGCTCCTACGAACTAGACGCCATTGCCAAGTACCTGAAGCAGCGATTACTCGAGCGGTATCCTAAAAATCTTGGTGGCACCGATGACGACAACGATGACGGTGACAACGATCTATATCCTATAGTGTTGCGTCCCAACAACACTACCATGAAAAGCGAGCTGTACTGTCGGTTCACCGTAGACTTTACAAAGCCCAACAACATTGGATCGCTACTGGGATTCTCGACGAAAACGGGTATTAGCACCAGAACGATGGCACGAATTGGACGATCCAATTAATATCATGAACGTGAACATTATTCGCATAGAATGTAGCGTGACCGCTGGGCCGTACAACAATGTGAGGCGTGTACATACGATACATGAATTTTCTCCGAGGGTTCCACCAGGATATAAGATATCGGAAACGCCCGCACAGATCATTTACCTTCCAATCACCGCACGGGTCGTTACGGTTCTGACGATACGCGTTGTGGATCAAGACGGACGGTTGCTCGATTTTCGAGGTGAAGAGATTACAATCAGACTGCACGTGCGAAGACGACGACGATAATACGTGTGGTGCGAAAGAAATGCTTGTATTGAACGACTCCAGAAACCCGTTTGTTCCAAGTGAAATTGTTTACAACACCAACAACTGCAACAGCTCTGATCACGCTAAAAAGAAGAGGCTGAGTGCTGTGTACATTGCATTTTTGAAATCTTTGGGATTCATTGTGCGAATTTAAGTTGGAAAAAAAATGGCTGATATTCTAAGCATTGGAGGGAAGCCGACGTTTGATGATCGCATCGTCAAGCTCGAGACTCACACATACAACCCATACGTCAACACGACGTTTGGATACAGCGATGAGATAAGAATACCGTGTAACGTTCTCGAACGAGACGTTGCCGTTCTTTACAGGATATTCACTAGTAGAGCGGTTTACCAGTGAATTGTGGGATGGTTCGGGTGGCGTGCGATTAAGAAATGAATTTCAAGAGACGAGAGTCCTTCCTTTACAGTAAAAATAACAATGGTTTATTCAAAAATGATCGTTGTCGACTCTAAGTCGAAATGAACAATGTTTTTACAACGCGAAGTCGTTTTGATTATTACAATTAGTTGAATACGTTACGACGTATTGATTAGTTATAAAGAATTCGGTATCGTTACCTAACGCTAAGTCGGTAGTTTGTTATGAATATGGAAATTGATTTCGGCGCTAAATAGTTTGTTTGATTTATAGTCTCTTCCCGAACTGTGTGTTTTAACGATTGTAATGACGCTTGGTCGATTTGGGAAGTTTAAATTGAGATACTGGGAGTGTTCCTTCTCCTGTTATTGGAATGGCTTCCAGTTGCCTATAAGCTTGGATTCGCTTTCTAGGATGGTAGCCAGGTAGTCGTCTATTTGTCGTCCCCAGATGGAAATTGAATTGATTGCCTCCTTCCTTCAGATTTGGTAACTTTTCTGGTGCCTATCAGCTGGCCCACGCTTGGAGGATGAGTTGGTGAGGGGGCTAACAAAAGCGACCTCGAAAGGATACTGAGGGGGCTAACAAAAGCGACCTAGTAATGGGTCTTGAGAGGGCTAACTAAAGCGATCTCGTAATAGGATTTGGTAGTCGGTTTTAAAGATACTACTCTAGACTGTCAAAACTAAAGGGGGCTAACGAAAGCGACCTAAGTCTCGTGGTTCGGTTGCAGAACCAAGTCTGCTTTCGCATGTCGGCGCGCCTATATTTATACTAGAATCCTGAATTTAACCCGCACCAATCACACGCTGCGTGATTAAACGCACCAATTAGAATTAACGTCCGGTTCGCGCCACTCGCGCTCTACGCTAGGTTTATTCGGCGTCCGGTTTGACGTAGGGTGTGCGCACGCGCCTTTGGTTCACTCGCGGCACTGAGTTTAATGTTTGAATGTTCGGTTATGCGCATGCGTCGCGCGTCACTTGATTCACTCGTTTCGCGCCGCATGGGATATCGTATAAAGTATTCTTAATACTAATTTGTACAAAGGTGAACTAAACATGAATATTAACGAAAGACGATTAGAAATGAAAAAATGTGGGGGCTATTCGTAGCGGTACGTTACATCTCGCCGCCCGGTTTTTCTCTCGTCCCGAGAGATGTAGGATTTTGTGTGGACGGTGCTCGGACTACAGATTTCAGTGAGGAGGTTTGGCGCTATGTAAATTTAAACTGTCTATATCGTATTTTCGAGACCTAATGAAACCTGGCTTGAAGACTTTGTGAGTGGCAATGGTCCCACAATATCCATGGATATTTTGTCAAAGACGTCTAGTTGCGTCATTGGTTCCTTAGTTTTAGCTCGCACTAGTTTTTTCTTTTGACAATTAATGCATGTTTTAATGTGTTGCCTCACATCCGTTTTCTTCTTTGGCCAATGGTATACATCTCTGATTTTGTTGTAGGTTTTGGTTACCCCTTTATGTCCTCCTAGTGGTGACTCGTGATTTTCTTTGCCTATTGGTTTCCCATGTGTAGTGATGAATATCGTTGAGGTTTTCCTTCTCACCCATAAATGGTCTGCAATTTCCTTGACCCTGCTTTGAATGAATTCTTGGTTATCTACTCTTGGTAATGCTCGTTGTCGTACCAGTATTTGCTGTTGTTGTAGTCCTTGTCGTCGCGATGATTCTTGCTGTTGGGGTCGTTCGGTGAATCTTTTAAAACTATTATTTGAGTCTTTGCTTATTCTTATTGGAGACATTGGCTCGGTCAATGTTCCACTAGCATCTCTTGTACAATATTTCTTTTCCCTTATTGGTGGGCTGCGAAGATGATTAAGGGTGGTTGGTCTAGGGGTTGACGGTGGAAGACCGATTTGTCCAGGGGAGGGGTGGACCTCTACTGACACATGAATATTTTTAGTTGCTTCGAAACTATCAGTGAATACCTCCATTTCCTCTGATCCCTTTTTTGGTATAATTTCCTTCTTTTTCTCTGTTGGTCTGCTTGGCGATGTGGTCGTTGTGGTTTTATGCTTCCCTTTTAATTTCCTTCTTACTGATATTTGGGCAGGATTGAATTCGGACGATGAAGAGGAGGATGATCCATCTCCCTTTGGTCGTTTCATCGGACTTGGGTTTGGTGATCCCGGACTTGTGGCGGTTTGGGAGCGTGATTGTTTCCCTTTCACTTGTAGCGGGAGTGCATTTGCTGGATTTCGTGACAGTGCGTCTGATTTTGGCATGTATCCCGTTTTGAGACCTTGATTTAGAATTTTTATTGGTATTTGGTATCTCATTCGGGCCGGAATTGACATTTCCCTGTTTTCAAATGGAAGTAGTTCGTTTCCTATCACGACGACTAACCTTGAATAATCTATAGTTGCTCTGATTCCTCGGAAAAAATTTAATCCCAAAATTCCATCCTGCGCGAGGGGCAGAGTTTTGACTACGTGAATTTCTACTATTGTGTCTAATATTTTTGTTTTAATGTACCCCATAGTGGGTAAAGAACCTTCTGTTATTCCTTTTAGATTGTAGACTACGTCGGTATGAATCAGTGTGCCTGGCGAGACGGCATCTTGCTTGATCACGCTTAAGTCAGCTCCTGTGTCTATCATCATTAATGCCTTGTTCTGTTTAAATTCTGGATTTGATAATGCTATACTGGGGGCTCTATAGATTCCTTTCGATTTTAGTGTGAGCATGCCTTGCCAACGTACAGGATTTTGGGAAGTATTCGTCGTTTCTTGTTCAGGATTTAGTGATTCCTCAATGGTATGTCCCCTGTTCTTACAGTTTCTGCATTCAATTTGTTGTGTTTGGCGCGGCATTGTTTGAGACCCGGTATTGTATGACGACGGCCTTGACCCAGAATTATTTGATGTTGACTGGGGCGCGGTGTTTATGTTCCGGCATTCCTGAACCGTGTGACCTACTTTCCGGCAATGATTACAATACTTCGATCGCCAACTAATCTGTGCTATTTGCCCTACTGGAAATTTACTGCTACAATTATTTGCTGAGTGCCCGTACCCGAAACAATTTGTGCACTGCGCGGAGTGCGATAGTCCTTCCGCGAATTTATTTCTCATTATATTTTCCTGACACTCTGCCTCGGCTTTGATAGCGGCGGTAATGGCGGTATCGAGGTCAGCGAATTCGACGGTTCGCATTCGTGCGTAGATATCTGGTTTTAACCCCGTTAAGAAGGCTTTAATTGAATTAGTTTCCGCGGATTGATTGTATTGCGCGACGTGTAAGGGAACCTCTATTTCATTACAGTATCTTAATTGTAGGAGTATCCCGGAGACTCGACTGCTATAGTCTACAGTGGCTTCATTCGGTAATTGAGCGATTTTCGACATTTCTCCGTATAACTGAATTGAGGAATGTAATGGTGCGAAACGAGAACTGAGTACCTTAATTACTTCTTCGATCGTGTTATAATCGCCGTTAAGTATGACTCGGGAGGCTTGCCCGGATAATTTACATTTGATTAATTGTACTAAACCGTATTCGGCGTTTGGCGCGATCATATTTTTCGCGTTCCTACAGCATTTCGAGAATTGATGTATAGTAATGTTTCGTCCGTCGAAAACCGGAACCGTGTCCGCGGCATCGCGAATTCTAGTATGCGGTTGACGGCCGCTTTCTTGACTTAATTGTAAGCGTCGTAATTCTTCTACAACTGCGTCTACCTGAGGGGTATTAGATCCTACTCCGCTCGTAGCCATGATTTTGCTTCTTTTAACGCGCCTGATTTAGTAAGAAAGAAGGAGTCTTGTTCTTCGCTAGGAGAGTGTATCTCCTTGCCACACTTTCGCGGCTTCAAAGCAAATTATATCCCACCGCTGTCACCAAAATTAACTACCTGTAACGTTCTCGAACGAGACGTTGCCGTTCTTTACAGGATATTCACTAGTAGAGCGGTTTACCAGTGAATTGTGGGATGGTTCGGGTGGCGTGCGATTAAGAAATGAATTTCAAGAGACGAGAGTCCTTCCTTTACAGTAAAAATAACAATGGTTTATTCAAAAATGATCGTTGTCGACTCTAAGTCGAAATGAACAATGTTTTTACAACGCGAAGTCGTTTTGATTATTACAATTAGTTGAATACGTTACGACGTATTGATTAGTTATAAAGAATTCGGTATCGTTACCTAACGCTAAGTCGGTAGTTTGTTATGAATATGGAAATTGATTTCGGCGCTAAATAGTTTGTTTGATTTATAGTCTCTTCCCGAACTGTGTGTTTTAACGATTGTAATGACGCTTGGTCGATTTGGGAAGTTTAAATTGAGATACTGGGAGTGTTCCTTCTCCTGTTATTGGAATGGCTTCCAGTTGCCTATAAGCTTGGATTCGCTTTCTAGGATGGTAGCCAGGTAGTCGTCTATTTGTCGTCCCCAGATGGAAATTGAATTGATTGCCTCCTTCCTTCAGATTTGGTAACTTTTCTGGTGCCTATCAGCTGGCCCACGCTTGGAGGATGAGTTGGTGAGGGGGCTAACAAAAGCGACCTCGAAAGGATACTGAGGGGGCTAACAAAAGCGACCTAGTAATGGGTCTTGAGAGGGCTAACTAAAGCGATCTCGTAATAGGATTTGGTAGTCGGTTTTAAAGATACTACTCTAGACTGTCAAAACTAAAGGGGGCTAACGAAAGCGACCTAAGTCTCGTGGTTCGGTTGCAGAACCAAGTCTGCTTTCGCATGTCGGCGCGCCTATATTTATACTAGAATCCTGAATTTAACCCGCACCAATCACACGCTGCGTGATTAAACGCACCAATTAGAATTAACGTCCGGTTCGCGCCACTCGCGCTCTACGCTAGGTTTATTCGGCGTCCGGTTTGACGTAGGGTGTGCGCACGCGCCTTTGGTTCACTCGCGGCACTGAGTTTAATGTTTGAATGTTCGGTTATGCGCATGCGTCGCGCGTCACTTGATTCACTCGTTTCGCGCCGCATGGGATATCGTATAAAGTATTCTTAATACTAATTTGTACAAAGGTGAACTAAACATGAATATTAACGAAAGACGATTAGAAATGGAAAAATGTGGGGGCTATTCGTAGCGGTACGTTACAACCGATACAACAGCAGGATTTATACACATTACCGTGTGAAAGTTTCCTCTATGTGGAGGGGAAATTGAAGATAAATAAGCCAAATGATGCGTTAACGGTGATGTTGGGAAATAATTGTGTGGCGTTCTTATTCGATGAGATTCGATACGAGCTGAATGGCGTGGAGATTGATCGCAACAGAAACGTTGGAATAACTAGCACGCTTAAAAACTATGTATCGCTGACATCGGACGAAGACAAAAATATGGAGAATGCCGGATGGGGCTTGAAACGACGCGATGGGCCAATAGTGAAAAATCATTTCAATTTTTGCATCCCACTCAAATATTTGCTAGGATTTTGCGAGAACTACAAACACATGATTATTAATGCGCGTCATGAATTGATTTTAATACGGTCGCGCAACGACAACAATGCTCTGATAGGATCATCGGTGTTGGAACCAGAAATTAAATTATTTAAACTACAATGGCGGATGCCTCATGTGACGCTGAACGACATTAATAAGCTATCGTTGCTACGTACTTCGATATTCGAGGTGAGGAGATTACCATCAGACTGCACGTACGATGACGACGATAATACACGTGGTGTGAACGAAAGAGATGCTTGTATTGAACGACTCCAGAAATCCGTTTCTTCCAAGTGAAATTGTTTAGAACACCAACAACAGGTCTGATCACGCTAAAAGGAAGAGGCTCAGTGCTGAGAACATTGCATTTTTTAAATCATTGGTGTTACATAGGCCCTTCAGGTCCATCCCGTGCTCGCTGTCCTCGCGTCACTTTCTTCCGAAATAGCGATTCAGCGGAATCGCCTCGTATGTAGCAATCGCGTCGCGCTTAGCCCGTGGCAACGACCGTAGGGACGACGACCGCGCTCGGCCCGGGCCACGGATATTTCGCAAATATCGAAGAATTAGTGAAGCAATCGACAGCTGCCGACAGGGCAGTTTCCCCCATTCCTGGGGACTGTCCGAGGTTCGGCCCGCGACGAAGAACCGCGGAACAGGGATTCGTTTTCGAGAGCTCGTGATAGGAAGTTGCGACGAGCCAGCGGGCCGTCTAGAAACCGCGACCTCGCCTCCACGTAGATACCGCGACACCCGTCCGGACGGTCGAGATCAGCCTTGGGTATCTCCATCCGACACACCGCGAACGGCCTAGCCGGGAGAGCCCTTGAGCGAGGTACGAACCGCCGTTGACTCCGCGAAGACGTGCGACAGAACGAGAGAGCGAGAACATTGATGGACACCGATTGCGCCGACTTCCGTGTGCTATCCGAGAGCACAGCGAGCGACCACGACCTACGCCAGGTTGACCGACCGACAGAGCGTACGAAGCGAAAAACAGCAAGCGTGCCGAAACCCGAGCTCACTGCGAAAGCAGGGACGGAGCGACGTCCCTAGGGTATGTTCTTATATTATTTTATCTTCCTGCTGAATATATTTTACTGTGTTACTTTCCCCTGAACTCCGAGTCACCGTTGATTTAAACCCCTTCACTCCTGATCCTCCCTCGGTAAGTTTAGTCAAGGCGTGCTTTAGCACCTTGAAAGAGTAAGAACCCCGCGAATCACCCCAGCCGCTCAATGCGATTCGCCAAAAGTCCCTTCAGGACGTAACATTGGGATTCATTGTGTGCATTTAAGTTGAAAAAAATGGCTGAAATTCTAAGCATTGGAGGGACGCCAACGTTTGATGATGGCATCGTCAAATTACAGACTCACACATACAACCCATACGTCAACACGACGTTTGGATACAGTGATGAAATAAGAATACCGACAGAGCAGCAGGATTTATACACATTGCCGTGTGAAAGTTTCCTCTATGTGGAGGGGAAATTGAAGATAAATAAGCCAAACGATGCATTAACAGTGACGTCGGGAAATAATTGCGTGGCGTTCTTATTTGATGAGATTCGATACGAGCTGAATGGTGTGGAGATTGATCGCAACAGAAACGTTGGAATAACTAGCACGCTTAAAAATTATATATCACTGACATCTGGCGAAGACAAAAATATGGAGAATGCCGGATGGGGGCATGAAACGACGCGATGGGCTAATAGTGAACAATCACTTGAATTTCTGCCTCCCACTCAAATATTTGCTGGGATTTTGCGAGAACTAAAAACGCATGATTATTAATGCGCGTCACGAATTGATTTTAATACGATCGCGCAACGATAACAATTGGCTAATAGGATTGCCGATGTTGGAGCCAGAAATTGAATTACTTAAACTACAATGGCGGATGCCTCGTGTGACGTCGAATGACGTTAATAAGCTATCGTTGTTACATGCTTTGGAAAATGGTCAAAACCTGAGCATTTGTTTTCAATCCTGGGATCTGTACGAGTATCCTCTCTTATGCCGGGTTTACACCAAGGCGAACACGAACAAAAACATGGTCGTCTGTTTTCGTCGCGTTTACACCACCGCGAACACGAATAGAATACAGCGTACGAACGTTCTCGAAGACGTTCGCGTCGGTAGGAACGCAGCGGACGGACATTTCTGGCGATACCTGGCCATTCACATCCCTTTCCATTGTGGGACTACTCGTAAACAGGCGACCCTCTAGGACCATCTCTCAGCAGGTACTCTACCGAAATAGTATGCGTGGCAAGTTCAAATAAAATGTTTATATTTTTCGTTTTAGCGTGATGAGATTCTTTACAACGTATGGATGAGATTTTTCTAATAAAAATGATACCAAACCCGACGCAATTCTGACAAGTTTGAGTTCTGCTTATGATATATAAAGGCTTTAAAATATCGATATTTTTTAATACTAGTCAATAATAGGTTTGCTTGAAAAAGAAGATAAAATTTTTGTTTGGAGGTGATTCGTGTTTAAAGCTGTAGGATTAGTTACTAGGAAATAAGGAGAAAGTATTGACGAGTTATATATGCGTTTAGAATTATACATATACTGTATATGTATATATATACATATATTTAAAAACAATTTACTTATATTATACAGCACTGCACAAAGATTATTATAAAATATACAAACATATAATAAACATATTAAGTAAACTTACGAGTATCTTACATAAAGTATATAAACATTATACTATACACGCACGCATACGTACATATACATGGGTCCTATAGATATTTACAAATTTAAAACATATTTTATATGTATCTCTGCTGAGAAGGAATTTGCCCATGCGGGCCTAAAAAAAAAATTTCCGAATTCGGAACGATTGTCCCTTGGGGACCTGGACCGTGCCTCTGGTACACTTTCCAGGGGAACCTGGAACGCACCTTCATTCGTATTTGTTCTCCACTCGCCCGATATAATGTTCCCCGTATTCGAATCGAAGCGGTCTAAAGTCCCGGGTGGCGAATATATCAACTGCGTGCTGCCGTTTCGTCTGCGTATAGTGTTTACTGCTAATAGTGTATTATAAAGCCATGTAAAATTGGAAGCAAATCGGTTGAATGGTTTTTGTGTAATAGTGCGCAGCGTGTTCGACAACGTGGTCCCGAGAAAAATGCATTTGATGTTCTCATCAACGTATGGCATTGCGTGAGCGTGCTTCATTTCTACTGTCTACCCATATGTTCGATATTTTTGCAAATTTCGGTTCTATATTCCGGGAAAACATACTTGACATATCAAGCACTGAAAGTGGGTATGTAAAAAAATCGTTCTTTTTGGCACATTTATGTATAATACATATTATTATGTCCCCTCTTATGAAAATGGTGCAACTGAAAACTGTGAAATGCACATGCGCCGTTGCATTTTTTGACAACAAGTTGGTCCTTGGTGCTCTTTGAGCCATTCGCCTCTTTCTTCTAACATTTCTTTCCAATTGCAATCAGAAAAGAGGTATGACTTGTTCCGGTTGCATGGACCTAACCTGCAGGCCAATAGAGTAAAGGCATTGCCGTAGAATAGGCAGAAGAGACTGATTGTTCACAATTAAAATGTTGTTTTTATTTGATTTATTTGCATTCTCTAAACGAGGACGCATATATAGAATGGTATGCGTGCCCGAAGATCCAACATACCTGTTGTCGGCGGATATCATAAATACTTTTTCAAACTACATTCCCCAAATGGCGAAGTCGGAGTGAAGAACCGAATAATAGTGACTACCGCTATAAACAAATAATGACTATTGTCTCTGGTTCCGAAAGGGGCCGAAATCCATATTTCCCAATGTTATTGTCCCTTCGCTGGTCCTGACACCCGAGGCATGATTACCTTTACCCCCTATCGGCTTTGCAACCTCGTTAAGCCAGGGTCCCAGGGTTGATTTCATGAGGCCACATGCTTTTCGTTTCCTGTGCGGGACTTTTGTCTGACCAGCCGTCCACACATGAGATGTACAGTATGTCCGGTTTGAGTGTGCACAGACTATTATTTTTCTAATTTATGCTGTAAAGACGACATCCCCTAGCTAGATTTGGACGCTGTGGTCAGACGCAGTGTATGTGTCTCCAGCCACGCCAGACGTAGGAGTCTTCGGGCGTCTGCTGTGGCAGCCGCCTAGCCTACTCTAGACGCAGACACACTGCGATGAGTGTCTGTTTTCCTGTTTTAATGGCCGAATCTCCTAGCCGGTGTCTGGATGGTGCGCCCAAACGCTAGACTGCTTCAGCAGCAAGCGAGACGCAAATGCACTTGCAGGGGTTCTTGCTCTTTTAAGGTGCTAAAGCACGCCTTGACTAAACTTACCGTGGGAGGATAAGGAGAAAAGGGGATTAAATCAATGGTGACACGGAATTGAAGGGAAAACAACATAGTAAAATATATTCTGAATGATGGATAAAATAATATAAGAACATACCCTAGGGACGGCGCTCCGTCCCTGCTATCGCAGTGAGCTCGGGTTTCGGCACGCTTGCCGATTATCGCTTCGTACGCTCTGTAGGTCGCTCAACCTAGCGCAGGTCGTGGTCGCTCGCTGTGCTCTCGGGTAGCACACGGAAGTCGGCACAATCGGTGTCCGTCGATGTTCTCGCTATCTCGTTCCATCACATGTCTTCGCGGAGTCAACGGCGGTTCGTATCTCGCTCAAGGGCTCTCCCGGCTAGGCCGTTCGCGGTGTGTCGGATGGAGATACCCAGGGCTGATCTCGACCGTCCGGACGGGTGTCGCGGTATCTACGTGGCGGCGAGGCGCGGTTTCTAGACGGCCCGCTGGCTCGTCACAACTTCCTATCACGAGCTCTCAAAAACGAATGCCTGTTCCGCGGTTCTTCGTCGCGGGCCGAACCTCGGACCGTCCCCAGGAATGGGGGAAACTGCCCTGTCGGCAGCTGTCGATTGCTTCACTAATTCTTCGATGCTTGCGAAATATCCGTGGCCCGGGCCGAGCGCGGTCGTTGCCACGGGCTAAGCGCAACGCGATTGACACGCGCGAGGCGATTCCGCTGAATCGTCGTAGGAAAAGTACGCGAGGACAGTGAGCACGGGATGGACCTGAAGGGGCTATGTAACAATAGAATACAAATCATGAGCGAAATCAAATTTTCAGCATTAATTGTTTCAAAGGAAAAGTTTTGTTATATATTCTCGATTTATTTTTTCATGAAAAATTATCTTTTCCCCACTAGTACCTACATTTTGCAGGAGCAACCTATATTTGTAAACACACGCACATACATATGTATTTCTTCAATATTCGGCCACCGAGTGGTCGCTCATTCTGTGCTGCGGCCAGGGTAGCGGCGGGGTGTTTAGTGGCCATCTTTTGATACAATCGCTATAAAAGACGGCGTACGTGAATGCCAAAATTAGTCAAGGTTGGACCGTCGTTTGTGTCGGACAGAAGTGTTCCGGTACAGTAATTGTCGCTGTCGAGAATCAAGAAAATGGACTGGACCCAACCAGAAACTTTGCTTTTGATAGCAGCATATGAGAGACATAGTTGTTTGTGGAACACTGGTCTAACAGAGTATAGAAGTAAAACTAAAAAACAGGACGCTTGGAGAAATATTGGTACTGAATTCAAAATCAGTGCCGATGATGCTGAAACAAAAATGAAATCCGTGCTATCTTCCTACCGCAGAGAGAAGCGGAAAGTTATGCTTTCCAAAAAATCCGGAAGTGGAACGGACGATGTCTTCCAGCCGACATGGTTTGCGTATGAACGCTTTAACTTCATGCGCAACATTAATAAACCTAGAAAAACGAGGGAGTCATGCCAGCCCACAGTGGTAAGTATTTCAAATTTCTATGGCAATTAGTAATACTTCTTCTAAATATTAGAACGCTAGGTACATATGAAATTGCTCTATATACCATTTTTACAGATACAATCTACAGACGCAGCCGGAAGCAATTCCGAAAATAGTCCAGGAACATGTGGAGAGGGGAATCAGGAAGAACTCGACCATCCTAACGATCCTGGTGATCAAGATCTCAATGAAGTGGCCCGAAGAAGACAGGAGGAGCCACCGACAAAAAGATTGAAACCGGCTGATAAAGCGCAGCTAGCATTCGACACGATGACCGCTCGTGAGCGACAAGAGGGAAAAGCGGAAAGATTCTTGTGCAACATATGACGAAATGGTAGCGCACAAATTGCGACAATTGCCAAATGAATATCAGCGCGCAGTCACACAACGCCAAATAGACGATGTTTTATACAATATGGTAATTGTAGTTCTGCGAGAGCAAAGCGGGGATGCTTCTTGCGAACTGTCAGTCGCATCGCACAGTGGCCCCGATTAAGAGAAGCATATTATGTAGTTAGTAATAATAAAATATTTTTACAAAATATTAAATATTTTTTAAGTTTATAAATATCTATGGGACCCATGTATATGTACGTATGCGTGCGTGTATAAAGTTTATATACTTTAGATACTCGTAAGTTTACTTAATATGTTTATTATATGTTTGTATATTTTATAATAATCTTTGTGCAGTGCTGTATAATATACGTAAATTGTTTTTAAATATATATATGTACATACATATACAGTATATGTATAATTCTAAACGCATATATAACTCGTCAATACTTTCTCCTTATTTCCTAGTAGCTAATCCTACAGCTTTAAACACGAATCACCTCCAAACGAAAATTTTATCTTCTTTTTCAAGCAAACCTATTATTGACTAGTATTAAAAAATATCGATATTTTAAAGCCTTTATATATCATAAGCAGAACTGAAACTTGTCTGAATTGCGTCGGGTTTGGTTTCATTTTTATTAGAAAAATCTCATCCATACGTTGGAAATAATCTCATTACGCTAAAACGAAAAATATAAACATTTTATTTGAGCTTACCACGCATACTTTTTCGGTAGAGTACCTACCGAGGGATGGTCCTAGAGGGTCGCCTGTTTACGAGCAGTGCCACAATGGCAAGGGGTAGCAAGGCCCAAGTTTTATGGATTTGGGCATCCGCCGGATTTCACGGCTATTAGTAGGGTCAAATGTTAGCGAACACTGCTATTTCGCGTTTACACCGAGGAAAATAGCGTGTTAGCGAACATATTCTCGAGAACAGTCGAAAACGTTTGTGTTCGCGTTTTTGTTCGTATTCGCCTTGGTGTAAACCCGGCATTACAGAGCACAACCAAGCATTCGTGGGCCGTGAAAGCATCTGCACAGCTGAAGAAGCCGCGATGCATTATCCTTGCTCTACAGACTAATCGAAGGAATGTGATAAACGAAGATGTTACTAAGTTCAGCAACTGTAAATTGGCCAATGTAAAACTTTTTCTCAACTCCGAATTTTACCCATATGATGACCTGAACTTGGATTTTGACAAGAATAAGCACGCCATCTTGTATCCCATGTATGCGCAATTCCGTAAATCATATTATGGGTATAGTTGCAACGAGGCATTATTCACCATGGCCGAATGTTTACAATTTGGCCCCCTCATGGCGATTTTTCGCGACAAAATGAGTCGATGAAGAATGGTACCGTGGACGTGCGCATAGAATTCGAGTGTAAAGAGAATGTACCGGCAAATACTACGGCCTACTGTCTGATTCTGCACGATCGGGTGGTTGAATACAATCCACTGACAAACGTGGTGCGCCATATGAATTAAATTGTCACGCTACTTGCCCGCCCTCTCTTGTGTGAAATACAAAATTTCGTCGTGAAAATCGAGATGCTTGACGAGAAAGACTGCATTCTCTCGTCTGTCTTGGAAGCGAGCGGACCTCTAAATTATACCGATAATGGTTGCACCAACATTTGTTGACCAGCAAGGGTTTATCGTCGATGGAAGATTTGTCCTGAAAGAAGTGGCTGTCCTACGAATGGGAAAAATTCTCTCGCACTACATTTTTGGGAGTTCGATGCCGCAATATCTTCTTTCGAAATCCGACAAATCAAGCAATCGGTGGTTGGTGGCAAAACATCATGGACTACGGTGGGAAGATGGAGACGTTCCATACAGTATGGCTAAACAGCTAATTACGAAAGATGTAGCTGATGCGATCGATGAAGAAGCTTACGCATCCCATATAGTATACGTTAAAGGGTTGCAGAAACGCGACTGGCTTGTGGATTTCCTCGATGAAAATATGAAAGCGGACGTGATCATTGAGACACTGGACATTGAATACGAGGATATCAAATCTCTAAATAAGCTAACTGTAGTTAATACCCTGCGATGTAGCAGACACGCAAAGCACTGTGCCATGCAAAATGTATTTACAATATACAACTGGTGTTCTAAACGCCAGAGGGAAATTTATAAATAAAATATAATCAATTTTTAATGCATAAATGTTTTTCTTCACCCTCCTCAAACCCCAACCTGCTGCATGTACGCTAGATTAAGACGATAGTTATAATTATTATGTAGAAGTGGTTCATTACACGTTCGATACCCGTTCAATACCCTTTCGATACACGATCAAAGCCGTTCATTACCCGTTCAATACCCGTTCGATGCACGTTCGATACACGTTCGAAGTGGTACGATTCAGGTTCAATAGTCAAATGATTTGTCCAAAGAAGAAGGGAGAAGACGGAGCGGATGGTTAGTGAATTATTCCAAGAAGATGGTAAGCGAAAATGAAGGTGGAGAACAACAGAATCTTACTTTTGCAAAGCTACGGACTTCTCGATTTCAAGATATGAGTTTACATTTGACAGCCTGGAGATACAGCGAGACCAGTTGTCTATCAATCTTGATAGGCAACAGTTCAGTTTTTTGTGAGACAGTAGTGGCATTAAAACGCATCTCACCGGAGTGGGACTAACCACGCCGAGAAAACTCTCAGGTATGTACATAACAGTGTTTTGGCATTTATGTTTATTACGGCTTTTTGAATATTACATCGCGAGTTTCTATGTTCTAGGACTCGCCACCGCCGTCACCCCCCCCCCCTGCTCGCCCGATTGGGTTGCATCTGATTGGGGTTCGCCGCCGTCGCCGCCACCGCAGCAGATGCAGTATTGTCTCTCTGTGAGCTCGATGGTCGGGACCGGCGTTGAGCCAACATCGTGCGCAGAGCCCTAATTCCGAGTATTCGTTTCTCGCTTCTTTCTGGCCGAAGGGGGGAGCGGGATGGAACGCTTTACGTGCGCCGGAGTAACACGGCGTCCGAAAGACGGAGCGAGACAAAACATCAACGCGTCGTCTGTGTCGTACCGCCTTCGCTCGCTTCCAGGGGCTTTCGCTCGCTCTCGTTCCATCTCGCTCTCGCCTTCGCCGGACAAGAGTGAGACAGAAGTGGTGGGGATAGCGAAAAGCCTACAGCGGGTGCACCGAATCGAGCTCACAAGGAGACAATAGTGTATGCAGTTCTAGGACATGCAGCCCCAGGTCGAGCCGCTGGATCTGCGGATGCAGCGGCGGTCGGGGCTGGTGATTAGCCCCGCGATGGCGGCTCGGTTACGGCGCCCATGGGTGCCATAACACCAAATGGGGCCACTGCAACGGCCGCGATCCCCAATTTCACCATCGCCACCATGGATCGGTGTCGGGATGCCACAGCCGTCGTCCCAATGGCGGTTCGAGGAGGTGATGTCAACGTCATCGTCATCATCATCATCATCATCCTCGTCGCCACAGTGGTGGCCACGGATCACGCCGTCGTCGTCGTCATGGTCGCTGCCATCGCTGCCCCCGAGCCCGCTCGGGGGGTCACCACCATTGCCCTTCGAGTGGTTTGGGGGGTTATTGACACCTCGACCATCGCCGCCCCTTGATCCGCTTAGGGGGCTCCTGATGCCGCCAGCGTGGTGGCCCCTTGGGTTCCTGGAGGTGTTGGCGACGCTGCCACCGTCACCGCCTCTCGAGCCACCTGAGGGGCTTCTAACGCCGCCGGCATGGCATCGCCGCCGTGGCAGTTAGACTTCCCCCAGTGGATGCTGGATTCGCCATCCCCACCGCTACACCCCTACGACGACGACGAAGTTTAGTTTTCTTTTTTATTTTTTCTATTTTTTTCTTTTTATTTATATTATTTTTATATTCATATTTAATTTTAATTTTATCGTTATTTTATTATTATTAATATCATTATTATTTTTGTAATAATATATATATATGTATGTAAAGAAAAGCACGACACGCATGGACTTGTGTCGCCGCTTCTCCCCATATTTGAATATGCCGCGTTATCAATAAATACCACGGACAGTTGGCGCGGTAGGAAAAACGTGGGATGAAAAGTAGGAGATTGATAAAGAGAAAAGAATAGATAGCAAGATAAAGAAGAAAAAGAAATTAGAAGCTTTAAATGTTGTTTCATTTATTTTTCAGGTATGAATGAAAAGCATTAGTAACGTGTACATAATGTAAATAAACCATTTATATTTCAGTGAAACGCTGATTAAGTTTTTAAATTTCTAACCTCAAATTGGATCTGTGGAAATATATTACATGTATATCTTAACCATATATTCTGTCCCCATTTTATTTACCCGTGTGTAACGTTCTCGAACGAGAAGTTGCCGTTCTTTACAGGAGATTGACAAGTAGAGCGGTTTACCTGTGAATTGTGGGATTGGTTCGGGTGGCGTGCAATTGAGAAATGAATTTCAAGATACGAGAGTCCTTCTTTTAACAACGAAAGTAACAGTGGTGTATTAAAAAATAAATGGTCGTGACTCTAGGTCGAAATGAACATATAATACGACACTTAGTCGTGTTGATTATTACAATTAATTAATCGAAGTTCGGTAATACGTGACGACGTATCGGTCGATAATAATGAATATGGTTATGATTTAGTTACCTAAAATTGAGTTGGTAAAAACGTTTTGTTTTCGGTTCCTAACGCTAAGTCAGTTATTAAGAATATTATAATTGAGTTCGTAAATTAATATAGTAAATCGATACTAAATCGTTGTAGTAAATAAAGTCTCTACACGAACTCTGCGTTTAACGATAGAAGTGACGCTAGGTCGATTTGTAATGTTGAAGTTGAGATTCTAAGAGGGTTCCTTCTCTGTGATTGAAATGGCTTCCAGTTGCCTATCAGCTTGCCCACGCTTTCTAGGATGGTTGCCAGGTAGCCGTTTAAAAGGCGTCGCCGGATGGAAGTTGAATTAGTGGCTTCCTTCCTTCAGATTTGGTAACGTCTTCTGGTGCCTATCACCTGGCCCACGCTTGGAGGTAGATGGTTCGAATGGGGCTAGCTAAAGCGACCTTGGATGGAAGTTGAGGGATCTAGTAAAAGAGACCTCGTATAGGTTTGGTATGGGGCTAACTAAAGCCCCCCTGTGGGGGGTGAGCGCTTGGACGCGGGGGGTTTTGTGGGAAGGGCGGTGGCTCCCCTCTGTGGGGGCCCCACGAATAAAGGGGGAAGGTGAACGGGGGGCCCGCGAACAGGCCCCCCCCCCCACTCAGGAGCGGCGAAACGAATTCGCCGCTCCCAATAGAGCGATCGAGCTCGCGCGGGGCTAGTCCGGCGGCCGAAAGTGGGCCGCCCTGCAGGCGCGTTGCCAGCCGCTCGCCCGAGGTGTCCTCCGGGTTTACACCCGGCGGCCTTTTTCAAGGCCCCCTCGGGACGCGGCGGCTTGGGCGGCCCTTAAGGGGTCTCCCTAGTGTGACGGTTCAAAAAAATCGATTTTTTTTTTTGTTTTTTCTGAAAGTTCAACATCTTAAGAACATATTCCTAAAATATTATAGCTGAATTCGAAATTTTGGCAACGCTGTGAGCTATGAACAGTAGCGCGCGACCGGGCGCGCAGGTATGAATCGGAGCCCTCAACGCTTGTACCGAAGGTCGACCTTTTTGACTTGAAAAACCGTTACCTCCAGAGTTTCCTATGACCTGGCTACCTGTACCGTCCCCTTCTGTGCTAAAGGGGCCCCTCCAAGTGTTATAGCGGGTGTGATTCAGTGTGCATCGTAGACTCTTGACGACGAGTGCATCGTAGACTCCTGAGCAAAACAGAAGTGAGCAAAGTGAAAGAAAATGCCCAGAAAAAGCGATAAGGAGCATTCGAAAGGCTATTTAAGCCGAAACAAGAAAAGAAGATTTACAGGAAACCGCTACACTTTTGAACAGGACGTGAGTATTGCCAGCACTTCGGCTAAGAAGTTAGTAGAAGGCAACGACGAAGACATTGAAGTGACCCGAACGCACGGCTATCGTTTTGTGGACTTTTTTTCGGTGTTTACTGCAATTAGTCAGTTAATTGAATGCAAAGTGTGCCATAAAGACATTAAATTTACTGAAACGAGTGTGCGTGGCTTAGGTTTTAAGATTGGAGTGCAGTGCGAATGCAACGTCACTTATATCAATTCGTGTCCGTTGATTTCTAATGCATACGAAATAAATCGAAGAATAGTATGCGTCATGCGTTTATTGGGGATAGGAAATAAAGGCCTGAACCTATTCTGCGGATTGATGGACTTGGCAAAAGAATTCTATAGTAATACATACTATGCCGGTTTAGAAAATCTGTACACTGCCTCAAAAGCTGTTTTCGAATTCAGTACAAACTTGGCGATGGACGAGGAGAAGCGAAGTACCTTTGAGAAGGAGAAGTCAAATATACATTTAACAGTTTCTGGAGATGGAACTTGGAAGAAGAGAGGATTTTCTTCCCTAATCGGCGTTGCATCATTGATTGGGAAATATACCAATAAAGCAATAGATGTAGTTATAAAATGCTCATATTGTAAGATGTGTGAAATGTGGGAAAAGAAAATTGACGACGAGGAAGAATACGATGAATGGAAAAGGAATCACCAAAACCAGTGTTCAGTGAACCATGAAGGATCTGCCGGGAAGATGGAGGTAGATGGTATTTCTGAAATGTTCTCCAGATCGATGCAACGATATGGCGCCATGTATACCCGCTACATTGGCGATGGCGACAGTAAAACGTATAAGGGCATTGTGGATTTGAATCCATATGACGTGCAGGTGAAAAAGTTAGAGTGTGTTTTACACGTTAAAAAAAGGATGGGTTCTCGTTTGAGAGCAGAAAAAAAGAAACATAAAGGAATAGGGGGAAAAGGTCCGGGAAAATTAACGGATAAGTTAATAAATGATTTAACAGCATATTATGGGTTAGCAATTACACGACACACGGATTCAGTGGAGGAAATGAAGAATGCGATTTGGGCAACGTATCACCATAAGTGCTCCACTGATACAGCGCCCGAACATGATTACTGCCCTACCGGAGCCGACAGCTGGTGTTCGTGGCGCCGCGCTGAAGCAAAAGGCGCCCTCGACAATTACACTCATGATCCACCCCTTACTGAACTCGTACAGCAGGTTATAAAGCCCATTTATACCAATTTATCCCAACACGAATTGATAGAGCGATGTCTAGGCGGAAACACACAGAACAATAACGAAAGTTTTAATCAGTTAATTTGGCATTTCGCCCCCAAACATATATACTCTGGGCCAAAAACAGTTGAAGTAGCAACATATTTAGCAACTGGCATATTTAACGATGGCTACCAGTCACTATTAAGAGTATTAAATGCGATGGGAGTAACAATTGGCCCAGAAGCCAAAAGTTTTGCCGATACGCAAGACGTGAACAGAGTTTGCCTTGGAGAGAAAAGGCATCAGGAAGCATCAAAAGAAGCTCGAACTGCTCGAAGGAAAGCAAATGCAGCTTTACAAGAATTGTATGAAGAAGAGGAAGGTGTACTCTATGGGCCAGGCATCGGAGACTAATCGTAAGTATGATTTATTATTTGAAAAATGGTACTTGAATCTTTAAACGCGTTTTACTCGAAACTACATTTTTCGGCCCGGCGATCACGATATCTCCAAAACTACTCAACCAAACGACTTAAAACTTAACATATATATTGAGTGCGTGTTCTCTTAGGATCTGACCTAGAATGAAGTCATTATTTGCAAAATTCGAATTTTGCAGCTCAAAAAACTGACCACTTTTTTGCCGCGAAATGAAAACTTTTCTTTAAAGTGCCGCCATTTTTTTATTTGGTGATTTTCTATTTTCATTCTAGTTCAAGTCCTAGCTACATTCATATAGCTTAAGAAAATAACTGTGTTTTTTGTTTCAGATAACCATGGCAGCCGGAATCGTGATCGCCAGCAGCAGGCGTTTTTTTGCGAGCTTTTCATTATATCCCTTATAACATAAAATATAATTATCATTAATGCTTCAAAAAATTCAAGTAGATTGTCAAAATGTAACTGAATAAATACCCCAAAGTTAGAAACCGCAATATCAAGTACATTTCCTTCAAAAACATTCCCAAATATAGCCCTATTTTCCAGGCGTCACACTAGGGAGACCCCTTAAGGCCGTCGACGCCCCCCGGCCCGGCCGCGCTACTTTCGTTGTCGCGCGGTCGGGTTGTAGCTCGATCGCGGGGTCGCGGGGCGGGGGTGTCGGGGACACCACCCGCCCTAGTAGCAACGACCCCGGAAGAGGCGGCGCGGACGCGTGGTCCGTCTCGCGCCGCCAGCCGTGAGAGAACATAGCTGGGGGAGGTAGGATACTCCCCCAGGGAAGAGCCCCCCCTCCGGGGGGCTGTTGTGCGCGGAGTCGCGCGAAGCGCAGGAGGGGAGGGTTGCGAACGTATCGCTAGATTGATCTCGTGACGACTCCGCGCGCGAGGTAGACCACCTTGGAGGTTTTAGTGGGTTCGAGTCCCACATAACCCCCTATCCGTGGGGATTTCCTCCAAGTAAAAAAAAAAAAAAAAAAAGGTGGGGGGGGGGGGCTAACGAAAGCGACCTCGGAAGGTTTGCTAATTTGTTTAAGATAAACTTTTATAGACTTTACGAAACAGAAGGGCTAGTAAAAGCGACCCAAGTCGTTTTGGTTCGGTGGCAGAACCAAGCAGTGATGCCAGAATGAGGACGGGTACTCTCGAGAATTTTCCCCACCACGCATGCACACTACGCCGGAGCGGCGTCCGTGAGCTCGGACACGTCACTCCGGCGTAGTGTGCATGCGTGGTGGGGGAAATTCTCGAGAGTACCCGTCCTCATTCTGGCATCACTGGAACCAAGTCTGACTTTCTGCTGCTGGCGGGCCTGTATTTATACCGGTTCGCTGTACTTAGCCCGCGCCAATCACTGGCTGTGCGATCTCGCGCACCAATTATAATTAACATCCGGTTCGCGCCACTCGCACATTACGCTTGGTTATTTCGGCGTCCGGTTTGTCGTACGGTGTGCGCACGCGCCTTTGGTTCACTCGCGGCAGTGAGTCTACTGTTTGAATACGCGGTTATGCGCATGCGTTGCGCGTCACTACCCATACAGCACACTACGTTGCAGAAAGGCTGCAGAAAGGTTGCAGTTACGTTACGATGCAAGATTGAAATATTGCAGGCAATATTTCTGAGATGTTGCAGAAATGTTCCTATGTCCGCCCGTGTGCAACATTGCATGAAATATTTCTGCAACTTTTCTGAGATTTTACAGCAACGTTTCTGCAACTTTCATGCAACGTTTCGGGCAGTAGGGCCAAAAATAAAAATTACGGTATTTTTTTATTTATATATATCGGACGTGCTGCGAGGGGGGCCGACGACATGAATGTGTGCAACAGAAAAAATAGAAAGTTATTTTATCCCAGGGAGATTCGAACCCGCAACCTGTAGGACCGTAGACGAACACTTTACCGCTGCAGCAATAACTGTTTATTGAGAAGATTGCTTAGATATTCGAACTTCTACTCCTACCGAGCAACACCTCAAACTCAAATTATTCGAAAACGAAGATTCGTTTTGACAAACTCAATTACATCACCCTAATCGTGGAGTCGGATATTTCACAACAAATTAATTTCGACGCTTGGTGTTGTATTAAGTTGATGCATATTCTGTTACGAAATATCCTGCGTAGTACAAAAAAATAATGTTTTTTTTTTAGTTTTAGCGGATTCTTAATACAATCGTTTAACATCATTTATTTTATTTTCTAGTCTTTAGTGTTTGTGGATTTACATTTCACAGCTTAGACTTCTTTGCAAATATCATTTATTGCTGTATACAGTTTAACAGTTTGCATACACCTTATAGTGCTAATTAACTAATTGTATTAATTACTTATATTACATATTGTCCGTGTTTACATATATTCCCTCGGAGATTGCCTGTGAAATGTAACATTGTATTCTGTTTGTCGACATATGTGATATAAGTAATTAATACAATTACTTAGTTAACACTATAGGGTTTAACCAAATTCATTAGTTATATACAGCAATAAAAGATATTTGTAAAAAAGTGTTCCATGTGCCAATTACTGTCACTGTGCCTACTATTGCCATTTAATTCATTATAGATAATAAAAAAGTTCCGTATTGTCGAGTAAAAATATGTAAGACCGAATTCAATGCGGTTCGTTGCAGGAATGTCGCTGATACGTTACGGATGAACAAAGCGTAACCTAATATACACTGTGTAGTGGGTATACTACGATATTATAATAAATCTATATACTAAATCGATATCACAACAGTTTTTGAGCCTGCTTACTGCGGGACCTTTGTTGTAAAATCTCAGAAACGTTGCGGGACAATTGCTGAAAAATCTCAGAAACGTTGCAGAAAAGTTGCTGTAAAATCTCAGAAACGTTGCAGAAAAGTTGATGTAAAATCTCAGAAACGTTGCAGGGTAATATTGCACCGCAACATTGCTGAAATGTTGCAGAAATCTTCCTATGTCCGCCCCAGTGCAACATTGCACCGCAACCTAACTGCAAGCTCTCTGCAACGTTTCTGCAACGGAGTGTGCTGTATGGGTAGGTTCACTGTTTCCCGCCGCATGGGATGTCGCTCCCGTGCGTTGTTAATATTAATGTTACAAAGGATAAAAATGAATGAAAATAATGACTAACATGAATATTAATAGTGGTAACGATATAAACAATAAGCATGAAGTAATAAACAATTGCAATAAGCGAGGAATAGTAGTATAAAACAATAAGAGTTAGCAATGATAGCAATATAAATCAATATGCAATAAGCATGAAATAGTAATATAAATAGATAAGCGTTAGCAATACTAAATGAGAAATAAATGGGGATGATATTTCGTGTAACAATGGTTAATAATAATTGCTTACGGTAAATGTCGATAAATAGTTATTTGAGCACTGATTCTAACGACAAGGTATACGTATTAACTTTCGAGGGGGAGTTTCGGTTGAAAGAGGACCTGTGCATCTCGGGCCCTTGTATTTACATGATTTTACAGGAATGTCAGGTATGAAGGGTGCGCGCGGTATGCACCTTGACCTAGTTACGAAATATGCGTCGCAATAGGACTTCCGGGGTTTTTATAAAATATGCGTCTATAATTAGTTTATGACTCATGTACGAAATATGCATCGCAATAAGGCTTCCGGGGTTTTATTTAGGCTTTTGATAAGGGGATACTCAACTCATTGGGTGGATTTTAGGAGGTTTGATTGGGAAGGGGTGAGTGTGGCTTTGACTTCTTTGGTCTTAGAGAGGGGGTGAGACGTGGTCTCGAGATAAAGAGGTTTTTGGGACGAGGACTTATTTAAGATTTAGATATGAGGGAGGAGATCATGCCTCGTAGGGCGAAGAGGGGAAGGGGGTTCGTTGATTGACCATCTCGAGATGGGGACCGCTAAGGTACATCGTCAAGGTGATGAGTGATTGGGGAAAAGGGGTAAGAGTTGAGGTTTGGGGAATTTCAGTGGAGTTGTGGAGTGATTTATGAGAGAGATTTGAAGTAATACCGCGCGAAAAATAGTGGGACGTCACACCGGTCTGAAAGTTTTCGGGGGTGGATTGGGGTTAGGAAAAAATTTCTGGGGGTGGATCGAGCCAGAAAATGATTTTTCAGACAAGACCCACCCTCAGAAATTTTTTCAGAGGGGCATTCTCTGCCTCAGAAAAATTTCCGACGCACAGTGGGGTATTCGCACCGAAAAGCCGGACATTAGTGAATTTCAAAAATTTTGAGTAAGCCGTAAAACTTTTAGTATAAAGGGGAGTTTCCGGTCTAGAGCCCAAAAAAATAGGTACTGTTTAGGAATTAATTCAAGGAATACTACTATATATAATTGAATGGGAGTTTTTGCATTGTATTAAGGATGTCTTAAATTATAGAAATATATTTTTTGTTTCAAAATTAATCATTGTAGACGGCCCTGGGCAGCTGTTAAATTCAAGGCGTCAAAAAATTTATCCAATTCGGTGGGCGCTGTATCTCCAAAAGTTATTATCCGATTCGACTGAAACCTTTTTTATTTTGAAGACTATTCTTCTATCTAGGGGGGGGGGGACTAGAAAAAATTACAAAAATGGCATTTTTTTAGAAAATAACGACACTTTGTTACATGGGCCCTTCAGGTCCATTCCGTGCTCGCTGTCCTCGCGTATTTTTCCTATGGCGATTCAGCGGAATCGCCTCGCGTGTGCTGGTCACGTTGTGACTAACGTGAAGCGAGCGGGTGGATACCGCGACCATGAACGGGTTCGGAAATTTCCAGAAGAAGGCGAGCGTACAATTGCCGACGGGGCAGTTTCCCCCATTCCTGGGAACTGTCCGAGGTTCGGCCCGCGACGAAGAGCCGCGGAATAGGGATTCGTTTTCGAGAGTTCGTGCTAGGTAGTTGCGACGAGCCAGCGGGCCGTCTAGATTTCGCGACCTCGCGTCCACGTAAAAACCGCGACCACCGTCCGGACGGTCGAGATCAGCCCTGGGTAACTCCTTCCGATACACCGCGAACGGCCTAGCCGGGAGAGCCCTTGTGCCCGATACGGACCGCCGTTGACTTCACGAACACGTGTGACGGATCTGTGATGACTGTTTCGAGAAAAACGCGTTTAAAGTTTTACGTGAGCGCCGAGTGGCCGGTTGTTGCCCATGCATTTGCCGCTACTCAAATGCCTATAACTTCGGGAACTTTATGAATTTGAACAAATCCTTTTAAACACGTTTTCCTAAAAGATTGAACATTCGAAAAATAAAATAAAAAAAAAATCGAAATTCAGACCGGAACCTCCCCTTAAAGGTAGATGAATGCCTGAGGGACAATACATCAGTATTCTTTTTTAAATTTGTGCACTCACAAGGCAGTATAGTTAATCGAAAGTTAAGAGATTTCATAGCACACTTTACAATCCCAACCACTCTCTGAAACAGCGTTCGCTTATTCGTGATTTTCAAGTGTTCTACTGGAATTGTGTAAACTTTGTCATTGTAGAAGCTTTTCAGGTACGTATAAACAGCAGTTTCGAACAGTTTTCAAGCTGTTATCATCTATACTAGTATATAAATTAATATCTGAAGATAATTAATATTTTACTAACATTTTTGACGATTGTAAAACTTTATTAATGATTTTGTTATACTTCCGGGCACGTCCCGATACTTTTGCAGGTGTCACTAGATTTGGTAAAGATTTGTGATCCCGGTGCAAAAAAAAATTGGATCCATATTCGTCCCAGTTCAATTTTTATAGCTAATTTCGTTAAGTAGATATGGTGCTCGCAGCATTTCACGTAGGCCTGTACGTTTGCTTTCGCTGGGCTTCCGCGAGACGCTGCGCTATGAAACTCATCGGAGGATCTGTTTACAAAAAGAGACGGACACCCATACGATGTTTATGATACGTTACAAATAAGACTTCGACCTGGGCCTGTTCTTTCTGCGTGCATTCAGTTGTGTCTTTTACATAGTTATATCTTATATATATATATATATATGTTTATTTGTCTCCCCTTGGGGATTACAATCCTTTCTCCCTCCTCTCTTCTGCACATTTACCTTACCCTAGCCCTTAACCTAATCCTTAACCTAATCCTTAATCTACTCCTTAAGTCTATTCCTTAATTCTACACGCCTCTCTTCTCGCTCTCCCGCTCGCCCGCTCGTTCGCTCTCCCGCTCGCACGCTTTTCTCCGTCCGTATACCTCCCTCACCCTCCTTCCCTATCCTTTGACCTCCGCTTCCGCACGCCACCACTCACTCCCATTCCTTCCTCTCTCATTCCTCCACTCCTTCCCCTCTCCTTTCTTCCACACTCCTCATCCACTTCTCGCCCCCACCCTCATCATCCAGCACCTCCCCTACCCTCTCTTGCCACCCTCCTTCCTCCCAACCCATACATTCCTCCCATACATGCTCCCACGTTTCCTCTACCCACCCGCATACCCTGCACTTCCTCTTTTCTTCATCCTCCCAATATTTCCCTCCCCTCATCCCATTCCCCAATCTAAATTTCGCCACCCCTTGCCACCTGCTTTCCCCCCACCCCTTCCACAGGTATCCTGGCACCCCTTTTCCTTTCACCACCCTGTACCATCTATTGTGCTCCGACGCTCTGATCTTTTTCCACCTTTCCTCCTCCTGTATTCTTCTTTCCCTACTCACCAATTCTTCCCCCCTCAGCTCCCCCCTTACCCTCGCTCCTTCTATCCCCTCTATTGTCCACCCCCTTTCCTCATAATACTCCTTCCTTTCCTTTTCCCACCCTCCCAGCACTTTCCCCCTCTTCGCCCTTCCCTTAATCTCCTCCCAACACCTCCTTGCCAGTTCCCCCCCACCCCCCTCCTCCAACATCCTTTCATACCCCCATGCCCTCATCCCCGCCTTCCCCCTCAACAACTCCCTCTGCATCTCCTCCCTGACCATATAACCTGGAGTACACCTTTCCACCCCCAACACCCACTTCAAATATCTTTCCTGCAATCCCTCGACTCTTTCCCTGCATTTCCACCCCCATACCTCCACTCCATAACTCACCGTAGCCCATACCAACTTTTCGAATAACCATATCCTCCTCCCCCAATCCTTCCCAAACCGCCTCTTCCCTATCCCCCACACCTGACCCATCACTGCTGCCCCCTTCCTTACCCTTTCCCCTACGTGTGCCTCCTGCCCCCCGTTCCTCATTAGCGTGTACCCCAGATATTTAAACTCCTTTACCTCCTCCACCACCTTTCCCTTCCACCTCCACGTCACTTTCTTCCACCTCCCTCCCTCCTTTCTACACCTCATTATCTTTGTTTTCTCTACGTTTACTTGCATCCCCTTCCTATCCAAATATCTCTCTATCTTTCCCATCATCCCTCTCATCCCCTCCTCGTCCTCCGCCAGCACCGCGATATCGTCAGCGTATGCCAGCGTGTATATTTTTTTACCCCCCACCTTCACCCCCCCCCCCAACCCCCTTTCTCCAACTCCTCATCTACATCCGCCAACAGCAAGGTGAACAGGCTGGGGCTCAAAGGACACCCCTGCCTCACCCCCCTTGCCGTCCAGAAGTCCTTCCCTTCCTCCTCTCCCACCCTTACCCTACTTACCGTCTCCTTCAGTACCTCCTCACATCTCCCCACTAACCCCTCCCTCACCCCTCTCTCCCTCATTGCCCTAATTAGCACCTCCCGATCCACTGAATCAAATGCTGCCTTCAAATCCAGGAACATCACTACCAACCTTCCCCCTTTCCTTTCCACCTGCCTGTTAATGAGGTAGTTCAACACGTATACGCAGTCAATGCACCCCATTCCCCTCCTGAATCCCGCCTGACTTGGTGGTAACATCCCTTTCTCCTCCACCTCTTTTCTTAGTCTTTCCGCTAACACAGACGCATACACCTTGTATGCAGTCTGTGTCAGCGTCACTCCTCTGTATTCATCTACACTTTTTCCCGCCCCTTTCTTCACCACCGGCACCACCACTCCTACCCTCCAATCTTCCAGCCAACCCTCCCCCTTCCACACCCTATTGCAAACCTCCCCCAACCATTCCTCCACCTCTACCCCCCCATACTTCCAAACTTCATTGGGTATTCCATCCCCTCCCATTGCCTTCCCATCCTTCAGCCCCCTCACTACCCTTCTTATCTCCTCCTTTTCTATATCCCCTTCCTCATCCTCGCCCCTCCCTATTTCTACCCCCTTTCTTACCCTCCACTCCACCCCCCCTAGCAACTCCCTGAAATACTCGTCCCATTCCTCTATTTTTATCTCCTCATTTACCCCCCTTCTCCTCTTTCTCTCCCTATTTACCACCTTCCAAACCTGCCCCTCCGTTCTTATCCCCTCTACCTCCTTCTCCCACCTATCCACCTCCTTTTTCTTCTTTTCCTCACATATCCTCTTGTATTCCTTTTTCCTCTCCCTATAATCCTTCCCATCCCCCCCTTCCCTTCTCCACCTCCTAAGCTCTTCCCTCACTCTCCCTTTCTCCTCCCTGCACTCTCTGTCCCACCACCCCCCATTGTTTCCCCTCTGCCCTCCTTCCCCTGCCTTCCCCATTCCCCCTTTCACTCTTCCCTTCAGTTCCGCCCATTCCTCCTCAATTCCTCTCCCTCCCCCGTCCCTTTTAACAAACTTCCTTGCGAATTCCTCCCTTCCCTCCGCTGTCCAGTTTCCTCTCTCCCCTCTCTTCCCCCCACCCTTCCTCCTCCTCTCTCCCTGCTCCCCCATTTCCCCCCTCAACCAAACCACCACCGGGTGGTGATCTGAATCTATTCTCTCCGCTACCTCCATCCTTTCTACCCTCTCTCTTGTTTCCTCATTCCCCACTACATAATCTATCACCGAATTCCCCCTCCCCCCTGTAAATGTCCATTCTCCCTCCTCATCCTCCTCCACGTTTCCGTTCATGATTCCCCACCCCCTCTCCACCAAATATCTACATAGTCTCCTCCCCTCCCCATTCACCTCCCCATCCTTCGACCTCCTGCCCCCCCCCTACGCCCCACTCCTCCTCTCCCTCCCCCCATACCCTTCCCCCCTCCCTCCCTGTCCTCGCATTAAAGTCCCCTCCAATTACCACTCTCACTCCCTCCTCTCTCTCCTCTATCCACTCCCCCAGTTCCTCCAACTTCCTTTGCAAGTCCTTGTTTATATATATCCCTATAACTCTCCACCATTCCCCCCCCCAATTTCACCTTCCTTACCATTACCCCTTCCCCACCCCCTTCTCCCCCCTGCCCTATTTCGATTCCCCTTCTCACCCCCATTATCATTCCCCCTATCGCTCTTCCTTTCTTGCTTTCCCTCCTGGCCCACTGTTTTTCCCACTCATAATCTTTCGGCAATCTGGCCCTTACACACTCCCATTCCCTCTCCTCTACCCACGTTTCACTCATCACCACCACCTCCCATTCCTCCAACCCCTTCCAAAATTCCTCGTCTTTATTCCTCACCCCCGCCACGTTCCAGAATGCGACCTTATACCTCCTTTCTACTTCCTTTACTTCCCCTCCCACCCTCCCCTCCCTCTCCCCCCTTTCCCTTAACATTCGTTTCCCTGTTCATCCCACCACATTTCCCATAATTCATCCCACCTTCTCATCTTCCCGTTTACCCACATTTTCATATATCCTACTTGCACCTTCTTCCCCCCTTCCCTTTCCTTCTCCGCCTCTCTTTCCACCTTCCACCTTGCCCTCCTTTCTTCCTCCGTTAGGTTGTCATCTATCCTTTCCCTCCTGCCCTTCAGTTTTCTCCTCGCTTCCATCACTTTCCTCTTCTCATCCCTCCCCGCCATCTTCACCACAACCAGTCCGCTCCCTTCTTTTCCCGTTCTCCCTACCCTTCTCACCTCCCTTATTCCTTCGTCCTCCATTCCCATCCTCGCCCATATCTTCTTCACTTCTTTTTCTACCTCTTCTCCACCCCCCCCCCACCCCCCTTATCACTACGTTATTCCTTCTCTCCTCCCTCTCTTTTTTGTCCTGTCTCAGTTCAATTCTCCTCAGTCTCAACATACACTCTTCCTCATCCCCTCCACCCTCTTTCACCCTGCTACCTATCCCTCCCTTTTTCTCTTCCCACCTCTCTACCTTCCTTATCATCTCTTCCACCCTCTCATCCCTCTGTTCCAGCCTCTCTATCTTTTTCTCCATCTCTTCCCTCCTTTTTTTCTCCTCTCTCCTCTCCTCCTCCCATCTCCTCCTTTCCTCCCTCCACTCCTCCATCACCCGTCTTCTTTCTTCCCCTTCCTTCTTCATCTCCCTTAACATCTCCCTCATCTCTTTCCACATTTCCTCTTTCTCCTCCCTCACCTCCTTCATCAGTTCCCTCATCTCCCTCATCTTTCCCATCTCATCTTTTTCCCTGCTCCCCCCTCTCTTCTTTCTGTCCTCCGGTGAACGCATTGTCTTTACGCTCTTTTTGAATCCTGTGCCCTTCCCCTCCTCCTCCGTCTCTTCCTCCCCCTCCCTCTCCTTCCTTTTTTTCCCCCAATAACTGTCCAGATTCCCTGCACTGTTACCCCCACTACTCACACTACTCACGCTCTCCTTCCTTTTCCTTTCCTCCCCTTCCAACTTCCCTTTTTCCTTCCTTATCCCATCTCCATTCCCCCTCCCCCCTTCCCTTCTCTCCTCTCCCTTATTTCCCTCCATTTACCTCTCCTTCCACTTCCCCCCTCCGTCGCCCTCCTATCACTTTATCACTTTATCCTTTCTCCTGTTCCCTTCCAACTCCTTTTCAAATCAAATCTCCCGCCTTTTTCCAACTCCTAGTTCCTGTCTTGTCCGACAGATCCCTCTGCCTCCTGCATTTCTCTTCCCGCCACGCAGCGCCTATCTCCCCCCTAACCTCCAAATCTGTCCTTTTCCTACTTCTGTTTCCTCACACGCCCTATTCCCTTTACACTCCCTTTAACTGCCTCACTTCCTCACCTCTGCCCCACCTTCACCACTCACTCCCTGTCCTTTCTTTCACCTCTTCACTCACTCTTTCTTCACCCACCTCGCTGCACCGAACACACAACCTTTCTCGCTCGCGTCCGGAACCGGAAGTCTCTAGTTATATCTTATATTTTAGGTTCTCTTTCAGTTTAAGTATTGTTTTGTGTATATATTTAGTGCATATTTATATTACAAGTTTAAGTGCCTTTTTCTTTTTGTTTGTGACGATTGAAGTTTTGACTGTTATAAATTTTGCTAGGATTGGGGTTCGTATATTATTCATGACATATTTAATTACTTATTTATTAATTATTTAATTATTTTTTTGCCCATATTAGTTACTATCTATTTAATTACACATCCTTAGATGCCATATCCGGGCCCTAGACAGCTTCAAGATCGAAGACTCGATCAGAAGGTGGATCCGCAACATGCTGCGGACTAGAGCAGTGATGGCCAGCTGGGAAGGGACCATGATAAGGGCTCGGGCCGACAGGGGCTGCCCGCAGGGGGGAGTTCTTTCCCCACTGCTGTGGACCCTGGTGGTGGACGAGCTACTGCGTGGGCTCGGAGAAGAGGGTGTAATAGTACAGGGCTATGCTGACGACATAGTGATTGCAGTCAGGGGCACGAGCCCGACGTGCATGGCCAGGAGAATGCAGAAGGCGCTCACACTGGTTCAGGAATGGTGCCACAACCAAAACCTAAGGGTGAATCCGTGCAAGACGGAGATGGTACTGTTCACGAGGAAGCGAAACCTAAAGTTTAAGGCCCCCTCAATCTTCGGAGCGGAGCTTCACACCTCCTCGGAGGTGAAATATCTGGGAGTGACCCTGGATAAGAAGCTCACGTGGAAAAGCCACATCACGAAGCAGACCCAGAAGGCGCTCGTCACCTACTGGGCCTGCAGAAGGATGTTCGGCAGCACATGGGGGTTAAAACCATGGGTGGTCAAATGGATCTACACAGCCATCCTGGAACCCCAACTGACATACGCCTCAGTGGTATGGTGGACCTCCATGAGGAGGGACATCTACAGGAGGACATTGAGCAAGGTGTATCGATTGGCACTGCTGGGGATGACGGGTGCGTTCCCCACCACGCCTACCCTGGCGATGGGGGTCTTGCTGGACCTGGCGCCACCGCACTTGGCTGCGGAGGCCGGGGCTAGGAAGGCCGCCCTGAGGATACACTTCGCGGGAAGATGGAAAGGCGCGAGGAACGGGCACGCAGCGATCCTGCAGGACGTAAGGGACTCGCATGAAGCCCTGGACTGCGGGGGAGACCAATGTGACCCAGCCTACCGCTTCAAACATAACTTCGCCGTTAGATTCCCAAGCAGGAGGGACTGGGAAGAGAGCGAGAAGGAGCTACTCTCTCCGGGGGGGGGGCCACCTGGTACACAGATGGCTCCAAAACCAAAACCGGAACCGGAGCCGGGATATGGGGGGAGAGGCCCAGGGTGGAAAGATCCATCGCCCTGGGCCCACACGTATCGGTTTTTCAAGCGGAGGTGCAGGCTATCAGGACCTGTGCCAGATTGAATCTGGACAGGGGCTATGAGGGCAAGCACATCTATATCTGTAGCGACAGTCGGGCCGCACTCGGATCCCTACACAACACAGTGGTGAGATCCAGTCTGGTGCTAGACTGCGTGGACACACTGACGCAGCTGGCTAATAGCAACCGCGTCAGTCTTTTATGGGTTCCGGGACACGCCGGAATCAAGGGAAACGAAGGGGCAAACGACAGGGCCCGAGAAGGTGCGCGTAAACCGGACCGGGACCTGTCCTGCACCTTAGGTGTCTCCATGGGGACTGTGAAGGAGTGGACGAGGTGCTGGATCAGACAGCAACTCGAGCAACTCTGGGAACGTACCGAACAGATGGGACACGCGAAGGCTCTGCTGAAGCGGCCTTCAAAAAAGATAGGGGCGGCACTCAGCCGCCTGGACAGGTCGCAGTTGCGACTGCTCGTGGGGATGGTCACAGGACACTGGCACACGAGAAAGCACCTGGCGCGCCTGGGGATCGTCGAGGGACCTAGGTGCCCGCGGTGCGGGGAGGACGACGAAACGCCGCTCCACCTAATGACGCAGTGCGTGGATATGGCGGCCCAGAGACAGTTGTTGCTGGGAGCTGCCTTCCCCCGCACTACAAACCTAGAGGACACGACCGTGAGCGGGCTTCTCAAGTTCGCACGAGAGGCCGGACTGGCGGCAAGCCCTCCGAACTAGGACTGCCCACAAGGGCTCGGGCACAATGGTCCACTAGGACTGAGTGCCCGGGAATTGCCCAATTTAAAAAAAAAAAAAAAAAAAAAAATCTATTTAATTAGTTATCTTTATGCATTAGTTCCTTTAAATGCCTATATCTTTGCTAAAAACATCTTTTTGCAATTAAGTTTGACTTATATGAAAGACAAACAATCATATTCTGCAATCGTACAGATAAAACTTGCAAGGACCATTGTTTGCAGCCCGTAAACTTAACAGATATCGAGAAATTTTGACAATGTGATATACTCCACTTTAAAGCCATTTTTACTTTTTAGATACCATTACGATGAAAGTAATTATAAGAATCAAAAAGTAGACAGCGCAAACTTTAAAATGGTTTTTGTTTCATTCATTTTGGATGAATTTTGACGAAGTTATGGGAATTTAAAGATTGAGCAAATTTTAAACTCGTCATGTCCGGCTTTTCGGTGCGAATACCCCACTGTGGGGCGGTCTGAGAGCACGAGCATCCATAGCGTTTTCCAAAGCTCGACTGGAAGGGGGCGCTCAAAACCAATGAAGTTGCAGGCATGTAAAGGATGGGGAAAACTCTAGTAGTGTGCGTGTAGGCTCGCGTGTACCTTGAAATCAGCATCTATCCGTAACATTTCCACCTCCTCTAACCTCCTTCCCCTAGTTACCAACTCTTCTCCCCTCAGCTCCCCCTTTCCCTCATCATTTCCAACCCTTCTACTGTCCACCCTTTCTCCTCAAAAATCTCTTCCTTTCCTCCACCCAATCCCTCAACACCTTTCCCCTTCTCGCCCTACCTTTTACCTCTTCCCAAAATTTCTTTGCCAATTCCCCCCCTTGCCCCTCGTCCAACTTCCTCTCATACGTCCAGGCCCTCATCCACGCCCGTCCCTTCATCATCTCCGGCTGCAACTCCTCCCTCACCATGTACCCCGGTATACACCAATCCCCTCCCAATACCTACCTATATTAAAAACCTCTCCTGTAACCCCTCCACCCACTCCCTCTCCCTCCACCCCCATATCTCCACTCCATATCCCATCGTCGCCCATACCAACCTATCAAACATCCACACCCTTTTCCCCCAAGAAACTATTCCGATGATTGAGTTGTTTTCATATTTTTTAAATCAAACTGGTACTGCACCCCAAAATTGGAAAGAATTTATTTCTACACCTAATAATAAATCATCAATAAATTAAATAAAACTCACCCTTTCGGACATTCCTTTCCTTCCTTTTCGGAAACATGTATCACTAGCTCACTGTACCGATCCTGGCCATCGGTGAATGAAAAGATTTATGGCAGTGTCGCGCCCAGTGCTCAACTGATCGCAGGAACATACGACACCACCCAAAGTAAAGGGACGCAACATCAAATGCGTTCGGATTAATGTACCCAATTTTCACTTCACTGCACGGCTACTAACACTGATCACTTAATTTATTTTTCATGGAACCTGTGGTTCGTACGTTATAAAAATTGGTGGAAATGAATTTTCACTTGGCGTTGGGAGCCGTGGATACAGCTGCGCAAATGCTCGTACAGGAGTAGCTGCGTCTCCGTTGTTCTAGGCGCAAACCCAGAACATTGCGTAATACTATTGTGTAGAAAACATTTGTCTGGCGCGATTTCTGACTGAGTGACAGGATTTTTTGACGTGACTATGTCTGTTGCTTGAATACTGGGAGGCATTCCAGAAAACCAGATGATAATAAAAACGGGGAATACAGTTTGGCATTGCAGTTTCGAATCTATGGTATACCTATATCCGAAATCCAATTGCACCACTCGATACCCAAAGGATCAAAGAATTTGTTGCGCTAAGTGAGAACCGTGGCGCATCGTACGGGGCGGAGGGGGACGCACCATCATTTTGGGTTGGTTTTGCCGCGTCTGGAAACTACCGCGCAGTATAACTTCTGATACGGTGCAGTTACGACGCTCGTTTTGGTTTCAATCGGCAGCTATCGTCGAGATTTAACGGTTCCTTATATAAAACATTAGCAACGAGTAGTTATGGTGATGTTGTATAGAGTTGAAGTTAAAAATTAACAAAAGTCAATATAATGCCGGACTATACTCGACAAAAAGCCAAGTTGAAATATAGAAATCGCATATGGTTGGAAAGATCGTCTCGCCAGCAATCCAGTGATACCCATTGTAGGCGCTTGGCGCTCGGAAACGGCGGCCTATGGTGCGAGAGTGGCCCATAGGTGGCGTCGGTTAGTTAGGAGTTCGGAACTAAGGGACCACGGGAAGTCGCCGTAGGTGAATCGGTTAGGCGGCTCTGGCCAGCACGCGGAAGGCCCGGGTTCGAGTCCCGGCAGAGTGGCTTTCCCCTTTTCCGGCTCCTACACCATAAAACCCCATATGAGTGAATTAAGCGGTGTCAGGAACGCTAGAATATCGCAAGATCGCACGTTATGCGACTTTATGCTCGGCAAGTTCAACCTCTCTTATACCCTAACTCCTCAAACGACTCTAGGTAGTATCTGTAGGGTAACTGTGGGAGAATCCGACCACTTTTTGGAAAAGAAATTGTAGCATCGTTGTTTTTCACATTTTTGTCGTTTTATGCACATTAAAGCAAAGCCCAAGCAATTTAGGGTATATATAAATTATAGTGTGCGATAATTTCAAATACTTATTTTGATTTTCAACAAAAAACATTGGCACTGCAACTGGTCGGTCTCACCCGCATGTCGGGGTTAGACCGTCCACCCAGTACGGGTGAAACCGACCTTGAAAAATAACAAAAAGTAGCTTACAAAAAATATAATACACGAAGAAGTTAATTGATATGTTACTTCTTCTTCAGTTCTCCATGTAAATCGCAAACATTCTTGTACTTGGAGCATCTAATCTCATGAAACCAACGGCTTCAGTGCACACATGTAATCCAATCGTCGCTTTTCAAGATTTCGAAATAGTTTCCTCCGCATCCCACGCATTCGTTTTCGTCACAGTCTTTTAACGACATATCACTATTTTGTAGAATGGAATTTTCGCTCCGTGAATCTGAAGATGGATTTACGGTAAGAAAAACACATGTGGTCGGATTATCCCATAATCAAGGGAGTGATCGACAACCATGTCAAAAGAAATTAAAAACGAATACATACGTATTGTTGGGGTGATACTGTAGTTTTATGCATATTATATCCCTCAATATCGGTATAGTGTAAATAAACATAGCTATCTATCAAATATCACCAGCACTGTAACTTGGTCTAAAAACTTTCAGACTCGCATAAAGTGTTAAGTGTTTCCTACAATTTAAATATTGATTTGTGACAATGGTCAATGTGAGATAAACAACAAGCGCCTTTATTTCTTTTATGTCAATGACACACAGTGCCCTACCCTAGTAGCATTTGTTGTTGGCATACAGTTGGGCCACGCACATAATTTTAGTTGGCCAACAGTTAGATTTGGCACTTTTTTTCAGGTTGGGCCAACAACAGAGGGCCAAGGTAGGCTTTCCTACTCTTGCCCTACTATTTATAGGGCTTACCGTAAAAGCCCCATTGAAAGTTTCTTTCCAGAAGGCGTCTTAAACAACTTCAAAAGACGTTGTAAAGACGTCTTCTTCAGGTCTGGATTAGGAAAAAAAAATTTCGCGTTGAAGAGGGGAATTGAACTCAGACTTTCCGCTTAGAAAGCAACCGCTGTTTGCAACTATCCAATACACTTACTTGTAAACAGTTCTAATTTTTAGGTACATAACAAGTATTAAGTGTTTCTAAAAACTATGCAGTGACGCGAAATATTCTACAAAATATCATTCGACCTTTAGACTCGTTCCTTAAGATTTCACATTCGTCTTAAGACAGACGTCCTCTTTACGTATTTATAAATAAGGAAAGAAAAACCACAACTTGGAATATAATAACAGGTGTTTGGATGTAGCAAATTTTCTGACATTTGTAAGACGACATTTAATCATCGTTGTAAATTGTTTGTTAATTAACCAACCATGGTTGGCATTACTACGCATAGTAATTATAGGCCCAACATTGAATATTCGTTGGTAAACTGTCGTAAGTTTTTTGCCGTAAGCCCTATGTTGGGAATTTGTAGGCAAAACTCTAACTATATCCCAACTAATTCCCAACTGTTGGCTACCGTTGGCCAACCGAAAATGCTACTAGGGTATCTTGCGTCAGTCTTAAAATATCACCACTGGCCGGACTCTCCCGCTGGTCGGTCTCTCCCAGACTTACCCTATTGATATAACGTTCACCAGAATTCTCGATATATCGTATATGCCATTTGCAGCCTACTTTTCATATCACAGACCATATCAATGAAATTATAACACAGTAATTATTTTTTGTTTAATTTTCTTCCTAATCCCGGCGACAAGAAAACATTCTCTTGGTGGACACTGTAGACGTTGTTACATGGGCCCTTCAGGTCCATCCCGTGCTCGCTGTCCTCGCGTCGCTTTCATCCGAAAAGGCGATTTAGCGGAATCGCCTCGTGTGTAGCAATCGCGTTGCGCTTAGCCCGTGGCAATGACCGTAGGGACAACGACCGCGCTCGGCCGGGCCACGGATATTTCGCAAACATCGAAGAATTAGTGAAGCAATCGACAGCTGCCGACAGGGCAGTTTCCCCCATTCCTGGGGGCTGTCCGAGGTTCGGCCCGCGACGAAGAACCGCGGAACAGGGATTCGTTTTCGAGAGCTCGTGCTAGGAAGTTGCGACGAACCAGCGGGCCGTCTAGAAACCGCGACCTCGTCTCCACGTAGATTCCGCGACACCCGTCCGGACGGTCGAGATCAGCCCTGGGTATCTCCATCCGACACACCACGAACGGCCTAGCCGGGAGAGCCCTTGAGCGAGGTACGAACCGCCATTGACACCGCGAAGACGTGCGACGGAACGAGATAGCGAGATCGTCGACGGACTCCGTTTGCGCCGACTTCCGTGTGCTACCCGAGAGCACAGCGAGCGACCACGACCTACGCCAGGTTGAGCGACCGACAGAGCGTACGAAGCGATAATCGGCAAGCGTGCCGAAACCCGAGCTCACTGCGATAGCAGGGACGGAGCGACGTCCCTAGGGTATGTCTTTATAATTACTTTAACCTTTTATTCAGAATATATTTTACTGTGTTATTTCCCCTGAATTCCGAGTCACCATTGATTTAAACCCCTTCACTCCTTATCCTCCCTCGGTAAGTTTAGTCAAGGCGTGCTTTAGCACCTCGAAAGAGCAAGAACCCCGCGAATCACCCTAGTCGCTCAGGGCGATTCGCCAAAAGCCCCTTCAGGACGTAACAACGTATTCGCGTGACCCGTCCGAACCCCGAACACAGACCCACCCGAATTTTCCATGTACCCATTGCTTTGAGATAGACAGCAGACACCACGTGTTTCGGTTCGAAAGGGTCCGAAGAGAAAGAAACAGAAATTCTTCGAGTTGCTATAAAGAAGAAAATGCATACCATACCTATTTCCCCTTTCCGAAACCCTGAGTTCACGTCTGCTACGATGTGAAACCAATTAAGCCATCAATTTCTTAAAACTGTTGGAAACCGTTCTCCACCGCCGACTCGCGGTACAATACGGTTATAAACCACGACCCTAGCGAGATGCTCTGTCCGATCAGCTAGATTAACTTTTGGGAACTAGCAATTAAAAAGTATTATCCAATATTAATACGCCTCGCGGAGAGACACAGGAAGAAAATGGGGTAGTCCATTGACTGCGCGTGGTTACGCCTGCGTCGTTCTCCCTACAAATTCGAAACAGATCCCTTATCTCTCGTGTATAAACACGCGCTCGTATTTCAATACAAAAGTACGCGTTGTTGTATTCTGTGCGGGAGAATTACGAGAGGTGCTAACCTGACCAATCGCACCTGCATCCCTCCCAATCGGCCACGTTAGTATAAATACGCGCTCGAATTTCAAATCAAAAGCACGCATTGACGTATACCGTACGAGAGATGGTGGGCTTTGGGGACGAGACATTGTTGCGAAGAGGGCTTTTAAGAGAAAGTTCTGGTTTATGCCGAGAACAGCGGCGACCGAACTACTGCTGTACGAGAATTTGCGCGGTTGTACCCACGGCTCCAAACGCCAAGTGAAAATTCATTTCCACCAATATTTATAACGTAGGACAAACACGTTCCATGTAAAATAAATTAAGTGATGAGTGTTAGTAGCCGTGCAGTGAAGAGAATATTCGCTACATGAACCCGAACGCACTTTACGTTGCGACTCTTAACTTTGGGTGATTTCGTCTGTACCTGCGATCAGCTGTACACTGGGCGCATCCTTCGATGACCAGGATCGGTTTAGTGACTAATGACGCAGGTTTTCAAGCTGCAGCTGAATTTTTGTTACGTTATTGGTGATTATTATTTTTTAAATTTAACGCAGGTGATTCTGCCAATAGCGGTGAAAAATGTCGGCATTGGGATGGCTCGGTGAGAAGGAAAGTAACCCAACAGGAACGATCCTTTTGGGACTGGCACAGTTTATTTTCTGTAGTCCGACTTGACCACTGGACGTCACAAACACTGATACAGCACACAATGACTATGAGACAGTAACGCGTTAGCGATTGGCAAAAGCGGTTCGCGTGAAAAGGATGCCTTGTAACAATGGCGCCATAGACGTGAGAAGTTCGTTTGGACAGTGCGTGTCACAGCGGTGATGTTTTCAAACTAACGGTCGCCGAGCGAGCGCTCCGAAAAGATCGTTGACGTCAACACGCAATGTCAGTGGGCCTCAGCTGAGGTCTGTGAAGATAGCACCCCCAAATTCGAATTTTTGGAAAAACGAAACGGCATTCGTTTGTCCATCGTTTGCCCATATTTGCCCTTAAAAAATTTTCGTTTGCCCACCCTTCAAAAAAAAGTTATGGCAAAAAAAAAATTTTTTGTCAGCACCCCCATGAAAACATTTTAATGATTTCGAAGTGGGAAACGATTGTCCATCGTATGCCCACGTTTGCCCACCCAACAATTCTTTTTTTCCACCCTTCAAAAAAAAGTTACGAGCAAATTAAAAAATTTTATATTTTTTTCGAAAATATTATCAAAATCGGTGGTTTAACGATTGATCCTGGTAGCTTAGATGTAGGAGAGATTTGCCCACCCAATAATTTCGTATGCCCTGTGACGTCCCACGATTTTTCGCGCGTTTCTTATTCCATAAACCTCAAAATCACACCACCAAAGTCTGTCGAACTCAACTCCTACCCCATCTCCTCAATCATTGATCACCTTGATGTTGCACCTTAGCGGTCAACAACACAAGATGATGAATTCAAACCTCCACCTCGCTGATGTACCTTAGCGGTCCCCATCGCGAGATGATCGTTGCAAAACCCACTTCGCCTATTCGTCCTACAAGGCACGAATCATTCCCTTTAAAACGAATTCAAACAAGTCCCTCGTTACAAATCCCTCTTAAAATCGAGACCACGTCTCAATCCCCTCTTTACGACTCATGAAGTCCAAGCCACTCTAACCCCTTTCCTATCAAACACCCAAAATCCAATCGAAGAGTTGAGTATCTCTACTACAGTTACAAAAACCCCACGAACCTAATTACGACGCATTTGGCGTACGTGACAAAATATGGCTATTAATAGCCATACCGTTTACAAAAACCCCGGAAATCATACTGCGTCTTATTCCGAAATGTGTCAAGGTCTTTACCGCGCGTACCCCCGCAATACTCCTGTGAAATTACATAAATACGAGGTCCTGCGAGGCCTCGTCCTCTTTCATCGCTACTCTTTCTACGACAAATCGTTCACGACCAAACGGGTTTATTTGCGAAAGTATATTTTAACAAGTGTTAAACTTTAAAATCAGTGCTCTACGACAACGATTGTAAGCATTTATAATTATCTTATATTACTCTGCACATAATCTTCATACTATTTGTTACTATTATTTCATTTATTGCTTAATGCAATCATATTATTATCTCATTTATTGCTTAATGCAATCATATTATTATTCATATTACTTTCATATTATACTGTTCTTTCATTAACGCTTATTTTATATCTATATCTTTGTCTAATAACCGCTTACTGCGATCTTATTCCTTTATATTATTAACGATCATTATTAAAGGTATTTCGTTCTATAACTTATATATTGTACCTCATGTCCATACATACAGGGTGTCCCAAAAATGTCGCTGTTCCTTGAAAGGGGTGATTCAGGGGGTGATTTGAAACAACTTTTTCCTTAGCGAAAATATTGTCCGAAGCTTCGTTAAGGAGATATTAACAAAAAGCCCCGACCAATCAGAGCGCGCGCCTTCCGCTGGAGCTCCCGCGGTAGCGTTGGCTACGCGGTAGGCGACCGCGCTTGTACTACGGACGTACGAACAAGCAAGTCGGCATGCATCGAAGGAAACCGCGTTACCCAATTTTTTTTTTAAAGCAGAATCATAAATAATAATTATTTGAAGTGAGAGAACAAGAAATACGTAAATTTCGTTTTCAAATAACGCATAAACGAAAAGGTAATGTAGCAGAAAATGTGCGACATGTGATCGTAATTCGTTATTGAGGTAAAAATCCGTAGATTAATAACGGCCAACCCAACTAAATTTAAACAATAATATTAGGTGTATGAATAAATTCTTTCCGACTGGATTTACATAATCAGTACAAAGCTACTGAATTTCTATCGCAGTGGTATTTTTCATATTTTTTAAATCGAACTGTTATTGTACCCTAAAATCGGAAAGAATTGATTTCTACCCCTAATAATCACCAATAAATTAAATAAAACTCACCCATTCGGACATTCCTTTCCTTCCTTTTCGGAAACCTGTGTCACTGGGTCACTGTACCGATCCTGGTCATCGGTGGACGAAAAGATTTATGGTAGGGTAGCGCCCAGTGCTCAGCTGATCGCAGGTATTCGCAGGACACCACCCGAAGGTAAGGGTCGCAACGTCAAGTGCGTCCGGGTTAATGTACCGAATATTCACTACACTGCACTGATACTAACACTGATCACTTAATTTATTTTCTACGGAACGTGTTGTTCCTATGTTCCACTGCCAACGCTCGCACGGTAGCACTCGCGTCCCCGTCGTTCCGCGCGTACACCCAGAACATAGCGTAATACTCTTCGGCGGAGTACATTTCTGGGACGAGATTACTAGCTGACTGACATGATTTTTTCCCAAGCAACTTCCTCTACCCCCAAATAGTTTCTCTCGTTCCATTATGAGTTTACTCCCACCAGGACAAGAGGCTTTAGGTAAAAAGAAGCCAGCACATTTTCGAAGCACACGTGTTTTGCAGAAGTGCAAGGAACGAACCATCCTACACTTTCACAAACGCCCGCGCTCGGTCCTTCAACTGCCAATGTACCCATTGCTTCGAGATAGAAAACAGACACCACGTGTATCGGTTCGAAAGGGTCCGAAGGGAAGAGACGTAGAAAGTCTTCGAGTTGATAATAGGAAGAAAATTCACGTCTGCTACGAGGCGGAACCAATTAAGTCATAAATTATCCGCTGACTTGCGGGATAATACGGTCATAAACCGCGACCCTGGCGAAATGCTCTGGCTGATCAGCCTGATTAATTTTGGAGAACTAGAAATTACAGAGTATTATCCAGCATCAATACGTCTCGCGGAGAGACACAGGAAAAGAAGGGTAGTCCGCTGACTGCGCGTAGTCCCGCCTGCTTCGTCCTACCCTCAAATTAAAGGCGAATCCCTTATCTCTCGTGCCTAAACACGCACACGAATTTCAAAACAAAAGCTCGCGTCGACGTATTCGGTGCGAGAGAAGGTGGGCCTTGGGTAGGAGATATTGCTGTGAAGAGGGCCTCTTGAGGACAGTTGCCATTTGCGAGGGATGCAGGGCCAATCGGACCTCAAGCCCACAGTCCCTCGCACCGAATACGTCGACGCGTGCTTTTGTTTTGAAACCCGAGTGCGTGTTTAGACACGAGAGATAAGCAGGCCCGATTGGTTAGTTTGCGGCCAATGGGACTTCAAGCCCAAAGTCTCTCGCACCGAATACGTCGACGCGTGCTTGTGTTTTGAAATTCGAGCGCGTCTTTATACTCGAGAGATAAGGGATTCGCCTTTAATTTGAGGGTAGGACGAAGCAGGCGGGACTACGCGCAGTCAGCGGACTACCCTTCTTTTCCTGTGTCTCTCCGCGAGACGTATTGATGCTGGATAATACTCTGTAATTTCTAGTTCTCCAAAATTAATCAGGCTGATCAGCCAGAGCATTTCGCCAGGGTCGCGGTTTATGACCGTATTATCCCGCAAGTCAGCGGATAATTTATGACTTAATTGGTTCCGCCTCGTAGCAGACGTGAATTTTCTTCCTATTATCAACTCGAAGACTTTCTACGTCTCTTCCCTTCGGACCCTTTCGAACCGATACACGTGGTGTCTGTTTTCTATCTCGAAGCAATGGGTACATTGGCAGTTGAAGGACCGAGCGCGGGCGTTTGTGAAAGTGTAGGATGGTTCGTTCCTTGCACTTCTGCAAAACACGTGTGCTTCGAAAATGTGCTGGCTTCTTTTTACCTAAAGCCTCTTGTCCTGGTGGGAGTAAACTCATAATGGAACGAGAGAAACTATTTGGGGGTAGAGGAAGTTGCTTGGGAAAAAATCATGTCAGTCAGCTAGTAATCTCGTCCCAGAAATGTACTCCGCCGAAGAGTATTACGCTATGTTCTGGGTGTACGCGCGGAACGACGGGGACGCGAGTGCTACCGTGCGAGCGTTGGCAGTGGAACATAGGAACAACACGTTCCGTAGAAAATAAATTAAGTGATCAGTGTTAGTATCAGTGCAGTGTAGTGAATATTCGGTACATTAACCCGGACGCACTTGACGTTGCGACCCTTACCTTCGGGTGGTGTCCTGCGAATACCTGCGATCAGCTGAGCACTGGGCGCTACCCTACCATAAATCTTTTCGTCCACCGATGACCAGGATCGGTACAGTGACCCAGTGACACAGGTTTCCGAAAAGGAAGGAAAGGAATGTCCGAATGGGTGAGTTTTATTTAATTTATTGGTGATTATTAGGGGTAGAAATCAATTCTTTCCGATTTTAGGGTACAATAACAGTTCGATTTAAAAAATATGAAAAATACCACTGCGATAGAAATTCAGTAGCTTTGTACTGATTATGTAAATCCAGTCGGAAAGAATTTATTCATACACCTAATATTATTGTTTAAATTTAGTTGGGTTGGCCGTTATTAATCTACGGATTTTTACCTCAATAACGAATTACGATCACATGTCGCACATTTTCTGCTACATTACCTTTTCGTTTATGCGTTATTTGAAAACGAAATTTACGTATTTCTTGTTCTCTCACTTCAAATAATTATTATTTATGATTCTGCTTTAAAAAAAAAATTGGGTAACGCGGTTTCCTTCGATGCATGCCGACTTGCTTGTTCGTACGTCCGTAGTACAAGCGCGGTCGCCTACCGCGTAGCCAACGCTACCGCGGGAGCTCCAGCGGAAGGCGCGCGCTCTGATTGGTCGGGGCTTTTTGTTAATATCTCCTTAACGAAGCTTCGGACAATATTTTCGCTAAGGAAAAAGTTGTTTCAATTCACCCCCTGAATCACCCCTTTCAAGGAACAGCGACATTTTTGGGACACCCTGTATACATGTCATAATACATATTATAAATGTTATGTGTTGATAAACTATACTTGTATAATTGAGGTGGGCTCGGTCACAGTGACACTGTCTGGCGTCGGATGCTTTTGGATATCCTTTTATTAATAATGACAACACGTGGTTATAATAGTTCCAACTCAAGGATAAGACAGCACTAAATATAACGTGAGATGGCGACACTCTCAACACACACACATACATGGGATGCAGGGAATACATATATATATATATATATCCTTAACATCCCCCCCATTCAATGCATCCAGTGTTAATCCACTCTGTATTCTAACCCTAGACCTTTACAACAGAATAAATGTTTTTGTTTATTTAACGATTTTGTCAGCACGTCTGCGACCATTTTCTCAGTGGGTAGATATCTTATTTCAAACTTATTATTTTTTATGGCGTCCCTCACAGCATGGTGCTTGAGATCTATATGTTTTGTTCTATCATGGAATACAGTATTTTGTGTAAGTAATCTTGCACTTTGATTATCACTGAAAATTATTACCTTCATATCTATTCCTATTTCTTTAAGGAAATTTTTAATGTATATAGCATCTTTCGCTGATTCGGCAATTGACACATACTCGGCTTCTGTCGTTGACAGTGCTACAGTTTTTTGTTTCCTAGATTTCCACGCAATAGCTGCATTCGATAAGATAAATGCGTATCCTGTATAAGATTTTCTATCGTTTGTGTCCGATCCCCAATCTGCATCAGCATATCCAGTCAGATTAAAGCTACCTTTTCTAAATGTGAGTCCCAAGTTTATAGTTTCCTTCAAATATCTCAGTATCCTTTTAGCTGCGATCCAATGTTCATGCTGGTATGCTGATGCAAATTGAGCCAAATACACTACACGGTTCATTATATCTGGTCTAGACGTTACGGATAAATACATCAGGGTGCCAATGAGCTCCCTATATGGTACTCTAACATCATAACTAGTCTCACCCAACGTGAGTTGTTCATTTACATTTCCTGGTGTATTTACCCCTTTCGCATCAAACATTCCATACCGCTTTAGCGCATCATTTATATATTTCCTTTGTATTAAAGTTATTTCATTTCTCTTTCTCACAATTTCTATACCTAGACAAAACTTTGCTTCACCCATGTCTTTTGTCTCGAATTCTATCTTTAATTGCTCTTTTATTTCGTTGATCTTGCACACATTATTTCCTGCTATTAAGATATCATCAACGTAAACTAGAACTAATATAAAAGTATCATTTTGGTTTATGAAATATATGCATGGGTCAGCCACGCTTGCTGTAAGACCCATCCCTCGCAGTTTTGAATCTAACAATATATTCCATTGTCTACTCGCTTGTTTTAAACCGTACAATGCTTTGTTCAATTTGCAACATGCTTTATTTTTACCTCGTATTTGTTTGAGCATTTCTGTCGCTTTCCTTTTAATTTCATTTTCATCTTTTTCTATAATATCGTTTAAAGAATACTCTAATAATTCCGGCATTTCTAGATAAATTTCTTCCTCCAGTTTTCCATTTAAGAACGCAGAGGTGATGTCTAACTGATGTATCACATAATTATACTCTACTGCTATAGCTATTAATATTCTCAATGATTCTAGACGCGCAACGGGAGCAAATGTCTGTTCATAATCGTAGCCTCTTACCTGACTAAATCCTCTCGCTACTAACCTAGCTTTTCTCCTATAGGTTTCTCCATTACTATTCGTCTTATTTGTTAAGACTATTTTACTGTCGACTAGTGTTCTATCATTTGGTTTCTCCGCTATTTCCCAGGTGTCATTTTTCAGTAAACTTTTAAACTCACAACGAATTGCTTCTAACCAGTCCCTTTTGTTTTCTCCTTCAATCGCTTGGTACAAGTCTATTTCTGCGTAATTGGCGTTTGCTTCCTCGAAGACCTCATCTTCTTCGTCATCACTTGCATCATTGACCTCATTTGTTTCCGTCTGTTCTATATTGCTGCTCGTTGACCTATACTGCTTCCTCGGTCTTCCCGGTTTCCCAGTACGAATTATCCTCGGTCTTCCTGGTAGACGCTTTTCATAGTCCTCGCTGTCCATACGTTGTACGCTCTCGTCACTTTCCTGTTCTTCATTATTTATTGGAAATGACAATATATCTAGCCCTTCTTCGTTCATTTCATTTTCTTTTTCAATAATTTCCTCCTCTCTTTGTTTTTCGCTTGGCATCCGACTTACTTCATTGAAGAATTTAACATCCCTCGACACAACAACCTTTCTCAATTTTGGAATGTAGATACGATAGCCTTTTGTTTGTTCCGAATAGCCAACGAGAAACCCTTCTCTCGTTCTGTCGTCCATTTTTCCTCTCGTGTTGCTTTTATCAACGACATAGGCTTTAGTGCCAAATATTCTAAAATACTTGATATTTACATCTTTCTTGCTCCACAAACTATAGGGTACCTTGCCATCGAATGAATTTGTAGGACATCTGTTTCTTATGTGGTTAGCCATCGTGATGGCTTCTGCCCAAAATTCCGCTGCCATTCCTGACTTTATCATCATGCAACGCGCCATGTCTAGTAACGTCCTGTTCTTTCTTTCTGCAACCCCATTTTGTTGTGGGGTATACGGGGCACTCAGACGTCTTTGTATTCCACAATCGCTCAAGTATCTATCAAAAATGGCGTTACAATACTCTTTACCATTATCTGTTTGTAGGTATTTTATCTTCTTCGCACATAAATTTTCCGCCATATTCTTATACGTCTTGAACGCATCAAAGGCATCACTTTTGTTTTTCAACATGTATACCGTGCAATATCTGGAATAATCATCTATATATGTACAGAAATATCTTGCTCCACCTACCGATTGCACTCTAAACGGACCACAGATATCACTGTGTATTATTTCCAATTTTTGTTTGGCACGTTCATGCACTGAATTGAATGGTGATCTCGTTTGTTTTCCCAAAATGCATATTTCACATTCAGGAAGTTTACCATTCGTCTCTATATTACCCATTTCCAAATCCTTCAATAACTTTCTCAGGTCTTTTTCATTTAGGTGACCCATACGCTCATGCCACAATCGTAGGTCTAAACTATCTTCAGCCTTCTGAGCAATATGCGCACCAGATTGCCTTATGTAATATAAATTTCCTATTCGGTCCGCTATCATCTTCGTATTTCCCTTAGTATCTTTTACCACGGCAGTGTCTTTCTTAAATAAGACCATATGACCTTTGTCTGCTACTTTTGCCACAGACAATAAATTTGTCCGTAGATCAGGTACCAGCAGCGTGTTCTCTAAATCGATTAATTTATTCCCACCTTGAACTTCAATGTTTACCTCGACTGTACCTTTTCCTTCGACTTTTGTTGAATTCTTATTAGCTAAGTTCAGGCTTTCCTCTACTGATTTTAGATTTTGAAATGAATTCATCTCCTTACACAGGTGGGTGGTACAACCACTGTCTAAGCACCAGCGGTTAGTCAAGTTTTCTGGTTGCTTGTTTCCCTCTTCCGCATTTGCTACATGATATACTTCCTTTACCACATTAGCACTGTCATTGGTGCCGCCAGCACTTTTGCCTTTCTTTGGTGCAATCTTTGAATAACATTTTGGTGCAATGTGGCCCCTTTTGTTACACCTAAAACAAACTATATTACTATTAGGTTTATTTTTAAAATTACCTTTATTGTCGTTTCTGTGCTCTCCGGTAATTCTCTCTTGATTATTGTTGTTTGTAAACTGCTTGTTTTTCATAGTAGCCATCAATGCGTTAGAGGTTCCACCTGAATTATTATTTTGTTTTCTCGCATCATTTTCCTCAAGAATCTTTATTTTTAACATTTCTGCATCAGGTAATTTATCGCGCGACTCAATCGCACATCTAAAATTCTCATAACTTGCAGGAAGGCTGTATAGCAGCATGATTGACAATAGGTCTGCATTTATTTCAATACTCATCTCCGCTAATTTGTCGACTGCATCAAAGAATTTATTGATGTGCTCTCTTACGTCCTCGTTTTCCTGCATCTTTTGTAGCGTTAGCTGCTTTAAGAGCGTAGCCTTTCTCGCAGGCCCTTTCGAGGCGTATATCGATTCAAGTTTTATCCAAGTCTCATGTGCTGTTCCACAACACTTTAGTTGCATTAGCTCACTTGGGGCAATGCTTAATATCAAATCTGACTTGGCCTTTTTATCCTCTGTTTGCCACTTATTGAAAGCTGCTATTGAAGCAGCATTTCCTTCCACAATCTCTGGCTTTATTTTTTCGCCAGACACATATGGCCACAAATCATTTTTTATTAATAATGCTTCTACCTGCATTCGCCATGTGGCATAATTGCTTTTGTTTAAAGGTTCGATTCTTGATAGGTTCAAATTCATACTTTACTTTTATCACCTTCCACGTGGTTAACCTCAAAATTTATCACGTGAATTTTCTATCTCACTGATAACGATTATTTTTAATAAAAGAATCCTGGGCCCATAACCTGATAAACTATACTTGTATAATTGAGGTGGGCTCGGTCACAGTGACACTGTCTGGCGTCGGATGCTTTTGGATATCCTTTTATTAATAATGACAACACGTGGTTATAATAGTTCCAACTCAAGGATAAGACAGCACTAAATATAACGTGAGATGGCGACACTCTCAACACACACACATACATGGGATGCAGGGAATACATATATATATATATATATATATCCTTAACATGTGTTAATGCTAAAAGCCCCGCATAATTATAATAACCGCTTCAACAAAGTTAATAAACCGCTTTGTTTTCTATCACGTTTCGAATTATTGTGTGTATCCTCAAGTCATAAAGATTCTTAACGAAACCAAGCTGCCGCGACAGCTGATTCGCGAGAGCGCGCCCAGTGTTTACAAACATTACTGCATGAGTCGTGCAATATACAGAAGAACTAAACGTGGTTTCTTTTACACAAATGCAACGGTAAATCCTATTTCACAAACCAAAACAAATACGAAGTGCCGTAACGGGTGTTCTCTAAATATACATTTACCTTCCCTGGTCGATTAGAGTGACGGATTAAATATTCGCGCCTAAGTTCCTCTCAAACCTCAGCGTGACGGATTCAATATTCGCGCCTGGCCTTCCCTCAAAACCCTCAGTGTGAAGGATTCAAGATTCGCGCCTGAGTTCCCTCAAAACCCTCAGTGTGAAGGATTCAAGATTCGCGCCTGAGTTCCCTCAAACCCCTCAGAGTGAAGGATTTAAGATTCGCGCCTGAGTTCCCTCAAACCCCTCAGAGTGAAGGATTTAAGATTCGCGCCTGAGTTCCCCAAACCCCTCAGAGTGAAGGATTTAAGATTCGCGCCTGAGTTTTCCCTTCTTCATGTCATTGTTCCCCAAAGACCTCGCCCGGGACGTGACAGTGGCCATGATTTTCTTTACTCTTGGATTTCTATAATGGCTGCATGTTTATTCGCAGAGGTGTCTTGGACACGAATGATGCGATAATTAGATGCGAGGTTTGAGACGTGGTCTCGATTTTAAGAGGGATTCGTAACGAGGGACTTGTTTGAATTCGTTTTAAAGGGAATGATTCGTGCCTTGTAGGACGAATAGGCGAAGTGGGTTTTGAAACGATCATCTCGCGATGGGGACCGCTAAGGTACATCAGCGAGGTGGAGGTTTGTGTTGATCATCTTGTGTTGTTGACCGCTAAGGTGCAACATCAAGGTGATCGGCTATTGAGGAGATGGTGTAGGAGTTGAGTTCGATAGACTTTGGTGGTGTGATTTTGAGGTTTATGGAATAAGAAACGCGCGAAAAATCGTGGGACGTCACAGAGGTATTGCTAAAGACCTCGTCTACACTCTTGGGACAATAACGATAACTTTATTGGGCAACAACGTTACTTTCCATGTAGTTGAAGATGATTTCCCAATCAAACCACACCGAATACTTGGAACCGAATTCTTTATAAAGCAGAATGCTTCAATTCATTATTCAAAGTAACAGTTAGAGTTCAAAGGAAACTCTATCCCGTTTGTAAATAGATATCAACTCGTATTATCCGCCAGATCAAAAACGGTCTGTTCTGTAAATATATCAAATTCAAATGTAAAGGAAGGATATTTACCTAGATTAGAATTAGGTACCGGAATTCATGCAGGTAATGCTCTCGTCCGTAATCAGGACGGCAAAGCGTACTTACAAATTATAAATTCTAATGAAGTGGACACAACAATCACTGTACCTACTGTTGAATTGGAAGAATTCGAAATTGTGATCCCAGAACCCAAACAAAGACGACCGAAAGAGACTAAGACGTCTAAATACGTCACTCCTATCAAGCCCCTCTTTCCCCAGGATCCGTCGATCCATCATTCAGAGGTATCCGCGAAGGTACACTCGCTCTCATCCCCAAGGCATTATGCCGAAACAACCCTTCCCCTAGAATTCCAAGAGTCTCTAACTATGGCGTCGGGTGAGGAAATACAAACAATTTCTGAAGAAACCGCAACACGAATGGAACAAGTGCTTAAGTTAATTTCAATGGAACATATGAATCCGGAAGAAAAACTTCATGTCCAAAGAATTTTATGTAAATACCACGACCTCTTCCATTTACCAGATGAGAAGTTAGGCCATACAAACGCTATCCAACATGGGATCCAAACAACGGACCCAGTGCCTGTAAATACTAAACAATATCGCTTCCCTCCTGTACATAAGAAAGAAATTGATAAACAGGTAAAGAATTTACTAGAAAACGAAATAATAAAGCCATCATTATCACCTTACAACTCACCTATTTGGATCGTCTCCAAAAACCCGGGACCTGATGGGGAACTCTTGTGGAGAATGGTAATTGACTTCAGGGATTTAAACGAAAAAACCGTTCCTGACGCATACCCACTTCCAAACATTAATGAAATACTGGACCAATTAGGAGGAGCAAAATACTTCTCCGTATTCGACCTAGCTTCTGGATTTCATCAAATCCCTATGAAACCGGAAGATGCACCTAAAACGGCTTTTTCTACACCTCATGGACATTATGAGTTTGTCAGAATGCCGTTTGGATTATGTAACGCACCAGCAACTTTCCAACGCTTAATGGATCACACACTTACAGGACTCCAAGGCACGAAAATGTTTGTTTATTTGGACGATATAGTCCTTTATGCGAGTTCCCTCACGGAACACCTGATTAAATTTAAAAAACTCGCTCAACGCCTGAGAGAGGCGAACCTTAAACTTCAACCTTCAAAGTGTAAATTTCTGCACAAAGAAGTCGCATATTTGGGTCACATAATCACAGAGCAAGGGGTAAAACCGGATCCAGGAAAAATTGAAGCCGTTCGAAATTACCCGGCACCAAGTACACCAAAAGGAATCAAACAATTCCTTGGTCTAACCGGATATTATAGGAAATTTATCCCAGACTTTTCTAAAATAGCTCGTCCGTTAACCCAACTATTGAAGAAGGACACCATATTCGAGTGGGGGCCGTCCCAGAAAACAGCTTTCGACCACTTAAGATTAGCATTGCAGAAAGAACTTATCCTGCAATATCCGAATTTTGACCTAGAATTTCATGTTACCACTGACGCTTCCGAATTTGCTATAGGAGGAATATTAAGTCAAAGTATCGATGGAAAAGAATTACCAATCGCTTATGCCTCTCGTCTCTTGAATAAAGCAGAGATAAACTATGCAACCATAGAAAAGGAACTCCTAGCCATTGTGTATTGCGTTAGGCATTTCCGACCCTATTTATATGGGAAGAAATTTATTTTATATACTGACCACCAACCCTTAATCTGGTTACATAGAGTAAAAGACCCAACGTCACGTCTCGTTAGGTGGCGCTTAAAGTTAGCGGAATACGACTACACAATTCATTATCAACCGGGAAAAAGCAATAAACTTGCAGACGCCCTGTCTCGTAATCCTCCTGTAAAGAGAGCGTGTCCCATACGACCGCGAGAGGAAACTGATGATGAGTGGGTGCCTAGTAAAAAGCCTCGAACTACCAATGAAACTAACAAGCGCCCAAAAGCGAAACCCACGAGGATCCAACCTCACCGGAAGGCACGAAAAGATCCAACGCCTATAATAGAGACCACCCCAGAAAGCGCACCAGAACCCATGAGTGGCATAGAAAATGAAATCCAACAGGAAGAAGCACAGGAATTAAATATTCCACGTCAAACCGTTTCACCTCCGCAATCTCCAATACCACTGGAACTGGAAGACTCTGATTCCGAAATAGAATCTAACGCGTCAAACGGATCAACTACTGATTCAGAATCATCGTTAATTGAGCTAAACGATTCTCCAGAAGAAACATACGAAGCGGATCCCGATAGGGACATTAGGACAGTACCAATAATTAGTCGCGACCCGTTGTCTTTACGAAAAGAAACGCTTGTCTTCTTCTTAAGCGCAGATGGGAAACCTTGCGACAATGGGGCCAAGCAACTAATAGAAACTGGAGCATTAGAAGAAGCGAACGAACTCACTTTGGGAAAGGCCCACGTAACATGTAATAAGGGACGAATCCTCATCGGGCTAGTCATAAAAGAAACGCAGAATACTCCCCTAACCACAATAACCTGGGGCGAAGCGTTATCTTCTTTTAAAGATACAATAAAAGAACTTGTAATATATTCATTTAGCATAGCCAAAACAACAAATATCGATCAATTGACCTGGCAAGATATCATTATGGACATTCTCGAAACCGTTGACGAGGAGGATATCGAGGTCACAATATGTTTACAAATAGTTCAAATTCCCGAAGAGTCAAAGAGACAAAATATAATTACAGAAAATCACGCGTCTGCATTAGCTGGACATAAAGGAGTAACTAAAACTTATAACCGAATTAGACACCATTATTTTTGGAAAGGAATGAAGAAAGCCGTTGAAGATTATATTCGAAAGTGCAAAGACTGTCAGCGGAAGAAACTCGTTCGTGTTAAAACCAGGCAACCAATGATTCTTACCGACACTCCTGGACGCGCCTTTGATAAAGTAGCATTAGATATAGTAGGACCGTTACCTACTACTAGAGAAGGAAATACATACATATTAACGATCCAAGATTTATTGACAAAATATTTCGTGTGCGTACCCCTTACACAGTCGACATCAATAAAAATCGCGGATGCGTTCATTAAAAAATTTATATGTCAATTCGGAGCTCCTAGAGCCATTCTCACCGACCAAGGAGCAAATTTCACCAGTAGATTCATGAAAACTATTGCACAAAAATTTAAAATCGAACAATTTCGAACCACAGCCTTTCACCCACAGACAAATGGCTCTTTAGAGCGATCGCATATAGTTCTAACAGAATACCTAAAAATGTATATCAATAAATACGATGACTGGGACGAATGGACCGACTTGGCCGCGTTTTCTTATAATACCAGCGTCCACGAGGGCACTGGTTACACTCCACACGAATTAGTATTCGGGAAAATAGCCCGGGTACCCAGCCGAAAGAGAGTACCCGAGGACTTCGAAAACGAAACCTATAATCAATACCTCTCGAACTTGAGTACGAGGGTGCAAGAATTACAAACCGCCGCTGCGGAAAAACTAAATCAATCTAAACTCCGACATAAAAAGTATTATGATCGTCACATTAACGAAGAGACTTTCAAACCGGGTGACCCAATTTTTGTCCTAATAGGACCAAAAAAAGGAAAATTCGGAGACCAATACTCGGGTCCTCACACAATATTAGAAGTTATTCCTTCACAAAATTTAAAAATATCGTGGAAGGGCAAAACGAAAATTATACACGCGAATAAAGCGCGTCTTGGTCGACTACGCGGGGATCCCGGTTGACCCTAAAAACATACCAAAACATATATTAATCTATCTTTCCTCTTAGCACAAAATGCCACACAAAAGGGCCCACAAGGCTGACAGGCCTAAGGCCAGAGGAGGAGGCCTCAAAAGAAAAATCGGCCACATCAAGTGGCTGCGCCAGGAGGCCAAGAGAGAAGGAAGGAGCCTCTCACCTCTTCTCCCAAGGGTGGTCTCCGCGCAGGTCATCAGGGAGGCCGAGCCCGGGGTCACCATCGAGGACTCTCCCCCCATGACGATGGATGACCTCCGACAATTTCAAGAGGCCACCACCCCACCGCTCCCTAACCACCCTTGTACAGTAGGTAGAGAGAGTCTCGCCACCCCACCAGCCTCTCCTTACCATTCTCCACCCCACCCCGAAAACCCAATTCCCTCCACCATCCCTCCTCAACCAGGTGTCGTGGAAATCCCAGACCCGGGGTCAGCTACTTTGGTCCCAGACCATACAGAACTGACACCCGAGTTTCTGGGTTGGTTCAATGACCGGTACAAAGACGGTTACGACCTCACGTTCATCCTGGACGATCTCTCATTCTCAACCCTTCAATACTCCTTTCCTCCCTATTAATCCCTCCAAAATTCCTTCCTTTATTCCTATCCTCTCCATGTAAATACTCCCTTGTAAATATTCCCTTATAAGTATTTCTATTTCTTTTATTTTTTTTCTATATATCTAGAGACGCGGTAGCGGCTCGACGCCAAGTACAGGAAAAAAAGTACAGAAAAGACACCCTATATATGGCGACTGTCGCTACTGCTTATCATTTACTCGTCGCCCGGCTAATCCAACCTAACCTGAAACTTATTTCATTAATATCTCATCACGCTAGCAATATTTTCTAAATTTAAAGGCATTTTTCTCATATAAACCGCATATAAGCTTTCGAATGAGACCACAATCAATAAAATCGGTTCACGCATATCAGAGATATGATAATATCGTCTCATGGATCTGTCGAAAACGGTAAGATTTTCTTCTCCTTCTTGGATAAATTTTTCGTCAACATAATACGTATATACGCGTTACACGCACACCTTCAGCCAAAAGAAACTAGTGTATGTTTTTTTCGTCGACTCTCGGGATTCGTCGACTCTCGGGATTATTCGGCCGGGATCGTCGTCCATATATATATTATATATATACCTATGTATACTATTTTGAATTTTATAACCTACCAAGTGTCATTCCATCATAACCTGCAAGTGTCAAATAAGGTAAGTTGTCCAAATTTGAAATGTCACGAGTTTTTACACTAAATAGGCGACTGAATTATTGTCTCAATTAACAAGGTAAGTCGCCAAATTTATTTAATAGATTTCTTATGTAGAGTCGCAGACTTGGAAGTTGTCCGGAGAAGGTTCGACAGAGAAGCACCTTCTTTCGCATAAGTTTCTAGAAATTTGTACCATGCTTGTACAAAATAATATATTGTAGTAGAAAATTGCATTGAATTTAAATTGCCAGATATTTGTATTTGTATACCAGTTTTTATTTTATGTAAAGCTTATTATATTATAGATAGAAATGAAGGGGACGCACAGGACTTCGATAAAAATGAAGGAGACGCACAGGCTTGGATACTAGAATTGAAGGGGACGCACAGGCTTGGATGGATAGAAATGAAGGGAATGCACAGGCGTGGAGGTTGTTCGGAGAAGATTAGATAGATAGACAGAGCATCTTGTTTCGCACAAGTTTCTGGAACTTTGTCAAATAAGGTAAATCGACAAAATTTGTCTAAAGACATAGCATTAAGAATTATTAAGAAAATAGATTATGGTGGACTGCTTACAATGTAAAGCAAGTCACATTAGTAAAGAAAGTACACTGAAAACACATCTCCGTTGATGCTTTTCAATCTTTTGTGAAAGACATTCGTAATACTTTAATTAATAAAATCCACAGTAGTTTCTACGCTATTCATTAATTTTACTAGTTTTCCATTAACAATATTTCAATTCACCAATAAATATACTAAACCAACACCAATAAAAATATTGAATCTCTTCATTCATTTTCGCTAAATTACCATTAGCATTTTTTAAATATCCTCCAACAAAACTTTCTACCATATGTTCTCACCTCCTTCGGACACATTATGTAGTCTCTACACTCACTAGAGCAAAAGACTACTCTATAAGTTCTACAGTAAGGTATATAACTAAAATGTGGCTTTTATATTTATTTACAGATAATCGAAGCAGAAGATGATGCAGTGCGATCTACATCAGAGAAAAAAATTTATTGAAACATAGCATTATTATTATTATATTAATTAAATGAGTTTATTCATATGCTTGCTTTATATCTGAAAATTCAAATTTTTAAATAAATCAATTCCACCAATCCCAATTATCCGAAGTTTATTCGTAGTTTGATATCACAAAAAAATGAAGATAATAATAAATATAATATTAAAAATTATCTAAAGTCATTCGCTATGCAGATTATCTTTGTAAAAAGAAGTGAGATCCCCCCCAAAACTTCAAAAAAGTAAAAAAATTACGCCAAGTACATGAAATCACAAAAAAAATAGAAGAAAATATGCAATCCCCCCCCCCCCAAAAATAGAAGGAAATATACAATATAAAAAAATATGTGAAATCAAAATGAGCTGCAAGTACATAAAGGTGCTTTCCAACTGCGCTTAGGATGACACAACTACAAATACACAGCTAAAATGCTGTGTTCGTATATTCTATTACTCATATCGCGGACATTTTAATTAACCCATCAGAATAAAAGAATCCCATTTAAAAACATTGTCGCAAATTACAAAATTAATGATATACAAAATTTGCGCGAATTATAACAATGGTTATTTATATAATGATATTTTAATAGGAATAAATATTTTATTCAAAATACTTGGCGCTGCGAAACCGAGAAAATGTTAATTGGTTTAGTATTAATAATTTGCAACAGCTCTCTTACAATGTATACCTACACACATTCACGAACGCACGCACAAGAAAGAAAGGAAAAGATTAATGCAATTTATACATATTTATTCAGTTTAGCAACACCAATTCGGGGAGCAGCGCCAAGTATTTTGAATAAAATATTTATTCCTATTAAAATATCATTATATAAATAACCATTGTTATAATTCGCGCAAATTTTGTATATCATTAATTTTGTAAAGCTATTAATTTGCGACAATGTTTTTAAATGGGATTCTTTTATTCTGATGGGTTAATTAAAATGTCCGCGATATGAGTAATAGAATGTACGAACACAGCATTTTAGCTGTGTATTTGTAGTTGTGTCATCCTAAGCGCAGTTGGAAAGCACCTTTATGTACTTGCAGCTCATTTTGATTTCACATATTTTTTTATATTGTATATTTCCTTCTATTTTGGGGGGGGGGGGGATTGCATATTTTCTTCTATTTTTTTTGTGATTTCATGTACTTGGCGTAATTTTTTTACTTTTTTGAAGTTTTGGGGGGGATATATATATACTCTTTATTTTTTTTATTATTATATGTAAATGTTTTTTTTTTCATACGATCAATTTTCTTTTATTTTTTGTTATTATTATCACACATTTTTTTTCTCATTATTATTAATTTTCTTTTCGCCAAGTAGGCCGAACATTTTTATTTCATTTTTCATTATTTCCAACCATTTTATTTTATTTTTATCATTCCAAGGACATATTTTTTATTTTATTTTTCCTCATTTCAAAACACCCGCACCCTGTGTTAAGAAATGCTACGCATTTCTTCATATAAGGGGGAGGAGTATTGCGGGGGTACGCGCGGTGAAAATCGAGACCACGACTCAATCCTCTCTTCACGACTCATGAAGTCCAAGCCACTCTAACCCCTTTCCTATCAAACACCCAAAATCCAATCGAAGACTTGAGTATCTCTACTACAGTTACAAAAACCCCACAAACCTAATTACGACGCATTTGGCGTACGTGACACAAAATATGGCTATTAATAGCCATACCGTTTATAAAAACCCCGGAAATCATACTGCGTCTTATTCCGAAATGTGTCAAGGTCTTTACCGCGCGTACCCCCGCAATACTCCTGTGAAATTACATAAATACGAGGTCCTGCGAGGCCTCGTCCTCTTTCATCGCTCCTCTTTCATCGCAGAACTTTTGACAAATATGTTCAAAGTATATTTTAACAAGTGTTAAACTTTAAAATCAGTGCTCTACGACAACGATTGTAAGCATTTATAATTATCTTATATTACTCTGCATATCATCTTCATACTATTTGTTACTATTATTTCATTTATTGCTTAATGCAATCATATTATTATCTCATTTATTGCTTAATGCAGTCATATTATTATTCATATTACTTTCATATTATACTGTTCTTTCATTAACGCTTATTTTATATCTATATCTTTGTCTAATAACCGCTTACTGCGATCTTATTCCTTTATATTATTAACGATCATTATTAAAGGTATTTCGTTCTATAACATATATATTGTACCTCATGTCCATACATATACATGTCATAATACATATTATAAATGTTATGTGTCAGTGCTAAAAGCCCCGCACAATTATAATAACCGCTTCAACAAAGTTAATAAACCGCTTTGTTTCCAATCACGTTTCGAATTATTGTGTGTATCCTCAAGTCATAAAGATTCTTAACGAAACCAAGCTGCCGCAACAGCTGATTCGCGAGAGCGCGCCCAGTGTTTACAAACATTACTGCATGAGTCGTGCAATATACAGAAGAACTAAACGTGGTTTCTTTTACACAAATGCAACGGTAAATCCTATTTCACAAACCAAAACAAATACGAAGTGCCGTAACGGGTGTTCTCTAAATATACATTTACCTTCCCTGGTCGATTAGAGTGACGGATTAAATATTCGCGCCTAAGTTCCTCTCAAACCTCAGCGTGACGGATTCAATATTCGCGCCTAAGTTCCTCTCAAACCTCAGAGTGACGGATTAAATATTCGCGCCTGGCCTTCCCTCAAAACCCTCAGTGTGAAGGATTCAAGATTCGCGCCTGAGTCCCTCAAACCCCTCAGTGTGAAGGATTCAAGATTCGCGCCTGAGTTCCCTCAAACCCCTCAGAGTGAAGGATTTAAGATTCGCGCCTGAGTTCCCCAAAACACTCAGTGTGAAGGATTCAAGATTCGCGCCTGAGTTCCTTCCCTCAAATCCTTCAGAGTGCCGGATTATAGATTCGCGCCTGATCTAAACCTTCCCCGTAGTCATCGTTCCCAAAAGACCTCACCCGGGACGTGACAACAAATTGTACGATTTTATTTGTTACGTCTTTTTCATTTGCCATTCTACGCAATTTCCGTCGTTGCATGCCGATTTGCTTGTTCGTAGTCGCAACGTGGGAGCTCGGGCGGAAGGCTCGCGCTATGATTGGTCAGGGTTTTCTGTTAATATCTCGTTAACTAAACTCTGAACAATATATTGGCAAAGGAAAAAGTTGCTTGCAATCATCCCAGGAATCATGCCTTTCAAGGAACAGAAACATTTTTGTTACACCCTGTGTAATAATTTATAAAGGCGTCTATAATTAAAATACATATTTTATTATGGGATTCGTCGCTGAGGGCGGTTTACCTGGTCAAATACACAGCCTGTAACGCCTACCACTCAGCGATTATCCTAGACCTAATCTAATAACTTGTGAGGATTTAATGATTGAAAGATAGAGGAACAAGAAGGAGTGACATCTATGGCAGCCGACCACATGAAGCCACCGGTTACAGGGGAAGGTGCCGACCTATCTGAGGATGATGAAAGTGTATATGGTGACAGTAAAAACATTTGAGTGCAGATGTTAAATCAGGATTGCCGAGTGTAGTATCGTAAACTGTATATGTTATGGGCGAAATCCGCAGGGTGTATGGAGTTGGCATTGCCCGACCAATGTCAGCAATGCACATCGCTACTGGGCAAAGCTCGCAGAAGTGGTTTATTAGCGAACATGGCCCTCTCTAATGTGAGAAAAGTTGACATTCCCCGCATTGGATGGGCAGTGTCAGCAACTATAATAGCCTAAGAGCTGGATACATAGGGGTCAACGTGACTCAATGCAGTCACAGTGCTTATTTAAAAATGTTGGATTAGTGTTGCCGAATACGAAATCGCCGGTCTGCCGCGTCAGTCCGGGGAACTAACCCGGGGTGGACGGTCAAACAGGTAAAATTTCCAGCGCAATAATGTCATTCTTGCAGTTCTGAAATTTCATATACTTATTGTTTACGCATTTAATGAACGATATGCAAAATCGCAGACCTCTAAGTAGAGGATAAGACCTTGGCAGACGTCGATGAAAAGCGCGATACGTGGCTTGCGCGCTAGTGCAAGGGAGAAGTATATATCTATATCTCTCTTGCACTAGTGGGACCGCCGCACAGTGGTTCCAAAGTGACTTTTTGCGGTCAAAATTCCGTATCTCCGTCAACTTCACCGATTTTTTATTTCTTTGGCTCGTTTTGTCGGGGATTAAATTTGCTAAAATGTCACACAGTTGTCTAAAATTTTCTTTAGGGATAAAAATGATGGGAATACGGCGCGATGATTTTTCCGCAGTTGGAACACAGTAACGGAAATCACAGAGGTGAATGAAGAACTTGTGACGAAGTCACGTTGCGCGCCGAGCGAACGCCCGAGACCGAAACAGTGGGCCTAGTTCGCGCCGCGCCCGCTAGGCGGCCGCGGCCCCGCGGCGGCTCTCGCTTGCGAAGTTGCACGGGCTCCAGTTATAAGAGCCGCGGCAAGCGGAATCAGGAGCTCTTGTGCATGTCGCTATACGGCTTCACGCATACCAACAAGACACTCATTTTTTGATAACCGAGAGGTGTTTCAGTGCTCGGCCATTACCAGCCTCTGTCCGAAATAGGCCAAGATTTAATCTCGCACCCTACCTACGTCCGAGAGGTGTCTCCGCGCCCATTAGGCCGGAACCCTATTGCACTCAGATACTCTACTGTACGACTCTCGCATGAACGTGCCCCATAAGGCCATTCTGAGTAGAACGTTCCACAACCTCCGCATCCTACATCCTGACCGACTCGCCGCCAAGTCGCCGCCGCGAAACCGACGCGCCGCGATATCGTAACTCTTCCGACGCGCTCGGAAACCAATGTAAACACAACCCACAGCTCAATACAATAAACACTGTTATTGTTACCAAAACGCATTCGTACTCATTCGCCGAACCTGGCCGTACCGACTGAGTCGGCATACATCCCTTCTCCGTCCCACCGATAATCGTGCCGCAACCAAACACGATTACAAACTTATTTTCAAATTTTTTATAATTTTACAAGTTCTGTCGTGTGGAAGCAGCGTAGACCCATCAAAGTTCCAATCTTTTTCTCTCGAAACGGCCAAAATTTTTATTAGGGAGTATGGATGGTATTTTATGCCAACATCAATACACAAAATTTTAATTCACGGAAAAGACGTTTGAAACTCGACTATTCTGCTGATTGGTCAGATGTCGGAAGAAACCCAAGAATCTAGGAACAAAGATGTTATAAGATTCCGACAATTTAATACCAGAAAAAGTTCGAGGTTTTCGACAAATGAGGATATAATGCATAATTTGTTAATAACGTCGAATCATTTAATTTCGATTTTGAGGTCCAAATGGCCAACTCCATCTGTTGAACTCGAAGAAGACGCAGAATATCTTTTGTCTAATTATGAAGAAGATGTAGAATATATGGAAGAAGAGTTATTACGGTGTTATTACGGTGGGGCGCGAATCTTCCCCCCACCACTCGCGTCCGGCGCGGCCCGTCACAAAGTTGTCGCGTCGCCACTTATAAGTCAGAGTGACGGGCCCGTCAGGCAGGGTCTGCCACGAGCGATACTCGCAATCGGTCGGAACTCTCCCAGCGATCTCTTGTGTGAACAAGCTGTATCACTGTGTATTTTTGGATTCCCTGACCTCCACGGCTCCTAGAGGAACGCGAGTTCGCCGACCTCTAGACGCAGGTTGATACCCTCTGTCAATCTTATGGTCAGACATTGTCAGTCCCGGAGGAAATCCTACAGCAACGCTATTCAAGGTCGCTTACGCGTAAGCTTGGGGTTCTCCCACTCTCGTCCGCGTTTTCAGGGATACCGCGTGACGCTAACCTCGAAGACGATAGCCCGTCACGACATCCTTGTTAACGTCGCGCGGTCTCCCTGACAATCGGAACCCGGTCTCCAGCGGGTTTAAGCCACTAGGCGATCGGACTCAAGGCTTCCCTGTCAGAGCCATTGGTGGAGATAACAGCCAAGGCAACAGAACGACCACCCCCACTCTTACCATCGCTGAAACGCACCGCACCGTGCACCGTGACCGCTCCACGACTCATCGAGCTAGCTTAACCACCATAAACTCTGGTCTGTATGCATAAAAGCAAGTTTAAGCTTTTACTAGTGATTTTTCAAGCTAATACTCAGTTCCGTATGTAATAAAGTATGAAGTATTTATTAGAAATAGTTTTTACTTATTTTCCAGTAAATACGTAAAACACGTATGCATAATACAAAGTACTTACTGAAAACTGCAAGTAAATACTAGTGTTATCTTAAGTCTGCCAGTCGTCTGTCTTAATGTCTGCTCAATCGCAATCATGGCGTTGTTCATGCAAATTCGTGCCCACAAGGTTTACAATAATCAAAGAAACCATACCCGAGAGTACCGTGCCCTGTTCAGATTCGAAGAACACCATGTGAACTACCTGGCGGACACATTTTCAGACAACGTGGACGAAACCCGGGGTGGTGGTCTTTCACGGAAAGAGAAAATGGAGGTATTTTTGAGATACATAGGTGATCCCGGTTTCCAAGTAGGCGTTGGTGAGGATAGGGGTGTTCATCAGAGTACAGTTAGTCGAACAGTAACAGAAGTTACCCGCAAAATCTGTACTAAACGTCAAAACTGGATTAAATTTCCAAAAAATTCAAATGAAATAGAAAAAGCCAAAAGAGATTGGCAGTCAAATTTCAATTTTCCGTGTTGTATAGTAGCTTTAGATTGTACACACGTCGAACTTATTTTTTTTTTTACTTGGAGGAAATCCCCACGGATACCCCCCCGCCCGCCCCCCGTTATGTGGGACTCGAACCCACTAAAACCTCCAAGGTGGTCTACCTAGTGCGCGGAGTTGCGCGTCTGAGGGGAGGGACTTGGCGCGAGAGCAAACTAGCGATACGATCGCAACCCTCCCCTCCCCCTGTGCTTCGTGTGACTCCGCGCACAGCATCCCCCAGACGGGGGGGCTCTTCCCTAGGGGAGTATTATCAAACCTCCCCCAGCAATATTCTCCCATCTGGCGGCGCGAGACGGACCACGCGACCGCGCCGCCTTATCCGGGGTCGCTGCTGCTAAGGCGGGAGGTGCCCCCCGGCACCCCCGCCCCGTGACCCCGCGATCGAGCTACTACCCGGTCAATGCGACCGGGCCGGGGCGTTGACAGCCTTAAGGGCCGCCCGAGCCGCGGCATCCCGAGGGGGCCTTGAGAAAGGCCGCCGGGTGGATACACCCGGTGGACACCTCGGGCGAGCGGCTGGCAACGTGCCTGCAGGGCGGCCCGTTTACGGCCGCCAGACTCGCCCCGGGAGCTCGATCGCTCCATCGGGAGCGGCGTTGGTCTTCGCCGCTCCCGGGGGGGGGGGGGCGGTTTGTGGGCCCCCCGTCCGCCTACCGTTCTTCGCAGTGCCCCCACCACGACGTTCGGGGTGGGGCCACCGCCCTTCGCCACACCCCCCGTTCTCGCGCGCTCCCTGACAGGGAGGGCACACGGGGGGGGGTCTGTCGCCGCACCCGTTGCAGGGTGCGGCATTCCATCCCGCTCCTTCTATATGGAGACGCGACTACACGACCCGGGGCCTATTAGATGTTCACCGGGGAAGCCGGGCGACTTTCGCAACTAAGTCGCCACACGGTCTCCCCCGGCCCCGGGTTATCTGCCGCGTCTTCTCCTGCGGGACCGCGCGGCGGGCTCGGAGACCCGCTCATTCGCTGTCTCTCTCTGCCTCCTCCTTCTCCAGCATCACTTCCTCGGAGAAGGAGGAGACGGCCGCCCAACAGTCCCGATCCTCCGCCATCCGACGCACAACCGTCGATAGCGAGAGGTCGGGACCACACACGTGGAACTACTCATACCATCCGAGCACGCTGACGAGTACATCAACAGAAAATCTAGGTGTTCTATTAACGTTCAAGCTACTTGTGATAGTAACGAATTATTTACAAGTTTTGATGCTTCTGGTCCAGTGTTACGTATGTGGAATTCTCCCATACGCCGCTCCCAACCATTTTTCGAGCTCGCGTCTACGAAGGGAAAACGCCCTAAAAGCCTTTTTGTTTATCACATATCACTAAGGAGGTCATGATCTCGACCATCTGGATCGCGATCATGGGAACGGGAGTGACACGACGACGACCCCGAAGGATTCCCTTATATGGAAATTTCTAACGAACCCCCACTCATTTTCGGGACTATATAAACCCTTTGGTTTCAACCCTCGTTGGTTAAAAGCAGTACAGTCACGCGTAGAGTAACGTCGTGTCACGCTCGTACAGAGTTGGTTATATCCAATAAGATCGAGCTAAAGTCTCCGTCAGAATCATAGTTAACCTCATAAGATCCGCGAGTCCGGTTTATATTCTATCTGGCACTTTGAAATATCCACTCGTACGCCCCGCATCGCCAGTGCGTCAACACCGTGCAACTAGTGGTAACCTACACACTTTTATTTATTATTTAATCGCGACACTTACATTTGTACAATAACTAATTATTGAATATACTAATGGTGTCCACGTCTAAATCGAGTTGATTCGTTAAACCCATTTTTTACCCAGTGATCCTTATAATATTAGTAGCACTCACCCACTGATCTAGAGACGCGGTAGCGTCTCGACGCCAAGTACAGGAAAGACACCCTATATATGGCGACTGTCGCTATTGCTATCATTTACTCGTCGCCGGGCTAATCTAACCTAACCTGAAACTTATTTCATTAATATCACATCACGCCTACACTATTTCCTAAATTTAAAGTCATTTTTCTTATGTAAACCGCATATAAGCTTTCGAATGAGACCAATTTCAATAAAATCGGTCCACGCATGATAGAGATATCGTAATATCGTCTCATGGATCTGTCGAAAACGGTAAGATTTTCTTCTTCTTCTTCTTCTCCTTCAAGAAATTTTTCGTCAACATAATACGTATACGCGTTACACGCACACCTTCAGCCAAAAGAAACTAGTGTATGTTTCGTTCGTCGACTTTCGGGATTATTCGGCCGGGATCATCGTCCGTCATACCTATATACCTATGTATACTATTTTGAATTTTATAACCTACCAAGTGTCATTCCATCATAACCTGCAAGTGTCAAATAAGGTAAGTTGTCCAAATTTGAAATGTCACGAGTTTTTACACTAAATAGGCGACTGAATTATTGTCTCAATTAACAAGGTAAGTTGCCAAAATTATTTAATAGATTTCTTATGTAGAGTCGCAAACTTGGAAATTGTCCGGAGAAGGTTCGACAGAGAAGCACCTTCTTTCGCATAAGTTTCTAGAAATTTGTAACATTTGTACCATAAAATATTTATTCCTATTAAAATATCATTATATAAATAACCATTGTTATAATTCGCGCAATTTTTGTATATCACTAATTTTGTAAAGCTATTAATTTACAACAATGTTTTTAAATGGGATTCTTTTATTCTGATGGGTTAATTAAAATGTCCGCGATATGAGTAATAGAATGTACGAACACAGCATTTTAGCTGTGTATTTGTAGTTGTGTCATCCTAAGCGCAGTTGGAAAGCACCTTTATGTACTTGCAGCACATTTTGATTTCACATATTTTTTTATATTGTATATTTCCTTCTATTTTGGGGGGGGATTATATATTTTCTTCTATTTTTTTGTGATTTCATGTACTTGGCGTAATTTTTTTACTTTTTTGAAGTTTTTTGGGGGTACAACTTTACCGCTCGAGTTGTATCAAATATTAATTAAGAGTTACGAGGCATTACTAACATTTCCCGCGACTCCCTGATGTCGCATCAGGTTCGTTCGCAACCTTTCATCCAAAACAAGGAATCTTCTCCAACCCAGTGGCTCCCCGATTTCGCATCGGGTTCGTCCACGAAACACTCAGGTTCGCCCGTATCCTACAGCTCCCTGATTTCGCATCAGGTTCGTCTGTAAATCTACCAACTTCCGAACAGCTCCCCGGTTGCGCACCAGGTTCGTCTGTGAATAATCCAACCTCCTAACAGCTCCCTGGTTTCGCACTAGGTTCGTATGTGAACTTCATCCTAGTGACTCCCCGATTTTACATCAGGTTCGTTCACGACGTTTCAACTTCCTGCGGCTCCCTGATTTCGAATCAGGTTCGTCCGCGTGTGACTCCATTCCTAGAGGCTCCCTGATTTCGCATCAGGTTCGTCCTCGCCGTCAATAATCCTAGCGGCTCCCTAATTTCGCATCAGGTTCGTCCGCGCCCCTAACTAACAAACTCATAAACCATATTCCTTGGGAAATACCCTTCTCACCGGCCTCTCGCGTTGCCGCAGCCCCGGCTCGTAACACCAGGCTCCACTCATGACAGTCGAGTATTGCGAACGCCCGGATTAGTTGAAATGATTGCCTGTTATAAAGGAAATGCAGTTATAATTGCTGACTCCGGATATGGGATGGCTCCGTGGATTATGACTCCTTCTACCAATGTCCAAAAGTCTTATAACAAAGTACACGCAAAAAACAGGGCGATTATTGAAAGACTCTTTGGACAAATTAAGCGAAGATTCCCACTCTTAAGTTCTCGAATTCGGCTTCACCCTGGAATCATTCCCTCAGTCGTCGTAAGTTGTTTTGTACTCCACAATGTAGCAAAGCACCTAGGTGATCACACATTCGACGAAGAAGATCAAAGTAACGATACTTCCATTGTCGAGGATCAGGAAAACGAAGAGATTGACAATAATGACAACACCAAGCGTGCTGGCATGAAAAAAAGAGACGATATTGCACAATTACTATACGTTACCTAGATAAAAACCGAAGTGGTTATGTATTTTGAATCTGAGAACTGAAGTTGATTTTTTGAAAAATAAATTGCATTTTATTTGGAAAATATGGAAAACTTTCTGTAATGCAGAAATACAAATCGGCATATGAATAATGATGTTACAAATCAGTATATGAGGTTGAGTCAGAACACCAAGAGGTGCAACTACCAGGGTTCTGTCCACCAGGTTGCTGTACGTATCTGCCATTCTCTTTTAAGTTTTGTCTTTTTTCGCGAATGTAATGCAACTGCTCCAAAAGAACCAATCGCTGAAGTTCCTCTGTTGTAAGCTTCCTTGTTTCCCCCGTTTCAAAGGGTTCCAAGGTCGATTGCCCGCAATTTAGTTTTGATAATTTTTTTGGAGGGTCATCTTTTTTTTCTCGTGGTATGGAAGGGTTTTGTTCAGGACAAGAAATCGTTGGAACACTTGTATCATATACAGAAGAAGTGGAGCACTCAGGGTTCCGTAATGTGGACAGTGCCCCTGAAATATCAAGAGAAAACAATCAGAGCAACAAAATTATATTCCTATAAATTCACAGACCTACCGGGTATTTTGTTAATACATGGATTTTTTCCATTGTTATCTAACAATTTTAGCAGCTGTTCTTCCCATGGTTTCAGCACGATCTTCTTATTTCCTGTTGCGTTTTTATCAACTTTCTTCATTAATTCTGTTTTCATATTGTTTAATTTTTTTTTAAATTGATCCGAGGTTATGGTTTTCCCAAAACTCTTTTCATAAACTTGTGACGAAACGTCACGAGGCGAGCGAAGCCGAGCCCAGCCGAGGCGCAACGGTCTACGACGCCCCCCCCCCTCCAAAACGCGATCCGCGCTCCTGGTAATTGTACGCAACACGCCAATAGATCGCGTCCGCTACTCGTAAGTGAATTTCTCCGCGCACTAGGATATAAGACCCGCGGCGACCGAAGAGAGTCAGTCGAGTGGGATAAAGGAATCTCTCACCACAAGGCACGAAGGACTGGAAAGTGCCCGAATTCGTACCATTGTGGACGCTGCTAGCGTAACTCCTTCGTAACCCGACCGCCGCGGTGGAGTGGCTGGATATTGCCCAGACTCCCCGAAGTCGTCCGGACCGTAGTCGAGGTGACTGGATATTGCCCGGACCTCGACCAACCGTACCTCCGTACCTCCGTTCTGCCGACAGAGAGCGATTGGACATTGCCCGGGGTCTCTGAAAGCTGTTCCAACCTTTCCCATACCGTAGTCGAGGGGACTGGACACTGCCCGGACCTCGACCAACCGTACCTCCGTACATTCGTAGTCGATGGGACTGGACACTGCCCGGACCTCGACCAACCGTACCTCCGTACATCCGTAGTCGATGGGACTGGACACTGCCCGGGCCTCGACCGGCGGCGACCTTTCGACACTAATTCCGTGATACCTTTCGGCCAATAGCCACGTACCTATACAGGGTGTCCGCGGGAAAGGTGTACAGCTTGATATCTCCTAAAGTACTGTCGCTAAAAATCTGAAAAAATTAGGGAACGCATGGTTCGAGGGGGCCAACTTATTAGCCCGAACGATTTTTTTTTATTATTATTATTTTAAAAGATACGATGGTCAAGTTCGGTTTTTCAAATGGCACTAACTTTTTGGAAGTCCTGAGTTGATAGTGCGTTAAAAGACAAAATCAATAAGCTATAATGTATACACTTTATTTCCACTGGTTTTTAAGATATTTCGCTTGCAAATTTCCTGATTTTCAGTGGAAAAACCGTCTCTGGACTGGCAAGGACCGGGGTCAGTTTTACTGTCGTCACGGGTAGCACTGCCTGTTGAAATAGATACCTACCTGCCAAAGGTCTACCCCGGCCCACGGGCTGGACAATTCTTTTCCGTCAGAAATGCCACTTAGGTAGGTACATCTGCAGTATCGAGAAGCGCACCGTTACTTTTATTTCGCACTTGCTTCTACGCTCGGATGACCGGTTCTTTTCGCAGGGATGCAAGTTCGATTGGTTAGGTTAGAAGGTGTGAAAGTTGCTAAACTAAATATCAACCATAGGGAGCAGATTGTATCAGAACCAATCGGATTTGCATCCCTCACAAACGGCCGCAGTCGAGGGTAAAATATTCATTACAGCGTATTAAAAAATTATTTTCTTCATCGTATCGAAAGGAAAGTGGCACCGAAGGATTCCTTATGTTTTTCTGATGAAAATCATACCAAATATCCTGTAAATCGGACAACTTTTACATAGAAAATACAAATAGGTTGTGTCAAAGTAGTCCGATCTGCATGATATTTGGCATGATTTTCATCGGAAAAACATAAGGAATCCATTGGCGTCATTCCCCTTTCGATACGATGAAGAAAAGAATTTCTTAATACGGTGTAATGGATATTACACCCTCGACTGCCGAGGTTCGACACTAATTCGTTACGTTCGACCCAGGATTCGTACCTTTTTCCGGAAAAAGCCATAAAAATCGAGTGAGGCCCTGCGAAGGACTGTCCCCGCCACGGGGTACCAGGGGCCCCATCTCCTTGACGGGCGTTGCTCCAGAATCACCCTGCATCATTTATGTAGTGTGTGAGTCCGCGCGAAGCGGGGCGCAAGTTCGATCATAATCGGTACTTCTGCCGGAGAGGAATACGATTTACTTTAGTTATAAGACATGTGTGTTTTGTAATGAAATGTTTCTATCCTCTCCTGAATTCAGTAACTGGCATCCAGACATCTACGCTCCTACAATCCACCGTCAATACTCCTCGTGGGGAGACACAGGAAGAAAAGGGGTTGCCCGCTGTCCACGCGTGGTCCTCTCGAGTATAAATTCAAGCTTCGATATCAAAATGAAAGCATGCGTTGAGGTATTCCGTGCGAGAGGAGGTGGGCATTGGGGAGGTAGTATTGCTGTGAAGAGGGCCTCTTCGAGAGAGCAACCGTTTGTGAGGGATGCAAATCCGATTGGTTCTGATACAATCTGCTCCCTATGGTTGAAATTTAGTCTAGCAACTTTCACACCTCCTAATCTAACCAATCGAACTTGCATCCCTCCGAAAAGAACCGGTCATCCGCGCGCAGAAGCAAGTGCGAAATAAAAGTAACGGTGCGCTTCTCGATACCGCAGATGTACCTACCTAAGTAGCATTTCTGACGGAAAAGAATTGTCCAGGCATTCCCGGCGTAGACCTTTCGCAGGTAGGTATCTGTTTCAACAGGCAGTGCCACCTCGTAGCGCCAGTAAGACCGTCCCCGGTCCTTGCTATTTCAGAGGGTTTTCTTCCAGTGAAAATCAGTCAATTTGCAAGCGCGATAGTTAAAAAACTAGTGGAAATAAAGTGTATACATTATAGCTTGTTGATTTTGTCTTGGAACGCACCATCAACTCAGGTCTTCAGAAAAAATAGTTCCATTTGAAAAACCGAACTTGACCATCGTATCTTTTAAAATAATAATAATAAAAAAAAATCGTTCGGGCTAATAAGTTGGCCCCCTCGAACCATGCGTTCCCTAATTTTTTCAGATTTTTAGCGACAGTACTTTAGGAGATATCAAGCTGTACACCTTTCCCGCGGACACCCTGTATATAATACCGTTAGTAATAGTAACCTAGGAATAAGGACTGTACATCTTAAATAAATACTAATAGTAATACAAAAGCTCGAACCGCTCTGAACCCTGCGACTCGGCTAAGTTTTTGGACGAGTCTACCCGCTCCCGAGTGACGCCCACGCAGAGTGGCCGTCACAACCTTTAACGAGTCTAAACATCGCGGATATTTTGGCTGCTTTCACCGAAGGAATTTGCGATTTATTTAATAATACCGGTTCACGTTTTAATAACCATGCAAAGGCTAATTGTGCACTGGCCTCTCTTTCAAACTCTACTTCAATAGAATCGGATGAGGGCATGATGAAGCAGCAATAAAATATACGAGAATTAATTTTGTAACGACTAGATGTAGATCCCAATCGGCAGTTTTGAAAGAACTGAAGCTCTCTCCATTACAACAAAGTAAATACTTCAATCACTAAGTAACTACTAGTAGTACTTACTTAAAATTTTTCATTATTTACTATCTAGTACTAGTAGAAGATTATGCATACGAAATCTAGTATTTGCTGTTACTTATACTTATTACTTTCAAGCATTTCCTTATTTTTATGCATACGGGCCTCTGTTCGCCAGCTCAGACCTGGCCGGGCTCATTTGTATCCTAGTAATAAGAATAAACACCCGTTATACAGGTCACCTTGCCTCTTTCACTCGACCACCTGTGCGATAACTAACCTCCACGAAGCGAGGTTACAACTTGTTTAAATTTGAATTGTTTAATTTATATTTATATTATCTTCTTTTAATGATGTAGGGAAAAAATGGTTAATAAACTCGTTGTTTCGGAACCAAGAGATCAGAATTTGTTTTTTTTAATCCCCAAAGAAAAATTTGGAAAACTACTGTGTGACATTTTAGCAAATTTAATCCCAGAAAAAACGGGCAAAAAAGATAAAAATCGGTTATGAATTCACTGAGATACTGAATTTTTTCCACAGAAAGGCACTTTGAGCGCTATCACCAATTAAACAAAAACGGATTGACACCGCAGTGGCAAATGGTGGCAGCTAGTTCCTTTCTGAATTTGTTTATTACATTCTTACCCACATTCCAAATGCAAAAGATGTGGTTGAGAAAGATTGGATAAAGTTTTATTTACTAATAAACAATAATAAAATCGTAAAAAAATAAATCACGGTTTTTGACGTACTTCGATATTTCTGAACGCTATTAGGTTCTATAATCACACATTAAATTGATATTTTAGACGGTTCTGGTTGTAGTAAACGCGGTAGACATTCCAAATTTTCAGCCATTGTAATGTTATATTTCAAACATTCTGACGTGTCAACAAATCGCCTGTTTCCGCTATTCCCTAGTGCCAATGTGACGAGACACTATTTTTCGCGCGGTACTATTTCAAGTCTCCCTCATAAATCACTCCACAACTCCACCGAAATTCCCCAAACTTCAACTCTTACCCCTTTTTTCCCAACGAAATCCCCTTCCCCTATTCGCCCTACGAGGCACGATCTCCTCCCTCATATTTAAATTTAAACAAGTCCCTCGTCCCAAAAACTACTTATCTCGAGACCACGTCTCACCCCCTCTCTATGACCAAAGAAGTCAAAGCCACACTCACCCCTTTCCAATCAAACCTCCTAAAACCCATCCAATAGGTTGAGTATCTCCCCATCAGAAACATAAATAAGACCCCGGAAGCCTTATTGCTACGAATATTTCATCCACGTGTCATTAACTAACTATAGACACATATCCTATAAAAACCCCGGAAGTCCTATTGCGACGCATATTTCGTAGGTAGCCCAAAGTCCATACCGCGCCTACCCTTCATACTGTTACGATTCTGGTTGGGCATAACACAAGTTTACTGAACAGCAACGATAACAGAACATTAACAAGGGGGTAACAAGGAATGGTACAAGAACGGGTAACGAATACAATCTGTTAGGCGGAATACAATATCGAGACGTCTGCTAGTGATGGTGGCTGACTTTCGAATGACAGCTTGACAGACGATCGATCGGATCGCCTTCTTCTCGCTGTCCTCTTGTCCCGTTCGCGAGCACCAGTGGGCCTTGGATTTCCATCCAAGGGGTGTTCGCAACAATACCTAACAATCCTGTAAAATTCACATATATACAAGGGCCCGAGAGACAGAGGTCCTCTTTCTGCGGAAACATCTCTCGGAAAGTATCTATATAAATATCCAGTGATTAGAATCAGTTTTCAACAAACTACTCGTCGACATTTACCGTAAGCAATTACTATTAAACATTGTTACACGGTATATCATCTACATTTATTCTTCATTTATATTGCTATTTCATGCTTATTGCTTATTGACTTATATCATTGCTAATTCTTATTGTTTATATTACTATTTCTCGCTTATTGGAACGTTCTATTATTTCATGCTTATTGTTATATATCTTTACCACTCATAATATTCATGTATCTCATATTCATTTATATATATTTTTATAAGTAACCATTTATATAACTGTTTTGTGCTAATGCTAAACGTCTAACGCATTATTATAAGCCACAATAATGGCTTATTTTATGCTACAAACTGAATAAACCAGTTTTATTTAAATCACGTTTCGAGTTATTGTGTTAAATCTTCGGTACGAAGGTTCCCATCCAAAACAAACCGCTGCAACAGCTCATCTGGCTTCGCGAACACCGGAGTTCTTATAATATTTAGCGGGCTTACTTTTACATAGCTCTCGCTCGACCAACGTCTAGACGAATTTCGCGGAATATCACGGGCGGCTTCTTATGCCAATGCAACCGTAAATCCTATTACCGAACTAAAGTAAAAACCACAAGTGGTCTAATGGGTGTCACCCTGGCGCGCGGTTACCTTTTAAACCTTCCCTGGTCGATTAGCGTGCAGGATTCAAAATCCTCGCCTGATTTTCCCCTAAACCCAGTGTGTAGGATTTTACGTTCTCGCCTGACTCCCGAAAACCCTCAGTGTGCAGGATTACATATTCTCGCCTGACTCCCATCTACCCTCAGTGTGCAGGATTTTACGTTCTCGCCTGACTCCCGAAAACCCTCAGTGTGCAGGATTACACATACTCGCCTGATTTCCTACCCCACATTGTCATCGTCCCCAAAGACCTCAACCCAGGACGTGACACCAATTGAAGATTTTACGTAAAAAAAACTACTTAAATAAACAAAATCTTATCAAAGTAGCCCCAAAGATTGTTCTGCTAAAACACCACTGAGGATCGAGGGTAACACCGAGGATTTTAACTGAGGGCTACATAGAAAGAGATACAGAGCCCCGGGAAACATCAAAAGAAGACAGCTGTTGACGTAGAGCAGGAGAGCCCACAACTAACAAGGATGATTTAGCGGGATATAGCTGCAAACCGTGAGAGTCAGCCCAAACCGTAAGGCGTAGCAGGTCAGCAGCCATCTCACGTTTAGCAGAATCAGCCCCGCCAATATCAAAATCCTTCACCACCTGAGTATCATCCGCGTACATATAAACCCGGCAGTTGCGACAGACTGAGGGCAGATCCCTTACAAAAATACTAAATAGCAGTGGCCTAAGTACTGAGCCTTGAGGTACACCACGTTTAACCGCGCGAATAGATGAGACTGTAGGCATGAACTGGTTAAGAATGAAAAGCTACTGAGTGCGAGAAGAAACATACGATTCGAGAAATGACAGGACATTAGAGGACAAACCCGTATGTCGAAGTATAGCAATCAGCAGGTCATGATCAATCGTATCAAATGCCTTAGAAAAGTCTAAGGAAATGGTGGCAGATAAGCGCCTAGAATCGAAGCCACGCAAAACGGTATCCGACAAATGCAGCAAGGATGTAGTAGTGCTATGACCACGTCGAAAACCAGACTGAAAGACTTGAACAGCATTAGTGGAGGTGAAAAACCTCTGAAGCTGAGTGATGCAAAGTTTCTCAAGCACCTTAGATAAGAAGGGAGTAAGAGAGGTAGGACGAAGGGAATTAAGAGAGGTTGCATGAGGTGTTTTGGGAATAGGAAAACGAAGGAGTGCTTCAAGGCACGAGGAAATACACCAGCAGAGATAGCAGCGTTGAAGATATGTAGGAATGAGTCAACACAGTAGGGAAAACAATTAAGGACCATACAGCCAGAAATATCATAGGGATTAGAGGACGTAAGCTTAATGGTTTTAAAGACAGCTAAGAGATTCTCAAAAGTGAAAGGCTCGAAAGAAAAGGTAGGAGAGTTAAGATCAACGTTATCCAAGGATGCATAATTACGTATAAGGTTAGGAGAGGCAGTACAAGCAGGAAGAGGGTCAAGGAAGTGATTATTAATTAATGTAGGATCAGGAAAGCAATCAATATCAGAAGAAACCCTAGACGGCCGGTAGAATCCGGCCAGAGATAGGGAATCCCAGACGGATGACAGATTTAGCCACATTGCGAAGATGCTTATAATACTCCCAAGCACCAGCTGTCCCAGTCCTTCAGTATTTGGTGAGTGCCCGATTACGAAGCTTAATGAATCTCCTCACAGTCTGCGTAAACCAAGGTGCCGAGGGCCTAGAGACACGCATTAGTCTAATCGGCGCGTACTGATCGTATAGGGTAACCATCAAAGGTTCAAATACACCAAATTTAGAATCAACAGAATCCAAGTCACCAATCATATGCCAGCTTAAGCCCTACGGCGGAATTGCTCCTCAGGCATGTCCTTAAGATTACGTCGCATAATGAAACGTTATGGGCCCGTCGATTTACGAATATCAAGTATAGTGAAAACGAGACAGTGATCGCTAATATGGCTAACATCCACAGACCCTGAAGATACAATGTCCACGTCATCGCTTACAAAGATTAAGTCCAACAGAGTTGAAGATAACGTAGTAATTCGGGTAGACACAGATATAATTTGGTTTAAAGAAAGCGAAGACATAAAGCGCCTAATAAGTGGAAAACCCGGGTCACAGACATTATTGAGATCAATATTAAAGTCACCCATACATATAATATTTGTAGCGGTGCAGGATACTTCAACAAGGAACAGTTCCAGATCATTCAAGCAGGACAGAAGACAATTAGGCGGTCAGTAGATAGCCAGAGCTGCAATGCGCGCGTGTTTAATACTAAAAAGAAAATCAGCTACATCCAAGAGGCTATGACGAAAATAATTATCGGCAATAACATCAAAGATGTTTACACAATGTATACTGGATTTAACGTACAAAGCAACTCCCCCACCGCGAGAGAGAAACCGAGAACGGCGGTCGACACGAGAGAAAGAATAATCACGCAGTAAGAGGGACCCTGAGTCGTGCTCCGTACGCAGCCAGGTTTCGGTAAGAGCAAAGAGGTCAAACTTGTAATAGCGCACTAAAGGAACTATAAGCGGTCTCTCTTGCATTGCGATTGTTTAAACTTTGTGTACTTGCGCTCTCAGTGTAAGTCCATCTGGAAATGAACTATAATAGGTACATTGCAAAGGTTGAAAATTCGTTGAGAGGTAATGTAAAATGCTTTTGGAACTTTGTTAATGACAAGCGTGGTCACTATGGCCTGCCGAAATCTATGCTACTTGGTGGATCTGAGGTGTTTACATACGAAGGCATTGCTGATCTTTTCTCCGCCTACTTTGGATCGGTTTATTCTACTCCCGTGGTTACCCGACTAGAATTTCAGTTAGGCATGCCTAAACACGAATGTGGGCCTAATGCGGAAATGATTTGGTACACCTAAATTACGGTAAGCCTAATTGTTATCTCATTAGGCCGTAATCCGGAAAGAATGATGCGCGCCTACGTTGGGCATTCCTAACATTTGCCATACGTGGCTCAAATGGGGATGGCCGAGCGCGCGCTTAAGTTGGGCATTCCTAACATTTGCCATACGTGGCTCAAAAGGGGATGGCCGAGCGCACGCCTAGGTGGGGCATTCCTAACATTTCCCTCTCAAACTAGAGGTTATTTTGCAGACAGCTTCTCGCAGTGTCAGATCTGACATCGACGTATAAGCCAGCTTCCGTGTATAGGTTATGTTGACGTAATAGAGTTTTTACGATTATAAATAATTGGAATTCCCAATACTATTTTTAAGACTGTTCCCATAAGTTAATTGTTTTCCTCTGCGATGTCGGATCATATGCGAGATCTGAAAACTCGTGAACTCACACGTCTCAGAGTTCAGCGACTTCGTAAGCGGCGTAAATTATTCAGTGATCAGCAATGCCCAGAAATTTTGAGTCGGATGTTGCAAAAATCTCGGAAGTCAATCGAAATATAATACCACATATAATTAATGATGATATTGAGTCATCAGAGGAAGACGAGACCGGAGAGGCTGCAGGACATAACATTATAGATAATGAAGAGATTTGTGCCTTTAATGACGACATACAAGATATTCGTCAATGGGCTTGTGACGTCCCACGATTTTTCGCGCGTTTCCTATCCCAAATTCCATTAGTAAACCTCAAATTCGCTCTATCAAACTCAACTCCTACCCCATCTCCTCAATAGCCGATCACCTTGATGTTGCACCCTAGCGGTCAACAACACAACCTATTCGTCCTACAAAGCACGAATCATTCCCTCTAAACCGAATTCAAACAAGCCCATCGTTACAAAATCCCTCTTAAATCGAGACCAAGTCCCTCTTTACGACTCAAAAAGGTCCAAGCTACCCTAACCCCTTTCCTATTAAACACCCAAAAATCCGTTCGATGAGTTGAGTATCTCCTTTCGCAGTCATAAAAACCCCAGAAAGCTAATTGCGACGCATATTTGGCGTACGTGACAAAATATGTCTATTAATAGCCATATTGTTTACGAAAACCCCAAAACTCATACTACGTCTTATTCCGAAATGAGTCAAGGTCTTTACCGCGCGTACCCCCGCACTACTCCTGTAAGAATACATAAATACGAGGTACTGAGAGGCCTCGTCCTCTTTCATCGCTATTCTGTCCATTTGACAAGTGTTAATTAGCTGCGTTAAACTCTTTCATCGACAGAAATCTTATATATAAAGTATCATTTTAAAAGTGCTCTCTTTCTTCGCTTTTCGCTCCTTGCGACAAGTTAATTAGCTGCGTTAAACTCTCTATCTGTGACAAGTGTAATTAGCTGCGTTAAACATTTCAAATCAGTGTTCGACGACAAGTATTGTAAGTAATTATTATTACTATATCACCCTCATTATACTCTCCGCATAAATAACGCTTATCGCTTTCTATATTACATTATTCTCATATTACTTTATATTAATAACGTTTATCGCATTTTTAAGCTTATTGCTATTCATTTATTATTTTGTATACCATTTCTTACTATTATTGTCTATCCAAGCCTATTGCAAACATTTATTACTTTCATTTCTATTACTTTGTATTATCGCTTTAATGCTTATTTTGTTTATATGTATTTGCCTTATAATTGCTTATTAGTTATACTATTTTCTTGCATTAACGCTTATTGCATTTCATATTATAACCTTACTAAAGTTTATTGCGCTTATCAAGAGACACGGTAGTGTCTCGCGCCAAGTATATATATATATATATATGCGCAGCGCAAGACACGGAGTGGCTATATTACGCGACGACTCGCTATCAAGAACCCTGAGATTTCCGAATCTCAATAACGGCTGATCCAATTTGATTTTGAATGGTCTTAATGGATAGCTTGGGTTTGATTTACATAAGAAAAGTGTCTTCGTTTTGTTCCTACGGGCCTTATGAGCTGAGATATTTCGATGTAAAGTTGCAATTTGCTGATTTTTATGTTCTTAAAATTCAGCATCGTCATAGTCATCGTCCTACACTTCTAGGCAAGAGGGGAGTGTGAAAGGGTGAGGAAATGTCTCTCAGGCACGTCGTTCATTGGATGCGGGTTTCGGCCAATCGCGTAACAAATTATTGTCACGTGACAGCCAGCAGACAGAGAGCAGATCTGTCAAGGTAAACGTAACCTAGCTAGTGTCAAACAATTATAACCTGTCAAATGTGAAATAAGGAAACTAGTTAAAATTTTTTAAATTACACGAGTTTCTACACCATAAAGGACACTGAATTATTGTCACAATTAACAAGGTATGTCACCAAAATTTATTAATATACTATTTATGTAGAGCTTATAGAAACGGAGAGGACGCACAGACTTCGAAGTTGTCCGGAGAAGGTTCGACAGAGAAGCATCTTCTTTCACACAAGTTTCTATAAAATAATATATTGTTTTTATACCAGCAAACTATTTTTACATTAGAGTTTTTATGTAAAGCTTATAGAAATGAAGGGGACGCACGGGCTTGGATAGAAATGAAGGGGACGCACAGGCTTGGGTAAAAATGAAGGGGATGCACAGGCTTGAATAGAAATGAAGGGGATGCATAGGATTGCAGCTTGTCAGAGAAACATCTTGTTTCGCACAAGTTTCTGGAAATTTGTCAAATAAGGTAAATCGACAAAATTTGTCAAATTAGCGTAGCATTTAGAATTAAGGAAATTAAGGCGTACAGCTGGCAGTGTAGAGCAAGTCACATTGGTGGTAGGTACATTGAACGTAGGTACGAAGAAGGTACTTTGAAAATGCATCTCCTTTGATACTTTTGAATCTTTTGTGAAAGATATTCATAATACTTTATTAAAATCCACAGTAGTTCTCATGATATTCATTAATTTTATTAGTTTCTCGTTCAGAATATTTCAATTCAGCAATGTACATACTAAATTAATTTTATTCTAACACCAATAAATTGTGTGTTAAAAATATTGAATCTCTTCTTTCATTTTCGTTGAATTACGATTAGTATTTAAATTTCCTCCACCAAGATTTTTTGCCATACGCTCTCACCTCCTTTGGACACATTTTGTAGTCTCTACGCTTACTATAGAAAAGGGCCACTCTATTTGTATATAATTTCCACGTTAACTTGTAACTAAAATGTGCATTATATATATTTACAGATAATCGAAGCAGAAGATGATGCAGTGTGGTCTACGTCAGAGAAAAAAATTTATTGTGACATAGTATTATATTAATTAAAGATTTTATTCAGCTTCAATCCTCTATTTGCTTCTTGTATGTTTGGTTCATATCTGAAAACTCAAATTTTGTTTGCACAAGAACGAGGAGCACCTACGCTCTTGCCTTTAGTCAATAAGCAAACTGTTTAATAGTAAATAAGCCACTTAATTAATAGTCTTAGAATCTAGTTGTAAGTTTTAATAGCGGAATAAACTAGCACTTTTATAAACTCCGCGTGAGCACTTTTAACTCTTTTTAAACAACAAAGTACTTATTATAGTTCGAATAAACTTTAGGAGACTTTTAAAGAAACTTTAGTAAATCCAGCAGGTGGATTTATATCGGAGCGCCGATAGCTCTTGCAAAACGCGACCTTTGCTGCGATGGTTCCCGTGAGCCATTCCACGTCAAAACGGATAGAGGGAAAATTTAGTTTCACCGATTCTCTTCAAAATTACAGCACTTGTCAATAACCTTGCAAAAACAAAGTATACTGAATTTTAAAGGCCTATGTCAAATAGTTTTCGAAATATTTAAAGTTAAAGTCTTAAAAATTGGAACAAAATCAGTTGCCGCGTCATCACTTAAACTCTAATATCTCGGTTATTTTTAAAGATAATGTCTCCGTCATGGGCTCATTTTAAAGTTGAAGGAATGCTTTCTCAACCTGTATTTAGAATATTTTGTTTATTGTTAATAAACTTGACGGCAATCGATGTCAAAGTTTCAGCGTTTTGTCGTCTGGCAACTATCGAGTAGATGTTTGCCCAGACAGTTTAGACAGCGCTGCAACCTCTCAACAGTGGCCCTCTTTGATGCAGCATCCTGACCCTTGAATTTTGGGCAGAAAAGAAGGTAGTGATAACCTTTACACAGACCGCAGTCCTTGGAGTGCGACGGTGTAGCGACGACTTGGTGTACAGCGGCGCCCTTGACAGCGGTGACCTTAGCAGCGGCACCTTTGGAAGCGGTTTCCTTGGCAGTTGTCCCCCTTGGTGTTGATGGCTTGTCTTCGACGGGAGGCTCACGCTTGCGCTTATTTTCGAGAGCTTCGACCGTATGTATACGGGTTTCAATGAATACCTTCAGAGCATCCAAGGACGGCGGCTCTGTACATAGGCCGAGGGATGCTTCCCATTCGCGGTGCGATTGCTCATCCAACCGTTCGACGGTCATGTTTACTAACCAGTCTGTTGTAGTCACGGGACCCATTGCAGCCAGAGCACCGACTACGTCCCAAGTGCCGTAGAACAATCTTTTCAGTTCAGCCGACGACTCACTGGTCACCGTAGGCAATTCATTTAGAATGGTAAGCTGCGCATTCACCAGTAGGCGTTTATTCTGAAAACGCTCCTTTAAAGCGTCCCAGGCTGGCTGGAAATTGTCGTCCGTCGTAGTATGATTCCGGATCACGGTACTTGCGTCGCCCTTGACACAGCCCTTTAAATAATGTAGGCGATCCACATCCATCAACGACGAGTCCTTGATTACCAGCGAGACAAAGGAGTCGTGGAACGCCTGCCATTGCTCGTAACGTCCATCGAAGCTGGGAAGCGGGATGCGGGGCAAGGTGGCACGAGATCGTGACTCAGCGGCAGAAGCACCGCCGGAAGTTGGGGCCACGTTTCTGATGGGCTCCGTCTTCCGCCTAATTTCGCGAAGTCGATCCAGAAGGTACCCCTTCTGGTCCAAAAACGATTCTTCGCCAAGTGCGAAACCATCCTTTGTGAAGTATTCGTGCATCGAGACTTCCGCCGTATTACGTTTCACTAGCACACTATGTTGCTTCGAGAACTGCTCCCAGAGCGACGTTAGCAATTCCAGTCTAGCTTGCACCGACCCTTCAGTCATATTAGCAGCGCCTTTCTTTTTCAGATTATCGTACACACGCGAAAGCCGGTGGTACAGAGCGATCTGATCCGCGAGCAAGTCATCCATGATGGTGGAACGGAACGCACTCTCGCACCACGCGGTCACTTCACGATACACGAACTTATCGGAGTATCCGGCTCGAAGGACCAACTTTATGTTTGCACAAGAACGAGGAGCACCTACGCTCTTGCCTTTAGTCAATAAGCAAACTGTTTAATAGTAACTAAGCCACTTAATTAATAGTCTTAGAATCTAGTTGTAAGTTTTAATAGCGGAATAAACTAGCACTTTTATAAACTCCGCGTGAGCACTTTTAACCCTTTTTAAACAACAAAGTACTTATTATAGTTCGAATAAACTTTAGGAGACTTTTAAAGAAACTTTAGTAAATCCAGCAGGTGGATTTATATCGGAGCGCCGATAGCTCTTGCAAAACGCGACCTTTGCTGCGATGGTTCCCGTACCGCGATTCACGAAGAAGAGAGCGATCGCGGAGACGGTTCGGGCCAAGACACCAGATCGGAAGATCGAAACCGGGCCAATCAACGCAGCCCACGTACATGTCGAGAGACAATGACAATTAAGAGAGCGCGTACACCGGTAATTAGTCCAGGTGTCAAATCAGAGATGGCCCGACTGGTCCGTCTCCGCGATCGCCCAGCCGCGAAACAGGGACCAGAAGTGGGTTCAAAACCCGCGCCGCACAGTTATGACGCGCAAGCACAACGATTGGTCGTTTTACTCAGACCAATCCCAAACAAATTTAAACCAATTCCTTCAATCTAATTGTCTTGAAGCTTTGCAGGCATGAGTAGTTTGGATGACAATACAATATATTTAAAAAAATAAATAACCCCGAGGGGGTGATCAAATTATCCAGTCATCAATAAACACTACAAAATGTGTGAAATCTCAACAAAATTACCTTTTTTTAAAAAAAGGTACAAAAAAGTGCGCCAAGTATATAATCCCATCAAAAAGAATCACATTTAAAAACATTGTCGTAAATTAATAGCTTTGCAAAACGAATGATATCCACTAATTGCGCCAATTATCACAATGACTATTTATACAAAGAAAAAAATGTATTAAATAATATTAACCAGATATATTTTTATACAAATAAATATTTTAATACGAATAAATATTTTATTCAAAATACTTGGCGCTGCGACACCAAAAAAATGTTAATTGTCTTGGTTAATGAATAAAATAATGCAACACACCACTGAGATAAGAACCAAAGAAAAAGATTTTAATGCAATCTATACATATTTATTCAGTTTAGCAATACCAATTCGGAGAGCAGCGCCAAGTATTTTGAATAAAATATTTATTCGTATTAAAATATTTATTTGTATAAAAATATATCTGGTTAATATTATTTAATACATTTTTTTCTTTGTATAAATAGTCATTGTGATAATTGGCGCAATTAGTGGATATCATTCGTTTTGCAAAGCTATTAATTTACGACAATGTTTTTAAATGTGATTCCTTTTGATGGGATTATATACTTGGCGCACTTTTTTGTACCTTTTTTTAAAAAAAGGTAATTTTGTTGAGATTTACATTTACCAGTACCTTCGTATAATTTCAAATAGTTATGAACTTCATATTCATACTTTCATATTGTGCTTTATAAAAATGTGCTAACAAAGCTAATAAACCGCTTTGTTTCTTACCACGTTTCGAATTATTGTGTGTATCCTCGAGTCATAAACAGTACGAACGAAACCAAGCTGCTGCAACAGCTGATTCGCGCTCGTGAACGTGAGAACGGTTCTAGTGTTTACAAACATATGATCGCGTGAGCCATGCAATCCAAGAAACCTAAGCGTGGTTTCTTTTGCACGGATGCAGCAGTAAGTCCTATTACTAAAACCAAAAACAAATCTGAAGTGCTATAACGGGTGTTCTCCAAGTGTACATTTACCTTCCCAGGTCGATTAGAGTGACGGATTAAATATTCGCGCCTGATCGCCTCCAGAAAACCAAAGAGTGACGGATTTAATATTCGCGCCTGAGTCCCTCAAAACCCTCAGTGTGACGGATTTAATATTTGCGCCTGAGTCCCTCAAAACTCTCAGCGTGACGGATTTAATATTCGCGCCTAAACTCCTCTCAAACCCCTCAGAGTGACGGATTTAATATTCGCGCCTGAGTCCCTCAAAACCTCAGAGTGCTGGATTCTAGATTCGCGCCTGTCTTTTCCCTCCCCATTGTCGACGTTCCCAAAGACCTCGCCCGGGACGTGACAGGCTCTCATGGATCCACCAATACCACATACTCGGTTGGAAGTATTGATGAAAATATTAAGGAGACATTCATATCCTAATTTACCTAAGACAGCCAAAACATTTCTAGGTACAACATCCATCAATTATACTATCGAAAGCTTTAATGGCATCGATGATGAGTTTGTGTATTTTGTGATAAGTAAAGTTCTTCAAAAATGTGTAAATCCAGAGATCCATAAAAATAACACAGTCCAACACGATTTTTGATCTGCAAATTCCACTCGGTGATTCTTGTAGAGTTTTTCGCCCTGAACACGAATCCGTAAGTAAAATTGCTCTATCACCCTCAGTTTTTGAAAAAACACGAGCTTTTGTAAAAACACACGATTTTAGGCAAAAGTGAGGTATTACGTGAAAACTAAAAACGCTAGAAAGTTCAGCCTAGTCTCAAAAGATAGAGGAGAGTTTACCGAATATATTAGTGTACATGTTTGTTAAATTTGAATGTTTAGAATTGTTGTAAATGGCCATCAAAGTTTGAAAAAGTGTCGATGTGCATGGTTTCCACTCAATATTTTTGCATTTTTACGAAAAATTGTTTACCTAGCCCGAAAACGCAACCCTGCATCGGATTCTGTAGACATTTCTGAAGAGGAAACCATGCAGGAAAATTGTCGCAACGGTTTTTAACTCGAACTAGTTGAGAAAATATCTATCGGCAACGCGTTCACGGTGTTTTGCCGCCTGGCGGCCATTGCTCGCCTGGCGCGACTCGTCAGGGCCGTTGCTACGCGTAATCGACGCGCCGATGGTACCGTACAGTGGGCACCTACCTTCTATATATATCAACCTTATTTTTTCGTGTATTCTTGGATACTATTCAGGCATTTAAACAAACTTTTCTCGATCAGTCTCTGTGATAAACAATTTCGATACTCAATGCATGAATACCTACATATGACTTGCTAATATGGAACCGTATAAAAACAAACAATTATTTATGAAATTACAAGATTTATATTATTATAGTTTTACCAGATTTAGAACACTTTTCCAGATATTATAACATTTGAAACTCATTAAACAGTATTTGAAGGCAACGCAAAGCCTATTTAAATATCTTTTAGGCATCTTTTTTTAATAAATTCATTATTCAATATTTCTAAAACAGAGTTTGAGATACGAAAGTAATATAATTTTCTGAGGTTTAGTGAAGACGGAGAAGTAAGAGTTCGTAGCTATTGCAGGAACTCTTACGATTATATAAACATCGCTTGGCGTCTCTCCCTAACGCGCGATACAATCAGAGAAAAAATAAATATCTTGAAATGCTCTGGTATCCTATGCATCGTTTAAGTCAGAACTCAGTTTTGTCTCCAAAATCATTCGAGTCAGTCGTGCGAAGCAGTTCAGAAAGTCTTTCTTTGCATCGACTAAAACGTATGTTGCGAAAAATTGTGAATTACAGTGTACCTACTTGAATTCTTTTTTTGACTGTGTGTATATATTGTTAGGCCTGCGGTGTGTTAGTGTAAGGTGTATATATATACATTGTATAGTATTTTGTGTGGTGTAGTATAATGTCGCGAAAGTGTCAAAATCATCCAGATTCATTTTGCTATATTTGCGGGGAACTAGTTTTAAAGTCTAAGCATCAAAATATAACGCCTGCAATAAAGTTCGCATATGAACAGTATTTTGGATGCAAACTCGGCGATCAAGACAAATGTTGGGCTCCTCATATTTCTTGTCAACGATGTGCCAAAGTTCTTCTAGCTTGGATACAGGGAGTTCGAAAGCAAATGCCACTCGCAATTCCAATGATATGGACAGAACCGACCAACCACGCTACAGACTGCTATTTTTGCTTAAGCAAAATCTGCGGGTTCAAAATGAAAGGGAAAAACAGTCTCAAATACCCAAACGTCTCATCTGCAATCCGTCCTGTAGCGCATTCTAAAGAATTACCCGTACCAAAACCACCGCCAAAGATACCCGATAGATATGAGGATGATACCGAAAAAGCCCAATCCGAAGAAATCATAGATGTTTATGAAGAACCTTCCTCATCATTACCCAAGCCACATTTAATTACTCAATCGGACCTCAACGATCTCGTACGAGACTTGCAACTGTCAAAAGACCACGCTGAACTATTAGGATCCCGACTACAAGGCTGGAATTTACTTAATAAGGAAACTAATATTACATATTTTAGAAAACGCGACAATGCATTGAGGGAATATTTTTATACTGATGAAGAACTTTGCGTTTGCACAAATATCAATGGATTAATGGAAACCTTGGGAATGAAGCATGAGCCAAAAGAATTGCGTCTATTCATAGACGCATCAAAAAGCAGTTTAAAAACTGTATTGCTGCACATCGGAAATGGGCATCCTTCCATCCCGATTGCATATAGCACAACAATGAAAGAATCTTACGACTCTTTAAAGATGGTTTTGTCCAAAATACAATACGAAAAGTATAAATGGCATGTTTGTGGTGATTTGAAAGTAATTGGAATACCACTAGGTCTTCAAATGGGCTACACTAAATACTGCTGTTTTTTGTGTGAATGGGACAGCAGAGCAAGAAATCAACATTATTCTAAAAAAGTTTGGGCTCCGCGACACAAGTTAATTCCCGGGCAACAAAATGTACAACATAAGAACCTAATTGATCCTGAAAATGTGTTTTTACCACCGCTACATATAAAATTAGGAATTATGAAAAATTTCGTAAAGGCAATGGATAAATCTGGAACTGGTTTTGCATATTTAAAAAAAACATTTCCGTCCATATCCGATGCAAAAATAAAAGAAGGAATATTTGTTGGACCTCAGATCAGGACTTTAATGAAAGATCCAGAATTTCCAAAGAAATTAAATCCTTTGGAAAGAAAAGTATGGTGCTGTTTCATAAAAACTACAGACAATTTTCTCGGTAAACAGAAATCAAAAAACTATGTTTCCATTGTAAACCAACTTTTAAAATCGTGTCAAAATCTGGGCTGTAATATGTCCTTAAAAATGCACTTTTTACACTCCCATCTGAAATTTTTTCCACCAAACCTTGGTGATGTGAGCGACGAACAAGGAGAACGTTTCCATCAAGATGTTTCCAAAATGGAAAAGCGTTACCAGGGCAAGGATATGGTTGCAATGCTTTCGGACTATTGTTGGACGCTTATGAACGACAACAAGGACCCGATGTACAAACGTAAAGCAGCACGTAAACATTTTTAAATTTGTTTGCGTAAGCGATGCTACAGGTAATTTTTCATTTTATATATTTAATTTTTTCTGTAGTTTAACAAAATTTACAAATTGTTTTTAACTGTGCGACCGTCAAAATTTTCACCAATTGAAATTGATTAGAAGGTTCTATACAATTCTGTGAATAGTATCCAAGAATACACGAAAAAATAAGGTTGATACATATAGAAGGTAGGTGCCCACTGTACGGTACCATCGGCGCGTCGATTACGCGTAGCAACGGCCCTGACGAGTCGCGCCAGGCGAGCAATGGCCGCCAGGCGGCAAAACACCGTGAACGCGTTGCCGATAGATATTTTCTCAACTAGTTCGAGTTAAAAACCGTTGCGACAATTTTCCTGCATGGTTTCTTCTTCAGAAATGTCTACAGAATCCGATGCAAGGTTGCGTTTTCGGGCTAGGTAAACAATTTTTCGTAAAAATGCAAAAATATTGAGTGGAAACCATGCACATCGACACTTTTTCAAACTTTGATGGCCATTTACAACAATTCTAAACATTCAAATTTAACAAACATGTACACTAATATATTCGGTAAACTCTCCTCTATCTTTTGAGACTAGGCTGAACTTTCTAGCGTTTTTAGTTTTCACGTAATACCTCACTTTTGCCCAAAATCGTGTGTTTTTACAAAAGCTCGTGTTTTTCAAAAACTGAGGGTGATAGAGCAATTTTACTTACGGATTCGTGTTCAGGGCGAAAAACTCTACAAGAATCACCCAATGGATATTGCGGAACAGAAAAAAAGTTTAATTTTGTTGGACTGTGTAATGATATACCATTGATGTTTAACGTTGATGGTTTACCATTATTTAAATCCAGCAGAAAACAGTTTTGGCCAATCTTATGTAAAATTTTTCATGATCCTGATGTTTACCAACCCTTTCCTGTGGCCATATATTGCGAAAATACAAAGCCAACCAATCTTGAACGATATTTGGAGCAATTTATAAATGAAATTAACGATCTGCAACGTACTGGTATCACTATAAATAATAGAGCATTTACTGTATCCGTCAAAGCTTTTATATGTGACAGACCTGCACATTCGGTTGTGAAATGTATCAAAGGTCACGCAGGATACTGGGCCTGTGAGAGATGTACGATACATGGCAAAACATTCGAAAACCGAACAATTTATCCATTGGTAAATTCTGAAAAGAGAACTGATTTCTCATTTAGAAATCAAAGTAACACAGAACATCATTTAGGAATATCTCCTTTACTTCGCATATATCCGAACATTGATATGATCAACCTATTTTTATTAGACTCCATGCACTTGGTGTATTTGGGAATTATGAAAAAACTATTACACTATTGGATAGATGGAAATGTGAAAGAGTTGAAACTGACTGATTGTGATAAGATCCAACTATCGAATTTACTACAAAAGATAAAAGTACCTGCTGAATTTCAACGAACAACTAGATCCCTAACAGAGTTTCATAAATTCAAAGCCACTGAATACCGATTTCTTCTCTTATATGCAGGACCTGTTATCTTTAAAAAAGTTTTATCAACTGTTGTATATAGACATTTCTTACTTCTTCATACTGGTTGCAGAATATTATCGTCTAAAGAATTAAGTGTGGATAAATGCAAAAATGCTAGATTGTATTTGAAGAAATTTGTGACCAAAGCGCCATTTATATATAGCAAACAATTTATGGTTGGAATTGTCCATAATCTGATTCATCTTGCAGATGATGTTAAAAATATGAACTATTCTGTATCTAATATTTCTAGTTTTCCATTTGAAAACGCTCTAGGAAGAATGAAACGACTTATTCGCAATGGAAATAAGCCTCTCTCCCAATTATGCCGTCGATTGAATGAAATCTCTGATAGTTGGAATGAAAAAGCGGATATTCCACCTACAATCCAAATTATTAGACAATTAAAAGAATTAGAGATGAAAATACCAATTAAAAGAGTTCAGTATAAAGAGGCGCTTTTATCCACTATATTTCCGAATAATACAGTTTTATTGAATAATAATGAAATCGTACAAGTTTATAGTATGTGGATATCCCCAAACGATGACGTGAATAATATCGAAATTACAGGAAAGATATTAAGGAAGAGAAAGGCACTTTATTCGTATCCTTGTAATTCTCACTATCTCCAAATGTGGAATGTCAGCGCAGGGGGTGGACACTCCAATGCTTTCAGAGTGCAGAAGGATAGACGCCAGTGCCGCCATCTGGTGTATACTCAGAACCCCACGATAAGATAATAGATGGCCGTTCAGATGATGAAGATATTACTCAGATAATGTGCTGATATGTAATTAAAGAACTTAATAAAATGAAGAGATCAATAGAGAAACATACATAAATACATAATTAGTTGTTACAGTAACTATTTGTAATAACTAATTATGTATTTCTGTATGTTTTTCTATTGGTCTCTTCATTTCATTAAGTTCTTATTCATAAAAGTGTGTTTTATGAATAAGAAAAAGGTAATGAAATTGTTTTAAAGAATTTTTTTATTATATAGCAAGATTACAGTCCATCTATTACATCTTGTACGTCCATAACACGAAATTTCTCTACGCTCAGAACTTCTTTACAAATATCTTTTATTACTGTAGACAGGTTAGCAGTTTGCTTAACCCTATATTGTTAAGTACATAATTATATTAATTACTTATATCACAGTGTTTCTATAAAAGAGAGTATGTCCATTTTTGACCTTGAAACGAATTTTAATAGCCTTCGCTTAATAATTTTAAATTACATTCTCTAGTGGAACTAAACACAACAAAATAGGTTAGGTGCAACTGATTTGAACTGACATGAACTGATTACTGAGTGCAACGAAGACAGACGCAACCAAGCGCCAGCGGAGTGAGGGGCGTGGGGAGGCGAAACAACGCCATCTAGCGTATACTCAAAACGGGATGAACTATGTTTCTGCACGGCGGCTATATTACTGTCCACCCCCTGTGTCAGCGGTAGGATTACGGACACTATAAGATTTAAAATTACCGATATTAAAAAAAAAATGGTCCCATTTGATTTCAGCGATACTGTTGGTGAAATTTTTTTAGTAATGCCTTTACTTCATATGTGAATAAGTACAATATCAAAACCATAAACTGGGATATGCAAAAGTGTATATATTAAACGATGTAATATAATTATAGAGTATGAAGAAAATGTTCGACTTATAGAGGATTTCGAGTTATCGAAGTTCGACTGTACATATAACAAATATGTTTCCAACGTAAACAAATTGAACTAATCGGCTGTTCGTTCTTCGAGGCGATCGGTTTAATCGAATTGTCCAAAGCAACGGACGCATTATACGTATTTATTTCTGTGATCATATAAGTGGGTGCTGTGCAACGCGTGTTCAAAAATGCCGAATGTAGTAAATTCAACAAGAAAAGAACTCAGATCCAAATACCCTAAAAAATCTCTTAACGTTGGGAATTACAAAAAAAAACAAGATATTTCAAGATGACAAGTTAAAAGTTTCAGATCGCACGGATTCAGTCGTCATAAATTCGAATAATTTCGATGATAAGAGTAGTGATGAGTCATCAATAAATACAAAAAGAAGGAAGATTACGGCACATGGGAAGAAAGGCAAACACAATTCATCCAATAAAGGCCGGAAGAGACAGAAAGTTACACCACCAATTTCGGAAAGCCCGGGGAGTGATCCTGAAATCAATTTTTTAATGCACGAATTACCATCTGCAGTAAATGAAAAAATGCCTTTGGTAACTCAAACTCAACAATCATCGAGTTCATCATATACCGCATTGCAGGATCAAATGAATAATTCATTGAAAGGTAATTATGATAAACTGTTAGATAAAGGAATGATTGAAAGCAGCAAATTTCTCGTCCGTTCAACAATAATTTATACGCAATTTTTATAACCATATAAAATTTAAATTTATTGTAGATTTAAACCGCACTGTAGAAAAACAATATCAAGTGTTATTAACACGAATGAGTCAACTGGGTAGCCAAATGGTTGAGCTCAAACTGGCGATCCAGCAAATAGAAAAAACAATAATAAACTGTGATGTAAATTCTGATTTTGAACAGAATTGGAAATTATTGCTTCCCTGCAATACAAAAGAAGAATTTCAAGAGTTCGACAACAAAATAAAAACAGATGAAGATTTTCGCCAAAAATTGGTAAACTTTTATAATAAATTATTCTACTTTTTCGTCTTTATTTATCTATTACGTATGCAGAACAAGAATTATAATTCCATCATAACCTTTTTTGCAGGCACAAAAATTCATAAACCTCATTAATAAACGAACAACAATCGTCCGAAATGTGGGCGAGATAATGAGATTCTGCCTCACACGAGATCTTGCCCTGAAATTTAACCCTGTAAAACCATCGGAAGGAAAATTATTTACTTTCGTGAATACAAATCTTTATAATATTGTCAAAGGTATTTTTCTGGATTAATTGAATTAAGAAAAAATGTAATCAAATTATTCTTTTATTCCAGCATCGCTGCTATCAACATTTTCGTCATCTGAAAATGCTATGAGCGAAAGCGAAGTCAAAAAAGTTGTGTCAACGGTTTTGCACCATTCTAGAGATTGGGAAGGAGGACGAGTTAAACGTCAGAAAAAAATCCAAGAGACGCTCGAAGATACAACCTTACCTCAAGATTAATATTCGAACTTTCGGTAATAGTATAGATAGAGGGCAACCTCACGGATTTTGACGACCTTGAAATATGTTGTCAAGAACGTCATTCTGAACAACTTTTTCCTTTAAACTTTTTGGCGGTCGACCTTCGTTTTCGAGATATTCGCAAAATTATCTCTATATATGTTACTGTCGCCTAGCCGTAGGTTTCGAGATATTTTTGAAAAAAAAGTAGATAAATGTTGAATTTAGGGTCCTTTGAATCCACGGTGGACTCGAGGTGGTCGGTCGCCGGGGGGATTTGTTACAGATTTGGTCGTCTTACGGCGCGTGAGAGGGCGGACGGCGCGTCTCAAGTTCAAATATTAAGAAAGAAATATTCTTTTAAGTGATAAACTCGAATGCGCCGTCCGCTTACGCGCCGTGAGACGGCCAAAACTATAACAAGTCCCCCCGGCGACCGACTACCTCGAGCCCACCGTGGATTCAAAGGACCCTAAAATCAACATTTATCTACTTTTTTTGCAAATATCTCAAAACCTACGGCTAGGCGACAGTAACATATATAGAGAAAAGTTGTTGAAAATGACGTTCTTGGCACCATATTTCACGGCCATTGAAATTGGGGATGGTTCCTCTAGTGTGAATATTTACCAAAGATTTTTGCAAATTTCTCGGAAACTAAGGTCGACCGCCAAAAAGTTTAGAGAAAAAAGTTGTTCAGAATGACGTCCTTGACAACATATATTTCAAGGGCGTCAAAATCCGTGAGGTTGCCCACTATCGATACCATTACCTTTGTCTTTATACTTGTTGTACATATATACATAATAAATGAAAAATTGTAATAAATTAAACAGCAGTCTTATTTCATTTGCGAATTAATTTAACGAACTCAAGCCTACACCACAGATCTTTTATGAGGGATCCCTTATGAGATCTCATTAATGTCTCCCAATGAGGGCCTAATGCATTTGGCGTCACTGGATAGTCATTGAGAAAGCCTAATGTGGGCCTAATTTGTTTGGCCACACTGGATAGTCATTGGGAAAGCCTAATGTGGGCCTAATTTGTTTGGCCACACTGGATAGTCATTGGGAAAGCCTAATATGGCCCATACGCGGGGTTCCTAATACGGGCCTCATGCGAATTTCCCAATTAGGCAGTCACGGATGTTTCGCGTTACATGCCGCATGCTGGCCTGATGGGGCTGCCCCATCCGGGCCTAACAGCCAAATTAGGCTAGCCTAATACGGACCTAATGTCTGCCCGACTAATAATTCTAGTCGGGTAGGACCCCGGCTGTGAATGCTGTGCGCGACTTTGACAGTAACTTTAACATAGGCTCGGTTTCTATCTCGTTAGGAGATGTCTTCGAGAAACTCAATAAGCTTGACTTAAGTAAAGGGTTGGGTTTTGACGATATTCCTCCGATATTCCTACGGAACTGTTGTTGTCTTAGCTAGGCCCCTATGGCTAATTTTTAATGCCTCTCTTGAACGGGGGGTGTTTCCGACTCTTTGGAAAACAAGTCTTGTCCCGCCGGTTTTCAAGTCCGGGGATCGCTCTGATATAGCTTGTTATCGACCAATTTCTAAGATCTCAAGTATACCTAAGATCTTCGAGGAAATTATTGTGGGTAAACTAACTCCGATAGTCTCTAATATTGTTTGTGAGCAACAGCATGGTTTTGTGCCGCTGAGATCTACGGTTACTAACCTTGGAGTCTACCACTGCTTTGTATCTGAGACGCTAGAGGAGAGGCTGCAGGTGGATACGATTTATACTGATTTCAGTAAAGCATTTGATGAGGTAGATCATAGTATTCTTGTTTCTAAGTTGTCCTCGTGGGGCTTTGGTATGCCATTGCTGGCGTGGATAACAAGTTATCTTTCATCTAGGAGGCAGATAGTCAAGGATGCGAATCACCTATCTGAGTCAATTAGTGTCTCCTCTGGTGTTCCTCAGGGCTCGCATCTTGGTCCCCTTCTGTTCAACTTGTACATCAATGACCTTGTATATGTATTACATAACTCGAAATTCTTATTATATGCGGATGACCTTAAAATCTTTCGAACTATGCGTGATGTGCAGGATGCGTTTGAATTGCAGGAGAACTTAATTAGATTTGAGCGATGGTGTGTGAATAATAGAATGATACGTAATATGAGTAAATGTTTTTGCATGAGATTTTCGTGTGCTAATAACTTGATCGAGTTCGAATATACGCTACGGAATGAAGTCATTTCAGAAGTTGAGGAGATTACTGACCTCGGCGTCACTTTCATGAAATGTCTTAATTTTAGTAGGCACTATGAGAATGTGACGGGAAAAGCGATGAGGATGTTTGGTTTTGTTTTCAGATTTGCCAAACATTTTAAGAATAGGGACACATTGAGGCTTCTATACTCCTCTCTTGTTAGGCCCCACCTTGAGTATGCGTCGGTGATCTGGAATCCTAGACATAAGGTGTTTATCAACCTTTTTGAAAGAGTTCAGCATAAGTTCTTGAGATCGGCTGCCTGGGTGTTGGGTAACCCGAGGGCGTTTTATGACCATGATTATGGCCCGATACTCAGTGCGTTCAATCTTAGGTCGCTTTCTCACTGGAGACTTGTTGCGGATATGCTGTTTCTCTACAAAATATTCCATAGCCGAATAGATTGCGCTGATTTGCTATGCAGGTTGAACTTTTATGCCCCGAGCAGATACCTTCGAACTCGGCCCGTGTTTTATTTAAGAATGCCGTCGTATGCTCATCACACGGTGGATCCCATCAATCGCGCTATGCGGGAATTCAATGACTATTTCCTGGACATTGATTTGTTCTCCTGTACATTCGGTAATATTCGAATAATGCTGCAGAGGGAGGTGTTGGATGTAAACGCAGCATGTGTGACAGTGTGATCGATTGACTCTGTATTATTTATGTTTTATGTTCTTTTTGTGTGAAAACGCAATTTACAAGAAAGCGAGGTAGAGGTCGTAGAAAGCGCATGGTCAGAAGTAGGGGAAGATAACGCCAACGAGGCAAAGGTCACAGAGGAATATGAGCTGCCAGAAGTAGAAACCAGCTTATTCAATGTAGGCGAGGAGGGAACTTGGGAGCCAGGGAATAGGCTCAGGTCAAGTAGCTGGTTCCCATCCATAGGACGAAGAGCTTGAGCCGAAGAACTATGCCGGGCTGGATGCTGAGAGGACGAATCTCCCACGAAGTCGGCAGCAGCAGTAAACCGCAGGACGGAGGCACCATCATCCTTCCTTAGGTAAATGATTCCACGCTTCATCTATACATACTTATAATTATGGTCCTTCGCAAACTTCTTGGCCTCAAGAAAGCTGCTGCGCTCGCTGGCGGTCGAACGCTCATCAATATATACAAGCGAATCCGGTCACGACGGAACGATATCCTTAGCATGGAGATCCTTCTTGGCCCTCTTTTTAGCAATCTACTCGTCCCGGATAAACGTAGAAGTGAACCGAAAAACAAGAGGTTTGAATTTCGCTTTGGTGTGACGAAGTCGAAGCGCAGAGGCCACATGCGACGGCGAGAAGGATACATCAATGGCGTCCGCAACACTTTTAATAGATTGTAGAAGCCCCGCATTTGGAATATCAGGAAGCCCTGATATTACAATTTCGAAATCTCTTGCAGACCGTTCAATACATTCAAATCTTTGCGTGACTTCTCCAGGAGGAACCGAACTAGTCGCAGCAAACGCTCCAATACCGGAAAAACGCTGCTCCAGCGAAGTCAAGCGTCGATCCCAGAAACTTTGGTCTACGAGTAGACTATCTACACGTTCAGCCACATCAGACATCGTGGTATGCAACGAATTAATGCGAGCCACAAGATCGTCCAGCGAAGATAGTTTAAGCTTGATGTCTTGATGTCTTGAAGACACCCATGGATAGCCCGTAGATCCAGTGAGGCATCAGATCTTGAGGACAAAATAGAGGGTCGAGTCTGCGATAGGGCAACATTGCGGTTCAGAGCACTGTCACTATCAAAATTATTGTTCATTCGACAGCAAGAGCAGATACCAGACTTCGGTAAAAATTTGGAGCAACCACGATAAAGGGCCATACCGAAAGTATACAGACAGTAGTATATTAAAGTCCTCAATAGATGTCGTTAGTTACTAATTGGTCTTATAAGAAGCACGCCAGGGTGTAATCAACGATGACGACGTCGTAGGAAAAGTCAAACAAAAACAGGCGGAAGAAACCACAAGATGAACTCGCCGCGGCGTGCCGTAACCGAATACCGAGAAATAACGGAAGATTACACGGAAAGTAAAGGCACCAAACACACAACACTGCGGTACCACAAAGATATGCACAAAATTCACAAGTGGAGATAAGACTGAACAAGCAGACTCAAATTAACACTGTCAAATGCGAAAGTAATACAGAGCAAGATCAACACACGACTAGACAGTAGAACGTCTTCTATATAATCGATATTTGATATTATAGCAAATTTAATCCCCGACAAAACGAGCCAAACAAATTAAAAATCGGTTGAGAATTGACGGAGATACGGAATTTTGACCGCAAAAAGTCACATTGCAACCACTGTGCGCCGCCGGCCGCATATTGGAACGGCCCTAAAGGCTGCCGTACTGTTTCCGTTCCAATATGCGGCCAGTGGCTGTCCCATTAGTGCACGCGAGAAGTATACATCTGTTTCTCCCTAAGCGACAAATATACGGCCGTACGCCAGCCTTTAGGGCCGTTCCAATATGTTGCCGGCGGCGGGCCTACTAGTGCAAGAGAGAAATAGATGTATAATTCTCCCTTGCACTAGCGCGCAAGCCACGTATCGCGCTTTTCATCGACGTCTGATAATAAATATTTATAAATTTGTACTTGTGACGTCCTGGCCCCACCACGCGACTTAGTGTCAACGAGCATCACCAGAGGTCTCTAACCTTTCCCGCTAGTCCTAACTCTCAATATCATTCGTATATATACAAATTCCAAATCATATCCTCTGTGTCACCGTGCGTGTCTAGGGCAGGGGCCGTCAGCTATAGCCCGTCTGATCAGTCTGGCTGGCGGTCCCAAGACGAAACACACCTTGTCTTTTCCTTCTCGATCCCAAAAAGCCAATTCACCTGCCCCGCATAGTTTACTCCATTGCGGCGTAATCCGGCCAGCCTTGGGGCACGACGGTACGTTGGAGGCGACGGGGCAAGAACTCCTTTCTCGTCATTGTCTTAACCTTCACCACCCAGGACGTGACATACTAAGTAATTAATTTTATTAAATAACAAATATCAGTCCCCACAAATGAATAAAACAGGAACAACTTAGCCCGGCTCTGTCCACATAAATTCATCATTGTCAACAATGCACACTTCAATCCGGGCGAAATTCGCAAAGAAATTATAGTTTCCGACACTGCCCACCCAGTGGCGGGCAATGTCAACTTTTCTCGCATTAGAGAGGGCCATGTTCGCTAATAAACCACTTCTGCGAGCTTTGCCCAGTAGCGATGTGCATTGTTGACAATGGTCGGGCAATGCCAACTCCGTACACCCTGCGGATTTCGCCCGTAACATATATATTATTTCTATGTAATTCTAGGAATAACAGGAAGAGAGTCTTAAATAAGGATAGCGGGAGTTGATGGAAACCAAGTCCGTTGGTGAACTGTCGATCATGCTTGGTGACGCTGTGCGGACGTCATGGCCATCTTGGAGAAGCACCCTATTAGTATGCATGAATGGTTGGAGGAAAGGAAGACGAGGTAGGACCTTTTGGGCTAGACATGAGGCATTGTTGCAACAGTGTTGAGAGAGAGTTGTTGTGAGCAGTGCCGCGAGCTATAGTCATGCTAAAAGTTTTGTTATTTTAGTTTAATAATATTTATCATATCTTCAATATTCATAGTTTCATCATCACTTGCCGCAAAAGATTATAATAAACTTCGCGCGAATAGAATGCAATAAATCATCGAAAAGGCAATCACTATCAAATAATATAAGTTTCAAAGATGCGTGACGATTCCGAAAAACCATCACATAATTTATTATATTTCAATTATTTATAACTTTTTATATATATAATGATATTAGTTCTATCTAAAGGGGTTCGACGCGGTAAAATAAACAGTACTCAGTTTCTGTAACAAAAAGATAGTTTATTCTTAATTTATAAATCCTAATTATATTACTTTATCCTATTTTACCTGTAACAAAAAGAAACAACATTAAAGTCTATTCTATCCCTGATGTCGATTCCCTTGTGTAAACTAACTTAAACAATTTTATTACACGCTATTGTTTACTTCTTTTATTCTCTCTCATACACTTGGTCGCGTGCTGTAGATGTAGCCCTTCCAAGTGAGTTTTCTTTACATATATTTCAATAACATAGAATGAATGCTCAATTTCATCTTATAGATACATGAAAGCATTTTCAATATCTGAAGTGTGAATTTAGACAAATTATTGACCTTCTAGTGCCCGCGCGCTCAATAGTTTTTCTGTCATAAAAACGCTATCTGTGTTAATTTTTCAACATTTGATGCCGTAGTTAATTTCAAATAACATAATCAAATCAGACAGTATTGCGAAACAAAACATAACATTATTTAATCAATTTTTCCTCCCCCCTACAGGGCTTAGTTTTAATCTAATAACAATTTGGCCACCCTGAGACACTCGAAACTAGACGATTTTTTTTTACAAACATTATTTTCATCGGAGCAACATAAGGAATCGATTGGCGTCGTTTTCGCAAAGATCTGATGAGAAATGCGGAAATCCTGAGCTTTTCTCATTTCTTAATGTTATTCCATCCCCTTCGAGGGTCGAAAGCCACAAAATTCGGAGAGGTACCGCGGGGTTAACCTCGCCATGGGATGTCAGACGACATCTCTCCGACAGGCGTCGCTCCAGAATCACTTTGTAAGTTCTCGAGTTTCTCGAGTATCTCGGGTAGTTTTCCCGGGTAGCGCTTATCCGGGAATATTCCTCGTCCCGGGTATCTCACGGGTACCCGGTCCACAGCTACAGCCCTACTCGGCACCCTTACGTATGCAAATAATTTGCAACGTAGATCCGCATCTGTATCTTTTCGTGTATCTTTCTTCTGTCTTCCGTCTGTCTGCTCCTACAAACTTAGAAATGTGTCTGAAAAAATTAAAGGGTGAATTAAATTTATTATTTCCTTTTTCACTTTTTTTGGAAAACTGACGGCAACGTCGATCGACTCGTGTGATCGTATCGACGTGCGTTACGAAAAGTAGCACGTTTCAATTTTCTTACGAAAAACAGCTGGTTTGTCTTCCTTATTACGAAAACTACCACGTTTCGGTTTTGGTTGCGAAACCTAGCATGTTTGAGCGATTTGCCACGAAAAGTAGCACGTTCCGACGGTAGCTACGGAAAGCAGCATATTTGGATGGTTGCCTACGAAAAATAGCATGATGCGTCCTTTGCTGCGAAAACTAGCACGTTTGAGCGATTTGCCACAAAAAGTAGCAGTTACCTTTATAGTGACGAAAAGCAGCACATTTGCATGGTTGGCTACGAACCATCGAGTGCGTCAAGTTAAATACATAAAAATGTCCAGGACGGAAAAGTGTGTTATCCAATAAGTCACAAAAAAAGAATAAAATATACAATATAAAAAAAGATGTGAAATCAAAATGAACTACAAGTACATAAAGGTGCTTTCCAACTGCGCTTAAGATGACACAACTACATATAAATAGCTAAAATGCTGTGTTCATGCATTCCATTACTCATATCGTAGACATTTTAATAAGGTACAGATAAAATGTAACATCTACACATTTGCCTAGATCAGGCTTGGGAATTAAGTGAGCGCGGCGGCCGATTTTTAGAGGCAACGCACAGTGGTCTCAAATCCCGAAAACGTGGCCAAAAGGTCGAAAATGAACTTTTAATTTCGGGATTTTTAGCCGTTGGGTTGGGTACAGTGATAATCTGGCCATAAAATACCGGCAAGGGAAACGACAAAATGTTTATGGTTTGACCGGTAAGTCAATTCAAAGTTAACCTCTGTTATTGAAACGTTTTCTGTGCGCGCCGATACAAACTCGAACACCGATTTTGAAAGTCAATAACTCCTGAAAGAGTTGATCAATTTCCATTGCGAAAAATGGATACTACTCCACGAAGTAAGTAGAATATTTGTTTACTCTTAAGTAACCGTAACTGTTAGCGTTTAGGTTGTACGACTGCAAAATTACTTGGAGAACGTAGAAGCAAAACTTGGCCCACGTATTTTATAAATTTAGTTGAAAAGTTGTAACTTCCACCGAAATTTTTGTTCTGGCCTATTGCTAATGCTTATACCTTGCAAATTTTTAAAAAATTGACTGCCACTAGGTGCCACCCTGCTCATACGAGAGTAAAATTGCTCGCCTCAACGAGTTTGAACTATTTGACGATTTTGTAACATTTAGATGACATTTATTATACATCCTGATGGTACAAAGTTGTACAAGAATGATTTTCTCTGCATCTTATGCATATTTTAAAATTTTTCGCCAGAAACGGTGAATTTGTTACTACAGCCATCCATAAATGCGATAATAGATACGGATGATTGCTCCGAAATAGACATATTGTCTGATGATGACTCAGATAGCTCGGAAGAAAACTCGGACACGGAAATTTCATTTTCATAATATGTTTATCGATTATTCTTGTTTACTATTTGTATTTGTGTAATATTTATTGTTGTCCGTCATGTTATATTCGCCATTTTCTTTTTTAAAGTTTCAAGTTTAGATTCGTAATCAGCGACCCAAAAAACCCCAGAGTACCGATTTTTGCCTAAATTGAATAATATTTGAGCTTTTGGCCACGTTTTCGGGATTTGAGACCACTGTGCAACGCCCCCATTCTCCCGCCTCGCGTCTTGACTCCCGCGACGGCCGAGCAGCTAGGAGCATTTCAGGTCCGTACCACGTGAACCGCGCGTGGCGTATTAGGGCAACATTGTATCAATACGTTTCCACGTCGTCCTAGAGAGCACGATCGTCGATGCGTTTTTGTTCACGTGGCACGGGCCTGAGGCGCTCCAAGCACCTAGGCCAACGCGGGGGTCACGACGCGCGGCGGGAGAAAGGAGGCGTTGCCTCTGAAAATCGGCCGCTGCGTTCACTTAATTCCCAAGCCTGGCCTAGATGTCCGCGGCCTGGAAGTCAAATACTTGGCGTGGCAGGCAAGAGGGGTAATAAACTCAACTGCATCATGTAGCTGATTGTTAGCGTATTTTTCTCCTGCGAATTGCCGTAATGATATATATATCACGTTTGGATTTTGAGCCGCTTTATATTGGTCCATAAAGACTTTTATAATATCATCAACTTTTTCAGCTGCTTCAATTATCTGTAAATAGAAATAGAATGACCATTTTTTGCTATAGTATGTGTAGTTACTAGTTCCAGCAATAAAATATAATCTATTTATAAAATTTATAATTCTTTATTAAAACAAGAAACACTAATTAAACTCATGCATTATCGAAGGTGTCCATGTGTCACATTAAGGGAAGAGGTCACTGAAATTTTGAAATCCGAAAATATTTGAGACATGCGGAATTCCTCTTAAGGGAAGGAAGTAGGTTTGAAGTAAAGCCCTTATGCCAGTCGGGACATAGTTTTAATCACTGGTTTTCATAGAATTTGCATTACGTTACAAAAATCAATCATAACTTCAAAAACCTTCTTGCGCAAAGTGTGTGATGCCACAGCCTCCAGGTTTTACAGCGAAGAAGGGTCCATAGTAAAGTAAAAAATTGTGTATAGAGAAGTTTCTACGTCTCATACTGTTTAAGGTAAAAATGATTGAATTTATTAAATGTCAAAAATGCAAAATTTCATCAAAATTTTGAGGAAAAGCAAGCGCAGCGCAAAGAGTTTTGCAGATTTCTTCATGCCGATACACAATCTTTTTGCTTTCATGTTACTCTTGAAGCACGCCAAGCTGTAAGAGAATCGGACCCACAGTTTTGCGCAAGGAACATTAAATAAATTAAAAAAGTAAGTTTTGAGATAATTGCATTTTAAATCTAAAGAGTAAATTCCAGACCACTTCCCTTTTTGTATAGTCTAAAATCCACCTGGTTGATACACATCCTCATCAATCTTGCGTCTCTTTATGTTTTGTTTCTTCTTAAAGCGCTTTCTTGTACTGGATTGCTGTTATGTACTGCAGGTTTCTGTTCTGTTGTCTCTGTCTCTTGCTATACTTATAGCTGTTTTAGAACAACTTGCCCAGCTGTTTGTGTCCTCACTGTCAATGAGCGTACATAACCCATATCAAATTCTGAAACAGCACATGCCACAGCTACTTCAAGCCTCCGATACAAATGTTGTCTTCGGGCAGAATCTGCACACTTTTGCATGGAGAGATTAATTTGCATTTTGAGTGCCTCCCTTACAGCACCTTGCCATCAAATTTTCATTTGACAGTGTTTCGTATCAGGGTTTCACTTTGGTTGCTTGCCCTTAGGACATCTGGCATGGTTAGGATTGCTGTCTACAGAGCTACAGTGATCTAAAGTAGCCATCACAGCATCTTCCATGGCCTTTACATTTGGCATATTTTTTACAATAGCATTTCTGTAACACTAGAAGTAAATTTTGCAACCCGACAGAAAATATCAAATTGATAAAATATACATATGTTTTCTGCAATCACTTTATAACCTATAATAATAGCACGCTTCACTCTACTCTTACTTTTGCGATATTTTCAGCTAATGAGGTCCATTTCACTCGTTTTATACCAGCTAATTTCACTGCACCATAAAATCTCACTCTGTATTCTCACGTAAACCGAAGTTTTGAAAGATTTAAAAAAATATGGTGTCTAGCGCCCGGAGAGACTGACCTCTGTCGGCAGCCACTGGCCCTTTTGGGCCCGCTTAGAGATTTACCTACTGTACATGGCGGACTTATTGGCCGCGTTACAGATGGCCGAGGGATACGCAGCCTGACCACGAACTCTATCACATACTGTACTTTGTAAGAAAGCGTTCGTAGTTTAGTAGGCGGAGTCCAATGGATTCTGTTACAGAGCACGCGTGCGTTTTAGAATTGTGAAACGCATTTTGGCCATTGGTGAAAATAAACAATGTCAAGGCCACGCAGTTAATTTAGATTTCCCGAAACACTAGTCAGCGATTGAACATACTCAAAGAGATAAATAATAGAGAAATATACCGAAAAACGAAGGTTTTGGTTTTCAGCTCTTTCGCAAGGTTTTAGAAAAATAGGTTTTTCTGGTAGAAAGGCAACACTGAATGTCAAACCACGTTGTGTACGGTTGAACAAGGGTTCAGACTTGCCAAAAATGCAAAAAAAAAATTCTTAAAAATGGTCGAAATCGCGATTTTTTCAGTGACCTCTTCCCTTAACTGAATACGTGTGTATACGAAATCCTTCCTGAAAAATTATGCGTACATACATAGCCTGGCGTAGGTCACAGCATCATTTTACGCTTCGATTATCTACATATACATAAAATCCTCAGTTTAGTTACAAATAAATCACAGTTTGATGATATAAAACTATGACGCAATTCAAATTAGGCCAACTTACCTTGTGTTTGAGACTGCATTTTGGTTGCAATTCAATGGTACAACATACATATTTGTAAAAACACGTCTTGTGCCCAGGCAACGCCCAAGCACACGTGTCACCGCTATACATTATACATACTACAGGGTGTCCCAAAAATGCTGTGGGTCCTTAAAGGAGGTGATTCGGGGGGTGATTGTAAACAACTTTTTCCTTTGCGAAAAAGTTCTCCGATGTTTCGTTAACGAGATATTAACAAAAAGAACCGACCAATCAGAGCGCGAGTCTGACGGCCGAGTTCCCGCGCTAGCGTGGCTACGCGCCGCGCTGCGAGTGTGAACAAGCAACTCGGCATGCAACGAAGAAAATTGCGTAGAATGGCAAATGAAAAAGATGTAACAAATAAAATCGAACGCGTTGTCATGGTTTGTTTGTTATTTAATGTGAATAATGAATAAAGGATAAATGGATGAAAATCACGTGTAACGTAAGAAGACGAATACACAGTTTTTTTTTAAGAAGATTCGAAAATAATAATTATTTGAAGTGGGAGGATAAGGAATACGTAAATATCCTCGTGTTAATAACGTAGCCACGAAAAGGTAATGTAACGGGATATTAACGAAAAGTGATCGTAGTTCGTTATTGTGATAAAAATCCGTAATTCAATAACGGCCAGCACTGTTGCTGATAACGAATAAGTCTGTTTAAAAAGCCCGAATAAATATTGTCGCCGGAAATAAGTCATCGCTTGCGTTAAATTTAAAAATGAATGATTACCAATGAAGTAACTAAAACTCACCCTTGTTGGAAATTCACTTGCAGCTTGAAAATCTGTGTCACAGGGTCACTGAACCGATCCTGGTCATCGATGGACGAGCCCAGTGCACAGCTGATCCCAGGTATACGACACTACCCAAAGTTAAGGGTCGCAATGTCAGGTGCGTCCAGGTCAACGTGCCGAATATTCACTTCACTGCACGGCTGCTAACACTGATCACTTTATTTACTTTTTATGGAACCTGTTGTTCCTCCGTTTTAAAAATTGGTGGCCCTGAAAGGGGCCGATTGTTGGCAATTGAAGAATCGGGATATTCTAGCGCAAATGCTCGCGCAGCAACACTTGCGTTCCCGTCGTTCCGGGCGTACACCCAGAACATCCGGTAGTATTCCTGGGCTGTGAACATTTCTGTAACGCGATTTCTAGCTGACTGACAGGATTTTTTCCAAGCAACTTCCGCTACCCCAAGTAGCTTCTCTGGTTCCATTATGAGTTAACTCCCACCAGGCCAAGAGGCTTTAGGTAAAAAGAAGCCAGCACACTTTCGGAACACACGTGTTTTGCAGAAGTGCACCGAAAACTTTCACAAAAGCCCGCGATCCGTCCTTCTACTGCCAATGTACCCATTGCTTCGAGATAGAAAACAGACACCACGTTTATCGGTTCGAATGGGTCCGAAGGGAAGAGGCGGAGAAAGTCTTCGAGTTGCTATAAAGAAGAAAATGCATACCATTCCTGTAGTCACGCCTGCTTCGTTCTACCCTCAAATTAAAGACGGATCCCTTATCTCTCGTGTCTAAACACGCGCTCGAGTTTCAAAACAAAAGCACGCATCGACGTATTCCGTGCGAGAGACTGCGGGCTTGAGGTCCGATTGGCCACAAACTAACCAATCCGGCCTGCTAATCTCTCGTGTCTAAACACGTGCTCGAATTTCAAAACAAAAGCATGCGTCGACGTATTCCGTGGGAGAGAAGGTAGGCCTTGGGGAGGAGATATTGCTGTGAAGAGGGCCTCTTGAGGACAGTGGCCGTTTGGGAGGGATGCAGGGCAGATTGGTTCGACTAGGGCCAATCGGACTTCAAGCCCACCGTCTCTCGCACGGAATACGTCGACGCGTGCTTTTGTTTTGAAACTCGAGCGCGTGTTTAGACACGAGAGATAAGGGATCCGTCTTTAATTTGAGGGTAGAACGAAGCAGGCGGGACTACAGGAATGGTATGCATTTTCTTCTTTATAGCAACTCGAAGACTTTCTCCGCCTCTTCCCTTCGGACCCTTTCGAACCGATACACGTGGTGTCTGTTTTCTATCTCGAAGCAATGGGTACATTGGCAGTAGAAGGACGGATCGCGGGCTTTTGTGAAAGTTTTCGGTGCACTTCTGCAAAACACGTGTGTTCCGAAAGTGTGCTGGCTTCTTTTTACCTAAAGCCTCTTGGCCTGGTGGGAGTTAACTCATAATGGAACCAGAGAAGCTACTTGGGGGTAGCGGAAGTTGCTTGGAAAAAATCCTGTCAGTCAGCTAGAAATCGCGTTACAGAAATGTTCACAGCCCAGGAATACTACCGGACGTTCTGGGTGTACGCCCGGAACGACGGGAACGCAAGTGCTGCTGCGCGAGCATTTGCGCTAGAATATCCCGATTCTTCAATTGCCAACAATCGGCCCCTTTCAGGGCCACCAATTTTTAAAACGGAGGAACAACAGGTTCCATAAAAAGTAAATAAAGTGATCAGTGTTAGCAGCCGTGCAGTGAAGTGAATATTCGGCACGTTGACCTGGACGCACCTGACATTGCGACCCTTAACTTTGGGTAGTGTCGTATACCTGGGATCAGCTGTGCACTGGGCTCGTCCATCGATGACCAGGATCGGTTCAGTGACCCTGTGACATAGATTTTCAAGCTGCAAGTGAATTTCCAACAAGGGTGAGTTTTAGTTACTTCATTGGTAATCATTCATTTTTAAATTTAACGCAAGCGATGACTTATTTCCGGCGATAATATTTATTCGGGCTTTTTAAACAGACTTATTCGTTATCAGCAACAGTGCTGGCCGTTATTGAATTACGGATTTTTATCACAATAACGAACTACGATCGCTTTTCGTTAATTTCCCGTTACATTACCTTTTCGTGGCTACGTTATTAACACAAGGATATTTACGTATTCCTTATCCTCCCACTTCAAATAATTATTATTTTCGAATCTTCTTAAAAAAAAACTGTATTCGTCTTTTTACGTTACACGTGATTTTCATCCATTTATTCATCCTTTATTCATTATTCACATTAAATAACAAACAAACCATGACAACGCGTTCGATTTTATTTGTTACGTCTTTTTCATTTGCCATTCTACGCAATTTTCTTCGTTGCATGCCGAGTTGCTTGTTCACACTCGCAGCGCGGCGCGTAGCCACGCTAGCGCGGGAACTCGGCCGTCAGACTCGCGCTCTGATTGGTCGGTTCTTTTTGTTAATATCTCGTTAACGAAACATCGGAAAACTTTTTCGCAAAGGAAAAAGTTGTTTACAATCACCCCCCGAATCACCCCCTTTAAGGACCCACAGCATTTTTGGGACACCCTGTATATTACGTTCGTTACGAAACGTTCGAGACGTTTCCAAGCCAAGACAGCCGCACAGTGATCTGAAATCCCGAAAACGTGGCCAAAATCTCGAAAATGAACTTTTCATTTCGGAATTTTTAGTCGTTGGGTTGGGTACAGTGATGATCTGACCATAAAATACCGGCAATGAAAAAGGCAAAATGCTTATAGTTTGACAGGTAAGTCAATTCGTTATTATTAGTCTTTATTGTTTCCCCTCAGGGTTTACAATCCGCCCACTCTTCTCCTCTTACATCTACATCTTAACCCTACCTTACCACTAATTAGCCGCTCTTAAAACTAACTAATTAATTACTAAAATTCCTCGCTCGCTTGTCCCGCCACGCACGCTTCTCCTTCCCCTCCCTTCCCTACCATCTGACCCCCGCTTCCGCTCGCTTCCTCTCACTCTCAATCCTTATGCTTCCATTCTTCCACTCCACCTCCCCTCCTTTCTTCCACCTTCCTCATCCACTCTTCTCCCCCTCCCTCGTCACTCAGTACCTCCCTTACCACCTCCTGCCACCCCCTCACCTCCCCCCATTCTGTACAAACCTCCCACACATGCTCCCATGTTTCCTCCCCCCATCCACATACTCTGCACCTTCTGGCCTCCTCCTCCTCCCAATACCTCCCGCCTCTCATCTCGCTCCCCAACCTGAATCTTGCTATTCTTCTCCATCTACTTTCCCCCCATCCCTTCCTCAAGTATCCCGGCACCCCCGGCCCCTTCACTACTCCATACCACCTATTATACCTCGATTCCCTTATTCTTTCCCATCTTTCCACCTCCTCTAATCTCCTTCCCCTACTTACCACCTCCTCTCCCCTCAGCTCCCCTCTCCCCCTCATCATTTCCAACTCTTCCACTGTCCACCCTTTCTCCTCAAAGAACCTCTTCCTTTCCTCCTCCCAACCCCCCATCACCTTTCCCCTTCTCGCCCTACCTTTTACCTCTTCCCAACATTCCCTCGCCAACTCCCCCCCTTGCCCCTCCTCCAACTTCCTCTCGTACGCCCAAGCCCTCATCCCCGCCCTTCCCCTCATCATGTCCCGCTGCAACTCTTCCCTCACCATGTACCCCGGAACACACCACTCCACCCCCAATACCCATCTTAAAAATCTCTCCTGCAGCCCCTCCACCCTCTCCCTCTCCCTGCACCCCCATATCTCCACTCCATATCCCACCGTCGCCCAAATCAGCCTGTCGAACATCCATATCCTTTTTCCCCAGTCCTTCCCAAACTTCCTTTTTCCTATACCCCACACCTGCCCCATCAGCGCCGCCGCCTTTCTCACTCTATCCCCCACATGCGCCTCCTGCCCCCCATTTGCCATCAGTGTATACCCTAGATATTTAAATTCCCTCACTTCCTCTACCACCTTTCCCTTCCACCTCCATACCACCTTTTTCCACCTCCCTCCCCCCTTCCTACATCTCATTACTTTCGATTTTCCGACATTTAACTGTAGCCCCTTCCCATCTAAATATCTTTCCAGCCTAGCCATTATCCCTTTCATTCCCTCTTCCTCTTCCGCTACCAGCGCCACATCATCCGCATATGCTAGCGTATAACTTTCTTTCCTCCCAATTTCACCCCTCCCCACCCTCCCCTCTCCAACTCCTCATCCAAATCCGCCATCAACAGAGTAAATAGACTCGGGCTCAACGGACACCCCTGTCTGACTCCCCTAGCTGTCCAGAATTCCCACCCTACCTCCTCTCCCACCCTCACCCTACACACTGTTTCCTTCAACACCTCCTCGCATCTTTCCACCAGTCCCTCCCTCACCCCCCTCTTCCTCATCTCCCTCACTAGTATTTCCCTGTCCACCGAGTCAACAGCCGCCTTTAGGTCTATGAAGAAGATCACCAGTCTTCTCTCCTTCCTCATCACCTGCCTATTTATCAGGTAATTCAATACATAGATGTTATCAATGCATCCCAACCCCCTCCTAAAGCCGGCTTGACTCGGTGGCAGTAAATTCTTGCCCTCCACTTCCTCCCTCAATCTCTCCGCCAACACAGACGCATACACTTTGTACGCTGTCTGCGTCAGCGTGACCCCCCTGTATTCCTCCACCCTCTTCCCGTTCCCTTTCTTCACCACCGGAACCACTACTCCTTCCCTCCAGTCTTCCACCCATCCTTCTCCCTTCCATACCCTATTACAAATTTCCCATAACGAGTCCTGCACCTCTTCCCCCCCATACTTCCAAACCTCATTAGCTATACCATCCCCCCCACCCGCCTTGCCATCCTTCAGATTCCTCACCACCCTTCTCACTTCCTCCTTACTCAGCTCCCCCTCTTCGTCCTCCCTTCTCCTTCTTTCCCCCCCTTTTCTCACCCTCCATTCCACACCCCCCAATAACCCCTTAAAGTAATCCTCCCATTCCTCCATTTTTATACCCTCCTCCACCCTCCTTCTTCTCCTCCTCTCTCTGTTTATTACTTTCCATGCCTGCCCTTCCGTCTTCACCCCCTCCACCTCCTTCTCCCACTTCTCTGCTTCCTCCCTCTTTTTCCCCTCACACATGTGTCTATATTCCTTCTTCTCATCTCTATACTCTTCCCCATCTCCACCCTCCCTCCTCCATCTCTTCAACTCCTTCCTCACCTTACGCTTCTTCTCCTTACACTCCTTATCCCACCACCCTCTCTTTCCTCCCCTCTCTCTTCCTTGTCCCATCTTTCCTATCACCCATTTAACCCTATCCCTCAACTCACTCCATGCTTCCTGAACTCCTCTATCCCCTCCCTCCCTCATACCAAATAACCTTATAAACTCCTCTCTCCCCCTCTCTGACCAGTTCCCCCTCCCTATCCCTTTTCCCTCTCCCTCTTTCCTCCTTCCCTCCCCCTCCCTGTATTCCCCCTTCAACCATACTACCACTGGGTGGTGGTCTGAATCCACCCTCTCACCCAGTTCCATTCTCTCTACCCTCTCCCTTGTCTCCTCATTCCCTAACACGTAATCAATCACCGAATTCCCTCTCCCACCTGTGTACGTCCACTCTCCCTACTCATCTCCTTCTACATTTCCGTTAATTATCCCCCACCCCCTCTCCCCTATAAAACTGCACAATCTCCTCCCCTCTCCATTCACCTCTCTGTCCTTCGACCTCCTATTCTCCATCCCCTTCTCTCCCTCATCTCCCCCCCATATCTCCCCCCCTTCACCTCCGGTCCTTGCATTAAAGTCTCCCCCTATCACCACCCTCACTCCCTCCTCTCTCCCCTCCATCCACTCCTTCAATTTCTCCAGCTTCCTCTGCAAATCCTTACTTACGTATACCCCCACTACCCTCCACCACTCCCCTCCCATCTTCACCTTCTTCGTTATTATCCCCTCTACCTCCCCTTCCTCCTCTTCCCTTGTTTCCAGCCCCTTCCTCACCCCCATTATCATACCCCCCATTGCCCTTCATTTCTTGCTCTCCCTCTTTGCCCACTGCTTCCCCCATACATATCCTTTTGGCATCTTATTTCTTACCCCCTCCCAGTCTTTTTTCTCCACCCACGTCTCACATAGTACCACCACCTCCCATTCTTCCAACCCTTTCCAGAACTCCTCATCTTTATTCTTTACCCCCGCCACATTCCAAAAAGCCACCTTATTTCTTCCTACCCTTGCATCCTCTCCATCCCCTTCTAGCCTCTCTCCCCTCCTCCGTTCCCCCCTTTCTCGTTTCCCTGCTCCTCCATCCATTTCTCGCAAACCTCGTCCCACCTCTTCATCCTCCCGTTCACCCACATTTTCATGTACCCTATCTGTACATTATTCCCCTTCATCCTCTCCTCCTCCGCTTCTCTTTCTATCTTCCATTTCCCTCTTCTCTCTTCCTCCGCAAGGTCGTCCTCAATCCTCTCTTTCCCGGCCCTCAACTTTTTCCTCGCCTCCATTACTTTCTTCTTCTCTTCCCTTCCTGCTAATTTCACGAGAGCCATTCCTCGTCCATCCCCTCCCGTTCTTCCTATCTTTGTCACTTTCTTTACCATTTCCTCGTCCAATCCCATCTTCCCCCATAACTTCTTCACCCCCTCCTCCACTTCCCTTCCTTCCAACCCCAATCCCCTTATTACCACATTGTTCCTTCTGCTCTCTCTCTCTTTCTTATCCTGTTTCACCTCCATCTTTCTCATCCTCAGTCTCCATTCCTCTACCTGACCTTCCACCAATATTTCCTTTCCATCTCTCGCCCCCTTCTCCCATTTCTCAACCCTCTCCATCACTTCCAACATCCTCCTATCCCTGCTTTCCAACTTCTCTACCTTTTCCTCTATTCCTTCCCTTCTTGCCTTCTCTTCCTTCATCCACTCTTCCCACTTCCTTCTTTCCGCTCTCCATTCCTCCTCTACCCTCCTTCTTTCCTCCCTTTCTTTCCTCATCTCCTCTTTTATCTCCCTTATCTCCATTACTAGCTCCATTATCATTCCTTCCACCCCCCTCCCCCCTGCTCTTTCCCCATTTCGTCCCCTTTTACTGGCGACCTTACCGTTTTTCCGCTCCTCTTAAACCCTACCCTTCCCTCCCCCTCCCTCGTCCCAACCTCCTCCTCTCTCCCTCTTTTTTTCCCCCAGAAACCCTCCAAGCTCCCCACACTACTCCCTCTACTACTGCCGCTGTCCTTCCTCTTTTTTTCCCTTCTCGCTTCATTCCCCTTGCCCTTTTCCTTCTCATTCCCTCTACTCCCCTCTCCCCCCATTTTCCCTTCTTCTTCCTTCCCGCCTACCCCCATCCCGTCCATATTCCCTTTGAACATTCTCTCACTTCTTTTTCCCCGTTCAAACTTCCCGCCTTCCTTATCAGCACCTCTACCTCTTATCCTCTCCTACAGGTGTCACCTCCGATGCTCCCCTCGGTCTTTCCCGCTCAATTCCACCACCTCTGTCAGCTAACCTCCAAATCTTCCCTTATCCCACCTGTTTCCTTCTCACTCTCAGCCCTAGCCCTTCCCTTCTTATCTCTACCCTCTCCACCCCTCTCCCTTAACCTCCCCACTCTCACTCTATTTTCACTTTCACCTCTTCACCACACTTTCCCTTCACCTGAACTACGACTCGCCTATCACACGCCTTTCACACGCCGCGACCGGAAACGGAAGTCCAGGTAAGTCAATTCAAAGTTAACCTTCATTACTAAACATTTTCTGTTCGCGCCGATACGAATTCGAGCGCCGCCTTTGAAAGTTAATAATTTTTGCAAGAATTAACCAATTTCCATTGTGTAAAATGGATGCTACTCCAGGAAGTAAGTAGAATATTTGTTTACTTTTAAATAACCATAATTGTTCGCGTTTGTTACACGATTGCAAAATTACTTAGAGAACATAGAAGCAAAACTTGGCCCGCGTATTTTACAAATGTAGATAAAAACTTGTCATTTCCACAAACTTCCACCGAAATTTTTGTTCTGACCTGTTGCTGATGCTTATACCTTGCAACTTTTTAAAAAAATTGGCTGCCACTGGGTGCCACCCTGCGGATACGAGAGTATGTGAAATTGCTCTCCTCAACGAGTTTGAACTATTTGACGATTTTGTAACATTTAGAAGACATTTATTATTCATCCTTGTTGTACAAAGTTGTACAAGAATGATTTTCTATGTATCTTATGCACATTTTTGGTCGTTTTAACTTTAGGATCTTGTGACACAGAAGTGCGGGTCACCAGGAAGGAAGTATTCTTCATGTTGAAGAACCGTCTTCAGAGCAACTTCAACGACATACTACAACATCTCAAGAAGCAGCTGTCCGAGAAGTTTGGATGTTCTATTCTAATTACTGAACACGAAATGAAATCAACCTTACACGCACTATTGAATAAGGTGATTTAAATGGCAAAGCGTAAAAAGGACGGAACAGAAATTCTTTAAAAAATTTGAGGATTGGCTAAACGATTCTATTGGCTTCCGTGTACCTGCAGCCATCCTAATTAATACAAAAACTAAAGCAGGTCGTCCACCCTCGGAATTTTCGTCTGCCAGTGGACGAACAAAACGAAGGAAAACTGAAGACATTCGGCAAATTACACATTAGACGTTCTGTCATATGCCACACACATGAGCCTTCGTGCCGAGGGAAAATTAAAGGCCTTAAAAATTGTGAAAGATGTGACATGTGGAAACCCATCAAAAACTGCAAGATATATATGAGCTGTAAAATGAAAGAGTGGAACAACATTGTCTGGTGATGCTGCTCTGTCGGTCTTAATCGAACAGAAATTATCAAAAAACAATATTTAAGCTTGAGAGCAATAGGCAAAGAAAATAATTGTAACCTATATCCGTCATAAGACACCATATTGGAAGCGAAAGGCCAGTGCTATCCACCAAAAAGTGATATTATTATAACAGAGTACAGCGCAGAGGTGAACATACAGAGTTTATTAAATCCGACAGTTAAACGTATTTTGTTGTACCAGAATGACGCGATTAAAAGTTTGGCTTCAGAAGATGTACGGTATATGGTCTTAATCTGTAAATGGGGCTGTGATGGAAGCTCAGGTCAGAGTGTACATTGCGGGAAAGTAGTCCAGTCCAGTACTCTCGGCAGCTAGGATGACATACAGAGGAGGCCGTAACGAGAGGGGTTTTTAGCGGGTAGTCCCAAATTAGGGAGAGTCCCGCATAACCTCGGCAGCAGCCGTGGTATGCGTAAAAGCATTTTCCCCTCTCACAAACAAAAAAAAAATTCAGAGTGTATATAAGCAAGCATTTAGCGATGGCAATAAGTCGGATCCCCCCAAAAAACTTTAAAAAAGTAAAAAAATTACGCCAAGTACATGAAATCAAGTAAATCACAAAATAAAGAAAATAATACTAATAAATACAAAGTAAAAAAAGATGTGAAATCAGAATGAGCTGCAAGTACATAATGGTGCTTTCCCACAGCGTGCAAAGGCGACACTGTGTAACACAATAAAAGACAAAAAAAGATGTCCGCGGCCTGGAAGTCAAATACTAGGCGTGGCCAGGCAAGGTTAAGGTGTCGCTGAATAAGAAGTATTTAAAAAGGCAAAATAATGAAAATGTATTCATACTGTCAGAGTTTAAAATTGACAAATTATGTGAAAGGTTGTGAGAGGAAAACTATCGGTGTGAATGAATGATCTTACAATTATTTTAAAACGCAATATAATGAAAATGTACTCATATTGTCTGAGTTTTAACTGGACAAATTTTTTGAAAACCTGCGAGGGGGGGGGGTATGGGTATTGATGATCTCCCTAGTAGCATTTTTGGTTGGCCAACAGTAGCCAACAGTTGGGAATTAGTTGGGATATAGTTAGTGTTTTTGCCTACAAATTCCCAACATACGGCCTACGGCAAAAAAATTGCGACAGTTTGCCTACGAATATTCAATGTTGGGCCAACAGTTACTATGGTTGGTTAATCAACAAAACAATGGCGACAATTTGCCAACGAATATTCAATGTTGGGCCTACAATTATTATGGTTGGTTAATTAACTAAAAGTTGCAACAGTTTACATACGAATATTCAGTGTTGGGCAAACAGTTACTATGGTTGGTTAATCAACAAAACAATGGCGACAATTTGCCAACGAATATTCAATGTTGGGCCTATAATTATTATGGTTGGTTAATTAACTAAAAGTTGCAACAGTTTACATACGAATATTCAGTGTTGGGCCAACAGTTACTATGGTTGGTTAATCAACAAAACAATGGCGACAATTTGCCAACGAATATTCAATGTTGGGTCTATAATTATTATGGTTGGTTAATTAACTAAAAGTTGCAACAGTTTACATACGAATATTCAATGTTGGGCCAACAGTTACTATGGTGCTCCATACTTTGCCCCACTTTGCCACGCCAACCGACGTCAACTGCCGCCTTAGAGCATATAAACATGGAGGAAGCATGCAATAGGCAAAACTGTGTAGACGGCGATAGAAAGAGAGACATATACAGGAGGGACACCCCCTCTCTTTCTAACATAGAAAAGAAACGCTGGCGCTAGAAAGAGAGGGGGTGTCCCTCCTGTATATGTCTCTCTTTCTATCGCCGTCTACGTTTTTGCCTATTGCATGCTTCCTCCATGTTTATATGCTCTAAGACTGCCGCTGACGCGAGTATTTCCTTTAATACATCGGACAAACGGTGGCGGCGCTGGCATCTAAACTCACCCATTCAATTCGCTTCAACCGCTGTACAGCGGGCTTATGTGAATCTCGTATCCATAGTATATATATCAGTGCGTAAGCGCTTGCGACCATCGCGCACGCCCGTCGCGCACACAAAGGACGGGGTGTCGGGCGTCCGAAAGACGGAGCGAGACAAAACATCAACGCGTCGTCTGGCTCGTACCGTCCTCTCTCGCTTTCAGTGGCTCTCGCTCGCTCTCGTTCCATCTCGCTCGCGCCTTCGCCGGACAAGAGTGCGACAGAAGTGGTGGGGATAGCGAAAAGCCCGCAGCGGGTGCGCCGAATCGAGTTCACAGGGAGACAATACTGCGTCTTCAATATTGTGCGTTTGCTATATTTTACGGTTATTTTAATCTATTAGTCATTAATATTCAATTAAAATATGTACTTATACTGTAAGACATTATTTTGGTTGTATAGGTGATCTGAATTGTTTGTATCGCCATATTGCGTTTCCTTGACAACAATCGAATGATCGAGAGGAGAGCGGTCGATTGTATTGCGTCACATCGCCACGAGGTATTTTTGGGTAGCATTCGGTAGCATTCGGTAGCATTCCACAGCATTCGATAGCGTGGCGTCGGTCTGTGCGGTTGACGAAGCCGAAATGTGAATTTGTTAACCTTTTGTGATTGTGATTTTTGTGTTCCATTTCGCGGTTTATTTGGTTATTTTCTGTTACAATCCAGACCAGGTAAATATTATATTTTAAAAATGTACAAGGTGGTGGAATTTGATCCAGTACAGGACGGTGGTGGAGGCATTAGTGTTGTGCGAACGGAATGGCTAACACCTCTTAAAAAACAATGCATGTGGCCGCCTTGTAAATTAATGTCTAAATTTAATAAAGCTCTGCAGGGAGCGTTAATCCCTGATGAAAACTGGACATTATACGGTATTAACCGAATATTTTATGAAACTGGTAAGATTCTGGTACAATTGTAACTCCCGGTCCACACCAAGGCGAACACGAACAAACACATTGTTTGCGAACGTTTTCGTCTGTTCTTGCCGTGTGCATACTGGCGCAAACATGAACAAAACTCAGCGTACGAATCCTATATAAACGTTTTGTCCTGTTTGCGGCGATGTGCACACGGCCAGAACAGACGAAAAGGTTCGCGAAAAATGTTTTCGTTCGTGTTCGCCTTGGGGGTGTTACCGCCGCTCAGTTTTAGTTTTCGGGATATTTGCAAAAAACTGTGAACGGTAGTTGCTTTGGGTTAGGCTACGGTTATACTGGATGCGTAGTCGTACGACTATATAGTTCGTCGTCCGTATACGGATGTATTTAGACGAATGGAATACGTCCGTATATGTACTGACGAGCAGCTAGTCGTACGACTACGCATCCAGTATAACCGTAGCTCTAGAGAGTTCACCGATCAGTTTTTTGCCAATATCTTGAAAACTAAAGCCGAGCGGCAGTAACACATAGGAAAATGTTGATAAATATGACCTTTGCAACATATTTCAAGATCATCAAAACCGGTGAGGTGTGCCCTCTTCTATATAATTATTTGGTAATATTTTACCAAATCAAATTTCTTATTCTTCATTGTATCGACATGAAAATAATACCAACATATGTATTTCTTACGGTCTCCTGATTAAAATGGGTAAACCTGTTTACCGATTTCGATGAGGATTGAATATGTTGTAGAAGTAAACATTCTGAACAACTTTTTCCTTATGTACATACATATAATCAGCGTACGGCCGGTCGGCCCTTGTTTCCCACCATTTCTTGGAATCCTGCTGAGGAGAGCGCGCGCTGCATATGTGTTATATATGTGCACAGTTCGCATCGTGTGTGGACGTGTCGGGTGGCGTGGCGTGGCGTATCAATAGTATGTTCCCGCTTTGAGAGAATCGTAGAGCGAGCGAGGAGAGACAAAAGATAGTCGAAACGACGTTAGCGTCGGCTACGAAAGAGAGAAAGCATGATACTTTATCTCGCATTGTTTCTCACGTGCCTATGCTCTGTTTCTCTTTAGCGGCATTGGCGGCGCGGAATTGTCAACATAATTCGTTATAGGTATACCTCGTACCCGCAAAGTTATACATATATATATATGTTCATGTGAAAGGACGTCGTAAAAATAGTAGCGCATGATGTCGGTTTACATGTTTCGAGAGTCGGAACTCTCTATATCTTTGCGGGTACTATACATACATAATATTATGTTCATAATATTATGTATGCAGCCAGCCCCGAGCGTGTCACCTACAGCCAGAATTCACTGTTTTGCAAAAATCTGTAAAGAGTTTTTTGCGAATATCTCGGAAACTAGGGCCGATCGCCATTTTCGTCAAAGGAAAAATTTGGTCAGAATATAGTGACTCTATTCCTGTATTACTTGCACTAATGTAAGCAGAAAGACCCTATAAAAATAGAATATTTTCAGATACAGTATTTCCTCGCTGTGGGCTCGCTGGTCGGGACCGGCGTTGAACCCACATCCTGAACAGAGCCCTAATTCCGAGTGTTCGTTTCTCGCTTCTTTCTGGCCGAAGGGTAGAGCGAGATGGAACGCTTTGCGTGCGCGGCGAGTGTGCGCGACGGGCGCGAACCCTCAGATGGAATCGTGCCTGCGTCAAAATTTTGCGAAATGGTTCCCGTGCTCACACGTGGGCTCGTGACCATTGCGCGGGCCCGTCGCGCACGCAAAGGACGCAGTGTGACGGCGTCCGAAAGACGGAGCGAGACAAAACATCAACGCGTCGTTTGTCTCGTACCGCCCTTGCTCGCTTCCAGTGCCTCTCGCTCGCTCTCGTTCCATCTCGCTCTCGCCTTCGCCGGACAAGAGTGAGACAGAAGTGGTGGGGATAGCGAAAAACCCACATCGTGTACACCAAACCGAGTCCACAATGAGACAATACTGTAACTTGACTAAAGCTCGCGAAAAGTGCAGGAAAGCGGAAAGTGAATCCGAAGTAGCATCCGAACGGGAAGGAGAGCAAACAGGATTAACAAGAAAAAGAAAAATTAGAAAAATTATTGACAGTGATAGTGATGATCATTCTGACAATGAGAATGGTAAACAGGTGCAAGTGACTCATTCGCCTGTCTCGCAAAAAAAAAATCTTCGTATAATTGGTATTTAAACAAATTTCAACTGTACTATTTTACAATTTTAAATTGACAATAATTCTCACAATTTTTTTTATAGATGTCCAAACATTTGAATCTCCATCCAGAAGCAGTACCTCAAGTTTTTTGCTCAATCAGTGTATTGGTAAATGTCAACCATTAAACCAAAATGCATGTTTTCTTTTGTCTTTCTTCCAGTAAAATTATAACTTTCATGTACTACTTTTTAGATTCTTCTGAAACAACATTTAAACCATTGATATCACCTGCATCAAATACTAGTAAGTATTGTGTCCAACATTATTTTAATTTTCTGTTTTGGAAAGTATCTTTTTTATTTTAGGTAATTTATAAGTATGTGTCAGTTTGCATAGTTTTTAATATTCTAAATACATGGTACATTATGTTGTAGATTCTTCTTAGTAAATATCTCTATAATTTATGAATTAATAGATAATTATTTTTAGGTCCATTGAGTATTTTCGTTACACCAAAGAAGAAGGTGCAGCCACTGCAGGAGCAAGTTTTATTCAAATTAAACAATTCATTGGGTAAAGTAACTATTTATACAATCTGACTCTACTTTTACTAATGCAATGTACTAAATTTAGTTTTACTTATTTTTTATTTTAGATGTGATTGCGAAACATCTGGCACACATTGACAAGAACTGAAGGAGCTTAGAGAAGCACAACATGATATTTTAATGCAGTTACAACCGTCCAATACAAAAACACCAGCTTTTCTACCTCCAGACATCACAATTCCTTGTGATAAAATTGAGGATCTCCAAAATGTGGATATTTGTCTTACAACCGAAGGCAATGAAGACTTATTAGTAAGTACTATTTCGCCGCTTTGTGGTGGAATGTCTCTATCAATGAAGATGTTCGATATTATATTTTAAAATACCACACAGTAATTTTTATGAAACTTCATTCAGGGCTGTTTGTGTTGTATTTAAGATTTACAACTTCGAAACCCAATACTTAGACGATAGATATATCATAATTCTTTCTTTCCATTGAACCAAATTAATAAACATAGAATAAATATATATAAATTGATTTTTACCGAACACTTTGTTTCAGATTAATTACCTGAGCTATGTAGGTGGCAATAAAACAAGCACAATTGTACGAAGAATACTAGAAAAAGTTTTTACAAACTCTTTTGCCCTGAATTGCAATTGGACAGGAAGGAATAATAAAATTCCTTTAAAAGATTATAAATTACTACAAGTGATAAAATGTAAGTAAAAACAATATGATTAGATTTTTTTCTGTTTATTGCTTCAGAATGTAGTCCTGAAAGTATTTAATAGTATGTGTTAGACTAAATTGATTTAAATTAGTTGTTCCATTCATAATTTTTATATAAATTATTTGACAGCATATTTGCTACATAAAAATAATTGCGAGGAACAGACCTATTTCAGAGTAAAGGTCAGTTCTTCGCAATTATTAGGTTTCCTTTTCTGTCTTCATGATTGTTTTAATACTTGTTGTAGGTGCTGTACGTAAAAATAAGGTTGCTGTTACTGCTACAGATAGTGAAATCAATGCCATCCTAAGCAATTGGTTTAGATTTGCAAAAGACAGAGATGGAGGTCGAGAAAGGAGGAGAAGCTCGGTACAGTAAATCATCGGAACGAAGATCGAAACGAACTACACAGCGGCATGTGGCTGCAAAGGCAAAACAAATCACACAGAGCTTACGAGTAAGTGCTGTTCCGGAAACACGTTTTAATATTTCTAATAGCGATGTATCTTCTGTATCTAATTGTAATACTGGAGTATTTACTCTGCCTAATAGTTCTCCCAACGAAATTATTTACCCTACTTTGATACCTGATGCACTTATAGACACAAACCTAAGTTCATCTCTGATCTCTTGGTCTCATACACATAATGTTACTCATGCTGCCCTTAATGATTTATTAAGGTTATTAAAATTGCATCATCCAAATTTGCCAAGCGATTCACGGACACTTTTACGTACACCAAAGATTATTAACGTTAAGAAATGTGATAGTGGTTCATACATATATTGTGGACTTGAAACCGGCATAAGAGAAAGAGTTTCGACAGGAATGGGATCAAAAAATTATCCCTTAGTAGATAGAAAGATATCAGAATTTAAGTGGGATTCATTTTTATCTGTTACTGTTAATGTTGATGGTTTGCCAATACAATCCAGCACAACGAATTCCTTTTGGCCCATTTTATGTATACTAGACCAATCGGTGAATAAAACACCCTTTATTGTAAGCCTTTATTACGGCGAATCTAAACCAGCTGATGCTAATAACTTTCTTCGCCCTTTTGTGGATGAATGTCTCTATTTGGAAAAAAATGGCATTACAATAGATAATCAAAAATTCACTTTTCGTTTAAGTTGCATTGTAGCAGATGCGCCGGCAAGAGCTTTTTTGAAATGTATTAAATCACATAATTCACTTCATGGTTGTGAGAAATGTATACAAGAGGGCACATATATTGGTAGAACTACGTGGGAATATACACCTAATTTAACTCTACGGACTGATATTAGCTTTAAACGGGAAGCTTATGAAGATCATCAGGTATCAAAAAGTATACTTACAGAACTTGATGTGGGATTAGTAACCCAAGTCCCGATAGATTATATGCATTTAGTGTGCTTAGGTGTTATGAAAAGAATTATCCGGGCTTGGGTGGATAATGGTCCAAAGAAGTGTAAACTAAACGCGTTTAATATAAACAAAATTTCAAGAAGATTACTAGCCATCAAGGATAATTATTATCCAACAGAATTTTCTAGACGTCCACGGCCATTAAGGTTGTTTAAATATTGGAAGGCTACAGAATTCCGATCTTTTATTTTATATTTAGGACCTGTAGTTTTGGCAAATGTGCTACCAACAAAAGTATATAAACATTTTTTGATATTACATTGTGCGATTTACATATTATGTTCTGATTTTTGTCAAAATTCTCGGTGGCGAAGATGTGCCAATGATTTGCTACACTGTTTTGTTTGTAAAATCTCTACCGTTTATCGTAAGGAACTTCTTGTATATAACTTTCATAATCTGCTTCATTTACAAAATGATGTTTTTAATTTTGGCAATTTAGATAATTTTTCTGCATTTCCGTTTGAAAATTTTATGACAAGAATTAAAGAAATGGTCCGGTCACATAATCGTCCTTTGGAGCAAGTTGCTAAAAGATTAGGCGAAAATAAATTTTGTCATATTAATGAATATACGCCCCAGAAACCAAATACTGTAAAGAATAAAGACGGTACGATAAGATATATATCTGTTCCTGGCAATTGCATTTTAAGTGCAGCGATGCCTAATTCGTGTTTTAATAATATACGTGGAGATATTTTTAATATTAAATTTATTGAAGAGGTTCCTGGTTCTTCCTTTTATAAATTACATTGTCAGTATTATTCAGAGAAGACTGATTTCTTTATAAAACCACTAAAAAGTAGCAAGATAGGTATTTACAAAGTAAGTCGCCCCAAAAATATATGTGTTTGTTCTTCAAATGTACATAAAAAATGTTTACTTTTACCCAATTTTTGTGAAACTAACACTTTTATTTGTATTCCGTTTACGAATATGGAAATTTGTCATTAAAGCCGGCTACGCACTGTCGCTGGCGACTCAACTATTACTATAATTAAAAAATATATATATTGTTTTTCACAATTCCATTTAAAATAAAAATTGAAATAAACATTGTATAATGCATAAATATAAATATAGATGTAGCTTTTTATATAAAGACATGTAGAATGAAGAAGATAGAATAGCCTTGGTGTAATCGTTATTAATATCACAACATTTGGATGACTAAAAGAGTTAATCGATTTGACAAGTGAAAAAAACTAATAATATCAAAATCAGTCTTAAAATTTTATTTTTTATTACAGAGAAAGTTCATTATTTTACATTTTCTAAAAGATTTTTCGCAGAAATGAAAAATAATTGTTCTCTTACAATATATTATTATTTGTTATTGATTGATTAGCCATATAAATGATGTCTTCTTCGTCAGCTATATTTGAGGTTCCGTCATATCGATTTGTTCTTAAGGCTGCCGTCTCAGCGAGCCTTGAATGTGTGCGCACGGTCACACAAGCTAGGAAAACCGTGTACGTATACGCGTGTAGTAAACAAATCGTAAATTACAACTTTCGTCCTGGAAGCGGCCAGAAAGAAGTTTTTGCGGGTACAGTTGCCTTCAGTAGACATCTGTGCAGGGTGGTCTGGTGCGTTTGAACGCTAATAACCACAGTACGCTGTGATAATAATGAATTTCTGAATCGAAAACTGACAGAATGAGGTTCGAGTACATTAGCGCCACCAACGGAGAAGCCTTGAAGTTTCATTCTGTCAGTTTTCGATTCAGAAATTCATTATTATCTCAGCGTACGGTGGTTATTAGCGTTCAAACGCACCAGACCACCCTGCACAGATGTCTACTGAAGGCAACTGTACCCGCAAAAACTTCTTTCTGGCCGCTTCCAGGACGAAAGTTGTAATTTACGATTTGTTTACTACACGCGTATACGTACACGGTTTTCCTAGCTTGTGTGACCGTGCGCACACATTCAAGGCTCGCTGAGACGGCAGCCTTAAGTTTTTGAAGTAATTACATTTCATAGGAGGAATGAATTTTAACAGATCCATCTTAGCTTTCCTCTGTTCTCTGGTCACAGTTCTACCTATAGGATATAGCAAAGGCTGATCTATATTTTTCAGACCTAGTGGTCTACCTGCTCCCTTTCTAATTTTATCCAGTGCATTCTAAGCCAATTTACTGGTAACTCATTAATTGTTATTTTTTGTTAATGATAGAATCCTCTAAAGACTTTGTTCAGACAAAATCTTTATGAGTCAGTTGAATTACATTAAATGATTCTCCTTTCTCTTTGCTGGTTTTGATAATATTGTACCAATCCTCTGGTGAGAAAATATTTGTGACTCGATAATAGAGTTAATCAGAATGGTTTCTGAAATAAATTATTTGTTATTCGGCGACCAAAAAAATGTTGTTTAATGGTGTTAATCGGTATTATTTTGGAAATGTATTATAATTAAAAAAGTTATGGCTGAACCAAGTGGTTTGACACTTAAATTTAAAATATTTCAAAAAGTGGAGTTAATCGATTTGTTCTGTGAACGGCTCATGTAAAATGTAAAATGTAAAACGGCTCATTGAGTGTGCGGGTACCCCTAGATGTATGTAAAATGTAATCAAATACAATTTTACGAAAACTGTACTTTGTAGTTACTTTTTTTTTTAGAGATTAATAAGGCTTTTATTGAAGCGTAGTATAACCAACCGTCTTCCTACTGTTGATTTATTGTGAAGGCTCGACTGTTGTTGGGCCTATGGAAAGAAACCTTCAATTGGGCCTATGGAAGAAAACTTTCATTTGGGCCTATGGAAAGAAACCTTCAGTTGGGCCAGTGGAAGGAAACCTTCAGTTGGGCTTATGGAAGGAAACCTTCAGTTGGGCCTATGGAAGGGATCTTTCAGTTGGGCCTATCGAAGGAAACCTTCAGTTGGGCCTATGGAAGGGATCTTTCAGTTGGGCCTATGGAAAGAAACCTTCAGTTGGGCCTATGGAAGGAAACCTTCATTTGGGCCTATGGAAAGAAACCTTCAGTTGGGCCTATGGAAGGAAACCTTCAGTGGGGCCTATGGCAGGAAACCTTCAGTTGGGCCTATGGAAGGAAACCTTCAGTTGGGCCTATGGAAAGAAACCTTCAGTTGGGCCTGCGTTGGTTAAAATCGTTGGCCCATTTAAAAATAGCGCGACACTTCAACAGTTGGCCAACGGATAACACGTCATTGGCCCAACAAACTCCCAAAAACCAAATGCTACTAGGGCTGAGGATACCTTGCCTGGCCACGCCAAGTATTTGACTTCCAGGCCGCGGACATCTTTTTTTTGTCTTTTATTGTGTTACACAGTGTCGCCTTTGCACGCTGTGGGAAAGCACCATTATGTACTTGCAGCTCATTCTGATTTCACATCTTTTTTTACTTTGTATTTATTAGTATTATTTTCTTTATTTTGTGATTTACTTGATTTCATGTACTTGGCGTAATTTTGTTACTTTTTTAAAGTTTTTTGGGGGGATCTCACTTCTTTTTACAAAGATTTTACAATTACAGCATAATAATTATCAGCTGTTGAAATTTACAATTCCATGAATCTGAAAGCACGTACAATTCCATGAACCTGAAAACACGTACAATTCCATGAAACTGAAAGCACGCACAATTTCATGAATTGTTTTATCAAATCGAGAAATGTTTTTCGTGGTTAGAAAATTAAAATTTCCATTCATAACGTCATTTTCTGAGTATATTTCATGGAATAGTATTTCTTAAATTAATTTGTTTATGTTTACCAAATTCATGCGTTTTATTGGACTCTAATTGATTTTATTATCAATCTTCATTTTCATGTTTACAGATTTCTGTGCTTAAAGGGGTTGTCGCTAGATTTAGCACGAATTTTCGTGTTTTCAGATTCATGGAATTGTACGTGTTTCCAGATTCATGGAATTGTATGTGAGACTGCAGTTTGATTGCAATTCAATGGTACAACGATAGCATTTTGATTGTAATTCAATGGTACAACGATATATATTTGTAAAAACACGTGGCATCTCAAATTTTGTATATAACCTGACTGTAAGCTGTCAAAATTTGGAGTAGATTGCATAGTGAAGATAGGAATTGATGAACGAAACATGTATTAGTTCGTTTTGGCTGAAGGTGTGCGTATAATAACGCGTATACGTATTATGTCGACAAAAATTTGAGATTGAAGAAGAATCAGAAGAAAAATCTACCGTTTTCGACAGATCCCTGAGACGATATTACGATATCTCTGTCATGCGTGGACCGATTTTATTGAAATTGGTCTTATTCGAAAGCCAATATGCGGTTTACATAAGAAAACTACCTTTAAATTTACAAAATATTGCAGGCCTGATGAGATATTAATGTATAAATGTCAGAATTAGGTTAAAGTGGCTCCGCGACGAGTAAAGATACAAGGTAGCGACATCGACATGTACACGGTGTTTTTCATGTACTTGGCGTCGAGACGCTACCGCGTCTCTAGATTCTGACATTTTTATGTCCTCACTTGTTCCGCTACAGCTTTTATCAGATAACAACAGATCTGCAACACAACTTCTTGTATGGAAGAATCCACGACCTTCGTCTCCCCGGTTCTGCGGCCCATTCAGACTCTAGTTCCTCCATGAAAATACGGAGTCAACGTTACAGGAGGTGTCACATATTGAGGAACAAATACAGGCACTTGTTCCTCTCGTAACAATTATAGACGGGAAAGAAATTTCTGTCACCTATAAATTAGGGTTAACGATGATTGATGGCAAAGTATGCCACGCTTTGTCTTTTACGCCATCCGCTCAACGTTGTCATTTATGCGGAGCAATGTCAAAAGAATTCAATCAAATTGATAAAGTTGTGCAAAGAGAAATCAACGAAGACAATTTGCGTTTCGGATTATCAACGTTACACGCGTGGATACGGTTTTTTAAGTGTTGCTTGCACTTATCCTACCAACTGGATATAAAGAGGTGGCAGAGCACGAACTAAAGAAGACAAAGATATGGTTAAAAACCGTAAAGTTATTATCCAGAAAGGTTTTCGTTTGCAATTGGGCGTGATTGTGGATCAACCGAAGCCGGGGTGTGGTAGTTCCAATGTTGGAAATACAGCTCGGCGTGTTTTCGAAAATTCTGCTGTATCAGCGTCTGTAACAGGACTTTCTGAAAACTTAATAAAACGTTTTTACGTTATACTTCAAGCCATTTCGAGCGGTCATACAATAAATAATATAAAATTTAAAGAATATGCAATGGAAACAGCTAGGCAATTTGTTCATTTATACCCTTGGTATTACATGCCGACATCTATACACAAGCTTCTAATTCACGGACCGCAGATAATAGAAACCGCATTGTTGCCCATAGGGCAAATGTCTGAGGATGCACTTGAGGCCCTAAATAAATCTATAAAGAGATTTCGCGAAGATTTCTCGCGGAAGTGTTCGCGAATTAAGACAATGGAGGATGTCTTTTCGAGACTCGTGATAGCATCAGACCCATACATTTCCAGCATAAGGAAATTACCAAAGAAGAAAATGAGGAATGTATCGTCAGAAACGGTGAATTTGTTACTGCAGCCATCCGTAAATGTGGTAATAGATTGTCACGTCCCGGGTGAGGTCTTTAGGACCGATGACAATGTGGGGGTAAAAGGCAGGCGAGAATTTGAGATTCTACGCACTGAGGGTGGTTGATAGAGGTCAGGCGCGAATCTTACATCCAGCACTCTAATCGACCAGGGAAGGTTTAAAGTGGACGCGCACTAGGGGGACACCCGTTAGAGCACCTTATGTTTGTTTTGATCTGGTAATAGGATTTGTCGTTGCATTTATGTAAAAGAAAGTACACGTAATATTTCCGTGAATTGCACGGCTCATGCAATAGTATGTTTGTAAACACTGTAAGCGCTCTCGCGTTCGCGAACAGAAATCAGCTGTTGCGGCAGCCTGTTTCGGTTTGGAATCTTTGTAACCAAAGGATGCACAAAATAATTCGAAGCGTGATTTAAAATAAAGAGGTTTATTAACTTTAAGCAAGAGTACGTTGACTATTTATGTTTTAGCAAGATTAACACAATAATGCGTCGGACATTGAGCATTAGCACATGATATTTATATAAACGGTAATTAATCACAATATAAGAATATGAACATGAAACCCATGAAATTAAGTAGAATGATATAAGCAATAATAATAATAATAATACAAAATATAAATGATCACAATAAGCGTTGATATAGAAAGCAATATGAATAATAATACAAAATATAAATGATCGCAATAAGCGTTGATAATACAAATAATATGATAAACGTAGTAATACAAAATAATATATAGCAATAAACGTTAATAATATGAAAGAAATAATAAATGGTATGAGGGTGGTATGCAGTATATTAATGAATAATAATAATTTCTTACGGTAGTTGCCGTAGATCACAGAATTTAACACTGTTTAATTAATACTTGTAACGTCGAAATTAGAAAAGCGTTCTCTGGAAGAGATTCCGTAGAAAGAGTCCTCTAGAAGAGATTCTGTAGAAAGAGTTCTCTAGAAGAGATTCTGTAGAAAGAGTGCTCCGGCCTCTCAGGACCTCATATTTATGTAATTTTACAGGAATGTTGCGGGGGTACGCGCGGTATGGACCTTGACACATTTAAGAAATAAGTCGCTGTAGGACTTCCGGGGTTTTTATAAACTGTACGTCTATTATTAGACGTATTTATGTCACGTACACCAAATATTCGTCGGAATTAGACTTCCGGGGTTTTTATGACTGTGAAGAGGAGATACTCAACCTGTCGAATGGATTTTGGGTGTTTTAATAGGAAAGGGGTAATTGTGGTCTTGACTTTGAGGGCCTTAGAGAAGGGGTGAGACGTGGTCTCGATTTAAGGGGTTTTTGGGAATTTGTGCCTCGTAGGCGAATAGGTGAAGGCGGTTTCGTACCGACCATCTTGAGATGGGGACCGCTAAGGCACATCGTCAAGGTAATGAGCGATTGGGGAAAAAGGGGTAAGAGTTGAGTTTGAGGGACTTTGGTGGAGTGACTTTGAGATTTATGATAGAGTTTTAGAATAGGATCGCGCGAAAAATAGTGGGACGTCACAAGATACGGAAGATTGCTACAAAATAAACATATTGTCTGATGGTGATTCAGATAGCACGGAAGAAAACTAGGACACTGAAATTTCGTTTTCATAATATGTTTATCGATTATTCTTGTTTGCTATTTATATTGATGTAATATTTATTGCCTTTAAATTTAGGAAATACAATTCGATTTTTACCTGTCAAACGCCAAGAACTAATTAACTGTGAATTCTTCTATGTTTTAATTGGCAAATATGTTTATAAACATTGTACGTTTAGATTCGTAATCAGTGACCCCCAAAACATCAGGGTACTGACATTCGAGCAGATCCAACATTTTTTTACTATAGTTGTCCGCCATATTGGATTCGCTGTTTTCTTTTCTAAAGTTTTAAGTTTAGATTCGTAATCAGCGACCTTGCGACCCACCACGCAGGGCACAACAAATTGGTGGTAGCGGTGGGATAGTGCATCGTAAAAAATTTTACCGATCCTTGACGTAACCGATTGATCGACGTCGACTGAGGTTGAACTACCTCCGACAAGATTATTGCATCATCGCAGTCTCTACCGAGGTAGCACAGAGGACCGAGGAACGGCCTTTGATCAAACGTTCGACGCAGTTCAAACGACGACGTGCCTGGTGACGAATAAAATAGGCCTGCGAGTGGACGGGTGAAACAACCATTTAACTATGTTACGTCCGGAACGTAAATTTTTTCTCTTTTGGTCAGGGTATGCATCAACAACGCCCAGCGTTATGGGATACTCGTTGATCATACTCCTGTCCATTAATTAATAATATTTTAGATAAAACAAAAATCCCTTTCTTGGAGCGTCGTCGTCTCGACGTATTGCCGTCCCGAGATACAGATAAGGCGGTGCTGACGCAGCGGCGATCTCACCGGAGAGTCGCGCTCGAAAAGACCCAGTGGTTCTCCTTCTGTGCCGAATCCGTCCTGTGTAAGCGGCAAGGGTGCGTTTCAACAATGCCTTGCAGCATTGTGGGAGAACCCTCGTTGAGAACACCTCTGACCGCCGCGTTAAACATTGTAACATAACCAGTAACGGCTACAGCGGGAATGCGCAGACTGGATCACTTCTTAGAAGACTGACGGAATTGCATACTCTACATCCGGTGCAGGGAACCGCGCTTTCCCACGGTTTTGTCGCACGTTTTGGAGCATGTGTGGATTAATTAATTAATTAAAAATTGTTTTGTTAAAATTAGATACATAACACAATCTCTGATAGTCCAACGACTGTGGAATTCCCCTAGTCAGAAATTGTGTACATGAAATTATGAACATTGAAGGAGGGCCCTTAGCTGTGTGAAATTGTATGATGTAAAGATTTACCCTATATTTGAATCGGGAGTCTGGTGGATGGACGTGAGCACACACACACCGCCTCGCTGAGTAGACGGTAGCGCGGCCGAGCGATAAAATGCAGCGTAAGCATTTTCGGCACGGACCCACTCTGGTCGCTGGCGAGAGCGTGAAGCTGCGACACTCTGTGAGGGTAAATCGCGAGGTGCGTGTCATTGGGGTCTGCAAGTGTTTTAGAGATAGAATTCTCCGATCTACTGTGTAACCGCGTGAAAGACTCAACTTTGCGAAACAATTCGTTCAACTAAGGTTGGGGCTAGATATATTGGCCGGTGAGTTTCGTGAGGGGTATTCTCCCACCACACAGTTTGCCTGCCTCGGTGCTCCTTTTTGTGGTGTATGTGAGTCGGTGTGAGAGCGAGCGACGCAACGGGCATGCGCACAAGCAGCGCGATCGGGAGAGCACATGTACGGCGAGTGAACGATTGGGGCGAGAACACCGTACCAGGGAAAACCGACGATTGTGTCATACCTTTTCTTAATAATAAAATCATTGTGTATCATTTCACTTCAGTGCGGTTGTGGCTAACCCAAAGACATCACACTTTTCTCAACGTTTTCTGACTCGCTCTCGCCTTCGCAGAACTAGAAAGAGCCAGAAGTGGTGGGGATAGTGCCAAGCTTCTGGGGTGTAGGCCAAACCGAGCTGTCAGCTGAGAAATACACACATCAGAATAGGTGTGCGTTAGTTACGAAAAAATTCAGGAGCTTTATTGGTCAGAATATTGATACTTTCTCGATAGCTTCATCTCGCATTGGTCTACGCATAGCTTCGCAACGCATACAACTATTACGCTATGAATAAATAACAGCCAAACGGCTAGGTTCAGGCGGAGCCGAGCAGCGTTCCCGTGACCCCACCATACCCTGCGAGGACCTCGCAACTCCAACAGACAAATCCACGATCGTCAGATGGTGGTGGCTGATTTCTCCTCGATCGCTGCTCACGAAAACGAATTCACCGGCCAATATATATGGCCCCGACCTTAAATTCTTCTTACATAATATATTGTTAACGATTTAAACTAAATTTTTATTGTATCCACTAGTTAAAATTATGATTATTTAGTTTCATTTCATAATTCAACTCAGATCTATTCAAAACGATAATCAAGTGTGTACGCATTCGCGTCTCATCCTCTTTTCTGATTTAGGTCTATCAGCGACGCAGAAACCTTCGAAATTCAAAGAGCAAAATTAAAAGCATATTGTCAATTAGATTATTGTGACTGTCTGGTGAGTTGTACTGATCTCTTTCTGTACACCTTAATACATTGTTATAATTAATTCGTATCTAACGATAATTTCTGACAGTCAATCGACTGTGGGATTCCTCTAGTCAGGATTTATGCCCGATTGCTCGAATGTCTATCCTTTGTAAAATTATTGATTGATTTGTCCATATTCAGTTCTGTTATATGCTTTTACATCCATTCATTATTTAAACATTAAAGCTTTATTTACCATTAAATTCTACTCATTAATTATCTATCTGATTCCATTGAAGAGACCCGTAAGTAGTAAGGCTAGGACAGTTCCAACCCAACTTTGAGTTTCAAGGCCGTGATAAGAATTATCACCCCGACCTTGAAATCCAAATTTGAGTTTCAAGGTCACAGGAAATCCATCGCAGCGGGCGAGCCGGCGGCGGCGCGGTCGCGGATGACGTCATAGAGATGGCAAAGTGGTGGGGTATAATCGCGAGATCTGGATATCGAATCAATCGATACCGAACCGCATGGAGCAGCGCTGCCCAGCGTAGGGGCCCCTCACGCGCCAGCGTCCCCTTCCAATCTATCTCTCGCAAAGCGTGCCGTCCGTCGTCAAAGAGACCGCGCGACGCTAAGAAGGCCATGACGGGCTAGCGTCTTCGTGGTTAGGGGGGCTAACAAAAGACGAATAATCCGAAATTCATGGGAAGTAGTAGCATTGGCTGGCTGTGACGGTGCGTGTCACTAATACACATGTCGTATCGGGCGTCCGAGCTGGCACGACGACGGACGCGCTGGTCTGTCATGGTCGCCTCTTTAGCGTCGCGCGGTATCCCTGGCAACGCGAACGAGAATGGGAGAACCCCGGGCTCACGCGTGAGCGAACTTGAACAGCGCTGACATGGAGGATACTGCGGGTGAATTGCTACTCTGGAGCATGGTACGGAGATTACAGTCGGTAAGGAAGGAAATATTAATTTTAAGATATTAATATAAATGAAAAAACAGAATCTCAGGCGACGGGGCTCGAACCCAAGACCTCCGCGGTACGAGTCAACCGCCTAACCAACTCCCCCATCGTCGGCTCTCCGACATTAGTCTTTCCCGAATGGTATATATGCCGAGCGTAATAATTTATTTTTTTATCGGGCAAAGTCGGGAAAGATCGGCTTTTACATGCAACATATTCGAGGAAAAAGAGACAGAACAATATTTTCAAAAGCAAAATTCGCAGGAGGGAAAGAGACAGAGCATTACTTTAAAGCTAAAATTCTGAGGAGAGAGAGAGACAGCAATACTTGGTGGTACAGTAGCATGCATTCCATAGATAACAGTATTTCAAAGCACCGCAGCGTCTCGCGCGATCGCGTGTAACTCGAATCCTCTGGAGCGGCCGTGCAGGGTGACATCATTATCACAGCACGAAGAACGAAGTAGAATTATGCGACGTCAGCAGAAATTTTTTTCTATACCAATATGCGGTATAGTGACATTTATTTCCAACGCAGGGAAATAATAATTTTAATCCCCTACCACACCGATCTGCCGAACCAATATGTAGCAAACAGACACTCTAAAGCTGACAATTTTAACGTCGCAGCATATCGCACAATCACATGTAATTTGAAGCCATCGTCAAGGATAAAAGTCTCAACACATGTTGAATGTAATATGATACCTGTGGGAACGTCAAATCTTAAAAATTATGCGACATCAGCAGAAATTTCCTGAAATGATATTGCACGATAATTCGTCATACGCATGAATCATAGAAAGAATTATGCTGTGTCGACAGAAATTGGTGGGTATAAATATGCGCTCTAAACTGCACATAGTCTCCAATCGTTGCAACGCGTTGCGAGGAAAAGACACTATACTCACATTCCATTTATGATCATGGAAGAATTCGCGCAAGTAGAACGCCAATTGCCGGATCAATCTGTCCGATTGATTTCCCGGGAAGAATACCTCGCGTGGGGAGAACGATGCAACGAGTGCATCGAATCTTTAGAAGAGCACAGCCGCGTAAAACGCCCGCGATAATCGATCGGTGTTCAACAATCGTTGGTTGCTCGAATCGTGCGGCTCGAAGGACTGAAACATTCGTTGCGTGGACGTTTCGTGCGCGAAGGTGCAGGACATTCGAACACGGGACTTTTGTGGTGTTACATCCCGAAACTTCAAAATTTTTAAAATCATTGATTAGTTGTGTTTTTCCTTTGTCAGTGGGCAGAGTGCTTCGACAACGCTTAGCGTTCTGGGAAATCCCTAATCGAGCGCACTTCTGCTTACTGTATTTTATTTATGAAAACGGATACTCGGTACTAGGAACGTCGTCGTCGCCGCGACGTTTGGTCGCTGCGCTGTACCCTGAACGTGGGACTGTGCTGAGGCATCAGCGTAGTTCTCAGTAGTTCGTTCAAAATGAGCAGTGGTTCTCATACCTCGCGACACTGATTAAATGTAAGCGGCGGGGGTGTGTCTTGACATTGCATCTAGCATTCTGGTTTAACCTAATCGAGCGCATCTCCGACCGTCGAATCGTCGCATTGAGGAAAAGGAGTGATCTGAGTGTGAGAAGCGTGAGGATGAGAGTCACCCTGTTCTACGCCGGTAGCGCATAGGTGAAATGTATGGAAGAATGAAAGTGAGAACATCTAATGAAATCATGCGACGGTTACTGGGGCATGATTGGGACTGCAGCGTCAGCTTTTCTGAGCGGGCCTCGCGGCCGGACGCTCTCGGGGGCGCGAAGCTGAAGTCACTCTTTGTCGTACAGTCGCGGAGAGCGTGACAAAGTGTCCGTGGATAGTAATTCTTTCTTCTTTACATTAAATTCCGTTTCGAGCCAGAGATTCCCAAGTTTATAGTGAATGGACTCATTCTTTCCACGTTAAATGTGTATTTTAATCATCGTATTCTCAATTCTATATATCTGCGTTTTACATTCGCTTAATAACCTTGTTTAATATCCTGTATTGCGTTGGAATCAACCTTCTGTTAGATCTCATCCCCTTTTGTGCTTTGAGCTATATTATTTATCACTTTTAAATTGTTATCGCAAGTATTGTGAGTGTGAGTGTGATTGTCTTGTTCTCAGGCATAGAACAGGTGTTTTTATAAAGCATAACCAAAAAGGAATTTCAAACGTTGTAAAAATTTAAACGATATAGCGGGTGAGTGCGCATTTCTTTTCCTTAAAATATTGTAATCGAAATAACGATTGGCGAGCGTAAACTCATGTAAAAGAAATATTATTCATGTTCTATTGCCAATTGGTGAATGCAGAGGTAACGGAGAGTCAATATTGGCTTTAGCCAATATTTTGGGATTTCCCTTGGCTCTTTAGTCTTCTTAACGCTAAGAAAAGAAGAAGAATAAAAATATAATTATTCACACTTGAACCTTACATTTGAGCAGAAGTTATTTAATGATGAACTAACTAAATCCTCACAATAACTCAGTGCGGGGCCTGTATAGGACTAGATCTTGGATTCCCGATACCAAACAAAATTCTTTAAATTCTTAAATAATAATTTGTACTGCAACGCGCATAACATCCTTCCGATTAGACTGATTTAGACAGTAATTACTCGGATTCCACGCTTACCTCGTAACCGCGTTACAGAACTGGTGGCAGCGGTGGGATACAAGATCGTGCATTGAGTGATTGTTCATCTCACGAAGCGGTAAAATTATCCATTTTGCTTTATATAAAATTCTTAAAAAGCTCAAGTGTGACGTTCAATTGTCGGACATTTTGGTGGCGTTCCGGACTATATTTCGAAATTAATACTGTTTATTTGTGTGTGATCTTGTGTTTGTAAACTTTGTACTAAAAATGCCGGAAACAGGACGAACTAGTGCTTCGGGCACGAACGCGAATGTTTCTGGAAATAATACTGATCTAAATGTTTCAAACGCTATGATGACATCAATGGCGGAGTGCTTCACACTTCAGCACAGTACTTTAAACATTCCGTTTTACGATGGTAAAAACATACCTTTGAAAAACTTTTTACAAGATATCAGAAATGGAGCAGTCTTTGTTCCTCCTGCGTTAGAATCGTCGTTTTTAAAAGCAGTGCTAGGTAAATTGCAAAAGACAGCTAGAGATAGCACTTGGGGCAAGACGTTCAATAATTTGGACGAATTGATAAAACATTTAAAAGCCAGATTCGGATCAGATAAAACGTACCCTGATTATCATCATGAAATCGAAAATATTAGGATGAATCCCGGGGAAACTGTTAACGACTTCCATGACTGATTAAATATTCTGTTTAATGGCGCTAAAACCGTTTTAGAAGATAAATACCCCGAAAATGCGGGACAAATGTTAGAACCAATTAAAGAAGTAGCTCTGGAAGCATTCATTCGAGGGTTGCCCGATGAAATCACACGAGCGGTAGACGCACGTGATCCCAAAAAGCTTGAAGAAGCTTTAAAATTTGCGCGTCGGGCGGAAATTAAAATCAGATCAGGAATATTACCGTCCGGTGAAACTTCGCGGGTAACGTTCGCGGAAAATAATTATTCATCAAATTCAAGACCAGTTTCGCCATCCTATTCGAATTCCAATAATTATGGCACTTCGAGACACTACCAGAATTATTCAATAACCCGACGCGAAGGGAATCATTCGCGATCGCCATCCCCGAAACCAGTTGATACACAGGATGTTAAATTAAAATCACCTAAACCTACTCAATCAGAATACACGAATTATCCTCGATACTCGGATCGCCAACGATACGAACATCAAGGGCATCCAGCCTATCCATTTTATCCACCTTATTCAGCATACCATCATGATTTGAATAATAGACCTCCAAACGCATCGAGTCGACCAAATTCGCCATATTCGAGTAGACCACCTTCGCCACATCCAAGTAAAATTAATTTGACTACCGACAGCAATAATTTAAACTCACAGACGACTCGTCGCGAAGACGCGGCGATGAGTCCTACGTCAACAGAGCGTCATACAACCGCGAGAAATCTAAAGCGAGCTCAGTAATGTTAACAGTAAATACTGAATCCCCGGTGGTTAAGATGTCCGGAGACAAATTGCGATCCGGGCACGCACATTTCTTGGTAGATACAGGGGCAGATATTAATGTAATTAAATTAGACGCAATATTAGATGATGCAATCGTGGCACTTGACGAATCGGCAACTCTTTCAGGAATCACGCCGGGAACATCAGAAACATTAGGAACCACTTTCATCACGTTGCAATCAGAACCGATTAGATTTCACGTCGTAAAATCTTGTTTTCCAATACGAGCTGACGGTATATTAGGAAAGGAATTTTTAAGACAGGAACAAGCGGAGATATCATTTGCTCATAACACATTGGTTACTCAGTCAGATCCAATTAGACCTATACGTTTTGTGGGGGAGGAACCTTTAACAAAAAAACGATTGAATTATAAACCTCGCATTTTACGAATTAGTGCACGAGGCAGACAGCCAATTGCCATCGATGTCATAAATAGCGATTTGAAAGAGGGATATTTGCCAAAGATCAATACAATAAACGGAGTCTATATCGGCGAAGCCCTTGTATCAGTAAATGATCAGGGCAAGTGCCATGTCCTAGCAATTAACACATTGACAGAGGATGTTGATATCGAAATTCCACCACAGGAATTAATTCCATTTGAGCACTATAGCTTGCCAGAGGAAGAAAATTTTGATTCGGATACAGAATTCTCAGAAATTATAACGAACCGAGTAGATGAAATAATAAAAAGATTACGTCTGTCTCATTTGAATGATGAGGACGTAAGTCACGTGATTGATCTTGTTGAGGAATTTCCTGAAGTATTTCATTTGCCCGGTGATAACTTGCAAGCTACACCGAAAATAAAACATAAAATTCCTACTGTCGATGATGTTCCAATAGACACGCGACAGTATAGATTTCCCCCGGTACATAAAGAAGAAATAGCTAAACAAATTTCGGCCAAATTAAGTAAAGGAATAATAGAATTTTCGAGTTCTCCATTTAACTCTCCACTTTTGATCGTGCCAAAGAAACCCGATCCAGATGGCAACCTACGGTGGCGAATAGTAATAGATTTCCGTAAATTGAACGAAAAAACGATTGGAGATGCTTATCCATTACCGAACATTACGGACATATTAGACCAATTAGGAGAGGCGCGTTATTTTTCAATATTTGACCTAGCAAGTGGATTTCAACAAATTGAAATGGATCCGGCAGATAGTTTGAAGACGGCTTTCTCGACGCCAAACGGTCATTATCAGTATAAACGCATGCCGGAAGGTCTTAAGAACGCTCCAGCAACGTTTCAAAGATTAATGGACCAGGTGTTGCGTGGATTGCAAGGAACAGAAATTTTCGTATACCTAGATGATATCGTAGTTTACACTAAAAATTTAGAAGACCACGGAAAGAAAATTCGACGTTTATTCAATAGATTGGCGGATGCAAAGTTGTCACTTCAACCCAGTAAATGCGAATTTTTGAGAACAGAAGTAGCTTATTTAGGTCATATCATCGGGCAAGACGGAGTCAAACCCGACCGCAACAAGATCAGGGCCGTGAAGAATTTTCCTCGTCCTCAAAATCCTAAAAATATTAGACAATTCTTGGGTCTTGCGGGTTATTATAGACGTTTCATAAAGGATTTTTCGGCTATAGCAAAACCATTATCCGAACTATTAAAAAAGAATGCTAAATTTGTCTGGGGTAAAGAACAAAAAGATAGTTTCAAGAAATTACGAAAAGCGTTATGTACTCGACCAATACTGCAATATCCTGATTTTAAAAAGCCATTTACTCTAACAACAGATGCATCTGATTATGCAATTGGTGCAGTCCTGAGCCAGGAGAAAGATGGTCACGATTTACCTATAGCATACTTATCCAGAATGTTAATAAAACCCGAACAAAATTATTCTACTACCGAGAAAGAATGTTTAGCGATATTATATGCAGTGCTACATTTCGCACTTACCTTTATGGACGTAAATTCACGTTAGTTAGTGATCATGAGCCTTTGAGATGGATAAATTCTATTAATGATCCCGGCCAGAGATTAGTAAGATGGAGATTGAAATTGCGAGATTATGAATACGAGTTCGTTCACAAGTCTGGTAAATTAAATACAAATGCAGACGCATTATCGCGAAATCCGGTTGATGAAACTTTGACAGATTCTTCCGATGATTCAGATGAGGGCACAAAAGTAGAAAAGAAGCAATTGTTTCCACTCAAAGAAAGTGAAAAGACTAGCGACTCGCCGACACCTTCAGTGTCTCAGTCAAAACCCGTGAGTCAATCAAAAATTCCAAAACCGGGAAAAACATTGGGTTCAAGAACAAGGGTAAAACAACCAACAATACTTGATCAGAGTGCTATTGCCACTAGAACCCGTTCCAAATTACCACAGCTTTCTAAACAATAAATAGCAGGACCTTCAAAATTATCCGAACCTCCTAGCGTAGCAATAACTGAACCTTCTACGTCATTAGACAAGGGATCGTCTAATGATGATCCTCCGATTCTCAGACAGCGTAAGAGTGTTTTTCCTAATCTGGAATACTATCCTGAAACACGGATACTGGAAAATCTTAGTGTTCCAGAGGAGGAAACCGCCGTCGTTGTTAATCCAGCGGAAGTACAGGACATTATAGCAGACGAACCTGATAAAACACCAGATTACTCTATCGAGTTAAAGGACCTTCAAGAATCCTTCAGAAGGTTTGATCAATCTATGCGAGAAAGAGGTATCATTCACGTGGACGATGAAGAAGAACCAATAGAGTTTCGAGAAGACATAGTTTCAGAACCTGTAGAAGCAATTTCGGATGAGCCTGACTCTTCCGATGATGAGGCGGAGGAGGAGGTTGTCCGGAGTCGGAATGTCGAAGACTTGATACGAAATTCGAGAGGCACTATTTCTACTAGCAAATTCGCGTTACAAGCACCTTCACTTAAAGTTATCCCGGAAGATACAGAATTGAATATAACCCCTCCCTTGAATAGCTCAGCAATTGTCAAACCTACCTATCAAACTACCATACCTTCACCTGTCTCAACAACCAGACCATTGGCACTTTCTACACCTTTTCCTTTAAAATCGAATATACCCATTCCACGACGAATCATACCCCAAAATTCACAAAATTCTCATTCAACTGGTATAACGATAACTGAAGATATACCACCGGATTTAGAAACCGCCAAACCAATAGATTTTTCTGAATTACCTCCCGAGGATAGTGAAACTGTATCCATGACAAGGGAAAATTTAACGTACTCTCGTTCTCATTATGTTCATTTTATGTCCTCGGATTGCGAATTAATAACGCCAATTAGTAATTTGTTATCTGATTTAGATATCATCAATGTAAATGATATGAAACTAGCAAAGCCAAAAGTAGGGCAAGTATTAATTACGGAACGAGGAAAACATAAGGTCTTTAGCATAGTGATAAAACAATTTCATGGACATAAAATTTGTGTAGGAAACTTAACATCAGGCTTACTGAATCTAAAGAATATACTAATCAAATCCAATGTGCAGTCTTTTAGAATTTCACAATCAGGTGATTTTTTAGATGAACTTCCTCACAATACATTAGCATCTTTACTAACGCACATTTTCGAAGACAGCGGAATTAAAGTAATTATTTGTTCTGGGAATATTCGAGTCCCTCCGGAATCCATACGACAGAATATCATTTCAGAATTTCACGAAGGGTTAATTGGCGGACATAAGGGAGTAACGAAAACCTATCTTAGAATTAGGGAAAAGTTTTACTGGCCAGGATTACGAAATGACGTCCAAAATTTTATCCGCACTTGTAATAGTTGTAAGAGTAAAAAGTTAGTAAGAGCAAAAACTCGAGAACCTATGTTAATCACTGACACTTCGATTGAGCCTTTCGATAAGATAGCTCTAGACACTGTAGGACCTCTTCCGACCTCATCATCGGGAAACCGTCATATCCTCACTATGCAGGACAATTTAACCAAATACTGCATCGCTGTTCCTATCCCTGATATTAGGGCGGAAACGGTAGCACATGCATTAACAACAAATTTAATATTGCAATATGGGGCGCCTCGAGTGATTTTAACCGATAGGGGTACTAGTTTCATAAATAAATTAATGCAACAGCTGGCAACGATTTTCAAAATTCATCATATTAGTACATCGGGATATAGACCTCAAACAAATGGAGCTTTAGAACGAAGTCATATAGTATTAACAGAATATATCAGTCATTATATTAAAGACTACGACGATTGGGATCGTTTGGTACCCTTTGCAATGTTTTCATACAATACCTCGGTTCATGAAGCGACTAATTTTACACCATACGAGTTAGTATTTGGTAAAATAGCTCGTTGTCCAAATTCTTTTCAAGACGAAAATGAAAATTTGCCCGTATATAATTCATACCTGCAAGACCTAATAATACGCCTTTCTGAAATGCAAAAATTAGCTGGAAATAATTTGATCAAAGCTAAGGAAAAGTCTAAATTATATTATGATAAATCGGCACGACCGTTTAAGGGAAAGGTGGGGGACATGGCACGTGTCCTGGTCGAACCAAAAAGAGGAAAATTTGGTGAACTCTTCCATGGTCCATACAGGATTGTTGGAGCCTTGGAGGGAAGAGGCATTGTATTGGAGGACGACAAGGGAAAACTTTTTACGAAACACCCGGATAAATTAATATTGGTTTAAAGAAAAGAATGGGCAACTCACGGCTGAATCGATTAAATTTGGTAGTTACCTGGGCATGTCTAGTGACCATGAGTAAACCTATGGAAGAGCCTGATAACGACCTGAAGGACTACCGTATCACACGGATGCCTGCTAATCCGGGACTGTACTACGAAAGGGGAAGCGGCGTAGAATTCGCGAGAGCGGATTGGCGTGTAGCGTTATTCATCGACATCCAAAAAATTAGCAAAAATTGGGAACATGAGAACGAAACGTTGGAAACTGTCTATCAAAATTGTATATCACTTGTAGTTAAAACAGACTGTACCTCGCTATTAAGAATAGGGTACTTGGAGGGTAGAGTGACCGAGGTCATGCACATGCACAAGGAAGCTGAACAATTAATCTCAGAAATCATCACGCCGCCTTCGAATATTGCGAAACCTCCGAAAACGATAACTCGCCGAAGCGTACCGCTTGGGTTCGTGGGTTCTTTAAGTCGTTCCTTGTTTGGTACACTTGTGACGAAGTCACCTTTCGCGCCGTGCGAGCGCCCGGAGCCGAGACGAGGGGACTTAGTTCGCGCCGCGCCCGCTAGGCGGCCGCGACCCCGCGCCGGCTCTCGCTCGCGAAACCGTACGGGCTCACGATATAAGAGCCGCGGCGAGTGGAATCAGGAGCTCTTGTGCATGTCGCTATACCGCTTCACGCAAATACTCAAGAGACTCAATTTTTGTACGCCTTGAGGTGTGTCAGTGATCGGCCATCGCCATCACTGTAACGTTACCAGCCTCTTTCCGAAATAGACCGAGATTCGTCTTGCGTCCTGCCTACGTCCGAGAGGTGTCTCCGCGCCCAATAGGCCGGGACCCTATTGCACTCAGATACTCTATCGTACGACTCTCGCATGAATGTGCCCCATAAGGCCATTCTGAGCAGAACGTTCCACAAGCCGCATCCCATCTCCTACCGCTCGCCGAAAAGTCGCCGCCGCCGCGAAACGACGCGCCGATTATTTTACACGCTCCGTAGCTCTTCCGACACGTTCGGAAATCAATGTAAACACAATTGAACAGCTTAGAATAAACACTGTTATTGTTTATACGTCGTCTTGACTCATTCGCCGAACCCGGACACACCGACTGAGTCGGCACCTATCCCTTCTCCGTCCCACCGGTAATCGTGCCGCAACCAAACACGATTACACACTGAACATGGAGGATGCTGAGTATTTTGACAGGGAAATTGATAGATTATATGATTATCAACGTGTTATAACTCAAATTGTTAAAAATCAAACTCACATAGTCATGAGCGACCTACATCATACCCATGAAATAATGGAACAATTAGCGAGCAAAATTGATAGTAACAGGCTCGAAATAAACAAATTAATTGAAGCACAAGGAGCATTCAAAACATTAAATTATTCTTTGGCCTTAATTCAATATTCAAGTTCAGTGGAAATTTCCCTTAATCATTATATCAAGGGAATTCAAACGTTTATAACAGCCATAGTGGCAGCTCGTCAAGGTGAATTGCACCCTTCCTTGCTTAGTGGACCCAGACTGGGAGTCGTCTTACAGGAGATACGAGAATCTGTTACGGGCTATGAACTTCCTATGTACATCCGTAGAATCGAAGAATTGTCAAAACTAACTACAGTAGACTTGGGATATTATAACGGGAAAGTAATAGTCACAATACACATACCATTAATAGACCGAATTAAATTTGAGCTTTACCATGCGTACTCTTGGCCTTCTAAACAAATTATAAATTCAAATGTTACCGCATCTGCGTACCTTGTGCCACGAGCAAGGAATATAGGGTTGAGCACGGACCTCCGAACATATTTCATCGTTGACGATAGCTTTTTAATTTCTTGTCTGAAACTGCGTGGGCACTTCTTGTGTCAACCAGAAACACCTTTATATGAAGTACAAAATTCAAAATCCTGTGAACTTCGACTGCTGTTGAGGACTGGAAGTCAGGAAGACACTTTTCAAAACTGTAATATTCGGATGAAGTCATCTCACGAGCAATACTGGGAAAAACTTAAAGTATCAGGCGCTTGGTTATATTCTTTGGATCAAACTGAATCTCTTCAAATAATTTGCAATGGAAGAAAAAGCCAAATTGTTACAAGAGAGCACAGCGGAATACTAGAATTACATCCCGACTGCACAGCAAGAACACAGACAACTACGTTAACGGGAGTAAAGATCGTTCAAGATAAACACTATTATTATTACCAGCCAGATCTACGTTTAAATATCACGGAATTGGTACCATCTCTGGAAGAATATACGGAAACCCATGAAGTCACCAAGGAACACCCGGGACCAATGCCGTGGAAATTCGACACGGACAATTCACTCCGGGAAGTGGAGGAAAAACTGGAGATCATCGGACACCAAAGGCGTGAGAGGGAACATCATTTGCGATTGACATATGGATCATACCTCGCTCAAATTACTGTAGCTCTATTGCTCGTACTCTATCTGTCACGAACTCTTATTTACAACTTTATCATGAGGCTTCGGAAATTTTTCGTAAAACAGAAATATTCTCCGTCAGAAGCTACTCGTGAGGGCAACGAGCACCCTTTAGAATCATTACAAATGAACAGACCTCCAGTACCTCCGCAATGATTACTGGCTAACTGACCAGATTTATACTGTGTGTCATACCATAATGTTTTCTCTTACGATGCTTATACGTACTGTATTACCTTCAGGTTTATCATGGCTACAGGACATAACTCCCGCAGGGTATTTGTGTCTCGATTGGCTCCCTACACAAAGAAGGAACACTTGCTAAAGGTGTTCGAGCCGTTCGGCCCGATTCATGCGGTGGTCCGGAGGAAGAGTACGGGAAACGTAGCATTCATCACCTTTGCTACCCCGGAGCAGGCTGACCTAGTGGTGGAGGCAGCAGCGGCACAACCAATCCTGTGCCATAAGCGCAAGCTAAAAATCTCTCTTGCGGACTCCTGGCATGAGGCGGTGCTAATTCCTCTCAGCACAGCGCCGGCTGATCCACCGGGTCCGGATCCATTCGGAGGCTTGATCATCAAGCCTTGCGGCGCATCCGTACTACCGGAGGAGTGCGTGGCGATGATTGCGGCGCTGCTTCCGTACCCAGACCGAGCCAGGATGGAGCAGGTCTCGCGGCTGTGGAGAAGAGCGAGCTTGGCGTCTCACCGGGGAACGACGACCGTCAACTTGGAAGACTGGAGGTGGGACAATGAATGGGGTCACCAGCCCATTTCCACGGAGGCGTTTTATTGGATGCTTCAGCGTTGCGGGCGATATGTATCGCACATTAGTCTTGACGACCGTTCCTTGTCTAACTCACTGAAACCGCAAGTACTAGCAATAGCTTGTGAGGGCTGCGTAAATCTCAGCACTTTAGATTTGAGAAGCGTCACGATTCGCCCATCAGCGCTGCGGGCTTTAAAGGGGAAGCTGACGCTGAGGTCACTATCGTTGGGAAGATGCGAGGGGCCCGTTGACCAATACTTATCGGAGGTAACGAGCGGATTGCGACGTTTGTCGATTCAGAATAATACATTCACGGGGAGATCTATAGAGAAGGGTTTTAAATTGGAAACGCTGAAAATCGAGAATTGTCAAAACCTCAGAGATGCTTGCATCTCATCGGCATTCGCGTTGTGTTCGGGTTTATGCCAATTGCTGATATCACGGTGTCCCGGGCTCAGGTCCCCCGGCGTACTTGAAGCTTTAACAGAAAACACAAAGGTGGCCGAAACTCTCGAGTGTCTGACGTTCGGTATCGTCAATTTTGATCAATCTCCACTCATCGGTGAGACGGAGGAGTTCGAGATGATATTTTTATCACCAGAACTGACCGTCACCGCTGTGAATTTTATTACTCACTACAAAAACATCACCTCGCTAAGCGTAGCCCTCTGTAGATGGGTTGACGGTAATGTCGTCCAGGCCATGGGAGCACACATGAAGTCATTAAAACGACTAAATGTGAGCTCTTGCATGTCTATAAGAGGCGCAGAGCTTGCACCTCTTGGGGAGCTTACGCAATGCGAGGAGCTTATCATGAACTGCATGTACGGTGATGTTGAAGCCACATTTCTGGCCCGTTTAGACAATCTAAAACGATTGGACGCTCGAGACAATTTGGGGATCACAGATCTGGACATTCGTGGCTTTCTGGAAAACGCAGTTGATGTTGAGTTGATCAACATCAAGGGGTGTAACCGGATAACTCGGGCTACCGTGATATCAGCAGGGACTACTATCCCTATTAGAGGTCAAAAATTGCACATATACCTCGGCGAAATCCAAGCGTACCACGTGAAAAGGGACCGGAAAAACATCTTTCTGACAATAACCTATGATAGGATCACCCCGCGTGGGTATTTTCTGGTGAGCGATCCCTGATGTGTGACAGTGCGCATTCTGCACTCTGGTAAAACCTTGTTACACTTTATGGGGTTGCTTCTCCGGCGTGCCGTCTCTGTGGTTGGTTCAACGGTGCCCCGCCGGTGTCGCGTCGTCGGGACGACGACGTTTCTAAGGAAGGAGGGGTGTTACGTCCCGAAACTTCAAAATTTTTAAAATCATTGATTAGTTGTGTTTTTCCTTTGTCAGTGGGCAGAGTGCTTCGACAACGCTTAGCGTTCTGGGAAATCCCTAATCGAGCGCACTTCTGCTTACTGTATTTTATTTATGAAAACGGATACTCGGTACTAGGAACGTCGTCGTCGCCGCGACGTTTGGTCGCTGCGCTGTACCCTGAACGTGGGACTGTGCTGAGGCATCAGCGTAGTTCTCAGTAGTTCGTTCAAAATGAGCAGTGGTTCTCATACCTCGCGACACTGATTAAATGTAAGCGGCGGGGGTGTGTCTTGACATTGCATCTAGCATTCTGGTTTAACCTAATCGAGCGCATCTTCGACCGTCGAATCGTCGCATCGAGGAAAAGGAGTGATCTGAGTGTGAGAAGCGTGAGGATGAGAGTCACCCTGTTCTACGCCGGTAGCGCATAGGTGAAAAGTATGGAAGAATGAAAGTGAGAACATCTAATGAAATCATGCGACGGTTACTGGGGCATGATTGGGACTGCAGCGTCAGCTTTTCTGAGCGGGCCTCGCGGCCGGACGCTCTCGGGGGCGCGAAGCTGAAGTCACTCTTTGTCGTACAGTCGCGGAGAGCGTGACAAGGTGTCCGTGGATAGTAATTCTTTCTTCTTTACATTAAATTCCGTTTCGAGCCAGAGATTCCCAAGTTTATAGTGAATGGACTCATTCTTTCCACGTTAAATGTGTATTTTAATCATCGTTTTCTCAATTCTATATATCTGCGTTTTACATTCGCTTAATAACCTTGTTTAATATCCTGTATTGCGTTGGGATCAACCTTCTGTTAGATCTCATCCCCTTTTGTGCTTTGAGCTATATTATTTATCACTTTTAAATTGTTATCGCAAGTATTGTGAGTGTGAGTGTGATTTTCTTGTTCTCAGGCATAGAACAGGTGTTTTTATAAAGCATAACCAAAAAGGAATTTCAAACGTTGTAAAAATTTAAACGATATAGCGGGTGAGTGCGCATTTCTTTTCCTTAAAATATTGTAATCGAAATAACGATTGGCGAGCGTAAACTCATGTAAAAGAAATATTATTCATGTTCTATTGCCAATTGGTGAATGCAGAGGTAACGGAGAGTCAATATTGGCTTTAGCCAATATTTTGGGATTTCCCTTGGCTCTTTAGTCTTCTTAACGCTAAGAAAAGAAGAAGAATAAAAATATAATTATTCACACTTGAACCTTACATTTGAGCAGAAGTTATTTAATGATGAACTAACTAAATCCTCACAATAACTCAGTGCGGGGCCTGTATAGGACTAGATCTTGGATTCCCGATACCAAACAAAATTCTTTAAATTCTTAAATAATAATTTGTACTGCAACGCGCATAACATCCTTCCGATTAGACTGATTTAGACAGTAATTACTCGGACTCCACGCTTACCTCGTAATCGCGTTACAGTGGCGTGAAATAGACATTGCGTTCGATAGCCGCGTGTTAACTGGTGCAGTGCTAAATTCAAACTATATCGAGCCGCGCAACTTCCTTCAGGATGCGGGGACCATTGTGCTGGAGCATGTGCGGGGCGCTTTGAGGTAACAGCGGAACCTCAAAGTGAACACGGTGTTCAACGGCGAATTTGTGGCGGGTGACAAGCATGCTTGCAAAAGCATCAACACTCGAAACTGCGAACTCTTCGGTACATCCGATCTGCAGGAGTGGTACCAGCGATGCGTCATCGAACCCACTCTGGCATCACTGGAAGAGTTCCAGGAACGCGACAGCGGATGGGCATTGGCGAGAATCCTCAACCTGACCGTCAATGTCAATAAGTACAATCCGCTGCGCGCAGGATGTCGCCACAAGTTGCCGCGGGAATTATTGTTGAAGAATGCAACAATTAGCGTGTGATCCGAGGACAATGCATGTTTCGCGTGGGCAGTGGTCGCCGCTCTCCATCCCGCGAAAAGACATCCAGATCGCCCAAGCTCATATCCGCACTATACAGTGGTGCTAAATCTCCAGGACATTCAGTTTCCAATGTCCCTGGAGCAAATTGGGAAGTTTGAACGACTGAACAACATCTCCATCAACGTCTACAGCTTCGAGGAGAAGAAAGGATCGAAGGTCTTTCCGCTGCGTCACACCAGCCAAAAAAGGGATCGACACGTCAATATGCTCTACACGCCAAATCAAGAGCACGGCGATGTAGGGCACTTTGTATGGATCAAGAACTTGTCCCGGCTGGTGAGCGTGCAGTTGAGCAGGTACGGGAAAAAGAAATTCATCTGTGATCGGTACGTATAGAAAACTTATGAAATGCTGAAATATCTCACGAAACAAATTAAATAAAAAATTTTTTGTTTTTGCAGATGCATGGACTACTTTAGCTCAACCGAAAAGCTGGAGGCGCACACAGTGGACTGCGGCAAGATGAATGATTGCGCCATCCGACTACCCAGCGAAGGCAACAATTTCCTCAGCTTCGAGAACCATTGCAGGAAGGAGCGGCTCCCCTTCGTGGTGTACGCTGATCTGGAGTGCATCATCGAGAAAACAGAGGGCAGCCACCGAATTGATGATAACAAATTACACACGTATCAACATCATAAAGTTCATAGTATAGCCTATTATATGCATTGCTCGTACGATACATCGCTATCGACGTATCGATGTCACCGCGACGCGGATTGTGTTCCATGGTTCGTCGATGAACTTAAAAAACTTGCAAACTTTCTCAAACCCATCTTGACCAGTAATGTTCCCATGTCGGATTTAACCAACGAACAGTTGACGGTATTTTACAATGCAACACATTGCCACATTTGCGAAGAATAATTCAAGGCTGACGATGTACGAGTTCGCGATCATTGCCATCTATCCGGACAGTTTAGAGGCCCGGCACATTCGGAGTGCAATTTAAATTATAAAAATGCGTTTTACATCCCCATAGTTTTCCATAATTTATCCGGCTACGATTCACATTTCATTATCGAGGAAATAGCAACCGCTTGAAAAGGTCACGTTGATGTATTGCCCATAACTAAATAAAAATGTTACGTCCCGAAACTTCAAAATTTTTAAAATCATTGATTAGTTGTGTTTTTCCTTTGTCAGTGGGCAGAGTGCTTCGACAACGCTTAGCGTTCTGGGAAATCCCTAATCGAGCGCACTTCTGCTTACTGTATTTTATCTATGAAAACGGATACTAGTAGTATGTCTAGGACAGTTCTAACCCAGGTCCTCTGAGGGGAGCGCGGGGGCGGGGGAGAAGTGGCGGCGCGCGGGGGAGTGCGGCGGAGGGAAACATGGGCGCGGAGCCTGCGGGGAGAGGAAGACAGGTTGCGCGCGCACGAGCCGCGGAGTGGGGGAAGCCGCGATCGTGGAGGGGATCACTCCGGGCCGAGCCGCCGCGGAGGCCTCTCCAGACCGGACCCACCGTCGGAAGGAGGGAATGACCCCCAAAAAATCTCTTTCAAAACCTTGACCCACCCCACAATTTTTTTTACAGAGTGAGGGGACAACCCCCAAATATTTTTCCAAATCATTATGCGATGGAATTGTTTAATAATTGTTTCGGACAATGCCGGGAAAGACCAGCGTTTTCACACCGCGTCTTCGGGGAGGGAAAGAGACAGAGCATTACTTTAAAGTTAAAATTTGGAGGAGGGAAAGAGACAACACTACATAGGTTTTCCAAATCATTATGCGATGGAATTGTTTAATAATTGTTTCGGACAATGTCGGGAAAGACCAGCGTTTTCACACCGCGTCTTCAGGGAGGGAAAGAGACAGAGCATTACTTTAAAGTTAAAATTTGGAGGAGGGAAAGAGACAACACTACATAGGGGTACAACCGCTTTTGTTCTAAAGTTAATAGTATTCTAAAGCATTCCGATTTAGCGTCGCTGCGTCTCGCGCGATCGTGTGTAATTTGACTCCTCTGGAGCAGCCGTGCAAGGTGACGTCATTTTCACGGCACGAAGAACGCTCGAACGAAATAAACGCTGAATCTTAAAATTATGTGGCCAGGAGGAAGACGGGTGAATAAAATTGACAAATAATATGTGTTTAAGAAATTTATTTAAATTTAAAAGAGTATAATTTTAACATTTTTTCCTACGAGCATCAGAATATCATTGATGGCGCATGCTACCAGTTCGCAATCTACATGATAATGCCGCGCATACATATAATTATGCTGTATCAGCCGAAACTGTATCGGATGATTTTGTGCGCTAATTCGTCATACGCATGAATCATGGAAAAAGAGGAGACAAGGAAGACGGGTAAATAAAATTGAGACATTATATATGTTTATAATATATATATTGTTACAAATAATGTACTAATTGTACAATTTAACATTCGCTACGAGCGGCGTCGACAATATCATTCATGGCACATGCCAGTAGTTCGCAATCGATAAGAGATTCACCATCGAAATATTCGCTGTCGCATATAGTTTTAGCGATGTGACACGAATCTAAAGTTTCACCGGCGACATCATGCCGCTGTAACACGGTGACAAAATTTGAAAATTTCTCATGGACAAGATGCGTATTTTCAAAAAGCCGCGAATACATGTGGTCGATACAACGCTCGAGATTAAATAAAAACTTTATAGTTTCTAATTTGAAATATAAAGACTTATTTTGTAGCGACATCTTCACAATTCGCGACTTATACATTATACAAAATTCTACCAACAATTCGCCAATCCATAGCGGTGCTGATCCAATTAATTGTGCATGTTTTTCGATGTCTGTGCGTTTTTCCATTAGTGTTTTCCATGTTGGAAGATCCAACAACAATTGATTCCCACGATTATCACCAAGAACAATTTCCACCAGTGGTATAGATTGCACGCTGATGCCAATTTCCAGATATTTATACGATGCAGGCGTTAGCGCGTATCTTCTAACCATGATACGTGATGTTTGATGCGATCTAAGAGTCCGATCATGAAAATTACCATTTATCAGGAAAACACATAAATAAATAACGATGATATGGTATGAAAAAATTAAATCTTACCTGTTAGATGTGTTCTTCCTACATGGCGATACATCATCTTGCATGATCGGAACGTAATAATTCGCAACACCGGTACTGTACATTTTTTTTTTTTTTCTCGAAGCACTGTGTGTATGTCGAAAGTCACTGAAAGGCTCTAGAGCGATTAATGCAATAGCGTGCGAGGAGCTGGCTTAAATAGTGGTGCTATGCACCACCTCTACCATCTACCCCTCCTAATAAAAGTCTCGACATGTGTCGAATGTAATATGATACTTTTGGGAACGTCGAATCTTAGAAAATAGGTGTCAGCAGAAATTGTGTTGGATGATCTTGCGGACTAATTCGTCATATGCGTGAATCATAGAAAGAATTATGCTGTATCAGCAGAAACTGCATAGAACCATGTTGGGGCAGATCGCCATTTTTTTTTTTTTTTTGCATGCAATGCATTCGAGGGAGGGAGTACACCAAAAGAGTTAGACAGAGATACCAATTCATGATGAGGATATAAATATGCGCTCTAAACTGCACAAAGCCCTAAATCGCTGCAACGTGTTGCAAGGAAAAAGACATACTGCATTTACGACCATGGAAGAATTCGCGCAAGTAGAACGCCAATTGTTGGATCAATCTGTACGATTGACTTCACGGGAAGAGTACCTCGCGTGGGAAGAACGGTGCAACGAGTACGTCGAATCTTTAGAAGAGCACAGCCGCGTAAAACGCCCGCGATTATCAATCGGTGTTCAACAATCGTTGGTTGCTCGAATCGCGCGGCTCGAAGGACTGAAACATTCGTTGCGCAGACGTTTCGTGCACGAAGGTGCAGGACATTCGAGTATGAGACTTTTGTGGCGCGAGATAGACACGGCGTTCGATAGCCGCGTGTTAACTGGTGCAGTGCTAAATTCAAACTATATCGAACCGCGCAACTTCCTTCAGGATGCGGGGACCATTGTGCTGGAGCATGTGCGGGGCGCTTTGAGTAAACGTCGAAACCTCAAAGTGAACACGGTGTTCAACGGCGAATTTGTGGCGGGTGACAAGCATGCTTGTAAAAGCATTAATACCCGAAACTGCGAACTCTTCGGCACATCCGATCTGCAGGAGTGGTACGAACGATGCGTCGTCGAACCCACCCTGGCATCGCTGGAAGAGTTCCAGGAACGCGATAGCGGATGGGCATTGACGAGAATCCTCAACCTGACCGTCAATGTCAATAAGTACAATCCGCTGCGCGCGGGATGTCACGTCAAATTGCCGCGGGAATTGTCTTTGAAGAAAGCCACAATTAGCATACAATCCCCGGACAATGCATGCTTCGCGTGGGCAGTGGTCGCCGCTCTCCATCCCGCGGAAAGGCATTCCGATCGCTCAAGTTCGTACCCCGACTATGCTTCCGTGCTAAATCTCCAGGGCATTGAGTTCCCAATGTCTCTGGAGCAAATAGGGAAGTTTGAAGGGTTAAACAACATCTCCGTCAACGTGTACAGCTTCGAGGCGGAGAAAGAGTTGACAGTCTTTCCGCTGCGTCTCACCAGCCACAAGAGGGATCAACACGTCAATATGCTGTACACGCCGAATCAAGAACACGGTGATGTAGGGCACTTTGTACTAATCAAGGACTTGTCCCGGCTGGTGAGCGCACAGCTAAGCAAGCATGATGGAAAGAAATTCATCTGTGATCGGTACGTATAGAAAACTTGTGAAATGTTGAAATGTCTCACGAAACAATTAAATAAAAAAAAATTTCATGTTTTTGCAGATGCATGCACTACTTCAGATCTGCCGAGAAGTTGGAGGCGCATGCAGTGGACTGTGGACAAATGAACGATTGCGCCATCCTGCTGCCCAGCGAAGGTAAAAATTTCCTCAGCTTCGAAAACCACTGCAGGAAGGAGCGGCTCCCCTTCGTGGTGTACGCAGATCTGGAGTGCATCATCGAGAAAACAGAGGACAGGGACCGAATTGATGACAACAAATTACACACGTATCAACATCACAAAGTTCATAGTATAGCCTATTATATGCATTGCTCGTACGATACATCGCTATCGACGTATCGATGTTGCCGCGACGCGGATTGTGTTTCATGGTTCGTATACGAACTGAAAAAATTTGCAAATTTCGCCAAACCCATCTTGAGCAGTAATGTTCCCATGCATGATTTAACCAACGAACAGTTGACGACATTTCACAATGCAACACACTGTCATATTTGTGAAGAATCATTCAAGGCTGACGATATACGAGTTCGCGATCATTGTCATCTGTCCGGACGGTTTAGAGGACCGGCACATTCGCAGTGCAATTTAAATTATAAAAATGCGTTTTACATCCCCATAGTTTTCCATAATTTGTCCGGCTACGATTCACATTTCATTATCGAGGAAATAGCTACCGCTTTCGACGGTCACGTTGATGTATTACCCATAACTAAAGAAAAGTATATTTCCTTCACAAAAAATGTCGAAGATACGGCTGAATCAGACTCGCGAAATTATATTAAATTACGATTCATCGATTCGTACAAATTTCTCAATACCAGTCTCGACAAATTAGCATCTTTTCTGACCACAGATCAATTAAAAATTTCACGATCCAAATTTGAAAAATTATCCACCGAAGATTTCAATTTATTGACGCGAAAAGGTGTCTTTCCGTACGAATACCTTGATTGCGCGAACAAGCTGCAGGATCCATGCTTACCACCGCGCGAGTCATTCTACAGTTCGTTAACGGGTAAGACTGTATCAGAAACCGATTACGCGCATGCCGAGACTATCTGGCAGCGTTTCGGGATTAGAACATTGGGCGAATACAGCGACTTGTATTTGAAAACAGATGTCTTGTTATTGGCAGATATTTTTGAAAATTTTCGCGAAAGTTGTATCAAGAGTTATGGACTAGATTCAGCGCATTATTATACTCTACCTGGTTTCACGTGGGATGCCATGCTAAAGCATACCAAAATTACATTTGAATTGCTCACCGACGTCGATATGGTCATGTTTGTTGAACGCGGTATACGCGGGGGTTTAAGCCAATGTTCCGGAAGATATGCACATGCCAATAATAAGTACATGCCATCTTACGACGCATCGGAAAAGTCATCGTACTTGATGTACTTTGACGTGAACAATTTGTATGGATGGGCAATGTGTCCGCCCCTGCCATATGCTAAATTTCAATGGGTCGAAGATGCTGCAAATTTTGACGTGTCTTCAATCCATGTCGATTCGTCCACGGGATACATTCTCGAGGTAGATCTGGAATATCCGCAATGTCTGCACGACGCTCATGCTGATTTACCGTTCTGTCCGACGCGTGCCAAACCACCGGGCAGCAGACAGGACAAGTTACTCGCGACGGTATACGATAAGCAGCGTTACGTTATCCATTACCGCAACCTGCAGCAGTGCACGCGTCACGGTCTTCGTATTACAAAGATACACCGCGTGCTTCAATTCGCTCAATCTCCCTGGCTCTGCGATTACATTGAACTCAACACACGATTTAGAACAAGCGCGACAAATGATTTTGAAAAGAATTTATACAAATTGATGAACAACGCGGTATTCGGTAAAACTATGGAAAATGTGCGAAATCACGTGGACGTAAAACTTTTGACTCATTGGGAAGGGCGATATGGCGCGGAGGCAATGATCGCGAAACCGAATTTCCACAGCAGAAGTGTTTTTTCGGAAAATTTAATAGCTGTTGAATTGCGAAAACTCGAGGTGAAATTCAACAAACCGATATACGTGGGTATGTGCATTCTAGACATATCAAAAATTTGTTTGTATGAATTTCACCACGAGTACATGTCGCCAAAGCACGGGCCAAATTGCAAAATTCTATACACCGACACAGATAGCCTCATTTATCACATTCAATGTGACGATATCTACGAGACCATGAAACACAATATCGGTAGATTCGACACAAGCGATTATCCTATCGACAATGCATATAATATGCCGCGCGTAAATAAGAAGGTTCCAGGGCTGATGAAGGATGAAAATAACGGTGCGATAATGACCGAATTCGTAGGTCTTAGAGCGAAAATGTATGCACTGCGCGTAGACGGCAAAAAAGATACAAAAAAGGCGAAAGGCGTCAAGACCAACGTCATAGCTAGAACGATAACTTTCGACGACTACGCGCAGTGTTTGCTAAGGGAGATCGAAATGGTTCGCAGACAATCATGCATACGGTCTAAATTGCACAAAGTGTACACCATTTCGGAATCCAAAATCGCTCTAAGTCCCTACGATGACAAGCGGTATATCGTACCCGATTCGACCGACACTCTGCCCTGGGGACATTATAATATCCCATTGTAAAATAGAAATTATTGTATTTATTATAAATAGTGGAATATCACACGCTCGCAAAATTTGAAAACTTCGTATCGACATGTTGTATAGTTTCATAAAGGCGATGGCGAAAAGTATATAATGAGAATAGGATTTTCGGAAGATTCATGTGGCGGTGAAGCCAATCATATCCATTTTTTCTATAAATTCCCTGAATGTAATGAAGAATTATGTATCTTTCTTTGCTATCCATGGGCTAGTAAATAACGATACATAATTCTTCATTACATTCAGGGAATTTATAGAAAAATGGATATGATTGGGTTCACCGAGACATGAATATTCCAGAATCCTATTCTCATTATATGTTTTTCAACATCGCCTTTATGAAACTTTAGACTCATGCTGCGATGTTGAAAAGCATATAATGAGAATATTTCGATGATAAATCTCTGGTTGATTGCAAACTGATGGCATGTGCCTTTGAATGATATTATCGACGTCGCTTGCAGCAAAATGTTAAATAAATTATTATTGTATTTATTAACTCATTCATATAAATAGTGGAATTAATGTGTAAAAAAAAAAAAAAAATAAATAAAAATTTTTCACACATGTATATGTATAATTGTATTTATTGAACCATATATTATTATTTTACAATACATTATTTTTATTTATCCAAGAATTGTGTGATTTATCAAAACCCAACCACTTGACGTACACCTTATCCCCCTTTCTACGCAACACTTTTTCCACTAGATACACATCAGGATCGGTGACGCGTTGCAGCTCGTGTTCATAGAATCCTCCGGCAACGGGTTTTCCACAGGAATCGACGAGCAGATACGTTGCAGGATTAGTTGCCTGTACTTTGGCTATCTTGAACACCTCCGTTGTCCGATTGAAGACACGTCAAACTTTGCAACATCTTCGACCCATTGAAATTTAGCATACGGTAGGGGCTGACACATTGCCCACCCATACAAATTATTCACGTCAAAGTACATCAAGTACGATGACTCTTCCGATGCGTTGTAAGATGACATGTACTTGTTATTGGCATGTGCATATCTTCCGGAACTATATGCTGCGACGTTAAGATTGAAACACATTATGGAAAAATTGATAGTTTTAAAATAAAATGTGGTGGTGGGGGAAGCAATTGCACCTCTATTTAAGCCAGTCTTCCGGACGCTATTCAATCAATCACTCGGTAGCCTCAGTGACTTTCGACGGAACAAATAGTGCTCTGAAAACAAAATGTGCAGTACCAGTGTCGAAGGAAACGTTGAACACACGAATTATTACGTTGAGATCGTGCGAAATGATGGTGTGGCTCAATGCGGGTAGGATACAGTTGTTTGGTAAGGCTTAATTTTCATATCTCAAAATTTTTTATGTCTATTCCTAATACGAGCGGACAATTTCATAGCTTCGATTGTTCTCTTAGCCCGCGTTGAACATCGCGTGTCATGGTCAGACGATACGCACTAACATCCATAGGCAGCAAATACTTGGAAATTGGAATCCGCGTACGGCCTACGATTGATGTAGAAATGGTTCTCGGCGACAATCGTGGGATGTTTCTCACGTTACAATGGGGTACATGGGGTTCGCTATGCGGCAGTCGTACGACCATTGAAGAACGTGCACGATTACCTGGATCACCTTCGATGCAAATGGGCCAATTAACGGTGGATTTTTGTGAAATCTATAATTCTCCGATTGTAAGGATGACACTACATAATAAGCCGCTGTATTTCAAACCGGATACAGTAACATTTTTATTAAATCTTGAACCATGTTTAGACTATGTGTATCTGCGGCTGTATCAAAATGTAAGAGATGTGAGGATAAAATTTGAAACTTTTGTTAACGTGCTACAGCAAAGCGATGTTTCCTGTGAAACATTAGATGCGCGTCGTGCTGCTAAAATCATACGTGAAAGCGAACATTACTGTGAGGATTATTATGTAGATTGCGAACTGGTAGCATGCGCCATCAATGATATTCTAGCTGATGCTCGTAGGAAAAAATGTTAAAATTATATTCTTTTAATTTTAAATAAAATTTCTTAAACACATATTATTTGTCAATTTTATTCACCCGTCTTCCTCCTGACCACATAATTTTAAGATTCAGCGTTTATTTCGTTCGAGCGTTCTTCCCGCCGTGAAAATGACGTCACCTTGCACGGCTGCTCCAGAGGAGTCAAATTACACACGATCGCGCGAGACGCAGCGACGCTAAATCGGAACGTTTTAGAATACTATTAACCTTAGAACGAAAGCGGTTGTACCCCTATGTAGTGTTGTCTCTTTCCCTCCTCCAAATTTTAACTTTAAAGTAATGCTCTGTCTCTTTCCCTCCCCGAAGACGCGGTGTGAAAACGCTGGTCTTTCCCGGCATTGTCCGAAACAATTATTAAACAATTCCATCGCATAATGATTTGGAAAAATATTTGGGGGTTGTCCCCTCACTCTGAAAAAAAATTTTGGAGTGGGTCAAGGTTTTGAAAGAGATTTTTTGGGGGTCATTCCCCCCTTCCGACGGTGGGTCCGGTCTGGAGAGGCCTCCGCGGCGGCTCGGCCCGGAGTGATCCCCTCCACGATCGCGGCTTCCCCCACTCCGCGGCTCGTGCGCGCGCAACCTGTCTTCCTCTCCCCGCAGGCTCCGCGCCCATGTTTCCCTCCGCCGCACTCCCCCGCGCGCCATCACTTCTCCCCCGCCCCCGCGCTCCCCTCAGAGGACCTGGGTTAGAACTGTCCTAGACATACTACTGATACTCGGTACTAGGAACGTCGTCGTCGCCGCGACGTTTGGTCGCTGCGCTGTACCCTGAACGTGGGACTGTGCTGAGGCATCAGCGTAGTTCTCAGTAGTTCGTTCAAAATGAGCAGTGGTTCTCATACCTCGCGACACTGATTAAATGTAAGCGGCGGGGGTGTGTCTTGACAATGCATCTAGCATTCTGGTTTAACCTAATCGAGCGCATCTCTGACCGTCGAATCGTCGCATCGAGGTAAAGGAGTGATCTGAGTGTAAGAAGCGTGAGGATGAGAGTCACCCTGTTCTACGCCGGTAGCGCATAGGTGAAAAGTATGGAAGAATGACAGTGAGAACATCTAATGAAATCATGCGACGGTTGCTGGGGCATGATTGGGACTGCAGCGTCAGCTTTTCTGAGCGGACCTCGTGGCCGGGCGCTCTCGGGGGCGCGAAGCTAAAGTCACTCTTTGTCGTACAGTCGCGGAGAGCGTGACAAGGTGTTCGTGGATAGTAATTCCTTTTCTTTACATTAAATTCCGTTTCGAGCCAGAGATTCCAAAGTTTATAGTGAATGGACTCATCTTTCCACGTTAAATAGTGTTTTAACACCCTTGCATTCAATTTTATATATATGCGTTTTACATTCGCTTAATAACCTTGTTTAATATTCAGTATTGCGTTGGGATCAACCTTCTGTTAGATTTCATCCCCTTTTGTGCTTTGAGCTATTTTATTTATCGCTTTTAAATTGTTATCGCAAGTATTGTGTGTGTGAGTGTGATTTTCTTGTTCTCAGACACAGAACAGGTGTTTTTTTATAAAGCATAAACAAAAAGGAATTTCAAACGTTGTAAAAGTTAAACGATATAGCGGGTGAGTGCGCATTTCTTTTCCTTAAAATATTATAATTAAAATAACGATTGGCGAGCGTAAACTCATGTAAAAGAAATATTATTCGTGTTCTATTGCCAACTGGCGAATGCAGAGGTAACGGAGAGTCAATATTGGCTTTTAGCCAATATTTTGGGATTTCCCTTGGCTCTTTAGTCTTCTTAACGCCAAGAAAAGACGAAGAATAAAAATATAATTATTCACACTTGAACCTTACTCTTGAGCAGAAGTTATTTAATGACGAACTAACTAAATCCTCACAATAACTCAGTGCGGGGCCTGTATACGACTAGATCTTGGATTCCCGATACCAAACAAAATTCTTTAATTCGCTTATCTCGTAATCGCGTTACAAAAATATATTTCTTTCACAAAAAATGTCGAAGATACGGCTGAATCAAACTTGCGAAATAATATTAAATCATGATTCATCGATTCGTACAAATTTCTCAATACCGGTCTTGACAAATTAGCATCTTTTCTTAGCACAGATCAATTAAAAATTTTACGATCCGAATTTGAAACATTATCCATCGAAGTTCAATTTATTGACGCGAAAAGGTGTCTTTCCGTATGAATACCTTGATTGCGCGAACAAGTTGCAGGACCCATGCTTACCGCCGCGCGAGTCATTCCACAGTTTGTTAACGGGTGAGACTGTATCCCAGAGCGATTACGCGCATGCCAAGACTATCTGGCAGCGTTTCGGGATTAGAACTTTGGGCGAATACAGCGACTTGTATTTGAAAACAGATGTCTTGTTATTGGCAGATATTTTTGAAAATTTTCGCGAAAGTTGTATCAAGAGTTATGGACTAGATTCGGCACATTATTATACTCTACCTGGTTTCACGTGGGATGCAATGCTAAAACATACCAAAATTACATTCGAATTGGCCATGAATATGGTCATGTTTATCGAACGCGGTATACGCCGGGGTTTAAGCCAATGTTCCGGAAGATACGCACATGCCAATAACAAGTACATGCCATCTTACAACGCATCGGAAGAGTCATCGTACTTGATGTACTTTGATGTGAATAATTTGTATGGGTGGGCAATGTGTCAGCCCCTACCATACGCTAAATTTCAATGGGTCGAAGATGCTGCAAATTTTGACGTGTCGTCAATCCGCGTCAATTCGTCCACGGGATACATTCTCGAGGTAGATCTCGAATATCCGCAACATCTGCACAACGCTCACGCCGATCTACCGTTCTGCCCGACGCGTGCCAAACCACCTGGTAGCCGGCAGGACAAATTACTCGCGACGGTATATGATAAGCACCGTTACGTAATCCATTATCGCAACCTGCAGCAGTGCACGCGTCACGGTCTTCGTATTACAAAGATACACCGCGTGCTTCAATTCGCTCAATCTCCCTGGCTCCGCGATTACATCGAACTCAATACACGGTTTAGAACAGGCGCGACAAACGATTTTGAAAAAAATTTATACAAATTGATGAACAACGCGGTATTTGGCAAAACTATGGAAAATGTACGAAACCACGTGGATGTAAAACTTTTGACACGTTGGGAAGGGCGATATCGCGCGGAGGCAATGATCGCGAAACCGAATTTCCACAGCAGAACTGTTTTTTCGGAAAATTTAATAGCCGCTGAATTGCGAAAACTCGAGGTGAAATTCAACAGACCAATATACGTGGGTATGTGTATTCTAGACATATCAAAACTTTGTTTGTACGAATTTCATCACGAGTACATGTCTCCCAAGCACGGATCAAAATGTAAAATTCTATACACCGACACAGACAGCCTCATTTATCACATTCGATGCGACAATATCTACGAGTCCATGAAACACAATATCGATAGATTCGACACGAGCGATTATCCTTTGGACAATCCATATAATATGCCACGCTTAAATAAGAAGGTTCCGGGGCTGATGAAGGACGAAAATAACGGTGCGATAATGACCGAATTCGTAGGTCTTCGAGCGAAAATGTATGCAATTCGCGTAGACGGTAAAAAAGATACGAAAAAGGCAAAAGGCGTCAAGACCAACGTCATAACCAGAACGATAACTTTCGACGACTACACGCAGTGTTTGCAAAGGGAGATCGAAATGGTTCGCAGACAATCATGCATATGGTCTAAATTGCATAAAGTGTACACCATTTCGGAATCCAAAATTGCTCTAAGTCCGTACGACGACAAGCGGCATATCGTACCCGATTCGACCAACACTCTGCCCTGGGGGCATAATATAATATCCCATTGTAAAATAAAAATTATTGTATTTATTATAAATAGCAGGATTAATGTTAAATAAATTGTTCATACATACACATATGTATCATTGTATTTATTGAACCATGTATTATTATTATTTTACAATACATATTTTTATTTATCCAAGAATTGTGTGATTTATCAAACCCCAGCCACTTGACGTATACCTTATCCCCCTTTCTACGCAACACTTTTTCCACTAGATACACATCAGGATCGGTGACGCGTTGCAGCTCGTGTTCATAGAATCCTCCGGCAACGGGTTTTCCACAGGAATCGTCGAGCAGATACGTCGCAGGATTAGTTGCCTGTACTTTGGCTATCTTGAACACCTCCGTTGTCCAATTCGGCGTATAGCCTTTGTCGAAGATGGTTTTAAATTTGCTCACGCGCACAAACTCGCCCAACTTCAATCTCGCTGAAGCAGCGATCTTTATGTTGCTGTATACGCTGGCTAGCAGCCTGTCGGCGATCGCAGGGGTAACATCACAAGGACGCATTCCGATGGTTCTATGTTTTCGTGCGTTATACTCTGCAAGCAGACGCGGTAGCGCATCGGTCCATCTGTAGGTTCCATTGAGCGTAAACAATTTCCACATATTGTTCTTCAAAGTTCGATTGAAACGTTCCAGGACGGAGGCCTTCATCACCGAATACGTCGAATAATGATGAATATCCTGCTTTGTCAAGAGTTTCTGCACATCGACGTTGTAAAATTCTTTTCCTTGATCGGTTTGCAAATTTTTCGGATATCGATCTCTAAATATCTTTGCGAACGCTTTAGTCACCTCAGCGCCAGTTTTAGTCTTGAGCGGCAACGCCCATGCATACTTGCTCAACACATCGATGACGGTGGATCGATGGACGCATTTCTACAATGTGAGCTTGCCACAGATCATCGTATCCATGCACTATGACGCGTCTCCGCGGGAAATGTCTTCGAGCTGGCGCGTGCAATTCCTCAACGAATTGTAGCTTCTTGTAGCCATGGTTTTCTTCTTTACTCTTGGATTTCGATAATGACTGCATGTTTGATCGCAGAGGTGTCTTGGACACGAATGATGCGATAATTATCGTGTGTCTGTGTATTATCTGCTTCCCGTCGGTCCGAGGAAATTCTGGACAAGTTGCTGCTCCGTAGCAAAAGCGGTTATAGCCTCTTTAACTTTACGAGTTTCATTGTCGGGTTGCGGGATAGAATTCAACGCCTGCGATATCTTTTGAACGCTGTTTTGCAACGTCAGCATTTCTCTTTGAAACACGAATCCTCTCTAATTCTTCCTGCTGCTCTCTCAAAAGTTTAATGCTCTTTTCCACGTACAGTTTATTGACGGCATCGGTGTCAGCCACCGGCTGAGCTACGCGTCGTATCTTGCGTGATGTCGCATCAAAGTCGGCACCAGCCACGCAAAGGGTGTTATCTCGCATGTAATTTCGAAGCAAACCGTTCCATTTGTAATAGTCCATTCTAGCTGCTCCACTCTTCTCGAGCGATGCCCCAAATTTGTTGATCGGCATCTCGATGCATACTGCGCGCATCGTTGGCGCGCGGTTTTATATAATGAGGCCTACCTCGCGGAGTTCCTCGGTAATCAATAGAATTTCGGGATCGTGAGAGTTGTTACCCGCCTGACGCGACGCTTCCAGCAAACGCAATCGATCCACCAGCTCGTTGGGATCGTCCCAGTGTACGTAATCGATCTTGTTATCGTTGAAAACAAAAACCCGCAAAAGGATTCCAAAGTGAGCATCGCAAAAGCGGATTCTTCCGGTGGCAAAACGGGGTGGTATATTACCACCTCTACCGCTGCTAGGTGTTCTTGGATCGTTAGCTGGCGGAGCGGCGGGGATCGCCAAGGCGGTCAACGATAATAAGGCGGCGCAACATCAGCTGCGGGAAATGCAACGCCATAATCGTTCCATAAATTTGGACAATGTCGCGGGGCCGGGGACTCATTGGGTGGCATATGCGAAGAGAGGGTGTCGAGGTATATATTTCGACAGCTTTGGGAATCTTCGACCGCCTATGGAATTGGTAAAATATCTGGATAAGGATGCTGTAAAAATTTAATACAATCGAACGTCTTATCAGAAGTATGATCAGAGCAATTGCGGACAACTATGTCTACGCTTTCTACAAACGATCGGCGCCAAATTTAAGGATTGACTTCCCACCACTTTGATTCAGTACTAGTCGAGCAGTTCGAGCGGAATATGTCGTTAATAATCACTCTAACCGGTAAGAGTAGCACCCTCGCGGTGAGCTACTTTCCACCCATAGATTTGAGCGACGAACAACAATGGGAGGCGTGTACATACGATACATGAATTTTCTCCGAGAGTTCCCCCAGGATATAAGATATCGGAAACGCCCGCGCAGATCATTTAGCTTCCAATCACCGCACGGGTCGTTACGGATCTGACGATACGCGTTGTGGATCAAGACGGACGGTTGCTCGATATTCGAGGTGAGGAGATTACCATCAGACTGCACGTACGACGGTGACGACGATAATACGTGTGAACGAAAGAGATGCCTGTATTGAACGACTCCAGAAACCCGTTTCTTCCAAGTGAAATTGTTTACAACACCAACAACTGCAACAGCTCTCATCACGCTAAAAAGAAGAAGCTCAGTGCTGCGAACATTGCATTTTTGAAATCTTTGGGATTCATTGTGCGCATTTAAGTTGAAAAATGGCTGATATTCTATGCATTGGAGGGAAGCCGACGTTTGATGACCGCATCGCACAGTGGTCTCAAATCCCGAAAACGTGGCCAAAAGGTCGAAAATGAACTTTTAATTTCGGGATTTTTAGCCGTTGGGTTGGGTACAGTGTGTAACGTACCGCTACGAATAGCCCCCACATTTTTTCATTTGTAATCTTCTTTCGTTAATTTTCACGTTTAGTTCACCTTTTGTACAAATTAGTATTAAGAATACTTTATACGATATCCCATGCGGCGCGAAACCAGTGAATCAAGTGACGCGCGACGCATGCGCATAACCGAACATTCAAACATTAAACTCAGTGCCGCGAGTGAACCAAAGGCGCGTGCGCATACCCTACGTCAAACCGGACGCCGAATAAACCTAGCGTAGAGCGCGAGTGGCGCGAACCGGACGTTAATTCTAATTGGTGCGTTTAATCACGCAGCGTGTGATTGGTGCGGGTTAAATTCAGGATTGTAGTATAAATATAGGCGCGCCGACATGCGAAAGCAGACTTGGTTCTGCAACCGAACCACGAGACTTAGGTCGCTTTCGTTAGCCCCCTTTAGTTTTGACAGTCTAGAGTAGTATCTTTAAAACCGACTACCAAATCCTATTAAGAGATCGCTTTAGTTAGCCCTCTCAAGACCCATTACTAGGTCGCTTTTGTTAGCCCCCTCAGTATCCTTTCGAGGTCGCTTTTGTTAGCCCCCTCACCACCGCATCCTCCAAGCATGGGCCAGCTGATAGGCACCAGAAAAGTTACCAAATCTGAAGGAAGGAGGCAATCAATTCAATTTCCATCTGGGGACGACAAATAGACGACTACCTGGCTACCATCCTAGAAAGCGAATCCAAGCTTATAGGCAACTGGAAGCCATTTCTATAACAGGAGAAGGAACACTCCCAGTATATCAATTTAAACATTTCAAATCGACCTAGCGTCATTACAGTCGTTAATACACACAGTTCAGGAAGAGACTATAAATCAAACGAACTATTTAGCGCCGAAACCAATTTCCATATTCATAACGAAATACCGAATTAGCGTTAGGTAACGAAACCGAATTCCATATAACGAATCAATACGTCGTAACGTATTTAACTAATTGTAATAATCAAAACGACTTCGCGTCGTGAAACACTGTTCATTTCGACTAAGAGTCGACAACGTTCATTTTTGAATAAACCATTGTTATTTTTTTACTGTAAAAGAAGGATTCTCGTCTGTTGAAATTCATTTCTCAATCGCACGCCACCCGAATCATCCCACAATTCACTGGTAAACCGCTCTACTAGTGAATATCCTGTAAAGAACGGCAACGTCTCGTTCGAGAACGTTACAAGTGATAATCTGGCCATAAAATACCGGCAAGGGAAACGGCAAAATGTTTATGGTTTGACCGGTAAGTCAATTCAAAGTTAACCTCTGTTATTGAAACGTTTTCTGTGCGCGCCGATACAAACTCGAACACCGATTTTGAAAGTCAATAACTCCTGAAAGAGTTGATCAATTTCCATTGCGAAAAATGGATACAACTCCACGAAGTAAGTAGAATATTTGTTTACTCTTAAGTAACCGTAACTGTTAGCGTTTAGGTTGTACGACTGCAAAATTACTTGGAGAACGTAGAAGCAAAACTTGGCCCACGTATTTTATAAATTTAGTTGAAAAGTTGTAACTTCCACGAACTTCCACCGAAATTTTTGTTCTGGCCTATTGCTAATGCTTATACCTTGCAAATTTTTAAAAAATTGACTGCCACTAGGTGCCACCCTGCTCATACGAGAGTAAAATTGCTCGCCTCAACGAGTTTGAACTATTTGACGATTTTGTAACATTTAGATGACATTTATTATACATCCTGATGGTACAAAGTTGTACAAGAATGATTTTCTCTGCATCTTATGCATATTTTAAAATTTATCGCCAGAAACGGTGAATTTGTTACTACAGCCATCCATAAATGCGATAATAGATACGGATGATTGCTCCGAAATAGACATATTGTCTGATGATGACTCAGATAGCTCGGAAGAAAACTCGGACACGGAAATTTCATTTTCATAATATGTTTATCGATTATTCTTGTTTACTATTTGTATTTGTGTAATATTTATTGTTGTCCGTCATGTTATATTCGCCATTTTCTTTTTTAAAGTTTCAAGTTTAGATTCGTAATCAGCGACCCCAAAAACCCCAGAGTACCGATTTTTGCCTAAATTGAATAATATTTGAGCTTTTGGCCACGTTTTCGGGATTTGAGACCACTGTGCATCGTCAAGCTCGAGACTCACACATACAACCCATACGTTAACACAACGTTTGGATACAGCGATGAGATAAGAATACCGATACAGCAGCAGGATTTATACACATTGCCGTGCGAAAGTTTCCTCTATGTGGAGGGGAAATTGACAATAAATAAGGCAAATGATGCGTTAACGGTGATGTTGGGAAATAATTGTGTGGCGTTCTTATTCGATGAGATTCGATACGAGCTGAATGGTGTGGAGATTGATCGCAACAGAAACGTTGGAATAACTAGCACGCTTAAAAATGATGTATCACTGACATCTGGCGAAGACAAAAATATGGAGAATGCCGGATGGGGGCTTGAAACGACGCGATGGGCTAATAGTGAACAATCACTTGAATTTCTGCCTCCCACTCAAATATTTGCTGGGATTTTGCGAGAACTACAAACACATGATTATTAATGCGCGTCACGAATTGATTTTAATACGATCGCGCAACGACAACAATGCTCTGATAGGATCACCGATGTTAGAACCAGAAATTGAATTACTTAAACTACAATGGCGGATGCCTCATGTGATGCTGAACGACATTAATAAGCTATCGTTGCTACGTACTTTGGAAAGTGGTCAAAACCTGAGCATTTGTTTTCAATCGTGGGATCTGTACGAGTATCCTCTCTTACAGAGCACAACCAAGCATTCGTGGGCCGTGAAGGCATCCGCACAGCTGTAGAAGCCGCGATGCGTGATCCTTGCTCTACAGACTGGTCGAAGGAATGTGATGAGCGAAGACGTTACTAAGTTCAACAACTGTAAATTGACCACTGTGAAACTTTTTCTCAACTCGGAATTTTACCCATACGATGACATGAACTTGGACTTTGACAAGAATAAGCATGCCATCTTGTATCACATGTATACGCAATTCGGTAAATCGTATTATGGACATAGTTGCAACGAGGCATTATTCACCGTGGCTGAATTTTTACAATTTGGCCCCATCGTGGTGATTGATTGCTCGCGACAAAATAAGTCGATTAAGAATGGCACCGTGGACGTGCGCATAGAATTCGAGTGTAAAGGGAATGTGCCAGCAAATACTACAGCCTACTGTCTGATTCTGCACGATCGGGTGGTTGAATACAATCCACTGACAAACGTGGTGCGCAAAATGAATTAAATTGGCACGCTACTTGTCTGCCCTCTTCTGTGTCAAATTCACACAAAAATTTCTTCGTGAAAATCGAGATGCTTTACGAGAAAGACTGCATTCTCTCGTCTGTCTCGGAAACGAACGGACCTCTAAATTGTACCAATAATGGCTGTACCAACATTCGTTGACCTGCAAGGGTTCATCGTCGATGGAAGATTTATCGCGAAGGAAGTGGCTGTCCTACGCAAGGGAACAGTTCTCTCGCACTATATTTTTGGGAGTCCTATGTCACAATTCCATCTTACAAAATCCAACAAATCAAGCATTCGGTGGTTGACGGCAAAACATCACGGACTACGCTGGGACGATGGAGACGTTCCGTACAGTATGGCTAAACAGCTAATTACGAAAGCTGTAGCTGATGCGATCGACGAAGAAGATGATACATCCCATATAGTGTTCGTTAAAGAGCTGCAGAAACGCGACTGGCTTGCGGATTTCCTCGACAAAAATACCAGAGCCAACGTGATCATCGAGACGCTGGACATTGACTACGAGGATATCAAATCTCTAAATAAGCTAAATGTAGCTAATACTCTGCGATGTGGCAGACACGCGAAACACTGTGCCATGCAAAATGTATTTAAAATATTCAACTGGTGGTCTAGACGCCAGAAAGAAATGCTTAAATAAAATATAATCAATTTTTAATGCATAAATGTTTTTTTTTCTTCACCCTCCCCAACCTCCTGTATGTACGCTAGATTAAGACGATAGTTGTAATTATTATGTGGAAACCGTTCGATACCCGTTCAAAACCCGTTCGATTCACGTTTGGTATCCGATCAAAGTGGTACCATTCACGTTCGATGCATGTTCTAAGTGGTACGTTAGGCGTTGAAGGTGGCACGATAGACGTTTCATATACATTCAAAGTGGTGTGATCTAGTCAAATGATGTGTCAAAGAAGAAGGAGAAAACGGTTCAACGAAATGATGTGTGCAAAGAAAAAAAAATGTAATGGTCAGCGAAAATGAATCTAGAGAACAACAGCATCTCACTTTTGCAAAGCTACGCACTTCTCAATTTCATGATAAGGGTCCCTTGTGCGAGCCTGGAGATGTAGCGAGAACAGTCGTCTTCGAATCGTGACGGCTACCAATCCGAATAATTTATATTAAAATGGGACTGAAGGGGATCGCTCCCAGCCCAAACCCCGAGCCATGTGGAGACATCCCAGAGGTATGTATATAACAATATTTTGATGTTTTTTATAATGTTTGACCGTTGAAATCGAGTTTGATCTCACAGCCGTAAATATTATATTGATGTTTGTGGGTTCTAGGACTTGCCGCAACCAGCGTTTCCCCCGCCGTCGTCGCCGCCGCCGCCTCATCAAGTATGTAATACTTTACAGTGTTTTGCATGTTGGATGTTTATTATGTTTGATATGTTATATCGATATTTATATGTTATAGGGCATACCACTTCAAGAATTGCGGGGGTGGTTGGCAGAACAAGCTGCACCTCGTGAGATGTAGATGCAACGGTTGGGGCCTGTAATTGGCCCCGTGATGGTTGCACGGGTGCGGCGGTAGCGCGCACGATTTAATGCGTTGGGGCCGCGACGACGGCCGCAGTCACCATCACCGCCCAACTTTGGGTGGTTAATGGTTAATTCCTCCTTCTACTCCTCCTCCTCCTCCACATCATCATCATCATCATCGCCGCCACCATCACCACCTCCAAATTTTTAAACTTATTATATTTATTTTATTTTTTCTATTTTTCTATTTTATTTTCTTTCATGTTTATTTTTTCATTATTATCATTATCATTATTATTTTTTTTTGTAACAATATATACAGGGTGTCCCACGGTAGAGTGGACAGAGCTATATCTCCTAAAGTATTGTTATTAAAAATCTGAAAAAAATAGGGAATGCATGGTACGAGGGGACCATCTTTTTCGCCCGAACGAATTTTTTTTTCGATTATTATTTTAAAAGATACGATGGTCAAGTTCGGATTTTCAAATGGCACTAACTTTTTGGAAGTCCTGAGTTGATAGTGCGTTAAAAGACAAAATCAATAAGCTATAATGTATACACTTTATTTCCACTGGTTTTTAAGATATTTCGCTTGCAAATTTCCTGATTTTCAGTGGAAAAACCGTTCTTGGACTGGCAAGGACCGGGGTCAGTTTTACTGTCGTCACGGGTAGCACTGCCTTTTGAAATAGATACCTACCTGCCAAAGGTCTACCCCGGCCCACGGGCTGGACAATTCTTTTCCGTCAAAAATGCCACTTAGGTAGGTACATCTTCAATATCGAGAAGCGCACCGTTACTTTTATTTCGCACTTGCTTCTACGCTCGGATGACCGGTTCTTTTGGGAGGGATGCACGTTCGATTGATTAGGTTAGAAGGTGTGAAAGTTGCTAGACAAAATATCAACCATCGGAATATCAGAACCAATCGGATTTGCATCCCTCACAAACGGCTGCTCTCTTGAAGAGGCCTTCTTCACAGAAATACCTCCTCCCCAATGCCCGCCTTCTCTCGCACGGAATACGTCAACGCATGCTTTCGTTTTGATATCGAAGCTCATGTTTATACTCGAGAGGACCACGCGTGGACAGCGGGTTACCCCTTTTCTTCCTGTGTCTCTCCACGAGGAGTATTGACGGTGGATTGTAGGAGCGTAGATGTCCGGATGCCAGTTATTGAATTCAGGAGAGGATAGAAACATTTCATTACAAAACACACATGTACTATAATTAAAGTAAATCGTATTCCTCTCGGGCAGGAGTCGCCCGACGCTCGTCGAAGAGATGCGGCCTCTGGTACCCCGTGGCGGGGACAGTCCTTCGCAGGGCCTCACTCGATTTTTATGGCTTTTTCCGGAAAAAGGTACGAATCCTGGGTCGAGCGTAGCGAATTGGGGTCGAACCCCGGCAGTCAAGGGTATAATATCCATTACAGGGTATTAAAAAATTATTTTCTTCATCGTATCGAAAGGAAAGTGTCGCCGATGGATTCCTTAGGTTTTTTTGATTAAAATCATACCAAATATCAGGCAAATCGGACTACTTTGACACAACTTACTTGTATTCCCTATGTAAAAGTTGTCCGATTTGCACGACATTTGGCATGATTTTCATCGGAAAACCCCAAGGAATCCATCGGCGACACTTCCATATCCATACGATAAAGAATAGAGAATTATTTTATTTTATAAAAAGATACAGGGTAATTCTCTCGCTACGCCTGTCACCCCGTGGCGAGGACAACACCCCGCAGTGCCCATCGAATTTTATGGCTTTCGGTCCTCGGAGGGTTTGGAATATCATTAACACGTGAGATTTTTATGACTTTTTCCGGAAAAAGGTACGAATCCTGGGTCGAGCGTAGCGAATTAGGGTCGAACCCCGGCAGTCAAGGGTGTCACATCCATTACAGCATATTAAAAAATTATTTTCTTCGTCGTATCAAAAGGACAGTGCCGCCGATGGATTCCTTATGTTTTTCTGATGAAAATCATACCAAATATCTTGTAAATCGGACGACTTTTACACAGAGAATACAAATAGGTTGTGTCAAAGTAGTCCGATCTGCATGATATTTGGTATGATTTTCATCGGAAAAACATAAGGAATCCATCAGCGTCATTTCCCTTTCGATACGATGAAGAAAAAAATTTCTTAATACGTTGTAATGGATATTAGACCCTCGACTGCCGGGGTTCGACCCTAATTCGCTACGCTCGACCCAGGATTCGTACCTTTTTCCGGAAAAAGCCATAAAAATCGAGTGGGGCCCTGCGAAGGACTGTCCCGGCCACGGGGTACCAGGGGCCGCATCTCCTTGACGGACGCTGCTCCAGAATTACCCTGTATCTGTTTAAGAAATAAAATAATTCCTTGTACTTTATCGTATGGATATGGAAGTGTCGCCGATGGATTCCTTGGGGTTTTCCGATGAAAATCATACCAAATGTCGTGCAAATCGGACAACTTTTACATCAGGTGTACAAATAGCCTCTGTCAAAGTAGCCCGATTTGCATGATATTTGGTATGATTTTCATCGGAAAAACATAAGGAATCCATCGGCGTCATTTCCCTTTCGATACGATGAAGAAAAAAATTTCTTAATACGTTGTAATGGATATTAGACCCTCGACTGCCGGGGTTCGACCCTAATTCGCTACGCTCGACCCAGGATTCGTACCTTTTTCCGGAAAAAGCCATAAAAATCGAGTGAGGCCCTGCGAAGGACTGTCCCCGCCACGGGGTACCAGAGGCCGCATCTCTTCGACGAGCGTCGGGCGACTCCTGCCCGAGAGGAATACGATTTACTTTAATTATAGTACATGTGTGTTTTGTAATGAAATGTTTCTATCCTCTCCTGAATTCAATAACTGGCATCCGGACATCTACGCTCCTACAATCCACCGTCAATACTCCTTGTGGAGAGACACAGGAAGAAAAGGGGTAACCCGCTGTCCACGCGTGGTCCTCTCGAGTATAAACACGAGCTCCGATATTAAAACAGAAGCATGCGTTGACGTATTCCGTGCGAGAGAAGGCGGGCATTGGGGAGGAGGTATTTCTGTGAAGAAGGCCTCTTCAAGAGAGCAGCCGTTTGTGAGGGATGCAAATCCGATTGGTTCTGATATTCCGATGGTTGATATTTTGTCTAGCAACTTTCACACCTTCTAACCTAATCAATCGAACGTGCATCCCTCCCAAAAGAACCGGTCATCCGAGCGTAGAAGCAAGTGCGAAATAAAAGTAACGGTGCGCTTCTCGATACTGCAGATGTACCTTCCTAAGTGGCATTTCTGACGGAAAAGAATTGTCCAGCCCGTGGGCCGGGGTAGACCTTTGGCAGGTAGGTATCTATTTCAAAAGGCAGTGCTACCCGTGACGACAGTAAAACTGACCCCGGTCCTTGCCAGTCCAAGAACGGTTTTTCCACTGAAAATCAGGAAATTTGCAAGCGAAATATCTTAAAAACCAGTGGAAATAAAGTGTATACATTATAGCTTATTGATTTTGTCTTTTAACGCACTATCAACTCAGGACTTCCAAAAAGTTAGTGCCATTTGAAAATCCGAACTTGACCATCGTATCTTTTAAAATAATAATCGAAAAAAAAATTCGTTCGGGCGAAAAAGATGGTCCCCTCGTACCATGCATTCCCTATTTTTTTCAGATTTTTAATAACAATACTTTAGGAGATATAGCTCTGTCCACTCTACCGTGGGACACCCTGTATATTCTTAAACGTATTTCATTGTACTATTTCATTCGCCCGTCTTCCTCACATAATCTTAAATCATTTATAATATCCTTTCCGACATATTTCTCTGCGTTGGGAAAAAAATTTCTGTGTCTCTCTCTCCTCCGAATTTTAGCTTTAAAGTAATGCTCTGTCTCTTTCCCTCCTGCGAATTTAGCTTTTGAAAATATTCCCGACATTGCCCGATAAAAAAATAAATTATTGGTGTGGTAGGGGATTAAAATTATTATTTCCCTGCGTTGGAAATAAATGTCTCTATACCGCATATTGGTATAGAAAAAAAATTTCTGCTGACCTCGCATAATTCTACTTCGTTCTTCGCGCTACCAAATGACGTCACACTGCCCGGCCGCTCCAGAGGATTCGAGTTACACACGATCGCGCGAGACGCTGCGGTGCTTTGAAATACAGTCATCTATGAAATGCATGCTATTGTACCACCAAGTATTGCTGTCTCTCTCTATTCTCCGAATTTTAGCTTTAAAGTAATGCTCTGTCTCGTTCCCTCCTGCGAATTTTGCTTTTGAAAATATTGTTCTGTCTCTTTTTCCTCGAATATGTTGCATGTAAAAGCCGATCTTTCCCGACTTTGCCCGATAAAAAAATAAATTATTACGCTCGGCATATATACCATTCGGGAAAGACTAATGTCGGAGAGCCGATGTTGGGGGGAGTTGGTTAGGCGGTTGACTCGTACCGCGGACGTCTTCGGTTCGAGCCCCGTCGCCCCGAGATTCTGTTTTTTCATTTATATTAATATCTTAAAATTAATATTTCCTTCCTTACCGACTATAATCTCGGTACCATGCTCCAGAGTAGCAATTCACCCGCGGTATCCTCCATGCGGTTCGGTATCGATTGATTCGATATCCAGATCCGCGACCGCGCCGCCGCGCCCGATCGCCCGCCGCCCGCAGCGATGGATTTCCTGTGACCTTGAAACTCAAATTTGGGTTGGAACTGTCCTAGCCTTACTACTCCCGTACGGGACTAGAGCACCAACGATCCCAAAATCTACCCCTTATCCATCTGATAAGGTACTTAGATATTTAAAATTTAAATAATTGACTGTTACAAGTGCGGTGAGCTTCCTTGCTTTTCTAACAAAAAATATCCAATACTGCAACTTCCGATAGTCTAACGACGGTGGGATACCACTAATCTGAATTTGCATGTATAAAACGTGCCGCTCGAACGAGCGCCGAATCTTCCCCGGAAAACTTTGTAACGCCGAATAGAGAATATCTGATTGTGCTAGCGGACTTTAGTTTGTTGGACACAGAAGGAACGGAAGAACGAGAAATGTCAGTAAATGCAGAAAATAGCCTCCCGGTACCGCCACCGGACGTGAAAATATTATCTACCGGGCTGTCGTTAGTCGATAAATTCGTAGGAAAATCGTCAGACGACCTTGCAGAATTTTTGAAGTCTTATACAAGCGCCACGGAGTTTGTCCCCACGAATGAATTACCACGATTCTTGAAAACGGTGATAGGTCCAAAAATTAAAGGCAAAGCAGCCAAAGTATTAGAGTACAAAGATGTGGATAGTTTCGATAAATTAAAGGACATCTTAACTTCCTTATTCGTAGACAAAAGATCAATAGGAGCGGTTGGAGCAGAGTTTCATGCCTGTCACCAACGAGAAGGCAAAAGAGTAAAATTATTCGCGTGTAGAGTAGAAGAATTAGCTAGGGAATTATCTGAACTATCAAAACCTAACTGTAACCGTGTTTGGTTGCGGAACGATTACAGGTGGGACGGAGAAGGGATAGGTTGCCGACTCAGTCGGTGTGGCCGGGTTCGGCGAATGAACAAAGTCGGATTTAACAGTAACAATGTTTATTGTATTCAATGTTTGCCTGCTGGATTATGTTTGTATATTGTTTCCGATCGCGTCGGAAGAGCTACGGAGCTTTGCGGATGAATCGGCGCGTCGGTTTCACGGCGGCAGCAGTTTGGCGGCGAGTCGGTAGGAAAACAGGATACGGAGTTATGGAACGTTCTACCCTGGCCGGCCGTAGAGGCGCGTCCGTATGGGAGTCGTATAATAGAGTTTCAGAGTGGAATAGGGTTCCGGCTTAATGGGCGCGGAGACACCTCTCTGACGTAGGCGAGGCGCAAGATAAATCGCGGCCGATTTCGGACTGAGGCTGGTAACGGTACAGTAGTGGCGATGGCCGACACTGACACACTTCGGGGTTTTCAAGAAGCGAGTGTCTTGTTCGGTATTGCGTGAAGCGGTATAGCGACATGCACAAGAGCTCCTGATTCCGCTCGCCGCGGCTCTCATATCGTGAGCCCGTGCATCTTCGCACGCGAGAGCCGTCGCGGCGCGAACTAGGCCCATTTTCTCGGCTCCGAGCGTTCGCACGGCTCGTGACGTGACTTTGTCACAAAACCAGGGAACAATGACGAAGTAAATAACGCGTTAACAGAATCAGTGCAAGAATGCGCCCTAGATGGTTTCACCCTCGCACAGTGGGAAATTTTGCGATTTTATGGCCAAAACTAAATAAATAAATTTTTGAATTCGACAAAATAAAAGCTAATGTCAATTGAAGAACTAATATGAGCATCAAATATTTCCAATTTTACTGGTTAATGTTTTAATGGAAAGCTCGTATAAACTCGCAAACATATATGTTCATGTGAGGTTAGACCGATCGCTTAGAATTTGTCACGAAGGGCCGCCGCGGTCGGCGAGTCGTGGCATCGGACTTGCCAGGGCCGCGGCGGCGTCGCGAGGTACGGAGAACGGGGGGGGGGACCATGTTAAAGCCCCCCCCCCCCCAGGGTAGCGGCCACCGCCGCTCCCGTCTGAGCGATCGAGCTCCCCCCGGGGTACAGTGCCCCGGTCCGGCCGCGCTACCAATCACTGCGCGGCACCGGTTGGGAGTTCGATCGCGGGGTCGCGGGGCGGGGGTGTCGGGGGACACCACCTGCCCTAGCAGCAGCGACCCCGGAAGGGGCGACTCGGGCGCGTGATCCGTCGCGAGTCGCCAGTCCCGGAGAACATTGCTGGGGGAGGTCTTAATACTCACCCAGGGACGACCCCGTTCAGGGGACCTAGCGCGGGGCTGCACCGAAGCGCAAGGGGGGAGGGTAGCGAACGTATCGCTTGATTGATCTCGCGTCCAAATCCCTCCCCTCAGGCGCGCAGCTCCGCGCGCGAGGTAGATCACCTTGGTGGTTTTAGTGGGTTCGAGTCCCACATAACCCCCTGCCCGCCCCCGCGGGCGGGGGGTATCCGTGGGGATTTCCACCAAGTAAAACAAAAAAAAAAAAAGATCGCTTAGAATTACTCCAGATTTTCAAGTTACTTCAAACACTTATATTCTGTTATACAAAGTTCCTCAAATAATTTGAAGGCATGGATTCCATTCCTGATAGTGCGTAAGATATCTATTTGTCCTCAAAATAATCAAATTTCGGTTTTTAATACGTAATTTATAAATTTTTTAAAATAGCGTTTTAGAAATAACCTTTTCATATAAGAATCAATTTTCAATACATAAAATACTTATATATATATATATATCCTTTATTATTCCCCTAGGGGTTATAATCTCCCTTTACATTATCCACTTAACTTAACTTAACCTGTCCTTAACCTCCTACATCTTCATTCTATTCCCTATCCTTAACCAATGCTCTCCTTTCATTCCCCAACCTGAACCTTGCTACCCTCTACCACCTACTCTCCCCCATCCCTTCTTCAGGTAGCCCGGCACCCCCGACCCCTTTACCCTCCCATACCACTTGTTATATCTAGCCTGTAGCTTTCTTTCCCTTTCCACTATCTCCTCCCCTCTTATCTCCCTCTCTCTACCTCCTCTACTGTCCATCCCCTTTCCCCGAAAAATTGCTCCCTTTCCTTTTTCCACCCCTCCAGCACCTTTCCCCTCTTAAACCTCCCCTTCATCTCTTCCCAACATGCCCTCGCTAGTTCCCCCCCCCCCCCTGTCCCTGTTCCAATTTTCTTTCATAGCTCCACGCCCTCATCCCTGCCCTACCCCTTAACAACCCCCTTTGTATCTCCTCCCTGACCATATACCCCGGTGTGCTTTTTTCAACCTCCAAAACCCATTTTAAAAATCTATCTTGTAGGGCCTCCGCCTCCCCCCTCTCTTTCCACCCCTACACCTCCGCCCCATATACCACCACCGCCCATACTAACCTGTCGAAAAGCCATATCCTTCTTCCCCAATCCTTTCCAAATAACCTTTTTCCTATTCCCCATATCTTCCTCATTACCGCTGCCCCCTTCTTCACTCTTTCTTCCACATGTTTTTCCTGCCCCCCATTCCCCATCACCGTGTATCCTAGGCATTTATATTTCCTCACCTCTTCCAATTCTTCCCCTTTCCACCTCCAGGTCGTTTTCTTCCACTTCCCCGCACGTCTCCTACACCTCATCATCTTTGTTTTTCCCATGTTTATTTGCAGGCCCTTCCCATCAAAATATCTTTCTAACTTTCCTATCATTCCCCTCATCCCATCCTCATCCTCCGCTAACATTGCCACATCATCTGCGTATGCCAGCGTGAAAATGTTTCTCTCCCCCACCTTTACCCCCCCCCCAATCCCCCAATTCCTTCATCCATATCCGGTATCAACAGGGTGAACAGGCTTGGACTTAGCGGACACCCTTGCCGCACCCCCCTTGCGGTCCAAAATCTCTCCCCTTCCTCGTCCCCGACTCTTACCCTGCCTACTGTCTCCCTTAACACCTCCCCACACCTCTCCACCAGTCCTTCCCTTAGCCCCTTCCCCTTATCGCTTTCATCAACACCCCCCTATCCACCGAGTCAAAGGCGGCTTTCAAATCCACAAAGAGGATTATCATCTTTTTGCCCTACCTCATCACCTGCCTGTTCACGAGGTAGTTCAACACGTAAGTGTTTCCTATACACCCTACCCCCCTCCTAAACTCCGTTTGACTCGGTGGCAGCATTCTCTTCCCCTCCACCTCCGCTCTTACCCTCTCCGCGAACACAGAGGCATACACTTTGTACGCCGTCTGTGTCAGCGTTATTCCTATATAGTCTTCCACCTTCTCCCCTGCTCCTTTCTTTATTACCGGCATCACCACCCCCTCTTTCCACTCTTCTGGCCACCCTTCCCCCCTCCACAGCCTATTACATATCCTCCATAACCACTCCTCCACTTCTCCACCACCGTATTTCCAAACTTCATTTCCGATCCCAGTCCTTTAAATTCTTCACCACCCTCTTTATTTCTTCCCTTTCCAACTCACTCTCTCCGTCCTCACCCCTCCCTCTCTCCCCTCCCATCCTCACCGTCCATTCTACTCCTCCTAACAACCCCCTAAAATATTGTTGCGAGCACCCTATGTAGAGGATTCATGGCCCGCTGGTGCTCGCGACGAAGACAAGAGACAGCGAGAAGAAGGCGATCGGATCGATCGCCTGTCAAGCTGTCATTCGAAAGTCAGCCACCATTACTAGCAGACGTCTCGATATTGTATTCCGCCTAACAGATTGTACTCGTTACCTGTTCCTGTATTATCCTTGATACCCCCCTTGTTTAATGTTCTGTTATCGTTGCTGTTCAGTAAACTTGTATTATACCCAATCAAAATCGTAACAATATTCATCCCACTTTCTTATTCCTATCCCCTCGTTTACCCTCCTTCTTATCTTCCTTCCCCTGTTCACCAGTTTCCAGACCTGCCCCTCCGTTCTTACTTCCGCCACTTCTTTTTCCCATCTCTCCGCTTCTTTTTTCTTTTTCTCCTCACACATTTTTCCATACTCTTTCTTCCTCGCTCTATACCCTCCCCCATCCCCTCCTTCCCTCCTCCATTTTTTCAACTCCCTCCTCACCTTCCTCTTCTCCTCTCTACATTCGGAATCCCACCATCCTCCCTTCTTTTCCCTCTTCCCTTCTTCCCCGTCTTACCGATCGCTCCTTTTATCCTTTCCTTCAGTTTCCTCCAATCATCATCCTCCACTCGCCCCCCCTTCCCTCACTCCTTTTTCCAAACATCCTGATAAACTCCCTTCTTCCCTCTTCCGTCCAGATTCCTTTACCCCCTCCCCCTTTTCCTCCTTTTTTCCTCCCTCCTCCCTCCTCTCTTCCCCCCACTTAGCCACATGCCGGCTGATGGTCCGACTCTATCCTATCCCCTACCTTTCCAACTTGTCCCTCGTATCTTCGGTGCCTAGCACATAGTCAATTACTGTGTTCCCCCTTCCCCCGGTGAAGGTCCACTCCCCCTCCTCGTCCCCCATCACCCTTACCACCACGTTACATATTTTCCTCTCTCTCTCCTTCTTATCTTGCATTACCTCTATCCTTCTCACTCTTAGTCTCCACTGTTCTTCTTTTCTTTTTCCCATCTCTCTACCTCCTCCATCCTTCCCTCCTTTTCTTCCAGTTTTCCCAGTTTTTCTACCAACCCTTCCCTCCTCCCCCTCTCCTCCCTCATCTCTTCCTCCCACCTCTTCCTTTCTCCTTTCCACTCTTCCTCCATCCTACGTCTTTCCTCCCTCTCCTTTATCATTTCTTCTCCCTCCTTCCTTATTTCGTCCTTAATCTCTTTTCTCTCCTCCCTGTCCCTTTTCATATCCTCCCTCATCCTCCTCATCTCCACCATCAATTCCGTTATCACCCCTACCAAACCTCCCTCCCTCCTCTCCTTCTTTCCCTCCCCTCTTATCATCTCAATCCGGTGACCTCTTTGTCCTCCCACTTCTCTTAAACACTCCCTTTTCCTCCATTATGCCCTCTTTCTCCTCCTCTCTCTCCCGCTTTTTCACCCCAAAATTCTCCAGACTTCCCACACTGCTCCCCACACTGCTCGTGCTGTCCTTTTCCATTCTTTCCTCACCCACCGACTTCCCCTTTCTTCTCTCCCCTTCTATACCCTCCTCCATCCTCCCTATACCTGTTTCTTCTTTTCTTCCCTTTGCCCTTCCCTCCCTTCTCAACCTTTCCTTGTCCTCCTAACCCTTTTAATCCTATTTCCAATTCCTCACTTGTCGCGTCCTCTTCCCTTTTATCTCTCTATCTTGCGTCTTATCTCCCGTTTGTATTTCCCGCCTATTCACTTCTTTTCTCTCCCGCACGATGTCACCACTTATCACCCACCGCTCTTCACACAACCTTCCCGCCTTATTTTACCTATCACCCGCCTAACCTCTAAACCTCTCCTTATCCTTCCTCCACCTGACCGGCCCTACAGTCTACCCAGCGTGCGGAGCAATTAAGCTCAACAATAAAGGGGGGAAACATATACAGGGAAGTGGTAGTCATATGTGTGGCTTGGCGCTGACTTCAGTGCACGCACGCATAACCAGCACTTCCCTGTATATGTTTCCCCCCTCCATTGTTGAGCTTAATTCCTCCGCACGCTGAGCCTACCCTTTCCCTTTACTCCTCTCCCTTCCTCACTACCACTACTCTCTTCCCACCAACTCTCCAGCCCTCCTTCACCAAACAGCTCTCCCTTTCTTCACTCAAACACCCGCTCACTTTCTCACCAACTGACACACACGCGACCGAAAACGGAAGTTCAATACATAAAATAGTTATTAATGCCATAATATCCCGCAATGATTTTCATTCCAATTTTACGTTGAACTTTTTTGATTCTATACATGAAATTAATAACTACTAATAGCTGCTAATCTTGGAATTATATGCATTTTTTAAACACGATCCAGTGTGTCTTGTATAACATACGCCGTAACTGTGACCGAGACTGGTTCACATATTATACATTACAAACATTTTTATTCTTTTTTAAACGATTTTATTCAGCTTTGATTAAAAAGTTTGTCGTCAGAAGCGATAACACTTCTTCTATGCCTCGCAGCACTGTAGCAGAGGCATGCTCTGACAAAAAAAAATGGGAGTACTAAGTAATATTAAGACTATATAATTTCATAGGATTAACTTTATAAATGTAAATAATAAAAAAATCTTTATCGTTTGTAACTTTTGTAAGTGCTGTTTTTCGGATAATTTAGTTTCTCATATATCAGAAAGTAAAAGTGCCGAATTTTATATATTAAAAATAAGTATTAAGGTTTTGACCACGAAAATGGATATAATTCTTAAATTGACATTTGTATTAAATTTTTAAAATTCGAAAATTTCATTTTTGTGGTTTTGGCCATAAAATCGCAAAAATTCCCCACTGTGCCTCGGGTTGAATATAAAACTGAGAACGATCATAAGCTCTCGAAACTATGCAACGTTAAATGCAGCTATAGAGGAGGAACAAGCGATGGGCCTAAACACCACGCGAAATTACAGGAAATTCGGTAATCAGCCCAAAAGAAGGGAAGGATCAGACGTACCGCGTTGCGATCGTTGTAATAAATTAGGACATTTAGCAAGGAATTGCTATACGTGGTTAAGCATGCCGCGAGAAAACTATCTGACGCAACAAACGACCGTAAAAAGGAAAGTTCAGCGCGTCGCAATGGTCTGCCACTACTGTAAAAAACCGGGACATCAAATCAGAGAATGCAGGGCTAGAGAAAGAGCAAACGGACGAGAATACAGACCGCGTTATACGAACACAAACTATAGACGCGAAGATACCAGACAGAATTTTAACAGAACTCCGGGTCGAGAACAATCTAACGATAATCAAGAGTACCCTACTGCGAGCCGCGGAACAATCGACGACAGACAAAAACGAACGCAGGACCTAGGGTAGAATGGATAAAAAACAGTAACGCACCCTTGCCAGTTAGTCAGAGACGACTTTCCGTTAGGAGCAGACGGAATCTTAGGACAAGATTTTATGGCTAAATACGACGTATGCATTCGGGCGAACCTAGGAATACAATTCCCCTACTCAAGATGAAACGTAACTTTCAAACCGTGATCTGAAACCATTCTCATAGCTAGAACGACTGATAAAGGCGAAGATATAGTAGAAGGACAATCTATTAAGCCAGGAGTGTTCATAGGAAATTCGCTAACAGTAGGCCGGAACGGGAGATGCGTAATAAGCGTAATGAACACTACTACAGAAGAAGTCCGTATCAACACGCCAACCGTGAGTTACAAACGCTGACGAGTAATGACATTGACCCGACGAGCGCGATCTGCGACAAAGAACGCGACGCACCGACGTACGGGATACACGCCGTACACGGGAGAAATAGAATGCAAATCTTCCGTGAAAGTCTTAGAATGGAACACTTAAATAAAGAAGAAGCCAGCTTACGCGGGCTGTGTGAAAAGTATAATGAAATATTCGATTTAGAAGGAGATAAATTAGGATACTTCACGATGGTAGAACATTTAATTACCTTAATCCCAGGTACTAAACCTATATACGTAAAGCCGTATAAGTTGCCACAAGCGCATAAGGAAGAAGTAAATAGACAAGTCCAAGAAATGGTAAAAGAGGGAATAATTAAATCAAGCGCCAGTCAATGGAACGCTCCGTTGTTAGTAGTTCCTAAAAAACCCGACGCTTCAGGAAAGCGCAGACTTAGGGTGGTAGTAGATTTTAGGTAAGTGAACGAAGCAACTATAGGCGACTTGTACCCCTTACCGAATATAACGGATATTTTAGACCAATTAGGAGGAGCAAAATATTTTTTAACCTTAGATTTAGCGTCAGGATTCCATCAAATAGCCATGAAAGAAGAAGATCATGAGAAAACGGCATTTTCGACACCATACGGCCATTTCGAGTATAATAGAATGCCGTTTGGGCTAAAAACCGCTCCCGAGACGTTCCAAAGATTAATGAACACCGTACTATCGGGCCTACAGCGAATAAAATGTTTTGTGTATTTGGATGATATAGTCGTCTATGGACGCTCGTTGAAAGAACACCAGGATCGTCTAGAACTAGTGTTTGAACGTATACGCGAGTGTGGCCTAAAGCTTCAACCTAACAAATGTGAATTTCTACGAAAGGAAACCGTGTACCTAGGTCACGTGATAACCGAGAACGGCATCAAGCCGGACCCATCGAAGCTAGATGCTGTCCGAAACTTTCCGATACCTAAAGGAGTCAAAGACGTACAATCCTTCTTAGGCTTGGCCGGATATTATAGGAGATTCATAGAACATTTTTCACAAATCGCGAAGCCCTTGACGCAACTATTAAAAAAGACCAAGTATTCAGATGGACCGCACAGGAACAGGAAACCTTCGAAATACTGAAAGAAAAATTAATAACGGCACCGATACTACAATACCCCAATTTCTCGAAACCATTCATTCTTACACCAGACGCTTCCTCAAAAGCAATAGGAGCGGTATTATCGCAGGGAAAGATAGGGCAACATCTACCAATAGTGTACGCAAGTAGAGTGTTAAACAAAGCGGAAGAAAACTATAGCACCATAGAAAAGGAATTGTTGGCCATCGTATGGGCGACACAATATTTCAGACCATACGTATACGGCACAAAATTTAATATCGTAACAGTCGACAAACCACTCACTTGGCTTTTGAGATGGCAATTGAAACTAGCAGAGTACGATTACAGCATAGAATATAAAGCGGGAAAGACAAAGCTAAGACAGCCGCTAAGCAAATAAAGACTTAGTTTTTTGAGTTTAATCGAACTTGGTGCAGTTTCCCCAGTAGATTCCTATCTTTTGTTCACTCCCGAACCTAGGATAACGCCAAATCCCGTACCAGCCATGCGACCCACCACGCCGGGCACAACACTGACTAACATCTCATCGCACAACACACGTGACATCTCAAATTTTGACAACTTACCTTATTTGATACTCGTCAAGTTATAATCTGACTGTAACCTGTAGAAATTTAGAGTAGATTGCATAGTGAAGATAGCGATTGACGAACGAAACATGTATTAGTTCGTTTTGGCTAAAGGTGTGCGTGTAACGCGTATACGTATTAAGCCGGGGCCAGACCTGAATGCGTATACGCTGAGCAGGCTGAGCGCGCACGAATGACGCATGCGGAGGGTTCGAAAGTGCCATTGTATCTTTCTTCACCAACTTCTGTGCTTAACTTAGCCCACTAGTCGTCAAGATGGTGTGATACATAGTTAGCTAAATAAACATACAGCTCAACCCTCCGAGTCATCCTGTTTACCAATACAGAGTGATTGTCCACCGACGTATATCATTACTTTTATAAAGTTAAATATAGCACATTAATAAATTTATATTAATTTACGACAATGTTCTTAAATGGGATTTATTTCGATGGGATTATATACTTGGCGCTTTTTTTTGCACCTTTTTTTAAAAAAGGTAATTTTGTGGAGATTTCACACATTTTGTAGTGTTTATTAATGACTAGATAATTTGTTCACCTTTTATTTACATAAAAAAGCAAGATGTAGAAAAGGAGGCTAATATTTCCACTATCTTTAGGTGAAATCAGACGGGTCGAGCCGAGCCATGACCAATCCACCTTTCGACGTGCGCGCCTGGCGGAACGTCGGCCTATTCGAACGCGTGTTCATTCTCGAAAGATATGGAATCCATCTTTAATTTGAACCACGCGCAGTCAGCGGACAATACATTTCCTTCCTCTGTCTCTGTAGGAGGCGTATTGATAGTGGATAGTACTTTGTAGTTGCTATATTGGTGGCATTTTTCTCACGGGCGTCGAGATAAAAGCGGGCTCAGAGCCAGGCAAAAATTCATTCATTCTTTACGATGGATAATTTAATATTTTTCCAAGAACGTTTCGACAACATCTGTGTGCCAGATTTTTAAAGGGCAATCAATTTTATGGGGTCTTTAAGAATTTTAGACATTGTTCAGTCCGTGTTAATCCGTATATCTCTGTCGCCGGGGAGTACGTACGATGGCTTCGGACCCGCACGTAGGTACTGTTGTTAATCGCCACGTCGACTCGCGGGACAATACGGCCATAAACCGCGACCTTAGCGAAACGGTCCGGCCGATCGGCCCTGGTAAGTTTTTGGCAAGCAAATGTGGCATTTCCCTCCTCTACTTCGTCAAGGGTGAGAGGGTTCCTCCTCTACGAACGAATTCACTGAAGGAAGGTCCCCCCTTTTCGAGGAACGGTGTTTCGAATGTGTGTTTCATAATTATATTAAAACTATAATTACTTTCATGCATATGAAAAATATGTCACTAATACAGCAATTAAAAAGTATTGTCCACCATCAATTCGCCACCTGCAGGCTTGGGAGGACGCCTGGTTCCCGCCTGCGCCGTCTTCCCTTCAAAGTGAAGGCGGATCCCATATCTTTCGAGTAATCACGCGCTCCAATATCAAAACAAGAACAGGCACAGGCGTATGCACTGCGAGAAAGGGTGATGTGTAGGGGGGGGGAGATTATCTTATGACCAATCGGATCTGCATTCGTTGTAGACGCAACGTTATCACCTCCTCATCCTAGTAATATTTTCTCTTTATGGCCCACGTTTTCTCGCAGCGCATATGTCAGTGCGTACTTTTGTTTTGATATTGTAGCACGTGTTTATACTGAAGAGATAAGGGATCAGTCTTCAATTCAAAGGGAAGACGTCACAGGCGGGATCACGCGCAGTCAGCGGACACCTCATATTCTATCTGCGTCCCTCCACGAGGCGTATTGCTGCCCCCCCCCCCCCCGCGAGTAATCTCGTGTGATTTTTTAACACAACAGTGAGTTGGCCTGGCTGTATGAATTTAGAACAATGCAGGGTGTAGTGAAGAAAAGAAAGACAAATTATTCAGTAAAATAGAGCTTTAAAGTCTATCATATGTTCATTGCATTATTATTATTCCAAATGTAATTTTTAAATCTTAGATTATCAGTTTATGTCAATATTAACAACGGATTAAATTTATTTAGTCTATGTCTTCAATAATTTAAATCATTAAAATTAATTTCTGTAAGCGTTTCGTAAAAATCACCGAAAGCAGGGAATTTTGAAGATTTGTATTTTTGAAAAATTTCGAATCTGCAAAAGGGACATTTCACGCGAAATCGGACACTTTTTGGAGTAACATTTCAGATGTGGATGAAATTTGAATATATTGTAGTCTTTAGTGATATTTAAACGCACGTCAAAGGTTTTTTCAAAATTTTGAAAAATGTCGATTTTACAGCTGTTTAAAGATTACTTCAAGCCCACACATGGTTAGGAATGAAATAAATATATCTAACTATTTATCTAGTAGATATTTCATCTTCCATTCCTAACCATGTGTAGGCTTGAAGGTCATACTATACCATATGGTTGAACTTGTCTTGACAGTCGCTTTCATATTGGATAATCAAATATATAGCATTCCATTTAAAAAACTGAGTGTCACCTTCGTTTCAAGGAAAATATTGCGAACACCAAAAATTGAATTACCGTACTATGTTGTGTATAAAAAACAGTAAAAGTGTTCCTTCTTCAGTGTTTTTACAAATACTTGCCGTATTCGAAAAAACTGTATAAGAATAGCACTTGGCCGCTGCGTGTACCGCACGGCTCAACCAGTCGAGCCGGTGTGATTTGACGCAGCGTCAACTTTCGGCAATTTTTACAGGGCCAATTTTAAAATGTCCATACTTTTGAAAATTAGTCCATCAAGGGGAAGGATAGAACTATATATTCCTTTTTTTTAGATTTTTAAAATCGCGCCCGATATTAAAAAACTGCATTTGTTTAAAATAATTGCACGAAAATGATTCAAATTTTTATTTTTTTAAACTAAAATAATTTTTTCTTAAAACTTCAATATCTTCTCCATAAGCACCGTAAAGCTCATCTCCATCCGTTTACTACTTCCATAGCTATAATTTACTGAAAAAAGTTAGCACTTACCTTCAAACAGCTGTAAAAACGACACTTTTCAAAATTTTGAAAAATCCTTTGAGGTACGTTTAAATATCATTAAAGACTACAATATATTCAAATTTCAACAACATCCGAAATGTTACTCCGAAAAGTGTCCGATTTCGCGTGGAATGTCCCAAAAATGAGGACTTAACCCTCCCAAATTTCATATGGACTACCATATATATATTTCAATATCATGAAAATCCGAGACATCGGGGCTGAACGCAATGCACTCCAAACTCCCTTTGATGTGTGGAAGAAAACCGACAACGGTCGGCTCGGGCCATGTTCCTTCGCCGGCATTCGCGAGTCGGGTCGCATGCGCCAAGTCACCACGAATGACCCGTCCACACTGCGTTCACGCTCCCCCTTTCTGACGTAGAAGCATGCACCGGCTTTATGTCAACAAAATTTGGTTGACGAAGAATAAGGAAAATCAGAAGAAAATTCTTACCGTAATTTCTGACTAATGCATGAGACGATATTAGAATATCTCTGTCATGCGTGGACCGATTTCATTGAATTTGGTCTTATTCGAAAGCTTGTATGCGGTTTACATAAGAAAAATGCCTTTAAATTTAGAAAATATTGCGGGCGTGATGAGATATTAATGAAATAAGTTTCAGGTAAGGTTGGATTAGCCGGGCGACGAGTAAATGATAGCGGTAGCGACAGTCGACTTATACAGGGTGTCTTTCATGTACTTGGCGTCGAGACGCTACCGCGTCTCTAGATATCAAACACGATCTAAATCGGACAACTTTTACTTATCGTGGATACGAATAATTTATATTTATATAATTATCCAAACCATATCGTGTTTGGTGTCATTTTAATCAGAAAATCCTCACAAATACGTTGGTAAAAAATTTATAAAAAAAAAAAAATACTTATAATTGTGAACCTCGTTTGCATCGGTGTTGTCCCTGTCGGGAAGGAGTCGGGAAACGCGGCGGCCCCCGTTGTCGCGAAGGGCCGCCGCGGACGACGAAGCGACGGGGGTGACCGCCGCGGTCGGCGAGTCGTGGCATCGGACTCGCCAGGGCCGCGGCGGCGTCGCGAGGCACGGAGAACGGGGGGGGGGGCGTGTTAAAGCCCCCCCCCCCCCCCGCCAGGGGAGCGGCGGCCGCCGCTCCCGTCTGAGCGATCGAGCTTCCCCCGGGGTACGCAGTGTGCCCCGGCCCGGCCGCGCGCAACCAAGCATTGCGCGGCGACCGGTTGGGAGCTCGATCGCGGGGTCGCGGGGCGGGGGTGTCGGGGGACACCACCGCCCTAGCAGCAGCGACCCCGGAAGGGGCGACTCGGGCGCGTGATCCGTCGCGAGTCGCCGGTCTCGGAGAATATTGCTGGGGGAGGTTGTCATACTCCCCCAGGGACGACCCCGTTCAGGGGACCTAGCGCGGGGCTGCATTGAAGCGCAAGGGGGGAGGGTAGCGAACGTATCGCTTGTTTCATCTCGCGTCCAAATCCCTCCCCTCGGGCGCGCAGCTCCGCGCGCGAGGTAGATCACCTTGGTGGTTTTAGTGGGTTCGAGTCCCACATAACCCCCTGCCCGCCCCCGCGGGCGGGGGGTATCCGTGGGGGTTTCCACCATGTAAAACAAAAAAAAAAAAAAAGGTGTTGTCCCTCACCGATTTTCGGTTTCGAATCGGGTTACACGATCGCACAGTGGTTCCAAAGTGTCTTTCTACGGTAAATATTTCGTATTTCCGTCAATTCTCAACCGATTTTTCATTTCTTTGGTTCGTTATGTCGGGGATAAAATTTGCTATAATATCAAATACCTGAATTGCGACCAAAACGTGTTCTTTCTATTTTTTTACAGAGATACGGAATTTCTACCGCAAAAAGTCACTTTGGAACCACTGTGCGAGCGGCGCACATAATCACACTTTTTGTTCAAATCACCGTCCAGATCGTAATTTTTTAGTAAACTTGGCCATTCTTTTTTCAAATTCTTCCAAATTAAATTCTCTATCGATCCCTCCGGCCGGAATTTTGAATTTTGTTGCTGTTTTTTTTTATATTTAGCAAAATATACGGCACTTTGAGAAAATCGGTGTGTGCGGGTTTTTTTTGATGCCTTTTTAACGATGACAAATTCAATATATCGAAGCCAAATTGCATAAAATGAGCTTATTGGGAAGAAACTTGGTGCGTATAGATTTTCGGAGATAATTACTAAAAATCTCACATCAATTACCTTGAGCTATTGGCCTCCTTTTTTGCATTAAAGTGTTTTGCTGAAAACGCATATAACTGCAAAGTTTTACTTCGTATAGATAATGCGACTGCAATTGCCTACATTAATAAAGCGGGAGGTATTAAATTCAAACATCTGAGCGAATTAGGAAGACAGATTTGGCAATGGTGTGAGAGCCGAAAGATCTGGTTAGTTGCTTCTTACATTCCTTCAAAGGAAAACGTACGGGCCGATGCTGCGTCTAGAATTAAAAATCTAGACTCAGACTGGGAATTATCCCAGAGAGCATTTGAAAAAATAATAAATGTGTTCGGCCCTGTCACTATTGATTTAGCCAAAAAAACCCACAGACACCGATTTTCTAAAAGTGCTGTATATTTTGCTAAATATAAAAAAACAGCAACGAAATTCAAAATTTCGGCCGGAGGGATCGATAGAGAATTTAATTGGGAAGAATTTAAAAAAAAATCGCCAAGTTTACTACAAAATTACGACCTGCACGGTGATTTGAACAAAAAGTGTGATTATGTACCACTGTGCGGCAGTGACGGCCATTGCACGTGTAAGGTCCCACGGGGACTCGAACCGGTCATTACCGACCGTCGGAAAAATAGAATAGTACTACATTACCACGCAGCCAGCCTAGTTATCAAAGAAACTCAAAATACCCCCTTGACTACAATAACGTGGGATGAAGCACTTTCCTGTTTTAAAAACACGATACGCGAGCAGTAGTTAGGCTATGCCGATTCTGGCTCAAGTGGTGGCGAGGGGGTGAGGCGGGGAGGGGGGTATCGACTTCGTTGGTGAGGGGGATGACGGCACAGGGGAGGGGGATTCCAAGATGGCGTCGACCGAGTTCGTTGGTGAGGGGGATGACGTCACAGGGGAGGGGGATTTTCCAAATTTTCAAAATGGCGTCGCGCGCGCAGATCGAGTTCGTGGGCGAGGGGGTTAACGTCACGGGGGAGGGGGATAATTTTCAAATTTTCAAAATGGCGTCGCGCGCATTTCGTGTTGGCGCCACCTACTGGACGTTTAAGGTACTTTGGGCCCGCGTCGGTATTTGGGCCCGTCTTGGTAAATTTTCCAGGTTTTCCATACATTTCGTATTGGCGCCACCTACTGGACGTTTAAGGTACTTTGGGTCCGCGTCGGTATTTGGGCCCGTCTTGGTAAATTTTCCAGGTTTTTTCATACATTTCGGGTTGGCGCCACCTATTGTACGTTTAAGGTACTTTGGGTCCGCCATGATAAATTTTCCAAGGTTTTCATACGTTTCGTGCTGACGTCACCTGTTGCATGTCTAAGATATGTTTGGGCACGCGTCGCCGCCGCGCAATCTCCGTACGTGTGCGGGGATCGGTGCGCAGGCGCGACCGCGACCGATTCGTGGAAATTCAAATCGCGTTTTCGATGATGATTTCTGAGAAAGAGGGTGGACCATGATTTCTGAGAAAAGATAAGGAAATATTTGAATCGTGGGACCGATACAGCACACGTGCAATGATGTATACATATAGCGATAATTATTGTAAATCAATCGGTGCGATAGCCCTTGGAATAAACACGACATTGCATTCCATGATAATTTCTGAGAAAGAGGGTGTGTTTATATATATATCTGAGCATTGACTTTTCCCAAGACTAGGACCTCTAAGAAGTACCCTCGAGAAAACGCAATGTCCCCGAAACAATAAATTAGGCGTTCCTTTCACGCGAGCAGCTAAGCGATAATTATTCGGGGTAGAGTTCCAAGTATTTTCACGATCGAGAACAGGGCGACGTCTCAAGCACCCTTCTCGAGGGTCTGCAAGTCAAGCGTCGTGGGAGCGTGTAAGGGCGAAAAGAATTCGTACATAGACTTTCACACCGAAGTCCATCGAGTAAACATATCATTGCACCGCGCGATACCGCGTGTTTATATCTGATTCGTGGGAGTAGTATACAGCGAACGTGTAAGGGTGGGGAAAAATTTGAGGATACGTTCGAACTGCAGCTGACGTCAACATAGTTCGATGGCGTTTTAAGAATCACGGCTAGGATAGGTGACTAGTATATTAAATCCTGCAGTCGCTCGGTGAAGATCGTGAAATACGTTACGTGTGCATAAGTATCGCGAGATATGGACTTTTTCGTGAATTCGTACGAATTGTTGAGGGGGATGATTCCACTGCTGCGTACCGAAGAACAGTGCTACGAATGGTTTGTATCATGTGACCAGTATTTACGCCTCTACCGCGAACATTTTAAGACTCGAAAAGTATCGGAATCGAAACAACAACGGTTGACATTATTTATGAGTAGTATGGAAATATTGCGAACGTGTGTTCGAAGTAAACAAGCATGCATAGTCGCTGAATTGGACGCGCGAGATGCATTACTCGTGTCATCGTCTTCCGACGACTACGATAACGATGGTAGGGTGAACTATTTATCGACATCGCTGCAGTTAGATGACGAATCACTGACGATCGAGCGACATAAGATTCGTAGTGTCTTAAGCGCACCGACATTATCCGAGACGTCATGGATCAGCATCTTTCGACATGGATTTATGAAATTGTCGCGTGAACATCGTCAATTGTTACGTTATATCGCGCGACACAGTACTGCGGGTAAATGTTCATTATATTGCATCGTTGGAGATAAGGACGTGCACCTTAAACGTACGGAGTACACTACCGCGATCGTGTGTACACCACTGACGCTTCTACATGACATCGAGAACGGAATGGTCAAAGTACTGGAAGTATTGAGTCCTGACAAAACAACAATTTCAGTGAATAGGTTTTTATGTGTGGAATTGAAACGATATTTGGAGGAGCATACGGATCTACCGCGAAACTCGAAGCTCGTCCTTGTACCGCTGAGATTCCGATTTCCGCATATCGAGTATGATCGCATCACCTGGAAAAGTCGTATCATGCAATTAGAGGAACTCGTACACGTCTGGGATGTTAATTATTTGTGAAGAAGTGAATTCTTTGTGAATAAGCAAACATGGAGGGGTTCATGGACACGTACAGGGTTTTGTCCCAGATGTCTAAGCTTTTACACTCTATTGCGGAATTCCGAGATTGGGTGGATCATTGCGACACGTGCCTGCAGCTCATCGTCCAGTACCAGAGCAGCGGAGGAATGTCAGTGGCCGCGAAACAACGCCTAGTGTCGCTGATCACGCGAATCAAGACATTGCGCGCGATCGTGCGGGAAAAGTTTTCGCGAGTCGGTTGCGGTGTTTCGGGCCGATCGACTGCACCCAAAGTCGTATGGGAAGACGTGGAATCGGCGTTTATAGGCCGTATTTCAACCGGTGCCGTTATCAACGTGGGACACGTCGATCCGCGACGATTTTTAGAGGGTGCTCGACGAATTGTGATCTCGCGCGTCACGAACGCTATCACGGCACATAAGAGCGTGTCCGTCAATACGAACTTTAACGCGGAGTTTATGTTGGGTGAGAATACGGAGATGAAAAGTTTCGGTACGCGAAATCGAGGACTGTTCATGACTTCGAGCGTTTGCGAGTGGTACTCGAAGCACGTGGTCGCTCCCACGCTAGTGATGCTCGAGGAGTTTCAAGATCGCGACAGTGGATGGACCTTAAGGGCAGTGCTAAATATTCTAGTGAATATTAATAAGCATAATCCACTTCGAGGCGGTTGCAACGTACCGCTTCCGCGCGCCGTCGTCCTGAAGAAAACGGTGGTCAACATAAAGAATAGAGACAATGCGTGTTTCTTGTGGGCTGTCGTTGCCAGTTTGTATCCTGTTGCTCCGAATAGTGATAGGATCGCATCATATCATCACTACTTGGATGTGTTTCGCACGGGTGATATGACTCTACCCGTAACGTTGGACCAGCTGACAAAGTTCGAGAGGATGAACGACGTGTCGGTGAACGTGTACGCGTGGTCCGACGGAAGCTGCGCACCTCTGCGTTTGACCGAAGACAAGCCAGAGAGGCACGCGAACCTCCTACTGGTGCAGGACCCCAACGAGCCTCAACGTTATCATTTCGCATGCATTCGCAGCATGTCGAGACTGATTTCGAAGCAGCTCGGCAATCACGGACATCAAGTATTCGTTTGCGAAAGGTGAGTAAAATATGGTATATTTCGATCGATGTATTATTGATTATTATGTTGTATTATTAATACTATTATCGTTGCAGATGTCTCAGCTTCTTTCATTCGAACGTGCAGTTGACGAAGCACAACGTGGACTGCCAACGTCTTGTTACGTGAGGGTGTTGTTCAATTAACAAGTAACAAGTCAACAATAATTGACTGAGGGAAATCCCACAACACTAAATGGTTGGATCAATAATCATGTCTTGTTGTTAATTTTGAAAGAGACCGAGCGGTTGAGTCTAATTTCCTCAAGTAACGCTTAACGAATTTTAAAGGGAAAAGTTATAATTTTAACATAATCAGTGATTATTACGCAAAAATCAGGATTGTTTTGGGGCGCGGCTTTCGTCTACAACCCGTACAGGTTGTCCAATCAGGATGTGGTATTTTAGAGGAGACTGGTTCGAAACAAAATTAGACAAATTAAGGAATAATATACCATGTATTACAAAATAATATATATAAAAGGAGTTTTGAAAGGTGGTACAAAATGGGGAAAATTACATGGATTTGTGTTTCACCAAACTATGTATAAATAAGAATCCAATTATGTAGAATCCTAGACTCGTTTAGGAGGATTTGATTTAGTCGCAATTGAATGTGAACGGGAAGGTTGACGGTGAACAAATAACGGGTCAACAATAATTGATCGAGGGGAACCCCACAACCCTAAGTGGTTGGATCAATAATCGCGTTTGTTCTTAATTTTGTACATTCACTCGAGTTGTTTGAATGATTAGTTTGGTCGCAATTTATACCACTCGAAGCAAGACAGTTTTTGTATCACGTCACACGCCGAGGGGAAGTTAACAGCTAATCGAGGGATAACCCATAACCCACTAGGTGGTTGAATCAGCTGCTGCTTCCGTACAATATTGTAACAAATAACGGGCTCACCAATGTAGGGTAGAAACTGTCTAAATTTTAAAATGTCGCTTACTCTCTCTCTCTGTCTCTGTCTCCACGACTTGGAGGATCCCGCGTCCTAGATGGTGAAGCGCAGGAGGGTCGCACACAATACACCAATGTCAAATTAATCACTTAATAAAATAATACGTATAAAACAAATAAGGGTTAAATTGGTGGAAAAACGCAAAATATATATATAAATCTCTACGGGGACTGAGTCCTTCCACGTTCACTACGACACGGTGGAACTCCGGCTCAAAAACTATTATAACTAATAGCAATATGTCCTCGGACAGAACGTCAGCGCACTATGCGACTTAACAGGCGACTGCCCCGAGCTTTCGCAGGGCAGGCCCGAGCAACCGGGCCTTTGAAACAAAGAGTGTCAAATTGCTGACTCTGCACCTCATGCACACGGCCCAACCGTCATCGCCTCGGACCGTTCCCAGCCTCGCAGTGCTTAGGTTTTCGAGTGCTATCGCATCCGGCGTTCCAAGAACGTCGATGCTGATGAAAGATTTTCTCAAGGAAGAAACGCAGTGGCGTAACGACTTGCCTTTAATTATTATTATAATTCAGTTTGTAGATCATTGACAATTGACCGAGGGAAACTCCCATAACTCGCAATGGTTGAATCAGTTGTCAATGACGGTGTAATGGAAATTTAGAAGAAAGTCAAATATAAATGGTCTACTACAATGCTTAAGTTTCCGAAACCTTATCATATCAAGCGTTCTCAGAATATCGCACGGCGTCGGAAGATTGTTGTCGATCTTGCATGGGAAAGTTTGCCGTGGCGTGACAGGCTTTAAGCTGGTTAAACTGTAACTATTCAGAGTTTTCACAGATAACTGACAATTGATTGAGGGAAATTCCCATAACACGTGATGGTTGAACCAATTGTCAATATCTTTAATTTTGAAAAGTAGTCGGCACGTAACAGTCTGAACGAGTGCGCCGTCGAATTGCCGTCCCTGAAGGATAAATGGTTGCAGTTCAAGAACTTTAAAAATAAGGAACGAGCGCCATTCATCATTTAAGCGGACTTCGAATGCATGCTGGAGGACGTAGAGCCTGCGGAGCAGAGTCGGACGTATACATACCAGCAGCATAGAGCGTACAGCGTGGGATATTACATCCATTGTTCCACCGACGCGTCTCTGTGCCGTTATCGCGCGTATCGTCACGAATCCGAGTGCGTGAAGTGGTTCGTGCAAGAACTGCGCGACTTTGCGAACATTGCGTATTCGTGGTTGCGGAACGCGAAACCGATGAACTCGTTAACGAAACAACAGTGGCGTAGTTTTAACGAAGCGATCGCGTGTCACGTGTGTGGACAACTCTTCGTCGAGGGGGATAAAATAGAGTGCGACCATTGTCACTCGACGGGCGAGTACCGAGGCGCGGCCCACGTGTCGTGCAACTTACAGTTTCAACGATCGTACACGATACCGGTAGTGTTTCATAATTTATCAGGCTACGACGCGCATTTCGTGATTAAGGAGTTGGCGTCCGCGTTCGAAGGACAGATCGACCTGCTACCGGTAACGAAAGAGCGGTATATATCTTTCACGAAACACGTCAAGGGAATCGACGCCGAGAACACCGATTGGAAGAGGGGATTGAAATTTCGATTCATAGATTCGTTGAAGTTTTTGGCCGCTAGTCTGAAGAAACTCGCTTCGGACCTTGGCAAAGAACGACTCGCGATTCTACGACGCGAGTTTCAATCCCTGTCGGATGATCAGTTCAATCTCCTTACCAGGAAGGGCGTCTGCCCGTACGACTACGTGACGTCATACATCACACTTAATGATACGCGTTTACCGTCCCGCGAAGCGTTCTATAATCGATTGAACGATAGCGCCGCGTCGGAGCCTGATTACGCGCACGCCGCGAACGTGTGGAATACTTTTCGCGTACAGACATTGGGCGAGTACAGTGATTTGTACTTGAAAACAGATGTACTATTACTCGCCGACGTATTCGAGAGTTTCCGCACCGACTGTATCGCGAGTTACGATCTAGATCCCGCGCATTATTTTACGCTACCGAGTTTCACGTGGGACGCGATGCTCAAGTACACCGGCGTACGATTAGAACTTTTAACGGACGTGGACATGCTACTGTTCGTAGAGCGTGGCATACGCGGCGGGCTGAGTCATCGCTCGCACAGGTACGCGCGTGCCAACAACAAGTACCTGCCTGCAGGGATGTACGACGAATCGAAGGCATCGACGTATCTAATGTACTTCGACGTTAACAACTTGTACGGATGGGCGATGTCGCAGGCTATGCCGAAAGGTGGGTTTCGATGGCTGGACGATGCGACGGCTGCCGCGCTCGATGTATCATCACTATCCGACGGCGAGGACACCGAGGACGCCGAGGAATCCGAGGGATACCTGTTGGAGGTCGACATCGAATATCCCCAGGAGATCCACGACGCCCACGCTGACCTTCCATTCTGCCCGGTGCGCGAGCACGCTCCAGAAGGAAAACAGACCAAGCTACTTGCCACGCTCGACGATAAGGAGCGATATGTCATACATTATCGCTACCTGAAACAGTGCGTGCGACACGGTTCACGCGTAACGCGAATTCATCGGGTGTTGCGATTCGATCAGTCGCACTGGTTGCGCGACTACATTCGATTGAACACCAATTTGAGGACGCGGGCAACCAGCGAATTTCAGAAGACTCTGTATAAATTAATGAATAACGCAGTGTATGGAAAAACGATGGAGAATGTGCGGAATCGCGTAGATGTGCGACTGGTGACGCGGTGGAACGGTCGTTACGGTGCGGAAGCGCTGATCGCGAAGCCGAACTTTCATAGTCGCACGATCTTCTCCGAACAGTTGGTGGCCATCGAAATGCGTAAATTAAAAGTTAAGTTTAATAAACCCATATACGTGGGAATGAGTGTACTGGACGTATCGAAAGAATGCCTGTACGAGTTCCATTACGCGTATATGCGCGCGAAGTTCGGTGATAAGTGTAAGGTTCTGTACACCGACACCGATAGTTTAATGTATAGCGTGGAATGCGAGGATGCGTATGGGACGATGAAGCGTGACGTCGCCCGATTCGACACGAGTGATTACGCGGTGGACAATCCGTACGGTATGCCCCGCGAAAACAAAAAGGTGCCGGGACTCATGAAAGATGAGAACAACGGCGCCTTGATGACCGAGTTCGTTGGATTGAGGTCTAAGATATACGCAACTAGAACGTTTAACGCGACAGTGGGGTCTACGAGTGAGACTAAAAAAGTGAAGGGTGTGCGGAGGCACGTGGTCGCGAATCATGTACAATTCGACGATTACATTCGTTGTCTTCGCGATCTCATCGAGAAATCGATTCGGCAGAACAATATACGCTCCAAAGAGCATCATGTGTATACCGTGAGTCAGGAGAAGAACGCTCTCAGTCCGTTCGATGACAAGCGGTGTATTTTAGCCGATCGAGTCGACACCCTTCCGTGGGGTCATTATCGAATCCCCGAGCTCAAGACACACGAACGTCTCCAGCTTGACCCCGACGAGTCCCTCGACAATTCCATTGTTTAGTATGTTTGCATGTTCAGTATGTTTGCATGTTTAGTATGTTGTATGTTTGCATGCACATATGTATAGCGCAGAATAGTCAAAATTGTATATAGCGTGGAATAACTAAAATTGTATTTTATACGCGTCGGTATATATGTATATTTTTTTCATACTTTTAAGATTAATTGTACGCATATACGAGAAGGTGAAGGAGAATGTGGAAAATTGAATAAACGGACACTGTTTATCTATTTATATGTATGTATTTATTTTTCAATCATTTATTTTAGTAACATCGAGTGCGTTCGTGATCGGGAATCATAGAATATCCTTGTTGCTTATCCACGAGTTCCGCGACGAATCGAATCCGAGCCACTTAACGTGCACCTGGTTTCCTTTACGACGAATAATCTTCTCGACCAGATAGACGTCCGGATTCGCGACCGAATGTAGTTCGTACTCGTAGAATCCACCCGAGATCGGTTCTCCTGCGGAATCGTACACGTTGGTTGTACGGTTATGATTTCAAACACCTCCGTTGACCAGTTCGGAGTGTACCCCTTCTCGAAGAGAGTCTTGAACTTGCTCACGCGTACCTTGTCACCAACTTTGAATTTCGCGCGTCGTCTAACTCCTTCCGATGCTGAGGGTGAAAGGGATTCATTCGCGGCGAACGACAAACGCGTCGCGGGGGTTACGTCAACGGGTCGGGCGTTGATCGTTCGGTGCTTGCGATGATTATGGGTGTGTACGAGCGCGGGTAACAGGTCGACCCAACGATAGGACGCGTTCAAGGAGAATTTATTCCACATGAGGTTTCTCAGCGTGCGATTGAAACGTTCAACGGTCGACGCTTTCATCACGCTGTACGTGGAGTAGTGGTTGATTCCGCGAGTCTTCACACATCGTTGAAACTCCGCGTTGTAAAACTCCTTACCCATGTCGGTTTGTAAATTTCGCAGACATCTATCGCTCTGCTGCAACACGATCGTGAACGCCGCGGTCACGTCGCGTCCACTTTTTGTTTTCACGGGTATGGCCCACGCGTACTTGCTGAACGCATCGATGATCGTTAGTATGTAGTGATATCCTCGATTTTGCTTCGCGTACGGACGCATCTCCACCAAATCGGCCTGCCACAAATCATCGTAGCCGCGAATGACGACGCTACGCCGTGGAAAATTTCGTCTCGCAGGAGCGTGTAATTCGTTCACTAATTGCACTCGCGCCTTACTCATGCTTCGCGGGTGGGCGGGGGATGGTTACGACGTTCCAAGGATGTTAGAAGTAGTATGAGTTCCTCGAGTGCTCGCAAAATGCAATCGATACACGTTTTTCGTGATCGTTCGTTATTATTAGACGTTTCGGAGCCGTAGCCGCTATTGAGACAGTAATTGATCATCGTCGTCGTCGTAAACCCTCATTCGCTTTTCGCGATTCCTTTCGTTTGTACAGATCCGTGGTCGTTATCGACGTCGTCAACTCTTCGAGTCTGTCTTTCAAGTGATCCAAGCGTCGTTCCATCGCGTTATTTAAATCATCCTCTAATCGGGACAATTGCGCGTTAACGATATCCGTAATCGTTCTTTGTACTCGCGTTTCGAGTTGAGATCGTTGATACTCGGCGTCCAGTCGAGCGCTCGCGATAGCTGTTTCGATTTTTTGGGTAAAGCGTTCGTCCACCGAGGACAATAATCTCGTCATTACCATTCTCGCTTCGTCGTTGTTGTTGTTGTTGTTGTTATTGCGTAACGAGGTGCCAAACTTATTCACCGACATAACGATGCGTATGAGCGAACACCACTGACGCGATAATCACCGAATCATTCAATTTAAGATATGTTTGGCCTCGCGAAGTTCCTCCACGATGGATGCGATTTCGTTATCGTGACCCGTGTGACCTGCCGCGCGAGATGCTACGAGCAATCTCAGTCTATCGATCAATTCGTTCGGATCGTCCCAGTACACATAATCGATCGCGTTATCGGTAACCGTCATCGATTCGTCGATTGGCAATCCTTGTCCTCGTCGCGTGACTGCGTCGCCCGCGCCCCCATTCATACCCATGCCCCTAACGCGTCTGACACCCGACGTCCGCACCCCACCGATTATCGCGGATATGATTTTCTTATACTTGTACCCCCTGTTACCCAGCGTGCGCTTACTCGGCGAATGGTTTCGCTTATGCGCGTTCGTTGATAGTAAGATGCGTCAGTAAGAGTGCATATCCGCGTCCGTGTACGTGCTAACGCTGGGTATTCGCATGAACAGCAGTTCGTACAAACCCCGAGTTCCCGCGTATCGCGTTCCGTTGACGCGAACGTCGTCACCGTCCTCGTCGATTGTGAGTACGGAATCGCCGATCATTAGGTCTTCGTCGGACCCCAAGTATACGCCGTACACGTTATCGATTCGTTTCTTTGTATCGGTGAAGAACAGACGCAGGTATTCTCGCGACAAGGGTCCTTTGGCGTTCCGTACATACACTTCGATATCGTCGACGGGGTTGCGCAGCGAATCCAAATCATGAACCTTTGCTGACGACTCATCATCCTGAATTTTTTCATCGGCTTTGTCGTCGACATCATCAACAACATCATCGTCAACATCATCAACATCGTCAACATCGTTTACATCGTTGTTATTGGCGTCGTCGTCGTCGTCGTCGGTGTTGTTGTCGTTGTCAATGTTGTTGTCATTGTTGTTATCGGTGTCGTCATCGTCGTCGTTATCGTCGTTGTCATCGTCGTCGTCGTCGTCGTCGTCGTCGTCGTCGTCGTCGTCGTCGTCGTCGTCGTCGTCGTCGTCGTCGTCGTCGTCGTCGTCGTCGTCGTCGTCGTCGTCGTCGTCGTCGTCGTCGTCGTCGTCGTCGTCGTCGTCGTCGTCGTCGTCGTCGTCATAGTCGTTAGAATCTGGAAGGTTATTTCGACTTTCCTTGGTTAACAACGGAGTAACGGGTCGAAGTCTCTTCGATGATTGTTGTTGTTGTTGTTGATCGTATTCGTGTTTCCTCTTCACTGGTCGCGATCGAGGCGTTGAGCGCATTTTCAACGCGGACGAGTTTTCGATCAATCGTTTCAGCGGTTCGACGATGGGACGCGTACTCGCCTCCACAGCCGCTTCCGTAGCCATTTTACCAATTTTCAAGGCCAAGCACTTTTTACGTATAACGTCGCTGACTTTGGCGATTTCCACCTTTGCGTCCGCGCTCCGACGTTTCGTTCCTTTTTGATGTTTCGTCCCTTTTTGCCGATAACGTCGGCGATGTTTTTGCGAATGCTTCGGGTCGTCGTCGGTGTTCGGGGTTATAGCAGTCGTTGTCGTCGGCGGTTCGTTGGCCATTTCGTGTTGCTCGATGAATGACTCGCGGTTTACTGATGTCAGTGAGCTACGACAAACTCGTTAAATCCTCTTCGATATCGACCTTCGTACATGGAACTATCCTTATCGATCACCACGAAATCGTATCGTCGACGCCAACATCTCGCGCACAAGTCGTTGAACGACTCAAACGTCATGTCTGTGTTCACGTGATCGTTGTACACGTGACGCAAGTTCGTACCATCTTGTTTGAACAGCATGAGAAAATTCGAGTTGTCCCTGATCAAATGTTTCGGTATTCTAGCGTACGATTGACATAAATAAAAGCAATCCACGTTCGCGTGACGGCCCATGGAGAAGTATTCGCGTATCGCGTTCTGTTCGTCGCACGCCACATCGTCGAACACGAAGATCGAATCGGGCCGAGCGTCTCTCGGTGGAACGATCTCAGCGTTGTCCGAGTAGGGAAAGTATTCGATTCCATCCACGAGCGACAACACCTGTTCGAGATATCGATACTTTGGCTGATGCAACGATTTCGAGTATACGTACACGTTCACGAAACGCAAACCGTTCGGACTCTCTAGCATACTTAGAAGTACGTTTGTTTTTCCGCACCCGGACGGACCGCAAATCACGCCTCGTACGCTGTGCGGTAATAATGGGCCGTGTCTGTTCGATCGACTCGGATCCCTATCATCCTCGAGCATCCTGTTCGCGGTCACGCGAATAACGTCCGACTGTTTCGCGAATCGCATATTATATAATCAACTATTTATATTCGTGGCACGCGTCGCGCAGGTCACTATCACAGTGATCGGTGACGCGTGCGTACGCGTTTATTATTGTAGTAGCTATCGTGACTATTCTAACGTATATGATTGTATCAACGACCGCAACGTCTCACGGACTAGGGAAGAATCAGAGGAGGAAGAAGAATAATCAGAAGAAGAAGACTGGATCGGGTCTCGTAAACGGTATCATAAACCGTCTGCCGTTCGAACTACACGTTCCAGGTTATCCGTTCTGCGGACCGGGAACGCGTTTGCTACAGCGATTGGCTCGTGGCGACGAAGGTGTGAATCCTCTGGACGCAGCGTGCCGCGATCACGATATCGCGTACTCTAGTCGCAAGGATTTAGAGGGGCGACACGAGGCGGATCGTGCGTTAGCCGAACGAGCGCGCGAACGAGTATTCGCGAACGACGCGACCTTTGGTGAAAAAGCAGCCGCGACTGGAGTGTGGGCAACGATGAAGGCTAAGACTAAACTCGGCATGGGTATGAGAAGGACGAAACGTAAACAGCGAAAGTCTGGAAGGAAACATCCGCAACGGCGACGACAACATCGTAATCTAGGAGTGGCGAAACGCGGCGGCTTTCTTCAATTTCTTCCGTTCGTGCTGCCAGCTTTATCAGCTATCGGGGCATTGGCCGGCGGAGCGGCTGGTATAACCAAAGCGGTCAACGATTCGAAGGCCTCTCGAAAACAGCTGGAAGAGACTTTGCGTCATAATCGGGCAATGGAAGGGCGAGGGATGCATCTGACACCGTACAAGCGAGGCGCGGGCTTGAACCCGAGACGCCAACGACGACTGCGAACAAAGAAAAAAAAAAACGCCGATCGCATACGCGCGTGGCGACGGTGGCGGCGATGACGCAACAACCTATGACGAACCTGCAATTAGAACGTGAATGCACCAGCATCCCGTTCTTTCGAGGGGTGTTTATGCGCGACACGCTTCCCACGCGCGTACGAAGCAACGAATGCGGTATCGTGAATCTGGATGAGAATCGAGGCACCGGTACGCACTGGGTCGCGTACGCCAAACGCGGACCGCGAGTACAGTACTTTGATAGTTTTGGGAATCTGCGACCTCCCGCGGAATTGATCTACTATTTCGGACGCGGTACAACGATCACGTACAATCACAATCGTTTTCAACGTTTCGACGAGATGAATTGCGGTCGCTTGTGCATGCAATTTTTACAGCAAAAGTCTATGGAATTATGGCCTATATACTAATATTACTATCGGTGTGCGCGTGTGTGTGTGTGTGTACTAAGATTATGTTACAATGTATCCATGCGTAATGGTGATTCACACCTTCTATAATAAAGACTCATACTATCGATAAATTGCCGAGTATTCGTACGCGCGCGTCACTTCCCCTCTCTCCGTCTCGCGAGTGTAATCTATGATATGTCGTTCACGCTCACGTTAACGGGTCGCAGCAGCGCGCTCACGGTAAACTATTTTCCACCGATAGATTTGAGTGATGGTCAATACGAATTAGGACTCGCGGACTTGGAGACGTTTCACACGATACCGAACATCGATTCGAGCAATGATAAATTCTATTTCGTCGTGAACTATGACACCGAAAACAACTCCATCGTCGACATCGCTAATGAATGTATTACGATCCCCCACGGTTCCTACGAATTAGACGCTATCGCCGAGTATCTGAAGCAACGAATACTCGATCGATATCCTCGAAGACGCGGTAACAACGAGAACGACGATGACGGCAAGTACCCTCTAATGCTACGAGCTAACAACAACACCATGAAAAGTGAACTGTACTGTTCGTTCTTTGTAGACTTTACGAAACCGGACAATGTGGGTTCGTTGCTAGGATTTTCCCCGAATCGCGTCTTATTACCGAGAATCTGGCACGAATCCGACGGACCCGTAAATATTATAAACGTTAACGTGATCAGAGTAACATGCAACATCACTACCGGCGCGTACAGTAACGATAAACAGGTGCACACGATTCATGAATTTTCGCCTCGCGTACCTCCAGGATATAAGATATCGGAAACTCCGCGACATGTCATTTACCTGCCGATCGTCGCACGAGCAATACACGATCTAACGTTGTGCATCGTTGATCAACACGATCGCCCTATAGATTTCCGTGGAGAAGAAATAACGATTCGTTTACACGTTCAACGACGTCCGCGCGATAGGTAGCGTGACCGTACGTGTATGCGCGTGTGTGTAGTATGTTAGTGTTAGATCATACGTATGAATCATCAATCGTCGCTGATACTCCTACCGTCTCTGCATCGCGTCATCTACGCAACCCTTTATCTACAGACGAAAGTGTAAGAAGAATAAAGACCGGAGGAGCGATAAGAAGAGGGCCGGTAAGAAGCATAAGAAAGCCGTTGACTCGTCGAAACGTACGTTACCTACGATCGTTAGGCTTCATCGTCGCATATTAGACACGCAACCACGATGTCGATTATTTTGGACGTGGCGAATACGCTAACCTTCGACAATCGTATCACGAAGATCGAGTTACACACGTATAATCCGTACGCCAACACAACGTTCGACAATAGCGATGAGATAAGAATTCCCATACAGCAGCAAGATCTGTACACGCTTCCGTGCGAAAGTTTTCTCTACATCGAAGGTCGTGGCACGTTGACAGCGCAAGACGCGAAAGGTCCGCCAACGTCCGCGACCGCTGTTCTCGACAATAATTGCGTCGCGTTCATGTTCGATGAGATTCGATACGAATTGAATGGTGTCGAGATCGATCGTTGTCGAAATCCAGGAATCACTACCACGTTGAAAAATTTCGTTTCGTTGTCAGCCGAGAGAAGCAAAGCGCTTGCGAATGCCGGTTGGAATTATGACATCGATTACTATAAGGATACTTTTCATTCGGGCGCTTTCAATTTCTGCGTACCCCTGAACGTGTTATTAGGATTCTGCAAGGATTACAAACGCATCGTGATGAACGCGCGACACGAGCTAATTCTTATACGAGCGCGAGATGATTCGAACGCGATGCACTGCACCTCCGCCACTACAATCCCGAAACATGAGATACGCAAGGTGCAGTGGCGTATGCCCCACGTCGTTTTGGAGGAAGTGAATAAACTATCGATGCTTCGTATATTGGAAAGCGGACGACCGATCGCGATGAGTTTCCGATCTTGGAGCGTGCACGAGTATCCATTACTGCAAGCGACAACGAAACATACGTGGACCGTGAAAACTACGTCGCAAATCGAGAAACCACGATACGTGTTATTCGGCATGCAAACGGATCGAAAGAATCGGCCAAATAAACCCGCGTGGATATTCGACCCGAATAATCTTACAAACTTTCGACTCAACCTAAATTCCGAGACGTATCCGTACGATGACATGCAAATAGATTTTCCCAAGTATAAATTTGCGATCATGTACAATATGTACGCGAATTTCATCCGATCGTACTACGGTCACGGAGAACCGTTGCTGAGCGTGAGCGAATTCCTTAAATACGCGCCTATCGTGGTCATAGATTGTTCTAGGCAAAACGAATCGTTGAAGAGCGCTACGGTGGACGTGCGAATAGATTTCGAATGTAAAGAAAATATTCCCGCTAATACTTCAGCCGTCTGTTTGTTCATACACGATCGTATAGTCGAATACGGCCCTTTAACCAACATGGTACGCAAACTAATATAGCGTGCGTACAAGTTCGATTACTACTACTACTACTACTACTACTACTACTACTAATACTACTACTACGAATACTGCTACTGTTTTAAATCGTCGAAGTCGAAGACCTCAGTTGCTGTTCCGACATCGTCGCCCGCGATGCTACCTAAAACGTATAATAATGTTCGCCATTGTCGATCTACAAGGATTCAATATCGAACGCGAGTTCGTCGTCAAAGAGATCGCGATTCGTGCAAACATCAACAACGATAAAACACCGACGATCAGTCATTGGATTTTCGAACCGCCATAATTCTGGGAACATCTGAATTCGCGGGATCACCATCAAGCATCCTGGCTCGCGAAGCATCATCACGGGCTTCGCTGGTCTGACGGCTATGTTCCATACTCCAAACTTCCGGGGCTCCTCGCTAGCGTACTCGCGAACATTGACTTCGTAATCGTGAAAGGTGTGGAAAAGAAAACGTGGATGCTGCAACTACTACCTGACATAATCGTTGAGGATGTATGTAATTTGTACGAACTGACAGGACGAAAGATCAACAACACCAACACCAACACCAACAGCAACAACAACAGTAACAATAACAACGCTCGAACTGTCGAAGACGACGGCGGCTACGACGTTGACGATGATTATTGCGGGATCATGCCTGACATCGTGGACCCTGACGTTCCTAACCTGAGGTCTATGTCTTCAACGAATACCCTTCGATGTGCATTTCACAAGAATTGCATTTTACAAGAATTTGCGCGCTGGAGAATGTCGGGAAAATATGGAATTATATACGCAGCGTTACCTAATGTAAGTCCTACACACGCATTGCATCTACTTTACGCGTCATATGCAGAGAAACGAATATGTAAGAATTATTTTTTTGTTTTCTATAGCGATGAACACAACGATGGCGGTGATGAGTGTAATGACAGCGACGGCTGCTTCCTGTACCCGCGAGCAAGAATATCCCTCCCATACGAACGTTATTTCCCGCAAATACAGATATTATAATTTTAAGTACGCATGGATGGGTGGATGTACATGAATAAACACACACTGTTTTGAATAAAAAATTATATTTATTTAAAAATATATTTTATATTTTATATTATAAAATATTTAAAAAATATTTAAAAAAAATTCCTTGACGTTACGTCCGGCAACACACAGAGAAAACACCAAATTATTATATGAAACGTTGGTAATAGAATGTGAAACATTAAACAGTTAAAATTCACTCGTACTCACTCTCTGAATAATCGTCTGAGGTACCAAAAGTCTCCATCGAACGCCAAAAATTCAATATCCTGTGTATCCTCCCGCCACATGCGCCGGGCGAATTGAATTTTCCTGCGCAACTCTTCGCAGATTCGCCCGTCCTCCTGCATCGGGTACTGCTGACGCTGAAACAAACACATGAATCGATTAAAATCATTGAATGGTGTACGCGGATCATTTGTGCGAAACACCACTTACCAACAACTGGATGATCACGTCACGGTCCCCGTCGCGTGCACGGGCCTCGATGTCAGCCCGACGCTGAAACAAACGCGTGACTCGATTAAAACATCATCGATTGGTGTACACGTATCAGAATAATTTTTTCAGACACGTCACTTACGAGGCGCCCGAGCGTCTCTAAATATTCGTGGCTCCACTCAGCCATTTCATTTTCACGTTCTTGCTGTAACAAACATGTGATTGGATTAAAACACTGTTGAATGGTATATGCAACCAATATTTTTATTTTTTTTTTGCGATACATCACTTACGAGATAAAGAATCACCTCCCGCCGCTCCGCACGCCACGCCCTCATCACATTATCCCGTTCCCACTGAAACAAACGCATAACTTTGCTAGAAGACCGTCCAATTGAATGTACGCTACAATTCAATTTATACGAAAACCATACTCACAATTTGTCGAATTATCCCGTCGCGTATGTCGTGCCACGCACGCTCAATTTCCCCATGCCGCCGCTGTAACAAACGCACAACTTCAATAGAATGTCATCGAATGGAATACGCGCACAAATTTAATTTTCACGAAATTATACTTACGATGCATCGTTGCATTTCAAATGCATTTACCCCCTGCGCCGCTAAATATAAATTTTTTGTAAACGCGTCCATGTTCGTTTTGTAGTATTTTTGAGGAAACTATACTGTCCCGTGCGGTGGTGGTCGACACCCTTATATACATTTCGTTTCCCTAGCCTAGAACGATGGCCCTACGCGTTGAAAGGGTAGGGATAGTTTTCAAGTAGGGTAGTCTTGAGGCATGGTGGGGATGGTCACGTCACAGTTTCTCTGCACCCTCCTCCTCCTCCTCCTCCTACTCCTTCTTATTCTTTTTCCTCGATGATTTTATAATATGAAACTAATTATTCCAGCTTATAGTATACTTTTATGACTCGCACTTTTCTGTTTTACATCGCGAATCGTCTCTACCTCTTCTATGGCATGCATACCATTTGAATTTGCCACGTATTCTCTAACCCTGGTGCGGTAAACATACGCGTCTTGACCATCACCATCACTGATGCGATATACTTTCACACATTGATGTGTACGTGTATGTGAATCAGTATAAAGTGACGTCGGTCAGTCTTGTAGGCATCAGTTCACCACGTACGCTCGAGTGCTAACAAGTATCGTCCGAGTCATTTTTTTCTCGTCGATGAGAATCATACGTATTGCATATCAAAATGCACAAACGAAGCTTAAACGATTCATCCTACGCATCCGACAACGCTGGTGGTGTTCCAAATAAATATCAACGACAACAATATCATCAACAATCCAATATGAGGTATGTATACGTTACTATACACTTTACATATACTTCATTCACTGTAAACGCCAACGAACCATGCATTAATTTCGTGTACATGTTTCTTTCAGTTCTGGATCAACAACGCCAAAAACGTTGAAAACGCCAAAACCATTGATCGTACGAATCCTGGGGCGTGATCAAGAGACACGGTAGTGTCTCGCGCCAAGTATATATATATATATATGCGCAGCGCGAGACACGGAGTGGCTATTATTACGCGACGACTCGCTTTCAAGAACCCTGAGATTTCCGAATCTCAATAAGGGCTGATCCAATTAGATTTTGAATGGTCTTAATGGATAGCTTGGGTTTGATTTACATAAGAAAAGTGTCTTCGTTTTGTTCCTACGTGCCTTATAAGCTGAGATATTTCAATGCAAAGTTCCAATTTGGCGAATTTTACGTTAAAAGATTTTTCTCCATCGTCAAGTGTGGGCAAGAGGGGAGCATGAAAGGGTGAGGAAATGTACCGCCAATTCACGCAGCACGAAAAGATCAAAAAGCATCTACGTTCAGGTTGCTAGTCCACGTAACCTAGCTAGTGTCAAACAGTTATAACCTGTCAAGTGTGAAATAAGGAAACTAGTTAAAAATTTTTAAGTGACACGAGTTTTTACACCATAGAGGACACTGAATTATTGTCTCAATTAACAAGGTAAGTCACAAAAATTTTTCAATAGACTATTTACGTAGAGCTTATAGAAACGGAGGGAACGCACAGACTTGGAAGTTGTCCGGAGAAGGTTTGACGGAGAAGCATCTTCTTTCCCACAAGTTTCTGGAAATCTGTCAAATAAGGTAAATTGACAAAATTTTTCATATTAGCGTAGCATTAAGAATTAAGAAAATTATGGCGTAGTGCTTGCAGTGTAAAGTAAGTTACATTAGTGAAAAAAGTACGCTGAAAATGCATCTCCCTCGATACTTCCTAATCTTTTATGAAAGATATTCGTAATAGTTTATTAAAATCTACAGTAGTTCCCACGCTAATCATTAATTTATTAGTTTCACATTACCAATATTTAAATTCACTAATGAACATATTAAATTAATTTTATTCCAACACCAATAAATTGTGCGTTAAATATATTGGAGCTCTTCATTCATTTTTGATAAATTACCATTAGCATTTAAATTTCCTTCAACAAGACTTTCTGCCATACGCTCTCACCTCATTCGGACACATTATGTAGTCTCTACACGTACTATAGGAAAATTCCACCCTTCGTCTAAAACTTCTAAGTTATATTGTAACTATAATGTGGATTTTATATATTTACAGATAACTGAAGCACAAAATGATGCAGTCTGATCTACGTCAGAAAAAAAATTTATTGTAATATAGTATAATATTAATTAAACTTTAATTAAACTTTTATTCAGCTTCGATCCTCTGTGTGCTTCTTGTATGTTTGCTTCATATTTGAAAACTCAAATTTAAAGCAATTCCACCAATCCAATTGTCTTGTAGCTTTGCAGGTGTGCGTAGTTTGGATGACAATATAATGTATTGTTAATTAAAAAAACTAACCCTGACGGGGTGAAAAAATTATCCAGTCATCAATAAACACTACAAAATGTGTGAAATCCTCACAAAATTACCTTTTTTAAAAAAAGGTACAAAAAAGTGCGCCAAGTATATAATCCCATCAAAAAGAATCCCTTTTAAAAACATTGTCGTAAATTAATAGCTTTACAAAACTAATGATATACACCAATTGCGCCAATTATCGCAATGACTATTTATACAAACAAAAAAATGTATCAAATAATAGTAAACAGATATATTTTTATACAAATAAATATTTTAATCCGAATAAATATTTTATTCAAAATACTTGGCGCTGCTCTCTGAAAAAAATGTTAATTGTCTTGGTTAATAAATAAAACAAGACCAGACTTATTGATTCAGACATATTTATTCAGTTTAGCAACACCAATTCCGAGAGCAGCGCCAAGTATTTTGAATAAAATATTTATTCGTATTAAAATATTTATTTGTATAAAAATATATCTGCTTAATATTATTTAATACATTTTTTCTTTGTATAAATAGTCATTGTTATAATTGGCGCAATTGGTGTATATCATTAGTTTTGTAAAGCTATTAATTTACGACAATGTTTTTAAAAGGGATTCTTTTTGATGGGATTATATACTTGGCGCACTTTTTTGTACCTTTTTTTAAAAAAGGTAATTTTGTGAGGTTATCCACTAACCTCAACACCTTATAAACGTCTAACTATTGGAATACGCATTGGTATGGATTCGTGCCGCGTTGATATCGCCATAGCCGACAACAAAGGTGTCGAGATATGCTTTTCAATGTCTACGTGGAAGCTCCTACTGCAAAACGAGGCGGACATACTCCAACGATTACGCAGCAACGCAACATCGTCCCAAACCCCCATCGTAATTGATCATTTGCGACTCGAATTCACGCGTATGCATGATGATCAACTTATTAAAATCACCGATAATCGCGTTACCTTATACATGACGGAAGTTTCGATGCGTAAACTGTTCGCGTATGAACATTGCATCAATCATATGTTCACCTGGTTGACTGAAAATATATACTCTGTAAGCAGTAAATATGCTGCCTTCGTGGAAGTTCTACGTACCGCTTCCGTACCAACGAATTATGTGAAATTAATTTCCGAAAGCGAGACCTTTGAGCAGCATTCTTTCATTGATTGTGAATTGTTAGCGTTAGGATTACAATCCATGCTGCGTGATGTAAACCAGGTGCCACTATAGTACATGTATATATATACATATATATGTTTTAATAATAAATGTATGACTTCCGCATCAATACATGTAACGTGTTATTTATAATATCCTTTCATACATATTCCTATCCATATATTAATTCTTAGAGACGCAGACTTAGCGAATGTCAATTGCGTTTCCTGATAGGTAATAGGGGTGGGTGGGTTCGGATACGTTCCCACGACGCTTGACCATGACACTGGATCTACTATAAACCAGATGTCTGCGGGTCTATGTACGAATTCTTTTCGGCCTTACACGCTCCAACGACGCTTGACTTGCAGATCCTCGAAAAGGGTGCTTGAGACGTCGCCCTGTTCTCGATCGTGAAAATACTTGGAACTCTACCCCGAATAATTATCGCTTAGCTCCTCGCGTGAAAGGAACGCCTAATTTATTGTTTCGGGGACATTGCGTTTTCTCGAGGGTACTTCTTAGAGGTCCTAGTCTTGGGAAAAGTCAATGCTCAGATATATATATAAACACACCCTCTTTCTCAGAAATTATCATGGAATGCAATGTCATGTTTATTCCAAGGGCTATCGCACCGATTGATTTACAATAATTATCGCTATATGTATACATCATTGCACGTGGGCTGCATCGGTCCCACAATTGAAACATAAACACACGGCACGAAGAGTGTGCACGTAGGCGCCCGAAACGTGTTCGATCCTGTTCAGATGTAAACACACTGCATGTCGCGGTGCAATGTTTATTCCATGGGCTATCGCGATGATTGATTTATAATAATTATCGCTCTATGTTTATATCATTGCACGTGTGCTGTATCGGTCCTGCTGTATCACCTACGAACTCGGTCGACGCCATCTTGGAATCCCCCTCCTCTGTGACGTCATCCCCCTCACCAACGAACTCGGTACCCCCCTCCCCGCCTCACCCCTTCGCACCATCTCGCGGAAGAGCACGGTACCTCCCCCCGCCCCGCCTCACCCCCTCGCCCACACTTGAGCCAGAATCGGCATAGCCTAACTACTGCGAGCTAATAATATATTTATTCAGCATAGCCAAAACGCCTAACATTGACCACTTAAATTGGCAAGATATCATTATGGATATCCTCGAGGCCGTTAACGAATAAGAAATCAGCGTCACCATATGTTTGCAAGTAGTCCGAATCCCAGAGGAATCCGAACGCCAAAACATCATTACGGAAAACCATGCATCCGCTTTAGCCGGACACAAAGGTGTAACTAAAACATACAATCGAATTCGCCATTACTATTTTTGGAAGGGAATGAAGAAAGCTGTGGAGGATTACGTAGGGAACTGCGCGGACTGTCGACGGAAGAAATTCGTCCGCGTTAAAACCGAACAACCGATGATCCTCACCGACACACCTGGACGCGCCTTTGACAAAATCGCATTAGATATAGTAGGGCCGTTACCAACCACAAGGGAAGGAAATACCTACATCCTAACTATACAAGATTTGTTAACAAAATACTTCGTGTGCGAACCCCTTAAACAATCCACAGCGATGAAAATAGCTGATGCGTTTATTAAACGATTTATTTGTCAATTTGGAGCTCCTAGAGCCATCCTCACTGACAAGGGAGCAAATTTCACTGGTAAATTCATGAAAGCTATCGCGCAAAAATTTAAAATCGAACAATTCCGAACTACAGCCTTTCACCCACAGACGAACGGCTCTCTAGAGTGATCGCATCTCGTTTTAACGGAATATTTAAAAATGTTTATCGGTAGATATAGTGACTGGGATGAATGGACCAATTTGGCCGCGTTTTCTTATACTACCAGCGTCCACGAGGGCACTGGTTACACCCCACATGAATTAGTATTCGGGAAAATAGCCCGGGTACCCAGCCGAAAACGGGTCCCCGAAGACTTTGAAAACGAAACTTACAACCATTATCTTTCGAAATTAAACACGAGGGTGCAAGAACTGCAAACCGCTGCTGCAGAAATATTAAATCAGTCAAAACTTCGATACAAGAAATATTATGATCGCCCCATAAATGAAGAAACTTTCAAACCGGGCGACCCTATCTTCGAGTTAATAGAACCGAGGAAAGGGAAATTTGGGGACCAATACTCCGGTCCGCACACAATATTAGAGGTTATCCCTTCGCAAAATTTGAGAATTTCCTGGAAAGGAAAAACTAGTATCATACACGCTAACAAGGCGCGTCTTGGTCGATTACGCGAAGATCCCGGTTGACAACAATCATTATACGTGTATATATATACTAATGCATATTAACTCAATCATTATTTCAAAGGTATTAAAAACCACAATGCCACACAAACCTAAACCTGTGAACAACAACAAGCCCCGGCGAAACGGAGGAGGGAGGCAGCGACGACTCTCCCACCTGCGGTGGACACGGAAGGTGGCCCTCCAGGAGGGAAGGAGCATCATGCCCCTCCTCCCAAGGGTTGTCTCCTCCGTGGTCGTCAGAGAGGCTCAGCGGTCACCAGAAGTGGTGACTATTCAAGACTCCCCCCCCCCCCTGCCCCCACAACCTAGATGGATTGGGAAACCTTCTAGGAGGCCACCACCCCACCGGCCCCGAAGCTCGCTCGACCATCACCACCCCCTCACCATTCCCCGGATACCCCCCAAATCCCTGTCCCCTCCACCATCCCTCCTTACCCAGGCGTCGTTGAAGTCCTGGACACGGGGTCAGCTACCAGGGTCCCTGACCATACGGAGCTGACGCCCGAGTTCTTAAGGTGGTTCGACGACCTGTATCAAAGCGGTTATGACTTGACGTTCGTCGTGGACGACCCTATGTTCCAAAGTCTTTCCTACTCCTATTCCCTATAAATAGTCCCCTATTAATCCCTTCAAAATCTTGTTCCTTCCTAAAATCCTACCCTTTCCTTTGTAAATAGTCCCTGTACATAGTTCCCTTACTCCCGTTGGAGATAGTTTTACTTTTAATTAGATTTATTTTTTCTTCCTTCTTTTCCTTTTCAGTTCAAGCTTTTGACCATACAATTCTGTTCTCTTTTTTTTTATTATCACATCTGTTATTTCTTTTTCTTTTCCTCCAAATGGGCCACATATTTTATTTTCGTTATTCCCATACAAAATCACCAACACATTTTATTTTATTTTCTTTATCTCCTCATTTCAAGATACCCGTACCTTGTGTTAAGAAATGTACACATTTCTTCGCATAAGGGGGAAGGTGTGATGTCCCACCATTTTTCCGCGCGGTATTATCCTAACAACACTCTCTCACTATCAAAATCACTCCACCAAGGTCTTCAAACTCAGATCTTACCCCTTTTTCCCCAATCGCTGATCACTTGAAGATGTACCTTAGCGGTCCCAATCACAAGATGATCGGTACAAAACTCCTTCGCCTATTCGCCCTACGAGGCACAAGTTCTCCCTTTTACTAAATCTAAACAAATCCCTCGCCTCAAAAATTCTTTAAATCGAGACCACGATCACCCCTTTCCCGTTAAAAACCCCGAAATCCATTCGATGGGTTGAGCAAATTATTCCACAGCCATAAAAATCCCGGAAATGTAATCGCGAAGAATATTTGGTGTACGTGACAGAAATGCGTCTAATAATAGACACACCTATTGTAAAAACCCCGGAAGTCCTACTGCGCCTTATTTCTTAAATGTGTCAAGGCCTTTATCGCGCGTACCCCCGCAACAAACATATAAATACGAGAGGTTCGAGGAAAACGTCCTCTTTCGACGAATATCATCCATAAGGATCGAACGGCCTATCTAGACGAATATTGTTCGAAAGTATCATTAAAACAGTGAAATAAATACCATTTCATCAATCATCGTAAGCACTTATAATTACCATTTTTACACTTTGTATATCACCATCATCCATTCTTGTATCATTATCATTATTACTTTCATATTATTCTATCTTATAAACGCTTATTGGTCTTATAGTTCTCATTCTGTTATTATTGTTCCCTTTGCTCTTGTATTACTTACATTATCAACGCTTATTACGCATAGTTATTATTTTGTTGTATCAACGCTTATTGCAATTGCTTATTATTTTGTATTACTAACGCTTATTGCTCATATCGTTCTACCTTATTATCGTATATTGTATCTCATATTCATACTTACATTGCTCTGCATTACTATTATATAAATGTTATGTGCTAATGCTATATGTCTAACGCATAAACTGTAAAATATAACAACCATCACAAACAGTGTATGGCATGTAAAAGTGTTTTGAATTAATAAACACTCTTTACTTTGGATCACGCTTCGAACGATCGTATCTATTCTTCGGTTGCGGAGATTCCCAAACCAAAACAAGTTGCAGCAACAGCTGATCTTGGTCCGCGGACACGAAAGCGACTACCGTGTTTACAAACGTTCTTTCTCATAGGCCGAGTATAGCCGTATTCCTAGACGGATTTCGTGGAAGCATTACGAATAACCATATGCGAATGCAGCGGCAAATGCAATTGCCCCGTCAAAACAAACAAACCACACTAACGGGTGTCTCCGGGGTGTGTATTCGCCTTTAAACCTTCCCTGGTTGATTAGAGTGTTGAATTTAACATTCGCGCCTGATTTCCTCTTAAACGCTCAGAGTGACGGACTTAACATTCGCGCCCGATTTCCTCTTAAACGCTCAGAGTGACGGACTTAACATTCGCGCCTGATTTTCTCTTAAACGCTCAGAGTGACGGACTTAACATTCGCGCCTGATTTCCTCTTAAACGCTCAGAGTGACGAATATCAGATTCGCGCCTGATTTTTCCTTCCCCATAGTCAACGTTCCCAAAGACCTCACCTGGGACGTGACAGTAAAATACATGTTATGCACTATGTTATCCACTATTTATAGTATTCAAGTCATTGTATTAAGTTATTTCTCATTATATTATTATCGGTCGAAATGACCGACGCGCGCCTACTAACGTAAGTTATTTGGCGCGCTTACTCCCGCGTTAAGGGGGTATACTCATTTGAACCTTCGGAAAATGTGTACATTTTGTGGATTTTTTTACAAGTCAACGACTTGATGCAGATTTCCCGTTTTTTACTATCTTTACATAGTATTATGAACTGCATAAAAAAAGTTTCAGTTAAAAAACTATTGTTTTTCGGAAGTTATAGATACATATCCGAAAGTCTCCCGATTTTAGACGGCTAAACGGTGGGCCTGAAATAACCTGTATGTCATGTCTGAAATCAAAAACAATAAAATCTTCTTATAAAGTATGCTAATAGCTATCGTCCAACAGGGCTGATTTTGAAAATTCTGAAAAATAAAGAGATGGTGAGAGATCAAAGGTGAAGTTACATTTTTCTAAAAGAAACGTCCACTTTTTTTCTTTATAAATAATAAACGGGGAATCGGAACCAAAAAAGCCCTCGTTGGACGGTGTGGAATCTTATTACGATCCTGCATGCAAAATTTGAACTGAATTGGTTGAACGTAGCGCGACTTTCTAGGCCCACCGCCCAGTGCGTTGAATCAATGAGAAGTCGAGACAAAAATCATAACTTCCTAACTAACCAGTTTTCGACCTATATACTAGAGCTGTTGTTACCTGGGTACCCGTGAGATACCCGGGAAAAAAAAATTCCCGCGTAGGCGCTACCCGGCTAAACTACCCGAGATACTCGAGAGTCTCGAGATCTCATAGAGTACCGTTCCATAATTGAATCCACACTTCTTAATGTTATTCCAACCCCATCGAGGGTCGAAAGCCATAAAATTCGGTGAGGTACCGCAGGGGGTTGACCTCGCCACAGGGTGAGACACGACATCTCTCTGACAGGCATCGCTCCAGAATTACGTTCTGTACTCTGCAGGGGCTGGTCCACGCACAGTATCGTGACCGAGGCCGTGATCGTGGTGGGGGCCGTGGTAACGATCGTGGCCGTGGCGGTCAGGAGGAAAGCCGTTGAGGCGGAAAAGTTTATTAATTTAATATTGTTAATTTATTTATAATTTATTAAGTAATAAATTTATTTCCTTGCATATATACGTTTTCTTTGTGGTGAAAGGACAATGTTAAGTCCTAGAGGGGATTAGTGACCCAAGAGCCTACAGCATATGCTATACACCGTTGGAAAGATCTCGCCAAGACGAATCGATTGATTCTATTTTTAACTTCGAAATCAGATGGGATCACCTCCAAAAATGCCCTCAAAGTTCGAGATCTTGCGGTTTTGAACATAAGAAACCGGTAGTAAAATCCCAACCGGCCCGACGGACCTCGGGTAGGCACCTGAGGAAAAACCGAGGAATGTAAGCGATACTCCAGCAGGCCGGAGCGGCAAATGTGCCTTATGACTTTCATTACAAGGCCGTGTTGGGTCTACGTTTTCCCCATGGGCCCCTTTCCTAATGCCCAGTACGAAATCGCCAATGGATTAGTGGCCCATGGAGCAAACGCAGGCCCAACAGGGCCCTGAAATGAAGGTCGTGGGGCACATTTGCCGCCCCAACCTGCTAGAGTATCGCTTGCATCCCTCGGTTTTCCCTCAGGTGCCTACCTGAGGTTCTTCGGGCCGGATGAGATTTTACTATCGGTTTCTTTTGTTCAAAACCGGAAAATCTCGAACTTTGAGGGCAGTTTTCGAGGTTATCCTATTTGATTTCCAAGTTAAAAATGATATCAATCGATTCGTTTTGGCGACACCTTTCCGACGGTGTATAGCATATGCTGTAGGCTCTTGGGTCAGTAATCCCCTCTAGGACTTAACATTGTCCTTTCCTAGAAAGTGACCGGCGGTACATTAGCTTGATAAGATCAACACAACAACAATTCACAAATTATGAAAAAAGTGATGAAATCCTCTCCCCCCCCCCCCAAAAAAAAGACTCACGTATGAAAGAAGCTAATTCCCTTTAATTCACGAAAAAAGTTCTCACGCAAAGATTGTGAAATCATCTTTGCTAATTCCAATTGTACCTTTAATTCACGAAAAACATTAAAAAAGTTCTCACGCAAAGATTGTGAAATCAACTTTGCTAATTCCATTTGTATTCTCGTTCTCCGCTCGAACACTGATTCCTCTGTCACTTTTTATACTTGGCATTCCTTTATGGTGTTGAGGGGTGAGAAGGAAATCACTATGTAATATCTTTCACCACTCTCTGTTTATTTCGCGATAGGCGATACTTGTTGCTACGCAGAACTAATAATTAGTCGAAAGTATAGCGCGGCTAAACAACTAAGCGCGACAAACGTTACGGCGCGAGAGGTGGCCTCTACAGGCAGTTCCAGATGAGAGTGAGGGCAAGCGGCACCTGAGGAGGGCTATTTATGCATCCCTCTCACAGGGCCGCGTCCCTCAAGTGACGCCGAAAACGCGCGGTAATTTTTGGCGCGAAACTTGCGTCCGCGCGCGGAAAACTCCGGACCTGGCCGAGCCTGGCTGCCAGATGCGTCACGTGACCATTGCCTGACACTTTCAGGCCCACGGGGAAAAACCCGAGCCTCCAACGCGTAACGGTACAAGTCACCCCTTGGTAACGAACGCGCGCTAGTGCAAAGCCGCTACAGTGTGATTCGTTGACCGACCGGATGCTTTTGTATGATAGGTTGATCGAGTGATTGTAAATGTCTATTGGATGTTGCGTGGCGCTTCTGCCTTACCACGCGTATCCTAAGTATCCTTCTTTTGTTTACTTCTTCTCCAAGCGTTCTACCTGTCGGGCACGTTGTTACATAATCAAACTTTCTTTCTTTTGTATTCTATTTGATCATAAATAAATTCTTTGTGCAATTTACAAAATCTTTGAAGTCGACTTAAAACAAAACGTTTCATATCACTAGTGCAGGTTGCCGAATGTGCTATTAATCTATTACCGACTTTGATTTGTTTAAATTAGCCTCTACCAAGTTTTTATTATTTTCCATCGTAAAACGATTTCCATACGACATTTTTAACAGAAGATGTCCCCCTTATAAAAGTTTTTGTGCCAACTACAGGCCTCGCCCGCTAATTCCTTAAAACCGAAGCTGAAAATCTGAGAACTGAATTGATTTGTGGCCAATAAAGGAATGCCAAGTATAAAAAGTGACAGAGGAATCAGTGTTCGAACGGAGAACGAGAATACAAATGGAATTAGCAAAGATGATAATCCCCAGTCAGCCACGTCCGATTTTGCAGATTTTGCTCAGCGCCTGAGTACAAATGTTTGTGGCAGAAAGACTACATATTTGATGCAGGATTTGTTATATTCGATGATGAAAGCAGACTGACAACAGTGAGCCGACAGATTGTGCTGCCTTAACCTGTGAGCAGATTGGCGGCAGGGTCTGCTGATACAGTTTAATGGCATGAATCGAGCAGACCCTGCGCAGCGCGATCTGACGGCAGATAGGCAGCAGAAATCGAGCAGATTCTGTTGACATAGCCTGCGAGCATTTTGGTGGCAGACACTGCGGAGAATCTGCTAATCCAATTTAATGGCAGGAATCGAGCAGACTCTGCGCAGCGCGATCTGACGGCAAATAGGCGGCAGATACCAAGCAGATTCTGATGTCAGAATCTGACAGCAGAATGGCGGCAGAAACTAAGGAGAGTCTGCTAATCCAATTTAATGGCAGGAATCGAGCAGACTCTGCGCAGCGCGATCTGACGGCAAATAGGCGGCAGATACCAAGCAGATTCTGATGTCAGAATCTGACAGCAGAATGGCGGCAGAAACTAAGGAGAGTCTGCTGATACAATTTAATGGCAGGAATCGAGCAGATCTTGGGCACCGCGATCTGACGACAGATAGGCAGCAGGAATTGGGCAGATTCTGCTGACATAGTTCATGACGCCACGCCGGTAGGCGGCGATCGGGCGAGCGCTTCTCGCTTGCGAAATAGCACCATGGCGGGAATAAGTGTCCGAGGGCTCGATCATTCAGGGCTCTCGAGTACCACTCGAATTTGGCGGCATTTCACTGCGGAGTATATGGCCGTGTTCCGATTCACGCATAATGCAGCATAATGCGCATGAAGTGCATAGGGTACGTGACATATCCTATGCAGTCTATGCGCAGTATGCGTGAATTGGAACACGGCCTATATTTGGTATACCCGTCTCTAAGGGAGGTATTATCAGTCGTTGCTTAAGACTGTAAGATCGTCTTAAGCATCCGGCATCCTTTACGATTCTACTAGACTAGTAGAGGATGCCGCATGCTAAAAACTAAAAAACGATTGAGAATAATACCGCCCTAAGATGACTGAACGAATAGTAGTAATCATTAATTCTTTTATATTTGGAAGAACTGTCTTTAAAAGTTTAAATCATTACTTTGAGTCTCCCTGGCATTCAATTGACTAACAACCTGCTAAGTAAAATATTAAATATGTTATAATACCCGTCTAAATACATGGTTTTCCAAGTTTTCTTTCTTCTATAAAATATGGTAGGAATCAGATCTTTCAAGTCGGTCTTATAAACGTGTTCTATATATTATTTACGCTTCAGACTTTCGCACTGTTTTTAAATCTATACTCAGCAAGATCTGATCGAAATCTGACATCAGTCTGCTGTCAGATCCTGATGTCAGGCTCTGACCGCAGAACCATAGTTTAATGCGGACATAGTAGGCACTGAATCTGACGTCAGGATCTGTTCGGTATCTGCCGCCAATCTGCCGTCAGATCGCGCTGCGCAGGATCTGCTCGATTTCTGCTCTCAATCTGCGGTCAGGCACGGCAGCAAGATCTGATCGAAATCTGACATCAATCTGCAGTCAGATCCTGATGTCAGGCTCTGACCGCAGAACCATAGTCAAATGCGGACATAGTAGGACCCGAATCTGACGTCAGAATCTGCTCGAATCTGACATCAATCTGCTGGCATACTGCGGTCAGTTTGTTTACTGGGTCTTTGCGTGAGAACTTTTTTCGTGAATTAAAGGAAATTAGCTTCTTTCATACATGAGTCATGTTTATGGGGGGGGGGGGGGGGGGTATAAAATACTATGCATTAATTGAAACAACAAAACTTTTCAATATTTGTAGCAATTTCCGTGTCATATAAATACTGCTTCTATTAGATCCTTTTGAAGGGCGTAGATACGTCACGTGGTCTGGCCGCCGGGGCTGGTCGGTATTACAGCAGATTTTTTCTGCCCAGAAATGGTAATACCCATAGATATGTCTTGTAAAAACTTAAACAGAAAGTCTGCTGGTACTACAAACGTAGAAAATTCATTGTACATTTACTTGAAATCTGCTTATGCTACAATATTCTACGTTGGCAGTAAGGAATTATAAGTGAAAAGGAGAAATAGATAAATGGATGTCTCCAGAAAATGAAGTTTTTCAGGTTACACATTTTTTATTAGCAAAGCACTGAAACAGAACATGAAATACACTTATTACAGCAGAAAGCAGTTATGAACAAACACTATATATAAAATTGTGTTGGATGTTGAATGGGGCTAGTGAAAATGTGCAGGCTAGATGCGCATGATTATTATGTAGTCCCCTCCTCGAAGTGACAGAAAATATACCCTATGTATATGCTATATGACAATAAATGTTTAACGGCTATTTTGTTCTTTTACGCTAGATTTGTGAACTTTTTATCATTCTTCCGAAACATTATTATTACGCCGCAACAGTATCTTTAGGAAATCGTGTATAGCATATAGGTTATATTTTCTGTCACTTCGAGGACAGAAAATCCACTCCTTCAAGTGACAGAAAATTCGCTCCTGCTAGCCCGGTCGGCGTCATGGAAGGGGTACCTCCTCCACCCTGCATTTGTGGTAGTTGCAACGACATTCCTGAGCCCAGTCTACATATGTATACTCTGGTGTGATCTGCAAAAATAAATAAATTTAATATAAATTACTTTTTGTGTTTGTACCAGTCGAATGTAAAAACTAATACTTACACTTTCTGAAGAATCCATTATTATTATTTGCTATTTCCCATAAATATATTCTGGCAATGGCACTGACCCCTCTGATTAATGTTACTTTTCATAGAACCTGCAATAACAAATTAGAACGAGTTGTAATTGATCTGAATGCAGTAAAAATATAAATGTATGTATGTTATTTACTTACCTTTATGCTTGCGGAGAAGACTGCCTTCCTTTCCTCGCTTCATAGAGCATGATTTTCACCTTTGATACTGGTTGCTAAAAATATCTAAAACAAATTCATATATGAGAGAAACTGTTGTAATATAAGTAAGTATCATATTCTTATGTATAATTGTGTGCAGCGCTATCTATGTGTGAGAGTGTATGTGTGATGGCGCTAGTTATGGCTCACTGTGCGCGCAGTTGGAAAGTTACAGCCATAAGGAACAGACGTGTCAATAGTATACTATAAACACTGATTAATATCAAGGTACGTTAAATACTATATATACATAGTATATATTTTGTGTAAAATAAATATATATATTTATAATAAATATATTATATATAGTTGTTATTTTATACAAAATATATTCCACCTGTTCTTTCTACACCACAACTCTATTAAAGTTAATTCAACAGAAACATTCATGATGATTTCCAATTAATCCAATTATTTGCATAACAAAAGTATATGTCATATTTACGCTTTTATACGTGTCAGTTCCACTTGATATGAAAGAATAGCTATAGGTATTTATTATTAGGAGAGTGTGAAAAGGCCCACCACCACCCCCGTCATAGATGGTCCTATTCACTCTCCGTATGTATCTTCTACATACTTTTTTACTTACATTTTGGAACATTACTTATTCGACAGCTCTTCATATGCGCTGGATGCACTCGCCGGTGCAATAGTCACTTTGAATTGCAATTGATTATTCGACAGCTCTTCATATGCGCTGGATACACTCGCCGGTGCCATAGTCACTTTGAATTGCAATTGATTATTCGACAGCTCTTCATATGCGCTGGATGCACTCGCCGGTGCAATAGTCACTTTGAATTGCAATTGATTATTCAACAGCTATTCATATGCGCTGGATGCACTCGCCGGTGCCATAGTCACTTTGAATTGCAATTGATTATTCGACAGCTCTTCATATGCGCTGGATGCACTCGCCGGTGCCATAGTCACTTTGAATTGCAATTGATTATTCGACAGCTCTTAATATGCGCTGGATGCACTCGCCGGTGCAATAGTCACTTTGAATTGCAATTGATTATTCAACAGCTATTCATATGCGCTGGATGCACTCGCCGGTGCCATAGTCACTTTGAATTGCAATTGATTATTCGACAGCTCTTCATATGCGCTGGATGCACTCGCCGGTGCAATAGTCACTTTGAATTGCAATTGATTATTCGACAGCTCTTCATATGCGCTGGATGCACTCGCCGGTGCAATAGTCACTTTGAATTGCAATTGATTATTCAACAGCTATTCATATGCGCTGGATGCACTCGCCGGTGCCATAGTCACTTTGAATTGCAATTGATTATTCGACAGCTCTTCATATGCGCTGGATGCACTCGCCGGTGCCATAGTCACTTTGAATTGCAATTGATTATTCGACAGCTCTTCATATGCGCTGGATGCACTCGCCGGTGCAATAGTGACTATGAATTGCAATTGATTATTCGACAGCTCTTCATATGCGCTGGATACACTTGCCGGCGCTATCGCGATGTTGTCATCCGTCGTTTTGTGTACTTTCTTGTGTACTCGTACCCGCTCCTTTCTCTTTTATGTAAGGAGGTTCTCTAATCAGCTGTTGTCGATTGAATCTGCTATCTATAATTTCTGGCAACATGCACTCCTCATAGAAATTTCTGAGTTTTTCCTCCATCTGTGTTGCCCAGAATCAATCATCTCTCGATACTGTTGTAATCTTCATTCCGGTCGGCGTCCATAAACAAAAATAAGCCCGTTGCCTTTTCGTTATGTGCAATTGTCCTTGCACTTGATAATAGTAATGATGATTTGTATTCAGTTCGTCACCCTCAAAAATACGCCCTAGAAGATGAATTTGCTTTATTGCTTTAGCAGGTGATAAATCCTTCGCCGATTCAAGACACTTTACTTCGACGATTTTATCACTGTCCACGAGGCCGTCAGAAGTTGCACCTAACTGAGGTACAGTGTCATCGATGAAGAGGCCACACGGTAGAATATGGAATCCTAATTCTTCTTCCATTTGCTTCAAGGCGTTTGTCTCATTTTCCCTTCCGTATTCGAGAGAAGATAAATTTAGAAGTTGCGGGTATAGTATATTCTTCACAGTAGTTGCCCGTGGTGTAGTCTTTCCTAATCGGCATACCTTGCTGAAATTGGATGCAGTTAATAATTTTTTCCTATGACCCATCCACTTTTCGCTATTTGCCTGATCGCGAGTTTCCACTTCGATCTCGTCTCGCCTCGTTTGCCAGTGAAGGAGAATATTCGCGTGCCTTTTACACTCGGAAGAGTATACTGTCTCTTCCATATCTGGTTTTGCTGCGTTGGGGCCGTAATCCTGGTCGCACGATTGTTTTTTATTTAGGAAGGAGGATGCTTTCGCTTCTTTTTTATATTCCCTTGCTTTTTCTGCTGCATGCTTTCGACGTCCTTCCAGCTTTCTTACCATGGTTGGCGGCTCTTTATTCATTGCTGTACTCAATCTGCTAAACGCTTCTTTTGTGTTATATTGGACGACTGCAGCAGTGACTCTACCCTGATACGAGCCCTCTCGTCCAAAGTTTATCCTCTTGCCTCCGATGAATGTAGCAATGATATTATTAAAACTTTCAACAGCATTGTTATTTAGACCGTGCAGCAAACTCTCAGCTTTAGGGAAAAGTGGCTGCATCGCTCCTTCGATGCTTTGATATATACCAGCTTCTCTCAGTCGTGGTACGTAGTCCTCTCTATTGGGATCAGAGTATTTCTTACAGGAGTATGCTAACTTCTGACACTCCTTGTGTTCACCGAAAACGTGACTCGGTACATTTGTCAAGTCTTGCTTCAAATTTCTTATTCGTTCCGCGAGTGTTATTCCTTCTTGCAACCGGTATTCTACAGCTTTCTTCATACCAGTACGCAGGCGGAGAGCATTATTCTTTACGACAGCTCTTAGCTCTTTAGCGCGGCCTTTTGTTGCGATTTCGTTTATTTTTTTTACTGAAATTGCGTAGGAAGTGACTGGTGCATTCTATTTTTCATACCTGCACCATGTACTTTCCATATGGATTATTGTCCAATATCTTCTTGTACACACTGCTATCGCCATCGGCAACTAATATAGAGTATATTAGGCCGTGCATATCTATGCTGCAATTGAAACCTTCGACAATAGCAATACTTTCCAAGCCAGTTGAACTCTGATGACGGCTCCAGTTCTTGAAGCAACGATGCTCGCGCGGTTCTTCCTTCTTTATACCTGCTATTTGGCAAGTCATGCAGAATTTATTCTTCACGCTGATGTACAGCACTTTCTTCGTGTGGTATCCCACGATGGCTCCTACGCAAGAAAGAGAATTGTAATCATCTCCGCGGTTTGACATTTTCATCCAGCTACCATCCGCGACAACTGGGATAAACGGTACATTAGATTCTGGATATACGTCGCCTCTTGCTATAGCTAATGCTTTTTCTTCTTTTCAGCATCTTCCATTTGGCGGTGTGCGGCCACTTCGAGGGCATCGATTAGGTCCTTCTGACAGTTCTCGTAGATCCTTTTCGTCATACAGGACACATTCATGGCAATCAATATGTCCTCTAGTTGATTATATCCGCCGCCCGTCATCATTGTTGCGGCAACAGCGGCGTGGTTGATGTCCATAGTGGCATCACTCTTCCGAAGACAGGATATACGCTCTGTGTATTTGCACATTTTGCACTCTGCATAACACACTTTTTCTAATCCATTCTGTTCATATCTAACTATATCAAAATCTTCGATGCCACAGCCAGTAATCGAATGTTTTTGAAGATTTTTTATTTGCTCGAAAACATGCGCAAAATCAACGAAGTCTATTCCTTCCGAAATTGGGTTTCCCGACTGTTGTGGTTCTGCATTCTCCACCACCCAGTAATCGGTATCGCTTCCAACATCTTCATTCGTTTCTTCGTTCATGTCTGTTATGGAAGGTATCTCATCGCTAACTGGCAGCTCATTATCTTCCGGCACCGATTTGAATACTTCTTCGTCTTTGTCGAAATCTACTTCTTCTATAATTTCTTCTTCGTCCGTATCGAAATATACTTCTTCCACAATTTCTTCCGTGTCAGTATCGAAATCTACTTCTTGTACAATTTCTTCGATAATTGGGATATCTTCAAAATTTCCTACGTCTTCTTTATGTATTCTGTCCGTAGGAAAATCATCCGCAGCAGATGTGCTTGGATGTGTTTGGTACGAGGTACCTGCTTCCGCCACTGTACCTTGAATTACCGTGAGGCACGCTGTCTTCTTCAATCGTTGTCTGCACGTAAAGAGTCAATAATCAGTAACAAGTGGTACATACACAGAAATAAGAAAAACATACAGGAGAAAGTAAAAGAAGATATACAGTAAAATCACCATGTAAGTGAAAGCCTCGGAACAAAGCAAGTTTAAATACCCGTGCACGTGTGAGACAATACTAACGCAATCAAAATTTAAGATTAAAACTTCTGTATTTTTGGTGCCATTTTCATGACACTTCTACCAACATGTTTGTTAAAATCTCCTGATTAAAATAATATCAAACACGACATAAAGCTGGGTTTAGATTAGTCCAGTCGCTGGATCCAGTGAGTGGTTTGACTGGAAATCACGTCGACGTCTACATTATTCCAGTCGCTGGATGCAGCGAATGGTTCGACTGGAAATCAGGCGATATCTTGATTATTCCAGTCGTTACTCAACCGTTGAAAGTGGTAGAGTGTAATAATAATAGATTCGCGCAAAAGAAGGATAAAAAACATAAAAGTAGCATCGAAAAGTAGACTTTCGATTCAGTCGAAATCTGCTGGAATGACAGCACTGTACTGGAATGAACACACTGTTTGCATTATTCCAGTTCTAATCCAGTGCTGTACTGGATCACTGGACTGGACTAATGTAAACCAAGCTTAAATCGGACAACTTTTACTTATCGTGGATACGAATCATTTATATTTATATAATATCAAAACCATATCGTGTTTGGTGTCATTTTAGTCAGAAAATCCTCACAAATATGTTGGTAAAAAATTTATAAAAAAGAACCAAAAATAAAATACTTATAATTGTGAACTTCGTTTGCATCGGTGTTGTCCTTCACCGATTTTCGATTTCGAATTGGGTTACACGATCGCACAGTGGTTCCAAAGTGTCTTTTTGCGGTAAAAATTTCGTATCTCCATCAATTCTCAACCGATTTTTCATTTCTTTGGTTCGTTTTGTCGGGGATAAAATTTGCTATAATATCAAATACCTGAATTGCGACCAAAACGTGTTTTTTTCTATCTTTTTTTCTGACAAAGATGGATGAAAATTTTAGCAAAATAATCTTTGGGGCTAATTTGATAAGATTTTACTTATCCAAGTAGTTTTTTTTAACGTAAAACCTTCAATTGGCACTAGGGTAGCGATGCCCCAATGGGCGGTCCGAGAGCATGAGCATTCATCGCGTTTTCCAAAGCTCGCGTGGAAGGGGGCACTCGAAACCAATGACGTTGCGGACATGTAACGGATGGGGAAAACTCTAGTAGTGTGCGTGTAGGCTCGTACCCTGAAATCAGCATGTAACCATTACATGCTCTCGAAACGCCCATCGGGGCATCGCTGCACTAGGGAATAGCGGACACATAAAACAGGCGATTTGTTGACACGTCAGAATGTTTGAAATACAACTTTACAATGGCTCAAAATTTGGAATGTCTACTGAGTTTACTACAACCAGAACCGTCTAAAATATCAATTTAATGTATGATTATAGAACCTAATAGCGTTCAGAAATATCGAAGAACGTCAAAAACCGTGATTTATTTTTTTACGACATTTTAGCGAAACACAAATATATGACATTTTAGCAAATTTAATCCCAGACAAAACCAGCAAAAAAGATAAAATCAGTTAAGAATTCACTGGAGGGAGGTGGAAGAAGGTGACATGGAGGTGGAAAGGAAAGGTGGTGGGGGAGGTAAAGGAATTCAAGTATCTGGGGTACACGCGGATGAGGAACGGGGGACAGGAGGCACATGTAGGAGAAAGGGTGAGGAAGGGGGCAGCAGTGATGGGTCAGGTGTGGGGGATAGGGAAGAGGCGGTTTGGAAAGGACTGGGTGAAAGGGTACGACTGTTTGAGAAGTTGGTATGGGCTACGGTAAGCTATGGAGTGGAGGTGGGGGGGGGGGTGGAAGTGTAGGGACTGAGTTGAGGGAATGCAGGAAAGGTTTCTGAGGTGGGTGTTGGGGGTGGAATGGTGTACACCAGGATACATGGTGAGGGAGGAGATGCCGAGGGAGATGTTGAGAGGAAAGGCGGGGATGAGAGCATGGAGGTATGAAAGGAAGTTGGTGGAGGGGGGAGGAGCTGGCAAGGAGATGTTGGGAGGAGATTAAGGGAAGGGTAAAGAGGGGGAAAGTGCTGGCGGGGTGGGAAAAGGAAAGGAAGGAGTACTATGAGGAAAGGGGGTGGACAATAGAGGGGATAGAAAGAATGAGGGAAAGGGGGGAGCTGAGCGGGGAAGAACTGGTGTGTAGGGGAAGAAGAATTCCGGGAGGAGGAAAGATGGAAAAGGATTCAAGAGTCGGAATATAATAAATGGTATAGGGTGGTGAAAGGGGAAGGGATGCCAGGATACTTGAGGAAGGGATGGGGGGAAAGCAGGTGGCAAAAGGTGGCGAAATTTAGGTTGCGGAATGGGATGAGGGGGGGGGGAAGTATTGGGAGGAGGAAGAAAAGAGGAAGTGTAGGATATGCGGATGGGGAGAGGAAACATGGGAACATGTATGGGGGGAATGTATGTATTGGGAGGAAGGAGGGTGGCAGGAGAGGGTAGAGTACCTACTGGATGATGAGGGCGGGGGGGGGGAGTGGATGAGGAGAGTGGAGGAAAGGAGAGGGGAAGGAGTGGAGGAATGAGAGAGGAAGGAATGAGAGTGAGTGGTGGCGTGCGGAAGCGGGGGTCAAAGGATAGGGAAGGGGGGTGAAGGCGGCGTGCGTGACGGAGGAGAGCGGGTGAGAGAGCGAGCGAGAGTTAGGAGCGTGTAGGTTTAAGGAATAGATTTAAGGAGTAGACTAAGGAATAGGTTAAGGTGAATGTAGAGAAAGGAGGAGATGGAGATGTATGCGGATTGTAATCCCCAAGGGGAAACGAATAAACAATATATATTGTGGTTAAGAATTCAGTGAGATACGGAATTTCGTCCACAGAAAGGCATTTTGAGCGCTATCGCCAATTAAACAAAATCGGATTGACACCGCAGTGGCAAATGGTGGCAGCTCATTCCTTTCTGAATTTGTTTATTTCATTCTTACCCACATTCCAAATGCAAAAGATGTGGTTGGGAAAGATTGGATAAAGCATTATTATTGTTTATTATTTACTAATAAAGTTACCTAGTACGGACGTGGGCTCATCCGCTTCCGTTCAGTTAGTGTTCGCCCCAGGTGAACAAGTGAAAGCCCCTTCCCAAGTGTTGTTGGCCACTGCGTGGGTGAGTTTACGCACGGCATGCGAAGACACAAACTCGCTTCTCAAAAGGTTCTGGGAATATGAAGGTCTCCCTTCTGCTCCACCCCGTCTCACGGAGGATGAAGAAATGTGCAAAAGCTGCATTATTTAAAATGTCGCTTTGCACCACAAGCGACTCATGCAATTGCCTCGCATCGGGCTCGATAAAAAATAAATCACGGTTTTTGACGTTCTTCGATATTTCTGAACGCTATTAGGTTCTATAATCATACATTAAATTGATATTTTAGACGGTTCTGGTTGTAGTAAACGCAGTAGACATTCCAAATTTTCAGCCATTGTAAAGTTGTATTTCAAACATTCTGACCTGTCAACAAATCGCCTGTTTTATGATTTCGCTATTCCCTAGTGCCAATTGAAGATTTTACGTAAAAAAAACTACTTAGATAAGCAAAATTTTATCAAATTAGCACCAAAGATTGTTCTACTAAAGTTTTCATCCAACTTTGTCAGAAAAAAAGATAGGAAAAAACACGTTTTGGTCGCAATTCAGGTATTTGATATTATAGCAAATTTCATCCCTGATAAAACAAGCCAAATAAATGAAAAATCGGTTGAGAATTGACGGAGATACGAAATTTTGACCGCAAAAAGTCACTTTGGAACTACTGTGCGATCGACGTATGAGCCATATTACACGCTTCACTTCTTCCAAGGGGAACCACCCTAACTAGGGGTGATAGAAATTAACACTAAGGTTACATAGTCACAATTTTGATCTCTAATCGTGATTTTACTGTAGATCCTACATTTTTAGAAGTTTGTCGACAGTCTCGAACGTAGGAGAAGAGAGCAAGTGAAAAAAAGGACTGCCGACTGCATCCATCTTTTTCATTCGCTATCCTTCTCTACGGCCGAAACTTATTACCACTAAATATGTATTATTCAAATTATACCGTGTTTGGTGTAATTAATCATTACAGAAACATCACAAATGTTACGATGCATTATTTATGAAAATATTATTATTATTATTGCATTACTCTGAACATCATTCTAATATATCTTGGTGAGACGAAGAGGAACGTAACGTGATACAACTGTTCTTCTTAGACAACGTGATTCCCTCGCTACGCAAACCGAAGGAAATGCACATTTAGCCCGTTTTCTTTTCAATCGCACACATCTGCACAACCGTCTCCGCTACTCGCAAGCGAAGGCAGCCACAAGCAGACATGCCTGCGATACGCGGCTGTGCGAGTGTACAGGCTCGCGTGCACTTTGACCTAGTGATGCGCCATATTTATCGATAACTGCATATATCGATATTTGCCTGTCAGAATATCGATATTTTTTATCGATATTTTTTATCGATATTTCAAACACCGATAATTACACGTATCAATACTTTTGGTCCACATATCGATAATTTTTTGCACCCTCCATGAGTCATGGCCTGAGTTGCTACGCAATTTTAGTTTACTTTTCATTTTTAGTATTTAGTTGCATGTGTGCGTGTTCATTAAACCGAAATTGCGATTCAGCGTGGCTTCGTATCCTCCATCGTATTACTACGTGTAAGTCAAATTCATTAATTTTTTTTCATATTCATATTGAATGGTACCCATGATATTTTTTATTAAAATATTAATTATAGTTTGTTTTTCATTTTTAGTATTTAGTTGCATGTGTGTTTGTGTGTGTACCGTTAAGTAAGGTTAAGGTTCAACGTGACTTCCTACCCTACATCGTATAACAGTACACATTAACATTTCCATTATCCTTTCAAATAATGATTAGCTATAAAGTTGAAGTTACAGTAAAAAACAATATTAGTCTACGATATCTGTTTTAGTGTCAAAATTTAAGAGCGACATTTGGAAGTATTTAGTAAAAAATGAAAATGGAGGTCAATGTGGGCTATGCCATAAGATTGTTAGGGCTAGTGGTAATACCACCAATTTACATTCCCATCTTGCTCACAATCATCCACATATCAAGTCATGTATTGTCAAAGGAAAAAAGATGAAAGTTGTTAAAACGGTAATGTATTGCTAATTTATTTCATTGTTTTAATCTTAGTAATAAAAATGGTAATAATACAGGAATATGTTTTTCAGTAGGTAAGGGATGATAATTTCGTGGATGATGTGGATAATGATTTCCTACAAGTAGAAGGATTAAAACCAGATTCTCAACAATCCCCAACAAAACCCACTTCGTCTCAGCAATCAATTTCTACGTGTTCGAAAAAAATACAACAAAGAGTAGATACAGCATTTTCTCTTCAAAAATCATATTACGGTATTTACTGTATTTATTTTAAAATATTTTATATCAATGAGACGATACTCTCGATAATACTTTGGTATATTTTTTAATTTCGCATTTATGTAGATGGAGGATCAAAAGCTGTTGATATAACAAATAGACTTCTGTTTATGTTTGCGAAGGGCAAAATGCCATACAGCACGGTAGAAAAAGAAGGGTTCAACACTTTCATTAAATATGCTATTCCTCTATACAAAATACCTGATAGGAAGACTATCACCAGTCTGATGGCAGAAAAATACGACGTACTTTCAAACATGATAAAAAACGAGTTATCCGCTGTAAAAAATATAGGGTCATTCCACGCGAATTCGGACACTTTTCGGAGTAACATTTCGGATTTTGGTGCAACTTGGATATGTTGTAGTCTCCAGGGGTATATAAACATATCTCGAAGGATTTTTCGAAATGTCAAAAATTGTGGATGTTACAGTTCTCTGAAATATAGTGTTTACTTTTTTCCAAAAATTATAACTGTTGAACTAATAAACTGATAAAGATGACCTTTTGGGTGCTTACAGTGGAGATATAAGAGTACCTAATAAAAATTATTTTACTTAAGGGAAGAGGTCACTGAAAAAATCGCGATTTCGACCATTTTTAAGAAATTTTTTTTTTGCATTTTTGGCAAGTCTGAACCCTTGTTCAACCGTACACAACATGGTTTGACATTCAGTGTTGCCTTTCTACCAGAAAAACCTATTTTTCTAAAACCTTGCGAAAGGGCTGAAAACCAAAACCTTCTTTTTCGGTATATTTCTCTATTATTTATCTCTTTGAGTATGTTCAATCGCTGACTAGTGTTTCGGGAAATCTAAATTAACTGCGTGGCCTTGACATTGTTTATTTTCACCAATGGCCAAAATGCGTTTCACGATTCTAAAACGCACGCGTGCTCTGTAACAGAATCCATTGGACTGCGCCTACTAAACTACGAACGCTTTCTTACAAAGTACAGTATGTGACTGAGTTCGTGGTCAGGTTGCGTATCCTTCGGCCATCTGTAACGCGGCCAATAACTCCGCCATGTACAGTAGGTAAATTTCTAAGCGGGCCCAAAAGGGTCAGTGGCTGCCGACAGAGGTCAGTCTCTCCGGGCGCTAGACACCATATTTTTTTAAATCTTTCAAAACTTCGGTTTACGTGAGAATACAGAGTGAGATTTTATGGTGCAGTGAACTTAAGTGGTATAAAACGAGTGAAATGGACCTCATTAGCCGAAAATAGTCGCAAAAGTAAGAGTAGAGTGAAGCGTGCTATTATTATAGGTTATAAAGTGATTGCAGAAAACATATGTATATTTTATCAATTTGATATTTTCTGTCGGGTTGCAAAATTTACTTCTAGTGTTACAGAAATGCTATAGTAAAAAATATGCCAAATGTAAAGGCCATGGAAGATGCTGTGATGGCTATTTTAGATCACTGTAGCTCTGTAGACAGCAATCCTAACCATGCCAGATGTCCTAAGGGCAAGCAACCAAAGTGATACGAAACACTGTCAAATGAAAATTTGATGGCAAGGTGCTGTAAGGGACGCACTCAAAATGCAAATTAATCTCTCCATGCAAAAGTGTGGAGATTCTGCCCGAAGACAACATTTGTATCGTAGGCAAGACTTGAAGTAGCTGTGGCATGTGCTGTTTCAGAATTTGATATGGGTTATATACGCTCATTGACAGTGAGGAAACAAACAGCTGGGCAAGTTGTTCTAAAACAGCTATAAGTATAGCAAGAGACAGAGACAACAGAAGAGAAACCTGCAGTACATAACAGCAATCCAGTACAAGAAAGCGCTTTAAGAAGAAACAAAACATAAAGAGACGCAAGATTGATGAGGATCTGCATCAACCAGGTGGATTTTAGACTATACAAAAAGGGAAGTGGTCTGGAATTTACTCTTTAGATTTAAAATGCAATTATCTCAAAACTTACTTTTTTAATATATTTAATGTTCCTTGCGCAAAACTGTTGGTCCGATTCTCTTACAGCTTGGCGTGCTTCAAGAGTAACATGAAAGCAAAAAGATTGTGTATCGGCATGAAGAAATCTGCAAAACTCTTTGCGCTGCACTTGCTTTTCCTCAAAATTTTGATGAAATTTTGCATTTTTGACATTTAATAAATTCAATCATTTTTAGCTTAAAAACTATGAGACGTAGAAACTTCTCGATACACAATTTTTTACTTTACTATGGACCCTTCTTCGCTGTAAAACCTGGAGGTTGTGGCATCACACACTTTGCGCAAGAAGGTTTTTGAAGTTATGCTTGATTTTTGTAACGTAATGTAAATTCTATGAAAACCAGTGATTAAAACTGTGTCCCGACTGGCATAAGGGCTTTACTTCAAACCTACTTCCTTCCCTTAAGAGGAATTCCGCATGTCTCAAATATTTTCGGATTTCAAAATTTCAGTGACCTCTTCCCTTAATAAAAACGAATATTTTACCATTTATTTAGCAATTGTTCTTAACAAATGCAATTTTATAGTTGAAGGCACCTTTTTAAAATTTGGAAAAAATAGGAAGATATAGCCCTGTTTTTCGTCTTTACGGACATGTTTTGAAAAACGTGGACGATTTAAGATTGGCCAAATGAAAATTGATTGAATGTAACGCTGCGTCAAATCACACCGGCTCGACTGGTCGCTCGGGCCCACAGTGGTCTGGAATTAAGAATTTGGTGACATTTGTCTATAGCTTTTAAACTATAAAAGATATCGAAACGAGACTTGCGCCAAAAAATAGGAAAAAATTATCCCCTTCTAATGATGCATAACTTAATATTTTTTATATTTATTTATTTAATGTTTTCAAACTTTTTTAAGTTAATTGTTATAAAAAAAATTGAAAGCTGTTGGTACTTTATTTGGTACTTTATTTAATACTCTTTTCAGTGGTTTAAGTCGCATGTTGAGAAAACTTTTCGTTTCCAGGATATAAGGAAAGTAGTCGGGAAAAGTACGTGGTCCGGGTCGAAAAATTTAGTTATTTATATCAGGCATGGAACTAAAGTGAACGCAGCGGCCGATTTTCGGAGGCAACGCCTCCTTTCTCCCGCCGCGCGTCTTTGTCCCCGCAGCGGGCCTAGGAGCTTCGAGCGCCTCAGACCCGTACCATATGAATCGCGCGTGGCGCATTGGGGCGACATTGTATCAATAGGTTTCCACATCGACCCAGAGAGCACAATTGTCGATGCGTTTTTGTTTTGTCAACGCGCCACGCGCGGTTCACGTGGTACGGGCCTGAGGCGCTCCACGAACCTGGGCCGCCGCGGGGGCCAAGACGCGCGGCGGGAGAAAGGAGGCGTTGCGTCCGAAAAACGGCCGCTGCGTTCACTTTAGTTCCATGCCTGATTTATATATTAATTCTTCAGCTTCGGGATCTAGATTTTGTTCTTTTTATTGCATGATTTTATTCTGATTGCTGATATATATGGGTCGGATGTTAACAGAAGTTTGTGAAATATATCTTCATTCGTTGATTTTCGTGACATTTTTCTGGTGTTCCTATTTCTAATTTTTTTTAAATCTTTTTGACGTATTTCCTGTGCCTCTTCGGAGAGTTGTCCAATTGTAAGTAATTGCGTTTTTTATAATTTATGCACCATGCATTAATATTTTGTGAACAGAAGCTAGCATGTAATACCAGCCATAGTGTGCCACAAAATGCTTTGCGGTATCTTGTGTAAATACCCGAAATTTATCAACATCTATTCGATGTGTAGAGGAAATCGCCTGTAATATAATACGGAATTGTTGAATTAATTACAATTTTTCAAAATTTATTTGGTACAAGGGATGTGATACGTAAAACACGACGCGGCGTAACACTGACGGCTTTAAACTGTAAAAATTTGAAAAGTTGGACGAAGTTGGAAATGATTGTTACGTGATTACATAGAGGAAGATTTGCTGAAAATATTTTAATTTGGTAGGATGTGGGACTCTTTGGGACTTTAAAGATATCCTCTCTTAAAGTAAAGAATCTCGAAAATTTACCATGCTGCATTCAGCATTATTTTTTTAATGGATTATTTACATTAATTATTAATAAAAGATGCCATTTTATCGCACAAGACTGCTCTTTAATTTAAAAACAAGCGATTTTCACTACTTTCCTCTACTATTCGACTTTCCTTATAACTTGGAAACAAAAAATGTTATCAACATGCGACTTAAACCACTGAAGAGTATTAAATAAAGTACCAATTAAACAGCTATTAAATTTTTTTTATAACAATTAACTTAAAAAAATTTTAAAAACAATAAATAAATAAATGTAAACATTATTAAGTTATACATCATTAGAAGGGGACGATTTTTTCCTATATTTTGGCGCAAATTTCGTTTTGATATCTTATATAGGTCAAAAGCTATAGACAAATGTTACCAAATTCTTAATTCCAGACCACTGTGGGGCCGTGCGGTACTCGCAGCGACCAAGCGGCTATATCTGCCACTTTTATATAGGGTATTAATGAGGACCGCTGCAAGGTTTAATAACGTTAATAGTTACTGGAAACTCACTCACTCTCTGTCGATGGCACTTATTGTTTGAAACATTTAAGTTGCCATTGTTGAATGGAAACCACGAGAAGGTGGTGAGTATTGTTCCATCGGGAGAGGAGGGGATGTGATGGGATTATGTTAAAGGATAAATATTTTATCGTATCTTTGAGCGGATTTTGGAATAAATGACCGGTTATGTAATTATTTATTTGATAATTGCTACAACTTTTAATTTGTCACTGTATGAATAGACTTTAATATAAATGAATGAAAGTTTCGCGTTCCAGAAATTGTTTTTGCAATCTATTGAGCAATAGAACAATATCAAAAACATTCACGATTATTACTAGAGAGATGTGGACTTGCAAAAACCATTTCTGAAACGCGAAACTTTCATTCATTTATACCAACGGATACAGGTGTCTCATTTAAAAGCTAAAGTCTATTCATACAGTGACAAATCAAAAGTTGTAGCAATTATCAAATAAGTAATTACATAACCGGTTATTTATTCCAAAAGACGCTAAAAGATGCGATAAAATATTTATCCTTTAACATAATCCCATCCTCTCCCGATGCGGTCCTCATTAAGGGGGTAGACACGTCACGTGACACATGTAATGCAATGCTCTGTAATACCGACAATCTAACCTCAAACATGGGTTTGGAATTTTTCGTTTTTCGTCCTTATATGAGCAGATTTCGGGCTGGGCGAGGTCTCATTCGAAAGAGGCAGATTCCATGCGGAGCGCTCTGCTCACCGTTTGAGTCACAAAACTCTTTTAGTGGCCTAAAAATACTTAAGGAGGTAAACACGCCACGTGACACGGGTAATGCAGCGCGCTGTATACCAACACAATCTGGCCCGAAACATGGGTCTGGGATATTACGTTGTTTGTCCTTATATGAGCAGATTTTGGGCTGGGCGAGGTCTCATTTGGAAGATGAAGGTTCAATGCAGCGCGCTCTGGTCATCGTTTGAGTCACAAAACTCTTTTAGTGACCTACCAATACTTGGAATCTGCGAGTGTATTTTGTCGATTTTTTCTCTACTTTGGACACTCATATTATTACATATCAACACAATCTCGTCGAACCATGACCAGAGCGCGCTGCACTGAACCTTCATCTTCCGAATGAGACCTCGCCCAGCCCAAAATGTGCTCATATAAGGACAAACAACGTAATATCCCAAACCCATGTTTTGGGCCAGATTGTGTCGGTATACAGCGCGCTGCATTACCCGTGTCTACCCCCTTAATACCCTATGTAAAAGTGACAGATATAGCCGCTTGGTCGCTGCGAGTACCGCACGGCCCGAGCGACCAGTCGAGCCGGTGTGATTTGACGCAGCGTTACATTCAATCAATTTTCATTTGGCCAATCTTAAATCGTCCACGTTTTTCAAAACATGTCCGTAAAGACGAAAAACAGGGCTATATCTTCCTATTTTTTCCAAATTTTAAAAAGGTGCCTTCAACTATAAAATTGCATTTGTTAAGAACAATTGCTAAATAAATGGTAAAATATTCGTTTTTATTAAGTAAAATAATTTTTATTAGGTACTCTTATATCTCCACTGTAAGCACCCAAAAGGTCATCTTTATCAGTTTATTAGTTCAACAGTTATAATTTTTGGAAAAAAGTAAACACTATATTTCAGAGAACTGTAACATCCACAATTTTTGACATTTCGAAAAATCATTCGAGATATGTTTATATACCCCTGGAGACTACAACATATCCAAGTTGCACCAAAATCCGAAATGTTACTCCGAAAAGTGTCCGACTTCGCGAGGAATGAAGGGGACGCACAGGCTTGAATAGAAATGAAGGGGATGCATAGGCTTACAGTTTGTCCGGAGAAGGTTAGATAGACAGAGAAGCATCTTGTTTCGCACAAGTTTCTGGAAAGGGTCTAGCGGGATAAGCATAGTGAAAAGTGCCCTTGAACCGATTTTAGCTGGCAATGCACCTTTCAATAGTGTAGCACAGGAATAGATTGTACACCAAGTTTCAACCCCCCATCTCAACCAGGAGGGTAGTTATAGGGTAAATTCGAATTTTCGGTTTTGGCCATATTTTCCCTATTTAAGGCTGCCGTCTCAAGTTTGTTATGGTCCGAATCGACCGTGGCGTCCTCAGTAAACAGACGGACCCTAATGAAACTACTGCGGTCGGTAAAAAGAAGTGGTAAAGAGGTGACATCTTCAGGTACTCTATGTAGACGAATTTTTGACGCATAGTTGCCACATTTTCTGTTCTCCCCGTCTCCGCCGCGCTGTTGCCACAGCTTCTTCTACTGAGAAGTTTTGGAGGAATACGGCACGAGAGCTGCGTCTAGGCAGGGATCAGCGGCCTTCAACTACCGCTGATGGAGGGGGGAACACGTACAGGAGCGGTGGTTATGTGTGCGGAACAGCGGGCATCAGTCACTCACACATAACCACCGCTCCTGTAGGTGTTTGCCCCTCCATCAGCTGTAGATGTAGCGCGTCCGATTGCTGCGTCTAGCATCAGAGCCTCGCTGAACGTAAAGGAGGATAGCAATAATGGAAGATAGAGAGGTTGGGTAGTGAAGTTAGGAAACATGTCAATGAAACAATACTAATTTGCGTATCAATAGTTTTTATTTATACGTAGAAGGATGTAATATTTTGTATAAATAATGTGCAATTTCAAAGCATACAATTTGAATAAGGTACATCACCGAAGTGTAACACGCCGATCGTAATGAAATCTAAAATGCTATAATTCTTCTAAAAACATATAACGCTTTCTTTTCTATATAACTATACATCAAATTATCTTTTTTATCAACAAGAATTGTCTATTGTTTAAATACAAATTTAATAACGTAATCATTTTTACCACAAAATTACCTTTTTTAAAAAAGGTACAAAAAAGAGCGCCAAGTATATAATCCCATCAAAAAAGATCCCATTTAAAAACATTGTCATAAATTAATACCTGTTGCGGCCGCCGAAAGCGCGCCGCAGCTCGCGTTTGAATGTTCACCCGCTAACGCGCACGAACAGCTGACGAGTCAGCTGAGGGCGCTGACACTTCGGTGTTTACTGTAACGTCTTTTCGACGCGCTCGCCCGGCGACCGTTAGTTCGCCTCCATCCGAATTGCGACACGCACGCACGCACGCACCTTTTTCTGATTTTCTTCGCGCCCATTGCGCTGATTATCAAGCCGCTTTGTTCTGCGACCCAAGTCGCGAAACGCCCACGTGTTCAGTGTACTATATTGTGCTGAATCTCCTTCCCATCGAATCGCCCAGCGCCGGCAATATTTAAGATTCGCTCTTGGCGAAATCATTGGTCCTTCGAGCCGGAGATCTTTGAAGGAAGAGCACAGCGAGCGTCCCTCATGGCTGGTGGATCGGAAAGCGGAGAAGAGGGCACCTCGCCCACAGCGAGTTGGACGGCCCTCATCACGAAGATCCGAGCGTTGGTCTCGTCGATGCACCGCCTGCCGATCAATTATAAGAAGATGGGCCAGGCAAAATTCTCGGTGGATAACGCTCGGGCAAGGATAGAGCTTCTGGACGACCTCTGGGTCCAATGCCGGGAGCTGAACCTGGAGTTGGAGGCGCAGGTTCCCACGGCCGAGCGCGGGAAATGCCCCTATCTGAGGGACGAGGAGTTCGCCGACGCCGAGGAGGAGTACTGGACGGTCAAGGACTTCCTGCTGGAGGTCATCCAGTCTATCCGCGGCGCCCCTGCCGACGGAGCCACCACGAGCGCAGCCACCTCCGGACCAGGAGCAGCAAGGAGCCGAGCCAAGCTCCCTCGCCTCGATCTTCCGCGTTTCTCCGGTGAGTACCAGGAGTGGCAGGCATTTCGCGATTTGTTCACGTCGCTTGTGATTAAAGACGCGGTTCTCGACGACGTCGAGCGGCTACAATATTTAAAAACGTCGTTAGAAGAACAGACGCGAACTTCGCAACCGCCTGGGCGGCCTTGACGCGTCGTTTTGACAACAAACGAGCTCTCGTCGCGACCCACGTCCGCGCGCTCATAACAATGCCGCCGATGTCGGATGATTCTGCCGCGGAGCTAACGCGAGTGTGCGACACGACGAACCGATCTCTCTCGCTCCTCGCAAATTTGGGCTGCCCCACCACTCATTGGGACGCCCTCGTAGTCGGGCAGGTGTGCTTGAAGCTGGAGTCCGGGCTCCTCGAGGAGTGGGAGAAGTTGCTCGGCACGCGGACCGACCCCCCCACTTACGACGAATTAGATCGGTTCCTCGAGTCGCGCATTCGCTCGCGGGAGGCCACACAGGCACATGAGGAGGCGAAGGCTCGCGCTCGCGGCGAGGCGCCTAAAGCCTCGAAGTCGGCCCCCTCGTCGAAGTCAACCACCTCGTCAAACGCTCGGGTGTGCGCCACGAACGCCGCGTCTGAACCCCCTCGGGCTGCGAACAAGTCCCAATGCCCCATGTGCCGGGCGCGCCACGCCGCGTATCGCTGCAATGCGTTCCGAGCACTGCAGCCTGAGCAGCGTCGCGACTTCGCCAATTCGAAACGGCTGTGCTTTAACTGCCTCGCGCCCGGTCACATGGCGCCGTCGTGCCCAGTCACTGCCGTGTGCTCGCGTTGCGGTCGGCGGCATCACTCGCTTCTTCATACGGCCAACGCCGATGCGGGCGCTGATGTCCTTCCGACAACGGTCCCGGCGGCCCCGGCGCCCTCGACGGCGGGCGGCGCCGCGCCCGCGAATGCAACGCTGCATGCCTGCGTAACTTCCGGCGCTCCGGATGAGGGGCCGGTGTTGCTCGCCACCGCAATCGTTCGCGCTGGATCGGCGGGTGGAGGAGATGCGACTGACATCCGCGTGCTGTTGGACCAAGGAGCCCAGACGTCCTTGATATCGGAGTCCATCGTCCAGACCCTGCGTCTCCCACGTCAGCCAACGCGGACCTACCTGACGGGCGCATTGGACGGGAAGCTGGGTATTTCCCGCGCGCAGGTGCGCCTTTCGTTGACGCCGTATCTCGGAGACCGGCCAGCCATCACCATCAAGGCGAAAGTGGTTCCGCGGGTCTCCTCGTACCTCCCGGAGTGGACCTCTCTCCCGCAGTCTCAAATCTCCTTCGCGGGACTTCCGCTCGCCGATCCGGAGCCGTCTACCCGCCGGCCAGTCGATTTAATCATCGGGGCCGATTACTTCGGCGCGCTGTTATTGTCGGGGCTGCGCCGTGGCAGCCCTTCTGCCCTCATCGCCCAAGAAACCATCTTCGGGTGGATCGTGTCCGGACCCACCGGCCGCCCGCCCTCAGCGAGTGCGGTCAACCATATCGCGACCGAAACCGTCGACCACGACGACCGCCTACACGAACTGCTCAAGCGGTTTTGGGAGATCGAAGAGCCGCGAGTTCCGGCATCGCTCTCACCGGACGACGAGCGATGCGAGCAGCATTTTCGGGAAACGCACTCGCGCCAGGCGGACGGTCGGTACGTCGTGCGGCTTCCCTTCAAGGACGGGCCTCTTCTCGATGTCGGTGCATCCCTCCCACGCGCGACCGCGATGCTGCGGTCTCTCGATCGTCGCTTGGCACGGAACGCCACTTTGGAGGCCAAATATCGGGCGTTCCTACGTGAGTACGAGGATCTGGGCCACATGGAGGAGGTCGCCCCGGCTCCCAATTGCGACGCCCCGGCGACGCGCGTGTACCTCCCGCACCACCCGGTGGTGCGCGAGACCGACGGGAAACTCCGCGTCGTGTTTAATGCGTCGAGCCCGACGTCCAACGGGACGTCGCTCAATGACCACCTGCTGATCGGTCCCAAGCTACAGCAGGACGTCGTCACTATCCTCCTGCGGTGGCGCCTCCCTCGATTCGCGCTCAAGGCCGACATCGAGAAGATGTACCGTCAGATTCGCGTGCACCCGAGCGACGCGGAATACCAGTGCGTGTTGTGGCATCGCTGCCCCGAAGCCGTGCCGTCGACCTTTCGGTTGCAAACCGTCACTTATGGCACCGCCGTCGCGCCCTACCTCGCCCAGCGTGTGCTGCAGCAGCTCGCCATCGACGAAGGGGGGGAGTATCCGCGCGGGCGGCGCCTCCTCGGGAGCAATTTCTACGTCGATGACGTGCTATTCGGCTCAGACGAGGTCGCGTCAGCTCTCGCGGAACGTGATGAACTCTGTGCTTTGCTCGCGCGCGGCGGGTTCACATTGCGGAAGTGGGCGGCGAGTCACCCGTCGTTAAACCCTGAAGATAGGCCCTGTGCCGCGGAGACGTCCCCGGTGCCCTCTGCGCCGGACGGACCGGAATCGTGTGCCGTCCTGGGGATCCAATGGGCTCCTCAGGAGGACGCGTTTCATTATTGGATTGCGCCCTCTTCTGCCCCCGCGACGACGAAGCGCACCGTCCTGTCGGTGGCGTCGCGGCTGTATGACCCGCTCGGCTGGGTATCGCCGGCGGTGGTTGTTGCTAAAATTATGTTGCAGGACCTGTGGCTGCGAGGAGCGGATTGGGATGTTCCTCTTCCGTCGGACATGCTGGAGAAGTGGCGGATACACATCGCTGCACTTCCTCTCCTGGAGTCAGCGCGCATCCCCCGATGGTGCGTGCTGGACGCCTCCACCACCGGTTGTGAGCTGCACGGGTTCGCCGACGCGTCGTCGAGAGCGTACGCTGCAGTGGTATACGCTCGGATCGTTCGGCGGGACCAGACCGGGGCCCAGGTCACCTTACTTGTCGCGAAAACGAAGGTCGCGCCGGTCAGGACGGTTAGCATTCCGCGATTGGAACTTTGTGCCGCCGCGTTACTTGCTCGCCTTCTGCAGCGAGTGGCGTCCGAGGCTCCGTGGCCCTCCGCGGTGCTCTACGCTTGGACGAACTCGCGAGTTGTGCTCTGTTGGTTGCAGCGGCACACCTCTCACTGGAAGGTATTCGTCGCGAATCGAGTGGCGGAAATCCAATCGTTGATTCCGGCGGCAGCGTGGAGGCATGTCCCGACGCACGACAACCCGGCCGATTGCGCCTCTCGGGGCATGCACCCCCGCGACTTGCTGCGTCACGACCTCTGGTGGGGGGGGGGGGGGGCCTTTGTGGCTTTCGAGGGCGCCCTTGGAGTGGCCGGCGTCGGCTGAGCCGGACAACTCGCGGCCCATGGAGGAGGAAGCGCGAACGGCGGCGGCCCACGTTGTCGCCGCACCGCCGCCCAGCCCGTTAGATCCGCTCCCGTATTCTTGCTCCTCCTGGCCTCGACTTCTTCGGGTCACGGCGCGCATCCAGCGCCTGGGGCGCCGCGGGGGTGGGGGGATGTCGGGCAACGCGGATTCGCGCGTACCGGAGTTGCGGGGCGCCCGCGTCTGGTGGATTCGGTGGCTCCAGGGCACGGTGTTCGTCGACGACATCGCCGCGATAAGGAGGGGGTACCGGTTCGCCGATCGAGCCCGCTCCGTCAGCTAGCTCCCTTTGTCGACGACGACGGCTTGGTTCGCGTGGGGGGGAGACTGAGCCATGCTTTGCTTCCGTACGACGCGCGGCATCCAATCGTCCTCCCGGAGCACCACATTTCGAGGCTGATCATTCAGCATGCACACCTCAGGGCGTTGCACGGTGGGCCCCAGCTCACGCTCAGTGTCCTGAGGAGCAACTTTTGGGTTTTGCGCGCGCGAGACTTAGTTCGCGCAACGGTGCACCGCTGCACCGTCTGCGTTCGTCACCGAGCGACCATCGGGAAGCAAATCATGGCCGATCTCCCCGCTGCGCGAGTATCGCCGTCGCGGCCGTTTGATCAGACGGGGGTCGATTACGCGGGACCCATAATGACGCGTCCCGGAAAGGGTAGGGGTTACCGAGCCCATAAGGCATATATCGCCCTGTTTGTATGCCTTTCGACCCGCGCCGTGCACCTGGAGCTCGTCACCGATTATACCTCGGCGAGCTTCCTTGCCGCGTTTCAGCGCTTCGTGTCCAGGCGTGGCCGACCCAGTCGCATGCACAGTGACAACGGCACGACTTTTAAGGGGGCCGCCCGGGACCTCGGAGCTGCGATTCGCGGCGCTGTGGAGTCGCCTGAGGTCGCGGCGTTCACCGGCGCGGAAGAAATTCAATGGTCGTGGGTTTCGTTTCGGGGGTTTGTGGGAAGCCGGGGTGAAAAGCGCGAAGCACCATCTCCATCGCGTCGTGCATGATCACATCCTCTCCTACGAGGAAATGGCCACGGTATTGTGCATGGTCGAAGCTTGCCTCAACTCGCGCCCCCTCGGCCCAGCTCCCACGGAAGATGACGACTTCGCGTTGACTCCGGGCCATTTCTTGACCGGCGCCCCCCTTCTGGCGCTTCCCCCGATGGTCTCGTCCAGCGGTCCGGCGTCGCTTCGCGGTCGCTGGCAGCTCGTGCAGCGTATGCGCGATCACTTCTGGAGGCGATGGCAAGCCGATTATTTGAACACTCTCCAGCCCCGGCGTAAGTGGACCAGTGCCCAACGCAGCCTCTGCGTCGGTGACGTAGTCGTCCTCAAGGGCGATGACTCGCCGCCGGCGCAGTGGCGGCTCGGCCGCGTCTCGCAAGTTTACCCTGGTCCCGACGGCCGGGTCCGAGTGGTGTCCGTGCACACCGCGCACGGCGATGTTATCCGCCCCATCACCCGCGTTGTGCTCCTCCCGCGTGTCTCCGAGGCAGACGAGAGCCGCGTAGCGACGTGAACAAACCACCTGTAAATAGCCCCGAGATTGTGCGCCGCCACTCTGGTCCACCACCGCGTTATTCTTCGCGTTACGGCGGGCGGCCGCCGGGCGAGCAACACTCTTTGACTTTCGGACCGCGATTCGGTCCAAGGCGGGCGGAATGTTGCGGCCGCCGAAAGCGCGCCGCAGCTCGCGTTTGAATGTTCACCCGCTAACGCGCACGAACAGCTGACGAGTCAGCTGAGGGCGCTGACACTTCGGTGTTTACTGTAACGTCTTTTCGACGCGCTCGCCCGGCGACCGTTAGTTCGCCTCCATCCGAATTGCGACACGCACGCACGCACGCACCTTTTTCTGATTTTCTTCGCGCCCATTGCGCTGATTATCAAGCCGCTTTGTTCTGCGACCCAAGTCGCGAAACGCCCACGTGTTCAGTGTACTATATTGTGTTGTATAAGTGTATTTGTGTGTGACGTCCAGTGGTCAGATTGACCACTGAAGAATAAATTGCCAGTCCCTAAGAGGTCGTGTCTCTGAATCTCCTTCCCATCGAATCGCCCAGCGCCGGCAATATTTAAGATTCGCTCTTGGCGAAATCAATACCCATCAAAAAGACTCCCATTTAAAAACATTGTCGTAAATTAATAGCTTTACAAAACTAATGATATACACAAATTGCGCCAATTATCACAATGACTATTTATACAAAGAAAAAAAGTATGAAATAATATTAAGCAGATATATTTTTATACAAATAAATATTTTATTCAAAATACTTGGCGCTGCTCTCCGAATTGATGTTTCTAAACTGAATAAATATGTATAAATTGCATTAAAATCTTTTCCTTTCTTTCTTGTTTTAGTGGTGTCTGGTCTTGTCTTATTTATTAACCAAGCCAATTAACATTTTTTTCAGAGAGCAGCGCCAAGTATTTTGAATAAAATATTTATTTGTATAAAAATATATCTGCTTAATATTATTTAATACTTTTTTTCTTTGTATAAATAGTCATTGTGATAATTACTACTTCTATAGCTATAATTTACTGCAAAAAAGACGACGGGATGATGTTTTGTCTCGCTTCGTCTTTCAGACGCCTGACACTCCGTCCTTTGCGTTCGCGCCGGTCTCGCAGGCAAAGCGTTCAATTTCGCTCCACCCTTTGGCCAGAAAGAAGCGAGAAACGAACACTGGGAATTCGGGCTCTGTTCAGGATACGGGCTCAATGCCCGCGCCGGTCCCGACCTGCGATCCGCTAACGAGAGAATACTGTAATATTATCTTCTCTCATTCTGTGTAATTCCTCTTCTCCATTGACGGTCTTCCTACAATTTTGCCAGGTCGCCCATACCGAATGATGACGTAGGCAGTGTGGATCTGTAACACATTATGAAATACATTAGGAAATACTTAATTGTTGTTTCATAAGCGTACAAAATTTTACTGTTGATTTATGAACTGTTAAACTTTACCTGAAATATGGTACTTATTATTGCATTTGTCCTGGCATTACTGTCCCATACACCATGTTTGCAGTAATTTGGTAAAAAGTCCGCCTGTAACAAATAATCGCAGACATTTCGGTAAGTATGGTATAAAAGTAAAAGTTTGTTTCAATATTTCGTCAAACATCATGCATACCTGCGACGCCCGTATGTATCAGCCTGGCGCATTTTGACCGAACCGGATTCCGTCTGTCTGCTCCTGTAAACTTAGAAATGTGTCTGAAAAAATTAAAGGGTGAATTAAATTTATTATTTCCCTCGTCACTTTCTTGGAGAAGCGACGGCGGCGTCGATCGACTCGCGTGATCGTAGGATCCGCGAGTAAAAGTGCCATTGCTGGCACTTGTTACCGCTTACAGAGTCAGCGGTGCGACGCCTGATCGATCATATTTATTATTTCCTCCGTCACTGTCTTGGGGAAGCGACGGCGTCGTCGATCGACTCGCGTGATCGTAAGATCCGCGAGTAAAAGTGCCATTGCTGGCACTTGTGACCACTGACAGAGTCAATGGTACCGCGCTTTACAGCGCGGTGCGACGCCGGACCGATGCAATAGTTTTACTATTTTCGGAGGGAGACCTCTTTCGCTTTTTCAAGCTTTTCGTTTTTTCTTTCGCTCTCTCTGCTAGTATAAATTGTGGCTCCCGAATAGGCATGCACCTATTGTGCCGACTATCTATGAATTCGGGTAGCATGCATTCTATATAAAATTGCAACAGTTTTGGGTCCATTTCTTTTTTCCAAAACGCATCATCTCTTTCTACTTTTATAGTTTTTAGCCCCTTCGGGGTCCAAACGCAAAATATGCAGTACTTTCTGTCAGTAATATGTAACTGACCTTGTACTTGATAATAATAGTGATGCGTTTTGCTCATTGAAATACCTGTTTTATTACATGTGAACATGCTCTTGACAGCGCGTACTTTTTATATAGCTTCTTCCGGCGTAAAGTTCTCCGCTGATTTGGGGCATTTAATTTCCAAAATACCATCTTGACCGATGATTCCATCCGGTGAAGCTCCTAAGAAAGGGATGCAGCTGTCGATGAAAATTCCACATTCCGCAATATCTGTGTATTGCTTCTTCAATTCTTCGCGAGCAATTTTCTCGCATTCTTTCCCGTATTCCACCGCGAGTGCACTAATTAACTTCGGATACACAAATGACTTCACTGCATTTGCGCATAGCGTGTCAGGTCGGCGACGGCACACTTTTCCAAAATTGGAAGCTGTCAACAATTTTGACCTGTAGTGCAACCATCTGCGGTTCTTCGCTTGTCCGATGGTTTCGTCTTCAATGGCATGTCTTTGCTTTTGCCAATCACTCAGCATTTGCATATGCTTTTTCCGCTCCAGTTCATACATTTCAGATGGCATGTCTGGTTTCTGTGCATTTGCTCCATAATCGGAATCTTTCTGCGAGGGCAATTGTTTGCGTACATATCGCGCAGCCTTCGTTTCCTTCCGTTTTGCAGTTCTCTTTTCCTTTTCTTTCTTCTTCTTTTCTTCCATTTGGCGCACAACCTCGGGCGTTTTCTTCTTCATTATCGCATTCAATCGCGAGTGCACTTGGTTACTGTTGTACTCCACGACAGCAGCAGCACATCTTCCTGTATACGATTCTCTCTCGGAATAATTTAATCTTTTTCCGCCGATATACTTGGCAATTATTCCGTTCAAACTTTCCACAGCGTTATTATTGGTGTTATAGAGTAAGCTCTCTGCATGAGCTAACAGTGGACGAAGTATTTCTTTCACGTCCTGGTACACTCCAATTTTCATCAATTCTGGAACGATGTTTCTTTCATTCTCTTTATTCTTTCTATCGCAGAAATATTTGAGTTGTGCACACTCTTTGTGTTCACCAAACACGTGGCTCGGAACATTCTCTATGTCGCCGTGCAAATTCTTCGTTTTTTCGTCGATCGATACATTCTGATCGTATCTAAACTTTGCGGCTTTTACGATGTCCGTGCGTATCCGGCGAATGCTACTTTCCACAGCTTGCCTCAATGGTCCAGGTGTAATCTTCTTCACAATCGCTTTCATTTTTGTGCAGAAGTTTCGCAACAGATGATTCGTGCATTCAATTTTTTTACGCGAATCTCTCTTATATGGGTCAGCATCAATAATTTTCTTATACACGCTGCTGTCCCCATCAGCAATCAAAGTAGAATAAACGAGCCCCCGTTTTTCTACGCTAGTATTGAATCCTTCTACTATAGCATCATTTTCCATAGTAGTCGATGCTCGAGATGTGTTCCAGTTTGTGAAGCATGCGTGCTTTCGAGGTTCTTTCTTGTTTTTCGCAGCAATCCGACAAATTCTGCAAACTTTATTCCGCACGCCGTAAAATAAAACTTTCTTCGTGTGATAGCCAACTATCACGCCGACTCCAGACGCAGAATCGTAACATCCACTGCGGTAGGATCTCTTCATCCAGCTTCCGTCGGCCACAACGGGGATATGAGGGGTTCCTGACCCGGGAAGAACGTCGCCTCTTTCAACCGCCAAACGTTTTTCTTCTTCAGCCGCTGCTAGCATCTCTTCTTCTGCAGCGGTAATTGCGGACTTGACGAATTCATCGTGATTTTTCACAAAGTCTCTCTTCGACGTGCAACGTATGTTCATTCCGGCCAAAGTGTTTCCAAGTGGGCATAGCTGCCTCCACATAAAATTGTTGCATTAACAGCGCCCTGATTGCTATCCACTTGTTCGGCTTCGTCCGATTGATTGCAGATTTCATCTTTGTAATGGCATAAAGTGCACATTACGCTGAAGATGCTCTTGAAGCCACGCCGTTTCACACCAGTTATTCTTAGGTGTTCAATGCCACAGTCTTCCCTATCTTTTGCATGCTTACCTATTTTTTGCAATTGAGCAAGCACATTTGGGAAATTCATTATATTGTTGCTATTTAGGAGAGGCGATTGCTCTTGCGGCTCGTTCCTCGCAACTTTTTCTATAATGAAGTTTTCTTCTTCGTTACTTCGTATATCAAAGTCTTCAAGCGCCTCTTCAGTTTCTCCCGAACTGGCCGTATCGGTGTCTTCATCGGGTGGCGAGTACATTATCTCTTGGGACGTATGTTTTCGTCCATCGGATGTTGATGGTTCCTCTTCCATACGTTCCTCGGCCACTTCCAAATGTTGTCCTACGGCAGTGTCGTCTGCCATTTTTGCCCTTTCCTGTTTTTTTCTGAAGGGTCAAAGGTCTTCTCTTTTCGCGATTAACTTTCCGTTTCGATAATCTCCTTGCGGACGGACGTAATTTTCGCGGACGAAACGGAGAATTATTGTCCATATCTTCTTGCACATCCTGCATATTCACATTTACAGTGTCACTCATTTTACACTAAACCAAAAAACACAACACAAACACAATACAACACAACGCAACACAACTCAAAATCCTTCTACCCGTTACAAATAAACGTAAACGCGAACCGTGAACGTGAAACGTGAATCCGAAGATTCGTCTGTGATGCGTTCCGAAATAAGTAAATGACGTTCTACGAAACAGACGATGTTTTGTCTCGCTCCGTCTTTCGGACGCCGTGTCACTCCGTCCTTTGCGTGCGCGACGAGCGTGCGCGATAGTCGCCAGCGCTTACGGTGAGCACGGGAACGCTTCCGCCCGCCGCGTACGCCACAGATGGGCAGAAAATTATTTGAAGACTCGTGAATAAGACTAACCCGAGTTAGTTTTTAATCGAAGCGCTCATGATTGAAATGAAGGGGATTCAATCCTCGGTAGGGTTGCCACCTTTTTTACAGAAAAATAACGTACATTTGTTTTCGTGGGGTATACAAAAAAGTCGGCTCAACAAATTAAAAGTACATTTTAATCTTATTAGTTTTTATTTCTTTCAAGCATATTTTCTATTGCTTTTAGCATTATAGAGTAAATTTTTATTATTTTGAAATATCTCAATGGCATCATTGCACTCAACATTCATATTGAAATATATAAATAATTCGTTTTTTACTAAATTGAGAGAGGCCTTGCATCTTTCATCCCGCCACTTCACATTCATGACAGAGAAAACTCTCTCAGTAAATGCTCAAGTAGCGGAAAAAGATAGAAGATAATAATATTGCGTTACGTTTCACGTAATATCATTAATTGTGAAATAAAGTATTTTCGCGTACTTTATTGTTATTCAAAAGTATAAAGTACATTTACCTATAATAATGTAAGATACTTTATTTTAAAGTACGGATGGCAACCCTAATCGTTGGCCATGATTGAATACTTCCATCATGGGGATTCAATCATGATGAATGAACAGTGTTCTCGTATTCTATCGTATTTTAGTCGATTGCAGCTCGACTAACCTTGGCGAGCCTCGAGACTCGCGAGAGCCTTTGATCGTTGCCGCGCGAACCTCGAGCCGAGCGACATTGTGGGTGCGTTCCAATTCACGCATTATGCGCATAGACCGCAGCGCAGACACTGCGCGCATGAATAGCGTTCCGTTTCCAGCAGCACATGAACCGCAGTAACGTAACGGAACGGGTTTCGATGCGTCTGATGCTCGTGAGGTAACGCGGGAATGTTTAAACTTACTTACAAATAGCTATGCAGTTGGATGGATTACGGTTAATTTAATTCGAGACTTCTGGACGGTGGTCGAAGCACGCTTCCTAACTACATCGGTTACTTCGTCCTAAGGATCGGGGACCACCGCCTAACGAAATTTGATGGCTTTATTGGTTCCTGGATTTTCTCAACCCGAGTTTTTCTATTCTTCTTGAACAGCGATAATTATTGAAAGCGAAGACCATACCATATTTTATGAGTTTTGCAGGACGAACTGCTGCTTACCCAGCGTAATTTGGTAAGCAGATGTGTAATGGAAAAATGAAGTTATTTATTATCCGCGTCCGGGGTAAATTCAAGGTTTTGAAGGCTATTGAATAGAACCGCAGGCTCTCGTACGTCTTTTGGATTAGAGTATAGCTGTAAAGTTAGCATTATAAGAGCACATTCGAAAAACTTAGCAGTAGAAGCCTTTCAAAAATAACAATGTGCGCTACGTATTTGCTTCCTTCCTCATCTTTCGTTTCGACCCTGCCTGAAACCTTCTAGGGATGTGTTGTTCGCTTCGAAATTGAGTCCGTTGTGTTGGTTGCAATTCATACAGCGAGTGCAGAGATGGCAGTACCAATTTCGTAGAATTCCCTAGAATCCTCCAACTTCTAGCGCATAATGCGTGCAGCAAGTGCAGAAAATAAAAGCATGGGCAGTCAATGCGCATATTACGCGCATGCGTATTTGTTGCTTTACGTGTGCTTCTGTATTTCGAATTCGAATACTGCAAACAAGGGAAAGTAGGGTACTTCCGGCTATATAAGAAAGAAACGCTATAAAATTTGAGCAACTTACACATTTGCTAGTTTTTTTATATGAATTGATAGTTTGAAGTGTCTAATTTTTATTAGTATGACCGAGAAAGCATAAATTTACGTTGTAAAAAAGTTGGAAGCAATATAAAAAAAATGTTCATTTGATTATTTTTTTGTTTTAAAATGAATTACCACATGAATCACAAATGTATTCTTCAGGGGTGTTCCATCCTGAACATTTTTCATGTGCCCATGGACCACATGCTCGATTCAAAATTTACTTTTTTCGTCCTCAGTTTCCTTTTACCTCTATTTTGGGTTTTTATGTGGAAGCGTGTAAAGAAATATTCCTGGCTTCATTCTGCCTTATTCGTAATTGTTTTATGTCAGTTGCATTTAAGCCAGAAAAAAGTAATGTTAAAAGGTGGGTACCATTACCCTTCAATTTGGGGTAGTCTTACCTCACAACACATGTTGAAATAGTTGAAGCAATACACTGCATTGAATTTTCATATCACCAAACGCCAAATGTGAGTTTGAAAGTATGTATAAACATTTCTCCATTTAATAAGAATAATATAAATAATTTATATTTATTCCAGGTACTAATTTGCCTTACTTAAGGGGGTAGACACAGGGAATGCAGCGCGCTGTATACCGACACAATCTGGCCCAAAACATGGGTTTGGGAAATTACGTTGTTTGTCCTTACATGAGCAGATTTTGGGCTGGGTGAGGTCTCATTCGGAAGATGAAGGTTCAGTGCAGCGCTCTCTGGTTATGGTTCGACGAGATTGTGTTGATATGTAATAATATGAGTGTCCAAAGTAGAGAAAAAATCGACAAAGTACACTCGCAGATTCCAAGTATTTGTAGGTCACTAAAAGAGTTTTGTGACTCAAACCATGACCAGAGCGCTCCGCATTCAATCTTCCTCTTTCGAATAAGACCTCGCCCAGCCCAAAATTTGCTCATATAAGGACGAAAAACGAAAAATCCCAAACCCATGTTTTAGGTTAGATTGTCGGTATTACAGCGCGCTGCATTACCCGTGTCACGTGGCGTGTCTACCCCCATAAGTTTTTTTTTCAAAAATATGTAAAATACTTACTTATTAATATATCGTTAATTAATTACAGCTAATAATAATAATACATTGCTTCCTGCAACTTTCCGAGAAGTATTATTTTGGCCTGATGAAAAGGGAGAAAATTCCAGCCGTCGCGACTTCGGATACATGGAGAGATTATCAGAAGCCAAAAATGGAGATGAAAAAAGAAAAAGAGGAACAAATAGAAGAAAGAAAGAAAGAAAATGGGACTTGAAAAAGTAAAAATTAAGAAAGAAAATTAAAGTAAAAAAACTGAAAGATTTGGTATTGGTAATTTGAAAATTATTTTCTTTATAGATTTTGTTATATTTTGTATTTTTGTAAATAAAAGACATTTTAAAACTTTAAATACTTTTATTTATATCTGTTATCCAAAATATAATTATTAGACATTTCAATTGGAAGCTGAATCGCACGTAGATATGTAAGCAGATAATAGACAATATTCGCTGAGCAGAAATAGACATTCTATACTTCATATTAAATTGTTTTTAAAAATACTTCTTGTTTATTGTTGCATAAATAAATAATAAAAATCGATTTTTACAATAGCAAAACTCTTACATGATTAGAAATAAGGACATTGACCTTATACCCGATTCCTTAAAGATACCGTTGCGGCGTAACAATGATATTTTGGAATGAAGTTAAGTTATAAAATATTCACAAATGTAGCGTAAAAGAACGAAATATCCAATAAACATTTATTGTCATGTAGCATATCTATAGGTTATATTTTCTGTCCTTTTGAGGAGGGGACCACATAATTTTGACGCGCGTTACGAAGAGTAGCCCGTTTCATTTTTTTCTTACGGATAACTGCATGTAGAAAAAATGAAAAAGTGAAAACATTTTTCCGTGAATACTGTATCATGCTTTCTCTTTTTTATCCGCTCTCGCTCGTTCTCGGATTCTCTCACTCTCGACCAAAGAAATCCAAGAAATTGTGGGGATAGTCGCGGGCTCCGAAATAACCAGGAATCGGCTGGACTCCAGCTACCGCTGGTGGAGGGGGAAACTCCTACAGGAGCGGTGGTTCCCCCTCCATCAGCGGTACGGGGGCCTGCCGATTCCTGCCCGTCAGTCCGTTGCAGAATAGAGAAAACTGGCAACGAAACAACGTGCGATTGATTTAGTGCCAAAATGCAGGATATGGAAAATGTAAGTATTATATTGTATACTATTATGCAGAGTGACTCTCTGACTAGAGTATTCAAAGACGATGCCGCCAATGAGCCGCGCCTCGCTGAATTTCGTGGACGACGAAGCTCGCGACGAGATTCATTACGGCGTATTAAAAAATTCTTTATTCTTCATCGTGTTACGTATGTGGAATTCTCCCATACGCCGCTCTGAACCACTTTTCGAGCTCGCGTCTGCGAAGGGAAAACGCCCTAAAAGCCTTTTTGTTTATCACATACCACTAAGGGGGTCATGATCTCGACCATCTGGATCACGATCATGGGAACGGGAGTGACACGACGACTATACGGATTTCCTTATATGGAGATTTCTAATGAATCCCCACCCATTTTGGGACTATATAAACCCTTTGGTTTCAACCCTCGTTGGTTAAAAGCAGTACAGTCACTCGTAGAGTAACGTCGTGTCACGCTCGTACAGAGTTGGTTATATTCAGTAAGATCGAGCTAAAGTCTCCGTCAGAATCATAGTTAACCTCATAGGATCCGCGAGTCCGGTTTATATTCTATTTGGCACTTCGAAATAGCCACTCTTACGCCCCGCATCGCCAGTGCGTCAACACCGTGCAACTAGTGGTAACTTACACACTTTATTTAATTATTTAATCGCGACACTTACATTTGTACAATAACTGATTATTGAATATACGAATGGTGTTCACGTGTAAATCGAGTAGATTCGTTAAACCCATCTTTTACCCAGTGATCCTTATAATATTAGTAGCACTCACACACTGATACAACTTTACCGCTCGAGTTGTATCAAATATTAATTAAGAGTTACGAGGCATTACTAACATTTCCCGCGACTCCCTGATCTCGCATCAGGTTCGTTCGCAACCTTTCATCCGACATAAGGAATCTTCACCAACCCAGTGGCTCCCCGATTTCCCATCGGGTTCGTCCACGAAACCTCACCCTCCTACGGCTCCCTGATTTAGCATCAGGTTCGTCCTCGCCGTCAATAATCCTAGCGGCTCCCTGATTTCGCATCAGGTTCGTCTGCGCACCTAACTAACAAACTCATAAACCATATTCCTTGGGAAATACCCTTCTCGCCGGCCTCTCGCGTTGCCGCAGCCCCGGCTCGTAACAATCGCATCGATATAGCAGTGATACCAATGAATTCCTGGCGTTCTCCCGATTAAAATCATGTCATGTAAATCGGACTATTTTTAACGAAGTTAGCGTGATACCATTTTCATCGGCACGACATCGATTGACGATGTTTTTTTACGCCATTTTCGTAATGATCTGACCGACGTGCGTTACGATAAGTAGAACGTGTCAATTTTCTTACGAAAACTAGCACGTTTGAATGGTTTGTCACGTCATTAAAATTTTCATATTTTCATTTTAAACTGACCACGCGCTGAAACGTGATAGTTTCTGCAGTCTGCTATATAATCCAAAACGTGCTATTCTTCGGGGCCATTTTTCTACGTTTCGTAAGAAAATTGAAACGTGCTACTTTTCGTAAGAAAATTGAAACGTGCTTCTTTTCGTAAGGCGCGTCGTGATGAGAATCACGCTATACAATCTTACTATTTGCCATAAAATAATACATTCATCATTTCATTTCCAGATGAAAGATGCTCTCCCAACGCCGTGATCGTCGGAAATCGAGGCAGAATTGAAAAGAAGAAAGGAGGAGGAGGAAGTGAAGGAGAGAGAGAAGGCGGAGAAGGAGGCGAAAGAGAGAGAGAAAGCGGAGAAAGAGGCGGCAGAAAAGCTGCTGAAAGACATGGCGAAAGTAAGTTATGCTGAATGTGTTTGTTTCTCTGAAGTTTATTTGCTATAAACGGCGAATATTTGTTGGGCCGAATATTTTTGAAATTCACTATATGAGCCGTTGTTTTTGAAAGTGGTATAAGTGCATTTTTTCGAAAAAAAACTTCACTATGCTAAGTGTAAAGGGGAAATAAGATTGAAATATTAATAACTTTGTTATTATTAGTTATCTTAACGAAGTAATTTACTTTTCATACTAGTTTAATTATAAAATCATTATAATATAACTGAAATTATTTTTTAATAAACTCGACTACTTATTCATTTACTTGTAAGCAATGAAGACACGTATGTCTTCGCTTTAATTATTTTTTACATTAAAATGATACATTTCACACAAGCCAACTTCGATTAAAACATAAATTTCCAATTGCTACTTGATATATTTTCCATAATATGTTATTATTGAAAGTGGTAGAAGTCGATCTGTACCTAAAAAATCGTTTATTTTCTTTAACATTTTTATTGATTATTATATCATAATAAAATTTTGCAAGTTTATAGTTTTAAAAGCATTACCAGATTTGATTAACGAATGCGAATATTTTTAAGTTGATTCAAACGCAAACTCTTAAATATCTCAATGTATAAATAAATAGATTTATACCACTTTCAAAAATAACGGCTCATATGTAGGCGTAAAACTAGAAAATGTAATTTTTATGGTACTGTTTCAGATGAAAAAGGAGCTGAAACGATTGAAATATCGGCGTGGTGGAGGGGGTGGTGGAGGGCGTGGTGGAGGCCGCCGTGGAGGCGGCAACCCTATTATTATAAACAATTATTAATTTTTAAAAATTATATAACACTTTAAATATATTATTTATAATTTCTTAATGACTGTTCATTTTGTTTGTATAAAACTGTCACATTTTCTATAGTATCGGCATGAACGTTTCAGTAACATACTGCTGAGATTTTCCAGATGAAAATGAATAAACACGGTATAAATCGGATTATTTTAAAACATTATTAGATTAGAAATGTTACGCATTTATATTTAATAATTTAGTACAGTTCTAGAAATAATCCGATTTATAGCGTGTTTGAACTCATTTTAATCTGGACAATTTCAGCAGTATGTTACTGAATACTGAAAACGTCACGTTTTACATTTTATTAATACATTATCCACCGCAAGCAACACTCTATGCCTCTCAAATAGGGTGGAGCTTATTTTTCAACTATGAAAATATGATCTTCTCACCATCTCAATTTGTTCCTTTCTATAAAATGAAATCTAGCAGAACATGAGCACGATTGATCTATATTTATGGGTAGCTCAATGATGGTGAAATTTCCAATGTACATGATAATTATATGGAACGGCTTGGAACACTAAGTGGGAACTCCAGTCTCCACACTAAGTGGAACTAATAAGTTACTACTGATTTGTTCCTTTAGATACATAAACACTATATAAAAACTTTAGACAATACCTTCTAATGTTTAGGGGTAGCTCAAGTGAGTCAAAGATTATAGAAATTATGAAAATTCAACATATAATGGCCATATTTTAATTTATACATTTACGTTACATTACATTGCCATTTTTATTTGATAAACTATTAAATTTATTGTTCACAAATGAATGAATTTGAAAACATTTATAGTGTTTCATGCCTTTCTATATAATTATCATGTACATTGGAAATTTCACCATCATTGAGCTACCCCTAAATATAAATCAATCGTGCTCATGATCTGCTCGATTTCGTTTTTTATAGAAAGGAACAAATTGAGATGGTTAGGGAGGGTTTAAGTCATCATTTTGCCGATTTCGAATTTGTTAAAAAAGTACAGGGCCTTGATTTTTTCGATTTTTGCTTATTTTCATGAAAATGGGTTGTATGTACTTATAACTTTTTATCTCGAAAACCAGCGTTGGATAATTTAAAAAAATTTAAATGAGAAAATGAATGATATCATTAATAATAATCATTGTAAAAGTTTTGATTATTATTGTTATTACTCAAAATTTTACATATAATAATCGGCCTGCGGCCGCCATTAGGTTTCGCCGCCTAAGTGCGGAGACACCTTCTACACCCCCGCCTATAGTCGTTTCATCCTAAGAAAAATCCTGTTCCGCGCAGGGATGATTCTGAGGAGGCGCTGGTTGACCGACTCCCCACTTAACCGCCTTACCGTCTGTTACCGCTTTGTCAACCGTTCCGCACGCGACGCTTTCATATACACGGTGGCACTATTATTTCCGAATACGCACGGTAACCGCCTACGTTTTATAAAAATTGTTTTGCTGTTATTTTGATATAAATCCTAAAAAAGACATAATAAATGGCATTCTAAATAGACTATTTAGAGCACCTCCTAAACTGATGTTATGTCTGTTCGGAACCAAAGAATTACCGCGTAGATACACTGCACTCCTGCAGTATTGACATTGACATCGGTCACGTCACGCCCTCGGAGGGGCAGGGAAGTCAGCAGGTAAAGTGCTGCGAGCAATAGCCTGCGTCGGGCCCGTAGGCGGTAGTGGGGGCTGCGCAGAACGGCCACGAAACGGTCGGGGCATAGGATTTTTCTTAGGATGAAACGAGTATAGAAGGATCCTGGGCACGAGACTCGCCGAGCCCAAGCGCCATGAGAACGCACATGAATGTCTGCAGTCGAATGGATTCACTTTGGTTCCTAACGGATAAACATAAAGTATCTTTTTGAGTTTATCCAGATATTTTCTTTGCCCATCTCTGTTCTCCAGCCGCTTCGCCGCGATTCATTCAAGCCTCCCTGACGACAAAATAGTAATAGGGGAAATGCGGCAACAGCGCGATCCGACTCTGGATACGTCTCAGCAACTATGTCTTTCCTACATTTATCGGCTAGATTGGACTTCCACCGGTTTTGATGGTACAAGGCACGAATATACCACCAGCGCACAGTGGGGCAAAGTGACGATGTTTGTTTCAAAATCAAAGAACTTTTGATAGAAATGAGATAGATCGATGATTTTTTTTTTAAATTAAAGCTGACAGATTGCAGAATAAGGGAAAATTAATGAAATTATGGTACGAACGTTTTTTACGTTTGAAAATCTGTGTTAAACTTCAAATTTTAGAGCAAAATTATGTTTTATCCAATACCATGTCCGGTTAGAAGTTTTTCTTGACATGTTGTACATCATTTCCTATAGATTTTGTTGCGCTGATTTCAAATCCGTTCGCAAAATTTATCTACTACCTCAAGATTTTGAAAAAAAAATCGATTTCAAGGTTAACACAGATTTTCAAAGTTAAAAAACGTTCGTACCATAATTTATTTAATTTTCCCTTATTCTGCAATCTATCAGCTTTAATTAAAAAAAAAATCATCGCTCTATCTCAATTCTATCAAAACTTCTTTGATTTTGACACAAATTTCGTCACTTTGCCCCGCCGCTGCGCCGCTGCGCCGAACAGTGGAGCAAAGTGACGAAATTTGTGTCAAAATCAAAGAAGTTGATTTGTCGCTCATACGCATCAGACCACCCTGCACGGATGTCTGCTGAACGCAACTGTACCCGCAAAAACTTTCTTCTTGCCGATTCCAGGGCGTAAGTTGTAATTTACGGTTTGTTTACTATACGCGTATATGTACACGCTCAACCTAGCTTGTGTGAGCGTATGCACACATTCAACGCCAGCTGAGACGGCACCCTTAATGGTCAGCAAAAATTCTAAAAAAAATTTGAAATATTGTAGACAGGATTGTATATGATTATGAATTTTTTCAGATTTTTTCGTTGCAACTGCTTAGTGTAAGAAATAAAAAACGCAAAAAAATGTCGAAAAATGCAGATTTCGTGTTGAAGTTTTCGAGCAACTAGATTTTTAATTTTACAGTAGTTAGATATTGACAAGACTATTATCTACAATTTTTTTCAGATTTTTCGGTAAGGTGCGTCATAGTTAAAAAAATCAGAATACGATATTTTCGAGATATTTCGCGTGAAAAGGTGATAAGTACTTTCAATTTTTGCATTTCCGTCATACAGTGAATGCATTATATGATTTTTAATATCTCTATATTCGGCAGAGTAATATGTAAACGGAGGAAATCAAGTTAATATGATTAATTGGAAGTGTATACGCACCATATATCGTATGGTACGAAAGAATCATTCAGCGCCGCAGTTAGCGGAGTGGTTAGAGTATTAGAGATGAGTTGGAGGCCGTCAGGCATAGACGCAACGTCTATGACAGGTTTCCGCCAGACACTTAGATAATTATAATTATAAAAGTGAAACGCAAAGTGTTAATCATAAATAAGTCTGAACCGCGAGTTTAATAAGTGGTGACAGCAAGTATACGAGCCCCAAAACGCAGCGGGGCTCGCCCAGCCCTTATCTTAGGGCTAATGCTGCCTAAACATCAAGCACATGGCTCTAAACGAGGCGCTCCCACGACGAGCCCAGACAATGAAATAAACATTGCAGGGCCTAGCAATGGAACTAAACATCGAAAAAACCCCAAAATGCATTTTCTGCAACTTGACCGACTCTACACAAGCTTCCTCAAAGAAAATAATGTTCCTCGAAAAAGTGCGGTTATGCCTAACCTCTCCAAGGCCCGCAAACATCGATCAACCACGCCATCTGAAGAAAAATTGGAAAACCCCACGGCGTCACAGGGCGAACCGAACCAAATTGACAGATGGAAATCTCCCCAAAAAACATGTAAGCCAACGACGGATCAACAAACTGAACAGAAAACAATATCGGAATCTAATCGATTTCAAACACTCGCTACGGAATCTGATCTGGAAACGGACGACAACATAGAAGAGGACACAACTAACCTTACTCTGTCGCCAAAAAGTAAACAAAATAAAGCACCACCCATATACACCATAAAGTCCTTCATTAAGGTAATTATTGAGGCAATATTATCTTTGGGCATCCCGAAATCAGCGTTCCAACTCAAAGAAGTCAACATCGAGAACCATACCATATATGTAAACGAAATAGATTATCATAAAGCCATCAGCGATAAGCTAAAAGACCTAGGAATCCAACACTACTCATACACACCGAAACATTTCAAGCTCAAATCAATAGTACTCAAAGGGGTCAAAGGAGATTTCACACCGGAGAATATTAAACAAGAAATTCAAGAGCTCCACCTACCAAATATCAAAATCGCGAGTATCTCAAGGTTTGTGTTTAACAGAAAGTAACCAGAGAACCACCACTACCTCCTACAACTATTGACGGACAGCCAACCGTCAACAATCTTTAAGATAAAAACAATAGCGTACCAAAAAGTAAGATGGGAACATCTCAAAAAACCGACAATATTCCAATGTAAAAACTGCCAAAGGCTGGGTCACGCCAGCAAAAACTGCAACCTCGCCTTTCGCTGTGTCAAATGTGCACAATCACACGCCCCAGGAACCTGCACCATCAAACCTAGGAGCGACACTGACGACAAATCAGCACTTAGATGTGCAAACTGTAACCAAATAGGGCGCCCGGCGTCTTACAAGGGATGCCCTTTTATTAAGTTTGCACTAAGTAAAAAAAGAGAAATGAAAGTGCATCAGACCAAGAAGAATCATCAGAAAATTAACCATATCTCATCATCAATCAGAAACAACACAACTTTTGCCCAGGCGACGAGGAACAGCACTCAGCAGCACTATACTGAGATCCAGAAACTACCAGTTTCATCAACCCTTGCTACCAGAAACACATTATCATCACAACAGGGGACCAAAATACCACAAGTAGAAGTCAAAACACACGCCCACCCAACGATTGGATCGCAGACTTCTAGAACGAAATCACCTCACTAATAACGAGACAGTTCCAGACACTAGCGGCCCAGGTTGTCACAAATACTGAGAAAATAGACTTTTTACTAAATGCGCTAGGTAATTGTAATGAATAATAACAACATTCGAGGTAATCAAATCAGACTAGCAGCCATTAATGTCAATTCGATAGTGGCAAACTACCGCAGACTGGAACTGCTTCAATTCGCACAGAATCATAATCATGATATTATCTTTCTATCAGATACAAAACTTAATCCACAGCATAGAATCACTTTTAAAGATTACAACATTATAAAAAAAGATAGACCAAACTCAATTCAAGGCGGTGGAACAGCAATGTTAATCAGAAAAGGGATACGATATGAAGAAATAACCCTACCACACACCGATAAGTATGAAATCCTCGAATGCGCTATTGCCAAAATATCTACTACTAACCAAAAATCTTTACTCTTAGTTAGCATATATGCAAAAAATGATAACAGAAGGCTGTTTATTAACGAATTAGATGACCTATTTGATAGCCTTAAGCTGTATAATAACGATATATATTTTATTGCGGCAGGTGACCTAAATGCCAGAAGAAAGAGTTGGGGCGACAGAACCAACAATCAAAGGGGCAGGTACACTAAGGGCCAAAATCGGCTTCCCTTCGGAAATTTGGCAACGTTGCATGTCACTAGAATTACTGAGTTATGCCTAGTGACATGCAACGTTGCCAAATTTCCGAAGGGAAGCCGATTTTGGCCCTTAGTGTACATAGAACAATGGGAGTCCATCCGCGATTGCTACTATGGCATGAGAATCATAACACCCGCATCCCCTTCGTATAAGCACGGATGCACGAATCGGTCATGTTGACGACATTGGGGGGAGAGCTGCCACCCTACCCTATGACAGTGACCACGCGGCCCTGTCGATGACATTTGAATGGACATGGTCCCCTTGAGAGAATTAGGTCCCAAAAATGGCAGATACAACTATAAAGCCACCAAGTGGAGTAAGTTTACAAAAAAACTCCACAACAATTATCAACATAGAATTCCCTTTGATTGCAACCTAGCCATCACGGAAATCGATAAGAGCCTGGCTGATATCAACAATGCAATCTCTTCGACCATCGCAGAAGTGGTACCAAATCGTTACCCTTACAATAACACCTGTACATACCTAAACTACAAAATCAAAAAGCTCCAGAAAGATAAGGGCATAATAGTTTCACTCTTACTCGACCTCCACATCTCTGATCCACACGCGAGAAATAACCTCACCAAGAGGGCGAAAATGGTTCATAAGGAGTTGGTGACGGCTCTGAAGTCCGAAATTAAGAAGGCGATCGAAAAGTACTGGACAAACGTCATAAAAAAAATAGACTTTAGAGACTCACTCAATTTTTTCCCAAAAATCAATGCCATCTTCCGCCCCAAGAAGCAACTGGGCATCGATGAACTCCACATCGATCAGGACAACAAAACTAGACAGGAGCTCGTGTAATCTAGCTATTGCACACAAAATAAATAATAAGTTCATTTTTAACGCCTCTTCAGATAAACTTAACATTATGGGGGCTTATTATGAATACATTAATTCACCACGGTAGGGTAAGCAAGCCAGTAGATTGACGGGGCCAGTAGATGGACGATTCGTAGATTAATCATCAATTATGAGAAAACTAAGTTTCTAATTTATAAGATTTTTTTTTATGTTATAGAAAAAACATTTGTTGTTTTATAAAATTATCATTTTTAATAAAAATCGTTTTTGTATGGGAAAAATATTTCTTAATACGGTCTGACGTTACCACCGGGTGCTAGTTGTTCAGTTGATAGTAAGCATTGCTAGCGTGCACGTGGTTTATTACAAGGAAATAGCGTGTTTGGACGTATTTTAAAGAGGTATGTAATACATGGTTGCATTAGTAATATTCCAAATTTCTAAATAAACGTTTAAAGAAAAAGAATTAAATAATAGAACTTAGAAAAATGACTGTCCATTAATTGGTATTAGTTCCCTAACCTAAAACCAGTAGATCGACAGCCTAGAATTGAACCTTTTCAAGCCGATTTTTTCTTAATAAATATTCATAACCAAGTAGGTAGTTAGAAAGTTCACACATTATTCAAATTTACATATTTTTTTATTCTTGTTTATAATAAAACTTTCGAAGATGAAAAGGTTAAGATGTCATATTTATTATGCAACTTTTTTAGTAGTCCTTTAGGTACTTCTACGGTATTGTTTTTTTTTATATTTTGTAGGCATAGGTATTTTTTCTTCTTCATTAAAATGACGAGCAAGAAGAAACTGTATAAGTTACATCAATATTCAGAGAATGACATTGACAACGCTCTGAATCAAATCAGAAAAGGAAGATGTTTAGGCAAGGTAGCAAAAGAGTATGGCATTCCAAAGTCTACCCTACATGCCAAATTAACTGGAAAGGCCCCGATACAATCCACAAGGGGTCCGAAGCCAATTTTAAGTATAGAAGAAGAATGTCGTTTGAAGGAATGGATCCTAAATAAGGCTAAATTGGGCTTCGCAATGCATCCAAATGAAGTGAAGAATTCCGTACAAAATGTACTTAATGAAGCAGGGCGAAGAACCATATTTTCAAACAACAGGCCAGGGGATAAATGGCAGCAACTCTTCTTGAAGAGACATCCAGAAATTACAAAAAAAACACTGAAGTAATTTCAAAAGGTCGAGCATCAGTGACCGAAGAACATTTGAGAAAATGGTTCCACCAAGTAAAATCCTATTTAGAAGAAAATGAACTTCATAGTGTCTTGCAGAGACCAAAAAGTATTTTTAATGGAGACGAGACAGGTGTGCAACTCTGCCCTAAAAGTGGTCAACTTTTAGGACCAAAAAATGAAAAAGATTTCTATGAAATTGCATCTGGAAAAGAAAAGGAAACTTTAACCGTGCTTTGTACATTTTCTGCTGCGGGTGATGCTTTACCACCTATGATTATGTTTCCTTATAAGAGAATTCCAGGGCACATAGCACACTCAATTCCAGACAATTGGCCAATAGGACGATCGGATACAGGGTGGATGGTGTCAAGCACATTCTTTGAATATATCGCCAATATTTTTTACCCATGGTGCACAAGTAATGGAGTAGAGTTTCCTGCAATATACTTCCTTGATGGACACAAATCTCATTTGACGTTAGAACTCAGTGATTTTTGCATACAACATAAGATTATTCTTTTTTCTTTATATCCCAACGCCACTCACATAATGCAACCGTGTGATGTTGCAATATTTAGATCTCTAAAATTGAAATGGAGACAAGTAGTTCAGGAGTATAAACAAATTACTCAGAAATCAATTACAAAGGGAACTTTTGCTCCATTATTTAAAAAAGCTTTCAACCAACTGAGTGATACGACCATAAAAAATGGATTTAAAGTTTGTGGCTTATATCCATTTGATGTAAACGCATCTGATTATAAGAAATGTATTTCAACTAGGAGAAAAGAATTAAATTCTGCAAATGCAGTTGTAAATTCGAGTAATCCTCTTACACATAATGCCTTTGTGTGTACTAAAATTTTTTTGATCAGTATATTCCGAAAGACAAAATACAGGAATTTGAAAATATAAGAAACAAAAATGAATCATGCAATGACTCTGTGTATGCATTATGGAAGATTTGTATCGATGAGCTCGAAAATGATCCTCTGATACACAATGATACAATGGATATAAATGATGTGCCTAATTTAACACAATTAAATATAGAAAAGGTAATTGGTGAAATGCATGAAGATGAAAATAGTATGTTTAATATTTTGGATATACCCATTGTGGAATTTTGTAATATAAGTGAGACATTGAATGTTGATAAGATTGAAAATATGTATAGTCCTGTACATAATAATTTAGTTCCTAGTAATGAGACTGAAGAAAATTTATCTCCTAATCCTATCGACAAAGTCAGTGCTGGAATGAATGAGACTGTAATGAGTTTGCCTGATTTAAATATACAGAATGCTACGGAAACTTATAGTAGAAATAGTTTTGCTAATGGTAACGGGATGCATGCGCTGAATGCTGAAACTATTTCTTCAGATAGTGAGCATGTTAATGTTTTATCGAGCATAAAAGATGGTGAGTTTTGCTTATTAAAAAGTAGGCCCCTACATCCTTTTATATTAATATAAAATTTCTTTACAGAGCTTGTAACACCTGAAACCATTACCGTAGGAAAGGAATCCACAGTAATTATGTCTCAGTGTAAGTCAACTAACAATGTTAGTCACATTTGGGATAAACATTTGCTTTGGCCATCAAGTGGATCAGTTAAAAGTACCAAAACCGAGAAGAAACAGCAATTACCATATGCCATTACCTCTTCGAAATGAAGAGAACATGAACAGAAAAGTAGAGAAGAAAAGGTGAAAAAAGAATTAGAAAGAAAAGAAAGAATCTTGCAACGTCAGATTAAAAATGAAGAAAATCAGTTAAAGAAGGACCAGTTAAAAATAGAAAGAGAAAGAAAAAAAAAAGAAAGAGAACAGAAAATGTTAGATATTATTAAAGGAAAATGCACAGAAAATTAGGGAAGAAAAAGCGAAGAAAGAATTAGAAAGAAATGAAAGAATCTTGCAACGTAAGATTAAAAAGCAGGAAAATCAATTAAAGAACCCATACAGCACACTCTCCTTGCGGCATAGTTGCAGCATACTTGCGGCGCAAGATGGCAAGGACTCATGCAAGGTTGCCGCAACTATGCAGCAAAAATTCTATGTCCGCCTGCTGCAAAGTTGCACGGCAACTTTGAGGCAACTTTGCACGGCAACTTTGAGGCAATTATTCACAAAATCTATTTCCACGGGAAAAACTGTTAAAATAAATAAAAAAAAGTTATCGGGTTCAGGGCGACTTGAACACCGGGCCGCCCGCATGACAATCTGACGCGCTACCGTTGGGGCTACGGAACGTTCTTGGATATAGATTACTGTAAATGGTATATATAGTGATTAAGCATACTTGCGGCATAGTTGCAGTGCATAGTTGCAACTATACAGCAACAATTCTATGTCCGCTCCGCGCAACTTTGCACGGCAACTATGCCGCAACCATACATCGACATTGCGCTGCAACCATGCAAGATCGCAAGGTTACTGCAACCATCCTGCAATTTTGCCGCAACGAAGTGTGCTGTATGGGAAGGAGCAACTAAAAATAGGAAAGGAAAGAAAACAAAAAGAAAAAGCCAAAGTCAGGGAAGAAAAATTAAAAGAGGACGCTCAAAAAAACGTTACACCTGAAAAGTTAAAGCTGAAAATAAAGTCCAGTGCTGTTAATACAATTTCTAAAAGAAATATTTTAGAAAGAATAGATTTAAATTCTACAAAAACAGACGATTGATGACAAATTAATTTTACAACGTGTTTCATTTCATATGTTTTTTAATATTTCTTATTCTTAAAATCTATTTTTTAATATAACGAATGCAAGGAGTTACCGTCCATTTACTGGTTGTGAGTTGTCCATTTACTAATCCTACCGTCCATCTACTTGTGATATGGGCTATGAATGGAATTTTCATTATTTATGCTCGAATAAATGAATTTTTTTACTTGAAAATAATTTTTTTCTTTAAATTGATATATTTCTACGTGTAAAGATTTTGATTTTTGTTTCATAAAACAAATATTTCTAACCAAAATCTTGATATAAAGTTCGGAATCAGCTAAACCATCCATCTACTGGCATGCTTACCCTACCTAAACTATAGCCCCCGTCATCAACAAATAGTAGAGGAAGGATCGCTTATGATAAAACAAAGACTCAACGCAGCAAGAGAACGCGGCGAGACAATATCACATTTTAACAATTATAACACGGCCATCTGCCCCACCTGGGATGATACCCCATTATACCCCTTTTGCAACCCAGTAACAATAACAAACATCCTTAAAAAACTTCCAAACAAGACATCCTCGGGTCTGGACTACATTCCCGCGATTGTATTAAAACACTTGCCCACGAACATGATCATAAATCTAGCCATCCTATTCAATAACTCAATAAACCACAATTACTTCCCAAAAATGTGGAAGATTGATAAAGTTCTCCCTATCCTAAAAAAGGGGAAATGTCAATCAGATCCCTCAAGCTACAGGCCCATTAGCTTAACACCCAATCTCAGTAAAATTTTCGAAGCTATAATTAACGATAAAATAGTATCCTTCTGCAATACCAACAATATAATCCCGGACCATCAATTCGGCTTTAAATACCAACATTCGACTACGCATGCAATACACAAGCTCCTGTCTGATCTACATACTAAAGTAATCAATAGCTACTTGGTGGGGGCAGCTTTTTTAGACATTGAGAAGGCGTTTGATTTAGTGTGGCTGAATGGACAGATTTACAAACTCCATAAGAAAGGATTTCCATCATGGCTAATATCCCTAATTTGGGACATGATCTCGAATAAATCTTTTTTTACTTGGGACGGTAATTCCCTCTCCACGGTGGAATTTCTGATAGAGGAGGGATTGCAACAGGGGACAGTAAACTCCCCAGTGCTCTTCAACATATACCTAAGCGATCTCCCTAAACTATTCGGTCTCAATGCGCGGGGGGGTGCGGGACTGCTAGCTTTTGCCGATGATGTGGTGGTGTACACACACGGGAATCGAGTGGAACTGGTCCATTCTGAACTGAACGCGTTGGTGGACAAAATCAACAGATATTATATGTCATGGAATTTAAGATTAAATCCACTCAAATGTGAAACGATATTATTCCGCAAACCGCTTGCGGGTCTATCCTCAAAGGCAAAGGCGGGTAGTAAAGATTTTCAAATAACAGCGACCATCCCAGGCACTGCTAATCTGGAATTAATCCCCCACAAAACAGTGGTCAAATACTTGGGAGTACATCTAGACTACCTTCTCCGAGGCAATAGACACATAGAAGTTCAACTGGAGAAAGCGAATAGGGCATTCATAGCCAATAGTAGAGTGTTTCACAACAAATACTTAACCCACAGAGCAAAGATCATTCTCTACATGTTGCTGGTCCGCCCGATTGTTGCATATGCCGCCCCAGTTCTTTGGAACCTGAATCACACCATGGCAGAGAAAATTAGAGTGCTAGAGAGAAAGTGTTTACGTTCATGCTTGCGACTCCACAGAACACAAAGCTCAGACTGGCGTCATTATGTTAGAAACCAAATAATTTATAACAAGGCGGACATCCCACGCATGGATCTATTCATGATCTCTCTCACTCGAGACTATTTTAGCAAGCTGCCGAGCAGTACCAATCAGGTCATTAAAGACCTCGCTTCTCAAGACGAGGCGATCACCCGTTGACAGTTAAGCAAGGGATATGTATCACCACAGGCGTTCCCCTACTGCGACAACCTGGGACTGATCCAGAATGCCATTAACACACCGCTAATATTTCACTGGCGCCGAAATAAGGCCGACAAGCGGATCGCGTGATGAAAGAAGAGATTCAATATTTTTAACACACAATTTATTGGTGTTAGAATAAAATTAATTTAGTCTGTACATTGCTGAATTGAAATATTCTTAATGAGAAACTAATAAAATTAATGAATAGCATGAGAACTACTGTGGATTTTAATAAAGTATTACGAATATCTTTTACAAAAGATTGAAAAGTGCGAAAGGAGATGCATTTTCAACGTACCTTCTTCACTAATGTGACTTGCTCTACATTGCCAGCTGTACGTCTTAATTTTCTTAATTCTTAACGCTACGCTAATTTGACAAATTTTGTCAATTTACCTTATTTGACAAAGGGTCTAGCGGGATAAGCATAGTGAAAAGTGCCCTTGAACCGATTTTAGCTGGCAATGCACCTTTCAATAGTGTAGCACAGGAAAACATTGTACACCAAGTTTCAACCCCCTATCTCAACCAGGAGGGTAGTTATAGGGTAAATTCGAATTTTCGGTTTTTGCCATATTTTCCCTATTTAATGGTCAGCAAAAATTCTAAAAGAAATCTGAAATATTGCGGACATGATTGTATATGATTGCGAATTTTTTCAGATTTTTTCGTTGCAACTGCTAAGTGTAAGAAATAAAAAACGCAAAAAAATGTCGAAAAATGCAGATTTCGTGTTGAAGTTTTCGAGCGACTAGATTTTTAATTTTACACTAGTTAGACATTGACATGACTATTATCTACAATTTTTTTCATTTTTTTCGGTAAGATGCGGCATAGTTAAAAAAATCAGAATACGAAATTTTCGAGATTGGAAGTGTATACGCACCGTATATCATATGGTACGAAAGAATCATTCGGCGCCGCAGTTAGCGGAGTGGTTAGAGTGTTAGTCTCCAAAACCGCTGCATACTCTCTGTTTGAGATTCCATTAGTTCTCTGCTCCGCCGCACCCAAGCTCACCGCAGCACCTACCGGGCAGCGGTACACGCCGCTGATCGATATTCGATCAGCCGATCGATACTTCTAGTCGCCTGCTCAGCCAATCACCGATCACCACGTAAAGCGAGCGGCCCAATCACGACGCGTACTTTCTTGATCGATTCTCGAGGATTGTTCGAGAAGACGCTCAACGGTTTTCCGCGTCCTTTTGTTCATTCTCGTTTCATACCGCTTGTCGCGATAACGTACTTGCTTTGTTCATCACGCAACGTGTGAAATTCCCTTTGTTCATAACTTTTTGTGCTCAATTCTCCACTCAAATTCACGCGAGTGATTTATTGGACTTGTGCTCATCCAGCACATTATTTTAATAAAGTGACTCAGTCAATTTTTGACTATAAATTCTCGTACCGAGCGTTACTTTCTCACCGTTATTTCCAAACTAACATTCCAGCGTGCTCACCCACCTCAATCCCAAACACTCTCTTTTGTCGTAGGTTCGCACCCCACCAAGGTCCAATTTTTTTTCCACGGTATAAAATTTTTTCATATTTTTAAAATATTCTAGAAACATTTTTAAATGAATATCGTGTATTGTCATATAATCAACGATGAAAAAAATTTTATATCATGAAAAAAAAATTAGACCTTGGTGGGGTGCAAACCTACGACAAAAGAGAGTATGTAGCGGTTTTGGAGTCTAATACTCTAACCATTTTTTTTTTTTGTAGATTGTTTATTGGATTGCTTACATATAATTGTGTTGTTATAAGGCACCACTAAACAATACATAAATCTGCCTAACTCTATAGTTCTCTTTTTTTTTCCTAGTTGTTCGCGAAGTACGAAGACTCCTAGAATTACAACACGTTCTATACATGGCGATAGTATAAGTGAAAGACTATTTCGGAAGGATTTAATATTGACCTATTATCCGATTATTTATCACAGTTGGTGACATCTTAAGTGGGGAAAAAAAGCCTCATGCGAGGCAGGTAAAAATCCACAGCTACTTTGTACTTATTGCTAACCTTATGTTCTAGTGTAACAGGAGAAAGAAAAATTTGTAATAAAATATATAAAGAAGCAACAAAAAGAAAAAGGAATAGAATATGTACACAAAAAAAAGGAACGATATATACAATGGACATTCGAGGTCCAACTCGTTTTTTGTACTTTGATGTGCGTCCGACCGCCTTACTCCAGGACCGCCCCCCGCCATCACGACAGGGAGAGGATAAGGCAAGGGTAGTACCCTCACACCCCCCACCTGCAGCGGACGCGTCGGGCCGGCCCCGACATCAGGCCGGTGTCTGCATTCAGTCTCTCTAGTTGTCTTGCTGAGCTAGTTGCTTCCTAGCAAGTAGCTCTGGCATATTTATACTATTGGCGGACAGCCACCAATATTTTTTCGTATTGAGTCTGCGAAAGTCGCAGTAATCCCTTTTCGGGATGGCGGTTGAGTACCTAAGCCTTGTGCTATTCGTCTCTAAATCTTGGGACGTATACGCGATCCGCTTGTCGGCCTTATTTCGGCGCCAGTGAAATATTAGCGGTGTGTTAATGGCATTCTGGATCAGTCCCAGGTTGTCGCAGTAGGGGAACGCCTGTGGTGATACATATCCCTTGCTTAACTGTCAACGGGTGATCGCCTCGTCTTGAGAAGCGAGGTCTTTAATGACCTGATTGGTACTGCTCGGCAGCTTGCTAAAATAGTCTCGAGTGAGAGAGATCATGAATAGATCCATGCGTGGGATGTCCGCCTTGTTATAAATTATTTGGTTTCTAACATAATGACGCCAGTCTGAGCTTTGTGTTCTGTGGAGTCGCAAGCATGAACGTAAACACTTTCTCTCTAGCACTCTAATTTTCTCTGCCATGGTGTGATTCAGGTTCCAAAGAACTGGGGCGGCATATGCAACAATCGGGCGGACCAGCAACATGTAGAGAATGATCTTTGCTCTGTGGGTTAAGTATTTGTTGTGAAACACTCTACTATTGGCTATGAATGCCCTATTCGCTTTCTCCAGTTGAACTTCTATGTGTCTATTGCCTCGGAGAAGGTAGTCTAGATGTACTCCCAAGTATTTGACCACTGTTTTGTGGGGGATTAATTCCAGATTAGCAGTGCCTGGGATGGTCGCTGTTATTTGAAAATCTTTACTACCCGCCTTTGCCTTTGAGGATAGACCCGCAAGCGGTTTGCGGAATAATATCGTTTCACATTTGAGTGGATTTAATCTTAAATTCCATGACATAGGGTATGTGTCCCTATTACGGAGCCTGTCCCAATTACGGAGGCTTTCTATTAAAATTATCAATGAAACAAAATCCATACATAAATAAACGTAAAAAAAATTTTTTTAATCAAATTGAAATATTCATGAACAAGATTCAATGTAAAAAACGACAGTTTTAATATGTTATAATATTATAAGTATTTATAAAAAAATGCGTAACACGCTTTCGGTGAATTAATAGCATTTCTTGTCCAAAACCTTAAGAAATGATGTACCGAACTATTTCATATAAATCAATTATAAAAACTGTTTTCACCATATAAAGTGCATATTATATTCTAAAAAGGTTTAACGTTATTAAAAAAAAATAAATTCGGCACCTACAAACTTATTTGTTTTTATTTTTAAGTTAAATTCCGTAATACCGCCAGATTTTCAATCTTGTCTGTAATACGGAGCCTCGTAGCCGGAAGCGCGATCTTCGTCATAACCTCATTTTTGTTCCAAGCTGTCAAAAGTGAAGCGCGTGTGTGGTTCTGGATAATTTTGAATAAGAAACATGAGTCAGCCTCCACAAAAAAAACGTTTTTTATATAACAAAAATGACATGTTTAACGCCTTGGAAGCAGTCGCTTCTGGAATGCAGATAAATACTGCAAGCAAAAAATATTCTGTGCCACGAACATCACTTTACAATAAAGCGAAGAAACTATATAAAAGTGACACACCTGGACCAAGTACAGTCTTAACGTTGAAGGAAGAAGAGGATCTTGTGCAATGGGTATTGCAAATGTGTTCTCTTGGCTGTCCAGTCACAAAAGAGCATTTATTCAACAGCGTGGCAGTTTTAATAAAGAAATTGAAAAGGGCAAATTCATTTACTGATGGACGACCAGGCCGACATTGGTTTGATGGTTTCCTTCGAAGGCACCCAGTGCTAACACAGAGAATGTCAGAAAATATATCACTCGCTAGAGCCTTGGTGACTGAAGAATCATTAAAAAAAATGGTTCACAGATATTGGTGCTTATTTAAAGAAAGAAAATCTTGAAAATATTGATGGGTCACGAATTTTTAACACAGACGAAACAGCTCTGCTACTAAATCCAAAAGGAGGTTCAGTCTTGGCAGCAAAAGGATCCAAAAACGTGTATAATATAGTTAATAATAATGAGAAGGAGAATTTAACTGTCTTAGTGACTGGCAACGCTGCGGGTCAACTGACCCCAACGTTAGTTGTTTTCAATTACCAACGAGTACCATCTTCAATTTATGCTAAACTGCCTCCAGAGTTCCATGTGGGCACTTCAGGGAAAGGATGGATGACCTCGGAATTATTTTACGAGTACATTGCTAATAAATTTTATCCATGGGTTGCTGCATCTGGAATCCAGCTACCAGTAATATTATTTTTGGATGGGCATGTGTCTCACATGACGCAACCACTAAGTGCGTTTTGTCATGACCATCATATAATATTGGTCGCTCTACCACCAAACACCACCCACTTAATGCAACCCATGGACGTTACCATGTTTTCTCCATTGAAAGTGCATTGGAGGAAAGAAGTCAATGCATACAGAATTGAAAATCATGTATTGAGTGTCGCCAAACATGATTTTGCTGTACTTTTAGCAAATGTGTTCACCAAAATGGATTTAAAGACAATTCTATCAAATGGTTTCAGTGCTTGCGGACTACAACCATTTGCAATAGACAAATTAGATCTTTCTAAGGTGTTTATTCGTTCCAAAAGCAATGATAGTGAAATTACCATAAATCAGGAATCTAGCATAAATCAGGAACAGTCGCTGATTGAGTCTTTTGAGAAATATATTGACCCAGATACACTGAAGCTATTTCGAGCTTGTGGTGAAGTTGAAAAATGGGAAGGAAAAACTGATGATAAAAACCTCTATCATGTGTGGAAACGCATACATGCAGACTGTTATAAAACTAACATTGAAGTTTGCTCAGATATTCAAAATGATATTTCTATAGAATCACTATCTGGACAAGTACCACACGATGAACCTACCCTTCAACATATGGATTGTGTTACAGATGTAGAACAACAGAAAGAAAATCTACCTATGGAAGTTTTGAATCCAGAAGTAAATTAAGAATTGCATAGTATTTGCAAAACGCATTGACATTTACATTTAAATAAGTATTAGTTTTCCAAGGTTAATTTTAATTGACACCCATTGTGTGAATTGGAATTGTAATTGTAATCTACATGTGATTTATTTTTATGTTTTTAATAGATTCGTTTTTAAGCGATGTTTTTGTACAGGGTGTTAAAAAAGTAATGTTCACCGCTTGGAGGGATGAATCTACACCCCCGGATCGGTGGAGATTTGTAAAAAAAATTTGCTGCAAAATTGTTTAGAACATTGAAAATCAATGTTAAATTTTTTTTTGCATCAACATATTCTGTTCGGCGTAAGGAGAAAAAGTTTGAAAGGAGCCATATGTCGCAAACGAACCGTTTTGCGGGGAAAAATTGTTAAAGATTTCGCAACGATTTGAATGTATAGAGTTGCATGTAGATGCTTGGGCCCACCACCACCACTTTGCCGTTTGCCAGTATTTACTACCTGAAGGGTAGTGGCCTGGGGTGGGTAGCTCCTGGGCTCTACGCAGACACAACACGGCGTTTAAAGGGACAGAAGACCGTGCAAGGTGCATTGACCCGGCTAGGCCTGAATTAAGTGGTGTTTTCCCAACAGAAATTCAGAGTTGGCAGTAACCAGTTAGAATTTCTACCTATCTTTTGATTGTTTTTTTTTTTTTTTTATAGAGGGGGAAAATGCATTACGCATACCCAGGCAGGGTTGCCTGGATTATGTGGGACTCGCCGCTGCTAGCGGGATACCCACTAAAAACCCCCTCTTTCTTGGCCTCTTTCGTTTTGGGCCCTATGCTACGGCCGGGACATCGCCTATCTTTTGCCTACGGACAGTTGAACGGATAGGGCATAACAATAGATTCTGCTGATTGACAGGAGGAAAAGTTTAAAAGGAACTATATGTCGCAAACGCACCATTTTGTGGGAAAAAAATTGACAAAGTTGAATTATGAAGACGATATTAACTTATTAACTTACCAACGTTCTCGGTGGTTCACCTCCTGCGTCTTCTTCTCACCCACAGGACACTCCCATCATTATTGATGGCGCGTAGCATCCGTGCCTGTCCACTGGCTTCGATATGACCCCCGTCATTATCGAGGCACTGTTGGAGTCTTGACCTCATATTTCGACGAACATTTTCAAAAACGTTCGGCGAATCCTGAATCGTTCGGAACGCTACCTCGATTCTTTGCTTCAGTTGTTCCCGCGATTCAATTTGGGTCCCCGATCGATAAACAATATCCTTCACCGCTCCCCACATAAAAAAATCCAGGGGATTGAGGTCGGGGGAACGTGGTGGCCACAAGTGAGGTGCAGGCCCGCGTGCTATCCACCGTGTTCCAAACATGCGTGGTAGATAGGCCCTGACTGCCAGGCTGAAATGCGCTGGTGCACCATCGTGCATAAAATATAGGGATCGGCGCCTATTTCGCGGAACCACTTGGCGAAGGTGGCCTAACAAATTTCGCCGCAAAAAGCGCAAATATGTAGCACCCGTTAATGTGGGTAAATAGACAGGGCCGATAATCCGATTACCCACAATTCCGGCCCACACGTTCACAGAAAAACGTCCCTGGTTGAATCGTTGGACGGTTGCGTGGGGATTCACATAGGCCCATACCCTTGTATTTTGCCTATTTTGTAAACTGGCACTTGAAAAACTGCTTTCGTCGGTGAACAGGACGTTTTCTAGAAAGCGGTCATTCCGTCGTAGTTTCTGTAGCATCCAGCGACAGAAGTTACGCCGAGCAGCATAATCGCCTGGACGGAGTGCTTGAACTCTTTGAATTTTGAAGGGCCGTAAACCTTCCTCGCGTATTATTCGTCGCCCCGTCACGTGTGAAATGTCTACGCGACGAGCGATACCCCGCAGGCCCATTAGTGGGAAAGCACGCGCTAACGCAATTACGCGTTCTTCGGTTCGCCAGGGTACGCGAGGTCTACCTGGTCGCGGGTGAGGATTGACTCCCACATTCAATTCCTCTACATTTAATTCTGAGAACCGATGATCAAGTCGTTGAAATTCCCGTCTGTAGGGGACTCGTATTTCCCGCCCACTGTTCACCAACCATTGTCTATATATTTCCCTGGCTAATGTATAGTCCCTGTTAGCTTGGTCAATGGCACGCAGCATTTGCCGAACGTTTCCCCCATCGTGACGACCTCTGCCTCTTAATCGTCGCTCCATAACACTCGGGGACCACTTATATTCACTAAATACACAGTAACTAATAACTAAAATAAATGATAATTATACTAGTCACTAAACTACACTAAGTCACAAACGTAAAAAATGTTCCGTGTGTGACCAATACACGCCACCACTATACGCGATGCGACGCGAAATCCGGTGTCTCACCGAAGAAGATGGACAGTTCGATGCTCGCTCCTAAGTGTTTAGGAGGTGACGAAAATCCAACTGGTTGCATTTCCTTGGTGTAGGAAGGACCTTGAGCTTTGGAAATTCCTCGATGGAGTGGGGGAGCCCCCTCCTCCTTGAAGAACTAAACGAAGAAAATGCAAACATCTGGTTCCCCAAAAATTAACAGGCAACTCGATCGGCCTGAGCGTCTCGTCCAGGGTGGCGGTTTATGACTGTATTGTTCTGCGAGTACGCGGTGGGGAACGGTGCGCGCGGGACCCAGGTCATCACGTGCAATCCAAGGAGCAATATAAGGATTAACTCAGGGTGAAGAACGTCTAATAATGGTCAATTCGGACGAGCGATGCGGGGTCAATGCGATTTCGAATCGGTACATATATATATATATATATATATGTATATATTACACGTGACGCAATTTTCGCGGCAGTATTGTTATATCGTTTGAATTGGCCCTATAAAGGTGGGATCTCCTAGCAGTGTGCCGGTGTAATGGAGAAGCGTGCATCTGTTTCTCCTACGCGTCTGACGCGCGTCTGCCACAGTAGCAGCTTCGGCTACTCTAGACGCAAATGCACTGCGATGAGTGTCTGTTAAGGGGTTATACCTAGTCAGGCGGCCGAAAAGAGGCGAATGTTTGTGAATTTTTTTTGACAAAGCGGAAGCATATATTTTTACAGAACTTTCTGCACTTAAAAGAACAACATTTAAAGAGCATTTGGTAATTTTTTCGTAGAAAATATTTATGTTTGTAATAAAGTGACAATCGACATCCAAGAAACCTTTTTAATAATTTGGTTTCGCGGTGAGCACTGCAATTCGGAACCAGATTATTTATAATCCAAAAACAAAAAAGATTTCGTTAGTGTATTAATGTATTCTCCGTCTAATGGAGGGAATTTCCGAAATATTAATTTAAAATAAAATGACGGCTATTTAAAGTTGAAATCCTGATTTTTTCCTGCAAAAATCACGGGAAAAAATCAGGATTTCAACTTTAAATAGCCGTCATTTTGTTTTAAATTAATATTTCGGAAATTCCCTCCATTAGACGGAAGATACATTAATATACTAACGAAATCTTTTTTGTTTTTGGATTATAAATAATCTGGTTCCGAATGGCAGTGCTCACCGCGAAACCAAATTATTAAAAAGGTTTCTTGGATGTCGATTGTCACTTTATTACAAACATAAATATTTTCTACGAAAAAATTACCAAATGCTCTTTAAATGTTGTTCTTTTAAGCGCAAAAAGTTCTGTAAAAATATATGCTTCCGCTTTGTCAAAAAAAATTCACAAACATTCGCTTCTTTTTGGTCGCCTGACTAGGTGTAACCCCTTAAAGGCATCCGCCGGTCAAAAAAATCGGAAAAAATTTGTTTGCATTTTTGCATTCAACAATAGCTCAAAAATGCTCAGTTAAAATTTTAGATGGAAATTTCTAACGTTACAGATTTTATAGGCATTTCAGGGGAGTCACCAGTGTGACGGCCTTTAAATAGGTGTTTTTTGAAGATGGATTGTGAAGCAGGTATAATAGAGAGAAATCTAATTTTTCTTTTAATTAATAATACATTTATTAATCTAAAGAAAGAATCAATTTTTTTAACCGAATAAATGCATGGAAAATAGGGCACTCACGGGCAAGTCCCCGTCACTATAGACGAACCCGCTCGACGTCAACCATAAGTAGGTTTTTTTTCAATACCGAATTTGGCAATCATCGCCCATTTGTTTCTTAACACTGCCTAGCGCGATAACGACACATGCATAATTAACCTTCCGGTACTCGCGCCTATTTGGGTCCCTCGAGCACTCGCGTCGTGCACTGAGTGCACGGTGTCGTATTATTACCAGATTAAACGTAGGCGAACACATGAAAACATTTGAGGGGTGGTTGCACCCCCTAAACATGCAAACAGGCCAAAATAAAAAAACACGTATATCTTATTTTTCGGCCCTCCGAAACATATCCAAAAACCAAAGTAATTGGAGGCGTACTTATGAGTATACGGGGGCGGTCGCTGGCAAGATACGCGGCGTACTATCGTTTTCATTCAATCAGAAACACTTCCAAACTGAATTTGAACCTGACAAGTGTGTAGCATTATGCAAAAATGTCCGCTGGAAGAATACATAGGGGTGCTGGGTACAATACATCAGGATAAAACGTTTTTTCAGCCAAAAACTGACCTCCCTGCACACGCGCGAGTACCGGGGGGTTAAAGGAAGACTATAATTTCCCGAAAATTTTGATCATTTTCAAATGGCCATATGTATCTCTGTGAAAAATGGTCGGAAAAAATATTTAAGAAACGCATCTTAACGCTTGAAGTTTCCTTTTTACTAAAATGACATTGAACTAACAAAAAAAAAAAAAACGTGCAACATTCGTTTAAAAGCTGCGAGAACAAAAACAATGATTTTGAAGAGAAACATAACGGAAAACAGGTGATCGTTCAATTTTTCAGACCATATCCCATGTTTGATCTTCGAGGACATACGGAAAAAATGATGAAAATTTGTCTACGATCATGAGTTTGCGAGTTATGGGTGTTCAAAGTGAAAAGTACCATTTAGGCTTTCATCGCGAATAAGTCGAGCAACAAAAATCATAAAACAAAACCAAAAACGGAAAGTAAAGAGAAATGTTTGATCTATAAGAGCTCCTCGTTGGATTTACGGGGGAAAAATTGTTTTGACTCGTGCATACGATCCTGTTAGGCAAAAATTTCTGAAACTTCGTTTACAGCGCTCCAGCTTGTTAAAACAGTATCATAATGGATGAAAAAATTTGAGTCCTTGATTCGAAAGCTAGAAACTTCAAACTTAAATATTTTTTTCGACTATTTTTCACAGAGATACATATGACCATTTGAAAATGATCAAAATTTTCGGGAAATTACAGTGTTCCTTTAATTTTGACACGGAGTGTATAATCTCTTTCCTATGAGCCACCTTCTCTAGCACCGAATACGTCAGCGCGCGATTTTGTGTTGATACTCGGAAACATGTTTATATTCGAGAGATAAGGGATCCGCCTTTAATTCGAAGGGAGGATGCAGCAGGTTGGGACCACGCGCAGTCAGCAGACTACCCCTTTTCTTTCTGTGTCTCATCGCGAGGCGTATCGATGTTGGATGATACTTTTTAATTGCTCTGTTGGTGGCATCTTTCTTACATGTGGCATAACTAGGTAAAAACCGAACCGGCTGATCGGCCAGAGTGTCTCGCCCAGGATCGCGATTTATGACCGCATTGTCCCGCGAGTTGGCGGTAGGAAACGGTACGGGCAATCAACAGATTAACTCAGTGCGAAGAAAGTCGAAACCCCTACCAAAACCGGCAGGATGTCGATTGTCCCTGTTTGACATTCGGTGGACAAATGCTCCCCGGCGAACGCTTCGAAAAGAAGCAATTACCTACCGTAAACGAATGGAGAAATTTCGCCCGTAGCGCGAAAATTAGGGATTACAAGGCCTGCGAACCTATCAGCTACATTTATGACGCTTGACTAAATGTTTTTGGCCTGGTACCATCGCTGAGTGTTTTGGGTATTTCCCGTGTAATCCCTTTGTTTATGTCTTTTTACGGGGGTCTTCGCGGGGTGGCACTGCACGTGGGCGGTGCACTCGTTGGGTGACGGTCGGTTAAGGGTGTGTCTTTTGTCCTTTCGACGGTGTGTCAGACTTGCGCCTGCGTTTCCGCGTCCTTACTTTACTAGCGTCTTTTATGATTATATTTGAATGCCAGATGTTGGTTGATGCCGCGGGCTCAGAGCGAGGCGGAAATTCCAATTATTTTTTACAACCGATAATTTAGAATTTTTCAAACAGGGACAATCGACATCCTGCCGGTTTTGGTAGGGGTTTCGACTTTCCTCGCACTGAGTTAATCTGTTGATTGCCCGTACCGTTGTCTACCGCCAACTCGCGGGACAATACGGTCATAAACCGGGATCCTGGGCGAGACACTCTTGCCGATCAGCCGGCTCGGTTTTTACCTAGTTATTCCACATGTAAGAAAGATGAGCAATTAAAAAGTATCATCTGTGACGAGACACTATTTTTCGCGCGGTATTATTTCAACTCTTCCCCATAAATCTCTCCATAACTCCACCGAAAGTCCCCAAACTTCAACTCTCACCCCTTCTTTCCCAATCGCCGATCGCCTTGACGATATACCTTAGCGGTCCCCATCTCAAGACGATCGGTACGAAATCCCCTTTCCTTATTCGCCCTACGAGGCACGATCTCTTCCCTCATATTTACATTTAAACAAGTCCCTCGCCCCAAAAACTCCTTATCTCGAGACCACGTCTCACCCCCTCTCCATGACCAAAGAAGTCAAAGCCACGCTCACCTCTTTCCAATCAAACCTCCAAAAAACCCATCCAATAGGTTGAGTATCTCCCCATCAGAAACCTACGTAAGACCCCGAAAGTCTTATTGCCACGAATATTTCATCCACGTGTCCTTAACTAATTATAGACGCATATCCTATAAAAACCCCGGAAGTCCTATTGCGACGCATATTTCGTAAGTAGGCCAAGGTCCATACCGCGCGTACCCTTCATACCTAACAATCATGTAAAATTCATATAAATACAAGGGCCCGGGAGACAGAGGTCCTCTTTCTGCAGAAACATCACGCGGAGAGTATCTTTATAACTATCGAGTTTTAGAATCAGTTTCAACGAACTACTCATCTACATTTATCGTAAGCAATTAATATTAAATATTGTTACACGGTATATCACCCTCATTTATTTCTCATGTACTATTGCTAACTCTTACCATTTATATTACTATTTCATGCTTATTGCTAACTTTTATTGTTTTATATCATTATTACCCGCTTATTGCGACGGTTTATTATGTATGTATGTATGTATGACTTTTATTGTGTCCCCTTGGGGATTACAATTCTCCACTTCCCACTTATCTCTAGATTTCGCAGACTTAACCCTACTCCTTAACGACTACTCCTTAAATCTAATCCTTAAAACCTAACGCCCGCTCGCTCGCTCTCTCTCTCGCCATCGCCGCGCCCATTCCTCTCGCTCTCTCCCCCTCCTCCGGACCTCCGCTTCCGCACGCCTCCTCTCACTCCCATTCCTTATCCATTCAATCCTCCATCTTGCCCCCCCTCCACTCTTCCACCCTCCTCATCCACCCTTCTCCCTCTCCATCATCTCCCAGCACTTCTCCTACCATCCCCTGCCAACCCTTTTCCCCTCCCCATTCTGTACAATCCTCCCATACATGTTCCCATGTTTCCTCTCCCCACCCGCAGACCCTACATCTCCTTCTCTCCTCATCCTCCCAATATCTCCCCCCCCTCATCTCACTCCCCAACCTGAACCTCGCCACCCTCCTCCATCTGCTCTCCCCCCACCCCTTCTTCAGGTATCCAGGCACCCCCACCCCCTTTACCGCCCCATACCATCTACTGTATCTCGCATCCCTAATCCTTTCCCACCTATCCCTCTCCTGTAACCTCTTTTCCACCGAAACTAACTCCTCTCCCCTCAAACCTCCCCTCCCCCTCCTCTCCTCCACTCCCTCCACTGTCCATCCCCTCTCCTCATAGAACCCCTTCCTCTCCTCTTCCCATCCCCCCAATGCCACCCCTCTTCTCGCCCGCCCCTTAATCTCCTCCCAACACATCCTTGCCACCTCCCCTCCCTGTCCCTCCTCCAGCTTCCTCTCATATTCCCACGCCCTCATCCCCGCCCTTCCCTTCAACATCTCCCGCTGCAACTCCTCCCTGACCAAATACCCCGGCGTGCACCACTCCACCCCCAAAACCCATCTTAAAAACCTGTCTTGAACCCCCTCCACCCTCTCCCTACTTTTCCAACCCCAAATCTCCACCCCATAGCTCATCACTGCCCACACCAACCTGTCAAATAACCATACCCTTTTCCCCCAGTCCTTCCCAAATCTCCTCTTTCCGATCCCCCACACCTGCCCCACCACTGCCGCTGCCTTCCTCACTCTCTCCCTCACATGCGCCTCTTGCCCTCCATTTCCCATCAAGGTATACCCCAGGTATTTATATTGCCTTACCTCCGCCAGCTCCTTTCCCTTCCATCTCCAACTCACCTTTTTCCATCTACCCCCACCCCTCCTGCACCTCATCACTTTCGATTTCTCCACATTCAAATGCAGCCCCTTCCCATCCATATATTTCTCCAACTTTCCTAGCATTCCCTTCATTCCATCCTCATCCTCTGCCAACACCGCAATATCATCTGCATACGCCAGGGTATACACCTTCTTCCCCCCCAATCTCACCCCGCCCCATCCCCCTTTTTCCAGCTCTTCGTCTATGTCCGCCAGCATCAGAGTGAACATAGTCGGACTAAGCGGGCACCCTTGTCTCACTCCTCTAGCTGTCCAGAACACCTTCCCTTCCTCCTCCCCTACTCTCACCTTACATCTCGTTTCCTTTAGCACCTCCTCACACCTTTCCACTAATCCCTCCCTTACCCCTCTTTTCCTCATCGCCTCTATTAGAACTACCCTGTCCACCGAGTCAAAGGCCGCCTTCAGGTCTATGAAGAATACTATCATTTTCTTTCCCTTCCTGTTAACCTGCCTGTTAATTAAGTAATTCAAGGCGTACACGTTGTCTATCGTTCCCCTTCCCCTCCTGAAGCCGGCCTGACTCGGTGGCAGTAGCCCTTTTCCCTCCACCTCCTCCCTCAGTCTCTCCGCCAACACCGACGCATATATTTTATACGCCGTCTGCGTCAGCGTGATGCCCCGATATTCCTCCACTCTTTTTCCACTCCCCTTCTTCAGCACCGGCACTACCACTCCTTCCTTCCACTCTTCCACCCACCCTTCTCCCCTCCACACCCTTCTACATATATCCCACAGCCATTCTTCCACCTCATCCCCCCCGAACCTCCATACCTCGTTGGGTATGCCGTCCCCCCCTCCCGCCTTACCCTCCTTCAGACTCCTTACCACCCTCCTCACTTCCTCAATCCTCAGCTCCTCCTCAACATCTTCCCCTCCCTTTCTTTCACCACCTTTCCTGACCCTCCATTCTACCCCTCCCAGCAAACCCTTGAAATATTCTTCCCACTCTTCCATTCTTATTCCTTCCTCCACTCTCCTCCTCTTTCTCCTTTCCCTGTTTACTACTTTCCAGACCTGCTCTTCCGTCCTTACCCCCTCCACCTCTTTCTCCCACCTCTCCCCCTCCCTCCTCCTCTTCTCCTCACACATTCTCCCATACTCTCTTTTTTCCTCCCTATACTCTAACCCCACTCCTCCCTCCCTTCTCCATCTTCTCAGCTCTTTCCTTACCCTACCCTTTTTCTCCCTACACTCCTCATCCCACCATCCCCCCTTCCCTGTCCTCTCACCTCCCCTCCTCCCCTTCTCCAGCGCCCCTATTATCCTATCTCTCAGCTCACTCCAATCCTCTTGAATTCCTCTATCCCCTCCCTCCCTCTTTCCGAACTTCCTTATAAACTTCTCCCTTCCCTCCTCTGTCCAAATTCCCCTCATCCTCCCACCCGCGCCTTTCTTCCCCGCCTTTTCCCGCTCTCCCCCCTTCCCCCTCAGCCACACCACTACCGGGTGATGGTCCGATTCAACCCTGTCACCCACTTCCACCCTTTCTATCCCCTCCCTTGTGTCCTCATTCCCTACTATATAGTCTATAACTGAGTTCCCTCTCCCTCCTGTGTACGTCCACTCTCCCTCCTCGTCCCCCTCTATATTTCCGTTCATAATTCCCCACCCCCTCTCCTCCAAGAACCTGCATAGCCTCCTTCCCTCTCCATTTACCCCACTATCTTTCGATCTTCTGTTTTCTGCCCCACTTTTCTCCCCCTCCTCTTCTCCCCCCCATATCCGTCCCCCTTCCCTTCCTGTCCTCGCGTTAAAATCCCCTCCTATTACCACCCTTACCCCCTCTTCTCTCCCCTCTACCCACTCCTCTAATTCCTCCAGTTTCCTCTGTAAATCCTTATTGACATATACTCCTACCACCCTCCACCATTCCCCCCCCAACATAACCTTTATTACCATTATCCCTTCCTTCTCCCCTCCTTCCTGTTCCCTATATTCCAACTCCTTTCTTACCCCCATCACCATTCCCCCTATCGCCCTTCCTTTTTTACTTTCCCTCTTCGCCCACTGCTTCCACCACACGTAACCCTTTGGCAGTCTACTCCTGACGTATTCCCAATCCCTTTCCTCCGCCCACGTTTCACATAGCACTACCACCTCCCATTCCTCCATTCCTTTCCAAAATTCCCGATCCTTATTCCTTAGTCCCGCCACGTTCCAAAAAGCCACCCCACACTTTTTACCCCCCTCTCCCCCCTCTAATCTGCCCCCCTGCCTTTCGCCTCCCCTCCGTTTCCCTGCTCCTCTATCCATTTCTCCCCCACCTCATCCCACTTTCTTACTTTACCATTCACCCACATCTTCATATATCCTATCTGCACCACCTTTCCCTTCTCCCTCTCACTCTGGGCCTCCCTTTCAATTTTCCACCTTCCTCTCCTCTCCTCCTCCGTTAGATCATCCTCAATCCTTTCCCTCCCACCCTTCACTTTCCTTCGCGCCTCCATGACTCTCCTCTTCTCCTCCCTTCCCGCTAGCTTCACCAGTACCATCCCGACGCCATCCCCTCTTGGTCTCCCTATCCTGGCCACCTCCTTAATACCTCCCTCCTCCAGACCCATCCTACCCCAGAGCTTCTTTACCTCCTCCTCCACCTTCTTACCCTCTACCCCTATTCCCCTTATCACCACGTTATTTCTTCTCACCTCTCTCTCCTTCTTGTCTTGTTTCACCTCCATCCTTCTAATCCTAAGTCTCCACTCCTCCACCTGTTCCTCATCCATCACTTCTTTACCTCCCCCTCCCATTCCCTGTTTTTCCCAGTTTCCTACCTTCTCCACCACCTCTTCCATCCTCTTCCCCCTTTCCTCCAGCCTTTCCACTTTTTTTTCCAACCCCTCTCTTTTTGTCCTCTCCTCCTTCCTCCACACCTCCCACTTCCTCCTTTCCCCCCTCCATTCCTCTTCCACTCTTCTCCTCTCCTCCCTCTCCTCTCTCAATTCTTCCTTCAGTTCTCTCATTTCCCCTTTCATCTCGCTTATCCCCCTTATCAACTCCGCCATCATTCCTTCCAACCCATCTCCCCCCCCCCCCCTCCCCCAGCTTCCTACCCACCAACTTACCCCCTTCTGGCGATCTCGCTGTTTTTCCACTTCTTTTAAACCCAACTCTTAATCCTTCCCCCCCTCCCCCCCCCGCACCTTCCTCCTCTTCCCTCTCTCTCTTTTTTCCCCCGTGACTTTCCACACTCCCTATACTACTTCCTACACTGCCTGCGCTGTCCTTCCTGGCCCTTTCCTCGCTCTTTCCCTTCCCTTTCCCTTCGCCCCCCCCCGTTCCCGTCCTCCCCCCCATTCCCTCATAATCCGGCTCTCTAGCACCCTCCGCCGCCCCTGCCCCGTAGTCTTTTCCCCTAATCATTCCACTTCCCTCACTTTCTCCTTTCAAATTTCGCGCCTTCTATCCCTTCTAGATCCTTTACTCTCCCACAGATGTCTCCACTTTCCTTAGCTCTCTCTTTCCCGCCAAACTTCTCTTACCTTCCACCTAACCTCCAAACCTTCCCTTAACCTTCCTATATCACCACTATTCTTAACCCCAACCCTCCTCCCAATATCCCTTTTCCTCCAACTTCTCCCCCTCACTCTCTACACGTACACTCTCCACTCTTTCTCTCCACTTCCTCACCCTTTCCTTCCACCGCTCTCACCACTCACTTCCAGGCACCTTCCACACACGCGTCCGGAAACGGAAGTCTGCGACGGTTTATTATTTCATGTCTATTGTTTTATATCTACAGGGTGTCCCAAAAATGCTGTGGGTCCTTAAAGGGGGTGATTCGGGGGGTGATTGTAAACAACTTTTTCCTTTGCGAAAAAGTTCTCCGATGTTTCGTTAACGAGATATTAACAAAAAGAACCGACCAATCAGAGCGCGAGTCTGACGGCCGAGTTCCCGCGCTAGCGTGGCTACGCGCCGCGCTGCGAGTGTGAACAAGCAACTCGGCATGCAACGAAGAAAATTGCGTAGAATGGCAAATGAAAAAGACGTAACAAATAAAATCGAACGCGTTGTCATGGTTTGTTTGTTATTTAATGTGAATAATGAATAAAGGATAAATGGATGAAAATCACGTGTAACGTAAAAAGACGACACGTTTTTTTTTAGAAGATTCGAAAATAATAATTATTTGAAGTGGGAGGATAAGGAATACGTAAATTTCCTTGTGTTAATAACGTAGCCACGAAAAGGTAATGTAACGGGAAATTAACGAAAAGTGATCGTAGTTCGTTATTGTGATAAAAATCCGTAATTCAATAACGGCCAGCACTGTTGCTGATAACGAATAAGTCTGTTTAAAAAGCCCGAATAAATATTATCGCCGGAAATAAGTCATCGCTTGCGTTAAATTTAAAAATGAATGATTACCAATGACGTAACTAAAACTCACCCTTGTTGGAAATTCACCTGCAGCTTGAAAATCTGTGTCACAGGGTCACTCAACCGATCCTGGTCATCGATGGACGAGCCCAGTGCACAGCTGATCCCAGGTATACGACACTACCCAAAGTTAAGGGTCGCAATGTCAGGTGCGTCCAGGTCAACGTGCCGAATATTCACTTCACTGCACGGCTACTAACACTGATCACTTTATTTACTTTTTATGGAACCTGTTGTTCCTACGGTTTAAAAATTGGTGGCCCCGAAAGGGGCCGATTGTTGGCAATTGAAGAATCGGAATATTCTAGCGCAAATGCTCGCGCAGCAGCACTTGCGTTCCTGTCGTTCCGGGCGTACACCCAGAACATCCGGTAGTATTCCTGGGCTGTGAACAGTTCTGCAACGCGATTTCTAGCTGACTGACAGGATTTTTTCCAAGCAACTTCCGCTACCCCCAAGTAGCTTCTCTGGTTCCATTATGAGTTAACTCCCACCAGGCCAAGAGGCTTTAGGTAAAAAGAAGCCAGCACACTTTCGGAACACACGTGTTTTGCAGAAGTGCACCGAAAACTTTCACAAAAGCCCGCGATCCGTCCTTCTACTGCCAATGTACCCATTGCTTCGAGATAGAAAACAGACAGCACGTGTATCGGTTCGAAAGGGTCCGAAGGGAAGAGGCGGAGAAAGTCTTCGAGTTGCTATAAAGAAGAAAATGCATACCATTCCTGTAGTCCCGCCTGCATCGTTCTACCCTCAAATTAAAGACGGATCCCTTATCTCTCGTGTCTAAACACGCGCTCGAGTTTCAAAACAAAAGCACGCGTCGACGTATTCGGTGCGAGAGAAGGTGGGCCTTGGGGAGGATATATTGCTGTCAAGAGGGCCTCTTGAGGACAGTTGCCATTTGCGAGGGATGCAGGGCAGATTGGTTCGACTAGGGCCAATCAGACTTCAAGCCCACCGTCTCTCGCACGGAATACGTCGACGCGTGCTTTTGTTTTGAAACTCGAGCGCGTGTTTAGACACGAGAGCTAAGGGATCCGTCTTTAATTTGAGGGTAGAACGAAGCAGGCGGGACTACAGGAATGGTATGCATTTTCTTCTTTAAAGCAACTCGAAGACTTTCTCCGCCTCTTCCCTTCGGACCCTTTCGAACCGATACACGTGGTGTCTGTTTTCTATCTCGAAGCAATTGGCAGTAGAAGGACGGATCGCGGGCTTTTGTGAAAGTTTTCGGTGCACTTCTGCAAAACACGTGTGTTCCGAAAGTGTGCTGGCTTCTTTTTACCTAAAGCCTCTTGGCCTGGTGGGAGTTAACTCATAATGGAACCAGAGAAGCTACTTGGGGGTAGCGGAAGTTGCTTGGAAAAAATCCTGTCAGTCAGCTAGAAATCGCGTTGCAGAACTGTTCACAGCCCAGGAATACTACCGGATGTTCTGGGTGTACGCCCGGAACGACAGGCACGCAAGTGCTGCTGCGCGAGCATTTGCGCTAGAATATTCCGATTCTTCAATTGCCAACAATCGGCCCCTTTCGGGGCCACCAATTTTTAAAACGTAGAAACAACAGGTTCCATAAAAAGTTAATAAAGTGATCAGTGTTAGTAGCCGTGCAGTGAAGTGAATATTCGGCACGTTGACCTGGACGCACCTGACATTGCGACCCTTAACTTTGGGTAGTGTCGTATACCTGGGATCAGCTGTGCACTGGGCTCGTCCATCGATGACCAGGATCGGTTGAGTGACCCTGTGACACAGATTTTCAAGCTGCAGGTGAATTTCCAACAAGGGTGAGTTTTAGTTACGTCATTGGTAATCATTCATTTTTAAATTTAACGCAAGCGATGACTTATTTCCGGCGATAATATTTATTCGGGCTTTTTAAACAGACTTATTCGTTATCAGCAACAGTGCTGGCCGTTATTGAATTACGGATTTTTATCACAATAACGAACTACGATCACTTTTCGTTAATTTCCCGTTACATTACCTTTTCGTGGCTACGTTATTAACACAAAGAAATTTACGTATTCCTTATCCTCCCACTTCAAATAATTATTATTTTCGAATCTTCTAAAAAAAAAACGTGTATTCGTCTTTTTACGTTACACGTGATTTTCATCCATTTATCCTTTATTCATTATTCACATTAAATAACAAACAAACCATGACAACGCGTTCGATTTTATTTGTTACGTCTTTTTCATTTGCCATTCTACGCAATTTTCTTCGTTGCATGCCGAGTTGCTTGTTCACACTCGCAGCGCGGCGCGTAGCCACGCTAGCGCGGGAACTCGGCCGTCAGACTCGCGCTCTGATTGGTCGGTTCTTTTTGTTAATATCTCGTTAACGAAACATCGGAGAACTTTTTCGCAAAGGAAAAAGTTGTTTACAATCACCCCCCGAATCACCCCCTTTAAGGACCCACAGCATTTTTGGGACACCCTGTATACCACGATTTATATTCCTGTACATCATATTCATACATATATCTTTATAAATAACCATTTATATAATTGTTCTGTGTTAACGCTAAACGCCTAACGCATTATTATAAACTAAATTACCTGCACAATAATATGCATGGCTTATTTGGTGCTACTAACTGAATAAACCAGTTTCATTTAATTCACGCTTCGAGTTATTGTGTTAAATCCTCGGAACGAAGGTTCCCTTCCAAAACAAACTGCTGCAACAGCTGATCAGGCTGCGCGAACACCGGAGTTCTTATAATATTTACCGGGCTTACTTTTACATAGCTCGCGTTCGACCAACGTCTAGACGAATTTCGCGGAATAGCACGGGCGGCTTCTTATGTCAATGCAACCGTAAATCCGATTACCAAAACTAAAGTAAAAACCACAAGTGGTCTAACGGGTGTCTCCCTGGCGCGCGGTTACCTTTAAACCTTCCCTGGTCGATTAGCGTGCAGGATTTAAGATTCTCGCCTGATTCCCGAAAACCCTCAGTGTGTAGGATTACACGTTCTCGCCTGATTCCCGAAAACCCTCAGTGTGTAGGATTCTACGTTCTCGCCTGATTCCCGAAAATCCTCAGTGTGTAGGATTTTACGTTCTCGCCTGACTCCCGAAAACCCTCAGTGTGCAGGATTACAGATTCTCGCCTGATTTCTTACCCCACATTGTCATCGTCCCCAAAGACCTCAACCCAGGACGTGACACATCCATCATTGATACGCCTGGCGAAGAGACACAGCAAGAAAAGGGGTAGTCCGCTGATTGCGCGTGGTCCCTACCTGCTGCGTCCTCGCCTCAAATTAAAGGCGGATCCCTTATCTCTCGAATATAAACAGGTTTCCGAATATCAAAACAAAAGCACGCGCTGACATATTCGGTGCGAGAGAAGGTGACTCATATGAAAGAGATTCTTCCTTTGAAACGGCGGCAACTTTCCACCTATTACATATGCACAGACGTAGGCCAGGAGATTCCGCCTTTAACAGACACTCATCGCAGTGGATTTGCGTCTAGAGTAGCCTAAGCTGCTGCTGAGGCAGACGCGGGTCCGGCGCGTAGGAGAAACAGATGCACGCTTCTCCATTACACCGGCACACTGCTAGGAGATCCCACCTTTATAGGGCCAATTCAAACGATATAACAATACTGCCGCGAAAATTGCGTCACGTGTAATATATACACATATATATGTATGTACCGATTCGGATTCGCATTGACCCCGCATCGCTCGTCCGAATTGACCATTATTAAACGTTCTTCACCCTGAGTTAATCCTTATATTGCTCCGTGGCTCGCACGTGATGACCTGGGTCCCGCGCGCACCGTTCCCCACCGCGTACTCGCAGAACAATACAGTCATAAACCGCCACCCTGGACGAGACGCTCAGGCCGAACGAATTGCCTGTTAATTTTTGGGGAACCAGATGTTTGCATTTTCTTCGTTTAGTTCTTCAAGGAGGAGGGGGCTCCCCCACTCCACCGAGGAATTTCCAAAGCTCAAGGTGCCTCCTACACCAAGGAAATACCATCAGTTGGATTTTTGTCGCCTCCTAAACACTTAGGAGCGAACATCAAACAGAGTCTTCATCGCTGAGACACCGGGTTTCGCGTCGCATCGCGTGTAGTGGTTGCGTGTATTGGACACACACGGAACATATATCACATAGTGCAGTAGTGTAGTTTAGTGATTAGTATAGTTATCTTTTATTAGTTATTAGTTAATATTTAGTGATTACCCGTGGTCCCCGAGTGTTATGGAGCGACGATTAAGAGGCAGAGGTCGTCACGATGGGGGAAACGTTCGGAAAATGCTGCGTGCCATTGACCAAGCTAACAGGGACTATACATTAGCCAGGGAAATATATAGACAATGGTTGGTGAACAGTGGGCGGGAAATACGAGTCCCGTACCGACGGGAATTTCAACGCCTCGACCACCGATTTTCGGAGCTGAATGTAGCGGAGTTTAACGTGGGAGTCGATAATCACCCGAGACCAGGTAGACCTCGCGTACCTTGGAGAACAGAAGAACGCGTGCATTCCCAATAATGGGCCTCCGGGGCATTGCTCGTCGCGTAGGTATTTCGCACGTGACGGTGCGACGTATCATACGCGAAGAAGGACTACGACCCTTCAAAATTCAGAGGGTCCAAGCACTCCGTCCAGGTGATTACGCTGCTCAGCTTACGCTTTTCACCGATGAAAGCACTTTTTCCAGCGCGGCTCTACAAAACAGGCAAAACACACGAGTGTGGGCCTATGCAAATCCCCACGCAACCGTCCAACGCTTTAATCAGGGACGTTTTTCAGTAAATGTGTGGGCAGGAATTGTGGGGAATCAAATTATTGGCCCTGTTTATTTACCCAGATTAAACGGTGCAACATATTGTTGTGACCGGACCGACACCCAAGCGTGTCGACACCGCGCACATACCGATTGCCACAATCGAGCGGCCGGAATCCGGCACAACCGAGTAAGCAATCTCGGAAGCGCACCGAGCCCCGTCAGCGCATGGCGAAACAGCCCAAAAGCAGGCCAAAGGCGGAGACCCCGATGGTCCCCGCTTCGTCCCGACTAACGTATAAGAACATGTACGAGCAATGCGAGCTCAGACTTGATACCGAATTGTAACGGGAACCATACCCGTCGTTTAGGATAAGACTCATGCCCAAGTAGGCACAGTGTAATAGTCACCCAGATCGGGACAGAATAAACTTGTTATCCTTACGGTGAGTTCCAACTCTTCAACCCGCAACGATCCCTTACCTCCGGATTCAACCGAATCCTACCGTCTCGGCACAATCACCCGAACCTTCGGAGCCCGAGGACGACACGCGCCAAGGCCGCCCAGGAACACCCCGAGATTCACATCCAGAATCCCGCTCCCAGGCGTCCCGGCACAACAATTGGTGGCAGCGGTGGGATCCTGCCAACGTAAGGACCAAGCCTGACCGACGGTGACAACAGGACTTAGCAGGGACAACAATCTCCTTAACCAGGGAACCAGTCACCTCGCAGTACCGACGGACGCCTTCAGAGGACGCCGCCAGGACAGTCCACCACACAAACTTTGACGAGCGATGCATCACCTGTGCTACATACTGTAAGTGCGAAATACCACTCTCAGCGAAACTCAGGTTGCACGCCGCAAACCTCATGCGCCGAACGAAATCGTTAGACAAGAATATCGAGCGCAACTTAGAATTAGCCGAGCGAAAGGAAATCCTCTCGCCTAGAGCAATTCGCCGAAGTGCTCCGCGTAGATTCTTTAAAGTCCGTACGCAAAAACCCTCCGGCGAAGCTATCTTCGACGCAACGTTTGAAGCACTTCGTGAAATCGGAGAACGTACGCGACTTGCTCTAGACGTAGAAACCAGCGCGGAACGTAGCATTCCGACCGCGTTACCAACTACGTCAAATCACGCCGGACACACAACCGCCCGGAGACTATACCCGTATAACGAGGCAGATTATAGTTTAATCCAGGCGTCCCGGCACAACAATATTTGCGCTTTTTGCGACGAGATTTGTTAGGCCAACTTCGCCAAGTAGTTCCACCAAACAGACGGCGGTCGCTGTATTTTATGCATGATGGTGCGCCAGCACATTTCACCCTGGCCGTCAGGGATTTCTTACCGCGAATGTTTGGCACACGGTGGATTGCACGCGACCCTGCACCCCATTTGTGGCCACCACGTTCGCCCGATCTCAATCCCCTGGAATTCTTTATGTGGGGAGCCGTGAAAGACAATGTTTATAGATCGGGGAGACAAATTGAATCGCGGGAACAGTTGAAGCAGCGAATAGAAGAAGCGTTCCGAACAATACAGAATTCGCCGGACACTTTTGAAAAAGTTCGCCGAAACATGCAGTCAAGACTGCAACAGTGTCTCGATAATGACGGTGGTCACATCGAAGCCACCGGACAGGCACGGATGCTACGCGCCATCAACAACGATGGGAGTGTCCTGTGGGTGAGAAGAAGACGCAGGAGGTGAACCATCGAGAACGTTGGTAAGTTAATAAGTTGTCAATCTTTTTCCCACCAAATGGTGCGTTTGCGACATATGGTTCCTTTTAAACTTTTCCCCTTGTCAATCAGCAGAATCTATTGTTGTGCTCTATCCGTTCAACTGTCCGTAGGCAAAAGATAGGTGAAGTCCCGGCCGTAGCATAGGGAGCCATACGAAGGAGGCCAAGAACGAGGGGGTTTTTAGTGGGTATCCCGCTAGCAGCGGCGAGTCCCACATAATCCAGGCAACCCTGCCTGGGTATGCGTAATGCATTTTCACCCTCTAAAAAAAAAAAAAAAAAAAAAAAAAATCAAAAGATAGGTAGAAATTCTAACTGGTTACTGCCAACTCTGAATTTCTGTTGGGAAAACACCACTTAATTCAGGCCTAGCCGGGTCAATGCACCTTGCACGGTCTTCTGTCCCTTTAAACGCCGTGTTGTGTCTGCGTAGAGCCCAGGAACTACCCACCCCAGGCCACTACCCTTCAGGTAGTAAATACTGGCAACCGGCAAAGTGGTGGTGGTGGGCCCAAGCATCTACGTGCAACTCTATACATTCAAATCGTTGCGAAATCTTTAACAATTTTTCCCCACGTGTTTGAGCAAGAACGTGGAGCACCTATGCTCTCGCCCTTTGTTTATAAGCAAGCGCTCTGATTTTAACGGACACAACTTAATTAATTGTATTAGAAGGTTTAACTGTGCAGTAATGGCGGAATAAAATTACACGTGTTTAGTACACTTCGCGTGAGCACTTTTAATGGGTAGTAATATTCACACTTATTATAGTTTTAATCGACTAACGCACAAAACTCTTGAATTAATATTAAAGTTTGGAATTCTTAGAAGTGGTAGTAATATCGAAGCACCGCATTGCTCTTTGTGTTGCGCGATGCGAGGAGCCACGAAGTTGATCGTTACGCGATACAACAGCAAGAGAGCGATCGCGAAGTCGGCACGGGCCGAGACACCGGTACGGGAACCTGGACCCCTGGCCAATCCGCGCAGCCCACGTATGTGGCGCGAGATGCTGTTAATTAGGAGGGAGAATAGACGCTAATTAGTTCAGGTGTCACTTCCGAGATGGCCCGACCAGGCCGACCCGCGATCGTCTTATCTCAACAATGGTGCAAGGAACGCGTTTCTAAACTCGCGTGTCCTTGCAGCAGCGAGCATCGCGCGATTGGGCGAATATCTGCGACCAATCCCAGACATTTCCGCCCGTCTCGTTCCTATCTGACGAAACCAATAGATTAACGCTCAGCAGTAGAGTCTCAGTGATTACCAGTGAACGCGTGATTAAAACTTGGAGACAGTTGACAAACTAAGACGCGGATTAAGGTGAGTCGACCGAATTGTGTAGATCAACATCATCTATGCTATCACCTCGAGTACCTCCAGCATCGGTCTCAGCGGTGGCAGAAACAGGCAGAAGGATCAGTTTATTCAACGGGCGAGTGAATTCTGACGTCGCCGTCTTAAGGGTAAGAACACGAGTGAGACCGTCGGGACCAGGATGAGTTTTAAGGACTCGAGCCAGAGGCCATCGAGAGGGCGGCTGCAGTTCGCTTTTAATTAAGCACAGATCACCCTCACGAATGGTCGTCTGGAAGCGATTCCACTTTCCTCGAGTCTGCAGCGTATTTAAATAGTCTCTAGACCACCGTCGCCAAAAATGTTGTTGCATTTTCTGCAGCAACTGCCACCGCGAGAGTCGATTATCTGGGATCTCTTCCAAGTTCGGTTCGGGTATGGCAGTAACAGCCTCACCGATTAAGAAGTGACCTGGAGTCAATGCGTCGAGGTCATCAGGATCATCAGACAGTGGTATCAAAGGTCTAGAATTTAAGCAAGCCTCGATTTCAGCGAGGAGCGTAGCCAGCTCTTCGTACGTCAAACGATGTTCGCCGAGGACTCTCCGGAGGTGGTGTTTGACGGACTTTACCGCGGCCTCCCAGATCCCGCCAAAATGGGGCGCGGAGGGCGGATTGAATTTCCATTCGATGCCTTCAGACGCTAGATGGTCCATAAGTTGTCTGTTTTGGGAATGGACTGCTTGAAGGAGGGCTCGTAGTTCCTTGTCCGCACCCACGAACGCCGTACCGCAGTCGCTGTAGATCTGGGAGCAGCGGCCACGGCGAGAGGTCAAACGCTTCAGGGCAGCTAAGAAGGCCTCCGTAGTCCCATCCGACACCACCTCCAGATGCACGGCCTTAGTGGCTAAACAGACAAACAAGGAGATATAACCCTTTTGTGCGTGCTGGCCACGTCCTCGACTGGATCTAATGAATATAGGCCCGGCATAGTCTACTCCCACACGCAGGAATGGACGACAAGGAGTTACTCTCGGCGTAGGTAACACCCCCATCAGCTGGGCTGAAGTATTGCCCCTCCATCGCACGCAAGTGAGACACCGATGAATGCAGGACTTCACCCGATGACGACCTCGCAGAACCCAGCAATGTTGGCGAAGCGTAGATAAAGTAAGTTGAACTCCTCCGTGTAGGCAGCGCTGATGTGCCTCGATGATCCACAGCGTGGCCAGTGGCGAGTCATCAGGGAGTATCACGGGGTGTCGGTGAGTGTAGGCTGTCCCTGAATAATGCAGCCGCCCGCCAACGCGTAGGGTGCCATCAGCTGGGTCCATGAAGGGATTGAGCAGCATCAAGCGACTCCGTCTAGGCAGTGGTTGGTGTCCTTGGAGGGCGTTTAATTCAGGTGCGAACGACGTAGCTTGGACACATCGAACCAGCCTGGTTTGGGCATCCTTTATCTCACTGACGACCAGGTAAGGTAGTCCTTTTCCGCTGGCGGACGAAAGCCAGCGACAGCACCACGCTGTAACTCGGAGTAGACGTCGGAAGTTCGAAAATCTATTTAGATACAGGCTCACCTTGTCGTCGGCAGGCTGTTGGATGTGTAAAACTCGCCGGCTTTCATCTTGAGGTACCTCGACAGACTCATCGAAAGTGACGGGTCGCCCTTCGCTTGACGACAGCCAGGACGGTCCAGTCCACCATAACGAGTGATCTGGAAGTTCGGATGGCGACAGTCCTCGGGAAGCACAGTCAGCCGGGTTATCTTGTCCTGGGACGTGACGCCAGTGTGCCTGAGGTAATGTGCGCTGTATATCAGCTACTCGGTTGGCCACGTAGGTTTGCCACCGACTAGAAGGGGACTGAATCCAACCCAACGCCACCCGGGCGTCAGTCCACAGATGCACCCCGTCGATTTTAAGTGCCAGAGTCGCCAGAAGATGCGCTGCCAAGCGAGTAAGTAGATGGGCCCCACTCAGTTCGAGCCGTGGAAGTGACAGTTGTTTGAGTGGGGCCACCTTAGTTTTGGCTGAAACTAGATGGATCTGAATGCCACCTGATTCATCCTGTACGCGTAGATACACTACCGCAGCGTATGCTCGCTCCGAAGCGTCGGAGAAGCCGTGCACTTCCACCGATTGGTTGGTGGATGTCAAACCCATGTAACGAGGAATCTGGATTTGACGAAGCGCTGGAAGTGCCCTCAGGAAGGCGAGCCATTCGTCCTCCGATTGCACAGGTAAGGGCTCATCCCAGTCAATTGAGAGCGTCCAAAGTGTCTGAATGAAGATTTTTGTCCATACCGTGGCGGGAGCGAGCCAACCTAGTGGATCGAAGATTTGCGCGGCCTGGCTTAGGACGCTCCTCTTCGTCGTGGTTAGACTCGAGCTTCCGTCCAGAAGCCTGATCTGGAAATTATCAGTCTCGGGGAACCACTGAATACCTAAGACACTGTGCTGGGTGTCCGTATCCCAGTGGCGCGCCGAACCATCAACGTCATTGTGGATTGACTTCATGAACTCAGGTGAGTTCGACGCCCATTTATGAAGTTGGAAGCCGCCCGCCCTAGCGAGCTGATCCAACTCTCCTTGTAGAACCCAGGCCTCATCCACTGTTGATGACCCGGTCAGGATGTCATCCATGTAAACATCAGAGAGCATCGTCCTTGACGCCAAAGGAAAAGACTCGGCCTCGTCAGTGGCCAACTGCCGCAAGCATCGCAGAGCCAGGTAAGGTGCACAACCTAGCCCGTAAGTGACTGTGGAAAGTTTGTATTCTTTCAATTTTGACTCCTTTCCCCTTCGCCAGAGTATGCGCTGGAAATCTCTATCATCTGGGTGGATCACGATTTGTCGATACATCTTTTCGATGTCAGCGACAAAAGCGATGGGATGTCGACGCCATTTCACCAATAAGTCGGCTAAGGCCGGTAGTAAATTGGGCCCCGTATGCAAGACATCATTGAGTGACCTCCCGTTACTAGTTGGCATGGAACCATTGAATACTACGCGCAGCTTCGTAGTGGTACTCGTTGACTTCAAGACACCATGATGCGGTAAATAGAAATGTCTACCTTCAGGAGGCGCACGTGCCGCCACCATATGACCGAGGTTTTCGTATTCTTGCAGAAACTCTTGATAAGCTTGTTTATATTCCGGATTTTTAATAAAACGCTGCTGCATAGAGTTCAATGTGCGAAGGGCAGCGGGTCTGGATGATCCCAGCTCCGGAGTAATCTTAAATGGAAGCCTTACCACGAAGCGCCCCTCGTTTGTTCGTCGATGTGTGGCTCGAAAATGATCTTCCGCCTCTTGGTCGCAGCGTGACAGGGTGGGTGTTGCCTGGACCTCTTCCTGCTCCCAGAACCGCTCCAGCAAACCAGGAAGTTCCTGATCAATGGAGCAGCATTGAACTGTAAAGACGCTCTTACGGCAGATTGCGCGATCATTCCGAAGACCACCGGTAAGTATCCAGCCAAAGGTAGTTTCCTGGGCTAGAGGTGTGCCTGGTTTGCCCTTGCGAACGCCTTCTAGCATGAAGTCATTATAGACGTCAGCGCCCAACAGGAGCTCGATTGGCTCCTGGCTAGCAAGCTGTGGTTCGGCCCACTGGAGGCCCCGTAGATGTGGCCACACAATGCCGTCGGGTACGACGGGTGGCTTATAACTGGACAAATCAGTTAGCACAAATGCAGATAGAGTCAACGCACTTTCACCTTCTCGATCGGCAGTGATGTCCAAGTGAACTGCCCCTCGCGTACATTGAGACGGAGCACCGCCGGCGAACAACAAGGGTATGCGAGCACGCTGTCTTTTTAAACCAAGTCGTTGTACGAGCTGTTCTGAGATTAAGGACACTTCACTCCCGGGATCGATTAAGGCCCGCACTGAAACATGTTGACCGACCGGAGTATAAGTGCGAACTCGGGCAAGTCCGAGCATCACTGCCGGCGTGTGGAGCAGGCGCGGAGTCACATGTTGCACCACCGCGCCCGTAGTCGGTTGAAAGGCGTCATGGATGCAAGTATGGTGTTGTTCAGCGCATTTTTGACATCGCTTGGTTGACTGGCAATTGTCGATTTGATGATCACCCAAACAATTGAGACAACGTCCCAACCTCTGAACAGTAGCTTTCTTAGCAGCAGCATCCTGACCCTTGAATTTGGAGCAAAACAGTAAGTAGTGAAAGCCCTTACACAAACCACAGTCCCTGAAAGACGACGGCGTAGCCACAACTTGATGCACCGCGGCGCCTTTGACTGTGGCACTTTTAGCAGTGGTGTCCTTAGTTGACGATTGTTTATCCTCGACAGTAGAATCACGTTTACGTTGATTTTCAAGGGCCTCAACCGTATGTATTCGTGTCTCAATGAACACCCTTAGAGCTTCCAAGGAAGGCGGTTCGGTGCATAACCCGAGGGACGTCTCCCATTCACGACGAGATTGTTCGTCTAGGCGTTCGACAGTCATGTTTACCAGCCAGTCGGTGGTAGTAACGGGACGTTTCATTGAGTCTAGAGAACCGACCACATCCCATGTACCATAGTACAATGTTTTTAGCTCGTCAGACGATTCACTTTTCACCGCGGGCAATTCGTTTAACCGCGTGAGCTGGGCGTTCACCAAGTGCCGTTTATTTTCGAACCGTTCCTTCAATGCCTCCCAGGCAGGTTTAAAGTTATCGTCCGTCGTAGTATGATTGCGTATCACAATACTGGCCTCGCCCTTGACACACCCTTTTAAGTAGTGTAAACGATCCACATCCATTAGGTCAGGATCCTTGATGACCAGAGAGACAAAGGAATCGTGGAACGCCTGCCATTCGACGTAACTCCCGTCGAAGCTAGGGAGTGGGATGCGGGGCAGAGTGGCCCGTGATCGCCTTTCTTCGGCGGGAAAGGCACTGGTGGAAGCTGAAGTCATGGCGGCGGACTCCGACTTCCGGCTAAACCCACGCAGAAGATCAAGGAGGTACCCCTTTTGCTCGAGGAAAGCTTCCTCGCCAAGGTCGAAACCATCCTTAGTAAAATAGTCATGACTTGCCCATTCTTCAGTACGGTGCTTCATTAAAGCACCATGTTGCTTCGAGAATTGCTCCCAAAGTGACGTGAGTAATTCTAATCTAGCTTGCACCGCACCCTCGGTCATTTTAGCAGCACCTTTCTTCTTTAGGTTGTCGTACACCCGAGAAAGCCGATGATACAGACTGATCTGATCAGCTAGTAATTCCTCCATGATGGCGTAACGGAAAAGGCTATTGAACCACGAGGGCACCACACAGCACTTGAATAGAGCAAGAAATCGCCGGAGTATCCGGCTCGAAGGACCAACTTTATGTTTGAGCAAGAACGTGGAGCACCTATGCTCTCGCCCTTTGTTTATAAGCAAGCGCTCTGATTTTAACGGACACAACTTAATTAATTGTATTAGAAGGTTTAACTGTGCAGTAATGGCGGAATAAAATTACACGTGTTTAGTACACTTCGCGTGAGCACTTTTAATGGGTAGTAATATTCACACTTATTATAGTTTTAATCGACTAATGCACAAAACTCTTGAATTAATATTAAAGTTTGGAATTCTTAGAAGTGGTAGTAATATCGAAGCACCGCATTGCTCTTTGTGTTGCGCGATGCGAGGAGCCACGAAGTTGATCGTTACGCGATACAACAGCAAGAGAGCGATCGCGAAGTCGGCACGGGCCGAGACACCGGTACGGGAACCTGGACCCCTGGCCAATCCGCGCAGCCCACGTATGTGGCGCGAGATGCTGTTAATTAGGAGGGAGAATAGACGCTAATTAGTTCAGGTGTCACTTCCGAGATGGCCCGACCAGGCCGACCCGCGATAGTCTTATCTCAACAATGGTGCAAGGAACGCGTTTCTAAACTCGCGTGTCCTTGCAGCAGCGAGCATCGCGCGATTGGGCGAATATCTGCGACCAATCCCAGACACCACGAAACGGTTCGTTTGCGACATATGGCTCCTTTCAAACTTTTTCTCCTTTCACCGAGAAGAATATGTTGATGTAAAAAAAAAATTTAACATTGATTTTCAATGTTATAAACAATTTTGCAGCAAGTTTTTTTTACAAATCTCCACCGATCCGGGGGTGTAGATTCACCCCTCCAAGCGGTGAACAATACTTTCTTAACACCCTGTACATAATTTATCTTAAACATATTTAATTTTACACACGCATATTATCTTGTATGCACTTTTTTGGAAAACATATATTTATAATATAAGATAGCTCCACTATAAATACAATTCTTTATTTGTATTTACAGAAATCAATTTTTTATTTATATGGTAACATAAGTATTTTTTTACAGCTGATAGTTTTACAAAATGTTGCTGATGCGCAAGAAGTATCTTCTACTATTAATTTTGAATTCTCTGTTCTAAATGATCAAGGAAATGGTTATTTTCCTCTGCCAATGGATTTATCTAAAGAAATACTTCTTAATGTTGATAGTAGTTCAAATGTACAGCATGAGCATGAAACTCCTGAAGATCATGTTAATAATATTGAAAATTCTAGCAATGTGTTAAATGTTCAAGAGAGTACGAATATAGCTGAAATTTCTGCATCGACTTCAAATCCAAATACTATTTCTCAACCTCAACAGTTTTTATATTGGCCTATAGAAAAAACTTCAAAGAAAAAAAGGATATGTAAGGTGAAAATTCCTTCCGTAATGTCTTCGGAAGAAGGCTTACAATGGTATAAGGACCAGGAAAATAAGAAAAGAGAAGTTGAAGCAGCAAAAGAATTAAAGAAACAGATTCGAGCACAAAATGCTTTGATAAAGAAGGAGAAAGTAGAAGAGGCAAAGAAATTGAAAGCATCAAAGAATACGAAAAAGCAATCAAAACCCAACAAAGTTTCTTAGAGATAAGATATAGGGTGTTCATAAATATATGGGACAATATTTCAGAGTTGGTTCTACCTACTCAAAACAATAAGAAAAGTTGGTAGGTATACGCATGGGTATGTCTGATAATGCTTAGTTTTGCACTTATAAGCATTTTTGTATTCCGTAAAATACCCTGAAATATTGTCCCACATAGGGTAAAGGCACCAGTAGTCGACCATGTATCAGTAGTCGACCACTTTCAGAAAAACATGAAAAATAAGGTTTTTGGAAGTGACGATCTTTTGAACAAAGTGCAGTCCTCTAACTGCACTCTAACTGCACTCTGTTCAAAATATCGTCACTTCTAAAAACCTTATTTTTTACTTTCAGAAAAACATAAAAAATAAGTGTTTTAGAAGTGACGATCTTGTGAACAGAGTGCAGTTAGAGGACTGCACTTTGTTCAAAAGGTCGTCACTTCCAAAAACCATTTTTTTTCATGTTTTTTCTGAAAGTGGTCGACTACTGATACATGGTCGACTACTGGTGTCTTTACCCTATTTATAAACACCCTGTATTATTAACTAATTTATAAATTGTTTTAGATAAAAACTTTTGTTCTTTATGATGCAAAATATTATAATATTGAAAATATTTGTTATTCTATAATAAGTTATAATAAATAAATCAAATGATTATATTTATTACATAATTATGTTTTATTTTTATTAAATCATTTACCACAAAACAGCAATATTTACAACAAAATAGCTCTAGGAAACCCTATTTCACAAAAGCTAGGTTAGGAGCGACATTCAATGGTACCAAAATGTGGACAGGCTCCATAATTAGGGGCACCGTAATACGGACAGACTCCGTAATTGGGGCACCGTAATAGGGATAGGCTCCGTAATTGGGGGCACTGTAATATGGACGGCGCAGTTTTCGGGGCACCGTAATAGAGACAAAAACATCTGTTTTTGTTTAATTAAATACATTACAATGATTTAATTTTTTTTACTTAAAAAAAAGTCCTTCATAAAGAAGAATTGTTCACCAACAGATATTGATTTTCAGAATATGAAATTCATGTCGCAGTATTGTTTAATTAATATATGATTCCGCAAACTGGCTTAAACCCTCCGTAATTGGGACACATACCCTATAATATCTGTTGATTTTGTCCACCAACGCGTTCAGTTCAGAATGGACCAGTTCCACTCGATTCCCGTGTGTGTACACCACCACATCATCGGCGAAAGCTAGCAGTCCCGCACCCCCCTGCGCATTGAGACCGAATAGTTTAGGGAGATCGCTTAGGTATATGTTGAAGAGCATTTTTTTAAAAAAAGGTACAAAAAAGTGTGCCAAGTATATAATCCCATCAAAAAGAATCCCATTTAAAAACATTATCGTATATTAATAGCTTTATAAAACTAATGATATACACTAATTGCGCCAATTATCACAATGGCTATTTATACAAAGAAAATGTATTAAATAATATTAATCAGAGATATTTTCATAAAAATAAATATTTTAATACGAATAAATATTTTATTCAAAATACTTGGCGCTGCGACACCAAAAAAAAATTAAATGTCTTGGTTAATAAATAAAATAATACAAGACACCACTGAGACAAGAAAGAAAAAGATTTTAATGTAATCTATACATATTTATTCAGTTTAGCAATACCAATTCGGAGAGCAGCGCCAAGTATTTTGAATAAAATATTTATTCGTATTAAAATATTTGTTTGTGTTTATTTATCTAGAATCGTATGAATCGCGACGCCAAGTACATGTCAACACCCTGTATAACACCCTGTATATATATGTCGACTACCGCTACCGCTATCATTTACTCGTCGCCGGGCTATTCCAACCTAACCTGAAACTTATTTCATTAATATCTCATCACGCCTGCTATATTTTCTAAATTTAAAGGCATTTTTCTTATGTAAACCGCATATAAGCTTTCGAATGCGACCAACTTCAATAAAATCGGTCCACGCATGACAGAGATATCGTAATATCATCTCATGGATCAGTCGGAAACGGTAATTTCATAATTACCTTTGTCTTCTGGATACGTCGAGATGATTTGTCTGGATATTGATGTTTGAAATTACTTGGAATATTCTTGAATTTTGTCAACACTCACTGCCACTGACAGTGTCTGCCATCTCAGACCCCGAAAACGAACGCAAACTGGACGTAGGGTCTTGACCAATCACGAATTTCGGCACTATGGTGCAGCCAATCCGAGCGTAGCCCATTATACATTTTGTTATCCTCTACCGTGGTACGTCTACCTACCTACATACCCTTCGTTTAAACCATCCGTTCTCTTTGAAGGCGTACGCTCGAAGAATATTCCAAGTAATTTCAAACATCAATATCCGGACAAATCATCTCGACGTATCCAGAAGACAAAGGTAATTATGAAATTGAATAATTTCCAATTATCTACGTCGCAGAAATCAAGATTTACATTATCTGCAAGACAGAAAAGTATGGTTATGCTGAAAGTGCGAATGTTTAGCGTCTTGTTTAGTAGATAATAATTTAACACATGTTTTCTTATAAATGTTAATGTTCGCAGGAGCATGCATGATTGCCTAGGGTGTGTACTGTGTGGAGGTGTAGCTGAAGTAAGTATCGCATGTATCCTGTTTATTCATACGTTACGTTTAATTTTATACTAATATTGTGTTTGTTTTCAGCGCTAACACAACAGGAAACATGATGCTTTCACACAAAAAAGAAGTCTAAAATACAGGAAATTTTCTGTTAGAAAAGCTTTTAGAAACGGATCGGCGCTAGAAACTAGAGAACACTTATGCAGCACTAACTGTTAGCTGTTAATTGTTTATAGCACAATTATTCTGTATATACAGAAGTCACGAATACTTATTTTCAGTTATAGCTAAATATATGTACAAAGGTCACACACAGTTTCAAATACAGGGCTATTTACACTAATAGTTTTCGCGAACTGTTATAAAGGTTGAAAGATTGTAACAATGGTCAGTTCTTTAATCGCTTGAAGTAATTCAGCGAGAGCAAGTTACCAAGCAGATGAGTAACTTTACCAAAAGCAAGGCGCGAGCAAGAGAAGCGCAAAGCGTAGCGTAAACAAATAGGCACGTAAGCACGAAACCTGTCGCGAACAGCGAGTCAAACCGCTCTAGGAAATCGGCTCTGATTTCCTGGAAGGAAGAGAGTCCCCCTTCCATCGATCGCAGTTGATGGAAGGGGCAGTGATCGACGCTCCGCATGAGTCAGCGCGCCGTTGCCATTGCCTAATTACCGGTGACCCTAGAAGATGGCGTAAGAATGCAGAATTTCTTGAACATTTTCTGATATCGCACCTAATAGGTAGCACTGGTTACGGGACGTATTGTATAAAGATTTATAAATGTAAATATTGAATGTCCTTCGAATTTATATGCGCTACCTATATTATTTTGTAATAATTGTAATCGTCAATCCGGTATTAATAAACAAAGAATAAATACTTTTTAAAATAAGTAGAATGAATTATTTAATAAAGTGCAGAATCTGCTTGATAGTTATGTAAGGGTAGGGATATACCTGTAGGGACGGCCGTGTGACGTCACGCGTAAGGAATTGTTTGCCAATTCTGACCCTCAGATGGCGCTGTTATACGTGTCAGACGAACGGCAGGATCTGATGCGAATCTGCTGCCCATCTGACGTCAGGCCCTGATGTCAGGCTCTGTACCTCAGACCGCAGCCTAATGCGGACACAGATGACTACGGAGCTGACGTCAGATTGCAGACATCTGGTTATCAGGGTGTCTTCTACGAATTGCTACGCATTTCAAAATGTATCATTAATAATATTGTTTCAGAACGCCCAGAGGAAACGAGATATTTTATCTTCCACTGGTGATTCCGAAGATGATGATACTGTGACGAGACACTATTTTTCACGCGGTACTATTTCAACTCTCCCCCATAAATCACTCCATAACTCCACCGAAAGTCCCCAAACTTCAACTCTCACCCCTTCTTTCCCAATCGCCGATCACCTTGACGATGTACCTTAGCGGTCCCCATCTCAAGACGATCGGTACGAAATCCCCTTTCCTTATTCGCCCTACGAGGCACGATCTCTTCCATCATATTTAATTTTAAACAAGTCCCTCGCCCCAAAAACTCCTTATCTCGAGACCACGTCTCACCCCCTCTCCATGACCAAAGAAGTCAAAGCCACACTCACCCCTTTCCAATCAAACCTCCAAAAAACCCATCCAATAGGTTGAGTATCTCCCCATCAGAAACCTACGTAAGACCCCGAAAGTCTTATTGCCACGAATATTTCATCCACGTGTCCTTAACTAATTATAGACGCATATCCTATAAAAACCCCGGAAGTCCTATTGCGACGCATATTTCGTAAGTAGGCCAAGGTCCATACCGCGCGTACCCTTCATACCTAACAATCATGTAAAATTCATATAAATACAAGGGCCCGGGAGACAGAGGCTCTCTTTCTGCAGAAACATCACGCGAAGAGTATCTTTATAACTATCAAGTGTTTAGAATCAATTTCAACGAATTACTCATCGATATTCATCGTAAGCAATTAATATTAATATTGTTACACGGTATATCACCCTCATTTATTTCTCATGTACTATTGCTAACTCTTACCATTTATCAATAAGTTATAAATTATCGACCGTATTCTTTAAATATAAATGCTATCGGCGCAAAGGTTCGGTCCACAAACAACTATTTTAATTATTTAATAACACATTTGCTTTAATTAACTGAAAATTTTCCAACGTTTCGGTCTGACTTTAGACCCTTATCAAGGAAAGTGATAAAATTTCAGAAAAATAACGCGAGTGAAATTTATCCGGTCGGAACGTTAAAACACGTCCGATACCGAGAGCCGGTGGAATAGTGACTCTATCCGGTCACTATTCCACCGGCTCTCGGTATCGGACGTGTTTTAACGTTCCGACCGGATAAATTTCACTCGCGTTATTTTTCTGAAATTTTATCACTTTCCTTGATAAGGGTCTAAAGTCAGACCGAAACGTTGGAAAATTTTCAGTTAATTAAAGCAAATGTGTTATTAAATAATTAAAATAGTTGTTTGTGGACCGAACCTTTGCGCCGATAGCATTTATATTCTTACCATTTATATTACTATTTCATGCTTATTGCTATATATTGCTATCATTGCTAATTCTTATTGTTTTATACCATTATTATCCGCTTATTGCGACGGTCTATTATTTCATGCCTATTGTTTTATATCTCTACCACGATTTATATTCATGTACATCATATCCATACATATATCTTTATAAATAACCATTTATATAATTGTTTTGTGTTAACGCTAAACGCCTAACGCATTATTATAAACTAAATTACCTGCACAATAATATGCATGGCTTATTTGGTGCTACTAACTGAATAAACCAGTTTCATTTAATTCACGCTTCGAGTTATTGTGTTAAATCCTCAGAACGAAGGTTCCCTTCCCAAACAAACTGCTGCAACAGCTGATCGGGCTGCGCGAACACCGGAGTTCTTATAATATTTACCGGGCTTACTTTTACATAGCTCGCGTTCGACCAACGTCTAGACGAATTTCGCGGAATAGCACGGGCGGCTTCTTATGACAATGCAACCGTAAATCCGATTACCAAAACTAAAGTAACAACCACAAGTGGTCTAACGGGTGTCTCCCTGGCGCGCGGTTACCTTTAAACCTTCCCTGGTCGATTAGCGTGCAGGATTTAAGATCCTCGCCTGATTTCCCCCTAAACCTAGTGTGTAGGATTTTACGTTCTCGCCTAACTCCTGAAAGCCTCAGCGTGCAGGATTACACATCCTCGCCTGACTCCCGAAAATCCTCAGTGTGTAGGATTTTACGTTCTCGCCTGATTCCCGAAAATCCCCAGTGTGTAGGATTCTACGTTCTCGCCTGACTCCCAAAAACCCTCAGCGTGCAGGATTACACGTTCTCCCCTGATTCCCGAAAACCCTCAGTGTGTAGGATTACACGTTCTCGCCTGATTCCCGAAAACCCTCAGTGTGTAGGATTCTACGTTCTCGCCTGATTCCCGAAAATCCTCAGTGTGTAGGATTTTACGTTCTCGCCTGACTCCCGAAAACCCTCAGTGTGCAGGATTACAGATTCTCGCCTGATTTCTTACCCCACATTGTCATCGTCCCCAAAGACCTCAACCCAGGACGTGACAATACAGCGGAAGAAAATCGATATAACTGCTTCCAAACAAATTCTTATTGCAAAATTACATTTGTTCGATAACGATAGTAGTGAAACAACGAAAGTGGAAAACATCTACATCAAAACAATACCTACTATTAAAATACAATTGGTTAATCAGTGTTACAAACTGAAGGCAGCGATTTTTCACCACGGTAAAAGTATTACCGATGGTCATTACACGAGTATGGTAAGGGGTAAAGGCACAACGTGGGTATCCGTTGATGATTTCCGAGTAGAACAACAAGCCTGGCCACGAAATGCTAAAAATGCATACATATTTTTCTTCGAAAGGTGTTAATTGTGGTTGTTATTACACTTTAATGTTAAATACGTTCAGCGCCATAAGCCGCTTCGCGCACCATTTATTGTACACCAAGTACTACAGGGTGTGCCAAAAATGCTACGGATCCTTAAAGGGGGTTATTCGGGGGGTGATTGTAAACAACTTTTTCCTTTGCGAAATAGTTCTCCGATGTTTCGTTAACGAGATATTAATAAAAAGAACCGACCAATCAGAGCGCGAGTCTGACGGCCGAATTTCCGCGCTGCGAGTTGTGAACAAGCAACTCGGCATGCAACGAAGAAAATTGCGTAGAATGGCAAATGAAAAAGACGTAACAAATATAATCGAACGCGTTGTCATGGTTTGTTTGTTATTTAAAGTGCATAATGAATACAGGATAAATGGATGAAAATCACGTGTATCGTAAAAAGACGAATACATAGTTTTTTTTTAGAAGATTCGAAAATAATAATTATTTGAAGTGGGAGGATAAGGAATACGTAAATTTCCTTGTGTTAATAACGTAGCCACGAAAAGATAATGTAACGGGAAATTAACGAAAAGTGATCGTAGTTCGTTATTGTGATAAAAATCCGTAATTCAATAACGGCCAGCACTGTTGCTGATAACGAATAAGTCTCTTTAAAAAGCCCGAATAAATATTTTCGTACGGGAATTTTGAGAATTATCGCCGGAAATAAGTCATCGCTTGCGTTAAATTTAAAAATGAATGATTACCAATAAAGTAACTAAAACTCACCTTTCTTGGAAATTCACCTGCAGCTTAAAAATCTGTGTCACAGGGTCGCTGAACCGATCCTGGTCATCGATGGACGAGCCCAGTGCACAGCTGATCCCAGCTATACGACACTACCTAAAGTTAAGGTTCGCAATGTCAGGTGCGTCCAGGTCAGGGGGCTACAACTCTGTGCACGACTTTAAGGCAGCGTTAGTACTGCCATCTGGACTAAGCACCGTTGTCCCCGAACTAAAATTCAATATGGCCGTTCATGAAGTGTGTGAGTGATCGTTAGTGTGAGCACGTTCAGGCGTAAGCGTTGGTGTGGAAAGCATCGTGGCGCCTGAACGTGCTCACACTAACGATCACTCAGGGCGGTATTCTCAGTCGTTGCTTAAGACTTAAGATCGTCTTAAGCATTTGGTATCCTTTACTAGTCTATGAGATTAGTAGAGGATGCCGCATGCTTAAGACGATCTTAAGAACAAGCAACGACTGAGAATACCGGTCTCACACACTTCATGAACGGCCATATTGAATTTTAGTTCGGGGACAACGGTCCTTAGTCCAGATGGCAGTACTAACGCTGCCTTAAAGTCGTGCACAGAGTTGTAGCCCCCTGGTCCAGGTCAACGTGCCGAATATTCACTTCACTGCACGGCTACTAATACTGATCACTTTATTCACTTTTTATGGAACGTATTGTTCCTACGTTTTAAAAATTGGTGGCCCCGAAAGGGGCTGATTGTTGTCAATTGAAGAATTGCTCCACATGGCGACCGTCATTGTCCACGCATGCTTAAGCGCGGAGAATTAATTGCCGTTGGACGGCCTGTAATGTTTGCGGCATTATGTTTTTTACCGCTGCGTGGATAAGCGCAATTGCTTCCTCAGGAGTTTCCACCGGCTGACGATACACCTCATTCAGAAATGATTGTTGTACAACAAATACAAAACGTATGTAACGAACTAGTTACGGGTGGACGCGAGTCTTCCCCCCACCACGCGCGCCTGGCGCGGCCCGCCGCTACCGAGCGCGGCCGCGAGATGGCCACGCGCCGAGCGACATTCTCGCTGGCGAAGTTGGCGCGGCGGCCCATATAGGCCAGCGCGACGGGCCCGTCAGGCAGACTTTACCACGAGCGTTACAGGCGAACGGTCAGAGCTCTCCCAGTGATCACTTGTAACACAAGCTGTATTACTGCGTATTTTTGCACTCCTCTACCTCCACGGCCCCTAGAAGAACGCGAGTTCGCCGACTTCTAGACGCAAGTCGATATCCGCTGTCAATCTTAGGGTCAGGCTTTGTCTGTCCCGGAGGACATCCTACAGCCTCCGTCTTTCCCGCGGGTTTTACCCACTGGGCGAGCGGACTCAAGGCTTCCCGGTCAGGGCCATTGGTGGAGACCACAGCCAGGGCACCTGTACGACCACTCACCTTTCCTGCCTCCGCCGAAACGTTGCGAGACCGCGACCGCGACGCGCCGACTGCGAACCATCGCGATAAACGCCGCGTTAGACTAAGCCGCACAGACCCTGTTAGCCAGCACAGACCTGGCCGGGCTAGCTTGTACTTTAGCCTTAAGAATAAAGACCCGTGCAACAGATCACTGCGCCTCATTCACCCGACCGCCCCGAATACCCTTCCGGTAGCTAACCTCGACGAAGCGAGGTTACATTTGACGCCCAAACAGGGACCTCGAGTATTACACCGGGTGAATGACCAAGGTGAGCTGGGTGTACGGGCTGTCGAAAGCCAAACTCACGGAGTGGGCCGAAAAACACGGAATCACCCAGACCGGAGACCTCGACACCTTAAGAGCGCGAGTAGTGGCCTACATCAGAGCCATGAGCAAGGACGGCGACGTCTCGATCAACATCGACCCTCCAAGCGAAGGGGAGGGCATCACCACGTTAGCCGCGCCCCTACTGAGCTTCTCCCCAGGGCTAGGACGCCCGGTGGAGACAGCCACAACGGCAGCTCCCACCGACACCTACCACGCAATGGAGCGGGTTAGAAAGTGGGGCGGCCATTACGATGGTGGGAAGGAAGCAGAAAGCTTCCTCGACCAGCTAGATGACCTCCGCGATAGCTACGAGATCACTCCGGACGAGATGCTACGCTGCCTCCCCGGGATCCTGAAAGGCTCGGCCCTTGAATGGTACCGGAACGAGAAAGCCGACCTCCCGACGTGGGACGCCTTTTTGGAGGCGTTCCGGCGAACGTTCCTGCCGCGACGCCGACTACACGAACTGGAAATGGCCATCCACCAACGACGCCAACGCCCGAACGAAACCGCACGCGAATTTGCCACGGCGCTACGAACGCTGATGCGGCGCCACGGCGGTATGTCCGCAGCCACACAGCTAGACTGGCTGTACTCCAACCTACGGACGGAGTACCGCCACTACATTAAGCGGGCAGATTACAACTCGCTCTCCGGGCTCCTCGATTTGGCCGCCGACTTCGAGGCGCTGCGCGAGGAAGAACCCCGTCACACCCCAGTCCAGCCAGACCCGCCGAAACCCAGCCTCGCCGAAGTAAGCAATCGTTACAACAGAGACCAGTGCTGCTGGAACTGCGGGCAACGCGGCCATTTTCGCCGGGATTGCCGCCGGCCGGGGCGACGATTCTGCAGTCGATGCGGAACGGAAGGCCGGCTCAGCCGAGAGTGCGATTGCTCGCCAGCGGCGGGAAACGCCAACGGGTCCGGAGGACGAGGCAACAACCGGACCACCCAGCCCCAACAGCCTCCGCAACACCAACAGCCGATAGCCGTCCCCATCTGCCCGTAAATTTTTACGGCCGAGAGTTCCAGGCATTACTAGATACGGGAGCCTCCCTCTCGTACATCAATAGGGAGGTAGCGGAGTGGTGCAGGCACAACGGCGACCACACCACCAACACGGACCGGTGGGTACAAGTCGCCAACGGCGCCACCGCAGCACTGGACGGGGAAATGGCAGTGAAGATGGTCGTCGGGGATTGCGTCCTGGCAATTACCTGTGGGGTCCTTCCCAGCCTCGCGCAGGACGTAATCCTGGGGATCGATGCCCTCCACGCCCTCGGACTAACGGTGCGAGTCCGGGGCATGCTATGGAGACCTACGGACGCAGCAGCCGCCATTGAATCAAACCCCGGCCTCCAGGGATGCACTGCGGAACAATCACAGTACCTCGAAACATTCCTCGTCAGCGAGCTGCAGCACTTCGACCGGTTACCGGGGCTGACACACATGGCGAAACATCGCCTCAGGTTGAAAGCCGGGGCCGAACCGGCAAAACATCGGTACACGCCCCGCAACCCCGCCATGCAAGCCATTATAGACGAGGAGGTGACCCGGATGCTCGCGGAAGGAATCATCGAACCATCTTCCAGCCCATGGAGTTCCCCAATTGTAATCGTCACCAAGAAGAACGGGAAAAAGAGGTTTTGCATCGACTTCCGACGAGTGAACGAGGTCACGGAAAAGGATGCATACCCGCTGCCCCAGGTCCAAGCCACGCTAGAAAAACTGCGTGGCGCCCGGTACATCTCCACATTGGACCTGGCCAACGGATACTGGCAGGTACCTCTGGACCCCGACAGCCGCCCGATCACCGCCTTCACGGTACCGGGGAGAGGCCTATTTCAGTTCAAGGTCATGCCTTTCGGACTACACTCCGCCCCAGCCACCTTTCAACGCCTGTTAGACAAGGTCATAGGACCCCAACTAGAACCCCGAGCGTTCGCATATCTGGACGACATCATCGTACTCGGAGCAACCTTCGAGGAGCACCTCGAGAACCTACGAGAGGTCCTCCAGCGACTACGGGCGGCGGGGTTAAAGCTCAATAAGAACAAGTGCCAGTTCTGCCGCACCGAGCTGCAATACATCGGACATACGATAACGAGCGAAGGTGTGGCCACCGACCCCGAAAAAGTACGAGCCATCGCCAAGATACCACCACCGACAACGATCAAGGAACTCCAACGGTTCCTAGGGATGGTATCCTGGTACCGACGGTACATCCCCCGATTCGCGGATTTAGCCGCACCACTGACACGATTGCTCCAGAAGAAGCAGAAGTGGATCTGGGGCCCGGAGGAAGCAGCGGCGTTTGACGCACTCCGGCAGCAACTGGCGGCCGCGCCGATCCTGACCTGCCCGGACTTCAGTCAGCCGTTCACCCTCCAGACGGACGCCAGCAACGAGGGTCTCGGGGCTGTACTCACACAGGAGGTGAACGGGGAAGAGAGGGTAATAGCGTACGCAAGCCGTACCCTCAACTCTGCGGAACGAAACTACTCCGTGACAGAAAAGGAATGCCTTGCGGTAGTATGGGGCATCCGGAAAATGCGGCCGTATCTAGAGGGATACCGATTCACCGTACTCACCGACCATCAATCCCTCAAGTGGCTGCAAACGATGGACAACCCTTCCGGTCGCTTGGCCCGGTGGGGCCTAGAGCTCCAACAATACGACTTCGCCATCCAGTACCGCCGAGGGGAGTCCAACATCGTCGCGGACGCCCTCTCCCGCCAGCCTAGGGAGGATGGAACCCCATCAGGAGAAGGAGTGGACAGCCTCGACTCGCCCTCCGGATGTGCCTGGTACGACAGAATGAAAACCGCCGCAGAAAAGGAACCACACCGCTATCCAGAGTACCGAGTCACCAGAGGAAACCTATACCGGCACATCTCGGACACACACGGCCCCCGAACCGACTCAGAGTGGAGAATGTGCGTCCCCCAACCGCTCCGGGGGGCGGTACTCCAGGAAACCCATGATGCCCCCACCGCAGGGCATCTGGGTATCAGCAAGACTGCAGCCCGACTGACCAGAAAATACTTCTGGCCCGGAATGGTCCGCGACGCTCGCCGATACGTACAGCGCTGCCAGAAGTGCCTAGAGCACAAAGCATTCCAACAAGGCCCCGCAGGCGGGATGCAAACCACTCCAGCAGCAAACCCCTGGGACGTGGTGGCCGTCGACCTGGTGGGACCCCTGCCACGGTCAGCAAAGGGCTTTACAATGTTGGCCGTGATGCAGGACAAGTTCACCAAGTGGGTTGAACTCCAGCCCCTACGTCAGGCCACCGCCCCGGCCGTAACAAGGGCCTTCAGGGAGAGGGTGGTGCTTCGCTTCGGGTGCCCCAGACGCGTCATCTCGGACAACGGGAAGCAGTTCGTCAGCCGAGAGTTCACCGAGATGCTCCGGGGTTACGGGATCGAGCACCGCCCGACCCCCCCGTACACCCCCCAGTGTAACCCCGTGGAGCGGGTCAACCGAGTGATCAAGACCATGATCGCCCAGTTGACCGACGGGAACCACCGAGAGTGGGACAAGTGGCTACCCGAGGTTGGCTTCGCCTACAACTCCGCGCGACACGACTCCACGGGGTACTCCCCGGCCTACTTGAACTATGGGAGAGAGCCGGCCACCCCCGGGGCACTCCACCAGCCGACCGAGGACATCCCGGAGGAAGAGGACGAGGCCCAGTATGCCGCGCGATCCGAGGACCTGGACCGCTTACACGAGGCCATACGTCTCGCCCGCCACGCGCAAGCCCAAGCGACAGAGGCACAGAAGAAGGCCTACAACCTTAGGCGAAGAGACTGGAGGCCCCGAATCGGGGAATCAGTCATGCTCCGGGAACATCCCCTGTCCTCCGCGGAGAAAAACTTCGCGGCCAAGCTAGCCCCCAAGTTCTCCGGCCCGCACCAAGTACGCGAGTACATAGGACCAAATCTGGTCGTACTCCGGTGCGGGCGGAAGACAAAGAGAGCCCACCTCCAGGACCTCAAACCATGCGAGGGAAGGGAGGAGGCCTCCCCCACCACGGGACCCCCCGCAAAGACGCCTCACGCCGTCACTATCCCCACCACGAACACCGACAACACAACGGTCGCGGGACCCGCGAAATCGGCAGCAGCCACTAACCGCGACCAACAGAGGGCCACGGCGATAAGGACCGCGGGGCAAGTTTCGCGCTGCCAAAATTGGCACAGGACGAGTGATAAGCCCGCGGAAGGACCTGAAGCCACAAAAGCAACTCGGCACTCGTGGCGACAACATGCCACCCAAGAGCCGAATCGCGCACGGAGCGACGAGACGGGAGGCCGTTCCGTTACGGCGCGAAAACGCCACCCGTCCAATGGAGTGTCGGACGAAGAGGCCGGCGGAGACCGGGGACAGACCAGCCCCCCCGGCCGCGAGGAGGAGGCTGGATTTTAGAGGCCCTCCACCACCAGCGCGGGGACCGCCGCAACAACTGCGACCACCCCCGCGACCGTCGGCAACGACGAAGCTGGCGATCCTGGAGGAGGTGGAGCGGAGTCGCCTTCCACCACCGACCACACCAGGAGTGGAGAGGCCGAAACCTCAAATAATAGAGTACCGCCGCCTCCCACCCATGGACGCACGGGGACCCGGAGCCTCCCTCCTCACGGCGCTCCTCCAGGCACCACCACCGCCATGGCCAGCAATGGCCACACCGCTGCCCTCAGAGCCAGCGCCGCCGGTCCAGCCACAGCCAGCGCCTCCGCTCCAGCCGCAGCCAGCGCCTCCGCTCCAGCCGCAGCCAGCGCCTCCGCTCCAGCCGCAGCCAGCGCCTCCGCCCCAGCCGCAGCCAGCGCCAGGGCAGCCGACGCAGCCGCCGCCGACACCACCACGGTCGCAGGCAGGACCAGCAGCACCTCCGGCGCAGCCGCCACCGGCACGACCGAGCCGGACACAGCCGCATCCGACGCAGCCACCTCCCAGGAAGCAGCCACCCCCCAGGAAGCAGCCGCCCCCCAAGAAGCAGCCGCCACCAAGGACGACGCATGCGCCGCCGCCCATTCCGCCAACCCCGCTTCCCCCCGCACAACCCCCGGCCCGGATAGACCCCCCCCGGACAGCACCAGCAACGGACCCTTCCCCAGCCAGCACCACCCCCGCGAGGAACCCCTGGCGGCGCACCGACCGCTCGGAGCTGCGGATCGACACTCCGGCCCTCCGCGAAGGTCACCGATTCCGGGTACCCATTCCGGGGGGGTACCTGGAGTTCAAAATGTTGCGGAGGCAGCAGCTCCGGGTCCGGTACCCCCCCACCCTGAAGCCAGCCCTAAGCCTGGCCGATTATTTTTAACTGAGGTGGCGGGTAGCTGTTAAGTGCGACTGATTAGGTTTAAGTATGGTGATGGGTAGCCAGTAAGTTTGTACAAACTAGAGTTAAGCACGGTGGTGGGTAGTAGTTAAGTTTGTAAATAAAAGACAGAGCAAAACAAAGACGAACGGTGGGAAGACCGCGTCCTCCGAAGGGAGGGGGAGATGTAACGAACTAGTTACGGGTGGACGCGAGTCTTCCCCCCACCACGCGCGCCTGGCGCGGCCCGCCGCTACCGAGCGCGGCCGCGAGATGGCCACGCGCCGAGCGACATTCTCGCTGGCGAAGTTGGCGCGGCGGCCCATATAGGCCAGCGCGACGGGCCCGTCAGGCAGACTTTACCACGAGCGTTACAGGCGAACGGTCAGAGCTCTCCCAGTGATCACTTGTAACACAAGCTGTATTACTGCGTATTTTTGCACTCCTCTACCTCCACGGCCCCTAGAAGAACGCGAGTTCGCCGACTTCTAGACGCAAGTCGATATCCGCTGTCAATCTTAGGGTCAGGCTTTGTCTGTCCCGGAGGACATCCTACAGCCTCCGTCTTTCCCGCGGGTTTTACCCACTGGGCGAGCGGACTCAAGGCTTCCCGGTCAGGGCCATTGGTGGAGACCACAGCCAGGGCACCTGTACGACCACTCACCTTTCCTGCCTCCGCCGAAACGTTGCGAGACCGCGACCGCGACGCGCCGACTGCGAACCATCGCGATAAACGCCGCGTTAGACTAAGCCGCACAGACCCTGTTAACCAGCACAGACCTGGCCGGGCTAGCTTGTACTTTAGCCTTAAGAATAAAGACCCGTGCAACAGATCACTGCGCCTCATTCACCCGACCGCCCCGAATACCCTTCCGGTAGCTAACCTCGACGAAGCGAGGTTACACGTAAGTAAAAAAAAATTATCTAAAACAGGAATAAGTAAAGAGTAACAGCAATAATCAAATTGCCTTCAGGTAGCCCCAAAAGAAAAAATCCAGCGGATTCATATCCGGTGACCGTGGGGGCCACGCAACGTGGGCCTCTCGCCCGCCGCGGCCGATTCACCTGTCCTGAAAGGTTTCACCTAAATAGGCGCGGACAATATCGGCATAATGTGGCCCAGCTCCGTCATGCTGATAGTACATGTACTGTCGGATCTCATATGGAATATTGTCCACAAGATCCGACAGAACATGTTCTAAAAAATATTTATACGCTGGGCCGTCCAGCCTGTCTGGCATAATGTACGGCCCAACGATAAATTCGCCAGAAATGCCGGCCCATAGGTTGATCGACCAACGGACTTGTGTTGCACGTGGACGAAGCGCTGGGGGAATTTCGTTGCTCCACACGTGCATATTGTGGGAATTGAAGGAACCTTCCTGCATATCTCTCGTGTCTAAACACACGTTCGAATTTCAAAACAAAAGCACGCGTCGACGTATTCCGTGCGAGAGATGGTGGGCCTTGGGGAGGAGATATTGGTGTGAAGAGGGCCTTTTGAGAACAGTGGCCGTTTGGGAGGGATGCAGGGCAGATTTGTTCGAGTAGGGCCAATCGGACTTCAAGCCCACAGTCTCTCGCACGGAATATTTCGCCAGGGTCGCGGTTTATGACCGTATTGTCCCGCCAGTCGGCGGTAGAGAACGGTTTCCTACAGGTTCGGATAATTTATGACCTAATTGGTTCCGCCTCGTAGTAGACCTGAACTCAGGATGTCAGAAAGGGGAAACAGGAATGGTATGCATTTTCTTCTTTATAGCCACTCGAAGACTTTCTGCGCCTCGTCCCTGCAGACCCTTTCGAACCGATACACGTGGTGTCTGTTTTCTATCTCGAAGCAATGGGTACATTGGCAGTAGAAGGACGGAGCGCGGCTTTTGTGAAAGTTTTCGTTGCACTTCTGCAAAACACGTGTGTTCCGAAAGTGTGCTGGCTTCTTTTTACCTAAAGCCTCTTGGCCTGGTGGGAGTTAACTCATAATGGAACCAGAGAAGCTACTTGGGGGTATCGGAAGTTGCTTGGAAAAAATCCTGTCAGTCAGCTAGAAATCGCGTTGAAGAAATGTTCACAGCCCATGAATACTACCGGATGTTCTGGGTGTACGCCCGGAACGACGGGAACGCAAGTGCTGCTGCGCGAGCATTTGCGCTAGAATATCCCGATATCCCAACGCCAAGCGAGGATACGTTTCGTCGGTTAGCGTCGAGGCTTTTCTCGACAGGGTCCATGATGCCGCGAGGCAGCGAGGTGGGCAAACCCGCTGCAACGCGAAATCCGAGCACCATCGAGAGAATCCTCGATGCCGTTGAAGCCGACCCAACGATCAGTGTGCGCATCTTGAGCCGCCGCCTAAAGTAAGTCACAGTTCAAGATAACTGCAACAATTATTAATTAAGAAAAAAAATGTTATCTAATAGTGGATGATTTTGCATTTTGTTCTAGTGCCAGCAAGACATCGAGACCCCGCATCCTCAGGGATCGGAGGTTGCATCCGTACAAATATGTACGGGTGCAACATTTGCACGCCGGGGATTACATCCAGCGGATTCAACATTCCAGGTGGCTATTGGGAGAAGTGTTAACGAATCCGTCGTTCACCACATATATATTGTGGACGGAGGAAGCAATTTTCAACAGGGAAGGTTGCTTCAATTCCCACAATATGCATGTGTAGAGCGGCGAAAATCCCCTAGCGCTTCGGCCACGAGCAGCACAAGTCCGTTGGTCGATCAACCTATGGGCCGGCATTTGTGGCGAATTTATCGTTGGGCCGTACATTATGCCAGACATGCTGGACGGCCCAGCCTATAAATATTTTTTAGAACATGTTCTGCCGGATCTTATGGACGATATTTCATATGAGATCCGACAGAACATGTACTACCAGCATGACGGAGCTGGGCCACATTATACCGATATTGTCCGCGCCTATTTAGGTGAAACCTTTCAGGGCAGGTGGATCGGCCGCGGCGGACGAGAGGCCCACGTTGCGTAGCTCCCACGGTCACCGGATATGAATCCGCTGGATTTTTTCTTCTGGGGCTACCTGAAGGTAATTTGATTATTGCTGTTACTCTTTACTTATTCCGTTTGTAGATATTTTTTTTTTACTTACGTTTTGTATTTGTTGTACAACAATCATTTCAGAATGGGGTGTATCGTCAGCCAGTGGACACTCCTGAGGAAGCAATTGCGCTTATCCACGCAGCGGTGGAAAACATAACGTCGCAAACATTACAGGCCGTCCAACGGCAATTAATTCTCCGCACACAAGCATGCGTGGACAATGGCGGTCGCCATGTGGAACAATTCTTCAATTGACAACAATCGGCCCCTTTCGGGGCCATCAATTTTTAAAACGTAGGAACAACACGTTCCATAAAAAGTAAATAAAGTGATCAGTGTTTGTAGGCGTGCAGTGAAGTGAATATTCGGTACGTTCACCTGGACGCACCTGACATTGCGGCCCTTAACTTCGGGTAGTGTCGTATACCTGGGATCAGCTGTGCACTTGGCTCGTCCATCGATGACCAGGATCGGTTCAGTGACCCTGTGGCACAGATTTTCAAGCTGCAGGTGAATTTCCAACAAGGGTGAGTTTTAGTTACTTTATTGGTAATCATTCATTTTTAAATTTAACGCAAGCGATGACTTATTTCCGGCGATAATTCTCAAAATTCCCGTACGAAAATATTTATTCAGGCTTTTTAAACAGACTTATTCGTTATCAGCAACAGTGCTGGCCGTTATTGAATTACGGATTTTTATCACAATAACGAACTACGATCACTTTTCGTTAATTTCCCGTTACATTACCTTTTCGTGGCTACGTTATTAACACAAGGAAATTTACGTATTCCTTATCCTCCCACTTCAAATAATTATTATTTTCGAATCTTCTAAAAAAAAAACGTGTATTCGTCTTTTTACGTTACACGTGATTTTCATCCATTTATCCTTTATTTATTATTCACTTTAAATAACAAACAAACCATGACAACGCGTTCCATTTTATTTGTTACGTCTTTTTCATTTGCCATGCTACGCAATTTTCTTTGTTGCATGCCGAGTTGCTTGTTCACAACTCGCAACACGGAAACTCGGCCGTCGGACTCGCGCTCTGATTCGTCGGTTCTTGTTGTTAATATATCGTTAACGAAACATCGGAGAACATTTTCGCAAAGGAAAAAGTTGTTTACAATCACCCCGTTTAAGGACCCGCAGCATTTTTGGAACACCCTGTATACATACATATAATACATATAGATTGGCAATGCGGTGCACATGGTTTCTTTTCGTAGTTGTTAAACTTACGTAGAATTTATAGAATTTATTTATACGTAATTCTGTCGCGTGATAATTTGTAAGTTATAAAATAATATTAAAAAGTATCTGAAGTCATTCCCTATGCAAATTATCATTCCCTATGTAAAAAGAAGTGAGATCCCCATAAAAAACTACAAAAAAGTAAAAAAATACGCCAAGTACATGAGAAAGTCGAGGACGGAAAAGAGTATTATCAAAAAATAAATCACAACAAATGGAAGATAATGATTGCAAATTATCTTTGTAAAAAGAAGTGAGATCCCCATAAAAAACTTCAAAAAAGTAAAGAATATTACGCTAAGTACACGAAAATCAAATAAATCACAAAAAATAGAAGGTAATAATATATATCACAAAAAATAGAAAAAATATACAATACAAAAAAAGATGTGAAATCAAAATGAGCTGCCATTACATAAAGGTGCTTTCCAACTGCGCTTAAGATGACACAACTACATACACACAGCTAAAATGCTATGTTCATTAGAGTGGGTCGAATTCCGATTTTTTTTTGAAACTCGAAATGTAATAGTGCGCAAAAGTTGCCTTACGCAAGAACAAATTCAACGTGAAAAAAGATTTTGAAATCGAATAATATTTGACCTGTTACAGGGCCCTTCAGGTCCATCCCGTGCTCGCTGTCCTCGCGTCACTTTCTTCCGAAAAGGCGATTCAGCGGAATCGCCTCGCGTGTAGCAATCGCGTTGCGCTTAGCCCGTGGCAACGACCGTAGGGATAACGACCGCGCTCGGCCTGGGCCACGGATATTTCGCAAATATCGAAGAATTAGTGGAGCAATCGACAGCTGCCGACAGGGCAGTTTCCCCCATTCCTGGGGACTGCCCGAGGTTCGGCCCGCGACGAAGAACCGCGGAACAGGGATTCGTTTTCCAAAGCTCGTGCTAGGAAGTTGCGACGAGCCAGCGGGCCGTCTAGAAACCGCGACCTCACCTCCACGTAGATACCGCGACACCCGTCCGGACGGTCGAGATCAGCCCTGGGTATCTCCATCCGACACACCGCGAACGGCCTAGCCGGGAGAGCCCTTGAGCGAGGTACGAACCGCCGTTGACACCGCGAAGACGTGCGACGGAACAAGAGAGCGAGATCGCCGACGGACTCCGATTGCGCCGACTTCTTTGTGCTACCCGAGAGCACAGCGAGCGACCACGACCTACGCCAGGTTGAGCGACCGACAGAGCGTACGAAGCGATAATCGGCAAGCGTGCCGAAACCCGAGCTCACTGCGATAGCAGGGACGGAGCGACGTCCCTAGGGTATGTTGTTATAGTATTTTTATCTTTCTTCAGAATATATTTTACTGTGTTATTTCCCCTGAATTCCGAGTCACCATTGATTTAAACCCCTTCACTCCTTATCCTCCCTCGGTAAGTTTAGTCAAGGCGTGCTTTAGAACCTCGAAAGAGCAAGAACCCCGCGAGTCACCCTAGCCGCTCAGGGCGATTCGCCAAAAGTCCCTTCAGGACGTAACAGACCATCGCGCATCGACGTCAAAAATTCAAATTTTGGGAAAAATACCAAATTTCTTAAAATAGTTGAAAAACATTTTCCTCGTATTATTTACATTTACCGAAGTCGTAAAATGATATTTAAACACACCAAAAGACACTTCCGGTATAACATTTCTGTTATTATTTCAATGGCTTGGGGGAGAAGCTTCTATAAAAAGAGTCTAGCAGGGTAAGCATGGGTAAACGGCCCCCACCCTGATTCCTGGAGTTGTTATTTTTTAAACAATGCTCCTTGTCTGAATAGCCATCGTGTAAAGTTTCAGATCGCCACCCCCTCGTTTAAGGGTAATACGGGGGTAAACGCCCTTAACGTTATTATTTTTTATCTCGGTTACTACTAGGGTTTATACAAAAACCGACATTTGGAAAAACCGGTTTTCGAATTCCACTATTCCAAAAAAACCGGTTTAAACCGGTTTTCGAATTTTTACAGAGAAAAACAAAATAGGTATAATTAAGACAGTAAAAAATATTTATGCTTAATTAGGTTAAAATATTTAATACGTAGGGGAGACCGGGGCAAATCGGCCACTGGGGTAAATCGGCCACATGAAGTTTTACCCAGTGGAAGTTAAAATAAAAACTCGTGTTTGCTTTTGTAAACGTCTCTCTATGTGTCTACAGTACCAACGGAATTTGATAGCATTTGAGATTATGTTGCATTTTGTAGAAGGCAAAATACGTTTTCGGCAGTGATAACAAAATTTCGTGACTTGTGGAAAAGTTGCCTTTATTCTGTAATATTGGTATTCTGAAGTTTGAGGTGAGTATGTACTGATTAAAATAGCGGTACCGATTCCGATTCCGATGATAGTTTGAGTTATTTTGGAAAATCTCTTTGTGTTTAAGTGATTGAAGTTAGAGTTTACGTCTGGGGCAAAACGGCCACGTAACACCCGGGCCAAATCGGCCACTCACTGATGATGCCGAACCATAGTAAATAAGTAGTTTTATTAACTTTTGTGGTAAAAATATTCTTCGATGCAGCCCCGTCAGTGGATCCGACGCTCAACAATGGAAAACAGTTGACGGATTCAAGACGGGGAAAGGATTTGTGTGGCCTGGACGGAAGCACGGCTATGAAGTGCAGTTCGATCTTTGGAAAAAGAAAGTTACATATATCCATGCGTTTAAATATTGATTCAAGCGATTGTAGCTTGAATAGTTACGAGGAGAAATAAATATCGTCTACATTTTTCAACAACATGGTCCGTAATTACAATCGCAAGAAACCTCCAATCGTCGTCCAAGAAAAGCTGTTATGACCACCAATGTGGAATTGGAATCTCAGCCTTTGACGAAGACAGGGTGTTCAATTGGACGTACGTTGCATAAACGCAGGTGCCAAAAGAAGCAACTGGAGAAACTAAACCTCGGAAACTGAAGATGACTGAAAAATGCAACAATATTTAAACCGCAGTATGTGTGCGTTAAAAACGTGAACTTCTCAACTTTTCAAACAGTTTTTTCACTCTATTGTAATTTGTAATTGAGAAATAAACGACTCATTTTCATTTATGACTAAAAATTAATCAACATCCAGCTCGAATAAAAGGGGTCCGTTTTGCCCCGAAGGAGTGGCCGATTTGCCCCGGCATTTTTCGAAACGGCGATTTTACGTTATATTACAAATTCTCTGGAATGACTTTAGAAAAGGGGATTAATGAAAATTTGTTGTAGCAATTATGTACTATAGGGATTACTCTTTCGGATAGTATAATTCACATAATTGAAAAATTAAATTTTGTTGGTTAAATTTATCAATGAAAAAAAAGTGGCCGATTTGCCCCGGTCTCCCCTAAATATTTATATTTACAAAAATATAACAAAATAAAATATGCTTCATACAAAAACTAAAATAATTAAAATCGGTACAAAATGTAAATGATAAAGCTTTATTTTATTTAGTGCTTTTTTTCAGGAAATATGATTTCAAAAAACATAGAGTGTCCACTGAACGATGACTTAATCTTGTTCTTGTTTTAGATACAAGATTGCCTGAAATGGAAAATACTCTCTCACTGGCTACTGAACTTGGTTTTATCGTTTTGAGGGCATCAAATAATAAATCCAAATTCTTTGATCTTACATTAGTTGCCTCAAACACTGAAAATTCGGCCTTCAGTGTCTTCGGATTTGATATTTCCTCAGGTTCCATGGCGGGGTAAGTTGTTCCGACAGTTCTATCTTCAAAATGAAAGGAGCGTTGTACTTTAAATTATTTTTTCCGTGTAAGTTGATCACGCCACTCTGTGAAAAAAATAATTTAAAGTACAACGCTCTTTTTGATTTTGAAGATAGAACGATCGGAACAACTTACCTGCGGAACTTTTAGCTCCGGTCCCCCTACCCGAGGCGATTTCAAGATAAAATGTTAACGTTTTTAATTAAATAATTAATTAATAATGCATAATAATTCTAACATGAAAAACCGGGTTTTTAACTTTAAAACCGGTTTTCGAATTTTATAAATTTAATAGAAAAACCGGTTTTTAAAAACCGACAAACCCTAGTTACTACTTAAGATATTTGAATGAAAAAAACGAAAATATAACTACTTACTAACTGTACTTCATATATTTTTCTCAGAATTTTAACTGAATTATTAAGGGTAGAAAAAAAATAATTAATTTTTTGGGGGTGGTTTTTCGAAACAACCCTTTGACAACCTCCAAAAAATCAAGAATAATGCTCTATTATCGAACTATTATATAAAAAATCCTCAAAATTGTCGAGATGGTGGAACATAGTTAAATAATTTAAAGAAGACCATTATATTTTAAATATGAGGGGTTTTGCGACGAGAAAGAGTAGTTGTCGCCAGCCTAAGCACGTGTCATTTAAATGCGAATGGAAGAAACGATTGCGGTTCGTTTGGGAGATCGAATTGTGACGGTGAAGGTAGCTGTGGAACAACGCGCGTACGCTAAATACGAATATTTTCCAGATATTAACAGGGTCTAGCAGGGTAAACATGGGCCAATGGCCCCCACGCGATTCTTGGAGTTGTTATTTCTTAAACAATGCTCCTAGACTGAAACACCATGATGTATAGTTTTAGATCACTCCCCCCCCCCCACCGTTTGCGGGTAATACGGGGGTAAACGCCCTTATCGTTATTATTTTTTTTTCGGTTACTATCTAATTAAGATATTTAAATGAAACAGAAGCGACAAAATAGTTACACATTAGCTGTAATTCGTATATTTTTTCCGAATTGTAAATTAATTATTACGGGTAGAAAAAAATAATTTATTTCTTGGGGGTGGTTTTTGCAAACAACCCTATGAGTGACAACCCCTTGTCGTAATAATCGCTTATTTGTTTAAACCTATCGAAGGTATAATCCGTACTTAGCCTGGCGTATTTTTCTGTCTTTCTGATTATATAAACGCCGATTGCAAAAACCACCCCCAAGAAATAAATTATTTTTTTTACCCGTAATAATTAATTTAAAATTCAGAAAAAATATACGAATTACAGCTAATGTGTAGCTATTTTGTCGGTTCTGTTTCATTTAAGTATCTTAAATAGGTAGTCACCAAAAAGAAATAATAACGATAAGGGCGTTTACCCCCGTATTACCCGCAAACCGGGGGGGAGGGGGTAGTGATCTAAAACTATACATAATGGTGTTTCAGTCTAGGAGCATTGTTTAAGAAATAACAACTCCAAGAATCGCGTGGGGGCCATTGGCCCATGTTTACCCTGCTAGACCCTGTTAATATCTGGAAAATATTCGTATTTAGCGTACGCGCGTTGTTCCACAGCTACCTTCACCGTCACAATTCGATCTCCCAAACGAACCGCAATCGTTTCTTCCATTCGCATTTAAATGACACGTGCTTAGGCTGGCGACAACTACTCTTTCTCGTCGCAAAACCCCTCATATTTAAAATATAATGGTCTTCTTTAAATTATTTAACTATGTTCCACCATCTCGACAATTTTGAGGATTTTTTATATAATAGTTCGATAATAGAGCATTATTCTTGATTTCTTTGGAGGTTGTCACTCAAGGGGTTGTTTCGAAAAACCACCCCCAAAAAATTAATTATTTTTTTTCTACCCTTAATAATTCAGTTAAAATTCTGAGAAAAATATATGAAGTACAGTTAGTAAGTAGTTATATTTTCGTATTTTTCATTCAAATATCTTAAGTAGTAACCGAGATAAAAAATAATAACGTTAAGGGCGTTTACCCCCGTATTACCCTTAAGGGGGGACACCACTGTAACGGTCCGAAATGTAAGGGTGTTTTCGGGAATTTATTTCAACCAAACAACGCAAGTAAATCAATATATTGCTCAGTATAGTTAATAGTGTACATATCGAAGGGTAAGAAAAAATTTTTTTCAATCAAATTCATAAATCCGTTTCCTGTATACTCTTCGTCAAAATTTGGGCTGCGGCAAAAACATGCTAGTCGCGTTGACAGTGCCCAGGCCATAGGGTTAATCCGAATTCAAAAACACAATAATATTCAGAAACTAGAAGCCTGCCTCTATTACGTGACGAACAAAAAAAGTCAAAATTATGAAAAATTACAAAATGGCGGACCACTGAAAAAAAAAATCACGTTTTCGGGGTACAAAATTGGGGAAATGTTAATAAAAAAAATAGAAGCAGGTCGAAAATTGAAAAAAACTGATCGTCAAGTAATAGAGACGGATTTTTCGTACAATAAATGTCCTTGATCATGTTAATTGAACATATAGTTTTCTCTGTAGACTGTCAACGCGGTTGAAAAATGTCATTCTGAGGAAAACGCGTTCAATGTTCCGCGCGGCTCAGTCACGCGTTTGACCCCGCTTCACGGAAAATACTATATCTCCGTCAATTTTGCGAATTTCTTCATAAAATTTGGAGACAGCATTCTTGAAATGTGCGTCTTTCAGAAAATGTAAAAAATAAAAAATCGATTTTTCCGAATTTAATGGTCCGAAAAGTTAGGGTGTTTTTGGGAATTTATTTCAACCAAACAATGCAAGCAAATCAATTTATTGCTTAGTATAGTTAATATGTGCATATTGAAGGGTAAAAAAATCAAATTTTTCAATCAAATTCATAAATCCGTGTCCTGTATACTCTTCGTCAAAATTTGCGCTGTGGCAAAAACATGCTAGTCGGGTTGACAGTGCCCAGGCCATATGGTTAATCCGAATTCAAAAACACAATAATATTTAGAAACTAGAAGCCTGCCTCTATTACGTGACGATCAAAAAAAGTAAAAATCGCAAGGAATTACAAAATGGCGGACCATTGAAAAAAAAATCATGTATTCGGAGTACAAAATTAGGGAAATGTTGATAAAAAAATATAAGGAAGTCGTTAATTAAAAAAAACTGATCGTCAAGTAATAGAGACGGGTTTTTCGTACAATAAATGTCCTTGATCATGTTAATTGAACATATAGTTTTCTCTGTAGACTGTCAACGCGGTTGAAAAATGTCATTCTGAGGAAAACGCGTTCAATGTTCCGCGCGGCTCAGTCACGCGTTTGACCCCGCTTCACAGAAAATACTATATCTCCGTCAATTTTGCGAATTTCTTCATAAAATTTGGAGACAGCATTCTTGAAATGTGCGTCTTTCAGAAAATGTAAAAATGAAAAAATCGATTTTTCAGATTTTTTACAGTGGTCTCCCCCCTTAAACGAGGGGGTAGCGATTTGAAACTTTACACGATGGCTATTCAGGCAAGGAGCATTGTTTAAAAAATAACAACTCCAGGAATCAGGGTGGGGGCCGTTTGCCCATGCTTACCCTGCTAGACTCTTTACTGTGCAGCTGTTGGCTCGTCCATATGAAATTGAGGACGAATCAGAACTCACCACGAGAAGGTGGCTACACGTCGAGTTCCACCCGCACCCTACCCAACCAACCAACCATTCGTTAATTATAACAATAGTTCAGGGGAACATTAAATTTTTGTTAACAATTCAACCGTCGACTGGAAATTGCACCTTGGTTTCGAATTTCCGCATTAGGCCTCTTGATTTTAAAGTATAAATCCGTCCCTATTCTCGAAACCCACAACTTTCTGTGCCGATTCCGAGACCAACTTGGCACACCTCTCCACTGATTGCGTGTGGGATGGAAAGTCTCTTATATCCCATTCCGGAACAAACCCGCTCTCGATCAGGTGGGAAATGTGCTCGTTCGAAACATTGCTCAAAAGAGGAGGTGACGACAACTTTGCGGAGGACCAATCAATTATATTAAAATACTCGTGAGCATCAAACTTGAGTGTGAGCACTATAAAACTTCGTACCTTCGTTTTTTGCTTAGAAGGTAACGATCTTGATTTGAGAATTCTCCTCAGAGCAAGTTCTCTCACGTGCCTCCGTTCATCCAGCGCCATAGTTAGAACCAAGCTTTCAGGGTGTGCGAAATATGCATTTTGTTGAATGACAGGATCAATGATTTGAAGGAGATTGTCAGGTAAGTACCTTGACGTTTGAATGGCCATGAAAAGGTGCCGTGGACCACTTATTATTGAACTTTCCTTCTTTATAGAAAACCACAGCGGCATATAGGAGGTGAGTATTAATAATAAGACCCCTAACAGGCGGTCTCTGGCGATGCAGTCCGTCGCTATGACGATTGGACGAGTCACGTATTTGGTTACACTTTTCCAGACGGAGCACACGTATTTTTGTTACTGGCTGAAGTAGGCACATACATTATCGCACCGCGCGACGAAAAGAGCAAACAAAACACATCGAGATCGAGTGGGATAGAGCAATCTGACCGACGAACGCCAAAGCAATAGCGTAGGTATCTCAGACGGTTAACCACTAATATATAATAATATAAAAATTTCCTTATTTTTCAAAATTTGTTCAGGAAAGTGTTATCATTGGTTTGGTATCAGGATAATACTATTATCTTTGGTTTGGTATCAGGATAATACTATTATCTTTGGTTTGGTTAATACTTTCCTGAACATATTGCGAAAGATAAGGAAATTTGTTATGTTATTATATATTAATGGTTAACCGTCTGAGATGCCTACGCTATTGCTTTGGCGTTCGTCGGTCAGATCGCTCTATCCCACTGGATCTCGATGTGTTTTGTTTGCTCTCTTCGTCGCGCGGTGCGATAATGTATGTGCCTACTTCAGCCAATAACAAAAATACGTGAGCTCCGTCTTTAAAAGTGTGACCAAATAGGTGACTTGACCAATCGTCATAGCGACGGACTGCATCGCCTAAGACCGCCTGCTAGGGGTCTTCTTTCAGCCGGGCAATAGTACTGGCAGCTCGTTTTGATTTCACATCTTTTTTTGTATTGTATATTTTTTCTATTTTTTGTGATTTATATTATTACCTTATATTTTTTGTGATTTATTTGATTTTCGTGTACTTGGCGTAATTTTTTTACTTTTTTGAAGTTTTTTTATGGGGTATTCTTAACTATTACGAGAACCGAAACCGGTATCATAACCGTTTTCAACTAATGCATTTTCATTAACACAGTCGATTCTACAGAAGAAAAGTAATTGTAAAACTGAAAATAAGTTATTATAGCTATTATGTAAATTACGAATACAAGTGTCCCAGATCTGCTTGTGGACTCGTCAGTAAGGCCCAACAGATCCTGGTTCAATTCTAGATACACCGTCTTAATACGTTTGCTGTTGAGTTTAAGCTATCATGTAAATTTCTAACTTATGGATACCCTAAGCCAGTGAAGTCCAGATGGGCGGTCCGAGGACGATAGCATCCATAGCGTCTTTTACGTGCTGCGTGGAAGAGGGTGCTCGAAGCCAATGAAGCGGCGGGCATGCCACAGATATGGAAACCTCTAATAGTGTGCTCTTGGGCCCTAAAGGTGAAGTTCCACGGCTCGTCGCTCGGCGAGTCGGCTCGGCACGTCCAGGTTCGGCGAGTTGTCTTGGCGAGCGCGAGTCGACGAGCCACGCGCCGTGGAACTTCACCTTAAGGGTAGGAGCCTATACGTAGTACTAGAGGTTTCCATATCTGTGGCATGCCCGCCGCTTCATTGGCTTCGAGCACCCTCTTCCACGCAGCATGTAGAAGACGCTATGGATGCTAGCATCCTCCGACCGCCCACCTGGACCTCACTGCTCTAAGCCTAAGCGTTTCGCCCCAGACCTGCTCGTGGACGTTCGGTAAGACCGAGCAGATCCTGCCCTAGACGCGACTGTGTTAAGAAACATAGCCTTAAATGCGTCTCAAAAATTCAAATAGCCACGGAGACATTGTTCAGGTGTTCCTTTATATTATACATATTTTCAAAAGAATTTGAAAAATTCTGTTTTGCGACGTCAGGATATTGCTTTCTATATTCCATTACATTCTGTAGTATGCACTGTTTCTCCTCTTCGTTTTTGGATAATACATATTTTGTTATATTGTTCCATAAGTTTAACTCCACGCTCAAGGGTGTCATTTACCACTTTTAATCTTTGAACAATGCCTCGCCCAATTTGGAAGTCCTGGTCATTATTCCACGTCGAAGCGTCTTATTCCAAAAATGTCGTTTTTCTTAACAATCTGTCGAAGAATATTTTGAAATCGGGAGAAATAAAATGTTCCATTTTTTGTCGACCAATTCTTACACATCCTTTGAGAGGATTTTATATTTTTAGGACATTCCTTATTATCGCTATCTGCACTGGCATTTATTGCCTCTATCATTTGCATTTTAGTGTCATTCCCGCCGCGCGTAAAGTATTTTTAATACATATATAGGAACCCCTGATCAATGTCTCCGTGGCGATTTAAATTTTTGAGACGCATTTAAGACTGTCATTGTTAACACAGCCGCGTCTTGGGGAGGATCTGCTTGGTATTATCGAATGTCCACTAACAGGTCTGGGACAAAACTCTTACGAAAGAGTGACCCAAGAAATAGCCTCTTTTTGGTCCCATGATTTTGGAACTGAATTTTGTGCCAAATGATACCTTATGGCAGGCTTGAGAATTAAGTGAACGCCGCGGCCGATTTTCAGAGGCAACGCCTCCTTTCTCCCGCCTCGCGTCTTGACTCCCGCGACGGCCGAGCAGCTAGGAGCGTTTCAGGTCCGTACCACGTGAACCGCGCGTGGCGTATTAGGGCGACATTGTATCAATACATTTCCACGCCGTCCTAGAGAGCACGATTGTCGATGCGTTTTTGTTCACGTGGTACGGGCCTGAGGCGCTCCAAGCACCTAGGCCGCCGCGGGGGTCCAGACGCGCGGCGGGAGAAAGGAGGCGTTGCCTCTGAAAATCGGCCGCTGCGTTCACTTAATTCCCAAGCCTGTCTTATGGTGAGACATCCATCACAACAAATTTTCAAGTAGAGGTGACAATTAGTTTTTAAGATATGGGAGGTGAAAGAAACGAAAATTCGTTTAGGGGGGAGCCCTATTTATCAATTTGAAAAAATCGATTTTTTTGTTGCTTCAATCAATAGTAATGCCCATAGAAAATATGTTCCTAAAGTTACAGACCGAAATTCGAAGTAATTATGAAGGTACAGTTGATGAAACAACAGCGCGTCACCCAGGTAGACCGGCGCGCGGCATGCCCGCGCTCTGAGTCCGCCGTACAATATTACCGAGCTAGGTAGCTGTTTACCTGAGCATGAATTATTATTACTGAATGTTTATGTTTATACAGCGTGTAGTAAAACAATTAATTTCGTACATAACGGGATTTTCAACAATGCTGCGTTTCTTGGCGGTAATTGCCAATGATCAGTTGAGTTCCGAATTTTGGCTTGTGAAGACGTCTTCAAACGCTAATACAAGTATGTATCCAAAAGGCAAAACAGGAACTACCGATCGTGCAGCAAAACCGCCGAAAAGAAGATTTCATGGGAATCAGTTCTTAAGTAAAGAGGAGGATGTAAAGGGACAGAGTTCCACAGCAAAAAAAATAGCTAGTGCGAGTAGTCACGAAATTGCATACACTTCGACGCATTATAAAATTGTGGAATTTTTAAGTGTATTTGGTGTGCTCGCGGAGTTGCTGGTTTGCAAGGAATGTAAGCAGAACATAAAGTTTCACAAATCCGAAAAACGTGGCCTTCGCTTCAAAATCATTGTTGAATGCACTTGTGGTCGCAAAGAAATCAACACAGGGCCTACGATTCATACCGGTCATGAAATCAATGGGAGAATCGTATTCGCTATGAGACTCTTAGGCATCGGCCGGGAATGCATAAATATATTTTGTGGATTCATGGATATCGGGCAGGGAATGCCAACAAAAAGCCAAAGCATGATAATTGTCCAGTGGGAGCCGATAGCTGGTGCAAGTGGCGCGTCGCCAAGGCAGCAGGCAACCCGAAAGATTTCAAACATCCCCATCCACTTCACCCAGATGTTGTGAAATATTTAATACCAATATATGAAGATCTTTCGAAGGACGACCTTCTAAAATAGGTGTCTAGGCGGACACACACAAAACGCCAATGAAAGTTTTAATTTTACGATCTGGCGCCTAGCACCGAAGCATTTGAATTCGGGGAGAAAAATCGTTGAAATCGCTGCTTTCATTGGTACCGGTGTTTTCAACGAAGGCTACTATGCTATTTTAAAAATAATGCAGACGTTGGAAATAAATATTGGATAACAGTGTAAATTATTTGCTGAACACTACGATACCCAGCGAATTAGGAGGCAGGAGCGCCGCAGCTTAAGCAGCACTAAAGAGGCTCGAACAGCTCACAGACTTCGCCAAATTGAAGAAAATAAGTTCAACGAGGAAGCGGAGGGTTTGCTGTATGGGCCTGGAATTGCAGATTAGCATCAAAGTGCTGTAAATTTCCAATAACTGTTACTTTTTTGTACAGAAAACTTTAAACGCGATTTCCTCAAAACCACTTTTTTCAACTTGGCAGGTCAAATAGAAGAAACACTATTGGTTTAATTGACTTGTCCCGGTGCATACAGTTAAACAATTACAGACTATCGTCGATGAACCAAAAACTCTTATAAATAAATTAAATTGGACAACTCTTTTTCCATAAATAATTCGAGAATTTTGGGGCAGAATCGTAATTTTTTTTTTAAGTCCCACCATTTTGCCAATTTTTAACTTTTTGGGTTTTTTTTTAGGTTCGTCGACGATGTAATTATACTAGAAATAAGAAAATCTTTGGTTTTTTTATTTCAGGGAAGAATTGGGGCCACCATTACACCCGCCAATTTGCAACTCCGGCGGCGAGACCTTACGAACATGTTCATATATCTCTATTTCTACCGACCACTTTGTAGTGAAAAAAATAATTTGTATTGTTTGAATGTGAACTAACATACCCTGAAAGTTTGGTAAAGATCCGCTTAACAGTTTCTTAAAAAAAAATTCCCAAGAATCACCTTATTTCTAGCATCCTAAATAGGGCTCCCCCCTTATCCATGTACGAATTTTTATGTCAGTCCGATAATTTAAACACTTAATTCTAGGGGTTTTGGTGACTACTAACAAGGAATTTGAATTTAGATTTTCAAAATTCACAATGGCCGATTCAACATAGTGGAACATACATTAAAAGATGCACCCACTACACGGATAATTATATTTTTTTTTTGCGAATTTTTAAAATCTGAGTTCAAATTCGTTTATAGCAGTCAGAAAAATTCACAATGGTCGATTCAATATGATGGGCGATATATTAAAAAAAAAAGCACCCACTACACAGACATTTATATTTCTTGATTTTAAATTCTATTTGTAAATTTTTGAAATCTAACTTCAAATTCGTTGTTAGCAGTCAGCAAAACCCCTGGAAATAATTTTTTCAATTATCAGACTGATTTAGAGGTTCGTACATGAAAGCGTATGGGTTTACGCGTTTACAAATTTTCACTTCTTTGACCTCCCATATGTCAGAAACTAATTGTCACCTCAACTTGAAAATTTGTTGTGATTGATGTCTCATCTTAAGGTATCATTTGGCACAAAATTCAGTTCCAAAATCGTGGGACCAAAAAGAGGTTAAAAAGGGCCTCATTTTTCGGTCACTCTTTGTATCCACAATTTAGAAATTTACAGTAAAGCGTTAATTATCCCAACTGTTTGGGACCAAACTGGTTCGGAAATTCGAATTGTTCAGATAATCGAACAATTCGGAGAATGAAGCATGTATGTACTTTACACAGCTTATAACTATAGGAATTACACCTAAAATTACTTATTAAATACAAGAGTACTATTGCGTTAATTTATATTAGGTACGCAAAAGTCAATCAGTCTATCGGTACCGCTATACTGTTTCGAAGAAGGGGTGTAGATAGCGATGATGCAGCACTGGTTCGGATAATCGACAGTTCGGTTAATCGAGATTCCGATACTTGACGCTTTACTGTATATGACAGCTTAAACTCAAGGTAAGCGTATTAAGACGTTGTATCGGGATTTGAGACAGGATCTGTGAGCCCCTACTGACGAGTCCACGAGCAGATCTGCAACGCAATACTTTGATGACATTTATATTTGAAATTTACATAATAGCTATAATAACTTATTTTCAGTCTTAGAACTGTTTTTCTTCTGTAAAATGGAGCATTTTAATAAAAATAACAAATGTTTAATATCTCCATCGTTTATGGATATATGAAAAAACTCTTCAGACAAAAGTTGTAGTATATTAAGGGGCAAATATAATGGTAGAAAAAATTCTTTTTTCAAGGCCACAAATGTTTTTTGTTAACAATCGTGAATTCTGTGTATGTATTCTTAAATAGAAATAAAAATACAAATTCAACGATATATCATTATGTATATTTGTGTAAATTTTTAAAAAATTCAAAATTTTCAAATTCAATGCGCTTTATTTTCCCGTGGTCGAATCAGCCTGAAATTTTTTCCATATCATTTTCCCAACAAGTGTTGCAATTCTTGGGGCGGGGGTCCAAAAAAATCTGATAGTCGAAAAATGAGGTGCACCTAGGGTTGCCACCCGTACTTTAAAATAGAGTATCTTACGTTATTTTAGGTAAATGTACTCTATACTTTTGAATAACAATAAAGTACGCGAAAATACTTTATTTCACGAGTAATGATATTACGTACGTAACGCAATATTATTGGACATAACCTTTTTCATTAGTTCCAAATTTCACCGCACTCCGCACCACACCGCGTAGTGATGTATCAACTTGCACGCGGGACAATTGTCTGTCATTTGTTTGAATGTTCACAAACTATTTACGCCAGCAAGAAATAAGTAGTATTTTAATATGGAAGAAAATAGTGATTCCGAATCGTACATGGTAACTCCTAAGAAAGCCAAATTGTCAAAATCAAAAAGGTTGCAGAAATATAAAAGCGAATGGGAAAAGGTATATGACTGGTTACACGGGGATTCCCATAGTCAATTCAATGCAAAATGTAAAATTTGCAATATTAGTTTTACTATTGGAACAGCTGGAATTGGACAGGTTCGTGATACTGGGAATACTGGATCTATTAAGTTGTTTACAGTTTGTGTTAAATTTTGTAGTGTTTGTGCACATGTGTGGTTGGTGGCTTGTTATTGGTGGCGGGTCTTATGTTCTTATTTTCAGGTAAAACAACACCAGGATACAAAACAGCACAAGTCTAAATCAAATATAAAGAATACATCTACAATTCTGGAAAGATTTTTTGGTTCATCGTCATCCTCAGAGAGTTTAGAGTCCAATGACAGTCTAAAAAATACAGTTGCTGAGTTAGCGCTTACTTATCACACTGTGAAACATAATTTGTCTTACAACAGTATGGACTGTAATATAAAATTACATAAAATGATATTTGCTGATTCAAAAACAGCCATCAATATACATTTAGCAAGAACAAAAATGGAAGCGTTAGTGACTGAAGTGTTAGGACCATACGCTATACAAAGCATTATTGATATCTTAAACAATGAAAATCTATTTTATTGTTTGCAAACAGACGCATCAAACAAAAAAAATATTAAACTATTTCCATTAGTTGTGCAATATTTTACAATTACTAATGGTATTCAAAACAAATTATTGGATTTTTATGAGAACTCGGATGAATCTGCTGATGGCATGTTCAAGGCAATAAACGACTCCATGAATTTTTATAAACTTTCGTTTGACCAAGTATCTGCCCTCAGTGCAGACAACACAAATGCCAATTATGGCGTTCATCATTCTTTATATACAAATATGACAAAACAAATTCCAGATTTGATAAAAGGAAATTGTCACGCCCACATTATTCATAACACTGTTAAGCATGCAATGCAGTTCTTGGACCATGATGTAGAAAATGTTATTTTAAAAATTTACAGTCACTTCTCAGTATCTGCTGTTAGAAGAGAGGAATTAAAAAAATTTGTAAAAATGGTTGAGGGAGATTTTCATGAATTCAAACGCCATGTTGGCACCCGATGGCTATCTCTCCTTCCCTGTATAGACACTATTTTATTGAATTGGGAACCAATTCATAACTATTTTCAAAGTTTGGGTAATGATTGTCCAATGATTATTCAAAACATATTAATGTTGAACAGCATTGAGTATGAAGATCACGATATTATTGAAATTTACCTACTTTTCACAAGTAACACACTACATATTTTCAATAAAACTATAAAATGCCTTGAAGGAAACTGTATAACAATTTTAGATGTATATAACATCATGAACAATCTTAAAAAGGAATTGATGCATAGAAAGGCAGACATGTTTTTTGGTTTTAATACCAGACAAAAATTAAGACACATTGAACAATCATCACCAGAACTATTTCATAAAATTAATAGAAATTTTTTGCTCTTTGTTGATAAGTGCTTCTGTTATTTGGAAAAGTGGTTTGATTTCAGTCAAACCAATTGGTTATATTTACTGAGCAACATAAGCTTGAAAACTCCCATTGAATTTGACAATTTGGACAAGATTATTGAACGTTTAAATTTGCAAAAATTAAATATCAATATGGATCAACTATATTCTGAAATAAAAGTTTTAAACGAACTATACACAAAAATCTTTAATGATGAAGATTTCAGACAAAAGTCAACGTGTGAAAAGTGGCAATATATTTTTCAAACGGCGCCTGATGACTTTATTAATATCTTTAAAGTAATTTCTTATCTTCTATCTGTTCCTGCCACTTCAGCATTTACTGAGAGAGTTTTCTCTGTTATGAATGTGAAGTGGCGGGATGAAAGAAACAAAGCCTCCCTTAATCTCATAAAAAACGAACTATTTATATACTTTAATATGAATATCGAGTGTAACGATGCCATTAAAATTTTTCAAAATAATAAAATGTTACTGTGTACTGCTAAAAGCAATGCAAAATATGTTTGGAAAAAATAAAAACTAATAACATTAAAATGTACTTTTAATTTGTTGAGCGTACTTTTTTTTTATATCCCACGAAAGCAAATGTACGTTATTTTTCTGTAAAAAAGGTGGCAACCCTAGGTGCACCCTAATCTATATATATATATATAATCTATATATGTATATATATATTTTTATTTAGTATGGGTAATAACCCTTTGGTACATTATAATCACATGAAACGACATGAATAGAGGACAGCCGAATAGGATAACATTAAGTTAAAGTTTAAATTACACCAACAGCAAAGAACACAACAGAAAAAGATGAAATAACAAGTATGAATTTTGCAACTTCATCGTGCAGCATGTGCAGAACTGAATTTTTGAAGATAAATAAAGAAGTAGGGAAAAAGTCAATATCATGGCAGTATCTATTAGCGAGCATACACATTCTGTCAACGCAATTGTATTTACCATACTGTGTGTGATGCCTATCAATATGAAAGAAAAGGCGATATCTCATATCTCTACTGGGGAAATAGAATTTCAATTGCACCAAGATCACGAGCTTACGAGATTATAAACAAAAAGCATATAGTAAATTGCGGTATGTGATGAATCTAATATGTACACTTACTTTCATTAGATACCGTATACATTTCTGAATTTAATGTCTACGTTTAACAAATTACTGGTTGAAAGCGTATTTAAATATTACCAATGTGAGGCACAGCATGCACATTTCATATGTTAAAAAGTTAATCATAGAAATATTACCTCAGTGTTAATAGATGAATGCAAATCAAGATTAAATCCATAATTATTAAGACCTCTGGCACCTTGTCCATGAGCAGCAACTCGTAACTTTCTTTCTTCCATATCGACATTAAGACCCTGCAAAATATAGTTAAGATTTGAACAATTTTATAAACAATAAGAATAAATATGAGGTCACATAATTTGTGGTACAATTAAAAAGGAATGAATAATACTGAAAACTTAATTTCTGAAAAAATTAATTTTAATAATCTAGTGCTTAGTGTTTATGCTAACACAACGTTTGTGCTAATTTATAACCATAAGTAATATTATGATAAATTCTGACATGTTCATTAACTCAATTGATCAATAAAATTATAATTCGCAGTTCAAATAATTTATATTTTCATGAACTTATGAATTATTGAAATTATTATTTGTTACTGAACATAAATTTATATTTGGTAGATAAAAAAGGCTTCAACTGATGCTAATCTCTTCTTAATTTTTAATCGTTCATCCTAATCAACAAAATATTTTTCCTATCTCAAGCATAAATTATTTCTATAATTCTTTAATTAAACCACTATGATCTGTAATAAATACTCTAATACCCATGACATTTTGTAAATTAAAAACCTTTTTAGTAAATTACATTGGTAAATGTGAAATATTTAGTTGTTACGACCTCCAAAGTGATTACTTTGTAAGTCCTCATATTCTCGCATTCATCATAACATAAAACATAATACAGCAAAAGATAATACATTCTAAAACATATATAGATATGCATATATATCTGTGACATATATATTCTTCCTTTGTACGATAAAGAAGTATAAGCTTGGAATAAGTTTATAAACTAGAAAATTGGCTTTATACGACAGAAATTACTTTACTTTGTCTACCTATTTATTCTCAAACAAAAATAATTGCCCTTGTTGATTGTACCATACATTATACTGCACCCTCCATGTTATATCTTACATTACATACCTTAACATCAGTCAAATCTACCTTCAAGGTAATTTGACTTTCTGTTTGAGCCCAATATACAAATGGAGTTAATATATCTGCCATTTTTTTATTTCATAAATTCAGAAATATTAAAATTGTATATGATTTCTGTTTATTACAAATTTACATTCGTCAAATGTCGACCCTTTCATAAATTTATTATCAGCATATTTTACCTGCAACTTTATTAATTAAACAGTGTAACCAAAAATGTTTTGGTCATGATGTACTTATGTGGTATTAGCATGTCAGTTAATAATAGTTATTAACTTATTCTGTTACATTCTGTAAAAATGTAGCAAACACTTAAGAATAGCTAACTAGACATAATACACGGATAAATACCATTAATACGCTTAAAAGAATATCGCAAAGCGGGTTTCCTCATATGATATACAACTATAAAATAGATTTACTTAGTCCATTTATAACAGTTTTTTCAAGTCAACCTTTGCAGCAAACACCTTCCCCTATTCAATCCTATTCACCAATCTGCACCAATCTTTGCCAATGTTGTTATTAGGTAGTGATCCTCTAGAGAGTGATCGGAACAACGTGTATCGTCGCTGATTGGTTGCTGCGATTTGGAGCAAACACGGAAGTAGACAGAGAAAGAAACTGTAAAAAAGGAAGAGACAGAAATACGGATAGAAAGAGATAGATAAACTATCAGCTTGGAAAGCAGACGATTTAATGAATGTTTAGGTTATGTTATTTCGGTTTTGCTCCCAAATTGCACAAATGGCTGCAGTTATACCAATCCACAACCGACTCTATATAGTGGGTGCGTTCCAATTCACGCATTGATTGGGGATATTCATCTGCGCGCATGAATAGCGTTCCGTTTCCAGCAGCGCATGAACCGCAGTAACGAAACGGAACGGGTTTCGATGCGTCTGATGCTCGTGAGGTAACGCGGGAATGTTCAAACTTACTTACAAATAGCTATGCAGTTGGATGGATTACGGTTAATTTAATTCGAGACTTCTGGACGGTGTTCGAAGCACGCTTCCTAACTACATCGGTTACTTCGTCCTAAGGATCGGGGACCGCCTCCTAACGAAATTTGATGGCTTTATTGGTTCCTGGATTTTCTCAACCCGAGTTTTTCTATTCTTCTTGAACAGCGATAATTATTGAAAGCGAAGACCATACCATATTTTATGAGTTTTGCAAGACGAACTGCTGCTTACCCAGCGTAATTTGGTAAGCAGATGTGTAATGGAAAAATGAAGTTATTTATTATCCGCGTCCGGGGTAAATTCAAGGTTTTGAAGGCTATTGAATAGAACCGCAGGCTCTCGTACGTCTTTTGGATTAGAGTATAGCTGTAAAGTTAGCATTATAAGAGCACATTCGAAAAACTTAGCAGTAGAAGCCTTTCAGAAATAACAATGTGCGCTACGTATTTGCTTCCTTCCTCATCTTTCGTTTCGACCCTGCCTGAAACCTTCTAGGGATGTGTTGTTCGCTTCGAAATTGAGTCCGTTGTGTTGGTTGCAATTCATACAGCGAGTGCAGAGATGGCAGTACCAATTTCGTAGAATTCCCTAGAATCCTCCAACTTCTAGCGCATAATGCGTGCAGCAAGTGCAGAAAATAAAAGCATGGGCAGTCAATGCGCATATTACGCACATGCGTAGGTATTTGTTGCTTTACGTGTGCTTCTGTATTTCGAATTCGAATACTGCAAACAAGGGAAAGTAGGGTACTTCCGGCTATATAAGAAAGAAACGCTATAAAATTTGAGCAACTTACACATTTGCTAGTTTTTTTATATGAATTGATAGTTTGAAGTGTCTAATTTTTATTAGTATGACCGAGAAAGCATAAATTTACGTTGTAAAAAAGTTGGAAGCAATATAAAAAAAATGTTCATTTGATTATTTTTTTGTTTTAAAATGAATTACCACATGAATCACAAATGTATTCTTCAGGGGTGTTCCATCCTGAACATTTTTCATGTGCCCATGGACCACATGCTCGATTCAAAATTTACTTTTTTCGTCCTCAGTTTCCTTTTACCTCTATTTTGGGTTTTTATGTGGAAGCGTGTAAAGAAATATTCCTGGCTTCATTCTGCCTTATTCGTAATTGTTTTATGTCAGTTGCATTTAAGCCAGAAAAAAGTAATGTTAAAAGCTGGGTACCATTACCCTTCAATTTGGGGCAGTCTTACCTCACAACACATGTTGAAATAGTTGAAGCAATACACTGCATTGAATTTTCATATCACCAAACGCCAAATGTGAGTTTGAAAGTATGTATAAACATTTCTCCATTTAATAAGAATAATATAAATAATTTATATTTATTCCAGGTACTAATTTGCCTTACTTAAGGGGGTAGACACAGGGAATGCAGCGCGCTGTATACCGACACAATCTGGCCCAAAACATGGGTTTGGGAAATTACGTTGTTTGTCCTTACATGAGCAGATTTTGGGCTGGGTGAGGTCTCATTCGGAAGATGAAGGTTCAGTGCAGCGCGCTCTGGTTATGGTTCGACGAGATTGTGTTGATATGTAATAATATGAGTGTCCAAAGTAGAGAAAAAATCGACAAAGTACACTCGCAGATTCCAAGTATTTGTAGGTCACTAAAAGAGTTTTGTGACTCAAACCATGACCAGAGCGCGCTGCATTGAACCTTCCTCTTTCGAATGAGACCTCACCCAGCCCAAAATCTGCTCATATAAGGACAAACAACGTAATTTCCCAGACCCATGTTTCGGGGCAGATTGTGTCGGTATGCAGCGCGCTGCATTACCCGTGTCACGTGGCATGTTTAGCTCCTTAAGTATTTTTAGGTCACTAAAAGAGTTTTGTGACTCAAACGGTGAGCAGAGCGCTCCGCATTCAATCTTCCTCTTTCGAATAAGACCTCGCCCAGCCCAAAATTTGCTCATATAAGGACGAAAAACGAAAAATCCCAAACCCATGTTTTAGGTTAGATTGTCGGTATTACAGCGCGCTGCATTACCCGTGTCACGTGGCGTGTCTACCCCCATAAGTTTTTTTTTCAAAAATATGTAAAATACTTACTTATTAATATATCGTTAATTAATTACAGCTAATAATAATAATACATTGCTTCCTGCAACTTTCCGAGAAGTATTATTTTGGCCTGATGAAAAGGGAGAAAATTCCAGCCGTCGCGACTTCGGATACATGGAGAGATTATCAGAAGCCAAAAATGGAGATGAAAAAAGAAAAAGAGGAACAAATAGAAGAAAGAAAGAAAGAAAATGGGACTTGAAAAAGTAAAAATTAAGAAAGAAAATTAAAGTAAAAAAACTGAAAGATTTGGTATTGGTAATTTGAAAATTATTTTCTTTATAGATTTTGTTATATTTTGTATTTTTGTAAATAAAAGACATTTTAAAACTTTAAATACTTTTATTTATATCTGTTATCCAAAATATAATTATTAGACATTTCAATTGGAAGCTGAATCGCACGTAGATATGTAAGCAGATAATAGACAATATTCGCTGAGCAGAAATAGACATTCTATACTTCATATTAAATTGTTTTTAAAAATACTTCTTGTTTATTGTTGCATAAATAAATAATAAAAATCGATTTTTACAATAGCAAAACTCTTACATGATTAGAAATAAGGACATTGACCTTATACCCGATTCCTTAAAGATACCGTTGCGGCGTAACAATGATATTTTGGAATGAAGTTAAGTTATAAAATATTCACAAATGTAGCGTAAAAGAACGAAATATCCAATAAACATTTATTGTCATGTAGCATATCTATAGGTTATATTTTCTGTCCTTTTGAGGAGGGGACCACATAATTTTGACGCGCGTTACGAAGAGTAGCCCGTTTCATTTTTTTCTTACGGATAACTGCATGTAGAAAAAATGAAACGTGCTACTTTTCGTAACGCGCGTCGATTTGGTGTATCTTTTCAAAGCGTACGTAAAGAGACAAATACGCAAGGGCGCATCAACTGCACGCTTCATGCGCTGGAGGTGGGAGAATTCTAGGGAATCCTATGCGCCACCAACGCAACCAATGCACGCATAGACTGAAACGGAACGGTTTTCTCTGCAGTCTATGCGCATAATGCGTGAATTGGAACGCACCCAGTATGTTGCGATGCTCGCTGGTATGTTGCCTGATCGCGTGAATGCAGCTACAGAAATGTATAAATCGATAGGTAAATCAAGAGCGAAATTTGAAAGCAGATGTATGCGCGTGATTGAGAAAGTATTATTAAGGATGCGCGATGCGGGTGGCATACGTGGGAAAGATCTTAGGCAAAACTCGAAACAGGAAGAGGTGTCACGTCCCGGGTGAGGTCTTTGGGGAACAATGACATGAAGGAGGGAAAACTCAGGCGCGAATCTTTAATCCTTCACACTGAGGGTTTTGCGGGAACTCAGGCGCGAATCTTGAATCCTTCACACTGAGGGTTTGAGGGAAAGAACGTTAGGCGCGAATCTAAAATCCAGCACGCTAATCGTTTTTACAGGGAGGAACGTCAGGCGCGAATCTATAATCCGTCACACTGAGGATTTTGAGGGAAGACCAGGCGCGAATATTAAATCCGTCACACTTAGAATTTCGGGAGGGGATCAGGCGCGAATATTTAATCCGTCACTCTAATCGACCAGGGAAGGTAAATGTGTATTTAGAGAACACCCGTTACGGCACTTCGTATTTGTTTTGGTTTGTGAAATAGGATTTACCGTTGCATTTGTGTAAAAGAAACCACGTTTAGTTCTTCTGTATATTGCACGGCTCATGCAGCAGTGTGTTTATAAACACTGGGAGCGCTCTCACGAATCAGCTGTTGCGGCAGCTTGGTTTCGTTGGGAATCTTTATGATTCGGGGATACACACATTAATTCGAGACGTAGTTGAAAACAAATAGGTTTATTAACTTTGTTGAAGCTTTAATGCGATTGATAATAATAATGCGTGGGACTTTTAGCATTAGCACATAACATATATATCATTGGTGGTTATTGATAATAGAAGAATATAAAATGAAATACAGTAAGCGTTAGTAGAATTTATAATATGAAATGCAATAAGCGTTAACACAAGGAAACGATATAAGTACTAAGCGATTATAAAGAAATATATATAAACAAAGCAAGCATAAACAATAATAATACAAAATAATGCTTGAATGCAACAAGCGTTGATATGGAATAAACGTTATTAATACAAAGTAATATGAAAATATATAATATAGAAAGCAATAAGCGATAGTAAGACGAAAAATATATATATATGGACGCAGTAAGCGTTAAAGTGATAATACAAAATAATAAGTGAATAGCAATAGGCTTTAGAATGCGATAGATGTTATTAATATAAGATAGTATGAGAATAATATGACATGAAAAGTAATGAGCGTGGATATAAACAATAGTATGGAAGTGAATAATAATATAATAATGATAATGACTTACAGTGGTTGCCGTAGCACTGGCTTTAATACTTTGAATAACGAACAATTTTAATGATGAATCTTTAACACCGTTTCCACGAGACACTTTAAAATGACACTTTGTCGAAGTTCTGCGATGAAAGAACGATGAAAGAGGACGAGGCCTCGCAGGACCTCGTATTTATGTATTTTCACAGGAGTATTGCGGGGGTACGCGCGGTAAAGACCTTGACACATTTCGGAATAAGACGCAGTATGACTTCCGGGGTTTTTGTAAACGGTATGGCTATTAATAGCCATATTTTGTCACGTACGCCAAATGCGTCGTAATTAGGTTTGTGGGGTTTTTGTAACTGTAGTAGAGATACTCAACTCTTCGATTGGATTTTGGGTGTTTGATAGGAAAGGGGTTAGAGTGGCTTGGACTTCATGAGTCGTAAAGAGGGGATTGAGACGTGGTCTCGATTTTAAGAGGGATTTGTAACGAGGGACTTGTTTGAATTTGTTTTAAAGGGAATGATTCGTGCCTTGTAGGACGAATAGGCGAAGTGGGTTTTGAAACGATCATCTCGCGATGGGGACCGGTAAGGTACATCAGCGAGGTGGAGGTTTGTATTCATCATCCTGTGTTGTTGACCGCTAAGGTGCAACATCAAGGTGATCAGCTATTGAGGACATGGTGTAGGAGTTGAGTTCGATAGACTTTGGTGGTGTGATTTTGAGGTTTATGGAATAAGAAACGCGCGAAAAATCGTGGGACGTCACAGAGGACACCAATTAACAGACCCGAAACGAATCGCGAGTTTCTTCTAAGTCACGTAATCTCTTGAGAAGGCCTTGTCCTTTGTTAGTCTTTAGCAGTGTCAATTGACTCTTGAAGTGTTGGCGACACGAAGGAAGTCATAAATTTCTTTCAAGGGTTGTACGCTTGATCCTCGGAGCAGAGCCTAACTTTCTCTTCCCACGTGGGCACCCCGTGGTGTAACGGAAAAGCGCGCTTCCACCGAGTATCCACCACCACCCGAAGACGGAGGGAAAGATGGACGTCGATTCGCGGGGGCGGACGGACATCCACGACACAGCCTACCCTTTGAATCCAGCTCATCCCTTATCCTGAATGGCCTAAGGACTAGGAGGACGCCCAAGAATGGAAGGGGCATCGTGTTCGAGGAGGGAAGGAACAACGACGGAGGACTCCGGGAAGTCAGAACGATCTTGACTCTAAATCGACAAAGTCAAAAACTGTTCTCATCATTCAAAGATATCTTAAAATTAGAGGTACAATATAATCATTTTATTGTTCCCCTAGGGGTTACAATCTCCCACATACCTTCTCCTGTACATCTTGTCCTTACAAACTAGCTTAGTCTACCGCCTTAATTATTACCTTAACCTAACTTAACCTATCCCTATCCCTCTCCCTACCCTTGCTCCCGCTCGCTTGATCGCTCGCTCGCTCTCTCTCTCCCGCCTCCCGGACCTCCGCTTCCACTCGCTTCTCCTCTCGCTCCCATTCCTCAACTCTCAACTCCAATCACCCCTCACATACCGCTCTTCTCTCCTCCAACTTCTTCATCCATTCCTCCCCCTCTCCCTCATCCCCTAACACCTCCCCTACCATCTCTTGCCATCCCTTCTCTATCCCCCATCCTGTACAGACCTCCCACACGTGTTCCCACGATTCCTCCTCCTGCCCACACATCCTGCACCTCCTTTTATCCTCCTCCTCCCAGTATCTCCCCCCTCTCATCTCATTCCCTAACCTAAACCTCGCTATCCTCCTCCACCTATCCTCCCCCCACCCTTTCTTCAAATACCCAGGTACCCCCGTTCCTTTCACCCTCCCGTACCATTTGTTATACTTCCCCTCTCTTATCCTCCCCCACCTTTCCTCTTCTTGCATCCTTCTCTCCCTTTCCACCAGCTCCTCCCCCCTTATCCCCCCTCCAACCCTCACCACCTCTACCTCCTCCACTGTCCACCCCCTGTCCTTATACTACTGCTCCCTTTCCCCCTCCCACCCTTGCAGCACCCTTCCTCTCTTCATCCTCCTCTTCATTTCCTCCCAACATTCTCTTGCCAATTCCCCCCCCTTCCCCTCCTCTAACTTCCTCTCGTATCCCCACGCCCTCATTCCCGCCCCTCCTCTCATCATCCCTCTCTGCAGTTCTTCCCTTATCATATACCCTGGGGTATTCCGGTCCACCCCCAACACCCACCTCAGGTACCTCTCCTGCAGCGCTTCCACCTTTTCCCTACCTTTCCATCCCCACACCTCCACCCCATAGCTAATAACCGCCCACACCAATTTATCAAATAGCCACAGCCTTCTCCCCCAGTCCTTCCCAAATTTCCTTTTTCCGATCCCCCATATCTGCCCCATCACCGCAGCCCCCTTTCTTACCCTTTCCTTCACATGTTCCTCCTGTCCCCCATTGCCCATTACTGTGTACCCTAGATACCTGAAGCTCCTTACCTCCTCCAACTCCTTCCCCTTCCACCTCCACACTACCTTTTTCCACCTACCCCCCCCCCTTCGACATCTCATCACCTTCGTTTTTCCTATATTAACTTGTAACCCCTTTTCCTCCACGTACTTCTCTAATTTCCCCATCATCCCCTTCATCCCTTCTACATCCTCTGCTAGTACCGCCACATCGTCCGCGTACGCTAGCGTATAAATTTTCCTATCCCCCAACCTCACTCCCCCCCAACCTCCCCTCCCCAGCTCTTCGTCCATATCCGCTGTCAGTAGAGTAAACAGCGTGGGGCTTAGCGGGCACCCCTGCCTAACCCCCCTTGCCGTCCAGAACCTTTCCCCTTCCTCCTCCCCTACCCTGACCCTACCTATCGTTTCCCTCAGAACCTCTTCACACCTCACTACCAGCCCTTCCCTCACCCCCCTGTTCCTCATCGCCTTAGCCAACACCTCTCTGTCCACCGAGTCAAACGCGGCCTTCATATCGACAAACAATATCACCAACCTCCTCTCTTTCCTTCCTATCTGCCTATTTATCAGGTAGTTTAACGTGTATATGTTGTCGATACAGCCTACCCCCCTCCTAAACCCCGTTTGACTCGGCGGCAGCAGCTTCTTTTCCTCTACCTCATCCCTTAACCTCTCTGCCAGTACCGACGCGTATATCTTATACGCCGTTTGCGTTAATGTGATCCCCCTGTAGTCTTCCACCCTTTCCCCCGCCCCTTTCTTCATCACCGGAACCACCACCCCTTCCTTCCACCCCTCCGGCCACCCTTCCCCCCTCCATACCCTGTTGCAGAGTACCCACAACCACTTTTCCACCTCCTCCCCCCCGTACTTCCACACCTCATTCTGTATCCCATCCCCGCCTCCCGCCTTCCCGTCTTTTAAACCCTTCACCACCCTTCTTATTTCCTCCCTTTCTATCTCCCTCTCTCCGTCCTTCTCCCTCACCCCCCCTTCACCTTTCAGCACCCTCCACTCTACCCCTCCCAACAGTCCCCTAAAATACTCATCCCATTCCTCCATTTTAATACTTTCATTCACCCTCCTTCTCCTTACCCTCTCTCTATTCACCACTTTCCACACCTGTCCTTCTGTCCTCACCCCTTCCAGTTCCCTTTCCCAACGCTCCATTTCCTTCTTCTTCTTTTTCTCACACATCCTTCCATAAACCCTCTTCCTTTCTCTGTATACCTCCCCAGTTCCTCCCTCCCTTCTCCACTTCCTCAACTCCTTCCTCACCTTATTTTTCTCCTCCCTACACTCCTCATCCCACCAGCCTCCCTCCCTTTTCCTCTCCCCTCTCATCTCTGGCTTTCCCACCGCTACCTTTATCCTTTCCCTCAGCTCTCTCCACTCCTCCTCTACCCCCTTATTACCCTCCTCCCTCCTCCCAAATCTCCTCATGAACTCCTTTCTCCCCTCCTCCGTCCAGTTTCCTCTTTCCCCTCCCTTCTTCTTACCCCCTTTCTTCCTCTCTACCCCGCCCTCTCCCTCTCCCCTCACCCAGACCACCAGCGGTTGATGGTCTGAGTCCACTCTCTCTCCTACTTCTACCCTTTCCACCTTCTCCCGAGTGTCTTCATTCCCAATCACGTAGTCTATCACCGTGTTAGACCTCCCTCCTGTGAACGTCCACTCCCCCTCCTCATCCCCCTCCACACCCCCGTTTAAGATACTCCACCCCTTTTCCTCCAGGTAGTCGCATAACCTCCTCCCCTCACCATTTATCTCCTTATCTTTCGATCTCCTACTTCCCCGCCCCCCTCCCTCGCCGTCCTCCCACCCAAATACTCTCCCCCCTTCCTCCCCAGTCCTAGCGTTAAAATCCCCCCCTATTAACCCCCTCACTCCCCACTCTCTCTCTTCCATCCACTCCCCTATGTCTTCCAGCTTCCTCTGCAGGTCCCCGTTCACATAAACTCCCACTATCCTCCACCACTCCCCCCCAGCTTTACCTTTTTCGACATGATTCCTTCCCTACCTCCTTCCCCCTCCTCTCCCACTTCCAACCCCTTCCTCACTCCCATCAACATTCCTCCTATTGCCCTACCCTTCTTCTTCTCCCTCCGTGCCCATTGCCTAAACCAGACATATCCCCTGGGCAGCTTCCTTTCTATATTTCCCCACCCCCCCTCCTCCATCCACGTCTCACTCATCATTATCACTTCCCACTCCTCCAGGCCTTTCCAAAACTCCTCGTCTTTGTTCCTCAGCCCCGCCACATTCCAAAACGCAATTTTGTGTATATACCGCCTTCCCTCCCCTTCCTCCCCCTTGTTCTCCTCTCCCTCCCCCCTTTCCCTTATCCCTCGTTTCCCTGTGCCTCTACCCATCTTTCTCTCAGCTCATCCCATCTTCTCATCTTTCCGTTCACCCAAATCTTCATGTACCCCACCTGTACTTTCTTTCCCCCCTCCCTCTCCCTCATCGCCTCTCTTTCCACCTTCCATCTCGCCTTTCTCTCCTCCTCCGTCAAATCATCATCTATTCTCTCCTTCCTTCCCCTCAGTTTTTTCCTAGCCTCCATCACCTTAATTTTTTCTTCCCTCCCTGCCAGCTTCACCAAAATCAACCCGCTGCCCTCCTTTCCCCTTCCCCCTACCCTTCTCACCTCTCTTATCCCCCCCTCCTCCAATCCCATCGTCGCCCACAACTTCTTCACCTCCTTCCCCTCTTCCATACCCTCCCTCCCCAGTCCCCTTACTACCACATTATTCCTTCTCTCCTCCCTCTCCTTCTTGTCCTGCTTTAGTTCCAACCTTCTCATTCTTAACAAACAGCCCTCCACTTCTCCCCCCTCCTCCCTCTCCACACTACCCCTCCCTTCCTTTTCCTTTTCCCATTTCTCTATCTTCCCTATCATTTCCTCCACCCTCCCATCCCTCTCCGCCATCCTTTCTAACGTTTCTTCTATCTTTTCCCTCCTCCTCTTCTCCTCCCTCATTCCCTCTTCCCACTTCCTCCTTTCCTCTCTCCATTCCTCCATCATCTTCCTTCTTTCCTCCCTTTCCTTCCGCATCTCCTCCTTCACCTCCCTCATCTCCTTCCTCATTTCCTCTTTCTCCTCTCTTAGCTCCTTCATCAACTCCTTCAGCATCCCCATCACACTCCCTTTCTCCTCTCTTTCTCCTCTCCCCCCTCCTTTCTCCCCTCCCACCGGCGATCTCGCAGTCTTTCCACTCCTTTTGAATCCTACTCTTTTCCTTTCCTCTTCCGAGCCTTCTTCTTCCTCCCTCTCCTTCCTCTTTTTCCCCCCACAGCTATCCACACTGCCCGCATAACTGACCCCGCTACTCCCACTGTCATTCCTTAGTCTTCCCTCGCCTATCAGCTTTCCTTTTTCCTTTCCCGTCCCCTCCACCCTCTCCTCCTCTTCCTTATCACCCTTATCACCCGCCATTTGCACTCCCTCTCCTGGTTCCGTAACCTTCACCGTCTTATCTCCCCTAATATCTCTACTCCTACCTCCTTTTCCTTTTTCTCCGTTCAAAAATCCCGCCTTCCTGTCTGCTCTTCCTAGTTCCTCACCTGTCCGCTAGATTCCTCTGCTCACTCCTCTGCCTACCTCTTCCCGCCACCAGATACCTATCTCCCTACCTAACCTCCAAACCGCTCCCTTTTCCTGTTAATCACTTCGCCCTCCACCACTCCTGCCCTTTTCCCTTTACTCCTTCCCTCTCCCTCACCTCTCCCCTACCCTCACCACTCACTCCCTATCCCCTCCTGCCCCCTTTCACTCGCACTTCCTTCACACTGTCGCAACACCAAACACACACTTCTGCCACGCTCGCGACCGGAAACGGAAGTCAATTAGAGGTACAAATATATTTAAGTTTTACCAGTCACTGATTTTATTTTATTTAAACTCCCACACATTTCGCGAGCAGGGTGCTTCAGCATCCCACGGGCACCAACCCGCGTTCTGTTCATAAAATCACCGCGAAAACGCGCAACAAGTACCAACCGTGCTGAAGGCAAAATGGCAACACCGCGAGAGTCCGGCTTCAATATATATACCTACCGCATCAGCCTCTCACGGCCTCTCACTAATCACCGGCCTCCCGGCTACACAGTCTCCCTCTACCGGCCTTTCGGTTCTAACCTCGTAGACTAGTAGAGGATGCCGCATGCTTAAGACGATCTTAAGAATAAGCAATGACTGAGAATACCGCCCTTAATGTAGTACTGAAGTTCTCTAAATATCACAAACGGAGCAATAATCCAGGTGTTTTATTTATTTATATTAACTCTACAGATCTTTATTTTTGTGTGTAGCACATTTATTTAAGGGGTTATACTTAGTCAGGAGGCCGAAAAGAAGCGAATGTTTGTGAATTGTTTTTTGGAAAAACGGAAGCATCTATTTTTACAGAACCTTTTGCGCTTAAAAGAGCAATATCTAAAGAAGATTTGGTAATTTTTTCGTAAAAAAATATTTACGCTTATAATAAAATTACAATCGATATCCATGAAGCCTTTTTAAAAAGTTGTTTTGCGGTGAGCACTGCAATTCGGAATCAGATTATCTAAAATAAAAAAACCAAAAAGATTTCGTTAGTATATTAATGTATCTTTCGACTGGCGGCGAGGGATTTTCGAAATATTAATTTAAAGTAAAATGGCGACAATTTAAAGTTTGAAGGACTTGATTTTCGCGCGAAAAAGGGCCATTTTTCGTTTATAAAATCGAAAATATACATTAAAAAAAAATGCGAACGACATTCGATGACAAGATTGGTGCAGTTGTTGTTGAGATATCTTACTCACCGTACTTAAAAAGTCTTCTTGGATGTCGTTGTATTTTTATTATAAACGTTAAATGTTTTTCAACAAAAATATTACCAAATGTTCTTTAAATGTTACTCTTTAAGGTAGTTCCTAATCAACTATGTTATTCAAAGTAGAGTTGGGCAATAAACGATAAATATAAAATAGTATGATACTATGGAAATAATAATAATAATTTTTAACATCATGTATATATATTTTAAAAAGTTCAATGTTAACATAAATAATTGTACTAAAAAAATAGGATATTAAATTGGTTAGCGTAGTGAATTGGAGCACCAGATCTGACAACGTCACATTCATTCGGAGCGTATTTTATATCCAAAATGTCAGAAAAAACGTTCAATGAATCTGAATCTTCGTTCGATATTTAAATGTCTAAACATATCGATTGTGCGACGTTGCCACGTTGACTGCTTACGTAGTTTCTAAAAAATTTGCACGTGATCTTATTTTTTTTTATGGGTATTTACGAAGAAACTATGCGGTCAGTTTTGCAGAAATTAATAAATTCATTTCTTGACATTTCGATGTACTTCTGTGCCAATTTTGGTACATTTCTTAAATATGGTTTTCCTGTTTCAGAAGAAAAACTGAAACTATAACCCTCTTTTTTTTTACTTTGCCATATGCCACCGTGTTAAAATGCATCAACTTTAATTAACAATTTCTCGATAACTATAAGGTAAATCGATTTTAAACTTTGTACAAGGGTTTCTTGTATTCCAAATTAGTTTTGTATGAAATTTGAAAGAATTCTGTAATATAATAGATTATTCAGGAACTACCTTAAAGTGCAAAAAGTCCTATGAAAATATATTCTTCCGCTTTTTAAAAAAAAAATCGCAAACATTCTTTTTTTTTATAGAAAAACTAAAAAAAACTTTTTTATTTTTCAAATTTTGAAAGTTTAAATGCTTCTAGAACACTTTTTATTTATGAAGGTGAAAAAAAATTCAATTTTTATTTTCGGGGACTATTTTTTAAACATTGAAGAGTGGGGCATTTACCGAAATATGTTAAAAAGATAAAAAATTTTTTTTACTTATTTTCAATGTTTGATATGTCATGAATGTTTCCTGAAAATTTGGGACCGAAATTCGTAAAAATATCGAAAATATAGACTTTATATTTTCGATATTTTTTTTTAGTTTTTCGGATTTTTCTCGAAAACCGTTTGTCGCACGAGAAAAAGTAATAGAACAAAAAAGATGCTCCTTGTCTGGATCTACAACTTTTGTTTGACATATTTTTTTATTTAATCAATAACTTGGAAGATGTTGTATAAAGTCGACTTCGCGAGCTGTTAAATAACGATTTAAATGTTTAAGGGCCCAGGGGCACCCTTTCCTGTTATCCGATTGAACTCTAACTTTACATGGATTTTTTTTTTAATTATTTGGAACCATTCTGGGTGGTGCCCCGAAGAAAATCTTGAAAAAAATTTTACCAAGAGTGAGTTAGAGCCACCCTAGTGTTACACTGTACCCTGCTAACCAAAGACGACAGCAGGATCTGCCGGCAGCTGCGGCGCAGCCTACGTCCGCATCAGAGGTGGGCACTTCCCATATATATCTGTTGGCAAAATTTAGTTAGGGACACTTTTCACTCGAGGCGCTAGGATCAATAAAGTTGAAAGAATTTGGTAACAGATGGCACTGATGAGATTATTTTGTGGCGGGAATAGAACATAATCCACCCAGTGGCAGTGTCACTATAGCGGTCAGTACATAACCGTGTATAGGAAAGCGTAGGAAAGGTTAGGAAAGTGCAGGAAAGCGTCGTATTGAAAGGTAAGAAATAAACGATTAAGAAAGAAAGTAATTGAATCGGGTAGTTATTGAGGATGTGTTACATTATTAATTAAAGGTACAAGATGGGACGGAACTATCGGTCATGTGCTGTGCCTGGATGTTTGGATACGCACTCTACGCGACATCAGTTTCCAAACCTACAGAAAGACAGAAAACATTATGACATATGGGTTGAATTTATCCAGAATCCGAATCCCGAAAAGGTATATGTAAATTATCATGTGTGTCATCAACACTTTAGTGTAAATGAGGCCTGCCCTTTAAGGTGCAAATACCTCCTCAAGTTCTAGGACGCGGACAACACCCGAGCGCGGAAGTGTTACCTTGCTAACCATTGCGTGGGTTTTGGAACAACTGCAAGAGTGTGTGTGCGCCTATACGCGTGAAGCCCAGCTGTATGGACTTGTGGTACTTACGAGCCAGTATAGACGCACCCACAGTCTTGCAGTTCATCCGCAGCCCATGCTGTGGTTAGCAACGTAAAAGTTCCGTGCTCGGCTATTGTCCGGACCCCAGAACTGGAGGTATTTGCACCCTATAAAGGGGAGGCCTGGTGTAAATCATAATTCATAAATAAAATATAAGTAAATCATAAAGGAACATCTTACAAAAGCTCCATTAAAATCGGCGAGTGCGGGTTCCATATGTTCTCTTGTAACCATTACCATAATTCCAGGATTCAAATTTCCCGCTTTTCATAATGTATAGAGAGATTCAAAAATTGTGGAGAACAGTGCGGTTTATTTAATGAGAGATATAGAGACGATACAAGAGTTGCGTTACAATAGATACGTGACGATTTATGCGAATGTTGTCGAGATACTACCGCTCTGTATAACCGAGCACTCATGTCGGTCACGAGCTTAGACCATATATACTGATAGACACGCCCCGCTCTATATGCATTAAAGAAAATATTTACTGCTAATAAATAAAATACTGCTATATGCAGTAAAGAAAAAAATGGAAACGAATGTTATATAGGTATTTCGTAGAGATGGCAAGGGTTAGGAAAGCAGAATACTGAGATGAATAAAGCCTTGTGGTATTTTATTCGTAGCAGTCTTCATACATTAAAATCTAAGACGCTCATTATTAGTGGTGTTGCGAGTTGCGACCCTCGCTCTAGCGGCGTTCATCGCAAGCTCTTAAAACGCGAAGTTTAAATAGGATAGAGTTAAGGGGGTAGACACGTCAGTAGTTAGGCTATGCGGATTCTGGACCAAGTGGAGGCGAGGGGTGAGGCGGGGCGGGGGGTAAACCGAGTTCGTGGGTGAGGGGGATGACGTCACAGGGGAGAGGGATTCCAAGATGGCGTCGACCGAGTTCGTAGATGAGGGGGATGACGTCACAGGGGAGGGGAGGGGGATTTTCAAAATTTTCAAAATGGCGTCGCGCGCGCAGGTCGAGTTCGTGGGCGAGGGGGTTGACGTCACGGGGGAGGGGGAGGATTTTCAAATTTTCAAAATGGCGTCGCGCGCATTTCGTGTTGGCGCCACCTACTGGACGTTTAAGGTACTTTGGGCCCGCGTCGGTATTTGGGCCCGCCTTGGTACATTTTCCAGGTTTTTCATACATTTTCTATTGACGCCACCTATTGGATGTTTAAGGTACTTGGGTCCGCGTCGGTATTTGGGCCCGCCTTGGTACATTTTCCAGGTTTTCATACATTTTCTATTGACGCCATCTACTGCATGTTTAAGGTACTTGGGCCCGCGTCGGTATTTGGGCCCGTCTTGGTAAATTTTCCAGGTTTTTTCATACATTTCGGGTTGGCGCCACCTATTGTACGTTTAAGGTACTTTGGGCTCACCATGGTAAATTTTCCAAGGTTTTTTCATACGTTTCGTGCTGACGTCACCTGTTGCATGTCTCTAAGGTATATTTGGGCACGCGTCGCCGCCGCGCAATCTCCGTACGTGTGCGGGGATCGGTGCGCAGGCGCGACCGCGACCGATTCGTGGAAATTCAAATCGCGTTTTCGATGATGATTTCTGAGAAAGAGGGTGGACCATGATTTCTGAGAAAAGATAAGGAAATATTTGAATCGTGGGACCGATACAGCGCACGTGCAATGATATAAACATAGAGCGATAATTATTATAAATCAATCATCGCGATAGCCCATGGAATAAACATTGCACCGCGGCATGCAGTGTGTTTACATCTGAACAGGATCGAACACGTTTCGGGCGCCTACGTGTACACTCTTCGTGCCGTGTGTTTATGTTTCAATCGTGGGACCGATGCAGCGCACGTGCAATGATGTAAACATATAGCGATAATTATTGTAAATCAATCGGTGCGATAGCCATTGGAATAAACACGACATTGCATTCCATGATAAGTTCTGAGAAAGAGGGTGTGTTGATGTATATATATCTGAGCATTGACTTTTCCCAAGACTAGGACCTCTAAGAAGTACCATCGAGAAAACGCAATGTCCCCGAAACAATAAATTAGGCGTTCCTTTCACGCGACCAGCTAAGCGATAATTATTCGGGGTAGAGTTCCAAGTATTTTCACGATCGAGAACACGGCGACGTCTCAAGCACCCTTCTCGAGGGTCTGCGAGTCAAGCGTCGTGGGAGCGTGTAAGGGCGAAAAGAATTCGTACATAGACCCGCAGACATCTGGTTTATAGTAGATCCAGTGTCATGGTCAAGCGTCGTGGGAACGTATCCGAACCCACCCACGCCTATTACCTATCAGGAAACGCAATTGACATTCGCTAAGTCTACGTCTCTAAGAATTAATATATGGATAGGAATATGTATGAAGGGATATTATAAATGACACGTTACATGTATTGATACGAAAGTCATACATTTATTAAAACATATATATATATATACATGTACTATAGTGGCACCTGGTTTACATCACGCAGCATGGATTGTAATCCTAACGCTAACAATTCACAATCAATCAAAGAATGCTGCTCAAAGGTTTCGCTTTCGGAAATTAATTTCACATAATTCGTTGGTATGGACGCAGTACGTAGAACTTCCACGAAGGCAGCATATTTACTGCTTACAGAGTACATATTTTCAGTCAACCAGGTGAACATATGATTGATGCAATGTTCATACGCGAACAGTTTACGCATCGTAACTTCCGTCATGTATAAGGTAGCGCGATTATCGGTGATTTTAATAAGTTGATCATCATGCATACGCGTGAATTCGAGTCGCAAATGATCAATTACGATGGGGGTTTGGGACGATGTTGCGTTGCTGCGTAATCGTTGGAGTATGTCCGCCTCGTTTTGCAGTAGGAGCTTCCACGTAGACATTGAAAAGCATATCTCGACACCTTTGTTGTCGGCTATGGCGATCTCAACGCGGCACGAATCCATACCAATGCGTATTCCAATAGTTAGACGTTTATAAGCTGTTGAGGTTAGTGGATAATTACGCCCCAGGATTCGTACGATCCATGGTTTTGGCGTTTTCAACGTTTTTGGCGTTGTTGTTCCAGAACTGAAAGAAACATGTACACGAAATTAATGCATGGTTCGTTGACGTTTACAGTGAAAGAAGTAAGTGAATGAAGTATATGTAAAGTGTATAGTAACGTATACATACCTCATATTGGATTGTTGATGATATTGTTGTCGTTGATATTTATTTGGAACGCCACCAGCGTTGTCGGATGCGAAGGATGAATCGTTTAAGCTTCGTTTGTGCATTTTGATATGCAATACGTATGATTCTCATCGACGAGAAAAAATGATTCGGACGATACTTGTTAGCACTCGAGCGTACGTGGTGAACTGATGCCTACAAGACTGACCGACGTCACTTTATACTGATTCACATACACGTACACATCAATGTGTGAAAGTATATCGCATCAGTGATGGTGATGGTCAAGCGCGTATGTTTAACGCACAAGGGTTAGAGAATACGTGGCAAATTCAAATGATATGCATGCCACAGACGAGGTAGAGACGATTCGCCATGTAAAACAGAAAAGTGCGAGTCATAAAAGTATACTATAAGCTGGAATAATTAGTTTCATATTATAAAATCATCGAGGAAAAAAGAATAAGAAGGAGTAGGATGAGGAGGAGGAGGGTGCAAAGAAACTGTGACGTGACCATCCCCACCATACCTCAAGACTACCCTACTTGAAAACTATCCCTACCCTTGCAACGCGCAGGGCCTTCGTTCTAGGCTAGGGAAACGAAATGTATATAAGGGTGTCGACCACCACCGCACGGGACAGTATAGTTTCCTCAAAAATACTACAAACGAAACATGGACGCGTTTGAAGAAAATTTATATTTAGCGGCGCAGGGGGTAAACGCATTTGAAATGCCACGATGCATCGTAAGTATAGTTTCGTGAAAATTAAATTTGTGCGCGTATTCCATTCGATGTCATTCTATTGAAGTTGTGCGTTTGTTACAGCGTAGGCATGGGGAAATTGAGCGTGCGTGGCACGACCAACGCGACGGGATAATTCGGCAAATTGTGAGTATGGTTTTCATATAAACTGAATTGGTGTGTGCATTCAATTGGACAGTCTTCTAGCAAAGTTATACGTTTGTTTCAGTGTGAACGGGATAATATGCTGAGGGCGTGGCGCGCGGAGCGGCGGGAGGTGATTCGTTTTCTCGTAAGTGATGTTTCGCAAAAAAAATTGATGTGCATATACCATTCAACAGTGTTTTAATCCAATCACATGTTTGTTACAGCAAGAACGCGAAAACGCAATGGCCGAGTGGAGCCGCGAGTATTTAGGAACGCTCGGGCGCCTCGTAAGTGACGTTTCTGAAAAAATTATTCTGATACGTGTACACCAATCGACGATGTTTTAATCGAGTCACGCGTTTGTTTCAGCGCCGGGCTGACATGGAGGCCCATGCGCGCGACGGGGACCGCGACGCCATCATCCAGTTGTTGGTATGTGATGTTTCGCACAAATGATCCGCGTCCACCATTCAATGATTTTAATCGATTCATGTGTTTGTTTCAGCGGCGGCAGTACCCGACGCAGGAGGACGGGCGAATCTGCGAGGAGTTGCGCAGGAAAATTCAATTCGCCCGGCGCATGTGGCGCGAAGATACTCAGAATATTGAATTTTTATCATTCGAAGGGGAGTTTTGGAACCTTGGGCGATTATTCAGAGAGTGAGTACGAATGAATTTTAACTGTTTAATGTTTCACATTCTATTACCAACGTTTCATATAATAATTTGGTGTTTTCTCTGTGTGTTGCAGGACGTGACGTCAAGGATATTTTTTAAATATTTTTAAATATTTTTTTAAATATAAAATATAAAATATATTTTTTAAATAAATATTATTTTTTATTCAAAACAGTGTGTGTTTATTCATGTACATCCACCCATCCATGCGTACTTAAAATTATAATATTCGTATTTGCGGGAAATAACGTTCGTATGGGAGGGATATTCTTGCTCGCGGGTAAAGGAAGCAGTCGTCGCTGTCATTGCACTCATCACCGCCGTCGTTGTGTTCATCGCTATAGAAAACAAAAAAAAATAATTCTTACATATTCGTTTCTCTGCATATGACGCGTAAAGTAGATGCAATGCGTGTGTAGGACTTACATTAGGTAACGCTGCGTATATAATTCCATATTTTCCCGACATTCTCCAGCGCGCAAACACCGCAATTCTTGTGAAATGCACATCGAAGGGTATTCGTTGAAGACATAGACCTCAGGTTAGGAACGTCGGGGTCCACGATGTCAGGCATGATCCCACAATAATCATCGTCAACGTCGTAGCCGCCGTCGTCTTCGACAGTTCGAGCGTTGTTATTGTTACTGTTGTTGTTGCTGTTGCTGTTGCTGTTGGTGTTGGTGTTGTTGATCTTTCGTCCCGTCAATTCGTACAAATTACATACATCCTCAACGATTATGTCAGGTAGTAGTTGCAGCATCCACGTTTTCTTTTCCACACCTTTCACGATTACGAAGTCAATGTTCGCGAGTACGCTGGCGAGGAGCCCCGGAAGTTTGGAGTATGGAACATAGCCGTCAGACCAGCGAAGCCCGTGATGATGCTTCGCGAGCCAGGATGCTTGATCGCGATCCCGCGAATTCAGATGTTCCCAGAAGTATGGCGGTTCGAAGATCCAATGACTGATCGTCGGTGTTTTATCGTTGATGATGTTTGCACGAATCGCGATCTCTTTGACGACGAACTCGCGTTCGATATTGAATCCTTGTAGATCGATAATGGCGAACATTATTATACGTTTTAGATAGCACCGCGGGCGACGATGTCGGAACAGCAACTGAGGTCTTCGACTTGGACGATTTAAAACAGTAGCAGTATTCGTAGTAGTAGTATTAGTATTAGTAGTAGTAGTAGTAGTAGTAATCGAACTCGTACGCACGCTATATTAGTTTGCGTACCATGTTGGTTAAAGGGCTGTATTCGACTATACGATCGTGTATGAACAAACAGACGGCTGAAGTATTAGCGGGAATATTTTCTTTACATTCGAAATCTATTCGCACGTCCACCGTAGCGCTCTTCAACGATTCATTTTGCCTAGAACAATCTATGACCACGATAGGCGCGTATTTAAGGAATTCGTTCGCGCTCAGCAGCGGTTCTCCGTGACCGTAGTACGATCGGATGAAATTCGCGTACATATTGTACATGATCGCAAATTTATACTTGGGAAAATCTATTTGCATGTCATCGTACGGATACGTCTCGGAATTTAGGTAGAGTCGAAAGTTTGTGAGATTATTCGGGTCGAATATCCACGCGGGTTTATTTGGACGATTCTTTCGATCCGTTTGCATGCCGAATAACACGTATCGTGGTTTCTCGATTTGCGACGTAGTTTTCACGGTCCACGTATGTTTCGTTGTCGCTTGCAGTAATGGATACTCGTGCACGCTCCAAGATCGGAAACTCATCGCGATCGGTCGTCCGCTTTCCAATATACGAAGCATCGATAGTTTATTCACTTCCTCCAAAACGACGTGGGGCATACGCCACTGCACCTTGCGTATCTCAAGTTTCGGGATCGCAGTGGCGGAGGTGCAATGCATCGCGTTCGAATCATCTCGCGCTCGTATAAGAATTAGCTCGTGTCGCGCGTTCATCACGATGTGTTTGTAATCCTCGCAGAATCCTAATAACACGTTCAGGGGTACGCAGAAATTAAAAGCACCCGAATGAAAAGTATCCTCTTTGTAATCGATGTCATAATTCCAACCGGCATTCGCAAGCGCTTTGCTTCTCTCGGCTGACAACGAAACGAAATTTTTCAACGTGGTAGTGATTCCTGGATTTCGACAACGATCGATCTCGACACCGTTCAATTCGTATCGAATCTCATCGAACATGAACGCGACGCAATTATTGTCGAGAACAGCGGTCGCGGACGTTGGCGGGCCTTTCGCGTCTTGCGCTGTCAACGTGCCACGACCTTCGATGTAGAGAAAACTTTCGCACGGAAGCGTGTACAGATCTTGCTGCTGTATGGGGATTCTTATCTCGTCGCTATTGTCGAACGTTGTGTTGGCGTACGGATTATACGTATGTAACTCGATCTTCGTGATACGATTGTCGAAGGTTGGCGTATTCGCCACGTCCAAAATAATCGACATCGTGATTGCGCGTCTAATATGCAACGATGAAGCCTAACGATCGTAGGTAACGTACGTTTCGACGAGTCAACGGCTTTCTTATACTTCTTACCGGTCCTCTTCTTATCGCTCCTCCGGTCTTTATTCTTCTTACACTTTCGTCTGTAGATAAAGGGTTACGTAGATGACGCGATGTAGAGACGGTAGGAGTATCAGCGACGATTGATGATTCATACGTATGATCTAACACTAACATACTACACACGCGCGCATACACGTACGGTCGCGCTACCTATCGCGCGGACGTCGTTGAACGTGTAAACGAATCGTTATTTCTTCTCCACGGAAGTCTATAGGGCGATCGTGTTGATCAACGATGCACAACGTTAGATCGTGTATTGCTCGTGCGACGATCGGCAGGTAAATGACATGTCGCGGAGTTTCCGATATCTTATATCCTGGAGGTACGCGAGGCGAAAATTCATGGATCGTGTGTACCTGTTTATCGTTACTGTACGCGCCGGTAGTGATGTTACACGTTACTCTGATCACGTTAACGTTTATAATATTTACGGGTCCGTCGGATTCGTGCCAGATTCTCGGTAATAAGACGCGATTCGGGGAAAATCCTAGCAACGAACCCACATTGTTCGGTTTCGTAAAGTCCACAAAGAACGAACAGTACAGTTCACTTTTCATGGTGTTGTTGTTAGCTCGTAGCATTAGAGGATACTTGTCGTCATCATCGTTCTCGTTGTTACCGCGTCTTCGAGGATATCGATCGAGTAATCGTTGCTTCAGGTACTCGGCGATAGCGTCTAATTCGTAGGAGCCGTGGGGAATCGTAATGTATTCGTGAGCGGCGTCAGCGCTGGTGCTGTTTTCGGTGTTATAGTTTACGACGAAATAGAATTTATCGTTGCTCGAGTCGATGTTTGGTATCGTGTGAAACGTCTCCAAGTCTGCGAGTCCTAATTCGTATTGACCATCACTCAAATCTATCGGCGGAAAATAGTTTACCGTGAGCGCGCTGCTGCGACCCGTTAACGTGAGCGTGAACGACATATCATAGATTACACTCGCGAGACGGAGAGAGGGGAAGTGACGCGCGCGTACGAATACTCGGCAATTTATCGATATTATGAGTCTTTATTATAGAAGGTGCGAATCGCCATTACGCATGGATACATTGCAACATAATCTTAGTACACACAAACACACGCACGCACACCGGTAGTAATATTAGTATATAGGCCATAATTCCATAGACTTTTGCTGTAAAAATTGCATGCACAAGCGGCCGCAATTCATCTCGTCGAAACGTTGAAAACGATTGTGATTGTAGGTGATCGTTGTATCGCGTCCGAAATAGTAGATCAATTCCGCGGGAGGTCGCAGATTCCCAAAACTATCAAAGTACTGTACTCGCGGTCCGCGTTTGACGTACGCGACCCAGTGCGTACCGGTGCCTCGATTTTCATCCAGATTCGCGATACCGCATTCGTTGCTTCGTACGCGCGTGGGAAGCGTGTCGCGCATAAACACCCCTCGAAAGAACGGGATGCTGGCGCATTCACGTTCTAATTGCAGGTTCGTCATAGGTTGTTGCGTTATCGCTGCCACCGTCGCCACGCGCCTATGCGATCGGCGTTTTTTTTTTTCTTTGTTCGCAGTCGTTGGCATCTCGGGTTCAAGCCCGCGCCTCGCTTGTACGGTGTCAGATGCATCCCTCGCCCCTCCATCGCCCTATTATGACGCAAAGTCTCTTTCAGCTGTTTTCGAGAGGCCTTCGAATCGTTGACCGCTTTGGTTATACCAGCCGCTCCACCGGCCAATGCCCCGATAGCTGATAAAGCAGGTAGCACGAACGGAAGAAATGGAAGAAAGCCCCCGCGTTTCGCCACTCGTAGATTGCGATGTCGTCGTCGCCGTTGCGGATGTTTCCTTCCAGACTTTCGCTGTTTACGTCTCGTCCTTCTCATACCCATGCCGAGTTTAGTCTTAGCCTTCATCGTTCCCCACACTCCAGTCGCGGCTGCTTTTTCACCAAAGGTCGCGTCGTTCGCGAATACTCGTTCTCGCGCTCGTTCGGCTAACGCACGATCCGCCTCGTGTCGCCCCTCTAAATCCTTGCGACTAGAGTACGCGATATCGTGATCGCGGCACGCTGTGTCCAGAGGATTCACACCTTTGTCGCCACGAGCCAATCGCTTTAGCAAACGCGTTCCCGGTCCGCAGAACTGATAACCTGGAACGTGTAGTTCGAACGGCAGACGGTTTATGATCCCGTTTACGAGACCTGATCCAGTCTTCTTCCTTCTCTGATTCTTCCCTAGTCCGTGAGACGTTGCGGTCGTTGATACAATCATATACGTTAGAATAGTCACGATAGCTACTACAATAATAAACGCATACGCACGCGTCACCGATCACTGTGATAGTGACCTGCGCGACGCGTGCCACGAATATAAATAGTTGATTATATAATATGCGATTCGCGAAACAGTCGGACGTTATTCGCGTGACCGCGAACAGAATGCTCGAGGATGATAGGGATTCGAGTCGATCGAACAGACACGGCCCATTATTACCGCACAGCGTACGAGGCGTGATTTGCGGTCCGTCTGGGTGCGGAAAAACGAACGTACTTCTAAGTATGCTAGAGAGTCCGAACGGTTTGCGTTTCGAGAACGTGTACGTATACTCGAAATCATTGCATCAGCCAAAGTATCGATATCTCGAACAGGTGTTGTCGCTTGTCGACGGAATCGAATACTTTCCATACTCGGACAACGCTGAGATCGTTCCACCGAGAGACGTTCGGCCCGATTCGATCTTCGTGTTCGACGATGTGGCGTGCGACGAACAGAATGCGATACGCGAATACTTCTCCATGGGCCGTCACGCGAACGTGGATTGCTTTTATTTGTGTCAGTCGTACGCTAGAATACCTAAACATTTGATCAGGGACAACGCGAATTTTCTCATGCTGTTCAAACAAGATGGCACGAACTTGCGCCGCGTGTACAACGATCACGTGAACACAGACATGACGTTCGAATCGTTCAACGACTTGTGCGCGAAATGTTGGCGTCGGCGATACGATTTCGTGGTGATCGATAAGGATAGTTCCATGTACGAAGGTCGATATCGAAGAGGATTTAACGAGTTTGTCGTAGCTCACTGACATCAGTAAACCGCGAGTCATTCATCGAGCAGCACGAAATGTCTAACGAATCGTCCGCGACTACGATAACCTCGAGCAACGTCGACACGAAGCATTCGCAAAAGCATAGCCGACGTCGTCATCGACAAAAAGGAACGAAACATCAAAAAGGGCTGAAACATCAAAAGGGGGCGAAACGTCGGTGTGCGGACACAAAGGCGGAAATCGCCAAAGTCAGTGACGTTATACGCAAAAAGAGCTTGGCCTTGAAAATTGGTAAAATGGCTACGGAAGCGGCTGTGGAGGCGAGCACGCGTCCCATCGTCGAACCGCTGAAACGATTGATCGAGAACTCGTCGGCGTTGAAAATGCGTTCAATACCTAGATCCCGACCAGTGAAGAGGAAACACGAATACGATCAACAATCATCGAAGAGACTTCGTCTCGTTACTCCATCGATAACCAACGAACGTCCGAATAACCCTCCAGATTCTAGCGACTATGACGACGACGACGATGATGACAACGACACCGACAACAACGACAACGACGCCGACAACAATGACAACAACAACAACAACAATACCGATAACGACAACAATGATGTTGACGATGAAGATAATGTTGACGATGATGTTGTTGATGATATTGTTGATGATGTCGACGACGAAGATGATGAAAAAATTCAGGATAATGAGTCGTCGGCAAAGGTTTATGATTTGGATTCGCTGCGTAACCCCGTCGATGATATTGAAGTGTATTTACGGAACGCCAAAGGACCCTTGTCTCGAGAATACCTGCGACTGTTGTTCACCGATACCAAGAAACGAATCGACAACGTGTACGGCGTATACTCTGGATCCGACGACGACCTAATGATCGGTGATTCCGTACTCACCATCGACGAGGACGGGGACGACATTCGTGTCAACGGAACGCGATATGCGGGGACTATTTCTTCACATTCACCGAGTAAGCGCACGCTGGGTAACAGGGGGTACAAGTATAAGAAAATCATATCCGCGATAATCGGTGGGGTGCGGACGTCGGGTGTCAGACGCGTTAGGGGCATGGGTATGAATGGGGGCGCGGGCGACGCGGTCACGCGACGAGGACAAGGATTACCAATCGACGAATCGATGACGGTTACCGATAACGCGATCGATTATGTGTACTGGGACGATCCGAACGAATTGATCGATAGAGACAACAATATCATCAACAATCCAATATGAGGTATGTATACGTTACTATACACTTTACATATACTTCATTCACTTACTTCTTTCACTGTAAACGTCAACGAACCATGCATTAATTTCGTGTACATGTTTCTTTCAGTTCTGGAACAACAACGCCAAAAACGTTGAAAACGGCAAAACCATTGATCGTACGAATCCTGGGGCGTAATTATCCACTAACCTCAACAGCTTATAAACGTCTAACTATTGGAATACGCATTGGTATGGATTCGTGCCGCGTTGAGATCGCCATAGCCGACAACAAAGGTGTCGAGATATGCTTTTCAATGTCTACGTGGAAGCTCCTACTGCAAAACGAGGCGGACATACTCCAACGATTACGCAGCAACGCAACATCGTCCCAAACCCCCATCGTAATTGATCATTTGCGACTCGAATTCACGCGTATGCATTGTTGTGCCCTGCGAGGTGGCACGCAAGGCTGGTAAGGGAAATGGTGATGTCGTAGGTACGGAGTGAATCAAAGATGGGAATCTACGGGGTGCACTACACAGTTATTTTCAGATGTTACTCTTTATTATAACTTTAACTTAACTAGACTGGGAATCACAAGTGTTAAGTCGCGTTAGCACGTCGGGTGTCAAGACCAGAATGTCCGTTAGCTGTGTTCGGTAGGTTTTTATAACCTGCTGGGCGTGGTACGCGTTACTAAGCCCGGTCGCGGCGATGCGCTTACATATTGCTGATTTGAGAGATTTGGTCGCTTAGCGGCTCAGCTTGGAAACTTCTCGGACATAGCGAAATGTCATATGATATGTATAATATGTCAGGCGGCGCGTGTGCTTGGGCGTTTCCTGGGCACAACATCCCTTCCCCCTAAGGGAGAAAAAGCCATAGCTTTTTCTTAGCGGTCGGTTAACATTGTTTCTTAACTAGTAATTCGGTACATATGAATATTATTAGTTTACAATTGATACGACCCTTATATAATAAGATTACAATATCTCAAAGGGAATTGGTGGAGTACGTCCCTTCCTTACTAACTATTTTGATTATAGCTTCGGGTTTTTGCGTGGTTTTGTCGCGACATGTGTTATCCGTTGTACAATGTCGTGGTGTTCTTGTTTTAAGGGGAACAATACATTTGTAGAGTGTAAAGATACATAATGTGACAGTCAAGAATCCTGTTATCGAAGATAGTGTAAAAAAACTGTAGTGATAGTCGGTAGGTATAATCTCGGGTTTTTCCAAGTCATTCTGTAGTTCGTCTAATTTTTTGCTAACTTTGTTTAGCTCTTCTGGGTGTTTGATTATCCTTTTTAATTCGAAATTAGTGTTGCGATACGAATTTACAGTGATTAGTGGAAGTGTGATTTCGCCTAACGTCAAATTGTAGTCTGGTAAGTAATTCCACGTTTTTTCTATTCCATATTGTTTTCCAGTTTCTATAGTAAATTCGGCGGTAGTGATAGTACATTTATTTCTTATAGTTATTATACCAGAGTCCTTAATACTATACATTTTCGTGCCTTTATTGTCGCAAGTCGCTGCTAATTGTATCGGTTTTGGTGTGATATAAATCCATGCGCCAGGTTGCTGTAATTCTATTAGGATAGTGTGGTTCAGGGTCATTACGCGTATTTTACAATTATTCGGTTTTTTCGTTAACTTGGTGTATAACTGTACTTCGCATGGTCCGTATGGTATCGCTTTGAATATCGGGTGGTTAGAGGTGCAGAGATATAGATCGTTAATAGTTTTACAATTCATTAGGTCTTGTTTGCTTAGTTGTATGTAATCTTGCACTGCCGTATCGAGTACTACGTAGGAGTCAAGGGGTTCTATATACGCGTAGAATGATTCGTTTACTTTCGTGGGTACTGAATGTACTTTGCTTAGCTTGAACCTTTTTGAGTTTAGCAGTGGAATGTCTAGTACTACGGTTATTGATTTTGTATCTGAAAAAGCTGAGAGAGTAAGGATTTCATATAAGACGTGCATGTTTTCTAATTTTATTCCGATGGGGAAATCTAGTCCTTGTGGTATATGAGCTAGTGCTGATGTGAGATACGTTATGATTTGCGCTGGCGGTATCAATCGTGGGTTTAGGACTCCTTTCTTTATGTCCATAATGAATTCTAGTAGGTCTTGCGTGTCACGCAGGAGCGTTTCTGCCACGCTATTTATTGAAACGAGATTTTCGTCTATAGTCTCTCGAAATCTAGTAATGTCAGTCGTCTGTTGGAGTAGGTATTGAATTTGCCAAGTCGCGTTTAAAAGGTTTTTTTTCGTTTTCCTGTATATTGTATATAGTTTCATTTAGGAGTTCGGTGTTAGCTCTTACAACTTGCAATTGCCCATTGATAGCATTTTTCATTCTACTGTCTTGTCTTTTTAGGAAGTCTATTTGGTCGTTGATTTTCTGTCTATCTTCGGAATCCATTAGTCCGAAAAGTGATTTGCCTATGTAACCTAATCCGTCTATTAATCCGCGACGCTGTTTTGGTGCGGAGCTTATGGTTTGTTGAACATAAGTAATGAGCTTGGCTACGCGGTCTACTTTGCCTTGGATTTTTGTACCGAACGTTTTACAAAATTTTTGAAAGTTTGCAGTAGTAGGTGTTTTACACTGAGTGAGTATGTCGTATAATGATTGCTGGAGACTTGTTTCGCGTCTGTAAATGTAGGATATGTCTACGTGTAGTATTAATTTCCAACTATGTCGGTAGATCTGTAGGTCGCCTATGTTTTCGAAGTAGATGCCTGGGTGATCTTGGAATTCTTTAATAGCGAAGTCGGAGTCGGGGGTCGTTCCTCCCATTAATAGTATCGTCATTAGTTGGGTTGTCATTCTGTAAAATATAATGTTGAGATGTAGTTGGCGTTACGTTTTGTTGTTTGCGACGTCTTCTTCATGCGTGAGCGAGATTAGTTTTTGCCGCGTGGACCGAATGTCTTTCCTATCTCACTTAGGTTTAAGTGGGGCGACGTGCATAAGGCTCGATATTCTCGTCGCTTCTTATTTCGTTTCATTCTTCATCATGCTGTCAGTCTTGAATATTCCTCGTGACATCGTGTATTTTTTGTTGGTGCGTTTATATAATCGTGTGTTTTCTCGGCGTGTTTAAGGGTGTGAATTCTGTGTTTTCCTTAATTCTTTATTTGTTTATTTATAGAGCTTAGAATATCCGGCTCCGCCAGGCTGTATCAATATAGCGTATAGGGTCGCGGTGCGTGAATATCGCGCCGATTCGAGAAGGTACCACGAGGAGTTTTTGTCATGGCTTGACTGTGAGGACTCGTGGGGGATTCGGGCCTTATTTGGTGAGTTTATTAAGAATATTGGTTTTTTTTTTTTTTTTTTTTGTCGTAGATTTCTCTAACTATTCTCGTATCTGGTTGTTATGCTAGAACGCTACGGAGAAGGGTTCATGGGGCCCGATGCTCCGGAATGAGGCATGGAATTGCCTTGGAGGAGACCTTTTTTGATTTCTCTCTCCCTCTTTCCTTTTTTTTTTTTTTCTAAGTTTTATTAAAATATATTAATAAATTTTTTCTTCACATTTTTACTCTATTCTAGTTGTTCGTGTGTATTTACTTTCCTTCATGATAGCGTCCCATTCCTGTCCTATTCTATGAAGTGTTTAAGTCGATTTGCGTGTACGCGAAGCGTTCGTCGTCCTTTAATTATGGTATAGTTATTATTATCATGTACGCCTTGGATCGTGTAAGGACCTATCCAAGCGGGGTTTAATTTCTTTGATCTTCCGCGTCTCACGGTCTCGTCGTGTAGTAGTACTTGGTCTCCTATCTTGAAGGCTTTTTCGGTTGACTTTTTATCGTATTGTTTTTTAGATTTGTCTTTGTTGATCCCCAAGGTTTCGCGCGCCATGTTATTGGTTGACCGTAACCTTTCACGTAATTCTTCGGCATATTTGTCATACGTATACGTTAGTTGCGGTGCCTGGTTTAGTGAGGACGGTAACGTTGCTTGTCTCCCGAATACGAGTTCGTAGGGAGTGTAGCTAGTGGACGAGTGCGGGGTAGTATTGTACGTAAACATCGCATATGGTAACCATTCATCCCAATCGGTCTGGTCTTCCGTGATAAAATTCTTCAGGTATTCTGCTAACGTTCTATGGCTTCTTTCTAGGGCTCCGTTTGATTGAGGGTGATAGGCTGTGGTTTGTATCTTTTCGATCTTGAGCAGTTTGCACACGTTTTTGAATACTTGGCTAAGGAAATTGGTTCCTTGGTCTGTTAGCACTCGTTGTGGAATACCGTATTCACATATTATTCTCGTAACGAATTCCTTCGCTACCGTGTTCGCTTCCTGATTCTCGAGAGGTATTGCTTTACTGAACTTCGTTAATAGATCTTGAAAGGTTAATATGTATTTGTTTCGTCTGCTGGTCTCGGGTAATGGACCTACTATGTCTAGAGCACATTTCTCGAATGGTTCCTTCGGGGTGTCTGTAATCACCATGGGCGCTTTGGTTAATTTCGTTAGTTTATTTTTCTGACATTTTTCGCATCTGGAGATATACTTTTCTACATCTTGGCGCATTCCTGGCCATGAGTGGTTTAGTTTTATACGTTCGAGTGTTCGTTTTACCCCTAGGTGCCCACCTAAAGGCGTGTCGTGATATTCGCGTAGTATTTGATTTTTAAAGTCTTCAGTATATGTCGTATCGTTCGTGTTTTCATCTGGTCGGGTCTTGTCTTCTTCGTTGGTGCTTTCTCCGTCGACGTTCAGTGCGTCGGTGCTGAGTTGTCGTTTCATTCCTCGCGTAATCGCGAACATTCTACTGAGGGCGTCAGCGTTATTATTCGTCTTACCCGCTTTATATTCTATGCTGTAGTCGTACTCTGCTAATTTCAATTTCTACCTCATTAATCTAGAGCCTGGGTCTTTTACGTTAAAGAGCCAAGCCAGAGGTTTATGGTCGGTTACGACGGTAAACTTGGTGCCATATACGTATGGTCTGAAATGTTGTGTCGCCCATACGATTGCTAACAACTCCTTTTCGATAGTACTATAGTTTTCTTCCGCTTTGTTTAACACTCTACTTGCGTATGCTATAGGTAAATCTTGCCCAATCTTTCCCTGCGATAATACTGCTCCTAAAGCCTTTCCGGAAGCGTCTGTCGTCAGAACGAATGGTTTCGAGAAATTGGGGTATTGTAGTATCGGTGCAGTTGTTAGTTTTTCCTTCAGTATTTCGAAGGCTTCCTGTTCTTGTGCGGTCCACCTGAATGCCTGATCTTTCTTTAATAATTGCGTTAAGGGTTTAGCGATTTGTGAAAAAAATTCTATGAATCTCCTATAGTACCCGGCTAAGCCTAAGAACGATTGTACGTCTTTTACGCCTCTTGGTACCGGAAAGTTTCTGACAGCATCGAGCTTCGAGGGATCTGGCTTGATCCCGTTTTCGGTTATCACGTGGCCTAAGTACACGGTTTCTTTTCGCAAAAATTCGCACTTGTTGGGTTGGAGTTTTAAGCCACTTTCGCGTATGCGTTCAAACACTTGTTCTAATCGATCTTGGTGGTCTTTTAATGAACGTCCGTATACAACTATGTCATCTAAATACACGAAACATTTTATTCCTTGTAGGCCCGATAACACGGTATTCATTAGTCTTTGGAAAGTCGCGGGAGCGTTTTTTAGGCCAAATGGCATTCTATTATATTCGTAATGACCGTACGGCGTCGAAAATGCCGTTTTCTCACGATCTTCCTCCTTCATGGCGATTTGATGGAATCCTGATGCTAAATCTAGGGTTGAAAAGTATTTCGCCCCACCTAATTGGTCTAATATATCGGTTATGTTCGGTAAGGGGTACGAATCTCCTATAGTAGCTTCATTTAGTTGGGTAAAATCTGCTACAACCCTGAGTTTACGCTTTCCTGTCGCGTCGGGCTTTTTCGGTACTACTAGCAACGGAGCGTTCCATTGACTAGCGCTCGGACGAATTATATCTTCTTTTATCATTTCTTCTACTTGTCTGTTTACCTCTTCCTTATGCGCTTGTGGCAATCTATACGGCTTTACGTATTTGGGTTTTGTATCCGGGGTTAAGGTAATGGAATGTTCCGCCTTCGTTGTGTATCCTAACTTGTCTCCATCTAATCCGAATATATCATTATACTTTTCGCACAGCCCGCGTAAGCTGGCCTCTTCCTCTTTATTTAAGTGTTCAGTTCTAAGGTTTTCACGCAAGATTTGCATTCTATTTCTTCCGTGTACGGCATGTACCTCGTACGTCGGGGTGACGCGTTTTTGTTCGGAGATCGCGTCCGTCGGGTCAATTACTTCTCTCGTCAGCGTTTCTAATGTAACTGTTGGCGCGTTGATTAGGGCTTCTTCGGTAGTAGTATTCATTACGCTTATTATACATCTCCCGTTCCGGCCTACTGTTAGCGAGTTTCCTATGAACACTCCTGGCTTAATGGATCGTCCTTCTACTATTCCTTCACCTTTGTTCGTAGTTCTAGCTAGGAGGATGGTCTCGGAACGCGGTTTTAGAGTTACGTTTTTTCCTGAATATGGGAATTGTATTCCGTACAACTCTATTCCTTCGTTCGCTCTGATGCAAACGTCGTGTCTGGCCATAAAATCTTGTCCTAATATTCCGTCTGCTTTTAACGGGAAGTCGTTTCTGACTAACCGACATGGGTGTGTTACGGATTTATTTCCTACTTTTAAGTTTAAGTGTATTAGACATAACGTTTTTATTTTCATAGGGGTTATTCCTCGCAACGATACTATTTCGTCTTCGGCACGGACTTTATCTTGTACCTTCCCTATCTTTATTAAAGTGATATTGGCTCCAGTGTCCACTAACATATCCGCTGTCTCGTCTATCAATTCAGGCGCCCGTATTTCGATCGTGTTTTCGAACTTAGTAGTTGTCACCATGTTCGCGCGGTACGACTCTACTCTAGTTCCTGCGTTAGTTTGTCTATCGTCCGACGTTCCGCGGCTCGAGGATGTGGGATCTTGGTTAACGTTAGCTTGTTCTCGACCTTGATTTCTGTTAAAATACTGTCTCGTATCTTCGCGTCTATAATTCGTATTTGTATAACGCGGTCTATTATCTCGCCCATTTGCTCTTTCTCTTGCTCTGCACTCCCTGATTTGGTGACCCGGTTTTTTGCAGTAGTGACAGACCATAGCTACTTGCTGTACTTCCTTTTTTATAGGCGTTTGATGCGTCGGATAGTTTTCTCGCGGCATGCTTAATCGCGTATAGCAGTTCCTGGCTATATGTCCTAATTTATTACAGCGATCGCAGCGCGGTACGACCGACCTTTCGTTTCCTTTGGGTAGATTACCGAATTTCCGATAATTTCGCGTAGCATTTAAACCCATTGCCTGTTCTTCTTCAATTGCTGCTGCTACAGCAGCATTTAACGTAGCGTAGTTTCTTGATCTAATAATTGTTCTCAATTTTAAATTCAACCCGAGGGTAAAAACATCTAGGGCGCGTTCTTGCACCGATTTTGTTAGCGCCTCATTTACTTCGTCACTGTTCCCTGGTTTTACCGATAGTTCAGATAATTCTCCAGCTAACTCTTCTACTCTACACGCAAATAGCTTTACGCTCTCTCCTTCTCGTTGGTGACAGGCATGAAACTCTGCTCCAACGGCTCCTATAGATCTTTTGTCTACGAATAAGGAAGTTAAGATGTCTTTTAACTTATCGAATGTATCTACATCTTTGTACTCTAATACCTTGGCTGCTTTGCCTTTTATTTTTGTTCCTATCACTGTTTTCAAGAATCGCGACAACTCATTCGAGGGGACAAACTCCGCGGCGCTCGTATAAGACTTCAAAAATTCCGCTAGCTCGTCAGAAGATTTTCCTACGAATTTATCGACTAATGACAGCGCGGTCGCTAATCTTTTCACGTCCGGTGACGGTACCGGGGAGCTATTTTCCACATTTAGTGACATTTTTCTGTCTTCTGTCCCTTCTATATCCAATAAACTAAAGTCCGCTAGTACAATAGGGTATTCTCTATTTGGCGTTACGAAGTTTTCTGGGGACGATTCGGCACTAGAATCGTCGTATTTTCTAACGCTTAATCGCAAAGGCGACGGTCGAAGTGTTCGGCGAGACGGTTTAGAATGGTCTAAAGAAGGTAGGATATCTAGTTCCTCTCGTACGAAGATAAGTTTTTTGTCAAAAAACGATTCGAATGATCGTGACAAGCTTCTTTGACCCGGGAGTTTAAATCGAATTGCGCGTTCGTCTTCTATAGACATTCATGCACCGTTTCCAGTTTTTTTTTCTTTTTTTTTTTTTGATAGGACTCTGGTTTACAATAAGCACTTTTACGCTATTCGGTTACTCACAACGCTACTCTTCTCCACATGTCGACAGCTCGGTCAGGCGTCCTCTCGTCCGTGAACCGACGGCGGTGATAAGAGATGAAACGGATCCAGCAAGGTCGATCCGTACAGCTGTTTACTGCGTGCTCCGACGGCTGTTACCTTCGTACGGCTCTCCGTCCGTTCTCTGGGTGCGGCTTCCTCTCGTTCCTCAGTCCCCAAGTCCTCTCGTGCGTCCTGGTCCTCGGATCAGCGACGTCCTCGTAGGTGGATTGTGGTGTTTAGTTAGTTGTAGTTTCACCCGTTCACTCTGAGGCTGATTTTACTCGTCTCCAGGCTCGTCGTCGTTCGGACTGCGTCGAACGTTTTTCTCGAAGACCGTTCCTCGGTCCTCTGTGCTACCTCGGTAGCGACGATTGCCTGTCCTAGCCAATGTGACTGCGAAGACCCAATAATCTTGTCGGAGGTAGTTCAACCTCAGTCGACGTTGATCAATCGGTTGCGTCAAGGCTCGGTAAAATTTTTACGAAGCACTATCCCACCGCTGCCACCAATTGTTGTGCCCTGCGAGGTGGCACGCAAGGCTGGTAAGGGAAATGGTGATGTCGTAGGTACGGAGTGAATCAAAGATGGGAATCTACGGGGTGCACTACACAGTTATTTTCAGATGTTACTCTTTATTATAACTTTAACTTAACTAGACTGGGAATCACAAGTGTTAAGTCGCGTTAGCACGTCGGGTGTCAAGACCAGAATGTCCGTTAGCTGTGTTCGGTAGGTTTTTATAACCTGCTGGGAAGGTACGCGTTACTAAGCCCGGTCGCGGCGATGCGCTTACATATTGCTGATTTGATAGATTTGGTCGCTTAGCGGCTCAGCTTGGAAACTTCTCGAACATAGCGAAATGTCATATGATATGTATAATATGTCAGGCGGCGCGTGTGCTTGGGCGTTTCCTGGGCACAACAGCATGATGATCAACTTATTAAAATCACCGATAATCGCGCTACCTTATACATGACGGAAGTTACGATGCGTAAACTGTTCGCGTATGAACATTGCATCAATCATATGTTCACCTGGTTGACTGAAAATATGTACTCTGTAAGCAGTAAATATGCTGCCTTCGTGGAAGTTCTACGTACTGCTTCCATACCAACGAATTATGTGAAATTAATTTCCGAAAGCGAAACCTTTGAGCAGCATTCTTTGATTGATTGTGAATTGTTAGCGTTAGGATTACAATCCATGCTGCGTGATGTAAACCAGGTGCCACTATAGTACATGTATATATATATATATATGTTTTAATAAATGTATGACTTTCGTATCAATACATGTAACGTGTCATTTATAATATCCCTTCATACATATTCCTATCCATATATTAATTCTTAGAGACGTAGACTTAGCGAATGTCAATTGCGTTTCCTGATAGGTAATAGGCGTGGGTGGGTTCGGATACGTTCCCACGACGCTTGACCATGACACTGGATCTACTATAAACCAGATGTCTGCGGGTCTATGTACGAATTCTTTTCGCCCTTACACGCTCCCACGACGCTTGACTCGCAGACCCTCGAGAAGGGTGCTTGAGACGTCGCCGTGTTCTCGATCGTGAAAATACTTGGAACTCTACCCCGAATAATTATCGCTTAGCTGGTCGCGTGAAAGGAACGCCTAATTTATTGTTTCGGGGACATTGCGTTTTCTCGATGGTACTTCTTAGAGGTCCTAGTCTTGGGAAAAGTCAATGCTCAGATATATATACATCAACACACCCTCTTTCTCAGAACTTATCATGGAATACAATGTCGTGTTTATTCCAAGGGCTATCGCACCGATTGATTTACAATAATTATCGCTATATGTTTACATCATTGCACGTGCGCTGCATCGGTCCCACGATTGAAACATAAACACACGGCACGAAGAGTGTACACGTAGGCGCCCGAAACGTGTTCGATCCTGTTCAGATGTAAACACACTGCATGCCGCGGTGCAATGTTTATTCCATGGGCTATCGCGATGATTGATTTATAATAATTATCGCTCTATGTTTATATCATTGCACGTGCGCTGTATCGGTCCCACGATTCAAATATTTCCTTATCTTTTCTCAGAAATCATGGTCCACCCTCTTTCTCAGAAATCATCATCGAAAACGCGATTTGAATTTCCACGAATCGGTCGCGGTCGCGCCTGCGCACCGATCCCCGCACACGTACGGAGATTGCGCGGCGGCGACGCGTGCCCAAATATACCTTAGAGACATGCAACAGGTGACGTCAGCACGAAACGTATGAAAAAACCTTGGAAAATTTACCATGGTGAGCCCAAAGTACCTTAAACGTACAATAGGTGGCGCCAACCCGAAATGTATGAAAAAACCTGGAAAATTTACCAAGACGGGCCCAAATACCGACGCGGGCCCAAGTACCTTAAACATGCAGTAGATGGCGTCAATAGAAAATGTATGAAAACCTGGAAAATGTACCAAGGCGGGCCCAAATACCGACGCGGACCCAAGTACCTTAAACATCCAATAGGTGGCGTCAATAGAAAATGTATGAAAAACCTGGAAAATGTACCAAGGCGGGCCCAAATACCGACGCGGGCCCAAAGTACCTTAAACGTCCAGTAGGTGGCGCCAACACGAAATGCGCGCGACGCCATTTTGAAAATTTGAAAATCCTCCCCCTCCCCCGTGACGTCAACCCCCTCGCCCACGAACTCGACCTGCGCGCACGACGCCATTTTGAAAATTTTGAAAATCCCCCTCCCCTCCCCTGTGACGTCATCCCCCTCATCTACGAACTCGGTCGACGCCATCTTGGAATCCCCCTCCCCTGTGACGTCATCCCCCTCACCCACGAACTCGGTTTACCCCCCGCCCCGCCTCACCCCTCGCCTCCACTTGGTCCAGAATCCGCATAGCCTAACTACTCACGTCACGTGACACGTGTAATGCAATGCGCTGTAATACCGACAATCTAACCTCAAACATGGATTTGGGATTTTTCGTTTTTCGTCCTTATATGAGCAGATTTTGGGCTGGGCGAGGTCTCATTCGGAAGACGAAGGTTCAATGCAGCGCGCTCTGGTCATGGTTTGAGTCACAAAACTCTTTTAGTGACCTACAAATACTTGGAATCTGCGAGTGTATTTTGTCGATTTTTTCTCTACTTTGGACACTCATATTATTACATATCAACACAATCTCGTCGAACCATGACCAGAGCGCGCTGCACTGAACCTTCATCTTCCGAATGAGACCTCGCCCAGCCCAAAATCTGCTCATATAAGGACAAACAACGTAATATCCCAAATAATAAACCCATGTTTTGGGCCAGATTGTGTCGGTATACAGCGCGCTGCATTACCCGTGTCTACCCCCTTAAGAATGAACTCTATTACATTTCCTTCCTTATCGCTCGAAAAACAATGTATTTTATAAAAAGAGGAACGAACGTAAGAAGAAGAATGTTTCTTCTCCTCGCATTTGATTTCCGTCGTTGTTACGATATAGACCTGTCAATAAATCTTATCCCAGTCATTCTCCAATTACCTCTGTCGTCTTGTTTCCCGTTAATATAACTACTAAGCCATTCTTTAATCTAATAAATTCATTTTAGTTCAGTTCTATAAAGTTTATTGAGTTCAAGTTATTCGTTACAAAACATTTCGTTATCTTAACTTCACGCGTTCGCGAGCAGAACTCTTCAGGGCTCCACGGACGCCGAACCAGACGAAACTGCCTTTGTGCTTCGAGAATTCCCAGCCGGCCCCGCAACAGTGGAAATGTGTAGAGTAAAGAAATACGCATTTATTTCAAAATCTACTATCCATTATTTTATGTTAACAGCGGGAAAATAACCATAACCGAAGCAATGTAAATTAAATTTTGTGACAGGACTGCGCGAACCTGTCTCATTAATAATCATCTGCCCTGATAGCCATCTGCCGGCAGTCTGCCAGCAGATTGACGGCAGGGTCTGCCAGGAGAGCGCAGGATCTGCCGGCAGCTGCGGCGCAACCTACGTCCGCATTCGACAACGGATCTGCCGGCAGATCGACGGCAGATCCTGCCGTTCGCCTGACACGTATAACAGCGCCATCTGAGGTTCAGAATTGGCAAAGAATTCCCTACGCGTGACGTCACACGGCCGCCCCTACAGGTGTATCCCTACCCTTACATAACTATCAAGAAGATACTGCAATTTATTAAATAATTAATTGTATTTATTTCAAAAAGTATTTATTTATTTTCCTTTAAATATATGTGATTGCAGTGTGATTACAATTGTTACAAAATAATATAAATCCAAAGAGGAACTTTCAATATTTACATTAACAAATATATATACAGTACGTCCCTTAACCAGTGGTGCGTAGTAGGGGTGATATTGGAACATTTATTTAATAACTTCGCCTTCTTTTTTGTGTAGAATCATCATATTCCCTGTTGTGTTTGCGCTGAAAACAAATAGAACATTAGTATAAAATTAAACGTAACGTATGAATAAACAGGATACATGCGATACTTACTTCAGCTCCATCTCCGCACAGCACACACCCTAAGCGATCATGCATGCTCCTGCGAACATTAACATTTATAAGAAAACATGTGTTAAATTATTATTTACGAAACAAGACGCTAAATATTCGCACTTCGCGCATAACCCTATTTTTCTGTCTTGCACATAATGTGACTCTCGATTTCCGCGATGTAGAGAATTAGTAATTATTCAATTCCATAATTACGTTTGCCTTCTGGATACGTCGGGATGATTTGTCTGGATATTGATGCTTAGGATCACGTGGATCTCATCAGCGCCATCTGTTATCAAATTCTTTCAACTTTATTGATCCTAACGCTTCGAGTGAAAAGTGCTCCTAACTAAATTTTGCCAACAGATATATATGGGAAGTGCCCAACCCTGGTCCGCATTCAGTGATGGCAGATCCTGCTGCCCGCCTGACTCATCCAACAGCGCCATCTGAAGGCCACAATTACCAAACAATTCCCTACTCGTGACGTCACATGGACCTACGCACCAACCCAAATGTACCGTTATTGCTGTAGTAGTAATCCTCTAGAGAGTGATCGAAACAACGTGTATCGTCACTGATTGGTTGCCGCCATTTTGATCAAAAGCGGAAGTAGACAGAGATGAAACTGTAAAAAGGAAAGAGACAGAAATATGAATAGAAAGAGATAGATAAACAATCACTTTGGAAAGCAGACGATTTAATGAATGTTTAGGTTATGTTATTTCCGGTTTTGCCCGAAATGGCTGCGGTTATACCGATCACTCCCTAGAGGATCACTATGCTGTAGGTGTATCCCTACCTTTCTAGTACGCCTGGAGAATTGATAGGCAGCAGTGAAATGGAGCAGTGGATTCTGCTTGTGATATATCATAACCTTTTTTTTTTTTTTTTGACGTGGAGAAATCCCTAACGGATACCCCGCCCCCCGGAGGAGGGACGGGGTTATGTGGGGCTTGCACCCACTAAAACTCCACGGTGATCTTCCTCGGGCGCGGAGTCGCGCGCACAAGGGGAGGGACTTGACGCGAAAGCAAACTAGCGATACATTCACTTGCCCTCCCCTCAGCGGTGGTACGAACTCCGCGCTCTACAACCCCGCATAGCGGCGGGGTCTTCCCGAGTCGCCGACGACGCGGGCGGATCACACGCCCGCGTCGTCTCTTCTGGGAGGTCGCATGATGTTGTTAGGGGGTGAGAGTGTCCCCCGACACTCCCACCCCGCGATCGAGCGGCTGCCCGGGGCGCGGCCGGGCGAGGAGTCGGCAGAAGGTTGGCTGAACCGCTGACTGCCGAACTCACCCTACCGCTGCTCGATCGCTACTAACGCGAAAGCGCGCTAATCCATAAACGGCGCCAATGGCGCGGCTCCCGGGGGGGGGGGCAGCAGGTGTTCGGCTGCCCCCCGGTGATATATCATAACCTTTTTTTTTGTTTTTTTTGTTTTACTTGGTGGAAATCCCCACGGATACCCCCCGCCCACGGGGGCGGGCAGGGGGTTGTGTGGGACTCGAACCCATTAAAACCACCAAGGTGATCTACCTCGCGCGCGGAGCTGCGCGCCTGAGGGGAGGGATTTGGACGCGAGATCAATCAAGCGATACGTTCGCTACCCTCCCCCCTTGCGCTTCAGTGCAGCCCCGCGCTAGGTCCCCTGAACGGGGTCGTCCCTGGGGGAGTATTACGACCTCCCCCAGCAATGTTCTCCGGGACTGGCGACTCGCGACGTATCACGCGCCCGAGTCGCCCCTTCCGGGGTCGCTGCTACTAGGGCAGGTGGTGTCCCCCGACACCCCCGCCCCGCTACCCCGCGATCGAGCTCCCAACCGGTCGCCGCGCAATCTTCGATAGCGCGTCCGGGCCGGGGCACTGTGCCCCGGGGGAGCTCGATCGCTCAGACGGGAGCGGCGCCCGCCGCTCCCCTGGGGGGGGGGGTCTTTAACATAGACCCCCCCCCCCGTTCTCCGTTCCTCGCGACGCCGCCGCGGCCCTGGCGAGTCCAATGCCACGACTCGCCGACCACGGCGGCCACCTGTCGCTTCGTCGTCCGGGGCGGCCCTTCGTGACAACGAGGGCCGCCGCATTTTTCAACTCCTTCCTGGTGTCCCCCGGCGCGCGTCCCCCTCCGACACAGAGGGGGCGGCGCACCGGGGGCATAACGGCCGCGCTTGTTGCGTGGCGCGGCCCCGTCCCAAACCCCTATGGCGGGGAGTAGCGGGACGGCGCGGCCCGGGGCCTAACACCCGGGGGAGCGGGGCGACTTACGCAACTAAGTCGCCGCACGACCTCCCCCGGCCCCGGGTCATCTTCTCCTCCCGCGCCGCCTCCTCCTGACCGCTTGACGCGGGCCTCCCCGGCCCGCCCTCTCGCGGTCTCGCTCCGCCTCCTCCTTCTCCAGCATTATTGCTTCGGAGAAGGAGGCCATTGCTTCCCAGCAGTCCCGATCCCCCGCCATGCGACGCACGACCGTCGCCAGCGAGAGATCGGGACCGAGCTGCAGCTCGAGGACTCGGCGGTCATCCAACCACGGCGGTCATCCAACCAGATATATCATAACCTTTTTTTTTTTTTTTGTTTTACTTGGTGGAAATCCCCACGGATTCCCCCCGCCCACGGGGGCGGGCAGGGGGTTATGTGGGACTCGAACCCACTAAAACCACCAAGGTGATCTACCTCGCGCGCGGAGCTGCGCGCCCGAGGGTAGGGATTTGGAAGCGAGATCAAACAAGCGATACGTTCGCTACCCTCCCCCCTTGCGCTTCAATGCAGCCCCGCGCTAGGTCCCCTGAACGGGGTCGTCCCTGGGGGAGTATGACAACCTCCCCCAGCAATATTCTCCGGGACCGGCGACTCGCGACGGATCACGCGCCCGAGTCGCCCCTTCCGGGGTCGCTGCTGCTAGGGCGGTGGTGTCCCCCGACACCCCCGCCCCGCGACCCCGCGATCGAGCTCCCAACCGGTCGCCGCGCAATGCTTGGTAGCGCGCGGCCGGGCCGGGGCACACTGCGTACCCCGGGGGAAGCTCGATCGCTCAGACAGGAGCGGCGGCCGCCGCTCCCCTGGCGGGGGGGGGGGGGGCTTTAAGACGGCCCCCCCCCGTTCTCCGTGCCTCGCGACGCCGCCGCGGCCCTGGCGAGTCCGATGCCACGACTCGCCGACCGCGGCGGTCACCCCCGTCGCTTCGTCGTCCGCGGCGGCCCTTCGCGACAACGGGGGCCGCCGCGTTTCCCGACTCCTTCCCGACGTACCCCGGCGCGCGTCCCCCTCCGACACAGAGGGGGCGGCGCACCGGGGGGCGTAACGGCCGCGCCCGTTGCGCGGCGCGGCCCCATCCCGATCCCCTACAGCGGGGAACGGCGAGACGGCGCGACCCGGGGCCTGATATCCGGGGGAGCGGGGCGACTTACGCAACTAAGTCGCCGCGCGACCTCCCCCGGCCCCGGGTCATCTCCCTCTCCCGCGCCGCCTCCTCCGGACCGCTTGGCTCGGGCCTCCCCGGCCCGCCCTCTCGCGGTCCCTCTCCGCCTCCTCCTTCTCGAGCATTATAGCCTCGGAGAAGGAGGCGACGGCGTCCCAACAGTCCCCATCTCCCGCCATGCGACGCACGACCGTCGCCAGCGAGAGATCGGGACCCAGCTGCAGCTCCAGGACTCGGCGTTCATCGAGCCACTCCGCGCACCTCGCCAGAGTGTGATCCGCCGAGTCCACGTCGCCCCGGCCGCAGCTGTGGCACTGCGGCGCCTCCTCCCGCCCGATGCGACACAAGAAGTCACCGAAGCAACCGACTCCGGTGAGCATCTGTGTCAGGCGGAAGGTAAGCCTGCCGTACCTACGCCCCACCCATTCCCCGAGAATGGGCAGCAGCGCCCCGACGACGCGTCCCCCCCGATGTTCCGGGAGGGAGAGCCAGTCGATCCATCTGGCTCCCATGCGTCGCCGGGCCTGGTCCCGCGCGTCGGGTCCGACCGGCGCCAGGGGGTCCCTCGCTCCGCTGAGATCGTGCGAGGCGAAGTACACCTCCGCCTCCATCTCAGCGAGCAGATGGAATGGTGGGGACCCACCCAGCGCCGACAGCTCGGCGTGTGACACCGTGCGGTAAGCCCGCACGGCACGGAGGACTGCGCGGCGATGAACCTTTGCCAGAAGGTCTCGCCCCACGCGACAGCCCCCCAGGTCGCCGGCCCAGACCGGCGCTCCGTAGAGCGCCATGGACCGGACGACCGTCACGTATAGTCGCCGAACTGTTTCGTGCGGGCCTCCCAGGTTGGGCATGATGCGCCCGAAGGCGAACACCTGTCGCTCCAACCTGGGGCCCAGGACCCGAAAGTGACGCGCGAATCGCCAGTAGGTGTCCAGGGTCAGACCGAGATACCTCATCGATCGGCCGACCCTGATGCAGGCCTCCCCGACTCTTAGAGACGCTCCGACGGGAATGCCAGTTCCCACCCTGTCCGCGAGCCATACCGCCTCCGTTTTATCGGAGGCGACTCGCAGACCGAGCGCCTCTATCGCGGGGATGACGAGCCGCAGTGCTCTCTCCGCGAGGTCTAGTGCTGCCAGCCACCTCGGCCCGGAGGCCACCACCAGCGTGTCGTCGGCGTAGCACACGAACGACACGTCAGGCGATGGCAACTCCACCCGCAGCACCGCGTCGTACGCCAGGTTCCATAGCAGGGGCCCTAAAACGGACCCCTGTGGCACGCCGCGGTGCACGCGAGCCACCCCGTCCCCGTCTCGCCCGACGTAGGAGACCACTCGGTCACGGAGGTAGTCCCAGATCAGGCGGCGAAGGTAGAGCGGGACGCGATGGTATACCAGCACCCGCTCGATCGCCGCCCAGGAGATGGTGTTGAACGCGTTGGCGATGTCTAGAGACACCGCCACGCTGACACCGCCCCCCTCCACCGCCCGGCGCGACAGCGACCGAACCAGTAGGATGGCATCTACGGTCGATCGCTGCCGCCTAAAACCGAACTGGCGGTCGGACAGATCCGGGAACTCCGCAGCTCCGAGATGGTCCATGAGGCGGGCAGCTATGATCCTTTCCAGGAGCTTGCCCGCCTCGTCGAGGAGACAGATCGGCCGATAGGCCGAGGGTGAATCTGCGGGCTTACAAGGCTTTCGCAGCAGCACCAGCCTCGCCTCTTTCCACGCGCGGGGAAACCTCCCGGTCCTCAAGGCCGCGTCGAAGACGCGCCTGAGGCCGCTCCCTAGGGCGCTCATCGCGCAGGCCCAGACACGCCCGGGCACACCGTCCGGTCCGGGTGCAGCGTTCTTCGAACGCATTCGACGCACCGCGGACTCGAGTTCCTCGTCCGAGACCCTGGGGGCATCCGCTATGGCGGTGCCCCACGCGAGCTCCGGATCCCCCGAAGCGTCGACGCCACCCTCCCCCGGAACCGGGGGAGGGGGAAACAGCGCCGACAAAACCTCCAGGAGAAACCGGGGCTCGAGACCCTCCGTGACAGGGGGCGCCCAAGGACCGAGTTTCACGGACACGGCCTTGTACGGGCGCCCCCAAGGGTCCCGATTCAGGGTCTCGAGGAACTCCTCGTGCGAACGGGTCTTGGCCCGGGCTATGGCTGCACGGAGCTCTCTGCGCGCCGCGGAAAACACGGAGCGTAGCTCCTGCAGCTGGTCCTCCGTCACCCGCCGTCGGTCTTGACGGCGGGCATTGGTGTACTGGCGCTGAGCGCGGACGCTCGTCGCGCGGAGATCGGCGATCTCCTCGCACCACCAGTACACCGACCTCCGACCCCCGCCCGGCGGCCCGACTCGCGGCATCGTGGCGTCGCAGACACGCTGCAACGCCCGCCGGAGCCATAGGGCGCCGTTGGAGGGGTCGTCGAGGACGTCGCCCGGCAGGGAAGGCCAGGCGACGACGGAGGACGCCATCTGGGCCGCGCTAGCATCTAGCTTTTTGAGCGCCCAGCGCGGCGGCTGTCTACCGGCACGAGCGGGAGGAAGCGTGGCGGCGGAGGTGGCCAGCATGACGTACATGTGGTCCGAGCCAGTCTCTGACTCCTCCGCCACCCAGCAGTCCGACGTCAACGCCGCGGCCGCGGGGTTAACCCAGACGAGGTCGATAACCGACTCGCCCCGCGACCCGCGAAACGTCGTGACCGCGTAGGGGTTCTTAAGGACAAACCCCATCGCCTCCGCCCACTCGAGGAGCACCTCGCCCTGGCAGTCCGTTCTGGGGGAGCCCCATTCGCGAGCGTGGGCATTGAAGTCCCCCAGAAGGACCACCGGCCGAGCTAATTGGGGGGCTAGAAACGCCCCCACCTCGCTCAGCCGGTCCTCGAACTCCGGGACGTTCAGGCTCGGTGCCAGGTAGCAGCCGACCACGAGGAAGCCTCCCCATCTCGCGCCCATCCAGCCCCGTCCGTGCTGGGCGACCACGCACGACGGGGCTCCTCTTCCCACTTCCCACGTCATCGCCACCTGCCGATCCGGGTTGGTGGACCGAGAACATCGGTCCGCCAGCGGATACGGCTCGGCGATGACGGCCAGCCCAACGCCCATCTCAATGCGAGCCTGCTCAAGCAGGTCGTGCGCTCGCATGGAGTGGCACGCGTTCATGAGGAGTATCGGGGGGCCTCGAGACATTAGCAAGTCTCAAGGTCGGCCCCCCCCCCCGACACCTCCTCTGGCTGGACCGCGCCCCCGTTGGCAATCGGGGGCGCCGGACGCTTCTCCTCGTCGTCCGGGAAGTGGGCACCTCCGTACGAGGCCGCGACCGAGCGCGCCAACCCCAGCGCCTCGGCCGCGTCCTCCTCCCTCGTTGTCGCGCTCGCCGTCGGAGGGACCACCGTGGCCTTTAAAAAGGCCTCCCTCCCGACCGGCGGCGGACACGCCGGGGGGAGCCCTGGGCTGCTCCCCCCTTTCCCTTTTTCTTCCGTCCCCCGCCTACCACGGGGGACCCCCCGCGAGCCGGGGAAGAGAGGCCGCTGGTAGGAGCGTCCGACTCTTCTCGTTCCTTTCTCTTCCCCGCGCCCGCACCGGCCACGGATGCCGAGGCCAGCGGCGCTGTCTCCATAGCCTCCGACGGGGACGCCGGGGGCGGAGATGCGGAGGGCGCGGGGATCGCGGGCGGGACACCCGCGGCGGACGAAGATGCCGGGGTGGGCTTCGCGCCCCTGCGGCCCCGGGCCGCAGCGCGGGTCACGGGAGGGGGCCGGCAAGCCGGTCCCCCCATTCTATGCCCGCTGGGCAGGTTCGCCGCCGCGCAGAGTGGGCAGACGGGGGGGCCTCGCAGAAGCGGGCCGCGTGTCCGTCTTTACCGCACCGGTAGCACGCGCCGCTCTGTCCGTGGGGCTGCTGCACTTGGCCCTGACGTGGCCGAACTCTAGGCAGCGGAAGCACTGTAGCTTCCGCTGCGCCAGCGGTACCACGCGGGCCATCAGGGAGTCCACCACGACGGTGGACGCCCTTAACAGTTTGGCAGCAGCTGCCACGGGCGCGCGGACCCAGAGGGAGAAGAGTCCGGCGGTGTCCGGTCGCTTAGCGCCGACCGTGACGTCCTCCGCCGGACAGGCCCCCTGGGCCGCGATTGCCCCCCGAACCGTCTCCACGGTCGCGAGCTCGGTGAGCCCGCACACCCGGAACTCGGCCAGTTTTTGGGAGCACTGCACTTTGATGCCGGTGCCCCCCAGCTGCTCCGCCAGCCTCGCCTTGAGGGCGGCAGCCTTGGCCGAGCTCTGCGATCCTGGAATCTCCAGGATCAACCCCCCGGTCACGGCGCGCCTCGGCCGCATCGCTGCGATGCCGAGGTCGGCGACGTTGATCGCCGCCATCGCGCCCGCGACCCGCGCGGAGAAACTCTCCTGCCCTGATCGTCACCGCCGCCGTCCTGGGAGCGCGCGGGATCGCAACTGGGGGAGACCCGGGTGTGCGAGCCTGTTGGGGGGCCGCCGTCTTCGGCCGAGCCCCCGCACCGGCACCGCTAGCGGCCGCTCCGGCCGCCCTCCGCGCGGCCCTCTTCGCCTTGCGGCCCACCACCTGCGCCCATGTGCCCTCCGCGGCAACGCCGCACGGGCCGGGGGCCGAGGCCGGGGTGTTCGACGCCACGGGCGTCGCGGGGGCAGCTACCCTCGCCTTCCCGGCCTTCTTCTTGGCGGCCCCCTTTTGCTGCTGCTTCGCAGCCGCGGGAGCGCCCGTCTTCGCCCGGACATCGGGCAACACCGAAGCCGGGAGCCCCGGGGGACCGGTCGCTTTCTTCCCCTTCGAGGTCGAGCGGGGGGGGGCCGTAAGCGGGGGAACAACCCCTCGCTCGCCCGAGGGCGCGCCCGCAGGGCCGCTGGCAGTCGCGCCAGCGCCGGCGACCCGCGCAGCCCCGCTCGGCTTGCCCCCCTTACGGGACGGGGCGGAAACCCCGCTCCCGGCAGAGGCGCCCCCGGCGATCTCGGCCCATTGGAGGGCCAGGGCCGTCGGCTGAGCGGCCGGCCCGGAAGTCGGACCGACCATTACCCGGCCCAGGGCCAGGAGGCGCGCGTCGACGCGCCTCTCCAGGCCCTCCATCCGCCGCAGCACCGCGTCCCACGGCTGCTCGGGAGGAGCGCTCGCTCCGCCGCCACCGGACGCCGGGCCCGGCGTCGGGGTCGGGGGCAGGGGGGAACGCTCCCTCCTCCTCTTCTTCTTTACCCCCTGCGTCGCCGCGGGAGCGCCGCTCTCCGTCGGCTCGCGCGGCAGAGGGCCAGGCCTCGCCGCCGACGAGGGACCCGGGGCAGCCCCCGGATATATCATAACCTAACCGGCACCTGCGAGCAGATTCTGCAATGTTTATTAAATAATAATTTTTTTCTATCTGTTTTTAAAGGTATTTTGTTTTTATTAATAAGACTTCCGTTTCCGGTCGCGTTGGGTGAAAGGTGTGCGGTGAGTGAGTGATTTTGGTGGAGTGTGGAAAGTGAGGAGGGAAAGTGAAAGGGGGAGTGGGGTGTGTGTGTAGAGGTGGAGGGAGAGGCGTGGAAGAGACAGGGATAAGAGGGAAAGGGCTGGGTGTGAGGGTGAAAGGGATATATGAGAGAGAAGGGAAGGTTTGGAGGTTAGGTGATAGAGGTGAGAGTAGATTGGCGGGATAGGACAAGGAGTAGTGCTGGTGGTGTCACCTGTCGGAGAGGAAAGGAGGTGGCGGTGTTAGTGGAGAAGGCGGGAGGATTTGAACGGGAGAAAAGGAAATAAGAGAATGTTTGAAAGGAAGAGCGGTAGGAGTGTGGCTGGGGGAGTGGGGGAGAAGGACAGATGGGTGGAGAGGGGAAGAAAGGGTGGGGGAAAGAAAAGGGGAGTGAAATGGCAAAGGAAAGGGTTAGGAAGGACAGTGGCGGTAGTGTGGGGAGCAGTGTGGGGAGTATAGAGAGTGGGGGGGAAAAAAGAGAGAAAGAGAGGAGGAGGTGGGGAGCCTGGAGAGGGAGGAGAGGGGAGGGTTCAAGAAGAGCGGGAAAACGGAAAGGTCCCCAGTAAAAGGGGTTAAACAGGGGGAGGAGGAATAGAAGGAGTAATGATGGAGTTAATTAGGGAGATAAGGGAGATGAAAGAGGAGATGAGGAAGGAAAGGGAGGAAAGAAGAAGGGTGGAGGAGGAGTGGAGAGGTGAAAGAAGGAAGTGGGAACAGTGGATGAGGGAAGAGAAGGCGAGGAGGGAAGGAATAGAGGAAAAGTTAGAAAAGTTGGAAGGAAAGGACAGAAGGATGGTGGAAATGATAGAGAAGGTAGAGAGCTGGGAGAGGGGGGAGAGACAGGGTAAGGAAGGGGTGGATGAGGAACAGGTGGAGGAGTGGAAGCTGAGGATGAGAAAGCTGGAGATAAAGCAGGACAGAAAGGAGAGAGAGGGAAGGAGGAATAATGTGGTAATAAGGGGATTGAAGTGGGAAGGAGGGAAGGTGGAGGAGGGGGTGAAGAAGCTGTGGGAGAGTTTGGGGTTGGAGGGGGTGAAGACGGAAGGACAGGTATGGAAAATAGTGAATAGGGAGAGGAGGAAAAGAAGGAGGGTGGAGGAGGGGATAAAAATTGAGGAGTGGGAGGAATATTTTCGGGGGTTATTGGGAGGAGTAGAGTGGAGGGTGAGAAAAGGGGGGGGGAGGAGAGGGGAGGACGGAGAGGGGGAGTTAAGTAAAGAGGAGGTGAGAAGGGTGGTGAAGAAACTTAAGGATGGGAAGGCAGGAGGAGGGGATGGGATAGCAAACGAGGTTTGGAAGTATGGGGGAGTAGAGGTAGAGGAGTGGTTATGGGAGGTATATAACAGGGTGTGGATGGGGGAGGGATGGGTGGAAGAATGGAAGGAAGGGGTAGTGATACCAGTGATTAAAAAAGGGACCGGAAAGAGGGTGGAAGAATATAGGGGGGTGACGCTGACACAGACGGCGTACAAAGTGTACGCGTCTGTGTTGGCGGAGAGGCTAAGAGAGGAGGTGGAGGGGAAGAAGATGCTGCCACCGAGTCAGGCCGGCTTTAGGAAAGGAAGGGGTTGTATAGACAATATATATGTTTTAAACTATCTAATAAACAGACAGGTGACGAGGAAAGGAAAGAAGATGGTGGTGCTCTTCATCGACCTAAAGGCGGCCTTTGACTCGGTGGACATGGAGGTGTTGATAAAGGCGATGAGGAAGAGGGGAGTGAGGGAGGGGCTGGTAGAGAGGTGTGAGGAAGTACTGAAGGAAACGGTATGTAGGGTAAGGGTGGGAGACGAGTTGGGTAGGGAGTTTTGGACGGCTAGGGGAGTAAGACAGGGGTGCCCTTTGAGCCCAAGCCTGTTTACGCTACTCTTGGCGGACCTGTATGAGGAGTTGGAAAAGGGTGGGTGGGGAGGGGTGAGATTGGGGGGGGAGAAAGGTGTACACGCTGGCGTATGCCGATGACGTGGCGGTGGTGGCGGAGGATGAAGAGGGATTGAAGGGAATGATGGCGAGGCTGCAAAGGTATTTGGATGAAAAAGGGCTGCAGCTGAACGTAAAAAAATCAAAAATAATGAGATGTAGGAAGGGGGAGGGAGGTGGAAGAAGGTAGTCTGGAGGTGGAAAGGTAAGGAGGTGGAGGAGGTGAGGGAGTATCAATACCTAGGGTATACGGTGATGGCGAATGGGGGACAGGAGGCACATGTAAGGGATAGGGTCAGGAAAGCGGCGGCGGTGATGGGGCAGGTGTGGGGTATTGGGAAGAGGAAGTTTGGGAAGGATTGGGGGAAAAGAGCCTGGCTGTTTGACAAGTTGGTATGGGCGACGGTAGGATATGGAGTAGAAATATGGGGGTGGAAGGAGAGAGACAAGGCGGAGGGGTTGGAGGAGAGGTATCTGAGATGGGTGTTGGGAGTGGATTGGTGTACTCCGGGGTACATGGTAAGGGAGGAGCTGCAGCGGGGCATGATGAGGGGAAGGGCGGGGATGAGGGCGTGGGCTTATGAGAGGAAATTGGATGAGGGGCAAGGGGGGGAATTGGCGAGGGAATGCTGGGAGGAGATAAAAGGTAGGGCGAGAAGGGGAAAGGTACTGGGGGGCTGGGAAGAGGAAAGGAAAGGGTTTTTTGAGGAGAAAGGGTGGAAAGTGGAGGAAGTGGAATTGGTGAGGGGAAAGGGGGAATTGAGGGGGAAGAGTTAGTAGGGAGGGGAAGGAGGATAGAGGAGGAAAAAAGATGGGAAAGGATTAGGGAATCTAAATATAACCGCTGGTACGGGTTGGTAAAAGGGGTAGGGGTGCCAGGGTATCTGAAGAGGGGGTGGGGGGAAAGCAGGTGGAGGAGAGTGGCAAGGTACAGGCTGGGGAATGAGATGAGAGGAGGGAGGTACTGGTTGGACGAAGACGAGAGGAAATGCAGGGTATGTGGTTGGGGTGAGGAGACGTGGGAACACGTGTGGGAGGTGTGTGCGGACTGGGGGGAGGGGAGAGGATGGCAGGAAGTGGTAGGGGAGGTGCTGAGTGACGAAGGAGGGGGAGAGGTATGGATGAGGAGAGTGGAGGAAAGGAGGGGGGTTGGAGTGGAAGAATGGGAGATCAAGGAATGAGAGTAGCAGGAGGCGATCGGAAGCGGGGGTTGGCTGGTAGGGAAGGGAGAGAGAGGGGAGGCGAGCGAGGAGAGCGTGCGTGCGAAGTACGAGGCGGTGGCGAGAGAGCGAGAGGGAGAATCGGGTAGACTAAGAGTAGGATAAGTAGATGTAAGAGCGGATAGTAAGTAAGGTTTAGAGAAGTAACTTGTAAAAGGATTGTAATCCCCGAGGGGAAACAATAAAGACTATTATATTGTTTTTATTAATAGTATATACATTTGCTGCACATCAGTGATTACAATGACAAAATAATATAAGTGACACCTGTAAATCAGAAGAAAAACGCAGTGGTACTAGCCAGAGAAGTGGTGATTCTACATGCAAAAATAAGTCAATTTTATCGAGAACGAAAGGTGTTCGGGAATCTCCTCTCTTCGAAAAGATTTCTCCCGAGCCCAAGATAAATTACCGGTTCTCGTTAAGCGAAGGGCCTTAAAAACGGTTAATATTCGTCTCCGAATTACGCGAAGCGGATTGTAACTCAATAACGTACGCACTTGAAAAATCAATGATCGGAGCACTCGACAGACGAGGTATACCGCGTCGTCGCTATTAAGACAATAGCAGGCTGGCCTAATATCGGCGGTAATGAGGGGGCCCACCGCTCTGCCCCCGCGGCACCCGCGAGAACCGAGCTACTCGGTCTATACGGACTCCCGCGGGACTCGGGGGGGGGGGGCGCGGCCGCCAAAGGCTCGATTCCGCCGTGCGAGCGCTCCTATTTATTATATAACTAGCATGCCCCGTCTCGGCTTCGCCCAAGATCGTAGCGTGACTGATACGTGTTTATTAGAATCAATATCTTTTCTATACCTATTATATAAAAACAGAGCCGATTTTTATATTCGCGCAAAACTCAAGACCTGTTGAACTGATCTTCCTCAAATTTTGACACGTTATTCCTATATACTCTAAGACGGACATATGCTATGTAGCATGTCTCAGAAACGCGTTATTAACATGTAATTATATGTAAACATTCCATGTGTACTGTTTTGCATACCACGTGATAATAAATTTGCAAAACCAGTTTGTACCCCGACGATCATTCTGACATATATATCCGCGATAATCCAGTTCTCTCGCGAGAAAGTGCTCGAAAAGCTTCGCCACCTGGTGGTAACATCGCGGTACTGCTACGGGCGAGGTATCGCCCGGGCTGAATATGCGCATGCGCGCGCAAGTAGACTGTCGTATATAGGGGTCACGTGGTCGGCCAAACAGTCGTACACGTGAAATCTTTGCATATAAATTACATGTTAATGACGCGTTTCTGAGACATGCTACATAGCCTATGTCCGTCCTAGAGTATGCAGGAATAACGTGTCAAAATTTGAGGAAGATCGGTTCAATAGGTCTTGAGTTTTGCGTGAACATAAAAATCGGCTCTCTCTTTATAAATAGTAAAAATATGTCTGTGCAATATACAGTAGTATAAAAATAGAGTAAGTATAGTATAAGATAGAATAAGCCTAGTATAAGATAGTATAAGCTTAAGGTCGGGACCATATATATTGGCCGGCGAATTCGTTGACGCGAGCGGCGATCGAGGAGAAATCAGCCACCACCATCTGACGATCGTGGATTTGTCGTTGGAACTGCGTGGCCCTCGCAGGGTATGGTGGGGTCACGGGAACGCTGCTCTGCTCCGCCTGAACCTAGCTGTTTGGCTATTATTTATTCTTAGCGTAATAGTTGTGTGCGTTACGAAGCTATGCGTAGACCAATACGAGATCAAGCTATCGAGAAAGTATCAATCTTCTAACCAATAAAGCTCCTGAATTTTTTCGTTGCTAACGCACACCTATTCTGATGTGTGTATTTCTACGCTGACAGCTCGGTTTGGCCTACACCCCAGAAGCTTGGCACTATCCCCACCACTTCTGGCTCACTCTTGTTCTGCGAAGGCGAGAGCGAGATGGAACGAGAGCGAGTCAGAAAATGTTGAGAAAAGGAGCACCGAGGTAGGTAAACTGTGTGGTGGGAGAATACCCCTCACGAAACTCACCGGCCAATATATCTGGCCCCGACCTTAGTATAAGATAGGATAAGAATAGTGTAAGATAATGTAAGATAGTGTAGGAATAAAGAGATAGAACGACAAGAAAGCCTCTCGTTACTCGAGGCACGGTCTTCAAACCCCCCGCTACTCTCCGTTTCCAGAACATGCCGCCCGCCTCGCCGTCAGAAGCTCTGCGGCGAAATCACCGATCGACGCGCAAGTCAATAGGTTAGTACGTTGGCGGGACGCTGACGGGCACGGACGCGGCGAATGTTTTCCAATCGCACGCGCAGCCCGCCGTAAAGGACCGTGACCGCGAGCAAGAAAATCAACGTCGCGACCGGCTACTGCGACGTATCGTTCGCCTCGACATCGGTGGTTTGTACCGGGAGTGGCACAATTTTGGTGATTGGTCTCGTGCAAGTTTTCGTGGCGGTTTGAAGCGTCGCCACGCGGGCGAGAACGTCCGGCCCGGTGTGAACCTTGAGGACACGTGCGAGCGGCCACTTCGTCGGAGGGGAAAGCTCGTTCCGGATAAGCACCAGCGATCCTTCCCTCAAGTTCTCGATGCGAGTTTTCCATTTGGGCCGTTGTTGAATGAGGTGGAGATACTCCTGTTGCCACCTGCGCCAGAAATGATTACGAAGGTTATTAACGAGCCTCCAACGTTTCAGACCGGTAACGACAAAATCGACTTCAGCGGAGGTTTCGAGTGACGTGACAGGCTCCCCAATCAAGAAGTGTCCCGGAGTGAGGGGGAGCAAACCTTTGGCGTCCTCGGTGATCGGCACGAGCGGATGAGAATTGAGGCAGGCTTCGACTTGACACAGGAGCGTGCTCAACTCTTCGTAAGTCAATTTTTGATCTCCTATAGTCCGCTTAATGTGGTATTTCGCCGATTTGACCGCTGCCTCCCAAAGGCCACCAAAGTGAGGAGCATAAGGCGGAATGAATCGCCAATCCGTGCCTTTCGCTGCAAGCTCCTGGGAGGTCGTGCGACGGAACTCCGAGGGGCCCTGAAACATATGTCGCAATTCCGCGTCTGCTCCGCGGAATGTTGTGGAGTTATCGCTCCACAACTGAGTACTACGACCTCGTCGCGAAATGAAGCGTTGGAAGGCCGCTATAAAGGTAGAGGACGTTAAATCCGTCACCGCGTCCAAATGGACGGCCTTTGTACAAAGACAAACAAACACGACCATATAACCTTTATAGGCCTTCTGCCCTCGACCTTTCGAGGCTCGGATTTGTAATGGCCCAGCGTAATCGACACCTGCGTGCTCGAACGGCTTCGAAGGTTGGAGACGGACGCCAGGAAGATTGCCCATTTGCTGTTGGCCGGACGCGGCCTTGAAGCGGGTGCATCGAAGGCAGCGACGGAGCAGTTTCTTCACGAGTGGTCGACTACGTGGAATCCAAAATCGTTGAAGCAATGAGGTCCTTGTGAGGTCTACACCGCCGTGAAGAGTGCATAGGTGAGCTGCTTCGATAATTAATGTGGCCACATGCGTGTGGCGTGAAAGAATAATTGGGTGACGTTGCGCATACGGCACCGGGGCGTCCTGAATTCGGCCGCCGACTCTCATCACCCCGTCCGAATCTATAAAAGGAGCGAGGGTTATTAGTGGGGACGAAGCTCCCAACGGCTTACCTCGCGTAAGCGCTTCGGTCTCGAGAGGGTATCCCTCGAGTTGACTCAGCCAAAAAATGGTGGTCTCGGCTCGATGGTGCTCGCTCGCACTGAGTGAGCCTATCATCCGTCCGGCAGGTTCTCGTGCGTTTCGTGCGAATCGAAGAATATACGCGGTCACCCGGACGAGTCGGGACCAATTTGAAAAGTTGGAAGTATACTCGTTCGACGGCGTGACTTGGTGGACGGCAACGATTGTTCCCGTCCGTTGATCCGGTATGGTCCCGTGATCCAAAGAAGTGAGAGGGGACGGCCATTCCGTCGAGACGTCGTTCAACCAAGTCGGGCCATTCCACCAGAGACTTGAGGCCCGCAACTCGGCCGACGAGATTCCTCTGGTTGCAAGGTCCGCTGGGTTGTCCGTCGTGTTGATGTGCCTCCAGGCCGTGTCCGGCAGCAACCGCTGAATCTCGGCTACCCTGTGCGCCACGAAGGGTTTCCATTTTGATGGATGTGCTCGTATCCACGCTAGAGCCACAGACGCGTCCGTCCAGGAGTAGACTTTGACCCGTCCTAAGCTCAATGACTTTTGTAGCGTGGACTGCAGACGAGCCAGCAAGAGCGCCCCGCAGAGCTCTAGACGTGGAATACTCTGCAGCTTCGTCGGTGCAACCTTCGTCCTGGCGGCAAGGAGGCTGAGCTTTGTCGACTGAGAGGGGTGGACAACACGAAGATAAACGGCCGCCGAATACGCTCGTTCCGAGGCGTCGGAACAGCCATGGACCTCCACGACGGTGCCCACGCTAGTAAACCCGACCCAGCGCGGCACAACCATACCGGTGAGAGAGTCTACTTCCCTCATGAACGCCGACCAACGTGCAGCCATCTCAGAGGGGATCGGATCGTCCCAATCTAGTCCCGCCAGCCATAAGTCCTGAAGAAGAATCCTCGCTTGGATCAGCACAGGCGCCATCCACCCCAAGGGATCAAACAGGCTGGCGACCATCGAGAGAGCGGACCTCTTCGTCCAATGGTCGAGGTTGACGAGGGGCCTACAGCGAGGGCCCTTCATCGTCAGCGAGTCCGTCCTGGTGTCCCACTGAAGACCCAGCGCGCCGTGAATTTCGGACTCCTGAAATAAGGAAGTTTCACGAGCAGCGTCATTCCCAAAGTTCGGAATGTTACTCGCCCAACGGTCCAACGGGAAGCCTCCGGAAAGCAGGATCTCCTCTAATTGCTGTCGAAGTTCCCAAGTCTGCTGCAGGGTGTCTCCCCCGGCCAAAATGTCATCGACATAGGAATGATCCCGTATGGCTTGTGAGCCCAGCGGAAAGCGGTCTTTTTCGTCCTCGGCCAACTGTCGAAGTACCCTCAAAGCGAGGTACGGGGCCGACGCGGTGCCGTAGGTAACTGAGGTGAGCCGGTACTCACGAACTTCGGCGCTAGGCTCCGGTCTCCACAGGATCCGTTGCCAATCCTGATCCTCGGTGCGAACTCCTATCTGACGGAACATCTTCACAATGTCCGTAGAAAATGCGAACTGGAAGAGGCGCCATCGGGAGAGGACGATCCAGAGCTCGGACTGCAGCTTCGGCCCGGGCAGCAGTTCATCGTTGAGCGAGCGGCCGAACGCCGAGGGACAGGAGGCGTTGAAGACCACCCTGATCTTCTTCATGTCCCCGACAGACTTCCACACAGCGTGATGAGGCAGGTAAAAACCTTGCGCATCATCAGCGAGTGGTGAGGTTGCTTCCTCCATATGCCCTAGTCGAAGATATTCTGCAAGAAAGTCCTGATAATGAGCTTTAAGTTCTGCGTCCTTTTGTTGCCGGCGTTCAGCACCGAATAGAAGTCGGAGAGCCACTCTCCGCGAAGGACGTGCAGAAAGCGACGGGACGTCACGAAAAGGTAAGCGGACATGATACCTGCCACTCGCGTCTCTTCGGTGCTCCCGATTGAACGTCTCCTCGCACGATAGTTCATCTGGGGTCAGCGTAGGGTTGGACGACATCTCCTCAGAAACGTTGGAGTTGTTCCTGTAACTCGGTGTCGCAACGAACCTGGAGAACTCGTGCCGAGTCATGTGACGTACCGGAGTCGCGGAGATTTACGGCTCCAAGGAGAACCCATCCCAAAGGAGTTGGTATAGCGATTGGAGAACCAGGTGGTCCTTCACGGCTCTCGCTGAAGAGCCTTGCGCAGACGTCGGCTTCCAGAAGGACGTCGACGCGGGACGGCGTTCCGAAGTCCGCGTCGGCTAAAGGCAGACCTTTAATGTGGTCCCAATCATCGGCCGAAATGGGCCGCGAAGGTGTTGGCGTGGTCAGCCTCTTCGACACCAGCGCTCCGAAGTCCACGGTAAACGTGTCATCGACACGGGACCGTAACCTCAGCGTGACTTCATGACGCGCGACCCCCACCAGAGTCTCCTGGTGACCTGTGAGCGTCATGTGGACCGGACGCCTCCTAAGTCGCAGAGCCTGGACCGCCCACTCGCTGACGAAGGACGATTCCGCAGCGGTATCGATGAGTGCCCGGACGGGCAGTAAACGGCCTTCGGACGATTCAAGCGTCACCTGCGCGATCGCTAATGATATGACCTGTCGGGTAGTCGTGGACGCAACAAACGTCGACGAGACGGAGGCGGAGGTGGACGCATCGTTTGATGGCCGTTGAGAGCCGTAAAGGTCATGGAGGGTCGTGTGATGCTTCGCGCCGCACGCCCAGCAGCGGTTCGTCGACGGACAGTCCGCTTGGGAATGTCCAGAATAAAGACAGGACAGGCAAAGTCCTTCCTTCTGGGCGTAGGTGAGACGATCTGCGACACTCAGGTTTTTATATTTATGGCAGGACCCTAACGGGTGTTTACCTGAACACATTGAGCAGTTGCGGAACTTCTTTCACCCCTTGTCTTTCGGTGACGGTTCCGAGAGATTGGTAGCTAACGTGACCTTAGACTGCGATGCCTGACCGTGGTGGTTCTGCTTCGACTTTCCAGCTGTGGTGTCTTTCCGAGGAGGATTAGCAGTCGAGGTGCTGGATGCCGTCCGAGAGTGGACCCGATTCTCCAGGAAGTTCTCCAGCTCCGAGAACCGCGGCGTTGTGTATGGGTCTTGGAGTGAGTCCTCCCAATTCAACCGCGTGGACTCGTCTAGGTGTTCGGAAAGAAGAAAGACTAACCACTCGTCCCAAGCATCAACGGGTTTCCCGAGGGTTTTGAAAGCGTCCCGGGCTTGGCTGAATTCATCGAGCAACCGCTTCAACTCTCCAGGCTGTCCCTTAACCGACGGAGAGCAGGTTATGAGACGACGCATGTGGGCCTCTGACAGGCGACGTCGATTGCCATAACATCGTTCCAACGCTGCCCAGGCGCTCTCGTAATTGGAAGCAGAGATCGATTTGTTCTGGAGTATCTTTGCGGCCTCACCCTTGAGGCTCGACTTCAGGTATTGGAGCCTGCGGATGTCTGAAATTCCTTTGATCTCGTCGACCATTGACTTGAACAACTCACGAAACCCATCCCATTCCAGCATGTCTCCCGAGAACGTGGGCAATGTAGCCCTCGGAAGCAAAACGTTCGGATCACCATATGATGGGAAATCGCGATCAGCATCCCGATCGTGGGCGGATTTTTTGATCGGCTCAGAGGGTTGGATCAGGTCATCTAATTCCACGGCCTGGGAGAGGTAGACGCCTTCGACCTGTGAATATAGATCACTCTCCAGATAGTCCGTGCCCTCGGCGTTGGATCGACGGGAGATCATTCTGTGGCCGTCCTGGAATTCCTTCCAGTAACTTTCCAACAGTTGCTGCCGTTTCTTCAAAAAACTCGCGACCATTTTTTCTTTCCCCGTCTTGCGGGTATTGACCATGAAACGTTCAATACGTCCGGCCACCTCCCTTTGTGCGCGCAGTAGGTCTTCTAGAGGTTCCATAATCAAGGTGATCTCGATTCGCCGAACTACTGTTTACACTTCGGAGAAGCACTGTTTGGGATTTTCGAATCGTTACGTTAGCAGATCGCGTACCTTGAGCGAGGCGTTTTTGCACAGCGTGTTTACGCGAACGAGACCGTTACCGATTCGAATTCACAGGCCGAATAGCGTTACGCGAAAGAAACGCGCCCGTTTATACCCAAAAAACTCAGTTAGCGTGCACAGTTGAAAAATGATATTTCTTATTTTTAATCCAGCACTGCAGTCGTGATTTAGAGCACCCGATTGCAAAGACGATTACTCGTGCGCCGAGGATTACGAAATTGCGAACCGACACGGAGAACACTCGCACACGAACAGAGCGCGGATTTTTACGAATGCAGAAAGGGAACACTTCCCACTCCGTAGGGAAACCGACAAAAATGAAACAATGGAGAGAATATTAAGACACCTTCAAAGAATTAACTCGAAATAATAATCCGGCTCGAAGGACCACGCTTTCTTGTTCGGGAATCTCCACTCTTCGAAAAGATTTCTCCCGAGCCCAAGATAAATTACCGGTTGTCGTTAAGCGAATGGCCTTAAAAACGGTTAATGTTCGTCTCCGAATTACGCGAAGCGGATTGTAACTCAATAACGTACGTACTTGAAAAATCAATGATCGGAGCACTCGACAGACGAGGTATACCGCGTCGTCGCTATTAAGACAATAGCAGGCTCGCCTAATATCGGCGGTAATGAGGGCGCCCACCGCTCTCCCCCCGTGGCACCCGCGAGAACCGAGCTACTCGGTCCACCCGGACTCCCGCGGGAGGCGGGGGGGGGGGGGGGGGACGCGACCGCCGAAACCTCGATTCCGCCGTGCGAGCGCTCCTATTTATTATATAATATGTCTGTGCAATATACAGTAGTATAAAAATAGTATAAGTATAGTATAAGATAAGATAAGCATAGTATAAGATAGAATAAGCCTAGTATAAGATAGTATAAGTGTTTGATAGAAAGATAGCACTTGACTGAGAGGAGAGGAATCTAAGACAGGTTAGGAAGCACTTGAATTTAATTGCGGTGAAGAAACCTTGTCAAATTTTATTGTACACAATATTGTCAATGCACGTGATTAAGAATTACAGCCGTGATAATATTTATCGCGGTGTTAAAATGAGAACGAGACGATGTTGAGAAACAACTCGCGTGGGTGCCACGTGGCGTTCGCGCGATTTCACTAATCGTGCTGCGGTGAGAGTTAAATTCTTATCAAGACTTGATCGCGCTGTGACGAGAGTTCAAAAAAGCAGGAGAAGAGCGTGAGAAAGACTAACGTAATTGCTGGTGATCGCGACTCGAGAAAACAACGATCCGTTTACTACAATTCGCACACAGAGAGTGAGGTAATGGCGGACGAACGCAACCGCGTCTTCTCCGTTCTTCTAGAACCCCGACGCGGCCCGCTGATTGGTGCATCGATCTCGACGACGGTTGATCGATGGCCGCTGATTGGCCGCTCGCCCAGCGATCCGCGTTGCTGGATCGCTGTCCGCGAGGTGCTGCCATGAGAATGCGTGTGGCGGCGTGGGAAACTAATTCCATTCCCAAACATTTCTCCCGCCCTCAGCAACGCCGTTGCTGATGTTAATCTGAAACAAACAAAACTGCCAACTTTGCGATTGGCCTAGTTAATGTGGTGGTCGCTGTCTTGACAGTCACGACCCTGGTGAGACCATCCTTTCCAGGATGCAGCGTGAGGACCCGTGCAAGTGGCCACTTGCTCGGAGGAAGCCTTTCATCAGTGATGAGAACCAATGACCCGACCTTGATGTCATTGGATGGATGATGCCACTTGGAGATGGATTGCTGACGTTGTAGATAATGTGCTGACCATTGAGACCAGAATTGCTGCATCTTCTTCTGGATGAATTGCCATCTTGCTGATGGTGAAAGAGAAGAGTGCTCCCCTGACGGTTCAGGCAACGTTGTTAACGGTTTACCGATGAGGAAATGTGCTGGAGTCAATGTTGCAAGGTCCTCAGGGTCATCACTGAGAGGCTCGAGAGGTCGTGAATTCAGCATAGCTTCAATCTGCGTGAGAAGAGTGCTGAATTCTTCATATGTAAGTACAGTCTCGTGGACAGTCCGTCTAAGATGATGTTTGATGGACTTGATGACAGTTTCCCATTTTCCACCCATGTGAGGGGCGGCTGGTGGATTGAAGCACCATGTTGTGTTGTCGTTGAGAAACAGAGAAGCCAATTCTTGATGTTGCTGTGAGCCCTGAGTGAACATTCTTTTGAGAGTTGCATCGGCGCCAATGATGTTAGTTCCACAGTCCGAGTGAATCGTGTGTGGAATTCGTCGTCTCGCTGAGAAGCGTCGATACGTTGCGATGAACCCTTCTGATGAGTAGTCTGTTATCAGCTCGAGATGAACAGCTGATGTCGTCATGCACACAAAAACACAGATCCAGCCCTTTTGCGTTTTTGCTCCTCGCCCCTTCCACGTTTTGAGAGTGATTGGACCAGCGTAGTCGATTCCAGTGTTGGTGAATGGCTGTGATGGTGTGACTCTAGAAAGAGGTAGTCAGTTGATGGGCACGGATCCCCCTTTGTCGAGCACACACCACACACCGCAGGATGTGAGACTTCACTGGAGCTCGGCCTCCGATGATCCAGTAGGTTTGTCTGATGTGGGCGAGGGTGAGCTGAGTGCCTGCATGAAGAGTTTGCTTGTGTGCGTGGTCTATAATCAGATCGGACAGACGTGAGCTGCGAGGCAAGATTGCAGGATGTTTACCTTCATAAGCTATATTAGCGTTGTGAAGTCTGCCTCCAACTCGTATGACTCCTTGTTCGTCGATGAATGCAGTCAGTTGACTGAAGGCATGAGATGAGGGAAGCGTGGATTTCGAGCTGATAACTTTGAATTCGTGGTTGAAGTTGATTGCCTGAGTCATCTTTATCCAAAAGATACGAGCCGTTTCCAAGTCTCTTGGGGTGTGTGAGCTGATTGGCAGTGACACAGACAGTTTCCTCAACCTTGAGATGAATCTGAAACAAGCTGAAGTAATGCGAATCAATTTGTTGAGAGAAGAGAATTTGTATATGAGGTCCCAGTGATATTTGATTTCTTGAATGTTGAGTAAAGTCGAGAATCCTGGACGAGCTTCTAGTGCACTTGAGTTGTCCTGATGCAATGGTTGTGATGGCCATGAATCACTGGGTTGCGCAAGCCATGGTGGTCCCGTCCACCACAGCTGATGATGTTCAAGCTGGGATGTTGTGAGGCCTCGAGAAGCGCAGTCAGCTGGATTCGAAGTGCCTGGAACGTGTCTCCAATGCGCCTGTGATGAGAGCTCTTGAATTTGAGCGACACGATTCCTGACGTACTCCTTCCAGCGGGAGGCCTGAGAGTTGATCCATGTAAGTGCCACTTGCGAATCCGTCCACAGATGAGTAGATACAATGTTCAGCTGAAGAGTTGCTTGAACGTACTTGGTAAGCTTTGCCAGCATCAATGCTGCTGTGAGTTCGAGTCTCGGGATTGTGAGTTTCTTGAGAGGTGCTACCTTCGTCTTGGAGCACACTAGTGTCGACACCTTGAGATTTGTGGACGGTGAAATTACGGTAATGTACACTACCGCTGCCATAGCGAGTTGAGAGGCATCAGAGGAGTTCCACAATTGAAGTTGAGTAGGTGTTGAACCACCTAGGATTGGAGAGCCTGGCCAGGCGTGTGAGGTCGTCTCTGATGGCATACCAATGAGAAGTGACTTGCTATGGCAGTGGATCATCCCAACGAAGCTTGTGTAGCCATAATTCCTGCAGAATCATCTTCGCCCGAATTATAACAGGTGCAAGGAAGCCAAGTGGGTCGAATACCTGCGAGACTTCTGAGAGGATGCTGCGCTTCGTTGGACTGGACGTTGAGTTTGGCTTTGATGAGAAGGTAAAGTTGTCTTGGAAACTGTTCCATTGCAACCCTAGAATCTTAGTGTGGCAGTCGTCGAGTGAGATGGTTGAGCTTGAGGCTCTTGAGATGGAGGATATTTCTTCGAGTAATGCAGGATGCGTTGAATGCCATTTGGCGAGTGGAAAACCTCCCGCGTGACACAGGTCGATGAGATGATGTGCAATATTGATGAGTTGCTCACCTGTGTCAGCGCCGCCAAAAATGTCATCGACATATCGTGCGTGAGTTATGGAGGGTACAGCCAATGGAAAGCGGTGCCCTTCGTCCTCCGCCAGTTGTAGCAATGCTCGGACAGCCAGAAACGGTGCAGCCTTGGTGCCGTAGGTGACAGTCGTGAGCCTGAATGATGTTCCTTCCCCTTCCTCGTCCACCCACAGTATGCGTTGGAGATCTTGATCGTCTTCATGAACTCGAACTTGTCGGTACATCTTTGTGATGTCTGTGGCAAAGATGAACTTGTGTTGCCTAATCCAGAGCAGCACGTCTGAAATGTTGAGCAGAAGGTTACGCCCTGTGTGCATGAGATCGTTGAGAGAGTATCCAGACGTTGTTGCACACGAGCCATTGAAGACAACCCTCAACTTGGTGGTTTTGCTGTCGGACTTGAGAACTCCATGATGAGGAAGGTAAAAGATTGAATTATTGTGAACTGAGTTTGATGGTGCTCTTACCATATGATTGAGGTGTTCGTATTCTCACATGAATTCTTGATAAAGTTTGCGATACTCATCGTTCTTGTTGAGCTTGACGAGAGTGCGTTTCAAGCAGGCATGAGCTGCCTGATATGAATTGCCCAATACACTAGGTGACGATTTGAGGGGGATGCGTACGATGTATCGTCCTGTGGCATCTCTTGTGTGAGTTTCTTGAAAATGGGCTTCGCACTCTTGTTCTTCAGAGTTGAGTTGAGATGAATTGTCCATCGGGAGCTCCTCTTGAATCCAGAACCTCTCTAATAAATCACGTACGGACGGCTCGCCCTCTTGCACAAGTGCAGTGTGATACGATGATTGGTTGAGAGTTGTGACGGAGGCAACTGGTCCAAGTATCAGCCATCCAAAGATTGAAAGCTGAGCGATCGGCATGGATGGCGAGCCTCTGATTATGTTGGACCTTATGATTTGTCCATATGTGTCAGCTCCGATGATAATGTCGACAGGTCGTGGTTTTAAAAAGTCAGGATCTGCCACCGTGAGCCCAGCAAGATGAGGCCAATCTTGTTTGGGTACCTCTGCTGAAGGGACCCTTGAAGACACTGATCTGAGAACATGGGCTTGGAGGGAGATTGACAACGGTCGGTGGATTGATTGCAGCGTTAGTGAGGCGACTCCTCTTGTCTGCGTGGACTTCTTCCCTCCAATGCCGAGGATTGATATGGACGATTGGGATCGCTTGATGTTAAGTTCGGTAAGGAGATCCTCCTTAACGAAGGTAAGCTCTGATCCAGAATCAATAAGTATACGAACCAGTTGAGTTGACATTGGTGAGCTGAGATGAGCCTGGGCGGTTGCCAGGAGTGTTGGATAGCTGTATTTTGGATGTCCTTGAGATGAGTCTGGCTGAGAAGAGAGTGCAGGGATGGGTTGAGAAGATGCGTCGACGACTGCGGTGAGACTTCAGCGTTGGTGAGATGATGACTGCCCTTCTTCAGCCTGCGGTTGTTGATGTGCTGGTTTCTGGGCAGGTATGTGCAGCATGGTGTGGTGCTGAATACCACACTCCTTGCACTTGCGAGGAGACTTGCAGTGTGCAGATGAGTGCCTGCTTCAGCAGTTGTAGCACTACATATTGTTGCGAACACTGGGTATAGGCCCGTGCATAGCCTGCTGGTGCTCGCAGCGGAAGACAGAAGAGGATCAACCCCCTTTGAGAAGACTATCGGGACGACGCCGAAGGACTGTCTTGTACCGGACGCCGTAGCGTTCGGACGTGCGGGTTGTATTGTCATGGCCCTGTATAACCAAATATAGTTGTGTCGTGTATACCCCCGCGTATCATTCATTGCCCTTTGCGTCGGGGTGGTCGGTGCCGGAAACACCCCGGCGCAACATTGGTGTCAGAAGTGGGATCCGTGGCCACGGATCCCGAAGAAACGCAAGGAGCCGTCGCGTGCGATACGCGAGGAGCGGTTGCGTGCGAGACGCGAGGAGCTGTTGCGTGCGATACGCAAGGAGCCGTCGCGCTACGGCGCGAGTCCGTCTTCGAGGATGGAAGAGGATTCGACGTTCGACCTACAGCTGAACAACGAGGGATTCCGCCCGCGGAGGCGGCAACGGTGGGCAGCTGCTGGAGTGGCGGCGACGGCGGTCGAGGCCCGCGGACAGCGAGGGACATTCGCAGCGGCGACGGCGGTCGAGGCCCGCCGACATCGGAGCGGTTTCGAGGCTTCGGCAAGGACGCTGAGGGGGAGCAGCGCCAGGAGGCTCTGGGGGCTCGGGAAGCCGACCTAAGGAAAAGGGAGCCGAATTCTAGTTGTGTCGTTCTGATTGGGTAACGTTGAAAACGGCCGTATTCGGTCATCGAAACAGGAAATGAGGGAAACGCGCACGTCCCGTTTGACAGGAGCGCGTTGAAGTTGGCCCCTTGATGAGTCATTCACAGCGTCCAGAAGGCGTTGACATTCTGACGTCTCCTGAGGTTATCCGTGAGCTGTCTTTAGTGCATTGTGAGATAAGTCTTTCCAGGTGTTTTTGAAACCATAACCGCCGCGTTACCTCGGCTACCCTCACTGTTTCCCCACTGTTCTGATATGTTTTTCCCTCTGTTTCCCAATATGTTCTTCCCCGCTGTCCAATATGTCCACTGTTTCCCATACGTAATGCTCCCCAATATGTTTTTTTAATGACTCGTCCTGTTCTCTTCATGTGCTTTAATCGCCCATCTGCACCGCTGACAATTGCCGAGGACATCTTATTGTGTTGTCCGGTGGCAACGATTTTGGGGGAAGCGCCGATCGTCGGATTCGGGGAATCACCATCTGAGGAGGCCATGTTAGGACGCTGTAGAGGGAGCGTCGGAGCATTGGTGGTGGAGGTGCGACTCCGGCGGAGACGCGGGGACGTCCGGGAGTGCACGGACCACACCATGGGTGGGTGTACGGCTCTGGGTGACGACCGGGGGTCCATGCAGTCGTGTTGCTGGCGAGCGGCGTCCTCAGGAGCGCGAGCACCACCGAAGCAACGCGAAGGCGCCTGGCGTGCGCGAAGTTGCTGAGTTGCGACGAAGGGAGTTCGAGGGCGAACATCGTCGCAGAATGGCCGAGTGCGGAGTCACGACGGGGAGGCTTCGAGATCGGATACCGTCGCGGGATCGGCGCGGGTACGGCGAACTACACCCCATGGAGCGGGAGCCCCGAAGAGTGGAGTCGTTATCAGAGAAGATCGGAACGAAGAGTCGAGAGATTAGTTTTAAGCTTATCCAGTGGACCGGGCTGCGGAGGCTACCTTCGTAGCTCGGCCCCTGTTTTGAGTTGTTTCAGGGAGCTCCGGAGCTACTGATAGATTGGAGTTTCGAGCGGAACGAGCAGATCCAGCTCCCAGGGAACATCGAGGGCATCGAAACTTTTACCAATACCCCGTCAAGAAGATGTGAAAAATCATCGGCTACGGCAATTTTTGGTGATCCCTATGGGGGTTGTCCGTGGCTGAGTGCCGGGGGCCGAGTCCGGCAGGATGCAGCGTCACCCAAGGAAGAAGATTAGATTAAGCTAATCTGGTGGACTGGGTCGCGGGGGCTGCCTCCGTGGCCCGGGCCCCTTTTCTTTTGAATCCGTTTCAGGCTCACGAGACCCCACGATGAGGGACAGGGTGTTGGGGGACTGCCGCCGCAGCCTGGCCACGCGCTCCCGAATTCCCCGAATGTGCCATTATAGCGTGGCAGTCCGCAGCGGGGTGCGGACATACGTGAAAGCGCCCCGCTAGCCCCCTGGAGGAGACCCTACGAGCCCCCGGCGCGGCCGGAATGGAGGTTCTCGCGGGGTACCCAGGAAAAGGTAGGAGAGGAGGGTGGACAGCAGGAGGGAAATGGCATCCCCAACCACCAGGCGGACAAGCGTTGCTTGGATCGGCTGGAGGGGGTGTCGCGAAGACGGGAGCGCTGGCAGGACGCACAGGACGGTCCCCTGGTTCAGCACCTGAGGCCAAGAAGAGGAATGGGGCCATCGAGCAGGAAGGAAGAGAGAAGACAGCCAGGGTTGACGAGACGGGTGCCTGGACTGGGGGCTGGGCCGCTTGCATGCTTGCGACTAGCTGCGACCCTCTGCTTGCGCGTTCGGCCCTCCTTCCTGGTTTTCCGGCTCGTGCGGCCCCAACGGGTTGTCTTCGGTTCCTGACTAATGAGCGCAACGTTTTCTTTACGAGGGAACCTCGAGGAGCGAAGAGCACGCAGGACTGCTGGCGGGGCATCAAGGACGCACCAGGATGCAGTCGAGGACGAGCCGGGATGCGGCGCAGGAGCGGCCGGGCCGCTGAGGGGCGACGGACGGAGCGGAGCCGCCCAGGGATGATCCGGAGCGTCGCGGGATTTCGTCGTTGGAGCCCCGGAGGAACTGGGGAGACGAGAGTATCGCTGGAGTCCCGGGGAACGCTCGGTGGAATCGCCGTTGGGGCGGCGGAGTTCCAGAGACGTCGTGGGACAAGGAGTCGCTGGAGCGGCAGAGTTCCGGAGCCGTCGTGGGACGTTCGTGGGAGCGGAGTTCCAAGGACGTCGTGGGACAAGGAGCTGGAGCGGAGTTCCAAGGACGTCGTGGGACAAGGAGCTGTAGCGTTTCGTCGAGGAACGCGCCCGGAGTTTGCGTGGATTTCGTCGCGGGACCCACGGGAGAGGACAAGGGCGCCGTCGGAGTTCCGCAGGGGCTTCGTCGCCGAGGACTTCCGTCGAGGGAACACGGGCCCTGGAATTGAGGACATCGAGGACACCCGGAAAGGACGAGAACGCCGCTGGAGTTCCAGACGTCGTTGTGAAGGGGGGGTCCACGCAGCAGCCGTCCCGTCGTATCCACGCCTTGCTCAGGGTTTTTCCGTGGTTTTCCCCTGAGCGAGAAGGCAAATGCCGAGGCGGATGTCTGAAGAAGCCACAGGGCACGCACGACCACTTCTTCAGACCCGGGTACGAAGATTCCGAAGAGGAGCCAACGCGGTCGGGTCGCCCGCTTTTCCAGAGGGGGGAGTAGTGTTGCGAACACCGGGTATAGGCCCGTGCATAGCCTGCTGGTGCTCGCAGCGGAAGACAGAAGAGGATCAACCCCCTTTGAGAAGACTATCGGGACGACGCCGAAGGACTGTCTTGTACCGGACGCCGTAGCGTTCGGACGTGCGGGTTGTATTGTCATGGCCCTGTATAACCAAATATAGTTGTGTCGTGTATACCCCCGCGTATCATTCATTGCCCTTTGCGTCGGGGTGGTCGGTGCCGGAAACACCCCGGCGCAACAATATTGTTGGCTACAACCTTCCTCCGCTCTTGCACCGCCATGCTCCTGAACTTGGGGCAGGTTACGATGAAATGCTCGCCCTTGCACACGTCACATGGGAAGATCTTCTGGCGTGAAGGGCCTTGAGATGCTGTATTGGATGCAGCTCGGTGAGATGAGGAAGACTTCGTCGGAGCTCTTGACGATGAGATGGTGGGGCCTTGAGAGGACGGAGTCTCTGCCTGCAGCAGTGCCCTCACCCTGTGGTTGACGAACTCCTTCATTTTTTGGAAGGAAGGATATTCCGCGTGGGACGTCATTGATGTTTCCCACGCCTCCCTTGACGCCTTGTCCATTTGGCGTGCTACCAGGTGGGTGAGAATATTGTCCCCCAGCTTGTCAGTGACGCCAAGTGCGCTGAGTGACGGCTCAGCTCCCTCTATGGTTGAGATGAGGGACTTGAGAGCGGCTATGCCCTTGATCATGGTGGGCTTTGGCTCGAAGAGCCTCTCCAACTGTGCTTGAATGAGGAGCCGCTTGTTGGCATATGTAGCCTTGAGTTTCTCCCACGCTGGGGTGAAGGAGGCTCCCTTTAAAGGCAGCGCTTCAACCTTTTGGGTTGGTTCGTCCTCCAAGCTGGACAGCAAGTATTGTAGCCTCTCGATGTCGGTGAGGTCTTTGCGTGAGATGATCAGAGATGTGAACATTTCACAATATGCAGGCCAATTGGCGTAGTCCCCTGCGAATGTGGGCAACGCCAGCTCAGGGAGCTTCCCTAGAGCTGACGCTGTGCTCGCTGAGCTCGAGGCACCCGAAGGTTGGAAGGGGGCCAATTCTTCTGCGACCCTGGTGATCTCGACCCTGACGTCCATTGCCAGCTCTTGCATTTGGAAAAGCCAATTCTCCTTGAAGTATGGATGGTCGCGCTGCGTCCTGGTCCATGTAACCTCAAAGTAGGCGTGCTCCTTCTGGAACGCCTTGAGTATCTCGTCGCCTTGCTGTCCATACACCTTTAGCTCCGACATTGAGGTGTTTGGGGCGCAGCTGGGAAGCCTTTTTTTGAGGGCTTTCATTAGCTCCAGCCGTGTGAGCTGAGTTTCAGCTTTGGACAATACCTCTGACGGTACGCCAGAGGGAGATGAGCTCCTCGTCTCCGGCCTTGGGAGAGGAGGGTTACCCTCGGATCCTGTTGGAATTTGGAGAGTAGGCGTTTGAGGACGAGACGAAGTCTTCGACTGTGCCTGTGAGGACGGCTCTTTGGTTGCCATGTTAATAACCACACCGAGAGTTCACTTCTCACGGGCACTGAGAGTTCAATTGTCACGGGCACTGAGAGTTCACTTCCTGTCTTAGCTCCGGCTCGAAGGACCAAAAATGTTTGATAGAAAGATAGCACTTGACTGAGAGGAGAGGAATCTAAGACAGGTTAGGAAGCACTTGAATTTAATTGCGGTGAAGAAACCTTGTCAAATTTTATTGTACACAATATTGTCAATGCACGTGATTAAGAATTACAGCCGTGATAATATTTATCGCGGTGTAACGTCCCACGGGGACTCGAACCGGTCATTACCGACCGTCGGTAAAACAGAATAGTACTACGTTACCACGCAACCAGCTTATGTTACCGCGCATACCTATTGTACAAACTTTTATACATTAATATTAAACCAAGCATAGATTAAAGAAACAAATATTATAGAAACATTAGAAATAATTAAATATAAGTACTGTCAAAAGCGCAAAACAAAATATAATATAATAAGCGAGAAAACTGCAAATTAAGAAATATTGACTCACTGCGCATGCGCCAGCCCGCCAATTTTCCAGTATAAAAGGAGGCGCACGCAGCGGAGCGCTCAGTTCAAGGCTACATTCAAAAACACGCTCTTTAGTTGACGAATGTTTAGACCTAGAGGAAGCTTAAGTTTCAACCAGTGAGATTGAGATCGCTCCGAAAACGGTAGCGGCTGATCTCCAGTGTATAAAAGTTACTGGTGCACCTCTTTGGACTATTTCATTTGAAAACTATAGCACCTTACTCCTACAAAGGCATTGAGATTGCTCTGGAAACGGTAGCGGCTGATGCACTTGGTAAAAGCGAGGTCTGTTAGAGCATAGAACCAAAACTCTGTCAAAAGAATGAGATCGCTCTGGAAACGGTAGCGGCTGTTCTTACTACAGACATTGCCAAGAGTTACTAGATCGCTCCGGAAACGGTAGCGGCTGTGCTCTGCAAAAAATACTTAGCCACGTAGCATATAATATAAGATAAAAAACGTAAAAACACAAAAACATAAGATATATAATCGTAGTTGTAAGTAATATTATAATCATTGTTAGTTTAAGTGTTGTTTTTCTAATAAAGTCATTGTTAAGTTTAAGTTGAATTTAAATTCTTTGTTCTACCAACGAACCCCCACCTATCCTATTCTCGAGGGACGCCGCTCTCTGCTCGAGAACCTGCTAACGCTAGTCGTCCCCGGACAACCGAACGTTACAGGTCGGATATTTTTGGTGACAGCGGTGGGATATCTCGTTGAGAAGAATATTTTCGCTTAGTAAAATCACTCCAAAAGTGAGTATTTTCTTAGAAAATTTTTCTTAAATTCCGTAGAAACTTAAAACTTTACAATGCCTGACACACTTGGAGAAAAAATGGCTAATTTAGCAATCACTACGGAGACTCGAAGAGATCCCGAAAATATAAATACTCCAGAAACTTCAGAAACATCAAAAATTGAAAATATTCCAGGAACTTCAAATCCACAAATTAATATGAATACAGCTACGAATGCATATCCTCACTTACCACACATTAGCTTACGTGACACAGCCGACACAGTACCTTCTTTCGATGGTAGAAATATACCACTACACCAATTTACTAAAAGTTGTCGACATGCACAACGCATGGTAAATCCTAACGCAGAATACGGATTAGTACAACTCATAAAAAATAAGCTGTACGGACAAGCTTCAAGAGTAGTTTTAAGCGGAGAGTATAACACAATCAACGACCTAATATCAGTACTAACCTCACGTTTCGCTCCGTTACACACATCGATTCAGTTATACGGTGAATTATCAAAAATCGCACAATTACCAAACGAAACAACGGTAGACTATAGCAGCCGCGTATGTAACCTACTTTTACAAATCAGACATTGTAACACAATAGAAGTACCTGCGCATGAAGCTCAATTTAATATAAATGCAGAACTAAATGCTGTTAAAGCCTTTCTGTTACAATAAAGAATAGCGGATCGGTGCACGGAAGCTCTTACACAATTAGCGAAGCACAGAGTTTATTTTACAATAGTTAGGACAGCACGACAACGTATATTTTGGAGTTATAATTTAAATGTATTTACAAAATCAAGCACAATAAACTTAACAGTTATTGACACAAACCAGTAGCACTAATTATAACATAAAAGTAGTGATTAGAAATAGTTAATAAGCTCAAGCGAAGCAATTGTCGCTGGCGAAGCAAAGTCGCGAAGCCTAGAAATAATTGAACTAAACGCAAGCAATGTGCGTAAGCAAAAGGTACGTGTCACTAGCAGAGAGCGTCTGAATTCCAGGAAATCGGCAGCGATTTCCTGGAAGGAAGAAGAGTCCCCCTTCCATCGATCGCAGGTTGATGGAAGGGGCAGTGATCGACGCTCCACATGAGTCAGCGGGCCGTTACCATTGCCTAATTACCGGTAGGCCTGGGAGATGGCGTAAATAGTGTCGCTTTCGCGAACATTCTCCCCGGGATTCATCGCCCGATGAATCTGAATCCAAAATCGACGTACCGGTCAATAAACGTGGACATGGCATAGTCTGTTCGCGTAGCAGTGGCGTGCTGAACTCATGTGGAGGCGTCGCGCAACCCCAGCGTTGAGGCACTGTGTATCTCGCGGCAGCAACGGGCGCGAGCAGCAATGAGAATCTCGCGGCAGCCACGGGCGCGAGCAGCAACAGCGTATCTCGCGGAAGCAACGGGCGCGAGCAGCAAAGAGTTATCTCGCGGCAGCAACGAGCGCGAGCAGCAATGAGAATCTCGCGGCAGCAACGGACGCGAGCAGTAATGAATATCTCGCGGCAGCAATGGGCGCGAGCAGCCATGTGCATTTATCTCGCGGTAGCAAACGCACGCGAGCAGTGGTGATTATCTCGCGGCAGCAACGGGCGCGAGCAGCAAAGATTATCTCGCGGCAGCAACGCACGCGAGCAGTAGCAAGGAGTATCTCGCGATGGCAAACGCACGCGAGCAGTAACAAACGGAATCACAATCGAGCTAGCGGTTGTGACCGAAACTTTCGCCTAAGTAAGGCACGTCTTAGGTGATCGGGAGACGAGACGTATGACGCGTTCGTGAAGCAGTGGTGATCGCGTGTGCGCCATGGACGTCATCGTTGCGGTAAGGTAGCGGTGATGTTGACGTTTGGGGATGACCCCTCGAGTGTCCCTGCTAATCTGAACAGGTAAGAAGTATACATGTAAGCATATGTACAAGTTATTAATACGAGAAACTAATTTCATAAAGGAGTGGTTAATCGGTCGTGTCCTCTTTGCAGCGGGCCTGAAGGGATGGCAGATATCCCGTGGGTCTGGAGGGATGGCAGATATCCCGTGGGCCTGGAGGGATGGCAAATATCCCGTGGGCCCACTGCTCCAGACTAGTGGTCGCCTCGAAGCCAGCAAATGGACGAAGCGGCCGCGGGATGTCATCGAACAGCGAACAGGAACGGCCTGAAAAGCGTTGCCGGTTATGCGGAGTGTGCTGGTCGAGAAGGGCGTCCCTCTGTGCCCTGGCAGCTCTCCTCCAGTGCGTCCACGATGTCGGCTCGTGCTTCGAGGAACTCCTTCATCTCGTCGAATGTCGGAGGTGTTTTCGTCTTGGCAATACAGCAAGCTTTGCCCCCTTCCAACGCTCCGATGGTGGTGATGCGGTTTTTAACAAACGCCCTGAGTTCCTCAAAAGTCGGAGGGGTAGTCTGGGCGTTGCGCAGGTAATGTAGACGCTCGGCATCCGTCAACGTTTGATCCTGGACCACCAGGGATCGGAATAGCCCTTGGAACGACGGCCAGTCTTTATGTTTGCCTTCGAAGGTAGGTAACGGTATCTTCGGGAGCGAGGACGTAGAACGAGCGGCCACAGCAGTGGAATGGTCACTTGCTCGCTCTCCGGAGGCCAGACGTTCCATCGTACGATTTAGTATCTGCTCCCTTTTCGCCGATTTTCAAACGCGTCAGCGATTCGACGGTTAAGGTCGCGTAGACTTTCAATAAGGCGGCTCATTGTTTGGCAGGTGGAGGTCACATGCGACGGTTGGACGACACACCCGAGTAGAAAAACTGTTTGCGGAAGAAGTTCACACGCGACGGTTACGGCACTACCGAACGTTTGAGCTGTTTCACAGGCACCGGATCCGGCTCGAAGGACCAAAAAATGTTACAATAAAGAATAGCGGATCGGTGCACGGAAGCTCTTACACAATTAGCGAAGCACAGAGTTTATTTTACAATAGTTAGGACAGCACGACAACGTATATTTTGGAGTTATAATTTAAATGTATTTACAAAATCAAGCACAATAAACTTAACAGTTATTGACACAAACCAGTAGCACTAATTATAACATAAAAGTAGTGATTAGAAATAGTTAATAAGCTCAAGCGAAGCAATTGTCGCTGGCGAAGCAAAGTCGCGAAGCCTAGAAATAATTGAACTAAACGCAAGCAACGTGCGTAAGCAAAAGGTACGTGTCACTAGCAGAGAGCGTCTGAATTCCAGGAAATCGGCAGCGATTTCCTGGAAGGAAGAAGAGTCCCCCTTCCATCGATCGCAGGTTGATGGAAGGGGCAGTGATCGACGCTCCACATGAGTCAGCGGGCCGTTACCATTGCCTAATTACCGGTAGGCCTGGGAGATGGCGTAAATAGTGTCGCTTTCGCGAACATTTCTAACGGGTTTAAGGATCGAAATATATAATAGAATACATGAATACAACTTCGGTAGTCTTGATTGCGCCATCAATTATGCTATCAAAGCAGAAGCAGAATATAACGAGTATCAAATAAGAACAAAAATAGCAACCGGAGTAACACAAAATAATCAATGCATAAACTGCCTCGGATACGGCCATGACGTCACCAACTGCAGTAGTCAGCAAACATCACGCACCGACTGGCGACAAAAAACCTGTCAACACTGTAAAAAACAGGCCACACCATACAAGAATGTAGGAGCCTTAATAAAAACCAAAACGACACATTCTGTGACTTTTGCCGAAAGCCAGGACATATGACACAAGATTGTAGAAGTCGAAGCTACAATGGAAGACCTAACGAATATTGTAGCAGCTGCCGACGAACAGGTCACATGACGCAAGATTGTAGGAGCCAAGCCACCAGAGCCCCACAGTCCAACGAATATTGCAGCAACTGCCGAAGAACAGGTCACACGACGCAAGATTGTAGAAGTCAGAGTTACACGACCAGAACTCCTCAATCCAATATATACTGCGATTATTGTCGGAGACCGGGTCATACGGTACAAGAATGCAGAAACCGAGCATACGATAGCATATCCTGTGAATACTGCAAATTCCGAGGCCATACAATAGATCAATGCAGAAAAAAGATGTATTTTGATAAAAAAGAAAAAGAAGAAGCACAACCCCGTATGGTACGTAGACAGGCCATACTCAGACTCAAAACAGAACAAATAAGGAAACCACCTAGCATCCTTCTTTCTGATATAGGGTTTAATGGAGGACAGGCAACGCTAATGATTGACACGGGATCAGACCTAAACGTAATCAAAAGATGTGCTGTTTCTCCCGACATTCCAATCTTCACGGATACTCTCTTTGACCTCAATGGCATCACAGATGGTCTACTTAACACTATAGGATATATCAAAATAGGAATTTTAAGCACAGAAGTTATTATCCACGTCGTAAATGACCTTCCTATCAAACAGGATGGAATATTAGGAACAGACTTCTTTCAAACCAACGGAGCAACTATTGATTACATGAGATCAGCAATAACCATTGGATCAGAAACCGTTCCATTCATCGATCCCGAAATGGTCACAATACCAGCAAGAACAAGGACTCAAATATATGTACGAGTTCTTAATACACAAACCAGCACAGGATATATTCCTAAAATTAATATTCACCCTAATCTACATATGGGAAACGCAATCGTGTCAAATAATAACGGCATGGCATGTTTATTTGCAATAAATACATCCACAAAAGACATTAAAATTCCTGTACCATCGGTCGAATTAGAACCATTTATAGAAATACCTATAAAGGAAGAAGACGCAGAAAAATATATAAAAACCAACAGAACTCACCAATTGCTACAGTTATTAAGGCTAGATCATTTAAATTCAGAGGAACGAGCCAGTGTCGAGGAATTAATAAAAGAACATGCGGATAGATTTCATATTCCAGGAGAAAAATTAGAAGCGACAAATAAAGCTTACCATAAAATTATAACGGAAAATGATGTCCCCGTCTTTACAAAACAATATCGATATCCTCAATCATTCAAAGAAGAAGTAAGAAAACAAACCAAAGAATTACTGGAGAAAGGAATAATACAACCATCTTTATCTCCTTATAATTCACCGATATGGATAGTACTAAAAAAAGAAGACTCGGAAGGAATTAGAAAACCAAGAATAGTAATTGACTTCAGAAAATTAACCCATTTGCATCATCGCTCTACTTAAGTTGCCACGTTGAAACATCAGCGACGTTCGCTTAGATGCAAATGGGTTAAACGAAAAAACAATTGGAGACGCTTATCCTTTACCAAATATAACTGACATATTAGATCAGTTGGGAAGCGCAAAATATTTTTCTGTGTTCGATCTTGCATCTGGGTTTCATCAAATTCCCATGCATCCAGATGATCGCCATAAAACAGCCTTCTCTACAATATACGGGCATTACGAATTCAATAGAATGCCGTTTGGACTTAAGAATGCACCAGCAACTTTCCAAAGGCTCATGGACCAAGTCTTAACTGGACTTCAAGGAGTAGAGCTTTTTGTATATTTAGACGACATAGTCATATACGCCAGCTCTCTGAAAGAACATGCAACCAAATTCAAACGATTAATGGATAGATTAAGAGAAGCAGATCTTCACCTTCAAACCGATAAGTGTGAATTTCTGAAGAAAGAAGTCACATATTTAGGGCATATAATAGGCGAATACGGAGTCAAACCTGATCCACGGAAAATAGTAGCAGTTAAGGAATTCCCAACACCAACAACCGTCAAGAATGTAAAACAGTTTTTAGGACTAAGTGGATACTACAGAAGATTTATAAAAGATTTTTCAAAAATTGCAAGACCACTTTCTAATCTCACCAAGAAGGATTATAAATTTGAATGGACAGACAAACAACAAAAGGCATTTGAAACCTTAAGGGAAGAGGTCACTGAAATTTTGAAATCCGAAAATATTTGAGACATGCGGAATTCCTCTTAAGGGAAGGAAGTAGGTTTGAAGTAAAGCCCTTATGCCAGTCGGGACACAGTTTTAATCACTGGTTTTCATAGAATATACATTACGTTACAAAAATCAAGCATAACTTCAAAAACCTTCTTGCGCAAAGTGTGTGATGCCACAACCTCCAGGTTTTACAGCGAAGAAGGGTCCATAGTAAAGTAAAAAATTGTGTATCGAGAAGTTTCTACGTCTCATAGTTTTTAAGCTAAAAATGATTGAATTTATTAAATGTCAAAAATGCAAAATTTCATCAAAATTTTGAGGAAAAGCAAGCGCAGCGCAAAGAGTTTTGCAAATTTCTTCATGCCGATACACAATCTTTTTGCTTTCATGTTACTCTTGAAGCACGCCAAGCTGTAAGAGAATCGGACCAACAGTTTTGCGCAAGGAACATTAAATATATTAAAAAAGTAAGTTTTGAGATAATTGCATTTTAAATCTAAAGAGTAAATTCCAGACCACTTCCCTTTTTGTATAGTCTAAAATTCACCTGGTTGATGCACATCCTCATCAATCTTGCGTCTCTTTATGTTTTGTTTCTTCTTAAAGCGCTTTCTTGTACTGGATTGCTGTTATGTACTGCAGGTTTCTCTTCTGTTGTCTCTGTCTCTTGCTATACTTATAGCTGTTTTAGAACAACTTGCCCAGCTGTTTGTTTCCTCACTGTCAATGAGCGTACATAACCCATATCAAATTCTGAAACAGCACATGCCACAGCTACTTCAAGTCTTGCCTACGATACAAATGTTGTCTTCGGGCAGAATCTCCACACTTTTGCATGGAGAGATTAATTTGCATTTTGAGTGCCTCCCTTACAGCACCTTGCCATCAAATTTTCATTTGACAGTGTTTCGTATCAGGGTTTCACTTTGGTTGCTTGCCCTTAGGACATCTGGCATCGTTAGGATTGCTGTCTACAGAGCTATAGTGATCTAAAATAGCCATCACAGCATCTTCCATGGCCTTTACATTTGGCATATTTTTTACTATAGCATTTCTGTAACACTAGAAGTAAATTTTGCAACCCGACAGAAAATATCAAATTGATAAAATATACATATGTTTTCTGCAATCACTTTATAACCTATAATAATAGCACGCTTCACTCTACTCTTACTTTTGCGACTATTTTCGGCTAATGAGGTCCATTTCACTCGTTTTATAGCACTTAAGTTCACTGCACCATAAAATCTCACTCTGTATTCTCACGTAAACCGAAGTTTTGAAAGATTTAAAAAAATATGGTGTCTAGCGCCCGGAGAGACTGACCTCTGTCGGCAGCCACTGACCCTTTTGGGCCCGCTTAGAAATTTACCTACTGTACATGGCGGAGTTATTGGCCGCGTTACAGATGGCCGAGGGATACGCAACCTGACCACGAACTCAGTCACATACTGTACTTTGTAAGAAAGCGTTCGTAGTTTAGTAGGCGCAGTCCAATGGATTCTGTTACAGAGCACGCGTGCGTTTTAGAATCGTGAAACGCATTTTGGCCATTGGTGAAAATAAACAATGTCAAGGCCACGCAGTTAATTTAGATTTCCCGAAACACTAGTCAGCGATTGAACATACTCAAAGAGATAAATAATAGAGAAATATACCGAAAAACGAAGGTTTTGGTTTTCAGCTCTTTCGCAAGGTTTTAGAAAAATAGGTTTTTCTGGTAGAAAGGCAACACTGAATGTCAAACCATGTTGTGTACGGTTGAACAAGGGTTCAGACTTGCCAAAAATGCAAAAAAAAAAATTTCTTAAAAATGGTCGAAATCGCGATTTTTTCAGTGACCTCTTCCCTTAAGGGAAGCTCTCTGCAAGGAACCCATATTACAGTATCCAGACTTTGAAAAAACGTTCAACATAACGACAGACGCCTCAGGTATTGCTGTAGGTGCAGTTCTTAGTCAGGGAGAAATAGGGAAAGACTTACCGGTAGCTTACGCATCTAGAGTTCTAAATGACGCAGAAACTCGTTACTCACCGACAGAACGGGAACTTTTAGCAATATTATACGCAGTATTCCATTTTAGGCCTTATATTTATGGTAGAAAATTCTATCTTGTAACAGATCATAAACCGTTAGAATGGCTACAAACTCTTTCAAACCCGACGTCACGACTAATGCGATGGAAACTTAAACTTGCGGAATATGACTATAAAATTTTGTATAAACCGGGAAAATATAAAACGAACGCGGATGCTTTATCCAGAAATCCGATAGCATTACCGTTAAACGCAAAGCGAGCACATTCAGAAACAAACTCACACGAGAACAAAAAACAAAAACAGTTTCATCAACATAACACGCGACAAAGAGAAACAACCGCCTCGACCTCAGGAAACCCAGCTCCACATAAACAGCATAAACTTAGTTCGACAGATTCCGACTCTTCATACAACGAAAGTGATGCAGTAGGAACAAAACGACAACAGTTAAAACGAAAAATAAAAAGAAATACTTCATCATCGCAACCAGAAACAAAAAAACAAAGTATAGAAATTCCTCAAATACATACACCTATAGAAACGTATATACCCCCCCAAATTACAGTACCTGTTGAAGTACATATACCCCCCCAAATTTCGGTACCTATAACTCCTCAAGAAAGAATAATACCTCAAGAACCAATACAAGACAACACACAAGCAATAAAAAAGCCTTATATCAAGAAACCTCAAGAGGACTTAATAGAAGAAATAGATGAGACAACTATAGTGCCAAGACACAATTATAAGGACCCTCCCAAAATCAATGCAGAGTCAAGCACAGATAAAAGTACTCACCATACACCTAAAAGAAAAAAACAAAAATTAAAATCAAGTACAGACACAGCTCCCATAACTCCCATTAAAATCAAACAAGGGAAAATACTTACTCCCCCTTCACCACCACCATCCCCGTTATTAACACTCCCACCATTATCCCTCCCACCATTGACTCCCCTGCCATTATCTGTGCCACCCACATCACCTCCACACCATACCACAGGCAAACCAAGAGTAATATCCAATATACCTGTCAAAAAACAAAATATTGAAGTGGAAGATCATCTATGGATGGGAAACAATTTCATAATAACATTTATAAGTACAGAAGGCAAACCAATAGGACCAACAGGAGAAAATTTATACAAAGAAAGAAATATAAGAGCACACAAACTTCCATTTCCACTAAAAATTGGAGAGTCAGTAACGATAAGAAGTGGAAAACGCACAATTGTTGGACTTGTCACATCAAATTATCCAACAGAAGAAGATATATATACATCATTAAAAACACTCTACACATACCTGACACTTAAACAAGCCACAAAAGTATATATAGCAGGAGAAGAAAATAAAATCTCGCCTAGACAAATACGAAATTTGATAGAATTAATATTCATAAACGAAGAAATTCAATTCATTTTTTGCAAAGGTACTCTTATAACTGCTTCTATACAAGATAGGCAACAAATCATTAAAGAAATCCATGAAACACCTATAGGAGGACACAAAGGAATTACTAAAACATATCATCGAATAAGAAGCATATATTATTGGAAAAACATGAAATACGAAATAGCACAATTCGTCAAGACATGTCTAGAATGTCAAAAAACCAAATTAGTAAGAGTAAAAAATAAGGAACCAATGGTATTAACAGATACACCATTAGATGCCTTTGATAAAATTTCAATGGACATAGTAGGACCATTACCTTTTACAAAAAATGGAAACAGCTATATACTTACAATTCAAGACAACCTAACCAAATATTCTCTTGCAATACCATTAACAAACATAACTGCAAAGGACATAGCTAAAGCATTTACAGAACATTTCATCTGCAAATACGGAAGTCCTAAAGCAATTCTGACTGATCAAGGGCCAAATTTTATGAGTTCCCTTATGAAGAAATTAGCCAGGACATTCCACATCAAACAATATCGAACTTCTGCATACCATCCTCAATCCAATGGATCACTAGAAAGGAGTCATCACGTTCTTATTGAATATTTAAGACATTATGTATCAAAGGAAAGACAATGGGACCAATGGTTACCTCAAGCAATGTTCTCGTACAATACAAGCACTCACGAAGGCACGAAATTTACGCCTCACGAACTTGTCTACGGCAAAAAAGCACGTCTTCCTTCAAGTATGCCTCCAACAGATAATATCAAGACATATCCAGACTATGTCGACGAATTAATACACAAACTACACCACATCCGACAAATGGCGCGAAATAATTTAGAAGAATCAAAAGTTCGACAAAAACATTACTACGACCGGAAGAAAAAACCTCAAACATACGAAGTAGGAGATTGGGTTTGGTTATTAATAGCGAATTCGGTACCTCGCACTGACTCTGTGCTGGTGCCAAAATGTGCCAAAAAATGACTTGGATTGGTCGATTCTTATAGAGCTAGCCAATCCAAGTCATTTTCTGGCACCAGCACAGAGTCAGTGCGAGGTACCGAATTCGCTATAAGGCTGCCGTCTCAAGTTTGTTATGGTCCGAATCGATCGAAGCGTCCCCAGTAAACAAACGGAGCCTAATGAAACTACTGCGATCGATAAAAAGAATTTGTACAGCGATGACATCTTTAGGTACTTTGGGTAGACGAATTTTTTATGCTTAGTTGCCACATGTTCTGTACTCTCCGCCTCTGCCGCGCTGTTGCCACAGAGTTCTCTTTTCATCGAGAAATCATGAAGGAATACAGCACGAGAGCTGCGTCTAGCGTCAGAGCCTCCCTGAACGTAGCAATAATGAAAGATAGAGAGGTCCGGGAGTGTAAGAAGGAAAGATGGAAAAATACCAAACATGACACATTTTGAACTATCATTATTAACGATATTACACATAAAATTTATTTGCAGAATTGAAAGCCCGTTTCGTTTAAAGTAGTCCGATTTAAATTATTTCCTGTCAATTTAATCGGCAGAATCACTTTCAATAATGAAACAATAATAATTAGCGTCTCAATATCCCTTCTAAACTTCGCAATTCTTATTATCTTCTCTCATTCTGTGCAATATTTATGTTTACTTAATTTTGGCGCATAGTTGTAAAATCTTCTGCTCTCTCTCTCTGTCTCTGCCGCGCTGTTGCCACAGAGTTCTCTCTTTCTATCGAGAAGTCTTGAAGGATATGGCACGAGAGCTGCGTCTAGCGACAGAGCCTCGTTGAACGTAAAAGAGGATAGCAGTAATGAAAGGTAGAGAGGTTCAGGAGTGAAGTCAGGAAATATTTTTATCATACGTAGAAGGATCGGAATATTTACAATAATATTTTTTTTTCTTAAAAAAAAATGTGTTACCCGTGGGGGGGGGCGTGAACTGGTGACCTCACGCTTATTAGCCGAGACCGATACGCACTAGCCAATGGCCTCGCTATTTATTGGTAATTGCTTTTTATCAAAGAATATGTGATCTCGGCATTTTTTCAAAGTCGATTTTCTCGAATTTGGATGGGAAACAGCATAAATCATTTCTGAAGCCAGTCCTGCAGGTCTCCTTGTAAGGCTGCTAAGTAGGTAATCCTCTTATTGCATCCGACCTGTATGCAGTGTGGATCTGTAACACAGTATTAATACTTAATTGTTGTTTTATAAGCGTACAAAATTTTCCGTAGAATTATAAGGTGTGAAACATTACCTGAAATATTTAACATTCCATTTGCCCTGGCATTACTGTCCCATACACCGGTTCTCAGTAATTTTTTAAAAAGTCCATCTGTAAGAAATGATCGCAGACATTTTGGTAATTTGGGTATAAAAGTAAAAGTTTGTTTCAATATTTCGTCGAACATCATGCATACCTACGACGCCCGTATGTATCAGCCTGGCGCACTTTGACCGAACCGGATTCCGTCTGTCTGCTCCCGTGAACTTAGAAATGTGTCTGAAAAAATTAAATGGTGAATTAAATTTATTATTTCTCTCGTCACTGTCTTGGGAAAGGTACGGCGGCGGCGTCGATCGACTCGCGTGATCGTATGATCCCGCGAGGAAAAATGCGACTGGCGACACTTGTGACCACTGACACAGTCAGTGGCCCTGCACGTTGCAGTGCGGTGCGACGCCGGATTGATCAAATTTATTCTTTCCCTTGTCACTTTCTTGGGAAAGGTACGGCGGCGGCGTCGATCGACTCGCGTGATCGTATGATCCCGCGAGGAAAAGTGCGACTGGCGACACTTGTGACCACTGACACAGTCAGTGGCCCTGCACTTTACAGCGCGGTGCGACGCTGGACTGATGCAACAGTTTCACTATTTTTGGAGGGTGACCGTTTTCGCTTTTTCAAGCTTTTCGGTTTTTCTTTCATTCTTTCTGCTAATATAAATTGAGGCTCCCGAATAGGCATGCACCTATTGTGCCGACTATCTATTAATTCGGGTAGCATGCATTCTAAATAAAATTGAACTAGTTTTGGCTCCATTTCTTTTTTCCAAAACGCATCATCTCTCTCTACTTTTATAGATTTCAACCCCTTCGGGGTCCAAACGCAAAATATACAGTACTTTCTGTCAGTAATATGTAATTGACCCTGTACTTGATAATAATAGTGATGCGTTTTGTTCATTGAAATACCTGTTTTACGTGTGAACATACTCTTGACAGCGCGTACGTTTTCCATAGCTTCTTCCGGCGTAAAGTTCTCCGCGGATTTGGGGCATTTAATTTCCAAAATACCCTCTTGACCGATGATTCCATCCGGTGAAGCTCCTAAGAAGGGGATGCAGCTGTCGATGAAAATTCCACATTCCGCAATATCTGTGTATTGCTTCTTCAATTCTTCGCGAGCAATTTTCTCGCATTCTTTCCCGTATTCCACCGCGGGTGCACTAATTAACCTCGGATACAACAATTGTTTTACTGCATTTGCGCAAAGCGTGTCAGGTCGACGACGGCACACTTTTCCAAAATTGGATGCAGTCAACAATTTGGACTTGTATTGCAACCATCTGCTGTTCTTTGCTTGTCCGATGGTTTGGTCTTCAATAGCATGTCTTTGCTCTTGCCAATCATTGAGCATTTGCATATGCTTTTTCCGCTCCAGTTCATACATTTCGGGTGGCATGTCTGGCTTCTGTGCATTTGGTCCATAATCGGAATCTTTCTGCGAGGGAAATTGTTTGCGTACATATCGCGCAACCTTCGTTTCCTTCTGTTTTGCAGCTTTCTTTTCCTTTTCTTTCTTCTTCTTTTCTTCCATTTGGCGCACAACCTCGGGCGTTTTCTTCTTCATTATCGCATTCAATCGCGAGTGCACTTGGTTAGTGTTGTACTCCACGACAGCAGCAGCACATCTTCCTGTATACGATCCTCTCTCGGCGAAATTTAATCTTTTTCCGCCGATGTACTTGGCAATTATCGCGTTCAAACTTTCCACAGCGTTATTATTCGTGTTATAGAGTAAGCTCTCCGCATGAGCTAATAGTGGACGAAGTATTTCTTTTACGTCCTGGTACACTCCAATTGTCATCAATTCTGGAACGATGTTTCTTTGATTCTCTTTATTCTTTCCATCGCAGAAATATTTTAGTTGTGCACAGTCTTTGTGTTCACCAAACACGTGGCTCGGAACATTCTCTATGTCGCCATGCAAATTCTTCGTTTTTTCGTCGATTGATACATTCTGATCGTATCTAAACTTTGCGGCTTTTACGATGTCCGTGCGTATCCGGCGAATGCTACTTTCCACAGCTTGCCTCAATGGTCCAGGTGTAGTCTTCTTCACAATCGCTTTCATTTTTGTACAGAAGTTTCGTAACAGATGATTTGTGCATTCAATTTTTTTTACGCGAATCTGTCTCTTATATGGATCAGCATCAATAATCTTCTTATACACGCTGCTGTCGCCATCAGCAATCAAAGTAGAATAAACGAGCCCACGTTTTTCTACGCTAGTGTTGAATCCTTCTACTATAGCATCGCTTTCTATAGCAGTCGATGCTCGATTTGCGCTCCAGTTATTGAAGCATACGTGCTTTTGTGGTTCTTTCTCGTTTTTCGCAGCAATCCGACAAATTCTGCAAACTTTATTCCGCACGCCGTAAAATAAAACTTTCTTCGTGTGATAGCCAACTATCACGCCGACTCCAGACGCAGAATCGTAACATCCACTGCGGTACGATCTCTTCATCCAACTTCCGTCGGCCACCACGGAGATGTGGGGGATTCCTGATCCGGGAAGAACGTCAGTAGTTAGGCTATGCCGATTCTGGCTCAAGTGGAGGCGGGGGGGTGAGGCGGGGCGGGGGGAGGTACCGCGCTCTTCCGCGAGATGGGCGAGGGGGTGAGGCGGGGAGGGGGTTACCGAGTTCGTAGGTGAGGGGGATGACGTCACAGGGGAGGGGGATTCCAAGATGGCGTCGACCGAGTTCGTAGGTGAGGGGGATGACGTCACAGGGGAGGGGGATTCCAAGATGGCGTCGACCGAGTTCGTAGGTGAGGGGGATGACGTCACAGGGGAGGGGGATTTTCAAAATTTTCAAAATGGCGTCGCGCGGGCAGGTCGAGTTCGTGGGCGAGGGGGTTGACGTCACGGGGGAGGGGGAGGATTTTCAAATTTTCAAAATGGCGTCGCGTGCATTTCGTGTTGGCGCCACCTACTGGACGTTTAAGGTACGTTGGGCCCGCGTCGGTATTTGGGCCCGTCTTGGTAAATTTTCCAGGTTTTCCATACATTTCGGGTTGGCGCCACCTACTGGACGTTTAAGGTACTTTGGGCCCGCGTCGGTATTTGGGCCCGTCTTGGTAAATTTTCCAGGTTTTCCATACATTTCGGGTTGGCGCCACCTACTGGACGTTTAAGGTACTTTGGGCCCGCGTCGGTATTTGGGCCCGTCTTGGTAAATTTTCCAGGTTTTTCATACATTTCGGGTTGGCGCCACCTATTGCACGTTTAAGGTACTTTGGGTCCGCCATGGTAAATTTTCCAAGGTTTTCATACGTTTCGTGCTGACGTCACCTGTTGCATGTCTAAGGTATATTTGGGCACGCGTCGCCGCCGCGCAATCTCCGTACGTGTGCGGGGATCGGTGCGCAGGCGCGACCGCGGCCGATTCGTGGAAATTCAAATCGCGTTTTCGATGATGATTTCTGAGAAAGAGGGTGGACCATGATTTCTGAGAAAAGATAAGGAAATATTTGAATCGTGGGGCCGATACAGCACACGTGCAATGATATAAACATAGAGCGATAATTATTATAAATCAATCATCGCGATAGCCCATGGAATAAACATTGCACCGCGACATGCAGTGTGTTTACATCTGAACAGGATCGAACACGTTTCGGGCGCCTACGTGCACACTCTTCGTGCCGTGTGTTTATGTTTCAATCGTGGGACCGATGCAGCCCACGTGCAATGATGTATACATATAGCGATAATTATTGTAAATCAATCGGGGCGATAGCCCTTGGAATAAACACGACATTGCATTCCACGATAATTTCTGAGAAAGAGGGTGTGTTTGTATATATATATCTGAGCATTGACTTTTCCCAAGACTAGGACCTCTAAGAAGTACCCTCGAGAAAACGCAATGTCCCCGAAACAATAAATTAGGCGTTCCTTTCACGCGAGCAGCTAAGCGATAATTATTCGGGGTAGAGTTCCAAGTATTTTCACGATCGAGAACAGGGCGACGTCTCAAGCACCCTTCTCGAGGGTCTGCAAGTCAAGCGTCGTGGGAGCGTGTAAGGGCGAAAAGAATTCGTACATAGACTTTCACATCGAAGTCCATAGAGTAAACATAACATTGCACCGCGCGATACCGCGTGTTTATATCTGATTCGTGGGAGTAGTATACAGCGAACGTGTAAGGGTGGGGGAAAAATTTGAGGATACGTTCGAACTGCAGCTGACGTCAACATAGTTCGATGGCGTTTTAAGAATCACGGCTAGGATAGGTGACTAGTATATTAAATCCTACAGTCGCTCGGTGAAGATCGTGAAATACGTTACGTGTGCATAAGTATCGCGAGATATGGACTTTCTCGTGAATTCGTACGAATTGTTGCGGGGGATGATTCCACTGCTGCGTACCGAAGAACAGTGCTACGAATGGTTTATATCATGTGACGAGTATTTACGCGTCTACCGCGCACATTTTAAGACTCTAAAAGTATCGGAATCGAAACAACAACAACGGTTGACGTTATTTATTAGTAGTATGGAAATATTGCGAACGTGTGTCCGAAGTAAACAAGCATGCATAGTCGCTGAATTGGACGCGCGAGATGCATTACTCGTGTCATCATCTTCCGACGATTACGATAACGATGGTAGGGTGAACTATTTATCGACGTTGCTGCAGTTAGATGACGAATCACTGACGATCGAGCGACACAAGATTCGTAGTGTGTTAAGCGTACCGACATTATCCGAGACGTCATGGATCAGCATCTTTCGACATGGATTTATGAAATTGTCGCGTGAACATCGTCAATTGTTACGTTATATCGCGCGACACAGTACTGCGGGTAAATGTTCATTATATTGCATCGTTGGAGATAAGGACGTGCACCTTAAACGTACGGAGTACACTACCGCGATCGTGTGTACACCATTGACGCTTCTACATGACATCGAGAACGGAATGGTCAAAGTACTGGAAGTATTGAGTCCAGACAAAACAACAATTTCAGTGAATAGGTTTTTATGTGTGGAATTGAAACGATATTTGGAGGAGCATACGGATCTACCGCGAAACTCGAAGCTCGTCCTTGTACCGCTGAGATTCCGATTTCCGCATATCGAGTATGATCGCATCACCTGGAAAAGCCGTATCATGAAATTAGAGGAACTCGTACACGTCTGGGATGTTAATTATTTATGAAAAAGTGAATTCTTTGTGAATAAGCAAACATGGAGGGGTTCATGGACACGTACAGGGTTTTGTCCCAGATGTCTAAGCTTTTACGCTCTATTGCGGAATTCCGAGATTGGGTGGATCATTGCGACACGTGCCTGCAGCTCATCGTCTAGTACCAGAGCAGCGGAGGAATGTCAGTGGCCGCGAAACAACGCCTAGTGTCGCTGATCACGCGAATCAAGACATTGCGCGCGATCGTGCGGGAAAAGTTTTCGCGAGTCGGTTGCGGTGTTTCGGGCCGATCGACTGCACCCAAAGTCGTATGGGAAGACGTGGAATCGGCGTTTATAGGCCGTATTTCAACCGGTGCGGTTATCAACGTGGGACACGTCGATCCGCGTCGATTTTTAGAAGGTGCTCGGAGAATTGTGATTTCGCGCGTCACGGACGCTATCACGGAACATAAGAGCGTGTCCGTCAATACGAACTTTAACGCGGAGTTTATGTTGGGTGAGAATACGGAGATGAAAAGTTTCGGTACGCGAAATCGAGTACTGTTCATGACTTCGAACGTTCGCGAGTGGTACTCGAAGCACGTGATCGCTCCCACGCTAGTGATGCTCGAGGAGTTTCAAGATCGCGACAGTGGATGGACCTTAAGGGCAGTGCTAAATATTCTAGTGAATATTAATAAGCATAATCCACTTCGAGGCGGTTGCAACGTACCGCTTCCGCGCGCCGTCGTCCTGAAGAAAGCGGTGGTGAACATAAAGAACAGAGACAATGCGTGCTTCTTGTGGGCTGTCGTTGCCAGTTTGTACCCTGTTGCTGCGAATAGTGATAGGATCGCATCGTACCAACACTACTTGGATGTGTTTCGTACGGGCGATATGACTCTACCCGTAACGTTGGACCAGCTGGCAAAGTTCGAGAGGATGAACGACGTGTCGGTGAACGTGTACGCGTGGTCCGACGGAAGCTGCGCACCTCTGCGTTTGACCGAGGACAAGCGAGAGAGACACGCGAACCTCCTACTGGTGCAGGACCCCAACGAGCCTCAACGTTATCATTTCGCGTGCATTCGCAGCATGTCGAGACTGATTTCGAAGCAGCTCGGTAATCATGGACATCAAGTATTCGTTTGCGAAAGGTGAGTAAAATATGGTATATTTCGATCAATGTGTTATTGATTATTATGTTGCATTATTAATACTATTATCGTTGCAGATGTCTCAGCTTCTTTCATTCGAACGTGCAATTGACGAAGCACAACGTGGACTGCCAACGTCTGAACGAGTGCGCCGTCGAATTGCCGTCCCTGAAGGATAAATGGTTGCAGTTCAAGAACTTTAAAAACAAGGAACGAGCGCCATTCGTCATTTACGCGGACTTCGAATGTATGCTGGAGGACGTCGAGCCTGCGGAGCAGAGTCGGACGTATACATACCAGCAGCATAGAGCGTACAGCGTGGGATATTACATCCATTGTTCCACCGACGCGTCTCTGTGCCGTTATCGCGCGTATCGTCACGAATCCGAGTGCGTGAAGTGGTTCGTACAAGAACTTCGAGACTTTGCGGACATTGCGTATTCATGGTTGCGGAACGCAAAACCGATGAACTCGTTAACGAAACATCAGTGGCGTAGTTTTAACGAAGCGATCGAGTGTCACGTGTGCGGACAACCTTTCGTCGAGGGGGATAAAAAAGTGCGCGACCATTGTCACTCGACGGGCGAGTACCGAGGCGCGGCCCACGTGTCGTGCAACTTACAGTTTCAACGATCGTACACGATACCGGTAGTGTTTCATAATTTATCAGGCTACGACGCGCATTTCGTGATTAAGGAGTTGGCGTCCGCGTTCGAAGGACAGATCGACCTGCTACCGGTAACGAAAGAGCGGTATATATCTTTCACGAAACACGTCAAGGGAATCGACGCCGAGAACACCGATTGGAAGAGGGGATTGAAATTTCAATTCATAGATTCGTTGAAGTTTTTGGCCGCTAGTCTGGAGAAACTCGCTTCGGACCTCGGCAAAGAACGACTCGCGATTCTACGACGCGAGTTTCAATCCCTGTCGGATGATCAGTTCAATCTCCTTACCAGGAAGGGCGTCTTCCCGTACGACTACGTGACGTCATACATCAAACTTGATGATACGCGTTTACCGTCCCGCGAAGCGTTCTATAATCGGTTGAACGATAGCGCCGCGTCGGAGCCTGATTACGCGCACGCCGCGAACGTGTGGAATACTTTTCGCGTACAGACATTGGGCGAGTACAGTGATTTGTACTTGAAAACAGATGTACTGTTACTCGCCGACGTATTCGAGAGTTTCCGCACCGACTGTATCGCGAGTTACGATTTAGATCCCGCGCATTATTTTACGCTACCGAGTTTCACGTGGGACGCGATGCTCAAGTACACCGGCGTACGATTAGAACTTTTAACGGACGTGGACATGCTACTGTTCGTAGAGCGTGGCATACGCGGCGGTCTGAGTCAGTGCTCGCACAGGTACGCGCGTGCCAACAACAAGTACCTGCCTGCAGGGATGTACGACGAATCGAAGGCATCGACGTATCTGATGTACTTCGACGTCAACAACTTGTACGGATGGGCGATGTCGCAGGCTATGCCGAAAGGTGGGTTTCGATGGCTGGACGATGCGACGGCTGCCGCGCTCGATGTATCATCACTATCCGACGGCGAGGATACCGAGGACGGCGAGGACACCGAGGACGCCAAGGAATCCGAGGGATACCTGTTGGAGGTCGACATCGAATATCCCCAGGAGATCCACGACGCCCACGCTGACCTTCCATTCTGCCCGGTGCGCGAGCACGCTCCAGAAGGAAAACAGACAAAGCTACTTGCCACGCTCGACGATAAGGAGCGATACGTCATACATTATCGCTACCTGAAACAGTGCGTGCGACACGGTTTACGCGTAACGCGAATTCATCGGGTGTTGCGATTCGATCAGTCGCACTGGTTGCGCGACTACATTCGTTTGAACACTGATTTGCGGACGCGGGCAACCAGCGAATTTCAGAAGACTCTGTATAAATTAATGAATAACGCAGTGTATGGAAAGACGATGGAGAATGTGCGGAATCGCGTAGATGTGCGACTGGTGACGCGGTGGGACGGTCGTTACGGTGCGGAAGCGCTGATCGCGAAGCCGAACTTTCATAGTCGCACGATCTTCTCCGAACAGTTGGTGGCCATCGAGATGCGTAAATTAAAAGTTAAGTTTGATAAACCCATATACGTGGGAATGAGTGTACTGGACGTATCTAAAGAATGCCTGTACGAGTTCCATTACGCGTATATGCGCGCGAAGTTCGGTGATAAGTGTAAGGTTCTGTACACCGACACCGATAGTTTAATGTATAGCGTGGAATGCGAGGATGGGTATGAAACGATGAAGTGTGACGTCGCCCGATTCGACACGAGTGATTACGCGGTGGACAATCCGTACGGTATGCCCCGCGAAAACAAAAAGGTGCCGGGACTCATGAAAGATGAGAACAACGGCGCCTTGATGACCGAGTTCGTCGGATTGAGGTCTAAGATGTACGCAACTAGAACGTTTAACGCGACAGTGGGGTCTACGAGTGAGACTAAAAAAGTGAAGGGTGTGCGGAGGCACGTGGTCGCGAATCATGTGCAATTCGACGATTACATTCGTTGTCTCCGCGATCTCACCGAGAAATCGATTCGGCAGAACAATATACGCTCCAAAGAGCATCATGTGTATACCGTGAGTCAGGAGAAGAACGCTCTCAGTCCGTTCGACGATAAGCGGTGTATTTGAGCCGATCGAGTCGACACCCTTCCGTGGGGTCATTATCGAATCCCCGAGCTCAAGACACACGAACGTCTCCAGCTTGACCCCGACGAGTCCCTCGACAATTCCATTGTTTAGTATGTTTGCATGTTCCGTATGTTTGCATGTTCAGTATGTTTGCATGTTTAGTATGTTTGCATGTTTAGTATGTTTGCATGTTCAGCATGTTTATATGTTTAGTATGTTTGCATGTTTAGTATGTTTGCATGTTCAGTATGTTTGCATGTTTGCATGTTTAGTATGTTTGCATGTTTTGTATGTTGTATGTTTGCATGCACATATATATATATATATATATATATATACGTTTCTTTCTTTGGTTATTTATTTATGCATATATGTATAGCGTAGAATAGTTAAAATTGTATATAGCGTGGAATAGCTAAAATTGTATATAGCGTGGAATACCTAAAATTGTATTTTATACGCGTCGGTATATATGTATATTTTTTTTCATACTTTTAAGATTAATTGTACGCACATACGAGAAGGTGAAGGAGAATGTGAAAAATTGAATAAACGAACACTGTTTATCTATTTATATGTATGTATTTATTTTTCATTCATTTATTTTAGTAACATCGAGTGCGTTTGTGATCGTGAATCATTGAATATCCTTGTTGCTTATCCACGAGTTCCGCGACGAATCGAATCCGAGCCACTGAACGTACACCTGGTTTCCTTTACGACGAATAATCTTCTCGACCAGATAGACGTCCGGATTCGCGACCGAATGTAGTTCGTACTCGTAGAATCCACCCGAGATCGGTTCTCCTGCGGAATCGCGCAGAATGTACGTCACCGGACACGTTGGTTGTACGGTTATGATTTCAAACACCTCGGTTGACCAGTTCGGAGTGTACCCCTTCTCGCAGAGAGTCTTGAACTTGCTAACGCGTACCTTGTCACCAACTTTAAATTTCGCGCGTCATCTAACTCCTTCCGTTGCGGAGGGTGGAGGGGATCAGGTTCTCCGTGACCGTAGTACGATCGACCGAATTTTGCGTACATATCATACAGGAGCGCGTATTTATACTTATCGAAATCTAAGTTCGAGTCGTCGTACGGATACGTCTCGGAATTTGTCGAACGGCGTCAGAGTAGTGAACGCTGTGGTCACAATGCATTCGGTTTTCGTTTAGGATACGGACCACGCGTACTTGCTGAACATACCGATACTCGCGAGTTGATGTTGATGTTGTCGGAGTTGACGTTGGCGTTGTCGATGTTGCTGTTATCTATGTTTTTGTTGTCGATGTTATTGTTAATGTTGTTGTTGTTGTTGTCGATGTTGTTTTTGATGGCGTTAGGAGGAATATGGGTAAACAATTGCAGGTTAGTTCTGAAAAAATTTCGGTATTGGGTTAGTTCTGAAAAAATTTCGGTATTGGGCTAGGTTATACAAAATTTCCAGACCTAGCCCATCGTCAAAAATTTTTTAGAACTAACCCAATACCGAAATTTTTTCAGAACTAACCCAATACCGAAATTTTTTCAGAACTAACCTGCAATTGTTTACCCATATTCCTCCTAACGCCATCAAAAACAACATCGACAACAACAACAACAACATTAACAATAACATCGACAACAAAAACATAGATAACAGCAACATCGACAACGCCAACGTCAACTCCGACAACATCAACATCAACTCGCGAGTATCGGTATGTTCAGCAAGTACGCGTGGTCCGTATCCTAAACGAAAACCGAATGCATTGTGACCACAGCGTTCACTACTCTGACGCCGTTCGACAAATTCCGAGACGTATCCGTACGACGACTCGAACTTAGATTTCGATAAGTATAAATACGCGCTCCTGTATGATATGTACGCAAAATTCGGTCGATCGTACTACGGTCACGGAGAACCTGATCCCCTCCACCCTCCGCAACGGAAGGAGTTAGATGACGCGCGAAATTTAAAGTTGGTGACAAGGTACGCGTTAGCAAGTTCAAGACTCTCTGCGAGAAGGGGTACACTCCGAACTGGTCAACCGAGGTGTTTGAAATCATAACCGTACAACCAACGTGTCCGGTGACGTACATTCTGCGCGATTCCGCAGGAGAACCGATCTCGGGTGGATTCTACGAGTACGAACTACATTCGGTCGCGAATCCGGACGTCTATCTGGTCGAGAAGATTATTCGTCGTAAAGGAAACCAGGTGTACGTTCAGTGGCTCGGATTCGATTCGTCGCGGAACTCGTGGATAAGCAACAAGGATATTCAATGATTCACGATCACAAACGCACTCGATGTTACTAAAATAAATGAATGAAAAATAAATACATACATATAAATAGATAAACAGTGTCCGTTTATTCAATTTTTCACATTCTCCTTCACCTTCTCGTATGTGCGTACAATTAATCTTAAAAGTATGAAAAAAAATATACATATATACCGACGCGTATAAAATACAATTTTAGGTATTCCACGCTATATACAATTTTAGCTATTCCACGCTATATACAATTTTAACTATTCTACGCTATACATATATGCATAAATAAATAACCAAAGAAAGAAACGTATATATATATATATATATATATATATGTGCATGCAAACATACAACATACAAAACATGCAAACATACTAAACATGCAAACATGCAAACATACTGAACATGCAAACATACTAAACATGCAAACATACTAAACATATAAACATGCTGAACATGCAAACATACTAAACATGCAAACATACTAAACATGCAAACATACTGAACATGCAAACATACGGAACATGCAAACATACTAAACAATGGAATTGTCGAGGGACTCGTCGGGGTCAAGCTGGAGACGTTCGTGTGTCTTGAGCTCGGGGATTCGATAATGACCCCACGGAAGGGTGTCGACTCGATCGGCTCAAATACACCGCTTATCGTCGAACGGACTGAGAGCGTTCTTCTCCTGACTCACGGTATACACATGATGCTCTTTGGAGCGTATATTGTTCTGCCGAATCGATTTCTCGGTGAGATCGCGGAGACAACGAATGTAATCGTCGAATTGCACATGATTCGCGACCACGTGCCTCCGCACACCCTTCACTTTTTTAGTCTCACTCGTAGACCCCACTGTCGCGTTAAACGTTCTAGTTGCGTACATCTTAGACCTCAATCCGACGAACTCGGTCATCAAGGCGCCGTTGTTCTCATCTTTCATGAGTCCCGGCACCTTTTTGTTTTCGCGGGGCATACCGTACGGATTGTCCACCGCGTAATCACTCGTGTCGAATCGGGCGACGTCACACTTCATCGTTTCATACGCATCCTCGCATTCCACGCTATACATTAAACTATCGGTGTCGGTGTACAGAACCTTACACTTATCACCGAACTTCGCGCGCATATACGCGTAATGGAACTCGTACAGGCATTCTTTAGATACGTCCAGTACACTCATTCCCACGTATATGGGTTTATCAAACTTAACTTTTAATTTACGCATCTCGATGGCCACCAACTGTTCGGAGAAGATCGTGCGACTATGAAAGTTCGGCTTCGCGATCAGCGCTTCCGCACCGTAACGACCGTCCCACCGCGTCACCAGTCGCACATCTACGCGATTCCGCACATTCTCCATCGTCTTTCCATACACTGCGTTATTCATTAATTTATACAGAGTCTTCTGAAATTCGCTGGTTGCCCGCGTCCGCAAATCAGTGTTCAAACGAATGTAGTCGCGCAACCAGTGCGACTGATCGAATCGCAACACCCGATGAATTCGCGTTACGCGTAAACCGTGTCGCACGCACTGTTTCAGGTAGCGATAATGTATGACGTATCGCTCCTTATCGTCGAGCGTGGCAAGTAGCTTTGTCTGTTTTCCTTCTGGAGCGTGCTCGCGCACCGGGCAGAATGGAAGGTCAGCGTGGGCGTCGTGGATCTCCTGGGGATATTCGATGTCGACCTCCAACAGGTATCCCTCGGATTCCTTGGCGTCCTCGGTGTCCTCGCCGTCCTCGGTATCCTCGCCGTCGGATAGTGATGATACATCGAGCGCGGCAGCCGTCGCATCGTCCAGCCATCGAAACCCACCTTTCGGCATAGCCTGCGACATCGCCCATCCGTACAAGTTGTTGACGTCGAAGTACATCAGATACGTCGATGCCTTCGATTCGTCGTACATCCCTGCAGGCAGGTACTTGTTGTTGGCACGCGCGTACCTGTGCGAGCACTGACTCAGACCGCCGCGTATGCCACGCTCTACGAACAGTAGCATGTCCACGTCCGTTAAAAGTTCTAATCGTACGCCGGTGTACTTGAGCATCGCGTCCCACGTGAAACTCGGTAGCGTAAAATAATGCGCGGGATCTAAATCGTAACTCGCGATACAGTCGGTGCGGAAACTCTCGAATACGTCGGCGAGTAACAGTACATCTGTTTTCAAGTACAAATCACTGTACTCGCCCAATGTCTGTACGCGAAAAGTATTCCACACGTTCGCGGCGTGCGCGTAATCAGGCTCCGACGCGGCGCTATCGTTCAACCGATTATAGAACGCTTCGCGGGACGGTAAACGCGTATCATCAAGTTTGATGTATGACGTCACGTAGTCGTACGGGAAGACGCCCTTCCTGGTAAGGAGATTGAACTGATCATCCGACAGGGATTGAAACTCGCGTCGTAGAATCGCGAGTCGTTCTTTGCCGAGGTCCGAAGCGAGTTTCTCCAGACTAGCGGCCAAAAACTTCAACGAATCTATGAATTGAAATTTCAATCCCCTCTTCCAATCGGTGTTCTCGGCGTCGATTCCCTTGACGTGTTTCGTGAAAGATATATACCGCTCTTTCGTTACCGGTAGCAGGTCGATCTGTCCTTCGAACGCGGACGCCAACTCCTTAATCACGAAATGCGCGTCGTAGCCTGATAAATTATGAAACACTACCGGTATCGTGTACGATCGTTGAAACTGTAAGTTGCACGACACGTGGGCCGCGCCTCGGTACTCGCCCGTCGAGTGACAATGGTCGCGCACTTTTTTATCCCCCTCGACGAAAGGTTGTCCGCACACGTGACACTCGATCGCTTCGTTAAAACTACGCCACTGATGTTTCGTTAACGAGTTCATCGGTTTTGCGTTCCGCAACCATGAATACGCAATGTCCGCAAAGTCTCGAAGTTCTTGTACGAACCACTTCACGCACTCGGATTCGTGACGATACGCGCGATAACGGCACAGAGACGCGTCGGTGGAACAATGGATGTAATATCCCACGCTGTACGCTCTATGCTGCTGGTATGTATACGTCCGACTCTGCTCCGCAGGCTCGACGTCCTCCAGCATACATTCGAAGTCCGCGTAAATGACGAATGGCGCTCGTTCCTTGTTTTTAAAGTTCTTGAACTGCAACCATTTATCCTTCAGGGACGGCAATTCGACGGCGCACTCGTTCAGACGTTGGCAGTCCACGTTGTGCTTCGTCAATTGCACGTTCGAATGAAAGAAGCTGAGACATCTGCAACGATAATAGTATTAATAATGCAACATAATAATCAATAACACATTGATCGAAATATACCATATTTTACTCACCTTTCGCAAACGAATACTTGATGTCCATGATTACCGAGCTGCTTCGAAATCAGTCTCGACATGCTGCGAATGCACGCGAAATGATAACGTTGAGGCTCGTTGGGGTCCTGCACCAGTAGGAGGTTCGCGTGTCTCTCTCGCTTGTCCTCGGTCAAACGCAGAGGTGCGCAGCTTCCGTCGGACCACGCGTACACGTTCACCGACACGTCGTTCATCCTCTCGAACTTTGCCAGCTGGTCCAACGTTACGGGTAGAGTCATATCGCCCGTACGAAACACATCCAAGTAGTGTTGGTACGATGCGATCCTATCACTATTCGCAGCAACAGGGTACAAACTGGCAACGACAGCCCACAAGAAGCACGCATTGTCTCTGTTCTTTATGTTCACCACCGCTTTCTTCAGGACGACGGCGCGCGGAAGCGGTACGTTGCAACCGCCTCGAAGTGGATTATGCTTATTAATATTCACTAGAATATTTAGCACTGCCCTTAAGGTCCATCCACTGTCGCGATCTTGAAACTCCTCGAGCATCACTAGCGTGGGAGCGATCACGTGCTTCGAGTACCACTCGCGAACGTTCGAAGTCATGAACAGTACTCGATTTCGCGTACCGAAACTTTTCATCTCCGTATTCTCACCCAACATAAACTCCGCGTTAAAGTTCGTATTGACGGACACGCTCTTATGTTCCGTGATAGCGTCCGTGACGCGCGAAATCACAATTCTCCGAGCACCTTCTAAAAATCGACGCGGATCGACGTGTCCCACGTTGATAACCGCACCGGTTGAAATACGGCCTATAAACGCCGATTCCACGTCTTCCCATACGACTTTGGGTGCAGTCGATCGGCCCGAAACACCGCAACCGACTCGCGAAAACTTTTCCCGCACGATCGCGCGCAATGTCTTGATTCGCGTGATCAGCGACACTAGGCGTTGTTTCGCGGCCACTGACATTCCTCCGCTGCTCTGGTACTAGACGATGAGCTGCAGGCACGTGTCGCAATGATCCACCCAATCTCGGAATTCCGCAATAGAGCGTAAAAGCTTAGACATCTGGGACAAAACCCTGTACGTGTCCATGAACCCCTCCATGTTTGCTTATTCACAAAGAATTCACTTTTTCATAAATAATTAACATCCCAGACGTGTACGAGTTCCTCTAATTTCATGATACGGCTTTTCCAGGTGATGCGATCATACTCGATATGCGGAAATCGGAATCTCAGCGGTACAAGGACGAGCTTCGAGTTTCGCGGTAGATCCGTATGCTCCTCCAAATATCGTTTCAATTCCACACATAAAAACCTATTCACTGAAATTGTTGTTTTGTCTGGACTCAATACTTCCAGTGCTTTGACCATTCCGTTCTCGATGTCATGTAGAAGCGTCAATGGTGTACACACGATCGCGGTAGTGTACTCCGTACGTTTAAGGTGCACGTCCTTATCTCCAACGATGCAATATAATGAACATTTACCCGCAGTACTGTGTCGCGCGATATAACGTAACAATTGACGATGTTCACGCGACAATTTCATAAATCCATGTCGAAAGATGCTGATCCATGACGTCTCGGATAATGTCGGTACGCTTAACACACTACGAATCTTGTGTCGCTCGATCGTCAGTGATTCGTCATCTAACTGCAGCAACGTCGATAAATAGTTCACCCTACCATCGTTATCGTAGTCGTCGGAAGATGATGACACGAGTAATGCATCTCGCGCGTCCAATTCAGCGACTATGCATGCTTGTTTACTTCGGACACACGTTCGCAATATTTCCATACTACTAATAAATAACGTCAACCGTTGTTGTTGTTTCGATTCCGATACTTTTAGAGTCTTAAAATGTGCGCGGTAGACGCGTAAATACTCGTCACATGATATAAACCATTCGTAGCACTGTTCTTCGGTACGCAGCAGTGGAATCATCCCCCGCAACAATTCGTACGAATTCACGAGAAAGTCCATATCTCGCGATACTTATGCACACGTAACGTATTTCACGATCTTCACCGAGCGACTGTAGGATTTAATATACTAGTCACCTATCCTAGCCGTGATTCTTAAAACGCCATCGAACTATGTTGACGTCAGCTGCAGTTCGAACGTATCCTCAAATTTTTCCCCCACCCTTACACGTTCGCTGTATACTACTCCCACGAATCAGATATAAACACGCGGTATCGCGCGGTGCAATGTTATGTTTACTCTATGGACTTCGATGTGAAAGTCTATGTACGAATTCTTTTCGCCCTTACACGCTCCCACGACGCTTGACTTGCAGACCCTCGAGAAGGGTGCTTGAGACGTCGCCCTGTTCTCGATCGTGAAAATACTTGGAACTCTACCCCGAATAATTATCGCTTAGCTGCTCGCGTGAAAGGAACGCCTAATTTATTGTTTCGGGGACATTGCGTTTTCTCGAGGGTACTTCTTAGAGGTCCTAGTCTTGGGAAAAGTCAATGCTCAGATATATATACAAACACACCCTCTTTCTCAGAAATTATCGTGGAATGCAATGTCGTGTTTATTCCAAGGGCTATCGCCCCGATTGATTTACAATAATTATCGCTATATGTATACATCATTGCACGTGGGCTGCATCGGTCCCACGATTGAAACATAAACACACGGCACGAAGAGTGTGCACGTAGGCGCCCGAAACGTGTTCGATCCTGTTCAGATGTAAACACACTGCATGTCGCGGTGCAATGTTTATTCCATGGGCTATCGCGATGATTGATTTATAATAATTATCGCTCTATGTTTATATCATTGCACGTGTGCTGTATCGGCCCCACGATTCAAATATTTCCTTATCTTTTCTCAGAAATCATGGTCCACCCTCTTTCTCAGAAATCATCATCGAAAACGCGATTTGAATTTCCACGAATCGGCCGCGGTCGCGCCTGCGCACCGATCCCCGCACACGTACGGAGATTGCGCGGCGGCGACGCGTGCCCAAATATACCTTAGACATGCAACAGGTGACGTCAGCACGAAACGTATGAAAACCTTGGAAAATTTACCATGGCGGACCCAAAGTACCTTAAACGTGCAATAGGTGGCGCCAACCCGAAATGTATGAAAAACCTGGAAAATTTACCAAGACGGGCCCAAATACCGACGCGGGCCCAAAGTACCTTAAACGTCCAGTAGGTGGCGCCAACCCGAAATGTATGGAAAACCTGGAAAATTTACCAAGACGGGCCCAAATACCGACGCGGGCCCAAAGTACCTTAAACGTCCAGTAGGTGGCGCCAACACGAAATGCACGCGACGCCATTTTGAAAATTTGAAAATCCTCCCCCTCCCCCGTGACGTCAACCCCCTCGCCCACGAACTCGACCTGCCCGCGCGACGCCATTTTGAAAATGTTGAAAATCCCCCTCCCTTGTGACGTCATCCCCCTCACCTACGAACTCGGTCGACGCCATCTTGGAATCCCCCTCCCCTGTGACGTCATCCCCCTCGCCTACGAACTCGGTCGACGCCATCTTGGAATCCCCCTCCCCTGTGACGTCATCCCCCTCACCTACGAACTCGGTAACCCCCTCCCCGCCTCACCCCCTCGCCCATCTCGCGGAAGAGCGCGGTACCTCCCCCCGCCCCGCCTCACCCCCTCGCCTCCACTTGAGCCAGAATCGGCATAGCCTAACTACTAACGTCGCCTCTTTCAATCGCCAAACGTTTTTCTTCTTCAGCCGCTGCTAACATCTCTTCTTCTGCAGCGGCAATTGCGGACTTGACAAATTCATCGTGATTCTTCACAAAGTGTCTCTTCGACATGCAACGTATGTTCATTCCCGCCAAAGTGTGTTCCAAGTGGGCATAGCTGCCTCCACATAAAATTGTTGCATTAACGGCGCCCTGATTGCAATCCACTTCTTCGGCTTCATCCGATTGATTGCAGATTTCATCTTTGTAATGGCATAAAGTGCACATTACGCTGAAGATGCTCTCGAGACCACGCCGTTTCACACCAGTTATTCGTAGGTGTTCAATGCCACAGTCTTCCCTATTTTTTGCATGTTTACTTATTTTTTGCAATTGAGCAAGCACATTTGGGAAATTCATTATGTCGTTGCTATTTGGGAGACACGATTGCTCTTGCAGCTCGTTCTTTGCAATTTTTTCTATAACGAAGTTTTCTTCTTCGTTACTTTGTGTATCAAATTCTTCAAGCGCATCTTCAGTTTCTTCCGAACTGGCCGTATCAGTATCTTCATCAGATGGCAAGTACATTATCTCTTGATGCGTATGATTTCGTCCATCGGATGTTGATGGTTCCTCTACTATACGCTCCTCGGCTACTTCTTCTGGATGTTGTCCTACGGCAGTGTTGTCTACCGTTTTTGCCCTTTCCTGTTTCTTCTGAAGGGTCAAAGGCCTTCTCTTTTGGCGATATACTTTCCGTTTCGAAAATCTCCTTGCAGACGGGCGTAAGTGTCGCGGACGAAACGGAGAATTATTGTCCATATCTTCTTGCACATCCTGCATATTCACATTTAGAGTGTCACTCATTTCACACTAAACCAATAAACACAACACAAACACAATACAACACAACGCAACACGACTCAAAATCCTTCTATCCGTTACAAAAAAAAACGTAAACGCGAACCGTGAACGTGAAACGTGAATCGAAAAATTCGTCTGTGGTGCGCTCTGAAACAAATAACGCTCTACAAACCAGGCAACGGTACAAACAGTTCTCCTGCATAGAGAGTCGGTCGATTCAACATCTATAAATGGAGAATATGAATAATGTAAGTATTATATTGTATATTGTTATACAAAGTGATTCTCTGGCTAAAGTCTACAAAGGCGATGCCGCCAACGAACCGTGCCTCGCTGAGTTTCGTAGATTTCTACGCGTGCGACGAGATTCACTACAGCATAATTGAACAATTTGTAATTGTGCATCGAATCGATATGGCAGTGATACCAATGGATTCTTGACATCTTTACAACTCCAGCGAGAGAATCACGCTGTACAATCTTACTATTTGCCATAAAATAATACATTCATTATTTCATTTCCAGATCAAGGATGCATTGACGTGGTGCCAGCTGGCAAACGAGGGGGAGGGAAAGAGAGGAGAAAAAAGGAGAGACGATACAGACAGAATGGAGGAGGAAGTGGAGAAAGAGAGGGAGACGGGGACAAATAAGAAGAAAGTGGAGGAGAAGAAACGGGAGGCAGAAAATCAAAAATTAAAGAAGGAAATGGCAAAGGCAAGTTATGTTGAATGTGTGTGTATTTTTCTGAAATTTGTTTATATGAACGGCGACGGCGAAGCCCGGCAAAAACGAAACGACACCGCGTGGTCGACCCAAATGGATAAGCATTCTGACAATTGCCACGTTTGCCAAAATTGTTTGGTATGAAGTAAGACATACACGATGCTTCTCTGGCCAGTGGTTAGTTTAGTGGTTTTCGACGCTCGAGACGAGATTCACTACAGCATAATTAAACAATTTGTAATTCTTCATCGAATCGATATGGCAGTCACACCAATGGATTGTCACTCTCACTGCCTCATCATCTTTGCGAAATTTAGCACGATTTTCATCCAAAAAACGTAAGAAATCCATGGTGTGACTGTCATATCGATTCGATGAAGAATTACAAATTGGCTGTAGTGAATCTCGTCTCGAGCGTCGAAAACCACTAAACTAAGCGAGGCGCGGCTTATTGGCGGCATCCGAATATTTTTGGTATTCACTACATGTACGGGTAGAAGTAGAAACTGCAATTTTTATTGTACTATTTCAGATGAAAAGGGAGCTTCGCAAGTTGCGCTACCAGCGCGGCGGGCGTGGCGGTCGTGGCGGTGGCCAAATCAGAGGCCGTGGAGGATGGCTCCGGGGTGGCCACGACGGAAGGCGCGGAGGAAGCGGGAGGGGGGAGGGGGGGAGGGCATATAATGTTTATATTAATTATTAGATTGTTTAAATAAAAAAAATTCTAATAAGTGGTATGGGTTTTATTTAGAAAAAATAGAAAAAAAATAGATAAATAATTCACTTTCAATAAAATCGTAGGGCACGATATTTCATAACAGGGTATGAATCATTTACTTCAACTTCTGGTTGCACATGGTGCTCTACGATTTCATTTAGTGAATTATTTAAAGTGATATTAACACCATCAAAATTATAATACAAGAAAATAATTATTTTTTAGTTTTTAGTGCATTTTTAATAAAATCGTTTCATAAAAAATTATTTTTTATACAGGGTGTAAACAGTATACGTAGCAATATTTTAGGGGGTGGTAGGGGAGGTCCAATGGAACATAAAAGTCCTATGACATAGTGTCCGATCTGTCTCCATTTTACAGTAATAATGCCCTAAAGTTTGCACCATGCGTTTGAAACGGATAGTAGCTCGCGCATATTGGTGAGACCAACACATTGAAACAGGGTGTTGACTTCTGATCTTTCATGTAATTCCCAAAGTGGTGTGTTTTTCGGAAGGAAAGACTCTTAAGAGTGATCCTCCAGCGACCCGACTCAAGGAGATGCCGCATCGTATCCCGTGGCGAAGACAACACCCCGCGATACTTCACCGCAAGTTTATGGTTTTCGCCTCTCGAAGGAGTTTGAATACCTATTAAGAACCAAACTCTTCCAGCTCCGCATTGCTCATCAGATCTCTGCGAAAACGACAGCAAGCGATACCTTTCGTCATCGTTTGGTTGTCATTTAAAGTGAATTACGAGTAAAAGATAAATCGAGGAAAATCATGTCAAACGTAAAAAAATGAATACACATTTTTTTTAAAACAGAATCGAAAATAATAATTATTTGAAGTGAGAGGACAAGAAGTACGTAAATTTCGTTTTCAAATATCGCATAAACAAAAAAGTAATGTAACAGGAAATAAACAAAACGTGATCGTAGTTCGTTATTGTGATAAGAATCCGTAGTTTAATAACGGCCAACACTGTTGCTGATAATGAATAAGTCTGTTTAAAACCCCCGAAGACAAAATTTAGGTACGGAAATTTAGAGAATTATCGCCGAAAATAAGCCATAGCCTGCGTTCAATTTAGTAACTAATAATCACCAATAAAGTAACTAAAACTCACACTTTCGGAAATTCACCTGCAGCTTGAAAACCTGCGTCACTAGGTCACTGAACTGGTCCTGGTCAGCGACGGATGCGTGTAGTGCACAGCTGGTCCCAGGTATGCGACACCAACCAAAGTAAAAGGGTCGCAACGCCAAGTGCGTCCCGGTTAATGTACCGAATATTCACTTCACTGCACTGATACTAACACTGATCACTGAATTTATTTTTCACGGAACGTGTTCCTACGTTATAAAAATTGGTGGCCCCGAGAGGGGCCGATTACTGTTAATTGAGCAGTTGCTCAATGTGGCCACCCTCAGCGTCTATGCACGGTAGCATTTGCGTTCCCGTTGTTCCGCGCGTACACCCAGAACATCGCGTAATACTCTTCGGCTGAGTACATTTCTGGGACGAGATGACTAGCTCACTGACAGGATTTTTTCCCAAGCAACTTCCTCTACCGCCAAGTAGTTTCTCTGGTTCCATTATGAGTCTACTCCCACCAGGACAAGAGGCTTTAGGTAAAAAGAAGCCAGCACATTTTTGAAACACACGTGTTTTGCAGAAGTGCAACGAACGAATCATCCTACACTTTCACAAAAGCCCGCGCTCCGTCCTTCTACTGCCAATGTACCCATTGCTTCGAGATAGAAAACAGACACCACGTGTATCGGTTCAAAAGGGTCCGAAGGGAAGAGGCGCAGAAAGTCTTCGAGTTGCTATAAAGAAGAAAATGCATACGATTCCTGTTTTCCCTTTCCGATACCCTGAGTTCACGTCTGCTACGAGGCGGAACCAATTAAGTCATAAATTATCCGAACCTGTAGGAAAGCGTTCTCTACCGCCGACTGGCGGGACAATACGGTCATAAACCGCGACCCTGGCGAAATGCTCTGGCTGATCAGCCTGATTAATTTTGGAGAAGTAGAAATTACAGAGTATTATCCAGCATCAATACGTCTCGCGGAGAGACACAGGAAAAGAAGGGGTACTCCGCTGACTGCGCGTAGTCCCGCCCGCTTCGTCTTACCCTCAAATTAAAGACGGATCCCTTATCTCCCGTGTCTAAACACGCGCTCGAATTTCAAAACAAAAGCACGCGTCGACGTATTCCGTGCGAGAGACGGTGGGCTTCAAGTCCTATTGGCCCTAGTCGAACCAATCTGCCCTGCATCCCTCCCAAACGGCCACTGTCCTCAAGAGGCCCTCTTCACAGCAATATCTCCTCCCCAAGGCCCATGGCGTGTTCCGCGCGGGAGAAGGTGGGCTTAAAGTTCGATTGGTTCTAAACTAACCAATCGGTCCTGCTTATCTCTCCTGTCTAAACACGCGCTCGAATTTCAAAACAAAAGCATGCGTCGACGTATTCCGTGGGAGAGAAGGTGGGCCTTGGGGAGGAGATATTGCTGTGAAGAGGGCCTCTTGAGGACAGTGGCCGTTTGGGAGGGATGCAGGGCAGATTGGTTCGACTAGGGCCAATAGGACTTGAAGCCCACCGTCTCTCGCACGGAATACGTCGACGCGTGCTTTTGTTTTGAAATTCGAGCGCGTGTTTAGACACGAGAGATAAGCAGGCCCGATTGGTTAGTTTGGGACCAATCGAACTTCAAACCCACCTTCTCTCGCACGGAATACGTCGACGCGTGCTTTTATTTTGAAATTCGAGCGCGTGTTTATACTCGAGAGATAAGGGATCGGTCTTTAATTTGAAGGTAGGACGAAGCAGGCGGGACTTCGAGCAGTCAGCGAACTACATGGTCTCCTTCTTCCTGTGTCTCTTCGCAAGCCGTATTGATGTTGAATAATAATTTTTAATTGCTAGTTCCCAAAAATTAATCAGCCTTATAGGCCAGAGCATTTCGCCAGGGTCGCGGTTTATGATCGTATTGTCCCACGAGTCGAATTTATGACTTAGTTGGTTCCGCCTCGTAGCAGACGTGAACTCGGGATATGGGAAAAGGGAAACAGGAAACAGGATTTTTTTCTTTATAGCAACTCGAAGACTTTCAGTTCCTCTTCTCTTCGGACCCTTTCGAACCGAAACACGTGGGGTCTGCTGCCTACCTCGAAGCAATGGGTACATTGGCAATAAAAGAAGGGAGCGCGGGCTTTTGTGAAAGTGTAGGATGGTTCGTTCGTTGCACTTCTGCAAACGCATGTGTCTCGAAAATGTGCTGACTTCTTTTTACCTAAAACATCTTGTCCTGGTGGGACAATAAATTAGGTGATCAGTGTTAATAACCGTGCAGTCAAGTGAATATTCCGTATCTACATTAACCCGATCGCACTTGATGTTGCGATCCTTTTACTTTGGGTGGTGTCGCATACCAGAGACCAGCTGTGCATTGGACGCATTCGTCGCTGACCAGGGTGAGTTCAGTGATCTAGTGACGCAGGTTTTCAAGCAGCAGGTGAAATTCTGAAAGGGTGAGTTTTAATTAGTTTATTGGTGATTATTAGTATTTAAATTTAACGCAGGCTATGACATATTTCCGGCGATAATAACCCATTTTTTCCTGTGTCCGAACGCGAGGCGTAGGTATTGATGGTGAATAATACTTTTTAATTGCTATATTGGTGTTTCGAAAAATAATTAAGCTGACCGTTTAAAGCGGTTCGTCAGGGTCGCGGTTTATAACCGTATTGCCCCACGAGTCGGCGAACGACAACGGTACATGCGGGTCCGAAGTCATCGCATGTATTACCCATCGATACAGCAATATACCGATTAACTCAGGTCGAGGGATGTCTAAAATTCTTAAAGACCGCTCCACGTTCTTGATTGTCGACAGTATTAATGTTCATATCTTCCGGAAAGAAGCTAGCGTTCTTGCCGTGATTGATTGGTGGTGCCGCTTGCTTCGTCCTTTTCTAGCTGACGACCCTAAGTGCCTCCGCTACTCCAAACAGATCCTCAATGGGACCGCTACTGTAAGGGGCCCGTCGTTACTTGGTTACTGGGTCATCTTGAACAGTTCACCACGGGCGGTCTTTGTGCTACGGCTCATCTGTGTGCGTGTAGCGACTATCTTTTCCACAAACATCTCCGATGTTTAAACCTTTATAACAGCTAAACTATACGAGATACAACAAAATGTATTCAGACAATTTTACTCTACTGGTTGTCTCCAATGTATGTGCAAAATTATGGAATCCTGCGTCTATTAGTTTAGCATATAGACATGTGAACTTCGAGGCATTATTACTGTAAAATGGAGACCGATCGGACATTATGTCATAGGACTTTTATGTTCCATTGGACCTCCCCTACCACCCCCTAAAATATTGCTACGTATACCGTTTACACCCTGTATATTTTTTATTTTCTAGTTTTTAGTATTTGTGGATTTCTATTTCACAGCTCAGACTTTTTTATATAGTTTAACAGTTTGCACGCTATAGTGCTAAAGTCACTAAAAAATAATCCTTTTCTTGTACTACAATTTCGATGGTGATATACTACGAACGGCTGCAAGGCGGATCACTTTGAGATTTAGTATCTGAGATTTAGTTCAAATTGAAACACGTTATAGTGCATGTAAAAATATAAGGGGTTCAAGTTGTCACATTTTGTCACATTCAAAATTGTTTTATAAATACAGACCCTCAAAGTACTCAAAGTACAACTGTACTCGTTGTTGACAGTGTACCAATATTTGACACTTTTATTTTCAGTCACGAATAATAAGCTTTCTATTAAAAAATATTTTTCACTAATACTTTTTCAAACACCGTATTAGTCAAAAACATTTTTTTAATAAAAAGCTTATTATTTGTGACTGAAAATAAAAGTGTCAAATATTGGTACACTGTCAACAACGAGTACAGTTATCTTTTATTGGAGTTTATCAAGATATTATCTTTGTCCGTCTCTGCTCTCCAGCCGCTTCGCCGTGATTCATTCAAGCCTCCGTAACGACAAAATAGTAATAGGAGAAATGCGGCAACAGCGCGATTTGACTCTCGATACGTCTCGGCAACTATGTATTTTCTACATTTATCGGCTAGCTTGGACTTCCACCGATTCTGATGGTACATAGCCCGAATATACCATCAACGCCGGTGACGGAGAATCCTTGAAGCATATTTCTGTCATTTCTCGAGTCTGCCTCAGTACACGAGTTATAAATTCATTATTATTTCCACGTACGGTGCTTATTAGCGTTCAAACGCACCAGACCCGCCTGCACGAATGTCTACTGGAGGCAACTATACCCGCAAAAGCTTCCTTCTTGCGGATTTCAGGGCGTAAGTTGTAATTTACGGTGTGTTTACTACATCACTTATACGTATACGCTGGTGCTACGGGGCTCGAATGTACCACCAGCGCTGGTGACGGAGAAGTCTTGAAGCTTCATTCTGTCAGTTTCCGAGTCATAAATTCATTATTATTTCAATGTACGGTGCTTATTAGCGTTCAAACGTACCAGACCCGTCTGCACGGATGTATACTGGAGGCAACTATACCCGCAAAAACTTCCTTTTGGCCGATTCCAGGACGAAAGTTGTAATATACGATTTGTTTACTACACGCGTGTATGTACACGCAGAATTTAGCTTGTGTGAGCGTACGCACACATTCAAGGCCCGCTGAGACGGCAGCCTTAAACCCAAGGCGTGAAAAACTAGGACCCGAATATAGCGGACCATACCAAATAACTGAAATCATAGGGAATAGTAATCTGAAGATAGCAATAACTTTAAAACAAACTAGAATCGTACATATGAACAGGGTAAAAAAGGCCTATCTACCGGAGGAAATTCAACAAAATACTATTGCATAAAGAAGGAAAATAAAATGTTTTAATAAAACTTTTAAATAAATAAAATTAAATAAAATTATAAACAAAAGAGGAGCATTCACATTAGTCCAGCGAAACAAAAGCGAAATTCATTACACAAAGTTGCAACCCTGCAGAGGAAGTCTATATAAGGAACAACGGACAAAGGATTTCATCATTGTTACAAAGTATTTGGTCGTGTCCAGACATAAGAATTTTTTTTACCAAAATGGAAAATTTCACGTGCTTAAAAAGGTATTACGACAACGGAATTTTTAACCACAAAAGTGGTTTCATTTGCGTCGTATGCACGCAGAAGTACGATATAGTGGATGAAGAGCCACTAGGCACACATTTAATTGCCACAAGAAACTTGATAAAGTGGCGAAGGTGTCGCATATGCCACCGAACTTTATATATCGCCAGGCCAGCCAGGGAGTGCGAAGAATGCATGGAGGAATGTCTCTAAACAATTAACATTTTTCTCAACACATTACACTTACAGATACACACTACACACACATACACAATGTAATTAACACTCACACCTAGTACATAAGTTTTATGTCTTTTTCGCAAATTTAAATTTTTTTTTTTTTTAATAAACATATAAATTCTCTAAATAATCAATAGTAATAACCTATTAATCCATAACTTCCTATAAAATAACCTAAAAATCCCAATAACCTAAAAAATAACATAGTTGCATATACGGCTGCAAATGCGAAAATTTTAAAAAATTCCGCAAGAGGGCGCCACTATAAGAGGCCCTCAAACACGTTCAAACTCGCGCTTGCGCCATGTTTATTCATTCGTAGCCAAGATGCCGAAACGGTCAGGCAATCGACATTTTCGAAACAAAAAAAGCAAAGAATTAGAAAGAATATTCAGGGAGATGATGGAGGTTCCTCCCCTAATATCACCACTCCCAATATCTCCACAGAAAATGGTAATATACCTATTAAAATTCTATTCTCCTTTCAAAATCTAATAAATTCAAACCTTCAAGACACCACTTCACACCCCGCCGAATTCTCCACCGGACACTCTTCCCACAACGCCAGAGTATCCAAAGACTCCGGAAATCAAAATTCCGAAGCCACCGGATTTTGATTTCAAAATCCCAAACCCACCAGCACCAAAATGGCCAAGCCTAAGACAGATCCACGTCCCCGAACCAGACTGGGACTGGTATAGAACCTTACCTAAAGAAGATCCACGAAGAAGAATTTGGCGAATCTTGGGATTATTTGGAACGGGCGCAGCCAGCCCTTATAAGCCGAGCATATAAATTAATAACTATATATATAAATAATCGCTTAGTTCGTAACCCTCCTCATACAAGTCTCTCGAGGACGAGAGATTCCCCAGGGGGGGAGGTGTAACGTCCCACGGGGACTCGAACCGGTCATTACCGACCGTCGGTAAAACAGAATAGTACTACGTTACCACGCAACCAGCCTATGTTACCGCGCATACCTACAGTATTGTCTCATTGTGGACTCGGTTTGGTGTACACGATGTGGGTTTTTCGCTATCCCCACCACTTCTGTCTCACTCTTGTCCGGCGAAGGCGAGAGCGAGATGGAACGAGAGCGAGCGAGAGGCACTGGAAGCGAGCAAGGGCGGTACGAGACAAACGACGCGTTGATGTTTTGTCTCGCTCCGTCTTTCGGACGCCGTCACACTGCGTCCTTTGCGTGCGCGACGGGCGTGCGCAATGGTCACGAGCCCACGTGTGAGCACGGAAACCATTTCGCAAAATTTTGACGCAGGCACGATTCCATCTGAGGGTTCGCGCCCGTCGCGCACACTCGCCGCGCACGCAAAGCGTTCCATCTCGCTCTACCCTTCGACCAGAAAGAAGCGAGAAACGAACACTCGGAATTAAGGCTCTGTTCAGGATGTGGGTTCAACGCCGGTCCCGACCAGCGAGACCACAGCGAGGAAATACTGTATTGTATAAACTTTTATACATTAATATTAAACCAAGCATAGATTAAAGAAACAAATATTATAGAAACATTAGAAATAATTAAATATAAGTACTGTCAAAAGCGCAAAACAAAATATAATATAATAAGCGAGAAAACTGCAAATTAAGATATATTGACTCACTGCGCATGCGCCAGCCCGCCAATTTTCCAGTATAAAAGGAGGCGCACGCAGCGGAGTGCTCAGTTCAAGGCTACATTCAAAAACACGCTCTTTAGTTGACGAATGTTTAGACCTAGAGGAAGCTTAAGTTTCAACCAGTGAGATTGAGATCGCTCCGGAAACGGTAGCGGCTGATCTCCAGTGTATAAAAGTTACTGGTGCACCTCTTTGGACTATTTCATTTGAAAACTATAGCACCTTACTCCTACAAAGGCATTGAGATCGCTCTGGAAACGGTAGCGGCTGATGTACTTGGTAAAAGCGAGGTCTGTTAGAGCATAGAACCAAAACTCTGTCAAAAGAATGAGATCGCTCTGGAAACGGTAGCGGCTGTTCTTACTACAGACATTGCCAAGAGTTACTAGATCGCTCCGGAAACGGTAGCGGCTGTGCTCTGCAAAAAATACTTAGCCACGTAGCATATAATATAAGATAAAAAACGTAAATACACAAAAACATAAGATATATAATCGTAGTTGTAAGTAATATTATAATCATTGTTAGTTTAAGTGTTGTTTTTCTAATAAAGTCATTGTTAAGTTTAAGTTGAATTTAAATTCTTTGTTCTACCAACGAACCCCCACCTATCCTATTCTCGAGGGACGCCGCTCTCTGCTCGAGAACCTGCTAACGCTAGTCGTCCCCGGACAACCGAACGTTACAGCGGTGTTGAAATGAGAACGAGACGATGTTGAGAAACAACTCGCGTGGGTGCCACGTGGCGTTCGCACGATTTCACTAATCGCGTTGCGGTGAGAGTTAAATTCTTATCAAGACTTGATCGCGCTGCGACGAGTGTTCAAAAAAGCAGGAGAAGAGCGTGAGAAAGACTAACGTAATTGCTGGTGATCGCGACTCGAGAAAACAACGATCCGTTTACTACAATTCGCACACAGAGAGTGAGGTAATGGCGGACCAACGCAACCGCGTCTTCTCCGTTCTTCTAGAACCCCGACGCGGCCCGCTGATTGCTGCATCGATCTCGGCGATGGTTGATCGATGGCCGCTGATTGGCCGCTCGCCCAGCGATCCGCGTTGCTGGATCGCTGTCCGCGAGGTGCTGCCATGAGAATGCGTGTGGCGGCGTGGGAAACTAATTCCATTCCCAAACAATAAGCTTAGTATAAGATAGGATAAGAATAGTGTAAGATGATGTAAGATAGTGTAGGAATAAAGAGATAGAACGACAAGAAAGCCTCTCGTTACTCGAGGCACGGTCTTCAAACCCCCCACTACTATCCGTTTCCAGAACAAAGGGCGATATCAAAAACTGTTATACTTTATTTTCGACTAATTTTTTTGCAGAATCACAATATTCTCGCTTGTGTGAGTTCTGAAAACAAGTACAATCTATCTATATATCTATCTATATAAATAAAAATGTAAGTGTTCGTTTGTTCAAAATCTTAAACCTCCGAAACCACTGGACGGATTGTGATGCGGGTTGCACCGTTGTGTAAAGCATTTCTCGAGGAAGGTTTATGTGTATGCGACATTAAGCTATGACAAATAGAAGCCAAGCAATGACGATTTTAGTGAAGCAAGGTTTTCGTGAATCGCAGCGCTCACAGAACAGCTAACGATGGGACTCGCATCCCCACCACTGTACGGGCAACCGTCACGCGCATCTCTTTCGCACACAGCGGTGCTCGCCACTCTATGTATAAGATCCACAACACTAAATTCTACATATTGCGCGGATGGACCTATATATCGCACCTGCAGCTTTATTGTGCTTTAATGAGCTTCTTACTTATTTCGGTTTTCTATCATTACACTTATCATTAATCATTAATCATTAAATAAACATATGGGGTGGTGGGGGCTGCATCGCAGTTCGTACAGTGATTCTCGAGATTAGCGGGATCAAACATACAGACGCCTACCGGGGACTTTATTTTATACTATGTAAAGATAAACATGAATCAGTCACGGTAATAACTCGGGCGAAGCCGAGACGGAGCATGCTAGTATTAGTATAAAATTAAGAGTATGAACGTGGAGAGGTATACAGGGTGTCCCAAAAATGCTGCGGATCCTTAAAGGGGGTGATTCGGGGGGTGATTGTAAACAACTTTTTCCTTTGCGAAAAAGTTCTCCGAGCGCGAGTCTGACAGCCGAGTTCCCGCGCTAGCGTGGCACGCGCCGCGCTGCGAGTTGTGAACAAGCATCTCGGCATGCAACGAAGAAAATTGTGTAGAATGGCAAATGAAAAAGACGTAACAAATAAAATCGAACGCGTTGTCATGGTTTGTTTGTTATTTAAATTGAATAATGAATAAAGGATAAATGGATGAAAAGCACGTGTAACGTAAAAAGACGAATACACAGGTTTCTTTTTAGAAGATTCGAAAATAATAATTATTTGAAGTGGGAGGATAAGGAATACGTAAATTTCCTTGTGTTAATAACGTAGCCACGAAAAGGTAATGTAACGGGAAATTAACGAAAAGTGATCGTAGTTCGTTAGTGTTGTTCGCGAAAGCGACACTATTTACGCCATCTCCCAGGCCTACCGGTAATTAGGCAATGGTAACGGCCCGCTGACTCATGTGGAGCGTCGATCACTGCCCCTTCCATCAACTTGCGATCGATGGAAGGGGGACTCTTCTTCCTTCCAGGAAATCACTGCCGATTTCCTGGAATTCAGACGCTCTCTGCTAGTGACACGTACCTTTTGCTTACGCACATTGCTTGCGTTTAGTTCAATTATTTCTAGGCTTCGCGACTTTGCTTCGCCAGCGACAATTGCTTCGCTTGAGCTTATTAACTATTTCGAATCACCATTTGTATGTTATAATTAGTGCTACTTGTTTGTGTCAATAACTGTTAAGTTTATTGTGCTTGATTTTGTAAATACATTTAAATTATAACTCCAGAATATACGTTGTCGTGCTGTCCTAACTATTGTAAAATAAACTCTGTGCTTCGCTAATTGTGTAAGAGCTTCCGTGCACCGATCCGCTATTCTTTATTGTAACAGTGTGATAAAAATCCGTAATTCAATAACGGCCAGCACTGTTGCTGACAACGAATAAGTCTGTTTAAAAAGCCTGAATAAATATTTTCGTACGGGAATTTTGAGAATTATCGCCGGAAATAAGTCGTCGCTTGCGTTAAATTTAAAAATGAATGATTACCAATAAAGTAACTAAAACTCACCTGTTACAAAGTATAATTTTGCGGATCAGCGTTAGAGAGTTGTAGGTGGGAATAATGAGGTACGAGCAAACGATTTAGACGCAAGAGACTAATTAGAATTAAAGGTTCGAAAGTAATTATATTGTTTAACACTGAATTCGTTTATAGACACAATTCTACATGCAGTTGCAGTCAAGGCAGTTTAAAGCGGCACAATTAGTTATTAAGGGAAGAGGTCACTGAAAAAATCGCGATTTCGACCATTTTTAAGAATTTTTTTTGCATTTTCGGCAAGTCTGAACCCTTGTTCAACCGTACACAACGTGGTTTGACATTCAGTGTTGCCTTTCTACCAGAAAAACCTATTTTTCTAAAACCTTGCGAAAGAGCTGAAAACCAAAACCTTCGTTTTTCGGTATATTTCTCTATTATTTATCTCTTTGAGTATGTTCAATCGCTGACTAGTGTTTCGGGAAATCTAAATTAACTGCGTGGCCTTGACATTGTTTATAAACTAAACTACGAACGCTTTCTTACAAAGTACAGTATGTGATTGAGTTCGTGGTCAGGCTGCGTATCCCTCGGCTATCTGTAACGCGGCCAATAACTCCGCCATGTACAGTAGGTAAATCTCTAAGCGGGCCCAAAAGGGTCACTGGCTGCCGACAGAGGTCAGTCTCTCCGGGCGCTAAACACCATATTTTTTTAAATCTTTCAAAACTTCGGTTTACGTGAGAATACAGAGTGAGATTTTATGGTGCAGTGAAATTAGCTGGTATAAAACGAGTGAAATGGACCTCATTAGCCGAAAATATCGCAAAAGTAAGAGTAGAGTGAAGCGTGCTATTATTATAGGTTATAAAGTGATTGCAGAAAACATATGTATATTTTATCAATTTGATATTTTCTGTCGGGTTGCAAAATTTACTTCTAGTGTTACAGAAATGCTATTGTAAAAAATATGCCAAATGTAAAGGCCATGGAAGATGCTGTGATGGCTACTTTAGATCACTGTAGCTCTGTAGACAGCAATCCTAACCATGCCAGATGTCCTAAGGGCAAGCAACCAAAGTGAAACCCTGATACGAAACACTGTCAAATGAAAATTTGATGGCAAGGTGCTGTGAGGGAGGCACTTAAAATGCAAATTAATCTCTCCATGCAAAAGTGTGCAGATTCTGCCCGAAGACAACATTTGTATCGGAGGCAAGACTTGAAGTAGCTGTGGCATGTGCTGTTTCAGAATTTGATATGTGTTATGTACGCTCATTGACAGTGAGGAAACAAACAGCTGGGCAAGTTGTTCTAAAACAGCTATAAGTATAGCAAGAGACAGAGACAACAGAAGAGAAACCTGCAGTACATAACAGCAATCCAGTACAAGAAAGCGCTTTAAGAAGAAACAAAACATAAAGAGACGCAAGATTGATGAGGATGTGTATCAACCAGGTGGATTTTAGACTATACAAAAAGGGAAGTGGTCTGGAATTTACTCTTTAGATTTAAAATGCAATTATCTCAAAACTTACTTTTTTAATATATTTAATGTTCCTTGCGCAAAACTGTTGGTCCGATTCTCTTACAGCTTGGCGTGCTTCAAGAGTAACATGAAAGCAAAAAGATTGTGTATCGGCATGAAGAAATTTGCAAAACTCTTTGCGCTGCGCTTGCTTTTCCTCAAAATTTTGATGAAATTTTGCATTTTTGACATTTAATAAATTCAATCATTTTTAGCTTAAAAAGTATGAGACGTAGAAACTTCTCGATACACAATTTTTTACTTTACTATGGACCCTTCTTCGCTGTAAAACCTGGAGGCTGTGGCATCACACACTTTGCGCAAGAAGGTTTTTGAAGTTATGATTGATTTTTGTAACGTAATGTAAATTCTATGAAAACCAGTGATTAAAACTATGTCCCGACTGGCATAAGGGCTTTACTTCAAACCTACTTCCTTCCCTTAAGAGGAATTCCGCATGTCTCAAATATTTTCGGATTTCAAAATTTCAGTGACCTCTTCCCTTAAGGTATGAAGCTATCGATTTAACATGTTTAGAGTAATAAATACGGTTGTAATTTGAATTTCTGTACAAGGTCAAGCAACGTTAAATACACGAATTTTACACGCACGAAGAACAGTTTCTTTACAATAATTATTAGATTTAGAATAACGGTATTAAGCACAAGCTAACTATTTTATCTTGCGAAGCAATGTCGCGAAGCGTAGTATTTCGAAGCAAAGGCGAAAAGTAGCGCAAGCAATGTGCGAAGTGAATGTATAGTTACCAAGCGATAACGAGGTCAAGATCAGAGTGGACTATCCAGGAAATCTAGCTCGATTTCCTGGAAGGAAAAGCCTTCCCCTTCCATAGATCGCGAGTCGATGGAAGGGGACGTGATCAGCGCTCCACATGAGCGAGCAGGCCGTTGTCATTTTGCCTAATTAGCGACGATTGTCCAGAGGTGTCGTTACTGTGTCGCTTTTGCGAACATCACCCCTGTTGGAAATTCACCTGCAGCTTGAAAATCTGTGTCACAGGGTCACTGAACCGATCCTGGTCATCGATGGACGAGCCCAGTGCACAGCTGATCCCAGGTATACGACACTACCCAAAGTTAAGGGTCGCAATGTCAGGTGCGTCCAGGTCAACGTGCCGAATATTCACTTCACTGCACGGCTACTAACACTGATCACTTTATTTACTTTTTATGGAACCTGTTGTTCCTACGTTTTAAAAATTGGTGGCCCCGAAAGGGGCCGATTATTGCCAATTGAAGAATCAGGATATTCTAGCGCAAATGCTCGCGCAGCAGCACTTGCGTTCCCGTCGTTCCGGGCGTACACCCAGAACATCCGATAGTATTCCTGGGCTGTAAACATTTCTGCAACGCGATTTCTAGCTGACTGACAGGATTTTTTCCAAGCAACTTCCGCTACCCCCAAGTACCTTCTCTGGATCCATTATGAGTTAACTCCCACCAGGCCAAGAGGCTTTAGATAAAAAGAAGCCAGCACACTTTCGGAACATACGTGTTTTGCAGAAGTGCACCGAAAACTTTCACAAAAGCCCGCGCTGCGTCCTTCTACTGCCAATGTACCCATTGCTTCGAGATAGAAAACAGACACCACGTGTATCGGTTCGAAAGGGTCCGAAGGGAAGAGGCGCAGAAAGTCTTCGAGTTGCTATAAAGAAGAAAATGCATACCATTCCTGTTTCCCCTTTCCGACACGCTGAGTTCACGTCTACTACGAGGCGGAACCAATTAAGTGATAAATTATCCGCAACTGTAGGAAACCGTTCTCTACCGCCGACTGGCGGGACAATACGGTCATAAACCGCGACCCTGGCGAAATGCTCTGGCTGATCAGCCTGATTAATTTGGAGAACTAGAAATTACAGAGTATTATCCAGCATCAATACGTCTCGCGGAGAGACACAGGAAAAGATGGGGTACTCCGCTGACTGCGCGTAATCCCGCCTGCTTCGCCCTACCCTCAAATTAAAGACGGATCCCTTATCTCTCGTGTCTAAACACGCGCTCGAATTGCAAAACAAAAGCACGCGTCGACGTATTCCGTGGGAGAGAAGGTGGGCCTTGGGGAGGAGATATTGCTGTGAAGAGGGCCTCTTGAGGACAGTGGCCGTTTGGCAGGGATGCAGGGCAGATTGGTTCGACTAGGGCTAATCGGACTTCAAGCCCACCGTCTCTCGCACGGAATACGTCGACGTGTAAAAACGGACCTTCAGTTTAGGTCATCAGTTTCTTCTTCCTGTTGCTGTTCGCTCCAGAAACTGCGGAGCTTTCGAGGTACGTGGGATGATGCTGAAGGCTTCGTGCGTGGGCCACGCTTTCTACTGCATACCCTCTCCTTTGCCGCCTTCAGTTCCACTTGCATGCGCAATTGGAAGTCGGATCGAGTTGACTTGTCGAACTTACAATTCCGACACACACCGTTTGAAAAAGAAATGTATGCAAAGTACGTTAGCATCAATGGAACATACAAGAATAGTAACGATAATTTTACGTAAAAAGATGAAAAGTGCTTATTGCTTCGTACCAAAAATCGCCATCGCGATACGCTTGATCTTAGTCAACGATTGATCTTCGATACGATTGATCTTAGTCCTTCGCGGCCAAACCAAGTGAATGACGACTTTAAGTCGTCCAGCAGTGCTTCCTTGAAGCAACACTTGACCGCTCCCTTCAAATCGATTCCGCCCACGTATTCGAAATACTATACCTAAACAAAGGGAGTAAAGATTGATGTAAGTATATATTATACTAGCATGCCCCGTCTCGGCTTCGCGCGAGATCGTAGCGTGACTGATACGTGTATATTAGAATTAATATCTTTTCTATACCTATTATATAAAAACAGAGCCGATTTTTATATTCGCGCAAAACTCAAGACCTGTTGAACTGATCTTCCTCAAATTTTGACACGTTATTCCTATATACTCTAAGACGGACATATGCTATGTAGCATGTCTCAGAAACGCGTTATTAACATGTAATTAACATGTAATTATATGTAAACATTCCATGTGTACTGTTTTGCATACCACGTGATAATAAATTTGCAAAACCAGTTTGTACCCCAACGATCATTCTGACATATATATCCGCGATAATCCAGTTCTCTCGCGAGAAAGTGCTCGAAAAGCTTCGCCACCTGGTGGTAACATCGCGGTACTGCTACGGGCGAGGTATCGCGCGGGCTGAATATGCACATGCGCGCGCAAGTAGACTGTCGTATATAGGGGTCACGTGGTCGGCCAAACAGTCGTACACGTGAAATCTTTGCATATAAATTACATGTTAATGACGCGTTTCTGAGACATGCTACATAGCCTATGTCCGTCCTAGAGTATGCAGGAATAACGTGTCAAAATTTGAGGAAGATCGGTTCAATAGGTCTTGAGTTTTGCGCGAACATAAAAATCGGCTCTCTCTTTATAAATAGTAAAGATATAAAAGTAAATAAAAGATTAATTTCGTTTTCACTTACGACTTTGGAATATGTGTCGTCATCGATGTCCTCAAAGCAGTCCACCTCCTGAACTGAGGACAAGGGGAGGACTGCTGGCTTCGTGGGTCGACCAGTATTATAGGTAGTCTGCACAGATTTCTGAATACTCATCAAGAGAGTATTCATTCTTCTGCAAACAGAACGGATGGAGACGTAACGTATTAATAAACACGATACACGCGATACTTACATTAGCTCTGCCTCGATCCGATTGCGCCCCGTGAGATCTTCCATGCTCCTGCGAACATTAACATTTATAAACAAATATCCTTAGATTAATATTTTTATAGCAAAAAAAAAGAAAAAATATAAATTTACCCATTATCAGGGTGTTTGAGAATATGCCTGTTGAGCACGCCGGTTGAAAGTGATAGGTTAGGAGCGACAGTGAGGAGGTGCACACAACACAATTTGCGCGGTGAGAACTTGTCAATTTATTAAAGACACAATGATTAGAGATGAGACGTGTTGATAATATTTATCACCGCACAAGAGTGAAATACAGACTTATGAAACCACGCGGTTGCGCCGCGTGGTGACTACACAATTATATTATTTGACAGATTAATGACCAGCGGCGGTGGCCGTGATGGAAACACCGGTTCTCGTTAGCTAGATCAGGTTCCCGTCTGAGGTTAGCCCACGTGTGCTTCACGTTCCCGTCTCGTATGAGATTGTCCGAGTTATTTGCTCGAGTTAAGAGGTTATCACAGTTGCGAAACAAATCGATTTCAATTGGATACTAATCTATTAGTTGTGGGAATATTTATTAAGTTGATGAGCACGCAACTTATTGATTTAATAACAAAATCGGTGAACCTAACCAAAAAAACGAACTACCAACCTCAAACGAGGGGCAAAATGCCAATCCGTTTAGTGCGGTAGTGAGAAAAGACAGAAAGAGAAAGATGCAGAATTCTGAAATCAACAATCCAAGGAAAATACATAATCAAGAGAGTAGAATCCATACTCAGAACCGATTTCAGATACTCGAAGGCAACAATGGGATGGATATGGATGAAACTAACAAGGAAGAAGATGACATAGTAAACATGAAGAGCAGCAAGCACCCCCCACCGCTAGTGCTACATGGAAAAATTGAATCATATTCAAGTTTCACCAAGACATTAAAAGACCTGCTAAAACAAGATTATCATGTGAAGTACCATACTGAATTTGCGGAAGTATTCACATCAACGAAGGAGCAATATGAGTTACTCAAAGCAATATGACAACAGCAACAACTAAGCTTTCATACATACACGGACAAAAATGAAAAAAGAAAAACCTTTGTCATAAAAGGTTTACGTGAACAAACAGAATGCCAGGACATAAAGCTTGAACTATCAGAACTAGGATATGAAACAATCAATGTAAACGTAATGAAAAATACCATACAACCAAAATATATGGTTTCTATGAAAGGAAATATACAGCTAAATAAATTGAGGCAAAGTGTTAAACACATAACGAACACAAAAATAGAATGGGATAATTATGTGAATAAGAGAAGAATAACACAATGCCACAGATGTCAAACTTGGGGGCACGCCACTACAAATTGTTACGTCAAACCAGTGTGTTTAAAGTGCGCTGAACAGCACTTAACAAAGGACTGCACAAAAAGCAAAGATACTCCTACAAAGTGTGTAAATTGTGGGGGTGACCATCCAGCAAACACCATAACATGCCAAGAATACATGAAAAGGATCCAAATACTAGAAGCCAGAAGTGTTACCACGCAACAGAGAAGCAAGCAAAAAGGAAAAACAGGACCCAAACCAGTATTTGATTTAATGTACCAGATGCAGTTTCCTAATTTAAGACAACGAACTGCTTCAATGACGCAAAGCAATAATGTACACTCTGTATGGGATCAGCCACCCTCAATAGCAGCCAGGAAGACCCCGTACACTGAAGCACAACACAGCATGCAACTAAATAGCAACGATACTAATCAACACGAAATAAACAACACGGTAACATTTAGTCCAGTTAGTAGTACACATATACAAGATTTTATCTCTCTTGCGAAATAAATAAATGAACTAAACACAATATGTAACATCAGAAAAATGCTCATCGCAGTCAGAAACTTTAAAAATAGTTTGCAACAATGTAATAATTTCAATTATTATTAGAATTCTGCGAAAAACATAATAATGAATAATTTGAGTATTTGCAGCTGGAATGCAAATGGTCTGCGACATAGAGTAGGAGAACTAATAGACTATATTTCACGTACAAAAATAGACATAGTATTAATAAGCGAAACAAGATTGAATGAACATGTAAAACTTAAAATTAGAAACTACAAGTGCCTTAGAAAAGACAAAGGAAGCACTGCTGGAGGCTTAGCAATACTTATTAGAAATAACATACCGCATAAGGAAATCTACATAACTCCAGATACATCTATAGAATATCTAGGTATTAAACTAGCTAAGGTCGGGGCCAGATATATTGGCCGGTGAGTTTCGTGAGGGGTATTCTCCCACCACACAGTTTGCCTGCCTCGGTGCTCCTTTTCTCAACGTTTTCTGACTCGCTCTCGTTTCATCTCGCTCTCGCCTTCACAGAACTAGAAAGAGCCAGAAGTGGTGGGGATAGTGTCAAGCTTCTGGGGTGTAGGCCAAACCGAGCTGTCAGCTGAGAAATACACACATCAGAATAGGTGTGCGTTAGTTACGAAAAAATTCAGGAGCTTTATTGGTCAGAACATTGATACTTTCTCGATAGCTTCATCTCGTATTGGTCTACGCATAGCTTCGTAACGCACACAACTATTACGCTATGAATAAATAACAGCCAAACGGCTAGGTTCAGGCGGAGCCGAGCAGCGTTCCCGTGACCCCACCATACCCTGCGAGGACCACGCAACTCCAACAGACAAATCCACGATCGTCAGATGGTGGTGGCTGATTTCTCCTCGATCGCTGCTCGCGAAAACGAATTCACCGGCCAATATATCTGGCCCCGACCTTAGTAATGTAAATATTATAGCGTTATGCAATAGCCCAAACGAAATATATACAGCCAAAGATATAGAAAAACTTACTAACATAGGTAATAAGGTTATTTTGGTGGGAGATCTAAATGCACGTTGTTACGTTATGCGTCAGGCAGGCGCCAAAAGACAAGGATCATCCCAAACCCGTGACAAAGGACCATCGCATAACTTCTCATTAGGTCCACCGGATACACCGTTACCGATAGATCCTAGCGTTAGATCTCTCCGGACCTTCGCAATAGATCTTAGCGGTAGATCTCCTAAGAGAATCTTCCCGCCAAATCTTGCTACCTGACTTTCCCGCCAGACTTTCCCGCCAAAAACCAAGGAAAGCGTCATACCCTCAAGGGGTATAAAACCCCTGGGGCTCCACCGACGCCAGAGACTCCAGTACGAACCTTCGACTCAAACACTTGTTAAAGCGTAACCTTAAGCACGGTTTTCATTCTTGTATTAAAAGTCTATTCCTACCAGCGGCGGTGGCCGTGATGGAAACACCGGTTCTCGTTAGATCACCGAAGTTAAGCATCACGGGGCGGGTACTGGGGAAAGATGGGTGACCACCACCTTTCTCCCGGTACTCCGTTCGCTGCTGGGACCCGAAGGGAGAGAGAGGAGGGAAAATAGAGACTATAGTTCGTTGGGCAATAGAAGCAAATATGCTTGAAACGCCATCTCTGTATAAAGACAGGAAAAAAAACTCAAACAAACAGATTAATGAGTGTTCAAAAGAGCTGAGTGATTTGATGTGGAGAGTGTTCACAATGAGTTGAGTGTTCACAATGATTTTTCACAAAGAATGAGTGTGAGACATGCTCGAGATTAATACAGAAAACGCGACGCGTATCCGACCGATCTTTCGAGCACATAGGCACAGAGAGAGAGTTCAATTATGAGTTTAAAGCACTAAGTGTAAACGTGAGTGTGAGTTTTCAATGGTGAGTGATACTTGAGTGCGAGAAACAAAGATAGTCTTTGAGAATCGCGAATGATACGTTTACACGACCGTTGCAAGCAAAGAGATACAAGAGTGAGAAAAATGGTCGAGAGCCTCTCGCGCATCTTCTCCATTCCGTTGGATCATCGACGCAACACGCTGATTGGTCTATCGATCCTCGCTGATTGGCTGATTGCTAGTCGATCAGCGTTGCTGTATCGCGGTCCGCGAGGTGCTGCGGTGAGTGCGAGTGTGGCAGCATTGGGAACTAATGCTTTCCCAAACACAGGGAGTTGGGTCGGCGCTGTATTATGCTGCAACGGCTCACTGTGGGTCACAGTGGCGCGTGCAGACGATGTTCCTGGATCTGTGAATTCTTCGAAGACAGAAACATTGGCGGCATAACAGTAGGAACACCATTCGACGTTGTTGGAACATCTTTCTGCAGGACTATCCCCAGATCCTGGATGTCCTGCTCAATTGATGGTCTCGGCGCGGTCGACGTCCTTCGCCGTTTCGGAATATCCTCCTCCGAAGACGTCGTTTGGTATCGTGTGGGTTTCACGACCACACGTTTCCCTCGTTTCTCCATGCCAGCCTGTAAGTAAAAAAAGTACATATTACGATATTTAGCAAAGCCGTGTTAGATGTTTTTTCCATTTTACATGCAATATTTTATGCACCAATTATTCTCACCTTTTCCATATTATATTTTTATGTATCTTAATTGTACGAAACCTCAAGACGAACCTATGTAACGTACTATTCAATAATTCGAGTGTAACGCCATGAAGGCTTCAACAGTAGACAACGTGAAAAAATGACCCGTCATCAGAGATTAACAAGGATACGTGTAAATATGGTTTTACTTGTGAAGAACAATACAAAAAAAGAAAATGTAAATATTATAGCACGTCACTCACCAGAAAATAGTTGTAACTTACCAAAAAGAGGAGACGAAACACTAAAACTACCATGGCGGCCACCTTACGCGAGAGGCTTACACAAGGGAGAGGGACTAGCAGCGCGATACTTCTAACGAAAATAAATACTGAAGAATTTGAACACTACGGCTTCTCGCTGTGTGTAATAACAGCAACGACATAGCTACGGATTTCTAAGGGGATGGGGTCGGCGTTCTTGTCAATGGGCGTACTACTGTGAAAAGGAATTCTATAATATTTAGCGCGAACCTACCCGAAATAAAATTTCAGTGCTCAATGTGGGGCATTTATATACGCCAAGAGCGGAAGACTTCATGGCGATATCATAAAAAATCATCGACCTCTAGAAAATTTTGAATACTTAAACGATTGGAGTTATTGGATTCCACGCTAATATTGAAAATTACGCAGATCGAGCCGTCGACTGAGATGCAACAATTATCGCGTACATTTATGCCCAGAGATATGCTATTGAACTTTATCTTACGGTCTTGAGAACAATTGGGGTCGTTACTAAGCGGTCTAGATACGCAAATAGAAAAATCGACATTACAATGAATATTTGTGCCATGAAGTTGTCTCTCCCTTATCCTATTGAAATATTGTTGGAGAGGAAGACTTGGCTTTCGCATATAATTTTAGAAATGGACATGTTGTCATATGGAAAAGTAGAACATGAATCTAAATTACCAAGACGTCTGACATCGGTAGTTAGGTGAAGAAGACCATGGACGTTATAACTATTAAAAGTTGGGCCATAAAGTTCTTCGTTACGAAGAACAAATTTCTCCAGAGCTGACTCTGCGAATCTCAAGTGTGTGCTCGATGGAGATTCTGAAACCAAAATCCGTATGGCCGCATGTAAGAATAAGAAATGATTGTATGGGGTTTTCTCCAGTACCCCATTCCGTATAACTGGCCCTGTATACAGAAGGAACTGACGACATTCGGTCGACCTCCTATATGCCGCTGTGGTTTTCTATAAAAAAGGAAAGTTCAATAATAAGTGGTCCACGGCACCTTTTCATGGCCATTCAAACGTCAAGGTACTTACCTGACAATCTCCTTCAAATCATTGATCCTGTCATTCAACAAAATGCATATTTCGCACACCCTGAAAGCTTGGTTCTGACTATGGCGCTGGATGAACGGAGGCACGTGAGAGAACTTGCTCTGAGGAGAATTCTCAAATCAAGATCGTTACCTTCTAAGCAAAAAACGAAGGTACGAAGTTTTATAGTGCCCACACTCAAGTTTGATGCTCACGAGTATTTTAATATAATTGATTGGTCCTCCGCAAAGTTGTCGTCACCTCCTCTTTTGAGCAATGTTTCGAACGAGCACATTTCCCACCTGATCGAGAGCGGGTTTGTTCCGGAATGGGATATAAGAGACTTTCCACCCCACACGCAATCAGTGGGGAGATGTGTCAAGTTGGTCTCGGAATCGGCACAGAAGGTTGTGAGTTTCGAGAATAGGGACGGATTTATACTTTAAAATCAAGAGGCCTAATGCGGAAATTCGAAACCAAGGTACAATTGTTAACAAAAATTTAATGTTCCCCAGAAATATTGTTATAATTAACGAATGGTTGGTTGGTTGGGTAGGGTGCGGGTGGAACTCGACGTGTAGCCACCTTCTCGTGGTGAGTTCTGAGTCGTCCTCAATTTCATATGGACGAGCCAACAGCTGCACAGCAAATTTTTATAGAAGCTTCTCCCCCAAGCCATTGAAATAATAACAGAAATGTTATACCGGAAGTGTCTTTTGGTGTGTTTAAATATCATTTTACGACATCGGTAAATGTGAATAATACGAGGAAAATGTTTTTCAACTATTTTAAGAAATTTGGTATTTTTCCCAAAAGGGTATAGCCGGTTAAGACGGTCAAATGTGCCCCTGAACCAAATTCAAATCCCGATGAGTCATTCGAAAGCTTATAAAAAAAGAATGATTTCTGTCAAGTTTCAACCTTGTATCTCTACCCGGGGGGTAGTAAAGGGTAAAAATAGAAAATCAGGTTTTTGCCGAATTTCTACTATACCAGGGAATGAAAAATTTTGAAAAAATTCAGAGGCATATCTGTTATAGGGGCACATATTAGGGAATTATTTCAGATTTTTAAATTGAAAAACCAAGCTGTGAAAAATAAAAAACGTCAAAAAATGATGAAAAATGCCGGTTGTGTATCGAAGCAGTTGCAGAACTATAATCATATTTTTACTGTAAGTACGTATCACTGTTACTATTGTCCTGAATTTTTTTCAGATTTTTCAATTTGGTGCGCCGCAGTTAAAAAAATTAAAAACCGAGTTTTTCGTCGTTTTTTCCGTCTGAGAGTAACTAATAGGTCGAATTTTCGTACATACTTTATGGAATACGTCTTTTATGCAATCTTCAATGTCTTCACACGCAGTAAAACAGCGTAGAAATTAAAAGAACTAAACATGCCGTGACACTACAGTGTAAAATGTGTAACATATTTTCAACGGCGTCGATGGTGCAGTGGTAAAGTGTTGGACTGCTGAATCGCTGCGAACTTTTTGATCGTCGGTTCGAGCCTCGGAAATTCTAAGTCCGCGCACAGTCATTTTTTTTCACATTAATTATGTATTTTTTCGATTTCCAACTATAAGACAATGGTCAATATTTATTTACAAAGTTTTTAATAGTATTTTTACGTATATTTCAACGTTTAATATACGTTGATTTTACGTATATTTCAACGTCATTAAAAACATTGTAAATAAATATTGACCATTGTCATATAGTTAGAAATCGAAAAAATACATAATTAATGTGAAAAAAAAATGACTGTGCGCGGACTTAGAATTTCCGAGGCTCGAACCGACGTTCAAAAAGTTCGCAGCGATTCAGCAGTCCAACACTTTACCACTGCACCATCGACGCCGTTGAAAATATGTTACACATTTTACACTGTAGTGTCACGGCATGTTTAGTTCTTTTAATTTCTACGCTGTTTTACTGCGTGTGAAGACATTGAAGATTGCATAAAAGACGTATTCCATAAAGTATGTACGAAAATTCGACCTATTAGTTACTCTCAGACGGAAAAAACGACGAAAAACTCGGTTTTTAATTTTTTTAACTGCGGCGCACCAAATTGAAAAATCTGAAAAAAATTCAGGACAATAGTAACAGTGATACGTACTTACAGTAAAAATATGATTATAGTTCTGCAACTGCTTCGATACACAACCGGCATTTTTCATCATTTTTTGACGTTTTTTATTTTTCACAGCTTGGTTTTTCAATTTAAAAATCTGAAATAATTCCCTAATATGTGCCCCTATAACAGATATGCCTCTGAATTTTTTCAAAATTTTTCATTCCCTGGTATAGTAGAAATTCGGCAAAAACCTGATTTTCTATTTTTACCCTTTACTACCCCCCGGGTAGAGATACAAGGTTGAAACTTGACAGAAATCATTCTTTTTTTATAAGCTTTCGAATGACTCATCGGGATTTGAATTTGGTTCAGGGGCACATTTGACCGTCTTAACCGGCTGTACCCTTTGAATTTTTGACCTCGATGCGCGATGGTCAAATATTATTCGATTTCAAAATCTTTTTTTACGTTGAATTTGTTCTTGCGTAAAGCAACTTTCGCGCACTATTACATTTCGAGTTTCAAAAAAAATCGAAATTCGACCCACTCTACTGGGGATCCCCCTGAGTTCCACACCAGAGCATGCTCCGGGGCTCAGAAGGTTCTCTACCAGGGGGGCTAGCGAGGCGGTTTCACGTATGTCCGCGCCTTGCTGCGGACCACCACGCTATTGTGGCACATTCGGGGAATTCGGGGTCGCATCCGAGCCGCGGTGGCAGTCCCCCAACACCTTGTCCCTCATCGTGGAGTATCGTGTTCCCCGAAACAGACTCAAAAAAGGGGGCCGGGCTACGAAGACGGACTCCGCAGCCCAGTCCACTAGATTAGCTTAACCTAATCTTCCTCCTTGAGTCCAAGTCCTGCGACGTCTTCACTCCTCTTGCAGTTGTCCTTCATACTTCGCAAGGCGGCGCACGTGGACCATCTTGCACTTCTTCCTGCGTGATCGTTGGATCCTTTAGACGACGTCGTTAATCCTGTCCACTACCGTGTAGGGGCCTTCCCAATCCGCTTGTTGTATCGGGCACTTCCCTTTTACTCTTCGTGGTTGGAACAACCACACTCGTTCTCCTGGCTGAAACTCCACCGCGTGAACCCGCTGGTCGTACCACGACTTCATCTTCGAACTGTAGACATCCAGACGGCGTCGAACGAACTCGTGAATCTTCGTCATCTTCTCTCGGATCCATTCGGAGTATCCCTGCTCGACGTCCTCTTCTTGTTCCACTTCCGGGGGCAGTCCTCTCCATAACTGCAGGGGTAGACGTAGTTCCTGGCCGTACAGGATCATCGTTCGTCTCCGTTGTGTAGCCTCAAGCCGTGCTGACCTGTAGGCGAGGAGGAACATGGGGATCCACCCGTCCCAGTCCCGCTGGTGCTCCGAAACGAACTTTGCGAGATATTGGAGCAATGTCCTGTTCAGGCGTTCTACCAGCCCGTCAGATTGAGGGTGCAGGAGAGTTGTTCGTGTCTTCCTGACTCCAAGCAGCTTCAGCAGTTCCTTGAAAACGGAGGACTCAAAGTTCCTCCCTTGGTCGGTGTGTATCTCCAAAGGTACACCATGACGACACACTACGTTGTGGAGAAGGGCTCTTGCCACTGTGACAGCTCACTGGTCTGGCATCGCGATTACTTCCGGCCACCGGGTAAAGTAGTCCGCCACGACCATTTTTTCTTTTTTTTTTGACTTGGAGGTGTTACGTCCTGAAGGGACTTTTGGCGAATCGCCCTGAGCGGCTAGGGTGATTCGCGGGGTTCTTGCTCGGTTAAGGTGCTGAAGCACGCCTTGACTAAACTTACCGTGAGAGGATAAGGAGTAAGGGGGTTTAAATCAATGGTGACACGGAATTCAAGGGAAAATAACATAGTAAAATATATTCTGAATGATGGATAAAAGTAAGGACATACCCTAGGGACGGCGCTCCGTCCCTGCTATCGCAGTGAGCTCGGGTTTCGGCACGCTTGCCGATTATCGCTTCGTACGCTCTGTAGGTCGCTCAACCTAGCGCAGGTCGTGGTCGCTCGCTGTGCTCTCGGGTAGCACACGGAAGTCGGCACAATCGGTGTCCGTCGATGTTCTCGCTATCTCGTTCCGTCTCACGTCTTCGCGGTGTCAACGGCGGTTCGTACCTGGCTCAAGGGCTCTCCCGGCTAGGCCGTTCGCGGTGTGTCGGATGGAGATACCCAGGGCTGATCTCGACCGTCCGGACGGGTGTCGCGGTCTCTACGTGGAGGCGAGGGCGCGGTTCCTAGACGGCCCGCTGGCTCGTCGCAACTTTAGGAAGCTCGTGCTAGGCGAGCTCCCGAAAACGAATCCCTGTTCCGCGGTTCTTCGTCGCGAGCCGAACCTCGGGCAGTCCCCAGGAATGGGGGAAACTGCCCTGTCGGCAGCTGTCGATTGCTCTACTAATTCTTCGATATTTGCGAAATATCCGTAGCCCGGGCCGAGCGCGGTCGTTGTCCCTATGGTCGTTGCCACGGGCTAAGCGCAACGCGATTGCTACACGCGAGGCGATTCCGCTGAATCGTCTTTTCGGAAGAAAGTGACGCGAGGACAGCGAGCACGGGATGGACCTGAAGGGCCCATGTAACACCTCCCCACCTAGACACGAAACGGTCTCGTGAGGCCGGCTTTCATTAAGCGGCTTAAAATTATGGTTACGCTATTAAGGGAAGAGGTCACTGAAATTTTGAAATCCGAAAATATTTGAGACATGCGGAATTCCTCTTAAGGGAAGGAAGTAGGTTTGAAGTAAAGCCCTTATGCCAGTCGGGACACAGTTTTAATCACTGGTTTTCATAGAATTTACATTACGTTACAAAAATCAAGCATAACTTCAAAAACCTTCTTGCGCAAAGTGTGTGATGACACAACCTCCAGGTTTTACAGCGAAGAAGGGTCCATAGTAAAGTAAAAAATTGTGTATCGAGAAGTTTCTACGTCTCATAGTTTTTAAGCTAAAAATGATTGAATTTATTAAATGTCAAAAATTCAAAATTTCATCAAAATTTTGAGGAAAAGCAAGCGCAGCGCAAAGAGTTTTGCAGATTTCTTCATGCCGATACACAATCTTTTTGCTTTCATGTTACTCTTGAAGCACGCCAAGCTGTAAGAGAATCGGACCAACAGTTTTGCGCAAGGAACATTAAATATATTAAAAAAGTAAGTTTTGAGATAATTGCATTTTAACTCTAAAGAGTAAATTCCAGACCACTTCCCTTTTTGTATAGTCTAAAATCCACCTGGTTGATGCACATCCTCATCAATCTTGCGTCTCTTTATGTTTTGTTTCTTCTTAAAGCGCTTTCTTGTACTGGATTGCTGTTATGTACTGCAGGTTTCTCTTCTGTTGTCTCTGTCTCTTGCTATACTTATAGCTGTTTTAGAACAACTTGCCCAGCTGTTTGTTTCCTCACTGTCAATGAGCGTACATAACCCATATCAAATTCTGAAACAGCACATGCCACAGCTACTTCAAGTCTTGCCTACGATACAAATGTTGTCTTCGGGCAGAATCTCCACACTTTTGCATGGAGAGATTAATTTGCATTTTGAGTGCCTCCCTTACAGCACCTTGCCATCAAATTTTCATTTGACAGTGTTTCGTATCAGGGTTTCACTTTGGTTGCTTGCCCTTAGGACATCTGTCATGGTTAGGATTGCTGTCTACAGAGCTACAGTGATCTAAAATAGCCATCACAGCATCTTCCATGGCCTTTACATTTGGCATATTTTTTACTATAGCATTTCTGTAACACTAGAAGTAAATTTTGCAACCCGACAGAAAATATCAAATTGATAAAATATACATATGTTTTCTGCAATCACTTTATAACCTATAATAATAGCACGCTTCACTCTGCTCTTACTTTTGCGACTATTTTCGGCTAATGAGGTCCATTTCACTCGTTTTATACCACTTAAGTTCACTGCACCATAAAATCTCACTCTGTATTCTCACGTAAACCGAAGTTTTGAAAGATTTAAAAAAATATGGTGTCTAGCGCCCGGAGAGACTGACCTCTGTCGGCAGCCACTGACCCTTTTGGGCCCGCTTAGAAATTTACCTACTGTACATGGCGGAGTTATTGGCCGCGTTACAGATGGCCGAGGGATACGCAACCTGACCACGAACTCAGTCACATACTGTACTTTGTAAGAAAGCGTTCGTAGTTTAGTAGGCGCAGTCCAATGGATTCTGTTACAGAGCACGCGTGCGTTTTAGAATCGTGAAACGCATTTTGGCCATTGGTGAAAATAAACAATGTCAAGGCCACGCAGTTAATTTAGATTTCCCGAAACACTAGTCAGCGATTGAACATACTCAAAGAGATAAATAATAGAGAAATATACCGAAAAACGAAGGTTTTGGTTTTCAGCTCTTTCGCAAGGTTTCAGAAAAATAGGTTTTTCTGGTAGAAAGGCAACACTGAATGTCAAACCATGTTGTGTACGGTTGAACAAGGGTTCAGATTTGCCAAAAATGCAAAAAAAAAATTTCTTAAAAATGGTCGAAATCGCGATTTTTTCAGTGACCTCTTCCCTTAATCTAGGGGGCGCAAAAGGGTAGACATTAAATAAGTTGTAATTAAATTTAACAAAAGAACCCATATATTGTTACATTAGTGGTAATAATAGCGATAATAATTGTACAAGAAATTGGTCGCTTAGCTCCATCTCCCGGTCCCGAGTATCAGTTTCCGCTGACACATTCTGGCGGGCCGATTCACTCATGCGGAACGTCGATCCCGGCCCCTTCCATCGAGCTTATATTGATGGAAGGGGGAGAGACCACTGTCCCGAAAATCGCGAGAAGATTCCTCGTTCACTCGCCCGCTGGGATCAGGTATCGAAAAGTTTATATGCAAAACGGTCGTGCTTGTTCGTTCGCTTTATTGCTTAAAGTCTTGCTTGGTGCTAATATAATTGCTTGACTGACTTCTTTCTAATAAAGTACATTTATAATAAAAATCGCTAAAAGCCTCCGTGTGCTAGGAGGGATAAAAGGTGCTGCGTCAGCTAATTACTTAAGATTTCAATATAATATAAGACTAGAATTAAGGACAAGTATTAATGTTAATAAAATAGACTTAAACTACGTAAACTACTAATCGCGAACCCATCGATTCTTAAATCTAAACTTATTAATCTTAAAAGCAAAAACAAAATTTGGTCCTTCGAGCCGGAGAAACGACGCCTGCGGAAGCTGCTTCGAGAACGTTCGCGAGTGCCAAGTATAACCGCCATTAGTGACCTTACTCGACCTGTGAACAATGGCTTCTGTTATTCAAACCCAATCAGTGCTGAAAGACCGTATTTCAAAGGCTTACATAAATCTAAAGAAAATGGGCGCTAGTAAAATTACACTGGGAGCAGTTGAATCCCGACTAGAAATACTACGCAGTAATTGGAAAAGGTACGAGGATCAACACATCCAATTGCTCACCGAGGGTAAAGAAGAAGTATTAGCTCTGCCATACTTCAAAGAGGATCACTTTTCCGCAGCAGAAGAACTATTCTGCGGTGAAGAAGCAAAATTCCTTGATAAGTTGAGAGAACTCGAGGGTGGGAAGGCGACGGCTCCGATCGCGGCGGGTGGGTCAACAACCCCTTCCGCGGTCTCTGCTAAAACTTCTCGGTCTAAGGCCTCGTTACCTCGGTTACCCTTGCCTGAATTCGATGGCAGTTATGAAGCATGGCCTGGATTTCGTGCTACATTCCGATCACTAATCATACAAGACGACACCATATCTGATGTGGATCGCCTCCATTACTTACGAGGATGTTTAAAAGGCGACGCCCTTCTTGCCCTCAGAAATATACCCATGCGGGAAGAGACCTTTGAACGTGCTTGGCTCATACTTAAGGAGTACTACGAAAACGAAAGGTTACTGGTTAATGCTCAAATGAATAATATATTTAACCTACCCTCACTCAAGCGAGAATCTAGTGCCGACCTGAAGAAGATGTACTTCTCCGTCAATGATTTTGTCGAAGCCCTCGCCGCCATGAAACGCCCGTTTGACGGAACCGGGGATTGGCTGGTCCATCTGATAGTGGAACGTCTGGATCCACAATCGAGGAGGGAGTGGGAGACCCTCTTGGGCGAGCAGACAACACCTCCGGCCTTCCATAAACTGAGGTCATTCCTGTCGACACGGATTCGCACCGTCACGGCCCTGGAAGTCAAAAAGGGAGGAGGTCATAAACCAGAAGGACGGTCCTCTAAAGCAGAGGACAGTCAGAAGACTACGCGAGTGCATCAGGCGAGTAAACAGAAGCGTCCTCCTGAACAGTGCGGTATCTGTAAGGGGAACCATTTTATATTATTCTGTAGCGCCTATAAATCGAAGACTGCGCGAGAACGGAAGGCCGTATTGGTCGAATTGAAATTATGCTACAATTGCTTGGGACGGCATCAGGTTGTGGATTGCCGATCGGAACGGCGATGCCAACGGTGCGATCGGAAACACCACACCTCTATACACGAGGACAACAATGACGTAACGGAACACACCAGTGAGCCTGTGACCCGCGCTCCTGAGGTAACGACGAATACCGTAAGCGACGTAGCAGCTGATTGTACAGCCGTTTTGCTAGCGACGGCCCGCATAAGAGTGATGCAGGCCGATGGTGAGCCCCGAGTGGTGCGAGCCCTAATAGACCAGGGTAGTGAAGTGTCGTTAGTTACCGAGGCACTGGCTCAGGAATTGCGACTCAGGCGGAAACCGTCGGACATTCGTATCGTCGGCATCGGCGGTCGTCAAACGTCACGAGTCCACGGTCGCGTGCACCTCGAATTTAAGCCATATGCTACGTCTGGAAGGAGGCAGGGGACAACCGCTCTAGTGTTACCCAGAATCACGTCCTACAGACCACGGCTGGGTGCTAACGTCCGAGTATGGGCTCACCTGCGGGGAATTCAGCTAGCCGATCCCGATTTCACGAGAGATGGCCCGATTGATGTGCTACTGGGTGCTGACGCTTACTCATTGGTTTTGGAAGACGGAGTGCTCCGGGGAGTCGCGGGGGAGCCCATCGCGCAAAAGACTTCGCTTGGGTGGATAGTCTCAGGACCGACTTGTATGGGGGATAGCTTTGTGGACTCGGGAAAGAGTCGTGCGGCTTTCCTCGCCAGTACACTGGAAGAAGAATTGCTACCCTTAGTCCGGCGTTTCTGGGAACAAGAGGAACTGAAGACACCCATTACATTCACTGCGGAAGAACAGCAATGTGAAGACCACTTCCAGAGGACACATCAACGGTTGGAATCGGGACGTTATATGCTTCGTCTGCCATTCCGCGCGTCCGCTGAATTTGGAGAATCTCGACACGGGGCCAAACTCATGCTGACTCGGATGGAGGCTCGATTCAAACGGGACCGTCACTTTGCCAGCTACTATCAAGGATTCATGCGTGAGTATGAGGATCTCGGTCATATGACCCGGAAGGGGGGGGCGCGATCTCCTATGCACAGGATTCTATCTACCGCACCACGGAGTCTTGAAGGAGAGCAGCCTCACGACAAAACTTAGGGTGGTGTTCAATGGCTCCTACCTTACGACTACTGGGAAGTCCCTAAATGATCAGCTGTTGGTGGGTCCTAATCTGCTCCCGGACTTACATCAGCTGCTACTACGATGGAGGACTCATCAGATCTGTCTGACTGCTGACATCGAAAAGATGTACAGACAGATCTTGATCCACCCCAAGGACCGACGATACCAGAGGATCCTGTGGCGAGAGAATGAAGAACAAGAAAGGGGTGACTATGAATTGAATACGGTCACTTATGGCCTCGCGTGTGCCCCTTACTTAGCTATCCGTACGCTTCATCAACTGGCTACCGACGAGCAGAGCCGATACCCCAGAGCAGCTGAAATCCTTCGCCGCGACGTCTATATGGATGACGTCGTAACTGGCGCTAATTCAGAGAAGGAAGCTCGGGAACTGCAGAACGAACTAAGGAGACTATGTTTGGCGGGCGGATTCAATCTCCGAAAATGGGCTTCCAACTGCTCAGCCCTGATGGAGACCTTGTCTGACGGGGATGTTATCCCTGAAATTAAGTGGCAACTCGGTGAGACCTACAGGGCACTGGGGGTCCACTGGAGCTTGGCTGACGATAGTTTCAGAGTCAAGGTGGAACAGGACTCTGGCCATGATGTCGTCACGCGAAGACGAGTCCTTTCCAGAATTGCCCGTATCTTCGATCCGCTGGGCTTGGTATCCCCGGTCACGATAACTGCAAAAACGTTCATGCAATCACTATGGCTCTTGAATCTAGATTGGGATGCACCCCTACCTGCATATGAAGGAGAAACTTGGTGTCGATACATGGCAGAGTTATCCACCTTAAACAGCATCTGCGTTCCTCGATGGTTAGGCCTACACCCTACTGTACAATCATGCGAGCTTCATGGGTTTGGAGATGCTTCCGAGAGGGCTTACGCTGCTGTTATTTACCTCCGGATAGTCGATTCTCAGGGGCAGGTACGAACGCAAATCGTTAACGCAAAAACTAAGGTTGCTCCATTGAAGAAGGTTTCCTTACCGCGACTGGAACTCTGCGCTGCGACATTACTGACTCGCCTAATGATCCTTACTCGCGAGAGCATGGAGCTGAAGGATGTGGACACTCACCTGTGGAGCGACTCAACTATAGTTTTAGCCTGGTTACGTGGACACCCTACCCGTTGGAAAACCTACGTGGCCAATAGAGTGTCGGAAATACAACTCACCTTGCCAGAAGCGCTTTGGCACCACGTATCGGGCCAAGAGAACCCAGCTGACTGCGCTTCCCGAGGCCTCTCACCCAGTCAATTGCCTGACTTTTCACTGTGGTGGTCCGGACCCACTTGGTTGAGCGAGCCCGCGGGTTGGGGCAGAGGAGAGCTACAACCGGCACCCACAACGGAACTTGAGGCGAGGAGTGTTCACAATGTGACGTCTTCGGGTGTCACAACAGTAGGCGAATATATCTTGCTTCGCTATTCATCCCTGCAACCTCTCCTTAGACTAACGGCGTGGTGTCATCGTTGGCGTCGCCCAGGCCAACCTAAAAAATACGGGGGATCTCAGCTGGCTACAGTCGAGCTGGATGCTGCTCGCACTCACTGGAGCTACGTTGTCCAACACCAAGAATTTGCTGAAGACATTCGATGTCTTGAAAGTAAGAGATCTCTTCCTAGGCACAGCAAGCTGCTGCGGCTCACACCGTTCCTGGACGACCAGGGATTACTTCGGGTAGGAGGAAGGCTGCGACACTCTCTCCTGCCAAGTCAGACGAAACACCCCGTCATTTTGCCAAAGGAGAGTCACTTCACTGGCCTGATAATAGACGAGGCTCATAGAAGAACACTCCATGGTGGCACGCAGCTCACGTTGGCAACTCTTCGCCAGCAATACTGGATTCTGCAGGGACGACAGAAAGTTAAGACGCATATACACCGCTGTCTGCCCTGCGTCCGCTGGAAGGCCACTTCAGGACAGCAACTTATGGGCAGTCTTCCAGCAGCTCGAGTGAATCCAGGGAGACCCTTCCTTCAAGTCGGACTAGATTATGCTGGACCCTTTCTCCTCCTAGCTTCGAGGGGGAGAGGGCAACGCTGTTATAAGGGCTATATTGCTGTCTTTCAATGCCTCGCAACCCGCGCTTTACATCTGGAAATGGTTTCAGATTACAGCACCGAGGCATTTATTGCTGCCCTACGCCGGTTTACTTCACGACGTGGTCTCTGCACGGTGATTCACAGCGACCAGGGCACCAACTTTGTAGGAGCCGCCCGAGAACTTCGCACACTGGTGGCTGGGTTGACCAAGGGGGGTGGGAGGCTGCGGACTCACCTGCTGACTGAAGGAATCACATGGAAATTCAATCCTCCCTCCGCTCCCCACTTCGGCGGTACTTGGGAGGCTGCTGTCAAGGCCGTAAAACATCATCTTCGTAGGGTCATCGGAGAACAACGGCTCACCTTCGAGGAGTGGATCACGCTGCTGACACAAGTCGAGGCTTGTTTAAACTCAAGACCTCTACAACCTCTAAGCGATGATCCCGACGACTTGTCCGCTTTAACGCCTGGCCACTTTCTTATAGGGGACTCACTAATTTCCGTCCCTGATCCGGCAGTGGTCGACATCCCGAGGAGTCGACTATCCAGATGGCATTTACTACAACAAATGAGGGCACACTTTTGGCAGAGATGGACGTCGGAGTATCTGCAGACCTTACAGGCGCGCAATAAATGGACTCACCAGCATAAGCAGCCCAGGGTCAACGATTTATGTCTTCTACGTTCCGAGCTGCAATCTCCCGCCAAGTGGCCACTAGCACGAGTCACTAAATTGCACCCAGGCCCTGACGGCCTTACTAGAGTCGTCACCGTCAAAACCGAGCGATCCGAATTTTTACGTCCTATAGTAAAATTAATTTATCTTCCGTTTGTTCAGGACGAAAATCACGTCGCGATCAACGAAAACCCGGGATCGGCTTCTGCATGAGGAAGAGGCGCCACTATACTGCTGCATTGTCACGCCACCGCTTTCAGCAAAACAATTGCCGTTCGCCGCACAGACTATTCATCCTCGATGAAGGCGGGCGGGAAATGTACAAGAAATTGGTCGCTTAGCTCCATCTCCCGGTCCCGAGTATCAGTTTCCGCTGACACATTCTGGCGGGCCGATTCACTCATGCGGAACGTCGATCCCGGCCCCTTCCATCGAGCTTATATTGATGGAAGGGGGAGAGACCACTGTCCCGAAAATCGCGAGAAGATTCCTCGTTCACTCGCTCGCTGGGATCAGGTATCGAAAAGTTTATATGCAAAACGGTCGTGCTTGTTCGTTCGCTTTATTGCTTAAAGTCTTGCTTGGTGCTAATATAATTGCTTGACTGACTTCTTTCTAATAAAGTACATTTATAATAAAAATCGCTAAAAGCCTCCGTGTGCTAGGAGGGATAAAAGGTGCTGCGTCAGCTAATTACTTAAGATTTCAATATAATATAAGACTAGAATTAAGGACAAGTATTAATGTTAATAAAATAGACTTAAACTACGTAAACTACTAATCGCGAACCCATCGATTCTTAAATCTAAACTTATTAATCTTAAAAGCAAAAACAATAATACTAATAGCAAAAAGGGAAAGAAACTAGGGAATATAACAATGGCAAAAAGGGAAGAAGCTAAGAAATATAATAAAACGTATGCATAAAAAGGGGAAAAGCTAATAATGTAAACTAATAATTATAAAGGGCGGTGCTGGCCGTGGTATCGATGGCGATGGTGCCGGGCGACGTTCTGCTAATGCGAAGGGTGGTGTTTCCTTTACTCCGCGCCGGCCGGTATAATCCACGGTGTGTCCCGCGGTTTCGGGGGCTCGAGTGGACGGGGCGCCTCCAGTGCCGGGAAGGCCGGTAGGTATTTGGGATTTATGTCCAAGATTGCACGGATACATCCGGTGCAATTATTGGGCGATGCCCATTGTAGGTGTTTGGCCCGGCACTTCACGCATCTGGTGAGGTCGACGGCCCGCTCCTCTACTGCGAGCCAATGAATTGGGACTCTGGTGTATTTTTCGAAGTCCTCGGGGGGGTTCAGCCACGCACAGGCGTCACACAATACTCGCGTCTTGACTGCCCGGTGCGTCCATGATTGACCATCCCCAACGATGGTCTTTACCGATCTCAGGCAAAGTCTCCTTCCAAATGGGGCGTGAAGGTGCCGGGGCAGCACCACTTCGGCGAGGGATGATCTTGTGTATTTCCCGTCGTTAAGTCTTGGCGCGTACATTTTGCGTGTGCAGTTACGGGTATCGTTAAAAAATTTCGTGACGGCTGTGTCCGCTTTGCTTAATTGCTACCTTATATGCTATCGTCCCTACCATCTAATTTTCGCAGCAGATCGCTTCGTGGGGGATCGATTCTTAAGACTACGTGCGGGGGTTCTTGCTGTTATCAGCAAGGCACTTCTTAGAATACTTCGAAGTATGGCTCGGAACCCGCGAAACTTCTTGCTTGCTGTACGTGGGCTTTGTCTCTTGTCCTTGTGGATGATATAACGGGTAGGTCGGGAGGAAAGGATGTAATCGCAAGGGGACGAGGTCTGGAGATTATCTGAGGGGGTGGGCGGTTTGGTATCATTTCGATATTGACCTTTGTCTCTTTCCTTAAAGGCTCAGGATGTTGATTGCCCTTAAAAAACGGTATCCAATCCAAATGATAAGGATGATTACGATAGTGGCTCCTAATCCTGGTAGTCCATAGGTAACATATGTTGATAAATTTTGGGTCCGGTGATGGGTCGCTAACTCCCTTGCCTGTCTCTCTATATCGTCCAGTGCGACTGCGTTTGCTTTCGCATGGGAATTTCGAAGTGTTCCTCGGGGTTCCTTTTCTTGGTAGTCGGTTAAAATTTTCACGTGATGTTCAGTTATAGTTGGCAGGATTTCCGAAATGTTTATGACGATAGATGGTTTGTAGATAGTTGTTAATTCCTCAGTGTCTACTCCGGACGCCCAAATCTGATCAGTCCCGATTTTGGCCTCACAGTTCCTCTTGAGTTGTAGTATTCCTGCCCCCTGCAACACTTCATAGCCGGCTGCATGTTTGTTGCATCGGACTTGCAGTGCCAGGGTGTCCTTAACAGAATATAGCCAGGTGTTGGGTGTGTTCATTTTCTTGAGGATGGTTCGGCTTCCGGGAAGGGCTTGAATCTTGCAGCTAGGCCACTTGATGTTTCGTGGTTTTAATAGAGCATCTGTTTCGCAGCTTGGTGCTTTTTCCAAGTCCTGGAGTGGTAGGCTGAGTTCGCACATGTACATTCTGGGGTGGTTTCTGCATCCTGTATTGTATTTCTCGTCGGGCATGAAGTATTGAGAATTCATTTGACTGATTGCTAAGTACGTTGTTCTTGGTTTTATGAATATTGGGGTAGAGACATTGGTCGATATTGTTTGAAATGAAGGGCACGGTTGAAGGTAATAGAGATCGAAGGGGATTTGGTCAAGTAAAGGTATATCAAGTGACAAGATGATTCGGCCTTGTGAATAAACTACGTTCAATTTGGTCACCCCTTGTAACTGTTCGGAATTTAATTCTTCGGGGGTCAGCGGGAATTCGTACGGAGTAGTTTCGCGAATTCGTTCGCAAGTCTTCGCTAGCTGGCTGAGTGAAAGAACCGCCGGATGTAAGATACCAAGTTTCGCGAACGTTAGCGCGTCCGTAATTACAATTAACGTGGTCACGTACTCGTCCACGTGCCTGGTCATAAGGAATGTCCACGACGACAAGGCCAATTCCAATTCTATTTTTGTTTCCCGATCGTCTAATTGACGGACACCCGACGCTATTTCCTTAACTCTATCGCCAATATTTTGCACGGAGCCCGTTACAGTTTGGAGTGAATCGTGTATATCCTGAAATTCTGATTTTATAATGTGTGTTTGATTTCCTAACAATTCGGCGAGATGATTCTGATCTTTATAAAGTTTGTCTATTTCTTTGTTATAATATTGCGCATCGTCGCTGTCCAGGGTTCCGAAAAGGGCTTTACTTAATGATCCGATGAATCCTAATGGTACCGATCGCTTGGTACGGGAGAGTTGTGGCTTCCCTAGCATGCCGAGTAGCAAATCCTCGTATCGTTTGGCGTCGAGAAGCTTTCGTTGTAGGGCCGTGTTAAGGGCGTCGGCCGGGCAAGACGTCCAGTTGTATGTTGTGCATAACGCCTTCATTCTGTTGATCTGGGGTTGTATTCGTGGTCGCGAGGTCAGTATATCGGTGACTCCAATACCCGTGACTAGTCTCCATTGGGTGTGAAAAACGCGGAGAGGTCGGATTTTTTCATAGTACAATCCCGGGTTGGGGTTTAATGACGATATTTTGTAGTCCCCATCTATAACGTTACTGGCAACGCTCGTCCATAGGAGCGTGAATACGAGAAGGCCACGTGCATCCATGGTGGCTGTGGTGCTTGGCTTTCCGAAATGACTTATGCGGGGAGTTCTATTGTTTTAGTAAATGACTACTGTAAATACGAGAAACAAGTGAGATTAAAGAAAGGGTAGGATTTCTGAGGAGGTTAACTTTACTAGGTGTTGGGCCTTGGTTATGAGAGTCCGTTAAAGGATTTCTCCCACTGGCAGTTGTGAACTAAAACCATTGGGTACGCAGTTTTGACGTCAAGGAGGGTTTTCCTTAGTATAAGCATGTTTCAGTTTATCAAAATGTTTAATGATTTGCTGGCCTTCGTCCGAAATCAATATTGCATTATTTTGATCAGTAATTGCTTTTATTTTGAACGGGCCTATGTAATGCGGGTCGAATTTATGGAGCCGAGGTTCCTTTAGTACGTAAACGAGGTCGTTTTCCGCGAATGTGACTTGGTTGCTTTTCCGGTCATAAATATTTTTTGAACGTAATTTGCTCTTATCTAAATTTGTTCGCATGGTCTTTCGAATTTCGTCTAGACGCTCTATCAAATTTTGTACGTATGTCGGGTATGTTAGCAGCTATTCGCGGGACATAGGCGTAAACGGATCCCGAGCTAATTGTCCGAAAACCACATCATAAGGGGTGAACTTCGTAGCTTCGTGTACCGAGGTGTTGTATGAGTACATGGCGAACGGCAATAGCAAGTCCCAGTCTTCATATTTTTCTAAATAGTGCTTCAAATATTCGGTTAGGACGATATGGCTTCTTTCTAAAGAGCCATTGGTCTGTGGGCGGTATCCCGATGTTGTTACATGTTGAACCTTGAAAGTTTTGGCTATTCCTTGAATTGTTTTATTTATAAAGCTCGTGCCACGGTCCGTTAGTATGGCGCGCGGGGCCCCGAAAATCGCGATGAAATAGCGTGATAACGCGTCGGCGACAGTGCCGGCTCGTATGTCGGGTAAGGGTACGGCCATACAGAATTTTGACAGTTGACATTGTATTGTGAGTATGTGGCGATTTCCACTCGGGGTAGGGGGAAGTGGGCCTACGGTGTCTAAGGCTACTTTATCGAAAGGTCTGGCAGGCGTATCCGTGATTAGCATCGGTTCTCGAGTTTTGATTCGTACAAGTTTCTGTTCTTGGCAACTCTGGCAGCGTCGTATGAAGTCCTCTACATCACGGTGTAGGTGAGGCCAGTCAAACAGGTTGCGTATACGTCGGTACGTTTTTGTTACGCCCTTATGACCTCCTATCATGTTTTCGTGATAATGCCGGATGATATTTACCTTTTCGTTTTCTGGCGGTAGTTTGACTTCGCCAGAACAGATTACAATTACGATGGGTATACGTTTGAAAATGAGTCTGAGGTGTTTTAGGAGTGTCTCAGGGTCAAATCGGTGTAGGGATTCGCCATGCGCCGCTATCCGAAGCGACCGAACGCGTTCGGTTTCTACCGCGCCTCTAAGTGCCGTTAGTGCTGACACCAGCTCACGTTCGCCCATTTCGTGGTAAAAGCTTCTAGCTCCGACGATACTAAAAATTTTCCATTCCTCATTACGGGTGATTATTACACGGTTCATAGATATTTCTTCGGATGATAATTTGACTTCATCGAGGAGACCCACGGCAGTTAGAGTTTTACAAATTGGGCTAGTAAATATTCTGTCAGATGATATAAAATGAGCATAATTATCGGGGGATGATGTAAGCGTGGTCCTTACGATTTTTACTAGGCATCTCGTTGTCTGGATTTCGGGTTCCGAGGTGTCCATCGGGTCTTTTCTATATTCAGATGGTTCGTATGAGCCCTTTTGGAAACTGGGCGGGTGCCTGAATGGTCCGATGGTACACTCATTGGGCACTTTGATCACATTGGGCCTTGCACTCGTGCTCGATTCTATTTTAGGAGGCGGTGAATCTTCTGATCCTTCCAGTGTCTCACCCTCCGGACATATCATGGTGGATTGCGGAATGTCCAAAGCTTCTTCGTGAAGGGGTATACCCCATGATATTCTTTTCTTCGGGCCTTGTGGCGATTTTGTTTTCTGTGGACTTCCGTTATCGGGATTTTCCGACGCTTGCTTCTCTTTTCCGGGGTGGCTTCCTGCAAGGGGGATATTTACTGTCTCGGGGGTGGGTTCCACATCGTCTTCTTCTATATACTCCCAACTGGGTGGTTCGCTCAGACTTTTCAAAAAGGCGAGCATGTCCTCCGTATATTAACCTGCGTACGGGCCCTCGGTTACCATAGTCTTCTTCAAAATCTTCTACTTCGTGGTTGCTGTGCGTTCGCTCCTCAACCTTGGAGGGGTATTCCTCGTCAAGGCTCTTCAGGATAGTGATCTCTTCCTGTGAGAACGGACCTGCGCTAATGTCTTCACTTAGGATGGTAGAATCTTGGTCGATTTCCTCCGGATCCGTCTCTTCATCCTGGAATTCGGGCATTCCCGATCTTCCTTCCGTGGTGTCCAGAACGGTAGAGTTGGCCCTGCTCTCTATGCCGTTTGTATTGTCTTGCTCTAATCCAGAATCGCCCGTAAACGACGGTGGTTCTTCGTAATTTGGCCTCGGCTGGCCTTGGCGACGCTCCGAAACGCGCGTTCCTATACCTTCGTTTTCTATGTTCGGCGCGATTTCCTTTGGAATAGTCGGGAACGCGTGTGGTACCGGGTTTCTAGACAATGCGTAGTCGATTTCGTAGTCGTAGTCGGCGAGCGTGATTTTCCATCGACCGAGTCGCGATACCGGATCTTTTCCCGAGAATAACCACTGGAGTGGCCGGTGATCGGTCACCAAGGTGAACTTTTGTCCATATATGTATGTCCGAAATTGTTTTACAGCGTAAATTATCGCGAGGCACTCCTTTTCTGTGGTAGAGTAATTTTCATGGCAAGAATTGAGTACTTGAGAGGCATACGCTATTGGCGGGTCTTCGCCTACCTTGCCCTGGCTTAAAATCGCACCAACTGCTATGTCGGAAGCATCGGTTGTAATAATAAAAGGTTCATCGAAATTTGGATAAGGTAATACCGGTTCCTTGCAAAGCGCCTGGCGTAGGTCTTCGAAACTTTCTTGATGTTTTTCTGACCAATAGAATGGAATTTTCGGGGTAGTTAAGCTGGTAAGAGGTTTAGCGCGTTTGGCCATGTCGGGGATAAAGCGACGATAATAATTTACTAGGCCCAAGAATTGTTTCAAATTTTTTCGATTTTTTGGTACGGGGAAGGCGGCGACGGCCCTGATCTTTTCGGGGTTTGGTCTTACTCCATCAGCCGCTATTATATGTCCCAAGTATATGACCTTGTCCTTCAGGAACTTGGCCTTCTCCGTTTGTAAAGTTAGATTATGCTCGCGTAAGCGTTCGAAGAAAGTCTCGAGTCGTTGCTCGTGTTCCGCGAGTGTGCGCGAGTATACAACGACGTCGTCTAAATACACGAATAACTCTTTACCGATAAGCCCTCTCAATACATGGTTCATTAAACGCTGAAAGGTGGCCGGGGCATTCTTTAATCCGAATGGCATGCGGAGGTATTCGTAGTGCCCGTGGGGGGTGGTGAACGCGGTTTTTGCACGGTCCTCGGGGGCCATGGGAATTTGGTGGAAACCATTCGCTAAGTCGAAGACTGAAAAATATTTGGCTCCGCCTAGTGGATCGAGAATGTCCGTAATTCGCGGTAAAGGGAAACGGTCGTCGATTGTTTTCGCGTTCATGGTTCTAAAATCGGCTACTACCCTCCATCGTTTATTTCCTTCCTCGTCTTCCTTTTTCGGTACCACGTGTAGGGGTGAATTATGCGGTGACGATGAGGGGGAGATTATTCCCAATTCCTCTAAATTTCGCGTCTGTTTGGCGATTTCTTCATCCAATAGGGGGGAGTGTGGGTACTGTCGGGTGAATACTGGCGTTGAGTCGGTCAACGGGATCGTGTGCTGTATAGACGTTGTTCCGCCGAGCGGGTCTCCGGGTACGAAAAACCTGTCGGAATATTTTAAGACCAAATCCTCGATTGACCGGCGCGGTTCGGTATCTAATTCGTTCAATTTCAATGTTCCGATTATATGTTGTAACCGTTCTTCGGGAGGTTTTTGTTCAACACGGTAGTCTCCTAGATCTTGATCTTCGTTAGCGTCGAATTCTTCTTCGAAGAAGGAGGAAGGGGGGTCCCTTTCATTATCGTTCTCGGGACAGTCACAGTTTTCTGGGAGGCAAATGCTTACTACATCTCCGTTCGAGTGAGGTTCTCGCGATTCGCTTAATCGTGCTAAGAAATCCTTGTGACTCTGTTTACATCCCCTTAGCGTGCGTTCTAATTCATTGGAGTTGGAGAAAACTACCGGACTGATCGGGTGCTTGGCTGTTACCATGGTGCGTTGGTGGTAAAAGACGATGGCTTCTTCCTGGAGCAGATATGGGTTCCCTATGAGTCCCGAAATTCCTTTCGGAAAATTGGGCATGCGCATTACGTGAAATAACGCCCAACTGCCATTGATCTTTACGATGGTCGTTCCTAAGGTCATGACCTTCCCGTTCAGGCCGTTAATTTCGAGGGGAGTTGTACTGAGGACCATGGCCTTTTCGCTGGCCGATCCAATTTCTAACAAATTCAATGCGGAACCTGTATCTACGATGAATTCTCCCTCACCGTTCTCCAGTTGTTCTGCCTTGACTCGAATGCGGGGGGAGTCCGCGCGCATGAGCCCCGTTGCTGGTTCTGATTCTGAGACATTCTTTGGGCCTGCGAGGAGGACCCGCCCGCCTCGTTCTGGTTGCTCGGGCGGGCGCGCTGAGAGTTTAAATGGTCGCGATTTTCAGATAACACTTCGCGTCCCGTCGGTCCTTGCGGTCCCCGAGGGGGATCGTATCTAGGGGGTTCCTGAGGTTGATATCGAGGAGGTTGGTATCTCTGTGGTTCATATCTTTGGGTTTCGCGCGGTTGATAGCCCTGGGGCCCACGAGATTGGTATTGTCTGTCATTTTGATATCTTCCACGACCTCCCCTTCCGCGGGCACGTACGGTCGGCGTCCGTAGTCCAACGGGCGTTCGCCTTGCCTCGTCAGCAAGGCCGCTGGACGGTACTCGGGCGTTGGCTCGCGATACCGAGGCTCACGATAATAATCGTCTCTATGACGGGGGGAGCTATAACCGGAGTACGGGGAAGGATGCTCGCGGTACGAGTCATCTTCGTGCGGCTGTCTCCATTCGGTCCATTTACGCTGAGGGTCATACGGCGACGGGGGACGCGCGTTCGGCGTGTACCCATACGCGTCCTCGCGTGGCAAACCGGACAATTCTTGTTCTCGTCTTTGGATATGCAAAGCTAAATCGAACGCGTCGTCTAACGATTCGGGGTTTGATAGTGCTACTTTACTCAAAATTCTTTGAGGTAACGCGGTGATAAATGAGGTCCGGGCCAATCGCTCCACGTCTTTAATAGTCCTCTCGACATTTTCTCCAATCAATTATTTCGCTCTAACAATTACCTGTCTGTACAGGCGGCCCACGCGGTGGATAAAATCTATTAGACGCTCGCGGGGAAACATGCTTATACGTTCGAGTTCTAGCCGGAGCTCCTCATAACCGCGGCAGGGAGAGTATCGGACTCGGAGAAGGGAGAGCAGGTCGGCCACGCTTTGACAGTTTTTCCCTTCGACATAGTATCTAATAGGATCCTTCAATTTATATAGTAATTCGGTCAAAAATTTTTCTTCCTGACCGGGCGGTACTCGCTTTGAAGCTCTCTGTATTGAGGTAGCGAAGTCCTCTGTTAGCAAAGTTTCGGATCGCGCACGTCGCAGGATCGGGTTCTCGCGAGAGGGGGGTCGTTTAATTTAAGGGACTTTAGTTTTAACACTAATTTAATCTTAGGTGTAAGTCTATTTACAGTTATATACAATAAAGAGTTGATCGCACAATTATTAGCACAATAATTTAGTCGCAGCGGTACTGGCTTTCCGGCACGGTTAGCGAGTTGTAATTTAAGCAGCGCAGTGCACGTAGATTCGGCCCGATTCTCGTTACAAAGCAAAGCGTTTCAAGCGAAGCAAAAGTTACACGACTTATTAGACGGCTCGTCGACAAGTAGACACGTGTACCGAGAGGATCCAGGAAGTCGGCCCGAGTTCCTGGAAGGAAGAGTCCCCCTTCCATCGATCGTAAGTCGATGGAAGGGGCCGTGATCAACGCTCCATACGAGTCAGCGCGCAGTCGCCATGGCCTAATTATCGATGGGCCTGGAAGATGGCGTTAAGATGCAATATTTTCTGAACATCCTCCAATGTTACAAAATCTGGGTCGAAACGGGGAATACTGTCTAGCGCCCTATACACTCTCTCCTCATCTTCTCGGGAACGCCATACGTCTAATACAGACATTTCTAGGTCGTTCGTCCGGTATCCAAGGGATGGTCGTCCGCTCGTAGTCGGTGGCAAAGGAGGAGGTGCAATAGGAGGGGCGTTAGCCTTTCTCCTGCGAGGGACCGCGCGGCGGGCTCGGAGACCCGCTCTTTCGCGGTCCCTCTCTGCCTCCTCCTTCTCCAGCATAACTTCCTCGGAGAAGGAGGAGAGTCCGCCACGACCAACATAAACCTGTTCCCGGCCTGGGACCTCGGGAGCGGACCGACAACGTCCAGGGCAAGCCTTTCAAACGGAGCTCCCACGTTGTACGACTTCAGGTTCCATGCTCCCCTCTGACGTGGTCCCTTCTTCGCCGCACAGGTGTCACACCGCCGGCACCACTCTTGAACGTCCTGTCGACACGTCGACCAGAAGAACTGTTGGCGGATCTTCGCCAAGGTCTTGTTCACTCGGAAGTGTTCAGCTGCTGGCGCATCGTGAAACTCCTTCAGGACCTCTGCAACCCTTCCGCGCGGCACCACCAAAAGCCACGAGGCCGTTGTATCGCTGTGGGACTCCCATTTCCTAAAAAGCAAACCTTCTTGAACCTCCAGCGAATCCCAGATCGATCAGTAATATTTCAACTGTAGGGAGAAACAAGCAATGTCCTGCCAGCCCGGCTTCTCCCCTTCCCCCTTCTTTTTAAGGATGAAACCAATCTCTTCACCCTTCTCCTGGCTTCGTTTCCACTCGTTCCTGTTGTCTTCGCAGAAGATCCTGTGAATCTTCTTCGTGGAAACTATGGCAAAATTAGAGGCGTCCGTATCCAGAATGAAGTCCTTGTTTATCACCGGGTAGGCTAGTATCGGTGCTCCGGTATGTTTCTTCTTCAACTCCTGGAAAACTCCTTGGCATTCTTCGGTCCATTCGTAGTTCTGTTTGGCCTCGGTGAGGCGATGCAGGGGCTTGGCAATCCTGGAGAAATCCTTTACAAATTTCCGGTAGTATGTGCACAATCCTAGGAAGCTTCTTAATTCCGTGACGTTCTTCGGCTGTGGCCATTCCGAGATGGCTTTAATCTTCTCCGAGTCTGTCCTGATTCCACTCTCCGTAAAGATGTGGCCCAGATACTTTACTTCTGGGCAGAAGAAAGAGCACTTCTTGAAGCTCAACAACAGTCCAGCTTGACGTAAGCGCGAAAACACCGTCCGTAGGCGCTCGAGCTCCTGCTCGAAGTCATTCCCGTAGATGATGATGTCGTCCAAGTAAACCAAGCAGATCTTCCACGTGAGGTCTTGAAGTACATCCTCCATCAGTCGCTCGAAAGTTGCAGGGGCGTTGCAGAGTCCAAAGGGCATGACCTTGAACTGCCACAGTCCCGTCCCCACAGAAAACGCAGTCTTCTCCCGGTCCTTTTCGTCCATAGAAAGCTACCAGTATCCGCTCTGCAGGTCCACGGTTGAAAACCAGGAAGATCCAGTGAGAGCGTCCAGGGTATCCTCTATACGGGGCAGAGGATACGAGTCCTTCTTCCTCACCTCGTTCAAGCGACGGCAATCCACGCAGAACCGAATGGTCCCGTCCTTCTGCTTCACGAGGACAATCGAGGAGGACCACGGGCTCCGCGAGTCCTCGATCACGCCTTGAGCCAACATCTTCCTGAGTAGCTCTTCCACTTCCGCTCGACGTTGCAGCGGCAACCTCCTTGGCGCCTGTTTAATGGGCTTGTAATCTCCGGTGTCAATTGTGTATTTGACCCGGTCGCAGTTCCCAATCTGGCCCGAGTCCGAGGCGAAAACGTCCTGAAATTCGCAAAGCAATTCAGCGAAAAGCTTCTTCTGTCCTTCTGACAGACCAGTCGAGCAGCGCGTGTACAGCTCCTCCAAGTGCTGTGGGACGACCGTTTCCCTTTCTCCTTCATAGACGACCGTTTCCCTTGTAATCGTGTTTGGTAGCGGCACGATTACCGGTGGGACAGAGAAGGGATAGGTGCCGACTCAGTCGGTATGGCCGGCTTCGGCGAATGAGTACGAATGCGTTTTGGTAACAATAACAGTGTTTATTGTATTGAGCTGTGGGTTGTGTTTACATTGGTTTCCGAGCGCGTCGGAAGAGTTACGATATCGTGGCGCGTCGGTTTCGCGGCGGCGGCGACTTGGCGGCGAGTCGGTCAGGAAGCAGGATTTGGAGTTTGTGGAACGTTCTGCTCGGAATGGCCTTATAAGGCGCGTTCGGTCGAGAGTCGTACGATTGAGTATCTGAGTGCAATAGGACTCCGGCCTAATGGGCGCGGAGGCTCCTCTTGGACGTAGGTAGGGCGCAAGATAAATCTTGGCCTATTTCGGACAGAGGCTGGTAATGGTACATTATGGTGGCGATGGCCGAGCACTGACACACCTCTCGGTTATAAAAAAATGAGCGTCTTGTTGGTATGCGTGAAGCCGTATAGCGACATGCACAAGAGCTCCTGATTCCGCTTGCCGCGGCTCTTATAACTGGAGCCCGTGCATCTTCGCAAGCGAGAGCCGTCGCGGGGCCGCGGCCGCCTAGCGGGCGCGGCGCGAACTAGGCCCACTGTTTCGGTCGCGGGCGTTCGCTCGGCGCGCAACGTGACTTCGTCACATCTTCATCTTCTCTCCCGTAGTGGAGCGGATATCGAGTCTCGCTCGGACGATGCCCTTCGTCGCACTCAGCTCCTTGTCCAGCAGGTTGTTAGGCGAACCTGTGTCAAGGATAATTTTACAAGGCTTTCCGCCGATTTTTCCACATACGTATATCTCATCGGTAGGATTCCATTGACGCCCATCGCCACACTCTTGACGACCGGGGGACTGTTCCTTTCGGTCCGGCGTCTCCCCCTTACGCTGTCCTCTTCGGGTTTCCCTGGAACGGCCTTTTTGGTGGAGCTGCTCCTCTCTGGCTGGTCTTGGCCTTGAAACAATCCTTTTGCAGGTGTCCCGTCTTGCCGCAGAGCCAACAGGTTCTCGGCGGGACTGCTCGCTCCTTCGGTTTGGCGGGCCTCCTCCTCTTCTCGGGGCACCTCGAATTCTCCGAGTGCTTAGCTTTCCGCTTTTCTACGTCTCTACTTCGCGGCTCGGCCACGGAGCCGCGAGACATCGCCTCCACGGCCTCGATTTATAACGCCCTGGTCACCGCGGCTCTTAGGGTCATGAACCCCCCGAGACGCAGTTCCCGTTGCATAACAGAGCTCGACAACGCTGTAACGAACTGGGACGCGGCGAGTTTATCGCGGATTTCTACCGGACAATCCGCGAACGCGGACTGCGCTAAGCGCTCAATTTTGGTGGCGAGCGAAGAGATGCTTTCATCCCTCCGCTGCCGATGGCTCTGGAAGAGTACGTACATCAGATTCGAAAGATTTTTCGCCCCGTAGCGGAATTCGAGCGCCGAAACCAATTCCGAAAAACTCTCACATTGTGCGGCGGTGAGCGTCGTAAGGACGCTCCTCGCTGCGCCCCCACGGGAAGCGACCAAGGCCGTAGCCTTCTTTTGGTCGTCCCAACCATTCGCGTGCGCGATCTTTCGAACTGCACCTTGTACTTCTCCCACGAATTTTTCCCGTCAAATATCGTCGGTTTCACGGCGTACCCTAAGCTAAGAACGCGCGGTCCCGACGAAGGGGCAGCGGCGGGCGCACTGACGGGAGCGGGGACATGCGCCGGGGGAACACTATTAGCAACACTATTTTCACTAATTACACTTGGCACAGTCTCCCCACCCCGAGGGCCCGCGCCGCTACCACCTGAGCTATGGCTATTCTGTAACGAAGCGGTTACGACCTGAACCCGCTCTTCTAACTCCGCCATCCGCGCCTCAAAAGCCGCCTGTGCCTGGCGGTCGGCGGCCTCTCTACGTTGGTCTTCCCTCAGCCGGCGGGCTGCATCGTCCCTCCGCTGTTCTTGCATCTGCCCGACGATGCTGAGCTGGAGGCTGGTGAAAAGCTCCTGTAGAGACGGGTTGCCCGATGCGGGGGTCCGCAGGGGCCGCGGAAGTCGCGGAAGCGCGAGTGGGCATGCCGCTCCGGGCGGGCATCCCACTTCTGACACCAATGTTACGTTTTGTGCTCGGCATAGCGGTTTAATAGATGGTAACAAGAACAGGAACGGAACATAAACAGTAATACAGTAACTAGTACAATCTCTGAACGGGTAAATATGAGTATCGATGCGTCTGCTTATTATGGTGGCTGACTCTCGAATGACAGCTTGACAGGCGATCGGTCGGATCGCCTTGTTCTCGCTGTCCTCTTGTCCCGCTCGCGAGCACCAGTGGGCCTTGGATTCCCATCCAAGGGGTGTTAGCAACAGTATTTACATTCTTCCATCTTTATTTGCGCTAGATGCATCTCGCTGCTAGTACCTCTCCCTCGTGTAGCTTCTCGCGTCAGGCGGTCACCATGGTGGTTTTAGTGGGTGCAAGCCCCACATAATCTCACCCTTGCCGTGCGGGGTGAGGTATCCGTTAGGGATTTCCACCATGTAAAAAAAAAATCTTCCGTTTCTAGTCTCGTCTCTTGTTTTTGGTAAGTTACGACTATTTTCTGGTGAGTAGGATGCTCTATAACAGGCATGGAACTAAAGTGAACGCAGCGGCCGTTTTTCGGACGCAACGCCTCCTTTCTCCCGCCGCGCGTCTTGGCCCCCGCGGCGGCCCAGGTTCGTGGAGCGCCTCAGGCCCGTACCACGTGAACCGCGCGTGGCGCGTTGACAAAACATTATTGATACAATGTCGCCCCAATGCGCCACGCGCGGTTCATATGGTACGGGTCTGAGGCGCTCGAAGCTCCTGGGCCTGCCGCGGGAACAAAGACGCGCGGCGGGAGAAAGGAGGCGTTGCCTCCGAAAAGCGGCCGCTGCGTTCACTTTAGTTCCATGCCTGCTCTATAATATTTACATTTTCTTCTTTTCTACTGTACTTTCCTTTTGTATTGCTCTTCATAAATAATATTATATTTACACGTATTCTTGTTAATCTCTGGTGATGAGTTATTTTATCGCTTGGTTCGAATATTTCTTCATGGGTCATTTTTTCACGTTTTCTACTGTTATAGCCTTTGTCGAGTTACACTCGAATTATTGATTAATACATTACCTGGGTACGTGTTGTGATTTGGGTTAGGTTAATATTGCATGTAAAATAGAAAAAAACAGCCAACACGCCTATGCTAAGTATTGTAATATGTGACTTATACACACAGGTTGACATGTCGCAGCGAGAGAAGCGTGGGGTCGCCAAACCATTGAGGTACCAGACGACTTCTTCGGAGGAGGAAGCTCCGAGAAAGAGAACATCAACCGTGCAGAAGAAATCAATCGATGAGGACATCCAGGATTTGAAGAAAATCCTGCAGGAATCAAATCATCTTACAACGTCAAAGGATTTTTCTACGACTACTCCAAGTAACGTTCTTATGTTACAGAACGTTATCATCACGATCCAGGGACGTCGGATCCACGCGCCACAGTCATTCGGAATGTGCCGTTGCAGCACCATACAGTGCACATCCAACCTTCTGCTAATGGGTAAATTTACATGTTTTTTTTTTGTTATAAAACTATTGTTGATGTGAAGTTTTCCATTATAAATGTTCATGTTCGCAGAAGCCTGGAAGATCGCACGGCACGCGTCGAGACGGAGCTAAGGTAAGTATTGCATGTTATCGTGTTTATTAATACGTTACGTCCCCATGCGTTCTGCTTGCAGAAAAATGAATACTCTGTTGGAGAGTGTTCTCCAATGTGTGCAACCCACCCGTAATGGTCCACCAAGAAAACCAGCGGTCATTCCTCTCTCGTCACCGGAGGAGGTGGACTGTTTCGAGACCAACGATGAAGAAACGTATTTCAATGTTGTAAGTGTAAACGAAATTATGCTTTTATTTACTTTTATATAATACATACTTACATCAATTGTTATGTCCCGGGTGAGGTCTTTAGGAACGATGACATGTAAAAGGGAAAAATCAGGCGTGAATCTGAAATCCAGCACTCTGAGGATTTTTGGATGGGAACTCCGGCACGAATGTTAAATCCGCCACTCTAAGGGTTTTGGAGGGATTTTAACCGCGAATATTAAATCCGTTAGTCTATGGACTTTGGAGGGAATTAGGCGCGAATATTAAATCCGTCACTCTAAGAATTTTACGGAGTTCAGGCGCAAATCTTTAATCCAACAGTCTAATCGACCAGGGAAGATTTAACAGGTAAATACACACCCGGAGAACACCTGTTAGAGTACCTTGTATTTGTTTTGGTTTCGGTAATAGGATTTACCGTTGCATTCATGTAAAAGAAACCACGCTTAGTATTTCCGTGGATTGCACGGCTCATCCAATAGTATGTTTGTAAACACTAGAAGCGCTCTCGCGTTCACGAACGCGAATCAGCTGTTGCGGCAGCTTGTTTTTGTTTGGAATCTTTATAACCAAAGGATGCACACAATAATTCGAAACGTGATTGAAAACAATGGTTTATTAACTTTAAACACGAGTACGTTTCTATTTAAACGTTAATTAACTACAATACGAGAATATGAGTATGAAATACAATATGCGATAATTAAGTAGAATGATATAAGCAATAGTAATATAAAATAGTATACAAAATAATAAATAATTGCAAAAAGCGTTGATATAGAAAAACAATAAGAATAATAATACAAAATAATAAATGAAAAGCAATAAGCTTTAGAATGCAATAAGCGTTATTTATGCAGAGAAATATGAAAGTAATATAATATAGAATGCAATAAGCGTTATTAATACAAAGTAATATAAATGAGAGTGATATTCCTTAATAATAATAGTAATTATAATGGCTTACAATGATTGGTAATTGTTGATCACTGATTTGAATCTTTAACAAAGCTAGTTAACACCTTTGGAATGATACTTTCTAACAAGAGTTCCGTCGAAGATAAATTTCTGTCGAAGAAAAAGGATGCGGCCTCTCAGGACCTCATATTTATGTAGTTTTACAGGAGTATTGCGGGGGTACGCGCGGTAAAGACCTTGACACATTTAAGAAATAAGACGCAGTAGGACTTCCGGGGTTTTTATAAACGGTGCGGCTATTAATAGACGTATTTATGTCACGTTCCTGGGGTTTTTATGACTGCGAAAGGAGATACTCAACTCGTCGAATGGATTTTGGGTGTTTTATAGGAAAGGGGTTAGAATGGCTTTGTTTGGGATTGAGGTGGTTGAGCACGCTGGTGGAAAGTGAGGTTAGGGATCGACAGTGAAGAGGTGCACACGACACAGTATGTTGAGTAAATGATCGTAGTCTATATTCTAAAATACCCGTCGTGTTAGTTGAGCAGTGAGTCGATGCACGCTGTGCAGAACACGGGGTAATACAAACTCGTTGAGAGTGTATTACGCATTACGACCACGCGGTTGCACGCCAGCGGCGATTTACAATCGATGATCGCGTAAGACTTGAGAAGAGAATTGAGAATTGGTTGAGTAGGTGAATTTGACTGAGTATTATAGAGCACAATTGAGCCGAGAGAATTCACGAGTTACTTGAGAAACGATTACAAAAGAAACCACGTCTTCACCGGTACGCTGCGTGAACAAGAATGAATTCAAGATGGATGAGTATTTCCGTCACGCGTCTTCTCCAACATGCTCGAGAGTAGATCGACGTGGGGATGTGTGATTGGTTGATCGATTGTCGCTGACTTTTGGTTGGCCGATCGACTGTGGATCAGCCGTGCGTTGCACTGCCCAGGAGGTGCTGCTGTAAGCTAGGGTGTGGTGAGAAGTTGAACTAATTGTTTCTCAAACAATGTCCTTAAGATCCTTTGGTTCATTTGCTAGTAACGCTATATCGTCCGCATATGCTAGAGTTCAGATTTTTTCGTTTCCTACTCTAACTCCTGCCGCTTGGTTCTTCCTCATGGTTTCCTCCAAATCCGATACATACAGGGTCATCCGTTACAACTGCAACCTATGTGCGCGCGAACAGACGAAAATGACAACACCGCCTCACGGACGCATTCCACTACAATCATGCACCGGCCTAGCGTTCGGAGGGTTTCTACCGACCGCTGGACAGCGGTAAAGCCGGAGCTTTGAAAATTTTAGGATGGGCTCTTTCAAATTAACATCACAAGGAGCTGTTTGAAATTTCGCGGCCGGGGTTGAAGAATTTTGGGACATTTTCGTATAACTTTTGAACTATAAAAGATATCGGAATGCAATTTGCGCTGAAAAATGAGGAAAAATTATTCCCTTTTAATGATGGATAATTTAAAATATTTTACGTTTACTTAATTTTTCTTTCATAAATTTTTTAACCATAATTGTTGTGAAAAGCTTTTGCAAACTTTTTATTTAATACTGTATTTAATGCTCTTTTTAAAAGTCACGATGTTGATAAACAATAGGCTAGTTGTTTCCGTGTCATTACTTTCATAAATGGAGAAATTAAATTTTTATTCAATTATACGTTAGTTCTGCAAACCTCAGAATCTATTGTTCTGGTTTTCTTTTTTATAATTTAATCTTTATATGTGTAAGAAGTAACTAATGGGGCGTGTCTTTGATTGTAGCGGTGTTTTAATTTTTTCTCTAGAATTTTTGTGTCTGAATGTTTAATCGTTTAGCTACTCAACGCCACGCCTATACCGGCTTCCGTTAATGTGAGTTTTTGGAACGATGACGTGATTATTGTGGCTTTTACACGCAGGTGGGGAAAAATCTCTCCGTACAATGATATAGCGCCGCGATCAACCCTGTCGTAGCTAAAATTTTTTAAATAAAGACGGGTACGAGACCAGTTGTCATTGTTTTCAAACCTCATTGCAGTAATCCGGGGTGCGAGTGGTAAACCGATCATAAAAGCGGAGCGCGCGGCTCGCTTACCTGGGCCGGTTAATTTGAAAGAGACCATCCTACAATTTTCGAAGCTTGGGCATCACTACTACCCAGCGGTCACTGGTAACCCTCCGAACGCTGGGCCGGTGCATGGTTGTAGTGGAATGCGTCCGTGAGGCGGTGTTGTCATTTTCGTCTGTTCGCGCGCGTGTAGGTTGCAGTTTTAACGGATGACCCTGTATATTGTAAATAACATTGGACTCAGTGGGCATACCTGTCTTACCCCTTTTGTTGTCCAGAATTTGGATGACATTTCTCCGTTTGCCTTTATAGTATTTCTTGTTTCTTTGTAAATTTGTCCGATTCTCATCTTCAAGCATTTACTTATTTCCTTTTTCTTCATGATGTTTTGAAGTTTTACTCTATCCACTTTGTCAAATGTAGCGCTTAGGTCTGCAAAAAAGGTATACAGCTTTCCCCCTTTTTTCTGTATTTCTCTGTTAGCTACATATTTCAGAATAAAAATGTTATCTATTGTCGACCTACCGCTCCTGAATCCTGCTTGTGTTTCTGGTATTATGTGGTTCTTTCCAATTCCTCTTTTAGTCTTTTTTCCAGGTCCATAGCATATATTTTGAACGCTGTGTTTAGAATCGTTATCCCCCGGTAGTTGCTCACCTTTACTCTATCTCCTTATTTGAATATTGGTGAAATCACCCCTTCTTTCCACCTCTCCGGGAATCCTTCTCCCTTCCACACTTTATTGAAAATTTCTGTGATCCTTTTTGCTATTTTCACGTTACTGTAAATCCAGGCTTCATTTTCTATTTTGTCTTCCCCTGCTGCTTTCTTCTTTTTAATTTCTTGATTTGTTCTTTTACTTCTGCTTCTGTTATTTCTTCTTCCTCTTCTCCTTCCGTGTTGTCTATTTCTTCCGACTCTCCTACTTCTTTTTTACAGTCGTCGCCTTCTAGAAATGTTTTAAAATGATCCTTCCATTCTTTTAAATCTATTTTATTGGAGATTCCTATTCTTTTCTTTCTCTGTTTATTTATATATTCTCATATTTGATTTTCTCCCTTTAATTGCATTATCTCATTTTCTGTATTTTCTTGTAATTCCCTTCTCCTTTCATCGCACACTTTTTTGTGCTCCCTTCTTTTCTTCTGGTAGCCTTCTTTGTCTCCTTTACCCCCTTTCCAGTTCCTCAATGCTTTCCTGGCTTCCCTTTTCTTTTTTGTACAATTCGAATTCCACCACTTAAAGCTGCCTAGTTTGCATTTTTTAATTTTTACTTCTTCTTTTCGTACTACATTATTTATTTTCCCTATCATTTCTTCTACCATTTCATTCACCTCCGTCCTATTAAAGTTTATTTTGTTTAATTCGATTTGGAACTCTCTCGTCCCTTCTTCTGTCCAGACTCTTCTCTCTCTCTCCACCTCTCCTCTTGATTTCCCTCTCGATCTCCCCTTTTATTTCCCGCATACAGTTCTGCAATCAGAGGCATATGGTCTGACTCAACTCTCTCTTCCACTGTGAATTTCTTGATCTCTTCTTTCGCCTTGACATTTGTTATTATATAGTCGATTACCGTACTGCCTCTCGGCCCCGAGTATGTATACTCTCCTTTTTCGTCTCCCTCCATATTCACATTCAGAATATTTCATCCCCTTTCCTCAACCACCTCTAATAACAGCTTTCCCTCCGTGTTTTTAACTTTGTCTTTTGATCTCCTTAAGCCATGCTTTTCTTCTGTTCTACAATCACCCCTTCCTGTCCAATTCTTGCATTGAAATCTCCTCCGATTATCAGTTTCTCCACCTCCTTCTCTTCTATTATCTGGTCTAGCTCTTCTTTTGTCTCCTTCATATCTCTGCTGTACACTGTTATTATACTCCATTTTTCATTTTGTATCGTTATACTTCTCTCTTGAATGTGTTCCGTTCCCGCGTTCGATTCCTCCTCTTCTATGCCCTTTCTTATGCCTGTGATAATTCCGCCTATCGCTCTCCCTTTTTTTCTCTCTCTGGTGGCATATTTACACTTCCATGAAAATTCTTGTGGCAATTTATCTTTCAATCCTTCCCATTGTTTCTCTTCAATCCAGGTTTCAACTAATCCTATTACATCGATTTCTTTTAGGAAATTCCAAAACTGCTTGTCTTTGCTGAGTAATCCTGCTACATTCCAATATCCTATTTTAAATGTATCTATTTCTCTTTGGCTTCTTATTCCTTTCCCAATTCTGTGTACCCTCTGTCCCCGCATATCTGCATCCGCAGACGCGCGAGGAACGAGTGTTGGTACTGCCTTTTTTTTGCTTTCGTTGCCCTTGTAAGCTCTGCGATCCTCCAAGAATTTAGAGGTTCACAGAACTTTGCCCACTCCAAAAATTTACTTCTTTCAGCTCACCCTCCTCTTTCCGTATAAATGTCTTATCGTTGATTTTTACTTTCCTGTACCCAACTTTCACCTTTACCCCTTGCTCCCTTTCCGTCTTGGCAATATCTTTAATATTTCTTTGTATCTCCCTTTCCTTTTTCGTCAGGTCATTTTCAATAAACAGCCTCTTATCTTTCAATGTACTCTTCTTTAGCATGACTGCTCTTTTCTGTTGCCAGCTTCTTAACTTCGGGGGAAGACCACAGTAACGGTCCGAAATGTAAGGGTGTTTTCGGGAATTTATTTCAACCAAACAACGTAAGTAAATCAATATATTGCTCAGTATACTGCCCTCCATAGTTAAACTGTCCTATCTAGCATTTTTTCATTTTTTGAGATATGTTGAAATATTTGAAGTTCCACACGACTTTTACCTTTTAAGTATAGTTAGAAACGTCTACGTGCTTCATAAAGATTTATAAACAGTCTAATGTATTTAACCTGACTTTTTTCAAAATGGTTAAAATATCTTATCTGAAACAATTAATTAATTGGTACGTTAATAATACATTCCCTACCGGTACAACTATTACAAAAAATGATATTAGGCTATTACCAAATAATGACAACATGTTTTAATTTGAAAGAAGGAAAATAAGTATGGTGCAAAGGAAATGATAAAACTTCAGTTTTCTCGGTTGTTTCAAAATGCTAGATAGGACATTTTAACTAAAGAGGGCAGTATAGTTAATAGTGTACATATCGAAGGGTAAGAAAATTTTTTTTTCAATCAAATTCATAAATCCGTTTCCTGTATATGTACTCTTCGTCACAATTTGGGCTGCGGCAAAAACATGCTAGTCGCGTTGACAGTGCCGAGGCCATGTGGTTAATCCGAATTCAAAAACACAATAATATTCAGAAACTAGAAACCTGCCTCTATTACGTGACGATAAAAAAGTCAAAATTGTAAAAAATTACAAAATGGCGGACCACTGAAAAAAATCATGTTTTTGGGGTACAAAATTGGGGAAATGTTAATAAAAAAAATAGAAGCAGTTCGAAAATTGAAAAAAACTGATCGTCACGTAATAGCCGCGGGTTTTCCGTGCAAGAAATGTCCTTGACCATGTTAATTGAACGCATAGATTTCTCTGTAGACTGTCAACGCGGTTGAAAAATGTCATTCTGAAGGTCGAGTTTCCTAGCCGCGTCTGCGGCTGCGGCCGGCAGCGCCCGCGGCTGGCGGCCAAATCCTAAGCACCGCTCTTATGGAGAAGCATGCAATCGTTTTCCTAGCCGCGTTTTCGAGCGGCTGCGGCCACACGTCTGCTACAGCAGCAACCTAGGCTACTCGAGATGCAACACAATGCGAGGAGTGTCTGTTTTTCGCCATGATGACGGAACCCAGTAAACAAACTGACCGCAGTATGCCAGCAGATTGATGTCAGCTTCGAGCAGATTCTGACGTCAGATTCGGGTCCTACTATGTCCGCATTAAACTATGGTTCTGCGGTCAGAGCCTGACATCAGGATCTGACCGCAGACTAATGTCAGATTTCGATCAGATCTTGCTGAGTATAGATTTAAAAACACTGCGAAAGTCTAAAGCGTAAATAATATATAGAACACGTTTATAAGACCGACTTGAAAGATCTGATTCCTACCATATTTTATAGAAGAAAGAAAACTTGGAAAACCATGTATTTAGACGGGTATTATAACATATTTAATATTTTACTTAGCAGGTTGTTAGTCAATTGAATGCCAGGGAGACTCAAAGTAATGATTTAAACTTTTAAAGACAGTTCTTCCAAATATAAAAGAATTAATGATTACTACTATTCATTCAGTCATCTTAGGGCGGTATTATTCTCAATCGTTTTTTAGTTTTTAGCATGCGGCATCCTCTACTAGTCTAGTAGAATCGTAAAGGATGCCGGATGCTTAAGACGATCTTACAGTCTTAAGGGGGGAACCTGGTGTAGCGGGTCGAAGAAATCGATTTTTTTTTTTGCATAAATAAATAGTTGAACATTACGGGAATGCGTTCCCAAAGTCGCAAAACGAAATTCGAAAAATTAAAGCGGATATAGCCGGTTTTGCTACGGAGCGTCAGGTTACCAGAAAACTTGAAACGCGTTTTTCTCGAAACGACAGTTTTACAATTTGCGAGCAATGTAACTCCAAAAATATTCAACCAATCGACTTGGCCTTGTGCACGGATATTTGTGAACATTTTCTTCACAGATCTAAGCTATGGGTATAATGATATTGTTTAAATAAATAACTTTTTTTTACACATTTAAGGCAAAATTTCGTTGGAAAGAGGGACCTTTTTTTTCAAGAGGCCTGTTACAATGTAATTTAGCGGATCGGTGTTAGCGGTTTTATAAGCGTGGATAACGAGGTACGAGCAAACTAATTTAAGCCAGGCGAGTTACAATTAATGGTTCAAAAGTAAATTATGTTGTTTAATTTTTTGTATCTTTATAGGCACAATTATAAATGCAGTGGCAGGTAAAGCGGCACAATTAGTTATTTAACGAGCGACACAGTACAATTACACGCTTTAATTAGAGTTTACGTTATAATTTAGATTTCTGTACAAAGGTAACAACGTCAAATATACAACTCTCACACGCACAGTCAATAGTCAATTTACAATACTTATTAGGTATAGAAAAGGAGTATTAAGCACTAATCTAACTTGCGAAGCAATGTCGCGAAGCTTAGGTTTCGTAGCAAAAGCGAAAGTAGTGCAAGCAAATATAAGCGATGTATAATTACCAAGCGGTGGTGAGATCAAGAGCAGAGTGAGCGATTCCCAGAAATCAGGGTCAATTTCTACGAAACGCAAGCCTCCCCCTTCCAGGAATCGAGAGTCGATGGAAGGGGACGCGACTCGCGCTCCACATGAGTGAGCAGGCCTATGCCACTTGCCTAATTAGTATAGAACGTCAATAGGTGTCACTAAGATGCCACTTTCGTGAACAAGGCCGCCATTTGTTCAATTTTGCATCTTTTAAGAAATAAATTGACACGATTCATCCGTACACTCATAAACTAAATGAAAATTGTTCGATTTTTGGTTTTAGATGAAACCAAAAGACGCTACGTTGCCCGCAGTGAACCAATTACGTCGCCAACGGACTGGGCATAAGCCCTTACAACTTTGTTATTTGTTGCTCTTTTTTAATAAAATTTTTTTTATATCTACCTTAACCTGTTAATTCAATATCCCGAATTTTTCAGAAAGATCGAATAAGTACTTTCTTTAAAAAAAAATCCGGAAAAATGCCTCGATTTTCAGCTAGTTACACCAGGTTCCCCCCTTAAGCAACGACTGATATAATACCGCCCTTAGAGACGGGTATACCAAATATATACTCCGCAGTGAAATGCCGCCAAATTCGAGTGGTACTCGAGAGCCCTGAATGATCGAGCTCTCGGACACTTATTCCCGCCATGGTGCTATTTCGCAAGCGAGAAGTGCTCGCCCGATCGCCGCCTGCCGGCGTGGCGTCATGAACTATGTCAGCAGAATCTGCCCAATTCCTGCTGCCTATCTGTCGTCAGATCGCGGTGCCCAAGATCTGCTCGATTCCTGCCATTAAATTGTATCAGCAGACTCTCCTTAGTTTCTGCCGCCATTCTGCTGTCAGATCCTGACATCAGAATCTGCTCGGTATCTGCCGCCTATTTGCCGTCAGATCGCGCTGCGCAGAGTCTGCTCGATTTCTGCCACTAAATTATACCAGCAGATTCTCCTTACTTTCTGCCGCCAAACTGCTCGCAGACTGTGTAAACAGAATCTGCTCGATTTCTGCTGCCTATCTGCCGTCAGATCGTGGTGCGCAGTGTCTGCTCGATTTCTGCCATTAAATTGGATTAGCAGACTCTGCTTACTTTCTGCCGCCAAACTGCTCGCAGACTATGTAAGCAGGATCTGCTCGATTTCTGCTACCTATCTGTCGTCAGATCGCGGTGCCCAAGATCTGCTCGATTCCTGCCATTAAATTGTATCAGCAGACTCTCCTTAGTTTCTGCCGCCATTCTGCTGTCAGATCCTGACATCAGAATCTGCTCGGTATCTGCCGCCTATTTGCCGTCAGATCGCGCTGCGCAGAGTCTGCTCGATTTCTGCCACTAAATTATACCAGCAGATTCTCCTTACTTTCTGCCGCCAAACTGCTCGCAGACTGTGTAAACAGAATCTGCTCGATTTCTGCTGCCTATCTGCCGTCAGATCGTGGTGCGCAGTGTCTGCTCGATTTCTGCCATTAAATTGGATTAGCAGACTCTGCTTACTTTCTGCCGCCAAACTGCTCGCAGACTATGTAAGCAGGATCTGCTCGATTTCTGCTACCTATCTGCCGTCAGATCTCGCTGCGCAGGGTCTGCTCGATTCCTGCCATTAAACTGTATCAGCAGACCCTGCCGCCAATCTGCTCGCAGGTTAAGGCAGCACAATCTGTTGGCTTTCTGTTGTCAGTCTGCTTTCATCATCGAATATAACAAATCCTGCATCAAATATGTAGTCTTTCTGCCACAAACATTTGTACTCAGGCGCTGAGCAAAATCTGCAAAATCGGACGTGGCTGACTGGGAATCTACTAGCCGCGGCGGCAAATCGCTTGACTCCTCCAAACTAAGTCATAGCCGCGGCCGCGCTGCGACCCTACGCCACAGTGGGACAGAATCCCAAAAATAAGGAAACAAGGCAGAATTCAAAAGTTATGGGATAATGTTTATTTTTTATATATTTCTTGTAAACTAATAATATGAGCTCCTGAAAAATGGGAAAAATATTGTGGCGGTTTGTATGTTTTTTTCTGGTGGAAAATTTTGAATCGAGTTTTTTAAATTTTGATGATATAAATTTTGGGGGAACCGAAAAGAGTAGTATCGTTTTTGGTAAGCAATAGCAAATATTTAGTTACATGCAGTTCTTTTGCATAAGAAACCCATTGAAGAAATAGCAGCAATTATCTGGTTTTTAGCAGAGACCATAACTGTTATAACCTAAATTTTAAAAGTTATGGCATAAGAATTAATATCTTTCTTTAAATGATTTTGGTCACCAATAACTATTATTGACGACAGAAATTATTTTTGGTCACTAATAACTGTTATTGTTTTCGGTTACGAATAACCATTATCAATGACCAGAATTTTTTTTTGGTTACGAATAACCGTTATCGTTAACGAGATTTTTTTTGGTTACCGTGTAACCAATATATTTTGCGGGAATTTTTTTTTTGGTTACGGCATAACCAATATATTTTGCGGGAATTTTTTTTTTGGTTACGGTATAACCAATCAAGAGACACGGTAGTGTCTCGCGCCAAGTATATAATATATATATATATATGCGCAGCGCGAACACGGAGTGTATCTATTACGCCACGACTCGCTATCAAGAACCCTGAGATTTCCGAATCTCAATAACGGCTGATCCGATTAAGTTTTGAATGGTCTTAATGGATAGCTTGGGTTTGATTTACATCAGAAAAGTGTCTTCGTTTTGTTCCTACGGGCTTTATGAGCTGAGATATTTCGATGTAAAGTTGCAATTTGCTGAATTATACGTTATTAAAATTCAGCATCGTCCCCGTCATCGTCGTCGTCCTACACTTCTAGGCAAGAGGGGAGTATGAAAGGGTGAGGAAATGTCCCTCAGGCATGTCGTTCATTGGATTCGGGTTTCGGCCAATCGCGTAACAAATTATTATCATGTGACAGCTAGCAGACAGAGAGTAGATCTGTCGAGGTAGTGTCAAAAAAATTATAACCTGCAAGTGTTAAATGAGGAGGCTTGTCAAAATGTTTGAAATATCACGAGGTTTTACAACATATAGGACACTGAATTATTGTCTCAATTAACAAGGTAAGTCACTAAAATTTTTTAATAGATGATTTATGTAGAGCTTATTGAAACGAAGGGGACACACAGACTTGGAAGGTGTCCGGAGAAGGTTCTACAGTTCTACAATATATTGTTTTTATACCAGCAAACTATTTTTACATTAGAGTTTTTATGTAAAGCTTATAGGAATGAAGGAGACACGTGGGCTTGGATAGAAATGAAGGGGGCGCACAGGCTTGGATAGAAATGAAGGTGATGCACAGGTTTGGAGGTTGTCCAGAGAAGGTTATAGATACACAGAGGAACATCTTGTTTCGCACAAGTTTCTGAAAATTTATTAAATAAGGTAAATTGACAAAATTTGTCAAATTAGCTTAGCATTGAGAATTAAAAAAATTATAGCATACTACTTACAACATAGAGCAAGTCACATTATTGAAGAAAGTACGCTGAATACACATCTCCCTTGATACTTTTCAATCTTTTGTGAATGATATTCCTAATTGTTCGCGAAAGCGACAACCTAACGCCATCTCTGTGTAATCGCCGATAATTAGGCAGGTGGCAACGGCCTGCTCGCTCATGTGTAACACTGATCACGTCCCCTTCCATCGACTCGCGATCTATGGAAAGGGAAGGCTCTTCCTTCCAGGAAATCGAGCTAGATTTCCTGGATCCTTCACTTAGTTCTCGACCGCTTAATCACCTGGTAACTATATTCTCGCTTACGCACTTTGCTTGCGCCGCTTTAACGCATTGCTTACCCTGCTTTCGCCTTTGCTTCGAAAGTACTGCCTCGCGACATTGCTTCGCCAGTTAAACGTAGTAGCCTTGTGTTAATAATCTTATTCTAAACGCATTATACTATTATAATCAACTGTTCAACTTTAGTGTAAATAATTGTGTATTTTATTGGTGTTTGACCTTGTACAGTAATTCAATTATAACGGTATTTATAACTCTCAACGTACTGAATATACGATTTCGTTATTATAATAGCTTGTAAACCATCAGTGCTTCCTTAACCTGTGATTATCCGTGTAATTGTACCTAAAGAACGATTTAGACATTAAACCATATACATTATTAACTACTTAAATAACCATAATTCGTCTCTCGTGTGTAAACCTGTTCGCGCTTACCTCGCTGTTATATTCTATAAACTCCTAGCACTGCTTCCGTTAAATACTTTGAACATTTTTTGGTCCTTCGAGCCGGATAGTGCCTGTGGAACAGTTCGAACGTTCGTTAGTGTCGTCCAACCGTCGCGCGTGACCTCCAACTGCAACAACAATGAGTCACCTCATTACGAGTCAACGTGACCTTAACGGTAGAATCTCTCGCGCGTTTGAAAATCTGAAGAAGCTCGGCGCTAACAAATTTACTAAAACGAACGTGTCTTCGCGATTAACGGCACTTCGCAAGAATTGGGCTAAATTTGAAGCGCAACACGATCAGTTGCTCGCTTTAGCGTCCGAGCCAGAAATAATGGAGGATAGATATTGGGAAGAGGACGAACCATCGCGAACAGAAGAGGTCTTTCTCGCGCAAGAGAATCTGCTTATGGAAAAACTAGAGGAAATCGAAAAAAATGAAAAGATAATTACTCGAACAATGGAGCGTTTGGCTTCTGACGAACAAACGGGTGGTCGTTCCACTGCTGCGACCTCTCGTACACCGTCCTCGCTTCAGAAGATTCCGCTACCTACCTTCGGGGGTCAACATAAGGACTGGCCGTCCTTTCAAGGCCTTTTTCGATCACTGGTCGTTCGAGAACCCTCACTATCGGATGCTGAGCGTCTTCATTATCTCCGCGGTGCTCTTAAAGACGATGCAGCTCTGCTCCTTCGCAATATTCCAGAAAGTGAGGAGAACTTCGAAGCTGCATGGGCTTTGGTGCAGGAACGCTACGAAAATAAGCGCTTGATGGTTAAAGCTCAATTAAATACAATCTTTAATCTACCAACTCTCACTCGCGAATCGGGAACTGAGCTCAAACGACTATTCTACACTGTGTGCGATACAGTCAAGGCTCTTGCATGCATGAAACGTCCATTCGACGCCAGCGGCGATTGGCTTATCCATTTAATAGTAGAAAGGATAGACCCGCAAACCCGGCGCGAGTGGGAATCACTGATCGGCAAAACTAAGACGCCGCCTACCTTCTCCGAGCTACAGGAATTTCTGGAAGGAAGAGTCAACACTCTTGAGGCCTTAGAGGAGGAACGTAAAGGTGCTAAGACTCAAACAGCGAAGCCAGCTCCTTACCAGAAACCAGCCAGGGTGCATCAGGTCAGTCAAACCAGGCGACAGCCCGAGCCGTGCAGTATCTGTAAGGCAAATCATTTTATTTTGCACTGCCGTGAATATAAGTTGAAACCCATCGCCGAACGTCACGCGGCGTTACAAACCGCCGGTCTCTGCTACAATTGTCTTGGCAAACACCATGTGCGTGACTGTAATTCAGAAAGACGTTGTCAGAAGTGCAACGGGAAGCACCATACAACAATTCATGAGGAAATTGAGGACCGTACCTTCGAAAAGGAGATCACTACTAACACTTCGAGTTGTGCGTCAACCGCAGTACCTGCAGTTTTACTGGCCACAGCAAGGGTGAAGGTGTTCCAACAAGATGGCGGCTCAAGGCTGGTGCGTGCCCTCGTCGATCAAGGCAGCGAAGTTTCCCTCATCACCGAAGCCTTGGTTCAAAAGCTACTGCTACCAAGGAGATCTACCCACATCAATTTAGTCGGTGTCGGCAGCCAACAACCGGAACGCATCCGCGGTAGGGTACAATTGGAATTCTCTGCTCATTTCAATTCGACAGATCGTGAAGCGATAGCCGCTCTGGTCCTGCCCCGGATTACCTCCTACCAACCACGCAGCAATAGCCGTGCCGATACTTGGGATCATCTTAAAGGACTTACACTAGCTGATCCAGGGTTCGATGTTGATGGGCCGATTGATTTACTGCTGGGAGCCGACGCCTATGCCCTCGTCCTGCTCGACGGTATTACCAGGGGTCGTCCCAGTGAACCCATAGCCCAGAGAACTACTCTGGGATGGATCATTTCCGGACCCGCCACACCGAACACTGGTTACGAAGACGCCGAACGGCAAGAATGTTCAACCCTGTCATGTTCCACCGAGGAGGACCTGCTGCCCTTGGTGCAACGCTTCTGGGAACAGGAAGAAATTGCGGTATCATCTGCCTATACCACAGAAGAACAGCAGTGCGAGGACCACTTCAGGACGACTCACCAACGCTTGCCGTCCGGACGCTATATGGTTCGCCTGCCATTTCGGGAGACACCGGAGCTCGGCCAGTCTCGCCAAGGGGCCCGAAGAATGCTGCAAAGGATGGAAACCAAATTCAGGAAGGATACGTCCCTTGCTCAGGCCTACAACACATTCATGCGTGAGTATATGCAACTCTCGCACATGTCAAAAGTATCATCTGAACCCACAGAATCAGGCTACTACCTACCACACCATGGGGTTATGAAAGAAAGCAGCACCACCACCCGATTGCGTGTGGTGTTCAACGGGTCCTTTGCCACTACTTCGGGACATTCCCTCAACGACATGCTACTGGTCGGACCCAATCTTCTACCAAATCTGCAGCAGCTTCTTCTACACTGGCGGATCCATCGCGTCTGCCTCACTGCAGACATAGAAAAGATGTACAGACAAATTCTCCTTCATCCTGATGATCGCCGTTATCAGCGAGTGCTCTGGAGAGAATCCGAGAACAGTGACATATGTGAATATCAACTCAACACAGTCACTTACGGCCTAGCCTGCGCCCCTTACCTGGCCATCCGAACGCTACGTCAACTGGCCCTGGACGAGCAGACCCGGTACCCTCGAGCGGCAGCCATTTTGCAGCGAGACGTCTACATGGATGACGTCCTGACCGGAGGGGACTCTGTTCAAGAAGCGGTTGAAATCCAGACCGAGCTTCGATTACTTTGCAAGACAGGAGGCTTTAATCTCAGGAAGTGGGCTTCTAACCAACCAACCTTGATGGACAGCGTACCTACCGAAGACGCCATTCCGGAGTACAAATGGCAGGCCGGCGAAACTCACACCGCCTTGGGGGTCCACTGGAGCCTGACGGATGACTGCTTTCGAGCCCACGTACAGACTCCCATGCCGGGGAGCGGAGTAACTCGACGTTTGGTGTTATCGACCATTGCTAAAATATTTGACCCACTGGGATTAGTGTCCCCAATTACTGTTAATGCAAAGATATTTATGCAATCTCTCTGGCTGTTACAATTAGATTGGGACTCACCATTACCGCCGGCTGAAGCCGGATATTGGAAGCAGTTCCTAGATGAGCTGCCTGAATTGAACCGTATTGCTGTACCCCGCTGGCTCGGTCTCCAACCGACATCTCAATATCGGGAACTCCATGGCTTTGCCGACGCCTCGGAACGTGCTTATGCTGCAGCGGTCTATCTCCGAACCGTGAACTCCGATGGCACCATCCGCACCCAGTTGATCACCGCTAAGACGAAGGTAGCACCGTTAAAGAAGATTTCACTGCCCAGGCTGGAACTGTGCGCGGCGGTTTTGCTGACAAGACTAATGGTCCTCATCTGCGAGAGCCTAAGCTTGGACAAACCCGCTATACACATGTGGAGTGACTCTACCATCACGCTTGCCTGGATCCAAAGTCATCCTACTCGCTGGAAAACTTATGTGGCCAACCGCGTATCAGAAATACAACGGACACTACCTGAAGCGCAGTGGCATCACGTATCCAGCCGGGACAACTCTGCTGACTGCGCCTCCAGGGGCTTGCAACCCAGCCAGCTACCCGATTTCGCCTTGTGGTGGACTGGACCGAGTTGGCTGTCCTCTGCTACTGGATGGACCACCTCCGACCAAGCTTCATTACCTGGGACGGATTTGGAGGCCAAGGCTACTTCCAACTTGACGGCTGGTGATCCTGCGGCATACGAAGTGTTCGCAAAACGCTATTCTTCTATACATTCTCTGCTTAGAATCACCGCTTGGTGCTTGAGGTGGCTACCTCACAGTCCTGCCACGAAAAGAGGAACCTCCTTGCTGCCGGCGGAGATAGAGGCAGCCCGGACCCGCTGGCTGTCGTTGGTCCAACAACAGGAATTTGCTGCGGAAATTCAGCACCTGCAGCTGAATCGTCCTCTACCTAGCCGCAGTCAGCTGCTACGGCTAAACCCCTACCTAGATGAGCAAGGACTACTACGCGTGGGCGGACGGCTACGCCACTCAACACTAGCTATGGACGCCAAACACCCGGTGGTACTACCTGGAACCAGTCACTTGGCTGAATTATTAGTCGATGATGCCCACCGACGAACGCTACATGGTGGGACGCAGCTTACCTTGGCTACCCTGCGCCAACGGTATTGGATACTGCAGGGTCGACAGCGAGTGAAGGCCCTGATCCGCCGCTGTCCTACTTGCATCCGTTGGCGAGCGACAACCGGACAACAGCTGATGGGGGACCTGCCAGCCCCACGCGTAACGCCAGCTCGACCCTTCCAACACATCGGAGTGGATTATGCGGGGCCTGTATCGCTGCTTGCGGTTAGGGGCAGAGGCCAGCGCACTCACAAAGGCTATGTGGCGTTGTTTATATGTTTAACTACCCGTGCTGTCCACTTAGAACTTGTGTCCGATTGTAGCACCGAGGCCTTCATTGCTGCGCTGCGACGATTCACGTCCCGGCGAGGCCTGTGCACTTCAATCCAGAGCGACCAAGGTACCAATTTTGTCGGAGCTGACCGAGTTCTGCGGGAGATGCTGGCCCACCGAGACGCTGGACGCGACCTCATCCACTCCACTCTGCTGAAGGAAGGAATCGAATGGAGATTCAACCCGCCTGCTGCCCCCCACTTCGGGGGACTCTGGGAGGCCGCCGTCAAGTCGACCAAGTATCACCTGAGGAGGGTGATAGGCGAGCAACACCTCACCTTCGAGGAGATGTCGACACTTCTGCATCAGATCGAGGCCTGCCTTAACTCACGGCCATTGTTTGCCATGAGCGACGACCCTGGGGACCTTTCCGTACTGACGCCTGGGCACTTCCTGATCGGTGACGCCCTGCTGAGCCTGCCCGATCCAGCCGTCGAGGACGCGCCCATCAACCGACTGTCCCGCTGGCACCTGCTGCAGCAAATGAGGCTGCAATTCTGGAAAAGATGGTCCTCCGAATACTTGCAGTCGCTCCAGGCCCGCAACAAGTGGACCCAGCAACGTGCCCAGCCCCGTGTCGGCGATTTGTGCCTTATCAAGTCAGAACTAACCTCACCTGCCCGGTGGCCTCTTGCACGCGTTATTAAATTGCACCCCGGTTCCGATGGGTTAACACGCGTGGTCACTGTAAAGACAACTTGTTCAGAATTTGTACGCCCTGTCACTAAATTAGTCTTTTTACCTTTTACACAGGCCGCGGAACCAGCTCATCCTCTTAATAATGTCACTACACTTGATCACAATCGATAACTTCACATCCACTGCCCGACGCCTCCACATGAGTTGAGCGGCGCCACCGCTGCAAGCCAGTCAACCTTCAATCGATCGACGCAACGATTGCCAGATAAATTCAGATTCATCGGGTGATGAATGCCGGGGAGAATGTTCGCGAAAGCGACAACCTAACGCCATCTCTGTGTAATCGCCGATAATTAGGCAGGTGGCAACGGCCTGCTCGCTCATGTGTAACACTGATCACGTCCCCTTCCATCGACTCGCGATCTATGGAAAGGGAAGGCTCTTCCTTCCAGGAAATCGAGCTAGATTTCCTGGATCCTTCACTTAGTTCTCGACCGCTTAATCACCTGGTAACTATATTCTCGCTTACGCACTTTGCTTGCGCCGCTTTAACGCATTGCTTACCCTGCTTTCGCCTTTGCTTCGAAAGTACTGCCTCGCGACATTGCTTCGCCAGTTAAACGTAGTAGCCTTGTGTTAATAATCTTATTCTAAACGCATTATACTATTATAATCAACTGTTCAACTTTAGTGTAAATAATTGTGTATTTTATTGGTGTTTGACCTTGTACAGTAATTCAATTATAACGGTATTTATAACTCTCAACGTACTGAATATACGATTTCGTTATTATAATAGCTTGTAAACCATCAGTGCTTCCTTAACCTGTGATTATCCGTGTAATTGTACCTAAAGAACGATTTAGACATTAAACCATATACATTATTAACTACTTAAATAACCATAATTCGTCTCTCGTGTGTAAACCTGTTCGCGCTTACCTCGCTGTTATATTCTATAAACTCCTAGCACTGCTTCCGTTAAATACTTTGAACACTAATACTTTATTAAAATCCACAGTAGTTCCCTCGCTATTCATTAATTTTATTAGTTTCCCATTAACAATATTCCACTTCACCATTAAAGATAAAATGTGCGTTAAAAATATTGGATTTCTTTGTTCATTTTCAATAAATTACCATTCGCATTTAAATTTCCTCCAACCAGACTTTCTGCCATACGCTCTCACCTCCTTCGGACACATTATGTAGTCTCTACACTTACTATAGGAAAAGTCCACCCTTCTTCTATAAGTTCTAAGTTATGTTGTAACTAAAATGTGGATTTTATATATTTACAGATAATCGAAGCACAAGATGATGCAGTGTGATGTACGTCAGAGTAAAAAATATATTGTGATATTGTATTATATTAATTAAACTTTAATTAAACTTTTATTCAGCTTTGATCCTCTGTGTGCTTCTTGTATGTTTGTTTCATATCTGGAAACTCAAATTTAAACCAATTCCACCAATCCAATTGTCTTGTAGCTTTGCAGGTGTGTGTAGTTTGGATGACAATATAATATATTGTTAATTAAAAAAAATAACCCCGAGGGGGTGACAAATTTATCCAGTCACTAATAAACACTACAAAATGTGTGAAATCCCCACAAAATTACCTTTTTTAAAAAAAGGTACAAAAAAGCGCGCCAAGAATATAATCCCATCAAAAAGGAGGTCTGTGAAGATAGCACCCCCAAATTCGAATTTTCGGAAAAACGAAACGGCATTCGTTTGTCCATCGTTTGCCCATGTTTGCCCATAAAAAATTTTCGTTTGCCCACCCTTAAAAAAAAAGTTATCGCAAAAACAAAATTTTTTGTCAGCACCCCCATGAAAACATTTTAAAGATTTCGAAGTGGGAAACGATTGTCCATCGTATGCCCACGTTTGCCCACCCAACAATTTTTTTTTTCCACCCTTCAAAAAAAAGTTACGAGCAAATTAAAAAATTTAATATTTTTTCCCAAAATATTTTCAAATTCGATGGTTTAACGATTCATTCTGGTAGCTTAGATGTAGAAGAGATTTGCCCATCCAATAATTTCGTATGCCCACCCTCCAGAATCGAAATAAAAAATAATATCCTCAAAAAGAAGGGCACCGGAGACGCGACCAAGTTAAAGTTCGATTTTTTCCTAAAATATTTTCAAAATCGGTGGTTTAACGATTCATTCTGGTAGCTTAGATGTAGAAGAGATTTGCCCACCCAATAATTTCGTATGCCCACCCTCCAGAATCGAAATAAAAAATAAAGTTCGCGAAAAGAAGGGCACCGAAGACGCGACCAAGTGAAGGTTCGATTTTTTCCTAAAATATTTCCAAATTCGATGGTTTAACGATTCATTCTGGTAGCTTAGATGTAGGAGAGATTTGCCCATCCAATAATTTCGTATGCCCACCCTCCAGAATCGAAATAAAAAATAATATCCTCAAAAAGAAGGGCACCGGAGACGCGACCAAGTTAAAGTTCGATTTTTTCCTAAAATATTTTCAAAATCGGTGGTTTAACGATTCATTCTGGTAGCTTAGATGTAGAAGAGATTTGCCCACCCAATAATTTCGTATGCCCACCCTCCAGAATCGAAATAAAAAATAATATCCTCAAAAAGAAGGGCACCGGAGACGCGGCCAAGTTAAAGTTCGATTTTTTCCTAAAATATTTTCAAAATCGGTGGTTTAACGATTCATTCTGTTAGCTAAGATGTAGAAGAGATTTGCCCACCCAATAATTTCGTATGCCCACCCTCCAGAATGGAAATAAAAAATAATATCCTCAAAAAGAAGGGCACCGGAGACGCGACCAAGTTAAAGTTCGATTTTTTCCTAAAATATTTTCAAAATCGGTGGTTTAACGATTCATTCTGGTAGCTTAGATGTAGAAGAGATTTGCCCACCCAATAATTTCGTATGCCCACCCTCCAGAATCGAAATAAAAAATAATATCCTCAAAAAGAAGGGCACCGGAGACGCGGCCAAGTTAAAGTTCGATTTTTTCCTAAAATATTTTCAAAATCGGTGGTTTAACGATTCATTCTGTTAGCTAAGATGTAGAAGAGATTTGCCCACCCAATAATTTCGTATGCCCACCCTCCAGAATGGAAATAAAAAATAAAGTTCGCGAAAAGAAGGGCACCGAAGACGCGACCAAGTTAAAGTTCGATTTTTTCCTAAAATATTTCCAAATTCGATGGTTTAACGATTCATTCTGGTAGCTTAGATGTAGGAGAGATTTGCCCATCCAATAATTTCGTATGCCCACCCTCCAGAATCGAAATAAAAAATAATATCCTCAAAAAGAAGGGCACCGGAGACGCGACCAAGTTAAAGTTCGATTTTTTCCTAAAATATTTTCAAAATCGGTGGTTTAACGATTCATTCTGGTAGCTTAGATGTAGAAGAGATTTGCCCACCCAATAATTTCGTATGCCCACCCTCCAGAATCGAAATAAAAAATAATATCCTCAAAAAGAAGGGCACCGGAGACGCGGCCAAGTTAAAGTTCGATTTTTTCCTAAAATATTTTCAAAATCGGTGGTTTAACGATTCATTCTGTTAGCTAAGATGTAGAAGAGATTTGCCCACCCAATAATTTCGTATGCCCACCCTCCAGAATCGAAATAAAAAATAATATCCTCAAAAAGAAGGGCACCGGAGACGCGGCCAAGTTAAAGTTCGATTTTTTCCTAAAATATTTTCAAAATCGGTGGTTTAACGATTCATTCTGTTAGCTAAGATGTAGAAGAGATTTGCCCACCCAATAATTTCGTATGCCCACCCTCCAGAATGGAAATAAAAAATAAAGTTCGCGAAAAGAAGGGCACCGAAGACGCGACCAAGTTAAAGTTCGATTTTTTCCTAAAATATTTCCAAATTCGATGGTTTAACGATTCATTCTGGTAGCTTAGATGTAGGAGAGATTTGCCCATCCAATAATTTCGTATGCCCACCCTCCAGAATCGAAATAAAAAATAATATCCTCAAAAAGAAGGGCACCGGAGACGCGACCAAGTTAAAGTTCGATTTTTTCCTAAAATATTTCCAAATTCGATGGTTTAACGATTCATTCTGGTAGCTTAGATGTAGGAGAGATTTGCCCATCCAATAATTTCGTATGCCCACCCTCCAGAATCGAAATAAAAAATAATATCCTCAAAAAGAAGGGCACCGGAGACGCGACCAAGTTAAAGTTCGATTTTTTCCTAAAATATTTTCAAAATCGGTGGTTTAACGATTCATTCTGGTAGCTTAGATGTAGAAGAGATTTGCCCACCCAATAATTTCGTATGCCCACCCTCCAGAATCGAAATAAAAAATAATATCCTCAAAAAGAAGGGCACCGGAGACGCGGCCAAGTTAAAGTTCGATTTTTTCCTAAAATATTTTCAAAATCGGTGGTTTAACGATTCATTCTGTTAGCTAAGATGTAGAAGAGATTTGCCCACCCAATAATTTCGTATGCCCACCCTCCAGAATGGAAATAAAAAATAATATCCTCAAAAAGAAGGGCACCGGAGACGCGATCGCGTTAAAGTTCGATTTTTTCCTAAAATATTTTCAAAATCGGTGGTTTAACGATTCATTCTAGTAGCTTAGATGTAGAAGAGATTTGCCCACCCAATAATTTCGTATGCCCACAATCCAAAATCGAAATAAAAAATAAAGATCGCGAAAAGAAGGGCACCGAAGACGCGACCAAGTTAAAGTTCGATTTTTTCCCAAAATATTTTCAAATTCGATGGTTTAACGATTCATTCTGGTAGCTTAGATGTAGGAGAGATTTGCCCACCCAATAATTTCGTATGCCCACCCTCCAGAATCGAATTAAAAAATAATATCCTCAAAAAGAAGGGCACCGGAGACGCGATCGCGTTAAAGTTCGATTTTTTCCTAAAATATTTTCAAAATCGGTGGTTTAACGATTCATTCTGGTAGCTTAGATGTAGGAGAGATTTGCCCACCCAATAATTTCGTATGCCCACCCTCCGGAATCGAATTAAAAAATAATATCCCCGAAAAGAAGGGCACCGGAGACGCGATCGCGTTAAAGTTCGATTTTTTCCTAAAATATTTTCAAAATCGGTGGTTTAACGATTGATTCTGTTAGCTTAGATGTAGAAGAGATTTGCCCACCCAATAATTTCGTATGCCCACCCTCCAGAATGGAAATAAAAAATAAAGTTCGCGAAAAGAAGGGCACCGAAGACGCGACCAAGTTAAAGTTCGATTTTTTCCTAAAATATTTCCAAATTCGATGGTTTAACGATTCATTCTGGTAGCTTAGATGTAGAAGAGATTTTCCCACCCAATAATTTCGTATGCCCACCCTTCAGAATCGAAATAAAAAATAAAGTTCGCGAAAAGAAAGGCGATCGCGTTAAAGTTCGATTTTTTCCTAAAATATTTTCAAAATCGGTGGTTTAACGATTCATTCTCGTAGCTTAGATGTAGAAGAGATTTGCCCACCCAGTAATTTCGTATGCCCACCGTCCAGAATTCAAATAAAAAATAAAGTTCGCGAAAAGAAGGGCACCGAAGACGCGATCGCGTTAAAGTTCGATTTTTTCCCAAAATATTTTCAAATTCGATGGTTTAACGATTCATTCTGGTAGCTTAGATGTAGAAGAGATTTGCCCACCCAATAATTTCGTATGCCCACCCTCCAGAATCGAAACAAAAAATAAAGTTCGCGAAAAGAAGGGCGATCGCGTTAAAGTTCGATTTTTTCCTAAAATATTTTCAAAATCGGTGGTTTAACGATTGATTCTGGTAGCTTAGATGTAGAAGAGATTTGCCCACCCAATAATTTCGTATGCCCACCCTCCAGAATCGAAATAAAAAATAAAGTTCGCGAAAAGAAGGGCACCGAAGACGCGACCAAGTGAAGGTTCGATTTTTTCCTAAAATATTTCCAAATTCGATGGTTTAACGATTCATTCTGGTAGCTTAGATGTAGGAGAGATTTGCCCATCCAATAATTTCGTATGCCCACCCTCCAGAATCGAAATAAAAAATAATATCCTCAAAAAGAAGGGCACCGGAGACGCGACCAAGTTAAAGTTCGATTTTTTCCTAAAATATTTTCAGAATCGGTGGTTTAACGATTCATTCTGGTAGCTTAGATGTAGAAGAGATTTGCCCACCCAATAATTTCGTATGCCCACCCTCCAGAATCGAAATAAAAAATAATATCCTCAAAAAGAAGGGCACCGGAGACGCGGCCAAGTTAAAGTTCGATTTTTTCCTAAAATATTTTCAAAATCGGTGGTTTAACGATTCATTCTGTTAGCTAAGATGTAGAAGAGATTTGCCCACCCAATAATTTCGTATGCCCACCCTCCAGAATGGAAATAAAAAATAAAGTTCGCGAAAAGAAGGGCACCGAAGACGCGACCAAGTTAAAGTTCGATTTTTTCCTAAAATATTTCCAAATTCGATGGTTTAACGATTCATTCTGGTAGCTTAGATGTAGGAGAGATTTGCCCATCCAATAATTTCGTATGCCCACCCTCCAGAATCGAAATAAAAAATAATATCCTCAAAAAGAAGGGCACCGGAGACGCGACCAAGTTAAAGTTCGATTTTTTCCTAAAATATTTTCAGAATCGGTGGTTTAACGATTCATTCTGGTAGCTTAGATGTAGAAGAGATTTGCCCACCCAATAATTTCGTATGCCCACCCTCCAGAATCGAAATAAAAAATAATATCCTCAAAAAGAAGGGCACCGGAGACGCGGCCAAGTTAAAGTTCGATTTTTTCCTAAAATATTTTCAAAATCGGTGGTTTAACGATTCATTCTGTTAGCTAAGATGTAGAAGAGATTTGCCCACCCAATAATTTCGTATGCCCACCCTCCAGAATGGAAATAAAAAATAAAGTTCGCGAAAAGAAGGGCACCGAAGACGCGACCAAGTTAAAGTTCGATTTTTTCCTAAAATATTTTCAAAATCGGTGGTTTAACGATTCATTCTGTTAGCTAAGATGTAGAAGAGATTTGCCCACCCAATAATTTCGTATGCCCACCCTCCAGAATCGAAACAAAAAATAAAGTTCGCGAAAAGAAGGGCGATCGCGTTAAAGTTCGATTTTTTCCTAAAATATTTTCAAAATCGGTGGTTTAACGATTGATTCTGGTAGCTTAGATGTAGAAGAGATTTGCCCACCCAATAATTTCGTATGCCCACCCTCCAGAATCGAAATAAAAAATAAAGTTCGCGAAAAGAAGGGCACCGAAGACGCGACCAAGTGAAGGTTCGATTTTTTCCTAAAATATTTCCAAATTCGATGGTTTAACGATTCATTCTGGTAGCTTAGATGTAGGAGAGATTTGCCCATCCAATAATTTCGTATGCCCACCCTCCAGAATCGAAATAAAAAATAATATCCTCAAAAAGAAGGGCACCGGAGACGCGACCAAGTTAAAGTTCGATTTTTTCCTAAAATATTTTCAGAATCGGTGGTTTAACGATTCATTCTGGTAGCTTAGATGTAGAAGAGATTTGCCCACCCAATAATTTCGTATGCCCACCCTCCAGAATCGAAATAAAAAATAATATCCTCAAAAAGAAGGGCACCGGAGACGCGGCCAAGTTAAAGTTCGATTTTTTCCTAAAATATTTTCAAAATCGGTGGTTTAACGATTCATTCTGTTAGCTAAGATGTAGAAGAGATTTGCCCACCCAATAATTTCGTATGCCCACCCTCCAGAATGGAAATAAAAAATAAAGTTCGCGAAAAGAAGGGCACCGAAGACGCGACCAAGTTAAAGTTCGATTTTTTCCTAAAATATTTCCAAATTCGATGGTTTAACGATTCATTCTGGTAGCTTAGATGTAGGAGAGATTTGCCCATCCAATAATTTCGTATGCCCACCCTCCAGAATCGAAATAAAAAATAATATCCTCAAAAAGAAGGGCACCGGAGACGCGACCAAGTTAAAGTTCGATTTTTTCCTAAAATATTTTCAGAATCGGTGGTTTAACGATTCATTCTGGTAGCTTAGATGTAGAAGAGATTTGCCCACCCAATAATTTCGTATGCCCACCCTCCAGAATCGAAATAAAAAATAATATCCTCAAAAAGAAGGGCACCGGAGACGCGGCCAAGTTAAAGTTCGATTTTTTCCTAAAATATTTTCAAAATCGGTGGTTTAACGATTCATTCTGTTAGCTAAGATGTAGAAGAGATTTGCCCACCCAATAATTTCGTATGCCCACCCTCCAGAATGGAAATAAAAAATAAAGTTCGCGAAAAGAAGGGCACCGAAGACGCGACCAAGTTAAAGTTCGATTTTTTCCTAAAATATTTTCAAAATCGGTGGTTTAACGATTCATTCTGTTAGCTAAGATGTAGAAGAGATTTGCCCACCCAATAATTTCGTATGCCCACCCTCCAGAATCGAAACAAAAAATAAAGTTCGCGAAAAGAAGGGCGATCGCGTTAAAGTTCGATTTTTTCCTAAAATATTTTCAAAATCGGTGGTTTAACGATTGATTCTGGTAGCTTAGATGTAGAAGAGATTTGCCCACCCAATAATTTCGTATGCCCACCCTCCAGAATCGAAATAAAAAATAAAGTTCGCGAAAAGAAGGGCACCGAAGACGCGACCAAGTGAAGGTTCGATTTTTTCCTAAAATATTTCCAAATTCGATGGTTTAACGATTCATTCTGGTAGCTTAGATGTAGGAGAGATTTGCCCATCCAATAATTTCGTATGCCCACCCTCCAGAATCGAAATAAAAAATAATATCCTCAAAAAGAAGGGCACCGGAGACGCGACCAAGTTAAAGTTCGATTTTTTCCTAAAATATTTTCAGAATCGGTGGTTTAACGATTCATTCTGGTAGCTTAGATGTAGAAGAGATTTGCCCACCCAATAATTTCGTATGCCCACCCTCCAGAATCGAAATAAAAAATAATATCCTCAAAAAGAAGGGCACCGGAGACGCGGCCAAGTTAAAGTTCGATTTTTTCCTAAAATATTTTCAAAATCGGTGGTTTAACGATTCATTCTGTTAGCTAAGATGTAGAAGAGATTTGCCCACCCAATAATTTCGTATGCCCACCCTCCAGAATGGAAATAAAAAATAAAGTTCGCGAAAAGAAGGGCACCGAAGACGCGACCAAGTTAAAGTTCGATTTTTTCCTAAAATATTTCCAAATTCGATGGTTTAACGATTCATTCTGGTAGCTTAGATGTAGGAGAGATTTGCCCATCCAATAATTTCGTATGCCCACCCTCCAGAATCGAAATAAAAAATAATATCCTCAAAAAGAAGGGCACCGGAGACGCGACCAAGTTAAAGTTCGATTTTTTCCCAAAATATTTTCAAATTCGATGGTTTAACGATTCATTCTGGTAGCTTAGTTGTAGGAGAGATTTGCCCACCCAATAATTTCGTATGCCCACCCTCCAGAATCGAAATAAAAAATAATATCCTCAAAAAGAAGGGCACCGGAGACGCGACCAAGTTAAAGTTCGATTTTTTTCGTATATATTATCAAAATCGATTGTTTTTACCGTAAAGGTTTAATGTATTTGATGGTATATTATCCGAAATTTTGCACACACTATTTCCCGTCACTTTATTCGAACGACACTTTAATTTGTATCTCTCATCGAATGCTTCACACTTTTCACACATCTGCAGCATGTGCCGAATAACACCAGAGTCTATCAATGCTTTTCTAATCACTTTTCACTAATCACCACATTGAATTCGCAAAACGAGAAATAATATAATCTCACAGTTACTTCACAAGCCGGAAATGAACGCACGATCTTGCGAGAGCTGTGTCCGAACTCAGAAGACTGACTGATTTTCGTGGGTCGTTGGGAAGACGTCGAGGGTGTCGCAGACATCTGTTTACGTTTCAGCAGTTACTTGACGCCGCGGTCCTTTACAATGGCAGCGTTGCGTGCCGTCAGCGAAAGAAAGTAACTACGCCTTTATAAACATTTCTTAAAGGTGTCACCAAATAGTCTAAACTCTTACGTTAAAAACAATCGGTGGAATTTGTTAACAAATTTGAAAAGCATTTCAAAATTCCAGTGGAAGAAGAAGAAGAAGAAATAGTGGATAGCATTAATGTTTCTAACGAAAGTAATACTAGAATTTAAGAATTCTAGCCTTACAATAATCCAAATGAAATAAATAATATACTGCCACAATTATATTTTGATATTACATTATCTGAGGATCAATGAATAAATATGAATCCGAGACACTGACCACCTTTAAGTGGATATGATGTATAAATAATGTACAAAAATATTAAACAATGGCCGAGTTATTTCTTGTCCCGTGAAGCTCCTCCATCGTTGCGCGCGTGAACGATGTGTACAATTATGACGCCCAGGTTTATCTAACATGTGAATGACCATGATTCCAGTGTTCATTAATAAAATATCTGCAATGTAGCATACGGATTTGAGAAGAAAAAATTTACTGTACAAATGAAAGCAAGGTGAATATCACTATTCATTGTTTACCTAACAAGGCAAACTAGAGACATATTTTATATACGAATGGGTTATCGCATAAAAAAATGTGGTGCTACGTTTTAGATAATACCATTAAGAATATGTGTACCAGGTTTGAAATAAATCGGACAAATTGTTTTTGAGATATTTGATAACCGCTTACGCGGACGAACTGCGCGGGACAACAAATAACTGGTCCATTTTTTAATATTTTTGTATACCCTGTAACAGGGACAGGAGTGTAGAATTTAGAACGACAGGCAATGCTTGAGGTCTAACCCCGTCTTCTCCGCTGCAGATGTTTACAACTCAGGGTTAGGCCCGAATTTTCGTCGATGTTAAAAGGGACTTGGCCTTGAGTGTTGGCAAACACATGTTTGGGGAAAGTCGAGTTGTTTCCGCCCGCGACCTTTACCTACCGTGGTCTGGCTTTCGTCCACTGGTTTCAGGCGCGCAATACCAATCATGTAAAGAACATTTAAGAAAATGGTTACTAATACATCTTAATAATCAGACACAAGCAAAGATTTTAAACAAAATTTTCTTAATTTTTTTGCGCAATTCTTCAGTATACACATATATATATAAAATTATGCAAAAATATGATATTACAGTAATAGTAGATACAGTGGACACCGGATTATCGAGAAAGATTCGGGACCGGTGATTTCTCCATAAACCGGGGTAGGGGAAGTAGTGTGCGCCTAATAAACTGACCCTTGTCAGGACCCTCGCCCGAGCCGTCTGACAAGGAGACTGAATAGCGTAAACCGAGAGTGAGTGAAATAGCGCATCAGCGGGGGACCCTCGGTCGACGGCGAATTGAGATTCAGTATTTTCATATTACTGCTTACATCTGGAAGGAAGTATTACCGATGGATTGGTGAGTTTATGTCAACGAAAATGTGTCCAAACACGAAGCAATTCGGTCTGTTTTTTATTATGAAAATACAATTAGAATTCCAGTTCCCCGGTTAAAGGGATAACACGTTTCTGGTGACTGGTCTGCGACACACGCTATGTTCACTGAAAATGGACCGAATTTCTCCATATTTGAACTCATTTTCATTGGGAAATCCCCAAAAATCCATTGGTAATACTTTCATGAACATCTATCAAAAGCATGAACATTTTCTTTTTCTCTACTGGGTATTTTACCTGGTCCAACGGTTTTATTGCTCCCGGCAGTCAACGGGTGGTCTACCTGAGACCGAAGGCCCTCGCTCGCACCGAGGAAGCAAAACTGTGGGGTGGCTTTCCCGATGATCCGGCGGAAAAAGCATGTCAATAATCCGGGGACCACTGTACTACGAACTTGGAATTTTCTTTTTTAACCGCTCCTTTTATATTCATTTGGTTTAATTTGTGGAACGCTAATATAAAATTTTCAATTTTGGGGATAACTTTTAATTGGGAATATGTTCTGTCAAAGGTGCTTATCGACTTTGTGAGAATTTCTCGCGAGGCACGCCGCGCAGAGTGGAAAGTCTGGAAACTGCACACCTCGATTTGATTACTTTGCGAAGCAGCCTCGCGCGGCCAGGTAGCGCGAAGCTGCCGCGGGAGCTTGCCACGCGAGGCTGCTTTGGAAACTCTATGATGGTTTTCATGGTGGAGGTATAGAGTTATCAGACATTCCACTCAAAATATAATTGTGGCAGTATATTATTTATTTCATTTGGATTATTGTAAGGCTAGAATTCTTAAATTCTAGTATTACTTTCGTTAGAAACATTAATGCTATCCACTATTTCTTTTTCTTCTTCTTCCACTGGAATTTTGAAATGCTTTTCAAATTTGTTAACAAATTCCACCGATTGTTTTTAACGTAAGAGTTTAGACTATTTGGTGACACCTTTAAGAAATGTTTATAAAGGCGTAGTTACTTTCTTTCGCTGACGGCACGCAACGCTGCCATTGTAAAGGACCGCGGCGTCAAGTAACTGCTGAAACGTAAACAGATGTCTGCGACACCCTCGACGTCTTCCCAACGACCCACGAAAATCAGTCAGTCTTCTGAGTTCGGACACAGCTCTCGCAAGATCGTGCGTTCATTTCCGGCTTGTGAAGTAACTGTGAGATTATATTATTTCTCGTTTTGCGAATTCAATGTGGTGATTAGTGAAAAGTGATTAGAAAAGCATTGATAGACTCTGGTGTTATTCGGCACATGCTGCAGATGTGTGAAAAGTGTGAAGCATTCGATGAGAGATACAAATTAAAGTGTCGTTCGAATAAAGTGACGGGAAATAGTGTGTGCAAAATTTCGGATAATATACCATCAAATACATTAAACCTTTACGGTAAAAACAATCGATTTTGATAATATATACGAAAAAAATCGAACTTTAACTTGGTTGCGTCTCCGGTGCCCTTCTTTTTGAGGATATTATTTTTTATTTCGATTCTGGAGGGTGGGCATACGAAATTATTGGGTGGGCAAATCTCTCCTACAACTAAGCTACCAGAATGAATCGTTAAACCATCGAATTTGAAAATATTTTGGGAAAAAATCGAACTTTAACTTGGTCGCGTCTCCGGTGCCCTTCTTTTTGAGGATATTATTTTTTATTTCGATTCTGGAGGGTGGGCATACGAAATTATTGGATGGGCAAATCTCTCCTACATCTAAGCTACCAGAATGAATCGTTAAACCATCGAATTTGGAAATATTTTAGGAAAAAATCGAACTTTAACTTGGTCGCGTCTTCGGTGCCCTTCTTTTCGCGAACTTTATTTTTTATTTCCATTCTGGAGGGTGGGCATACGAAATTATTGGGTGGGCAAATCTCTCCTACATCTAAGCTACCAGAATCAATCGTTAAACCATCGATTTTGAAAATATTTTCGGAAAAAATATTAAATTTTTTAATTTGCTCGTAACTTTTTTTTGAAGGGTGGAAAAAAAATTGTTGGGTGGGCAAACGTGGGCATACGATGGACAATCGTTTCCCACTTCGAAATCTTTAAAATGTTTTCATGGCGGTGCTGACAAAAAATTTTGTTTTTGCGATAACTTTTTTTTGAAGGGTGGGCAAACGAAAATTTTTTATGGGCAAACATGGGCAAACGATGGACAAACGAATGCCATTTCGTTTTTCCGAAAATTCGAATTTGGGGGTGCTATCTTCACAGACCTTCAAAAAGGATCCCATTTAAAAACATTGTCGTAAATTAATAGCTTTACAAAACTAATGATATAAACAAATTGCGCCAAATATCACAATGACTATTTATACAAAGAAAAAATGTATTAAAGAATATTAAGCAGATATATTTTTATACAAATAAATATTTTAATACGAATAAATATTTTATTCAAAATACTTGGCGCTGCTCTCGGAATCGGTGTTGCTAAACTGAATAAATATGTCTGAATCAATAAGTCTGGCCTTGTTTTATTTATTAACCAAGACAATTAACATTTTTTTCAGAGAGCAGCGCCAAGTATTTTGAATAAAATATTTATTCGTATTAAAATATTTATTTGTATAAAAATATATCTGCTTAATATTATTTAATACATTTTTTCTTTGTATAAATAGTCATTGTGATAATTGGCGCAATTTGTGTATATCATTAGTTTTGTAAAGCTATTAATTTACGACAATGTTTTTAAATGAGAGTCGTTTTGATGGGTATTAATTTATGACAAAGTTTTTAAATGGGATCCTTTTTGATGGGATTATATACTTGGCGCGCTTTTTTGTACCTTTTTTTAAAAAAGGTAATTTTGTGGGGATATGAATTACGGGAATTTTTTTCGTTTACGGTATAATAAAGGATAGACACTCATTCAATGCCACTATTTCTGTCGGCCTGGCCAATACAGGTTTTTCCGTACCGTGTTTGCATTCCAGAAATTTTATAGTTCAATGAATATAACCAAAATCGCTTGCTGGAATTCTGTTTTGGTTCCCGGTAACCAATATCGATTACGTGAATTCTGTTTTGGTTACCGGTAACGAATATCGGTTGCGGGAATTCTGTTTTGGTTACCAGTAACCAATATCGATGGCGGAAGGTTTATTTTGGTCACTCTAGGGCATCATATTTCTTTAAATATTATTACGAATAATTTGTATTTATGAACGATGTACAATAAAAAGTTTTTATTGATTAAAACGTATAAATTCTATAATTCATTGTATATCGTTCATAAATACAAATTATTCGTAATAACATTTAAAAAAAAATGATGCCCTAGAGTGACCAAAATAAACCTCCCGCCATCGATATTGGTTACTGGTAACCAAAACAGAATTCCCGCAACCGATTTTGGTTATACTCATTGAACAATAAAATTTCTGGAATGTAAACACGGTACGGAAAAACCTGGATTGGCCAGGCCGACAGAAATAGTGGCATTGAATAGGTGTCTATTAGGGTGCCACTTATTTATTAGGAAAAAAAATTTTTTTTTAATTTTCCGTCGGACCCCCCCTAATTTTGTTTCACTTGATCTAATGTAGTGATGTGTAAAGTTTCAGCAATAATCGAATAGCATTAAACCATGGCGATTTCAACTTTAACTTTAAAAAATTGCAAAGAAATTTTGCAAACGACGAATATTAAGGAATGGAATAGCAACCCCCGCTATTCCATTTTACTTTCATTGTTTCTTAGAATTGTCGTTATCTGTAACGGTTATGTAAATCACTGACAGACAGTTGGGACTGTAAGATTTTGAACAGTGGAGAGAATCGGTATAGGTTTAAAATCAAAATGTATTTCGACTGGGCGGTACAGCTCAACAAATGTACGTGTCTCGAATCGAGATCTCTGCAAGACTGACTGTTCCTGTCTGGCGAGTCCTTTCTTTGACGTTGTCGAAGATGCTTGTCAGGCCCTATCTAATTTATGACAGGCCTGGCGTCGCCGTGCTCGCTTTTAGGTAAACATCCGTTGAGCGGTGTCGGATTGTCTAACTGGACATTTGAAATTAACCTAAAGATGAACTCAGGCGAGGAGTTTGTTAGGCAAGCGCGAGGCAGCGAGGCGACAACGAAGTACTTACAAACGACGATCTGGAAGAAGTGAACAAAGCTGAATCAAACTATAAAAAATAACAGGAACGACGCAGACAAGAGGGAGTTAGAAAGTTCGGTTGTGAGTGTCGAGACGTAATAAAATGAGGTCGTTTCGACAACAAATATTCCTTATCGGGTACACGAAGCATCAAATAACTGGGAGCAAATTACCTTCAATACGTGATTGTTTTCAAGTGTTATTTTATAACATGAGAGTACCAAAGTTAAATTTAAACGAAAGTATCACGTTAGTTCTGGAAGAATGTGTAATGTTTTGGAAGAAAGCGAAAATTCCAACTCGACGCATACAAAAGTGTAAAGAGAAATTAAAGAAATTATATGGAGATTGGCAAAAACTCGTGAAAAATAAAAACAAGATTGGAGAAGTGTTTAGGATAAAAGAGAAAGAGTTCTCCGACAATTTAGATAATTTATTTGATATAGCTCATCAAAATGCATTAAATATGATCGAAATTGTTGAAGATAAGCAGTTTCTAATCAAGCAAAGGGAAAAAGGCCGTCCTGGATCAATGTTAGGGGTAGATAAAAAGCATACTGGTGTCGACAAACGAAGGGGTGCTCGTCAAGAAGCAGAGAAACAAAGAATAGAAAATTATAAACACATGCCAATGCCAACAACAACAACAGGTGTCACACAAAATTGTTTTAGCAATTGCCTATATGCATTAAAAACATAAATTTTTCTTCAAAATTTTATTTATTTTCACAGCAGCGATAAATGAATTTTATTCAGAAAGCTCATGTTCAGAGGATCTGGCAAATGACGATCAACAAAGCGAAACGGAAGAAGCTACTAATCAAGATGAAGGGGCTGCTGGTCCTTCTAAGCGAAAACGAGCACGAAAAGAAATACTTACTCCTAGATTGGCAGCAGTACTCGACAAATGTCAGATCAGTGAACGTGATTCTACTCATTTGTTAAATGCTTTTATAGAGGCAGCTTCCCTGGATCCTAATGAATATATAATAAATCGCACGTCCATACGAGAAAGCCGGGCAAAATATCGCGAGCAGTATCAAAGAAAAGTAACAGAAGCGTTTCATACATTAAATGTAAAATATGTATTAATTCATTGGGACACAAAACTATTAGAAAATGCAACACGAAAACGAGTGGACAGATTGTCTATAGTAGCTACTGTGCCTGGTGTTGAGCAATTACTAGGGGTACCAGGTATATCGAATGGAACTGGCCTAGAAATTTCATCAGCAGTATTTGATACAATAGAAAACTGGAATCTGTTAGATAGAGTGCAAGCTTTTGTATTTGACAAGACAGCTTCAAATACAGGAAGACTGAACGGAGCCTGCACATTACTCGAACAAAGATTAGGGCGAAATATTTTGTTTCTTGGTTGTCGACATCATATCTTCGAAATCGTTTTGAGTGCAGTTTTTACTAAACTAAAAGTGACGCCAATGTCTGGACCAGATATTCCTTTATTTAAAAGGTTCCAAAAAAAAATGGGACGAAATAAATAAACAAAATTTCGTGACAGGATTATCAAACCCCAAAATTAAAATGGTATTAGGAAATGAATATTGTTGCGCACAACGGGTATAGGCCCGTGCATAGCCTGCTGGTGCTCGCAGCGGAAGACAGAAGAGGATCAACCCCCTTCGAGAAGACTATCAGGACGACGCCGAAGTCTGTCTTGTACCGAACGCCGTGGCGTTCGGACGTGCGGGTTGTATTATCATGGCTCTGTATAACCAAATATAGTTGTGTCGTGTATACCCCCGCGTATCATTCATTGCCCTTTGCGTCGGGGTGGTCGGTGCCGGAAACACCCCGGCGCAACATTGGTGTCAGAAGTGGGATCCGTGGCCACGGATCCCGAAGAGACGCAAGGAGCTGTCGCGTGCGATACGCGAGGAGCAGTTGCGTGCGAGACGCGAGGAGTTGTTGCGTGCGATACGCAGGGAGCCGTCGCGTTGCGGCGCGAGTCCGTCTTCGAGGATGGAAGAGGATTCGACATGCGGCCTACAGCTGGACAACGAGGGATTCCGCCCGCGGAGGCGGCATCGGAGGGCAGCTCCTGGAGTGGCGGCGACGGCGGTCGGGGCCCGCGGGCAGCGAGGGACATTCGCAGCGGCGACGGCGGTCGAAGCCCGCCGATATCGGAGCGGTTTCGAGGCTTCGGCAAGGTCGCTGAGGGAGAGCAGCACCAGGAGGCTCTGGAGGCTCGGGCAGCCGGCCTAAGAAAAAGGGAGCCGAATTCTGGTTGTGTCGTTCTGATTGGGTAACGTAGAAAACGGCCGTATTCGGTCATCAAAACAGAAAATGGGAGAGACGCGCACGTTCCGTTTGACAGGAGCGCGCTGAAGTTGGCCCCTTGGTGAGTCATTCACGGCGCTGGGAAGGCGTTGACATTTTGACGTCTCCTGAGGTGATCCGTGAACTGTCTTTAGTAAATTGTGGGACAGGTCTTTCCACGTGTTTTTGGAACCGTAATCGCCTGACACGTTCCGAAATTGTGAGATAGGTCTTTCCATGTGTTTTTGAAACCATAATCGCCTCGACTACCCTCACTGTTTCCCCACTGTTCTAATATGTTTTTCCCTCTGTTTCCCAACATGTTCTTCCCCGCTGTCCAATATGTCCACTGTTTCCCATATGTAATGTTCCCCAATATGTTTTTTTAATGACTCGTCCTGTTCTCTTCATGTGCTTTAATCGCCCATCTGCACCGCTGACAACTGCCGAGGACATCTTATTGTGTTGTCCGATGGCAACGATTTTGGGGGAAGTGCCGATCGTCGGATTCTTGGAATCACCATCTGAGGAGGCCATGTTAGGACGCTGTAGAGGAAGCGTCGGAGCATTGGTGGTGGAGATGCGACTCCGGCGGAGACGCAGGGACGTCCGGGAGTGCACGGACCACACCATGGGTGGGTGTACGCCTCTGGGTGACGACCGGGGGTCCATGCAGTCGTGTTGCTGGCGAGCGGCGTCCCCAGGAGCGCGAGCACCACCGAAGCAACGCGAAGGCGCCTGGCGTGCGCGAAGTTGCTGAGTTGCGACGAAGGGAGTTCGAGGGCGAACATCGTCGCAGAAATGGCCGAGTGCGGAGTCGCGACGGAGAGGCTTCGAGAACGGATATCGTCGCGGGATCGGCGCGGGTACGGCGAACTACACCCCCATAGAGCGGGAGTCCCGAGGAGAGGAGTCGTTACTGGAGAAGATCGGAACGAAGAGTCGAGAGATTAGGGTTAAGCTAATCCAGTGGACCGGGCTGCGGAGGCCACCTTCGTAGCTCGGCCCCTGTTTTGAGTTGTTTCAGGGAGCTCCGGAGCCTTCGATAGGTTGGAGTCTCGAGCGGATCGAGCAGATCCAGCTCCCAGGGAACATCGAGGGCGGACCCCGGGGGCCCGCCCGAAACTTTTACCAATACCCCGCCAAGACGATGTGGAAAATCATCGGCTACGGCAATTTTTGGTAATTCTTATGGGGGTTGTCCGTGGCTGAGTGCCGGCAGCCGAGTCCGGGAGGATGCAGCGTCACTCAAGGAAGAAGATTAGATTAAGCTGATCCGGCGGACTGGGTTGCGGAGGCTGCTTCCGTGGCCCGGCCCCTTTTCTTTTGAATCTGTTTCAGGCTCACGAGACCCCGCGATGAGGGACAAGGTGCCGGGGGACTGCCGCCGCGGCCTGGCCATGCGCTCCCGAATTCCCCGAATGTGCCATAATAGCGTGGCGGTCTGCAGCGGGGTGCGGACATACGTGAAAGCGCCCCGCTAGCCCCCTGGAGGAGACCCTACGAGCCCCCGGCGCGGCCGGGATGGAGGTTCTCGCGGGGTACCCAGGAGAGAGCCGGAGAGGAGGGTGGGCAGCAGGAGGGAAATGGCATCCCCAACCACCAGGCGGACAAGCGTTGCTTGGATCGGCTGAAGGGGGTGTCGCGAAGACGGGAGCGCTGACAGGACGCGCGGGACGGTCCCCTGGTTTAGCACCAGAGGCTCAGAGGAGGAATGGGGCCATCGAGCAGGAGAGAAGAGAGAAGACGGCCAGGGTTGACGAGACGGGTGGCTAGACTGGGGGCTGGGCCGCTTGCATGCTTGCGACTAGCTGCGATCCTCTGCTTGCGCGCTCGGCCCTCCTTTCTGGTTTTCCGGCTCGTGCGGCCCCAACGGGTTGTCTTCGGTTCCGGTCTAATGAGCGCAACGTTTTCTTTACGAGGGAACCTCGAGGAGCGAAGAGCACGCAGGACTGCTGGCGGGGCATCAAGGACGCACCAGGATGCAGTCGAGGACGAGCCGGGATGCGGCGCAGGAGCGGCCGGGCCGCTGAGTGGCGACGGACGGAGCGGAGCCGCCCAGGGATGATCCGGAGCGTCGCGGGATTTCGTCGTTGGAGCCCTGGAGGAACTGGGGAGACGAGAGTATCGCTGGAGTCCCGGGGAACGCTCGGCGGAATCGGGATGCTTCGCCACTGGAACACAACGCAGTGGAATCGCCGTTGGAGCGGCGGAGTTCCAGGGACGTCGTGGGACAAGGAGTTGCTGGAGCGGCAGAGTTCCAGAGCCGTCGTGGGACGTTCGTGGGAGCGGAGTTCCAAGGACGTCGTGGGACAAGGAGCTGGAGCGTTTCGTCGAGGAACGCGCCCGGAGTTTGCGTGGATTTCGTCGCGGGACCCACGGGAGAGGACAAGGGCGCCGTCGGAGTTCCGCAGGGGCTTCGTCGCCGAAGACTTCCGCCGAGGGAACACGGGCCCTGGAATTGAGGACATCGAGGACACCCGGAAAGGACGAGAACGTCGCTGGAGTTCCAGACGACGTTGTGAAGGGGATCCAGGCAGCAGCCGTCCCGTCGTATCCACGCCTTGCTCAGGGTTTTTCCGTGGTTTTCCCCTGAGCGAGAAGGTAAATGCCGAGGCGGATGTCTGAAGAAGCCACGGGGCACGCACGACCACTTCTTCAGACCAGGGTACGAAGATTCCGAAGAGGAGCCAACGCGGTCGGGACGCCCGCTTTTCCAGAGGGGGGAGTAATGTTGCGAACACCGGGTATAGGCCCGTGCATAGACTGCTGGTGCTCGCAGCGGAAGACAGAAGAGGATCAACCCCCTTCGAAAAGACTATCAGGATGACGCCGAAGTCTGTCTTGTACCGAACGCTGTGGCGTTCGGACGTGCGGGTTGTATTATCATGGCTCTGTATAACCAAATATAGTTGTGTCGTGTATACCCCCGCGTATCATTCATTGCCCTTTGCGTCGGGGTGGTCGGTGCCGGAAACACCCCGGCGCAAATGTTAAAATATTAACTTTTGCACAAAATACTATTAAGAAAGCTTTACCTACAGATGACTATAAGGAATTTCTTGAGCTCATTATAGTTTTCTTAGGCGGAACTCCACCTGGAGGAACAAAGTTTCGCAAACCAGGTGCTTACCACTTGGCAAGATGGATGGCTAAATCTATCTATAGTTTAAAAATATATTTATTTCGTCGTGAATTTAAATTAACTGCCCAGGAAGAGAAATCCCTTTTGGAATTAAATACGTTTTTAGTGAAATGTTATGCCAGCAGTTGGTTTTCTTCTCCAAGAGCTGATAAAGCTCCTCTTAATGACGTACAATTTTTAAGAACACTTCAAGGTTATAGAAAGTTTAATAAAGATGTAGCTGATACAGCTATTAACAAATTTATCAACCACCAGGGGGCTACAACTCTATGCACGACTTTAAGGCAGCGTTAGTACTGCCATCTGGACTAAGGACCGTTGTCCCCGAACTAAAATTCAATATGGCCGTTCATGAAGTGTGTGAGTGATCGTTAGTGTGAGCACATTCAGGCGTAAGCATTGGTGTGGAAAGCATCGTGGCGCCTGAACGTGCTCACACTAACGATCACTCAGGGCGGTATTCTCAGTCGTTGCTTAAGACTTAAGATCGTCTTAAGCATTTGGTATCCTTTACTAGTCTATGAGATTAGTAGAGGATGCCGCATGCTTAAGACGATCTTAAGAACAAGCAACGACTGAGAATACCGGTCTCACACACTTCATGAACGGCCATATTGAATTTTAGTTCGGGGACAACGGTCCTTAGTCCAGATGGCAGTACTAACGCTGCCTGAAAGTCGTGCACAGAGTTGTAGCCCCCTGTCAACCACCTTTATTACTTAAATGAAGAATGCGTGGCATTTTCCCTATTCGATAATCGCATAAAACACGAAACTAAATTAAAGATGGCAGAAAAAATTGTAAAGGAAAATGAAACACAAGAAGATAATGAAGCAGAAATGCGTAAAAAATTGATGTTAAGGAAAGAGGATGTCGATGATTTTTTAAAAGACAACGACGATGACATTTTAATAAAATTAGTAGGACCACATTCAATAACATTGTTCTCTCGGCTCGATATTCCAACACACATTTTGAAAACGAATTTTATTGAGTGGATTGACTGAAATGAATACCTAGGTGTGCAAAGCAGGATTAAGGAATTCAAAATTGTGAACGACACAGCCGAGCGAGCAATTAAGCTTATAACAGAATTTAATGATAAAATCACGAAAGACGAAGACCAAAAACAATTTTTATTGAAGGTATAAAATTTTTCTTTCATTTAAGATATTAGATATGCGTATTACTTTATATTATACTGTTTCATTTCTATTGCAGACTGTTCAAGATTACCGTCGTAGATTCCACAACACTACATTAAATGTACTAAAAGCACCGTTCGATGTGTAACTTTAAGTTGAACTTTTGAATACTTTATTTTTTTTTTAATTTTGTTTGTGTATCAAATCATTCTGTATGTATTATTTTTGTTTTTTATTAAGTCACAAGATAAATCCTCCAATAAAAAGTTGAAAGGTAATTTTTTGATAATTTCCAATTTTCCACGTGTTGTCGCCACGGGATAATATTATCCGAATGAGCTGAAATTTGGTGTAGCGCAATTTTAAATCAAAATGAACAAAACTGGGCGGGGTCTCCTTTCAAAATCAAAAATAAAAAAATAAGTGGCACCCTAGTGTCTATCCTGTATTATACCGCAATCAAAAAAAAATTCCGGCAAAATATATTGGTTATGCGGTAACCAAAAAAAAAATTCCCGCAAAATATAGTGGTTATACCGTGACCAAAAAAAATCTCGTTAACGATAACGGTTATTCGTAACCAAAAAAAATTCTGGCCATCGATAATGGTTATTCGTAACCGAAAGCAACAACAGTTATTAGTGACTAGAAATAATTTCTGTCGTCAATAATAGTTATTGGTGACCAAAAAATATTTCCGTCGACAATAATGGTGATCAGTAACCAAAACAGATAAGTCTTAAAATTTTTTAATCACTTTATTTTTCGGAAAAGTTATGCAGTATTTAATGAAGACTGACTTCCATTTGAATAAAAATTAACTTTTTCTCAATGATTTTTTTTCTAAAAAATTAAAAAAATAACTGTTATTTCTGGTCTCTGCTTTTTAGTTACCGATATTAGAGCAAGTTTCTTTTTTGTTATATAATCGACATCTATTTGGCTTTGCAACTGCGAAAATAAGATTTGGAAATATTTACCAGTAATGGAGTAATTGACTGTATTCTATTTCGCACAACGAGGCTGAATCTCAAGAAATAGGGGGAAATTCAACTACATCACATTTTTCGCACTGAAACTGCGGAATATAATTAAGGAAGTTCATAAAAGAAAGTATTAATATACAACTCATACGGAGGATTGACGGTATTTAAAAAAATAATGTCAATAATTCCAATAAAACTAGAACAATTTGATAAATATACCTACATTATTATGGAAACTGCAGAAATATTGTACGCGCAAAATATTCTCGTTGCAATACAAATGAAGATGTTTAACCAATTTAAAATAAAACTTTGTATATCCATGTCAGTACTGCATGTATGTGCTTTATTGTTTCCCCTTAAGGTTACAAGTCTCCTTTACATTTTTCTTAACCTTCCGGTACTCGCGCGTGTGCACGGAGTTCAGTTTTTGGCTGATAAAACCGTTTTACCGTGATCTATTGTACCCAGCACCCCTATGTATTCTTCCAGCGGACATTTTTGCATAATGTCACGTACTTGTCAGGTTCAAATTCAATTTGCAAGTGTCTCTGATTGAACGAAAACGAAAGTATTGCCGCGTATCCCGCCGGCGAGCGCGCTCGTGTACTCACAAGTTTTCCAGTTATCCGCCTCCGATTGCTTTGATTTTTGGATATGTTTTAGAGGACAGAAAAATAAGATATACGTATTTTTTTATTTTCGCCTGTATGCATGTTTAGGGGGTGAAACCACCCCTCAATGGTTTTCCAGGTATTCGCCTCCGATTGCTTTGATTTTTGGATATGTTTTAGAGGACAGAAAAATAAGATATACGTATTTTCTTATTTTGGCCTGTATGCATGTTTAGGCGGTGAAACCACCCCTCAATGGTTTTCCAGGTATTCGCCTCCGATTGCTTTGATTTTTGGATATGTTTTAGAGGACAGAAAAATAAGATATACGTATTTTCTTATTTTGGCCTGTATGCATGTTTAGGCGGTGAAACCACCCCTCAATGGTTTTCCAGGTATTCGCCTCCGATTGCTTTGATTTTTGGATATGTATTAGAGGACAGAAAAATAAGATATACGTATTTTTTTATTTTCGCCTGTTTGCATCTTTAGGGGGTGAAACCACCCCTCAATGGTTTTCCAGGTATTCGCTTCCGATTGCTTTGGTTTCTGAATATGTTTTAGAGGACCGAAAAATAAGATATACGTATTTTTTTATATTCGCCTGTTGTCATCTTTAGGGGGTGAAACCACCCCTCAATGGTTTTCCAGGTATTCGCCTCCGATTGCTTTGATTTTTGGATATGTTTTAGAGGACAGAAAAATAAGATATACGTATTTTTTTATTTTCGCCTGTTTGCATCTTTAGGGGGTGAAACCACCCCTCAATGGTTTTCCAGGTAATTCGCCACCGATTGCTTTGATTTTTGGATATGTTTTAGAGGACCGAAAATTAAGATATACGTATTTTTTTATTTTCGCCTGTTGTCATCTTTAGGGGGTGAAACCACCCCTCAATGGTTTTCCAGGTATTCGCCTCCGATTGCTTTGGTTTCTGAATATGTTTTAGAGGACCGAAAAATAAGATATACGTATTTTTTTATTTTCGCCTGTTGTCATCTTTAGGGGGTGAAACCACCCCTCAATGGTTTTCCAGGTATTCGCCTCCGATTGCTTTGATTTTTGGATATGTTTTAGAGGACAGAAAAATAAGATATACGTATTTTTTTATTTTCGCCTGTTTGCATCTTTAGGGGGTGAAACCACCCCTCAATGGTTTTCCAGGTAATTCGCCACCGATTGCTTTGATTTTTGGATATGTTTTAGAGGACCGAAAATTAAGATATACGTATTTTTTTATTTTCGCCTGTTGTCATCTTTAGGGGGTGAAACCACCCCTCAATGGTTTTCCAGGTATTCGCCTCCGATTGCTTTGGTTTCTGAATATGTTTTAGAGGACAGAAAAATAAGATATACGTATTTTTTTATTTTCGCCTGTTTGCATCTTTAGGGGGTGAAACCACCCCTCAATGGTTTTCCAGGTAATTCGCCACCGATTGCTTTGATTTTTGGATATGTTTTAGAGGACCGAAAAATAAGATATACGTATTTTTTTATTTTCGCCTGTTGTCATCTTTAGGGGGTGAAACCACCCCTCAATGGTTTTCCAGGTATTCGCCTCCGATTGCTTTGGTTTCTGAATATGTTTTAGAGGACCGAAAAATAAGATATACGTATTTTTTTATTTTCGCCTGTTGTCATCTTTAGGGGGTGAAACCACCCCTCAATGGTTTTCCATGTATTCGCCTCCGATTGCTTTGATTTTTGGATATGTTTTAGAGGACAGAAAAATAAGATATACGTATTTTCTTATTTTGGCCTGTATGCATGTTTAGGCGGTGAAACCACCCCTCAATGGTTTTCCAGGTATTCGCCTCCGATTGCTTTGATTTTTGGATATGTATTAGAGGACAGAAAAATAAGATATACGTATTTTTTTATTTTCGCCTGTATGCATGTTTAGGGGGTGAAACCACCCCTCAATGGTTTTCCAGGTATTCGCCTCCGATTGCTTTGATTTTTGGATATGTTTTAGAGGACAGAAAAATAAGATATACGTATTTTCTTATTTTGGCCTGTATGCATGTTTAGGCGGTGAAACCACCCCTCAATGGTTTTCCAGGTATTCGCCTCCGATTGCTTTGATTTTTGGATATGTTTTAGAGGACAGAAAAATAAGATATACGTATTTTCTTATTTTGGCCTGTATGCATGTTTAGGCGGTGAAACCACCCCTCAATGGTTTTCCAGGTATTCGCCTCCGATTGCTTTGATTTTTGGATATGTTTTAGAGGACAGAAAAATAAGATATACGTATTTTTTTATTTTCGCCTGTTTGCATCTTTAGGGGGTGAAACCACCCCTCAATGGTTTTCCAGGTAATTCGCCACCGATTGCTTTGATTTTTGGATATGTTTTAGAGGACCGAAAATTAAGATATACGTATTTTTTTATTTTCGCCTGTTGTCATCTTTAGGGGGTGAAACCACCCCTCAATGGTTTTCCAGGTATTCGCCTCCGATTGCTTTGGTTTCTGAATATGTTTTAGAGGACAGAAAAATAAGATATACGTATTTTTTTATTTTCGCCTGTTTGCATCTTTAGGGGGTGAAACCACCCCTCAATGGTTTTCCAGGTAATTCGCCACCGATTGCTTTGATTTTTGGATATGTTTTAGAGGACCGAAAATTAAGATATACGTATTTTTTTATTTTCGCCTGTTGTCATCTTTAGGGGGTGAAACCACCCCTCAATGGTTTTCCAGGTATTCGCCTCCGATTGCTTTGGTTTCTGAATATGTTTTAGAGGACCGAAAAATAAGATATACGTATTTTTTTATTTTCGCCTGTTGTCATCTTTAGGGGGTGAAACCACCCCTCAATGGTTTTCCATGTATTCGCCTCCGATTGCTTTGATTTTTGGATATGTTTTAGAGGACAGAAAAATAAGATATACGTATTTTTTTATTTTCGCCTGTTTGCATCTTTAGGGGGTGAAACCACCCCTCAATGGTTTTCCAGGTAATTCGCCACCGATTGCTTTGATTTTTGGATATGTTTTAGAGGACCGAAAAATAAGATATACGTATTTTTTTATTTTCGCCTGTTGTCATCTTTAGGGGGTGAAACCACCCCTCAATGGTTTTCCAGGTAATTCGCCACCGATTGCTTTGATTTTTGGATATGTTTTAGAGGACCGAAAATTAAGATATACGTATTTTTTTATTTTCGCCTGTTGTCATCTTTAGGGGGTGAAACCACCCCTCAATGGTTTTCCAGGTATTCGCCTCCGATTGCTTTGGTTTCTGAATATGTTTTAGAGGACAGAAAAATAAGATATACGTATTTTTTTATTTTCGCCTGTTTGCATCTTTAGGGGGTGAAACCACCCCTCAATGGTTTTCCAGGTAATTCGCCACCGATTGCTTTGATTTTTGGATATGTTTTAGAGGACCGAAAAATAAGATATACGTATTTTTTTATTTTCGCCTGTTGTCATCTTTAGGGGGTGAAACCACCCCTCAATGGTTTTCCAGGTATTCGCCTCCGATTGCTTTGGTTTCTGAATATGTTTTAGAGGACCGAAAAATAAGATATACGTATTTTTTTATTTTCGCCTGTTGTCATCTTTAGGGGGTGAAACCACCCCTCAATGGTTTTCCAGGTATTCGCCTCCGATTGCTTTGGTTTCTGAATATGTTTTAGAGGACCGAAAAATAAGATATACGTATTTTTTTATTTTCGCCTGTTGTCATCTGTAGGGGGTGAAACCACCCCTCAATGGTTTTCCAGGTATTCGCCTCCGATTGCTTTGGTTTCTGAATATGTTTTAGAGAACAGAAAAATAAGAAACAGGTGTCTTTTTATTTTGGCCTGTTTGCATGTTTAGAGGGTGAAGCCACCCCTAAAATTTCATAAGAATTTAACCCTCCGGTACTCGCGCGTGTACACGGATTACACGGATATTAGTTTTCGGCCGGAATAATGGTTTTACCCAAAAGGCACTGACCTGAGACCCCACGGTATTCTTTCAGTGTGCTGTTAGCCTTCGAGGAGTGTTATTGTATTGTTGCGAACACCCCTTGGATGGGAATCCAAGGCCCACTGGAGCTCGCGAGCGGGACAAGAGACAGCGAGAAGAAGGCGATCGGATCGATCGCCTGTCAAGCTGATTCGAGAGTCAGCCGCCATTGCTTGCAGACGTCACGATATCTCTTTGCGCTCACTGATTGTATTCGTTACCCGTTCTTGTGTTACCCTTGTTTATGTTCTGTTGTCGTTGTTGTTCAGTAAATACGCGATATGCCTTACCCAAAACGTAACATTGGTGTCAGAAGTGGGATGCCCGCCCGGAGCGGCATGCCCACTCGCGCTTCCGCGGCCTCCGCGGCTTCCGCGGTTCCCGCGGCCCCTGCGGTCCCTTCTTCCGGAGCATCGGGCGATCCGTCCCTGCGGGAGCTTTTCACCACCCTCCAGCTCAGCATCGTCGAGCAGATGCAGGAACAGCGGAGGGACGACGCAGCCCGCCGGCTGAGGGAAGATCAACGCAGGGAGGCTGTACACGGGGGAGAAAATGAAGGTGTTCGGCAAGAAGAGCCTGGAGGTCAGCGTCGGAGGACTCTCGAGCGTAGAAGATTTCTACGTCGTTGAGATGGTGGAGAAGTGTATCCTAGGAGCGGCGTTCTTGAAGAAGCACCGCTGTAGCTTGGATTTGGCTCGGGGGGTGCTGAGCCTTCCCGGCAAATCGGACATTCGCTTCGGGGAGCCGACCCCCGAGGAGAAGGAACCAGCAGAAGAAGGGGGAACGGGCGTCCCACAGCATTTGGAAGAGCTGTTCACACGCTGTTCGTCAGGTTTGACAGAAACGGAAAAGGAACTTTTTGCTGGGTTACTTCGTGAATTTCAGGACGTTTTCGCCAAGGACGCGACTCAGATTGGGAATTGCGACCGGGTCAAGCACACTATCGACACCGGAGATTGCGAGCCCATTAAACAGGCACCAAGGAGGCTGCCGCTGCACCGACGAGCGGAGGTGGAAGAGCTACTCAGGAAGATGTTGGCTCAGGGCGTGATTGAGGAATCGCGGAGCCCGTGGTCCTCCCCGATTGTCCTCGTGAAGAAGAAGGACGGGACCATTCGCTTCTGCGTGGATTTCCGTCGCCTGAACGAAGTCACGAAGAAGGACTCGTATCCTCTGCCCCGTATAGAGGATACACTGGACGCCCTCTCTGGATCTGCCTGGTTTTCAACCGTGGACCTGCAGAGCGGTTACTGGCAGCTTTCCATGGACGAGAAGGACCGAGAGAAGACCGCGTTTTCCGTGGGGACGGGACTGTGGCAGTTCAAGGTTATGCCCTTTGGACTCTGCAACGCCCCTGCGACTTTCGAGCGACTGATGGAGGACGTGCTTCAAGACCTGACGTGGAAGATCTGCTTGGTGTACCTGGACGACATCATTATCTACGGGAAGGATTTCGGGCAGGAGCTCGAACGCCTACGGACGGTGTTTTCGCGCTTACGTCAAGCTGGACTGCTGATGAGCCCCAAGAAGTGTTCTTTCTTCTGCCGAGAAGTAAAGTATCTGGGCCACATCGTCACGGAGAGCGGAGTCAGGACGGACCCGGAGAAGATTAAAGCCATCTCGGAATGGCCGCAGCCGAAGAACGTCACGGAATTGAGGAGCTTCCTAGGATTATGCACATATTACCGGAAATTTGTAAAGGATTTCTCCAGAATCGCCAAGCCCCTGCATCGCCTCACCGAGACCAAACAAAACTACGTATGGACCGAGGAATGCCAAGGAGTTTTCCAGGAACTGAAGGAGAAACTCACCGGAGCACCGATACTTGCCTACCCGGAGACGGACAAGGACTTCATTCTGGATACGGACGCCTCTAACTTCGCTATAGGCGGCGTCCTTTCACAGGAGCACGAAGGGCAGGAAAAGGTCGTAGCCTATTTTTCCAAAACCTTGGGAAAAGCAGAGAGGAACTACTGTGTCACTCGGAGAGAGCTGTTGGCGGTGGTGAAATCTGTAGAGCATTTCCACCACTACCTCTATGGTCGAAGGTTCCTGATAAGGACGGATCACGCAGCTCTCCGTTGGCTGCTGACCTTCAAGTGCCCCGAAGGACAGGTTGCCCGCTGGATCGAGCGACTCCAGGAGTACGATTTCGAGATTCGTCACCGCGCAGGAAGAGCTCACGGGAATGCCGACGGACTGTCGCGAAGACCGTGCATCGAGGAAGACTGCAGGAACTGCGAACGACTAGAGAAGAAAGAAGCTGGAGTGGAAGTTTCCACGAAGAAAATTCACAGGATCTTCTGCGTGGACAACCGGAACGAGTGGAAACGAAGCCAGGAGAAGGATGAAGCGATTGGTTTCATCCTTAAAAAGAAGGGGGAAGGGGAGAAGCCGGGCTGGGAGGACATTGCTCGTTTTTCCCCGCAGTTGAAATATTACTGGACAATTTGGAGCCTCCCTGCGGAGTGAATAAGACCTTGGCGAAGATCCGCCAACAGTTCTTCTGGTCGACGTGTCGACAAGACGTTCAAGAGTGGTGCCGGCGGTGTGACACCTGTGCCGCGAAGAAGGGACCACGTCAACGGGGAGCAGGGAACCTGAGAGTGTACAACGTGGGAGCTCCGTTTGAGAGGCTTGCCCTGGACGTTGTCGGTCCGCTCCCGAGGTCCCAGGCCGGGAACAGGTACATGTTGGTCGTGGCGGACTACTTTACCCGGTGGCCGGAAGTAATCGCGATGCCAGACCAGCGAGCTGTCACAGTGGCAAGAGCTCTTCTGCACAACGTGGTGTGTCGTCACGGTGTACCTTTGGAGATACACACCGATCAAGGAAGGAACTTTGAGTCCTCCGTTTTCAAGGAACTGCTGAGGCTGCTTGGAGTCAAGAAGACACGAACAACTCCCCTGCACCCTCAATCCGACGGGCTGGTAGAACGCTTGAACAGGACATTGCTCCAATATCTTGCAATGTTCGTTTCGGAGCACCAGCGGGACTGGGACGAATGGATCCCCATGTTCCTCCTCGCCTACCGGTCAGCACGGCATGAGGCTACACAACTGACCCCAGCGATGATCCTGTACGGCCAGGAACTACGTCTACCCCTGCAGTTATGGAGAGGACTGCCCCCGGAAGTTGAACAGGAAGAGGACGTCGAGCAAGGATACTCCGAATGGATTCGAGGGAAGATGACGAAGATCCACGAGTTCGTTCGACGCCGTCTGGACGTCTACAGTTCAAAGATGAAGTCGTGGTACGACAACCGGGTTCACGCGGTGGAGTTCCAGCCAGGAGAACGAGTGTGGTTGTTCCAACCACGAAGAGTGAAGGGGAAGTGCCCGAAACTGCAAGCGGATTGGGAAGGCCCTTACACAGTGGTGGACAGGATCAACGACGTCGTCTACAGGATCCAACGGTCACGCAGGAAGAAGTGCAAGGTGGTTCACGTGCGCCGCCTTGCGAAGTACGAGGGACCACTGCAGGAAGAGTGAAGACGACGCAGGACCGGACCCGAGGAAGAAGATTAGATTAAGCTAATCCGGTGGACCGGGTTGCGGAGGCTGCCTCCGTGGCTCGGCCCCTTTTCCTTTGGTTCTGTTTCAGGTTCACGAGACCCCACGACGAGGGACAAGGTGTCGGGGGACTGCCGCCGCAGCCTGGCCACGCGCTCCCGAATTCCCCGAATGTGCCATAATAGCGTGGCAGTCCGCAGCGGGGTGCGGACATACGTGAAAGCGCCCCGCTAGCCCCCTGGAGGAGACCCTACGAGCCCCCGGCGCGGCCGGGATGGTGGTTCTCGCGGGGTACCCAGGAAAAAGTAGGAGAGGAGGGTGGACAGCAGGAGGGAAATGGCATCCCCAACCACCAGGCGGACAAGCGTTGCTTGGATCGGCTGGAGGGGGTGTCGCGAAGACGGGAGCGCTGGCAGGACGCACAGGTCGGTCCCCTGGTTCAGCACCTGAGGCCAAGAAGAGGAATGGGGCCGTCGAGCAAGAAGGAAGAGAGAAGACGGCCAGGGTTGACGAGACGGGTGACCGGACTGGGGGCTGGGCCGCTTGCATGCTTGCGACTAGCTGCGACCCTCTGCTTGCGCGCTCGGTCCTTCTTTCTGGTTTTCCAGCTCGTGCAGCCCCAACGGGTTGTCTTCGGTCTCGGGCTAATGAGGGAAACGTTTTCTTTGCAAGGGAACCTTGAAGAACAAGGGGTCGCGCAGGACTGCTGGAAGTACGTCGAGGACGGACCAGGATGCAGTCGAGGTCGAGCCAGGTAGTGGCGCAGGAGCGGCCGGATCGCTGAGGGGCGACGGACGGAGCGGAGCCGCCCAGGGATGTTCCGGAGCGTCGCGGGATTTCGCCGTTGGAGCCCCGGAGGAGCTGCCGCCGAGGGAAACCTGGGAAACTTGGACTGTCGAGCCGTCGCATGGGATACGCCGTGTCTCCCGGCGGCTGAAGGAACGAGGAGTCCCGGCCTTCGGAAGAACAGGAAGCCCCACCTGTCTCTGCCCAAGAAGAAGATGCGCCGTCGGAGAAGAGGAAGGCCGCGCAAGAAAGAAGCCCGCAAGTTTGAAGACGCAAGTGGAGGGCAGAGGCGCGAAGACTCACGTACCCACGCCTTGCCCAGGGTTTTTGGAGTGGTTTTCCCCTGGGCGGGAAGGCGAATGCCGAGGCAGCGGACGGAAGGGGCCACACGGCGTCTTTTCCACCCTTCCGGACCAGGGTACGGCTGCAGGAGTTGCGGAGACTGCAGCGGCCGGGACGACCGCTTTCTCGGAGGGGGGAGCAGTGTTGCGAACACCCCTTGGATGGGAATCCAAGGCCCACTGGAGCTCGCGAGCGGGACAAGAGACAGCGAGAAGAAGGCGATCGGATCGATCGCCTGTCAAGCTGATTCGAGAGTCAGCCGCCATTGCTTGCAGACGTCACGATATCTCTTTGCGCTCACTGATTGTATTCGTTACCCGTTCTTGTGTTACCCTTGTTTATGTTCTGTTGTCGTTGTTGTTCAGTAAATACGCGATATGCCTTACCCAAAACGTAACAGTATATACTTTATTGCAAGCCATCGCGGTTCGTTAGGGTTCCGTGCCGGGCAATCGCGAGTTCTCCGTACCGCGTCTAGGGTCGAATCGTTTTATGACCTTTGCTAGAGGTAGTAGTAATAATTTTTATCTCTTTCTTTCTAAATACAAATACCTGAAACTGACCTGTAACGATCCCAAGGAATTCCACTTCATGACTGACACTAAAAGATTTCCGCAAAGGTGTTCATTCTTCATCGACAAACACCCCACTTTGAGAACTATGGTGTTTCCTCCACATTCAACAGGAAATCACCGAATCTTCTACATGTCAAAAAATGCCGCTTCCCATCTTTACCTTGACAAGCTCAAGGAGCATTGCAAGACAGTCTTGTACAATAGGTACATTTATATATACAATTTTTGTAAACAGCTTTGGAGCATACGCTCTAAACGTGCGCTCCGAAACGATTGTTGAGAAGTAAACTCTCGAATTGGAACTCAGTATAACTTAGTTTTCACACAGTGCTAAAGTTCCTGAATTTTTAGTAATTGACGTTGTGTCGTTACACAGATTCAAATTGTATGACAAGCACGCGACGAAATAGGCTGCGTCACATTTCCGACGAATGGTTTACGATGTCGCCAAGTAAAGTACATCATTATGTCTGTTTGTGAAATTATAGAAGGCTAGGAGCTAAGGACTAAATTAGAGATAATTGACGTCTGTTGTGCAGGTACTCGGTAGGGACCCTCTTCGCGCTCAATAGCCATGGTCATATCGTAAACCCGCGGGGAGGCGATAGCCGCCGGGCAGGCACCCTTAGGTCGGGCTTTCCCGATATTTGGGACCACGGACCCACCGACAACATTCGGCTGGTGGGGTGAATATCGTAACAAACGCCGCTCTAATATGAATGCAGCAAGCGCGCTGATTGGTCATCCCTCTGCTACACGAAACAATATATAAGCTGCGTTCCAAGTATTTTGTCAGATTAGAAGCATTCGACCTTGCGTAGAGAACCACTCGATCTTGTAGTTACTTGACAGTGTAAGATACAGTGTCACATCGAATATCAATCGACTTGTGTTGGTACTATTGTGCAATATTTCTACGTCAACCGAAATTCTAATACCGCAATTCACGGGAAGCTGCGTCAACAGGCTGTGGTGATGGAATCTGCATCTACGTAAGTACATTATTCATATTTATTATTACTGTTTTATCCTTTGAACATATTGATTCTTTTTTCAGAATGCAATATATATACAATTAAATTTTGTTTGTAAAATTTATACAAATCCTACGTCGATAAATATTATTTTTCTAAAAGTTGATTTTTTTCCATTATCCAGAAGCTGGGGTGGTATTAATCCCAAATTTCTTCTGAATTTTAACTCCGATGACGACAGCGATATCGAGCTGGATGATGACAACGACTCGGGTGAAGAAGTAGAAGAAATATCCGAAAACGATGAAAATACCACGTCGGAGCAAGATGCTTCGGAAGACGAAAATCCCGAGATTCTGGTGGAGGAGCTAGGGGATTTTTACATAGGCAAAGGTGGAAAAGAAGGTACGACCAAACCGACTACGCTTCGCCGAACCAGGACACGTAAAGCCGCAATGAAAGTCCAGCTATCACCGCCCGATATTGACGCCGCTTACAAATGGCGAAAAACGCCGTATACCTCCAAGACGAAAACTAAGGAAAAGAATATCTGCAATTTTGTACCAGGTCTAACTGCTTGCGCAAAGGATATAACTGATGAAGTGAGTGCTTTCGGGAAAATGATTGATGCAGATATGGTCGATGAAATTGTGGAGTATACCAATATTTATATTATACGAATCCGTGCTAGCAAAAAATATTTGCGGGAAAGAGACTGTAACGAAACATCCAAATCGGAAATTCTTGCGTTGTTCGGTGCTTTCTTTTTGATTGGCATAAAGCATGGACATCACACAAATGTCAAAGAGTTATGGAATTGCGACGGTACTGGAATCATAGCGTTTAGAGCTCTCATGAGCTACAACAGATTTTTGTTCTTATTGCGTTGCCTCCGCTTTGACGATTCCAGTACAAGACCAGCAAGAAAAGCAACCGATAAATTAGCGGCTATTCGTTCGATCTTAGATCAATTCGTAAATAATTGTGAAAAGAATTACACCGTAGGCGCGTTCATTACAATTGATGAAATGTTGCACCCATTTCGAGGTCGTTGCAGTTTTGTGCAATACATACCAAGTAAGCCAGCAAAGTATGGCCTAAAAATTTTAGCTTGTTGCGATTCTAAAACTTTCTATACAAGCAATTTAGAAGTGTACTGCGGACAGCAAATGGACGGCCCATATAAAGTTTCAAATTCTCCTGCTGAAGTTGTCAAACGACTTGTACAACCGCTTGAAAACAAAAATCGCAACTTGACAACCGATAATTGGTATACTAGTTTTTCACTAACTAATTATTTATTGTCTAAAAAGTTTACATTCATAGGAACGATGCGCAAAAATAAGCGTGAAATTCCCCCTGAGTTTTTGCCGAATAAATTTAGGGAAACGGGATCCAGTATATTCGGATTTCAAACAAATATGACGATTGTGTCGTATGTACCACGTGCGAAAAAAGCTGTCATTTTACTGTCAAGTATGCATGATGCTGCTGATATTGACTCTAATACTAATAAGCCGAACATTATATTAGACTATAATGCGACCAAAGGAGCTGTCGACACTGTAGATAAAATATGTGCGGCTTATTCAGTATCAAGAATTACAAAAAGATGGCCGTTAGCATTATTTTTTGTTCTTCTAAATATAGCAGGCATAAATTCGCAAATTTTATACTATACAAAACATGTGAATGTAGACCAAGTGCGCCGCCGAATATTTTTAAAAAATTTAAGTATGGGTCTAATGAAGGAACACTTCATATTACGCTCGACCATTTATTCATTACCAAAAGATTTATTCGCTTATTTACAATGCTATCGTATAGAAGAAAATGAAACTGAACCATCAACTGGTAGCAAGCGGGGGCGATGTAGATTATGTAAAAATAATAATACTACTGTAAAGTGCGATAAATGTATGCGATTTATTTGTAAGAAACATTCAGTATCCACCGTAACCTGCGTTACATGTATGAATACTGCGGAAGAAGATGCATTGTCAGATTGAAACTAATTTGTTTTATGATTATATATTTGTTTTATATTACAAAAACATATTTGTTAATGTATTTACATATGTATTAAATATAGATATATGTATATAGGAACCCAATTTTAGCATTATTGCCCCAACAAAATCATTTTTCGTTTGCATATTTAGGGGGTGCAACCACCCCTCAAAGTTTTTCAGGTTTTCGCCTCCGATTGTTTTGGTTGTTGGATATGTTTTTCCATATGAAATTTGACTCAACAAAATTTTGTACCCCTTATGAATTTTGAGGGGTGGTTTCACCCCCTAAAGATGACAACAGGCGAAAATAAAAAAATACGTATATCTTATTTTTGGGTCCTCTAAAACATATTCAGAAACCAAAGCAATCGGAGGCGAATACCTGGAAAACCATTGAGGGGTGGTTTCACCCCCTAAAGATGACAACAGGCGAAAATAAAAAAATACGTATATCTTATTTTTCGGTCCTCTAAAACATATCCAAAAATCAAAGCAATCGGAGGCGAATTACCTGGAAAACCATTGAGGGGTGGCTTCACCCCCTAAACATGCAAACAGGCCAAAATAAAAAAATACTTGTATCTTATTTTTCTGTCCTCTAAAACATATCCAAAAATCAAAGCAATCGGAGGCGAATACCTGGAAAACCATTGAGGGGTGGTTTCACCCCCTAAAGATGACTACAGGCGAAAATAAAAAAATACGTATATCTTATTTTTCGGTCCTCTAAAACATATCCAAAAATCAAAGCAATCGGAGGCGAATTACCTGGAAAACCATTGAGGGGTGGCTTCACCCCCTAAACATGCAAACAGGCCAAAATAAAAAAATACTTATATCTTATTTTTCTGTCCTCTAAAACATATCCAAAAATCAAAGCAATCGGTGGCGAATTACCTGGAAAACCATTGAGGGGTGGTTTCATCCCCTAAACATGCATACAGGCCAAAATAAAAAAATACGTATATCTTATTTTTCTGTCCTCCAAAACATATAAAAAAACCAAAGCAATTGGAGGCGTACTTGTGAGTACACGGGCGCGGTCGCTGGCAAGATACGCGGCATACTTTCGTTTCCATTCAATCAGAAACACTTCCAAACTGAATTTGAACCTGACAAGTACGTAGCATTATGCAAAAATGTCCGCTGGAAGAATACATAGGGGTGCTGGGTACAATACATCACGGTAAACCGGGTTTTTCAACCAAAAAGGTTAATAATACGTGACCGTGCACTCAGTGCACGACGCGAGTGCTCGTGTTACAAAAATAGGCGCGAGTACCGGAAGGTTAACCTAATCTTATCCTATCCTTATCTTATGTTCTTATTCTACTTTCGCCTCGCCTCGCTCGCTGTCCCTCACCGCTCTCTCGCCCGTCGCTTTCCCCCTCCATCCCCGCGCTTACTCTATTCTTATCTATCCCGCGTCTGTCGCTTTCGCCTCTTAAAACTACGCCTTTTCCGTTCCCGCCTCCTCCCCTTTCTTCCGCCTTCGACTTCCATTTCCTCTCTTTCAATCCATTCCTCCTTTCATTCACTAGTTCCTTTGTCCGTCCCTCCTTCCATCCCCCCTCTCCCCGGTTCCTCCCACCTCCACCTCTCTCATTTCCTCTATCCTCTTCATCCATTCTTCTCCCTTACCTCCTTCGTCGAATATTTCCTTTATCATTTCCCCTATTCCTCTCTCCTCTCCTTCTTCTTCCCTTGCACATCTCTCCAATACGTGTTCCCACGTTTCTTCTTCCGCCCCCCACACATCCTGCATCTCCTCTCCTCTTCCTTCTCCCAGTACGTGCCCCCCCCTCATTTCGTTCCCCAGCCTGAACCTCGCTAACCTCCTGTACCTCTCTTCACTCCATCCCGCTGCCACGTATTTCGGAGTCCCCTCTACCACTATCTCCCTGTACCACCTGTTGTATTTGGACTCCCGTATTTTTTCCCTTCTCTCCTCTGCCTGTCTCCTGCTGTCTTCCTTCACCATCTCTTCGTACCCCCCTCTTCCCCTTTCCCTTTCGATTCCTTCACTCCCTCCTCTCTCCATCCTAAACTCCTTGCTCTCTATTTCCCACCTTGGCAACTCCCCCCCTCCTCCCTCTCCCTCTCCTTTACCTCTTTCAGACATAGTCTGGCCAACTCCCCTCCCTCACCCCTGCACAGCTTCTCTTCATACCTCTACGCCCTTCCCCCCGCCCACGTCCTCAACTTTTCCCTCTTCGTCTCCTCTATCACCATATATACTGGCGTCCTCCAGTCTACCCCCGACGACCACCTTATGAACCTTTCCTGTACCCTCCCCACCTCCTCCCTTTCCTTCCACCCCCATACCTCCGCCCCGTACCCCAATAGCGTCCACACCACCGCATTAAACAACCACAACCTCTTTCCCCAATCCTTTCCAAACTTCCTTTTCCCAATTCCCCAGACCTGTCGCATTACGACCCCGGCCTTTTTCACTCTGTCCTGGATGTGCGCCCCCCGTCCCCGTTTTTCTTGGACCCATACCCTAGGTACTTGAATTCCTTTACTTCCTCAATCTCCTTTCCTTTCCACTTCCACTCCACCTTTCTTTCTCTCCCTCTTTTCTGAACCTTACCACTTTTGTCTTCCCCACGTTTATCTCCAGGTTCTTTCCTTCCAAGTATCTTTCCAGTCGCCTGATCATGCTTTCCATCTCTTCCTCTTTTCCCGCCAGCAACACCAGGTCATCCGCATATGACAGGGAGCATATCCTTCTACCTCCTATTTTCACCCCTCCCCAATTTCCTTTCCTTAGCTCCTCCTCCACATCCGCTATCAGCAAGTTAAACAGAATGGGGCTCAGCGGGCACCCTTGCCTTAGGCCTTTCGATGTCCAGAATTCCTCCCCTATCTCCCCTCCCACCTTCACTTTGCTGATTGTCTCTCTATATATTTCCTTAACCCTCTCCCTCAGCACCTCCCTTACCCCTCTATTCTCCATTGCCTCCCATAATTGCCTCCTGTCCACCGTGTCGAACGCCGCCTTCAGATCCACAAACAGCGCTACCAGTTTACCGTTGCCCCTTCTGGTCTGCTTCCCTATCATGTGGTTTAACACGTAAATGTGGTCTATTGTCCCTCTCCATCTCCTGAACCCTGCCTGATTTTCCGGGATCATCCCCTTCTCTTCCACCTCCTGCTCCAGTCTCTCTCCCAGCGCCGCTGCGTACACATTGTACAGGGTCGGCAAGAGCGTTACTCCCCTGTAGTCCTGTACCCATGTCCCCCTTCCCTTCTTCACCAGTGGAACTATTAACCCCTCCTTCCACTCCTGCGGCCATCCTTCTCCCATACCCTCCTGCAAATCTCCCATGCTGCCTCTACCGAAAATAAGATCTACAGGAAATAAGAAAGGTATTGAGGAGACTGAAGGAGAGAAAGGCGATGGGAGGGGACGGGATATCAAACGAGGCATGCAAATTTGGCGGAGTGAAGAGTCACTCCGCCAAATTTGCATGCCTCGTTTGATATCCCGTCCCCTCCCATCGCCTTTCCCTCCTTCAGTCTCCTCAATACCTTTCTTATTTCCTCTTTGCTTATTCCTTCTTCCTCTCCCTTTCTCCTGTTCCCCTCCCCTCCCATCCTTACCCTGTTTTCCACTCCCCCTAGCAGCCCTATAAAATATTCCTTCCACTCCTCTTTCTTTATCTTTTCGTCCACGCGCTTCCTTCTTTTCCTTCCCCTGTTCACTATCTCCCATACTTTGTATTCTGTTTTCGCATCCGCCACCTCCCTTATCAGCCTCTCCCTTTCCTCCCCTTTTTTCCTCTTGCACAATTCTTTGTACTCTCTCCTTTTCCTCTTATACTCTTCCCTTGTTCCCGCCCCCCTCTCCATCTCCTTAGTTCTCTTCTCACCTGCCTCTTCATCAACCTGGTTTCTCCGTCCCACCACCCCTCCTTCCGCCTCGCCTCCTTGTCCCACGTCTCCTCCCTTTCCTCATCACCTCCTTAATCCTTTCTACCATCTTACTCACCGCCTCCTGTATCCCTTCCCCTTCTATGCCCACTCCTTCCATCCCTCTCGCGAAATCCTCTTTCATCCTTGCCGACCACCGCCCCCCTCCTACCTTTCCTTCCTTCACTTTTTCTCTTCTCTCCCCCACTCCTCCTACCCTCATCGTCACCACCATCGGGTGGTGATCTGACTCCACTCTGACCCCTACCTCCATCCTCTCCACTCCCATTCCCGTCCTCTCATCTCCCAACACATAATCGATCACCGTTGTCCCTCTTCCCCCCGTGTAGGTGTATTCCCCCTCCTCGTCCCTTTCTATGCTCCCGTTCAGAATTTCCCACCCCGTCTTTTCTACTAGTTTTACTAGTATTCTTCCGTCCCTATTTACCTTGCTATCTTTCGACATTCTTCCCCCTCCCTCCTCTTCCTCTCCTCCCTCTATCCTGCCGCCCAGCGTTCCTGTCCTCGCATTGAAGTCCCCCCCTATTATCCTTCTCTCTCCCTCCTCCCGCCCTTCCATCCATCCTCTGATCCTTTCCAGCTTCCTCTCCATGTCCCCGTTCACGTATACCGCCACCACCGTCCATTCCTCCTCCCCCGCTTTTATTCTTTCCACCAAAATTCCTTCTTCTTCTCCATGCCCTCGTTCCTGTCCTACTTCCATCTCTTCCCTAACCCCTATCACTATGCCACCCATCGCTCTCCCCCTCTTATTCCTTCTGTTTGCCCACTGCGTATTCCACCTGTATCCCGTCGGTAGCCTCTGTTTAATCCTGTTCCATCCCTTCTCTTCTATCCATGTCTCCAAAAGCACTATTACTTCCCATTCCCCTATCCCCTTCCAGAATTCCTCCTCCTTGTTTGCCACCCCCGCTACATTGTGACGAAGTCACGCGCCGCGCGAGCGCCCGGCGCCGAGACACGAGGGCTTAGTTCGCGCCGCGCCCGCTAGGCGGCCGCGACCTCGCGCCGGTTCTCGCTCGCGAAACCGTACGGGCTCCAGATATAAGAGCCGCGGCGAGCGGAATCAGGAGCTCTTGTGCATGTCGCTATACCGCTTCACGCAAACACGCAAGAGACTCAATTTTTGTACGCCTTGAGGTGTGTCAGTGATCGGCCATCGCCATCGCCGTACCGTTACCAGCCTCTTCCGAAATAGACCGAGATTCGTCTTGCGTCCTGCCTACGTCCGAGAGGTGTCTCCGCGCCCAATAGGCCGGGACCCTATTGCACTCAGATACTCTATTATACGACTCTCGCATGAATGTGCCCCATAAGGCCATTCTGAGCAGAACGTTCCACACGCCGCATCCCCGCTCCTACCGCTCGCCGAAAAGTCGCCGCCGCCGCGAAACGACGCGCCAATTATATCACCCGCTCCGTAGCTCTTCCGACGCGTTCGGAAATTATTGTAAAACATAATTCACAGCCTCCAATAAACACTGTTATTGTTTATACGCCGCCTTGACTCATTCGCCGAACCCGGACACACCGACTGAGTCGGCACGTATCCCTTCTCCGTCCCACCGTTAATCGTGCCGCAACCAAACACGATTACAAAGTGGCGCCCAAACAGGGACGTTGAAAAGGAGAAGGGCGAATGAGCACAAGCGTAAGCTGGGTATACGAGCTACGGAAGGCCGACTTGATCAAAGCCGCGGAAGATCTCCAGATCGACGCCACCGGCACTCTCGACGAACTAAGACAGCGAGTCGTTGCACACTGCCGTCAGCATAAAATGGGACCACCGACAGTTACAGTAACCGACGAATCGGGTTCCCATCCCGAACCACCGGCCACGAGCGTGGGCAGCAGCGTGATTGCCCCGGAGGTCACGCCAATGGACCGGATCCGAAAATGGGGGACCAGCTATAATGGCGGCCCCGGCGCCGCCGAATTTCTACAGCGCCTGGGAGACCTCCAGCACAGTTACCAGGTCACCCCAACGCAGATCATCCAGTGTCTCTCCGAGATACTAAAAGGGAGAGCTCTTGGCTGGTATAGGCTCCGTCGCTCCGAGTGGAAGTCGTGGGACGATTTCGTCAACGACTTCCGAGCCTTCTTCTTGGCCGCCGAAGACGAGGACGAACTGGAGGAAACCATCACTCGGCGCCTCCAACGACCGCAAGAAACCGCTACGGACTTTATTCTGGACCTACTGCCTCTAATGCAGCAGTACGGCAAATACTCAACCGAGCAACAAGTGAACCGAGCGTACCGAAATCTCCGGCCGGAGTACAGACGCTACATAAAAAGGACCGAATTCTCGACCCTGCCGGAGCTAATCAAACTGGCCGCGGCTCAAGATAAAGTCACGGCCGAAGAGAAAGAGGCTGCCGGCATCGCCCGAAAAGAGCCCGCCAAGCCCGAGAAACGGTCAGAACGGAAGGCCGAGCCAGCCCGTAGCAGCGGTCTGGCGGAAGTGCAGGCCGACTACGACCGAGCAACTTGCTGTTGGCGATGTGGCCAACGCGGGCATCGCCGCCCCGAATGCCGACGTGCGAGCAAGCTATTCTGCTCCTACTGCGGAACCGCCGGACGTACCTCCCGGGACTGTCCGTGCAACCCGTTTGCGGGAAACGAGGAGGGGCGCGGCAACCGAGGCGACCGACAAAACGCCCCCGCAACAACGCCTCAAATAGCCCAATAAACGAAGACCCTCGACTGTACCTCGCCTTCCAGGTGGGCAATGTACGCTGGTGGGCACTGGTCGACACCGGAGCAACTCGCTCGTTCATCCGACCAGATGTCGCCACGGCATGCGAGAAGCGAGGATACACCCTCGCCACTGCCTCCTTTACGGCTAGCGTCGCCGACGGCGCAGAGGTACCACTACGAGGCGAGATGACGTTACCCACCGTCATAAACGGTCAAAAGCTGAAACACACCTACGCCGTGCTCCCTGGCCTGTCACACGCCGCTCTACTGGGAGTAGACATCCTGGAAAAGATGGGCCTGGAGGTACAGATCGGTACCCACCGGTGGACTCGCCACGCCGAAACCGCGGCCGTGGAAGCTCCTGGCATCCGACAATGCACGCCGGCCCAAGAAGCCGCCCTGCAACAGCTCCTGGACGAGGAGCTACCGCCACTCCGGAAGCTACGAGGCACAACGAGCCTTGCCGAACACCATATCCGCCTGAAGGCGACGGAACCGATCAAACAAAGGTATATGCCGAGGAACCCGGCCACGCAAGCCTTGATCAACGAGGCTGTGGACCAGATGCTGGCCGACGGAGTGATCGAGCCATCCAGTAGCCCCTGGAGCTCGCCCGTGGTCATGGTCGCCAAGAAAGGCAAGAAAAAGAAGCGATTTTGTATCGACTTCCGCCGACTAAACGCCGTCACCGAAAAAGACGCCTACCCCTTGCCGCAGGTCCAGGCAACGCTCGACAAACTGCGCGAGGCGCGCTACATCTCGACGCTGGACCTTGCGAATGGGTATTGGCAAGTACCGCTGGCCGAAGAGAGCCGCCCGCTAACGGCCTTTACCGTTCCCGGACGCGGACTATACCAGTTCCGCGTCATGCCGTTCGGCCTCCACTCGGCCCCCGCCACGTTCCAACGACTGCTCGACAGTGTCATCGGACCCAGCCTGGAGCCAAGGGCCTTTGCATACCTGGACGACATCATCGTCCTAGGCCGCACCTTCGAAGAGCACTTAGAAAACCTTCGAGAGGTGTTGCGCCGATTACAGCGAGCAGGTCTCCGCTTGAACGAGGAAAAATGCCGTTTCTGCCAGACAGAACTACAATACCTCGGTCACGTTGTCTCTGACCAAGGGGTCAAGACGGACCCCGAAAAAGTCGAGGCGATTCGTAACACGCCCCCACCGCAGAATTTGCGCGAACTACGACGCTTCCTGGGGATGGTCTCCTGGTACAGGAGATACATTCCCCAATTCTCGGACACAGCGGCACCGTTGCACCAGCTCCTCCAGAAACGTACACGGTGGAGTTGGACCGAAGAAGCCCAGTCCGCCTTCGAGACGCTCCGCCATCAACTAGCCACAGCGCCGGTACTAACTTGCCCCGATTTCGACCGACCATTCGTGCTACAAACGGATGCCAGCCAAGGAGGCCTGGGAGCAGTACTTACGCAGGACCACGATGGCCAAGAACGAGTGGTGGCATATGCCAGCCGTACGCTTAACTCAGCCGAGCGAAACTACTCAGTCACCGAGAAGGAATGCCTGGCAGTGGTCTGGGGCATTAGAAAGATGCGCCCGTACCTGGAAGGGTATTCATTTACCGTCCTGACCGACCACCAAGCACTGAAATGGCTGCAGTCCATCGACAGCCCCTCGGGACGACTAGCGCGCTGGAGCCTGGAGCTGCAACAATACGACTTTAAAATCGAATACCGAAAGGGGGAGAACAACCTCGTGGCAGACGCCCTCTCCCGACAAGGCGAGATTGTCAACGTGGCTGCCGAAGCACCCAAGGAGTGGTACGACACGAAGAAACGAGCCGTCGAGGAGACACCGCTTCTCCACCCGGAATACCAGATCCGCAACGGCGAATTATACCGTCATTTCCCGGACACGACTGGGGGCCACCCCGAGGACGAGTGGAAACAATGCGTGCCACGGCCCCGGCGTGAAGAAATCCTCAGGGCAAATCACGATGCCCCCACGGCCGGACACCTTGGAGTTAGCAAAACTACCGCCCGGTTGGCACGCAAGTACTACTGGCCCGGGATGTTCCGCGACGCAGCTCGCTACGTACGCCAATGTACCAAATGCCAGGAGTATAAGGTATCACAACAGGCGCCAGCAGGGCTCATGCACACCACGCCGGCAGCCTATCCGTGGGAAGTCGTATCGGCCGATCTGATCGGACCGCTCCCACGATCAAAGAAAGGCCATACCGTGGTCGTGGTGATGCAGGATAAATTCACGAAATGGATCGAACTGCAACCTCTTCGACAGGCTACCGCCCCGGCGGTCACCAAGGCGTTCCGAGAACGAGTGGTCATGCGCTTCGGGTGCCCACGCCGAGTCATTACCGACAACGGCAAACAATTCGAAAGCCGAGAATTTACCGGACTACTCAAAGAATATGGCATCGACCACCGGAAAACACCACCGTATACCCCACAATGTAACCCCGTGGAGCGAGCAAACCGGGTAATCAAGACAATGATTGCCCAATTTACCGACGGGGATCACACGACGTGGGACAGTTGGCTCCCGGAGATTGCGTTTGCCTACAACACGGCCCGACACGAAGCCACAGGGAGTACACCGGCCGCCCTGAACTTTGGCCGAGAACTCGCGGCTCCCGGAGACCCCCGACCGGCCACGACCGACCCAACGGAGGAACCGACACAGGAAGACACCCGAGGATGGCAACAACGGCTCACGGAGATGAAAGACCGCATCGAACTCGCCCGATGGAACCTGGTGCGAGCGCACCAGAACCAGAAACACTACTACGACTTACGCCGCAGGGATTGGCGCCCCTCGATTGGCGACGAAGTTATGAAGCGTGAACATCACCTAAGCGCGGCAGCCAAGCAGTTCAATGCTAAGCTGGCCCCAAAATTCGGCGGTCCGTACACCGTAGCCAAATTCGAGGGACCCAACATCGTGGTGCTGAAAGGTGCGCGAGGGAAACCAATGCGCGCACACATCAGCGATCTAAAACCATGCGATACCGGCGAGCCAGAAGGCGCGAACTGTGCCAGTATCTCAACAAGAGTAAGGGAGACCGGGACAGAAACTCTAGTTCCAGCCGCGATACCTAGGTGGCCGCGGCCCGTCCGAGGCTCTCGCTGGCGAAAATACACCACCGGAGGATATAAGGCAACGACGGATCGACCAAAACAATTGGCAATCAGCATGCCACGTAACCAACCGATCGCAGAGAGCTCGGGAAAGGCAAGTGCCGTGGCACTGGGCTCAGCACCCGTGGGCCCACCGGAACGCCAGCCCAGACGTCCACAGATAGTGGAGAACCGGCCGTGGCCCACCAGGGTCAAGCTCCAGGAGCAGCCGCCCCCGCACCGAGGCCCGCCACCGCGACTTCAAGCGCCCCCGAGACGGACCGCCACCGGGAGGGGCCAGGAGGTCCTGATGGTGGAAACCTCCGACCCGCGGCCCCAGGAGGAGCAACAGGGGGCCACGACCCGTCGGCGCCGGACGGCTCACACCGGCCTACAGCCGTTGGACCTGAGGCAGCTGACCAGCCACCTGCCCGCAACGGTAGCCGCGGCCAAAGCAACGGCCGAGCGGCCGGCCTCGCGGGGACGATCATCCCCCAGGACCACCCGCACGTCACTGGTCCGGCCGCCGCCGGTGGAAAGAAAACGGAAGCTGCCAGCCTCCGGCGGACGGTCAACAGTGACAACCGCGGACGCCTTGCCGCTGGTTCAGCCAGGCCTCCGGGGCCCCCCAGCGACCTCGCCACCACCGATCGTCACCGCCGGACAGACGCCGCTGGCTCAGCCAGGCCCTCAGGGCCCCCCAGCGGCCTCGCCACCACCGATCGCCACCGCCGGACAGACGCCGCTGGCTCAGCCAGGCCTTCAGGGCCCCCCAGCGGCCTCGCCACCACCGGTCGACATCGCCGGACAAGCGCCGCTGGCACGGCCAGGCCTTCAGGGCCCCCCAGCGGCTACGCCACCACCGGTCGACATCGCCGGACAAGCGCCGCTGGCACAGCCAGGCCTCCAAGGCCCCCCAGCGGCCACCCCAGCCGTACCACACCGTCCGTGGACGTGGGCGGCAGACCGCCCCGGCATGATTATTTTCCATCCGGCCGCGATGCGTCCCCGCCGGGTGTACGCGGTGACCACGTCCACCGCAGTGGTACTGGGCAGCCGCTTTCGGAACGGGGACGTCGGCGTCGAAATCCGCCCAAGGCTACCGACCGCTGCCGAGGCGAATCAGCCGCCCCGTTAGGCTAAAGTAGGTTTAAGGATTGGTGATGGGTATTTTAAGTGCGTTTTGCGTTGGGTTGCAACCCCCTAGGTTAAGTTAGTTTTAGGCACCAATGTACCTGACGGCCAGAAGCCGACGAATAACGCTTTTCCCCCCCGAAGTAAGGAGGGGGTGTGACGAAGTCACGCGCCCGCTAGGCGGCCGCGACCTCGCGCCGGTTCTCGCTCGCGAAACCGTACGGGCTCCAGATATAAGAGCCGCGGCGAGCGGAATCAGGAGCTCTTGTGCATGTCGCTATACCGCTTCACGCAAACACGCAAGAGACTCAATTTTTGTACGCCTTGAGGTGTGTCAGTGATCGGCCATCGCCATCGCCGTACCGTTACCAGCCTCTTCCGAAATAGACCGAGATTCGTCTTGCGTCCTGCCTACGTCCGAGAGGTGTCTCCGCGCCCAATAGGCTGGGACCCTATTGCACTCAGATACTCTATTATACGACTCTCGCATGAATGTGCCCCATAAGGCCATTCTGAGCAGAACGTTCCACACGCCGCATCCCCGCCCCTACCGCTCGCCGAAAAGTCGCCGCCGCCGCGAAACGACGCGCCAATTATATCACCCGCTCCGTAGCTCTTCCGACGCGTTCGGAAATTATTGTAAAACATAATTCACAGCCTCCAATAAACACTGTTATTGTTTATACGCCGCCTTGACTCATTCGCCGAACCCGGACACACCGACTGAGTCGGCACCTATCCCTTCTCCGTCCCACCGTTAATCGTGCCGCAACCAAACACGATTACAACATTCTAGAATGCTATCCTCCAGCTTTTCGTTTCTTCCTGTCGTTCTATCGCCCCCCTTTTCTTCCCCTCCACCCATAGTTTTTTGACCCTTCAGTTCCCTGTCCTCCTGTCTTTCCCACCTCTTCCCTGCCCCTTTCCCTTTCTCGCCCCTCTTTTGTTTCCCCTTCTGCCCATCCCCTCTCCTTCCCTCTCCAATATCTTAATACCTCCCCCTGCTCATCCCAGAACCACGTTTTCCCCTCTATCTCTATCTTCCCATACTTTATTCTCACTCTATTCCCTTTTCTTTCCTCCTCTTCTCCTATCACCCTTAACTGCCATTGCATCTTTCTTTCCTTCCAGGTCAGATCGTCCCCTATCCTTTCCTTTCTCCCTTTTAGCTTTCCTTTGTTCCTCATTATTTCCCTCTTCACTTCCATGCTCTCCATTTTCACCTCCAGCACACTTCCTCTCTCCCTTGCCCCCTTCCTCCCAGCTCGCTCACTCCCTCTATTCTCCCCTGCACCCCTACTACTTCCAGCACTTCCTTTGCCCTCCCCATCGCCGTTCCCTCCCTACCTACCCCTTTAATTATAATGTTCTTCCTTCTCTCTTCTCTCTCTTTAATTTCTAGTTTCCTTCCACCCCCTGAACCCTTGTTTCCCATTCTTCCCTTCCTGTCTCCTTTCCCACCCCTTCTCCTCTCCTTCCTTCTCCGACTCCCTCATCCTTTTCCCTCCTCATTTCTAAATTCTTTAGCCTCTCCTCTATCTCCTTAATCTTCTCCTCCTCTCTCTCCACCTCCTCTAATCTTTTTTCCGCCCTTTCCATTCTATTTCCTAACTCTTTCTTTTCTCTTCTCCACTTCTCCTCCCATTGTTCCATTCAGCTGTCAACCGCTGAAGCGATCAGTCGTGTTTGTTTACACTCCTCGCGCTTTAAATCGAACCGTTGTGGATCTACGGTTATAGCTATCGCCTCTTTGTGAGTCCTTTCTTGCTAGTGGAAATCTCTCCACGTGAACTCAGTGCAAGTCTGGCACCTGTGATCCTTCGGCCATGTCTATTAAGTGTAAAGGTTGTAAGTCGACTGTTGCGAACCCGCTTAAGTGTCCTGGATGTGGCATTACCACCCCTACGCGGACTCCTGCCTGGCCCGGTCTGGACACCCCTGGCACAATGATCAATTGCTTAATTGCAAATCTCCCGTCGCATCACCCACCACCTCAAACTCGCCGCCACCGAGAGCTAGCCACGGAGTATCCTCGCCACCATCGTTGGAAGCCAGTGACCTCATTCAAAGCGAATTTGCAGCCTTTCGCAATGATATACTATCCGAAATAAGATCCGAGATCAGCGATGTTCGGAATTCAGTATCCGCTGTAACGGAGCGTGTGCAGAGGGTCGAGGATCGTCTCACTTCCCTGACCATTACGCCATCGGAAGCAGGCCCCTCCGCAGATGACCTTGTGGCCGAGTTCGTCGAAAGGGAGAAGAGGTCCGTCAATTTGATCGTCTACGGGCTGGTCGAAGACTCGAGTTCACCAGCGCACTTAGCAGCTCAGAAGGAGGTGGAGGCCGTTAGCGCAGTCCTCTCCCAGATACATCCCTCGGACTACGACAATATCAAGACACGCAGGTTCGGGGGGCCCCTGCTCAAATCAGCAGATTCGGTGAAGGAAGTGCTAAGGAAGAAATTCTCGTACCTCGGTCCGCTAAAGTTCGCCGACGATAAAACACCCCTGCAACGATCTTGTTTGAAGAAGCTCAGAGAACAACTCAGCGCTCTCCAGGCAGATGGTGACATGAACAAGACGATTAGATACGTGAACGGCGTCCCCAAGATTGTCTCGGCCTCCTCTACTCGCCGTTCAAAAAACTAATACCCTCACGAAACATTAGAATCTATTACCAGAATGTACGCGGTCTCCGTACTAAATTGAACGACTTATCTCTGGCTGTGGCGTGCAACAGCACCCAATATGACGTAATAATCTTAGTTGAGACGTGGTTAAACAACGATATTTCATCCGATGAACTTGGATTACCGGGTTATTCAGTTTTTCGCTTTGATAGAAACCAGCGTTCCAGTGTTTACTCGAGAGGAGGCGGGGTACTGATTGCTGTCAGGAAGTTATTTCAATGCTCACGTATTCATGTCTCTTGCGATCTCATTGAACAGGTATTTGTCAGAGTCAGTGCAGCGCCTCTTTCTGTTATATTGGGTGCTGTTTACAATCCTCCATCATCTAGACCATTTAAGTACTCGGAGCACTGCGCCAGCGTCGACGAGGTGCTAAGACAATTCCCGCTTGAAAACACACTATTGTTTGGCGACTACAACCTCCCCAGGTGTGTCTGGGATGATCTATCCTCGGCGGTAACGTCTGTTAGTCTCCCGCGCGCTGTATCTGGAGACGAACTGTCAGCTCACGAGTACATCAAGGAAATCTGTTGTTTACACAATCTCCCTCAAATCAACTCGTGTCCCAATTCCCGCGGGGATCTCCTCGATATAATATTCTCCAATTTTGATGGAGTCTCACTGACGCTGATTTCCGATCACCGCTTACCACTCGATCCCTACCATCCTGCTCTTCTCGCGGATCTTCAGCTCAGTGCTACTCAGGCTGCCGGTCGCTCTGTGTCCAGTAGATTCGACTTTAAAAACGGGGACTACCCGCGAATCGTTGAGTACCTTAATGCGGTTGACTGGGACGGCTGCCTGCATAGCTTGTCAACGGAGGAGTCCGTTGTAACCTCGATTCGATCGGGTTAACTACCGGACGGGTGGCTAAGAGAATGAGGCAAGGTGATCTGAGTAACGGTCGTTTATTTCTTAAACAAAGGTACAGGCGAGCCCGGCCAGGTCTATGCTGGCACACAATGTGAATGCGGCTTAACCTATCGCGGGTCCCGGGGGGGGGGCCGCGGCGCATGGTCCGGTGTGTACCGCGATGCACGATTCGGTTTGAGTCGCGGAGCGTATCGCGGCGAATCTCGTGGTCGACAGAGGCGATTCGGCGGCAGTGGAGGGGATAGACGGTTTGACCGATCGGTGTCTTGCCGGGACAACCCTGCCGTTAGACCCTGGTCGGGGGAGCCTTAGTCCGGTCACCCAGTGGGCACAACCCGTGGGTGAATCGGAGGCTGCGGGGACGTTCTCGAGAACGGAGATGAATCTGTTCGGGAGATCGACAAGTGGTAACGGCCTGCGTCCAGAGGATGGTTCACGCTGTCCTTCTGGGAACCGTGGAGGGGGAGTATTCAAAAAGACGCAGTGACACAGTCTGTCGGCGCACGGGAACTGGTGCTTACACGGTCGCTTGTCTTTCGCAAGAACGAGTGTCGGCACGAGAACGTGGAATCGCACAGATGGTCGCTGGGAGAGGTGTACTGTTCGGTACGCTCGCTCTAGGCGGTCTCTGCCAAATAGGCCTATGCCCCCGGCCTATATGTCCTCGTCCGCGGATTTCGGCAGCGAGAAAGACACTTACTAATTAACCATCTCGCGCCGATTCTCGGATCCCGCGGACGAGTGGTGGGGGGCAAGACCGTTGGCAAAGCGGTACGCGTCCTCGCGGCCGGGTGCGCGGCGGGGTGGGGGGGGGGGCAAGATCGTCGTCCTACCGACAATAACTCGTTACATCACCTCCTCCTTTCGGAGGACGCGATCTTACCCCCGCTCTCCCATTGACCTCTGTTTATGTGTTGTGATTCTTATTCTACGGTACAGGTGACGACTTACATCTAACTACCTTATTTCTAGCTTAAGATTACTTAGCCTACGTATGACAATAATACTAAAAGTAATGCTAATGCTAATGCTAATGTTAATGCTACGGGGTCTATTCGGAGGGGGGCTGGGGCGGGGAGCTGAAGCGGACACGCATCTGCTGATTCCGCCACAGCTTCAGCTCCATGTAGCCTCCGGGCGTCGGGAGCCGGTATCTCCGGCCGACTTGGAAAGCCGGGAGATTGAGCCGGAGCTCCGTCGGGCTTCCTGGCTGGCGTTGCCACGGTACTCCGGTGGTCGACGGGGGGGCCGGAGGGTGCAGCGGTCCGTGGCAGCGGCTCTATCGGTGTCGGTGCTGGCGGGGTCGGTGGCGGCAGCTCCGCAGGCGGCGGTGTTGGCTTCGGCTTTGGTGGTGGGGGGAGCGGAATATCCAGGCTCATGAGGACCGGCGGGGTTTCAGGGGCTCGGGGCTCCCGGAGCGACGGTGGCGGCTGCATTGGCGGTGCTGGCGCCTTCGATCGCGGTGGCGGCGTCCGTGGCTGTAGCAACCCTGACTTCCGTGGCGGCTTCTGCTGGGGCTGCGGCGGAGGCGTCTCCATCGCCTTCCACGGTGGCGGCGGCGCTTGGAGAAGCGCTGCCAGCAGCGACGTCGCTGGACCCGCTTCGGCTGGACTCGGCTGGCGGGCGTCGCTGGCTGGCTGCTGTGGCGGCGCCGGCTGGAGTGGCGGTGGTAGTCGGCTCCTCTCCACTGTTTCGACGAGGGTGATCCTCGTCGCTGCGGAGGCCTTCCGAGGCGGTGGCTTTGGCCTTGCTGGGGGTCCTCGGGCCGGCGGGGGAGGGCCGTCGAAGTCCACCGCCTTTTGGCTGCTGGAGCGACTCGGGCCGATGAGCTTGGTCGTTTCCGGAGCTGGCACTCCATTGGCCGTTGAGCGTTGGCTGCCCGGAGCGGTACTGTTGCCTGCTTTGCGGCTTCGTGGGCGATTCTCGTTTTCGGCGGCATGCTTGGTTGTTATTGCCCCCTCCGAGTCACCGCGGGGCTTATAGGCTCCTTCGCGATGATTCTTCCAGCGCGAAAGTGTCCCCGCGGTGTTGATTGCCGAAGCCAACTCTTGTCTGTTCTTTAACATTATTTTCAAAATTCCTTTCCTGGTGTTGTCGTTGGCTTCGGCGTTGACTCGTGGGGAGGGGGTTATGGCCAGGCTAAGTGCGTCCGCACTCTGTGTCCCGTCAGAGACGCCTCCTCTCTCTCCTTCGCAGGGCTTTAGGTCCTGTATGTGGGCCCTCCGCGGCCGCTTTCTTCCGTTTTGCAGCAGGACTAGATTCGGCCCCACGTACTCTTTAACGACGTGGGGTCCCGAGAACTTCGCTGCCAGTTTGGCCGCGAAGTTCTTGGCCGCGGATGACAACGGGTACTCTCGAAGCATTACTTTGTCGCCGATCCGCGGCCGCCAGTCCCGCCGCCGGAGGTTGTACGTGCGTTTTTGCGCCCCCGTGGCCTGAGCCTGTGCGTGGTGGGCGAAGCGTACGGCTTCCTGCAGGCGTTCCACATCTTCGGCGCGGTCTGCGTTCTGGTTCTCGGTGTCCTCGTCGTTGATCGCGGTCGTCGGCTGGCGGATCGCCCCAGGGGTGGCCGGCTCCCGCCCGTAATTGAGGTAGGCCGGGGTATAGCCGGTGGAGTCGTGGCGCGCGGTGTTGTATGCGAACATGATTTCCGGCAGCCAGTGGTCCCAGTGGCGGTGGTCTCCGTCGGTCAGTTGAGCGATCATTGTTTTGATGACTCGGTTGACCCTCTCCACTGGGTTGCACTGCGAGGTGTACGGGGGCGTTCGTCGATGTTCGATACCATACGTACGGAGCATTCCCGTGAATTCTTTGCTCTCGTATTGACGGCCGTTGTCCGATATTACCCGTCGGGGACATCCGAAGCAGAGGACGATTCGCTCCTTAAAGGCCTTGGTGACGGCGGGGGCGGTCGCTCGTCGCAGTGGTTGTAGCTCGACCCACTTGCTAAATTTGTCCTGCATCACGGCCAGCATGGTGCATCCTTTGGCTGACCGTGGCAGGGGACCGACTAAGTCCACTGCGACTACTTCCCACGGGTTGGCGGCTGGTGTCCTCTGCATTCCGCTAGCGGGTGCCTGTTGTAGTGCCTGGTACTCAAGGCACTTCTGGCAGCGGCTTACATATCGTTTCGCGTCGCGAACCATTCCCGGCCAGGAGTAGGGTTGTGCTAATCGTGCGGCTGTCTTGCTGCTTCCTAAATGCCCGGCGGTGGGTGCGTCGTGGTTCTCGTGTAGCACCGCTTCCCGCAGTGGTTGGGCACGCACAGCTTCCATTCTCCCCCGGACCGAGGGCCGTGGGTGTCCGAAATATGTCGATATAGTCGTCCATTCACGACGTGATACTCCGGGTAGCGGTACGGTTCGCTTTCGGTGGTTGTTCTTACGCGGTCGTACCAGGCGCATCCGGTTGGCGCCTCCACGTTGGCGACTTCGGTTGTTCGGGGGTCTTCATCCGGTTGTCGGGAGAGGGCGTCGGCGACCAGGTTGTTGGCTTCCTTCCGGTACTGGATGTCGAAGTCGTATTCCTGAAGCTCCAAGCCCCAGCGCGCCAGTCGACCGGAGGGGTTATCCATCGTCCGCAGCCACTTTAGAGATTGGTGGTCAGTTAGGACGGTAAAATGGTAGCTCTCCAGGTACGGCCGCATTTTTCGGATGCCCCATACGACCGCGAGGCACTCCTTTTCAGTCACCGAGTAATTTTTCTCGGCGGAGCTCAACGTGCGGCTCGCGTACGCAATGACGCGTTCTTCGTTGTTGACGTCCTGTGTTAAAACCGCGCCGAGTCCCTCGTTGCTTGCGTCGGTTTGGAGCGTGAACAGCAAAGTGAAGTCGGGGCAAGCGAGTACGGGGGCGGTTGCAAGTTGTTGCCGGAGCGTTTCAAACGCTGTTTCTTCGTTTTTGCCCCATGCCCACCGTACCTTCTTCTGTAGTAGGTGGTTCAGGGGGCGGCAATGTCGGTAAATTTCGGTATAAACCGCCGGTACCAGGAAACCATGCCCAAAAATCGTCGCAGCTCCTTGAGGTTGGTGGGGGCTGGTATCTTGGCGATGGCCTGCACTTTCTCGGGATCCGTAGCGACCCCCTGTTTGGTGACGGTGTGTCCCAAATACTGAAACTCGGTGCGGGAGAACTGGCATTTCTCTTTATTTAGCCTGAGTCCGGCCGCCCGTAATCGTTGCAGTACTTCGCGGAGATTGTCGAGGTGTTCCTCGAAGGTGTTTCCTAACACGATAATGTCGTCTAGGTAGGCGAATGCCCGCGGCTCTAGCTGCGGGCCGATGACCTGGTCGAGTAGGCGTTGGAAGGTGGCTGGCGCGGTGTGGAGTCCAAAGGGCATCGCCCGGAACTGGTACAGTCCCCTCCCTGGTACGGTGAAGGCGGTTATTGGGCGACTTTCGGGGTCAAGTGGTACCTGCCAATAGCCATTGGCCAGGTCGATCGTGGAGAGGTATTTCGCGCCCCGCAGTTTCTCTAACGTCGCCTGAACCTGGGGTAGCGGGTACGCGTCCTTCTCCGTAACTTCGTTGACCCTGCGAAAGTCGATGCAGAATCTGCGGTTCCCGTTTTTCTTTTTCACTACCACGACCGGGGAGCTCCACGGGCTGGAAGATGGCTCGATTATGCCCTCCGCGAGCATGCGTGTCACCTCTTCGTCAAGAATTGCCTGCATGGCGGGGTTGCGTGGTGTGTACCGGTGCTTCACTGGTTCGGCCCCGGCCTTCAACCGGATGCGATGTTTGGCCATGTGTGTTAGCCCGGGCAATCTGTCGAAAGGTTGCAACTGGCTTACGAGAAACGACTCGAGTCGTTTGGTTTGTTTCGACGTGCAACCCTGTAGGCCGGGGTTTGAATCGATGGCGGCGGCTTCGTCGTTCGGGCTCCATTGCATGCCCCGTACCCGTATTGTGAACCCGAGTGCTTTGAGGGCGTCGATCCCCAGGATCATATCCTGCGTGAGACTGGGTAGGATTCCGCATCTGATGGCATGGACACATTCCCCGACGACTGTCTTTAACTCTACTTCTCCGTCTAGCGGAACGGTGGTGCAACTATTACCCAACGGTCGGTGGTTGTTCGTTGGTCGCCGTTTTGCTCGCACCATTCCGCTATTTCCCGGCTGACGTAGGACAGGCAGGCGCCTGTGTCTAGTAGGGCCCGAAACTCCCGGCCGTAGAGGTTTATGGGGAGATGGGGACGGCTATCGGCGTCTGGGGTAGTTGAGGCTGTTGGGTTTGGGCGGTCCGGTTGTGGCCTCGTCCACCGGACCCGTTGGCGTTTCCCGCCGCCGGGGAGCAATTGCAGTCTCGGCTGAGCCGGCATTCTGTCCCACAGCGGCTGCAGAACCGCCGGCCCGGCCGGCGGCAGTCACGGCGAAAGTGGCCGCGCTGGCCACAGTTCTGTTGTGCCCTGCGAGGTGGCACGCAAGGCTGGTAAGGGAAATGGTGATGTCGTAGGTACGGAGTGAATCAAAGATGGGAATCTACGGGGTGCACTACACGGTTATTTTCAGATGTTACTCTTTATTATAACCTTAACTTAACTAGACTGGGAATCACAAGTGTTAAGTCGCGTTAGCACGTCGAGTGTCAAAACCAGAATGTCCGTTAGCTGTGTTCGGTAGGTTTTTATAACCTGCTGGGCGTGGTACGCGTTACTAAGCCCGGTCGCGGCGATGCGCTTACATATTGCTGATTTGATAGATTTGGTCGCTTAGCGGCTCAGCTTGGAAACTTCTCGAACATAGCGAAATGTCATATGATATGTATAATATGTCAGGCGGCGCGTGTGCTTGGGCGTTTCCTGGGCACAACATCCCTTCCCCCTAAGGGAGAAAAAGCCATAGCTTTTTCTTAGCGGTCGGTTAACATTGTTTCTTAACTAGTAATTCGGTACATATGAATATTATTAGTTTACAATTGATACGACCCTTATATAATAAGATTACAATATCTCAAAGGGAATTGGTGGAGGACGTCCCTTCCTTACTAACTATTTTGATTATAGCTTCGGGTTTTTGCGTGGTTTTGTCGCGACTTGTGTTATCCGTTGTACAATGTCGTGGTGTTCTTGTCTTAAGGGGAACAATACATTTGTAGAGTGTAAAGATACATAATGTGACAGTCAAGAATCCTGTTATCGAAGATAGTGTAAAAAAACTGTAGTGATAGTCGGTAGGTATAATCTCGGGTTTTTCCAAGTCATTCTGTAGTTCGTCTAATTTTTTGCTAACTTTGTTTAGCTCTTCTGGGTGTTTGATTATCCTTTTTAATTCGAAATTAGTGTTGCGATACGAATTTACAGTGATTAGTGGAAGTGTGATTTCGCCTAACGTCAAATTGTAGTCTGGTAAGTAATTCCACGTTTTTTCTATTCCATATTGTTTTCCAGTTTCTATAGTAAATTCGGCGGTAGTGATAGTACATTTATTTCTTATAGTTATTATACCAGAGTCCTTAATACTATACATTTTCGTGCCTTTATTGTCGCAAGTCGCTGCTAATTGTGTCGGTTTTGGTGTGATATAAATCCATGCGCCAGGTTGCTGTAATTCTATTAGGATAGTGTGGTTCAGGGTCATTACGCGTATTTTACAATTATTCGGTTTTTTTGTTAACTTGGTGTATAACTGTACTTCGCATGGTCCGTATGGTATCGCTTTGAATATCGGGTGGTTAGAGGTGCAGAGATATAGATCGTTAATAGTTTTACAATTCATTAGGTCTTGTTTGCTTAGTTGTATGTAATCTTGCACTGCCGTATCGAGTACTACGTAGGAGTCAAGGGGTTCTATATACGCATAGAATGATTCGTTTACTTTCGTGGGTACTGAATGTACTTTGCTTAGCTTGAACCTTTTTGAGTTTAGCAGTGGAATGTCTAGTACTACGGTTATTGATTTTGTATCTGAAAAAGCTGAGAGAGTAAGGATTTCATATAAGACGTGCATGTTTTCTAATTTTATTCCGATGGGGAAATCTAGTCCTTGTGGTATATGAGCTAGTGCTGATGTGAGATACGTTATGATTTGCGCTGGCGGTATCAATCGTGGGTTTAGGACTCCTTTCTTTATGTCCATAATGAATTCTAGTAGGTCTTGCGTGTCACGCAGGAGCGTTTCTGCCACGCTATTTATTAAAACGAGGTTTTCGTCTATAGTCTCTCGAAATCTAGTAATGTCAGTCGTCTGTTGGAGTAGGTATTGAATTTGCCAAGTCGCGTTTAAAAGGGTTTTTTCGTTTTCCTGTATATTGTATATAGTTTCATTTAGGAGTTCGGTGTTAGCTCTTACAACTTGCAATTGCCCATTGATAGCATTTTTCATTCTACTGTCTTGTCTTTTTAGGAAGTCTATTTGGTCGTTGATTTTCTTTCTATCTTCGGAATCCATTAGTCCGAAAAGTGATTTGCCTATGTAACCTAATCCGTCTATTAATCCGCGACGCTGTTTTGGTGCGGAGCTTATGGTTTGTTGAACATAAGTAATGAGCTTGGCTACGCGGTCTACTTTGCCTTGGATTTTTGTACCGAACGTTTTACAAAATTTTTGAAAGTTTGCAGTAGTAGGTGTTTTACACTGAGTGAGTATGTCGTATAATGATTGCTGGAGACTTGTTTCGCGTCTGTAAATGTAGGATATGTCTACGTGTAGTATTAATTTCCAACTATCTCGGTAGATCTGTAGGTCGCCTATGTTTTCGAAGTAGATGCCTGGGTGATCTTGGAATTCTTTAATAGCGAAGTCGGAGTCGGGGGTCGTTCCTCCCATTAATAGTATCGTCATTAGTTGGGTTGTCATTCTGTAAAATATAATGTTGAGCTGTAGTTGGTTTTACGTGTTGTTGTTTGCTACGTCTACCTCACGCGTGAGTGAGATTAGTTTTTGCCGCGTGGACCGAATGTCTTTCCTATCTCACTTAGGTTTAAGTGGGGCGACGTGCATAAGGCTCGATATTCTCGTCGCTTCTTATTTCGTTTCATTCTTCATCATGCTTTCCGTCCTGGATATCCCGAGGGAAATCGTGCTGTTTTTATTGGTGTGTTTTTAGTGTTAAATGTTGTTCTCTACGAGTGTAGTGGCGCGGGTTGGTGTTTTTCCCTAAAATGTTAATATTTTCGTTTTTATTTTTTTGTTTTTAGAGTTTGGAATATCCGGCTCCTCCGGGTTTCCTAAATTTTTCCTATCGGAAGGCGGTGCGCGAGTACCGTTCGGACATGCGGCGGTACCGCGCAGAATGTTTGTCCTGGCTGGACGAGGAGGATGCCTGGGGAATTCGTTCCATGTTCGGTGAGTTTCTTATATAGAATTTGTATACCCTCTCTGTATTGTATTTCTCCCTCTTTTTTTTTTTTTTTTTGAATTCTCTGTTTACATTTTGTATCTGGTTATTATTCCAGAACTCTATGGTGACGTTTTCGAGGGGCCCGTTTCCCGCAAGGTTTCTTGGGGGCTTTTAGCTGAAGATTTTTAATCAAACAAAAAAAATTTTTTATAAACTTTAAAAAAAAATTTTTGTGAATAAATCTTTCTTTTATAATTTTACTTTATACTAGTTGTTCGAGTATGTTTACTTCCTTTCACGATTGCGTCCTTTTCTTATTCTTACTATTCGATAAAGTGTTTTAGTCTGTTTGCGTGTACGCGAAGCATCCGTCGTCCTTTAATTATAGTATAGTTATAGTTATCATGTACGCCTTGGATCGTGTAAGGACCTATCCAAGCGGGGTTTAATTTCTTTGATCTTCCGCGTCTCACGGTCTCGTCGTGTAGTAGTACTTGGTCTCCTATCTTGAAGGCTTTTTCGGTTGACTTTTTATCGTATTGTTTTTTAGATTTGTCTTTGTTGATCCCCAAGGTTTCGCGCGCCATGTTATTGGTTGACCGTAACCTTTCACGTAATTCTTCGGCATATTTGTCATACGTATACGTTAGTTGCGGTGCCTGGTTTAGTGAGGACGGTAACGTTGCTTGTCTCCCGAATACGAGTTCGTAGGGAGTGTAGCTAGTGGACGAGTGCGGGGTAGTATTGTACGTAAACATCGCATATGGTAACCATTCATCCCAATCGGTCTGGTCTTCCGTGATAAAATTCTTCAGGTATTCTGCTAACGTTCTATGGCTTCTTTCTAGGGCTCCGTTTGATTGAGGGTGATAGGCTGTGGTTTGTATCTTTTCGATCTTGAGCAGTTTGCACACGTTTTTGAATACTTGGCTAAGGAAATTGGTTCCTTGGTCTGTTAGCACTCGTTGTGGAATACCGTATTCACATATTATTCTCGTAACGAATTCCTTCGCTACCGTGTTCGCTTCCTGATTCTCGAGAGGTATTGCTTTACTGAACTTCGTTAGTAGATCTTGAAAGGTTAATATGTATTTGTTTCGTCTGCTGGTCTCGGGTAATGGACCTACTATGTCTAGAGCACATTTCTCAAATGGTTCCGTCGGGGTGTCTGTAATCACCATGGGCGCTTTGGTTAATTTCGTTAGTTTATTTTTCTGACATTTTTCGCATCTGGAGATATACTTTTCTACATCTTGGCGCATTCCTGGCCATGAGTGGTTTAGTTTTATACGTTCGAGTGTTCGTTTTACCCCTAGGTGCCCACCTAAAGGCGTGTCGTGATATTCGCGTAGTATTTGATTTTTAAAGTCTTCAGTATATGTCGTATCGTTCGTGTTTTCATCTGGTCGGGTCTTGTCTTCTTCGTTGGTGCTTTCTCCGTCGACGTTCAGTGCGTCGGTGCTGAGTTGTCGTTTCATTCCTCGCGTAATCGCGAACATTCTACTGAGGGCGTCAGCGTTATTATTCGTCTTACCCGCTTTATATTCTATGCTGTAGTCGTACTCTGCTAATTTCAATTTCCACCTCATTAATCTAGAGCCTGGGTCTTTTACGTTAAAGAGCCAAGCCAGAGGTTTATGGTCGGTTACGACGGTAAACTTGGTGCCATATACGTATGGTCTGAAATGTTGTGTCGCCCATACGATTGCTAACAACTCCTTTTCGATAGTACTATAGTTTTCTTCCGCTTTGTTTAACACTCTACTTGCGTATGCTATAGGTAAATCTTGCCCAATCTTTCCCTGCGATAATACTGCTCCTAAAGCCTTTCCGGAAGCGTCTGTCGTCAGAACGAATGGTTTCGAGAAATTGGGGTATTGTAGTATCGGTGCAGTTGTTAGTTTTTCCTTCAGTATTTCGAAGGCTTCCTGTTCTTGTGCGGTCCACCTGAATGCCTGATCTTTCTTTAATAATTGCGTTAAGGGTTTAGCGATTTGTGAAAAAAATTCTATGAATCTCCTATAGTACCCGGCTAAGCCTAAGAACGATTGTACGTCTTTTACGCCTCTTGGTACCGGAAAGTTTCTGACAGCATCGAGCTTCGAGGGATCTGGCTTGATCCCGTTTTCGGTTATCACGTGGCCTAAGTACACGGTTTCTTTTCGCAAAAATTCGCACTTGTTGGGTTGGAGTTTTAAGCCACTTTCGCGTATGCGTTCAAACACTTGTTCTAATCGATCTTGGTGGTCTTTTAATGAACGTCCGTATACAACTATGTCATCTAAATACACGAAACATTTTATTCCTTGTAGGCCCGATAACACGGTATTCATCAGTCTTTGGAAAGTCGCGGGAGCGTTTTTTAGGCCAAATGGCATTCTATTATATTCGTAATGACCGTACGGCGTCGAAAATGCCGTTTTCTCACGATCTTCCTCCTTCATGGCGATTTGATGGAATCCTGATGCTAAATCTAGGGTTGAAAAGTATTTCGCCCCACCTAATTGGTCTAATATATCGGTTATGTTCGGTAAGGGGTACGAATCTCCTATAGTTGCTTCATTTAGTTGGGTAAAATCTGCTACAACCCTGAGTTTACGCTTTCCTGTCGCGTCGGGCTTTTTCGGTACTACTAGCAACGGAGCGTTCCATTGACTAGCGCTCGGACGAATTATATCTTCTTTTATCATTTCTTCTACTTGTCTGTTTACCTCTTCCTTATGCGCTTGTGGCAATCTATACGGCTTTACGTATTTGGGTTTTGTATCCGGGGTTAAGGTAATGGAATGTTCCGCCTTCGTTGTGTATCCTAACTTGTCTCCATCTAATCCGAATATATCATTATACTTTTCGCACAGCCCGCGTAAGCTGGCCTCTTCCTCTTTATTTAAGTGTTCAGTTCTAAGGTTTTCACGCAAGATTTGCATTCTATTTCTTCCGTGTACGGCATGTACCTCGTACGTCGGGGTGACGCGTTTTTGTTCGGAGATCGCGTCCATCGGGTCAATTACTTCTCTCGTCAGCGTTTCTAATGTCACTGTTGGCGCGTTGATTAGGGCTTCTTCGGTAGTAGTATTCATTACGCTTATTATACATCTCCCGTTCCGGCCTACTGTTAGCGAGTTTCCTATGAACACTCCTGGCTTAATGGATCGTCCTTCTACTATTCCTTCACCTTTGTTCGTAGTTCTAGCTAGGAGGATGGTCTCGGAACGCGGTTTTAGAGTTACGTTTTTTCCTGAATATGGGAATTGTATTCCGTACAACTCTATTCCTTCGTTCGCTCTGATGCAAACGTCGTGTCTGGCCATAAAATCTTGTCCTAATATTCCGTCTGCTTTTAACGGGAAGTCGTTTCTGACTAACCGACATGGGTGTGTTACGGATTTATTTCCTACTTTTAAGTTTAAGTGTATTAGACATAACGTTTTTATTTTCATAGGGGTTATTCCTCGCAACGATACTATTTCGTCTTCGGCACGGACTTTATCTTGTACCTTCCCTATCTTTATTAAAGTGATATCGGCTCCAGTGTCCACTAACATATCCGCTGTCTCGTCTATCAATTCAGGCGCCCGTATTTCGATCGTGTTTTCGAACTTAGTAGTTGTCACCATGTTCGCGCGGTACGACTCTACTCTAGTTCCTGCGTTAGTTTGTCTATCGTCCGACGTTCCGCGGCTCGAGGATGGGGGATCTTGGTTAACGCTAGCTTGTTCTCGACCTTGATTTCTGTTAAAATACTGTCTCGTATCTTCGCGTCTATAATTCGTATTTGTATAACGCGGTCTATTATCTCGCCCATTTGCTCTTTCTCTTGCTCTGCACTCCCTGATTTGGTGACCCGGTTTTTTGCAGTAGTGGCAGACCATAGCTACTTGCTGTACTTCCTTTTTTATAGGCGTTTGTTGCGTCGGATAGTTTTCTCGCGGCATGCTTAATCGCGTATAGCAGTTCCTGGCTATATGTCCTAATTTGTTACAGCGATCGCAGCGCGGTACGACCGACCTTTCGTTTCCTTTGGGTAGATTACCGAATTTCCGATAATTTCGCGTAGCATTTAAACCCATTGCCTGTTCTTCTTCTATTGCTGCTGCTACAGCAGCATTTAACGTAGCATAGTTTCTTGATCTAATAATTGTTCTCAATTTTAAATTCAACCCGAGGGTAAAAACATCTAGGGCGCGTTCTTGCACTGATTTTGTTAGCGCCTCATTTACTTCGTCACTGTTCCCTGGTTTTACCGATAGTTCAGATAATTCTCCAGCTAACTCTTCTACTCTACACGCAAATAGCTTTACGCTCTCTCCTTCTCGTTGGTGACAGGCATGAAACTCTGCTCCAACGGCTCCTATAGATCTTTTGTCTACGAATAAGGAAGTTAAGATGTCTTTCAACTTATCGAATGTATCTACATCTTTGTACTCTAATACCTTGGCTGCTTTGCCTTTTATTTTTGTTCCTATCACTGTTTTCAAGAATCGCGACAACTCATTCGAGGGGACAAACTCCGCGGCGCTCGTATAAGACTTCAAAAATTCCGCTAGCTCGTCAGAAGATTTTCCTACGAATTTATCGACTAATGACAGCGCGGTCGCTAATCTTTTCACGTCCGGTGACGGTACCGGGGAGCTATTTTCCACATTTAGTGACATTTTTCTGTCTTCTGTCCCTTCTATATCCAATAAACTAAAGTCCGCTAGTACAATAGGGTATTCTCTATTTGGCGTTACGAAGTTTTCTGGGGACGATTCGGCACTAGAATCGTCGTATTTTCTAACGCTTAATCGCAAAGGCGACGGTCGAAGTGTTCGGCGAGACGGTTTAGAATGGTCTAAAGAAGGTAGGATATCTAGTTCCTCTCGTACGAAGATAAGTTTTTTGTCAAAAAACGATTCGAATGATCGTGACAAGCTTCTTTGACCCGGGAGTTTAAATCGAATTGCGCGTTCGTCTTCTATAGACATTCATGCACCGTTTCCAGTTTTTTTTTCTTTTTTTTTTTTTTGATAGGACTCTGGTTTACAATAAGCACTTTTACTCTATTCGGTTACTCACAACGCTACTCTCCTCCACATGTCGACGGCTCGGTCAGGCGTCCTCTCGTCCGTGAACCGACGGAGGTGATAAGAGATGAAACGGATCCAGCAAGGTCGATCCGTACAGCTGTTTACTGCGTGCTCCGACGGCTGTTACCTTCGTACGGCTCTCCGTCCGTTCTCTGGGTGCGGCTTCCTCTCGTTCCTCAGTCCCCAAGTCCTCTCGTGCGTCCTGGTCCTCGGATCAGCGACGTCCTCGTAGGTGGATTGTGGTGTTTAGTTAGTTGTAGTTTTCACCCGTTCACTCTGAGGCTGATTTTACTCGTCTCCAGGCTCGTCGTCGTTCGGACTGCGTCGAACGTTTTTCTCGAAGACCGTTCCTCGGTCCTCTGTGCTACCTCGGTAGCGACGATTGCCTGTCCTAGCCAATGTGACTGCGAAGACCCAATAATCTTGTGGGAGGTAGTTCAACCTCAGTCGACGTTGATCAATCGGTTGCGTCAAGGCTCGGTAAAATTTTTACGAAGCACTATCCCACCGCTGCCACCAATTGTTGTGCCCTGCGAGGTGGCACGCAAGGCTGGTAAGGGAAGGTGATGTCGTAGGTACGGAGTGAATCAAAGATGGGAATCTACGGGGTGCACTACACGGTTATTTTCAGATGTTACTCTTTATTATAACCTTAACTTAACTAGACTGGGAATCACAAGTGTTAAGTCGCGTTAGCACGTCGAGTGTCAAAACCAGAATGTCCGTTAGCTGTGTTCGGTAGGTTTTTATAACCTGCTGGGCGTGGTACGCGTTACTAAGCCCGGTCGCGGCGATGCGCTTACATATTGCTGATTTGATAGATTTGGTCGCTTAGCGGCTCAGCTTGGAAACTTCTCGAACATAGCGAAATGTCATATGATATGTATAATATGTCAGGCGGCGCGTGTGCTTGGGCGTTTCCTGGGCACAACAGTTCCAGCAACACTGGTTACTGTCGTAACCGTAGCTGACCTCGGCAAGGCTGGGTCTCGGAGGTGGTGGATCTTCCGGTGGGGCTGAGGCACTGCTGGGCCCTTCTTCACGCAGTGCCTCGAAATCGGCGGCTAACCCGAGGAGTCCGGAGAGCGAGTCGAAGTCCGTGCGCTTAATGTAGTGGCGATACTCCGTTCTGAGGTTGGAGTATAGCCAATCCAATTGGGTGGCGGCTGACATTTGCCCGTGGCGGCGCATAAGCGTCGGGAGAGTGGTGGCGAATTCTCTTGCCTGCTCGCTCGGTCGCTGGCCGCGCTGGTGGATGGCCATCTCTAACTCGTGTTGCCGACGCCTCGGCAGATATGTTAGTCGGAAGGCCTCTAAAAATGCGTCCCACGTGGGGATGTCGACCTTCTCGTTCCGGAACCATTGCAGTGCCGAGCCTTTCAGTATCCCTGGGAGGCAGCGTAGCATTTGTTCTGGCGTGACCTCATAGCTGTCTCGTAGGTCCTCTAGCTGGTCGAGGAAATCCTCGGCTCCTTTGCCGCCATCGTAGTGGCCGCCCCATCGTCGTACTCGTTCCATTACGTAGTACGTGTCGGTGGTGGCTGCCGTCGTTGCTGTCCCCGATGGGTGTTTGTCTCTGGGGGAGAAGCTTAGCAGAGGTACTGTTAGCGTTGTCTCCTCCCCGATGCTTGGAGGATCGATGTTAATCGAGACATCGCTACTGGGGCCGTCCTTGTTCATGGCTCTGAGGTGGGCCACTACTCGAGCTCGTAAAGTGTCGAGATCCCCGGTGTTGTTGATCCCGTGCTGTTCTGCCCACGCCGCGAGTTCGGCTTTCGGTAGCCCGTATACCCAGGTCACCTTGACCATTCGCTCGGTAAGGATTGAAAGTAGCCTGTTTGGGCGCCAAATGTAACCTCGATTCGATCGGGTTAACTACCGGACGGGTGGCTAAGAGAATGAGGCAAGGTGATCTGAGTAACGGTCGTTTATTTCTTAAACTAAGGTACAGGCGAGCCCGGCCAGGTCTATGCTGGCAGGCGGGAAAAAAGGAGGAACGACCAGCTGGCCCAGAGGAGAGCGCAGGACTTCCCAGGACCACCTGAAAAAAGGGGGGTATATGGTCAGGACCCGGGCCAGCAACACCCACAGCAACAGCAGCAGCGATTGCAGCAACAGCAACAACAGGGCCCAGCTGGTAGCTCGGGGCAGGGAGCCTGGCCAGCCACTCAGGGTGCGGGAACAGCCCACCAAAAGACGGGACAAACGAGAGGCTGGGAAACTCGGGGGGGGGGGGGCGCAGCCCCCCCGCGCTGAACAGAGGCCCAATGGCCGGCCTGAAGTTGCCTTGGGGAGACCCCCTCAGGTCCCGAGGGATGAAACGGGGCCCAGGCAGAAGAAGGAACAGGGGCCAAGGTGAGAAAAAGGCCGGACGCGATTCTGGTGACGGTGGCCCCTAGGCGTATAGGACCCTGATGGTGGAGGGCAGGTCGGCTCTGAAAGGAGTAACGTAGGGATGCCGATTTAAAATCGATCTTTCAAAGATCGATCTTTTTTGTCGCGATTTTCGATTTTTTAAATCGATTCTCAAGACAGGGATCGATTCGAAGACCGAATCGCAACCACAGGGATCGATTCGAAGATCGAATCGCAACCACAGGGATCGTGGATCCCTAGCGGCGTGTAGCGCAAACTCTGGAAGTGCGAAATTTGAATCAGACCACACAAATGTACATAATAGGAAAGGGAAGCAAAAGTGATGTTAGCACAAGTTCGAGGAGTTTGAATACAGTTAAAGATTCTTTTAATAAATATACTTCAAAATTATAAATTAATCAATACTTCCTTGGAAGCAGATGTTTGATCATTTGAACTCCACTTTTGTCCCTTCTCCTAAATGTGTTATGCCAGCATAAGTAAGAAATCGATATCCGAGAGGAAATGTAACGACGAATAGGAATTTATCTTATTATTAATAATTGGCTCCTAGTATCTAAGGACATTTTGTAGTTAACAAAATATGTAAAACCGATGCGCTTTGTAAAGCACGTTGTAAGACGTATCCTGTGAATTTCCAACTTGTATCAAATCCAAATTCAGTTTTTGTTTAGTAATATTAAAGTTTATTTCCCTTTGTTTAGTATTGAGGTGGGTGAGCACGCTGGACAGTTAGGTTAAGGATAAACGGTCGGAAAGCCACGCGGTGCGACAATTTGTAGTCAAAATTGACCGAGTCAGTTTATTTAAAGAATGTGGGGTGAGCACAACAACAATAAAAGTCTCGTGAGAGTTGGATAGCGCACAGAGCACACAAAGGAAAAGAGATTTCATACGTTGCGAAATGAACAATGCTGAACACGTTATCGCGACACGCGGTATGAAACGAGAGTGAACAAAGGGACGCGGAAAACCGTTGAGCGTCTTCTCGAACAATCCTCGAGAATCGATCAAGAAAGTACGCGTCGTGATTGGGCCGCTCGCTTTACGTGGTGATCGGTGATTGGCTGAGCAGGCGACTAGGAGTATCGATCGGCTGATCGAATATCGATCAGCGGCGTGTTCCGCTGCCCGGTAGGTGCTGCGGTGAGCTTGGGTGCGGCGGAGCAGGGAACTAATGGAATCTCAAACACCCTTGTTTGATTTTATTTCTAAAAATCCTCGTTCAGCGAACAGCGTGCCTTAGCGCTCCACGGGCATCAACCTGGGCTCAAATTTCTCACGAGGAAATCCGAATCCCAAAGGCCGTGCAACAATATTTAATGAATGGAAGAAATAAACCAAATCAAACCATCGTTTCTCACATACTTATTTTTTATCTTTTAAGGTAGTGAACGCAATTTTCAACCCACCCAATTCTGATTTTTTATTGTGAATAGTTTACTATTGAAATATTTGAAACACCACGGTCATCACGCCACCCGACACACACACACACATACACACACCGATCCAACCTACATATGCGCACAGTTCGCATCGTGTGGACGCGTTGCGCGGCAACCGGCGCGTAGCATTTCAAATGTTTCAAACAGTATGCTTTTGCCTTTCGTGATAACAATCGTTTTAGTTTGTTCGAGAAATATTATACATGTAAGTAAATGTTAATTTTTCAATTTTAACAATTGTAATATTAATGTACAGTGCAACACTGTGCTATAATTGAATAAACATTGACCAAGTTCAAATGAATAAAAGATAACATCTATTTTCTCTAAATGTTAACGTAATCCAAATCTTACACAGATATCAAAGTAGGAAAATCAATCATACATTTCATGTTTTTTCTTTAAAGAATTTTATCAGTGCATGCCCTTTAGAGCATTACATTTGATATTGTGAGAGCCAAAGAACAATACCTAGGTTTGGAAAACATCTTCAGGTATATACAATTACAATGGCAAATAAAAATTCAAGGAGTGATATATGGATGCACTTCATAAAAAGTGAATTGGGCGGAAAGTGCAAACATTGTTTGCTAAATGTAAAATCTTCCGGTAATACAACCAATCTGCGTAATCATATGATACGAAAACATAAACATTTATATTCAAAACGGCAAATGGAAAGTGAAAGACCCTCTGGTGATGGTGGTGAACAAATGCAGGTATGTATGTTGATGGTATTTTGTTAACTAAATAAACTGCTGGAAAGCTTCTAGTTGTTGAATCAAGGACTTAAATTTTTTTGTTCAAAATTTTTTCAGGTAAATCAACGAAGGACTCTTATCGAGCAAATATTTCACGTTAATTTCGTTTTTTTTTTGTTCTGAGCTGCAACGAGGAGCTTAGGGATGACGCAGATCACGTCCTCTTTATATGCACCGCGTATGAGGAGGAGCGTAAGGCCCTAACGAGTGTGGTGGGGGAGGGTCTGGATAGATCGAACCTAATCGAGACGGCCACAAGGAACGAGAAAACCTGGAACGCCTTCAGAGAGTTCGCCGGAAAGGTAATGAGGGATAAGGAGGAAAAGGAAAGGGCGATTGAAAAAAGAATAAGGGAGGAGAGGATACGAGCCAAGAGCGAAGAGGCTGACAGGGCCAGAAGGGAAAGGGCTCGGCTCTCCAGGAAGAGGAAGAGGACAGGTGCGGACGACGCGGGACCCAGCGCTAGGAAGAGGAGGAAAAGAAGAACACGCGGTGCACCGACCTTGAAACAAGGAATTCGGAACGCGTAAATAAGAAGAGCGGGGGGTTTCTCCCACAATGACACGCCCTCTGGGAATATTTATCTATCTATTTATTTTATTGTAAGCCGTCGTAATTTATTGGTAATCTAAGATGTTTATTTATTTATCATTTTATCATATTGACGAGGAACGTATGATCGAGTGACCCCTTTTTTAATACCTTGACGTGTGAATGTCTAAGTGTATCTTTATTGAATGACGGTATACATAACGAGGCCGGTGGCCCCTGACATAGCGGCATCGTGGCAGATTCGACGATGCCATTGTAGCACAACTACTACTATGCAAGGGTGATGACCCCGGAACGGAAACAGGGCCTAAGAGAAAAAATCCTGAACCACAAGGATAACTTTTTCGAGTCAGTTTATTTGTCAACACATCAAAACTACGTCGCTTCCGCCGGTACAAACTCGCCACTTGATCTGTCTGACCTGAACGTTAGCATAGGCGAAGTACTTGAAGAAATTGACAGCCTCAGTATTTATAAAGTTCCCGGCGAGGATGGAATCCCTCCAATCTTTATAAAGAACTGCAAATTTATACTGTCTCGTCCTCTCTGGTTAATCTTGAACCGATCTCTAACCAATGGGCACTTCCCGTCAGCTTGGAAAGTCAGTACCATCACTCCGGTCCATAAGGCCGGCGCGAAATCAGACATCTCTAATGATCATCTCATCTTTGTACTGATCAAGAACTTGTCCCGTCTGGTGAGCGCACACCTGAGCAGGCACCAAAAAAGAAATTCATCTGTGATCGGTATGTATAGAAACTTGTGAAATGTTGAAATGTATTGTAGAAAAAATTAAATAAAATTTTTTTGTGTTTTTTTGTTTTATTACAGATGCATGCACTATTTCGGATCTATCGAGAAGTTGGAGATCCATTCGCTGGACTGTGGCAAGATGAACGACTGCGCCATCCTGCTGCCCAGCGAAGGAAAAAATCTCCTAAGCTTCGAGAACCACTGCAGGAAGGAGCGGCTCCCCTTCGTGGTATATGCGGATCTGGAGTGCATCATCGAAAAAACAGAGGAGAATCGAGTGGGTGATCTAGATAATAAGTTACATACATATCAGCACCATAAAGTGCATAGCATTGCATATTATATGCATTGTTCCTACGACACATCGCTATCGACGTATCGATGTCGCCGCGACGCGGATTGTGTTTCATGGTTCGTAGACAAACTAAAAAATTTTGCAAATTTCGCCAAACCCATCTTGACCAGTAATGTTCCCATGCTGGATTTAACTCCTGAACAGTTGACGACATTTCAGAATGCATCACACTGTCATATTTGCGAAGAACCATTCAAGGCTGACGATGTACGAGTTCGCGATCATTGCCATCTATCCGGACGGTATAGAGGCCCGGCACATTCGGAGTGCAATTTAAATTATAAAAACGCGTTTTACATCCCCATAGTTTTCCATAATTTATCCGGCTACGATTCACATTCCATTATCGAGGAAATAGCTACCGCTTTCGAAGGTCGCGTTGATGTATTGCCCATAACTAAAGAAAAATATATTTCTTTCACAAAAAATGTCGAAGATACGGCTGAATCACACTCGCGAAATTATATTAAATTACGATTCATCGATTCGTACAAATTTCTCAATACCAGTCTCGACAAATTAGCATCTTTTCTTAGCACAGATCAATTAAAAATTTTACGATCCAAATTTGAAACATTATCCACCGAAGATTTCAATTTATTGACGCGAAAAGGCGTCTTTCCGTACAAATACCTTGATTGCGCGAGCGAGCTGCAGGATCCATGCTTACCGCCGCGCGAGTCATTCTACAGTTCGTTAACGGGTGAGACTGTATCCGAGAGCGATTACGCGCACGCTGAGACTATCTTGCAGCGTTTCGGGATTAGAACCTTGGGCGAATACAGCGACTTGTATTTGAAAACTGATGTCTTGTTATTGGCAGACATTTTTGAAAATTTTCGCGAAAGTTGTATCAAGAGTTATGGACTAGATTCGGCGCATTATTATACTCTACCTGGTTTCATGTGGGATGCCATGCTAAAGCATACCAAAATTAAATTCGAATTGCTCACCGACGTCGATATGGTCATGTTTATCGAACGTGGCATACGTGGGGGTTTAAGCCAATGTTCCGGAAGATATGCACATGCCAATAACAAGTACATGCCATCTTACGACGCATCGGAAGAGTCATCGTACTTGATGTACTTTGATGTGAATAATTTGTATGGGTGGGCAATGTGTCAGCCCCTACCATACGCTAAATTTCAATGGGTCGAAGATGTTGCAAAGTGTTGATGTATCATCAATCAAAGTCGATTCGCCCATGGGGTACATTCTCGAGGTAGATCTGGAATATCCGCAACGTCTGCACGACACTCATGCCGATCTACCGTCCTGCCCGACGCGTGCCAAACCACCTGGCAGCAGGCAGGACAAATTACTCGCGACGGTATACGATAAGCAGCGTTACGTTATCCATTACCGCAACCTGCAGCAGTGCACGCGTCAGGGTCTTCGTATTACAAAGATACACCGCGTGCTTCAATTCGCTCAATCTCTCTGGCTCCGCGATTACATTGAACTCAATACACGGTTCAGAACAAGCGCGACAAACGACTTTGAAAAAAATTTGTACAAATTGATGAACAACGCGGTATTTGGCAAAACTATGGAAAATGTACGAAATCACGTGGATGTAAAACTTTTAACACATTGGGAAGGGCGATATGGCGCGGAGTCAATGATCGCGAAACCGAATTTCCACAGCAGAAGTGTTTTTTCGGAAAATTTAATAGCTGTTGAATTGCGAAAACTCGAGGTGAAATTCGACAAACCGATATACGTGGGTATGTGCATTCTGGACATATCAAAAATTTGTTTGTATGAATTTCATCACGAGTACATGTCGCCCCAGCATGGGAAAAATTGTAAAATTCTATATACAGACACAGACAGCCTCATTTACCATATTCGATGCGACGATATCTACGAGACCATGAAGCACAATATCGATAGATTCGACACAAGCGATTATCCTATCGACAATGCATATAATATACCACGCATAAATAAGAAGGTTCCAGGGCTGATGAAGGATGAAAATAACGGTGCGATAATGACCGAATTCGTAGGTCTTAGAGCGAAAATGTATGCACTTCGCGTAGACGGTAAAAAAGATACGAAAAAGGCGAAAGACGTCAAGACCAACGTCATAGCCAGAACGATAACTTTCGACGATTACGCGCAGTGTTTGCAAAGGGAGATTGAAATGGTTCGCAGACAATGATGTATACGGTCTAAATATCATAAAGTGTACACCATTTCGTAATCTAAAATCGCTCTAAGTCCATATGATGACAAGCGGCATATCGTACCCGATTCGACCGACACTCTGCCCTGGGGACATTATAATATCCCATTGTAAAATATAAATTATTGCATTTATTATAAATAGTGGAATTATTGCATATGTATCATTATATTAACTCGTTCATATAAATAGTGGGATTAATGTGTTAAAATAAAAAAAATTGTTTACACATTTACATATATGTATCATTGTATTTATTGAACCATGTATTATTTTACAATACCTTATTTTTATTTATCCACGAATTGTGTGATTTAGCAAACGCTTTAGTCACCTCAGCACCACTTTTAGTCTTGAGCGGCACCGCCCATGCATACTTGCTCAACACATCGATGACGGTAAGTATGTAGTGGTGACCTTGGTTGAAACGTGAGTATGGACGCATTTCTACAATGTCAGCTTGCCACAAATCATCGTATCCATGCACTACGACGCGTCTCCGCGGGAAATGTCTTCGAGCTGGAGCATGCAATTCCTCAACGAGTTGTAGCTTCTTGTAGCCATGGTTTTCTTCTTTACTCTTGGATTTCGATAATGGTTGCATGTTTGATCGCAGAGGTGTCTTGGACACGAATGATGCGATAATTATCGCGTACATTTATTATGTGCTTCCCATCGGTCCGAGGAAATTCTGGACAAGTTGCTGCTCCGTAGCAAAAGCGGTTATAGCCTCTTTAACTTTCGCTGTCGGGCTGCGGGATAGAATTCAACGCCTCCGATATCTTTTGAACGCTGTTTTGCAACGTTAGCATATCTTTCTGAAACACAACCAGCTTCCTCGCTAATTCTTCCTGCTGCTCTCTCAAAAGTTTAATGTTCTTTTCCACGTATAGTTTATTGACGACATCGGTGTCGGCCACCGGCTGAGCTACGCGTCGTATCTTGCGTGATTTCGCATCAAAGTCGGCACCAGCCACGCAAAGGGTGTTATCTCGCATGTAAGGGTGTTATTTCGAAACAAACCGCTCCATTTGTAATAGTCCATTGTAGCTGCACCACTCTTCTCGAGCGATACCCCAAATTTGTTGATCGGCATCTCGATGCATACAGCGCACATCATCGGCGTGCGGTTTAATTTATTTTCAAAAAAAGGTACAAAAAAGAGCGCCAAGTATATAATCCCATCAAAAAGGATCCCATTTAAAAATATTGTCGTAAATTAATAGCTTTACAAAACTAATGATATACACCAATTGCGCCAATTATCGCAATGACTATTTATACAAAGAAAAAAATGTATCACATAATAGTAAACAGATATATTTTTAAACAAATAAATATTTTATTCAAAATACTTGGCGCTGCTCTCGGAATTGGTGTTGCTAAACTGAATAAATATGTCTGAATCAATAAGTCTGGCCTTATTTTATTTATTAACCAAGACAATTAACATTTTTTTCAGAGAGCAGCGCCAAGTATTTTGAATAAAATATTTATTTGTTTAAAAATATATCTGTTTACTATTATGTGATACATTTTTTTGTTTGTATAAATAGTCATTGCGATAATTGGCGCAATTGGTGTATATCATTAGTTTTGTAAAGCTATTAATTTACGACAATGTTTTTAAATGGGATCCTTTTTGATGGGATTATATACTTGGCGCTCTTTTTTGTACCTTTTTTTGAAAAAGGTAATTTTGTGAGGATTTCACACATTTTGTAGTGTTTATTGATGACTGGATAATTTTTTCACCACGTCGGGTTTTTTTTTTTTAATTAACAATATATTATATTGTCGTCCAAACTACGCACACCTGCAAAGCTACAAGACAATTGGATTGGTGGAATTGGTTTAAATTTGAGTTTTCAAATATGAAGCAAACATACAAGAAGCACACAGAGGATCGAAGCTGAATAAAAGTTTAATTAATATTATACTATATTACAATAAATTTTTTTTCTAACGTAGATCACACTGCATCATCTTGTGCTTCAGTTATCTGTAAATATATAAAATCCACATTTTAGTTACAATATAACTTAGAAGTTTTAGAAGAAGGGTGGACTTTTCCTATAGTAAGTGTAGAGACTACATAATGTGTCCGAAGGAGGTGAGAGCGTATGGCAGAAACTCTTGTTGAAAGAAATTTAAATGCTAATGGTAATTTATCAAAAATGAACGAAGAGCTCCAATATATTTAATGCACAATTTATTGGTGTTGGAATAAAATTAATTTAATATGTTTATTAGTGAATTTAAATATTGGTAATGTGAAACTAATAAAATTAATGATTAGCGTGGGAACTACTGTAGATTTTAATAAAGTATTACGAATATCTTTCATAAAAGATTAGGAAGTATCGAGGGAGATGCATTTTCAGCGTACTTTTTTCACTAATGTAACTTACTTTACACTGCTAGCACTGCGCCATAATTTTCTTAATTCTTAATGCTACGCTAATATGAAAAATTTTGTCAACTTACCTTATTTGACAAATTTCCAGAAACTTGTGCGAAACAAGATGCTTCTCTGTCTATCTAACTAAATGTAAAAATAGTTTCGTTGTATAAAAACAATATATTATTTTGTAGAAACTTGTGGGAAAGAAGATGCTTCTCCGTCAAACCTTCTCAGGACAACTTCCAAGTCTGTGCGCCCTCTCCGTTTCCATAAGCTCTGCATAAATAGTCTATTAAAAAATTTTTGTGACTTACCTTGTTAATTGAGACAATAATTCAGTGTCCTCTATGGTGTAAAAACTCCTGTCACTTAAAATTTGTTACCTAGTTTCCTTATTTCACACTTGACAGGTTATAACTGTTTGACACTAGCTAGGTTACGTTTACCTCGACAGTTCTGCTCTCTGCTAGCTGTCACGTGACAACGATTTGTTACGCGATTGGCCGAAAGTGCCGAAACCTTCATCGAATCAGCGACGTGGATATTGGACATTTCCTCTCCCTTTCATGTTCCCCTCTTGCCCACACTTGACGATGACGATTCTTAATTCTTCAGAACATAAAATTCCTCAAATTGGAACTTTGCATTGAAATATCTCAGCTCCTAAGGCACGTAGGACCAAAGCGAAGACACTTTTCTTATGTAAATCAATGCCAAGCTATCCATTAAGACCATTCAAAGTCTAATCGGATCAGCCGTTATTGAGATTCGATAATCTCAGGGTACTTGATAGCGAGTCGTGCCGTAATAGATACACTCTGTGTCTCGCGCTGCGCATATATCTATATATATACTTGGCGCGAGACACTACCGTGTCTCTTGATAATGAGGCCTACCTCGCGGAGTTCCTCGATAATCGATAGAATTTCGGGATCGTGAGAGTTGTTACCCACCGTACACATAGTCCATTGTTGTATCCTTATCACCACTTAGGATCGCGCTCACGTATTTTTGCCCCAGCGGGCCGAAATGACTGCGAAACGTCTCTTGTCCCTCGGATGTTTGGAATTGCTGTCTAATAGATGTTACAAACGACTCATTGGGACTAGTTTCGAAAACATCATCATCAATGGTTGAGAGCGATTGCACATTGGGAAATGTACTTATTGGCGTGGGTGGAGCCGGAGAATCGTTTGATACGACATTCTGTCGTTTCCGCTTCGATTGAACTGGTGTCGAGGTTATGGGTGAATATTCCGTTGACATGTGCTGTTTCCTCTTTGCCTTGCGCGATGTGTTCTGTTTCGGATGAATTTTTTTAGGCGTTAATGTTTCATTCCCTTTGGTTGGGATTGGTCGCAGAGATGCGCCCAATTTGCGCTTGCGCGCTGCTGCTAGGAGCCGCGGGAAATTTGACGCGTTGTTGTTGTCGACGGGACAACTGAGTGGTCGCGGAGACGGCCTAGTCGGTCCATCTCTTGATTGACACCTGGACTAATTACGCCCCACTAATTTGCATAACATCACGCGATCTTACGTGGTGCTCGCGGATTGGCCAGGTGTCCGCTCTGTTGATCCTGTGGCTTGGCTCGCGCCGGCTCCGCGATCACTCTCTTCTCTGTGAAACGCGGAATCGTCAACATCGTGGCGTTACGCGACGTGAAACACAAAGAGCAATCGGCGCTCCGATACTCAATCCGAACTGACTCTCTTAGGAATCTTCTAATTCCACTCCGCGTACTTTCGTGGTAGTACTTTAATTTAAAAATAAGTGTGCGTTAAAGTAATTGTAAACTTCCAATAAAACGTACTCATTTATTGACTCCATTAAATGTACAATTTGAACCGCGATACATAAACATAACGTTCGTTTAACCGCGTAAAATAAAACTACAGTGCGTGGTAAGGCAAGACGTAGGATCTCCTCGTTCTTGCTCGAACACCCTTCAACGTCTGTGTCCATCGACAGTGATGTGTCAGCTTCCGCCGCTGCGGTATTTTCCGCAATATGTTTTAGGGGTTCGACGATAGGTTTGAAGTATCTCTCCAACGCGATATCTTCCTCCATCTTGCCAGTCTTCAAAGCTTGATGTTTCCGACGAATGCCTTCGCTGGTTTTTGCAATTTCCTTCGCTATTCTCTCGCGATCCTTAACCTCCAGAGTATCGATATCGATCATCGCTGTACCGCAGACGTTGCTTTCCCACCGACGTGTTGACGACAATTGACCATCTCATGGTATGGCAAACTCGTTAAATCCCATTCTATAACGTCCATTGGACATCGCGCTATCCTTGTCTATCACCACGAAACCATACTCCCGTTGCCAACAATTACGACACAAAGCGCAGAAATCCTCGTAAGACATGTCTGTGTTTACGTGTGTAACGTACCGCTACGAATAGCCCCCACATTTTTTCATTTTCAATACTTATTTAGTTTAGTTAACATTTTGTTCAATTAGTATTAAGAATACCTTTACACAACATCCCATGCGGCGCGAAACCAGCGAATCCAGTGACGCGCGACGCATGCGCATAGTGAACATTCAAACATTCAAACTTAGTGCCGCGAGTGAACCGAAGGCGCGTGCGCACACCCTACTATAAACCGGACGCTGAATAAACCTAGCGCAGAGCGCGAGTGGCGCGAACCGGACGTTATTTCTAATTGGTAGATTAAATCACGCAGCATGTGATTGGTGCGGTTTAAGTTATGGATAGTAGTATAAATATAGGCGCGCCGACACGCGAAAACCAGACTTGGTTCTGCCACCGAACCTAACGATTTGGGTCGCTTTTGCTAGCCCCATTCTAAACCAACTACCTCCAAGCGTGGGCCAGCTCATAGGCACCAGAAGAAGTTACCAAATCAGAAGGAAGGAAGCCAATAATTCGACTTCTATCTGGGGACGCCTTTACCGGCAACCTGGCAACAATCCTAGAAAGCGAAGCCAAGCTTATAGGCAACAGGAAGCCATTCAACAAAGAAGGAACTCTCTTACTACCTCAATTTAAACATCCCAAATCGACCTAGCGTCATTACAAATTCTTTAATATTAACAGTTCGCGTAGAGACTAATAAACCGACGAACGATTCAGCGCCGAAATCAATTTCTATGTTATTAAATTACCGACTTAGCGTTAGGTAACGAAACCTAAAAAGAAACCATATTTCATTTATAATTAATTATAATTATCAACACGACTTAGTGTCATAAATCATTGTTCATTTCGACCAAGAGTCACCACATTAATTTTGAATAAACATTTATAATTTTTAATTGTTAAAAGAAGGACTCTAGTTACTTGAAATTCATTTCTTAATCGCACGCCACCCGAACCAATCCCACAAATTCACAAGTAAACCGCTCTACTCGTGAATATCCTGTATAGAACGGCAACGTCTCGTTCGAGAACGTTACAGGTAGTTAATTTTGGTGACAGCGGTGGGATACAATTTGCTTTGAAACCGCGAAAGTGTGGCAAGGAGATACACTCTCCTAGCGAAGAACAAGACTCCTTCTTTCTTACTAAGTCAGGCGCGTTAAAAGAAGCTAAATCATGGCTACGAGCGGAGTAGGATCTAATACCCCTCAGGTAGACGCAGTTGTAGAAGAATTACGACGCTTACAATTAAGTCAAGAAAGCGGGCGTCAGCCGCATACAAGAATTCGCGATGCCGCGGACACGGTTCCGGTTTTCGACGGGCGAAATATTACTATACATCAATTCTCGAAATGCTGTAGGAACGCGAAAAATATGATCGCGCCAAACGCCGAATACGGTTTAGTACAATTAATCAAATGTAAATTATCCGGGCAAGCCTCCCGAGTCATACTTAACGGCGATTATAACACGATCGAAGAAGTAATTAAGGTACTCAGTTCTCGTTTCGCACCATTACATTCCTCAATTCAGTTATACGGAGAAATGTCGAAAATCGCTCAATTACCGAATGAAGCCACTGTAGACTATAGCAGTCGAGTCTCCGGGATACTCCTACAATTAAGATACTGTAATGAAATAGAGGTTCCCTTACACGTCGCGCAATACAATCAATCCGCGGAAACTAATTCAATTAAAGCCTTCTTAACGGGGTTAAAACCAGAAATCTACGCACGAATGCGAACCGTCGAATTCGCTGACCTCGATACCGCCATTAGCGCCGCTATCAAAGCCGAGGCAGAGTGTCAGGAAAATATAATGAGGAATAAATTCGCAGAAGGACTATCGCACTCCGCGCAGTGCACAAATTGTTTCGGGTACGGGCACTCAGCCACAGAGTGTAGCAGTAAATTCCCAGTAGGACAAATAGCTCAAATCAGCTGGCGATCGAAGTATTGTAATCATTGCCGGAAAGTAGGTCACACAATTCAGGAATGCCGGTACATAAACACCGCGCCCCAGTCAACAACAAGTAACTCTGGGTCAAGGCCGTCGTCGTATAATACCGGGTCTCAAACAATGCCGCGTCAAACCCAATCAGTAGAATGTAGATATTGCAAAAACAAGGGACACACTATTCAGGAATGTCGAAAGAAAATGTATAACGACAAACGAAGGCTCGCAGAAACTCCAAATTCCGAACAGCCAACGTCAACCCCCCCTCAAAATCCTGTACGCAGTCAAGCCGTGTTAAAATTACGAATATCAGAAACATGGAGAGCCCCCAGTTTAGCATTATCCAGTCCAGATTTTAAGCAAAATAGGGTAATAATGATGATCGACACAGGAGCAGATTTGAGCGTGATAAAAGAAGAAGCCGTATCACCAGGCACACAGATTTTTACCGACGTCACCTACGAATTAACGGGAATTACCGACGGTACACTAGCTACAATAGGATACATTAAAGCAAGACTATTAAATACAGTAGCAAATATTCACGTAGTCAAAACCTTACCTACAGCTCAGGACGGAATTTTAGGGTCAGATTTTTTCCACTGTAGTGGAGCTGTAATAGATTACTCAAGAAAAGGAATCACGATAGGAAACGAATTACTTCAATTTCAAAACGTAGAAATAACAATACCAGCTCGAATGAGATATCAAATTCCAATCAAAATTCAAAATTCAAGTCTAAAAACGGGATACGTACCGAAATTAAATGTACACCCCAAAATCTTAATGGGTAACGCTATAGTAACCAACGATGACGGAATAGGATACCTATACGCCATTAACACTTCTTCCAAGGATATAAAAATAGAAATACCTTCGGTAGAGATAGAACCATACGAAGAAATAAAATTTGAAGGAAAAATTGCATCACCGGACCATGTTAAACAAATACTTGAACTACTTCGTTTAAACCATCTAAATTCAGAAGAAAGAGCCAGCATAGAAAAATTGATCAAACAATACGCGGATAGATTCCACCTCCCTGGTAGTGAACTAGAAGCAACAAACGCTGTATTCCACAGAATAATTACCGAGAACGAGGCACCGGTAAATGTTAAACAATATCGATATCCCCAAGTTCATAAGGAGGAAATTAATAGGCAGATAAACGAACTCATACAAAACAAAATAATCTCGCATTCAACTTCTCCGTACAACTCCCCATTGTTTATAGTAACCAAGAAACGGGATAGTAAAGGAAACATACGTTGGAGAATTGTAATATATTTCCGTCGATTAAACGAAAAAACAATAGGCGACGCATACCCCTTACCGAATATAGTGGATATATTAGATCAGCTAGGCAGTGCAAAGTACTTCTCGATATTCGATTTAGCATCGGGATTCCATCAGATACCAATGCATCCTGAAGACAAGCACAAAACCGCCTTTTCAACACCTTATGGACATTACGAATTCAATCGAATGCCTTTCGGCCTCAAAAACGCCCCAGCTACGTTTCAAAGATTAATGGACCAAGTTCTTACCGGATTACAAGGAATAGAATTATTCGTGTACCTCGACGACATTGTAATCTACGCAAGTTCACTCCAAGAACACGCTACGAAATTCATGAGATTAATGAATCGGCTGAGAGAAGCCAACCTATCACTGCAACCGGACAAATGCGAATTTCTAAAGAGGGAAGTATGCTATTTAGGACATATCATTAGTGAAGACGGAGTTAGACCAGATCCAATGAAACTAGAAGCCGTTAAACAGTTCCCGCAACCCAAAACTCAAAAAAATATAAGACAATTCCTAGGATTAGCCGGGTACTACCGAAGATTCATAAAGAATTTTTCCAAGATAGCTAAACCATTGTCTGACTTAACGAAAAAGGATAACAAATTTGAATGGACAATCAAACAACAAACAGCATTTGAGACATTACGGGACGCCTTATGTGAAGAGCCTATATTACAATATCCAGATTTCAATAAACCGTTTATCATTACCACAGACGCCTCTGGTTACGCAATAGGCGCAGTACTAAGTCAGGGAGAAATCGGAAAAGATCTTCCAATAGCTTACGCCTCAAGAATATTAAATGAAGCTGAAACACGGTATGCTCCAACAGAACGTGAATTACTAACTTTAATATACGGCGTACAACATTTCCGTCCGTACGTATACGGGAAACGTTTCTCCCTAGTGATGGACCATAAACCACTAGAATGGTTACATACACTAGATAATCCTACCTCTAGACTCATGCGCTGGAAAATAAAATTAGCAGAATACGATTACAAGATCATATATAAGGCCGGGAGATATATCACAAATGCAGATGCACTCTCGAGGAACCCAGTAAATGCATTCCCATTACGAGTGGAAGGGAAAAGATCACATTCCCCAACCGCCACAAGTTCGGGATCCCCAAATCCAAACCCAACGAAACAACCAAAAGGAGATGGATCATCCTCCTCATCATCATCAGAATTCAATCCAACTCAAATTACATTAAGGAGAAAATTAAAAAGGAAACACAAAACCTCAACAACCACATCGTCAAGCAAACCAGTCGAGAAAAAGAGGGGAATTGCACCAAAAGGGGAATCAGAAGAAATGGAGGTATCCACAGACAGCTTCGAAGCAACCAAGGATATCCAGGTATCAGTAGAGGTTCACCCCTCCCCTGGACAAATCGGTCTTCCACCGTCAGCCCGCAGACCAACCACCCTTAATCATCCTCGCAGCCCCCAACGAATGGAGACAGAAACAATCGAACCAGATCTCGATCAAATAATGGAAATTAGCGAAAACGTAGAAGTCCCAAGAAATCATACTTATAGAGAGCCTCCCAAAATAAATTCTAGCGATAGTAGTAGCAGCAAAGAAAACAGCCCACCAATAAGAGGAAAGAAATACTGCACAAGAGATTCCAGTGAAACATTGACCGGACCAATATCTCCAGTAACAATAAGAAAAGACTCAAATAATAATTTCAAAATTGGGCCACCCCGACAGCAAACATCACCACGTCAAGAGAGACTACCACAACAGCAAAAACCACCACGACAACAACCATTACCAAAAATAGTAAACCAAGAATCAATTCAAAGTAGAGTAAAGGAAATAGCTGACCATTTATGGGTGAGAAGGGAAACGGCAGGAGTATACATTACTACACTAGGTAAACCAATGGGCGAGGAAAGCACGGAATTTATGAATAAGGAACAAATTAAAATTACCTTACCCCTGCCACTCCAGGCAGGAAGTATAATAGAAATTCCTAAAACAGAACGGACCATCTTAGGGATGGTAATGCCAGATCCTCCAAACGACGAAGCCTATCATACCATAATCAGGAACCTGTATAATAAATTAATACAAAATAATATTAACAAAATCTCACTACCAAAAACAGAAATTAATATATCATGGGGAAAATTAATACAAATGATCACCCTAAGGTTCTTACAAACAAATATCAGCATCACAATTTGCAATGGCACTGTACAGCTGCCATCAGAACAAGATCGTCTAGTAATAATTAAAGAAAACCACGAATCACCAGTAGGAGGACATAAAGGGGTAACCAAAACCTACAACAGAATTAGAAACCTGTACCATTGGCCAAACATGAAAAAGGATGTAAGGCAATACATTAAAACATGCATAAGTTGTCAAAAGAAGAAATTAGTACGAGCTAAAACAAAAGAGCCTATGATAATAACAGATACGCCACTAGACGCCTTTGACAAAATATCCATGGATATTGTGGGACCATTGCCATCCACAAAGTCAGGGAAAACATATATACTTACCATACAGGACAACTTAACAAAATTTTCATTAGCAATACCATTAGTCTCGTTCACAAGCGAAGAAATAGCCAAAGCATTCACCACACACTTCATATGTCAATACGGATGTCCAAAAGCCATTCTCACAGATCAAGGATCTTCATTCATCAGTTCTCTCATGCAAAACTTTGCAAAGGCCTTCAATATTAAGCAGTATAAAACCTCAGCATTCCATCCTCAGTCAAACGGTTCCCTGGAAAGAAGCCATCACGTATTAGTTGAATATTTAAAACATTACATAACCAAAGAAAAACAATGGGACCAGTGGCTACCACAAGCAATGTTCTCTTATAATACTAGTGTACATGAAGGGACCAAATACACTCCATACGAATTAGTATATGGTAAAAAGGCCAGACAACCATAAAGCCTAATGCCAAATGACTCGCTAACTACATATCCAGACCTTGTAGAGAGGTTAGTTACAAAGTTGCTTAACATTCGCGAACTGGGACGCCACAATTTAGAAAACTCAAAATATCGCCAAAAATATTACTACGACCGAAAAGTATCCTCAGTTAATTACCACAAAGGCGATCAAATACTAGTTTTAAAACCTAAAAGAGACAAATTCAGCGACGAATACGATGGACTTTACACAATCATTGAAGTTTTAAAAAACAACAATGTAAAGATAGCCGTGAGCCACCGTCGAACTAAGGTTGTCCACATGGACAGAATAAAAAAGGCCTATACGCCACCAGACTGCGCCGTCCCTAGGGATATTACGGCAAACCATTAACAACTTCGCACCGCTAAATTTAAAAGTGGTAGGGATCACGCAGGGGCTCATTTGGAAAAGTGACACCCTCGCGAAAACCACGTGGAAAATCCTTCAAAAACTATAAGTGCAAGTAAAGAAAAGAAGAAAGAAAATAATCAAGGAAACCCAGAAAAACAATTAAGGTAGGAACAGCATAAAGCATAAATTATTTAAAAGAATAAAATATTAAAAGGGAAAATTGAGTTATTAAAATTACACGTGGTCTGCCGATACAGGCAACATGTCTTTAAAATCAGCGGAAGAAAAATGGGTAAACCGCCCACGCGAAGAAGACGAAGGGGACCACTACCTCAAGCTACTTCGGATGATATGCCTAAAAGCAAAATTGCCGGGCTACAGGACAGATCTCAGTGACTTATACCGCAGAAAAATTTGCTGGATTTGCTACAAAAACCTAAAGGCAGAAGATACGCAATATTATACACCTGCAAGCCGCCACCTGCTAACATTACGAAAAAATCTAATTAACTTCAAATATTGTATAATTTGTACCCGTCAGATTTTTAATTGGACAGTGGCGGCACAATGCACCGATTGTGTAACCACATACATGCACATTAGTGCAAATAACGAGGAAGCCCTTAATTTGGGTCTCTCTCTTAATGTATTGGAAGCCCACGAAAGGGGACAATCACGCCCCAAATAAATTCCTTTAAATTTTCTACATACACCAATTCTATAATAATTATTTCAAACCTACCATCCTTATCCTTATCCCTATCGAGCAAGCGAGAACGACGATCCTGCACCAAGGACAAGCCAGGACGCGACGTAAACAAACCGCGCATTCCTGAACAAAAGAGAAACATAGCCGCGTAGTAAATAGAATAGGATAGAAGCATTTCGTACCCCAAACAGTAAGAAACAGGATAGCATTACAATAGAAAAGGACAGTAAATTTCAGGGGAAAATGTAGTCAATAAGGGGATAGACTCAACGTAAGGAGAACCGAATATATTTAGAGCCATCATACAGCCAGGCTTCATTCGATCATAGCATACGATACATATACAAAGCAAATAGTAAAATTAATAAGTAGTTCTCATCATGCCAAACCGTGCGGGAAAAAAACTAAGAATCATCAGGACTCAGTCGAAATTAACATCGTCAAGACCCGTACCATGGAAACTGCACAAAATTACGGTGCCGGAGGTCGATTGGCAGCCGTACGTCAACCTCACCCATTCCGATCCACGGCGACGAGCGTGGAAATACATATTTTTATTCGGCACAAGAAACGCACCACCCCCGACAACTGGAGCAGCAGTCAACGCAAGGAAGGACGCGAAAACTCTCCAACAAATGGAAGAAGAGGTCGAGAGCCAAACATCCACACGGGATCCAATAGTCCGAGCAGCCCTAAACCTACATCTCTCGGGACGAGAGATAAACCGGGCGGCGAGATGTAACGTACCGCTACGAATAGCCCCCACATTTTTTCATTTTCAATACTTATTTAGTTTAGTTAACATTTTGTTCAATTAGTATTAAGAATACCTTTACACAACATCCCATGTGGCGCGAAACCAGCGAATCCAGTGACGCGCGACGCATGCGCATAGTGAACATTCAAACATTCAAACTTAGTGCCGCGAGTGAACCGAAGGCGCGTGCGCACACCCTACTATAAACCGGACGCTGAATAAACCTAGCGCAGAGCGCGAGTGGCGCGAACCGGACGTTATTTCTAATTGGTAGATTAAATCACGCAGCATGTGATTGGTGCGGTTTAAGTTATGGATAGTAGTATAAATATAGGCGCGCCGACACGCGAAAACCAGACTTGGTTCTGCCACCGAACCTAACGATTTGGGTCGCTTTTGCTAGCCCCACAATTTCGTACAGTCTATAGAAGTTTATCTAAAACTATTACTATCACTACCTTTCCGAGGTCGCTTTAGCTAGCCCCATACCAAACCTAAAAGAGGTCGCTTTTACTAGACCCCTCAAACTTCCATTCCGAGGTCGCTTTTGCTAGCCCCATTCTAAACCAACTACCTCCAAGCGTGGGCCAGCTCATAGGCACCAGAAGAAGTTACCAAATCAGAAGGAAGGAAGCCAATAATTCGACTTCTATCTGGGGACGCCTTTACCGGCAACCTGGCAACAATCCTAGAAAGCGAAGCCAAGCTTATAGGCAACAGGAAGCCATTCAACAAAGAAGGAACTCTCTTACTACCTCAATTTAAACATCCCAAATCGACCTAGCGTCATTACAAATTCTTTAATATTAACAGTTCGCGTAGAGACTAATAAACCGACGAACGATTCAGCGCCGAAATCAATTTCTATGTTATTAAATTACCGACTTAGCGTTAGGTAACGAAACCTAAAAAGAAACCATATTTCATTTATAATTAATTATAATTATCAACACGACTTAGTGTCATAAATCATTGTTCATTTCGACCAAGAGTCACCACATTAATTTTGAATAAACATTTATAATTTTTAATTGTTAAAAGAAGGACTCTAGTTACTTGAAATTCATTTCTTAATCGCACGCCACCCGAACCAATCCCACAAATTCACAAGTAAACCGCTCTACTCGTGAATATCCTGTATAGAACGCAACGTCTCGTTCGAGAACGTTACACGTGATCGTTGTACACATGCTTCAAGTTGGTACCGTCCTGCTTAAACAGAATCAACAGATTCGCATTGTCGCGTATAAGATGTTTGGGAATCTTTGCATACGTCTGACAGAGATAGAAGCAGTCAACGTTCGAGTGGCGCCCCATTGCAAAGTACTCTCGTATCGTATCTTGCTTGTCGCATGCCACGTCATCAAAGATAAAAATAGAATTCGGAAGCGATTCGCTCGGTCGGATGACGTCACTGTTATTCGAAAACGTAAAGTAGCCAATTTCATCTATCGGAGTCAATAAATTCTCCAAGTACTGATATTTCGGCTGTTGCAATGACTTGGAATACACGTACACGTTCTCGAAGTGGACGCCGTGAGGACTTTCCAACAAGCTGACCAACACGTTGGTCTTTCCACAATTTGATGGACCACAAATGAGGCAGCGGATAGTGTTTGGTAGCATGCTACCATGTCTGCGTCCTGTTTTCGAAGACATCACTCGTGATTTATCATCAAAATTTGTCACGCGTATGGTTACAGGTTGTCGCACGAATTGCATCCTCCCCGCGAACCGTGAAAAATGATTTTGAATACGTCGAGGCGGTGATGCGCCCTATTTATAGGTCCGCGCTGAAACACCACAGCTCAGTATTCAAAATGATATTCGAGACCTAACCTCTGAGCAATTGAAATATATACCAAAGATTATTCTACTGCGAGAGTTTGACAGGCACATTGATCGGTTGTGGGACAGGCTCCCCGAGCATATAAAAGCCAATTCCGAGGTTCGACAGTATCGCCGGTGCTTGGAACATTATAATCGCCCTTGGCAGCGAACGCATATCGACGGTCCAACACCATTGATTAAAAACTGTAGCGAATGTCACCGACGAGAGTAAAGAAAGGTTGTGGTTTGTTAAATAGAGCGATAAACGCGCTACCTATCGAATTACACATCCCGGGATATCAGTTTTGCGGTCCAGGAACTCATCTGGCAAAACGATTAGCTAGAGGGGATCGAGGTATCAATCCGTTGGACGCAGCGTGTCGCGAACACGATATTGCATATTCGCGTAACAACGACCTCGGCGAAAGGCACGTGGCAGATAACGTTCTCGCTGACAAAGCGTGAAAACGCATCGTTACGCGAGACTCGACTCTGGGTGAAAGAGGTGCTGCTGCAGCTGTTTGGGCCGCTATGAAGGTCAAGACGAAGATTGGAATGGGGATGAAAACAAAAAAACCCGCAAAAAGGACTCCAAAGAGAGCATCGCAAAAGCGGATTCTTCTGGTGGCAAAACGGGGTGGTATATTACCACTTCTCCCGCTGTTGGGTGTTCTCGGATCATTGGCTGGTGGAGCGGCGGGGATCGCCAAGGCGGTAAACGATAATAAGGCGGCGCAACATCAGCTGCAGGAAATGCAACGCCATAATCGCTCCATGGAAGGTCGCGAACTTTATCTCGCGCCGTACAAGCGCGGACAGGGAATATCTAAACGAAAAAGAAAAAAAAACGTCGAAAAGAAAATAAAAATGCCTGTGGGCGTAACTACCGATGTGCAATTGGAGGAGTTGGCAAAACGTATGAGTATTCCATTCTTTAGAGGTGTTTTTATGCGCAACGCGTTACCAGCTGGTGGAGTACGTCGAAACGAGAGCGGTATCGTAAATTTGGACAATGTTGAGGGGCCGGGGACTCATTGGGTGGCGCATGCGAAGAGAGGGTGTCGAGCTATATATTTCGACAGCTTTGGGAATCTTCGACCGCCGATGGAATTGGTAAAATATTTGGATAAGGATGCTGTGGAAATTGATTACAATCGAACGTCCTATCAGAAGTACGATCAGAGCAATTGCGGACAACTATGTCTACGCTTTCTACAAACGATCGGCGCCAAATTTAAGGATTAACTTCCCACCACTCTGATTCAGTACTGGTCGAGCAGTTCGAGCGGAATATGTCGTTAACATTCACTCTAACCGGCAAGAGTAGCACCCTCGCGGTGAGCTACTTTCCACCCATAGATTTGAACGACGATGATTACAAGCTTGGTCTAACAACCTTTGAAACTTATCACACAATACCGAACATCGACTCGAGCAACGATAAATTCTACTTCATCGTAAACAACAGCCCCGACAGCGGTTATGAATACATTGCGATTCCCCACGGCTCCTACGAACTAGACGCCATTGCTAAGTACCTGAAGCAGCGATTACTCGAGCGGTATCCTAAAAATCTTGGTGGCACCGATGACGACAACGATGACGGTGACAACGATGTGTATCCTATAGTGTTGCGTCCCAACAACAATACCATGAAAAGCGAGCTGTACTGTCGGTTCACCGTAGACTTTACAAAGCCCAGCAACATTGGATCGCTACTGGGATTCTCAACGAATCGGGTATTAGCACCAGAACGATGGCACGAATCGGACGATCCAATTAATATCATGAACGTGAACATTATTCGCATAGAATGTAGCCTGACCGCTGGCGCGTACAACAATGGGAGGCGTGTACATACGATACATGAATTTTCTCCGAGAGTTCCACCAGGATATAAGATATCGGAAACGCCCGCACAGATCATTTACCTTCCAATCACCGCACGGGTTGTTACGGATCTGACGATACGCGTTGTGGATCAAGACGGACGGTTGCTCGATTTTCGAGGTGAAGAGATTACCATCAGACTGCACGTACGACGACAACAATAATACGTGTGGCGCGAAAGAAATGCTTGTATTGAACGACTCCAGAAACCTGTTTCTTCCAAGTGAAATTGTTTACAACACCAACAACTGCAACAGCTCTGATCACGCTAAAAAGAAGAAGCTCAGTGCTGCGAACATTGCATTTTTGAAATCTTTGGGATTCATTGTGCGCATTTAAGTTGAAAAAATGGCTGATATTCTAAGCATTGGAGGGAAACCGACGTTTGATGATCGCATCGTCAAGCTCGAGACTCACACATACAACCCATACGTCAACACGACGTTTGGATACAACGATGAGATAAGAATACCGATACAGCAGCAGGATTTATACACACTGCCGTGTGAAAGTTTCCTCTATGTGGAGGGGAAATTGAAGATAAATAAGCCAAATGATGCGTTAACGGTGATCGTGGGAAATAATTGTGTGGCGTTCTTATTCGATGAGATTCGATACGAGCTGAATGGCGTGGAGATTGATCGCAACAGAAACGTTGGAATAACTAGCACGCTTAAAAACTATGTATCGCTGACATCTGACGAAGACAAAAATATGGAGAATGCCGGATGGGGCTTGAAACGACGCGATGGGCTAATAGTGAAAAATCATTTCAATTTTTGCATCCCAATCAAATATTTGCTGGGATTTTGCGAGGACTACAAACACATGATTATTAATGCGCGTCACGAATTGATTTTAATACGATCGCGCAACGACAACAATGCTCTGATAGGATCATCGGTGTTGGAACCAGAAATTAAATTACTTAAACTACAATGGCGGATGCCTAATGTAACGCTGAACGACATTAATAAGCTATCGTTGCTACGTACTTTGTAAAGTGGACAAAACCTGAGCATTTGTTTTCAATCGTGGGATCTGTACGAGTGTCCTATGTTGCAAAACACAAACAAGCATTCGTGGGCCGTGAAGGCATCTGCACAGCTGGAGAAGCCACGATGCGTGATCCTTGCTCTACAGACTGATCGAAAGAATGTGACGAGCGAAGACGTTACTAAGTTCAACAACTGTAAATTGACCAATGTGAAACTTTTTCTCAACTCGGAATTTTACCCATACGATGACATAAACTTGGACTTTGACAAGAATAAGCATGCCATCTTGTATCACATGTATACGCAATTCGGTAAATCGTATTATGGGCATAGTTGCAACGAGGCATTATTCACCGTGGCTGAATTTTTACAATTTGGCCCCATCGTGGTGATTGATTGCTCGCGACAAAATGAGTCGATCAAGAATGGTACCGTGGACGTGCGCATTGAATTCGAGTGTAAAGAGAACGTGCCGGCAAATACTACAGCCTACTGTCTGATTCTGCACGATCGGGTGGTTGAATACAATCCACTGACAAACGTGGTGCGCAAAATGAATTAAATTGTCACGCTACCTGCCCGCCCTCTCCTGTGTCAAATACGTACAAATTTCTTCGTGAAAATCGAGATGCTTTACGAGAAAGACTGCATTCTCCCGTCTGTCTCGGAAACGAACGGACCTCTAAATTGTACCGATAATGGCTGTACCAACATTCGTTGACCTGCAAGGGTTCATCGTCGATGGAAGATTTGTCGCGAAGGAAGTGGCTGTCCTACGAAAGGGGACAATTCTCTCGCACTATATTTTTGGAAGTCCTATGTCACAATTCCTTCTTACGAAATCGGACAAATCAAGCATTCGGTGGTTGACAGCAAAACATCACGGACTACGATGGAACGATGGAGACGTTCCGTACAGTATGGCTAAACAGCTAATTACGAAAGCTGTAGCTGATGCGATTGATGAAGAAGATGACACATCCCATATAGTATACGTTAAAGGGCTGCAGAAACGCGACTGGCTTGCGGATTTCCTCGACGAAAATACCAGAGCGGACGTAATCATCGAGACGCTGGACATTGACTACGAGGATATCAAATCCCTAAATAAGCTAAATGTAGTTGATACTCTGCGATGTGGCAGACACGCAAAGCACTGTGCCTTGCAAAATGTATTTAAAATATTCAACTGGTGGTCTAAACACCAGAGGGAAATGCTTAAATAAAATATAACCAATTTTTAATACATAAATGTTTTTTTTCTTCACCCTCCCCAACCTCTTGCATGTACGCTAGATTAAGACGATAGTTGTAATTATTATGTAGAAACCGTTCGATACCCGTTCAATACCGTTCAATACCCGTTCGATTTGTGTTCAAAGCCGTTCAAAACCATTCAATACCCGTTCGATTCCCGTTCAATGCCGTTCAAAACCGTTCAATACCCGTTCAATACCCGTTCAAAGCCGTTCGATACCCGTTCAATACCCGTTCGATTCGCATTCAAAGCCGTTCGATACCCGTTCAATACCCGTTCGATTCGCGTTCGATTCGCGTTCAAAGCCGTTCAAAACCGTTCAATACCCGTTCAATACCCGTTCGATTCGCGTTCAAAACCGTTCGATACCCGTTCGATTCGCGTTCAAAGCCGTTCGATACCCGTTCAATACCGTTCGATTCGCGTTCAAAGCCGATCAAAGCCGTTCAAAAACCGTTCAAAGCTGTTCGATACCCGTTCGATTCGCGTTCAAAGCCGTTCAACGTGATATGGTCTAGCTGAATGATGCGTCAAAGAAGAAGGGAAAGAAGACGCGTGTGAATAAGGAGAGGATGGCCAGTGACGAAGATAAGTGTGAGGAGGATGATCAGTGAAAATGCAGGTGGAGAACAAGGACATTCTACTTTTGCAAAGCTATGCACTTCTAGATTTCAAGTTATGAGTTTAGATGCGACAGCCTGGAGACGCAGCGAGACCAGTCGCATTCAAAACTTCAGTTGGTATAGTTCATTAATTTAAGTGGCAGTTTATGAAATAATAATAATAATATGGGATATTACCTACTTGCGTCGGAGTGGGACGGTGAGCTTGGTCGGGATGACGCGGAGGTATGTACTTTAAAATATTTTAACATTTATCGCGTTCAACTGTTGAAATTGAGTTAGATTAAAATCAGGCTGTTGTGTTAGTGTTATATCGTGGGTTCTATTTTCCAGAACTCGTCATCGTCGTCGTCGCCATCGTTGTCGCCGCCACCATCGCCCACTTGGTCAAGCGACTGGGGGCAGCAGTCCTCACCGCAGCCGCCGTCGCCGTCGCCGTCGCCGCCTCTAATTGTATGTAAAAGCTTTTGTACATTTTTACTATGTTTAATGTGTCAATATTATATCAACGTTTGTGTATGTGTTGCAGAATTATGAACTGTTGGCAGCACTGGGGCTCGAGATCGCACCCCGAGGGGTGCAAATGCAGCGGGCAGGGTCAGTGATTGGCCCTGTCATGGTCGCGCGGCGGGTGCCACAGATTCAATTGAGATGGGGTCCATATTGGATACCGCAGCCACCATCGTCACCCCTGTCGCCCCCCGACGCCTCCCCCACCCCCGTTGCCTCGTTCCCCTTGCAATAGTTTTTTCATTTTTTTTATTTTATTATTATTCTTTTCTTTTATTTTTATATTCATTTATATTTATATTTATATTTATATTTATATTTATATTTATATTCATATTCATATATTTATATTCCTTTTTTTAATTTTTGTAACAATATATATATATACTTAAACGTATATTATTTCACCATTTTGTTCACCCGTCTTCCTCCTCACCACCTAATTTTAACCCTTCGTGGTCACACCTTCTTATAATCACAAGTTGGTCACACGGGGTTCACTGTACCCCAGCGTCATTTTTTGAGTTACCATTTTCGTATTTTTGAATCTTTTAACTTTTCAGTGCGAATTCTACGTTCGTAATACTTATACAGTCATGGTCTAATAGTCTTTTTCTAGAAATGTAAATTTTGATATGCTAAAATTTGTAGTTGAAAACGAGGGATTTTCCATTGTCGTGGTAAAATACAGATTTTTTAAAAAGTTTTTTATTTTTTTTTTTGCGATAAATCCCCTGTGTAAGATGTAAAGGTGCGGAATTTCAAATAAAAAATTGCTCTTGGGGTACAATACACCCCGTGTGACCACGAAGGGTTAAGATTCGACGTTTTAATAATAATACTATTTCTCTGCGTTGGGGAATAAAACATTCTGCTGACACCGCATAATTCTATTTCGCTCGAGCGTTCTTCGCGCCGTGAAAATGACGTCACATTGCATGGCCGCTCCAGAGGATTCAAGTTACACGCGATCGCGCGAGACGCTGCGACGCTAAATCTGAATGCTTAAAAAACTTGATAGATTTGGAACGAAAGCGGTTGTACCACTATGTAGCGCTGTGTTTTTCCCTCTTCCAAAATTTTAGCTATAAAAGTAATGCTGTGTCTCGAAAACGGCACGAAAACCTATAAGAAACGCCTATTGTATGTTACAAGTCCAGATGGCTGTTGTACTGTGTAATCTGAATAGAATAAAAAAAGATCAAAGTTAATTTCAACTAAATTTACTCAAATTCTGCACCTCCACCTAAAAATCTAAATAGAATAAAAAAAATAGAAGTTAATTTCAACTAAATTTACTCAAATTCTGCACCTCCACCTAAAAATCTGAATAGAATAAAAAAAGATCAAAGTTAATTTCAACTAAATTTACTCAAATTCAGCAGCTCCACCTAAAAATCTGAATAGAATAAAAAAAATAGAAGTTAATTTCAACTCAATTTACTCAAATTCTGCACCTCCAACAGAAAACCAGAATGGAATAAGTAAATCGAAATGAATTTCAACTAAATTTACTCAAATTCAGCACTTAGAATAAAAAGAAATCGAAGTGAATTTCAACTAAATTTACTCAAATTCAGCACTTAGAATAAAAAAAAATCGAAGTGAATTTCAACTAAATTTACTCAAATTCAGCACTTAGAATAAAAAAATATCAAAGTTAATTTCAACTAAATTTTCTCAAATTCTGCACGTCCACCTAAAAATCTAAATAGAATAAAAAAAATCTGAATAGAATAAAAAAAAATCGAATTTAATTCCAACTCAATTTACTCAAATTCTGCACCTCCAACTAAAAATCTGAAAAGAATAAAAAAATCGAAGTGAATTTCAACTAAATTTATCCAAATTCAGCACTTCGAATTAAAAATCTCGATAGAATAAAAAAGGATAAAAGTTAATTTCAACTACACTTACTCCGATTCTGCGCCTCCAACTAAAAATCTGAATAGAATAAAAAAATCGAAGTTAATTTCAACTAAATTTACTCAAATTCTGCAGCTCCAACTGAAAACCTGATTGGAATAAAAGAAATCGAAGTGAATTTCAACTAAATTTATCCAAATTCAGCACTTCGAATTAAAAATCTGAATAGAATAAAAAAAGATCAAAGTTAATTTCAACTACACTTACTCCGATTCTGCGCCTCCAACTAAAAATCTGAATAGAATAAAAAAATCGAAGTTAATTTCAACTAAATTTACTCAAATTCTGCAGCTCCAACTGAAAACCTGATTGGAATAAAAGAAATCGAAGTGAATTTCAACTAAATTTATCCAAATTCAGCACTTCGAATTAAAAATCTGAATAGAATAAAAAAAGATCAAAGTTAATTTCAACTACACTTACTCCGATTCTGCGCCTCCAACTAAAAATCTGAATAGAATACAAAAATCGAAGTTAATTTCAACTAAATTTACTCAAATTCTGCAGCTCCAACTGAAAACCTGATTGGAATAAAAGAAATCGAAGTGAATTTCAACTAAATTTATCCAAATTCAGCACTTCGAATTAAAAATCTGAATAGAATAAAAAAAGATCAAAGTTAATTTCAACTACACTTACTCCGATTCTGCGCCTCCAACTAAAAATCTGAATAGAATACAAAAATCGAAGTTAATTTCAACTAAATTTACTCAAATTCTGCACCTCCAACTGAAAACCTGAATGGAATAAAAAAAATCGAAGTGAATTTCAACTAAATTTATCCAAATTCACCAATTCGAATTAAAAATCTGAATAGAATAAAAAAAGATCAAAGTTAATTTCAACTACACTTACTCCGATTCTGCGCCTCCAACTAAAAATCTGAATAGAATAAAAAAATCGAAGTTAATTTCAACTAAATTTACTCAAATTCTGCAGCTCCAACTGAAAACCTGATTGGAATAAAAGAAATCGAAGTGAATTTCAACTAAATTTATCCAAATTCAGCACTTCGAATTAAAAATCTGAATAGAATAAAAAAAGATCAAAGTTAATTTCAACTACACTTACTCCGATTCTGCGCCTCCAACTAAAAATCTGAATAGAATAAAAAAATCGAAGTTAATTTCAACTAAATTTACTCAAATTCTGCAGCTCCAACTGAAAACCTGATTGGAATAAAAGAAATCGAAGTGAATTTCAACTAAATTTATCCAAATTCAGCACTTCGAATTAAAAATCTGAATAGAATAAAAAAAGATCAAAGTTAATTTCAACTACACTTACTCCGATTCTGCGCCTCCAACTAAAAATCTGAATAGAATACAAAAATCGAAGTTAATTTCAACTAAATTTACTCAAATTCTGCACCTCCAACTGAAAACCTGAATGGAATAAAAAAAATCGAAGTGAATTTCAACTAAATTTATCCAAATTCACCAATTCGAATTAAAAATCTGAATAGAATAAAAAAAGATCAAAGTTAATTTCAACTAAATTTACTCAAATTCTGCACCTCCACCAAAAAATCTGAATAGAATAAAAAAAATCTGAATAGAATAAAAAAAAATCGAATTTAATTTCAACTAAATTTACTCAAATTCTGCACCTCCACCTAAAAATCTGAATAGAATAAAAAAAGATCAAAGTTAATTTCAACTAAATTTACTCAAATTCAGCAGCTCCACCTAAAAATCTGAATAGAATAAAAAAAATAGAAGTTAATTTCAACTCAATTTACTCAAATTCTGCACCTCCAACAGAAAACCAGAATGGAATAAGTAAATCGAAATGAATTTCAACTAAATTTACTCAAATTCAGCACTTAGAATAAAAAGAAATCGAAGTGAATTTCAACTAAATTTACTCAAATTCAGCACTTAGAATAAAAAAATATCAAAGTTAATTTCAACTAAATTTTCTCAAATTCTGCACCTCCACCTAAAAATCTAAATAGAATAAAAAAAATCTGAATAGAATAAAAAAAAATCGAATTTAATTTCAACTCAATTTACTCAAATTCTGCACCTCCAACTAAAAATCTGAAAAGAATAAAAAAATCGAAGTGAATTTCAACTAAATTTATCCAAATTCAGCACTTCGAATTAAAAATCTCGATAGAATAAAAAAGGATAAAAGTTAATTTCAACTACACTTACTCCGATTCTGCGCCTCCAACTAAAAATCTGAATAGAATAAAAAAATCGAAGTTAATTTCAACTAAATTTACTCAAATTCTGCAGCTCCAACTGAAAACCTGATTGGAATAAAAGAAATCGAAGTGAATTTCAACTAAATTTATCCAAATTCAGCACTTCGAATTAAAAATCTGAATAGAATAAAAAAAGATCAAAGTTAATTTCAACTACACTTACTCCGATTCTGCGCCTCCAACTAAAAATCTGAATAGAATACAAAAATCGAAGTTAATTTCAACTAAATTTACTCAAATTCTGCACCTCCAACTGAAAACCTGAATGGAATAAAAAAAATCGAAGTGAATTTCAACTAAATTTATCCAAATTCACCAATTCGAATTAAAAATCTGAATAGAATAAAAAAAGATCAAAGTTAATTTCAACTACACTTACTCCGATTCTGCGCCTCCAACTAAAAATCTGAATAGAATAAAAAAATCGAAGTTAATTTCAACTAAATTTACTCAAATTCTGCAGCTCCAACTGAAAACCTGATTGGAATAAAAGAAATCGAAGTGAATTTCAACTAAATTTATCCAAATTCAGCACTTCGAATTAAAAATCTGAATAGAATAAAAAAAGATCAAAGTTAATTTCAACTACACTTACTCCGATTCTGCGCCTCCAACTAAAAATCTGAATAGAATTCAAAAATCGAAGTTAATTTCAACTAAATTTACTCAAATTCTGCAGCTCCAACTGAAAACCTGATTGGAATAAAAGAAATCGAAGTGAATTTCAACTAAATTTATCCAAATTCAGCACTTCGAATTAAAAATCTGAATAGAATAAAAAAAGATCAAAGTTAATTTCAACTACACTTACTCCGATTCTGCGCCTCCAACTAAAAATCTGAATAGAATACAAAAATCGAAGTTAATTTCAACTAAATTTACTCAAATTCTGCACCTCCAACTGAAAACCTGAATGGAATAAAAAAAATCGAAGTGAATTTCAACTAAATTTATCCAAATTCACCAATTCGAATTAAAAATCTGAATAGAATAAAAAAAGATCAAAGTTAATTTCAACTAAATTTACTCAAATTCTGCACCTCCACCAAAAAATCTGAATAGAATAAAAAAAATCTGAATAGAATAAAAAAAAATCGAATTTAATTTCAACTAAATTTACTCAAATTCTGCACCTCCACCTAAAAATCTGAATAGAATAAAAAAAGATCAAAGTTAATTTCAACTAAATTTACTCAAATTCAGCAGCTCCACCTAAAAATCTGAATAGAATAAAAAAAATAGAAGTTAATTTCAACTCAATTTACTCAAATTCTGCACCTCCAACAGAAAACCAGAATGGAATAAGTAAATCGAAATGAATTTCAACTAAATTTACTCAAATTCAGCACTTAGAATAAAAAGAAATCGAAGTGAATTTCAACTAAATTTACTCAAATTCAGCACTTAGAATAAAAAAATATCAAAGTTAATTTCAACTAAATTTTCTCAAATTCTGCACCTCCACCTAAAAATCTAAATAGAATAAAAAAAATCTGAATAGAATAAAAAAAAATCGAATTTAATTTCAACTCAATTTACTCAAATTCTGCACCTCCAACTAAAAATCTGAAAAGAATAAAAAAATCGAAGTGAATTTCAACTAAATTTATCCAAATTCAGCACTTCGAATTAAAAATCTGAATAGAATAAAAAAAGATAAAAGTTAATTTCAACTACACTTACTCCGATTCTGCGCCTCCAACTAAAAATCTGAATAGAATAAAAAAATCGAAGTTAATTTCAACTAAATTTACTCAAATTCTGCAGCTCCAACTGAAAACCTGATTGGAATAAAAGAAATCGAAGTGAATTTCAACTAAATTTATCCAAATTCAGCACTTCGAATTAAAAATCTGAATAGAATAAAAAAAGATCAAAGTTAATTTCAACTACACTTACTCCGATTCTGCGCCTCCAACTAAAAATCTGAATAGAATAAAAAAATCGAAGTTAATTTCAACTAAATTTACTCAAATTCTGCAGCTCCAACTGAAAACCTGATTGGAATAAAAGAAATCGAAGTGAATTTCAACTAAATTTATCCAAATTCAGCACTTCGAATTAAAAATCTGAATAGAATAAAAAAAGATCAAAGTTAATTTCAACTACACTTACTCCGATTCTGCGCCTCCAACTAAAAATCTGAATAGAATACAAAAATCGAAGTTAATTTCAACTAAATTTACTCAAATTCTGCACCTCCAACTGAAAACCTGAATGGAATACAAAAATCGAAGTTAATTTCAACTAAATTTACTCAAATTCTGCAGCTCCAACTGAAAACCTGATTGGAATAAAAGAAATCGAAGTGAATTTCAACTAAATTTATCCAAATTCAGCACTTCGAATTAAAAATCTGAATAGAATAAAAAAAGATCAAAGTTAATTTCAACTACACTTACTCCGATTCTGCACCTCCACCAAAAAATCTGAATAGAATAAAAAAAATCTGAATAGAATAAAAAAAAATCGAATTTAATTTCAACTAAATTTACTCAAATTCTGCACCTCCACCTAAAAATCTGAATAGAATAAAAAAAGATCAAAGTTAATTTCAACTAAATTTACTCAAATTCAGCAGCTCCACCTAAAAATCTGAATAGAATAAAAAAAATAGAAGTTAATTTCAACTCAATTTACTCAAATTCTGCACCTCCAACAGAAAACCAGAATGGAATAAGTAAATCGAAATGAATTTCAACTAAATTTACTCAAATTCAGCACTTAGAATAAAAAGAAATCGAAGTGAATTTCAACTAAATTTACTCAAATTCAGCACTTAGAATAAAAAAAAATCGAAGTGAATTTCAACTAAATTTACTCAAATTCAGCACTTAGAATAAAAAGAAATCGAAGTGAATTTCAACTAAATTTACTCAAATTCAGCACTTAGAATAAAAAAATATCAAAGTTAATTTCAACTAAATTTTCTCAAATTCTGCACCTCCACCTAAAAATCTAAATAGAATAAAAAAAATCTGAATAGAATAAAAAAAAATCGAATTTAATTTCAACTCAATTTACTCAAATTCTGCACCTCCAACTAAAAATCTGAAAAGAATAAAAAAATCGAAGTGAATTTCAACTAAATTTATCCAAATTCAGCACTTCGAATTAAAAATCTCGATAGAATAAAAAAGGATAAAAGTTAATTTCAACTACACTTACTCCGATTCTGCGCCTCCAACTAAAAATCTGAATAGAATAAAAAAATCGAAGTTAATTTCAACTAAATTTACTCAAATTCTGCAGCTCCAACTGAAAACCTGATTGGAATAAAAGAAATCGAAGTGAATTTCAACTAAATTTATCCAAATTCAGCACTTCGAATTAAAAATCTGAATAGAATAAAAAAAGATCAAAGTTAATTTCAACTACACTTACTCCGATTCTGCGCCTCCAACTAAAAATCAGAATAGAATAAAAAAATCGAAGTTAATTTCAACTAAATTTACTCAAATTCTGCAGCTCCAACTGAAAACCTGATTGGAATAAAAGAAATCGAAGTGAATTTCAACTAAATTTATCCAAATTCAGCACTTCGAATTAAAAATCTGAATAGAATAAAAAAAGATCAAAGTTAATTTCAACTACACTTACTCCGATTCTGCGCCTCCAACTAAAAATCTGAATAGAATACAAAAATCGAAGTTAATTTCAACTAAATTTACTCAAATTCTGCACCTCCAACTGAAAACCTGAATGGAATAAAAAAAATCGAAGTGAATTTCAACTAAATTTATCCAAATTCACCAATTCGAATTAAAAATCTGAATAGAATAAAAAAAGATCAAAGTTAATTTCAACTACACTTACTCCGATTCTGCGCCTCCAACTAAAAATCTGAATAGAATAAAAAAATCGAAGTTAATTTCAACTAAATTTACTCAAATTCTGCAGCTCCAACTGAAAACCTGATTGGAATAAAAGAAATCGAAGTGAATTTCAACTAAATTTATCCAAATTCAGCACTTCGAATTAAAAATCTGAATAGAATAAAAAAAGATCAAAGTTAATTTCAACTACACTTACTCCGATTCTGCGCCTCCAACTAAAAATCTGAATAGAATACAAAAATCGAAGTTAATTTCAACTAAATTTACTCAAATTCTGCACCTCCAACTGAAAACCTGAATGGAATAAAAAAAATCGAAGTGAATTTCAACTAAATTTATCCAAATTCACCAATTCGAATTAAAAATCTGAATAGAATAAAAAAAGATCAAAGTTAATTTCAACTAAATTTACTCAAATTCTGCACCTCCACCAAAAAATCTGAATAGAATAAAAAAAATCTGAATAGAATAAAAAAAAATCGAATTTAATTTCAACTAAATTTACTCAAATTCTGCACCTCCACCTAAAAATCTGAATAGAATAAAAAAAGATCAAAGTTAATTTCAACTAAATTTACTCAAATTCAGCAGCTCCACCTAAAAATCTGAATAGAATAAAAAAAATAGAAGTTAATTTCAACTCAATTTACTCAAATTCTGCACCTCCAACAGAAAACCAGAATGGAATAAGTAAATCGAAATGAATTTCAACTAAATTTACTCAAATTCAGCACTTAGAATAAAAAGAAATCGAAGTGAATTTCAACTAAATTTACTCAAATTCAGCACTTAGAATAAAAAAAAATCGAAATGAATTTCAACTAAATTTACTCAAATTCAGCACTTAGAATAAAAAAATATCAAAGTTAATTTCAACTAAATTTTCTCAAATTCTGCACCTCCACCTAAAAATCTAAATAGAATAAAAAAAATCTGAATAGAATAAAAAAAAATCGAATTTAATTTCAACTCAATTTACTCAAATTCTGCACCTCCAACTAAAAATCTGAAAAGAATAAAAAAATCGAAGTGAATTTCAACTAAATTTATCCAAATTCAGCACTTCGAATTAAAAATCTGAATAGAATAAAAAAAGATAAAAGTTAATTTCAACTACACTTACTCCGATTCTGCGCCTCCAACTAAAAATCTGAATAGAATAAAAAAATCGAAGTTAATTTCAACTAAATTTACTCAAATTCTGCAGCTCCAACTGAAAACCTGATTGGAATAAAAGAAATCGAAGTGAATTTCAACTAAATTTATCCAAATTCAGCACTTCGAATTAAAAATCTGAATAGAATAAAAAAAGATCAAAGTTAATTTCAACTACACTTACTCCGATTCTGCGCCTCCAACTAAAAATCTGAATAGAATAAAAAAATCGAAGTTAATTTCAACTAAATTTACTCAAATTCTGCAGCTCCAACTGAAAACCTGATTGGAATAAAAGAAATCGAAGTGAATTTCAACTAAATTTATCCAAATTCAGCACTTCGAATTAAAAATCTGAATAGAATAAAAAAAGATCAAAGTTAATTTCAACTACACTTACTCCGATTCTGCGCCTCCAACTAAAAATCTGAATAGAATACAAAAATCGAAGTTAATTTCAACTAAATTTACTCAAATTCTGCACCTCCAACTGAAAACCTGAATGGAATACAAAAATCGAAGTTAATTTCAACTAAATTTACTCAAATTCTGCAGCTCCAACTGAAAACCTGATTGGAATAAAAGAAATCGAAGTGAATTTCAACTAAATTTATCCAAATTCAGCACTTCGAATTAAAAATCTGAATAGAATAAAAAAAGATCAAAGTTAATTTCAACTACACTTACTCCGATTCTGCACCTCCACCAAAAAATCTGAATAGAATAAAAAAAATCTGAATAGAATAAAAAAAAATCGAATTTAATTTCAACTAAATTTACTCAAATTCTGCACCTCCACCTAAAAATCTGAATAGAATAAAAAAAGATCAAAGTTAATTTCAACTAAATTTACTCAAATTCAGCAGCTCCACCTAAAAATCTGAATAGAATAAAAAAAATAGAAGTTAATTTCAACTCAATTTACTCAAATTCTGCACCTCCAACAGAAAACCAGAATGGAATAAGTAAATCGAAATGAATTTCAACTAAATTTACTCAAATTCAGCACTTAGAATAAAAAGAAATCGAAGTGAATTTCAACTAAATTTACTCAAATTCAGCACTTAGAATAAAAAAAAATCGAAGTGAATTTCAACTAAATTTACTCAAATTCAGCACTTAGAATAAAAAAATATCAAAGTTAATTTCAACTAAATTTTCTCAAATTCTGCACCTCCACCTAAAAATCTAAATAGAATAAAAAAAATCTGAATAGAATAAAAAAAAATCGAATTTAATTTCAACTCAATTTACTCAAATTCTGCACCTCCAACTAAAAATCTGAAAAGAATAAAAAAATCGAAGTGAATTTCAACTAAATTTATCCAAATTCAGCACTTCGAATTAAAAATCTGAATAGAATAAAAAAAGATCAAAGTTAATTTCAACTACACTTACTCCGATTCTGCGCCTCCAACTAAAAATCTGAATAGAATAAAAAAATCGAAGTTAATTTCAACTAAATTTACTCAAATTCTGCAGCTCCAACTGAAAACCTGATTGGAATAAAAGAAATCGAAGTGAATTTCAACTAAATTTATCCAAATTCAGCACTTCGAATTAAAAATCTGAATAGAATAAAAAAAGATCAAAGTTAATTTCAACTACACTTACTCCGATTCTGCGCCTCCAACTAAAAATCTGAATAGAATACAAAAATCGAAGTTAATTTCAACTAAATTTACTCAAATTCTGCACCTCCAACTGAAAACCTGAATGGAATACAAAAATCGAAGTTAATTTCAACTAAATTTACTCAAATTCTGCAGCTCCAACTGAAAACCTGATTGGAATAAAAGAAATCGAAGTGAATTTCAACTAAATTTATCCAAATTCAGCACTTCGAATTAAAAATCTGAATAGAATAAAAAAAGATCAAAGTTAATTTCAACTACACTTACTCCGATTCTGCACCTCCACCAAAAAATCTGAATAGAATAAAAAAAATCTGAATAGAATAAAAAAAAATCGAATTTAATTTCAACTAAATTTACTCAAATTCTGCACCTCCACCTAAAAATCTGAATAGAATAAAAAAAGATCAAAGTTAATTTCAACTAAATTTACTCAAATTCAGCAGCTCCACCTAAAAATCTGAATAGAATAAAAAAAATAGAAGTTAATTTCAACTCAATTTACTCAAATTCTGCACCTCCAACAGAAAACCAGAATGGAATAAGTAAATCGAAATGAATTTCAACTAAATTTACTCAAATTCAGCACTTAGAATAAAAAGAAATCGAAGTGAATTTCAACTAAATTTACTCAAATTCAGCACTTAGAATAAAAAAAAATCGAAGTGAATTTCAACTAAATTTACTCAAATTCAGCACTTAGAATAAAAAGAAATCGAAGTGAATTTCAACTAAATTTACTCAAATTCAGCACTTAGAATAAAAAAATATCAAAGTTAATTTCAACTAAATTTTCTCAAATTCTGCACCTCCACCTAAAAATCTAAATAGAATAAAAAAAATCTGAATAGAATAAAAAAAAATCGAATTTAATTTCAACTCAATTTACTCAAATTCTGCACCTCCAACTAAAAATCTGAAAAGAATAAAAAAATCGAAGTGAATTTCAACTAAATTTATCCAAATTCAGCACTTCGAATTAAAAATCTCGATAGAATAAAAAAGGATAAAAGTTAATTTCAACTACACTTACTCCGATTCTGCGCCTCCAACTAAAAATCTGAATAGAATAAAAAAATCGAAGTTAATTTCAACTAAATTTACTCAAATTCTGCAGCTCCAACTGAAAACCTGATTGGAATAAAAGAAATCGAAGTGAATTTCAACTAAATTTATCCAAATTCAGCACTTCGAATTAAAAATCTGAATAGAATAAAAAAAGATCAAAGTTAATTTCAACTACACTTACTCCGATTCTGCGCCTCCAACTAAAAATCTGAATAGAATAAAAAAATCGAAGTTAATTTCAACTAAATTTACTCAAATTCTGCAGCTCCAACTGAAAACCTGATTGGAATAAAAGAAATCGAAGTGAATTTCAACTAAATTTATCCAAATTCAGCACTTCGAATTAAAAATCTGAATAGAATAAAAAAAGATCAAAGTTAATTTCAACTACACTTACTCCGATTCTGCGCCTCCAACTAAAAATCTGAATAGAATACAAAAATCGAAGTTAATTTCAACTAAATTTACTCAAATTCTGCAGCTCCAACTGAAAACCTGATTGGAATAAAAGAAATCGAAGTGAATTTCAACTAAATTTATCCAAATTCAGCACTTCGAATTAAAAATCTGAATAGAATAAAAAAAGATCAAAGCTAATTTCAACTACACTTACTCCGATTCTGCGCCTCCAACTAAAAATCTGAATAGAATACAAAAATCGAAGTTAATTTCAACTAAATTTACTCAAATTCTGCACCTCCAACTGAAAACCTGAATGGAATAAAAAAAATCGAAGTGAATTTCAACTAAATTTATCCAAATTCACCAATTCGAATTAAAAATCTGAATAGAATAAAAAAAGATCAAAGTTAATTTCAACTACACTTACTCCGATTCTGCGCCTCCAACTAAAAATCTGAATAGAATAAAAAAATCGAAGTTAATTTCAACTAAATTTACTCAAATTCTGCAGCTCCAACTGAAAACCTGATTGGAATAAAAGAAATCGAAGTGAATTTCAACTAAATTTATCCAAATTCAGCACTTCGAATTAAAAATCTGAATAGAATAAAAAAAGATCAAAGTTAATTTCAACTACACTTACTCCGATTCTGCGCCTCCAACTAAAAATCTGAATAGAATACAAAAATCGAAGTTAATTTCAACTAAATTTACTCAAATTCTGCAGCTCCAACTGAAAACCTGATTGGAATAAAAGAAATCGAAGTGAATTTCAACTAAATTTATCCAAATTCAGCACTTCGAATTAAAAATCTGAATAGAATAAAAAAAGATCAAAGTTAATTTCAACTACACTTACTCCGATTCTGCGCCTCCAACTAAAAATCTGAATAGAATACAAAAATCGAAGTTAATTTCAACTAAATTTACTCAAATTCAGCACATCCAACTAAAAATCTGATTAGAATAAAAATATCGACGTTAATTTCAATTACATTTACGCAAATTCCTGCACCTTCAATAAGAAATCTGAATAGAATAAAAAAAGCGTAGTTAATTTCAACTAAATTTACTCAAATTCAGCACCTCCAACTGAAAACCTGATTGGAATAAAAGAAATCGAAGTGAATTTCAACTAAATTTATCCAAATTCAGCACTTCGAATTAAAAATCTGAATAGAATAAAAAAAGATCAAAGTTAATTTCAACTACACTTACTCCGATTCTGCGCCTCCAACTAAAAATCTGAATAGAATACAAAAATCGAAGTTAATTTCAACTAAATTTACTCAAATTCTGCACCTCCACCTAAAAATCTAAATAGAATAAAAAAAATAGAAGTTAATTTCAACTAAATTTACTCAAATTCTGCACCTCCACCTAAAAATCTGAATAGAATAAAAAAAGATCAAAGTTAATTTCAACTAAATTTACTCAAATTCAGCAGCTCCACCTAAAAATCTGAATAGAATAAAAAAAATAGAAGTTAATTTCAACTCAATTTACTCAAATTCTGCACCTCCAACAGAAAACCAGAATGGAATAAGTAAATCGAAATGAATTTCAACTAAATTTACTCAAATTCAGCACTTAGAATAAAAAGAAATCGAAGTGAATTTCAACTAAATTTACTCAAATTCAGCACTTAGAATAAAAAAAAATCGAAGTGAATTTCAACTAAATTTACTCAAATTCAGCACTTAGAATAAAAAAATATCAAAGTTAATTTCAACTAAATTTTCTCAAATTCTGCACCTCCACCTAAAAATCTAAATAGAATAAAAAAAATCTGAATAGAATAAAAAAAAATCGAATTTAATTTCAACTCAATTTACTCAAATTCTGCACCTCCAACTAAAAATCTGAAAAGAATAAAAAAATCGAAGTGAATTTCAACTAAATTTATCCAAATTCAGCACTTCGAATTAAAAATCTCGATAGAATAAAAAAGGATAAAAGTTAATTTCAACTACACTTACTCCGATTCTGCGCCTCCAACTAAAAATCTGAATAGAATAAAAAAATCGAAGTTAATTTCAACTAAATTTACTCAAATTCTGCAGCTCCAACTGAAAACCTGATTGGAATAAAAGAAATCGAAGTGAATTTCAACTAAATTTATCCAAATTCAGCACTTCGAATTAAAAATCTGAATAGAATAAAAAAAGATCAAAGTTAATTTCAACTACACTTACTCCGATTCTGCGCCTCCAACTAAAAATCTGAATAGAATAAAAAAATCGAAGTTAATTTCAACTAAATTTACTCAAATTCTGCAGCTCCAACTGAAAACCTGATTGGAATAAAAGAAATCGAAGTGAATTTCAACTAAATTTATCCAAATTCAGCACTTCGAATTAAAAATCTGAATAGAATAAAAAAAGATCAAAGTTAATTTCAACTACACTTACTCCGATTCTGCGCCTCCAACTAAAAATCTGAATAGAATACAAAAATCGAAGTTAATTTCAACTAAATTTACTCAAATTCTGCACCTCCAACTGAAAACCTGAATGGAATACAAAAATCGAAGTTAATTTCAACTAAATTTACTCAAATTCTGCAGCTCCAACTGAAAACCTGATTGGAATAAAAGAAATCGAAGTGAATTTCAACTAAATTTATCCAAATTCAGCACTTCGAATTAAAAATCTGAATAGAATAAAAAAAGATCAAAGTTAATTTCAACTACACTTACTCCGATTCTGCACCTCCACCAAAAAATCTGAATAGAATAAAAAAAATCTGAATAGAATAAAAAAAAATCGAATTTAATTTCAACTAAATTTACTCAAATTCTGCACCTCCACCTAAAAATCTGAATAGAATAAAAAAAGATCAAAGTTAATTTCAACTAAATTTACTCAAATTCAGCAGCTCCACCTAAAAATCTGAATAGAATAAAAAAAATAGAAGTTAATTTCAACTCAATTTACTCAAATTCTGCACCTCCAACAGAAAACCAGAATGGAATAAGTAAATCGAAATGAATTTCAACTAAATTTACTCAAATTCAGCACTTAGAATAAAAAGAAATCGAAGTGAATTTCAACTAAATTTACTCAAATTCAGCACTTAGAATAAAAAAAAATCGAAGTGAATTTCAACTAAATTTACTCAAATTCAGCACTTAGAATAAAAAAATATCAAAGTTAATTTCAACTAAATTTTCTCAAATTCTGCACCTCCACCTAAAAATCTAAATAGAATAAAAAAAATCTGAATAGAATAAAAAAAAATCGAATTTAATTTCAACTCAATTTACTCAAATTCTGCACCTCCAACTAAAAATCTGAAAAGAATAAAAAAATCGAAGTGAATTTCAACTAAATTTATCCAAATTCAGCACTTCGAATTAAAAATCTGAATAGAATAAAAAAAGATAAAAGTTAATTTCAACTACACTTACTCCGATTCTGCGCCTCCAACTAAAAATCTGAATAGAATAAAAAAATCGATGTTAATTTCAACTAAATTTACTCAAATTCTGCAGCTCCAACTGAAAACCTGATTGGAATAAAAGAAATCGAAGTGAATTTCAACTAAATTTATCCAAATTCAGCACTTCGAATTAAAAATCTGAATAGAATAAAAAAAGATCAAAGTTAATTTCAACTACACTTACTCCGATTCTGGGCCTCCAACTAAAAATCTGAATAGAATACAAAAATCGAAGTTAATTTCAACTAAATTTACTCAAATTCTGCACCTCCAACTGAAAACCTGAATGGAATAAAAAAAATCGAAGTGAATTTCAACTAAATTTATCCAAATTCAGCAATTCGAATTAAAAATCTGAATAGAATAAAAAAAGATCAAAGTTAATTTCAACTAAATTTACTCAAATTCTGCACCTCCACCAAAAAATCTGAATAGAATAAAAAAAATCTGAATAGAATAAAAAAAAATCGAATTTAATTTCAACTCAATTTACTCAAATTCTGCACCTCCAACCAAAAATCTGGACAGAATAAAAAAATCGAAGTTATTTTCAACTAAATTTACGCAAATTCTGCACCTCCAACTAAAAATCTGAATAGAATAAAAAATCGAATTTAATTTCAACTATATTTACTCAAATTCTGCACCTCCACCAAAAATCTGGACAGAATAAAGAAATAGAAGTTATATTCAACTAAATTTACGCAAATTCTGCACCTGCAACTAAAAATCTCAATAGAATAAAAAAAATCGAAGTTAATTTCAAGTCAATTTACTCAAATTCTGCACCTCCAAGTAAAAATCTGAAAAGAATAAAAAAAATCAATGTTAATTTCATCTGAATTTACTCAAATTCAGCACATCCAACTAAAAATCTGATTAGAATAAAAATATCGACGTTAATTTCAATTACATTTACGCAAATTCCTGCACCTTCAATAAGAAATCTGAATAGAATAAAAAAAGCGTAGTTAATTTCAACTAAATTTACTCAAATTCAGCACCTCCAACTGAAAACCTGATTGGAATAAAAGAAATCGAAGTGAATTTCAACTAAATTTATCCAAATTCAGCACTTCGAATTAAAAATCTGAATAGAATAAAAAAAGATCAAAGTTAATTTCAACTACACTTACTCCGATTCTGCGCCTCCAACTAAAAATCTGAATAGAATACAAAAATCGAAGTTAATTTCAACTAAATTTACTCAAATTCTGCACCTCCACCTAAAAATCTAAATAGAATAAAAAAAATAGAAGTTAATTTCAACTAAATTTACTCAAATTCTGCACCTCCACCTAAAAATCTGAATAGAATAAAAAAAGATCAAAGTTAATTTCAACTAAATTTACTCAAATTCAGCAGCTCCACCTAAAAATCTGAATAGAATAAAAAAAATAGAAGTTAATTTCAACTCAATTTACTCAAATTCTGCACCTCCAACAGAAAACCAGAATGGAATAAGTAAATCGAAATGAATTTCAACTAAATTTACTCAAATTCAGCACTTAGAATAAAAAGAAATCGAAGTGAATTTCAACTAAATTTACTCAAATTCAGCACTTAGAATAAAAAAAAATCGAAGTGAATTTCAACTAAATTTACTCAAATTCAGCACTTAGAATAAAAAAATATCAAAGTTAATTTCAACTAAATTTTCTCAAATTCTGCACCTCCACCTAAAAATCTAAATAGAATAAAAAAAATCTGAATAGAATAAAAAAAAATCGAATTTAATTTCAACTCAATTTACTCAAATTCTGCACCTCCAACTAAAAATCTGAAAAGAATAAAAAAATCGAAGTGAATTTCAACTAAATTTATCCAAATTCAGCACTTCGAATTAAAAATCTCGATAGAATAAAAAAGGATAAAAGTTAATTTCAACTACACTTACTCCGATTCTGCGCCTCCAACTAAAAATCTGAATAGAATAAAAAAATCGAAGTTAATTTCAACTAAATTTACTCAAATTCTGCAGCTCCAACTGAAAACCTGATTGGAATAAAAGAAATCGAAGTGAATTTCAACTAAATTTATCCAAATTCAGCACTTCGAATTAAAAATCTGAATAGAATAAAAAAAGATCAAAGTTAATTTCAACTACACTTACTCCGATTCTGCGCCTCCAACTAAAAATCTGAATAGAATAAAAAAATCGAAGTTAATTTCAACTAAATTTACTCAAATTCTGCAGCTCCAACTGAAAACCTGATTGGAATAAAAGAAATCGAAGTGAATTTCAACTAAATTTATCCAAATTCAGCACTTCGAATTAAAAATCTGAATAGAATAAAAAAAGATCAAAGTTAATTTCAACTACACTTACTCCGATTCTGCGCCTCCAACTAAAAATCTGAATAGAATACAAAAATCGAAGTTAATTTCAACTAAATTTACTCAAATTCTGCAGCTCCAACTGAAAACCTGATTGGAATAAAAGAAATCGAAGTGAATTTCAACTAAATTTATCCAAATTCAGCACTTCGAATTAAAAATCTGAATAGAATAAAAAAAGATCAAAGTTAATTTCAACTACACTTACTCCGATTCTGCGCCTCCAACTAAAAATCTGAATAGAATACAAAAATCGAAGTTAATTTCAACTAAATTTACTCAAATTCTGCACCTCCAACTGAAAACCTGAATGGAATAAAAAAAATCGAAGTGAATTTCAACTAAATTTATCCAAATTCACCAATTCGAATTAAAAATCTGAATAGAATAAAAAAAGATCAAAGTTAATTTCAACTAAATTTACTCAAATTCTGCACCTCCACCAAAAAATCTGAATAGAATAAAAAAAATCTGAATAGAATAAAAAAAAATCGAATTTAATTTCAACTAAATTTACTCAAATTCTGCACCTCCACCTAAAAATCTGAATAGAATAAAAAAAGATCAAAGTTAATTTCAACTAAATTTACTCAAATTCAGCAGCTCCACCTAAAAATCTGAATAGAATAAAAAAAATAGAAGTTAATTTCAACTCAATTTACTCAAATTCTGCACCTCCAACAGAAAACCAGAATGGAATAAGTAAATCGAAATGAATTTCAACTAAATTTACTCAAACTCAGCACTTAGAATAAAAAGAAATCGAAGTGAATTTCAACTAAATTTACTCAAATTCAGCACTTAGAATAAAAAAAAATCGAATTTAATTTCAACTCAATTTACTCAAATTCTGCACCTCCAACCAAAAATCTGGACAGAATAAAAAAATCGAAGTTAATTTCAAATAAATTTTAATCAAATTCTGCACAGCCAACTGAAAACCTGATTAGAATAAAAATATCGACGGTAATTTCAATTACATTTACGCAAATTCCTGCACCTTCAATAAGAAATCTGAATAGAATAAAAAAAATCTCGTAGTTAATTTCAACTAAATTTACTCAAATTCAGCACCTCCAACTAAAAATCTGAATAGAATAAAAAAAATCGAAGTTAATTTCAACTATATTTACTCCACTTCTGCACCTCCAACCAAAAATCTGGACAGAATAAAAAAATCGAAGTTATTTTCAACTAAATTTACGCAAATTCTGCACCTCCAACTAAAAATCTGAATAGAATAAAAAATCGAATTTAATTTCAACTATATTTACTCAAATTCTGCACCTCCACCAAAAATCTGGACAGAATAAAGAAATAGAAGTTATATTCAACTAAATTTACGCAAATTCTGCACCTGCAACTAAAAATCTCAATAGAATAAAAAAAATCGAAGTTAATTTCAAGTCAATTTACTCAAATTCTGCACCTCCAAGTAAAAATCTGAAAAGAATAAAAAAAATCAATGTTAATTTCATCTGAATTTACTCAAATTCAGCACATCCAACTAAAAATCTGATTAGAATAAAAATATCGACGTTAATTTCAATTACATTTACGCAAATTCCTGCACCTTCAATAAGAAATCTGAATAGAATAAAAAAAGCGTAGTTAATTTCAACTAAATTTACTCAAATTCAGCACCTCCAACTGAAAACCTGATTGGAATAAAAGAAATCGAAGTGAATTTCAACTAAATTTATCCAAATTCAGCACTTCGAATTAAAAATCTGAATAGAATAAAAAAAGATCAAAGTTAATTTCAACTACACTTACTCCGATTCTGCGCCTCCAACTAAAAATCTGAATAGAATACAAAAATCGAAGTTAATTTCAACTAAATTTACTCAAATTCTGCACCTCCACCTAAAAATCTAAATAGAATAAAAAAAATAGAAGTTAATTTCAACTAAATTTACTCAAATTCTGCACCTCCACCTAAAAATCTGAATAGAATAAAAAAAGATCAAAGTTAATTTCAACTAAATTTACTCAAATTCAGCAGCTCCACCTAAAAATCTGAATAGAATAAAAAAAATAGAAGTTAATTTCAACTCAATTTACTCAAATTCTGCACCTCCAACAGAAAACCAGAATGGAATAAGTAAATCGAAATGAATTTCAACTAAATTTACTCAAATTCAGCACTTAGAATAAAAAGAAATCGAAGTGAATTTCAACTAAATTTACTCAAATTCAGCACTTAGAATAAAAAAAAATCGAAGTGAATTTCAACTAAATTTACTCAAATTCAGCACTTAGAATAAAAAAATATCAAAGTTAATTTCAACTAAATTTTCTCAAATTCTGCACCTCCACCTAAAAATCTAAATAGAATAAAAAAAATCTGAATAGAATAAAAAAAAATCGAATTTAATTTCAACTCAATTTACTCAAATTCTGCACCTCCAACTAAAAATCTGAAAAGAATAAAAAAATCGAAGTGAATTTCAACTAAATTTATCCAAATTCAGCACTTCGAATTAAAAATCTCGATAGAATAAAAAAGGATAAAAGTTAATTTCAACTACACTTACTCCGATTCTGCGCCTCCAACTAAAAATCTGAATAGAATAAAAAAATCGAAGTTAATTTCAACTAAATTTACTCAAATTCTGCAGCTCCAACTGAAAACCTGATTGGAATAAAAGAAATCGAAGTGAATTTCAACTAAATTTATCCAAATTCAGCACTTCGAATTAAAAATCTGAATAGAATAAAAAAAGATCAAAGTTAATTTCAACTACACTTACTCCGATTCTGCGCCTCCAACTAAAAATCTGAATAGAATAAAAAAATCGAAGTTAATTTCAACTAAATTTACTCAAATTCTGCAGCTCCAACTGAAAACCTGATTGGAATAAAAGAAATCGAAGTGAATTTCAACTAAATTTATCCAAATTCAGCACTTCGAATTAAAAATCTGAATAGAATAAAAAAAGATCAAAGTTAATTTCAACTACACTTACTCCGATTCTGCGCCTCCAACTAAAAATCTGAATAGAATACAAAAATCGAAGTTAATTTCAACTAAATTTACTCAAATTCTGCAGCTCCAACTGAAAACCTGATTGGAATAAAAGAAATCGAAGTGAATTTCAACTAAATTTATCCAAATTCAGCACTTCGAATTAAAAATCTGAATAGAATAAAAAAAGATCAAAGTTAATTTCAACTACACTTACTCCGATTCTGCGCCTCCAACTAAAAATCTGAATAGAATACAAAAATCGAAGTTAATTTCAACTAAATTTACTCAAATTCTGCACCTCCAACTGAAAACCTGATTGGAATAAAAAAAATCGAAGTGAATTTCAACTAAATTTATCCAAATTCACCAATTCGAATTAAAAATCTGAATAGAATAAAAAAAGATCAAAGTTAATTTCAACTACACTTACTCCGATTCTGCGCCTCCAACTAAAAATCTGAATAGAATAAAAAAATCGAAGTTAATTTCAACTAAATTTACTCAAATTCTGCAGCTCCAACTGAAAACCTGATTGGAATAAAAGAAATCGAAGTGAATTTCAACTAAATTTATCCAAATTCAGCACTTCGAATTAAAAATCTGAATAGAATAAAAAAAGATCAAAGTTAATTTCAACTACACTTACTCCGATTCTGCGCCTCCAACTAAAAATCTGAATAGAATACAAAAATCGAAGTTAATTTCAACTAAATTTACTCAAATTCTGCAGCTCCAACTGAAAACCTGATTGGAATAAAAGAAATCGAAGTGAATTTCAACTAAATTTATCCAAATTCAGCACTTCGAATTAAAAATCTGAATAGAATAAAAAAAGATCAAAGTTAATTTCAACTACACTTACTCCGATTCTGCGCCTCCAACTAAAAATCTGAATAGAATACAAAAATAGAAGTTAATTTCAACTCAATTTACTCAAATTCTGCACCTCCAACAGAAAACCAGAATGGAATAAGTAAATCGAAATGAATTTCAACTAAATTTACTCAAACTCAGCACTTAGAATAAAAAGAAATCGAAGTGAATTTCAACTAAATTTACTCAAATTCAGCACTTAGAATAAAAAAAAATCGAATTTAATTTCAACTCAATTTACTCAAATTCTGCACCTCCAACCAAAAATCTGGACAGAATAAAAAAATCGAAGTTAATTTCAAATAAATTTTAATCAAATTCTGCACAGCCAACTGAAAACCTGATTAGAATAAAAATATCGACGGTAATTTCAATTACATTTACGCAAATTCCTGCACCTTCAATAAGAAATCTGAATAGAATAAAAAAAATCTCGTAGTTAATTTCAACTAAATTTACTCAAATTCAGCACCTCCAACTAAAAATCTGAATAGAATAAAAAAAATCGAAGTTAATTTCAACTATATTTACTCCACTTCTGCACCTCCAACCAAAAATCTGGACAGAATAAAAAAATCGAAGTTATTTTCAACTAAATTTACGCAAATTCTGCACCTCCAACTAAAAATCTGAATAGAATAAAAAATCGAATTTAATTTCAACTATATTTACTCAAATTCTGCACCTCCACCAAAAATCTGGACAGAATAAAGAAATAGAAGTTATATTCAACTAAATTTACGCAAATTCTGCACCTGCAACTAAAAATCTCAATAGAATAAAAAAAATCGAAGTTAATTTCAAGTCAATTTACTCAAATTCTGCACCTCCAAGTAAAAATCTGAAAAGAATAAAAAAAATCAATGTTAATTTCATCTGAATTTACTCAAATTCAGCACATCCAACTAAAAATCTGATTAGAATAAAAATATCGACGTTAATTTCAATTACATTTACGCAAATTCCTGCACCTTCAATAAGAAATCTGAATAGAATAAAAAAAGCGTAGTTAATTTCAACTAAATTTACTCAAATTCAGCACCTCCAACTGAAAACCTGATTGGAATAAAAGAAATCGAAGTGAATTTCAACTAAATTTATCCAAATTCAGCACTTCGAATTAAAAATCTGAATAGAATAAAAAAAGATCAAAGTTAATTTCAACTACACTTACTCCGATTCTGCGCCTCCAACTAAAAATCTGAATAGAATACAAAAATCGAAGTTAATTTCAACTAAATTTACTCAAATTCTGCACCTCCACCTAAAAATCTAAATAGAATAAAAAAAATAGAAGTTAATTTCAACTAAATTTACTCAAATTCTGCACCTCCACCTAAAAATCTGAATAGAATAAAAAAAGATCAAAGTTAATTTCAACTAAATTTACTCAAATTCAGCAGCTCCACCTAAAAATCTGAATAGAATAAAAAAAATAGAAGTTAATTTCAACTCAATTTACTCAAATTCTGCACCTCCAACAGAAAACCAGAATGGAATAAGTAAATCGAAATGAATTTCAACTAAATTTACTCAAATTCAGCACTTAGAATAAAAAGAAATCGAAGTGAATTTCAACTAAATTTACTCAAATTCAGCACTTAGAATAAAAAAAAATCGAAGTGAATTTCAACTAAATTTACTCAAATTCAGCACTTAGAATAAAAAAATATCAAAGTTAATTTCAACTAAATTTTCTCAAATTCTGCACCTCCACCTAAAAATCTAAATAGAATAAAAAAAATCTGAATAGAATAAAAAAAAATCGAATTTAATTTCAACTCAATTTACTCAAATTCTGCACCTCCAACTAAAAATCTGAAAAGAATAAAAAAATCGAAGTGAATTTCAACTAAATTTATCCAAATTCAGCACTTCGAATTAAAAATCTCGATAGAATAAAAAAGGATAAAAGTTAATTTCAACTACACTTACTCCGATTCTGCGCCTCCAACTAAAAATCTGAATAGAATAAAAAAATCGAAGTTAATTTCAACTAAATTTACTCAAATTCTGCAGCTCCAACTGAAAACCTGATTGGAATAAAAGAAATCGAAGTGAATTTCAACTAAATTTATCCAAATTCAGCACTTCGAATTAAAAATCTGAATAGAATAAAAAAAGATCAAAGTTAATTTCAACTACACTTACTCCGATTCTGCGCCTCCAACTAAAAATCTGAATAGAATAAAAAAATCGAAGTTAATTTCAACTAAATTTACTCAAATTCTGCAGCTCCAACTGAAAACCTGATTGGAATAAAAGAAATCGAAGTGAATTTCAACTAAATTTATCCAAATTCAGCACTTCGAATTAAAAATCTGAATAGAATAAAAAAAGATCAAAGTTAATTTCAACTACACTTACTCCGATTCTGCGCCTCCAACTAAAAATCTGAATAGAATACAAAAATCGAAGTTAATTTCAACTAAATTTACTCAAATTCTGCAGCTCCAACTGAAAACCTGATTGGAATAAAAGAAATCGAAGTGAATTTCAACTAAATTTATCCAAATTCAGCACTTCGAATTAAAAATCTGAATAGAATAAAAAAAGATCAAAGTTAATTTCAACTACACTTACTCCGATTCTGCGCCTCCAACTAAAAATCTGAATAGAATACAAAAATCGAAGTTAATTTCAACTAAATTTACTCAAATTCTGCACCTCCAACTGAAAACCTGAATGGAATAAAAAAAATCGAAGTGAATTTCAACTAAATTTATCCAAATTCACCAATTCGAATTAAAAATCTGAATAGAATAAAAAAAGATCAAAGTTAATTTCAACTAAATTTACTCAAATTCTGCACCTCCACCAAAAAATCTGAATAGAATAAAAAAAATCTGAATAGAATAAAAAAAAATCGAATTTAATTTCAACTAAATTTACTCAAATTCTGCACCTCCACCTAAAAATCTGAATAGAATAAAAAAAGATCAAAGTTAATTTCAACTAAATTTACTCAAATTCAGCAGCTCCACCTAAAAATCTGAATAGAATAAAAAAAATAGAAGTTAATTTCAACTCAATTTACTCAAATTCTGCACCTCCAACAGAAAACCAGAATGGAATAAGTAAATCGAAATGAATTTCAACTAAATTTACTCAAATTCAGCACTTAGAATAAAAAGAAATCGAAGTGAATTTCAACTAAATTTACTCAAATTCAGCACTTAGAATAAAAAAAAATCGAAATGAATTTCAACTAAATTTACTCAAATTCAGCACTTAGAATAAAAAAATATCAAAGTTAATTTCAACTAAATTTTCTCAAATTCTGCACCTCCACCTAAAAATCTAAATAGAATAAAAAAAATCTGAATAGAATAAAAAAAAATCGAATTTAATTTCAACTCAATTTACTCAAATTCTGCACCTCCAACTAAAAATCTGAAAAGAATAAAAAAATCGAAGTGAATTTCAACTAAATTTATCCAAATTCAGCACTTCGAATTAAAAATCTGAATAGAATAAAAAAAGATAAAAGTTAATTTCAACTACACTTACTCCGATTCTGCGCCTCCAACTAAAAATCTGAATAGAATAAAAAAATCGAAGTTAATTTCAACTAAATTTACTCAAATTCTGCAGCTCCAACTGAAAACCTGATTGGAATAAAAGAAATCGAAGTGAATTTCAACTAAATTTATCCAAATTCAGCACTTCGAATTAAAAATCTGAATAGAATAAAAAAAGATCAAAGTTAATTTCAACTACACTTACTCCGATTCTGCGCCTCCAACTAAAAATCTGAATAGAATAAAAAAATCGAAGTTAATTTCAACTAAATTTACTCAAATTCTGCAGCTCCAACTGAAAACCTGATTGGAATAAAAGAAATCGAAGTGAATTTCAACTAAATTTATCCAAATTCAGCACTTCGAATTAAAAATCTGAATAGAATAAAAAAAGATCAAAGTTAATTTCAACTACACTTACTCCGATTCTGCGCCTCCAACTAAAAATCTGAATAGAATACAAAAATCGAAGTTAATTTCAACTAAATTTACTCAAATTCTGCACCTCCAACTGAAAACCTGAATGGAATACAAAAATCGAAGTTAATTTCAACTAAATTTACTCAAATTCTGCAGCTCCAACTGAAAACCTGATTGGAATAAAAGAAATCGAAGTGAATTTCAACTAAATTTATCCAAATTCAGCACTTCGAATTAAAAATCTGAATAGAATAAAAAAAGATCAAAGTTAATTTCAACTACACTTACTCCGATTCTGCACCTCCACCAAAAAATCTGAATAGAATAAAAAAAATCTGAATAGAATAAAAAAAAATCGAATTTAATTTCAACTAAATTTACTCAAATTCTGCACCTCCACCTAAAAATCTGAATAGAATAAAAAAAGATCAAAGTTAATTTCAACTAAATTTACTCAAATTCAGCAGCTCCACCTAAAAATCTGAATAGAATAAAAAAAATAGAAGTTAATTTCAACTCAATTTACTCAAATTCTGCACCTCCAACAGAAAACCAGAATGGAATAAGTAAATCGAAATGAATTTCAACTAAATTTACTCAAATTCAGCACTTAGAATAAAAAGAAATCGAAGTGAATTTCAACTAAATTTACTCAAATTCAGCACTTAGAATAAAAAAAAATCGAAGTGAATTTCAACTAAATTTACTCAAATTCAGCACTTAGAATAAAAAAATATCAAAGTTAATTTCAACTAAATTTTCTCAAATTCTGCACCTCCACCTAAAAATCTAAATAGAATAAAAAAAATCTGAATAGAATAAAAAAAAATCGAATTTAATTTCAACTCAATTTACTCAAATTCTGCACCTCCAACTAAAAATCTGAAAAGAATAAAAAAATCGAAGTGAATTTCAACTAAATTTATCCAAATTCAGCACTTCGAATTAAAAATCTGAATAGAATAAAAAAAGATCAAAGTTAATTTCAACTACACTTACTCCGATTCTGCGCCTCCAACTAAAAATCTGAATAGAATAAAAAAATCGAAGTTAATTTCAACTAAATTTACTCAAATTCTGCAGCTCCAACTGAAAACCTGATTGGAATAAAAGAAATCGAAGTGAATTTCAACTAAATTTATCCAAATTCAGCACTTCGAATTAAAAATCTGAATAGAATAAAAAAAGATCAAAGTTAATTTCAACTACACTTACTCCGATTCTGCGCCTCCAACTAAAAATCTGAATAGAATACAAAAATCGAAGTTAATTTCAACTAAATTTACTCAAATTCTGCACCTCCAACTGAAAACCTGAATGGAATAAAAAAAATCGAAGTGAATTTCAACTAAATTTATCCAAATTCAGCAATTCGAATTAAAAATCTGAATAGAATAAAAAAAGATCAAAGTTAATTTCAACTAAATTTACTCAAATTCTGCACCTCCACCAAAAAATCTGAATAGAATAAAAAAAATCTGAATAGAATAAAAAAAAATCGAATTTAATTTCAACTAAATTTACTCAAATTCTGCACCTCCACCTAAAAATCTGAATAGAATAAAAAAAGATCAAAGTTAATTTCAACTAAATTTACTCAAATTCAGCAGCTCCACCTAAAAATCTGAATAGAATAAAAAAAATAGAAGTTAATTTCAACTCAATTTACTCAAATTCTGCACCTCCAACAGAAAACCAGAATGGAATAAGTAAATCGAAATGAATTTCAACTAAATTTTCTCAAATTCAGCACTTAGAATAAAAAGAAATCGAAGTGAATTTCAACTAAATTTACTCAAATTCAGCACTTAGAATAAAAAAAAATCGAAGTGAATTTCAACTAAATTTACTCAAATTCAGCACTTAGAATAAAAAAATATCAAAGTTAATTTCAACTAAATTTTCTCAAATTCTGCACCTCCACCTAAAAATCTAAATAGAATAAAAAAAATCTGAATAGAATAAAAAAAAATCGAATTTAATTTCAACTCAATTTACTCAAATTCTGCACCTCCAACTAAAAATCTGAAAAGAATAAAAAAATCGAAGTGAATTTCAACTAAATTTATCCAAATTCAGCACTTCGAATTAAAAATCTGAATAGAATAAAAAAAGATAAAAGTTAATTTCAACTACACTTACTCCGATTCTGCGCCTCCAACTAAAAATCTGAATAGAATAAAAAAATCGATGTTAATTTCAACTAAATTTACTCAAATTCTGCAGCTCCAACTGAAAACCTGATTGGAATAAAAGAAATCGAAGTGAATTTCAACTAAATTTATCCAAATTCAGCACTTCGAATTAAAAATCTGAATAGAATAAAAAAAGATCAAAGTTAATTTCAACTACACTTACTCCGATTCTGCGCCTCCAACTAAAAATCTGAATAGAATACAAAAATCGAAGTTAATTTCAACTAAATTTACTCAAATTCTGCACCTCCAACTGAAAACCTGAATGGAATAAAAAAAATCGAAGTGAATTTCAACTAAATTTATCCAAATTCAGCAATTCGAATTAAAAATCTGAATAGAATAAAAAAAGATCAAAGTTAATTTCAACTAAATTTACTCAAATTCTGCACCTCCACCAAAAAATCTGAATAGAATAAAAAAAATCTGAATAGAATAAAAAAAAATCGAATTTAATTTCAACTCAATTTACTCAAATTCTGCACCTCCAACCAAAAATCTGGACAGAATAAAAAAATCGAAGTTATTTTCAACTAAATTTACGCAAATTCTGCACCTCCAACTAAAAATCTGAATAGAATAAAAAATCGAATTTAATTTCAACTATATTTACTCAAATTCTGCACCTCCACCAAAAATCTGGACAGAATAAAGAAATAGAAGTTATATTCAACTAAATTTACGCAAATTCTGCACCTGCAACTAAAAATCTCAATAGAATAAAAAAAATCGAAGTTAATTTCAACTAAATTTACTCAAATTCAGCACCTCCAACTGAAAACCTGATTGGAATAAAAGAAATCGAAGTGAATTTCAACTAAATTTATCCAAATTCAGCACTTCGAATTAAAAATCTGAATAGAATAAAAAAAGATCAAAGTTAATTTCAACTACACTTACTCCGATTCTGCGCCTCCAACTAAAAATCTGAATAGAATAAAAAAATCGAATTTAATTTCAACTCAATTTACTCAAATTCTGCACCTCCAACCAAAAATCTGGACAGAATAAAAAAATCGAAGTTAATTTCAAATAAATTTTAATCAAATTCTGCACAGCCAACTGAAAACCTGATTAGAATAAAAATATCGACGGTAATTTCAATTACATTTACGCAAATTCCTGCACCTTCAATAAGAAATCTGAATAGAATAAAAAAAATCTCGTAGTTAATTTCAACTAAATTTACTCAAATTCAGCACCTCCAACTAAAAATCTGAATAGAATAAAAAAAATCGAAGTTAATTTCAACTATATTTACTCCACTTCTGCACCTCCAACCAAAAATCTGGACAGAATAAAAAAATCGAAGTTATTTTCAACTAAATTTACGCAAATTCTGCACCTCCAACTAAAAATCTGAATAGAATAAAAAATCGAATTTAATTTCAACTATATTTACTCAAATTCTGCACCTCCACCAAAAATCTGGACAGAATAAAGAAATAGAAGTTATATTCAACTAAATTTACGCAAATTCTGCACCTGCAACTAAAAATCTCAATAGAATAAAAAAAATCGAAGTTAATTTCAAGTCAATTTACTCAAATTCTGCACCTCCAAGTAAAAATCTGAAAAGAATAAAAAAAATCAATGTTAATTTCATCTGAATTTACTCAAATTCAGCACATCCAACTAAAAATCTGATTAGAATAAAAATATCGACGTTAATTTCAATTACATTTACGCAAATTCCTGCACCTTCAATAAGAAATCTGAATAGAATAAAAAAAGCGTAGTTAATTTCAACTAAATTTACTCAAATTCAGCACCTCCAACTGAAAACCTGATTGGAATAAAAGAAATCGAAGTGAATTTCAACTAAAGGGTCTAGCGGGATAAGCATAGTGAAAAGTGCCCTTGAACCGATTTTAGCTGGCAATGCACCTTTCAATAGTGTAGCACAGGAAAACATTGTACACCAAGTTTCAACCCCCTATCTCAACCCGGAGGGTAGTTATAGGATAAATTCGAATTTTTGGTTTTTGCCATATTTTCCCTATTTAATGGTCAGCAAAAATTCTAAAAAAAATCTGAAATATTGTAGACATGATTGTATATGATTGTGAATTTTTTCAGATTTTTCGTTGCAACTGCTTAGTGTAAGAAATGAAAAACGCAAAAAAATGTCGAAAAATGCAGATTTCGTGTTGAAGTTTTCGGGCGACTATACTCGAGCTCATTTAAAAAGGAACTTATTTCGCGCATGTTGAATGAGCTCATTGGTTCCAAGGGAGCATTTGTTTCATGTATAGCCAATAGTAACCAATTGACTGCGCCAACATGCGCAGAATCGATCTAAACTCGTCGGTCGGCAAGTTCCTTCTAAAATGAGCTCGAGTATAGATTTTTAATTTTACAGTAGTTAGATATTGACATGACTATGATCTACAATTTTTTTCAGATTTTTCGGTATGGTGCGCCATAGTTAAAAAAATCAGAAAACGATATTTTCGAGATATTTCGCGTGAAAACGTGATAAGTACTTTCAATTTTTGCATTTCCGTCATACAGTGAATGCATTATATGATTTTTAATATCTCTATATTCGGCAGAGTAATATGTAAACGGAGGAAATCAAGTTAATATGATTAATTGGAAGTGAATACGCAACATATATCGTATGGTACGACAGAATCATTCAGCGCCACAGTTAGCGGAGTGGTTAGAGTGTTATACTCCAAAACCGCTGCATACTCTCTTTTGTCGTAGGTTCGCACCCCACCAAGCTCCAATTTTTTTTTCACGTTATAAAAATTTTTCATATTTTTAAAATATTCCAGAAACATTTTTAAATGAATATCGTGTATTGTCATATAATCAACGATGAAAAAAATTTTATATCATGAAAAAAAAATTGGACCTCGGTGGGGTGCGAACCTACGACAAAAGAGAGTATGCAGCGGTTTTGGAGTCTAACACTCTAACCACTCCGCTAACTGCGGCGCTGAATGATTCTTTCGTACCATACGATATATGGTGCGTATACACTTCCAATCTCGAAAATATCGTATTCTGATTTTTTTAACTATGGCGCACCTTACCGAAAAATCTGAAAAAAATTGTAGATCATAGTCATGTCAATATCTAACTACTGTAAAATTAAAAATCTAGTCGCTCGAAAACTTCAACACGAAATCTGCATTTTTCGACATTTTTTTGCGTTTTTCATTTCTTACACTAAGCAGTTGCAACGAAAAATCTGAAAAAATTCACAATCATATACAATCATGTCTACAATATTTCAGATTTTTTTTAGAATTTTTGCTGACCATTAAATAGGGAAAATATGGCAAAAACCAAAAATTCGAATTTATCCTATAACTACCCTCCGGGTTGAGATAGGGGGTTGAAACTTGGTGTACAATGTTTTCCTGTGCTACACTATTGAAAGGTGCATTGCCAGCTAAAATCGGTTCAAGGGCACTTTTCACTATGCTTATCCCGCTAGATCCTTTGGGATTGTCTGCCTGCCGTCTTCTATGCTAAGCCATGCTTGTCGGATGTTTCCAAATTTTGGCGGCAATGTACCTATTATCTTAGTCATAATTGCTATGGTATTCTCTCCAAGATCCCTCAGCTCACGCGCCAGATTTTCTACCTTCGCTATTTGTTGTGTGACCGAATCGTTAATATCCATCTTATACTGGTGAAACCTTTCATGTGCCATCATTTTGTTTGTCTCAGACTTCTACACGTATATGGAATCAAGCTTGTCCAACACTTCCTCAGCTGTTGTACAGTTTTCAATTAATGTAATTTGCGATAAATCCATCGCGCTTGACAAAATAAACATCGCTGTGGCGTCATTCTTATTCCAGGCGTCCTGTTTGTCACCAGCTTCACGGGGTTTTGCATCAACACCTGTCGCTATGTTGTACAGACTTTTCGCACGAAGTGCGCATATCATCTGAAATTTCCATCGATGATAATTTCTACCGTCGAATTTCGCGACATGCGTTACGTCAAGCCTGTCTGTCATCCTGACGCGGAACGGATTCACTTGAATCCCCTGTTTTATTATCACAGGAACAGTAAGAAGGGTTTATCTTGCTTTGTGCGACCCACGCACTCACCACGTATTCTTTTCTTCGACGCAACACGTGTTTTTTTAGGTTATAATTCTTGAGGCGACTTACACCTCTTGTACAAAATAATTTTGTACTTCCCAGTTACTCAGAATGTCCTGAGCCCATAACCTTTTGAGGAAATAAACTTAATAACCTTTTAAGAACTGAACTATTTATTTTGAAAAGTAATACTGAAAAAGACGAACACGTCACACAGCGAACCGCAGAACAAGAGAGGGGTCGACGCAGCAACCACACACACATTCACACATACTCATACAGCAAAGGCGCGCGATTTCAAAAGCTTAACATTTACTTATTAAATGGCTACATAAATCCACTATTAGAAACAATTTTTTTTTAATTTTTTCAGTTTTGAGCGTAATTTACCGAAAACATTCCGCGTTCGTCACTAAGTTATCGAGGATTGGGTCAACTACCTTAATCATATTTCGTTCGAGAAAAATTTTCCGCAGTGGGCCAGATCCCCTGTGTCGGCTCGGCCTGGACTGATCCCCTCCACGATTACGGCTTCCCCCACTCCGTAACTCGTGCGCGCGCAACCTGCCTTCCACTCCCCGCATCCAGAGTTCGCCACACCGCACAGTGGGCCAAACGGCGATTCTAGCTAATAAAAAATCATACTCATCAGGGGCAGCTTCTTATGTCAACTTTTATGGGATCGTTATAAAGGGGAAATTTCAATCTTCAAATTCATGGTGATTTGAATCACAAAATTATTTTTTTACACTTTTTGCTGTCATTTGAATTATGTGATTTTGTAGAGAAAAAGCATCTTCGAAGAAATTGTACTTAGGGGTGTTTATAGTCATAGAAAGTACGAAAATCCATGTAAATAATTTGTTTATTTATATTAGTAAGAAAAACTTAACTAATATTGCTTCATACAATGATATTGCTTCACAAAACATCATATGATGTCAATACACTTTTTTATATACATGCACTTATACTTAATACGCTTTTATATACATTTATATACATTATATACATGTTTCAACCCTAATCTGTATCTGATTCTGAGTCTTGTAGAATTGAAGAGTTATCATCAGAATAATTATCGGAGTCATCAAATACTTCTAATGATCGGCTACATTTTCTCCACTTGTCAGAAAAATTGCTGTTTAAGTTTTTCACAATGTTTTTCATATGCATGTGGTCAATATTCTCCTTCTCTTCACTCAGTTGAAACTTGTTTAAAATATGAGTAAAAACAGCAGAGTTTTTGTTTTTCGTGCCGTTTCCTCCACGCCAAATCTCGAAAAGTTCTTTCCTGGATGCGAACATCGCAACTGAAAAAGTGCAATATATTAATTGTTTGCAGACCTTTGCAGTTGTGTTTAGTTAAAAACAAATTAAGATGAACTGCAGAAGTAGAGCAAAAAAAAATGCAGCAGATCCAGGCAGATCTGTGAATTGCGAGACTTTTATATTCTCAGAAAAACTAAAATCGCTGTAATATGATTAATGAAAATGAGGTTACTGTTACTCAGAGGTTATAGAAACAATTTTAGAACAAAATACGTTGAAATGTGTACTTACCTTTTGATAATATTTTCACCAAACTGTTCCAAAGTACACAAAATAAGAGTGTATACACGGATACGTACAGCAGAACGCACAAACAGATACTGACGCAGGTAGACGAATATTGCCATTTTTGCTCGAAGTTCGTGACGAATACGGGAAAACCCTTGTGCCAGGGCATTATTTTATGATAGGCAGGTAGCCACCGGTTACCGGAGACGCACGTAAAATCGAAATTTTTCAATTCTAAGAACATTGAATTTCTGATTTTTTATTAGCTAGAATCGCCGTTTGGCCCACTGTGCACCGCACTCCCCCGCGCGCGCTCAGTCCCCCCTGCCCCCACGCTCCCCTCAGGGAACCTGCGTTGGAACTGTCCTAGACATACTACTGTACTTCCTATTTGGGGCGCGATTTTATGGAATTCATATATTTCACCGCTTTTGAGGTAATCCAAGGATTTACGCCCTGGAATAGTTGGGAATTCTTTAGGCGTACATTAAACCGATATTTTGGGTTGGTTACCTTTTTATAGGTTGATCGGGATCAATTTCCAGGCGATGGGAGCGTCGGGAATACCGTTGATCTCGAGTGCTTCGTTAAGCTTCGAACAGGGTATAGCCGAAACTTGGTGTTTCCTGGTCCTCTTTGACTGTTGGGGCCTTGGTGACTCCCAGAATGTCTATATTGGTTGCCGCGGTGTCTTGAAATTGTTTATACAATTTGCGAAGCTGAACACGTTGCCCGGGGCGATGATTTCGCGGCATTCATCCTTTGGAATTTTTAATAACAATTATTTCATTGACAAATAAGTCACTCTCCACTTTCCGCTCTTCAGCGGCACCATCGGCGGAGGCAAGCGTGATTTTTCCACATTCCCAACATTTAATTAGAATTTCATTAATATTTAAACTCTCGCGTCGATCACGTTTTGCGCTTGACTTCTCGTAAAACCGCGGGTAACGTCCTGCTCATCAACGTGTTAATGCACATTTTCGTAATTTAATTCACTTTTGCAAAAGACGAGTCCTCGATTTTTGGGATGGGATATGGGGAAGAAACACTTCACTCATTGACATTATAATAAAACAATCATCTTTATTTTCCTTTGATGTGATTCTAACACTTTATAAAATTTTTTACAGTTGGAATTAACGATGTTGCACAAAAAAGATTTATCATTTAAACTTGAATATAATAATGAGCTCCGCGGGTGGTCAGTCCCTTTTTATAGGGCAGTCGGTCACTCCTTCTTTGAGATTTGTCACATGACAAATCCTACGTGGGAGACACCATCCCACAGCATCAGCCTGGGATCTTCCAAGAAGAATCTTTCCATCGTTCTTATCTGAGAATTTGTTTACTACTTAGTCACGTTCCTCTATTGCGCCCTTTAGGTGACTTTTCTTCACGACTAATATGTATTATTTTGCCTGACTCCCAGCAGCGACGATAGCAAGATTCTTAATTCATATTTAGATTTATACGTTAATTGTTTACAATATTTTCTGTACAATTGGTTCCGTACAGTTTACTTACTAGGGTTGAAGTTAAGTATTGGTATGGGCGATCGATTTGCGGGAAATAACGAGAGGGCAATCTTCTGGCGAGGATCAGGGGCACAGCTCTGCGAAGGTGGTGTCGACTCCGCCAATTGATAGAGGCCTCCGTCCCGCGCTGAACATCAGTTGGCGTTGGCTGGGCCTCCCCTCGGTGTGCCTGCGGTCGGCTAGCTGGTGTACAGCTGGCTGTCCGCTACCTCCTTGATGCTGGCTGTCTTGCTCACTGCCGTCCGTGTATTCTTCGCTCGGTCTCTTCTTATCGTAGTTTATGATGATAATGCCTTATCGCCTATTCGTTGCATAATATTTTGTATCTAGAGACGCGGCAGCGTCTCGACGCCAAGTACATGAAAGACACCCCGTATATGTCGACTGTCGCTACCGCTATCATTTACTCGTCGCCCGGCTAATCCAACCTAACCTGAAACTTATTTCATTAATATCTCATTACACCTGCAATATTTCCTGAATTTAAAGGCATTTTTCTTATGTAAATCGCATATAAGCTTTCGAATAAGACCAAATTCAATAAAATCGGTCCACGCATAACAGAGATATCGTAATATCGTCTCAGGGATCTGTCGAAAACGGTAAGATTTATCTTATGATTCTTCTTCTTCTTCAATCTCAAATTTTTGTCGACATAATACGTATACGCGTTATACGCACACCTTCAGCCAAAACGAACTAATACATGTTTCGTTCATCAATTGCTATCTTCCCTATGCAATCTATTCCACATTTTGACAGCTTACAGTCAGGTTATACAAAATTTGAGATGCCACGTGACATTAGGGAATAATGCCAGGGGCTTTCAAGAAGGCTGAAGATGTAGTTTCAATTTCATGGAATTTGGATAAAGGTGGGTAAGGTTTCTAAAAGCACATACAATTCCATGAATCTGGAAACACGTACAATTCCATGAATCTGAAAACACGAAAATTCGTGCTAAATCCAGCGATAACCCCTTTAAGGGGGGAGCCTGCTTTATAAGGTCCAAAAATCGATTTTTTTTTATTGCCTAAATCGATAGATAAACTATCCAAGAATGTATTCACAAAGTTATAGCGGCCAATTCGAAGTATTTTTAAAGATACGGAACCGAGAGCAGGTAGCGATCGACACTTCGAGAAACCGAATATTCCAGAAATTCAAAACAAATAAATAACGCGATCGAGTTCGGTTCCGCAGTCATTCAGCAGTCGATCATTCGGCGCGATCAGCTAGACAACGTCCGTGTTGGCACCTTGTTGAATACCACACTACACTCAGCATCATGGCAAGTTATCCGAAAGGTGAAAAATCAGCTTCCGATCGGGCTGCGAAGCCGCGTAAACGTAAATTCCACGGTAATCGGTTCACACATGATAAAGGCGATGAAGATTTGAATATGAGTACCAGCGCGAAAAAATTGTCGACATCGAGCAGCGCAGATGTAATTGTGAATCCACTTCATTGTTACAGAATAATTGAGTTTCTTACAGTTTTTGGTGCGATTGCTGATATTTTAATATGCAGATCGTGCAAACAGAGCGTGAAATTTCAAGAAAGTGGGCATCGAGGATTAGGTTTTAAAATTATCGTGTTGTGTAAATGCGATCATGGAGAAATCAATTCAGGGCTGCTAATAAACCCCGGATACGAAATAAACAGACGGATCGTGTTCGTTATGAGGCTCCTTGGTATTGGACGAGAAGGCGTCAATGTATTTTGTGGCCTTATGGACCTGTGCCAAGGGTTGGCGAAATCGACGTACGATAAGATAGTGCAACACTGTCACTCGGCGTCGGCATCGATGTTCGAAACAATGAGTAAGAAAGCTGTCAAAGAAGAGCAGGAGAAGAATGTTGAAAAATGAAGAACTGAAACACATTTGAAAGTGTCCGGCGATGGATCGTGGAAGAAACGCGGTTTTACTTCACTGTACGGTGTAACAACACTGATCGGGTACTACAGTGGCAAAGTACTCGACCTTGTCGTAAAAAGTGCATACTGTCGCGCATGCACCATAAAGAAGAAATAGTTAGACGACGACGCATTTGAAGAGTGGTATGAAAATCATAAAGAAACATGCTCCTCAAATCATGAAGGTTCGTCAGGCAAAATGGAGGTGGATTCAATAATTGAAATGTTTTTGAGATCAGACGAAAAATTTGGTGTGAAGTATATGAATTATATTGGCGACGGTGATTCGAAAACTTTTGCGGGTATTTTGAAGGAGAAACCGTACGGCAACGATTGCCTGATTACAAAAAATGAGTGCGTGGGACATGTACAAAAACTGATGGGTACGCGACTCCGAAACATAAAAAAGAAAGAGAAGCTCGGCGGTAAGAACCGGCTAACGGAAGCTATCATAAAAAAACTAACAGTTTATTATGGCTTGGCGATAAGAAGAAATGTTGAGTCTGTCAAAGAAATGAAGAAAGCAATAATTTCAACACTGGACCATTATTGTTCGACAGATAAATCGCCGAGACACGAAAATTGTCTATCAGGCGCCGACAGCTGTTACGAATGGCGCAGAGTTGAAGCCATGAATGAGTTAGATTCTTTTAAGCATGGTGCTCGTGTCATTGATGAAAACATAGAAAAACACATCCGTCCGATCTATGAAAACACTGACGCGCAGCGACTCGCGCGGGAAGGCAAGCGCCAAACATACAACAGCAAGGAGGCTCGTACGGCTCGTACAATTGAGCAAATCCAACAAAATGAGTTTTTTGAACAGGCAGAAGGGCTGTTATATGGGGCAGGAATAGCTGATTAGCAGATCACTGGTGTAAGTAACCAATATTTAATATTTTCTCCAACCGAAAACTTTAGAGCGCGATTTCTCCAGTTTTCATTTTTACGATTCTTTAAAATTGGCGGGCGTGATAGCAAAAAAACTAAGCGGCCTATTGAATTAAACCAAAGCTTATGCTTTTCAGTATTAAAGTCTTTTCTATGTGAACTAAAAAGATTGTTAAAAAATTCTTTTTAAATAATTTTTATAGCACGTTAAAGTCTTTAATTTTTATAGCACGTTAAAGTCTTTGTCTTTAAAAAATAGACATTCTTCTGATCAAACTAAAAAAAATTATGATTTCGCGCTTTTTTCTGCTTTTTCTTAGTTCACCCAGAAGAAAAATATATGAGCATTAAAAATCATTTTGATTTTTACATTTCAGACAAGAATTACAACCAGAATCATTCCCGCCAATTGGAGACTGCAGTGGCATAGCGCTCCGAGAATCGGCTGATGAATCTACCATATTTTGTGAGAAAATATTTTTGTACTCATCGAATATATGTTTAAACAGACCTAAAAGTTTACGAACATCAATTATTGTTCCTTTCCCTTTCAAAAAAATTTGCGAAAAAATCACTTTTTTGGACTTTGTAAAGCAGGACACTCCCTTAAGGGGACTAAGGTCGGGGCCAGATATATTGGCCGGTGAGTTTCGTGAGGGGTATTCTCCCACCACACAGTTTGCCTGCCTCGGTGCTCCTTTTCTCAACGTTTTCTGACTCGCTCTCGTTTCATCTCGCTCTCGCGTTCGCAGATCAAGAAAGAGGCCCTTCTGGGGTGTAGGCCAAACCGAGCTGTCAGCGTAGAAATACACACATCAGAATAGGTGTGCGTTAGTTACGAAAATATTCAGGAGCTTTATTGGTCAGAACATTGATACTTTCTCGATAGCTTTATCTCGTATTGGTCTACGCATAGCTTCGTAACGCACACAATTATTATACTAAGAATAAATAACAGCCAAACGGCTAGGTTCAGGCGGAGCCGAGCAGCGTTCCCGTTACCCCACCATACCCTGCAAGGGCCACGCAGCTCCAATTGACAAATCCACGATCGCCAGATGGTGGTGGCTGATTTCTCCTCGATCGCTGCTCGCGAAAACAAATTCACCGGCCAATATATATGGCCCCGACCTTAGGCAGTCGTTTTTCGTGAGAAAGAGAATCTGTGCTTTATTTATTTATAAGAAAATGAAAGCACATCCAGATGTATCATTTTACCCAATGTTTATTACTACCATACAGATTGAAAAAAAATTGTTAAGATATACATATGTGCTTTAAAAATGGCGCTGCGGACGGGTAAACATTTTGACGTTTTTCCGTCGTTTTCCCTTAATATCAGTCTTAAAATCTGACGTAATCCGATTTCAAAGGTGAGATTCTTGTTTGTTGGATTCATAGTTTCCGTGAAAACCTATAAAAACAATAATTAAATCAAAATTATGCGATTGGTGGCTGAAAAAAGGCGATTTTTCCGAGAAAAATTCGTTCTTGTTTGTGCGCTACCAAAATCCGGTGACTTCTTAATTTTTTTATGAAAACTCGAATTTTTACGGAACATATCAAAAGTTTGCAGCGAAATGGTACAAGTTTTACACATCCTGTAATTTTTTTCAGGTCGATTTGAACCTCCATTCGTTCGCAATCAGGAAAAAACAAAGAGAACAAATATTCGAGAAAAACGCGTTTAAAGTTTCTGGGCAAAGGCGACGCCGTTTGACGTTTTTAGCTGTCAAATCTATAATTTTGCGAATTTTACTATAAACCAAGTGGCATCTTATTCAGAAAGGATAGTGCTCTGGGAAAATGCAATAAAAAAAAATCGATTTTTCGACTTCTATTTTTAATATAGATTTCGAGTCTAATAAAACGCATGAATTTGGTACACATAAACAAATTGTCACGTCCCGCGACGTGGAGTCAACCATTATTTAATCCTTTAAAACATTCAAACTTACTATTTCGTACTTTAGTATTTTATAACCATCTCTAATAAGTTATAAATATAAGACATAGCCGAAAAGGCATTATAATCGAAACTCGCGATAAGAAAACCAAGTCAAGAATCATCAACGGCAATAGTGAGCAGGAGAACCAGCACGAAGGAGGTAGCCACACACTGACTGGCTGCACACCAGCCAGCCAACCGCGCACACGAAGGGGACCAGTAGACGCCAGCTGATGGGTCAGAGGCCCCTTCCGCCAGCGGAGTTGACACCTTCACGAAGCTGTGCTCCTGATCATCGCCACAAATTTGCCCTCCCTTAATATCCAGTAAATCGAGCTCCACTACGGAACCGATGTACATTAACTTCAATCCCTAGTATGTGGGCTGTACAAAAGCACTCGTACAGAGCACATCGAAAACCCAATAGCGTAAGCATCAAAAAAATGAATTAAACTAAGAATCTAACTATCGACGCTGCTGAGAGTTTCGTATAACGGCAGAAATACGTCTTAAGTAAGTCAGAAGACACCGAAATAGGCGCGCAATAGCTCAAATTCTGCAGTAAACAAAACTCTCGGATAGCCCTCTGGAAAGAATTCTTCAGGTGGATCCCACGGCAGATGATTGGAAGATTTCATCTCCCACCGTCTAAATTGTCATGTGACAAACCTGGAGAAGGAGTGACCGATTGCCCTATAAAAAGGGATCAGACCACCCGCGGAGGGATGATTATTATGTTAATGTTCAATTAATCAATCATTATTATAGTTACCATAAAAACTCTGATAAAACAAACATTCAAATATTCAAAGTGTAAAAAGCTAAAACAAGTGACTATTGTAAGTGAAGTTTTATTTTATACTAAAATAAAAGTATTAAAATCAAATTCAGTGTTCAAGTGTTTTATTAGTCGGTTTCTGATATTTTGGGCGTTTGAAGTTTTATTAATGTACCACCGAAAAATTGAACATAAAGGAAAACAGATTCTCTTACGTTGAAAGTGTCATTGGCGAGCAGTAACCTGCCCACTATGCCACTAAATACTAGAGGTCAATCTGTTTACGCGGTCAAAAACTACTAATAGATTTTTCAAATCATTAATAATTTAAATAAATACGTTCAAGCTGATTTTCGGAGTCATTGGCGCGCATAACCATGCCCACCAGTGTCCTCTGGAGTCAAGTACAGAGCGGGTTCCATTAGAATCAAATTCAAAGATTAATTTAACCATCAGATGCCCAAGAGCAACAGAGCCGGCCGAAAAGTGCAACTACGTAGACTATTACAAAATTATCAGTGTGCCCCAGCTGCGCCAGAATCTTTGTTGGGAGTCTACGTAAAACCCAAGGTCGTTTTCCATCAACGATTCATCGACGCAGGACCCTGGGTTCTCCCAAAACCCAACGCTGCGTCGGAAATTGACGGAGTCAGCAAGCTTCCCATTCCCTGGCGACTCATACCGATTATTAATTAAAAGGTAACCAGTTTAAAATATCGCGTTAATGCATCCATACCAAGGTCTCAACTATCCCAGAGCATAGAATCCCAGGATTCGCTCGAAAGCGGATCGTAAATATAAATTCCTTTTAAAAAAACGCAGCCCGAATAAAAAGTAGGGACGTAACACAAATTAATTTAAAAAATACTATTTACATTAAATATACTCAGAAAATGACGTTATGAATGGAAATTTCAATTTTCTAACCACGAAAAACATTTCTCGATTTGATAAAACAATTCATGGAATTGTACGTGCTTTCAGTTTCATGGAATTGTAGGGGCTTTCAGATTCATGGAATTGTACGTGTTTCCAGATTCATGGAATTGTATGTGCTTTTAGAAACCTTACCCACAAACAAATATTGCCTTTTAATTATTAAATATCATTACATTTTAAAACATAAGCGTTTTTTGTTTAAACATACACGTTGCAGCTTCGCTAGAGTTTTCTGAAATCCCCATAAAAAAACTTAATTTAATCGGATCAAAGAAAAAATGATCTGATGTCATTTCCTATGCAAATTATCTTTGTAAAAAGAAGTGAGATCCCCTCAAAAAAACTTTAAAAAAGTAAAAAAATTACGCCTAGTACATGAAATCAAATAAATTACAGAAAAAGAAAATAATAATAATAAATACAAAGTAAAAACAGATGTAAAATCAGAATGAGCTGTAAGTACATAAAGGTGCTTTCCCGCAGCGTGCAAAAGCGACACTGTGTAACACAATAAAAGACAAAAAAAGGTGTCCGCGGCCTGGAAGTCAAATACTTGGCGTTGCCAGGCAAGGTCAAGGTGTCGCTGAATGAGAATTATTTAAAAAGGCAAAATAATGAAAATGTATTCATATTGGCAGCGTTTAAAATTGACAAATTATGTGAAAGGTTGTGAGAGGAAAGGTATCGGTGTGGATGAATAATCTTACAATTATTTGAAAACGCATTATAATGAAAATGTACTCATATTGTCCGAGTTTTAAATGGACAAATTATCTGAAAGCCTGCGAGGGGGAGGTATGGGTATTGATGATCTGAGAATACCTTGCCTGGCCACGCCAAGTATTTGACTTCCAGGCCGCGGACCCCTTTTTTTGTCTTTTATTGTGTTACACAGTGTCGGCTTTGAGTAGGTAATACAGTAATGCCTCGTTAGAATCACGACGATCGGGGCTGGCAGCGTGATACTAACGCGATGCGGATACTATTTCGTGCCGACGACAACTTCGCGTCGACTCTTTTGTTCTCTCTCGCAAATATCGAATTCTCTCACTCTCGACTGAAGGATGCCATGAAATGGTGGGGATGGTGAGCGTGATTATAACGCATGGTAAAAACGTGACACTAACGACGAATTACTGTACAAGGGAGTTCTGGCTCAAGTGGAGGCGAGGGGGTGAGGCGGGGCAAGGGGGTACCGCGCTCTTCCGCGAGATGGGCGTGGCGGGGCGGGGGGGTAGCGTGCTCTTCCGCGAGATGGGCGAGGAGGTGAGGCGGGCGGGGGGTACCGCGCTCTTCCACGAGATGGGTGAGGGGGACGACAACACAGGAGGGGGATTTTCGAAATTTTCAAAATGGCGTCCGCCGCCGCGCAATCACCGTACACGTGCGGAGATCGGTGCACAGGCGCGAAAGAATGTAACGCGGATGCAGTAATTCGACACCGATACCTATTCGAGATTACTTAACTTAAATAGCGCAACCGTCTCGTGAAAGAATGCAACGTCGCCCTCGTATAAACATCCGCCGACGAATTCTGTATTTCGACAACCTCTGACACAGCGCGCAGCGATAACTATTCGAGATTTATTAATTAAATAGCGCAGCTGCCCCATGATCATCATAAAAGAATGTGGCGTTGGGTTCGCGTAAACATCCGCCTACGAAAACATAGAGCAATAATTATTCGAGTATCGCTCTGAATATTTCAAAGATTGGGACCGCTGTGACGGGTGCGAATGCTCTTATCGCGGACGGGAGAATCCGATACACGTGGTAACGCAACGAGCAAGTGCGACTTTACATCAATTGAGGTGCGGGAAAGAAAGAGAGAGAAGTCGATGATCATCACCACCACTGCTGCAATATAAATTCACACATTGACGTGTACGTGAATCGACATAAAAGCGACGTTGGTCAGTCCTGCGGACTTCATTACACCACATACGCTCCAGCGCTAACAAGTATCGTTCGTGTCAATTTCTTCGTCGATCGGTATATTCGTATATAGTGCAGATCCAAATGTACAAACGCAGCTTCAACGACTCATCCTGCGCGTCCGGTAACGATGGCGGTTTCCCCAATAAATATCAACAACAATATCAACAACAGGCCAATATGAGGTACGTACGCGTTGCTATACACTTTTCACTTATTTTATTCGTATACTTCATTCACTGTAAACGTAAACGATCAAAGTATTAATTCCGCGTATACGTTTCTTACAGTTCTGGATCCGCAACGTCAAAAACAGTGAAAACGCCAAAATCACTGATCGTACAGATCCTGGGACGTGATTACTACAACAGCTTATAAACGTTTAATTATTGGAATTCGCATTGGCATGGATTCGTGCCACGTCGAGATCGCCATAGCTGACAACAAAGGCTGCGAGGTGTGCTTTTCAATGTCGACATGGAAGCTCCTACTGCAAAACGAGGTGGACATACTCGAACGATTACGTAGTAACGCAACATCGCCTCAAACCCACTTCGTAATTGATCATTTGCGACTCGAATTCATGCATATGCATGATGATCAACTTATTAAAATCACCGATAATCGCGCTGTCATATATATGACTGAATCCACGATGCGTAAACTATTCGCGTACGAACATTGCATCGATCATATGTTCACCTGGTTGACTGAAAATATGTACTCGGTAAGCAGTAAATATACTGCCTTCGTGGAAGTTCTACGTACCGCTTCCTTACCAACGAATTATGTGAAATTAATTTCCAAAAGCGAGCACTTCGAAAAACATTCATTGATCGATTGCGAATTGTTAGCGTTAGGATTACAATCCATGCTGCGCGATGTAAACCTCGCCATATAATAAAGGTTAACAATTTTTAAATAAATATATTTTTTATTCAAAACAGTGTGTATGTTTATTCATATACATCCATGCATGTGTACTTGAATTATAAATCAATATTTGGGTAAACGTTATTCGTATGGGGCGGGATATTCTTGCTTGCGGTGAATGAATCATGTGTAGTCATCGCCATGATTCTCATCGCTATAGAAACAAAATAAATAATTCATACATATTCATTCTTGAATAGCAATGCGTGTATAGGATTTATATTAGATGACGCTACGTATATAATTCCATATTTTATGAACGTTCTCCAGCGCGCAAACGCCATCGTTGTTGTGAAACGCGCATCGCGGGGCATTCAATGAAGACATAGACTTCAGGTTAGGAACGTCAGGCATGATCCCGCAATAATCATCCTCAACGTCGTAGCCGCCGTCGTCTTCGACAGTTCGACCGTTATTGTTGATCTTTCACTCCTTCAGTTCGTACAAATTGCATACATCCTCGACGATTATGTCCGGTAGTAGTTGCAGCATCCAGGTTTTCTTTTCCGCACCTTGCACGATGACGAAGTCAATGTTAGCGAATGCGCTGGCGAGCAGTCCTGGAAGTTTCCAGTATGGAACGCAGCCATCAGACCAACGGAGACCGTGATGATGCTTCGCGAGCCAGGACGCTTGACATTTCTCGAACGAATTCAGATGATTCCAGAAGTATGGCGGCTCGAAGATGCAGTGGCTGATCGTCAGTGTTTCATCAGTATTGCTGCTGCTGTCGTTGTTGCTGTTTGTGCGAATCGCGATCTCTTTCACGACGAAGTCGCGTTCGGTTTTGAAACCTTGCATGTCGACAATGGCGAACATCATTACTCTATTAGCGTCAATAGCGAAACAGTAACTGAGGACTTTGACATCGACATCATCGTTTGAAAAACAGTAGCAGTATCCGTAGTAATAGTAGTAGTAGTATTAGTAGTAGTATTAATCGTTCACGCACGTACGCTATATTAGTTTGCGTACCATGTTGGTTAAAGGGCCGTATTCGACTATACGATCGTGTATGAACAAACAGACGACGGAAGTATTAGCGGGGACATTTTCTTTGCATTCGAAATCTATTCGCACGTCTACGGTAGCGCTCTTCAACGATTCGTTTTGCCTACAACAATCTATGACCACGATAGGCGCGTATTTAAGGAATTCGTTCGCGCTCAGCAACGGTTCTCCGTGACCGTAGAACGATCGGATGAAATTCGCATACATATTGTACATGATCGCGAATTTATACTTTGGAAAATCTATTTGCATGTCGTCGTACGGATACGTCTCGAAATTTAGGTAGAGTCGAAAGTTTGTGAAATTATTCGGGTCGAATATCCACGCGGGTTTATTTGGACGATTCTTTCGATCGGTTTGCATGCCGAATAACACGTACTGGGGTTTCTCGATTTGCGACGTAGTTTTCGCGGTCCACGTGTGTTTCGTTGTCGCTTGCAGTAACGGATACTCGTGCACGCTCCACGATCGGAAACTCATCGCGATCGGTCGTTCGCTTTCCAAGATACGCAGCATCGATAGTTTATTCACTTCCTCCAAAACGACGTGGGGCATACGCCACTGCACCTTGCGTATCTCAAGTTTCGGGATCGCAGTGGCGGAGGTGCAGCAATGCATCGCGTTCGAATTGTCTCGCGCTCCTATAAGAATCAGTTCGTGCCGCGCGTTCATCACGATGCGTTTGTAATCCTCGCAGAATCGTAATAACACGTTCAGGGGTACGCAGAAATTGAAAGCGCCCGAATAAAAAGTATGATTATCGTAATCGATGTCATAATTCCAACCGGCATTCGCAAGCGCTTTGCTTCTCTCGGCTGACAACGAAACGAAATTTTTCAACGAGGTAGTGATTCCTGGATTTCGACAGCGATCGATCTCGACACCGTTCAATTCGTATCGAATCTCATCGAACATGAACGCTATGCAATTATTGTCCAGAACAGCGGTCGCGGACGTTGGTGGACCTTTCGCGTCTTGCGCTGTCAACGTGCCACGACCTTCGATGTAGAGAAAACTTTCGCACGGAAGCGTGTACAGATCTTGCTGCTGTATGGGTATTCTTATCTCATCGCTATTGTCGAACGTCGTGTTGGCGTCCGGATTATACGTGTGTAACTCGATCTTCGTGATACGATTGTCGAAGGTTGGCGTATTCGCCACGTCCAAAATAATCGACATCGTGGTTACGTGTCTAATAGGCGACGATGAAACCTAACGATCGTAGGAAACGTGCGTTTCGGCGAGTCAACGGCTTTCTTATGGTTCTTACCGGTCCTCTTCTTATCGCTCCTCCCGTGTTTATTCTTCTTCTACTTTCGTCTGTAGATAAAGGGTCGCGCAGATGACGCGAGGTAGAGACGGTAGGAGTATCAGCGGCGATTGATGATTCGTACGTGCGATCTAACACTAACATACTACACACGCGCGCATACACGTACGGTCGCGCTACCTATCGAGCGGACGTCGTTGAACGTGCAAACGAATCGTTATTTCTTCTCCACGGAAATCTATAGGACGATCGTGTTGATCGACGATGCACAAAGTTAGATCGTGTATTGCTCGTGCGACGATCGGCAGGTAAATGACGTGTCGCGGAGTTTCCGATATCTTATATCCCGACGGCACGCGAGGCGAAAATTCATGGATCGTGTGTACCGGTTTATCGTTGCTGTACGCGCCGGTAGTGACGTTGCACGTTACTCTGATCACGTTAACGTTTATAATATTCACGGGTACGTCGGACTCGTGCCAGATTCTCGGTAATAAGATGCGATTCGGGGAAAATCCTAGCAAGGAGCTCACATTGTTAGGTTTCGTAAAGTTCACAAAGAAGGAACAGTACAGCTCGCTTTTCATGGTGTTGTTGTTAGCTCGTACCATTAGAGGATACTTGCCGTCATCGTTGTTCTCGTTGTTTCCACGTCTTCGAGGATATCGATCGAGTAATTTTTGCTTTAGGTACTCGGCGATAGCGTCTAATTCGTAGGAGCCGTGGGGGATCGTAATACATTCATAAGCGGCGTCGACGATAGAGTCGTTACCGGTGTCATAGTTCACGATGAAATAGAATTTATCGTTGCTCGAGTCGATGTTCGGTATCGTGTGAAACGTCTCCAAGTCCGCGAGTCCTAATTCGTATTGACCATCACTCAAATCTATCGGTGGAAAATAGTTTACCGTGAGCGCGCTGCTGCGACCCGTTAACGTGAGCGTGAACGACATATCATAGATTACACTCGCGAGACGGAGAGAGGGGAAGTGTCGCGCGCGTACGAATACTCGGCAATTTATCGATATTATGAGTCTTTATTATAGAAGATGTGAATCGGCATTACGCATGGATACATTGTAACATAATCTTAGTACATACCGTTATTATTATTATTATTATTATTATTATTATTATTATAATTATTATTATTATTTGCGACCACAATTCATCTCGTCGAAACGTTGAAAACGATTGTGATTGTACGTGATCGTTGTACCGCGTCCGAAATAGTAGATCATTTCCGCGGGAGGTCGCAGGTTCCAAAAACTATCAAAATACTGTACACGCGGTCCGCGTTTCGCGTACGCGACCCAGTGCGTACCGGTGCTTCGATTCTCATCAAGATTCGCGATAACGCATTCGTTGGTTCGTATGCGCCTGGGAAGTGTATCGCGCATAAACACGCCTCGAAAGAATGGTACGTTTGCGCACGGTTGTGCTCTAATTGCAGGTTCGTCATGGGTTGTTGAATTATCGCCGCCACCGTCTCCACGCGCCTATGCGATCGGCGTTTTTTTTCCTTCGTCTGCACTCGTCGTTGGCGCCGCAGTCTCGGGTTCAAGCCAGCGCCTTGCATGTACGGTGCCAGATACATCCCTCGCCCTTCCATCGCTCGATGATGACACAACGTCTCTTCCAGTTGTTTTCGGGACGCCTTCGCATCGTTGACCGCTTTGGTTATACCAGCCGCTCCACCGGCCAATGCCCCGATAGCTGATAAAGCGGGCGGCACGAACGGAAGAAATTGAAGAAAGCCACCGCGTTTCGCTACTCGTAGATTAGGATGTCGTCGTCGCCGTTGCGGTTGTTTCCTTCCAGACTTTCGCTGTTCACGTTCCGTCCTTCTCATACCTATACCGAGTTTAGTCTTAGCCTTCATCGTTGCCCACACTCCAGTCGCTGCGGCTTTTTCGCCAAAGAACACTCGTTCTCGCGCTCGTTCGGCTAACGCACGATCAGCCTCGTGTCTTCCCTCTATATCCTTTCGATTAGAGTACGCGATATCGTGGTCACGGCACGCTGCGTCCAGGGGATTCACACCTTCGTCGCCACGAGCCAATCGCTTTAGCAAACGCGTTCCCGGTCCGCAGAACTGATAACCCGGAACGTGCAGTTCGAACAGCAGACGGTTTATGATACCGTTCACGAGACCCGATCCAGTCTTCTTCTTCTTCTTAGTCTTCTTCCTCTTATGATTCTTCCCTAGTCCGTGAGACGTCGCAGTCGTTGATGCAACCATATACGCTGGAATAGTCGCGATAGCTACTACAATTATAAACGCGTACGCACGCTTCACCGATCAGAGTGATAGTGACCTGCGCGACGCGTGCCACGAATATAAATAGTGGTCACTCGTCGTAGACGTGCGCGCGAATATGCGATTCGCGAAATAGTCGGACGTTATTCGCGTGACCGCGAACAGAATGCTCGAGGATGATAGGGATTCGAGTCGATCAAACAGACACGGCTCGTTGTTGTCGAACAGCGTGCGAGGCATGATTTGCGGACCGTCCGGATGTGGAAAAACTAACGTGCTTCTAAGTATGCTAGAGAGTCCGAACGGTTTGCGTTTCGAGAACGTGTACGTGTACTCGAAATCATTGCATCAGCCAAAATATCGATATCTCGAACAGGTGTTGTCGCTCGTCGACGGAATCGAATACTTTCCCTACTCGAACAACGCTGAGATCGTTCCACCGAGAGACGCTCGGCCCGATTCGATCTTCGTGTTCGATGACGTGGCGTGTGACGAACAAAACGCGATACACAAATACTTCTCCATGGGTCGCCACGCGAACGTGGATTGCTTTTATTTGTGCCAGTCGTACGCTAGAATACCTAAACATTTGATCAGGGACAACGCGAATTTTCTCATGCTATTCAAACAAGACGGTACGAACTTGCGTCGCGTGTACAACGATCACGTGAACACAGACATGACGTTCGAGTCGTTCAACGACTTGTGCGCGAGATGTTGGCGTCGACGACACGATTTCGTGGTGATCGATAAGGATAGTTCCATGTACGAAGGTCGATATCGAAGAGGATTTAACGAGATTGTCGTAGCTCGTTGACATCAGTAAACCACGAGTCGTCAATCGAGCAACACAAAATGTCTAACGAACCGACGGCGACTATGATAACCTCGAGCAACGTTGACGCGAAGCATTCGCAAAAACATCGTCGACGTCATCGACAAAAAGGAACGAAACATCAAAAAGGGACGAAACGTCGGGGCGTGGACGCGAAGGTGGAAATCGCCAAAGTCAGTGACGTTATACGTAAAAAGTGCTTGGCCTTGAAAATTGGTAAAATGGCTACGGAAGAGGCTGTGGAGGCGAATACGCGTCTCATCGTCGAACCGCTGAAACGATTGATCGAGAACTCGTCCGCATTGAAAAGGGGCTCAACGCCTCGATCGCGATCAGTAAAGAGGAAACACGAATACAATCAGCAACAATCATCGAAGAAACTTCGACCCGTTACTCCGTCGATAACCAAGGAAAGTCCGAATAACCTTCCAGATTCTAGCGACTATGACGGCGACGATGACATCGGCAATGACAACGACAATGACAACGACAACGACAACACCGACGGCGATAACAATGATGTTGGTGATGATGTTGTTGATGATGTTGTTGATGATGTTGTTGATGATGTCGATGTCAAAGACGATGAAAAAATTCAGGATGATGAGTCGTCAGCAAAGGTTCATGATTTGGATTCGCTGCGTAAACCCGTCGACGATATCGAAGTGTATATACGGAACGCCAAAGGACCCTTGTCGCGAGAATACCTGCGACTGTTCTTCACCGATACCAAGAAACGAATCGACAACGTGTACGGCGTATATTTGGGGTCCGACGAAGACCTAATGATCGGTGATTCCGTACTCACCATCGACGAGGACGGCGACGACGTTCGCGTCAACGGCACGCGATACGCGGGAACTCGGGGTTTGTACGAACTGTTGTTCATGCGAATACCCAACGATCGTACGTACACGGACGCGGATCTTCACTCGTACCGACGCATCTTGCTATCAACGAATGCGCATAAGCGAAACCATTCGCCGACCAAGAGCACGCTGGGTAACAAGGGGCACAAGTATAAGAAAATCATATCCGCGATAATCGGTGGGGTGCGGACATCGAGTATCAGATGCGTTAGGGGTAGGGGTAGCGGCGCGGGCGACGTGGACGGTGGGGGCACGCGGCAAGGTCGAAGATTGCCTATCGACGAATCGATGACGGTCATCGATAACGCGATCGATTACGTGTATTGGGACGATGCGAACGAATTGGTCGATAGACTTGGATTGCTCATAGCATCGCGCGCGGCAGGACACACAGGTCACGATAACGAAATTGCATCCATCCTGGAGGAACTTCGCGAGGACGGACGCATCTTAAATTGAACGATTCGGTGATCGTCGCGTCAGTAGTGTTCGCGCACACGCATAGTTATGTCGGTGAACAAGTTTGGCACCTCGTTACGCAACAACAAGAACAATAACTACAACAGCGACGAAGTGAGAATGACAATGACGAGAGTATTATCCTCGGTGGACGAACGCTTTACCCAAAAAATCGAAACGGCTATCGCGACCGCGCGACTCGATGCCGAATATCAACGATCTCAACGCGGGACGGTAAACGCGTATCGTTGAGTTTGATGTACGACGTCACGTAGTCGTATAGGAAGGCGCCCTTCCTGGTCAGGAGATTGAACTGAGTGTCCGACAGGGATTGAAACTCGCGCCGTAGAATCGCGAGTCGTTCTTTGCCGAGATCCGTAGCGAGTTTCTCCAGACTAGCGGCTAAGAACTTTAGCGAATCGACGAATCGAAACTTCAACCCCCTCTGCCAATCGTTGCTCTCGGCGTCGATTCCCTTGACGTGTTTTGTGAATGATATGTACCGTTCCTTCGTTACCGGTAGCAGGTCGATCTGTCCCTCGAACGCGGACGCCAATTCCTTAATTATGCATTGCGCGTCGTATCCGGACAGATTATGGAATACTACCGGCACACAGTGGGCCGGATTCACTTATGTTGCGCCATTTGGGTCTTTTTTTTAACACATCGGAATGACATTGATACCAAAAAATAGGAAAAAATTATTACTTTCTAATGATGTACAATATAATATTTTTTACATTTATTTATTTATTTATTTTTCACTTTTTTAAACAAAATTTTGAAGAAAAAAATTTGAAAACTATTCATTTGTTACTTTATTTAATGCCCTTTTCAGTGATTATAAGGAATATTGGGGAAACTTTTCGTTTTCAAGTTATAAGGAAAAGTCGAAAAATAAAGGAATGCGGTTAAATATCGTTTCGTTTAAATTGAAGGCGAATCCTTTGCGCTAAACATCATCTTCTATTAGTAATTAATGTAAACAATTTATTAAAAAATAATTCTGGAAACAGTCAGTAAAATTGCGACAATTCTTAAAATTGGCAAGGAATATCTTTCAAGTCCCAACGAGTCCCGTATTTTTACAAGGGGGAATCTTTTCAGTGCAGCATCCTCTATACAATCACGCAAGAATCACTTCCACCTTCGTCCGGTTTCGAGAAATATTTCGGTTTGAACTCATCAGCGTCGCGTCCTTTTCTTCACGTTCATGCGACGACATGTTTTTATAACACTTGAGTCCTACAAAATATCATAATGAAATTGGAACTGAAAATTAAAAAAATAATTCTCTTTCAATGATATAGAACGTAATATGTACCAGTAAAGGACGGGCGTCCCTTCTTTCATTGGAGTATAAGTTCTGCAGCTTCTGGGTCTAATTTTTTCGGTTTTTTGTTGCTCGATTTTGTTCTTGCGGTAGACATGTATGGATCTCACGTTAAAGCAACCTGAAAAATGTATCTTCGTTTGTGGCGATCCTTGAATTTTTTTTTTGTATCTCGTTCCCAGTGTTACGAGCCGGGGCTGCGGCAACGCGAGAGGCCGGCGAGAAGGGTATTTCCCAAGGAATATGGTTTATGAGTTTGTTAGTTAGGTGCGTGGACGAACCTGATGCGAAATCAGGGAGCCACTAGGATTATTGACGGCGAGGACGAACCTGATGCGAAATCAGGGAGCCTCTAGGAATGGAGTCACACGCGGACGAACCTGATGCGAGATCAGGGAGCCGCAGGAGGGTGAAACGTCGTGAACGAACCCGATGCGAAATCGGGGAGTCACTAGGATAAAGTTCACAGACGAACCTGGTGCGAAACCAGGGAGCTGTTAGGAGGTTGGATTATTCACAGACGAACCTGGTGCGAAACCAGGGAGCTGTTAGGAAGTTGGTAGATTTACAGACGAACCTGATGCGAAATCAGGGAGCTGTAGGATACGGACGAACCTGATGCGAAATCAGGGAGCCGTAGGAGGGTGAGGTTTCGTGGACGAACCCGATGCGAAATCGGGGAGCCACTGGGTTGGTGAAGATTCCTTATTTTGGATGAAAGGTTGCGAACGAACCTGATGCGAGATCAGGAAGTCGCGGGAAATGTTAGTAATGCCTCGTAACTCTTAATTAATATTTGATACAACTCGAGCGGTAAAGTTGTATCAGTGGGTGAGTGCTACTATTATTATAAGGATCACTGGGTAAAAGATGGGTTTAACGAATCTACTCGATTTACACGTGAACACCATTCGTATATTCAATAATCAGTTATTGTACAAATGTAAGTGTCGCGATTAAATAATTAAATAAAGTGTGTAAGTTACCACTAGTTGCACGGTGTTGACGCACTGGCGATGCGGGGCGTAAGAGTGGCTATTTCGAAGTGCCAAATAGAATATAAACCGGACTCGCGGATTATATGAGGTTAACTATGATTCTGACGGAGACTTTAGCTCGATCTAACTGAATATAACCAACTCTGTACGAGCGTGACACGACGTTACTCTACGCGTGACTGTACTGCTTTTAACCAACGAGGGTTGAAATCAAAGGGTTTATATAGTCCCAAAATGAGTGGGGATTCATTAGAAATCTCCATATAAGGAAATCCTTTGGGTTCGTCGTCGTGTCACTCCCGTTCCCATGGTCGTATTCCAGATGGTCGAGATCAGGACCCCCTTAGTGATATGTGATAAACAAAAAGGCTCTTAGGGCGTTTTCCCTTCGCAGACGCGAGCTCGAAAAATTGTTGAGAGCGGCGTATGGGAAAATTCCACATACGTAACACCAGTGCCTCTTCAGATAACTGACCGATCGGAAGTAGTGCATTTTTCACTATATCTGCTCCATGGATGAGTAATTTATGTAAATACAGGACCAAGTCGAAGGCTTATCTACATCATAGCATAAACGCTTCAAGTGCCGATAATCTAAACAATTCCTTCGAAGAAAGATGCAACGCATGAACGTGAAGAAAAGGACGCGACGCTGATGAGTTCAAACCGAAATTTATCTCGAAACCGGACGAAGGTGGAAGTGTTTCTTGCGTGATTGTATAGAGGAAGGTACACTGAAAAGATTCCCCCTTGTAAAAATACGGGACTCGTTGGGACTTCAAAGATATTCCTTGTCAATTTTAAGAAATGTCGCAATTTTACTGACTGTTTCCAGAATTATTTTTTAATAAATTGTTTACATTAATTACTAATAGAATATGATGTTTAGCGCAAAGGATTCCCCTTCAATTTAAACGAAACGATATTTGACCGCATTCCTTTATTTTTCGACTTTTCCTTCTAACTTGAAAACGAAAAGTTTCCCCAACATTCCTTATAATCACTGAAAAGGGCATTAACCCGGGAGTAGGCGCACGTTGGTCTTTTCGACCGATGATTTCGTATGTTATGCATCATGATCCGTAGCGTTCGACTGTTTACTTTTTCCGTGAAGCTATTCTCATTTGAAGCTCATCTCGACTTGTTTATGTTGCGGAGCGACACTTAGTGGATTCGTGTAGGTTTTAAAACATACATTGTTACGCGTCGGTCTTTTCGACCATGGCGCGCCTGATAACGTTAGTCTCATTTCGTCTGTCGCATACAACGCGTACTGTGTGGCAATCATGTCTAATACTAATTTCCGAGATTTCTTAATGAATGAAAACAGTGAAGAGAAGGTCATGATTCCGCAAAACATTTCGATTATGTTATACCATCCGATCACGATACAGATTCGGTAATTGATTGTGCGGATATAGAGATATCAGATGTAGAGGAGGAACGTACCTACTCTCAGTGAAGAAAACGTAGGTATTTGTTCTTTATTTTCAAGGAAAATATAAAAATGTAATACGTTTATAAAATCATAAATTTATAAGTATATTTTTTTAAAACAAATTTGAAAAAGAAATATAAACATAAAATATATTACATAATTGCTATTATGAAAAATTAAAAATCAAGTGATAAATTCAAATTATTAAATAGAAAATAAAATTTTATATTTTGCATTCGCACAAATTTTTATATAAAAAATAGAAAAACGGGAAAACAATGTACCAAATGTAACACATTCATTTGTAATGAACATACACTATACTTTTGTAACGAATGTTATAATGATGCGAGCGACTCTAGTTTATCAAGCGAGGAATAATTAGTAATGTATTTCATTGATAGTTAATTATTATATATTTATTTACTTTATATTTTATTTTATATTTTGTATTGTATTTTTTCATTTATTATTATTTATTTCGTTAACAGATCAATATTTATTTTATCATATGAATGAAAATTATTTACATATAACTATTCTGAAATAAGTAAAATACAATGTTATGCATTATTTATAATATTTTAGTCATTGTATTAAGTTATTTCTCATTACATTATCATCGGTCGAAATGACCGACGCGCGCCTACTCCCGGGTTAAATAAAGTACCAAATGAATAGTTTTCAAATTTTTTTTCTTCAAGATTTTGTTTAAAAAAATGAAAAATAAATAAATAAATGTAAAAAATATTATATTGTAACGTCCTACGATTTTTCGCGCACTTCTTATTCCATAAACCTCAAAATCACACCACCAAATTCTATCGAACTCAACTCCTACCCCATCTCCTCAATCACCGACCACCTTGATGTTGCACCTTAGCGGTCAACAACACAAGATGATCGTTACAAACCTCCACCTCGCTGATGTACCTTAACGGTCCCCATCACGAGATGGTCGTTTCAAAACCCTCTTCGCCTATTCGTCCTACAAGGCACGAATCATTCCCTTTAAAAACGAATTCAAACAAGTCCCTCGCTAAAAATTCCTTAAATCAAGACCACGTCTCAATCCCCTCTTTAAGACTCATGAAGTCCAAGTCACTCTAACCCTTTTCCCGTTAAAAACCCCAAAATCCATACGATGGGTTGAGCAAATTATTCCCCAGCCATAAAAACCCCGGAAATGTAACTGCGAAGAATATTTGGTGTACGTGACAGAAATGTGTCTAATAATAGACGTACATATTGTAAAAACCCCGGAAGTCCTACTGCGCCTTATTTTCTTAAATATGTCAAGGTCCTTACCGCGCGTACCCCGCAACAAACATATAAATACGAGGGTTTCGAGGAAACGTGCGCTCTTTCGATGCATACCGTCCAAGTGGACAAACGCGCCTACGAAAGTATTGTTTAAACCAGTGAAATTCTAATCACCTCATCACCTATCGTAAGCCATTATAATTACTATTCTACTTTTCGCATATCACCACCATACCATTTTGTACAATTATCATTATTGCGATTTATTATATTTCGTTCTATCAACGCTTATTGCGATTTATTATATTTTGTTCTATCAACGCTTATTGCGGCTTATTACGTTTTGTTCTATCAACGCTTATTGCGATTTATTATATTTTGTTCTATCAACGCTTATTGCGGTTTATTATATTTTGTTCTATCAACGCTTATTGCCATTTATTATATTTTGTTCTATCAACGCTTATTGCGATTTATATTATTTTTATATTATTTTGTATAATTAACGCTTAGTGTTATATCGTTGTATCTCATATTCATACCATATCGCTCTTAATAACTTTATATGAATGTTATATGCTCATGCTATAAGTCTAACGCATAATCTGTAACTATATAACCATCACAAACAGTGCATGGTATGTTAAAGTGTTTTGAGTTAATAAACACTCTTTACTTTGAACTACGCTTGAAACGATCATATCTATTCTTCGGTTGCGGAGATTCCCAAACCTAAACAAGCTGCAGCAACAGCTGATCTCGGTCCGCGGACGCGAAGCCGACAGTCGTGTTTACAAACGTACTTTCTCATGGGCCGATTATAGCCATATTCGTAGACAGATTTCGTGGAAGTATTACGGCCAACTTCTTACGTGAATGCAGTAGCAATTGCAATTGCCCAGTCAAAACAAACAAACCACGCCAACGGGTGTCTCCAGAGTGTGTATTTACCGTTAAACCTTCCTTAACATTCAGAGTGACGAATTTGAGATTCGCGCCTGACTTCCTCCTGAACTTTCAGAGTGACGAATTCGATATTCGCGCCTGATTCCTTCCTTAACGTTCAGAGTGACGAATTTGATATTCGCGCCTGATTCCTTCCTTAACGTTCAGAGTGACGAATTTGAGATTCGCGCCTGACTTCCTCCTGAACTTTCAGAGTGACGAATTTGATATTCGCGCCTGATTCCTTCCTTAACGTTCAGAGTGACGAATTTGATATTCGCGCCTGATTCCTTCCTTAAACGTTCAGAGTGACGAATTTGATATTCGCGCCTGCTAAGTCCTTCCCCATTGTCAACGTTCCCAAAACTCACCCGGGACGTGACATAATTTTGGTGACAGCGGTGGGATCGTCCATTTATCGTTAATAGAAATAAATTCTCTGCTATACGGTACCCACAATGACCCATTAGACATGTGTATTAAACACTCCAGTCAGTGCAAATCATCTTATAGTAGCCGTAGGTTACAGAGTATTTGGGCATATTTGAATGCTCTGACTTGCGTTTCTGGAGGAATAGCCACGATCGCTGACGGCAGCGAAATTTGTCTGAAGTGTGCTAGCCTAGCGCCCGCAGACACCGTAGAAGTGTATTGGACACACTATTATTATACATTTAGAACAACCGTCTATTGTCCTCGGTGCAGAAAGCCAGTAATTCCGGAACGTCCCATAAGGAACTGCGTCGAGTGTTTTGAAAGCTACCTCCTCTCTAATAAGAGTTACACTTTGTAATCGTGTTTGGTTGCGGCACGATTATCGGTGGGACGGAGAAGGAAAATGTGCCGACTCAGTCGGTATGGCCAGGTTCGGCGAATGAGTACGAAGGTGTTTTGGTAACAATAACAGTATTTATTGTGTGCTGTAATTATGTTTACATTTGTTTCCGGTCGCGGCGGAAGAGCTACGGTATAGCGGCGCGTCGGCTTCGCGGCGGCGGCGACTTGGCGGCGAGTGGTAGGGTCTTGGATGCGGTATGTGTAACGTTCTGCTCGGAATGGCCTTAAGGGGCACGTTCGTACGAGAGTCGTATAAGAGAGGTTCAGAGTGCAATAGGGTTCCGGCCTAATGGGCGCGGAGGTACCTCTCTGACGTAGGCAGGACGCAAGACGAATCTCGGTCTATTTCGGAAGAGGCTGGTAGCGGTACGGTGATGGCGATGGCCGATCACTGACACACCTCAGGGTGTACAAAAATTGAGTCTCTTGCGGGTTTGCGTGAAGCGGTATAGCGACATGCACAAGAGCTCCTGATTCCACTCGCCGCGGCTCTTATATCGTGAGCCCGTATGATTTCGCGAGCGAGAGCCGGCGCGGGGTCGCGGCCGCCTAGCGGGCGCGGCGCGAACTAAGTTCCCTCGCCTCGGCTCCGGGCGTCCGCACGGTGCGTACGTGACTTCGTCACACCCCCTCCTTACTTGGGGGGGGGGGGGGGAAGCGCATTTGGTCGGCTTCTGGCCGTCAGGTACATTGGTCCTTAAAGCTACTTAAACTAAGGGGGTTGCAACCCAACGAACTTACATCTACCCTCCACCAGTACTTAATTCTACCTTAAATCTACGCCTCCTCGGGGGGAGTTTGCCCTGCGGGGGCAGCCGGCCGCCGGCTTCGGACCTCGCTGCCGAGGTCGCCGTTGCGAAACCGGCTGCCCAGGACTACGGCCGTCGACGTGGTGACCGCATACACCCTCCGGGGCCGCATGGCGGCAGGGTGGAAGACCACCATGCCGGGGCGGTCGGCAGCCCACGTCCACGGCCGTGGCGCTGCGGCTGGTGTGGCCGCTGGGGGGCCTTGGAGGCCAGGCTGTACCAGCGGCTGTGACGGGTTGGCGGTCGGCGGTGGCGCGGCCGCTGGGGGGCCTTGGAGGCCGGGCTGTACCAGCGGCGGTGGCGGGTTGGCGGTCGGCGGTGGCGCGGCCGCTGGGGGGCCTTGGAGGCCGGGCTGTACCAGCGGCTGTGGTGTGTCGACGGTCGGCGGTGGCGAGGCCGCTGGGGGGCCTTGTAGGCCTGGCCGAACCAGCGGCGAGGCGTCCGCGACTGCCGCTGTCGGCCGTCTGTCGGAGGCCGGCAGCTTCCGCTTCCGGTCCGTCGGCGGGGGTCGGGTCCGTGATGGACGGGTGGTCCGTGGGGTGCTTTGTCCCCGCGAGGCCGGTTGCCCGGCTGTTGTTCCGGCCCGTGATGTCGGCGAGGGTAACTGGCTCCGCATTTGCCGGAGGTACAGCGGCTGTAGACCGGTGTGGGCTGTCCGGCGATAACGGGTGGTGGCTCCTTGGTACCCCCTTCCCTCGGCTTCCTGGGGTTGCGTGGTGGAGGTCTCCACCATCAGGAGCTCCTGGTTTCCCAGGGTGGTTAGCCTTCTTGGAGGCGCCCGGAGGCGCGGTGGTGGGCCTCGATGGGGAGGTGGCTGCTCCTGCAGTTGCACCCGGCCGGGCCACGGCCGGTCCTCCACGATTTGTGGCCTGCGGACCCGGTGTTCCGGCGGGCCTACTGGTGCGGACCCTAACGGTACGGCGGTTGCTCTGCCCGAGTTCTCGGGCGACGATTTGTTTCGTGGCATGCTGGTTGCCGATTCTTTTGGTCGACCCGTCGTTGCCTTATATCCTCTGGCGTTACATTTTCGCCAGCGAGAGCCTTGGGCGGGCCGCGGCCGCCTAGTTACCGCGGCTGGAACTATGGTCGCTGTCTCGTTCTCCCCTGCTCCTATCGAGGCGCTGGCACAATTCGCGCTTTCTGGCTCGTTGGGATCACACGGCTTTAGGTCGCTGATGTGCGCGCGTATCGGTTTCCCGCGCGCACCTTTCAGCACCACGATGTTCGGTCCCTCGAATTTGGCAACGGCGTACGGGCCGACGAATTTTGGGGCCAGTTTGGCATTGAATTGCTTGGCTGCCGCGCTTAGGTGATGTTCACGCTTCATGACCTCGTCGCCAATCGAGGGGCGCCAATCCCTGCGGCGGAGGTCGTAATAGTGTTTCTGGTTCTGGTGCGCTCGTGCCAGATTCCATCGGGCGAGTTCGATGCGGTCTCTCATCTCCGTGAGCCGTTGTTGCCATCTTTGGGTGTCTTCCAGTGTCGGTTCCTCGGTTGGGTCGGTGGTGGCCGGTCGGGGGTCTCCGGGAGTCACAAGTTCGCGGCCAAAATTTAAGGCGGCTGGTGTGCTTCCCGTTGCTTCGTGTCTTGCTGTATTGTAAGCAAAAGCGATTTCCGGGAGCCAATTATCCCACGTCGTGTGGTCCCCGTCGGTAAATTGGGCGATCATCGTCTTGATCACCCGGTTTGCCCGCTCCACGGGGTTACACTGCGGGGTATACGGTGGGGTTTTCCGGTGATCTATGCCGTATTCTTTGAGTAGTCTGGTGAATTCTCGGCTTTCGAATTGTTTGCCGTTGTCCGTGATGACTCGGCGTGGACACCCGAAGCGCAAGACTACTCGTTCTCGGAATGCTTTGGTGACAGCCGGAGCGGTGGCCTGTCGAAGAGGTTGCAGCTCGATCCACTTCGTGAACTTATCTTGCATCACCACGACCACTGTGTGGCCTTTCTTTGATCGTGGGAGCGGGCCGACTAAATCTGCGGATACGACATCCCACGGGTAGGCGGCTGGCGTGGTGTGCATCAGTCCTGCGGGTGCCTGTTGTGACACCTTATATTCTTGGCACTTAGTGCACTGGCGGACGTAGCGGGCTGCATCTCGGAACATACCGGGCCAGTAATATTTTCTGGCCAGTCGGGCGGTGGTTTTGTTAATTCCGAGATGCCCGGCCGTGGGGGCATCGTGATTTGCCCTGAGGATTTCTTCACGCTGGGGCCGTGGCACGCATTGTTTCCACTCGTCCTCGGGGTGGCCCCCAGTCGTGTCCGGGAAATGGCGGTACAACTCGCCGTTGCGGATCTGGTATTCCGGGTGGAGGAGCGGTGTCTCTTCGACGGCTCGTTTCTTTGTGTCGTACCACTCCTTGGGTGCTTCGGCAGCCACGTTGGCAATCTCGCCTTGTCGGGAGAGGGCATCTGCCACGAGATTGTTCTCCCCCTTTCGATATTCGATTTTGAAATCGTACTGTTGTAGCTCCAAGCTCCAGCGCGCGAGTCGGCCCGAGGGGCTGTCGATGGATTGCAGCCATTTCAATGCTTGGTGATCGGTCAGGACCGTGAACGAATATCCTTCTAAATATGGGCGCATCTTTCTGATGCCCCAGACCACCGCCAAGCATTCCTTTTCCGTAACGGAATAGTTTCTCTCCGCGGAATTGAGTGTTCGGCTGGCGTAGGCCACGACTCGTTCTTCGCCGTCGTGGTCTTGCGTCAGTACGGCACCAAGACCACCTTGGCTGGCGTCTGTCTGCAACACAAACGGTCGGTTGAAGTCAGGGCACGTTAGCACTGGTGCAGTGGCTAGCTGGTGTCGGAGTGTCTCGAAAGCGGACTGGGCTTCTTCGGTCCAGTTCCACCGGGTACGTTTCTGGAGGAGCTGGTGCAGTGGTGCCGCTGTGTCCGCGAATTGGGGAATGTATCTCCTGTACCAGGAGACCATCCCCAGGAAGCGTCGCAACTCGCGTATATTCTGCGGTGGAGGCGTGTTACGGATGGCCTCGACTTTCTCGGGGTCCGTCTTGACTCCCTGGTCCGAGACGACGTGGCCGAGGTATTGCAGCTCGGTCTGGCAGAACCGGCATTTCTCCTCGTTCAGGCGGAGACCTGCTCGTTGCAGTCGGCGCAACACTTCTCGGAGGTTTTCTAAGTGCTCTTCGAAGGTGCGACCTAGGACGATGATGTCGTCCAAGTATGCGAAGGCCCTTGGCTCCAGGCTGGGTCCGATGACACTGTCGAGCAGTCGTTGGAACGTGGCGGGGGCCGAGTGCAGGCCGAACGGCATGACGCGGAACTGGTATAGTCCGCGTCCGGGAACGGTAAAGGCCGTTAGCGGTCGGCTTTCTTCGGCCAGCGGTACTTGCCAATACCCATTTGCGAGGTCCAGCGTCGAGATGTAGCGCGCCTCGCGCAGTTTGTCGAGCGTTGCCTGGACCTGCGGCAAGGGGTAGGCGTCTTTTTCGGTAACGGCGTTTACTCGCCGGAAGTCGATACAAAATCGCTTCTTTTTCTTGCCCTTCTTGGCAACCATGACCACGGGCGAGCTCCAGGGGCTACTGGATGGCTCGATCACTCCGTCGGCCAACATCTGGTCCACAGCCTCGTTGATTAAGGCTTGTGTGGCCGGGTTCCTGGACATGTATCGTTGCTTGATCGGCACGGTCGTCTTTAGGCGGATGCGGTGTTCTGCGAGGCTCGTCGTGCCTCGCAGTTTTCGGAGCGGAGGCAACTCCTCGTCCAGGAGTTGTTGCAGGGCGGCTTCTTGTGTCGGAGTGCATCGTCGGATGCCGGGTGCTTCCACTGCCGCGGTTTCGGCGTGGCGGGTCCATCGGTGAGTACCGATTTGTACCTCTAGGCCCATCTTTTCCAGGATGTCTACTCCCAGTAGAGCGGCGTGTGACAAGCCAGGGAGCACGGCGTAGGTGTGTTCTACCTTGTGACCGTTTATGACTGTGGGCAACGTCATCTCGCCTCGTAGTGGCACTTCTGCGCCGTCGGCGACGCTCGCCGTAAAGGAGGCGGGAGCGAGGGTGTAACCTCGTTTCTCACATGCTGTGGCGACATCTGGTCGTATGAACGAGCGAGTCGCTCCGGTGTCGACCAGTGCCCACCAGCGTACGTTTCCCACTTGGAAGGCGAGGTACAGTCGGGGGTCCTCTTTTACTGGTTTGTTTGAGGCGTTGTGGGTTGGGCGTTTTGTCGGTCGCCTCGGTTCCCGCGCCCCTCCTCGTTTCCCGAAAACGGGTTGCACGGACAGTCCCGGGAGGTGCGTCCGGCGGTTCCGCAGTACGAGCAGAATAGCTTGCTCGCGCGTCTGCACTCGGGGCGGCGGTGGCCGCGTTGGCCACATCGCCAACAGCATGTCGCTCGGTCGTAATCGGCCTGTACTTCCGCTAGGCCGCTGCTGCGGGCCGGCTCGGCCTTCCTTTCTGGCCGTTTCTCGGTCTTGGCGGTTTCTTTCCGCCCGATGCCGGCGGCCTCTTTCTCCTCGGCCGTGACTTTGTCTTGGTCGGCGGCCAGTCTCATCAGTTCGGGCAGTGTCTGGAATTCTGTCCGTTTGATATACCGGCGGTACTCCGGCCGGAGGTTGCGGTAGGCTCGGTTGACCTGCTGCTCGGGAGAGTATTTCCCATACTGTTGCATCAGCGGCAGCAAGTCCAGGATGAAGTCCGTGGCGGTCTCCTGGGGTTTTTGGAGGCGTCGGGTGATGATCTCCTCCAGTTCGTTCTCGTCTTCCGTGGCTAGGAAGAAGGCTCGGAAGTCGTTGACGAAATCGTCCCACGACTTCCACTCGGAGCGGCGGAGTCTGTACCAGCCGAGAGCTCTCCCTTTCAGTATTTCGGAGAGACACTGGATGATCTGCGTCGGGGTGACCTGGTAACTATGCTGGAGGTCTCCCAATCGCTGTAGGAATTCGGCGGCGCCGGGGCCGCCATTATAGCTGGTCCCCCATTTTCGAATTCGGTCCATTGGCGTGACCTCCGGGGCAATCAGACTGCCGCCCGCACTAGTTGTTAGCGGTTCGGTGTGGGAGCCGGATTCGCCGGTTATCGTAACGGTCGGTGGTCCCATCTTATCCTGACGGCAATGTGCGACGACTCTTTGTCTTAGCTCGTCGAGAGTACCAGTCGTGTCGAGCTGGAGATCTGCCGCAGTTCTAATTAAATCCGACTTCCGTAGCTCGTATACCCAGCTTACACCTGTGCTCATTCGCCCTTCTCCTTTTCACAGTCCCTGTTTGGGCGCCACTTTGTAATCGTGTTTGGTTGCGGCACGATTATCGGTGGGACGGAGAAGGAAAATGTGCCGACTCAGTCGGTATGACCAGGTTCGGCGAATGAGTACGAAGGTGTTTTGGTAACAATAACAGTATTTATTGTGTGCTGTAATTATGTTTACATTTGTTTCCGGTCGCGGCGGAAGAGCTACGGTATAGCGGCGCGTCGGCTTCGCGGCGGCGGCGACTTGGCGGCGAGTGGTAGGATCTTGGATGCGGTATGTGTAACGTTCTGCTCGGAATGGCCTTAAGGGGCACGTTCGTACGAGAGTCGTATAAGAGAGGTTCAGAGTGCAATAGGGTTCCGGCCTAATGGGCGCGGAGGTACCTCTCTGACGTAGGCAGGACGCAAGACGAATCTCGGTCTATTTCGGAAGAGGCTGGTAGCGGTACGGTGATGGCGATGGCCGATCACTGACACACCTCAGGGTGTACAAAAATTGAGTCTCTTGCGGGTTTGCGTGAAGCGGTATAGCGACATGCACAAGAGCTCCTGATTCCACTCGCCGCGGCTCTTATATCGTGAGCCCGTATGATTTCGCGAGCGAGAGCCGGCGCGGGGTCGCGGCCGCCTAGCGGGCGCGGCGCGAACTAAGTTCCCTCGCCTCGGCTCCGGGCGTCCGCACGGTGCGTACGTGACTTCGTCACACGGTTCGACAATTACCAATAACGAGGATAGAAAGTCCCGACAATTATTATGTACATAGAACACGTTAGCCCATGGAAACCAGCTTACAGGAACCGCCAGTCTCGAAATTCGACGGCCTCTATACAGTGGATGGTCTGCGTTTCCGGGACCATAATAGCAAATAACGCAGACGAAGAAATTTGCTTAGACTGTTCCTTACGAGACCCAACAAATACGGTGACAACGTATCAAATTCATTATTATCAAACACCTTATACGTTCCCTAATTGCCCCCGGTGCAACACGGTCTTGCTACAAAAACGTCCCGCAACTAATTGTGTCGCGTGCACCGAGCAATACTTCCTTTCGAATAGAAACTAAAGTCGATATTTAATATGGGCGATAACCGCCAAATCCAAACCACGTTAGATTACCCAAGCCGTAGACTACGGGCTGTACTATCAGACTCGAATAAATTGATTTGTGTTTCTGGAGGAGTCGCAACGACCACGGAAGGCAGGAAAATTTGCCTAAATTGTTTCGATTCAAACCCGGTGGAAGTGGACGAGATAAATCAAGTGCACTACCACCAACCTAACGACACATTCCCTGAATGCTCTCGTTGCAAAAACGTTCTGTTTAAACTAGAGCCTATTAACAGTCACGCCGCGTGCACAGAACATTGCCGTCGAATAAGGAAAAATTATAACACATTTGATATTAACTACCCGGGTAGAGAATACAGTACACTTTGAGTAACGACTACCGTACGCCAAAAGAAATTCCTCAAACTCCCTTAAATAACAGACTTTACTAAACTCAAAATGTCTGAACGCGGTGATACCGACGATTCTTGCGTAATGGACCCAGAGTTTGGCCCTTCCACTAACCCCATAGACGTCGCGACCGCCGAATTACAGGAAAAGGTTCGATTGTTAAAACAAAAACAAACTGAAATTGAAAGCTTGTACGCGAGACTAGTCGTTAAGAATGAAACCAACATGCATCCGGGTATAGGCCCCAGAACGTCCGAACCCACGTTGGAAGGTCTCTCCAATCAAATACAAGTCATGCACGAAATGATGGCAAAACTTCTTGCACCCCCGCAAGTCGCGAATAATTTTGCCACACCGGGCTCCTCCCGTTTTGATAGAAAACCGGCGTTGAATTTCAATAAAACTCCTGAAACATCAAATAGTAATAATATTCCCGACCCGGGTCCATCGCCACAGATCAAATTAAAGGACGCCGTAGAAACAGTCCCAAAATTTAACGGTCATAATATGTCAATTTTGCAATTCGCGAGAGCCTGCAATAGGGCTAAGGCTCTGGTTCCTTCGCATGCTGAACCTCAGCTAGCGAGGTTATTGACGAATAAGCTGCAGGACCATGCGTACCTGGCGGTTGAGGATAGGGTCTTCGACTCCGTGAATGAATTGATAAAACAATTAAAGCGTGCCTACAAATAATAAACTCTAATGAAATGGACACAACAATCACTGTACCCACTGTTGAATTGGAAGAGTTCGAAATTGTGATCCCAGAACCCAAACAAAGACGACCGAAAGAGACTAAGACGTCTAAACACGTCACTCCTACTCCAACCCTAACAAAAATCAAGCCCCTCTTTCCCCAGGATCCGTTGATCCATCATTCAGAGGTACCCGCGAAGGTACACTCGCTCTCATCCCCAGGGCATTATGCCGAAACAACCCTTCTCCTAGAATTCCAAGAGTCTCTAACTATGGCGTCGGGTGAGGAAATGCAAACAACTTCTGAAAAAACCGCAACAAGAATGGAACAAGTGCTCAAATTGATTTCGACGGAACACATGAATCCGGAGGAAAAACTTCATGTCCAAGGAATTTTATATAAATACCACGACCTCTTCCATCTACCAGATGAGAAGTTGGGCCATACGAACGCTATCCAACATGGGATCCAGACAATGGACCCAGTGCCGGTAAATACTAAACAATATCGCTTCCCTCCTGTACATAAGAAGGAAATAGACAAACAAGTAAAAAATTTACTTGAAAACGACATTATAAAACTGTCGTTATCGCCTTACAATTCGCCTATTTGGATCGTCTCCAAAAAACCAGGACCCAATGGGGAACTCTTGTGGAGAATGGTAATTGACTTCAGAGACTTAAACGAAAAGACCGTTCCTGATGCATATCCACTTCCAAACATTAGTGAAATACTGGACCAATTAGGAGGAGCAAAATACTTCTCCGTATTCGACCTAGCTTCAGGATTTCACCAAATTCCTATGAAACTGGAAGATGCACCTAAAACGGCTTTTTCTACAACTCATGGACATTATGAGTTTGTCAGAATGCCGTTTGGACTTTGTAATGCACCAGCAACTTTCCAACGCCTAATGGACCACACACTTACGGGACTTCAAGGCACGGAAATGTTTGTTTACTTGGACGATATCGTCCTTTATGCGAGTTCCCTCACGGAACACCTAATCAAATTTAAGAAACTTGCTCAACGCCTAAGAGAGGCGAATCTTAAACTTCAGCCTTCGAAATGTAAATTCTTACACAAAGAAGTCGCATATTTGGGCCACATAATCACAGAGCAAGGGGTAAAACCGGATCCAGGGAAAATTGAAGCCGTTCGAAATTACCCGGCACCAAGTACACCAAAAGGAATTAAACAATTCCTTGGTTTAACAGGATATTATAGGAAATTTATCCCAGACTTTTCTAAAATAGCTCGTCCGTTGACCCAACTATTGAAGAAAGACACAATATTTGAGTGGGGACCGTCCCAGAAAACGGCTTTTGACCACTTAAGATTAGCATGGCAGAAAGAACCTATCCTGCAATACCCGAATTTTGACCTAGAGTTTCATGTCACCACCGACGCTTCTGAATTCGCTATAGGAGGAATATTAAGTCAAAATATCGCAGGAAAAGAGTTACCCATTGCTTATGCTTCTCGGCTCCTAAACAAAGCAGAGATAAACTACGCAACCATAGAGAAAGAACTCCTAGCCATTGTCTATTGTGTCAGGTACTTCCGACCTTATGTATATGGAAAGAAATTTATCTTATATACTGACCACCAACCCCTAGTTTGGTTACATAGGGTAAAAGACCCAACTTCACGTCTCATTAGGTGGCGCTTAAAGCTAGCAGAGTATGACTACAAAATTCACTACCAACCAGGGAAAAGTAATAAACTCGCCGACGCCCTGTCTCGTAATCCTCCTGTAAAGAGAGCATGTCCCATACGACCGCGAGAGGAAACTGATGATGAGTGGGTGCCTAGTAAAAAGCCTCGAACCACTAAGGAAACTAATAACCGCCCAAAGGCAAAACCCACGAGGACCCAACCACACCGAAAGGTGCGTAAAACTCCAACACCTGTAGCAATACCACCCGACGTTCCCCCAGTAAATGCACCAGAACCCATGAGTGACATTGAAAGGGAGGACCAGGAAAAAGAGGGAGAACAGGATTTAAATATTCCATATCAAATCATTTCACCTCCACAATCTCCAACACCACAAGAACAAGAAGACCCTGATTCCGAACTCGAATCTAACATATCGGACGAATCAACTACTGACTCGGAATCGTCGTTAATCGAGCTAAGCGAGTCTCCGGAAGAAACATACGAAGTGGATCCCGATAGGGACATCAGAATAACGCCAATAATCAGTCGCGACCCGTTGTCTTTACGAAAAGGAACGCTTATCTTCTTCTTAAGCGTCGATGGGAAACCTTGCGACAATGGAGCCAAACAATTACTAGAAACTGGAGAATTAGAAGAAGTAAACGAACTCACTTTAGGAAAGGCCCATGTAACATGTAATAAGGGACGAATTCTTATCGGGTTAGTTATAAAAGAAACGCAAAATACTCCCCTAACCACCACAACCTGGGGCGAAGCATTATCTTCCCTTAAAAATACAATAAATGAACTCGTAATATATTCATTTAGTATAGCTAAAACAGCGAACATCGACCAATTGACCTGGCAAAATATTATTACGGATGTTCTCGAAGCCGTCGACGAGGAAGACATTGAAGTCACAGTATGTTTGCAAATAGTCCAAATCCCCGAGGAATCAAAAAGACAAAATATCATTACAGAACATCACACGTCTGCATTAGCTGGACACAAAGGGGTGACCAAAACATATAATCGTATTAGACACTACTACTTCTGGAAAGGAATGAAAAAGGCCGTCGAAGATTATGTTAGAAAATGCGAGGATTGTCAACGAAAGAAACTCGTCTGTGTCAAAACCAGACAACCTATGATTCTTACCGACACGCCTGGACGAGCCTTTGACAAAGTTGCGCTAGATATAGTGGGACCGTTACCTACTACTAGAGAAGGAAATACGTATATATTAACATCCAAGACCTATTAACAAAATATTTCGTATGCGTACCCCTTAAACAATCCACGTCATTAAAAATCGCAGATGCGTTCATAAAGAAATTCATCTGTCAATTCGGAGCTCCCAGAGCCATTCTCACTGACCAAGGAGCAAACTTCACCAGTAAATTCATGAAAGCTATCGCGCAAAAATTTAAAATCGAACAATTTCGAACCACAACCTTTCACCCACAGACAAATGGCTCTTTAGAGCGATCGCATATAGTTCTAACAGAATACTTAAAAATGTATATTAGTAAATACGATGACTGGGACGAATGGACCGACTTGGCCGCGTTCTCTTACAATACCAGCGTTCATGAAGGCACTGGTTACACCCCACACGAGTTAGTGTTCGGGAAAATAGCCCGGGTACCCAGCCGAAAAAGAATACCCGAAGATTTCGAAAATGAAACTTATAACCAATACCTCTCGAACTTGAGTACGAGGGTGCAAGAATTACAAACCGCCGCTGCGGAAAAATTAAATCAATCAAAACTTCGGTATAAAAGATATTATGACCGACATATAAACGAAGAGACCTTTAAACCGGGAGACCCAATTTTCGTCCTAATAGAACCAAAAAAGGGAAAATTCGGAGACCAATACTCGGGTCCTCACACCATATTAGAGGTGATCCCTTCGCAAAATTTAAAAATATCATGGAAGGGCAAGACAAAAATCATACATGCGAACAAAGCGCGTCTTAGTCGATTACGCGAAGATCCCGGTTGACAACAATCATTATACATATATTAACTCAACTATTATTTCAAAGGTACAAAATCACAAAAAACATGCCGCACAAACACAGACACACAGACAACCACAAGCCCCGACCAAACGGAGGAGGGAGGCAGCGACGCATCTCCCGCCTGCGATGGACAAGGAGGATGGCCCTCCAGGAAGGAAAGAGCATCGCGCCCCTCCTACCAAAAGTAGTCTCCTCCGTGGTCATCAGGGAGGCTCAGCAGTCACCGGAAGTGGTGATCGTCGAAGACTCCCCCCGTTTACCCATGACCCCGATGGATTGGGAAACCTTACAGGAGGCCACCACCCCACCGGCCCCGAAACTCACCCAATCACTACCACCTCCTCATCATTCCCCAGATATTCCCCAAATCCCTGTCCCATCCACTATCCCTCCTTACCCAGGTGTCGTGGAAATCCTAGACACGGGGTCAGATACTCAGGTTCCTGACCATACAGAGCTGACGCCCGTGTTTCTAAGGTGGTTCAATGACCATTACCAGGATGGTTATGACCTCACGTTCATCCTGGACGATCCCACCTTCCAATTCCTTGCGTATTCCTTTCCGCCCTACTAAAATCCTTCCTTGTATATATTCCTTTGTAAATATTCCCTTAGAAGTAAACTAATATATATATACTTATTTTACTTATTTTTTTTTGTATATATAAATGTTCCTTTATTTTATTTGTTTTGAGCCCCGTTAAACGATCAATTCTGTTTTTTTTTTATTATTATCAAATTATACCTTTCATTTTATTTTCTTTTCGCCAAGTAGGCCAACCATTTATTTTTGTTATTTCATTATTTCTTTCTTTTATTTTCTCATTTCAAAACACCCTAACCCTGTGTTAAGAAATGCTACGCATTTCTTCATATAAGGGGGGAGGTGTAACGTCCTTAACAGATCAATATTTATTTTATCATATGAATGAAAATTATTTACATATAACTATTCTGAAATAAGTAAAATACAATGTTATGCATTATTTATAATATTTTAGTCATTGTATTAAGTTATTTCTCATTACATTATCATCGGTCGAAATAACCGACGCGCGCCTACTAACGTAAGTTATTTGGCGCGCCTACTCCCGGGTTAAATAAAGTACCAAATGAATAGTTTTCAAATTTTTTTTCTTCAAAATTTTGTTTAAAAAAATGAAAAATAAATAAATAAATGTAAAAAATATTATATTGTAACGTCCTACGATTTTTCGCGCACTTCTTATTCCATAAACCTCAAAATCACACCACCAAATTCTATCGAACTCAACTCCTACCCCATCTCCTCAATCACCGACCACCTTGATGTTGCACCTTAGCGGTCAACAACACAAGATGATCGTTACAAACCTCCACCTCGCTGATGTACCTTAACGGTCCCCATCACGAGATGGTCGTTTCAAAACCCTCTTCGCCTATTCGTCCTACAAGGCACGAATCATTCCCTTTAAAAACGAATTCAAACAAGTCCCTCGCTAAAAATTCCTTAAATCAAGACCACGTCTCAATCCCCTCTTTAAGACTCATGAAGTCCAAGTCACTCTAACCCTTTTCCCGTTAAAAACCCCAAAATCCATTCGATGGGTTGAGCAAATTATTCCCCAGCCATAAAAACCCCGGAAATGTAACTGCGAAGAATATTTGGTGTACGTGACAGAAATGTGTCTAATAATAGACGTACATATTGTAAAAACCCCGGAAGTCCTACTGCGCCTTATTTTCTTAAATATGTCAAGGTCCTTACCGCGCGTACCCCGCAACAAACATATAAATACGAGGGTTTCGAGGAAACGTGCGCTCTTTCGATGCATACCGTCCAAGTGGACAAACGCGCCTACGAAAGTATTGTTTAAACCAGTGAAATTCTAATCACCTCATCACCTATCGTAAGCCATTATAATTACTATTCTACTTTTCGCATATCACCACCATACCATTTTGTACAATTATCATTATTGCGATTTATTATATTTTGTTCTATCAACGCTTATTGCGATTTATTATATTTTGTTCTATCAACGCTTATTGCGGCTTATTACGTTTTGTTCTATCAACGCTTATTGCGATTTATTATATTTTGTTCTATCAACGCTTATTGCGGTTTATTATATTTTGTTCTATCAACGCTTATTGCGATTTATTATATTTTGTTCTATCAACGCTTATTGCGATTTATATTATTTTTATATTATTTTGTATAATTAACGCTTAGTGTTATATCGTTGTATCTCATATTCATACCATATCGCTCTTAATAACTTTATATGAATGTTATATGCTCATGCTATAAGTCTAACGCATAATCTGTAACTATATAACCATCACAAACAGTGCATGGTATGTTAAAGTGTTTTGAGTTAATAAACACTCTTTACTTTGAACTACGCTTGAAACGATCATATCTATTCTTCGGTTGCGGAGATTCCCAAACCTAAACAAGCTGCAGCAACAGCTGATCTCGGTCCGCGGACGCGAAGCCGACAGTCGTGTTTACAAACGTTCTTTCTCATGGGCCGATTATAGCCATATTCGTAGACGGATTTCGTGGAAGTATTACGGCCAACTTCTTACGTGAATGCAGTAGCAATTGCAATTGCCCAGTCAAAACAAACAAACCACGCCAACGGGTGTCTCCAGAGTGTGTATTTACCGTTAAACCTTCCTTAACATTCAGAGTGACGAATTCGATATTCGCGCCTGATTCCTTCCTTAACGTTCAGAGTGACGAATTTGATATTCGCGCCTGATTCCTTCCTTAACGTTCAGAGTGACGAATTTGAGATTCGCGCCTGACTTCCTCCTGAACTTTCAGAGTGACGAATTTGATATTCGCGCCTGATTCCTTCCTTAACGTTCAGAGTGACGAATTTGATATTCGCGCCTGATTCCTTCCTTAAACGTTCAGAGTGACGAATTTGATATTCGCGCCTGCCAAGTCCTTCCCCATTGTCAACGTTCCCAAAACTCACCCGGGACGTGACAATATTATACATCATTAGAAAGGAATAATTTTTTCCTATTTTTGGTATCAATGTCATTCCGACGTGTTAAAAAAAAGACCCAAATGGCGCAACATAAGTGAATCCGGCCCACTGTGCGGCATCGTGTACGATCGTTGGAATTGCAAGTTACACGACACGTGGGCTGCGCCTCGGTACTCGCCCGTCGAGTGGCAATAGTCGCGCACTTTTTTTGTCTGTGTCAACGAAAAGTTGCCCGCACACGTGACACACACTCGCGTCGTTAAAACTTCGCCACTGTTGTTTTGTCAACGGAATCATCGGTTTCGCGTTCCGCAACCATGAATACGCAGTGTCAGCAAAGTCTCGAAGTTCTTGCACGAACCATTTCACGCACTCGGTTTCGTGACGGCGCGCGCGATAACGGCACAGGGACGCATCGGTGGCACAATGAATGTAATAACCCACGCTGTACGCCCTGTGGTGCTGGTACGTGTACGTACGACTCAGCGTCGCAGGCTCGACATCCTCCAGCATGCATTCGAAGTCTGCGTAAACGGCGAATGGCGCTCGTTCCTTATTTTTGAAGTTCTTGAACTGCAGCCATTTATCCTTCGCGGACGGCAATTCGATAGCACACTCGTTCATACGTTGACAGTCCACGTTATGCTTGGTCAATCGCTCGGACGAATGGAAGAAGCTGAGGCATCTGCAACGATAATAGCATTAATAATACGAATAAATACATCGATCGAAATATTTCATATTTAACTCACCTATCGCAAACGAATACTTGGCCATTGTGGTTGCTCAGTTGCTTCGATACGAGCCTCGACATACTTCGAATGCACGCGAAATGGTATCATTGGAGCTCATTGGGATCCTACACCAGTAGCAGGTTCGCGTGCCTCTCACGTTTATCCTCGGTCAGTCGCAGAGGCATGCAGCTTTTGTCGGTCCGGGTGCACACATTCACCAAGATGTCGTTAATCCTTTCGAACTTCCTCAGTTGATTTAACGTCACGGGAAGAGTTATATCGTCTGTACACAGTACCGTCGAGTAGTGATGATACGATGCGATCCTATCACTATTCGTAGCAACAGGGTACAAACTGGCGACGACGGACCATAAGAAGCACGCATTGTCTCTGTTCCTTACGTTCATCACTGCCTTTTTCAGAACGACAGCGCGCGGAAGCGGCACTTCGCAGCCGGCGCGAAGAGGGTTGTGCTTATTAATGTTTATTATAAGATTTAGCATAGTCCTCAGGGTCCATCCACTATCGCGATCTTGGAACTCCTCGATCGCCACTAACGTGGGAACGACCACGCACTTTGAATACCACTCGCGCACGCTCGATGTCCTGCACAGTACACGATTTCGCGTCCCGAAACTTTTCATGTCTGTATTCTCGTTTAACATAAAGTCTGCGTTCAGAATCGTATTCACGGACACACCAGAATGTTCCCTGATAGCGTCTGTCACGCGTGATAGCACCATTCGTCGGGCTCCCTCCAAAAATTGACGCGGATCGATGTAATCCACGTTAATTACAACACCAGTCGAAATACGATTCCCAAACGCCGTTTCCACATCCTCCCATACGACTTTAGGTGTCGACAATCTACCCGAAACCCCGAGCCCTACTCGCGAAAACCGTGCCCGCACGATCGTACGTAATGTTTTGGTACGCGCGATTACCGATGCCAGACGCTGCTTCGATGCCACAGACACTCTTTCGCCGCAGTGATATTCGACGATGAGTCGCAAGCACGCGTCGCACCAATCCGTCCAGTCCCTGAATTCCGCAATGGTGCGTAAAAGTGCCGCCATTTGGGATAGAACCTTGAACGTGTTCATGAATACCTCCATGTTTACTTCTTCTGCTTGAATATTCAATTAAAAGGCACGTACGATCAGGCACGTGTGGTTGATGCGACTCTTCCACGTGATGCGGTTCTGATCCGGATATCGAAAACTTAGGGGAAGAATGAGGTGTAACAATTGTTGTCACGAAGATCTTTACCGAACGACTGCGCGACTCTGATTGAATATACTAACCACCTACCCTAGCCGAAATTCATTAGTCGGTATCGCTCCAAATTCTTTTCTTCGCACTCTCTCTAGCACTCTTTCTCCCTCGCTCACCCTCAACGCCTCAATCAGGTGACGTGATGTCACGCTTGCTTGATGCCTTACCACACGTATCGAATTCACGCGCCCGTGATAAGGGTGTTTACACCCGTCACGGTGGTCTCGATCTTCAAAATACGTTGGGCGATGCTCGAATAATTATCGCTCTATACTTCCGTATGCGTATCGGTATCGAATTACAGCATCCGCGTTACATCCGGTAACGTCGTCCCCCTCACCCATCTCGCGGAAGAGCACGGTACCCCCGCCCCGCCTCACCCCCTCGCCCCCACTTGAGCCAGAACTCCCTTGTATTACCTATACCTTGTATTACCTACTTTTGAAAAATGATTAAAAAATCGATTTTTTAAACCCGTCTAACCAGAATGACCCCTTAAACACAAGCTTTGAACTGCGTGTAGACTACAAATTATAAAGAACGTCACTGGATTTATAACATGCATCGAAGTAATTACATCAGGTTTGTAAAGGGAGACAAAATCAAATGGATCAGATTCTATACATTAATAATAAAAATACATGTTCGTGTACATTAAATAAACTACTAGTTTATTCATTAATTATTATATTATACATGTATAATCAATTAGGTTAAATACTATGTACAACTTTCTTATCTATAAAATAAATAAATATTATGACAAGTACTTGAATAATCAACAATATACAACTTTTATACAAATTTAGTATAAATATTAGTGAATTATTTATTTAAATGTCAGTTTTTATTTAATACTTCTCATTTCTAAATTAAGAATTCAGCAACAAGAGATTTCTTATACTTGACTACAATAAAAGGGATGTCACTCATTAAACTCATAGTTTAGTTAAATTACAAGCCATTTGTACTGATTGTACCTAACTTACTTATTTTGACTACAGTTTTTACAAATATTCACAATAATCAAACGGAGAAGCTTTCTCCACATCCGCAAGTTCCTTTAATGTTTGGATTATTGAAAATAAACTCAGAACTTAATTTAGATTCCACGTAGTCCATTTCAGTCCCTAAGAGAGATAACTGTGCCTTTTTGTCAATCATAATGCGAACGCCGTCCTGAATAACTTCTTCATCAAGTTTAGATTTTTCTTTGGCATAATCAAGAGTATAACTCAAGCCATTACATCCTCGTTGTTTCACGCCGACTCTTAAACCGATCTGAAACACAAAATACAATTTTGGATTCTCAACAAAACTTTTTGCCTCGAAAAAATAGCATCTATCACTTTGAATGGCTCAATTTGGCGAGGTTTGGGGAAATACCGTTTCAAGTCTGTCAAGCCTTTCTGAGTTTTGTCTAGTTTGCCCCGCACTTTGTATATTTTCTTCCCTTCCCTTGAGATTCGAGTTATCGAGGTTCGACTGTATTTCTGTTGGTGACGCGGTGACGTACCACAATTCATCGCATAGCGGTTGGCATGCGCAAGTCGTATTAATGTCTATCGGTCTATGTGACGTCATGTCTTCCCTACGCGTAGGGAATTTCCCGGCAACTCTGATGTTGAGCAGGACTTGCTGGCGCTCGAGGCACGAGTCGAGGAACGATATTGTCACATTTGCTTGACACAAATCGAAATTTCTGTACTTTTCATTTTTTCTCAATAAATAAGATTGCAATGGAGTGCTGAGATCTTCCCGATAAAAATGAATCCAAACACGAACGCAGATTACTGTTAGTATTTTAAATATCAGTGCATTCTGATATCGAAATACAGATATCGACAGAGAGACAAACGAGGAATACGTAAGGCGAAATCTACTGAGCATGATCATTGTTTTCTATTCTGATTACACACTTACAACCAGAGATGGGCAAAAAATTATTTCAACTAAAAAATTGGTTTCGAATAAAAGACAAAAATTTTATTCGAGACTCATCAAATAAAAATAAGTTAGAGTTATTTTTATTTGAAACATCACAAATAATTTTTTCTGTTAAACGGAAATTTATTCGACGGCAGCAAATAAATTTTTTGTTTGACGAGAATTTATCCGATGGGCACAAATAGTTTTTTTATTTGACGGCAATTCATTTTAACCTTCAAATAATTTTGTCGTCTTTTCATTCATTTGTAGTTGAAAATTATTTGAAGCACAAATAACTCGAGAGTGTGCGAGAAGGATAGAGGTAGATGATACTTTTTCGCTCTCTGTAGCGGTAAGTAGGAGAGCATCATGCGAGGAGGTAGTGATTAAAGCGAGAGGGAACGGGAATTAGAAAGAGAGGGGGCATTAGGAACGGGCGGGTTTTTAAAATAGTTTATCAGATGTTGCGGGTAGAACACGATTTTTTTATTAATAATTATTTTGTGTTAAGTAAGTTATTCGTGAAACTTATTGCGGAATATAACGAAGGGTATGTTTTTAGCAAATACTGTATAAATGAGTAAATTATTTACAGGTAATGTGTAATTGGTTGTTACCTGGGGGTATTTATAAATTATTAATCCAAAAAATCGTGTTCTATCCGCAACATCTAATAAACTATTTGTAAAAACCCACCCGTCCCTAATATCCCTCTTGGGACTTCCGTTTCCGGACGCGTGTGTGGAAGGTGCGTGGAAGTGAGTGGTGTAAGCGGGCTAAGGAAAGTGTGGAGAAGTGGCGAGAGAGAGAGTGGAGAGTGTGTGTGTGGAAGGTGAGGGGGAGAAGGAGGGATAAGAGAAGGTTCGGAGGTTAGGTGGAAGGTGAGAGAAGTGTGGCGGGAAAGAGAGATATAAGGAAAGTGGGGACATCGGTGGGAGAGCAAAGGAATTAGAAAGGATAGATGGAGCGAAATTTGAATGAGGAAAGTGAAGAGATTGGAATGATTAAGGGAAAGGAATGCGGAGCAGGGGGCTGAGGGCGGGAGAGAAATGCATATCGAGGGAATTGGGGGCGAAGACGGGAAAGGGGGGAGGGGAAAGGGAAGGGAAAGAACGAGGAAAGGGTTAGGAAGGACAGCACGAGCAGTGTAGGGAGTAGTGGAGGGAATTTGGAGAACTACTGGGGAAAAAAAAGGGAGAGGGAGGAGAAGGAAGGGACGGGGGGAGGGGGAGGGAATATTTTAAAAGGAGCGAGAAAACGGCGAGATAGCCAGAAAGGGGGAACCTGGTGGGTAGGTAGCTGGGGAGGGAGGGGTGGACGAGTTAGAAGGGATGAGAAGGGAGTTGGTAAGGGGGATAAGTGAGATGAAGGGGGAAATGAGGGAAATGAAAGAGGTGTTGGGAGAGGAAAGGGAAGAGAGAAGAAGAGTGGAAGAGGAGTGGGGAGGGGATAGGAGGAAGTGGGAGGAGTGGACAAAGAGGGAAGGGTTGGAAAAAAAAGTGGAGAGGCTGGAGGAAAGGGGAAAGAGGATGGAAGAGGTGGTAGAAAAGGTAGGGAAGTGGGAAAAACAGGGAATGGGAGGGGGGGGGGTAAAGAAGTGATGGATGAAGAGCAAGTGGAAGAGTCGAGGCTTAGGATCAGAAAGATGGAGGTGAGACAAGACAAAAAGGAGAGAGAGAGAGTGGAAGAAGTAACGTGGTGATAAGGGGAATAGGGGTAGAGGGAAGGGTTGTGGAGGAGGAGGTGAGGTGGCCAGGATAGGGAGAGCAGGAGGGGATGGCTACGGGATGGTGCTGATGAAGCTCGCGGGAAGGGAAGAGAAGAGGAAGGTGATGGAGGCGACAAAAAAAATGGGAGGGAAAGGATTGACGATGACCTCACAGAGGAGGAGAGGAGAGTGGAAGATAGAAAGAGAGGCTCAGAGTGAGAGGGAGAAGGGGAAGGTGGTGCAGATAGGATATATGAAGATGTGGGTGAATGGTAAGTTAAGCAAATGGGCTGAGGTGGTGGAGAAATGGATAGAGGAGCAGGGAAATGGAGGGGAGGCGAGAGGAGGGAGGATTAGATGGAGGAAAGGGACGAAAGGGGGAGAGGGAGTAGCAAAATGTAAGATGGCCTTTTGGAATGTGGCGGGATTAAGAAATAAGGATTGGAAGTTTTGGAAGGGACTGGAGGAATGGGAAGTGGTAGTGTTGTGCGAAACGTGGGTGGAGGAACGGGATATCTTACCAAAGGGATATATGTGGTGGAAGCACTGGGCAAAGAGAGAAAATAAAAAAGGGATACTAGGGAAGAGGAGGGAGGGGAGAAAGAAGGGATAATGGTGAAAAAGGTTTCGTTGGGGGGGGGAGTGGTGGAGGGTGGTAGGAGTGTATATTAATAAAGACATGCAGAGGAAACTGGAAGAATTGGTGGAGTGGGTAGAGGGGAGAGGAAGGAGTTATGGTGGTAGTAGGGGGGGGGGGACTTTAACTCAAGGACAGGAAGGGAAAGGGGTCGGATTTTGGGGTGGGGAGAAGAGGAGGGAGAGGAAAGCGGAGCGGAAAGCAGCAGATCGAAAGATAGTGAGGTGAATGGGAAGGGCAGCAGCTATGTAGATTCTTGGAGGAGAGGGGGTGGGGAATTTTGAACGGAAGTGTAGAGGGTGATGAGGGTGGAAAGTGGACATACACGGAAAGGAGAGGGAACTCAGTTATAGATTATATAGTAGGGAATAAGCACACAAGGGAGAGAGTGGAAAGGATGGAGGTGGGTGATAGGGTTGAATCGGATCATCACTCGGTGGTGGTGTGGCTGAGGGGGAATGGGGGGTATGAAATGAGGGAGAAAAAAGGTGTGGGTAGGAGGTTGGGGAGGGGGATTTGGACAGCGTAGGGGAGGGAGAAGTTTGCAAGGAGGTTCGGAAAGAGAGAGGTAGGGGATAGAAGAATACAAGAGGAATGGAGAGTGCTGAGAGATAAGATAATGGGGGCGCTGGAGAAGGGGAGGAAGGGAGGTGAGAGAGCAGAAAAGGGGGGGTAGGACGAAGAGTGTCGGGAGAAAAAAATTAAGGTAAGGAGAGAGCTGAAAAGGTGGAGGAGGGAGGGAGTAGAGGAGTTGGAATATAGACAGAAAAAAAGGGAGTATGGGAGGATGTGTGAGAAGAAGAGGAGGGAGGTGGAGCAGTGGGAAAATGAGGTGGAGGGGATCAGGACGGCTGAGCAGGTTGGAAAGTGGTGAATACAGAGAGAGGGACCGCGAAAGAGCGGGTCTCCGTGCCCGCCGCGCGGTCCCTCGTAGGAGAAGACGCGGCAGATAACCCGGGGCCGGGGGAGGCCGTGCGGCGACTTAGTTGCGAAAGTCGCTCCGCTCTCCCGGTGAACTTCTAATAGGCCCCGGGCCGTGTAGTCGCGTCTCCAGATGGAAGGAGCGGGATGGAATGCCGCACCCCGCAACAGGTGCAGCACAAGCTGGACGCGGTCGCCGCAGTCGTGAGTGCTACCAAGCACATGAAAGGCAAGGACATGCGTGCGATCCGCATCGCGATAAGGCGCGCGTCTGCGGTGGCCGCCGAGTTGACCGGCAGGACCGAGAGGGGCGAAAACTCAGACAGGCCGGCCAGGGATGTGGTTTTCCGCCAGGGGATGTGGGAGAAAAAAATCCCACAAATTGTCGACGCAGTTGCGGGCCCTGACGGAGCAGGCGCACTCCCTCGGGGAGTGTCTCCACGTCAGGGAGCGGGAGCTCGAGTTTCTGCGCGGGAAGTACGCCCGCCTTGAAACGCGGGGAAGAATGAAGGGTGTGGACGTGACGGGGGCGGAGGCGGAGGCGATGTCCTTCCACCCGTCCGTCCCGCTGCCCACCCGCGCGGAACTCCTCCCGTCCTGCGTGCCCCCCTGGACGGATGACGGTGCCCGGCCGGGGGTTGCCCCGGGTCCCTCGTTGGCGGCGGGGACTAGTCCTCGGCCGCGTGAGCTGAGGGAGAGCGGCGCTGCCGCAGCTGGAAGGGGGACGAAGAGGACAAGGGAGCCTTCGCCCCGCCCTTGACCCCGGCATCGAGCCTTACGTCCGGTAGCGGCGGTGCCGGCGTTCCCGCCGAGCAGCCTTGGGACGCGGTATTGCGTTGGATGGAGGGGCTCGAGAGGCGCGTCGACGTGTTATGGTCGGTCCGGCGCACAGTGGGGCAAAGTGACGATGTTTGTTTCAAAATCAAAGAACTTTTGATAGAAATGAGATAGATCGATGATTTTTTTTTTAAATTAAAGCTGACAGATTGCAGAATAAGGGAAAATTAATGAAATTATGGTACGAACGTTTTTTACGTTTGAAAATCTGTGTTAAACTTCAAATTTTAGAGCAAAATTCTGTTTTATCCAATACCATGTCCGGTTAGAAGTTTTTCTTGACATGTTGTACATCATTTCCTATAGATTTTGTTGCGCTGATTTCAAATCCGTTCGCAAAAATTATCTACTACCTCAAGATTTTGAAAAAAAATCGATTTCAAGGTTAACACAGATTTTCAAAGTTAAAAAACGTTCGTACCATAATTTATTTAATTTTCCCTTATTCTGCAATCTATCAGCTTTAATTTAAAAAAAAAATCATCGCTCTATCTCAATTCTATCAAAACTTCTTTGATTTTGACACAAATTTCGTCACTTTGCCCCGCCGCTACGCCGCTGCGCCGAACAGTGGAGCAAAGTGACGAAATTTGTGTCAAAATCAAAGAACTTTTGATAGAAATGAGATAGAACGATGATTTTTTTTTTTAAATTAAAGCTGATAGATTGCAGAATAAGGAAAAATTAAATAAATTATGGTACGAACGTTTTTTAACTTTGAAAATCTGTGTTAACCTTGAAATCGATTTTTTTTCAAAATCTTGAGGTAGTAGATTAATTTTGCGAACGGATTTGAAATCAGCACAACAAAATCTATAGGAAATGATGTACAACATGTCAAGAAAAACTTCTAACCGGACATGGTATTGGATAAAACATAATTTTGCTCTAAAATTTGAAGTTTAACACAGATTTTCAAACGTAAAAAACGTTCGTACCATAATTTCATTAATTTTCCCTTATTCTGCAATCTGTCAGCTTTAATTTAAAAAAAAAATCATCGATCTATCTCATTTCTATCAAAAGTTCTTTGATTTTGAAACAAACATCGTCACTTTGCCCCACTGTGCGGCGTCGGGGCCGGCTGCTCGGCCGACGGCCCTGGCCCTCGTATAGGCCCGGATTGGCGGGGACGGCGCTACTGGGGGCGGGGCCCCCGCCCCGTCTCGTAAGGGGAAAAAGGAGAGTGCTCCTGCGCGGGTCACCCGTTCCATCCACCTCAATTCGGGTTTCGCGGGGGCATGGGGATTGTCGATGCGACCATGGGGATCCTCTCGTACGCGAGGGAGTGCGCCAGTAAGAACCGTCTGTGCGTCATGGTCGCGATCGACGTCCGGAATGCGTTTAACACCTTGGGCTGGGATGTGATCCTGAACGAGATCAGGAGGAGGGGTGTCCCTACCGCGGTGGTTGCGTTTATCAGGGACTATTTCGCCCACAGAGGGGTCTCCGTCCATAACGGGGAGGATACCATCGACGCCGAAATCTGGGCGGGGGTTCCACAGGAGTCAGTTATTGGCCCGTTCCTGTGGAACCTCGTCTACGATGGCCTGCTGCGGCTGGTCGGGTCCGAGTGTTTCGTCCGACCAGTGGCGTACGCGGACGATCTGGCCCTCATCTTCTCCTCTAGGGACGGTGACCAGTTTGAGTCAATGCTGGCCGTAACCATAGCGAAGGTCAGCTCCTGGTTCAACAGGACTGGCCTTGTGATTGCCGCGGAGAAGACCGAGATTGTCCTCCTCACGGGTCAGAGGGGGAAGAAGGTCATCCCCTACAACGTCTTGGGGACGCGGATCGTCTCGTCGGAGGCGATAAAATATCACGGCATCCTAATCGACTGTAGGAGGAATTTTAAACGGCATGTCAGCGAGGCGGCGGCCAAGGGCGACAGAGTTATGGGTGCGCTGGCCTCTCTCCTCCCTAATTTGGAGAGACCATCGATCCAGGCCAGAAGGCTCTATCTCTCGGTCTGGGAATCGGTGGTCCTCTACGCGGCCCCGGCGTGGGCACGGGCCTTAAACATCGAGTCCAATAGGGCTGCACTGAGGAGGGCGCACAGGTCGTCGCTAATTAGGGCAACGACGGCCTACAGAACCGTATCATACCAGGGCCTGTGCGTCATCGCGAGTAGGATCCCCGTCCACCTCAAGGTGAGGATGGGGGAAAAGATGTTCCTCTCCAAAATGGCGGATAGAGATAATCCGGGGGTGGCGGGTAACCCCGCCCTTCTCGCCGAAAGGGTTAGAGCCACGAAAAGTGCCGCCCAGAAGGAGGCCATTGACGAGTGGCAATCCATGTGGGAATCGTATGACCGATCGAATTGGACCAGAAAGATCATCCCCTCGGTCCAAACATTCCTCGGAGCTGCGGGCGTAGAGTTCCAGTTGGACTACTGGCTGTCGCAGCTATTATCTGCCCATGGGGCGTTTAGAGCTTTCAAGTTCAAGATTAGGAAAGCCAGTGACGTGGCTTGCGACGTCTGCGGGGGGGAATCGGTGGACGACGCCGAGCATGTCCTGACCGATTGCCCCACTTATGGAGTGGAAAGGCAGGCCCTCTCCCGAGCGATCCGGGCTCCTGTTGAAGCCTCAACTATTATCGGCCTCGCCATGACCTCCCCGGAGAGGTGGGCGGCATTGAAGGAGTTTGCCCGTGCCACCATGGGGGACAGAGCCAGGAAGGAGCAGGCCACCGCTGCCCTGGAACGGGCAGCGAGAAATAAGGCCCTGAGAGCCGAGGCCGCCGCTAAGAAACTTGAGGTTCTTAGAAGGCGGGGAAAAAGGAAGGCCCCTGCGGCCCACCCCAGGCTCGCCGTCCGGCGAAACGAAGGAGAACCCTTGTTATTTAGTTATCGACTTTTATTTGGCTTTTATTTGACGTTTTTTCATTTGACACTAGTTGCTCCTTCAGTCTACCTTCGGTTTATTTTGGGACAAACCGATATTATGGTTAATCTTATCCGCGTATTTAACCGCTATCCAATTCGTACCCGCGTTATTTTTGACCCGCGTGCGTTGATTATACTACATTGTATTTTTTTTTTATTATTTTTATCCGCATATCTTTACCGACCACTTTATTAGTATTATCCGCGTTTTATCTTTGACTCGCGACCATACTGTTTTTTAACAAAGGCGGACGAACAGCAGGCAGTCTATGGACGCCCTTTTTGTGCACCCAGGAGCGCCCTCCTATTTGGGGGGTGGGGGAGGAAGTAATACCGAGTGTACCCCCCTCCCCATACTATGGGCGCATGGTAAGGCGGTCGCCTCGGAGGAGGTTTTTAGTGAGTATCCCGCCCTTGCGACGAGGAGTCTGACATAATGCATTTTCCTCCTCCTCTAAAAAAAAAAAGGTGCTGCGCGGGTCGCGAGTAGTGATGGGCACCATCGAATAAAAACTATCGATCAGTCGATAGTAGCCAACTACTATTTTTAGTCGACTGATTTTTTGAACCATCGATTGAATCAGTTGACTAATAAAATGGAGTCGCTTGAACTATGCTATCGGTCGTATGGTGGAGCTACGGATCAATTGAATTTAAGCGGCGGAAATTTTGAATAGATTTTATCACGAGATTTACTATATCAAATACATAATAGATTCATTCGTTAGCGGTATCGAATAATTCATTCGTTAAACATGTGTATATTCGATTAACAGTCGCTTCAATTTAATCAAATGTGTCTTATTCAGTAATATAAAACTTTTACTATTAAAACATAAATAATGATTTATATATTTTATTTACGTTAATAAGATATTAATTACAACGTATAGAGAAAATAGTATTCTATAATTATATATCTATCAATATTTGATGTTAATATTAGTAATATTATTTTAATAATATTTTAATATGTATATTATTTCTTTCAGAAGTTTAGTAGCACTTTGTATTTATATTGTTGCTTATGTTAATAAATTAATTACATTCTATAAAAAGCAATATTTTATAATTATATTTAACCTATCCTATAGTATTGTATAATACCGACAACATTACAATAATTATAAATTATTAAAAATATGAAATTTTGAAATACTTTTTTTAGCAATCAAAATTGAAGAACATAAAAAAATTTTCATATAACTGGGAGAAAATATGATTGTGGAACGTGCTTTCTTATGTGACTTTTCTTGCAACAGCGAACAGACCTAGGTATCTAAAGTATCCTTTCCAGTCAAAGGATCCCATTAGCGCAGTCCCCTTATCACAAGTAAAATAAACAAATGACTCGATACAAGTTCAGTACGATCGAGGATTTAGTCAGAGGGTAGATCTGAACGTGTCGGCATCAGCGTATATACTTCTAATTTTCTAAAAAATTAATTAGTTCTAAACCAATTTTAAAACGACTGTCTTTCTCAGTACTCAGTGTTTAAATAATTTCAATAAACCATTGTTTGAACAGAGTTATAAAGGGTTTACGAAACTATTACTTATACTGTATTACAAACTATTTAATAAACTATAATAATTTTTATTAACAGTGTATATATAGTGTAGTTAGTAGTGTGTATATAGTTGCTAGTGTATAATACAATATGTATCGACAAAAGCGCTCACTAGTATGGAAGTATTTTGAAAAAAAGACACCAACAACTGCGATGTGTCTCTTATGTAAAAAAGAATATAAAAATGCAGGAAACACTAGCAATTTGCATGAACACTTGAAACGCAAACATTTTACAGTGCTTGAAGCGAATCGAGAGCGGGATGAAGAACCAGCAGAATTGATAGACAGTGATGCACCTGTTATACCTGGAACAGTAATACAGGATATAACACCTGTGGCATCCACTTCGAATGCACCAACTACAGTGCAAAGACCGCAGGTACATTTAAGGCAATTGACCTTGAGGACAATTTCAAATGAACTGCCTCAAACAAAAATTATGAAATTAAACAGTCTGGTGGTAGCGATGATTTGTAAAGACTTGCAAACTTTAAGCATTGTTGAGGATAAAGGATTTATTGAATTCGTCAAAGAACTGGAACCTCGCTATGAATTGCCAACTCGACGAACTTTAGGACGTACCATTTTACCGCAAGTATATGCTGATACTAAAATTAAAATTTTGCAAAACCTGGAACAAACAAATTACGTCACCATTACAACAGATATCTGGTCAAATTTAAACACGCAATCTTTTCTAACGGTTACCAGTCATTACATTCTTCAAAACAATCTATATTCAAACGTATTAGCCACTATCGTTTTAGATGAAAGTCATACAATTGAATATATAACAAGAATAATACGAGGCACTTTAATAGAATTTAATATAGCAGATAAAACTGTTGCAGTTGTAACTGACAACGCTGCCAATATGATAGGTGCTGTACGTAGTCTGGGATATTTACATCTGCCATGTACAGCACACACGTTAAACTTAGTTGTCAATGACTCAATTAGTGCTATTCCAGATATTGTTAGCACATTAAAAACTTGCCGTTCTATAGTCACTCATTTTAAAACTAGTGTTACCGCAGCAGACAAATTAAGGGAGATACAAACCCAAATGAAATTACAACATTTGAAATTAAAACAGGATATACACACACGATGGAACTCCTCTGTCATAATGCTGGAGAGACTATTTGCACTGAATGTTCCTTTAACTGCATCTGTGGCATCATTATCAAAATTACCCAAAAATTTTGCAATGCCAAATGCACAACAGTGGGGAATTATAAATGACATAATAAAATTGTTAAAACCAATAGAATATATAACTACAGACCTATGTGCAGAAAAATATTGCACAGCTTCCAAAATTGTGCCGTTAATAACTGGTATCCAAAATGCTATAGAAAACATTAGACCCACGACAAGGCCTGGCGATTTATTAAAAATTAATTTATTAAATAATATTGATATTAGATTTGATTACATAGAAACAAATAAAATTACAAGCGCAGCAACTATACTAGACCCCCGGTTCAAAACGGCAGTTTTCCAAAATAATATTAACGCACACACAGCAAAAACAGCCATAGAATCAGAAATTGAAACTTTACTAAATGTTGGACATAATGAAAATAGGGTTAGGAATCCAGAACAAGACGAAGAGTCACAGGACCAAAATACAGGATTCTGGAATTTTTATTTAAATAAAGTTTCGCACTTAACGAGCCATAGCTCCACACCTTCAGAAAGGGCAGAAAATATAACAAAACAATACTTAGAACTGCCGTATGAAGATATTAAAAATAAGCCTATAGAATTTTGGAAGACCCATGGACACACAATGCCCGAATTAAAAAAAATAAGTGAAAAATATTTATGCACACCTGCAACTTCCGTACCATCAGAAAGAATATTTTCAAAAGCTGGCCAGATTATGTCCGAAAGGAGAAATAGATTATCCACAAAAAATTTAAATCAAATCGTTTTTTTAAATTTTAATATGGAATAACGGGTAGGTCAAAATATCAGATATTTGTATAAACATTTTGTTAGATGAAATTCTTTTACTCTTAAATCCCTAATATAGCAATATTTACTCTAGGAGAAGGAAGAAATACACAAAAGTACACCAACCTAACCACTAAATCTGACTAAATCGAATGATTTCAGCCGACTAAAAACTATCGACTACATAGTCGATAGTATGTCGCAACTAAATAGTAAGTAGTCGATACTTTAAATTATTCGATGGTGCCCATCACTAGTCGCGAGTGCTGGCGCGTCTGCCGACGGCTCTGCAGGTGCGCCCTCAGGTGGGCGGGGGGTATTCCCCCTCCTGCGCCCCCCCCCCACTCGACCTCCAAGAAGAAGGGGACCGGCCCCTCGCTGCCCCCGGCTTCGTTGCCCGGTGCTCTGGCGGAGATGGGTGCACGTGGGGGGGGGGGGGTTCGGCCCGTGACTGCCCCTCGCGCGCGCGGCCGTCTTGTGCCCGTCGCTGCGGGGGATGGGGCGGGTTCTCCACACCAGCTTACCCCCTCCCAGGTAAGACAGAAGCGAAGGGAGGCCGCTAAGAAGGCTGGGGCGGCGGCTGCCCCCGCGACGCCTACTGCGTCACGTGCCCCGGCCCCGGCCTCTGGGTCGGGCGTCGCCGCTCAGGACACCTGGGCCCAGGTTGTGGGCCGTAAGGCGCAGAGGGCGGCGCGAAAAGCGGCCAGAACGGCCGCTGGTGGGGACGATGCGGGGGCTGTGCCGACGACGGCGGCTCCCCGACAGGTCCCCGCACCCGGGTCTGCCCCGGTTGCAGTCCCGCGCGCTCGCAGGTGACTATCACCGCCCCCGCGGGAGGGGAGAAAGATTTTCCCGCGCGGGTTGCCGGCGCAATGGCGGCCATAAACGTCGCCGACCTCGGTATCGCGGCGAAGCGATCGAGGCGCGCCGTAACCGGGGGGTCGATCCTGGAGATACCAGGATCACAGGGCTCAGCCAAGGCTGCCGCCCTCAAATCGAGGCTAGCGGAGCAGCTGGGGGGCACCGGCATTAAGGTGCACTGCCTCCAGAAATTGGCCGAGTTCCGGGTGTGCGGGCTGACGGAGCTGGCATCCGTGGAGACGGTTCGGGGGGGGCATCGCAGCTCAGGGGGCCTGCGCGGCGGATGATGTCTCGGTTGGCGCTAAGCGCCCGGACACCGCCGGGCTTTTCTCTCTCTGTGTCCGCGCACCCGTGGCGGCTGCTGCCAAGCTGTTAAGGGCGTCCACCGTCGTGGTGGACACCCTGGTGGCCCGCGTGGTGCCGCTCGCACAGCGGAGGCTCCAATGCTTCCGCTACCTAGAGTTTGGCCACGTCAGGGCCAAGTGCAGCAGCCCCGCCGACAGGAGCGGCGTGTGCTACCGCTGTGGTGGCGAGGGACACGCGGCGCGGCGCGGCGGCGGACCTCCCCAGCGGGCACAGAATGGGGGGACCGTCTTGTCGGCCCCCTCCTGTGGCCCGCGCCGCGGCCCGGGGCCGAAAAGGTAAGAAGCCGCTCCCGGCATCGTCGTCTGTCAGGGTGGGCTCCTCCCCGCCTGCGGATGACCCCCCGCGATCCCCGCGACCACCGCGTCTCCGCCCCCGGCGTCCCCGCCGCATGCTACGGAGACCGGACTCCTGGCCTCGTCATCTATGGCCGGGGCGGGCGCCGGTAAGAGGAAGGACCGCGAGGAGCCGGATGCAGCCTCCCTTCCTCGGCGCCCGGGGGGTCCCCCGTGTTGGATGGGGGGTAGAAGAAGAGGGAGAAAGGGGGGAGCAGCCAAGGGTTCCCCCCTGCGGGGCCGCCGCCTGTTGGGAGGGAGGCCTTTTTAAAGGCCAAGAGGATCCCTCCAGCGGTAAGCGGAACGACGGAGGAGGCGAACGCAGCCTCGTTCGGAGGTGCGTCCCACCTCGGGGACGACGAGAGAGAGCGTCCGGCGCCCACAGTTGCCACCGGGAGCGCGGTCTAGCCAGCGGAGGAGTCGGGGGAGGCCGATTCTGGGACTTGCTGATGTCTCGCGGCCCCCCGATACTCCTCACGAACGCGTGCCACTCCATGCGAGCGCACGACCTGCTTGAGCAGGCTCGCGTGGAGATGGGCGTCGGGCTGGCCATCATCACCGAGCCGTATCCGCTTGGGGACCGGTGTTTTCGGTCCACCAACCCGGATCGGCAGGTGGCGATGACGTGGGAAGTGGGACGGGGAGCCCCGTCGTGCGTGTTCGCCCGGCACGGGCGGGGCTGGACGGGAGCGAAGTGGGGGAACCTCCTAGTGGTCGGCTGCTACCTGGCACCAAGATTGAGCGTCCCGGAGTTCGAGGATCGGCTGAGCGAGATGGGGGCGTTTCTAGCCCCCAATTGGCTCAGCCAGTGGTCCTCCTGGGGGATTTTAACACCCGCGCTCGCGAGTGGGGCGCCCCCAGAACAGACTGCCGGGGCAAGGTGCTCCTCGTGTGGACGGAGGCAATGGGGTTCGTCTTGAAGAACCCCTACGCGGTCACGACGTTCCGCGGATCGCGGGGCGAGTCGGGTATCGATCTCGTCTGGGTAAACCCCACGGCCGCAGCGATGACGTCGGACTGCTGGGTGGCGGAGGAGTCGGAGACTGGCTCCGACCACATGTAAGTCATGTTGGCTACCTCCGCCGCCACGCCTCCTGCCCCTCGAGCCGCCAGACAGCCGCCGCGTTGAGCGCTCAAAAAGCTCGACGCTAGCGCGGCCCAGATGGCGTCCTCCGTCGTCGCCTGGCCTTCCCTGCCAGGCGACGTCCTCGACGACCCCTCTAACGGCGCCCTATGGCTCCGACCGGCGTTGCAGCGAATCTGCGACGCCGCGATGCCGCGAGTCGGGCCACCGGGTGGAGGTCGGAGGTCGGTGCACTGGTGGTCAGAGGAGATCGCGGATCTCCGCGCCGCGTGTGTTATCGCGTAACACCAGTATACCAATTGGGGCCTTTACACGGACGTTCTTTTCTGACACTTTTGCGCGTCACACGCCAGCGCGGCACGCATTTGGCGTGGCGTGCCGGAACGTCGGAGGGAGCGCGCTCCTTCTCGCAGGCCAGAAGATCGTACCCATCACTACTTAGAGACAGCGAGTTCGGGCTCCCATTTCTACGTCGACTCTACATGCTTTTTCCAGGAACCAGCGCAGTCTTGTATTGTGTACTTCCTGTTCCATGTATATTATCGACCTGCGAAACAATCGGCAAGACACGATCGCGAAATACGTATGTTCGCGAAAAGTATACGAATTCCTCGATATACCTGGCTTATAGAGGATATCATAAATGGTTTTACTGTAGGGCACACTGAAACATCTGTTTTTACGAAGCAACATTTGGTGTACCTGAAGGTGCTATAAATTATGGAAATGGTTTATTACTCGGTTATAACGACTGTATTGCGATCTGCATTCTTCTTCCAGACGAAAAGTTTCCACCTCATCGGAAGTTCTTGCTAGCACCTTGTGCGCGGTTAGAAGTGTGGCGCGCCGGAATTCCACGTTCTTGCGTGCGAGTAGAACCGTTGTCAGGCGTGTCGCGTCCAAAAAAGTGTGGCGCGGTAACCTCGACTTCAGAAAAGTTTACATAAGAGATAGAAAAGGTAGTTAGAAAAGGAAAGCGGCACTTGAAACCAAGAGTTTGGCGTGGCGCGTGGAGTTTCCGACAGTGCGGAAAATTCTGAGGCGCGCGGCGCGCCTGGCAGCCAAGACTCTTCGAGCCGCTACAAGCGGTAGGAAGTGAACGAGAATTTTTTCAAACCAAAGAATTAAATATATTTACTTCCTGCTTTGTGGCTTCATTTGCTAATCTTTAGGGAATATGAAAAAAAAATTGTATGCAATATTATGATCGAAATAATTGTGAAAATTTTGTTTTATGAAGGCTGCTCGGATTTGGTGGTCCGAACGATGATCAGAACGAGCAAAGAACATGGCTGATTGGCCAAATTTTCCTTAGAGAGGAGGGACGTTCCCTCTGCAAGTTCGACGGTGTAGGACGGAACACCCACACCCCCTCTGGATAACGTAGAGGTGTAAAAGTAGACATCTGCGTATCAAAACTAGCCAGATTGATCGGTCAGAATCTCGCCCAGGGTCGCGGTTTATAACCGTATTATCCCGCGGGTCTGCTGGGGGAACCCGCCGAAGGAGCAATATACAGATTAACTCAGGAAGAAATTCGAAATCACTGACAAACGGCACGATGTTCATTTTCCATTTTCGACATCTGGCAGACAAATGTTTGCCGCCGAAACCATCGAAAACAAGCAATTAACTACTTAGGTAGTTGTAAACCAGGGTTGACTAACTGGTGGCTCGCTTGAATTTTCGTCGCACGCAAACCTCGACTCAAGAGGCAACCCTACCAATAAGCCGTGCCTCGACCGGTTTCAAGGACTTCGACCCTCGAGTCCAGGAAGGCCGTATAATATTGCCCCCTAAAAAGTGACGAATCAAAAATTCTACATTTTTCATCGGATCTTGGCGAAAGTGGTGTGAATATGTTTTCCCGATGAAAATGGTCCAAAAACGACACAAATCGGATTTTAATTAAGGAATCTTCATCAAAAATTGAATTCCAAAATTTCGTTAAATATAGTTCGATTTACATGAAGTTTGGTATAATTTTCATTTGAAAAACATAAGAAATGCATCGGTATCACTTCCATATCGATACGATAAAGAATAAAGAATACAGCTTTTCCGTAACAGGTATGAATCCTCGGCCGACCGCAGCGAATCGAGGTCGGCGACCCACAGTCGAGGGTGAAATATTCATTACAGCATGTTAAGAGATTCCTTATTCGTTATCGTATCGATATGAAAATAACACTAATGGATTCATGGCGTTCTCTCAATTAAAATTATCACAAATGTCATGCAAATCGGACTACTTTCACACAAGCAATACAAATTATAAAAGGGGTAGGCATTTCTTAAACTCACTCTCTTATCGTATCGATTCCTGGCTCATCCTGGAGTCCGACGAGAGTGCAACTTATCCAAAAGTATTGTTACGATTTTGGTAGGGCATAACACGAGTTTACTGAACAGCAACGATAACAGAACATTAACAGCGGGTAACGAACACAATCAGTTAGGCGGAATACAATATCGAGACGTCTGCTAGTAATGGTGGCTGACTTTCGAGAGACAGCTTGAGAGACGATCGATCGGATTTCGTAGGCCAAATCGGGCCTTGGATTTCCATCCAAGGGGTGTTCGCAACAGTATGATTAGATCGATGTACACTCTGTGATCGGTAGGGTGAGCGAAATAATTGTGAAAATTTTGTTTTATGAAGGCTGCTCGGATTTGGTGGTTTGAACGATGATCAGAACGAGCAAAGAACATTGCTGATTGGCCAAATTTTCCTTGGAGAGGAGGGAACTTCGGAGAGGGGGCCGTGGCAGCAAGGCGGAGGGGCCCCTGGTGACTCGCGAGCCACCAGTTAGTCAACCCTGGTTTACGACTACCTAAGTAGTTAATTGCTTGTTTTCGATGGTTTCGGCGGCAAACATTTGTCTGCCAGATGTCGAAAATGGAAAATGAACATCGTGCCGTTTGTCAGTGATTTCGAATTTCTTCCTGAGTTAATCTGTATATTGCTCCTTCGGCGGGTTCCCCCAGCAGACCCGCGGGATAATACGGTTATAAACCGCGACCCTGGGCGAGACTCTGACCGATCAATCTGGCTAGTTTTGATACGCAGATGTCTACTTTTACACCTCTACGTTATCCAGAGGGGGTGTGGGTGTTCCGTCCTACACCGTCGAACTTGCAGAGGGAACGTCCCTCCTCTCTAAGGAAAATTTGGCCAATCAGCCATGTTCTTTGCTCGTTCTCATCATCGTTCGGACCACCAAATCCGAGCAGCCTTCATAAAACAAAATTTTCACAATTATTTCGATCATAATATTGCATACAATTTTTTTTCATATTCCCTAAAGATTAGCAAATGAAGCCACAAAGCAGGAAGTAAATATATTTAATTCTTTGGTTTGAAAAAATTCTCGTTCACTTCCTACCGCTTGTAGCGGCTCGAAGAGTCTTGGCTGCCAGGCGCGCCGCGCGCCTCAGAATTTTCCGCACTGTCGGAAATTCCACGCGCCACGCCAAACTCTTGGTTTCAAGTGCCGCTTTCCTTTTCTAACTACCTTTTCTATCTCTTATGTAAACTTTTCTGAAGTCGAGGTTACCGCGCCACACTTTTTTGGACGCGACACGCCTGACAACGGTTCTACTCGCACGCAAGAACGTGGAATTCCGGCGCGCCACACTTCTAACCGCGCACAAGGTGCTAGCAAGAACTTCCGATGAGGTGGAAACTTTTCGTCTGGAAGAAGAATGCAGATCGCAATACAGTCGTTATAACCGAGTAATAAACCATTTCCATAATTTATAGCACCTTCAGGTACACCAAATGTTGCTTCGTAAAAACAGATGTGTTACAATAAAGATTAGCGGATCGGTGCACGGAAGCTCTTACACAATTAGCAAAGCACAGAGTTTATTCAAAGCGATTAGGACAGCAAGACAACGTATCTTGTAGAGTTTGTAGATTTAAGTTACAGTTATAATTCGAGTATATTTACAAGGTCGGGCACAATAAATTAACAGTTATTTACTGAACACTTTGGAACAATTATTTCACGCACGTTGGTTTAGTTATTACTAAAAGAAGCCTTAGTTTTAAGTGAAGCGTGCGAAGCAAGGTCGCAACGCGTAGCGATTCGAAGTAGTTTCGAAAGAAAGCGCAAGCAAGGTGCTTAATCAAAGTCTTAGTATCGCGTACAGAGAGCGTCTGAATTCCAGGAAATCGGCAGTGATTTCCTGGAAGGAAGAAGAGTCCCCCTTCCATCGATCGCAGGTTGATGGAAGGGGCAGTGATCGACGCTCCACATGAGTCAGCGGGCCGTTACCAATGCCTAATTACCGGTAGGCCTGGGAGATGGCGTAAATAGTGTCGCTTTCGCGAACAGATGTTTCAGTGTGCCCTACAGTAAAACCATTTATGATATCTAGAGACGCGGTAGCGTCTCGACGCCAAGTACAGGAAAAAAGTACAGGAAAGACACCCTATATATGGCGACTGTCGCTACTGCTATCATTTACTGGTCGCCGAGCTAATCCAACCTAACCTGAAACTTATTTCATTAATATCTCATCACGCCTGCAATATTTCCTAAATTTAATGGTATTTTTCTTATGTAAACCACATATAAGCTTTCGAATAAGACCAAGTTCAATAAAATCGGTCCACGCATGACAGAGATATCGTAATATCATGTCATGGATCTGTCAGAAACGGTAAGATTTTTCTTCTGATTCTGATTCTGATTCTGATTCTTCTTCTCCAGTCAAAATTTTCGTCGACATAATACGTATATACGCGTTACACGCACACCTTCAGCCAAGAAACTAGTGTATGTTTCGTTCGTCGACTCTCGGGATTATTCGGCCGGGATCGTCGTCCATCATTGTATATATATATACCTATTTATACTATTTTGAATTTTATAACCTACCAAGTGTCATTCCATCATAACCTGCAAGTGTCAAATAAGGTACGTTGTCCAAATTTGAAATGTCACGAGTTTTTACACTAAATAGGCGACTGAATTATTGTCTCAATTAATAAGGTAAGTCGCCAAATTTATTTAATAGATTTCTTATGTAGAGTCGCAGACTTGGAAGTTGTCTGGAGAAGGTTCGACAGAGAAGCACCTTTTGTCGCATAAGTTCCTAGAAATTTGTACCATGCTTGTACAAAATAATATATTGTAGTAGAAAATTGCATTGAATTTAAATTGCCAGATATTTGTATTTGTATACCAGTTTTTATTTTATGTAAAGCTTATTATATTATAGATAGAAATGAAGGGGACGCACAGGACTTCGATAAAAATGAAGGAGACGCACAGGCTTGGATAGTAGAATTGAAGGGGACGCACAGGCTTGGATGGATAGAAATGAAGGGAATGCACAGGCGTGGAGGTTGTCCGGAGAGAAGATTAGATAGATAGACAGAGCATCTTGTTTCGCACAAGTTTCTGGAACTTTGTCAAATAAGGTAAATCGACAAAATTTGTCTAACGACATAGCATTAAGAATTATTAAGAAAATAGGTTATGGTGGACTGCTTGCAATGTAAAGCAAGTCACATTAGTAAAGAAAGTACACTGAAAACACATCTCCGTTGATGCTTTTCAATCTTTTGTGAAAGACATTCGTAATACTATAATTAATGAAATCCACAGTAGTTTCTATGCTATTCATTAATTTTACTAGTTTTCCATTAACAATATTTCAATTCACCAATAAATATACTAAACCAACACCAATAAAAATATTGAATCTCTTCATTCATTTTCGCTAAATTACCATTAGCATTTTTTAAATATCCTCCAACAAAACTTTCTACCATATGGTCTCACCTCCTTCGGACACATTATGTAGTCTCTACACTCACTAGAGCAAAAGGCTACTCTATAAGTTCTACATTAAGGTATATAACTAAAATGTGGCTTTTATATTTATTTACAGATAATCGAAGCAGAAGATGATGCAGTGCGATCTACATCAGAGAAAAAAATTTATTGAAACATAGCATTATTATTATTATATTAATTAAATGAGTTTATTCATATGCTTGTTTTATATCTGAAAATTCAAATTTTTAAATAAATCAATTCCACCAATCCCAATTATCCGAAGTTTATTCGTAGTTTGATATCACAAAAAAATGAAGATAATAATAAATATAATATTAAAAATTATCTAAAGTCATTCGCTATGCAAATTATCTTTTGTAAAAAGAAGTGAGATCCCCCCAAAAAACTTCAAATAAGTAAAAAAATTACGCCAAGTACATGAAATCACAAAAAAATAGAAGAAAATATACAATCCCACCCAAAATAGAAGGAAATATACAATATAAAAAAATATGTGAAATCAAAATGAGCTGCAAGTACATAAAGGTGCTTTCCAACTGCGCTTAGGATGACACAACTACAAATACACAGCTAAAATGCTGTGTTCGTACATTCTATTACTCATATCGCGGACATTTTAATTAACCCATCAGAATAAAAGAATCCCATTTAAAAACATTGTTGTAAATTAATAGCTTTACAAAATTAATGATATACAAAAATTGCGCGAAATATAACAATGGTTATTTATATAATGATATTTTAATAGGAATAAATATTTTATTCAAAATACTTGGCGCTGCGAAACCGAAAAAATGTTAATTGGTTTAGTATTAATAATTTGCAACAGCTCCCTTACAATGTATACCTACACACATTCACGAACGCACGCACAAGAAAGAAAGGAAAAGATTAATGCAATTTATACATATTTATTCAGTTTAGCAACACCAATTCGGGGAGCAGCGCCAAGTATTTTGAATAAAATATTTATTCCTATTAAAATATCATTATATAAATAACCATTGTTATATTTCGCGCAATTTTTGTATATCATTAATTTTGTAAAGCTATTAATTTACAACAATGTTTTTAAATGGGATTCTTTTATTCTGATGGGTTAATTAAAATGTCCGCTATATGAGTAATAGAATGTACGAACACAGCATTTTAGCTGTGTATTTGTAGTTGTGTCATCCTAAGCGCAGTTGGAAAGCACCTTTATGTACTTGCAGCTCATTTTGATTTCACATATTTTTTTATATTGTATATTTCCTTCTATTTTGGGTGGGATTGTATATTTTCTTCTATTTTTTTGTGATTTCATGTACTTGGCGTAATTTTTTTACTTTTTTGAAGTTGTTTGGGGGGTCCTCTATAAGCCAGGTATATCGAGGAATTCGTATACTTTTCGCGAACATACGTATTTCGCGATCGTGTCTTGCCGATTGTTTCGCAGGTCGATAATATACATGGAACAGGAAGTACACAATACAAGACTGCGCTGGTTCCTGGAAAAAGCATGTAGAGTCGACGTAGAAATGGGAGCCCGAACTCGCTGTCTCTAAGTAGTGATGGGTACGATCTTCTGGCCTGCGAGAAGAAGCGCGCTCCTTCCGACGTTCCGGCACGCCACGCCAAATGCGTGCCGCGCTGGCGTGTGACGCGCAAGTGTCAGAAAAGAACGTCCGTGTAAAGGCCCCAAATGCCCGCCGTCGGGACCGACGGCGGGTAACGGAGGACCGGCTGCAGGAGCGCCAAGAGCTCCGTGCGGCCATAGCCCGGGCCAAAACCCGTTCGCAGGAGGAGTTCCTCGCGACCCTCAAAGAGGACCCTTGGGGGCGCCCGTATAAGGCCGTGTCGATCAAACTCGGACCTTGGGCGCCCCCTGTCACGGAGGGCCTCGAGCCCCGGTTTCTTCAGGAGGTCTTGTCGGCGCTGTTCCCCCCTCCCCCGGTTCCTGGGGAGGGTGGCGTCGACGTATCGGGAGATCCGGGGCTGACATGGGGCAACGACATAGCGGATGCCCCAGGGGTCACGGACGAGGAGCTCGCGTCCGCGGTGCAACGAATGCGTTCGAAGAACGCTGCACCCGGACCGGACGGAGTGCCCGGACGAGTTTTGGCCTGCGCGATGGGCGCCCTTGGGAGCGGCCTCAGGCGCGTGTTCGGCGCGGCCTTGAGGGCCGGAAGGTTCCCCCGCGCCTGGAAGGAAGCGAGGTTAGTGCTGCTGCGGAAGCCCGGAAAGCCCGCAGAGTCACCCTCGGCCTGTCGGCCGATTTGTCTCCTAGACGACGCGGGCAAGCTCTTGAAGCGCATTGTCACTGCCCGCCTCTTGGACCACCTCGGAGCCGCGGAGTTCCCGGATCTGTCGGACCGCCAATTCGGCTTTAGGCGGCAGCGATCGACGGTAGACGCCATTCTACTGGTCAGGTCGCTGTCGCGCCGGGCGGTCGAGGGGGGGGGGGGGGTGGCGGTGTCAGCGTGGCGGTGTCATTGAACATCGCCAACGCGTTTAACACCGTCTCCTGGGCGGCGATCGAGCGGGCGCTGGTCTTTCATCGCGTCCCGCTCTACCTTCGCCGCCTGATCTGGGATTACCTCCGCGGCCGGGTGGTCTCCTACGTCGGTCGAGACGGAGACGGGGTGGCTCGCGTGCACCGCGGCGTGCTACAGGGGTCCGTTCTAGGACCCCTGCTATGGAATGTGGCCTACGACGCGGTGCTGCGGGTAGAGATGACATCGCCTGACGTGTCGTTCGTGTGCTATGCCGACGACACGCTGGTGGTGGCTACCGGGCAGAAATGGCTGGCGGCACTGGACCTCGCTGAGAGGGCACTGCGGCTCGTTATCCCCGCTGACTGCGGAAGAATTACACTCTGAACAGCTACAAGGGGTGACCAAATTAAACGTAGTTTATTCACAAGGCCGAATCATCTTGTCGCTCGACATCCCTTTACTCGATCAAATTCCCTTCGAACTTTACTACCTTCAACCGTGCCCTTCTTTTCAAACTATATCGACCAATGTCTCTACGCCAATATTCATAAAATCCAGTACAGCATACTTAGCAATCAGCCGAAGTAACTCCCAATACTTCATGCCTGATGAAAACTACATTAAAGGATGCAGAAACCACCCCAGAATGTACATGTGTGAACTCAGTCTACCACTCCAGGACTTGGAAAAAGCACCAAGCTGCGAGACGGATGCTCTATTAAAACCACAAAACATCAAGTGGCCTAGCTGCAACATCCAGGCCCTTCCTGGAAGCCGAACCTTTCTCAAGAAAATGAACACACCCAACACCTGGCTGTATTCCGTTAAGGACACCCTGGCACTGCAAGTCCGATGCAACAAACATGCAGCCGGCTATGAAGTGTTGCAGGGGGCAGGAATACTACAACTCAAGAGGGACTGTGAGGCCAAAATCGGGACTGACCAGATTTGGGCATCCGGAGTAGACACCGAGGAATTAACGACTATCTACTAACCATCCATTGGCATAAACATTTCGGAAATCCTGCCGACCCTCACGGAACATCACGTCAAAATATTAACTGACCACCTAGAAAAGGAACCACAAGGAACTCTTCATAATTCCCATACGAAAGCAAATGCAATCGCACTGGAGGACATAGAGAGACAGGCAAGAGAGTTAGCGACCCATCACTGGACCGAAAATTTATCGACATATGTTACCTACGGACTACCAGGACTAGGTGGCACTATCATAATCATCCTTATCGTTTGGATTGGATACCGGTTTCTAAGGACACGCCGGAATCAACATCCTGAGCCCTTAAGGAAAGAGACAAAGGTTAATATAGAAATGAAACCACACCGTCCTACCCCTCAAATAATTTCCAGACCTCGTCCTCTTGCTATTACATCTTTTCCCCCTGACCTACCCGTTATACCAGCCACGAGGACAAGAGACGGAGCCCACGTAGAACAAGCGAGAAGTTTCGCGGTTTCCGAGCCATACTTCAAAGTATTCTAAGAAGTACCTTGCTGATAACAGCAAGAACCCCCGCGCGTTAGCTTTAAGAATCCATCCCCACGAAGCGCTCTGCTGCGAAAATTAGATGGTAGGGATAATAGCATATAAGGTAGCAATTAAGTAAAGCAAGGACAGTCAACACGAGTTTTTCTTTATCGCAACAAACCATATTAAAATCGGAAATAAAATGTACGCGCCAAAGTTCGACGACACGAAGCCGCGGGACACACCCTGGATTGTACCGGCCGGCGCGGAGCAAAGGAACTCCACCACACACGTTAGGTAAATTAAATACCAAATTGTAATCACTTAAAGTGACGCGTACGAATTGTAATTTTTCTCGTCCCGTTTAATTCGCAGCATAACGTCGCCCGGCACTATCGCCATCGCCACCACGGCCAACACAGCCCAAGCCCCACCCCCTCCCTTTATAATTATTAGTTTATATTATTAGCTTTTCCCCTTTTTGTGCATACGCTTTATTATTATTAGCTTCTTCCCCTTTTGCTTCTATCCATATGTACTACCATTTATTACTATTACTGCTATTATTATCCTAAAAGTTTTTTTTTTCTTCCCCTTATTATTATATTCAGTTTTGCTTCTCTTCGCTTCTATTGTAACAATATATGGGTTTTTCTGATAAAGTGAAATACGAACTATTTATTGTAATTCCTTTGCGCCCCTTAGATTTAATAGTGTAATCGTAATTTTAAGCCGTCTAGCGAAAGGTAACGCGCGGCCAGCTTCACACGGGTTGACGACGAAACAGCCTCGCGAGACCGTTTCGTGTCTAGGTGGGGAGGTGATACATGGGCCCTTCAGGTCCATTCCGTGCTCGCTGTCCTCGCGTATTTTTCCTACGGCGACTCAGCGGAATCGCTTCGCGCGTGTCGGTCACGTTGCGACGAACGTGAAGCAAGCGGGTGGATACCGCGACCATGAACGGGTCCGGAAATTTCCAAAAGAATGCGAGCGACAACTGCCGACGGGGCTGTTTTCCCTATTCAGGAAACCGGTCCGAGGTTCGGCCCGCGATCGAGAGCCGCGGGACGGGGATTCGTTTTCGAGAGCTCGTGCTAGGAAGTTGCGACCAGCCAGCGGGCCGCCTAGAAACCGCGACCTCGCCTCAACGTAGATACCGCGACATCCGTCCGGACGGTCGAGATGAGCCCTGGGTATCTTCTTCCGACACACCGCGAACGGCCTAGCCGGGAGAGCCCTTGAGCGAGGTACGAACCGCCGTTGACACTGCGAAGACGTGCGACGGAACGAGATAGCGAGATCATCGACGGACTCCGATTGCGCCGACTTCCGTGTGCTACCCGAGAGCACAGCGAGCGACCACGACCTGCGCTAGGTTGAACGACCGACAGAGCGTACAAAGCGATAAACGGCAAGCGTGCCGAAACCCGAGCTCACTGCGATAGCAGGGACGGAGCGACGTCCCTAGGGTATGTTCTTACATTATTTTTATCTATCATTCAGAATATACCGTCAAGGACCCAATTCCTGATCACTTAAGATGCAAAGGGAGCAGTTTCTGATCAACCTAAAATAATTTACTATGAACTATAAAATGTTTGCGTATAAATTTAAAAATACTTCATAATTATTTAATAATTTTTTGGAATAAATTTGTATCGTGATAAACTTATTATTTGGTATTTATATACTAAACTGATCAGGAATTGGGTTCTGATCAGGAACTGGGTCCTTGACGGTATTTTACTGTGTTATTTTCCCTTGAATTCCGAGTCACCATTGATTTAAACCCCTTCACTCCTTATCCTCTCACGGTAAGTTTAGTCAAGGCGTGCTTCAGCACCTTAACCGAGCAAGAACCCCGCGAATCACCCTAGCCGCTCAGGGCGATTCGCCCAAAGTCCCTTCAGGACGTAACAAAGCGCTCGGTCTGCGAGTCGCCTTCGATAAAACGGAGGCGGTATGGCTCGCGGACAGGTTTGGGACTGGCATCCCCAACAGGGCGTCTCTCAGAGTCGGGGAGGTCTGCATCAGGGTCGGCCGATCGATGAAGTATCTCGGTCTGACCCTGGATACCTACTGGCGATTTGCGCGTCATTTTCGGGTCCTGGGCCCCAGGTTGGAGCGACAGGTGTTCGCCTTCGGGCGCATCATGCCCAACCTGGGAGGCCCTCACGAAGCAGTTCGGCGACTCTATGTGACGGTTGTCCGGTCCATGGCACTCTACGGAGCGCCGGTCTGGGCCGGTGGCCTGGAGGACTGTCGCGTGGGGCGAGACCTTCTCGCGAAGGTTCATCGCCGCGCGGTCCTCCGTGCCGTGCGGGCTTACCGCACGGTGTCACACGCCGAGCTGTCGGCGCTGGGTGGGTCCCCTCCATTCCACCTGCTCGCTGAGATGGAGGTGGAGGTATACTTCGCGTCGCACGATCTCAGCGGAGCGAGGGACCCCCAGGCGCCGGACGGACCCGACGCGCGGGACCAGGACCGGCGACGCATGGGAGCTAAATGGATCGAGTGGCTCTCCCTCCCGGAACATCGGGAGGAACGCGTCGTCGGGGCGCTGCTGCCCATTCTTGGCGAAAAGGGTGGGGCGCAGGTACGGCAGGCTGACCTTCCGCCTGACACAGATGATCACCGGAGTCGGTTGCTTCGATGACTTCTTGTGTCGTATCGGGCGGGAGGAGTCGTCGCAGTGCCACAGTTGCGGCCGGAGCGACGAGGACTCGGGCTGCAGCTCGGTCCCGACCTCTCGCTGGCGACGGTCGTGCGTCGCATGGCAGAGGATCGGGACTGTTGGACGGCCATGGCCTCCTTCTCTGAAGCGATTATGCTGGAGAAGGAGGAAGTGGAGAGGGACCGCAAGAGGGCGGGGCTTCGCCCTCGCCACGCGGCCACGAGAAGGCGGCGCGGTAGAGGATGACCCGGGAGGTCGTGCGGCGACATAGTTACGTAAGTCGCCCCGCTCCCTCGGGCCGCGTCGTCCCGCTACTCCCCGTCCTCTGGGAGTGGGATGGGGCCGTGCCACGTAGCGGGCGCGGCCGTTATGCCCTGTGCGCCCCCTCTGTGAGAGGGGGGTGCGCTCTAATGGGCGCTGGAGCGGAGTCGGAGGTGCGGCGACCCTCGTTGTTATGAAGGGCCGCCGCGGACGATGCGACGAGTTGCTGCCGTGGTCGGTGAGTCGTAGCATTGGACTCGCCAGGGCCGCGGCGGCGTCGCGGGGAACGGTGAAGGGGGGGGGGGGGGAGCGGCAGCTGCCGTTCCCGTCCGAGCGATCGAGCTCTCTCGGGGCAAGACGGGCGGCCGATGGTGGGCCGCCCATAGACGTTTTAGTCAGCCATCCGACCGGGGTGTTCTTCTCGGTTAGGGTGGTTCGGGCGGCCCTCGAGGCCGTCAGCGCCTCGGCCCGGTCACTCGACCGCAGTTACGCGGCGACCGGGTAGGAGCTCGATCGCGGGGTGGGGGTATCGGGGGGCACCACCCGCCCTAGTAGCAGCAACCCCGGAAGAGGCGACGCGGGCGCGTGATCCGTCGCGCGTCGCCGGTCCCGGAGACTATTGTTGGGGGAGGTTAGGATACTCCCCCAGGGACGACCCCGTTGAGGGGACCTCGCGCGGGGTTGCATGCAGCGCAGGGGGGGAGGGTAGCGAACGTATCGCTCGATTGATTTCGCGCTCAAATCCCTCCCCTCAGGCGCGCAGCTCCGCGCGCGAGGTAGATCACCTTGGTGGTTTTCGTCGGTTCGTGTCCCACATAGCCCCCTGCCCGCCCACGCGGGCGGGGGTATCCGTGGGGATTTCCACCACGTAAAACAACCAAAAAAAATAAAAAATTTTAAACCCAAATCCACGATTAAAAGTAAGTATATATCAGTTCGTATTGTCGTATTAATTATAATTATATGTAAACGTATGGCCGTGGCCGGCCGTAGCAATCGAATGTATTTATGTCTGTGTAGGCACGGACGAATTCGACTGCGTTCAGCGTGGCCGCAAGGCGGAGGAGCCCCCGGCAACTCGTGAGTCGCCAGTTAGTCAACCCTGGTCTACGGGATAAGCATAGTGAAAAGTGCCCTTGAACCGATTTTAGCTGGCAATGCATCTTTCAATAGTGTAGCACAGGAAAACATTGTACACCAAGTTTCAACCCCCTATCTCAACCAGGAGGGTAGTTATAGGGTAAATTCGAATTTTTAGTTTTTGCCATATTTTTCCTATTTAATGGTCAGCAAAAATTCTAAAACAAATCTGAAATATTGTAGACATGATTGTATATGATTGTGAATTTTTTCAGATTTTTTCGTTGCAACTGCTAAGTGTAAGAAATAAAAAACGCAAAAAAATGTCGAAAAATGTACATTTCGTGTTGAAGTTTTCGAGCGACTAGATTTTGAATTTTACAGTAGTTAGATATTGACATGACTTTTATCTACAATTTTGATAATGGTATAGATAGAGGGCAACCTCACGGATTTTGACGCCCTTTAAATATGTTGTCAAGGACGTCCTCCTGAACAACTCTTTCCTCTAAATTTTTTGCGGTCGACCTTCGTTTTAGAGATATTCGCAAAATTATCTCTATATATGTTACTGTCACCTAGCCGTAGGTTTCGAGATATTTGCAAAAAAAGTAGATAAACGTTGATTTTAGGGTCCTTTGAATCCACGGTGGACTCGAGGTGGTCGGTCGCCGGATGGTTTAATCATAGATTTGGCAGACGGCACATTCCAGTTTATCACTTAAAAGAATATTTCTATCTTAATAATTGAACTTGAGACGCGCCGTCCGCGTCTATCAAAACCGCCAGGCGACCGACCACCTCGAGTCCACCGTGGATTCAAAGGACCCTAAAATCAATATTTATCTATTTTTTTTACAAATATCTCGAAACCTACGGCTAGGCGGCAGTAACATATATAGAGAAAAGTGGTTGAAAATGATGTCCATGGCACCATATTTCAAGGCCATTGAAATTGGGGATGGTTCCTCTAATGTGAATATTTACCAAAGATTTTTGCAATTATCTCGGAAACTAAGGTCGACCGCCAAAAAGTTTAGAGGACAAAGTTGTTCAGAATGATGGGCTTGACAACATATTTCAATCCTGTCAAAATCCATAACTCAAGTTCTGCGCTAGTGCGGCAGCGTTTGGAGAAAAAAAATGGAATATAATGTTTCGGCGCGTTTGCGTATCGCGAGGCGCGGCGAGGATTCAACAAAGCGGGATGCCGCCCAATTCCGAGGATCGCGTTTCTCCTCATGCGTTACGAGCGCGCGGCAAAAATTAAACAAAGTAGGGGGGATACGAAAATTCACATTTTCGGTGCCAGACCACAGACAGTCTACCGGGGAATTTTGTATTCTGATTAGTGTAGTTTGATCGTCAAACTGAAAGAGTACGAAAATGAAATTACATCAGTTTCTACTTTCTACGCATTACTGATGATCGCGAGGCGTTATTAGATTTTTTAATAGCGCACAAAGTTATACGCGAGTCAATTATCTGTAGAATTTGCGGTTTCTTCCTAACTATCAATCGGGAGACACTTTTATTACGCTGTTCAAGCGTGTCATATATTAGTCACAATAAGAAAAAGAAGTGTAAAGTGTACTGTGGTTACAAAATTCATGCTTTTCATGGGACATGGTTTGATAATATATGTTTAGATTGGCAAAATGTCTGCCGCCTTATTGCATTCTTTCTGTATTTTCGTCCTCCTCATAAGCAACTTCTCATGGATGAATTAGATATCACTGGAAAGACAGCCATCGACTGGATATCTTCTTGCCGAGAGGTAACATGCCATTTTGATAATTATTTACTTTACTGATTTCTCACCGATTTGGATGACCTTGAAATATGTTGTCAAGGTCATCATTCTGAACAACTTTTTCCTTGATTATAGTCAAATGTAAACTAATAATGTTAATACGTATCGTAAGAAAAAGCTATGGATTTTCCTCCCTTAGGGGGAAGGGATGTTGTGCCCAGGCAACGCCCAAGCACACGTGTTAGACATATTACACATATTATATTACGTTACGAAACGTTCGAGACGTTTCGAAGCTAAGACAGCCGCTAGCGACCGATCCCACAATGTCAGCAATATGCGAACGCAAGAAGGATATAAAACCAATGCGATTCCACAAATGGACGGATTCTAGACTTGACGCTCGACCTGTTAACACGGCTAAAACTTCTGTAAACCCCAGTCTAGTTTTAATTAGTCTCTGAATAAAGACTTAGTCTCTGAATTTAACCAACTTGGTGTAGTTCACCCAGTAGATTCCAATCTTTTGTTCACTCCCGAACCTACGATATTACCAAATCCCGTACCAGCCTTGCGAGCCATCACGCAGGGCACAACATCATGTTAATAATCATGTGAACTAACATCACTACTATCATATTCATCATCAGATTGGACCGGTGTAGTTTGATCATCACAATTTATAACAGGAGGCAATAATAAGTTTAATGCTTATTTGGGCAGAGATCGACGATTTTTTTGTGGTAATCGTCTCTTGCTGGTTATTATGGGATCTGAACTTAATAAAAAGTGGTTAAAAATATCCTGATTGCATTTTTCGCGGCTGCATTTTCGAGAAAAATGTTCACGATATTGTTTAAAATCTTTGTTGCGTCCTTCTTGATCTTCTTCTGTCAATTGATCAATTTGCAATACCTAAAGCAGCCGATATTATTTCAGGACCGTGAATGAGAAATTTGTGGACAGTGGGAGGCATACAGTACCATGGATATTTTTGTACAAGTCTAGCTGTAGGGGAGACAGGGGCTAGTTGGCTAACGAGGTTAGTTGACTAATTCCATTTAATTGTTGTATTATGGAATGAATTATGCTGCGATTGGTGATATTGAAGCACATGAATGACCAGCTTGCCATTTAGGCTGGGAGCACACGAGCGTTTTCTTTACGTCCGTCGCGACGGACGTCACAACGCTGCGTTGTAGAAAAACATTGCAGTATATTAGAATCCGCACACTGGGAACGGGCGTTACTTTCAACGGAGGGTGCAACGCGCGTTACTTTTTCAGCGACGTATTTACGCTAGAACGGACGTTACAAAACGTCGACGCACGTTCTGCAGTATATACTCTGGAGTGTAGCACGGCACACGAACGTACCGTCAAACATCCGTTGCGTGACAGCGTGTAACAAAAGTGTAGAGAGAATATTACCATTATTTGTCGAAATGGATATGCATCCATCGAACGAATTTATGGACATGCGAAAGTAATTACACCATTTTTCAGGATCTTCACGTAGTTGTTTGTACAACGTAAAATAATGCCCATATTGATATTGTTCCCCATTTATGGGATGTACCCAAAATATTCTCTTTCGCCTACCTTTAAAATACACATACGTCATGTATGAAAACGCTACAATATCATACGCGTCCATATCGGTTATACTTCCTTTGCGAACTGACGCAAAAGAAGCAACGCTCGTGTGCGGTGTACACGTACGTCCGTCACGACGGAGGTCAGAAATACGCTTGTGTGTCCCCAGCCTTAATGTACAGTAATGCCTCGTTAGAATCACAACGATCGGGGCTGGCAGCGTGATACTAACGCGATGCGGATACTATTTCGTGCCGACGACAACTTCGCGTCGACTCTTTTGTTCTCTCTCGCACATATCGGATTCTCTCACTCTCGACTGAAGGATGCCATGAAATGGTGGGGATAGTGAGCGTGATTATAACGCATGGTAAAAACGTGACACTAACGACGAATTACTGTATCGCGGTGACAGAAACTTGCGTATTGTCAGTAAGAATGAAAAATGTAAAAAGGTCGGCTGGGAGTAAATATTTTCGTTTCGACCAGGGTTTGAAACAGTTCTAGAAATAACTGTTTCAAACTGTTATATATCGGTTCTTCATCAAACAATTATGAAGAACCGATATTCTGAATAACTGTTATAAAGAACCGATATTCTGACAGTATCGGTTTCGCTTTCGGTTACTAGAACCGTTATTTTTTCGGTTCTATATCGGTTCCAAGGCGGTTCTGCAATCGATTCTCGTATCGACTTTGCAGTACCTAATTGAAATCGCCAGTATTACGGTTGCAGATTATTCTATATGAGCATAAACATGTCTTTTACAAAATCATTATGAAAAAAAAAACAAAAACTGAAATGATTATGCATACCATTATCTTGTAACATGAAAAGTGTTCTTTAATATAAGTGGTTTTCTTGGTGTCGTAATATCGGTTCTTTTTTATTTTCGCCTGATACGCGGCATAAACATTGTATCGTTTGCAACGGTTTTCAACGGCCATTGAGACTTACTTTGTTTAGGAATATCAAATAAAAGTTTCGTTTTCATGGTTTAAATATTTATTACATTCTGTATTATAATTAATGTACGAAATACTTGTTGGTGTTATAACAGAATTTCTTTACAATCAAATTTGGTGTTATATATATTACATTCTTTGATATATTCAACAAGAAATACATTTTACATACATTAAATAAATATACATTAAACATTTACATTTACACACATTAAATTAAAATTTAAATTTTCACATATAGGTATAGTATATACTATATGACGACTATATAACTAAGCTTATCAAATATTAATTTAAACAAAGAATGTTAGTAAGACATCTCCAGTCTTTGACACCAAAGGCTTCTGTCCTGTCCTCTGTGACGATCAGACCAGGAATGATGCTTTTCGTATCGTCTGAAGAAAACAGTCTCGCTTTGACTTGTGTAACGTCCCACGGGGACTCGAACCGGTCAATACCGACCGTCGGTAAAACAGAATAGTACTACGTTACCACGCAACCAGCCTATGGTACCGCGCATACCTATTGTACAAACTTTTATACATTAATATTAAACCGAGCATAGATTAAAGAAACAAATATTATAGAAACATTAGAAATAATTAAATATAAGTACTGTCAAAAGCGCAAAACAAAATATAATATAATAAGCGAGAAAACTGCAAATTAAGAAATATTGACTCACTGCGCATGCGCCAGCCCGCCAATTTTCCAGTATAAAAGGAGGCGCACGCAGCGGAGCGCTCAGTTCAAGGCTACATTCAAAAACACGCTCTTTAGTTGACGAATGTTTAGACCTAGAGGAAGCTTAAGTTTCAACCAGTGAGATTGAGATCGCTCCGGAAACGGTAGCGGCTGATCTCCAGTGTATATAAAAGTTACTGGTGCACCTCTTTGGACTATTTCATTTGAAAACTATAGCACCTTGCTCCTACAAAGGCATTGAGATCGCTCTGGAAACGGTAGCGGCTGATGCACTTGGTAAAAGCGAGGTCTGTTAGAGCATAGAACCAAAACTCTGTCAAAAGAATGAGATCGCTCTGGAAACGGTAGCGGCTGTTCGTACTACAGACATTGCCAAGAGTTACTAGATCGCTCCGGAAACGGTAGCGGCTGTGCTCTGCAATAAATACTTAGCCACGTAGCATATAATATAAGATAAAAAACGTAAAAACACAAAAACATAAAATATATAATCGTAGTTGTAAGCAATATTATAATCATTATTAGTTTAAGTGTTGTTTTTCTAATAAAGTCATTGTTAAGTTTAAGTTGAATTTAAATTCTTTGTTCTACCAACGAACCCCCACCTATCCTATTCTCGAGGGACGCCGCTCTCCGCTCGAGAACCTGCTAACGCTAGTCGTCCCCGGACAACCGAACGTTACACTTGTATCATTCGGCGTGTCGACATTGTCGACAGCATCGCGAAGAAGTCAGTAGTCTCAACGGCCGGCCGTTGAAAACCGTTGCAAGCGATAGGTACAATGTTTATGGCGCGCATCAGTCGAAAGTAAAAATGCATCAATATTACGACACCAAGAAAACCGCTTATATTAAAGAACACTTTTCATGTTACAAGATAATGGCATAATTATTTCAGTTTTGGTTTTTTTCATAATGATTTTGTAAAAGGTATGTTTATGCTTATGTAGAATAATCTGCAACCATAATACTGGAGATCTCAATTCGACGACGATAATACGTGTGGCGCGAAAGAAATGCTTGTATTGAACGACTCACAGTGGGGTATTTGGCCCGAAACCCCGGACATGGCTATTTTAAAATCTTCAAACTCTCATAACTTTGGTAAAATTCATCCAAAGTTTATGAAACAAAAACGATTTTATAGTTTACACTTTCTACTTTTCGACTCATTAAATCAATTTGATCGAAATCGGTATCCAGGGGGTAAAATCCGCCCTTAAAGAGGAATGTGACAAACTGTAAAAATTTCTTGATGTTTGGCAAGTGCTACGGAGTGCAAACAGTATTTTTTTTTATTTTTATATATACTATCGGAAAGTAGGATCCTTTGCCTTTACGATAAGCCGAACCTCATAAAAAAAAGATGTTTTTTAACAAAGATACAGCTATTTTAAAAAACTTTCATTTTTTAAACGTTTTGTGTACGGTATAGATATGTATATGATATAATATATATAATTGAACATACTCAACGAACCCCAGTTATAGTAAAGAAAATTTACTGAATTCTCGATTATCTTCAAATGTTAATAACTATGCAAATATATATGATGAAAAAGTAAAACCTTTTGGAAAGTGTAGTATATACCTACCTGAAAAGCTTCCATAATGCAAGAATTCACAAAATTTATTTACAACTTGTAGAAAATTTTACTAAGCCAACGATCACAGCGGGGTATTTGCTCCGAAAATGCGGACAAAGCTATTTCAATATTCGCTCAATATTCAAACTGCTATAACTTTGCTAAAATTTATCCAAATTTGATGAAAAAAAAAACATTTTAAGGCTTGAGATTTCTATTTTTTTGTGATATATACCATTTTTACTAAAATGGGTGTTTTGAGTGAAAAATCTGTCCTTAAAGAACAGCGTATCGGATTGTATAGTTTGTTGCTATTTTATGTATACTATCGAAAAGTATAATCTTATTACAAAGAATGCTGTGTTTTAAATATATAGCCATGGCGAAAAGTATGCATTTTTCACTCGCTTGTTCCTTCGTCGATCCTGAGGCTCTGCAATATGAAACCCATCGAAGGGACTGTTTGGATTACGGACTCGCGAGATGTTTATGTTACACAGGAGATAAGTGTTCGACTAAGTCTCTTCTTTCTAATTGAATTCAGTTGGAACCATTCGGTCAAAGCGTTACGTGTGCAGTGAGAGTTATCCAAGTGTCTTTAAAAGATTCCTATATATTATTTAAATTTTATGTGTGTATTGTTTCCTTATTTTAGTTCATACTGTGTTTTTAGTGTATATTTAGTATTTACTTAAGTTAATTGGTGCAGTATATTTTTTAAGTTCCATTTTGTTTTATATTCTACTTCATTTCACCTATATTTGGTAAGTAGTGTTACGTCCTGAAGGGACTTTTGGCGAATCGCCCTGAGCGGCTAGGGTGATTCGCGGGGTTCTTGCTCTTTTAAGGTGCTAAAGCACGCCTTGACTAAACTTACCGTGGGAGGATAAGGAGAAAAGGGGATTAAATCAATGGTGACACGGAATTGAAGGGAAAATAACATAGTAAAATATATTCTGAATGATGGATAAAATAATATAAGAACATACCCTAGGGACGGCGCTCCGTCCCTGCTATCGCAGTGAGCTCGGGTTTCGGCACGCTTGCCGATTATCGCTTTGTACGCTCTGTCAGTCGGTCAACCTGGCGTAGGTCGTGGTCGCTCGCCGTGCTCTCGGATAGCACTCGGAAGTCGGTCACCTGAAGACCGTCGAATCGCACTGTCTCTAATCGTCTCTTACTCTACGCGTTCCTACGCCGGACACGAGTGACGCACAAGGGCTCTCCCGGCTAGGCCGTTCGCGGTATGTCGGATGGAGTTACCCTTGCGCGGTTTATTGACGGCCGTTCGTATTTCGCGGACTAGACGCTGTACGTGGTCGCGGCTTCTTGACGGCTCCCTGGCCCGTCCTGACTTCCTAAATCGAGTTCCCGAATAAGAATGATCTTTACGCGGTTTGCGATCGCGGGCCGAACCTCGGACAGTCCCCAAGAATGGGGGAAACTGCCCTGTCGGCAGCTGTCAATTGCTTCATTAATTCATTGATATTTGCGACATATCCGTGGCCCGGGCCGAGCGCGGTCGTTGTCCCTACGGTCGTTGCCACGGGCTAAGCGCAACGCGATTGCTACACGCGAGGCGATTCCGCTGAATCGTCTTTACGGAAGAAAGTGACGCGAGGACAGCGAGCACGGGATAGACCTGAAGGGGCTACGTAACAAAGGGCACCGAAGACGCGATCGCGTTAAAGTTCGATTTTTTCCTAAAATATTTTCAAATTCGTTGGCTTAACGATTCATTCTGTTAGCTTAGATGTAGAAGAGATTTGCCCACACAATAATTTCGTATGCCCACCCTCCAGAATCGAATTATAAAGTAATATCCTCAAAAAGAAGGGCACCGGAGACGCGAGCGCGTTAAAGTTCGATTTTTTTCGAATATATTATCAAAATCGATTGTTCTTACCGTAAAGGTTTAATGTATTTGATGGTATATTATCCAAAATTTTGCACACACTATTTCCCGTCACTTTATTCGAACGACACTTCAATTTGTAGCTCTCATCGAATGCTTCACACTTTTCACACATCTGCAGCATGTGCCGAATAACACCAGAGTCTATCAATGCTTTTCTAATCACTTTTCACTAATCACCACATTGAATTCGCAAAACGAGAAATAATATAATCTCACAGTTACTTCACAAGCCGGAAATGAACGCACGATCTTGCGAGAGCTGTGTCCGAACTCAGAAGACTGACTGATTTTCGTGGGTCGTTGGGAAGACGTCGAGGGTGTCGCAGACATCTGTTTACGTTTCAGCAGTTACTTGACGCCGCGGTCCTTTACAATGGCAGCGTTGCGTGCCGTCAGCGAAAGAAAGTAACTACGCCTTTATAAACATTTCTTAAAGGTGTCACCAAATACTCTAAACTCTTACGTTAAAAACAATCGGTGGAATTTGTTAACAAATTTGAAAAGCATTTCAAAATTCCAGAGGAAGAAGAAGAAAAAGAAATAGTGGATAGCATTAATGTTTCTAACGAAAGTAATACTAGAATTTAAGAATTCTAGCCTTACAATAATCCAAATGAAATAAATAATATACTGCCACAATTATATTTTGATATTACATTATCTGAGGATCAATGAATAAATATGAATCCGAGACAGTGACCACCTTTAAGTGGATATGTTGTATAAATAATGTACAAAAATATTAAACAATGGCCGCGTTATTTCTTGTCCCGTGAAGCTCCTCCATCGTTGCGCGCGTGAACGATGTGTACAATTATGACGCCCAGGTTTATCTAACATGTGAATGACAATGATTCCAGTGTTCATTAATAAAATATCTGCAATGTAGCATACGGATTTGAGAAGAAAAAATTTACTGTACAAATGAAAGCAAGGTGAATATCACTATTCATTGTTTACCTAACAAGGCAAACTAGAGACATATTTTATATACGAATGGGTTATCGCATAAAAAAATGTGGTGCTACGTTTTAGATAATACCATTAAGAATATGTGTACCAGGTTTGAAATAAATCGGACAAATTGTTTTTGAGATATTTGATAACCGCTTACGCGGAGGAACTGCGCGGGACAACAAATAACTGGTCCATTTTTTTAATATTTTTGTATACCCTGTAACAGGGACAGGAGTGTACAATTTAGTACGATAGGCAATGCTTGAGGTCTAACCCCGTCTTCTCCGCTGCAGATGTTTACAACTCAGGGTTAGGCCCGAATTTTCGTCGATGTTAAAAGGGACTTGGCCTTGAGTGTTGGCAAACACATGTTTGGGGAAAGTCGAGTTGTTTCCGCCCGCGACCGTGGTCTGGCTTTCGTCCACTGGTTTCAGGCGCGCAATACCAATCATGTAAAGAACATTTAAGAAAATGGTTACTAATACATCTTAATAATCAGACACAAGCAAAGATTTTAAACAAAATTTTCTTAATTTTTTTGCGCAATTCTTCAGTATACACATATATATATAAAATTATGCAAAAATATGATATTACAGTAATAGTAGATACAGTGGACACCGGATTATCGAGAAAGATTCGGGACCGGTGAATTCTCCATAAACCGGGGTAGGGGAAGTAGTGTGCGCCTAATAAACTGACCCTTGTCAGGACCCTCGCCCGAGCCCTCTGACAAGGAGACTGAATAGCGTAAACCGAGAGTGAGTGAAATAGCGCATCAGCGGGGGACCCTCGGTCGACGGCGAATTGAGATTCAGTATTTTCTTATTACTGATTACATCTGGAAGGAAGTATTACCGATGGATTGGTAAGTTTATGTCAACGAAAATGTGTCCAAACACGAAGCAATTCGGTCTGTTTTTTATTATGAAAATACAATTAGAATTCCAGTTCCCCGGTTTAAGCGGAAAACACGTTTCTGGTGACTGGTTTGCGACACACGCTATGTTCACTGAAAATGGACCGAATTTCTCCATATTTGAACTCATTTTCATTGGGAAATCCCCAAAAATCCATTGGTAATACTTTCATGAACATCTATCAAAAGCATGAACATTTTCTTTTTCTCTAGTGGGTATTTTACCTGGTCCAACGGTTTTATTGCTCCCGGCAGTCAACGGGTGGTCTACCTGGGACCGAAGGCCCTCGCTCGCACCGAGGAAGCAAAACTGTGGGGTGGCTTTCCCGATGATCCGGCGGAAAAAGCATGTCAATAATCCGGGGACCACTGTACTACGAACTTGGAATTTTCTTTTTTAACCGCTCCTTTTATATTCATTGGGTTGAATTTGTGAAACGCTAATATAAAATTTCCAATTTTGGGGATAACTTTTAATTGGGAATATGTTCTGTCAAAGGTGCTTATCGACTTTGTGAGAATTTCTCGTGAGGCACGCCGCGCAGAGTGGAAAGTCTGGAAACTGCATACCTCGATCATGCTCACTTTGCGAAGCAGCCTCGCGCGGCCAGGTAGCGCGAAGCTGCCGCGGGAGCTTGCCACGCGAGGCTGCTTTGGAAACTCTAGGATGGTTATCATGGTGGAGGTATAGAGTTATCAGACATTCCACTCAAAATATAATTGTGGCAGTATATTATTTATTTCATTTGGATTATTCTAAGGCTAGAATTCTTAAATTCTAGTATTACTTTCGTTAGAAACATTAATGCTATCCACTATTTCTATTTCTTCTTCTTCCACTGGAATTTTGAAATGCTTTTCAAATTTGTCAACAAATTCCACCGATTGTTTTTAACGTAAGAGTTTAGAGTATTTGGTGACACCTTTAAGAAATGTTTATAAAGGCGTAGTTACTATCTTTCGCTGACGGCACGCAACGCTGCCATTGTAAAGGACCGCGGCGTCAAGTAACTGCTGAAACGTAAACAGATGTCTGCGACACCCTCGACGTCTTCCCAACGACCCACGAAAATCAGTCAGTCTTCTGAGTTCGGACACAGCTCTCGCAAGATCGTGCGTTCATTTCCGGCTTGTGAAGTAACTGTGAGATTATATTATTTCTCGTTTTGCGAATTCAATGAGGTGATTAGTGAAAAGTGATTAGAAAAGCATTGATAGACTCTGGTGTTATTCGGCTCATGCTGCAGATGTGTGAAAAGTGTGAAGCATTCGATGAGAGCTACAAATTGAAGTGTCGTTCGAATAAAGTGACGGGAAATAATGTGTGCAAAATTTTGGATAATATACCATCAAATACATTAAACCTTTACGGTAAGAACAATCGATTTTGATAATATATTCGAAAAAAATCGAACTTTAACGCGCTCGCGTCTCCGGTGCCCTTCTTTTTGAGGATATTACTTTATAATTCGATTCTGGAGGGTGGGCATACGAAATTATTGTGTGGGCAAATCTCTTCTACATCTAAGCTAACAGAATGAATCGTTAAACCTTCGAATTTGAAAATATTTTCGGAAAAAATCGAACTTTAACGCGATCGCGTCTCCGGTGCCCTTCTTTCGGGTATTTTATTTTTTAATTCGGTTCTGGAGGGTGGGCATACGAAATTATTGGGTGGGCAAATCTCTCCTACATCTAAGCTACCAGAATCAATCGTTAAACCACCGATTTTGAAAATATTTTCGGAAAAAATATTAAATTTTTTAATTTGCTCGTAACTTTTTTTTGAAGGGTGGAAAAAAAAATTGTTGGGTGGGCAAACGTGGGCATACGATGGACAATCGTTTCCCACTTCGAAATCTTTAAAATGTTTTCATGGGGGTGCTGACAAAAAATTTTGTTTTTGCGATAACTTTTTTTTGAAGGGTGGGCAAACGAAAATTTTTTATGGGCAAACATGGGCAAACGATGGACAAACGAATGCCGTTTCGTTTTTCCGAAAATTCGAGTTTGGGGGTGATATCTTCACAGACCTGCAGCCGAGGCAAGAAACAAACACTTTGGTCGTTATAGAGAAGATCGTGCACGAAAGTGTTATAGAAAAGCATGTAATACAGACGTACTGAATAGACTTTTAATGCTCCGATTTTTGATGACCACTTTTTCGTAAATCAACTGTAAAACACGGAGTTGGACAGAGTAGGAACCAATTTTTCTTGTATCTTAATCATAAAGCTTCATAGAACACAATGGCACTAAAATGAACACCGGGACTCACCCGGAACTATAACGAAATCATTAACAAAATCTTGGAATCATAAATAAAATGACTGAATCGTTGGTTATCTTCAAATATTAATAACTACAAAAATTTATATGGTACATAAGTAAAATTTACTTAAAAGTATACCATACACTTAGCTAGAAAAACTTCTATAAAACAAAAATCTATTTAATTTATGTAAATAAGTTCCAAATTACTAATAGGCGAATTTGTTGAGAAAGGCAAGCGTGTTAGCAGAATCCTAAACGTCCGACGAATCACAGTCCTTTATGAATACATGAATGCGAAAACGAATATTGATAGATTGTTCCTCAGATATTCAACTAACTCAAGAAACAAAAGTTTTACAATTTATGAAAAATTTTTAAAATTGAATTTTGACCGCATTTTCGGGGCAAATACCCCACTGTGCGACTCCAGAATCCTGTTTCTTCCAAGTGAAATTGTTTACAACACCAACAACTGCAACAGCTCTGATCACGCTAAAAAGAAGAAGCTCAGTGCTGCGAACATTGCATTTTTGAAATCTTTGGGATTCATTGATGTGTGTGAAGTTAGCCCCCCTTTTTTTGAAAACCTAATTTTTTTTTGTTGTACCAGTTTGTACTAGGTTTGTACCGCGTTGTACCGTTCCGAGCTTTCAAAAATTCGAAACCGTTTTCGAGAAAATTAGAAAAAAACAATTTTTGGGCTAGCCCCCCTTTTTTGGAAATTCCGATTTTTCGCAATTGTACTGAATTGTACTAGTTGTACCGAACATTGTACCGTTGCGAATTTTCAAAAATTCGAAACCGTTTTCGAGAAAATGAGAAAATAAAAAATGAAGCTGGCCCCCCCTTTTTGGAAATTCTGATTTTTCGCGATTGTACTAAATTGTACTAGTTGTACCGAACATTGTACCGTTGCGAATTTTCAAAAATTCGAAACCGTTTTCGAGAAAATAAGAAAATAAAAAATGAAGCTGGCCCCCCCTTTTTGGAAATTTCGATTTTTAGCGATTGTACTGAATTGTACTAGTTCTACCGAACATTGTACCGTACCAAGAAACTGTTTAACTCTTTTGGTTTTCGAGAAAATTAGAAATAACCAAAGTGTCGAGTCGTACTACTGAGAAAAAAAAATCCGAAAAATTGAAAACTCGCGGTTGTACCAGTTTGTACTAGGTTTGTACCGCGTTGTACCGTTCCGAGCTTTCAAAAATTCGAAACCGTTCTCGAGAAAATTAGTAATAACCAAAGCGTCGAGTCGTACTACTGAGAAAAAAAAATCCGAAAAATTGAAAACTCGCGGTTGTACCAGTTTGTACTAGGTTTGTACCGCGTTGTACCGTTCCGAGCTTTCAAAAATTCGAAACCGTTCTCGAGAAAATTAGAAATAACCAAAGTGTCGAGTCGTACTACTGAGAAAAAAAAATCCGAAAAATTGAAAACTCGCGGTTGTACCAGTTTGTACTAGGTTTGTACCGCGTTGTACCGTTCCGAGCTTTCAAAAATTCGAAACCGTTCTCGAGAAAATTAGTAATAACCAAAGCGTCGAGTCGTACTACTGAGAAAAAAAAATCCGAAAAATTGAAAACTCGCGGTTGTACCAGTTTGTACTAGGTTTGTACCGCGTTGTACCGTTCCGAGCTTTCAAAAATTCGAAACCGTTCTCGAGAAAATTAGTAATAACCAAAGCGTCGAGTCGTACTACTGAGAAAAAAAATCCGAAAAATTGAAAACTCGCGGTTGTACCAGTTTGTACTAGGTTTGTACCGCGTTGTACCGTTCCGAGCTTTCAAAAATTCGAAACCGTTCTCGAGAAAATTAGAAATAACCAAAGTGTCGAGTCGTACTACTGAGAAAAAAAAATCCGAAAAATTGAAAACTCGCGGTTGTACCAGTTTGTACTAGGTTTGTACCGCGTTGTACCGTTCCGAGCTTTCAAAAATTCGAAACCGTTCTCGAGAAAATTAGTAATAACCAAAGCGTCGAGTCGTACTACTGAGAAAAAAAAATCCGAAAAATTGAAAACTCGCGGTTGTACCAGTTTGTACTAGGTTTGTACCGCGTTGTACCGTTCCGAGCTTTCAAAAATTCGAAACCGTTCTCGAGAAAATTAGTAATAACCAAAGCGTCGAGTCGTACTACTGAGAAAAAAAAATCCGAAAAATTGAAAACTCGCGGTTGTACCAGTTTGTACTAGGTTTGTACCGCGTTGTACCGTTCCGAGCTTTCAAAAATTCGAAACCGTTCTCGAGAAAATTAGAAATAACCAAAGTGTCGAGTCGTACTACTGAGAAAAAAAAAATCCGAAAAATTGAAAACTCGCGGTTGTACCAGTTTGTACTAGGTTTGTACCGCCTTGTACCGTTCCGAGCTCTAAAAAAATTGAAACCGTTCTCGAGAAAATTAGTAATAACCAAAGCGTCGAGTCGTACTACTGAGAGAAAAAAAATCCGAAAAATTGAAAACTCGCGGTTGTACCAGGTTGTACTAGGTTTGTACCGCGTTGTACCGTTCCGAGCTTTCAAAAATTCGAAACCGTTCTCGAGAAAATTAGAAATAACCAAAGTTTCGAGTCGTACTACTGAGAAAAAAAAAATCCGAAAAATTGAAAACTCGCGGTTGTACCAGTTTGTACTAGGTTTGTACCGCCTTGTAGCGTTCCGAGCTCTAAAAAAATTGAAACCGTTCTCGAGAAAATTAGTAATAACCAAAGCATCGAGTCGTACTACTGAGAAAAAAAAAATCCGAAAAATTGAAAACTCGCGGTTGTACCAGTTTGTACTAGGTTTGTACCGCGTTGTAATAACCAAAGCGTCGAGTCGTACTACTGAGAAAAAAAAAAATCCGAAAAATTGAAAACTCGCGGTTGTACCAGTTTGTACTAGGTTCGTACCGCCTTGTACCGTTCCGAGCTCTAAAAAATTCGAAACCGTTCTCGAGAAAATTAGTAATAACCAAAGCGTCGAGTCGTACTACTGAGAAAAAAAAAATCCGAAAAATTGAAAACTCGCGGTTGTACCAGTTTGTACTAGGTTTGTACCGCCTTGCACCGTTCCGAGCTCTAAAAAATTCGAAACCGTTCTCGAGAAAATTAGTAATAACCAAAGCGTCGAGTCGTACTACTGAGAAAAAAAAATCCGAAAAATTGAAAACTCGCGGTTGTACCAGTTTGTACTAGGTTTGTACCGCGTTGTACCGTTCCGAGCTTTCAAAAATTCGAAACCGTTCTCGAGAAAATTAGAAATAACCAAAGTGTCGAGTCGTACTACTGAGAAAAAAAAATCCGAAAAATTGAAAACTCGCGGTTGTACCAGTTTGTACTAGGTTTGTACCGCGTTGTACCGTTCCGAGCTTTCAAAAATTCGAAACCGTTCTCGAGAAAATTAGTAATAACCAAAGCGTCGAGTCGTACTACTGAGAAAAAAAAATCCGAAAAATTGAAAACTCGCGGTTGTACCAGTTTGTACTAGGTTTGTACCGCGTTGTACCGTTCCGAGCTTTCAAAAATTCGAAACCGTTCTCGAGAAAATTAGTAATAACCAAAGCGTCGAGTCGTACTACTGAGAAAAAAAAATCCGAAAAATTGAAAACTCGCGGTTGTACCAGTTTGTACTAGGTTTGTACCGCGTTGTACCGTTCCGAGCTTTCAAAAATTCGAAACCGTTCTCGAGAAAATTAGAAATAACCAAAGCGTCGAGTCGTACTACTGAGGAAAAAAAAATCCGAAAAATTGAAAACTCGCGGTTGTACCAGTGTCACGTCCCGGGTGAGGTCTTTGGGGAACAACGACATGAAGGAGGGAAAAGACAGGCGCGAATCTAGAATCCAGCACTCTGAGATTTGAGGGACTCAGGCGCGAATATTAAATCCGTCACGCTGAGGGTTTTAAGGAACTTAGGCGCGAATATTGAATCCGTCACACTAGGGTTTGAAAGGAACTTAGGCGCGAATATTAAATCCGTCACACTAGGGTTTGAAAGGAACTTAGGCGCGAATATTAAATCCGTCACACTAGGGTTTGAAAGGAACTTAGGCGCGAATATTAAATCCGTCACACTAGGGTTTGAAAGGAACTTAGGCGCGAATATTAAATCCGTCACACTAGGGTTTGAAAGGAACTTAGGCGCGAATATTAAATCCGTCACACCAGGGTTTGAATGGAACTTAGGCGCGAATATTTAATCCGTCACACTTAGTCTTTCTGGAGGCGATCAGGCGCGAATATTTAATCCGTCACTCTAATCGACCAGGGAAGGTAAATGTACACTTCTGGAGCACCCGTTATAGCACTTCGTATTTAGTTTCGGTTTATGGGATAGCGTTTACGCTTGCATTCGTGCAAAAGAAACCACGCTTATGTTTCTTGGATAGCACGGCCCGTGCGACCATATGTTTGTAAACACAGGCACCGTTCTCGTGTCCACGAGCGCGAATCAGCTGTTACGGCAGCTCGGTTTCGTTCGTACTGTTAATGACTCGAGGATACACACAATAATTCGAGTCTTGGTAGAAAACCAAGTGGTTTATTAGCTTTGTCAGCACATTTTTATAAAGCACAATATGAAGTTCATAACCATTTGAAATTATATACAGGTACTGGCGAGTGTGGATAAGCGCAATAAGCTTTAGTAAGTTTATAATATGAAATGCAGTAAGCGTTAATGCAAGAAACGATATAAGATAGTAAGGGATTATAAGGCAAATATATATATATACAAAATAAGTATTAAAGCGATAATACAAAGTAATAGAAATGTAAGTAATACGAAAGTAATAAATGAGCGCAGTAAGCTTGGATAGACAATAATAGTAAGAAATAGTATATAAAATAATAAACGAATAGCAGTAAGCTTTAAAATGCGATAAGCGTTATTTATGCGGGGAATATAATGAGGGTGATATAGTAATAATAATTACTTACAATAGTTGTCGTCGAACACTGATTTGAAAAATGTTTAACGCGGCTGATTACACTTATCACTTGAAAGCAAGTTTAACGTATCTAATTACTTGTCACATGGACAGAAAAGCGATGAAAGAGGACGAGGCCTCGCAGGACCTCGTATTTATGTATTCTTACAGGAGTAGCGCGGGGGTACGCGCGGTAAAGACCTTGACACATTTCGGAATTAAGACGCAGTAGGACTTCCGGGGTTTTTGTACACAATATGGCTATTAATAGACATGTTGTTGTCATGTACGCCAAATATGCGTCGCAATTAGGTTTCTGGGGTTTTTATGACTGCGAAAGGAGATACTCAACTCCTCGAATGGATTTTTGGGTGTTCAATAGGAGAGGGGTTAGGGTAGTTTGGACCTTTTTGAGTCGTAAAGAGGGGTTGAGACTTGGTCTCGGTTTAAGAGGGATTTTGTAACGATGGGCTTGTTTGAATTCGATTTAGAGGGAATGATTCGTGCTTTATAGGACGAATAGGCGTAGAGGGTTTTGAAACGATCATCTCGTGATGGGGACCGCTAAGGTACATCAGCGAGGTGGAGGTTTGTGTTGATCATCTTGTGTTGTTGACCACTAAGGTGCAACATCAAGGTGATCGGCTATTGAGGAGATGGGGTAGGAGTTGAGTTTAATAGAGTTTGGTGGAATGATTTTGAGGTTTATAAATGGAATTTGGAATAGAAAGGCGCGAAAAATCGTGGGACGTCACACCAGTTTGTACTAGGTTTGTACCGCGTTGTAATAACCAAAGCGTCGAGTCGTACTACTGAGAAAAAAAAAATCCGAAAAATTGAAAACTCGCGGTTGTACCAGGTTGTACTAGGTTTGTACCGCGTTGTACCGTTCCGAGCTCTAAAAAATTCGAAACCGTTCTCGAGAAAATTAGTAATAACCAAAGCGTCGAGTCGTACTACTGAGAAAAAAAAAATCCGAAAAATTGAAAACTCGCGGTTGTACCAGTTTGTACTAGGTTTGTACCGCGTTGTACCGTTCCGAGCTCTAAAAAATTCGAAACCGTTCTCGAGAAAATTAGTAATAACCAAAGCGTCGAGTCGTGCTACTGAGAAAAAAAAAATCCGAAAAATTGAAAACTCGCGGTTGTACCAGTTTGTACTAGGTTTGTACCGCGTTGTACCGTTCGTAGAAATTGTTTAACATTTATTTTTTGTATTTAACATTTTAATTTTTTTATTTTAAATTTTGTGTTGTAATTCTTTCTACACTTATCTTCTTAAAAATTAATAAGACTTATGCAGCTACAGTTTTTTCTGTACACTTGTGACTGAAATTGCATGGGGTGCAATCACATCCCTATGCACGGTTTACGTTAAACTATCAGTACACTGAGTTAAGGTTAAAATATGGGCCCATAAAGAGTGAGGCCCCAGCTTGAGCCTACTGCGCCTGATGGTAAATGCTGTTACGAATATTCTAGTAATCTAAGTACAGTATTGTCTCGGCAGGGATTCGCTGGTCGTAAACACAGCCGTAATTCCGAGTGGTCGTTTCTCGCTTCTTTCTGATCGAAGGGGGGTTCGAGGTGGATGGCTTTTCGTGCGGGGCGTGCGTGCGCAACGGGCGCCAGTGCTTACATGAAATCGTAATTGCTCGGCGCATGCGCGTCATGATCAGATAGTCCGGCTCAGCACGAGTGTTCTTTGGGCCCTAGCCGAGCTTTCTAAATTCCGCCATTTATTATAATACACTTAATTGAGCTTCTTCATGTCCTTACTCTTAATTTTTACTCGTAATTTAAAACCGTTGTAGTACAGTTTGTAATACTTGATTTAAAAATTTATCTTCAACAATGCCAACAATGGAAAGACCATTTTGCACTTCTTGTCAACCTTACGCCCTAGCAGTTGCCTAACTTTGCAGAGGGCACAAAAAGGACATGACCCGGGCCTGCCTCAAGATTTTGCGAAGCGGTTTCCGTGCTCACTGTAAGCGTTTGCGATCGTAGCGCAAGCCCTCGCTAACTTTCGCGGCGTTCGGATGGTAGACGTGTTGTCCAGAATTTTGGGAGGTGACAAATTCCAATTGTTTACACTTTTGAAGAAGAGGAGGGACCTCCCCTCTGTTAATTCGTCGGTGGAGGGGGTACCTTCGCCGTCTTGACGAGGTGGAGGAAATGTATATACAACCAGCTGGTCCCAAACAGAACATCTCGCCAGGGTCGCGGTTTATGACGAAATTGCCCCCAGAGTCGGCGGTGGACAACGGTACATACAGGTACGAATGGTTACCAAATGTACCATCCACCGACAGAGTAATATACAGATTAACTTGGAGCGAAGAAGGTCGAAATCCCTGAAAAAAACGGCACGATGCCGATTGCCCCTATTTCACATTTGGCAGGCAAATGTTTTCCGATGAACGCTTCTAAAATATGCAAGGAATACAATTACTACTATTGCTATTAATGAGTATTATGATTTAAGATTTAAATACACTAGGTCCATAAATTTAAATATAATTCATACACTTCGTTGCAGAATTCATAGGACCAAACAAATAATTGTAAAGGTCAGTATGAAAAGAATTTCACGATAAAGTATGAACAAATATTGTATGTTCAGATTCCTATTTGGTACAATCAGAAATTTGATCGCTCCGAATATTCGAATGTTCAAACATTCGAATACTCCTCATTATTCGAATGGTTGAATAATTAAGGTCTGTGCACACATATCCGTTTCGTGTCAGTTAAGTTCCGGCGTGCCACTGGTAAGTAGAAGACAAGTATAGAGGGTCTTTTCTTCTTACCATAGGCACGCCGGAACAGGACTGACACGGAACGGATATGTGTGCGCAGACCTTAACACGTCTACCCTCTATTATGTCGCGTCGCGCTTTTACGTATCTCGTTCGCACACATTGTCCCAAATTCGTAAGGAAGCACAGCCGCCCTTAGCACTGAGTTAAGCGGTGCTGTTGCCCCGCGCCTCGCGCTTAGGGTCAGTTTTTTGTACAAATTAAATGAATTAAGTATAGTTGTCAAGGTATCAAGTTTTCGCACATATTTTTAAAACTATATAGGTTAAAACTATAAATGCTCGATAGAAATCAAAGCGGCAGAATTGCGAAATGTCGCAAAAATGTAGGATAATTATTAGAAATGGAGTCCTCACCACCGACTTTAATGACCTTGACATGTGTTGTCAAGATCAAAATTTTAAATAACTTTCCTCTATACATATTACCAGCGGACTCCTTTAGATTTCGAGATATTCATAAAATATTTTGGTATTTATTCGGAATCAGAGGCGAGAGGGCCCCTCGTTAGGGTGGTTCGCAGCTACGTGTATGTAATTGAAACCGAATTGTAAAAATAATTAACAATAATTTTTTATTAATATCTTGGAAACTAATAAATATCCGAAGCATCCATAGCAACATGGTACAGTCATGCATGCAACAAATTGTCGGTCGTAACAGAAATCCCCCAAAAAAACTTTAAAAAAGTAAAAAAATTACGCCAAGTACATGAAATCAAGTAAATCACAAAATAAAGAAAATAATACTAATAAATACAAAGTAAAAAAAGATGTGAAATCAGAATGAGCTGCAAGTACATAATGGTGCTTTCCCACAGCGTGCAAAAGCGACACTGTGTAACACAATAAAAGACAAAAAAAAGATGTCCGCGGCCTGGAAGTCAAATACTTGGCGTGGCCAGGCAAGGTTAAGGTGTCGCTGAATAAGAATTATTTAAAAAGGCAAAATAATGAAAATGTAATCATACTGTCAGAGTTTATAATTGACAAATTATGTGAAAGGTTGTGAGAGGAAAACTATCGGTGTGGATGAATGATCTTACAATTATTTTAAAACGCAATATAATGAAAATGTACTCATATTGTCTGAGTTTTAAATGGTCAAATTTTCTGAAAGCCGGCGAGGGGGGAGGGGGTATGGGTATTGATGATCTGAGAATACCTCCCTGCTGCAACTGCCAGTTAGGACCGCATTGAATTTTGAACTGGATCTATCTGGCTCAATGCGGTACTACCTGGATTTTCAAGCAGTGATTTTTGGCAGTTCAAAAAAGAATCCGGTTCAATGCGGATATCCAGATCGATGGATGAAATAGGATTTTCCAGGTACAAACTTTATCAGTTTCTATCGGGAATTGCAATTTGTACAAACCCAGAAGGTTAGTATCTGAAATTGCGGATAAAAAATCTTACGGATTCAATCTGGAAATGCCACAAGCTCTTTAGAGCCCGTCGCGATCCGGATTGGCAGAGTAAATAATTCACGGGATGTATATGGGGCTCGAAAAGAAAGAATTTGACTTGGTTTCCACCGGATTGGCGGATAGAAAATTAATGCGGTACTTTCCGGTTCTACGAAACACATACTTCGAGAAAATTGATTTGGTTTTATCTGGAATGACCATTACACAACATAATAGTTTCCGTCTGGAAATGCCACAAGCTCTTACGAGCCCGTCGCGATCCGGATTGGCAGAGAAAATAATTCACGGGTTGCATATGGGGTTCGAAGAGAAAAATTTTACCCGGTTTCCAATGGATTGGCGGATAGAAAATTAATGCGGTTCCTTCCGATTTTACGAAACTCAAACTTCGAAATAAATTATTTGGTTCAAACACCGCCAGGTGGCCGCGATACTGGTAACTCCTCTCGCGGCAACGATGTGCGCCGCGAGACATAAGATCGGCGCCGCGAGCTAACGAGGCAGCTTCCTCCGTGATCAAGACTTCGACGATAAGATTGATACGGTAGAAGCTTTTGATATAGTAGGTTTAAGAATAAAATTATATCAAACCTCAGCTCACGATATAAGCGGTAACTGTTATTCGACACCTCCTTGATAACCTGAGTAAATCGGTCGAGGAACCATAAATGTATCCCCATTACAGATATAAAACCAGGTGGTAAAAAGGCTTGGAAAAACTAGATGAGTATCATGTGAATTTTGATTTACACTTCTAGATTCTAGTTACAAACAACTAAAAATTGATGTGGATCTCATCCACAAATATGTGTGTTTGAACATGCCTTTACGATATGCAAATCTGTGTAAGAACTGGAAGCAAAACAACTTGAAAAGACCAATAGATTCCATTTTGGTTTGGATCTGGATTTCCAGATAGAATTAGCTTAAAAAATGAATAAAGTTACTCAAGAAGTTTACTAGTAATATGCGAGTTACTTCGTGTAAATCCGAGCAGAACCGATGACAAATTGTGCTAGGAAATTCAGACAAATACCATCAAGATTTTTACATGCATATCCGGTTTGAAACTGATAGAAAATATTTCATCTGGTTCAATCTGCAATTTACGGGAAGAAAACCGCATTAATCCGGATTTAAAATTTTTTAATGCGGTTCTAACTGGCAGTTCCAGCAGGGCTTGCCTGGCCACGCCAAGTATTTGACTTCCAGGCCGCGGACATCTTTTTTTTGTCTTTTATTGTGTTACACAGTGTCGCTTTTGCACGCTGTGGGAAAGCACCATTATGTACTTGCAGCTCATTCTGATTTCACATCTTTTTTTACTTTGTATTTACAGTAATGCCTCGTTAGAATCACGACGATCGGGGCTGGCAGCGTGATACTAACGCGATGCGGATACTATTTCGTGCCGACGACAACTTCGCGTCGTCTCTTTTGTTCTGTCTCGCATATATCGGATTCTCTCACTCTCGACTGAAGGATGCCATGAAATGGTGGGGATAGTGAGCGTGATTATAACGCATGGTAAAAACGTGACACTAACGACGAATTACTGTATTAGTATTATTTTCTTTATTTTGTGATTTACTTGATTTCATGTACTTGGCGTAATTTTTTTACTTTTTTAAAGTTTTTTTGGGGGATCTCACTTCTTTTTACAAAGATTTTACAATTACAGCATAATAATTATCAGCTGTTGAAATTTACAATTCCATGAATCTGAAAGCACGTACAATTCCATGAACCTGAAAGCACGTACAATTCCATGAAACTGAAAGCACGCACAATTTCATGAATTGTTTTATCAAATCGAGAAATGTTTTTCGTGGTTAGAAAATTAAAATTTCCATTCATAACGTCATTTTCTGAGTATATTTCATGGAATAGTATTTTTTAAATTAATTTGTTTATGTTTACCAAATTCATGCGTTTTATTAGACTCTAATTGATTTTAGTATCAATTTTCATTTTCATGTTTACAGATTTCTGTGCTTAAAGGGGTTATCGCTAGATTTAGCACGAATTTTCGTGTTTTCAGATTTATAGAATTGTACGTGTTTCCAGATTCATGGAATTGTATGTGAGACTGCATTTTGATTGCAATTCAATGGTACAACGATATATATTTGTAAAAACACGTGGCATCTCAAATTTTGTATATAACCTGACTGTAAGCTGTCAAAATTTGGAGTAGATTGCATAGTGAAGATAGGAATTGATGAACGAAATATGTGTTAGTTCGTTTTGGCTGAAGGTGTGCGTATAATAACGCGTATACGTATTATGTCGACAAAAATTTGAGATTGAAGAAGAATCAGAAGAAAAATCTACCGTTTTCGACAGATCCCTGAGACAATATTACGATATCTCTGTCATGCGTGGACCGATTTTATTGAAATTGGTCTTATTTGAAAGCCGATATGCGGTTTACATAAGAAAAATGCCTTTAAATTTATAAAATATTGCAGGCGTGATGAGATATTAATGTATAAATGTCAGAATTAGGTTAAAGTGGCTCCGCGACGAGTAAAGATACACGGTAGCGACATCGACATATACAGGGTGTTTTTCATGTACTTGGCGTCGAGACGCTGCCGCGACTCTAGATATACTTTCCAACTTGTTAATTTTCGATTTACGTTTATTGTGCTATAGTGCTTATGTGTGTTATTTATTTATTTTCATTTTAGGTTTACTGTTTTTGGTAAGTATACAATTTTATATACTAATATAAATATAAATTTAATTAGGTATTGCGTGTGGACACTGTCAATTAGAGGTTTTCAATAATATCGATTTTTGCCCCGGGTCCCGCAAACTCTAGGGGCGGCTCTCTAAGGAGCTATGGAGTTTCTCCGAAGGAACTGCTTAGACGATAGACACTCCATGTGTTTATGTTATGGTGCAGAAAACCCTTCGACTTTCTCTTTGCATTCAGTTGAAACAGAACCATTCGAGCAGCAACTGCACAGTGAGACGTTTTCAGCATTTCTTATGCTTATAAAGTTACTGTTCAGTTTGTGTTTCGTTTTGTTCGTTTTAGATGGTGTTTAGTTAATTAAGTTTATGTTATATGTGCGTTATTTGTGTTACTGATTGGACTTTCTCTAGTTTATATCTAGAGCACATTTCATTGTCCTTCTATTTGGTAAGTACTAAGTGATTTTAAGATTAAGAAAGTTGGACCAACCTTTTTTCATTCATAGTTTCCTTTATTTAAAGTATTAAACAGATCTTCAAAATGAATACTGTAGATCAACTTTTGAATATAATTCTCTCAGAAGATTATAAGCATCTGGCTGATAATCGTGGCTTGCCTGTTGTGCCAAGTGACGCAGTTTATACAGATATTTCGGATCGTATGAATCAGATACTGAAACCTAAGTATATTTATGTTCTGTGCAAGCAGAATCGATACAACATTTGGAAAAAAGTATTAGATTTCCACAATATTCAAGAAGATTTGTCTTTTATTGATTTAGATGCTTCGATGGAGAGCATTTCCGATAACGTAATTCGGTTTAATGTGATCCTGTCACATAAAGACTGGATAAAAATTAAACCGGAAAACGTGGAATATGCAAACAATGAAGGCAAAAATCGAACGTATTCTACGCTTCAGAGAAAAGTTTGATCTGACGTACTGTTTGCCGCAATATATAAAGAAGTGAAACTTCCATGTCCCTTCGCATTCAAAAGGTGTAAAGTTTCAGAGCAGAGTTTGTATTTGAAAATATCAGGATCTTGTTCCGAATGTCAGGCTAAATTTGTAGGATGTATTATAAACAAACCATTGCCCCAATCGGAAGTAGTTTTTGAATGCGAAGTGGAAGGTTTCGTATCGACCATCGAACATAAGAAAAGAAGACAGTTGAAAGGCAGTCGCAGAATTGCAATTGCAAAAACGATGGTCGATAATAAAACTTTGCCTAGCATGTGGCGAAGAGCGGAAGCAGACAATCTTATGGAGATTGGTGATCCCGAGCCTCCACATTAACCAAAAGCATGCGTGTTGCGAAAAGCTAAGGAGCAATTAATAAACAAGAATTTGGAAATTACTACAACCGATCCAGTGAACAGCATTTTACAAATGAAATATAAGTATCATCCGGGTTCTATTCACTCTATAGGTTTAGATCCGTTTTTCGTCCATTACTGGACAGTGGAACAAATAGCCGTTTATATTCAATATTATCAAAGAATAGTTATTGATGCCACTGGATCGCTTGTTAAAAAATTGCGTACGCCTAATGGAAATTTGTGCCCACATATTTATTTATATCAAATTGTTGCCGAGACACCTACATCGAAAATGCCAGTGTTCCAAATGTTAAGTTCTACACAGAATACGAACGCAATTCAAAATTGGCTGTATGAAATAATTCGGCTCGGTTCCACTCACACAACTAAGTTTCCACTACCAAAAGAGGTAACTTGTGATTTCGACAAAGCGCTTTTGGGTGCTATAACGAGAGTTTTTGCACAATGTAAAAATCTAAAAGATTATTTATCCAAATGTTTTTTATCCTTAACAAACGAGTCACTTATGACTTTGCCACGTTCATTCGTAAGACTCGACATTTGCCATTACATGCATTTTGTATCACGTTGGAAGCCTATAAAATCTCTTCATCCGCAAGTCAAAACCTTCTATCTATTGGCTATGGGGCAACTGACAAATCAAATAGCTTTTGAAAACTTTAAAGTCTTCGTCAAACATTTATTAATGTTATGTTATGCACAGACATGCGGTTTAGACGAATGTGGACAAAAAACCGTATCGGAAGAGGCTCGCATTTACATGATAAATGTCATTAAGGGTAAGGAAAAGTTCGCGGAAATGGCAGATGTTGAAACAAATGATGATCCCACGTGCGAGTCTAATTTTGAAGACCACGAATTAGAGTCACAAGATTTTAACGATGAAGCATTGGTATTTTCATGGTGTCGCGAATTTAGCATGAATATTAAAAATCAAGCTGAAAATGAAAAAAAATGGTACAGAGATAAATCCATATTATAGCCCGCAAATGGCTAGAAGCATTAGTAATTTACTACCATATTTTTCATTATATACTGGGTTAATGATGGAGAAATTTCAATTTGGCAAATTACACGCTAGTTCCAGTGCCGTCGAATCAGAAATGAACGATATCAAACATCGTTTATTAAATGGCTTACCAAAACCGTTGCGCGTAGACAAATTTGTAAGCATTCACTTAAAATCGTTTTCTGGTAGAGCAAAATTAGCAATGGCAGAATCTCGAGGAAATGCAAACACATCTGATACTGATGGAAATGACGAATGCATTGAAATAAAAGAAATGGCGCAAGACGACAACGATACTCGAGAAAATGCACATCAAGAGACACGGTAGTGTCTCGCGCCAAGTATATATATAGATATATGCGCAGCGCGAGACACAGAGTGTATCTATTACGGCACGCCGCGCTATCAAGTACCCTGAGATTATCGAATCTCAATAACGGCTGATCCGATTAGACTTTGAATGGTCTTAATGGATAGCTTGGGTTTGATTTACATAAGAAAAGTGTCTTCGTTTTGTTCCTACGTGCCTTAGGAGCTGAGATATTTTGATGTAAAGTTGCAATTTGCCGAATTTCATGTTAAGATCTTTCATAGTCATCGTCCTACGCTTCTAGGCAAGAGGGGAACATGAAAGGGAGAGGAAATGTCTCCAATATCCACGTCGCTGATTCGCTGAAGGTTTCGGCAATTTCGGCCAATCGCGTAACAAATCGTTGTCACGTGACAGCTAGCAGAGAGCAGAACTGTCGAGGTAAACGTAACCTAAGTAGCTAGTGTCAAACAATTATAACCTGTCAAGTGTGAAATAAGGAAAGTAGTTACAAATTTTTAAGTGACAGGAGTTTTTACACCACAGAGGACACTGAATTATTGTCTCAATTAACAACCCTGCTGGAACTGCCAGTTAGAACCGCATTAAAAAATTTTAAATCCGGATTAATGCGGTTTTCTTCCCGTAAATTGCAGATTGAACCAGATGAAATATTTTCTATCAGTTTCAAACCGGATATGCATGTAAAAATCTTGATGGTATTTGTCTGAATTTCCTAGCACAATTTGTCATCGGTTCTGCTCGGATTTACACGAAGTAACTCGCATATTACTAGTAAACTTCTTGAGTAACTTTATTCATTTTTTAAGCTAATTCTATCTGGAAATCCAGATCCAAACCAAAATGGAATCTATTGGTCTTTTCAAGTTGTTTTGCTTCCAGTTCTTACACAGATTTGCATATCGTAAAGGCATGTTCAAACACACATATTTGTGGATGAGATCCACTTCAATTTTTAGTTGTTTGTAACTAGAATCTAGAAGTGTAAATCAAAATTCACATGATACTCATCTAGTTTTTCCAAGCCTTTTTACCACCTGGTTTTATATCTGTAATGGGGATACATTTATGGTTCCTCGACCGATTTACTCAGGTTATCAAGGAGGTGTCGAATAACAGTTACCGCTTATATCGTGAGCTGAGGTTTGATATAATTTTATTCTTAAACCTACTATATCAAAAGCTTCTACCGTATCAATCTTATCGTCGAAGTCTTGATCACGGAGGAAGCTGCCTCGTTAGCTCGCGGCGCCGATCTTATGTCTCGCGGCGCACATCGTTGCCGCGAGAGGAGTTACCAGTATCGCGGCCACCTAGCGGTGTATGAACCAAATAATTTATTTCGAAGTTTGAGTTTCGTAAAATCGGAAGGAACCGCATTAATTTTCTATCCGCCAATCCATTGGAAACCGGGTAAAATTTTTCTCTTCGAACCCCATATGCATCCCGTGAATTATTTTCTCTGCCAATCCGGATCGCGACGGGCTCGTAAGAGCTTGTGGCATTTCCAGACGGAAACTATTATGTTGTGTAATGGTCATTCCAGATAAAACCAAATCAATTTTCTCGAAGTATGTGTTTCGTAGAACCGGAAAGTACCGCATTAATTTTCTATCCGCCAATCCGGTGGAAACCAAGTCAAATTCTTTCTTTTCGAGCCCCATATACATCCCGTGAATTATTTACTCTGCCAATCCGGATCGCGACGGGCTCTAAAGAGCTTGTGGCATTTCCAGATTGAATCCGTAAGATTTTTTATCCGCTATTTCAGATACTAACCTTCTGGGTTTGTACAAATTGCAATTCCCGATAGAAACTGATAAAGTTTGTACCTGGAAAATCCTATTTCATCCATCGATCTGGATATCCGCATTGAACCGGATTCTTTTTTGATCTGCCAAAAATCACTGCTTGAAAATCCAGGTAGTACCGCATTGAGCCAGATAGATCCAGTTCAAAATTCAATGCGGTCCTAACTGGCAGTTGCAGCAGGGAAGGTAAGTCGCCAAAATTTTTCAATAGACTATTTACGTAGAGCATATAGAAACGGAGGGAACGCACAGACTTGGAAGTTGTCCGGAGGAGGTTTGACAGTAAAGCATCTTCTTTCCCAGAAGTTTCGACAAAATAATATATTGTTTTTATACCAGCAAACTATTTTTACATTAGAGTTTTTATGTATAAAGCTTATAGAAATGAATGAAGGGGACGCACGGGCTTATATAGAAACGAAAGGAATGGACAGGCTTGGGTAAAAATGAAGGGGACGCACAAGCTTCGATAGAAATGAAGGGGATGTACAGCCTTGGAGGTTGTCCGAAGAAGGATAGATAGACAGAGAAGCTTGAAAGAAATTTGTCAAATAAGGTAAATCGACGAACTTTGTCAAATTAGCGTAGCATTAAGAATTAAGAAAATTATAGCTTACTGCTTGCAATGTAGAGAAAGTTACATTATTGATTGAAGAAAGTGCGATGAAAACGCATCTCCCTTGATACTTTTCTATCTCTTGTGAAAGATATTTCTAAAACTTTATTTTAAAATCCACCGTAGTTCCCACGCTAATCATTAATTTTATTAGTTTCACATTACCAATATTTAAATTCACTAATGAACATATTAAATTAATTTTATTCCAACACCAATAAATTGTGCGTTAAATATATTGGAGCTCTTCGTTCATTTTTGATAAATTACCATTAGCATTTAAATTTCCTTCAACAAGAGTTTCTGCCATACGCTCTCACCTCCTTCGGACACATTATGTAGTCTCCACGCTTACTATAGGAAAATTCCACCCTTCATCTAAAACTTCTAAGTTATATTGTAACTAAAATGTGGATTTTATATATTTATTTACAGATAACTGAAGCACAAGATGATGCAGTGTGATCTACGTTAGAAAAAAAATTTATTGCAATATAGTATAATAATATTAATTAAACTTTAATTAAACTTTTATTCAGCTTCGATCCTCTGTGTGCTTCTTGTATGTTTGCTTCATATTTGAAAACTCAAATTTAAACCAATTCCACCAATCCAATTGTCTTGTAGCTTTGCAGGTGTGCGTAGTTTGGACGACAATATAATATATTGTTAATTAAAAAAAATAACCTCGACGGGGTGAAAAAATTATCCAGTCATCAATAAACACTACAAAATGTGTGAAATCCTCACAAAATTACCTTTTTCAAAAAAAGGTACAAAAAAGAGCGCCAAGTATATAATCCCATCAAAAAGGATCCCATTTAAAAACATTGTCGTAAATTAATAGCTTTACAAAACTAATGATATACACCAATTGCGCCAATTATCGCAATGACTATTTATACAAACAAAAAAATGTATCAAATAATAGTAAACAGATATATTTTTATACAAATAAATATTTTAATACGAATAAATATTTTATTCAAAATACTTGGCGCTGCTCTCGGAATTGGTGTTGCTAAACTGAATAAATATGTCTGAATAAATAAGTCTGGCCTTGTTTTATTTATTAACCAAGACACTTAACATTTTTTTCAGAGAGCAGCACCAACTATTTTGAATAAAATATTTATTCGTATTAAAATATTTATTTGTATAAAAATATATCTGTTTACTATTATTTGATACATTTTTTTGTTTGTATAAATAGTCATTGCGATAATTGGCGCAATTGGTGTATATCATTAGTTTTGTAAAGCTATTAATTTACGACAATGTTTTTAAATGGGATCCTTTTTGATGGGATTATATACTTGGCGCTCTTTTTTGTACCTTTTTTTGAAAAAGGTAATATATCTGACACTGATGGGAATGACGATTGCATTGAAATAAAAGAAATGGCGCAAGACGACAACGAAACTCGAGAAAATGCACATATATCTGACACTGATGGGAATGACGGATATATCGAAATAATAGACGTGGCGCAAGACGACAATAAAACAGAACCAACAACTACTGTCTCCAGAAACGATCCTATTGTAACAACCGATACACCTGATTGTGAGTCGGACTCCGCAATTGATTCAAATCAGGATTTACAATATGAACAAAATTGGCGCAACAAAAACGATCCCAAAAAGCCCCGAACTCAAAAACAGCAAGATCCCTTGGCATTGGAATACTTGCAAATGGAAACCTGTGTACAATTTTAACGATGAGCAGCAAAAAAACAGTAGTTAAAAATACATGTGGTTTTGACAGTATAATGCAGATATTAGCTCATTCATGTTATAATGATAATGTAAGAAACAATATAGAAAATAGTGAGAAACAATGTTTTCTATTTGTAAGAGAATTTTTACGGAAAGGACCGTGTAACCGCATTTATAAAATGAGAGCATTATTATTAAAAACTGTAGAACTTTTTGTTAAACCAACAGTGGTAAATAATATACAGATTATAGATGCTGCATCTAATATTGCGTATTTGTGCGAAAAAGTTTTCATCGATATTCCAAGTTTGATTACAACATCACGCTGTGATATATGTGGATCAACATCCGATCGAAAGAGTGTGTTATTTCCAATCAATCACAACACGATGCAAAAATGCGGGGTGAAAGACTTACAAAGTTTAATCATCAATGATACAAATTTTCAGCCACGGTGTTGTGGCAAGCATGTGCATATAAAATATTCTTACGGACTATTTATTTTTATTGAGATAAGTTACGAAGATAGTAGTAGAAGAGTATTGTTAAATGAATTTCCTTTAACATTACAAATAGAGGCCGATAATTACGTGTTGGCAGGTGTTGTGCCTCACTACGGGGGTTCAAGCATGACATCCCTTGGTCATTACACGGCGCTCATAAACCAGCAAGATCGCTGGTTCGAGTACGATGACTTAAAAAACAAGCCGAAATACATACCGGAGATGCTAGCTTTAAAGGCGCATTTATGTATATATGTTAAGGGTACCCTCTAGATTAAACGTATACCCGACCGTATTTTTCGAGTTTCCGAAAATAGTAAAAGTATTGTATCAGCGCGGCGGCGCATCGCGCTGTGCAGCGCAGGACCACTGACAGCATCAGTGGTCAAAACTGTCTGAAATGACATTGTTCCTCGCGGATCCTTCCGATCACGCGAGTGGATCGACGCCGCCGTAAGATTCCCATGAAAGTGGCGAAAGATATAATACATTCGATCAATTAGGCGTCGCATCGCGCTGTGCAGCGCAGGACCACTGACAGCATCAGTGGTCAAAACTGTCTGAAATGACATTGTTCCTCGCGGATCCTTCCGATCACGCGAGTGGATCGACGCCGCCGTAAGATTCCCATGAAAGTGGCGAAAGATATAATACATTCGATCAATTAGGCGTCGCATCGCGCTGTGCAGCGCAGGACCACTGACAGCATCAGTGGTCAAAACTGTCTGAAATGACATTGTTCCTCGCGGATCCTCCCGATCACGCGAGTGGATCGACGCCGCCGTAAGATTCCCATGAAAGTGGTGAAAAAAATAATAAATTTAATTCACCCGTTAATTTTTTCAGACCCATTTCTAAGTTCACAGGAGGGGGCAAACAGAAGACAGAAGAAAACATGCAGCTGATGATCTACGTTGCAAATCACATGCATACGTAAGGATGCCGAGTCCGGTTCGGTCAACCTGCGCCAGGCTAGTACAGGTATGTCGCAAGTATGCATGATGATCGACGAAGTGTCGAAACAAACTTTGACTTTTATATCACACTTACCAAAATGTCTACGATCATGTGTTACAGGCGGACTTTTTACAAGATTAAAAAGCAATCGGTATTAAAAGCAGAAAGCAATAAGTACCATATTTCAGGTAATGTTTCACGCCTTCTAATTCTACGATAAAATTTTGTGAGCTTATTAAGGAACAATTAAGTATTTTCATTACATAATGTGTTACAGATTGGGAGCGTGTTTCATCACTGACCGCTGGCTCTCGGCTGCATCCCATGACGGCTCTCGTTTTCGACGTTAAGTCGTCGTTGCGATGGTCATTCCTACGATTTCATACTTTGCGGTGTTGGAGACACACATGAAAACGATGGGTCCGGCGCGGGACATCGCGGGGGAATAGGAACTGAAGACAAGGCATTTGGTGGACAAGAATCTTACCGGACGGACGATCGATTTCGCGATAGAGCTTTTTAAGTCCGTTATATTTCTATTTTATATATTCTTATTTACCGAATATACATATATACAAAATCTTAATCATATTTGTTACTGCGTCGTCTTTATTGTCGGCCATCGTGGCTAGTTAGGGTCTGCAGCCTGTCAGTCGCGTCCCTTTTATGTCGCGAAGGCTTAGGACTAAATTGTTTTATGGCTATTATGGCTATTAGGCAGGGGTTCGAAGTCTCCGTTTTTACTTTAGTTCGGAATACAAAGAGCTGGAACTGTCCCTGTAACGGGTCAGGGAAATTCCACATGGTGACGCACACCAAGGGTTGTCCAAAAAGACAACCACCCCACTTCAGGAACCTTGGTGATTCCTCCACATTTAATCAGCGGATGTTAACCGATACCCTGCTGGGTACGGGCCGCTAAACGTGCCCCCCTACTACCTTTTGCAGGACTGCTGCATGGGTACGATTGATGCATAGGGAGGCTTGATACATCCTTATATTTCCCACATAAAAAACCAAAGAGAAGCGTACACTTCAGCAATAGAGGACGTTTTGTAGATCGCGTTCAGTTACAATTGTTTGAAGCTAATTTATTAACCTGAAATTATTATTATTAAAGGAAGTGCATTTTCGTGTTGAGAAACGTAAGTTTGTACTTCAATTATATAAGATTTTTGTCACTGTGTATTGATTTGTATGAAATATCATTATTTTTACTGGAAAATACACTCAATATTACACATATGTGCCAACTCTCGTTGCTTTCAGTTTAAGGTTAAGTGTTGTTAAAATTATTGTTTTAAAATTCTACATTTGGGGAGGTATAAGACATACATTCAAGAGCGGTTTGATACATGCATGATACCTCCCCAAAGTAATTTAACCTAGCGTAAGTAATCTGTAATAGATATTCTTCAGCAAACAAATTATGACGGAAATTTGTATATTATAATATAACATTTTGTTAATACATTCTTTCTTTCATTTTAAAATAATTATGATCGTTTTTGCTAAAGAATAGAATGCTGAATGTAAATATGCAAAAAGATCAGTAAAATATTATTTAGTTTCGTTTACACGATAATTTTTCTCAGAAACGTATCAACCACCCCCCAGTCTCCCCTACACGTGTATCAAAATATACAGTTTAACGTGTATTAACATCCATATTTTATAAGGTATCGAGTTAATGCGGATTACAGTAATACGGTGAAAACCGTAGTTGTAACCCTGTGCCCAAATAGTAATCAATTTCATTTCATTGTCACGCTCCTTAGTACCACGATGCGTGCACGTGATAGTAATAAATATATGAGCTCAAGGATTAACTTGGCCGCGCCGAGTTCGCGAGCGCCTGCCGAAGATGCGGGTTTACGACCCTGTTCTTCGGTGCTCCGGTAGTACCTACCCCACGGACGAGACCGACTGTCAACCAGATGACGAGATCTTTGCGTATTGTTTGAGGATTCTAAGGTGTCGAAAATATTCGAATGGTAGAAAATATTGAAAGGCAGACTTCCGTAATGGGTGGACAATATGGAACGAAGAAAACTTATTTCTAGATCCGCTTGACTGGTGGGAAGCTAGAACAATTAAATACTCGACGATTTCCGTAGTTGCCAAAAAATATTTAACGATTCCAGCAACCTCGGCGATGTTGGAACGATGTTTTTCATGTGCTGGAAGTATTGTAACCAAAAAAAATGTTTATTACCAGAAAATATTAACATCTCAGCCTTCTTACATCAAAACAAACGATTAAGTAATAATTATACATAAGTAATGACACCTAATAAAATATGCATATGTTAATATACGTGAAACCGTATATTTCGATACACGTGTACTCGTGTATGTTAATACCCATGTACCCGTGTGTTAAGAAGTAGACGGATTAGAACACGGATATATTAACTACGCGTGTACACGTTGTACACGTGAAATCTGCATCTCTAGTTACTATAGCTCGTAGAGGTACTGTAGCCGACGTTTCGGGCTCGGGACGGGCCGGAAAATTTCGGACGGGATCGGGCGGGATCCTGATATTTTCGTATGGCTCGGGATCCCGAGACTTGGTTCGGGCAACAAGCATGAGCGGGTAATTTGATTTCAGGTCGGCTCGGCAAAACTCGGTCGCGATCGACTCGAGAGCGAGTTTTAAGAGGAGACCGAGACGGAAATAATAATGTAAGGTAAATGTCCTAGTGGTTGGACACGTCCCGGTGATTGGACACTGTCATGAATTTCTATTAATATTAAATTTAAAAAGAATATTCACGAAGTTCAAGAAATAAAATAATTATTCTTGTTTATTTCTTAATCTAGAAATCAATAAAACAGTTCGGAAACATGATGTATTAATTGAAAAAGAAATATTATTGTGTAGCAATCGCGAACTTAATGTATCAGGACAAGCCGACTAAGTGTTCGACTAAGATTGAAAGCGTCTTTCTTAAGTTCGTAAATAATACGTTGACCATGTTTCTATATTAAGTAAACGTTTTTTAGATTTATTAAGGTCTGTTTAATTGATAGCCATGTATTTTTAAACGATTTTTCTTTTGTTTAATTTAAAAACGACCGTGTCCATGCACTAGTACATGAGATCGCCGCTGGCCTAGTCATTGGACAATTTGTCCAGTGACTGGAGCAACCATATTTGTAGACGTGGCCCATTGTTTGGACGCGAACGAAGACGTGTTATTTTAAGCATCATTGTGCCTAATGGTGCCCGTGATACTTATTGCGTTGCTGCAAGTAAGTGGAGCATTTAAATATTAATAAACATGTCTAACTTAATTATTTTTTTATTTCTTTGTACATATTTTCTTCACTAATTTTAGTTTTTCTGGAAAGTCTAACCTAAAAACATAAATACGTGTTGTATGAAATTATTAAAAAATAAATAATAATGCCACCAATAAAGAGAAAATCATATACTCAAGAAGCTGTAGAGAAGGCAGTCAATGCTGTCAAAAACGGAATGCCATTAAGAGCTGCTAGCAAAGAGTATAATGTTCCCAGAAGTACTATTTTTATTAAAAGCCAAGGGAAGATTTCCTTACAGACAACAATGGGTCCATCCACTTATCTGTCCAAAGAAGAAGAAGAAAGACTTTGCGAGTGGATAATTTATATTGGCCAGCGAGGATTTCCCATCACAAAAACCAAGCTGTTAGACGGTGTTCAATCTTTAGTCATCGAACTGGGAAGAGAGACGCCTTTTATCAACAACAGACCAGGCCGTCACTGGTTTGAAGCCTTTCTTCGGCGTCACCCACAATTATCAATTAGACACGCTCAAACTTTGACAAGCACTCGTGCCTCTGTTACAGAGGTAGCACTACGTAGTTGGTTTAGAGAAGTGCAGCAGCATTTGATGGCACTAAATTTAGTGTTAATTGAGCCATCAAGAGTATTCAATTGTGACGAAAGTGGTTTTCGACTCTGCCCCGAACTAGGCAATGTGATTGTAAAAAAAGGTGCCAAGTCAGTGTACTCTGTGGTCAGTGGTGATGAAAAAGAAAGCATAACAGTATTGTTTATGGTCAATGCTGCAGGAACTATGGTCCCACCCATGGTGTTACATGGCTATAAAAGAGTGCCGTATAATGTTTCTAACAAAATGCCAAAGGACTGGAGCATTGGTATTTCGGAAAAAGGCTGGATGACAGCAGAAACATTTTATGAATATGTCACAAATATATTTTATCCGTGGCTAGTGAAAAATAACATTTCATTTCCCGTGATTTTATATGTTGATGGACACTCGTCACATGTAACGATGCCATTGGTAAAGTTTTGCAAAAGTGTACAGATAGAATTAATCGCACTGTATCCAAATGCAACGCATATCATCCAGCCGTTAGATGTATCCGTGTTCCATCCCATGAAGCATATGTGGAGACAATGTGTGACTAATTGGCGCTTAGGGAATCAAGGCGAACGGTTAAGAAAAGAAGACTTTGCTCCTCTTTTAAAAACTACAATTGATACTGTACATAATTTAGAAAATACAATTCAGAATGGCTTTAGAGCGTGTGGATTGTTGCCGTTTTCAGCAGATGCTGTAAATTTTAACATTCTGGACAAAAATAGAAAAGCAGATGTTAAAATTACTACTCTAGACTCCAGTATGAGCGACCAAAATGAATATTCAATTTCATATAAAGAACATTTAAATTGTTTTGAGAAAAACATTGATGAGACAGTGTTAACAAATTTTAAGTTAGCGGAACCAACTGGAGTTTGGATTGGTGCTGCTGAATTCAAGCAATTATTTCTTTTTTGGTTGAAAATCAAAGGAAAATGTGGTATGATTTAAGTAGTAATTTAAAAATAAGAGAAGGTGTTTTACACAATAAGTACTTAATGACTTAATTTTATTTTTATATTTAACTTTGGAAAATTTAGTTAACAATGTAAATAATAATGAGTTAGGCGTTGACAATAATGTGCTACAAACCTGGGATTCTAATGTGGAAAGGGATGATTGCATCATAATAAATTTAGATGAGGATCAAGGAAGCAATCTGAAGGAAACTAATAACGACGTTAATGTACTTAACATTACTACATTAGAATGTAAGTTGATTAAATAATTTGGAAGTACTAATTGTAAAAATATTTTCTTATTATTTAAGATACGGATTGTTATCTTTACAGGTAACTTAACTGACGAAATCATAGTGGACAGGAAATTTGAAGACTCTAATAGTGATGCCATTCTGGTGAGGCAAGATTCTACTGGCAAAGATTTTGAAGTTTCAGAACAGTTTGAAACTGCAAGTGACTTGCCCACACAGTCTAGTTTTCAAGGTTTGTACTTATACTTCAAGTGTATAAAATCTTTTATTATATACTGATTCATTACAAAACGATGAAGCCCATCTTCATTATAATTACAGAAAGAATATTGGATAAAGAAAACTTAATACAAAATGAAATGCCATTACCATTTCAAAACACATTATTTTGGCCAAAGCCAATCGAAAGGAAACGACAAGGAAAATATAGGGAAAAAATTCCCACAGTGGCGACTTCCGAGGAGTGGCTACAATATTTTTCTCACAAGGAAGAACAAAAGCTTCAAAAACAAAAGGAACTAGAAGAAAGAAAACAAAACAGGATTGAAGCAAGAGAAAGAAAATTAAAAGAGCAAGAATTGAGGAAACATATAAAAAAAGAAAAATTGGAAGACTTAAAGAGACAAAAATTAGCAGCAAAAGAAGCTAAATTAAAAGCTAAAAATAAGGCCTAATTTATTATAGTATTCATTGTGAAATAAATAAATATTGTACAATACTGTGTAATTAATTAATAACCCTTAGTTAAATGAGAGATGTTCTCTTTTATTGTGACGATTGTGTGTGCGTCTGTGTCAGAGAGAGAGAGAGAGAGAGTGCGTTTGTGCGCGCCCAAATATTTGAGGTTATACAATTATAATGAGGTTTTATTTGTACATTTTATTGCTTTCATATTTGTTTTCGAACTTCTTGAAGTTCTGCAATATAATAAAAGGTTAATTATTGTTTAATCATCGATTTTTATTCAATTTTATTTTATGTCCAAACATTGGGGCAACTAAGTCCAATCACTGGGACATGCCGTAAATTCTGTCCAATCACTGGGTCAAGTGAACGCTTTTATAAATTATAAATTTTAATATTTTTCTTTATATAACTGATAGTCTATAATACATTTTCTGAAAGAAGAAGACTCGGTCTAACGATTGGATAAACATTTAGTTCAAATTATATTATTTTTAATTATAAAAAGTCGTAATAACTACAACCTTCGCCTTAAACGTCCAACCACTGGGACATTTACCTTATATCATTTATACAAGCACTAATGCATACTGATGTCAGGAATGTGGTGGGCTTCTATATTAACATAGCGCCATACAAAAATCTTTTACTTTTGGATGTTTTTGGTCGAATGCGTGTTCATTACAAATAATTTCAAGTATTTCATTAACATCAACTCTAATGTAACCCTGTAGTGGATATTGTGACGCCACCCCACAAATCCTGCGATAACAATCGGAAATAAAAATGTTCAAATTACTTTCGTTGAAAGCCAAACTTGTTGCATTTAGAAGTTCCATCCAATAGACGGAATCAATTTTAATGGTGTTTACGTTAAGGGGGGTTTCTCGTCTAACACCCCCAGAAGTAACTGGTATTTAGGAATTTTTTTGCAAGAACTGTTGGTCATATTAGATTAAACTCTCTTGGTATATAAGGAGGTATCTTTAAAGTCGCAGAAAATATTTTTTTCATGTTGATTCTCATTATTTATTAATTATTGTGGAATCTTATCCACCCCTTTGATGATGTAACTCCTGTTGGCGGGATGTGTGGCACCTATCACAGTCATCTAATTGTAAAAAAGAAGTGATGTTTCTTAAAGTTAAATAGTTTACGCTGGGTTTGTTGCGCTTTAAAGAAAAAAAATTGAAAAATTTATATTATAAATTCTTTATATCGATGAAAAAAGTAATATAAATACAAAGTAAAATTAAAATATTAGGTCCAATATAAGCGTAAATTGTTTAAAGGCGTTAATTCAGAGAATTTTCTTCTTTTCGCAATCGGATGACTGTGACAGGTATTGCACATCCCGCCAACATCGTCGAAGAGATTCCACAATAATTGATAAATTATAAGAAGGATCGACATAAAAAAAAAAAATTCTGCAAGTTTGAAGATGCCTCCTTATATCCCAAAAGAGTTTAATGTAATATTAACAATAGTTTCTTAAAAAAAATGCATAAATTTCGGGGGCTATTACACGAGAATCCCCCCTTAAGGCGTGCGCGGCGTCGATGGGTACAGACGCTAGACCCAACATAAACAGGGCCGGTGCGAGGAAGGTTGGCGTCGCAATGCAAGAAAATAATTGGGGGCCCAAAATTTGTTGCACCTGTTTTCTATTTAATATGTTTTGCCTTTACGGAGTACAATAAAACGAATCACATTAACATTTTGTTTATGTGGGAGTTGCATTCCTTTATTATTAAGCGTGCGATATAGCTTTAGCGCCCGCTTCGGCTGTCGCCCTTATAGGGCACATAACTTGCATACTAGGTTTCCTCGGCCCTGATCATAAATTAGTCCAGGGCCCGATCGAACTTTACGCTAGCAGTGTTGCCGGGAAGTTGGTTCCTGTTCCCCCTCCACTACGAATAGTTTGCAGGTACCCACTTCCCGGCAACGCGAATCGCCAGCAACGACGAAGGGTGTTTCCTGACTACGTACACATTACCACCACTCCTGTAGGTGTTCCCCCTCCCAAAATAAGTGACCACGGAAAATTTCGCTTAGCATCCCTGTTCCTGACATGAGGAAATCAGTCTTCGAATAACCACCACTGGAAACGTTTAGTAAAAGTGCAAAATACTGATGGCGCAGAAAGGCATGGAAGACATGACACCTGTAAGTATTAAAATTTTATACTATTAAATAGGGTGATTCTCCCGCTGAGTTCCGTGCATTTCGACACACAAAAATATTTTTGATTAGAATATTCGCTTAAAAGCAATACGTGATACTTTTTAAATATTATCTTCGCTGGAATTAAACATTCGAAAGATCGAATATTGTACGCAAACATATTTTAGCGTAGAGTAACCGTACCTAATATCGCCTAGCACATGTTAAATCGCTGTCAAGTGAATAATTAAAATTTTTGCATGCAATTCGTTTCAAAGTAAAGAGAAAATATTCATCTTTCATGTAGCATAAGTGAGAATCGTTGAAACCTACAATTTTTTAATTATTAATTAAAAACGCAGAACATGCAAAAATCCGGTCCTGAAAACAGTGTACCTAATATCGCCTACTCAAGAAATATTGATTAATTGTTTAAATTCTAGAAGTGTATTTGTTCTCTATCTTTGATTTCATTTTTATTACAAAAATATAGAAATACGATTTTTAAAATATTTTTTTACGTTCGAATGTACATATTCGACAAGTAAAGTTTATTTCGGTTGCTTTGCAAATTTCGTGACCCTACCTGTAACGAACATTACATCGAAACCATAGTCCTCCGGTAGGCGGTATTGACAACACGCATACTGCTTAGAATAAAACGCTATTTTTATTACGAAAAATATTTGACTCGATTTCATTCCTTAAGAGGTTACTTGTCATCAAGAAGGTGTAAAAAATTTGTTTGTGATCAAAAGTTGCAGAGTAATTGATTAATTCTTTAATAATAAATCAACCAAGTCGGAAGCTATTTAAGAAAGATATTTCAAGATGTTTAACTATTAGTAATTTGTGTTTAAATACAATGCTCTAAATGTCCTTATTTCTGCTCATGAAAAATAGGGATGTACGTATTTCTACTCAAGATTTGTACCAATTTCTGCTCACATAATAGGGTAAAACACCCAATTATTGACACCTAACCAATTACTGTCACCTTGAACTATTTTACTTAAAATAACGAATAAATAAACTATAGTATATAATCTATAGTATATATTATAGGTTGAATTACATAATTCCTTTTGTGTATGACTTTGCAGCGTTTATTTATTCGTTATTTGTTGCCTTTTTACGTTAAAATAAGTTACATCTGTTATGGAGAGGTTTTATAATACAACAGTAAAGCGAGTCTATTCCTTAGCACATCCATCTAGAACAGGATCGAAAAATTATGGGTCCCTCGTTTTAAAAGTTTTTCGTTACTTACACTGCACTTTGATTAGCCCCAACCTCGTGCAATACTCTCGTAAATGTTAAAATAATTTGAAATTATTTTGTTGCAACTGTAGTACAAACGTAACGCTTATAATAATAAGAAATATACGAAATGAGCAGAAATGGGGACATTCACCTTACATCATTAATTACATACTTCTGGTTAGTTACAGGCTTAGATATTCTTGCATTTAATTATTAGACAGTAAAATTGTGGCAGTCCAATAAATTTTTACACTATTACGATTTTCTAAAATACTTCACTTTCTGTAATTGTTGATCACATGATGCTGCAATTACAGGATGTCTTCCTACATATGTTTACGTAGGGCAGAACGGTGACACGCGGAACACTTTTTATATTTGGCCTAACTGCCAATTAGCTCTTACAGATATAGAAACGAAAATTATGCCTTAAGACTGTATCTGAAAAAAAAATATATTTTCGCTCCACCCTAATGTACTGTCAGCGAGAGTATCATCCTGTATGTTCATACAATCATACTATTTGCCATAAAATAATACGTTCATTATTTTATTATCAGATGAAGCAGGCAATAATAGACGTGGGCGAAGGAAACTTTGGAATGGATCCACAGAGGAAGGGGGAGGAAGCGAGGGAGAAAGAAGGGGGTGTAAGGGAGAGGTCGACAAGGGAGGAAGAAGGGAGTATAAGGGAGAGGGCGACGAAGGATGAAGAAGGGACTGTAAGGGAGAGGGCGACGAGGGAGGAAGAAGAAAGCAAAGTGTGGCGCCGAAAATATAATAAGGTAATTATATGCAATACTAAATACTATATTCTTTTGCTCGTAATAATGTAGCTCTGTTGGGGACGAATTGAAGGGTTGGATGCAATAAGAGGACTAGCGCTCGAAACTGTAAAAATGTATTGTCCAATGGCTAAGAAAAATTGGAAAATTAAATGTTGTTAAACTGTATTTTAAAAAATATAGTCTTGTAAAGCTCGTCACGGCACACATTTTTTCTATTTACAGTTTTTTTTTATCGAATCATTAGTATTCGAGGTAAAAATTATAAACAAAAAAAATTTCTTCGACCAAAGTCAAATCTTTTTAAACATAAATTGCGATAACTTGAGTAAATATTAATGGATCGTTATGAGACTTGAAACATAAAACTCAGAAAACTAGCGAAGCCGTAAAATGTATGCACAAAACCCTTATGTTAAAAAATGTAGGAATATTTAATTAAAAAGTAACACTGGACATAACCCATGTTTTTCAACGTTCGCCGTTAAGAAATGTCGAGGCCATTTTGACGTGCATATAAGTTACAGCGACAAAGTTTTTCCTTAATATACAAGGAATTTTTTCACCAATTTTCGCACTGATTAATAAATAATTGTAGAAGATATGACGATTTATATAAATGTCGCGCGCCACCAACTGTCAGCAGCTATGTAATTTGCAGTGTAATGGGAGTGGTAAGTAGCGCAGTACGTAGCTGCTGACTGTTGGTGGCGCGCGACATTTATATAAATCGTCATATCTTCTACAATTATTTATTAATCAGTGCGAAAATTGGTGAAAAAATTCCTTGTATATTAAGGAAAAACTTTGTCGCTGCAAGTTATATGCACGTCAAAATTGCCTCGACATTTCTTAACGGCGAACGTTGAAAAACATGGGTTATGTCCAGTGTTACTTTTTAATTAAATATTCCTACATTTTTTAACATAAGGGTTTTGTGCATACATTTTACGGCTTCGCTAGTTTTCTGAGTTTTATGTTTCAAGTCTCATAACGATCCGTTAATATTTACTCAAGTTATCGCATATTTATGTTTAAAAAGATTTGACTTTGGTCGAAGAAATTTTTTTTGTGTATAATTTTTATCTCGAATACTAATGATTCGATAAAAAAAACTGTAAATAGAAAAAATGTGTGCCGTGACGAGCTTTACAAGACTATATTTTTTAAAATACAGTTTAACAACATTTAATTTTCTAATTTTTCTTAGCCATTGGACAATACATTTTTACAGTTTCGAGCGCTAGTCCCCTTATTACATCCAACCCTTCAATTGAACAATGTGCTATACGATAATATTTAAATTTCATGTGAGATCTATCAATATTTCACAAATTTCAATGAAATGAAATATCATCTTATATTGTATCAATTTGTCTCACAATGAACTGCAATATTATGAATAAAATAATACAGCAATGCATTTAATGAAACTGTCTCAACCGTATGTTATTCCGTTTGTGTTCGAATATTTTTTGGATCCGAAATATATTCCCTTTGCATTATAAGTATGGGTAGAAATAGAAAATTTAATTTTTATGTTACTGTTTCAGATAAAACGAGAGCTGAGGCGTGTGTATTATGAGTGCCTTGGGCAAGATAGACGCCGGCGAGAATGGCACAATGGTGGCCGTGGAGAAAGGCGCGGTGGCCACAGATCAAGCCGCGGGGGCACCCGAAGAGGTTGGAGCGGTGGCCAAGGACCAAGCCGCGGGGACACCCGAGGAGGTTGGAGCGGTGGCACGGGACCAAGCCGCGGGGGCGAAATCAAAAACTTTTATTTTTCATTTTAATTTAAAATAAAGTTAATTTTTTATTATTTAATGATGTGGGTATTATTTCTATGCGGCCAAAACTGATTCATTTCGGTTGGAATGGACAATGTCATATATAGGGTGGATGTACCAGTAAATGAAAACGTACCAGTGAATGGGCATTTTATATTAAAATGAGTAAAATAAATTATTAAAACAAGCAACTAATTAATTAGAGGCATAATTTAATTTCTTGCTTCATATCCAAATAATTTTATAATAGTTTTCATTCATTAGCCTTAAGTGTTCATTTATTGGTACCTTCACACTACGGTTTATTTCACGCCAAGCGTTTATGAAAATAAGAAAGTTTCAAGTTGTCAAATTTTGCCACATTGAAGATTATTTTAAAAATGTATACCCTCAAAGTACACAATTTTCATCGATTTTATGGGAAACTACATTTCGAATTTGGCAAAATAATTATTTAAATACACCTTATTTTTCACATGGAAACATATTTTTTTTTGATTCTCATCTATTTTTTTACTTAATTGATCAATAGCAGTACGCTGCTTTTCCTGTGGTACAAAACGGTGTTTAAATATAGGATCATTAATTCTGTTACTTCTTTCGTGGGTGTTAAAACTGTTGTTACAACTTTCAAAAACGTCCACTCATCAGGATTTAAATTTTTCGACATCTTTTTGTTCGATAGTGCAATATTAAGGGGAGTCTGTAGTAAAGAAAATCTTTGAAACATCATATACGTGGAATTCCATAGGATGTCTACTTCTTGTACTAATTGCAGAGGCATTGTATCCAAATCCCTACACTTTTGAAATTGTATAAATGTTTCTCTCGCAGATGTTGAACGTGCAAAAAATCCAACTATAGTTCGGCACTTCTTAGGAATTATTTCATATCGCTCATACTTTTTTAAGCAAGCCAGAGAGGCCAGATGAAAACACTGTGCAAAACATGGTATTCGAGTCCAGTTTGCTCGTGTACTTATGGTTTTAACAACATTTGGAACATTGTCTGAAGAGAAAAAAACCTCTTTAACTTTAATTATGCCCCACGTAGTCAATGAAATTATGCCTTGAATATGTTTATGTATGTATTTTTTCGGTAAATATTGCAAATTTAGTATATAATGATTGATGAAAAAATTGTTACCTGAGAACGTAGAACAACTATGTTTCTTACACGGTAATTTAAAATACTAAAATATTCACCTTCCCCTATATTTTTGTTCCTATCAAACGACCAGGAAATATTCCTTTCTGTATGTTTATAGTTGTTCGAACATTTTTTATTTGAAATCAGAAGCTATCCCGAAAAACATAATACCCGATATATTCCCTCTGCATAAAGTGTTAAGTAAGTATGAAGTATATTATATTATTATTTGAAAATACGGTATAACGCAGTACAACGCGGTACAAACCTAGTACAAACTGGTACAACCGCGAGTTTTCAATTTTTCGGAATTTTTTTTTTCTCAGTAGTACGACTCGACGCTTTGCTTATTTCGATTTTTATCGAAAACCAAAAGAGTTAAACAGTTTCTTGGAACGGTACAATGTTCGGTACAACTAGTACAATTCAGTACAATCGCTAAAAATCGAAATTTCCAAAAAGGGGGGGCCAGCTTCATTTTTTATTTTCTCATTTTCTCGAAAACGGTTTCGAATTTTTGAAAATTCGCAACGGTAGAATGTTCGGTACAACTAGTACAATTCAGTACAATTGCGAAAAATCGGAATTTCCAAAAAAGGGGGGCTAGCCCAAAAATTGGTTTTTTCTAATTTTCTCGAAAACGGTTTCGAATTTTTGAAAGGTCGGAACGGTACAACGCGGTACAAACCTAGTACAAACTGGTACAACAAAAAAAAATTAGGTTTTCAAAAAAAGGGGGGCTAACTTCACACACATGATTCATTGTGCGCATTTAAGTTGAAAAAATGGCTGATATTCTAAGCATTGGAGGGAAGCCGATGTTTGATGACCGCATCGTCAAGCTCCAGACTCACACATACAACCCATACGTCAACACGACGTTGGGATACAACGATGAGATAAGAATACCGATACAGCAGCAGGATTTATACACATTGCCGTGTGAAAGTTTCCTCTATGTGGAGGGGAAATTGAAGATAAATAAACCAAATGATGCGTTAACGATGATGTTGGGAAATAATTGTGTGGCGTTCTTATTCGATGAGATTCGATACGAGCTGAATGGCGTGGAGATTGGTCGCAACAGAAACGTTGGAATAACTAGCACGCTGATTGACAACTTCCATCATGGCATTCAATCGTCGGCCATGATTGAATTGCCTTCAATCATGGGGATTCAATCCTGATTGAATGAAAAGTGTTCTCGTCTTCAATCGTATTTCAGTTGAGTTTCAATCGACTAACTTTGGCGAGCCTCGAGACTCGCGAGAGCTTTTGATCGATGTCGCGCGAGGCCCGAGCGGTGCGACATTGCACAGTGGTCTGGGGATATCTACATTTAGCGGCCAAAATTCTGATCTTTCTGAAACTTGGTGATTATGGGTTTTTGAGGTCGCTGATAACGAATTTGGCTCCAAAAATTTAAAATTCAAAATGGCGGATTCAATATGAGGCGCATTGTGGTCTGGAAAGCGGTATTTTATAGCCAAAATTAAAAATTATAGCCGTACTAGAGAAAAAAAGAGAAAAAAGAATCTGTTCCAACATTATCTTTGACTTAAAAAAAATAAGATATTAAAAATACACGCGTTCGGTACGCCCAAATACCTCGAGCGTCATTTCTAAAAGTCTGCATAAAATTGAAGGTTGCAGAAAGTTGCACTTGAAATTTACATGCTCTTGTTAACAATTGTGTAAACTTTAATGTAAAATAAGTCCGATGTTAATTTCGCTTAATCATTTTTTTATAAGCCTTCTGAAAGTTTAAATTCATATAAACATTGCACTATTTGTTCATAGACTAAAAAATGCCTATGACACATATAAATAACTGAAATATACTTCCTTACCTATATAACTGTATGATATAAACACGTATTTTGATGTTCTATAACGAGTAATTAAAACAATTAGATTCACATAAAATTTCATGATTTTGTCTTTGTAATATTATATCTATTCAAAGAATCATCTGAAAAGGGAAAGCTATGCGGATTTTGAAGCTCTGGAGGGTTGTCAATTCATAAAAAAAAATGACATTGTAAAGTTGAAGTTGAGAAATTGAATTTTGGCCACCATCCAGACCACTGTGCATTGTATCGTTCACTCGTCTAAACTGGCGCACAGTGTGCAATTTTTGGGACAAAAATCGCTGGACAGCGAAATCTTGACCGATTTCAATGATTTTTTTTTTTAAATACTCGTGAAGGACTCAGCAATAACGGAAGGCTGCAGTAAATCCTGTATTTTTTGGTCTGATCTATAAAAAACATTATTTAGCATAACATCACATAAAAACGTAAACTTTGGGAATTAAAGATATTAAAAATTAATTTTTTGTAAATTTAATATTAGCTATAAAATAAAAAATTTACTTCAAATTTACAAAAATTGTGTTTTAAATAAACTGGTAAGTATAGCTGATTTAAATCTAATATTTTTCAATTATATTTCAATTTTATTATTTTTCATTTTATATTAGAAATAAGAATAATATATATAATAAATAATATATATTTTTTTTAATTTATATTAGAAATAAGATAAATAAATAAATAAATAAATAAATAAGATTTTATCCAAAATCGCACACTGTGCGCCAGTTTTGACGAGTGAACGATACAATGTCGCACCACTCGGGCCTCGCGCGACATCGATCAAAGGCTCTCGCGAGTCTCGAGGCTCGCCAAAGTTAGTCGATTGAAACGCGACTGAAATACGATTGAAGACGAGAACACTGTTCATTCAATCAGGATTGAATCCCCATGATTGAAGGCAATTCAATCATGGCCGACGATTGAATGCCATGATGGAAGTTGTCAATCATGGCCGACGATTGAATACCCCACGATGGAACGTATTCAATCGTGGCCGGCGATTGAATCCCCCTCGCTTCAATCATGAGCGCTTCGATTAAAGGCCGCGTACAGACTTGAGCACGAACGCGAATGAGGCAAGCCGAGGCAGAATTCGTATGCAAGTGTTCCACGTCGGTGAATTGCTCGGAGCCGTTCGCCGCATGCCTCGGGCCGTTCGCCGTTGCCTCGGGGCTGTTCGCCGCACGCTATCGGTCGAAAAAAATTAATTTGTGCTCAATGCGAATGTCGTTCCGAGGCAGGACGAGCCGCGGAGCCATTCGTCCACATGCCTCGGGCCGATCCAAAGTTGTCGGATCGGCCCGAGACATGTGGCGAAACCAAGGGAAAGACGAGCCTCCTTCTATACATGTTGATTCCTTTACTACTGCGTTGTAGTCTATAAAAAATATATAAAAAAAGTTTACTGTTAAACAATTTGATTAAAAATGCAGTAAAAACTAAATTAAAATGCACTAAAAACTAAAAAATACTTCTTTTCTTGTACTACAATTTTGAGTAGTTGGAAGTGGGTTATTTGTGTTGCCAGATTTGAACTATACAAACAAACATACATACATACATACAAACAAACAGAGGATCGAAGATGAATAAAATCGTTTAAAAACACGAATTCATAACTTTGTACAGAAAAATTGAAAGCAAATGATATTCTTGACACATATTCATCCCCTTCGGTGTGGAAGATTACTTTGTACAGGTCAATGAATTTGGGGATTTTTTTCAACACATCAATAAATAACGAGTTATTTACGATGGATGTTCTTAGTGACTCACTCTGTACATTAATTTCCTTTCAAATTCGTATTTCTCAAATGCGCAGGCAAGTATGGAGTAATGTGCATTCTTGAAGTCCCGAAATACCTGGCTTCTAGAGAATATCATAAATGTTGGTCTTTTATTGCACATTGAAACATCTGTTTTCAGGAACCTACATCTTTTTTTTTCATGAAACAGAAGTCACATAATTTGGAGAAAATTGTCCTGACCCCCTAAAACATTCCATCCACTTTTAACACTTTCGCTGCCGGCGGCAGCTCCGATCGGAGTCGTTTCAACGAATATTATGAATTACATCCAAATTTATTCTTTACTTTGTGTTATTATAAATAAAATGTATCCTCTATAATGTAATAAACGTTTCCTCAGTTTGCCATAACTTGCCTCGGCTTGCCTCGTGCGGAGCGCACAGAACGAAAAATCTCAATTTGTTCAGCCCGAGGCATTCGGGTCTGCCTCGGCTTGCCTCATTCGCGTTCGTGCTCAAGTCTGTACGCGGCCAAAGATTGACTCGGGTTTAGTATTATTCATGACGAATAAGACTAACGCCTCTTTTATTTGATACGTCATTCAAATAATTTTTTATTTAAATCAGGCATGGAACTAAAGTGAACGCAGCGGCCGTTTTTCGGAGGCAACGCCTCCTTTCTCCCGCCGCGCGTCTTCGTCCCCGCGGCGGGCCTAGGAGCTTCGAGCGCCTCAGACTCGTACCATATGAACCGCGCGTGGCGCATTGGGGCGACATTGTATCAATAGGTTTCCAAATCGACCCAGAGAGCACGGTTGTCGATGCGTCTTTGTTTTGTCAACGCGCCACGCGCGGTTCACGTGGAACGGGCCTGAGGCGCTCCACGAACCTGGGCCGCCGCGGGGGCCAAGACGCGCGGCCGGAGAAAGGAGGCGTTGCGTCCGAAAAACGGCCGTTGCGTTCACTTTAGTTCCATGCCTGATTTAAATAATGCCCATCTCTGGTAGAAAGCCGATCTTTCCCGACATTGCCCGACATCGTCCGATAATTCGTTGACGTTTAGCAACGGCTCATGACATGTGACGCTCGGTATATACCGAGTACATATGTACCATTCGGAAAAGACTAATGTTGGAGAGTTGGCGTTTGCAGGGCTCCATTCTCGGCCCTACTCTCTTCAATATATACATCAATGATTTGCCTAGACGCGCGGACTGCGACTCTACGCTGATGACACAGCGATATACACTTCCTCGTGGCACCTCTCCCAGCTGGTCCTTCGTCTCCAGACCTACCTGGATCAGGTTCTCCAGTTCTTCTCATCATGGAAACTCCTAATCAACCCGGCCAAAACAGAGGCAATCATTTTTTCTATCCGCACCTCAGTCCTCTCTGCCACGGACAATCACAAAATCCTCATTTATAACAACCCCATCCCCTGGAGTAAACAGGTCAAATACCTGGGAATCCTTCTCCACCATAAAATGTCCTGGAATGTAGCAATTGCCGACCGAATCGACAAGACCCTAAAAGTAACCGGAGCTCTTTATCCTCACATCAGTCACAAGTCAACCCTTAACCTACGGTTGCGCTTAAACATATTCAAGACTTGCATCCGACCGGTCCTCACCTACGGTTCCCAGGTTTGGTGGAATACTACAAAAACAAATCGGGAAAAACTCCAACGCATCCAAAACAAAATCCTCAAAATTATCTCCGGATCACCCATTCTCCATTCCACCTGGGCACTCCACTTTGACCTGGAAGTCCCATATATCCACGACTACATCCAAACCACCATAGACAACTACCATGTCTCAAAACACACCAATCCCCTGGCCCGCCGCACCGGGCAATACGACATTAACAAAATCCCGTACAGGGTAAAAATCCCGTTTCCCATGTCCAGATAACTAGAAAATCCACCCTCACGCAACTATTCCTTAGTCCCTTCCCTACTCACACACGCTGTTCCAGCACAACTGCTACTCCCCGCCACCCGACGGGCTCCTGCCCAAACTAACTCTGGTGTATCCCTAAACGGTTTACCTATCTATTTGAGTTTCCCCGTCCCTGTGTTGTCCTGTGCCGTCCCTAATTTTTGTTTTTCCAGGTTCTACATTTTACTTCGCATTCAGGCCTTGCGGTTTTTTGCAATTTTTCCGCAACTTACACCTCCACCACGAATCAGCTTAACTTGATCTCGGTAACTCCACTCTCACTTATTGGCTGGTAACTGGGCCACGGCTCAGAGGGACGGCCCACAGGGTGTGGATCATCCCCCCTACTGACTGAAAGGAAAAAAAAAAAAAAAAAAGGCGACTGACTCGGAGCGTGACGGCGGAAGAGGCTTCCCGGCTCTTCGGCCTGCGGGAGGAGGTCGCGGCGCTAATGGGTCGGCTGGACCGGGGCGCCGCACAGTGGTCTCAAATCCCGAAAACGTGGCCAAAAGGTCGAAAATGAACTTTTAATTTCGGGATTTTTAGCCGTTGGGTTGGGTACAGTGATAATCTGGCCATAAAATACCGGCAAGGGAAACGGCAAAATGTTTATGGTTTGACCGGCAAGTCAATTCAAAGTTAACCTCTGTTATTGAAACGTTTTCTGTGCGCGCCGATACAAACTCGAACACCGATTTTGAAAGTCAATAACTCCTGAAAGAGTTGATCAATTTCCATTGCGAAAAATGGATACTACTCCACGAAGTAAGTAGAATATTTGTTTACTCTTAAGTAACCGTAACTGTTAGCGTTTAGGTTGTACGACTGCAAAATTACTTGGAGAACGTAGAAGCAAAACTTGGCCCACGTATTTTATAAATTTAGTTGAAAAGTTGTAACTTCCACGAACTTCCACCGAAATTTTTGTTCTGGCCTATTGCTAATGCTTATACCTTGCAAATTTTTAAAAAATTGACTGCCACTAGGTGCCACCCTGCTCATACGAGAGTAAAATTGCTCGCCTCAACGAGTTTGAACTATTTGACGATTTTGTAACATTTAGATGACATTTATTATACATCCTGATGGTACAAAGTTGTACAAGAATGATTTTCTCTGCATCTTATGCATATTTTAAAATTTATCGCCAGAAACGGTGAATTTGTTACTACAGCCATCCATAAATGCGGTAATAGATACGGATGATTGCTCCGAAATAGACATATTGTCTGATGATGACTCAGATAGCTCGGAAGAAAACTCGGACACGGAAATTTCATTTTCATAATATGTTTATCGATTATTCTTGTTTACTATTTGTATTTGTGTAATATTTATTGTTGTCCGTCATGTTATATCCGCCATTTTCTTTTTTAAAGTTTCAAGTTTAGATTCGTAATCAGCGACCCCAAAAACCCCAGAGTACCGATTTTTGCCTAAATTGAATAATATTTGAGCTTTTGGCCACGTTTTCGGGATTTGAGACCACTGTGCGCCATTTCGATCGCGGCTTTCCCGCGATGCGCGTCGCTGGCAGGGTCCGCCCGGTCGACGACGCTGGCGCCGGACGTCGAGGCTACGCGGTCGACGACACTGGCGACTGACCTCGAGGCTGCGCGGTGGCTCCCCCGCGTGGTCCTCGAGAGATACGACGGGCCCGTCCCTGGGCCCGTCGTTATCTCCTCCGACGAGGAGACGGAGGAGAACAGACCCGGGACGAGCGCGGGCGCTCGCGGGGCGGGGTCGGCGTCCATGGACGTCGACAGCGAACCCGTCCTGGGCCCAGCCCGGCGCAGGGGCAAGAGGAGGGTTGCTCCCCTGGTCGCGTCGGAGACCGAGGAGGAGGGATCGACGGGGGAGTGCCCCGTCGACGCCCCCCTGCCATCGTCCGATGGCCTAACCGACGGGGGTGGGAGGCCCGGCTTTGTGCCGGGCAAGCGCGGACGCAAGCCGGGGGTCTGGACAGACCCGCGGAGGCTCGGCCCGGGCATGAAGGCCCTGCCGACTCGCTCGGACCTAAGAAACTGGGCCGAGACGATGTCGGTGGGGGGCCTTGCCGGACAGGCGCAGCGCGAGCTTGACGCGGTCGCCGCAGTCGTGAGTGCCACTGGTCACATGAAGATCACCGACATGCGTGCGATCCGCGTCGCCATAAGGCGCGCTTCGGCGTTGGCCGCGGAGCTCACCGGCAGGGCGGAGAGGGGCGAGAACCCCGACAGGCCGGCCAGGGAGGTGGTCTTCCGCCAAGGGCAGTGGGAGAAGAAGTCCCACAGCTTGGCGGCACAGGTGCGGGCCCTGACGGAGCAGGCCCACACCTTGGGAGAGTTTCTCCACGTCAGGGAGCGGGAGCTCGAATTCCTGCGCGGAAAATACACCCGCCTGCTAACGCGGGCGAGGACTAAGGGCGTGGACGTGACGGAAGCGGAGACTATGCCCTTCCACCCGTCCGTCCCGCTGCCCACCCGCGCCGAGCTCCTCCCGACCTGCGTGCCCCCCTGGACGGACGACGGTGCCGGTCCGGAGGTTGCCCCGGGTCCCTCGTCGGCGGCGAGGCTCAGCCCTCTGCCGCGCGAGCCGACGGAGAGCGGCGCTGCTACAGCGCAGGGGGGGAAGAAGAGGAGGAGGGAACGTTCCCCCCTGCCCCCGACCCCGACGCCGGGCCCGGCGTCCTGTAGCGACGGAGCGGGTGCTCCTGCCGAGCAGCCGTGGGAGGTGTTGCTGCGTCGGATGGAGGGGATCGAGAGGCGCGTCGACGCGCGCCTCTTGGCCCTGGGCCGCGTAATGGTCGGTCCGACGTCGGGGCCGGCTGCTCGGCCGACGGCCCTGGCCCTCGAATGGGCCGGGATCGCCGGGGCGCCTCTGCCGGGGGCGGGGTCTCCGCCCCGTCTCGCAAGGGGGGCAAGGCGAGTGGGGTTGCGCGGGTCGAGGGTGCTGGCGCAGTGGCCAGCAGCCCTTCGGTGGTGCCCCCGGGCGGGCGGGGAGTTAATCCCCCTTCTGCGGGCCCCCCCAAACGACATCGAAGGGGAGGAAAGGGGCTGGCCCCTCGCTGCCCCCGGCTTCGTTGCCCGATGCTCGGGCGAAGACGGGCGCTCGTGGGGGAGGTGCTCGGCCCGTGGCTGCGGGGGATGGAGCGGGTTCCCCGCCCCAGCTTGCCCCCTCGCAGGTGAGCCGGAGGCGTAGGGGGGCCTCCAAGAAGGCCAAGAAGGCTGGGACGGCGGCTGCCCCTGCGACGCCTGGTGCGTCGCGTGCCCCGGCCCCGGCCCCTGGGTCGGGCGTCGCCGCCGCTGAGGGCACCTGGGCCGAGGTTGTGGGCCGTAAGGCTAAGAGGATGGCGCAAAAAGTGGCCCGAACGGCCGCTGGTGGGGACGAGTCGGGGGCTCGTCCGAGGACGGCGGCTCCCCAACAGGCTCGCGCACCCGGGTCTCCCCCGGTTGCAATCCCGCGCGCTCCCAGGACGGCGGCGGTCACTATCACCGCCCCCGTGGGAGGGGAGGAAGTTTTTTCCGCGCGGGTTGCTGGCGCGATGGCGGCGATAAACGTCGCCGACCTCGGTATCGCAGCGATGCGACCGAGGCGCGCCGTGACCGGGGGGTTGATCCTGGAGATCCCAGGATCACAGGGCTCGGCCAAGGCTGCCGCCCTCAAATCGAGGTTAGCGGAGCAGCTGGGGGGCACCGGAATAAAGGTGCAATGCCCCCAAAAACTGGCCGAGTTCCGGGTGTGCGGGCTGACCGAGCTCGCGACCGTGGAGACGGTTAGGGGGGCCATCGCAGCCCAGGGGGCCTGTCCGGCGGAGGACGTCACGGTCGGCGCTAAGCGACCGGACACCGCCGGGCTCTTCTCCCTCTGGGTTCGCGCGCCCGTGGCAGCTGCAGCCAAATTGTTAAGGGCGTCCACCATGGTGGTGGACTCCCTGATGGCCCGCGTGGTGCCGCTCGCGCAGCGGAGGCTCCAATGCTTCCGCTGCCTGGAGTTTGGCCACGTTAGGGCCAAGTGCAGCAGCCCCACGGACAGGAGTGGCGCGTGCTACCGTTGCGGTGGCGAGGGGCACGCGGCGCGCTTCTGCGTGGCCCCCCCCGTCTGCCCGCTCTGCGCGGCGGCGGACCTACCCAGCGGCCACAGAATGGGGGGACCGGCTTGTCGGCCCCCTCCTGTGACCCGCGCCGCGGCCCGGCGCCGCGGGGGTGCGAGGACGGCCCCGGTATCGTCATCTGCCGGGGTGGTCCCGTCCCCGCCTGCGGGTGACCCGCCCGCGATCCCCGCGACCCCTGTGTCTCCGCCCCCGGCGTCCTCGTCGGGGGCTATGGAGACCGCACCATTGGCCTCGTCATCCATGGCCGGTGCGGGCGCGGGGAAGAGGAAGGACCGCGAGGAGTCGGATACTCCGACCAGCGGCCTTCCTTCCCCGGCGCGCGGTGGGTCCCCCTTGATAGGCGGGGGAAAGAAGAAGAAGGGGAAAGGGGGGAGCAGCCCAGGGCTCCCCCCGGCGGGTCCGCCGCCGGTCGGGAGGGAGGCCTTTTTAAAGGCCAAGGTGGTCCCTCCGACGGCGAGCGCGACCAAGAGGGAGGAGGACGCGGCCGAGGCGCTGGAGTTAGCGCGCTCGGTCGCGGCCTCGTTCGGAGGTGCGGCCCACTTCCCGGACGACGAGGAGAAGCGTCCGGCGCCCCCGGTTGCCAACGGGGGCGCGGTCCAGCCAGGGGAGGAATCGGAGGGGGCCGACCTTGAGACTTGCTAATGTCTCGAGGCCCCCCGATACTCCTCATGAACGCGTGCCACTCCATGCGAGCGCACGACCTGCTTGAGCAGGCTCGCGTGGAGATGGGCGTTGGGCTGGCCGTCATCGCCGAGCCGTATCCGCTGGCGGACCGATGCTCTCGGTCCACCAACCCGGATCGGCAGGTGGCGATGACGTGGGAAGTGGGCAGAGGAGCCCCGTCGTGCGTGGTCGCCCAGCACGGACGGGGCTGGATGGGCGCGAGGTGGGGAAGCCTCCTAGTGGTCGGCTGCTACCTGGCACCGAGCCTGAGCGTCCCGGAGTTCGAGGACCGGCTGAGCGAGGTGGGGGCGTTTCTAGCCCCCCAATTAGCTCGGCCAGTGGTCCTTCTGGGGGATTTTAATGCCCACGCTCGTGAGTGGGGCTCCCCCAGAACGGACTGCCGGGGCGAGGTGCTCCTCGAGTGGGCGGAGGCGATGGGGTTCGTCCTTAAGAACCCCTACGCAGTCACGACGTTTCGCGGGTCGCGGGGCGAGTCGATCATCGACCTCGTCTGGGTTAACCCCGCGGCCGCAGCGTTGACGTCGGACTGCTGGGTGGCGGAGGAGTCGGAAACGGGATCCGACCACATGTACGTCATGTTGGCTACCTCCGCCGCCACGCTTCCTCCTGCTCGTGCCGGTAGACAGCCGCCGCGCTGGGCGCTCAACAAGCTTGACGCTGGCGCGGCCCGGATGGCGTCCTCCGTCGTCGCCTGGCCTTCCCTGCCGGGCGACGTCCTCGACAATCCCTCTAATGGCGCCCTATGGCTCCGGCGGGCGTTGCAGCGCATCTGCGACGCCACGATGCCGCGAGTCGGGCCGCCGTGTAGGGGTCGGAGGTCGGTGTACTGGTGGTGCGAGGAGATCGCGGATCTCCGCGCGGCGAGTGTTCGCGCGCAACGCCGGTACACCAATGCCCGCCGTCAGGACCGACGGCGGGTGACGGAGGACCAGCTGCAGGAGCTGCGCTCCGCGTTTTCCGCGGCGCGCCGAGAGTTCCGTGCAGCCATAGCCCGGGCCAAGACCCGTTCGCACGAGGAGTTCCTCAGGACCCTCAACGAGGACCCATGGGGGCGCCCGTACAAGGCCGTGTCGATAAAACTCGAACCTTGGGCGCCCCCCGTCACAGAGGGCCTCGAGCCCCGGTTTCTCCTGGAGGTTTTGTCGGCGCTGTTCGCCCCTCCCCCGGTTTCTGGGGAGGGTGGCGTCGACGCTTCGGGGGATCCGGGGCTCGCATGGGGCATCGACATGGCGGATGCCCCGAGGGTCTCGGACGAGGAACTCGAGTCCGCGGTGCGTCGAATGCGTTCGAAGAACGCTGCACCCGGACCGGACGGAGTGCCCGGGCGTGTCTGGGCCTGCGCGATGGGCGCCCTAGGGAGCGGCCTCAGGCGCGTCTTTGACGCGGCCTTGAGGACCGGGAGGTTTCCCCGTGCGTGGAAAGAGGCGAGGCTAGTGCTGCTGCGAAAGTCTGGTAAGCCCGCAGAGTCACCCTCGGCCTATCGGCCGATTTGTCTCCTCGACGAGGCGGGCAAGCTCCTGGAAAGGATTATAGCTGCCCGCCTCATGGACCACCTCGGAGCCGCGGAGTTCCCGGATCTGTCCGACCGCCAATTCGGTTTTAGACGGCAGCGATCGACCGTAGACGCTATTCTACTGGTTCGGTCGCTGTCGGACCGGGCGGTCGAGGGGGGCGGTGTCAGCGTGGCGGTGTCACTAGACATCGCCAACGCGTTCAACACCGTCTCCTGGGCGGCGATCGAGCGGGCGCTGGTATACCATCGCGTCCCGCTCTACCTTCGCCGCCTGATCTGGGACTATCTCCGCGACCGGGTGGTCTCCTACGTCGGGCGAGACGGGGACGGGGTGGCTCACGTGCACCGCGGCGTGCCACAGGGGTCCGTTCTAGGGCCCCTGCTTTGGAACTTGGCATACGACGCGGTGCTGCGGGTGGAGTTGCCATCGCCTGACGTGTCGTTCGTGTGTTACGCCGACGACACGCTGGTGGTGGCCTCCGGGCCGAGATGGCTAGCGGCACTAGACCTCGCGGAGAGAGCACTGCGGCTCGTAATCCCCGCGATAGAGGCGCTCGGTCTGCGAGTCGCCTCCGATAAAACGGAGGCGGTATGGCTCGCGGACAGGGTGGGGACTGGCATCCCCATCAGAGCGTCTCTTAGGGTCGGGGAGGCCTGCATCCGGGTCGGCCGATCGATGAAGTATCTCGGTCTGACCCTGGACACCTACTGGCGATTCGCGCGTCATTTTCGGGTCCTGGGCCCCAGGTTGGAGCGACAGGTGTTCGCCTTCGGGCGCATCATGCCCAACCTGGGAGGCCCACACGAAGCAGTTCGGCGTCTATACGTGACGGTCGTCCGGTCCATGGCGCCCTACGGAGCGCCGGTCTGGGCCGGCGACCTGGGGGGCTGTCGCGTGGGGCGAGACCTTCTGGCAAAGGTTCATCGGCGCGCAGTCCTCCGTGCCGTGCGGGCTTACCGCACGGTGTCACACGCCGAACTGTCGGCGCTGGGTGGGTCCCCACCATTCCATCTGCTCGCTGAGATGGAGGCGGAGGTATACTTCGCCTCGCACGATCTCAGCGGAGCGAGGGACCCCCTGGCGCCGGTCGGACCTGACGCGCGGGACCAGGCCCGACGACGCATGGGAGCCAGGTGGATCGACTGGCTCTCCCTCCCGGAACATCGGGAGGGTCGCGTCGTCGGGGCGCTGCTGCCCATTCTTGCCGAATGGGTGGGGCGCAGGTATGGCAGGCTAACCTTCCGCCTGACACAGATGCTCACCGGAGTCGGATGCTTCGGTGACTTCTTGTGTCGTATCGGGCGGGAGGAGGCGCCGCAGTGCCACAGCTGCGGCCGGGGCGACGTCGACTCGGCGGACCACACTCTGGCAGGGTGTCCAGAGTGGTTGGATGACCGCCGAGTCCTCGAGCTGCAGCTCGGTCCCGATCTCTCGCTGGCGACGGTCGTGCGTCGCATGGCGGGGGATCGGGAATGCTGGGAAGCAATGGCCTCCTTCTCCGAAGCAATAATGCTGGAGAAGGAGGAGGCGGCGCGGGAGGAGAAGATGACCCGGGGCCGGGGGAGGTCGTGCGGCGACTTAGTTGCGTAAGTCGCCCCGCTCCCCCGGGTGTTAGGCCCCGGGCCGCGCCGTCCCGCTACTCCCCGTCATAGGGGTTTGGGACGGGGCCGCGCCACGCAACAAGCGCGGCCGTTATGCCCCCGGTGCGCCGCCCCCTCTGTGTCGGAGGGGGACGCGCGCCGGGGGACACCAGGAAGGAGTTGAAAAATGCGGCGGCCCTCGTTGTCACGAAGGGCCGCCGTGGTCGGCGAGTCGTGGCATTGGACTCGCCAGGGCCGCGGCGGCGTCGCGAGGAACGGAGAACGGGGGGGGGGGGGGTCTATGTTAAAGACTGAGCGATCGAGCTCCCCCGGGGCACAGTGCCCCGGCCCGGCCGCGCTATCGAAGATTGCGCGGCGACCGGTTGGGAGCTCGATCGCGGGGTCGCGGGGCGGGGGTGTCGGGGGGCACCACCCGCCCTAGTAGCAGCGACCCCGGAAGGGGCGACTCGGGCGCGTGATCCGTCGCGAGTCGCCAGTCCCGGAGAACATTGCTGGGGGAGGTTATAATACTCCCCCAGGGACGACCCCGTTCAGGGGACCTAGCGCGGGGCTGCACCGAAGCGCAAGGGGGGAGGGTAGCGAACGTATCGCTCGATTGATCTCGCGTACAAATCCCTCCCCTCAGGCGCGCAGCACCGCGCGCGAGGTAGATCACCTTGGTGGTTTTAGTGGGTTCGAGTCCCACATAACCCCCTGCCCGCCCCCGCGGGCGGGGGGTATCCGTGGGGATTTCCACCAAGTAAAACAAAAAAAAAAAGGCGACTGACTCCCCCCCTCCAGGGTCGACCACCTTGAGCGTGGTGAGGGGGCTCTGGGAAAGCGGCGATGTCCTCTGTCGGGCGCTGGGTGAGGAACTTTGTTCCTTGCCCGGGGACCGTGGGAGGATGCTGCCTTCCTGGCTAAGGGTCGGCCAACCAACCGCCCCCTCCTCGGCGGCGCGTTCGCGCGTCGTGGGTGCGGGGTTGGGGTTGGGTCCGGGCTGGGTCTGGGTGGGGTGCGCGCGGGCGTGAGGTGGCCCTGTGGCCGTGACCCGCGGATCTCTGAGTGGTAGCTGTCGGTCAGGCCCTCTGTGGCCTGTTCGGCTCCTGGTCGTGCGGGATGCCCGGGCCCGGGGATGTTGCCGCGACAGCTGTGGCGGTCTGCGTGGTCCCGTTGCCCTCGGCCCCGTTCGCTTCGTGTCTGGCCTGGGCCTTGCGTGGGCCCGGCTCTTGCCCCTCTCCTGGGGGGCGCGCGCGCGCATTTCCATCGCTCCGGGGGGGTGCGTCTGGGTGGGATTGGCCCTGTGAAGGGCCGCTGTACAGGGCGCGGTGGCCGCAGTGACCGCACTATGGCGGGGTGCATACTGCGGCAGGGGGGGGGGGGGGGGAGTCGCGATCGATCGCGCGTGAGGCGAGTTCGGCAGTTGGGCTGCCCTTCTGGCATAGCCAGCCGCTCGACCGGGGGCCGGTTGGGTTCTGACCTTCGGGTCCCCGACCGGTTTGTGACCCCCCGGGGTTTGCGGTATTTGGGCGCCCTGTGGGCTAGCCGACCGCCCCCGCCCGGAGGTTCGTTCCCACGGGGTCGACGCCGGGAAGAGCGCGATCGGTCGCGGGATCGTGGGGCGGAGGTGCCGGGGGGCACCACCCGCCCTAGTTTAGCAGCGACCCTGGAAGAGGGTGGCGCTGGCGTGTGAACCGCAGCGTTACCCTGGCGATAGCGGGGAAGTCTCCCGGGGAGCTTCTCTCCCCCTTGGGAAAGTGCCAACTCTGGCAAACGGGCGCGGGGATCCGGGGTCTTGGAGGATGGCCTAGCGAACGCATCGCTAGTTTGATCTCGCGCAAGAACGGCCATCTTCCTTGCCAGATCCTCCGCTCTAGGCGGTTACCGTGCAGGTTTTAGTTGGTTGGAGCCCAACATAACCCCGAGCCTCCCCCGAGGTTCGAGGTATCCGTTCCGGATTTCCTGCACGTAAAAAAAAAAAAAAAAAAAGCGACTGACTCGTACCGCGGAGGTCTTAGGTTCGAGCCCCCCGTCGCCCAAGATTCTGTTTTTTCATTTATATTAATATCTTAAAATTAATATTTTCCTTCCTTACCGATTGTAGCCTCGGTACCATGCTCCAGAGTAGCAATTCACCCGCGGTTCCTCCTCGATGCGACATCGGTTCGATATCGATTGGGTTATCGATTACACATCGGTATCGACATCTGCTCCCGCGCTATACCTCCCACCACTTTGCCATCTGTATGACATCATCCGCGACCGCGCCACCGCCCCCGCCACCACCCGTCGAACTAAAAATTTGGATTTCAAGGTCAGGGGGAAAATCCTTATCGTGGCCTTGAAACTCAAATTTGGGTTGGAATCGGTGTACCCCTACTACTACTGCAGCATCTTTTATTTCAGTTTATCCAGATATTATCTTTGCCCATCTCTGCTCTCCAGCCGCTTCGCCGTGATTCATTCAAGCCTCCTTGACGACAAAATAGTAATAGGAGAAATGCCGGAACAGCGCGATTCGACTCTCGATACGTCTCGGCAACTATGTATTTCCTACATTTACCGGCTAGCTTGGACTTCCACCGATTCTGATGGTACATGGCGCGAATATACCATTGTTACGTGCCGACTACTTTTTCAAAATTAAAGATATTGACAATTGGTTCAACCATCACGTGTTATGGGAACTTCCCTCAATCAATTGCCGATTATCTGTGAATATTCTTAATAGTTGCAATCGAAATTAGCTTTAAGCCTGTCACGCCACGGCAAGTTCTCACGAAAGAGTATTATAAACGATCTTTCAACGCCGTCGACGTTCCTAGAATGCGCGCTGCGATAAGGTTTCGGAAACTTAAGCATTGTAGTAGACCATTTATATTTTACTTTCTTCTAAATTTCCATTACACCGTCATTGACAACTGATTCAACCATTGCGAGTTATGGGAGTTTCCCTCGGTCAATTGTCAATGATCTACAAACTGAATTATAATAATAATTAAATGCAAGTTGTTACGCCACTGCGTTTCTTCCTTGAGAAAATCTTTCATCAGCATCGACGTTCTTGGAACGCCGGATGCGATAGCACTCGAAAACCTAAGCACTGCGAGGCTGGGAACGGTCCGAGGCGAGGACGGTTGGGCCCGTGTGCATGAGGTGCAGAGGCAGCAATTTGGCGGTCCTTGTTTCAAAGTCCCGAGTGCTCGGGCCTACCCTGTGTTACGTCCTGAAGGGACTTTTGGCGAATCGCCCTGAGCGGCTAGGGTGATTCGCGGGGTTCTTGCTCTTTCAAGGTGCTGAAGCACGCCTTGACTAAACTTACCGTGAGAGGATAAGGAGTAAGGGGGTTTAAATCAATGGTGACACGGAATTCAAGGGAAAATAACATAGTAAAATATATTCTGAATGATGGATAAAATAATATAAGAACATACCCTAGGGACGGCGCTCCGTCCCTGCTATCGCAATGAGCTCGGGTTTCGGCACGCTTGCCGATTATCGCTTCGTACGCTCTGTAGGTCGCTCAACCTAGCGCAGGTCGTGGTCGCTCGCTGTGCTCTCGGGTAGCACACGGAAGTCGGCACAATCGGTGTCCGTCGATGTTCTCGCTATCTCGTTCCATCGCACGTCTTCGCGGAGTCAACGGCGGTTCGTACCTCGCGCAAGGGCTCTCCCGGCTAGGCCGTTCGCGGTGTGTCGGATGGAGATACCCAGGGCTGATCTCGACCGTCCGGACGGGTGTCGCGGTTTCTACGTGGCGGCGAGGCGCGGTTTCTAGACGGCCCGCTGGCTCGTCACAACTTCCTATCACGAGCTCTCGAAAACGAATCCCTGTTCCGCGGTTCTTCGTCGCGGGCCGAACCTCGGACAGTCCCCAGGAATGGGGGAAACTGCCCTGTCGGCAGCTGTCGATTGCTTCATTAATTCTTTGATATTTGCAAAATATCCGTGGCCCGGGCCGAGCGCGGTCGTTGTCCCTACGGTCGTTGCCACGGGCTAAGCGCAACGCGATTGCTACACGCGAGGCGATTCCGCTGAATCGTCTTTACGGAAGAAAGTGACGCGAGGACAGCGAGCACGGGATGGACCTGAAGGGGCTACGTAACACCTGCAAAAGCTCGGGGCAGTCGCCTGTTAAGTCGCATAGTGCGCTGACGTTCTGTCCGAGGACATATTGCTATTCGCTAAGATAGTTTTGAGCCGGAGTTCCCGTGTGTCTTATAGTGCGTGGAAGGACTCAGTCCCCGTAGAGATTTTTATATATATTTTGCGTTTTTCCACCAATTTAACCCTTATTTGTTTTATACGAGTTATTTTATTAAGTGATTAATTTGACATTGGTGTATTGTGTGCGACCCTCCTGCGCTTCACCATCTAGGACGCGGGATCCTCCAAGTCGTGGAGACAGAGACAGAGAGAGAGAGAGTAAGCGACATTTTAAAATTTAGACAGTTTCTACCCTACATTGGTGAGCCCGTTATTTGTTACAATATTGTACGGAAGCAGCAGCTGATTCAACCACCTAGTGGGTTATGGGTTATCCCTCGATTAGCTGTTACCTTCCCCTCGGCGTGTGACGTGATGCAAAAACTGTCTTGCTTCGAGTGATATAAATTGCGACCAAACTAATCATTCAAACAACTCGAATGAATGTACAAAATTAAGAAAAAACGCGATTATTGATCCAACCACTTAGTGTTGTGGGGTTTCCCTCGATCAATTATTGTTGACCCGTTAATTGTTAATTGAACAACGCCCTCACGTAACACCATCAACGCCGGTGACGGAGAATCCATGAAGCATATTTCTGTCATTTCTCGAGTCTGTCTCACAAGGGACGTTCGGCAACCCGAAAATTCAGAAAATTATGTAACTCGGTGTGCGAGTAGTTCATCCGTAACACAACCCTATTTTTTGTTGGTGCCATAATGCAATTTTTAGGGGTGAAATCACCCCTTGAAAATAATTCAGAATTTTCTTTTCCGTGGAATACCTCGAGAATGGTGAGAGATATCGAAAAGAAGTTTAAATAAAAGTTGCATCTTTCTTTTATATCTACAAAACTGCGGAAAAATAATTTTCGAAAAATCCATATTTTTCAAGTTACCCCCACCACCAACCCTTAAAATAAAGTTTTTGTATTTTTTAAATATAAGCTGAAATACCTCTGGATAATCTCTTTTCATACATATAATTGATTTATGTGTTATATTTTTTTTGCAAACGAATAAAGCCTCTATTACCGAATTTGAAGTCCATTTTGGCAGTTTCCATTAATAACATGGTTTCATAAAGCCGTAATGCTTTGTAAATTAATTATTACGGGTAGAAAAAATAATTTATTTTTGGGGGGTGGTTTTTGCTCACAACCCTATGAGTGACAACCCCTTGTCGTGATAATCGCTTATTTGTTTGAACCTATCGAAGGTATAATCCGTACTTAGCCAGGCGTATTTTGCTGTCTTTCTGATTATATTGCGAGCCAATTGCACCCCCCCCCCAAAATAAATTATTTTTTTCTACCCATAATAATTACTTTACAATTCGGAAAAAATATACGAATTACAGCTAATATGTGGGTATTTTGTCGCTTCTGTTTCATTTAAATATCTTAAGTACGTAGTAACCGAAAAAGAAATAATAACGATAAGGGCGTTTACCCCCGTATTACCTGTAAGGGGGGGGGGGGGGGGTAGCGATCTAAAACTTTACATAATGGTGTTTCAGGCTTGGAGCATTGTTTAAAAAATAACAACTCCAAGAATCGACGTGAGGGCCGTTTGCCCACGCTTATCCTGCTAGACCCTTTGTTGCCGCTATCTCGCTAGCATCTTCTGAAGATGACAATAATTGTCTATTTATTTGTATTCCTGCTGCAGTACTTGTAGTAGCAGTGGCACCCGTTGTAGTGATGTTAAAATTTTGTATAGGTTCAAACTGCAATTTAAGCGCGACTGAAGTAGTTGCTTGTTCATGTGCTGGTAGTGTATCAAGTGTCTATGGCTGTGCGGAACTAACACCTTTCTTTACGAAGCAATCTAATGCCCCAACTTGCTTTTGACGTTCTGCGTCTTTCTCGAACTTTCTTTTTCTATACTGGTACCCCGACAAACGCGCCGTGAGACGGCCAAAATTATAACAAATCCCCCCGGCGACCGACCACCTCGAGTCCACCGTGGATTCAAAGGACCCTAAAATCAACATTTATCTACTTTTTTTGCAAATATCTCGAAACCTACGGCTAGGCGACAGTAACATATATAGAGAAAAGTTGTTGAAAATGACGTCCTTCGCACCATATTTCAAAGCCATTGAAATTGGGGATGGTTCCTCTAGTGTGAATATTTACCAAAGATTTTTGCAATTATCTCGGAACCTAAGGTCGACCGCCAAAAAGTTTAGAGGAAAAAGTTGTTCAGAATGACGTTCTTGACAACATATTTCAAGGGCGTCAAAATCCGCGAGGTTGCCCTCTATTTATACCATTACCAAAAAATAAAAATTAATATCAGTTGATCAGTTAAAAATAATTGTTTATGTTTTGTTTTTCTTTCCTATCCATACGAATTTAATATTTTGTATTAAAATAAAAAAAATGGAATGGAAAGATTTTTAAAATACTGTATTAAGTAATACCTAAAAGTCAAATGCACTTACTTTCTTCTTTTTCTGAATAAAATCACTATTGTAATGGGAATGTAACGCAAACGAAACTCGGTCGAGGTGGCGCCCTGATCGGAGTGCCCAATATGGCGTCTGAGCATGCGCGTGATGACGCCGTGACGTCAAACCAAACAACGCCAAGATGAGTTTGGCTTTGTGGTTTGAAATAAAAAGGTTATAATAATAAACACTATAAACGAATCGACGCAAGCGCAAAGCCACGCTCATCTTGGCGTTGATTGATTTGACGTCACGGCGTCATCACGCGCATGCTCAGACGCCATTTTGGGCACTCCGATCAGAGCGCCACCTCGACCGAGTTTCGTTTGCGATACATTCCCATTTATTAGTCACACTGTACAGTATACACCATACACGCAGTATTTAGATTTTAACTGTACTCGCACTAATGTGTTGTAACGCCAGTAAGGCGATTTTACCAGCCACCGTTTGATACAAATGGCATTTGTAAGGAAAGTCGTGGCAGAACGCTTACGTTACTTGAATACGGTGAATAAATCAGCAGAGAATAAAGGCAGCTGAACCGACTATACAGTTCTCTGAAAAAGAGCTTGAACCCACCATCTTGAATTTTGAATTTTTAGTGTCAGATTCGTTATCAACGACGTGAAAAACCCTCCATCACCAAGTTTCAGAATGATTCGACGAAATCTTAACTTTTGGCCACAAAAAGCATATTTCCAGCCCACTGTGCACCGGGATGAAGTGCAGCACGCAGCTTTAAGCTTAAGAACGATAAAAAATTTAAACTGTTTCTTTATATTTCCTGGTGGTAATAGCGCCTACTTAGGAAACCCTTCATATTTTTTTCTATCACGTTTTTAGTTTGCTCATTTTTAGGATTTAACGAATGAAACCAAATAAATAAAAGAAAAGGGGAAAAATCCAAGATTTTTAATATAGGTAGGTACGCATCTTTCCCTAGTATAGGTAATAGTAATTACTATTGCACAATGAGGAGAAGAATGATTACCCACAAGCTGAAATGTCACAGGGGTAAGGGGAATCGCCCGCTCGTTCCACCCTATCCCCTACAAGAAGTCCTAGAAGTCCTTCAGCTTGTGGGTAGTCATTCTTCTTCTCATCGGGCAATAGTACATACGTGATTTAAAAACAATTTATAAGTTTGATACTAAATTCGTACATGTATTACCTACATTTTACGGTTTTTTCAAAAAAATTTTACTTTTTAATTGAGTCTACCAATTTTGCCGCCCCCCAAAATTTGCCGCCCTGGGCAATTGCCCAGCTTGCGCCCCCCTAAATCTGGGCCTGAACAAGTGCTGTTGGAAAGAAAACCGAAACAGAAAAAAACATTTATAAAAAGAAGAAAAACAACAATTAAACAAGAGAAGCCTGAAATAAAAAATACCCATAAGAGTAATAAAGAAAATGAAGATTGTGCTTGCTTCGTATGCACAAAATTCTACAGCCAATCCGTTAGCAATGAACAATGGATTCAGTGGCAGCAATGTAAATCATGGTGCCATGAAGAATGCGTTAAGAGCCAAATAACTCATTCATTTTTTGTATATGAAATCTGCATACCAAAGATTATTCAAGCTCATTTGTTAAAATTATAGGCCGTAATCCTTAATTAGTTTTTAAGCATTATATTAATGTTTTAATATTTTATTACGAATAGCTGTACCTACATATATTATATTTTTATTATACCTATAGTTAGAATATTAATGACATAAAAAGTTCCTAAACCAAGTTCCGAAAGTAATTTAAAACTATGCAAAGAAAATATATTTATTACAACGTAATTACCTATGTTAAGGCCACATTTGTGATTATAAAATATATTTTACAAAAAATAGTTTGAGTATATTAAAAAATCCTAATCAAGTTAATTTGACCCCTTGTGCTGGAAATGAATTTCTATCTATTTAGTTTCATTTATTGCTGGGCAAAAATAGCAGTTGACTACATAAATTTGAAACATAGGTATTTAATTGATTAAAATAATAAAAATACTGAGGACATCAGTAGAACCCATAGAACTCTCAACCTACTTTTTGTCTTAAGGGGGTAGACACGTCACGTGGTCTGGCCGCCGGGGCCAGTCAGTATTACAGCAGATTTTTTCTGCACAGAAATGGTAATACCCATAGATACGCGGCTGCCTGTGCACGCGAGAGGGAGCTGTTTGCTATTTCCATATTCTATTTTGAATGTGGAAAGAAATTCTCAGCTGTTGCGTTGTACTTGTAAAAATTTAAACAGAAAGTCTGCTGGTACTGCAAACGTAGAAAATTCATTGTACATTTACTTGAAATGTGCTTATGCTACAATATTCTACGTTGGCAGTAAGGAATTATAAGTGAAAAGGAAAAATACATGAGGACATGTCCCCAGAAAATGAAATTTGTTAGGATAGACATTTTTTAATTAGCAAAACACTGAAACAGAACATGAAATACATATCCTATGCAGAAAGCCTTTATGAACAGACATATATAAAATTGTGCTTGTCCCTCCTTGAAGTGACAGAAATTATAACCTATGAATATGCTATATGACAATAAATGTTTAGCAGCTGTTTCGTTCTTTTTTGCTACATTTGTGAACTTTTCATTATCCTTCCGAAACATTATTATTACGCCGCAACAGTATCTTTAGGAAATCGGGTCTAACGTATAGGTTATATTTTCTGTCACTTGGAGGAGCGGTTTTTTTTGTTACTTGGAGGAGCGGATTTTCTGCCCTCGAAGTGACAGAAAATATAACCTATATGCTATATTCCTGATTTCCTAAAGATACCGTTGCGACGTAATAATAATGATTCGGAAAGATGATAAAAAGTTCACAAATGTAGTGCAAGAGAACGAAATAACCGCTCAACATTTATTGTCATATAGCATATACATAGGTTATATTTTCTGTCACTTCGAGGACAGAAAATCCACTCCTCAAAGTGACAGAAAATGTAACCTATATGCTATACCCGATTTCCTAAATATACCGTTGCGGTGTAATGTAAGAGATGTTATAAGTATAAATGAATAGAACACGAGTATACTGTTTAGAAATGTTTACACAAGATATACTTACTCGTGTCTTATGCATTTATACTTTTAAGACCTCTCACATTATAGTAAACAAGTAGTAAGGCTAAGGGGATTCTAACCCAGGTCCTCTGAGAGGAGCGCGGGGGCGGGGGGAAGTGAGGGCGCGCGGGGGAGCGCGGCGGAGGGAAACATGGACGCGGGGCCTGCGGGGAGTGGAAGGACGGTTGCGCGCGCACGAGCCGCGGAGTGGGGGAAGCCGCGATCGTGGAGGGGATCACTCCGGGCCGAGCCGCCGCGGAGACCTCTCCCGACCGGACCCACCGTCGGAAATTTTTCAGAGGCGGAATGACCCCCAAAAAATCTCTTTCAGACCTTGGCCCACCCCAAAAAATTTTTTATACCTAACCGAGGGAGGGGACGACCCCCAAATAATTTTCCAAACCATTATGCGATGGAATTGTTTAATACATTATCCAAAATTGTTTCGGACAATGTCGGGAAAGATCGGTGTTTTCACACCGCGTCTTCGGGGAGGGAAAGAGACAGAGCATTACTGTAAAGCTAAAATTTTGGAAGAGGGAAAGAGACAACACTACATAGTGGTACAACCGCTTTCGTTCCAAATCTATCAAGTTTTTTTAAGCATTCAGATTTAGCGTCGCAGCGTCTCGCGCGATCACGCGTAACTTGAATCCTCTACAGCGGCCATGCAAGGTGACATCATTTTCGCACCATGCAGAACGCTCCAGCGAAATAGAATTATGTGGCGTCAGCAGAAATGCTGTTTCTTAAAATTAGGTGGCGAGGAGGAAGACGGGTGAATAAAATTGACAAATAATGTTTTTAAGCAATTTTATTTTAAAATTAAGAGAATAGAATTTTAACATTTTTTCCTACGAGCATGAGCTAGAATATCGTTGATGGCACATGCTACCAGTTCGCAATCTACATGATACTCCTCGTCGAAGTGTTCGCTATCGCATATGATTTTAGCAGCACGCCGCGCATCTAATGTTTCGCAGGCAATACCGCTTTGCTGTAGCACTTTAACAAAAGTTTCAAATTTTACTCTCACATCTTCCGCAGTTTGATACATCCGTGGATACATATATTCTATACATGGCTGAAGATTTAATAAAAATGATATTGTGTCCAGTGTGTAATATAACGTGTCATCACATTGTGTGATCTTTATAATTGGTGTATCAAAGATCCGAAAAAAGTCAACCGTTAATTCATCAATCCGCATCGAAGGTGATCCAGGTAATCGTGCACGTTCTTCCATGGTTTCACAGTTGTCGAATAGCAAACCCCATGTATGCCATGATAATATGAGATGATTTCCATGATTGTCGCCGAGAAGCACTTCTACATTGACTGTAGGTCCTACGTCGATTCCAATTTCCAAATATTTGCTACCCATGGATGTTAATGCGTATCTTCTAACCATGATACGCGATCCTTGACGCGGACTAAGAGAACAATCGAAGCTATGAAATTGCCCGCTCGTATTAGGAATAAACATAAAAATTTTGAGAAGATGTGAAAAGTATGCGTTACCAATCATTATATATATTCTCCCCACATGGAGCTACACCATCATCTCGCACAATCGGAACGAAATAATCCCCACACCATGCGAGTATTTCATCAATGGCGCTGTACATTTTGTTTCAGAGCACTATTTGTTCCGTCGAAACTCGCTGAGGCTACTGGGCGATTGATTGAATAGCGTCCGGGAACTGGTTTAAATAGAGCTACAATTGCTCCCCCCACTACCGCATTTTATTCTAAGCCCAACAATTTTTTTTCAAAATGATTTTCAATCTTAGCGTCGCAGCGTCTCGCGCGATCGCATGTAATTTGACTCCTCTGGAGGAGCCGTGCAAGGTGACATCATTTAACGGCGTGAAGAACGAAACATGTAGAAACGTGGAATCTTAAAATTAGGTGGCGAGGAGGAAGACGAGTAAATGAAATCGAGACAGAATATGTGTTTAAGAAATTTATTTAAAATTAAAAGAATATAATTTTAACATTTTTTCCCACGAGCATCAGCTAGAATATCGTTGATGGCGCATGCTACCAGTTCGCAATCTACATAATAATCCTCACAGTAATGTTCGCTTTCACGTATGATTTTAGCAGCACGACGCGCATCTAATGTTTCGCAGGCAATACCGCTTTGCTGTAGCACTTTAACAAAAGTTTCAAATTTCGTCTGCACATCTCTTACATTTTGATAAAGCCGCAGATACACATAGTCTAAACATGGTTCAAGATTTAATAAAAATGTTACCGTATCCGGTTTGAAATACAGCGGCTTATTATGTAGTGTCATCCTTACAATCGGAGAGTTATAGATTTCACAAAAATCCACCGTTAATTGGCCCATTTGCATCGAAGGTGATTCAGGTAATCGTGCACGTTCTTCAATGGTCGTACGACTGCCGCATAGCGAACCCCATGTACCCCATGGTAACGTGAGAAACATCCCACGATTGTCGCCGAGAACCATTTCTACATCAATCGTAGGCCGTACTCTGATCCCAATTTCCAAGTATTTGCTGCCCGTAGATGTTAATGCGTATCTTCTGACCATGATACACGCTGTTCGGTGCGGGCTAAGAGAACGATCAAAGCTATGAAATTGCTCGCGCGTATTAGGAATAAACATAAAAATTTTAAGATGTGAAAATTAACCCTTACCAAATAACTGTATCCTCCCCGCATTGAGCCACGCCATCATCTCGCACGATCGGAACGTAATAATTCATGCGTTCAACGTTTCCTTCGGCACCGGTACTGCACATTTTGTTTTCAGAGCACAATTTGTTCCGTTGAAAGGCACTGAGACTATTGAGTGATTGATTGAATAGCGTCCGGGAACTTGCTTAAATAGAGGTGCAATTGCTTCTCCCCGCCACCACATTTTATTATAAAGCTACCAATTTTTCCATAATGTGCTGAAATCTTAACGTCGCAGCATGTAACTTGAGTCCCATCCTCAAGGATAAAAGTCTCGACACGTGCTGAACGTAATATAATATTTCTGGGAACGTCGAATCTTAGAATTATGCTGACTCAGCAGAAACTATGTCGGATGATCATGCCCGCTAATTCCTCATACGCGTGAATCGTAGAAAGAATTATGCTGTATCAGCAGAAACTAATGCATTGGGGAGTGGCACGCCAAAAAGAATGAATTATACAGTATTAGCAGAAACTAATACATTCGATGGAGGGGGTGCGCTAAAAGAGTTAGACAGAGATATCAAATCATGATGAGGATATAAATATATGCTCTAAACTGTAGAAAGCCTTAAATCGTTGCAACGTATTGCGTGGAAAAAGTCACATTACATTTTCGTTCCATTTACGATCATGGAAAAATTCGCGCAAGTAGAACGCCAATTGTTGGATCAATCCACGCGATTGATTTCTCGGGAAGAGTACCTCGCGTGGGAAGAACGGTGCAACGAGTGCATCGAATCGTTGGAAGAACAAAGTCGCGTGAAACGCCAACGATTATCGATCGGTGTTCAGCAATCGCTGATTGCTCGAATCGCGAGGCTCGAAGGACTGAAATATTCGTTGCGCGGACGTTTCGTGCGCGAAGGTGCCGGTCATTCGAGTACGGGACTTTTGTGGCGCGAAATAGATACTGCGTTCGATAGCCGCGTATTAACTGGTGCCGTGCTAAATTCGAACTACATCGAGCCGCGCAACTTCCTCCAAGATGCAGGGACCATCGTGCTGGAGCATGTGCGGGACGCTTTGAGGAAACATCGAAACCTCAAAGTGAACACTGTGTTCAACGGCGAATTTGTGGCGGGTGACAAGCATGCTTGTAAAAGCATCAACACCCGAAACTGCGAACTCTTCCACACATCCGATCTGCAGGAGTGGTACCAACGATGCGTCATCGAACCCACCCTGGCATCGCTGGAAGAGTTCCAGGAAGGCGACAGTGGATGGGCATTGACGCGAATCCTCAACCTGACCGTCAATGTCAACAAGTACAATCCGCTGCGCGCGGGATGTTACGTCAAGTTGCCGCGAGTATTGTCTTTGAGGAAAGCCACAATTAGCGTGCAATCCCAGGACAATGCGTGTTTCGCGTGGGCAGTGGTCGCCGCTCTCCATCCTGCGGAAAGACATCCCGATCGCCCAAGTTCGTACCCGCCTTATGCTTCCGTGCTAAATCTCCAGGGCATTGAGTTCCCAATGTCCCTGGAGCAAATAGGGAAGTTTGAGCGGCAGAACAGCGTCTCCATCAACGTATACACCTTCGACGAGGAGAAAGGGTCGACGGTCTTTCCGCTGCGCCTCACCAGCCAAAAGAGGGATCAGCACGTCAACTTGCTCTACACGCCGAATCAAGAGCACGGTGATGTAGGGCACTTTGTGCTAATCAAGAACTTATCCCGACTGGTGGGCATGCAGCTGAGCAGACACAAGGAAAAGAAATTCATCTGTGATCGGTACGTATAGAAAACTTGTGAAATATTGAAATGTATTGTAGAAAAAAAATTAAATAAAAAAAAAATTTGTGTTTACAGGTGTATGCATTACTTCGGATCTGCCGAGAAGCTGGAGAACCATTCGCTGGACTGCGGGAAGATGAATGACTGCGCCATCCTGCTGCCCAGCGAAGGAAAAAATTTCCTCAGCTTCGAGAACCACTGCAGGAAGGAGCGGCTCCCCTTCGTGGTGTATGCAGATCTGGAGTGCATCATTGAAAAAACCGAGGACAATCGAGTGGGTGATTTAGATAATAAGTTACACGCGTATCATCACCATAAAGTGCATAGTATTGCATATTATATGCATTGTTCCTACGATACATCGCTATCGACGTATCGATGTTACCGCGACGCGGATTGTGTTTCATGGTTCGTATACGAACTGAAAAAATTTGCAAATTTCGCCAAACCTATCTTGACCAGTAATGTTCCCATGCTGGATTTAAGCAACGAACAGTTGACGACATTTCACAATGCAACAGACTGTCATATTTGCGAAGAACCATTCAAGGCTGACGATGTACGAGTTCGCGATCATTGCCATCTTTCCGGACGGTTTAGAGGCCCGGCACATTCGGAGTGCAATTTAAATTATAAAAATGCGTTTTACATCCCCATAGTTTTCCATAATTTATCCGGCTACGATTCGCATTTCATTATCGAGGAAATAGCTACCGCTTTCGAGGGTCACGTTGATGTATTGCCCATAACTAAAGAAAAATATATTTCATTCACAAAAAATGTCGAAGATACGGCTGAATCAGACTCGCGAAATAATATTAAATTACGATTCATCGATTCGTACAAATTTCTCAATACCAGTCTCGACAAATTAGCATCTTTCCTTAGCACAGATCAATTAAAAATTTTACGATCCAAATTTGAAACATTATCCACCGAGGATTTCAATTTATTGACGCGAAAAGGTGTCTTTCCGTACGAATACCTTGATTGCGCGGACAAGCTGCAGGATCCATGCTTACCGCCGCGCGAGTCATTCTACAGTTCGTTAACGGGCGAGACTGTATCCGAGAGCGATTACGCGCACGCTGAGACTATCTGGCAGCGTTTCGGGATTAGAACCTTGGGCGAATACAGCGACTTGTATTTGAAAACTGATGTCTTGTTATTGGCAGACATTTTTGAAAATTTTCGCGAAAGTTGTTGTGACGTCCCACGATTTTTCGCGCGTTTCTTATTCCATAAACCTCAAATTCACTCTATCAAACTCAACTCCTACACCATCTCCTCAATAGCCGATCACCTTGATGTTGCACCTTAGCGGTCAACAACACAGGGTGATCGACACAAACCTCCACCTCGCTGATGTACCTTAGCGGTCCCCATCACGAGATGATCGTTTCAAACCCTCTACGCCTATTCGTCCTATAAAGGCACGAATCATTCCCTCTAAAAACGAATACAAACAAGTCCCTCATTACAAATCCCTCTTAAATCGAGACCACGTCTCAATCCCCTCTCTACGTCACAACAGAGCCCAAACACTCTAACCCCTTTCCTATCAAACACCTAAAATCCAATCGAAGAGTTGAGTATCTCCAATACCGTTCATAAAAACCCTAGAAGCCTAATTACGACGCATTTGGCGTACGTGACAAAATATGGCTATTAATAGCCATACCGTTTACAAAAACCCCGGAAATCATACTACGTCTTATTCCGAAATGTGTCAAGGTCTTTACCGCGCGTACCCCCGCAATACTCCTGTGAAAATACATAAATACGAGGTCCTGCGAGGCCTCGTCCTCTTTCATCGCTCTTTCATCGCAGAACTTCGACAAAGTGTCATTTTAAAGTGTCTCGTGGAAACGGTGTTAAAGATTCATCATTAAAATTGTTCGTTATTCAAAATATTAAAGCCAGTGCTACGGCAACCACTGTAAGTCATTATCATTATTATATTATTATTCACTTCCATATTATTGTTTATATCCACGCTCATTACTTTTCATGTCATATTATTCTCATACTATCTTATATTAATAACATCTATCGCATTCTAAAGCCTATTGCTATTCACTTATTATTTTGTATTATCACTTTAACGCTTACTGCGTCCATATATATATATTTTTCGTCTTACTATCGCTTATTGCTTTCTATATCATATATTTTCATATTACTTTATATTAATAACGTTTATTACATATCAACACTTGTTGCATTCAAGCATTATTTTGTATTATTATTGTTTATGCTTGCTTTGTTTATATATATTTCTTTATAATCGCGTATTACTTATATGGTTTCCTTGTGTTAACGCTTATTGCATTTCATATTATAAATTCTACTAACGCTTACTGTATTTCATTTTATATTCTTCTATTATCAATAACCACCAATTATATATATGTTATGTGCTAATGCTAAAAGTCCCACGCATTATTATTATCAATCGCATTAAAGCTTCAACAAAGTTAATAAACCTATTTGTTTTCAACTACGTCTCGAATTAATGTGTGTATCCCCGAATCATAAAGATTCCCAACGAAACCAAGCTGCCGCAACAGCTGATTCGCGAGAGCGCTCCCAGTGTTTACAAACACATGGCTGCATGAGCCGTGCAATATACAAAAGAACTAAACGCGGTTTCTTTTACATTAATGCAACGGTAAATCCTGTTTCGTAAACCAAAACAAATACGAAGTGCCGTAACGGGTGTTCTCCAAGTATCTTCTACCTTCCCTGGTTCATTAGTGTGACGGATTTAACATTCGCGCCTGATCACCTCCAGAAACCAAAGTGTGACGGATTTAATATTCGCGCCTAAGTTCCTTTCAAACCCTAGTGTGACGGATTTAATATTCGCGCCTAAGTTCCTTTCAAACCCTAGTGTGACGGATTTAATATTCGCGCCTAAGTTCCTTTCAAACCCTAGTGTGACGGATTTAATATTCGCGCCTAAGTTCCTTTCAAACCCTAGTGTGACGGATTTAATATTCGCGCCTAAGTTCCTTTCAAACCCTAGTGTGACGGATTTAATATTCGCGCCTAAGTTCCTTTCAAACCCTAGTGTGACGGATTTAATATTCGCGCCTAAGTTCCTCAAAACCCTCAGCGTGACGGATTTAATATTCGCGCCTGAGTCCCTCAAACCTCAGAGTGCTGGATTCTAGATTCGCGCCTATCTATTCCTTCCCCATTGTCGACGTTCCCCAAAGACCTCACCCGGGACGTGACATATTTTTGGTGACAGCGGTGGGATCGTTCATTTATCGTTAATAGAAATAAATTCTCTCCTATACGATACCCACAATGACCCATTAGACATGTGTATTAAACACTCCAGTCAGTGCAAGTCATCTTATAGTAGCCGTAGGTTACAGAGTATTTGGGCATATTTGAATGCTCTGACTTGCGTTTCTGGAGGAATAGCCACGATCGCTGACGGCAGCGAAATTTGTCTGAAGTGTGCTAGCCTAGCGCCCGCAGACACCGTAGAAGTGTATTGGACACATTATTATTATACATTTAGAACAACCGTCTATTGTCCTCGGTGCAGAGAGCCAGTAATTCCGGAACGTCCCATAAGGAACTGCGTCGAGTGTTTTGAAAGCTACCTCCTCTCTAATAAGAGTTACATACGGTTCGACAATTACCAATAACGAGGATAGAAGGTCCCGACAATTATTATGTACTTAGAACGCGTAAACCCGTGGAAACCAGCATACCAGAGCCGCCAATTACAAAGGTTGACGGAATCCATACAGTGGATGATCTGTGTTTACGGGAAGTTAGCGACAAATGATGAAGGCGACGAAATTTGCCTACATTGCTCTCGACTAAATTCAACAGAAACGGTGACAGAGTATCAAATTCATTACTGCCAAACACCTTATACATTCCCTAATTGCGTAAGGTGCAATAGCGTGATATACCAAACGCGTCCCGCAACCAACTGTGTCGAGTGTACACAGTGGTACTTCCTTTCGAACAGAAATTGAGTCACTAATATTTTATCACGAAATTTAAACAAACTGCCAGACGCGATATAAGATGTTGATAACTAACATGTGCGATTCACGCCAAAATCAAAGTACATTATATTACCCAAGCCGCAGGCTGCGAGACGTTTTGTCAGATTTAAACGCGTTGATTTGTGTTTCTGGAGGTGTAGCAACGACCACGGAAGGTGAAAAAATTTGCCTAAATTGTTTTAATTCAAATCCGGTGGAGGTAGACGAAATATATCAAGTGCATTACCACCAACCTAACGATACGTTTCCTGAGTGCCCCCGTTGCAAAAACCTTCTGTTTAAATTACGGCCTATTAACAGTCGTGCCGCGTGCACAGAGCATCGCCGTCAAATAAAGAAAAATTATAACAGATTCGACACTAATTACCCGGGTAGAGAATACAGTAGATTTTGAGTAACGGCTACCATACACCAAAAGAAATTTCCTCATTAACTAACAGTTTTTACTAAATTCAAAATGTCTGAACACGGCGATATCGACGATCCCTGCGTGATAGACCAAGAGGTGGGACCTTCCAAAAGTGCTATAGAAATCGCGACCGCCGAAATAATGAAAAAATTACAAGAATTAAGCGACAAACGAACCGAGTCCGACAATTTGCCCGCGAAAATTTCGGAAAACCTCGAAGCTAAAACGTATACGGGCATAGACGCCGGACCACCCGAACCCTCGTTTAAAGGTCTTTCCGATAAAATACGGAACATCGAAGCAACGATGAAAAAACTTCTTGCACCCCCGCCAGTCGCGGATAATTTTGCCACACCGGCTTCCTCACGTTTTGATAGAAAACCGGTATTAAACTTCATTAAAACTCCTGAGGCATTGAAACACAATAATATTCCAGACCAGGGTCTATCGCCCCAGATCAAATTAAAGGACGCCGTGGAAACAGTCCCAAAATTTAACGGGCACAATATGTCCATTTTGCAATTCGCGAGAGCCTGCAATAGGGCTAAGGCTTTGGTTCCCCCGCATGCTGAACCTCAGCTAGCGAGGTTGTTAACGAATAAATTACAAGATCACGCATACTTGGCGGTTGAGGATCGGGTCTTCGACTCCGTAAACGATTTAATAAAACAACTTAAACGTACCTTCTCCCCTGCGAAAACGTCGGACCACTATCGTGGAGAACTCGCCAATGTCATTAAAGGAACCAACGAACATATGTTGGAATATATTTCACGTGTTAAAGACCTCCGATTCGCTATTTTGGAAGAAGACAGCGAATATTATCGTGACCTTACACAGAATCACCTCGAAGATATAGATCGTTTGACGTTAGATTCGTTCGTGGATGGTCTTCCTCCGTATATACGAAACAGATTACTCCAAAATAATTTCGAAACGCTCGAGGAAGCTTTTGAGTTAGCTATACTCGTAGATAAGAAAATAGAAAAGGATCGACAAAGGTTTTCGGAACAAAAGACCCCGAAATTAACGTGTCAACTCTGTAATAAAACAGGACATGATGCGCGGACCTGCAGAAGTAACCAAAGTACCGCTCCACAAACCTTCGAGAGATATTCTCCAAATCACGTTGCAAGATATGGAAATCAGGCATCTAACCCTATGCTCCCTTACTGGGACAAAACCCGACCTCCTCCCTCAAGGCCTACGGAATTACGTATTTGCGCGTATTGCAAAAAGCCCGGACATCTAATTTCTGAATGTAGAAAGAGAATATTCAATCGCAATGAGGGAAACCCTGGAACCTCCCAGGAACGAGACTCGGGAAACGCTTTGCCCCTACGGTCAACAGCGGACGCGTACCGTGGAACGGGCCAAGCAGCAACGCGTTCGATAACAATACAAGCGGAACCGGGAATAACAAAACCAGAATCGCTACCGCATGGGTGAATGCCGTCAAAGAAGCCCCGTCCGTAATTATCCAATCACCGGATTTTATATTGGCCCCAGAATTAATGATTGACACCGGCTCCGAAGTCAATCTATTGAAAATTCACACAATAAGGCAACCTCAAAATATAAATATAAACCAGCAGGTGCAATTAAGAGGCATCGCTAAAGACCTCGTCTATACACTTGGAACTATAACCATAACTCTATTGGGCAACAACGTCACGTTTCATGTAGTTGAAAACGACTTGCCAATCAAACCACACGGAATACTTGGAACTGAATTCTTTATAAAGCAAAATGCTTCAATTCATTATTCGAAGAAACAGTTGGAGTTCAAAGGAAACTCTATTCCGTTTGTAAATAAAGATCAAGTCGTGTTACTCGCCAGATCGAAAACGGTCTGTTTTGTAAATATATCTAATTCAAACATAAAGGAAGGATATTTACCCAAATTAAATTTAGGCACTGGTATTCATGCAGGTAATGCCCTTGTCCGTAATCAGGACGGCAAAGCGTACCTACAAATTATAAATTCTAATGAAATGGACACAACAATCACTGTACCTACTGTTGAATTGGAAGAATTCGAAATTGTGATCCCAGAACCCAAACAAAGACGACCAAAAGAGACTAAGACGTCTAAACACGTCACTCCTATCAAGCCCCTCTTTCCCCAGGATCCGTCGATCCATCATTCAGAGACACCCGCGGAGGTGTACTCACTCTTATCCTCAAGGCATTATGCCGAAACAACCCATCCCCTAGAATTCCAGGAGTCTCTTGCTATGGCGTCGGGTGAGGAAATACCAACAATTTCTGAACAAACCGCAACGAGAATGGAACAAGTGTTCAAACTAATTTCTACGGAACATATGAATCCTGAAGAAAAACTTCATGTCCAAGGAATTTTATATAAATACCATGACCTCTTCCATTTACCAGATGAGAAGTTAGGCCATACAAACGCTATCCAACATGGGATCCAAACAACGGACCCAGTGCCTGTAAATACTAAACAATATCGCTTCCCACCTGTACATAAGAAGGAAATAGACAAACAAGTAAAGAACTTACTTGAAAATGAAATTATCAAGCCGTCATTATCGCCCTATAATTCGCCTATTTGGATCGTGTCCAAAAAACCGGGACCTGATGGGGAACCCTTGTGGAGAATGGTAATTGACTTCAGGGATTTAAATGAAAAAACCGTTCCTGACGCATACCCACTGCCAAACATTAACGAAATATTAGACCAATTAGGAGGAGCAAAATACTTCTCCGTATTCGACCTTGCTTCTGGATTTCACCAAATCCCTATGAAGCCAGAAGACGCACCAAAAACGGCCTTCTCTACACCTCATGGACATTATGAGTTTGTTAGAATGCCATTTGGACTTTGTAATGCACCGGCAACTTTCCAACGTTTAATGGATCACACGCTTACGGGACTTCAAGGCACAGAAATGTTTGTTTACTTGGACGATATCGTCCTTTATGCGAGTTCCCTTACGGAACACCTAATAAAATTTAAGAAACTTGCTCAACGCCTAAGAGAGGCGAATCTTAAACTCCAACCTTCAAAATGCAAATTTCTGCACAAAGAGGTCGCATATTTGGGTCACATAATCACGGAGCAAGGGGTAAAACCTGATCCAGGAAAAATTGAAGCCGTTCGAAATTACCCGGCACCAAGAACACCAAAAGGAATCAAACAATTCCTTGGTTTAACAGGATACTATAGGAAATTTATCCCAGACTTTTCTAAAATAGCTCGTCCGTTAACCCAATTATTAAAGAAAGATACAGTATTTGAGTGGGGACCGTCCCAGAAAATGGCTTTTGACCACCTAAGATTAGCATTACAGAAAGAACCTATCCTGCAATACCCGAATTTTGACCTGGAATTTCATGTTACCACCGACGCTTCCGAATTTGCTATAGGAGGAATATTAAGTCAAAATATCGCGGGGAAAGAATTACCCATCGCTTATGCTTCTCGGCTCCTGAACAAAGCAGAGATAAATTACGCAACCATAGAAAAGGAACTTTTAGCCATCGTTTATTGTGTCAGGCATTTCCGACCTTATGTATATGGAAAGAAATTTATATTATATACAGACCACCAACCCTTAATCTGGTTACATAGAGTAAAGGACCCAACGTCACGTCTTGTTAGGTGGCGCTTAAAGTTAGCGGAATATGACTACGAAATTCGTTATCAACCAGGGAAAAGCAATAAACTTGCAGACGCCCTGTCTCGTAATCCTCCTGTAAAGAGAGCATGTCCCATACGACCACGAGAGGAAACTGATGATGAGTGGGTTCCTAGTAAAAAGCCTCGAAAAACTGAAGAAACCAACAACCGTCCAAAGGCCAAACCCACGAGGATCCAACCACACCGAAGGGTGCGCAAAACTCCAACGCCTGTAATAATGCCACCCGACGTCTCCCCAGTAAATGCACCAGAACCCATGAGTGACATTGAAAGAGAGGACCAAGAAACAGAGGAAGCACAAGAATTAAATATTCCATATCAAACCGTTTCACCCCCACAATCTCCAACACCACAAGAACAGGAAGACCCTGATTCCGAAGCAGAATCTAACGCATCAAACGAATCAACAACAGACTCAGAATCATCGTTAATTGAGCTAAATGATTCCCCAGAAGAAACATACGAAGCGGATCCCGATAGGGACATTAGGACAGTACCAATAATTAGTCGCGACCCGTTGTCTTTACGAAAAGAAACGCTTGTCTTCTTCTTAAGCGCAGATGGGAAACCTTGCGACAATGGAGCCAAACAACTATTAGAAACTGGAACATTAGAGGAAGTGAACGAACTCACTTTAGGAAAGGCTCATGTAACATGCAATAAGGGACGAATTCTTATCGGGTTAGTTATAAAAGAAACTCAAAATACTCCCCTAACCACCACAACCTGGGGCGAAGCATTATCTTCCCTTAAAAATACAATAAATGAACTTGTAATATATTCATTTAGTATAGCTAAAACAGCGAACATCGACCAATTAACCTGGCAAAATATTATTACGGATATTCTCGAAGCCGTCGACGAGGAAGACATTGAAGTCACGGTATGTTTACAAATAGTCCAAATCCCCGAGGAATCAAAAAGACAAAATATCATTACAGAACATCACACATCGGCATTAGCTGGACACAAAGGGGTGACTAAAACATATAATCGTATTAGACACTACTACTTCTGGAAGGGAATGAAAAAGGCCGTCGAAGATTTTGTTAGAAAATGCGAGGATTGTCAACGAAAGAAACTCGTCCGTGTCAAAACCAGACAACCTATGATTCTTACCGACACGCCTGGACGAGCCTTTGACAAAGTTGCGCTAGATATAGTGGGACCGTTACCCACTACTAGAGAAGGAAATACCTATATATTAACGATCCAAGATCTATTAACAAAATATTTCGTATGCGTACCCCTTAAACAATCCACGTCAATAAAAATCGCAGATGCGTTCATAAAGAAATTCATCTGTCAATTCGGAGCTCCCAGAGCCATTCTCACCGACCAAGGAGCAAATTTCACCAGTAAATTCATAAAAACTATTGCACAAAAATTTAAAATCGAACAATTTCGAACCACAGCCTTTCACCCACAGACAAACGGCTCTTTAGAGCGATCGCACATCGTCTTAACGGAATACCTAAAAATGTATATCAATAAATACGATGACTGGGACGAATGGACCGACTTGGCCGCGTTTTCTTATAACACCAGCGTCCACGAGGGCACTGGTTACACTCCACACGAATTAGTATTCGGGAAAATAGCCCGGGTACCTAGCCGAAAAAGAATACCCGAAGATTTCGAAAATGAAACTTATAACCAATACCTCTCAAACTTAAATACGAGGGTGCAAGAATTACAAACCGCCGCAGCGGAAAAACTAAATCAATCTAAACTCCGATATAAAAAGTATTATGATCGTCACATAAATGAAGAGACCTTTAAACCGGGAGACCCAATTTTTGTCCTAATAGAACCAAAGAAAGGAAAATTCGGAGATCAATACTCGGGTCCTCACACCATATTAGAGGTGATCCCTTCTCAAAATTTAAAAATATCGTGGAAGGGCAAAACGAAGATCATACACGCGAATAAAGCACGTCTTGGTCGACTACGCGAGGATCCCGGTTGACCCTAAAAACATACCAAAACGTATATTAATTTATCTTTCCTCCTAGCACAAAATGCCGCATAAAAGGGCCCACAAGCCCAATGGGCTGAATAATCGAGGAGCTGGCCTCAAGAGGAGGCTGGCCCACATAAAGTGGATCCGCAAAGAGGCCACCAGGGAGGGAAGAAGCCTTTCGCCCCTTCTCCCCCGGATTACCTCCATAGAAACCATCAGGGAGGCAGAGCCAGAGGTGATCACCCTCGATGACTCCCCCCCACCAACACCGAGGGATGAGCAAGTCATCGCCCCACCACCCCCATTTCGCCCTCCGGAAAACGAGGAGGTACTCTTCCTCCCCCCCCCTATCCCATATCAATCTTCTCCCCAACCCTGTACCTCCCAAATTCCCTCCTCCATTCCTCCACCCCCAGGTGTAGTGGAAATCCTCGACACGGGGTCAGCTACCAAGGTCCCAGACCATACGGAGCTGACACCCGAGTTCCTGCGATGGTTCGATGACCTCTATCAAAGTGGTCAGGACCTCACTTTCATCCTGGATGACCCTTCCTTCCAATTCCTAGAATATTCCTTCCCTCCCTATTAATCCCTCCAAAATCCTTCCGTAAACCCTCACCTTGTAAATATTCCCCTGTAAATAGTTCCCTCACCTCCTAAAATTAGTTTCTTTACTTAACTTTATAAAATATTTCTTTTTTAGTTATTTTTCCATAATCTTTTATTTTTTTCTTCTTTTCGCCAAGTAGGCCAAACATTTTTATTTTTTTTTTCCTTTCATTATTTCCAACCATTTTACTTTTATTTTTAATTATTTCTAAAAACACATTTTATTTTATTTTTCTTTTCTCATTTCACCACACTCGAACCCTGTGTTAAGAAACGCTACGCATTTCTTCATATAGGGGGGGAGGTGTGACGTCCCACGATTTTTCGCGCGTTTCTTATTCCATAAACCTCAAATTCACTCTATCAAACTCAACTCCTACACCATCTCCTCAATAGCCGATCACCTTGATGTTGCACCTTAGCGGTCAACAACACAGGGTGATCGACACAAACCTCCACCTCGCTGATGTACCTTAGCGGTCCCCATCACGAGATGATCGTTTCAAACCCTCTACGCCTATTCGTCCTATAAAGGCACGAATCATTCCCTCTAAAAACGAATACAAACAAGTCCCTCATTACAAATCCCTCTTAAATCGAGACCACGTCTCAATCCCCTCTCTACGTCACAACAGAGCCCAAACACTCTAACCCCTTTCCTATCAAACACCTAAAATCCAATCGAAGAGTTGAGTATCTCCAATACCGTTCATAAAAACCCTAGAAGCCTAATTACGACGCATTTGGCGTACGTGACAAAATATGGCTATTAATAGCCATACCGTTTACAAAAACCCCGGAAATCATACTACGTCTTATTCCGAAATGTGTCAAGGTCTTTACCGCGCGTACCCCCGCAATACTCCTGTGAAAATACATAAATACGAGGTCCTGCGAGGCCTCGTCCTCTTTCATCGCTCTTTCATCGCAGAACTTCGACAAAGTGTCATTTTAAAGTGTCTCGTGGAAACGGTGTTAAAGATTCATCATTAAAATTGTTCGTTATTCAAAATATTAAAGCCAGTGCTACGGCAACCACTGTAAGTCATTATCATTATTATATTATTATTCACTTCCATATTATTGTTTATATCCACGCTCATTACTTTTCATGTCATATTATTCTCATACTATCTTATATTAATAACATCTATCGCATTCTAAAGCCTATTGCTATTCACTTATTATTTTGTATTATCACTTTAACGCTTACTGCGTCCATATATATATATTTTTCGTCTTACTATCGCTTATTGCTTTCTATATCATATATTTTCATATTACTTTATATTAATAACGTTTATTACATATCAACACTTGTTGCATTCAAGCATTATTTTGTATTATTATTGTTTATGCTTGCTTTGTTTATATATATTTCTTTATAATCGCGTATTACTTATATGGTTTCCTTGTGTTAACGCTTATTGCATTTCATATTATAAATTCTACTAACGCTTACTGTATTTCATTTTATATTCTTCTATTATCAATAACCACCAATTATATATATGTTATGTGCTAATGCTAAAAGTCCCACGCATTATTATTATCAATCGCATTAAAGCTTCAACAAAGTTAATAAACCTATTTGTTTTCAACTACGTCTCGAATTAATGTGTGTATCCCCGAATCATAAAGATTCCCAACGAAACCAAGCTGCCGCAACAGCTGATTCGCGAGAGCGCTCCCAGTGTTTACAAACACATGGCTGCATGAGCCGTGCAATATACAAAAGAACTAAACGCGGTTTCTTTTACATTAATGCAACGGTAAATCCTGTTTCGTAAACCAAAACAAATACGAAGTGCCGTAACGGGTGTTCTCCAAGTATCTTCTACCTTCCCTGGTTCATTAGTGTGACGGATTTAACATTCGCGCCTGATCACCTCCAGAAACCAAAGTGTGACGGATTTAATATTCGCGCCTAAGTTCCTTTCAAACCCTAGTGTGACGGATTTAATATTCGCGCCTAAGTTCCTTTCAAACCCTAGTGTGACGGATTTAATATTCGCGCCTAAGTTCCTTTCAAACCCTAGTGTGACGGATTTAATATTCGCGCCTAAGTTCCTTTCAAACCCTAGTGTGACGGATTTAATATTCGCGCCTAAGTTCCTTTCAAACCCTAGTGTGACGGATTTAATATTCGCGCCTAAGTTCCTTTCAAACCCTAGTGTGACGGATTTAATATTCGCGCCTAAGTTCCTCAAAACCCTCAGCGTGACGGATTTAATATTCGCGCCTGAGTCCCTCAAACCTCAGAGTGCTGGATTCTAGATTCGCGCCTATCTATTCCTTCCCCATTGTCGACGTTCCCCAAAGACCTCACCCGGGACGTGACATTGTATCAAGAGTTATGGACTAGATTCGGCGCATTATTATACTCTACCAGGTTTCACGTGGGATGCAATGCTAAAGCATACCAAAATTACATTCGAATTGCTCACCGACGTCGATATGGTCATGTTTATCGAACGCGGTATACGTGGGGGTTTAAGCCAATGTTCCGGAAGATATGCACATGCCAATAACAAGTACATGCCATCTTACAACGCATTGGAAGAGTCATCGTACTTGATGTACTTTGATGTGAATAATTTGTATGGGTGGGCAATGTGTCAGCCCCTACCATACGCTAAATTTCAATGGGTCGAAGATGTTGCAAAGTTTGATGTGTCTTCAATCAAAGTCCATTCACCCACGGGGTACATTCTCGAGGTAGATCTGGAATATCCGCAACGTCTGCACGACGCTCATGCCGATCTACCGTTCTGCCCGACGCGTGCCAAACCACCTGGCAGCAGGCAGGACAAATTACTCGCGACGGTATACGATAAGCAGCGTTACGTTATCCATTACCGCAACCTGCAGCAGTGCACGCGTCATGGTCTTCGTATTACAAAGATACACCGCGTGCTCCAATTCGCTCAATCTCCCTGGCTCCGCGATTACATCGAACTCAATACACGGTTCAAAACAAGCGCGACAAATGACTTTGAAAAAAATTTGTACAAATTGATGAACAACGCGGTATTCGGTAAAACTATGGAAAATGTACGAAATCACGTGGATGTAAAACTTTTAACACGTTGGGAAGGGCGATATGGCGCGGAGGCAATGATCGCGAAACCGAATTTCCACAGCAGAAGTGTTTTTTCGGAAAATTTAATAGCTGTTGAATTGCGAAAACTCGAGGTGAAATTCAACAAACCGATATACGTGGGTATGTGCATTCTGGACATATCGAAAATTTGTTTGTATGAATTTCACTACGAGTACATGTCTCCCGAGCACGGACCAAATTGTAATATTCTATACACCGACACAGACAGCCTCATTTATCATATTCGATGCGACGATATCTACGAGACTATGAAACACAATATCGGTAGATTCGACACAAGCGATTATCCTATCGACAATCCATATAATATGCCGCGCGAAAATAAGAAGGTTCCAGGGCTGATGAAGGATGAAAATAACGGTGCGATAATGACCGAATTCGTAGGTCTTAGAGCGAAAATGTATGCACTTCGCGTAGACGGCAAAAGAGATACGAAAAAGGCGAAAGGCGTCAAGACCAACGTCATAGCCAGAACGATAACTTTCGACGATTACGCGAAGTGTTTGCAAAGGGAGATCGAAATGGTTCGCAGACAATCATGTATACGGTCTAAATATCATAAGGTGTACACCATTTCGGAATCTAAAATCGCTCTAAGTCCATACGACGACAAGCGGCATATCGTACCCGATTCGACCGACACTCTGCCCTGGGGACAGTATAATATCCCATTGTAAAATATAAATTATTGTATTTATTATAAATAGTGGAATTATTGTATTATAAATAGTGGGATTATTGTATTATAAATAGTGGGATTATTGTGTTAAAATAAAAAAAATTGTTTACACATTTACATATATGTATCATTGTATTTATTGAGCCATGTATTATTTTACAATACATTATTTTTATTTATCCACGAATTGTGTGATTTATCAAACCCCAGCCACTTGACATATACCTTATCCCCCTTTCTACGCAGCACTTTTTCCACTAGATGCACATCAGGATCGGTGACGCGTTGCAGCTCCTGTTCATAGAATCCGCCGGCAACAGGTTTTCCACAGGAATCGGCGAGCAGATACGTTGCAGGATTAGTTGCCTGTACTTTGACTATCTTGAACACCTCCGTTGTCCAATTCGGCGTATAGCCTTTATCGAAGATGGTTTTAAATTTGCTCACGCGCACAAACTCGCCCAACTTGAATCTCGCTGGAGCAGCGATCTTTATGTTGCTGTACACGGTGGCTAGCAGCCTGTCGGCGATCGCAGGGGTAACATCGCAAGGACGCATTCCGATGGTTCTATGTTTTCGTGCGTTATACTCTGCAAGCAGACGCGGTAGCGCATCGGTCCATCTATAGGTTCCATTGAGCGTAAACAATTTCCACATATTGTTCTTCAAAGTTCGATTGAAACGTTCTACGACGGAGGCCTTCATCACCGAATACGTCGAATAATGATTAATGTCGTGCGTTGTCAAGAGTTTCTGCATATCGGCGTTGTAAAATTCTTTTCCTTGATCGGTTTGCAAATTTTTCGGATATCGATCTCTAAATATCTTTGCAAACGCTTTAGTCACCTCAGCACCACTTTTAGTCTTGAGCGGCACCGCCCATGCATACTTGCTCAACACATCGATGACGGTAAGTATGTAGTGGTGACATTGGTTGAAACGCGAGTATGGACGCATTTCTACAATGTCAGCTTGCCACAAATCATCGTATCCGTGCACTACGACGCGTCTCCGCGGGAAATGTCTTCGAGCTGGAGCGTGCAATTCCTCAACGAGTTGTAGCTTCTTGTAGCCATGGTTTTCTTCTTTACTCTTGGATTTCGATAATGGTTGCATGTTTGATCGCAGAGGTGTCTTGGACACGAATGACGCGATAATTATCGCGTACATTTATTATGTGCTTCTCGTCGGTCCGAGGAAATTCTGGACAAGTTGCTGCTCCGTAGCAAAAGCGGTTATAGCCTCTTTAACTTTACGAGTTTCATTGTCCGGTTGTGGGATAGAATTCAACACCTCCGATATCTTTTGAACGCTGTTTTGCAACGTCAGCATATCTTTCTGAAACACAACCAGCTTCCTCTCTAATTCTTCCTGCTGCTCTCTCAAAAGTTTAATGTTCTTTTCCACGTATAATTTATTGACGACATCGGTGTCGGCCACCGGCTGAGCTACGCGTCGTATCTTGCGTGATTTCGCATCAAAGTCGGCACCAGCCACGCAAAGGGCGTTATCTCGCATGTAATTTCGAAGCAAACCGTTCCATTTGTAATAGTCCATTCTAGCTGCTCCACTCTTCTCGAGCGATACCCCAAATTTGTTGATCGGCATCACGATGCATACTGTGTGCATCGTCGGCGCGCGGATTTATATAATGAGGCCTACCTCATGGAGTTCCTCGATAACCGATAGAATTTCGGGATCGTGAGAGTTGTTACCCGCCTGACGCGACGCTTCCAACAAACGCAATCGATCCACCAACTCGTTGGGATCGTTTCAGTGTACGTAATCGATCTTGTTATCGTTTACCACCATGGCGCGCGGTACCGTTAGACCTTTCCCTGCCCTGCTAGTCGATGCGCGAGGGAGTAGCGGTGCAATTACATATTTGTACTTGTGTCCCTTGTTGCTCAATATGGGATTTTTAGCACCATGACCGCGTCTGTGGGCGTTCGTCGCCAGCAGTATACTTTTGTATTTTTGTTTATCGGCATCGGTGTATACAGCATCATCGGGAATTCTCTTGAAAATCAGTTCGTAAAGACCGGGTGTTCCTCTGTATTTTACACCATCTATGATTATGTTATCATCCATGTCTATATCGAAAGCCTTATCCCCAAGCCTCGTTCCACTATTGCCAAAGTATACGCCGTACACATAGTCCATCGTTGTATCCTTATCACCACTTAGGATCGCGCTCATGTATTTTTGCCCCAGCGGGCCGAAATGACTGCGAAACGTCTCTTGTCCCTCGGATGTTTGGAATTGCTGTCTAATAGATGTTACAAACGACTCATTGAGGCTAGTTTCGAAAACGTCATCATCAACGATTGAGAGCGATTGCACATTGGGCAATGTACTTATTGGCGTGGGTGGAGCCGGAGAATCGCTTGATACGACATTCTGTCGTTTCCGCTTCGATTGAACTGGTGTCGAGGTTATGGGTGAATATTCCGTTGACATGTGCTCTTTCCTCTTTCTCTTGCGCGATGTGTTCCCTTTCAGAAGGATTTTTTTAGGCGTTAATGTTTCATTCCCTTCAACGTCTGTGCTCATCAGCGGCGATGTTTCAGCTTCCATCTCTGCGGTATTTTCCACAATATGTTTTAGTGGTTCGACGATAGGTTTGAAGTATTTCTCCAACGCGATATCTTCCTCCATCTTGCCAGTCTTCAAAGCCTGATGTTTCCGACGAATGGCTTCGCTGGTTTTTGCAATTTCCTTCGCTATTCTCTCGCGATCCTTAATCTCCAGAGTATCGATATCGATCATCGCTGTACCGCGGACGTTGCTTTCCCACCGACGTGTTGACGACGATTGACCATCTCATGGTATGGCAAACTCGTTAAATCCCTTTCTATAACGTCCATTGGACATCGCGCTATCCTTGTCTATCACCACGAAACCATAATCCCGTTGCCAACAATTACGACACAAAGCGCAGAAATCCTCGTAAGACATGTCGGTGTTTACGTGATCGTTGTACACATGTTTCAAGTTGGTACCATCCTGCTTAAACAGAATCAACAGATTCGCATTGTCGCGTATAAGATGTTTGGGAATCTTTGCATACGTCTGACAGAGATAGAAAGAGTCAACGTTCGAGTGGCGTCCCATTGCAAAGTACTCTCGTATCGTATCTTGCTTGTCGCATGCCACGTCATCAAAAAATAAAAATGGAATTCGGAAGCGATTCGCTCGGTGGGATGACGTCACTGTTATTCGAAAACGTAAAGTAGCCAATTTCATCTATCGGAGTCAATAAATTCTCCAAGTACTGATATTTCGGATGTTGCAACGACTTGGAATACACGTACACGTTCTCGAAGTGGACGCCGTGAGGACTTTCCAACAAGCTGATCAGCACGTTGGTCTTTCCACAATTTGATGGACCACAAATGAGGCAGCGGATAGTGTTTGGTAGCATGCTACCATGTCTGCGTCCTGTTTTCGAAGACATCACTCGTGATTTATCATCAAAATTTGTCACGCGTATGGTTAGAGGTTGTCGCACGAATCGCATCCTCCCCACGAACCGTGAAAAATGATTTTGATACGTCGAGGTGGTGATGCAACCTATTTATAGGTCCACGTCGAAACACCACGGCTCAGTATTCAATATGCTTCTGATCCTGTCGGATATTCGAGACCTAACCTCTGAACAATTGAAATATATACCAAAGATTATTCTACTGCGAGAGTTTGGCAGACACATTGATCGGTTGTGGGCCAGGCTCCCCGAGCATATAAAAGCCGATTCCGAGGTTCGACAGTATCACCGGTGCTTGGAACATTATAATCGCCCTTGGCAGCGAACGCATATCGACGGTCCGGCACCATTGATTAAAAACTGTAGCGAATGTCACCGACGACAGTAAAGAAAGGTCGTGGTTTGTTAAATCGGGCGATAAATAATAATAATAATAATAATAAATCGTCTTTATTTATCACTTACAACTTATGTAATAAATAGGCGAGGTTCAGCATATATGCCGTTTTGCAACCTAACCCAAAACAATATAAAACAAAAAAAAATGAAGCTAACAGAACAACAGCTGAACAAGAGAGAGGACCACATGACAAGGGGTGTTAGGGGAAGTGAACAAGAATAAAAGAACGGGCAGCACATTTAAAAGCAGGAATAGAGGGCAGAGAACGAATATCCAAGGGAAGCGAGTTATAGTATAAAGATGATAGGTAAGAGAAGGAAAAACGCGCTACCAATCGAATTACACATTCCGGGATATCAGTTTTGCGGTCCAGGAACTCATCTTGCAAAACGATTGGCTAGAGGGGATCGAGGTATCAATCCGTTGGACGCAGCGTGTCGCGACCACGATATTGCGTATTCGCGTAGCAACGACCTAGGCGAAAGGCACGCGGCAGATAACGTTCTCGCTGACAAAGCGCGAAAACGCATCGTTGCGCGAGACTCGACTCTGGGTGAAAGAGGTGCTGCTACAGCTGTTTGGGCAGCTATGAAGGCCAAGACGAAGATCGGAATGGGGATGAAAACAAAAACTCGCAAAAGGACTCCAAAGAGAGCATCGCAAAAGCGGATTCTTCCGGTGGCAAAACGGGGTGGTATATTACCACTTTTACCGCTGTTGGGTGTTCTCGGATCATTGGCTGGTGGAGCGGCGGGGATCGCCAAGGCGGTAAACGATAATAAGGCGGCGCAACGTCAGCTGCAGGAAATGCAACGCCATAATCGCTCCATGGAAGGTCGCGGACTTTATCTCGCGCCGTACAAGCGCGGACAGGGAATATCTAAACGAAAAAAAAAACGTCGAAAAGAAAATAAAAATGCCTGTGGGCGTAACTACCGATGTGCAATTGGAGGAGTTGGCAAAACGTATGCGTATTCCATTCTTTAGAGGTGTTTTTATGCGCAACGCGTTACCAGCTGGTGGAGTACGTCGAAACGAGAGCGGTATCGTAAATTTGGACAATGCCGAGGGGCCGGGGACTCATTGGGTGGCGTATGCGAAGAGAGGGTGTCGAGCTATATATTTCGACAGCTTTGGGAATCTTCGACCGCCGATGGAATTGGTAAAATATCTGGATAAGGATGCTGTGAAAATTGAATACAATCGAACGTCCTATCAGAAGTATGATCAGAGCAATTGCGGACAACTATGTCTACGCTTTCTACAAACGATCGGTGCCAAATTTAAGGATTGATTTCCCACCACTCTGATTCAGTACTGGTCGAGCAGTTCGGGCGGAATATGTCGTTAACATTCACTCTAACCGGCAAGAGTAGCACCCTCGCGGTGAGCTACTTTCCACCCATAGATTTGACCGACGATGATTACGAGCTTGGTCTAACAACCTTTGAAACTTATCACACAATACCGAACATCGACTCGAGCAACGATAAATTCTACTTCATCGTAAACAACAGCCCCGACAGCGCTAATGAATACATTACGATTCCCCACGGCTCCTACGAACTAGACGCCATTGCCAAGTACCTGAAGCAGCGATTACTCGAGCGGTATCCTAAAAATCTTGGTGGCACCGATGACGACAACGATGACGGTGACAACGATCTGTATCCTATAGTGTTGCGTCCCAACAACAATACCATGAAAAGCGAGCTTTACTGTCGGTTCACCGTAGACTTTACAAAGCCCAACAACATTGGATCGCTACTAGGATTCTCGACGAATCGGGTATTAGCACCAGAACGATGGCACGAATCGGACGATCCAATTAATATCATGAACGTGAACATTATTCGCATAGAATGTAGCGTGACCGCTGGTGCGTACAACAATGGGAGGCGTGTACATACGATACATGAATTTTCTCCGAGAGTTCCACCAGGATATAAGATATCGGAAACGCCTGCACAGATCATTTACCTTCCAATCACCGCACGGGTCGTTACGGATCTGACGATACGCGTTGTGGATCAAGACGGACGGTTGCTCGATTTTAGAGGTGAAGAGATTACAATCAGACTGCACGTGCGACGACGACGATAATACGTGTGGCGCGAAAGAAATGCTTGTATTGAACGACTCCAGAAACCCGTTTGTTCCAAGTGAAATTGTTTACAACACCAACAACTGCAACAGCTCTGATCACGCTAAAAAGAAGAGGCTCAGTGCTGTGAACATTGCATTTTTGAAATCTTTGGGATTCATTGTGCGCATTTAAGTTGAAAAAATGGCTGATATTCTAAGCATTGGAGGGAAGCCGACGTTTGATGATCGCATCGTCAAGCTCGAGACTCACACATACAACCCATACGTCAACACGACGTTTGGATACAGCGATGAGATAAGAATACCGATACAACAGCAGGATTTATACACATTACCGTGTGAAAGTTTCCTCTATGTGGAGGGGAAATTGAAGATAAATAAGCCAAATGATGCGTTAACGGTGATGTTGGGAAATAATTGTGTGGCGTTCTTATTCGATGAGATTCGATACGAGCTGAATGGCGTGGAGATTGCTCGCAACAGAAACGTTGGAATAACTAGCACGCTTAAAAACTATGTATCGCTGACATCGGACGAAGACAAAAATATGGAGAATGCCGGATGGGGCTTGAAACGACGCGATGGGTCAATAGTCAAAAATCATTTCAATTTTTGCATCCCACTCAAATATTTGCTAGGATTTTGTGAGAACTACAAACACATGATTATTAATGCGCGTCACGAATTGATTTTAATACGGTCGCGCAACGACAACAATGCTCTGATAGGATCATCGGTGTTGGAACCAGAAATTAAATTATTTAAACTACAATGGCGGATGCCTCATGTGACGCTGAACGACATTAATAAGCTATCGTTGCTACGTACTTTGGAAAGTGGACAAAACCTGAGCATTTGTTTTCAATCGTGGGATCTGTACGAGTATCCTATGTTGCAAAACACAAACAAGCATTCGTGGGCCGTAAAGGCATCCGCACAGCTGGAGAAGCCACGATGCGTGATCCTTGCTCTACAGACTGGTCGAAAGAATGTGACGAGCGAAGACGTTACTAAGTTCAACAACTGTAAATTGACTAATGTCAAACTTTTTCTCAACTCGGAATTTTACCCATACGATGACATGAACTTAGACTTTGACAAGAATAAGCATGCCATCTTGTATCACATGTATACGCAATTCGGTAAATCGTATTATGGACATAGTTGCAACGAGGCATTATTCACCGTGGCTGAATTTTTACAATTTGGTCCCATCGTGGTGATTGATTGTTCGCGACAAAATGAGTCGATCAAGGATGGCACCGTGGACGTGCGCATAGAATTCGAGTGTAAAGAGAATGTGCCGGCAAATACTACAGCCTACTGTCTGATTCTGCACGATCGGGTGGTTGAATACAATCCACTGACAAACGTAGTGCGCAAAATGAATTAAATTGCCACGCTACTTGCGCGCCATCTCCTGTGTCAAAATCATACAAAAATTTCATCGTGAAAATCGAGATGCTTTACGAGAAAGACTGCATTCTCCTGTCTGTCTCGGAAACGAACGGACCTCTAAATTGTACCGATAATGGCTGTACCAACATTCGTTGACCTGCAAGGGTTCATCGTCGATGGAAGATTTGTCGCGAAGGAAGTGGCTGTCCTACGCAAGGGAACAGTTCTCTCGCACTATATTTTTGGGAGTCCTATGTCACAATTCCTTCTTACGAAATCGGACAAATCAAGCATTCGGTGGTTGACGGCAAAACACCACGGACTACGGTGGAACGATGGAGACGTTCCGTACAGTATGGCTAAGCAGCTAATTACGAAAGCTGTAGCTGATGCGATCGACGAAGAAGATGACACATCCCATATAGTATACGTTAAAGGGCTGCAGAAACGCGACTGGCTTGCGGATTTCCTCGACGAAAATACCAGAGCGGACGTAATCATCGAGACGCTGGACATTGACTACGAGGATATCAAATCCCTAAATAAGCTAAATGTAGTTGATACTCTGCGATGTGGCAGACACGCAAAGCACTGTGCCTTGCAAAATGTATTTAAAATATTCAACTGGTGGTCTAAACACCAGAGGGAAATGCTTAAATAAAATATAACCAATTTTTAATACATAAATGTTTTTTTTCTTCACCCTCCCCAACCTCTTGCATGTACGCTAGATTAAGACGATAGTTTTAATTATTATGTAGAAACCGTTCGATTCGCGTTCAAAACCGTTCAATACCTGTTCAAAGCCGTTCAACATCGTTCAAAACCGTTCGATTCGCGTTCAAAGCCGTTCAATACCCGTTCCATACCGTTCGATACCCGTTCAAAACCGTTCAATACCGTTCGATACCCGTTCAAAACCGTTCGATACCCGTTCAAAACCGTTCAATACCCGTTCAATACCCGTTCAAAACCGTTCAATACCCGTTCAATACCTGTTCAATACCCGTTCCATACCGTTCGATACCCGTTCAAAACCGTTCAAAGCCGTTCAATACCCGTTCAATACCGTTCAATACCCGTTCAAAGTGGTACGATTCACGTTCGATTCGCGTTCAAAACCCGTTCGATTCGCGTTCAATACCCGTTCAATACCGTTCAATACCCGTTCAAAGTGGTACGATTCACGTTCGATACCCGTTCAAAACCCGTTCGATACCCGTTCAATACCGTTCAATACCCGTTTGATTCGCGTTCAAAGCCGTTCAAAACCGTTCGATACCCGTTGAAAGCCGTTCAATACCCGATCGATACACGTTCAAAGTGGTACGATTCACGTTTGATACCCGTTCAAAACCCGTTCGATTCGCGTTCAAAGCCGTTCAAAGTGATATGATCTAGCTGAATGATGTGTCACAGAAGAAGGGAAAGAAGATGCATAGAAGGAGAGGATGGGCAGTGACGAAGATAAGTGCATGGAGGATAATCAGCGAAAAAAAATGCAGGTGGAGAACATAGCTTTTGCAAAGCTAGCCGTTCAATACCGTTCGATACCCGTTCGATTCGCGTCCAAAGCCGTTCAACATCGTTCAATACCCGATCGATACACGTTCAAAGTGGTACGATTCACGTTCGATACCCGTTAAAAGCCGTTCAATACCGTTCGATACCCGTTCAAAGCCGTTCAAAACCGTTCAAAGTGATATGGTCTAGCTGAATGATGCGTTAAAGAAGAAGGGAAAGAAGACGCGTGTGAAAAAGGAGAGGATGGGCAGTGATGAAGATAAGTGCAAGAGGATAATCAGCGAAAAAAAAAATGCAGGTGGAGAACATAGCTTTTGCAAAGCTATGCACTTCTCGGTTTCAAGATATGAGTTTAGATGCGAGAGCCTGGAGATGCAGCGAGACCATTTGCACTTCAATCGTAACAGTGAAAACGTTCAGTTCAGAACATTTTTTTTGTGTGTGACAGTTTTTTTTTTTTTTTCCTAAAGTAAATATGGGATATTACAGGCTCATGCCTGAGCGGGTTGGAGAGCTCGGTCTGGACGACTTTGAGGTATGTACTTTAAAATATTTTAACATTTATCGCGTTCAACCGTTGAAATTGAGTTAGATTAAAATCAAGCTGTTGTGTCAGTGTTATATCGTGGGTTCTATTTTCCACAACTCGCCACCACCATCGCCGTCGTCGCCGTCATTATCACCGCCGCCGCCGCCCACTTGGTCGAGCGACTGGGGGCAGCATCCCTCGCCGCGATCGCCACCGTCGCCATCGCCGTCGCCGTCACCGCCTCCGCAGTCGCCGCCTCCGCAAGTGTGTAGGACACTACATTGTGTTTGTGTGCGTGATGTTTATTATGTTTAATGTATCGTTATTATATCAACGTTTTGTATCTGTGTTCTAGGATGTATCTAATATGCGCCCATCACCACCACCACCACCACCACCACCAGAGTCGCCGCAGGAGGATGACAGCGACGGCGGCGATATTTAGATTTTTTTTCTATTTTTTCTCTTTTTTATTTTTATTTTTCTCTTTTTTTTCTTTTTCATTATGTTACATATTTTCTCTTTTTTTATTATAATTATTATCATTATTTTTATCATTATTATCATTATCATTATCATTATTATTAGGTATTTTTTTTATTGTAACAATATATTTTTAAACGTATTTCAGTGTACCATTTTATTCACCCGTCTTCCTCCTCACCACCTAATTTTAAGAAACAGCATTTCTGCTGACGCCACATAATTCTATTTCGCTGGAGCGTTCTGCATGGTGCGAAAATGATGTCACCTTGCATGGCCGCTGTAGAGGATTCAAGTTACATGCGATCGCGCGAGACGCTGCGACGCTAAATCTGAATGCTTAAAAAAACTTGATAGATTTGGAACGAAAGCGGTTGTACCACTATGTAGTGTTGTCTCTTTCCCTCTTCCAAAATTTTAGCTTTACAGTAATGCTCTGTCTCTTTCCCTCCCCGAAGACGCGGTGTGAAAACACCGATCTTTCCCGACATTGTCCGAAACAATTTTGGATAATGTATTAAACAATTCCATCGCATAATGGTTTGGAAAATTATTTGGGGGTCGTCCCCTCCCTCGGTTAGGTATAAAAAATTTTTTGGGGTGGGCCAAGGTCTGAAAGAGATTTTTTGGGGGTCATTCCGCCTCTGAAAAATTTCCGACGGTGGGTCCGGTCTGGAGAGGTCTCCGCGGCCGCTCGGCCCGGACTGATCCCCTCCACGATCGCGGCTTCCCCCACTCCGCGGCTCGTGCGCGCGCAACCGTCCTTCCACTCCCCGCAGGCCCCGCGTCCATGTTTCCCTCCGCCGCGCTCCCCCGCGCGCCCTCACTTCCCCCCGCCCCCGCGCTCCCCTCAGAGGACCTGGGTTAGAATCCCCTTAGCCTTACTACTTAAACATGCATTTAAAACACAGTATTTAAATATTGACGCACATTATACTCCGTACACGCCCAGTGTGACTGACTATTTTTTTAGGGAAAAGAATAATGAATGCATATATTGGCACCATTTTTCAATTAACTAATCGCAATAAATAATTTTTTTCCGCCGGGAAAAGTGTTTGAGCACTAAAGGGTTACGTAATGCCCATCTTTGGTATTTTGCCATATAATTGAGGCAGTGAGAGCAACAACGGACTATGCAACCCACATTTTTTTCGAAATTGACTTAGTAGCAATAGCGTATTCTAATATACTCTACTAATCATATATAATAGGAAAACAAATTTTTTAATGTGGGTTAGTCCGTTTGTTGCTCTAACTGCCTGAATTACTATAACATAAATTTGACAGCGATTTGAAGTAATATATGTGTTACGGTAAAAGCGTTAATTTAGTAAATGTATACAATTCCTAGCAGTTCCTAGTCAATGTATGCTTAAAATGCATATAACCTAACCTAAAATCGTCCGAAAATGGATACATTGACTGTATCACACTTTTACTGTGGCCCGTCAGCTCGTGTATTCAGCTAACGCTTCAATCAGGGCCTGGCGATCTCCAGCTATCGGGGCACACATACAGGAGCGGTGCGCAGTTCATGCACACATTGCCACCGCTCAGCCACCGCTCCTGTAGGTGTGCCCCCATAGCTGGAGATCGCCAGATCCTGCCTTCAATTTTGCTATGATTCCACGTTAGCGGTCCTGCCGAGTAGGCGCCAGCTCGTGTCCACTAGCTCAACTAAATTTGTCACGTGACTTGCTCTGTATTATCGCCAATATGGCGGAATTCGTATTTGTGAATGTAATCACGAGAATACGCTTTTCGTCCTTATATGAGCAGATTTTGAGCTGGGTGAGGTCTCATTCGAAAAAGGAAGGTTCAGTGTAGCGCGATCTGGTCATCGTTTGAGTCAAAAATCTCTTTTAGTGACCTAAAAATACTTGGATTCTTGCGGGTGTATTTTGTCGACTTTTGATCTACTTTGCACACTCATATTATTAGATATCAACACAATCTCGTCGAACCATGACCAGAGCGCGCTGCACTGAACCTTCCTCTTTCGAATGAGACCTCGCCCAGCCAAAAATTCGCTCATATAAGGACGAAAAGCGTATTCTACTAAACCCATGTTTCGGGCCAGATTGTGTCGGTATACAGCGCGCTGCATTACCCGTGTCTACCCCCTTAAGCACATGAAGATAGGATAATTCCATAAAAAAGGTCCCGGACAGAACTTGTTACAACTGACCTCAAAAAATGAACAATCTGCCATAGTTTTTAAAAACCACGATGCTAAAAGCTAGAAGCTGCCGTACTACACACATCATTTCAGCGCAAGGGGTTAATAATTAGCTATATCCTTAATTAAAGTTCTTATTTTGTTGCAGTTCACTCAGAGCCACCCATACCACCGGGCAACCGCGGCGCTGGGCGCCGCGCTTAGGGACTGCACTGTTCCCCAATGATATTTTGGAATACTCTGTCGTGAAGATTTCGATCTGTGATAATAACTCACTAGTTCTGATTAGTGCATATGCCAAGAATGACAGTCGAAGACTGTTCATTGAGGAACTGGACAGAGTATTTATTAGACTTAAGCTATTTAGTAATAATGTCTTTTATATACTAGCCGGAGACCTCAATGCTAGAAGGAAGGCTTGGGGAGACAGAGATAATAATCCTAGAGGCCGTTACCTCGGACAGTGGGAATTGGACTATGATTGTAACTATAAAATCAATCTAATCACGACTGCGGTACCATCTTTCAAACCAGCTCAAACTTATTTGGATGTTTGTATTGCGGATGATAGACTAAAATTACTTAACAACATTGATGGTAAAGCCCACACGCTTCCGTACGATAGTGACCATCTGGCACTTTCAATGACCTTCGAATTACCGAGTGGAAGTATTCCATTTGGTCGTACAGAAGACGGTCCTAAACGTTACGATTTCCGTTCAGCTCGTTGGGATGACTTCACGAGAAGGACCGAAAGAGACTATCAGAATTCAGTCCCGAAATTTCGTAACCTGACCATTGAGGAGATTGATGAAGGTCTTCGGAACATTAATAACACTATTGTTCAATCCATATCCAAGTCTGTGCCGATCTTCAAGCCCTATAGTAATACCCTTAGATATCTTACCTAATTTTATAAGCTTCTTTCGGATCTAAATACTACTGTTGGTAAAAGTCACCTGGTGGCTGCCGCCTTTCTTGATATAGAGAAGGCATTCGATTCCGTATGGCTCAACGGGTTGATTTTCAAACTTCAACAGAAAAAATTCCCACCTTGGATGATCTTTCAAATATGGGACATGGTCTCGGGAAAATCTTTTCGAACTTGGGTTGGTGTAAATCTTTCAACCAATGAATTTTTGATCCAGGAAGGGCTACAGCAGGGGTCGGTGAACTCTCCGATTCTATTCAACATTTCCCTCGGTGACTTACCAAGGCTTTTTGGTATCGGCGAGGTGGGTGGTGCGGGTTTCATCTCATACGCGGATGATGTGGTTATCTACGTTTCCGGAAATAGAGCAGATTCAATTCAAAATGAGTTAGACTCGCTGGTCGACAAGGTCAATCGTTATTACATGATCTGGAACCTTCGATTGAACCCCCAGAAATGTGAAACGATGCTATTTAAAAAACCGGTCAACAGTCTTACATATAAGACAAAACCAGGTAGTACATCATTCCAGATCTCCGCCACAATCCCGGGTACTGGGAACAAAGTTCTTATCCCGCATAAAAAAACGGTTAAATATTTAGGAGTCCAATTGGACTACTTGCTTCGAAGTAACAAACATTTTGATACTCAACTGGAGAAGGCCAGGAAGGCCTTCCTCGCAAATAGCAGGCTTTTCTATAACAAGTATTTATCTAACAAAGCAAAACTTATTCTATACATGGTCCTCATCCGACCCATGATTACATATGCTGCACCAGTCCTACATCACCCGTATTGACTCTTTTCTAATTTCCCTCACCAGAGATTACTTTAGTAAACTACCTGAAAATGAGAACCCTGTAATTCAATCTTTGGCCTCGCAAGAAAACCAGTTCACATCCAAACAACTTACCTCAGGTTATCTAACCCCACAGGCCTGTCCGCGATGTGACAGCCTAGGGCTAATTCAAAATGCTTACAATGTCCCTTTACTCTACCACTGGCGAAGGAACAAGGTCGACAAAAGAGTTGCGTTTACGCCAGAAGATTTCATTAATAATAATGATAGAATATTTTTCTCTCAAGTGATCCCAAAAGTATATGACGTCCACCGTCTGAACCACAATAAATATTGGTGGCTTACAAATGATAGTATACACATGGCTGAACTGACTGCCCGTAGTGATCAGCTCCTCAATAGGAGCAACTGACCTCATAAACATGCCTCCTTCTGGCTCTCTCATCATATTGTCGGGCCTATTATCCAGGGTCTGGGGGCTTACGCCAGTTTGTAAATAATAGTTCTATAAGTTTACTCTAAGTTTAGCCAAAGTTTTTATTTTATTTTATTTTTTTAATTTAAGTTCAAGATCGAGTGCGGGGTTTTACCTTCCTTCTGGGTCAATAGGTTTTTTTCCCCCTAGGCAGTTTACATGTACTCTCAATCCGTTGAGATTACAAAAGTGCAATTCCTATATGGAGTATCAATACCTGAGTTTATTTTCACCAAAGATATTCTTACGGTTAAGGGGGTATACCCGTTTGAACCCTTGGAAAATGAGTAAAATTTGTGGATTTTTTTACAAGTCAACGGCTGGATGCAAATTTCCCGTTTTTTACTATCTTTACATAGTATTATGAACTACTTAAAAGAAAAGTTTCAGTTAAAAAACTGTCGTTTTTTGGAAGTTATGAATACATGTCCAAAAGTCTCCCGATTTTAGATGACTAAACGGTGGCCCTATAAACTCGCGCTACGTTCAACCAATTCACTTCCAATTTTCCATGCAGAATCATAATAGGATTTCACATCGTCCAATGAAGGCTTTTTTTATTCCGCTTCCCCGTTTATTATTTATAAAGAAAAAAAGGTGGATTTTTCTCTTAGAAAAATCTTTGTTTATGGGATTTAAAAATTCTTACCTTTGATCTCTCACCATTTCTTTATTTTTCAAGATTTTCAAAATCGGTTTCGTTGGACGATAACTATTGACATACTTCAGGGTTGACTAACTGGCGACTCACGAGTTGCCGGGGGCTCCTCCGCCTTGCGGCCACGCTGAACGCAGTCGAATTCGTCCGTGCCTACACAGACATAAATACATTCGATTGCTACGGCCGGCCACGGCCATACGTTTACATATAATTATAATTAATACGACAATACGAACTGATATATACTTACTTTTAATCGTCTCTGTGAATGTGAACGTAAAAATTGGTGGATTTGGGTTTAAAAATTTCATCAATATTTGGTTGTACATACGGATGCGAAAGTGCGTTTTCCGTGGATATACCATCCCTTGTCAATAATATGACGCGGCCTCAATGTGCACGTTCACATTCACAGAGACGAGTAAAAGTAAGTATATATCAGTTCGTATTGTCGTATTAATTATAATTATATGTAAACGTATGGCCGTGGCCGGCCGTAGCAATCGAATGTATTTATGTCTGTGTAGGCACGGACGAATTCGACTGCGTTCAGCGTGGCCGCAAGGCGGAGGAGCCCCCGGCAACTCGTGAGTCGCCAGTTAGTCAACCCTGACATACTTTATAAGAAAATTTTATTGTTTTTGATTGCAGACATGACATACAGCTGTTTTCAGGGCCACTGTTTAACCGTCTAAAATCGAAAGACTGACGGATGTGTATGCATAACTTCCCAAATACAATAGTTTTTTAACTGAAACTTTTTTTTGAGTAGTTCATAATACTATATAAAAATAGTAAAAAACGGGAAATCTGCATCAAACCGTTGACTTGTAAAAAAATCCACAAAAAGTACACATTTTCCGAGGGTTCAAACGGGTATACAGTATTTCCTCGCTGTGGGCTCGCTGGTCGGGACCGGCGTTGAACCCACATCCTGAACAGAGCCCTAATTCCGAGTGTTCGTTTCTCGCTTCTTTCTGGCCGAAGGGTAGAGCGAGATGGAACGCTTTGCGTGCGCGGCGAGTGTGCGCGACGGGCGCGAACCCTCAGATGGAATCGTGCCTGCGTCAAAATTTTGCGAAATGGTTCCCGTGCTCACACGTGGGTTCGTGACCATTGCGCACGCCCGTCGCGCACGCAAAGGACGCAGTGTGACGGCGTCCGAAAGACGGAGCGAGACAAAACATCAACGCGTCGTTTGTCTCGTACCGCCCTTGCTCGCTTCCAGTGCCTCTCGCTCGCTCTCGTTCCATCTCGCTCTCGCCTTCGCCGGAAAAGAGTGAGACAGAAGTGGTGGGGATAGCGAAAAACCCACATCGTGTACACCAAACCGAGTCCACAATGAGACAATACTGTACCCCCTTAATGTTTACTAAGAGTTTCCAACAATTGGAACAATTAGTTTTTCTTACTAAGTATTATTGTGTAGCTAGTTTTTCTTTATGTTTGTTTACAGCTTTATATATAAAGAGAATGTACAAAAATTTTATAATAAACATATTTAAAAAAAGGGACTGCAATGTGTAAAAATTTAATAAATTAAGTATAGTATAATTGTCAAGGTATCAATTTTTCTAGAATAGATTAGCGGCAAGCCAACGTGACGTATGAAATTTAGACTAAATCTGTTGTCTTAAAGGTTATCTGTTTTCAATTAAATGTTTTCAATAATATCGACTTTTGCCCCGGAACCGCAAACATTAAGGGTGGCTCTGAGTTCACTTCACCCCGGATAGGAGCTCACTTTACCCCATACATGGGGTAAAGTGATACCTCTTGCACACGGTGTAATAGACAGGTGTTTACGACTCTGTACCTTTTACCCCAGCGATTTTGTGTGCCGATTTCTGTTTAGTTCTTCTGGCAGTTGCGAGAGGCGTCGAAACTTAGAAGGCATATACATATGTATTAATGAGACTGTAGTAGTAGAGATTTAGTGGTATTACTGGGCTTGCCAGAATAATCCTTCGCGTATTGGAGGGGGAACATACCACGCATGCGCGTGATGTTAGCGCAGCGTGAATTGCATATTTATATTCATATTATAAAATGGTTAATAAATGTTGTATTTGCAAATATCGTGTTGGAAATTTTGAAAATAATCCTCGACTTACATTATTTAAAGCACCTACAGACGAAGAACTTTATAAGAAATGGGAAGCAGTTTTTATTAGTGTTGGTTGTTTGCTTAAAAAAAGTAGTTTTGTTTGTGAAAATCATTTTTTAAAGAAAGATATTATAAAAGAGCGCGTTATAAAAGATATTAGTGGAAATGTATTGTTTCAGGTAAGTCAATGTGAAATTATGAAATTAAAATTTTATATTCAGTCGTATTTTATAGTAATCTTATCCTTAATTTGTAGAGAAGCCTCAGGAGACGAAGGCTTGCGCTCAATGCTATTCCAGTTTTCTTTAATACCTCTATTAAAATTGAACAAAATAACGAAGGTAAATATTATATACACAACTCAGCCACGAATCCTGAGCCTCCACTTGCAGTTATACAGGTAAATGTTGAAGCCAATGATAGCGATTCTGGTAAACACCATGGAGGTTAGGCTCCTTAATGGCCCAACTAGCCCCAAATGATTATTAATGTGTTTCTACCTACAGGATCTACTAAATTTCCCATCATGCATTGGTCAATCTTCAACACTCATTAGGGAAAATTATTCAAAGTCGCTAGAATTAAATGATATAGGTAAATATATTTAAAAGAATCAATTATTAATAAATTACAGCGTTAAAAACATTTTATGGTAAATACTGTTGATGTGTTATAGTCAATGATGTAAAAACAGCAAGTATTTCTGCTACTAGTAATGATACATGCACGAATAGTATTATTGAAAGAAAATGTTTAGACGTTTTTTCTACATTTCACTGTTTGAAATTACCAAATACACTGTGGGCAGTCCACAAAGTTGACTTGCCAAAGAAAATGTTGATTGTTAATAAAGTAAGACCCTCACTTACCGAAGAGCCTAACGTATCAGTGATTGAGAAACAAGTATGTGTATGTTTTGTATATGAAATACTTTTTGAATATATTTTACTTAAAATCACTTTTGTAGGTTGTTTTACAAGAAAATGGGAACTGCCAAATATTTATTTTTAACAAACTAGTGAAAGTATATGATACGTATCCGAACACTTGTGAGGAAGTTGAAATTTTTATAAGGAAAATAGATAGTTTAAAGATATGTACCGGAGGCCCAAGTATATACGAATATAGAAACGTGCATTGTACTTGTGCATACCAAGATATTACGAATAAATGGCGACATAATCTGTGTGAATGGGTCTTAGAAATAGGTACAATATGTAAACAATGTTTAAAATTACATTCGACACTAAGGAGGCACTTTGACACTGCTGTTAAAAAAAACAATCCTTCAACAACAAAATTATCTTTGTTGACAAAGACAAATTCACAAACTTTAAAGAGGTATAAAATAAGAATCAAAAAAATCAGAGCCAAAATTCGCAACGCAAAAAGAGAGATTAAAAATGCAAACAAAGAGAAGGGGGAAAAAAATTTAGAAGAGTGTTTACGAAAACACAAAGAAAAATATAATATACCTCATAATCAGGTTACTAATTATGTTATTTCTTGTCAGATATTTATACTTATTTATATTTTTTACAAGATAAGAAGCGTTTTTGAAGTGTGTAATTTAATGTTTTGATTTCATGATTTTTTATGTATTTATAGGAATTAGTGATAAAAGAATGTTTATTTGCAAGTAAACGCAAATCGCCGAAAGGCCGCAAATATAATACCGAATGGTTACTGCTGTGTTTACTTCTGCATATAAAAAGTCCGAAGACTTATAATTTTTTGCGACGAAATGAAATAATGCCCTTACCTGCGCACAGTACTGTGAGAAAATACATGAGCATGGTTGACATTGGCTGCGGATTTGACATTAAATTTTTCGAATTACTGAAGAAAAAATTTGAAAAAGTTCCAGAAAGAGCAAAGCACGGAATGCTAATTTTCGACGAAATGCAAGTGAGGCAAAGCTTAGAAATAAATTCTAAAAAATTTACATTCGAAGGTTGTGCAAATGTAGGAGTACATTCGGACAGTAACAAATTCACAGAGTTGGCAGATCATGCTTTGATATTTATGTTTCGATCATTAGGCGATAAATTTATACAATCAAATATAGTTTTGCTAGTAAAGGACCAACAAGAGGTCAAACTCTTGCTGAAATCGTGCTGCAAGCTATTATTTTAGTCGAAAAAGCAGGAGGATACATTGATGGCATTGTATGTGATGGAGCTGCAACAAATCGGAAAATGTGGAAGGAATTTGGAGTTTCTGGTAAACTAAATTCCAAACTGAACCATTTTTTTGAAAATCCGGTTAATCCAAAAAGAAAAGTATATGTATTTTCAGACACTCCACATCTTTTCAAATGTGTGAGAATTACAATACAGAATAGGGGTAAATTAAAGGTATTACAAGAATTAACTTCATTCTTAGGAACTCAAAACTAAAGCACGCTAAGAAATTATGAATTTGTGATTTATCTGAATTTAGGTGGATGGTCAATATGCTCAGTGGGTTGATTACGAGAATTTGTACAAAGTAGATCAATTCAATCCGGGTAATCTAAGAGTGTGTCCGAAACTAACTACTAATCATATTAATCCTTCAAATTGTTTGAAAATGCGTGTCTTCTTGGCTACTCAGGTTTCGTACTCCAAATGTTAAAACAAAAATTAATATAAATTTTTAAAGGAAACATAATGGAATTCCTTTTTTTTTAAATAGTAAGAGTATTTTTTATAATTATGAATCCACTTGATGTATGAGTATTTTTTTAGATATTTAGTAAAAGTGTTGCTGATGGACTGGAATTTTATCGGACTCGAGGAGTCGATACATTATCTAACTGTGGTGGTACGATCCAATTCACTTTAAGGATGAATTATCTTTTTGATGCTTTAAACAGAAACCATTCTGGTGTCAAGTTGGGACAAACTAAAGATCTTGAGGTACGTATATTTCCAACCAAATTTTTTCCCCAATGTAAAGATGCATAATAATAATTTATTTTGTAATTTTTTAGCTGTTAAGAGAATCACTAAATTGGCTAAATAATTGGGAAGAAGATATTAAAAAAAAAAAAATACAAGCTTCGGATTTTTTGACAGCTAGTACAGCTGAGGGTCTTAGAGTGACTATTAAGTCTACAGTTGCTTTAACAGAATATCTGTTAAGTTTAAATGGTGTTTTCGATTACGTTCTTACCGGAAAAATGAACCAAGATTGTATTGAAGTACACATATACCCTTAATAATATACAGGGTGTTACTCTACTGATAGTCAATATTCTAGGGGAAGGGGAGCTCCAAAGCTAATGATTCCGACTCTGGTAAACATCATGGAGATCGGACTTCTTAATGGCCCCACTGCTCTAGGCGCCTTTACCGCAATTTCGTCACTCTTGATTTACGTCTTATTTTCGTATGTATAATCTCCCCCTAGAGTATTGACTATCAACAGAGTAACACTCTGTATATATATTTTAATATATTTAATATATATACTTTTTTTTATAAGTATACCCATGATGTACACTTTTTTTAATTAATAAAATAACGTAATACCTATATTTTCCTTTTTTTATTCTACTTTGTCATTTAGCACCTGTCATGATATTTGTTAAATTTGTAATCTTCTTTTTATATTTTGCAGCAATTTTTTGGTATTATCAGACAAGCAGGTTGTCAAAATGACCATCCAAATTTTCAAACCTTCCTTCATTTATATAAAATGCTTTCAATATACAAATTATTGCAACCTCCAACATTTGGAAATTGTAAAGTTAATAATAATAATAAGAAAAAGCCAATCATCTCGATTGAAGATTTAAAAACAATTTTTTGCAACAACAATACATCAAACACGCATATTTACATTGAAAAGCTAAAAGTTAAATTAAATAATATAATCGAAACTACGGATTTAGAATGTGACGAAGTATTTGAGCATGATTATTGCTTGGCTGAAGTATTAGATTGTATAATATATTATATAACTGGTTTTATTTGTAAAAAAATGAAAAAAAAAATACAATGTTCTATGTGCTCAAGAATATTTGAAAATGAAAATAATACAAATGCCAGAACTGTGGCACAATTAGTTGACGTTAAAAGTAGAGGAAGACTGATCCACCCGAATAAACTAATTTATGAATTATTTAGAAATACCGAAAAATATTTTCAAGACACAATAAAATCTAAAAGATGTGATATATTAGACAGTACTATAGAAAAAGTAATTTTAAATTTTAAGTTAGAGTTCCCATGTAAAGCACATAAAGGTGATATAATTAGCGAATGTTTATTTTATTATATAACAATGCGAATGAGACAATATGTCAAATCTGAAAATCGTTCATTAACTAAATTAAACACAGTGAAAAAGAAATTAGCCAAATTTGTAAATAGTTGAATTATCCTTGTTTGCACATACCTTTAATAGGTATATTTTATATTGTTTAGAAATTTATAATTAAATTATATACAATAATATTAAACTGTTAACTTTATTTGTCGTTTTCAATTATTGATAATAATTTATAATTAAAATGGTATCGGCACGAGGTAAAGTGTATTTATAGTATTTATTTCATTGATGTTGTAAAACGCATTTACTAATGCATATATACAGGTCTGGTATGGAATTCCTACTCGTACTGGAGGGGGAACCTTAGCGTCGATTGGTTGACGTCACAGGATCATCACGCGCATGCGTGGCCTGTTCCCCCTCCACTGCGAGTGAGAATTCCATACCTGACCTGTACATATATATATGTAAATGCCTTTACAACATCGACGAAATCTGCTGGCCGCCAGAAGAACTAGGATGAGAAAGTCACACATTTTGAACAGGAGTCGGAACACCTGCCTATTACACCGTGCCTCTTGCATCATTTCTTTCAAGTTGAATTTTAATATATTCTAAGTTCATTTTAAGTATTGTTATTAACAATTTCTCAATAGTAATGTTCAAATTATATTATAAATCTATTTCCACACATTTTTATTGAAAGGGAAAAATTTTATTCGACTTCAAACTTTTTTAGCGTCACTTTACCCCGGTCTCCCCTATCTCGAAACGGATAGATATGTACTTTTACGCATTCACCCCCCCCCCCCACACACACACCCCCTCGAAAGGCTTTTGAACATCATATACGATATATATGCTATAACAGCAAATTCTAATAATCTAATTATTACATACTATATCAATAGATATAAGAATTAAATATATTTTTACTCACATATTCGGTTCTATCCTGTAATAACTCCTTAATTTTTTTCGCGGCATTTGGCGTCTGTAACAAAGCAATTGTAAGGGGTGAGTTCTCTTATTTTTAAGAATTAATCCTGACTAAAAAACTAAACATGACTTCCATTCTGTTGTAAACTACAAGTTATAAAAGCACAATGTAGAATGATTTGTCTACGATCCTCTTACAAGAGATTTTATTAGTAGCTAAGGTACATATTATTAAAATACTCTCGATTGTCACGATCAAGGTTGCCACATGCAGCGACGCGATACGTCTACGTTGGTCCCGACTCTGTCAGCCGTAGATATATGTACTATACAACTTGTGCACACACTATACTGCTCGACACTATTTTTCACCGATCCGTCACGCGAAAAGTTAAAAGAAATTCAGGTAAAGTAAATAGTGTATCATCTGATACATAGATGGCATTGTTGTAAATTATCATTTATTAGTCAGAAGAAGATGTCGTATTACTTTAAATTTAAGAATGAGTAAACAAGTAACTATTCAAAGCGACATACTTTTTTACCGATAGTTCCCTGTTCAACAGCCATCTGGACTTGTAACATTCAATAGCCGTGCCTTATAGATTTTTGTGCGCTGAGTACGAATCCGCAAATCATTTGTCGCCATTAGGGTTTGTCGGTTTTTATATATAAATTTGTATAATTCGAAAACCGGGTTTTAAATTTAAAAACCCGGTTTTATATACTAGAATTAATACGAATAAATGATTCAATTATTTAATTAAAAACGTTAACATTTTTATTTGAAATCGCCTCGGACACTAGCAGATTGTAGTAGGTAACTGTTTATTGTAGGTACTAATCATCATGAGTTCATATTTTCAGAAAAAAATACGAAATGGAATAAAGATTTGGTACCACATTTTAAAAGATTTATATTTTGTACGGATTTTAGTTATTTTAGCTTTTTTCATTTGGTTTTGTATGCAGTCTGTTTTATTGTGTTATAGTTTTGTAGATCCATAAATATTAGATGAACTCAAAAATTGTACGGATTTTAGTTATATTAATTTTATTTTTATTTGATTTTGTATAGAGTATATTTTATTTTGATATATTTTTATAATTCAATAATATTAAGAAAACTGAAAATGTTTAAAATAAGTGAAGTTACTATTTGAATTACATTTTTTGTTGTGAGAATTCGAAAACCGGGTCAACCGGTTTTTTGGGAATAGTGGAATTCGAAAACCGGTTTTTACAAATGTCGGTTTTTGTATAAACCCTAGTCGCCATCACCCTTAGTTTTCGAGAAATTCAATTTTGAACAAAAATGTAAATTTTTAGCTTTGAAAATCTTTTGTGTTCAAGCAATAGTAGTTATTTAGTTGGTTGTTCCGTCAAATTATTCTATGAACACTCCCGAATACAATAGTAGTTATTTAGTTGGTTGTTCCGTCAAATTATTCTATGAACACTCCCGAATACAACGATATAAATTATTATTTTATTAAGAAATGCACCAATTTTTCCGATATCTTTCAATATATTTAAAAAACTAAGGATCTAAGAGATAATCTGACGGTTCCACGCGATACAGTAGACATTATTTCATCTGGAAAACATCAACAGCAATCGTAAGTCACGTTTTTTTATTGCAGGAACGACTGACATAAATGTCCGTACATTGAAGTGTATCGGCTGGTGCATTAAGGGGGGAGACCACTGTAACGGTCCGAAATATAAGGGTGTTTTCGGGAATTTTTTTCAACCAAACAACGCAAGTAAATCAATATATTGCTGAGTACAGTATTTCCTCGCTGTGGGCTCGCTGGTCGGGACCGGCGTTGAACCCACATCCTGAACAGAGCCCTAATTCCGAGTGTTCGTTTCTCGCTTCTTTCTGGCCGAAGGGTGGAGCGAGATGGAACGCTTTGCGTGCGCGGCGAGTGTGCGCGACGGTCGCGAACCCTCAGATGGAATCGTGCCTGCGTCAAAATTTTGCGAAACGGTTCCCGTGCTCACACGTGGGCTCGTGACCATTGCACACGCCCGTCGCGCACGCAAAGGACGCAGTGTGACGGCGTCCGAAAGACGGAGCGAGACAAAACATCAACGCGTCGTTTGTCTCGTACCGCCCTTGCTCGCTTCCAGTGCCTCTCGCTCGCTCTCGTTCCATCTCGCTCTCGCCTTCGCCGGACAAGAGTGAGACAGAAGTGGTGGGGATAGCGAAAAACCCACATCGTGTACACCAAACCGAGTCCACAATGAGACAATACTGTATAGATAATAGTGTACATATCGAAGGGTAAGAAATTTTTTTTTTCAATCAAATTCATAAATCCGTGTCCTGTATACTCTCCGTCAAAATTTGCGCTGCAGCAAAAACATGCTAGTCGCGTTGACAGTGCCCAGGCCATATGGTTAATCCAAATTGAAGAAGACAATAATATTTAGAAACTAGAAGCCTACCTCTATTACGTGAGGATCAAAAAAAAGTCAAAATCGCAAGGAATTACAAAATGGCGGACCACTGAAAAATATCATGTTTTCGGGGTACAAAGTTAGGGAAATGTTGATAAAAAAATATAAGGAGGTCGTTAATTAAAAAAAATTGATCGTCATGTAATAGCCACGGGTTTTCCATACAAGAAATGTCCTTGACCATGTTAATTGGACGTATAGTTTTCTCTGTAGACTCTCAACGCGGTTGAAAAATGTCGTTCTGAGGAAAACGCGTTCAATGTTCCGCGCGGCTCAGTCACGCGTTTGACCCCGCTTCACAGAAAATACTATATCTCCGTCAATTTTGCGAATTTCTTCATCAAATTTGGAGACAGCATTCTTGAAATGTGCGTCTTTCAGAAAATGTAAAAAAGAAAAAATCAATTTTTCAGATTTTTTACAGTGGTCTCCCCCCTTAATGAATTTTCTCTTTTTTGACCGTCCCATACCTCAGAAACTAATTGTCACCTCAATTTGAAAATTTGTTGCGAATTATGTCTCATCGTGAGGTACCATTTGGCACAAAATTTAGTTTCAAAATTGAGTAACCAAAAAGAAGCAAAAACAGGCCTCATTTTTGGGTCACTCTTTGCTTCCATACTGAGGGGCATTCCAGAAAAACCTGATGATTACAAAATTTGAAGATACAGTTTCGCATTGCAGCTCCGAATCTATGGTCTATATCCAAAATCCAATTACGCCACTCAATAGCCAAAGGATCAAAGAATTTGTTGCGCTAAGTGAGGACCATGACGCATCGCAGGCGGCGGAGGGGGGCGCGTCACCATTTTGACACTCGTTTTGGTTTCAATCCACAGCTATCGTCGCGATCTATCGATTTCTTATATAAGCCCATTATATACACAAGATAGTATAAAACAGTATTGTACAGAACAAGTGTAACAAAAACATAAAAAAATACAGGAATTGCTAAGAGCAATAACAAAAAAACATTTCATAACAGCGATGTACGAAACCAGGAGATAACTGACCGTTTAGAGGTGTCGATAGAGAAGCCAAAGGAGTTAATACGACCAGCTACTTACCTCATTCCCGCGCATACAAAGTCTAGAAAGTTGTATAGAATTGAAGTTAGAAATTAACAAAAGTCAACATAATGTCGGACTATACTCGACAAAAAGGCAAGTCGAAATATAGAAATCGTATACGATTGGGAGGAACGTCTCGCGAGCAATCCAGTGATACCCATGAAACCCGATATGAGCGAGTTAAGGGGTTAGGACACAGTAACGGGCCAAAAAAACAGACGATTTTTAGACGACGATAATAAGAAAAGTAAACGATCGATTAATATAAGGTTTTGTGTTTTAGTTCACTACACTATGAACTATAAGAAAAGCTTATAATATTTACAAAATAGCATTTGTATGCCGTGCAATGTCTCCATTTAAACTGTCCTTTTTCGGATGGCGAACTGGTGGGCCGGAGTCCGGGAAAACGGATGAACAGAATCAAAAACCCCAAAAATGTCATAAACTATAATATATTTCCTAGGCATTGACGATCCAACATTTCAATTTTTGCGAAAATTGACAAAATGGCTGATGTTTAAAAAATAATGATCAAATTTCGACAAAGCTCTCGACATCTTTCTGTTTATATTTTGTACAATAATTAAAAAATTTGAAATGTTGGATCGTCAATGCCTAGGAAATATATTATAGTTTATGACATTTTTGGGGTTTCTGATTCAGTTCATCCGATTTCCCGGAATCCGGCCCATCAGTTTGCCATCCGACAAAAAAAAGGACAGTTTAAATAGAGACATTGCACGGCATACAAATGCTATTTTGTAAACATTATAAGCTTTTATTATAGTTCATAATATAGTGAACTAAAATACAAAACCTTATATTAATCGATCGTTTACTTTTCTTATTATCGACGTCTAAAAATCGGCTGCTTTTTTCGCCCGTTACTGTGTCCTAACCCCTTAAGGGAAGAGGTCACTGAAATTTTGAAATCCGAAAATATTTGAGACATGTGGAATTCCTCTTAAGGGAAGGAAGTAGGTTTGAAGTAAAGCCCTTATGCCAGTCGGGACATAGTTTTAATCACTGGTTTTCATAGAATTTACATTACGTTACAAAAATCAATCATAACTTCAAAAACCTTCTTGCGCAAAGTGTGTGATGCCACAGCCTCCAGGTTTTACAGCGAAGAAGGGTCCATAGTGAAGTAAAAAATTGTGTATCGAGAAGTTTCTACGTCTCATACTTTTTAAGCTAAAAATGATGGAATTTATTAAATGTCAAAAATGCAAAATTTCATCAAAATTTTGAGGAAAAGCAAGCGCAGCGCAAAGAGTTTTGCAGATTTCTTCATGCCGATACACAATCTTTTTGCTTTCATGTTACTCTTGAAGCACGCCAAGCTGTAAGAGAATCGGACCAACAGTTTTGCGCAAGGAACATTAAATATATTAAAAAAGTAAGTTTTGAGATAATTGCATTTTAAATCTAAAGAGTAAATTCCAGACCACTTCCCTTTTTGTATAGTCTAAAATCCACCTGGTTGATACACATCCTCATCAATCTTGCGTCTCTTTATGTTTTGTTTCTTCTTAAAGCGCTTTCTTGTACTGGATTGCTGTTATGTACTGCAGGTTTCTCTTCTGTTGTCTCTGTCTCTTGCTATACTTATAGCTGTTTTAGAACAACTTGCCCAGCTGTTTGTTTCCTCACTGTCAATGAGCGTACATAACCCATATCAAATTCTGAAACAGCACATGCCACAGCTACTTCAAGTCTTGCCTCCGATACAAATGTTGTCTTCGGGCAGAATCTGCACACTTTTGCATGGAGAGATTAATTTGCATTTTGAGTGCCTCCCTTACAGCACCTTGCCATCAAATTTTCATTTGACAGTGTTTCGTATCAGGGTTTCACTTTGGTTGCTTGCCCTTAGGACATCTGGCATGGTTAGGATTGCTGTCTACAGAGCTACAGTGATCTAAAGTAGCCATCACAGCATCTTCCATGGCCTTTACATTTGGCATATTTTTTACAATAGCATTTCTGTAACACTAGAAGTAAATTTTGCAACCCGACAGAAAATATCAAATTGATAAAATATACATATGTTTTCTGCAATCACTTTATAACCTATAATAATAGCACGCTTCACTCTACTCTTACTTTTGCGAAATTTTCGGCTAATGAGGTCCATTTCACTCGTTTTATACCAGCTAATTTCACTGCACCATAAAATCTCACTCTGTATTCTCACGTAAACCGAAGTTTTGAAAGATTTAAAAAAATATGGTGTCTAGCGCCCGGAGAGACTGACCTCTGTCGGCAGCCACTGACCCTTTTGGGCCCGCTTAGAGATTTACCTACTGTACACTAAGGGTCAAAATCGGCTTCCCTTCGGAAATTTGGCAACGTTGCATCTCACTAGGCATAACTCAGTAATTCTAGTGACATGCAACGTTGCCAAATTTCCGGAGGGAAGCCGATTTTGCCGCCTAGTGTACATGGCGGAGTTATTGGCCGCGTTACAGATGGCCGAGGGATACGCAGCCTGACCACGAACTCATTCACATACTGTACTTTGTAAGAAAGCGTTCGTAGTTTAGTAGGCGGAGTCCAATGGATTCTGTTACAGAGCACGCGTGCGTTTTAGAATTGTGAAACGCATTTTGGCCATTGGTGAAAATAAACAATGTCAAGGCCACGCAGTTAATTTAGATTTCCCGAAACACTAGTCAGCGATTGAACATACTCAAAGAGATAAATAATAGAGAAATATACCGAAAAACGAAGGTTTTGGTTTTCAGCTCTTTCGCAAGGTTTTAGAAAAATAGATTTTTCTGGTAGAAAGGCAACACTGAATGTCAAACCACGTTGTGTACGGTTGAACAAGGGTCCAGACTTGCCAAAAATGCAAAAAAAAAAAATTCTTAAAAATGGTCGAAATCGCGATTTTTTCAGTGACCTCTTCCCTTAAGCGGTGTCGGGAACGGAAGAATGTAGCAAGACCGCACGTTGGGCGACTTTGAGCTCGGCGAGCTAAACATCAACAGATGCGGTCGCGTCTGGGTACGACCCCGCAGCTATTTTGGCCTTATTATCTTAATCTTACAAGGGGACCACGCGGTAGTGGACATCGCTTTTGGAACCACAGTATATGGGGGTCGTAGTACTCGTGTAGTATGAAAATACCATTTCGGCTTTTTGAATGGTGGGCCTTCGTTTTCGAGATATTTTGATTTAAAGTTTTTAACGTAGTAAGTAATCGAGATACATAGTGTGTATATACAAGAAGGTTCCGTGGCTACAACTGTAGCACGTCAGATTACTATGCTAGCGGTCCGGGGTCAAGCCCCCCTGCGACTCCCATAATTTTTTCTTTTTTTTCTTCTTTTTAACAGTTTTTCCCGTGGAAATATATTTTGTGAATATTGTGACGTCCCACGATTTTTCGCGCGTTTCCTATTCCAAATTCCATTAGTAAACCTCAAATTCACTCTATCAAACTCAACTCCTACCCCATCTCCTCAATAGCCGATCGCCTTGATGTTGCACCTTAGCGGTCAACAACACAAGATGATGAATACAAACCTCCACCTCGTTGATGTACCTTAGCGGTCCCCATCACGAGATGATCGTTTCAAAACCCTCTTCGCCTATTCGTCCCACAAGGCACGAATCATTCCCTTTAAAACGAATTCAAACAAGTCCCTCGTTACAAAATCCCTCTTAAAAAGAGACCACGTCTCAATCCCCTCTTTATGACTCGCAGAGCCCAAGTCACTCAAACCCCTTTCCTATAAAACACCCAAAATCCAATCGATGAGTTGAGTATCTCCTTTTACAGTTATAAAAGCCCCACAAACCTAATTACGACGCATTTGGCGTAAGTGACAAAATATGTCTATTAATAGCCACACCGTTTATAAAAACCCCGGAAGTCCTACTGCGTCTTATTCCGAAATGTGTCAAGGTCCTTACCGCGCGTAACCCCCGCAATACTCCTGTAAGAATACATAAATACGAGGGCCTGAGAGGCCTCGTCCTCTTTCATCGCTATTCTGTTCAATTGAAAAGTGTTCATTTACCGATGTAAAAGATTTTCAAACATTCAAAAAGTGTTCAATTCAGTGCTACGATAACCATTGTAAGTCATTATAATTACTATTATTAAGGAATATCACCCTCATTATATTTCTCCATATAAATAACGCTTATTACTTTTCTATATTATAAATTTTACTTATTACTTTATATTAATAACATTTATCTCATTCTAAAGCTTATTGCTATTCATTTATTATTTTGTATTATCACCTTAATGCTTATTTTGTTTATATTTGTCTTATAATCGCTTATTACACATATCATTTTCTTGTGTTAACGCTTATTACATTTCATATATTATACTTTACTAAAGCTTATTGTATTTCATATATTTGTAACCTCGATTCGTTCGGGTTAACTACCGGACGGGTGGCCGAGAGAATGAGGCAAGGTGATCTGAGTAATGGTCGTTTATTTCTTAAACTAAAGTACAGGCGAGCCCGGCCAGGTCTATGCTGGCACACAGTGTGAATACGGCTTAACCTAACGCGGTTTTCGGTGTGTATCGCGGCGCACGGGTCGGTGTGTACTGTGTGTCGCGGCGCGGAGCGCGGCGCGATTCGAAATCGGTGACGAGGCGACGAGAGAGGAGAGGAGAGACGATTTGACCGTTCGGTGTCCTGGCGGGCAAGCCCTGCCGTGAGACCCTGGTCGGGGAGTCTTGAGTCCGATCACCCGGTGGGCACAACCCGTGGATGAATCGGAGACTGTGGGGACGCTCTCGAGAACGGAGGAGACTCTGTTCGGGAGATCGATAAATGATAACGGCCTGCGTCCAGAGGATGGCTCACGCTGTCCTTCTGGGAACCGGGGAGGGAATGAGTTCAAAAATGCGCAGAGACACAGGCTGTCGACACACGAGAACTGGTGTGAACACGGGCGCTTGTCTTTCGCAAGAACGCGTGTTTCGGCACAAGAATGCCCCCGGCAGAGCGCGGTGGGGGGGGACAAGATCGTCGTCCTACCGACAATAACTCGTTACATATTATCATCGATCTATTCTCATGTATTTCATGTTCATATGCTTATATTGTTAATAACTGCCATTTATACCAATATTATCCGTTAATGCTAAGAATTCCAAGCATTATCATTAACAAACGTTCCGATAAAGCAAATAAACCTATTTGTTTTCAACTACGTCTCGAATTATTGTGTGTGCTCGAGTCATAAACCTTCCCAACGAAACCAAGCTGCCGCAACAGCTGATTCGCGAGAGCGCTCCCAGTGTTTATAAACACACTGCTGCATGAGCCGTGCAATATACAGAAGAACTAAACGTGGTTTCTTTTAGACAAATGCAACGGTAAATCCTATTTCGCAAACCAAAACAAATACGAAGTGCCGTAACGGGTGTTCTCTAAATACACATTTACCTTCCTTGGTCGATTAGAGTGACGGATCTAGAGACGCGGCAGCGTCTCGACGCCAAGTACAGGAAAAAAGTACAGGAAAGACACCCTATATATGGCGACTGTCGCTACTGCTATCATTTACTGGTCGCCGAGCTAATCCAACCTAACCTGAAACTTATTTCATTAATATCTCATCACGCCTGCAATATTTCCTAAATTTAATGGTATTTTTCTTATGTAAACCACATATAAGCTTTCGAATAAGACCAAGTTCAATAAAATCGGTCCACGCATGACAGAGATATCGTAATATCATGTCATGGATCTGTCAGAAACGGTAAGATTTTTCTTCTGATTCTGATTCTGATTCTGATTCTTCTTCTCCAGTCAAAATTTTCGTCGACATAATACGTATATACGCGTTACACGCACACCTTCAGCCAAAAAACTAGTGTATGTTTCGTTCGTCGACTCTCGGGATTATTCGGCCGGGATCGTCGTCCATCATTGTATATATATATACCTATTTATACTATTTTGAATTTTATAACCTACCAAGTGTCATTCCATCATAACCTGCAAGTGTCAAATAAGGTAAGTTGTCCAAATTTGAAATGTCACGAGTTTTTACACTAAATAGGCGACTGAATTATTGTCTCAATTAACAAGGTAAGTCGCCAAATTTATTTAATAGATTTCTTATGTAGAGTCGCAGACTTGGAAGTTGTCCGGAGAAGGTTCGACAGAGAAGCACCTTTTGTCGCATAAGTTCCTAGAAATTTGTACCATGCTTGTACAAAATAATATATTGTAGTAGAAAATTGCATTGAATTTAAATTGCCAGATATTTGTATTTGTATACCAGTTTTTATTTTATGTAAAGCTTATTATATTATAGATAGAAATGAAGGGGACGCACAGGACTTCGATAAAAATGAAGGAGACGCACAGGCTTGGATAGTAGAATTGAAGGGGACGCACAGGCTTGGATGGATAGAAATGAAGGGAATGCACAGGCGTGGAGGTTGTCCGGAGAGAAGATTAGATAGATAGACAGAGCATCTTGTTTCGCACAAGTTTCTGGAACTTTGTCAAATAAGGTAAATCGACAAAATTTGTCTAACGACATAGCATTAAGAATTATTAAGAAAATAGGTTATGGTGGACTGCTTGCAATGTAAAGCAAGTCACATTAGTAAAGAAAGTACACTGAAAACACATCTCCGTTGATGCTTTTCAATCTTTTGTGAAAGACATTCGTAATACTTTAATTAATGAAATCCACAGTAGTTTCTATGCTATTCATTAATTTTACTAGTTTTCCATTAACAATATTTCAATTCACCAATAAATATACTAAACCAACACCAATAAAAATATTGAAACTCTTCATTCATTTTCGCTAAATTACCATTAGCATTTTTTAAATATCCTCCAACAAAACTTTCTACCATATGGTCTCACCTCCTTCGGACACATTATGTAGTCTCTACACTCACTAGAGCAAAAGGCTACTCTATAAGTTCTACATTAAGGTATATAACTAAAATGTGGCTTTTATATTTATTTACAGATAATCGAAGCAGAAGATGATGCAGTGCGATCTACATCAGAGAAAAAAAATTATTGAAACATAGCATTATTATTATTATATTAATTAAATGAGTTTATTCATATGCTTGTTTTATATCTGAAAATTCAAATTTTTAAATAAATCAATTCCACCAATCCCAATTATCCGAAGTTTATTCGTAGTTTGATATCACAAAAAAATGAAGATAATAATAAATATAATATTAAAAATTATCTAAAGTCATTCGCTATGCAAATTATCTTTGTAAAAAGAAGTGAGATCCCCCCAAAAAACTTCAAAAAAGTAAAAAAATTACGCCAAGTACATGAAATCACAAAAAAATAGAAGAAAATATACAATCCCATCCAAAATAGAAGGAAATATACAATATAAAAAAATATTTGAAATCAAAATGAGCTGCAAGTACATAAAGGTGCTTTCCAACTGCGCTTAGGATGACACAACTACAAATACACAGCTAAAATGCTGTGTTCGTACATTCTATTATTCATATCGCGGACATTTTAATTAACCCATCAGAATAAAAGAATCCCATTTAAAAACATTGTTGTAAATTAATAGCTTTACAAAATTAATGATATACAAAAATTGCGCGAAATATAACAATGGTTATTTATATAATGATATTTTAATAGGAATAAATATTTTATTCAAAATACTTGGCGCTGCGAAACCGAAAAAATGTTAATTGGTTTAGTATTAATAATTTGCAACAGCTCCCTTACAATGTATACCTACACACATTCACGAACGCACGCACAAGAAAGAAAGGAAAAGATTAATGCAATTTATACATATTTATTCAGTTTAGCAACACCAATTCGGGGAGCAGCGCCAAGTATTTTGAATAAAATATTTATTCCTATTCTAGGAATTAATATTAGTTCCAATTCACGCATTATGCGCATAGACCGCAGCGCAGACGCTGCGCGCATGAATAGCGTTCCGTTTCCAGCAGCGCATGAACCGCAGTAACGAAACGGAACGGGTTTCGATGCGTCTGATGCTCGTGAGGTAACGCGGGAATGTTCAAACTTACTTACAAATAGCTATGCAGTTGGATGGATTACGGTTAATTTAATTCGAGACTTCTGGACGGTGGTCGAAGCACGCTTCCTAACTACATCGGTTACTTCGTCCTAAGGATCGGGGACCGCCTCCTAACGAAATTTGATGGTAACCGATGTACTTAGGAAGCGTGCTTCGACCACCGTCCAAAAGTCTCGAATTAAATTAACCGTAATCCATCCAACTGCATAGCTATTTTTAAGTAAGTTTGAACATTCCCGCGTAACCTCACGAGCATCAGACGCATGGAAACCCGTTCCGTTCCGTTACTGCGGCAAAGAGTAGGTATAATAAGAGGCGTCACTCCGGGCGGAACCTTTGAAGTCCTTACTTGACCTTGGCATTTAAATTGGTTGTCTATTTCGAGCGGGATATTCAAATTGACTAAATGTACATACCTTACCACAATTGGCTGATTATTGCCGAAGTTTACCGATCATTGCCGAATGGGGCCGAATGGGCATTTAAATTGGTTGTCGCACTAGAAATCACTATTTCCCTAGATTATTTCTGTCCTTGTTGAGTGACGCCTCTTATTATATCTCCTCTTTGCCTGCGGTTCATGCGCTGCTGGAAACGGAACGCCATTCTTGCGCGCAGCGTCTGCGCTGCGGTCTATGCGCATAATGCGTGAATTGGAACACAGCCATAGGCAGCCAATGCAGGGATCGGTGGACTCGGGCTGTCCCTAGACACCTACAGGAGCGGTGGTATGTGTGCGTGAATTGACGCCAGCGCGAAGCCAGCCAAGTGGCGACAACGCGAGGCGAATGTGACGTCTCGAATGTACCGATGCCAGCGCCAAGCCAAGCCTCTGACCAATAGCTGCGGACGCTGCGGTGGACTCAGGCTACGCGTGGCTCGAGTGTGACAAAGGGTGCGTTCCAATTCACGCATTATGCGCATAGACCGCAGCGCAGACGCTGCGCGCATGAATAGCGTTCCGTTTCCAGCAGCGCATGAACCGCAGTAACGAAACGGAACGGGTTTCGATGCGTCTGATGCTCGTGAGGTAACGCGGGAATGTTCAAACTTACTTACAAATAGCTATGCAGTTGGATGGATTACGGTTAATTTAATTCGAGACTTCTGGACGGTGGTCGAAGCACGCTTCCTAACTACATCGGTTACTTCGTCCTAAGGATCGGGGACCGCATCCTAACGAAATTTGATGGCTTTATTGGTTCCTGGATTTTCTCAACCCGAGATTTTCTATTCTTCTTGAACAGCGATAATTATTGAAAGCGAAGACCATACCATATTTTATGAGTTTTGCAGGACGAACTGCTGCTTACCCAGCGTAATTTGGTAAGCAGATGTGTAATGGAAAAATGAAGTTATTTATTATCCGCGTCCGGGATAAATTCAAGGTTTTGAAGGCTATTGAATAGAACCGCAGGCTCTCGTACGTCTTTTGGATTAGAGTATAGCTGTAAAGTTAGCATTATAAGAGCACATTCGAAAAACTTAGCAGTAGAAGCCTTTAAGAAATAACAATGTGCGCTACGTATTTGCTTCCTTCCTCATCTTTCGTTTCGACCCTGCCTGAAACCTTCTAGGGATGTGTTGTTCGCTTCGAAATTGAGTCCGTTGTGTTGGTTGCAATTCATACAGCGAGTGCAGAGATGGCAGTACCAATTTCGTAGAATTCCCTAGAATCCTCCAACTTCTAGCGCATAATGCGTGCAGCAAGTGTAGAAAATAAAAGCATGGGCAGTCAATGCGCATATTACGCGCATGCGTATTTGTCGCTTTATGTGTGCTTCTGTATTTCGAATTCGAATACTGCAAACAAGGGAAAGTAGGGTACTTCCGGCTATATAAGAAAGAAACGCTATAAAATTTGAGCAACTTACACATTTGCTAGTTTTTTAATATGAATTGGTAGTTTGAAGTGTCTAATTTTTATTAGTATGACCGAGAAAGCATAAATTTACGTTGTAAAAAAGTTGGAAGCAATATAAAAAAAATGTTCATTTGATTATTTTTTTGTTTTAAAATGAATTACCACATGAATCACAAATGTATTCTTCAGGGGTATTCCATCCTGAACATTTTTCATGTGCTCATGGACCACATGCTCGATTCAAAATTTACTTTTTTCGTCCTCAGTTTCCTTTTACCCCTATTTTCGGTTTTTATGTGGAAGCGTGTAAAGAAATATTCCTGGCTTCATTCTGCCTTATTCGTAATTGTTTTATGTCAGTTGCATTTAAGCCAGAAAAAAGTAATGTTAAAAGCTGGGTACCATTACCCTTCAAGTTGGGGCAGTCTTACCTCACAACACATGTTGAAATAGTTGAAGCAATACACTGCATTGAATTTTCATATCACCAAACGCCAAATGTGAGTTTGAAAGTATGTACAGTATTGTCTCATTGTAGACTCGGTTTGGTGTGCACGATGTGGGTTTTTCGCTATCCCCACCACTTCTGTCTCACTCTTGTCCGGCGAAGGCGAGAGCGAGATGGAACGAGAGCGAGCGAGAGGCACTGGAAGCGAGCAAGGGCGGTACGAGACAAACGACGCGTTGATGTTTTGTCTCGCTCCGTCTTTCGGACGCCGTGACACTGCGTCCTTTGCGTGCGCGACGGGCGTGCGCAATGGTCTTGTGCCCACGTGTGAGCACGGGAACCGTTTCGCAAAATTTTGACGCAGGCACGATTCCATCTGAGGGTTCGCGCCCGTCGCGCACACTCGCCGCGCACGCAAAGCGTTCCATCTCGCTCCACCCTTCGGCCAGAAAGAAGCGAGAAACGAACACTCGGAATTAGGGCGCTATTCAGGATGTGGGTTCAACGCCGGTCCCGACCAGCGAGCCTACAGCGAGGAAATACTGTATAAACATTTCTCCATTTAATGAGAATAATATAAATAATTTATATTACCAGAGCGTGCTGCATTGAACCTTCCTCTTTCGAATGAGACCTCGCCCAGCCCAAAATTTGCTCATATAAGGACAAACAACGTCAGCGCGCAAACCCATGTTTCGAGCCAGATTGTGTCGGTATGCAGCGCGCTGCATTACCCGTGTCACGTGGGGTGTTTACATCCTTAAGTATTTTTAGGTCACTAAAAGAGTTTTGTGACTCAAACGGTGAGCAGAGCGCTCCGCATTCAATCTTCCTCTTTCGAATAAGACCTCGCCCAGCCCAAAAGTTGCTCATATAAGGACGAAAAACGAAAAATCCCACACCCATGTTTTAGGTTAGATTATCGGTATTACAGCGCGCTGCATTACCCGTGTCACGTGGCGTGTCTACCCACTTAAGTATTTTTTTCAAAAATATGTAAAATACTTACTTATTAATATATCGTTAATTAATTACAGCTAATAATAATAATACATTGCTTCCTGCAACTTTCCGAGAAGTATTATTTTGGCCTAATGAAAAGGGAGAAAATTCCAGCCGTCGCGACTTCTGATACATGGAGAGAATATCAGAAGCGAAAAATGGAGATGAAAAACGAAAAAGAGAAACAAATAGAAGAAAGAAAGAAAATGGGACTTGAAAAAGTAAAAATTAAGAAAGAAAAAGATGAAGAGAAAATTAAAGTAAAAATACTGAAAGATTTGGTATTGGTAATTTGAAAATTATTTTCGTTACAGATTTTGTTATATTTTGTATTTTTGTAAATAAAAGACATTTTAAAACTTTAAATACTTTTGTTTATATCTGTTATCCAAAATATAATTATTAGACATTTCAATTGGAAGCTGAATCGCACGTAGATATGTAAGCAGAAAATAGACAATTTTCGCTGAGCAGAAATAGACATTTTATACTTCATATTAAATTGTTTTTAAAAATACTTCTTGTTTATTGTTGCATAAATAAATAATAAAAATCGATTTTTACAATAGCAAAACTCTTACATGATTAGAAATAGGCACATTGACCTTATATCCAATTCCTTAAAGATACCGTTGCGGCGTAACAATGATATTTTGGAATGAAGTTAAGTTATAAAATATTCACAAATGTAGCGTAAAAGAACGAAATATCCAATAAACATTTATTGTCATGTAGCATATATGTAGGTTATATTTTCTGTCACTTCGAGGAGGGGACCACATAATTTGGTGTATGTTTTTCAAAGAGCACGTAAAGAGACAAATACGCATGCGCGCATGAACTGCACGCTTCATGCGCTAGAAGTGGGAGAATTCTAGGGCAGGCATGGAACTAAAGTGAACGCAGCGGCCGTTTTTCGGACGCAACGCCTCCTTTCTCCCGCCGCGCGTCTTCGCCCCCGCGGCGGGCCTAGGAGCTTCGAGCGCCTCAGGCCCGTACCACGTGAACCGCGTGTGGCGCGTTGACAAAACAAAAACGCATCGACAATCGTGCTCTCTGGGTCCATGTGGAAACCTATTGATACAATGTCGCCCCAATGCGCCATGCGCGGTTCATATGGTACGGGTCTGAGGCGCTCGAAGCTCCTAGGCCCGCCGCGGGGACAAAGACGCGCGGCGGGAGAAAGGAGGCGTTGCCTCCGAAAAACGGCCGCTGCGTTCACTTTAGTTCCATGCCTGTTCTAGGGAATCCTATGTGCCACCAATGCACGCATAGACTGAAACGGAACGGTTTTCTCTGCAGTCTATGCGCATAATGCGTGAATCGGAAGGCACCCTATATATTGTGACGAGACACTATTTTTCGCGCGGTACTAATTCAACTCTCCCTCATAAATCACTCCACATCTACACCGAAAGTCCCCAAACTTCAACTCTTACCCCTTTTTTCCCAATCGCCGATCACCTTGAAGATGTACCTTAGCGGTCCCCATCTCAAGACGATCGGTACGAAATCCCCTTTCCTTATTCGCCCTACGAGGCACGATCTCTTCCATCATATTTAATTTTAAACAAGTCCCTCGCCCCAAAAACTCCTTATCTCGAGACCACGTCTCACCCCCTCTCCATGACCAAAGAAGTCAAAGCCACACTCACCCCTTTCCAATCAAACCTCCAAAAAACCCATCCAATAGGTTGAGTATCTCCCCATCAGAAACCTACGTAAGACCCCGAAAGTCTTATTGCCACGAATATTTCATCCACGTGTCCTTAACTAATTATAGACGCATATCCTATAAAAACCCCGGAAGTCCTATTGCGACGCATATTTCGTAAGTAGGCCAAGGTCCATACCGCGCGTACCCTTCATACCTAACAATCATGTAAAATTCATATAAATACAAGGGCCCGGGAGACAGAGGTCCTCTTTCTGCAGAAACATCACTCGGAAAGTATCTTTATAACTATCAAGTGTTTAGAATCAATTTCAACGAATTACTCATCGATATTCATCGTAAGCAATTAATATTAATATTGTTACACGGTATATCACCCTCATTTATTTCTCATGTACTATTGCTAACTCTTACCATTTATATTACTATTTCATGCTTATTGCTATATATTGCTATCATTGCTAATTCTTATTGTTTTATACCATTATTATCCGCTTATTGCGACGGTCTATTATTTCATGCCTATTGTTTTATATCTCTACCACGATTTATATTCATGTATATCATATCCATACATATATCTTTATAAATAACCATTTATATAATTGTTTTGTGTTAACGCTAAACGCCTAACGCATTATTATAAACTAAATTACCTGCACAATAATATGCATGGCTTATTTGGTGCTACTAACTGAATAAACCAGTTTCATTTAATTCACGCTTCGAGTTATTGTGTTAAATCCTCAGAACGAAGGTTCCCTTCCAAAACAAACTGCTGCAACAGCTGATCGGGCTGCGCGAACACCGGAGTTCTTATAATATTTACCGGGCTTACTTTTACATAGCTCGCGTTCGACCAACGTCTAGACGAATTTCGCGGAATAGCACGGGCGGCTTCTTATGACAATGCAACCGTAAATCCGATTACCAAAACTAAAGTAACAACCACAAGTGGTCTAACGGGTGTCTCCCTGGCGCGCGATTACCTTTAAACCTTCCCTGGTCGATTAGCGTGTAGGATTTAAGATCCTCGCCTGATTTCCCCCTAAACCTAGTGTGTAGGATTTTACGTTCTCGCCTAACTCCTGAAACCCTCAGCGTGCAGGATTACACATCCTCGCCTGACTCCCGAAAATACTCAGTGTGTAGGATTTTACGTTCTCGCCTGATTCCCGAAAATCCTCAGTGTGTAGGATTCTACGTTCTCGCCTGACTCCCAAAAACCCTCAGCGTGCAGGATTACACGTTCTCGCCTGATTCCCGAAAACCCTCAGTGTGTAGGATTACACGTTCTCGCCTGATTCCCGAAAACCCTCAGTGTGTAGGATTCTACGTTCTCGCCTGATTCCCGAAAATCCTCAGTGTGTAGGATTTTACGTTCTCGCCTGACTCCCGAAAACCCTCAGTGTGCAGGATTACAGATTCTCGCCTGATTTCTTACCCCACATTGTCATCGTCCCCAAAGACCTCAACCCAGGACGTGACAATATCAATGGGTTTTGCTGAAAATGCGCAGTTGATGAAAAAGGCAAAAAGCCGCTGCGTTCAGATCGCTAGTAAACGTAACCTAACTAGTGTCGAACAATCATAACCTGTTAAGTGTCAAATAAGGAAACCTGTCAAAATTTTTTAAATGTCACCAGTTTTTCCACCATATAGGACACTGAATTATTGTCGCAATTACCAAAGTCGCCAAAATTTTTTAATAGACTTTTTATGTAGAGCTTATAGAAACAAATGGGACGTGCTGACTTGTCCAAAGAAGGTTCGACAGAGAAGCATCTTCTTTCGCATAAGTTTCTTGAAATTTGTAGCATACAAAATAATATATTATAGTAACAAATTGCATTGCATTTAAATTGCTAGATACTTGTATACCAGCAATTTAGACTTTTTATGTAAAGCTTATATTATAGAAATGAAGGTGACGCACAGGACTTGGATACAAATGAAGGGGACACACAGGCTTGGATAGAATATAAGGGGAAGCACAGGCTTGGATGGGTAGAAATGAAGGGGATGCACAGGCTTGGAGGTTGTCCAGATAAAATTAGGTAGATAGACAGAACATCTTGTTCCGCACAAATTTCTGGAAATTTGTCAAATAAGGTAAATTGACAAAATTTGTCAAATAAGGTAAATTGACAAAATATGTCAAATAAGGTAAATTGACAAAATTTGTCAAATAAGGTAAATTGACAAAATTTGTCAAATAAGGTAAATTGACAAAATTTGTCAAAAGACATATCATGAAGAATTAAGAAAATTATGGCGTACTGCTTGCAATGTAAAGTAAGTCACATTAGTGAAGAAAGTATGCTGAAAATGCATCTGCCTCGATACTTTCCAATCTTTTATGAAAGATATTCGCAATACTTTATTAAAATCCACAGTATTTTACTAGTTTCCCATTAACAATATTTCAATCCACCAATAACAATATTGATTCTCTTCGTTCATTTTCGCTAAATTACCATTAGCATTTTTTAAATTTCCTGCAACAAGACTTTCTACCATATGCTCTCACCTCCTTTTGACACTTTATGTAGTCTCTCCACTCACTATAGCAAATGACGACTCTACTTCTATATAATTTCTATATAAGTAAGTTCTACGTTAAGTTGTATATAACTAATATGTGGCTTTTATATATTTACAGATAATCGAAGCTGAAGATGATGTAGTGTGATCTACGTCAGACTATGTACGCACAAATTTGCAAGTAGTTTTGCATACGCAATTATTCATTCAATTATCTTAACATATGAGCAAGTGTGATAATTTATAAATAATTAGTAAATGTGTCCTATTTCATTTAACGGTACAGACGAAGAGAATTATTTCAACAGCTGAAAGAAAAAAAGGCCCTGCTGCACGAGCAAATAAAATAAGCACATTTTCATGTAAATGTATAATATAAAATAAATAAAAAATTTATTTCTTTAAAATTATTACCCAGATGTTAAAATAAATCATTTGAATTTCAATATATAATAAAACGCAATTTCACAGGATGGAAAAATCTGAAAGATCCTTGCAATAATTGTGAAAATTCAAATTCAAACGCAATGAAGAAAGTATAACTGCTTCCAAACAAATTCTTTTTGCAAAATTACATTTGTTCGATCACGATAGTAGTGGAACAACAAAAGTGGAAAATTTCTACATCAAAGCAATACCTACTACCTACCCTACCTACCACTATTATAAATTTAATGCAGCAATTGCCACCACGATAAAAATATTACAGATGATCATTATACACGAATATGGTAAGGAGTAAGGGCACAAAGTTGATATCCGTTGATGATTTACAAATAGAAAAACAAGCTTGACCACAAAATGTTAACGATGCATACATATTTTTCTTCGAAAGGTGTTAATTGTGATTTTTATTACACTTGAATGTTAAATACGTTCAGCGCGATAAGCTGCTTCGCGCACATGTATTGTACACAAAGTACTATAGATATACATATAGATCAGCAATGCGGTGCACATGGTCTTTTCGTAGTTGACCTTACGTAGAATTTATCCTTAATTCTGACCCCTGATGATTTGTAAGTGATAATATTAAAAATCATCTGAAGTCATTCCGTATGCAAATTATCTTTATAAAAAGAATTGAGATCCCCATAAAAAACTTCAAAAAAGTAAAAAAAATATGCCAAGTACATGAAATAAAATAAATCGCGAAAAATAAAAGATAACCCCCCAAAAACTTTAAAAAAGTAAAAAAATTACGCCAAGTACATGAAATCAAGTAAATTACAAAATAAAGAAAATAATACTAATAAATACAAAGTAAAAAAAGATGTGAAATCAGAATGAGCTGCAAGTACATAATGGTGCTTTCCCACAGCGTGCAAAGGCGACACTGTGTAACACAATAAAAGACAAAAAAAAGATGTCCGCGGCCTGGAAGTCAAATACTTGGCGTGGCCAGGCAAGGTATCCTCAGATCATCAATACCCATACCCCCCCCCCCTCGCAGGTTTTCAGAAAATTTGTCCATTTAAAACTCAGACAATATGAGTACATTTTCATTATATTGCGTTTTAAAATAATTGTAAGATCATTCATCCACACCGATAGTTTTCCTCTCACAACCTTTCACATAATTTGTCAATTTTAAACTCTGACAGTATGAATACATTTTCATTATTTTGCCTTTTTAAATACTTCTTATTCAGCGACACCTTAACCTTGCCTGGCCACGCCAAGTATTTGACTTCCAGGCCGCGGACATCTTTTTTTTGTCTTTTATTGTGTTACACAGTGTCGCCTTTGCACGCTGTGGGAAAGCACCATTATGTACTTGCAGCTCATTCTGATTTCACATCTTTTTTTACTTTGTATTTATTAGTATTATTTTCTTTATTTTGTAATTTACTTGATTTCATGTACTTGGCGTAATTTTTTTACTTTTTTAAAGTTTTTGGGGGGATCTCACTTCTTTTTACAAAGATAATTTGCATAGGAATTGACTTCAGATAATTTTTAATTTGATCTGATTTATATTAATTTTTTTATGGGGTTTTACAATTACAGCATAATAATTATCAGCTGTTGAAATTTACAATTCCATGAATCTGAAAGCACGTACAATTCCATGAAACTGAAAGCACACACAATTTCATGAATTGTTTGATCAAATCGAGAAATGTTTTTCGTGGTTAGAAAATTAAAATTTCCATTCGTAACGTCATTTTCTGAGTATATTTCATGGAATAGTATTTTTTAAATTAATTTGTTTGGGTTTACCAAATTCATGCGTTTTCTTGGACTCTAATTGATTTTAGTATCAATTTTCATTTTCGTGTTTACAGATTTCTGTGCTTAAAGGGGTTATCGCTAGATTTAGCACGAATTTTCGTGTTTTCAGATTCATGGAATTGTACGTGTTTCCAGATTCATGGAATTGTATGTGAGACTGCATTTTGATTGCAATTCAATGGTACAACGATAGCATTTTAATTGCAATTCAATGGTACAACGATATATATTTGTAAAAACACGTAGCATCTCAAATTTTGTATATAACCTGACTGTAAGTTGTAAAAATTTGGAGTAGATTACATAGTGAAGATAGGAATTGATGAACGAAACATGTATTAGTTCGTTTTGGCTGAAGGTGTGCGTATAATAATGCGTATACGTATTATGTCGACAAAAATTTGAGATTGAAGAAGAATCAGAAGAAAAATCTACCGTATTCGACAGATCCCTGAGACGATATTACGATATCTCTGTCATGCGTGGACCGATTTTATTGAAATTGGTCTTATTCGAAAGCCGATACGCGGTTTACATAAGAAAAATGCCTTTAAATGTACAAAATATTGCAGGCGTGATGAGATATTAATGTAAAAATGTCAGAATTAGGTTAAAGTGGCTCCGCGACGAGTAAAGATACACGGTAGCGACAGCGACATATACAGGGTGTTTTTCATGTACTTGGCGTCGAGACGCTACCGCGTCTCTAGATAATAATTACAAAATAAAAAAAAGATGTGAAATCAAAATTAGCTGCAAGTACATAAAGATGCTTTCCAACTGGGCTTAAGATGACACAACTAAGTACATACATATACACAGCTAAAATTCCATTACTCATAATGTCCATTCACACAAAGCAAAAAATGTATTAAATAATATTAACCAGATATATTTTTAGACAAATAAATATTTTAATAGGAATAAATATTTTATTCAAAATACTTGGCGCTGCGACACCAAAAAAATGTTAATTGTCTTGGTTAATAAATAAAATAATACAAGACACCACTGAGGCAAGAAAGAAAGAAAAAGATTTTAATGCAATATATACATATTTATTCAGTTTAGCAACATCAATTCGGAAAGCAGCGCCAAATATTTTGAATAAAATATTTATTTGTATAAAAATATATCTGGTTAATATTATTTAATACATTTTTTTCTTTGTATAAATAACCATTATGATAATTGGGGCAATGAGTGTATATTATTAGTTTTGTAAAGCTATTAATTTAAGACAATGTTTATAAATGAGATTCTTTTTGATGGCATTATATACTTGGCGCACTTCTTTGTACCTTTTTTTTTAACATAATAGACATGACCGTAAACATATTTGGCAACTATGGAAACAACAGAACTTCCATGTCTTATTTCAAACCACGTATAGATGCACAAGAGCTTGTAGTTTGCAAACCTTCATATTAACTTCTTACGTAATTCATTGTGAATGCTTTTATTGAATAACATTGATACAAAGTGCTAATATTTATATTTAATTTTCATTGTGGTACCTGCACAGAAGGATTTAAGTCACGTTTGGGTCATCTTGACATTTTTATACATTCGAAAAGAAAAAAATTGATTTTAGCTTCGTAAGCAAAGAATTATTATTATTGTATATTCAGGTAATCCGCATTGATAATGTAGGCCAGCGATGCCCTGATGGGCGGTCCGAGAGCACGAGCATTCATCACGTTTTCCAAAGCTCGCGTGGAAGGGGGCACTCGAAATCAATGACGTTGCAGACATGTAACGGATGGGGAAAACTCGAGTAGTGTGCATGTAGGCTTGTACCCTGAAATCAGCATGTAATCGTTACGTGCTGATTTCATTGCGATTAAATTGATTTGATTTGTGGTTATAGGCTGATTTCAAGTCGTTTGGATTTGTGGTTATGGATTATATTCATTGATGACTGCATAATTTTTTAAACCCCTGGGACGGTTTCTTTTTCTTCATAACTTTGTATTGTCATCCAAACTACGTATGCCTGCAAAGGTTCAAGTCTATTCGATAGTTGGAAGTGGGTTAAAATTGAGTTTCTAGATTTGAACTAAACAAACATACATACAAACAAACTACACGCACACTACTAGAGTTTTCCCTATCCGTTACACGTCCGCAACGTCATTGGTTTTGAGTGCCCCCTTCCACGCGAGCTTTGGAAAACGCGATGAATGCTCGTGCTCTCGGACCGCCCATCGGGGCATCGCTGATGTAGGCACAAATCTTATCCTGGCCTGCAGGAGAGTTTAACGTCACTTGAATGGGCTGCTTATTGTCCTGTGCCAAGGGAAAAGGACATGTCAGGGCGAAATTGGGGGACAGCGGAAAAGAGTGATTGGAGGTCATTGAGAGCGTAACCACCAAACAAGACAGTCAATCAATTGGACTGTCATTAGCAAATATGTACAATGTAACTTTTATTACATATAAGAAAGTGCTTGTTAATTTCTTAAATTAATGAAATTACTCACTAGAATAGGGGCAGCCAAATATATCTAGCATACAGATGGGCAACAGTCCAAAACCAGCTCTCATTCTGGCTAATAGATTGCATGATAAGCAATCTGACATTAAGACGAATATGAATAATGAACAACTATTTTTTATAGTTACATTGCTAATTACCGAGAGAATAAATATATATTATAAAATTGTATATTACGACCAACTACACAAAACATAAAAAAATAAAAGGGATAATAATCTTACTAAGATGTTAAAAATTAGAAAAATATGTACGCAGGCAATGGTCATTTCTAAGACTTTTAATTATTATGCTTAAGACTCAAATCATGAAAGAAGCTATATTCAATAAAATAAATTCTATTTAAAACAAAAGTTAAACATCAATGTAAATTCAGTAGAAGTTTAAAACCTAACCTTAATTTAATGAAATTACGAATTTCATTTATCTATTTACCAATAATAATCGGTATGTAGTGAAGATATAGAATTAATGACGGTATGATAGTTAATTATCTACTTACTAGAGTAAGTGCAGCCCTAGTAGAAAATATTTTTCTGCCTTTGATAGCACGGACTGTCGCTGTTGCAACCACAGACGACATTTTGCTAACTTAATTACTTAAGGGAGGAACTCCGCGAAAAATAATCACTGGTTAATTTATAGCTGAAATTCTATAAATACGTGTTTTCATTCAATTTTGTATGGTAAATACAATTATATAAAATAACCTTTGGTGGCTTATTTATCACTAGCAGATGTACATCCTCAAACCATATAAACTGCTCTTCTTATCAGGGCCGGCTTTGAGGGGGGGAGGCAGGCAGGGCGACCGCCCGGGGCGCCAAATCTGTAGGGGTGCCGCTGTATGCGTTTATTCATTTATATCTGTTTTGCTAATTGATTTTCGTGCCCTTGAAGGGGCGCCATGATAATTTTGCCCCGGGGTGCCAAGTATGCTAAAACTGTCCCTGCTTATTATTAGTCAGTGTTTCTTACTTTCAGCGGAAATAATTTAAGTGTTCATTATAAGTGAAACACAGCATATTAATTGTACCAAGGAATTTTTCTCCCGTGAGTGTTCTGTTTTCGTTCTGGAGTTTTATTATAGTACATGGCCGTATTCCGATTCACGCAGTATGCGTGAATTGGAATACGGCCCTAAACACAATGCACCAAAACTTTCAATGAGTTTTTAATGGAAACAAATGAAAAATGGAAAATTGATACAAAAACAAATGTTCCCAGATTAATGTAAAGTATTAGACAAGTATAAACATTCAAAAAAATAATAGGTACTGTTCAGGGTGTATAACAAGTAATGGTCACTGCTTTCAAGGGTGAATCTGCATCTCTGGATCGGTGGAAATTTGTAAAAAAGACTTACCGCAAAATTGCTTATAACATTGAAAATTGATGTTAAATATTTTTATTTAATTTGCTATTTAATTACTTTACTTTTATTCTACATTTTCAATTTATTTTGTGATGAAGAATCACTCCTTTTAAAGGTTGCATCATGATTTTGATTGAACTGGTTATAACTAGAGCTGTTACTACCCGGGTACCTGTGAGATACCCGGGTAGACAAAAATTACCCGACTACCCGGATACCCGTGAGACACCCCGAGTAAATGAACATAGATGATAATTCCGATTTGACAGCTGATCGTCGATCGTCTTTCGACTTTCGATCATTTTCGGCTAACATCACGGGGGTATCTCACGGGTACCCGGGTACCCGGGCGAAAACAACAGCTCTAGTTATAACTTAACAATATTTTTTATGAAAATATTTGTAAAGAATAACTTAATCAAAGGGTTTAAAGTGCAAAGTTACATAAGTAAAGACATAAGTTTTCATTCTGTGAGATGTACTTTGGGGTGAACATTTTAGAAAAATGTTTAAATTACATATTCAAAAAGTTTAATTGGAACACTTTATTATTCCGTTTTTTTTCTCTTACAGCAGTGTATGTTTATGGTATACAAATCAATGACTTCTAAGACAATGATTCTGAAAAGTTAAAAGAAAGTTGAAAGCTGTTAACTCTGAAAAGCATCATTAACAGGTTCATCATCATTGTCATCATCTTCTCCTTCACTTTCAAATGTATTGTCCGGGATATCATATAATCTTATCATTGGCTTATTTGGATCTTTCATAATCAGATATTTACCATCTTTTTGCTTCATGCAAATATCAATAATACACCGCAAAATACCCCAAGCATTGTCCATGTTTAGATTGATTTGCGTTGCAAATTCATTTGGTTTATATTGTTGAGTACCAAGGATAACATGTTTACTGGAATCTCTAACCATTGCCCTTGATACGTATCCAAATTTCAACTGATCCGAACCCGCTAATAATGCTTGAACAGTCCATTTGGCCAATTTGCATGCATTGTTTCGTAGCTCGTTAGCCAATACTGCACCACGTTGTGTATCTAATTTTTGTCTCCATTCAACACCATGGGCTAACTTTGAATCCCATTCATTTAATGCTTTAACCGTTAAAAATTGAGTTTCATTATTAGGTCCTTGCATCACAGCATCATGTTCGCATCTTGCAACAAGAACAATTCCATTGTTTAAATCCAGTTTTCTGTACCGATAGGCAACACTAGCAACATCACCTTCTTCTTCCTCTGAAATAAATGGATTTCCTTCGTCAAATTTATATCTGGGTTCGTTGGACTTCAGTACTTGCTGAGAAAAATTGTGATTGATAAATGTTGCCTCTAGGGCTAAGTTTCTAGGCGAATTTAAAGAGTTCCCATCATCTTGGGGAGGCTCAGCACTGGTTTCATTTACAGTTAGCAAATCAAATTCAGTATTATCTCTTTTATCAAGGAACAGTTTATCTCCAATTTTTTCAATTACGATATCCCAAGAATAATTGCTACGAGTACAACACATTATGGTTGCCAAAATTGCATCTGTAGCATAAACATTTCCCTCCGTCTTTGAAAGCTTACGAATTATTGGATCATCAGTGGTAGTAACTGTGTGGAAGATTCTATCAATTCTTTGTAATGGTTTTTCGCTCTTGACATTTACTCTATCGTATGTTTTATCGTAATATTCAAGGGAACCACAACATAAAATATCATCTCCATCTTTTACACCAGGTAAAGATAGCTTCGCTAACCGTGGGAAATCCATTTCTTCAATAGTTACCCAGTCTGGTCTTACGGTAACAGATGCATCACGGATTTTTATTGGTGGCTGGTTCTTATGGTTCCGTAAACCTTGCTGTCTGCCCCAGCGTTTTGTTTGGCCTTTGCGTTCTCTTTCGCGAAGTTTTAGTTTTCCTAGCTGCTGTATTTGGCTCAATGCACCACGTTGACCTCCTCGGCCTCGTAAATTCCGCTGATTATGGCGGAAACGACCTCCGCGTTGATAGGGTGGTTTCTGAACACGGGTCGTATCAACCAAGTGGAAAGTTGTTTCATCCTCATCATGATAGTACGCATATTGACTGCCCGAACCAAACTGCGATGTATATTTGTCTGCAAATATAAAAAAAACCACTTGTTTATTGCAGAATTAAACCATTTCTGCTATATGATTAAATATAAAAAAGCTGCTTTCTCATTAATAGAAGTTTTGGTTACATTAGTAACAGAATCTTTCTACAGCAAGGATATTATTATAAAAAGTGTCTTGTTACTCAAGTATTATGAATTAAAAACTCGGAAGCATTTTATACTAAAATGAATACAGTAATTCGTCGTTAGTGTCACGTTTTTACCATGCGTTATAATCACGCTCACTATCCCCACCATTTCATGGCATCCTTCAGTCGAGAGTGAGAGAATGCGATATATGCGAGACAGAACAAAAGAGACGACGCGAAGTTGTCGTCGGCACGAAATAGTATCCGCATCGCGTTAGTATCACGCTGCCAGCCCCGATCGTCGTGATTCTAACGAGGCATTACTGTAGTTGCTTGGATACAATTACTAATAGATACACTTATGGTAGACGTCAGAGATATTGGCCGATCTGAACGGTTTCGCGAACAGCGATCGTAAGGAAATCGGCCCTCTCCGAGAATGTTAAGGAAAGGAGCGCCGAGGCAAGCAGGCGTCATAGTGGGTGTTACCTCACACATACTTTGATCGGCTAATATATCTGACCACCATCATAATTTTATTGATGTATGTATGCTGGTACATATACTTAATGAGGCGGATATATTGAAGATATTCTAAGAAAAGAAAGCAATATATTTAAGTAACAAATCGGGTTTCTATAATCAGAGTCATTGTTTAAGTACGGCTCACTCATAACATATTAATACATCTCGCACCATTTATATCCGCCTTGCAAATAACATTGGTATAAATAACAATGAAAACATACTTCGTAAATATATTTAAGAATCAGTACCTTATTTATCAATTTAAGCTTCATATGTACCTAATACATCATATTGCATGTATATGGTCATTAAATTTTAGTCTTAAACTTGTGACCCATAAAATATTAAATTATATAAACACGAAACACCATAACATAAACATTTTATAAACGATTTAAAGTATCAAATTATAAATTAATGAATAGAAGTAATAATTTTGACCCTTTGTGGTTGCAATTATGTTCGCCATTTAATTCCAGCCAGACCGCAGAAATTTAGATAAGAATGGACAGCATCGTATAGTTTGCGTTCGTTTCATTATCTTAACCTCTAATTTAAGTCTAGTATTAATATATAAAAAAAAAGAACATTGTCGAACTTTCTATGCAACTTTCATGAACATGCCTTTGTTCTTCCACTTAGGTACACAATATACTACACAATCTTTACACTTTCCTTGTGAGTGCAAAATAATTATGTTCACATTTCAATAGTTACCTACTTTTTAATGTAATAGTAATATTGTCAATCAGATCCAACAAGTTTTTATCCAAAGTGCTTAGTGCTTTATCGTTCACTGTTTTAACTGGATGCACAGTTTATGTAAAATATAAGCAATTATTATGGAAGCTTAAAATCTCTAGAAAACAATGCATCAAAGTATACCAACTGGCTAGATCTACACCATTCATATTTTAATTATAAATTTACTATCGTACTCCGCTTTAAGATCTGTCTGTTTTCATTTTGTACTACTCTATTGCATATTTTTCCCAGATTTTGATGTACTTTACATACTTAGCATCGATACAACTTAATCATAATTAGGACATACCACATGGTAGTGGCTACTATTATGATAAATCTTGACAAGATATAGAACATGCACAGAATACTCAAAGAAGCTTCCATAAAATATATACAATCTTAATATTACAACAATCATTTTTGGAAACGCTAGTCTCAACGTACGACTGGCCAAAACAAGAGGTGACGACAAACCAGATTTGATATACAACCACAAAGTATTAACTGTTACTATAATTCCTGCTTATTAACATTGATTAATAGAAATACAGATATATAATTTATGATATACGCAGGTTAATCACATAAACCACAATTCATTTTTAATGTTGCAGTACGTGTTCGTTTTATACCGTGTTGGTTAAAAGATTTTTAATTATTTACAAAATTTATAAAAAATTAGAAATGGATAAAATAAATTTATTATATTTGCAATCAATAACTGAAGATGTAATCGCTGATAAGAGAATTGAAATCTTTGTAATGGTTATACTTACTTGGGAATTTTTTATCTTGGAAAGCCGGCGTGGTCCAGTCAGATATCTATGGTATGAGATAATTACACATGTGTATAGGAAAATGTTTGCAAAATGAAAGTATAGAAAAAAGTTGATGATAAACCTTGCCCAATCTGTCGCCTTTCGAAAATGGTTGATACGGTATATCCTTGAATTGATCAGGTAACTCACACGGACCCCATCCATCAGGATTATGTTGAATTGCAGGTGCTTGGAAATGAGCTGCCTCTTCTTCCTTGTGAACAGGATCGTCTAAAATTACCACGTCGTCCGTCATTCTGTAAATCCTACAGCATCAAAGACGTGGGACAGAATGACACGACTCGTTTGCCGGAAGGACCGGCGACGCCATTACGAATAAAACGTAAAGACTTAGGGTGCGTTTCAATTCACGCATATTGCGCATAGACTGCAGGCAATTGCAGCAGTGGTGGGTAAAGACACGAAATTTCTATTTTATACACGACGCGTGTCTTTAATGTCGTAAATGTCGTAAACGTCGTAAATGACGTAAATGTGTCGTAAATGTCGTATATCTGAAATGAAAATAACTAACCTATGATACATTTTTTGTATAGTTTATGAAGAAGTGCCAATTTATTAATAATTATAATTCTGATTACAAATTTTAATTTAATTTAAGTTATACTGACGAAAAATGTATATTAAAAGGTTAGTAAAATAAATGCATTGGGAAATCAAGAATTTCGATACGCTAACTAATGACAGAAAATTGAACTACCCAGATAGCACTGGACGTTTTAAAAACGTCCATTTTACGTCCATTTTACGTCTGAACGTCCACGGCTTGATTTGTGAAAATGGACGTCCAGAAAACGTACTTTACGGACGTTTTAAAAACGTACTTTACGGACGTTTTAAAAACGTCCTTTTCCGTACGTTTTAAAGATAGCCATGTTTGAAGCGTTTCAAAGCGTTTCTCGGAGTGTGGTATGAAGTAGCATGTTAAAGAAAAAGTTATTAAGAACAATGGTTCAGTCACGGCCGTCGGCCGTGGTTCAGTGCATCGTGCCTTTGTGCAAAAACAGATCAGATTCTGAAAATTGGAAGAAAAGGAATGATGGTAACAGTAACAACCAGAAAGTTACTTTCCATACAGGTATTGAGGTTATTTTATTAATTCATAATGGAACAAATTATTATATTTAATACGTTCACTACCGCCTTTTAAGGAAAAATATATAAAGGTATACTGGGTAGCAAACGTGTTAAAGTAACTATATTTTCAAAACATATCTTATTTTGAACTTTATTTCTGTTTTTATAGATTTCCAAAGAATTCTGATACTTCTGAAGCTGCAAAGGCCACCATACACGCTGCTTCTTGCTGTTCCATTTGCTTGTACAGTCAAAAGTGAGAATGCAAGACTTGAGCGTGTGTGTCCACAAATCGGTCAATTTAGTATGTGCGTACTGTCAATTTCCTGCCATGAACGCAATTACAAGTTTTGACGGTACAAGCAAATCGAACGGCAAGTAGAGACATTTTATTAAGACACATTTTATGCACAAAATATTACTCTTTATTACATATAACAAAATTGTGATTTTGCTTTGCGCTAGTCTTTTAGTGTATTGTAAATCAATAGCATTTTCAATTGTGAATAATGCAGAGAAAACATTTTCCTCAATACTTTGAGATCTATCAACGAATTTGTAACAATGTTATAAACATCCATTGTAAGTGCAGATATTTTACATATTCTGTGCCTATATTTTGTATAATATGTATAATCTATCATAACCTACATGTTCTACATATTTCATATCTATTTTAAGTGGTGTATTCTGTGTATTCGATCTTGTACTGACATTTTCATGTATCTATTGTAAGTAAATGAAATAAATTGGTAGTTTGGTAATATTTTGAAAACAATTTACATCCATAAATTTTTATTTAATCGAACCAGTACCGACCTCCTGAAAACGTCCAGAAAACGTTTTAAAAACGTCCAGAAAAGGTCCTGAAGACGTCCAGAAAACGTTTTAAAAACGTCCAGAAAACGTTTTAAAAACGTCCAGAAAAGGTCCTGAAGACGTTTTAAAAACGTCCATAAAAGGTCCTGAAGACGTCCAGAAAACGTTTTAAAAACGTCCAGAAAACGGTCTGGTTTGTGAAAATGGACGTTTCTAGGACCTTTTCTGGACGTTTTTAAGACGTCCCGAACGTCTGACCTGGACGTTTTAAAAACGTTTTTAAAACGTCTTTGTGCTATCTGGGTTGTTACAAATCAAGACGTTCAGACCTAAAATAGACATAAACTAGACGTCTCTAAGACGAGGTGTGCTATCTGGGTTACGACCAGGGGTGTGCACTTTATATAGGTATAATATCTGTTGGCAAAATTTAGTTAGGGGCACTTTTCACTCGTGGCGCTAGGATCAATAAAGTTAAAAGAATTTGGCAACAGATGGCGCTGTTGAGATTATTTTATGGCGGCAAAGTGAATCCTGGAATAATGGTATTGGTTACAAGAGAACATATGGGACCCGTACACGCCGATTTTAATGGAGCTTTTGTAAGATGTTGTTCTCAAAATATTTTTCTGAGAACTACTTCATACAAAAGCCCAATTAAAATCGGCGTGTGTGGGTTCCATATGTTCCCTTGTTAGGCAATTTTATTACAAATAGGAAATAAATTACTGAAATACAATTTTCATATTTATTTTTAGTTTTTATTCAATTAAAAAAGGATTGTTATTATTGGTGTTACACGAATTTACTGCTTTACAATACTTTCGCACATACATTGTTACTATTATTTTAATTATATGCTGCATAATTAATTCTTTACGACACTTAGAATCAAAGCAAATATGGTTTGATACTGCTGTTTGTACCAAGTACATGTTCGAGGAATTATGATTTACACCAGGCCTGCCCTTTATAGGGTGCAAATACCTCAAGTTCTGAGGCCTGGGCAACAGCAGAGCGTGGAACTTTTACGTTGCTAATCACAGCACGGGCTGTGGGTGAACTGCAAGACTGTGTGTGCGTCCATCCTGGTTCGTAAGTACCACAAGTCCATATAGCTGGGCCTCGCGCGTATAGGCGCACATACACTCTTGCAGTTGTCCCAAACCCCACGCAATGGTTAGCAAGGTAACAGTTCCACGCTCTGCTGTTGCCTGGGTCCCAGAACTTGAGGAGGCATTTGCACTTTAAAGGGCAGGCCTAATTTACACTAAAGTGTTGATGACACACATGATAATTTGCATATACCTTTCTGTCGTAACGTCTTTCTATAGGTTTGGAAAGTGATGTCGCGTAGAGTGCGTATTCAAACATCCAGGCATAATAGCACATGATCCATAGTTCCGTCCCATCTTGTACCTGTAACTAATAATGTAACGCGTCCTCAATAACTACCCCATTCAATTACTTTCTTTCTTAATCGTTTATTTCTTACCTTTCAATACGATGCTTTCCTGCACTTTCCAGACCTTTCCTACGCTTTCCTATGTAGGGTTATGTACTGACCGCTATAGTGACACTGCCACTGGGTGGATTATGTTCTATTCCCGCCACAAAATAATCTCATCAGCGCCATCTGTTACCAAATTCTTTCAACTTTATTGATTCTAGCGCCACGAGTGAAAAGTGCCCCTAACTAAATTTTGCCAACAGATATATAATGGAAGTGCACACCCCTGATGTGCATTGGCTCAGGGATCGGTGGACTCGGGCTGTCCCTAGACACCTACAGGAGCGGTTGTAATGTGTGCGTGAATCAGCTTGGACTTGCTGCTAGCGTAGCTTTGGGTGCGTTCCAATTCACGCATTATGCCCATAGACTGCAGAGAAAACCGATCCGTTTCAGTCTATGGGTGCATTGGTTGCGTTGGTGGCGCATAGGATTCCCTAGAATTCTCCCACCTCCAGCGCATGAAGCGTGCAGTTGATGCGCGCATGCGTATTTGTCTCTTTACGTACGCTTTGAAAAGATACACCAAATCGACGCGCGTTACGAAAAGTAGCACGTTTCATTTTTTCTACATGCAGTTATGCGTAAGAAAAAAATGAAACGGGCTACTCTTCGTAACGCGCGTCAAAATTATGTGGTCCCCTCCTCAAAAGGACAGAAAATATAACCTATAGATATGCTACATGACAATAAATGTTTATTGGATATTTCGTTCTTTTACGCTACATTTGTGAATATTTTATAACTTAACTTCATTCCAAAATATCATTGTTACGCCGCAACGGTATCTTTAAGGAATTGGATATAAGGTCAATGTCCCTATTTCTAATCATGTAAGAGTTTTGCTATTGTAAAAATCGATTTTTATTATTTATTTATGCAACAATAAACAAGAAGTATTTTTAAAAACAATTTAATATGAAGTATAAAATGTCTATTTCTGCTCAGCGAAAATTGTCTATTTTCTGCTTACATATCTACGCGCGATTCAGCTTCCAATTGAAATGTCTAATAATTATATTTTGGATAACAGATATAAACAAAAGTATTTAAAGTTTTAAAATGTCTTTTATTTACAAAAATACAAAATATAACAAAATCTGTAACGAAAATAATTTTCAAATTACCAATACCAAATTTTTCAGTTTTTTTACTTTAATTTTCTCTTCATCTTTTTCTTTCTTAATTTTTACTTTTTCAAGTCCCATTTTCTTTCTTTCTTTCTTCTATTTGTTCCTCTTTTTCTTTTTTCATCTCCATTTTTCGCTTCTGATATTCTCTCCATGTATCAGAAGTCGCGACGGCTGGAATTTTCTTCCTTTTCATCAGGCCAAAATAATACTTCTCGGAAAGTTGCAGGAAGCAATGTATTATTATTATTAGCTGTAATTAATTAACGATATATTAATAAGTAAGTATTTTACATATTGGGAGTACAAATTAGTTCGGTCCGTTTTTAAAAGATGGCTCTGGCTGTTATGAATCTTTCATAATGGCAGCTGATTTCGATTGTTTCAGAGTGGTTAGATATCTACCAATAATATTTAGTTTATATCGCTTTGAGTTTCATACAAAACTTCTGTTTTTTACTGTGCCGAATATGTCAACTTTTGTGTTAACTAAGCAGCATTTGCGGGAGGTTTTAGTTTTTTGCTTTAATTGGAAGAAAAGTGCAGCTGAAGCGCATCGTATGCTTGTAGAAGTTTATGGTGACAATGCTCCAACTGATAAATCATGTAGGGAATGGTTTCGGCGTTTCAAGAATGGTGATTTCAGCGTTGAAGACAAGCCTCGCTCTGGACAGCCCAAAAAATTCGAAGACACAGAATTGGAGGCATTACTCGATGAAGATCCGAGTCAAACACAAGAGGAGCTTGCAGAATCATTGGGAGTTACGCAACAAGCAGTTTGCGTACGATTGAAATCCATGGGAATGATTCATAAGGAATGAAATTGGGTGCCTTATGAACTGAAAGAGAGAGACATTGAAAGGCGATTTCTCACTTGCGAGCAGCTGATTCAAAGGCAACAAAAAAAGGGGGTTTTACATCGCATTGTGACTGGGGATGAGAAATGGATATTCTACGATAACCCCAAGAAGAAAAAATATTACGCTATGGCCGGTCAATCGGTGCCATCGACCTCAACATCAACACCAAAGAGGAATATTCATGGTTCGAAGGTCATGCTGTGTATCTGGTGGGACCAAAAGGGTGTTATATATAATGAGCTGCTACAACCTGGCGATTCCATTACGGGCCAGCGGTATAGGCTACAATTGCTTCGTTTGCGCCGTGCATTACGAGAAAAACGGCCGGAATACGAGCAAAGACATGAGAAAGTTATTCTTTTGCATGACAACGCTCGGCCTCATGTCGCAAAAGTTGTAAAAACTTATTTGGAAACGGTCAAGTGGGATATTTTACCGCACCCGCCGTATTCGCCGGACATTGCTCCTTCAGATTATTGGTTGTTCCGACGGATGCAGCACGATTTGGCAGGTCAGCGGTTCACTTCTTTCGCAGAAATTGAAAATTGGCTCCTAACTTGGATCGCCTCAAAAGACGAAACATTTTTTCGAGATGGAATTCGAAAATTGCCTGAGAGGTGGGAAAAAGTAGTTGCTAGCGATGGAAAATACTTTAATTAATCTGTTCATTCATTTCGTTCTGCAATAAATGCATTTTTACCACAAAAAAACCGACCGAACTAATTTGTACTCCCAATATTTTTGAAAAAAATACTTAAGGGGGTAGACACGCCACGTGACACGGGTAATGCAGCGCGCTGTAATACCGATAATCTAACCTAAAACATGGGTTTGGGATTTTTCGTTTCTCGTCCTTATATGAGCAAATTTTGGGCTGGGCGAGGTCTTATTCGAAAGAGGAAGATTGAATGCGGAGCGCTCTGCTCACCGTTTGAGTCACAAAACTCTTTTAGTGACCTAAAAATACTTAAGGATGTAAACACCCCACGTGACACGGGTAATGCAGCGCGCTGCATACCGACACAATCTGGCTCGAAACATGGGTTTGCGCGCTGACGTTGTTTGTCCTTATATGAGCAAATTTTGGGCTGGGCGAGGTCTCATTCGAAAGAGGAAGGTTCAATGCAGCACGCTCAGGTCATCGTTTGAGTCACAAAACTTTTTTAGTGACCTACAAATATTTGGAATCTGCGAGTGTACTTTGTCGATTTTTTCTCTACTTTGGACACTCATATTATTACATATCAACACAATCTCGTCGAACCATGACCAGAGCGCGCTGCACTGAACCTTCATCTTCCGAATGAGACCTCGCCCAGCCCAAAATCTGCCCATATAAGGACAAACAACGTAATTTCCCAAACCCATGTTTTGGGCCAGATTGTGTCGGTATACAGCGCGCTGCATCATCTGTGTCTACCCCCTTAAGTAAGGCAAATTAGTACCTGGAATAAATATAAATTATTTATATTATTCTCATTAAATGGAGAAATGTTTATACACACTTTCAAACTCACATTTGGCGTTTGGTGATATGAAAATTCAATGCAGTGTATTGCTTCAAATATTTCAACATGTGTTGTGAGGTAAGACTGCCCCAAATTGAAGGGTAATGGTACCCAGCTTTTAACATTACTTTTTTCTGGCTTAAATGCAACTGACATAAAACAATTACGAATAAGGCAGAATGAAGCCAGGAATATTTCTTTACACGCTTCCACATAAAAACCCAAAATAGAGGTAAAAGGAAACTGAGGACGAAAAAAGTAAATTTTGAATCGAGCATGTGGTCCATGAGCATATGAAAAATGTTCAGGATGGAATACCCCTGAAGAATACATTTGTGATTCATGTGGCAATTCATTTTAAAACAAAAAAATAATCAAATGAACATTTTTTTTATATTGCTTCCAACTTTTTTACAACGTAAATTTATGCTTTCTCGGTCATACTAATAAAAATAGAGACACTTCAAACTATCAATTCATATAAAAAAACTAGCAAATGTGTAAGTTGCTCAAATTTTATAGCGTTTCTTTCTTATATAGCCGGAAGTACCCTAATTTCCCTTGTTTGCAGTATTCGAATTCGAAATACAGAAGCACACGTAAAGCGATAAATACGCATGCGCGTAATATGCGCATTGACTGCCCATGCTTTTATTTTCTGCACTTGCTGCACGCATTATGCGCTAGAAGTTGGAGGATTCTAGGGAATTCTACGAAATTGGTACTGCCATCTCTGCACTCGCTGTATGAATTGCAACCAACACAACGGACTCAATTTCGAAGCGAACAACACATCCCTAGAAGGTTTCAGGCAGGGCCGAAACGAAAGATGAGGAAGGAAGCAAATACGTAGCGCACATTGTTATTTCTTAAAGGCTTCTACTGCTAAGTTTTTCGAATGTGCTCTTATAATGCTAACTTTACAGCTATACTCTAATCCAAAAGACGTACGAGAGCCTGCGGTTCTATTCAATAGCCTTCAAAACCTTGAATTTATCCCGGACGCGGATAATAAATAACTTCATTTTTCCATTACACATCTGCTTACCAAATTACGCTGGGTAAGCAGCAGTTCGTCCTGCAAAACTCATAAAATATGGTATGGTCTTCGCTTTCAATAATTATCGCTGTTCAAGAAGAATAGAAAAACTCGGGTTGAGAAAATCCAGGAACCAATAAAGCCATCAAATTTCGTTAGGATGCGGTCCCCGATCCTTAGGACGAAGTAACCGATGTAGTTAGGAAGCGTGCTTCGACCACCGTCCAGAAGTCTCGAATTAAATTAACCGTAATCCATCCAACTGCATAGCTATTTGTAAGTAAGTTTGAACATTCCCGCGTTACCTCACGAGCATCAGACGCATCGAAACCCGTTCCGTTTCGTTACTGCGGTTCATGCGCTGCTGGAAACGGAACGCTATTCATGCGCGCAGCGTCTGCGCTGCGGTCTATGCGCATAATGCGTGAATTGGAACGCACCCTTTGTCACACTCGAGCCACGCGTAGCCTGAGTCCACCGCAGCGTCCGCAGCTATTGGTCAGAGGCTTGGCTTGGCGCTGGCATCGGTACATTCGAGACGTCACATTCGCCTCGCGTTGTCGCCACTTGGCTGGCTTCGCGCTGGCGTCAATTCACGCACACATACCACCGCTCCTGTAGGTGTCTAGGGACAGCCCGAGTCCACCGATCCCTGCATTGGCTGCCTATGGCTGTGTTCCAATTCACGCATTATGCGCATAGACCGCAGCGCAGACGCTGCGCGCAAGAATGGCGTTCCGTTTCCAGCAGCGCATGAACCGCAGGCAAAGAGGAGATATAATAAGAGGCGTCACTCAACAAGGACAGAAATAATCTAGGGAAATAGTGATTTCTAGTGCGACAACCAATTTAAATGCCCATTCGGCCCCATTCGGCAATGATCGGTAAACTTCGGCAATAATCAGCCAATTGTGGTAAGGTATGTACATTTAGTCAATTTGAATATCCCGCTCGAAATAGACAACCAATTTAAATGCCAAGGTCAAGTAAGGACTTCAAAGGTTCCGCCCGGAGTGACGCCTCTTATTATACCTACTCTTTGCCGCAGTAACGGAACGGAACGGGTTTCCATCATGGACATAGGAATATAGGGACGTAGGAATAGTTGCGACTTTAGGCGAGGGGAGTGATATGCATTTCAGGGGGGGGAAAGCACCTACATCTGCCTGGATTTGATTGGTTGTATTCTACGCATGCTCCGTACCGCTCATTATGAACAAGTGTTTGCTACAGATTAGTACATACAGACGTCTAATTATAAGTATGTACTAACGGAGTGATTATCCACGAATATAAATTGTAAAAATAATGATAATTGAAGAGAAATATGCATCTATAATTATTAAAATATATGAGGTGAATTGGAGCAGAGACACTGACGTAACATTTATTTATTGTTCGAAATAACAGAAACCAAATTACGATAAAATTAATGATAATTAATATTACATTAATAGCACTGAACCATTGTTCATAATGATTTTTTCTTTAACACACTACTACTTTTCTTTAACACGCTACTGCATACACTGCGAGGAACGCTTCAAATATGGCTGCCACTATTCAAGCTTGCGATGCCGGCGACGCGACAAACGTTCATCATTACACATCACTGCGCTTGTGCGAAGCAGCAGCCAATAGAAAGAAGGCGTATGTTACCTCGTCGCCCCTCCCGAAAAGAGATCACCCCCCGCAAGTATTCCTACGTCCCTATATTCCTATGTCCATGGTTTCCATGCGTCTGATGCTCGTGAGGTTACGCGGGAATGTTCAAACTTACTTAAAAATAGCTATGCAGTTGGATGGATTACGGTTAATTTAATTCGAGACTTTTGGACGGTGGTCGAAGCACGCTTCCTAAGTACATCGGTTACTTCGTCCTAAGGGTCGGGGACTGACTCCTAACGAAATTTGATGGCTTTATTGGTTCCTCGATTTTCTCAACCCGAGTTTTACTATTCTTCTTGATCAGCGATAATTATTGAAAGCGAAGACCATATTTTATGAGTTTTACAGGACAAACTGCTGCTTACCCAGCGTAATTTGGTAAGCAGATGTGTAAAAGAAAAATTAATTTATTATCCGCGTCCGGGGTAAAGCCAAGGTTTTTAAGGTTACCCACACAGCACACGGCGCCTTAAATGGGCCTGTTTTCGGCCTGTTTTCGGCCTGAGCGCCTGAGCGTCCGGATTTGTAACAAGGCGCCTTTGGGACGCCGTGTAACTACACTGGCGCCATCTGTACAAAGTTTCACAGGCGCCTTACAGGCGCCGAAAAGGCGCCTTTTGAGGGATTGTCGACGGCCGTATAGGCGCCTGTAAGGCGCCTTTTTGGCGTCGTCAGTCGTGTGTAGGACTACCCGTAGAGGAAGTCCGGAATTGATGCGTATAACATCGAGTTTATCTGACTAACTGACGAAGGTGGTGGAAGAACAACACGTGTTATAAGCGTAACCATAAAATGGATATATTTCACCGACGACTGAACTCCACGAGGCTTCCGTGGCAAGAGAGTTAACATGGAGATTCCCCTCGTCGCCTGAGGCGACGACCCCCCACTCTCCACCTGTCGGAGGAGTGGGGGAACGCAGAGAGGAAACTCGCCAGCGCGCTCCCCACAGCACTCCCCCCCAAGATCTGAGGTGGATCTGACATCGATTGCACATAAATGTTTACAACACACGTTCTATCACAACATATCAGTTTGACATCGGTATCGTCGACTCGACATTGCAACTAGCAACGCACACAGTCATCGAACGTTCACAGCGCACCCGGCAGAAGTGCCGTAAATCTTACAAGCTATGTAAAAAAGTAATACAATGGAAAAATATACTATAATACAATGTAGAGATATACTATAATACAATGTAGGTTTATAATGTACAGTTTCGGCGCTATTAACCTGTTACGTATGTGGAATTTTCCCATACGCCGCTCTCAACAATTTTTCGAGCTCGCGTCTGCGAAGGGAAAACGCCCTAAGAGCCTTTTTGTTTATCACATATCACTAAGGGGGTCCTGATCTCGACCATCTGGAATACGACCATGGGAACGGGAGTGACACGACGACGACCCCAAAGGATTTCCTTATATGGAGATTTCTAATGAATCCCCACTCATTTTGGGACTATATAAACCCTTTGATTTCAACCCTCGTTGGTTAAAAGCAGTACAGTCACGCGTAGAGTAACGTCGTGTCACGCTCGTACAGAGTTGGTTATATTCAGTTAGATCGAGCTAAAGTCTCCGTCAGAATCATAGTTAACCTCATAGAATCCGCGAGTCCGGTTTATATTCTATTTGGCACTTCGAAATAGCCACTCTTACGCCCCGCATCGCCAGTGCGTCAACACCGTGCAACTAGTGGTAACTTACACACTTTATTTAATTATTTAATCGCGACACTTACATTTGTACAATAACTGATTATTGAATATACGAATGGTGTTCACGTGTAAATCGAGTAGATTCGTTAAACCCATCTTTTACCCAGTGATCCTTATAATATTAGTAGCACTCACCCACTGATACAACTTTACCGCTCGAGTTGTATCAAATATTAATTAAGAGTTACGAGGCATTACTAACATTTCCCGCGACTCCCTGATCTTGCATCAGGTTCGTTCGCAACCTTTCATCCAAAATAAGGAATCTTCACCAACCCAGTGGCTCCCCGATTTTGCATCGGGTTCGTCCACGAAACCTCACCCTCCTACGGCTCCCTGATTTAGCATCAGGTTCGTCCGTATCCTACAGCTCCCTGATTTCGCATCAGGTTCGTCTGTAAATCTACCAACTTCCTAACAGCTCCCTGGTTTCGCACCAGGTTCGTCTGTGAATAATCCAACCTCCTAACAGCTCCCTGGTTTCGCACCGGGTTCGTCTGTGAACTTTATCCTAGTGACTCCCCGATTTCGCATCGGGTTCGTTCACGACGTTTCACCCTCCTGCGGCTCCCTGATTTCTAATCAGGTTCGTCCGCGTGTGACTCCATTCCTAGAGGCTCCCTGATTTCGCATCAGGTTCGTCCTCGCCGTCAATAATCCTAGTGGCTCCCTGATTTCGCATCAGGTTCGTCCACGCACCTAACTAACAAACTCATAAACCATATTCCTTGGGAAATACCCTTCTCGCCGGCCTCTCGCGTTGCCGCAGCCCCGGCTCGTAACAAACCTACTTTTTTGGTATCGGGCGCAAACGTAACCCTTTTCCCTGGGTACGTACGCAGTGCAGGTACGAGTACAGGTCCCGCCGTTACGGACGGACCATCAATAGCATCGTTATTGGACGGCGAAATATCGACGAGCCCATCGGAAACCATGTGCGCTGGTTTCAGTAATTCGACGGATACACTTTTCGAAGTGCCATTTACTTCAATTTCATACACGCGATCGCTAATCCGCTGCAGCACCCTATGCGGACCGGTATATGGCCGCTCGAGAGCCTTTTTTACCATATTCCGCAGGAATACGTGCGAGCACGTATGTAATTCTTTAAACACGAACGCGCGCTTTTTGTACTTGTGCGCCACAGGCACGGGTCGCACCAAACGCATATACTCTCGGAACTCACTAACAAATGAAATCGGATCCGGAACGATGTCGTCCGGAAGGAAGAACTCCCCGGGCAGTCGCAAGGTCGTCCCGAACAAAAATTCTGCCGGAGACGCACCAGTGTCAGGTCGTACATGCGACCTAAGACCTAGCAACACAGTTGACAGGGTACGCGGCCAATTCGTGTCCGAATGGCACATGATCGCGGCTTTAAAAACGCGATGCCAGCGCTCGATCAGCCCGTTGGATGCGGGGTGATACGCTGTCGTGCGAACGCGCTCGCAACCGATCAGCGACAACAATGCCGAGAACAGCCTCGACTCGAACTGAGTTCCCTGATCCGAGGTTAAAATCTTCGGAGCCCCGAACCGAGACACCCACGTCTGGTAAAACACGTCCGCGACCGACTGTGCTGAAATTTCTCGCACAGGTACCGCCTCGACCCATCGAGAGAATCTGTCGATCATGGTCACACAGTACGTGAAACCGTCCCGCTCAGGTAGAGGACCTATTATGTCGACGTGAACGTGGTCGAAACGGCCATCGGGAGACACGAATTGTCCAGGCAACAGTTTAACATGCCGCGATACCTTGGACTGCTGACAGACTGTACAGGTCTTGCACCATTTCGCCACATCGCGGTGCATGTCAGGCCACACATAACGTTGCCGTATCAGCCGGTCGGTAATCTTCGCGCTCGGATGGGCCGGGCGGTGGAACAAATTAAAAACAGTTTCGCGAAGGTTCGCAGGAATATACGGGCGAATCGCCTCGCCGGTGATCTCACACGACATCGTCGTGTGATTCGGCCCCCACTGGAGCGCCCTCATTTTCAGAGGAAAATCGGCAGACCTGCGGATCAGCTGGAGGTGTGCATCGGTCTTCTGCTCTTCCGCAAGCTGGTTGAGTTCGATCTCAGCAGGCAGACGCAGCGAATCGACGCGCGAAAGTGCATCCGCGACCACATTGTCGGCGCCGGCCACATGCTCGACTCGGGTAGAAAACTGCGCAATATACGACAATTGCCGCACCTGCCTAGGCGACGCCTTATCGGTTTTCTGCATAAATGCATACATTAACGGTTTATGGTCAGTAACTATGCCGAAATCACGATCCTCAACGAATGGGCGGAAATACTTTACCGCTTCAAAGATCGCGGTAAGCTCCCGATCGTACGTGCTATAGTTAATTTGCGCAGGAGTGAACTTTTTTGAAAAGAACGCGAGTGGTTCCCATACCCGTGACAGAGACAACTGCTCCAGGACCGCGCCCATCGCGGAGTCCGATGCGTCCGACACCAAACGGATACTCGCGTCGAGGCGGGGATGAACCAGAAGGGTCGCGCTGGCCAGGTCGGCCTTGACTTTAACGAACGCGTCCTCCGCCTCCTTTGTCCAAATAATCTCGCGTTGATCATTTTTACGCGAATCGCGCAAATAAGCGTTTAAGGGTGCCTGTGAGCTTGCCGAATGAGGCAAGTTTCGACGGTAAAAATTCACCATGCCGAGAAAGCGGCGCAACTGCACCACATTAGTCGGTTTGGGAAACTGCGCGATAGCGGCAACCCTCTGAGCCGTGGGGCGGATTCCCCTATTACAAATTGTATGACCGAGGAACTCCAACTCGGAGGCGCCAAACACGCATTTATCAACATTGAGGCGGAGATGGTACCCCTTTAGCCTCTGGAACACCTCACGCAGGTGAGCTGTATGCTCCTCTGGAGAGGACGAAGCGACCAGAATGTCGTCCATGTACACAAACGCGAATTCTAAATCCCCAAGCGCACGATTAATATATCGTTGGAACGATTGACCCGCATTACGCAGCCCGAAAGTCATAAAACAGAACTCGAAAAGGCCGAAGGGCGTACAAACCGCAGTTTTTTCGATGTCTTCTGGAGCCATCGGAATTTGGTTGTATGCCTTGTGTAGGTCAAGTGAGGAAAATATATTCTTTCCCTGGAGATTCGCAGTACAATCATGGAGATGCGGAATCGGATACCTGTCCGGTGTGGTAATCGCGTTTAATTTGCGGTAATCGCCACAAATCCTCCAAGACCCGTCTTTTTTACGCACCAAGTGAATTGGACTAGCCCATGGACTGCTGGACGGACGACAAATCCCGGCGGCAATCAGCGCCTTAAACTCGGCCTTGGCCGCCTTAAGTTTCTCCGGCGTCAAACGCCGCGGACGCTCCGCGACGGGAGGACCACTTGTCATAATATAATGGAGCACGCTCCGCTCTCCCGGTGAGGCCAATGGGGACGATCCCGTGATCTCCGGAAACTCCGCCAGGAGCTCCGCGAACCCCGAGCCCGGGTTCACCGAATTGACCGAACTGGCCGGAACGGACCTCGAGATCGCCAGAGAGTACATCCGAGTTGCGGTATCGATGAGTCTTCGTTTCTTTAGATCCACAATAAGGCCATAATGCCTCAATAAATCCGCGCCGATTATCGCATAAGGTACTGCCGCGATACAAAAGTTCCAGCGGAACGCACGCTTTAATCCTAAGTCTAACTCACGAAGAGATTCGCCGAACGTATCTATTCGGGACTCGTTCGCGGCGAAAAGTTTGCGACCCGAAGGCTTAACGTCAATCTTCGGGTTCGCCGGAAGCAACGAAATATCAGCTCCCGTGTCGATCAAGAATTGCTGACCTGTTGCGCGATCGCGCACGTGGAGACGATTCTCCGAAGTCACCCCTTCCTGGGACGTCTCCGCGCAGGAAGGACGGTTTAGTTTTTTGATTTCCAGGACGCATACTGATCGCACCACTCTCGACACGACGTCGGATTATCGGGGTATTCCCTGTGAGCGTAACAGAGTCCAGACTTGTGACGTTTCTGCGAATTCTTCCGATTTTTACTACTTGAGCGTTGTCGCGAACGCGATCTGTTCTCAGATTGTGTCGTTAATTTTTCGACTTGTTTCGTTAATGCCGCCACGCATGCCGCGAGGCGAGTGACCTCGTCCTCCAACGCTGGAGACGTCGGAGTTTTGGCAGCTGATGCTATATGTGTCTCAACAGGACCTGAGTGGTCCGCGATTTTGTCCGCGATCTCCGTGAGCCGCTCAAGATCATCCGTACCGGTTGCGGCGAGAATTGCCGCGGAGACCTCTCCAGACCGGACCCACCGTCGGAAATTTTTCAGAGGAGGAATGACCTCCGAAAAAAGTCTTTTTCAGACATGACCCGCCCTCAGAAATTTTTTTCCCCTAATATTGTACCCCCCCCCCCCCCCAACACAGAGAAATAATAATTTTTTTACAAACCATGTACTTGGAGGAGGGAAAGAGACAGTATAATTTTAAAGCTAAACAATCTGCGCGTGATTTAAACGGCGGGTCGTAATCGTTGGGGAAATGTTCGCCGGCACGTTAGTCCGCGGAGATTCTGACGGCAGCGTGTCGATTAAATTTCACTAATTCTTTAATTTCTAATTGTAAGGAAACTGTTTATTGAAACGCGGAATCTTAAAATTAGGTGGCGAGGAGAAGGAGGGTAAATGAAATGAAAACAATGAAATATGTTTAAGAATATATATATTGTTACAATAAAAATATGTTTAAGAATAAAAAAAAACATAAAAAATAAAAAAATTGAAAAAATTATGGCCACGGTGGCGATGGGGGCGATGGCGGCGGCGTCGGTGGCGGGTACCACACATTTCCATGAATCACCTGCACACAGATACAAACGTTGATATAATACTCACACATCAAAAATGCATAAATCAGTGTAAAGTAGTATTACATACCACCGGAGGCGGCGATGGTGATGGCGATGGCAATGGCGACGATGATGATTGGGATGGAGTTATCAATCCCACTGGTCAACATCATCGTTGAATATAGCATCATCAATATCGTTCGTAAAGAATGCATTGTCGGTGATTTCAGTAAATAAATCATCATCAGTAAAAAATATATCAACTTGCGATGGCGTACTCGTATTAAAATCAGACTCGTTAACCTGAACTGCATTGTCACGAACTTCAATCCCCGATATTGCATTGTTATTAATTGCGATGTCGTCGATTTGTCCCGCATTGGTACATTTCCGCCATACAACAGATTGTGGGGCCTTCTCCCAGCTCGACGGAGCCACATCATCCGGATCATCTTCACCAATGATGAATGAAGTTCGCCTATGCACATCTAGCCAAAAATGCATACACCCGTATTCACTACGCGGTAAATAGTTGTTTTCACAGTCACCATTGTAGAACACCTTCAAATAAACATCCTCATCATCATCCTCATCCTCATCCTCATCGTAAAGATCTTCTGCCTTGTGAAATTCATCACCTCGAATTTCTTCGCATTGCACAGCGACATCCAGACACGTTACATATATTTTGGGATGGGATGCGCGACTGGCAGCAACTTCCCGATACAAATCCACGGGTATAGACATAATCTGAAACCGAATATTTCCATACAACTCTCAAAAGTTGCGAACTCTCCCAACACAACGATTCACTAAAAATATGGTAATGGAAACTTACGGTATTAATCGATTGTTCTCCTTCCATAGCAATCTTCAAAGCAATTTCACTTAACATAAACAAAAATGAAAAAGTGTTTCAAAAACTGTCCCAGTTCGACTGTGTATGCGACTATTGAGCGATTGATTGAATGGTATCCGAGAAACTGGCCTAAATAGAGGTGCAATTGCTTCTCCCGCCGCCACATTTTTCCATAATGTGCTGAAATCTTAACGTCGTAGCATATGTAATTTGAGTCCCCAAGGATAAAAGTCTCGACACGTGCTGAACGTAATATAATATTTCTGGGAACGCCGAATCATAGAATAATGCAACGTTAGCAGAAACGCCGAATCTTAAAATTAGGTGGCGAGGAGGAAGACGAGTAAATGAAATTGACAAATAATATGTGTTTAAGAAATTTATTTAAAATTAAAAGAATATAATTTTAACATTTTTTCCTACAAGCATCAGCTAGAATATCGTTGATGGCGCATGCTACCAGTTCGCAATCTACATAATAATCCTCACAGTAATGTTCGCTTTCACGTATGATTTTAGCAGCACGACGCGCATCTAATGTTTCGCAGGCAATACCGCTTTGCTGTAGCACTTTAACAAAAGATTCAAATTTCGTCTGCACATCTCTTACATTTTGATAAAGCCGCAGATACACATAGTCTAAACATGGTTCAAGATTTAATAAAAATGTTACCGTATTCGGTTTGAAATACAGCGGCTTATTATGCAGTGTCATCCTTACAATCGGGGAATTATAGATTTCACAAAAATCCACAGTTAATTGATCCATTTGCATCGAAGGTGATTCAGGTAATCGTGCACGTTCTTCAATGGTCGTACGACTGCCGCATAACGAACCCCATGTACCCCATGGTAACGTGAGAAACATCCCACGATTGTCGCCGAGAACCATTTCTACATCAATCGTAGGCCGTACTCTGATCCCAATTTCCAAGTATTTGCTGCCCGTGGATGTTAATGCGTATCTTCTGACCATGATACGCGATGTTCGGTGCGGGCTAAGAGAACGATCAAAGCTATGAAATTTCTCGCGCGTATTAGGAATAAACATAAAAATTTTAAGATGTGAAAATTAACCCTTACCAAACAACTGTATCCTCCCCGCATTGAGCCACGCCATCATCTCGCACGATCGGAACGTAATAATTTATGCGTTCAACGTTTCCTTCGGCACCGGTACTGCACATTTTGTTTTCAGAGCACAATTTGTTCCGTTGAAAGGCACTGAGACTATTGAGCGATTGATTGAATGACATCCGAGAGATTGGCTTAAATAGAGGTGCAATTGCTTCCCCCGCCACCACATTTTATTATAAAGCTACCAATTTTTCCATAATGTGCTGAAATCTTAACGTCGCAGCATGTAACTTGAGTCCCATCCTCAAGGATAAAAGTCTCGACACGTGCTGAACGTAATATAATATTTCTGGGAACGTCGAATCTTAGAATTATGCAGAATCAGCAGAAACTATGTCGGATGATCATGCCCGCTAATTCCTCATACGCGTGAATCGTAGAAAGAATTATGCTGTATCAGCAGAAACTAATGCATTGGGGAGTGGCGCGCCAAAAAGAATGAATTATACAGTATTAGCAGAAACTAATACATTCGATGGAGGGGGTGCGCTAAAAGAGTTAGACAGAGATATCAAATCATGATGAGGATATAAATATATGCTCTAAACTGTAGAAAGCCTTAAATCGTTGCAACGTATTGCGTGGAAAAAGTCACATTACATTTTCGTTCCATTTACGATCATGGAAAAATTCGCGCAAGTAGAACGCCAATTGTTGGATCAATCCACGCGATTGATTTCTCGGGAAGAGTACCTCGCGTGGGAAGAACGGTGCAACGAGTGCATCGAATCGTTGGAAGAACAAAGTCGCGTGAAACGCCCACGATTATCGATCGGTGTTCAGCAATCGCTGATTGCTCGAATCGCGAGGCTCGAAGGACTGAAATATTCGTTGCGCGGACGTTTCGTGCGCGAAGGTGCCGGTCATTCGAGTACGGGACTTTTGTGGCGCGAAATAGACACTGCGTTCGATAGCCGCGTATTAACTGGTGCCGTGCTAAATTCGAACTACATCGAGCCGCGCAACTTCCTCCAAGATGCAGGGACCATCGTGCTGGAGCATGTGCGGGACGCTTTGAGGAAACATCGAAACCTCAAAGTGAACACTGTGTTCAACGGCGAATTTGTGGCGGGTGACAAGCATGCTTGTAAAAGCATCAACACCCAAAACTGCGAACTCTTCCACACATCCGATCTGCAGGAGTGGTACCAACGATGCGTCATCGAACCCACCCTGGCATCGCTGGAAGAGTTCCAGGAACGCGACAGTGGATGGGCATTGACGCGAATCCTCAACCTGACCGTCAATGTCAACAAGTACAATCCGCTGCGCGCGGGATGTTACGTCAAGTTGCCGCGAGTATTGTCTTTGAGGAAAGCCACAATTAGCGTGCAATCCCAGGACAATGCGTGTTTCGCGTGGGCAGTGGTCGCCGCTCTCCATCCTGCGGAAAGACATCCCGATCGCCCAAGTTCATACCCGCCTTATGCTTCCGTGCTAAATCTCCAGGGCATTGAGTTCCCAATGTCCCTGGAGCAAATAGGGAAGTTTGAGCGGCAGAACAGCGTCTCCATCAACGTATACACCTTCGACGAGGAGAAAGGGTCGACGGTCTTTCCGCTGCGCCTCACCAGCCAAAAGAGGGATCAGCACGTCAACTTGCTCTACACGCCGAATCAAGAGCACGGTGATGTAGGGCACTTTGTGCTAATCAAGAACTTATCCCGACTGGTGGGCATGCAGCTGAGCAGACACAAGGAAAAGAAATTCATCTGTGATCGGTACGTATAGAAAACTTGTGAAATATTGCAATGTATTGTAGAAAAAATTAAATAAAAAAAAAAAAATTGTGTTTACAGGTGTATGCACTATTTCGGATCTGCCGAGAAGCTGGAGAACCATTCGCTGGACTGCGGGAAGATGAATGACTGCGCCATCCTGCTGCCCAGCGAAGGAAAAAATTTCCTCAGCTTCGAGAACCACTGCAGGAAGGAGCGGCTCCCCTTCGTGGTGTATGCAGATCTGGAGTGCATCATTGAAAAAACCGAGGACAATCGAGTGGGTGATTTAGATAATAAGTTACACGCGTATCAGCACCATAAAGTGCATAGTATTGCATATTATATGCATTGTTCCTACGATACATCGCTATCGACGTATCGATGTTACCGCGACGCGGATTGTGTTTCATGGTTCGTATACGAACTGAAAAAATTTGCAAATTTCGCCAAACCTATCTTGACCAGTAATGTTCCCATGCTGGATTTAAGCAACGAACAGTTGACGACATTTCACAATGCAACAGACTGTCATATTTGCGAAGAATCATTCAAGGCTGACGATGTACGAGTTCGCGATCATTGTCATCTATCCGGACGGTTTAGAGGCCCGGCACATTCGGAGTGCAATTTAAATTATAAAAATGCGTTTTACATCCCCATAGTTTTCCATAATTTATCCGGCTACGATTCGCATTTCATTATCGAGGAAATAGCTACCGCTTTCGAGGGTCACGTTGATGTATTACCCATAACTAAAGAAAAATATATTTCATTCACAAAAAATGTGGAAGATACGGCTGAATCAGACTCGCGAAATAATATTAAATTACGATTCATCGATTCGTACAAATTTCTCAATACCAGTCTCGATAAATTAGCATCTTTCCTTAGCACAGATCAATTAAAAATTTTACGATCCAAATTTGAAACATTATCCACCGAGGATTTCAATTTATTGACGCGAAAAGGTGTCTTTCCGTACGAATACCTTGATTGCGCGGACAAGCTGCAGGATCCATGCTTACCGCCGCGCGAGTCATTCTACAGTTCGTTAACGGGCGAGACTGTATCCGAGAGCGATTACGCGCACGCTGAGACTATCTGGCAGCGTTTCGGGATTAGAACCTTGGGCGAATACAGCGACTTGTATTTGAAAACTGATGTCTTGTTATTGGCAGACATTTTTGAAAATTTTCGCGAAAGTTGTATCAAGAGTTATGGACTAAATTCGGCGCATTATTATACTCTACCAGGTTTCACGTGGGATGCAATGCTAAAGCATACCAAAATTACATTCGAATTGCTCACCGACGTCGATATGGTCATGTTTATCGAACGCGGTATACGTGGGGGTTTAAGCCAATGTTCCGGAAGATATGCACATGCCAATAACAAGTACATGCCATCTTACAACGCATTGGAAGAGTCATCGTACTTGATGTACTTTGATGTGAATAATTTGTATGGGTGGGCAATGTGTCAGCCCCTACCATACGCTAAATTTCAATGGGTCGAAGATGTTGCAAAGTTTGATGTGTCTTCAATCAAAGTCGATTCGCCCACGGGGTACATTCTCGAGGTAGATCTGGAATATCCGCAACGTCTGCACGACGCTCATGCCGATCTACCGTTCTGCCCGACGCGTGCCAAACCACCTGGCAGCAGGCAGGACAAATTACTCGCGACGGTATACGATAAGCAGCGTTACGTTATCCATTACCGCAACCTGCAGCAGTGTACGCGTCATGGTCTTCGTATTACAAAGATACACCGCGTGCTCCAATTCGCTCAATCTCCCTGGCTCCGCGATTACATCGAACTCAATACACGGTTCAGAACAAGCGCGACAAATGACTTTGAAAAAAATTTGTACAAATTGATGAACAACGCGGTATTCGGTAAAACTATGGAAAATGTACGAAATCACGTGGATGTAAAACTTTTAACACGTTGGGAAGGGCAATATGGCGCGGAGGCAATGATCGCGAAACCGAATTTCCACAGCAGAAGTGTTTTTTCGGAAAATTTAATAGCTGTTGAATTGCGAAAACTCGAGGTGAAATTCAACAAACCGATATACGTGGGTATGTGCATTCTGGACATATCGAAAATTTGTTTGTATGAATTTCACTACGAGTACATGTCTCCCGAGCACGGACCAAATTGTAATATTCTATACACCGACACAGACAGCCTCATTTATCATATTCGATGCGACGATATCTACGAGACTATGAAACACAATATCGGTAGATTCGACACAAGCGATTATCCTATCGACAATCCATATAATATGCCGCGCGAAAATAAGAAGGTTCCAGGGCTGATGAAGGATGAAAATAACGGTGCGATAATGACCGAATTCGTAGGTCTTAGAGCGAAAATGTATGCACTTCGCGTAGACGGCAAAAGAGATACGAAAAAGGCGAAAGGCGTCAAGACCAACGTCATAGCCAGAACGATAACTTTCGACGATTACGCGAAGTGTTTGCAAAGGGAGATCGAAATGGTTCGCAGACAATCATGTATACGGTCTAAATATCATAAAGTGTACACCATTTCGGAATCTAAAATCGCTCTAAGTCCATACGACGACAAGCGGCATATCGTACCCGATTCGACCGACACTCTGCCCTGGGGACAGTATAATATCCCATTGTAAAATATAAATTATTGTATTTATTATAAATAGTGGAATTATTGTATTATAAATAGTGGGATTATTGTATTATAAATAGTGGGATTATTGTGTTAAAATAAAAAAAATTGTTTACACATTTACATATATGTATCATTGTATTTATTGAACCATGTATTATTTTACAATACATTATTTTTATTTATCCACGAATTGTGTGATTTATCAAACCCCAGCCACTTGACATATACCTTATCCCCCTTTCTACGCAGCACTTTTTCCACTAGATGCACATCAGGATCGGTGACGCGTTGCAGCTCCTGTTCATAGAATCCGCCGGCAACAGGTGTTCCACAGGAATCGGCGAGCAGATACGTTGCAGGATTAGTTGCCTGTACTTTGACTATCTTGAACACCTCCGTTGTCCAATTCGGCGTATAGCCTTTATCGAAGATGGTTTTAAATTTGCTCACGCGCACAAACTCGCCCAACTTGAATCTCGCTGGAGCAGTGATCTTTATGTTGCTGTACACGGTGGCTAGCAGCCTGTCGGCGATCGCAGGGGTACCATCGCAAGGACGCATTCCGATGGTTCTATGTTTTCGTGCGTTACACTCTGCAAGCAGACGCGGTAGCGCATCGGTCCATCTATAGGTTCCATTGAGCGTAAACAATTTCCACATATTGTTCTTCAAAGTTCGATTGAAACGTTCTACGACGGAGGCCTTCATCACCGAATACGTCGAATAATGATTAATGTCGTGCTTTGTCAAGAGTTTCTGCATATCGGCGTTGTAAAATTCTTTTCCTTGATCGGTTTGCAAATTTTTCGGATATCGATCTCTAAATATCTTTGCAAACGCTTTAGTCACCTCTGCACCACTTTTAGTCTTGAGCGGCACCGCCCATGCATACTTGCTCAACACATCGATGATGGTAAGTATGTAGTGGTGACCTTGGTTGAAACGCGAGTATGGACGCATTTCTACAATGTCAGCTTGCCACAAATCATCGTATCCGTGCACTACGACGCGTCTCCGCGGGAAATGTCTTCGAGCTGGAGCGTGCAATTCCTCAACGAGTTGTAGCTTCTTGTAGCCATGGTTTTCTTCTTTACTCTTGGATTTCGATAATGGTTGCATGTTTGATCGCAGAGGTGTCTTGGACACGAATGACGCGATAATTATCGCGTACATTTATTATCAAGAGACACGGTAGTGTCTCGCGCCAAGTATATAATATATATATATATATGCGCAGCGCGAACACGGAGTGTATCTATTACGCCACGACTCGCTATCAAGAACCCTGAGATTTCCGAATCTCAATAACGGCTGATCCGATTAAGTTTTGAATGGTCTTAATGGACAGCTTGGGTTTGATTTACATAAGAAAAGTGTCTTCGTTTTGTTCCTACGGGCTTTATGAGCTGAGATATTTCGATGTAAAGTTGCAATTTGCTGAATTTTATGTTATTAAAATTCAGCATCGTCCCCGTCATCGTCGTCGTCCTACACTTCTAGGCAAGAGGGGAGTATGAAAGGGTGAGGAAATGTCCCTCAGGCACGTCGTTCATTGGATGCGGGTTTCGGCCAATCGCGTAACAAACTATTATCATGTGACAGCTAGCAGACAGAGAATAGATCTGTCGAGGTAGTGTCAAAACAATTATAACCTGCGAGTGTTAAATGAGAAGGCCTGTCAAAATGTTTGAAATATCACGAGGTTTTACAACATATAGGACACTGAATTATTGTCTCAATTAACAAGGTAAGTTACCAAAATTTTTTAATAGATTATTTATGTAGAACTTATTGAAACGAAGGGAACACACAGACTTGGAAGGTGTCCGGAGAAGGTTCTACAGTGAAGCATCTTCTTTCGCACAAGTTTCTACAAAATAATATATTGTTTTTATACCAGCAAACTATTTTTACATTAGAGTTTTTATGTAAAGCTTATAGGAATGAAGGAGACACGTGGGTTTGGATAGAAATGAAGGGGGCGCACAGGCTTGGATAGAAATCAAGGTGATGCACAGGTTTGGAGGTTGTCCGGAGAAGGTTATAGATACACAGAGGAACATCTTGTTTCGCACAAGTTTCTGAAAATTTGTTAAATAAGGTAAATCGACAAAATTTGTCAAATTAGCTTAGCATTGAGAATTAAAAAAATTATAGCATACTACTTACAACATAGATCAAGTCACTTTATTGAAGAAAGTACGCTGAACACACATCACCCTTGATACTTTTCAATCTTTTGTGAAAGATATTCCTAATACTTTATTAAAATCCACAGTAGTTCCCTCGCTATTCATTAATTTTATTAGTTTCCCATTAACAATATTCCAATTCACCAATAAAGATAGTACATTAATTTTATTCCAACACCAATAAATTGTGCGTTAAAAATATTGGATTTCTTTGTTCATTTTCAATAAATTACCATTCGCATTTAAATTTCCTCCAACCAGACTTTCTGCCATACGCTCTCACCTCCTTCGGACACATTATGTAGTCTCTACACTTACTATAGGAAAAGTCCACCCTTCTTCTATAAGTTCTAAGTTATGTTGTAACTAAAATGTGGATTTTATATATTTACAGATAATCGATGCACAAGATGGTGCAGTGTGATCTACGTCAGAGAAAAAAATTTATTGTGATATACTATTATATTAATTAAACTTTAATTAAACTTTTATTCAGCTTTGATCCTCTGTGTGCTTCTTGTATGTTTGTTTCATATCTGAAAACTCAAATTTAAACCAATTCCACCAATCCAATTGTATTGTAGCTTTGCAGGTGTGCGTAGTTTGGATGACAATATAACATATTGTTGATTAAAAAAATAACCCCGAGGGGGTGAAAAATTTATCCAGTCACTAATAAACACTACAAAATGTGTGAAATCCCCACAAAATTACCTTTTTTAAAAAAGGTACAAAAAAGAGCGCCAAGTATATAATCCCATCAAAAAAGATCCCATTTAAAAACATTGTCATAAATTAATACCCATCAAAAAGACTCCCATTTAAAAACATTGTCGTAAATTAATAGCTTTACAAAACTAATGATATACACAAATTGCGCCAATTATCACAATGACTATTTATACAAAGAAAAAAAGTATTAAATAATATTAAGCAGATATATTTTTATACAAATAAATATTTTATTCAAAATACTTGGCGCTGCTCTCTGAAAAAAATGTTAATTGGCTTGGTTAATAAATAAGACAAGACCAGACACCACTAAAACAAGAAAGAAAGGAAAAGATTTTAATGCAATTTATACATATTTATTCAGTTTAGAAACATCAATTCGGAGAGCAGCGCCAAGTATTTTGAATAAAATATTTATTTGTATAAAAATATATCTGCTTAATATTATTTAATACTTTTTTTCTTTGTATAAATAGTCATTGTGATAATTGGCGCAATTTGTGTATATCATTAGTTTTGTAAAGCTATTAATTTACGACAATGTTTTTAAATGGGAGTCTTTTTGATGGGTATTAATTTATGACAATGTTTTTAAATGGGATCTTTTTTGATGGGATTATATACTTGGCGCTCTTTTTTGTACCTTTTTTAAAAAAGGTAATTTTGTGGGGATGTGCTTCTCGTCGGTCCGAGGAAATTCTGGACAAGTTGCTGCTCCGTAGCAAAAGCGGTTATAGCCTCTTTAACTTTACGAGTTTCATTGTCCGGTTGTGGGATAGAATTCAACGCCTCCGATATCTTTTGAACGCTGTTTTGCAACGTCAGCATATCTTTCTGAAACACAACCAGCTTCCTCTCTAATTCTACCTGCTGCTCTCTCAAAAGTTTAATGTTCTTTTCCACGTATAATTTATTGACGAAGTCGGTGTCGGCCACCGGCTGAGCTACGCGTCGTATCTTGCGTGATTTCGCATCAAAGTCGGCACCAGCCACGTGTTGTGCCCAGGCAACGCCCAAGCCCACGTGTTAGACATATTACACATATTATATTACGTTATATAAACGTTCGAGATGTTTCGAAGCTAAGACAGCCGCTAGCGACCAATCTTACAATGTCAGCAACACGTGAACGCCTCGCTGCGACCGAGCATAGTAACGCGTACCACGCCCAAGAAGGATATAAAACCAATGCGATTCCACAAAGAACAGGATTCTAGACTTGACACTCGACCTGTTAACACGGCTGACACTTCTGTAAACCTCAGTCTAGTATTAATTAGTCTCTGAATAAAGACTTAGTCTCTAAATTTAACCAACTTGGTGTAGTTCACCCAGTAGATCCTAATCTTTTGTTCACTCCCGAACCTACGATATCACCAAATCCCGTACCAGCCTTGCGAGCCATCACGCAGGGCACAACAAATTGGTGGCAGCGGTGGGATAGTGCATCGTAAAAAATTTACCAAGCCTTGACGCAACCGATTGATCAACGTCGACAGAGGTTGAACTACCTCCGACAATATTATTTGATCATCGCAATCGAACAGGCTAGAACTGGCAATCGTCTCTACCGAGGTAGTACAGAGGACCGAGGAACGGCCTTTGGGAGAAACGTTCGACGCAGTCCGAACGCCGACGAGCCTAGTGACGAGTAAAATCAGCCTGAGAGTGAACGGGTGAATTGACCATTTGACTAACACCAAACCCATCTTCGAGGACGTCGCAAATCCGAGGACCAGGACGCACGAGAAGTACTTTGGGGACCGAGGAACGAGTCGAAGCCGCACCTGAAGGACGGACGGAGAGCCGTGCGAAGGAAGCAGCCGTCGGAGCACGCAGTGAACAGCTGTACGGATCGACCTTGCTGGATCCGATTCGTCTCTTATCACCATCTACGGTTCACGGACGAGAGGACGCCTGACCGAGCCGTCGACATGTGGAAAAGAGTAGCGTTGTGAGTAACCGAATACCGTGAAACTAATTATTGTAAACCAGAGTCCTATCAAAATATAGAAACGGTACATGCATGTCTATAGAAGACGAACGCGCAAATCAATTCAAACTTCCGGGTCAGAAAAGCTTGTCAAGATCGTTCGAATCATTTTTTGATAAAAAACTAACCTTCATACGAGAGGAACTAGATCTCCTACCTTCTATAGACTATTCACGACCGTCTCGCCGAACACGACGACCGTCGCCGTTACGATTAAGCGTTAAGAAAAACGACGATTCAAGTGCCGAATCGTCCCCAGAAAACTTTGTAACGCCGAATAGAGAATTCCCGATAGTGCTAGCGGACTTTAGCTTGTTAGATATAGAAGAGACAGAAGATAGAAAAATGTCACTAAATGCTGGAAGCAACCTCTTGGTTCCACTACCGGACGTAAAAAGATTATCCACCGCGCTGTCGTTAGTAGACAAATTCATAGGAAAATCGTCGGACGAGCTAGCAGAATTTCTGAAGTCTTATACAAGTGCCGCAGAATTTGTGCCCGAGAATGATCTGCCAAGATTCTTGAAAACGGTGATAGGTACGAAAATTAAAGGCAAAGCAGCCAAGGTACTAGAGTACAAAGAAGTAGATACTTTTGATAAATTAAAAGACATCCTAACTTCCTTATTCGTAGACAAAAGGTCCATAGGAGCAGTTGGGGCAGAATTCCATGCCTGCCACCAACGAGAAGGCGAAAGCGTAAAATTATTCGCGTGTAGAGTAGAAGAATTAGCTGGAGAACTATCTGATTTATCGGTAAAACCAGGGAACAGCGATGAAGTAAATAACGCGTTAACAGAATCAGTACAAGAGCGCGCCCTAGACGTTTTCACCCTCGGGTTAAATGTAAAACTGAGAACGATCATAAGGTCTCGTAACTATGCAACGTTGAACGCAGCAATAGCCGCCGCTATAGAAGAGGAACAAGCGATGGGTTTAAACACCTCGCGAAATTACAGGAAATTCGGTAATCACCCCAAGGGAAGGGAAGGATCAAACGTACCGCGCTGTGATCGATGTAATAAATTGGGACATTTAGCAAGAAATTGCTATACGCGATTAAGTATGCCTCGAGAAAACTCCCCGACGCAACAGACGACAGTAAAAAGGGAAGTTCAGCGCGTCACCATGGTCTGCCATTACTGTAAAAAACCGGGACATCTAATCAAAGAATGCAGAGCTAGGGAAAGAGCAAACGGACGAGACTACAGACCGCGCTATACGAATACGAATTACAGACGCGAAGATACCAGACAGAATTTTAATAGAACTCCGGGTCGAGAACCATCTAACGAAAATCAAAATTCCCCTACCACGAGCCGCGGGACAGCCGATGACAGACAAACAAACGCAGGATCTAGGGTAGAATCGTACCGAGCAAATATGGTAGTGACATCCCAACTCGAAAATACGATCGAAATTAGAGCGCCGAAACTAGAAAAGGAAAGAGCGAATATGTTAGTAGACACAGGAGCCGATATTACATTAATAAAGATAGGTAAAGTAAAGGGCGATGTTCAAGCCGAAGACGAAATAGTATCCTTGCGAGGAATAGCCCCTATGGAAATCAAAACGCTGTGTCTAGTACAATTAAACATAGAAATCGGAAATAAAACAGTAACGCATCCTTGCCGATTAGTTAAAGACGACTTCCCATTAGAAGCAGACGGAATCCTAGGACAAGATTTTATGGCTAAACACGAAGTATGCATCCGGGCAAACCTAGGAATAGAGATATACGGAATACAATTCCCCTACTCAGGAAGGAACGTAGTTTTAAAACCGCGATCTGAAACCATTCTCCTAGCTAGAACAACTGATAAAGGCGAAGGTATAGTGGAAAGACAATCTATTAAACCAGGAGTATTTATAGGAAACTCGTTAACAGTGGGCCAGAACGGGAAATGTGCAATAAGCGTAATGAACACTACCGCGGACGAAGTCCTTATCAATATGCCAACAGTGACGTTACAAACACTGACGAGCTATGAAACTGACCCGACTGACGCGAATTGCGACAAGGAGCGCGACACGCCGACGTACGTAGTACACGCAGTACACGGGAGAAATAGGATGCAAACCCTGCGCGAAAACCTTAAAACAGATCACCTAAATAAAGAAGAAGAAACCAGCTTACTCGAGCTATGTGAGAAGTATAATGAAATATTCTGTCTAGAAGGAGACAAATTAGGATACACCACGATGGCAGAGCATTCGATTACCCTAATCCCAGATACTAAACCTATATACGTAAAACCGTATAGATTACCTCAAGCGCATAAAGAGGAAGTAAATAGACAAGTTCAGGAAATGGTAGAAGAAGGAATAATTAGTCCAAGCGTCAGCCAGTGGAACGTCCCATTGCTAGTAGTTCCTAAAAAACCAGACGCTTCAGGAAAACGCAAACTCAGAGTAGTAGCAGATTTGAGGCAAGTGAACGACGCGACGGTAGGCGACTCATACCCCTTACCGAATATAACGGACATTCTAGATCAATTAGGAGGAGCAAAATATTTCTCAACCTTAGATTTAGCGTCAGGATTCCATCAAATAGCCATGAAAAAGGAAGATCGTGAGAAAACGGCATTTTCGACACCATACGGCCATTTTGAATATAATAGAATGCCGTTCGGGCTTAAAAACGCTCCCGCGACATTCCAAAGACTAATGAATACCGTATTATCTGGATTACAAGGAATAAAATGTTTCGTGTATTTAGACGATATTGTCGTCTATGGACGTTCACTGAAAGAACACCAAGATCGTCTAGAACTAGTATTCGAACGTATACGCGAGAGTGGCCTGAAACTTCAACCCAACAAATGCGAATTTCTACGAAAGGAAACGATATACCTTGGTCACGTGATAAGTGAGAGCGGTATCAAACCAGACCCTACGAAACTCGACGCGGTAAAAAACTTTCCGATACCCAAAAGAACTAAAGATATACAATCCTTCTTAGGCTTAGCCGGATATTATAGGAGATTCATAGAACATTTTTCACAAATCGCGAAACCTTTGACGCAATTATTAAAGAAAGACCAAGCATACAGATGGACTGCACAAGAGCAGGAAGCCTTCGAGATATTAAAGGAAAAGTTAACAACAGCACCGATACTGCAATACCCCGATTTCACGAAACCATTCGTTCTTACAACAGACGCTTCCGGAAAAGCAATAGGAGCAGTATTATCACAGGGAAAGATAGGTCAAGACCTACCCATAGCATACGCAAGTAGAATACTAAATAAGGCAGAAGAAAATTATAGCACCATAGAAAAAGAATTGTTGGCCATAGTATGGGCAACGCAACATTTTAGACCTTATGTATACGGCACAAAATTTAAAATCGTAACAGACCATAAACCTCTTACTTGGCTTTTTAACGTAAAGGATCCCGGCTCAAGATTAATGAGATGGAAATTGAAGCTAGCAGAATACGATTACACCATAGAATACAAAGCGGGAAAGACAAATAAAAACGCAGACGCCCTCAGTAGAATGTTCGCGATTACGCGAGGAACGAAGCGAAAACTCAACACAGAAACACTAGCCGTCGCCAGCGAAAACGCCGACGAAGAAAACGAATCCCAGTCAGAAGAAGAAAAGAGCGATATAACATATACGGAGGACGACAAAAATCAAATACTGCGCGAATTTCATGACACTCCCTTAGGCGGACATTTAGGAATAAAACGAACCCTGGAACGTATAAAATTAAATCATTCGTGGCCAGGAATGCGCCAAGACGTTGAAAAATACATCTCCAAATGCGAAAAATGTCAGAAAAATAAATTAACAAGAATAACCAAAGCTCCCATGGTAATCACAGACACTCCCACAGAACCATTCGAAAAATGCGCACTGGACATAGTAGGACCTTTACCCGAGACAAGTAGACGAAACAAATACATACTAACCTTTCAAGACTTGTTAACCAAATTCAGCAAAGCTATACCCCTCGAAGATCAGGAAGCAAACACAGTAGCAAAAGAATTCGTCACAAGAATAATCTGCGAATACGGAATTCCACAACGAGTGTTAACCGATCAAGGAACCAATTTCCTTAGCCAAGTGTTCAAAAACGTATGTAAATTGCTTAAAATCGAAAAAATACAAACCACGGCATATCACCCTCAATCAAACGGAGCCCTAGAAAGGAGCCATCGTACGCTAGCAGAATACCTAAAGAACTTTATCACAGAAGACCAGACCGATTGGGACGAATGGCTACCGTATGCAATGTTTACTTACAACACAACCCCACACTCGTCTACTGGCTACACACCCTACGAACTCGTATTCGGGAGACAAGCAACGTTGCCGACCTCACTAAACCAGGCACCGCAACTAACGTATACGTATGACAAATACGCTGAAGAACTACGCGAAAGACTACGGTCCACAAATAACATCGCGCGCGAAACCTTAGAGATCAACAAAGACAAATCTAAAAGGCAATACGATAAAAAGACAGCAGAAAAATCCTTCAAGATAGGAGACCAAATACTATTACACGACGAGACCGTGAGACGCGGAAGATCAAAGAAATTAACCCCCGCTTGGATCGGTCCTTACACGATCCAAGGCGTACATGATAATAATAACTATACCATAATTAAAGGACGACGAACGCTTCGCGTACACGCAAACAGACTAAAACACTTTATCGAATAGTGAGCATAGGAAAAGGACGCAATCGTGAAGGGAAGTAACGATACACGAACAACTAATTACAGTAAAAATTTAAAAAAATTTATTTAAGTAGAAAACTATATATATATAGCAATCACAAAAAGAAAAATAAGTAGAGAAAATAAGTACTATTCCCCGAAGTAGGACCAAAACTCGGGCGGAGAGTCCGACCGTATAAAAGAATCCCCATGACGTTCTGGAACAACAACCAGATATAAATAAAAACGGAGAATTCCACAAAAAAAAAAAAAAAAAAAAAAAATTTAATTTTATAATTTATATATTATATTTTAATCTAAGAAACTCACCAAACATGGAACGAATCCCCCAAGAGTCCTCGCAGTCTAGCCATTGCAAAAACTCCGCACGGTACCGCCGAAGGTCTGAACGGTACTCGCGCACCGCGTTCCTGAAGGAAAAATTAAGAAAACCGGGCGGGGCCGGATACTCCAAGCTCTAAAAGTTAAAGATAATACTATAAGGAAAAACACAAATTGACGCCCGCACATACGTCAAAAAAAAAAAAAAAAAAAAAAAAAAAAAAATCAAAACAATATAAACACACCAGTAAAAATATCACAATTTCTCTTGGCACGTCCATGATCGAAAGCATGGTGACGAATGAAACGAAATAAGAAGCGACGAGAAAATCGAGTCCTATGCACTTCACCCCCACTTAAACCTAAGAGAGATAGGAAAGACATTCAGTCCACGCGGCAAAAACTAATCTCGCTCACGCATGAAGAAGACGTCGCAAACAACAAAACGTAACGCCAACTACACCTCAACATTATATTTTACAGAATTACCGCCCTACAAATGACGATACTAGTAATAGGAGGGACGACCCCCGACTCAGACTTCGCTATAAAAGAATTCCAAGATCACCCAGGCATTTACTTCGAAAACATAGGCGACCTACAAATCTACCGAGATAGTTGGAAACTAATACTACACATAGATATATCCCACATTTACCGACGAGAAGCAAACCTCCAGGAAACACTACACGACATACTGTCTCAATGTAAAACACCTTCTACGGACAACCTACAAAAATTCTGTAAAACATTCGGTACAAAAATTCAAGGCAAGGTAGACCGAGTAGCTAAGCTCATAACTTACGTCCAACAGACCATAAGCTCCGCACCAAAACAGCGTCGCGGACTGATAGACGGATTAGGTTACATAGGTAAATCACTCTTCGGATTAATGGATTCCGAAGATAGAAAGAAAATCAATGACCAAATAGAATTCCTCAAACGACAAGACATTAGATTGAAAAATACGATCAAAGGACAAATGCAAATTGTAAGAGCTAACACCGAACTCTTAAACGAAACTATATACAACATACAGGAAAACGAAAAAACCCTTTTAAACGCGACTTGGCAAATTCAATACTTACTACAACAGACGACCGACATAACTAGATTTCGAGAAACCATAGACGAAAACCTCATATTAATAAATAGCGTGGCCGAAACACTCCTACGCGACACACAAGACCTACTAGAATTCATAATGGATATAAAGAAAGGGATTTTAAACCCCCGATTAATACCACCAACGCAAATCATAACCTACCTCACTTCTGCACTAGCTTATATACCGCAAGGACTAGACTTCCCCATAAGTATAAAATTAGAAAACATGCACGTTTTATATGAAATCCTTACACTTTCTGCCTTTTCGGACACTAAATCAATTACTGTAATACTAGATATCCCACTACTAAACGCGAAAAAATTCAAATTAAGCAAAGTACACCCAGTACCCACTAAGATAAACGAATCATTCTACGCGTACATAGAATCCCTCAATTCCTACGTAGTACTTGACACCTCGGTGCAAGATTATATACAGTTAAGCGAACAGGACTTATCGAAATGTAAAACGATAAACGATTTATATCTCTGCACATCTAACCACCCGATATTCAAAGCGATACCATACGGACCCTGCGAAGTACAGTTGTACACCAAACTAACAGAAAAACCGAACAATTGTAAGATACGAATCATGACTTTGAACCATACAATCCTAATAGAATTACAACAACCAGGCGCATGGATTTACGTCACACCAAAACCGATACAATTAGCAGCGACTTGCGACGATAAAGGCACAAATATGTATAGTATTAAGGACTCTGGTATAATAACAATAAGAAATAAATGTACTATCACTACGGCCGAATTTACGATAGAAACCGGAAAACAATACGGTATAGAAAAAATATGGAACTACTTACCTGGTTACAATTTATCACTAGACGAATTCACACTGCCACAAACCACTGTAAATTCATATCGTAACACAAATTTCGAGCTAAAAAGAATAATCAAACACCCAGAAGAATTGAATAAAGTTAGCAAAAAATTAGACGACTTACAAAACGACCTAGAAAAACCCGAGATTATACCAACCGAGTATCACTACAGCTTCTTTACGCTATCGTCGATAACGGGATTCATAACAATTACATTATGTATCATTGCACTCTATAAATGTATTGTACACTTCAAAGCGAGAACACCGCGACATTGTACAACGGAAAACACAAGTCACGACAAAACCACGCAAAAACCCGAAGCGATAATTAATATAGTTAGTAAGGAAGGAACTTCTTCCACCAGTTCCCTTTGACACATCATAACCATTGTATACGAATATATTATAGTCAAATGTAGACAAATATTGTTAAGACGTATCGTAAGAAAAAGCTATGGCTTTTCCTCCCTTAGGGGGAAGGGATGTTGTGCCCAGGCAACGCCCAAGCCCACGTGTTAGACATATTACACATATTATATTACGTTATATAAACGTTCGAGATGTTTCGAAGCTAAGACAGCCGCTAGCGACCAATCTTACAATGTCAGCAACACGTGAACGCCTCGCTGCGACCGAGCATAGTAACGCGTACCACGCCCAAGAAGGATATAAAACCAACGCGATTCCACAAAGAACAGGATTCTAGACTTGACACTCGACCTGTTAACACGGCTGACACTTCTGTAAACCTCAGTCTAGTATTAATTAGTCTCTGAATAAAGACTTAGTCTCTAAATTTAACCAACTTGGTGTAGTTCACCCAGTAGATCCTAATCTTTTGTTCACTCCCGAACCTACGATATCACCAAATCCCGTACCAGCCTTGCGAGCCATCACGCAGGGCACAACACACGCAAAGGGCGTTATCTCGCATGTAATTTCGAAGCAAACCGTTCCATTTGTAATAGTCCATTCTAGCTGCTCCACTCTGCTCGAGCGATACCCCAAATTTGTTGATCGGCATCACGATGCATACTGTGTGCATCGTCGGCGCGCGGATTTATATAATGAGGCCTACCTCATGGAGTTCCTCGATAACCGATAGAATTTCGGGATCGTGAGAGTTGTTACCCGCCTGACGCGACGCTTCCAACAAACGCAATCGATCCACCAACTCGTTGGGATCGTTCCAGTGTACGTAATCGATCTTGTTATCGTTTACCACCATGGCGCGCGGTACCGTTAGACCTTTCCCTGCCCTGCTAGTCGATGCGCGAGGGAGTAGCGGTGCAATTACATATTTGTACTTGTGTCCCTTGTTGCTCAATATGGGATTTTTAGCACCATGACCGCGTCTGTGGGCGTTCGTCGCCAGCAGTATACTTTTGTATTTTTGTTTATCGGCATCGGTGTATACAGCATCATCGGGAATTCTCTTGAAAATCAGTTCGTAAAGACCGGGTGTTCCTCTGTATTTTACACCATCTATGATTATGTTATCATCCATGTCTATATCGAAAGCCTTATCCCCAAGCCTCGTTCCACTATTGCCAAAGTATACGCCGTACACATAGTCCATCGTTGTATCCTTATCACCACTTAGGATCGCGCTCATGTATTTTTGCCCCAGCGGGCCGAAATGACTGCGAAACGTCTCTTGTCCCTCGGATGTTTGGAATTGCTGTCTAATAGATGTTACAAACGACTCATTGGGGCTAGTTTCGAAAACGTCATCATCAACGATTGAGAGCGATTGCACATTGGGCAATGTACTTATTGGCGTGGGTGGAGCCGGAGAATCGCTTGATACGACATTCTGTCGTTTCCGCTTCGATTGAACTGGTGTCGAGGTTATGGGTGAATATTCCGTTGACATGTGCTCTTTCCTCTTTCTCTTGCGCGATGTGTTCCCTTTCAGAAGGATTTTTTTAGGCGTTAATGTTTCATTCCCTTCAACGTCTGTGCTCATCAGCGGTGATGTTTCAGCTTCCATCTCTGCGGTATTTTCCACAATATGTTTTAGTGGTTCGACGATAGGTTTGAAGTATTTCTCCAACGCGATATCTTCCTCCATCTTGCCAGTCTTCAAAGCCTGATGTTTCCGACGAATGGCTTCGCTGGTTTTTGCAATTTCCTTTGCTATTCTCTCGCGATCCTTAATCTCCAGAGTATCGATATCGATCATCGCTGTACCGCGGACGTTGCTTTCCCACCGACGTGTTGACGACGATTGATCATCTCATGGTATGGCAAACTGGTTAAATCCCTTTCTATAACGTCCATTGGACATCGCGCTATCCTTGTCTATCACCACGAAACCATAATCCCGTTGCCAACAATTACGACACAAAGCGCAGAAATCCTCGTGTAACGTTCGGTTGTCCGGGGACGACTAGCGTTAGCAGGTTCTCGAGCGGAGAGCGGCGTCCCTCGAGAATAGGATAGGTGGGGGTTCGTTGGTAGAACAAAGAATTTAAATTCAACTTAAACTTAACAATGACTTTATTAAGAAAACAACACTTAAACTAACAATTATAATATTACTTACAACTACGATTATATATCTTATGTTTTTTTGTGTTTTTTTATGTTTTTTATCTTATATTATATGCTACGTGGCTAAGTATTTATTGCAGAGCACAGCCGCTACCGTTTCCGGAGCGATCTAGTACTCTTGGCAATGTCTGTAGTAAGAACAGCCGCTACCGTTTCCAGAGCGATCTCATTCTTTTGACAGAGTTTTGGTTCTATGCTCAAACAGACCTCGCTTTTACCAAGTGCATCAGCCGCTACCGTTTCCAGAGCGATCTCAATGCCTTTGTAGGAGCAAGGTACTACAGTTTTCAAATGAAATAGTCCAAAGAGGTGCACCAGTAACTTTTATACACTGGAGATCAGCCGCTACCGTTTCCGGAGCGATCTCAATCTCACTGGTTGAAACTTAAGCTTCCTCTAGGTCTAAACATTCGTCAACTAAAGAGCGTGTTTTTGAATGTAGCCTTGAACTGAGCGCTCCGCTGCGTGCGCCTCCTTATATACTGGAAAATTGGCGGGCTGGCGCATGCGCAGTGAGTCGATATTCGTTATTTTGCAGTTTTCTCGCTTATTATATTATATTTTGTTTTGTGCGTTTGACAGTACTTATATTTAATTATTTCTAATGTTTCTATAATATTTGTTTCTTTAATCTATGCTTGGTTTAATATTAATGTATAAAAGTTTGTACAATAGGTATGCGCGGTAACATAGGCTGGTTGCGTGGTAACGTAGTACTATTCTGTTTTACCGACGGTCGGTAATGACCGGTTCGAGTCCCCGTGGGACGTTACACCTCCCCCCCTGGGGGATCTCTGTATGAGGCGGGTAACGGAATAAACGATTTATTTTAGCTATATGAGTTTTTATTTATACGCTCGGTTTATAAGGGCTGGCTGCGCCCGTTCCAAATAAAGCGAGTAGTCGCCATACTCTTTTCCTTGGGTCCTTTTTCGGAAGAGTTCTGTATGCTTCCCAATCTGGGTTTGGGATGTCTATTGTAAATAGTTTTGGCCATCGAGGTTGAGGTATTTCTGGTATCTTGAAATCGAAATCTGGTGGTTTCGGAATTTTTATGTCCGGTATTTTGAAGTCCGGAGTCTTCGGGAAATCCGGGGTTGTAGGTAGAGTGTCAGGTGGAGTGGTTGGCGGAGTATTTGGCGTGGTTGGCGGTGTCTTGATTTTAAAGGATTTCGTTAATTTTTTGTCGGAAGGATAGGTTTCTTTTTAGTATTTTACCATTTTCCCTGGAGATAACGGAAGTGGAGAGATTAGCGGAGGTATAGGTATCATCTCCTTAAATATTCTTTCTAGTTCTTCGCTTTTTCTGCTTCGAAAGTGTCGATTGCCTGAGCGTTTTGGCATCTTGGCGACTAATGAAAGAAAACATGGCGCAAGCGCGAGTTTGAACGTGTTTTTCAGGGTCTCCTATAGTGGCGCCCTCTAGCGGATTTTATAAGAAACTTTTTGTTTGCAACCTTATATGCAGCTATGTGTCATTGCGATTCTTATACTATAGATTTTTAGGAGGTATTTATTATGGATGGTTTAGAGGTTATAGGTTTTTAGGAAGTTATGGATTTTTAGGTTATTAATGGATTGTTTTATAGGTTATTAAGTTTTATCCTCTTTTTTGTTATATATATAAAAAAATATGTAATTTGAAAATAGATAAATACATAGGTGCTTAAAACTAGGTGTAAGTATTGATTACATTGTGTGTGTGTGTGTGGAGTGTAATTGTAAAGTGTAGTGTGAGAAAAATGTTGAGAAAAGGAAAAAAAAATTGAATGTTGTTAATCGGATTCCATACATTCTTTGCATTGGCTTGCCGGCCTAGCTATGTATAATGTCCGGTGGCAAATCCGGCACCTTCGCCACTTTATTAGATTTGTTGTGGCTAATAAATGCTTCCCGAGGGGTTCCTCGTCCACTATCTCGTATTTTTGTGTACATATTACACATATGAAACCACTTTTGTGGTTGAAAACTCCTTCATCGTAAACTCGTCTTAAGCACGTGCGTGTTTCCATTTTTTTTTTTTTTTAAAATCTTTCTGGACACGACTAAATACTTTGTAACAATGGTGAAATCCTTTGTCCGTTGTTCCTTATATAGACTTCCTCTGCAGGGTTGCAACTTTGTGTAATGAATTTCGCTTTTGTTTCGCTGGACTAATGTGAATGCTCCTCTTTTGTTTATAATTTTATTTAATTTTATTTATTTAAAAGTTTTATTAAAACATTTTATTTTCCTTCTTTATGCAGTGATGTTTTGTTGAGTTTCCTCTGGTAGATAGGCTTTTTTTACCCTGTTCATATGTACGATTCTAGTTTGTTTTAAAGTTATTGCTATCTTCAGATTACTATTCCCTATGACTTCAGTTATTTGGTATGGTCCGCTGTATTCGGGTCCTAGTTTTTCGCGCCTTGGATTTAATAACCAAACCCAATTTCCTGCTTCATATGTTTGAGGTTGTATCTTCCGGTCGTAGTAATGTTTTTGTCGAACTTTTGATTCTTCTAAATTATTTCGCGCCATTTGTCGGATGTGGTGTAGTTTGTGTATTAATTCGTCGACATAGTCTGGATATGTCTTGATATTATCTGTTGGGGGCATACTTGAAGGAAGACGTGCTTTTTTGCCGTAGACAAGTTCGTGAGGCGTAAATTTCGTGCCTTCATGAGTGCTTGTATTGTACGAGAACATTGCTTGAGGTAACCATTGGTCCCATTGTCTTTCTTTTGATACATAATGTCTTAAATATTCGATAAGAACATGATGACTCCTTTCTAGTGATCCATTGGATTGAGGATGGTATGCAGAAGTTCGATATTGTTTGATGTGGAATGTCCTGGCTAATTTCTTCATAAGGGAACTCATAAAATTTGGCCCTTGATCAGTCAGAATTGCTTTAGGACTTCCGTATTTGCAGATGAAATGTTCTGTAAATGCTTTAGCTATGTCCTTTGCAGTTATGTTTGTTAATGGTATTGCAAGAGAATATTTGGTTAGGTTGTCTTGAATTGTAAGTATATAGCTGTTTCCATTTTTTGTAAAAGGTAATGGTTCTACTATGTCCATTGAAATTTTATCAAAGGCATCTAATGGTGTATCTGTTAATATCATTGGTTCCTTATTTTTTACTCTTACTAATCTGGTTTTTTGGCATTCTAGACATGTCTTGACGAATTGTGCTATTTCGTATTTCATGTTTTTCCAATAATATATGCTTCTTATTCGATGATATGTTTTAGTAATTCCTTTGTGTCCTCCTATAGGTGTTTCATGGATTTCCTTGATAATTTGTTGTCTATCTTGTATGGAAGGAGTTATAAGAGTTCCTTTGCAAAAAATGAACTGAATTTCTTCATTTATGAATATTAGTTCTATCAAATTTCGTAATTGTCTAAGTGAGACTTTATTTTCCTCTCCTGATATATACACTTTTGTGGCTTGTTTAAGTGTCAGGTATGTGTAGAGAGTTTTTAATGATGTGTATATATCTTCCTCTGTTGGGTAATTTGGTGTTACAAGTCCAACGATTGTTCGTTTTCCACTTCTTATTGTTACTGACTCTCCGATATTTAATGGAAATGGAAGTTTGTGAGCTCTTATATTTCTTTCTTTATATAAATTTTCTCCATTTTCTCCTATTGGTTTGCCTTCTGTGTTTATAAATGTTATTATAAAATTGCTTCCCATCCATAGATGATCTTCCACTTCAATATTTTGTTTTTTGACAGGTATATTGGATATTACTCTTGGTTTGCCTGTGGTATGGTGTGGAGGTGATGTGGGTGGCACAGATAATGGCAAGGGAGTCAATGGTGGGAGGGATAATGGTGGGAGTGTTAATAACGGGGATGGTGGTGGTGAAGGGGGAGTAAGTATTTTCCCTTGTTTGATTTTAATGGGAGTTATGGGAGCTGTGTCTGTACTTGATTTTAATTTTTGTTTTTTTCTTTTAGGTGTATGGTGAGTACTTTTATCTGTGCTTGACTCTGCATTGATTTTGGGAGGGTCTTTATAATTGTGTCTTGGCACTATAGTTGTCTCATCTATTTCTTCTATTAAGTCCTCTTGAGGTTTCTTGATATAAGGCTTTTTTATTGCTTGTGTGTTGTCTTGTATTGGTTCTTGAGGTATTATTCTTTCTTGAGGAGTTATAGGTACCAAAATTTGGGGGGGGGGTATATGTACTTCAACAGGTACTGTAATTTGGGGGGGTATATACGTTTCTATAGGTGTATGTATTTGAGGAATTTCTATACTTTGTTTTTTTGTTTCTGGTTGTGATGATGAAGTATTTCTTTTTATTTTTCGTTTTAACTGTTGTCGTTTTGTTCCTACTGCATCACTTTCATCGTATGAAGAGTCGGAATCTGTCGAACTAAGTTTATGTTGTTTATGTGGAGCTGGGTTTCCTGAGGTCGAGGCGGTTGTTTCTCTTTGTCGCGTGTTATGTTGATGAAACTGTTTTTGTTTTTTGTTCTCATGTGAGTTTGTTTCTGAATGTGCTCGCTTTGCGTTTAACGGTAATGCTATCGGATTTCTAGATAAAGCATCCGCGTTTGTATTATATTTTCCTGGTTTATAAAGAATTTTGTAATCGTATTCCGCAAGTTTTAGTTTCCATCGCATTAATCGTGACGTTGGGTTTGAAAGGGTTTGCAGCCATTCTAACGGTTTATGATCTGTTATAAGATAGAATTTTCTGCCATAAATATAAGGTCTAAAATGGAATACTGCGTATAATATTGCTAAAAGTTCCCGTTCTGTTGGTGAATAACGAGTTTCTGCGTCATTTAGAACTCGAGATGCGTAAGCTACCGGTAAATCTTTCCCTATTTCTCCCTGACTAAGAACTGCACCTACAGCGATACCTGAGGCGTCTGTCGTTATATTGAACGTTTTTTCAAAGTCTGGATACTGTAATATGGGTTCTTTGCAGAGAGCTTCCCTTAAGGTTTCAAACGCCTTTTGTTGTTTGTTTGTCCATTCGAATTTATAATCCTTTTTAGTAAGATTAGAAAGTGGTCTTGCAATTTTTGAAAAATCTTTTATAAATCTTCTATAATATCCACTCAGTCCTAAGAACTGTTTTACATTCTTGACGGTTGTTGGTGTTGGGAATTCTTTAACTGCTACTATTTTCCGTGGATCAGGTTTGACTCCGTATTCTCCTATTATGTGTCCTAAATATGTAACTTCTTTCTTCAAAAATTCACACTTATCGGGTTGAAGGTGAAGATCTGCTTCTCTTAATCTATCCATTAATCGTTTGAATTTGGTTGCATGTTCTTTCAGAGAGCTGGCGTATATGACTATGTCGTCTAAATATACAAAAAGCTCTACTCCTTGAAGTCCAGTTAAGACTTGGTCCATGAGCCTTTGGAAAGTTGCTGGTGCGTTTTTGAGTCCAAACGGCATTCTATTAAATTCGTAATGCCCGTATATTGTAGAGAAGGCTGTTTTATGTTGATCATCTGGATGCATGGGAATTTGGTGAAACCCGGATGCAAGATCGAACACAGAAAAATATTTGGCGCTTCCTAACTGATCTAATATGTCAGTTATATTTGGTAAAGGATAAGCGTCTCCAATTGTTTTTTCATTTAATTTCCTGAAGTCAATTACTATTCTTGGTTTTCTGATTCCTTCCGAGTCTTCTTTTTTTAATACTATCCATATGGGTGAATTATAAGGAGATAAAGAAGGTTGTATTATTCCTTTCTCCAGTAATTCTTTTGTTTGTTTCCTTACTTCTTCTTTAAATGATTGAGGATATCGGTATTGTTTTGTAAAGACGGGGACATCATTTTCCGTTATAATTTTATGGTAAGCTTTATTTGTTGCTTCTAATTTTTCTCCTGGAATGTGAAATCTATCCGCATGTTCTTTTATTAATTCCTCAACACTGGCTCGTTCTTCTGAATTTAAATGATCTAGTCTTAATAATTGTAATAATTGGTGAGTTCTGTTGGTTTTTATATATTTTTCTGTGTCTTCTTCCTTTATAGGTATTTCTATAAATGGTTCTAATTCGACCGATGGTACAGGAATTTTAATGTCTTTTGTGGATGTATTTATTGCAAATAGACATGCCATGCCGTTGTTATTTGACACGATTGCGTTTCCCATATGTAAATTAGGATGAATATTAATTTTAGGAATATATCCCGTGCTAGTTTGTGTGTTAAGAACTCGTACATATATTTGACTCCTTGTTCTGGCTGGTATTGTGACCATTTCAGGATCGATGAATGGAAGAGTTTCTTGTCCAATAGTTATTGCTGATCTGGTATAGTCGATGGTTGCTCCGTTAGTTTGGAAAAAATCTGTTCCTAATATTCCATCCTGTCTAATAGGAAGATCATGTACGACGTGGATAATAACTTCTGTGTTTAAAATTCCTATTTTGATATATCCTATAGTGCTGAGTAGACCATCTGTGATGCCATTGAGGTCAAAGAGGGTATCCGTGAAGATTGGAATGTTGGGAGAAACAGCACATCTTTTGATTACATTCAGGTCTGATCCTGTGTCGATCATTAGTGTTGCCTGTCCTCCGTTAAACCCTATATCAGAAAGAAGAATACTAGGTGATTTCCTTATTTGTTCCGTTTTGAGTCTGAGTATGGCCTGTCTACGTACCATACGGGGTTGTGCTTCTTCTTTTTCTTTTTTATCAAAATACATCTTTTTTCTGCATTGGTCTATTGTATGGCCTCGGAATTTGCAGTATTCACAGGATATGCTATCGTATGCTCGGTTTCTGCATTCTTGTACCGTATGACCCGGTCTCCGACAATAATCGCAGTATATATTGGATTGAGGAGTTCTGGTCGTGTAACTCTGACTTCTACAATCTTGCGTCGTGTGACCTGTTCTTCGGCAGTGGCTGCAATATTCGTTGGACTGTGGGGCTCTGGTGGCTTGGCTCCTGCAATCTTGCGTCATGTGACCTGTTCTTCGGCAGCTGCTACAATATTCGTTGGGTCTTCCATTGTAACTTCGATTTCTAAAATCTTGTGTCATATGTCCTGGCTTTCGGCAAAAGTCACAGAATGTATCGTTTTGATTTCTATTAAGGCTCCTACATTCTTGTATGGTGTGTCCTATTTTTTTGCAATGTTGACAAGTTTTTTGTCGCCAGTCGGTGCGTGAAACTTGCTGACTACTGCAGTTGGTGACGTCATGGCCATATCCAAGGCAGTTTATACATTGATTATTTTGTGTTGCTCCGGTGGCCATCTTTGTTCTTATCTGATATTCATTGTATTCAGCTTCTGCTTTGATAGCTTTATTAATAACGAGATCAAGACTGCTGAAGGTGCATTCGTGTATTCTATTATATATTTCGATCCTTAAACCCGTTAGAAAGGCTTTAACAGCATTTAGTTCTGCATTTATATTAAATTGAGCCTCGTGTGCAGGCACTTCTACTGTATTACAATGTCTAATTTGTAGAAGTAGATTAGATACGCGGCTGCCATAATCTACCGTTGTTTCGTTTGGTAATTGTGCGATTTTTGATAGTTCACCGTATAATTGAATCGATGTGTGTAACGGAGCAAAACGTGAGGTTAGTACTGATATTAGGTCGTTGATTGTGTTATACTCTCCGCTTAAAAGTACTCTTGAAGCTTGTCCGTACAGCTTATTTTTTATGAGTTGTACTAATCCGTATTCTGCGTTAGGATTTACCATGCGTCGTGCATGTCGACAACTTTTAGTAAATTGGTGTAGTGGTATATTTCTACCATCGAAAGAAGGTACTGTGTCGGCTGTGTCACGTAAGCTAATGTGTGGTAAGTGAGGATATGCATTCGTAGCTGTATTCATATTAATTTGTGGATTTGAAGTTCCTGGAATATTTTCAATTTCTGATGTTTCTGAAGTTTCTGGAGTATTTTCGGGATCTCTTCGAGTCTCCGTTGTGATTGCTAAATTAGCCAGTTTTTCTCCAAGTGTGTCAGGCATTGTAAAGTTTTAAGTTTCTACGGAATTTAAGAAAAAATTTTCTAAGAAAATACTCACTTTTGGAGTGATTTTACTAAGCGAAAATATTCTTCTCAACGAGATATCCCACCGCTGTCACCAAAAATATCCGACCTGTAACGTTCGGTTGTCCGGGGACGACTAGCGTTAGCAGGTTCTCGAGCGGAGAGCGGCGTCCCTCGAGAATAGGATAGGTGGGGGTTCGTTGGTAGAACAAAGAATTTAAATTCAACTTAAACTTAACAATGACTTTAGTAAGAAAACAACACTTAAACTAACAATTATAATATTACTTACAACTACGATTATATATCTTATGTTTTTTTGTGTTTTTTATCTTATATTATATGCTACGTGGCTAAGTATTTATTGCAGAGCACAGCCGCTACCGTTTCCGGAGCGATCTAGTACTCTTGGCAATGTCTGTAGTAAGAACAGCCGCTACCGTTTCCAGAGCGATCTCATTCTTTTGACAGAGTTTTGGTTCTATGCTCAAACAGACCTCGCTTTTACCAAGTGCATCAGCCGCTACCGTTTCCAGAGCGATCTCAATGCCTTTGTAGGAGCAAGGTACTATAGTTTTCAAATGAAATAGTCCAAAGAGGTGCACCAGTAACTTTTATACACTGGAGATCAGCCGCTACCGTTTCCGGAGCGATCTCAATCTCACTGGTTGAAACTTAAGCTTCCTCTAGGTCTAAACATTCGTCAACTAAAGAGCGTGTTTTTGAATGTAGCCTTGAACTGAGCGCTCCGCTGCGTGCGCCTCCTTATATACTGGAAAATTGGCGGGCTGGCGCATGCGCAGTGAGTCGATATTCGTTATTTTGCAGTTTTCTCGCTTATTATATTATTAATCTTTTTAGAGGTGTTTCGACCGTAAATCTTAATTATAAATGATATTGGCGCACTGATTCGGTCATGAAAAAAAAAAGTTATTTTATTTAATTTAATAAAACAAAGAAATCAAAGCTATTTTGCAAATAATTATATTAATATTCCGACGTTTCGGTTCTTATTTGAACCATTTTCAAGGAAAGAATTTGACATAATATTGCATATGCTAATGATGATTGTGTCGCGACGTTCAAACTATGCAAACGACACTCGAGTCGGTTGGAAGAAGACTGAGGTAAACAGTAGACACCACAGACATAACTAGAGGTGAAACGATAGAGATGGTTAAAGAAAGCCGTTGACAATTTCAAACCTTTAAACACTGACCTTTCGTACAAATACTGCCTTTGTATAAACTAACTTCTTGCTCATGTGATAGAGTGTATATTAATAATCGGTGTAATGTAATGAGATATATTACATAACTATAGATATGTAACAACTCGAGTGATGAATTGGGATTAATTAGAGAAATACATCATAACGCATTACTTTTTTAGTAATGCTGCGTAATATTCTTGTACCTTAGGCGTTTCATACCGAAGATTCACGCTAGGTTGTTTAATCATATGCAATGTCTCTAAAATAATCCTCCGGTTCAAATTCAATTCTTTGTCAACAATTTTAGCATTATTGAAGTCGAAACAATGATCAAACTCTACAGAATGTTTCGTTAGGGCAGTATGTTGTAGGGGGGAAAGGAAAATATTTCTTTTGTGTTCATATATTCGTTTCTCTAGAAGTCTAGAAGTTTGTCCAATGTAAACTTGATTACATCCCATGCATGGGATTGAATATTTTTTTTTCATGACCGAATCAGTGCGCCAATATCATTTATAACTTATTATATTATATTTTGTTTTGTGCGTTTGACAGTACTTATATTTAATTATTTCTAATGTTTCTATAATATTTGTTTCTTTAATCTATGCTTGGTTTAATATTAATGTATAAAAGTTTGTACAATAGGTATGCGCGGTAACATAGGCTGGTTGCGTGGTAACGTAGTACTATTCTGTTTTACCGACGGTCGGTAATGACCGGTTCGAGTCCCCGTGGGACGTTACACTCGTAAGACATGTCGGTGTTTACGTGATCGTTGTACACATGTTTCAAGTTGGTACCATCCTGCTTAAACAGAATCAACAGATTCGCATTGTCGCGTATAAGATGTTTGGGAATCTTTGCATACGTCTGACAGAGATAGAAACAGTCAACGTTCGAGTGGCGTCCCATTGCAAAGTACTCTCGTATCGTATCTTGCTTGTCGCATGCCACGTCATCAAAAATAAAAATGGAATTCGGAAGCGATTCGCTCGGTGGGATGACGTCACTGTTATTCGAAAACGTAAAGTAGCCAATTTCATCTATCGGAGTCAATAAATTCTCCAAGTACTGATATTTCGGCTGTTGCAACGACTTGGAATACACGTACACGTTCTCGAAGTGGACGCCGTGAGGACTTTCCAACAAGCTGATCAGCACGTTGGTCTTTCCACAATTTGATGGATCACAAATGAGGCAGCGGTTAGTGTTTGGTAGCATGCTACCATGTCTGCGTCCTGTTTTCGAAGACATCACTCGTGATTTATCATCAAAATTTGTCACGCGTATGGTTACAGGTTGTCGCACGAATCGCATCCTCCCCGCGAACCGTGAAAAATGATTTTGATACGTCGAGGTGGTGATGCACCCTATTTATAGGTCCACGTCGAAACATGATGGCTCAGTATTCAATATGCTTCTGATCCTGTCGGATATTCGAGACCTAACCTCTGAACAATTGAAATATATACCAAAGATTATTCTACTGCGAGAGTTTGGCAGACACATTGATCGGTTGTGGGACAGGCTCCCCGAGCATATAAAAGCCGATTCCGAGGTTCGACAGTATCACCGGTGCTTGGAACATTATAATCGCCCTTGGCAGCGAACGCATATCGACGGTCCGGCACCATTGATTAAAAACTGTAGCGAATGTCACCGACGACAGTAAAGAAAGGTTGTGGTTTGTTAAATCGGGCGATAAACGCGCTACCAATCGAATTACACATTCCGGGATATCAGTTTTGCGGTCCAGGAACTCATCTTGCAAAACGATTGGCTAGAGGGGATCGAGGTATCAATCCGTTGGACGCAGCGTGTCGCGAACACGATATTGCGTATTCGCGTAGCAACGACCTAGGCGAAAGGCACGCGGCAGATAACGTTCTCGCTGACAAAGCGCGAAAACGCATCGTTGCGCGAGACTCGACTCTGGGTGAAAGAGGTGCTGCTACAGCTGTTTGGGCAGCTATGAAGGCCAAGACGAAGATCGGAATGGGGATGAAAACAAAAACTCGCAAAAGGACTCCAAAGAGAGCATCGCAAAAGCGGATTCTTCCGGTGGCAAAACGGGGTGGTATATTACCACTTTTACCGCTGTTGGGTGTTCTCGGATCATTGGCTGGTGGAGCGGCGGGAATCGCCAAGGTGGTAAACGATAATAAGGCGGCGCAACGTCAGCTGCAGGAAATGCAACGCCATAATCGCTCCATGGAAGGTCGCGGACTTTATCTCGCGCCGTACAAGCGCGGACAGGGAATATCTAAACGAAAAAAAAAAACGTCGAAAAGAAAATAAAAATGCCTGTGGGCGTAACTACCGATGTGCAATTGGAGGAGTTGGCAAAACGTATGCGTATTCCATTCTTTAGAGGTGTTTTTATGCGCAACGCGTTACCAGCTGGTGGAGTACGTCGAAACGAGAGCGGTATCGTAAATTTGGACAATGCCGACGGGCCGGGGACTCATTGGGTGGCGTATGCGAAGAGAGGGTGTCGAGCTATATATTTCGACAGCTTTGGGAATCTTCGACCGCCGATGGAATTGGTAAAATATCTGGATAAGGATGCTGTGAAAATTGAATACAATCGAACGTCCTATCAGAAGTATGATCAGAGCAATTGCGGACAACTATGTCTACGCTTTCTACAAACGATCGGTGCCAAATTTAAGGATTGATTTCCCACCACTCTGATTCAGTACTGGTCGAGCAGTTCGGGCGGAATATGTCGTTAACATTCACTCTAACCGGCAAGAGTAGCACCCTCGCGGTGAGCTACTTTCCACCCATAGATTTGACCGACGATGATTACGAGCTTGGTCTAACAACCTTTGAAACTTATCACACAATACCGAACATCGACTCGAGCAACGATAAATTCTACTTCATCGTAAACAACAGCCCCGACAGCGCTAATGAATACATTACGATTCCCCATGGCTCCTACGAACTAGACGCCATTGCCAAGTACCTGAAGCAGCGATTACTCGAGCGGTATCCTAAAAATCTTGGTGGCACCGATGACGACAACGATGACGGTGACAACGATCTGTATCCTATAGTGTTGCGTCCCAACAACAATACCATGAAAAGCGAGCTGTACTGTCGGTTCACCGTAGACTTTACAAAGCCCAACAACATTGGATCGCTACTAGGATTCTCGACGAATCGGGTATTAGCACCAGAACGATGGCACGAATCGGACGATCCAATTAATATCATGAACGTGAACATTATTCGCATAGAATGTAGCGTGACCGCTGGTGCGTACAACAATGGGAGGCGTGTACATACGATACATGAATTTTCTCCGAGAGTTCCACCAGGATATAAGATATCGGAAACGCCCGCACAGATCATTTACCTTCCAATCACCGCACGGGTCGTTACGGATCTGACGATACGCGTTGTGGATCAAGACGGACGGTTGCTCGATTTTCGAGGTGAAGAGATTACAATCAGACTGCACGTGCGAAGACGACAACGATAATACGTGTGGCGCGAAAGAAATGCTTGTATTGAACGACTCCAGAAACCCGTTTGTTCCAAGTGAAATTGTTTACAACACCAACAACTGCAACAGCTCTGATCACGCTAAAAAGAAGAGGCTCAGTGCTGCGAACATTGCATTTTTGAAATCTTTGGGATTCATTGTGCGCATTTAAGTTGAAAAAATGGCTGATATTCTAAGCATTGGAGGGAAGCCGACGTTTGATGATCGCATCGTCAAGCTCGAGACTCACACATACAACCCATACGTCAACACGACGTTTGGATACAGCGATGAGATAAGAATACCGATACAACAGCAGGATTTATACACATTACCGTGTGAAAGTTTCCTCTATGTGGAGGGGAAATTGAAGATAAATAAGCCAAATGATGCGTTAACGGTGATGTTGGGAAATAATTGTGTGGCGTTCTTATTCGATGAGATTCGATACGAGCTGAATGGCGTGGAGATTGATCGCAACAGAAACGTTGGAATAACTAGTACGCTTAAAAACTATGTATCGCTGACATCGGACGAAGACAAAAATATGGAGAATGCCGGATGGGGCTTGTAACGACGCGATGGGTCAATAGTGAAAAATCATTTCAATTTTTGCATCCCACTCAAATATTTGCTAGGATTTTGTGAGAACTACAAACACATGATTATTAATGCGCGTCACGAATTGATTTTAATACGGTCGCGCAACGACAACAATGCTCTGATAGGATCATCGGTGTTGGAACCAGAAATTAAATTATTTAAACTACAATGGCGGATGCCTCATGTGACGCTGAACGACATTAATAAGCTATCGTTGCTACGTACTTTGGAAAGTGGACAAAACCTGAGCATTTGTTTTCAATCGTGGGATCTGTACGAGTATCCTATGTTGCAAAACACAAACAAGCATTCGTGGGCCGTAAAGGCATCCGCACAGCTGGAGAAGCCACGATGCGTGATCCTTGCTCTACAGACTGGTCGAAAGAATGTGACGAGCGAAGACGTTACTAAGTTCAACAACTGTAAATTGACTAATGTCAAACTTTTTCTCAACTCGGAATTTTACCCATACGATGACATGAACTTGGACTTTGACAAGAATAAGCATGCCATTTTGTATCACATGTATACGCAATTCGGTAAATCGTATTATGGACATAGTTGCAACGAGGCATTATTCACCGTGGCTGAATTTTTACAATTTGGTCCCATCGTGGTGATTGATTGTTCGCGACAAAATGAGTCGATCAAGAATGGCACCGTGGACGTGCGCATAGAATTCGAGTGTAAAGAGAATGTGCCGGCAAATACTACAGCCTACTGTCTGATTCTGCACGATCGGGTGGTTGAATACAATCCACTGACAAACGTAGTGCGCAAAATGAATTAAATTGCCACGCTACTTGCGCGCCATCTCCTGTGTCAAATTCATACAAATTTTCTTCGTGAAAATCGAGATGCTTTACGAGAAAGACTGCATTCTCCCGTCTGTCTCGGAAACGAACGGACCTCTAAATTGTACCGATAATGGCTGTACCAACATTCGTTGACCTGCAAGGGTTCATCGTCGATGGAAGATTTGTCGCGAAGGAAGTGGCTGTCCTACGCAAGGGAACAGTTCTCTCGCACTATATTTTTGGGAGTCCTATGTCACAATTCCTTCTTACGAAATCGGACAAATCAAGCATTCGGTGGTTGACGGCAAAACACCACGGACTACGGTGGAACGATGGAGACGTTCCGTACAGTATGGCTAAGCAGCTAATTACGAAAGCTGTAGCTGATGCGATCGACGAAGAAGATGACACATCCCATATAGTATACGTTAAAGGGCTGCAGAAACGCGACTGGCTTGCGGATTTCCTCGACGAAAATACCAGAGCGGACGTAATCATCGAGACGCTGGACATTGACTACGAGGATATCAAATCCCTAAATAAGCTAAATGTAGTTGATACTCTGCGATGTGGCAGACACGCAAAGCACTGTGCCTTGCAAAATGTATTTAAAATATTCAACTGGTGGTCTAAACACCAGAGGGAAATGCTTAAATAAAATATAATCAATTTTTAATACATAAATGTTTTTTTTTCTTCACCCTCCCCAACCTCTTGCATGTACGCTAGATTAAGACAATAGTTTTAATTATTATGTAGAAACCGTTCGATTCGCGTTCAAAACCGTTCGATACCCGTTCAATACCGTTCGATACCCGTTCAAAACCGTTCAATACCCGTTCAATACCTGTTCAATACCCGTTCCATACCGTTCGATACCCGTTCAAAACCGTTCAATACCCGTTCCATACCGTTCGATACCCGTTCAAAACCGTTCAATACCGTTCGATACCCGTTCAAAACCGTTCGATACCCGTTCAAAACCGTTCAATACCCGTTCAATACCCGTTCAATACCTGTTCAATACCCGTTCCATACCGTTCAATACCCGTTCAAAACCGTTCAATACCGTTCGATACCCGTTCAAAACCGTTCGATACCCGTTCAAAACCGTTCAATACCCATTCAATACCCGTTCAATACCTGTTCAATACCCGTTCCATACCGTTCAATACCCGTTCAAAACCGTTCGATACCCGTTCAATACCTGTTCAATACCCGTTCCATACCGTTCGATACCCGTTCGATTCGCGTCCAAAGCCGTTCAACATCGTTCAATACACGTTCAAAGTGATATGGTCTAGCTGAATGATGCGTCAAAGAAGAAGGGAAAGAAGACGCGTGTGAAAAAGGAGAGGATGGGCAGTGATGAAGATAAGTGCTGGAGGATAATCAGCGAAAAAAAATGTAGGTGGGAGAACGAAGACATTCTACTTTTGCAAAGCTATGCACTTCTCGATTTCGAGTTATGAGTTTATATGCGAGAGCTTGGAGATGCAGCGAGACCAGTTGCATTCAAAACTTCCAGAGCAGAAGTTCAGTTTTTTTTTGTGCGCGACAATTTTTGAGTTGGAATTTAAAAAATGGGAATACAACGTATTGCACCCGAGTGGGACGAGGAGCCATGCTCCGACGTCTTTTAGGTATGTACTTTAAAATATATTTTAACATTTATCGCGTTTAACCGTTAAAATCGAGCGAGATCAAATCAGGCGGCTGTTGTGTTAGTGTTATATCGTGGGTTCTATTTTCCAGAACTCGCCACCGCCAACGCCGACGCTGACGCCGTCGCCATCGCCGTCACCGTCGCCGTCGCCGCCGCCACCTCCAATCGTATGTAATACTTTGTATTTTTTTTCTTTTTTTCTTTTTTTTTTTTATCCGTTTTGAAGTATTAATATTATATCGACGTTTGTGTGTATGTTCTAGAACAACGACTTCCTCATGAGGCAGGTGGGGATGTTGGCGCGGATGCTGGAGGACGTTGCATCTGCAGCCCCTAATCAGGAGGAGATGCGGCGACGGGCGGGATTGGCGGTCGGTCCTACCATGGCCGAAAGGCTGAGGCAACCGTGGGTGCCATACAGGCAGGTGGGGCCCCTGCGGCGACCGCGGCCTCTATCACCACGAGAAACTGGGTGGATTGATGTCAGCAGGCCGCAGTCGCTGCAGGGGTGGGTGATGACGCCCCCGGGGTCATCATCGCCACCATCCATGATGTGGACGCCGGGGTCGTCATCATCTGCCACACCACCCTGGTGGCCTCCGCCGACGCCGTCGACACCATCCTCGCCCCCATCGCCGTCCTCGCCGCTGTCGCCCCCATCGCCGACGTCGTCCTCACCGTCTTCGCCGCCGTCCTCACCACCGCCGACGCCGTCCTCACCACCGCCGACGCCGTCCTCACCGTCTTCGCCGCCGTCCTCACCACCGCCGACGCCGTCCTCGCCCCTCGAGTGGTTCGGGGGAATCCTAACACCGCGACCGTCACCGCCCCTCGATCCGCTCAGGGGGCTTTTGATGCCACCACCGCTGCAGCCCCCCGAGTGGTTCGAGGGGTTGTTGCCACCATCGCCCCCATCGCCACCACCCGAGTGGGCGGAGGGCGAATTTACGCCGCCGCCGTGGCCCCCATCGCCACCACCCGAGTGGGCGGAGGGCGAATTTACGCCGCCGCCGTCGCCCCAATCGCCACCAAGGCCATAATTTTTTTCAATTTTTTATTTTTTTTTATTTTTATGTTTTTATTCTTTTTTTATTTTTTATTTTTTATTTTTTATTTTTTATGTTTTTTTACTATTTTCATTGTAACAATATATATATATTCTTAAAACGTATTTCATTGCACCGTTTCATTTACCCTCCTTCTCTCCTCGCCACGCTGCCTCTTTCCCTCCTTTCAAAGGAAGAAATTTCCGACGGTGGGTCCGGTCTGGAGAGGTCTCCGCGGCCGCTCGGCCCGGAGTGATCCCCTCCACGATCGCGGCTTCCCCCACTCCGCGGCTCGTGCGCGCGCAACCGTCCTTCCACTCCCCGCAGGCCCCGCGTCCATGTTTCCCTCCGCCGCGCTCCCCCGCGCGCCCTCACTTCCTCCCGCCCCCGCGCTCCCCTCAGAGGACCCGGGTTACAATCCCCTTAGCCTTACTACTGCTCGGTAAACGGAACAGTAGGCGTATAAACGATTCGCCCGCGGAATCAGCACCAGTGGCGCACCACGCTGACTAAGTGACGACGCGCGCTGATAGCCTACGCGCGCGAAACAACGCGTCGGATCCGGAATACCGGGTCTGCAATGGCGGTGTAGCCACTTCCCGCACACGCTAAAGTCTACAATGGCGGTGTTATGACGTGCGTCTTGGAACCTCGAAATCACGCGAATAAGTGTTTGGATTCCGCTGGTACCTTACGATATGATCCCTGGCGAATGTTCTGGATGATACGCGGTATCGGTAGCGACGATACTGCGCCTCGGTGCCACGTTGATGTACGGCACCGACGATGTTGAACACGCCGACCAGACCGCCTGCACGCAAACAACGGAGAAGGCTCCGGTGACGTTGGCTTCACGCAATCTGCCAATCGCAGGTCCCAACAGTTGCGATGATCCACACGGATGCGACAGTCCAGAATAGATCTTATGATCCCACGCAGATGCGATGGTCCAGGGCAGATCCGATGATCCGACACGGATGGACTGGAGGTCGGGTCCCTAGGCAGCCGAGGTGTCAACTCGAGGACGAGCCCCAAGACTCAGCGCTGGATGCTTCCAGGACAAGGCGTCCACTAGACGTGCTTGCCCACGCGGATGCGATGTTTGTAACCACGTGCACCACTTGCAATTGTTAGTCGGGGTCACCACTGTAGGACTACCCGTAGAGGAAGTCCGGAATTGATGCGTATAACATCGAGTTTATCTGACTAACTGACGAAGGTGGTGGAAGAACAACACGTGTTATAAGCGTAACCATAAAATGGATATATTTCACCGACGACTGAACTCCACGAGGCTTCCGTGGCAAGAGAGTTAACATGGCGATTCCCCTCGTCGCCTGAGGCGACGACCCCCCACTCTCCACCTGTCGGAGGAGTGGGGGAACGCAGAGAGGAAACTCGCCAGCGCGCTCCCCACAGCACTCCCCCCCAAGATCTGAGGTGGATCTGACATCGATTGCACATAAATGTTTCCAACACACGTTCTATCACAACATATCAGTTTGACATCGGTATCGTCGACTCGACATTGCGACTACACGTGTACCTGCACTAACGCCATCTATACAACGTCGTCTATACTATGAGATGCATTTCAGTCTTAAAGGGTATTGCAGTGAAAGTGTATTACCGACTATTAATTTGAAGACTGGACGTAGCGCCCTCTGCTTATAGACAGCGTGCAATTCAAGAACTACTCTAAAATGTATCGAAATATTGGAAGATTTGTTTGGAGCGAGAGTTTGAAACGGGCGGCAGGTGTAGAGACGTGTACGTGCGTTAGAGGTGTACGAATTTCTTTCCGAAAATCTATGCGGGGAGTGTGGAGTCATATGGACCCGAATATAGTACATCCTGAGAATTTGTATTTTATCGGGTCTAAATTAGGCTAAAAGCATTAGGACGGTGTTGAAGACGGTTATCGATACGATTAAAATAAAATTAAATTTGATACAAATATATTTCCATTTATTTCATTACACTACACTACAAATTATATCATCCACTGCATTACACTATGTATGTTTACAAATATTGAAAAACTACAATATTATTATTCTATTTGTTATACATTATAAATTAAATTATTATATTTCTATAATCAAATTACTGGTGCGTACATGCGCGAAATGACTATAGAAAGCACTTACAATAAGTTGTGAATACACCTGTAGTTGGTTGGAATATACGAAGCAGAGTATACAAAGTGTACACAGAATACACAGATCGCATACGCACTTAAAATATATGTATCACATATCGGATTTTATGGAATATGTAGTAGTGATAGAGTAGTAGATATACCACACAGTGGCAGACAAACTTATACATATACACTTTTTAAAATCGCATGACTTTATACAAAAAGTGAGCTAAACGAGTTCGGGTTTTTTAGAAGTTAGAAAGATCGGTTTACTATATATAATAGATATGTCGTTTATTCGCCGTTTTGAAAAATTGGAATTATCGAAATAACAAGAAAAAAACGGTTTTTCAAAGTTTTTTGTGTGAGCTTGTATTGAAAATTTAAAAAATGCCCTTTCTAGATTCAAGTAAGATATACGCATACTGAAAATTTAATCTAAATCGGTTAGCTACAATCGCTGAGCTACAAACGCTTAAAGATCGCAGAATAAGGTCGAAATCGCTGGTACATGCCGAGGGCAGGGATTTTGAAATACTGTCATGTTAAGGTGTCATTCCGGTTAGCGCGCCGATAAATTAAGCGAATTTCAGGAATTTATTGCGAAGATAGGAATTATAGTAATGTAATAAAACTTATTTCTATTGATTAAACTACATTTCTACAGCAAATAAAAAATATAAAAGTAATCAAATTATTGCTTTTAAAATGGTTTCTGAAAGCGATTTCGATGACATGTTTAAAAATTCATGCTTTGCTCGTGCAGGTGATTTCAGCAGTCGGACTTATCTGAAATCAAAAATACAAACAGATTCTTGATCAATATGACTGTCGCTGCGGCTCGAACTAGAATAAAGGATTTATCCATAAAATTAACAAAATGGCGGGCAAAATACAAGAATAAATGTATTTCGGCTGTGTTTTATGTGCTATTTTCGATTTTAAAAGTAGGTTAGACTCAACAGAAATACTTAGTTGTAGTCCCGGCCAAAGGTATAGGTGTGCAGAATAAGCAGTTTAATTTATTAAGCAATCGGTTCGATGAATTTTGAAATTTTACCTGCACCACGTGAAAAAATGACGTTCCGAGAAAAACGCGTTCAAAGTTTCCATCTATGGTGGTCGAGCGTTTGCGCTCCCTACAAAATGCCTATGTAGAAGCTAAAATAATTGGAATTTTTCAATGAAAATTTAACAGTACATTCTATTTAAGGGAAGAGGACACTGAAATTTTGAAATCCGAAAATATTTGAGTCATGCGGAATTCCTCTTAAGGGAAGGAAGTAAGTTTGAAGTAAAGCCCTTATGCCAGTCTGGACTCAGTTTTAATCATTGCTTTTCATAGAATTTATATTACGTTACAAAAATCAAGCATAACTTCAAAAATGTTCTTGCGCAAAGTGTGTGATGCCACTATTGGAAATGGGTAAAGAAATAAGCAGTAATCAAGTGATATACTTTTAACTAAAAAACTTTGCTTTATTAGCTGAGCTTGGAAGGACGTCGTGTCTCACGGAAAGCTTGACTCGAAGTGAAAGAGAAAGCGCATCTTTGCCTTTAGGCAATTGGAAAAGTCCGTTGGCCACTTCAGATAAAGGGACAGGCCTGCGTAATGTCTCCTACCTCAACAGTTAGGTATAAGCAAAACTCAGCAGACCCATGGGTCCGCTAGCCTCTGGTTTACTGCTCTAGGCAGTGGTTCTCACACGTAACCAGATTCATTTTTGTTCTTACGAACGTAATTGTTACCAACAATCCAACACGCCCCCTCAAAAATGAATCAGTGATATTTAAAATCAAACTAAAGAATAAAACGACTGTCCTTCCTTGCTTTTCCTGGGAAATACATATGGTCCAACATTTGTTGCGTGGATTAGGGAAACCCAGAAAAACCTAATCAGACCATTACACATTCTTAAACTATTTTGATTAGAATATATATTATTGTATAAAGAATCATTGTAGTCCCATCCTTCCTCTGAATTTTAAGAACGTCACCGCAGGTAAAGGCTTCGTAAGTGCATCGGCAACCTGGTTTTCTGTACAAACAAATTCAAGCTTTATCTGATTCTTCTCTATCTGTTCTCTAGAGAAGTGATACTTGATATTTATATGTTTTGATCTCTTGTGATTGCTTGGATTAGATGCTATACTAATACAGCCATTATTATCCTCGTATATAATAATCGGCTCTGGAATATTTATATTTATGCTAACTGCTAAGGATTTCAACCACAATGCTTCTCTTATGGCCTCAAAAAGTGCCATATATTCTGCTTCGGTAGATGAAGTTGCTACCGATGCTTGTCGCCGAGTCGACCAACATATTGTACATCTTTCAAATAATTGAAACAAGTACCCTGATGTACTTCTTGGATCATTTCCATCTTGACCTCCCCAATCTGAGTCAGCAAAACCACTTATTATTTCCCCGTAATTACCTTTTATATAGGTCAACTTAAGGTCACTTGTACCTTTCAGGTATCTAAGTACCTGCTTCAGATTTTGCCAAAGCTCCCTATTCTCTTTGTTGGTATACCTGCTTAAAATATTGATTGCGACACTCAAGTCAGGTCGTGTACATACCATTACGTACATTAAGCTACCAATTAAATTTCTACACGGGGCCTCGTATTTTTCATCTGAATTTAATGCTAAATGGTTTAATTTGCTCGGAAGAGGTGTACTAACAGGTTTACACTCATTCATATTAAATTTCTCTAACACTGTTTTTATGTACCCACTCTGGTCTAACGTGATTTTACCGTGACTCCTTTCAACTTTTATCCCCAAGAAAAGTTTAATGTTACCCAAATCAGTCATACAAAATTGATCCATTAAGTAACTTTTAAAGTTTGTCATTGTTTCCTCATTCCCAGTGGCAATCACAAGATCATCAACATATAATACAACATATATATTTTTAGATATATTTCCTTTATCTAATAGATAAATACAGCGATCAACCGAAGAGCTTTGAAAACCCTTTTCTACAAGACATTTTTCGAATACTTCGAACCAACATCTCGCTGCCTGTTTTAAGCCGTATATAGCTTTATTTAATTTGCAAACTTGATTATTTTGACTGACGACTCCTTCAGGAACTTTCATATAGATTTGCTCCTTTAATGTGCTATTTAAAAATGCCGTCTTTACATCCATATGATGTATCATTAAGTCAAACTGATTTGCAAAAGCTATTACAAATCTGAAACTTGTTATTCTTGCTACAGGTGCAAATGTTTCATTATAATCGACTAAATACTTTTGACTAAAACCACGAGCAACAAGTCGTGCCTTATATCTCGATGGGTTTCCAAACTCATCGTTCTTAATATTAAATACCCATTTACAATCTACAATATTTATATTTTCTGGTCTTTCAACTAATGTCCAAGTCTTATTTATCAACAGAGAATTAAGCTCACTATTGATGGCTTGTTCCCATTTAACTCTATCAACTAAAGTTTTAATTTCGTCAAATGAATTTGGAATTTTGCATATTAACGATTGTGCACACATAAGAAGATCATTTTGCATATCGCATTCTTCATACGATATAGAAGGCTTTTGTTTTATCCTTTCACTCCTCCTAAGCTCAGATTTCTCTTGTACTTCACTCTTATCATTATTAGAAGTGGAAGGCTTATTTACCATATCTGTTTCTATAACAGATTCATTAGGTTTTTTTCCTAATTTTACTTCTGAACTTACTTTTACCCTCGACACCGATACATCTGATTTATCACTATCAGATTTATTAGACTCTCCATCTATTTCTACTGATTTTGACTTTATGTCAGATGCATCAGTTTTATTATAGATGTTCTCATCATTTTCAAGTCTTAGTATCGGTCGAGATTTTAAGTAATTTGTTTCGTCCACAATTACATCCCTTACTACAACGAAACCCTCTTTTTCCACATCCCAGACTTTGTAACCATTTGGTTCATACCCAACTAGTATACCTTTCGACGATTTTTCATCGAATTTGCCTTTCCTAGTTTTATTATGAATATAAACCGTTGAACCAAAAACTTTCAAATATCTCAACTTGGGCTTTTTAGTATGCCACAATTCATATGGTGTTTTTGACTCTTTTAAAGCCTTAGTTGGGGTTAAATTAATGAGATACGTAGCAGTCAGCACTGCTTCCCCCCAAAACACCTTATCTAAACTAGCACAACTTATTATTGTGCGTCCCTTTTCAGTTATGGTTCTCACCATGCGTTCCGAAACACCGTTTAATTGTGGAGTTCGTGGGACTGTTAAATGATAACTGATACCTTTTTGTACACAGTAATCTTTCATCTCTTTTGATAAATACTCTCCTCCATTATCACTGTACAAGTTAACAATTTTTAAATTGAAATGAGCCTCACTTTTTGCAACATAATCTTTGAATACGTTAAATACATCTGACTTATATGTAATTAAATATGTGGCACAATAGTGAGTAAATTCATCAACAAACAAAACAAAATAATTTTTGTTGTTTATAGTAGGTGGAGTGATAGGACCACAAACGTCCGAATGAACAATAAATAATGGTCGACTAATATGGCTCTTATCTTTAACCCTTTCAAATGGTAACCGTGCTTGCTTACCGTTTATGCAAGCTTCACATAGATTATTATCCGGTATTACCTTTTCTATACATTGCATGTCTTCAACCATTTGTTTATTTTTTTAATTCTAAGAATTTCGATCTTCCCATGTGGCCCAACCGTCTATGCCACAAATCATAATTGCAACTAACCGTACTATTTACCTGCAAGTTGTTACCTACCCTTTTTATATTTACACTGAAATCAATGGCTGTTAAATTGTTTAAGGGCTTACCAGACATTATGACGTTACCATCTTTTGATATGTGTACACCCTCACTGTCGAATACGATACCCAATCCAGCTTCTTGCATTTTCCGTACCGATAGCAGGTTGTACGGGACTTCGGGACAGTAGAGGACATTTTCCAGCACACCATCTACTCCTTTGTTGCTGGTCACATGGATTATCCCCCTCTTCGTTGCTGTGATGTAAGCGCCGTTCTTCGCCACAGAAATTTTCAGCGGTGGTTGTAGCATCGTAAAGGAGGAAAATAAATTTTCCTGGTTTATTAGATGATCGGAGGCTCCTGAGTCCAATAGAAAAATCACCTTCTCTCCTGTCTTCGGTTGATAATCACCAGCCATGAATGCAAACCCTGAAGCATTATTTTGCGACTGTTCCGTCATTTGCACTGTTTGAACAGTCCTCTTCCTTTCTTCATTGTACTTGCAATTCTTCTTATAATAATAACAGTCTTTTATTTTATGACCATTTCTACCACACTGATGGCATTTCACTGTTTGTTGGCTGTTATTATTCCGAAATTGCTTCTTTTTCTTCCATTTTCCGTGATTAGTCCTGGATGTTTTCTGTCCTTCGTTAACTCCTTTGTTAACTCTTTGCAAGGTATTTGCGTGAAGTACCTTGGAACTCGTGTCACCACTTTCTTCACGCAGTTTTACTTCATGATCCAGAAGTCTTATTTTGACAAAAGCAAGCGTCAAATTATCTTCTGACAATGTTTCAATTGCCGTGATTACCCCGTCATATAAATTTGGAAGAGTTAATAGAAGATGTGCCACTTTGTCTGTCTCTTCCAATTTTGATCCCGCCGCTGATAATTCGGTGATGAGATCTTCAAATATTGTAAAATGACGCACAAGAGGCGTATCGCCTTGCAATTTCAGAGTTAAAAGCTGTTTTCTTATAGCTAGTTGAGTAGCTAAACTCTTTCTTTGATAAATAGCATCAAGATTTTTAAAAATTTCTTTTGCCGTGCTGCCAGTACTCGCGAACACAAGAAAAGAATCCGATAAATATTCTACTATCGTATTTTTCGCAATCCTTTCCGCTCTCAACCATTCGACGGTTAACATATCTGGAGCTTCTTCGTCGATCACCATTAATACGTCTAGTTCACTCATTAAACCACGCACTCTTAGTTTCCAGACACTATACCGTTCACCGTCAAAAGGTTTAATGTTTCTTTTCAATCTCAGATTTTCCATTGTCTTGTCCTTTGGTATATTACTCACAGTTTTTCTTTAAACACTATTTACACTATAATATTACAATAACTATATTAATTGTCACACACTTATAATTTTAAAACACAGTTTATAAAAACGTTCACTGGGCCCATAACCTATTGGAAATGGGTAAAGAAATAAGCAGTAATCAAGTGATATACTTTTAACTAAAAAACTTTGCTTTATTAGCTGAGCTTGGAAGGACGTCGTGTCTCACGGAAAGCTTGACTCGAAGTGAAAGAGAAAGCGCATCTTTGCCTTTAGGCAATTGGAAAAGTCCGTTGGCCACTTCAGATAAAGGGACAGGCCTGCGTAATGTCTCCTACCTCAACAGTTAGGTATAAGCAAAACTCAGCAGACCCATGGGTCCGCTAGCCTCTGGTTTACTGCTCTAGGCAGTGGTTCTCACACGTAACCAGATTCATTTTTGTTCTTACGAACGTAATTGTTACCAACAATCCAACAGCCACAGCTTCAAGGTTTTGCAGCGAAGAAGGGTCCATAGTAAAGTAAAAAATTGTGTATCGAGAAGTTTCTACGTCTCATACTTTTTAAGCTAAAAATGATTGAATTTATTAAATGTAAAAAATGCAAAGTTTCATCAAAATTTTGAGGAAAAGCAAGCACAGCGCAAAGAGTTTTGCAGATTTCTTCATGCCGATACACAATTTTGTTGGTCGCATGTTACTCTTGAAGCATGCCAAGCCGCAAGAGAATCAAACTAACAGTTTTGCGCAAGGAACATTAAATATATTAAAAAAGTAAGTTTTGAGATAAATGCATTTTAAATCTAAAGAGTAAATTCCAGAGCATTTTTCCTTTTTGTATAGTCTAAAATTCACCTGGTTGATATGCATTCTCTTCTGTTGTCTCTGTCTATAGCGCTACTTATAGCTGTTTCAGATACAACTTCCCCAGCTGTTTGTTTCCTCAATGTCATTGAGCGTACACAACCCATATTAATTTTGCAACCCTACAAGAAAATATCAAATTGATAAAATATATGTTTTCTGCAATCACTTTATAACCTATAATAATAGCACGCTTCACTCTACTCTTACTCTTGCGATATTTTCGGCTAATGAGGTCTATTTCACTCGTTTTATACAAGCTAAGTTCACTGCACTGTAAAATCTCACTCTGTATTCTCACGTAAACCGGAGTTTTGAAAGATTTAAAAAAATATGGTGTCTAGCGCCCGGAGAGACTGACCTCTGTCGGCAGCCACTGACTCTTTTGGGCCCGCTTAGAGAGTTATCTAACCGAAACACGAATGTTTTGGTTTTCGACTCTTTCGCAACGTTTTGGAAGAATATGTTTTTCTGGTAGACAGACAACACTAAATGTCAAACCATGTTGTGTACAGTTGAACAAGGGTTCAGACTTGCCAAAAATGCAAAAAAAAATTCTTAGAAATGGTCGAAAATCGCGATTTTTTCAGTGTCCTCTTCCCTTAAGGACAAAAACATTATTACACTATTTCAATACTTGTGTGAGACCAGTCCTGTAACGCGATTGAGCCGATTGCAGAGCTTGCAACCGTAGATAGCGCTCTCACAGAATTTACCAATACACATATGCGCTTTACCATGGATATACTTTGTTGATCGTAACAGAATGTTGCTCCAGCTTTGATGTCTGGGGAAGGCAGCGACTCCCCTATCAATGTTGCGCTTCTTCCAGGCTCGTGAACGATGCTTTACTGCGGGATGTTTATCGCACTTCATTGGGAGAGGCGGCCAGGATCCGCTTTCATCGACAGTCAGACCGCACTGCTACTTTTTTTTTTTTTTTTTTTTTTTTTTACGTGGGGAAAATGCATTACGCACACCCGGCGAGATGTTGTGTGCCGGGTAGTGTGGGACTCCTTGCAGGTGTCGGTCCCGCAAGTTTACCCACTAAAAACCACCACGACCCCCCTCAATCATCTAAATTCTAAATTTTGGAAAGGTATGAATATTGAATCAACAAGAGAACCTCGAAATCTGAATGTTGTTGTCATCATAAAGACAGATTTTACATATACCAGAAACATTGGACAAGTATTTTATTTGCATGTCGGAAGAGTGGAGTGAAGTAGAGGGAAAATTTTAACGTTATCTGAAGTTTCGAATTTCACACATTTATGCACTATTTCCGCTACACTAAAAATTTGACGAGGACCCATGTTATTGGATGGCGTTTGATAAATTCCTAATTCGGAGGACTCACAGGGATCACTATAAAAATCTATCAATTGTAAAAATTTTCGGCCTATTATTTTATGCTGGTTTTCATGAACGATAATATTTTCTACAATAACAATGCTGCCATCATTGAGACGGCAGCAATTGTTAGGGTGCCGGTTCTGTAAAATAAAATTGCTGAAACTAATTCGTTTAAATTGCTTCGCGTTATTAACACCTTCTATTAATGGACCGCGAAAATGTTCCTTTTGGAAAATCGGATATACAGACTGATTATTTACTGCTTCTATATTAAAATGTGACTTCTCTAGGTGCCGTTTCACGATCTGTTGCAAAGGTTTCTCACTCTTCCTAATACATTTTTTAACACTTTGCAAAAAGTTTTCAAACGGAAAACAACTAAAATCATCAAGAGGTCCGTGATTTTTGACATCGTCTACCAAATGCAAGAGATTATGAACGTTATGTGAAACGTGGTTTGTGCCGTATAAAATTTCGAAGGTTGTAACAAAATACCGTAATAATTGTGCTGCATACTCGAGATGAATAAAATGTTTTCTGTGTGACAAAATGGTAAATGCGACGTGAAGGGAAAGAAAATTTGAATACCTATCGTCATCTATATTTTTTAATAAAACTACTGGCCCGGTGTACAATAAAAATTGACGGAATTCAGTTGCTTTCCACCGTTTTAAAGTAACCAAAGTTCGAGGTTTTCTCATAAATTCTCTGGGCATGCTAGTAGCTATTTCTATTAAGGCTAGTGATATATTGCATTGAGATTTTAATGATATTCTGGTCTTCGGTTTGCCACAACACCACAGAGAGAGCAACTTTTTCACTACCCCCAGGCAAATCAAATGCATATAATCTAACGGAAACGAATGAATCATGTCGATGCCAGGAATTCTTTCTATAATCGACGTTCCAGTATGGTGATGTTTGTCAGATTTGGATCTGAAATCATCATCAGTCCTTAAACGGAGATTATTTGTCCCAGGAAAGCACGTTCTCTTATCTATATTCTTACCTACTATATGGCATTTGGTGCAGGAGGAATAGCCGGCATGGCCTTTTGTATATTTAAGAAATGACTTCGCGGGTACGTCGCATATGAATGATTTTATTTTTAAATTATAAAAATGGTCGTTAATATAAATCCCGGTATTAATTAAATGTATGGCTTCTTTGGCGAAATCTTCTCGAAAAATGTTAGCATCATTAGGTTTTTCATACCCATGATATGTGCAAATCATAGATACTTCATTGCATCCCGCAATGCAGGCTAAAATGGGGTAGACTTGACTTTTGGAACTTTTGCAAAGCGGTAAACCGTCCACATTGATATTGATATAAATTGTGTTCTTTTCGATACGGGATAAATCTACGGACTGAACGAGTTTTAAAATGCTGGATTCTAAACCAAAATGGTAATACTGCCCTGGATCGACACATTTAATCTGTACATTCCTGGGAGTTTTTAAAAGAGTCCTGGCATCCGCGGGTAAATGACTTGAAATTGATTTCTTTAAAATGGGTAATAAATCGTTAATGGCTGTATGAGTAATATTATGTTTTATAGCCCACTCTGCTAATGAATTGGATAAATTGGGACTATCGGTGGTCTCAGAATTTCCGAATGTGGCGAAATTTTCAATTTCTTCCACATTCTCACGGAATCTTACATCACTCTGAGTGATATTAACAGAAGGTTGAGAATTAATGTCAGGTGAAATGGTATTTGTAGTGGTATTGAGATCGGAAGATGTTGATTGAGAAACTGACTGTGAACAACTAGTGCCAGGTAGGAGTGAATATGGGAAAGTAGCATCTGATGGTGTTGTGGCTCGGATTTCCTGAAGGGAACTATTTTGAGATCTCTTGGCACGCATATAGTACTTCTGTAATTTTATTTTGCCAGTCATTATTGCGGTAAAAAAGGAAATAGATAGAACTGATTGTACAGTTGGGAAGAGAATAGCGTAATGGAAGAAAATGGATATAAAACTTACGTGTAATAAAAGCGACCCTTGTATATCCTTGAATGTTAAAGAAACACAACACTTTGTAAAACTAAATAAATGTACGACGTTTAAAATGTCACACTTTACCTTCGACGGTTCAGCTGTAACTACCGTGTCGCTTGCAGTGATACCAGAATCGAGGGTTTTCGCCCACGGGCGCTACCCCCACTCCACGACCAAACGTACCCCCCCCCTCCCCTCCTAGCGCCTGTACCGCACCAATCAAGCATACCCGTCCCTCCACCTGGCCGGCCGCGGCGTGGCGCTCCCTGCGAGAATTCGTTTTCCCGACATCGAATAAAAAAATATAAAAAAAAATTTATGTTAAACGATTTTATTAAAAATGCGCTAAAAACTAAAAAATGATTCTTTTCTTGTACTGCAATTTCGATGGTGTTTTTTCACTTTAAATAAACTCGACGAGCAGGATATGTCGAAACAGAATATGAATCAATTTAATACAGGATCGAGCGACGAAATGAATTTGTTGTGACATATCCTGCTCCACGATTTTATTTAAAGTGAAAAAACTCCATCGAAACTGCAGTACAAGAAAATAATTATTTTTTAGTTTGTAGTGCATTTTTAATAAAATCATTTAACATAAAATTTTTTTATATATATTTTTTATTTTCTAGGGTTTAGTGTTTATGAGTTTCCCCTCAACTCGATCGCAAGGGTTGAGGAATTAGATGAAATTTTGCAAGATGAGCAAAATTTCCAAGCTGCAAGTCCCAGTAGCAGCAGCAACGCTACTGATGGGCTTTTGCAAAAAATAATTGAGGAGAATACTAAAATCATCGCTCAGAACCATTCAATGATATCGCAAATGAACTTATTGAAAGTTTTATTAATTAATACCAGGGAACGGGTGAATGCCCTGGAAAAAATCAGGCGCATCAACAGTGATCGGGAAGGAGCACTTCTCCGAAAAATTCAGTTACATAGAGTTTCCCCTCAATTCAATTACAAAGCTTGAGGAATTCGAAGAAATTTGGCGAGATGAGCAAAATTTTTAAGGTGCACACCCCAGTGGCAGCAGCAGCAGCAACGCTACTGATGGGTACTTAAAAACCATAATAGAACAAAACCGTACAATAATACAACAAAATAATTTGCTGATCACATTATTGATAGAAACGATGGAAAATAAACCAACTGCACCTATGGTTGTTAAAAAACAACCATTTCTTCTCAAGTTTCAAAATTTGAACTTTCCAATAAACTCTGTTGAGAAGGTGAAAGAACTGGAAGAAATTTAATAAAATGAATATAATTTCCAAGACGCAGTAAGTAAAATATCATTGTTAATATTATAACGAAGCACCGCTCGGTTAAATTAAAATGAGTTTATGTTATTCTTCAATCTAGTAGTTCGATGTATGTTTCTACATATTTAGTCAGGTCCAGACCTGAATGAGTATACGCTGAGCAGGCTGAATGCCCACGAATATTCTGACGTGGACGGGTGAAACGGTAGCCAGGGCCGCATGCTTCTACGTCGGAAAAGGGGAGCGTGAACGCATATGCTAGTGTGGACGTGTCATTCGTGGTGTCGTCGGCGCATGCGACCCGACTCGCGAATGCCGGCGAAGGCACATGGCCTGAGCCGACCGTTGTCGGTTTTCTTCCACACGTCAAAGGGAGTTTGGAGTGCATTGCGTTCAGCGTGAAAGATAGAGGCAGAGATGTGATACTTTTCTAAAATCTTCGATGCTCGGATTTTCATGATATTGAAATACATATATGGTAGTCCATATGAAATTAGGGAGGGTTAAGTCCTCATTTTTGCAGATTCGAAATTGTTTAAAAAATACAAATTTTCAAAGTTCCTTGCTTCCGGTGATTTTTACGAAACCCGCCTACAGAAATTAATTTTAATGACCTACATTATTGAAGGCATAGGCTTGCGTCTTTTTTTTTAATCGTGAAGGATGGATCTATGTGAATAAATTTAATCCATTGCTAATATTGTCATAAACAGATAATCAAAAATTTAAAAATTACATTTTGATTAATAATAATGCAATTAACATATGATAGACTTTAAAGCTCTATTTTACTGAATAATTTGTCTTTCTTTTCTTCACTACACCCTGCATTGTTCTTAATTCATACAGCCTGACCGACTCGCTGTTGTGTTAAAAAATCACACGAGATTACTCGCGGGGGGCAGCAATACGCCTCGTGGAGGGACGCAGGTAGAAAATGGGGTGTCCGCTGACTGCGCGTGATCCCAACTGTGACGTCTTCCCTGCGAATTGGAGACTGATCCCTTATCTCAGAATTGCAATATCAAAACAAAAGGACGCACTGACATGTGCGCTGCGAGAAAACGTGAGCCATAAAGAAAAAATATTACTATGAAGAGGTGAAAGCGTTGCGTCTGCAACGAATGCAGGTCCGATTGGTCATAATATAATCTCCCCCCTACGCCTCACCCTTTCTCGCAGTGCATACGCCTATACCTGACCTGTTTTTGTTTTGATACTTCGATAATTCGTCGTTATTGTCCCGTTTTTACCATGTGTAGTACACCCGGTGAGTATCCCCACCATTTCTTGGAATCCTTCGGTCGAGAGTGAGAGAACGAAAGAGTCGACGGGAACTTCGTGTCAACTGTTTCATTCCCTTTCGCTCGCTCTGCGGAATTCTCAATCGCGGCATCGACCGCACGGAATAGTGTCCGCATCGCTTCGTACGCCCGCTGCCAGCCCCGTTCGTCGGGTTTATTACGACGAATTACTGTATCGGAGCGCGTGATTACTCGAAAGATATCGGATCCGTCTTCAATTTGAAGGGAAGACGACGCAGGCGGGAACCAGGCGTCCTTCCAGCCTGCAGGTGGCGAATTGCTGGTGGACAATACTTTTTAATTGCTATATTGGTGACATCTTTTTCATATGCATGAAAGTAATTGTAGTTTTAATATAATTATGAAACACACATTGGGAACACCGTTCCTCGAAAAGGGAAATGCCTCATCTAGTTGCGCTAAGTTCGCGGTTTATGGCCGTATTGTCCCGCGAGTCGGCGTCGCGATTAACAACAGTACCTACGTGCGGGTCCGAAGCCATCGTACGTACTATCCGGCGACAGAGCAATATACGGATTAACAAGGACTGAACGATGTCTAAAATTCTTAAAGACCCCATAAAATTGATTGCCCTTTAGAAATCTGGCAAACAGAGGTTGTCGAAACGTTCTTGAAAAAATAATAAATTACCCATCGTAAAGAATGAATGAATTTTTGCCTGGCTCTGAGCCCGCTTTTATCTCGACGCACGTGAGAAGAATGCCACCAATATAGCAACTACAAAGTATTATCCACTATCAATACGCCTCCTGCAGAGACAGAGGAAGAAAATGGATTATCCGCTGACTGCACGTGGTTCAAATTAAAGACGGATCCCTTATCTCTCGAGTATAAACACACGTTCTGCCCGGCGCGCACGCGGATGCTTGACGCGTACTGTATAACCAATATGAATTGCGGGAATTTTTTTTCGGTTACTTCTCTCGTGTGCAGTTCACATTCCCCGTGATTCCTAACGCTGAAAGGCATTTGCCCCCGTTTAATATTACTGTTCCTCATTTTCTTGTAATCACAATTACAAACATGGTTCCACGAATTCCACTACTCAACCCCTTTCCACGGGCCCCTTTTTACCTCGTGCTTTGCGCTGCAAGTTCGCGAATTTGCCCGTTTTAACCGCCGGATCAGCACTATTCGAAGTGATAAAGCCACTAGCACCGCGTACCTAGTAGTTAACCGGGCCTTACAATCCCAAGAGAAAGGACAAATCTTTCGCCCGAGTGTCGGTAGTTCACAACTGTAAGTAATCGAAATCGATATAAGTGAAACAAACTGATATTTATAAATTTGATTATTATGAAAAAAGTGTCATTGACCCAGAGCAGATTGTTCTTAATAGAATATACAGAGCGAGCAATTGTCTTATCTGAAACTGACCGCATCATTGTCTTTAACACCTCATTTTCTCAATTCGCTCATCTTCTTTTCGTAATCTCATCGCTTCTTGATATAGTCATAGTTTTATGTAGCTCATCACACATACTTGTTTTGCATTCCCAGAATAAATAATGGATACATGGACAGTACTCAAGTTCATCGATGACGGTAGGTGTCGAAGTCGTCCCATCCTTATGGGTAGATGAAGAAAAGTGCTTGTTAAGACAAACTGTTTGTTATTTGGGCTCGCATATCTGACGTCGCGACAGCGCGCAGCGGTCAAATCAACAGAGCCGATACTGTTGGGAGAAGGTTCGATTCTCTCTCGCTAGTAAGCAGTCGTTACGAAGCGTCCGTATCGTGAAAATCGAGTGTTTATCAGCAGTGTACTTATTGTCTATTAAACTTATATTCTAACGAAAAGATTAACAGTGCTGTTGGCCGTTATTGACGAAGCATAAAGTGGCGAATGCTTTTAAACAGTGTGAACCTCCCCAACAAACGTTGGCCAACACAGAGTGTAATCACCTTTCGAAATGCCACATTTGGTACGTTCAAATTGCGAGAGAGAATAAATATGCAATTCAATTAATTACTAATATGTACTTCCAGATGACTATAATGAAGCCGGGAAGGCGGCCAAGCTGGTGGCAGAAATGAGTGGTCGCCCGTTGAGAATCGAATCGGAAAAGCTAAAACGGAAATCAAAAATATCGCTGACCAGTGACGATTAGCTGGGTGAGCCCCTTTTACCGACGCCTCCCACAATTTGCCACAGATTCATCGTGTAACCGAATGTTAGGTGGGTAAATACAAAGGGGATGCTATAAAAAATTATAACATCTTGAGCTATTTATATCTTTTTGTTATAATCGGTGAATATACTTACTTAGTATGTACTACTTTGATTTCAGATAACGTTTTTATCCGCGCGGATTAAACACGCGCACATATGACGCGCTGGTGGCCGTAGGGTTTTAGTGGGTAAAAATCCCACACTACCTTGGCAGGGTGTCTTTTGAAGATTTCCCCACGTAAAAAAAAAAAAAAAATTTCAACAAGAAAACCATTGAAGAGCTCACGTTACTCTTAAGGTGAGATCAGACGGCGCGTCGTCTGATCGGTCATGGATCGCCGAATCGGGCTCGCCAAGCCGACTTGCCGAACCTGGACGAGCCGAGCAAGTTCGCCGATTCACGGGCCACAGAATATATTCTACAGATTTAACGAGCTTCACAATGCTTTTTTTTAATCCAAAATGGAAATAACCACCTGATTCGACGATTCTACATTCGACTTTTCTAACTGTTTTCAAAAGGGTTCTGGCATCTGATGGTAAATTATTATTCGGAACTGTTTCCTTGAAAATAGGGATCAAATCATTAATTGCAGAATGTCTAATATTATGTTTCAAAGCCCACTGTGCCTGCAAGAAAGACAAATCTGGATGATTCGTTTCATCTGTAAAGTCTTCAGTGATATTATTGTTACGTAGCCCCTTCAGGTCCATCACTTTCTTCCGTAAAGACGATTCAGCGGAATCGCCTCGCGTGTAGCAATCGCGTTGCGCTTAGCCCGTGGCAACGACCGTAGGGACAACGACCGCGCTCGGCCCGGGCCACGGATATTTCGCAAATATCAAAAAATTAATGAAGCAATCGACAGCTGCCGACAGGGCAGTTTCCCCCATTCCTGGGGACTGTCCGAGGTTCGGCCCGCGACGAAGAACCGCGGAACAGGGATTCGTTTTCGAGAGCTCGTGATAGGAAGTTGTGACGAGCCAGCGGGCCGTCTAGAAACCGCGCCTCGCCGCCACGTAGATACCGCGACACCCGTCCGGACGGTCGAGATCAGCCCTGGGTATCTCCATCCGACAAACCGCGAACGGCCTAGCCGGGAGAGCCCTTGCGCGAGGTACGAACCGCCGTTGACTCCGCGAAGACGTGCGACGGAACGAGAGAGCGAGAACATTGACGGACACCGATTGCGCCGACTTCCGTGTGCTATCCGAGAGCACAGCGAGCGACCACGACCTACGCCAGGTTGACCGACTGACAGAGCGTATGAAGCGATAATCGGCAAGCGTACCGAAACCCGAGCTCATTGCGATAGCAGGGACGGAGCGCCGTCCCTAGGGTATGCTCTTATATTATTTTATCCATCATTCAGAATATATTTTACTATGTTATTTTCCCTTCAATTCCGTGTCACCATTAATTTAATCCCCTTTTCTCCTTATCCTCCCACGGTAAGTTTAGTCAAGGCGTGCTTTAGCACCTTAAAAGAGCGAGAACCCCGCGAGTCACCCTAGCCGCTCAGGGCGATTCGCCAAAAGTCCCTTCAGGACGTAACATTATTAATATTGGAATTATGTTCATCTGAATTAACGATTAATGAATTTTCGAAGACGGTTCGAGAACATCTATTTGCCAGATTTCCAAAGGGCAATCAAGAACGTACTTCCGCGGGTCTTTAAGAATTTAGAGATTATTCGATGCGAACGAATACGCCACCTTTCGTTAATCCGTATATTGCTCTGTCGCCGGATAGTACGTACGATGGCTTCGGACCCGCACGTAGGTACTGTTGTTAATCGCGACGCCGACTCGCGGGACAATACGGCCATAAACCGCGACCTTAGCGAAACGGTCCGGATCACGCGCAGTCAGCGGACACCCCATTTTCTACCTGCGTCCCTCCACGAGGCGAATTGCTGCCCCCCGCGAGTAATCTCGTGTGATTTTTTAACACAACAGCGAGTCGGTCAGGCTGTATGAATTAAGAACAATGCAGGGTGTAGTGAAGAAAAGAAAGACAAATTATTCAGTAAAATAGAGCTTTAAAGTCTATCATATGTTAATTGCATTATTATTAATCAAAATGTAATTTTTAAATTTTTGATTATCTGTTTATGACAATATTAGCAATGGATTAAATTTATTCACATAGATCCATCCTTCACGATTAAAAAAAAAGACGCAAGCCTATGCCTTCAATAATGTAGGTCATTAAAATTAATTTCTGTAGGCGGGTTTCGTAAAAATCACCGGAAGCAAGGAACTTTGAAAATTTGTATTTTTTTAAACAATTTCGAATCTGCAAAAATGAGGACTTAACCCTCCCTAATTTCATATGGACTACCATATATGTATTTCAATATCATGAAAATCCGAGCATCGAAGATTTTAGAAAAGTATCACATCTCTGCCTCTATCTTTCACGCTGAACGCAATGCACTCCAAACTCCCTTTGACGTGTGGATGAAAACCGACAACGGTCGGCTCAGGCCATGTGCCTTCGCCGGCATTCGCGAGTCGGGTCGCATGCGCCGATGACACCACGAATGACACGTCCACACTAGCATATGCGTTCACGCTCCCCTTTTCCGACGTAGAAGCATGCGGCCCTGGCTACCGTTTCACCCGTCCACGTCAGAATATTCGTGCGCGCTCAGCCTGCTCAGCGTATACTCATTCAGGTCTGGACCCGGCTTTAAACGGCTTTCGCCCCTACGGTGTAGGACCTATGCGGATTCAGGGACTCAAGGACTCCGGCGTGGGACATGGTTGGACAACACACGTACAGGAGAGGTGGTAATGTGTGCGTGAATTGACGCCAGCGCGAAACCAGCCACGCGGTGGCAACGCGAAACTAATGTGACGTCACAGGTGGACTCTGAGCCACGTAAAAAGCGCCTTCTCTGGAACCCGGCGTGGCCCCTCTAAATTTCAGGCAGAGTCCACCGGCCACGGCTGCTATTGGTCAGAAGGAAACACCTACAGAGAGCGGTGGTTGGCCGCGGCGTTACTCGCTTGGCGCTGGCGTCGATTCGTCTCCAATCATATCCAATCGTGCGTAGTACCTATTCGCGTCCGTGGCGCATTTGATTTGGCTTGGCGCTGACGTTGGCTCGTCTGTGACGTCACATTCATTCGCGTTGTCGCCACTTGGCTGGCTTCGCGCTGGCGTCAATTCACGCACACATTACCACCTCTCCTGTACGTGTGTTGTCCAACCATGTCCCACGCCGGAGTCCTTGAGTCCCTGTGCGGATTTATGCTACTACCAATAAAATAATAAAACGTTTCGTACCGACCGTAGCAAAGTATAATGACATGCCACGTTTATTTCTTAAGGACCTCCGCTGAATTGTACACTCAGCTCAAACGATTGTGGCCGTTCGAGATTCGATTGCATTCGAGGTTACCAGGGCGGTTTTTTTTACATCGCTAACATTCTACAGTATTTCATGAACATGGTGAGGACACTGCCAAGCCACAGGGTCCCGTCTAGAACAGTTCTAATTCATGTTGAAACACCACTGTGGCGGTATCTGCCTATGATCGTAATAATCTGCGCGATCGGCTATGTTCGCGATGCTGTAGCGTAAATAACACCATGAATAAATGTCACATGACTTTTTTATTGGAATGAACCTCAAAAAAAAAATCATAATAATTTTGACACTATAAACCATAAAGTTCTAATGTCCAAACTAAATAAATCAACGGATTTATAATGGAAGACACAAATAAATAAAGCGGGATGGTAGGGTAGTAAAGAAAAGAATGGAAACGAATGTTACATAGGTATTTCGTAGAGATGGCAGGGGTTAGGAAAGCACAGTACTGAGATGAATAAAGCCTTGTGGTATTTTATTCGTAGCAGTCTTCATACATTAAAATCTAAGACGCTCATTATTAGTGGAAATGTGTAGAGCAAAGAAATACGCATTTATTTCAAAATCTACTATCCATTATTTTATGTTAACAGCGGGAAAATAAACATAACCGAAGCAATGTAAATTAAATTTTGTGACAGGACTGCGCGAACGTGTCTCATTAATAATCATCCGTTTACTTCACGCTATATCTGCCACAGTGGTGTTTCAACATGAATTAGAACTGTTCTAGACGGGACCCTGTGGCTTGGCAGTGCCCTCACCATGTTCATGAAATACTGTAGAATGTTAGCGATGTAAAAAAAACAGCCCTGGTAACCTCGAATGCAATCGAATCTCGAACGGCCACAATCGTTTGAGCTGAGTGTACGTGTCTTGTATTTTTTTCGCCGAAGTTATTAAACACGACCTTTCGTTGGAAAAAGAATTTCAAACAACGAGACGCGTATTTTCGTTGTAATTGTCACCACATGAAATGAGACAAATTCAATGGAATGAATTTTGCCGTACTTGCTCCTTTTTCACGCAGATCGTTCGTTCACCCCTTAGAGCACTAAGGTTCACCCTTGAGTCCTGACGTGAGCTGCTTACGTTCAATATTAATTACGCCATTGTCTCGTAAGATTTCTGCCACTTCCTTTCTCCCAATACCCGAAACGCGTTTCTTTTAACGGGCTAACAATTTCACGGTCCCAGGTTTATCTAACATGAGAAAGACCATGATTCTAGTGTTCATTAATAAAATAGTAGTTAGGCTATGCCGATTCTGGACCAAGTGGAGGCGAGGGGGTGAGGCGGGGCGGGGGGAGGTACCGCGCTCTTCCGCGAGATGGGCGAGGGGGTGAGGCGGGGAGGGGGGTACCGAGTTCGTAGGTGAGGGGGATGACGTCACAGGGGAGGGGGATTCCAAGATGGCGTCGACCGAGTTCGTAGGTGAGGGGGATGACGTCACAGGGGAGGGGGATTTTCAAAATTTTCAAAATGGCGTCGCGCGGGCAGGTCGAGTTCGTGGGCGAGGGGGTTGACGTCACGGGGGAGGGGGAGGATTTTCAAATTTTCAAAATGGCGTCGCGCGCATTTCGTGTTGGCGCCACCTACTGGACGTTTAAGGTACTTTGGGCCCGCGTCGGTATTTGGGCCCGTCTTGGTAAATTTTCCAGGTTTTCCATACATTTCGTATTGGCGCCACCTACTGGACGTTTAAGGTACTTTGGGCCCGCGTCAATATTTGGGCCCGTCTTGGTAAATTTTCCAGGTTTTTCATACATTTCGGATTGGCGCCACCTATTGTACGTTTAAGGTACTTTGGGTCCGCCATGGTAAATTTTCCAAGGTTTTCATACGTTTCGTGCTGACGTCACCTGTTGCATGTCTAAGGTATATTTGGGCACGCGTCGCCGCCGCGCAATCTCCGTACGTGTGCGGGGATCGGTGCGCAGGCGCGACCGCGACCGATTCGTGGAAATTCAAATCGCGTCTTCGATGATGATTTCTGAGAAAGAGGGTGGACCATGATTTCTGAGAAAAGATAAGGAAATATTTGAATTCGTGGGACCGATACAGCACACGTGCAATGATATAAACATAGAGCGATAATTATTATAAATCAATCATCGCGATAGCCCATGGAATAAACATTGCACCGCGACATGCAGTGTGTTTACATCTGAACAGGATCGAACACGTTTCGGGCGCCTACGTGCACACTCTTCGTGCCGTGTGTTTATGTTTCAATCGTGGGACCGATGCAGCCCACGTGCAATGGTGTATACATATAGCGATAATTATTGTAAATCAATCGGTGCGATAACCCTTGGAATAAACACGATATTGCATTCCATGATAATTTCGGAGAAAGAGGGTGCGTTTATATACATATATATCTGAGCATTGACTTTTCCCAAGACTAGGACCTCTAAGAAGTACCCTCGAGAAAACGCAATGTCCCCGAAACAATAAATTAGGCATTCCTTTCACGCGAGCAGCTAAGCGATAATTATTCGGGGTAGAGTTCCAAGTATTTTCACGATCGAGAACACGGCGACGTCTCAAGCACCCTTCTCGAGGGTCTACAAGTCAAGCGTCGTGGGAGCGTGTAAGGGCGAAAAGAATTTGTACATAGACCCGCAGACATCTGGTTTACAGTAAATCAGTGTCATGGTCAAGCGTCGTGGGAGTGTGTAAGGGCGAAAAGAATTCGTACATAGATTTTCATGATTTTAGTAATTTATTTAACTTAGTTATCCCACTGGTCAACATCATCGTTGAATATAGCATCATCAATATCGTTCGTAAAGAATGCATTGTCGGTGATTTCAGTAAATAAATCAACATCAGTAAAAAATACATCAACTTGCGATGGCGTACTCGTATTAAAATCAGACTCGTTAACCTGAACTGCATTGTCACGAACTTCAATCCCCGATATTGTATTGGCATTAATTGCGAAGTCGTCGATTTGTTCCGCATTGGTACATTTCCGCCATACAACAGATTGTGGGGCCTTCTCCCAGCTCGACGGAGCCACATCATCCGGATCATCTTCACCAATGATGAATGAAGTTCGCCTATGCACATCTAGCCAAAAATACATACTCCCGTATTCACTACGCGGTAAATAGTTGTTTTCGCAGTCACCATTATAGAACACCTTCAAATAAACATCCTCATCATCATCATCATCCTCATCCTCATCGTAAAGATCTTCTGCCTTGTGAAATTCACCACCTCGAATTTCTTCGCATTGCACAGCGACATCCAGGCACGTTACATATATTTTGGGATGGGATGCGCGACTGGGGATCGCAGCAGCAACTTCCCGATACAAATCCACGGGTATAGACATAATCTGAAACCGAATATTTCCTTACAACTCTCAAAAGTTGCGAACACTCTCAAAAGTTGCGAACTCTCCCAACACAACGATTCACTAAAAATATGGCGGTGGAAACTTACGGTATCAATCGATGAATTTTGTGTGCGTTGGATGGCGAATGATACAACAACAACAACAACAATAAATTTTTAAAACGTTTCTTTTAGTAACGTATGACCCGACTGATGCAGTAGCACGAGAGAACTGATTTTAACGCGGGCATTCTCTGATCATACATACCAAAACATACAGCAATAATTATTGGGGTTAGAGTTCCGAGTATTTTCATGACCGAGGTGGCTGTAAGTTAATCGTCGCGATAGCCCATGGAGTAAACACAACATTGGACCGCGCCATGCAGTGTGTTTATAGTAGGTAAACGACCGTGTAAGGGTGAAAAGAGTTCGATATAGGCCCGTGGGTATCTGATTGATGCGAGCCCTTCATCCGCGATGTCGCAGTTGGACCACCAAACGCTTATGATCGAGAAGCATAAGATCCGCGACGTGTTAAGCCCACAGTCATTATTCGAGACGTCGTGGAGCATTATCGTTCAAAACGGATTTATGCAATTGTCGCATCACCATCGTCAATTGCTACGCCATATCGCGCGATACAGTACTGCGAGCAAATGCACATTGTATTGCATTGTTGGTGATAAAGACGTGCATCGCAAGCACGTGAAGTACTTTACCGCGATCGTGTGTACACCGTTAACGCTTCTGCAAGACATTCAGAACGGTACGGTCGAAGTGTACAAAGTGTTGTGCCCTCGAACATTGACTATCACCGTGGACTCGTTTTTGTGTCGTGAATTAGCAAGATTTTTGGATGAGCACCCGACACCGATTGTGCAACTACACTCGAAGCGTCTGATTTTGTGGTTGCGCGACTACATTCGATTGAACACCAATTTGAGGACGCGGGCAATCAGCGAATTTCAGAAGACTCTGTATAAATTAATGAATAACGCAGTGTATGGAAAAACGATGGAGAATGTGCGGAATCGCGTAGATGTGCGACTGGTGACGCGGTGGGACGGTCGTTACGGTGCGGAAGCGCTGATCGCGAAGCCGAACTTCATAGTCGCACGATCTTCTCCGAACAGTTAATCGCCATCGAAATGCGTAAATTAAAAGTTAAGTTTGATAAACCAATATACGTGGGAATGAGTGTACTGGACGTATCGAAAGAATGCCTGTACGAGTTCCATTACGCGTATATGCGCGCGAAGTTCGGTGATAAGTGTAAGGTCCTGTACACCGACACCGATAGTTTAATGTATAGCGTGGAATGCGAGGATGCGTATGAAACGATGAAGCGTGACGTCGCCCGATTCGACACGAGTGATTACGCGGTGAACAATCCGTACGGTATGCCCCGCGAAAACACAAAGGTGCCGGGACTCATGAAAGATGAGAACAACGCGTTGATGACCGAGTTCGTCGGATTGAGGTCTAAGATGTACGCAACTAGAACGTTTAACGCGGCAGTGGGGTCTACGAGTGAGACTAAAAAAGTGAAGGGTGTGCGGAGACACGTGGTCGCGAATCATGTACAATTCGACGATTACATTCGTTGTCTCCGCGATCTCACCGAGAAATCGATTCGGCAGAACAATATACGCTCCAAAGAGCATCATGTGTATACCGTGAGTCAGGAGAAGAACGCTCTCAGTCCGTTCGACGACATGCGGTGTATTTTAGCCGATCGAGTCGACACCTTTCCGTGGGGTCATTATCGAATCCCCGAGCTCAAGACACACGAACGTCTCCAGCTTGACCCCGATGAGTCCCTCGACAATTCCATTGTTTAGTATGTTTGCATGTTCAGTATGTTTGCATGTTTAGTATGTTTGCATGTTCAGCATGTTTGTATGTTTAGTATGTTTGCATGTTCAGTATGTTTGCATGTTTGCATGTTTAGTATGTTTGCATGTTTTGTATGTTGTATGTTTGCATGCACATATATATATACGTTTCTTTCTTTGGTTATTTATTTATGGATATATGTATATCGTAGAATAGTTAAAATTGTATATAGCGTGGAATAGCTAAAATTGTATATAGCGTGGAATACCTAAAATTGTATTTTATACGCGACGGTATATATGTATATTTTTTTTTTCATACTTTTAAGATTAATTGTACGCACATACGAGAAGGTGAAGGAGAATGTGAAAAATTGAATAAACGGACACTGTTTATCTATTTATATGTATGTATTTATTTTTCATTCATTTATTTTAGTAACATCGAGTGCGTTTGTGATCGTGAATCATTGAATATCCTTGTTGCTTATCCACGAGTTCCGCGACGAATCGAATCCGAGCCACTTAACGTACACCTGGTTTCCTATACGACGAATAATCTTCTCGACCAGATAGACGTCCGGATTCGCGACCGAATGTAGTTCGTACTCGTAGAATCCACCCGAGATCGGCTCTCCTGCGGAATCGCGCAGAATGTACGTCACCGGACACGTTGGTTGTACGGTTATGATTTCAAACACCTCGGTTGACCAGTTCGGGGTGTACCCCTTCTCGAAGAGAGTCTTGAACTTGCTCACGCGTACCTTGTCACCAACTTTAAATTTCGCGCGTCATCTAACTCCTTCCGATGCGGAGGGTGGAGGGGATCAGGTTCTCCGTGACCGTAGTACGATCGACCGAATTTTGCGTACATATCATACAGGAGCGCGTATTTATACTTATCGAAATCTAAGTTCGAGTCGTCGTACGGATACGTCTCGGAATTTGTCGAACGGCGTCAGAGTACTGAACGCTGTGGTCACATTGCATTCGGTTTTCGTTTAGGATACGGACCACACGTACTTGCTGAACATACCGATACTCGCGAGTTGATGTTGATGTTGTCGGAGTTGACGTTGGCGTTGTCGATGTTGCTGTTATCTATGTTTTTGTTGTCGATGTTATTGTTAATGTTGTTGTTGTTGTTGTCGATGTTGTTTTTTATGGCGTTAGGAGGAATATGGGTAAACAATTGCAGGTTAGTTCTGATAAAATTTCGGTATTGGGTTAGTTCTAAAAAATTTTTGACGATGGGCTAGGTCTGGAAATTTTGTATAACCTAGACCAATACCGAAATTTTTTCAGAACTAACCCAATACCGAAATTTTATCAGAACTAACCTGCAATTGTTTACCCATATTCCTCCTAACGCCATCAAAAACAACATCGACAACAACAACAACAACATTAACAATAACATCGACAACAAAAACATAGATAACAGCAACATCGACAACGCCAACGTCAACTCCGACAACATCAACATCAACTCGCGAGTATCGGTATGTTCAGCAAGTACGTGTGGTCCGTATCCTAAACGAAAACCGAATGCAATGTGACCACAGCGTTCAGTACTCTGACGCCGTTCGACAAATTCCGAGACGTATCCGTACGACGACTCGAACTTAGATTTCGATAAGTATAAATACGCGCTCCTGTATGATATGTACGCAAAATTCGGTCGATCGTACTACGGTCACGGAGAACCTGATCCCCTCCACCCTCCGCATCGGAAGGAGTTAGATGACGCGCGAAATTTAAAGTTGGTGACAAGGTACGCGTGAGCAAGTTCAAGACTCTCTTCGAGAAGGGGTACACCCCGAACTGGTCAACCGAGGTGTTTGAAATCATAACCGTACAACCAACGTGTCCGGTGACGTACATTCTGCGCGATTCCGCAGGAGAGCCGATCTCGGGTGGATTCTACGAGTACGAACTACATTCGGTCGCGAATCCGGACGTCTATCTGGTCGAGAAGATTATTCGTCGTATAGGAAACCAGGTGTACGTTAAGTGGCTCGGATTCGATTCGTCGCGGAACTCGTGGATAAGCAACAAGGATATTCAATGATTCACGATCACAAACGCACTCGATGTTACTAAAATAAATGAATGAAAAATAAATACATACATATAAATAGATAAACAGTGTCCGTTTATTCAATTTTTCACATTCTCCTTCACCTTCTCGTATGTGCGTACAATTAATCTTAAAAGTATGAAAAAAAAAATATACATATATACCGTCGCGTATAAAATACAATTTTAGGTATTCCACGCTATATACAATTTTAGCTATTCCACGCTATATACAATTTTAACTATTCTACGATATACATATATCCATAAATAAATAACCAAAGAAAGAAACGTATATATATATGTGCATGCAAACATACAACATACAAAACATGCAAACATACTAAACATGCAAACATGCAAACATACTGAACATGCAAACATACTAAACAATGGAATTGTCGAGGGACTCATCGGGGTCAAGCTGGAGACGTTCGTGTGTCTTGAGCTCGGGGATTCGATAATGACCCCACGGAAAGGTGTCGACTCGATCGGCTAAAATACACCGCATGTCGTCGAACGGACTGAGAGCGTTCTTCTCCTGACTCACGGTATACACATGATGCTCTTTGGAGCGTATATTGTTCTGCCGAATCGATTTCTCGGTGAGATCGCGGAGACAACGAATGTAATCGTCGAATTGTACATGATTCGCGACCACGTGTCTCCGCACACCCTTCACTTTTTTAGTCTCACTCGTAGACCCCACTGCCGCGTTAAACGTTCTAGTTGCGTACATCTTAGACCTCAATCCGACGAACTCGGTCATCAACGCGTTGTTCTCATCTTTCATGAGTCCCGGCACCTTTGTGTTTTCGCGGGGCATACCGTACGGATTGTTCACCGCGTAATCACTCGTGTCGAATCGGGCGACGTCACGCTTCATCGTTTCATACGCATCCTCGCATTCCACGCTATACATTAAACTATCGGTGTCGGTGTACAGGACCTTACACTTATCACCGAACTTCGCGCGCATATACGCGTAATGGAACTCGTACAGGCATTCTTTCGATACGTCCAGTACACTCATTCCCACGTATATTGGTTTATCAAACTTAACTTTTAATTTACGCATTTCGATGGCGATTAACTGTTCGGAGAAGATCGTGCGACTATGAAGTTCGGCTTCGCGATCAGCGCTTCCGCACCGTAACGACCGTCCCACCGCGTCACCAGTCGCACATCTACGCGATTCCGCACATTCTCCATCGTTTTTCCATACACTGCGTTATTCATTAATTTATACAGAGTCTTCTGAAATTCGCTGATTGCCCGCGTCCTCAAATTGGTGTTCAATCGAATGTAGTCGCGCAACCACAAAATCAGACGCTTCGAGTGTAGTTGCACAATCGGTGTCGGGTGCTCATCCAAAAATCTTGCTAATTCACGACACAAAAACGAGTCCACGGTGATAGTCAATGTTCGAGGGCACAACACTTTGTACACTTCGACCGTACCGTTCTGAATGTCTTGCAGAAGCGTTAACGGTGTACACACGATCGCGGTAAAGTACTTCACGTGCTTGCGATGCACGTCTTTATCACCAACAATGCAATACAATGTGCATTTGCTCGCAGTACTGTATCGCGCGATATGGCGTAGCAATTGACGATGGTGATGCGACAATTGCATAAATCCGTTTTGAACGATAATGCTCCACGACGTCTCGAATAATGACTGTGGGCTTAACACGTCGCGGATCTTATGCTTCTCGATCATAAGCGTTTGGTGGTCCAACTGCGACATCGCGGATGAAGGGCTCGCATCAATCAGATACCCACGGGCCTATATCGAACTCTTTTCACCCTTACACGGTCGTTTACCTACTATAAACACACTGCATGGCGCGGTCCAATGTTGTGTTTACTCCATGGGCTATCGCGACGATTAACTTACAGCCACCTCGGTCATGAAAATACTCGGAACTCTAACCCCAATAATTATTGCTGTATGTTTTGGTATGTATGATCAGAGAATGCCCGCGTTAAAATCAGTTCTCTCGTGCTACTGCATCAGTCGGGTCATACGTTACTAAAAGAAACGTTTTAAAAATTTATTGTTGTTGTTGTTGTTGTATCATTCGCCATCCAACGCACACAAAATTCATCGATTGATACCGTAAGTTTCCACCGCCATATTTTTAGTGAATCGTTGTGTTGGGAGAGTTCGCAACTTTTGAGAGTGTTCGCAACTTTTGAGAGTTGTAAGGAAATATTCGGTTTCAGATTATGTCTATACCCGTGGATTTGTATCGGGAAGTTGCTGCTGCGATCCCCAGTCGCGCATCCCATCCCAAAATATATGTAACGTGCCTGGATGTCGCTGTGCAATGCGAAGAAATTCGAGGTGGTGAATTTCACAAGGCAGAAGATCTTTACGATGAGGATGAGGATGATGATGATGATGAGGATGTTTATTTGAAGGTGTTCTATAATGGTGACTGCGAAAACAACTATTTACCGCGTAGTGAATACGGGAGTATGTATTTTTGGCTAGATGTGCATAGGCGAACTTCATTCATCATTGGTGAAGATGATCCGGATGATGTGGCTCCGTCGAGCTGGGAGAAGGCCCCACAATCTGTTGTATGGCGGAAATGTACCAATGCGGAACAAATCGACGACTTCGCAATTAATGCCAATACAATATCGGGGATTGAAGTTCGTGACAATGCAGTTCAGGTTAACGAGTCTGATTTTAATACGAGTACGCCATCGCAAGTTGATGTATTTTTTACTGATGTTGATTTATTTACTGAAATCACCGACAATGCATTCTTTACGAACGATATTGATGATGCTATATTCAACGATGATGTTGACCAGTGGGATAACTAAGTTAAATAAATTACTAAAATCATGAAAATCTATGTACGAATTCTTTTCGCCCTTACACACTCCCACGACGCTTGACCATGACACTGATTTACTGTAAACCAGATGTCTGCGGGTCTATGTACAAATTCTTTTCGCCCTTACACGCTCCCACGACGCTTGACTTGTAGACCCTCGAGAAGGGTGCTTGAGACGTCGCCGTGTTCTCGATCGTGAAAATACTTGGAACTCTACCCCGAATAATTATCGCTTAGCTGCTCGCGTGAAAGGAATGCCTAATTTATTGTTTCGGGGACATTGCGTTTTCTCGAGGGTACTTCTTAGAGGTCCTAGTCTTGGGAAAAGTCAATGCTCAGATATATATGTATATAAACGCACCCTCTTTCTCCGAAATTATCATGGAATGCAATATCGTGTTTATTCCAAGGGTTATCGCACCGATTGATTTACAATAATTATCGCTATATGTATACACCATTGCACGTGGGCTGCATCGGTCCCACGATTGAAACATAAACACACGGCACGAAGAGTGTGCACGTAGGCGCCCGAAACGTGTTCGATCCTGTTCAGATGTAAACACACTGCATGTCGCGGTGCAATGTTTATTCCATGGGCTATCGCGATGATTGATTTATAATAATTATCGCTCTATGTTTATATCATTGCACGTGTGCTGTATCGGTCCCACGAATTCAAATATTTCCTTATCTTTTCTCAGAAATCATGGTCCACCCTCTTTCTCAGAAATCATCATCGAAGACGCGATTTGAATTTCCACGAATCGGTCGCGGTCGCGCCTGCGCACCGATCCCCGCACACGTACGGAGATTGCGCGGCGGCGACGCGTGCCCAAATATACCTTAGACATGCAACAGGTGACGTCAGCACGAAACGTATGAAAACCTTGGAAAATTTACCATGGCGGACCCAAAGTACCTTAAACGTACAATAGGTGGCGCCAATCCGAAATGTATGAAAAACCTGGAAAATTTACCAAGACGGGCCCAAATATTGACGCGGGCCCAAAGTACCTTAAACGTCCAGTAGGTGGCGCCAATACGAAATGTATGGAAAACCTGGAAAATTTACCAAGACGGGCCCAAATACCGACGCGGGCCCAAAGTACCTTAAACGTCCAGTAGGTGGCGCCAACACGAAATGCGCGCGACGCCATTTTGAAAATTTGAAAATCCTCCCCCTCCCCCGTGACGTCAACCCCCTCGCCCACGAACTCGACCTGCCCGCGCGACGCCATTTTGAAAATTTTGAAAATCCCCCTCCCCTGTGACGTCATCCCCCTCACCTACGAACTCGGTACCCCCCTCCCCGCCTCACCCCCTCGCCCATCTCGCGGAAGAGCGCGGTACCTCCCCCCGCCCCGCCTCACCCCCTCGCCTCCACTTGCTCCAGAATCGGCATAGCCTAACTACTTAAAATATCAACAATGTAGCATACGGATTTGAGAAGAAAAAAATTTATTGTACAAATAAGAGCAAGGTGAATATCACTATTAATTTTTTACCTAACAATGCAATCTTAAAATGATATGCTACATTTTAGATACCATTAAGAAAATGTGTAACAAGTTTCAAATAAAGCGGACAAATAGTTTTCGATCTGATGGAAGTTCATTCGGCCCGCTCGCTTCTTTTCAATCCGCCCGGTTCTTTCGGGCCGCTTGAAAAAAAATCAAGTACTTATTTGGTTCTATACGAGCCGCTCGGTTCTTTCGGGTACCTGGCTCGGCTTGGAAACCGAGCCCCGGATTGATTCGGATTTCAAGGTACCCGAATATTCAGGTACTCGAACAGCTCTAACTACAAGTCAATATTTTTCTTACATCGGGATAGAAATGAGTATTTCGATCGTTCGTGCTACCTCATCCCGCTCCCCCGCACGTACCGCAATGACCTTTAAATTGTTTCAAAATATGCAACAAATCTTTAGTCGTACAATGAGAAACATTATGTTGCAAAAGCCTACAGTCCTAGCCGAAAGGTCAATTTGGGGTTATTTGTTTGATCCGGCAATTTCTCGCATTGTCAGTGCTACATATAATAAACGCAGGGTCCCACTAGTGCAACGGCGCGCCGTGCACGGGTCTGATTTACGAGTTTCTGGGTTTTTCGAGCAGTTTGGAGCACTTGAAAGAGTTGATTTTTACGACAAGGCGCGCGTCGAAAGCGTTTGTGTGCGCCCTATGCAGGGATTTCCACGTGCTGAAAGGTGCCTCGCAGCCTCAAGAGCAAAAGTCGAATATCGGAGAAATATGGACACCAATGGAGTCCTGGCGTTTTCCCGATTAAAATTATACCAAATGTCATGTAAACCGTGCGTGCGAGAGAGTCTGGCCGTCGGCGTTCTCTTAATTCGATTGGAAAAACATGCGAATAGACACGGATGAGTGCGTTCGCATATTTGTCGAGTCGAAGTAAAAGAACGTCTACCTGTACCGTCGTTAAGGCTGCCGTCTCAGCGAGCCTTGAATGTGTGCGCACGGTCACACAAGCTAGGAAAACCGTGTACGTATACGCGTGTAGTAAACAAATCGTAAATTACAACTTTCGTCCTGGAAGCGGCCAGAAAGAAGTTTTTGCGGGTACAGTTGCCTTCAGTAGACATCTGTGCAGGGTGGTCTGGCGCGTTTGAACGCTAATAACCACAGTACGCTGTGATAATAATGAATTTCTGAATCGAAAACTGACAGAATGAGGTTCGAGTACATTAGCGCCACCAACGGAGAAGCCTTGAAGTTTCATTCTGTCAGTTTTCGATTCAGAAATTCATTATTATCTCAGCGTACGGTGGTTATTAGCGTTCAAACGCACCAGACCACCCTGCACAGATGTCTACTGAAGGCAACTGTACCCGCAAAAACTTCTTTCTGGCCGCTTCCAGGACGAAAGTTGTAATTTACGATTTGTTTACTACACGCGTATACGTACACGGTTTTCCTAGCTTGTGTGACCGTGCGCACACATTCAAGGCTCGCTGAGACGGCAGCCTTAACCGCCAACTCGCGAGACAATACGGTCATAAACCGCGAACCCTGGCGAAACGCTCTGGCCGATCAGCCTGATTAATTTTTGGGTACCAGATATGGCATTTTCCTCCTATAATAGCTAATCCCTCTACGTTCGGCAGGCAATAAACCGTGCTCCGCTACAGCATAATTAAATTATACTGATGTTCTGAACACTGGCTGTCGCGACCGCCTTCGTAATTTCGATCGGACAATTTTTATTTATTTATTTGCCGGTTCGCGAACGCGTTTTGGAGGCAATCAAGCACACTTTTATTAAACCTCGTCTGAGGAAAAACAAACTTTTATTTTTCTTCTCCCGGAGAGACAGATCACAAACGAGGTGTTCCTTGCTAGCGTACAAAGATCTCTCTGGACACCGGTTCGTTCCATTCGAACGGAGTGATCTACTTCCGCATTCCTGATATGACGCGGGAAGTGCCTTATTGGCCGACTAGTTGCTCGCGTGATTAGAGGAACCAATCCGCGACAACACATTTGGGCTACGTGCTCTTGCTTGAAAACAATGCGTGTCAATGGTATGCCCGAAAGGCTGTAAACATTGCGGTTAGCAGGTAACCGACGTTCTTATTCAAAGTCTCTCGTTACCTTGAATAAGGCTAATCTTGAACATGCCGCCCGTCTCGTATCCCCTTGGATACGAAACGAGGGGCCTATTGCACGCAATACAACTCAAACATCGCGAGCAGGAAGCGGAGACTGCACTGACCGGTGCCCTTTTGAGTGGATTCTAAACTTAATCTAAAAACGGAGTTCATCGCTGATCACTAGAAATTATTTATAACTATATACAATGGTTTAAGAACTTAGATGCTAGAACGTATATACAACTATTTACAAGTTTCTCGTTGATCATTGATCGTCGAGGGTAGACGGCAAATCTGCGTTATCGGGCGCTTGAATTCGGATTTGTGAGTGCGAATGGTTACAACGCGGACGCGTCCATCCGATCCAGGATGTACCTGAACAATACGCGCGAGGTCCCACTTAGAAGGGGGTAATTGACTATTCTTTGAGAGAACCAATTCGCCAATTCTGAAATCGGCGTTTGATGTAGTCCATTTCTGCCTTTTTTGGAGAGATTGTAAATAATCAGTAACCCAATAACGCCAGATTTGCTCTTGCATTGCTTGAATGCGTTGCCAACGCGATAAGCGATTCGAATTAATTTCGAGTACCGACTCCTGTGGTACACTTACCAGCGGACGTCCGATCAAGAAATGACCGGGGGTTAGAGCCGCAAGATCCGACGGATCATCGGTAAGCGCGGCTAGTGGTCGCGAGTTTAAACACCCCTCGATTTTGCACAGAAGAGTAGCGAATTCGTCCTTGGACAAAACTTGAGTGCCGACCACTCGTCGAAGATGGTGTTTCAAACTTTTCACACCAGCCTCCCAGAGTCCTCCGAAGTGTGGAGCCACCGGAGGTATGAAATGCCAAATGATGACATCACTTGCTAATGAATCTTGAAATTTCTGGTCTTTCAAGACCGCCCGAAAACTCCTGCTCAGATCGCGATCGGCACCGTGAAAATTCGTGCCGTTGTCACTATACATGTCGGACGGCGAGCCACAAAACGATCAAGTGCAGCCAAAAAACCGTCCGTGGTATAATCCTCAACGCTCTCTAAATGGATCGCCTTAGTGGCGAGACAAACAAATACGGCGACATAATGTTTGGTGGCTCGTTGGCCGCGACTAACATGCTTAATTATTTCCATCAGCCCTGCATAATCCACTCCCGTATGGGAAAAGGGAGGGGATGGATTAACTCTTGGATTTGGAAGGTCACCCATTAACTGGGAAGCCACCTTAGCCGAATGACGCACACAGGTCACGCACTTGTGTATGTGTGACTTGATAAGAGAACGAGCAGAAATTATCCAGTAGCCCTGTTGTAAGATCCGCAGCGTCAGTTGAGTTCCGCCATGAAGGCACTGACGGTGCGCCCAATCTATTAATAGTTCGGATATTCGACATTTAGGAAGAAGAACCGGATGGCGTTCCTCATAAGGAAGGGCGGAATTAGCCAGCCGCCCGCCGAGCCAGATTAAGTCTTCCTTGCCGATAATGGGGTGGAGGTTTTTTAAATGGCTCCCTTTTGGCAAAGTAGAACCCCCTTTGAGGGTAGTCCACTCGGACGAAAAGTGCGTCAATTGTACAGCCCGTATCCAATAATCTATGGAGCTTCGTATTTCCTGCGCGGTTAACGCGCCCGTGTTAATCCCGGAGGACTTTATTTTATTCTTTACATTTTGAATGAAACGTTGAAGCAACGCAGTAACTCGAAGAAGCCGGGTCCAACTAGAAAAAGTCTCCGGAAGGTCCCATTCCGGGACCGACATTATTTGATGTACCCTAAGCTGACGTGTCTCAGAGTTCAATGATTCTAGAACTTCCTCGGGCGGGATATCTACTTCCCCGTAGACAGGCCAGGAGGCCGGATGCTCCCGTAGCCACGTAGGCCCGGACCACCATAACTCATGAAGCACTAACTCCGACGCAAGAATCCCTCGTGATGCACAATCCGCGGGATTTTCTTTTGATTTGACATGCTGCCAACACATGGCGGGATGGCGTTGTTGCACCTCCGACACGCGGTTTGCCACATAAACTTTCCATTTAGACGGATGCTGTCGGAGCCAAGCTAGTGCTATGGTAGAGTCGGTCCATCCATACAAGGGAATTTTCTCGAGTTTTAATGATTTTTGCACCCAACCTATTAATCTGCTCAGCAACACAACAGCGTTTAGTTCTAGCCTAGGTATGCTGATAGTCTGAAGGGGTGCGACCTTTGTTTTAGCTGCAAGTAAGCTCACTTGCACTAGTTTTAAGGGGTGCAAGAGCCTAAGATACACTACCGCCGCGTAGGCTCGACATGACGCGTCAGCAAAACCGTGAATTTCTACAGGTACTTGACCGGCATGCATACCGGTCCAACGGGGTAGTTTTATCTGTTCCAGATTGATAAGATCGGAAGAATAGTCCTCCCATTGTGTGAACAAGTCCGGTGGGAGCGAAGTGTCCCAGTCTATTTGGCGAAGCCACAACTCTTGCATCATGATTTTAGCTGTTATAACGACAGGGGATGCCCATCCTAATGGGTCATAAAGTCGAGCTATTAAAGATAACACTGAACGTTTCGTAGGCGTCGTTTCTCGAGGCGTAGCAATTAAAAAACGAAACGTATCTTCGCGTGGTGACCATGACAAACCTAACACCTTCATGGTGTCACCCTGGGGCATCGACCGATCAGCTGCCTCACGTTGGTTTTCCGGAATGTCATCGAGCAACTCCGGTGAGTTGGCGGACCACTTGCGGAGGGGAAACCCCCCACACTCTAATAAACTGACGAGCTGTCGTCTTTTCTCACGCAGAGTGGTAATTTGATCGGCGCCGAACAAAGCGTCATCTACGTAAACCAACTCGTTACAGATCGGGAGAGCTTCGGGAAAGGCCTCCCCTTCATCGAGGGCTAACTGTTTTAGCACTCGCATCGCGAGGTAAGGAGCTGGGGCTAACCCATACGTTACAGTAAGAAGACGATATGCCTGAACCGGTGAAAGGCTAGAAGGGCGCCATAGGATCCTTTGGAAGTCAGTATCATCCCGATGGACTAATATTTGGCGAAACATTTTTGTAATGTCGGCTGTATAAACAAAGCGATATTGTCGCCAACGAAGAACAATTGCAGCGATGTCTTGTTGGAGTTTTGGCCCTACCATTAAGTGATCATTAAGGGTTGACCCATTACTACTCCTGCTTGAGCCGTTAAAAACTACTCGAAGCTTCGTAGTGGAGCTCGAATCTCGCAGCACACAGTGATGCGGAATATACACCGGATCGTAACGAGTGCGACAATTCGGGGGAACTAGTTCCATATGACCCAGAGACTGATATTCCGATAAGAAATCCTGGTAAAGAACTTCGAGAGATGGTTTCGAACGCAACCTCTCTTCCAATTTAAAATATAGAATGGAGGCCTTTGAAAACGTTTCCCCTATGGCTAGCGGCAGGCTTGCTCTAAAGGGCAGACGCACGACGTAGCGTCCCCGTGAATCACGTGTGTGCGTCTCGGCAAAGTGTCGTTCACACATTTCCTCCTCCTGGGTTAGAGGGGAGGCTGAAGGTAGACCTTCATCTTCCCAAAATTGTTTGAGAAGTAAGTTCGTGTCTTCACATGCTACGCAGTGTAAAGTGGACACCGTTTCCCGGCCCTGGGAACGGATCCCTGAGGGTCCAGACAAAATCCAACCAAAAATCGTGAGCTGAGCGGTTGGAGACCCGAGCGGACCTTGACGTAAATCATTCAATAATAAGGAACCGTATAAATCCGCACCGATAAGCACATGTATCGGTTGATGACATGAGCCTTTCGGATCCGCTAAAGGCAGATCTTTCAAGTGGGGCCACTCTTCGTTTGGCTTTTCTTGCGACGCGGTGTAACCAGTAATTTTCTGATACACATAACCCGTAAACGGAAAGGACGGTCCGCGTCCGGACGTTGCAGCGAGTATCAAATCGACGCAGGACTTGGCTACGCCGCCAAACTTCTCGCCGAAGCAAAGTATTCGCAAGTTCGCTCGGCGACGTTTAACTCGCATGGCTTGGCATAAGGATTCTGAAATAAAACTATAAGTCGAGCCCTGATCTAGTAAAGCTCGTAAATGAAACACGCGACCTTCGGGGGTGCAGAGGCTCACCCAGGCAGTGGCTAGCAACACCTCCGAAGGGGTAATCGTTTTTTCGGTTGGGGCGAAAACTGTTTGAACAGAAGCCGATCCGCCCGCGTTCACGGTAGAAGACCGCGCGCTTGATTCTGTCGCTGCCGGTGGCGACGTGGCCGCTCTGATGCCCTCGGGCCCTTCTGAACTGCGTTCACTCTCCATATGGAGCAATGTGTGATGTGCCCGACGACATCGACTGCATGAGGGTTTGCCCCTGCAGTCCTTTACAAAATGATTGGACTTCAAACAATTAAAACAAGATTTCGCCTGCTGTACGATTTGTCTACGCTTCTCAGGCGACTGGCGAAGAAAAGTGTCACATTTTGCCAAGCCATGTTCGCCCGCACAATTCACACACTTAATACTACCGACCAAATGTACCGACGACCGGGCTTTCGCCGGGCGATTGTCGTTCCCTCCTGTATCCGTCGGCTTGGGATACTCCGACAGACCGCGGATTCGCTCGGTCATGAAATCATGTATCTCCTGGTATGAGGGATACAAATCAGATTTTCCTCGTAGCAGGCTCCACTCGTTCCGCGTGCGCGGACTAAATTTTTGAGATATTAAATAAACTATTAAATCGTCCCAGTGCTCAACCGGACGTTCCAGGTTGGACAGGGCTACGAGTGACGAGGAAACTTGATCCCGAAGCCGTTTCAATTCCGTCACGTTTTCATTTTTCATTTTCGGTAAATCGAAAAATGCGTGAATATTTGCAAATATATTCGCGTTCTGATTTTCGTATTCCTCCACCAGGAGTTTCCAGGCTGACGCGTAATTATTGTCCGAAACTTTGATATTGCGAATAATCAGGGCGGCTTCACCCTCTAGGCTATCTTTCAAATAATGAAGTTTTTGCGTGTTCGTTAGCAAATCGTTTTGCGCGACTAGAGATTCGTACATTCCGCGAAAATTCTCCCATTCAGTGGACTTGCCGGAAAATTTTGGGAGCCCGATGCGAGGCAATTGCATTATTGCTCCGACACCGTGATCGCGCAAAGAGATCTCGTTACCTCTCCGAGCAGGGCTGACTTCAGGACCACGCAGTGCTCCTATCGCATCCCGGATGTGATCAGCAGCCTCCAGGTAAGCTTCCTCCGCCTTCAGGAACTCCTCATCCACGAAGTAGCGGTTGAACTCCTTCTCCTCCGAAGTGGCCTTCTGCAGTATCCGGATGTGGAGAGTTTCGCATTTCTCCCACAGCTTCTCCAGATTGGCCAGCCTCCCTTCCGTCTTCGGAAGGGTAACGTTGACCTTGGCTAGCTTTTTAAAGATGATTACCACCCTCTTCAGCTGCTCTATTTGGCTCGTCTGTTCGACGAGAAGATCTGTCAGAAGCTGTGCCATGTTTGTTGCCGTAGACACAATTTCCCGCCAACTTTCACTGTCGGAAGCAAACCCGCTGAGCAGTTTGCCCTTTGCAGGAGGGCGTGCGCTGCGACAGCTCGCAGCACCCGAAGAAGAAACGAACTTCACGTAAAACGTTCGCAGTCCAATGCAAGCTCGTAGAGCAACTTGCACTTTGCCCGACGTCGCGCTTTGCGACGGCTCGCGGCACACGAAGAAGACGAACTTCACGTAAAACGTTCGCAGTCCAATGCAAGCACGTAGAGCAACTTGCACTTTGCCCGAGGTCGCGCTTTGCGACGGCTCGCGGCACACGAATATGACGTCACAGGTTTCAAAATGACTCAGTCCCGTGAACGTACTTTAAATTTCTCGAGAGAAGTTTTCAAATTGATTGCTTTACAAAGCGCACACACACAATCCGGCTCGAAGGACCATTAAATGTCGCGACCGCCTTCGTAATTTCGATCGGACAATTTTTATTTATTTATTTGCCGGTTCGCGAACGCGTTTTGGAGGCAATCAAGCACACTTTTATTAAACCTCGTCTGAGGAAAAACAAACTTTTATTTTTCTTCTCCCGGAGAGACAGATCACAAACGAGGTGTTCCTTGCTAGCGTACAAAGATCTCTCTGGACACCGGTTCGTTCCATTCGAACGGAGTGATCTACTTCCGCATTCCTGATATGACGCGGGAAGTGCCTTATTGGCCGACTAGTTGCTCGCGTGATTAGAGGAACCAATCCGCGACAACACATTTGGGCTACGTGCTCTTGCTTGAAAACAATGCGTGTCAATGGTATGCCCGAAAGGCTGTAAACATTGCGGTTAGCAGGTAACCGACGTTCTTATTCAAAGTCTCTCGTTACCTTGAATAAGGCTAATCTTGAACACTGGCCATGACGTACAATTAATCTTATAGTCCGCACGCTGACCAAAAGAAGAGGTTCTTATGTTAGATCGAAGAATGTTTTCCCGGCAATGGGGTAGGAAACGAAATAACTCTGAACAAGTACCAGTACGCCTCGCGGTGAGACACAGGGACAAAAGGGGTAGTCCTCTGCCTGCGCGTGGTCCCGCCCGCGTCGTCCCCCTTCTACGGCTCCCTTATCTCTCGAGTATAAACACGCGCTCGAATTTTAAAACCAAAGCACGGGTTGATGTATTCCGTGCGAGAGAAGGTGAACCTGGGGGAGGAGGTATTTGCTGTGAAGAGGGCCTCTTCTAGAGAGTGGCCGTTTGGGACGAATACAAGCCCGATTGGTTAGGGAGCAGCTTACATTAGGACCAAGCGACGCCGAAAACGCGCAGAAAAAACGTGCGCGAAAAATCACCGGAAACCAAAAACTAACCGTATCCACGCGCAAAAAATACTTACCTGTGGAAGTCTGGTTGCCAGATGTGTAGCTTGGCTATAGCCCGACTCACCCAGCACCTCGGGGGAAAAACCCGACAGTATGCCGAAAATCATAAAGTCCTTTTACCTGAGAACGGAGGCACGATAGCGAAGAAAGTCGAAATCCCTGAAAAACGGCACGGTGTCGACTACCCCTTATCGACATATATGGTAGACAAATGTTTCCCAACGAACGCTTCGAGAACAAGCGATTGCCTAGTTGTAAAGAAACGAAGAAATTTCGCTTAAAAAATACCAAATTTCCAGCTGTAAATCGCCTGCACCACCAGGACTGTTTAGCTTACGCACCCCCTTTCGAAGCCAGATACAGCGTAAGTCCCCACCGTAAAACTCTCGAACGTAGAACAGCATGAGCCCATCCGCCCTTGACTATACTTATACCTATTAAAAATCACGTTGATTGGAATAATGATGCAATCGAACTTCAAACTAATGTAATGATAAAAGTACTAATATTTAATTAAAAAGTAATACTGGAAATAACCCATATTTTTCAACGTTCGCCGTTAAAAAGTATCGAGGCAATTTTGAGGTACATATAACTTGCGGCGACAAAGTTTTTTCTTAATATACAAGGAAGATTTTCACCAATTTTCACATTGATTAATAAATAATTGTAGAAGATATATCGATATATATAAATCTCACGCGCCACCAACAGCCGCGTCTAATGCGCTACATAGCAGATTTAGCACTCGCGTTGGCTGTTGGTGGCGCGCGAAATTTATATATAGCGACATATCTTCTACAATTATTTATTAATCAGTGTGAAAATTGGTGAAAATCTTCCTTGTATATTAAGGAAAAACTTTGTCACTGCAAGTTATATGTACCTCAAAATTGCCTCGATACTTTTTAACGGCGAACGTTGAAAAACATGGGTTATTTCCAGTATTACTTTTTAATTAAATATTAGTACTCTTTTTAACATAAGGGTTTTGTTAGCTGAAGTTATGTTTTAAGTCTCATAACGATCCCTTAATATTTACTCAAGTTATCGCAATTTATGTTTAAAGAAATAATGATTTTGGACGATGAAAAATTATTTGTTTAAAATTTTTACCTCGAATAGTAATGATTGGATAAACAAACTGTAAATAGAAAAAAGGTGTGTCGTGACGAGCTTTGCAACAATATATTTTTTAAAATTCAGTTTAATAACATTTAATTTTCCAATCTTTCTTAGCGTTTAGACAATAATTCTTCCCATTTTCCAGCGCTAGTCCCCTTATTGCATCCAACCCTTCGATTAACAATTACTTTCGCGATACAGTCCACAGTGTATTTGGACGCTAAATGAGGTTTAATATTCCCTGGACAGTTTAAACTTTTGCCCACAAAAAAAAAAACGGGGTTTCAGCCCACTGTGCGCCGCACGCAAAGACGCCTAGATAAGACCTGACCTGTGATTTTTCCAATGTTAGCGGGCTCGCGCCGCCGACGACCCTCACAATTTCCTGTCTCTGCTTATTGTCACCCCCCTGTGACTCAGGTCGTTGCCAACACGTGCAACGCAGATTTGCGGAAAAGACTGTCGGTCACTGTGAGGTGAAAGTTTCAAGACTCAACCCCCTGAAGCACAAACTCCCCTTAATTTCACGTGAACAACGTCATATTCGATTTTCAACAGAATCCCAGACATCGAATTAAAAAACTGATCAATATGGCGCGGCATTAGGCACTCTAAAGGCCGCCATACACGCTCATTCCTGCCCGTTCGATTTACAGATTTGCATACAGTCAAAAGTTGTAATGCAACACGGAGCGCGTGTGTCAATTGTCTGGCATGAACGCAATCACCGCGAGGGTGATTTATCTGGGTTTCGATTTGCCGCAAATCAAAATTAACGGGAAGTGTGGACTACTGGCAGACAGATTTAAAATTATTGACAAGTGTAATTTGCTGAGAGAATTTATCGAATTGTACAAAGAAAATCAATGCATTTGGAAAATTAATTCTAAAGATTGTTTGGATAAAAATTAAAAAAAAATGTTTATAATACATCAATAAATAAATTAAAGGAATTAGATCAGGATACGAATAAAGATGCAGTAGTAATTCTGCTCTTTTCAGTAACGGCACTCTCTTCTTTGACCACTACTGTACTCGAGATCATTGCTTCTTTTTATTAGCGTCTTTTCCGGGTTTAAACGGCCGTTTTTTAAGCCGATTTCGTGATCTCTTTTCTAGGCGACAACGAAAGATACGACATTGGTGCCTCGTATACCTACACTTTTATTTGTTTAGAAAATAAATCGTTTAGATAATTCGATGTTTAGAAAATAATTACCTGATTTTTGTAGTGGCGGTAGCGACACTCATAAGGATTAAAAAATCTTTGGTTCAATTTTTTCTGCTTTTCTGCTTTAAGGGGACATTCTACTCTCTCGGCCTCATAAAATTCGATTTTTTTTGCTGAATTCGGAAGAATACACCTTCTACAATATCCTCCAAAATTTTTGGAGGGAAATTCGATGTATTTTCAATGTTACAGGTATCTGTAGCGTCAGCGGCCTGGTTCTTTCCACCGCGCCGGTTGAATACTCAAAACTTTAAACGCGTTTTTCTCGAAACAGCATTTTCTTGGTTGGCGGATGTGATAAAAAAAAACTCCATGACTAATTAATCCAAAATTTTAATATGTTATTCTACACATTAGTGGCTTTCCCGCTTAGCACAACTATCTTAAGATTTTTTAATATTTTCTCACATTTTATATCTATTAAGGCGGGATCTCCTACCTGCGTCTGGCCGCTGCGACTAGTCGCAGCGATTTGACTCAGCGACTAGCCGTAGGCTCAATCTCCTTACCTGCGACCAAGTCCATTGCCACAGTGCACTGTGCGTCCAAATATATGGGCGTTCGGGACAAAACTCAACTTCTGAAATAATCAGTTTTCGACCTAAATACTCTAGTACTTTTTTAAAGAGAATAGAAAGATGCACCGATTGGCATATAATAAAATATACAGTTTCATTAAAAACATTTAGGTGATCTTGATTTTCTATCGAATAAAAAGTTTTTTTGAATATTTACTTTTGCAATTTGTTGTCAACTGAATACTGACTAACTTTTGTTCGAAACATTTTTTTATCAAATTATTTTTACCACGTGCATTTGAAGTTAGAATTTTTCATTGAAATATATTTTAAATATATACTAATCTTTCCTCAAATCCCTGTCAATCATTTCCGGACACTCTTTTATTTTTAAAAGTACCAAAATATGGTCATAAATTCCATCAATTTTTTTTGCTTTGGTCCAAAGAAATCCACTTTTCAAAGATATTAGATCTGCATACTTCTATCTAAAAAAATTTATTTTTCAAATAATTGCAGGTAGTAGCAGATAAGGGGGTCATTTTCATAAAGTATAAAGTTGGGGGAACCAAATGTAAAAAAATCACGGATATGTTTTGTTACGTATTTTTTAAAAAGTCGGTTCAAATCAAATTTTCATTCATGGGACTAAGATGTTTTCTAATGATCAGCAAGGCCATAAGCCTAAACAATAATTTTGAAGCACACATACCCATAATACTAGAATCCATGGTTAATAAAGTGAGCCAAGAATAATAAATATTCTTAAGGTCTAAATAAAAAAAAAGAATGTAACTACCGTGTATGAATTTCGAGTGACGCTTGAAGTCTTTAAATTCCAGATTAAGATGGTAAATAACATCGTAAACAACTACGTTAACCTAGCAAGCATAACCGAACTCGATTCCTGAATATCTTGATGTAAATATTAGATGATTAATATCACCCTGCAAAATATTTGAATTTTCAATTTTTGTCCATGTATCAACGGACTGTGCACTGAGACAGAATCCCAAGAAGCAAGGAAACCAGTCAGAATTCAAAAGTTGTGGGGGGATTATGTATTTTTATATATTTCTTGTAAGCTACTAATATGAGCTCCAGAAATGGGTAAAAATATCATGAAGCCTACTTCTGATCTATGTGTAAACACATGTTTAAGTTTGTATGCATTTTTCGAGGATATAAAAGAAAAAACTTTTTGGGGGCCCAAATGAGTAGTATCGATTCTGGTAAGTAATAGCAAATAATTAGTTACATACAGTTTTTTTTCCATAAGAAACCAATTGAAAAATTGTCAGCAATCATCGACTTTTTAGTTTCCTTCCGGAAACTTCCGAGCAAATTTCTTTTTAAACGATTTTAATCAGCTTCGATCCTCTTTTTATTTGTTGTATGCATGTATGTATGTTTGTTTGTTTGCTCGTTTTATTTGTATGTTTGGTTCAAATCTGGAAATTCAATTTTAACCCACTTCCACCAATCCAATTGTCTTGAAACTTTGTGATGATGGCAATGCAAAATTATGAAAAGCAAAACTGAAGGGTGTGAAAAAATGACTCAGTCACCAATAATTTGAACCCATAACCCCATTGAGCTATAAGTATACCTGGAGAGGGAACAGCAATGGGAAGAAGTAGAGGCGACAGCGGTTTGAGGGAAATAGAAGAACGGGTGAACCTATCCTTCTTCCTATTATACCTCTCACTCTGTACAGATAACTTCACTCACATGCACTATGCATCCATAGCCTGTTGTAAGACAGAGATAGGTTCACCCGTCATCTTCCCTCTTTCTCGGACCGGCCGCCATTCCTCTGTTCCCTCTCCAGGTATTCTTATAGCTCAATGCATAACCCAAAATCCCATCGACTTGAAATCAGCCACTCGCGTTCTTTACGAAAAGGACAAAAAGCCGCTGCGTTGCGTTGGTCGGATCTCTAGTCCGCATCGCGATTTCAATGTATCGCGGTCCTTTCAAGGAGCGAAATCGGTCAACAATGTATCGGTCGACAGTTTATGTATATGGAGGTCGCGTACGAGGGAATGTATTTGAACATGAACAGTATGATATAAGTAATTAATACAATTACTTAACACTATAGGGTTTAAGCCAACTTTTAACCTGTATATAGCAATAAAAGATATTTGTAAAGAAGTCTGAGCTGTGAAATGTAAATCCACAAACGGTCATTAGGAAATAAAAAAATATATATAAATAAAATTTATGCTAAACGATTTTATTAAAAATGCACTAAAAACTAATAAATAATTCTTTTCTTGTACTAAAATTTCGATGGTGCTTTTTCACTTTAAATAAAATCGTGGAGCAGGATATTTCATAACCGAATAAGAATCACTTTAATGCGGTATCAAGCGTCAAAATTAGTTTGTTGTGAGATATCCTGCTCCACGATTTTATTCAAAGTGAAAAAAACGCCATCGAAATTATAGTACAAGTAAAGAATTTTTTTTCGTTTTTAGTGCATTTTTAATAAAATCGTTTAACATAAAAAATAAGGGAAAGATACAACATTCCATATTTCGCATTCAAAAATGTCTAATTTTATGAAGGAAGTTAATAAAAGTGTTAATATACAAATGATACGAAGGTTTGGCGTTATTTAAGAAACTAACGTCAATTTGTCAATAATTTCAATACAACTAAAAGAATTTGTTAAATATACCATGGGAAGTTCAGAAATATTTGTAAACCTGTATCCATGTTATCGTATATACCAAATTCTGTTCACAAAGTGTTAATACATACATTCCTGTGAATGTATAAAATACTTTGGCAACCTTTCACTCGGCCAATTGGGTGAAGAGAACCAAGAAGAAGAATTATAGAAAAAAATGTACCTAGCTCAAAATATTCTGTCCTCCCAATTGCCCACCGTCTCTCACGTCTGAATACGTCAGCGCGTGCTTTTGTTTTAATATACCAACGCGTGGTTTTGTTTTGTCTGTGAATGACGAGTGTCTAAGATGTCGACGCTCGCTGTCTGGGCATAATACCGCATGTTATGCACAAACCAAAGTTGGCTTGATCTAGAGCAACACGTGCTCATCCACAGTCACACCAACGTCGGACAATCCCATGTCCATTTTTGGATTTTTAGAAATGGTCTCAGTTCCTGTGTTCACTCACAGTCACACAGACGTGTGTTTATGTGAACACCTCATTCACATCATTGACCATCTCTCTTGACGTTGAGGCGTTGCACAGCGGCCGTCCTCCTCGACGAGCCCAGTATCCTTCTTCGGGGGTATCCTTCCCGTTCCTCGGCGGAACCCGCTGCGTCACGAAATGTGACTCGCTGACCACGCCATTGGCTCATCACTCCTTTTTCTGCACGTATAAAAAATATGCACATATATATCATATATATATCATGCTAACTACCACACTACCACGGCAGCCGTTAAATTATTATTTACTACCGTGTTTACCATCGTTACAGGACAATCGACGCGCAATCCTTTCAGGTGTCTCCGTCAGATGACTACACCGATATACCCCTTTCTATATATCTTGCGGCTGCCACGCTATTGACCCTTCTGGTGCATTGAAATAATTTCTAAACTTGTCGCGCACCGCAAAACCTTCGGCATCTCCGTAGCCTCCGGGTCGACACAACGGCAACATATTGTTTATAGATGTGTTGCGATCAGGGTTCTCACATTGACCATCACTGAGATATTCATCACGCAACATATTGTGTAAACAGCATGTTGCAGTGATGATGTGGTCTGTAGTTTCGGGCAGCACCGCTATTGGCGAATGAAATATCCTGAAAACTTGTGACAAAATGCCAAAAGCATTCTCCGATACTCTTCTTGCTCTGCATAACCGGTAATTAAAGATTGTTTTTGTGTTGTCTTCTTGGTTTTTTGGATACGGCTTCATCATATTTTTCGTCAGCCTGAAAGCTTCATCGCCTACAATCACATGCGGGACCACCACGTCAGATCCTGGTAATGGCTTGTCGGCGGGGAAATTAAATTGTCCGGATCGAATTTGCTGACCCAGTGTAGATTTTTGAAAAATTCCACTATCGCCTTCCTTTCCATACGACCCCACGTCGGTCACCACAAATTTATAATTTGCATCTACTAGAGCTAGTAGTACAATGGAAAAATAGTTTTTGTAATTAAAATACAGTGATCCACTATTTTTGGGGCACACTATTCGTACGTGCTTGCCATCTAATGCACCAATACAGTTGGGGAAATTCCATTTCGTCTCAAACTCTTGCGCGATTTTTTGCAAATCCAGAACAGTTGGTTTCGGTAGAAATATCGGTACTAACTTATTGCATAATTGCTCCAGAACGTTTCTCACAATCACACTTATGTAGCCGTACGATATTCTAAATGCAAACGACAAGGATCTAAAGCTTTCTCCAGTAGCGATGAACCTGTAAAAAATATATTATCTAATACGTTCGTAAAAATGAAGCGGACCAATAAACACTGTACAGGGTCAGCAGAAAAACCAAAATCTACATGGCCGTTGTTACATCTACAAGCGAAGTTTTTGGGACAATGTATCGTTTAAAACAAGGCAAATATTTTGTACACACAAAATAAATTTTAAAACATAATAAATTTTAAAAATTCATTTAATTTATTTTAATATAGTACCCAGAGTAATGTGCAACAAACTGAAGAGCTTCAACACATTAGAAACACTACGGGCACCGACATTCCAGGAATGTCGATGGATGTTATAGTACCTCCTGCAACCTGTGAATCTGTTACAGAAACACAGTCAGAGAACAATATTCCTCCTTGGAGGAAGAAGATATCCGTCCAGTTCAGTGTGAAAAAGGTACAGAAATAATTCGAATACTATTTATTGGATTTATTGGAAAGAAGAGCTCTCGAAATAAATGGGCAATGTCAAACGATAAATGGAACAAGATCCCGACTCGACTTCGACAATTTTTGAAAATATCGCGTTAACCGTTGACAATTAATCGTTGGTTATGAAAAATTAACTTGCCTTAATGTCACCAGCAACTTGTCTTGTGGTGAAATCGGGTGTTCCACTCTCGCGGATGGTGCTGTTTTTATATCGTTTCCGATGAGGTTTAACACAAAGGCAACCTGCTCTTTATTCAAACGAAAGAATTGTCTGTATATCGTTTCGTTATTCTCCAAATGATTCGCAACTAGTATACTGCTGTAGCCCTCTCTAATTCGATTTGTGTACAACCTTGTAACGTCCCACAGGGACTCGAACCATTAAATACCGACCGTCGGTAAAGTAGAACTGTACTACATTATCATACAGCCCACCTATGTTACCGCGCAAAAGCGTTATACATACTTTTATATGTTAATTTCAAACCAAGCATGGATTAGAAAATCAAATGTTATAGAAATGTCAAGAATAATTAATTATAAATACTGACCAAAGCGCAAAACAAAATATTATATAATAAGCGAGAAAACTGTAAAATAACGAAAACCGACACACTGCGCATGCGCCAACCCGCCAATTCTCTGGTATATAAGGAGGCGCACGCAGCACTTGGCGCGCTCATTCGAATAGAGATACGTTCTTGCGACCGATGAATGCTAGTTCCTAGAGGCAGCTTACGTACTATCCAGTAGAATTTCAGCACGCTCCGGAGACGGCAGCGACTGGTTCTCAGTGTACAAAGGTACTGGGTGCTCCTTTTTGGATCTTTCATTTAAAGGTTGAGAACTTTGTCTTCACGAAGGTTTCAAGCGTTGCTCCTACTAGTAGGCAGCAGCTTAGCCGTTAGTGAAGGCGAAGTCTATAGAACAGTAGAGTAAGAATTCTGCCACGAGTATCGGGAACCGCTCCGGAAACGGCAGCGGCCGCTCTCACAGCAGAATCGTAGAACATAAAACTCTGTCACAAGTTTCGGGAACCGCTCCGGAAACGGCAGCGGCCGAACTTACGGCAGTAGCACATACATCCAGTTTTTGCAGCGTATTAGAATTAATTAGCATACATATAAAAACATAAAAAAACACAAAAACACAAAATATATAATCGTAGTTGTAAGCAGTATTGTTGTTATTAGAAATAAGTGTTGTTTAATAAAGCCATAGTTAAGTTTTAAGTTGGATTTTACTCCTTTACTCTAAGAACGAACCCCCACCTATCCTATTCTCGGCGGACGCCGCTCTCCGCTCGAGAACCTGTCGGCATTCAGTCGTCCCCGGACAACCGAACGTTACAGGTTGGATATATTTTTGGTGACAGCGGTGGGATATTTCGTTGAGAAGAATATTTTCGCGTAGTAAAATCACTTCAAAAGTGAGTATTTTCTTAGAAAATTTTTCTTAAATTTAGTAGAGACTTAAAACTTCACAATGCCTGACACACTTGGAGAAAAAATGGCTAATTTAGCAATCACAATGGAGACTCAAAGAGATCCCGAAAATACTCCAGAAACTTCAGAAACATCAGAAATTGAAAATATTCCGGGAACTTCAAATCCACAAATCAATATGAATACAGCCACGAATACATATCCTCATTTACCACACATTAGTCTACGCGACACAGCCGACACAGTACCTTCTTTCGATGGTAGAAATATACCGTTACACCAATTTACTAAAAGTTGTCGACATGCACGACGCATGGTAAATCCTAACGCGGAATACGGATTAGTACAACTCATAAAAAATAAGCTGTACGGACAAGCTTCGAGAGTAGTTTTAAGCGGAGAGTATAACACAATCAACGATCTTATATCTGTATTAACCTCACGTTTCGCTCCGTTACACACATCAATTCAGTTATACGGCGAACTATAAAAAATTGCACAACTACCAAACGAAACAACAGTAGATTATGGCAGCCGCGTATCTAATCTACTTCTACAAATTAGACATTGTAATACAGTAGAAGTACCTGCACATGAGGCTCAATTTAACATAAATGCAGAACTAAATGCTGTTAAAGCTTTTCTAACGGGTTTAAGGATCGAAATATATAATAGAATACACGAATGCACCTTCAGTAGTCTTGATCTCGTTATTAATAAAGCTATCAAAGCAGAAGCTGAATACAATGAATATCAGATAAGAACAAAGATGGCCACCGGAATAACACAAAATAATCAATGTATAAACTGCCTCGGATATGGCCATGACGTCACCAACTGCAGTAGTCAGCAAGTCTCACGCACCGACTGGCGACAAAAAAATTGTCAACATTGTAAAAAAATAGGACACACCATACAAGAATGTAGGAGCCTTAATAAAAACCAAAACGACACATTCTGTGACTTTTGCCGAAAGCCAGGGCATATGACACAAGATTGTAAAAGTCGAAGCTACAATGGAAGACCCAACGAATATTGTAGCAGCTGCCGAAGAACAGGTCACACGACGCAAGATTGTAGAAGTCAGAGTTACACGACCAGAACTCCTCAATCTAATATATACTGCGATTATTGTCGGAGACCGGGTCATACGATACAAGAATGCAGAAACCGAGCATATAATAGCATATCCTGTGAATACTGCAAATTCCGAGGCCATACAATAGACCAATGCAGAAAAAAGATGTATTTTGATAGGAAAGAAAAAGAAGAGGCACAACCCCGTATGGTACGTAGACAGGCCATACTCAGACTCAAAACAGAACAAATAAGGAAACCACCTAGCATCCTTCTTTCTGATATAGGGTTTAATGGAGGACAGGCCACACTAATGATTGACACAGGATCAGACCTAAACGTAGTCAAAAGATGTGCTGTTTCTCCCGACATTCCAATCTTCACGGATACCCTTTTTGACCTCAATGGCATCACAGATGGTCTACTTAACACCATAGGATATATCAAAATAGGAATTTTAAGCACAGAAGTTATTATCCACATCGTAAATGACCTTCCTATCAAACAGGATGGAATATTAGGAACAGACTTCTTTCAAACCAACGGAGCAACTATTGACTACATGAGATCAGCAATAACCATTGGACCAGAAACCGTTCCATTCATCGATCCCGAAATGGTCACAATACCAGCCAGAACAAGAAGTCAAATATATGTACGGGTTCTTAACACACAAACCAGCACGGGATATATTCCTAAAATTAATATTCACCCTAATCTACATATGGGAAACGCAATCGTGTCAAATAATAACGGCATGGCATGTCTATTTGCAATAAATACATCCACAAAAGACATTAAAATTCCTGTACCATCAGTTGAATTAGAACCATTTATAGAAGTACCCATAAGGGAAGAAGACGCAGAAAAATATATAAAAACCAACAGAACTCACCAATTATTACAATTATTAAGGCTAGATCATTTAAATTCAGAAGAACGAGCCAGTGTTGAAGAACTAATAAAAGAACGGGCGGATAGATTTCACATTCCAGGAGAAAAGTTGGAAGCAACAAATAAAGCTTACCACAGAATCATAACAGAGAATGATGTCCCCGTCTTTACGAAACAATATCGGTATCCTCAATCATTTAAGGAAGAAGTGAGAAAACAAACCAAAGAATTACTGGAGAAAGGTATAATACAACCATCTTTATCTCCTTATAATTCACCGATATGGATAGTATTAAAAAAAGAAGATTCGGAAGGAATTAGAAAACCAAGAATAGTAATTGACTTCAGGAAATTAAATGAAAAAACAATTGGAGACGCTTATCCTTTACCAAATATAACTGACATATTAGATCAGTTAGGAAGCGCGAAATACTTTTCTGTGTTTGATCTTGCATCCGGGTTCCATCAAATTCCCATGCATCCAGATGATCGACATAAAACAGCCTTCTCTACAATATACGGGCATTACGAATTTAATAGAATGCCGTTTGGACTCAAAAACGCACCAGCAACCTTCCAAAGGCTTATGGATCAAGTTCTAACCGGACTTCAAGGAGTAGAGCTCTTCGTGTATTTAGACGATATAGTCATATATGCTAGCTCTCTGAAGGAACATGCAACCAAATTTAAGCGACTAATGGACAGATTAAGAGAAGCAGATCTTCACCTTCAACCCGATAAGTGTGAATTTTTGAAGAAAGAAGTTACATATTTAGGACACATAATAGGAGAATACGGAGTTAAACCTGATCCACGGAAAATAGTAGCAGTTAAAGAATTCCCAACACCAACAACCGTCAAGAATGTAAAACAGTTCTTAGGACTGAGTGGATACTACAGAAGATTTATAAAAGATTTTTCAAAAATTGCAAGACCACTTTCTAATCTCACCAAGAAGGATTATAAATTTGAATGGACAGACAAACAACAAAGGGCATTCGAAACTTTAAGAGAAGCTCTCTGCAAGGAACCTATACTACAGTATCCAGACTTTGAAAAAACGTTCAACATAACGACAGACGCCTCAGGTATTGCTGTAGGTGCAGTTCTTAGTCAAGGAGAAATAGGAAAAGACTTACCGGTAGCTTACGCATCTAGAGTTCTAAATGACGCAGAAACTCGTTACTCACCGACAGAACGGGAACTTTTAGCAATATTATACGCAGTATTCCATTTTAGACCTTATATTTATGGTAGAAAATTCTATCTTATAACAGATCATAAACCGTTAGAATGGCTACAAACTCTTTCAAACCCAACGTCACGATTAATGCGATGGAAATTAAAACTTGCGGAATACGATTACAAAATTCTGTATAAACCGGGAAAATATAATACGAACGCGGATGCTTTATCCAGAAATCCAATAGCATTACCGTTAAACGCAAAGCGAGCACATTCAGAAACAAACTCACACGAGAATAAAAAACAAAAACAGTTTCATCAACATAACACGCGACAAAGAGAAACAACCGCCTCGACCTCAGGAAACCCAGCTCCACATAAACAGCATAAACTTAATTCGACAGATTCCGACTCTTCATACGACGAAAGTGATGCAGTAGGAACAAAACGACAACAGTTAAAAAGAAAGATAAAAAGAAATACTTCATCATCACAACCAGAAACAAAAAAACAAAGTATAGAAATTCCTCAAATACATACACCTATAGAAACGTATATACCCCCCCAAATTACAGTACCTGTTGAAGTACATATACCCCCCCAAATTTCGGTACCTATAACTCCTCAAGAAAGAATAATACCTCAAGAACTAGTACAAGACAACACACAAGCAATAAAAAAGACTTATATCAAGAAACCTCAAGAGGACTTAATAGAAGAAATAGATGAGACAACTATAATACCAAGACACAATTATAAAGACCCTCCCAAAATCAATGCAGAGTCAAGCACAGACAAAAGTACTCACCATACACCTAAAAAGAAGAAACAAAAATTAAAATCTAGCACAGATACAGCTCCCATAACTCCCATTAAAATTAAACAGGGAAAAATATTTACTCCTCATTCACCACCTCTATCCCCGTTTTTATCTCTCCCACCATTATCCCTCCCACCATTGACTCCCCTGCCATTAGCTATGCCACCCACACCACCTCCACAACACACCACAGGCAAACCAAGAATAACATCCAACGTACCTGTCAAAAAACAAAATATTGAAGTGGAAGACCATTTATGGATGGGAAAGGATTACATAGTAACATTTATAAACACAGAAGGCAAACCAATAGGACAAAATGGAGAAAAATTATATAAAGAAAGAAATATAAGAGCTCACAAACTTCCATTTCCATTAAATATCGGAGAATCAGTAACAATAAGAAGTGGAAAACGAACAATCGTTGGACTTGTAACACCAAATTACCCAACAGAAGAAAATTTATACTCATTATTAAAAACACTTTACACATACCTGATACTTAAACAAGCCACAAAAGTATATATAGCAGGAGAAGAAAATAAAGTCTCACTTAGACAATTACGAAAATTGATAGAACTAATATTCATAAATGAAGAAATTCAGTTCATTTTTTGCAAAGGAACTCTTATAACTCCTTCCATACAAGATAGACAACAAATTATCAAAGAAATCCATGAAACACCCATAGGAGGACATAAAGGAATTACTAAAACATATCATCGAATAAGAAGCATATATTATTGGAAAAACATGAAATACGAAATAGCACAATTCGTCAAGACATGTCTAGAATGTCAAAAAACCAAATTAGTAAGAGTAAAAAATAAGGAACCTATGGTATTAACAGATACACCATTAGATGCATTTGATAAAATATCTATGGACATAGTAGGACCATTACCTTTCACAAAAAATGGAAACAGCTATATACTTACAATTCAGGACAATTTAACTAAATATTCACTTGCAATTCCATTAGCAAACATCACTGCAAAAGATATAGCCAAAGCATTCACAGAACATTTTATCTGCAAATACGGAAGTCCTAAAGCAATTCTAACTGATCAAGGGCCAAATTTTATGAGTTCCCTTATGAAGAAATTAGCCAGGACATTCCAGATCAAACAACATCGAACCACAGCATACCATCCTCAATCCAATGGATCACTAGAAAGGAGTCATCATGTTCTTATCGAATATTTAAGACATTATGTATCAAAAGAAAGACAGTGGGACCAATGGTTACCTCAAGCAATGTTCTCGTACAATACAAGCACTCACGAAGGCACGAAATTTACGCCTCACGAACTTGTCTACGGCAAAAAAGCACGTCTTCCTTCAAGTATGCCCCCAACAGATAATATCAAGACATATCCAGACTATGTCGACGAATTAATACACAAACTACACCACATCCGACAAATGGCGCGAAATAATTTAGAAGAATCAAAAGTTCGACAAAAACATTACTACGACCGGAAGATACAACCTCAAACATATGAAGCAGGAGATTGGGTTTGGTTATTAAACCCAAGGCGCGAAAAACTAGGACCCGAATATAGCGGACCATACCAAGTTACTGAAGTCATAGGGAATAGCAATTTGAAGATAGCAATAACTTTGAAACAAACCAGAGTTGTGCATATGAACAGAGTGAAAAAAGCACATTTACCGGAAGAGATTGCAGAGGGCGCCACGGTAAATACTGTCCAGGCGACTATATAAGGAGAAACAAATTGAAGACTTCTTCATTCCAAACCAAAGTAGCAAGAGACTAACAACATGGAAAGACTTGTGTGCTTTACGCAAATGTTCAATGAAAATGTATATTATTACCAAGAAAAATGGGTACTTTGTGAAAATTGTACACGAGGGTATAAACATCAAGGAAAGGCACATGAGCATTTATTAACATTAAAGGATAAAAAAAGATATGAATACTGTCTCTTTTGCCGTAAAGTATTATATAAAGAAAAGAAAGCAATTAATTGTACCTTACTTATGCATCTTACAAATGTACCTAACAACACCAATATCCATAAATAACATGGAACTAGGATACGTTTATCCTATTGTAAAAGAAAGGATTTTAAAAAGTCTATAAATTTGTACGTATATCTAATAACTTATAAATATTATAATACGTTAAAAAACACAAGAAAATCAATTACATTAGTCTGGCGAAACAAAAATGAAATTAACTATACAAAGTTGCAACCCTGCAGAGGAGCCTATATAAGGAATGGCGAACAAAGGATTCCATCATTCTTACACAGTATTCAGGAGCAAGCCACACGAAATTTTTTTTTTTTTTTACCAAAATGGAAAAACACACGTGCTTACGGAAATATCACGAGGAAGAGGTATATTACTACAAACAAGGACTTGTGTGCACCAGGTGTACAGAAAAAGTGGTACTAAAGGATAATGTACCATTGGAAAAACATTTAATTGCAAAGGAAAATTTAATACGCTGGCGACGATGTCAATTGTGCAAGAGGACAATGTTTATTGCACAGCCGGCAAGAAATTGCGACATCTGCAAGGATGTAGTTCCATAAATATACCCTTCATTCTCTCTATAATCAACACATAACACTTTACAATTACACTACATACACACACACAATGTAATAAATACTTACACCTAGTTTTAAGCATTTATGTATTTTTTTTTTCTCTTCTTTTATTTAATAAAAGTGTCTAATATTTTTATATAAAAACCTAAAATCTCTCTTAAAAACCTAACAAACAATCCATCCTAACCTATTAAAAATAACCTGTCAATAAGTAGCATAAAAAGCATATCACTACATAGCTGCATATAAGGTTGCAAACGAAAAGTTTCTTGTAAAATCCGCTAGAGGACGCCACTATAGGAGGCCCTAACGTTCTCGTTCAAACTCGCGCATGCGCCATGATTACTATACTCTGTCAAAATGCCGAAGCGTTCAGGCAGTCGCCACATAAAGGCAAAAAAAAAATAGAAACGAGCTAGAAGAAATATTCAAGGAGATGATAAACATTCCTCCGTTAATCAGCCCACTCCCTACATCACCAAAAACAATGACACCGCCAACCACACCATCTTGTACTCCACCGAATTCTCCACCGGATACACTACCCACCACACCGGAATTCCCAAAGACTCCAGACTTCAAGAATCCGGACATTAAAAAGCCGAAGACACCAGACTTTGACTTCAAAGTCCCGGACGTACCCCCAACCAGATGGCCAGCCCTACTAGCAATAAATATTCCAGACCCGGACTGGGAATGGTACCGATCTCTTCCAAAAGAAGACCCAAGGAGAAGAATATGGAGAATCCTTGGATTATTTGGGACAGGGGCTGCTAGCCCGTATAAACTTATATCTTAATAAATAATTATATATATTTAAATACATAGTTTATTCTGTTACCCGCCTCATACAAATCTCTCGAGGACGAGAGATCCCCCAGGGAGGGAGGTGTAATGTCCCACAGGGACTCGAACCATTACATACCGACCGTCGGTAAAGTAGAACTGTACTACATTATCATACAGCCCACCTATGTTACCGCGCAAAAGCGTTATACATACTTTTATATGTTAATTTCAAACCAAGCATGGATTAGAAAATCAAATGTTATAGAAATGTCAAGAATAATTAATTATAAATACTGACCAAAGCGCAAAACAAAATATTATATAATAAGCGAGAAAACTGTAAAATAACGAAAACCGACACACTGCGCATGCGCCAACCCGCCAATTCTCTGGTATATAAGGAGGCGCACGCAGCACTCGGCGCGCTCATTCGAATAGAGATACGTTCTTGCGACCGATGAATGCTAGTTCCTAGAGGCAGCTTACGTACTATCCAGTAGAATTTCAGCACGCTCCGGAGACGGCAGCGACTGGTTCTCAGTGTACAAAGGTACTGGGTGCTCCTTTTTGGATCTTTCATTTAAAGGTTGAGAACTTTGTCTTCACGAAGGTTTCAAGCGTTGCTCCTACTAGTAGGCAGCAGCTTAGCCGTTAGTGAAGGCGAAGTCTATAGAACAGTAGAGTAAGAATTCTGCCACGAGTATCGGGAACCGCTCCGGAAACGGCAGCGGCCGCTCTCACAGCAGAATCGTAGAACATAAAACTCTGTCACAAGTTTCGGGAACCGCTCCGGAAACGGCAGCGGCCGAACTTACGGCAGTAGCACATACATCCAGTTTTTGCAGCGTATTAGAATTAATTAGCATACATATAAAAACATAAAAAAACACAAAAACACAAAATATATAATCGTAGTTGTAAGCAGTATTGTTGTTATTAGAAATAAGTGTTGTTTAATAAAGCCATAGTTAAGTTTTAAGTTGGATTTTACTCCTTTACTCTAAGAACGAACCCCCACCTATCCTATTCTCGGCGGACGCCGCTCTCCGCTCGAGAACCTGTCGGCATTCAGTCGTCCCCGGACAACCGAACGTTACAACCTCTTCACTGCCTTTCTCTTTTTCCTTTTTTCTAACAGCGCTAACAGAAGTGCCTCATCTTCTGCCTCTTCTAGTAACAGTTGTGCCACCAGCGGAATAAAATTGCGGTTCATTTCGCAAATTTGTCAAATTTCTGATAACACTGTCGTTTCACAAACACTATGTAAGACCGCTAACAAAGTCGCTTGTTTTGGAGCGATGCTTCCACTTCGAAGTCGGAGTAACGAGTGTCGTTCTGGCAATGGTTGGAAGACGTCCTAAACCCAGGGCAATAAACTAAGGGGCGTTTCTGACAATCCTGATCAAGCTATTCAGGTATAGCGGAACTTGGAGTATGCAGGCCAGTCCATACTTGCCTGTGCATTTCACAAATGCGAATTAATCAGAGGTAATGAGACAAATATATGCATACGTCTGTGCGGACACTTATTAGAAGAAGATGAGGGAAATTGGGAACTTCTATTGGCAGTTTTGGAAAGGAGTAAAAGAAATGAAATAAAAAGCATATACAAAAATCGATATAGAGATGGCTGGATATTAATAAAAAATCACTTAGTGGATAACCGAAGTACGTATACATGATTCTTTCGATTAAATATAGAACAAGTTGATTTTGTTTTAAATCGCATTGGTAAGGATCTAAAAAAACATCATCTACGATAGAGGATCATTCGATTTGACCACAAGCAAAGCTGCTCGTGACATTAAAGCATGTTAATTTTTCAGAAACATATTTTATTTTAGTTTATTGTCCTTTGGCGCGATTTGAGGACATGCCGTGAATATAATAGATACTATTATTATTATTATTATTTATGCACGGTTAAAGACCCTTTACATTACAATGAACAATTCGTAATGCTAACAAAGAAACAATGTGAAAGAAAAGAAAAGAGACGAAAATCCAGTACATAAATAAACAAACAATAATACAAGAAACTAATAATACTAATGAAGTAATAAAATTAAAATTAGAATTGGAAGTAACGGATATTTACAAAGACGTTACTGCGAGCCAAAGCCCGCAAACGGTATTTAAACGTGGCCAATGTACCATTAAAAAAGTTGACATGTTCGCTATAAAGATGTGCTATTAGATGTGGAGGCACCTGCTGCTTGTAATGATTTTAACTCCATTTCATTAATTAGATGGAATACAGCAGCCTTCGCTTCTACAATCAACTCTGGCTGAAAGGTCCTAACAGTCGCCGCAATACTTCGAAAAAATAACGAGACGGGGTCAGAATCCTGCTCTGGTGCCCTGGTAATATTAGCCAGTACCTTCTGCCTGTCTGCCATGTTTTTTTCTAACAATTCGAGAACGGCGTTTGAATTACTCCGGCGCCTTTTTGATGCTGGAGTGGCCGTATCGTTTGAGGTCCTCCTCCTCGAATGTTCAATGTCGAGTTCTGGAACAGTCCCGTCATTTCCAAGTACATCGATAGATGCTTCTGCCGCGGTGTTGTTGGTCTCCGGACTCTCCTCGGCGTTGCGCTCAAGCGCCTCAATTTCCCCAGCGACTTCCACCCCAGCGACTTCCATATTACTTTGGGTACTGTAATAAAATGAAGAAAATAAATTTTTAAGATTTAATTCAATTTTAGAAATCATATTGTGCGTAAAAGTACCTGCCTTCGCTCCATTGGTACACTTTCTAAGAACTCCAGGCTGGATAGCAACGCCCATTTTGATTTTGGTTGTGCTGCCGACCCCGTACCATACTTATTGGCGCGTTTAATTTTCATGTAGTGGTCGCGGATATTACGCCACCTGTACTTGCAGTCACTAGCTGAAATAATTAGATAATACATTTTTTGCACGTTCGTTGCTACTGGAGAAACATTCAGGTGGTTATTATATGCATTTGCAATATTATATGGATACATACAGCGGCTCACGAAAGTATTCTGATACCCGTTGAAATGCAATAACTTTTGAAGTGAAACTCCCCTACGCACGGTAGAGTGAATATCTCTTAGAACATTGCAGATTTAAAATTGATTTTCACAGAAAAACATGCTCTGACATTTCATAAATGAAGTACATAGATTCTAAAAAGAAAAAAAGAATTTGCGTTTGGCCATGATTTCCAACAAACCCGCCACTGTGTGACGCTGTATTGGTTAGATATTTAGATAAAATACAATGAAATATATTCATTTCAAACTTTAGTTATCATAGGCCTCCTTCCTGGAATATGAATCTATGGAAACTTCTCAATAATAAAGCAAAATATTCAATAAATCATTTATACTTATTGAGAATTACCTAACAAATTTAACATATTTCTTAGCCGGTGTAAGTATATGTAGATTTTGCATAAGTAAGTTTCACTTCTGTAGGGTGTAGTGTAAAATATACGGTCTGTTTATGAGCATGTAATAACAATCAATGAAAGACCTTTTACATATTTAAGTACGGTTTAGGGTAATGAACTGAAAAATTTCGTCGAAAAGCGACAATCGCAATTTTTTTCAAAACGACGAAACTCGTCACCTGGTAACCTAATCATTCTAGCTTCTCCAAAAAGCTCAAGTCTTTTGGCTCAACTCTAAAAAAGTTATTCTATTTCAAACGGTATCTGAATACTTTTGTGAACCAGTATAAGTGTTGTTGCAAGAGACGTATTGAAACAATTATGCGACAAATCAGTGCCCATATTTTTACGGCAATCTAAAATTTCAGCTTTGGAAAAAAATTGCAATAATCTTTATGATGAAATGGAATATTGTAAACAGCATTGGACCATTTGATGCGAAGCGTATTTGAATATTGTGCCCTCAAAATAGTGTATCATTATACTCTGAACCTTTCGACACGACCTTTTCCGATTTGGATTTTATTATATTTTCTTGCAGACATCGATTATACCTGACTGCGGATAGGTACAGATCAAATTTGAAATTCGTAGGTCAGTTTTAAAAATTGGGACATGTGTAAACCGAAAACGCATATGATGCACATCTCTATGCTCACTAAGATAAATAAAAACAATAATTTAAAAACCTTTTAAGCAAAACAGTTGTAACACACTATGAATAGAAAGGCTACGATACAAAATTTCAGAGAATTGTTCAATTACACGTAGTTTAAATCACGAGATTTCTATCATTGCCACGCTGCAGCCAGACACCCTACCAAAATAAAATTTACCCATTACAAAATTTCACTGGGACATATGTGTCCCAACAGGACCAAAAGGGTTAAGAATGGCTTTTCGATTGTATTATTAGCTGTAGTTGATGCAAATAAGTATAATTAAAGAATACTGTACCTGTTCTGTTGACAATAATTCCCACTGCCTTCCACACCTTGTTTTTCACCTCGTGTTTGCTATGCTGCAGGTGACCGGCGTCATAGAGGACACTATTTTGGGCTACAGCCTCTATCAATTTGTCGTCCTCCTCACTCGAAAACAAAATTTTTTTCGCCATTTCACGATGTTGTAGCCAACCACACGCAAAATTTAAAACTGTCAGGCTGACACTACACAGGTCTGAAGCGTAGATAAATGTTTCCTATACTGACTAACTATCCCTGTAAGTCGCAGTTTAAATCTTATTTCCATCAGTACCTGCACCTTTCTGAGGGTGGAGTCTTCTGTGAAACTGTGAATACTATTGGTCGCGAAGAAACTCCCACCTCTCAGATCGTACACGTAGAAGTGGAAAAATACAATAATAAAGCAACACCAGTGTTTTGGGATTTTCCCCGTGCCCGATTTCCAGCCGCCCTAAACGGATTATTAACGGGCCACAGTTTACTACAGCTTTATGACACTAGACCTTCGGCCCCCTACACGATATAAAGTAATTAGGAAACATCTGCCAAGTAACCTGGAGAACAACGGAACAATTTTTAGTATTACTTCCCAATTGCTAACAACCTAATTCCTCTACGTTCGGCAAGCAATAAACCGTGTTTCGCTACAGTATAAAAGAATAATAAGTATGGTCGGAACGTTGACCGTGACGAAAATTAATTTTAAGGTCCGCACAATTACCAAAAGAAGATGTTCTTATGTGAGATCGAAGAATGTTTCCCTGGCAATGGGGTAGGAAACGAAATTATTCTGCAGTAATACCGCAACGCTTCGCGCAGAGCCACATGAAGAAAAGGGATGGTCCGCTGATTGCGCGTGATGAGGCCCGCTTTGTCCTCCCTACAAATTCGTGAGAGATCCCTTATCTCTCAAGTATAAACATGCATTGGACCAGCGGGAGACCGTCGATCGACGGCGAATTGAGATTCAGTATTGAATATGAAAATTTTCATATTACTGATAACATCTTGAACGGAGTATTACCGATGGATTGGTGAGTTTATGTCGACGAAAATGAGTCCAAACACGAAGCAATTGGGCACTATTTTTTATTATGAAAATAGGTACAATTAGAATTCCAGTTCCCCGATTTCAGCGGAAAACGCGTTTCTGGTTACTGGCCTGCGACACACACTACGTTCACTAAAAATGAACCGAATTTCTCCATATTTGAACTCATTTTCATCGGGAAATCTTAAAAAATCCATTGGTAATACTTTCATGAATATTTTATTTTTCTCTACTGGGTATTTTACCTGGCCCAACGGTTTTATTGCTCCCGGCAGTCAACGGACGGTCTACCCAGGACCGAAGGCCCTCGCTCGCACCGAGGAAGCAAAACTGTGGGGTGGGTAGGTATTTCCCGATGATCCGGGGAAAAAAGCATGTCATTAATCCGGAGACCACTGTAATCTGCTCCCTGTGGCACACGTTCTCTTGCACCGAATACGTCAACGCGTGCTTTTGTTTTGATATTTCAACGCGTGTTTATATTCGAGAGATAAGAGATCGGTCTCGAATTTGGCGGAAGGACAAAGCAGACGGCACCACGCGCGGTCAGCGGACTACCCCTTTTCTTCATGTGGCTCTTCGCGAGGCGTACCGGTGTTTGTGCAGAATAATTTCGTTTTCTACCCCATTGCCAGGAAAACATTCTTTGATCTAACATAAGAACATCTTCTTTTGTTAGTGGAGGAAAATGTCACATCTGATCCCTAACAATTAATCAGGCTGATCGGCCAGACCGTCTCGCCAGGGTCGCGGTTTATGACCGTATTGTCCCGCGAGTCGGTGCGGTGGTTGACAACAGTACCTCTACGTACGGGTCCGAAGTCATTATAAATAGGTAGGGGAAAGTGGGGTAAAACGGAACACCAATGTGTCTGTTAGATAAGAGCTGCGAATGAGTTGGTACCGCGTGACATGGGACCAAAGGGTCCTCATAGCATTTTTATGATAGACTATAGATCCCTGCGGTACCAACTCATTCGCAGCTCTTACCTAACAGAAACATGATGGTATTCCGTTTTACCCACCCGTTCCGTTTTACCCCACTTTCCCCTATATACCATTCGCCGACAGAACAACATAACGGATTAACTAAGACTGAAAAATGCAAAAAATTATCAAACACGGCACAGCGTTCTTGATTGCCCTTTAGAGATGCTGGCAAACGGATGTTGTCGAAACGTTCGGCAAAGAGAAAAATTTGATTTTCTTTCGGCAAAGGTTGAAAACTATTACTGGATCTAAATAGAATTGCATAAAACGTTTAAAACCTCTTCGTCTGTATTGCAGTGGAAATTTTTTTCTACAATTTTTAAAATCTTTAGTTTTAGCTTCATCTTGGGTCTCTCCACCCCATTGGCCAATTGGAAAGTTATCAAAATATGTTATACTTTCGCAGTAATGTATCAACACTTTTTGTGAACAGTATTTGGTATATAGAATAACACGGATAAGGTTTACAAATATTTCTGCATGTTTCGCCTTGTGTGCCAAAAATCGGCTCAGACCGAGGGGGAAATTCGAATTATCTTTTACAGCCGGTAATTTAGAATTTTTCGAAGCGAAATTTCTTCGTTCGTTTACGGTAGGCAATTGCTTGTTTTTGAAACGTTCTTCGGGAACCATTTGTGTACCTGCTTTCGAACAGGGACAATCGACACCGTGCCGTTTTTTGCAGGGGTTTCAACTTTCTTCGCACTGAGTTAATCCGTTGATTGCTCTATCACCGGGTGCTACAGGGGGACTTGGGACCGACATGTACCGTTGTCAACCACTGGCTCGCGGGACCATACGGTCATAAACCGCGATCCTGGCGAGACGCTTTGACCGATCAGCCCGTTTAGTAGGGTAAAGGCAGGTAATATGGAACATCTGATTTCAAAAGCTTGTCAAGAGTAGGGGACTTTGTTGTTTTTAATCATGTGGCTATTCACGAGGCGTACCAGTGTACCAGTGGACCATAAAATTAATTTTCGTCACGGTCAACGTCCCGACCATTATTATTCTTTTATACTGTAGCGAAACACGGTTTATTGCATGCGGAAGTAGCTTGTAGCAATTGGGGATTATCTTAAAAATTGTTCAGCTGTTCTGGAAGTTACTTGGCAGATGTTTCCTAACTACTTTATATTGTGTTGGGGGCGAATGGTCTAGTGTCATAAAGCTGTAGTAAACCGTGTGTCGATACGAACATTGCACTCTCCATGGCATATTTAGCAAATTCTTTTAGTTTTATTGGAATTATTGACGTTAATTCAAGACGAATTGACGTTGTTTTCTTAAATAACGCCAAACTTGTATATTAACACTTTTTGTATCAATTTCCTTCATAATATTCGGCATTGTTAAATGCGAAACACAGGATGTTGCATTTTTTTCCTATTTCTTGGGATTCCCCCCCCCCCCCCCCCCCACTGTGCGACATAGAATACACGTATTTAATTCATTACTGCCAAATATCCGCAGTAGCAAGGACAAGGTTATGTTGATTATAAAACAAACAAAAAATTTGTTTGGAAGTTCCCTGAAGGCAACTAAAAAGTCGATGATTGCTGACGATTTTTCAATTGGTTTCTTATGGAAAAAATTTAATGTAACTAGGTAATTATTTGTTATTATTTACCAGAATCGATACTACTCGATTTAAAATTCTGTACGAAAAATACACATAAACGTAGACACGTGTTCACACATAAATCAGAAATAGGCGTCATGATATTTTTACCTTTTTTAGGTGTTCATATTAGTAGTCTACAGGTAACATATAAAAATACATACTCCCATAACGTTTGAATTCTCACTTGTTTACTTATTTCTTGGGATTCTGTCCCACTGTGGCAACGGGTCGCAGTGCGACTGGTCGCTGCACTCCCTCCGGGAGCAGTCTAGCGTCTGGTGGACGCAGTGCCCAGTCTGCGTCTAGATTTAATGGGAAACAGACCCTCTCGCATTGTGTTGCGTCTCGAGTAGCCTAGGCTGGTACTCAAACAGACCCGCGTCAGGCACCTATGTCTGGCGCATACCCGGCGATCGCAGACGTTTGTAGGAGAACAGATGCATGCTTCCCCATTGCACCAGTATACTGCGTCTGGCCGCTGCGACTAGTCGCAGCGGCCAGACGCAGGTAGGAGATCCCGCCTTTAGACAGAAAAGAAATTCCCTTTTCTGTACTTTCAACTTCGATCGACCGCCATTTTAATAATTTTGGTCCAAAATTGTTCTTTCGTGGTAAACGCGATAACCATACTCCTGCGAATTAAACATATGTTTGGTTTTTTATTTCTGATGATCCAGTCGTCAGAAATTTCAACCGCCACCAATTCTGCTGCCGCCAACTTAACTGTGAAATATTTGTGTAAACAAATGAAATAAACAAACAACAATGATTTTTTCTTGTATTTCAAGAGTGGTAAAATGTACCCCCCAGAAATTCGAAAACATTAAGTGTTTACTTCATTATAAAAACCATCACCGCAAAGTGGCCGATTTTTTGGCTAAGAAAGTAGAATGTCCCCTTAAAGAGCTTCTCTGGCAAGTCTTCAGAGGAATATCCGTCGCGTCGGCAGGATGGGGGTTGTGCCGCGTAGTGGGGGGTGGCAAGGTTTCCTTGGAGCCTACAGGTAGCAAGGAAACTGCAGCAGTTATCGCAGAACCATCACAGGGGACGCACGCTAATTTCCGCTACTTTTCTTACGTTTTTCAAATATTTGTTTCATTTTATCGTTAGTCTGTAGTTTATTCCTATTTTTTTTCTTATTACTTTTCATAGTTAGTTTTAGTAATTTTATATTATTCTTATAGTGTGTTTTATCGTATTTTTATCGTGTTTTTATCTTATTTCTATCGTGTTTTTATCGTATTTTTATAGTCTCATTTTTCGTGTCTTTATCTTATTTGTATTGTATCTTTATCGTGTTTTTATCGTATTTTTAGTGTTGTTTATCGTGTTTTCATGTTTTTTTTTGTGTGTGTTTTTATAATATTCGTATTGTTTTTTTGTTTTTTTTTCAAATATTAATCAACGTGTTAGAAGTTAGTAGTCTTTAGTGTGTAACTTTGGTGTTTGGTTTTGGACCACATCCGTATATTCTCCAGGTAAGTTCTAGATATCTATATTTCTGACACCAGTGTTGCATTTTGTTTTTCCTACATTGCAGTCAGTTTATTTCTATATTCTTCATTACTTTAATAATGACTGGCAAATTGAAATTGAATAAGTACTATATGCGTGCTAACAGGATTACTTAATCGTTCCGTTCAGAAACCCAGAACATCATTTGTTATAAAGCGGATTAGAAAGATTGACACCAAGGAAGGCGAAGTTGGTTACGACGACACTACTAAAATCTTAGTCGATTATTAGACAAGAGGACCTTTATATAAACGGCCAACGGTTACACTCATATTAATTTTATGTACAATGTCTCAAATAAACGATATATCCTTTACAATAAATTAAACACTTATTTTATGCGAGAAGGTTTAGCGCAAGCAGGCGCGCAAGCAATTAAGCACTCACTAACTACCGAGCAAGGGGTAATTTCGCGAAGCAGAGGTGCGAAGAGCGAAGTGCGTAAAGCGAAAGTTAAAGCGTGTTATAGAGCCAATAGCCGTTAACAGAGTGATCCAGGAAACCGCGGTCGATTTCCTGGAAGGAAGAGTTTTCCCCTTCCATCGATCGCGAGTCGAGGAAGGGGGTCCTGATCGTCGCTCCACGGGAGCAAGCAGGCTGCCGTCAACATCTAATTAATGAGAGGTCTGACAGATGTCGCCGAAATGCTGCTTTCTTGAACATCATTAGATGCTAGTTCTTCACATTTAACATCTGCAATCCATTTTGTTAGCACCCCACTAGTGAAGTTTAATCTGGAATTAGTTCACAATCATTTTCACATTCAACACCTTGTCTTTATCTTCTCATCACCAATACACTGATATGTTTCACCTGGCACAAGTTCGCAATCTTCTTTCAATATCACCGCAAGTAATGTAGCATTTCCTCCAAATTTAGAAGATATTCAGAATTTTGCCTCCTTCGAAAATTCACAGACTTCTCAAGAATTTTCAACTGAATTGAGTAGTCCTAATTCAGCTTCTTCATTGGCAGAGTGGGTTGTATCACATCAAATTTCACATCGGACAATAAATGATGTACTCCACATTTTAAAAAGATCAGTTGCCAGCACTTTACATGCCAGAATCCAGAGCCCTTTCAAAAACAGCCACAAACGTAGAATTAAACGTATCAAAACAGCTAATTATCACCATTCTGGATTGAAAAATAGCATTTTAAAACTCATTAAATCTATAGGTGTATCCCCGTATAAATCTTAAAAATTAGTAAATTCCCTTTCAGAAGAATGCAATTTGGGTCCTTCTCTACTTTTTAATGTCGCAGAAATAGCATATAAATGTGTGAACTTAGAATATGCTCATTCAATGTTTGTAGAGGAAGTGCAGCATATGTGGAATACTGTTGGTAATTTGGAATACCGAAGTATCTAATAAACTACTAACGCTATTTAATTTGTAACACCGTAGATTATAGGGGCTAATGACCTCTTAACTAATGACATTTGTGGATGAACCGCAATTGTTACATTTTCGACTTAATCTGCAGAGGAAGCAAACGTCAATCTGCAAAACTTTTTCAGCGCATATTCAATCGTTCCAATCATGGTTAAAATATGTCAAAACTTTAGTGTTAAACACTTAATCGACTCATTTGCATGTTCCTTCTATGGTTCCGTGCCAGTTTTGCGATAATTTCGAGAATACAAAGTGTGACATGAAATTTTCGGTTTCGATGCCATGTTGCTAATTCGGAATACCGAAGATGAAGGTAATTTGGAATATTCCAAAGCCTACCGATGCTTTTGTTTCACGCGTAATGGATACCACCGCGTCAGTTTCGTCTGTCACCTGTATAACCTTTTAGGAGCATTTGTGTAAATATTGTTTTATAGACATCTAAATCTTCAAGATTGGTAGAAACGTGTGAACCGTGACTGAGTGCAGTATGTAACCGTTCTTAGCATTTTTATAAACATTCTGTTATACATATCTCCTCAAGATATCTATATTTTCGGAATATCGATATTCCAAATTACCTGCACCTTAACGAAATCGATACTTCTTGTCATTTTTCATTCAAACCAAAATTTCAATTACTTTTTGTTTTTTATTTTTATTGACGCTCAGAAATATGCAAGTTTATTAGTTTCTCTATGATATTATGTAGTTTAATTTGTTCCCATCCTCTGTCCTAAATTTTTATTCGTCTTAAACAAACTGGTATTCCAAATATACTGCACTTCCTCTACTGTCTTTAGAATGTCTTTATGACGATATTAATGATTCAGGTTTTGATTTTTTCTGTTCTCAATTTTGCTATACCTTTCAAGCTAAGAATACACGCTAGCAAATTTCTAAATATGTTTTGTTTCACGAATACTTGTGTATACAGGATTAGAAATGGCACACACAGGTTGGGTTATCGTGGAATTCATTGTCGATGGATCGGTGTCCGAAGTACCCTCGGATTGGGTGGTAGGAGGCGGAGTATGCTATTGGCCACCATATAAACCCAGCCATATGACAATGGCAATCAAACATTGCGAGGTGCGCCATGATTCGTGGGAGAAGCTCGCCGTTTCGGTATTTCCCGGTGGAATCTATTGTACGTTGAAATTATTATTATATTTACTTATTAATTGTAGTACTAATTAGTGAATAATTATTATACCCATTAATTACTAATGTGTTCATCCAGATGATTATGCCACGGCGAGGGCAAAGGCTAGAAAAGCCGAAGAAACAAGTGACCTACAGTCGGACGTGGATGCCGCAAGAAGAAAGCGTAAACCGGGAAGATATTCCAGCAGTGAGGAGTCAGTGTCGAACGACACAACGCTTATGACCTCACCTCCACCAACATCGCTCTTACCTCCACCTCCAAAAATGAGGAAACCAGTCATAAGATCAGGTGTGTAAATATGCTACCTTGGTATACTACTGTGCCACCTAAATATATTCCTTTACGCTACTTTGCGCTCAGTTTCATCATATTATTTCTGTTGACGTTATCTTCTGTCCGAGGCGTTTTGTGTCAAAAATCGTGTTGCTTCACAGATTCCCTTGTTAAAAATGCCTCTTCTTCCGCAGTACTTAATGTACAAATTCCATCTTGCAGCGATGTGGTTGCCAAAATCTTCCCTTGTAGATTAGTAACTATACATTTTTCACATTTTTCTTACGCTTTATTTACAGTAGATGCGTTTTGGATGTGTCTGCAATTCTGCTTCCTTACCTCGAGAATTATTATGTTTGCTTTCGTACTAGGCCCTTCCTTCGACGCAACCCCACAAGTTCTCGCTTTATAAATACGCTTGCACAACAAGGTCTAAAGATTTCGAACTGCCGTAATTTTCACGGCCAATTACCTTGTCCTTAGAGGGGTTCTATATCGTAAGCAGTTTGTTTGCACGTCTTTGTACTTGAAACTAAGTACTTGTGTAAATAATTCCTAATACTACCCTAATTCTTGGGTACCGAATTTAATGCAGTAGAAAGTTTCCACACAAAACCGGTGTAATTTTTGCACGTGCTTGAACTAGAAAGTGTACGACAAGTCTTCCTTGCCAAATATACTCGAAGAGTTAAATACATGCAAGCCGCTTTCGTTAAAACCGGGCTTGCCAGAGATACATAGGGACGCACTCAAGCAAACAGATACGCGCTACGTCATAAGTCATAACTCGCCCCTGCTTTTTTCCACCTGAGATACCCCTGATTAAAACACTGACCAAAGAGGAGATATAATAAGAGGCGTCATACCTTTTTTTTTTTTTTTTTTTGTTTTACTTGGTGGAAATCCCCACGGATACCCCCCGCCCGCGGGGGCGGGCAGGGGGTTATGTGGGACTCGAACCCACTAAAACCACCAAGGTGATCTACCTCGCGCGCGGAGCTGCGCGCCCGAGGGGAGGGATTTGGACGCGAGATCAAACAAGCGATACGTTCGCTACCCTCCCCCCTTGCGCTTCAATGCAGCCCCGCGCTAGGTCCCCTGAACGGGGTCGTCCCTGGGGGAGTATGACAACCTCCCCCAGCAATATTCTCCGGGACCGGCGACTCGCGACGGATCACGCGCCCGAGTCGCCCCTTCCGGGGTCGCTGCTGCTAGGGCGGTGGTGTCCCCCGACACCCCCGCCCTGCGACCCCGCGATCGAGCTCCCAACCGGTCGCCGCGCAATGCTTGGTAGCGCGCGGCCGGGCCGGGGCACACTGCGTACCCCGGGGGAAGCTCGATCGCTCAGATCGTCCGCGGCGGCCCTTCGCGACAACGGGGGCCGCCGCGTTTCCCGACTACTTCCCGACGTCCCCCGGCGCGCGTCCCCCTCCGACACAGAGGGGGCGGCGCACCGGGGGGCGTAACGGCCGCGCCCGTTGCGCGGGGCGGCCCCATCCCGATCCCCTACAGCGGGGAGCGGCGGGACGGCGCGACCCGGGGCCTGATATCCGGGGGAGCGGGGCGACTTACGCAACTAAGTCGCCGCGCGACCTCCCCCGGCCCCGGGTCATCTCCCTCTCCCGCGCCGCCTCCTCCGGACCGCTTGGCTCGGGCCTCCCCGGCCCGCCCTCTCGCGGTCCCTCTCCGCCTCCTCCTTCTCGAGCATTATAGCCTCGGAGAAGGAGGCGACGGCGTCCCAACAGTCCCGATCTCCCGCCATGCGACGCACGACCGTCGCCAGCGAGAGATCGGGACCCAGCTGCAGCTCCAGGACTCGGCGGTCATCGAGCCACTCCGCGCACCTCGCCAGAGTGTGATCCGCCGAGTCCACGTCGCCCCGGCCGCAGCTGTGGCACTGCGGCGCCTCCTCCCGCCCGATGCGACACAAGAAGTCACCGAAGCAACCGACTCCGGTGAGCATCTGTGTCAGGCGGAAGGTAAGCCTGCCGTACCTACGCCCCACCCATTCCCCGAGAATGGGCAGCAGCGCCCCGACGACGCGTCCCCCCCCCGATGTTCCGGGAGGGAGAGCCAGTCGATCCATCTGGCTCCCATGCGTCGCCGGGCCTGGTCCCGCGCGTCGGGTCCGACCGGCGCCAGGGGGTCCCTCGCTCCGCTGAGATCGTGTGAGGCGAAGTACACCTCCGCCTCCATCTCAGCGAGCAGATGGAATGGTGGGGACCCACCCAGCGCCGACAGCTCGGCGTGTGACACCGTGCGGTAAGCCCGCACGGCACGGAGGACTGCGCGGCGATGAACCTTTGCCAGAAGGTCTCGCCCCACGCGACAGCCCCCCAGATCGCCGGCCCAGACCGGCGCTCCGTAGAGCGCCATGGACCGGACGACCGTCACGTATAGTCGCCGAACTGTTTCGTGCGGGCCTCCCAGGTTGGGCATGATGCGCCCGAAGGCGAACACCTGTCGCTCCAACCTGGGGCCCAGGACCCGAAAGTGACGCGCGAATCGCCAGTAGGTGTCCAGGGTCAGACCGAGATACCTCATCGATCGGCCGACCCTGATGCAGGCCTCCCCGACTCTTAGAGACGCTCCGACGGGAATGCCAGTTCCCACCCTGTCCGCGAGCCATACCGCCTCCGTTTTATCGGAGGCGACTCGCAGACCGAGCGCCTCTATCGCGGGGATGACGAGCCGCAGTGCTCTCTCCGCGAGGTCTAGTGCTGCCAGCCACCTCGGCCCGGAGGCCACCACCAGCGTGTCGTCGGCGTAGCACACGAACGACACGTCAGGCGATGGCAACTCCACCCGCAGCACCGCGTCGTACGCCAGGTTCCATAGCAGGGGCCCTAAAACGGACCCCTGTGGCACGCCGCGGTGCACGCGAGCCACCCCGTCCCCGTCTCGCCCGACGTAGGAGACCACTCGGCCACGGAGGTAGTCCCAGATCAGGCGGCGAAGGTAGAGCGGGACGCGATGGTATACCAGCGCCCGCTCGATCGCCGCCCAGGAGACGGTGTTGAACGCGTTGGCGATGTCTAGAGACACCGCCACGCTGACACCGCCCCCCTCGACCGCCCGGCGCGACAGCGACCGAACCAGTAGGATGGCATCTACGGTCGATCGCTGCCGCCTAAAACCGAACTGGCGGTCGGATAGATCCGGGAACTCCGCAGCTCCGAGATGGTCCATGAGGCGGGCAGCTATGATCCTTTCCAGGAGCTTGCCCGCCTCGTCGAGGAGACAGATCGGCCGATAGGCCGAGGGTGAATCTGCGGGCTTACCAGGCTTTCGCAGCAGCACCAGCCTCGCCTCTTTCCACGCGCGGGGAAACCTCCCGGTCCTCAAGGCCGCGTCGAAGACGCACCTGAGGCCGCTCCCGAGGGCGCTCATCGCGCAGGCCCAGACACGCCCGGGCACACCGTCCGGTCCGGGTGCAGCGTTCTTCGAACGCATTCGACGCACCGCGGACTCGAGTTCCTCGTCCGAGACCCTGGGGGCATCCGCTATGGCGGTGCCCCACGCGAGCTCCGGATCCCCCGAAGCGTCGACGCCACCCTCCCCCGGAACCGGGGGAGGGGGAAACAGCGCCGACAAAACCTCCAGGAGAAACCGGGGCTCGAGACCCTCCGTGACAGGGGGCGCCCAAGGACCGAGTTTCACGGACACGGCCTTGTACGGGCGCCCCCAAGGGTCCCGATTCAGGGTCTCGAGGAACTCCTCGTGCGAACGGGTCTTGGCCCGGGCTATGGCTGCACGGAGCTCTCTGCGCGCCGCGGAAAACACGGAGCGCAGCTCCTGCAGCTGGTCCTCCGTCACCCGCCGTCGGTCTTGACGGCGGGCATTGGTGTACTGGCGCTGAGCGCGGGCGCTCGTCGCGCGGAGATCGGCGATCTCCTCGCACCACCAGTACACCGACCTCCGACCCCCGCCCGGCGGCCCGACTCGCGGCATCGTGGCGTCGCAGACACGCTGCAACGCCCGCCGGAGCCATAGGGCGCCGTTGGAAGGGTCGTCGAGGACGTCGCCCGGCAGGGAAGGCCAGGCGACGACGGAGGACGCCATCTGGGCCGCGCTAGCATCTAGCTTTTTGAGCGCCCAGCGCGGCGGCTGTCTACCGGCACGAGCGGGAGGAAGCGTGGCGGCGGAGGTGGCCAGCATGACGTACATGTAGTCCGAGCCAGTCTCTGACTCCTCCGCCACCCAGCAGTCCGACGTCAACGCCGCGGCCGCGGGGTTAACCCAGACGAGGTCGATAACCGACTCGCCCCGCGACCCGCGAAACGTCGTGACCGCGTAGGGGTTCTTAAGGACGAACCCCATCGCCTCCGCCCACTCGAGGAGCACCTCGCCCCGGCCGTCCGTTCTGGGGGAGCCCCACTCGCGAGCGTGGGCATTGAAGTCCCCCAGAAGGACCACCGGCCGAGCTAATTGGGGGGCTAGAAACGCCCCCACCTCGCTCAGCCGGTCCTCGAACTCCGGGACGTTCAGGCTCGGTGCCAGGTAGCAGCCGACCACGAGGAAGCCTCCCCATCTCGCGCCCATCCAGCCCCGTCCGTGCTGGGCGACCACGCACGACGGGGCTCCTCTTCCCACTTCCCACGTCATCGCCACCTGCCGATCCGGGTTGGTGGACCGAGAATATCGGTCCGCCAGCGGATACGGCTCAGCGATGACGGCCAGCCCAACGCCCATCTCAATGCGAGCCTGCTCAAGCAGGTCGTGCGCTCGCATGGAGTGGCACGCGTTCATGAGGAGTATCGGGGGGCCTCGAGACATTAGCAAGTCTCAAGGTCGGCCCCCCCCGACACCTCCTCTGGCTGGACCGCGCCCCCGTTGGCAATCGGGGGCGCCGGACGCTTCTCCTCGTCGTCCGGGAAGTGGGCACCTCCGTACGAGGCCGCGACCGAGCGCGCCAACCCCAGCGCCTCGGCCGCGTCCTCCTCCCTCGTTGTCGCGCTCGCCGTCGGAGGGACCACCGTGGCCTTTAAAAAGGCCTCCCTCCCGACCGGCGGCGGACACGCCGGGGGGAGCCCTGGGCTGCTCCCCCCTTTCCCTGTTTCTTCCGTCCCCCGCCTACCACGGGGGACCCCCCGCGAGCCGGGGAAGAGAGGCCGCTGGTCGGAGCGTCCGACTCTTCTCGTTCCTTTCTCTTCCCCGCGCCCGCACCGGCCACGGGTGCCGAGGCCAGCGGCGCTGTCTCCATAGCCTCCGACGGGGACGCCGGGGGCGGGGACGCGGAAGGCGCGGGGATCGCGGGCGGGACACCCGCGGCGGACGAAGATGCCGGGGTGGGCTTCGCGCCCCCGCGGCCCCGGGCCGCAGCGCGGGTCACGGGAGGGGGCCGGCAAGCCGGTCCCCCCATTCTATGCCCGCTGGGCAGGTCCGCCGCCGCGCAGAGCGGGCAGACGGGGGGGGGGCCTCGCAGAAGCGGGCCGCGTGTCCGTCTTTACCGCACCGGTAGCACGCGCCGCTCCTGTCCGTGGGGCTGCTGCACTTGGCCCTGACGTGGCCGAACTCTAGGCAGCGGAAGCACTGTAGCTTCCGCTGCGCCAGCGGTACCACGCGGGCCATCAGGGAGTCCACCACGACGGTGGACGCCCTTAACAGTTTGGCAGCAGCTGCCACGGGCGCGCGGACCCAGAGGGAGAAGAGTCCGGCGGTGTCCGGTCGCTTAGCGCCGACCGTGACGTCCTCCGCCGGACAGGCCCCCTGGGCCGCGATTGCCCCCCGAACCGTCTCCACGGTCGCGAGCTCGGTGAGCCCACACACCCGGAACTCGGCCAGTTTTTGGGGGCACTGCACCTTGATGCCGGTGCCCCCCAGCTGCTCCGCCAGCCTCGCCTTGAGGGCGGCAGCCTTGGCCGAGCTCTGCGATCCTGGAATCTCCAGGATCAACCCCCCGGTCACGGCGCGCCTCGGCCGCATCGCTGCGATGCCGAGGTCGGCGACGTTGATCGCCGCCATCGCGCCCGCGACCCGCGCGGAGAAACTCTCCTCCCTTCCCACGGGGGCGGTGATCGTCACCGCCGCCGTCCTGGGAGCGCGCGGGATCGCAACTGGGGGAGACCCGGGTGTGCGAGCCTGTTGGGGGGCCGCCGTCTTCGGCCGAGCCCCCGCACCGGCACCGCTAGCGGCCGCTCCGGCCGCCCTCCGCGCGGCCCTCTTCGCCTTGCGGCCCACCACCTGCGCCCATGTGCCCTCCGCGGCAACGCCGCACGGGCCGGGGGCCGAGGCCGGGGTGTTCGACGCCACGGGCGTCGCGGGGGCAGCTGCCCTCGCCTTCCCGGCCTTCTTCTTGGCGGCCCCCTTTTGCTGCTGCTTCGCAGCCGCGGGAGCGCCCGTCTTCGCCCGGACATCGGGCAACACCGAAGCCGGGAGACCCGGGGGACCGGTCGCCTTCTTCCCCTTCGAGGTCGAGCGGGGGGGGGGCGTAAGCGGGGGAACAACCCCTCGCTCGCCCGAGGGCGCGCCCGCAGGGCCGCTGGCTGTCGCGCCAGCGCCCGCGACCCGCGCAGCCCCGCTCGGCTTGCCCCCCTTACGGGACGGGGCGGAAACCCCGCTCCCGGCAGAGGCGCCCCCGGCGATCTCGGCCCATTGGAGGGCCAGGGCCGTCGGCTGAGCGGCCGGCCCGGAAGTCGGACCGACCATTACCCGGCCCAGGGCCAGGAGGCGCGCGTCGACGCGCCTCTCCAGGCCCTCCATCCGCCGCAGCACCGCGTCCCACGGCTGCTCGGCAGGAGCGCTCGCTCCGCCGCCACCGGACGCCGGGCCCGGCGTCGGGGTCGGGGGCAGGGGGGAACGCTCCCTCCTCCTCTTCTTCTTTACCCCCTGCGTCGCCACGGGAGCGCCGCTCTCCGTCGGCTCGCGCGGCAGAGGGCCAGGCCTCGCCGCCGACGAGGGACCCGGGGCAGCCCCCGGCACGGCACCGCCGTCGTCCGTCCAGGGGGGCACGCAGGACGGGAGGAGCTCGGCGCGGGTGGGCAGCGGGACGGACGGGTGGAAGGGCATAGCCTCCGCCTCCGTCACGTCCACGCCCTTGGCCCTCGCCCGCGTCTCCAGGCGGGTATACTTCCCCCGCAGGAACTCGAGCTCCCGCTCCCTGACGTGCAGGAACTCTCCCAGGGTGTGCGCCTGCTCCGTCAGGGCCCGCACCTGCGCCGCCAGGCTGTGGGACTTTTTCTCCCACTGCCCCTGGCGGAAGACCACCTCCCTGGCCGGCCTGTCGGGGTTCTCGCCCCTCTCCGCCCTGCCGGTGAGCTCCGCGGCCAACGCCGAAGCGCGCCTTATGGCGACGCGGATCGCACGCATGTCGGTGGTCTTCATGTGACCAGTGGCACTGACGACTGCGGCGACCGCGTCAAGCTCGCGCTGCGCCTGTCCGGCAAGGCCCCCCACCGACATCGTCTCGGCCCAGTTTCTTAGGTCCGAGCGAGTCGGCAGGGCCTTCATGCCCGGGCCGAGCCGCCGGGGGTCCGTCCAGACCCCCGGCTTACGTCCGCGCTTGCCGGGCACAAAGCCGGGCCTCCCACCCCCGTCGGTGAGGCCATCCGACGAACACGGTAAGGGGACGTCGCCGGGGCACACCTCCGTCGGCCCCTCCTCCTCGGTCTCCGACGCGACTAGGGGGACAACCCCCCTCTTGCCCTCGCGCCGGGCCGGGCCCGGGACGGGTTCGCTGTCGACGTCCATGGACGCCGACCCCGCCCCACGAGCGCCCGCGCTCGCCCCGGGTCTCCTCTCCTCCCCCTCCTCGTCCGAGGAGATGACGACCGGCCTCGAGACGGGCGCGTCGCATCTGTCGAGGACTACGCGGGGGAACCACCGCGCAGCCTCGACCTCCAGCGCCAGCGTCGTCGACCGGGCGGACCCTGCCGGCGACGCGCATCGCGGGGTGGCCGCGATCGGAACGGCGCCCGGGTCGAGCCGACCCATGAGCGCCGCGACCTCCTCCCGCAGGCCGAGGAGATGGGACGCCTCCTCCGCCGTCGGAATCTCCACGCTCCTCACGTACGGCGCACCCCTGGTGACACGTGGCACCGCACGCCGAGCGCTCCCGACTCGTGGGGCTGAGGCTTTCGCCTCGCTCGGGACGGGGATGTCCTCCCACTCCCCATCTATGTCTTGCGTCGGGATAGAGTGGTCTCCCGACGCGCACCCCGGTGTAACGGTGCTCGGGCCACCAACCCGACCGTCCCCGGTGATCTCTCCGGCGCACTGGACGCGCCCGGGTGCAGGGGCGTTGGACGCTCCCTCTCCCGTGGGCAGGTCATTCCCATGACCTGTCCCCTCCCCTCCCTCCCCGAGGCCAGCAACCCGCGAAACCGCAATCGTATACTGGTCCTCGTACGAGGCCGGTGACCCGCACGAAGCGATCGTGCACCGGTCCTCGCTAGACGGCGACATTACCCGGTCTCCGGTCGGGGGCGTTGTTGACCGGTCGCCAGCCGGTGGTGTATGCGCTACACCGCGTAGTATTGACTCCATAAGTGTCCCACGAGTAACCACTTTAAGGGAGTCGCGCAACGGTAGAGGTGGCCTGCCGTTGCGAAGTCTATACCCGGGCCCCTAAGGGCGCGGGCTACGTCTGGAGGGCGACATTTCCCCAGCCGGATCACGGTTAGGCGGAGCATACCCGCTCCGCCCACGTGCCCCTCGCGAGAGGGGACACGTGCCCCGGCACCACCGTTGGGGCTCAGGGTTGGGGGTTTGATTATAGAGGTTTTTCCTTACCTCGCGACCCGGCCGGTTAAAGCAAGATCATCGGTCCGTGGTGGCTTCGCATACCCTCGCGAGAGATGACTCTCTCGACGAGGGGTCGTCGTTCCACCGCCACGGATTACGATACTCCCGGAAGCGATACGCTTCCAGGCTTCCCCAACAAATTGGGGGACACACCGCAGTCGGGGATAGCGCTCCGCGACTGCGGTCCTGCCCGGCACGCGGATCAGATCCAACGTGCCGCGATGAATGCCATGCCCGCGTCCGCGCCCCTACCCGACAGTGTCGTGTAGGGACCCCGGGAGCACCGACGTGGAGGTGCGGTACATGGTCTTACCCCGGTCGGGCCTCGAACTTCGTCCAAGTTCTCCGCCCTGGGCTGACGCTGGATCCTCCCCTCGCGGCCAAAGGCCCGGGGGGTACCACCAGAGTCGACGACCCAGTTGAGAGAACATGGAACCCATCGGAGTTCCCCATCGACTACATGCCGGCAAGCCGACTGCCGATGGAGCGCCCTTCCAGAGCCATCCACTCCCGAGGCGTCATACCTTTTTTTTTTTTTTTTTTTTTTTTGTTAACTCGGTGGAAATCCCCACGGATACCCCCGACCCCCGGGGGAGGGTCAGGGGTTATGTGGGACTCGAACCCACTAAAACCACCGAGGTGATCTGCCTCAGGCGCGAAGCCGCGCGCCCGAGGGGGGGGGGGACTTCACGCGGGAGCAAACGAGCGATACGTCCGCTTGCCCCCCCCTCTAGCGCATATGCATAGCTCCGCGCCAGCCCCGATTCGGGGTCTTCCCTGGGGGGAGTTGAATCCTCCCCCCAGTTTCCGAAACTCCGACGGCGCGCGACGGATCACACGTCCGCGCCGTCTCCGGTCGCTGCTGCTAGGGCGGGTGGTGCCCCCCGGCACCCCCACCCCACGACCCCGCGATCGAGTTACTACCCGGGTGCGACCAAGATGTTGCGAGGTCGCGGCCGGGCGGGGGCGAAGGTTCTAGCCGGCCGTGTATGCGTAGGGCCGCTCCATCGCCACGCGAACTTGGGGAAAGAAATTAACGTCCCAAGCGCGTGGCGGGCATTGCCATTGGAGCGGCCCGAAACGGCCGCCCATTCGCCCCACGAACTCGATCGCGCAACCCGGAGCGGCAGGCTCAGCCGCTCCACTGGCGGGGGGCCCTTGACACGTGGGCCCCCCTCATCCACCCCTCAGTCGCCGCCACGACCACAATTATGTGGCGGCTATTCTTGGGGCGCGGTGATATAGTTTGGCCTACTCGGCACACCGCGCCCCCCTTCCCAGGCCCGCCCCCCTTCCCAGGCCAAGAGGCGTCATACCAGGCCGAACCTGTCAAGTCCTTACTTGAGCTTGGCATTTAAATTGGTTGTCTATTCGAGCGGGATATTCAAATCGACTAAATGTACCTTACCGCAGTTTGCTGATTATTGCCGAAGTTTATCGATCATTGCCGAATGGGCATTTAAATTGATTGTCTAGTGATTTCCCTAGTTTATTTCTGTCCTTGTCGAGTGACGCCTCGTATTGTACATATCTCCTCTTTGCACTGACGAGTGACAACTGACGAGGGCGCGAGATATAAAATATATATACGTTTAATGTTTGCAGCAGAATTCTTTAACAAAAATAATTTTGGTTTTTAGTCGAAACAGTATCCCCAAGCACCAGCTTTGAAAGCCAGGGGAGTTTTTCAAAAACCAACATTGAAATTGGTAAGTCAATATATGTGTATAAAGATAATTCTATTCTATGCGGAGATAGTTTTTTATTATTGAAAGTTACAGTGAAAAAATATGAAATGTAATAAATAATTTTCAGAAAACATAGATGCAAGCTGCACAAATTTAGAAACAATTATTGAGCAAAACAAAAAAATAATGGCACAAAATATTGCAATAATGGCTCAAAATAACCTGCTGAAACAATTATTATTAGACACGATGGAGCGAATGACACATATCGAAAAGAAACAGGGAGCAGCAGTGGTAGAAAGGAAACAATCATTTATGAACACGTTTAATTACTTGGAGTTTCCAGTGAACTCTACGGAAAGAGTGAAGGAGTTGGAAGAAATTTTGAAGGACACAACTAATTTCCAAGACGCTGTATGTAAAATATCATATAGATATGATGAAGAAATAGTTAATGTTTGTTTTTACTTAATTCGTTAATGTTTGATAACTTTTTAATTATAGGTGAACGAATTTGCAAAATATGGGGGAGCAAACGTCTACGATTTCTCCAAAAGGACCTTGTCAAGCATTATGACGAACGACGTGGCCCTACAATATAGCTGGCTGGGGCGACAATCAAAGCAGCCGTTCTATAAATTAAAATTAGCCGAACTAATTACATGTAATTATCACCCAAATTTCACCATTACTAATAATGATTAATATAGAATTCAATATATATAATGTGTTATTGAATTTTTTGTTTAAGGTGCTGCGGAAAAAGGAAAAGTGGCAGAAAATAAAAAGGAAACAGAGGTTGCCATCCAGAAATGGCTGAAGCGAGCCTGCGACAGGAAAACTTCAGGGAAAAGAAATTTTAGTTAAGGGCAGAGCCGTTTGTTTGTTTGTTGCCCGAGGCAATAGTCGATAATATTGAAAACATCTTAGGGCCCTTGCACACGAGCGACTTTTAGCAGCGATACAGTCGCGCGTTTCGCGAACGCGCGACTGTATCGCTGCAGAGGGGCGGCTGAAACCATTGGCAGCGATTGCATCGCGTTTGTATTGTTGCTGCATCGCGACTGTATCGCTGCTAAAAGTCGCTCGTGTGCAAGGGCCCTTATTGATAACAGATTACCGTAAACTGGGGTGACATTGCCCACTTTTTTACTCTGACTGAAAAATTACTGTATGATTGAATTCGCTATTTTTTTCCGTTTGACCTTGGAGAAATGATTGTTATTGATTACAAAACACCATATGTTCGAATTACTTCACAATAAAATAAAATAAAGTCTTTCCGAAAAGTGGGCAATGTCACCCCGGGCGGGCAAAGTCACCCCAGTTTACCGGCACGTCTTTACTTTATGCGTCACTTAGGCGTACCGAAAATCTATTCTAGAAAAATTGATAAATTGACAATTATACATAATTCATTTAATTTTTACAAAATGAAGTCCCTAAGCGCGGGGCCTGGGGCCCCGTTTGCCCGGCGCTAAGAGCGGCTCTTAAGGGTTAACCTTAAGAGGGGATAGTAGACTATTGGATACGTAAAATTGTTAGTTCCTTGACGCTAAATTATTTTGATACCAAACAATCGTTATAGTCGTGCTTTTGACAATCTATTGTGGGCACGTTTGCGAGTATTTAAAAAAAAAATCGTCGGAATGTATAAAATTGTCAAAGTTATTAAGGCTGCCGTCTCAGCGAGCCTTGAATGTGTGCGCACGGTCACACAAGCTAGGAAAACCGTGTACGTATACGCGTGTAGTAAACAAATCGTAAATTACAACTTTCGTCCTGGAAGCGGCCAGAAAGAAGTTTTTGCGGGTACAGTTGCCTTCAGTAGACATCTGTGCAGGGTGGTCTGGTGCGTTTGAACGCTAATAACCACCGTACGCTGAGATAATAATGAATTTCTGAATCGAAAACTGACAGAATGAAACTTCAAGGCTTCTCCGTTGGTGGCGCTAATGTACTCGAACCTCATTCTGTCAGTTTTCGATTCAGAAATTCATTATTATCACAGCGTACTGTGGTTGTTAGCGTTCAAACGCACCAGACCACCCTGCACAGATGTCTACTGAAGGCAACTGTACCCGCAAAAACTTCTTTCTGGCCGCTTCCAGGACGAAAGTTGTAATTTACGATTTGTTTACTACACGCGTATACGTACACGGTTTTCCTAGCTTGTGTGACCGTGCGCACACATTCAAGGCTCGCTGAGACGGCAGCCTTAATCTTTGAAGATAGGCCTGTACGGTGTGCCGCTGCAGGTGGTGTACATCGATTCAGGTGAACCAGGAATCTGAAAGCACAATGCTTTCAGGTGATTATTATTCTGTAAACCAATATCTACAGGGTGGAAACTTGCCGATGAATTTGAACAAAAATTGTGGAAGTTACACATGAATTAATTTCATTCCCACATTTTTACGGAGAAAAATCGTCTTTAATCAGTTACAAAATCTTTTACAAACATCCCATGTTGATGCGGCGATTCCACTCTGTAGAGGAAGGAATTTTATAGGTCCAGTAAAAATTTCACTTTATCCTTTATATTTAAATATGACTTTTTTTCTGTTCGGAACGGGCGTTAAAAGTATTGAATTCGATTCGTGAATATTCAAAGTATCTTTCTGATAGTTTCGCTGATGTATATCATAACGTATAATTAAGTAATTAATAAATTTTTCACGTGTGTCAGCTACAAATCCGTGAAAAAATAGTTTCTTGTTACCGAACTTAAGAACAGCCAAATTTGAAGTATTAAGTATTTCTTGAACGAGTATATTAATCTAAGAAAAATATATTCAAATAAGTTAAAAAATAATTGTAAACTATTTGTACATTGTTTTGTACTTATTATTTTATAAACATTCTTTTCCGATGAAGTTTGTAGTTGGGACAATAGATCAAACTAATCCATATAATTATTAATTTATTTTGTATACTTTGCATACTTACATCTGTATCACCTAGCTATACTTCTTATATATAAGTGCATTCTGTATTCATTGCGTGCATAAGGTCATCTTGTTATAGAAATAAATATAACATAAACACAAATATATAATAAAACATATATAATAACACAAGTATTGTATAAGTATAGATGTTAAATATTTGTAAACACACTGTAAATTATATTTTTTATACAAATCATGGTATGTAATAGTAATAATGATAAAAAAAGAAATATATGTGTCCAACTGAGAACCTCCTTGCTTTTTCAAGTATCTGTAAAGAAATTTTGAATAAATAAACAATGGAAATGAATTTTTATCGTGTCCGATTTCATTTTGATAACCCTTTGTTTTATTAAATTTATATTATAATTAATCAGTATCGATAACCATCTTAAATACGCCCTACTGGCGATTTTTAAACAGCTGAATTTGACCCAATTTATCGATAATTAAGACGCCTGTCAGTCCTAATCCAGGCCCGTTTAAGGCGTCTTTAAGACGCCTGTTCCAGGCGCCTTTAAGAGGCCTGTCAGGCCTAATTCAGGCGCCTTATAGACGCCTTTAAGGCGTCCCGTTTTGTAACAACAGGCGCTCAGAAGGCGCATATTGGACGCTCGTGGGACACTCGCGGCGTCTTAAAGGCGCATCGAGCGCCTGGGACCAGGCGTCTGGAAGGCGCCTTTAAGGCGCCTGTGTGCTGTGTGGGTTATTGAATAGAACCGCAGACTCTCGTATGTCTTCTGGATTAGAGTATAGCTGTAAAGTTAGCATTATAAGAGCATGTTTAGAATTGAGGTGGGAGAGCACGCTGGTATGTTAGGGGAGGAGTCGACGGTGAGAAAGAAACACGCGGTGCGCGAATGTTTAGCCAAAGTTGACCGAGTCACTTTATTTAAAAGAATGTGGGGTGAGCACAAGAACAGAACACCTCACTTGCGTGAATTAATGCGCTGATTGAACACAAAGAGATGCACAAAAGAATTTCATACGTTGCGTGGCTAACACGGGCAAACACGTTGTCGCGACAAGCGGTATGAAACGAGAGTGAACAAAGGGACGCGGAAAACCGTTGAGCGTCTTCTCGAACAATCCTCGAGAATCGATCAAGAAAGTACGCGTCGTGATTGGGCCGCTCGCTTTGCGTGGTGATCGGTGATTGGCTGAGCAGGCGCCTAGGAGTATCGATCGGCTGATCGAATATCGATCAGCGGCGTGTACCGCTGCCCGGTAGGTGCTGCGGTGAGCTTGGGTGCGGCGGAGCAGGGAACTAATGGAATGTCAAACAGAGCACGTTCGAAAAACTTAGCAGTAAAAGCCTTTAAGATGTTACGCTATCGCTTGAACGTAGCTGGGGAATTATATATTATCGATATGTAGAGTACTACGTAGGAGCGAGATTTAAAACGGAGGACGATGAAGAGTTCTTGTATATCGCGTTGTGTTTCTTGGGAGAGTTTTCCTTGCTAGTTTTTGCATTCATTTGCTTTTGAATTACAGTTAGACCAGGCGAGGATAGTAAATAGCTTAACTTTTTCTTGCACATCTGCGTGCCAAGTTTCTTTGAGCGGACAGCCGTCCGTCTCGTAAAAGCATTTAGTATTCAGTTTTACCTTTTTATAATTGCCGATGTCCTGTAGGGGTGGAAACTCCGGTCGGGAGAGGCTGAAAGTCATAAACTCATAAACTTCGTTCGGGCGACGTCACCTTGACCCTGAGGGTCGCGCTTACCTGTAAATATGTATGTACTGTATGTAGCCTAAGTAAACTATGTACTTGGAAAGCGTGCCTCCACCACCAGCCGAGAGTGGAGGAAAGTGCGAAGGAAGGGGGCAAGGACGGAGAGATGGTCAAGGACAACCCACTGACGAAGCACGTCTTTCTCTCTCGCACGTAATCAGCACATGCGCATTACGGTCGATTGGGAACCTATACTTCTCTCGCTCGCACATGTCTTTCTCTCTCGCACCATGTTGCCGACAGTTTCAAGCTTTCAATGAGACCTCCATAGTATATGCTCTAAGATCCCAGATAGCACAGATACGTCTGAGCGACATCTTTCGGATGTCTGCGCCAGACGTTCCCATCGTCTGTGGGCGGTATTCACAGTCGCGTCTTGAGCAAATGCTTGAGATCATCTTCTAGAAGACGATCTTGTTTGCCTAAGGACATCAGGTATTCATAGTCGTTGCTCAAGATGATCTTAAGCATTTGCTTGAAATAAGCGATTTCTTGTATGACGTATCCATTTACTTTATAAAGCATTTACTCAAGCATTTGCTCATTCACGTTCGGAAACTTTCGGAATAATTCTGTTAGAACAACCAATGATAAAGGATATTCCGTTCGTTCCTTGGTGGACGACGGAGTAGGATACTCGAACGTCAGTGATGCTTGAGATGGTCTTGATCTCAAGACGCGACTGTGAATACCGCCCTGTGAGACGTCTTGAATGTCGCAGCTAGGCCTGGGTTTGGTCTTCTGCACCGCTGTTGTTACAGATTTGACGGACTCAAGACGTCTTTAAAAGTCGTTTCAAAGACCATCAAAGACGTCGAATGGACGGCTTCAAGACATTTTTAAAGCCGTTTCAAAGACGTTTAAAGACGTCTTCAAAGCCGTTTCAAATATGTTTAGAGACGTCTTTAAAGCCGTTTCAAAGACGCGTTTCAAATATGTTTAAAGACGCCTTTAAAGCCGTTTCAAAGACGTTTAACGGACGCAATTCAGACGGTTGAAAAAGCGTTTAAAAGACGTTACTGAGACATCTTTATTAGGCCTAAATTGGGTAAGATACAGCTCTTAAAAAGACAAAATTTGGACGTGCTTCAGCCGTTATTATCAGGTCTAAATTAATTAGGTCAAATGCAGGTTTTTAAATTATGAAATATCTAAACGAAAAATGATTAGAAAACGTATTTAAAGCGTTTGTCGATATAGGAATTAGATTTAATACAAATCTAACGGAGGAAATGGTTTGGAAAATAAAATAAAGTTTAATAAAATATGTATTTAACAGTTAAATTTATTCGTATTATTGTTACATATCATGTTTAGTAAACGATCATCTACCGCATTATTATGCATGTTTACACAAGTATTAACGAGGAACTAATAACTATATATATATACTTATATAATACTTAAAAGTACAAATAAAGTATTACAAATGCAGACACGGATGGCTACGTTTTTGCCTTGTCAGACTATCTGCTCTCTAGATTTGTTTAGCAGGGTATAATGTTGTATCGACTATATGTTGTTTTTGACATAGTATGATGTGGAAGCGGGTGGTTCTCGAATGGAGTACACAGTCAGTTTTTGTATGCAATGATAATAAACTATATTAAACATAATAAATAGTACAAAAATATAATGCCTTATCACACAACATCACAGTAGCCTATTCTGTTAGAGCAGCGCCATCCGCTAATACATACATTCAGAATACAAGCATGCGCACAACACGCATAAAACAAACTAAATAGTAAACGTTTTTCATTGTACCTTAACATTTATAGACACATCATATTATGTATACATATTTGTCATCAGATTATTAATGCTTATGTAAGAATTATGAATACAGGATATATGTAGTTTGCATAAATAGTACACATTAGAATACACAGTCTATATACGAAGTATATATACAGAGAATACATAGGATATGTGTACAGCTTGTCCCATGGATTTTGTGAGTTTATAATTACAAGTGTTTTGTTAACAATTTTGTTGCGTCGTGGACTAACGTTGCGAAGAGCTACAGGGGTTCTTGAGTAATTTATTGCATGGTACTCCATTTATATTATTATTACAACTTTATTACCCTTTAAACGTACAGAAATAAACCTATGACCTCCACTTATATCAACAAAATTTCAGTAGTGGCCGATTGCATGAACTCTTAATTTCAATTGAATTGCAATATTATTATGTAGCACTAGCAAAATACGGCGTGCTTTGCTACGGCATCAATCAGACTTTCCGTTCTCATTTACTTTACCATTTAATTGTAAGCCTCTAGCCCAGGCCTGCCCCAAAGGGTGCAAATGCCTCCTGAATTTCTAGGCCCCGGGCAACAGCCAAGCGCGGGACTGTTCCATTGCTATCCGTTGCGAGATTCGTAAGAGAACTTCTCCCGCAGTCCATGCTGTGGTTAGCAACGTAACAGTCCCGCGTCCGGGCTCAGTAGTTTTCGAGTTTCCCGCTTTCAACGTACACACATACATGCATGCATGCATACATGCATACGTACATATATACATACATACATACATATACATGCATTCACACATACAGGGCCCGACCATTTTACTATAATGATATATACAGATTCAAAAGCAAATGTTTGGAAAAATCATTTTTATATGAACATGAATTCCTATTAACTAAATGAAAAATCATAGCTGGTGGGGGAATTAGTTTAAAATTTTTTTCGAAATTTTCCATCAGAGGCAGCTTTATTTCGAATCGGTCATTTCGACCGATATTTAAAAATATCATGCAAACATAACTTAATAAAATTAGTAAAATGGTATAAATCTAAGGTATAAATAATACACAAACATTCACAACATTCTTTTAAAAACAAATCCCGATATTTATCATACTCATGCACCGTCGCACACGGCAGCGAGAAAAGACTCACGTTACTACACTCCGAATCAAAATTAAAGGAACACTATATTTTCCTGCAAATTTTGGTAATTTTCAAATGGCTATATCTTTGCGAAAAATGTTCGCAGAAAATATTTAAAAAACGCATGTTAACGCTTGAAGTTTCTAATTTTCGAATCAAGCACTCAATTTTTTTTCGTCCATTATGATACTGTTTTTAGAAGATGAAGCGCAGGAAACGAAGTTTCAGGAATTTTTGCCTAGTTTGATCATATGCACGGGTCAAAAAATTGAACATGACGTTAAACTAATAAAAAACGTGCACCAATCGTTTAAATGCTTCAAGAACAAGAAAAGGGTTTTGAAAAGACACATAACCAAAAAGAGGTGATCGATCAATTTTTCAGACTATATCACATGTTTGATCATCGAGGACATACGGAAAAAAAATCTGATCAATCCGGCCTTTTGCACAGTGTTTAAGTGTAGTTTTAACTCGCAAAAAACGTGAACACTTAAATGATTCCACGATTTTCCTTCACGTGGCATCATGTTTTCTAAAAAAATGGTAAGTATGCCATTTTCGGGGTCATTTTAAAATGGATTTAATACGATTAAAAAAAAACTTATTCAATTGACATCTAAAGGTTCTGAAATGAAACTTTCTTAGCTTTCAAAACCAATCATGCAAATTTGTCTACGATCATGATTTCGCAAGTTATAGGTGTTCAAAGTGAAAAGTACCTTTTTTGCTTTGAACGCAAATAACTCGGGCAATAAAAATCATACAACAAAATAAAAAATTGTAAGTTAAAGAGAAAAGTTTGCTCTATAAGAGCCCTTCGTTGGATTTACGGGAAACAAATTGTTTTTGCCCCTGCACGTGTTCAACCTAGGTAAAAATTTCTGAAACTTCGTTTCCCGCGCTTCCGACGCCACCAGCACACGTGCCATGAATTATAAAACATTATGTGCCTACTCACTTCATACATTGCACAAATGAAAAATTCGCGCGCAAACCATACGCACTTATGCAAAATCGCACTATAGCTACATAACGAGTCCAGACATGTCTAAAATGAGAATAGCTCTTGCAGTTTTTGGCAACAATAGAAGATTTTCGATCATATTTTAAAACATATGAAATACTCGGTCAAAAAGACCCATGCATGCCTGCTCCCGGGTGAAGTGTTTCCATGCAATGTTCCCCCATGCAAAGCTCTCCCGTGCGAGAGGATGCTGTGTGAGATGATTCTGTGCGAGCTGCTCTCCTGCAACGTTCTCCCGGTTGAGGTGCTCCGATGGGAAGTGATGCCTTCAAGGATGATGCTCTGCAAGGTGGTCCCTGCAGCGTTCTCCCGGTCGAGGTGCTCCGATGCGAAGTGATGCCTTCAAGGATGATGCTCTGCAAGGTGGTCCCTGCAGCGTTCTCCCGGTCGAGGTGCTCCGATGCGAAGTGATGCCTTCAAGGATGATGCTCTGCAAGGTGGTCCCTGCAGCGTTCTCCTGGTTGGGCTGCTCTAGTGCGATGTGATGCCTTCAGGGCTGATGCCGTGCGAGGACGTCCTGGGCGAGAGGATGCCATGGCGGATGATGCCGTGCGAGGTGCTCCTAGATATAACAAATGACAAGACAAAATAAGAATAAAAATAAACGTAATATAAATACTCGAAAGTGAACAGTCACAGAGGAACGCCAAGTATTTAGCTGAGCAAGATAACGAATGGCATAAAGGATGGGAAGGTACAGAGTTTTAATATTTGAAAATTTTCCTATTGTAGGTTATTTGATGAATAAGGACGTGGCCCATATTACTATTACTATGCTGCTGGATATTTCCCCCTTCTGCCTTACAATTAAGAATCTGAGAGTATGAAATAGCATAATAAAGAACGGTTAAAACATACAGTTTTAGAGTGGCCTGTCCCGTCTCCTGTCTGTCGCTCGCTTTAGCCACAATTGAATGTGTTTCTCTGTGTCCATCCTGTTCTTTGTGGCATTGCCTTTTTCAGCAGCATCTTAAACAAGAATTTGGATGAAACATTATATTTAAGTTAGAGAATTATAAATATTAGCAACAGTAAAATGAAAATTACATACCTATTATCAATTTCGCCACCAAGGAAGAGTTAAATGGCCGTTTGCCCTTTCGCCCCAGCCAACTGAATTTTATGGCCAATTCGTCGGCGATTAGGGGGGTTAACATCCTCTTCACACAGTTGTAAATGTTCGTGCCTCCGTAAGAGGTCAATTCATTTACCTAAAATTTAAGAATTACTTAGCATGAACAATGTAACTATAATTTCATATCGAAGAAATACCGAAAACGAATTTTAAAAACAGCTTGCAACTTTAGATATTTTCTGCAAAATACAATGACCTATCCCCACCATAATTTTTTACGAAAATAAGTTTAAACACGACATATATAAACATTTTACTTACTGCATCTTTAAAATCCTCCCGATTTTGTAGTCCATTCTCCAAAACCGTCCACTCCTCTTCACTTTTGATTGGAAAGTCCAAATTATACTTCGTGAACAAAGAGGCTCTAGTTGTTTCGGCTCCATTCCCTTCAATGTGTATTTTTATTTTTGTTAAAAGTTTTAAATTATCCACCTGCATCGTCCGGAACAGGTGCATTTGTGTTGCCATTATTTTTACGGTGCCCGTAAGGATATTACAATGTACGCAACAATTGCCCGTGTTTTCTGGAAATTAAGTATTACATTTCAATGATAAAAAAGAATTTCCGCCTAAAGTATTTTTATACAAATACATATAACATATTATCTTACCAATGATGCTCCCGTGATAGTTGCTCCCGTGCGAGGTGATGCCGTGCGAGATTCTCTCGCGCGAGATGCTCCTGTAGGAGATACTCCTGTGCGTGGGGCTTCCAGAAATAGTATCTGAAAATGAGAATTAATTCTGTCAAAGAGATACTATTTAAATATTAACTGATGGACACATTAAACATGAGCTTTGCACACCGTGCGATGCAGTGCCGTGCGTCGGGGTCCCGCACGATGTAGTGCCGTGCAAGATTCTCTCGCGCGAGTTGCTCCTGTGGGAGATACTCCTGTGCGTGGGGCTTCCAGAAATAGTATCTGAAAATGAGAATTAATTCTGTCAAAGAGATACTATTTAAATATTAACTGATGGACACATTAAACATGAGCTTTGCACACCGTGCGATGTAGTTCCGTGCGTCGGGCTCCCGCGCGATGTAGTTCCGTACGTGGGGCTCACGCGCGATGTAGTTCCGTGCGTGGTGCTCCCGCGCGATGTACTGCCGTGCGTGGGGCTCCCGCGCGATGTAGTTCCGTGCGTGGTGCTCCCGCGCGATGTACTGCCGTGCGTGGGGCTCCCGCGCGATGTAGTGCCGTGCGTGGTGCTCCCGCGCGATGTAGTTCCGTGTGTGGTGCTCCTGCGCGATGTAGTTCCGTACGTGGGGCTCACGCGCGATGTAATTCCGTGCGTGGTGCTCCCGCGCGATGTAGTGCCGTGCGTGGTGCTCCTGCGCGATGTAGTTCCGTACGTGGGGCTCACGCGCGATGTAGTTCCGTGCGTGGTGCTCCCGCGCGATGTAGTGCCGTGCGTGGTGCTCCCGCGCGATGTAGTGCCGTGCGTGGTGCTCCCGCACGATGTAGTGCCGTGCGTGGTGCTCCTACGCGATGTTTTCCGAGGCGTGGGGCTCCCAGAAATAGTATCTGAAGATAAGAATCATTTCTGTCAAAAAGATAGTATTTAAATATTAACTGCAGCATTGACCGAATTTAAATCGGAAACGTGTGGAAAGCTACTTTAAATTAAATTGGTACTCGAGATGTATTAGCGTTGAAAGTAAATATAATAAATATAAACACGTTTCAGAGTAGAAACATGTGCAACCATAACTTTGCAGAAACGAATGTGAGCGTACAAATGCTTACAAAGCACTTATTAGACTCATGACCTGCGTGTCAGATCTATGTCAAACGAATAAGAAAAAGTCGAGTAGTCATCAGTAGACCAATAAAACATATCGATGCGTTTTACCATTTCATTACAGAAAATGTACAGAATTAGAAAATGAAAGTTAATCGCTTCATCGCAATAACAAACAGAATTATGTAAATATCTCTAGATATTATAATTATTATATAGTATACTTTCCCTTTGTATTTACCCACCTAATAAGGAATTGGTCTTCCTCATTTTTGGTGTCGGTATATTTGCCTCCTTGCTGCCCGAAAGCTTCCTCTTTTGTCCTTTTTGTTTTTCTTCTTCAGACAATAAATTGATCGTTTTCTGCAACTCTATTGCCGTGGCCATAGCTGTGTCATAATCATCTGCAGGCACACATTATTAAGTAATTGGTATACAATTAACCATTAATTAACCCTGATAACCAGATGTCTGCAATCTGACGTCAGATGGGCAGCAGATTCGCAGCAGATCCTGCCGTTTGCCTGGCGTAGTGATCCTCTAGTTTTGCAACGTAAGATTTCGAGATTTACATTATCTGTAAGACAGAAAAGTAAAATTGTAATCACCGATCTTGTACATTATTAAAGAATAAAATAAATTCTTTTTTAAATAAGTAGAATTAATTATTTAATAAACTGTAGAATCTGCTTGATAGTTATGTAAGGGTAGGGATACACCTGTAGGGAATTGTTTGCCAATACTGACCCTCAGATGGCACTGTTATACGCGTCAGGCAAACGGCAGGATCTGCTGCGAATCTGCTGCCCATCTGACGTCATGGTCCTGATGTCACGCTCTGTGCAACAGAACGCAGCCTAAAGGTCGATTTGTATTATCCGTATCCGACACGGAACGGTTCCGGCGTGCCAGTGGTAAGACGACGAGACCCTCTACGCACCTCTTCTTCTTACCACTGGCACGCCGGAACCGTTCCGTGTCAGATACGGATAATATAAATCGGCCTTAAAGCGGACATAGATGACTTAAATGATGTAAGGACATAAGGTGTGCTCTTGCGCAAGCCTTCCAGATTAGCCAATAACGTGCCCTTCCCAAGATCCTCCATATTGGATCTCAACCAATAGAATAGAATGAAGTTGTCAACATTCCAATATTGCGCTCGCACACGCGTACATATGCATTCATATCCATACATATTTTAATATGGCGGAAATTGGGAATGCGCAGTAGAAGACGAAAATGTAAGGTACTACTTATGTCCTTACATCATGGATGACTACGAATCTGACGTCAGGCTCTGCGCCCCAGATCTGGTTATCAAGGTAATATAATAAATAGTAGTTATTGTGCAAATTTCAATGTACCAAAACTGATATTTGTAATCGCCTTGACCGAAAACTGCCTCCATGACGCTGCGGGTATCTCGTATTTCCGAATGGCAGTGACGATACGCTTCTCATGATATGGTGGCCACGAGCATTTCCCTGCCGCTAACCATGTCAATGGCACCACTTTGGCGATTCCATCGTTATAAAAGTGGACAACGTTCCAACCAGGCTCCATGATTTTCTAGATTGATAACACTAGTTTACAATATAAAAATCATCATTTTTTATCCAGACTCCACTATGAAATTCTTATGTAAGGTGGTCCCCTAAACTGAAAAATCGACATAAAAAAATCCTATGGATACATTTTTGAGATATCGCCCGATGAAAATTTTGGTAATTTTTTAAGAAGACGACCCGATGTTTCTGGCTATATATCGCGTCAGAGTTGACCGATTTGATCGCGACAACTTTTAAATTAAAGTCAATTAAATTGCATTCAAGTCAATTGGAATTTTTAAGAACATGTTAACGCCTATGTTGAGAGAATAAAGAAGTATGTCCTTAAAAATTCATTTCCTCCACTCACATTTGGATTTCTTCCCACCAAATCTTGGCGTTGTAAGCGACGAACATGGCGAGAGATTTCATCAGCAGATGAAAACTATTGAGAAACGCTACCAAGGATTCTGGGAAGAGTCAATGATGGGAGACTACAACTGGTTCCTTGTAAGAGAAACAGATCTCAATGCGGGCAAGAGAAATAGGAAGAGCCAGAATTGTTTTTAAAAAATAATATAAAATGAAATAAAGTACATTTACATTTGTTTTCGTTGAAGACCAATACGTAATTCGCCAACAAACGCGAAGAAATTCAAAAATAGGGGAAAAGTTGAAAATAGGCACTCCCACTCTATCGCCCATAACTTCCTTATTTGTGCATGGATTTTGCTCAAATTAGGCTTATTTTCTTCGTAAAGGTGCGCACTCTACGTAAAAAATAAGAAACTGGACGTCACAGGATAATTTCTATGTCTTCCAGGTTGTGCAGTGAATTTGTTATTTCAATTTCGGCCCAAAAAATTACATTTTTCTTAAGTTTCGGTCGACTCCGCCTAAACTATTGGTCCAATTGGAAAACGTTGCAGGAACGAATTGAATGCAATTTAATTGACTTTAATTTAAAAGTTGTCGCGATCAAATCGGTCAACTCTGACGCGATATATAGCCAGAAACGTCGGGTCGTCTTCTTAAAAAATTACCAAAATTTTCATCGGGCGATATCTCAAAAATGTATACATAGGATTTTTTTTATGTCGATTTTTGAGTTTAGGGGACCACCTTACATGAAAATTTCATAGTGGAGGCTGGATCAAAAATAATGATTTTTTATTATGTAAACAAGTGTAACTCGGCAATAAATCAAATGTACAGGTCAGTAGTATTCCTACGTTAAGAAGTATAAATATATGAAGCTGGAAAAACCTCGAAACCTGGATGATTTGTATGGCTATAGGTTGGAAAATATAAAAATTGAAAGGGCATTTTGTTATGGTTTCGGAAGAGTCGTATGTAATAGGGGAAATATAATAATTTTGTCTTCTGATTCTAATTTGACACATTTGTAACATATGTCTGTGACATTAAAAATTTGTAGTGGACCTAAATTATCCGCAACGAATATTCCTAAATCGGATGATTTGAATGGATCTGTATAAAAATCTGTTAAAGTCAAAAATGGTTTGCCACTTATTTTATGTTTATTATCTGATAAAATTAAGTTATATATAATAATAATGCTGCCGTCGTTAAGACAGCAGCAGTTATTAGCTTTATCAATTTTTAAAATATAACAATATCGACGCCACCGGAACCATCGACACCTTACGAGCACGAATAGTGGCACACTTACGGGCCGGCAACGTGATGGAGGACACCCAGACCTCCACGGGGACAGACCCCCCACCGGCCACGACCGACACAGCTACAGTAGAGGACGGTCCCGACCCCTCACACCCGCCGCTGGTCACATTTTCCCCCGGAAAGGAGGGAAAAATGGCACCAGTAGTCGATAACGGCCCACCGACCGTCCAATACATGATGGACAGGGTAAAGAGGTGGGGCGGACATTTCGATGGGGGAAAAGGAGCCGAAGACTTCCTCGAGCAACTAGAAGACCTACAGGAGGGCTACGAAGTCACCCCGGAACAAATTCTGCGCTGTCTACCCGTAATCTTAAAAGGAACGGCGCTCCACTGGTTCCGTGTCGAAAAGAAAAATCTCCCGACGTGGGACACGTTCCTCGCAGCATTTAAACGAAGGTTCCTGCCACGGAGAAGGCAACACGATTTGGAGAAGAAAATTCACCAACGTCTCCAAGGACCGACCGAAACCGCCGCCGATTTTTCTGACCAGCTACGGCTACTAATGTACCGCCATGGAAACATCTCAGAGGAAAACCAGTTAGAATGGGTGTACTCCAACCTACGCCCCGAATACCGCCTGTTTATCCACCGCCGAGACTTCGCGACGCTGCCCGACCTCATCGATATGGCAACCGACCACGAACGGGCACGAAAGGAGGAAGAAGCCGCCAACACTTCCGCCAAAACCGCCGACGACAATAAGCCCCGAGGAGGCCAGAAACTCGCCGCCATCGGGGAAGGGTACCGGCGAGAAGACTGCTGCTGGAGGTGCGGCCAGCGCGGTCATTTCCGCCAGGACTGCCGCCGACCAGCCAAGCTATTTTGCAGCCGCTGTGGGACGTCGGGCCGAGCGTCACGAGACTGCCAATGTCCAGGGCCCGCGGGAAACGCCAGCGGAGCCGGCGGCAGAGGCGCCGACCGGAACACTCCACCCCAACAGCCTCAGCAAATTCCAGCGGAGACGACCGACCCTACATCCCGCTGAGAATATTCCGCCAATGGTTCCAGGCGCTCGTCGACACCGGGGCCCAACTATCTTACGTGAGCCCAGCAATGGCCGAATGGTGTAAGGAGCGCGGAAGTCCCTCCACTACGACCGACAGGGTGGTCAGAGTGGCCAACGGCGAGAAGGTACACGTCACCGAACAGATAACCTTCCTCGCACAGGTAGTCGACTGCATCTTCGCATTCGAATGCGCGGTACTACCAAACCTCTCCTGCGATGTGCTCTTCGGCGTCGACGCACAGCGGACCATCGGAATGACCCTTCAGATCGGACCATTAGTATGGAGCCCAACAGAAGACGTCGTCATGATAGACGCACCCCCCGGACTACGAGGCTGCACACCGGACCAACGACGAATATTGGAAGCATTCCTCGTGGAGGAACTCGGCCAGTTTGAACAGCTGCCCGGCCTCACCCACATGGCCAAACACCGTATCCGACTAAAGGCGGGCGCCGAGCCCGTCAAACACCGATACACTCCCAGGAACCCCGCCACACAGGCCATCATAGACGAAGAGGTAAGCAGGATGCTCGCGGAGGGCATAATCGAACCCTCCAACAGCCCGTGGAGCTCTCCAGTCGTGGTAGTCAAAAAGAAAAACGGGAAACGAAGGTTCTGCATTGACTTTCGCAGAGTTAATGAAATGACCGAGAAAGACGCCTACCCACTACCGCAGGTCCAAGCCACTCTCGAGAAGCTACGAGGCGCGAAATACATCTCCACCATAGACCTGGCCAACGGCTACTGGCAGGTACCCCTCGACCCCGAAAGCCGCCCGATCACCGCCTTCACCGTACCGGGGAGAGGGCTGTATCAGTTCCGGGTAATGCCTTTCGGGCTACACTCAGCGCCAGCCACCTTCCAACGCCTACTTGACCAGATCATCGGCCCGCGACTGGAGCCGCGGGCATTCGCCTACCTCGACGACATCATCGTCCTCGGGAGCACCTTCGAGGAACATCTAGACAATCTCCGCGAAGTACTGCAACGACTACGGGAGGCCGGACTCAGGTTGAACAAGGAGAAATGTCAGTTCGGGCGAACAGAATTGCAGTACTTGGGCCACACCGTTACCGAGCAGGGAGTGGCGACAGACCCGGAAAAAGTTCAGGCCATCGCCAGGATACCACCCCCCACCAACCTCAAGGAGCTACGTCGATTCTTAGGCATGGTTTCTTGGTACAGGCGATTTATACCCAGGTTTACAGACATCGCCGCCCCTCTTAACCGTCTACTCCAGAAAAAGGTACGGTGGACGTGGGGCGTAGACGAAGAGTCAGCATTTGACCAGCTCCGAGAGCAACTGGCAACCGCCCCGGTACTTGCCTGCCCAGACTTCACGCTGCCCTTCACCCTCCAAACCGACGCAAGCAACGAGGGGCTCGGCGCTGTCCTAACACAAGAGGTAAACAATGAAGAACGTGTCATCGCGTACGCAAGCCGCACGCTAAACTCCGCCGAGAAAAACTACTCGGTAACAGAGAAGGAATGTCTCGCGGTCGTATGGGGCATCAGGAAAATGCGGCCGTACCTGGAAGGATACCGCTTTACCGTCCTGACTGACCACCAGTCACTCAAATGGCTGCGCACCATGGACAACCCCTCCGGTCGGCTGGCACGCTGGGGCCTAGAACTGCAAGAATATGACTTCGACATCCAGTACCGAAAGGGAGCCAACAACCTGGTCGCCGATGCTCTCTCTCGACAGCCCGATGAGGACTCCGAAGCAACCGAGGTCACCAACGTGGAGGCACCGACCGGATGCGCCTGGTACGACCGCATACGAGCAGCCGCCGAAAGCGCCCCACACCGCTACCCGGAATACCACGTCGTAAACGGCCGACTATATCGCCACATCTCGGACACCCACGGCCCTCGATCCGAGGGCGAATGGAAACTGTGCGTACCACAGCCACTCCGGGAAGCGGTACTGCGCGAGAACCATGACGCACCCACCGCCGGCCACCTAGGAGCCAGTAAGACGGCCGCGAGATTGACACAACGTTACTTCTGGCCGGGAATGGTTCGGGACGCAACGAGATACGTACGCCGTTGCCAGAAGTGCCTCGAATACAAGGCATCGCAACAAGCACCTGCCGGTGGAATGCAAACAACACCGGCCGCCAACCCTTGGGAGGTAGTTGCAGTGGACTTGGTCGGCCCCTTGCCACGGTCAGCCAAAGGATGCACCATGCTGGCCGTGATGCAAGACAAATTCAGTAAGTGGGTCGAACTACAGCCACTGCGACAGGCAACCGCCCCCGCCGTCACTAAGGCCTTCAAGGAACGAATTGTCCTCCGCTTCGGATGCCCACGACGGGTAATCTCGGACAACGGCCGCCAGTACGAGAGCAAGGAGTTCACGGGAATGTTGCGAAGCTACGGAATCGAGCATCGGCGGACGCCCCCCTACACCCCACAGTGCAACCCAGTGGAGAGGGTCAATCGCGTCATTAAGACAATGATCGCTCAAATATCCGACGGAGACCACCGCCACTGGGACCACCGGCTGCCCGAAATCATGTTCGCGTACAATACCGCACGCCATGATTCCACCGGCTACACCCCGGCCTACTTAAATTATGGCCGGGAACCAGCAATCCCCGGGGCGATCCGCCAACCAACAACCGCGATCAACGACGAAGACCAGACCGCAGACCGCGCCGAAGACATGGAGCGCTTACAGGAAGCCGTGCGCCTCGCACGCCACGCCCAGGCGCAGGCGACGGAGGCGCAGAAACAAACTTACAATCTCCGGCGGCGAGACTGGCGGCCGCAGATCGACGACAAGGTCATGCTCCGGGAGCACCCGCTGTCGTCCGCGGCAAAGAACTTCGCAGCCAAACTGGCACCGAAGTTCTCCGGACCCCACGTCGTTAAGGAATACGTGGGGCCCAATCTAGTCCTACTACGGAACGGAAGAAAACAACCGCGGAGGGCCCACATTCAAGATTTAAAGCCCTGCGGAGGAGGGGAGGAAGGCGTCCCTGACGGGACACAGAGTACAGGCGCACTCGACCTAGCCATAGTCCCCTCCCCACCAGTAAACACCGAGGCCAACAACAACACCGTTCCAGGAATTTGGAAAATAGTTTCAAAGGACGAAACACAGGTGGCTTCAACAATTAACACCGCGGGGACATCTTCGCGCTGGAGAAATCAGCGTGAAGGATCCTATAAGCCCCGCGGTGGCGCAGAGGGGAGAATAGCAAGCCAGCATGCCGCCGAAAGTCAGAGTTGCTCACGAAGCCGCCAGGAAGGAGGCCGTACCTCTCCGGGCAGCCGAAGCACGCCGACCGATGGAGTGCCAGCTCCGGAAGCGACCAGGCTCGTTGCCGCGAACCGCCCCAGCAGCCAAAAGACGGCTGGATTTCGACGGCCCTCCCCCTCCGACCCGAGGACCACCAGCAAGGCCGAAGCCACCGCCTCGGAAACCATCCACAGCAGCGGGGATCGCCCTGGTCGAGACGGTCGAGAAGAGCCAGCTGCCACTCCCGCTTCAGCCAGCACCACCGGCGCCGCCACTCCCGCAGGCGCCGCCACCACCGGAAGAGACGGGCCCCGCAGCCTCGTTGCTGGAAACACTTCTCCAGGCACCGCCACCACCGTGGAAGGCGATAGAGACGCCCCCGCCGCAGCCCCAGCAGCAGCCGCCACGGAAGCCACGGACGCCGCCACAGCGACCGAAGGCACCAGCACCGCCGATGCAGCCGCCACCGCCACCCCGGGAGCCCCGAGCCCCCCAAACCCCGCGGGCCCTCATGAACCTGGATATCCCGCTCCCCCCACCAAAGCCGACGCCGACGCCGATGCCCGCGGAGCTTCTAGCACCGCCACCACCCCCGCCGACACCGACTCCGCCACCGCCACCGATACCGAGACCAACGCCGCTGGAGTCACCGGAGCCACGGCTACCATCCGCTGCACCGTCCGGCCCGTCTCCCCCGTCCGCCATTGGAGTGCCGTGGCAACGACAGCCCGGCAGCCCGACGGAGCTCCGGCTCAACCTCCCGGCGTTTCAAGTCGGCCGGAGATACCGGCTCCCGACGCCCGGAGGCTACATGGAGCTGAAGCTGTTGCGGAATCACCAGATGCGCGTCCGTTTCAGCTCCCACCCCCAGCCCCCCGTAGACTAAGTACATATATAGGTAGTTTTATACGTAGGATCTCCTCAAAAAACTTTAAAAAAGTAAAAAAATTACGCCAAGTACATGAAATCAAGTAAATCACAAAATAAAGAAAATAATACTAATAAATACAAAGTAAAAAAAGATGTGAAATCAGAATGAGCTGCAAGTACATAATGGTGCTTTCCCGCAGCGTGCAAAGGCGACACTGTGTAACACAATAAAAGACAAAAAAAAGATGTCCGCGGCCTGGAAGTCAAATACTTGGCGTGGCCAGGCAAGGTCAAGGTGTCGCTGAATAAGAATTAGTTAAAAAGGCAAAATAATGAAAATGTATTCATACTGTCAGAGTTTAAAATTGACAAATTATGTGAAAGGTTGTGAGAGGAAAACTATCGGTGTGGATGAATGATCTTACAATTATTTTAAAACGCAATAAGTATAATGAAAATGTACTCATATTGTCTGAGTTTTAAATGGACAAATTTTCTGAAAGCCTGCGAGGGGGTGGGGGAGAGGGGTATGGGTATTGATGATCTGCGAATACCTTGCCTGGCCACGCCAAGTATTTGACTTCCAGGCCGCGGACATCTTTTTTTTGTCTTTTATTGTGTTACACAGTGTCGCCTTTGCACGCTGCGGGAAAGCACCATTATGTACTTGCAGCTCATTCTGATTTCACATCTTTTTTTACTTTGTATTTATTAGTATTATTTTCTTTATTTTGTGATTTACTTGATTTCATGTACTTGGCGTAATTTTTTTACTTTTTTAAAGTTTTTTGAGGAGATCTCACTCCTTTTAACAAAGATTTTACAATTACAGCATAATAATTATCAGCTGTTGAAATTTACAATTCCATGAATCTGAAAGCACGTACAATTCCATGAACCTGAAAGCACGTACAATTCCATGAAACTGAAAGCACGCACAATTTCATGAATTGTTTTATCAAATCGAGAAATGTTTTTCGTGGTTAGAAAATTAAAATTTCCATTCATAACGCCATTTTCTGAGTATATTTCATGGAATGGTATTTTTTAAATTAATTTGTTTATGTTTACCAAATTCATGCGTTTTATTGGACTCTAATTGATTTTAGTATCAATTTTCATTTTCATGTTTACAGATTTCTGTGCTTAAAGGGGTTATCGCTAGATTTAGCACGAATTTTCGTGTTTTCAGATTCATGGAATTGTACGTGTTTCCAGATTCAGGGAATTGTATGTGAGACTGCATTTTGATTGCAATTCAATGGTACAACGATATATATTTGTAAAAACACGTGGCATCTCAAATTTTGTATATAACCTGACTGTAAGCTGTCAAAATTTGGAGTACATTGCATAGTGAAGATAGGAATTGATGAACGAAATTGCATTGTGAAGATAGGAATTGATGAACGAAACATGTGTTGTGTTATGTATATGTATACAATGACGGCCGGCAGTCCCTGCCGAATAATCCCGAGAGTCGACGAAAGAAGAACGAACATGTGTTGGTTGAAGGTGTGTGTGTAACGCGTGTATACGTATTATGTGGACGAAAATTTGGCTTGGAGAATCAGAAGAAAAATATCGGAGATATCGGATCCGACCGATCCATGAGACGATATTACGATATCTCTGTCATGCGTGGACCGATTTTATTGAAATTGGTCTTATTCGAAAGCCGATATGCGGTTTACATAAGAAAAATGCCTTTAAATTTACAAAATATTGCAGGCGTGATGAGATATTAATGTATAAATGTCAGAATTAGGTTAGAGTGTCTCCGCGACGAGTAAAGATACACGGTAGCGACATCGACAGTCGACATATACAGGGTGTTTTTTTTTCATGTACTTGGCTTCGAGACGCTACCGCGTCTCTAGATAAGTAATTGTACATTAGGATTAAGGTAGTCTAAGAACGGTCCGAGTAACCATAATAATAAACCAGTAGATTTAAGCCTGTAGGTTAAGAAAAGAAACAAAACACGACAAACAGAGGTCGCTGGGAGAGCGGGGGGCAAGATCGCGTCCTCCGAAAGGAGGAGGTGATGTAACGAGTTATTGTCGGTAGGACGACGATCTTGTCCCCCCCACCGCGCGCCCGGCCGCCGGGACGCGTACCGCGCTCTGCCAACGGTCTTGCCCCCCACCACTCGTCCGCGGGTTCCGAGAATCGGCGCGAGATGGGTAATTAGCCAGTACCTCTCTCGCTGCCGAAATCCGCGGACGAGGACATATAGGCCGGGGGCATAGGCCTATTTGGCAGAGACCGCCTAGAGCGAGCGTACCGAGCTGTACACCTCTCCCAGAGACCTCCTGTGCGATTCCACGTTCTTGTGACGAACACTCGTTCTTGCGAAAGACAAGCGCCCGTGTTCACACCAGTTCCCGTGTGTCGACAGACTGTGTCTCTGTGCCTTTTTGAATTCACCCCCTCCCCGGTTCCCAGAAGGACAGCGTGAGCCATCCTCTGGACGCAGGCCGTTATCATTTATCGATCTCCCGAACAGAGTCTCCTCCGTTCTCGAGAGCGTCCTCACAGTCTCCGATTCATCCACGGGTTGTGCCCACCGGGTGATCGGACTCAAGACTCCCCGACCAGGGTCTCACGGCAGGGCTTGCCTGTCAGGACACCGAACGGTCAAATCGTCTCTCCTCTCCTTTCTCGCCGCCTCGTCGCCGACTTCGAATCGCGCCGCGCTTCGCGCCGCGATACACACCGATCCGCGCGCCGCGGCACCCACCGACTCTCGCGCCGCGATACACACCGATTCGCACGCCGTGACACACACCGACTCTCGCGCCGCGATTAGGTTAAGCCGTATCCACACTGTGTGCCAGCATAGACCTGGCCGGGATCATTTGTACTTAGGTTTAAGATATAATAAATTGTCATACCCCCACTCTACTTGAACAAGTGATCATTCGATCGGCGGCCCTGGACCACCGTCCCGAGCCGGCGATACGGTACCTCCACCGTCCCACCGGTAACCCCGCGTTCTACGGTTACAGCGTCTTTCCCGAAGGGATGAACAATCTCGTGGCGGCGGTCAAGCCCGAACGAGTCGACCGCGCAGTTTTTCGAGGCCGCGATCGAGGTCTAGGGAGCACGCAGTAAACGGCATGTGTTGGTACCACGCGAAATACGCGGATAAGGCACATCGGTGTATTGAGCCCTGCACTTTCGGCCAGGGAAACGCTCGGGGCAGTCGTTGATGTCGGCTAGCGACTCCAGCCCTACCTTTCGCCGTCTTTTTATGTTGGATCGGCGAACTAAAACGCAGTTTCTGATCGATACCGGTGCGGAGCTCTGTGTTGTCCCCCGTAGATTAGTGATTGATCATGGCTCGAAATCGACTTACGAACTCTTCGCGGCGAACGGGACACCGATCGCTACCTATGGTACGACGACCATTACGTTGAACCTGGGTCTGCGTCGTGAATTCATCTGGAGGTTCGTCGTGGCGGACGTCTCCAAGCCCATCATCGGAGCTGATTTCTTAGCACACTTCGGACTTTTAGTGGACATCCGGAATCAAGATCTTATCGATTCGACGACGGCCTTGCGTTCTAAAGGTACTACAGTTCGGCATGAGGTGGCTTCAATCAAGATGGTGGTAGCTGAGTCCATCTTCCATGAGTTGCTACAGAAGTATCCGGACCTTACGAAACCAGGAGGCACGCCGGTTGAGGTAAACCACAACACGTGCCACTATATTAAGACGACTCCGGGACCACCCGTTTTCTGTAAGCCTCGACGGCTTGCACCGGACAAGTTACGGTTTGCAAAAAAGGAGTTTGAAATTATGCTACGTTTGGGAATCGCACGCCCATCAAAGAGTTGCTGGACATCTTCTCTTCATTTGGTGCCGAAAGGTTCCGAAGAGGAGCCATTGAGAGCGGTCGGTGATTACCGAGGTGTCAATGCGCGTTCCATTCCTGACCGGTACCCCATCCGCCACATTGAGGACTTTGCGCAGTCGTTAAGGGGTAAAAAGATTTTCTCGACCATAGACTTGATGCGCGCTTATAATCAGATCCCAGTGGCAGAGGAAGATATTCCGAAAACTGCCATTACAACGCCATTTGGATTGTTTGAGTTTCCGTTTATGTCTTTCGGTCTCCGTAACGCCGCTCAGACATTTCAAAGATTCATCGATGAGGTATTGCGTGGATTAGACTTTTGCTATGCCTACATTGATGACATTTTAATCGCATCTACATCAGAGTCTGAACATTTTGAACATTTGAAAATAGTATTCGACCGTTTACAGAAGTACCACTTAGTTATTAATTCGCGTAAGTGCGTGTTTGGTAAATCGGAAGTGAAGTTTCTCGGCTATGTAATGTCTGAGCTAGGATCGCGTCCGGTCAGTGAAAAGGTGGACGCGATAAACAATTTTCCGGAGCCGACGACCGCCAAGCAGTTACGTCGTTTCTTGGGTATGATAAACTTCTATCGTCGTTTCATACCCAAGGCGGCACAGGCCCAGGCACCCTTGAACGACTTATTAGGAAATAATATTAAAGGAAATAGTCCGGTTTTATGGACTGATGTGGCTCGTGATGCGTTTCGTCAATGCAAGGAGGATTTGTCGCGGGCAACTTTATTGGCGCATCCCGAGCCCAACGCTCCAGTGGCGCTGACCTGCAACGCCTCAAACACTATGTTGGGTGCTTCCTTGCAGCAGTGCATTGGCGAGAGTTGGGAGCCGTTAGCCTTCTTTTCCGCCAAGTTATCGTCTACGGAACGGAATTATTCCACATTTGATCGGGAGTTATTAGCGATCTATAAAACGATTAAACATTTTAGACACCTGCTGGAAGGCCGAATTTTCACTGTTTTTACGGACCATAAACTGCTTATTTTTGCATTTAACGGAAAATCGGACAAACATACGCCGAGGCAGAAAAGACATCTTAGCTACGTGAGTGAGTTCACGACTGACATCCGTCATATTGCTGGCCCGGACAACGTGGTAGCGGATGCGCTATCTAGGCTGGATTCTGTCGAAGAGGCGATCGACTTCGAGGCGATGGCGACGTCTCAGACAACAAACCCGGAGCTCCAGGATTTTTTGCTGAAAGATTCTGGTCTTTCGCTGCAGCAGGTAGCAGTTCCTGGGTGTACCGTGAAGTTGTGGTGCGACGTTTCAACGGGCAGAGTCCGTCCTTACGTTACGCCCCCCTTCCGTCGTGCTGTCTTCAATGTTTTGCATGGTTTGTCCCATGCGGGGAGTAAAGCGACGACCAAATTGGTAACCCAGCGTTACGTTTGGCCGTCGGTTAAATTTGATTGCAGGGAATGGACACGGAGTTGTGTCCCGTGTCAATTATCTAAGGTAACCAGGCACGTAGCTGCACCCCTGGGTTCGTTTCCACAACCATCGGCGAGATTCGAGCACATCAACATTGACATCGTAATCCTGCCGGTGTCCGAAGGTTATCGGTATTGTCTCACGTGTGTAGACCGCTTTACACGTTGGCCAGAGGCGTTTCCGCTGTATGACCAGGAAGCAGCCACGGTTGCCCGAGCCTTCTTTGAGGGATGGATCTGTCGTTTCGGGACGCCGCGGCGTGTGACCACGGATCAGGGACGGCAGTTCGAGTCTTACCTTTTCAAAGAGTTAAATTCTTTATTGGGTTCAACACACTTCCATACCACGGCTTATCATCCCGCGGCTAATGGCATGGTGGAACGGTTCCATCGCCAGTTGAAGGCTGCTATCCGTTGTTACCAGCATGCTCGTTGGACAGAGGTGTTACCAATCATTCTCCTGGGGATACGCTCAGCCTGGAAGGAAGACCTGAAGACGACTTCAGCCGAGCTGGTGTATGGAGGTTCTTTGCGTTTGCCGGGCGAGTTTTTATCGCCATCAACGAACTCCGATACCGCTGCATTAGTTAAGGAATTACGTAATCATTTTCGTAATATTGGACCTTCCGAACCATCGCGACATGGTACTTCTCGCGTGTTTATTTTTAAAGATTTGGAGACTTGCAAGTGTGTTTTTATCCGGCACGATGCGTCCAGGGCTATCTTACAACAACCTTATGATGGTCCTTATGTGGTAGTTAGTAGGGATTCGAAAACCTTTACGGTTGATGTAAATGGGAAGCATAAGGTTGTTTCCATCAATAGACTTAAGCCTGCTTTCGTGATTGCGGAGGATATACCAAGTCAACCGGATTGTACTCAGTTTTTGCCGTGTAATAATGCGGTGCCTCCTGTAGTTGCGACACCGCGAGAAGATGACGAGATTCCACCGGTAACTCCACCTGTAACTCCACCGGCCGTTCCACCAGTAGTTAATAACGCGTTACCTATTGTACCTGCCCCGGATTTAACCACACCAGTAGGTCGATTCGTTACTCGGTATGGTAGAAGGGTTAAATTTCCGGACAGACTCCAAGTTGGTTTTTCGTAATTAATACTAATTACTACCGGGGGGGGGGGGGGGTGATGTAGCGGCTTTGCATTTGCGCGCGTTTGTTACTAAGGGGTGAATTGTACCGTTACGCGTTGGAGGCTCGGGTTTTTCCCCGCGGGCCTGGAAGAGTCAGGCGATGGTCACGTGACGCATCTGGCAGCCAGGCTCGGCCAGGTCCGGAGTTTTCCGCGCGCGGACGCGAGTTTCGCGCCTAAGATTACCGCGCGTTTTAGGTGTCGCTTGAGGGACGCGGCCCTGTGAGAGAGCTGCATCAATAGCCCTCCTGAGGTGCCGCTCGCCCTCACTCACTCAACTGGAACCGCCTGTATAGGCCACGTCATTGCTGTTTCGCCGTAACGTTTAGTCGCGCTATTTTATTCGATTTATTAATAATTCTGTGTCGCACATAGTATCACCTATACGCGAAATAAATAGAGTGTGGTGTGAGTATTTAAATAGTGATTTCATTCTCCCCCCTCAGGTCTATGGCTTCATTTACGAAATCTTTGAGAAAAGAATTGGCATCATTGGGTTTCTGATACCCATGGTATATGCCGATCATGGCTATGTCTTTAAACCCTACAATATTACATAAAATGGGGTACACCTGACTACCGGAACTCTTAGAAATGGGTAAACCGTCAACGTTAACATTAATATAAATTGTGTTACTTTGAATGTTAGATAGACAAAAAGATTTTGTCAGTTGTAAAATACTATTTTTTAATCCGAAATGATAATAGTGTCCTGGCTCAACACATTTTGTTACGATTGTTCTTTCTGTTTTTAAAAGTGTCCTGGCGTCAGACGGCAAATCAAGGGAATACGATTCCTTCAAAATTGAAAGTAAATGGTTAAGCGTACTATGAGGAACGTTATGTTGCAAAGCCCACTGGGCTAGAGGAGAATAGAAATTATCACTGTTGGCAGGATTTTCTTCTACACGCGATTGACAATTAGCATTATTTTCAGAAAAATTCAAAGTAAGTTCGGAGCTACTGCCAGACGGAGAATGGATATCAATAGCCGGATCATGAAATGAGCTTGCAGAATATGAATCTAAATGACAATTAACATTATTTTCGGAAGTATTAAAAGAAAGTTGGGAGCTACTGCCAGGCGAAGGATGGATATCAATAGCCGGAGCGTGAAATGAACCTGTAGAACGTGAATCTAAAGGAGGAGTACCAGTGCCAGGTGAAGCAAAATCATTAGTTGGAAACAAATCAAGTAACATTTGGAAATTAGTGGCTGGTGATATCGTGGCGTCTTCCTGAAGGGAGTTATCCAATGTTCTTTTAGCACGCATGTAATATTTGTTTAATGGAAATCTGTCAGACATTATTGCGACGGGGAAGAAGTAAAAATATGTAAAGACTGTACTTTAAAAGAAAAAGAGTAGTTTTAGAAACATATAAATACGGAACATACCTGTGAGTAGTAGAAAACACTGATGCACCAAAAAAATACACCAAAGTAATACTTGGAAATACCAAATAAAAGGACGCTTCAAATCGCTTGTTCGTACGTGAACGGCGGATCGACGGTAACTGCCGTAACAGAGTTGTAATCGTGTTTGGTTGCGGCACGATTATCGGTGGGACGGAGAAGGAAAATGTGCCGACTCAGTCGGTATGGCCAGGTTCGGCGAATGAGTACGAAGGTGTTTTGGTAACAATAACAGTATTTATTGTGTGCTGTAATTATGTTTACATTTGTTTCCGGTCGCGGCGGAAGAGCTACGGTATAGCGGCGCGTCGGCTTCGCGGCGGCGGCGACTTGGCGGCGAGTGGTAGGATCTTGGATGCGGTATGTGTAACGTTCTGCTCGGAATGGCCTTAAGGGGCACGTTCGTACGAGAGTCGTATAAGAGAGGTTCAGAGTGCAATAGGGTTCCGGCCTAATGGGCGCGGAGGTACCTCTCTGACGTAGGCAGGACGCAAGACGAATCTCGGTCTATTTCGGAAGAGGCTGGTAGCGGTACGGTGATGGCGATGGCCGATCACTGACACACCTCAAGGTGTACAAAAATTGAGTCTCTTGCGGGTTTGCGTGAAGCGGTATAGCGACATGCACAAGAGCTCCTGATTCCGCTCGCCGCGGCTCTTATATCTGGAGCCCGTACGGTTTCGCGAGCGAGAACCGGCGCGAGGTCGCGGCGCGAACTAAGTCCTCCCGTCTCGGCGCCGGGCGTTCGCGCGGCGCGTGACGTGACTTCGTCACACCCCCTCCTTACTTCGGGGGGAAAAGCGTTTCACATCGGTTTCTGGCCGTCAGGTACATTTGTCCTTATACTAACTTAACTTAGGGGGGGTTGCAACCCAACGCACGCACTTAACTTACCCATCACCAATCCTTAAATCTAACTTAAATCTACGTGGGCGGAGCTTATTCCGCTGGGGCAGTCGGCCGCCGGCTCCGGATCTCGATACCGATATCGCCGTTGCGGAACCGACTGCCCAGCACGACGGCGGTCGAGGTCAGGACGGTGTATACCCTCCTGGGTCGCATGGCGGTGGGTTGGAAAATGACCATCCCGGGGCGGTCTGAGGCCCACGTCCACGGGCGGTGTGCTTCGGCTGGCGTGGCGGCAGCTGGTGTGGCCGCTGGAGGGCTTTGTAAGCCTGGCTGTGTCAGCGGCTGTGGGGCTGGCGACGCTATCGGCGGTGGCGTGGCCGCTGGGGGGCTCTGAAAGCCTGGCTGTGCCAGCGGCTGTGGCGCTGGTGGCGCTATCGGCGGTGGCGTGGCCGCTGGGGGGCTCTGAAAGCCTGGCTGTGCCAGCGGCTGGGGCGCTGGCGGCGCTATCGGCGGTGGCGTGGCCGCTGGGGGGCTCTGAAAGCCTGGCTGTGCCAGCGGCTGTGGCGCTGGTGGCGCTATCGGCGGTGGCGTGGCCGCTGGGGGGCTCTGAAAGCCTGGCTGTGCCAGCGGCTGTGGCGCTGGTGGCGCTATCGGTGGTGGCGTAGCCGCTGGGGGGCTCTGAAAGCCGGGCTGTCCCAGCGGCCGTAGTGGACTGGCGGTTGCTGGTGCCGCGGGGCCCGGCCGTCCGCCGGAGGCCGGCAGCTTCCGTTTCCGGTCCGCCGGCGGGGGTCGGGTCCGCGGTGGCCGGGTGGCCCGTGGGGTGTGGTATTCCCGCGAGGCCGGTCGCTCGCCTGCCGCTTCGGCTGGTGGTGTCGGCGAGGGCAGCTGGCCCCTCATTTGCCGGAGGTCCAGCGGTTGCAGGCCGGTGTGGGCCGTCCGGCGTCGACGGGTCGTGACCCCCTGATGTTCTTCCCGGGGTCGCGTGTCGGAGGTTTCCACCAGCAGGACCTCCTCTCGATCTCTCCCGGTGGCGGTCCGCCGTAGTGGCGCTTGGAGACGCGGTGGCGGGCCTCGGTGTTGGGGTGGCGGTTCTTGGATATGGACCCGTGCGGGCCATGGCCGGTCCTCCAGGACCTGCAGCCGTCTGGTCCGACGTTCTGGCGGGCCCACGGGCGCGGAGCCCAGTGGCACGGCGTTCGCTCCTCCTGCTTGCTCGTGGTTGATTCGTCTGCTTGGCATGCTGACTGTCGTTTGTTCTGGCTTGTCCGTCGCTGCCTTATATCCTTCGGTGGTGCATTTTCGCCAGCGAGAGCCTTGGGCGGACCGCGGCCGCCTAGGTGCCGCGGTTGGAACTAGGGTTGCGGTCTCGCTCTCCCTTGCTCCTGTCGAGGCGCTGGCGCAATTCGCGCCTCCTGCCTCGTCGGTATCGCACGGTTTTAGATCGCTGATGTGCGCGCGTATTGGTTTCCCGCGCGCACCTTTCAGCACCACGACGTTGGGTCCCTCGAATTTTGCAACGGTGTACGGGCCGACAAATTTTGGGGCCAGCTTAGCATTGAATTGCTTGGCTGCCGCGCTTAGGTGATGTTCACGCTTCATAACTTCGTTGCCAATCGAGGGGCGCCAATCCCTGCGGCGTAAGTCGTAATAGTGTTTCTGGTTCTGGTGCGCTCGTACCAGATTCCATCGGGCGAGTTCGATGCTGTCTCTCAGCTCCGTGAGCCTTTGTTGCCATCCCCGGGTGTCTTCCGGTGTCGGTTCTTCGGTTGGGTCGGTGGTGGCCGTTCGGGGGTCTCCGGGAGCCACCAGTTCGCGGCCAAAATTTAATGCGGCTGGTGTGCTTCCCGTTGCTTCGTGTTTGGCTGTATTGTAAGCGAAAGCGATTTCCGGGAGCCAACTATCCCACGTCGTGTGATCCCCGTCGGTAAATTGGGCGATCATCGTTTTGATCACCCGGTTTGCTCGCTCTACGGGGTTGCATTGCGGGGTATACGGTGGGGTTTTCCGGTGGTCTATGCCGTACTCCTTGAGCAGTCCGGTAAATTCTCGGCTTTCGAATTGCTTGCCGTTGTCGGTGATGACTCGGCGTGGGCACCCGAAGCGCATGACTATTCGCTCTCGAAATGCTTTGGTGACAGCCGGAGCGGTGGCTTGTCGAAGAGGTTGCAGCTCTATCCACTTCGTAAACTTATCCTGCATTACTACGATCACGGTGTGGCCTTTCTTTGATCGTGGGAGCGGTCCGACTAAGTCTGCTGATACTACATCCCACGGGTAGGCGGCTGGCGTGGTGTGCATCAGTCCGGCGGGTGCCTGTTGTGACACCTTATATTCTTGGCACTTAGTGCACTGGCGGACGTAGCGGGCTGCATCTCGGAACATACCGGGCCAGTAATATTTTCTGGCCAGTCGGGCGGTGGTCTTGTTAATTCCGAGATGCCCGGCCGTGGGGGCATCGTGATTTGCCCTGAGGATTTCTTCACGCTGGGGCCGTGGCACGCATTGTTTCCACTCGTCCTCGGGGTGGCCCCCAGTCGTGTCCGGGAAATGGCGGTACAACTCGCCGTTGCGGATCTGGTATTCCGGGTGGAGGAGCGGTGTCTCTTCGACGGCTCGTTTCTTTGTGTCGTACCACTCCTTGGGTGTTTCGGTAGCCACGTTGGCAATCTCGCCTTGTCGGGAGAGGGCATCTGCCACGAGATTGTTCTCCCCCTTTCGATATTCGATTTTGAAATCGTACTGTTGTAGCTCCAAGCTCCAGCGCGCGAGTCGGCCCGAGGGACTGTCGATGGATTGCAGCCATTTCAATGCTTGGTGATCGGTCAGGACCGTGAACGAATATCCTTCTAAGTATGGGCGCATCTTCCTGATGCCCCAGACCACCGCCAAGCATTCCTTTTCCGTAACGGAATAGTTTCTTTCCGCGGAATTGAGTGTTCGGCTGGCGTAGGCCACGACTCGTTCTTCGCCATCGTGGTCTTGCGTCAGTACGGCACCAAGACCACCTTGGCTGGCGTCTGTCTGCAACACGAACGGTCGGTTGAAGTCAGGGCACGTTAGCACTGGTGCAGTGGCTAGCTGGTGTCGGAGTGTCTCGAAAGCGGACTGGGCTTCTTCGGTCCAGTTCCACCGGGTACGTTTCTGGAGGAGCTGGTGCAGTGGTGCTGCTGTGTCCGCGAATTGGGGAATGTATCTCCTGTACCAGGAGACCATCCCCAGGAAGCGTCGCAACTCGCGTATATTCTGTGGTGGAGGTGTGTTGCGGATGGCCTCGACTTTCTCGGGGTCCGTCTTGACCCCCTGGTCCGAGACGACGTGGCCGAGGTATTGTAGCTCGGTCTGGCAGAACCGGCATTTCTCCTCGTTCAGGCGGAGACCGGCTTGCTGCAATCGGCGCAACACTTCTCGGAGGTTCTCTAAGTGCTCTTCGAAGGTGCGACCTAGGACGATGATGTCGTCCAAGTATGCGAAGGCCCTTGGCTCCAGGCTGGGTCCGATGACACTGTCGAGCAGTCGTTGGAACGTGGCGGGGGCCGAGTGCAGGCCGAACGGCATGACGCGGAACTGGTATAGTCCGCGTCCGGGGACGGTAAAGGCCGTTAGCGGGCGGCTTTCTTCGGCCAGCGGTACTTGCCAATACCCATTTGCGAGGTCCAGCGTCGAGATGTAGCGCGCCTCGCGCAGTTTGTCGAGCGTTGCCTGGACCTGCGGCAAGGGGTAGGCGTCTTTTTCAGTAACGGCGTTTACTCGGCGGAAGTCGATACAAAACCGCTTCTTTTTCTTGCCCTTCTTGGCAACCATGACCACGGGCGAGCTCCAGGGACTACTGGATGGCTCGATCACTCCGTCGGCCAACATCTGGTCCACAGCCTCGTTGATTAAGGCTTGTGTGGCCGGGTTCCTGGGCATGTATCGTTGCTTGATCGGTACGGTTGTCTTTAGGCGGATGTGGTGTTCTGCGAGGCTCGTCGTGCCTCGCAGTTTCCGGAGCGGTGGCAACTCCTCGTCCAGGAGTTGTTGCAGGGCGGCTTCTTGTGCCGGGGTGCATCGTCGGATGCCGGGTGCTTCCACTGCCGCGGTTTCGGCGTGGCGGGTCCATCGGTGAGTACCGATTTGTACCTCTAGGCCCATCTTTTCCAGGACGTCTACTCCCAGTATAGCGGCGTGTGACAGGCCAGGGAGCACGGCGTAGGTGTGTTCTACCTGGTGGCCGTTTATGACTGTGGGCAACGTCATTTCGCCTCGTAGTGGTATTTCTGCGCCGTCGGCGACGCTCGCCGTAAAGGAGGCGGGAGCGAGGGTGCAACCTCGTTTCTCACAGGCTGTGGCGACATCTGGTCGTATGAACGAACGGGTCGCTCCGGTGTCGACCAGTGCCCACCAGCGTACGTTTCCCACTTGGAAGGCGAGGTACAGTCGGGGGTCCTCTTTTACTGGTTTGTTTGAGGCGTTGTGGGTTGGGCGTTTTGTCGTCGCCTCGGTTCCCGCGCCCCTCCTCGTTTCCCGAAAACGGGTTGCACGGACAGTCCCGGGAGGTGCGTCCGGCGGTTCCGCAGTACGAGCAGAATAGCTTGCTCGCGCGTCTGCACTCGGGGCGGCGGTGGCCGCGTTGGCCACATCGCCAACAGCATGTCGCTCGGTCGTAATCGGCCTGTACTTCCGCTAGGCCGCTGCTGCGGGCCGGCTCGGCCTTCCTTTCTGGCCGTTTCTCGGTCTTGGCGGTTTCTTTCCGCCCGATGCCGGCGGCCTCTTTCTCCTCGGCCGTGACTTTGTCTTGGTCGGCGGCCAGTTTCATCAGTTCGGGCAGTGTCTGGAATTCTGTCCGTTTGATATACCGGCGGTACTCCGGCCGGAGGTTGCGGTAGGCTCGGTTGACCTGCTGCTCGGGAGAGTATTTCCCATACTGTTGCATCAGCGGCAGCAAGTCCAAGATGAAGTCCGTGGCGGTCTCCTGGGGTTTTTGGAGGCGTCGGGTGATGATCTCCTCCAGTTCGTTCTCGTCTTCCGTGGCTAGGAAGAAGGCTCGGAAGTCGTTGACGAAATCGTCCCACGACTTCCACTCGGAGCGGCGGAGTCTGTACCAGCCGAGAGCTCTCCCTTTTAGTATTTCGGAGAGACACTGGATGATCTGCGTCGGGGTGACCTGGTAACTATGCTGGAGGTCTCCCAATCGCTGTAGGAATTCGGCGGCGCCGGGGCCGCCATTATAGCTGGTCCCCCATTTTCGGATTCGGTCCATTGGCGTAACTTCCGGGGCAATCAGACTGCCGCCCGCACTGGTTGTTAGCGGTTCGGTGTGGGAGCCGGATTCGCCGGTTATCGTAACGGTCGGTGGTCCCATCTTATTCTGACGGCAGTGCGCGACGACTCTTTGTCTTAGTTCGTCGAGAGTGCCAGTCGTGTCGAGCTGGAGGTCTTCCGCAGTTCTAATTAGATCCGACTTCCGTAGCTCGTATACCCAGCTTACACCTGTGCTCATTCGCCCTTCTCCTTTTCACGGTCCCTGTTTGGGCGCCACTTTGTAATCGTGTTTGGTTGCGGCACGATTATCGGTGGGACGGAGAAGGAAAATGTGCCGACTCAGTCGGTATGGCCAGGTTCGGCGAATGAGTACGAAGGTGTTTTGGTAACAATAACAGTATTTATTGTGTGCTGTAATTATGTTTACATTTGTTTCCGGTCGCGGCGGAAGAGCTACGGTATAGCGGCGCGTCGGCTTCGCGGCGGCGGCGACTTGGCGGCGAGTGGTAGGATCTTGGATGCGGTATGTGTAACGTTCTGCTCGGAATGGCCTTAAGGGGCACGTTCGTACGAGAGTCGTATAAGAGAGGTTCAGAGTGCAATAGGGTTCCGGCCTAATGGGCGCGGAGGTACCTCTCTGACGTAGGCAGGACGCAAGACGAATCTCGGTCTATTTCGGAAGAGGCTGGTAGCGGTACGGTGATGGCGATGGCCGATCACTGACACACCTCAAGGTGTACAAAAATTGAGTCTCTTGCGGGTTTGCGTGAAGCGGTATAGCGACATGCACAAGAGCTCCTGATTCCGCTCGCCGCGGCTCTTATATCTGGAGCCCGTACGGTTTCGCGAGCGAGAACCGGCGCGAGGTCGCGGCCGCCCAGCGGGCGCGGCGCGAACTAAGTCCTCCCGTCTCGGCGCCGGGCGTTCGCGCGGCGCGTGACGTGACTTCGTCACAGAGTTTGCTGTGGTTTGGAAGAAGGCACCCTCGTCATCCCCACTCCGTGGTCTCAACCCCCGCAAAGAAGGGTGGGGAGTGGTCCGTCCCCGACTTGAGGCCCCCATACCAACCGCCGCAAAGTGGACTGAATATGCTTCAAGCGCGAAAAAAATATTATAATGTCTCTATTTCGACTATTCTAATGTGTCTATTTTCACAAAAATATCATTATTAGAACTTGCTTACTCCCTTTTTATTTGTTTCCCCAAAATTCGATTCCAATCACTCTCTGATTACATGCATGATTCATTCTTATTTATCTAGTGTTTGATTCATAATTTTGCACGTGGCACACCTCTGCGTGCTTCACTTTCAACATACATTACTCATTATTATTATATTTTAACATTACTCAATTAGTGTAATTTAAAATTAAAAACATTCAATTTGCACAATTATTATTGCCAATAAAAAATTGAAGCAAAATAGTATATTTCTCCCGACTTGCACCTGCGTTTGTGCAAAAATATATTAATTTTTCAAAGGGCCGGATGCGGTCGGATATGATTAATTGAATCGTGTGAAATTGAATCTATCCAGAATTACGTGGTATGCTTGAATTTGCTTACAAATGCTAACATTTTTTATAATTTAGTAAAATACGAAAATGGTAACAAAAATCTTAATTTGGCAATAAATTATAAGTGTTTATATTTTTCATTACTCGCAAAAGACTAACTAAAACTATTCCAATGTAAAAAGCTGATCATTTTCGAAAAATGGCCATCTGGACTTGTAATATTCAATAGCCGTTTCTTATAGATTTTCGTACCCTGAAAACGAATCCGCAAACCGTTTGTCGCCATCACCCTCAGTTTTTGAGAAATTCGATTTTGAAAAAACTGCAAATTTTCAACTTCGAACATTTTTTGTATCGAAACGGTAATAGTTATTCGGTTGCTCGTTGCGTCAAATTATTCTATGAACCTCCTCGAATGCAACGATATAAGTTATTATTGCATTATGAACATTTGAATGTGTTTAAACAACGATGAAAGGGAAAAGGACACCTGAAATTCGCCAATTTTTGCAGATATTTTTCAATTTATTTCCAAAACTAAGGGACTTGGCAAAACGCGCGATGCCGACAGTGGTACTCAACGGCGGCGCGCGATCCACTGCCGCTCAGCGCGTAACACAATCACTTAACGCGCGTGACTACTACTGCCGGCACCGCGCGTTTTGTGAAACTATTTCGCTTCTGTATTGGAAACAAAACGTGACTTACCACTTCTGTTCATGTTTTCCAAGGAAAAATGTCTGCTGCATCGCGTGGGATGGTCAGATTTTCTCTCAGAGCCTTAGTTTTGGAAATAAATTGAAAGATATCTGCAAAAATTGGCGAATTTCAGGTGTCCTTTTCCCTTTCATCGTTGTCCCTTTCATTCAAATGTTCATAATGCAATAATAACTTATATCGTTGCATTCGAGGAGGTTCATAGAATAATTTGACGCAACGAGCAACCGAATAACAATTACCGTTTCGATACAAAAAATGTTCAAAGTTGAAAATTTGCAGTTTTTTCAAAATCGAATTTCTCAAAAACTGAGGGTGATGGCGACAAACGGTTTGCGGATTCGTTTTCGGGCACGAAAACCTGTAAGAAACTGCTATTCAATGTTCCAAGTCCGAAAAAAAGTCCAAATTTGTTGTACTGTATTATATGCAAAAAGAGCAGCCAAAAAATGACAAATCAAGATGTTCTAAATAATTTATTAATAAGCCCCGATATACAGGGTGTCCCAGCTAACACTGGACAGAGCTATATCTCCTAAAGTATTGTTACTAAAAATCTGAAAAAATAGGGAATGGATGGTACGAGGGGGCCAACTTTTTAGCCCGAACGAATTTTTTTTTCGATTATTATTTTAAAAGATACGATGGTCAAGTTCGGTTTTTCAAATGGCACTAACTTTTTAGAAGTCCTGAGTTGATAGTGCGTTAAAAGACAAAATCAATAAGCTATAATGTATACACTTTATTTCCACTGGTTTTTAAGATATTTCGCTTGCAAATTTCCTGATTTTCAGTGGAAAAACCGTCTCTGGACTGGCAAGGACCGGGGTCAGTTTTACTGTCGTCACGGGTAGCACTGCCTGTTGAAATAGATACCTACCTGCCAAAGGTCTATCCCGGCCCACGGGCTGGACAATTCTTTTCCGTCAGAAATGCCACTTAGGTGGGTACACCTGCAGTATCGAGAAGCGCACCGTTACTTTTATTTCGCACTTGCTTCTACGCTCGGATGACCGGTTCTTTTCGGAGGGATGCAAGTTCGATTAGTTAGGTTATCAGGTGTGAAAGTTGCTAGACTAAATTTCAACCATAGGGAGCAGATTGTATCAGAACCAATCGGATTTGCATCTCTCACAAACGGCTGCTCTCTTGAACAGGCCTTCTTCACAGCAATACCTCCTCCCCCAATGCCCACCGTCTCTCGCACGGAATACGTCAACGCATGCTTTTGTGTTGATATCGAAGCTCGTGTTTATACTCGAGAGGACCACGCGTGGACAGCGGGCTACCCCTTATCTTCCTGTGTCTCCCCACGAGGAGTATTGACGGTGGATTGTAGGAGCGTAGATGTCAAGATGCCAGTTATTGAATTCAGGAGAGGATAGAAACATTTTATTACAAAACACACATGTACTATAATTAAAGTAAATCGTATTCCTCTCGGGCAGGAGTCGCCCGACGCTCGTCGAAGAGATGCGGCCTCTGGTACCCCGTGGCGGGGACAGTCCTTTGCAGGGCCTCACTCGATTTTTATGGCTTTTTTCCGGAAAAAGGTACGAATCCTGGGTCGAGCGTAGCGAATTAGGGTCGAACCCCGGCAGTCGAGGGTGTCACATCCATTACAGCATATTAAAAAATTATTTTCTTCGTCGTATCAAAAGGACAGTGCCGCCGATGGATTCCTTATGTTCTTCTGATGAAAATCATACCAAATATCTTGTAAATCGGACAACTTTTACACAGAGAATACAAATAGGTTGTGTCAAAATAGTCCGATCTGCATGTTATTTGGTATGATTTTCATCGGAAAAACATAAGGAATCCATCGTCGTCATTTCCCTTTCGATACGATGAAGAAAAAAATTTCTTAATACGTTGTAATGGATATTAGACCCTCGACTGCCGGGGTTCGACCCTAATTCGCTACGCTCGACCCAGGATTCGTACCTTTTTCCGGAAAAAGCCATAAAAATCGAGTGAGGCCCTGCGAAGGACAGTCCCGGCCACGGGGTACCAGGGGCCGCATCTCCTTGATGGACGCTGCTCCAGAATTACCCTGTATCTGTTTAAGAAATAAAATAACTCCTTGTACTTTATCGTATGGATATGGAAGTGTCGCCGATGGATTCCTTGGGGTTTTCCGATGAAAATCATACCAAATGTCGTGCAAATCGGACAACTTTTACATCAGGTGTACAAATAGCCTCTGTCAAAGTAGCCCGATTTGCATGATATTTGATCTGATTTTCATCGGAAAAACATAAGGAATCCATCGGCGTCATTTCCCTTTCGATACGATGAAGAAAAAAATTTCTTAATACGCTGTAATGGATATTAGACCCTCGACTGCCGGGGTTCGACCCTAATTCGCTACGCTCGACCCAGGATTCGTACCTTTTTCCGGAAAAAGTCATAAAAATCTCACGTGTTAATGATATTCCAAACCCTTCGAGGACCGAAAGCCATAAAATTCGATGGGCACTGCGTGGTGTTGTCCTCGCCACGGGGTGACAGGCGTAGCTAGAGAATTACCCTGTATCTTTTTATAAAATAAAATAATTCTCTATTCTTTATCGTATGGATATGGAAGTGTCGCCGATGGATTCCTTGGGGTTTTCCGATGAAAATCATGCCAAATATCGTGCAGATCGGACTACTTTGACACAACCTATTTGTATTCTCTATGTAAAAGTTGTCCGATTTACAAGATATTTGGTATGATTTTCATCAGAAAAACATAAGGAATCCATCGGCGGCACTTTCCTTTTGATACGACGAAGAAAATAATTTTTTAATACGCTGTAATGGATGTGACACCCTCGACTGCCGGGGTTCGACCCTAATTCGCTATGTTCGACCCAGGATTCGTACCTTTTTCCGGAAAAAGCCATAAAAATCGAGTGAGGTCCTGCGAAGGGCAACCCTCGCCACGGGGTAGCAGGCCGCATCTCTTCGACGAGCGTCGAGCGACTCCTGCCCCAGAGGAATACGATTTACTTTAATTATAGTACATGTGTGTTTTGTAATAAAATGTTTCTATCCTCTCCTGAATTCAATAACTGGCATCGAGACATCTACGCTCCTACAATCCACCTCAATACTCCTCGTGGAGAGACACAGGAAGAAAAGGGGTAACCCGCTGTCCACGCGTGGTCCTCTCGAGTATAAACACGAGCTCCGATATTAAAACAGAAGCATGCGTTGACGTATTCCGTGCGAGAGAAGGCGGGCATTGGGGAGGAGGTATTTCTGTGAAGAAGGCCTCTTCAAGAGAGCAGCCGTTTGTGAGGGATGCAAATCCGATTGGTTCTGATACAATCTGCTCCCTATGGTTGATATTTAGTTTAGCAACTTTCACACCTTCTAACCTAACCAATCGAACTTGCATCCCTCCGAAAAGAACCGGTGATCCGAGCGTAGAAGCAAGTGCGAAATAAAAGTAACGGTGCGCTTCTCGATACTGCAGATGTACCTACCTAAGTGGCATTTCTGACGGAAAAGAATTGTCCAGCCCGTGGGCCGGGGTAGACCTTTGGCAGGTAGGTATCTATTTCAACAGGCAGTGCTACCCGTGACGACAGTAAAACTGACCCCGGTCCTTGCCAGTCCAGAGACGGTTTTGTTGACCAGAGGGTTATTGAAACACAAAAGTAAAGCTTGGCTTTTATTTGATACAAGTATTTGAGGTTATGACGGCGTTCGGCGCGTGCACAATCAGAAGAAGTACTAACAATGGCCACGCACGGTGGTAATGTCGGCGCGCTAGCCATAGACTATACAAAGCAATAGATTGGAGAATGCAATCCAGGAACAACACCCCCCCCTCAAGCTATTGCGTGGGAGAACTGAACACCAAGCCGAACCCTTCCACGCATCTTCTGTGCTTGGGTCCTGACAATCCCTTTGTCAGAACGTCTGCAATCATGTCCGAGGTTGGCATGTATCCCACGGTGGATCAGCCCATCAGCCAATGCCTCACGCACGTAATGGTGACGAATGTGAATGTGTTTCGTCTTGGAGTGGTACACGGGATTCTTCGCCAGCTTTTGTGCTCCCTGGCTGTCATTGTAAATGTTGATACTGTCCTGCGGCCCCAGTCCTGCCTCTTGGAGAAATGTTCGCATGTGAACTGCCTCTTTTGCAGCTTCGGTGAGACTCATGTACTCGGCCTCAGTACTGGATAAGGCTACAGTTCGTTGCTTCTTGGCTTCCCACGAAACAGCTCCGTTCGCGAGCACAAACACGTAGCCTGTGTATGATCGTCTATCTATCAAACAGTTTCCCCAATCGGCATCCACGAATCCTTGCAGTGCCCGTCCCGTTTTTTCGAACCTAATTCCAAGTTCTGAAGTTCCCCGTAAATAGCGCAGAATTCTCTTTCCTGCAATCCAGTGATCCTTCCCGTGACAATTGTTGAACTGACTCAACGAGTTCACTGCGTACGCTATATCTGGTCTAGTACCCACGGCCAGATACATCAAGGCTCCTATCAATTCTCTGAAAGGATAAGCCTCTGATTCCGGACTGTTCGGTTTTCCATGAGGTTCTTGTAAGTTTTGAAAGTTTCAAGGACTTGGTCCTTACTTTTTAAAAATCTCACCTCACACCATCGCGTTGCGTCGTCCACGAAAGTCAAAAAGTACTTGGCACCGCCCATCGATTGTGTGCGCATCGGACCGCACAGATCTGTGTGCACAATTCCTAGCACATCTGTGTTCCGAGACGAACTTTTTGGAAAAGGAGCTTGTACGAATTTCCCCTTAACGCATGACTCACACGCGGGTAAGTGTTCTTTTGTATTAAACTCAATACCGAGAACTCTACCTTCGTTCACAAACTTCTTCAAGTCCCTTTCATTTAAATGTCCGAGCCGTTTGTGCCACAGTTTTATATTTTCGATGCCGCGATTTTCAGTCACTACACTTGCGATTTCCGCATTTTCACGAACAAAGTATAAGTCTCCAATTCTATCCGCGAGCATTTTCACATTACCGGTTTTGTCCGTAACTACCGCTTCATGTTTTTGAAACAATACATTGAAGCCTTTATCGGTGATTCTGCTTACAGACATCAGTGCCGTACGAAGGTCCGGCACATATAATGTATTTTTAAGACTCACGGATGTATTCCCGTTGTTACTTGGTACAGTTAACTTCGCGGTACCTTTGGCTTCTACTTTCGTAGTAGCGTTACTCGCTAAGTGTAGCTTGTCACAGTCACTGCTCTCTATACATAGAAATTGCTGTTTGTCGTTGCACATGTGCGACGTGCACCCACTGTCAAGGCACCACTTTCCTTGTGTTGACTCGCGTTCTGCCCTTAGAGCTACGTTCGATGTGGAGAAGAAACTCATATCTGCTATGGCTGCGCTTTGTGTTGACTCCTTAACACACTCAGATGCTTTATGCCCCTTTTTGTGGCATTTGAAGCATTTGAACGGAAACACTGTTTTCTGTCCTTCCCGGCTGCTTGCTTCGCTCTCAAAGTTTCGCCTTTTTGGTTTGCCCTTCTTCTGCGCATGACTGTTGCTCGCAATCATGGCGCCGGGCAAAGATTCCCGCGCTTTCGAAAGCCTTGCGTCACTTTCCTCTAAAATTTTTATTTTAAGGAATTCAGGTTTCGGTAACTCATCTCGCGATTCGATTGCGCATCGAAAATTCTCGAAGCTAGCGGGTAGACTGTATAACAATAGAATTGTTAAGAGGTCGTTGTTGATCTCCACTTCCATTTCGTGGAGTTTGTCGACCGCATCGAAAAACTTTCTGATGTGTTCGCGGACATCCTCGTTGTCAGCCATCTTGTGCAACGTTAGCTGCTTGAGAAGAGTCGCTTTTCTAGCCGGCCCGCTTGATTGATAAATCGAATGCAACTTCTTCCATATCTCGTTGGCACTTTTGCAGCCTTTAATCTGCTTCAATTCTGATGGATTAATCGCCAAAACTAAGTCGGAACGGGCCTTCGAGTCAGCTTCGTCCCACGTTTCAGCCGCTGCCGCCGATGCTTCGTCTCCTAGCGTTACGATCGGTCTAGATTTATTGCCACACACATATCCCCACGAATTACTTTTTATTGCCAAAGCCTCAAACTGAAGCTTCCACGTGTCGAAATTGTCTTTTCCAAGTGTCTCAATACGTGCCGAGTACGTGGAAACCATTCTTGCGGTTTTGAACACACTGAGAAACTCGCAGAAAATCACACGCTTCTTCTAGGACACAACACTATTTCGACGAGTTCAGTTCTTTTTACTTCACGCACTGGTAAAGAGCTCTCTGGGCCCATAACCTGTTGACCAGAGGGTTATTAAAACACAAAAGTAAAGCTTGGCTTTTATTTGATACAAGTATTTGAGGTTATGACGGCGTTCGGCGCGTGCACAGTCAGAAGAAGTACTAACAATGGCCACGCACGGTGGTAATGTCGGCGCGCTAGCCATAGACTATACAAAGCAATAGATTGGAGAATGCAATCCAGGAACAACAGGTTTTTCCACTGAAAATCAGGAAATTTGCAAGCGAAATATCTTAAAAACCAGTGGAAATAAAGTGTATACATTATAGCTTATTGATTTTGTCTTTTAACGCACTATCAACTCAGGACTTCCAAAAAGTTAGTGCCATTTGAAAAACCGAACTTGACCATCGTATCTTTTAAAATAATAATCGAAAAAAAAATTCGTTCGGGCTAAAAAGTTGGCCCCCTCGTACCATGCATTCCCTATTTTTTCAGATTTTTAGTAACAATACTTTAGGAGATATAGCTCTGTCCAGTGTTAGCTGGGACACCCTGTATACCGTTATACCCTTGTGATGTCCCACCATTTTTCGCGCGGTCATATTCCAAAATCTATCATAAATCTCAAAGTCACTCCACCAAAATCACTCCACCAAAGTCCCTCAAACTCAACTCTTACCCCATCTCTCCAATCGCTGATCACCTTGATGTTGTACCTTAGTGGTCCCCAACACAAGATGATCGGTACAAAACTCCTTCGCCTATTCGCCCTATGAGGCACGAATCCTTCCCTTAAAACGAATTCAAACAAGCCCCTCATTACAAAATCCTCTTAAATCGAGACCACGTCTCAATCCCCTCTTTACGACTCACAGAGTCCAAGCCACTCTAACCCCTTTCCTATTAAACACCCAAAATCCATTCGACGAGTTGAGTATCTCCTTTCGCAGTCATAAAAACCCCAGAAATCTAATTGCGACGAATATTTGGCGTACGTGACATAAATACGTCTATTAATAACCATACCGTTTATAAAAACCCCGGAAGTCCTACTGCGTCTTATTCTGAAATATGTCAAGGTCTTTACCTCGCGTACCCCCGCAATACTCCTGTAAAAGTACATAAATATGAGGTCCTGAGAGGCCGCATGCTCTTTCTTCGGGCTTTCTTCGACAAGCCTGTCAATCACGAAATATTGTTTGAAAGTATCATTATTATACAAAGTGTTAAAATCAGTGTTCAACGACAACTGTCGTAAGCCTTTATTATTACTATACATTGTTATTCATCTCCATACCATTTATTATTATCATTGTATATCAACGCTTATTGCGCCTTTATTATTTTGTATTACTATTCATATTATTATTTTCTATACTAACGCTTATTGCAATCATTTATTATTTTGTATTACTATTCAAATTATTGTTTTCTATCCTAATGCTTATTGCTTATATCATTCTACGTTATTATCGCAGAAAGTATTTCATTTCATGCCTTATATATTGTACCTCATGTCCATACATATATAATATATCATAATTCATTATATAAATGTCATGTGCTAATGCTAAAAGTCCCACGCATTATTATTACTAAACGCTATAACGCCAAGTATATGAAAAATCAAATAAATCACAAAAAATAGAAGGTAATAATTACAAAATAAAAAAAGATGTGAAATCAGAATGAGCTGCCAGTACATAAAGATGCTTTTCAACTGCGCTTTAGATGACACAACTACATATGCGCAGCTCAAATTCCATTACTCATAATGTCTATATATACAAAGAAAAAATGTATTAAATAATATTAAGCAGATATATTTTTACGCAATTAATATTTTTATACGAATAAATATTTTATTCAAAATGCTTGGCGCTGCGCCCCGAATTGGTGTTGCTAAACTGAATAAACATATATAAATTGCATCAATCTTTTTCTTTCTTGTGGGTGCGTTCGTAACTGTGTGTGGGCGTGTGCATATAAGCCTCCCCCTTCCAGGAATCGAGCGCTGATGGAAGGGGACGCGACTCGCGCTCCACATGAGTGAGCAGGCCTATGCCACTTGCTTAATTAGTACAAACGTCAATAGATGTCCCTAAGGTGTCACTTTCGTGAACATTCTCCCCGGCATTCATCATTCGATGAATCTGAATTTATCTGGTAAGTGTTACAAGATCGATACACCGATCGATAGCACGTTGACTATAGCGTAGCGGTGGCGCCGCTCAACTCATGTGAAGACTTCAGACGACTCTAGTGGTATTATTGATCGCGATCTAATGTAACTGAATCGTGAAGTGAAGGTGTTTGTTCGGTGTTCTGTGTAAATGGCAAGAAAACTAATTTAGTGACGGGTCTTACAAATTCTGAACGAGCAGTCTTTACAGTAACAACGCGAGTTAACCCATCGTCGCCCGGATGCAGGTGAGTAATTCGCGCAAGAGGCCATCGGGCAGGTGAGGTTAATTCAGATTTAATTATGCACAGATCACCGACGCGGGGCTGAGGGCGAGGGCGGATCCATTTGTTGCGTGCTTGGAGCGATTGTAGGTACTCGGTGGTCCAACGTCTCCAGAATTGCAACCGCATCTGTTGCAGCAGGTGCCATCGAGAGAGCCGAGAAGGTGGGACGTCCTCGATGACAGGATCGGGCAAGCTCAGTAGTGCATCGCCGATCAAGAAATGACCGGGCGTCAGTGGAGTCAGGTCGCCAGGGTCGTCGCTCATCGCTTGCAGTGGACGGGAGTTGAGGCAGGCCTCGATCTGGTGGAGCAGCGTCGACATCTCCTCGAAGGTGAGGTTCTGATCGCCTACCACCCGCCTTAGGTGGTACTTTGTAGACTTGACGGCTGCTTCCCAGAGTCCTCCGAAATGAGGAGCAGCAGGAGGATTGAATCGCCATTCTATTCCCTCCTTCAACAGTGTGGAGTGGATACGGTCGTGGGAACTGTCAATGGTCGACAGCATCTCCTTCAGCTCGCGGGCGGCGCCCACGAAGTTGGTACCTCTGTCGCTCTGGATCACCGTGCAGAGCCCTCGCCGAGACGTGAAGCGGCGCAGGGCAGCGAGGAAGGCATCAGTACTGCAATCAGAAACCAATTCAAGATGGACCGCTCGCGTGCTCAGGCAGACGAACAACGCAACATAGCCCTTATGTGTGCGTCGACCTCTCCCTCGGGACATTAGCAGCGATACAGGGCCGGCATAGTCGATTCCCACGTGGAGGAAGGGGCGGGCTGGAGTTACACGCGTAGCAGGTAAGTCTCCCATCAGCTGTTGTCCAGTTGACGCGCGCCAACGTATGCAGGTCGGGCAGCGGCGTACTGTCGCCTTCACCCGTTGTCTTCCTTGTAGTATCCAGTAGTTCTGACGCAGTGTGGCCAAGACGAGTTGTGTTCCACCATGCAGCGTGCGTTGATGGGCTTCGTCCACCAGGAGCTCCGTCAGCCTACTATCCCGAGGCAACAGCACCTGATGTTTGGCGTCCATGGGTAGTGCTGCATGTCGAAGCCTTCCTCCAACACGCAGGAGACCATGGGCGTCTAGGTACGGATTAAGCCGTAGCAGACGGCTGCGACTTGGTAAAGGTTGACCAGATTGTAGTAGTTGAATCTCCGATTCAAACTCCTGGCGTTGTACAATGCGCAGCCAGCGGTTCCGGGCTGCTTCTATCTCGTCTGGTAGGAGGTAAGCTCCTCGCTTCGTTAGAGCACTGCTCCGTAGCCACCGCAAGCACCAGGCGGTGATTCTAAATAGAGATTGAGCGGATGAATATCGTTTTAAAATTATCTCGCCTGTTGCAGGTTCACCCGACGTCACTAGCGCAGCTGTTCGGGCCTCCAAGTCGGTCTCGGGCAGTGGAGGCTGATTGGCGGCGGTCCATCCGTTGGTAGTAGTCAGCCAGCTCGGTCCTGTCCACCACAGTCCTAGCTCCGGTAATTGGTTGGGCCGTAGTCCTCTGGAGGCACAGTCAGCTGGGTTGTCCGGGCTGGCCACGTGGTGCCACTGCGCTTCAGGCAGTGTCCGTTGTATTTCGGACACTCGATTCGCCACGTACGTCTTCCACTGGGCCGGATGGCCGCGAATCCAGGCGAGCGTAATGGTGGAGTCGCTCCACATGTGAATAGTGGCTCCACTCATGGCTAAGCTCTCGCAGGTAAGTGCCATTAGTTTTGTCAGAAGCACGGCAGCACACAACTCCAGTCGGGGTAGTGAAATCTTCTTCAGCGGTGCCACCTTGGTTTTAGCTGTGACCAGCTGGGTCCGTGCGGTGCCGTCGGGGTCCAGAACTCGAAGATAGATCGCAGCAGCATAGGCACGTTCCGAGGCATCAGCGAACCCGTGTAGTTCCCTGCGTTGAGCTGTCGGTCTCATTCCGATCCAGCGAGGAACAGCAATACGGTTTAGGGACGGCAGGTCAGATAAGAACTGCGTCCAGTATCCAGCTTCTACCGGTGGTAATGGTGAGTCCCAGTCTAAGCGTAATAACCAGAGTGATTGCATGAATATTTTGGCGTTAACAGTGACAGGGGATACCAAGCCCAGTGGATCAAATATCCTTGCAAGTGTTGACAGAACCAAACGTCGAGTTATCCCGCTCCCCGGCATTGAGGGTTGAACGCGAACACGGAAGCAATCGTCCGCCGGACTCCAGTTGACTCCTAGCGCTGAGTGAGTTTCGCCCGCCTGCCATTTGAACTCTGGTATGGCATCCTCGGCGGGTATTCGTTCCATTACAGCAGGATGACTGGAGGCCCATTTCCTGAGGTTGAATCCTCCCGCCTTGCAAAGTAAGCGTAGCTCGTCTTGAAGATCGATGGCTTCCTGCTCCGAATCTGCTCCCGTCAAGACGTCGTCCATATAGACGTCTCGTTGTAGGATGGCGGCTGCCCTGGGGTACCTGGTTTGCTCGTCCATTGCCAGTTGACGTAGCGTGCGAATCGCCAAGTAAGGGGCACACGCTAACCCATAGGTGACCGTGTTGAGCTGATAATCACTTATCTCTCGGTCCTCACTTTCTCGCCAAAGGACTCGCTGGTATCGTCGATCGTCAGGGTGGATCAGGATCTGCCGGTACATTTTCTCCACATCGGCAGTGAGGCAGACCCGATGTATCCGCCAGCGGAGGAGTAGCTGCTGCAGATTGGGCAGGAGATTGGGTCCGACCAGTAGCATGTCGTTGAGAGATCGACCAGACGTGGTGATAAAGGACCCATTGAATACCACACGTAATCGGGTGGTGGTGCTGCTTTCTTTCATCACCCCATGGTGTGGTAAGTAGTAGCTGGATTCTGTAGAGTCATTGGCTACTTTAGACATGTGTGAGAGTTGCATATACTCACGCATGAATGTATTGTAGGCTTGAGCAAATGATGGATCCTTCTTGAATTTGGCTTCCATTCTTTGCAGCATTCTTCTGGCCCCGTGGCGAGACTGGCCGAGTTCCGGTGTCTCCCGAAATGGCAGGCGAGCCATATAGCGTCCGGACGGCAAGCGTTGGTGAGTCGTCCTGAAGTGGTCTTCGCACTGCTGTTCTTCTGCAGTATAAGTGGATGATACCGCAATTTCTTCCTGTTCCCAGAAGCGTTGCACCAAGGGCAGCAGGTCCTCCTCGGTGGAACATGACAGGGCTGAATGTTCTCGACGTTCAGCGTCTTCGGATCCAACGTCCGGTGTAGCGGGCCCGGATACGATCCATCCCAGAGTAGTTTGCTGGGCAATGGGTTCGCTGGGTCGGCTTCTTGCGATGCCGTCGCGTAATACGAGGGCAAAGGCGTCGGCTCCCAACAGCAACTCAATCGGCCCCTCCTCGTCGAAATCAGGATCAGCTAGTGTAAGTCCTTTTAGATGCTTCCACGTATCGGCACGTCTAGCGATTCGTGGTTGGTAGGAGGTAACCCGGGGCAGGATCAGAGCGACTATCATGTGGTGATCTGTGGAATTAAAATGTGCAGAAAATTCTAATTGCACCCTGCCACGGATGCGTTCCGGTTGGTGACTGCCGACCCCGACTAGGTTGATACGAGCAGATCGCCGGGGTAGCATTAGCTGCTGGGCCAGTGCCTCGGTGATGATTGAGACCTCGCTGCCTTGATCGACGAGTGCGCGCACCATCCTGGAGCCGCCACCTTGTTGGAAAACCTTCACTCTCGCTGTGGCCAGTAAAACCGCAGGTACTGAGGTTGACACGCAGCTCGAAGTGTTTGTAGAGATTTCCTTATCGAAGGTACGGTCCTCAATTGCTTCATGAATCGTTGTATGGTGCTTCCCGTTGCACTTCTGGCAGCGTCTCTCCGAGTTGCAATCACGCACGTGATGTTTGCTGAGACAATTGTAACAGAGGCCGGCGGTTTGTAAGGCCGCGCGGCGCTCGGCAGCTGTTTTCGACTTATATAATCGGCAATACAAAATGAAATGATTTGCCTCGCAGATACTGCACGGGTCTGGTTGGCGCTTGACTTGACTGACCTGATGCGTCTTGGCCGTCTTCTGGTACGTAGCTGGCTTCGCAGATGAATTCTTAGGCCCCTTGCGTTCTTCCTCCAAGGCCTCAAGAGTATTGACTCTGCCCTCCAGAAATTCCTGTAGCTCATGAAAGGTCGGTGGGTCCTTCATTTTTCCGATGAGGGTTTCCCACTCACGCCGGGTTTGTGGGTCTATCCGCTCTACTATTAAGTTTATAAGCCAGTCGCCGCTGGCGTCGAAGGGACGTTTCATGCTTGCAAGAGCCTTGACCGTATCGCACACGGTATAGAATAAACGTTTGAGCTCTGTTCCAGATTCGCGTGTAAGAGTTGGTAAGTTAAAAATTGTAGTTAATTGCGCTTTAACCATCAGTCGCTTATTCTCGTAGCGTTCCTGAACCAGCGTCCAAGCAGCCTCGAAATTCTCCTCATCTTCCGGAATGTTGCGAAGGAGGAGTGCAGCATCACCCTTAAGAGCACCGCGGAGGTAGTGAAGGCGCTCCGCATCCGATAGCGTGGGTTCTCGGACTACTAACGATCGGAAAAGCCCTTTAAAGGACGGCCAGTCCTTATGTTGACCTCCGAAGGTAGGTAACGGTATCTTTTGAAGTGAAGACGGTGTACGAGTGGCCGCAGCAGTAGAACGATCACCCGTTTTCTCGTCAGAGGCCAAACGCTCCATGGTACGAGTCACAATCCTTTCATTTTTCTCGATCTCGTCTAGCTTTTCCATAAGAAGGCTCTCTTGCTCAAGGAACCTCTCTTCTGTATGCGATGGTTCGTCATTGTCCCAATATTTGTCCTCCATTATCTTTTTATCCGACGTTAAAGTGAGTAATTGATCGTGTTGCGATTCGAATTTAGCCCAATTCCTGCGAAGGGCTGTTAATCGCGAAGACACGTTGGCTTTGGTAAATTTAGCAGCTCCCATCTTCCTCAGATTTTCAAATGTATTCGTAATTCGGCGGTTAAGATCGCGCTGACTTTCAAGAAGGTGGCTCATTGTTTGGCAGGTGGAGGTCACACGCGACGGTTGGACGACACCTCGTATAGAAAAACTGTTTGCGGAAGATGTTCACGCGCGAAGGTCACACGCGACGGTTGGACGACACCTCGTACAAGAAAAACTGTTGGCGGAAGAGGTTCACGCGCGAAGGTCACAGCACTACCGAACGTTTGAACTGTTTCACAGGCACCGGATCCGGCTCGAAGGACCAAAAAATGTTACAAGTATAGTTTAGCGGATCGGCGTTAGCAAGTTTATAGACGTGAATAACGAGGTACGAGCGAATTTCTTTAGGCAAGACGAAATGAATTTAATGGTTTAAACGTAAAGTATATTGGTTAACACTTATATGGTTTACAAGCACAATTATACATTTAGCGGCAGTTAAAGCGGCACAAATAGTTATTAAGCACGCGAAGCTGTACAATTACACGTTCTGATTAGAGTTTCTATTATAATTTAAATTTCTGTACAAGGATTACAACGTCAAATAGGGGTAAAGAGTACAGTGGTTGGCCACCTGACAGTGATTGGCCATATTTTGAGAAATAAATGAATATTAAGAAATACCAATGTTATGCCTTTTTTTAATGAACATATTCATATTCCTTGTACTTTCTTGCTTCGGATGTAATCAATATTTCTCCACTCATTATATACTGTGATTATATATAAAAGCAAATAGGATGACTCGGCTTTGAAGCTTGGAAATTACAGCCATTTAATAAAAAAACCATAAGAGTACAGTTGAAAGTTTACGAATAGTTTAATGTATTTATGATATGTATATCTCTCATATTCGGTATATATCGATAAATAAAAGTTGAAACTTTATAAAAGAATGATTTATTTGTTAAAATTATACATATATTATGAAAAATACAGGGGGCCAACAACTGTCATATGAATAATGTTGAATGGCAATAATTGGCCGGGCGGCCAATGATTGTTTTATAACCTTAGTAACGGTAAAACAGTTATTGGCCCCCAGTATTTTTCATAATATATGTATAATTTTAACAAATAAATAATTATTTAATAAAGTTTCAACTTTTATTTATCGATATATACCGAATATGAGAGATATACATATCATAAATACATTAAACTATTCGTAAACTTTCAACTGTACTCTTATGGTTTTTTGATTAAATGGCTGTAATTTGCAAGCTTCAAAGCCGAATCATCCTATTTGCTTTTATATATAATCACAGTATATAATGAGTGGAGAATGAAAATTAAATGAAGAAAAGAAATTTTACCAACTAAAAATGGAAAGAAAAAAGAAAGATGCTAAAAAATGCGAAATTTTGAAAAAGAAAGAAGCAGCAGAAAAAGAGAAAGAAGCAAAGAAATTAGCAAGGCTGCTAAAGCAGCAAGAGAAAATCAGTAACAAGGAGAATACTATTCAAAATAAAACAGCGAAACCAATAATTATAAGCAATGAAAGATGCCCAAAGAAAGTATACATTGCCAGAGATAAGTGATAATATAAGATGTATAAGAACAAATATATTTATTTGTATTTAATAAACACATACATATATAAGATATATCCATTTTTATTGAATAATTTTAATCCCATTTCTATCATCAAATCATATAACATTTTCTTTTAGGTTATATTATGTGTCAAATAGCGGCCAATCACTGTCGAACCGATCGGACAACTACTGTCGTGACCATGCCAATAATTATATTTTTTCGTAGTCAACACATTTGTGGGAAATGTATAGAGGTGAGGCTATACGCGGGTTTGTGTTAGATTGAAGATGATTGTATTTATTAAAGAAAAGCTCTAGAAGACGGAAACGCAAAAGATAAATGTGCTTGAATTAAAATAGTATAAAATAGTTAGGTTGCACGCGGCTTTCGTCTTTCGGCTTCTCGCTTAACGTCTTGCGAATTCGAAGCTCGTATCACGACTAACGACTGCTGTTTCAAAATATCGCCTTTGTCGCCGCAAACGCACACTCATACACACACGCTCACACAAACGCACACGCATACGCACACCTTGGCTCCAAGGAGAGACCAGTGTCGACGACTGTTTATATTCTGTCGCCTGCTTCGATTATCACCGGTAACTGCCGGTTATTCCGCTACCACACTCGGCCATCCTGATCTGACATCTGCCCTCAGATGTTTTTTTCACTTTCACGGTCACTTTCACTCGTGATATTGTCACTAAAATCGTCTATCCATGGCTTCATAGAATCTGCAGCGGTAGAGGTTTGCCGCGGTCCTTCGCATTCTCCAACCTTCTGCACTAAATAACGATCCTGGCGTAGCACTTTAATTACGCTATAAGGACCAAGATATTTTGGCGACAACTTCAAACCAGGTCCGAGCTGCGTTCTACGAATAGCTACGAGATCGTCTTCTTCGTATCGTCTAGCTGCCTTTCTCTTCGCGTCGTAGGCCTTCTTGTTGGCCTGCTGCACCTTCAGTATGCTTTCTTTCGCTCGTTGTCTCAATTCATCTCGGTCCTCGTTAAACATATTTATCCATTCGTTCTCGATCATCTCTTGGATTTTCGGATCACTCTTCAATTTCACCTGCGTTCCGAATAACAAATTGAAGGGCGACATTCCTGTACTCCGACTTGGCGTAGCGTTAAGGAATCGTTGGGCTACTTCCAAGTACTTGTACCATTCGTGCGGCTTTGGTGCGGACAGTTTCGTCAACAGAGGGATAAGAGTCCGATTAATCCGTTCCACTTGACCATTGGCTCGAGGTACACCCGTAGTAATTAGAGTATGGCGTATGCCCTCTTCTTTGCAGAAATCTGCAAACTCGCGGGACGTAAAGGCTGTACCACGATCCGAAATTATTGTCCTCGGATTTCCGAATATTGTGGATTGCTTCCTCAACCATTTTAAAACTTCAGCGGTATTCGTCGTCTTGGTTGTATAAAGCCACACGAATTTCGTAAATGCATCCACCACGACGAAGATGTACTTATACTCTTTCTTCGTAGATTGAATTGGCCCTAGGTGATCGATGTGGTAAGTGTCTAGCGGCCGGTCCCCTTTGTCAATAGGATTTAAAAAACCCTCCTGCTTTCCCTGTTTCCTCTCTGCAAGTATGCAGCTAACGCAGTTTCGAATGACCTTCTCAATCTTTTCTCGCATATTGCGAAACCAGTAGTCCCTTTTGACGAGCGCTTCTGTCTTGCTCGTCGAGAAATGCCCCTCTTCGTGCGCACGACGGACTACTGCTGACTGCATCGATTTAGGCACAACAACTAACATATCTTCGCCAATCACTTTGAACAATAGACCACCTCTTACGGAGTAATCGTTCGTTTTACCCCGACGCACCAGATCGACAACGTTCCGCAATTCAAAATCCTTTTGCTGCGCTGCACGGAGTCGCGCGGTCACACTCTCTTCACTCTCGCTCACAGCCATACAAGATGGCAACGCATTACGGCTCAGCGCATCGACATGTTGCATACTTTTACCGGGACGGTGTTCGATAACATACTGAAAATCCTCCAGCTGAAGAGCCCATCTAGCCACGCGCACGCAGAGGTCTTTTTTTCGCATGGTCATAGCAAATGCCTGACAGTCCGTAACTATTTTAAAAAATATTCCCAGTAGGTAAACCCTAAACTTTTTTAACGCTTTTATTATTGCTAGGACCTCGAGCTCGTAGCTGGTATACTTCTCTTCGGCCGGGCTGGTTTTTCCGCTCGCATAATATACCGGGTGTAACGCACCGTCTTCATCATCGCGTTGCAGCAGCATTGCACCATACCCATACATACACGCATCAGTGTGCAGTTCCGTATCCGCGCCTATTTTATAAATTTTCAATACCGGTCCGCTACACAGTGTCATCTTTAGATGCTCAAACGCTTGTTCCTCCTTTGCACCGAATTCGAATTTAACATTGGCTCTCAGTAAATTTGTCAACGGCCTCGCGATTATTGAATACCGGTTTACGAATTTCCTAAAGTAACCTGTCAGCCCTAGAAAACTTTGAACACTCTTAACATTTGTCGGCTTTGGAAACCTCATGACAGCCTCTGTTTTGTGTTCCGACGGGCGCACGCTACCATTCTCGACTATGTGCCCCAGATATTCGACTTTCGTTTGCATAAAACGGCATTTGTCCCAATTAATGATTAATCCATATCTACTCGCGGTGTTCAGCACCTTCTCAAGATTCTCTAACCCGCTCGCGTAGTTTACAGACGGTATCACAAGGTCATCCATGTACGCCAGTACGCATTTAGCGGCTATCAAATCTTTGAATACGCAATTCACGAATCTTTGAAAGATTGATGGAGAATTGCACAGGCCAAAAGGAACTTTTAGAAATTCGTATTGTCCGTCGGGTATTATGAAAGCCGTATACTTTCTACTATCTTCGTCTACGTCTACGTGAAAAAATCCGTTTCGCAAGTCCAATGTACTGTAAACTTTTGCATCTTGTAATAAATCTAATTGGTCTTCCACAAGAGGCAGTGGATACCGATCCTTAATGATCTTTTTATTGAGAAGTCTGTAGTCGATGCATATTCTGATCTTACCATTTTTCTTCCTGACAAGAACGATAGGACTTGCGTATTCGGATAAAGACGGCTGAATTATTCCTTCGGCTAACCATTCCTCGATCTGAGCCTTTACTTCCTCTCGCTCCGATTGCGATAACCTTCTGGCCCTCTGATACACCGGTTCGTCATCTTTCAAAATTAGCTTCATCTTTATGTCTACGCTCTGTTCCTTTGTCGGCTTATAGTTAACGACAAGATCTTCTACAGCGCTTCTGCATGCATCGTCTGCAATATACGACACATCTATTTTATTAACCTCACGAATATCGTCTATCTTGAAAATCTCGGCTACTTCGGGACCAGGAGAAATATCACTCTCGGGCTTAGAGATTGATAGCTTGCCAGTCTTTATACTAACGTCGACCGTGTTTATGAAATCTGTACCGAGTATTAACCCTTGCTGCATTAAATCGGAGGAGATCACGCGTATCGTGATCGGGTATGTATTGTTATCTATTGTAATATCTGCAGAGAACTCCCCTAGAGTCTTATTCGTGTCGGAACCCACGCCACGGAACAAAATTTCGTTACTTTGCAAACGCGGAGCGCCGATCTTTACATATTCATCTGCCCGCATCAAACACAAGTCGCTACCCGAATCGATAAGTGCTATCAAATCACGCCCCGCTATCTTTACCTGTTTGTAGTGTTTTCCTCGTGGAAGCTCTGTAACGCTACAAATTTTCTTTTCCACACTCGTTTTCTTCGGGCACTTTGACGCAATGTGTCCGTGTTCATCGCAGTTGAAGCACTTTAGACCCTTGTCCTTTACTGGGCAATTCGCACTAATATGATTAGGCAAACCACAATTAAAACATATCCTGCCTCCCGAATTGGCAGCACGCACTGGTTTCTTCGTTCTGTCTTCGGGGCGCTTCACCTTCGCCTTCATGTTATTCCTCAATTCTTCATAGATAACGAATCTCTTCTTCAGCTCTCCGATGCTTTTGGCTCCGTACAATATGACTTTATTGGCCTCTTCGTCCCGAATCCCATCGATTATATACCGTATCACCGAATCAGTGTCTACGTCTGCTTGGGAAGCTATGTCGAGCATCTTGTAAGTGTACTCCTGGTACGACTCGTCGTCCTGTTTTTTCCTCTGCTGTAACTCTCGATGTATTTTGTGACTACAGACCTTATCTCCGAATTCGGATCTTAAGGCACTCTTTAAACAATTCCAGCTCTTGCCACATTTTTCATAATTGACGAACAGCTTCGCCGATCCTCGCAGAAGTCTTCTAGCGTACATGGCTTTTTGGATGCCGGTCCATTCGCACATCTCGGCCGTTTCCTCGAAATCGCTGATCCAACGTTTAATACTTCGCTTATCGTCACCGCTGAACGTTGTCATTGATTCCTCAACATCTTTGAAACTAGGGACATATTTTACACGCCTGTCCGTTCTGCGAGTATTACGTCTTAATCTGTATCTCACGTCACTATCGTCATCGTCATCCTCGTCATTGCCTTCGGAACTGCCGTCTTCCTGTCCGCTAGCAGCGTCGTTTCCGTCGTCTTCCACGCCTTTGTCGGCGCCATCTTCTTCTTCACGTTCGCCTTCCAACGCCAACGCCGCTTTCAAACGACGTTGTAGTTCTTCTTTAGTTCCGACTACCTTTAACTTTCGCCTTTTCAATGCCACTCGAAGGTCCTCCCTTGTCATTTTAGCCAGATCAGATTCATCACGTGCGTTCTCCGTACTGGTACCTTCCCCTTTTTTTTCACCGTCACTCATCTTTAAAGTCTTCAATAGCTCTTAGTCACACTGAATCACGTCCAATCTATCCCGCGTTTGGATTATGATGGCACTTGTTTTATACAATCCCGGAGGGGCCCCCAATTTTGTGGGAAATGTATAGAGGTGAGGCTATACGCGGGTTTGTGTTAGATTGAAGATGATTGTATTTATTAAAGAAAAGCTCTAGAAGACGGAAACGCAAAAGATAAATGTGCTTGAATTAAAATAGTATAAAATAGTTAGGTTGCACGCGGCTTTCGTCTTTCGGCTTCTCGCTTAACGTCTTGCGAATTCGAAGCTCGTATCACGACTAACGACTGCTGTTTCAAAATATCGCCTTTGTCGCCGCAAACGCACACTCATACACACACGCTCACACAAACGCACACGCATACGCACACCTTGGCTCCAAGGAGAGACCAGTGTCGACGACTGTTTATATTCTGTCGCCTGCTTCGATTATCACCGGTAACTGCCGGTTATTCCGCTACCACACATTTTTTGTATATTTTTATAAATTCTTGCTTTTTTTAAATAAACCCTATTTATTTTTAGATTATTAGGAGTTTTTCTTACCTATTTAAATCGATTTCCAATGCAAATTTACTAAATTCACATTTATAATTCATTATTTATGTGACACTCTTACTTAAGTGGCCAACCATTGTACTCTTTACCCTATATAACTTTTACACGCACAGTCAATAGTCAATTTACAATAATTATTTAGTATATAAAGCGAGTGTTGAGCACTATTCTAAGTTGCGAAGCAATGTCGCGAAGCTTAGGTTTCGTGGCCAAGCGAAGGTAATGCAAGCAAATGTGCAGGTATATTGTAAAGCAATGTATAGTTACCAAGCAGGGTGAGATCACGAGCAGAGTGGTCGATTCCGAGAAATCACTGTCAATTTCTAGGAAGCGCAAGCCTCCCCCTTCCAGGAATCGAGCGCTGATGGAAGGGGACGCGACTCGCGCTCCACATGAGTGAGCAGCAGTGATGCCAGATCGATGGGTTTTGGCCCACGGCCGCTACCACCACTCCACGACCAAGCGTACCCCCTCCTAACGTCCGTACCGCATCACACAAGCATACCCGTCCCTCCATCCGTGTGCCGTACGCGCTGCCTGGCCACCGCTCTCCGGCGAGAATTCGTTTTCCCGACATCGAAGCGCTTGGCGCGCAAGCGAAAAATCAAGACTTCAAATCCCGGCGCGGATATTACTTTTTTTTTTTAATTATTCTCTAATTTCTCTTTCTATATTCTCAACAGACTAAAGGCTTAAAAACTATTAATTTACTAATCATTTTCGAAGCTTGATTTGCTGCTAAAGTGCGATCCTCTTTTGGCTTGTATCGCACCACTCTAAGCGTACCCTACCTTCTGTCAGTGTGCCGTACGCGCTGCCTGACCGGCGCTCTCCGCGGAGAATTCATTTCATCGAGGTTTGAACCTCAATGCGAAGATTCTATTTTTTTCATTAATTATTTTCTAACTTCTCTTTCTATATTCTGAATAGAATACAAACTTGAAAACTGTTAATTTACAAAGTATTTTCGCAGCAGGCTAATGTACGATGTTGGTCTTCTGCCTTTTGTATACATAAACAGAAATAATTCCTTGAAATGCTACTTACAAAATAAGCATCGTTCTAGGATGAACTCCTTAAAATTCACGTCACAATGAGCAGTTATAGAATCGGTGATTTCCGTTTCAGGTAAGCGAGCCGCCCGCTCCGCTATTACGGTCGGCTTATCCCTCGCACCCCAGATTACTGTATTGAGGTTTGAAAACAATATCGACTGGTCTCGTACCCGTCGCAATAATGTCATTTGTACCTACAGAAGAGTTTTATTAACCCACTCTTGGCCAACGACACTCTTTTCCTGTTAATCAGATTTATACTCGGTTATGCTCGACCTATCCTTATCCTCTCCTGATGGAAGATGCCCACCACCTTCTCGTGGTTTCGATCGAGCATTGTGACGTGAATTTTAAGGAGTTCATCCTAGAACGGTGCTTATTTTGTAAGTAGCATTTCAAGGAATTATTTCTGTTTATGTATACAAAAGGCAGAAGACCAACATCGTACATTAGCCTGCTGCGAAAATACTTTGTAAATTAACAGTTTTCAAGTTTTTATTCTATTCAGAATATAGAAAGAGAAGTTAGAAAATAATTAATGAAAAAAATAGAATCTTCGCATTGAGGTTCAAACCTCGATGAAATGAATTCTCCACGGAGAGCGCCGGTCAGGCAGCGCGTACGGCACACTGACAGAAGGTAGGGTACGCTTAGAGTGGTGCGATACAAGCCAAAAGAGAATCGCACTTTAGCAGCAAATCAAGCTTCGAAAATGATTAGTAAATTAATAGTTTTTAAGCCTTTAGTCTGTTGAGAATATAGAAAGAGAAATTAGAGAATAATTAAAAAAAAAAAGTAATATCCGCGCCGGGATTTGAAGTCTTGATTTTTCGCTTGCGCGCCAAGCGCTTCGATGTCGGGAAAACGAATTCTCGCCGGAGAGCGGTGGCCAGGCACCGCGTACGGCACACGGATGGAGGGACGGGTATGCTTGTGTGGTGCGGTACGGACGCTAGGAGGGGGTACGCTTGGTCGTGGAGTGGTGGTAGCGGCCGTGGGCCAAAACCCACCGATCTGGCATCACTGGTGAGCAGGCCTATGCCACTTGCTTAATTAGTACAAACGTCAATAGATGTCCCTAAGGTGTCACTTTCGTGAACACTACGTATTATATTAGAATTAAATATATGTAGAATAAATTTGACTGCGTTTTTAATATGTGTATGTATATGTTTATGTATTTTAGACTGTAAGGGAGTAATTGTAAATTATTAATACTAATTGTAAGACAATTAACATTTTTTCGGTTGCGCAGCGCCAAGCATTTTGAATAAAATATTTATTTGTATAAAAATATTTATTTGCGTAAAAATATATCTGCTTAATATTATTTAATACATTTTTTCTTTGTATATATAGACATTATGAGTAATGGAATTTGAGCTGTGCATATGTAGTTGTGTCATCTAAAGCGCAGTTGAAAAGCATCTTTATGTACTGGCAGCTCATTCTGATTTCACATCTTTTTTTATTTTGTAATTATTACCTTCTATTTTTTGTGATTTATTTGATTTTTCATGTACTTGGCGTAATTTTTTTACTGTTTTGAAGTTTTTTTGTGGGGATATCACTTCTTTCTTCAAAAATAAATTGTACTATTATTTGCAAATTCATATTCATACACACGTGTTAATTGTTTATTTATCCTGAATGCATGGCAAATCTTCCAGACGATTAGATCGAAACATTTGGATTAAATGTTGACGCTATAACGCATGATTGTACGTTACTTTGTCTGGTAATTTATTGAATTGATGATGAATAATAACGAAACAGCAAATGCACTCGCAACAACTCCGCAATCCCGACTGTTAGGTTGAGCTTGTAGGGGTGGTGGGACAAGATGGGGTAGTTAAGGTTTGATGATGAATAAAACACAGGTTTTCATAATCAACTAATCAATTTTTTTGTTTGAATCATTCTTTGGTAATAAGTCCTTCAGTGCATCAGCCTAATCTCTACAGGTTTTAATAGAAAATTTCAGAAAAAGTCCTTTCTCCCGATTGTTAGATTGAGTTTGTACATGTGAACATTTAATAAATTCTTCGTCGATTTTTCCGCCATGTTTGATCAAAAAAGGGTATAACTTTGATACAAAACTACGTATCTGACAAATAAAACAGTCAGCTTTGTATGTATGGAATATTAATTTATTTAAAATAATAGTAGAGACTTTAATATAATCATAAAGGCGCCTGACACACTCTGCCTTAAACCCAAATACAAAAAATCAAGCCTTACAAGAAGAAGAAATACAAAAAAACGAAAGAGTGAGTCATTCTCACATGTATCCCATGCCTCATGCACCAACCACACCTAAGGCACACATTTGACCAATCTCAAACAAAAAAGGCGCGGTTACCTTACGCATTCAAACATGCATAAAAAAATAATTACATCTCAACAAACTTCTTAAGGTAAATTTTAATTTGTGCAGAATCTGTATGTGATCCTGATGACATGAGGATGTTATAGTTGCGGTATTTCCACGTTTTCTGGATATATGAGTCTTTTGCTCTGTGATTGGCACGAGAATCAATTATTTTGGTCTAATTATTAGAAAAGAAGTATCATTTTCGTCGGTCCGTCTTACGTATGTAGTTTCATCCTGGAACAATAAGAAACTTTGATTTTTATATCTAGGTTTGTGCGGGGCATGATGGGTAACTCTCATTTTCATTACCCTGTCATGCCCCTTCTCGTCTGACTATAATAATCATATGAACACTGCCCGAAACATTATTTACAAGAGCATAAAATTAGACACTTACCTTATAGCCAGCTAAATTCTGCCTCAGAAACATATAATACATGTACTGGGGATCTTCTATATTATTATATTATATCACTGTCACGGGTCGGACTTCCGTTTCCGGTGTGATTGAGAGAGAGTGTGTGGAAGAAGTATAGGAGACTAGAAGTAGAGGAAGGAGGTGAGAAAAAGTATAGGAGAGAACGAGAAAGTGTGTAGGCGCACAGTGGCATAGGAGGAAGGTGTACAGCGCAGGAGAAGCGTGGGGGCAGAGAAGGCGAAGGAAGTGCAACGGTTAAAAGAATTTGGAGGTTAGGGTGAAGGAAGTGAAAAAGGAGGAAAAATGGGTTAGGAGTGAAGGTGAGAGCGTGGAGGTAGGTAGTGAAGTGCAAAGAAAGATTTGTGCACAACAGGATCGTGGGTGGAGAAGGTGAAGGGGTGATTGAAAGGGAAAAGAAATTGGAGGTTAGGGTACCGCAGGCGGCTGCGCAGGAGTTGAGGAAAGAAAGTCGGTAAGGTAGGGAGCGAAGAGTGGGTAAGAAAGGAAACGTACGTGCAGCTAGAGAAAGTATAGGAAGGACAGTAAGAACGAGTAAGAATGGGAGACGAAAGGGGAGAAGAGGAGGAGATGGGAATAGGGATAAAGAAAAAAGTGGAAAGAATACAGAGGGAGAGAAGTAACAGTACGAGTAGAATAGAAGAATATTTTGGTAAAAAAAGGGTGAGGGTAGAAAATGATACGGAGAGGGAGGAGGCTTTCAGGAGCAGTAAGGTAGTGGCAAGATCTCCACAAGGGCAGGGGAAAGGAGGGAAAGAAGAGGAAGAAGGCAAAGAAGAGATGATGGAAATATTGAAGAGTATGAGGAAGGAGATAGCGGAGGGGAGGGAGGAGGTGAAGGAGGTAGCGAGGAAGCATGAAGAAAAACTGAAAAAGGAAATAAAGGAATTAAAGGAAGAGTTGAGAAGGAGAGACGAGGTATGGGAGGAGGAAAGGAGGGAGACAAAGAGGGAGATAGAGAAATTGATGGGGAGAGTAGAAAAAATAGAGAAGGAAAGAGGAAAAGGGGAGGAAGGGATAAGTGAAAGAGTAGAAAAGCTGGAATTAGAAATGAAGCAAGGGAAAGAAAAAAAAGGAGAGGAGAAGATAGCAGAAAAGGTAAAAGAACTAGAGTGGAGATTGGAGGAAAAGGAGAGAGAGGAGAGGAGGAATAATATGTTAGTGAAAGGGATACAAGGAAGGGGGGAGAATGTGAAGGAAGAGGTGGAGAAGCTATTCAAAAGCATAGGAGTGGAAGAAGAGATAGAATCAGTAAAAAGAATAGGGAAGGGGGAAGGGATGGTGATAGTAAGAGTGAAAGATAAGGAGACAAAAAGAAAGGTGATGGAAGCAAAAAAGAAACTAGCAGGTAGAAAAGAGAGAATAGAGGACGATTTAACATGGAAAGAAAGGAAAATGAGGTGGGAAATTGAAGAGATTGCGAGAGAACAGAGAAGGAAGGGAAAAAGAGTACTAGTAAAGTACGGTAGGATAAGAATAGAAGAGCAATGGTGGAAATGGGATGAAAAGAACGAGGTGTTAAGGGACGAAGAAGGAAGGGAGAAAAGTGAAAGTAGGGAAGAGGTAGAGCGGGCAGGGAAGGAGGGGGAAGGGCAGGGACAGGGAGGGAAAAAAGGGGGATAGAAGGAAGGAAGGAAAAGACACAGAGAGAAGAGAAAAAAGGGAAAGAAAGGTACAGGATAGCATGGTGGAACGTGGCGGGTTTGGCGAGAAAGGACAAACAATTTTGGAACAGACTAGAAAAATGGGATGTAGTGATAATGTTGGAGACGTGGTTAGAGGAGAAAGGATGGGGATGGATAAGAAGTAAACTACCGAAAGGATACATTTGGAAAATGCAAGTGGCGAAGAGAGAGAGAAATAAAGGGAGAGCCAAAGGAGGAATAGTAGCAGGAGTAAGGAAGGAACTGGTGGAAGGGATGACAGGGGGTATAAAAGAAGGAGGAGAAGGTGTGATGGAAGTAAACATTAAAATAGGCAAAATGAAATGGAAGATAGTAGGAGTGTACATAAATGGGGACATGGAAGAAAAACTGGAAAAGTTAAAGGAATGGACCGAAAACGGGGAGCAGGAGTGGGAAACGTTAATAGGGGGTGATTGGAACGCAAGGACGGGCAGGAGGGGAGGATGGGAAATGGAGGAAGGGGAAGAAGTGAGAAGAGAGTCGAAGGATGAGGTGGAAAATTCGGAGGGAAAAAAACTAATAAGATGGCTTGAGGAGCAGGGATGGGGAATACTAAATGGAATAACAAAAGGCGATGAAAGGGGGGAGTACACATACGTAGGTCCAAGAAGTGAGACGGTGATAGACTATGTGATCGGGGAAGTAGGAATTGGGGATAAGATAGAAGGGCTAAGGGTAGAAGAGGAGGTTGACTCAGATCACCACCCGCTGATAATAACATTGAAGGACAGGGCAGAAAGAAGAAGGAAGAATGAAGGCGGAATGAAAAGTCGAGCGAGAGGCGTGTGGAACGAGAGCGGTAGGGAGAAATTTTGGGAGGTTGTGGCAGGAATAGGGGAAAGGAGGGGCGAGGACAGGAAGACAAGAGTAGAAGAGGAGATTACTGAGGGAAAGACAAAAATAAAGGCAGCAATTAAGGCGAGTAGTGGAGAAGAGGAGAGAAAAAGAAGAGGATGGTGGGACGAAGAGTGTGCGGAGGCAAAGAGAAGCACAAGATTAGCGCTGAGAAGATGGAGAAGGGGTGGAGGGGAGGCCACAGAGTATAAAGAGGAAAAGAGAAAGTATCAAAGAAAATGCGAAGAGAAGAAAAAAGAAGAAGCAGAGAAGTACGTAAAAGAGGCTGAGCAAGCGAAAAGTGAAAGAGAGGTATGGGAGGTGGTGAATAGAGGGAGGAAAAGAAGAAAGAGGGTGAACGAGGAGATAGAAATGGAAGAGTGGAAGCAATATTTTATGAGGATACTGGGGGGTGTAGAGGGAAGAGTAGTAGTGGGAAAAGAGAAACTGCGGGAAATAGAGGCAGAGGACACGATAGAACTGGAAGAGGTGGTCAAGATAGTAAAGAAACTGAAAAACGGAAAGGCGACGGGGCGTGACGAAGTGCCGAATAAAGTATGGAAGTATGGAGGGCCGCAAGTGCAGAAGTGGCTATGGAAAATGATAGGTAGAATATGGAGAGGAGAGGGATGGCCGGAGGAATGGAATGAAGGGCTAATAGTGCCAATAATTAAAAAGGGAGAAGGGATAGGAGTGGAGGAGTATAGAGGGGTGACGATAATGGACACAATATATAAGGTGTATGCGTCAGTAATCGCGGAGAGGCTAGATAGGGAAATGGAAGCAGGGCGCATGATACCAGAAAACCAAACAGGATTCAGGAGAGGAAGGGGGACGTTGGACAACGTGTATGTCCTGAACTTCGTGATAAACAGAGGAATAGCGAAGAGGAAAGGAAAGATAGTGGCACTGTTTGTGGACTTAAAAGCCGCGTTTGATACGGTGGATAGAGGGATACTGTGGAAGGCCATGGAGGAAAGAGGAGTAAGTGAAGGAATAAGGATGAGAATAGAGGAAATATACAAGGAAACCAGAAGTAGGGTGAGGGTGGGCGAGGAGTTGGGAGAGTGTTTTTGGACAGCGAGAGGAGTAAGACAAGGATGCCCACTGAGCTCATACCTATTCAACTTGTTAACGGCGGATATGGAGGAAGATTTGGAAAGAGGAGGATGGGGAGGAGTAAAGGTAGGGAACGAAAAGATAAGGTCGTTAGCATATGCCGACGACATAGTGCTGCTAGCAGAAGAGGAAGGAGAGATGTTGGGAATGATCAAAAGGCTGGAGAGATACTTGGATAGGAAGAGGCTAGTGCTAAATGTTGAGAAAACCAAGATAATGAGGCTGACGAAGGGAGGAGGAAGAAAAGAGAAGGTGTGCTGGAAATGGAAGGGAAAGGAAATAGAAGAGGTGAAAAAATATAAGTATCTGGGGTATGAAATAGGAAGGAATGGAGCGCAGGACGGGCACGTTAGGGAAAGGGCAAGAAAAGCCGCAGGAGCGATGAGACAGGTGTGGGGAATTGGGGAAAGGAAGTGGGTGAAGGATGTCAGAAGAAGAATAAGGTTGTTCGACGCGTTGGTATGGACGGTGGCGAGCTACGGGGTGGAAATATGGGGATGGAGGGAAAGAAAGGTAATAGAGGCACTGCAAGAGAAATATATAAGGTGGGTGCTTGGAGTGGAGTGGAGGACGCCAGGGTACATGGTAAGGAAGGAAGTTGAGAGGGTAAAGTTGAGGACAACAGCGGGAAGAAGGGCGTGGAATTTCGAAATAAGACTAGAAGAAGGAGGAGGAAGTGGGTGGGCGAGGAAATGCTGGGAAGAAGTGAAAAAGAGGGAATGTAAAAGTGGGAGGTTGTCAATATGGGAAGAGGAAAGGAGGGGATATTTCAAGGAATTAGGATTAGAGATGGAGGAAGTGGGGGAGTTAAGGAAGGAAGGTAGAGAAGGATATGAGGAAATAGAGAGAAGGGACAGAGAGAAGCAAGAGAGACAGACATGGGAAAGGATAGGGAATTCAAGGTTTACTAAATGGTATAAGTGGGTGAGAGGAGAGGGATTGCCTAAGTATCTGGACAAAGGCTGGGGAGAAAAAAGGTGGAGAAGAATAGCGAAGTCCAGACTGGGGAATGGAATGGCTGAGGCGAGATATTGGGAGTGTGAAGAGGAGAGAATGTGCAGAGTGTGTGGAAGTGAAGAGGAGACATGGGAGCATGTATGGGAAAGGTGCAGAGGGGAGGGAGAAGGTAGCTGGCAAGAAAATGTAAGGAAGATACTAGGAGAAGAAGGGTAGGGGGAGAGCTGGATAAGGAAACTGGAGGAGAACAGAATGAGGCAAGGGGGAGAATAGGAAGGAACAGGAAGAGAGTGACAGGAGATGAATAAAAGAGAGGGGAAAGAAAACGGTGGTGGAAAGGAAAAAATGAAGAAGACAGATAGTAGAGGGAAAGGAAAGGAAGAGAGAGTGAAAGGAGGAGAGAAGATGCGGGAACGGAAGGACGAAAACGAATGGGCGAGGTAGTAATAAATAAGTAGGAAAGGTAGAATTAAGGATAGAGATGCGGAAGAAGGCGAGAGCGAGAGAGGGCGAGCGATGGAGAGGGAGGAGAGGCGGGGGAGGGGAGAAAAGGCGAACGAAGTGCGAGTAAAAGAGAACAAAGGCGAGCGAGAGCGAGCGAAGGCGAATAAAAGTGTGCAAGCGAAAGAGATGAGGAGAAGCGTGCGAAAAGCGTCGGAAAGGGTGTAAATATAGGGCCAGTAGGGGTAGAAAAGGCGAAAACGGCAAAATTGTAAAATATTGTAAAAATGTAAAAATGTAAAAATGTAAAAAGGAAAGTGTAAAAATGTAAATAGAAAAGTAAAAGAAAAGGGGTAAAAAGATAGCAAAGGTAAGAGGGACCGGAAGTTCTTGTAACCCTACGGGGAACAATAAATATATACAATACAATACACTGTCACGGGTCCTAAAAATAAGGAAAAAGTAAGGAAATCCCAATAAATGATAAATTCTGATCTAACTTCGTCACACGTCCACGTGTTTACGGCGCACTGCAGCCTATCGAGTGATGTTAGAAGATAAGGCGCGTATGCAGCCAGTAAAGCTTACTCGGAATACAGTATTGTCTCATTGTAGACTCGGTTTGGTGTACACGATGTTGGTTTTTCGCTATCCCCACCACTTCTGTCTCACTCTTGTCCGGCGAAGGCGAGAGCGAGATGGAACGAGAGCGAGCGAGAGGCACTGGAAGCGAGCACGAGCGGTACGAGACAAACGACGCGTTGATGTTTTGTCTCGCTCCGTCTTTCGGACGCCGTCACACTGCGTCCTTTGCGTGCGCGACGGGCGTGCGCAATGGTCACGAGCCCACGTGTGAGCACGGGAACCGTTTCGCAAAATTTTGACGCAGGCACGATTCCATCTGAGGGTTCGCGCCCGTCGCGCACACTCGCCGCGCACGCAAAGCGTTCCATCTCGCTCCACCCTTCGGCCAGAAAGAAGCGAGAAACGAACACTCGGAATTAGGGCTCTGTTCAGGATGTGGGTTCAACGCCGGTCCCGACCAGCGTGCCCACAGCGAGGAAATACTGTACTCGGAATAGCGCAAAGCAGCTCAGCGAGTTTACTTTACTTATTTTTTGATTAAGGATAACTTCTACGTAAGTTTAACAACTACGAAAAGAAACCATGTGCACTGCATTGCCGATCTATATGAATTATATGTATAGTATTTTGTGTACAGTCATGGTGCGCGAAGCAGCTTATGGCGCTGAACGTATTTAACATTGAACTGTATTAACAACCACAATTAAAACCTTTCGAGGAAAAATATGTATGCATTTTTAGCATTTCGTGGCCAAGCTTGTTTTTCTACTCGTAAATCATCAACGGATACCGACGTTGTGCCCTTACCCCTTACCATACTCGTGTAATGACGATCGGAAATACTTTTACCGTGGTGGAAAATCGCTGCCTTAAGTTTGTAACAGTGATCTACCATTTGTATTTTAGTAGTAGGTATTGCTTTTGTAACGTCCCACGGAGACTCGAACCATTGAAATACCGACCGTCGGTAAAGTAGAACTGTACTACATTATCATACAGCCAACCTATGTTACCGCGCACAAGCATTGTACATACTTTTATATGTTAATTTCAAACCAAGCATGGATTAGAGAAACAAATGTTATAGAAATGTCAAGAATAATTAATTATAAATACTGACCAAAGCATAAAACAAAATATTATGTAATAAGCAAGAAAACTGTAAAATAACGAAAACCGACACACTGCGCATGCGCCAACCCGCCAATTCTCTGGTATATAAGGAGGCGCACGCAGCACTCAGCGCGCTCATTCGAATAGAGATACGGTCTTGCGACCGATGAATGCTAGTTCCTAGAGGCAGCTTACGTACTATCCAGTAGAATTTCAGCACGTTCCGGAGACGGCAGCGACTGGTTCTCAGTGTGCAAAAGTACTGGGTGCTCCTTTTTGGATCTTTCATTTAAAGGTTGAGAACTTTGTCTTCACGAAGGTTTCAAGCGTTGCTCCTACTAGTAGGCAGCAGCTTAGCCGTTTAGTGAAGGCGAAGTCTATAGAACAGTAGAGTAAGAATTCTGCCACGAGTATCGGGAACCGCTCCGGAAACGGCAGCGGCCGCTCTCACAGCAGAATCGTAGAACATAAAACTCTGTCACAAGTTTCGGGAACCGCTCCGGAAACGGCAGCGGCCGAACTTACGGCAGTAGCATATACATCCAGTTTTTGCAGCGTATTAGAATTAATTAATATAAATAAAAAAACATAAAAAACACAAAAACACAAAATATATAATCGTAGTTGTAAGCATTATTGTTGTTATTAGAAATAAGTGTTGTTTAATAAAGCCATAGTTAAGTTTTAAGTTGGATTTTACTCCTTTACTCTAAGAACGAACCCCCACCTATCCTATTCTCGGCGGACGCCGCTCTCCGCTCGAGAACCTGTCAGCATTCAGTCGTCCCCGGACAACCGAACGTTACACTTTGATGTAGAAATTTTCAACTTTCGTTGTTCCATTACTATCGTGATCGAACAAATGTAATTTTGCAATAAGAATTTGTTTGGAAGCAGTTATATCGACTTTCTTCATTGTGTTTGAATTTGCATTATCACAATTATTGCACGGATCTTTCAGATTTTTCCATCGTGTGAAATTGTGTTTTATTATATCTTGAAATTCAAATGATTTTTTTTTTAACATCTTGGGCAGTACAAGATGTACACTCAGCTCAAACGATTGTGGCCGTTCGAGATTCGATTGCATTCGAGGTTACCAGGGCTGTTTTTTTTACATCGCTAACATTCTACAGTATTTCATGAACATGGTGAGGGCACCAGTGATGCCAGAATGAGGACGGGTCCTCTCGAGAATTTCCCCCACCACGCATGCACACAATGCCGGAGCTCCGATCCGTGAGCTCGGACACGCCACTCCGGCGTAGTGTGCATGCGTGGTGGGGGAAATTCTCGAGAGGACCCGTCCACTCCGGCGTAGTGTGCATGCGTGGTGGGGGAAATTCTCGAGAGGACCCGTCCTCATTCTGGCATCACTGGAGGGCACTGCCAAGCCACAGGGTCCCGTCTAGAACAGTTCTAATTCATGTTGAAACACCACTGTGGCAGATATAGCGTGAAGTAAACGGATGATTATTAATGAAACACGTTCGCGCAATCCTGTCACAAAATTTAATTTCCATTGCTTCGGTTATGTTTATTTTCCCGTTGTTAACATAAAATAATGGATAGTAGTTTTGAAATAAATGCGTATCTCTTTGCTCTACACATTTCCACTAATAATGAGCGTCTTAGATTTTAATCTATGAAGACTGTTACGAATAAAATACCACAAGGCTTTATTCATCTCAGAATTCTGCTTTCCTAACCCTTGCCATCTCTACGAAATACCTATATAACATTCGTTTCCATTCTTTTCTTTACTACCCTACCATCCCGCTTTATTTATTTGTGTCTTCCATTATAAATCCGTTGATTTATTTACTTTGGACATTAGACCTTTATCGTTTATAGTGTCAAAATTATTATAATTTTTTTTTGAGGTTCATTCCAATAAAAGTCATGTGACATTTATTCTTAGCGTTATTTACGCTACCGCATCGCGAACATAGCCGATCGCGCAGATTTATATAATTATGACGATCATAGGACAGATACCGCTACAGTGGTGTTTCAACGTGAATTAGAAGTGTTCTAGACGGAAACCTGTGGCTTGGCAGTGACCTCACCATGTTCATGAAATACTGTAGAATGTTAGCGATGTAAAAAAAACAGCCCTGGTAATCTCGAATGCAATCGAATCTCGAACGGCCACAATCGTTTGAGCTGAGTGTACCATACAATTTGTACTAATAGTAGTACAGTATTTCCTCGCTGTAGGCTCGCTGGTCGGGACCGGCGTTGAACCCACATCCTGAATAGCGCCCTAATTCCGAGTGTTCGTTTCTCGCTTCTTTCTGGCCGAAGGGTGGAGCGAGATGGAACGCTTTGCGTGCGCGGCGAGTGTGCGCGACGGGCGCGAACCCTCAGATGGAATCGTGCCTGCGTCAAAATTTTGCGAAACGGTTCCCGTGCTCACACGTGGGCACATGACCATTGCGCACGCCCGTCGCGCACGCAAAGGACACAGTGTCACGGCGTCCGAAAGACGGAGCGAGACAAAACATCAACGCGTCGTTTGTCTCGTACCGCCCTTGCTCGCTTCCAGTGCCTCTCGCTCGCTCTCGTTCCATCTCGCTCTCGCCTTCGCCGGACAAGAGTGAGACAGAAGTGGTGGGGATAGCGAAAAACCCACATCGTGCACACCAAACCGAGTCTACAATGAGACAATACTGTACTTGTGTAATTACACGCTAAACATCTTAATACCGTTGTTATTTCGTGTTGTACTGCATTCTTAATAAGAATCTCATGATCACAAAGAGAGGTAATAAACTCAGCTGCATCATGCAGCTGATTGTAAGCGTATTTTTCTCCTGCGAATTGCCGTAATGATATTATGTTTGGATTTTGATCCGATTTATATTGGCCGATAAAGATTTTTATAATATGATCAGCCTTTTCAGTCGTTAATAAGTTTTCTCTTATGGATGTGTCGATGCGTCAATTGGACACCCTTTGCCGGACCACCCTGTAACATGGACAGTGCCGTAAAATTTATTGCGGCAGGCAATACTTGAGGTCTAGCCTGGTCGTCTGCGTTGCAGATGTGTAGGGGAACATGTTGTACCTTTGACCAGTTTGAAGTTTTTGAATTTTCTCCACTTCAGTTTTGCTAAAAAAAAATCGAAAATGGGAACATATCAATTTTCAAGGCTTTTACTAACACATATATTTTTATAAAATTTTAATATATCTTTTACTCTCAATTTACCTCAGTTTAAGAAAGAAAGGAAAATTGGTCAAAGTTACAACAGCCCGTTGTTCCTTTGACCAGGGGGTATTGTACCTTTGACCAGCAGGTATATAATGATACATAATAAAAAGAAGCAGGCTTAAATGAATACAAATGTTTATTATTGTGTTACAGTAATATGTGACACTAACTGATAGAAATAAAAAATAAAATTCGTGATTGGGAGGGTTGTTAAGGGGGGGGTGTAATCCCTTCGAACGAGACTCTCATATAATTACAATCGAACGTCACCTACAGGTAAGCTCGTTTGATTTTCAATTATATTTCAAGTCTCGTTCTCCGGGATTACACATAGGTAGATGTTTAGAGTTACAATTTTAACATTAACGAATTTTTCCACTTTCTTTTTTTTATTATTTTATATATCTTTACTATTTATAAAGAGAGAGCCGATTTTTATGTTCGCGCAAAACTCAAGACCTATTGAACCGATCTTCCTCAAATTTTGACACGTTATTCCTGCATACTCTAGGACGGACATAGGCTATGTAGCATGTCTCAGAAACGCGTCATTAACATGTAATTTATATGCAAAGATTTCACGTGTACGACTGTTTGGCCGACCACGTGACCCCTATATACGACAGTCTACTTGCGCGCGCATGCGCATATTCAGCCCGCGCGATACCTCGCCCGTAGCAGTACCGCGATGTTACCACCAGGTGGCGAAGCTTTTCGAGCACTTTCTCGCGAGAGAACTGGATTATCGCGGATATATATGTCAGAATGATCGTCGGGGTACAAACTGGTTTTGCAAATTTATTATCACGTGGTATGCAAAACAGTACACATGGAATGTTTACATATAATTACATGTTAATAACGCGTTTCTGAGACATGCTACATAGCATATGTCCGTCTTAGAGTATATAGGAATAACGTGTCAAAATTTGAGGACTTCCGTTTCCGGTCGCGTTGGGTGAAAGGTGTGCGGTGAGTGAGTGATTTTGGTGGAGTGCGGAAAGTGAGGAGGGAAAGTGAAAGGGGGAGTGGGGTGTGTGTGTAGAGGTGGAGGGAGAGGCGTGGAAGAGACAGGGATAAGAGGGAAAGGGCTGGGTGTGAGGGTGAAAGGGATATAGGAGAGAGAAGGGAAGGTTTGGAGGTTAGGTGATAGAGGTGAGAGTAGATTGGCGGGATAAGACAAGGAGTAGTGCTGGTGGTGTCACCTGTCGGAGAGGAAAGGAGGTGGCGGTGTTAGTGGAAAAGGCGGGAGGATTTGAACGGGAGAAAAGGAAATAAGAGAATGTTTGAAAGGAAGAGCGGTAGGAGTGTGGCTGGGGGGAGTGGGGGAGAAGGACAGATGGGTGGAGAGGGGACGAAAGGGTGGGGGAAAGAAAAGGGGAGTGAAATGGCAAAGGAAAGGGTTAGGAAGGACAGTGGCGGTAGTGTGGGGAGCAGTGTGGGGAGTATAGAGAGTGGGGGGGGGGGGGGAAGAGAGAAAGAGAGGAGGAGGTGGGGAGCCTGGAGAGGGAGGAGAGGGGAGGGTTCAAGAAGAGCGGGAAAACGGAAAGGTCCCCAGTAAAAGGGGTTAAACAGGGGGAGGAGCAAGGGGGCGGAGGAATAGAAGGAGTAATGATGGAGTTAATTAGGGAGATAAGGGAGATGAAAGAGGAGATGAGGAAGGAAAGGGAGGAAAGAAGAAGGGTGGAGGAGGAGTGGAGAGGTGAAAGAAGGAAGTGGGAACAGTGGATGAGGGAAGAGAAGGCGAGGAGGGGAGGAATAGAGGAAAAGTTAGAAAAGTTGGAAGGAAGGGACAGAAGGATGGTGGAAATGATAGAGAAGGTAGAGAGCTGGGAGAGGGGGGAGAGACAGGGTAAGGAAGGGGTGGATGAGGGACAGGTGGAGGAGTGGAAGCTGAGGATGAGAAAGTTGGAGATAAAGCAGGACAGAAAGGAGAGAGAGGGAAGGAGGAATAATGTGGTAATAAGGGGATTGAAGTGGGAAGGAGGGAAGGTGGAGCAGGGGGTGAAGAAGCTGTGGCAGAGTTTGGGGTTGGAGGGGGTGGGTGTGAAAGAAGTGGCAAGGATAGGAAGAGCGGGAGGGGATGGTCGAGGAATGGTGATAGTGAAGTTAGAGGGAAGGGAGGAGAAGAGGAAAGTAATGGAGGCAAGGAAAAAGTTGAAGGTAGGGAAGGAAAGGATTGAGGACGACCTCACGGAGGAGGAGAGGAGAGGAAAGTGGAAGATAGAAAGAGAGGCAGAGGAGGAGAGGAGGAAGGGGATGAATGTACAGGTAGGGTACATGAAAATGTGGGTGAATGGGAGAATGAGGAGGTGGGATGAAATAGGAGAGAAATGGTTGGAGGAGCAGGGAAACGAGAAGGGGGGAGGAGGGGGGGAGACTAAGAGGGGGAGGGGGGTATAAGGTGGCTTTTTGGAACGTGGCGGGGGTGAGGAATAAGGATGTGGAGTTCGGGAAGGGTTTGGAGGAATGGGATGTGGTGGTGTTGTGCGAGACGTGGGTAGAGGAAAGAGACTGGGAGAGGGTGAGAAACAAGCTACCAAAGGGGTATGTATGGGAGAAGCAGTGGGCAAAGAGGGAGAGTAAGAGAGGGAGGGCAATAGGGGGAATGATGATGGGGGTCAGGAAAGGGCTAGAAACTGGGGAGGAGGACGGGGGGGAGAAGGAGGGGATAATGATGAAGAATGTGAAGATGGGGGGGGGAGTGGTGGAGAGTGGTGGGGGTTTATGTGAACAAGGATATGCAGAAGAAGTTAGAGGAGTTGAGGGAATGGGTGGAAGGTAGGGAAGAAGGGGTGAGGGTGGTGATAGGGGGAGATTTTAACGCCAGGACGGGGGTGGAGGGGGGGAGGTGTGGGGGGGAATTGAAGATGAGGAAGAGAAGAGAGTGGAAAGTAGGAGGTCGAAGGACAAGGAGGTGAATGGGGAGGGAAGGAGGCTATGTAATTTCTTGGAGGAGAGGGGGTGGGGGATATTGAATGGAGGAGTGGAGGGGGATGAGGAGGGGGAATGGACGTACACGGGAGGAAGGGGGAACTCGGTCATTGATTATGTACTGGGGAATGAGGACTTGAGGGAGAGGGTGGAGAGAATGGAGGTGGCAGAAAAGGTTGAATCAGATCATCAACCAGTGGTAGTGTGGCTGAAGGGGGAAGGGAGGGAGGAGTTGGGAGGGGAGAAAAAGGGGGCCGGAAGAGGGCTAGCAAGGGGGAACTGGACGGAGAAGGGGAGAGAGGAGTTTATAAGGCTATTCGGTAAGAGGGAGGGAGGGGTCAGGGGAATACAGGAAGAGTGGAGGGAGTTGAGTGATAGGATAAAAGGGGTGATAGGGAAGGTGGGGAAAGGGGGGGAAAGGGTAGGAAGGAGAGGGTGGTGGGATAAGGAGTGTAAGGAGGAAAAAGGGGAATTAAGAAGGGAGTTGAGGAGATGGAGGAGGGAGGGTGGAGACGGGAAGGAATATAGGAGGGAGAAAAAGGAATATAAGATTATGTGTGAAGAGAAAAAGAAGAAGGAGGTAGAAGGATGGGAGAAGGAGATGGAGGAGGTGAAGACGGAAGGACAGGTATGGAAAATAGTAAATAGGGAGAGGAGGAAAAGAAGGAGGGTGGAGGAGGGGATAAAAATTGAGGAGTGGGAGGAATATTTTCGGGGGTTACTGGGAGGAGTAGAGTGGAGGGTGAGAAAAGGGGGGGAAAGAAGGAGAGGGGAGGACGGAGAGGGGGAGTTAAGTAAAGAGGAGGTGAGAAGGGTGGTGAAGAAACTGAAGGATGGGAAGGCAGGAGGAGGGGATGGGATAGCAAACGAGGTTTGGAAGTATGGGGGAGTAGAGGTAGAGGAGTGGTTATGTGAGGTATGTAACAGGGTGTGGATGGGGGAGGGATGGGTGGAAGAATGGAAGGAAGGGGTAGTGATACCAGTGATTAAAAAAGGGAACGGAAAGAGGGTGGAAGAATATAGGGGGGTGACGCTGACACAGACGGCGTACAAAGTGTACGCGTCTGTGTTGGCGGAGAGGCTAAGAGAGGAGGTGGAGGGGAAGAAGATGCTGCCACCGAGTCAGGCCGGCTTTAGGAAAGGAAGGGGTTGTATAGACAATATATATGTTTTAAACTATCTGATAAACAGGCAGGTGGCGAGGAAAGGAAAGAAGATGGTGGTGCTCTTCATCGACCTAAAGGCGGCCTTTGACTCGGTGGACAGGGAGGTGTTGGTAAAGGCGATGAGGAAGAGGGGAGTGAGGGAGGGGCTGGTAGAGAGGTGTGAGGAAGTGCTGAAGGAAACGGTATGTAGGGTAAGGGTGGGAGACGAGTTGGGTAGGGAGTTTTGGACGGCTAGGGGAGTAAGACAGGGGTGCCCTTTGAGCCCAAGCCTGTTTACGCTACTCTTGGCGGACTTGGATGAGGAGTTGGAAAAGGGTGGGTGGGGAGGAGTGAGATTGGGGGGGAGAAAGGTGTACACGCTGGCGTATGCCGATGACGTGGCGGTGGTGGCGGAGGATGAAGAGGGAATGAAGGGAATGATGGCGAGGCTGCAAAGGTATTTGGATGAAAAGGGGCTGCAGCTGAACGTAAAAAAATAAAAAATAATGAGATGTAGGAAGGGGGGAGGGAGGTGGAAGAAGGTAGTCTGGAGGTGGAAAGGTAAGGAGGTGGAGGAGGTGAGGGAGTATCAATACCTAGGGTATACGGTGATGGCGAATGGGGGACAGGAGGCACATGTAAGGGATAGGGTCAGGAAAGCGGCGGCGGTGATGGGGCAGGTGTGGGGTATTGGGAAGAGGAAGTTTGGGAAGGATTGGGGGAAAAGTGTCTGGATGTTTGACAAGTTGGTGTGGGCGATGGTAGGATATGGAGTAGAAATATGGGGGTGGAAGGAGAGGGACAAGGTGGAGGGGTTGCAGGAGAGGTATCTGAGATGGGTGTTGGGAGTGGATTGGTGTACTCCGGGGTACATGGTAAGGGAGGAGCTGCAGCGGGGCATGATGAGGGGAAGGGCGGGGATGAGGGCGTGGGCTTATGAGAGGAAATTGGATGAGGGGCAAGGGGGGGAATTGGCGAGGGAATGCTGGGAGGAGATAAAAGGTAGGGCGAAAAGGGGAAAGGTACTGGGGGGCTGGGAGGAGGAAAGGAAAGGGTTTTTTGAGGAGAAAGGGTGGAAAGTGGAGGAAGTGGAATTGGTGAGGGGAAAGGGGGAATTGAGGGGGGAAGAGTTAGTAGGGAGGGGAAGGAGGATAGAGGAGGAAAAAAGATGGGAAAGGATTAGGGAATCTAAATATAACCGCTGGTACGGGTTGGTAAAAGGGGTAGGGGTGCCAGGGTATCTGAAGAGGGGGTGGGGGGAAAGCAGGTGGAGGAGAGTGGCAAGGTACAGGCTGGGGAATGAGATGAGAGGAGGGAGGTACTGGTTGGACGAAGACGAGAGGAAATGCAGGGTATGTGGTTGGGGTGAGGAGACGTGGGAACACGTGTGGGAGGTGTGTGCGGACTGGGGGGAGGGGAGAGGATGGCAGGAAGTGGTAGGGGAGGTGCTGAGTGACGAAGGAGGGGGAGAGGTATGGATGAGGAGAGTGGAGGAAAGGAGGGGGGGGGGTGGAGTGGAAGAATGGGAGATCAAGGAATGAGAGTAGCAGGAGGCGATCGGAAGCGGGGGTCGGCTGGTAGGGAAGGGAGAGAGAGGGGAGGCGAGCGAGGAGAGCGTGCGTGCGAAGTGCGAGGCGGTGGCGAGAGAGCGAGAGGGAGAATGGGGTAGGCTAAGAGTAGGATAAGTAGATGTAAGAGCGGATAGTAAGTAAGGTTTAGAGAATTAAGTTGTAAAAGGATTGTAATCCCCGAGGGGAAACAATAAAGACTATATGTGTCAAAATTTGAGGAAGATCAGTTCAACAGGTCTTGAGTTTTGCGCGAATATAAAAATCGGCTCTGTTTTTATATAATAGGTATAGAAAAGATATTAATTCTAAGACTCGGGAAGACCCCGCCGCTACGCGGGGTTGTAGAGCGCGGAGTTCGCACCAGCGCTGCGGGGAGGGCAAGCGAACGTATCGCTAGTTTGCTCTCGCGTCAAGTCCCTCCCCTAGTGCGCGCGACTCCGCGCCCGAGGAAGATCACCGTGGAGTTTTAGTGGGTGCAAGCCCCACATAACCCCGTCCCTCCCCAGGGGGGCGGGGTATCCGTCAGGGATTTCTCCACGTAAAAAAAAAAAAAAAAAGATATTAATTCTAATAAACACGTATCAGTCACCCTACGATCTCGGGCGAAGCCGAGACGGGGCATGCTAGTATATTACATATACGTATCTATGTTTGAACGATCTCCGAAAACTGTTGAAGCAAACACACCTCGATCAGAAGAAATCGGTCTTCTGTAGAATCTGGCGAAGACCTCTGATTGTCTCGACCAACTGGCTGTTTTACGTCTAATGTTTATATCAATTCCTTTTCGATCACCTGCCGAAGTCGCCGCGTGTCGCGTACTGTGAGCGGCACACTTCACTCACGAACACTCCCTACCACGGAATACGCGGCACTGTTGGTCATGAAGGTGCTTTACGATGCTCTTTCCGCACGCACCCGAAAATTTTTGCCCGGCGGGCATTCAGCTGTGCACGCCTGAGCTGGAGTGTTGTACCTTTGACTGGTCAAAGGTACAATGGTTACTGGTGGTCAAAGGTACAGCACATTGACTTGATTAAGCACATTGCAAACTATAATGTTTAGGTTAGACCGACCGACTTCAAACCTCGCATGCTTCTTTGTCACAGTCTTATCTACAGCTTACTATAAAAAACTTAAAAAATATTAACTGGTTAAAACTTTATGAGGTTGTCACGTCCTGGGTTGAGGTCTTTGGGGACGATGACAATGTGGGGTAAGAAATCAGGCGAGAATCTGTAATCCTGCACACTGAGGGTTTTCGGGAGTCAGGCGAGAACGTAAAATCCTACACACTGAGGATTTTCGGGAATCAGGCGAGAACGTAGAATCCTACACACTGAGGGTTTTCGGGAATCAGGCGAGAACGTGTAATCCTACACACTGAGGGTTTTCGGGAATCAGGCGAGAACGTGTAATCCTGCACGCTGAGGGTTTTTGGGAGTCAGGCGAGAACGTAGAATCCTACACACTGAGGATTTTCGGGAATCAGGCGAGAACGTAAAATCCTACACACTGAGTATTTTCGGGAGTCAGGCGAGGATGTGTAATCCTGCACGCTGAGGGTTTCAGGAGTTAGGCGAGAACGTAAAATCCTACACACTAGGTTTAGGGGGAAATCAGGCGAGGATCTTAAATCCTGCACGCTAATCGACCAGGGAAGGTTTAAAGGTAACCGCGCGCCAGGGAGACACCCGTTAGACCACTTGTGGTTTTTACTTTAGTTTTGGTAATCGGATTTACGGTTGCATTGACATAAGAAGCCGCCCGTGCTATTCCGCGAAATTCGTCTAGACGTTGGTCGAACGCGAGCTATGTAAAAGTAAGCCCGGTAAATATTATAAGAACTCCGGTGTTCGCACAGCCAGATCAGCTGTTGCAGCAGTTTGTTTTGGAAGGGAACCTTCGTACCGAGGATTTAACACAATAACTCGAAGCGTGAATTAAATGAAACTCGTTTATTCAGTTAGTAGCACCAAATAAGCCATGCATATTATTGTGCAAGTAATTTAGTTTATAATAATGCGTTAGGCGTTTAGCGTTAACACAAAACAATTATATAAATGGTTATTTATAAAGATATATGTATGGATATGATGTACATGAATATAAATCGTGGTAGAGATATAAAACAATAGGCATGAAATAATAGACCGTCGCAATAAGCGGATAATAATGGTATAAACAATAAGAATTAGCAATGATAGCAATATATAGCAATAAGCATGAAATAGTAATATAAATGGTAAGAGTTAGCAATAGTACATGAGAAATAAATGAGGGTGATATACCGTGTAACAATATTAATATTAATTGCTTACGATGAATATCGATGAGTAATTCGTTGAAATTGATTCTAAACACTTGATAGTTATAAAGATACTCTCCGCGTGATGTTTCTGCAGAAAGAGAGCCTCTGTCTCCCGGGCCCTTGTATTTATATGAATTTTACATGATTGTTAGGTATGAAGGGTACGTGCGGTATGGACCTTGGCCTACTTACGAAATATGCGTCGCAATAGGACTTCCGGGGTTTTTATAGGATATGCGTCTATAATTAGTTAAGGACACGTGGATGAAATCTTCGTGGCAATAAGACTTTCGGGGTCTTACGTAGGTTTCTGATGGGGAGATACTCAACCTATTGGATGGGTTTTTTGGAGGTTTGATTGGAAAGGGGTGAGTGTGGCTTTGACTTCTTTGGTCATGGAGAGGGGGTGAGACGGGGTCTCGAGATAAGGAGTTTTTGGGGCGAGGGACTTGTTTAAATTTAAATATGAGGGAAGAGATCGTGCCTCGTAGGGCGAATAAGGAAAGGGGATTTCGTACCGATCGTCTTGAGATGGGGACCGCTAAGGTACATCGTCAAGGTGATCGGCGATTGGGAAAGAAGGGGTGAGAGTTGAAGTTTGGGGACTTTCGGTGGAGTTATGGAGTGATTTATGGGGGAGAGTTGAAATAGTACCGCGCGAAAAATAGTGTCTCGTCACAAGGTTATGAAGCAATGGAAGAATACTTACTTTTTTCTTATGAAATTGAATATTATTTTTCTCTGATCACATGGACTACGATCTCCTTACAACAAGCCATTAAATTACAAATCTGATGGGTAACAAATGCACTGAAATTTTTATTTTTACATACATTTAACAGATGGCTCTGTAACCCATGGTGGTTAAAGGTACAACTGGTCAAAGGAACAACATGTTCCCCTACCTCTCAGAGTTCAGCCCGAACCTTCATAAACATTTAGTGGACTTGACCTTGAGTATTGCCAGATGCACGTTTGGGGAAAGTCGAGTTGTCCTCGCCGGCGACGTTTTCCCACCACGGTCTTGATTTCGCCCACTATTTTTCAGGCGACCAATAGTAATAGCGATTTTCTCACCCCGGTTTTTGTCAACAGCCAATGACTGGGCTTCGTAGTTTTCTTGCGAAAGGGATGTACGCCTCGCTAGGCAGATGTTTGTAGCTGATCTTTAGAGAGTTGCTCAAGAAAACAAGCAGCTGTGTATTTTTCACGTGGATTTACGACGTTCATTTTGTGATAAATTCCAGCGTTCAATTGTCGCATATTGGCATCGTGTAATAAATGGAAAATATATTGCATGTTCAATCGAAATTGCGAATGCTTGGACATCAGTTTGGACTTAATGAATTCATGATCAGTCAAACGGACCAATCTGTCTTCATGCTGTCCGTTCACCCCATAAGGATATAAATCTGGGAAACATTTCACATCTAATTGTTCAGCACGATGGCCCTAACGGAATGTCATGAACTTTAAGCATTTGATAGAGTGCGGTAGCAGATTCATTAACCCTTTTGTCATACATTGGATAAATCGTAAACTGATCATAATATGCATCAGATTGTGACATTTGCGTCAATAATGCACGTTTGTTATTTTCATCGATATTAAGTGTTTCACCGTCAACGTCCTCGATGGATTCGTTATTATCATCATTGGCAACAACTTCTTCTTGAAATTCTGTATCTGGTAATTTGGCATTCAGCAATAAATCGTGCGATTGTGGTAAAACAATTTCTGAGTATAGAGGATTACTGGCTTTCAACCATACTAAGGCATTCCATACTTTCTTCAAGTCAACTAACTTTTCTCAAACTATTTTAGATTTTGTTGGAACGCCCCGCACCAATATGTATACTTCATGATTTTGATTTAAAGGTTCAGTCGAAGGACAGATTTTTTTTAAATTTTCTTGTAACGGCAAAGGAAGGTGAAATGTTCTCCCCTTTACATTTGGAAACATATGTTTATGTAGCATATTTTTACGCATTACTGTATCCATTCTCACAATCGTTTGAAACGGTTTAGCTCTTTGAATGAGAATTCGTTCGTAATCGTTCAACACTGCTATTTCTGGAACTGAACGTACATCAAGCTGATTTAAAATACATTTTGGTGGTATGGAATCGTTGCGAATTTTATCGTGACAATATCGGCAAATAAAATGCATGTCACCAACTTTGTATCCAATATGATTTAACAATGTTTGCATTACATTTCCCTTATATGTTCTTTCAAAAATATCAAACTTAAGAACCTCTCTTTTAAAACAGAGTTTCTCGCAGGAAACACACGGAATGCGTGGTGTGTCCATAGACCGCTTTGTGAAAGCTCTAAATGCTAAATAATATCAAGATATAATCTCTTCTTCGTTCAGGCTTATGTCAGTATTATTTTTTTGAAACGCCTTAGCTTCTTTCCGAGCTTGCAGTGTTATTCGTTCAAGTGTTTCAAGGTCATTATCGTTTAAGGCTTTCTCTAAATTATGTAATTGGTCTTTATAAATGCTCGCTATTTTGTATATCATTCTCTTCAAATGTCGTAAATCCGGAAAGTGAGGTGCCAAAATCTCAATGGCTAAAAAATTGGACTTACATTGTTTAGGGTTTATGTAATAACCATGAGAATGACCAACTTTTTCAGCATGCACTTTATTAGAACAACTACTGATATGGTTGTTCAACTTATGTACCTATTTTAATGAGCATTCTAACAATCGTTTGAAGAAATCCTGTAAATTATTCAGAATTTCAACATCTTTTGTTTTACAAAGATAACTACAATGCCATGCTTTTGTCGCCTTCTTCGATTGCAATACAGGTAGAACGTTTATAGCTTTCCCTTCCGAATTCATTATGATTGATTCAGAACCGCTGAAAGTATGGTACGAAATTTCCGCAAAATATGATTCTGAAGAAGATGTATGTCTGGATTATCCACACAAAGCATTAATCCTGTCATCAACTTCTAAACATTCTGCTGCGCGCGTTAAGGAAACTTCCACTTTTTCTTTACAATGTTTCAACAGTTTCGTCATTTTCAAAATGTACTTTTGCCTAATATGAAAACACCATTTTATTATACGTTCAGCTTCCAATCTACTTGCTTCTCCGGACGGCATGCTAATAATTTTTGAAAGTTTTCTAATATAAGTTTCTTTGTTATTTTTGGTTGCTATATTGTTATTTGTTACAGCAATATAATGATACTTTTTTATTATTTGCAGAGCAGCACGACTTTTCGCTACTTTATTATAATCATCTCCTTTACGTATTTCATGATAATGAAATACCTTCCGCTTGTTGGACGTAACTTCTTTATTTAGCTGATAAAATTTTTTTCGCTTTCCGCATGTCACTTCTTTATTTGCGTCATACTGCATTTTTTATTCTTTAATATACCTGCCCATACAGCACACTTCGTTGCGGCAAAGTTGCAGGATGGTTGCAGTAACCTTGCGATCTTGCATGGTTGCAGCGCAATATCGATGTATGGTTGCGGCATAGTTGCCGTGCAAAGTTGCGCGGAGCGGACATAGAATTGTTGCTGTATAGTTGCGGCATAGTTGCAGTGCATTGTTGCAACGCAACTATGCCGCAAGTATGCCGAAAGTATGCCGCAAGTATGCCGCAAGTATGCCGCAAGTATGCCGCAAGTTTGCCGCAAGTTTGCCGCAAGTTTGCCGCAAGTATGCCGCAACTATGCCGCAAGTATGCTTAATCACTATATATACCATTTACAGTAATCTATATCCAAGAAGGTTCCGTAGCCCCAACGGTAGCGCGTCAGATTGTCATGCGGGCGGCCCGGTGTTCAAGTCCCGCTGAACCCGATAACTTTTTTTTTATTTTTTTTAACAGTTTTTCCCGTGGAAAGATATTTTGTGAATAATTGCCTCAAAGTTGCCTCAAAGTTGCCGTGCAACTTTGCAGCAGGCGGACATAGAATTTTTGCTGCATAGTTGCGGCAACCTTGCATGAGTCCTTGCCATCTTGCGCCGCAAGTATGCTGCAAGTATGCCGCAAGGAGAGTGTGCTGTATGGGTGTGTGCGATATCATATTCATAATTAGAAGGTTTTTTGTCTTTCTCCCCCTTTTTACACTCTTTGCCTTGTTTCGTGTTACACTCATCTTTCTTTGTTTTATAAACAGCTTTTTTTTTAAAATTAATTTCCTCTTTATGTTTTTTATAATAATCAGACATGTATTTCGTCCTATTTGTTGGTAGATATACATTGCTGATTTTTGGCTTCGAAACTAATGGGGAATCTGTCTGAATTACATTTTTGGTATATATGGTGCCTTCTTCGTCAATATCACTAAATACTACATTTTGAAGTGGGGATATTTTATTATCTGTTTCAGTAGTAATGTAACTTTTACCGATTTTAAATGTAGGATCCTTTCCACAAGAAAGATTTTTATTAATTGTACTACCAATTGCAGATGCACATTCGTGCACAGAACGTGTTAATTGTTGATTCTGATTGCTTGGAAAATGTTCGATACTATTAAATCGAAACATTTGGAGCAAATGTTGACTCATCAACGCATGTTTGTACGTTACTTTGTCTGGTAATATATTGAATAATAACGAGACAGCAAATGCAATCGCAAAAACTCCACAATCCCGACAGTTAGGTTGAGCTTGTACACGTGGAAATTCAATAAATTCTTCGTTAATTGTACCGTCATGTTTGTTCAAAAAAGGGTATAACATCGCCAGAAAAATTTTATGATGACTATGCAATTTCGAGGAATTAATAGAATCATAAATATAAACTCTTCTTTCGTCATATTTATAGAAGCTACAAACCCAGTGTCCCCCTACATTGGTTTCAATCTCATCGCTTTGGTGCAAAATCTGTATGTGATCCTGATTCTCAGGAACTGGTTGAATTGTACCAAGGAATTGAATTCTCCACGTCTCGCGTGGTTTATAATTAGAGTTAGCTTCTAATAATTTATGAAAAAATTCGATATGATCATCTGTTAACCATTCGCCATTAATGATAATTTGCATATTACTAATACTGAGCGGTAAGATATTAATACTACGATTAATTACAGACATGACGAATTATACTTTTATTTATATATATAATATAAGATGGTTTGGTTATGATATATATAAGCGTAGCGGTTATGCGCTCGCGGATGACCAACTTTATTGAAAGTGGTTATACTCGAGATATGGCGTACTGCAGCCTATCGAGTGATGTTGTAAGATAAGGCGTGTAAGTATGCAGCCAATAAAGTTTACTCGGAATAGCGCACAGCAGCTACTTGAGTGTATTTTATGTATTTTTGGAATAGTCCAACCTATAAAAAAAACGAGAAATTTGTAATAAACACTAATATCATACGTATTATTATAAATAAATCTAAAGGTCACTTACCAAATATAATATTTTTACTTTTGTTTCTCTTACTACGGAGAATAAAACGTTTTTCCAAGGGTCTTGATACTAAAAAGATACACATTTCTTTAAAAAAATTAGCAAAAATCTGCGCAGACTATTATTTAACACGTGTAATGAAACAACAATAACCTATTCGTTAAAAATATGTTCGTTTCATTATGCGTACAGCTTAATTAACAATAATGTCTGTATACATGTAATGAAACAATAACCTATTCGTTAAAAATATATTCGTTTCATTATGCGTATGTACACTAAGGGCCAAAATCGGCTTCCCTTCGGAAATTTAGCAACGTTGCATGTCACTAGAATTATTGAGTTATGCCTAGTGACATGCAACGTTGCCAAATTTCCGAAGGGAAGCCGATTTTGGCCCTTACCCAGATAGCACAACGTCTGGTAAAGTCTTAAAGACATCCAAAAGGCGTCGTAAAGACGTCTTGTTACAAATCAAGACGTTCAGACCTAAAATAGACATAAACTAGACGTTTCTAAGACGAGGTGTGCTATCTGGGTAGTGTACACTCAGCTCAAACGATTGTGGCCGTTCGAGATTCGATTGCATTTGAGGTTACCAGGGCTGTATTTTTTACATCGCTAACATTCTACAGTATTTCATGAACATGGTGAGGCCACAGGTTACCGTCTAGAACACTTCTAATTCATGTTGAAACACCACTGTAGCGGTATCTGCCTATGATCGTCATAATTATATAAATCTGCGCGATCGGCTATGTTCGCGATGCTGTAGCGTAAATAACACGAAGAATAAATGTCACATGACTTTTATTGGAATGAACCTCAAAAAAAAAATTATAATAATTTTGACACTATAAACGATAAAGTTCTAATGTCCAAAGTAAATAAATCAACGGATTTGTAATGGAAGACACAAATAAATAAAGCGGGATGGTAGGGTAGTAAAGAAAAGAATGGAAACGAATGTTATATAGGTATTTCGTAGAGATGGCAAGACCCACACAGCACACGTCGCTGAAACGGCGCCTGTTTTCGGCCTGAGCGCCTGAGCGTCCGGATTTGTAACAAGGCGCCTTTGAGACGCCGTGTAACTACACTGGCGCCATCTGTACAAAGTTTCACAGGTGCCTTAAGGTTCGTATAGACTGGGCGATAATCGCTGGCAACTTTGTCGCCAACGACTCGCTGGGATGCATCGGCTTGTCTCCAGCGACTTTTACCGAGCGGCTGGTATCCAGCGACTTGTGTCCGGCGACTCGGCAACTTGTGTCCCCCATCTTATGACAGTCCTTCGCAGTGCCTCGTCCGATTTTTATGGCTTTTTCCGGAAAAAGGTACGAATCCTGGGTCGAGCGTAACGAATTAGGGTCGTGCCCCGGCAGTCGAGGGTGTAATCTCCATTACAGCGTATTAAAAAATTATTTTCTTCATCGTATCGAAAGGAAAGTGCCGCCAATGGATTCCTTATGTTTTTCTGAGGAAAATCATATCAAATATCATGCAAATCGGACAACTTTTACATAGGGAATACAAATAGGTTGTGTCAAAGTAGTCCGACTTGCATGATATTTGGTATGATTTTCATCAGAAAAACATAAGGAATCCATTGGCGTCGCTTTCGCACTGATCTGATGAGAAACGAGGAATTCGAAGATTTCTCACTTCTTAATAGGTACTCCAACCCCTTCGAGGGTCGAAAGCCATAACTTCGGAGAGACACCACGGGGGGTTGACCTCGTCACGGTTGCCAGGCGGATCAGGTGTACCGAGCCAATCACCCTGTAGATTCGGGACGGGTTCCTTCGAGAATTTCCCCCACCTCGCGCACACTACGCCGGAGCTGCGTGTCCGTGAGTTGGACTCCGAAGATCCGAGCTCACGGATACGCTGCTCCGGCGTAGTACGTGCGAGGTGGGGAAATTCCCGAGGGAACCCGTCTCGAATCTGGCCTCACTGACCACGACCCTTCTTCGGCGTTCATTGCAAATGCTATTTAGTAGCCATGGATCCGTCAATAGCTATGGGTGTTGGCGCCGCATTCATTGTAATAGCATCGACCGAAAGAAAAAGAGAAAGGCGTTGGTGGAAAAAGGCGTTTTTGAGAAATGGAGAACATTACGGTGATGATTTAATGTCACAGTTTCTATTAAACGACGGAGGTAGTTTTATTAATTTTGTGCGAATGACAAAATCTGATTTTGAAGAGCTCCTGACTTTGGTGGCTCCAAAAATTGCAAAGAAAGACACAAATTGTCGTCTTGCAATTCCGCCCACCATACGATTAGCTGTCACGCTTAGATACTTGGCTACAGGTGATTATTATGCCAGTTTAATGTATCTATTCAAAATACCAAAACAAGTAATATCATCCATTGTGCCGGAAGTGTGTGAGGCGATCATCGAAGTTCTTCGACAATACTGTCGGGTAAGTAAAATACACAGAAATATTTATATATAAAATGTTTTTAATAAATGTTAATAAATCAGTTAATGTTCCTTAAAAATACTTAACATTACACAATACAATCTACAGGGTGTACCAAAAATGCTGTGGGTCCTTAAAGGGGGTGATTCGGGGGGTGATTGTAAACAAATTTTTCCTTTGCGAAAAAGTTCTCCGATGTTTCGTTAACGAGATATTAACAAAAAGAACCGACCAATCAGAGCGCGAGTCTGACGGCCGAGTTCCCGCGCTAGCGTGGCTGTGCGCCGCGCTGCGAGTGTGAACAAGCAACTCGGCATGCAACGAAGAAAATTGCGTAGAATGGCAAATGAAAAAGACGTAACAAATAAAATCGAACGCGTTGTCATGGTTTGTTTGTTATTTAATGTGAATAATGAATAAAGGATAAATGGATGAAAATCACGTGTAACGTAAAAAGACGAATACACAGTTTTTTTTTAAGAAGATTCGAAAATAATAATTATTTGAAGTGGGAGGATAAGGAATACGTAAATATCCTTGTGTTAATAACGTAGCCACGAAAAGGTAATGTAACGGGATATTAACGAAAAGTGATCGTAGTTCGTTATTGTGATAAAAATCCGTAATTCAATAACGGCCAGCACTGTTGCTGATAACGAATAAGTCTGTTTAAAAAGCCCGAATAAATATTATCGCCGGAAATAAGTCATCGCTTGCGTTAAATTTAAAAATGAATGATTATCAATGAAGTAACTAAAACTCACCCTTGTTGGAAATTCACCTGCAGCTTGAAAATCTGTGTCACAGGGTCACTGAACCGATCCTGGTCATCGATGGACGAGCCCAGTGCACAGCTGATCCCAGGTATACGACACTACCCAAAGTTAAGGGTCGCAATGTCAGGTGCGTCCAGGTCAACGTGCCGAATATTCACTTCACTGCACGGCTGCTAACACTGATCACTTTATTTACTTTTTATGGAACCTGTTGTTCCTCCGTTTTAAAAATTGGTGGCCGATTGTTGGCATTTGAAGAATCGGGATATTCTAGCGCAAATGCTCGCGCAGCAGCACTTGCGTTCCCGTCGTTCCGGGCGTACACCCAGAACATCCGGTAGTATTCCTGGGCTGTGAACATTTCTGCAACGCGATTTCTAGCTGACTGACAGGATTTTTTCCAAGCAACTTCCGCTACCCCCAAGTAGCTTCTCTGGTTCCATTATGAGTTAACTCCCACCAGGCCAAGAGGCTTTAGGTAAAAAGAAGCCAGCACACTTTCGGAACACACGTGTTTTGCAGAAGTGCACCGAAAACTTTCACAAAAGCCCGCGATCCGTCCTTCTACTGCCAATGTACCCATTGCTTCGAGATAGAAAACAGACACCACGTGTATCGGTTCGAAAGGGTCCGAAGGGAAGAGGCGGAGAAAGTCTTCGAGTTGCTATAAAGAAGAAAATGCATACCATTCCTGTAGTCCCGCCTGCTTCGTTCTACCCTCAAATTAAAGACGGATCCCTTATCTCTCGTATCTAAACACGCGCTCGAGTTTCAAAACAAAAGCACGCATCGACGTATTCCGTGCGAGAGACGGTGGGCTTGAAGTACGATTGGCCCTAGTCGAACCAATCTGCCCTGCATCCCTCCCAAACGGCCACTGTCCTCAAGAGGCCGTCTTCACAGGAATATCTCCTCCCCAAGGCCTACCTTCTCTTCCACGGAATACGTCGACGCATGCTTTTGTTTTGAAATTCGAGCGCGTGTTTAGACACTAGAGTTAAGCAGGCCGGATTGGTTAGTTTGTGGCCAATCGGACCTCAAGCCCACAGTCTCTCGCACGGAATACGTCGACGCGTGCTTTTGTTTTGAAACTCGAGCGCGTGTTTAGACACGAGAGATAAGGGATCCGTCTTTAATTTGAGGGTAGAACGAAGCAGGCGGGACTACAGGAATGGTATGCATTTTCTTCTTTATAGCAACTCGAAGACTTTCTCCGCCTCTTCCCTTCGGACCCTTTCGAACCGATACACGTGGTGTCTGTTTTCTATCTCGAAGCAATGGGTACATTGGCAGTAGAAGGACGGATCGCGGGCTTTTGTGAAAGTTTTCGGTGCACTTCTGCAAAACACGTGTGTTCCGAAAGTGTGCTGGCTTCTTTTTACCTAAAGCCTCTTGACCTGGTGGGAGTTAACTCATAATGGAACCAGAGAAGCTACTTGGGGGTAGCGGAAGTTGCTTGGAAAAAATCCTGTCAGTCAGCTAGAAATCGCGTTGCAGAAATGTTCACAGCCCAGGAATACTACCGGATGTTCTGGGTGTACGCCCGGAACGACGGGAACGCAAGTGCTGCTGCGCGAGCATTTGCGCTAGAATATTCCGATTCTTCAATTGCCAACAATCGGCCCCTTTCGGGGCCACCAATTTTTAAAACGTAGGAACAACAGGTTCCATAAAAAGTAAATAAAGTGATCAGTGTTAGTAGCCGTGCAGTGAAGTGAATATTCGGCACGTTGACCTGGACGCACCTGACATTGCGACCCTTAACTTTGGGTAGTGTCGTATACCTGGGATCAGCTGTGCACTGGGCTCGTCCATCGATGACCAGGATCGGTTCAGTGACCCTGTGACACAGATTTTCAAGCTGCAGGTGAATTTCCAACAAGGGTGAGTTTTAGTTACGTCATTGATAATCATTCATTTTTAAATTTAACGCAAGCGATGACTTATTTCCGGCGATAATATTTATTCGGGCTTTTTAAACAGACTTATTCGTTATCAGCAACAGTGCTGGCCGTTATTGAATTACGGATTTTTATCACAATAACGAACTACGATCACTTTTCGTTAATTTACCGTTACATTACCTTTTCGTGGCTACGTTATTAACACAAGGAAATTTACGTATTCCTTATCCTCCCACTTCAAATAATTATTATTTTCGAATCTTCTCAAAAAAAACCTGTATTCGTCTTTTTACGTTACACGTGATTGTCATCCATTTATCCTTTATTCATTATTCACATTAAATAACAAACAAACCATGACAACGCGTTCGATTTTATTTGTTACGTCTTTTTCATTTGCCATTCTACGCAATTTTCTTCGTTGCATGCCGAGTTGCTTGTTCACACTCGCAGCGCGGCGCGTAGCCACGCTAGCGCGGGAACTCGGCCGTCAGACTCGCGCTCTGATTGGTCAGTTCTTTTTGTTAATATCTCGTTAACGAAACATCGGAGAACTTTTTCGCAAAGGAAAAAGTTGTTTACAATCACCCCTCGAATCACCCCCTTTAAGGACCCACAGCATTTTTGGGACACCCTGTATACAATACATTCACATAGCACACTCATACAACATACACAAAGCAGGGGAAGCAGAAGCACGATCTGAATGCCCGTTTACCCGTAAGCACATCAAATGTATCCCAGATCCACTGTCCAGAAACTGAACCATTTCGCAAATATTTAACAAAATTAAAGAAAAGTGTACATAGGGTAAAAATGTGTCAGACAAAAGAGAAATGGTTTCAGGGGGTAAGTATTTCCTATGTGGACGCGTAGAGGACATATGCAGGTCAATTTTGTTATTTTACATGGGATCATATGCTTTTTAATACATTATTCGTTGCAGCTCGACATTCTCTATAAACAAGTATTAAACTATGTATATCGAAAAGCTCTGTACTATACATTGTTTAATACTTTTTTATAGAGAATGCCGAGCTGAAACGAATAATGTATTAAAAAGCTTATGATTCCATGTAAAATAACAAAGTTGACCTTCATATCTCCTCTCCGCGTCCGCACAGGAAATACTTACCCCTCCAAACCATTTCAATTTTGTCTGGCACATTTTTATCCTATGTACACTTTTTTTAGCGTTGTTCTTCAAATAGAACATAATTTGTTAGTTTATGTGTTCAGTTTCCGGGCGATGTGTGGGGGCTACATTCGGTGTGCTTGCGGGTAACGGGTATTCGGATGGTGTTTCGTTCGTTGCTTCAAGTCCTCCTATCTCAAACTGGAAGAGCAAATTGTCTATCTTATTTTTCAAAATTGCCGTATCGCGATTATTTCTTTTCGCACTACGCATCCTCCTTCCGACCACTTCTCCATACGCCGCATAGTCGTCCCTCTCCTTCATCGCGTCCCCCACACTTTTCATAAACGAATAAGCCTCATCCACTCTGGAATCGGTCCTCTGCCGTTTCCTCGAGCCGTTCGAGCCGTTCGAGCCGTTCGAGCCGTTCGAGCCGTTCGAGCCGTTCGAGTCGTTCGAGCCGTTCGAACCGTTTGTTTGCTCCACACCCGGAATAATAATTTCATCCTCAACAGCAGCCACTACTGTTGTGGATGACGTTGATGCTCCTGCAGTGCTCGGAGGCACCTCCGTATTGTCCTGAAATTTGAGATAGATAATGAAATATTTACTATGGATTAACCATTTGCGAAAAACACACAAAATATAGACACTGAATATAGATTCATACACAGATATACATATACTCCTGTACAAACACGTGTATATATATTGTATCTTGAATTTTTGCAGATACCAGGAACAGAAGAGGCATGATTGGAGATAGCGGAAGGCTACAAGAACAAATGGAATTTCCTCCATTGTATTGGTGCGATCGACGGGAAACATATCCAAATTGAAGCTCCTCGAAATAGTGGAAGTATATATTTCAATTACAAGGGGACATTCAGCATTGTGCTTATGGCCATCGTAGATGCAGAATACTGCATTATCTATGCTGATGTGGGATCACAAGACCGAATCTCCGATGGTGGAGTCTTCCATAACACCAAATTTTATGAGAAATTAATAAAAGGCGAGCTAAATATTCCACAGCCGAGATCACTGTTAGGAGGAACAATTCGTAGCCCCTTTGTTCTAGTAGCGGACGATGCTTTTGCATTAAGCCACCATTTAATGAAACCATTCCCTGGTTCGCATGAAAGCGGTTCGATTGGCAGAATTTATAACTATAGATTAAGCAGTGCTAGGCGAGTGGTGGAAAATGTGTTTGGTTTGCTAGCTACGGTGTTCAGAGTTTTTCGTAAACCAATACAATTGGAACCCGCGAAAGTTGAGAGTATAGTGCTGGCGTGCGTACACCTTCACAATTTCTTGAGACGGAATACAGAATCAAGGCAACTGTACACACCGCCAGGCAGATTTGACTCTGAAAATTCAAATAGGGGGGACATTATGCCAGGTAGTTGGCGAGAGGGTACAGAAGGCACAGGCTTTCTGAACCTTCAAAATATAGCCAGGAGGCCACCTGGAGGCTGCAAGGAAATTCGAGACGAATTTGCCCGATATTTTATATCACCAGAGGGGAGCGTACCATGGCAAAATGAAGTTTCTTGAAAATGCTTAAATTCTTAATATAATTCAAATAGGAGGGAAAGTACTATTGCCCGGCCGAAAGAAGATCCCTAGCAGGCGGTCTCGGGCGATACAGTCCGTCGCTATGACGATTGGTCGAGTCACCTATTTGGTCACACTTTTAAAGACGGGGCACACGTATTTTGGTTATTGGCTGAAGTAGGCACATACGTTGTCGCACCGCGCGACGAAGAAAGTGAACAAAACACATCGAGATCGAGTGGGATAGAGCGATCTGAATGACGAAAGGCAAAGAAATAGCGTAGGCATCTCAGACGGTGAATCATTAATATATAATAACATAAAAATATCCTTATTTTTCACAATATGTTTAGGAAAGTATTATCCTGATACCAAACCAATGATAATACTTTCCTGAACAAATTGTGAAAAATAAGGAAATTTTTATGTTATTATATATTAATGATTAACCGTCTGAGATGCTTACGCTATTTCTTTGCCTTTCGTCGTTCAGATCGCTCTATCCCACTCGATCTCGATGTGTTTTGTTCACTCTCTTCGTTACGGAAGCGCCTACGCGCCACCTTCCTGCACAAGCGTGTAGTGTTGTTTCTGAGAGCACCACCGACCCACTCACCGAGCGGTGAGTGGCAAATTTCGGCTCTGTGCCACCGATCCACCGAGTGGTGTGTGGCATAGCAGCGCCGTGGCCGGCGAGTTGAGGTTATGTGTCATGCGATTCTGATTGGTTGATTGCGGTAGGACTAAGATATTCGTTGGCTCTGAGGGAATCGACTGTTACGAGCCGGGGCTGCGGCAACGCGAGAGGCCGGCGAGAAGGGTATTTCCCAAGGAATATGGTTTATGAGTTTGTTAGTTAGGTGCGCGGACGAACCTGATGCGAAATCAGGGAGCCGCTAGGATTATTGACGGCGAGGACGAACCTGATGCGAAATCAGGGAGCCTCTAGGAATGGAGTCACACGCGGACGAACCTGATTCGAAATCAGGGAGCCGCAGGAGGGTGAAACGTCGTGAACGAACCCGATGCGAAATCGGGGAGTCACTAGGATAAAGTTCACAGACGAACCTGGTGCGAAACCAGGGAGCTGTTAGGAGGTTGGATTATTCACAGACGAACCTGGTGCGAAACCAGGGAGCTGTTAGGAAGTTGGTAGATTTACAGACGAACCTGATGCGAAATCAGGGAGCTGTAGGATACGGACGAACCTGATGCTAAATCAGGGAGCCGTAGGAGGGTGAGGTTTCGTGGACGAACCCGATGCGAAATCGGGGAGCCACTGGGTTGGTGAAGATTCCTTATTTTGGATGAAAGGTTGCGAACGAACCTGATGCGAGATCAGGGAGTCGCGGGAAATGTTAGTAATGCCTCGTAACTCTTAATTAATATTTGATACAACTCGAGCGGTAAAGTTGTATCAGTGGGTGAGTGCTACTAATATTATAAGGATCACTGGGTAAAAGATGGGTTTAACGAATCTACTCGATTTACACGTGAACACCATTCGTATATTCAATAATCAGTTATTGTACAAATGTAAGTGTCGCGATTAAATAATTAAATAAAGTGTGTGAGTTACCACTAGTTGCACGGTGTTGACGCACTGGCGATGCGGGGCGTAAGAGGGCTATTTCGAAGTGCCAAATAGAATATAAACCGGACTCGCGGATTCTATGAGGTTAACTATGATTCTGAAGGAGACTTTAGCTCGATCTAACTGAATATAACCAACTCTGTACGAGCGTGACACGACGTTACACTACGCGTGACTGTACTGCTTTTAACCAACGAGGGTTGAAACCAAAGGGTTTATATAGTCCCAAAATGGGTGGGGATTCATTAGAAATCTCCATATAAGGAAATCCGTATGGTCGTCGTGTCACTCCCGTTCCCATGATCGTGATCCAGATGGTCGAGATCATGACCCCCTTAGTGGTATGTGATAAACAAAAAGGCTTTTAGGGCGTTTTCCCTTCGCAGACGCGCGCTCGAAAGATGGTTGAGAGCGGCGTATGGAAGAATTCCACATACGTAACATCTCCCCCCTTAGACAAAACATCGCGATTCTCGTGATGCTTTTCAAAAGAAGGGAAAACGCCCCACAAATCCTTTTATAAGAAAAGTGTAAAAGAGAATTGACGGGTGTAGTGTGGTGTAATTAGTGTACTTATCGCTAGGTATTGCCGGGTGTAGGAGTTTAGTCGTCGCTGGGTAAAGTGTAGCCAAGCTGCAACCAGTGTTCTATGACGTCCAGTGGTGGTTGTCCGGGTAGCCGGTCGAGTGACAGCGTTGCTGTGAGGCCGTCCGGCGTTGATTGGACGTTGGCGAGGAGGCCTTTCCTTCTCGCCATAACCATCTCGGCGATCTGCGTCGTCCTCTGGAGCGGTCGGCGGGAACGTAGTTTAACTCCCCTCAGCTGAATCCTTACTGTCTGCCAGGGGAGGGCATGGAACCGGGGTGGCAGGGACCGCAATTCGGTGACGGGGCCGTCCATGGCTATGCCATAGTCACCTAAGAAGGTGGTGCAGGTGGTTCCGTTGATTTTGATGATTTCGCCACGGAGCCATCCCTTCCTATCAAACTTTATTGTCACGAATCGTCCCGGCTTGATGCTGTCCATCGTTGGCAGACACAAATGCTGTCTCGACTCCATATAGTTGTTCAGGTCGCGTAATACGACCTTTGCTGCCTCCGCATATTTGTCCAAGCAGACCCAGAATGTGGCGGGGTCCTCCACGTACATCACCAAGCAGCGGCATGTTTTCCCGAGGTCGTGCACCGAGATGGTTCTCATGTCTGCGTTTTTTCGTGATGATCTGCTCCCCAGGTGTCCAATCCCTGATGTTTTCGTCCGTCACCTCCTTGATGTCCAGCCAATCCGGAATGCGCTTTGCAGCACTTCTACTAGTTGTTTGGGTCCCCGCTGCCTTGGATGTGATTTTGCGGGTCGAACAGCTTCGACCTTTTCGGACGAGTCCTCTAGTGCTGTGGCTATACGGCCTTGGTGACAATACGGTACCCACTCGAGGTAAAGTTTCCCAAAAACCGTGGTGTCCTGTCTGAACTGCGATGGTCCTTTTACTTTCTTCTGGAGTGGTTTGTGTAGCAATGTTCTTAGACATGGAGACTAGGTTTGTACTGAGTTAAGGGGACTGATGCCCTGCTTTTATAGGGAAGAAACCCTTATCTCGCCCCCACCCTGAAACTATTCGTGTAGCGGAGGGGGTTTCTCGTGGGAGTGATTTCATCCCCTTAGAAGACGGTGGCGCACGGGCTGTGATTTTCGGATGTAATTGGTATATCTATTGGTGTTTCTTGGTTCTCTTTAGGGGATTCTGTTTTATTGTTGTGTTGACGAGGTTTGCATTTTATAATCAACATTATATTTACTATAATCAGTATTACTACTATGCCTCCGATACAGGAAAAGGTTGAGATCTGTACTTGTCGAATGGATGTTTGATGAGTTGCGAAATTCCTAGCTCGTTGTTCTATTTCGGTAAGTGATAGTGCTGTCGGCAGATCCTCCCATTTTGTTGGTTTCTGCTCGTTCACTTTCAAGGCCTCAAAATGATACTCGGTAACCTCTGGTATAATTATTGATAGATTATAAGGTTTAGAGGGGTAATATTCGATATTTTGCGAGGCATCAATGGTTTCTAATGTTTTTAGTTGTACTGAATCTATTGTTGCTTGGCAACCGGGTTGTAGTCTAAAGACTCCAATCGCAGTGATATTTCGTGTTATCGGTTTCTTTCCTTTGCAATAAATTTGTGCCTTTTTACTTTCTGGCATGAAATAAAGCCATGTAGTTGGTGTATTTAGAGTTTGCCAGTATGGTTTGACTTGTGTGATCAGTTTAATGGTACAAGTGTTCCAATTTATTGAAGCGGGGTTCAATAACAGAGTAGATTCGCAAGTTGGTTGTCGATCTGCTTGGTATACTGGTAGGGTAGTTGGTCCCAAAAATTGGTTGTGGTGAAACCGGCAAGTCTTAAAATATTCTTCCGTTGGGGAAAAATATTGCTGTTCATCTGATGAGACGGCAATGAACTGGATTTGTGGCTGTATATACGAAATTACCTTTTTTGTTCCAAGGTTGTGTGTCGATGGACATGGATATATTTTATATAAGCTGTAAGTTTTTCGCTCTAAAAGAGGTATGGTGAGTTCGAAAAGTATCCTTCCCTTTGTGAAAATTACGTTTAAATTTGTTATTTTTTCAATTTGTTCCGTGAGTAGTTCTTCGGGTGTTAGGGGAAATTCATACGCAAGTGTTTCCTTAATCCGTTGAGCTGATCTCAATAATTGTTCAGGCGAAAGAATAGCGGGGTGTAGAATGCCTTGTTTTGCTAGCAAAATTGCGTCTATTAGCAACAGCAAGTTGGTGTTGTAATCTTCCAACCCTCTTTCTATTTCAATTACGGAGTCCCTGATGGATGCTTCGAAGCGTAACTTGTTGATGTCTGACTGCGTCTCTTGTAATGCTTCGGAGTGTAGGGCCATCGTTTTCGTTAGTTGAGATATGATTTGAGTTAAATTAACTAACCTCGCATGTGTGAGTGAAAATTCTCCTTTTATGATATGCGTTTGATTCGCTATTATTTCGGTAATGTCGCGTTGATCCTTATAAACTTTGTTTAATTCGCGGTTGTAGTATTCTGCGTCTTCTTGTGATAAGGTTCCAAATAACATTTTACTGAGAGTGCCGATGAATCCAAAAGGTACGCTACGCCGTGGGGATGGTTTTTTAAGATGTGTGGTGTCACCTATTGCGGTGCGTATCAAGTTGCTATAATGTAAAGTATTTTCTTCCTTCTTGATTAACCGAGGTCCCAATTCTTTGCTGAGACAATTTATGGAATCATGACGGTTGCAGAGTTGATTCATCGCTGAGATATGGTGCTTTACATGTGGAGCATAGCTGAGATACCGAATAACATCCAGAAATCTGACTACCCATACAGCACACTCCGTTGCCCGAGGCTTGCAGGAAGGTTCCATGGGGGTTGCCGTGGAATGTTGCCTCGGTGCGGACATAGGAACCTTCCTTGAACATTGCAGCCATGTGGCGGTGGAACATTGCCACTTGGAACCTTCCTGCCAGCCTCATGGAACGTTCCGGCCATTCCCTGGCAATGGTCACGGAACGTTCCGGACATTCTCTGGCAATGGTCACGGAACGTTCCGGACATTCTCTGGCAATGATCACGGAACGTTCCGGACATTCTCTGGCAATGGTCACGGAACGTTCCGGCCATTCTCTGGCAATGGTCACGGAGCGCTCCGGCCATTCTCTGGCAATGGTCACGGAGCGCTCCGGCCATTCTCTGGCAATGGTCACGGAGCGCTCCGGACATTCTCTGGCAATGGTCACGGAGCGCTCCGGACATTCTCTGGCAATGGTCACGGAGCGCTCCGGCCATTCTCTGGCAATGGTCACGGAGCGCTCCGGCCATTCTCTGGCAATGGTCACGGAGCGCTCCGGACATTCTCTGGCAATGGTCACGGAGCGCTCCGGACATTCTCTGGCAATGGTCACGGAACGTTCCGGACATTCACTGTCAATGGTCACGGAGTTTTCAGGACCTTCTCTGGCAATGGTCAGGCAACTTTTCGGACATTTTACAATAAAGGTTCCAGAATCGATTCTTATATCGACTTTTCTCTAATTGCTATCAATAATAATTATTGTAGGTGAAGATTACTGTATATGTACATATTTTTTACAAAATTCTTATGGAAAAAGGAGAAACATTTATACACACCATTGATTTGTTAAATAAATCAGCTACACATTTTTTACATTCACACACACTATATTATTTAGAGTAGGAAGTTCAAAGTTTTTCCTTAATATACAAGGAAGATTTTCAGCAATTTCCAAATTGATTATTAACTAATTGTAGAAGATATGACAATATATAGTATACATAATTCTCGCATGGCGCCAACTGTCAACGCGAGTGCTAAAATTGCTAAATATCGCATTAGCTGATACATGGCGGTTGACTGATGGTGGCGCGCGAGATTTAGATATATCGTTATATCTTCTACAATTATTTATCAATCAGTGTGACAATTGGTGAAAATCTTCCTTGTATATTAAGAAAAAACTGTGTCGCTGCAAGTTATATGTACCTTAAGGGGGTAGACACGGGTAGGGGAGCGGCGGCCGTCGCTCCCGTCTGAGCGATCGAACTTCCCCCGGGGTACGCAGTGTGCCCCGGCCCGGCCGCGCGCTACCAAGCATTGCGCGGCGACCGGTTGGGAGCTCGATCGCGGGGTCGCGGGGCGGGGGTGTCGGGGGACACCACCGCCCTAGCAGCAGCGACCCCGGAAGGGGCGACTCGGGCGCGTGATCCGTCGCGAGTCGCCGGTCCCGGAGAATATTGCTGGGGGAGGTTGTCATACTCCCCCAGGGACGACCCCGTTCAGGGGACCTAGCGCGGGGCTGCATTGAAGCGCAAGGGGGGAGGGTAGCGAACGTATCGCTTGTTTGATCTCGCGTCCAAATCCCTCCCCTCGGGCGCGCAGCTCCGCGCGCGAGGTAGATCACCTTGGTGGTTTTAGTGGGTTCGAGTCCCACATAACCCCCTGCCCGCCCCCGCGGGCGGGGGGTATCCGTGGGGATTTCCACCAAGTAAAACAAAAAAAAAAAAAAAGGTAGACACGGGTAATGCAGCGCGCTGTATACCGACACAATCTGGCCCAAAACATGGGTTTGGGATATTACGTTGTTTGTCCTTATATGAGCACATTTTGGGCTGGGCGAGGTCTCATTCGGAAGATGAAGGTTCAGTGCAGCGCGCTCTGGTCATGGTTCGACGAGATTGTGTTGATATGTAATAATATGAGTGTCCAAAGTAGAGAAAAAATCGACAAAATACACTCGCAGATTCTAAGTATTGGTAGGTCACTAAAAGAGTTTTGTGACTCAAACGAGGACCAGAGCGCGCTGCATTGAACCTTCATCTTCCGAATGAGACCTCGCCCAGCCCAAAATCTGCTCATATAAGGACAAACAACGTAATATCCCAGACCCATGTTTCCGGCCAGATTGTGTCGGTATACAGCGCGCTGCATTACCCGTGTCACGTGGCGTGTTTACCTCCTCAAGTATTTTTAGGCCACTAAAAGAGTTTTGTGACTCAAACGGTGAGCAGAGCGCTCCGCATGGAATCTGCCTCTTTCGAATGAGACCTCGGCTAGCCAAAAATATGCTCATATAAAGACTAAAAACGAAAAATCCCAAACCTATGTTTTGGGACAGATTGTGTCGGTATACAGCGCGCTGCATTATCCGTGTCTACCCCCTTGAAAAGCATGGGTTATTTCCAGTATTACTTTTTAATTAAATATTATTACCCTTTTTAACATAAGGGTTTTGTGCATACATTTTACGGCTTCGCTAGAGTTCTCTGAGTTCTATGTTTCAAGTCTCATAACGATCCGTTAATATTTACTCAAGATATTGTAATTTATGTTTACGTGAAGGCTATGTTTACGTGAAGGCGAGCACGGCGCACACTGGGGCAGATCGGGTCGAATCGCGACTAAGTCCTTTTACAAAAATATCACCACACTGCAATTCTTTTTACGGGTAGTTGATTGAACATTTGGATCATAATGTAGCATGATTATTTTTCACATACAAAAATTTTTAACACGACTACGTGTTTTCGAAGAGGGCAATCTCGAAATTCTTCACAATTAGGATTGTTATTTAAAGCTTTCTTGTCATTAAACTAATTTTTGGTGGGATTATGTGTTGAGGTGCTTATTGGAAGTGTACCAAATTTCATTTTCATAAAAACAACGAAGAAGAAACAACAAATATAAATGAATTGAACGAAGGCGGCTTGTAATATTTTTTCAAATTAATTAAAATATGTTTGTGAAATAGTTTCGAACTAACATAAATAAAGATTTTATAACTATTAAATTTTATAGGATTTCAAATTTATTTAGAAATACAGTTAGACAAACAAGTTTCATTAATTATTCAGTAACAACAACATCACAAATATACGTCCTAACTGAATGAAATGAAAAAATAAGGAAGAAATACATGATTTCAGTCAGAAAATGTTTTGTACCGCGTTTCGGACCGATTTGCCCCACTGTGCGGCGACGGCGGGCACGGACACCAGGCCCTGTCATAAACAGGGCCAGCGCGAGGATAGTGGCTCCTTCATGCAAGAAAATGTTTAGCGCCCCAAAATTTTTTGCCCCTGGTTTCTATTTAATATGTTATGCCTTTACGGAGTACAAAACAAACATTACATTAACATTTTGAGTATGTGGGAGTTGTATTCCTTTATTATTAAGCGTGCGGTATAGTTTCTTATGCGGCACATAACTTCCATAATGGGTTCCGCCGGATATAACAAATTAGTCTAGGCCCCCTGCGGACTTTTCGCAAACTGCGGCGACGAAGGGACTTTCCGAAGGGACTGACCGAGGAAAGTCAGTCTTCGAATTACCTCCACTCGTAGCGGAGCTCGTCACTCCAAAATTGTTTTGTGTTTCTGTTTTAAAGTGCAAATGGACAATATGTCAAATGTAAGTATTAAAATTGTATAATATTAAACACGGTGATTCTCCCGCCTCGCTGAGTTTCGTGGATTTCGACGCACAAAAATATGTTTGCGTATATTATTCGCGGATAAATATAATATATACCTACATGTTCAAAATTAGGTCAGTAGAAAAATAGGGTTACGTTCAGGGTTGCCACCTCTCCGGTTTTGTCCCGGAGACTTCGGGTTTCGAAGCAAATCTCCGGGCTCCGGTTTTACTGAATAAATCTCCGGGTTGTAGAAAAAAAATGAGATAATAAGAAAATGTGGTATTATACAATGGTATCAATTTTATATACAAAAATAGATATTAGGTAATTCAAAAAACAGATACTTATAAATTCTGAATTGTTTGAGCTTAAAATAATCGCACATCTCTGTTGTCCGGATATTCGAGAACAAAACTTTTTTTGCTTTTTCCATCGCCGCGTTTATATTGGAATCTCCGGGTTGGAATGTGTGGCACTCCGGAATTTCTATGGTGATAAGGTGGCATCCCTGATTACGTTACGGATGAATTACCTCTATTCGTACACCACGTTTCATAATTTTTTGAATTTCCGGGTTGCCGAACGTTCCTTGTTAGCGAGGCGCGGCTTATTATTGACGGCATTGCCGTTGAGGACTTCAGCGAGAGAATCACCCTGTATGTTCATAGAATCTTACTATTTTCAATAAAATAATACATTCATTATATCATTTCCAGTTAAAAGATGCACTTGACCATGTGGGAGCGTCCAGTGCCCTTGAAGAAAACCCTATGAAGGAGGAGGAGAAAAAGCAGGAGGAGAAGCAGAAGCAGGAAGGAGAAGTGGGAGCGCCCGCAACATCGGGCGATAAGAAATTGAAAAAAGTAAGTAATTATGCGCAATACTAAATACTATATTCTTTTGTTCGTAATAATGTACTTTTGCCCGGTCGAAAGAAGATCCCTAGCAGGCGGTCTCGGGCGTTGCAGTCCGTCGCTGTGACGATTGGTCGCGAGTCACCTATTTGGGCACACTTTTAAAGACGGGGCACACGTATTTTGGTTATTGTCTGCAGTAGGCACATACAGTGAGTGTAAAAAGTATTCGTACACCCTTTAAAATCGCATAACTTTTTTCAAATTAATCCAAACAACTTGATTTTTTTGAGAAGCTAGAAGGATTAGTTTGCTAAATGATGTGATTCGTCGTTTTGAAAAAAATGAACATTGTCCGAATAGGAAAAAAAATAGTAAAGGTCGTTTTTTAAACTTTTTTTGTGAACCTGTAATGAAAATTCAAAAAAACCCGTTTGTAGATTTAAGTAAGTTATATACGTGCCTAAAATTTCATCAAAATCGGTTAACGTTGCTCTGAGTTATGAACGCTTAAAGATCGCAGAATAAGGTCGAAAATTGCGGATATTCCCGAAATCACATCATTTAGCAAACTAATCCCACTAGCTTCTCAAAAAAAATCAAGTTGTTTGGATTAATTTGAAAAAAGTTATGCGATTTTAAAGGGTGTACGAATACTTTTTACACTCACTGTATGTGCCTACTGCAGACAATAACCAAAATACGTGTGCCCCGTCGTTAAAAGTGTGTCCAAATAGGTGACTCGCGACCAGTCGTCACAGCGACGGACTGCATCGCTCCTCGAGACCGTCTGCTAGGAATCTTCTTTTAACCGGGCAATAGTACCTCTGTCGAAGACGAATTGAACAATGTGATATACGATAATATTTGATTGCACGTGAGATCTACGGTTTATCAATATTTCACGATTTGTAATCTAACAAAATATGGTATATTGTATCAATTTGTCTCAGAAAGAGCTTCAATATTATGAATAAAATAATATAGCATTGCATTTAATGATATTAATTGACCGTATGTTATTCCGGTTCTGTCCGAATATTTTTGGGATTCACTATATGTACTGGTAGAAGTAGAAAATGTAATTTTTATGGTACTGTTTCAGATGTATAAGGCCATGAAGTGGCTGGCGTACCGGTACCATCTGGAAACCGACAGAGGAGGTGCCTGGCGCGGTGGCGGCAGAAGCCAAAACGGATTGGTCAGAGGAGGAAGACACGGGGATGCATACAGACAAGGAGAAAGCAGCCGGGGAGGATGGGGCGAAGGGAGTAGAAGCCGGGGGCGGTGGGTTCGAGAAGGAAGCGGCCGGGGGGGTTGGAGCCAAGGAGGAAGAGGCCGGGGGGGTTGGGGCCAAGAAGGAAGAGGCCGGGGGGGTTGGAGTCAAGGAGGAAGAGGCCGGGGGGGTTGGAGTCAAGGAGGAAGAGGCCGGGGGGGTTGGAGCCAAGGAGGAAGAGGCCGGGGGGGTTGGAGCCAAGGAGGAAGAGGCCGGGGGGGTTGGGGTCAAGGAGGAAGTGGCCGAGGAGTCAATTTGTGTTTAATACAAAAAATTTTTACAAATTAGGACAATAAAAAAAATTGTGTATTTATAAATGTAAATCATGAGTTTTATTTATGGAAAAGTACCTTTACAAACAATTTTTGTTTCCGCAAACATTAAATATACAAACTTCCTTGTTACACGAGTCCTTCAGGTCCATCCCGTGTTCGCTGTCCTCGCGTCGCTTTCTTTCGAATAGACGATTCAGCGGAATCGCCTCGCGTTTAGCGGTCACGTTGCGCTGCAGCACCTTGACAGAGTAAAGAACACCGCGAATCACCCTAACCGCTCAGTGCGATTCAGAAAAGTCCCTTCAGTACGTAACATCCTTTTTCATCTTGTTAAACTTGCGCCGGTGTGGATCGACTCGCGTGATTCTAAGATCCGCGAGTACATGTGCCAATGCAGGCACATGTGACCACTGACAGAATCAGTGGTACCGCACTTTACAATGCGGGGCGACATATGACCGATAAAATCTATCATTTCCTTTGTCACCTTTTCGGTTATCTTATGCTTGCGTCAATCGACTCGCGTGATTCTAACATCCGCGAGTACATGTGCCAATGCAGGCACATGTGACCACTGACAGAATCAGTGGTACCACACTTTACAGCGTGGTGCAACGACGAGAATAGCCCCTCTCTTCAAATTTAGTTATGCATATGTCGCAAGGGTATAACGTAATTCTGAGTTTCGTTTCTTTTTATAGACCACATTTTACATTTTATTTGTGAAACCGGCCAATAATATAATCGCGTCCCTTCGGAAACAATAAAAACTTTTAAAACTGAAGATGGACAGGGTTCCTCAAACAGATTATCGGCAACTACTTTCCGTTTGTGACCTATTACAATGACCTGTTCCGTCCGTACTTGCACTATATTTACAATGCGAATGATCGTTCCATCCTTCAGCAAGAAACAATTATTTCGATTGTCATCGCATTGTATATAATACCCATCACTTTCCAATTTTTTGTACTGCGTCACAGTTTTGTTTGGGAAAATGGGTAATAGTGGTCCATTGTGATGGGAACGTTTACAAATATATTTTCCCGGTATTGCTGATGATTTTAGAATCGATCCCCGCTGCAATTCTCCATAACGTCTTGCCAATTGCTGTAATGGTTTATCGGATTTTCTAATTAACTTCTTTAAACTACCTAAAAAGTTTTCGAAAGGAAATGCACTAAAATTATCTAACACTCCAAATTTTCGCACGTCATTGCACAAATGGAGTAAATTATGGATATTATGAGAAATATATTGTTTCCCATACAATATCTCGAAATTTTCAACGAAGTATTCCAATAATTCTTCAGCGTATTTAATATTCTCCTCACTATTAATTAACATAGGACTAACTAACACACTGATAGCCACGTGCAGTGTTAAAAAATGTTCGTATATATCTTTCGCGAGTACACTCTTGAGTACAATAGGACCCGTGTACAGTAGAAATTGCCGAAATTCCGTGGCTTTCCAGTAACTGAGGTCCATCAAACTTCTCGGTTTTCGCGAAAACTCACGCGGGACAGAAATTCCAGCCAATATTAAATGTTCAGATATCACATTCTTAGCTTGTCCACCAATCCTTACGTTTAAAGGTCCCTTACTCCACAATAGCAACAGCTTCTTCATAACTCCCAAACAAATTAAGTGCATATAGTCTAGGGGCACGTTTGATACTAACCCAATATTTGGCACTTTTAACAGACTACTTGTACCTTTATGGTAATCTTCGTCGGTTTGCCGTAGAAAATCTTCGTCTGTCCTCAGTGTATCAGGCACTTCGTTGTAAGGGAAACACGTAGTTCTCTGAACTGATTTCCCAACAATTGTGCATTTGGAACTGCTCGAAAAGCCTGTATGGCCTTTTGTATATAATATAAATGATTTTGCTGGAACATCACAGATAATTTTGGTTAACCTAATACAAAATTTATAAGTATCATATATAAATCCATTGTTTATAAAATATGATATTTCATTAATGAATTTGTCCAACAGCTCGTTGGATGATTCTGGTTTTTTATTCCCATAATAGATTCCAACAATCTGTATGTGTTTCAAAATCGTATCCGCTACTAATATGGGCCAGAAACTGTTGGAGGAGGACCGTGACAACGGCAAGCCATCAATATTTAAAGACAGGTCTATATACTGTACGCTAATATTTGCCTCAACGTACATTTGGGCATAACATTTTAACATCTGTTCTACACCAAGATGTAAGTAATCTCCCCCTTGTATTTTGGTACAATTACTTGTACGGGGAGTATGTAATAATGTCCTGGCATCTTTCGGTAATAAGCATTTGGGCACGTACGATAAAAAAATGCTCAACAGTTCGTTGATGGCTTTATGCGTAATATTATTTCGTAGTGCCCAGTTGGACAAATCCTGTCTTAATGTCGCAGGACTCTCCGGTTCATTGTAATCAACAATATCATTCGCTGATTCATCATCGGATGTGTCAGAATCCATTATGCAATGATAGTAGTCATTATTATCATCAAATAATGAATGACTGTCTTCTTCTTCATCACTTTCACAAATATCATTGCTGTGTATATTCCTCAAATGGTCATTGTCGGTGCACGGTACTTCATCACAAGACTCGTACAGTTCCTGCGAACTATTAACTTCAGAATTTTTATATTCCAAGTACCGTGAGGAGGTAGGAAGCTCATCAATTGCCAATTCCGCATCAGATTGATTTCTTTGGCTATCAATATCCTTCAAATATTGATGAATTCTCCTCCTTTGATGTCTATCAGAACATTGATTATAATCTTTCCTAATACGTTTGTTGTCCGCCATAATAACCTGAACATATTTCATGTACAAATGAGAAGTTAATTATAACAATTTGTTAAAAACTATATGGCTGTACTACGGTATGACCCAAGCAACGGAATGAACTGAAATTTTGAGGGGTTGGGCGGGAGGGGGAAAGAACCTCTAATATAAAATTTAAGCTGCGGCTATTTGTTAGTTTCTGAGATATTAATAAAAAAAATTTCGACATAATACATTGAAATTTACCTACAGGGACTTTTGAAAATATTCGGACACTTTTTAAAATCGCATAACTTTTTTAAAATTAATCCAAACGACTTGATTTTTTTTGAGAAGCTAGAGGGTCATTCCACGCAAAGTCGAACACTTTTCGGAATAACATTTCGGATTTTGGTGCAACTTGGATATGTTGTAGTCTTTAGGGTGATTTTTCGAAATGTCAAAAATTGTGGATGTTACAGCTCTCTGAAATATAGTGCTTACTATTTTTCCAAAAATTATTACTCTGGAACTAATAAACTGATAAAAATGACCTGTTGGGTGCTTACAGAGGAGATATAAGAGTACCCAATAAGTTGCCATTGTTCAATGGAAACCACGAGAAGGAGGTGAGTATTCTTCCATCGGGAGAGGATGGGTGGGATGTGATGGGATTATGTTAAAGGATAAATATTTTATCGTACCTTTGAGCGTCTTTTGCAGTTTTAGACATTAGCTTTTAAATGAGACACTGTATTCGTTGGTATAAATGAATGAAAATTTCGCGTTCCAGAAATTGTTTTTGCAATCTATTGAGGAATAGAACAATATAAAAAACATTCACGATTATTAATAGAGAGACGTGGACTTGCAAAAACAATTTCTGGAACGCGAAACTTTCATTCATTTATACCAACGAATACAGTGTCTCATTTAAAAGCTAATGTCTAAAACTGCAAAAGACGCTCAAAGGTACGATAAAATATTTATCCTTTAACATAATCCCATCACATCCCACCCATCCTCTCCCGATGGAAGAATACTCACTTCCTTCTCGTGGTTTCCATTGAACAATGGCAACTTACATGTTTCAAACAATAAGTGCCATCGACAGAGAGTGGGTTTCCAGTAACTATTAACGGTATTAAACCTTGCAGCGGACCTCATTAATTAATACAGTATATATAAATGTCAGGTATAGTCGCTTGGCCGCTGCGAGTACCGCACGGCCCGAGCGACCAGTCGAGCCGGTGTGATTTGACGCAGCGTTACATTCAATTAATTTTCATTTCGCTAATTTTAAAACGTCCACGCTCTTCGAAACCTGTCCGTAAAGAGGAAAAACAGGGCTTTATCCTCCTATTTTTACAAAATTTTTAAAAACGTGCCTTCACCTATAAAATTACATTTGTTAAGAACAATTGCTAAATAAATGGTCAAATATTCGTTTTTATTAAGTGAAATAATTTTTATTGGGTACTCTTATATCTCCACTGTAAGCACCCAACAGGTCATTTTTATCAGTTTATTAGTTCCAGAGTAATAATTTTTGGAAAAATAGTAAACACTATATTTCAAAGAGCTGTAACATCCACAATTTTTGACATTTCGAAAAATCACCCTAAAGACTACAACCTATCCAAGTTGCACCAAAATCCGAAATATTATTCCGAAAAGTGTTCGACTTCGCGTGGAATGACCCTCGAAGGATTAGTTTGCTATGTGACATGTTTTGTCGATTTGGAAAAAATTGCAATTGATCGGAATAACGAAGAAAATAGAGAAGGTCATTTTTTAAACTTTTTTTGTGATCCTGCAATGAAAATCCAAAAAACCCGTTTGTAGATTTAGGTAAGTTGTGTACATGCTGAAAATTTCATAAAAATCGGGTAACGCTGCTCTGAACTACAAACGTTTAAACATCGCAGAATATGTTTGAAAATCGCTGATTTCGGGAATTTCCGCGATTTTCAACCATATTCTGCGATGTTTAACCCTTTGGCATACAACAACGTGTGAGACCCGTGGTAGCGGGATCGGGCCAAAAATGAAAAGCACCTGTGGGACCCGTGGTGGCGGAATCGGGCCAAAGATGGAAAGCACAGGTGGGTCCCTTGGTACGTAAGCAATAAAGGGTAGGGATACGCCTCGCGGGGACTCGACGCGTGCCTCACCTCCGGCGTTGGTTTGGCCGCGGCCAAAGGCTTGTATCTTGTATGCCAAGGGGTTAAACGTTTGTAGTTCCGAGCAGCGTTACCCGATTTTTATGAAATTTTCAGCATGTACACAACTTACCTAAATCTACAAACGGGTTTTTTGGATTTTCATTGCAGGATCACAAAAAAAGTTTAAAAAATGACCTTCTCTATTTTCTTCGTTATTCCGATCAATTGCAATTTTTTCCAAAACGACAAAACATGTCACGTAGCAAACTATTCCATCTAGCTTCTGAAAAAAACTCAAGTCAAGTATTAGAGGTTCTCTCCCCCTCCCGCCCAACCTCTCAAAATATCAGTTCATTCCGTTGGTAGGGTCATACCGTAGTATATCCAACTATATACTTGAGATGATCTATCAGCAGTGGTACTTACCAGATGTTTTCTGCGAGACAATGTAATTGGCAATTGTGGACAATGCACGTCCAGAATTGAAACGTGGTTCGCGCCGTGATACCACGATTTTCAAATATATATAACAAAACACTAATACGAAGTATAAAAAGTAGTGATGGGAATGATACCGCTCAAGCAGTATCGATACCTAGCGGTGAAGTATCATGGCAGCTCAAGCATGTATGAGTATCGTAGGTATCAAAAGGTATCGATACCTAAATGATACCTACTCAAAAGGTTCGATGCTTTGTAGGTATCATCATCGTGGCTGGACATGGTATCGATACTATTCGAACCCGAAATAAGCATGCCATAGGAATCGAAACAGAAATGAGTACTTGGAAAGAATCGTTTCCCAAATGATACCTACAAACTCTCGGTCCTTGAAGCTCGACTGCGTTGGGGTTCTACGAGATGCCAGATGGCGAGGACACCCCCCCCCCCGGGGATAACTCACCGAGTGTTGCGACGTTCGACCCTCGAAATGGTTGGAATACCCATTAAGAAGAAAGAAATTTTTCAGTTCTACATTTCTCATCAGATCTTTGCTAAACCGACGCCAATAGATTCCTTATGTTTCGCCGATGAAATTAACACCAAGAACGACGTAATTCGGAGCATAATGAAGGAACTTAAATGAAAAATCGATTCATATAATTTCACACTAAGTTCGTTAAAAATAGTCTGATTTACATGATATTTGGTATAATTTTAATTGGGAAAAGGCCAGGAATCCACTGGTCTCACTTCTATATCCATACGATGAAGAATAAAGAATTTCTTAATACGCTAAAATGAATATTTCACCCTCGACTGCGGGGCGCCAACCTCGATTTGCTGCGGTCGACCGAAAATTCGTATCTGTTGCAGAAAAACTGCATTCTTTATGCTTCACCGTATCGATATGGAAGTGATACCGATGGATTTCTTATGTTTTTCCAATGAAAATTATACCAAATTTCATGTAAATCAGACTATTTTTAACGAACTTAGTGTGAAATTATATAAATCGATTTTTCATTTAAGTTCCTTCATTATGCTCCGAATTACGTCGTTCTTGGTGTTAATTTCGCCGGCGAAATATAAGGAATCGATTGGCGTCGGTTTCGCAAAGATCTGATGAGAAATGCAGAATTAAAAGATTTCTCACTTCTTAATGGGCAGGTATACTAACCACTTGGAGGGGTCTTGTTTTCGCCACGTGTTGCCGGGCGTCACGTGTTGTTGCGGATCGTCTATTTCGCTTTCTCTCGTTATATTCATTCTCTTTCCTTGTCCAACTATTCAAGGGTCCCTTAGCCGCCAGACTTTCTACGTCGGACCCCAACGCAGTCGAGACTTTTGTAGGTATCATTTGGGAATCGATTCCATTCGATTCCTAAAGTACTCACTACGGTTTCGATACCTATGCGTGCTTGATTCCGGATCGAATAGTATCGATACTTTACTGTTGCCGTGATACCGATTCGACTCAGTACTCATTTCAGCTGCTACTGGTATCAAATGTCGATACCAAGTACCTACAATTTCGATACGTATCGAACCTTCCAAACGAGTACTTTGGGTATCGAAGTACTTGAAACTCATGAGAAAGACTGGTATCATTCCCATCACTAATAAAAAGGATAAAAAAAGTAAGTATAATATAATGTAAAAAAGAAAGTAACTCTAACTACAAGCGCTGTTAAAAATCAGAGATGTTTGTTCCTTCAGAGTTTACTTCTATTTAACGAGCGATCGCACGCAGGGTTGGCCGAAGGCAGGGACGACAGGGTTGACACGAGCTCTTCGCGCTGAGATAACATGATGTCACATAGACCTAAGTATGTACATATACACTCGAAAGCGTATCTCCACTCACTTGGAGACACTGCTAGTGAAAATTTGGCAACGCAGCGGAATGTCTTCCGCGCTCGAAGCGCGTGACGAGGGTGGTTGCAGGCCGCCAGGCATCCCAGCGTGGGCCCTTCGGAAACTCAGTGTTTATGATACTCGTAATTGCCAGTGAGGCCGTAAAAGAAAGTTTCGAAGGGTAAAAACATGCTTTGTTCAAAATTCAAATAGGAAGCGAACGGAAAGCGCCTTCTTCAAAAATAGCTTTTCTGCCGCGCGTGTCATAAACTGTGCTGACCATTTACACACCAAATGTTCGTATTTGGTCGTGCCGATAGGGTTGCCACCCGTACTTTAAAATAAAGTATCTTACATTATTATAGGTAAAAATACTCTATACTTTTGAATAACAATAAAGTACGCGAAAATACTTTATTTCACAATTAATAATATCATGCGAAACGCAACGCAATATTATTATATTCTATCTGTTCCCGCCACTTCAGCATTTACAGAGAGAGTTTTCTCTGTCATAAATGTGAAGTGGCGATATGAAAGAAACAAGGCCTCTCTCAATCTAATAAAAAACGAATTATTTATATATTTCAATATGAATATTGAGTGCAATGATGCCATTGAGACATTTCAAAATAATACAAATTTACTTTGTAATGCTAAAAGCAATAGAAAATATGTTTGGAAGAAATAAAAACTAATAAGATTAAAATGTACTTTTAATTTGTTGAGCCTACTTTTTGGTATACCTCACGAAAGTAAATGTACGTTATTTTTCTGTAAAAAGGTGGCAAAACCCTACGTACCGTTGGGCCGCTACAGTTTAAAGAATATTCATATTTTATGAAGATGAAGCGCAGGAAAGCAAATTTCCACGCGTCGTCAGCGGATTTCCCGTTTCGATCCTGTGTACCTCCGCGAGGTATCTTGAATAGGTACATCTTGCTACCAGCGAGACCGTAAAATCTTTAGCCTGTTAAAAGAAACTCATTTCGAGTATTGGGAGAAGGGAATTGACAGAAATATTACGACGAAAGTACGCGTCCCGTTGGTTGAAATTCTTTTTCCAACGAAAGGTCGTGTTTAATAGCTTCGGCAAAAAAAATACAAGACACGTACAATTCAGCGAAGGTCCTTAAGAAATAATCCTGGCAAGTCATTTAACTTTGCTAGGATCGGTTCGAAACGTTTTATTACTTTATTGGTAATAGCACAGGTATATCCACATAGGTTCTAAGCCGTAGGGGCGAAAGACGGTTAAAGGGTCCCACAGACCAACGCGATATAACGGGAACCGCAGCGGAAAAGTTCCGGGTTGGCCTGGGGGAACCTTTAACCTGCAGTTAAATCCGCGCGGACAAGGTGACGCAGAAAGTAACAACACAATTAGAGGACACCCAATTATAAAAGGGAAAATGTGAGATTGGTGTGAGTCATGTACAAATGCAAATACCAAGCCCGTGCATACGTTCAAATTAGGCACAAAATGTTGAAATTTTGTCTGTTGCGCTTCATTTTGATAAAACAGCCATTTGAAAATGATCAAATTATTCTGCAAATTATAGTGTTCCCTGAATTTTTACCAGCAGTGTATTTTATCTGAAACGGGGCGCGCCGCTGTCCTTAACAGCTTCCTAAGTTCCTACGACGTTCAATATGTAAATTACCAACAAGAGATAGGCTTATTTTATACAAAATTCTTCACCGAATGTGGTAGTATTTTTTTAAACTCGCGACCTTCAGCCTAAATTCGTTAAATAAATCATTCTTTATAATTGTCATTATTGTAAAAACGACTTTTTAACCTTAAACAAACTTATTCTTTATTTCGCCACTCTTCATTTTTTTGTCGTATTTTCGCCTGTAGAATCATCCCCTAGAATATCCTGGATTATCAGTAAAGTAATACCCTGTATAGGTATGTATTAATACGTATGCCCAAAGTTTCATAACTTCTCTAATTTTCGATATCTTGCCTTGTGTAAGACAATTCAACGTTGTGCGGAGACGGCTGGTCGTTGCATCGTGGGTCTGTTTAGTGTTTATTTACGGTGGAACGGCTACGGCGATGAGTGCAAGCGGCCGTTACAATGTGCGGCCGGCGACGGTCCCACTAGTGCAAGGGAGAAACAGATGCATACTTCTCCCTTGCACTAGTGGGACCGTCGCCAGCCGTTGTCGCCGGCCGCGTATTGGAACGACAGCTTTGCGATGACACGATGCAAGGACGCCTTTGCCGATCATAAAGTGTTTCAAGGGTCGAGGGGTGTGGAAAACCCAACTGGGCCCGTGACTTCGGCACGCGGGCGGTCCCTGCAGAGTTTTCCAAACGAACGGACGCCTGGAGTAGAGATGCAAAGTTCACGTAATTTCAAAATGTAATTGTGTAATAGATTACAAATTATTTTTTGTAATCGTAAATTTAGGTAGTTGACAAATTGGCGTCAACTACGTAAATTTGCGAGAGAGTTCGACCGTCAGCGTTCTTTTTATTCGATTCAATCTCAAAAACCATGCGATCACCTGTTACTTTGTATGATACTCGTCCGAGTGCGATATTATGTTTTTCTGATCGAATTGAAAGAATGCCGACGGTCCGACTCTCCCGCTCGCATGGCCTACTCAGTGGCCGCTCGGAGTGAGAGCGAATCACGGTGGGCAATAATTTGTCACGACGATGCCGTCGATGATCAGTCGAAAGACGATACATTGTTGCGTCTAGGGACGCAACGAAAACGATGGGTCCACGGCGCTACAGTGGGACAAACTGCTCCTTTTTGTGTCAAAATCGTAAAACTCTTGATAGGAATAAGGTAGAGGGATGAAACTTTTTGGACGTTAAAGCTAAGATGTTGCAGATTAAGGGAAAAATGTTTAGAATGTATCAAAAACAAGTTTTGACCTTGAAAACCTAAGTTGAAGTTGACATTTTCGACGAAAATTTCGGTTTTTCCGTTATAATTCGTGGTTGAAGTTTTTCCTTTACTTGTTATACATCATTTCCTATAGATTTTGACGAGTGAATACGTACGTTATTTACTGCAAATATGAATGTGTAATTATAAAGAAATTTACATTTACTTTAAAATACTTTTCTACCAGTTTAACGAAGAAAGCGGATATGACAGCGATGTGTTAAAGCACCAAACCTTGACCATTTTTCTTGTCACCGTTTAGGCATGGCTGTAATTTAAACGCGGTTTATTGCGGGTAATTTGTAACGGCTCTAGGCTTATGTAAGCCAGATGCCGCGGCCCGAGCCTAGACCCCGAAATGTTTGGGTGCTTTGAATGATGTCGCGAAGTTGAGATTTGCCAGACCCGCGATTCGGGGGTGAGAACAGCTTTCCCTTAGATAAAGACATCTTCCCACCATTGCCATATTCTGCACGCCTATTTTGGTATCCAGCCAAGGACAGGGCTTAGCGTTTTCCTTAGCGTCACTGTGTCCGGCATAACCCTTTCTGTAACCCTCACTTTTTGCAACTTTCTTATTTAATTATATAGTGATTATTAAGTTATCCACGAATATATTCATTTTCTTTTCTTAAATATCTCCTACCAAGTTAATTTGGCGCGGCGTGACTTCCCGGGCGAGGAGGAATCAAAAAGGACATTCGGTCGACGATCGTCTAACGCAGGCCTGCCCCATCGGGTGCAAATACCTCCTGAATTTCTGTGACCCGGGCAACAGCCGAGCGCAGGAGTGGCTACGTTGTTAACCACAGCATGGGTTGCGGGAGAACTGCATGAGTGTGCGGCCGTCCTAACAGCCTCGCACACTCACGCAGTTCTCTCACAAATCTCGCAACGGGTAGCAATGGAACAGTCCCGCGCTCGGCTGTTACCCGGGTCCCAGAAATTCAGGAAGTATTTGCACCCGGATGGGGCAGGCCTGGTCTAACGAGTCGGAACATTTAGTCTGCGAGAGAACCTTTCAATATATATATATAGCGTTACAGTTCTGTTATAAGTCAGCAAATATATATCGCTACAGTTTCGTAATAAATCAGCAAATATAATACCTACTCGCCACAGGAGGCAAAGTTATATTGCGCGATCTGTATTGCAATACACGGGTACACTAATACAAATAGTAATTAATTTAATTTCAATATCAGACACTCCTTGATAGAGTGATGCGTGCACGTGAAAGTAATAAATATGCGAGGTGAAGGATTAACTTGACCGCGTCACAATTTGCGAACGCCTGCCGATGGTGCGGGTTTACAACCCCTGCTGTTCGGTTCTTCGGTAGTACCTACCCAGGATGGGCATTATTTAAATGACGTATCAAATAAAAGAGACGTTAGTCTTATTCGTCATGAATAAGACTAAACCCGAGTCAATCTTTAATTGAAGCGCTCATGATTGAAGCGATGGGGATTCAATCGCCGGCCACGATTGAATACCTTCCATCGTGGGGTATTCAATCGTTGGCCATGATTGACAACTTCCATCATGGCATTCAATCGTCGGCCATGATTGAATTGCCTTCAATCATGGGGATTCAATCATGATTGAATGAACAGTGTTCTCGTCTTCAATCGTATTTCAGTCGAGTTTCAATGGACTAACTTTGGCGAGCCTCGAGACTCGCGAGAGCCTTTGATCGATGTCGCGCGAGGCCCGAGCGGTGCGACATTGTATCGTTCACTCGTCTAAACTGCCGCACACTGCACAGTGTGCGATTTTGGACAAAAATCGCTAGACAGCGCAAATCTTGACCGATTTCAATGATTTTTTTTTTAAATACTCGTGAAGGGCTCAGCAATAACGGAGGACTGCAGAAAATGCTGTATCTTTTTGTCTAATCTATAAAAAACATTATTTATCATAACATCACATAAAAACATAAACTTTGGGAATTAAAGATATTAAAAATTAATTTTTTGTAAATTTAATATTAGCTATAAAATAAAAAATTTACTTCAAATTTACAAAATTTATGTTTTATATAAACTGCTAAGTATAGCTGATTTAAATCTAATATTTTTAAATTATATTTCAATTTTATTAGTTTTTATCTTATTTTATCCTCTACTAATCTAGTAGCTAGTAAAGGATGCCGAATGCTTAAGCATTTGCTTAAGAATAAGTAACGACTATGAATACCGGCCTATATGTCGTTTCAGAAACAACCGAAATCTGGGGCACATATATAGCGCCATCTGTATTGATACATATATTGGTTATAGATCTCAACATGTATGTGGTTTAAGCCTTCAACGACGACGTTAAGGTGTGATTTCCTAGCAGCGATCGGCCGCGGCTATCCCACCAGCGCAAGGGAGAAGTACTTATGTATGCATCTGTGTCTCTGTTGCGCTGGTGGGACCGCCGCGGCCGATCGCGGCTAGGAAATCCCGTCTTTAGATCTCATTATTTCTCTACGCGGACCGTAAATCTAAAATTGTAGCTTCGGGTACTTATTATTTTTTTCGCGTAGCGGCCGCGCGTCCTCCACACGAATCTAGCCCCAATCAATACTAATACACGGCACACGCCGTTTTGAAGAATGTGAGAGGACTCCAAATGTCAAATTTTAGCTTCGGAAATTCACCCGATTGAAAGATGCAGTTACTTTAGGGAGAGATAGAACGAGAGCGAGCGAGGGAGGTACGAGACAGACGACGCGTTGATGTTTTGTCTCGCTCCGTCTTTCGGATGCGGTGACACTCCGTCCTTTGCGTGCGCGACGGTCGAAAGCGCTTAAGGCTCCTACACACACTGATGCAGGCATCAGTGTTTCACGATTCTTGCATCAGCGTGTGTAGGAGCCTTTACTGTGAGCACGGGACGCGACGCCCGCCGAGCACGCAAAGCGTTCCATCTCGCTCCCCCCTTCGGTCAGAAAGAAGCGAGAAACGAACACTCGGAAATAAAGGGCTTGAAAAGGTTCCGAAATAACTGTTTCAAACTGTTATATAAAGGTTCTGACTGAAAGAGTTATTCAGAACCTTTATTCTGAATAACCGTTATAAAGAACCTAAATATCAGACTATATAAGTATAAGTTAAGGTTCCTATATAGCTCTTTAACCTTTATTTTTTAGGTTCTATATAAGTTCCAAAACGGTTATAGAACCGATTTAATAACTTATATTTTTTAGGTTCAATATAAGTTCCAAAGCGGTTACAGAACCGATTCCTGTAACGATTGTACAGAATTTTATAGAAAATGAAATGACAACATATTACAACTATAGACTATTGTGTATAACCAAATTGTTTAAAAGTTATTATAAATAAGTAAGTAAATATATATTATGTACACATTTGTACATACGTATACAATTCTTTTGTAATATACAATACCATAGATCGACACTTTTACTTGTCAAGTTCATTTTTTCAATTAGGGGCCACCCCACTATTAGGACCATGATTTTGACAACATATTAAAAAATCATTCAAATCGGGCAGCTAGACCCTTATCGGTATAAGAATCAAATATTTATATTACCGAACACTTCATATTACAAAAAAATTGTATACGTATGTACAAATGTGTACATAATATATATATTTACTTACTTATTTGTAATAACTTTTAAACAATTTGGTTATACACAATAGTCTATAGTTGTAATATGTTGTCATTTCATTTTCTATAAAATTCTGTACAATCGTTACAAGAATCGGTTCTGTAACCGCTTTGGAACTTATATTGAATCTAAAAAATAAAAGTTATTACCTCGGTTCTATAACCGTTTTGGAACTTATATAGAACCTAAAAAATAAAAGTTATAGAACTATATAGGAACCTTAACTTATACTTATATAGTCTGATATTTAGGTTCTTTATAACGGTTATTCAGAATAAAGGTTCTTCATAACTGTTTCAACAACCTAAATCTTTATAATAACGGTTTCAAGCCTGAGTCGGAATTAGCCCCGTTTCACACGTTCACGGCACGGCGCCGTTTATATTTTATTGCTGAGTACTTCACGAGTATTTTTAAAAAAAAAACATTGAAATCGGTCAAGATTTGCGCTGTCTAGCGATTTTTGTCCAAAATCGCACACTGTGCGTCGGTTCATCGCCGGTCCCAACCAGCGAACCTCAACGAGGAAATACTGTATTCTGGAATTTGTTATACACATCGGCCTCAACATTTTCTGCCAGATTTCGTTAAAAAATCACTCGTCCACCCCGCATAAGAGTGAATTGCAACGGCGCATGGATCGGTACGCATAAAGGGTCTGCTCGGATCGGCTTGGCTCGGCTCGGCTCGGCTCGGCTCGGCTCGGCTCGGCTCGGCTCGGCTCGGCTCGGCTCGGCTCGGCTCGGCTCGGCTCGGCTCGGCTCGGCTCGGCTCGGCTCGGCTCGGCTCGGCTCGAGCGCCAACACTGATACAAGTCCTGGCCAGTTCGAAGTTAACTATCGAAGAAAAAGCAGCTCTCGTTTTCAAGACAGTTTATATTTCGCGTTATTTTCTTTTAATATATATTCCCTTTTTTTTGTAGTTATCGTGTGTTTTTTTAATATTTTATCATATATAATTACATTTTTCTTATTCTTATTATACTTATAGTGTGTTAAGTGTGTTTTTTACTATTTTATTATATATAATTACATTTTTCTTATTCTTATTATACTTATAGTGTGTTTTTTAAAATATATTTCAGTTAGTCTATTCTTTTTATAGTTCGCGTGCGTGTTATTTTTTTTAAATTTTCGTGTGTTAAGTGTGTTTTTTACTATTTTATTATATATAATTACATTTTTCTTATTCTTATTATACTTATAGTGTGTTTAGTTTGTTTTTTAAAATATATTTCAGTTAGTCTATTCGTTTTATAGTTCGCGTGCGTGTTATTTTTTTTAAATTTTCGTGTTTAGTTATTTTTTTTTTAAATATATTTCACTTTATTCGTTTATAGTTCGCGTGCGTGTTTTTTTTGTAATATTTTCGTTGCTTTTTTTTCGAAGTTAAGCTTCGATAACTTTTGGAAAGGCTCGAGTCATCATAGGTAAGTACAAGTAACATCACGATTAACACAAAGCTATAATACGGCAATATTTCATAAGTTTTCTAATATAATGCAGTGTCAATTTTGTAATAAATTCTCATAATTATTTTTTAGTACAACCCTGAACAATGTTTAAGGCGTACAGTATTGTTGAATTTTGCGAAGGCGTTCAAATCATTCCTTCATGCTGGATGAATGCGGACAAAAGTGAGAGTATATGGCCGAGCCACGTTAAAAACGATTACACTCTCAATAAACTAATTATGAAGGGAGAGCCTCCACGGAAAGGTGACATTTGGGATAGCTGCAATATTATTAAATGGTTTTGCTCAACTGGTATGTTTTTTCAATGAAATCCTTATTTATAGAAATTTTTCCTGAATACGCATATAACTTAATGTGTTACGTATTAATGAATTATCTGTGTCAGATAATTATAATCGAGCCCTTCAATTGAGGAACGATGCCATGGAGACGTCCAACGTAGAGGAGTCAGATGGGATGTACGAGGGAGACTATAATAGGAGAGCATCTGAAGAGCCCAAAAGAAGCAAGACCCATGTTGCACTGTCGAGCGGGGAAGAAGAGGGCAGTCACTACGAACCTCCCAAAAAGAAGAAGAATAACAAACCAAAAAATGGATTACCGGTCCCACCTCTGCAGAAATTATTTCAGCAAGGTATTTTTATATTAATCATTCATTCATTACTTATTATGAAAATAAATGTAAAGTAATATACAGTGCGTCTCAAAATTGCGTGACTTCGCGGAACATGTAATATTCCGATGTAAAAACACATCGAAAAGTCCTTTACCGTACGCTGCTGCGCATTCATTTCACACGGCCTTAAACTGCGTGGTTCGGAAGCCTCGCATTCTAAAACTGTTTCGATGTCTTTTTTCATCGGTATATTGCATCATCCAAGAATTCTCGCCATTTTGGGACTCCCGCATGAACATTGATCGGGGGATGTTGACTATTATCACTGTACAACGCGATTTTCGGTCCGCAATATCCGCTGGGTGATTCTTGTAGAGTTTTTCACCTTGAACACGAATCCGCAAGCAAAATTACTGTATCACCCTCAGTTCTTGAAAAACACGAGTGTTTGTAAAAACACACGATTTTGGACAAAAGTGAAGTATTACGTGAAAACTAAGAGCGCTAGAAAGTTCCACTTAGTCTGAAAAGATAGAGGAGAGTTGTCCGAATATATCGGTGTATATAGTTATTAAATTTGAATGTTTTGAATGGTTGTAAATGACCATCAAAGTTTGGAAAAGTGTCGTTGCGCATGGTTTTCACGCAATACTTTTGCATTTTTATGAAAAATTTTTTACCTAGCCCGAAAACGCTACCCAGAATCTGATTCTGTAGACATTTTCGAAGAAGAAACCATCCAGGAAAAGTGTCGACACGATTTCTAACTCGAACTAATAGAGAAAATATCCAACGGCAATGCGTTCACGGTGTTTTGCCGCCTTGCGGCCATTGCTCGCCTGACGCGACTCGTCAGGGCCGTCGCTACGCGTAATCGACGCCGATGCTACCGTTCAGTGGGCACCGACAATCTATATGGATCATCCTTAATTTTTTTCATGTATTAGTAGATACTATTCTCGGATTTAAACAAACTTTTCCCGATCAATCTCTGTTTTAAACAATTTCGATCTTCAATGCATGAATACCTACGTATGACTTGTTAATATGGAACCGTATAGAAACAAACACAATTCTTTCTGAATTTGCAACATTTTTATTATTATTGTTTCACCAAATTTAGAACACTTTTTCAAATATGGTAATAGTTGAAACTCATTAAACAGTATTTGAAGTCAACGCGAAGCCTATTTAAGTATCATTTAGGCATGTTTTTTTAATAAATTCATTATTCAATATTTCTGAAACACAGTATGCGATACGAAAGTAATACAAATTTCTGAGCTTTAGTGAAGACGGAGAAGTAAGAGTTCGTAGGTATCGCATTAACTCTTTCGATATACATATAAACATCGCGTGGCATCTCTTCCTAACGCACGATACAATCACAGAAATAATAAATATCTTGAAATGCTCTGCTTTCCTATCGACACATCGTCTTAGTCAGAACTCAGTTTTGTGTTCAAAATCATTCGAGTCAGTCGTGCTAAGCAGTCCAGAAAGTCTTTCTTCACATCGAATAAAACTTGTGCTGCGACAAGCTGAGAATTACAGTGTATCGATGAATACATGAAAAAAAATAAGGATGATACATATAGAAAGTCAATGTTCACTGAACAGTACCATCGGCGTCGATTACGCGTAGCGACGGCCCTGACGAGTCGCGCCAGGCGAGCAATGGCCGCCAGGCGACAAAACACCGTTAACAAGTTGCCGATGGATATTTTCTCTATTAGTTCGAGTTAGAAATCGTGTCGACACTTTTCCTGGATGGTTTCTTCTTCGAAAATGTCTACAGAATCAGATTCTGGGTAGCGTTTTCGGGCTAGGTAAAAAATTTTTCATAAAAATGCAAAAGTATTGCGTGGAAACCATGCGCAACGACACTTATTCAAACGTTGATGGTCATTTACAACCATTCAAAACATTCAAATTTAATAACTATATGCACCGATATATTCGGACAACTCTCCTCTATCTTTTCAGACTAAATGGAACTTTCTAGCATTCTTAGTTTTCACGTAATACCTCACTTTTGCCCAAAATCGTGTGTTTTTACAAAAACTCGTGTTTTTCAAAAACTGAGGGTGATACAGTAATTTTGCTTGCGGATTCGTGTTCAGGGCGTAAAACTGTACAAGAAGTACCCGGTGGATATTGCGGAACAGAAAAAGGTTTCATTTTATTGGACTGTGTTACATGATGAATTGCGGGTTTCAATGCAGATTTTACAAACATGCCAATGGACGACCATATTGAAGAAATGCCCAGTACAGGAGATATAATGAGAAACACACTACCCGCGTCTCCCGAGGAAATTGAAATACCATCAGCAGGACCAGCACCAACACCACCATTACCAGGACCATCATCAATAATAGCATCACTACAACCAAGAGCAAAATTATCAGCATCATCATCATCATCATCATCATCACCATCACCATCATCATCACGTACGTTTCCACAGCTATAAACTCATATCGAATGCAATGGGTTTCTACCCACTGATTATAATCCTAAGTGTGATTTTTCTTAAAAAAATTACACATGTTAAATTAATTTTTCTTATCTTTATTCAGAGTTCGAAACATTTATGCGGAAGAGCATTGCAGCTATTAATTTAAGATTAGACGACATGCAAAAACAATTAAATAAAATTGAAAAAAGAGGGACAATTGATTCTGGCAGAGACGCAATAATTAATAATGAACCAGATTTTTCGAAAACACACAATCTGCCCATTAACGATGAAGAGGGATTGCGGATTTTTAATAATAAATTACTGGACACAGCTATATTCAAAAGCATGGTAAGTGGCGTAAGAGTATAAATGCACTAAGAGTACATAGCATTAAAAAGTCAAACATTAACTTTATATTATAATTACTTTTATATTCAACAGTTACTTTATCTTGCTGCATTGCAGTCATACAAAGGATAATTACCTGAGTATTGTTATTTATTATAATTTATAAATAGTAGCAACATACATGCAATTTGTAAATTGCAATGCACTTCTTATACTATTGCACTACGATGGGATTTTCTTGCATGTACAGGGTGTCCCATAAAATTGCGGAACATGAATATTGCGGACTTTTTGGAACATGTGCCGTCCCGATGCAAGAAGACAGGATATTGCATGTTTCCGAGAAGTCCCACAATTTTATGGTACACCTTGTATTTCGTTGCTGGCTGCGCGACAAGCTTTTACTTTTCATACAGTTTCCTTGTAAACATCCATTAACTTTTTTATAACTATTATATAAACTAATGGTGATTGTTATTTTTCATTGCTTCAATGCACTCTGTGATTGGCGTTACACGAATGCTGTTTTTATTGAAGCCATGTTTCATGACAGAAATAATTTATTGATGACTTTTTATAGGTTGATGTATTGCAAAGAACGGGTGGAAGCAACTTGGCAATAACGACGGCGATGGTGTTGGAAAAGATTGTAACTGATGGTGTAGCGGAAAAATATAGTTGGTGTGGGAGGAACACAAAGAAACAATTCAGATCATATAAAAATATAGTGAAATTAATTTTGTGTAAGTAAATTTATTATTTATCTCATTTCAGCAATTAAAATTGTAAAATAAACGCATGTATTATTCTAGCTTCAGTACACGCTGCATACAGCCAGAGGGGGTTGTCGGCAACGGATGTGGAAATAACGAACGCCTGTGGTAAATGGTTAGCCCAAACAAAAAGGCGGATCACGCGGGCTGAAATTAGAAATAATAAGGACCAGAACCGAACCGCTGTGGACGAGGCGGCTGAACACTCGGATAACTGTTGACAGATATGGTCTCATGAGACGAATGCAGGGTCATTTTGACACATAGCAACATTAAATAATTACAATTTTTCAAAATAACTAAAATTTATTAATAAAGAAATACATAAAAAAAATTATTTATGTACATTTGGTACATAAAATTGTTGTATCTCCTCTATGGTTTTTACAAATATGTAATGTTACTGCAATTTAAGCATCTTATACTATATTTTACCATTGTAAACACAAATATAACATCGTGATAGACTTTGTCAGAGTTGTGTCAAAATGACCCTGCATTCGTTGTACGAGGGTTAAGTGTGTTTGAACCACGTGTGTGACGGGAGAGTGATCCCAGAACTGACAAGGGGAAGCAGCGACATTTGTGCTACGGATCCCTCCACAATCCCTTCGGTTCTTCAATGCCAAAATATCCTTCTTTTATCAATATTTCGGAAACTGTTAAATGTTGGATGCAGCATATATATATATATATATATATATATATTTCCGGTTGTTCAATGTCAATAATCTTTTTTTGTTGGTATTTCGGAAACTGTTGAATGTTGGATGCAACACACACGCGCGCACACACACACCGGCCATGCGATATATATATGTGTGTATAACTGTTGAATTCCACCATTCAAACATTCAACAGTTTCCGAAATACCAACAAAAAAAGATATCTTGGCATTGAACAACCGAAAAGACCGCAGAAACATCCGTAGCACAAATATCGCTGCTTCTAAATTTCTAGATTTCGAGATTTCGAGATTTCGAAATAGTTTTCTCCTCATCCCACGCATTTGTTTTCGTCTCAGGGTTTTAACGACATATCACTATATTGTAGAATGTAATTTTCGCTCCCTAAATCTGAAAATGGGTTTACAATAAAAAAAACATGTACGTAGTTTATGGAAAACATTTCCATGTCAGTTACAAGAAAAACAAATATCAAATACGAGCATGCTATGTCTCCCCCGACATCATACAACTTCCGTCTGAAACAATTTTTCGCACTATTCATATTTTTCGAGATAGTTGCACTTTTTCAGATACAACGGACACACTGTATATTTAACTAATGTGTTCAGACTGTCTCGCATTTATTATTATTGTTGCTGTTATCGACTTGTAAAAAAAAATATATGAATATTGCCAATATTTATTGTAATTTAATCAATTTCCCTTACATTTCCTATCCTTCCTGTCATATCAGACAAATTTTGCCTAAACAACATCGCTGTAAAATCTACGAACAGTTCCGTGACCATTGCCAGAGAATGTCCTGAGCGCTCCGTGACCATTGCCAGAGAATGTCCTGAGCGCTCCGTGACCATTGCCAGAGAATGTCCGGAACGCTCCGTTCACCATTGCCAGAGAATGTCCTGAGCGCTCCGTGACCATTGCCAGAGAATGTCCTGAGCGCTCCGTGACCATTGCCAGAGAATGTCCTGAGCGCTCCGTGACCATTGCCAGAGAATGTCCTGAGCGCTCCGTGACCATTGCCAGAGAATGTCCGGAACGCTCCGTTCACCATTGCCAGAGAATGTCCTGAGCGCTCCGTGACCATTGCCAGAGAATGTCCTGAGCGCTCCGTGACCATTGCCAGAGAATGTCCTGAGCGCTCCGTGACCATTGCCAGAGAATGTCCTGAGCGCTCCGTGACCATTGCCAGAGAATGTCCGGAACGCTCCGTTCACCATTGCCAGAGAATGTCCGGAACGCTCCGTTCACCATTGCCAGAGAATGTCCTGAGCGCTCCGTGACCATTGCCAGAGAATGTCCTGAGCGCTCCGTGACCATTGCCAGAGAATGTCCTGAGCGCTCCGTGACCATTGCCAGAGAATGTCCGGAACGCTCCGTTCACCATTGCCAGAGAATGTCCTGAGCGCTCCGTGACCATTGCCAGAGAATGTCCTGAGCGCTCCGTGACCATTGCCAGAGAATGTCCTGAGCGCTCCGTGACCATTGCCAGAGAATGTCCTGAGCGCTCCGTGACCATTGCCAGAGAATGTCCGGAACGCTCCGTTCACCATTGCCAGAGAATGTCCTGAGCGCTCCGTGACCATTGCCAGAGAATGTCCTGAGCGCTCCGTGACCATTGCCAGAGAATGTCCTGAGCGCTCCGTGACCATTGCCAGAGAATGTCCGGAACGCTCCGTTCACCATTGCCAGAGAATGTCCTGAGCGCTCCGTGACCATTGCCAGAGAATGTCCGGAACGTTCCGTGGAATGTTCCAAAAGGGCGGACATAGGATTCCCCATGGTACGTTCCATCAATGTAGCAGGAAGGTTCCGGTAATGCACCGGAACCTTCCTGCTACATTGATGGAACCTTCCGGCCATGCGAGTGTGCTGTATGGGTAGGCGCCATTCTGATTGGAAGGTCCTTATGTCGGGTAATTTTTCGTAGAAGAGTCCGATGTTTTCTTCGAGCGGCGTAATAATTTGATCATCGCCAATGACAGCGAGAGGTAACAGGAGCAAATATGCGAAAATCATGGTTGATTTTCAACTGTGGATGGAGAGTAAGCATGTTTAAGTTTATCCTGATGCTTGGTGATTAATTTATTATGCGTTCGTAATACTACGTTATTCAGGTCTGTCACGTCTACTATCTGGTACGGTCCGATGTAATGTGGATCAAATTTACTGGTACGAGGTTCCTTGAGTACGTAAACCAAATTACCTACGTTAAACGTTGCTGGGTTTGCATGGCTATCGTAATAATTTTTCGAACGGATTTTTGCTTTGTTTAGATTATCGGAGGCTATATTACGAATATTAGTCATGTGCGTTATTAATTCTATTAAATAATCTCCATACGACTTTAGTTTTTCACTGGTTGGAAAAGAGGTTGGTTCTCGAGCTGGTTTTCCAAAGATTAATTCGTATGGAGTGAAATTTGTTGCTTCGTGAACGGATGTATTGTAAGAGAACATTGCGAATGGTATTAATAAATCCCAGTCTTCATAATTATCCATGTAGTGCTTGAGGTATTCGGTGAGGACGATGTGACTTCGTTCCAGAGATCCATTGGTTTGTGGTCTATATCCCGAGGTCGTGATTTGCTTGATTTTGAATATTTCAGAGAGATTGGTCATAAGCGTTCCGATGAAGCTAGTTCCCTTGTCTGTTAGTATTGCGCGAGGTGTACCGTAAATTGCGATGAAATGTCTAGCGAAAGCATCTGCAATTGTAGCAGCTCGAATGTTAGGTATTGCTACGGCTACGCAATATTTTGTTAAGTTATCCTGGATGGTGAGAATATGCCTGTTCCCACTGGGTGTAATTGGTAAAGGTCCTACTGTATGCAAGGAAATTTTGTCGAAGTCTCCTATAGGTGTGTCGGTGATTAACATCGGCTGACGAGTTTTCGCTCGAACTAATTTCTGTTCCTGACAACTTTGGCATCTTCGAATGTAGTCTTGAATGTCGTTGCGCATTTGTGACCAATGGAATTTTGATCGAATGCGTTTATAGATCTTCGTTACTCCTTTATGTCCTCCAATTAGACTATCGTGAGCCTCGCAAATGATGGGCTGTCTGTCTTCTTCGGATGGTGTGGTGATGGTACAATTGCATAGAATAATCTGCAGGCCTGTTCCTACGAAAACCTCTTCTAATATCTTGACGAATTCGTTGGATGGTATTTTGTGAAGGTCCCCCGTGGCGGAAATTCGAAATGACTTAATCTGATTTTGATCCAAGGTGTGTCGAAGAATTTTCAAACCATTGAACACATCTACTCTTTTAATATTATCAAAGAAATTGTCTGAGATTATTATACTAAATGTTTTAAATAATCCATTGTCCGTAGTTATCATGTTTCCCTTTTTTGGTTGTTCTGCTAGAAGATTTGGTTTATTGATTAGTTCGGTGTCTAGCAGTAATTTTCCAACGGGGTTTATTAAATTGCAATCAGCAGAAATGAAGTGTACGTAATGTCCTTCTTCAGCGGTAAAAGTATTTGAAGAAACGATAATTTTAAATGGTTGATCTAATGGGGTCTCTTCCAGATCGTCGAGGTCGTTTGAATCCTCGGTTTCACTAGTGAAGAAAGGGTAGGAGTCAAGTGTCCGGTCAGGGACCTTAGATTGTGTTGACCTGCTGTCAGGTGGTTGTCCTACACTTGCTTCGGTCGTAGTTTTTGCCGGTAGCTGGTTTATTGAGGGTTGTAAAGGTTCATCCATGACTTCTGATGATACCTGCGGTGTGCTGAGTAAATCTTGTTGGAAGATTCTTGCATTTTCTATTACAGTATTTTCGAGCGGCTCCTCAAATGATATTAAATTGTCTAATACGGTCTGGTCCTTATCTGAAGGGACGATTTGAGTGGAGTTTGCTGCGGGTGAAAAACTGTTTATGGTCTCCTGGCGTTCATCTGGCATGGTTACCTCTTGAGATAAGCTGGGAAAAGATCGGTTTTTGTATATTATTGGAGAATGTTGAACGTTCCCACGTGCGGTTTCCTCTTCTGAGCTACTGCTTGTCTCTCGGTATTTGGGTCGGCTTTCTCTATCTCGTTGTAACTGTCGTATGCGGTGTCCGATTGTTTCAATATTGGCATCTGTTTTCGGTATCTGGGCTTTGAAATCGGGATCCCGAAGCTCTCTTGGAATAAGTGGTAGGCAGGCAGACGTGGGGTTGCGCGATAATGCGTCTGCGTTCTTATTCGTCTTTCCGGATTTATGGACAACCTGGTACTCGTATTCCAAAAGACGGAGCTTCCATTTCATAAGTCTAGAAGTTGGGTCCTTGACAGAATGTAACCAGACAAGTGGTCTGTGATCTGTAACGAGGGTGAATGGGGTTCCGTAGATGTAAGGCCTGAAGTATCTTACGGCGTAAACCATGGCCAAACATTCCTTTTCTGTAGCCGAATAATTCTTCTCAGGTTTATTTAGGCTTCGAGAGGCGTAGGCAATCGGCAGGTCGTTTCCTATCTCTCCTTGACTGAGTACGGCTCCAATAGCATAATCAGATGCATCTGTTGTTACAATGAAAGGTTTACTGAAATCAGGGTATTGCAATATGGGTTGTTGACAAAGTTCGCTACGCAATTGCTTAAAACTCTGGTCTTGTTCTTCTGTCCATTTGAATTTGATGCCTTTGCCTAATAAGTTAATTAATGGTTTTGCCTTTGTAGTGAAATTAGGTACGAATCTTCGATAATATCCTACAAGTCCCAAAAATTGTTGAATGTTCTTCTGCGATGTGGGGGTGGGAAAATCTTGAACCGATCTTAATTTCCTAGGGTCAGGTCTTACTCCTTCCTTTGAAATAATGTGTCCAAGGTACGCGACTTCCTTTCGCAGGAATTGGCACTTGTTGGTCTGAAGGGTTAATCCGTGTTCTCGAAGGCGGTTTAACAGTTTTTTGACTTTGATATTGTGTTCCTGTAACGATGATGCGTATATCACTATGTCGTCCAAGTAGACAAAGAGGTCTGTTCCTTGAAGTCCAGTGAGTGCTTGATCCATCAGGCGTTGAAATGTGGGTGGTGCATTCTTTAATCCGAAAGGCATTCGAGAGAATTCGTAATGTCCATTTGGAGTAGTGAATGCTGTTTTTGCCTTATCCTTTGGATCCATCTCTATTTGATGAAATCCACTAGCGAGGTCAAAGACTGAAAAATATTTAGCTCCTCCTAATCGATCTAAAATCTCTGTGATTTGAGGTAATGGGTACTTATCAGAAATTGTTATTTCGTTGAGGCCGCGAAAATCTATTACTAGACGCCAACGTTTTACTCCATTTTCGTCTTCTTTCTTTGGGACGATCCATAAAGGTGAATTGTATGGAGATTTTGAAGGTGTAATTATACCATTTGATAATAGCGCGCTTATTTGCTTTTCAATTTCCTTTTGATGTATGAGAGGATAGCGATATTGTCTTGTGTTTATTGGAACATCGTTGGATGTATGGATTGAATGTTTAAAGTCGCGGGCCTTCCCCAGTTTATCTCCAGGAAGATAGAATCGGTCGGGAAAATCTTTAACTAAATTGGTAACGAAATCTAGTTCCTCCTTGTTCAAATGTTTAGTGTTTAGGGCTTCTAAGATTTTTTGTGTCCTATCTTCGTGTGTTCTGAATTTTGACGGGTGTTCTACAGCTGGGTAAAAATCTTCGTCCGATGACCCGAAAATATCGAATGGCTCTAATGTTTGTGGTTCTATCTCCACGTCTAGGGGTTCATCGCTGGTATTTGTTGCCATAACATAACACTTCCCTTTATTGTTACTCACAATTGCTTCCCCTATGTAAAGATGTTCGAGGGTCTTGATACGCGGTAAATATCCTTCCTTAATCCTCGAGTTTGTAATTGTTATAGCAATCTGTTGCGACGTCCGGGGCTCGATACGATGTTTGGTCGATGTCAGTCGCTCCTTTATTTGAGGTAGATCTTGATAATTTGAAAAACGTAGAGGTCGGGTTGGTTTATTTTTCAACACCAGAGTCCCATGATAATAGGAGATTTCAGCCTCCTCCTGTTTTAAAAATGGGCTTCCTATAAGTCCATCTGCATCTATGGCAAGCTCTTTTACTACATAGAAAAGTGCAGGGGCTTCGTGGATATGAAGAATTGTTGTTCCTAAAGTATGAATTGGATTAGTGGTAATTCCGGTTAACTCGATTTCTTCCCGAGAACTTATTGTTGCCTTTTCTCCCAGGGCATTAATGACTACTAAATTAACGGATGCTCCACCGTCGATTAAGAATTCTCCCGTTCCTGACTCCAATTCTGGAACCTTGGTTTTGATGCGTGGGGCAGGTGCTTCCTTGATAAGAGTTCCTCTTCGAAGCGGACTGTCCTTTGGCGAGCTTCCTTGTTTCCGCTCATCGTGTCGCCTATACGTTGAGCGCGATCGAAGTTTAAAGATTTGTTTGATTCAACGGACGAATCTCGCGAGTCTCGTTGATATCTCGGATTACGCGGTTGTTTCCTACAGGATTTTCCGTCGTGTCCGGCTGTGCCGCAATGCCAGCAATATAAACTCGGCTTGCGATCTTTATCGGGATTTTTTAAAATGGAATAATGTTTTTCTCCATCATCTGCGTATGATGAGTCGGAGCGATAAGAAGGGGATTTCGAGGGGCTCCGGTGACGCAAAGTCCAGGCCGTCGTGCGTGTCCGTCCTTCTCGTTCCTCTTCCAAACCAGATGTTCTAAGAGACCGATCCCTATTCTGGTCGTATCTACTCGGAGAAAGTGGGTACGACACTTCGCGGTCGTGGTGACGAGAATCATCGACGTAATGATCTCGGCGAGACCACCTGGAGGGTGACTCATTACGGGACGACTGTCGCCGATTCCTTAATTTTCTATCTGTCTGTAGCACGGCGTCGTAAGCTTGTTCAAGTGTTTTGATGTCTTGAATCTGAGCCGACACTTTCCAAGACATTCGATCCGGTAAACCATCGATGAAGTTTTCTTTAACGTCCTTTTCCATTTCTTTGACGAAATCTTCAGCGTGATCCGAATAGCTTTCCCGAATAGCTCCGCGCGCACAATAAACGAGATGGCTAGTTCTGTCGACGTACTTTCGCAGACTTTCTCCTTCGCGAATGCTTAGTTTCGCGATTTCGACTTGAAAATACGATAAACTTCTTCCTGGCGCAAATCTCTTTTTCAAATGTTGAACTAATTTCTTAACAGACTCGAATTTATGTTCTAACGTGCACCTGCGTGCTGGACCGATCAGTTTCGTTAGTATTATCGCAAGATACTCAGCTTCCGTACCCTCAGGAATCAAAGTTAACCCGTTTTCCACATTTTGTGCAAAGCGCGTCAAGGGTGGACTTTCACCGTCGAAGGTTGGAATTGACATAGTAATATTCTGTATACATGTCCGTTGCGTCAAAAGCGACATTGAGTTTGCAATTGAAACTGTCAGGTTCATTATATCGTTAGAAGAGACATTCGCCTGTGCGGTTGCCATTTTTTAATAATTACTAAGTGACTTGACTAGAGAAAACTAGTATATTGTCGATAACAAGTTACGAGTGATTTTAACGTATTTAAAAACCCAAATTTTACGGCGATTCTAATGCAGTAGCATCCCACCGCTGTCACCAGTTCTGTTACGAGCCGGGGCTGCGGCAACGCGAGAGGCCGGCGAGAAGGGTATTTCCCAAGGAATATGGTTTATGAGTTTGTTAGTTAGGTGCGCGGACGAACCTGATGCGAAATCAGGGAGCCGCTAGGATTATTGACGGCGAGGACGAACCTGATGCGAAATCAGGGAGCCTCTAGGAATGGAGTCACACGCGGACGAACCTGATTCGAAATCAGGGAGCCGCAGGAGGGTGAAACGTCGTGAACGAACCCGATGCGAAATCGGGGAGTCACTAGGATAAAGTTCACAGACGAACCTGGTGCGAAACCAGGGAGCTGTTAGGAGGTTGGATTATTCACAGACGAACCTGGTGCGAAACCAGGGAGCTGTTAGGAAGTTGGTAGATTTACAGACGAACCTGATGCGAAATCAGGGAGCTGTAGGATACGGACGAACCTGATGCTAAATCAGGGAGCCGTAGGAGGGTGAGGTTTCGTGGACTAACCCGATGCGAAATCGGGGAGCCACTGGGTTGGTGAAGATTCCTTATTTTGGATGAAAGGTTGCGAACGAACCTGATGCGAGATCAGGGAGTCGCGGGAAATGTTAGTAATGCCTCGTAACTCTTAATTAATATTTGATACAACTCGAGCGGTAAAGTTGTATCAGTGGGTGAGTGCTACTAATATTATAAGGATCACTGGGTAAAAGATGGGTTTAACGAATCTACTCGATTTACACGTGAACACCATTCGTATATTCAATAATCAGTTATTGTACAAATGTAAGTGTCGCGATTAAATAATTAAATAAAGTGTGTGAGTTACCACTAGTTGCACGGTGTTGACGCACTGGCGATGCGGGGCGTAAGAGTGGCTATTTCGAAGTGCCAAATAGAATATGAACCGGACTCGCGGATTCTATGAGGTTAACTATGATTCTGAAGGAGACTTTAGCTCGATCTAACTGAATATAACCAACTCTGTATGAGCGTGACACGACGTTACTCTACGCGTGACTGTACTGCTTTTAACCAACGAGGGTTGAAACCAAAGGGTTTATATAGTCCCAAAATGGGTGGGGATTCATTAGAAATCTCCATATAAGGAAATCCGTATGGTCGTCGTGTCACTCCCGTTCCCATGATCGTGATCCAGATGGTCGAGATCATGACCCCCTTAGTGGTATGTGATAAACAAAAAGGCTTTTAGGGCGTTTTCCCTTCGCAGACGCGCGCTCGAAAGATTGTTGAGAGCGGCGTATGGAAGAATTCCACATACGTAACACGACCAATCAGAGTCGCCCAATCTTCCTATATATCACACTTCATTGTTATTCCTATAATTCCTGCGTACAATCTTATTCAAACCCCCTCTTATCTTCCCATTCCGCGGCAAGTATAGTCAAGGTGGGCCTTAGCCCTTTGATAAGAGCAAGAACCCGGTAAATCATTCCAACCGCTTGGGGTGATTTACGGAAAGCTCCCTTCAGGAGGTAACAGTTATTTACCTTTACTTCCACTTACTTCTTTTCGCGAGAGGGCCGTTTCACACGAACTCAGACACTCTTTGGAGTAACATTTCGAATTTTGTTGGAACTTGGACTTTGAATTTTTCAAAATTTTAAAAAATGTGAATCTCACGGCTCTTTGAAATAAATAGTGTTGACCTTATTTCAATAAATTAAAAGACACATTGAAAAGACTATGGACACTTTAAAAAAAAATTGGCCAAATGAAAATTAATTATTAAGATTATATGTTCCTTTAGTAATGTGTGCACGACATTATTACTGAATGACATTATTTTCTAACGTATATACCGCAGAAACTATTTATAGAGCAGGTCCAACCAAGTTTTGCTCTTGCCTTCGAAGAGCAACCGCGGGTGGTTGCGAGCGATTGGAGAAAAAGTATAAAGTCTTTAAATAATGTTTTTGTTTTAGTTTACCATTTTTGTTAGTTTTTAGTTCAAAGTGAGTCTCCGACTTATATTTTTATTTTTTGTTAAAGAACTCATGCTTTCCTTTCAATATTATATACCAAAAAGAAATGGTTTAATAAATCTTTGTTGATTTGAAGTGTGTTTCTACCCCATGCAATGGACTTTTTGGACAAACATTTGGGGTATAACTCAACAGAAAATAACAGTATCAGCAAACGAACTTCGTGAACGTAAAGCTAATAGTTATAGTTTATATAAAATAACACCAGATATCTCTAGATTGTTAGTACTAAATTTTACATAGATTTATACGACAAACGGCACTTTTAGACTCACCCTACCCTACTAGCAACGGCTATATCTACTACCCTGATAACAATCTGCCTGCAGTCTGTCAGCAGATGGACAGCAGGCTCTGACACGGCAGAGTCTGCCGGCAGATGGACGGCAGATCCGCAGCAGACCCTGCCTTCAACTAGATGGTGTCAGACAGCAGGATCTGCCGTTCATCTGCCGGCAGCCTGACGGCAGGGCCAAGGCAGGGCCTGCCGGCAGAACCGTAGTTGAATGCGGACATAAACTGCACCGGATCTGCCGGCAGACCTGGTTATCAGGGTACTAGCATGCCCCGTCTCGGCTTCGCCCGAGATCGTAGCGTGACTGATACGTGTTTATTAGAATTAATATTGTTGAGGTTAGGTAGCGAAAAGAACGAGAGGTGAATACTTCCCTTTTGAAGTGACAAAAAAAATATAGACTTTAATAAAATAAACTTATTTGAACATAAATGCGTTCGACTCGTATAGCTTGGTCTCACTTAACTCGGAGTAAAACAAAAAATGTGTAATTTGTGAGACAGTCTTTTCAAGGAAAATATCACGCACGTGTGTACCGTCCAGCAGCCGATCGTCGAGAGAGAGCGGAAAACGGGCTCTCGCGACGAACCGAACCTTAACAGTGGTGCCAACCTCGAATGAAGAAAAGTTCTATGACTGGGAGTAATGCTCGATGAATTTATATGACTAAATAGAATCTTAACACTCTCTCCATTCGAGTGCATTCTTCACTTCTACCATCCCTAATGCTTTTCGTAAATTTGTGAACTGCATTTGCGGTAGTGCTTTTGTAAATATGTCGGCCAACTGTGCACCAGTGGAAATGTAGTTCACGGTTAATACATCTTTCTCGTATTGTTCCCTGATGAAATGGTACCGTACATCTACATGCTTCGTACGATTGTGAAATTCAGGGTTTCTAATTAGTTTAATCGCGCTTTGGTTATCAATATTCAGTCTTATCGGATCATCCATCTTAATGCCTAAATCACACAATAGTCTTTTTAACCATACAATCTCTTTCGCCGCCTCACTCGCCGCTATATACTCCGCCTCCGTCGTACTTAGTGAGACGGATTTTTGTCGCTGCGACCTCCACGTGACTGGTCCTCCGCTAATGACGAAAACGTACCCTGTTGTCGAACGGCGGGATTCGACGTCTCCCGCATAGTCGCTGTCAGAATATCCCGTCAAGTCTACAGTCTCGCTCTCTCCGCAAGAGTACTCTATACCTAGTTCATGCGTATGTCGTAGGTATCGTAGTATTCGTTTTGCTGCTTCCCAGTGGGAATTATCGTAGTTAGTCAGATATCTACTCGCAGCGTTTACAGCGTACGCAATGTCTGGGCGCGTGACGATTGCTGCGAACATTAAAGAACCTATTAACTCGCGATACGGCAGGCTTTCGTTTTTGGCTTTACCAGTCTGCGAGCCTGCTCTTAATTGGACGTGAGGGTCTGCGGGAAACCTGTTTGCTCTACAATCCCCCATACTAAAACGTTCTAGCATTCTCGTTATGTATTCACGTTGGTGGATATGTATTTTTCGTTTTTCGCGATCGCGCTCTATTTCTAACCCTACAAACCGTTTGGAGTTTCCTATCGTGACTTCAAAGTTTCTCCTCAACGCTGCCATTATCGCGTTTATTGCTCTTTTCGTCGGGGCTATCACTAAGCCGTCGTCTACATAGAGGGCAAGATACACTGTGCCGTGTTCGAATTCTCCACTGTAGACACATTTGTCTGCTTCACTTGGCGTGAGTCTGAAGGACCTGAGGAACTCATCGAATTTCTTGTTCCAACTACGTGACGATTGCTTTAGCCCATATAACGATTTGTTTAGTTTACAAACTAGGTTTTTACGGTCTACACTAACACCTTTCGGAACGGACATATATATATTCTCACTTAGTTCGCCATGCAGGAAAGCGGTTTTTATGTCGAACTGTCCTATTTCTAGATCTAACTTTGCTGCAATCGCCAATAACACACGAATTGAGTCATACCGCACTACCGGTGAGAACGTTTCTCGATAGTCCACGTTCGGCACTTGTGAGAAACCTTTCGCGCACAGACGGGCTTTGTATTTCACTGTGTCACTGCCTCCAGTGTGCTTGATTTTAAACACCCATTTGCTTCCTACCATTTTTCTTCCTTGGGGCAGCGTGGTGAGTTGCCAGGTGTCGTTGAGCTTGTGCGACTCGAGCTCCTCTTGGATGGCCCTTTTCCAGTCCTCGGATTCCTCGCAGGTCATTGCTTCTTCGTATGTCTGTGGTTCGTTCAGTAGGGCTACGCTGGCTTGGTATCGCTGCGGTGCAGAGAGTTTGTTGCGATCCCGCAGCCCAGGTCGCTCTCCACTCCGTGCCTCGCTTGAGACTTCGTCCTGCTGGTATTCCTTTCCCGACTCGCTGTCTAGAAAAGGCAAAAGGAGGTCAGTACTTGACGACTTCTTTGCGTAGTGGAGCTCGTTGAAGACAACGTCTCTGGCGATCAGTACTCTATTTGCTTGTGGGTCATAGAGTCTGTAATTCTTCGTGCTGTGATTATCATATCCCACGAACCCAAGTTTCTTTGCCTTTGGATCCCATTTCTTCCGATGCACATCGGGTATATGCAGAAACGCTTCACAGCCAAAAATTCGTACATGTGATAGGTCTGCCTTCTTTCCCGTCCATAACTCGTATGGAGTTGTTTCCTTTACCTGCGACGTCGGTGTACGATTCAGAACGTATGCTGCTGTGTTCACCGCCTCAGCCCACAGTCTTCTAGGTGCCCCACTTGCATAAATCATGGAGCGAGCACTTTCCACGATCGTCCTCATTTCTCTCTCCGCCCTTCCGTTCTGCTCGGGAGAGTACGGTGCGCTGGTCTGATGCTCGATCCCATTGGCGGCTACAAATGCCCTCATCCGGGCGTTGCAGAACTCCAAACCGTTGTCCGACCGGAGTACCTTTATTCTACGACCATACTTGTTCATTATCAAAATTTTGAACTCTACGAACCTGTCAACAACCTCTTCTTTGTGTTTCAGAAAGTAAACGTAACGATAAGCTGAACAGTCATCCTTGAAAAGGACAAAGTATCTTGCACCTCCCACTGATGGTTCCGACATGGGCCCACAAACATCACTATGTATCTTCTCTCCCGGTTTTGTTTTCCTCTCTTCTGTGGGCTTCTTCTCGAAGGATTCTCTATGTTGTTTGCCCTCCTGGCAAGCCTCACAAAAGAAATTTGTTGTATCATTTAGTTGGACCCCGTCCACCAATCCTTTGTTGACCAGTTCTTTCAGGCTTTTTAGGTTTATATGCCCGAGCCTTTCGTGCCATAATTTTAAACTGTCTGTTGAAGCCGAATTCGCTTCATTTTGTTTTAACACGCGGAATAGCATACGACATACATTGTTCGGCTGCTTTGTGCCTTTTGCCATAACTTGATTATTTTTATATATTGAGACAAAATTCTTTTCGAACAGTACCTGGTAACCTCTTACGGTGCATGCTCCCACCGAGAAGAGATTTTTCTGCATCGCTGGAACGTAGAGGACATCCTCCAATCTGCCTTCCACCCATTCATTGTTGATTAATTTCTCAATGAGTATCGTCCCTCTGCCTTTCACCTCACATGGGGTGTTGTCGCCTAGGGCTACTGTCTCTCCTGAGGATGGTCTAAAAACTGAAAACCAATCCCTTCTACAAGATATGTGTTTCGATGCTCCGCTGTCTGTTATACATGTATCTTCAATCTCGCCTGTAGCTTCATGGTCCTCTTCCTCAGTTGCATTGACTGTTGTTGCAGTGAATGCTGCGTTGCTGGATGACTCGGATTTCGCGTTGTCATTTTTATCAGTCTTGTTACTCGCTTTCTGCCGGGAACGACAGGACCTCGCTATGTGACCTTCCTTTCCACAAGCGAAGCATTTAACTCCTGCGTTCTGCTTCTTAGAGAATTTCTGCTCTCGATGACTGCTTCTGGGCTGCTGCTTCTTTGCAGGATGGCCTAGTGCTGCCAACGCTGGCCATCCCTTTCGCATCTTCTTTGATTAGTCGCTGGGTCAACTTCTCTATGGTTTGTTTCTCCGGCTCGACGCTGTCCCAGGCAGTGACAAACGCACCGAACCTAGACGGCAAACTGCCAAGGATCTTGGCCATTATTGTACAATCTGACAGTGGCTCACCCAAGTCCTTCAGTTGTCTGGCCATATTTTCCACCTTCGTGATATGCTAGGCAGCAGCGTCTGTGGTCGACATTTTGTAGTCGTGGAACCTCGTCATCAGGAGCAGCTTGCTTGATTCCGTCCTTTGTTCGTGTAGGTCCCCAAGCTTCCTCCACATCTCCTCCGCCGTGTCGCATGTGAGAAGGTATTCCAGCTGTGAACCCTCCATGGATGCGGATATCGCGAACATAGCCTTGGCATTTTCTTTTGCCCATGCCATCCATGCTTTGTCTGTTTTTGCCACATTTGGCTCCTTGATCACTCCAGTGGTCAAGTCAAGGAGGCCACTTGCCATTAGAACGTTCTTCATCTGGAATTTCCACATCTGGAAATTCGATCCATCGAATTTCGTCAGTTGGCGCAGATCTATTTGGTCAGACATCACAAATTTTTGTACCGAATTCTTTGACACGTGCACTTTGTTAGCGCGAGCACTTCTCGATTTCTTTTCGTTTCTGAAAAGTTTTTCTGTCTCTAATTTTTATACGAGGAATTGAACGATTAGCTACACGGAAATGATGCGGAGTGTAAGCACGCTATATATTTTTCACGCACTGGAATATTTTGTTCTCGTTCGCGCACACGTGGCCTGGGCCCATAACCTGTTGAGGTTAGGTAGCGAAAAGAACGAGTGGTGAATACTTCCCTTTAGAAGTGACAAAAAAAATATAGACTTTAATAAAATAAACTTATTTGAACATAAATGCGTTCGACTCGTATAGCTTGGTCTCACTTAACTCGGAGTAAAACAAAAAATGTGTAATTTGTGAGACAGTCTTTTCAAGGAAAATATCACGCACGCGTGTACCGTCCAGCAGCCGATCGTCGAGAGAGAGCGGAAAACGAGCTCTGTGAAGTTGGCACCCCCAAATTCGAATTTTTAAAAAAACGCGATGGCATTCGTTTGTCCATCGTTTGTCCACGTTTGTCCAACAAAAATTTTCGTTTGTCCACCCTTCAAAAAAAAGTTATGAACAAATTAAGAAAATTTGTCATCAGCACCCTCCATGAACACTTTTCAACTTTTTGAAAGAGGGATACGATTGTTCGTGATCTAGCACCGTTTGTCCAATAAAAATTTTCGTTTGTCCACCCTCCAGAAACGAATTATTAATAAAAATCGCGATAAAGAAGTGTACTCGCAAAGCGGTCGTGTACAAGATCGATTTTTTGATATTTAATCGATGGAATCGTTTGTCCAACGACGGATTTCGTTAGTCTAGATATAGAAGACGTTTGTCCACCCCAGATTTCGTTTGTCCACCCTCCAGAAACGAATTATTAATAAAAATCGCGAAAAAGAATTGTACCCGCGAATAATTTCGATTTTTTGTTAATTAATCGGTGGAATCGTTTGTCCAACGACGAATTTCGTTAGTCTAGATATAGAAGACGTTTGTCCACCCCAAGATTTCGTTTGTCCACCCTCCAGAAAAGAATTACCCCCCAAAAAACTTTAAAAAAGTAAAAAAATTACGCCAAGTACATGAAATCAAGTAAATCACAAAATAAAGAAAATAATACTAATAAATACAAAGTAGAAAAAGATGTGAAATCAGAATGAGCTGCAAGTACATAATGGTGCTTTCCCGCAGCGTGCAAAGGCGACACTGTGTAACACAATAAAAGACAAAAAAAAGATGTCCGCGGCCTGGAAGTCAAATACTTGGCGTGGCCAGGCAAGGTATTCTCAGATCTAGAGACGCGGTAGCGTCTCGACGCCAAGTACATGAAAAACACCCTGTATATACGAACTGTCGCTGCCGTGTATCTTTACTCGTCCCCCGGCTATTCCAACCTAACCTGAAACTTATTTCATTAATATCTCATCACGCGAGCAATATTTTCTAAATTTAAAAGCATTTTTCTGATATAAACCGCATACAAGCTTTGGAATAAGACCAAAATCAATCAAATCGGTTCACGCATATCAGAGATATGATAATATCGTCTCATGGATCAGTCGGAAACGGTCAGTTTTCTTCTTCTTCATCGAAATTTTTCGTCGACAGAATTTTTGTCGACATAATACGTATACGTACACGTTACACGCACACCTTCAACCAAACAAAAGAGAGACTAACACATGTTTCATCGACTCTCGGGATCATTCGGCTGCATTCGGCAGGGATCGTCGGATTATAACCTTCCAAGTGTTAAGCACTCATAACCTGCGAAGTGTCAAACAAGGAAAGTTGTCCAAATCCAAATTTGAAATGTCATTTGAAATGTCACGAGTTTTTTTACACCATATTAGGACACTGAATTATTGTCTCAATTAAAACAAGGTAAGTCGCCCAAAATTTTTTATTTAATAGATAGACTTTTTATGTAAAGTCGCAGTCTTGAAAGTTGTTCGGAGAAGGTTCGATTCGACAGAGAAGCATCTTCTTTTTGAAAATTTGTACCATGCATGGACAAATAGGGACGCACAGGCTTGGATTGAAATGAAGGGAACGCAGAGGCTTGGATAGAAATGAAGGGAACGCAGAGGCTTGGATAGAAATGAAGGGAGCGCACAGGCTTGGAAAGAAATGAAGCATCTTCTTTCTCACAAGATTTTGGAAATTTGGCAAATAAGGTAAATCGACAAAATTTGTCAAAAGACATAGCTATAATAATTAAGAAAATTATGGCAGATTGGTTGCAATGTAGAGCAAGTCACATTAGTGAAGAAAGTACGCTGAAAACACATCTCCCTTGATATTTTTCAATCTTTTGTGAAAGATATTCGTAATACTTTAAAATTCACAGTAGTTGCCATGCTATTCATTATTCTTATTAGTTTCCCATTAACAATATTTCAATTCACCAATAAACATACTAAATTAATTTTATTCCAACACCCATAAATTGTGCGTTAAGAATATTGGAATATCTTCGTTCATTTTCCTTGTATTATTACCATTAGCATTTAAATTTCCTGCAACAAGACTTTCTTCCATACGCCCTCACCTTCTTTGGATTTTGTATAGCATTTAAATTTCCTGCAACAAGACTTTCTTCCATACGTCCTCACCTTCTTTGGATTATAGTTAGTCTCTACACTTACGATAGCAAAATGCCACTCTATTTCTATATATAAAGTTGTAACTAACAAATAAAATGTTGATTTTATATATTATATATATAAATGTATAAATAAATGTATTTATATTAGTTATATTAGTTATTTATTTATATATTTACAGATACAGATAAAATAATCTAAGCAGCAGTGATGCAGTGTGATCTACATCGGAGAAAAAATTGATTGGGTCATAGTATATATATTATAAATATTATATATATTAATTAATATTAATTAAACGACTTTATTAATTAAACGATATTATTCAGCTTCAATCCCCAGTTTGCTTGTAAATTAATAATAATCAAACCATAAAAAAATCCCATTTAAATTTCAGCTAACTATGCACAGAAAGAGAATTATTATTATTATTTATTAATACAATAGCTGAAAGAGAAAGTAACCAGGCTGCACATGTAAATGAAAAAATAAGCACATTTTTCTTGTAAAGCAAAAAAAAAATTATTTTTCATTAATGTGAATGAATATATTAATTAATCTCATCATTAGCGGCCACCACGGCCACGGCCACGGCCACGACCATGGCTCCAATTACGGCCACGGCCTCGGTATTGCATATCCCCATAAAAAACTTGAAAAAAGTAAAAAAATTACGCCAAGTACATGAAAAATCAAATAAATCACAAAAAATAGAAGATAATAATAAAATCACAAAAATAGAAGATAATAATACACAAAAAATAGAAAAAATATACAATACAAAAAAAGATGTGAAATCAAAATGAGCTGCCAGTACATAAAGGTGCTTTCCAACTGCGCTTAAGATGACACAACTACATACACACAGCTAAAATACTGTGTTCATACATTCCATTACAATGTATTACATAATATTAAGCAGATACATTTTTATACAAATAAATATTTTAATACGAATAAATATTTTATTCAAAATACTTGGCGCTGCGACACCAAAAAAATGTTAATTGTCTTGGTTAATAAATAAAATAATACATGACACCGCGAGACAAGAAAGAAAGAAAAAGATTTTAATGCAATCTGTACCCTGATAACCATCTGCCGGCAGTCTGGCAGCAGATTGACGGCAGGGCCTGCCAGGAGAGCGCAGGATCTGCCGGCAGCTGCGGCGCAACCTACGTCCGCATTCGACTACGGATCTGCCGGCAGGCCCTGCCGGGCAGAGCCTGCTGGCAGACGGACGGCAGATCGACGGCAGATCCTGCCGTTCGCCTGACACGTATAACAGCGCCATCTGAGGGTCAGAATTGGCAAAGAATTCCCTACGCGTGACGTCACACGGCCGCCCCTACAGGTGTATCCCTACCCTTACATAACTATCAAGGAGATATTGCAATTTATTAAATAATTAATTGTATTTATTTCAAAAAAGTATTTATTTATTTTTCTTTAATAATATGTGATTACAGTGTGATTACAATTGTTACAAAATAATATAAGTAGCGCATATAAATCCAAAGAGGAACTTTCAATATTTACATTAACAAATCAATATACAGTACGTCCCTTAACCAGTGGTGCGTAGTAGGGGTGACATCAGATCTTTTATTTAATATCTTCGACTTCTTTTTTGTGTAGAATCATCATATTCCCTGTTGTGTTTGCGCTGAAAACAAATAGAACATTAGTAAAAAATTAAACGTAACGTATGAATAAACAGGATACATGCGATACTTACTTCAGCTCCATCTCCGCACAGCACACACCCTAAGCAATCATGCATGCTCCTGCGAACATTAATATTTATAAGAAACATGTGTTAAATTATTATTTACAATAACAAGTCGCTAAATATTCGCACTTCGCGCATAACCCTATTTTGCTGTCTTGCACATAATGTGACTCTCGATTTCCGCGACGTAGATAATTTGTAAATTAATCAATTCCATAATTACGTTTGCCTTCTGGATACGTCGGGATGATTTGTTTCGATGTTGATGCTTAGGAACACGTGGAATATTCTTCGATTTTGCCGTCACTGACTGTCACTGCCAGTGACTGCCACCCCAAACCACGAAAACGAAAGCAAACTGGACGTAGATTCTTGACCAATCATGAGTTTCGGCACTATAGCGCAGCCAATCCGAGCGTAGCCCATTGTACCGCCAAATTGCTACACATGGTACATCTACATACCGATTATTCAATGTGGTATCCGTTGTGCTTGAAGACGAAGACTCGAAGAATATTCCACGTGTTCCTAAGCATCAATATCCAGACAAATCATCCCGACGTATCCAGAAGGCAAACGTAATTATGGAATTGAATAATTTACAAATTATCTACGTCGCGGAAATCGAGAGTCACATTATGTGTAAGACAGCAAAATAGGGTTATGCGCGAAGTGCGAATATTTAGCGACTTGTTTTGTAAATAATAATTTAACACATGTTTTCTTATAAATATTAATGTTCGCAGGAGCATGCATGATTGCTTAGGGTGTGTGCTGTGCGGAGATGGAGCTGAAGTAAGTATCGCATGTATCCTGTTTATTCATACGTTACGTTTAATTTTTTACTAATGTTCTATTTGTTTTCAGCGCAAACACAACAGGAAATATGATGATTCTACACAAAAAAGAAGTCGAAGATATTAAATAAAAGATCTGATGTCACCCCTACTACGCACCACTGGTTAAGGGACGTACTGTATATTGATTTGTTAATGTAAATATTGAAAGTTCCTCTTTGGGTTTATATGCGCTACTTATATTATTTTGTAACAATTGTAATCACACTGTAATCACATATTATTAAAGAAAAATAAATAAATACTTTTTTGAAATAAATACAATTAATTATTTAATAAATTGCAATATCTCCTTGATAGTTATGTAAGGGTAGGGATACACCTGTAGGGGCGGCCGTGTGACGTCACGCGTAGGGAATTCTTTGCCAATTCTGACCCTCAGATGGCGCTGTTATACGTGTCAGGCGAACGGCAGGATCTGCCGTCGATCTGCCGTCCGTCTGCCAGCAGGCTCTGCCCGGCAGAGCCTGCCGGCAGATCCGTAGTCGAATGCGGACGTAGGTTACGCCGCAGCTGCCGGCAGATCCTGCCGCCAGATCTGGTTATCAGGGTACATATTTATATTCAGTTTTGCAACGCCATTTCGGAGATATAATAAATATAATATTAAAAATTATATAAAGTCATTCGCAATGCAAATTATCTTTGTAAAAAGAAGTGAGATCCCCCCCAAAAAACTTAAAAAAAGTAAAAAAATTACGCCAAGTACACGAAATCACAAAAAAATAGAAGAAAATATACAATCACAAAAGAAATAGAAGAAAATACACAATCCCCCCCAAAATAGAAGGAAATATACATTATATAAAAATATGTGAAATCAAAATGAGCTGCAAGTACATAAAACAGCTAAAATGCTGTGTTCGTACATTCTATTACTCATATCGCGGACATTTTAATTAACCCATCAGAATAAAAGAATCCCATTTAAAAACATTGTTGTAAATTAATAGCTTTACAAAATTAATGATATACAAAAATTGCGCGAATTATAACAATGGTTATTCGAGTCAGGCCGGCTTCACGAGTCAGGCCGGCTTCAGGAGGGGAAGGGGAACGATTGATAACGTGTACGCCTTAAATTACTTGATTAACAGGCAGGTAAATAGGAAGGGAAAGAAAATGATCGTTCTCTTTATAGACCTGAAGGCGGCCTTTGACTCGGTGGACAGGGTGGTACTAGTAGAGGCGATGAGGAAAAGAGGGGTAAGGGAGGGATTAGTGGAAAGGTGTGAGGAGGTGCTAAAGGAAACGATATGTAAGGTGAGAGTGGGGGAGGAGGAAGGGAAGGTGTTTTGGACAGCTAGAGGAGTGAGACAAGGGTGCCCGCTTAGCCCGAGTATGTTCACACTGATGTTGGCGGATATAGACGAAGAGCTGGAAAAAGGAGGATGGGGCGGGGTGAGATTGGGGGGGAAAAAGGTATATACCCTGGCGTACGCAGATGATATCGCGGTGTTGGCAGAGGATGAGGATGGAATGAAGGGAATGTTGGGAAAGTTGGAGAAATATATGGATGGGAAGGGGCTACAGTTGAATGTGGAGAAGACGAAAGTGATGAGGTGCAGGAGGGGTGGGGGTAGATGGAAAAAGGTGAGTTGGAGATGGAAGGGAAAAGAGCTGGCGGAGGTGAGGCAATTTAAATACCTGGGGTATACCTTGATGGGGAATGGAGGGCAAGAGGCGCATGTGAGGGAGAGAGTGAGGAAGGCGGCGGCAGTGATGGGGCAGGTGTGGGGGATCGGAAAGAGGAGATTTGGGAAGGACTGGGGAAAAAGGGTATGGTTATTCGACAGATTGGTGTGGGCAACGATGAGCTATGGGGTAGAGATTTGGGGTTGGAAAAGTAGGGAGAGGGTGGAGGGGGTGCAAGACAGGTTTTTAAGATGGGTCTTGGGGGTAGAATGGTGCACGCCGGGGTATTTGGTTAGGGAGGAGCTGCAGCGGGAGATGTTAAAGGGAAGGGCGGGGATGAGGGCGTGGGAGTATGAGAGGAAGCTGGAGGAGGGACAGGGGGGGAGGTGGCAAGGATGTGTTGGGAGGAGATTAAGGGGCGGGCGAGAAGAGGGGTGGCTTTAGGGGGATGGGAAGAGGAGAGGAAGGGGTTCTATGAGGAAAGGGGATGGACAGTGGAAGGAGTGGAGGAGAGGAGGGGGTGGGGAGATTTGAGGGGAGAGGAGTTAGTATCTGTGGAGAAGAGGTTACAGGAGAGGGTTAGGTGGGAAAGGATTAGGGAGGCGAGGTATAGTAGATGGTATGGGGCGGTAAAGGGGGTGGGGGTTCCTGGGTACTTGAAGAAGGGGTGGGGGGAGAGCAGATGGAGGAGGGTGGCGAGGTTCAGGTTGGGGAGTGAGATGAGGGGGGGGGAGATATTGGGTGGATGAGGAGAAAAGGAGATGTAGGGTCTGCGGGTGGGGAGAGGAAACATGGGAACATGTATGGGAGGAATGTACGGAATGGGGAGGGGAAAAGGGCTGGCAGGAGATGGTGGGAGAAGTGCTGGGAGATGATGGAGAGGGAGAAGGGTGGTTGAGGAGGGTGGAAGAGTGGAGGGGGATGCAAGATAGAGGAATGAATGGGTAAGGAATGGGAGTGAGAGGAGGCGTGCGGAAGCGGAGGTCCGGAAGAGGGGGAGAGAGCGAGAGGAATGGGCGCGGCGAGGGCGAGAGCGAGAGCGAGCGAGCGGGCGGTTAGGTTTAAGGTTAGGTTTAAGGATTAGATATAAGGAGTAGTTGTAAGATATAGAGATAAATATGCGAGTTGTAGAGGTAAGAGGGAAATGTAGGAGTGGTGATTTGTAATCCCCAAGGGGACACAATAAAAGTCATTATTATAACAATGGTTATTTATAAGTAGTAAGGCTATGAGAGTTTTAACCCAGGTCCTCAGAGGGGAGCGCGGGGGCGGGGGGAAGTGAGGGCGCGCGGGGAAGCGCGGCGAAGGGAAACATGGACGCGGGACCTGCGGGGAGTGGAAGGACGGTTGCGCGCGCACGAGCCGCGGAGTGGGGGAAGCCGCGATCGTGGAGGGGATCACTCCGGGCCGAGCCGCCGCGGAGACCTCTCCAGACCGGACCCACCGTCGGAAATTTTTCAGAGGAGGAATGACCCCCAAAAAAATCTCTTTCAGACCTTGGCCCACCCCAAAAAATTTTTTATACCTAACCGAGGGAGGGGGCGACCCACAAATAATTTTCCAAACCATTATGCGATGGAATTGTTTAATACATTATCCAAAATTGTTTCGGACAATGTCGGGAAAGATCGGTGTTTTCACACCGCGTCTTCGGGGAGGGAAAGAGACAGAGCATTACTGTAAAGCTAAAATTTTGGAGGAGGGAAAGAGACAGTATTATTTTAAAGCTAAACAATCTGCGCGTGATTTAAACGATGGATCGTAATCGTTGGGGAATTGTTCGCCGGCACGTTAGTCCGCGGAGATTCTGACGGCAGCGTGTCGATTAAATTTCACTAATTCTTTAATTTCCAATTGTAAGGAAACTGTTTATTGAAACGCGGAATCTTAAAATTAGGTGGCGAGGAGAAGGGGGGTAAATGAAATGGTGCAATGAAATATGTTTAAGAATATATATTGTTACAAAAAACTATTAAAGATAAAATAAAATAGTAAAAACATAAAAAAAAATAAAAAAAAAATGAAAAAGTTATGGTGGTGGTGGTGGTGGTGATGGCTGTCGCATATAAGATACATCCTAGAACACAGATACAAACGTTGATATAATAACGATACATTAAACATAATAAACATCACCCACACAAACACAATGTAGTGTCCTACACACTTGCGGAGGCGGCGACGGCGACGGCGACGGTGGCGATTGTGGCGAGGGCTGCTGCTGCCCCCAGTCGCTCGACCATGTAGGCGATGGTGGCGGTGACAACGACGGCGACGACGGCGATGGTGGTGGCGAGTTCTGGAAAATAGAACCCACGATATAACACTGACACAACAGCTTGATTTTAATCTAACTCAATTTCAACGGTTGAACGCGATAAATGTTAAAAATATTTTAAAGTACATACCTCAAAGTCGTCCAGACCAAGCTCTCCAACCCGCTCGGGCATGAGCCTGTAATATCCCATTTTTTAAATCCCACACAAAAAAGTTTTAATAAATTCTGAACTGAACGTTTTCGCAGTTTGAATGCAACTGGTCTCGCTGCATCTCCAAGCTCTCGCATCTAAACTCATAACTCGAAATCGAGAAGTGCTTAGCTTTGCAAAAGTAGAATGTCTTCGTTCTCCCACCTACATTTTTTTTTCGCTGATTATCCTCCAGCACTTATCTTCATCACTGCCCATCCTCTCCTTTTTCACACGCGTCTTCTTTCCCTTCTTCTTTGACGCATCATTCAGCTAGACCATATCACTTTGAACGGTTTTGAACGCGAATGAAACGGGTATTGAACGGTTTTGAACGGCTTTGAACGCGGATCGAACGGGTATCGAACGGTATTGAACGGCTTTTAACGGGTATCGAACGTGAATCGTACCACTTTGAACGTGTATCGATCGGGTATTGAACGATGTTGAACGGCTTTGGACGCGAATCGAACGGGTATCGAACGGTATTGAACGGCTTTCAACGGTTATCGAACGTAAATCATACCACTTTGAACGTGTATCGATCGGGTATTGAACGGTTTTGAACGGTATTGAACGGCTTTCAACGGGTATCGAACGTAAATCATACCACTCTGAACGAGGTATCAAACGGTATTGAACGGGTATCGAACGGTTTCTACATAATAATTACAACTATCGTCTTAATCTAGCGTACATGCAGGAGGTTGGAGGTTGGGGAGGGTGAAGAAAAAAAACATTTATGTATTAAAAAATTGGTTATATTTTATTTAAGGCACAAGGCACAGTGCTTTGCGTGTCTGCCACATCGCAGAGTATCAACTACATTTAGCTTATTTAGGGATTTGATATCCTCGTAGTCAATGTCCAGCGTCTCGATGATTACGTCCGCTCTGGTATTTTCGTCGAGGAAATCCGCAAGCCAGTCGCGTTTCTGCAACCCTTTAACGTATACTATATGAGATGTGTCATCTTCTTCGTCGATCGCATCAGCTACAGCTTTCGTAATTAGCTGTTTAGCCATACTGTACGGAACGTCTCCATCGTTCCACCGTAGTCCGTGATGTTTTGCCGTCAACCACCGAATGCTTGATTTGTCGGATTTTGTAAGAAGGAATTGTGACATAGGACTCCCAAAAATATAGTGCGAGAGAACTGTTCCCTTGCGTAGGACAGCCACTTCCTTCGCGACAAATCTTCCATCGACGATGAACCCTTGCAGGTCAACGAATGTTGGTACAGCCATTATCGGTACAATTTAGAGGTCCGTTCGTTTCCGAGACAGACAGGAGAATGCAGTCTTTCTCGTAAAGCATCTCGATTTTCACGATGAAATTTTGTATGATTTTGACACAGGAGATGGCGCGCAAGTAGCGTGGCAATTTAATTCATTTTGCGCACTACGTTTGTCAGTGGATTGTATTCAACCACCCGATCGTGCAGAATCAGACAGTAGGCTGTAGTATTTGCCGGCACATTCTCTTTACACTCGAATTCTATGCGCACGTCCACGGTGCCATTCTTGATCGACTCATTTTGTCGCGAACAATCAATCACCACGATGGGACCAAATTGTAAAAATTCAGCCACGGTGAATAATGCCTCGTTGCAACTATGTCCATAATACGATTTACCGAATTGCGTATACATGTGATACAAAATGGCATGCTTATTCTTGTCAAAGTCCAAGTTCATGTCATCGTATGGGTAAAATTCCGAGTTGAGAAAAAGTTTGACATTAGTCAATTTACAGTTGTTGAACTTAGTAACGTCTTCGCTCGTCACATTCTTTCGACCAGTCTGTAGAGCAAGGATCACGCATCGTGGCTTCTCCAGCTGTGCGGATGCCTTTACGGCCCACGAATGCTTGTTTGTGTTTTGCAACATAGGATAGTCGTACAGATCCCACGATTGAAAACAAATGCTCAGGTTTTGTCCACTTTCCAAAGTACGTAGCAACGATAGCTTATTAATGTCGTTCAGCGTCACATGAGGCATCCGCCATTGTAGTTTAAATAATTTAATTTCTGGTTCCAACACCGATGATCCTATCAGAGCATTGTTGTCGTTGCGCGACCGTATTAAAATCAATTCGTGACGCGCATTAATAATCATGTGTTTGTAGTTCTCACAAAATCCTAGCAAATATTTGAGTGGGATGCAAAAATTGAAATGATTTTTGACTATTGACCCATCGCGTCGTTTCAAGCCCCATCCGGCATTCTTCATATTTTTGTCTTCGTCCGATGTCAGCGATACATAGTTTTTAAGCGTGCTAGTTATTCCAACGTTTCTGTTGCGATCAATCTCCACGCCATTCAGCTCGTATCGAATCTCATCGAATAAGAACGCCACACAATTATTTCCCAACATCACCGTTAACGCATCATTTGGCTTATTTATCTTCAATTTCCCCTCCACATAGAGGAAACTTTCACACGGTAATGTGTATAAATCCTGCTGTTGTAGCGGTATTCTTATCTCATCGCTGTATCCAAACGTCGTGTTGACGTATGGGTTGTATGTGTGAGTCTCGAGCTTGACGATGCGATCATCAAACGTCGGCTTCCCTCCAATGCTTAGAATATCAGCCATTTTTTCAACTTAAATGCGCACAATGAATCCCAAAGATTTCAAAAATGCAATGTTCACAGCACTGAGCCTCTTCTTTTTAGCGTGATCAGAGCTGTTGCAGTTGTTGGTGTTGTAAACAATTTCACTTGGAACAAACGGGTTTCTGGAGTCGTTCAATACAAGCATTTCTTTCGCACCACACGTATTATCGTCGTCGTCGCACGTGCAGTCTGATTGTAATCTCTTCACCTCTAAAATCGAGCAACCGTCCGTCTTGATCCACAACGCGTATCGTCAGATCCGTAACGACCCGTGCGGTGATTGGAAGGTAAATGATCTGTGCAGGCGTTTCCGATATCTTATATCCTGGTGGAACTCTCGGAGAAAATTCATGTATCGTATGTACACGCCTCCCATTGTTGTACGCACCAGCGGTCACGCTACATTCTATGCGAATAATGTTCACGTTCATGATATTAATTGGATCGTCCGATTCGTGCCATCGTTCTGGTGCTAATACCCGATTCGTCGAGAATCCTAGTAGCGATCCAATGTTGTTGGGCTTTGTAAAGTCTACGGTGAACCGACAGTAAAGCTCGCTTTTCATGGTATTGTTGTTGGGACGCAACACTATAGGATACAGATCGTTGTCACCGTCATCGTTGTCGTCATCGGTGCCACCAAGATTTTTAGGATACCGCTCGAGTAATCGCTGCTTCAGGTACTTGGCAATGGCGTCTAGTTCGTAGGAGCCGTGGGGAATCGTAATGTATTCATAAGCGCTGTCGGGGCTGTTGTTTACGATGAAGTAGAATTTATCGTTGCTCGAGTCGATGTTCGGTATTGTGTGATAAGTTTCAAAGGTTGTTAGACCAAGCTCGTAATCATCGTCGCTCAAATCTATGGGTGGAAAGTAGCTCACCGCGAGGGTGCTACTCTTGCCGGTTAGAGTGAATGTTAACGACATATTCCGCCCGAACTGCTCGACCAGTACTGAATCAGAGTGGTGGGAAATCAATCCTTAAATTTGGCACCGATCGTTTGTAGAAAGCGTAGACATAGTTGTCCGCAATTGCTCTGATCATACTTCTGATAGGACGTTCGATTGTATTCAATTTTCACAGCATCCTTATCCAGATATTTTACCAATTCCATCGGCGGTCGAAGATTCCCAAAGCTGTCGAAATATATAGCTCGACACCCTCTCTTCGCATACGCCACCCAATGAGTCCCCGGCCCCTCGGCATTGTCCAAATTTACGATACCGCTCTCATTTCGACGTACTCCACCAGCTAGTAACGCGTTGCGCATAAAAATACCTCTAAAGAATGGAATACGCATACGTTTTGCCAACTCCTCCAATTGCACATCGGTAGTTACGCCCACAGGCATTTTTATTTTCTTTTTGACGTTTTTTTTTTTCGTTTAGATATTCCCTGTCCACGCTTGTACGGCGCGAGATAAAGTCCGCGACCTTCCATGGAGCGATTATGGCGTTGCATTTCCTGCAGCTGACGTTGCGCCGCCTTATTATCCTTTACCGCCTTGGCGATCCCCGCCGCTCCACCAGCCAATGATCCGAGAACACCCAACAGCGGTAAAAGTGGTAATATACCACCCCGTTTTGCCACCGGAAGAATCCGCTTTTGCGATGCTCTCTTTGGAGTCCTTTTGCGAGTTTTTGTTTTCATCCCCATTCCGATCTTCGTCTTGGCCTTCATAGCTGCCCAAACAGCTGTAGCAGCACCTCTTTCACACAGAGTCGAGTCTCGCGCAACGACGCGTTTTCGCGCTTTGTCAGCGAGAACGTTATCTGCCGCGTGCCTTTCGCTGAGGTCGTTGCTACGCGAATACGCAATATCGTGTTCGCGACACGCTGCGTCCAACGGATTGATACCTCGATCCCCTCTAGCCAATCGTTTTGCAAGATGAGTTCCTGGACCGCAAAACTGATATCCCGGAATATGTAATTCGATTGGTAGCGCGTTTATCACCCGATTTAACAAACCACGACCTTTCTTTACTGTCGTCGGTGACATTCGCTACAGTTTTTAATCAATGGTGCCGGACCGTCGATATGCGTTCGCTGCCAAGGGCGATTATAATGTTCCAAGCACCGGCGATACTGTCGAACCTCGGAATTGGCTTTTATATGCTCGGGGAGCCTGTCCCACAGCCGATCAATGTGTCTGCCAAACTCTCGCAGTAGAATAATCTTTGGTATATATTTCAATTGTTCAGAGGTTAGGTCTCGAATATCCGACAGGATCAGAAGCATATTGAATACTGAGCCATCATGTTTCGACGTGGACCTATAAATAGGGTGCATCACCGCTTCGACGTATCAAAATGATTTTTCACGGTTCGCGGGGAGGATGCGATTCGTGCGACAACCTGTAACCATACGCGTGACAAATTTTGATGATAAATCACGAGTGATGTCTTCGAAAACTGGACGCAGACATGGTAGCATGCTACCAAACACTATCCGCTGCCTCATTTGTGGTCCATCAAATTGTGGAAAGACCAACGTGCTGATCAGCTTGTTGGAAAGTCCTCACGGCGTCCACTTCGAGAACGTGTACGTGTATTCCAAGTCGTTGCAACAGCCGAAATATCAGTACTTGGAGAATTTATTGACTCCGATAGATGAAATTGGCTACTTTACGTTTTCGAATAACAATGACGTCATCCCACCGAGCGAATCGCTTCCGAATTCCATTTTTATTTTTGATGACGTGGCATGCGACAAGCAAGATACGATACGAGAGTACTTTGCAATGGGGCGCCACTCGAACGTTGACTGTTTCTATCTCTGTCAGACGTATGCAAAGATTCCCAAACATCTTATACGCGACAATGCGAATCTGTTGATTCTGTTTAAACAGGATGGTACCAACTTGAAACATGTGTACAACGATCACGTAAACACTGACATGTCTTACGAGGATTTCTGCGCTTTGTGTCGTAATTGTTGGCAACGGGATTATGGTTTCGTGGTGATAGACAAGGATAGCACGATGTCCAATGGACGTTATAGAAAGGGATTTAACGAGTTTGCCATACCATGAGATGGTCAATCGTCGTCAACACGTCGGTGGGAAAACAACGTCGGCGGTACAGCGATGATCGATATCGATACTCTGGAGATTAAGGATCGCGAGAGAATAGCAAAGGAAATTGCAAAAACCAGCGAAGCCATTCGTCGGAAACATCAGGCTTTGAAGACTGGCAAGATGGAGGAAGATATCGCGTTGGAGAAATACTTCAAACCTATCGTCGAACCACTAAAACATATTGTGGAAAATACCGCAGAGATGGAAGCTGAAACATCGCCGCTGATGAGCACAGACGTTGAAGGGAATGAAACATTAACGCCTAAAAAAATCCTTCTGAAAGGGAACACATCGCGGAAGAGAAAGAGGAAAGAGCACATGTCAACGGAATATTCACCCATAACCTCGACACCAGTTCAATCGAAGCGGAAACGACAGAATGTTGGATCAAGCGATTCTCCGGCTCCACCCACACCAATAAGTACATTACCCAATGTGCAATCGCTCTCAACCGTTGATGAGGACGTTTTCGAAACTAGCCCCAATGAGTCGTTTGTAACATCTATTAGACAGCAATTCCAAACATCCGAGGGACAAGAGACGTTTCGCAGTCATTTCGGCCCGCTGGGGCAAAAATACATGAGCGCGATCCTAAGTGGTGATAAGGATACAACGATGGACTATGTGTACGGTGTATACTTTGGCAATAGTGGAACGAGGCTTGGGGATAAGGCTTTCGATATAGGGCGGTATTCACAGTCGCGTCTTGATCTTAAGACCATCTCAAGCATTTGCTTAAGATGCCGCCTAGATTCATAGTTGCGTCTTGAGGTCGTGTCTTGAGCATTTGCTTGTGGAAAATCTTATTCAAATAAGTAAATCCTTGTATGACGTCACATGTGTCAAAATAGACGGTAAAGCGAGGTTATATTTTCAAGACGACGTTTTACATGTCTTGAGACCGTCTTGAGATTCCACCAGAAGAATGTCCGGTGTAGAGGGGGAACATCTATGGCAGTGGCCGTTATGTGTGCGTTATGATTCCAGCACCCATGTACCGGCACGTGATGGTCCCCCTCCACTCCAGAGATTCTATTCCCCGGCAACGTGTTGAAAGTTTAAACTGTCAAATACTTCAGCCATTACCTGCATAAAGGACGCGAAAAATGGATTTTGAAGACGATACCGACATTGATATTGATATGGATTTTGCACGTCCCAAATGTATCTTCTAACGACTTTATTGTCTGCTATATAATCATCTTCGTCAATATCGCTAATATCAATATTAATGTCGATATATATTATGTATGTACTAAATAAAATTAAATGGAGTCACAACTATCTCGGGTGTTTTTATTTTTACATTACATCACTTTAGTGGTTGGGTTATGATGGAGGAGCAAACATGTATCATTTGTATATATTAGTTTATTTTGATAAAAGCAAGCACTACACGCCAGTAGAATAAAGTTGTTTTCTACATATAATTAACAATTACAAACATGTGATTACAAACTGTCCTCCAGCATCGCTATAATATAACCTCGACGGTCACACGCATCAGTCATTACTCACTCACGTTCGAGTATCCTACTCTGTCGTCCATCAAGGAACGAACGGAATATCCTTTATCATTGGTTGTTCTAACAGAATTATTCCGAAAGTTTCCGAACGGGAATGAGCAAATGCTTGAGTAAATGCTTTATAAAGTAAATGGATACGTCATATAAGCAATCGCTTATTCCAAGCAAATGCTTAAGATCATCTTGAGCAACGACTATGAATACCTGATGTCTTCAGGCAAACAAGATCATCTCCTAGAAGATGATCCTAAGCATTTGCTCAAGACGCGACTGTGAATACCGCCCATAGACATGGATGATAACATAATCATAGATGGTGTAAAATACAGAGGAACACCCGGTCTTTACGAACTGATTTTCAAGAGAATTCCCGATGATGCTGTATACACCGATGCCGATAAACAAAAATATAAAAGTATACTGCTGGCGACGAACGCCCACAGACGCGGTCATGGTGCTAAAAATCCCATATTGAGCAACAAGGGACACAAGTACAAATATGTAATTGCACCGCTACTCCCTCGCGCATCGACTAGCAGGGCAGGGAAAGGTCTAACGGTACCGCGCGCCATGGTGGTAAACGATAACAAGATCGATTACGTATACTGGAACGATCCCAACGAGTTGGTGGATCGAATGCGTTTGCTTGAAGCGTCGCGTCAGGCGGGTAACAACTCTCATGATCCCGAAATTCTATCGATTATCGAGGAACTCCGCGAGGTAGGCCTCATTATAAATTAAACCGCACGCCGATGATGTGCGCTGTATGCATCGAGATGCCGATCAACAAATTTGGGGTATCACTCGAGAAGAGTGGAGCAGCTAGAATGGATTATTACAAATGGAACGGTTTGCTTCGAAATTACATGCGAGATAACGCCCTTTGCGTGGCTGGTGCCGACTATGATGCGAAATCACGCAAGATACGACGCGTAGCTCAGCCGGTGGCCGACACCGATGTCGTCAATAAACTATACGTGGAAAAGAACATTAAACTTTTGAGAGAGCAGCAGGAAGAATTAGCGAGGAAGCTGGTTGTGTTTCAAAGAGATATGCTAACGTTGCAAAACAGCGTTCAAAAGATATCGGAGGCGTTGAATTCTATCCCACAACCGGACAATGAAACTCGTAAAGTTAAAGAGGCTATAACCGCTTTTGCTACGGAGCAGCAACTTGTCCAGAATTTCCTCGGACCGACGAGAAGCACATAATAAATGTACGCGATAATTATCGCGTCATTCGTGTCCAAGACACCTCTGCGATCAAACATGCAACCATTATCGAAATCCAAGAGTAATGATGAAAACCATAATCACAAGAAGCTACAACTCGTTGAGGAATTGCACGCTCCAGCTCGAAGACATTTCCCGCGGAGACGCGTCGTAGTGCACGGATACGATGATTTGTGGCAAGCTGACATTGTAGAAATGCGTCCATACTCGCGTTTCAACCAGGGTCACCACTACATACTCACCGTCATCGATGTGTTGAGCAAGTATGCATGGGCGGTGCCGCTCAAGACTAAAAGTGGTGCTGAGGTGACTAAAGCGTTCGCAAAGATATTTAGAGATCGATATCCGAAAAATTTGCAAACCGATCAAGGAAAAGAATTTTACAACGCCGATATGCAGAAACTCTTGACAAAGCATGATATTAATCATTATTCGACGTATTCGGTGATGAAGGCCTCCGTCGTAGAACGTTTCAATCGAACTTTGAAGAACAATATGTGGAAATTGTTTACGCTCAATGGAACCTATAGATGGACCGATGCGCTATCGCGTCTGCTTGCAGAGTATAACGCACGAAAACATAGAACCATCGGAATGCGTCCTTGCGATGTTACCCCTGTGATCGCCGACAGGCTGCTAGCCACCGTGTACAGCAACATAAAGATCGCTGCTCCAGCGAGATTCAAGTTGGGCGAGTTTGTGCGCGTGAGCAAATTTAAAACCATCTTCGATAAAGGCTATACGCCGAATTGGACAACGGAGGTGTTCAAGATGGTCAAAGTACAGGCAACTAATCCTGCAACGTATCTGCTCGCCGATTCCTGTGGAAAACCTGTTGCCGGCGGATTCTATGAACAGGAGCTGCAACGCGTCACCGATCCTGATGTGCATCTAGTGGAAAAAGTGCTGCGTAGAAAGGGGGATAAGGTATATGTCAAGTGGCTGGGGTTTGATAAATCACACAATTCGTGGATAAATAAAAATAATGTATTGTAAAATAATACATGGTTCAATAAATACAATGATACATATATGTAAATGTGTAAACAATTTTTTTTTTATTTTAACACATTAATCCCACTATTTATAATACAATAATCCCACTATTTATAATACAATAATCCCACTATTTATAATACAATAATTCCACTATTTATAATACAATAATCCCACTATTTATAATACAATAATTCCACTATTTATAATAAATACAATAATTTATATTTTACAATGGGATATTATAATGTCCCCAGGGCAGAGTGTCGGTCGAATCGGGTACGATATGCCGCTTGTCGTCGTATGGACTTAGAGCGATTTTAGATTCCGAAATGGTGTACACTTTATGATATTTAGACCGTATACATGATTGTCTGCGAACCATTTCGATCTCCCTTTGCAAACACTTCGCGTAATCGTCGAAAGTTATCGTTCTGGCTATGACGTTGGTCTTGACGCCTTTCGCCTTTTTCGTATCTCTTTTGCCGTCTACGCGAAGTGCATACATTTTCGCTCTAAGACCTACGAATTCGGCCATTATCGCACCGTTATTTTCATCCTTCATCAGCCCTGAAACCTTCTTATTTTCGCGCGGCATATTATATGGATTGTCGATAGGATAATCGCTTGTGTCGAATCTACCGATATTGTGTTTCATAGTCTCGTAGATATCGTCGCATCGAATATGATAAATGAGGCTGTCTGTGTCGGTGTATAGAATATTACAATTTGGTCCGTGCTTGGGAGACATGTACTCGTAGTGAAATTCATACAAACAAATTTTCGATATGTCCAGAATGCACATACCCACATATATCGGTTTGTTGAATTTCACCTCGAGTTTTCGCAATTCAACAGCTATTAAATTTTCCGAAAAAACACTTCTGCTGTGGAAATTCGGTTTCGCGATCATTGCCTCCGCGCCATATCGCCCTTCCCAACGTGTTAAAATTTTTACATCCACGTGATTTCGTACATTTTCCATAGTTTTACCGAATACCGCGTTGTTCATCACTTTGTACAAATTTTTTTCAAAGTCATTTGTCGCGCTTGTTCTGAACCGTGTATTGAGTTCGATGTAATCGCGGAGCCAGGGAGATTGAGCGAATTGGAGCACGCGGTGTATCTTTGTAATACGAAGACCATGACGCGTACACTGCTGCAGGTTGCGGTAATGGATAACGTAACGCTGCTTATCGTATACCGTCGCGAGTAATTTGTCCTGCCTGCTGCCAGGTGGTTTGGCACGCGTCGGGCAGAACGGTAGATCGGCATGAGCGTCGTGCAGACGTTGCGGATATTCCAGATCTACCTCGAGAATGTACCCCGTGAGCGAATCGACTTTGATTGAAGACACATCAAACTTTGCAACATCTTCGACCCATTGAAATTTAGCGTATGGTAGGGGCTGACACATTGCCCACCCATACAAATTATTCACATCAAAGTACATCAAGTACGATGACTCTTCCAATGCGTTGTAAGATGGCATGTACTTGTTATTGGCATGTGCATATCTTCTGGAACATTGGCTTAAACCCCCACGTATGCCACGTTCGATAAACATGACCATATCGACGTCGGTGAGCAATTCGAATGTAATTTTGGTATGCTTTAGCATTGCATCCCACGTGAAACCTGGTAGAGTATAATAATGCGCCGAATCTAGTCCATAACTCTTGATACAACTTTCGCGAAAATTTTCAAAAATGTCTGCCAATAACAAGACATCTGTTTTCAAATACAAGTCGCTGTATTCGCCCAAAGTTCTAATCCCGAAACGCTGCCAGATAGTCTCGGCATGCGCGTAATCGCTCTCGGATACAGTCTCACCCGTTAACGAACTGTAGAATGACTCGCGCGGTGGTAAGCATGGATCCTGCAGCTTGTTCGCGCAATCAAGGTATTCTAAATAAAGAGTAAGAATTCTCGACCGTATTTTTAGAATAATATCAAAAAAAGGTATCAGCGCGTGGGTTCGGTCAATTAAACACTCAAATAAAAGCTATTTTGCAATTTTCGACGTTTCGGTCTATGATTTAGACCATTTTCAAGAAAGTTAACGAATAATGATGCGTTTGCTTTTATATATTATAACACGTTGTCTAAAGATGTGCACCTTGTAAGTCGGTTGGAACGTGACTGCGGTAAATTGTACCCCACAAAATTACCTTTTTTAAAAAAGGTACAAAAAAGAGCGCCAAGTATATAATCCCATCAAAAAAGATCCCATTTAAAAACATTGTCATAAATTAATACCCATCAAAAAGACTCCCATTTAAAAACATTGTCGTAAATTAATAGCTTTACAAAACTAATGATATACACAAATTGCGCCAATTATCACAATGACTATTTATACAAAGAAAAAAAGTATTAAATAATATTAAGCAGATATATTTTTATACAAATAAATATTTTATTCAAAATACTTGGCGCTGCTCTCCGAATTGATGTTTCTAAACTGAATAAATATGTATAAATTGCATTAAAATCTTTTCCTTTCTTTCTTGTTTTAGTGGTGTCTGGTCTTGTCTTATTTATTAACCAAGCCAATTAACATTTTTTTCAGAGAGCAGCGCCAAGTATTTTGAATAAAATATTTATTTGTATAAAAATATATCTGCTTAATATTATTTAATACTTTTTTTCTTTGTATAAATAGTCATTGTGATAATTGGCGCAATTTGTGTATATCATTAGTTTTGTAAAGCTATTAATTTACGACAATGTTTTTAAATGGGAGTCTTTTTGATGGGTATTAATTTATGACAATGTTTTTAAATGGGATCTTTTTTGATGGGATTATATACTTGGCGCTCTTTTTTGTACCTTTTTTAAAAAAGGTAATTTTGTGGGGATTTCACACATTTTGTAGTGTTTATTAGTGACTGGATAAATTTTTCACCCCCTCGGGGTTATTTTTTTAATCAACAATATGTTATATTGTCATCCAAACTACGCACACCTGCAAAGCTACAATACAATTGGATTGGTGGAATTGGTTTAAATTTGAGTTTTCAGATATGAAACAAACATACAAGAAGCACACAGAGGATCAAAGCTGAATAAAAGTTTAATTAAAGTTTAATTAATATAATAGTATATCACAATAAATTTTTTTCTCTGACGTAGATCACACTGCACCATCTTGTGCATCGATTATCTGTAAATATATAAAATCCACATTTTAGTTACAACATAACTTAGAACTTATAGAAGAAGGGTGGACTTTTCCTATAGTAAGTGTAGAGACTACATAATGTGTCCGAAGGAGGTGAGAGCGTATGGCAGAAAGTCTGGTTGGAGGAAATTTAAATGCGAATGGTAATTTATTGAAAATGAACAAAGAAATCCAATATTTTTAACGCACAATTTATTGGTGTTGGAATAAAATTAATGTACTATCTTTATTGGTGAATTGGAATATTGTTAATGGGAAACTAATAAAATTAATGAATAGCGAGGGAACTACTGTGGATTTTAATAAAGTATTAGGAATATCTTTCACAAAAGATTGAAAAGTATCAAGGGTGATGTGTGTTCAGCGTACTTTCTTCAATAAAGTGACTTGATCTATGTTGTAAGTAGTATGCTATAATTTTTTTAATTCTCAATGCTAAGCTAATTTGACAAATTTTGTCGATTTACCTTATTTAACAAATTTTCAGAAACTTGTGCGAAACAAGATGTTCCTCTGTGTATCTATAACCTTCTCCGGACAACCTCCAAACCTGTGCATCACCTTGATTTCTATCCAAGCCTGTGCGCCCCCTTCATTTCTATCCAAACCCACGTGTCTCCTTCATTCCTATAAGCTTTACATAAAAACTCTAATGTAAAAATAGTTTGCTGGTATAAAAACAATATATTATTTTGTAGAAACTTGTGCGAAAGAAGATGCTTCACTGTAGAACCTTCTCCGGACACCTTCCAAGTCTGTGTGTTCCCTTCGTTTCAATAAGTTCTACATAAATAATCTATTAAAAAATTTTGGTAACTTACCTTGTTAATTGAGACAATAATTCAGTGTCCTATATGTTGTAAAACCTCGTGATATTTCAAACATTTTGACAGGCCTTCTCATTTAACACTCGCAGGTTATAATTGTTTTGACACTACCTCGACAGATCTATTCTCTGTCTGCTAGCTGTCACATGATAATAGTTTGTTACACGATTGGCCGAAACCCGCATCCAATGAACGACGTGCCTGAGGGACATTTCCTCACCCTTTCATACTCCCCTCTTGCCTAGAAGTGTAGGACGACGACGATGACGGGGACGATGCTGAATTTTAATAACATAAAATTCAGCAAATTGCAACTTTACATCGAAATATCTCAGCTCATAAAGCCCGTAGGAACAAAACGAAGACACTTTTCTTATGTAAATCAAACCCAAGCTGTCCATTAAGACCATTCAAAACTTAATCGGATCAGCCGTTATTGAGATTCGGAAATCTCAGGGTTCTTGATAGCGAGTCGTGGCGTAATAGATACACTCCGTGTTCGCGCTGCGCATATATATATATATATTATATACTTGGCGCGAGACACTACCGTGTCTCTTGATCGTGGCGTAATAGATACACTCCGTGTTCGCGCTGCGCATATATATATATATATTATATACTTGGCGCGAGACACTACCGTGTCTCTTGATACAAAGGCGAGGGCATCCGAAGGGTAAAGAAACAGACCGATCAAAACCTAGTCAAAGACAATACTGTTAATGAAATATTGCTTGAATTGATTTTAAGGTAGAATAATTGTTTGATGATGAATTAATTTAAAAACCTTTTATAAAATTTTATTTTGTTATAATTTTATTAAGCAGAAGAAGGACATAATTAAGAGCTTTTATTTATAATTTTCAAAAAGAAAAGAAATCAGTTTAAACCCCAACACACTACGCGAAACATACCACTATTATTATATATAGTCTATATTGGTACATTGACATTCAAAAATAAATAATTAAATATGCATAATTTATGCAATAAAGTTTGAACAATTTTAAGAAAGCGAAAAAGAACGAAAATTCCATTAGAAAGGTCACATCATATACCCTTACTTTTTTAATAAGGTTGCGTAATAGTCTTGTATCTTCGGTGTTTCATACCTAAGATTTACGCTCGGTTGTTTAATCATATGTAATGTTTCTAATAAAATTCTCTGGTTCAAATTGGCTTCTCTATCAACAACTTTGACGTTGTCATAGTCAAACCTATGATCAAACTCCAATGAATGTTTAGTTAAGGCGGTGTGCTGAAAGGGAGGTAAAAAAACATTTCTTTTGTGCTCATAAATTCTTCTGTCTAAATGTCTCGAGGTTTGTCCAATATAAACATGACTACAACCCATGCAAGGAATTAAATAAACAATGTTGGAATTCTTTAACAATTGTATTTTATCTTTAATTGGGGGAAACAGCTGTTTAGCGTAAAACGGTAGTTTAAAAATAACATGCATTCCTACTTTCCGAAAAATTCTTTTAATGTCGTTTGAAATGTTATTGATAAACGGTATAACCACAGTATTTTTCCAGCTAATCGGTCCTATTTTTTTGGCTTTTGCCTCTTTGCGTTGTGCCGTTAGCAGCGGATGGTAACTGATTTCTTTTCTTTTTGAAAATTATAAATAAAAGCTCTTAAATATGTCCTTCTTCTGCTTAATAAAATTATAACAAAATAAAATTTTATAAAAGGTTTTTAAATTAATTCATCATCAAACAATTATTCTACCTTAAAATCAATTCAAGCAATATTTCGTTAACAGTATTGTCTTTGACTAGGTTTTGATCGGTCTGTTTCTTTACCCTTCGGATGCCCTCGCCTTTGTATACAATTTACCGCAGTCACGTTCCAACCGACTTACAAGGTGCACGTCTTTAGACAACGTGTTATAATATATAAAAGCAAACGCATCATTATTCGTTAACTTTCTTGAAAATGGTCTAAATCATAGACCGAAACGTCGAAAATTGCAAAATAGCTTTTATTTGAGTGTTTAATTGACCGAACCCACGCGCTGATACCTTTTTTTGATATTAATCAAGGTATTCGTGCGGAAAGACACCCTTTCGCGTCAATAAATTGAAATCCTCGGTGGATAATGTTTCAAATTTGGATCGTAAAATTTTTAATTGATCTGTGCTAAGGAAAGATGCTAATTTGTCGAGACCGGTATTGAGAAATTTGTACGAATCGATGAATCGTAATTTAATATTATTTCGCGAGTCTGATTCAGCCGTATCTTCGACATTTTTTGTGAATGAAATATATTTTTCTTTAGTTATGGGCAATACATCAACGTGACCCTCGAAAGCGGTAGCTATTTCCTCGATAATGAAATGCGAATCGTAGCCGGATAAATTATGGAAAACTATGGGGATGTAAAACGCGTTTTTATAATTTAAATTGCACTCCGAATGTGCCGGGCCTCTAAACCGTCCGGAAAGATGGCAATGATCGCGAACTCGTACATCGTCAGCCTTGAATGGTTCTTCGCAAATATGACAGTGTGTTGCATCGCGAAATGTCGTCAACTGTTCCAGAGTTAAATCCAGCATGGGAACATTACTGGTCAAGATGGGTTTGGCGAAGGTTGCAAATTTTTTCAGTTCGTATACGAACCATGAAACACAATCCGCGTCGCGGCAACATCGATACGTCGATAGCGATGTATCGTAGGAACAATGCATATAATATGCAATGCTATGCACTTTATGGTGCTGATACGCGTGTAACTTATTATCTAGATCACCCACTCGATTGTCTTCTGTTTTTTCGATGATACACTCCACATCTGCATATACCACGAAGGGGAGCCGCTCCTTCCTGCAGTGGTTCTCGAAGCTGAGGAAATTTTTTCCTTCGCTGGGCAGCAGGATGGCGCAGTCGTTCATCTTGCCACAGTCCAGCGAATGGTTCTCCAGCTTCTCGACAGATCCGAAGTAGTGCATACACCTGTAAACACAAATTTTTTTTTATTTAATTTTTTCTACAATACATTTCAATATTTCACAAGTATTCTATACGTACCGATCGCAGATGAATTTTTTCCCATTGTGCCTGCTCAGCTGCATGCACACCAGTCGGGACAAGTTTTTGATCAGCACAAAGTGCCCTACATCACCGTGCTCTTGATTCGGCGTGTATAGCAAGTTGACGTGCTGATCCCTCTTTTGGCTGGTGAGACGCAGCGGAAAGACCGTCGACCCTTTCTCCTCGTCGAAGGTGTACACGTTGATGGAGATGTTATTCTGCCGCTCAAACTTCCCTATTTGCTCCAGGGACATTGGGAACTCAATGCCCTGGAGATTTAGCATGGAAGCATAAGGCGGGTACGAACTTGGGCGATCGGGATGTCTTTCCGCAGGATGGAGAGCGGCGACCACTGCCCACGCGAAACATGCATTGTCCTGGGATTGCACGCTAATTGTGGCTTTCCTCAAAGACAATACTCGCGGCAACTTGACGTAACATCCCGCGCGCAGCGGATTGTACTTGTTGACATTGACGGTTAGATTCATGATTCTCGTCAATGCCCATCCACTATCGCGTTCCTGGAACTCTTCCAGCGATGCCAGGGTGGGTTCGATGACGCAGCGTTGGTACCACTCCTGCAGGTCGGATGTGTGGAAGAGTTCGCAGTTTCGGGTGTTGATGCTTTTACAAGCATGCTTGTCACCCGCCACAAATTCGCCGTTGAACACAGTGTTCACTTTGAGGTTTCGATGTTTCCTCAAAGCGTCCCGCACATGCTCCAGCACGATGGTCCCTGCATCTTGGAGGAAGTTGCGCGGCTCGATGTAGTTCGAATTTAGCACTGCACCAGTTAATACGCGGCTATCGAACGCAGTGTCTATTTCGCGCCACAAAAGTCCCGTACTCGAATGACCGGCACCTTCGCGCACGAAACGTCAGCGCAACGAATATTTCAGTCCTTCGAGACGTGCGATTCGAGCAATCAGCGATTGCTGAACACCGATCGATAATCGTGGGCGTTTCACGCGACTTTGTTCTTCCAACGATTCGATGCACTCGTTGCACCGTTCTTCCCACGCGAGGTACTCTTCCCGAGAAATCAATCGCGTGGATTGATCCAACAATTGGCGTTCTACTTGCGCGAATTTTTCCATGATCGTAAATGGAACGTAAATGTAATGTGACTTTTCTGTGCAATGCGTTGCAACGATTTGAGGCTTTGTACAGTTTAGAGCATATATTTATATCCTCATCATGATTTGATATCTCTGTCTAACTCTTTTGGCGCACCCCCTCCCTCGAATGCATTGCATGTAAAAGATGGCGAGCCATCCTAATATGGTTTTATGCAGTTTCTGCTGATACAGCATAATTCTTTCTACGATTCACGCGTATGAGGAATTAGCGGGCATGATCATCCGACATAGTTTTTGCTGATACAGCATAATTCTAAGATTCGACGTTCCCAGAAATATTATATTACATTCGACACGTGTCGATACTTTTTATCCTTGAGGATGGGACTCAAATTACATATGCTACGACGTTAAGATTTAAACACATTATGGAAAAATTTGGTAGCTTTAGAATAAAATGTGATGGTGGGGGAAGCAATTGCACCTCTATTTAAACCAGTTTCTCGGATGTCATTCAATCAATCGCTCAATAGTCTGAGTGCCTTTCGACGGAACAAATTGTGCTCTGAAAACAAAACGTGCAGTACCGGTGCCGAAGGAAACGTTGAACGCATAAATTATTACGTTCCGATCGTGCGAGATGATGGTGAGGCTCAATGCGGGGAGGATACAGTTGTTTGGTAAGGGTTAATTTTCACATCTTCTCAACATTTTTATGTTTATTCCTAATACGCGCGAGCAATTTCATAGCTTTGATCGTTCTCTTAGCCCGCACCGAACATCGCGTATCATGGTCAGAAGATATGCATTAACATCCACGGGCAACAAATACTTGGAAATTGGGATCAGAGTACGACCTACGATTGATGTAGAAATGGTTCTCGGCGACAATCGTGGGATGTTTCTCACGTTACCATGGGGTACATGGGGTTCGCTATGCGGCAGTCGTACGACCATTGAAGAACGTGCACGATTACCTGGATCACCTTCGATGCAAATGGGCCAATTAACGGTGGATTTTTGTGAAATCTATAATTCTCCGATTGTAAGGATGACACTACATAATAAGCCGCTGTATTTCAGACCGGATACGGTAACATTTTTATTAAATCTTGAACCATGTTTAGACTATGTGTATCTGCGGCTGTATCAAAATGTAAGAGATGTGAGGATAAAATTTGAAACTTTTGTTAACGTGCTACAGCAAAGCGATGTTGTCTGCGAAAGATTAGATGCGCGTCGTGCTGCTAAAATCATGCGTGAAAGTGAACATTACTGTGAGGATTATTATGTAGATTGCGAACTGATAGCATGCGCCATCAACGATATTCTAGCTGATGCTCGTAGGAAAAAATGTTAAAATTCTATTCTCTTAATTTTAAATAAAATTACTTGAAAAACATATTATTTATCAATTTCATTTACCCGTCTTTCTCCTCACCACCTAATTTTAAGATTCCGCGTTTCTACATGTTTCGTTCTTCACGCCGTTAAATGATGTCACCTTGCACGGCTCCTCCAGAGGAGTCAAATTACATGCGATCGCGCGAGACGCTGCGACGCTAAGATTGAAAATCATTTTGAAAAAAAATTGTTGGGCTTAGAATAAAATGCGGTAGTGGGGGGAGCAATTGTAGCTCTATTTAAACCAGTTCCCGGACGCTATTCAATCAATCGCCCAGTAGCCTCAGCGAGTTTCGACGGAACAAATAGTGCTCTGAAACAAAATGTACAGCGCCATTGATGAAATACTCGCATGGTGTGGGGATTATTTCGTTCCGATTGTGCGAGATGATGGTGTAGCTCCATGTGGGGAGAATATATATAATGATTGGTAACGCATACTTTTCACATCTTCTCAAAATTTTTATGTTTATTCCTAATACGAGCGGGCAATTTCATAGCTTCGATTGTTCTCTTAGTCCGCGTCAAGGATCGCGTATCATGGTTAGAAGATACGCATTAACATCCATGGGTAGCAAATATTTGGAAATTGGAATCGACGTAGGACCTACAGTGTTACGTAGCCCCTTCAGGTCTATCCCGTGCTCGCTGTCCTCGCGTCACTTTCTTCCGTAAAGACGATTCAGCGGAATCGCCTCGCGTGTAGCAATCGCGTTGCGCTTAGCCCGTGGCAACGACCGTAGGGACAACGACTGCGCTCGGCCCGGGCCACGGATATTTCGCAAATATCAAAGAATTAATGAAGCAATCGACAGCTGCCGACAGGGCAGTTTCCCCCATTCCTGGGGACTGTCCGAGGTTCGGCCCGCGACGAAGAACCGCGGAACAGGGATTCGTTTTCGAGAGCTCGTGATAGGAAGTTGTGACGAGCCAGCGGGCCGTCTAGAAACCGCGCCTCGCCGCCACGTAGATACCGCGACACCCGTCCGGACGGTCGAGATCAGCCCTGGGTATCTCCATCCGACAAACCGCGAACGGCCTAGCCGGGAGAGCCCTTGCGCGAGGTACGAACCGCCGTTGACTCCGCGAAGACGTGCGACGGAACGAGAGAGCGAGAACATTGACGGACACCGATTGCGCCGACTTCCGTGTGCTATCCGAGAGCACAGCGAGCGACCACGACCTACGCCAGGTTGACCGACTGACAGAGCGTATGAAGCGATAATCGGCAAGCGTGCCGAAACCCGAGCTCATTGCGATAGCAGGGACGGAGCGCCGTCCCTAGGGTATGCTCTTATATTATTTTATCCATCATTCAGAATATATTTTACTATGTTATTTTCCCTTCAATTCCGTGTCACCATTAATTTAATCCCCTTTTCTCCTTATCCTCCCACGGTAAGTTTAGTCAAGGCGTGCTTTAGCACCTTAAAAGAGCAAGAACCCCGCGAGTCACCCTAGCCGCTCAGGGCGATTCGCCAAAAGTCCCTTCAGGACGTAACAAGTCAGTGTAGAAGTGCTTCTCGGCGACAATCATGGAAATCATCTCATATTATCATGGCATACATGGGGTTTGCTATTCGACAACTGTGAAACCATGGAAGAACGTGCACGATTACCTGGATCACCTTCGATGTCGATTGATAGTTTAGCGGTGGATTTTTTTCGGATCTTTGATACACCAATTATAAAGATCACACAATGTGATGACTCGTTATATTACACACTGGACACAATATCATTTTTATTAAATCTTCAGCCATGTATAGAATATATGTATCCGCGGATGTATCAAACTGCGGAAGATGTGAGAGTAAAATTTGAAACTTTTGTTAAAGTGTTACAGCAAAGCGGTATTGCCTGCGAAACATTAGATGCGCGGCGTGCTGCTAAAATCATATGCGATAGCGAACACTTCGACGAGGAGTATCATGTAGATTGCGAACTGGTAGCATATGCCATCAATGTTATTCTAGCTCATGCTCGTAGGAAAAAATGTTAAAATTCTATTCTCTTAATTTTAAAATAAAATTGCTTAAAAACATTATTTGTCAATTTTATTCACCCGTCTTCCTCCTCGCCACCTAATTTTAAGAAACAGCATTTCTGCTGACGCCACATAATTCTATTTCGCTGGAGCGTTCTGCATGGTGCGAAAATGATGTCACCTTGCATGGCCGCTGTAGACGATTCAAGTTACATGCGATCGCGCGAGACGCTGCGACGCTAAATCTGAATGCTTAAAAAACTTGATAGATTTGGAACGAAAGCGGTTGTACCACTATGTAGTGTTGTCTCTTTCCCTCTTCCAAAATTTTAGCTTTACAGTAATGCTCTGACTCTTTCCCACCCCGAAGATGCGGTGTGAAAACGCCGATCTTTCCCGACATTGTCCGAAACAATTTTGGATAATGTATTAAACAATTCCATCGCATAATGGTTTGGAAAATTATTTGGGGGTCGTCCCCTCCCTCGGTTAGGTACAAAAAATTTTTTGGGGTGGGCCAAGGTCTGAAAGAGATTTTTTGGGGGTCATTCCGCCTCTGAAAAATTTCCGACGGTGGGTCCGGTCTGGAGAGGTCTCCGCGGCGGCTCGGCCCGGAGTGATCCCCTCCACGATCGCGGCTTCCCCCACTCCGCGGCTCGTGCGCGCGCAACCGTCCTTCCACTCCCCGCAGGTCCCGCGTCCATGTTTCCCTTCGCCGCGCGCCCTCACTTCCCCCCGCCCCCGCGCTCCCCTCAGAGGACCTGGGTTAGAACTCTCATAGCCTTACTACTTTTATATAATGATATTTTAATATGAATAAATATTTTATTCAAAATACTTGGCGCTGCTCCCCGAATTGGTGTTGCTAAACTGAATAAATATGTATAAATTGCATTAATCTTTTTCTTTCTTTCTCGTGCGTGCGTTCGTGAATGTGTGTAGGTATACATTGTAAGGGAGCTGTTGCAAATTATTAATACTAAACCAATTAACATTTTTTCGGTTTCGCAGCGCCAAGTATTTTGAATAAAATATTTATTCATATTAAAATATCATTATATAAATAACCATTGTTATAATTCGCGCAATTTTTGTATACCATTAATTTTGTAAAGCTATTAATTTACAACAATGTTTTTAAATGGGATTCTTTTATTCTGATGGGTTAATTAAAATGTCCGCGATATGAGTAATAGAATGTACGAACACAGCATTTTAGCTGTGTATTTGTAGTTGTGTCATCCTAAGCGCAGTTGGAAAGCACCTTTATGTACTTGCAGCTCATTTTGATTTCACATATTTTTTTATAATGTATATTTCCTTCTATTTTGGGGGGGATTGTGTATTTTCTTCTATTTCTTTTGTGATTGTATATTTTCTTCTATTTTTTTGTGATTTCGTGTACTTGGCGTAATTTTTTTACTTTTTTTAAGTTTTTTGGGGGGTCATCAATACCCATACCCCCCCCCCCCCTCGCAGGCTTTCAGAAAATTTGTCCATTTAAAACTCAGACAATATGAGTACATTTTCATTATATTGCGTTTTAAAATAATTGTAAGATCATTCATCCACACCGATAGTTTTCCTCTCACAACCTTTCACATAATTTGTCAATTTTAAACTCTGACAGTATGAATACATTTTCATTATTTTGCCTTTTTAAATAATTCTTATTCAGCGACACCTTGACGTTGCCTGGCCACGCCAAGTATTTGACTTCCAGGCCGCGGACATCTTTTTTTGTCTTTTATTGTGTTACACAGTGTCGCCTTTGCACGCTGCGGGAAAGCACCATTATGTACTTGCAGCTCATTCTGATTTCACATCTTTTTTTACTTTGTATTTATTAGTATTATTTTCTTTATATTGTGATTTACTTGATTTCATGTACTTGGCGTAATTTTTTTACTTTTTTAAAGTTTTTTGGGGGGATCTCACTTCTTTTTACAAAGATAATTTGCATAGGAATTGACTTCAGATAATTTTTAATTTGATCCGATTTATATTAAGTTTTTTTTATGGGGATTTCAGAAAACTCTAGCAAAGCTGCAAAGTGTATGTTTACAATCATATATCAAGATAATACTCATACCTTCCTCCTCGCAGGCTTTCAGATAATTTGTCAATTTAAAACTCAGACAATATGTAGGTTACACCTCGTCTGTGATTTTACGCTGCGATTATCTACATATACATAAAATCCTCAATTTAGTTACAAATAAAAAGCAGTTCGATGATATACAAACATGTCGCAATTCAAATTTTGGCAACTTACCTTGTTTTTGAGACTGCATTTTGGTTACAATTCAATGGTACAACGATACATATTTGTAAAAACACGTGGTATCTCAAATTTTGACAACTTTCCTTATTTCACACTCGCCAGGTTATAATCTGGCTGTAAGATGTCAAAATTTGGAGTAGATTGCATAGTGAAGGTAGCGTTTGACGAACGAAACATGTATTAGTTTCGTTTTAGCTGAAGGTGTGCGCGTAACGCGTATATACGTAGAAGAACGAAACATGTGTTAGTTTCTTTTGGCTGAAGGTGTGCGTGTAACGCGTATATACGTATTATGTTGACGAAAAATTTATCCAAGAAGGAGAAGAAAATCTTACCGTTTTCGACAGATCCATGAGACGATATTATCATATCTCTGATATGCGTGAACCGATTTTATTGATTTTGGTCTCATTCGAAAGCTTATATGCGGTTTATATGAGAAAAATGCCTTTAAATTTAGAAAATATTGCTAGCGTGATGAGATATTAATGAAATAAGTTTCAGGTTAGGTTGGATTAGCCGGGCGACGAGTAAATGATAGCAGTAGCGACAGTCGACATGTACAGGGTGTCTCTTATGTACTTGGCGTCGAGACGCTACCGCGTCTCTAGATTTATAAAAATCGAGGAAAAAGAAGTGTACTCGGGAATAATTTCGATTTTTTGTTAATTAATCGATGGAATCGTTTGTCCAACGACGGATTTCGTTAGTCTAGATTTAGAAGAGATTTATCTACCTTTCAGAATCGACTTAATTGCGTGCATTGAATTTATTATTTCATTTTGTCACTATCTTGGCAAAATTACGTCGGCGTCGTTTGACTCGCGTGATCGTACGATCCGCGAGTACAAGTGCCATTTGTTGGCACTTGTGACCACTGGTAGAACCAGTGGTACCGCACTTTACAGAGTGGTGCGACGCCGGACCGATTCAATAATTTTACTATTATAATGTATCATCAACATATATTCTGTTGAATTACAGTTTTAACATAATTTTTATATTTTTATGAATATCATAGTTGTCGGAAATACTTTTACCGTTTTTGGATTTGAAACTTTTCGCAATTTATGACTAATGTCATTGTGTAGAGTCCATACTCCTGTTGTATTACGGCAATAAGCTATATAATGTCCTGAGGTATGACATACGATGCCACTTAAAACGTATAGTGCATCTTCAATTTGAAATTTTTCGGGTATGCTATTTAAAAATATTCCATTTATTTTATTTAGTTGCAAAAAGATTTCGGTGTCTATGACCACATATGATTTTGGATCCCTTTTTAATTGCACTGCTGATTTACATGTTTTACAGGTGCGTGTTTGTACACTGAAGAATTGCACAATAAAATTATCAAAATTTTGTTTAAAATCTTCGGTTGTGACTGTACTAATTAAATCTACCACAAACAACTTTCTAGCCTTTACTTGACAATTGCCGCAGATTCTAATTTCTTCGACACTGCAAATGTCTGTTACAAGTTTTGTAAACAGCGTATTGACATTTGTATTACAATCTACAATATTATTGTGATTCTCAAATATTGTACATAAAATAGCTGCTCGCTCTTCATACACGGAGTTGTTAATATTTTCCATAGCGTATTTTTTGACGAACATGAAAAATATACTATCTGAATTTTCATCAATCCAGTTTTTAAATATGCTATAATTGCAATACGCACTGGTTAACACTTCAACCAATGCGTCGAATGCACACGTATTTTTAATATATATTTTTTCTCCATTAAAATGAACCAAATTACAGTTATTTCCATTCCTTAATATTTCATTTTTCCTTTTCCTTAAGGGCCTGTCGTATGTGAGGTGAATATCTGGGCATGCAGTTAAATATTTCCCTCTAGGAGTAGTCTTTTTGTTTTCGATTAAGGGCTTTTGTATTATATTTACTGTACTGTTTTTTTGTGTATTCGCGTTTGTTTTTATATTTTCTTTATTTTCATCGTCCTCTATATAATTGCTATTATTAGTTGAAACTCGTAAATCTTTTAATCTATTTCGTTTGGCTTCAATATTTAAGCCTTTCCAATTTTCCTGTTCCGTTAAATAATTATAAGTATGGCTAACGTTTTGCGCATTTTCGTCAAAATCACGTGAATCGATTTTGCTTTCAGTTTGCAGCAGTGCAATTTTTTCGTTCGTGCGTTTAATAGCAGCACGTTCCAATTTCGAGATATTTTCAATAGCTTTAATATGGTGAATGATGAATTTATCGACGCGCAGTGGTTTATAATTTGCGCCCAAATCTGAATGCTTCAGATCTTTAAAATAAGCCTCACATCTAGAGGATGTCGCTACATTCGATGACAGAGGGAAATATCCGCTCATCACCTGTGTCCAGAGTGGAAAATGTTTTGCCAATTTAACTAGATATGCGACTAGTTCCGGACAATTAAACGCGTTATATCTATCTGTCTCTACACTGTTTGTTGCAATTTGTTGAGCCTCATCTCTGATATTATTTACAAATGCAACTATATTTTCATTGTCTGGTATCATTTCTAAATCATCGTATTCCGTGTCATTCTCCTCACACGTAAAGGTGAATGACTTTATTCTTTCGAATAAATACGACCGCTTTTGCTCACAAATTACTTCATTTCCATCAGAATCTTTGCCATCGTACTCACTGTAAGCGACAATAAATATTGAGCTAAGCAGTGTACTAAAATCTTCGACATTATCGCACGATGACATTATACCCGCGCATCGCACAAAGAAGTCTTTAATTTTAGGATGCTTTCTATGAAATACATCTTTGCTACAAATAATTTTTATTAAATGGGCAATATCAATTCTGATGAAACACCGAAGTGGATGTTGCAAAATTTCGCTAGTAATACATCGGTAGCAATCGGAAATGTAATTCTTTAAGCAACGTTCATTAAATGCCAGGCTGGTTGCATTCAAAAGCGCCAATGAATAATCTGAATCAACTTCTGGAGGCACCGGTGCCCCGTCTCTTATGATCTCCCTCAACCAGTAAGTAATTAAATTTGTATCATGCTTTTCTGAAAGCATTTGAAATACTGGTTGTATTCCATTTGCACCTTTTATAATAATTTGGTACAAGAATATATGTTTCTTGTCACCATTTAGTTTTTCTATAGTTTTTACTAATTTTCCAGTCGCGTCTATTTCTATTTTCCTGCACGATTTAATTAATGTTTTATACAGGTCCATTTGCATGGGAGACCAGTAAAAACAATAGAAAGAATCCTTTGCGATCTGTTTAATGTACCCTGAGTATTGTCCCTTACATTTCAACTCGCATAATGAATTAATAGGGTCAAGATTTATATTTATTCCTAATTCCCGTACAATGGCTTCTTCTCTTATTTTCCTCAGAGTACATTGTCGCGCAACATAAGGCGGTTCGGGATCGTCGTAGCTTAAATCAGTCGCGGCATCGTTTCGCCGTTGTCTGGGCTTAATTTTTAAAAGCTGTTTTCCTATTTCTACCCTATGTTTTCCTTTTACCGCCCTTTTCTTTTCATGCGGTATTCCCGAAGCATCGACTGTGTGCACTCTTAACACAATACCAGTGCCAGGAGCCGGTTTATTTAAGCAATGAGCTTTAAATTCGGCACCGCATTCATTACAAGTGCTGTATATTTTCAAATATATTTCCGCTTCCGGAGAATCGAAAATTTTGCTATATTTGAACGTATAAGCGCACGGAATTTTCGTTTTTAAAAAACTAGCTTTACAAATAATATCGGTCCAACCGGGACTAAGTATTGTGTAAGATTTTCCACGAGTACCCTTTTCTTTATAAATTTTCGATACAGGAGCAATAGATTTCCATTGCTCCTCGGACAATGTAATATCAAAAAAAACTGGCGGCAGTGTATTATGTATTTTATGCGTGTCATTGTGGGGCACGAAATCTTGACTAATATTACTTACGTTGGAGACATCGATGCTATCCACCATTGCTTCGTCTTCGTCTTCTTCTTCCTCTTCCACTGGAATTTGGAAGTGTTTCTTTAAATCGGTCAGCAAATTCCACCGATTGTTCCTGACGTAGAAATTCAACGTGTTTGCTGATAACTTGTCACAAATTTTTAAAGATACATCTTCCCACACTTTATCCGTGCGGCACTTCAATTTATAATCCTCATCGAACACTTGGCACTTTTCACACTCCTCTAACTTGTCGAGAATAACGCCGGAGTGTATGAGCGCTTTTCTCGGCATTTTCACAAATAACCACGATGAAATCGCGAAACGGTAAGTAATATAATTCACAATTACTTCACACACCGTAAATCAACGCACGATCTCACCCGCGCGGTCTGTGAACAATGACTGACTTTCGAGGCACGTGGCTGGAAAGAACTCGAGAGTATCGCGGGCATTTGTTTCGATTTCAGCAGCGGCACATGGTGCCGTCCGCGTTAAAAAGTAACTAGGCATAAGGACGCTAGTCGAAGGTGGCGCTAAAATACTATATCGGACGCTTAATAATAAAGAAATCCAACTTTCACAGAAACAAAATGTATATGTAATTCTTTTTTTGTACACCGTAGATACAAAACATATTAAATAGGAAATCAGGTGTAGAAATCTGGGGAAATTTTCTTACATAAGGGTGCCAAGCATCCTCGCGCCTGCCCTGCTGGTTAGTTACCAAATACACTAAACTTTTACGTTGGAACCAATCGGAGGAATTTGCTGACAAATTTGAAAATATATCAATCTTGCGAGGCACCACCAGTCAACGCAAGTGCTAAGACTGCTAAGTAGCGTATTGTAACTATCTGTCACTAGTGGGGTCGCTGCGATCGGCCTTAAGGCGGGATCTCCTACCTGCCGGTCGCTGCGACCTGTCGCAGCGACCCCACTAGTGTTATGTAGAAATAGATACATACTTCTCCCACCGGCAGCTAGGAGTTCCCGCCTTTAAGGGTCAATGCACACGAGCGATGCGGCGTCGTTGCGATCTCGCAGCGGTACATACAGGGTGTCCCAGCTAACACTGGACAGAGCTATATCTCCTAAAGTATTGTTACTAAAAATCTGAAAAAATAGGGAATGCATGGTACGAGGGGGCCAACTTTTTAGCCCGAAAGAATTTTTTTTTCGATTATTATTTTAAAAGATACGATGGTCAAGTTCGGTTTTTCAAATGGCACTAACTTTTTGGAAGTCCTGAGTTGATAGTGCGTTAAAAGAGAAAATCAATAAGCTATAATGTATACACTTTATTTCCACTGGTTTTTAAGATATTTCGCTTGCAAATTTCCTGATTTTCAGTGGAAAAACCGTCTCTGGACTGGCAAGGACCGGGGTCAGTTTTACTGTCGTCACGGGTAGCACTGCCTGTTGAAATAGATACCTACCTGCCAAAGGTCTACCCCGGCCCACGGGCTGGACAATTCTTTTCCGTCAGAAATGCCACTTAGGTAGGTACATCTGCAGTATCGAGAAGGCCTTCTTCACAGAAATACCTCCTCCCCAATGCCCGCCTTCTCTCGCACGGAATACGTCAACGCATGCATCTGTTTTAATATCGGAGCTCGTGTTTATACTCGAGAGGACCACACGTGGACAGCGGGTTGCCCCTTTTCTTCCTGTGTCTCTCCACGAGGAGTATTGACGGTGGATTGTAGGAGCGTAGATGTCTCGATGCCAGTTATTGAATTCAGGAGAGGGTAGAAACATTTTATTACAAAACACACATGTACTATAATTAAAGTAAATCGTATTCCTCTCCGGCAGGAGTCGCCCGACGCTCGTCGAAGAGATGCGGCCTGCTACCCCGTGGCGAGGGTTGCCCTTCGCAGGACCTCACTCGATTTTTATGGCTTTTTCCGGAAAAAGGTACGAAACCTGGGTACGAAGGTACGAAGAAAATAATTTTTTAATACGCTGTAATGAATGTGACACCCTCGACTGCCGGGGTTCGACCCTAATTCGCTACGCTCGACCCAGGATTCGTACCTTTTTCCGGAAAAAGCCATAAAAATCGAGTGAGGTCCTGCGAAGGGCAACCCTCGCCACGGGGTAGCAGGCCGCATCTCTTCGACGAGCGTCGGGCGACTCCTGCCGGAGAGGAATACGATTTACTTTAATTATAGTACATGTGTGTTTTGTAATAAAATGTTTCTAATTTAGTGTATTTGGTAACTAACCAGCAGGGCAGGCGCGAGGATGCTTGGCACCCTTATGTAAGAAAATTTCCCCAGATTTCTACACCTGATTTCCTATTTAATATGTTTTGTATCTACGGTGTACAAAAAAAGAATTACATATACATTTTGTTTCTGTGAAAGTTGGATTTCTTTATTTTCTTTATTTCTTTATTGAAAAAAAAATTCGTTCGGGCTAAAAAGTTGGCCCCCTCGTACCATGCATTCCCTATTTTTTTCAGATTTTTAGTAACAATACTTTAGGAGATATAGCTCTGTCCAGTGTTAGCTGGGACACCCTGTATGTATATAGATAGAGAGAGATTTACACGAATCTCTCTATTGGGAGTAGAATATTAGCATGCGACACTAACGGTCGGTACGCAAACTAATAGTAATGGCCGACGCAAGTATACCATTTATTGCGATCTACCAATTTTCACAGTATCGACTAATTGTATGCAGAAAAAAATGTTGTACTACAAATTATAACGCTACAATAAACAATTGTCTCAATTTAAATATTTATAAAAGTGCCAAAAAGTGGAGTAACTAAAATTACCCACATTACACACTTGTACACATTCCAAAATTGTGTCTAAATGTATTGTCAACATGTATACTGTAAGAAATAACTTTGAAATAAACTTTTATACTACTGGATCCATATAAACATATAGTAAACGGTATACTAGCGTCGTCATGGAACTCTTGGGTCCGGTCCCAATAAATGTGGAAGGTGAAGAAGAATTTTTCAGGTGTCGAATTTTCCTTTTGCATACGCATTCAGTACGAACGTGTTCATCAGTGTGTGCATGTCGTTCCAAATTTGCATCGTTTTTCACCATAGTGCAGCTGTTTCTTGTATTTAGGTGAAGGTCAACTATTTTTGGTGCCGGACGCAACGTGTTAACGTTTTATACCATTCCATTTACATAGGAGACCAGTAAAAACAATAGAAATTTGAACCTAACCCAACCTTTGAAATCTGATTAATGTACTCTGAGTATTGCACCTTATACTTCAATTCACTTAACGAATTGATAAGATTAAGATTTTTATTGATTCCTAATATAAAATCCATTACGCCTGAAGAAGGATTGACAATTACTTTTAGATTTCTTGCAACCGGTGATTGTTGTAGGAGCTCGCAATATCTTCCGAAATATCTAAACAGGTTACTTAAAAAATTATACCAGAAGTGTGTGAAGCTGTAATTGAGAGTTTACTGCATTATGTAAAGGTGAGTGATTTATTAAGATTTTACCGATTTACTGGCTAGCGGTTAATGGTAGCCGATTAATGGGCTACCGATCGGTTTATAATTCAATTGTAACCTCACACGCTTTCATTATAATTTTCTTCATAGTAATAACATTCATAATGAGATGGGCAGAGATGGGAACTACCTTTACGTGCATTGCGAGAAAAACTCCCAATTACCTACTTCCTGAAGCGGCTAAACTACACATCTGCATGCCTAAATAAAAAATTGTTTAAATAACGTATCAAATAAAAGAGACTTTAGTCTTATTCGTCGTGAATATGGCGAGCCTTCTAGGCTCGCGAGAGCCTTTGAGCCAATATTCATATATTTCTCTCTTCATTTTTACAATCAATCTTTCGACGCCCGATAATTGCAAAACCTCATGCGACCGTCAGCTATCGCCGGTCGCCAGAACTCTTTACTGTTTATTAGTCTCGTTGACTCCCCATCAGGACCGCACACAAGCTAAGTCCCTGCAATGAAAATCAAGACCGGAATTGGTTGTACTATTATATATTTTGCACAAAATGAAACGAGACCTCCAAACGCCCGCTCGTTTGGAAAACTCTACAGAGGCCACCCGTCTACCGAAGTCACGAGCCCAGTTGGTTTTCCATGTTCCTCGACCCTTGAAACAATTTATGACCGGCGAAGGCGTCATTGAACGGGGTCGTCGCCGTAGCCGTTGCACCGTAAACAGACCCACGATGCATCGACCAGCCTTCTCCGCTCAGCGCCGAATTGTCTTACAATTTACTGAAGTTATCACAATTTATGAGAAAAACTGACTTTAGAGTTTAGACGAAGAAAAATATATTGTTTATGATTTTTATCTCGAATAGTAATGATTCGATAAGCAAACCGTAAATGGAAAAAATTGTGTCGTGACGAGCTTTACAACACCATATTTTTTAAAATCGACTTTAGCAACATTTAGTTTTTCAATCTTTCTTAGCGTTTCGGCAATACTTTTTCACATTTTTTAGCGCTAGTCTCGTTATTGCAGCCGACCGTTCATTAACCGACAAACATTTTCTTAAAATTGGTGAGATACGCCAATCTTTTAACTACCTTTACGTGCCTAGCGACAAAAACTCTCAATTACTACCTGAAGCAGCTAAACTACACATCTGGCCGCCAAACGTTCACCATCATAAACGTTGTAGCGAAAACAGACCCATAAAGTATTGGACTCACTGGTACGCATCAACCCTTAGGTTATTCCTGTCCATGACCTTTCCTACTTTCACTTTTCTACCCATTAACCATAGTCGCCTACTTCCTTACTCCGCCAAAACTTCCTCATGAGTCATGACATAGGCGTAGGCAATAAAGATGAAAACCCAATAACACAGAAGAATGAGACTAAACAGTAAAAAGTTCTGGCGACCGGCGATAGCTGACGGTCGCATGAGGTTTTGCAATTATCGGGCGTCGAAAGATTGATTGTAAAAATGAAGAGAGAAATATATGAATATTGGCTCAAAGGCTCTCGCGAGCCTCGAAGGCTCGCCATATTCACGATGAATAAGACTAAAGTCTCTTTTATTTGATACGTCATTTAAACAATTTTTTATTTAGGCAGGCAGATGTGTAGTTTAGCCGCTTCAGGTAGTAGGTAATTGGGAGTTTTTCTCGCAATGCACGTAAAGGTAGTTCCCATCTCTGCCCATCTCATTATGAATGGTATTACTATGAAGAAAATTATAATGAAAGCGTGTGAGGTTACAATTGAATTATAAACCGATCGGTAGCCCAGTAATCGGCTACCATTAACCGCTAGCCAGTAAGTCGGTAAAATGTTAATAAATCACTCACCTTTACATAATGCATTAGACTCTCAATTACAGCTTCACACACTTCTGGTATAATTGTTTAAATAACCTGTTTAGATATTTCGAAAGATATTGCGAGCTACTATAACAATTACCGGTTGCAAGAAATGTGAAAGTAATTGCCAATCCTTCTTCAGGTGTAATGGATTGTATGACGGCAGTATCGTGCTTTGTAACTTTATCATGAATATAATTTAATATAACAAAAAAGTCTTCTCACGACATTCTCGTGAAATTTTTTAATTGATCGGTGCTCGTGCAATGCTGATTCGGGGCGAATGCTCAAGTGAATACGCGGCTTTAAAGGTGAATGATACTACGTTCCACGACAGTGTACTTTGAGAAAAATAAATGATTAAGCTGTCGTGCGAGAATTAGGAATCAATAAAAATCTTAATCTTATCAATTCGTTAAGTGAATTGAAGTATAAGGTTCAATACTCAGAGTACATTAATCAGATTTCAAAGGTTGGGTTAGGTTCAAATTTCTATTGTTTTTACTGGTCTCCTATGCAAATGGAATTGTATAAAACGTTGATTAAAACGTGCAGGCAAATAGAAACAGACGCGACTGAAAATTAGTGAAAACAATAGAAAAAAATAAATGGTGACAAGTGTAGGGAACGCGTTATTTAACTGCGTCTTGAGGTATCACGCGTCGGGCATGATCGCGGCGTAATTTTCGTTCGAAACGCTCGTTTGGGCGTGAGGCCTGGCAACGCTGCGAAGGCGCCGATCCGCCGACGTTCGACTCTCGGAGTCAGTCGTCGTCTTACCGAGCTAGGCTCGAGGATAACCATTGTACGATATATAATAATAATAATAACCTTATTTTCACCACAAATTCTCAGAAGTGGGATAGTTGAACATTTTGGGTGCAGTGCGCGATTTACGTTTTTAACCGCGACTGCCGTTTACGTGCTTTAAACTGCCACATCCTGCAGATTTTGTTTTGGGATACTTAGTGCTCAGAAAGTGACACGTACTTTAAGCAACCTCGTGACTTGTTCAGTGTGCATAAGTGTTGTCTGTCAAGATGCCAAGTGTACAGAAAGGAAAGTTGCACAAACTTGGAATCCAGCATTTGAAAGAAATGTTACGTGAACGTAACCTTGAAGTGACCGGTAATAAGGCCGAGTTGATCGCGCGTTTGTTGCAAGTCGAGCCGGACATCGAGAAGACTCTTCCATCTAGTTCGGGGGCGGTTGATACTTCGACGGAGGTACCGACGACGGCATCCGTGGAACGCCCGACGGCCGAGAGCGACATGGCTTCGCAGATTTTAATACGGATGATGGAGATGATGCGTACGGAAATGCGAGCTATGCGTTGCGAGCATGAAGCACAACGCGAACGCGAGCAAGAGACACCGCACGAGCAAGATGTACAGCGTGATCGAGAGTTGCAGTTTATACCTCCCTCTTCGAACACGGCTGGTGCGCTTTCGATGCACCCGACGATCGGAATTAAAACAATTTCTGATCTTCTGTTCGAGTTTTCGGGTATAGCCACAGATGATTTTCATAATTGGAAGCAGCAATTGGAATTATTGCGAGACACTTACGGCTTGGATGATAATAGTGCTAGGGTTGTGATGAGCTTGCGTTTGCGTGGGAAGGCTACGAAGTGGTTTCATTCAAAGCCTGATCATATGAGAACGACAGTTGCAGACCTCTTAAACGAGTTGCAGCGCATTTTTGATAATCGACCGAATAAGGCGGCATTGCGTAAGGAATTCGAGAAGAGATCGTGGCAAAAGGATGAATCTTTTTGCGAATACTATTTTGAAAAGGTTACATTGGCGAATAAAGTTACTATCGACCAGGACGAACTCGTCGATCTTATAATTGATGGCATCTCAGATATCCGCTTGAGAGACCAAGCCAGATCTCATCGTTTTAGTGCGCCCGAAGATTTATTGGACGCGTACAGAAATATTCCAGTCCCTGAGTTACCTAGGAGCGATCGAGATCGCAAGGAGGTGAAGAAACCATGGATTTCGAAGACTTCGCAGAAGGATGGGGCATCCGCAGAGGCGAAGGAGACACCTGTACGTGCAAAGGAAGCACCTGTGCGTGCGAAGCAGGCTCGTTGTTATAACTGTGGCGGGCCGGGCCATACGAAGAAGGACTGTACGCGACCACGTCGCGAATGGGGTTCCTGTTTTCGTTGCGGTAGTACGGAACATCGTGCAAGAAATTGCACACAGGAGGCAGCGACGGCAAGTTCAAACAGTCCAGGGACAACTTCAACGGAGGAAGCGTCCACACACCTGATTCAGCCGACTTCTCCCGAGATCCCGTTTCTGGTGCCGATTTCGTTTGTAATTTCTGGAGAAAATGGAGGAGCCACAAAGTTTGTAATTAGCGCTATGATTGATTCGGGATCGCCCGTAAGTTTAATTAAGTCAAATTTGTTACCTGTCAATTCATATTCTGTGGGCTCTTGCGAGGGACAGGCGTTTCAGGGGCTAAACCAATCTCCGATAAAGGTTTTAGGTATTTTTGAAAGAGAGGTTACCGTTAATGGCGTCTCAATGGAAATAAAATTTTTTGTAGTTCCGGATCAAACAATGGCATGCACCGCTATTCTGGGACGAGATTACTTATTGTCGCCGTTAGTAAACGTTAGTTTAGGCTGTAAATTTAAGATTGAGAATACTAATTCAGTTTCCACTGAAGTTGAGGTTGATAACGTTATTGGTCAAATCATGCAGATCGAGTATGTCGAGAAACCCGAGAGCGTTGCTGAGAGTTTGAATATTGATCCCGAAATGGACTTTGATACATCGTCGGTGGTTAGGAAAATTTTTCAGGACGAGATGCGTGTGCCACGGGATCCGAATCCTGCACCAAGCGAAATCGAGCTCGTGATCAAAGTCAAGGACGATCGGCCGATATGTTTCCGTCCGCGGCGTTTGGCTTTCGCCGAAAAGGAGCAGTTGCGCAAAATGTTAGATGATTTGTGTGAGGAGAATGTCATACGACCAAGCAATTCGCCATACGCGAGTCCTATTGTTCTGGTGCGAAAGAAGAAAAGAAGGGGCCTTCGGAAAGGGGACCTACGTCTCTGTGTCGATTTCCGAGAATTAAATAAGATTACCGTTAAAGATAATTTCCCAGCACCTCTTATCGACGATTGTTTGGACCAATTACGCGGAAGAAAATACTTCTCGAAGCTTGATTTAAAAAACGGTTTCCATCACGTGAAAGTTTCTGAGTCGTCCATTAAGTATACATCTTTCGTCACCCCCTTGGGGCAATTCGAATACTTGAGAATGCCTTTTGGGCTTACTAACGCCCCACGCGTTTTCCAGAGATACATTAATGCTATATTTTCCGATTTACTGAAACAAAATAAAATTTTGCTGTATTTGGACGATATTTTGGTAGCTACTGTTACGTAGCCCCTTCAGGTCTATCCCGTGCTCGCTGTCCTCGCGTCACTTTCTTCCGTAAAGACGATTCAGCGGAATCGCCTCGCGTGTAGCAATCGCGTTGCGCTTAGCCCGTGGCAACGACCGTAGGGACAACGACCGCGCTCGGCCCGGGCCACGGATATTTCGCAAATATCAAAGAATTAGTGAAGCAATCGACAGCTGCCGACAGGGCAGTTTCCCCCATTCCTGGGGACTGTCCGAGGTTCGGCCCGCGACGAAGAACCGCGGAACAGGGATTCGTTTTTGAGAGCTCGTGATAGGAAGTTGGGACGAGCCAGCGGGCCGTCTAGAAACCGCGCCTCGCCGCCACGTAGAAACCGCGACACCCGTCCGGACGGTCGAGATCAGCCCTGGGTATCTCCATCCGACACACCGCGAACGGCCTAGCCGGGAGAGCCCTTGAGCGAGGTACGAACCGCCGTTGACTCCGCGAAGACGTGCGACGGAACGAGAGAGCGAGAACATTGACGGACACCGATTGCGCCGACTTCCGTGTGCTATCCGAGAGCACAGCGAGCGACCACGACCTGCGCTAGGTTGAGCGACCTACAGAGCGTACGAAGCGATAATCGGCAAGCGTGCCGAAACCCGAGCTCACTGCGATAGCAGGGACGGAGCGCCGTCCCTAGGGTATGTCATTACTTTATCCATCATTCAGAATATATTTTACTATGTTATTTTCCCTTGAATTCCGTGTCACCATTGATTTAAACCCCCTTACTCCTTATCCTTTCACGGTAAGTTTAGTCAAGGCGTGCTTCAGCACCTTGAAAGAGCAAGAACCCCGCGAATCACCCTAGCCGCTCAGGGCGATTCGCCAAAAGTCCCTTCAGGACGTAACACTACAGATACAATCGAGGAACACATCGAGATTTTGCAAAAAGTTTTCCGTTTAGCCGCGCAAAGAGGTTTGCAGTTCCGTCTAGATAAATGTTCTTTTTTATATCGGGAAGTTACATATCTTGGTTACTTAATTAACGAGTTTGGCATTCGACCCAGTCGAGAGGGTGTCGAATCGGTTCTGGATTATCCGACTCCGCGAACGGCAAAGGGTGTACAGCGTTTCGTTGGTCTTGCCAGTTATTTTCGGCGTTTTATACCAAATTTTTCTATTTTAGCGAAGCCTTTGTATGATTTACTGAAGAAGGGTGCGTCTTTTCAATTCGGCCCAAAAGAGAACGAGGCTTTAACATGTCTGAAGGATAAGTTGGCGAGGGAACCGGTTTTGGCTGTTTATTCCCCTGATTTTAAAACAGAATTGCACTGCGACGCTAGTGCAAGTGGTTTCGGTGCGGTATTGGTTCAGAAGCAACCAAACGGTTTCTTTCGACCCGTATTTTATTTTAGTTGACGGACTACTATTGCAGAGTCGAAATATTCAAGTTTTGAATTGGAATGTTTAGCCGCAATTCATGCCGTTAAAAGATTTCATATTTATTTATATGGTATTCATTTTAAAATTATCACAGACTGTGATAGCTTCCGTCTTACGTTGAGTAAACAAACAGTCAATCCGCGTATTGCGCGTTGGGCAATTTTTTTACAAAACTATGATTACGAGATCGAACATCGAGTCGGGACAAAGATGTCACACGTGGACGCACTGAGCCGCTGTGACAGTATTCTCATTTTAGAACCGAACACTTTTGAATATGTCTTGTCACTTAAGCAAACTCAGGACGAGGAAATTAAAAAAATTAGAGAAATGTTAGAAGAAACTGAGCATAAATATTATGAGTTGCGTAACGGGTTAGTTTATAAAAAAGTCGACGATGGCAGACTGTTGTTTTTTGTTCCACAGTCGATGGAAAATAATGTAATTAGGACCTGCCACGACGACCTAGGCCATTTGGGAGCCGACAAAGTGGTCGAAAGCATTTCAAGGATTTATTGGTTTCCGGGTACACGTAAAAAAGTAAAAAATTATATTGGTAATTGTTTGAGATGTATCGAATTTTCGCCTTTTAGTGGGAAAGCCGAGGGATACCTACACAGCATAAAGAAAGATAACGTGCCATTTCAAACGGTACACGTTGACCACTTTGGCCCGCTCGAGAAAAGCAACGGGATGAAACATATATTGTCGGTAATAGATGGTTTCACAAAATTTATAAAACTTTATCCATGTAAGTCGACAACGACAAATGAAGTGATAAAACACTTAAAAGAATATTTTCGAAATTATAGCAAACCCCGCCGCATAATTAGTGATCGCGGAACCTGCTTTACGTCCGGGGCGTTTAAAGACTTTTTAAAAGAAGAGTCCGTTGGGCAAGTATTAATAGCGACTGCGACACCCCGTGCAAACGGACAGGTGGAACGTTTCAATCGTGTTATCGCAACCATGTTGGCAAAATTATCGGAACATCCGGATAAATGGGTGAAAATTTTAGACAGAGTAGAATTCGCTTTGAATAACTCCGTTTGTCGGTCAACGGCTGAAACGCTAAGTCGTTTATTATTTGGTATAAATCAATTAGGCGTTATTAACGACAAAATAAGATTGGAATTAGACGCAAATTTAAATGTTGAAAGAGATTTGTCTGCTTTCCGTGATGCGGCCTCGGAAAAAATTGAAAAGTGTCAACAAGAAAATGAAAAATGTTATAACCGAAAACGAAAATCAGCAGTGAAATATCAAGTCGGAGACCACGTTGTGATTTCAAATCACGTTGTTGCGCCTGGAGTAAATAAAAAATTATTACCAAAATTTAAGGGACCTTATATTGTAACGAAAGTACTAGAAAATGATCGGTATGTGGTCAACGATGTTGATGGATTTCAAAAAACTCGCATACCGTTCACCGGGATCATCGGCCCCGACCAGATGAAGCATTGGTCCGATGATGTAAGTTAAGGATATTGTAACGTTCGGTTGTCCGGGGACGACTAGCGTTAGCAGGTTCTCGAGCGGAGAGCGGCGTCCCTCGAGAATAGGATAGGTGGGGGTTCGTTGGTAGAACAAAGAATTTAAATTCAACTTAAACTTAACAATGACTTTATTAGAAAAACAACACTTAAACTAACAATGATTATAATATTACTTACAACTACGATTATATATCTTATGTTTTTTTGTGTTTTTTATGTTTTTTATCTTATATTATATGCTACGTGGCTAAGTAGTTATTGCAGAGCACAGCCGCTACCGTTTCCGGAGCGATCTAGTACTCTTGGCAATGTCTGTAGTAAGAACAGCCGCTACCGTTTCCAGAGCGATCTCATTCTTTTGACAGAGTTTTGGTTCTATGCTCTAACAGACCTCGCTTTTACCAAGTGCATCAGCCGCTACCGTTTCCAGAGCGATCTCAATGCCTTTGTAGGAGCAAGGTACTATAGTTTTCAAATGAAATAGTCCAAAGAGGTGCACCAGTAACTTTTATACACTGGAGATCAGCCGCTACCGTTTCCGGAGCGATCTCAATCTCACTGGTTGAAACTTAAGCTTCCTCTAGGTCTAAACATTCGTCAACTAAAGAGCGTGTTTTTGAATGTAGCCTTGAACTGAGCGCTCCGCTGCGTGCGCCTCCTTTTATACTGGAAAATTGGCGGGCTGGCGCATGCGCAGTGAGTCAATATTTCTTAATTTGCGGTTTTCTCACTTATTATATTATATTTTGTTTTGCGCTTTTGACAGTACTTATATTTAATTATTTCTAATGTTTCTGTAATATTTGTTTCTTTAATCTATGTTAGGTTTAATATTAATGTATAAAAGTTCGTACAATAGGTATGCGCGGTAACATAGGCTGGTTGCGTGGTAACGTAGTACTATTCTGTTTTACCGACGGTCGGTATTGACCGGCTCGAGTCCCCGTGGGACGTTACAATATTGTAAGCGAGAATATTATATTTGAGGTAATATATACTTAGAATTAGTTTTTTTCTTATATATTTTTTTTTCTCTTCGTTCTTCTCTTTAGTTTCTCAAGTTATTGGTTTTAATAACACGATGTTTAAATATTACAATATAAGTTACATAAATTTAAGATTGCGTTAGTTTGCGACGTATTGTTTGTTACTATGCGCCGTGCCCGAGGTCGGTCACGAGGGTCAGGATTGGCCGAGCTGTAGGGAACGCGTTATTTAACTGCGTCTTGAGGTATCACGCGTCGGGCATGATCGCGGCGTAATTTTCGTTCGAAACGCTCGTTTGGGCGTGAGGCCTGGCAACGCTGCGAAGGCGCCGATCCGCCGACGTTCGACTCTCGGAGTCAGTCGTCGTCTTACCGAGCTAGGCTCGAGGATAACCATTGTACGATATATAATAATAATAATAACCTTATTTTCACCACACAAGAAACATAGGTATTCTTATACAAAATTATTATAAAAGGTGAAAATGGTCGCGCCACCAGCATCGGTGGAAATCCACGCCAGCTGATAAATGCAGGAAAGACATAGAGGGCGATTCTGGAGCGACGCCTGCCAAGGAGATGCCGCGTGGTACCTCGTGGCGGGGCCAACACACTGCTGCAGTGCCTCCTCGAATCTTATGACTTTCGATCCTCGAAGGGGTTGGAATACAATAAAAAGTGAGAAATGTCCACGATTTCCGCATTTCTCATCAGATCTCTGCGAAAACAATGTGTCAATCGATTCCTTATGCTTTTCCGATGAAGATCGTGTCAAATTTCATGTAAATTTGATTATTTTTAACGAAGAGCGTGAAATTATATAAATCAATTTTTCATCTAATTTCCTTCATTAAGATCCGAATTACGTCGTTCTTAGTGTTAGTTTCATCGGCGAAACATAAGGAATCGATTGGCGTCGTTTTCACAGAGAAAGTCATACAATTCGGTGATGCACTGCGGAGGGTTGTCCTCGCCACGGGATGCCAGGCGGAATCTCTTTCAGTCCAGTCGCTCCAGGATCACCCTGTCTGCAATTGAAATGAAAAAATTAAACTTATTATAGAATTGAAAAATCGAATATGTTTAAAAATAGATATTTATATTTTTGTTCTCCCCACCACCGCGCCTGTGGTCTCTGCCACCTCTATACATTTCTCCTCCCCGGCCCCTGTTATGTCCCCGTCCTCCCCGGGCTCTGTACCTTCCCCTTCCTCCCCGGGCTCTTCCTCCCCGGGCTCTTCCACCCCGACCCTCATCAGAGTGGCCCCCTCCCCGACCGCGGGTGTAGGTTAATCTCTTCACGATTTTTTGTAACTGAAACAGTAACATAAAAATTAAGACATTTATTAAAACGGAATAACATTCTGACAATTGCAGCGTTTCGCACAATGTAGTTTAGTAGGAAGTAAAACATAGAACCACATTCCATATACTTACTGCATTTAATTGCTCTTGTATCCCTTGTGGGGGTTCCTGGGGGTTGGGGAGGGGGGCTGCACCCACCCCTTCCGCCACCCCTTCCGCCACCCCTTCCGCCACCCCTTCCGCCGCCACCTCCGGCACCACCTCCGCCATACGAGCACCCTCGTTGGCGGGGGGCTGTGCCTCTATGGCCATAAGCGCATTTTCCATCTGAAAATGAGACAAAATATATAAAAAAAATTCATGGTAAAGGACTTTATTTAACTGGATCGAAAATGCACTGAAAACTAAAAAAGTCTTATTTTCTTGTACTACAATTGCGACGGTGATATGTTACTTTAAATAAAACCGTGGGACAGGATATTTCATAACAGGATATGAATCGATTTATTACAGAATCAAGAATCGAAATGAGCGATGAAAAGCGATAAAATATCCTGCTCCACGATTTTATTACCGAATAAGGCATATCACCGTCATAATTGCAGTACAAGAAAATAATTACTTTTCAGTTTTCAGTGCATTTTTGATCAAGTTAAATAAAATTGTTAATTTAAAATTTTCTTTGGTAATCGTGCATAAAAATTGTGCTCGGCTTTAGTTTTCGAGATATTTGCAAAAAATTTGGTCGGTAGTAGGTTGGGGATAGAATTGTCACGTTGCTAAGGTTAGAATCGGTGAGGAGAACTACAGTAGTGTATGTGCGTGCTCGTAGGCTCGTAGCATAAGTATGTATGGCTAAGTTCAAGTCATACCAAATGCACATACACTATTGCAGTTCGCCTCACCGATTCTAACCTCAGCAACGTGACAGGCGGGTTGCTCGCCGCTAGGCGCCGAAAACAGCTCCTTGTGCAGCGCTGGCCGATAGATGATATCACTTTTGGGAAATTTATGAATTTTGTATCTTAAATTATGCACAATTATGCACCTTTTATGCAAAATTACCACATTCTTTAAATATTTTTTTATTAACGAAGTGGGCTTTACATTATGCAAATAAATTATTTATGTGGGCCATTTTCGTCGGGACGACATAACAACGTGCGTTACGAAAAACAACACGTTTCAGTTTCCCACCTAAAGAAGCACATTGCATCGTTTCTTCCGCCGCGAAAACTAGCATCAGGACCGTTCCTGGCGGGGCTGCAGAAAGTGCCCGCGCACGTGGACGACCAAACTCAGGGACGGCCAGAGGCCGTTTATTATGTAGAAAATTTTGACAAAACCCAGGAACGGGCCTGACTAGCATACTTCAGTGCTTCGCCACGAAGAATAGCATATTTTGGATGTTACAATGTACGCGCGTTACGCGATTCCGTGACGCTGAGCGGCCCACGTGCCATTGACTGCCACTGTCGACGGGGCACGTGTTGCCAAACTCTTTCGTTTCTGTATTGAAAACGAGAGGTGTTTTACTACTTCCGACGATGGTTTCCGGAGGAAAACTGTCTGTCGCATCGCGTGTAGCGAAGGAACGGCTATTGAATGTTACAAGTCCGAAAAAAGGTTAAATTTTGTCCAACAGTAAGAATCTTACAATAATAGGATAGTAGTTATTTATCGTTCTACGCAACGAAGACAGACGTACTGTTTTTCGTAAACGCGCGTTGTTATGCCGTCCCGACGAAAATGGCCCATTTGAAAAATCTATTTGCATAATGTAAAGTTAACTTCCTTAAAAATATGCCGATTAAAAAAGGCGCAACTTATTCGCGACATCACCTTTGAGAACTCTAGCGGGAGAATCACCCTGTTTAACAGTATACCATTTTAATACTTACATTCTGCATGTCGTTCATTATTGTAATCCTTCGGATGCTGGGTGAAGAATGGTGGACAATGAAGACAGTGATCAGGCAGGGATACCCGGAATGCCTCTGATGCACACATTGTCACTTGGCGTCGATTGGTTGGAAGCCAAAACCTAACTTGGCGCCGATTGGTTTGGCCCAACAGCTAGCTTGCCGCCGATTGGTTTGACGTTCCGGCGTCATCACGCGCACCGGTGACAATCTTGGGTCTGTTCCGATTGGTGGCATCGTACGATTCCCTAGAATTTATCTCACTCGCCACCAATACGATGCCACCAATTTCATGCGGTCCATGTGCGAATCCGGACGGACCCCTTATGTGTCAGGGACTTTTCTGGCAAGTGGCAACCCGAGACTGATTTTTCTCAGTCAAGAAAGTCCCTTTGTCGTCGCTGACGAAAAGTCTGTACGTAAGGGTAAATTCAGACGAGCGATGCGGCGTCGTTGCGATTTCGCACCGGTACATATGTGTATTGGCAAAGAAATCTACCACCGCGAGAACGGTGGCGCAATTACGACATAACAAATATGGACGACGCTAGTATACCGTTTACTATATGTTTATATGGATCCAGTAGTATAAAAGTTTATTTCAAAGTTATTTCTTACAGTATACATGTTGACAATACATTTAGACACAATTTTGGAATGTGTACAAGTATGTAATGTGGGTAATTTTAGTTACTCCACTTTTTGGCACTTTTATAAATATTTAAATTGAGACAATTGTTTATTATAGCGTTATAATTTGTAGTACAACATTTTTTTCTGCATACAATTAGTCGATACTGTGAAAATTGGTAGATCGCAATAAATGGTATACTTGCGTCGGCCATTACTATTAGTTTGCGTACCGACCGTTAGTGTCGCATGCTAATATTCTACTCCCAATAGAGAGATTCGTGTAAATCTCTCTCTATCTATATACATATGTACCGCTGCGAGATCGCAACGACGCCACATCGCTCGTGTGCATTGACCCTTAAAGGCGGGAACTCCTAGCTGCCGGTGGGAGAAGTATGTATCTGTTTCTACATAGCACTAGTGGGGTCGCTGCGACAGGTCGCAGCGACCGGCAGGTAGGAGATCCCGCCTTAAGGCCGATCGCAGCGACCGGCAGCGACCCCACTAGTGACAGATAGTTACAATACGCTACTTAGCAGTCTTAGCACTTGCGTTGACTGGTGGTGCCTCGCAAGATTGATATATTTTCAAATTTGTCAGCAAATTCCTCCGATTGGTTCCAACGTAAAAGTTTAGTGTATTTGGTAACTAACCAGCAGGGCAGGCGCGAGGATGCTTGGCACCCTTATGTAAGAAAATTTCCCCAGATTTCTACACCTGATTTCCTATTTAATATGTTTTGTATCTACGGTGTACAAAAAAAGAATTACATATACATTTTGTTTCTGTGAAAGTTGGATTTCTTTATTATTAAGCGTCCGATATAGTATTTTAGCGCCACCTTCGACTAGCGTCCTTATGCCTAGTTACTTTTTAACGCGGACGGCACCATGTGCCGCTGCTGAAATCGAAACAAATGCCCGCGATACTCTCGAGTTCTTTCCAGCCACGTGCCTCGAAAGTCAGTCATTGTTCACAGACCGCGCGGGTGAGATCGTGCGTTGATTTACGGTGTGTGAAGTAATTGTGAATTATATTACTTACCGTTTCGCGATTTCATCGTGGTTATTTGTGAAAATGCCGAGAAAAGCGCTCATACACTCCGGCGTTATTCTCGACAAGTTAGAGGAGTGTGAAAAGTGCCAAGTGTTCGATGAGGATTATAAATTGAAGTGCCGCACGGATAAAGTGTGGGAAGATGTATCTTTAAAAATTTGTGACAAGTTATCAGCAAACACGTTGAATTTCTACGTCAGGAACAATCGGTGGAATTTGCTGACCGATTTAAAGAAACACTTCCAAATTCCAGTGGAAGAGGAAGAAGAAGACGAAGACGAAGCAATGGTGGATAGCATCGATGTCTCCAACGTAAGTAATATTAGTCAAGATTTCGTGCCCCACAATGACACGCATAAAATACATAATACACTGCCGCCAGTTTTTTTTGATATTACATTGTCCGAGGAGCAATGGAAATCTATTGCTCCTGTATCGAAAATTTATAAAGAAAAGGGTACTCGTGGAAAATCTTACACAATACTTAGTCCCGGTTGGACCGATATTATTTGTAAAGCTAGTTTTTTAAAAACGAAAATTCCGTGCGCTTATACGTTCAAATATAGCAAAATTTTCGATTCTCCGGAAGCGGAAATATATTTGAAAATATACAGCACTTGTAATGAATGCGGTGCCGAATTTAAAGCTCATTGCTTAAATAAACCGGCTCCTGGCACTGGTATTGTGTTAAGAGTGCACACAGTCGATGCTTCGGGAATACCGCATGAAAAGAAAAGGGCGGTAAAAGGAAAACATAGGGTAGAAATAGGAAAACAGCTTTTAAAAATTAAGCCCAGACAACGGCGAAACGATGCCGCGACTGATTTAAGCTACGACGATCCCGAACCGCCTTATGTTGCGCGACAATGTACTCTGAGGAAAATAAGAGAAGAAGCCATTGTACGGGAATTAGGAATAAATATAAATCTTGACCCTATTAATTCATTATGCGAGTTGAAATGTAAGGGACAATACTCAGGGTACATTAAACAGATCGCAAAGGATTCTTTCTATTGTTTTTACTGGTCTCCCATGCAAATGGACCTGTATAAAACATTAATTAAATCGTGCAGGAAAATAGAAATAGACGCGACTGGAAAATTAGTAAAAACTATAGAAAAACTAAATGGTGACAAGAAACATATATTCTTGTACCAAATTATTATAAAAGGTGCAAATGGAATACAACCAGTATTTCAAATGCTTTCAGAAAAGCATGATACAAATTTAATTACTTACTGGTTGAGGGAGATCATAAGAGACGGGGCACCGGTGCCTCCAGAAGTTGATTCAGATTATTCATTGGCGCTTTTGAATGCAACCAGCCTGGCATTTAATGAACGTTGCTTAAAGAATTACATTTCCGATTGCTACCGATGTATTACTAGCGAAATTTTGCAACATCCACTTCGGTGTTTCATCAGAATTGATATTGCCCATTTAATAAAAATTATTTGTAGCAAAGATGTATTTCATAGAAAGCATCCTAAAATTAAAGACTTCTTTGTGCGATGCGCGGGTATAATGTCATCGTGCGATAATGTCGAAGATTTTAGTACACTGCTTAGCTCAATATTTATTGTCGCTTACAGTGAGTACGATGGCAAAGATTCTGATGGAAATGAAGTAATTTGTGAGCAAAAGCGGTCGTATTTATTCGAAAGAATAAAGTCATTCACCTTTACGTGTGAGGAGAATGACACGGAATACGATGATTTAGAAATGATACCAGACAATGAAAATATAGTTGCATTTGTAAATAATATCAGAGATGAGGCTCAACAAATTGCAACAAACAGTGTAGAGACAGATAGATATAACGCGTTTAATTGTCCGGAACTAGTCGCATATCTAGTTAAATTGGCAAAACATTTTCCACTCTGGACACAGGTGATGAGCGGATATTTCCCTCTGTCATCGAATGTAGCGACATCCTCTAGATGTGAGGCTTATTTTAAAGATCTGAAGCATTCAGATTTGGGCGCAAATTATAAACCACTGCGCGTCGATAAATTCATCATTCACCATATTAAAGCTATTGAAAATATCTCGAAATTGGAACGTGCTGCTATTAAACGCACGAACGAAAAAATTGCACTGCTGCAAACTGAAAGCAAAATCGATTCACGTGATTTTGACGAAAATGCGCAAAACGTTAGCCATACTTATAATTATTTAACGGAACAGGAAAATTGGAAAGGCTTAAATATTGAAGCCAAACGAAATAGATTAAAAGATTTACGAGTTTCAACTAATAATAGCAATTATATAGAGGACGATGAAAATAAAGAAAATATAAAAACAAACGCGAATACACAAAAAAACAGTACAGTAAATATAATACAAAAGCCCTTAATCGAAAACAAAAAGACTACTCCTAGAGGGAAATATTTAACTGCATGCCCAGATATTCACCTCACATACGACAGGCCCTTAAGGAAAAGGAAAAATGAAATATTAAGGAATGGAAATAACTGTAATTTGGTTCATTTTAATGGAGAAAAAATATATATTAAAAATACGTGTGCATTCGACGCATTGGTTGAAGTGTTAACCAGTGCGTATTGCAATTATAGCATATTTAAAAACTGGATTGATGAAAATTCAGATAGTATATTTTTCATGTTCGTCAAAAAATACGCTATGGAAAATATTAACAACTCCGTGTATGAAGAGCGAGCAGCTATTTTATGTACAATATTTGAGAATCACAATAATATTGTAGATTGTAATACAAATGTCAATACGCTGTTTACAAAACTTGTAACAGACATTTGCAGTGTCGAAGAAATTAGAATCTGCGGCAATTGTCAAGTAAAGGCTAGAAAGTTGTTTGTGGTAGATTTAATTAGTACAGTCACAACCGAAGATTTTAAACAAAATTTTGATAATTTTATTGTGCAATTCTTCAGTGTACAAACACGCACCTGTAAAACATGTAAATCAGCAGTGCAATTAAAAAGGGATCCAAAATCATATGTGGTCATAGACACCGAAATCTTTTTGCAACTAAATAAAATAAATGGAATATTTTTAAATAGCATACCCGAAAAATTTCAAATTGAAGATGCACTATACGTTTTAAGTGGCATCGTATGTCATACCTCAGGACATTATATAGCTTATTGCCGTAATACAACAGGAGTATGGACTCTACACAATGACATTAGTCATAAATTGCGAAAAGTTTCAAATCCAAAAACGGTAAAAGTATTTCCGACAACTATGATATTCATAAAAATATAAAAATTATGTTAAAACTGTAATTCAACAGAATATATGTTGATGATACATTATAATAGTAAAATTATTGAATCGGTCCGGCGTCGCACCGCTCAGTAAAGTGCGGTACCACTGGTTCTACCAGTGGTCACAAGTGCCAACAAATGGCACTTGTACTCGCGGATCGTACGATCACGCGAGTCAAACGACGCCGACGTAATTTTGCCAAGATAGTGACAAAATGAAATAATAAATTCAATGCACGCAATTAAGTCGATTCTGAAAGGTAGATAAATCTCTTCTACATCTAGACTAACGAAATCCGTCGTTGGACAAACGATTCCATCGATTAATTAACAAAAAATCGAAATTATTCGCGAGTACACTTCTTTTTCGCGATTTTTATAAATAATTCTGTTCTGGAGGGTGGACAAACGAAATCTTGGGGTGGACAAACGTCTTCTATATCTAGGTTAACGAAATCCGTCGTTGGACAAACGATTCCACCGATTAATTAACAAAAAATCGAAATTATTCGCGGGTACAATTCTTTTTCGCGATTTTTATTAATAATTCGTTTCTGGAGGGTGGACAAACGAAATCTGGGGGTGGACAAACGTCTTCTATATCTAGGTTAACGAAATCCGTCGTTGGACAAACGATTCCACCGATTAATTAACAAAAAATCGAAATTATTCGCGGGTACAATTCTTTTTCGCGATTTTTATTAATAATTCTGTTCTGGAGGGTGGACAAACGAAATCTTGGGGTGGACAAACGTCTTCTATATCTAGACTAAAGAAATCCGTCGTTGGACAAACGATTCCATCGATTAAATATAAAAAAATCGATCTTGTACACGACCGCTTTGCGAGTACACTTCTTTATCGCGATTTTTATTAATAATTCGTTTCTGGAGGGTAGACAAACGAAAATTTTTGTTGGACAAACGGTGCTAGATCACGAACAATCGTATCCCTCTTTCAAAAAGTTGAAAAGTGTTCATGGAGGGTGCTGATGACAAATTTTCTGAATTTGTTCATAACTTTTTTTTGAAGGGTGGACAAAAGAAAATTTTTGTTAGACAAACGTGGACAAACGATGGACAATCATCCCCCCCCGACAAATTATTAAAAAGTTTTCAGGGGGGTGCTGGTGAAAAATTTTTTTTTGTTCATACCTTTTTTTTTGAAGGGTGGACAAACGAAAATTTTTGTTGGACAAACGTGGACAAACGATGGACAAACGAATGCAATCGCGTTTTTTTAAAAATTCGAATTTGGGGGTGCCAACTTCACACAGCTCGGAAAACGGGCTCTCGCGACGAACCGAACCTTAACAGTGGTGCCAACCTCGAATGAAGAAAAGTTCTATGGCTGGGAGTAATGCTCGATGAATTTATATGACTAAATAGAATCTTAACAAATATCTTTTCTATACCTTGTGACGTCCCACGATTTTTCGCGCGTTTCTTATTCCATAAACCTCAAAATCACACCACCAAAGTCTATCGAACTCAACTCCTACCCCATCTCCTCAATCATTGATCACCTTGATGTTGCACCTTAGCGGTCAACAACACAAGATGATCAACACAAACCTCCACCTCGCTGATGTACCTTAGCGGTCCCCATCGCGAGATGATCGTTTCAAAACCCTCTTCGCCTATTCGTCCTACAAGGCACGAATCATTCCCTTTAAAACGAATTCAGACAAGTCCCTCGTTACAAAAACCTCTTAAATCGAGACCACGTCTCAATCCCCTCTTTACGACTCACAGAGTCCAAGCCACTCTAACCCCTTTCCTATAAAACACCCGAAATCCATTCGTTGAGTTGAGTATCTCTACCCCAGTTATAAAAACCCCACAAACCTAATTACGACGCATTTGGCGTACGTGACAAAATATATCTATTAATAGCCACACCGTTTATAAAAACCCAGGAAGTCATACTGCGTCTTAATTCCGAAATGTGTCAAGGTCTCTACCGCGCGAACCCCCGCAATACTCCTGTAGAAATACATAAATACGAGGTCCTGCGAGGCCTCGCTCTCTTTCTACGACAAATCGTTCACGACCAAACGTGTTTCTTTGCGAAAGTATATTTTAACAAGTGTTAAACTTTAAAATCAGTGCTCTACGACAACGATTGTAAGCATTTATAATTATCTTACATTACTCTGCATATCATCTTCATACTATTTGTTACTATTATTTCGTCATTGCTTAATGCAATCATATTATTATTTCATTTACTGCTTATTGCAATCATATTATCTCTGATACGCTCAAGCCTACAAACTTCCCTGGTCGATTAGCGTGCTGGATTATAGATTCGCGCCTGATTCCTCTAAAATGATTAGTGTGCTGGATTTTAGATTCGCGCCTGACGTTTCTTCCTTTCAAACCCTAGTGTGACGGATTTAATATTCGCGCCTAAATTCCTCTCAAACCCCTCAGAGTGACGGATTTAATATTCGCGCCTGAGTCCCTCAAAACTCTCAGCGTGACGGATTTAATATTCGCGCCTGAGTCCCTCAAAACCCTCAGCGTTACGGATTTAATATTCGCGCCTAAATTCCTCTCAAACCCCTCAGAGTGACGGATTTAATATTCGCGCCTGAGTCCCTCAAAACCTCAGAGTGCTGGATTCTAGATTCGCGCCTGTCTTTTCCTTCCCCATTGTCGACGTTCCCAAAGACCTCGCCCGGGATGTGACAACCTATTATATAAAAACAGAGCCGATTTTTATATTCGCGCAAAACTCAAGACCTGTTGAACTGATCTTCCTCAAATTTTGACACGTTATTCCTATATACTCTAAGACGGACATATGCTATGTAGCATGTCTCAGAAACGCGTTATTAACATGTAATTATATGTAAACATTCCAAGTGTACTGTTTTGCATACCACGTGATAATAAATTTGCAAAACCAGTTTGTACCCCGACGATCATTCTGACATATATATCCGCGATAATCCAGTTCTCCCGCCAGAAAGTGCTCGAAAAGCTCCGCCACCTGGTGGTAACATTGCGGTAATGCTACGGGCGAGCTTCGCGCGGGGCGAATATGTGCATGCGCGCGCGAAGTAGGCTGTCGTATACAAGGGTCATATGGTCCGCAAAACAGCCGTACACATGAAATATTCACATATAAATTACATCTTAATAACGCGTTTCTGAGACATGCTACATAGCCTATGTCCGTCTTAGAGGACATAGGCTATGTAGACCGTCTTGTCTAACCCGGCTCGAGGGGCACGGGGAGGCAGGGCAGCGGATGTGGCCAGCATCACGTACATGTGATCCGAGGCTGGCTCACAGTCTTCCGCCACTCAGCAGTCCGACGTTAGCGCCGCGGCCGCGGGGTTAACCCAGACGAGATCGATGGTCGACTCGCCCCGCGGCCCGCGGTACGTCGTGACTGCGTAGGGTTTCTTCAGAACGAACCCCATTACCTCCGCCCACTCGAGCAGCACCTCGCCCCGGGAGTCCGTGCTGGGAGCGCCCCACTCGCGAGTATGGGCGTTGAAATCCCCCAGGAGGACCACTGGCCGAGCTAATTGGGGGGCTAGAAAAGCCCCCACACTCCATAAGTGTCCCACGAGAAACCACTTTAAGGGATTCGCGCAACGGTAGAGGTGGCCTGCCGTTGCGAAGTCTATACCCGGGCCCCTAAGGGCGCGAGCTAGGTAGGTAGGAAAAGGAAGAAGGTGAGAGAAGAGAGAAGTACATAAAGCGGGTGAAAAGGAGTAATAGACCAGGGGAAGGGAGGGAACAGGTACAGGAAGGATGGAGGAGGGAAAGGAGGCTGAGAAAAGGAAGGGGGGTTACAAGGTGAGGATAAAAAGAGGAGGGACAGAACAAGTAGTGTAGGAAGCAGTGTGGGGAGTTTAGAAAACTATGGGGGGAAAAAGAGGGAGAGAGAAGAGGAGAAAGAGGAATTAAGGGAGGGGGAGGGAGGGTTTAAGAGGAGCGGGAAGACAAGGAGGTCGCCGGAGAAAAGCGGAAAGCAGGAGGTGAAAGAAGGAGAGGAGGGGGGGGGAAGGAATGGTAGGGATGATGAGAGAAATGATGTTAGAGATGAGGAGGATGAGGGAGGATATGAAAAGGGACAGAGAGGAAAGAAAAGAGCTGATGGAGGAAATAAGGAAGGATAGGGAGGAAATGGAAAAAGAGAGGGAAGATAGAAGAAGGATGGAAGAAGAGTGGAGAGGGGAGAGGAGGAGGTGGGAGGAGGAGATGAGGGAGGAGAGGGTAAGGAGGGAGGGGTTGGTAGAAAAGTTGGGAAAGATGGAAGAGAGAGAGAAAAGGATGGACGAGGTGATGGAGAGGGTGGAGAGATGGGAAAAGGAAAGGAAGGGGGTGGAGGTGGGGGGTAGTGAGGTATCTGGGGATAAGGGGGAGTGGTGAATGAGAGTGAGAAAGATAGAGGTGATACAGGACAAGAAGGAGAGAGAGAAAAGAAGAAATAACGTGGTGGAAAGGGGGTTAGGGGGGGGAAGGAAGTGATGTGAAGGCGGAAGTGGGGCAGCTTTGGAAAAGGATGGGGCTGGGGGGGAGGGAATAAAGGAGATGAGGAGAATAGGTAAGACAGGAAGGGAAGGAGGGGGTATGGCGCTGGTGAGTCTGGAGGGAAGAGAAGAAAAGAGGAAAGTAATGGAGGCAAAAAGCAAACTAAGAGGAAGAAGAGAAAGGGTGGAGGACGACTTAACAGAGGAGGAAAGGAGAGCGAGGTGGAAGATTGAGAGGGAGGCACAAAGGGAGAGAGAGAGGGGGGCAGAGTGCAGGTGGGATACATGAAGATGTGGGTGGATGGGAAGGTAAGGAGGTGGGACGAAATAAGGGAGAAATGGTGTGAGGAGCAGGGAAACGAGTGAAGGGGGAGGGGAGGTGGGAAAGGAGGTCGAAAATAAAAGGGGGAAAGAAAAAGGGGGGAGTTGGAAAGTGGCCTTCTGGAACGTGGCGGGAGCGAGGAAGAAGGATGAAGATTTCTGGAGGGGACTGATGGAATGGGACGTAATGATTCTGAGTGAGACCTGGGTCGAGGAGAAAGATTGGGAGCAAGTGGAAAGGAGGCTGCCCAGGGGATATGTATGGGAGAAGCAATGGGCCAGGAGAGAATACAAGAGGGGGAGAGCGATAGGGGGAATGTTAATGGGGGTGAGAAAGGGGCTGGAATTGGGAGAAGGGGGAGGAGGAGAGAGGGAGGGGATAATGGCGAAGAAGGTGAAAATTGGCGGGGGCTGGTGGAAGATAGTAGAGGTTTATGTTAACGGGGACCTGAAGGAGAAGCTAGAGGAGCTAGGGGAATGGATGGTGGAGAGGGAAGGGGGTGAGGATAGTTATAGGGGGAGATTTTAACGCGCGTACGGGGAGGAAGGAGGAGAAGCATGGGAAGGTGGGGAGGCGGAGGGGAAGGGGGAGGGAAGTAGGAGATCCAAGGATAAGGAGATAAACGGGGAAGGGAGGAGGTTGTGCAGGCACCTAGAGGAAATGGGATGGGGAATAATGAATGGGAATATAGAGGGGGACGAAGAGGGGGAGTGGACCTTCACAGGGGGGCGGGGGAACACAGTAATAGATTACGTGCTGGGGAATGAGGCTACAAGGGAGAAGGTGGAGAAGATGGAGGTAGGGGATAGGATAGATTCGGACCACCATCCGTTGGTGGTGTGGATGAGAGGGGCGGGGTGGGAGGAGGGGGGAGGGGGGAAAAAGGGTGGAGAAAAGGGAGGGGGCAGAGGAAATTGGACGGAGGAGGGAAGGATGGAATTTATGAGGAAGTTTGGAAAAAGGGGCGAGGGGGGTGGGAAGAAGTGGAGGAGGAATGGAGTGAGCTGCGGGATAGGATAAAAGGAGCGATAGATCAGATGGGGTGGTGGGATTCGGAGTGTAGAGAGGGGAAAACGAAGGTGAAGAGAGAGCTGAGAAAATGGAGGAGGGAAGGAGGGGATGGGAGAAAATATAAGGAATTGAAGAGGGAGTATGGGAGGCTGTGCGAGGAAAAAAAGAGCAAGGTGGTGGAGAGGTGGACGAAGCAGGTGGAAGAGGTGAGAACGGAAGGGGAGGTCTGGAAGGTGGTTAATAGGGGAAGGAAGAGGAAAGAGAGGGTTAATGAAGGGATAGCAATGGGAGATTGGGACGAATACTTCAGAGGTCTGCTAGGGGGAGTGGAATGGAGAGTGAGAAGGGGGGGAGAGACGAGGAGGTGGGATGACGGAGAGGCAGAGATAGGGAGGGAAGAGATAGGAAAAGTGATAAGGAATTTAAAGGACGGGAAGGCGGGAGGAGGGGACGGGATCCCGAACGAGGTGTGGAAGTACGGAGGTGTAGAAGTGGAGGAATGGCTCGGGAGGATGTGCAATAGGGTGTGGAGGGGGCAAGGGTGGCCGGAAGGATGGAAGGAAGGAGTGGTAGTCCCGGTGTTGAAAAAGGGGGGAGGGGGAAAGGTGGAAGATTATAGAGGGATAACCCTAACACAGACGGCATACAAGGTGTATGCGTCTGTGTTAGCGGAAAGGCTGAGGGTGGAGGTGGAGGAGAAAGGATTGCTGCCACCGAGTCAAACGGGGTTTAGGCGGGGGGTGGGGTGTATAGATAATGTGTATGTTTTGAATTATTTGATTAACAGGCAGGTGGGAAGGAAGGGGAAAAATATGGTGGTATTATTTATTGATATGAAGGCCGCGTTTGACTCGGTGGACAGGGAGGTTTTAGTGGGGGCAATAAGAGGGAGGGGGGGTGAGAGAACAGCTAGTGGTGAGGTGTGAGGAAGTGTTGAGGGAAACGATAGGTAGGGTACGGGTAGGGGGAGAGGAGAGGGAGAGGTTCTGGACTGCGAGAGGGGTGAGGCAGGGGTGCCCGCTGAGCCCGACCCTCTTCACGCTTTTAATCGCGGACCTTGATCAGGAGCTGGAAAGGGGAGGATGGGGGGGGGGGAAGTGTACGCATTAGCGTACGCAGACGACGTGGCGGTGTTAGCAGAGGCCGAAGAAGGAATGAAAGGACTGACGGGGAAGTTGGAAACATACGTGGATGGGAAGAAGTTGCAAGTGAATGTGGAGAAAACAAAGGTCATGAGATGCAGGAGGGGGGAGGGAGAGGGAAGAGGGTGACTTGGAGGTGGAAGGGTAAGGAACTGGAAGAGGTCAGGAGTTTTAGGTACTTGGGGTACACGTTGATGGGGAATGGGGGGCAAGAGGGACACGCGGAGGAGAGAGTGAAGAAGGGGGCCGCGGCGATGGGAAAGGTATGGGGGATTGGAAAGAGGCTTTTTGAGAAAGACTGGGAAAGGAGACTGTGGCTATTTGATAGGTTGGTATGGCCTTGTGCGGGGGGCCATCGCGGCCCAGGGGGCCTGCTCGGCGGAGGACGTCGCGGTGGGTGAGATGCGCCGTGACGCCGCCGGGCTGTTCTCCCTCTGGGTCCGCGGACCCGTGGCGGCTGCTGCGAAGCTGTTGAAAGCGACCACGCTTGTCGTGGACTCGCTCGTGGCCCGCGTGGTGCCGCTCGCGCAGCGGAAGCTCCAGTGCTTCCGCTGTCTCGAGTTCGGCCACGTTCGGGCCAAGTGCAGCAGCCCCACCGATAGGAGTGGCCTGTGCTACCGCTGCGGTGGCGAGGGGCACGCGGCTCGCTCCTGCGTGGCCCCCCCTGTATGCCCGCTTTGCACGGCGGCTGGCCTCCCCGGCGGCCACAGGATGGGTGGACCGGCTTGTCGGCCACCCCCGGCGGCTCGCCCTGGGGCTCGGATGGCTAAGCCCTCGAAGAGGGCGTCCGAGACGCCTTCGGCCCCGCGCGCGGACGCTTCGCAGGCGCCCGTCGCGCCCGCTGCGTCTTCTCAGGCGGCACCGACCCCGTCGGTGCCCATGGATACCACCCCGCTGGCCTCGACATCCATGGCCGGTGCGGGAGCCGGGAAGAGGAAGGACCGCGAGGAGCCGACCGCTTCGACTAGCGGCCTCCCTTCCCGGGCGCCTAGCCTGGGGGGTCCCCTGTGTTAGGTGGGGGGAAGAAGAGGGGGGAGAAAAGGGGGAGCAGCCCAGAGCTCCCCCCCCCCCCGCGGGTCCGCCGCCGGTCGGGAGGGAGGCCTTTTTGAAGGCCAAGGGGGCCCCTCCGGCGACGGCGAGCGGAACGTCGAGGGAGGCGGACGCGGCCGGGGCGCTGGAGTTAGCGCGCTCGGTCGCGCTCTCCTACGGGGGTGGTTCCTACCTCCCGGATACCGGAAAAGAGGATCCCGGGCCCCCGATGATGACGTCGGGGGCACAGCCCGATCCGCGGGGGTGTCGGAGGAGGCCGACGTTGACATCGACTCGTAATGTCACGAGGCCCTCCGATACTACTCGCGAACCTTAACCACTCCATGCGAGCGCACGACCTGCTAGAGCAGGCTCGCGTGGAGCTGGGGGTCGGGCTGGCCGTCATCGCCGAGCCGTATCCGCTGGAGGACCGATGTTTTCGGTCCACCAACCCGGATCGGCAAGTGGCGATGACGTGGGAGGTGGGAAGAGGCAACCCGTCGTGCTCGGTCGCCCGGCACGGACGGGGTTGGATGGCTGTGGAGTGGGGGAGCTTCCTCGTGGTTGGTTGCAACGTGGCACCGAGGTTCACCGTCCCGGAGTTCGAGGACCGGCTGAGCGAGGTGGGGGCGTTTCTAGCCCCCCAATTAGCTCTGCCGGTGGTCCTTCTGGGGGACTTCAATGCCCACGCTCGCGAGTGGGGCTCCCCCAGAACGGACTGCCGGGGCGAGGTGCTCCTTGAGTGGGCGGAGGCGATGGGGTTCGTCCTTAAGAACCCCTACGCGGTCACGACGTTTCGCGGGTCGCGGGGTGAGTCGGTTATCGACCTCGTCTGGGTTAACCCCGCGGCCGCGGCATCAGGGTTGGCCGATCGATGAGGTATCTCGGTCTGACCCTGGACACCTACTGGCGATTCGCGCGTCACTTTCGGGTCCTGGGCCCCAGGTTGGAGCGACAGGTGTTCGCCCTAGGGCGCATCATGCCCAACCTGGGGGGCCCGCACGAATCAGTTCGGCGACTATACGTGACGGTCGTCCGGTCCATGGCGCTCTACGGAGCGCCGGTCTGGGCCGGCGACCTGGAGGGCTGTCGCGTGGGGCGAGACCTTTTGGCAAAGGTTCATCGCCGCGCGGTCCTCCGTGCCGTGCGGGCTTACCGCACGGTGTCACACGCCGAGCTGTCGGCGCTGGGTGGGACACTCTGGTAGTGGCTTCCGGGCAGAAATGGAGGGACGCGATCAGCCTCGCTGAGAGAGCACTGCGACGCGTCGTCACCTCGATCGGGACGCTCGGTCTGCGAGTCGCCTTGGAGAAAACCGAGGCGATGTGGCTCGCGGACAGGGTTGGGAGCGGTGTCCTCAACAGAGCGTCCCTGATGATCGGGGATGCCTGCATCAGGGTCGGCCGATCGATGAAGTATCTCGGTCTGACCCTGGATACCTACTGGCGATTCACGAGCCACTTCAAAACCCTCGCCCCCAGGTTGGAGAAGCAAATATTCGCCTTTCGGCGAATCATGCCCAACCTGGGAGGTCCGCACGAGGGTGTTCGGCGTTTGTATGTGACGGTCGTTCGGTCCATGGCGCTGTACGGCGCGCCTGTTTGGGCCGGCGACCTGGAGGGCTGCCGCGTTGGCCGTGAACTCTTGGCCAGAGTTCACCGCCGAGTAGTCCTCCGAGCCGTGCGAGCCTATCGCACGGTGTCGCATGCCGAACTGTCCGCTCTGGGTGGGTCCCCCCCATTCCACCTGCTCGCGGAGATGCAGGCGGAGGTTTACTTCGCCGTCCGAGATCTCCGCGAAGCTGGGGACCCAATGGCAGACGGACAAGAAGTGGCGCGGGTCCAGGCCCGGCAACGCATGCGGGCCAAATGGCTCGACTTGCTAGCCCTCCCCGAACATCGGAGGGGTCGCGTTGTCGGGGCGCTTCTGCCCATTATGCAAGAATGGGTGGAGCGCGGGTATGGCAGGCTAACCTTCCGCCTGACGCAGATAATCACAGGAGTCGGCTGTTTCGGCTCCTATCTGCGTCGCATCGGGCGGGAGGAGACGTCGCGGTGCTTCAGCTGCGACTCGGGCGACGAGGACACGGCCGACCACACTCTGGCCAGATGCCAGGAGTGGCAGGACGATCGGCGTGTCCTCGAGGCGCAGCTGGGCCCCGATCTCTCGCTACCGACGGTCGTGCGTCGGATGGCGGGAGACGGGGCGAGTTGGAAGGCCGTCTCCGAGTTTGCGGAGGCGGTCATGCGGGAGAAGGAGGATGCGGAACGGGAGCGCGAAATAACGGGCCACCCGTCCCGTCTCGCGGCCCCCAGATGCCGGGGGAGAAGGGGCAGATGACGCGGCGCCGGGGGAGGTCAGGCGGTGACGTGAGCTAACGCGTCACCCCGCTCCCCGACGGCGAGTCTCCGGGTCTAGGGGGTCCTTTTCAGGTCCAGTTTCGGGAGGGTGGTGGCCGGGCCACGCGGTGCCGCCGGGGTCGCGTCGTGAGAGGTCGCGACGCCCGACGGCGGAGTTAGAGTCAGGGGTCCTCGTTCCAGGGGACCCCACCGGGGGGCAGCCGAACACCTGCTGCCCCGCCGGGAGCCGCGCCATTGGCGCCGTTTATGGATTAGCGCGCTCCCGCGTTAGTAGCGATCGAGCAGCGGTAGGGTGAGTTCGGCGGTCAGCGGTTCAGCCGACCTTGTGCCGACTCCCCGCCAGGCCGCGGCTCTTCGGGCCGCGCCCCGGGTAGCCGCTCGATCGCGGGGGTCGCGGGGTGGGAGTGTCGGGGGACACTCTCACCCCCTAACAACATCATGCGACCCCCCAGAAGAGACGACGCGGGCGTGTGATCCGCCCGCGTCGTCGGTGACTCGGGAAGACCCCGCCGCTATGCGGGGTTGTAGGGCGCGGAGTCGCACGATGCGCAGGAGGGGAGGGTAGCGAACGTATCGCTAGATTGATCTCGCGGCAAGTCCCTCCCCTCGGGCGCGCGACTCCGCGCGCGAGGTAGACCACCTTGGAGGTTTTAGTGGGTTCGAGTCCCACATAACCCCCTGCCCGCCCCCGCGGGCGGGGGGTATCCGTGGGGATTTCCTTCAAGTAAAAATAAAAATAAAAAAAAAGGCCCCCTCCAGGGGGAGTAGACGGCTCTGGAAGGGCGCTCCATCGGCAGTCGGCTTGCCGGCATGTAGTCGATGGGGAACTCCGATGGGTTTCATGTTCCCTCAACCGAGTAGACGACTCTGGTGGTACCCCCGGGCCTTCTGGCCGCGGGGTGAGGATCCAGAGTCAGCTCGGAGCGGAGAACTTGGACAAAGTTGGAGGCCTGACCGGAGTAAGACCATGCACCGCACCTCCACGTCGGTGCTCCCGGGGTCCCTACACGACATAGTCGGGTAGGGGCGCGGACGCGGGCATGGCATTCTTCGCCGCACGCCGGATCTCATCCGCGTGCCGGGCAGGACCGCAGTCTCGGTGCGTTGTCCCTGACTGCGGTGTCTCCCCCAATTTATTGGGGAAGCCTGGAAGCGTATCGCTTCCGGGAGTATCGTAATCCGTGGCGGTGGAACGACGACCCCTCGTCGAGAGAGTCATCTCTCGCGAGGGTATGCGAAGCCGCCACGGACCGATGATCTTGCCTTAACCGGCCGGGTCGCGAGGTAAGGAAAAACCTCTATAATAAAACCCCCAACCCTGAGCCCCAGTGGTGGTGCCGGGGCACGTGTTCCCTCCAGCTTGGAGGGGCACGTGGGCGGAGCGGGTACGCTCCGTCTAACCACGATCCGTCTGGGAACAGCCGCCCCCAGACGTAGCCCGCGCCCTTAGGGGTCCGGGCAAACGGCTTTGCAACGGCAGGTCGCCTCTACCGTTGTACGACCTTCCAAGCGACTACTCGTGGGCACTTATGGAGTCTCAGTTTTGTCAGGGCGGTGCCCTTTATACACCCTCGGATGGCGACCGAGTTCAAACGCCTGAGGACCGACGTTCGATCGCTTCGTGCGGGTCGTCGGCCTCGCCCCAGGACCGGTGCACGATCGCGGTTTCGCGGGTCGTCGGCCTTGGTGAGGGAAGGACTGTGGCGGACGCTTCGGGGGTCGACAGCGGGGGTGGCAATCCAACGACTTCCCGCGACGTCGCCCCCGGGGTAGCAGTCACGGGCGGTATGGTCGAGGGCGGGGAGGCGGTTCACGTCTTCCCGCTGGCCTCGGCCTCGAGCGTCGAGGACGCTTCCGGGGAAGGGCGGGCGGATTGCCTGCTTCTTGGCGGGCCGAGGGCAGACTCCCCCTCGGCGTGGGACCCGGATAGGGACGGAGAGTGGGAGGATGTCCCCACTAGCGAGACGGGTAACGTCTCGCTCCCACGAGTCGGGGGGACGCCGCGTACGGCGCCGCGCATCATCAGAGGTGCGCCGTACGTGAGGCGTACCGAGAGTAAGACGGCCTCCGAGGTTCAGCACCTGCAGGACCTCCATAAGGAGGTCGCTTACCTCGTAAGCAGGATGGAGCCGGGTGTGATGTCAATCACCCCGGCGACGAGATGCGCGTCCCCTGCCGCCTTCGTGCAGTCGGGAGCGCCGACGCGATGTGCCGAGACGGCGCTGAGGGTGCCCGTCGTCGTCCTTGAGAGGTGCGACGGGCCCGTTAAGAGTGGCGGGCCTGCCCCCGGCGGCGGGGGCGCGCGTGCGGCGAGTCCCGGGTCCGTGGGGTCCGGGGGCGTCTCGGAGTCGACCATGGAGGTCGATGCTCCGACCGACGCCTCTGACGACTGCGGCGGGTCCGGCGTGTTAGGTGTCCGACGCGCGGATAGGGCCTGTGCTCGTCCCCGAATAGAGTCGGACACGGAGGAGGACGGCCCCCCTGGATCCGCGGGTGGCGGCGGCGTGGTCGGGGACTGCGAGGACGCTCCCCTGCCGCCGTCGTCGGACGGGGGCACCGACGGGGACGGAAGGCCCGGCTTCGTTCCGGGCAAACGGGGCAGGAAGCCCGGGGTCTGGACGGACCCCAAGAGGCTCGGCCCGGGCATGAAGGCTCTGCCAACGCGCTCGAGCCTCAGGGACTGGGCCGAGACGATGTCGGTGGGGGGCCTCGCCGGGCAGGCCCAGCGCGAGCTTGACGCGGTCGCCGCGGTCGTGGGTGCCGCTGGCAACTTGAAGACCACGGACAAGCGCGCGATCCGCGTCGCCATAAGGCGCGCGTCGGCGGTGGCGGCCGAGCTCACCGGCAGGGCCGAGAGGGGCGAGAACCCCGATAGGCCGGCCAGGGAGGTGGTCTTCCGCCAGGGGCAGTGGGAGAAAAAGTCCCACAGCCTGGCGGCGCAGGTGCGGGCCCTAACGGAGCAGGCGCACACCCTGGGAGAGTTTCTCCACGTCAGGGAGCGGGAGCTCGAGTTCCTGCGGGGGAAATACACCCGCCTGGAAACGCGGGTGAGGGCCAAGGGCGTGGACGTGACGGAGGCGGAGGCTATGCCCTTCCACCCGTCCGTCCCGCTGCCCACCCGCGCCGAGCTCCTCCCGACCTGCGTGCCCCCCTGGACGGACGACGGTGTCGCGCCGGAGGCTGCCCCGGGTCCCTCGTCGGCGGCGAGGCCTGGCCCTCTGCCGCGCGAGCCGATGAGGAGCGACGCTCCCGCGGCAACGCGGGGGAAGAAGAAGAGGAGGAGGGATCGTTCCCCCCTGCCCCTGACCCCGACGCCGGGCCCGGCGTCCGGTAGCGGCGGAGAAGGCGCTCCTGCCGAGCAGCCGTGGGACGCGGTACTGCGGCGGATGGAGGGTCTGGAGAGGCGCGTCGACGCGCGCCTCCTGGCCCTGGGCCGAGTAATGGTCGGTCCGACGTCCGGGCCGGCCGCTCAGCCGACGGCCCTGGCCCTGCAATGGGCCGAGATCGCCGGGGGAGCCTCCACCGGGAGCGGGGTCTCCGCCCTGTCTCGTAAGGGGGCAAGCCGAGTGGGGCTGCACGGGTCGCGGGCGCTGGCGCGACTGCCAGCAGCCCTGCAAGTGCGCCCGCGGGCGAGCGAGGGGTTACTCCCCCGCTTACAGCCCCCCCACTCGACCTCGAAGGGGAGGAAGGGGACCGGTCCCTCGCTGCCCCCGGCTTCGTTGCCGGATGTCCGGGCGAAGGCGGGCGCTCGCGGGGGAGGTGATCGGCCCGCGGCTGCGAAGGGTGGGGCGGGTTCCCCGCCCCAGCTCACCCCCCCCCCCCCGCAGGGGAGGCAACAGGGCAAGGGGGCCGTTAAGAAGGCCGGGAAGGCAAAGGCGGCTGCCCCCGCGACGCCTGTGGCGCCGCTTGCCCCGGCCTCGGCCCCCGGCCCGAGCGTCGCCGCGGAGGGCAGCTGGGCGCAGGTGGTGGGCCGCAAGGCTAAGAGGGCCGAGCGGAAAGCGGCCGGAGCGGCCGCTAGCGGTGCCGGTGCGGGGGCTCGACCGAAGACGGCGGCCCCCCAACAGGCTCGCGCACCCGGGTCTCCCCCGGTTGCGATCCCGCGCGCTCCCAGGACGGCGGCGGTGACGACCACCGCCCCCGAGGGAGGGGAGGATACGGTTTCCGCGCGGGTTGCGGGCGCGATGGCGGCGATCAACGTCGCCGACCTCGGCATCGCGGCGATGCGGGCGAGGCGCGCCGTGACCGGGGGGTTGATCCTGGAGATTCCAGGATCGCAGGGCTCGGCCAAGGCTGCCGCCCTCAAATCGAGGCTGGCGGAGCAGCTGGAGGGCACCGGCATCAAGGTGCAGTGCCCCCAAAAACTGGCCGAGTTCCGGGTGTGCGGGCTCACCGAGCTCGCGACCGTAGAGACGGTTCGGGGGGCTGTCGCGGCCCAGGGGGCCTGTTTGGCGGAGGACGTCACGGTCGGCGCAAAGCGACCGGACACCGCCGGACTCTTCTCCCTCTGGGTCCGCGCGCCCGTGGCAGCTGCTGCCAAACTGTTAAGGGCGTCCACCGTTGTGGTGGACTCCCTGATGGCCCGCGTGGTGCCGCTCGCGCAGCGGAGGCTACAGTGCTTCCGCTGCCTAGAGTTCGGCCACATCAGGGCCAAGTGCAGCAGCCCCACGGACAGGAGCGGCGCGTGCTACCGGTGCGGTGGAGAAGGACACGCGGCGCGCTTCTGCGAGGCCCCCCCCCCCCCGTTTGCCCGCTCTGCGCGGTGGCGGACCTGCCCAGCGGGCACAGAATGGGGGGAGCGGCTTGTCGGCCCCCTCCTGTGACCCGCGCTGCGGCCCGGGGCCGCAGGGGCGCGAGACCAACCCCGGCATCGTCATCCGCCGGGGCGGTCCCGTCCCCGCCTGCGGGTGTCCCGCCCGCGATCCCCGCGCCCTCCGTGTCTCCTCCCCCGGCGTCCCCGTCGGAGGCTATGGAGACCGCGCCGCTGACCTCGGCATCCGTGGCCGGTGCGGGCGCCGGGAAGAGGAAGGACCGCGAGGAGTCGGACACTCCGACCAGCGGCCTCTCTTCCCCGGCTCGCGGGGGGTCCCCCGTGATAGGCGGGGGACGAAAGAAGAAGGGAAAAGGGGGGAGCAGCCCAGGGCTCCCCCCGGCGTGTCCACCGCCGGTCGGGAGGGAGGCCTTTTTAAAGGCCAAGGTGGTCCCTCCGACGACGGCGAGCGCGACGACGAGGGAAGAGGACGCGGCCGGGGCGCTGGAGTTAGCGCGCTCGGTCGCGGCCTCGTTCGGAGGTGAAGCCCACTTCCCGGACGACGACGAGGAGAAGCGTCCGGCGCCCCCGATTGCCAACGGGGGCGCGGTCCAGCCAGAGGAGGTGTGGGGGGGGGGGGGGCGACCTTGAGACTTGCTAATGTCTCGAAGCCCCCCGATACTCCTCATGAACGCGTGCCACTCCATGCGAGCGCACGACCTGCTTGAGCAGGCTCGCGTGGAGATGGGCGTTGGGCTGGCCGTCATCGCCGAGCCGTATCCGCTGGCGGACCGATGTTTTCGGTCCACCAACCCGGATCGGCAGGTGGCGATGACGTGGGAAGTGGGAAGAGGAGCCCCGTCGTGCGTGGTCGTCCAGCACGGACGGGGCTGGATGGGTGCGAAATGGGGAGACTTCCTCGTGGTCGGCTGCTACCTGGCACCGAGCCTGAACGTCCCGGAGTTCGAGGACCGGCTGAGCGAGGTGGGGGCGTTTCTAGCCCTCCAATTAGCTCGGCCGGTGGTCCTTCTGGGGGACTTCAATGCCCACGCTCGCGAGTGGGGCTCCCCCAGAACGGACTGCCGGGGCGAGGTGCTCCTCGAGTGGGCGGAGGCGATGGGGTTCGTCCTTAAGAACCCCTACGCGGTCACGACGTTTCGCGGGTCGCGGGGCGAGTCGGTTATCGACCTCGTCTGGGTTAACCCCGCGGCCGCGGCGTTGACGTCGGACTGCTGGGTGGCGGAGGAGTCAGAGATTGGCTCGGACCACATGTACGTCATGCTGGCCACCTCCGCCGCCACGCTTCCTCCCGCTCGTGCCGGTAGACAGCCGCCGCGCTGGGCGCTCAAAACGCTAGACGCTAGCGCGGCCCGGATGGCGTCCTCCGTCGTCGCCTGGCCTCCCCTGCCGGGCGACGTCCTCGACGGCCCCTCTAACGACGCCCTATGGCTCCGGCGGGCGTTGCAGCGAGTCTGCGACGCCACGATGCCGCGAGTCGCGCCGCCGGGTGGGGGTCGGAGGTCGGTGTACTGGTGGTGCGAGGAGATCGCTGATCTCCGCGCGGCGAGCGTCCGTGCTCAGCGCCGGTAAACCAATGCCCGCCGTCAGGATCGACGGCGGGTGACGGAGGACCAGCTGCAGTAGCTGCGCTCCGCGTTTTCCGCGGCGCGCCGAGAGCTCCGTGCAGCCATAGCCCGGGCCAAGACCCGTTCGCACGAGGAGTTCCTCGAGACCCTCGATCGGGACCCTTGGGGGCGCCCGTACAAGGCCGTGTCCGTAAAACTCGGACCTTGGGCGCCCCCTGTCACGGAGGGCCTCGAGCCCCGGTTTCTCCTGGAGGTTTTGTCGGCGCTGTTCCCCCCTCCCCCGGTTCCGGGGGAGGGTGGCGTCGACGCTTCGGGGGATCCGGAGCTCTCATGGGGCACCGGCATAGTGGATGCCCCGAGGGTCTCGGACGAGGAACTCGAGTCCGCGGTGCTTCGAATGCGTTCGAAGAACGCCGCACCCGGACCGGACGGAGTGCCCGGGCGTGTCTGGGCCTGCGCGATGGGCGCGTCTTCGACGCGGCCTTGAGGACCGGGAGGTTTCCCCGTGCGTGGAAAGAGGCGAGGCTGGTGCTGCTGCGAAAGCCTGGTAAGCCCGCGGAGTTACCCTCGGCCTATCGGCCGATCTGTCTCCTCGACGAGGCGGGCAAGCTCCTGGAAAGGATCATAGCTGCCCGCCTCATGGACCACCTCGGAGCTGCGGAGTTCACGGATCTGTCCGACCGCCAGTTCGGTTTTAGGCGGCAGCGATCGACCGTAGATGCTATTCTACTGGTTCGGTCGCTGTCGCGCCGGGCGGTCGAGGGGGGCGGTGTCAGCGTGGCGGTGTCTCTAGACAACGCCAACGCGTTCAACACCGTCTCCTGGGTGGCGATCGAGCGGGCGCTGGTATACCATCGCGTCCCGCCCTACCTTCGCCGCCTGATCTGGGACTACCTCCGTGGCCGAGTGGTCTTCTACGTCGGGCGAGGCGGGGACGGGGTGGCTCGCGTGCACCGCGGCGTGCCACAGGGGTCCCTTTTAGGGCCCCTGTTATGGAACCTGGCGTACGACGTGGTGCTGCGGGTGGAGTTGCCATCGCCTGAGGTGTCGTTCGTGTGTTACGCCGACGACACGCTGGTGGTGGCCTCCGGGCCGAGGTGGCTGGCGGCACTGGACCTCGCGGAAAGAGCACTGCGGCTCGTCATCCCCGCGATAGAGGCGCTCGGTCTGCGAGTCGCCTCCGATAAAACGGAGGCGGTATGGCTCGCGGACAGGGTGGGAACCGGCATTCCCGTCGGAGCGTCTCTCAGAGTCGGGGAGGCCTGCATCAGGGTCGGCCGATCGATGAGGTATCTCGGTCTGACTCTGGACACCTACTGGCGATTCGCGCGTCACTTTCGGGTCCTGGGCCCCAGGTTGGAGCGACAGGTGTTCGCCCTCGGGCGCATCATGCCCAACCTGGGAGGCCCGCACGAATCAGTTCGGCGACTATACGTGACGGTCGTCCGGTCCATGGCGCTCTACGGAGCGCCGGTCTGGGCCGGCGACCTGGAGGGCTGTCGCGTGGGGCGAGACCTTTTGGCAAAGGTTCATCGCCGCGCGGTCCTCCGTGCCGTGCGGGCTTACCGCACGGTGTCACACGCCGAGCTGTCGGCGCTGGGTGGGTCCCCTCCATTCCATCTGCTCGCTGAGATGGAGGCGGAGGTATACTTCGCCTCGCACGATCTTAGCGGAGCGAGGGACCCCCTGGCGCCGGTCGGACCCGACGCGCGGGACCAGGCTCGGCGACGCATGGAAGCCAGGTGGATCGACTGGCTCTCCCTCCCGGAACATCGGGAGGGACGCGTCGTCGGGGCGCTGCTGCCCATTCTCGGTGAATGGGTGGGGCGCAGGTACGGCAGGCTGACCTTCCGCCTGACACAGATGCTCACCGGAGTCGGTTGCTTCGGTGACTTCTTGTGTCGCATCGGGCGGGAGGAGGCGCCGCACTGCCACAGCTGCGGCCGGGGCGACGTGGACTCGGCGGACCACACTCTGGCCAGGTGTGCGGAGTGGCTGGACGACCGCCGAGTCCTGGAGCTGCAGCTGGGTCCCGATCTCTCGCTGGCGACGGTCGTGCGTCGCATGGCGGGGGATCGGGACTGTTGCGAAGCCATGGCCTCCTTCTCCGAAGCAATAATGCTGGAGAAGGAGGAGGCGGCGCGGGAGAAGAAGATGACCCGGGGCCGGGGGAGGTCGTGCGGCGACTTAGTTGCGTGAGCCGCCCCGCTCCCCCGGGTGTTAGGCCCCGGGCCGCGCCGTCCCGCTACTCCCCGCCATAGGGGATTGGGACGGGGCCGCGCCACGCAACAGGCGCGGCCGTTATGCCCCCGGTGCGCCGCCTCCTCTGTGTCGGAGGGGGACGCGCGCCGGGGGACATCAGGAAGGAGTCGAGAAATGCGGCGGCCCTCGTTGTCACCGGACTCGCCAGGGCCGCGGCGGCGTCGCGAGGTACGGAGAACGGGGGGGGGGCATGTTAAAGTCCCCCCCCCCCAGGGGAGCGGCGGCCGCCGCTCCCGTCTGAGCGATCGAGCTCCCCCCGGGGTACAGTGTCCCGGTCCGGCCGCGCTACCAATCACTGCGCGGCACCGGTTGGGAGTTCGATCGCGGGGTCGCGGGGCGGGGGTGTCGGGGGACACCACGTGCCCTAGCAGCAGCAACCCCGGAAGGGGCGACTCGGGCGCGTGATCCGTCGCGAGTCGCCAGTCCCGGAGAACATTGCTGAGGGAGGTCTTAATACTCCCCCAGGGACGACCCCGTTCAGGGGACCTAGCGCGGGGCTGCATCGAAGCGCAAGGGGGGAGGGTAGCGAAAGTATCGCTCGTTTGATCTCGCGTCCAAATTCCTCCCCTCGGGCGCGCGACTGCGCGCGAGAGGTAGACCACCTTGGAGGTTTTAGTGGGTTCGAGTCCCACATAACCCCCTGCCCGCCCCCGCGGGCGGGGGGTATCCGTGGGGATTTCCTCCAAGTAAAAAAAAAAAAAAGGTTTAAGGTAGGCTCCTCTTTCTCCCTCTCTAGTATTGACCGCCTTGGCGTGGCGTGAGGGCTCTGGAGAAGCGGCGATGCCCCGCGTCGGGTGGTACGAGCGGGATTCGTCCCTATCTTACTGGTCGGCGGGGGGTGCTACTTCTCTAGCTAAGAGTCGGTTACTCAGTGGAGCGTGCGCGTGGGTGCGCGCTGCGGGCCCCGGGCGAGTCGGTGGTTCCCCTGCCTTCTCGTTCTGCGAGGGGGTGGGCGACGTTCTCCGGCTCGACTCTGGAACCGTATCGCGCGCGCGCTATCGCTCCACTTACTTTTATTTTCAGGTTTCGTGGGAAGGGAGGGAAGGGAGCAGGCATTTGGGGGGGGCGGAACTCGCGGGTAAGGGTGACGAACGGCGGGCCAAGTCACGTGAATCGGCCGTTGTCGCTGGGGACTTCCGCGGACCCCGTGTGGGGTGGGCACGGGGTAGGGGCGGTTCGTCGCTACGAGGTTGGGTGTCTCCCCGAGACGACGCACAGTGGAGTATTTGGCCCTAAAAGCTGGCCAAAAGTCGATTTGAAAAATTTTGTCCAAACTGAAAATTTTTTTTTCCTGATATAGTTGAATGTATGAAGAACAATGTGGCAATATTGTTTTTTTCATTTATTCACTCGTAAAGAGTTATTATTTGTTAGAAGTGAAGAGTTTTCATAGTACACGTTTCTCTCTTGATCAGTCTCTGAAACACCGTTCGCTAAACAGTCATTTTTGTATGTCGTAAACAAATTATGTCAATTTTTTTCTTACAGAAGCCGTTCATGTAGATATGTACTATACTTTCAGATGATATTTACTTTCTTATTACCTATCTTTTTGTGATTATTGATGTTTGAAAATGACGAATAATTCACTGAGGTATATTACAGTTCGAACATTTCATTAATGATTTTGTTATATTTAGGTGTGAGATCGAGTGTTTCTTTTGGTGTCATTAAATTGAGTGAAGGTTTCTCTTTACAATAGAAAAAAGATTGGCTGCCTATTCGTGCCATTTTGGTTTTCCCAGCATTTTCTTTGTCGCAATGCACTGAGCAATCACATGGCATGTCGCGTTGCGTTCGCGTTGTCCACTGCTAACTGTACTTTTACACCAGTTTATTATTACTATACGCACTGGTCGTTGTTGATGGTTTACTGATCATGTGTAGTGTCAAAACCATAATTCATTTTATAAATATTTTATGCATCTGCTTATGTACTAACACCCATAAACGTCTGCAAATCCCAGAACCTTACAGTAGGGACATGTAATGCCAATAAACGTATAAAACCAACAGATGTGACATAAACTCAAACATTATGTTTTATTGTTAACTGTATTAAATGATCACACTATATCCTCACATGAAACCATTGTATTTCTTGACACATATGTAACTCAGAATACGAAAATCTCAATACGAGGAATGACACAATAAAATAAATCTTGTAAATAAATCAACTTATTTCTAAATTTTTTTACGTCCTGTGCATATTTTTGTAAAATTCTATGAAATAATTACGTTGCGTCACTTCTAACTACATTTGGATGCATTTAAACGAAACAAATAATTTTCCCCAGCTTTTAGGGCCAAATACTCCACAGCTAGCCGTGGACATCATCATCTGATTGATCTCGAATTATTTTATTGTGACACAAATATATTTTTTGAGATCAATAAAGTATTTCTGTTTTTCATTAAACAACAAAAAATAATTTTGGCCAATTTTCTGCAATTATTGACGCCATATTGGAGCTGTCATTTTGAATTTTGATGTTTTGGCATCAGATTCAAAATCAGCGACCCCAAAAACCCCTATATACCAAGTTTGAACAAATTCTAAATTACCTAGAATTTTGGCCAGCTTTTGAGGCCAAATACTCCACTGTGCGACGGGCAACTCGCCCTCGGGCTGGGAGTAGTACCGTACCGTCGGTTCGTCGCGGGGGGACTCGGCTTCCGCGCGCGGGCGGCGGCTCCCCTCACGCTCGTCGTGCGGGTAATATAATTGCTGTTCCGTCGGGGGGTGGGCGTTGCGATACGTAGGAAACTTCGGCGGGGTGGCGCGTAACCAATCGGTTCCCAAGGAGCCAGAAAACCTAGGGGGGAATTACTTTTCAGGTACGTGGATTGACGCGGGCACGGGCCCTGTGATGCTCCCGCGGTTCGGGAGGTTGGTGCCGCGACGGGCCGAGAACACGTGAACTGCTCGGGTACGGCGCCTTAGTAGGGAGACGCGATGGGAACGGCCCCGAACACGCGCCTATACGGCCCGATGACAGGTAGCCTTAGTAACGGCCCTGAGCGGCGCTGGCAACCCGGGCTTCGGGGCTAGCTGGGTTCGAGTAAGCCCGCGGAATAAGAAGTCGTGTAGGGAAAGAGGAGGGGCTGACTAGATCAGGATGCTAGCATAGTGAAGGGGGGAATCAGAATAGAAGTAGCCCGTTGGGCGCTCGGTGCGGGGGCCCGAGCGTCGCATGCTGAAGGGCGGAGGGGGTTGGGGGGGTTGGGCGGGGGTGTTCGCGTGTCTGTGGCCAGCACCGGCACCTTGTGTAGTGTGCTCGCGGGGGACTCGCTTCCGTCGAGCAGGGTAACATTTGGCGCGGGACATGGGATCTGGTCCGGGTAGTCGCTCGGGTTTGCCCGGGCAGACCTTGATCCCGGGTTTGCCTATACTCCCGCGCTTCGGCCACCGTGGAGGTTTTGTGGGGGGGTTTGTACCCAACCATCACATAACTCCCAGACCTTCCCCGAGGTCGGGGGTGTCTAAGCCCAAGGACTTCCTCCACGTTAAATTAAAAAAATACGGGAGTAGATGGCTCTGGAAGGGCGCTCCATCGGCAGTCGGCTTGCCGGCATGTAGTCGATGGGGAACTCCGATGGGTTTCATGTTCTTTCAACCGAGTAGACGACTCTGGTGGTACCCCCGGGCCTTTTGGCCGCGGGGTGAGGATCCAGAGTCAGCTCGGAGCGGAGAACTTGGACAAAGTTGGAGGCCTGACCGGGGTAAGACCATGCACCGCACCTCCACGTCGGTGCTCCCGGGGTCCCTACACGACATAGTCGGGTAGGGGCGCGGACGCGGGCATGGCATTCATCGCCGCACGTTGGATCTGATCCGCGTGCCGGGCAGGACCGCAGTCTCGGAGCGCTGTCCCTGACTGCGGTGTCTCCCCCAATTTATTGGGGAAGCTCGGAAGCGTATCGGGGCTATCCCACTCTCGTCCAATGAGCCAGGTGCGAGTGAGGGTGGAAAGATCGGCGCCAGAGGGTACAGTGGGCTCACCGGCAGGAGGGCCGCAACCAAGATTGCCGGCAAACGGGGAGCAGGCATGGTGCCCTATAATGACGAAAGGCCAAATTAAGAGGGCTCGCCGTGCTCTGAGGGTGAGGGATTTGGAGGCCCAGAGGACCCACCAGGTCCTCCCCCCCTCCTCTTCGATCAGCTGGCGACCCAGTCCCGGCTTGTGGATCGACCGCCGGCGCAGTGGCCGGCGCTACAAGGGCTGCAGCGGATGCAGCAGCAGCAGCCGGAGAGGCAGCAACAGCAGCAGCAGCAGCAACAACAGCAACAACAACAGCAACAGCAGCAGAAGCGACGGCAACGGCAGCAACAACAGCAGCAGCAGCAGCAACAGCAGTGGCAGCGAGACCAATTGAGTACGCCACAACAGGGACGCCAATCGCAAGGGCCAACCGGGAACAGACCGAACCAGGGGCAGCACCCGGGGAATAGCCTGCGGGGAGCCCAGGCCCACAAGGCGGGAACTAATACCGGCCCGCGGAAGCCGGCACCGGTGAGGAGGAGACCGGAGGCAGTTTTGGTCAAGGTGCCGCCAACGTCGATTTATATCGACGCCTACCAGCTTCTCCTCTCGAAGGGCAGTGGAACCCTTGCTGGAGTGAGGGGAGTTAAAAAGACGAGGCAAGGGCATATTCTTCTCGAGCTGGAGAAGACTGCCAACGCTGAATCCTTGGTGCGGGAAATCGGGACGAAGCTGGGGGGGGGGGGGGGGCTCGAATGTGCCTCACTCCAGGATAGGAAGTCGTTGGAGATTAGGGGCCTTGACCCTGCGGTCGAGGGCCCGGAGCTGCTCCGGGATCTCTGGGGGGGGGGGCGCTGAGGGTGGTACCCGAGCGACTAACCCTGAAAATGTTAAGGATGGGCCAGGATGGAACCCAGACGGCGGTGGTGGAGATCCCGGCCAACGACCTAAGAGATACACACGTAGGGTTGAGGTTGAGGTCTGGCCTCTCATGGGCGAGGACCAGGGTCCTGCCCAAACTCACCCGCTGTTTTAGGTGCCACCTTTTGGGACATGTGGCTAAGGAGTGTAAGGCAGCGGCAGAAGGAGTCGAGCTGTGCCGCAGATGTGGTGGAACGGGCCACAAGATCGGGGGCTGCACCAACCAGCCCAGGTGTGCGATCTGCAGCGGTAATGGGATCGTGGGTAACAGGGCAACGCACGTCACGGCGTCCCTTGCCTGCCCATCTAGCAGGATAACGACCGGGACGGAGCCACGGGGTAGCAAGATGGGACGTGATACCGGTGACCCAAATGGCCCTTAAGATCCTACAGATTAATTTAAACAGATGTAGACTAGCTCAAGACATGATGGAGCACAACGCGTCACGACTTAACGTGGACGTGGTAGTGATCTGCGAACCATACAAGCAACAGAGGTTCTGGTTCAATGACGAGGTTGGGGACACCTCGATTTGGGTCACCGGTTTTAACGGCCACTTCCCCACGCTGCCCCGTCCCATTAAGGCGGGCGGGATTGTGGCGGTGGCCTGGGAGGGGCGGGTGGTAGTGAGTTGCTACTGCTCCCCCAGGCATAAACTGGACCAATTTGGGTCTTACCTGGACACGTTGGAGGGTATCCTGGTCGAGGCCAGAGGCCCCGGGATGGGGGCGATCCTCGCTGGCGACTGGAATGCCAGATCCCCTGCTTGGGGCGGTGCCAAGCAGGACAAAAAGGGTCTGGCGGTCCTTGAGGTGCTGGGGCGCCATGGTCTGGTCCCGGTAAGACTGACGGGCCAAGATCCTCGGACCTTTACCAGGAACAATAGAAGTTCGTGTATCGATATTATGTCCGCCGACCCGGGATCGGCGAGGAGCTGTGAAAGCAAGATCCCCGCTCCTACCGCTCGCCGAAAAGTCGCCGCCGCCGCGAAACGACGCGCCGATTATATCACCCGCTCCGTAGCTCTTCCGACGCGTTCGGAAATTATTGTAAAACATAATTCACAGCCTCCAATAAACACTGTTATTGTTTATACGCCGCCTTGACTCATTCGCCGAACCCGGACACACCGACTGAGTCGGCACCTATCCCTTCTCCGTCCCACCGTTAATCGTGCCGCAACCAAACACGATTACAAAGTGGCGCCCAAACAGGGACGTTGAAAAGGAGAAGGGCGAATGAGCACAAGCGTAAGCTGGGTATACGAGCTACGGAAGGCCGACTTGATCAAAGCCGCGGAAGATCTCCAGATCGACACCTCTGGCAACCTCGACGAACTAAGACAGCGAGTCGTTGCACACTGCCGCCAGCATAAAATGGGACCATCGACACTAACCGTAACCGACGAATCGGGTTCCCATCCCGAACCACCGGCCACGAGCGCGGGCAGCAGCCTGATTGCCCCGGAGGTCACGCCAATGGACCGGATCCGAAAATGGGGGACCAGCTATAATGGCGGCCCCGGCGCCGCCGAATTTCTACAGCGCCTGGGAGACCTCCAGCACAGTTACCAGGTCACCCCAACGCAGATCATCCAGTATCTCTCCGAGATACTAAAAGGGAGAGCTCTCGGCTGGTATAGGCTCCGTCGCTCCGAGTGGAAGTCGTGGGACGATTTCGTCAACGACTTCCGAGCCTTCTTCTTGGCCGCCGAAGACGAGGACGAACTGGAGGAAACCATCACTCGGCGCCTCCAACGACCGCAAGAAACCGCTACGGACTTTATCCTGGACCTACTGCCTCTAATGCAGCAGTACGGCAAATACTCAACCGAGCAACAAGTGAACCGAGCGTACCGAAACCTCCGGCCGGAGTACAGACGCTACATAAAAAGGACCGAATTCTCGATTCTGCCGGAGCTAATCAAACTGGCCGCGGCTCAAGATAAAGTCACGGCCGAAGAGAAAGAGGCTGCCGGCATCGCCCGAAAAGAGCCCGCCAAGCCCGAGAAACGGCCAGAACGGAAGGCCGAGCCAGCCCGTGGCAGCGGTCTGGCAGTAGTGCAGGCCGACTACGACCGAGCAACTTGCTGTTGGCGATGTGGCAAACGCGGGCATCGCCGCCCCGAATGCCGACGCGCGAGCAAGCTATTCTGCTCCTACTGCGGAACCGCCGGACGTACCTCCCGGGACTGTCCGTGCAACCCGTTTGCGGGAAACGAGGAGGGGCGCGGCAACCGAGGCGACCGACAAAACGCCCCCGCAACAACGCCTCAAATAGCCCAATAAACGAAGACCCTCGACTGTACCTCGCCTTCCAGGTGGGCAATGTACGCTGGTGGGCACTGGTCGACACCGGAGCAACTCGCTCGTTCATCCGACCAGATGTCGCCACGGCATGCGAGAAGCGAGGATACACCCTCGCCCCTGCCTCCTTTACGGCTAGCGTCGCCGACGGCGCAGAGGTACCACTACGAGGCGAGATGACGTTACCCACCGTCATAAACGGTCAAAAGGTGAAACGCACCTACGCCGTGCTCGCGGGCCTGTCACACGCCGCTCTACTGGGAGTAGACATCCTGGAAAAGATGGGCCTGGAGGTACAGATCGGTACCCACCGGTGGACTCGCCACGCCGAAACCGCGGCCGTGGAAGCTCCTGGCATCCGACAATGCACGCCGGCCCAAGAAGCCGCCCTGCAACAGCTCCTGGACGAGGAGCTACCGCCACTCCGGAAGCTACGAGGCACAACGAGCCTTGCCGAACACCATATCCGCCTGAAGGCGACGGAACCGATCAAACAAAGGTATATGCCGAGGAACCCGGCCACGCAAGCCTTGATCAACGAGGCTGTGGACCAGATGCTGGCCGACGGAGTGATCGAGCCATCCAGTAGCCCCTGGAGCTCGCCCGTGGTCATGGTCGCCAAGAAAGGCAAGAAAAAAAAGCGATTTTGTATCGACTTCCGCCGACTAAACGCCGTCACCGAAAAAGACGCCTACCCCTTGCCGCAGGTCCAGGCAACGCTCGACAAACTGCGCGAGGCGCGCTACATCTCGACGCTGGACCTTGCGAATGGGTATTGGCAAGTACCGCTGGCCGAAGAGAGCCGCCCGCTAACGGCCTTTACCGTTCCCGGACGCGGACTATACCAGTTCCGCGTCATGCCGTTCGGCCTCCACTCGGCCCCCGCCACGTTCCAACGACTGCTCGACAGTGTCATCGGACCCAGCCTGGAGCCAAGGGCCTTTGCATACCTGGACGACATTATCGTCCTAGGCCGCACCTTCGAAGAGCACTTAGAAAACCTTCGAGAGGTGTTGCGCCGATTACAGCGAGCAGGTCTCCGCTTGAACGAGGAAAAATGCCGTTTCTGCCAGACAGAACTACAATACCTCGGTCACGTTGTCTCTGACCAAGGGGTCAAGACGGACCCCGAAAAAGTCGAGGCGATTCGTAACACGCCCCCACCGCAGAATTTGCGCGAACTACGACGCTTCCTGGGGATGGTCTCCTGGTACAGGAGATACATTCCCCAATTCTCGGACACAGCGGCACCGTTGCACCAGCTCCTCCAGAAACGTACACGGTGGAGTTGGACCGAAGAAGCCCAGTCCGCCTTCGAGACGCTCCGCCATCAACTAGCCACAGCGCCGGTACTAACTTGCCCCGATTTCGACCGACCATTCGTGCTACAAACGGATGCCAGCCAAGGAGGCCTGGGAGCAGTACTTACGCAGGACCACGATGGCCAAGAACGAGTGGTGGCATATAATAATAATAATAATAATAATAATTTGTCTTTATTCATAATATATAGTCTTTATACACATGCATTAAGGGATAAAAGGGCGAGGTTCAGCATAACTGCTGATTTGCAACCTAACCCCAAAGCAGGAAATATATAACTAAAATTAGCTATATAAGACAGAATAGCGAGAAAAACAAGCATGGGAAGGACAAGAGACAAGGGGAGCTACATATAGTGAACAGGGATAAAGGAACGGGCAGCACATTTAAAAGCAGGAAAAGAAGACAAAGAACGAATTTCCAGAGGAAGAGAATTATAATAGAAGCAGGATAAGTAGGAGAAAGATGCCGTAAATTTGACCGACCGATGAGCAGGCACAGCCAGGTCATCACCACGCCTAGTAGATGGCGCAAAAACAGAGTGCATAGAAGAGTTACTATGTAGAATTTCACTCAGATAAATAGGCGTCTCCGATTTCAAAGTCTTATAAACTGTGCAGCACAGGTGAAGGATCCACCGCTGTCTGAGATTGAGCCAACCGGAGCGAAGGAAACACGGCGAAATATGGTCAAACTTACGGACATTATAGGAATAACGAAGACACGAATTCTGAATACGTTGCACTATAGACGAAAGACGGGTAGTAAGACAAGGGCCATACACAACATCGGCATAATCAAACAGAGAAATAACAATAGAGTGACATAGCGATAGCTTAGCGTGGGTAGAGAGAATGCGACGAGAAGGATACAGGAACCGCAGACGAACAAACGCAGAACGACACAAGGCAGCAACATGTTGGTCGAAACACCACAGAGGATCAAAAGTAACACCAAGGATTTTGACTGAGGGTTGCATAGAGAGAGATTCAGAGCCCCAAGAAATGTCAAAAGACGATAGCTGATGACGCAGCGCAGGAGAGCCCGCAATCAGTAATGAGGATTTAGAGGGATTTAACTGTAAACCATGAGAGTCAGCCCAAGAAGTAAGACATTGCAAGTCAGCAGCCATCTCACGTTTAGCAGTGTCAGCCTCTCCAACATCAAAGTCCTTTACAAGCTGAGTATCATCAGCGTACATATACACCCGGCAATAGCGACAGATTGAGGGCAAATCCTAGCCGTACGCTTAACTCAGCCGAGCGAAACTACTCAGTCACCGAGAAGGAATGCCTGGCAGTGGTCTGGGGCATTAGAAAGATGCGCCCGTACCTGGAAGGGTATTCATTTACCGTCCTGACCGACCACCAAGCACTGAAATGGCTGCAGTCCATCGACAGCCCCTCGGGACGACTAGCGCGCTGGAGCCTGGAGCTGCAACAATACGACTTTAAAATCGAATACCGAAAGGGGGAGAACAACCTCGTGGCAGACGCCCTCTCCCGACAAGGCGAGATTGTCAACGTGGCTGCCGAAGCACCCAAGGAGTGGTACGACACGAAGAAACGAGCCGTCGAGGAGACACCGCTCCTCCACTCGGAATACCAGATCCGCAACGGCGAATTATACCGTCATTTCCCGGACACGACTGGGGGCCACCCCGAGGACGAGTGGAAACAATGCGTGCCACGGCCCCGGCGTGAAGAAATCCTCAGGGCAAATCACGATGCCCCCACGGCCGGACACCTTGGAGTTAGCAAAACTACCGCCCGGTTGGCATGCAAGTACTACTGGCCCGGGATGTTCCGCGACGCAGCTCGCTACGTACGCCAATGTACCAAATGCCAGGAGTATAAGGTATCACAACAGGCGCCAGCAGGGCTCATGCACACCACGCCGGCAGCCTATCCGTGGGAAGTCGTATCAGCCGATCTGGTCGGACCGCTCCCACGATCAAAGAAAGGCCATACCGTGGTCGTGGTGATGCAGGATAAATTCACGAAATGGATCGAACTGCAACCTCTTCGACAGGCTACCGCCCCGGCGGTCACCAAGGCGTTCCGAGAACGAGTGGTCATGCGCTTCGGGTGCCCACGCCGAGTTATTACCGACAACGGCAAACAATTCGAAAGCCGAGAATTTACCGGGCTACTCAAAGAATATGGCATCGACTACCGGAAAACACCACCGTATACCCCACAATGTAACCCCGTGGAGCGAGCAAACCGGGTAATCAAGACAATGATTGCCCAATTTACCGACGGGGATCACACGACGTGGGATAGTTGGCTCCCGGAGATTGCGTTTGCCTACAACACGGCCCGGCACGAAGCCACAGGGAGTACACCGGCCGCCCTGAACTTTGGCCGAGAACTCGCGGCTCCCGGAGACCCCCGACCGGCCACGACCGACCCAACGGAGGAACCGACACAGGAAGACACCCGAGGATGGCAACAACGGCTCACGGAGATGAAAGACCGCATCGAACTCGCCCGATGGAACCTGGTGCGAGCGCACCAGAACCAGAAACACTACTACGACTTACGCCGCAGGGATTGGCGCCCCTCGATTGGCGACGAAGTTATGAAGCGTGAACATCACCTAAGCGCGGCAGCCAAGCAGTTCAATGCTAAGCTGGCCCCAAAATTCGTCGGTCCGTACACCGTAGCCAAATTCGAGGGACCCAACATCGTGGTGCTGAAAGGTGCGCGAGGGAAACCAATGCGCGCACACATCAGCGATCTAAAACCATGCGATACCGGCGAGCCAGAAGGCGCGAACTGTGCCAGTATCTCAACAAGAGTAAGGGAGACCGGGACAGAAACTCTAGTTCCAGCCGCGATACCTAGGTGGCCGCGGCCCGTCCGAGGCTCTCGCTGGCGAAAATACACCACCGGAGGATATAAGGCAACGACGGATCGACCAAAACAATTGGCAATCAGCATGCCACGTAACCAACCGATCGCAGAGAGCTCGGGAAAGGCAAGTGCCGTGGCACTGGGCTCAGCACCCGTGGGCCCACCGGAACGCCAGCCCAGACGTCCACAGATAGTGGAGAACCGGCCGTGGCCCGCCAGGGTCAAGCTCCAGGAGCAGCCGCCCCCGCACCGAGGCCCGCCACCGCGACTTCAAGCGCCCCCGAGACGGACCGCCACCGGGAGGGGCCAGGAGGTCCTGATGGTGGAAACCTCCGACCCGCGGCCCCAGGAGAAGCAACAGGGGGCCACGACCCGTCGGCGCCGGACGGCTCACACCGGCCTACAGCCGTTGGACCTCAGGCAGCTGACCAGCCACCTGCCCGCAACGGTAGCCGCGGCCAAAGCAACGGCCGAGCGGCCGGCCTCGCGGGGACGATCATCCCCCAGGACCACCCGCACGTCACTGGTCCGGCCGCCGCCGGTGGAAAGAAAACGGAAGCTGCCAGCCTCCGGCGGACGGTCAACAGTGACAACCGCGGACGCCTTGCCGCTGGTTCAGCCAGGCCTCCGGGGCCCCCCAGCGACCTCGCCACCACCGATCGTCACCGCCGGACAGACGCCGCTGGCTCAGCCAGGCCCTCAGGGCCCCCCAGCGGCCTCGTCACCACCGATCGCCACCGCCGGACAGACGCCGCTGGCTCAGCCAAGCCTTCAGGGCCCCCCAGCGGCCTCGCCACCACCGGTCGACATCGCCGAACAAGCGCCGCTGGCACGGCCAGGCCTTCAGGGCCCCCCAGCGGCTACGCCACCACCGGTCGACATCGCCGGACAAGCGCCGCTGGCACAGCCAGGCCTCCAAGGCCCCCCAGCGGCCACCCCAGCCGTACCACACCGTCCGTGGACGTGGGCGGCAGACCGCCCCGGCATGATTATTTTCCATCCGGCCGCGATGCGTCCCCGCCGGGTGTACGCGGTGACCACGTCCACCGCAGTGGTACTGGGCAGCCGCTTTCGGAACGGGGACGTCGGCGTCGAAATCCGCCCAAGGCGACCGACCGCTGCCGAGGCGAATCAGCCGCCCCGTTAGGCTAAAGTAGGTTTAAGGATTGGTGATGGGTAGTTTAAGTGCGTTTTGCGTTGGGTTGCAACCCCCTAGGTTAAGTTAATTTTAGGCACCAATGTACCTGACGGCCAGAAGCCGACGAATAACGCTTTTCCCCCCCGAAATAAGGAGGGGGTGTGACGAAGTCACGCGCCGCGCGAGCGCCCGGCGCCGAGACACGAGGGCTTAGTTCGCGCCGCGCCCGCTAGGCGGCCGCGACCTCGCGCCGGTTCTCGCTCGCGAAACCGTACGGGCTCCAGATATAAGAGCCGCGGCGAGCGGAATCAGGAGCTCTTGTGCATGTCGCTATACCGCTTCACGCAAACACGCAAGAGACTCAATTTTTGTACGCCTTGAGGTGTGTCAGTGATCGGCCATCGCCATCGCCGTACCGTTACCAGCCTCTTCCGAAATAGACCGAGATTCGTCTTGCGTCCTGCCTACGTCCGAGAGGTGTCTCCGCGCCCAATAGGCCGGGACCCTATTGCACTCAGATACTCTATTATACGACTCTCGCATGAATGTGCCCCATAAGGCCATTCTGAGCAGAACGTTCCACACGCCGCATCCCCGCTCCTACCGCTCGCCGAAAAGTCGCCGCCGCCGCGAAACGACGCGCCGATTATATCACCCGCTCCGTAGCTCTTCCGACGCGTTCGGAAATTATTGTAAAACATAATTCACAGCCTCCAATAAACACTGTTATTGTTTATACGCCGCCTTGACTCATTCGCCGAACCCGGACACACCGACTGAGTCGGCACCTATCCCTTCTCCGTCCCACCGTTAATCGTGCCGCAACCAAACACGATTACAAAGTTACCGGTTTTGCGGAGGGATGTGTTAGGACAACGAAGAAGAGGATTTGCGCTCTGATCACGCTGGATGTCAAGAATGCTTTCAACACGTTGAAGTGGGACCAGATCCTGGACGAGCTGAGGAGAAGATGGGTCTCCTGGGCGATCCGGCGGGTGATGAGGGACTATCTCTCGGACCGGTGGGTGACGGCCCACACCCCGCAGGACGTCGTGACCAGGGAGATCCTGGCCGGGGTTCCACAGGGATCGGTCCTTGGCCCCTTCCTGTGGAACCTGGTCTACGACGGAATCGTGGAGAAGCTCAACGGTAGGGGCCGTTTTATTAAGGCAGTTGCGTACGCCGATGATCTGGCCTTGTTGTTCTCTGCCAGGGACATTGGCCAACTTGAGAAGATGATGGCAGGGACCATGGAGGTGGTGCGGCGCTGGTTCGAGGACGTTGGCCTCGAGATAGCCGCCCACAAGACGGAGGTGGTCCTACTGGCCGGACTAAAGTCCAACAAGTGCCTGAGTCTCGGCGTACTGGGGGAGACGTGCACTGCCAGCAAGGCGCTGCGGTACTTGGGTGTCACTCTGGACTGTAGGAGGAGGTTCAGGGTGCACCTTGAGGACGTGACCGCGAGGGCAGATAAAGTCGTGGGAGCCCTGGCGTCTCTCCTCCCCAATTCCAGGGGCCCTTCTCGCCTGGCGAGAAGGCTTTATTACGCCGTATGGGAGTCCGTGGTCATGTACGCGGCTCCGGTTTGGGCAGCGGCAATGAACGTGGGGGTCAATAGGACCACCCTGTGCCGTGCACAAAGGTCGGCCCTGGTGAGGACTACCACGGCCTACAGGACGGTCGCTCACCAGGCGTTATGTGTGCTGGCTGGGAGTATGCCGCTCGATATTAAGGCTGGTATGATGAGGGCGGTCTTCGCCGCGACGTCGGATACAATGAACAACGGTGAGGAGAGGGGCTCGACGGCGGCGAGGGCTAGGATCGCAGCCCTTAAAAGGAGTGCCCTGGAGGAGGCCCTGGATGCCTGGCAAGTCCGCTGGGACGCCTTCGACCAGGGGAATTGGACGAGGAGGCTGGTCCCCGCGGTGAGGACGTTCTTGGGTCCGAACGTCGACCTTCAGACCGACTATTGGTCGGCGCAGCTCCTCACCTCCCACGGCTCCTTTGCCGCTTTCAGGATGCGGCTGGGGAAAGCGGTCAGCAGGGTCTGCGTGGATTGCGGCGACCCCAACGATGACGCGGAGCACGTGCTGGTGGCCTGCCCCGCTTATAGTGACGAGCGTGCGAGGCTGGAGGGGGCCCTGGGTGCCCCAGTGGAGGTCCCCACCCTTATCGACGTAGCCACGAACTCGAAGGATAAATGGGGAGCGTTCAGGGCCTTCGCAGAAAAAGTCATGGGGGATAGGAGTAGGAAGGAGATCGCGATTGAAAAGAGAGCTCGCGAGGAAAGGACCAGGCGTGCCAGGGAGGAGGCCGCGACAAGGGCCCTCCAGAATAAACGGAAGGCCCGTAAGAGGAAGAATGGCCCCACTGGAGTTGGAGCGAACCCCAGGCCAGCCAAGGCGAGAAGGGTTGTCCCTGTTGGGCCCCTACCGTAATGTGTTTGTACAAATCGGCGAGTCTATGGTTGTAGTGCGTGTGTGTTTATTTATCTATGTATTTATTTATTTATTCACACATTTTATCTATTTATTGTATTTTATTTACTTAGTTATTTATTTATCCCCTGGTTTTATTTACCTTGACCTTGACTACTACAACTGCCGTAGACACTTTTATCATGTGACATGATTCTTGTTCACCGCCACGTTATTATTTATTCTTATTGTTCATCTATTATTTATTTATTATTTATCCTTATGTATTCGTATTGATTTATTTACTTATTTATTTATTACTTATTTATTCGTATTCGTGTGTACATATTCTTATTGTCGTGACGACCCGTGAGCGCGGTTTAGCGCTGGTGTATGCGGGGATACACACGAGTTTGAAGGCGATACCGAGTCCCGGTATAGGTGTGGGCCCTCCCCCTATCATAGGGGAGGCAGGGGGAGCAGTAATGTATTGAGCCCCTCCCCCTGCCATGGGGCCGGCCAGAAGGTGGCACCTAGAGGGGGTTTTTAGTGGGTATCCCAAGTCTCGGGGAGTCCCACATAACCCCGGCATTCCCGGCCGGGGTATGCATAAAGCATTTTTCCCCCTCTATATAAAAAAAAAACAAAAAAAAGGTGATATTGAACTGCTAGGACCGGGTTGAGGATCCTTAGTTTGTTGCTGAACCTAGTGTAATATTTGAATCACCTTGTGAATTTTTTTCAAATTCCGTGGGTTCAGCAAGGGTTGAAGGAGCATTTACTCTTTCAGGATAATGGTTTACTGCTACGTTAAGATCAGTTCCTCCATCTTCAAGATTTTCTGGTCTGTCGGTAACGTACGATCCCAAAAGATCATGATCTTGAAAGACATTCCTGTTGAAGGGACTTATACCGCAAGATTTGAATCCCGCCATGATGTTAGAAGGGGTGGCTGCTAAGGGAAAAGCTCGTGCAATTATATCTGGAATATGGTATTGTTACGATTTTGATTGGGCATAACACAAGTTTACTGAACAGCAACGATAACGGAACATTAAACAAGGGGGGTAACAAGGATAATACAAGAACGGGTAACGAATACAATCTCTTAGGCGGAATACAATATCGAGACGTCTGCTAGTAATGGTTGCTGACTTTCGAATGACAGCTTGACAGGCGATCGATCCGATCGCCTTCTTCTCGCTGTCTCTTGTCTTCGTCGCGAACACCAGCGGGCCATGAATCCTCTACATAGGGTGCTCGCAACAGTATATTGTCATTGGTGAACCTGGATAATTCGTCATCCATTGATCCATTTCTGATTTAATATATTCTTTAATGGTCCAAGCTAGTTGATTCGGGTGGTCTTATTGATAATTTATTATGCCGTTTCATAAACGCTGAAAACCAATCAGCACTCGCTTGCTTATGAGTCTCCCAGTTCTGTGAAATTTTTACATTATTTACCATGTAACGAGCTAGTTACGGGTGGACGCGAGTCTTCCCCCACCACGCGCGCCTGGCGCGGCCCGCCGCTACCGAGCGCGGCCGCGAGATGGCCACGCGCCGAGCGGCTCTCCCGCTGGTGAAGTTGGCGCGGCAGCCCATATAGGCCAGCGCGACGGGCCCGTCAGGCAGAGTTTTACCTAGCGCGCTACAGGCAATCGGTCAGAACTCTCCCAGCGAACTCTTGGTATCCAAGCTGTATCTTTGCGTATTTTTGCATTCCCCTACCTCCACGGCCTCTAGAAGAACGCGAGTTCGCCGACTTCTAGACGCAAGTCGATATCCTCTGTCAATCTTAGGGTCAGGCTTTGTCTGTCCCGGAGGACATCCCACAGCCTCCGTTTCTCCCGCGGGTTTAACCCACTGGGCGACCGGACTCAAGGCTTCCCGGTCAGGGCCATTGGTGGAGACCACAGCCAGGGCACCTGTACGACCATCCACCCTTCCTGCCTCCGCCGAATCGTTTCGTGACCGAAACCGCGATCGCGATCACGACGCGCCTGCGAGTAACCGCGTTAGCTTAAGCCGCACAGACCCTGTTAGTCAGCATAGACCTGACCGGGTAACACTGTATTCTAGGTTTAAGAATAAACGTCCGTCAAACAGACCACCTTGCCTCATTCACCCGATCAGCCCGACCATCCGTCCGGTAGCTAACCTCGAGACGAGGTTACAACCACAGCTATTGCATAAGCAATTTTCCTTACTTCCCTTGGACATAAACCAAAATATATTTCAGAGGCTTGAAGGAGGTAGACTCCAATTCATTTTCCAAACAGTCGGAAAGAATTTGCCGATTTCTTGTATACCCTACACGAGTTTCGGGCTGTATAACACTGCTGTTTATTTCAGTGTCTGTGAATTTCTGACAATATCGCATTAGGGTACGCTAATTGATATTAAAATCGTTTGCAATCCCTCTTATTGAATAATTGCCCTTTTTCACCTCTCTTGCCGCACGTAACATTATTTCGGGGAGCACCTCACCTCTGGACGTCTTCTTCTTAAAAGTTCGCAGCATTATGATTGATAACTATTGCCAAACAAACAAGAAAATAATATCACATGATATGTAGGTACAGCAAGTTACAGCGGGATTAGTTGTCACATACGGCAAATACCTAACCCCAAATGTTCTGTGACAACTTACCCAAAATCCTCTGTGACAACTTGCCCCAAACCGTTAAATAATTTCGCCTCTGTATTCATGTATTAAAAAGTTTAAAAAATGCAAAAAAATCATTACAATAAGTTAGAGAAAACTCTAAACTACGAGAATAATGCAATAATATTATAGTCAATACTAAGAAATAAGCTATACTTACTTGATAGCACATACGGCAACTTCGCGCGCACGAAACCAAACAATGATACATCGTGCTTCCATGCGACTCCACAACGACTTGTGGGATGGAGGGGGAGGCGGCGATATGCTTACGCATCGCCACGGATTATTAGTACGTTCCTATTGTTTATAGCTTCTTTATTATAACGGTTGTGACAACCAACCCGTGAGACAACCATACCCGGTCTCCCCTACTATAATTGCAATACGCACTCGTTAATACTTCAGCCAATGAGTCGAATGCACATGTATCTTTAATATATATTTTTTCGCCATTTGTTTAAACGGATGCCTTGGAAAGACGGTGTGGATCGCCACTGGTAAGGCCAGGAAGGGATGCACTCCAACGAGTATGAAAGGTTCCACCGATGATGGGACGGCACTTTATTGAGCCGTATGTGGGCGTCGTTACAATATACGAACGAACACTCCACGGGTCGAACACGAACAAACACGACGGAAACACTCAACGGAGATGAACAAGAATATGTACAATGAGCGCTGGGTGCAAATGGCTCGAAGGGCCGTTTTCCGGAGATTTAAAATCGTGGGTCGGAAGTAACGCGATCTCTCCAACGCTCCCGAGCTATTTGGAGTTATTTAAGTATATTATTGTGCCTTGTAAGGCTCTTCATTGTGCCTTATTTTCAAGTGGTGATAGTGAAACACATGCTCAGTCCTGAAACTGGAGATATTCTTATCACCTCAAAGGGGACTTCCCCGAGCGTCGGAATCGCACAGCAATGTGATTTAGAAAATGGCAAGTCTAAAAAGGGAGAAGTTAAACAACTTGCTGAACTTATAAACCAAGGGGAATTTACCGATTCCACAAATGCGTGCATAGGGTAAAGAACCCAATTACTGACACCTGACCAATTACTGCCACCTTAAGCTAGTTTACTTAAAATAACGAATAAATAAACCATAGAATATAATTTATAGCATAGATTATAGGTTGAATTACATAATTCTATTGGCGTATGACTTTACAACGTTTATTTATTTGTTATTTTAAGTAAAACAGCTTATGCTGACAGTAATTGTTCAGTTGTCAGTAATTGGGTTCTTCACCCTACAAGCGCAAGCGGATAAATACCTCCGAACCAAGGAGGAAGATAAAAAGACAAACCCCAAGCCAAATTTGAAGGTTAGAAAAATAACCTCAATTCGCCAACCCCAGAGGGCAGCAGCAAGTATGAAGACGAAAACGGTAAAGAAAAGCAAGAACCCTCCTAATTCAGAAGAGGACGTTGTACAAAGCGATCTCTTAAAAACAATTGATAATATGAAGATGATGATCGAAGAATTATCATCACAATTGAAAGAAGAAAGAATGAAAAATGCTACAAAACCACCAAATACGAAGAAACGACCGGAAGAAGCCATCCTTTACGATGAAAACAGCAGAACCAGCACTCCTGTTCAGACTATTGGACAAGGAACAGACTCACAAAAAAGGAGGAATGAAGAAACGGCGTATAAAAGATCAAGATTGGACACAACATCGTCACCTCTCCAGGGATCATCAGGGACCAGCCATAAGCATAGTATGGACGTTGAGGTATTTCAAACTCAGCCGTGCGAGTATCCAAATATGTATGATCCCCAACAGGACCACCAAGCAATATCCTTACAAGCAAATATGGCAAAGCCCCCAATCATCAATATTGTGGAGTCCACTCAACAGATATCCTACAGACTTTTAAAAGAAACATTAGGTATAAGAAACTTTAAAATTAAGAGAGTTAACAATGCCAAACACTATGTGCAATTAGATAAATTAAGTGAGTACATGACTGTGATTGATACGCTTAACCAAAGAGGAATTAAATATTATACTTATACACCTAACGGCCGATTTCTTCCCCTCCGACTAAAGTCCCGATCAGTCAGTCGCCAGTTCGATGCTAGGTGGTAGTTAACTGTCGCGCGAGTATCTTTACGCTTTTGGATCCTATGGTCCAGTGACTGAAAGGTTTGACGCGGCAACGCCGCAAAAGCGGTAAAGCGACAACTTCATTGTGTAGTCGTTTAAAAGTGATCGTGAGTTGTGGCGGTCTCGCCAGAGCGCGCTGCCTGTCCTTTTTCTGGCTCTTAAAAATTTCATTTTATTGAATTGTTACAGTTCAACACTTCACGTACATATAAAAACGTAAGTATTATAATTATAATTAAATGACGCTATGAATTATTATTGGAAAGTAAAGAAGAAAACATAAGTATTATAATTATAATTAAATGACGCTATGAATTATTATTGGAAAGTAAAGAAGAAAACGTAAGTATTATAATTATAATTAAATGACGCTATGAATTATTATTGGAAAGTAAAGAAGATAAATCAGTATTTTGTAGTAAATTTATTCAAAATGCGATGTTTATTTTTCATATACCTATAGCCAAAAATGAATAAAAGGTGTGCGAATTTCACCGATTATGAAAAGGAGCTGCTGATTAACATTGTGATGGAATATCGACACATTATTGAAAATAAGCAAACCAATGCTACCACGTGGAAAGAAAAAAATGAAGCTTGGGAAAAAATCGAGAGAGATTTTAATGGAAATGGGATAGTCGTACGAAGTGCAAAGACTTTAAAATTAAAGTATGAAAATATAAAAAAGAAATCAGAAAGGTGTGTGCCAACCAGCGAAGGGACTCATTGAGAACTGGTGGCGGTGCACCACGAGCAAGAGAATTGTTGCCGTTTGAGGAGAAAGTTCTTGCAGTTTCCCAAATGTCATCAATAGGTTTTGATAGGTCTGGGCCCATCATATGACAATGATTTGATGCATGCTAGATCATTAATGAATGAAACAAGTACAATATACGGAAGCGCCTACGCGCCACCTTCCTGCACAAGCGTGTAGTGTTGTTTCTGAGGGCACCACCGACCCACTCACCGAGCGGTGAGTGGCAAATTTCGGCTCTGTGCCACCCATCCACCGAGTGGTGTGTGGCATAGCAGCGCCGTGACCGGCGAGTTGAGGTTATGTGTCATGCGATTCTGATTGGTTGATTGCGGTAGGACTAAAATATTCGTTGGCTCTGAGGGAATCGACCAAAGATTGGGCGACTCTGATTGGTCGATTCCCTTAGAGCCAACGAATATTTTAGTCCTACCGCAATCAACCAATCAGAATCGCATGACACATAACCTCAACTCGCCGGCCACGGCGCTGCTATGCCACACACCACTCGATGGATGGATGGCACAGAGCCGAAATTTGCCACCCACCGCTCGGTGAGTGGGTCGGTGGTGCTCTCAGAAACAACACTACACGCTTGTGCAGGAAGGTGGCGCGTAGGCGCTTCCGTAACAATAAGCAAAGAAATGAATATAGAGTACCTCGAAAATGATGGTAAGGTGTCTAACTTGTTCTTTTTATATATGTGTCTTACTTATTTTAAAATAATATTTACTTATATAAAATAAGTAAGACACATATATATAAAAAAAATATATATATACATGTATATGTGTATACATGTGTACCTGTAGATATGAAAATGTATATAACAGCTTTGCAAAAGCAAAAGCAAAAGCAAAAGCCAGTTATATCTAACATACAAACATCAAATATAAAGCTAAACATTCAAGACATACTCGACCCATTGACTCAGACACCTGAGAACCAAAATGGTAAGGCATACATTCATTGGATTCATATTTCACAATGGCATTATAACCCATATTAAAGTAATGTAAATTTTCATTTTACATTTTTGTAGAACCACGTGTGACAGGAAACTGTTTACGCAAACAAAATAAAGCAGGACCCCCCAAAAAATACGACAAGCTATTAAAATTGAAAGAAGAATTTGTGCAATTACAGATGAAAGTATTGCTTGAGGAAGCGGACACCAAGAAAGAACTTGATGAATTACAAAAACAAGCATTGATCGAAGAAAGGGAGTTGAAAAAGGAACTCCAAGAATTGCAGAAAAAAGCAAGGCTCGAGGAAAGAGCATCGAAAAAGTATATTGAAGAATTAACAATTCGGAACTTGAAGGCGGATTTGGAGTTGAAGAATCGCAAAATACAACTACAAAATGACGATAGCTTTTCATATAAGTAGTAGATTGACGTATGTAAATTGTCGTTACACCAACTTCTTAAGTATTGCTGACTAAACCACCTGAAATATTCAGAGCGTGTTGGCTTTATTGATCCTGCAGAGGATGAGGGCTTGCGGAGAACCGTGGGTGAGTCGGGTGGGGGCCCGACGAGCCTAGCAGCAGCGGTCCTGAGATGAGGGAGGACACTGGCGAGTAGCCCGCAGAGTCGTTCCGGAGTTAGAAATATGTAGGACGTCCGGGGGAACTTCACTCCCCCCTTGGATAGTGCCAACACAGGTTGGCAACGGCAGGATGATCGGAGATCCTTCTTGCCCTAGGTGGCTACCGTGGTGGTTTTAGTGGGTGCGACCCCCACATAACCTCGGTCTCTCCCCCCAGAGCCGAGGTATCCGGTAGGGATTTCCACCACGGAAAAAAAATAAAGATTTGGGAACAGAGGTTACAAATATGCACATAAAATAAAGAATATAAGAATTTAATTTTCTCAAAAGTATGTGATACAAATCTAATGAAAAGAATCTTCCATCTTGCGTCACTCAACACTTATCTTGAAAAATACTCTGCAATAAGAGCATTTCGCCTTGCATTACCTCTGTTATTGTTTTGTACATATGGTTCGTTTTCAATTTCTTCGTCATGTTCATTCGGCACTTGTATTTCTGCTAGAGGATCTTCATCGTTCTCATTTCTTGCAATATTGTGCAAAATTGCAGTAGCAACGATGACAGCTTGTATTGTTTGCAATTTTAGTTTCATTCCTGTACTTAAAACAGGGAATCGGCGTTTCCATACTCCAAAAACACGCTCAATAATGTTCCTAGTACGTATTTGCGCTGAATTATAGCGTTCTTCAGCTGGTGTTCTCGAATTCAATACTGGTGTCAATAAATAATTCTTTGCAGGATATGCACTATCGCCTAGCAGCAAACCTGTCGAAAATTGTCGTTCTTCAAATTTATTGTGCAAGTTACTATGGGAAAATATAGTGGAATCGTGTGTGCTGAACCAGGCCATCGAGCAACGATATCTCTAATTCTCATTGTGTGATCACACACAGCTTGCACATTCAATGAGAAATAACCTTTCCTATTCCTAAACACTTCTGCATTTTCACCACCTACAATTTACAATTAGTAAAAGTAATGATTTATCATAGGTAATATAATGACAACATTAAACACAATCTTACACTTTCTCTCATAGCATCACTTCTTTCTGTTACACCTTTCCTTACCTGGAGATTGTATTCTGATGTGTGTTCCATCGATACATCCAATAACACTTGGAAAATTATACGTTGTAAAAAATCCTACTTTTATCTCCTGCATTTCTCTTCTGGTTTGCGGCATTTCAATGTATTGTGGGCGCAGTAGCGCAATTGCAATTGATACTTTGCGGACAATTCTGCATGCCGTTGCAACGCATACACCGGAGAAATCTGCTACCGCACGTAGGACATTCCCCATGGCATAAAACCGTAGTGTTAATAAAAGTTGTAACAGTGGTGACAATGCTTTTCTGCTGTAATGTACAAAATTCAATATTACTACAAAACATGAATGCAAATGGAATGGTTATACTTATAAGGTTATAGCTGTTCCTATTCCATAAAGCGGTCCATACACGATGAGACTTGCCTCGAGGCATGCTTGAAACAGGTCTCTCTCTCTTGGGGCACCGGCATAGCGGATGCCCCGAGGGTCTCGGACGAGGAGCTCGAGTCCGTGGTGCGTCGAATGCGTTCGAAGAACGCTGCACCCGGACCGGACGGAGTGCCCGGGCGTGTCTGGGCCTGCGCGATGGGCGCCCTAGGGAGCGACCTCAGGCGCGTCTTCGACGCGGCCTTGAGGACCGGGAGGTTTCCCCGCGCGTGGAAAGAGGCGAGGCTAGTGCTGCTGCGAAAGCCTGGTAAACCCGCAGAGTCACCCTCGGCCTATCGGCCGATTTGTCTCCTCGACGAGGCGGGCAAGCTCCTGGAAAGGATTATAGCTGCCCGCCTCATGGACCACCTCAGAGCTGCGGAGTTCCCGGATCTGTCCGACCGCCAATTCGGTTTTAGGCGGCAGCGATCGCCCGTAGATGCTATTCTACTGGTTCGGTCGCTGTCCGACCGGGCGGTCGAGGGGGGCGGTGTCTTTAGACATCGCCAACGCGTTCAACACCGTCTCCTGGGCGGCGATCGAGCGAGCGCTGGTATACCATCGCGTCCCGCTCTACCTTCGCCGCCTGATCTGGGACTACCTCCGTGGCCGAGTGGTCTCCTACGTCGGGCGAGACGGGGACGGGGTGGCTCAGGTGCACCGCGGCGTGCCACAGGGCTCCGTTTTAGGGCCCCTGCTATGGAACCTGGCGTACGACGCGGTGCTGCGGGTGGAATTGCCATCGCCTGACGTGTCGTTCGTGTGCTACGCCGACGACACGCTGGTGGTGGCCTCTGGGCCGACGTGGCTGGCAGCACTAGACCTCGCGGAGAGAGCACTGCGGCTCGTCATCCCCGCGATAGAGGCGCTCGGTCTGCGAGTCGCCTCCGATAAAACGGAGGCGGTATGGCTCGCGGACAGGGTGGGAACTGGCATCCCCGTCAGAGCGTCTCTCAGAGTCGGGGAGGCCTGCATCAGGGTCGGCCGATCGATGAAGTATCTCGGTCTGACCCTGGATACCTACTGGCGATTCGCGCGCCACTTTCGGGTCCTGGGCCCCAGGTTGGAGCGACAGGTGTTCGCCCTCGGGCGCATCATGCCCAACCTGGGAGGCCCGCACGAATCAGTTCGGCGACTATACGTGACGGTCGTCCGGTCCATGGCGCTCTACGGAGCGCCGGTCTGGGCCGGTGACCTGGAGGGTTGTCGCGTGGGGCGAGACCTTTTGGCAAAGGTTCATCGCCGCGCAGTCCTCCGTGCCGTGCGGGCCCACCGCACGGTGTCACACGCCGAGCTGTCGGCGCTGGGTGGGTCCCCTCTATTCCATCTGCTCGCTGAGATGGAGGCGGAGGTATACTTCGCCTCGCACGATCTCAGCGGAGCGAGGGACCCCCTGGCGCCGGTCGGACCCGACGCGGGGGACCAGGCCCGGCGACGCATGGGAACCAGGTGGATCGACTGGCTCTCCCTCCCGGAACATCGGGGGGGACGCGTCGTCGGGGCGCTGCTGCCCATTCTCGGTGAATGGGTGGGGCGCAGGTATGGCAGGCTGACCTTCCGCCTGACACAGATACTCACCGGAGTCGGTTGCTTCGGTGACTTCTTGTGTCGCATCGGGCGGGAGGAGGCGCCGCAGTGCCACAGCTGCGGCCGGGGCGACGTGGACTCGGCGGACCACACTCTGGCCAGGTGTGCGGAGTGGCTGGACGACCGCCGAGTCCTGGAGCTGCAGCTGGGTCCCGATCTCTCGCAGGCGACGGTCGTGCGTCGCATGGCGGGGGATCGGGACTGTTGGGAAGCCATGGCCTCCTTCTCCGAAGCAATAATGCTGGAGAAGGAGGAGACGGCGCGGGAGAAGATGACCCGGGGCCGGGGGAGGTCGTGCGGCGATTTAGTTGCGTAAGTCGCCCCGCTCCCCCGGGTGTTAAGCCCCGCGCCGCGCCGTCCCGCTACTCCCCGCAATAGGGGATTGGGACGGGGCCGCGCCACGCAACAGGCGCGGCCGTTATGCCCCCGGTGCGCCGCCCCTTCTGTGTCGGAGGGGGACGCGCGCCGGGGGACATCAGGAAGGAGTCGAGAAATGCGGCGGCCCTCGTTGTCACGAAGGGCCGCCGCAGACGACGAAGCGACGGGTGGCCGCCGCGGTCGACGAATCGTGGCATCGGACTCGCCAGGGCCGCGGCGGCGTCGCTAGGTACGGAGAACGGGGGGGGGGCATGTTAAAGCCCCCCCCCCCCCCCAGGGGAGCGGCAGCGGCCGCTCCCGTCTGAGCGATCGAGCTCCCCCGGGGTACAGTGCCCCGGTCCGGCCGCGCTACCAATTATTGCGCGGCACCGGTTGGGAGTTCGATCGCGGGGTCGCGGGGCGGGGGTGTCGGGGGACACCACCTGCCCTAGTAGCAGCGACTCGGGCGCGTGATCCGTCGCGAGTCGCCGGTCCCGGAGAACATTGCTGGGGGAGGTCGTAATACTCCCCCAGGGACGACCCCGTTCAGGGGACCTAGCGCGGGGCTGCACGAAGCGCAAGGGGGGAGGGTAGCGAACGTATCGCTTGATTGATCTCGCGTCCAAATCCCTCCCCTCAGGCGCGCAACTCCGCGCGCGAGGTAGATCACCTTGGTGGTTTTAGTGGGTTCGAGTCCCACATAACCCCCTGCCCGCCCCCGCGGGCCGGGGGTATCCGTGGGGATTTCCACCAAGTAAAACAAAAAAAAGGGGTGGGGGACGCGGGAAGATAGAGTCCATTGAGGGACGGGAGGAGGTTGAGGTCGCGTCAGCCTCACCTGATGTTCGGGGTAGGGGGGGGGGGGGTTCATGCGACCTGGCGCGAACGAGGAGTTGAGTTCGGCGGCCACGCTTAGGATAGTGGGCCGCCGAACCAATCGTCACGGCCGTCGCTGCGGTTCGCACCGTGGCTACGGGATCGCGCGCCGCGGCGGCGGTGGTGGGGAGGGAGGACCGGGGGTCGCGCAGGATTTGCGGGACCCCCTCTGGGGGCGGCCTACGGCCGCCCCCAAGTTATCGACGACGCCGCGTCTGGAGCGAGGCCGCAGTGAGGCCCCCTGTGAGGCAACTGCCATTTTGGCTGCCTCCCCCCCCCATCTGGGCTCTGCCGTCCGCCTCCGCCCGGCTGACCTCGCCTTTCGAGCGAGCCGGGCGTATAAAATGACGCGGTGTCGGGGGTCGGGGGGCGGGGGTGTCGGGGGCACCCCTGCCCTAGTGCTAGCACCGACCCAGGAAGGGGGTGGCGTGGACGTGTGACCCGTCGCGCGCCACCCGGTATTATTATGGACTGGAGAGACTACTCCAGGGGAGGGAGTCCCATGACTCCCTCCCGGGAAGGGCCCCGTCATTCTGACGGGCGTCGGCGCGGGAAGCCTTAGTTACGCATCCTCGGGGGGGGGGGGGGGCAAACGAACGTTATCGCTAGTTTGCTCTCGTGTAAGTCCCCCCCTTGGATGCTCGCTTCCCGCGGCAGTAGGTCACCTTGGTGGTTTTAGTGGGTTCGAGTCCCACATAACCCCCTGCCCGCCCCCGCGTGGGGATTTCCAACAAATGAAACAAAAAAGAAAAAAAAGGTCAGGTCTGGGGGGGTGAGACGCCTTATCCCTTCGGTCAGCACGTTCGTCGACGCCCCGGGCCCCTCGGTAATTTCGGACTATTGGTCCATGCAACTGCTGAGTGGGCACGGGTCCTTCCAGAGATTCAAACATCGAATCGGGAAGGTACCCGCCGAGGCGTGTCTGGACTGCGGGCAGCCCGGGATGATGCGGAGCATGTGCTTACCGCATGCCCGGTGATCGCCCCGCAGCGCGAGGTGCTGGCCGCCGGCCCGGGGGCACCCGTGGAAGTCTCTACGGTGGTGTCCCTTGCCACTTCCTCCCCGGAGAGGTGGGCCGCCTTTAGTTAATTTGCGGCTTCCGTCATGGGGGCCCGCCAAGTAGCGGAAGCGGAGGCCGACCGCCTCCTGCGAGCTGAACGTGGACGTCTGGCCCGTGAGGCTGCGGCCAATAGGGCTCACACGCGTCTCAGACTCGGCAGGAAAAGAAAGAGGGTCGGCCCCCGCTGATAGCGTGGGAGGGGAGTAAACCCTACCTACCAGCGGTGTCCCCTTGCCGGGAGCCGCTCGCGTGTTTTAACCTAGTCTTTGAGTTTTTATTTTCTTTTAGTATCTGTATATGTAGATAGAGATTTTAGAGTAACTTTTAAGACTTTAAGGGAAGAGGACACTGAAATTTTGAAATCCGAAAATATTTTAGTCATGCGGAATTCCTCTTAAGGGAAGGAAGTAAGTTTGAAGTAAAGCCCTTATGCCAGTTGTTACGTTCGGAACGTAAAATTTTTCTTTTTGGTCAGGGTATGGATCAACAAAGCCTAGCGTTATGGGAAATCCCTCGTTGATCATACTCCTGCCCATTAATTAATATTATTTTTGATAGAACAAAATCCCTGAGCGAGATGTCCTTAGCGGCTCACGAAAAGGATTGATCACGCCCGTTTTCGATATACTCAGTTATGTGGATTCAGTAATTAGTTCTTATATCCTTGTTCAAAGATGGCAAATGTTTTAATTCCGACCCATTGGTCGTAGCGAAACGTGGCTCGCTCGTCTCAATTCACTCACAGAAATACTCGCGAATTACAAAGAGAAACGGCTCGAAAGACCGAGGCCGCGAACGTGGCAATTCGTGAATTACAAAGAGAAACGGCTCGAAAGGCCGAGGCCGAAAACGTGGTCGCCCGCGGAAAAGGACACTGAGAAATCACACGCGTGTTTACACCAGCGTAGCGCGAACAAGAAGGAGCCGGAAGGCCGTACACCGGTAAAATAGACTTGCCCGTCCCCTCACTGCGCCCGCGATCCAAGCTACTCGGTCCACCCAAATCGCGGGAACGACCGAGAGGACGAGACAAGCCCGATCACCGGCCGCACTATAAGGCGCCAAATACAATTAGTTTAAGAACTATTAATGCAAACTGAGTAACTATGAACAACAGAAAGTATAGATAAGTAGTATAAACAAACGTACTCGTCCCCACGGACAATCCCTTTCTTGAAGCGTCGTCGTTTCGACGTATTGCCGTCCCGCGATACAGATAAAGCGGTGCTGACGCAGCGGCGATCTCACCAGAGAGTCGCGTTCGAAAAGACCCAGTGATTCTCCTTCTGTACCGAATCCGTCCTGTGTAAGCGGCAGGGGTGCGTTTCAACAATGCCTTGCAGCATTGTGGGAGAACCCTCGTTGAGAACACCTCTGACCGCCGCGTTAAACATTGTAACATAATCAGTAACGGCTACAGCGGGAATGCGCAGACTGGATCATTTCTCAGAAGACTGACGGAATTGTATACTCTACATCCGGTGCAGGGAACCGCGCCTTCCCACGGTTTTGTCGCTTGCGTGAATTATTAATTAATTAAAAATTGTTGTTAAAATTGAATACCCAACACAATTTCTGATAGTCCAACGACTGTGGGATTCCCCTAGTCAGAAATTGTGTATATGAAATTATGCACATTGAGAGAGCGGCCCTCAGCCGTGCGAAATTGTATGGTTTTCGAGATGTGGAATGTTATATTTTCCTGTGCATACGAATATCGATCATACTATATTGAATCGGGAATCTGATGGATGGACGTGAGCATACACACACACACCGCCTCGTTAAGTAGACGGGCCCATGGTAACGCGGCCGAGCGATAAAATGCAGCGTAAGCATTTTCGGTACGGATCCACTCTGGTCGCTGCCGAGAGCGTGAAGCTGCGACACTCTGTGACGGTAAATCGTGAGGTGCGTGTCATTGGGGTCCGCAAGTGTCTTAGAGCTAGAGTTCTCCGGTCTACTGTGTAACCGCGTGAAAGACTCGACTTTGCGAAACAAATATTCTAACTACTTTGAAACTATTTATTTTAAACAAATATTCTATTAACTTCCGAATTAATTTATTCTGTTACTCTAAGTTTTTAACGAATTTGCTCAATTAAAATTATTATTCAACTCAAGTCAATTCAAACGATAATCAAGTGTATGCGTGTTCGCGTTTCATCTTCTTTTCTTATTCAGGTTTATCAGCGACAAGGAACTATTTGAACCAAAAAGGGAAATTTAAACCATATTGTCAATTAGATTATTGTGACTGTCTGGTGAGTTGCACATCTTATCTCTTCTGTACACGAAAATACACTGTTATAATTAATTCGTATCTAACAATAATTTCTGACAATCAATCGATTGTGGGATTCCCCTAGTCAGGAGTTATCTTCGATTACAACGATATATTGAAATTCTCCATACTTTATTATTCCATTGTTATGTTTTTGCTTCCATTCAGTATTTAATCATTAAAGCTTTATTTACTATTAAATTCTACTCATCATTTACCTATCTGATTCCATTGAAAAGACCCGTACGGGACTAGAGCACCAACGATCCCAAAATCTACCCCTTATCCATCTGATAAGGTACTTAGACATTCAATATATAAAAAAAATTGACTGTTACAAGCGCGGCGAGTCTCCTTGCTTTTCTTACGAAAATATCCAATACTGCAACTTCAGATAGTCTAACGACTGTGGGATATTCCTAATCCGAATTTGCTTGTATAAAACGTGCCGCTCGAACACTAAAGCCCGCGGCGCGTAACACAGTCTAGACTCAGTTTTAATCATTGCTTTTCATAGAATTTATATTACGTTACAAAAATCAAGCATAACTTCAAAAATGTTCTTGCGCAAAGTGTGTAATGCCACAGCTTCTAGGTTTTGCAGCGAAGAAGGGTCCATAGTAAAGTAAAAAATTGTGTATCGAGAAGTTTCTACGTCTCATACTTTTTAAGCTAAAAATGATTGAATTTATTAAATGTAAAAAATGCAAAGTTTCATCAAAATTTTTAGGAAAAGCAAGCACAGCGCAAAGAGTTTTGCAGATTTCTTCATGCCGATACACAATTTTGTTGGTCGCATGTTACTCTTGAAGCATGCCAAGCCGCAAGAGAATCAAACCAACAGTTTTGCGCAAGGAACATTAAATATATTAAAAAAGTAAGTTTTGAGATAAATGCATTTTAAATCTAAAGAGTAAATTCCAGAGCATTTTTCCTTTTTGTATAGTCTAAAATTCACCTGGTTGATATGCATTCTCTTCTGTTGTCTCTGTCTATAGCGATACTTATAACTGTTTCAGATACAACTTCCCCAGCTGTTTGTTTCCTCAATGTCATTGAGCGTACACAGCCCATATTAATTGTGCAACCCGACAAGAAAATATCAAATTGATAAAATATATGTTTTCTGCAATCACTTTATAACCTATAATAATAGCACGCTTCACTCTACTCTTACTCTTGCGATATTTTCGGCTAATGAGGTCCATTTCACTCGTTTTATACAAGCTAAGTTCACTGCACTGTAAAATCTCACTCTGTATTCTCACATAAACCGGAGTTTTGAAAGATTTAAAAAAATATGGTGTCTAGCGCCCGGAGAGACTGACTCTGTCGGCAACCACTGACTCTTTTGGGCCCGCTTAGAGAGTTATCTAACCGAAAAACGAAGGTTTTGGTTTTCGGCTCTTTCGCAACGTTTTGGAAGAATAGGTTTTCTGGTAGACAGACAACACTAAATGTCAAACCATGTTGTGTACAGTTGAACAAGGGTTCAGACTTACCAAAAATGCAAAAAAAAAATTTCTTAGAAATGGTCGAAAATCGCGATTTTTTCAGTGTCCTCTTCCCTTAATGGCCTTTGTAAGGCGTAGTTTTAAGTTTTAAGTTTATACCGTGGCACGCGACACCCCGCTAGATCCGGGGCGCATCGTCGGATGACGGGGGCCTCCACCCCGACAATCCTCAGGGTGGCAGCCCAATTGGTGGTTTTCTCCCTCCCAAACTATTTTGGGGGTGGGGGGTGTTTTAGCGGGGCCTCATCAGTCATGATAGCGGCGCCCGACGGACTACATCAGAAGTTCCGGGCGCCGCCATGAGGCCCCTGGTGGTGACCACCAGAGGGGGTTTTTAGTGGGTATCCCGCCTATTCTAGGCGGGGAGTCCCACATAACCCCGACTACAAACGTCGGGGTATGCGTTACGCATTTTCCCCCTCTTCAAAAAAAAAAAGGAGGTCAATGGCTAACGACTCCTGTGATGAGATACCCTGCCTTTTTTAACAGAGTGAGCCAGGGATAGTAGGCCAAACCGCATGGGGAAGGTTGAAATCGCCCAAGATGCAGAAAGCATCGTCACTGAAGTTGTGAAAGAGCTCAATGACACAACCGACATGATTCTCGTAGAGATCAGGATGTGAGGTTGGCGGGAGGTACAACGCCCCAAGAATGATGTGTTTTGTAAAGAGGCGCACTCGTACAAAGACTTGTTCGAGATCTCGACGTAAGGGGTTAATCTCTTGGCAGGGCAGCGAATTTCTGACTGCAATAAGGACCCCCCACCCCACCCCTCGAAAAAGAACTAGTAAGAGGGGATCTATCCAACCGAAAGACATTAAAGTCAGTTAGGCCCAGCTCAGACGAAGAGATAGACGAGTTAAACCAGGTTTCGACAAACGGGCCGCGGCGGCGTCGTAAGGAACGGAGAACGGGGGGGGGTCTATGTTAAGGCCCGGGGGGCACCACCTGCCCTAGTAGCAGCGACCCCGGAAGGGGCGGCTCGGGCGCGTGATCCGTGGCGAGTCGCCAGTCATGGAGAACAATGCTGGGGGAGGTTGCAAGACTCCCCCAGGGACGACCCCGTTGAGGGGACCTCGCGCGGGGTTGCACGAAGCGCAGGGGGGGGGAGGGTAGCGAACGTATCGCTTGTTTGATCTCGCGGCCAAATCCCTCCCCTCTGGCGCGCAGCCCCGCGCGCGAGGTAGATCACCTTGGTGGTTTTAGTGAGTTCGAGTCCCACATAACCCCCTTCCCGCCCCCGCGGGCAGGGGGTATCCGTGGGGATTTCCACCAAGTAAAACAAAAAAAAAAGGTTTCGACAAACACGAGAATATCGTAACTAACGGCAGAACACAATATTGCAGATTTCAAGTCTTCTAGCTTAGTTGTTAGACCACGCACATTTTGATAGTAAACCAGGGGGCCGCTTAATGGTTTTTTGGGGCTGGGTCACGCATCCTTTTGTTCTCCACGATAGTTGGCACTCCTTGAATATATCTTATGGTCCAGTTCGTCTCGCCCCGCTGATGAAGTTTCCTGAATTTCGCTCTGAGCTGTTCCAAGGCCTGTCGCTGCGTCCTGGTCTTATCGTCGGTGATGTTACAAGGTCCCGGATACCGGGACTTGCCTCGCAGGATACTAATGACCGCCTCAGGTGAATTAAGGACTACGCACAGGGTCTTGGGGTTGAACCATTGCGTTTCCCGAGTCTACGTATCGTTATGTCCGAATAGTCAGAGGTCTGGATCTGACTCCATCAAGGTCCTGGGAGCGAGAAAGGTCGGGCAAGGAATTAGACGATTCCGGCAAACCGTGGATGATGAGGTTCTTCGCCCTCGCCTGCCTGTCGTTCATTTCTGCCATGATCCCATCCATCTCCAAGGGACCAGCCGGCCGCTGACCAGTCGAGAGTGTGGAATTCTGCTCGAGCTGACGAACACGGTCATCTAGGTCGCTTGTTTTAGTTTTAAGGTCGGCAAGCTCCGTCCTGTTGCTGGATACCATTTCTTGCCGAAAATTATTTAACTCTAACTTTTTTACACCTTCTTGATGACGAGATATCATAACCTTTTAAATGAGCAGAAATTGAGACATTTACATTCCAGTTAGAGTTATCTGGCAGATATCTGGCACATGATGGCATCCAACTAGTCGACGAATGCCACATGATAGCATCTAATTGGCCGTTCACTGACCGGGACTTTAGTCGAAGGTGAAGAAATCGGGCATTAAGGAATGAAATCGAGTCAAATATTTTTCGTAATGAAAATAGCGTTTTTCTCTAAGCAGTATGCGTGTTGTCAATACCGCCTGCCGGAGGACAATGGTTTCGATGTAATGTTCGTTACAGGTAGGGTCACGAAATTTGCAAAGCAACCGAAATAAACTTTACTTGTCGAATATGTACATTCGAACGCAAAAAAAAAATATTTTAAAAATCGTATTTCTATATTTTTGTAATAAAAATGAAATCAAAGATAGAGAACAAATACATTTCTAGAATTTAAACAATTAATCAATATTTCTTGAGTAGGCGATATTAGGTACACTTTTTTTCAGGACCAGATTTTGCATGTTTTGCGTTTTTTAATTAATAATTAAAAATTTGTAGGTTTCAACGATTCTCACTTATGCTACATGAAAGATGAATATTTTCTCTTTACTTTGAAACGAATTGCATGCAAAAATTTTAATTATTCACTTGACAGCGATTTAACATGTGCTAGGAGAACGGTTACCCTACGCTAAAATATGTTTGCGTACAATATTCGATCTTTCGAATGTTTAATTCCAGCGAAGATAATATTTAAAAAGTATCACGTATTACTTTTAAGCAAATATTCTAATCAAAAATATTTTTGTGTGTTGAAATGCACGGAACTCAGAGGGAGAATCACCCTATTTAGTAGCATAAAATTTTAATACTTACAGGTGTCATGTCTTCCATGCCTTCTTGCGCCATCAGTATTTTGCACTTGTGATTAACTGTTTCCAGTGGTGGTTATTCGAAGACTGATTTCCCCATGTCAGGAACAGGGATGCTGTTACGTGCCGACTACTTTTTCAAAATTAAAGATATTGACAATTGGTTCAACCATCACGTGTTATGGGAACTTCCCTCAATCAATTGCCGATTATCTGTGAATATTCTTAATAGTTGCAATCGAAATTAGTTTTAAGCCTGTCACGCCACGGCAAGTTCTCACGAAAGAGTATTATAAACGATCTTTCAACGCCGTCGACGTTCCTAGAATGCGCGCTGCGATAAGGTTTCGGAAACTTAAGCATTGTAGTAGACCATTTATATTTTACTTTCTTCTAAATTTCCATTACACCGTCATTGACAACTGATTCAACCATTGCGAGTTATGGGAGTTTCCCTCGATCAATTGTCAATGATCTACAAACTGAATTATAATAATAATTAAATGCAAGTTGTTACGCCACTGCGTTTCTTCCTTGAGAAAATCTTTCATCAGCATCGACGTTCTTGGAACGCCGGATGCGATAGCACTCGAAAACCTAAGCACTGCGAGGCTGGGAACGGTCCGAGGCGAGGACGGTTGGGCCCGTGTGCATGAGGTGCAGAGTCAGCAATTTGGCGGTCCTTGTTTCAAAGTCCCGAGTGCTCGGGCCTGCCCTGCGAAAGCTCGTGGCAGTCGCCTGTTAAGTCGCATAGTGCGTGGTCGATCTGTCCGAGGGACATCACTATTTGTTAAAGTAGTCTTGAGCCGGAGTTCCCGTGTTTCTTGTAGTGCGTGGAAGGACTCAGTCCCCGTAGAGACTTTAATACTTTTGCGTTTTTCTCCAGTTTAATCCTTAATTGTTTTAAAACCGTTTTATTTAATTAAACTTTAATATTCTCGCGTGTAACCAAAAACATTGTGAACCTTTTTTCGACATTCGTGTGTTGTGCGACACTCCTGCGCTTCACCATCTCGAACGCGGGACCCTCCAAGTCGTACAGAGAGAGAGAGAAGTCGTACAGACAGAGAGACAGAGAGAGAGAGAGTAAGCGACCCTTTACATTTTCTACCCTATATTGGTGAGCCCGTTATTTGTTACAATATTGTACGGAAGCAGCAGCTGATTCAACCACCTAGTGTGTTATGGGTTTACCCTCAATTAGCTGTTACTTTCCCTTCGGCGTGTGACGCGTTTTAAAATTGTCTTGTTTCAAATAATATAAATTGCGACCAAACTAATCATTCAAATAACTCGAGTGAACGTATAAGATTAAGAAAACCGCGATTATTGATCCAACCACTTCGTGGGTTGTGGGTTTCCCCTCGATCAATTATTGTTGGTCTGTTCAAATCCTCCTAAACGAGTCTAGGATTCTACATAATTGGATTCTTATTTATATATAATTTGGCGTAACACAAATCCATGTAATTTTCCCCATTTTTTACCACCTTTTCAAAACTCCTTTTATATATATATATTTTGTAATACATGGTATATTATTCCTTAATTTGTCTGATTTTGTTTCGAACCAGTCTCCTCTAAAATACCACATCCTGATTGGACAACCTGTACGGGTTGTAGACAAAAGCCGCGCCCCAAAACAATCCTGATTTTTGCGTAATAATCACTGATTATGTTAAAATTATAACTTTTCCCTTTAAAATTCGTTAAGCGTTACTTGAGGAAATTAGACTCAACCGCTCGGTCTCTTTCAAAATTAACGACAAGACACGATTATTGATTCAACCATTTAGTGTTGTGGGATTTCCCTCAGTCAATTTTTGTTGACTTGTTACTTGTTGATTGAACAACGCCCTCACGTAACAGCTAAACTGGTGTCAGAAGTGGGATTCTGCTTTTGTCAACCCCGTCCGTTGTGGTATTTTCTGAGACGTTCAAGATACAATACTGTACATATGTAAATTGGTATATGTGATTTGATTGTTACGCTTTATATTTTTGTTCGCTTGAAAGTTTTAGGAAAAATACCGTGATATCGACTTCTAATTTATTTTCAGCTTATTTATATATTTATATATTAAAATTTTAGCAAAATGGCTAACCCCAACGAAACTGCTAACGCGTCCGCGAATTTATCAGTTACAAATGCGATGATGACGTCTATGGCAGAATGCTTTGCTTTACAGCATGGGACATTGAATATTCCTTTCTTTAACGGGAGAAATATACCTTTGAAAGATTTCTTACAAGACGTACAAAACGGTGCAGTTTTCGTGCCGCCTGCGTCGGAAGGCCCGTTCGTAAAAGCAGTGCTTGGAAAATTACAAGGAGCTGCACGCGATAGTACTTTCGGAAAAACTTTTAATACCGTAAATGAATTAATTAAACATTTGAAAGCTCGATTCGCTCCCGGGAAAGATTATCCATACTACCATCATGAAATTGAAAATATCCGTATGCGCAGAAACGAAACTGTAAATGATTTCCATGATCGGCTTAATATCTTGGTTAGCGGAGCCCGACTCGCGCTGGAAGACTCGTATGGCGAAGACGCGGATAAGATGCTGCGCCCGATAAAGGATTGTGCGCTAGAAGCATTTATTCGGGGCTTGCCGGACGAGATAGCCAGGGCCGTGGACGCGCGCGATCCAAAAACCTTAGAAGACGCGCTAAAACATGCGACGCGAGTCGAAACGCGAATGAGGTCTGGAGTAATACCGACCGGAGATACAAATAGATTATTTCTCTCAAGGCAGGATGAGTCTCGTTCAAATTCCCCTGTTCAAGGTAATTCGCGTCAAAGCTTATTCACTTATCGCGATTCGCGAAATCAAAATTTTGGAGACTCTCGTTCGCGAAGCCCGAGTCCAAACGCAACTGGAAATTCAGATTATTCAAAATTTCCTACAGGTATTCTTAAACCACCGCGAAGTAACACGGAATCGAGTAGATATCCAGAACATGGATATCCTGCTTATTCCCCGTTTCCCTATATGGCTTACCCACCTTTTTATCAAATGCCTTATCCACCATACTATTCACCGTATCCACCGGATCCGCGTTTTCCGTCAAATTCGCCGTACGCACAAAATTCGACGGTTCCACAATTGGCACGGAGCACGAGTCCGATTCCCCAGTCGACGCAAATCACAAATCAAAATTCAAATTTTCAAAATAGTTTCAGAAATTCGAATTCCGATTCACGGAATTCCGTAGGATTTCGGGAGTCCAGACCATATTCACCAAACCAAAATCCTTCATACAATTCAAATCAAAATCGCTCGTACTCGCCAAACCAAAATCCTTCATATTCTCAAAATCAAAATCGATCATATTCGCCGAGTCAAAATTCGTCGGAACCACGAAACAATTCGGATTTAAACTCCCGAGTAACTCCTCGAACAGACGCGACGACGAGTTACCAAAATTCCGAGCGTCGCCCGTCGAACAATCAAACCTCAGAGCGTCGTCCGACAGTAAGATTTCTGGAAAGGGATCAACAATATTAAATTTGGGATGTAATGATGAATCGCCTGTTGTAAAATTAACCGCGGAACAATTACGATATAAAACTGCAACATTTTTGATTGATACTGGTGCTGACATAAATGTAATAAAATTAAATGCATTGCACGAGGATGTAACCGTCGACGTACGCGATTCTATCGAAATGAGAGGAATTACGGACGAAAGAATGGAAACATTAGGAACCACAATAGTATCGATTTTGAATCAACCTGTCCTATTTCATGTAGTAAGATCAAATTTTCCGATACATAGTGACGGTATTTTAGGAAAAGCCTATTTGAGGCAAGAAAAAGCTGAAATTTCATTTGCGCATAATACAATAGTTACACAAAGTCAACCAATTCGACCGATTCATTTTGTTGGCGAAACTCCTCCAGAGGAAGCACCTCCGAAAAATAGTACGCCGCGTGTTTATCGTATTAGTAGTCGTACCCGACAAGCAATCGCCATAGATACCATCGACTGTAATTTGAAAGAAGGATATTTACCACTGATTAAAACAATAGATGGAATTTATATTGGAGAAGCGCTGGTAAAAGTTAAAAACAACGTGTGCCATGTTCTCGCAATAAATACCTTGGAAAAAGATATTGAAATAGAAATACCGTCTCAAGAAATTTTACCTTTTGAATATCATAATTTTCCTGAAGAACGCGAATACTTCGATTCTGACTCTGAACAGCAAGAGTCACCGGTGTCAATGGACCGTGTAACCAGAATTTTATCAAAATTGCGTTTAGATCATTTAAATGACGAAGAAAAAGATCACGTAATTAAATTAATTGAAGAATTTCCTGAACGATTTCGTCTACCAGGTGACAAATTAGAATCCACTCCTTTAGTACAACATCGAATACCTACAATAGATGATTTGCCAATTAACACTAGGCAATATCGGTTTCCACGAGTCCACCAAAAAGAAATAGCTCGTCAAATTTCTAATAAATTGGCAGATAAAATTATTGCACTTTCAAATTCTCCGTACAATTCACCAATCTGGATAGTACCAAAGAAACCTGATTCCGAAGGAAATCCAATGTGGAGAATAGTAATCGATTTTCGATATCTTAACGAAAAAACAATTGGTGATGCATATCCTCTTCCTAACATCACTGAAATTTTAGATCACTTAGGCGAAGCGAAATACTTTTCCACCTTTGATCTCGCTAGTGGATTCCAACAAATCGAAATGGATCCACGAGACCGCGCTAAAACAGCGTTTACTACACCTAATGGTCATTACGAGTATATTCGTATGCCCGAAGGGCTTAAGAATGCTCCCGCGACTTTTCAACGGCTGATGGACCAGGTATTGCGCGGATTACAGGGTGTGGAAGTATTTGTCTACCTTGATGACATTGTTGTTTACGCGAAAAATTTGGAAGAACACGAAAAGAAAGTCCGACGTCTGTTTACGCGATTAAATGATGCAAAATTAACCCTTCAACCAGACAAATGTGAATTTTTGAGAACCGAAGTCACATATTTAGGCCATATTATTAGTCGTTCTGGAGTAAGACCAGATCCAAAGAAATTAACAGCGGTAAAATATTTTCCCCGTCCTAAAAATCAAAAAAATGTACGACAATTTCTTGGACTAGCCGGATATTACCGCCGATTCATCAAAGATTTTGCAGCCAAAGCCAAGCCTCTTACAGAATTATTGCAAAAGAATGCTAAATTTGTATGGAAGAGAGAACATAAAAATAGTTTCAAAATTTTACGTAAAGCTCTGTGCAAGAGTCCTATATTGCAATACCCTGATTTTGATAAACCATTTACATTAACTACCGATGCATCGGATTACGCAATAGGAGCCGTACTCAGTCAAAATGTGGACGGACACGACTTACCGGTAGCTTACCTTTCGAGAAATTTAACGAAGCCGGAACAAAATTATTTTACCACGGAAAAAGAATGCCTAGCAGTTCTCTTTGCGATATTACATTTTCGACCATACCTTTACGGAAAAAAATTTACTTTGGTTAGTGATCACGAGCCTTTAAAATGGATAGATTCGATAAAAGATCCGGGACAACGATTAGTGCGTTGGAGATTAAAATTGCACGGTTATGAATACGAATTCGTACATAAACCTGGACGTCTAAATTCCAATGCAGATGCTCTGTCTCGAAATCCGGTAACAGAAATTAATACTAGTTCCGATTCCAGTTCTAAAGACACATCCGATAGCGATTCTGAATGTAATACTGGGATTTCAAAAATTTTGCCTATTAAGAAACCTCCCACTCGTAAAAATTTACCAACTCCGAGTACGTCCAGATCCATACCACCCGTTAAACCAAGTATCAGAAAAAGTAAGCCTACACTCCCAATAGATAAAAGTGCAATTGCAACGAGAACACGTTCCGCATTGCAACCGGGAAAATCAAAACCTCCCATTAATTACGCGGAATTAACTACAACAGAATCCTCGCAAAATTCCGAAGAGGAACCGCCTACTGAGGTAACCGATCCACCTGTATTCCGAGGTCGAAAAAGCGTGCTTCCTAATCTCAAATCACCAATATTGGTTCAAGAATTTCAACGCACCCTTTCCAAAGAAGTACTATCAGAAGACCAGTCCGAGGTTTTGGACACTACAGAGGATGAAGCTGCCGCGGCACCAACACCTGCCGAAGGCATAACAATAGAGGTTGCACCTCCATCCAATGATAGTGACGATAACGAAATCCACCTGGATACTACTCCACCCATTAGGCTACAGGAACTTCAGGAATCTTTTGATCGTTTTGACAAATCGCTGCAGGAGCATAGCGATATTCTGCAAAATTCATCCGACGAATCAGAACTAGAGACAGAAGATTCGGTCCTAGAAGATTTGGACAAACGCGCAGAGGACTTGTGGGCGCAATACAAATCGCGAGGTCAAGATAATGCCGAAGCGACTGGCGCTGAAGTAGGGCCTTCGAGATCCGAAATAGGGAGACCTCATTTGGAATCCATACAGGAAGAAGAAGAACCAAACAATGCTTCAAAATTTGATAACACCCTAATTCATCGTCCACCGCGCCGATCCATAATACCAACCCCGTTACCATCAAACAAACCGCTTGCACTATCTACACCTTATTCGAAAACGAACACAACGCTTTCTGATCCACCTTCCACTCCCAAACGTTCACTTGCTCCTGAATCAATGAACCATAGCAAAATTGACCAGTATCGACCGGGAATTCAAATAACGGAAAGTATACTTCCCGACATACTAACTTCACCGACCTTCTCCCGAAGCGCACGCGGAGAGAATATTAAACTTACTCGAAACAGTTTAACAAACATTCGCGAAAATTATGTTCATTTCATTTCTTCCGATGTGGAATTGGTAACTCCGATAAGTCGTTTGCTCGCAGACATAGGAGCTATAAGCATAGAGAATCTGCGGAATACAAAACCAAAAGAAGGCCAAGTACTCGTTACGTCAAGAGGTAAATACAAAATTTTCAGTGTAGTAATCAAAGAAAAGCATTATGATGATACTTCCGTCGCAAAATTAAGTAATGCTTTGAAAAATTTAAAACGTACACTTTTACAATCAGGTATAAAAACCTTTAGAATTTCGAAATCCGGTGAACTTACTGATACACTTCCGCAGGGTACACTAGTTGGTATCTTATTGAATATTTTTGCGGATAGCGATATCAAAATAACAGTGTGCACCGGAAACGTGCAGTTACCGCCCGAAGAACTCCGTCCGAAAATCATTTCGGAACTACATGAAAGTTTAATAGGAGGGCATAAGGGCGTAACAAAAACATACCAACGAATTCGAGAAAGATTTTATTGGCCATCGATGCGTAACGACATTCAAAATTTCATTAGAACATGCAATAGTTGTCAAGAAAATAAACTTGTTAGGACAAAAACTCGTGAACCCATGCTTATAACTGATACACCATTAAAGCCATTTGATAAAATATCCTTAGACACTGTGGGACCTCTTCCATTGACTCCTAGCGGTAACCGACACATTTTAACTATGCAAGATAATCTTACGAAATACTGCATTGCAGTTCCTGTACCGGATATAAAAGCAGAAACTGTAGCTCATGCGCTAGTCACGCATTTGGTTTTGCAATATGGGGCTCCACGCGCAATTTTAACTGATCAAGGTACCAGTTTCATTAATAAAGTGTTAAAAGAATTGGCAAATATTTTCAAAATTAATCATGTAACTACTTCTGGGTACCGCCCACAAACAAATGGTGCTTTGGAACGTAGCCATATAGTTCTAACTGAATATATAAAACATTACCTAAATGATTTTGATGATTGGGATAAAATAGTACCATTTGCAATATTTTCGTACAACACGTCTGTTCACGAAGGAACAAATTTCACTCCACATGAATTAGTATTTGGCGAAACAGCACGCTGTCCTAGTGCATTCCCTACAGACGAATCTCTACCAACGTATAACGGTTATCTTCGAGATTTATTAACGCGATTAACCGAGATGCAGACGTTGGCTGCACAAAATTTGATATCGGCTAAACATAAATCAAAATTATACTACGACGAAAAAGCGCGACCATTCCAAGGTAAAATTGGCGACATGGCACGCGTTTTAGTAGAAGTCAGGAAAGGTAAATTTGGAAGTCGATATCACGGTCCTTACAAAATTGTTGGGATTTTGGAAAAAAATAATATTATATTACAAAAGAAATCTGGCGAACGATTTGTAAAGCATGCAGATAAACTATTACTACACCACCGAAATGATTAGGCCTCAGTTTCCGATCTAATTGTAGAATAGAGTCAAATTAAATTAAGAAAATTGGTAACTTCTCTCTCTCTGTGATGACCTGGATCATGCTAACTTCCGCAAACCATCGGAGAACACATGAAACATCAAGAGTTCATTCGTTCTGGGATTGTATTTCGAAAAATTGCTCATCACGATTTGACCACCACCGACTGGCGGGATCTACCGAGTCGCTCTTCAGTTGTCATGAAGCCGATCACCGCTCCAGCAACTTACATCCTGCCGGAGTATGGCCCATGAATTGTGGACTGCGACCCACGGATTGCTGAGTTCTGCAGGATAGTATCAATCACTGTTTTCTATTGGGTACTTTGTATGCGATGCGCCATTATTATAAGATACATTGTTTTAGATAACGAATTGGTTCCCACGAACCTATGGCCACGGCTATTGACCTTGGTTGCGAAAAACTGTACAGCGCTGGAAGGATCGGATGTGACAACATTTCACGTATGACCATCGGCCTTTCAGGTGCTGGCAGTACCTGCAGGTCAATTCCTTGAGGGAACCTCTCAATTGGTCGCTACGCGAATTGTAGCGGCATCATACTTGAGACATTCTTGGCGGCCAATCCGAACCTACAGAGTTTTGGCGTTAAGAGCACCGATTTTCCTACATCCGAAAAACTCCACCACAATACATTGCAGAGCCTAACGAACATCAGACTGTCCAGATGGAATTCATGTCGTGAGTCCTGGAGCTAAATGCTGCGGATGGGTGGACAATGGACGAATTCATCGAGGAGACCAACGTCTAAAACCCATCATCATGGCTTAACATCGCCGGGTGTACCAACGTGCGAAGAGTTCGTGCTGGATGCATTAAGTGTATTGAAACAGTGTGCGAAATTATTGTACTCGGACGTCGGTGCTCGATTCCTTAAGGACTTGTCGTTTCTCGGGGAATTGACTTGTAGGGATAACCGGGGTGTATGATTGTGGTCTGGTTAGAAATTGTTCAAAAATAGCAATAGTGTAACATAGAAGGCTGCGTACATATAGGACGGCCTTTTATAGAATGCGTATACTCCGCCCTGCGTGGCGACCCTCACAATCATCGAATCGAAATCTATGTCAGCGGAACAAACGCGGTGCCTCACCGGGGTGGCAGACAGTTACTTCATGTTTTTATAAATTATACTCGGCACTCTAAATGTCCTTATACCTAGTTATCATCGGGACGATGATTTCAAGGGGGGAAGGGTGTTACGTGCCGACTACTTTTTCAAAATTAAAGATATTGACAATTGGTTCAACCATCACGTGTTATGGGAACTTCCCTCAATCAATTGCCGATTATCTGTGAATATTCTTAATAGTTGCAATCGAAATTAGTTTTAAGCCTGTCACGCCACGGCAAGTTCTCACGAAAGAGTATTATAAACGATCTTTCAACGCCGTCGACGTTCCTAGAATGCGCGCTGCGATAAGGTTTCGGAAACTTAAGCATTGTAGTAGACCATTTATATTTTACTTTCTTCTAAATTTCCATTACACCGTCATTGACAACTGATTCAACCATTGCGAGTTATGGGAGTTTCCCTCGATCAATTGTCAATGATCTACAAACTGAATTATAATAATAATTAAATGCAAGTTGTTACGCCACTGCGTTTCTTCCTTGAGAAAATCTTTCATCAGCATCGACGTTCTTGGAACGCCGGATGCGATAGCACTCGAAAACCTAAGCACTGCGAGGCTGGGAACGGTCCGAGGCGAGGACGGTTGGGCCCGTGTGCATGAGGTGCAGAGTCAGCAATTTGGCGGTCCTTGTTTCAAAGTCCCGAGTGCTCGGGCCTGCCCTGCGAAAGCTCGTGGCAGTCGCCTGTTAAGTCGCATAGTGCGTGGTCGATCTGTCCGAGGGACATCACTATTTGTTAAAGTAGTCTTGAGCCGGAGTTCCCGTGTTTCTTGTAGTGCGTGGAAGGACTCAGTCCCCGTAGAGACTTTAATACTTTTGCGTTTTTCTCCAGTTTAATCCTTAATTGTTTTAAAACCGTTTTATTTAATTAAACTTTAATATTCTCGCGTGTAACCAAAAACATTGTGAACCTTTTTTCGACATTCGTGTGTTGTGCGACACTCCTGCGCTTCACCATCTCGAACGCGGGACCCTCCAAGTCGTACAGAGAGAGAGAGAAGTCGTACAGACAGAGAGACAGAGAGAGAGAGAGTAAGCGACCCTTTACATTTTCTACCCTATATTGGTGAGCCCGTTATTTGTTACAATATTGTACGGAAGCAGCAGCTGATTCAACCACCTAGTGTGTTATGGGTTTACCCTCAATTAGCTGTTACTTTCCCTTCGGCGTGTGACGCGTTTTAAAATTGTCTTGTTTCAAATAATATAAATTGCGACCAAACTAATCATTCAAATAACTCGAGTGAACGTATAAGATTAAGAAAACCGCGATTATTGATCCAACCACTTCGTGGGTTGTGGGTTTCCCCTCGATCAATTATTGTTGGTCTGTTCAAATCCTCCTAAACGAGTCTAGGATTCTACATAATTGGATTCTTATTTATATATAATTTGGCGTAACACAAATCCATGTAATTTTCCCCATTTTGTACCACCTTTTCAAAACTCCTTTTATATATATATATTTTGTAATACATGGTATATTATTCCTTAATTTGTCTGATTTTGTTTCGAACCAGTCTCCTCTAAAATACCACATCCTGATTGGACAACCTGTACGGGTTGTAGACAAAAGCCGCGCCCCAAAACAATCCTGATTTTTGCGTAATAATCACTGATTATGTTAAAATTATAACTTTTCCCTTTAAAATTCGTTAAGCGTTACTTGAGGAAATTAGACTCAACCGCTCGGTCTCTTTCAAAATTAACGACAAGACACGATTATTGATTCAACCATTTAGTGTTGTGGGATTTCCCTCAGTCAATTTTTGTTGACTTGTTACTTGTTGATTGAACAACGCCCTCACGTAACAGCTAAACTGGTGTCAGAAGTGGGATTCTGCTTTTGTCAACCCCGTCCGTTGTGGTATTTTCTGAGACGTTCGAGATACAATACTGTACATATGTAAATTGGTATATGTGATTTGATTGTTACGCTTTATATTTTTGTTCGCTTGAAAGTTTTAGGAAAAATACCGTGATATCGACTTCTAATTTATTTTCAGCTTATTTATATATTTATATATTAAAATTTTAGCAAAATGGCTAACCCCAACGAAACTGCTAACGCGTCCGCGAATTTATCAGTTACAAATGCGATGATGACGTCTATGGCAGAATGCTTTGCTTTACAGCATGGGACATTGAATATTCCTTTCTTTAACGGGAGAAATATACCTTTGAAAGATTTCTTACAAGACGTACAAAACGGTGCAGTTTTCGTGCCGCCTGCGTCGGAAGGCCCGTTCGTAAAAGCAGTGCTTGGAAAATTACAAGGAGCTGCACGCGATAGTACTTTCGGAAAAACTTTTAATACCGTAAATGAATTAATTAAACATTTGAAAGCTCGATTCGCTCCCGGGAAAGATTATCCATACTACCATCATGAAATTGAAAATATCCGTATGCGCAGAAACGAAACTGTAAATGATTTCCATGATCGGCTTAATATCTTGGTTAGCGGAGCCCGACTCGCGCTGGAAGACTCGTATGGCGAAGACGCGGATAAGATGCTGCGCCCGATAAAGGATTGTGCGCTAGAAGCATTTATTCGGGGCTTGCCGGACGAGATAGCCAGGGCCGTGGACGCGCGCGATCCAAAAACCTTAGAAGACGCGCTAAAACATGCGACGCGAGTCGAAACGCGAATGAGGTCTGGAGTAATACCGACCGGAGATACAAATAGATTATTTCTCTCAAGGCAGGATGAGTCTCGTTCAAATTCCCCTGTTCAAGGTAATTCGCGTCAAAGCTTATTCACTTATCGCGATTCGCGAAATCAAAATTTTGGAGACTCTCGTTCGCGAAGCCCGAGTCCAAACGCAACTGGAAATTCAGATTATTCAAAATTTCCTACAGGTATTCTTAAACCACCGCGAAGTAACACGGAATCGAGTAGATATCCAGAACATGGATATCCTGCTTATTCCCCGTTTCCCTATATGGCTTACCCACCTTTTTATCAAATGCCTTATCCACCATACTATTCACCGTATCCACCGGATCCGCGTTTTCCGTCAAATTCGCCGTACGCACAAAATTCGACGGTTCCACAATTGGCACGGAGCACGAGTCCGATTCCCCAGTCGACGCAAATCACAAATCAAAATTCAAATTTTCAAAATAGTTTCAGAAATTCGAATTCCGATTCACGGAATTCCGTAGGATTTCGGGAGTCCAGACCATATTCACCAAACCAAAATCCTTCATACAATTCAAATCAAAATCGCTCGTACTCGCCAAACCAAAATCCTTCATATTCTCAAAATCAAAATCGATCATATTCGCCGAGTCAAAATTCGTCGGAACCACGAAACAATTCGGATTTAAACTCCCGAGTAACTCCTCGAACAGACGCGACGACGAGTTACCAAAATTCCGAGCGTCGCCCGTCGAACAATCAAACCTCAGAGCGTCGTCCGACAGTAAGATTTCTGGAAAGGGATCAACAATATTAAATTTGGGATGTAATGATGAATCGCCTGTTGTAAAATTAACCGCGGAACAATTACGATATAAAACTGCAACATTTTTGATTGATACTGGTGCTGACATAAATGTAATAAAATTAAATGCATTGCACGAGGATGTAACCGTCGACGTACGCGATTCTATCGAAATGAGAGGAATTACGGACGAAAGAATGGAAACATTAGGAACCACAATAGTATCGATTTTGAATCAACCTGTCCTATTTCATGTAGTAAGATCAAATTTTCCGATACATAGTGACGGTATTTTAGGAAAAGCCTATTTGAGGCAAGAAAAAGCTGAAATTTCATTTGCGCATAATACAATAGTTACACAAAGTCAACCAATTCGACCGATTCATTTTGTTGGCGAAACTCCTCCAGAGGAAGCACCTCCGAAAAATAGTACGCCGCGTGTTTATCGTATTAGTAGTCGTACCCGACAAGCAATCGCCATAGATACCATCGACTGTAATTTGAAAGAAGGATATTTACCACTGATTAAAACAATAGATGGAATTTATATTGGAGAAGCGCTGGTAAAAGTTAAAAACAACGTGTGCCATGTTCTCGCAATAAATACCTTGGAAAAAGATATTGAAATAGAAATACCGTCTCAAGAAATTTTACCTTTTGAATATCATAATTTTCCTGAAGAACGCGAATACTTCGATTCTGACTCTGAACAGCAAGAGTCACCGGTGTCAATGGACCGTGTAACCAGAATTTTATCAAAATTGCGTTTAGATCATTTAAATGACGAAGAAAAAGATCACGTAATTAAATTAATTGAAGAATTTCCTGAACGATTTCGTCTACCAGGTGACAAATTAGAATCCACTCCTTTAGTACAACATCGAATACCTACAATAGATGATTTGCCAATTAACACTAGGCAATATCGGTTTCCACGAGTCCACCAAAAAGAAATAGCTCGTCAAATTTCTAATAAATTGGCAGATAAAATTATTGCACTTTCAAATTCTCCGTACAATTCACCAATCTGGATAGTACCAAAGAAACCTGATTCCGAAGGAAATCCAATGTGGAGAATAGTAATCGATTTTCGATATCTTAACGAAAAAACAATTGGTGATGCATATCCTCTTCCTAACATCACTGAAATTTTAGATCACTTAGGCGAAGCGAAATACTTTTCCACCTTTGATCTCGCTAGTGGATTCCAACAAATCGAAATGGATCCACGAGACCGCGCTAAAACAGCGTTTACTACACCTAATGGTCATTACGAGTATATTCGTATGCCCGAAGGGCTTAAGAATGCTCCCGCGACTTTTCAACGGCTGATGGACCAGGTATTGCGCGGATTACAGGGTGTGGAAGTATTTGTCTACCTTGATGACATTGTTGTTTACGCGAAAAATTTGGAAGAACACGAAAAGAAAGTCCGACGTCTGTTTACGCGATTAAATGATGCAAAATTAACCCTTCAACCAGACAAATGTGAATTTTTGAGAACCGAAGTCACATATTTAGGCCATATTATTAGTCGTTCTGGAGTAAGACCAGATCCAAAGAAATTAACAGCGGTAAAATATTTTCCCCGTCCTAAAAATCAAAAAAATGTACGACAATTTCTTGGACTAGCCGGATATTACCGCCGATTCATCAAAGATTTTGCAGCCAAAGCCAAGCCTCTTACAGAATTATTGCAAAAGAATGCTAAATTTGTATGGAAGAGAGAACATAAAAATAGTTTCAAAATTTTACGTAAAGCTCTGTGCAAGAGTCCTATATTGCAATACCCTGATTTTGATAAACCATTTACATTAACTACCGATGCATCGGATTACGCAATAGGAGCCGTACTCAGTCAAAATGTGGACGGACACGACTTACCGGTAGCTTACCTTTCGAGAAATTTAACGAAGCCGGAACAAAATTATTTTACCACGGAAAAAGAATGCCTAGCAGTTCTCTTTGCGATATTACATTTTCGACCATACCTTTACGGAAAAAAATTTACTTTGGTTAGTGATCACGAGCCTTTAAAATGGATAGATTCGATAAAAGATCCGGGACAACGATTAGTGCGTTGGAGATTAAAATTGCACGGTTATGAATACGAATTCGTACATAAACCTGGACGTCTAAATTCCAATGCAGATGCTCTGTCTCGAAATCCGGTAACAGAAATTAATACTAGTTCCGATTCCAGTTCTAAAGACACATCCGATAGCGATTCTGAATGTAATACTGGGATTTCAAAAATTTTGCCTATTAAGAAACCTCCCACTCGTAAAAATTTACCAACTCCGAGTACGTCCAGATCCATACCACCCGTTAAACCAAGTATCAGAAAAAGTAAGCCTACACTCCCAATAGATAAAAGTGCAATTGCAACGAGAACACGTTCCGCATTGCAACCGGGAAAATCAAAACCTCCCATTAATTACGCGGAATTAACTACAACAGAATCCTCGCAAAATTCCGAAGAGGAACCGCCTACTGAGGTAACCGATCCACCTGTATTCCGAGGTCGAAAAAGCGTGCTTCCTAATCTCAAATCACCAATATTGGTTCAAGAATTTCAACGCACCCTTTCCAAAGAAGTACTATCAGAAGACCAGTCCGAGGTTTTGGACACTACAGAGGATGAAGCTGCCGCGGCACCAACACCTGCCGAAGGCATAACAATAGAGGTTGCACCTCCATCCAATGATAGTGACGATAACGAAATCCACCTGGATACTACTCCACCCATTAGGCTACAGGAACTTCAGGAATCTTTTGATCGTTTTGACAAATCGCTGCAGGAGCATAGCGATATTCTGCAAAATTCATCCGACGAATCAGAACTAGAGACAGAAGATTCGGTCCTAGAAGATTTGGACAAACGCGCAGAGGACTTGTGGGCGCAATACAAATCGCGAGGTCAAGATAATGCCGAAGCGACTGGCGCTGAAGTAGGGCCTTCGAGATCCGAAATAGGGAGACCTCATTTGGAATCCATACAGGAAGAAGAAGAACCAAACAATGCTTCAAAATTTGATAACACCCTAATTCATCGTCCACCGCGCCGATCCATAATACCAACCCCGTTACCATCAAACAAACCGCTTGCACTATCTACACCTTATTCGAAAACGAACACAACGCTTTCTGATCCACCTTCCACTCCCAAACGTTCACTTGCTCCTGAATCAATGAACCATAGCAAAATTGACCAGTATCGACCGGGAATTCAAATAACGGAAAGTATACTTCCCGACATACTAACTTCACCGACCTTCTCCCGAAGCGCACGCGGAGAGAATATTAAACTTACTCGAAACAGTTTAACAAACATTCGCGAAAATTATGTTCATTTCATTTCTTCCGATGTGGAATTGGTAACTCCGATAAGTCGTTTGCTCGCAGACATAGGAGCTATAAGCATAGAGAATCTGCGGAATACAAAACCAAAAGAAGGCCAAGTACTCGTTACGTCAAGAGGTAAATACAAAATTTTCAGTGTAGTAATCAAAGAAAAGCATTATGATGATACTTCCGTCGCAAAATTAAGTAATGCTTTGAAAAATTTAAAACGTACACTTTTACAATCAGGTATAAAAACCTTTAGAATTTCGAAATCCGGTGAACTTACTGATACACTTCCGCAGGGTACACTAGTTGGTATCTTATTGAATATTTTTGCGGATAGCGATATCAAAATAACAGTGTGCACCGGAAACGTGCAGTTACCGCCCGAAGAACTCCGTCCGAAAATCATTTCGGAACTACATGAAAGTTTAATAGGAGGGCATAAGGGCGTAACAAAAACATACCAACGAATTCGAGAAAGATTTTATTGGCCATCGATGCGTAACGACATTCAAAATTTCATTAGAACATGCAATAGTTGTCAAGAAAATAAACTTGTTAGGACAAAAACTCGTGAACCCATGCTTATAACTGATACACCATTAAAGCCATTTGATAAAATATCCTTAGACACTGTGGGACCTCTTCCATTGACTCCTAGCGGTAACCGACACATTTTAACTATGCAAGATAATCTTACGAAATACTGCATTGCAGTTCCTGTACCGGATATAAAAGCAGAAACTGTAGCTCATGCGCTAGTCACGCATTTGGTTTTGCAATATGGGGCTCCACGCGCAATTTTAACTGATCAAGGTACCAGTTTCATTAATAAAGTGTTAAAAGAATTGGCAAATATTTTCAAAATTAATCATGTAACTACTTCTGGGTACCGCCCACAAACAAATGGTGCTTTGGAACGTAGCCATATAGTTCTAACTGAATATATAAAACATTACCTAAATGATTTTGATGATTGGGATAAAATAGTACCATTTGCAATATTTTCGTACAACACGTCTGTTCACGAAGGAACAAATTTCACTCCACATGAATTAGTATTTGGCGAAACAGCACGCTGTCCTAGTGCATTCCCTACAGACGAATCTCTACCAACGTATAACGGTTATCTTCGAGATTTATTAACGCGATTAACCGAGATGCAGACGTTGGCTGCACAAAATTTGATATCGGCTAAACATAAATCAAAATTATACTACGACGAAAAAGCGCGACCATTCCAAGGTAAAATTGGCGACATGGCACGCGTTTTAGTAGAAGTCAGGAAAGGTAAATTTGGAAGTCGATATCACGGTCCTTACAAAATTGTTGGGATTTTGGAAAAAAATAATATTATATTACAAAAGAAATCTGGCGAACGATTTGTAAAGCATGCAGATAAACTATTACTACACCACCGAAATGATTAGGCCTCAGTTTCCGATCTAATTGTAGAATAGAGTCAAATTAAATTAAGAAAATTGGTAACTTCTCTCTCTCTGTGATGACCTGGATCATGCTAACTTCCGCAAACCATCGGAGAACACATGAAACATCAAGAGTTCATTCGTTCTGGGATTGTATTTCGAAAAATTGCTCATCACGATTTGACCACCACCGACTGGCGGGATCTACCGAGTCGCTCTTCAGTTGTCATGAAGCCGATCACCGCTCCAGCAACTTACATCCTGCCGGAGTATGGCCCATGAATTGTGGACTGCGACCCACGGATTGCTGAGTTCTGCAGGATAGTATCAATCACTGTTTTCTATTGGGTACTTTGTATGCGATGCGCCATTATTATAAGATACATTGTTTTAGATAACGAATTGGTTCCCACGAACCTATGGCCACGGCTATTGACCTTGGTTGCGAAAAACTGTACAGCGCTGGAAGGATCGGATGTGACAACATTTCACGTATGACCATCGGCCTTTCAGGTGCTGGCAGTACCTGCAGGTCAATTCCTTGAGGGAACCTCTCAATTGGTCGCTACGCGAATTGTAGCGGCATCATACTTGAGACATTCTTGGCGGCCAATCCGAACCTACAGAGTTTTGGCGTTAAGAGCACCGATTTTCCTACATCCGAAAAACTCCACCACAATACATTGCAGAGCCTAACGAACATCAGACTGTCCAGATGGAATTCATGTCGTGAGTCCTGGAGCTAAATGCTGCGGATGGGTGGACAATGGACGAATTCATCGAGGAGACCAACGTCTAAAACCCATCATCATGGCTTAACATCGCCGGGTGTACCAACGTGCGAAGAGTTCGTGCTGGATGCATTAAGTGTATTGAAACAGTGTGCGAAATTATTGTACTCGGACGTCGGTGCTCGATTCCTTAAGGACTTGTCGTTTCTCGGGGAATTGACTTGTAGGGATAACCGGGGTGTATGATTGTGGTCTGGTTAGAAATTGTTCAAAAATAGCAATAGTGTAACATAGAAGGCTGCGTACATATAGGACGGCCTTTTATAGAATGCGTATACTCCGCCCTGCGTGGCGACCCTCACAATCATCGAATCGAAATCTATGTCAGCGGAACAAACGCGGTGCCTCACCGGGGTGGCAGACAGTTACTTCATGTTTTTATAAATTATACTCGGCACTCTAAATGTCCTTATACCTAGTTATCATCGGGACGATGATTTCAAGGGGGGAAGGGTGTTACGTGCCGACTACTTTTTCAAAATTAAAGATATTGACAATTGGTTCAACCATCACGTGTTATGGGAACTTCCCTCAATCAATTGCCGATTATCTGTGAATATTCTTAATAGTTGCAATCGAAATTAGTTTTAAGCCTGTCACGCCACGGCAAGTTCTCACGAAAGAGTATTATAAACGATCTTTCAACGCCGTCGACGTTCCTAGAATGCGCGCTGCGATAAGGTTTCGGAAACTTAAGCATTGTAGTAGACCATTTATATTTTACTTTCTTCTAAATTTCCATTACACCGTCATTGACAACTGATTCAACCATTGCGAGTTATGGGAGTTTCCCTCGATCAATTGTCAATGATCTACAAACTGAATTATAATAATAATTAAATGCAAGTTGTTACGCCACTGCGTTTCTTCCTTGAGAAAATCTTTCATCAGCATCGACGTTCTTGGAACGCCGGATGCGATAGCACTCGAAAACCTAAGCACTGCGAGGCTGGGAACGGTCCGAGGCGAGGACGGTTGGGCCCGTGTGCATGAGGTGCAGAGTCAGCAATTTGGCGGTCCTTGTTTCAAAGTCCCGAGTGCTCGGGCCTGCCCTGCGAAAGCTCGTGGCAGTCGCCTGTTAAGTCGCATAGTGCGTGGTCGATCTGTCCGAGGGACATCACTATTTGTTAAAGTAGTCTTGAGCCGGAGTTCCCGTGTTTCTTGTAGTGCGTGGAAGGACTCAGTCCCCGTAGAGACTTTAATACTTTTGCGTTTTTCTCCAGTTTAATCCTTAATTGTTTTAAAACCGTTTTATTTAATTAAACTTTAATATTCTCGCGTGTAACCAAAAACATTGTGAACCTTTTTTCGACATTCGTGTGTTGTGCGACACTCCTGCGCTTCACCATCTCGAACGCGGGACCCTCCAAGTCGTACAGAGAGAGAGAGAAGTCGTACAGACAGAGAGACAGAGAGAGAGAGAGTAAGCGACCCTTTACATTTTCTACCCTATATTGGTGAGCCCGTTATTTGTTACAATATTGTACGGAAGCAGCAGCTGATTCAACCACCTAGTGTGTTATGGGTTTACCCTCAATTAGCTGTTACTTTCCCTTCGGCGTGTGACGCGTTTTAAAATTGTCTTGTTTCAAATAATATAAATTGCGACCAAACTAATCATTCAAATAACTCGAGTGAACGTATAAGATTAAGAAAACCGCGATTATTGATCCAACCACTTCGTGGGTTGTGGGTTTCCCCTCGATCAATTATTGTTGGTCTGTTCAAATCCTCCTAAACGAGTCTAGGATTCTACATAATTGGATTCTTATTTATATATAATTTGGCGTAACACAAATCCATGTAATTTTCCCCATTTTGTACCACCTTTTCAAAACTCCTTTTATATATATATATTTTGTAATACATGGTATATTATTCCTTAATTTGTCTGATTTTGTTTCGAACCAGTCTCCTCTAAAATACCACATCCTGATTGGACAACCTGTACGGGTTGTAGACAAAAGCCGCGCCCCAAAACAATCCTGATTTTTGCGTAATAATCACTGATTATGTTAAAATTATAACTTTTCCCTTTAAAATTCGTTAAGCGTTACTTGAGGAAATTAGACTCAACCGCTCGGTCTCTTTCAAAATTAACGACAAGACACGATTATTGATTCAACCATTTAGTGTTGTGGGATTTCCCTCAGTCAATTTTTGTTGACTTGTTACTTGTTGATTGAACAACGCCCTCACGTAACAGCTAAACTGGTGTCAGAAGTGGGATTCTGCTTTTGTCAACCCCGTCCGTTGTGGTATTTTCTGAGACGTTCGAGATACAATACTGTACATATGTAAATTGGTATATGTGATTTGATTGTTACGCTTTATATTTTTGTTCGCTTGAAAGTTTTAGGAAAAATACCGTGATATCGACTTCTAATTTATTTTCAGCTTATTTATATATTTATATATTAAAATTTTAGCAAAATGGCTAACCCCAACGAAACTGCTAACGCGTCCGCGAATTTATCAGTTACAAATGCGATGATGACGTCTATGGCAGAATGCTTTGCTTTACAGCATGGGACATTGAATATTCCTTTCTTTAACGGGAGAAATATACCTTTGAAAGATTTCTTACAAGACGTACAAAACGGTGCAGTTTTCGTGCCGCCTGCGTCGGAAGGCCCGTTCGTAAAAGCAGTGCTTGGAAAATTACAAGGAGCTGCACGCGATAGTACTTTCGGAAAAACTTTTAATACCGTAAATGAATTAATTAAACATTTGAAAGCTCGATTCGCTCCCGGGAAAGATTATCCATACTACCATCATGAAATTGAAAATATCCGTATGCGCAGAAACGAAACTGTAAATGATTTCCATGATCGGCTTAATATCTTGGTTAGCGGAGCCCGACTCGCGCTGGAAGACTCGTATGGCGAAGACGCGGATAAGATGCTGCGCCCGATAAAGGATTGTGCGCTAGAAGCATTTATTCGGGGCTTGCCGGACGAGATAGCCAGGGCCGTGGACGCGCGCGATCCAAAAACCTTAGAAGACGCGCTAAAACATGCGACGCGAGTCGAAACGCGAATGAGGTCTGGAGTAATACCGACCGGAGATACAAATAGATTATTTCTCTCAAGGCAGGATGAGTCTCGTTCAAATTCCCCTGTTCAAGGTAATTCGCGTCAAAGCTTATTCACTTATCGCGATTCGCGAAATCAAAATTTTGGAGACTCTCGTTCGCGAAGCCCGAGTCCAAACGCAACTGGAAATTCAGATTATTCAAAATTTCCTACAGGTATTCTTAAACCACCGCGAAGTAACACGGAATCGAGTAGATATCCAGAACATGGATATCCTGCTTATTCCCCGTTTCCCTATATGGCTTACCCACCTTTTTATCAAATGCCTTATCCACCATACTATTCACCGTATCCACCGGATCCGCGTTTTCCGTCAAATTCGCCGTACGCACAAAATTCGACGGTTCCACAATTGGCACGGAGCACGAGTCCGATTCCCCAGTCGACGCAAATCACAAATCAAAATTCAAATTTTCAAAATAGTTTCAGAAATTCGAATTCCGATTCACGGAATTCCGTAGGATTTCGGGAGTCCAGACCATATTCACCAAACCAAAATCCTTCATACAATTCAAATCAAAATCGCTCGTACTCGCCAAACAAAAATCCTTCATATTCTCAAAATCAAAATCGATCATATTCGCCGAGTCAAAATTCGTCGGAACCACGAAACAATTCGGATTTAAACTCCCGAGTAACTCCTCGAACAGACGCGACGACGAGTTACCAAAATTCCGAGCGTCGCCCGTCGAACAATCAAACCTCAGAGCGTCGTCCGACAGTAAGATTTCTGGAAAGGGATCAACAATATTAAATTTGGGATGTAATGATGAATCGCCTGTTGTAAAATTAACCGCGGAACAATTACGATATAAAACTGCAACATTTTTGATTGATACTGGTGCTGACATAAATGTAATAAAATTAAATGCATTGCACGAGGATGTAACCGTCGACGTACGCGATTCTATCGAAATGAGAGGAATTACGGACGAAAGAATGGAAACATTAGGAACCACAATAGTATCGATTTTGAATCAACCTGTCCTATTTCATGTAGTAAGATCAAATTTTCCGATACATAGTGACGGTATTTTAGGAAAAGCCTATTTGAGGCAAGAAAAAGCTGAAATTTCATTTGCGCATAATACAATAGTTACACAAAGTCAACCAATTCGACCGATTCATTTTGTTGGCGAAACTCCTCCAGAGGAAGCACCTCCGAAAAATAGTACGCCGCGTGTTTATCGTATTAGTAGTCGTACCCGACAAGCAATCGCCATAGATACCATCGACTGTAATTTGAAAGAAGGATATTTACCACTGATTAAAACAATAGATGGAATTTATATTGGAGAAGCGCTGGTAAAAGTTAAAAACAACGTGTGCCATGTTCTCGCAATAAATACCTTGGAAAAAGATATTGAAATAGAAATACCGTCTCAAGAAATTTTACCTTTTGAATATCATAATTTTCCGGAAGAACGCGAATACTTCGATTCTGACTCTGAACAGCAAGAGTCACCGGTGTCAATGGACCGTGTAACCAGAATTTTATCAAAATTGCGTTTAGATCATTTAAATGACGAAGAAAAAGATCACGTAATTAAATTAATTGAAGAATTTCCTGAACGATTTCGTCTACCAGGTGACAAATTAGAATCCACTCCTTTAGTACAACATCGAATACCTACAATAGATGATTTGCCAATTAACACTAGGCAATATCGGTTTCCACGAGTCCACCAAAAAGAAATAGCTCGTCAAATTTCTAATAAATTGGCAGATAAAATTATTGCACTTTCAAATTCTCCGTACAATTCACCAATCTGGATAGTACCAAAGAAACCTGATTCCGAAGGAAATCCAATGTGGAGAATAGTAATCGATTTTCGATATCTTAACGAAAAAACAATTGGTGATGCATATCCTCTTCCTAACATCACTGAAATTTTAGATCACTTAGGCGAAGCGAAATACTTTTCCACCTTTGATCTCGCTAGTGGATTCCAACAAATCGAAATGGATCCACGAGACCGCGCTAAAACAGCGTTTACTACACCTAATGGTCATTACGAGTATATTCGTATGCCCGAAGGGCTTAAGAATGCTCCCGCGACTTTTCAACGGCTGATGGACCAGGTATTGCGCGGATTACAGGGTGTGGAAGTATTTGTCTACCTTGATGACATTGTTGTTTACGCGAAAAATTTGGAAGAACACGAAAAGAAAGTCCGACGTCTGTTTACGCGATTAAATGATGCAAAATTAACCCTTCAACCAGACAAATGTGAATTTTTGAGAACCGAAGTCACATATTTAGGCCATATTATTAGTCGTTCTGGAGTAAGACCAGATCCAAAGAAATTAACAGCGGTAAAATATTTTCCCCGTCCTAAAAATCAAAAAAATGTACGACAATTTCTTGGACTAGCCGGATATTACCGCCGATTCATCAAAGATTTTGCAGCCAAAGCCAAGCCTCTTACAGAATTATTGCAAAAGAATGCTAAATTTGTATGGAAGAGAGAACATAAAAATAGTTTCAAAATTTTACGTAAAGCTCTGTGCAAGAGTCCTATATTGCAATACCCTGATTTTGATAAACCATTTACATTAACTACCGATGCATCGGATTACGCAATAGGAGCCGTACTCAGTCAAAATGTGGACGGACACGACTTACCGGTAGCTTACCTTTCGAGAAATTTAACGAAGCCGGAACAAAATTATTTTACCACGGAAAAAGAATGCCTAGCAGTTCTCTTTGCGATATTACATTTTCGACCATACCTTTACGGAAAAAAATTTACTTTGGTTAGTGATCACGAGCCTTTAAAATGGATAGATTCGATAAAAGATCCGGGACAACGATTAGTGCGTTGGAGATTAAAATTGCACGATTATGAATACGAATTCGTACATAAACCTGGACGTCTAAATTCCAATGCAGATGCTCTGTCTCGAAATCCGGTAACAGAAATTAATACTAGTTCCGATTCCAGTTCTAAAGACACATCCGATAGCGATTCTGAATGTAATACTGGGATTTCAAAAATTTTGCCTATTAAGAAACCTCCCACTCGTAAAAATTTACCAACTCCGAGTACGTCCAGATCCATACCACCCGTTAAACCAAGTATCAGAAAAAGTAAGCCTACACTCCCAATAGATAAAAGTGCAATTGCAACGAGAACACGTTCCGCATTGCAACCGGGAAAATCAAAACCTCCCATTAATTACGCGGAATTAACTACAACAGAATCCTCGCAAAATTCCGAAGAGGAACCGCCTACTGAGGTAACCGATCCACCTGTATTCCGAGGTCGAAAAAGCGTGCTTCCTAATCTCAAATCACCAATATTGGTTCAAGAATTTCAACGCACCCTTTCCAAAGAAGTACTATCAGAAGACCAGTCCGAGGTTTTGGACACTACAGAGGATGAAGCTGCCGCGGCACCAACACCTGCCGAAGGCATAACAATAGAGGTTGCACCTCCATCCAATGATAGTGACGATAACGAAATCCACCTGGATACTACTCCACCCATTAGGCTACAGGAACTTCAGGAATCTTTTGATCGTTTTGACAAATCGCTGCAGGAGCATAGCGATATTCTGCAAAATTCATCCGACGAATCAGAACTAGAGACAGAAGATTCGGTCCTAGAAGATTTGGACAAACGCGCAGAGGACTTGTGGGCGCAATACAAATCGCGAGGTCAAGATAATGCCGAAGCGACTGGCGCTGAAGTAGGACCTTCGAGATCCGAAATAGGGAGACCTCATTTGGAATCCATACAGGAAGAAGAAGAACCAAACAATGCTTCAAAATTTGATAACACCCTAATTCATCGTCCACCGCGCCGATCCATAATACCAACCCCGTTACCATCAAACAAACCGCTTGCACTATCTACACCTTATTCGAAAACGAACACAACGCTTTCTGATCCACCTTCCACTCCCAAACGTTCACTTGCTCCTGAATCAATGAACCATAGCAAAATTGACCAGTATCGACCGGGAATTCAAATAACGGAAAGTATACTTCCCGACATACTAACTTCACCGACCTTCTCCCGAAGCGCACGCGGAGAGAATATTAAACTTACTCGAAACAGTTTAACAAACATTCGCGAAAATTATGTTCATTTCATTTCTTCCGATGTGGAATTGGTAACTCCGATAAGTCGTTTGCTCGCAGACATAGGAGCTATAAGCATAGAGAATCTGCGGAATACAAAACCAAAAGAAGGCCAAGTACTCGTTACGTCAAGAGGTAAATACAAAATTTTCAGTGTAGTAATCAAAGAAAAGCATTATGATGATACTTCCGTCGCAAAATTAAGTAATGCTTTGAAAAATTTAAAACGTACACTTTTACAATCAGGTATAAAAACCTTTAGAATTTCGAAATCCGGTGAACTTACTGATACACTTCCGCAGGGTACACTAGTTGGTATCTTATTGAATATTTTTGCGGATAGCGATATCAAAATAACAGTGTGCACCGGAAACGTGCAGTTACCGCCCGAAGAACTCCGTCCGAAAATCATTTCGGAACTACATGAAAGTTTAATAGGAGGGCATAAGGGCGTAACAAAAACATACCAACGAATTCGAGAAAGATTTTATTGGCCATCGATGCGTAACGACATTCAAAATTTCATTAGAACATGCAATAGTTGTCAAGAAAATAAACTTGTTAGGACAAAAACTCGTGAACCCATGCTTATAACTGATACACCATTAAAGCCATTTGATAAAATATCCTTAGACACTGTGGGACCTCTTCCATTGACTCCTAGCGGTAACCGACACATTTTAACTATGCAAGATAATCTTACGAAATACTGCATTGCAGTTCCTGTACCGGATATAAAAGCAGAAACTGTAGCTCATGCGCTAGTCACGCATTTGGTTTTGCAATATGGGGCTCCACGCGCAATTTTAACTGATCAAGGTACCAGTTTCATTAATAAAGTGTTAAAAGAATTGGCAAATATTTTCAAAATTAATCATGTAACTACTTCTGGGTACCGCCCACAAACAAATGGTGCTTTGGAACGTAGCCATATAGTTCTAACTGAATATATAAAACATTACCTAAATGATTTTGATGATTGGGATAAAATAGTACCATTTGCAATATTTTCGTACAACACGTCTGTTCACGAAGGAACAAATTTCACTCCACATGAATTAGTATTTGGCGAAACAGCACGCTGTCCTAGTGCATTCCCTACAGACGAATCTCTACCAACGTATAACGGTTATCTTCGAGATTTATTAACGCGATTAACCGAGATGCAGACGTTGGCTGCACAAAATTTGATATCGGCTAAACATAAATCAAAATTATACTACGACGAAAAAGCGCGACCATTCCAAGGTAAAATTGGCGACATGGCACGCGTTTTAGTAGAAGTCAGGAAAGGTAAATTTGGAAGTCGATATCACGGTCCTTACAAAATTGTTGGGATTTTGGAAAAAAATAATATTATATTACAAAAGAAATCTGGCGAACGATTTGTAAAGCATGCAGATAAACTATTACTACACCACCGAAATGATTAGGCCTCAGTTTCCGATCTAATTGTAGAATAGAGTCAAATTAAATTAAGAAAATTGGTAACTTCTCTCTCTCTGTGATGACCTGGATCATGCTAACTTCCGCAAACCATCGGAGAACACATGAAACATCAAGAGTTCATTCGTTCTGGGATTGTATTTCGAAAAATTGCTCATCACGATTTGACCACCACCGACTGGCGGGATCTACCGAGTCGCTCTTCAGTTGTCATGAAGCCGATCACCGCTCCAGCAACTTACATCCTGCCGGAGTATGGCCCATGAATTGTGGACTGCGACCCACGGATTGCTGAGTTCTGCAGGATAGTATCAATCACTGTTTTCTATTGGGTACTTTGTATGCGATGCGCCATTATTATAAGATACATTGTTTTAGATAACGAATTGGTTCCCACGAACCTATGGCCACGGCTATTGACCTTGGTAGCGAAAAACTGTACAGCGCTGGAAGGATCGGATGTGACAACATTTCACGTATGACCATCGGCCTTTCAGGTGCTGGCAGTACCTGCAGGTCAATTCCTTGAGGGAACCTCTCAATTGGTCGCTACGCGAATTGTAGCGGCATCATACTTGAGACATTCTTGGCGGCCAATCCGAACCTACAGAGTTTTGGCGTTAAGAGCACCGATTTTCCTACATCCGAAAAACTCCACCACAATACATTGCAGAGCCTAACGAACATCAGACTGTCCAGATGGAATTCATGTCGTGAGTCCTGGAGCTAAATGCTGCGGATGGGTGGACAATGGACGAATTCATCGAGGAGACCAACGTCTAAAACCCATCATCATGGCTTAACATCGCCGGGTGTACCAACGTGCGAAGAGTTCGTGCTGGATGCATTAAGTGTATTGAAACAGTGTGCGAAATTATTGTACTCGGACGTCGGTGCTCGATTCCTTAAGGACTTGTCGTTTCTCGGGGAATTGACTTGTAGGGATAACCGGGGTGTATGATTGTGGTCTGGTTAGAAATTGTTCAAAAATAGCAATAGTGTAACATAGAAGGCTGCGTACATATAGGACGGCCTTTTATAGAATGCGTATACTCCGCCCTGCGTGGCGACCCTCACAATCATCGAATCGAAATCTATGTCAGCGGAACAAACGCGGTGCCTCACCGGGGTGGCAGACAGTTACTTCATGTTTTTATAAATTATACTCGGCACTCTAAATGTCCTTATACCTAGTTATCATCGGGACGATGATTTCAAGGGGGGAAGGGTGTTACGTGCCGACTACTTTTTCAAAATTAAAGATATTGACAATTGGTTCAACCATCACGTGTTATGGGAACTTCCCTCAATCAATTGCCGATTATCTGTGAATATTCTTAATAGTTGCAATCGAAATTAGTTTTAAGCCTGTCACGCCACGGCAAGTTCTCACGAAAGAGTATTATAAACGATCTTTCAACGCCGTCGACGTTCCTAGAATGCGCGCTGCGATAAGGTTTCGGAAACTTAAGCATTGTAGTAGACCATTTATATTTTACTTTCTTCTAAATTTCCATTACACCGTCATTGACAACTGATTCAACCATTGCGAGTTATGGGAGTTTCCCTCGATCAATTGTCAATGATCTACAAACTGAATTATAATAATAATTAAATGCAAGTTGTTACGCCACTGCGTTTCTTCCTTGAGAAAATCTTTCATCAGCATCGACGTTCTTGGAACGCCGGATGCGATAGCACTCGAAAACCTAAGCACTGCGAGGCTGGGAACGGTCCGAGGCGAGGACGGTTGGGCCCGTGTGCATGAGGTGCAGAGTCAGCAATTTGGCGGTCCTTGTTTCAAAGTCCCGAGTGCTCGGGCCTGCCCTGCGAAAGCTCGTGGCAGTCGCCTGTTAAGTCGCATAGTGCGTGGTCGATCTGTCCGAGGGACATCACTATTTGTTAAAGTAGTCTTGAGCCGGAGTTCCCGTGTTTCTTGTAGTGCGTGGAAGGACTCAGTCCCCGTAGAGACTTTAATACTTTTGCGTTTTTCTCCAGTTTAATCCTTAATTGTTTTAAAACCGTTTTATTTAATTAAACTTTAATATTCTCGCGTGTAACCAAAAACATTGTGAACCTTTTTTCGACATTCGTGTGTTGTGCGACACTCCTGCGCTTCACCATCTCGAACGCGGGACCCTCCAAGTCGTACAGAGAGAGAGAGAAGTCGTACAGACAGAGAGACAGAGAGAGAGAGAGTAAGCGACCCTTTACATTTTCTACCCTATATTGGTGAGCCCGTTATTTGTTACAATATTGTACGGAAGCAGCAGCTGATTCAACCACCTAGTGTGTTATGGGTTTACCCTCAATTAGCTGTTACTTTCCCTTCGGCGTGTGACGCGTTTTAAAATTGTCTTGTTTCAAATAATATAAATTGCGACCAAACTAATCATTCAAATAACTCGAGTGAACGTATAAGATTAAGAAAACCGCGATTATTGATCCAACCACTTCGTGGGTTGTGGGTTTCCCCTCGATCAATTATTGTTGGTCTGTTCAAATCCTCCTAAACGAGTCTAGGATTCTACATAATTGGATTCTTATTTATATATAATTTGGCGTAACACAAATCCATGTAATTTTCCCCATTTTGTACCACCTTTTCAAAACTCCTTTTATATATATATTTTGTAATACATGGTATATTATTCCTTAATTTGTCTGATTTTGTTTCGAACCAGTCTCCTCTAAAATACCACATCCTGATTGGACAACCTGTACGGGTTGTAGACAAAAGCCGCGCCCCAAAACAATCCTGATTTTTGCGTAATAATCACTGATTATGTTAAAATTATAACTTTTCCCTTTAAAATTCGTTAAGCGTTACTTGAGGAAATTAGACTCAACCGCTCGGTCTCTTTCAAAATTAACAACAAGACACGATTATTGATTCAACCATTTAGTGTTGTGGGATTTCCCTCAGTCAATTTTTGTTGACTTGTTACTTGTTGATTGAACAACGCCCTCACGTAACAATGCTAAGCGAAATTTTGCGTGGTCACTTATTTTGGGCAGAAGCTATTAAATACGAACTAACGCGAGCCATGATGGACGAGCAAACTGTAAGTAATAATATATAAAACTACTATACTATTCATATAATACTCATAGCAGAGTTATCGTTATTCATAATCTTGAAGCGGTGCGTGAGAATTTATCTTTATTCGTTAGTTTTATTCGTGAGAAATTTATTCGTGATTCGTGAGATTAATTCGTCACAGGATCCTTTATCATGGAGCATTTAGTTCGGGGGAAATCTGAATTCATTCATTGTCACAAATAAAACTAACGAATGGGCATGTAAACTACAACATTTTGAATGTCTTTGGTAGCCACTTTGCCTACGTTAAGTAAACATATATATCCAATAATTGTATAGCAAGTAAAACAACAAGAAAATATTAGATAGACACGTTGAAGCATATTCTAACTTGTAACGCCAACGATTAGAAACATAAAACACATCTGAGTTAAAATATGCTTCTATATATCCAATATCTTGTTGTCACAACAAGATATTAGACACGTTGAAACATAATATTTTATTAACTTATAACACCAACGATTAGAAATATCAAACATATCTAAGTTGAACGTAATCGAATATGTAAACTACCGCATTATGAAAGTCTTTAATAGGCACTTTGCCTACATTAAGTATCAGTGAACGTTGACCGTAACTGTATAACAAGTAATACAACAGGAAGATATTAGACACGTTGAAGCATATTCTATAACTTGTAACGCCAACGATTAGAAATATGAAACAAATCTGAATTAAAATATGCTTCTATGTATCCAATATGTTCTTGTTGTATTATTTGTTGTACAGTTACGGTCTGCATTCACTGATACTTAACGTAGACAAACTGCCTATCCAAGAATTTTATAATGTGTAGTTTACATGTTCGTTTACGTTCAACTCAGATATGTTTGATATTTCTAATCGTTGGTGTTATAAGTTAATAAAAATATTATGTTTCAACGTGTCTAATATCTTCTTGTTGTAACAACAAGATATTGGATATATAGAAGCATATTTTAACTCAGATGTGTTTTATGTTTCTAATCGTTGGCATTACAAGTTAGAATATGTTTCAACGTGACTAATATATCTCCTTGTGGTATTACTTACTATACAGTTACTATCTCCTTCCACTGATAGTTAACGTATGACTTTCTTTCTTCTATCATACGCCACTTTTATGAACTCTTGATCTTTTTTACTAATTAATTGTTTATTATTTTTTTTTATTTAGAATGCACAGGAGGACGCCCTACTGGCTAGTAAGTTTTATTATGATAAACTTACAGCAGAATTAATTAATTAATAAAAAAAGTTTATATATACATTTATTTTAATTTATTTTTTCAGATTGTGACGGTGATGATAGCATGGAGGTTGACGGTGCCAGTAATTCGGCTGCCACGACAAACGGTATTATTAATTCTTAATACTTTTAATTAATTAGATATCTTTTTTAGTTCAACTAGATATCTTTTTGCTCGAGGTTAATTTTTTTTAAATATTGTATTGTCATCCAAACAATTGGATAGTTGGAACTTGGAAGTGGGTTAAATTTGAGGTCCCAGATTTGAACCATACACGGCTGATTTCTTTCCCTCCGACTAAAGTCCCGATCAGTCAGTCGCCAGTTCGATGCTAGGTGGTATTTAACTGTCGCGCGAGTTTCTTTACGCTTTTGGATCCTATGGTCAAGTGACTGAAGGTTTGACGCGGCAATGCCGCAAAAGCGGTAAAGCGACAAATTCATTCTGTACCTAGTCCTTTAAAAGTGATCGTGAGTATATAGAGATGGAGTGCAAACTCACTAACAGTGATATATCACTGTGATCGCAGAATCACGATCACGGTCTTGATTTAACATAAATTTAATTCAAATCACGACTGTGATTCTGATTTTTTTACCTCAACTGAATTTGCTCCCTGTGAATACTGTGATCGTAATTCTTGCTCATGATTAAATTATTTTTTATAAAATACTTCAATATAGCTTGTGTTACAGACCAAACGTGTTAATTCAGCGAATATATATATACATTCATAAATAGTCAATTTATGCACGTACTGATTTGATTGGCTAAAGTATTCACATATACATTATACTTTTTAACTAAAGTGAAGAAATATTCATTAATTTAAATAGATCAAGAACGATTACATTAGTTCAAAAAATACAACTGACATTCTGTAAGCACAGTGAGGACTTGAGAATATTTCGAGAGAAATTAGAAATTGGGGTTACCTATGTGGCGCGTGCAAAGAGCAGTTATGCTTTCCACCAATCAGATCACAAAAATCGCGAATAACTGCCACTTCTGGCAGTTAATCGGTGCCCGAACCTCCGGTAAAGTTAACTTGGAGATTAACTGGCAGATCACTCTTAATCAGAGGGAAAGAAACAGGCATGTGTCAGTTATGTGGAACATAACTCTAATCCGAAGATTACCGGAGGTGAAGAAATCGGCCGACAAACATACAAACAAACAGAGGATTGAAGCTGGATAAAATTATTTAAAAATTGTGCACTTTAGCCCATGTCAAGGAGCCATCGAAACCATCAACTGTACCCGAGCCACAGCAGCCTGCACAGGGCCCGGCCACGGCACGCGGTATTAATTCTCAATACTTTAATTAGATAAAAAAATTAGTAGAAAATTAATCATTGCATAATTTTATTGAAACAAGTTTAAAAATTAAGATAGATTTTCATAAAAATGAACCATATTTGAACATTAATTATTTACATAACAGATCAAATAAAAGTGACTCTAATTATTTTATTTTTCCAATTACAGGAGGATATGCAACGCGCAGACATAAAAGGAGTGGCTGGAGGGTGAGGGCCCGACAAAACCAATGGGCCGCCCTCCAGCTGGCGCGGGAGCAAGCGCGGAGCCTGCGCGCCCAGGCTCAAACGGTGAAGACAATAATATTTGAACAGTGCCGTGGCTGGGTCCCTGGCCGTGGCCGTGGGCGGCTGTAATGTAAAAAAACAATATTTTTAAAATATTTTTATATGTAAAAATAAATATGTAAAATAATTATTTTAATAATTTTAATAAATAACCATACCTTCCCACTCGCAGGCTTCCAGATAATTTGTCAATTTAAAACTTTAACAATATGAGTAGAAACACTTTCATTATTTTGCGTTTTTAAATAATTCTTATTCATCGACAATTTGACCTAGCCTAGCCACGCAAAGTATTTAACTTCCAGGCCGCGGACATCTAGACAAATGTCTTTCCACTTTCGTTGTTTCACTACTATCGTGATTGAACAAATGTAATTTTGCACGGAAGAAGAATTTGTTTGGAAGCAGTTGTATTGACTTTCTTCATTATGTTTGAATTTCAATTATCATAATTATTGCAAGGATCTTTCAGATTTTTCCATCCTGTGAAATGTGTTTTATTATATCTTGAAATTGAAATGATTTTTTTTTAACATCTTGGTAATAATTTGAAAGAAATAAATTCTTTATTTATTTTACTAGGGGGGCTTGGCCCCCCTAGCGCCTTCGGCGCCCAGCCCCCCGGGGCTCGCTTCGCTCGCCCCTTCGTTACTGGTACACCTTTGGTAAAACTCACAGTTTCGTTAAGCAATCGGCGTTCCCTAAATTTTCACATACGTTCTGTAGATGTTGTTGTTTGCGGTTCTAATGGCGATGCAACCCATTCCGCTCGCAAATCTTGACGCCGTTTCCTACTGTCTCTTTTTCGTTCAGCTGGTGTTTTCGTTCTCTTCTTAAAAGACGATGTTCCCTGTTCTTCCTGTAGCTGTCCTGGTCATTCCCGAAATTCTCCGGCACGCCGTGCGGATTTTTTCATAGGATTTTTTATTACAGTAAACCTTTACCGCATCTGAATGGTTTACAGTAAATCTTTTACGCGTCTGAATGGTTTACAGTAACCTCGTTACAGAAAACGTGACACAGAAAACGTGACATAGAAAACGTGACATAATCGATTAAAAACAATTGAAGTCGACACATTATGATTTTATAGTTATAGGGTAGTGTCACGTCCTAAATGGGAATGTATCGCAAACGAAACTCGATCGAGGTGGCGCTCTGATCGGAGTGCCCAAGATGGCGTCTGAGCATGCGCGTGATGACGCCGCGACGTCAAACCAATCAACGCCAAGATGAGTTTGGCTTAATAAACACTATACACGAATCGACGCAAGCGCAAAGCCAAGCTCATCTTGGGGTTGATTGATTTGACGTCACGGCGTCATCACGCGCATGCTCAGACGCCATCTTGGGCACTCCGATCAGAGCGCCATGTCGACCGAGTTTCGTTTGCGATACATTCCCATTATGGAAGACCCGTCAACAGAGGCGGGAATATTTAAATGACAATAAATAAAGGTTCGTCACTGAGGGTAGCTCGTCAGGTCGAATACACGGCCTCTAACGCCCACCACTCAATGATAATCTAGACTTAGACTCGACTAAACGAAGGAGGGATTAGTTAATCACCAAGTTACTGAATAAACTAATTTATTTAGAATAAGATTTTAATCTTACCTTAATTATATATAATAGAGGAGACGAGAAGTGGTTTACAATTTGTTCTTGTTTAAAATAACTTATTCACTACTTATCAAACAGTAAAAGAATGAGCACGACGAAAAAACAGACTGAATTAACTATTGAAGTCCCATCGACTGACCCAGCGATCCCTCCGGTCTTATTTATGTACTTTTGATCAAGAGCGCCAATTATGGTGGTGTTACGTTCGGAACGTAAAATTTTTCTTTTTGGTCAGGGTATGGTTCAACAACGCCTAGCGTTATGGGAAATCCCTCGTTGATCATACTCCTGCCCATTAATTAATATTATTTTTGATAGAACAAAATCCCTTTCCTGGAGCGTCGTCGTTTCGACGTATTGCCGTCCCGCGATACAGATAAGGCGGTGCCAACGCAGCGGCGATCTCACCAGAGAGTCGCGTTCGAAACGACCCAGTGATTCTCCTTCTGTACCGAATCCGTCCTGTGTAAGCGGCAGGGGTGCGTTTCAACAATGCCTTGCAGCATTGTGGGAGAACCCTCGTTGAGAACACCTCTGACCGCCGCGTTAAACATTGTAACATAATCAGTAACGGCTACAGCGGGAATGCGCAGACTGGATCATTTCTCAGAAGACTGACAGAATTGTATACTCTACATCCGGTGCAGGGAACCGCGCCTTCCCACGGTTTTGTCGCTTGCGTGAATTATTAATTAATTAAAAATTGTTGTTAAAATTGAATACCCAACACAATTTCTGATAGTCCAACGACTGTGGGATTCCCCTAGTCAGAAATTGTGTATATGAAATTATGCACATTGAGAGAGCGGCCCTCAGCCGTGCGAAATTGTATGGTTTTCGATATGTGGAATGTCATATTTTCCTGTGCATACGAATATCGATCATATATTAAATCGGGAATCTGATGGATGAACGTGAACATACACACACACACACCGCCTCGTTAAGTAGACGGGCCCATGGTAACGCGGCCGAGCGATAAAATGCAGCGTAAGCATTTTCGGTACGGACCCACTCTGGTCGCTGCCGAGAGCGTGAAGCTGCGACACTCTGTGGCGATAAATCGTGAGGTGCGTGTCGCTGGGTCCGCAAGTGTCTTAGCGCTAGAGTTCCCGGGTTATAGTGAATCCGCGTGAAAGACTCGACTTTGCGAAACAAAATCATTCATTAACTTTGCGAAACAATTCTTTTTATTAATTTTTGAAACACTTCTTATACTAAACTCTGTGAAATAACTTATTCTTTTAAACGATTTATTCTAACTTCAAATTGTGTTCCATGTTATAATTCAATTTGCGTGTGTTTTATCTACAATCAAGTGTGTGCGTGTTCGCGTTTCATCCTCTTTTCTGATTCAGGTATACCGGCTATCAGAATTATCCAAAATCCAAAAGGAAACGGAATCCAAGTTATATTGTCATTTACATTACTGTGACTGTCTGGTGAGTTGCACCCTTTACCTCTTCTGTACATTTCGTTTATCTCTGTTAAAATTACTGCGTGTTTAACGACAATTTCTGACAGTCAAATGATTGTGGGATTTCCCTAGTCAGAGGTTATCTAAAACCACGAGTACCCTAACTTGTAAAATTATTGATTGACTGTCCACATTCAGTTATGTTATATGCATTACGTTCGTCCAATATTTAAGATTAAAGCTTTATTATCCATTAAATTATACTCATTAATCACCTGTCTGATTCCTTTGAAAAGACCCGTATGGGTCTAGAGCACCAACGATCCCAAAAATCTACCCCTTATCCTTCTGATAAGGTATTTAGATAATTAAACAAAATAATTGACTGTTACGAGTGCGGCGAGCCTCCTTGCCATTACCTAAATAAAGACGACAAGTTCTGATAATCGAATGATTGTGGGATATCCCTGATCAGAATTTGGCCATCTAAAACGCGCCGCTCGAACACAAAGGCCGCGGCACGTAACAGTGGGGTTCGCTTGGTGACAGTCGATCGATATTTTATTAGCGCACCGCGACTGACGATCTGAACACCCCCCGGGTCGCCCCCCGCGATCCGTGGAATCATCTTCCACGCATAGCGGTTGCTATCCGGGTAAATGTAATTTGATCTAACAAATCGATTTAATAAATGATGAGTGTAATAATAGCATGAAATTAATCGCATATAAAGCTATTCCTGATTCTAAAATCAAATTGACCGCGGCCATAAACTAAGAATAAGTGAGATACCACTTCTTCTCTGTTTTCCAAATTCTACGTCATACGGTGCATGTAACAGTAGATATTATACATATACATGAAACTGTATTATATATTATGCATATACATGAAAATGTACTTATTACATTTGCTCGTGCAGCAGAATTTGTGTGTACATAATCTGACGTAGATCACACTGCATCATCTTCTGCTTCGATTATCTGTAAATATATAAAAGCCACATTTTTTTTAGTTATATAACTTACCGTAGAACTTATTATGATATAGAAATAGAGTGGTCTTTTACTATAGTAAGTGTAGAGGTATAAAGGAGGTGACAGTGTACGGTAGAAAGTCTTGTTGCAAGTAATTTAAATAAATACTAATGGTAATTTAGCGAAAATGAACGAAGAGATTAAATATTTTTATTGGTGTTGGTTTAGTATATTTATTGGTGAATTGAAATATTGTTAATGGAAAACTAATAAAATTAATGACTAGCGTGGGAACTACTGTGGATTTTAATAAAGTATTGCGAAAATTTCACTCCCAAAAGATTGGACAGTGTCAAGCGAGATGCGTTTTCAGCGTACATCGCAAGCAGTCCACCATAATCAACAGACGCGGTCGCGTCTGGAAGCTAATCTTCCCCTTCCCCCTCTACCTATAGGCACACTGAGCGACCACGTATCTATACACGAATGATCGCGAAATTGACAGGTCTCCGAACCAATTTTGGTCTTTTATCTTGTTTTATGACATAATCCCGGTGTTTTTACATGATTAAGCGAATCATTTTTTTTTTTCGAACCCATATGTCGTTTTACTTAATGTATCAAGCTATTTGTCTAAAAGATATAAGATTTAATGAATAATTAAAATTAAAAAAATGATACTTTTTTCACTCAGACGTTTCGTGACGTCACGACACTTGACGCCAGTAGATGTCGCCATTCTCGTTTTACTTCTCCAATTGACGCGGGCAGATGTCGCCTTTCGTAAGCTGAAGTTATCCGGAATGGTTTTGCTTAAAATGCGGTTGCGCAGTTGACGAAAAAGGCAAAAAGTCGCTGCGTTCGGGTCTCTAGTAAATGTCACCTCGCTGTCACTCAATTTTAACCTGCCTGTGACAGTTATCAGAAGTTTTGAAATGTCACGAGTTTGTCCACCATATAGGACATTGAATTATTGTCTCAATTAACAAGGTAAGTCGCTATATTATTTGTTATACAGTTACGGTCTTAGTCCACTGATACCTAACGTATGACTTTCTTCTATCTTACGCCACTTAATGAACTCTGGATGTTTTTTTTGGTTAATTAATTGTTTTTTTAATTTTTGTAGAAAATGCGGGAGGCTGCCCTACTTGTTGGTGAGTTTTATTTACGATAAGCTTACAGAAGATTTAAATAATTTAAAAAATTTATATATTTCAAATTCTTTTTTCCAGACTCGAATGATGCCGGCAGCGATCAAGGTGCCGAGAACGGCGGCGTCGCCACCACCACCACAGCAGCCGGCGATAAACGGTATTAATTCTTAATACTATTAATTATTACTTTTTATCTTTTAACAATATAATAAAAATTGTTGACTGTAGCTTATATATCAGGGGAGCCCAGCACCACCACCACCACAGGGCCCGGCCATTGGGCCACCCTCCAGGCGGTACAGGCAGTGATGTCTGAACGGTGGGTTTTCGCCAGAGTTGGTCTAGCTCAGGCATGGAACTAAGTCGTCGCCTGGCCTCCGATGCCGGGCGACGTCCTCGATGACCCCGTTGCCGGTGCGCTCTGGTTCCGCGGCGCGTTGCAATCTATCTGCGATGCCACTATGCCGCGGACCGGACCGCCGGGTGGGGGTCGGAGGACGGTGTACTGGTGGTCCGCCGAGATCGCGGATCTCCGCGCGGCGAACCTCGTGGCCAGACGCCAGTACACCAAGGCCCGTCGTCAAGACCGCCGACGGGTCTCGGAGGAACGGCTCCGCGAGCTGCGCTCCGCCTTTTCGGCGGCGCGCCTCGAACTTCGCGGAGCCATAGCCCGAGCTAAGGATCAGTCCTGTCGGGAATTCGTCGCGACCCTCAACGAGGACCCTTGGGGGCGCCCGTACAGGGCCGTGTCTATCAAACTCGGTCCTTGGGCGCCCCCCGTCACGGAGGGCCTCGATCCCCGGCTCCTAGAACAAGTTCTAGAGGCGCTTTTCCCCCCTCCCCCGGTACACGGGGAGGGTGGCGCCGACGAGACCGGGGATCCATGGTTGGCCAGGGGCGCGGATACCGCCGACGCCCCTGGGGTCAGCGGCGAGGAGCTCGCGTCCTCGATCGCGCGTATGCGCGAGAGGAACGCGGCTCCGGGTCCCGACGGAGTGCCCGGGCGAGTGTGGGCCTACGCCTTGAGCGCCCTAGGTGCCGGTCTCAGGCGTCTCTTCGACGCCGTCCTGAGAACCGGCAGGTTCCCCCCTGCGTGGAAGGAAGCGAGGCTGGTCCTCCTCCGGAAGCCCGGTAGACCCGCGGAGTCACACTCGGCCTACAGGCCGATATGCCTCCTGGACGAGGCGGGCAAGCTCTTGGAGCGCATCATTACTGCCCGCCTGTGCGCGCACCTGGAGGCCGTGGGCCCGGACCTGTCCGACCGCCAATTCGGCTTCAGGCGGCAGCGATCGACCGTAGACGCCATCTTACTGGTCCGATCGTTGTCGCGCCGAGCGGCCGAGGGAGGCGGTGTCAGCGTGGCTGTGTCGTTGGACATAGCCAACGCGTTCAACACCGTCTCCTGGGCGGCGATCGAGCGGGCGTTGCTGTTTCACAACGTCCCGCTCTACCTTCGCCGCCTGGTCCGGGACTATCTCCGCGGCCGGGTCGTGTCGTACGTCGGCCGGGAGGGTGACGGGGTGGCTCCGGTGCACCGCGGGGTTCCGCAGGGGTCGGTTCTAGGGCCCCTGCTATGGAACCTGGCCTACGACGCGGTGCTGCGGGTCGAGATGCCGTCGCCGGGGGTGTCGTTGGTATGTTACGCCGACGACACTCTGGTGGTGGCTTCCGGGCAGAAATGGAGGGACGCGATCAGCCTCGCTGAGAGAGCACTGCGACGCGTCGTCACCTCGATCGGGACGCTCGGTCTGCGAGTCGCCTTGGAGAAAACCGAGGCGATGTGGCTCGCGGACAGGGTTGGGAGCGGTGTCCCCAACAGAGCGTCCCTGATGATCGGGGATGCCTGCATCAGGGTCGGCCGATCGATGAAGTATCTCGGTCTGACCCTGGATACCTACTGGCGATTCACGAGCCACTTCAAAACCCTCGCCCCCAGGTTGGAGAAGCAAATATTCGCCTTTCGGCGAATCATGCCCAACCTGGGAGGTCCGCACGAGGGTGTTCGGCGTTTGTATGTGACGGTCGTTCGGTCCATGGCGCTGTACGGCGCGCCTGTTTGGGCCGGCGACCTGGAGGGCTGCCGCGTTGGCCGTGAACTCTTGGCCAGAGTTCACCGCCGAGTAGTCCTCCGAGCCGTGCGAGCCTATCGCACGGTGTCGCATGCCGAACTGTCCGCTCTGGGTGGGTCCCCCCCATTCCACCTGCTCGCGGAGATGCAGGCGGAGGTTTACTTCGCCGTCCGAGATCTCCGCGAAGCTGGGGACCCAATGGCAGACGGACAAGAAGTGGCGCGGGTCCAGGCCCGGCAACGCATGCGGGCCAAATGGCTCGACTGGCTAGCCCTCCCCGAACATCGGAGGGGTCGCGTTGTCGGGGCGCTTCTGCCCATTATGCAAGAATGGGTGGAGCGCGGGTATGGCAGGCTAACCTTCCACCTGACGCAGATAATCACAGGAGTCGGCTGTTTCGGCTCCTATCTGCGTCGCATCGGGCGGGAGGAGACGTCGCGGTGCTTCAGCTGCGACTCGGGCGACGAGGACACGGCCGACCACACTCTGGCCAGATGCCAGGAGTGGCAGGACGATCGGTGTGCTCGAGGCGCAGCTGGGCCCCGATCTCTCGCTACCGACGGTCGTGCGTCGGATGGCGGGAGACGGGGCGAGTTGGAAGGCCGTCTCCGAGTTTGCGGAGGCGGTCATGCGGGAGAAGGAGGATGCGGAACGGGAGCGCGAAATAACGGGCCACCCGTCCCGTCTCGCGGCCCCCAGATGCCGGGGGAGAAGGGGCAGATGACGCGGCGCCGGGGGAGGTCAGGCGGTGACGTGAGCTAACGCGTGACCCCGCTCCCCGACGGCGAGTCTCCGGGTCTGGGGGGCCCTTTTCAGGGCCAGTTTCGGGAGGGTGGTGGCCGGGCCACGCGGTGCCGTCGGGGTCGCGTCGTGAGAGGTCGCGACGCCCGACGGCGGAGTTAGAGTCAGGGGTCCTCGTTCCAGGGGACCCCACCGGGGGGCAGCCGAACACCTGCTGCCCCCCCCCCCGGGAGCCGCGCCATTGGCGCCGTTTATGGATTAGCGCGCTCCCGCGTTAGTAGCGATCGAGCAGCAGTAGGGTGAGTTCGGCGGTCAGCGGTCCAGCCGACCTTGTGCCGACTCCCCGCCCGGCCGCGGCCCTTCGGGCCGCGCCCCGGGTAGCCGCTCGATCGCGGGGGTCGCGGGGTGGGAGTGTCGGGGGACACTCTCACCCCCTAACAACATCATGCGACCCCCCAGAAGAGACGACGCGGGCGTGTGATCCGCCCGCGTCGTCGGCGACTCGGGAAGACCCCGCCGCTATGCGGGGTTGTAGGGCGCGGAGTTCGTACCAGCGCTGAGGGGAGGGCAAGCGAACGTATCGCTAGTTTGCTCTCGCGTCAAGTCCCTCCCCTCGTGCGCGCGACTCCGCGCCCGAGGAAGATCACCGTGGAGTTTTAGTGGGTGCAAGCCCCCACGCAACCCCCGGGGGCGGGGTATCCGTTAGGGATTTCTCCACGTCAAAAAAAAAAAAAAAAAGGCATGGAACTAAAGTGAACGCAGCGGCCGTTTTTCGGAGGCAACGCCTCCTTTCTCCCGCCGCGCATCTTTGTCCCCGCGGCGGGCCTAGGAGCTTCGAGCGCCTCAGACCCGTACCATATGAACCGCGCGTGGCGCATTGGGGCGACATTGTATCAATAATGTCTTGTCAACGCGCCACGCGCGGTTCACGTGGTGCGGGCCTGAAGCGTTCCACGAACCTGGGCCGCCGCGGGGGCCAAGACGCGCGGCGGGAGAAAGGTTTTGTCTACTAGGGTCCGAAGGTCCTCGCTCGCAGCGAGATAGCAAAACAGTGGGGTGGGTACGTCTGTCCCGATAATCCGAGCCCTTGTTCATTCTTTGGACACATTATGTTGTCTCTACCCTTAGCACAAATCCACTCTTTTACCAGAAGTTGTACGTTAAGTTGTAACTTAAAAGGGGCTTTTATATATTTACAGATAATGGAAGCAGAAGAGATTTAGAAAAAATTAACCCTGCTGCACGACCACATGCAAGAAGCACATTTTCATGTTTAATTTTAGAGATTAAGAAATATGTATGTTCACAATCAAATTTTATTATAAATATGGAAAAATGTATAAATTTGAGGGAAAAAAAATAAATTGGTACATAGGTACACCATATTTACGTAAATACATGTATTTCTCTACATTAGACTATGGATTTAAACTCATTAATTTTATTTATTGACTCATGTATGAAAGAAGCTACAGTATTGTCTCCCGGAAAATTCGCTGGTGGGGACCGGCGTTGAGCTCGTTTCGTGAACAGAGCCCTAATTTCGGGTGGTCGTTTCTCGCTTCTTTCAGGCCGAAGGGAGGAGCGAGATGAAACGCTTTGCGGCGGGCGTGCGTGATCAACGCAATGCAAAGGACGGAGTGTCAGGTGTCCGGAACATTGAGTTCTATACTAACTGGAGAGTAGGAAGAAGAAGGATACATTTACCCACTATTTTCATTTTTCTCTGATCGCTGTCGCCTCTACTTCTTCCCACTGATGTTCACACTCCAGTTAGTATAGAGCTCAATGGTCCGGAAGACGGAATGAGACAAACCATCAAATGGTAAAGAAGATGCTTGCTCTGACCGACGGGCATGTGAGCCTGGGGTCTCGCGAAACACAAAACGAAGCGGGCGACCAGGGCTCACTTCATTTTCGTATTGGCAGATTGACCGAGACAATCCTGGCATTCGAAAATTCTTCATTATTTTCTTACATGTTAGTGTGCTTCATTATTATTAAACGAACATATTTTCAATGAATAGAACAGATTTATGTGCAGTCAAATAGTAGTCTGGGCTGATTTTTATTAACCTGTATCTTTATTGAGATGTGAATCCTTTTAATTTTAGTATCAAGTCCTTTGGAAGGTCATTCCATTCTTTTCACGGAAATAGCACAAATATTATATTTGGTAAGTGACCTTTACATTTATTTATAATAATACGTACGGTAGTAGTGTTCATTACAAATTTTTTGTTTTTTACAGGTTGGAATATTCCAGAAGTAAGTAAAATACACTCGGTCGGCTGCTGTGCGCTCCGAGTAAGTTTTACAGGCTGCGAGCGCCTTATCTTATCTAATAACAGCACTCGATAGGCTGCAGAGCGCCTTCTCTTTCGAGCATATAATTAAGTTTAAAGTTAAATAATATATTCAAAAAACAAAATGTCTGTACATGATCAGAATAAAGATTTAAGATCTAAAACACAAGATCTACATTTTAATATTCCTCATAAAAATTTAACCGATGAGGATAAAAAAATTATACTATGTGAGTCAAACGATGGCTGGCTTGAGGATTCTCATATGTCGGCCTTTTCTTACTTATTGAACAAAGCCGCTAATTACGAAATCCGTCCTACGTATCTAAGATATAACCTTCTAGAAATCAAACCCGTTAGGAAAGAGAGGGACCACATACAAATTTTGCATCGTCCAGAACATTGGACATGCAGTTACTATGACGGGACAAATATTTACATATACGATACGCTGCAGAATTTCGCGGATCCGTTACACAAAGAGCAAAAACTTTTTTGGAAAAATTGTATCCTCATATTACAATTACGGACAAAAGTGTTCGGTTTCCGAATGTTCAACAGCAAAAAAATACAAGAGATTGTGGAGTCATGGCTATTGCAATTGGCGTTTCATTAGCATTTAGTATAAAACCACAAAACGTTTACTATAATACAACACTTATGCGAAATCACCTGTTGAAATTGTTGACCGAAGAAATACAATTTGAACATTTTCCCCAAGATCATAATGTACAAACTCCACAACAAGTTTTACCGTTACATGTTGCACGGCAAAAATGTTACGAAAGATTACGAATGAATATTCGAAATCGAAGAATTAAGGGGGTAGACACGTCACGTGGGCTGGCCGGCGAGGCCGGTCGGTATTACAGCAGATTTTTTCTGCACAAAAATGGTAATACCCATAGATACGCGGCTGCCTGTGCACGCGAGAGGGAGCTGTTTGCTATTTCCATATTCTATTTTGAATGTGGAAAGAAATTGTCAGCTGTTGCGTTGCACTTGTAAAAATTTAAACAGAAAGTCTGCTGGTACTGCAAACGTAGAAAATTCATTGTACATTTACTTGAAATGTGCTTATGCTACAATATTCTACGTTGGCAGTACGGAATTATAAGTGAAAAAGAAAAATACACGAGGACATGTCCCCAGAAAATGAAGTTTGTTAGGATAGACAATTTTTAATTAGCAAAACACTAAAACAGAACATGAAATACATATCCTATGCCGAACGCAGTTATGAACAAACGTATATAAAATTGGGTTTGATGTTGAATCCAACGCATAATTATTATGTGGTCCCTCCTTGAAGTGACAGAAATTATAACCTATGAATATGCTATATGACAATAAATGTTTAGCGGCTATTTCGTTGTATTACGCTACATTTGTGAATTTTTCACCATCTTTTCGAATCATCATTATTACGCCGCAACAGTATCTTTAGGAAATCGGGTCTAACGTAAAGGTTATATTTTCTGTCACTTCGAGGGCAGAAGATCCGCTCGTCCAAGTGACAGAAAATATAACCTATGAATATGCTGTATGACAATAAATGTTGAACGGCTCTTTCGTTCTTTTGAGCTACATTTGTGAACTTTTCACCATCCTTCTGAAACATTATTATTACGCCGCAACGGTATCTTTAGGAAATCGGGTCTAACGTAAAGGTTATATTTTCTGTCACTTCGAGGGCAGAAGATCCGCTCGTCCAAGTGACAGAAAATATAACCTATGAATATGCTGTATGACAATAAATGTTGAACGGCTCTTTCGTTCTTTTGAGCTACATTTGTGAACTTTTCACCATCCTTCTGAAACATTATTATTACGCCGCAACGGTATCTTTAGGAAATCGGGTCCAACGTAAAGGTTATATTTTCTGTCACTTCGAGGGCAGAAAATCCGCTCGTCCAAGTGACAGAAAATATAACCTATATGCTATATTCCTGATTTCCTAAAGATACCGTTGCGGCGTAATAATGATGATTCGAAAGGATGATAAAAAGTTCACAAATGTAGCGCAAATGAACGAAAGAGCCGATAAACATTTATTGTCATATAGCATATTCATATGTAGGTTATATTTTCTGTCACTTGGACGAGCGGATTTTCTGCCCTCGAAGTGACAGAAAATATAACCTATATGCTATATTCCCGATTTCCTAAAGATACCGTTGCGGTGTAATGTAAGAGATGTTATAAATATAAATGAATAGAACACGAGTATAGTGTTTAGAAATGTTTACACAAGATATACTCGTGTCTTATTCATTTATAGTTTTAAGATCTCTTACACATTATAGTAAACATGCATTTAAAACACAAACTTTGTATTTAAATATTGAGCCACATTTTACTCCGACACGCCCAGTGTGACTGACTTTTTTTTTACGGAAAAGAATAATGAATGCATATATTGGCACCATTTTTCAGTTAACTAATCGCAATAAATAATTTTTTTCCGCCGGGAAAAGTGTCTGAGCACCAAAGGGTTACGTAATGCCCATCTTTGGTATTTTGCCATATAATTGAGGCAATGAGAGCAACAACGGACTATGTAACCCACATTTTTTTCGAAATTGACTTAGTAGCAATAACGTATTCCAATATACTCTACTAATCATATATAATAGGAAAACAAATTTTTTAATGTGGGTTAGTCCGTTTGTTGCTCTAACTCCCTCAATTACTATATCAAGAGACACGGTAGTGTCTCGCGCCAAGTATATAATATATATACATATATATATATGCGCAGCGCGAACACGGAGTGTATCTATTACGCCACGACTCGCTATCAAGAACCCTGAGATTTCCGAATCTCAATAACGGCTGATCCGATTAGGTTTTGAATTGTCTTAATGGATAGCTTGGGTTTGATTTACATCAGAAAAGTGTCTTCGTTTTGTTCCTACGGGCCTTATGAGCTGATATATTTCGATGTAAAGTTGCAATTTGCTGAATTTTATGTTATTAAAATTCAGCATCGTCCCCGTCACCGTCGTCGTCCTACACTTCTAGGCAAGAGGGGAGTATGAAAGGGTGAGGAAATGTCCGTCAGGCACGTCGTTCATTGGATGCGGGTTTCGGCCAATCGCGTAACAAACTATTATCATGTGACAGCTAGCAGACAGAGAATAGATCTGTCGAGGTAGTGTCAAAACAATTATAACCTGCGAGTGTTAAATGAGAAGGCCTGTCAAAATGTTTGAAATATCACGAGGTTTTACAACATATAGGACACTGAATTATTGTCTCAATTAACAAGGTAAGTTACCAAAATTTTTTAATAGATTATTTATGTAGAACTTATTGAAACGAAGGGAACACACAGACTTGGAAGGTGTCCGGAGAAGGTTCTACAGTGAAGCATCTTCTTTCGCACAAGTTTCTACAAAATAATATATTGTTTTTATACCAGCAAACTATTTTTACATTAGAGTTTTTATGTAAAGCTTATAGGAATGAAGGAGACACGTGGGTTTGGATAGAAATGAAGGGGGCGCACAGGCTTGGATAGAAATCAAGGTGATGCACAGGTTTGGAGGTTGTCCGGAGAAGGTTATAGATACACAGAGGAACATCTTGTTTCGCACAAGTTTCTGAAAATTTGTTAAATAAGGTAAATCGACAAAATTTGTCAAATTAGCTTAGCATTGAGAATTAAAAAAATTATAGCATACTACTTACAACATAGATCAAGTCACTTTATTGAAGAAAGTACGCTGAACACACATCACCCTTGATACTTTTCAATCTTTTGTGAAAGATATTCCTAATACTTTATTAAAATCCACAGTAGTTCCCTCGCTATTCATTAATTTTATTAGTTTCCCATTAACAATATTCTAATTCACCAATAAAGATAGTACATTAATTTTATACCAACACCAATAAAATGTGCGTTAAAAATATTGGATTTCTTTGTTCATTTTCAATAAATTACCATTCGCATTAAAATTTCCTGCAACCAGACTTTCTGCCATATGCTCTCACCTCCTTCGGACACATTATGTAGTACATAACTATAGGAAAACACTTACTATAGTAAAATTCCACCCTTCTTCTATAAGTTCTAAGTTATGTTGTAACTAAAATGTGGATTTTATATATTTACAGATAATCGAAGCACAAGATGATGCAGTGTGATCTACGTCAAAGAAAAAAATTTATTGTGATATTGTATTATATTAATTAAACTTTAATTAAACTTTTATTCAGCTTTGATCTCCTGTGTGCTTCTTGTATGTTTGTTTCATATCTGGAAACTCAAATTTAAACCAATTCCATCAATCCAATTGTCTTGTAGCTTTGCAGGTGTGTGTAGTTTGGATGACAATATAATATATTGTTAATTAAAAAAAATAACCCCGAGCGGGTGAAAAATTTATCCAGTCACTAATAAACACTACAAAATGTGTGAAATCCCCACAAAATTACCTTTTTTTAAAAAAGGTACAAAAAAGCGCGCCAAGTATATAATCCCATCAAAAAGGATCCCATTTAAAAACTTTGTCATAAATTAATACCCATCAAAAAGACTCCCATTTAAAAACATTGTCGTAAATTAATAGCTTTACAAAACTAATGATATACACAAATTGCGCCAATTATCACAATGACTATTTATACAAAGAAAAAATGTATTAAATAATATTAAGCAGATATATTTTTATACAAATAAATATTTTAATACGAATAAATATTTTATTCAAAATACTTGGCGCTGCTCTCGGAATTGGTGTTGCTAAACTGAATAAATATGTCTGAATCAATAAGTCTGGCCTTGTTTTATTTATTAACCAAGACAATTAACATTTTTTTCTTAGAGCAGCGCCAAGTATTTTGAATAAAATATTTATTCGTATTAAAATATTTATTTGTATAAAAATATATCTGCTTAATATTATTTAATACATTTTTTCTTTGTATAAATAGTCATTGTGATAATTGGCGCAATTTGTGTATATCATTAGTTTTGTAAAGCTATTAATTTACGACAATGTTTTTAAATGGGAGTCTTTTTGATGGGTATTAATTTATGACAAAGTTTTTAAATGGGATCCTTTTTGATGGGATTATATACTTGGCGCGCTTTTTTGTACCTTTTTTAAAAAAATCATAAATTTGACAGCGATTTGAAGTGATATATGTGTCACGGTAAAAGCGTTAATTTAGTAAATGTATACAATTCCTAGCAGTTCCTAGTCGAAGTATGCCTAAAATGCATATAACCTAACCTAAAATCGTCCGAAAATGCATACATTGACTGCATCACGCTTTTACTGTGGCCCGTCAGCTCGTGTATTCAGCTAACGCTTCGATCAGGGCCTGGCGATCTCCAGCTATCGGGGCACACATACAGGAGCAGTGCGCAGTTCATGCACACATTGCCACCGCTCCTGTGGGTGTGCCTCGATAGCTGGAGATTGCCAGACCCTGCCTTCAATTTTGCTATGATTCCACGTTTGCGGTCCTCCGGAGTAGGCGCCATCTCGTGTCCACTAGCCCAACTAAATTTGTCACGTGACTTGCTCTGTATTATCGCCAATATGGCGGAACTCGTATTTGGGAATGCAGTCAGAAAGTTACGCTTGATTTCCTTATATGAGCGAATTTTGGACTGGGTGAGGTCTCATTCGAAAGAGGAAGGTTCAATGCGGCCCGCTCTGGTCATCGTTTGAGTCATAAAACTCTTTTAGTGACCTACAAATACTTGGAATCCACGAGTGTATTTTGTCGATTTTTTCTCTACTTTGGACACTCATATTATCAGATATCAACACAATCTCGTTGAGCCATGACCAGAGCGGGCTGCATTGAACCTTCCTCTTTCGAATGAGACCTCACCCAGCCCAAAATTCGCTCATATAAGGAAATCAAGCGTAACTTTCCAAACCCATGTTTCGGGCCAGATTGTGTCGGTATACAGTGCGCTGCATTACCCGTGTCTACCCCCTTAAGGTAGATGTTAAGCAGCCATCCAATGGTAAAATAAAGGCTGAAGGTAACAAAAAACTGTTTGCTGGACGCGACACAAATAAAGTACAAATCCGAAAAATGTCCGTTGTAAGCGAGAAGATGTTTATCGAGGTAGGAGAATCCACCCTGAGTTCAAATAAAATTTTGAATAAGACCGAAGAAGGCATTTTTCCTAATGACGATATAAATCATGATCCTACTTTTATCCTACATAAAAATATTTTTATGGAACATAGTTATTCGTCAGGGAGTAATATCACAAACAATAATAATATGAATAAAGCGAACATAAATGGTAATGAATTTATTAATGATAAAATAGTAACTGATTTAAGACGTCCTCGTAAGCATTCGATTTCGAGAACAAATAATTCTACAACAATTCCACGAGCGATGAAATTGAGAAAAAGGGAATTGTCTGAAAAAGATGAAAAGATCATTCAAATAGGGGAGTGGATAGAACACGCATATAACCCATTTTCACAATATTCTGCGGCAATTTCATGGTTATGAACCCATAGATTCGCTTTTAGTACAACGTCCGGATGTAATAATCCCAGTAGACGAATCGAAAGAACATATACAAATTTTATACAGCCAAGCGAACGATAATTGGTCAGATAGCACAGGTGGCCATTGGGTTTGTTGTTATTATGATACAAATTTGATTTATATATATGATTCTCTGAATAAAAAAATTGTACATCGACACCATGAAATTTTCCTAAAACGATTATTTCCATTTTATCCTTTCGAAGAAAAAGGTGTCATTCTTCACTCGGTACAGATGCAAACAAAGGGTCTAGCGGGATAAGGACAGTGAAAAGTGCCCTTGAACCGATTTTAGCTCGCAATCCACCTTTCAATAGTGTAGCACAGGAAAACATTGTACACCAAGTTTCAACCCCCTATCTCAACCCAGAGGATAGTTATAGGGTAAATTCGAATTTTCGGTTTTTGCCACATTTTCCCTATTTAATGGTCAGCAAAAATTCTAAAAAAAATCTGTAATATTGTATACATGATTGTATATGATTGTGAATTTTTTCAGATTTTTTCATTGCAACTGCTTAGTGTAAGAAATAAAAAACGCAAAAAAATGCCGAAAAATGCAAATTTCGTGTTGAAGTTTTCGAGCGACTAGATTTTTAATTTTACAGTAGTTAGATATTGACATCACTATGATGTACAATTTTTTTCAGATTTTTCGGTAAGGTGCGCCATAGTTAAAAAAATCAGAATACGATATTTTCGAGATTGGAAGTGTATACGCACCATATATCATATGGTACGAAAGAATCATTCAGCGCCGCAGTTAGCGGAGTGGTTAGAGTGTTAGACTCCAAAACCGCTGCATACTCTCTTTTGTCGTAGGTTCGCACCCCACCAAGTTCCAATTTTTTTTTCATGATATAAAATTTTTTTCATCTTTGATTACATGACAATACACGATAATCATTTAAAAATGTTTCTAGAATATTTTAAAAATATGAAAAATTTTTATAACGTGAAAAAAAAATTGGACCTTGGTGGGGTGCGAACCTACGACAAGAGAGAGTATGCAGCGGTTTTGGAGTCTAACACTCTAACCACTCCGCTAACTGCGGCGCTGAATGATTATTTCGTACCATACGATATATGCTGCATATTCACTTCCAATTAATCATATTAACCTGATTTCCTCCGTTTATATATTACTCTGCCGAATATAGAGATATTAAAAATCATATAATGCATTCACTGTATGACGGAAATGCAAAAATTGAAAGTACTTATCACGTTTTCACGCGCAATATCTCGAAAATATCGTTTTCTGATTTTTTTAACTATGGCGCACCTTAGCGAAAAATCTGAAAAAAATTGTAGATAATAGTCATGTCAATATCTAACTACTGTAAAATTAAAAATCTAGTCGCTCGAAAACTTCAACATGAAATCTGCATTTTTCGACATTTTTTTGCGTTTTTTATTTCTTACACTAAGCAGTTGCAATGAAAAAATCTGAAAAAATTCACAATCATATACAATCATGTATACAATATTACAGATTTTTTTTAGAATTTTTGCTGACCATTAAATAGGGAAAATGTGGCAAAAACCGAAAATTCGAATTTACCCTATAACTATCCTCTGGGTTGAGATAGGGGGTTGAAACTTGGTGTACAATGTTTTCCTGTGCTACACTATTGAAAGGTGCATTGCCAGCTAAAATCGGTTCAAGGGCACTTTTCTCTATGCTTATCCCGCTAGACCCTTTAAATGATTGTGGCGTATACGCAATAGCTAATGCCGTGTCACTTGCATTAGGACTAAAACCCACTGAAGTGCAATATGATCGTATTAAAATGCGTGATCATTTGATCAAAATGTTAAAAAATAATGCCATAGACCTGTTTCCTGTACTTCAATATTGTAATGATCAAAGAAACTTTGATAACAAATTAATGAAGACTCCTTCTAATATGGTGGAACAAATTTTGCAGACTGATTCACCAAAAAATAATACCGAAATTAATGATGCTCTGAATATAATCGATATTTCCAAGAAACCAGTAGCAAAACAATATGTTTAGGAAAGTATTATCCTGATAGCAAACCAATGATAATACTTTCCTGAACAAACTGTGAAAAATAAGGAAATTTTTATGTTATTATATATTAATGGTTAATCGTCTGAGATGCCTACGCTATTGCTTTAGCGTTCATCGGTCAGATCGCTCTATCCCACTCGATCTCGATGTGTTTTGTTCGGCCTCGTCGTCGCGAGGTGCGACAATGTATGTGCCTACTTCAGTCAATAACCAAAATACGTGTGCCCCGTCTTTAAAAGTGTGACCAAATAGGTGTCTCGACCAATTGTCATAGCGACGGACTGTATCGCCCGAGACCGCCTGCTAGGTATCTTCTTTCGGCCGGGCAATAGTACGTCTCATGGAAATATTCAATACATATGAATGTGATGAGGGCTGGTTCGGTAAAAAGCATATACTGGTAATCGGAGATTTACTACAACTCCCTCCAGTTCGTGAAGGTCCTTGTTACCTGCAAATGTCTGACGATCAAGTACAAAAGTTTCTAGGTTGCTTAGCAGGTCACAATTTATGGTCTTTATTCCAATACAAAGTACTAACGATAAATATGCGGCAAAAAGACGATGAAACATACCGTCAACTATTATCGAGAATTCGTTTTGGCACACTGTTGACTTCAGATATGCAATTGTTGCAAACGAGACGACTAAAATTCAAGACGTCAAGTTATTCAATGAAACTTGATGAATTATGTGAATACATCAATCATTTGCCTGCTGACACTGTTTTCTTGTTACCTACATGCCACCTGTGTGATACTCTTATCAGTGCAATGCTTGAAAAAATTGAATCTGAAAAGATCGAGCTTATTGCTCAGGACCAGCTGAATTGCTCTAAATTTTTGAAAAATAAAGTAACGAAATTATTAAATAAATACGAAGAAGATCATTCACGAACTGCTGGTCTGGCCAAAAGTAAAACAATAACAATTGGAACGAGAATTATGATTCGTAGGACCATCGACGTCACTTTAGGACTCGTTAACGGTACTATTGGAACAATTGTTTCTGTCACTCGATCTATTGACAAAAAAGATGATATCGACAAAATAACCATTGTCCTTCCAGGAGGCAAAGAATGTGCTATAGAAAGAGTTTCCGTTAAATTTGAAGCAATGGAAAGGGTGTTCGTTGTTAGAAAACAATTTCCCATATGTCTTAGCTATGGCATCACTATACACAAAAGTCAAGGCTTGAGTTTGGCAAATGCTATCATTGACGCTGGCAACAGTGTGTTTTCTACTGGGCAAGTTTATGTGGCTCTCTCAAGAATCACTACTTTGGAAGGACTGCACTTGATTAACTTTGACCCGCAATCTGTGGCAGCTAGTGAATCGGCAATTCTTGAATATAACAAATTAGTAACAAGTAACGAAATTCGAAACATCAAACATAAACAAATCACAGACAATTTGTGGGTCGTGCCCAAAGGAGTGCTAGCCCATCAAATTCCCATTGAGGATAATGCTGAAGATTGTACAAAAATTCGTGGATTACCTAACACTGATCAAATATCAAGTTATGCAAATGCCATCATGCAATGTATTGTACAATGTTATGTAATCAAAACAAAATTATCTAGAGACGCGGTAGCGTCTCGACGCCAAGTACATAAGAGACACCCTGTACATGTCGACTGTCGCTACTGCTATCATTTACTCGTCGCCCGGCTAATCCAACCTAACCTGAAACTTATTTCATTAATATCTCATCACGCTAGCAATATTTTCTAAATTTAAAGGCATTTTTCTCATATAAACCGCATATAAGCTTTCGAATTAGACCAAAATCAATAAAATCGGTTCACGCATATCAGAGATATGATAATATCGTCTCATGGATCTGTCGAAAACGGTAAGATTTTCTTCTCCTTCTTGAATAAATTTTTCGTCAACATAATACGTATATACGCGTTACACGCACACCTTCAGCCAAAAGAAACTAACACATGTTTCGTTCTTCTACGTATATACGCGTTACGCGCTCACCTTCAGCTAAAACGAAACTAATACATGTTTCGTTCGTCAAACGCTACCTTCACTATGCAATCTACTCCAAATTTTGACATCTTACAGCCAGATTATAACCTGGCGAGTGTGAAATAAGGAAAGTTGTCAAAACTTGAGATACCACGTGTTTTTACAAATATGTATCGTTGTACCATTGAATTGCAACCAAAATGCAGTCTCAAAAACAAGGTAAGTTGCCAAAATTTGAATTGCGACATGTTTGTATATCATCGAACTGCTTTTTATTTGTAACTAAATTGAGGATTTTATGTATATGTAGATAATCGCAGCGTAAAATCACAGACGAGGTTGTAACCTACATATTGTCTGAGTTTTAAATTGACAAATTATCTGAAAGCCTGCGAGGAGGAAGGTATGAGTATTATCTTGATATATGATTGTAAACATACACTTTGCAGCTTTGCTAGAGTTTTCTGAAATCCCCATAAAAAAAACTTAATATAAATCGGATCAAATTAAGAATTATCTGAAGTCAATTCCTATGCAAATTATCTTTGTAAAAAGAAGTGAGATCCCCCCAAAAAACTTTAAAAAAGTAAAAAAATTACGCCAAGTACATGAAATCAAGTAAATCACAAAATAAAGAAAATAATACTAATAAATACAAAGTAAAAAAAGATGTGAAATCAGAATGAGCTGCAAGTACATAATGGTGCTTTCCCGCAGCGTGCAAAGGCGACACTGTGTAACACAATAAAAGACAAAAAAAGATGTCCGCGGCCTGGAAGTCAAATACTTGGCGTGGCCAGGCAAGGTATTCTCAGATCATCAATACCCAAACCCCCCTCCCACCCCCTCGCAGGCTTTCAGAAAATTTGTCCCTTTAAAACTCAGACAATATGAGTACATTTTCATTATATTGCGTTTTAAAGTAATTGTAAGATCATTCATCCACACCGATAGTTTTCCTCTCACAACCTTTCACATAATTTTTCAATTTTAAACTCTGACAGTATGAATACATTTTCATTATTTTGCCTTTTTAAATACTTCTTATTCAGCGACACCTTAACCTTGCCTGGCCACGCCAAGTATTTGACTTCCAGGCCGCGGACATCTTTTTTTTGTCTTTTATTGTGTTACACAGTGTCGCCTTTGCACGCTGCGGGAAAGCACCATTATGTACTTGCAGCTCATTCTGATTTCACATCTTTTTTTACTTTGTATTTATTAGTATTATTTTCTTTATTTTGTGATTTACTTGATTTCATGGACTTGGCGTAATTTTTTTACTTTTTTAAAGTTTTTTGGGGGGTTAGAGTTTACAGAGTTTCACGAAATTCAAGATTTCATAAATGATTACTCGGAACAACATAAAAAATTGACTACTTTGAATATTAGAAGTTTTAGAGGAGGCAAATTTTTGCAAAAAGTTCAACAAGACGCATCTGAATTTCTTTTAGCATTATGCAATAATTTACAAGGGCTCCGAAAAATAGTTCAATTTGAAATGACAACATCTGTACAGTGCAGAAAATGTCCTCATAAAGAAACAACCACTAACAGGCATTATATTCTCCCCTTGCCAGTTAAAGAAATGTGTTTAAAGTCAAAGAAAGGTTCACCTTTACAAGATTATGTTAATATTGCTTTACCGATTGGTCGGAAATCGAGTTCGCAAAAACCGTGCGAACAATGTTCTGAGCAAATGCTTACTAAAATTGAAATTACTACTCCGCCAATAATTATTATAATGCAACTGTTGTTGTTCTCTTGTGATGAAAATGGCGACATTATTAAAGAAATTAATTGTAAAATTACAGCTGCTCCACAACCGATATAAATCTTCAATCTATCTATCTATCTATCTATATCTATCTATATAAATAAAAATGTAACTGTTCGTTTGTTCAAAATCTTAAACCTCCGAAACCACTGGACGGATTGTGATGCGGGTTGCACCGTTGTGTAAAGCATTTCTCGAGGAAGGTTTATGTGTATGCGACATTAAGCTATGACAAATAGAAGCCGAGCAATGACGATTTTAGTGAAGCAAGGTTTTCGTGAATCGCAGCGCTCACAGAACAGCTAACGATGGGACTCGCATCCCCACCACTGTACGGGCAACCGTCACGCGCATTTCTTTCGCACACAGCGGTGCTCGCCACGCTATGTATAAGATCCACAACACTAGATTCTACATATTGCGCGTATGGACCTGTATCTCGCACCTGCAGCTTTATTGTGCTTTAAGGAGCTTCTTACTTATTTCGGTTTTCTATCATTATCCTTATCATTAATCATTAATCATTAAATAAACGTACGGGGTAGTGGGGGCTGCATCGCAGTTCGTACAGTGATTCTCGAGATTAGCAGGATCAAACATACAGACGCCTACCGGAGACTTTATTTTATACTATGTAAAGATAAACATGAATCAATCACGGTAATAACTCGGGCGAAGCCGAGACGGAGCATGCTAGTATGTAATAAAAAATATAAATTACTAAGTGCCGTATTTCACAACGGTCTTCATCCTCAGAGCGGTTCATATTCATGCATGATACGTGATGGTACATCAGCATGGAAATGTATTAACAACAACAAAATTAATCAAACGAAGTGGCCTCGTTATGCAACAAATGTGTATATTCTTTTTTTTTTATTCCCCTGAAAACTTAAATTTAAAACAATTCCACCAATCCAATTGTTCCGAAACATTGGAAGCGTGCGTGGTTCGGATGACAATACGATATTTTGAAAATCAAATAACCCCGAGGGGGTGAAAATTGTACCCAGTCAGCAATAATCAATAAATATAACCTGTTACGTATGTGGAATTTCCCATACGCCGCTCTCAACAATTTTTCGATCTCGCGTCTGCGAAGGGAAAACGCCCTAAAAGCCTTTTTGTTTATCACATACCACTCAGGGGGTCGTGATCTTGACCATCTGGTACACGACCATGGGAACGGGAGTGACACGACGACGACCCCGAAGGATTTCTTTATATGGAAATCTCCTAACGAACCCCCACTCATTTTTGGGACTATATAAACAGTAGTTAGGCTATGAGAGTTCTGGCTCAAGTGGAGGCGAGGGGGTGAGGCGGGGCGGGGGGAGGTACCGCGCTCTTCCGCGAGATGGGCGAGGGGGTGAGGCGGGGAGGGGGGTACCGAGTTCGTAGGTGAGGGGGATGACGTCACAGGGGAGGGGGATTCCAAGATGGCGTCGACCGAGTTCGTAGGTGAGGGGGATGACGTCACAGGGGAGGGGGATTTTCCAAATTTTCAAAATGGCGTCGCGCGGGCAGGTCGAGTTCGTGGGCGAGGGGGTTGACGTCACGAGGGAGGGGGAAGATTTTCAAATTTTCAAAATGGCGTCGCGCGCATTTCGTGTTGGCGCCACCTACTGGACGTTTAAGGTACTTTGGGCCCGCGTCGGTATTTGGGCCCGTCTTGGTAAATTTTCCAGGTTTTCCATACATTTCGTATTGGCGCCACCTACAGGACGTTTAAGGTACTTTGGGCCCGCGTCGATATTTGGGCCCGTCTTGGTAAATTTTCCAGGTTTTTTTCATACATTTCGGGTTGGCGCCACCTATTGCACGTTTAAGATACTTTGGGTCCGCCATGGTAAATTTTCCAAGGTTTTCATACGTTTCGTGCTGACGTCACCTGTTACATGTCTAAGGTATATTTGGGCACGCGTCACCGCCGCGCAATCTCCGTACGTTTGCGGGGATCGGTGCGCAGGTGCGACCGCGACCGATTCGTGGAAATTCAAATCGCGTTATCGATGATGATTTCTGAGAAAGAGGGTGGACCATGATTTCTGAGAAAAGATAAGGAAATATTTGAATCGTGGGACCGATACAGCACACGTGCAATGATATAAACATAGAGCGATAATTATTATAAATCAATCATCGCGATAGCCCATGGAGTAAACACAACATTGGACCGCGCCATGCAGTGTGTTTATAGTAGGTAAACGACCGTGTAAGGGTGAAAAGAATTCGATATAGGCCCGTGGGTATCTGATTGATGCGAGCCCTTCATCCGCGATGTCGCAGTTGGACCACCAAACGCTTATGATCGAGAAGCATAAGATCCGCGACGTGTTAAGCCCACAGTCATTATTCGAGACGTCGTGGAGCATTATCGTTCAAAACGGATTTATGCAATTGTCGCATCACCATCGTCAATTGCTACGCCATATCGCGCGATACAGTACTGCGAGCAAATGCACATTGTATTGCATTGTTGGTGATAAAGATGTGCATCGCAAGCACGTGAAGTACTTTACCGCGATCGTGTGTACACCGTTAACGCTTCTGCAAGACATTCAGAACGGTGCGGTCGAAGTGTACAAAGTGTTGTGCCCTCGAACATTGACTATCACCGTGTACTCGTTTTTGTGTCGTGAATTAGCAAGATATTTGGATGAGCACCCGACACCGATTGTGCAACTACACTCGAAGCGTCTCATTTTGTGATTGCGCGACTACATCCGATTGAACACGAATTTGAGGACGCGGGCAACCAGCGAATTTCAGAAGACTCTGTATAAATTAATGAATAACGCAGTGTATGGAAAAACGATGGAGAATGTGCGGAATCGCGTAGATGTGCGACTGGTGACGCGGTGGGACGGTCGTTACGGTGCGGAAGCGCTGATCGCGAAGCCGAACTTCATAGTCGCACGATCTTCTCCGAACAGTTAGTCGCCATCGAAATGCGTAAATTAAAAGTTAAGTTTGATAAACCAATATACGTGGGAATGAGTGTACTGGACGTATCGAAAGAATGCCTGTACGAGTTCCATTACGCGTATATGCGCGCGAAGTTCGGTGATAAGTGTAAGGTCCTGTACACCGACACCGATAGCTTAATGTATAGCGTGGAATGCGAGGATGCGTATGAATCGATGAAGCGTGACGTCGCCCGATTCGACACGAGTGATTACGCGGTGGACAATCCGTACGGTATGCCCCGCGAAAACAAAAAGGTGCCGGGACTCATGAAAGATGAGAACAACGGCGCCTTGATGACCGAGTTCGTCGGATTGAGGTCTAAGATGTACGCAACTAGAACGTTTAACGCGGCAGTGGGGTCTACGAGTGAGACTAAAAAAGTGAAGGGTGTGCGGAGACACGTGGTCGCGAATCATGTACAATTCGACGATTACATTCGTTGTCTCCGCGATCTCACCGAGAAATCGATTCGGCAGAACAATATACGCTCCAAAGAGCATCATGTGTATACCGTGAGTCAGGAGAAGAACGCTCTCAATCCGTTCGACGACAAGCGGTGTATTTTAGCCGATCGAGTCGACACCTTTCCGTGGGGTCATTATCGAATCCCCGAGCTCAAGACACACGAACGTCTCCAGCTTGACCCCGACGAGTCCCTCGACAATTCCATTGTTCAGCATGTTTGTATGTTTAGTATGTTTGCATATTTAGTATGTTTGCATGTTTAGTATGTTTGCATGTTCAGTATGTTTGCATGTTTGCATGTTTAGTATGTGTGCATGTTTTGTATGTTGTATGTTTGCATGCACATATGTATATACGTTTCTTTCTTTGGTTATTTATTTATGGATATATGTATAGCGTAGAATAGTTAAAATTGTATATAGCGTGGAATAGCTAAAATTGTATATAGCGTGGAATAGCTAAAATTGTATATAGCGTGGAATAGCTAAAATTGTATTTTATACGCGGCGGTATATATGTATATTTTTTTTCATACTTTTAAGATTAATTGTACGCACATTCGAGAAGGTGAAGGAGAATGTGAAAAATTGAATAAACGGACACTGTTTATCTATTTATATGTATGTATTTATTTTTCATTCATTTATTTTAGTAACATCGAGTGCGTTTGTGATCGTGAATCATAGAATATCCTTGTTGCTTATCCACGAGTTCCGCGACGAATCGAATCCGAGCCACTTAACGTACACCTGGTTTCCTTTACGACGAATAATCTTCTCGACCAGATAGACGTCCGGATTCGCAACCGAATGTAGTTCGTACTCGTAGAATCCACCCGAGATCGGTTCTCCCGCGGAATCGCGCAGAATGTACGTCACCGGGCACGTTCGTTGTACGGTTATGATTTCAAACACCTCGGTTGACCAGTTCGGAGTGTACCCCTTCTCGAAGAGGGTCTTGAACTTGCTCACGCGTACCTTGTCACCAACTTTGAATTTCGCGCGTCATCTAACTCCTTCCGATGCGGAGGGTGGAGGGGATCAGGTTCTCCGTGACCGTAGTACGATCGACCGAATTTCGCGTACATATCATACAGGAGCGCGTATTTATATTTATCGAAATCTAAGTTCGAGTCGTCGTACGGATACGTCTCGGAATTTGTCGAACGGCGTCAGAGTAGTGAACGCTGTGGTCACATTGCATTCGGTTTTCGTTGAGGATACGGACCACACGTACTTGCTGAACATACCGATACTCGCGAGTTGATGTTGATGTTGTCGGAGTGGACGTTGGCGTTGTCGATGTTGCTGTTCTCTATGTTTTTGTTGTCGATGTTATTGTTAATGTTGTTGTTGTTGTTGTTGTCGATGTTGTTTTTAATGGCGTTAGGAGGAATATGGGTAAACAATTGCAGGTTAGTTCTGAAAAAATTTCAGTATTGGGTTAGTTCTGAAAAAATTTCGGTATTGGGTTAGTTCTGAAAAAATTTCGGTATTGGGTTAGTTCTAAAAAATTTTTGACGATGGGCTAGGTTATACAAAATTTCCAGACCATAGATACACCGCTTGTCGTCGAACGGACTGAGAGCGTTCTTCTCCTGACTCACGGTATACACATGATGCTCTTTGGAGCGTATATTGTTCTGCCGAATCGATTTCTCGGTGAGATCGCGGAGACAACGAATGTAATCGTCGAATTGTACATGATTCGCGACCACGTGTCTCCGCACACCCTTCACTTTTTTAGTCTCACTCGTAGACCCCACTGCCGCGTTAAACGTTCTAGTTGCGTACATCTTAGACCTCAATCCGACGAACTCGGTCATCAAGGCGCCGTTGTTCTCATCTTTCATGAGTCCCGGCACCTTTTTGTTTTCGCGGGGCATACCGTACGGATTGTCCACCGCGTAATCACTCGTGTCGAATCGGGCGACGTCACGCTTCATCGATTCATACGCATCCTCGCATTCCACGCTATACATTAAGCTATCGGTGTCGGTGTACAGGACCTTACACTTATCACCGAACTTCGCGCGCATATACGCGTAATGGAACTCGTACAGGCATTCTTTCGATACGTCCAGTACACTCATTCCCACGTATATTGGTTTATCAAACTTAACTTTTAATTTACGCATTTCGATGGCGACTAACTGTTCGGAGAAGATCGTGCGACTATGAAGTTCGGCTTCGCGATCAGCGCTTCCGCACCGTAACGACCGTCCCACCGCGTCACCAGTCGCACATCTACGCGATTCCGCACATTCTCCATCGTTTTTCCATACACTGCGTTATTCATTAATTTATACAGAGTCTTCTGAAATTCGCTGGTTGCCCGCGTCCTCAAATTCGTGTTCAATCGGATGTAGTCGCGCAATCACAAAATGAGACGCTTCGAGTGTAGTTGCACAATCGGTGTCGGGTGCTCATCCAAATATCTTGCTAATTCACGACACAAAAACGAGTACACGGTGATAGTCAATGTTCGAGGGCACAACACTTTGTACACTTCGACCGCACCGTTCTGAATGTCTTGCAGAAGCGTTAACGGTGTACACACGATCGCGGTAAAGTACTTCACGTGCTTGCGATGCACATCTTTATCACCAACAATGCAATACAATGTGCATTTGCTCGCAGTACTGTATCGCGCGATATGGCGTAGCAATTGACGATGGTGATGCGACAATTGCATAAATCCGTTTTGAACGATAATGCTCCACGACGTCTCGAATAATGACTGTGGGCTTAACACGTCGCGGATCTTATGCTTCTCGATCATAAGCGTTTGGTGGTCCAACTGCGACATCGCGGATGAAGGGCTCGCATCAATCAGATACCCACGGGCCTATATCGAATTCTTTTCACCCTTACACGGTCGTTTACCTACTATAAACACACTGCATGGCGCGGTCCAATGTTGTGTTTACTCCATGGGCTAACGCGACGATTAACTTACAGCCACCTCGGTCATGAAAATACTCGGAACTCTAACCCCAATAATTATTGCTGTATGTTTTGGTATGTATGATCAGAGAATGCCCGCGTTAAAATTAGTTCTCTCGTGCTACTGCATCAGTCGGGTCATACGTTACTAAAAGAAACGTTTTAAAAATTTATTGTTGTTGTTGTTGTTGTTGTAAACGAGATCGCTTTGAAGGATATCATTCGCCATCCAACGCACACAAAATTCATCGATTGATACCGTAAGTTTCCACCGCCATATTTTTAGTGAATCGTTGTGTTGGGAGAGTTCGCAACTTTTGAGAGAGTTCGCAACTTTTGAGAGTTCGCAACTTTTGAGAGTTGTAAGGAAATATTCGGTTTCAGATTATGTCTATACCCGTGGATTTGTATCGGGAAGTTGCTGCTGCGATCCCCAGTCGCGCATCCCATCCCAAAATATATGTAACGTGCCTGGATGTCGCTGTGCAATGCGAAGAAATTCGAGGTGGTGAATTTCACAAGGCAGAAGATCTTTACGATGAGGATGAGGATGAGGATGATGATGAGGATGTTTATTTGAAGGTGTTCTATAATGGTGACTGCGAAAACAACTATTTACCGCGTAGTGAATACGGGAGTATGTATTTTTGGCTAGATGTGCATAGGCGAACTTCATTCATCATTGGTGAAGATGATCCGGATGATGTGGCTCCGTCGAGCTGGGAGAAGGACCCACAACCTGTTGTATGGCGGAAATGTACCAATGCGGAACAAATCGACGACTTCGCAATTAATGCCAATACAATATCGGGGATTGAAGTTCGTGACAATGCAGTTCAGGTTAACGAGTCTGATTTTAATACGAGTACGCCATCGCAAGTTGATGTATTTTTTACTGATGTTGATTTATTTACTGAAATCACCGACAATGCATTCTTTACGAACGATATTGATGATGCTATATTCAACGATGATGTTGACCAGTGGGATAACTAAGTTAAATAAATTACTAAAATCATGAAAATCTATGTACGAATTCTTTTCGCCCTTACACACTCCCACGACGCTTGACCATGACACTGATTTACTGTAAACCAGATGTCTGCGGGTCTATGTACGAATTCTTTTCGCCCTTACACGCTCCCACGACGCTTGACTTGCAGACCCTCGAGAAGGATGCTTGAGACGTCGCCCTGTTCTCGATCGTGAAAATACTTGGAACTCTACCCCGAATAATTATCGCTTAGCTGCTCGCGTGAAAGGAATGCCTAATTTATTGTTTCGGGGACATTGCGTTTTCTCGAGGGTACTTCTTAGAGGTCCTAGTCTTGGGAAAAGTCAATGCTCAGATATATATATATAAACGCACCCTCTTTCTCCGAAATTATCATGGATTGCAATATCGTGTTTATTCCAAGGGTTATCGCACCGATTGATTTACAATAATTATCGCTATATGTATACATCATTGCACGTGGGCTGCACCGGTCCCACGATTGAAACATAAACACACGGCACGAAGAGTGTGCACGTAGGCGCCCGAAACGTGTTCGATCCTGTTCAGATGTAAACACACTGCATGTCGCGGTGCAATGTTTATTCCATGGGCTATCGCGATGATTGATTTATAATAATTATCGCTCTATGTTTATATCATTGCACGTGTGCTGTATCGGTCCCACGATTCAAATATTTTCTTATCTTTTCTCAGAAATCATGGTCCACCCTCTTTCTCAGAAATCATCATCGAAAACGCGATTTGAATTTCCACGAATCGGTCGCGGTCGCGCCTGCGCACCGATCCCCGCACACGTACGGAGATTGCGCGGCGGCGACGCGTGCCCAAATATACCTTAGACATGCAACAGGTGACGTCGGCACGAAACGTATGAAAACCTTGGAAAATTTACCATGGCGGACCCAAAGTACCTTAAACGTGCAATAGGTGGCGCCAACCCGAAATGTATGAAAAAACCTGGAAAATTTACCAAGCCGGGCCCAAATATCGACGCGGGCCCAAGGTACCTTAAACGTCCAGTAGGTGGCGCCAATACGAAATGTATGGAAAACCTGGAAAATTTACCAAGACGGGCCCAAATACCGACGCGGGCCCAAAGTACCTTAAACGTCCAGTAGGTGGCGCCAACACGAAATGCGCGCGACGCCATTTTGAAAATTTTAAAATCCTCCCCCTCCCCCGTGACGTCAACCCCCTCGCCCACCAACTCGACCTGCCCGCGCGACGCCATTTTGAAAATTTGGAAAATCCCCCTCCCCTGTGACGTCATCCCCCTCACCTACGAACTCGGTACCCCCTCCCCGCCTCACCCCCTCGCCCATCTCGCGGAAGAGCGCGGTACCTCCCCCCGCCCCGCCTCACCCCCTCGCCTCAACTTGAGCCAGAACTCTCATAGCCTAACTACTATAAACTCTTTGGTTTCAACCCTCGTTGGTTAAAAGCAGTACAGTCACGCGTAGAGTAACGTCGTGTCACGCTCGTACAGAGTTGGTTATATTCAGTAAGATCGAGCTAAAGTCTCCGTCAGAATCATAGTTAACCTCATAGAATCCGCGAGTCCGGTTTATATTCTATTTGGCACTTCGAAATAGCCACTCTTACGCCCCGCATCGCCAGTGCGTCAACACCGTGCAACTAGTGGTAACTTACACACTTTATTTAATTATTTAATCGCGAAACTTACATTTGTACAATAACTGATTATTGAATATACGAATGGTGTTCACGTGTAAATCGAGTAGAATCGTTAAACCCATCTTTTACCCAGTGATCCTTATAATATTAGTAGCACTCACCCACTGATACAACTTTACCGCTCGAGTTGTATCAAATATTAATTAAGAGTTACGAGGCATTTCTAACATTTCCCGCGACTCCCTGATTTAGCATCAGATTCGTTCGCAACCTTTTCATCCAAAACAAGGAATCTTCTCCAACTCAGTGGCTCCCCGATTTTGCATCGGGTTCGTCCATGAAACCTCACTCTCCTACGGCTCCCTGATTTCGCATCAGCTTCGTCCGTATCCTACAGCTCCCTGATTTCGCATCAGGTTCGTCCGTATCCTACAGCTCCCTGATTTCGCATCAGGTTCGTCTGTAAATCTACCCACTTCCGAACAGCCCCCTGGTTTCGCACCAGGTTCGTCTGTGAATAATCCGACCTCCTAACAGCTCCCTGGTTTCGCACTAGGTTCGTCTGTGAACATCATCCTAGTGACTCCCCGATGTCGCATCGGGTTCGTTCACGACGTTTCACCTTCCTGCGGCTCCCTGATTTCAAATCAGGTTCGTCCGCGTGTGACTCCATTCCTAGAGGCTCCCTGATTTCGCATCAGGTTCGTCCTCGCCGTCAATAATCCTAGCGGCTCCCTGATTTCGTATCAGGTTCGTCCGCGCACCTAACTAACAAACTCATAAACCATATTCCTTGGGAAATACCCTTCTCGCCGGCCTCTCGCGTTGCCACAGCCCCGGCTCGTAACAAACCCATAACCACAAATCCAAACGACTTGAAAACAATCACTACGTTGAGGTAGCTAATTGCATCACAAGTTCCGTAAATACACAATTTATATCGAGAAATGATTCGCTAGGAACGAATAGAGAAAAAAGAGAGAGGGTGTCCCTCATGTATATTTTTCTCATTCTAACGCCGTCTACATTTTCGCCCATTGCATGCTTTCTCCATGTTCATATACTCAAAGATTCATGGCTAGAGCATAACGCAATGAAGAATTTCGATAGATCGATATTTACTAAGAAGTGCTCTTTGATCGTCAAATCTTTACAAAGCATCTAAACCAACTTCATAGAAAAGCTAGAATTCAGATGGAAATGAAAAAAATGGCAGACTTTGACATGGAGACGGATGAAGAAATTGTAAGTAATAAAAAAATACTCTATTATACTCATAGCAGAGTTGCACTTAGCCAACGGTATCAGTGGACATAGACCGTAAAAGTATAATAACAATTGTTCACGAAAGTGGCATCTTAGTGACACCTATTGACGATCTATACTAATTAGGCAAGTGGCATAGGCCTGCTCACTCATGTGGAGCACGAATCGCGTCCCCTTCCATCGACTCTCGATTCCTGGAAGGGGGAGGCTTACGTTTCGTAGAAATTGACCCTGATTTCTGGGAATCGCTCACTCTGCTCTTGATCTCACCACCGCTTGGTAATTATACATCGCTTATATTTGCTTGCACTACTTTCGCTTTTGCTACGAAACCTAAGCTTCGCGACATTGCTTCGCAAGTTAGACTAGTGCTTAATACTCCTTTTCTATATCTAATAATTATTGTAAATTAACTATTGACTGTGCGTGTAAGAGTTGTATATTTGACGTTGTTACCTTTGTACAGAAATCTAAATTATAACGTAAACTCTAATTAGAACGTGTAATTGTACAGTGTCGCTCGTTAAATAACTAATTGCGCCGCTATAACTGCAACTGCATTTATAATTGTGCCTATAAAGATATAAGAATTAAAACAACATAATTTACTTTTGAACCGTTAATTGTAACTCGCCTGACTTAAATTAGTTTACTCGTACTTCGTTATCCACGCTTATAAAACCGCTAACACCGATCCGCTAAATTACATTGTAACAACAATACAACTTGAAGATATTTAAAACGTTGAAGTATATTCAAACAAATTTGTAACGTCAACGATCAACAGACGCGGTCGCGTCTGGAAGCTAATTCCCCTTCCCCCTCTACCTATAGGCACCCCGAGCGACCACGTATCTATACACGAAAGATAGTTAGAAATATGAAACATATCTGAGTTAAAATTTGCTTCTATGTATCCAATATGTTCTTCTTGTATTACTAGTTAAACAGTTACAGTCTATGCCCACTGATACTTAGAAGAAAACATCCTTCTATCATACGACGCTTTTATGAACTCAGGATGATCATTTTGTATAATTAATTGTTTAAAATTTTTTGTAGCAAAATAACGAGGACGCCCTTCTCGATGGTAAGTTTTAACACCCAAAAAACTACAAAAAAAACGCCAAGAACATAAAAAAAACAAATAAATCACAAAAAAAAATTCCAGACACAAATGATGAAGCCATTTTGCAGGCAGTAAATAAGGTGGCAGAAACTGCGACACCGCCACCACCACCACCACCGCCACTGCGTGCCGTATTTACAGCGCCTCCGCCGCCACCAGCCGTATCTACGGCGCCTCCGCCGCCACCAGCCTTAAGGCTCCCCCAAACCGACGCGAATATTCGCGGCGCGGAGCGGCAACGGAATAATTCGCAGTGGCAGCGGTAGCGGAATCCGCGTGTGTGCTCACACCGGAGCGAATATTTCGCTGCTGCTGTGAATATTTGAGGTTGATCTGTAGGTTTTTTGCTCTGTAACATTCAGTTTCGATCCAAGTGTTGTGCCGAGGGCCGGCATCGGAAGATACTACATTGTAACATGCGTGATAGGAACAAGTCAGGAACGACTCAGTAAATCGAAGTAATCTATACTTTTTATTCGATATTCTCGATCCACCGCTGCACCGTACCGAACGGCTGACTCCTCGCGAGCGTTCCTCCACGTTCTCCCCCCTCGTCATACTTCTGAAGCGGGCATTGTTTACGTTAGCGACCTTCGTACAAAGCCATTCAGCCGTCCGTATGTGTTCCTTGGCTTCTCAGAATCTGCCACTCCGGCAAACCGTGTTTATTTTTCGATAAAATCCAATGCCGCTTAACATGCGCGTCAGGCCTGAATCCCCGATCTTCGACAGCTCGAACGTGTGCCGGAAAATTGTTCAAAGACGAAGAAGATTAAAGTTAAAGTTACAGTTACAGTTGGGGTTGAAAAATTTATTTGCCGCTGAATTTGAAACGCTCGGCGAATAAAAAAATTAACTTTATTCCTCGAATGAAAAAAAAACTTTACTCGACAAATAAAATTGACCCGGGTTAACTTTTATTCGTTATTCGAAATTTGTATTTAAATAAAAATTTTGCCCATCTCTCTTTAGTCTACTGCATATGACAGCGTTGATTAATTGATTTTGCGGGAGAAAGTCCTGTCCGTGTAAGTACTTACATACGGCACGTAGTCGCGATTGCCGCCCCTTTTTGATTCCGCACTCTCTTGTTCTGTTGCGTCACTAGGAGATCGCCACATCGATAGACGAGATATGGCAATCAAGAAAAGCCCGATATGTTACCTACAATTGGCAGTGAAAAAATGCCTTGGAGAGCGGAGAAATTTCGCCGCGGAAAAAACGCCTTGGAGAGCGAATCGATATCGCCGCGGAAAAAACGCTAAGGATCCGCCGCCGCAGCGGAAACGTTCCGCGTTGGTCTGAACAGCCCCATAAGCCGCCACGTATAGTAAACTGCCGCGGATCCATCGCGGCAAAATATCCGCTGCCGCCGCGAATATTCGCGTTGGTTTGGGGGAGCCTTTATTTACGACGCCTCCGCCGCGCCGCCACTAGCCTTATCAACGGCGACTCCGCCGCGACCACCACCCTGTCCCACACAAAATCAGAATATGCAGGGCCCGGCCACGGCAGATGGTATTATTTCTTAATAATTTAATTAAATACCTTTTTATGTTTTTACAATATATAAATAATTCAGTTTAGCTTATATCAGAGGAGGTGAACATTTTTTTTCGGCGCGTGCCAAAAATCTAAAAATTATTATAATAAAAATGTTGACGTTTATTTATTTATAAATTAATTACAGGAGGACATACTACAAGGAGGCATGAGAGGAGCGGCTGGAGGGTGCGAGCACGTCAAGAACACTGGACCACCCTCCAGACCGTACGGGAACAGGCCATAAGCCTACGTTCGCAGGCCTGTATGCTGCAAGACCTGGTCCGTGCCCAAAACTATGGTCGTGGCCGTGGCCGTGGCCGTGGCAGCCGTGGCGGCCGTACTTTGTAAATACGTTAATCAGTACCAAATATATAAAATCTTTAATAAATAGTTAAATTAAATAATATATATATTTCTTCATCTAATTTAATTTCGTTTAATTTAAAAACACCCCCCCCCCCCACAAAAAACATGAGAACACCTTCAATGTTTCATTTTTTCTCTATTCGTTCATTACGAATCATTTCTCGAAAAAAAATGGGTATTTACGGAACTCGTGATGCGACTAGCGACCCGAACTCAGCGTCGTTTTGTCTTTTCTGTAACACTGCGAGTGACAGAATTCAAGTCGTTTCGATTTGTGGTTAAGGGTTATATTTATTGATTATTGCTGATTGGGTACAATTTTCACCCCATCGGGGTTAATTGGTTTTCAAAATATCGTATTGTCATCCGAACTACGCACGCCTCCAAAGTTTCAAGATAATTGGATTAGTGGTTTCAATAAATCATATTGATTTAAATATGAGTAAACAGATATGTAGCAGACGAACATGAACCAAACAGAGGAATCGAAGCAGAATAAATCGTTTAAATAATACAATTTATTTACAGTTTTGTCGATGCAAAAAAAGAACATACACATTTTTAGCGATTTTGAGCGAAAACGATTGATTAATTTTGTCGTCGTCAATACATTTCTATGCTGATGTACCATCACGTATCTTGCATGTTAAGAAATAGGGCACTTAGTAATTTTAAACAAAATATGAAAAAAGGGATGAAATCCCTGTTGGTTTTGCTTATCAAATGAAAGTTTATTTATGCAAAAATTATCTTTTATATTACTGCTCTGGAATGCATGAGCGGACAGGGCTGTAATGTTTATGTCACGTTGTTTATAGCGATAGCATGACCAACCGCTAGAGTCCGTCTGCTTGACGGAACTCGATTCATGTCTCATTCTGCCGAATCGTTTCATTCGTTAAAGACGTTCCTTCCGAGTGTCCTGAATAAAATCAAAGTTAAAACTATAAATGTGTCTCGAGTTTTCATAGCCTAATTCCCAATAGGTTATGGGCCCAGTTACGTCGTGAGTTGCCTACGTACAGTGAAAAAGTGAAAAGTTTGATTTTACAAAAAGGACATCAGTTAAAAGGGACAGTTCCTTCTTTTAGAAGACAATGGAGAAGTTATATATGAAAAGTGTTCAAGATTAGCCTTATTCAAGGTAACGAGAGACTTTGAATAAGAACGTCGGTTACCTGCTAACCGCAATGTTTACAGCCTTTCGGGCATACCATTGACACGCATTGTTTTCAAGCAAGAGCACGTAGCCCAAATGTGTTGTCGCGGATTGGTTCCTCTAATCACGCGAGCAACTAGTCGGCCAATAAGGCACTTCCCGCGTCATATCAGGAATGCGGAAGTAGGTCACTCCGTTCGAATGGAACGAACCGGTGTCCAGAGAGATCTTTGTACGCTAACAAGGAACACCTCGTTTGTGATCTGTCTCTCCGGGAGAAGAAAAATAAAAGTTTGTTTTTCCTCAGACGAGGTTTAATAAAAGTGTTCTTGATTGCCTCCAAAACGCGATCGCGAATCGGCAAAATAAATAAATAACAATTGTCCGACCGAAATTTCGAAGGCGGTCGCGACATTTAATGGTCCTTCGAGCCGGAGTGTGTGTGTGCGCTTTGTAAAGCAATCAATTTGAAAACTTCTCTCGAGAAATTTAAAGTACGTTCACGGGACTGAGTCATTTTGAAACCTGTGACGTCATCTTCGTGTGCCGCGAGTCGTCGCAAAGCGCGACCTCGGGCAAAGTGCAAGTTGCCCTACGGGCTTGCATTGAACTGCGAACGTTTTACGTGAAGTTCGTCTTCTTCGTGTGCCGCGAGCCGTCGCAAAGCGCGACCTCGGGCAGAGTGCAAGTTGCTCTACGAGCTTGCATTGGACTGAGAACGTTTTACGTGAAGTTCGTCATATTCGTGTGCCGCGAGCCGTCGCAAAGCGCGACCTCGGGCAAAGTGCAAGTTGCTCTACGAGCTTGCATTGAACTGCGAACGTTTTACGTGAAGTTCGTCTTCTTCGTGTGCCGCGAGCCGTCGCAAAGCGCGACCTCGGGCAAAGTGCAAGTTGCTCTACGAGCTTGCATTGGACTGCGAACGTTTTACGTGAAGTTCGTTTCTTCTTCGGGTGCTGCGAGCTGTCGCAGCGCACGCCCTCCTGCAAAGGGCAAACTGCTCAGCGGGTTTGCTTCCGACAGTGAAAGTTGGCGGGAAATTGTGTCTACGGCAACAAACATGGCACAGCTTCTGACAGATCTTCTCGTCGAACAGACGAGCCAAATAGAGCAGCTGAAGAGGGTGGTAATCATCTTTAAAAAGCTAGCCAAGGTCAACGTTACCCTTCCGAAGACGGAAGGGAGGCTGGCCAATCTGGAGAAGCTGTGGGAGAAATGCGAAACTCTCCACATCCGGATACTGCAGAAGGCCACTTCGGAGGATAAGGAGTTCAACCGCTACTTCGTGGATGAGGAGTTCCTGAAGGCGGAGGAAGCTTACCTGGAGGCTGCTGATCACATCCGGGATGCGATAGGAGCACTGCGTGGTCCTGAAGTCAGCCCTGCTCGGAAAGGTAACGAGATCTCTTTGCGCGATCACGGTGTCGGAGCAATAATGCAATTGCCTCGCATCGGGCTCCCAAAATTTTCCGGCAAGTCCACCGAATGGGAGAATTTTCGCGGAATGTACGAATCTCTCGTCGCGCAAAACGATTTGCTAACGAACACGCAAAAACTTCATTATTTGAAAGATAGCCTAGAGGGTGAAGCCGCCCTGATTATTCGCAATATCAAAGTTTCGGACAATAATTACGCGTCAGCCTGGAAGCTCCTGGTGGAGGAATACGAAAATCAGAACGCGATTATATTTGCAAATATTCACGCATTTTTCGATTTACCGAAAATGAAAAATGAAAACGTGACGGAATTGAAACGGCTTCGGGATCAAGTTTCCTCGTCACTCGTAGCCCTGTCCAACCTGGAACGTCCGGTTGAGCACTGGGACGATTTACTAGTTTATTTAATATCTCAAAAATTTAGTCCGCGCACGCGGAACGAGTGGAGCCTGCTACGAGGAAAATCTGATTTGTATCCCTCATACCAGGAGATACATGATTTCATGACCGAGCGAATCCGCGGTCTGTCCGAGTATCCCAAGCCGACGGATACAGGAGGGAACGACAATCGCCCGACGAAAGCCCGGTCGTCGGTACATTTGGTCGGTAGTATTAAGTGTGTGAATTGTGCGGGCGAACATGGCTTGGCAAAATGTGACACTTTTCTTCGCCAGTCGCCTGAGAAGCGTAGACAAATCGTACAGCAGGCGAAGTCTTGTTTTAATTGTTTGAAGTCCAATCATTTTGTAAAGGACTGCAGGGGCAAACCCTCATGCAGTCGATGCCGTCGGGCACATCACACATTGCTCCATATGGAGAGTGAACGCAGTTCAGAAGGGCCCGAGGGCATCAGAGCGGCTACTTCGTCGCCACCGGCAGCGACAGAAACAAGCGCGCGGTCTTCTACCGTGAACGCGGGCGGATCGGCTTCTGTTCAAACAGTTTTCGCTCCAACCGAAAAAATGATTACCCCTTCGGAGGTGTTGCTTGCCACTGCCTGGGCGAGACTCTGCACCCCCGAAGGTCGCGTGTTTCATTTACGAGCTTTACTCGATCAGGGCTCGACTTATAGTTTTATTTCAGAATCCTTATGCCAAGCCATGCGAGTTAGACGTCGCCGAGCGAACTTGCGAATACTTTGCTTCGGCGAGAAGTTTGGCGGCGTAGCCAAGTCCTGCGTCGATTTGATACTCGCTGCAACGTCCGGACGCGGACCGTCCTTTCCGTTCACGGGTTATGTGTATCAGAAAATTACTGGTTACACCGCGTCGCAAGAAAAGCCAAACGAAGAGTGGCCCCACTTGAAAGACCTGCCTTTAGCGGATCCGAAAGGCTCATGTCATCAACCGATACATGTGCTTATCGGTGCGGATTTATACGGTTCCTTATTATTGAATGATTTACGTCAAGGTCCGCTCGGGTCTCCAACCGCTCAGCTCACGATATTTGGTTGGATTTTGTCTGGCCCCTCAGGGATCCGTTCCCAGGGCCGGGAAACGGTGTCCACTTTACACTGCGTAGCATGTGAAAACACGAACTTACTTCTCAAACAATTTTGGGAAGATGAAGGTCTACCTTCAGCCTCCCCTCTAACCCAGGAGGAGGAAATGTGTGAACGACACTTTGCCGAGACGCACACACGTGATTCACGGGGACGCTACGTCGTGCGTCTGCCCTTTAGAGCAACCCTGCCGCTAGCCATAGGGGAAACGTTTTCAAAGGCCTCCATTCTATATTTTAAATTGGAAGAGAGGTTGCGTTCGAAACCATCTCTCGAAGTTCTTTACCAGGATTTCTTATCGGAATATCAGTCTCTGGGTCATATGGAACTAGTTCTCCCGAATTGTCGCACTCGTTACGATCCGGTGTATATTCCGCATCACTGTGTGCTGCGAGATTCGAGCTCCACTACGAAGCTTCGAGTAGTTTTTAACGGCTCAAGCAGGAGTAGTAATGGGTCAACCCTTAATGATCACTTAATGGTAGGGCCAAAACTCCAACAAGACATCGCTGCAATTGTTATTCGTTGGCGACAATATCGCTTTGTTTATACAGCCGACATTACAAAAATGTTTCGCCAAATATTAGTCCATCGGGATGATACTGACTTCCAAAGAATCCTATGGCGCCCTTCTAGCCTTTCACCGGTTCAGGCATATCGTCTTCTTACTGTAACGTATGGGTTAGCCCCAGCTCCTTACCTCGCGATGCGAGTGCTAAAACAGTTAGCCCTCGATGAAAGGGAGACCTTTCCCGAAGCTCTCCCGATCTGTAACGAGTCGGTTTACGTAGATGACGCTTTGTTCGGCGCCGATCAAATTACCACTCTGCGTGAGAAAAGACGACAGCTCGTCGGTTTATTAGAGTGTGGGGGCCCCTACAGCACACTTTATTGCAGGAATGTTGCATTTAAATTGCGGTTGAATTGTTGAAATATTGCACTGAATGTTGCTGAGAAGTTACGAGTAAATTGCTATGTCCGCCCCTTTGCAACATTGCAAGATATATTTCTGCAACATTGTTTCGGAATTTTACAGCAATTTTCGCGCAACATTTCTGAGATTTTATAGCAATTTTCGCGCAACATTTCTGAGATTTTATAGCAATTTTCGCGCAACATTTCTGAGATTTTATAGCAATTTTCGCGCAATATTTCTGAGATTTTATAGCAATTTTCGCGCAACATTTCTGAGATTTTATAGCAATTTTCGCGCAAGGTTTCGGGCAGTAGGGCAAAAAAAAATAACGGTATTTTGTATACATATATTCCGGATGTGCTGTGAGGGGACCGATGACATGAATGTGTGCAGAACCGTAGTCGCATAACGTCCGTGTGTCTTTTATAAATAGAAAATTCTTTTACCCCAGGGAGATTCGAACCCGCGACCTGTAGCACCGTAGACGAACACTTTACCGCTGCAGCTGTAATCCTTGAATAGAAAAATTGCTTCCGTATTCGAACTTATCTTTCTACCGTGCAACAGTTTAAACCTCAATTATTCAAGAACAAAGATTTGTTTTGACAAACCCCATTACATCTCTTTAATTGTGGAACGGATATCTCGCAACAAATTCATTTCGACACTTGATGTTGTATTAAGTTGATTCATATTCTTTTATGAAATATCCTGCGTTGTACAAAAAATGATGTTTTTTTTTAGTTTTTAACGCATTTTTAATACAAACGTTTAACATAAATTTTTTTTTATATATTTTTTTATTTTCTAATTTTTGTGTTTGTGGATTTACATTTCACAGATCAGAGGTCTTTACAAATATCTGTTATACCTGTATGCAGTTTAACAGTTTGCTTAAACCTTATAGTCCTCATTTCTAGCTACCCTATCATAAAACGGTCGCGTCGTCTTCAACCGCGTATTCGGCGAGTCAAGGGTGGCTCGCAAAACTGACCACATGGTGACCAGGCGTGGGGAAAAACCCCAGGCCCGCAGTTAGCTTTCCAGGCCCGCGGCTTGTACTTGCAAGTACAGTGTAAGACTGTATTCTATTTGTTGACATATGTGATATAAGTAATTAATACAATTATTCAATTAACACATAAGGTTTAAACAAATTCATAAAGTATATACAGCAACAAAAGATATTTGTAAAAAAGTGTAACATGTGCCAATAAGTGCCAGTGTCCCCACTATTACTATTTAATGGATTACGGATAATAAGAAAGTTCAGTATTGTCGAGTGAAAATTTATAAGTCCGTACTCAGAGCGAATATATTGAAGGAATCTTGCTCAAATTTTACGAAATAAATATTGCGCTCGAAAGATTGGAGCAAGATTCCAGCAATAAATTCGCTCTGAATACGGACTTATATATTTTCACTCGGCAATACTGAACTTTCTTATTATCCGTAATCCATTAAATAGTAATAGTGGGGACACTGGCACTTATTGGCACATGTTACACTTTTTTACAAATATCTTTTGTTGCTGTATATACTTTGTGAATTTGTTTAAACCATATGTGTTAGTTAAGAAATTATAATAATTATTTATATAAAATATTGTTCACGTTCGCATATATTCCCTCGGAGGTAGGCCGTGGAATCTTAGACTAGTACGCGTCCCGAGATTTCAGGATCGCTCCGCGGAATTCTGTATTTAGTGCGAATTAATTGCTGGAATCTTGCTCAAATTTTACGAGCGCAATGTTGCACCGTATTTTGTGGTGGACGTTGCAGGAACTTTCCACCTGGGTTGTACCGCAATATTGCACGGCTATGTTTGCTCAATATTCCCGAAACATTGCCCAAACTGGGCCATTGGAATATTGCAAGGCAATGTTTGCTCAATATTCCCAAAATATTGCACAAACTGGGCCATTGGAATATTGCAAGGCAATGTTTGCTCAATATTCCCAAAATATTGCACAAACTGGGCCATTGCAATATTCCTCGGCAATGTTTCCACAATTTTGCAATAATATTGCAATGCAACATGCAACATACCAGCAACATTGCAATGTACTGCAACATTTGTGCAACTTTCCTGCAATGAAGTGTGCTGTAGGGGGGGTTTCCCCTCCGCAAGTGGTCCGCCAACTCACCGGAGTTGCTCGATGACATTCCGGAAAACCAACGTGAGGCAGCTGATCGGTCGATGCCCCAGGGTGACACCATGAAGGTGTTAGGTTTGTCATGGTCACCACGCGAAGATACGTTTCGTTTTTTAATTGCTACGCCTCGAGAAACGACGCCTACGAAACGTTCAGTGTTATCTTTAATAGCTCGACTTTATGACCCATTAGGATGGGCATCCCCTGTAGTTATAACAGCTAAAATCATGATGCAAGAGTTGTGGCTTCACCAAATAGACTGGGACACTTCGCTCCCACCGGTCTTGTTCACTCAATGGGAGGACTATTCCTCCGATCTTATCAATCTGGAACAGATAAAACTACCCCGTTGGACCGGTATCCATGCCGGTCAAGTACCTGTAGAAATTCACGGTTTTGCTGACGCGTCAAGTCGAGCCTACGCGGCGGTAGTGTATCTTAGACTCTTGCACCCCTTAAAACTAGTGCAAGTGAACTTACTTGCAGCTAAAACAAAGGTCGCACCCCTTCAGACTATCAGCATACCTAGGCTAGAACTAAACGCAGTTGTGTTGCTGAGCAGATTAATAGATTGGGTGCAAAAATCATTAAAACTCGAGAAAATTCCCTTGTATGGATGGACCGACTCCACCATAGCACTAGCTTGGCTCCGACAGCATCCGTCTAAATGGAAGGTTTAAGGTCGGTTTATACAGCGACCGAGCCGAGCCTTCCGAGCCTTCCGAGCCTTCCGAGCCATCCGAGCCTCTATAGTATGCTTATGGACGGCGCCGGCAAGTTTCCGCCGAGCTCGGTGGAAGCTCGGAGGCTCCCCGCTGGGCCCGGGCTCGGAGGCCACTCGTTGAGACGACTAGACGGACGGACCGAGTCGTTGCCCTGTCGAGGTGCAATGCTGCTGGATTTTATGCTCCCAACACGTAGGGTAAATGCGAGAGACGCGGTCGATCTACCTACTGGCGATTAGTAAGGCAAATAAATACAAAAGTGAATAAATAAACTATATAAAAAAAAATAATAATAAAAAAAAAATCATAACTCAACCATCTCACCTTTCTGCAGCGACAGATGCTCTTCTCGTTAGCTTTCAGAGGAACAGTTAATATGGCCAAATACTGCATTGTCCCTCAATATCTCTACTATCTTATTATCCCAAATATTAAACGAAAATAAACTTAGACGTATATTTTAAAATACGATTCTGTACACCACTGGTTGAGAAAAGAGGTTAAATGTAACCTCAATTTAACTTTTATAGCCTATAAATAAAAAAAACACAGAAGGAAGCGAAATGACGCTATTCATTCAACTGTTTGGCTTCTGGAGAAGTAATTAAAAAACTGCACTTTAACGTGTTTTTCCGTATAGAGTCTGAAATATGGCGACTCGACCAACTCTCCGGCACGACCGCGTCTCCGGGATTTACCCTAGAGGAGTCATACCTGACAAGCGAAGGTCCCGAGGTGTAGCTTCATGACTTTATTGCCTACGCCTTTTTAGCTGGTCGAAAGCGAGTGACTGATCAGTTCTGAACAAATCTTCGACCAGTGAAGACCTTTGAGTTCTGTCATTCGTAATGCCTTATTCATTTCCCATGGAGCACTTAGCTATAATGGTAATTTTATTGGAAGAACCTGAAAACAGAAGAAGGCAGAGAAGGTGGAGTGTCCACCCTCTGTGGAAAAATAGAAGCCAGCAAGGAGAATTTCAAATTTACAATACGCTAATCGACCATGAGGACAAATTTTACAATTACTTCAAGATGTCCAGAAATACGTTTGATGCCCTACTGGATAGAATCGAACTGCTAATAAGCAGAAACGATACAAACTGGAAGCGGTCGATATCACCAAGAGAACGCTTAGCAATCTGTCTGAGGTAGGTACAGAAGTTACATTGCAGGAAATAACAGAAAGTAGTAATAATAAACGTGCACAAACCGCAGAATACAAATATGCAGGGTGTCCGGGGGAACAGTAAACAGCTGGATATTTCCTAACGTATTCAGAATAGAAAGAAATGTTTATATGCAATTGCATGTTTGACGGGAGCTTTACTAGCCGCGACAAATTTGTTCTTACATTATTATTTTAAAAGATACGATGGTCAAGCTTGGTTTTTTTAAATAGAACTATATATGTTTTTAGAAATCAATTGATAGTGCGTTTCAAGACAGATTCAATAACCTGTAATGTAACCGTGTCCCTCCACGAAACGTAGTGATAATACTTATTAATTGCTATATTGGTGGCATTTTTCTTATTGTCTAGCCTTTGGGGCTGCCACTTCTGGCATAGACTATTGGTGGGTACCTGTTTCAAGAGGCAATGTCTAGCGCGTGCCACCCGTGGCGTAAACAAGACCACCCTCGGTGCTTCCTATTCGGGCGCGTTCTCTTCCAGTCAAAAAGAGTAAATTTGCAAACGCAATGTCGAAAACTGTTTGAAATAATGTGTATACATTACAGGTTATTGAAATTGTCTTGAAACGCACTATCAAGTGATTTGTAAAAAAATATATAGTTCCATTTAAAAAAATCAAACTTTACCATTGTATCTGTTTAAATAATAATATAAGAAAAAATTTGTCTGGTCTAATAAATTTGTGTTAATATCCAGGTGAGGTGTACCTCTCATTTTTTTTTATTTTTTATTATTATTTTTTTTTATTTAGTTTATTTATTCACTTTTGTATTTATTTGCCTTACTAATCGCCAGTAGGTAGATCGACAGCGTCTCTCGCATTTACCCTACGTGTTGGGAGCATAAAATCCAGCAGCATTGCACTTCGACAGGGCACGGACTCGGTCCGTCCGTCTAGTCGTCTCAACGAGTGGCCTCCGAGCCCGGGCCCAGCGGGGAGCCTCCGAGCTTCCACCGAGCTCGGCGGAAACTTGCCGGCGCCGTCCATAAGCATACTATAGAGGCTCGGATGGCTCGGAAGGCTCGGAAGGCTCGGCTCGGTCGCTGTATAAACCGACCTTTATGTGGCAAACCGCGTGTCGGAGGTGCAACAACGTCATCTCGCCATGTGTTGGCAGCATGTCAAATCAAAGGAAAATCCTGCGGATTGTGCATCACGAGGGATTTTAGCGTCGGAGTTAGTGCTTCATGAGTTATGGTGGTCCGGGCCTACGTGGCTACGGGAGCATCCGGCATCCTGGCCTGTCTACGGGGAAGTAGATGTCCCGCCCGAGGAAGTTCTAGAATCATTGACCTCTGAGACACGTCAGCTTAGGGTACATCAAATAATGTCGGTCCCGGAATGGGACCTTCCGGAGACTTTTTCTAGTTGGACCCGGCTTCTTCGAGTTACTGCGTTGCTTCAACGTTTCATTCAAAATGTAAAGAATAAAATAAAGTCCTCCGGGATTAACACGGGCGCGTTAACCGCGCAGGAAATCCGAAGCTCCATCGTTTATTGGATACGGGCTGTACAATTGAAGCACTTTTCGTCCGAGTGGACTATACTCAAAGGGGGTTCTACTTTGCCAAAAGGGAGCCCTTTAAAAAACCTCCACCTCATTATCGGCAAGGAAGACTTAATCCGGCTCGGCGGGCGGCTGGCTAATTCCGCCCTTCCTTATGAGGAACGCCATCCGATTCTTCTTCCTCAATGTCGAATTTCCGAACTATTAATAGATTGGGCGCACCGTCAGTGCCTTCATGGCGGAACTCAACTGACGCTGCGGATCTTACGACAGGGCTACTGGATAATTTCTGCTCGTTCTCTTATCAAGTCACACATACACAAGTGCGTGACCTGTGTGCGTCACTCAGCTAAGGTGGCTTCCCAGTTAATGGGTGACCTTCCAAATCCAAGAGTCAATCCATCCCCTCCCTTTTCCCATACGGGAGTAGATTATGCCGGGCCGATGGAAATAATTAAGCATGTTAGTCGCGGCCAACGAGCCACCAAACATTACGTCGCCGTATTTGTTTGTCTCGCCACTAAGGCGATCCATTTAGAGAGCGTTGAAGATTATACCACGGACGGTTTTTTGGCTGCACTTGATCGTTTTGTGGCTCGCCGTGGCTTGCCGTCCGACATGTATAGTGACAACGGCACGAATTTTCACGGTGCCGATCGCGAGCTGAGCAGGAGTTTTCGGGCGGTCTTGAAAGACCAGAAATTTCAAGATTCATTAGCAAGTGATGTCATCATTTGGCATTTCATACCTCCGGTGGCTCCACACTTCGGAGGACTCTGGGAGGCTGGTGTGAAAAGTTTGAAACACCATCTTCGACGAGTGGTCGGCACTCACGTTTTGTCCAAGGACGAATTCGCTACTCTTCTGTGCAAAGTCGAGGGGTGTTTAAACTCGCGACCACTAGCCGCGCTTACCGATGATCCGTCGGATCTTTCGGCTCTAACCCCCGGTCATTTCTTGATCGGACGTCCGCTGGTAAGTGTACCACAGGAGTCGGTACTCGAAATTAATTCGAATCGCTTATCGCGTTGGCAACGCATTCAAGCAATGCAAGAGCAAATCTGGCGTTATTGGGTTACTGATTATTTACAATATCTCCAAAAAAGGCAGAAATGGACTACATCAAACGCCGATTTCAGAATTGGCGAATTGGTTCTCTCAAAGAATAGTCAATTACCCCCTTCTAAGTGGGACCTCGCGCGTATTGTTCAGGTACATCCTGGATCGGATGGACACGTCCGCGTTGTAACCATTCGCACTCACAAATCCGAATTCAAGCGCCCGATAACGCAGATTTGCCGTCTACCCTCGACGATCAATGATCAACGAGAAACTTGTAAATAGTTGTATATACGTTCTAGCATCTAAGTTCTTAAACCATTGTATATAGTTATAAATAATTTCTAGTGATGAGCGATGAACTCCGTTTTTTAGATTAAGTTTAGAATCTACTCAAAAGGGCACCGGTCAGTGCAGGCTCCGCTTCCTGCTCGCGATGCTTGAGTTGTATTGCGTGCAATAGGCCCCTCGTTTCGTATCCAAGGGGATACGAGACGGGCGGCATGTTCAAGATTAGCCTTATTCAAGGTAACGAGAGACTTTGAATAAGAACGTCGGTTACCTGCTAACCGCAATGTTTACAGCCTTTCGGGCATACCATTGACACGCATTGTTTTCAAGCAAGAGTACGTAGCCCAAATGTGTTGTCGCGGATTGGTTCCACTTCCCGCGTCATATCAGGAATGCGGAAGTAGATCACTCCGTTCGAATGGAACGAACCGGTGTCCAGAGAGATCTTTGTACGCTAACAAGGAACACCTCGTTTGTGATCTGTCTCTCCGGGAGAAGAAAAATAAAAGTTTGTTTTTCCTCAGACGAGGTTTAATAAAAGTGTTCTTGATTGCCTCCAAAACGCGTTCGCGAATCGGCAAAATAAATAAATAACAATTGTCCGACCGAAATTTCGAAGGCGGTCGCGATAAAAAGGAACATTCAAGCCTTTAACGGCGAAAAATATAGTGTGTGGAAATTTAGAATTCGTGCTTTGCTAACTGAATTAGATGTAATTAAAGTTATCGATGATCAAATTCCGGAGAAGTTGACTGATGACTGGATTAAAGCTGATAAAACTGCCAGAAACATTATTGTGGAATATTTATCAGACTCTTTCCTTAGCTTTGTTCAGGCAGAAAGTAGTGCTAGGCAAGTGTTGTATAATTTGGACGCTATTTATGAGCGCAAAAGCATTGCCACGCAATTAGCCTTACGAAAAAAATTATTAGGTTTAAAATTACAATGTGATACGTCATTAATAAGTCACTTCATAATTTTTGATGATTTGATCTCGGAACTAATAGCAGTGGGTGCAAAGTTGGAAGAAACTGACAAAGTATCTCATTTATTATTAACTTTGCCTACATCCTATGATGGTGTAATAACTGCAATAGAAACACTATCAGAAGACAATTTAACATTAGGGTTCGTCAAAACGAGACTTCTTGATCATGAAGTGAAAGTGAGAAACGAGAGCAGTGACACGAGTGTAAAAGTGCTTCAAGCAAATAAAGGCAATATTGCAAAGAGACAAAACGCCGAAATCCCGAGACCACCCAAGAAGTTTTATCGAGGACAAAATAAGACACGATCCTTCAAACCGAATAAGTCATCATCTATTGTAAAATGTTACCATTGTGGAAGGACGGGTCACATCAAGAAAGATTGTTTTTATTATAAAAAAGGACTTCAACAACAGAATGCTGAGAAAACTAGAACCGTTCAAACGGTACAAGGATCTCAACCATCGACAGAAGCAAATGTTTCAAGTTTTGCATTTACGGTTGGAGATTTTCAATCGGAAGTTGATGATAACAATAAAATTACTTTTCTCCTGGATTCTGGAGCTTCCGACCATCTCATCAACAGAGAAGATATAGCTGTAAATTTTAACGAACTGAAAGTGCCAATAAAGATTTCCGTGGCGAAGAACGGAACATTTATAACTGCAACGAAGAAGGGAACGATGAATGTCACCACCAACATGGGGATCCCAGGGACCATGGACAATGTCTATTATTGTCCAGAAGTGCCCTACAATTTGATGTCTGTCCGAAGAATACAGCAGGCCGGAATGACCACCACTTTCGACGACAAGGGCGTTAAGATAAGTAAAAACGCAAATATTATAATGACAGGTAAAGAACTAAATAATTTAACAGGAATTGAGTTCAGAGTTCATTCAAATGAAGTAAATTCTATTGTCCAAGTAAATAGTACCAAAAAAGATAGTTATGAATTGTGGCATCAACGGTTAGGTCATATTGGAAAAACTAAATTTTTAGAATTAAAAGCTAAACAAATGTTTGAAGATATAGGGCAGATCGAAAAAGTAATAGTTAACAATGAATTATGCGAAGCTTGTATAAATGGCAAACAAGCACGATTACCATTTGGAAAGGCAAAAGAAAAGTTATTGTTCATACGGATGTTTGTGGTCCAATCACTCCTTCGACGGTTAATAATAAAAATTATTTTGTATTTTTCGTTGATGAACACACTCATTATTGTGTTACATATTTGATTACCCATAAATCAGATGTGTTTTCAGTCTTTAAAGACTATGCTGCAAAAAGTGAAGCTCATTTCAATTTCAAAATTGTCAATTTGTATAGTGACAATGGCGGAGAATATTTGTCGACTGAGATGAAAGAGTATTGTGTAGAAAAAGGTACTAGCTACCACTTAACAGTTCCAAGAACCCCACAATTAAATGGTGTATCAGAACGTATGGTAAGAACAATAACTGAGAAAGCTCGAGCAATGGTAGCTGGAGCTTGTTTAGAAAAATGTTTTTGGGGTGAAGCTGTTCTTACTGCCACGTTTTTAATTAACTTGACGCCAACTAAAGCTTTAAAAGAATTCAAAACACCATATGAATTGTGGCATGGTAAAAAGCCTCAGCTGAAATATTTAAAGATTTTTGGTTCAACCGTTTATGTACACAATAAAACTAGACAATCGAAATTTGAAGAAAAATCTTGGAAGGACATTCTAGTTGGGTACGAACCAAACGGATATAAAGTGTGGGATGTTGGAGCTGGAAAGTTTGTAGTAGTTCGAGATGTTATAGTAGATGAGACTAATTTCTTGGTATCCAGGCCTGTAATAGTACAGCCTGAAACTGATGCATCTGACATGAGGTCAAAATCAGTACAGCCTAAAACTGATGCATCTGACATGAAGTCAAAATCAGTAACGTCTCATAAATCTGATAGTAATAAATCAGATATATCGAAATCGAAAGAAGTTGAAATTAATAAAAATACCGAATTAAGTCATGGACTAAATAAATATGTAGTTGAAACAGATATACTCGAGCCTTCATCTAGAAATAATCAAACTAAAAGACAAATATCTCCCGAGCGAAGAAGGAGTGATAGGATTAAATATCGTCCACCAATTTCCTATAATGAAGTCGATATTCCGGGTGATTGCCTTATGTGTGCTCCATCTTTAATTTACAAAATTCCAACCTCATATCAGGAAATTGAAAATAGAGATGACAGAAATCAGTGGGAGCAAGCAATTAGGGATGAAATAAATTCTCTTTTAATTAATAACACCTGGACTCTAGTATCAAAGCCTGAAAATAAGAATATTGTTGATTGTAAATGGGTATTTGCAATAAAGAATGACGAGTTTGGAAATCCACTAAAATATAAAGCTCGGCTTGTTGCTCGAGGATTCAGCCAGCAGTATTTAATGGATTATAATGAAACATTTGCACCAGTTGCAAGGATATCAAGTTTTAGATTTATAATGGCGTTCTCTAATCAATTTAATTTGTTAGTGCATCATATGGATGTGAAAACTCCATTTCTAAATGGTATATTGAAAGAGGAAATCTACATGAAAGTTCCTGAGGGAGTTGCAAGTAGAGATAATCAAGTTTGTAGATTAAACAAGGCTTTATATGGATTAAAGCAGGCAGCAAGATGCTGGTTCGAAGTTTTCGAAAAAGCACTTATAGATAAAGGTTTTCAAAATTATATCTCCTTGTCGAAATCTTATCGGATGTTTGATGTATGTAATGTTATGTACTCGACCTGATTTAAGCACAGCCGTTAATATTTTAAGTCGATATCTAAATAAAATAAAAATAACAAAGATCTTTGGCAATGCTTAAAACGGGTACTCAGATATCTCAAAGGATCAATAGATCATAAATTAACTTTTGTCCGAGGTGATTACAACGATCTTTTAAGTGGTTATGTTGATTCTGATTGGGGAGGAAACGATGAAAATGATAGAAGAAGTACTAGGGTAAGTGTGGGTATTACTGCGGACTTTTAAGGTAGGTTAACTTTAGAACCCTCGATATGGCGTTCAAATGAATGAAAGCTCCTCCTTCTTTTTTTAAAAGAAAGGTGGGACCTTAATAATTCCATAAAAAAATATAAGGGCGGGGTAATAAACACAGTTAATTAAAAACAAAGAGATTTGTCGATCAATGTCATTGCGTGAATTACTTCGGACATGCATGTATTACTGCGTGCCAGTTACTAACGAAACACCAGTTACTGCGCATGTATTACTGCGGTCTGATGTCAGGCAAAACATAACCTTAGCATCTTTGCAGGTTACGTAGACAGACGTGAATACGGTCGGAAGAAAGGTTAGGTGGCGCAGTCGTCGGTCCGCAGTAATACATGCACATGGTGTAAAGTACTGCACCTAATACTGCGGTGCGAAATAAAAATTAAAACTAAAATGTGGACGACTTGTTAACGCCGAGTAAGGTTCATGACGTTAGTATATTGAAGCAAGTCCTTATGCTAGAATACTGATTCTTTATTAACATCGATCTGATATATTATAGTAGTAAATATGAAGATTTAATATAATAGTTCAGCGGATAACTGTTCATCGGTTGTCACCGTGTGACCCCGTTTTTTACAATACTGATTCGTCCGTACAATCCGCCTTCCAACTCCTAGGGACCCTTCCCTCTCCGTGGGCCCTGGACCGACCAATCCTATCCGCCGGTCGGCTCACCGAACCCCGCAATACCCCTGAGCCACCTCCAAGATCGGAACCGTAGCCCGGAAATCATACCGTCCAACGGGTCCCTTGTCCTGGCGAGCCGACCAGCGGATGTTTAGCCATAACTCTCGTGAGGGAATACGATACGTCAACTGCCGCTGAGAATGGCATGACTGGAAAATGTCACCAGTCAACTCGTTATCACCTTCCAGCCAGGCCAAAGTCTTCCAGGAAATACAAACATAATTTTTCTTTACTGACTCTCTCAAAAGCGACATTGTCCTCTGCGATCGCAGCGTATTCCCAACACGTGTCCCTAACATGCCGCCCACTTTGAACGCATTGCGTTCAATCACTATATCTAATCGGAAGTAGTTTCTGGATGCCGCGCGTCCAGGGTTGGCAGTTGCGTAGTTCCCGATTGCGCAATCTCGGCATCCTGGTCCATCGGCAAGATACAGACCTTGGCCATGGGTCGCTTGATGATTTCATCAGCAGTCCTGATTGACACCACCCGAGTGATTCGATCCTGCCCCGTATGAAGTTGTTCAATCCGACCAAGTCGCCATCGGAGTGGGGGGAGGTTCTCGTCTTTGAGAACGACCAATACACCAGGTCCAAATTTACAAGGGGTTGTCAGCTGCCATTTGTTGCGTTGTTGCAGCTGATGCAGGTACTCGCATTGCCACCGTTGCCAGAAATGCTGAATTTTTTGCTGAATCATCTGAAATCTGTTCAGTCTATTAACATTAATTTCGCAGAGATCATGTTCAGGAGGTGAGCTGAGTGACTCGCCAATCAGGAAATGTCCGGGGGTCAATGGGAGAAAATCATCAGGATCACATGATAAAGGACTCAGAGGACGGGAGTTAAGGACCGCCTCCACTTGTGTCAGAACAGTGTACAATTCTTCGTACGTTAACACGGTTTCCCCGACGACTCGCCTCAACCCATACAGCACACTCTCCTTGCGGCATAGTTGCAGCATACTTGCGGCGCAAGATGGCAAGGACTCATGCAAGGTTGCCGCAACTATGCAGCAAAAATTCTATGTCCGCCTGCTGCAAAGTTGCACGGCAACTTTGAGGCAATTATTCACAAAATATATTTCCACGGGAAAAACTGTTAAAAAAAATAAAAAAAAAGTTATCGGGTTCAGGGCGACTTGAACACCGGGCCGCCCGCATGACAATCTGACGCGCTACCGCTGGGGCTACGGAACCTTCTTGGATATAGATTACTGTAAATGGTATATATAGTGATTAAGCATACTTGCGGCATACTTGCAGTGCATAGTTGCGGCAAACTTGCGGCAAACTTGCGGCATAGTTGCGGCAAACTTGCGGCATAGTTGCGGCAAACTTGCGGCATAGTTGCGGCATACTTGCGGCAAACTTGAGGCATACTTGCGGCATACTTTCGGCATACTTGCGGCATAGTTGCGTTGCAACTATGCACTGCAACTATGCCGCAACTATACAGCAACAATTCTATGTCCGCTCCGCGCAACTTTGCACGGCAACTATGCCGCAACCATACATCGACATTGCGCTGCAACTATGCAAGATCGCAAGGTTACTGCAACCATCCTGCAACTTTGCCGCAACGAAGTGTGCTGTATGGGAAGTGATGCTTAGCCGATTTGACCGCGCTCTCCCACAAACCCCCAAAATGTGGCGCACGGGGGGGAATCATATGCCATTCTATTTCCCTGTTTCCTAAAAATTCTAAAATCTGTTTATTGCGTTCTTCATCCGAAACAAGTTGCTTAAATTCGTTCAATTCATTTCGCGCTCCAACAAAATTTGTCCCATTGTCGGAATAGATACTCCGGCATAGACCCCGTCGAGCGACAAATCTCTTAAGACAGTTAAAAAATGCATCAGTACTGAGGTCAATGGCCAACTCAAGATGCACGGCCTTTGTTGCGAAGCACACAAAAACGCAAAGATAACCCTTAGTGGTAGTTCTGCTTCGAGTCCGGTCCTTAACTAAATACGGTCCTGCATAATCGACACCGCAGGTAGAAAATGCACGAGCAGGAGTGACCCGGGCAGCAGGTAGATCACCCATTACCTGAGTCACCGTAATAGGCCTCACACGGAAACACCTGACGCATTTCCGAACTGCACCCTTAACGGCCCTTTTCGCGGACAGCAACCAATACCTTGTGCGCAATGAGGAAACCACAGCCTGGCAACCCGCGTGCAACAATCGCAAATGTTCGTATTCAATCAGTAATTTAGAAAACTGATGTTGCGGATGCAGAATAAGAGGATGCCTTTGTTGATACTGAATGGGGGCCCTTCTAAGTCTCCCGCCCACCCTGAGAAGTCCAGTACTATCCAAGAACGGGTTCAATGAATGCAGAGCACTACCCTTAGGAAGGTCCAAACCGTTTTTCAAATTTCGAATTTCTGGTGCAAACTGTTTTTGTTGTGCCATTTTCACTAAAATGTCTCTAGCGTTCGCGAGTTCGTGCGTAGAGAGGAAGCTACCGGGCAAAGGTCGCGATAGTATTGACACATCTGATGCCGTGTCCTCCCGACATAAACTGATCCGCATGTTTCGAATAAACCGGATGCAGTAGCCAGTAACGCGGATCAAACGAGTGTATGTAGAAAATTTCGAAAATATATTCAAGTCCTCACCCTCCACGGCCACAAAATTGTGGCTGACTTGCTTTTCTTCCGGAACTTCTTCCATGCATGGATCTGTATGTGGCCAGTGTGTGGAATCTTGTAGTAACCATGCTGGCCCATTCCACCACAATGTTGCATTGACTAAGTCCGACAGGAGAAGACCCCGAGAAATCATGTCCGCAGGATTTTGACTCGATGCTACGTGATTCCATGTATTGCTAGTTAGACGTTGTATTTCTGATGTCCTGTTTGCAACAAAGGTTTTCCATCGACTCGGAATTGCCTTGATCCAAGAAATCACAATCATCGAATCGGTCCAGTAGAATTCGCGACCAAAATCACAGTCCAATGCTGTGCGTACCTTCTTTATTAGTTGAGCAAGCAATAAAGCCCCACAAAGCTCAAGACGAGGTAAACTTATCTTCTTCAATGGTGCCACTCTTGATTTGGCACAGAGAAGGCGGACAATCCATTGTCCCTGCCTATCTGGTGAACGCATATAGATGCAGGCACCATATGCTCTTTCCGAAGCATCACAGAACCCATGAAGCTCGGTTGATTTGCATCCGCGGAACGCATGTCTCGGAATCGCGATGTGATTGATGCTATCTAGATCCTTTCTATAATTTGACCAAGATGTGTGAAGCTCCTGAGGGAGCGATTCATCCCAAGAAATTTGTAGTTGCCATAATTGTTGTAATAATAATTTGGCATGTAAAATAACTGGTCCTATTAATCCCAAGGGATCAAAAATCTGACCGATGTCCGAAAGGATAATGCGTTTGGTGATACGCGGTCCACTGAAAGGGTTTACCGAATAATGTAGTTCGTCCTTGTTTGCATCCCAGAATAGTCCCAATGTTTTTAGATCCTTGTCCATACTGATTTCGACGCCTGCCTTTGATTCCTTGCCGTGCCTCAGCACTCGAGCGTCATTGGTGGCCCACTTCCGAAGAGGAAATCCTACGGTGCGTAAAATTCCTGTTAATTCGTCCTTGAGAATTTGTGCACTTGAAAGGTCGTCGGTTCCCGTGAGCAGGTCATCCACATAAAAGTCCCGGATAATGACATGGCTGGCGACGGGAAATCTCCCGCTGTGGGTCTCGCCAAGCTGCCGCAATGCACGGGTCGCCAGAAAAGGTGCCGATGCAGTCCCATAGGTTACAGTGTTTAGTTCGTATACTTTAACTGGCCCTGAGGCACTTGACCTCCATAAAATACGCTGGAATCGGCGATCCTCCTTTTTAACAAGTATTTGCCGATACATCTTTTCAACGTCGGCTGACAGAACATATTTGTGTTTACGGAATCTAACAATGATTGAAAATAGATCTTGTTGTACCGTTGGTCCAATGTGCTGCACGTTGTTAATTGATAATCCAGACGTAGTCTTGGCGGAACCGTCAAACACAACGCGCAGTTTTGTGGTGCTACTGGTCTCTTTGAAAACCGCGTGATGTGGCAAAAAATAGACTAACTGCGAAGATTGGAGATCGCTGCTTGAGAGTTCGCTCATGTGACCCAGTGACTCATATTCGTTCATGAATTCGGTGTATCCCCTTTTCAGTGCAGGTTGCCTATCTAATTTCCGCTCTAAAGAAAGAAATCTCTTGAGAGCCTGCTCTTGCGAGTCCCCTAAATCCTGTAGATTCTCCTTGAATGGAATGCGAACCACGAAACGTCCGTCCTTGTCGTGAGTGGTGGTTTTTAGAAAATGTTGCTCGCATGGATCGGCCGATAAGTGTGCACCATCATCGTATGCACAAGATTCCACTTCCCAGAATTGTTCAACACGTTGGTGCAGTTGTTCGTTAGTAACCAAATTGCAATATATATGCGACTCCGCTTCAACTAATGGGGCACTGAGTCTCCCTGCCACCACCCATCCCAGCTGAGTCTTTTGCAAGATAGGGTGACCAGATCCAAGAGAATGTCTGCCAATGCATTGAAGGTCCCAGAAGAGCCCCGCGCCAATTATAATATCGACCTCGCTAGGTTTATCGAAATGCGGATCCGCAAGTTTTATTCCCGATGGAATCTGGAGATTCCCCAACCGGAGGGAAGAACCAGGCAAATTTCCCGTGATTCTAGGTAACACAAGGCATGAGATGACGCGTCGGAAACCATTATACCTTGAGCTTATCTCCACACACGCCGTGTGCTGCACACCGTGACCGGAGCCCCCGATCCCCATAACGCGAGTGTTTGAAAGAGTACATGGCAAATCGAGTTTTCTCATCATTGCCTTTGTTATGAAATGCGATTGGGACCCGGAATCCAGCAAAACCCTGCACTCGTGCTTGAACCCGCGATGATCCTTTACGTGTATTACTGCGGTCGACAAGATTACTGTTTCCCTAGACCGCGGAAGTTGGGTAAAACACGAAACAGCCGATTCAGCAGGCCCTATGTCAAGGGCCTCGTCATTTTCTCCCGTTGCCGTTGTCCCTGACACCACTGGGATGCGCGCATTCGCGGAATCACTCTGCCGCTTCTCACCTTGGTCAAGATGTAGAAGGGCATGGTGCTTTTTACCACACACTTTACAAGGACCTCGCGTGCATTCCTTATTCCGGTGTCCGACATTTAAACAATTAAAGCACGCGCGCAATTGTTGCACCTGTGAAATCCGTGCCGTCGGTAACAGTTTCTTAAATTCTTTGCACTGCCAAAGCAGGTGCTGCTTCTTACAAAGTACACAGGAGGTTTGTGACGCTGCGGCGTAAGCGGATACCTGACCTACCCGGTTGTGATTAGTACCTGCGTTCGCGTTCGGTGTCTTTTTGTTAGGATTAACTGGATTGTCTGTGACGACCTTTTCCAGATATCTGCAATGGCTCTCCAAAAAGTCCGTCATGTCCCGTAATTTGACCTCACCCGAAATCAATGAGTGTTTACGCTCCCATTCACGGTTTGTCGTCGAGTCTAATTTCGAGGTCAAAAGATAAATAATAATACTGTCCCAATGGTCAGTTGGTTCTCCTAACGCCTTAAGGGCTAATAAGCCATTATTGGTGTCATCAAGTAATCGTCGCAGTTCTAAAAACGATTCCTTTGTCAAGGCAGGTAATTCCCAAAGAGCCCGTATATGATGGTGCTTTAGTACCTTGCGATCCTCAAATCTGTCCTTCAGTGCTGTCCATGCTAACGCGTAATTGACTTCCGACACTCCCAATGACTGAATCACCCTAGCCGCGTTTCCCTTAAGAGACGAGTTCAAGTAATGGAACTTCTCGATATTTGTCAGAGCGTCGTTCGTATGTATCAGTGATTCAAAAGTGTCTTTATACTTAATCCAAGTGTTATAAGTTCCGTCAAACGTTGGTAGTTCTATTGTAGGTAACTTAATTCTCGGGCGTGTTTCAGAATCTGAGGCCGACGCAGTAGGTGTGGGCATACTATCGCGCGCAACCGATGCAGGTACAAGCTGCTGCCTCTGATTAATAAACTCCTCCGCATCACCAATGATATCACAATATGTTTAGTATTGAGGTGGGTGAGCACGCTGGAAAGTTAGGTTAGGGATAGACGGTGAGAAAGCCACGCGGTGCGACAATTTATAGTCAATTGACCGAGTCAGTTTATTAAAAGAAATATCGTGGGGTGAGCACAACAACAAAAGAGTCTCGCGTGAGTTGAATAGCGAACAGAGCACACAAAAGAACAGAGATTTCATACGTTGCGGAATGAACAGTGGTGAACACGTTATCGCGACAAGCGGTATGAAACGAGAGTGAACAAAAGGGACGCGGAAACCGTTGAGCGTCTTCTCGAACAATCCTCGAGAATCGATCAAGAAAGTACGCGTCGTGATTGGGCCGCTCGCTTTACGTGGTGATCGGTGATTGGCTGAGCAGGCGCCTAGGAGTATCGATCGGCTGATCGAATATCGATCAGCGGCGTGTACCGCTGCCCGGTAGGTGCTGCGGTGAGCTTGGGTGCGGCGGAGCAGGGAACTAATGGAATCTCAAACACAATACGACCTCTCAAATTCGTCACGCTCATTGACATGCGTTCTTTCCGAATCTGTCCCTTCTACCTTAGCTTCTATGTTGGTCTGTACCACATCGAAAGCTTCAAAGATTGATGTAACCTTGCTTAAGCGAACCTTAAGCGCGGCGCAGTTCGAGGTTCGGTCATACGTATCGAAATAGTTCTTGAAGCGAGTCAATGCGGCCTTTATTCTACCGCGCTCAGCGATTAAAGTCTTTAAATCAGTTTCCATACTGTTCTAACACAAATTGAGAAGGAGGAAGGACTTACAGGTACCAGGTTACACGCGACCAACGCCGCGTCACACCACCAGTCGTCCCGTGCCCAGATCGAACTCTCGTCCTGTCTGCGTTGACAATCCAGCACCTATTGTCCTGTTGTCCGTCAGGGCCTAGCGTCCTTGAGACCCTGAGAAAGCCTAGCGTCCTTGAGAAGATCTGCGGCGGCTGGCCGGCTAGACGTCAACTATGCACGATGTGCAACCTCCAGATGATATCCAAATGGTAACACGTTCCACAGTTCACGTGTTGCGTAAATCGCACAACACTTTACTCACAGTTCCACAAGTTCAAAGTTCACTGTTCTAAATCCGGCTCGAAGGACCAAATGTTAACGCCGAGTAAGGTTCATGACGTTAGTATATTGAAGCAAGTCCTTATGCTAGAATACTGATTCTTTATTAACATCGATCTGATATATTATAGTAGTAAATATGAAGATTTAATATAATAGTTCAGCGGATAACTGTTCATCGGTTGTCACCGTGTGACCCCGTTTTTTACAATACTGATTCGTCCGTACAATCCGCCTTCCAACTCCTAGGGACCCTTCCCTCTCCGTGGGCCCAGGACCGACCAATCCTATCCGCTGGTCGGCTCACCGAACCCCGCAATACCCCTGAGCCACCTCCAAGATCGGAACCGTAGCCCGGAAATCATACCATCCAACGGGTCCCTTGTCCTGGCGAGCCGACCAGCGGATGTTTAGCCATAACTCTCGTGAGGGAATACGATACGTCAACTGCCGCTGAGAATGGCATGACTGGAAAATGTCACCAGTCAACTCGTTATCACCTTCCAGCCAGGCCAAAGTCTTCCAGGAAATACAAACATAAATTTTCTTTACTGACTCTCTCAAAAGCGACATTGTCCTCTGCGATCGCAGCGTATTCCCAACACGTGTCCCTAACACGACTGATTTACTGTTTTTCCGAAAAAATAACTCTTATTCTATCGAGCATTCCGCTACAGTAGATGTATTACTGTTAATAACAAAAATATAAATGTTTTTCCAGTAGGTGTTCATGACCGCCATATCGGGAATTGATCGAAGTTTCGCCTTGACGAATTTCAAACTACGATAAAAGAATTAATAATAACTTTGCTGTACATACTTATTAATAACTATCTGTAATAGAGTTGAAAATAATTTTATCAACAATTTTCAAGAGATTATGTACTTTCCAACACTAAATATGATCTGTTTTAGAATATCCGCAGTAATCGGGACATCCGCAGTAATACCCACACTTACCCTACAGGTTTCTTATTCAAATTATTTGAACGCTGCACAATATGCTGGAACACAAAAAGACAAACATCTGTAGCAGCTTCATCGACTGAAGCTGAGTACATGGCTCTTTTTGAAGCTGTCAGAGAGGCATTGTGGCTAAAATCATTAGCAGACAGTATTGAAATAAATGTTTCCAATCCAATTATTATTTATGAAGACAATAATGGTTGTATTAGCATAGCGAAAATCCAACTAACCACAAAAGATCAAAACATATTGATATAAAATATCATTTCTCGAGAGAACAGATCGAAAAAACATAATAAAATTGAAATATGTTCCCACAGGAAATCAGTTGGCCGATGCTTTGACGAAACCACTACCAGCTGTTAAATTCCTGGAATTCAGGACTAGGATGTGTTTGGAATAATATATAGCTATTAGTATTAATGCTTGTAATTATATACATATATATATATACAGGGTGTCCCAAAAATGCTGTGGGTCCTTAAAGGGGGTGATTGTAAATAACTTTTTCCTTTGCGAAAAAGTTCTCCGATGTTTCGTTAACGAGATATTAACAAAAAGAACCGACCAATCACAGCGCGAGTCTGACGGCCGAGTTCCCGCACTAGCGTGGCTACGCGCCGCGCTGCGAGTGTGAACAAGCAACTCGGCATGCAACGAAGAAAATTGCGTAGAATGGCAAATGAAAAAGACGTAACAAATAAAATCGAACGCGTTGTCATGGTTTGTTTGTTATTTAATGTGAATAATGAATAAAGGATAAATGGATGAAAATCACGTGTAACGTAAAAAGACGAATACACGTTTTTTTTTTTAGAAGATTCGAAAATAATAATTATTTGAAGTGGGAGGATGAGGAATACGTAAATTTCCTTGTGTTAATAACGTAGCCACGAAAAGGTAATGTAACGGGAAATTAACGAAAAGTGATCGTAGTTCGTTATTGTGATAAAAATCCGTAATTCAATAACGGCCAGCACTGTTGCTGATAACGAATAAGTCTGTTTAAAAAGCCCGAATAAATATTATCGCCGGAAATAAGTCATCGCTTGCGTTAAATTTAAAAATGAATGATTACCAATGAAGTAACTAAAACTCACCCTCGTTGGAAATTCACCTGCAGCTTGAAAATCTGTGTCACAGGGTCACTGAACCGATCCTGGTCATCGATGGACGAGCCCAGTGCACAGCTGATCCCAGGTATACGACACTACCCAAAGTTAAGGGTCGCAATGTCAGGTGCGTCCAGGTCAACGTGCCGAATATTCACTTCACTGCACAGCTACTAACACTGATCACTTTATTTACTTTTTATGGAACCTGTTTTTCCTACGTTTTAAAAATTGGTGGCCCCGAAAGGGGCCGATTGTTGGCAATTGAAGAATCGGGATATTCTAGCGCAAATGCTCGCGCAGCTGCACTTGCGTTCCCGTCGTTCCGGGCGTACACCCAGAACATCCGGTAGTATTCCTGGGCTGTGAACATTTCTGCAACGCGATTTCTAGCTGACTGACAGGATTTTTTCCAAGCAACTTCCGCTACCCCCAAGTAGCTTCTCTGGTTCCATAGTAGGTAATACAAGGGAGTTCTGGATACGATGGACGAGGGGTGAGGCGGGGCGGGGGGTACCGCGCTCTTCCGCGAGATGGGCGAGGGGGTGAGGCGGGGAGGGGGTACAGCGTTCGTAGGTGAGGGGATGACGTCACAGGGGAGGGGGGTTTCAAGTCGGCGTCGCGCGCGCCACCGTTGATGGTGGTGGGGGTAATTGATAAACCGTTGGGGTGAAAATTCCCTAGATTTGATTGAGCGACCAATGAAAAATCCCTAGATTCGATTTAGCGACACCGTCGATCGATGGAAAATCCCCACGGTCGATATTGACGCCACCTATCGGATGTTTAAGGAACATTGAACACGTGCCGTTGCCGTACACGTGCATGGATCGGTGCGCAGGCGCGAAAGATACCGCGCGAAAGAATGTAACGCGGATGCTGTAATTCGATACCGATACCTATTCGAGATTAATTAACCTAAATAGCGCAACCACCTCATGAAAGAATGCGACGTCTCCCTCGTATAAACATCCGCCGACGATTCGACGCTTCGAGATCGATTAATCTAAATAGTCCAACCACCGTCTCATGAAAGAATGCAACGTCGCGTATAAACATTCGCCACCGAAAGATTTCACAGGGAACGTGGAAGATTGATGAGTAAACCTGACATATTAATATTAAGATTTAGCAATTTATTATACTTAATTCTCCCACTCGACTACATCGTCAGCGAATAGCGCACTATCGTCGTCGGTAAAAATAAAATTATCGACGATTTCATTAAATAGAGCCGCGTCGGGATAGAGATCCTGCTCGGGGTCAGTTTGAATTCCAAAATCACGGGCGTAAAGCCCCGATATTGAATTTGTAAATACGGCGTTAAAATTAATGACTCCGGCATCGACGCTGTTTCGCCAAACCACACTCTGTGGAGCACCCTCGCGATTCCGCTGATATATATTTGCGTATACATCATCGTCGTCATCGTCATCATCTTCTAATAAATATGTACGCTGCGCATGACGATTCAGCCAAAATTGCTCATCCCCGTAGTGATCACCTGGCGGTTCATCGATTATGGTGTCGGCATTATGAAATACTTTTAGAAAAATATCTCCATCGTGATGAGCTTCCGCCTCATGAAGTTCTTCATCACGAATTTCTTCCGTTTGGACCTCTACATTTCGACACGTGACATATACTTTCGGACTGTAGGTATGAATGGGTATCACAATAGCGGTATTCGTAGCGGCAGTGGGGGGATTCACTTGCGCGGACGATGACATAATCTGGAACCAATTTTCTTATTATTCTCAAAGTCGCTGTCACCACGATTCACTAAATATGATAATGGAAACTTACTGTATTATTCGAATGTGTTTCTAATGCGTTGATTGACTGACTGACGATATCCTTCACAAGCAATCTCTTTCAAAAGCAGTCTCCTTCAAAAGCAGTCTCCTTCAAAGCAATCTCCTTCAAAGCAGTCTCTTTCAAAACAATCCACTTCAGAGCACTTCCACTTAAACCGCTTTAATATAACTGTGGTCGACTTAGATACGGGAAATTTTAAAAAAACGTTTCTCGTCGTAACGTATGTCTCGATCGCTGTAGTAGCATTGGAGAACTGATTTTAAGGATGCTGTTTCATGAGCATACATATAGAAGTATAGGGCGATAATTATTCGGGCCTCGTCAGAGGTTTAAGACCTCGTGACGGGTGTAAACACCCTTATCACATCAACATTGTAATTCGTGGTATGAGAATTGATTTTTAGGATGCTGTTTCATGATCACGCATACGGAAGTATAGAGCGATAATTATTCGGGCATTGTCAGAGGTTCGAGACCCCCGTGACGGGTGTAAACACCCTTATCACATCAACATTGTAATTCGTCGTAACGCTTCGAATGTAGGCGACGTTACACGCGTGTATAGGAGGAGGGTAGAGGAATAGTATAAGAGAGTGAGAGATCCAATGGGGTGTACTATGAACCGCGCGAGGATAACATTCGAGACGATAAGTCTTTGAGTTTTCCTAGACGTCGAGTAACCGTCAACTGGTACTTGAACCGATAGCAAAGTTTTCGGAAACCCTACACATTCTAGCGCTAGCGGTTGATTTACAGCAGACCGGTGTCAGAACCTCCCATACTGACTATCTTAAAACATAATCCGGTAGACAAATACCCACCCAACCACAACGAATGCTTTACGAATAAGTAATTATCAATCGTATTAGGAGGAAAGGATATTATATAAATCAGGTGTTACAAGTATTGATATGAAAGTCATACATTTATTGTTAAAACATATATGCACGCACTACAGTGGTACGTAGTTTACATCACGCAGCATGGATTGTAATCGTAACGCTAATAATTCGCAATCGATCAATGAATGCTTTTCGAAGTGCTCGCTTTCGGAAATTAATTTTGTATAATTCGTTGGTGAGGAAGCGGTACGTAGAACTTCCACGAAGGCGGTATATTTACTGCTTACCGAGTACATATTTTCAGTCAACCAAGTGAACATATGATCGATGCAATGTTCGTACGCGAATAGTTTACGCATCGTGGCTTCAGTCATATACAGGGTGTCCCAAAAATGCTGTGGGACCTTAAAGGGGGTGATTCGGGGGGTGATTGTAAACAACTTTTTCCTTTGCGAAAAAGTTCTCCGATGTTTCGTTAACGAGATATTAACAAAAAGAACCGACCAATCAGAGCGCGAGTCTGACGGCCGAGTTCCCGCGCTAGCGTGGCTACGCGCCGCGCTGCGAGTGTGAACAAGCAACTCGGCATGCAACGAAGAAAATTGTGTAGAATGGCTAATGAAAAAAAAGGAACAAATAAAATCGAACGCGTTGTCATGGTTTGTTTGTTATTTAGACGAATACAAAGTTTTTTTTTTAGAAGATTCGAAAATAATAATTATTTGAAGTGGGAGGATAAGGAATACGTAAATTTACGAAAAGGTAATGTAACGGGAAATTAACGAAAAGTGATCGTAGTTCGTTATTGTGTTAAAAATCCGTAATTCAATAACGGCCAGCACTGTTGCTGATAACGAATAAGTCTGTTTAAAAAGCCCGAATAAATATTATCGCCGGAAATAAGTCATCGCTTGCGTTAAATTTAAAAATGAATGATTACCAATGAAATAACTAAAACTCACCCTTGTTGGAAATTCACCTGCAGCTTGAAAATCTGTGTCACAGGGTCACTGAACCGATCCTGGTCATCGATGGACGAGCCCAGTGCACAGCTGATCCCAGGTATACGACACTACCCAAAGTTAAGGGTCGCAATGTCAGGTGCGTCCAGGTCAACGTGCCGAATATTCACTTCACTGCACGGCTACTAACACTGATCACTTTATTTACTTTTTATGGAACCTGTTGTTCCTAGGTTTTAAAAATTGGTGGCCCCGAAAGGGGCCGATTTTTGGCAATTGAAGAATCGGAATATTCTAGCGCAAATGCTCGCACAGCAGCATTTGCGTTCCCGTCGTTTCGCGCGTACACCCAGAACATTCGGTAGTACTCCTGGGCAGTAAACATTTCTGCGAGGCGATTTCTAGCTGACTGACAGGATTTTTTCCAAGCAACTTCCGCTACCCCCAAGTAGCTTCTCTGGTTCCATTATGAGTTAACTCCCACCAGGCCAAGAGGCTTTAGGTAAAAAGAAGCCAGCACACTTTCGGAACACACGTGTTTTGCAGAAGTGCACCGAAAACTTTCACAAAAGCCCGCGATCCGTCCTTCTACTGCCAATGTACCCATTGCTTCGAGATAGAAAACAGACACCACGTGTATCGGTTCGAAAGGGTCCGAAGGGAAGAGGCGCAGAAAGTCTTCGAGTTGCTATAAAGAAGAAAATGCATACCATTCCTGTTTCCCCTTTCCGACACCCTGAGTTCACGTCTACTACGAGGCGGAACCAATTAAGTCATAAATTATCCGAAACTATAGGAAACCGTTCTCTACCGCCGACTGGCGGGACAATACGGTCATAAACCGCGACCCTGGCGAAATGCTCTGGCTGATCAGCCGGATTAATTTTGGAGAACTAGAAATTACAGAGTATTATCCAGCATCAATACGTCTCGCGGAGAGACATAGGAAAAGAAGGGGTACTCCGCTGACTGCGCGTAGTCCCGCCTGCTTCGTCCTACCCTCAAATTAAAGACGGATCCCTTATCTCTCGTGTCTAAACACGCGCTCGAATTTCAAAACTAAAGCACGCGTCGACGTATTCGGTGCGAGAGAAGGTAGGCTTAAAGTTCGATTGGTCCCGAACTAACCAATCGGGCCTGCTTATCTCTCGTGTCTAAACACGCACTCGGGTTTCAAAACAAAAGCACGCGTCGACGTATTCGGTGCGAGAGAGTGTGGGCTTGAGGTCCGATTGGCCCTGCATCCCTCGCAAATGGCAACTGTCCTCAAGAGGCCCTCTTGACAGCAATATCTCCTCCCCAAGGCCCACCTTCTCTCGCACCGAATACGTCGACGCGTGCTTTTGTTTTGAAATTCGAGCGCGTGTTTAGGCACGAGAGATAAGCAGGCCCGAGGGCTGTGGGCTTGAGGTCCGATTGGCCACAAACTAACCAATCGGGCCTGCTTATCTCTCGTGCCTAAACACGCGCTCGAATTTCAAAACAAAAGCACGCGTCGACGTATTCGGTGCGAGAGAAGGTGGGCCTTGGGGAGGAGATATTGCTGTCAAGAGGGCCTCTTGAGGACAGTGGCCGTTTGGGAGGGATGCAGGGCAAATTGGTTCGACTAGGGCCAATCAGACTTCAAGCCCACCGTCTCTCGCACCGAATACGTCGACGCGTGCTTTTGTTTTGAAACTCGAGCGCGTGTTTAGACACGAGAGATAAGGGATCCGTCTTTAATTTGAGGGTAGAACGAAGCAGGCGGGACTACAGGAATGGTATGCATTTTCTTCTTTATAGCAACTCGAAGACTTTCTGCGCCTCTTCCCTTCGGACCCTTTCGAACCGATACACGTGGTGTCTGTTTTCTATCTCGAAGCAATGGGTACATTGGCAGTAGAAGGACGGATCGCGGGCTTTTGTGAAAGTTTTCGGTGCACTTCTGCAAAACACGTGTGTTCCGAAAGTGTGCTGGCTTCTTTTTACCTAAAGCCTCTTGGCCTGGTGGGAGTTAACTCATAATGGAACCAGAGAAGCTACTTGGGGGTAGCGGAAGTTGCTTGGAAAAAATCCTGTCAGTCAGCTAGAAATCGCCTCGCAGAAATGTTTACTGCCCAGGAGTACTACCGAATGTTCTGGGTGTACGCGCGAAACGACGGGAACGCAAATACTGCTGTGCGAGCATTTGCGCTAGAATATTCCGATTCTTCAATTGCCAACAATCGGCCCCTTTCGGGGCCACCAATTTTTAAAACCTAGGAACAACAGGTTCCATAAAAAGTAAATAAAGTGATCAGTGTTAGTAGCCGTGCAGTGAAGTGAATATTCGGCACGTTGACCTGGACGCACCTGACATTGCGACCCTTAACTTTGGGTAGTGTCGTATACCTGGGATCAGCTGTGCACTGGGCTCGTCCATCGATGACCAGGATCGGTTCAGTGACCCTGTGACACAGATTTTCAAGCTGCAGGTGAATTTCCAACAAGGGTGAGTTTTAGTTATTTCATTGGTAATCATTCATTTTTAAATTTAACGCAAGCGATGACTTATTTCCGGCGATAATATTTATTCGGGCTTTTTAAACAGACTTATTCGTTATCAGCAACAGTGCTGGCCGTTATTGAATTACGGATTTTTAACACAATAACGAACTACGATCAGTTTTCGTTAATTTCCCGTTACATTACCTTTTCGTAAATTTACGTATTCCTTATCCTCCCACTTCAAATAATTATTATTTTCGAATCTTCTAAAAAAAAAACTTTGTATTCGTCTAAATAACAAACAAACCATGACAACGCGTTCGATTTTATTTGTTCCTTTTTTTTCATTAGCCATTCTACACAATTTTCTTCGTTGCATGCCGAGTTGCTTGTTCACACTCGCAGCGCGGCGCGTAGCCACGCTAGCGCGGGAACTCGGCCGTCAGACTCGCGCTCTGATTGGTCGGTTCTTTTTGTTAATATCTCGTTAACGAAACATCGGAGAACTTTTTCGCAAAGGAAAAAGTTGTTTACAATCACCCCCCGAATCACCCCCTTTAAGGTCCCACAGCATTTTTGGGACACCCTGTATATGACAGCCGGATTATCGGTGATTTTAATAAGTCGGTCATCATGCATACGCGTGAATTCGAGTCGTAAATGATCAATTACGATGTGGGTTGGGGGTGATGTTGCGTTGCTACGTAATCGTTCGAGTATGTCCACCTCGTTTTGCAGTAGAAGCTTCCACGTGGACATTGAAAAGCACACCTCGCCGCCTTTGTTGTCGGCTATGGCGATCTCGATGTGGCACGAATCCATGCCAATGCGAATTCCAATAATTAAACGTTTATAAGCTGTTGTAGTCAACGGGTAATCACGTCCCAGGATCCGTACGATCGATGATTTTGACATTTTCGCTATTTTTGACGTTGCGGATCCAGAACTGTAAGAAACGTATACGCGAATTAATACTTTGATCGTTTGCGTTTACAGTGAATGAAGTATACGAATAAAATAAGTGAAAAGTGTATTGTAACGCGTACGTACCTCATATTGGTCTGTTGTTGATATTTATTGGGGAAACCGCCATCGTTACCGGACGCGCAGGATGAGTCGATGAAGCTGCGTTTGTACATTTTGATCTGCACTATACGATTATACCGATCGACGAAGAGCGATACTTGGATTATACTGGTTAACGAAAAAAAATTGGAGCGAACGATACTTGTTAGCACTCGAGCGTACGTGGTGTAATGAAGTCTGCAAGACTGACCAACGCTACTTTTATACAGATTCACGCATACGTACACACCAATATGCAAGAGTATATTACATCAATGATTGTGATGAGCATGGTTGTGTGATGGCACAAACATTAATATGAATAGCGCGCGATAAATTCAAATGATATGCGCGGCAGATTCAAATAGCGTACGCGCCAAAATCAAGGTATACACGTGTCATAGAAGAGAGAGACAGAGACGATTCGCGGTGCGAACCATAAAAGTGCATTATAAGCTGAATAATTAGTATCAAATCATCGAAGAATAAGAAGAAGAAGAAGAAACTGTGATACGGACGCCCCCACCACACCTACTCCACGACTACCCCTACCCTGCAACGTGTAGGGCTAGCCTAGAGAACCGAAATGCATATAAGGACGTCGACCACCGCCGCACGGGTCAAAATATCAACATGACACACATGAATGCATACGAAATGCAACGGTGCATCGTAAGTGTAGTTTTCGTGTTAAAATTAAATTGGTGCGTGTATTCAATTCGGTAACATTTTAATCAGTTTATACGCTTGTTTCAGCGTTCCCATTGCGAACAGTTAGACGCATGGCGCGCGGAGCGTCATCAAATATTGATGGCTGTTGTAAGTGATGTTTTGTGAAATTATGCTGGTACGCGTAAACCTTTCGATAGTGTTTATGTCTAATCGTGTGTTTGTTGCAGTATCGACAGGAAATGGCAATGCAGGATTGGAGCGATCGATATGTGGGAATGCTAGGATATCTCGTAAGTAACATTTTATGAAAATGATACTAACGTGCATGTCATTCGATGATGCTCTAATCAAATGGAATCGCGCGTTTGTTTCAGCGCCGTCGCGACGTGGAGCTACATGCTCGTGATGGTGATCGCGACGCAATCATTCAACTGCTCGTAAGTGTTATTTCGCGCAAATTGTATCGGTATACGTATACCGTTCGACGGTGGTTTAATCGAGTTATGTGTTTGTCTCAGCATCAACAATACGAGGCGCGTCCGGATGGGCGAATTTGTATGCAATTGCAACGAAAAATTAAATCTGCCCGGCGTAGGTGGCGCGCTAAAATTCGCGCAATACAATATTCGCAGGACGAGAGTGACGTTTGGTGTATTGCTCGTCTGTTTGAAGAGTAAGTACAAGTGAAATATATTTGCGTGGTGTTACGCACGCTAATATCAACGTATATATATATATAATAATTTGATGTTTTCTCTGTGTGTTGCAGGAACTAACAAGATGGATTTTTTTATTTTATTTTATTATTTTATTATTATCATAACCAATTTATATATATTAAAATAAAAAAAAAAATAAAAAAAAATATTTTTTTAAAATAAATATATTTTTATTCAAATGGTGTATCTTTTTTTTTATATACATTCATGCATGCGGACACGTTATTCGTATGGGATGGGATATTCTTGCTCGCGGTGAATGAATTGGTTATCGTCATCGCGCTCATCGCCGCTACCACGCGTCATACTCAACTATCTTCGTTGCTATTGTTCTCATCGCTATAGAAACAAAAAAAATAATTCATACACATTTGTTTCTCTACGTATGACGCGTAAAGTAGATGCAATGCGTGTATAGGACTTACATTAGGTAACGCTACGTATATAATTCCATATTTTATGAACGTTCTCCAGCGCGCAAACGCCGTCGTTGTTGTGAAACGCGCATCGCGGGGCATTCGTTGAAGACATAGACTTCAGGTTAGGAACGTCAGGCATGATCCTGCAATAATCATCGTCAACGTCGTAGCTACCGTCGTCTTCGACAGTTCGAGCGTTGTTATTGTTGATCTTTCGCTCCTTCAGTTCGTACAAATTGCATACATCCTCGACGATTATGTTCGGTAGTAGTTGCAGCATCCAGGTTTTCTTTTCCGCACCTTTCACGATGGCGAAGTCAATGTTAGCGAGTGCGCTGGCGAGCAGTCCCGGAAGTTTCCAGTATGGAACGCAGCCATCAGACCAGCGGAGACCGTGATGATGCTTCGCGAGCCAGGACGCTTGACATTTCTCAAACGAATTCAGATAATTCCAGAAGTATGGAGGTTCGAAGATCCAGTGATTGATCGTTAGTGTTTCATCGATGTTACTGCTGCTGTCGTTGCTGCTGTTTGTGCGAATCGCGATCTCTTTCACGACGAAGTCGCGTTCGGTTTTGAAACCTTGCATGTCGACAATGGCGAACATCATTAGTCTATTAGCGTCAGTAGTGAAACAGTAACTGAGGACTTTGACATCGACATCATCGTTTTAAAAACAGTAGGAGTATCCGTAGTAGTAATAGTAGTATTAGTATTAGTAGAAGTAGTAATCGTTGACACACGTACGCTATATTAGTTTGCGTACCATGTTGGTTAAAGGGCCGTATTCGACTATACGATCGTGTATGAACAAACAGACGGCGGAAGTATTAGCGGGGACATTTTCTTTGCATTCGAAATCTATTCGCACGTCCACGGTAGCGTTCTTCAACGATTCGTTTTGCCTAGAACAATCTATGACCACGATAGGAGCGTATTTAAGGAATTCATTCGCGCTCAGTAACGGTTCTCCGTGACCGTAGTACGATCGGATGAAATTTGCATACATATTGTACATGATCGCGAATTTATACTTTGGAAAATCTATTTGCATGTCGTCGTACGGATACGTCTCGGAATTTAGGTAGAGTCGAAAGTTTGTGAGATTATTCGGATCGAATATCCACGCGGGTTTGTTTGGACGATTCTTTCGATCGGTTTGCATGCCAAATAACACGTATCGAGGTTTCTCGATTTGCGACGTAGTTTTCACGGTCCACGTGTGTTTCGTTGTTGCTTGCAGTAATGGATACTCGTGCACGCTCCACGATCGGAAACTCATCGCGATCGGTCGTCCGCTTTCCAAGATACGCAGCATCGATAGTTTATTCACTTCCTCCAAAACGACGTGAGGCATACGCCACTGCACCTTGCGTATCTCAAGTTTCGGGACCGCAGTGTCGGAGGTACAATGCATTACGTTCGAATCGTCTCGCGCTCGTATAAGAATCAGCTCGTGTCGCGCGTTCATCACGATGCGTTTGTAATCCTCGCAGAATCCTAATAACACGTTCAGGGGTACGCAGAAATTGAAAGCGCCCGAATGAAAAGTATCATTATCGTAATCGATGTCATAATTCCAACCGGCATTCGCAAGCGCTTTGCTTCTCTCGGCTGACAACGAAACGAAATTTTTCAACGTGGTAGTGATTCCTGGATTTCGACAACGATCGATCTCGACACCGTTCAATTCGTATCGAATCTCATCGAACATGAACGCTACGCAATTATTGTCCAGAACAGCGGTCGCGGACGTTGGCGGACCTTTCACGTCTTGCGCTGTCAACGTGCCACGACCTTCGATGTAGAGAAAACTTTCGCACGGAAGCGTGTACAGATCTTGCTGCTGTATGGGAATTCTTATCTCGTCGCTATTGTCGAACGTCGTGTTGGCGTACGGATTATACGTGTGTAACTCGATCTTCGTGATACGATTGTCGAAGGTTGGCGTATTCGCCACATCCAAAATAATCGACATCGTGGTTACGTGTCTAATAGGCGACGATGAAACCTAACGATCGTAGGAAACGTGCGTTTCGACGAGTCAACGGCTTTCTTATATTTCTTACCGGTCCTCTTCTTATCGCTCCTCCCGTCTTTATTCTTCTTCTTCTTCTACTTTCGTCTGTAGATAAAGGGTCGCGCAGATGACGCGAGGTAGAGACGGTAGGAGTATCAGCGGCGATTGATGATTCGTACGTGCGATCTAACACTAACATACTACACACGCGTGCATACACGTACGGTCGCGCTACCTATCACGCGGACGTCGTTGAACGTGCAAACGAATCGTTATTTCTTCTCCACGGAAATCTATAGGACGATCGTGTTGATCGACGATGCACAACGTTAGATCGTGTATTGCTCGTGCGGCGATCGGTAGGTAAATGACATGTCGCGGAGTTTCCGATATCTTATATCCCGGCGGCACGCGAGGCGAAAATTCATGGATCGTGTGTACCGGTTTATCGTTGCTGTACGCGCCGGTAGTGACGTTGCACGTTACTCTGATCACGTTAACGTTTATAATATTCACGGGTACGTCGGACTCGTGCCAGATTCTCGGTAATAAGACGCGATTCGAGGAAAATCCTAGCAACGAACCCACATTGTTCGGTTTCGTAAAGTCCACAAAGAACGAACAGTACAGTTCGCTTTTCATGGTGTTGTTGTTAGCTCGTAGCATTAGAGGGTACTTGTCGTCATCGTTGTTCTCGTTGTTACCGCGTCTTCGAGGATATCGATCGAGTATTCGTTGCTTCAGATACTCGGCGATAGCGTCTAATTCGTAGGAGCCGTGGGGGATCGTAATACATTCACTAGCGATGTCCGCGATGGAGTTGTTTTCGGTGTCATAGTTCACGACGAAATAGAATTTATCGTTACTCGTATCGATGTTCGGTATCGTGTGAAACGTCTCCAAGTCCGCGAGTCCTAATTCGTATTGACCATCACTCAAATCTATCGGTGGAAAATAGTTTACCGTGAGCGCGCTGCTGCGACCCGTTAACGTGAGCGTGAACGACATATCATAGATTACACTCGCGAGACTGAGAGAGGGGAAGTGACGCGCGCGTACGAATACTCGGCAATTTATCGATATTATGAGTCTTTATTATAGAAGATGTGAATCGTCATTACGCATGGATACATTGTAACATAATCTTAGTACATAGCGTTATTATTATTATTATTATTATTATTATTATTATTATTATTATTATTATTATTATTATTAGGCCATAATTCCATAGACTTTTGCTGTAAAAATTGCATGCATAAGCGACCACAATTCATCTCGTCGAAACGTTGAAAACGATTGTGATTGTACGTGATCGTTGTACCGCGTCCGAAATAGTAGATCATTTCCGTGGGAGGTCGCAGATTCCCAAAACTATCAAAATACTGTACTCGCGGTCCACGTTTCGCGTACGCGACCCAGTGCGTACCGGCACCCCGATTCTCGTCAAGATTCGCGATACCGCATTCGTTGATTCGTACGCGCGTGGGAAGCGTATCGCGCATAAACACTCCTCGAAAGAATGGTACGTTTGCGCACTCGCGCTCTAATTGTAGGTTCGTCATAGGTTGTTGAATTATCGCCGCCACCGTCGCCACGCGCCTATGCGATTGGTGTTTTTTTTTTCTTCGTCTGCACTCGTCGTTGGCGCCGCCGTCTCAGGTTCAAGCCTGCGCCACGCTTGTACGGTGTCAGATGCATCCCTCGCCCTTCCATCGCCCGATGATGACGCAACGTCTCTTCCAGCTGTTTTCGAGAGGCCCTCGAATCGTTGACCGCTTTGGTTATACCAGCCGCTCCACCGGCCAATGCCCCGATAGCTGATAAAGCGGGTAGCACGAACGGAAGAAATTGAAGAAAGCCACCGCGTTTCGCTACTCGTAGATTACGATGTCGTTGTCGTTGTGGATGTTTCCTTCCAGACTTTCGTTGTTTACGTTTCGTCCTTCTCATACCCATACCGAGTTTAGTCTTAGCCTTCATCGTTGCCCACACTCCAGTCGCTGCGGCTTTTTCACCAAAGGTCGCGTCGTTCGCGAACACTCGTTCTCGCGCTCGTTCGGCTAACGCACGATCAGCCTCGTGTCTTCCCTCTAAATCCTTTCGATTAGAGTACGCGATATCGTGATCGCGGCACGCTGCGTCCAGGGGATTCACACCTTCGTCGCCACGAGCCAATCGCTTTAGCAAACGCGTTCCCGGCCCGCAGAACTGATAACCCGGAACGTGCAGTTCGAACGGTAGACGGTTTATGATACCGTTCACGAGACCCGATCCAGTCTTCTTCTTCTTATTCTTCTTCTTATTCTTCTTCAGATTATTCTTCTTCTTCAGATTATTCTTCTTCCTCTTCTGATTCTTCCCTAGTCCGTGAGACGTCGCAGTCGTTGATGTAACCATATACGCTGGAATAGTCGCGATAGCTACTACAATTATAAACGCGTACGCACGCTTCACCGATCAGAGTGATAGTGACCTGCGCGACGCGTGCCACGAATATAAATAGTCGTCACTCGTCGTAGACGTGCGCGCGAATATGCGATTCGCGAAACAGTCGGACGTTATTCGCGTGACCGCGAACAGAATGCTCGAGGATGATAGGGATCCGAGTCGATCGAATAGACACGGTCCGTTGTTGCCGAACAGCGTGCGAGGCGTGATTTGTGGACCGTCCGGATGTGGAAAAACTAACGTGCTTCTAAGTATGCTAGAGAGTCCGAACGGTTTGCGTTTCGAGAACGTGTACGTGTACTCGAAATCGTTGCATCAGCCAAAGTATCGATACCTCGAACAGGTGTTGTCGCTCGTCGATGGAATCGAATACTTTCCCTACTCGAATAACGCTGAGATCATTCCACCGAGAGACGCTCGACCCGATTCGATTTTCGTGTTCGATGACGTGGCGTGCGACGAACAGAACGCGATACGCGAATACTTCTCCATGGGTCGCCACGCGAACGTGGATTGTTTTTATTTGTGTCAGTCGTACGCTAGAATACCTAAACATTTGATCAGGGACAACGTGAATTTTCTCATGCTATTTAAACAAGACGGTACGAATTTGCGTCGCGTGTACAACGATCACGTGAACACAGACATGACGTTCGAGTCGTTCAACGACTTGTGCGCGAGATGTTGGCGTCGACGATACGATTTCGTGGTGATCGATAAGGATAGTTCCATGTACGAAGGTCGATATCGAAGAGGATTTAACGAGTTTGTCGTAGCTCGTTGACATCAGTAAACCACGAGTCGTCAATCGAGTAACACGAAATGTCTAACGAATCGATGGTGACTACGATAACCTCGAGCAACGTCGACGCGAAGCATTCGCAAAAACATCGTCGACGTCATCGGCAAAAAGGAACGAAAATTCAAAAAGGAACGAAACATCAAAAAGGAACGAAACATCAAAAAGGGACGAAACGTCGGGGCGTGGACGCGAAGGTGGAAATCGCCAAAGTCAGCGACGTTATACGTAAAAAGTGCTTGGCCTTGAAAATTGGTAAAATGGCTACGGAAGAGGCTGTGGAGGCGAGTACGCGTCCCATCGTTGAACCGCTGAAACGATTGATCGAAAACTCGACCGCATTGAAAATGCGCTCAACGCCTCGATCGCGACCAGTGAAGAGGAAACACGAATACGATCAGCAACAATCATCGAAGAAACTTCGACCCGTTACTCCATCGATAACCAAGGAAAGTCCGAATAACCTTCCAGATTCTAGCGACTATGATGACAACGACGATGACATCGATAACGACAACGACAACGACAACGACAATGACAACGACACCACCGACGACGACGACGATAACAATGATGTTGACGGTGATGTTGTTCATGATGTTGTTGATGATGTCGATGACGAAGACGATGAAAAAATTCAGGATGATGAGTCGTCAGCAAAGGTTCATGATTTGGATTCGCTGCATAACCCCGTCGACGATATCGAAGTGTATACACGGAACGTCAAAGGGCCCTTGTCGCGAGAATACCTGCGACTGTTCTTCACCGATACCAAGAAACGAATCGATAACGTGTACGGTGTATACTTAGGGTCCGACGAAGACCTAATGATCGGCGATTCCGTACTCACCATCGACGAGGACGGCGACGATGTTCTCGTCAACGGCACGCGATACGTGGGAACTCGGGGTTTGTACGAACTGCTGTTCATGCGAATACCCAACGATCGTACGTACACGGACGCGGATCTTCACTCGTATCGGCGCATCTTGCTATCAACGAATGCGCATAAGCGAAACCATTCGCCGAGTAAGAGTACGCTGGGTAACAAGGGGCATAAGTATAAGAAAATCATATCCACGATAATCGGTGGGGTGCGGACATCGAGTATCAGACGCGTTAGGGGTAGGGGTGGGGGTAGCGGCGCGGGCGACGTGGACGGTGGGGGCACGCGGCAAGGTCGAGGATTACCTATCGACGAATCGATGACGGTCACCGATAACGCGATCGATTACGTGTATTGGGACGATGCGAATGAATTAGTCGATAGACTTAGATTGCTCATAGCATCGCGCGCAGCAGGTCACACAGGTCACGATAACGAAATCGCATCCATCCTTGAGGAACTTCGCGAGGACGGACGCATCTTAAATTGAACGATTCGGTGATCGTCGTGTCAGTAGTGTTCGCGCACACGCATAGTTATGTCGGTGAACAAGTTTGGTACCTCGTTACGTGACAATAACAATAATAATAACAACAGCGACGAAGTGAGAATGACAATGACGAGAGTATTATCCTCGGTGGACGAACACTTTACCCAAAAAATTGAAACGGCTATCGCGACCGCGCGACTCGATGCCGAATATCAACGATCTCAACTCGAGACGCGAGTACAACGAACAACGTTGGATATCGTTAACGCGCAATTGTCACGACTAGAGGATGATTTAAATAACGCGATGGAACGACGCTTCGATCATTTAAAGGACAGACTCGAAGAGTTCATGACGTCGACAACGACACCGATTGCGATAACGACCACGGATCTGTACAAACGAAAGGAGCCGCGAAAAGCGAACGAGGGTCTACGACGACGACGATGATCACTGACGGTGACAATAGTTGCTACGGCTCCGAAACGTCTAATAACGAACGATCGCGAAATACGTGCACCGATTGCGTTTTACGAACGCTCGAGGAACTAATACTAATTCTAACGTCTTTGGAACGTCGCGACCATCCCCACCCACCTGCAAAGCATGAACAAGGAGCGAGTACAATTAGTGAACGAATTACACGCACCCGCGAGACGAAATTTCCCACGGCGTAGCGTCGTGATTCGCGGCTATGATGATTTGTGGCAGGCCGATTTGGTTGAGATGCGTCCGTACGCGAAGCAAAATCGAGGATATCACTACGTACTAACGATCATCGACGCGTTCAGTAAATATGCGTGGGCCGTACCCGTGAAAACGAAAAGTGGACGTGACGTGACCGCTGCGTTCACGACCGTATTGCGGCAGAGCGATAGATGCCCCCGAAATTTACAAACCGATATGGGTAAGGAGTTTTACAACGCGGAGTTTCAACGATGCTTGAAGACACGCGGGATCAACCACTACTCCACGTACAGCGTGATGAAAGCGTCGATCGTCGAACGTTTCAATCGCACGCTGAAAAACCTCATGTGGAAACAATTCTCCTTGAACGCGTCCTATCGCTGGGTCAACCTGTTACCTGCGCTCGTGCGCATCTACAATCATCGTAAGCATAGAACGATCAACGCCCGACCCGTTGACGTGACCCCCGCGACGCGTTTATCGTTCGCTGCGAATGAACCCCTTTCACCCTCCGCATCGGAAGGAGTTAGACGACGCGTGAAATTCAAAGTTGGTGACAAGGTACGCGTGAGCAAATTCAAGACCCTCTTCGAGAAGGGGTACACTCCGAACTGGTCGACCGAGGTGTTTGAAATCATAACCGTACAGCGAACGTGTCCGGTGACGTACATTCTACGCGATTCCGCGGGAGAGCCGATCTCGGGTGGATTTTACGAGTACGAACTACATTCGGTCGCGAATCCGGACGTTTATCTGGTCGAGAAGATTATTCGTCGCAAAGGAAACCAGGTGTACGTTAAGTGGCTTGGATTCGATTCGTCCAAGAACTCGTGGATACGCGATAAGGATATTCTCTAAATCATTAGCGTGCTGGATGTTACTGGAATAAATAAATGTATGAATAAATACATATAAATATACATTGTACGTTTATTCACATTCTCCTAATTCTCATTCTACTTCGATATAGATATATACATAGAATTAATGTTAATAAAGAAAGAAAAAAAGAATATTACATATTATACATATTATACATATATTACATATATTACATATACAGGGTGATTGGCTCGGTACGCCTGATCCGCCTGGCAAGCGTGACGAGGTCAACCCCCCGTGGTGTCTCTCCGAAGTTAAGGGTTTCGACCCTCGAAGGGGCTGGAGTACCTATTAAGAAATGAGAAATCTTCGAATTCCTCATTTCTCATCAGATCTGTGCGGAAGCGACGCCAATGGATTCCTGGCGTTCCGTCGATTAAGATCATACCAAATATCATGCAAATCGGACTACTTTTGACACAAACAACTTGTATTCCCTATGTAAAAGTTGTCCGATTTACACGACATTTGGCATGATATTCATCGGAAAACCCCAAGGAATCCATCGGCGACACTTCCATATCCATACGATAAAGAATAAAGAATTATTTTATTTCTTAAACAGATACAGGGTAATTCTGGAGCAACGCCCGTCAAGGAGATGCGGCCCCTGGTACCCCGTGGCGGGGACAGTCCTTCGCAGGGCCTCACTCAATTTTTATGGCTTTTTCCGGAAAAAGGTACGAATCCTGGGTCGAGCGTAACGAATTAGGGTCGAACCCCGGCAGTCGAGGGTGTAATATCCATTACAGCGTATTAAGAAATTTTTTCCTTCATCATATCGAAAGGGAAATGACGCCGATGGATTCCTTATGTTTTTCTGATGAAAATCATACCAAATATCATGCAGATCGGACTACTTTGACACAACCTATTTGTATTCTCTATGTAAAAGTTGTCCGATTTACAAGATATTTGGTATGATTTTCACCGGAAAAACATAAGGAATCCATCAGCTGCACTTTCCTTTCGACACGATGAAGAAAATAATTTTTTAATACACTGTAATGGATATTACACCCTCGACTGCCGGGGCTCGACCCTAATTCGCTACGTTCGACCCGGGATTCGTACCTTTTTCCGGAAAAAGTCATACATAGGGAATACAAACAGGTTGTGTCAAAGTAGTCCGATTTGCATGATATTTGGTATGATTTTAATCGACGGAACGCCAGGAATCCATTGGCGTCGCTTCCGCACAGATCTGATGAGAAATGAGGAATTCGAAGATTTCTCATTTCTTAATAGGTACTCCAGCCCCTTCGAGGGTCGAAACCCTTAACTTCGGAGAGACACCACGGGGGGTTGACCTCGTCACGCTTGCCAGGCGGATCAGGCGTACCGAGCCAATCACCCTGTATTACATATTATACATATATTACATATATTACATATATTACATATATTACATATATTACATATATTACATATATTACATATTATACATATATTACATATTCGTAAAATGATATAACCAAAGTACATGCGAACATACAACATGCGAACATACTATGCAACGAGATTCTCGTGGGGCTCGTCGGCCTCAAGCTCGGGGATTTGATAATGCCCCCACGGAAGGGTGCCGACTCGATCGGTTAAAATATACCGCTTGTCGTCGAACGGACTGAGAGCGTTCTTTTCCCCACTCACGGAATACACCTCGTGTTGGCTAGAGCGGATATTGTTCTGTCGAATCACTTTCTCAGTCAGATCGCGAAGACAATGAATGTAATCTTCGAATTGAATATCGTTCGCGACCACGTGTCTCCGCACACCCTTCACTTTTTTGCACTCATTCGAAGACCCCACTGCCGCGTTAAATGTTCTAGTGGCGTACATCTTGGCCCTCAATCCGACGAACTCGGTCATTAAGGTGCCATTATTCTCATCTTTCATAAGTCCTGGCACCTTTTTGTTTACGCGCGGCATACCATACGGATTGTCCACCGCGTAATCACTCGTGTCGAATCGGCTAACGTCACCCTTCATCGTTGCATACATATCATCACATTCCACGCTATACATTAAACTGTCGGTGTCGGTATACAAAACCTTACATTTATCACCGAACTTCGCACGCATATACGCGTAATGGAATTCATACAGGCATTCTTTTGATACGTCCAGTACACTCATTCCCACGTATATAGGTTTATCGAACTTCACTTTTAATTTTCGCATTTCGATGGCGACTAACTGTTCGGAAAAGATCGTGCGACTATGAAAGTTCGGCTTCGCGATCAGCGCTTCCGCACCGTAACGACCGTCCCACCGCGTCACCAGTCGCACGTCTACGCGATTCCGCACATTCTCCATCGTTTTTCCGTACACTGCATTGTTCATTAATTTATATAGAGTCTTTTGGAATTCACTGGTTGCCCGCGTCCTCAAATCAGTGTTCAATCGAATGTAGTCGCGCAACCAATGCGATTGATCGAATCGCAACACTCGATGAATTCGCGTCACGCGTAAACCATGTCGCACGCACTGTTTCAGGTAGCGATAGTGGATGACGTATCGCTCCTTATCGTCGAGCGTGGCAAGCAGCTTGGTCTGTTTACCGTGGGGCGCGTGCTCGCGTACCGGGCAGAATGGAAGGTCGGCGTGGGCGTCGTGAATATCCTTGGGATATTCGATGTCGACCTCCAACAGGTATCCCTCGGTTTCCTCGTCTTTGGGTCCCTCACCGTCGGGTAGGGATGATACGTCGAGCGCGGCCATTGCCTCATCGTCCAACCATTGAAACCCTCCTTTCGGCATAGCCTGAGACATCGCCCAACCGTACAAGTTGTTGACGTCGAAGTACATCAGGTACGTTGACGTCTTCGACTCGTCGTACATCTCTGCAGGCAGGTACTTATTGTTGGCGTGCGCGTACCTGTGCGAGCACTGGCTCAGACCGCCACGTATACCACGCTCCACGAACAGTAACATGTCCACGTCCGTCAAAAGCTCTAATCGCACACCGGTGTATTTGAGCATCGCGTCCCACGTAAAACTTGGGAGTGTGAAATAATGCGCGGGATCCAAATCGTAACTCGCGATACAGTCTGTGCGGAAACTCTCGAATACGTCGGCGAGTAACAGCACATCCGTTTTCAAATACAAATCACTGTACTCGCCCAATGTCTGTACGCGAAAAGTGTTCCACACGTTCACGGCGTGCGCGTAATCAGACTCCGACGCGACACTATCGTTCAACCGATTGAAGAATGCTTCGCGGGACGGTAAACGCGTATCGTTGAGTTTAATGTACGACGTCACGTAGTCGTATGGGAAGACGCCCTTCCTGGTCAGGAGACTAAACTGAGTGTCAGACAGGGATTGAAACTCGCGCCGTAGAATCGCGAGTCGTTCTTTGCCGAGATCCGAAGCGAGTTTCTCCAGACTAGCGGCTAAGAACTTCAGCGAATCGACGAATCGAAACTTCAACCCCCTCTGCCAATCGTTGCTCTCGGCGTCGATTCCCTTGACATGTTTTGTGAATGATATGTACCGTTCCTTCGTTACCGGTAGCAGGTCGATCTGTCCCTCGAACGCGGACGCCAACTCCTTAATTATGAAATGCGCGTCGTATCCGGACAGATTATGGAAAACTACCGGTATCGTGTACGATCGTTGGAATTGTAAGTTACACGATACGTGAGCCGCGCCTCGATACTCGCCCGTCGAGTGGCAATGGTCGCGCACTTTTTTGTCCGTATCCATGAAAAGTTGTCCGCACACGTGACACACGCTCGCGTCGTTAAAACTTCGCCACTGTTGATTCGTCAATGGAATCATCGGTTTCGCGTTCCGCAACCATGAGTACGCAGTGTCAGCAAAGTCTCGGAGTTCTTGCACGAACCATTTCACGCACTCGGTTTCGTGACGACGCGCGCGATAACTGCACAGGGACGCATCGGTGGCACAATGAATGTAATAACCCACGCTGTACGCCCTGTGGTGCTGGTACGTGTACGTACGACTCCGCGTCGCAGGCTCGACCTCCTCCAGCATGCATTCGAAGTCCGCGTAAATGATGAATGGCGCTCGCTCCTTATTTTTGAAGTTCTTGAACTGCAGCCATTTATCTTTCGCGGACGGCAATTCGATGGCACACTCGTTCATGCGTTGACAGTCCACGTTATGCTTGGTCAATCGCTCGGACGAATGGAAGAAGCTGAGGCATCTACAACGATAATAGCATTAATAATACGAATAAATACATCGATAGAAATATTTCATATTTAAATTTCATATTTAACTCACCTATCGCAAACGAATACTTGGCCATTGTGGTTGCTCAGTTGCTTCGATACCAGCCTCGACATGCTTCGAATGCACGCGAAATGGTATCGTTGAGGCTCATTGGGATCCTGCACCAGTAGCAGGTTCGCGTGCCTCTCACGTTTATCGTCGGTCAGTCGCAGAGGCATGCAGCTTTTGTCGGTCCAGGTGTACACATTCACCGAAATGTCATTAATCCTCTCGAACTTCGTTAGTTGATTTAACGTCACGGGAAGAGTTATATCGTCTGTACACAGTACCGTCGAGTAGTGACGGTACGATGAGTCCTTGTGCACGTTCGTAGAAGCTGGATACAAACTGGCGACGATGGACCATAAGAAGCACGCACTGTCTCTACTCTGTACATTGACCACTGCCTTTTTAAGAATTACCTCGCGTGGAAGTGGTACGTTACAGCCGGCGCGAAGAGGGTTGTGCTTATTAATGTTTATTATGAGATTTAGCACAGTCCTCAGGGTCCATCCACTATCGCGATCTTGGAACTCCTCGATCGCCACTAATGTGGGAGCGATCACGTAATTTGAATACCACTCGCGCACGTTCGATGTCCTGAACAGTACACGATTTCGCGTCCCGAAACTTTTCATGTCTATATTCTCGTTTAACATAAAGTCTGCGTTCAGAATCGTATTCACGGACACACCAGAATGTTCCCTGATAGCGTCTGTCACGCGTGATAACACCGTTCGTCGGGCCCCCTCCAAAAATTGACGCGGATCGATGTAACCCACGTTAATTACAACACCAGTCGAAATACGATTCCGAAACGCCGTTTCCACATCCTCCCATACGACTTTAGGTGTCGACAATCTACCCGAAACCCCGAGCCCTACTCGCGAAAACCGTGCCCTCACGATCGTACGTAATGTCTTCGTACGCGCGATTAGCGATGCCAGACGCTGCTTCGATGCCATAGACACTCTCTCGCCGCCCTGATATTCAATGATGAGTTGCAAGCACGCGTCGCACCGATCCGTCCAGTCCCTGAATTCCGCAATGGTGCGTAAAAGCGCCGCCATTTGGGATAGAACATTGAACGTGTTCGTGAATACCTCCATGTTTTCTTCTTTCTTCTTCTTCTTCTTCTTCTTCTTCTTCTTCTTCTTCAATATCCAATTAATAGGCACGTACGATTAGGCACGAGTGGTTGATGCGGCTCTTCCACGTGATGCGGTTCTGATCCGGATATCGAAAACTCAAAGGAAGGAGAGTAAGGCGTGACATGTGTTGGCGCACGACTGGAATCGGATGCTCGTTCAAAAATCGTGATAATTCACGACACAAGAATGTATCCACGGTGACGGATAATTTTTGAGGTCGTAATACTTCATATACTACGACTGTCCCATTCTCAATGTCGTGTAGCAGTGTTAATGGTGTACACACGACCGTGGTAAAATATTTCATACGTTGTCGATGCACATCCCTGTCACCAACGATGCAATACACTGTACATTTACGTGCAGTACTATGTTGCGCGATATGGCGTAGTAATTGACGTTGCTCGGGTGAGAATCGCATAAATCCAGCTTGAAAGATGCTACTCCACGATAACTCGCATAATGAAGGTGCGCTTAACTCGTCACGGATTTTATGTCTCTCGATTTCAAGTGTTCGATCGTTCAACTGTGGTATCGTGGACGATGGGTTCGCGTTACCCTCATCGTCAGAAGATGATGATGCAAGCAATACGTCTCGCGCATCCAATTCATCGAGTATTCGCGCTATTATATTGCGAACGTGTGTTCGGGCTATTTCGATGGTATTTTTCAGTAACGATAAACGTTGATGCGTGTTTTGTGATACACGTTGGATGTTCAAGTACTCGTTGATGCAGAGTAAGTACTCACGACACGATATTAGCCATTCACTGCACCGCTCTTCGGTAGATAGTAGTGGGATTAACGTAGTCAAAAACGCGTATGAATTTATGAATATGTCCATATCGCGCGATACTTTTACACGTAACGTCTTTCACGATCTTTACCGAACGACTACGCGACTCTGATTGAATATACTAACCACCTACCCTAGTCGAGATTCATGAGTCGTTATCGTTTCAAATTCTTTTCTTCACACTCTTTCTCCCTCGCTCACCCTCAACGTCTCAATCAGGTGACGCGATGATCCGCTTACTCGATCCGTTGCTACGTGTATCGAATTACAGCGTTGATGCGATAAGGATGTTTACACCCGTCACGGAGGTCTCGATCCTCTGACGATGACCGAATAATTATCGCCCTATACTTCCGTATGTATGATCACGAAACATCCTCCTTAAAATCAGTTATCAAATGCTACTACAGCGATCGAGACGTACGTTACGACGAGAAACGTTTTAAAAAATTTCATTTGCGATGATTTGTTTTATACCGATGGGGCTCTATTTAATGAATTCGTCGATAATTTTATTTTTATCGACGACGATAGTGCGCTATTCGCTGACGATGTAGTCGAGTGGGAGAATTAAGTATAATAAATTGCTAAATCTTAATATTAATATGTCAGGTTTACTCATCAATCTTCCACGTTCCCTGTGAAATCTTTCGGTGGCGAATGTTTATACGCGACGTTGCATTCTTTCATGAGACGGTGGTTGGACTATTTAGATTAATCGATCTCGAAGCGTCGAATCGTCGGCGGATGTTTATACGAGGGAGACGTCGCATTCTTTCATGAGGTGGTTGCGCTATTTAGGTTAATTAATCTCGAATAGGTATCGGTATCGAATTACAGCATCCGCGTTACATTCTTTCGCGCGGTATCTTTCGCGCCTGCGCACCGATCCATGCACGTGTACGGCAACGGCACGTGTTCAATGTTCCTTAAACATCCGATAGGTGGCGTCAATATCGACCGTGGGGATTTTCCATCGATCGACGGTGTCGCTAAATCGAATCTAGGGATTTTTCATTGGTCGCTCAATCAAATCTAGGGAATTTTCACCCCAACGGTTTATCAATTACCCCCACCACCATCAACGGTGGCGCGCGCGACGCCGACTTGAAACCCCCCTCCCCTGTGACGTCATCCCCTCACCTACGAACGCTGTACCCCCTCCCCGCCTCACCCCCTCGCCCATCTCGCGGAAGAGCGCGGTACCCCCCGCCCCGCCTCACCCCTCGTCCATCGTATCCAGAACTCCCTTGTATTACCTACTTTCCATTATGAGTTAACTCCCACCAGGCCAAGAGGCTTTAGGTAAAAAGAAGCCAGCATACTTTCGGAACACACGTGTTTTGCAGAAGTGCACCGAAAACTTTCACAAAAGCCCGCGATCCGTCCTTCTACTGCCAATGTACCCATTGCTTCGAGATAGAAAACAGACACCACGTGTATCGGTTCGAAAGGGTCCGAAGGGAAGAGGCGGAGAAAGTCTTCGAGTTGCTATACAGAAGAAAATGCATACCATTCTTGTAGTCCCGCCTGCTTCGTTCTACCCTCAAATTAAAGACGGATCCCTTATCTCTCGTGTCTAAACACGCGCTCGAGTTTCGAAACAAAAGCAATCGTCGACGTATTCCGTGCGAGAGACGGTGGGCTTGAAGTCCGATTGGCCACAAACTAACCGATCCGGCCTGCTTATCTCTCGTGTCTAAATACGCGCTCGAATTTCAAAACAAAAGCATGCGTCTGGTCCATTGAACAATGGCAACTTAAATGTTTCAAACAATAAGTGCCATCGACAGAGAGTGAGTTTCCAGTAACTATAAACGGCAATAAACCTTACAATAAACCCTATATAAAAGTGGCAGGTATAGCGGGCTTGGCCGCTGCGAGTATCGCACGGCCCAAGCGACCAGTCGAGCCGGAGTGACTTGACGCAGCGTTCCATTCAAATAATTTTCATTTGGCCAATTTTAAAGTCTCCATCGTGTTCCAAACATGTCCATAAAGAGGACAAACAGGGCTATATCCTCCTATTTTTTTCAATTTTTTAAAAAGTTGCCTTCAATTATAAAATTGCATTTGTTTACAAGAATTGCAAAATAAATGGTTAAAAATTTGTTTTTTTCCAGTGAAATAATTTTTCTTAGGTACTCTTATATCTCCACTGCAAGCACTCAAAAGGTCATTTTTGTCGGTTTGTTAGTTCAAGAGTTTTAATTTTTAGAAAAAAAGTAAACACTATATTTCAAAGAGCTGTAACATCCACAATTTTTGAAATTTTCAAAAATCCTTCGAGATATGTTTATGCATCACTAAAGACTACAACATATCCGAGTTGTACCAAAATCCGAAATGTTACTCCGAAAAGTGTCTGAGTTGGCGTGGAATGACCCCTGTGCGGTTGCCATTTTTTAATAATTACTAAGTGACTTGACTAGAGAAAACTAGTATATCGTCGATAATAAATTACGAGTGATTTTAACGTATTTAAAAACCCAAATTTTACGGCGATTCTAATGCAGTAGCATCCCACCGCTGTCACCAGTTCTGTTACGAGCCGGGGCTGCGGCAACGCGAGAGGCCGGCGAGAAGGGTATTTCCCAAGGAATATGGTTTATGAGTTTGTTAGTTAGGTGCGCGGACGAACCTGGTGCGAAACCAGGGAGCCGCTAGGATTATTGACGGCGAGGACGAACATGATGCGAAATCAGGGAGCCTCTAGGAATGGAGTCACACGCGGACGAACCTGATTTGTAATCAGGGAGCCGCAGGAAGGTGAAACGTCGTGAACGAACCCGATGCGAAATCGGGGAGTCACTAGGATAAAGTTCACAGACGAACCTGGTGCGAAACCAGGGAGCTGTTAGGAGGTTGGATTATTCACAGACGAACCTGGTGCGAAACCAGGGAGCTGTTAGGAAGTTGGTAGATTTACAGACGAACCTGATGCGAAATCAGGGAGCTGTAGGATACGGACGAACCTGATGCGAAATCAGGGAGCCGTAGGAGGGTGAGGTTTCGTGGACGAACCCGATGCGAAATCGGGGAGCCACTGGGTTGGAGAAGATTCCTTGTTTTGGATGAAAAGGTTGCGAACGAACCTGATGCGTGATCAGGGAGTCGCGGGAAATGTTAGTAATGCCTCGTAACTCTTAATTAATATTTGATACAACTCGAGCGGTAAAGTTGTATCAGTGGGTGAGTGCTACTAATATTATAAGGATCACTGGGTAAAAGATGGGTTTAACGAATCTACTCGATTTACACGTGAACACCATTCGTATATTCAATAATCAGTTATTGTACAAATGTAAGTGTCGCGATTAAATAATTAAATAAAGTGTGTAAGTTACCACTAGTTGCACGGTGTTGACGCACTGGCGATGCGGGGCGTAAGAGTGGCTATTTCGAAGTGCCAAATAGAATATAAACCGGACTCGCGGATTCTATGAGGTTAACTATGATTCTGACGGAGACTTTAGCTCGATCTAACTGAATATAACCAACTCTGTACGAGCGTGACACGACGTTACTCTACGCGTGACTGTACTGCTTTTAACCAACAAGGGTTGAAACCAAAGGGTTTATATAGTCCCAAAATGGGTGGGGATTCATTAGAAATCTCCATATAAGGAAATCCGTATGGTCGTCGTGTCACTCCCGTTCCCATGATCGTGATCCAGATGATCGAGATCATGACCCCCTTAGTGGTATGTGATAAACAAAAAGGCTTTTAGGGCGTTTTCCCTTCGCAGACGCGAGCTCGAAAAATGGTTGAGAGCGGCGTATGGAAGAATTCCACATACGTAACAATATAGTCGATTACTGTGCTGCCTCTTGGCCCCGAGTATGTATACTCTCCTTTATCGTCTCCCTCCATATTCCCATTCAGAATATTCCATCCTCTTTCCTCAACCACCTCTAATAACAGCTTTCCCTCTGAGTTTTTAACTTTGTCTTTTGATCTCCTTAAGCCATGCTTTTCTTCTATTCTACAATCGCCCCCTTCCTGTCCAATTCTTGCATTGAAATCTCCTCCAATTATCAGTTTCTCCACCTCCATCTCTTCTATTATCTGGTCTAGCTCTTCTTTTGTCTCCTTCATATCTCTCCTGTACACTGTAATTATTCTCCATTTTTCATTTTGTATCTTTATTCTTCTCTCTTGAATGTTTTCCGTTCCTGCGTTCGATTCCTCCTCTTCTATGCCCTTTCTTATGCCTGTCATAATTCCGCCTATCGCTCTCCCTTTTTTTCTCTCTCTGGTGGCATATTTACACTTCCATGAGAATTCTTGTGGCAATTTATCTTTCAATCCTTCCCATTGTTTCTCTTCAATCCACGTTTCTACTAATCCTATTACATCGATTTCTTTTAGGAAATCCCAAAACTGCTTGTCTTTGCTGAGTAATCCTGCTACATTCCAGTATCCTATTTTAAATGTATTGTGACGAAGTCACGTACGCGCCGTGCGAAAACCCGGAGCCGAGACACGGGGATTTAGTTCGCGCCGCGCCCGCTAGGCGGCCGCGACCCCGAACCGGCTCTCGCTCGTGAAACCGTACGGGCTCACGATATAAGAGCCGCGGCGAGTGGAATCAGGAGCTCTTGTGCATGTCGCTATACCGCTTCACGCAAGTACCCAAGAGACTCGATTTTTGTACGCCTTGAGGTGTGTCGGTGATCGGCCATCGCCATCACTGTACCGTTACCAGCCTCTTTCCGAAATAGACCGAGATTCGTCTTGCGTCCTGCCTACGTCCGAGTGGTGTCTCCGCGCCCATTAGGCCGGGACCCTATTGCACTCAGATACTCTATTGTACGACTCTCGCATGAACGTGCCCCATAAGGCCATTCTGAGCAGAACGTTCCACAAGCCGCATCCCATCTCCTACCGCTCGCCGCAAAGTCGCCGCCGCCGCGAAACGACGCGCCGATTATTTTACACGCTCCGTAGCTCTTCCGACGCGTTCGGAAATCAATGTAAACACAATTGAACAGCTTAGAATAAACACTGTTATTGTTTATACGTCGTCTTGACTCATTCGCCGAACACACCGACTGAGTCGGCACCTATCCCTTCTCCGTCCCACCGGTAATCGTGCCGCAACCAAACACGATTACAGTATCTATTTCTCTTTGGCTTCTTATTCCTTTCCCAATTCTGTGTACCATCTCTCCCCGCATATCTGCATCCGCAGACGCGCGGGGAACGAGTGTTGGTACTGCCTTTTGTCTTGCTTTCGTTGTCCTTGTAAGCTCTGCGATCCTCCAAAAATTTAGAGGTTCACAGAACTTTGCCGACTCCAAAAATTTACTTCTTTCAGCCCACCCTCTTCTTTCCAGATAAATGTCTTATCGTTGATTTTTACTTTCCTGTACCCAATTTTCACCTTTGCCCCTTGCTCCCTTTCCGTCTTGGCAATATCTTTAATATCTCTTTGTATCTCCCTTTCTTTTTTCGTCAGGTCATTGTCAATGAACAGCCTCTTATCTTTCAATGTACTCTTCTTTAGCATTACTGCTCTTTTCTGTTGCCAGCTTCTTAACTTCGCTATCCCAGACAGCACACGACGTCTCATAGACGTCCATTTTAAGTCTGTTTTACGTCTGAACGTCTGAATGTCCTGATTCGTGACAAAGACATCTTTCAGACGTCGTACGGACGTGTGAAAGACGTCTTTAAGATGTCTTTAAGACATCCACAAGACGTCTTCAAGACGTCTTTAACACGCTCATAAGACATCTTAAAGACGTCTGTCAAAAGACATCTTAAAGACGTCGGTAAAAAGCCATCCGAATGACATCCGTAAAAAGCAATCTTAAGGCAGGACCGGCACAAGGATTTACAAATTTTTGCACCATTTACATGGAATATTAAACATATAGTAACACAATTATCGTACATTTGTTTCGTCAATTTTTCTTTAATACAATTATATGACAGTGTGTGAAATGAGTCTAGAGGTCGAATGATGATTAGGTTAGGTTGTAGAGCAGCACTTATGCTGAACCTCGCCTATTCACAATTATTGTTATATCGTAATTGTCATTGCCCCTTAAAGACATTTAATAATAATATTCTGTAGAATATTTCGCTGTAATGCGTGTTTTTTATAAACAATTAATACAATGTATATGTAACTAGAATTTGGAAGTATTTATAAGGAAGTGTGTTGGGTAGGTGCGAATAACGATTGCTTCGTAAACGGAAAGTCCTGGGTTCGAGTCCTCTCGTCACCGTCAAGTTTTTTTTCTGAACTTGGACCTGATAAAGACGTCTTTAAGACGTCTGAGAAAAGACATCTTAAAGATGTCTGTAAGACGTCTGAGAAAAGACATCTTAAAGATGTCTGTAAGACGTCTGAGAAAAGACATCTTAAAGATGTCTGTAAGACGTCTTAAATACATCTTTAAGACGTCTTGATTCGTGACATAAGACGTGCCGAACACTTGTATAAGACGTGAAAACGACGTTCACGGACGTCTTACAGACGTCTGGAACGTCTGACTCCAGACGTCTATAAGATGTCTTTCAGATGTCTGTGTGCTGTCTGGGCAGTAGCCCTTTTTTCTCTCCCCTTCCTACCCAGTATGCTTCCTCGATTTCTGCATCTACCTGCAATTCGTGCCTTAACACATACTCAACCGTGTCCTTCGGCGTCTCTTTACGTGGTAGATCTTCTCCCCTTAGGGTAATATTATTTCTTCTCTCTCTCTCTTTTCTTGAGCCTCTTCCTTCTTTTCTAGCCCCTCTATTCTTTCTGTCAGCCTCTCAGCCTGAACCTTCTTGGTCTCCAGTACTTCTATCCTTCCTCTCATTTCTTTCCTTTCCTTTTCCCATATCTCGTCCCTACTCTTCCACTCGTCCCTCAGATCCTGCATTCCCTGCCTTAGATCTTTATTATCTCTTGTCAACTCTTCCATGTCTTTCTTAACTGCCAGCACTGCTTCCATCAATTTGTCTAATTTTGCATCCATTTCTTTTTCCTGCCCTGTCTCCTGGCTGTCCGACGTTTCCACAGATCCTAAGGCTACCTCGGTTTTCTTCAGCGGAGGCGACCTCCCTACTTTCCTTGCTTTTAAGAATTCTTCTTCTATTTCCCTTTCGGCCCTCAACCTCTCCTGATTCTCCCCGTCCTCCCGTTTCCTCTTAAATGAGTCCAGTATCGAGCCTTCGCTGTCCGCTCTTCTTCTTCCCAGCTGTTCTGCCAACGATGGTCTTCCCCTTCTCCTGGTTTCCTTTTGCACTTCCCCGCCTTCGCCTGCTTGGTTCATTAGCCTCTCCGCTCTTCTTTACCAACTGCTGTCTTCGCTTTGTCTTCTCACTTCTTCCACTCCCTAGATGTCACTTATCCTTGCCACGTATCTTATACTTCGTGCACTCGTTTCACACCTTCTCTTCTTCACCTTTTATCTCACCCTTCGGCCCTTTATTAATTGTCGATTATACTGTCCACCGGAACCTTGTCTGATCCCCTCGTTTTCCACCCGACCTCGTAATTTTCTGAGCATTTTTACCACACTTTTTGTCTATTTCTTTCACCTGTCTGCCGACAAACGTTATTCTCTCGCGCACGTCACGTGGTTCCCCTTATCTGTAAATATATATAATGCACATTTTAGTTACAACTTAACGTAGAAATTATATACAAATAGAGTGGCCATTTTCTATAGTAAGCGTAGAGACTACAAAAAGTGTCCGAAGGAGGTGAGAGAGTATGGCAAAAAATCTTGGTAGAGGAAATTTAAATACTAATGGTAATTCAACGAAAATGAAAGAAGAGATTCAATATTTTTAACACACAATTTATTGGTGTTAGAATAAAATTAATTTAGTATGTACATTGCTGAATTGAAATATTCTGAATGAGAAACTAATAAAATTAATGAATATCATGAGAACTACTGTTCGTGCGATACCTGGGTTGAGTGGTTTTACACATACAGGGTGTCCCAAAAATGCTGTGGGTCCTTAAAGGGGGTGATTCGGGGGGGTGATTGTAAACAAATTTTTCCTTTGCGAAAAAGTTCTCCGATGTTTCGTTAACGAGATATTAACAAAAAGAACCGACCAATCAGAGCGCGAGTCTGACGGCCGAGTTCCCGCGCTAGCGTGGCTGTGCGCCGCGCTGCGAGTGTGAACAAGCAACTCGGCATGCAACGAAGAAAATTGCGTAGAATGGCAAATGAAAAAGACGTAACAAATAAAATCGAACGCGTTGTCATGGTTTGTTTGTTATTTAATGTGAATAATGAATAAAGGATAAATGGATGAAAATCACGTGTAACGTAAAAAGACGAATACACAGTTTTTTTTTAAGAAGATTCGAAAATAATAATTATTTGAAGTGGGAGGATAAGGAATACGTAAATATCCTTGTGTTAATAACGTAGCCACGAAAAGGTAATGTAACGGGAAATTAACGAAAAGTGATCGTAGTTCGTTATTGTGATAAAAATCCGTAATTCAATAACGGCCAGCACTGTTGCTGATAACGAATAAGTCTGTTTAAAAAGCCCGAATAAATATTATCGCCGGAAATAAGTCATCGCTTGCGTTAAATTTAAAAATGAATGATTACCAATGAAGTAACTAAAACTCACCCTTCTTGGAAATTCACCTGCAGCTTGAAAATCTGTGTCACAGGGTCACTGAACCGATCCTGGTCATCGATGGACGAGCCCAGTGCACAGCTGATCCCAGGTATACGACACTACCCAAAGTTAAGGGTCGCAATGTCAGGTGCGTCCAGGTCAACGTGCCGAATATTCACTTCACTGCACGGCTGCTAACACTGATCACTTTATTTACTTTTTATGGAACCTGTTGTTCCTCCGTTTTAAAAATTGGTGGCCGATTGTTGGCAATTGAAGAATCGGGATATTCTAGCGCAAATGCTCGCGCAGCAGCACTTGCGTTCCCGTCGTTCCGGGCGTACACCCAGAACATCCGGTAGTATTCCTGGGCTGTGAACATTTCTGCAACGCGATTTCTAGCTGACTGACAGGATTTTTTCCAAGCAACTTCCGCTACCCCCAAGTAGCTTCTCTGGTTCCATTATGAGTTAACTCCCACCAGGCCAAGAGGCTTTAGGTAAAAAGAAGCCAGCACACTTTCGGAACACACGTGTTTTGCAGAAGTGCACCGAAAACTTTCACAAAAGCCCGCGATCCGTCCTTCTACTGCCAATGTACCCATTGCTTCGAGATAGAAAACAGACACCACGTGTATCGGTTCGAAAGGGTCCGAAGGGAAGAGGCGGAGAAAGTCTTCGAGTTGCTATAAAGAAGAAAATGCATACCATTCCTGTAGTCCCGCCTGCTTCGTTCTACCCTCAAATTAAAGACGGATCCCTTATCTCTCGTGTCTAAACACGCGCTCGAGTTTCAAAACAAAAGCACGCGTCGACGTATTCCGTGCGAGAGACTGTGGGCTTGAGGTCCGATTGGCCACAAACTAACCAATCCGGCCTGCTTAACTCTAGTGTCTAAACACGCGCTCGAATTTCAAAACAAAAGCATGCGTCGACGTATTCCGTGGAAGAGAAGGTAGGCCTTGGGGAGGAGATATTCCTGTGAAGAGGGCCTCTTGAGGACAGTGGCCGTTTGGGAGGGATGCAGGGCAGATTGGTTCGACTAGGGCCAATCGTACTTCAAGCCCACCGTCTCTCGCACGGAATACGTCGATTGCGTGCTTTTGTTTTGAAACTCGAGCGCGTGTTTAGATACGAGAGATAAGGGATCCGTCTTTAATTTGAGGGTAGAACGAAGCAGGCGGGAATACAGGAATGGTATGCATTTTCTTCTTTATAGCAACTCGAAGACTTTCTCCGCCTCTTCCCTTCGGACCCTTTCGAACCGATACACGTGGTGTCTGTTTTCTATCTCGTAGCAATGGGTACATTGGCAGTAGAAGGACGGATCGCGGGCTTTTGTGAAAGTTTTCGGTGCACTTCTGCAAAACACGTGTGTTCCGACAGTGTGCTGGCTTCTTTTTACCTAAAGCCTCTTGGCCTGGTGGGAGTTAACTCATAATGGAACCAGAGAAGCTACTTGGGGGTAGCGGAAGTTGCTTGGAAAAAATCCTGTCAGTCAGCTAGAAATCGCGTTGCAGAAATGTTCACAGCCCAGGAATACTACCGGATGTTCTGGGTGTACGCCCGGAACGACGGGAACGCAAGTGCTGCTGCGCGAGCATTTGCGCTAGAATATCTCGATTCTTCAAATGCCAACAATCGGCCACCAATTTTTAAAACGGAGGAACAACAGGTTCCATAAAAAGTAAATAAAGTGATCAGTGTTAGCAGCCGTGCAGTGAAGTGAATATTCGGCACGTTGACCTGGACGCACCTGACATTGCGACCCTTAACTTTGGGTAGTGTCGTATACCTGGGATCAGCTGTGCACTGGGCTCGTCCATCGATGACCAGGATCGGTTCAGTGACCCTGTGACACAGATTTTCAAGCTGCAGGTGAATTTCCAACAAGGGTGAGTTTTAGTTACTTCATTGATAATCATTCATTTTTAAATTTAACGCAAGCGATGACTTATTTCCGGCGATAATATTTATTCGGGCTTTTTAAACAGACTTATTCGTTATCAGCAACAGTGCTGGCCGTTATTGAATTACGGATTTTTATCACAATAACGAACTACGATCACTTTTCGTTAATTTCCCGTTACATTACCTTTTCGTGGCTACGTTATTAACACAAGGATATTTACGTATTCCTTATCCTCCCACTTCAAATAATTATTATTTTCGAATCTTCTTAAAAAAAAACTGTGTATTCGTCTTTTTACGTTACACGTGATTTTCATCCATTTATCCTTTATTCATTATTCACATTAAATAACAAACAAACCATGACAACGCGTTCGATTTTATTTGTTACGTCTTTTTCATTTGCCATTCTACGCAATTTTCTTCGTTGCATGCCGAGTTGCTTGTTCACACTCGCAGCGCGGCGCACAGCCACGCTAGCGCGGGAACTCGGCCGTCAGACTCGCGCTCTGATTGGTCGGTTCTTTTTGTTAATATCTCGTTAACGAAACATCGGAGAACTTTTTCGCAAAGGAAAAATTTGTTTACAATCACCCCCCGAATCACCCCCTTTAAGGACCCACAGCATTTTTGGGACACCCTGTATATATTGTTTTATATCTTTATGCTTTCTTTACTTTGTACATATGTTCTTACTCGTTACTTTTTTTTGCGTCTGATTTATGTATCGATCTACTGTTTGTATTTGGCGCTCTCGCGTGACCAATCGGTGATCGGCCCGGTCTCGCTCTCGTTCCCGTGGTTCGGGTGGACCGAGTAGCTCGGGCCGCGGGCGCAGTGGAGTGGGGCGGCGTCGTTCCCTTTCCGGTGTTCCGCGAGATGTGCCTTCTTCTTGTTCCGCGGGACAGCGGTCTCCGCGACTTCCTGTTCGCGCTGCGCTGAGATCCACACGCGTTCATCTTTGTACGTCTTTTCCGCGAGTGACCACGTTTCGGCCTCGGCCCTGTTCGAACCGTTATACTTGTAAATCTCAACCTCTTACGTCTCCGGTCTCGGCCTGTCGAGCCGTTTTCTAAGAGTTCTCCGCGAGTGATCGGTAGAAATAAAACGCTTGATCACACCACGCTTGTTCCAACGTTCACTTCCGTCCGCCATTACTTTCCTGAATCTATCGAGAGACGAACGTGATCAATCCTTTCGAAAATCGCTAAGGACATTTCGTTCAACTACTGTGGATTTTAATAAAGTATTACGAATATCTTTCACAAAAGATTCAAAAGTATCAAAGGAGATGCATTTTCAAAGTACCTTCTTCGTACCTACGTTCAATGTACCTACCATCAATGTGACTTTTAACTAGTTTCCTTATTTCACATTTGACAGGTTATAATTGTTTGACACTAGCTAGGTTACGTTTACCTCGACAGATCTTCTCTGGGTCTGCTGGCTGTCACGTGACAATAATTTGTTACGCGATTGGCCGAAACCCGCATCCAATGAACGACGTGCCTGAGAGACATTTCCTCACCCTTTCATACTCCCCTCTTGCCTAGAAGTGTAGGACGATGACTATGACGATGCTGAATCTTAAGAACATAAAATTTAGTAAATTGCAACTTTACATCGAAATATCTCAGCTCATAAGGCCCGTAGGAACAAAACGAAGACACTTTTCTCATGTAAATCAAACCCAAGCTATCCATTAAGACCATTCAAAATCTAAGTGGATCAGCCGTTATTGAGATTCGGAAATCTCAGGATTCTTGAAAGCGGGTCGTCGCGTAATAGAGCCACTCCGTGTCTTGCGCTGCGCATATATCTATATATACTTGGCGCGAGACACTACCGTGTCTCTTGATATAATGTATATAATGTATATAATTTACTTTGTGTTAAGAAAATATTGCATCTTAACGCCATCTTCCAGGCCCATCGATAATTAGGCCATGGCGACTGCGCGCTGACTCGTGTGGAGCGTCGATCACGGCCCCTTCCATCGTCTTACGATCGATGGAAGGGGGACTCTTCCTTCCAGGAACTCGGGCCGATTTCCTGGATCCGCTCTACACGTGTCTACTTATCGATGAGCCGTCTAATAAGTCGTGTTGCTTCGCTCTACTTGAAACACTTCGCTTATATCTTCGCCTTTTCGCTTGTTCTGGATTCGGACCGAATCCACGTGCTTTACCGCCGCTTTGTAAAATCCTACCGCGTAGGGAAAATAGTGCCGTTACCTTTGAATAGACACAATACTATAATTGTACACTCAACTTTCTTTATTGTAAAACTGTAAATAGTGTATTGTGTTAGGATTAAACCTAGTGCTAAAATTTGCATATTTTGCTTTTGTAATGAAAAGGCCGTATTAAACTTTACATAAAAACACCTCTCGTAGAGCAAAAATGTTTTGAACAGTTCAAAGTTGAAAGACATAACCTAACCGCGGGAACGCTATTCAAAAAAGGACACGGGAATTGGGACAACGCATTTTTTCAGGGCACGGTAACTGGGACAAAAACATGTATTTTTATTTCAATTAACAAAATATGAAAAATTAACATTTTCAACCCGAAAAAATGCCTTAATAAAGAGAAAGGTTCAAAATATCAATATAAATTTTCTCCCAGCAAAATTAAAGTGAGAGAAGTCAGTAATTAATTCCGTCGTGAGCAAGTCGGCGCTAGAGCACGGTAATTGAGATATCTACCCTAGCCGTGCTGAAGGCAAAATGGCAACACCGCGAGAGTCCGGCTTCGATATACTCAACCCAACCTACCGTATCAGCCTCTCGGCCTGTCACTACCAACCGGCCTCCCGGCTACACAGTCTCCCTCTACCGGCCTTTCGGTCTCCCGCCTATCTTTCAAATGTTTCAAATATTAATGTAGTCTGAAGTCCAATAAACGTGAGAAACGGAGCAATAATTCAGGTGTTTCATTTATCAACAGACGCGGTCGCGTCTGGAAGCTAATTCCCCTTCCCCCTCTACATATAGGCACACTGAGCGACCACGTATCTATACACGAATGATAGCGAAATTGACAGGTCTCCGAACCTATTTTGGTCTTTTATTTTGTTTTATGACATAATCCCGGTGTTTTTACATGATTAAGCGAATCATTTTTTTTTTTCGAACCCATATGTCGTTTTACTTAATGTATCAAGCTATTTTTCTAAAAGATATAAGATTTAATGAATAATTAAAATTAAAAAAATGATACTTTTTTCACTCAGACGTTTCGTGACGTCACGACACTTGACGCCAGTAGATGTCGCCATTCTCGTTTTACTTCTCCAATTGACGCAGGTAGATGTCGCCTTTCGTAAGCTGAAGTTATCCGGAATGGTTTTGCTTAAAATGCGGTTGCGCAGTTGACGAAAAAGGCAAAAAGTCGCTGCATTCGGGTCTCTAGTAAATGTCACCTAGCTGTCACTCAATTATAACCTGCCTGTGACAGTTATCAAAAGTTTTGAAATGTCACGAGTTTTTCCACCATATAGGACATTGAATTATTGTCTCAATTAACAAGGTAAGTCGCTATATTATTTGTTATACAGTTACGGTCTTAGTCCACTGATACTTAACGTATGACTTTCTTCTATCTTTAATTAATTGTTTATTAATTTTTGTAGAAAATGCGGGAGGCTGCCCTACTTGTTGGTGAGTCTTATTTACGATAAGCTTACAAAAGATTTAAAAAATTTATATATTTCAAATTCTTTTTTCCAGACTCGAATGATGCTGGCAGCGAACAAGGTGCCGAGAACGGCGGCGTCGCCACCACCACCACAGCAGTCGGCGTTAAACGGTATTAATTCTTAATACTATTAATTAATACTTTTTATCTTTTAACACGTTTCGTCCGGCACCAAAAATAGTTGACCTTCATCTAAATACAAGAAACAGCTGCACTATGGTGAAAAACGTTGCAAATTTGGAACGACATGCACACACTGATGAACACGTTCGTACTGAATGCGTATGCAAAAGGAAAATTCGACACCTGAAAAATTCTTCTTCACCTCCCACATTTATTGGGACCGGGCCCAAGAGTTCCATGACATGACCGTACACGTCACCCGTACGGAACGTGTTAACCATATAATAAAAATTGTTGCCTGTAGCTTATATATTAGGGGAGCCCAGCACCACCACCACCACAGGGCCCGGCCACTGGGCCACCCTCCAGGCGGTACGGGCAGTGATGGCTGAACGGTGGGTTTTCGCCAGAGTTGGTCTAGCTAAAAGTCGAATAAAATAACTTTTCAAATAAAGTTAGCTTCATTCGAAGCGCCTAGGCTGAAGCTAATTCATTCGAAGTGCCTTTAACTTGAATTTCAAATAATGGTTCAACTTTCAGATTCTACAGAATCTGAATTTGTTTATTTTTCATCGTATCAATATGAAAGTGACACCAATGGATTCCTGGCGTTCTCCCGATTAATTGGACAGAAAATAATTTAAATCGGACTATTTTTAACGAAACGGGCTTTGAACTCTGCAAAAAGATTTCTCACGTAATATCCTTAATTATGGTTCGAATTATATAATTTTTGGGGCCATTTTTATCGGGTCGGGAAGACATGAGGAATCGATTCGTAATACTTTTATCAACACTTGTCAAAAACATGAACATTTTATGTGGCCTGCGGTTTTATTGCTCTCGGTGGTCAACGGATGGTCTACTGGGGTCCGAAGATCCTCACTCACAGCGAGAAAGCAAATCAGTGGGGTGGGTACGTCTGTCCCGATAATCCGAGCCCATGTTCATTCTTTGGACACATTATGTAGTCTCTACCCTTAGCACAAATCCACTCTTTTTCTAGAAGTTCTATGTTAAGTTGTAACTAAAATGTGGCTTTTATATATTTACAGATAATGGAAGCAGAAGAGATTTAGAAAAAATAACCCTGCTGCACGACCACATGCAAGAAGCACATTTTCATGTTTATTTTTTGAGATTAAGAAATATGTATGTTCAAAATCAAATTTTATTATAAATATGGAAAAATGTATAAATTTGAGGGAAAAAAAAATAAATTGGTACATAGGTACACCATATTTACGTAAATACATGTATTTCTCTACATTAGACTATGGATTTACACTCATTAATTTTATTTATTGACTCATGTATGAAAGAAGCTACAGTATTGTGTCCCGGAAAATTCGCTGGTGGGGACCGGCATTGAGCACCTCCAAAAAGATAGCCCCTCATTGGTGGATATATCAATTTCTTTAATATGCAATCGTTTGTACATCGTTTGTACATCATTGTTCAATAGTTTATATTATTTGTTCATCAAATGCCGATTTATAATAAATTAAATAAATTTGGCTGAAATTGTTTTATTCATTTGGCCCCTCATTACATTTTTTTTCATTGTTCGTCAATAATTTTATATGGAATCGATCGGTCGTCGTTTGTACATCATTGTTCATTCATTTTTATTACTTATTAACAAGGAATTGTCTTTTAATTAACATTTTTCATGAATATCTATTGCGTCATCACTAGACCCCACAACGGCGCATGCGCGTGAATGAGCAAAGAGGATATACCTCGTCTAGAGACTTTATATGCTATATGACAATAAATGTTTCGTGGCTATTTCTTTCTTTCACGCTATTTATTTTCAGTTTTATTTTGGTCTTCGACTGCTTTCAAAGTATCAGTGAATATTGTTTAATAAAGGTACAATTTCTTACATGTATAAGGAACATAAAGTGGGTCTAGAAATTGTACAGAAGAAATCTAGCTTGATGAAACACAAATACTGACACATATGCATTATTTTATTTTTATTTATACCCATAAGTTAAATTGTAATAATATTTTGTTGTATATAAATACTTACATAATTATAAGGAATTAGAGAATAATACAACTTTAGTAAATGAAAGATATTGTAGCTTGTGACATCCCGATTCCGTACCTGCGTAGAGTAGCTTACATGCTGCGTTATATTATATAATTGTAAGAGATAATAATCAAAAATTGCGTCTATATTTTTGGAAGTAATATACAAACGTTACTATTATACATGTAAGATATTGTACTTTTATTAAACAATATTTACTGATACTTTGAAAGTAGCCGAAGACCAAGAAAACACAAAAAAATATTTGACTTCTATAGCTAAGGACCACTCTACGGGGCACCGTGTTGATTGCGCGTAGCTCCGGCCCTGGCGAGCCGCGCCAGGCGTGCAATGGCCGTCACTGCCGCCACGCGGCAAAACACCATCCACGCGTTCCCGCTGGATATGTTCTCAAACAGTCCGAGTTAAAAACCGTTCCGACATTTTTCGTGGATGGTTTCTTCTTCGGAAATCTTATGTTGTTATATACTTTATTTATTGATATAAACGTGGATATACTTAAATAATATAGGAAAGAAATAAAACGTGCTTACTACGCCATGTCTGGCTTTACGGAAGTGACAAAGGAACAGCAAGATGAAAGAAAGGACCGCGCATAACATCAAATATGTTATATTAGTTACTTTAACTAAAAAATAAGATCCTTAATTGGAATAATTCATAACATAGCGCCCTCTATATCTCACGCTACATCCGGTGGAAGCATTATTACAACAGGAAATGTCTACAGAATCCGATACTGTGGAGCGCATTCGTGCTAGATAAACAACTGTGGCGGTCACGCCACAGCGTCACCAGGGTGCACCACCGGTGCCCCAGCAGCAGGCGCGCTCTAGCAACAGCCAACAGCAGCAGGCGCGCTCTAGCGAGAGACGAAAACAGCATCTGAGGCCTCGCGAAGTCTACGGCGCGGAAGCGCGATGTTCAATTGTTTCATCGTGACAATCGTCACTTATTACGCATACGACCAAATAGTCGGTCCATTTCTTCTTCTGTAATTTCTCCTACATTTTAGAGGGTGAAAAAATACATTCAGTTATTGGTTCCAAGTGTGCTTTATTTTAATATACATTCGGCGACCCAACATACCGCGATAATTATCGATCCGAATATTGGTGACCGCGACGTGATCGCAAAAACGCAATTGCAACGTGATCGCGAAACGTGATTGCTATCGCGCATTTCACGTTTTTTCTTGAACTCTAAAGCAACCGTGTGACCATCGTTCGCGTAAAAACGTATTCCCCATCGTGATATTAAAAACTTTTTTTTCACGACGGTGCACGATGCCGCTGACCCACTCTCCCCACGCGCTCAACACGCCGACCAACGAGGGAGATGATGGTTCAGAGCTATTGCTTTTGAACCCTCCGAGCCAGGGGGCATCGGGACTGACCCCGCAAACCAGCGGCCACGTGCAGACGCCGTAGCACAGCGGCCACGTGCAATTCCCGCAGTTCAGCGGCCACGTGCCATTACCGCAGCAAAGCGGCAAGCCGGGTGTTTTGCAGCAGGGCTCCCAAGTAGAGGCGATTCAGCAGTGCACAGTCCCACGTTTCTGGAAGGAAAGTCCCGAGCTCTGGTTTTTCCAGGTCGAATCGATTTTCCAGACCCACCAGGTTCGTTCAGATGACCGGAGATACCACCTCGTTGTCGGCGCACTCGACGCTGAAGCGTTGCAAGACGTTGCTGACATCCTCAGGAATCCGCCCACCCGGGATAAGTACAATTTCCTGAAAGCCCACATCATGAATCGTCTGGCTGAAACTAAAGATCGCCAGCTGCAACGGGCTTTGAATGAGCTCGAGTTAGGAGACAAGAAACCTTCGCAGCTCCTGCGACGAATGCGTTCGTTGGTTGGTAACAGTGCCTCTGAGGACGTCCTACGGATCAAGTGGCTCGACTTGCTACCGGTGAACACCCAACGTCTCCTGAAGATTTTCAGGGCCACCAGGCTCGACGAGTTAGCGAGGGCAGCGGACGAGCTCATGGAGGGGCCCCAAGTCTCGGGTTCATCCGTCATGGCCACTTCGATTACCGCTCAAGAGGCGACTCCACTTCGCCCAGCCCCAGAGGTCTTACGGGTTGATCAGCCTTTTCCCAGCAGTGACCTGTCCGACATAAGGAAGTCCTTAGAGCAGATCATTACCCTCAACCGAGAGCTGGTTACATTGACCAAGGGGTTACACAACAAATTTCCAAAAGGAGGGTCAAAGAACAACTCTCGCCCTCGATCGCGTGGTCGATCGCCCTCTCCAGCGGAGGGAGGCCTATGCTATTACCACAAGAAGTACGGCACGGAAGCATTCCGCTGTCTTCTTCCATGCAGCCTTGGGGCAGTTAGTGCGCCAGCAGAGAACACTCCAAAAAACTAGTCTCCTCGTCGGCAGCTAAGGCAAGCGTCGACGCAAATAATAACGCAGTGCCCTCCCGGGAATGTCGACTACACCTATTTGACAGAAATACTAGCCTAAAATACCTGATTGACTCAGGGTCTACATTATCGTTAGTACCCAAGCGTTATTGTTCCGGCAGACTCTCACCTACGGATTTCGATCTGAGTGCAGCAAATGGGTCCACTATAAAGACGTACGGGCAGAAGGTCCTCTCGCTTAACCTCGCGCTTCGCCGGGAATTCAAATGGGTCTTCATCATCGCGGATGTCCGCCAGGCTATTATAGGCGCGGATTTCCTCTCGCACTATGGTCTTCTGATAGACTTGAAGGGCCGGTGCTTGGCAGACCCCCTCACCAGAATTGCTGCGCAAGGCATCCTGCATCCTGCTGCTGTTCATACAGTCTCAGCTGCGTCACGTGTGATCCAGCCCGAGGGTCCTGACGGCACCAGATATGCAGAGCTCCTTGGGACATACGAGGACTGGCCCACCGGCATTTGCACGCCCACGACGTCTGACTGGCGACAAGCTAGTAGCGGCTAAGCGACACATCGAGCTCCTGTTGTACCACGGTGTCATCCGGCCCTCTGGCAGCTCTTGGTCGAGCCCGCTGCACCTCGTGAAGAAGCAGAAGAAGAAGAAGGTGATTGAGAAAGACAAGAATGAGAAGATTATATGGGATTGGCGTGTAACCGGTGACTACCGCGGCGTTAACGCCCTTGCCGAGCCGGACCGCTACCCAATACCTTGCCCGGAGGATCTCCTCCAGAGTCTTCACGAAGCTGAGGTCTTTTCCACCATCGACCTTGAGCGCGCATACCACCAGATTCCAATGGCGCCCGAGGATGTCTGCAAGACAGCATTGACGACGCCTTTTGGGCTTTTCGAATTCTTGGGTATGCCTCCTGGACTCAGGAACAGTGGCCAGACCCTGCAACGCCATATGGATAATATCCTCAGGGGTTTAAGCTTCGTCAGGTGCTACATTGACGACCTCATAGTTGTCTCTAAGTCTCATGAGGAACACGCAAAGCACCTCGAGGTTGTGTTTGACATCTTGCGGCAACATAACCTGACCATCAACCGCGAGAAGTGCCACTTCGGCAAGGACGAGGTCACCTACCTAGGATACGTGGTGAATAGGTACGGCTATCGACCTCCTGTGGACAAGATGGAAGCCATTTCTACATATCCGAAGCCTGACACTGTCTCCGATCTACGTCGTTTCATCGGCATGCTGAATTATTACCGCTGTTGTATACCACATGCTGCCGAGATGCAGGCGCCCTTGTGCGTCTATCTGAAGGATGCCAAGAAGAAAGACAAGCGGAAGATTCTGTGGACTCCCCTGACCGAGGAGTGTTTCCAGGCCTGCAGAGATAGCATCGTGGCAGCCGCTCGGACTGCGTTCCTCTCACCGTCAGCACAGCTGTCCCTAACCACCGATGCCTCCGACGTCGCACTGGGCGCGGCTCTCGAGCAGAGGGTGGACGGAAACTGGGTGCCACTTGGATTTTTCTCGCGAAAGCTGACCAGCACAGAAACACGCTACAGTACATATGATCGTGAGTTACTGGCAGTTTTCGCAGCAATTAAATATTTCAAGCACATACTTGAGGGCCGCCCATTCATCGTTCGGACGGACCACCGTCCATTGGTGTACGCCTTTGCTCAGCGGCTGGACAAAGCCTCTCCCAGGCAGCAGCGACACTTGGACTTCATCTCCCAGTATACTACGGAGATCGTACATGTGAAGGGCGAGGATAACCTTGTCGCGGACGCGCTGTCCCGCGTGTGTGCAGTGGATATGCCCACCGTTCTGGATGCGGTTACCATACAAGCTGCCCAGGAACAGGATGCTGAGATGCAAGCAGCACGCAAGGATACGTCCCTCTCTCTGCAGTCCCTGTCCATTGGCGCGGAGACCCTTTGGTGTGACATCACGGATGGTGTTGTGCGACCGTACCTTCCCCAGAGCCACCGTAGGCGGGCTTTCGATGTGGTCCATGGTTTGGCCCACCCCAGTGGCCGAGTTACGTCCCGAAGGCTGAGGGAAAAGTTTGTCTGGCCAAAAATCAGACAGGATGCGCTCCGCTGGGCGCGCGAGTGTGTCCCATGCCAGCGTGCTAAAATACACAGGCACAACAGGGTCATCCCGAATAACATTGAGGTCCCGGACAGCCGCTTTAATCACGTCCATTTGGACATAATTACCATGCCGCTGGTTGGAGACTTGCGCTACTGCCTCACGGTCATTGATCGTTTCTCGAGATGGCCGAATGCTGTCCCACTCAAGGACATCCAGGCGGGCACCGTGGCTGCTGCTTTCTACGAGCACTGGATCTGCACCCACGGCACGCCGCTCACGATCACTACGGACCAGGGGACCCAGTTCGAGTCCGCTCTTTTCACCGCCCTGGCGCAGAGAATTGGAGCACGAAGGATCCACACGACGCCTTACCACTCCCAGGCCAACGGGATGGTCGAGAGGTGGCATCGGACACTTAAGGCCGCGCTGATGTGCAGTCCGCTCATCCCCTGGCCTCAGCTTCTGCCGACCGTCCTTCTAGGATTGCGCACGGCATACAAGGAGGACCTTAGAGCTTCCCCCGCGGAAATGCTGTATGGTACAGCCCTCCGCGTTCCGGGGGAGTTTTTTGTGACAAGGGACGCACCAGCAATCCCGCAGGGTTTCGCCGAGAAGCTCACCCAGCACATGCGGAGCGTGCAGCCGGTGCCCACAAGTCACCACTCCAAAAACCACGCCTTTGTTTTTAAGGGCCTTTCGACATGTTCCCACGTCTTCAGGCGCGTCGATGCGGTGCGGCGCCCTCTCGAGCCGCCTTATACTGGCCCATACGAGGTGGTCAAGCGGGTCAACGACCGGGTTTTCGTCATCAGGGTTGGTGCGGAGGAAAAGTCCGTGTCCGTGTCCGTGGACTCTTTAAAGCCGGCCCACATTGCCCAAGATGGCACCGTGGCTCAGCTGCCATGTCAACACTCGTCGCCATTATCAGGGAGGCAATCGCCGCCGTCAACCGAGCCACCACCGCCATCTTCTCAACCGTTGGTTCAACCGAAGTCGCCTACTGAAAAAAGGGTCATTTTCTCGATCCCTTCTCCTCCCTCGAAGGCCTCTGGGAGGGGGGGAGTGGATGTGGCGGTCACGCCACAGCGTCACCAGGGTGCACCACCGGTGCCCCAGCAGCAGGCGCGCTCTAGCAACAGCCAACAGCAGCAGGCGCGCTCTAGCGAGAGACGAAAACAGCATCTGAGGCCTCGCGAAGTCAACGGCGCGGAAGCGCGATGTTCAATTGTTTCATCGTGACAATCGTCACTTATTACGCGTACGACCAAATAGTCGGTCCATTTCTTCTTCTGTAATTTCTCCTACATTTTAGAGGGTGAAAAAATACATTCAGTTATTGGTTTCAAGTGTGCTTTATTTTAATATACATTCGGCGACCCAACATATCGCGAGATCGCGACCGCGATAATTATCGATCCGAATACAACTTTTCGTAAAAATACAAAAGTATTGCGTAGAAATCATGCACATCGGCAATTTTTTATACTTTGACGGCCGTTTACAACCATATAAAACCATCAAATTTAATAACTGCATACACCGATATATTCAGGAAACTCTCCTCTATATTTTGAGACTAAATTGAACTTTCCAGCATTCTTGGTTTTCAAGTAATACGTCATTCTTGCCCAAAATCAGGCGCTTTTTACAAAAACTCATGTTTTTCAAAAACTGTGGGTGATAGAGCAATTTTTTTGCGGATTCGTGTTTGGGACGAGAAACGCTACTAGAATCTCGGAGTTCATATTGCAGATCCAAATACGTGTTGGACAGTGTATTAAGCCCCCAAATCGCCTATTCTGGCTTATACGCTGCGTTGTATACTAACAAGGGGAGGCCGCGACATCTGGGACACGGATTTTGATGAATCTCATATATGTTGTAGTGTAGGTGTAGTAGACCAATATATGTCTCATATGTTGGGTCCATTACTCCATAGTTTCCGAAATATTAAAAAAAAAAGGAGTTTATGCGTTTACGAACAGAAGCGATAGCAAAGTTTATTGTAATAATGAATAGCGGCGCGTGTAAAGGGCAGGTCTGGTACCGCAACTTTCACGGGTTCTATTCTCACTGGGATCATTTTTTTTCTATAAATGTATTTTGTATTTTTTTATTTCTCAAAAGATAAAGTACTATTTTTACATTCTAAAATATGACATTTATCGTAAAAACAAATGAATCATCAAAATGTCATATTTTAGAATGTAAAAATAGTACTTTATCTTTTGAGAAATAAAAAAATACATATATTGGTCTACTACACCTACACTACAACATATATGAGATTCATCAAAATCCGTGTCCCAGATGTCGCGGCCTCCCCTTGTAAGTTTAAAAGATAAAATTCAAAGATTTCGTCAATATTTTTCGAAGTAACACATACATATTATTATTGTACATCTAATAAACTGTACTTTTATTAAAAAATATTCACTGATACTTCCAAAATGGACGAACACAATTATGTCTGAAATTGACGAGAAATCACTATTTTTTCAAAACTTCAACTCAAATGCGGCACGGGTTCCCGTTGTCCAATCGCTTTGAAACTTTACACATATCATTTTCTCACCCAACCTCATATTTTAGGAGGGTAAGACCAAAAAAAATCGAAAATTGAAAAATAAGAACCACCCTAATGTGTATCCTTTTAATTTTAGTATCAAGTCCTTTGGAAGGACATTCCATTCTTTTCACGGAAATAGCACAAATATTATATTTGGTAAGTGACCTTTACATTTATTTATAATAATACGTACGGTAGTAGTGTTCATTACAAATTTTTTGTTTTTTACAGGTTGGAATATTCCAGAAGTAAGTAAAATACACTCGGTCGGCTGCTGTGCGCTCCGAGTAAGTTTTACAGGCTGCAGAGCGCCTTATCTTATCTTCCCATACAGCACACTCCATTGCCCGAGGCTTGCAGGAAGGTTCCATGGGGGTTGCCGTGGAATGTTCCAAAAAGGCGGACATAGGAACCTTCCTTCAACATTCCAGCCATGTGGCGGTGGAACATTGCCACTTGGAACCTTCCTGCCAGCCTCATGGAACGTTCCGGCCATTCTCTGGCAATGGTCACGGAACGTTCCGGCCATTCTCTGGCAATGCTCACGGAGCGCTCAGGACATTCTCTGGCAATGGTCACGGAGCGTTCCGGCCATTCTCTGGCAATGCTCACGGAGCGCTCATGATATTCTCTGGCAATGGTCACGGAGCGCTCAGGCCATTCTCTGGCAATGCTCACGGAGCGCTCAGGCCATTCTCTGGCAATGCTCACGGAACCTTCCGGACATTTTACAACAAAGGTTCCAGAATCGATTCTTGCATCGACTTTTCCCTAATTGATATATATCAATAATTGTTGGGAGTTTTGTTATAACTCTGCGAAAGTTGGTAACACGCGCCTATCTTGAAAGTAGGAAAAAGGACCGTTATGGCGGTATCCGGTTGAGATCCGTTAGAAGTAAAAACGAAAGTAGTCCGCATCACTGCGTCGAAAGTATTTGCATCTTTGTATTTGCATCTTTGTAACAAAAGTGTTTTTAATTTCATTTGCCCTGTTCATTTATATTCGAAATATACTTTAAACGTTCTGAGTTATTACAAGAGATTCCTTTATTTGTTTTCCACAAACCACGAGGCCAACAACAATAATAATTATTGTTCGCAGATTTTACAGTAATGGTCTCGTAACTTTTCGGAAATTTTACAACAATGATGTTTCGGCAAAATTTGTGCGATATTACAGATAGGATAAAAAATGTAAGGGAATTAATTAAATTACAATAAATACTGACAATTAAATATTCATATATTTTTTATATACAAGACGACAACAAGAACAATAATAATAACAATAAAAATAATAATAATGGCTCTGATGGAACTTCCCAAGCCCACGTGGTGAAACTCCAGGCGTTGTATGACGTCACGTGACAGGTTGCAAAGCCAAAGCACGTAAGAAAGCACAAGCGTAAATAGTTAGAGCGTGATTATTTATTAATTGCTTTTAAGTAATAAAAATGGTTAGAACGTGTGTGTTTTGTGGCGCAGAAGACCTGAGTGAATTGGATGAAGGTTTGACATATCACGAGTAAGTAGAACCCATGTATATACTATTTGTAGGTTAAGTCGAACTTATGTTTTCATTCACGCTACACAAGGACGGGATAAAAACAGATCTTTCGCAGATAATAGATATGAATTATTCCAATTAAGGAGGGGGAACCACGTGACGTGCGCGAGAGAATAACGTGTGTCGGCAGACAGGTGAAAGAAATAGACGAAAAGTGTGGTAAAAGTGCTCAGAAAATTACGAGGTCGGGTGGAAAACGAGGGGATCAGACAAGGTTCCGGTGGACAGTATAATCGACAATTAATAAAGGGCCGAAGGGTGAGATAAAAGGTGAAGAAGAGAAGGTGTGAAACGAGTGCACGAAGTATAAGATACGTGGCAAGGATAAGTGACATCTAGGGAGTGGAAGAAGTGAGAAGACAAAGCGAAGACAGCAGTTGGTAAAGAAGAGCGGAGAGGCTAATGAACCAAGCAGGCGAAGGCGGGGAAGTGCAAAAGGAAACCAGGAGAAGGGGAAGACCATCGTTGGCAGAACAGCTGGGAAGAAGAAGAGCGGACAGCGAAGGCTCGATACTGGACTCATTTAAGAGGAAACGGGAGGACGAGGAGAATCAGGAGAGGTTGAAGGCCGAAAGGGAAATAGAAGAAGAATTCTTAAAAGCAAGGAAAGTAGGGAGGTCGCCTCCGCTGAAGAAAACCGAGGTAGCCATAGGATCTGTGGAAACGTCGGACAGCCAGGAGACAGGGCAGGAAAAAGAAATGGATGCAAAATTAGACAAATTGATGGAAGCAGTGCTGGCAGTTAAGAAAGACATGGAAGAGTTGAGAAGAGATAATAAAGATTTAAGGCAGGGAATGCAGGAGCTGAGGGACGAGTGGAAGAGTAGGGACGAGATATGGGAAAAGGAAAAGAAAGAAATGAGAGGAAGGATAGAAGTACTGGAGACCAAGAAGGTTCAGGCTGAGCGGCTGACAGAAAGAATAGAGGGGCTAGAAAAGAAGGAAGAGGCTCGAGAAAAGAGAGAGAGAAGAAATAATATTACCCTAAGGGGAGAAGATCTACCACGTAAAGAGACGCCGAAGGATACGGTGGAATATGTGTTAAGGCACGAATTGCAGGTAGATGCAGAAATCGAGGAAGCATACTGGGTAGGAAGAGGAGAGAAAAAAGGGCTACTGATAGCGAAGTTAAGAAGCTGGCAACAGAAAAGAGCAGTAATGCTAAAGAAGAGTACATTGAAAGATAAAAGGCTGTTCATTGACAATGACCTGACGAAAAAAGAAAGGGAGATACAAAGAGATATTAAAGATATTGCCAAGACGGAAAGGGAGCAAGGGGCAAAGGTGAAAGTTGGGTACAGGAAAGTGAAAATCAACGATAAGACATTTATCTGGAAAGAAGAGGGTGGGCTGAAAGAAGTAAATTTTTGGAGTCGGCAAAGTTCTGTGAACCTCTAAATTTTTGGAGGATCGCAGAGCTTACAAGGACAACGAAAGCAAGACAAAAGGCAGTACCAACACTCGTTCCCCGCGCATCTGCGGATGCAGATATGCGGGGAGAGAGGGTACACAGAATTGGGAAAGGAATAAGAAGCCAAAGAGAAATAGATACATTTAAAATAGGATACTGGAATGTAGCAGGATTACTCAGCAAAGACAAGCAGTTTTGGGATTTCCTAAAAGAAATCGATGTAATAGGATTAGTAGAAACGTGGATTGAAGAGAAACAATGGGAAGGATTGAAAGATAAATTGCCACAAGAATTCTCATGGAAGTGTAAATATGCCACCAGAGAGAGAAAAAAAGGGAGAGCGATAGGCGGAATTATCACAGGCATAAGAAAGGGCATAGAAGAGGAGGAATCGAACGCAGGAACGGAAAACATTCAAGAGAGAAGAATAAAGATACAAAATGAAAAATGGAGAATAATTACAGTGTACAGCAGAGATATGAAAGAGACAAAAGAAGAGCTAGACCAGATAATAGAAGAGATGGAGGTGGAGAAACTGATAATTGGAGGAGATTTCAATGCAAGAATTGGACAGGAAGGGGGCGATTGTAGAATAGAAGAAAAACATGGCTTAAGGAGATCAAAAGACAAAGTTAAAAACTCAGAGGGAAAGCTGTTATTAGAGGTGGTTGAGGAAAGAGGGTGGAATATTCTGAATGGGAATATGGAGGGAGACGATAAAGGAGAGTATACATACTCGGGGCCAAGAGGCAGCACAGTAATCGACTATATAATAACAAATGTCGAAGCGAAAGAAGAGATCAAGAAATTCACAGTGGAAGAGAGAGTGGAGTCAGACCATATGCCTCTGATTGCAGAACTATATGCGGGAAATAAAAGGGAAGATCGAGAGGGAAATCAGGAGGAGAGGTGGAGAGAGAGAAGAATCTGGACAGAAGAAGGTAGGAGAGAGTTTGAAATCGAATTAAACAAAATAAACTTTAATAGGACGGAGGTGAATGAAATGGTAGAAGAAATGATAGAAAAAATAAATAATGCAGTACAAAAAGAAGAAGTAAAAATTAAAAAATGGAAACTGGGCAGCTTTAAGTGGTGGAATTCGAATTGTACAAAAAAGAAAAGGGAAGCCAGGAAAGCATTGAGGAACTGGAGAAGAGGTAAAGGAGACAAAGAAGACTACCAGAAGAAAAGAAGGGAGTACAAAAAAGTGTGCGATGAAAGGAGAAGGGAATTACAAGAAAATACAGAAAATGAGATAATGCAATTAAAGGGAGAAAATCAAATATGGGAATATATAAATAAACAGAGAAAGAAAAGAATAGGAATCTCCAATAAAATAGATTTAAAAGAATGGAAGGATCATTTTAAAACATTGCTAGAAGGCGACGACTGTAAGAAAGAAGTAGGAGAGTTGGAAGAAATAGACAACACGGAAGGAGAAGAGGAAGAGGAAATAACAGAAGCAGAAGTAAAAGAACAAATCAGGAAATTAAAAAAGAAGAAAGCAGCAGGGGAAGACAAAATAGAAAATGAAGCCTGGATTTACGGTAACGTGAAAATAGTAAAAAGGATCACAGAAATTTTTAATAAAGTGTGGAAGGGAGAAGGATTCCCGGAAAGGTGGAAAGAAGGGGTGATTTCACCAATATTCAAAAAAGGAGATAGAGAAAAGGTGAGTAACTACCGGGGGATAACGATCCTAAACACAGCGTACAAAATATATGCTATGGTTCTGGAAAAAAGACTAAAAGAGGAATTGGAAAAGAACCACATAATACCAGAAACACAAGCAGGATTCAGGAGCGGTAGGTCGACAATAGATAATATTTTTATTCTGAACTATGTAGCTAACAGAGAAATACAGAAAAAAGGGGGAAAGCTGTATACCTTTTTTGCAGACCTAAGCGCTGCATTTGATAAAGTGGATAGAGTAAAACTTCAAAACATCATGAAGAAAAAGGAAATAAGTAAATGCTTGAGGATGAGAATCGGAGAAATTTACAAAGAAACAAGAAATACTATAAAAGCAAACGGAGAAATGTCATCCAAATTCTGGACAACAAAAGGGGTAAGACAGGGATGCCCACTGAGTCCAACGTTATTTACAATATATGTAGCGGATTTGGAGGAAACCATGAGGAAAAACCAAGCGGGAGGAGTTAGAGTAGGAAAAGAAAAAATCTGGACTCTAGCATATGCGGACGATATAGCGTTATTAGCAAATGAACCAAAGGATCTTAAGGACATGATAAGAAGATTCGGAACATATCTTGAACGGAAAGGGCTGCAACTGAATGCAGAGAAGTCAAAAGTGCTGATTTTCCATAAAGGAAGAGGAAAGAAGAAGAGAGAAGAATGGGGCTGGCAGGGGCACAATCTGGAAGAAGTAAAGGAGTTCAAATACTTAGGGTATAATTTCCAGAAAAATGGGGGCAGAGAGATGCATATAAGGGATGTCATAAAGAAAGCAAGAATAGCAATGGCGCAGATATGGGGAATAGGGCAAAGAATGTTCAAGAACAATTTTGAGAGAAGAATGAGAATATTCCGAAGCATAGTGAAAAGTATCTTGCTGTACGCGTCAGAAATCTGGGGATGGATGGAAGCAGAAAAGATAGAGAAAATACAGGAGAAATATATAAGGTGGACTTTAGGTTTGGACTTCAATACACCAGCGTATCTAATCTTGGAGGAAACAAAAACGGACAAAGTAAGGATAGAAGCGGGAAGAAGAGCAATAAAATACGAGGAGAAAGCGAAACGGCTGAATAAGAATAAAATAGTACAAGAGTGCTGGAGGGAAATAGACGCGAAGCAGACAGAGAAAAAGTCGAAATGGGAGGAAATGAGAGACGCATACTACAGACAAAAAATGATGGATATGCAAGAAATGGAAATAGAAAGAAGGAGAGGAACAGAGTTTGCTGAGGAACTAGCGCAAAGAGACAGGACAGAACAGGTGCAATGGCAATACGAAAGAATACTAGGAGGCAGATACAACGCACATTACACAGAAATCAGAGAAGACCAAAGAGCAAATTACCTAGACGGAAACTACAGAGGCAGAGATCAAAGCATGATCGCAAGGTTCAGATGTGGGAATGAAGAGAGAGGAAGCAAGTACTGGAAGGAAGAAAAAGACACAGTATGCAGACTATGTAACAGGGATAGAGAGACCCTGGGCCACATGTTACAAGACTGTAAGGAGCTGAAAAGAGAAAATTCAACGATTAGAGGAATACTAAAGGGAGAAGCAGAAGGAGCGGAGTGGATGCGTTTGGTTCTGGAAAAAAGGAGAAGAAAAGAAGCCCAAGATGAAGGAAGAAGCCAAAACGAAAGCAGAACATGCAGTTAACAGTCCCAGAAACACTTACACACTTACACACATGTAACCCCATTTTGAGGCCGAAAGGCAAAAAATAAACCTATTTACTACTATTCCAATTAAGGATCTTATTTTTTAGTTAAAGTAACTAATATAACATATTTGATGTTTATTAACCAACTGCAATAGTTTAATTACTTAAAATACATATATTTCTTTGCTTTCTGTGCTACAAGCTTTTATTTTTCACACAGTTTCCTTGTAAATATGCATACACTGTATAACTTTCATTTCACTTTCCGTTCAATTATTTAAAGTTGTGGTGATTGTTATTTTTTCATTGCTTCGCTTCAATGCACCCCTGTGATTGGCGTTACATGAATGTTGTTTTCAATAAAGCCATTGTTCATGACTAAAATAATTTATTAATGACCTTTTATAGATTCATTTACTGAAGAGGAGCTGTGGAAGCAATGCTACGATAATGGCGTTGATGATATTACATAAATTAATAGAGGATTCTGTGGCAGAAAAATATAGTTGGTATGGAAAATAGCAAAAACAATCATTCAGTACCTTCAAACATATAGTAAAGTTAGCAATGAGTAAGTCAATTTATTATTTATCACATTTTAGCACTTAAAATTGTAAAATAAATGCATGTATTATTCCAGGTTCATTACATGCTGCATGCAGTACATTTTTAGTAAAGAGGGCAGAAGACTCTTTAACTCCACATACGCGGGTTTGAGAAGATTCACCAGAGTTTATCAACAGAGTTTTTCAAAATGATTATAACACAATAAGGCGTTGTTTGAATGTACAAAATTCTGGCCCAGACCCATGTTCTGTAACCAACGGAAATCTATATGAAACAAACAAAAATATTTTTTTTAAAAAGTTCGACTTAACCTGCAAATAGTATATACATAGGTTCTACTTATCCGTGATATGTCAAACCTTCACCCAATTCACTCAAGGCCCCACAAAACACACACGTTCTAACCATTTTTATTATTTAAAAGCAATTAATAAATAATCACACTCTAACTATTTATGCTTGTACTTTCTTACGTGTTTTGGCTTTGCCACCTGTCGCGTCGCATGCAGTTGCATGTGCGTGACGTGACACAACTCCTGGAGCTTCACCACGCGGGCTTGGGAAGTTCCACCAGAGTCAATATATTATTATTTTTATTGTTTTTATTATTGTTCTTGTTGTCGTCTTGTAGTTTTATTTACATATATTTTTCCTAAGTTAGGACTGATACCGTATCGATACATATCGATACTATTATTTTTTTTATTGTTATTATTATTGTTGTTGTTGCTATTATCGACTTGTACAAAAAAATATATGAATATTGCCAATAATTATTGTAATTTAATCAATTTCCCTTACATTTCCTCTCCTTTCTGTTATATCACACAAATTTTGCCGAAACAACATCGTTGTAAAATCTGCGAACAGTTCCGTGAGCATTGCCAGAGAATGGCCTGAGCGCTCCGTGAGCATTTCCAGAGAATGGCCTGAGCGCTCCGTGAGCATTGCCAGAGAATGGCCGGAACGTTCCGTGGAATATTCCAAAAGGGCGGACATAGGATTCCCCATGGACCCTTCCGGCCATGGGAGTGTGCTGTATGGGTTATAACATCACTCGATAGGCTGCAGAGCGCCTTCTCTTTCGAGCATATCAACTTTTAATTAAGTTTAAAGTTAAATAATATATACAAAAAACAAAATGTCTGTACATGATCAAAATAAAGATTTAACATCTAAAACACAAGATCTACATTTTAATATTCCTCATAAAAATTTAACCATTGAGGATAAAAAATTATACGATGTGAGTCAAACGATGGCTGGCTTGAGGATTCTCATATGTCGGCCTTTTCTTACTTATTGAACAAAGCCGCTAATTACGAAATCCGACCTACGTATCTAAGATATAACCTTCTAGAAATCAAACCCGTTAGGAAAGAGAGGGACCACATACAAATTTTGCATCGTCCAGAACATTGGACATGCAGTTACTATGACGGGACAAATATTTACATATACGATACGCTGCAGAATTTCGCGGATCCGTTACACAAAGAGCAAAAACCTTTTTTGGAAAAATTGTATCCTCATATTACAATTACGGACAAAACTGTTCGCTTTCCGAATGTTCAACAACAAAAAAATACAAGAGATTGTGGAGTAATGGCTATAGCAATTGGCGTTTCATTAGCATTTAGTATTAAACCACAAAACGTTTACTATAATACAACACTTATGCGAAATCACCTGTTGAAATTGTTGACCGAAGAAATACAATTTGAACATTTTCCCCAAGATCATAATGTACAAACTCCTCAACAAGTTTTACCGTTACAAGTTGCACGGCAAAAATGTTACGAAAGATTACGAATGAATATTCGAAATCGAAGAATTAAGGTAGATGTTAAGCAGCCATCCAATGGTAAAATAAAGGCTGAAGGTAACAAAAAACTGTTTGCTGGACGCGACACAAAAAAAGTACAAATCCGAAAAATGTCCGTTGTAAGCGACAAGATGTTTATCGAGGTAGGACAATCCATCCTGAGATCAAATAAAATTTTGAATAAGACCGAAGAAGGCATTTTTCCTAATCACGATACAAATCATGATCCTACATTTGCACAAGAGATTTCATCCACTGTTAAAAATATTTTTATAGAATATTGTTTGAGATTCCATTAGTTCTCTGCTCCGCCGCACCCCAGCTCACCGCAGCACCTACCGGGCAGCGGTACACGCCGCTGATCGATATTCGATCAGCCGATCGATACTCCTAGTCGCCTGCTCAGCCAATCACCGATCACCACGTAAAGCGAGCGGCCGAATCACGACGCGTTCTTTCTTGATCGATTCTCGAGGATTGTTCGAGAAGACGCTCAACGGTTTTCCGCGTCCCTTTGTTCATTCTCTTTTCATACCGCTTGTCGCGATAACGTCTTAGATTTGTTAGTCACGCAACGTGTGAAACGCTTTGTTCAGAACTTTTGTGCTCAATCCTCATCTCAATTCACGCGAGTGAGTTTGTTTTGTGTTGTGCTCGTTCCTTTTAATAAAGTGACGTAGTCAATTGACTAAAAATTCGCGCACCGCGTAGCTTTCTCACTGTCAATCCCTAACCTCAATATCCAGCATGCTCACCCAATTTATTTCTTAAACATTTTGGTCCTTCGAGCCGGATTGACGGTGAAAGTGCGTGAAAGTGCGTGTAGTGATCCACGTGTTGTGTGCTCATCTCAATGATGGCCGATAAGGAGGCAGCTAAGGGCAGCGCCAAGGACGCCAAGGCCGGCGAGGCCGCCAAAACCATCAAGGAGGCCAAAATCGCCGACGCCCCCAAGGCCATCAAGGAGGCCAAGGAAGAGAAGCCACCCACGCTCACTGTCCCCACGGAGACGCAGACGGCCACCACTGCTCAAGAGAAGGGACGGTTACGTTCAGCGTCCCCGACTGTGCTCCCCTCGCAGCTCATCATCAAGGCGAGGGCTCAGGTGGGTCGTCTAAAATCTTTAGCCACACTCAAAACGCAGCTGCCGTCTCACGCACACTCAACCTCACTAGATGAGGTGCAATTGCTCGTGGCGCAGGTCGAGGAGATTCACCAGGTCTTTTGCCGAGAGGACGAACATCTGGAATCTGTGTGGCCGGCAAAATTCCTCGACCATGAATACTATGCCACTGACGTGGCTGTGCAAGAGCGGCAGCTAGTGTGGGAGATGAAGCTCCACCTGAGCCGCCTCAAGGAGGACGTACAGGTTATCAGCGATCTCCGTTTTGCTCCCGCCAAGCCAACGCCTGGACGCGCAGGCAAGCTGCCAGATATTGAGTTGCCAAAGTTTTCTGGCAGCTACGCTGAATGGCCGACATTCAGCGAGCTGTTCACGTCGCTGATAATACAGGACACGCAGCTCATGGAGATTGACCGCCTCCATTATCTCCGTTCAAGCCTGACTGGCGAGCCGGCGAGGCGTGTCAACGCCTTTCCGCTCAGGGGCTCTTCGTTCCAGGCCTGTTGGGACATGTTGACGAAGAGGTTCGCCAACAAACGCCTGCTCATCCAGGAGCAGTTGGACAAGCTGCTCACCCTGCCTCCCATCACAACACGCACAGCAATGTCCCTTAAGGATTTGGCAGCCACAGTGGACCAGGTCAATGAGTCGTTGGTGGCACTCAGTGCTCACACAGAAATGCACAACTGCATGTTGGTGCACACTCTCACCAACTCCCTCGACAAAGTGACACGGGAGGCCTGGGAGACGTCGTTGGCCAACACCTCCGAATACCCGAAATACGAAAAGCTCTTGGCCTTTATCGAGGCCAAAATCTCTGATCTGGAGCAGACGGAGGGCTCCAAGAAGAAGGCAACGGCCACTACATCCACGCCGCCAGCACGCTCAGCTCAAAAGAAGGCGACGAGTCACGCCTCGACGAGCAGCAAAGCCGAGAGTGCTCAGCCTGCTCAGCGATCAAGGGCCACGGCGTACCCCTGCGACGTCTGCAAGGGAGACCACATCATGGTCATGTGCCCGCAGTTCAGGGGCATGACAGTGGAGTCAAGGCGCAAGGTAATAACCTCCAATAACTTGTGCCGGAATTGCTGCGGCCGGCATCAGACGGATGTGTGCAAGTCTGCGATCAGGTGCAAGATGTGTGGCGACCAGCACCACACGATGCTGCATCTGCACAAACCGCAGTCTTCTGCTCAAGCCGGCAGCAAACCCTCTGCGCAACCTCAAGCATCTCAACAGGCAACGCAGTGAAGCGTCGGTGCAGTCGTCGCATCAACCCTCAGCTCAACAGGTCTCCAACTCAGCTCAACAGGTCCATCAGCATTTGTGCATTCAGCAGCCAAGTTCACCAGCTCTTCAACCACTCTGTTGGCAACCGCCAACGCTCAGCTCATCACATCGGTGATGTCCATACCAGTTAGGATGTTAATCGATGCAGGCTCCGAAATCACCTTCATCAAGGATGAGCTTGTTACTCAGCTCAAGCTCCAACGTATCCATTCAACAATCTCTGTCTTCGGCATTGGAGGTAACAAAGCTACTCAGACTCCAGGAGTCGTGCTAATTTCACTTCGCTCCAATTACTGCCCAGCAACTGTGCACATACAAGCACACATACTCAGGGCACTGACGTCAAATCTGCCATCGGTGGAATCACCTCATCAAGAATGGCCACACATCACCGGCCTTCAACTGGCCGATCCAGACTTTCTGACGTCAAGACCCATCGACATTGTCATCGGCGCAGATACCTATGGGCAGATCATCAAGCCCAATATTAGGAAGGGCGATCCTTCAATGCCAATTGCTCAGCTGTCAATCTTTGGGTGGCTCGTTCTTGGACCAATCACCGTTGATTCAAATCAACTCAGCTCCTTGCATCACTCTGCCACTGTGCAGCACAAGGACAACGCTCTTCAAGATCTACTGGTCAAGTTTTGGATTCAAGAGGAACACCCATTGGACACACCGACTCTACTCACCCCTGAAGAACAGGAATGTGAAGATCACACACTCGTGATTCTACAGGACGTTACATCGTACGCATCCCTCTCAGATCGTCTCCGAATCTACTTGGTAATTCCTATCAGACTGCACATGCTTGCTTGAAGCGCACACTCAACGAGCTCAACAGGGACACCGAGTACTGCAATCTGTACCAAGGATTCATGAAGGAATACGTGGAGCTTCAACACATGGTAAGAGCACCATCCATTTCACCTAACACTTATTCTGTTTTCTATTTACCACACCACGGAGTGATCAAGCTTGATAGCGAGACGACAAAATTGAGGGTCGTCTTCAATGGATCAAGCCCGACGACATCTGGGCACTCAATCAATGACCTCATGCACACTGGCGCAAATCTTCTTCTCAACATCACGGATGTGCTACTGTGGATCCGTCAGCACAAGTTCATTTTTGCCACGGATGTGACAAAGATGTATCGTCAAGTCAAGGTGCATGAAGATGATCAAGACCTCCAAAGGGTGCTCTGGATAGATAACAACTACAAGGAAGTGCCTTACAATCTCACCACAGTCACATATGGTACAAAGGCTGCTCCATTTCTGGCTGTAAGAGCTCTCCTGCAATTGGTGGAAGACGAGGGTCATCGCTTTCCACTCGCAGTGCCATGCATCACCCATGCCAGATACGTTGACGACATCTTCGGCGGCGCTGACACAGGTGAGATCCTCATTACAATTGCTCAACAATTAAGAGACCTGTGCAACGCGGGAGGTTTTCCACTTGCCAAATGGCATTTGACATACCCTCCGTTGCTTGAATCAATTTCAAAGACCACACGAGCCCATGGCTCAATCATTTCACTAGACGACTGCGATACCAAAATACTCGGGTTACATTGGAATGTGTTCAATGACAACTTTTCATTCTCCTCAAAAGCAAGTTCAACCTCAACGCTCTCTAAACGCCTCATCCTTTCAGAAGTAGCAAAGATATTCGATCCACTAGGATTTTTGTCTCCTGTCATCATTCGAGCAAAGACACTTTTGCAAGAATTGTGGCTGCACAAAATCAGCTGGGATGATCCTCTGCCATCCCAAGTCACATCCAATTGGCTCACCATCAGAGAAGATCTTACAAGCCTGGCCAGGCTCTCAATTCCAAGGTGGTTTCACACTCTCAGCAATTCAACAGTGGAACTACATGGATTCTCTGACGCTTCTCAACTCGCCATGGCAGCGGTAATTTATCTTACCGTAACCTCACCGTCCACTAATCACAAAGTGTCGACACTAGTGTGCTCCAAGACGAAGGTAGCACCCCTCAAGAAACTCACAATCCCAAGGCTCGAGCTTACTGCAGCATTGATGGTTGCGAAGCTCATGAAGTATGTTCAAGCAACCCTGCAGCTCAACATTGCTACAACACATCTGTGGACGGATTCTCAAGTGACATTAATCTGGATCAAGGCTCACGCTTCACGCTGGAAGGACTATGTACGGAATCGTGTCTCCCAAATTCAAGAGCTCACCCAAGATGCACACTGGAGACATGTTCCAGGGAAGTCAAACCCAGCTGATTGCGCATCAAGAGGCTTAACAACAGCTCAGCTTGAACAGCGCGAGCTGTGGTGGATGGGACCATCATGGCTCACTCAACCCAGTGACTCATGGCCACCCCAACCAGTTTTGAAGGACGACTCGAGTGCACTAGAGGCTCGTCCAGGAATTTCAAATCTACTCAACGTTCAACAAATTAAATACCACTGGGACCTCATTTATAAATACTCTTCTCTCAACAAACTTTATCGCATCACTTCAGTTTGTTTCAGAATCCTCAATAGAATGAAGAAGTTGCCATTATCTCTGCCAATCATCTCAATCCTGCCAGAGGACATGGAATGGGCCAGGTACTTCTGGATCAAGGCTACACAAGCAATCTACTTCTCAACTGAGCTCAAGGTCCTCAGCTTAGGATCTTCGATGCCAACATCCCATGTCTTCAATCGACTCACAGCCTTCATCGATGAAAAAGGAATCATTCAAGTTGGAGGCCGACTCAACAATGCCCACATGGTGTATGAGAGTAAGCATCCAGCAATTTTACCTCGCCACTCACGTCTGTCTACTCTGATTATAGACCATGCACATCGACAAACTCTGCATGGAGGGACCCAGCTCACCCTCGCTCACATCAGAAACAGTTATTGGATCATCGGAGGGCGAGCGCCAGTCAAGACTCATGTGCTACGGTGTGTTGTGTGTGCTCGACAAAGGGGGATCCGTGCCCATCAACTGATGGGCCAACTACCTCTTTCGAGAGTTGCACCCTCACGACCATTCACCCACACTGGCATTGATTACGCGGGTCCCATCACTTTCAAGACGTGGAAAGGGCGAGGTGCAAAAACTCAGAAGGGCTGGATCTGTGTTTTTGTCTGTCTTACGACCTCAGCTGTTCACTTGGACATTGTCACAGACTACTCGACAGATGGATTCATCGCTGCCTACAGGAGATTCACCTCAAGACAAGGAATCCCAACCAGGCTCCACTCAGACTGCGGAACGAACTTCGTCGGAGCAGACACCATTCTAAAGAGTATGTTCATCCAGGGCACACAGGATCATCATCAACTCAGTCAGCTGTTTGTCAGTGACAACACTGACTGGTGCTTCAATCCACCAGCAGCGCCTCACATGGGAGGCAAATGGGAAGCCGTCGTGAAGTCAATCAAACACCATCTTTGGCAAACCGTCAGTGAGACGGTACTCACTTACGAAGAATTCTGCACACTTCTTACCCAAATAGAAGCCATGCTCAATTCACGACCGCTCGAGCCTCTCAGTGATGACCCTGAAGACATCTCCACCCTCACACCGGCTCACTTCCTCATCGGGCACCCTCTCACAACGCTACCAGAACCATCTGTCGAACATGAAATCATCTCACCATCAGCCAGGTGGCGACTTATTCAACAACAGACTCAACGTTTCTGGACTCAATGGTCATCACACTATCTCCAACGTCAACTCTCCATCTCGAAGTGGCACCACCCATCGAATGAGATCAAGATCGGATCCTTAGTGCTCATCACTGATGAACGGTTTCCACCGAGCAAGTGGCCACTTGCTCGAGTCGTCTCCCTTCACCCAGGAAAGGATGGGCTCACCAGAGTGGTGACGCTCAAGACTGCCACTACGACACTAATCAGGCCAATTGCAAAATTGGCAATTTTGCCTGTTTCAGATTCTACATCAACATCATCCAACAGCTGTTGATGGCGGGAGAATGTTTGAGATTCCATTAGTTCTCTGCTCCGCCGCACCCAAGCTCACCGCAGCACCTACCGGGCAGCGGTACACGCCGCTGATCGATATTCGATCAGCCGATCGATACTCCTAGTCGCCTGCTCAGCCAATCACCGATCACCACGTAAAGCGAGCGGCCCAATCACGACGCGTACTTTCTTGATCGATTCTCGAGGATTGTTCGAGAAGACGCTCAACGGTTTTCCGCGTCCCTTTGTTCATTCTCTTTTGATACCGCTTGTCGCGATAACGTCTTAGATTTGTTAGTCACGCAACGTGTGAAACGCTTTGTTCAGAACTTTTGTGCTCAATCCTCATCCCAATTCACGCGAGTGAGTTTGTTTTGTGTTGTGCTCGTTCCTTTTAATAAAGTGACGTAGTCAATTGACAAAAATTCGCGCACCGCGTAGCTTTCTCACTGTCAATCCCTAACCTCAATATCCAGCGTGCTCACCCAATTTATTTCTTAAACAAATATAGTTATTCGTCAGGGAGTAATATCACAAACAATAATAATGTTGGGACCGGACCGACACCCAAGCGTGTCGACACCGCGCACATACCGATTGCCACAATCGAGCGGCCGAAATCCGGCACAACCGAGTAAGCGATCTCGGAAACGCGCAGAGACCATCAGCACATGGCGAAACACCAAAACCATGCCAAAGACGGAGACCCCGATGGTCTCCGCTTCGCCCAGACTACCTTATAAGAATATGTACGAGCAATACGAGCTCAGACTTGATATCGAATTGTAACGGGAACAACACCCGACGTTAATACAAGACTCATGCCCAAGTAGGCACAAGTGTAATAGTCACCCAGATCGGGACAGAATAAACCTTGTTATCCTTACGGTGAGTTCTAACTCTTCGACCCGCAACGATCCCCTACCTTCGGGTTTAACCCGAATCCCTTCGTCCCGGCCTGATCGCCGACCCTTCGGAACCCGTGGACGACAACCGCCAAGGACGCCCAGGAGCACCCCGAGATTCGTGCCCAGAATCTCGACCTCAGGCGCCCGGGCACAACAATAATATGAATAAAGCGATCATAAATGGTAATGAATTTATTAATGATAAAATAGTAACTGATTTAAGACGTTCTCGTAAGCATTCGATTTCGAGAACAAATAATTCTACAACAATTCCACGAGCGATGAAATTGAGAAAAAGGGAATTGTCAGAAAAAGATGAAAAGATCATTCAGATAGGGGAGTGGATAGAAGACACGCATATAACCCATTTTCACAATATTCTGCGACAATTTCATGGTTATGAACCCATAGATTCGCTTTTAGTACAATGTCCGGATGCAATAATCCCAGTAGCCGAATCGAAAGAACATATACAAATTTTATACAGCCAAGCGAACGATAATTGGTCAGATAACACAGGTGGCCATTGGGTTTGCTGTTATTATGATACAAATTTGATTTATATATATGATTCTCTGAACAAAAAAATTGTACATCGACACCATGAAATTTTCCTAAAACGATTATTTCCATTTTATCCTTTCGAAGAAAAAGGTGTCATTCTTCACTCGGTACAGATGCAAACAAATTTCAATGATTGTGGCGTATACGCAATAGCTAATGCCGTGTCACTTGCATTAAGAGTAAAACCTACTGAAGTGCAATATGATCATAATAAAATGCGTGACCATTTGATCAAAATGTTAAAAAATAATGCCATAGACTTGTTTCCTGTACTTCAATATTGTAATGATCAAAGAAACTTTGATAACAAATTAATGAAGACTCCTTCTAATATGGTGGAACAAATTTTGCAGACTGATTCACCAAAAAATAATACCGAAATTAATGATGCTCTGAATATAATCGATATTTCCAAGAAATCAGTAGCAAAACGAAGAAATCGTAATGTTAAGTATTATAGGAAAAATAAATTACGAATTCTTCAGCAACAAAAATTTGGGAAAAAAATTAAGAGTATATGCAAAAAACAGCACATTGCAAAAGGCGGAAAGATTCGAAAAATCAATTACACGATAAAATTTCATCTTTCTTCTGACAGATATATAAAGAACATTTCAAAATCTCTTCTTTCAGAAATGAAAAAGAAATGTGTAGTGAGTAGCCGATTTGAAGCTATGAAAATGTATAATTGGTGTATACGGAAAAGGAAAAGCTACTTATTCTATTTGAAACAAAACATAAAAACCTTGAAAGAAAAAGCTGAGGTTGCTTTGACTCGAGCTAACAATTGTCCAGAATGCAATATTTCGGATAGAACAGAAGCATTATGTGGATTTTCCAAGCATTTGCCGTCTTCTGAACCGTACTTTTATGAGGCTGCTTACAAACACAAATTCCTGATGAAGAATTCTAAATGTGATTCTCATCAGAAAGATAAAAACGAAAATGATAACGACATAGAGGTAAATGCACGTGAAAATGACTTTACACAATTGGATGATGAATCAGTGATTAAAAATGCAAATGTTGCGAATATTAATAAAGTTTTAGAACCTCTACCAATTGAAACTAAATTTTTTATTCTCAATGAAAAAGGCCAAGTTACGAACGTATTACCATTATTAGTAACAGACAACAATAACAAAAAAGAAAGCAAAACATGGATGTGTGATGATATTTGTAAAATTGATAACGTATCCATTATACAAAGGTATCAAGCATTGTTGAAGTCTGTTGATAGCCTCAAAATAAAGAGTGTACATAAATTTGCCCAAAATTTATTATCTTGCAGTAGAAGTTATATGTCCCGCACATTAGGACATTCATTTCTTTGTTATGTTGAACCTGATACATGCCTTTCGTCATTTGTACCAGTTTTACTTTTAGCCCTTCATTTTGTCAATGTGAGAGTGATAAAGAGAATTATTTATAGAATTTTGGAAAAGTTCAATAATATAAAGAATCTTGACAAGAGTTTGGATGAAACTAATATAGAATATCTGAAGAAAATTAGTGAAGAAGCGATAGAGGAGAGTAAAGCTACGATACCGAAATCGTGCGAAATAAAAAATCTTAATGAACAAAAAATAATGTCTGAGTATAAAACTGCTTTTAAACAATTGACCAAAAGAACATTAGATACTGCTAAAAATGCATGCATTTCATGCGAAAAACTGTGTTACCGTAAAGAAGTGATCAAAATTGCAGATATGAGGAAGCCCTTGAAAACAGAATCATGGAAAAACTTTAAAATTTTCGCAGAGAAAAACGCATTACACAGTGATTTTATATGCAAATATTGTAAGGAAAAATTCCAAAGGAATCAAATGCCTCCAACTTGCGTTAAAAATATGTTATATGTGAAAGAAATGCCAAAAGAAATATCTGCATTAAACGAGTATGAAAGAATGTTTATACAAAGAGCAAAAGCATTTCAAGTTGTCCAACGAATGGAATCTGTCTCGAAAGCAAAAAAAAATATACCACATCAACATATGATCCAGAAAGTAAAAGGAAGAACATTTTATTTGCCATTGCCAATGGAGGAAACACTCAAAAAGATTTGTAAACCAACAGATCCAATCAATATCAATCAAGAATTTTACATATTGGTACGTAGTTTACCAACAAAAGCGAAAAAGGTTTGGGAACATCTTGTAAATGTGAAAAACGTGTATAATGCTTTGGTACGTTTGAAACAGATCAATCGCTTAGATGAAAATATCATTTTGCCTCCAAATCCAAATGAATTATTAAAAAATGATTTGCCGGAAGTTGAATATAAAATAGACGACTCCGACGAACAAAAAGAAAACAAAACAGCTGAAAACAATGATAAGCAAATAAAATTACCTGCACTGCTAACTCAAGCTGATAAAGACGCTGGTATTTACGAACGATACACAATTTATCCATTATACGAGAAAAGGATTAATAGAGAAGCGACAACATTATATCAGCAAAAAAAGGTAGAGGACGCGCCAATTGATACTTATTGTAAAACCATTGATCCTTATGTTCTTGTAAAACCACATTTGTATCCTTACGGAATGCATGGAGAACATGAGCATAGAGAAGTCTATTTGACAGAATTTGAATACATTAAAGCAAGGCTTAAATCAAAACATTCTCAGTTTCGACTAGACGTGCAATACCTATTTTTCTTATTGAATCGAACAAACATTAGACGATTGAAAGCTGGTATTTATCAAAAATTGAACATAATTAATCCAAAAGAAAAATGTACAGCAAGTACATATTTGAATCTAATACAAAAGGACCTTCTAGAGCGTAACTTAACGACTATTTTCTCTCGAATTCCAAATACAGAACCGTTCTGGCATATACCTAGAAGTAATTTGATATGCATGTTGGAATATTATGGGCCAGCTACCTGGTTCTTCACGCTCAGTCCATCTGAATGGTTATGGTCAGATTTAATTGAATACGTTAAAGAAGTAAATACGCCACTTATGGATAAAATGTCGACTAATGAGATTCTAACAAAAGATCCACTATCCGTGTCAAGATTTCTCGATAACAAATTTCACGCGATGCTAAAGTTTTTTTGTTCTATCGATAATCCAATCGGGCGCGTGGTACATTAATTCTGGAGAAGAGAATACCAAGGTAGAGGATTGCAACATTTTCACCTATTAATATGGATCAAAGATGCTCCTATTCTAGGCAAAGATTCAGATGAAATAGTAGCTGCTTTCATACAAAGATATGTCACATGTAGACTTCCAGATCCAAAAATCTCGCCTACTTTGTATAGACGCGTGAATACCCATCAAAGGCATCATCACAATGGGAATGTATCGCAAACGAAACTCGGTCGAGGTGGCGCACTGATCGGAGTGCCCAAGATGGCGTCTGAGCATGCGCGTGAAGACGCCGTGACGTCAAACCAATCAACGCCAAGATGAGTTTGGCTTTGCGCTTGCGTCGATTCGTTTATAGTGTTTATTAAGCCAAACTCATCTTGGCGTTGATTGGTTTGACGTCACGGCGTCATCACGCGCATGCTCAGACGCCATCTTGGGCACTCTGATCAGTGCGCCACCTCGACCGAGTTTCGTTTGCGATACATTCCCATTCGTATTGCATGAGAACAAAAAAGAACAATAAAAATCGCATAAAGCGAGTGTGTCGATTTGGATTTCCTAGACTTGTTACAGAAAACATAAAGATGAGAGACGTAGCTACATCTATAGCTGGTAGAAAGCAATTAAGAAGTCGCAGTAGATTATACGATTTGCCCCGTGACAAACAAGAAGTTAATATTAACGATTATAACCCAATTGTCTTAACAGCATGGGAAGGAAATATGGATATCCAATTTGTAGGTGAAAACTCAACTACTCTGTGTTGGTATTGCACTAGATACGTGGCAAAACATGAGAAAAGTTATGCAGCTGAAATGTTTGTAGACGTTGAATCAACCAAATTATTATGCGCTCGCTTATGGAATATTGGAATGCAAGGTTTAAATAATAGAGAATGCGGTGCCCTTGAAGCTGCCGATACTTTGTTGGGAATATCTGTATACGGTACAGATAGCGAAACAACTATTAGATGGTTGGACGTCAAAGTAATCAGAAATCGGAGAGTTAAACGCAAAGAAGAAATAGAAAACTTGGATCCCGAATCGACAAATATATTCTTCTCAAATATAATTGACGATTACTACCCAAACCGACCAGTCCAACACGAATCGATGAGTTTGTATGAGTTTGCAAGATGGTACGATAAGAAAAAGGCACTAAACAATGATGATTGCTAATAATGATGATTCCGAACTCCAATATAGGAAATTTGTATTTCAAAAGAAGACAGAGACCTTATTTGGTAAATCACTACAGGAATAATTCGAAAACTCAACCAGAAACATATTTTTATGCCCTACTATTGTTGTTTCAACCTCGGAGGGATATAGATGAATTGAAAAATGGATGTGATACGTACTCAGAGTCTTTTTTAACAGTACAAACTATTTTAGAAGAAGTAATGAGGTATCATAAAAAGTTGACTGATTTAGAAGAATGCATTGAAGCCGTTAAGGAAATGGTAAATCAAAAAATTAATGAACCATCTCAAAATAATCCTAATAACTGTGATGAAAATGCATTAGAATGTGATCCTTTCGAAGTTGGCGATGCGATGAAAGATTTTCATGACGCTGCTAATAATGTTAAGGCTGCCGTCTCAAGTTTGTTATGGTCCGAATCGATCGAAGCGTCCCCAGTAAACAAACGGAGCCTAATGAAACTACTGCGATCGATAAAAACAATTTGTACAGCGATGACATCTTTAGGTACTTTGGGTAGACGAATTTTTTATGCTTAGTTGCCACATGTTCTGTACTCTCCGCCTCTGCCGCGCTGTTGCCACAGAGTTCTCTTTTCATCGAGAAATCATGAAGGAATACAGCACGAGAGCTGCGTCTAGCGTCAGAGCCTCCCTGAACGTAGCAATAATGAAAGATAGAGAGGTCCGGGAGTGTAAGAAGGAAAGATGGAAAAATACCAAACATGACACATTTTGAACTATCATTATTAACGATATTACACATAAAATTTATTTGCAGAATTGAAAGCCCGTTTCGTTTAAAGTAGTCCGATTTAAATTATTTCCTGTCAATTTAATCGGCAGAATCACTTTCAATAATGAAACAATAATAATTAGCGTCTCAATATCCCTTCTAAACTTCGCAATTCTTATTATCTTCTCTCATTCTGTGCAATATTTATGTTTACTTAATTTTGGCGCATAGTTGTAAAATCTTCTGCTCTCTCTCTCTGTCTCTGCCGCGCTGTTGCCACAGAGTTCTCTCTTTCTATCGAGAAGTCTTGAAGGATATGGCACGAGAGCTGCGTCTAGCGACAGAACCTCGTTGAACGTAAAAGAGGATAGCAGTAATGAAAGGTAGAGAGGTTCAGGAGTGAAGTCAGGAAATATTTTTATCATACGTAGAAGGATCGGAATATTTACAATAATATTTTTTTTTCTTAAAAAAAAATGTGTTACCCGTGGGGGGGGGGCGTGAACTGGTGACCTCACGCTTATTAGCCGAGACCGATACGCACTAGCCAATGGCCTCGCTATTTATTGGTAATTGCTTTTTATCAAAGAATATGTGATCTCGGCATTTTTTCAAAGTCGATTTTCTCGAATTTGGATGGGAAACAGCATAAATCATTTCTGAAGCCAGTCCTGCAGGTCTCCTTGTAAGGCTTGTCACTTTCAATAAAATCGTGGGGCACGATATTTCATAACAGGGTATGAATCATTTACTTCAACTTCTGGTTGCACATGGTGCTCTGCGATTTCATTTAGTGAATTATTTAAAGTGATATTAACACCATCAAAATTATAATACAAGAAAATAATTATTTTTTAGTTTTTAGTGCATTTTTAATAAAATCGTTTCATAAAAAATTATTTTTTATATATTTTTTATTTTCTAGTTTTTAGTATTTGTGGATTTCTATTTCACAGCTCAGACTTTTTTATATAGTTTAACAGTTTGCACGCTATAGTGCTAAAGTCACTAAAAAATAATCCTTTTCTTGTACTACAATTTCGATGGTGATATACTACGAACGGCTGCAAGGCGGATCACTTTGAGATTTAGTATCTGAGATTTAGTTCAAATTGAAACACGTTATAGTGCATGTGAAAATATAAGGGGTTCAAGTTGTCACATTTTGTCACATTCAAAATTGTTTTATAAATACAGACCCTCAAAGTATTCAACTTTCATCGATTTTTTGAAAATTACCTTTCGAATTTGGCAAAATGATTATTTAAATCCTCGTTATTTTCACATGGACTCTAACATATTTCGATTTGAACAGAATCCCCAGGACGACGGGGAGGAAATAGCCGTGGGTGAACAACATTTATATTTACTCATAAAAAATATATTAAAATGATTGGGATTGTTTATGTTGTTTGTTTTGATAGAATGTAAAACTTCCACATTTGCTATCGTATCGTCATGAACGTTTCAATAACATACTCCTGAGATTTTCCAGATGAAAATAAACTTAAACACAGTATAAATCAGATTATTTTTAACATTTTTAGATTAGAATTTAGATTCACTTTTATTTTCAGTCACGAATAATAAGCTTTCTATTAAAAAATGTTTTTCACTAATACTTTTTCAAACACCGTATTAGTCAAAAACATTTTTTTAATAAAAAGCTTATTATTTGTGACTGAAAATAAAAGTGTCAAATATTGGTACACTGTCAACAACGAGTACAGTTATCTTTTATTGGAGTTTATCAAGATATTATCTTTGTCCGTCTCTGCTCTCCAGCCGCTTCGCCGTGATTCATTCAAGCCTCCGTAACGACAAAATAGTAATAGGAGAAATGCGGCAACAGCGCGATTTGACTCTCGATACGTCTCGGCAACTATGTATTTTCTACATTTATCGGCTAGCTTGGACTTCCACCGATTCTGATGGTACATGGCCCGAATATACCATCAACGCCGGTGACGGAGAATCCTTGAAGCATATTTCTGTCATTTCTCGAGTCTGCCTCAGTACACGAGTTATAAATTCATTATTATTTCCACGTACGGTGCTTATTAGCGTTCAAATGCACCAGACCCGCCTGCACGAATGTCTACTGGAGGCAACTATACCCGCAAAAGCTTCCTTCTTGCGGATTTCAGGGCGTAAGTTGTAATTTACGGTGTGTTTACTACATCACTTATACGTATACGCTGGTGCTACGGGGCTCGAATGTTCCACCAGCGCTGGTGACGGAGAAGTCTTGAAGCTTCATTCTGTCAGTTTCCGAGTCATAAATTCATTATTATTTCAATGTACGGTGCTTATTAGCGTTCAAACGTACCAGACCAGTAGTTAGGCTATGCCGATTCTGGCTCAAGTGGAGGCGAGGGGGTGAGGCGGGGAGGGGGGTACCGAGTTCGTAGGTGAGGGGGATGACGTCAGAGGGGAGGGGGATTCCAAGATGGCGTTGTGCGCCATGAGACGTGCGAGCACGGGATGGACCTGAAGGGGCTACGTAACACCTCCCCACCTAGACACGAAACGGTCTCGTGAGGCTGTTTCGTTCTTCCGTGTGAAGCTGTCCGCGCGTACACTTTCGTTAAGCGGCTTAAACTTATGGTTACGCTATTAAATCTAAGGGGTCGCAAAGGAATGGCAATACATGAATCGTTATTAAGCGTGGGAAAATCTATATATCTTTCCAAATAGTGTTTTAAATATTCGGCTAGGACGATATGACTTTTTTCGAAGGAACCGTTGGTTTGTGGTCGGTATCCCGATGTAATTACGTGTTTAATTTTGATAGGTATGTTTCGAAACGAGCGCGCGTTTTCGTCTTTTATTGCGTCCCTGAGCGCTGCAAGTGCTGACGCAAACTCGTCGGGTCCTATTTCATAGTGGAGGCTTGCAGCCCCGACGACGCTAAATATTTTCCTTTCTCCATTATGGGTGATAATTACGCGGTTTTTGGTTAATTCCTCGAATAATAATTTTGTTTCGTCGAGAAGTCCGATAGATTTCAAGGTTTTACTAATTTGGGTAGTTAGTATTCTGTCGGCGGATATGAAATGTACATGATTATCCGGAACGGACATAAGCGTGTTCCTTACAATTTTTACTACAGATTTCGTTGTCTGGGCTTCGTCTTCCGAGGTGTCCATCGGGTCTCCCCTGTATTCGGATGATTCGTGCGAGACCTTTTGAAAACTGGGTGAGTGGTTGAATGGCCCCACGGTGGCCCCATCTAGCACTTCGATCACATCGGGCCTTGGACTCGTGCTCGACTCTATTCTAGGAGGCGGTGGATCTTTTGATTCCTCCAATGTCTCACCCTCTGGCAGGGACCTCTACCGAAACTGAAAATACCGGTATGATACCGGTATTTTTCGGTTCCATCTTCAAAACCTTTATAGAAACCGAAATACGCAAATACCGGTATGACGTCATACCGATATATGCAAATACCGGTATATTTACCTATATTTACCGGTAATTTTTTCGGTTTTCGGATTTTATTACAGTTTTCAAAATATTATTAGACAAGAATCTAAAATCAACATAACAAAACCGATTGTACATGATATTGATATTGCTGTAATACTGAAGCTAATCATAAAATAACATGTGTAATGTGTTCGCAAGTAAAGAAGAAAGTGATGTTGGGACTGTCGGAATTCGGAAGGGAAACGTTGTATTATTTTCTTTTTTCTGCGGCCACGCTATAATGAAGCTACGAATCGCGACAGAGATTCGTCCACGTAGTAAACGTATAATAATATATTGGTATTTTTATGAAAATATATTACGTTATGTCGGTGTTTTTAGTGTGCTGTATGGGCGATAGAAGAACCGGAAAAATACCGGTATTTATTTCGGTTTCGGTACTTCAACGATTTCGGTATTCACCTATTTCGGTTCTATAACGGTTTCGGTACTCATCTATTTTGGTACGATATCGGTTTCGGTATAGCTTTGTTGACGTAATACCGGTATGATTTTCATACCGGTTTGAAGTCCCTGCCCTCTGGACATATCATGGTTGATTGCGGAACGTCCAAGGCTTCTTCGTGGAGGGCTATACCCCCTGATACTCTTTTCTTCGGGCCTTGTGGCGATTTTGTTTTCTGTGGACTTTCGTTATCGGGGGTTTCTGACGCTTGCCTCCCTTTTCCGAGGGGGCTTCCTGCAATGGTAACTTCCATCCTCGTGGTCGGGCCAAGGGGTGTATTTACGGTCCTGTAGGTGGGTTCCAAATTGTCTCCTTCTATATACTCCCAACTGGGTGGTTCGCTCAGACTTTTCAAAAAGGCGAGCATGTCTTCCGTGTATTGGCCTGCGTAAGGGCCCTCGGTTACCATGGGAGAATAGTCTTCTTCAAAATCTTCTACTTCATGGTGGCCCATCGCTCCCTCCTCAATCTTGGAGGGGTATTCATCGTCAAGGCTCTTCAAGATAGTGATTTCTTCCTGTGTGAACGGGCTTACGCCAGAGTCTTTACTTAGACTGGTAGAATCCTCGTTGGTTTCTTCCGGATTCTCCACTTCATCTTGGAATTCGGGCATTTCCGATCTTCCTTCCGTGGTGTCCAGGGCTTCTGCGTGCAGAGGTGCACACCACAACACCCGCTTCTTTGGGCCTGATCGCAGATCCGTCACCCGGGGGTCGATCATCTCATAACGTGGTGGTTCATCAAGGCTCTTTAAAAAGGCGAGTTGGTCCTCCGTCACTTGGCTTGCGTACGGGCCCTCGGTTACCACGGGGGAGTAGACCTCTACGAACTCTCCTGAGTCTTCGCTTTCCGACTCCAGATCTATTTCCCGGGGACTAACATCTTTGTGAGGGTTCGATGTTTCCTCCCTTCCCTTATAGGGGAAGTCTTCAAGATTCTTCAAGCTGGTGATTTCCTCCCGTGTGAATGGGCCCAAGCTGGAACCGTCACTTGGGATGGTGGAATCTTCGTTGTCGCTCTCAGGCGTAGTTTCTTCCGTGGTTGCGGGGAACGCATGAAACACCGGATTTTGTGACAGCGCGTCCGAGAAGCGTCGCGGACTCGGGCTTCGAGGTAGTCTTGGGGCCTGCGAGGAAACCCCGCCCGCCTCGTTCCAGTTGAACGAGTGGGCTTGCTGGTTGTTTAAATGATCGCGGTTTTCGGATGGCGTTTCACGTTCAGCGGGCTTTCTCTGCTCGCGCAGCTCGTATTCTCGGGACTCGCGAGATTCGTAAGTTCTTGGCTCGCGCGGTTCGTACTCGCAGAATTCATGCTGGGGCTCCGACGGTCTGCGTTCATAGTCTAGCGGACGTTCGCTTGGCCTCGTCAGCAAGGTCGTTGGCGGCAGAGGTTCGCGATAATCCATCTCGCGGCGGTAATCGTCACGGTAAAACGGGTCGCGGTGATATGGATCGCAATAGTATTCATCCTGATAGCAAGGGTAACTGTACGCAGGGTACGAGGGAAGGGGCTCTCGATAATAATCGTCTCTATAGCGGGGGGAACTATAACCGGAATATGGAGAATGATGATCGCGGTACGAGTCATCTTCGTACGGCTGTCTCCATTCGGTCCATCTACGCTGAGGGTCATACGGTGACGGGGGACGCGCGTTCGGCGGGTACCCATACGCGTCCTCGCGCGACAAACCGGACAATTCTTGTTCCCGTCTTTGTATGTGCAACGCTAAATCAAACGCGTCGTCTAACGATTCGGGGTTTGACAATGCTACTTTAGTCGAAATTCTTTGCGGTAACGCGATGACAAATGAGGTCCGGGCCAATCGGTCCACGTCCTTAGTAGTCCTATCGACATTTTCTCCAATCAATTCTTTCGCTCTTACAATTACCTGTCTGTACAGGCGGTCCACGCGGTGGATAAAGTCTATTAGACGCTCGCGGGGAAACATGCTTATACGTTCGAGTTCTAGCCGGAGCTCCTCATAACCGCGGCAGGGAGAGTATCGGACTCTTAGAAGGGAGAGCAGATCGGCCACGCTTTGACAGTTTTTCCCTTCGACATAATATCTAATAGGATCTTTTAATTTATATATTAATTCGGTCAAAAATTTTTCTTCCTGACCGGGCGGTACTCGCTTTGAAGCTCTCTGTATTGAGGCAGCGAAGTCCTCCAATGTTACAAAATCTGGGTCGAAACGGGGAATACTGTCTAGCGCCCTATACACTCTCTCCTCATCTTCTCGGGAACGCCATACGTCTAATACAGACATTTCTAGGTCGTTCGTCCGGTATCCAAGGAAAGGTCGTCCGCTCGTAGTCGGCGGCAAAGGAGGAGGGGCAATAGGAGGGGCGTTAGCCATGGATTGTGAATCAGAAAAACTTTGCGCGTGGGGTGATCTCAACATACCACCCGTCATTGCAATGTAATAGGAAGTGTAGTCAAGTTATGAGCAGATAATAAATTTTCTAAAAGGAAGTGATGTAAAAAAAAATCAGATCCCACTTCTGACACCAGTTGTTACGTCCTGAAGGGACTTTTGGCGAATCGCCCTGAGCGGCTAGGGTGATTCGCGGGGTTCTTGCTCTTTCAAGGTGCTGAAGCACGCCTTGACTAAACTTACCGTGAAAGGATAAGGAGTAAGGGGGTTTAAATCAATGGTGACACGGAATTCAAGGGAAAATAACATAGTAAAATATATTCTGAATGATGGATAAAGTAATGACATACCCTAGGGACGGCGCTCCGTCCCTGCTATCGCAGTGAGCTCGGGTTTCGGCACGCTTGCCGATTATCGCTTCGTACGCTCTGTAGGTCGCTCAACCTAGCGCAGGTCGTGGTCGCTCGCTGTGCTCTCGGATAGCACACGGAAGTCGGCGCAATCGGTGTCCGTCAATGTTCTCGCTCTCTCGTTCCGTCGCACGTCTTCGCGGAGTCAACGGCGGTTCGTACCTCGCTCAAGGGCTCTCCCGGCTAGGCCGTTCGCGGTGTGTCGGATGGAGATACCCAGGGCTGATCTCGACCGTCCGGACGGGTGTCGCGGTATCTACGTGGCGGCGAGGCGCGGTTTCTAGACGGCCCGCTGGCTCGTCACAACTTCCTATCACGACCTCTCAAAAAACGAATCCCTGTTCCGCGGTTCTTCGTCGCGGGCCGAACCTCGGACAGTCCCCAGGAATGGGGGAAACTGCCCTGTCGGCAGCTGTCGATTGCTTCACTAATTCTTTGATATTTGCGAAATATCCGTGGCCCGGGCCGAGCGCGGTCGTTGTCCCTACGGTCGTTGCCACGGGCTAAGCGCAACGCGATTGCTACACGCGAGGCGATTCCGCTGAATCGTCTTTACGGAAGAAAGTGACGCGAGGACAGCGAGCACGGGATGGACCTGAAGGGGCTACGTAACAGCGTCGACCGAGTTCGTAGGTGAGGGGGATGACGTCACAGGGGAGGGGGATTTTCAAAATTTTCAAAATGGCGTCGCGCGCGCCGGTCGAGTTCGTGGGCGAGGGGGTTGACGTCACGGGGGAGGGGGAGGATTTTCAAATTTTCAAAATGGCGTCGCGCGCATTTCGTGTTGGCGCCACCTACTGGACGTTTAAGGTACTTTGGGCCCGCGTCGGTATTTGGGCCCGTCTTGGTAAATTTTCCAGGTTTTCCATACATTTCGGGTTGGCGCCACCTACTGGACGTTTAAGGTACTTTGGGTCCGCGTCGGTATTTGGGCCCGTCTTGGTAAATTTTCCAGGTTTTTCATACATTTCGGGTTGGCGCCACCTATTGTACGTTTAAGGTACTTTGGGTCCGCCATGGTAAATTTTCCAAGGTTTTCATACGTTTCGTGCTGACGTCACCTGTTGCATGTCTAAGGTATATTTGGGTCGCCGCCGCGCAATCTCCGTACGTGTGCGGGGGTCGGTGCGCAGGCGCGACCGCGACCGATTCGTGGAAATTCAAATCGCGTTTTCGATGATGATTTCTGAGAAAGAGGGTGGACCATGATTTCTGAGAAAAGATAAGGAAATATTTGAATCGTGGGACCGATACAGCACACGTGCAATGATATAAACATAGAGCGATAATTATTATAAATCAATCATCGCGATAGCCCATGGAATAAACATTGCACCGCGACATGCAGTGTGTTTACATCTGAACAGGATCGAACACGTTTCGGGCGCCTACGTGCACACTCTTCGTGCCGTGTGTTTATGTTTCAATCGCGGGACCGATGCAGCCCACGTGCAATGATGTATACATATAGCGATAATTATTGTAAATCAATCGGTGCGATAGCCCTTGGAATAAACACGACATTGCATTCCACGATAATTTCTGAGAAAGAGGGTGTGTTTGTATATATATCTGAGCATTGACTTTTCCCAAGACTAGGACCTCTAAGAAGTACCCTCGAGAAAACGCAATGTCCCCGAAACAATAAATTAGGCGTTCCTTTCACGCGAGCAGCTAAGCGATAATTATTCGGGGTAGAGTTCCAAGTATTTTCACGATCGAGAACAGGGCGACGTCTCAAGCACCCTTCTCGAGGGTCTGCAAGTCAAGCGTCGTGGGAGCGTGTAAGGGCGAAAAGAATTCGTACATAGACCCGCAGACATCTGGTTTATAGTAGATCCAGTGTCATGGTCAAGCGTCGTGGGAACGTATCCGAACCCACCCACGCCTATTACCTATCAGGAAACGCAATTGACATTCGCTAAGTCTACGTCTCTAAGAATTAATATATGGATAGGAATATGTATGAAAGGATATTATAAATAACACGTTACATGTATTGATGCAAAAGTCATACATTTATTATTAAAACATATATATATGTACTATAGTGGTACCTGGTTTACATCACGCAGCATGGATTGTAATCCTAACGCTAACAATTCACAATCAATCAAAGAATGCTGCTCAAAGGTCTCGCTTTCGGAAATTAATTTCACATAATTCGTTGGTACGGAAGCGGTACGTAGAACTTCCACGAAGGCAGCATATTTACTGCTTACAGAGTATATATTTTCAGTCAACCAGGTGAACATATGATTGATGCAATGTTCATACGCGAACAGTTTACGCATCGTAACTTCCGTCATGTATAAGGTAACGCGATTATCGGTGATTTTAATAAGTTGATCATCATGCATACGCGTGAATTCGAGTCGCAAATGATCAATTACGATGGGGGTTTGGGACGATGTTGCGTTGCTGCGTAATCGTTAGAGTATGTCCGCCTCGTTTTGCAGTAGGAGCTTCCACGTAGACATTGAAAAGCATATCTCGACACCTTTGTTGTCGGCTATGGCGATCTCAACGCGGCACGAATCCATACCAATACGTATTCCAATAGTTAGACGTTTATAAGCTGTTGAGGTTAGTGGATAATCACGCCCCAGGATTGGTACGATCAATGGTTTTGGCGTTTTCAACGTTTTTGGCGTTGTTGATCCAGAACTGAAAGAAACATGTACACGAAATTAATGCATGGTTCGTTGGCGTTTACAGTGAAAGAAGTATGTGTAAAGTGTATAGTGTCACGTCCTGGGTTGAGGTCTTTGGGGACGATGACAATGTGGGGTAAGAAATCAGGCGAGAATCTGTAATCCTGCACACTGAGGGTTTTCGGGAGTCAGGCGAGAACGTAAAATCCTACACACTGAGGATTTTCGGGAATCAGGCGAGAACGTAGAATCCTACACACTGAGGGTTTTCGGGAATCAGGCGAGAACGTGTAATCCTACACACTGAGGGTTTTCGGGCATCAGGCGAGAACGTGTAATCCTGCACGCTGAGGGTTTTCGGGAGTCAGGCGAGAACGTAGAATCCTACACACTGAGGATTTTCGGGAATCAGGCGAGAACGTAAAATCCTACACACTGAGGATTTTCGGGAATCAGGCGAGGATGTGTAATCCTGCACGCTGAGGGTTTCAGGAGTTAGGCGAGAACGTAAAATCCTACACACTAGGTTTAGGGGGAGATCAGGCGAGGATCTTAAAATCCTACACACTAGGTTTAGGGGGAAATCAGGCGAGGATCTTAAATTCTGCACGCTAATCGACCAGGGAAGGTTTAAAGGTAACCGCGCGCCAGGGAGACACCCGTTAGACCACTTGTGGTTTTTACTTTAGTTTTGGTAATCGGATTTACGGTTGCATTGACATAAGAAGCCGCCCGTGCTATTCCGCGAAATTCGTCTAGACGTTGGTCGAACGCGAGCTATGTAAAAGTAAGCCCGGTAAATATTATAAGAACTCCGGTGTTCGCGCAGCCCGATCAGCTGTTGCAGCAGTTTGTTTTGGAAGGGAACCTTCGTTCCGAGGATTTAACACAATAACTCGAAGCGTGAATTAAATGAAACTGGTTTATTCAGTTAGTAGCACCAAATAAGCCATGCATATTATTGTGCAGGTAATTTAGTTTATAATAATGCGTTAGGCGTTTAGCGTTAACACAAAACAATTATATAAATGGTTATTTATAAAGATATTGGTATGGATATGATGTACATGAATATAAATCGTGGTAGAGATATAAAACAATAGGCATGAAATAATAGACCGTCGCAATAAGCGGATAATAATGGTATAAAACAATAAGAATTAGCAATGATAGCAATATATAGCAATAAGCATGAAATAGTAATATAAATGGTAAGAGTTAGCAATAGTACATGAGAAATAAATGAGGGTGATATACCGTGTAACAATATTTAATATTAATTGCTTACGATGAATATCGATGAGTAATTCGTTGAAATTGATTCTAAACACTTGATAGTTATAAAGATACTTTCCGAGTGATGTTTCTGCAGAAAGAGGACCTCTGTCTCCCGGGCCCTTGTATTTATATGAATTTTACATGATTGTTAGGTATGAAGGGTACGCGCGGTATGGACCTTGGCCTACTTACGAAATATGCGTCGCAATAGGACTTCCGGGGTTTTTATAGGATATGCGTCTATAATTAGTTAAGGACACGTGGATGAAATATTCGTGGCAATAAGACTTTCGGGGTCTTACGTAGGTTTCTGATGGGGAAGTACTCAACCTATTGGATGGGTTTTTTGGAGGTTTGATTGGAAAGGGGTGAGTGTGGCTTTGACTTCTTTGGTCATGGAGAGGGGGTGAGACGTGGTCTCGAGATAAGGAGTTTTTGGGGCGAGGGACTTGTTTAAATTTAAATACGAGGGAAGAGATCGTGCCTCGTAGGGCGAATAAGGAAAGGGGATTTCGTACCGATCGTCTTGAGATGGGGACCGCTAAGGTACATCGTCAAGGTGATCGGCGATTGGGAAAAGGGGTGAGAGTTGAAGTTTGGGGACTTTCGGTGGAGTTATGGAGTGATTTATGGGGGAGAGTTGAAATAGTACCGCGTGAAAAATAGTGTCTCGTCACAATAGTAACGTATACATACCTCATATTGGATTGTTGATGATATTGTTGTCGTTGATATTTATTTGGAACGCCACCAGCGTTGTCGAATGCGGAGGATGAATCGTTTAAGCTTCGTTTGTGCATTTTGATATGCAATACGTATGATTCTCATCGACGAGAAAAAAATGATTCGGACGATACTTGTTAGCACTCGAGCGTACGTGGTGAACTGATGCCTACAAGACTGACCGACGTCACTTTATACTGATTCACATACACGTATACATCAATGTGTGAAAGTATATCGCATCAGTGATGGTGATGGTCAAGACGCGTATGTTTACCGCACAAGGGTTAGAGAATACGTGGCAAATTCAAATGATATGCATGCCACAGAAGAGGTAGAGACGATTCGCGATGTGAAACAGAAAAGTGCGAGTCATAAAAGTATACTATAAGCTGGAATAATTAGTTTCATATTATAAAATCATCGAGGAAAAAAAAGAATAAGAAGGAGTAGGATGAGGAGGAGGAGGAGGAGGAGGGTGCAGAGAAACTGTGACGTGACCATCCCCACCATGCCTCAAGACTACCCTACTTGAAAACTATCCCTACCCTTGCAACGCGTAGGGCCATCGTTCTAGGCTAGGGAAACGAAATGTATATAAGGGTGTCGACCACCACCGCACGGGACAGTATAGTTTCCTTAAAAAATACTACGAAAACCAACATGGACGCGTTTGCAGATAATTTGTTCGCAGCAGCGCAGGGTGTAAATGCATTTGAAATGCAGCGATGCATCGTAAGTATAGTTTCGTGAAAATTAAATTTGTGCGCGTATTCCATTCGCCGGTGTCCTATTGAAGTTGTGCGTTTGTTACAGCGGCGGCATGGGGAAATTGAGCGTGCGTGGCACGACATACGCGATGGGATAATTCGACAAATTGTGAGTATGGTTTTCATATAAATTGAATTGGTGCGTGCATTCAATTGGACGGTCTTCTAGCAAAGTTATGCGTTTGTTTCAGTGTGAACGGGATAATATGATGAGGGCGTGGCGCGCGGAGGGGCGGGAGGTGATTCTTTATCTCGTAAGTGATGTTTCACAAAAAAAAAAAAATATTGATGTACATATACCATTCAACAGTCTTTTAATCCAATCACATGTTTGTTACAGCAAGAACGCGAAAACGAAATGGCCGAGTGGAGCCACGAATATTTAGGGACGCTCGGGCGCCTCGTAAGTGACGTTTCTGAAAAAATTATTCTGATACGTGTACACCAATCGATGATGTTTTAATCGAGTCACGCGTTTGTTTCAGCGTCGGGCTGACATCGAGGCCCATGCGCGGGATGGGGACCGCGACGCTATCATACAGTTGTTGGTATGTGATGTTTCGCACAAATGATCCGCGTACACCATTCAATGATTTTAATCGATTCATGTGTTTGTTTCAGCGGCGGCACTACCCGACGCAGGAGGACGGGCGGATCTGTCGCGAGTTGCGCAGGAAAATTCAATTCGCCCGACGCATGTGGCGGGAGGATACACGGGATATTGAATTTTTATCATTTGAAGGGGACTTTTGGTATCTCGGGCGATTATTCAGAGAGTGAGTACGAATAAATTGTAATTTTTTTTTTTGGTGTTTCACATTCTATTTCCAACGTTTCATATAATAATTTGGTTTTTTCTCTGTGTGTTGCAGGACGTAACGTCAAGGATATTTTTTTTTTAAATATTTTTTAAATATTTTTTTAAATATAAAATATATTAAATAAATATATTAAATAAATATAATTTTTTATTCAAAACAGTGTGTGTTTATTCATGTACATCCACCCATCCATGCGTACTTAAAATTATAATATCTATATTTGCGGGAAATAACGTTCGTATGGGCGGGATATTCTTGCTCGCGGGTAAAGGAAGCATCCGTCGCTGTCATTGCACGCATCACCGCCGTCGTTGTGTTCATCGCTATAGAAAACAAAAAAAAATAATTCTTACATATTCGTTTCTCTGCATATGACGCGTAAAGTAGATGCAATGCGTGTGTAGGACTTACATTAGGTAACGCTGCGTATATAATTCCATATTTTCCCGACATTCTCCAGCGCGCAAACACCGCAATTCTTGTGAAATGCACATCGAAGGGTATTCGTTGAAGACATAGACCTCAGGTTAGGAACGTCAGGGTCCACGATGTCAGGCATGATCCCGCAATAATCATCGTCAACGTCGTAGCCGCCGTCGTCTTCGACAGTTGGAGCGTTGTTGTTGTTGTTGATCTTTCGTCCCGTCAGTTCGTACAAATTACATACATCCTCAACGATTATGTCATGTAGTAGTTGCAGCATCCACGTTTTGTTTTCCACACCTTTCACGATTACGAAGTCAATGTTCGCGAGTACGCTAGCGAGGAGCCCCGGAAGTTTGGAGTATGGAACATAGCCGTCAGACCAGCGAAGCCCGTGATGATGCTTCGCGAGCCAGGATGCTTGATCGCGATCCCGCGAATTCAGATGTTCACAGAAGTATGGCGGTTCGAAGATCCAATGACTGATCGTCGGTGTTTTATCCTTGTTGATGTTTGCACGAATCGCGATCTCTTTGACGACGAACTCGCGTTCGATATTGAATCCTTGTAGATCGACAATGGCGAACATTATTATACGTTTTAGGTAGCACCGCGGGCGACGATGTCGGAACAGCAACTGAGGTCTTCGACTTCGACGATTTAAAACAGTAGCAGTATTCGTAGTAGTAGTATTAGTAGTAGTAGTAGTAGTAGTAGTAGTAATCGAACTCGTACGCACGCTATATTAGTTTGCGTACCATGTTGGTTAAAGGGCCGTATTCGACTATACGATCGTGTATGAACAAACAGACGGCTGAAGTATTAGCGGGAATATTTTCTTTACATTCGAAATCTATTCGCACGTCCACCGTAGCGCTCTTCAACGATTCGTTTTGCCTGGAACAATCTATGACCACGATAGGCGCGTATTTAAGGAATTCGCTCGCGCTCAGCAACGGTTCTCCGTGACCGTAGTACGATCGGATGAAATTCGCGTACATATTGTACATGATCGCAAATTTATACTTGGGAAAATCTATTTGCATGTCATCGTACGGATACGTCTCGGAATTTAGGTAGAGTCGAAAGTTTGTAAGATTATTCGGGTCGAATATCCACGCGGATTTATTTGGACGATTCTTTCGATCCGTTTGCATGCCGAATAACACGTATCGTGGTTTCTCGATTTGCGACGTAGTTTTCACGGTCCACGTATGTTTCGTTGTCGCTTGCAGTAATGGATACTCGTGCACGCTCCAAGATCGGAAACTCATCGCGATCGGTCGTCCGCTTTCCAATATACGAAGCATCGATAGTTTATTCACTTCCTCCAAAACGACGTGGGGCATACGCCACTGCACCTTGCGTATCTCAAGTTTCGGGATTGCAGTGGCGGAGGTGCAGTGCATCGCGTTCGAATCATCTCGCGCTCGTATAAGAATTAGCTCGTGTCGCGCGTTCATCACGATGCGTTTGTAATCCTCGCAGAATCCCAATAACACGTTCAGGGGTACGCAGAAATTGAAAGCGCCCGAATGAAAAGTATCCTTATCGTAATCGATGTCATAATTCCAACCGGCATTCGCAAGCGCTTTGCTTCTCTCGGCTGACAACGAAACGAAATTTTTCAACGTGGTAGTGATTCCTGGATTTCGACAACGATCGATCTCGACACCGTTCAATTCGTATCGAATCTCATCGAACATGAACGCGACGCAATTATTGTCGAGAACAGCGGTCGCGGACGTTGACGAACCTTTCGCGTCTTGCGCTGTCAACGTGCCACGACCTTCGATGTAGAGAAAACTTTCGCACGGAAGCGTGTACAGATCTTGCTGCTGTATGGGGATTCTTATCTCGTCGCTATTGTCGAACGTTGTGTTGGCGTACGGATTATACGTGTGTAACTCGATCTTCGTGATACGATTGTCGAAGGTTGGCGTATTCGCCACGTCCAAAATAATCGACATCGTGGTTACGCGTCTAATATGCGACGATGAAGCCTAACGATCGTAGGTAACGTACGTTTCGACGAGTCAACGGCTTTCTTATGCTTCTTACCGGTCCTCTTCTTATCGCTCCTCCGGTCTTTATTCTTCTTACACTTTCGTCTGTAGATAAAGGGTTGCGTAGATGACGCGATGCAGAGACGGTAGGAGTATCAGCGACGATTGATGATTCATACGTATGATCTAACACTAACATACTACACACGCGCACATACACGTACGGTCACGCTACCTATCGCGCGGACGTCGTTGAACGTGTAAACGAATCGTTATTTCTTCTCCACGGAAATCTATAGGGCGATCGTGTTGATCAACGATGCACAACGTTAGATCGTGTATTGCTCGTGCGACGATCGGCAGGTAAATGACATGTCGCGGAGTTTCCGATATCTTATATCCTGGAGGTACGCGAGGCGAAAATTCATGAATCGTGTGTACCTGTTTATCGTTACTGTACGCGCCGGTAGTGACGTTGCATGTTACTCTGATCACGTTAACGTTTATAATATTTACGGGTCCGTCGGATTCGTGCCAGATTCTCGGTAATAAGACGCGATTCGGGGAAAATCCTAGCAACGAACCCACATTGTTCGGTTTCGTAAAGTCCACAAAGAATGAACAGTACAGTTCACTTTTCATGGTGCTGTTGTTAGCTCGTAGCATTAGAGGGTACTTGCCGTCATCGTCGTTCTCGTTGTTACCGCGTCTTCGAGGATATCGATCGAGTATTCGTTGCTTCAGATACTCGGCGATAGCGTCTAATTCGTAGGAGCCGTGGGGGATCGTAATACATTCACTAGCGATGTCCGCGATGGAGTTGTTTTCGGTGTCATAGTTCACGACGAAATAGAATTTATCGTTGCTCGAATCGATGTTCGGTATCGTGTGAAACGTCTCCAAGTCAGCGAGTCCTAATTCGTATTGACCATCACTCAAATCTATCGGTGGAAAATAGTTTACCGTGAGCGCGCTGCTGCGACCCGTTAACGTGAGCGTGAACGACATATCATAGATTACACTCGCGAGACGGAGAGAGGGGAAGTGACGCGCGCGTACGAATACTCGGCAATTTATCGATAGTATGAGTCTTTATTATAGAAGGTGTGAATCACCATTACGCATGGATACATTGTAACATAATCTTAGTACACACACACACACACACACACACACCGATAGTAATATTAGTATATAGGCCATAATTCCATAGACTTTTTTTTTTTTTTTTTTGCTGTAAAAATTGCATGCACAAGCGACCGCAATTCATCTCGTCGAAACGTTGGAAACGATTGTGATTGTACGTGATCGTTGTACCGCCTCCGAAATAGTAGATCAATTCCGCGGGAGGTCGCAGATTCCCAAAACTATCAAAGTACTGTACTCGCGGTCCGCGTTTGGCGTACGCGACCCAGTGCGTATCGGTGCCTCGATTCTCATCCAGATTCGCGATACCGCATTCGTTGCTTCGTACGCGCGTGGGAAGCGTGTCGCGCATAAACACTCCTCGAAAGAACGGGATGCTGGTGCATTCACGTTCTAATTACAGGTTCGTCATAGGTTGTTGCGTTTCGGGGGGGACGCGTCGTCGGGGCGCTGCTGCCCATTCTCGGGGAATGGTGGGGCGTAGGTACGGCAGGCTTACCTTCCGCCTGACACAGATGCTCACCGGAGTCGGTTGCTTCGGTGACTTCTTGTGTCGCATCGGGCGGGAGGAGGCGCCGCAGTGCCACAGCTGCGGCCGGGGCGACGTGGACTCGGCGGATCACACTCTGGCGAGGTGCGCGGAGTGGCTCGATGACCGCCGAGTCCTGGAGCTGCAGCTGGGTCCCGATCTCTCGCTGGCGACGGTCGTGCGTCGCATGGCGGGAGATCGGGACTGTTGGGACGCCGTCGCCTCCTTCTCCGAGGCTATAATGCTCGAGAAGGAGGAGGCGGAGAGGGACCGCGAGAGGGCGGGCCGGGGAGGCCCGAGCCAAGCGGTCCGGAGGAGGCGGCGCGGGAGAGGGAGATGACCCGGGGCCGGGGGAGGTCGCGCGGCGACTTAGTTGCGTAAGTCGCCCCGCTCCCCCGGATATCAGGCCCCGGGTCGCGCCGTCTCGCCGCTCCCCGCTGTAGGGGATCGGGATGGGGCCACGCCGCGCAACGGGCGCGGCCGTTACGCCCCCCGGTGCGCCGCCCCCTCTGTGTCGGAGGGGGACGCGCGCCGGGGGACGTCGGGAAGGAGTCGGGAAACGCGGCGGCCCCCGTTGTCGCGAAGGGCCGCCGCGGACGACGAAGCGACGGGGGTGACCGCCGCGGTCGGCGAGTCGTGGCATCGGACTCGCCAGGGCCGCGGCGGCGTCGCGAGGCACGGATAACGGGGGGGGGGGCCGTCTTAAAGTCCCCCCCCCCGCCAGGGGAGCGGCGGCCGCCGCTCCCGTCTGAGCGATCGAGCTTCCCCCGGGGTACGCAGTGTGCCCCGGCCCGGCCGCGCGCCACCAAGCATTGCGCGGCGACCGGTTGGGAGCTCGATCGCGGGGTCGCGGGGCGGGGGTGTCGGGGGACACCACCGCCCTAGCAGCAGCGACCCCGGAAGGGGCGACTCGGGCGCGTGATCCGTCGCGAGTCGCCGGTCCCGGAGAATATTGCTGGGGGAGGTTGTCATACTCCCCCAGGGATGACCCCGTTCAGGGGACCTGCTGCATTGAAGCGCAAGGGGGGAGGGTAGCGAACGTATCGCTTGTTTGATCTCGCGTCCAAATCCCTCCCCTCGGGCGCGCAGCTCCGCGCGCGAGGTAGATCACCTTGGTGGTTTTAGTGGGTTCGAGTCCCACATAACCCCCTGCCCGCCCCCGCGGGCGGGGGGTATCCGTGGGGATTTCCACCAAGTAAAAAAAAAAAAAAAAAGGTTGTTGCGTTATCGCCGCCACCGTCGCCACGCGCCTATGCGATCGGCGTTTTTTTTTTCCTTGTTCGCAGTCGTCGTTGGCGTCTCGGGTTCAAGCCTGCGCCTCGCTTGTACGGTGTCAGATGCATCCCTCGCCCCTCCATCGCCCTATTATGACGCAAAGTCTCTTTCAGCTGTTTTCGAGAGGCCTTCGAATCGTTGACCGCTTTGGTTATACCAGCCGCTCCACCGGCCAATGCCCCGATAGCGGATAAAGCAGGCAGCACGAACGGAAGAAATGGAAGAAAGCCAACGCGTTTCGCCACTCGTAGATTACGATGTCGTCGTCGCCGTTGCGGATGTTTCCTTCCAGACTTTCGCTGTTTACGTTTCGTCCTTCTCATACCCATGCCGAGTTTAGTCTTAGCCTTCATCGTTGCCCACACTCCAGTCGCGGCTGCTTTTTCACCAAAGGTCGCGTCGTTCGCGAATACTCGTTCTCGCGCTCGTTCGGCTAACGCACGATCCGCCTCGTGTCGCCCCTCTAAATCCTTGCGACTAGAGTACGCGATATCGTGATCGCGGCACGCTGCGTCCAGAGGATTCACACCTTTGTCGCCACGAGCCAATCGCTTTAGCAAACGCGTTCCCGGTCCGCAGAACTGATAACCTGGAACGTGTAGTTCGAACGGCAGACGGTTTATGATACCGTTTACGAGACCCGATCCAGTCTTCTTCTTCTGATTATTCTTCTTCCTCCTCTGATTCTTCCCTAGTCCGTGAGACGTTGCGGTCGTTGATACAATCATATACGTTAGAATAGTCACGATAGCTACTACAATAATAAACGCGTACGCACGCGTCACCGATCACTGTGATAGTGACCTGCGCGACGCGTGCCACGAATATAAATAGTTGATTATATAATATGCGATTCGCGAAACAGTCGGACGTTATTCGCGTGACCGCGAACAGAATGCTCGAGGATGATAGGGATCCGAGTCGATCGAACAGACACGGCCCATTATTACCGCACAGCGTATGAGGTGTGATTTGCGGTCCGTCCGGGTGCGGAAAAACGAACGTACTTCTAAGTATGCTAGAGAGTCCGAACGGTTTGCGTTTCGAGAACGTGTACGTATACTCGAAATCGTTGCATCAGCCAAAGTATCGATATCTCGAACAGGTGTTGTCGCTCGTCGACGGAATCGAATACTTTCCCTACTCGGACAACGCTGAGATCCTTCCACCGAGAGACGCTCGGCCCGATTCGATCTTCGTGTTCGACGATGTGGCGTGCGACGAACAGAACGCGATACGCGAATACTTCTCCATGGGCCGTCACGCGAACGTGGATTGCTTTTATTTATGTTAATCGTACGCTAGAATACCGAAACATTTGATCAGGGACAACTCGAATTTTCTCATGCTGTTCAAACAAGATGGTACGAACTTGCGTCACGTGTACAACGATCACGTGAACACAGACATGACGTTTGAGTCGTTCAACGACTTGTGCGCGAGATGTTGGCGTCGACGATACGATTTCGTGGTGATCGATAAGGATAGTTCCATGTACGAAGGTCGATATCGAAGAGGATTCAACGAGTTTGTCGTAGCTCACTGACATCAGTAAACCGCGAGTCATTCATCGAGCAACACGAAATGGCCAACGAACCGCCGACGACAACGACTGCTATAACCCCGAACACCGACGACGACCCGAAGCATTCGCAAAAACATCGCCGACGTTATCGACAAAAAGGGACGAAACATCAAAAAGGAACGAAACATCAAAAAGGAACGAAACGTCGGAGCGCGGACGCAAAGGTGGAAATCGCCAAAGTCAGCAACGTTATACGTAAAAAGTGCTTGGCCTTGAAAATTGGTAAAATGGCTCCGTAGCGGCTGTGGAGGCGAGTACGCGTCCCATCGTCGAACCGCTGAAACGATTGATCGAAAACTCGTCCGCGTTGAAAATGAGCTCAACGCCTCGATCGCGACCAGTGAAGAGGAAACACGAATACGATCAACAACAACAACAACAACAATCATCGAAGAGACTTCGACCCGTTACTCCGTTGTTAACCAAGGAAAGTCGAAATAACCTTCCAGATTCTAACGACTATGACGACGACGACGACGACGACGATGACGACACCGATAACAACAATGACAACAACATTGACAACGACAACAACACCGACGACGACGACGACGACGCCAATAACAACGATGTAAACGATGTTGACGATGTTGACGATGATGTTGACGATGATGTTGTTGATGATGTCGACGACAAAGCCGATGAAAAAATTCAGGATGATGAGTCATCAGCAAAGGTTCATGATTTGGATTCGCTGCGCAACCCCGTCGACGATATCGAAGTGTATGTACGGAACGCCAAAGGACGCTTGTCGCGAGAATACCTGTGTCTGTTCTTCACCGATACTGTTGAGAAGAGAAAGTATCAGACGTTAAACCATCGAGGCCAGAAAGGACCGTCGGCGTATTGTCATTTTTATGTAGAGGACACGCGTCTGTTTTTCGTCAGTGCAAGCGTAGGGCTGTTGCCCAGTCATATATTACCGAGGCCTGTGCCGTCTCTTAAGCCGGAACTAAGGTTCCCAGGGGGTTAAGGGTTCCACTCGGGTGGCCTGCATGCACTTATTTAGAAGGTCGCGAAAACATCGTAAACCTATAAATTAAGTACCGATGGTTCGAGATTTGGAAAGTTCCCTTTCTCACGCTTCACAACCACCCTCGAGACTGACACGCCTACGCCAATAGACAATTTTCTTTTACCACCTCTCTGTTATAACTCCACCAATAGTTTAGTCTTGTTAGCCCTGTAACATTAGGACTCCACCCCTGCGAGGAATCTTGGAGTCATCGTTCGCGAGCAACTGTGCCGTCGAGATCAGAAGCAAATTAGAGGCACACTAAGATCCATCGAGCTCTGCTTGCGAGCAGAAGACTTTTCATAAGACTTGTACGTCGTGTAGATATGTGAACATCTCCGAGTATATTTTTTGTTGCTGAGTTTCTTATTTCAAAATATAGAATAAGCATTGTGTTTTTAAATTGTGTGCGGTGTTTTACTCAATCACCCTCATTACTCGCTTCTCATTTTGGAACATCAGTTTTCAAATTCTTGGGCTCTTGCACGACATCAGTGCAGGAGAAGTGGTCAGAGAATCGTGAAGATTTACAACCTTCAACAAAAGCGACGCTCTGCCATAACAGATACAAAGAAACGAATCGATAACGTGTACGGCGTATACTTGGGGTCCGACGAAGACCTAATGGTCGGCGATTCCGTACTCACAATCGACGAGGACGGTGACGACGTTCGCGTCAACGGAACGCGATACGCGGGAACTCGGGGTTTGTACGAACTGCTGTTCATGCGAATACCCAGCGTTAGCACGTACACGGACGCGGATATGCACTCGTACCGACGCATCTTACTATCAACGAACGCGCATAAGCGAAACCAATCGCCGAGTAAGCGCACGCTGGGTAACAGGGGGTACAAGTATAAGAAAATCATATCCGCGATAATCGGTGGGGTGCGGACGTCGGGTGTCAGACGCGTTAGGGGCATGGGTATGAATGGGGGCGCGGGCGACGCGGTCACGCGACGAGGACAAGGATTACCAATCGACGAATCGATGACGGTTACCGATAACGCGATCGATTATGTGTACTGGGACGATCCGAACGAATTGATCGATAGACTGAGATTGCTCGTGGCATCTCGCGCGGCAGGTCACACGGGTCACGATAACGAAATCGCATCCATCGTGGAGGAACTTCGCGAGGCTAAACATATCTTAAATTGAACGATTCGGTGATCATCGCGTCAGTGGTGTTCGCGCATACGCATCATTATGTCGGTGAATAAGTTTGGCACCTCGTTACGCAATAACAACAACAACAACGACGAAGCGAGAATGGTAATGACGAGATTATTGTCCTCGGTGGACGAACGCTTTACCCAAAAAATCGAAACAGCTATCGCGAGCGCTCGACTGGACGCCGAGTATCAACGATCTCAACTCGAAACGCGAGTACAAAGAACGATGACGGATATCGTTAACGCGCAATTGTTTCGATTAGAGGATGATTTAAATAACGCGATGGAACGACGCTTGGATCACTTGAAAGACAGACTCGAAGAGTTGACGACCACGGATCTGTACAAACGAAAGGAATCGCGAAAAGCGAATGAGGGTTTACGACGACGACGATGATCAATGACTGTCTCAATAGCGGCTACGGCTCCGAAACGTCTAATAATAACGAACGATCACGAAAAACGTGTATCGATTGCGTTTTGCGAGCACTCGAGGAACTCATACTACTTCTAACATCCTTGGAACGCCGTAACCATCCCCCACCCACCCGCGAAGCATGAGTAAGGAGCGAGTACAATTAGTGAACGAATTACACGCTCCCGTGAGACGAAATTTTCCACGGCGTAGCGTCGTCATTCGCGGCTACGATGATTTGTGGCAGGCCGATTTTGTGGAGATGCGTCCGTACGCGAAGCAAAATCGAGGATATCACTACATACTAACGATCATCGATGCGTTCAGTAAGTACGCGTGGGCCATACCCGTGAAAACAAAAAGTGGACGCGACGTGACCGCGGCGTTCACGATCGTGTTGCAGCAGAGCGATAGATGTCCGCGAAATTTACAAACCGACATGGGTAAGGAGTTTTACAACGCGGAGTTTCAACGATGCGTGAAGACTCGCGGAATCAACCACTACTCCACGTACAGCGTGATGAAAGCGTCGATCGTTGAATGTTTCAATCGCACGCTGAAAAGCCTCATGTGGAAAAAATTCTCCTTGAACGCGTCCTATCGTTGGGTCGACCTGTTACCCGCGCTCGTACACACCTACAATCATCGCAAGCACCGAACGATCAACGCCCGACCCGTTGACGTAACCCCCGCGACGCGTTTGTCGTTCGCCGCGAATGAATCCCTTTCACCCTCAGCATCGGAAGGAGTTAGACGACGCGCGAAATTCAAAGTTGGTGACAAGGTACGCGTGAGCAAGTTCAAGACTCTCTTCGAGAAGGGGTACACTCCGAACTGGCCAACCGAGGTGTTTGAAATCATAACCGTACAACCAACGTGTCCGGTGACGTACATTCTGCGCGATTCCGCAGGAGAACCGATCTCGGGTGGATTCTACGAGTACGAACTACATTCGGTCGCGAATCCGGACGTCTATCTGGTCGAGAAGATTATTCGTCGTAAAGGAAACCAGGTGTACGTTAAGTGGCTCGGATTCGATTCGTCGCGGAACTCGTGGATAAGCAACAAGGATATTCTATGATTCCCGATCACGAACGCACTCGATGTTACTAAAATAAATGAATGAAAAATAAATACATACATATAAATACATAAACAGTGTCCGTTTATTCAATTTTCCACATGCTCCTTCACCTTCTCGTTTATGCGTACAATTAATCTTAAAAGTATGAAAAAAATATACATATATACCGACGCGTATAAAATACAATTTTAGTTATTCCGCGCTATATACAATTTTGACTATTCTACGCTATACATATATCCATAAATAAATACCCAAAGAAACGTATATACATATGTGCATGCAAACATACAACATACTAAACATGCAAACATACTAAACATGCAAACATACTGAACATGCAAACATACCGAACATGCAAACATACTAAACAATGGAATTGTCGAGGGACTCGTCGGGGTCAAGCTGGAGACGTTCGTGTGTCTTGAGCTCGGGGATTCGATAATGACCCCACGGAAGGGTGTCGACTCGATCGGCTAAAATACACCGCTTATCGTCGAACGGACTGAGAGCGTTCTTCTCCTGACTCACGGTATACACATGATGCTCTTTGGAGCGTATATTGTTCTGCCGAATCGATTTCTCGGTGAGATCGCGGAGACAACGAATGTAATCGTCGAATTGCACATGATTCGCGACCACGTGCCTCCGCACACCCTTCACTTTTTTAGTCTCACTCGTAGACCCCACTGTCGCGTTAAAGGCGCCGTTGTTCTCATCTTTCATGAGTCCCGGCACCTTTTTGTTTTCGCGGGGCATACCGTACGGATTGTCCACCGCGTAATCACTCGTGTCGAATCGGGCGACGTCACACTTCATCGTTTCATACGCATCCTCGCATTCCACGCTATACATTAAACTATCGGTGTCGGTGTACAGAACCTTACACTTATCACCGAACTTCGCGCGCATATACGCGTAATGGAACTCGTACAGGCATTCTTTAGATACGTCCAGTACGCTCATTCCCACGTATATGGGTTTATCAAACTTAACTTTTAATTTACGCATCTCGATGGCCACCAACTGTTCGGAGAAGATCGTGCGACTATGAAAGTTCGGCTTCGCGATCAGCGCTTCCGCACCGTAACGACCGTCCCACCGCGTCACCAGTCGCACATCTACGCGATTCCGCACATTCTCCATCGTCTTTCCATACACTGCGTTATTCATTAATTTATACAGAGTCTTCTGAAATTCGCTGGTTGTCCGCGTCCGCAAATCAGTGTTCAAACGAATGTAGTCGCGCAACCAGTGCGACTGATCGAATCGCAACACCCGATGAATTCGCGTTACGCGTAAACCGTGTCGCACGCACTGTTTCAGGTAGCGATAATGTATGACGTATCGCTCCTTATCGTCGAGCGTGGCAAGTAGCTTTGTCTGTTTTCCTTCTGGAGCGTGCTCGCGCACCGGGCAGAATGGAAGGTCAGCGTGGGCGTCGTGGATCTCCTGGGGATATTCGATGTCGACCTCCAACAGGTATCCCTCGGATTCCTTGGCGTCCTCGGTGTCCTCGCCGTCCTCGGTGTCCTCGCCGTCGGATAGTGATGATACATCGAGCGCGGCAGCCGTCGCATCGTCCAGCCATCGAAACCCACCTTTCGGCATAGCCTGCGACATCGCCCATCCGTACAAGTTGTTGACGTCGAAGTACATCAGATACGTCGATGCCTTCGATTCGTCGTACATCCCTGCAGGCAGGTACTTGTTGTTGGCACGCGCGTACCTGTGCGAGCACTGACTCAGACCGCCGCGTATGCCACGCTCTACGAACAGTAGCATGTCCACGTCCGTTAAAAGTTCTAATCGTACGCCGGTGTACTTGAGCATCGCGTCCCACGTGAAACTCGGTAGCGTAAAATAATGCGCGGGATCTAAATCGTAACTCGCGATACAGTCGGTGCGGAAACTCTCGAATACGTCGGCGAGTAACAGCACATCCGTTTTCAAATACAAATCACTGTACTCGCCCAATGTCTGTACGCGAAAAGTATTCCACACGTTCGCGGCGTGCGCGTAATCAGGCTCCGACGCGGCGCTATCGTTCAACCGATTATAGAACGCTTCGCGGGACGGTAAACGCGTATCATTAAGTTTAATGTACGACGTCACGTAGTCGTACGGGAAGACGCCCTTCCTGGTAAGGAGATTGAACTGATCATCCGACAGGGATTGAAACTCGCGTCGTAGAATCGCGAGTCGTTCTTTGCCGAGGTCCGAAGCGAGTTTCTCCAGACTAGCGGCCAAAAACTTTAACGAATCTATGAATCGAAATTTCAATCCCCTCTTCCAATCGGTGTTCTCGGCGTCGATTCCCTTGACGTGTTTCGTGAAAGATATATACCGCTCTTTCGTTAGCGGTAGCAGATCGATCTGTCCTTCGAACGCGGACGCCAACTCCTTAATCACGAAATGCGCGTCGTAGCCTGATAAATTATGAAACACTACCGGTATCGTGTACGATCGTTGAAACTGTAAGTTGCACGACACGTGGGCCGCGCCTCGGTACTCGCCCGTCGAGTGACAATGGTCGCGCACTTTTTAATCCCCCTCGACGAAAGGTTGTCCGCACACGTGACACTCGATCGCTTCGTTAAAACTTTGCCACTGGTGTTTCGTTAACGAGTTCATCGGTTTCGCGTTCCGCAACCACGAATACGCAATGTCCGCAAAGTCTCGAAGTTCTTGTACGAACCACTTCACGCACTCGGATTCGTGACGATACGCGCGATAACGGCACAGAGACGCGTCGGTGGAACAATGGATGTAATATCCCACGCTGTACGCTCTATGCTGCTGGTATGTATACGTCCGACTCTGCTCCGCAGGCTCGACGTCCTCCAGCATACATTCGAAGTCCGCGTAAATGACGAATGGCGCTCGTTCCTTGTTTTTAAAGTTCTTGAACTGCAACCATTTATCCTTCAGGGACGGCAATTCGACGGCGCACTCGTTCAGACGTTGGCAGTCCACGTTGTGCTTCGTCAATTGCACGTTCGAATGAAAGAAGCTGAGACATCTGCAACGATAATAGTATTAATAATACAACATAATAATCAATAACACAACGATCGAAATATACCATATTTTACTCACCTTTCGCAAACGAATACTTGTCCATTGTGTTTGCCGAGCTGCTTCGAAATCAGTCTCGACATGCTGCGAATGCACGCGAAATGATAACGTTGAGGCTCGTTGGGGTCCTGCACCAGTAGGAGGTTCGCGTGTCTCTCTCGCTTGTCCTCGGTCAAACGCAGAGGTGCGCAGCTTCCGTCGGACCACGCGTACACGTTCACCGACACGTCGTTCATCCTCTCGAACTTTGCCAGCTGGTCCAACGTTACGGGTAGAGTCATATCGCCCGTACGAAACACATCCAAGTAGTGTTGGTACGATGCGATCCTATCACTATTCGCAGCAACAGGGTACAAACTGGCAACGACAGCCCACAAGAAGCACGCATTGTCTCTGTTCTTTATGTTCACCACCGCTTTCTTCAGGACGACGGCGCGCGGAAGCGGTACGTTGCAACCGCCTCGAAGTGGATTATGCTTATTAATATTCACTAGAATATTTAGCACTGCCCTTAAGGTCCATCCACTGTCGCGATCTTGAAACTCCTCGAGCATCACTAGCGTGGGAGCGATCACGTGCTTCGAGTACCACTCGCGAACGTTCGAAGTCATGAACAGTACTCGATTTCGCGTACCGAAACTTTTCATCTCCGTATTCTCACCCAACATAAACTCCGCGTTAAAGTTCGTATTGACGGACACGCTCTTCTGTGCGGTGATAGCGTTCGTGACGCGCGAAATCACAATTCTCCGAGCACCTTCTAAAAATCGACGCGGATCGACGTGTCCCACGTTGATAACCGCACCGGTTGAAATACGACCTATAAACGCCGATTCCACGTCTTCCCATACGACTTTGGGTGCAGTCGATCGGCCCGAAACACCGCAACCGACTCGCGAAAACTTTTCCCGCACGATCGCGCGCAATGTCTTGATTCGCGTGATCAGCGACACTAGGCGTTGTTTCGCGGCCACTGACATTCCTCCGCTGCTCTGGTACTGGACGATGAGCTGCAGGCACGTGTCGCAATGATTCACCCAATCTCGGAATTCCGCAATAGAGCGTAAAAGCTTAGACATCTGGGACAAAACCCTGTACGTGTCCATGAACCCCTCCATGTTTGCTTATTCACAAAGAATTCACTTCTTCACAAATAATTAACATCCCAGACGTGTACGAGTTCCTCCAATTTCATGATACGGCTTTTCCAGGTGATGCGATCATACTCGATATGTGGAAATCGGAATCTCAGCGGTACAAGGATGAGCTTCGAGTTTCGCGGTAGATCCGTATGCTCCTCCAAATATCGTTTCAATTCCACACATAAAAACCTATTCACTGAAACTGTTGTTTTGTCTGGACTCAATACTTCCAGTACTTTGACCATTCCGTTCTCGATGTCATGTAGAAGCGTCAATGGTGTACACACGATCGCGGTAGTGTACTCCGTACGTTTAAGGTGCACGTCCTTATCTCCAACGATGCAATATAATGTACATTTACCCGCAGTACTGTGTCGCGCGATATAACGTAACAATTGACGATGTTCACGCGACAATTTCATAAATCCATGTCGAAAGATGCTGATCCATGACGTCTTGGATAATGTCGGTGCGCTTAACACACTACGAATCTTATGTCGCTCGATCGTCAGTGATTCGTCATCTAACTGCAGCAACGTCGATAAATAGTTCACCCTACCATCGTTATCGTAGTCGTCGGAAGATGATGACACGAGTAATGCATCTCGCGCGTCCAATTCAGCGACTATGCATGCTTGTTTACTTCGAACACACGTTCGCAATATTTCCATACTACTAATAAATAATGTCAACCGTTGTTGTTGTTTCGATTCCGATACTTTTAGAGTCTTAAAATGTTCGCGGTAGGCGCGTAAGTACTCGTCACATGATATAAACCATTCGTAGCACTGTTCTTCGGTACGCAGCAGTGGAATCATCCCCCGCAACAATTCGTACGAATTCACGAAAAAATCCATATCTCGCGATACTTATGCACACGTAACGTATTTCACGATCTTCACCGAGCGACTGCAGGATTTAATATACTAGTCATCTATCCTAGCCGTGATTCTTAAAACGCCATCGAACTATGTTGACGTCAGCTGCAGTTCGAACGTATCCTCAAATTTTTCCCCACCCTTACACGTTCGCTGTATACTACTCCCACGAATCAGATATAAACACGCGGTATCGCGCGGTGCAATGTTATGTTTACTCTATGGACTTCGGTGTGAAAGTCTATGTACGAATTCTTTTCGCCCTTACACGCTCCCACGACGCTTGACTTCCAGACCCTCGAGAAGGGTGCTTGAGACGTCGCCCTGTTCTCGATCGTGAAAATACTTGGAACTCTACCCCAAATAATTATCGCTTAGCTGCTCGCGTGAAAGGAACGCCTAATTTATTGTTTCGGGGACATTGCGTTTTCTCGAGGGTACTTCTTAGAGGTCCTAGTCTTGGGAAAAGTCAATGCTCAGATATATATACAAACACACCCTCTTTCTCAGAAATTATCGTGGAATGCAATGTCGTGTTTATTCCAAGGGCTATCGCACCGATTGATTTACAATAATTATCGCTATATGTATACATCATTGCACGTGGGCTGCATCGGTCCCGCGATTGAAACATAAACACACGGTACGAAGAGTGTGCACGTAGGCGCCCGAAACGTGTTCGATCCTGTTCACATGTAAACACACTGCATGTCGCGGTGCAATGTTTATTCCATGGGCTATCGCGATGATTGATTTATAATAATTATCGCTCTATGTTTATATCATTGCACGTATGCTGTATCGGTCCCACGATTCAAATATTTCCTTATCTTTTCTCAGAAATCATGGTCCACCCTCTTTCTCAGAAATCATCATCGAAAACGCGATTTGAATTTCCACGAATCGGTCGCGGTCGCGCCTGCGCACCGACCCCCGCACACGTACGGAGATTGCGCGGCGGCGAACCAAATATACCTTAGACATGCAACAGGTGACGTCAGCACGAAACGTATGAAAACCTTGGAAAATTTACCATGGCGGACCCAAAGTACCTTAAACGTACAATAGGTGGCGCCAACCCGAAATGTATGAAAAACCTGGAAAATTTACCAAGACGGGCCCAAATACCGACGCGGACCCAAAGTACCTTAAACGTCCAGTAGGTGCCGCCAACCCGAAATGTATGGAAAACCTGGAAAATTTACCAAGACGGGCCCAAATACCGACGCGGGCTCAAAGTACCTTAAACGTCCAGTAGGTGGCGCCAACCCGAAATGTATGGAAAAGCTGGAAAATTTACCAAGACGGGCCCAAATACCGACGCGGGCCCAAAGTACCTTAAACGTCCAGTAGGTGGCGCCAACACGAAATGCGCGCGACGCCATTTTGAAAATTTGAAAATCCTCCCCCTCCCCCGTGACGTCAACCCCCTCGCCCACGAACTCGACCGGCGCGCGCGACGCCATTTTGAAAATTTTGAAAATCCCCCTCCCCTGTGACGTCATCCCCCTCACCTACGAACTCGGTCGACGCCATCTTGGAATCCCCCTCCCCTCTGACGTCATCCCCCTCACCTACGAACTCGGTACCCCCCTCCCCGCCTCACCCCCTCGCCCATCTCGCGGAAGAGCGCGGTACCTCCCCCCGCCCCGCCTCACCCCCTCGCCTCCACTTGAGCCAGAATCGGCATAGCCTAACTACTCAGACCCGTCTGCACGCATGTATACTGGAGGCAACTATACCCGCAAAAACTTCCTTTTGGCCGATTCCAGGACGAAAGTTGTAATATACGATTTGTTTACTACACGCGTGTATGTACACGCAAAATTTAGCTTGTGTGAGCGTACGCACACATTCAAGGCCCGCTGAGACGGCAGCCTTAACGGAGATGAGCTTTCGGAAATGATTGCTGGCTTGAATATTGATCAAAAAAGTATTTTCGATAATGTAGTTTCGGCTATAAATTCAAAAAATGAAATTTTGAGGCTGTTTGTCAGTGGAGAAGGTGGTACCGGTAAGAGTCGTTTGATTCAAGCTCTTCAGGGTTATACAAAACAAAATTTGGGTAAAGAAACAGGTGTAACAGCGCCTACCGGAATCGCAGCTTTCAATGTTAACGGTTTAACAGTACACAGACTGTTTCAATTACCTGTCGAACATGGCGGTACAAACAAAAAAATATAAACAATTGTCTAACGCCGTTCTCAAAATATTACGAGACGAATTGAAAAATATTTCATTAAGGGGGAACACCACTGTGACGGCCGGAAAAGTGAGCCATTTTTAAGAATTTTTTTTCAGACATAATTTTCAGTTTTCCTCAAAACTTTTTATTACCTACCTTTAGTACGCTGTCTTAAGAGACTATACAAAAAAAAAGAAATAGAAAAACATCCATAAATTTGAATATATTAATTAATCTTCTAGACCCCTCCACGCGAGCTGGTCGAATCTGTAACTATGGAACAGCAGGTCCGAAATCAAATTTCATTTTTTTTTTATAAACTATATGAGTGTGGTTTTCGTTGTACGTTTGGATTTTTTGATTGAAAACAAACTTTTTGAAATACGGTCGAAAAACTGTCCATCTTATTCGCGGATTTTAGAAACTTTTCTTCTGAAGCGCACCATTATTACAAAAATAATTTCTTTAAGAAATCGCTACGTACAACGGAAACTACACTCATATAGTTTATTAAAAAAAAATGAAATTTGATTTCGGACCTGCTGTTCCATAGTTACAGATTCGACCAGCTCGCGCGGAGGGGTCTAGAAGATTAATTAATATATTCAGATTTATGGATGTTTTTCTATTTCTTTTTTTTGTATAGTCTCTTAAGGGGGTAGACACGGGTAATGCAGCGCGTTGTATACCGACATAATCTGGCCCGAAACATGGGTGTAGTAGAATACGTTGTTTGTCCTTATATGAGCGAATTTTGGGCTGGGCGAGGTCTCATTCGAAAGATGAAGGTTCAGTGCAGCGCGCTCTGGTCATGGTTCGACGAGATTGTGTTGATATCTAATAATATGAGTGTTCAAAGTAGAGCAAAATTCGACAAAATACACCCGCATGAATCCAAGTATTTTTAGGTCACTAAAAGAGTTTTATGACTCAAACGATGACCAGAGCGGGCCGCATTGAACCTTCCTCTTTCGAATGAGACCTCACTCAGCTCAAAATCTGCTCTTATAAGGACAAACAACGTATCCTCGTGATTGCATTCCCAAATCAGAATTCCGCCATATTGGCGATAATACAGAGCAAGTCACGTGACAAATTTAGTTGGGCTAGTGGACACGAGATGGCGCCTACTCGGGAGGACCGCCAACGTGGAATCATAGCAAAATTGAAGGCAGGGTCTGGCGATCTCCAGCTATCGGGGCACACCTACAGGAGCGGTGGCAATGTGTGCATGAACTGCGCACCGCTCCTGTATGTGTGCCCGATAGCTGGAGATCGCCAGGCCCTGATTGAAGCGTTAGCTGAATACACGAGCTGACGGGCCACAGTAAAAGCGTGATGCAGTCAATGTATGCATTTTTCGAACGATTTTAGGTTAGGTTATATGCATTTTAGGCATACATCGACTAGGAACTGCTAGGAATTGTATACATTTACTAAATTAACGCTTTTACCGTGACACATATATCACTTCAAATCGCTGTCAAATTTATGATATAGTAATTGAGGCAGTTAGAGCAACAAACGGACTAACCCACATTAAAAAATTTGTTTTCCTATTATATATGATTAGTAGAGTATATTGGAATACGTTATTGCTACTAAGTTTAATTTCGAAAAAAATGTGGGTTACATAGTCCGTTGTTGCTCTCACTGCCTCAATTATATGGCAAAATACCAAAGATGGGCATTACGCAACCCTTTAGTGCTCAGACACTTTTCCCGGCGGAAAAAAATTATTTATTGCGATTAGTTAACTGAAAAATGGTGCCAATATATGCATTCATTATTCTTTTCCCTAAAAAAAAAGTCAGTCACACTGGGCGTGTACGGAGTAAAATGTGGCTCAATATTTAAATACAAAGTTTGTGTTTTAAATGAATGTTTACTATAATGTGTAAGAGATCTTAAAAGTATAAATGAATAAGACACGAGTATATCTTGTGTAAACATTTCTAAACAATATACTCGTGTTCTATTCATTTATATTTATAACATCTCTTACATTACACCGCAACGGTATCTTTAGGAAATCGGGAATATAGCATATAGGTTATATTTTCTGTCACTTTAAGGAGCGGATTTTCTGTCCTTGAAGTGACAGAAAATATAACCTATGTATATGCTATATGACAATAAATGTTGAGCGGCTATTTCGTTCTTTTGCGCTACATTTGTGAATTTTTCACCATCTTTTCGAATCATTATTATTACGCCGCAACGGTATCTTTAGGAAATTGGGTATAGCATATATGTAGGTTATATTTTCTGTCACTTGGACAAGCGGATTTTCTGTCCTCGAAGTGACAGAAAATATAACCTTTACGTTAGACCCGATTTCCTAAAGATACCGTTGCGGCGTAATAATAATGTTTCAGAAGGATGGTGAAAAGTTCACAAATGTAGCTCAAAAGAACGAAAGAGCCGATAAACATTTATTGTCATATAGTATATTCATAGGTTATATTTTCTGTCACTTGGACGAGCGGATTTTCTGCCCTCGAAGTGACAGAAAATATAACCTTTACGTTAGACCCGATTTCCTAAAGATACCGCTGCGGCGTAATAATGATGATTCGAAAAGATGGTGAAAAATTCACAAATGTAGCGTAATACAACGAAATAGCCGCTAAACATTTATTGTCATATAGCATATTCATAGGTTATAATTTCTGTCACTTCAAGGAGGGACCACATAATAATTATGCGTTGGATTCAACATCAAACCCAATTTTATATACGTTTGTTCATAACTGCGTTCGGCATAGGATATGTATTTCATGTTCTGTTTTAGTGTTTTGCTAATTAAAAATTGTCTATCTTAACAAATTTCATTTTCTGGGGACATGTCCTCGTGTATTTTTCTTTTTCACTTATAATTCCGTACTGCCAACGTAGAATATTGTAGCATAAGCACATTTCAAGTAAATGTACAATGAATTTTCTACGTTTGCAGTACCAGCAGACTTTCTGTTTAAATTTTTACAAGTGCAACGCAACAGCTGAGAATTTCTTTCCACATTCAAAATAGAATATGGAAATAGCAAACAGCTCCCTCTCGCGTGCACAGGCAGCCGCGTATCTATGGGTACTACCATTTCTGTGCAGAAAAAATCTGCTGTAATACCGACCGGCCCCGCCGGCCAGACCACGTGACGTGTCTACCCCCTTAAGACAGCGTACTAAGGTAGGTAATAAAAAATTTCGATGAAAACTGTAAATTATGTCTGAAAAAAAATTCTGATTAATGGCTTACTTTTCCGGCCGTCACAGTGGTGTTCCCCCTTAATAATAATAGATGAAGTATCGATGATATCAAATGTTACATTGATGTATATAAACTTACGTCTCATGGAAATATTCAATACATATGAATGTGATGAGGGCTGGTTCGGTAAAAAGCATATACTGGTAATCGGAGATTTACTACAACTCCCTCCAGTTCGTGAAGGTCCTTGTTACCTGAAAATGTCTGACGATCAGGTACAAAAGTTTCTAGGTTGCTTAGCAGGTCACAATTTATGGTCTTTATTCCAATACAAAATACTAACGATAAATATGCGGCAAAAAGACGATGAAACATACCGTCAACTATTATCGAGAATTCGTTTTGGCACACTGTTGACTTCAGATATGCAATTGTTGCAAACGAGACAACTAAAATTCAAGACGTCAAGTTATTCAATGAAACTTGATGAATTATGTGAATACATCAATCATTTGCCTGCTGACACTGTTTTCTTGTTACCTACATGCCACCTGTGTGATACTCTTAACAGTGCAATGCTTGAAAAAATTGAATCTGAAAAGATCGAGCTTATTGCTCAGGACCAGCTGAATTGCTCTAAATTTTTGAAAAATAAAGTAACGAAATTATTAAATAAATACGAAGAAGATCATTCACGAACTGCTGGTCTGGCCAAAAGTAAAACAATAACAATTGGAACGAGAATTATGATTCGTAGGACCATCGACGTCACTTTAGGACTCGTTAACGGTACTATTGGAACAATTGTTTCTGTCACTCGATGTATTGACAAAAAAGATGATATCGACAAAATAACCATTGTCCTTCCAGGAGGCAAAGAATGTGCTATAGAAAGAGTTTCCGTTAAATTTGAAGCAATGGAAAGGGTGTTCGTTGTTAGAAAACAATTTCCCATATGTCTTAGCTATGGCATCACTATACACAAAAGTCAAGGCTTGAGTTTGGCAAATGCTATCATTGACGCTGGCAACAGTGTGTTTTCTACTGGGCAAGTTTATGTGGCTCTCTCAAGAATCACTACTTTGGAAGGACTGCACTTGATTAACTTTGACCCGCAATCTGTGGCAGCTGGTGAATCGGCAATTCTTGAATATAACAAATTAGGGGCCACTCATGATCCGCCACTTCCAAATAACGAAATTCGAAACATCAAACATAAACAAATCACAGACAATTTGTGGGTCGTGCCCAAAGGAGTGCTAGCCCATCAAATTCCCATTGAGGATAATGCTGAAGATTGTACAAAAATTCGTGGATTACCTAACACTGATCAAATATCAAGTTATGCAAATGCCATCATGCAATGTATTGTACAATGTTATGTAATCAAAACAAAATTATTAGAGTTTACAGAGTTTCACGAAATTCAAGATTTCATAAATGATTACTCGGAACAACATAAAAAATTGACTACTTTGAATATTAGAAGTTTTATAGGAGGCAAATTTTTGCAAAAAGTTCAACAAGACGCATCTGAATTTCTTTTAGCATTATGCAATAATTTACAAGGGCTCCCAAAAATAGTTCAATTTGAAATGACAACATCTGTACAGTGCAGAAAATGTCCTCATAAAGAAACAACCACTAACAGGCATTATATTCTCCCCTTGCCAGTTAAAGAAATGTGTTTAAAGTCAAAGAAAGGTTCACCTTTACAAGATTATGTTAATATTGCTTTACCGATTGGTCGGAAATCGAGTTCGCAAAAACCGTGCGAACAATGTTCTGAGCAAATGCTTACTAAAATTGAAATTACTACTCCGCCAATAATTATTATAATGCAACTGTTGTTGTTCTCTTGTGATGAAAATGGCGACATTATTAAAGAAATTAATTGTAAAATTACAGCTGCTCCACAACCGATATCAATATGTAATAAAAAATATAAATTACTAAGTGCCGTATTTCACAACGGTCTTCATCCTCAGAGCGGTTCATATTCATGCATGATAGGGTAAAGGACCCATATACCGAACATTTAGTGATGACATGAAAGTTATTTAGGAATTTCAACATAAGTTTTCATATATTCTGGGAATTTTTTGCATTGAACTGATTATTAACTATTTCCGTAAGTTCGGGTCATTCTGATTTAACTGAATAATGAAATATTAAAGAGATATAAGTAAAAATGTAAAACGAAATTTTGTCTTAATTACCGGACACACTTGAAGCTTGAGAACTATTTACCGTGCCCGAGCTACCGGACACTGTCCCGGACACTGTCTAGATACCTACATTATCCACTTAACTAAAACATCTTCATAAGCAGTAATTAAAATACATTCTTGTCTAGGTTTTCTGTCCTTATATTTGTTTTTAATTTTGTCGTGTCACGTGCTTCTTGGAATACCAAACTATATGCTGGCTCCATTTACCGTATATCAATGTGAGGTTATAACCCTCTAATGCTTTGTTCAGCGAATCTGTATTCTTTTATTATAGTCTTACATACTCGTATTCAGATCTGCCAATAAAGTTTTTAATGTTAAAAATTCTCTTAAAAGTTCACACATATTGTTACTTTAATGTAAACATCTAGATCAATTCGAAAATAGGTTAGGTCCTTCGTACGTTCGCGACCATCCGGTAACTGAAAATGTCGTACAATTTGACTCGATTCCCGGATTCGCTTTAATTTCTCAAAATATTATTAAATAACCTCCATATGCAGTTTTTATTATCAATTAAACCTAGTACTATCACTACATATTCATTTTTGTACATTATATCAATTGAATTATTATTATATCAACTCTTAAATGTACCCTGATAACCAGATGTCTGCAATCTGACATCAGATTGGCAACAGGGTCTGCCGTGAGAGCGCAGAGCCTGACGTCAGATCCGTAGTCATCTGTGTCCGCATTAGGATACGGTCTGCGGTACAGAGCCTGACATCCAGGACCCTCACGTCAGATGGGCAGCAGATTCGCAGCAGATCCTGCCGTTCGCCTGACATAGTGATCCTCTAGGTAGTGATAGGCAGATGTGGCGGCCGTTTTCTATTGGTCGACACCATTTTTGACCGAAACCGGAAATAGAGAGAGCAAGTAGAAAAAGAAAGAGATACTGCTCGCACGTGGAATCAGCAGCAAACTTCATTTAATGCTGTCATTTTTGAACGTGCAAACTATTGCTAACGCGTGCAGATTTTGTAAGTATGAATATTTATGAGACAAAATTTAGGATAAAGCTAACCCGTCAATGGACGAGTGAAAAATATTTCCGAATGTACATGAGTGGAGTTACTTTAGTCTTTATTCTTTTATAATATTCGATACAACGTAGTGGAGTTAGAAACGCAATATTCAGAAAGGGCGAGGCTCAGTGTTGCTGTTATTATTATACCTGACCCGAAATTTACCTTTTTAGTCTTTTACCTTTTAAGTAAAGTTAGAAAACCCTACGTGTTCCGTAGAGATCTAGTAACAGTCTAATGTATTTAACCTAACATGTTTTAATTTGTATGAAGAACGGCAGAAGGAAATAGTACAACTTCAGTTTTCTCGGTTATTTCAAAATGTGCCCGCCAATTTGCGACTTCCGCTTCAGGCCATAATGGTGTATAATGGCGGCCACATCTGCCGATCACTACCTAGAGGATCACTAGCCTGACACGTATAACAGCGCCATCTGACACGTATAACAGCGCCATCTGACACGTATAACAGCGCCATCTGACGAACGGCAGGATCTGCTGCGAATCTGCTGCCCATCTGACGTGAGGGTCCTGGATGTCAGGCTCTGTACCGCAGACCGTATCCTAATGCGGACACAGATGACTACGGATCTGACGTCAGGCTCTGCGCTTCAGATCTGGTTATCAGGGTAAGTGATGCTTAGTCATTTCGATAATGAAAATCGTAAAATGCCGATAATTGCGAGAATGAAAATTTCTATACATTTTTTACATGTTTAACCTACATTAATTATAAAAACCTTCATTTATTTAGAAAACTATAATTTTAAATGTTATTATAAGAATATTACATTTTAATTTATACAACCTGGATTTTATAAATCATGAAAATGAATATTGTGTCCGGTAATAGGGGGCCGTCCGGTGTATGGGTCCTTTACCCTACGTGATGGTACATCAGCATGGAAATGTATTGACAACAACAAAATTAATCAAACGTACTGGCCTCGTAACGCAACAAATGTGTATATTCTTTTTTTGCAACGTCAAAAATGAAAATAAATCATATGTTTTAAACGATTTTATTCAGCTTCGATTCCCCTGAAAACTTAAATTTAAAACAATTCCACCACTCCAATTGTTTCGAAACATTGAAAGCGTGCGTGGTTCGGATGACAATACGATATTTTGAAAATCAAATAACCCCGAGGGGGTGAAAATTGTACCCAGTCAGCCTTAGAGCATATAGAAATGGAGGTCTCATTGCCTAAGAGTGAGTGCCTCGAAACTGTCGGCAACATCACGCGAAAGACAAAGACATATGCGAATTGGTGCGAGAGAGAGAGAAAGACATGTGCGAGCGAGAGAAGTATAGGTTCCGAATCGACCGCAATGCGCAAGCGCCGATATTGTGCGAGAGAGAATGAAATCGTGCGAGCGAGAGAAGTATGATCCGCGGTTACTATGATTATCGTTGTTTACGTTCGTAGAACATCATTTATTTATTACTTATTGCACAGGCAACGGAAAAATGGTTGACCATATGGAAAACGTAAGTATTATATTGTAAACTATAATACAGTGTGATTGTTTCGCTATAGTGCTCAAAGGCGATGCCGCTAATAAGCCGCGCCTCGCGGAGTTACGTTGATTTCGACGCTCGTGTTCGGGGTGGCCTAAGAATGTTTCGAAACAAGCCGGGCGAAGATGAAACGTCACCGCGCGGTCGGCTTATTGGTGTCATCGCCTTTGAGGACTCTAGCGAGACAATCACCCTGCATGTTCATTAAATCGAATTTTTTGATAAATTAAAAAAAAATAATTATTATTTCATTCCCAGTTGCAAATAGCTTTAACAGAAGCTGCGAGGGAGGAGGAGAAGGAGGGGGTGGATGAGGCTGGAATAGGAAAAAACAAGGACGAAGGACTGGCGCAAGTCATGAAAGAACTCAAAAGTGTAATTATATAGAATGTGATTTATAATGTTTTTTTAATATATAGGGGAGACCGAGAAAATAGACAACCTAACCCCAGTCCTCCCCTACATATATATGTGCGGGTAGAAGTAGAAAATAATGAAATTTCATTTTAATGTTTCAGCTCAAGAAAAAGTTAAAAAATTTAACTTATCGTTGCAGCAACACGAGAAGCCGCGGAAGCCGGGCGCCGGGAAGCTGGGTGCGCCCCCGTGAAAACTGGGGGGGGGGGGGTCAGCCCCGTGGAAGCTGGGCGCGCCCCCGTGGAAACTGTGCGCGCCCCGGCGGAAGCTGGGAAGATCAGCCCCGCGGAAGATGGGAAGGCCGCACCCGTTTATACACGTTCTTCCTCATAATAGATGGCACAACGTTGTGCTTAAGAATTGAACCTTTAGCTAGACAAATTATATCATCTTTTTGGAAATGATTCCAACACAGTTTAGTAACAGTGTTCAAAACTTGTTCATCAATGCCGCAAAAAGCTATCCACTTCCGGCGATATTCCTGGTTTTTCGGAAATCTATTTAGAAAGAATGAAATTACTATTATATTTGCAATATGAACAAGTATCGTAAAAAAAATGAACCTAAATTTATCACATATTTGTGTGCACGATATACTTTAATTAATTTAATTTATTAAATATTACATATATTTACTTACGAGTAATAGGTAGCCGATTTATCTCGATTACCGCATAACACGCAATATCGGTTTGGCATTCTTTAATTTCAACTCGATACATATAACCGTTTTTCAAAGGGTAAGTACGAGCGTAAACAACGATAATCATAGTAACCGCGGATCGTCGCCGGCGATATCGGCGCATGCGCATTATGCTTGATTCGGGAATCTATACTTCTCTCGCTCGCACGATGTCTTTCTCTCTCGCACGATATCGGCACATGCGCATTACGGTCGATTGGGAACCTATACTTCTCTCGCTCGCACATGTCTTTCTCTCTCGCACCATGTTGCCGACAGTTTCAAGCTTTCAATGCGACCTCCATTTCTATATGCTCTAAGCAGTCAGCAATAATCAATAAATATAATCCATAACCACAAATCCAAACGACTTGAAATCAATCACTACGTTCAGGTAGCTAATTGCATGACAAGTTCCGTAAATACACAATTTATATCGAGAAATGATTCGTTAGTAACGAATAGAGAAAAAAGAGAGAGGGTGTCCCTCATGTATATTTTTCTCATTCTAACGCCGTCTACATTTTCGCCCATTGCATGCTTTCTCCAGAGTTGGGCATTATTCGGCTAAATTTTTATTCGAATAAGTATTCGAATAAATTTGTGCGAATAAATTTTTATTCGAATAATCTTCGAATAAAAAAATCGAATAAAATGACAGTATTCGACAATAACGAATAATTCTGTATTTGATTGAAAACTTATCCGAATAATTTCTTATTCGAATAAGAATTTAGTCGACCCAACGGACGAATAAAATGATCACGTGATTTCGGCGATGTATCATGACACCGCTGACTGACACCCGTGAGACCTAATGTTTTAGGTTAAGTAACTCTTGTCATAGCTCGCACTTTGTAGGAAGATGTAAGACCGCGGTACTACATAGAGTGGCGTTTTGATTTATTTTAAATAAAATTCGCTCACGGCAATCCATTTAAACTAATGAAAAAATCAATCTCCTTTTAAAACTACTCTTTGCTCAAATAAGGCATCGCTTAGCCTAAAGGAAAATAATCGTTCCACCGGTGCTGATGAAGGTAATGTGGTATTATACTGTAGAAATATGTGTTTGATTGGTGGGAAATTATTTAAAATGCTGTACTCGTTATTAGACTAAGCGATGCATTATTTGAGTATAGAATGGTATTAAAAGGAAATTTGTTGGATTAAGATACAATATAAAAACACATTTTATGAAAAGAGTGTATATTTTTTTCCTAATCCTTCTAATATAATTCAATTATAAGTAACTTGTTTCCAATTTAGTAATTAGCCAAAAAACATAGCATAAGTTGCTCTATAACTAACTTGGAATATATGCATATGTGAATATTCGCATGACTATTTGTATGCATTTAAAAACGTTCAATGAACGGTTACGTTGGACACAGTACAGACTTCCATCGATAGATGCCGGGTATCACATTTATTCGTCGTTCATTCAGGTCGAATAACGAATAAGTTCTTATTCGAACGAATCTGGCTAGAATAACGGTACAGATTTATTCACGAATAACGAATAATTTTTCGTCGAATGATATCGTCATTTGTTATTCGCGGATAAATCTTGGGTATTTATACGAATCCGTATCCGAATGAAAATTTAGCCGAATAATGCCCAACTCTGGCTTTCTCCATGTCCATATACTCTAAGATTCACGGCTAGAGCATAACGCAATGAAGAATTTCGATAGATCGATATTTACTAAGAAGTGCTCTTTGATCGTCAAATCTTAACAAAGCATCTAAACCAACTTCATAGAAAAGCTAAATAAAATAATTTTTTTTTCATGACCGAATCAGTGCGCCAATATCATTTATAATAAAGAAAAGCTAGAAATCAGAAGTAAATGAAAAAAATGGCAGACTTTGACATGGAGACGGATGAAGAAATTGTAAGTAATATAAAAATACTCTATTATACTCATAGCAGAGTTGCACTTAGCCTACGGTATCAGTGGACCTAGACCGTAAAAGTATAATAACAATACAACTTGAAGATATTTAAAACGTTGAAGTATATTCAAACAAACTTGTAACGTCAACGATCAACAGACGCGGTCGCGTCTGGAAGCTAATTCCCCTTCCCCCTCTACCTATAGGCACACTGAGCGACCACGTATCTATACACTGTTACGTTCGGAACGTAAAATTTTTCTTTTTGGTCAAGGTATGGTTCAACAACGCCTAGCGTTATGGGAAATCCCTCGTTGATCATACTCCTGCCCATTAATTAATATTATTTTTGATAGAACAAAATCCCTTTCCTGGAGCGTCGTCGTTTCGACGTATTGCCGTCCCGCGATACAGATAAGGCGGTGCCGACGCAGCGGCGATCTCACCAGAGAGTCGCGTTCGAAACGACCCAGTGATTCTCCTTCTGTACCGAATCCGTCCTGTGTAAGCGGCAGGGGTGCGTTTCAACAATGCCTTGCAGCATTGTGGGAGAATCCTCGTTGAGAACACCTCTGACCGCCGCGTTAAACATTGTAACATAATCAGTAACGGCTACAGCGGGAATGCGCAGACTGGATCATTTCTCAGAAGACTGACGGAATTGTATACTCTACATCCGGTGCAGGGAACCGCGCCTTCCCACGGTTTTGTCGCTTGCGTGAATTATTAATTAATTAAAAATTGTTGTTAAAATTGAATACCCAACACAATTTCTGATAGTCCAACGACTGTGGGATTCCCCTAGTCAGAAATTGTGTATATGAAATTATGCACATTGAGAGAGCGGCCCTCAGCCGTGCGAAATTGTATGGTTTTCGATATGTGGAATGTCATATTTTCCTGTGCATACGAATATCGATCATATATTAAATCGGGAATCTGATGGATGAACGTGAACATACACACACACACACACCGCCTCGTTAAGTAGACGGGCCCATGGTAACGCGGCCGAGCGATAAAATGCAGCGTAAGCATTTTCGGTACGGACCCACTCTGGTCGCTGCCGAGAGCGTGAAGCTGCGACACTCTGTGACGGTAAATCGTGAGGTGCGTGTCATTGGGGTCCGCAAGTGTCTTAGAGCTAGAGTTCCCGGGTTATAGTGAATCCGCGTGAAAGACTCGACTTTGCGAAACAAAATCATTTATTAACTTTTCGAAACAAAATCATTTATTAACTTTGCGAAACAATTCTTTTTATTAATTTTTGAAACACTTCTTATACTAAACTCTGTGAATTAATTTATTCTGTTACTCTAAGTTTTTAACGAATTTGCTCAATCAAAATTATTATTCAACTCAAGTCAATTCAAACGACAATCAAGTGTGTGCGTGTTCGCGTTTCATCCTCTTTTCTGATTCAGGTTTATCAGCGACTCAGAACTATAAAAGCTCCAGGTTTATCAGCGACAGGAAACTATTTGAACCTCAAAAAGGAAATTTAAAGCATATTGTCAGTTAGATTATTGTGACTGTCTGGTGAGTTGCACATCTTATCTCTTCTGTACACGAAAATACACCGTTATAATTAATTCGTATCTAATGATAATTTCTGACAATCAATCGATTGTGGGATTCCCCTAGTCAGGAGTTATCTCCGTTTACAATGATATGTTGAAATTCTCCATATTTTATTATTCCATTGTTATGTTTTTGCTTAGATTCAGTATTTAATCATTAAAGCTTTATTTACTATTAAATTCTACTCATCATTTACCTATCTGATTCCATTGAAAAGACCCGTACGGGACTAGAGCACCAACGATCCCAAAATCTACCCCTTATCCATCTGATAAGGTACTTAGACATTTAAAATATAAAAAAATTGACTGTTACATGCGCGGCGAGCCTCCTTGCTTTTCTTACGAAAACATTCAATACAGCAACTTCCGATAGTCTAACGACTGTGGGATATCCCTAATCCGAATTTGTTTGTATAAAACGTGCCGCTCGAACACTAAAGCCCGCGGCGCGTAACACACGAAAGATAGTTAGAAATATGAAACATATCTGAGTTAAAATATGCTTCTACAGTCGGGGACAAAATTATGTGGACACTTTTAACATCGTATTACTTGTTCAAAATTGGTCCGAACAACTTGAGTTTTTTTGAGAAGCTAGAAGGATTAGTCTGCTAAGTGATGTGTTTCGTAATTTTGAAAAAAGTTGCAATTGGTCGGAATAGCAAAAAAAAATAGGAAAGATCATTTTTTCAACTTTTTTCTCTGTCCTCGTAATGAAAATTCAAAAAACCCGTTTGTAGATTTCAGTAAGTTATATACGTGCCTAAAATTTCATCAAAATCGGTTAACGCTGCTCTGAGCTATAAACGCTTAAATATCGCAGAATAAGGTCGAAAATTGCGAAATTCACAGAAATCAGCGATTTTCGACCTTATTCTGCGATCTTTTATCGTTTATAGCTCAAAGCCACGTTAACCGATTTTGATGAAATTGTAGGCACGTATATAACTTACTGAAATCTACAAACTGGTTTTTTGAATTTTCATTACGAGGACAGACAAAAAAGTTGAAAAAATGATCTTTCCTATTTTTCTTGCTATTCCGACCAATTGCAATTTTTTTCAAAATTACGAAACACATCACTTAGCAGACTAATCCTTCTAGCTTCTCAAAAAAACTCAAGTTGTTCGGACCAATTTTGAACATGTAATACGATGTTAAAAGTGTCCACATAATTTTGTCCCCGACTGTATGTATCCAATATGTTCTTTTTGTATTACTAGTTATACAAAAGTAATTTAAATATCGACCGTATTTTTATAATAAAACGATTTAGTGTTTTCGGCGCACTGGTTCGGTCAGTTTTACAAGTTTAATAGCTAATTTTCAATTTTTTTTAAATTTAATAATTTCCCGACGTTTCGGTCCGTGGTTTAGACCTTTTTCAAGGAAAGATTTATAAAATATTGTCTTCGCTATTAAAGTCACACGTTTAATAAGACGCAACAATAAACTTACCACCAATTGGTATCACAAACCTAGTTGGTCAGGTAGATATATAAACTTTTTTTCGGTTCATCCCATGCAACATAAGGTGGGATTAATAAAAGGGTTAATAGACCGTGCAATCTTACTTTCTGAACCTGAATATCGTCCGGCTAATCTACTCCTTATTAAAGATACTCTCAAACGTAATGGGTATCCCATTGAAATGGTCTCAAAAATAATTAGTGATCGAGTCTTTGAGATTTACCATCCGACATTAATTAAAAAACGTAAGGAGGAAAAAGCCCAAAAAATAGGACCTATTAGTTGGAAGAATACGGCGGTCATACCATTCAGTAATAACATTTCCAACGATATTAAAAGGATTTTCAGAAAAGTTGGGATACATACGATTTTCAAAATACCAACTTACACAAAAAATTTGTTCCCCCCAATTAAAGACAAAATACCATTATTAAAAAATTCAAACGTCATCTATTCAATCCCTTGCATGGGTTGTAACCAGGTTTATATTGGACAAACATCTAGACTTCTAGAAAGAAGGATCTATGAACACAAAAAGAACATTTTCTTATCACCTCTACAACACACTGCCCTAACAAAACATGCATTGGAGTATGATCACAGATTTGACTTCGATAATGTTAAAATTATTGATAGAGAGGCCAATTGGAGTCGCAGGATTTTGTTGGAGACTTTACATATGATTAAACAACCAAGCGTAAATCTTAGGTATGAAACACCTAAAATACAAGAGTACTACGCAACTTTATTAAAGCAATAGGGCTTTATGATGTAATTTTTCCAGCAGAGTGGTCGTTTCAATTTGGCCAATAATATCAACTCAATTATACATAATAAAATTATATTATGTAATCATTTGATCATACATCCGAATATTGTTGGGATTTTACCACATTAACTTCAATTAGTGGTATATAGACAGTTGTTTTGATGTTAAGAATGTTCGTTTGATTAATAACTTTTAAATGTGTTCTGTTCCTTTAACGGTCTTTCTTTTGACTCTTTCTGACCACAGTTTGCTTCACCTTTAGATGCTCCAAAATGTTATGGTTACTTTAGTCACGTTCCAACCGGCTCGCGAGTCACGCGTCTTATTAAACGTGTGACTTTAATAGCGAAGACAATATTTTATAAATCTTTCCTTGAAAAAGGTCTAAACCACGGACCGAAACGTCGGGAAATTATTAAATTTAAAAAAAATTGAAAATTAGCTATTAAACTTGTAAAACTGACCGAACCAGTGCGCCGAAAACACTAAATCGTTTTACTAGTTATACAGTTACAGTATGCCCACTGATACTTAAAAAAAAACCTCCTTCTATCATACGACGCTTTTATGAACTCTGGTTGATCATTTTGTATAATTAATTGTTTAAAAATTTTTGTAGCAAAATAACGAGGACGCCCTTCTCGATGGTAAGTTTTACCCCCCAAAAAACTACAAAAAAGTAAAAAAAAAAAACGCCAAGAACATAAAAAAATTTGTGGGGCCGGGAGTTATCAAACCTGTGATGTGCTTATTGCTTAAAATAACGGTGGCTGTATCGGAGACACGGCCGGAATCCTCTAAAACCTAGAATACGTGACGCGTGCTGTAGAGTTGCTTACGTGGTATGAAAGACAATGAACGAAGACATATTTAATTTTACAAAGTACAATTTTTTTTTATTTATTTATTTATTTTACAGTGGGTGAAGCAAGATTTTATGTATAATGGGCTTATGATACGAGAAGTAGCTAATATACGGGAAGAGATCGACACTTATATTTCTGGCGAAAGTCAAATCGATGGTATTAAAACCCAGCGTAGTCGGTGGCGTCGGCAAATATGACACGTGTATCCAAATTCTCATCGGAGTCGCGAGATATACTAATTTTCAGGCGCGCCGAGCGGCGGAAAATGTGACCCTTTTCCCCTCCCCTCTCCCCGCGCTGGCTGATGCAATAGCGCGGCCATATTGCACAATTAATATCCTTTGTTCCTTCGCCTGTCGATTGGTAGGTCGTATAAGCGTGTATGTCTTGTCGTTTAGAAGATATTGTAATTTCAAACGTTACATGAAAACGTAACGCTCGATATTCTGGTTGGGGGGGGGGGGGGCTACTGCTGGCCTGAAACGTAAGACGTATTCTACGTCAAAAAAAAACAAATAAATCACAAAAAAAATTTCCAGACACACATTTTGAAGGCAGTAAATAAGGTGACAGAAACCGCAACACCGCCACCGCCACCACCACCGCCACTGCGTGCCGTATTTACAGCGCCTCCGCTGCCACCAGCCGTATTTACGGCGCCTCCGCCGCCACCAGCCTTATCTACGGCGACTCCGCCGCGACCACCACCCTGTCCCCCACAAAATCGGAATATGCAGGGCCCGGCCACGGCAGATGGTATTATTTCTTAATAATTTAATTAAATACGTTTTTATGTTTTTACAATATATAAATAATTCGGTTTAGCTTATGTCAGAGGAGGTGAACATTTTTTTCGGCGCGTGCCAAAAATCTATAAATTATTATAATAAAATTGTTGACGTTTATTTATATGTTTATTAATTACAGGAGGACCAGAGGAGCGGCTGGAGGGTGCGAGCTCGTCAAGAGCACTGGACCACCCTCCAGACCGTACGGGAACAGGCCATAAGCCTACGTTCGCAGGCCTGTATGCTGCGAGACCTGGTCCGTGCCACAAAATTATGGTCGTGGCCGTGGCCGTGGCAGCCGTGGCGGCCGTACTTTGTAAATACGTTAATCAGTTCCAAGTTGATAAAATCTTTAATAAATAGTTAAATAATATATATATTTCTTCATCTAATGTAATTTCGTTTAATTTATAATCCCCCCCCCCCCAAAAAAGAAACATGAGAACACCTTCAATGTTTCATTTTTTCTCTATTCGTTCATTACGAATCATTTCTCGATAAAAATTGTGTATTTACGGAACTCGTGATGCGACTAGCGGCCCGAACTCAGCGTCGTTTTGTCTTTTCCGTAACACCGTGAGTGACAGAATTCAAGTCGTTTCGATTTGTGGTTAAGGGTTATATTTATTGATTATTGCTGATTGGGTACAATTTTCACCCCATCGGGGTTAATTGGTTTTCAAAATATCGTATTGTCATCCGAACTACGCACGCCTCCAAAGTTTCAAGATAATTCGATTGGTGGAATTGATTTAAATATGAGTAAACAGATATGTAGCAGACGTACAAGAAGCAAACAGAGGAATCGAAGCTGAATAATTCGTTTAAAAAATACAATTTATTTTCAGTTTTGACGTTGCAAAAAAAGAATATACACATTTTTAGCGACTTTGAGCCATAACGATTGATTAATTTTGTCGTCGTCAATACATTTCTATGCTGATGTACCATCACGTATCTTGCATTTTAAGAAATAGGGCACTTAGTAATTTAAAACAAAATATGAAAAAAGGGATGAAATCCCCCCCCCCCGAAAAAAACATGACTCATGTATGAAAGAAGCTAATTCCCTTTAATTCACGAAAAAAGTTCTCACGCAAAGATTGGGAAATCATGGTTCGAGAAATTCTGCATGTTTACGCCATCTCCCAGGCCCCCCGGTAATTAGGCAATGGTAACGGCCCGCTGACTCATGTGGAGCGTCGATCACTGCCCCTTCCATCAACCTGCGATCGATGGAAGGGGGACTCTTCTTACTTCCAGGAAATCACTGCCGATTTCCTGGAATTCAGACGCTCACTGTACGCGATACTAAGACTTTGATTACGCACCTTGCTTGCGCTTTCTTTCGAAACTACTTCGAATCGTTACGCGTTGCGACTTTGCTTCGCACGCTTCACTTAAAACTAACCAAACGTGCGTATAATAATTATTCCAAACTGTTAAGTTTATTGAGCTTGACTTTGTAAATACATTTAAATTATATTGTAAAATAAACTCTGTGCTTCGCTAATTGTGTAAGAGCTTCCGTGCACCGATCCGCTAATCTTTATTGTAACATTTTTTGGTCCTTCGAGCCGGATCCGGTGCCTGTGAAACAGTTCAAACGTTCGGTAGTGCCGTAACCGTCGCGTGTGAACTTCTTCCGCAAACAGTTTTTCTACTCGGGTGTGTCGTCCAACCGTCGCATGTGACCTCCACCTGCCAAACAATGAGCCTCCTTATTGAAAATCTACGCGACCTTAACCGTCGAATCGCTGACGCGTTTGAAAATCGGCGAAAAGGGAGCAGATTCTAAATCGTACGATGGAACGTCTGGCCTCCGGAGAGCGAGCAAGTGACCATTCCACTGCTGTGGCCGCTCGTTCTACGTCCTCGCTCCCGAAGATACCGTTACCTACCTTCGAAGGCAAACGTAAAGACTGGCCGTCGTTCCAGGGGCTATTCCGATCCCTGGTGGTCCAGGATCAAACGTTGACGGATGCCGAGCGTCTACATTACCTGCGCAACGCCCAGACTACCCCTCCGACTTTTGAGGAACTCAGGGCGTTTGTTCAAAACCGCATCACCACCATCGGAGCGTTGGAAGGGGGCAAAGCTTGCTGTATTGCCAAGACGAAGACACCTCCGACATTGGACGAGATGAAGGAGTTCCTCGAAGCACGAGCCGACACCGTGGACGCACTGGAGGAGAGCTGCAAGGTCACGGAGGGGCGTTCTTCTCGAACGGCGCGCTCCACCTAACGTCTCCGCTCTTCTGGTCGTCCTGGTTGCCGCTCGATGACATCCCGCGGCCGTCTCGTCCACCTGCTGGATTCGAGGCGACCGCAATTCTGGCGCAGCTGGACCACGGGATACCTGCCATCCCTTCAGGCCCGCTGCAAAGAGGACACGACCAATTAACAACTCCTTTATGAAAATTAGCCTCTAGCATTAATAACGTTGGACATATGCTTACATGTATACTTTCTTACCTGTTCAGATTATCAGGGACACTCGAGGGGTCATCCCCAAACGTCAACATCACCGCTATCCTTACCGCAACGATGACGTCCATGGCGCACACGCGATCACCACTGCTTCACGAACGCGTCATACGTCTCGTCTCCCGATCACCTAAGACGTGCCTTACTTAGGCGAAAGTTTCGGTCACAACCGCGAGCTCGATTGTGATTCCGTTTGTTACTGCTCGCGTGCGTTTGCTGCGGCGAGATACTCCTTGCTACTGCTCGTGTGCGTTGCTGCCGCGAGATAATCTTTGCTGCTCGCGTGCGTTGCTGCCGCGAGATAACCTTTGCTGCTCGCGCCCGTTGCTGCCGCGAGATAATCACCACTGCTCGCGTGCGTTTGCTGCCGCGAGATAAATGCACATGGCTGCTCGCGCCCATTGCTGCCGCGAGATATTCATTGCTGCTCGCGTCCGTTGCTGCCGCGAGATTCTCATCGCTGCTCGCGTGCGTTTGCTGCCGCGAGATAACGCTTTACTGCTCGCGTGCGTTTGCTGCCGCGAGATAACTCTTTGCTGCTCGCGCCCGTTGCTGCCGCGAGATACACATTGCCTCAACGCTGGGGTTGCGCGACGCCTCCACATGAGTTCAGCACGCCACTGTTACGCGAACGGATTATGCCATGTCCACGCCTATTGATCAGTACATCAAACTCAGATTTGATTCATCGGGTGATGAATGCCGGGGAGAAAATGTTCGAGAAATTCTGCATGTTTGCGCCATCTCCCAGGCCCCCCGGTAATTAGGCAATGGTAACGGCCCGCTGACTCATGTGGAGCGTCGATCACTGCCCCTTCCATCAACCTGCGATCGATGGAAGGGGGACTCTTCTTACTTCCAGGAAATCACTGCCGATTTCCTGGAATTCAGACGCTCACTGTACGCGATACTAAGACTTTGATTACGCACCTTGCTTGCGCTTTCTTTCGAAACTACTTCGAATCGTTACGCGTTGCGACTTTGCTTCGCACGCTTCACTTAAAACTAACCAAACGTGCGTATAATAATTATTCCAAACTGTTAAGTTTATTGAGCTTGACTTTGTAAATACATTTAAATTATATTGTAAAATAAACTCTGTGCTTCGCTAATTGTGTAAGAGCTTCCGTGCACCGATCGGCTAATCTTTATTGTAACAATCATCTTTGCTAATTCCAATGTACATTTAAGGGGTCTCCCTAATGTGACGCCTGGAAAATAGGGCAATATTTGGGAATTGTTTTGAAGGAAATGTACTTGATACTGCGGTTTCTAACTTTGGGGTATTTATTCAGTTGCATTTTGGCAATCCACTTGAATTTTTTGAAGCATTAATGATAATTATATTTTATGTTATAAGGGTTATAATGAGAAGCTCGCAAAAAAACGCCTGCTGCTGGCGATCACAAAAACAAAAAACGCAGTTATTTTCTTAATCTATATGAATGTAGCTAGGACTTGAACTAGAATGAAAATAGAAAATCAGCAAATAAAAAAATGGCAGCACTTTAAAGAAAAGTTTTCATTTCGCGGCAAAAAAGTGGTCAGTTTTTTGAGCTGCAAAATTCGAATTTTGCAAATAATGACTTCATTCTAGATCAAGTCCTAAGAGAACACGCACTCAATATATATGTTAAGTTTTAAGTCGTTTGGTTGAGTAGTTTTTGAGATATCGTGATCGCCGCGCAAAAAATGTCGTTTCGAATAAAACGCGTTTAAATATTCACTTCTGTTTTACTCCAGAGTCTACAATGCACTGAATTACACCAGCTATAACACTTGGAGAGGCCCATTTAGTACAGAAGGGGACGGTACAGGTAGCCAGGTCATAGATAACTCTGGAGATTTTTCAATTCAAAAAGGTGGACCTTAGGTACAAGCGTTGAGGGCTCCGATTCATACCTGCGCGCCCGGTCGCGCGGTACCGTTCATAGCTCACAGCGTTGCCAAAATTTGGAATTCAGCTATAATATTTTAGGAATATGTTCTTAGGGATCGTCCTTAAATTACGTAAGGCTTTTTGGGGGGGGGGGGGGGCGGCGCGAATTTCTTACGTTTTCTTGTCGGAATTGGTGTTGCTAAACTGAATAAATATGTCTGAATCAATAAGTCTGGCCTTGTTTTATTTATTAACCAAGACAATTAACATTTTTTTCTGAGAGCAGCGCCAAGTATTTTGAATAAAATATTTATTCGTATTAAAATATTTATTTGTATAAAAATATATCTGCTTAATATTATTTAATATATTTTTTCTTTGTATAAATAGTCATTGTGATAATTGGCGCAATTTGTGTATATCATTAGTTTTGTAAAGCTATTAATTTACGACAATGTTTTTAAATGGGAGTCTTTTTGATGGGTATTAATTTATGACAAAGTTTTTAAATGAGATCCTTTTTGATGGGATTATATACTTGGCGCGCTTTTTTTTACCTTTTTTAAAAAAAGGTAATTTTGTGGGTTTATATTAACTCTACAGATCTTTATTTTTGTGTGTAACACATTTATTTAACATAATCTATAGCATTTTTGGACATTTTGTTTCATATACATTTTTTTTTATAAAGGGCCTAGCGGGATAAGCATAGTGAAAAGTGCCCTTGAACCGATTTTAGCTGGCAATGCACCTTTCAATAGTGTAGCACAGGAAAACATTGTACACCAAGTTTCAACCCCCTATCTCAACCCGGAGGGTAGTTATAGGGTAAATTTGAATTTTCGGTTTTTGCCATATTTTCCCTATTTAATGGTCAGCAAAAATTCTAAAAAAAATCTGAAATATTGTAGACATGATTGTATATGATTGTGAATTTTTTCAGATTTTTTCGTTGCAACTGCTTAGTGTAAGAAATGAAAAACGCAAAAAAATGTCGAAAAATGCAGATTTCGTGTTGAAGTTTTCGAGCGACTAGATTTTTAATTTTACAGTAGTTAGATATTGACATGACTATGATCTACAATTTTTTTCAGATTTTTCGGTAAGGTGCGCCATAGTTAAAAAAATCAGAATACGATATTTTCGAGATTGGAAGTGTATACGCACCATATATCGTATGGTACGAAAGAATCATTCAGCGCCGCAGTTAGCGGAGTGGTTAGAGTGTTAGACTCCAAAACCGCTGCATACTCTCTTTTGTCGTAGGTTCGCACCCCACCGAGGTCCAATTTTTTTTTCATGATATAAAATTTTTTTCATCGTTGATTATATGACAATACACGATATTCATTTAAAAATGTTTCTGGAATATTTTAAAAATATGAAAAATTTTTATAACGTGAAAAAAAAATTGGAGCTTGGTGGGGTGCGAACCTACGACAAAAGAGAGTATGCAGCGGTTTTGGAATCTAACACTCTAACCCAGGCATGGAACTAAAGTGAACGCAGCGGCCGTTTTTCGGAGGCAACGCCTCCTTTCTCCCGCCGCGCGTCTTCGTTCCCGCGGCGGGCCTAGGAGTTTCGAGCGCCTCAGACTCGTACCATATGAACCGCGCGTGGCGCATTGGGGCGACATTGTATCAATAGGTTTCCAAATCGACCCAGAGAGCACGATTGTCGATGCGTTTTTGTTTTGTCAACGCGCCACGCGCGGTTCACGTGGTACGGGCCTGAGGCGCTCCACGAACCTGGGCCGCCGCGGGGGCCAAGACGCGCGGCCGGAGAAAGGAGCCGAAAAACGGCCGCTGCGTTCACTTTAGTTCCATGCCTGATTTAGACCTTAAGAATATTTATTATTCTTGGCTCACTTTATTAACCATGGATTCTAGTATTATGGGTATGTGTGCTTCAAAATTATTGTTTCGGCTTATGGCCTTGCTGATCATTAGAAAACATCTTAGTCCCAAGAATGAAAATTTGATTTCAACCAACTTTTTAAAAAATACGTAACAAAACATATCCGTGATTTTTTTATATTTGGTTCCCCCAACTTTATACTTTATGAAAATGACCCCCTTATCTGCTACTACCTGCAATTATTTGAGAAATAAATTTTTTTAAAAAGAAGTATGCAGATCTAATATCTTTGAAAAGTGGATTTCTTTGGACCAAAACAAAAAAATTGATGGAATTTATGACCACATTTTGGTACTTTTAAAAATAAAAGAGTGTCCGGAAATGATTGACAGCGATTTGAGGAAAGATTAGTATATATTTAAAATATATTTCAATGAAAAATTCTAACTTCAAATGCACGTGGTAAAAATAATTTGATAAAAAAATGTTTCGAACAAAAGTTAGTCAGTATTCAGTTGACAACAAATTGCAAAAGTAAATATTCATAAAAACTTTTTATTCGATAAAAAATCAAGATCACCTAAATGTTTTTAATGAAACTGTATATTTTATTATATGCCAATCGGTGCATCTTTCTATTCTCTTTAAAAAAGTACTAGAGTATTTAGGTCGAAAAGTGATTATTTCAGAAGTTGAGTTTTGTCCCGAACGCCCATATATTTGGACGCACTGTGCACTGTGGCAATGGACTTGGTCGCAGGTAAGGAGATTGAGCCTACGGCTAGTCGCTGAGTCAAATCGCTGCGACTAGTCGCAGCGGCCAGACGCAGGTAGGAGATCCCGCCTTAAGAAGGCGCCTTTGGGACGCCGTGTAACTACACTGACGCCATCTGTACAAAGTTTCACAGGCGCCTTACGGGCGTCTATAAGGCACCGAAAAGGCGCCTTTTGAGGGACTGTCGACGGCCTTATAGGCGCCTTTTTGGCGTCGTCAGTCGTGTACCTGCACTAACTCCATCTATACAACGTCGTCTATACTATGAGATGCATTTCAGTCTTAAAGGGTATTTCAGCGAAAGTGTATTACCGACTCCTAATTTGAAGACTGGACGTAGCGCCCTCTGCTTATAGACAGCGTGCAATTCAAGAACTACTCTAAAATGTATCGAAATGTTGAAAGATTTGTTTGGAGCGAGAGTTTGAAACGGGCGGCAGGTGTAGAGACGTGTACGTGCGTTAGAGGTGTACGAATTTCTTTCCGAAAATCTATGCGGGGAGTGTGGAGTCATATGGACCCGAATATAGTACATCCTGAGAATTTGTATTTTATCGGGTCTAAATTAGGCTAAAAGCATTGGGACGGTGTTGAACACGGTTATCGATACGATTAAAATAAAATTAACTTTGATAAGAATATATTTCCATTTATTTCATTACAGTACACTACAAATTATATCATCCACTGCATTACACTATGTGTGTTTACAAATATTGAAAAACTACAATATTATTATTCTATTTGTTATAAATTATAAATTAAATTATTATATTTCTATAATCAAATTACTGGTACGTGCATGCGCGAAATGACTATAGAACAGTGATGAGCAACCTTTTGTCAGAAGTGGGCCACAAGTGGAAACCTACTTCTCTATGCGGGCCACAATATTAAATACATATATATAACTAATCCAAGAATTTCTGACATTGATTTACAATAAAACGTTTTTTTTTTTAACTTTGATGTACTGTTTATCTAAAATCGAAATGACGTATAAATTACAAATATCGCACCTAATATTATCAAGCTCGTTCGTGAAAAATCCGATATGACGATGTTCAGGTGGGCCACGCGGCGAAGTTCAGGTGGGCCACATGTGGCCCGCCAAGTGCGTGTTGCTCATCACTGCTATAGAATGCACTTACAATAAGTTGTGAATACACCTGTAGTTGGTTGGAATATACGAAGCAGAGTATACACAGTGTACATAGAATACACATATTGCATACGCACTTAAAATATATGTAGGTATCACATATCGGATTTTATGGAATATACAGTAGTGATAGAGTAGTAGATACACCACACAGTGGCAGACAAACGTATACATATACACTTTTTAAAATCGCATAACTTTTTACAAAAAGTGAGCTAAACGAGTTCGGTTTTTTTAGAAGTTAGAAAGATCGGTTTACTATGTATAATAGATATGTCGTTTATTCGCCGTTTTGAACAATTGGAATTTTCGAAATAACAAGAAAAAAAACGGTTTTTCAAAGTTTTTTATGTGAGCTTATAATGAAAATTTAAAAAATTCCCTTTCTAGATTCAAGTAAGATACACGCATACTGAAAATTTCATCTAAATCGGTTAGCTACAATCGCTGAGCTACAAACGCTTAAAGATCGCAGAATAAGGTCGAAATCGCTGGTACATGCCGAGGACACGGATTTTGAAATACTGTCATGTTAAGGTGTCATTCTGGTTAGCGCGCCGATAAATTAAGCGAATTTCAGGAATTTATTGCGAAGATAGGAATTATAGTAATGTAATAAAACTTTTTTCTATTGATTAAACTACATTTCTACAGCAAATAAAAAATATAAAAGTAATCAAATTATTGCTTTTAAAATGGTTTCTGAAGGCGATTTCGATGACATGTTTAAAAATTCATGCTTCGCTCGTGCAGGTGATTTCAGCAGTCGGACTTATCTGAAATCAAAAATACAAACATATTCTTGATCAATATGACTGTCGCTACGGCTCGAACTAGACTAAATGATTTATCCATAAAATTAACAAAATGGCGGGTAAAATACAAGAATAAATGTATTTCGTAATATTTTATGTGCTATTTTCGATTTTAAAAGTAGGTTAGACTCAACAGAAATACTTAGTTGTAATCCCGGCCAAAGGCATAGGTGTGCAGAATAAGCAGTTCAATTTATAAAGCAATCGGTTCGATGAATTTTGAAATTTTACCTGCACCATGTGAAAAAATGACGTTTCGAGAAAAACGCGTTCAAAGTTTTCATCTATGGTGGTCGAGCCACAGCGCTCCCTACAAAATGCCTATGTAGAAGCTAAAATAATTGGAATTTTTCAATGAAAATTTAACAGTACATTCTATTTAATGACAAAAACATTATTACACTATTTCAATACTTGTGTGAGACCAGTCCTGTAACGCGATTGACCCGATTGCAGAGCTTGCAACCATAGATAGCGCTCTCACAGAATTTACCAATACACATATGCGCTTTACCATGGATATACTTTGTTGATCGTAACAGAATGTTGCTCCAGCTTTGATGTCTGGGGAAGGCAGCGACTCCCCTATCAATGTTGCGCTTCTTCCAGGCTCGTGAACGATGCTTTACTGCGGGATGTTTATCGCACTTCATTGGGAGAGGCGGCCAGGATCCGCTTTCATCGACAGTCAGACCGCACTGCTACTTTTTTTTTTTTTTTTTTTTTACGTGGGGAAAATGCATTACGCACACCCGGCGAGATGTTGTGTGCCGGGTAGTGTGGGACTCCTTGCAGGTGTCGGTCCCGCAAGTTTACCCACTAAAAACCACCACGACCCCCCTCAATCATCTAAATTCTAAATTTTGGAAAGGTATGAATATTGAATCAACAAGAGAACCTCGAAATCTGAATGTTGTTGTCATCATAAATACATCATAAAGACAGAATTTACATATACCAGAAACATTGGACAAGTATTTTATTTGCATGTCGGAAGAGTGGAGTGAAGTAGAGGGAAAATTTTAACGTTATCTGAAGTTTCGAATTTCACACATTTATGCACTATTTCCGCTACACTAAAAATTTGACGAGGACCCATGTTATTGGATGACGTTTGAAAAATTCCTAATTCGGAGGAGTTACAGGGATCGTTATAAAAATCTATCAATTGTAAAAATTTTCGGCCTATTATTTTATGCTAGTTTTCATGAACGATAATATTTTCTACAATAGCAATGCTGCCATCATTGAGACAGCAGCAATTGTTAGGGTGCCGGTTCTGTAAAATAAAATTGCTGAAACTAATACGTTTAAATTGCTTCGCGTTATTAATACCGTCTATTATTGGACCACGAGAATGTTCCTTTTGGAAAATCGGATATACGGGGGAACTATTTAATGCTCCTATATTAAAATGAGACTTTTCTAATTGGCGTTTCACAAGCTGTTGCAAGGGTTTCTCACTCTTCCTAATACATTTTTTAATACTTTGCAAAAAGTTTTCAAACGGAAAGCAACTAAAATTATCAACAGGTCCGTGATTTCTGACATCGTCTACCAAGTGTAGCAAATTATGAATATTATGGGATACGTGTTTTGAGCCATATAACGATTCGAAAGTTTCAACAAAATATTTTAATAACTTTACCGCATAATTTAGATGAATAAAATATTTCCTGTGCGATAAAATGAGAAATGCAGTGTGCAGTGTAAGAAAATGTATATATCTGTCATCATCTATATTTTTTAATAAAACTACTGGCCCGGTGTACATTAAAAATTGACGCAATTCAGTTGCTTTCCACCGTTTTAAAATACACAAGCTTCGAGGTTTTCTCGTAAATTCTCTTGGCATGCTGGTAGATATTTCTATTAACGCTAGTGATATTTTGCATTGCGCTTGAAGTGAAATTCTGGTCTTGGATTTGCCACAACACCACAGATTGAGCAACTTTTTCACTACACCCAGACAAATCAAGTGCATATAATCTAACGGAAACGAATTGATCATATGGATGCCAGGAATTCTCTCTATAATCGACGTTCCAGTATGATGATGTGGGTCAGATTTGCATCTGAAATCATCATCAGTCCTTAAACGGAGATTATTTGTCCCAGGAAAGCACGTTCTCTTAGCTATATTTTTACCTACTATATGGCATTTGGTGCAAGAAGAATAGCCGGCATGGCCTCTTGTATATTTAAGAAAGGACTTTGCAGGTACGTCGCAAATAAATGATTTTATGTTTAAATTATACAAATGGTCGTTAATATAAATTCCGTTATTAATTAAATGTATGGCTTCTTTGGCGAAATCTTCGAGAAAAATATTGGCATCTTTGGGTTTTTCATACCCATGATTAGGGATGTTCGATTCCGATTCGATTCTTAAAAAAATCGATTCTTTTGGTTAAAAGATCGATCTTTTAAATCGATTCTCCGCTGTTCGATTTTTCTGAGAATCGATTCTTTACACTAAGAATCGAGAACCGATTTTTCTTTCTTCTACACGCAGAACTGCAAAAACTGCGCAGCAATCAGCCATAAGGCTGGTTCGGACACGTCGAGTCATTTAGTAGAGTAGCGAGTAATTTAGTAATTGACCATGTATGGACACTAAAATTTAGTCGATTAGTTTAGAAAAACAATAGTGAATTACTAAATTACACGTTACTCAACTAAATTACTTGACGTGTCTATCCTAGCATTATGGATGATCCCTGCGCAGTTCTGCGTATTGGCACGTGACATACTTGTAAATATTGAAAACCTTAGTGTTAACGTTTGAATGTGTTCAACATACTTATAGAAATTGGTACGTATATAATTATTATCATTTATTTCTCAAATATTATTGTTCGATGCACATTGCAATACCTTGATATTTATTTATACCTGAATGTTTCCCCTTTTCCTCACAGCATGTTAACGTTTCATACCTATCCTTGAAAAAATTATAATTTTAATTTTAACTGGTGGTGGATTTGGATATTATAGGAAAAACAGCACAAAAAGTAAGTATACTTGGTATGTAGTGTCTGAACTACTTCAAAATTTAAATAGAACATAATCTCCCTTAACCTCTTTTAATCTTTTGAACACATTAAGTTTCAAGAAGAGAATAGATTTTTTTAATGATTTGCAATCTTTTGACAGAAATATTGAAATGTAAAATATTTTTTCAGTGCCTAAAATAAAAAGTTCTATTGTTTGGAGATTTTTCATAAAGTCGGGAGATGGTTCAACATGCAAAATATGTAATAGGGAAGTAAAATCTGGTGGAAAAGGTGGTGGCACGACTAATTTAAAAAATCACTTACTGCGAAATCATGCAGGAAATAAAGACGTAAAAGTGGTTTTATTAGAAAGTAAAATTGCCAATGACAACACTCCTAATAAAGAAAAAGCAAATAATTCGGTAAACCAATATTTTACAATAATTACATACATGCCTTAATTATTTTATCATAATAGTTGTTTACTCTTGTTCTTTATTTTTAGAATTGTGCAATCGATAATAATAAAACTCAAAACTTAAATTCCCAAATAAAATTGACATCAATGCCATTACAGGCATCTACATCCACATTTATGTCCATGGACACAGACCTATCCGAATCTGATTTGACACTTTTGGCAAGTCCTGTTTCTTCACCAGCACTGTCTCTATTTGAAAGTGAGAACAGATTTTGTGATCCGAATGATTCTGTTCGGGAGCCAAGGATTGATAGCACCTTTAAACGAATAAAATCATTTGAAGGTAATATATGTAAATAAACTATGTATAATAAATAATCATAAAAGTTTTTCCTTTAAGAATAACAAGAACTTAGATTTTATCAAACCCATGTACAAAAATGCATATCTTTTCAGAAGGAGGTGCAAGGGCTGGAGAAATTACAAATGCCATTTTGTTTTTGATCGCCAAAGATAATCTGCCGTTTCAGACCGTGGATAAAGAAGGTTTCAAGAATCTTATGAGAACAATTGTTCCATTATATTCTGTACCAGGAAGAAAATCGATTACCCAAAAAATGGAAGAAAAATACTATTACCTATCAGCATGTGAAAAACAGAAATTAAAAACAATTGATTACTTTTCGATAACTGCTGATATCTGGACTGATGTGCTCAATACAGTTAGTTATTTGGGGATAACTGCACATTATGTATTTGAAAAAGAATTGAAATCTACGGCGATTGGAGTAACTGAATTAACAGAGCGACACACCTCTGATGTCATAGGAAAATGGATGAAAAATATAATAGAGGAGTGGCACATCAGTGATCAAAAAATAGTTGTTTTCGTAACTGATAACGGATCGAATATTAAGAAAGCAGTTAAAGACACATTTGGCGCTACCAGACATATTTCTTGTTTCGCGCATTCTATAAATTTAGTTGCCCAGAACACCATGAACTTTCCAGATGCAATATCGGTATGCACAAAAGTTAAAAAAATTGTCTCCTTTTTTAAACATTCTATTATTGCTATGGATGAGTTACGGAAACTCACTGACCTAAAATTAATACAAAGCATTGATACACGTTGGAATTCAACCTTCGCTATGTTACAACGTTTCATTTTACTTTATAAAGAAGTTGGAACGATTTTATTAAATATGCCGGATTCATCTGTTGAAATGTTGAGTGCAACTGAATTGCAACTGATACAGGAAATTATAATTGTATTAAGTCCACTGGAAAAAGTGACGACAGAAGTATCTGGGGAACGGTTCGTTACGGCCAGCAAAATAATTCCCTTGATTAATTGTTTGAAAAACAAAACGCAATCAATTCGCGAGAGTCTGAAAACGACAGTTGCACTGTCTTTAAATGATCGACTCCAACAATCCATTTCGACACGATTCGGTCAAATAGAGAGTAATTCCATCATGGCGGTTTCAACGATCTTAGATCCCCGATTTAAAAAATTACATTTCAATCAGAATTTAGCCTGTGCAAATGCGATAAATCGTATTGGTAAATTGATGAAACAAATTGTTGGGAAGAAAGATATAAGTACTGAAACTAATTCCGGAACACATACAAGACTTATTGATAATGATGATCAGGACTTATGGTCTTTTCACGATAATCTTGTTCAAAATACAACTATAAATGCCGGGGAATCGCATCAAGACGACGTGATGCCGACGGATTTAAAGCATTACCTGAATCAACCTATGATGAAACGCAAGGAAAATCCTATGAATTATTGGTTGAAGCAATGTGAAACAATTTACCCAACGCTCAGCATTATTGCCAAAAAATATTTAGGAATTGTTGCTACATCGGTACCTTCCGAAAGATTATTTTCCAAGGCTGGCAATATTTTAACTCAGAACAGAAGCAAGCTATTGCCTAATCATTTACAAAATTTATTATTTTTAAATTCATTGTCAATAGAAGATTGGCAATTGAAAGTAGGATAATTTCATAAAATTTTGCATAAAACACTGATCTCTAAATCACTCATATTTTTTATATTTTTTATATTTTTATATTTTATTTCATGAAGTTTATTGTATAAAGTTTGGGTTTAAACAGAGTATAACGCAGATAGCTTTGTTTTCTACGAAGTATTTATTTTAATGTTACAAAAGAAGATATTTTATTTAATTTAAATAGACCGCTAGCATATGTACCAATGTGGGGACGCCTCGCCTGCCTCATTACGCTCAATGTACAACAATAGCGTTATTATTACCAATACATCTAGTATATATATATATATATTATATAAAATAAGTATATTTTGAACTTGAAAATGTAACCGAGTTCGTGGATTCGTTATTGTGAGCCTAGGCTTTTTTTCAATAAACTCAAATTCAAATTTATTAGTTGCTATTTAATATGCATATATTAAAAACTTAATAATTTTTTAGGATTTTTAGATCGATTCTTGCAAAATCGATTCTTTGGTGTCAGGTTTTTAACAGAATCGATTCTCATGATTCGATTCAGAAACGATTCCGAAAATCGATCTTTTAATGTGAATCGAACATCCCTACCCATGATATGTGCCAATCATAGATACTTCATTGCATCCCGCAATGCAGGCTAAAATCGGGTAGACTTGACTTTTGGAACTTTTACAAAGCGGTAAACCGTCCACATTGATATTGATAAAAATTGTGTTGTTTTCGATATGGGATAAATCTACGGACTGAACGAGTTTTAAAACGCTGGATTCTAAACCAAAATGGTAATACTGACCTGGATCGACACTGTTACGAGCCGGGGCTGCGGCAACCAGTGATGCCAGAATGAGGACGGGTCCTCTCGAGAATTTCCCCCACCACGCATGCACACTATGCCGGAGTGGCGTGTCCGAGCTCACGGATCGGAGCTCCGGCATTGTGTGCATGCGTGGTGGGGGAAATTCTCGAGAGGACCCGTCCTCATTCTGGCATCACTGGCGGCAACGCGAGAGGCCGGCGAGAAGGGTATTTCCCAAGGAATATGGTTTATGAGTTTGTTAGTTAGGTGCGCGGACGAACCTGATGCGAAATCAGGGAGCCGCTAGGATTATTGACGGCGAGGACGAACCTGATGCGAAATCAGGGAGCCTCTAGGAATGGAGTCACACGCGGACGAACCTGATTTGTAATCAGGGAGCCGCAGGAAGGTGAAACGTCGTGAACGAACCCGATGCGAAATCGGGGAGTCACTAGGATAAAGTTCACAGACGAACCTGGTGCGAAACCAGGGAGCTGTTAGGAGGTTGGTAGATTTACAGACGAACCTGATGCGAAATCAGGGAGCTGTAGGATACGGACGAACCTGATGCTAAATCAGGGAGCCGTAGGAGGGTGAGGTTTCGTGGACGAACCCGATGCGAAATCGGGGAGCCACTGGGTTGGTGAAGATTCCTTATTTTGGATGAAAGGTTGCGAACGAACCTGATGCAAGATCAGGGAGTCGCGGGAAATGTTAGTAATGCCTCGTAACTCTTAATTAATATTTGATACAACTCGAGCGGTAAAGTTGTATCAGTGGGTGAGTGCTACTAATATTATAAGGATCGCTGGGTAAAAGATGGGTTTAACGATTCTACTCGATTTACACGTGAACACCATTCGTATATTCAATAATCAGTTATTGTACAAATGTAAGTGTCGCGATTAAATAATTAAATAAAGTGTGTAAGTTACCACTAGCTGCACGGTGTTGCCGCACTGGCGATGCGGGGCGTAAGAGTGGCTATTTCGAAGTGCCAAATAGAATATAAACCGGACTCGCGGATTCTATGAGGTTAACTATGATTCTGACGGAGACTTTAGCTCGATCTAACTGAATATAACCAACTCTGTACGAGCGTGACACGACGTTACTCTACGCGTGACTGTACTGCTTTTAACCAACGAGGGTTGAAACCAAAGGGTTTATATAGTCCCAAAATGAGTGGGGATTCATTAGAAATCTCCATATAAGGAAATCCTTTGGGGTCGTCGTCGTGTCACTCCCGTTCCCATGGTCGTATTCCAGATGGTCGAGATCAGGACCCCCTTAGTGATATGTGATAAACAAAAAGGCTCTTAGGGCGTTTTCCCTTCGCAGACGCGAGCTCGAAAAATTGTTGAGAGCGGCGTATGGGAAAATTCCACATACGTAACAACACATTTAATCTGTACATTCCTGGGAGTTTTTAAAAGAGTCCTGGCATCCGCGGGTAAATGACTTGAAATTGATCTCTTTAAAAAGGGTAATAAATCGTTAATGGCTTTATGAGTAATATTATGTTTTATAGCCCACTCTGCTAATGAATTGGATAAATTGGGACTATCGGTGGTCTTAGAATTTCCGAATGTGGCGAAATTTTCAATTTCTTCCACATTCTCACGGAATCTTACATCATTCTGAGTGATATTAACAGAAGGTTGAGAATTAATGCCAGGTGAAATGGTATTTGTAGTGGTACTGAGATTGGAAGATGTTGATTGAGAAACTGATTGTGAACAATTAGTGCCAGGTGGGAGTGAATGTGGGAAAGTAGCATCTGATGGTGTTGTGGCTCGGATTTCCTGAAGGGAACTATTTTGAGATCTCTTGGCACGCATATAGTACTTCTGTAATTTTATTTTGCCAGTCATTATTGCGGTAAAAAAGGAAATAGATAGAACTGATTGTATAGTTGGGAAGAGGATAGCGTAATGGAAGAAAATGGATATAAAACTTACGTGTAATAAAAGCGACCCTTGTATATCCTTGAATGTTAAAGAAACACAACACTTTGTAAAACTAAATAAATGTACGTCGTTTAAAATGTCACGCTTTACCTTCGACGGTTCAGCTGTAACTACCGTGTCGCTTGCAGTGATACCAGAATCGGGGGTTTTCGCCCACGGGCGCTACCCCCACTCCACGACCAAACGTACCCCCCCCCCTCCCCTCCTAGCGCCTGTACCGCACCAATCAAGCATACCCGTCCCTCCACCTGGCCGGCCGCGGCGCGGCGCTCTCCTGCGAGAATTCGTTTTCCTGACATCGAATAAAAAAATATAAAAAAAAATTTATGTTAAACGATTTTATTAAAAATGCGCTAAAAACTAAAAAATGATTCTTTTCTTGTACTGCAATTTCGATGGTGTTTTTTCACTTTAAATAAACTCGACGAGCAGGATATGTCGAAACAGAATATGAATCAATTTAATACAGGATCGAGCGACGAAATGAATTTGTTGTGACATATCCTGCTCCACGATTTTATTTAAAGTGAAAAAACTCCATCGAAACTGCAGTACAAGAAAATAATTATTTTTTAGTTTGTAGTGCATTTTTAATAAAATCATTTAACATAAAATTTTTTTATATATATTTTTTATTTTCTAGGGTTTAGTGTTTATGAGTTTCCCCTCAACTCGATCGCAAGGGTTGAGGAATTAGATGAAATTTTGCAAGATGAGCAAAATTTTTAAGATGCACGCCCCAGTGGCAGCAGCAGCAGCAACGCTACTGATGGGTACTTAAAAACCATAATAGAACAAAACCGTACAATAATACAACAAAATAATTTGCTCATCACATTATTGATAGAAACGATGGAAAATAAACCAATTGCACCTATGGTTGTTAAAAAACAACCATTTCTTCTCAAGTTTCAAAATTTGAACTTTCCAATAAACTCTGTTGAGAAGGTGAAAGAACTGGAAGAAATATAATAAAATGAATATAATTTCCAAGACGCAGTAAGCAAAATATCATTGTTAATATTATAACGAAGCACCGCTCGGTTAAATTAAAATGAGTTTATGTTATTCTTCAATCTAGTAGTTCGATGTATGTTTCTACATATTTACAGTATTTCCTCGCTGTAGGCTCGCTGGTCGGGACCGGCGTTGAACCCACATCCTGAATAGCGCCCTAATTCCGAGTGTTCGTTTCTCGCTTCTTTCTGGCCGAAGGGTGGAGCGAGATGGAACGCTTTGCGTGCGCGGCGAGTGTGCGCGACGGGCGCGAACCCTCAGATGGAATCGTGCCTGCGTCAAAATTTTGCGAAACGGTTCCCGTGCTCACACGTGGGCACATGACCATTGCGCACGCCCGTCGCGCACGCAAAGGACGCAGTGTCACGGCGTCCGAAAGACGGAGCGAGACAAAACATCAACGCGTCGTTTGTCTCGTACCGCCCTTGCTCGCTTCCAGTGCCTCTCGCTCGCTCTCGTTCCATCTCGCTCTCGCCTTCGCCGGACAAGAGTGAGACAGAAGTGGTGGGGATAGCGAAAAACCCACATCGTGTACACCAAACCGAGTCCACAATGAGACAATACTGTAGTCGGGTCCAGACCTGAATGAGTATACGCTGAGCAGGCTGAACGCGCACGAATATTCTGACGTGGACGGGTGAAACGGTAGCCAGGGCCGCATGCTTCTACGTCGGAAAAGGGGAGCGTGAACGCATATGCTAGTGTGGACGTGTCATTCGTGGTGTCATCGGCGCATGCGACCCGACTCGCGAATGCCGGCGAAGGCACATGGCCTGAGCCGACCGTTGTCGGTTTTCTTCCACACGTCAAAGGGAGTTTGGAGTGCATTGCGTTCAGCGTGAAAGATAGAGGCAGAGATGTGATACTTTTCTAAAATCTTCGATGTCTCGGATTTTCATGATATTGAAATACATATGTGGTAGTCCATATGAAATTAGGGAGGGTTAAGTCCTCATTTTTGCAGATTCGAAATTGTTTAAAAAATACAAATTTTCAAAGTTCCCTGCTTTCGGTGATTTTTACGAAACCCGCCTACAGAAATTAATTTTAATGAGCTACATTATTGAAGGCATAGGCTTGCGTCTTTTTTTTTAATCGTGAAGGATGGATCTATGTGAATAAATTTAATCCATTGCTAATATTGTCATAAACAGATAATCAAAAATTTAAAAATTACATTTTGATTAATAATAATGCAATTAACATATGATAGACTTTAAAGCTCTATTTTACTGAATAATTTGTCTTTCTTTTCTTCACTACACCCTGCATTGTTCTTAATTCATACAGCCTGACCGACTCGCTGTTGTGTTAAAAAATCACACGAGATTACTCGCGGGGGGCAGCAATACGCCTCGTGGAGGGACGCAGGTAGAAAATGGGGTGTCCGCTGACTGCGCGTGATCCCAACTGTGACGTCTTCCCTGCGAATTGGAGACTGATCCCTTATCTCAGAATTGCAATATCAAAACAAAAGGAGGGACTGACATGTGCGCTGCGAGAAAACGTGAGCCATAAAGAGAAAATATTACTATGAAGAGGTGAAAGCGTTGCGTCTGCAACGAATGCAGGTCCGATTGGTCATAATATAATCTCCCCCCTACGCCTCACCCTTTCTCGCAGTGCATACGCCTATACCTGACCTGTTTTTGTTTTGATACTTCGATAATTCGTCGTTATTGTCCCGTTTTTACCATGTGTAGTACACCCGGTGACTATCCCCACCATTTCTTGGAATCCTTCGGTCGAGAGTGAGAGAACGAAAGAGTCGACGGGAACTTCGTGTCAACTGTTTCATTCCCTTTCGCTCGCTCTGCGGAATTCTCAATCGCGGCATTGACCGCACGGAATAGTGTCCGCATCGCTTCGTACGCCCGCTGCCAGCCCCGTTCGTCGGGTTTATTATGACGAATTACTGTATCGGAGCGCGTGATTACTCGAAAGATATCGGATCCGTCTTCAATTTGAAGGGAAGACGACGCAGGCGGGAACCAGGCGTCCTTCCAGCCTGCAGGTGGCGAATTGCTGGTGGACAATACTTTTTAATTGCTATATTGGTGACATCTTTTTCATATGCATAAAAGTAATTGTAGTTTTAATATAATTATGAAACACACATTGGGAACACCGTTCCTCGAAAAGGGAAATGCCTCATCTAGTTGCGCTAAGTTCGCGGTTTATGGCCGTATTGTCCCGCGAGTCGGCGTCGCGATTAACAACAGTACCTACGTGCGGGTCCGAAGACATCGTACGTACTATCCGGCGACAGAGCAATATACGGATTAACAAGGACTGAACGATGTCTAAAATTCTTAAAGACCCCATAAAATTGATTCCCCTTTAGAAATCTGGCAAACAGAGGTTGTCGAAACGTTCTTGAAGAAATAATAAATTACCCATCGTAAAGAATGAATGAATTTTTGCCTGGCTCTGAGCCCGCTTTTATCTCGACGCACGTGAGAAGAATGCCACCAATATAGCAACTACAAAGTATTATCCACTATCAATACGCCTCCTGCAGAGACAGAGGAAGAAAATGGATTATCCGCTGACTGCACGTGGTTGAAATTAAAGACGGATCCCTTAAGACTTAGCCTGCGTACGGTATTGAAAGAGGGCACGTGAGACTAAACATACGCTGCTGTATCCGTGAGAACAGGGTGTTAATAATTCTTCAGTTAGACAGTCAGAAACGAAGTTATACATATACACGTTGCACTTGAGTCGTTGAGCTTTGGGCCGTATGCAGCCATGTAAACTCTGCCGCCCGTAAACGTATCGTCGCTGTGGCCGTATTCTTACACCCTCGCGTAAAGACACGGTTAAACACGTGTAAGGCGCGTTGCAGAAGACCCTTGAAGGGTCGATTTCAATGTGTCGGCGCGCCCATGAATGACCGCGTGCCGTAAGAAACGTATGGACAGACAACAAAGGCATTTGCGCGCGTTGCAAATCTTTAACCTTGCCTTTATAATCTAAACGCTTTTCCTGCACGTTTGTAAAGTTACGTATCGTATTCTCTTACCTTCGTTTCGCGTACACGTTGTTCCTGTCCGTCTGCCATCGACTGATCACGAACGCAATCGCGTGGCGTCGATCAGCTACTTCACCGGTAACCGATTTAGATCCCCACAATTAAGGCTGCCGTCTCAAGTTTGTTATGGTCCGAATCGATCGAAGCGTCCCCAGTAAACAAACGGAGCCTAATGAAACTACTGCGATCGATAAAAAGAATTTGTACAGCGATGACATCTTTAGGTACTTTGGGTAGACGAATTTTTTATGCTTAGTTGCCACATGTTCTGTACTCTCCGCCTCTGCCGCGCTGTTGCCACAGAGTTCTCTTTTCATCGAGAAATCATGAAGGAATACAGCACGAGAGCTGCGTCTAGCGTCAGAGCCTCCCTGAACGTAGCAATAATGAAAGATAGAGAGGTCCGGGAGTGTAAGAAGGAAAGATGGAAAAATACCAAACATGACACATTTTGAACTATCATTATTAACGATATTACACATAAAATTTATTGGCAGAATTGAAAGCCCGTTTCGTTTAAAGTAGTCCGATTTAAATTATTTCCTGTCAATTTAATCGGCAGAATCACTTTCAATAATGAAACAATAATAATTAGCGTCTCAATATCCCTTCTAAACTTCGCAATTCTTATTATCTTCTCTCATTCTGTGCAATATTTATGTTTACTTAATTTTGGCGCATAGTTGTAAAATCTTCTGCTCTCTCTCTCTGTCTCTGCCGCGCTGTTGCCACAGAGTTCTCTCTTTCTATCGAGAAGTCTTGAAGGATATGGCACGAGAGCTGCGTCTAGCGACAGAACCTCGTTGAACGTAAAAGAGGATAGCAGTAATGAAAGGTAGAGAGGTTCAGGAGTGAAGTCAGGAAATATTTTTATCATACGTAGAAGGATCGGAATATTTACAATAATATTTTTTTTTCTTAAAAAAAAATGTGTTACCCGTGGGGGGGGGGGCGTGAACTGGTGACCTCACGCTTATTAGCCGAGACCGATACGCACTAGCCAATGGCCTCGCTATTTATTGGTAATTGCTTTTTATCAAAGAATATGTGATCTCGGCATTTTTTCAAAGTCGATTTTCTCGAATTTGGATGGGAAACAGCATAAATCATTTCTGAAGCCAGTCCTGCAGGTCTCCTTGTAAGGCTTGTCACTTTCAATAAAATCGTGGGGCACGATATTTCATAACAGGGTATGAATCATTTACTTCAACTTCTGGTTGCACATGGTGCTCTGCGATTTCATTTAGTGAATTATTTAAAGTGATATTAACACCATCAAAATTATAATACAAGAAAATAATTATTTTTTAGTTTTTAGTGCATTTTTAATAAAATCGTTTCATAAAAAATTATTTTTTATATATTTTTTATTTTCTAGTTTTTAGTATTTGTGGATTTCTATTTCACAGCTCAGACTTTTTTATATAGTTTAACAGTTTGCACGCTATAGTGCTAAAGTCACTAAAAAATAATCCTTTTCTTGTACTACAATTTCGATGGTGATATACTACGAACGGCTGCAAGGCGGATCACTTTGAGATTTAGTATCTGAGATTTAGTTCAAATTGAAACACGTTATAGTGCATGTGAAAATATAAGGGGTTCAAGTTGTCACATTTTGTCACATTCAAAATTGTTTTATAAATACAGACCCTCAAAGTATTCAACTTTCATCGATTTTTTGAAAATTACCTTTCGAATTTGGCAAAATGATTATTTAAATCCTCGTTATTTTCACATGGACTCTAACATATTTCGATTTGAACAGAATCCCCAGGACGACGGGGAGGAAATAGCCGTGGGTGAACAACATTTATATTTACTCATAAAAAATATATTAAAATGATTGGGATTGTTTATGTTGTTTGTTTTGATAGAATGTAAAACTTCCACATTTGCTATCGTATCGTCATGAACGTTTCAATAACATACTCCTGAGATTTTCCAGATGAAAATAAACTTAAACACAGTATAAATCAGATTATTTTTAACATTTTTAGATTAGAATTTAGATTCACTTTTATTTTCAGTCACGAATAATAAGCTTTCTATTAAAAAATGTTTTTCACTAATACTTTTTCAAACACCGTATTAGTCAAAAACATTTTTTTAATAAAAAGCTTATTATTTGTGACTGAAAATAAAAGTGTCAAATATTGGTACACTGTCAACAACGAGTACAGTTATCTTTTATTGGAGTTTATCAAGATATTATCTTTGTCCGTCTCTGCTCTCCAGCCGCTTCGCCGTGATTCATTCAAGCCTCCGTAACGACAAAATAGTAATAGGAGAAATGCGGCAACAGCGCGATTTGACTCTCGATACGTCTCGGCAACTATGTATTTTCTACATTTATCGGCTAGCTTGGACTTCCACCGATTCTGATGGTACATGGCCCGAATATACCATCAACGCCGGTGACGGAGAATCCTTGAAGCATATTTCTGTCATTTCTCGAGTCTGCCTCAGTACACGAGTTATAAATTCATTATTATTTCCACGTACGGTGGTTATTAGCGTTCAAACGCACCAGACCCGCCTGCACGAATGTCTACTGGAGGCAACTATACCCGCAAAAGCTTCCTTCTTGCGGATTTCAGGGCGTAAGTTGTAATTTACGGTGTGTTTACTACATCACTTATACGTATACGCTGGTGCTACGGGGCTCGAATGTACCACCAGCGCTGGTGACGGAGAAGTCTTGAAGCTTCATTCTGTCAGTTTCCGAGTCATAAATTCATTATTATTTCAATGTACGGTGCTTATTAGCGTTCAAACGTACCAGACCCGTCTGCACGGATGTATACTGGAGGCAACTATACCCGCAAAAACTTCCTTTTGGCCGATTCCAGGACGAAAGTTGTAATATACGATTTGTTTACTACACGCGTGTATGTACACGCAAAATTTAGCTTGTGTGAGCGTACGCACACATTCAAGGCCCGCTGAGACGGCAGCCTTAACGTTTGACACCGAAAGCCACTGGCGACCGCAATTCAACTACTTTACGACACACTTTATTGTAAAAGATACACTTTGCAGTCGGCTCGATCTGATCGTTAACCGCTTTCTGCAGAGTGCCGATTCTCCTTCCGGCCGTTAGGTACATCAGCTCTCTCTCTCTCTCTCTCTCTCTCTCTCTCTCTCTCTCTCTCTCTATATCTCTCTCTCTCTCTCTCCCGCTTCTCACGCGCTAGTAATCTTCTATCTACGGAGTGATCGGGCAAACGTGTATTGTCGCTGATTGATTGCCGTCATTTGTGGTAAAATTGCGGAAGTTACCAGAGAAAGAAACTATAAATTAAGAAAATTAAAAAACCCGACTGCTTAAAAAAACATTAAAAAAATTAAATTAATAAAATGACAAAAACGAGACTTAATTTATTTATACATGGTATATTAATTATCATAAATAGGATAATAATAAGATGACAATTTAAAATAACTCATTTGGCTGCAGGCGGAGGCCTTAAATATTTTGATGCAATATATAAAATATTTAAGGCTGCCGTCTCAGCGGGCCTTGAATGTGTGCGTACGCTCACACAAGCTAAATTTTGCGTGTACATACACGCGTGTAATAAACAAATCGTATATTACAACTTTCGTCCTGGAATCGGCCAAAAGGAAGTTTTTGCGGGTATAGTTGCCTCCAGTATACATCCGTGCAGACGGGTCTGGTACGTTTGAACGCTAATAAGCACCGTACATTGAAATAATAATGAATTTATGACTCGGAAACTGACAGAATGAAGCTTCAAGACTTCTCCGTCACCAGCGCTGGTGGTACATTCGAGCCCCGTAGCACCAGCGTATACGTATAAGTGATGTAGTAAACACACCGTAAATTACAACTTACGCCCTGAAATCCGCAAGAAGGAAGCTTTTGCGGGTATAGTTGCCTCCAGTAGACATTCGTGCAGGCGGGTCTGGTGCGTTTGAACGCTAATAACCACCGTACGTGGAAATAATAATGAATTTATAACTCGTGTACTGAGGCAGACTCGAGAAATGACAGAAATATGCTTCAAGGATTCTCCGTCACCGGCGTTGATGGTATATTCGGGCCATGTACCATCAGAATCGGTGGAAGTCCAAGCTAGCCGATAAATGTAGAAAATACATAGTTGCCGAGACGTATCGAGAGTCAAATCGCGCTGTTGCCGCATTTCTCCTATTACTATTTTGTCGTTACGGAGGCTTGAATGAATCACGGCGAAGCGGCTGGAGAGCAGAGACGGACAAAGATAATATCTTGATAAACTCCAATAAAAGATAACTGTACTCGTTGTTGACAGTGTACCAATATTTGACACTTTTATTTTCAGTCACAAATAATAAGCTTTTTATTAAAAAAATGTTTTTGACTAATACGGTGTTTGAAAAAGTATTAGTGAAAAACATTTTTTAATAGAAAGCTTATTATTCGTGACTGAAAATAAAAGTGAATCTAAATTCTAATCTAAAAATGTTAAAAATAATCTGATTTATACTGTGTTTAAGTTTATTTTCATCTGGAAAATCTCAGGAGTATGTTATTGAAACGTTCATGACGATACGATAGCAAATGTGGAAGTTTTACATTCTATCAAAACAAACAACATAAACAATCCCAATCATTTTAATATATTTTTTATGAGTAAATATAAATGTTGTTCACCCACGGCTATTTCCTCCCCGTCGTCCTGGGGATTTTGTTCAAATCGAAATATGTTAGAGTCCATGTGAAAATAACGAGGATTTAAATAATCATTTTGCCAAATTCGAAAGGTAATTTTCAAAAAATCGATGAAAGTTGAATACTTTGAGGGTCTGTATTTATAAAACAATTTTGAATGTGACAAAATGTGACAACTTGAACCCCTTATCCCATACAGCACACTCTGTTACCCGAAGGTAGCAGGAAGGTTCCATGGGGGTTGCCGTGGAATGTTCCCTCGGTGAGGACATAGGAACCTTCCTGGAACATTCCAGCCATGTTGCGGTGGAACATTCCACATGGAATCTTCCTGGCAGCTTCATGGAACGTTCCGGTCATTCTGTGGGAATGCTCGGGGAACGTTCCGGTCATTCTCTGGGAATGCTCACGGAACGTTCCAGTCATTCTCTGGGAATGCTCACGGAGCCTTCAGGACATTCTCTGGGAATGCTCACGGAGCCTTCAGGACATTCTCTGGGAATGCTGACGGAGCCTTCAGGACATTCTCTGGGAATGCTCACGGAGCCTTCAGGACATTCTCTGGGAATGCTCACGGAGCCTTCAGGACATTCTCTGGGAATGCTCACGGAGCCTTCAGGACATTCTCTGGGAATGCTCACGGAGCCTTCAGGACATTCTCTGGGAATGCTCACGGAGCCTTCAGGACATTCTCTGGGAATGCTCACGGAGCCTTCAGGACATTCTCTGGGAATGCTCACGGAGCCTTCAGGACATTCTCTGGGAATGCTCACGGAATTGTTCGCAGATTTTACAACAAAGGTTCCAGAATTGATTCTTGTATCGACTTTTCCCTAATTGCTATCAATAATAATTATTGTAGGTCCAGATTACTGTATATGTACATATTTTTTTACAAAAAAATCAGCATACTGTAAATCTTTTTTAGTGGTCGTTGATTGAACATTTGGATCATAATGTAGCAAGATTGTTTTTAACCGACTTTAAAAAGGAGGAGGTTATGTATTCGACCCGTACGTATGTTTTTTTTTATGTTTGTCCCCTCATAACTCCTCAGCATATGGACCGATTTTGATAATCTTTTTTTTATTCGAAAGAGGATGGTGCCCCGTTGGTCCCATCCTACGCGGAATCAATATTGGCCCAATATTTTGCCAGTTGTGGTTAATAATAAAGACTATTGTCACTTAATTATTATTAGTTTATGCACGTATGCGCATATCTCCTCAGCATGTTGTGTCAATATATATACACAACTAAAATGTTAAAAATAAAAAAATTTAAACAAATTAAAACTGACTTAAAAAAAAATATAAATAAAAAGTAAAAAATAATTTTTTCCCTTACTCAATCTACGACTCTCATATTTTTTAAGTCGGCGCCAGATTTACACAGTGCAAATGATGAGGCACCGACTTAAAAAATATGAGAGTCGTAGATTGAGTAAGGGAAAAAATTATTTTTTACTTTTTTTTTTTAAGTCGGTTTTAATTTTTTTTAAATTTTTTCACATTTCAAAATTTTTAACGCGACTACGTGGTTTTGAAGAGGACAACCTCGAAATTCGTCACAATTAAGATTGTTATTTAAAGCTTTCTTGTTATTCAACTAATTTTTGGTGGGATTATGTGTTGAGGTGCGTATTGGAAGTGTACCAAATTTTATTTTGATAAAAACAACGAAGAAGAAACAAAAATAAAATTGAATTCGACGAAGGCGGCTTGTAATATTTGTTACAATTCATTAAAATATATATGTGTGTGAAATAGTTTCGATGTAACATAAATAAAGATTTTATAACTATTAAAGGGTATAGCCGGTTAAGATGGTCATGTTACGCGCCGCGGGCTTTAGTGTTCGAGCGGCACGTTTTATACAAGCAAATTCGGACTAGGGATATCCCACAGTCGTTAGACTATCGGAAGTTGCTGTATTGAATGTTTTCGTAAGAAAAGCAAGGAGGCTCGCCGCGCTTGTAACAGTCAATTTTTTTATATTTTAAATGTCTAAGTACCTTATCAGATGGATAAGGGGTAGATTTTGGGATCGTTGGTGCTCTAGTCCCGTACGGGTCTTTTCAATGGAATCAGACAGGTGATTAATGAGTATAATTTAATGGATAATAAAGCTTTAATGATTAAATACTGAATGAAAGCAAAAACATAACAATGAAATAATAAAGTATGGAGAATTTCAACATATCATTGTAAATGGAGACAACTCCTGACTAGGGGAATCCCACAATCGATTGATTGTCAGAAATTGTCGTTAAACACCCAGTAATTTTAACAGAGATAAACGAAATGTACAGAAGAGGTAAAGGGTGCAACTCACCAGACAGTCACAGTAATGTAAATGACAATATAACTTGGATTCTGTTTCCTTTTTGGATTTTGGATAATTCTGATAGCCGGTATACCTAAATCAGAAAAGAGGATGAAACGCGAACACGCACACACTTGATTGTAGATAAAACACACGCAAATTGAATTATAACATGGAACACAATTTGAAGTTAGAATAAATCGTTTAAAAGAATAAGTTATTTCACAGAGTTTAGTATAAGAAGTGTTTCAAAAATTAATAAAAAGAATTGTTTCGGAAAGTTAATAAATGATTTTGTTTCGCAAAGTCGAGTCTTTCACGCGGATTCACTATAACCCGGGAACTCTAGCTCTAAGACACTTGCGGACCCAGCGACACGAACCTCACGATTTATCGCCACAGAGTGTCGCAGCTTCACGCTCTCGGCAGCGACCAGAGTGGGTCCGTACCGAAAATGCTTACGCTGCATTTTATCGCTCGGCCGCGTTACCATGGGCCCGTCTACTTTACGAGGCGGTGTGTGTGTGTATGCTCACGTTCATCCATCAGATTCCCGATTCCAATACATGATTAATCTCTACGGAACATTCGTACACACAGGAAAACATGACATCCCACATCTCGAAAACCATACAATTTCGCACGGCTGAGGGCCGCTCTCTCAATGTGCATAATTTCATATACACAATTTCTGACTAGGGGAATCCCACAGTCGTTGGACTATCAGAAATTGTGTTGGGTATTCAATTTTAACAACAATTTTTAATTAGTTAATAATTCACGCAAGCGACAAAACCGTGGGAAGGCGCGGTTCCCTGCACCGGATGTAGAGTATACAATTCTGTCAGTCTTCTGAGAAATGATCCAGTCTGCGCATTCCCGCTGTAGCCGTTACTGATTATGTTACAATGTTTAACGCGGCGGTCAGAGGTGTTCTCAACGAGGGTTCTCCCACAATGCTGCAAGGCATTGTTGAAACGCACCCCTGCCGCTTACACAGGACGGATTCGGTACAGAAGGAGAATCACTGGGTCTTTTCGAACGCGACTCTCTGGTGAGATCGCCGCTGCGTCGGCACCGCCTTATCTGTATCGCGGGACGGCAATACGTCGAAACGACGACGCTCCAAGAAAGGGATTTTGTTCTATCAAAAATAATATTAATTAATGGGCAGGAGTATGATCAACGAGGGTTTTCCCATAACGCTAGGCGTTGTTGATTCATACCCTGACCAAAAAGAAAAATTTTACGTTCCGAACGTAACAGTCAAATGTGGCCCTGAACCGAAGCGCTTGCGGTGAGCATAAGAACCATTTCGCAAAATCTTGACGCAGACCCGACTCAAGTCTTTTTTGCGCCCTAGGCGAACTTGTCAAATTCCGCCCTTTATTATAATACATTTATTACAGATTATTTATGAGTTTACTCTGTAAACTTAGGCAACTGCTAGGGCGTAAGGTTGACAAGAGGTGCAAAATAATATTTTCATTGCTGCTATTGTTGAAAATAAACTTTAAAATAAAATATAACAAATTGTACTGCAACTGTTTTAAACTACAAATAACAATTCAGAGTAAGGTCATCAATAAACTCAAATAAATGCATTACAATAAAGGGCTCAATTGGATAAGTTCTGCGAGGACGCAAAAAATACTCGTGCCGTGCCTGGCTATCTGACCGTCGCGCGCATGCGTCGAGCAGTCTGAAGGCACAACGCCGGTGCCGACCAGCGAGCCCTCAGGGAGACGATACTGTATATGTATTTTTTCGATTTCTAGTAGAGGTCCTTATTTCACGTGTATTTACATACACGTGTACACGTGTAGTAAACGTATCCGAACTTGAATCCGTGTAATTTTTAATACACGGATACCCGTGTAGTTCTGTTCACGGATATCCGTGTATATAGTTCTGTTCACGGGCAACGTGAACGTTGCCATGCCGACGTGACAACAAAGTATGTATTTCTATTTAGTTGTATTTTACGAGGCGGTATTTGGCGACCATACATCCGTGTACTTATAATCCATGTACACGTGTATTAAGAACACGGATTTTTAATTCCTTAATACACGTTACACGTGTCCCGTGTAAGTACACGTGTATTTAGACACACGTGAAAAGCCACGACCTCTAATTTCTAGCTATATGACAATGAGCAATATTTATATATAAATGTTTTAAAACATATTAAAAATATTTTAATACTTGACAAGTCTTGTTAGGTAAGTATCCTGCCAATTACAGCATTATTTAGCTTATGAATTTTGGAAACAAGAGAGAGTTGTATGATCTACAATAAGAGGCGAAATAATTACAAAACAACACACGATTGTTGCTGCAATCCATCCACCATTGTTAAAGATAAGAGATTAGAAAACCAATTTAATATAAGATTAATTTAGTTTAGGAAATGTTACAACAATACTGTAATATTGACGGCATACTTGACCAGAGAAACGGTGGCATCAAAATCTTCTCAAGTCATTTTTATGTATATTTCAAGTATTAAAATATTTGTAATATGTTTTTAAAACATTTGTATATAAATATTGATCATTGCCATATAGCTAGAAATCGAGAAAGTACATAATTAATGTGAAAAAAATATAAACCTATCGGGGGGGGAGGGGGGGGGGGTGATTTAAAGTTCCGAGGCTCGAATCTACGTTCCAAAAGTTCATAACGATTCAACAGTCGGACACTTTACCGCTGCGCCATTGACGCCATTGAAAACATAATAGACATTTTAGACTGTAACGGTACAGCATGTTTAGTTCGTTTGACTCCTACGCTGTTTTGCTGCATGTAAAGACATTGAAGATTGCATGAAAGGCTTATTCCATAAAGTATATACTTAAGTTCGACCTATTAGTTACTCTGACACGGAAAAAACGGCGAAAAAATCGGTTTTTAATTTTTTTAATTGCGGCGCACGAATTTGAAAAATCTGGAAAAAATTCACGATAATAGTAACAATGACACGAACTTACAGTAAAAATATAATTATAGTACTAAGACTGCTTCGATACACAACCGGCAATTTTCACAATTTTTTGCCGTTTTTATTTTTCACAGCTTGGTTTTTCAATTTAAAAATGTGAAACGATTCCGTAACATGTGCACCGATAACAGATACGCCTCTGAATTTTTTCAAAATTTTTCATCTGCTGGTATAGAACCTGCAAAATTCGGGAAAAACCTGATTTTCTATTTTTACTCTTTACTACCCCCTGGGTCGAGATACAAAGTTGAAACTTCGCATAAATCGTTCTTTCTTTATAACCTTTGGAATAGCTGTTCGTGATTTGAATTCAGTTTAGGGGCACATTTGACCATCTTAACCGGCTATAGCCTTTTATAGGATTTAAAATATTCTCAAAAAATTGATTTACAAATATAGTTTGACAAACAAGTTTCATTATTCAGTGACAACAACATCACAAATATACGTCCTAACTGAATTAAATGAAAAAATGAGGAAGAAATATATGATTTCAGTCAGAAAATGTTTTGTACCGCGTTTCCACCCGATTTGCCCCACTGTGCGGCGACGGCGGCCACGGACACCAGGCCCGCTCATAAACAGGGCCGGTGGGAGGATGGTTGGCGCCTTCATGCAAGAAAATGTTTGGCGCCCCAAAACTTTTTGCCCCTGCTTTCTATTTAATATGTTTTGCCTTTACGGAGTACAAAAGAAAAATTACAATAACATTTTATTTATGTGGGAGCCTTTATTATTAAGCGTACGGTATAGTTTCTTACCGCCCTCTTCGGATGGGGCCCTTATGCGGCACATAACTTCCATAATGGGTTCCGTCGGCCCTGACAAATTAGTCTAGGCCCCTTGCGGACTTTTCGCAAACGACGATGACGACGAAGGGACTTTCCTAACCGAGGAAAGTCAGTCTTCGAATTACCTCCACTCGTTGCGGAGCTCGCGACGCAAAAGTGTAAACTTGTTTTAAAAAACTGTGTGACAAATGGACGATATGTCAAATGTAAGTATTAAAATTGTATACTATTAAATAGGGTGATTCTCCCGCATCGCTGAGTTTCGTTGATTTACACGCACAAAAATATGTTTGCGTACATTATTCGGTTAAAAGCAATACGTGATACTTTTTAAATATTATTTTCTCTGCAATTATAGACATTTGAAAGATCGAATATTGTACGCACATATTTTTAGCATAGATAATCATCATTATACCTATTATAAGCAGTTTGAAGAAAAGCGGGATCAAATAAAATGTTCATAAAAAATGGAATATTTCATAGAAACTGTATAGTTTGGTGGCAATTCATGTCGAAATTTTATCGAATAACTATTACCGTTTCGACACGAAAGATGTTCAATGTTGAAAATTTGCAGTTTTTTTTCAAAATCGATTTTCTCAAAAAATGAGGATGATGGCGAAAAAACGCTTTGCGGATTCGTTTTCAGGGCACTAAAACCTATAACAAACGGCCTTTCAATGTTACAAGTCCGAAAAAAGTCAAAATTTGTTGTACTGTGTAATTTTTTCTCCATGACCTAAGTTCATTTAAGCTAAAGTAAATGCAATCAGTTTCACGAAAATCGGTCAAGTAGTTACGGATAAATTCGCGGACAAATATAATATATACATAGTCAAAATTAGGTCAGTAGGTTGAGATAAGTAAATAAAGATTAACTAACAAAATGCCAACCCATTAAAACAATGTTACATGCATATATATATACATCGAACGTAGACCCTCTTCCTTTTTGAAATCGGCCAGAAATAGGGTTACGTTACGGATGAACTATCTGTATTCGCATACCAAGTTTTATAATTTTTTGAATTTCCGGGTTGCCGAACGTTCCTTGTTATAGCGAGGCGCGGCTTATTGACGGCATCGCCTTTGAGGACTCCAGCGAGAGAATCACCCTGTATGTTCATATAATCTTAGTATTTTCAATAAAATAATACATTCATTATTTCATTTGCAGCTACAGAATGCGCTTGTGAATGAGGGGAAGAGTAGCGGGACCGACGAAAGGGTACAGAAGAAGGAAGAGGAGAAAAAGCAGGAAGGAGAAGTGGCAGGAAAATTAAAAGAAGTGGAAAAAAAAATGAAAAAAGTATGTAATTATACGCAATACTAAATACTATATTCTTGTTCGTAATAATGTACCTCTGTCGAAGACGAATTGAACAATGTGCTATACGATAATATTTGATTTCACGTGAGATCTAAGGTTTATCAATATTTCCCGATTTTCAATGCAACAAAGTATACAATTTGTCTCACAAAGAGCTTCAATATTAGGAATAAAATAATATAGCATTGCATTTAATGAAATTACTGGACCGTATGTTATTCCGTTTCTGCCCGAATATTTTTGGGATTTACTATATGTACGGGTAGAAGTAGAAAATGTAATTTTTATGGTACTGTTTCAGATGCATAAAACCATGAAGCGCCTCGCGTACCAGTGCCATGCGGAAACAGGCAGAGGAGGTGCCTGGCGTTGTGGCGCCAGAAGCCAAGACGGATGGGGACAAGGAGGAAGAGGCCGGGGTGGCTATGAAGAAGGTGGAAGAGGCCGGGAGGGGTGGGTCCGAGAAGGAAGAGGCCGGGGTGGTTGGGTCCGAGAAGGAAGAGGCCGGGGTGGTTGGGGCCAAGGAGGAAGAGGCCGGGGTGGTTGGGGCCAAGGAGGAAGAGGCCGGGGGGGTGGGGCCAAGAAGGAAGAGGCCGGGGGGGTTGGGGCCAAGGAGGAAGTGGCCGAGGTGGAAATTTTTATATGATTCAAAATTTTTTTGGAAATTAGAAGAATAAAAAAAATTGTGTGTTTATAAATGTATACCATGAGTTTTATTTATGGAAAAGTACCTTTACAAACAATTTTTGTCACCGTAAACATGAAATATACAAACTTCCTTGTTATATGGGCCCTTCAGGTCCATCCCGTGCTCGCTGTCCTCGCGTCGCTTTCTTTCGAATAGACGATTCAGCGGAATCGCCTCGCGCTTAGCGGTCACGTTGCGCTGAGCCCGTAGCAACAGCCGTAGGGACAACGACCGCACTCGGCCCGGGCCCCGAATATTTCTAAATTATCGAAGCAATCGACAACTTTGGACGGGGCATTTTCACCCATTCGTGGGTATTTTTCGAGGTTCGGCCCGCAACCGAAAGACGCGGAATAGAGAGTCGCTTGGTTCAGAGACACCGTGAGCGAGCGAGCGTAACGATAGACGACAACCGTGCCGTGCGATATCTTAGAACAACTGCGAGCAACAGCTGAGACGGAGCGTCGTCTCGAGGTATGTTAATCTGATCTTATTTTCGTTAAAAATATATTTTACATTATTGTTTCTCCTTTAAATCCCGTGCATTCACTTATTCAACCCGTTCACTCCCTATCCTTCCATGGTAAGTATAGTCAAGGCGTGCTTTAACACCTTAACAGAGTAAAGAACCCCGTGAATCACCCTAACCGCTCAGGGCGATTCCCAAAAGTCCCTTCAGGACGTAACATCGTTTTTCATCTTGTTAAACTTGCGCCGGTGTGGATCGACTCGCGTGATTCTACGTTCCGCGAGTACAAGTGCCATTGCAGGCACATGTGACCACTGACAGAATCAGTGGTACCGCACTTTACAATGCGGTGCGACACATGACCGATAAAGTCTATCATTTCCTTTGTCACTTTTTTGGTATACTTATGCTTGCGTGGATCGACTCGCGTGATTCTACGTTCCGCGAGTACAAGTGCCATTGCAGGCACATGTGACCACTGACAGAATCAGTGGTACCGCACTTTACAATGCGGTGCGACACATGACCGATAAAGTCTATCATTTCCTTTGTCACTTTTTTGGTATACTTATGCTTGCGTGGATCGACTCGCGTGATTCTACGTTCCGCGAGTACAAGTGCCATTGCAGGCACATGTGACCACTGACAGAATCAGTGGTACCGCACTTTACAGCGTGGTGAGACGACGAGAATAGCCCCTCTCTTCAAATTTAGTCATGCTTATGTCGCAAGGGCATAACGTAATCCTGGGTTTCGTTTCTTTTTATAGTCCACATTTTACATTTTATTTGTGAAACCGGCCAATAACATAATTGCGTCCCTTCGGAAACAATAAAAATTTTTAAAACTGAAGATGGACAGGGTTTCTCAAACAGATTATCGGCAGCTACTTTCCGTTTGTGACCTATTACATTGTACACCTGTTCCGTCCGTATTTGCACTATATTTACAATGCGAATGATTGTTCCATCCTTCAGCATGAAACAATTATTTCTATTGTCATCGCAATGTATATAATACCCATCACTTTCCAATTTTTTGTACTGCGTCACAGTTCTGTTTGAGAAAATGGGCAACAGTGGTCCATTACGATGGGAACCTTTACAAATATATTTTCCCAGTATTGCTGATGATTTTAGAACCGATCCCCGCTGCAGTTCTCCATAACGTCTTGCCAATTGCTGCAATGGTTTATCCGATTTTCTTATTAATTTCTTCAAACTACCTAAAAAGTTTTCAAAAGGAAATGCGCTAAAATTATCCAACACTCCAAATTTTCGAACGTCATTGCACAAATGAAGTAAGTTGTGGACATTGTGAGAAATATATTGTTTCCCATACAATACCTCGAAATGTTCAACAAAGTATTCTAATAATTCCTCAGCATATTTAATATTCTCTTCATTATTAATTAGCATAGGGCTAACTAACACACTGACAGCCACGTGCAGTGTTAAAAAATGTTCGTATATATTTTTCGCTAGTACACGCTTGAGTACAATAGGACCCGTGTACAGTAGAAATTGCCGAAATTCCGTAGCTTTCCAGTAATTTATGTCCGTCAAAGTTCTCGGTTTTCGCGAAAACTCACGCGGTACAGAAATTCCAGCCAATAGTAAATGTTCCGATATCGTGTTCTTAGCTTGTCCACCAATCCTTACGTTTAACGGTCCCTTAATCCACAATAGCAAGAGCTTCTTCATAACTCCCAGACAAATTAAGTGCATATAGTCTAGGGGCACGTTTGATACTAACCCAATATTTGGCACGTTTAACAAACTACTTGTACCTTTATGGTAATCGTCGTCGGTTTGCCGTAGAAAATCTTCGTCTGTCCTCAGTGTATCAGGCACTTCGTTGTAAGGGAAACACGTAGTTTTGTTAACTGATTTCCCAACAATTGTGCATTTCGAACAGCTCGAAAAGCCTGTATGGCCTTTTGTATATAATACAAACGATTTTGCTGGAGCATCGCAGATAATTTTCGTTAACCTAATAGAAAATTTATTAGTATCATATATAAATCCATTGTTTATGAAATATGTTATTTCATTAATGAATTTGTCCAACAGCTCGTTGGATGATTCTGGTTTCTTATACCCATAATAGATTCCAACAATCTGTATTCGTTTAAAAATTGTATCCGCTACTAATATGGGCCAGAAACTGTTGGAGGAGGACCGTGACAACGGCAAGCCATCAATATTTAAACACAGATCTATATATTGTACGCTAATATTTGCCTCAACGTACATTTGAGCATAACATTTTAACATCTGTTCTACACCAAGATGTAAGTAATCTCCCCCTTGTATTTTGGTACAATTACTTGTACGGGGAGTATGTAACAATGTCCTGGCATCTTTCGGTAATAAGCATTTGGGCACGTACGATAAAAAAATGCTCAACAGTTCGTTGATGGCTTTATGCGTAATATTATTTCGTAGTGCCCAGTTGGACAAATCCTGTCTTAATGTCGCAGGGCTCTCCGGTTCATTGTAATCAACAATATCATTCGCTGATTCATCATCGGATGTGTCAGAATCCAGTATGCAATGATAGTAGTCATTATTATCATCAAATAATGAATGACTGTCTTCTTCATCACTTTCACAAATATCATTGTTGTGTATATTCCTCAAATGGTCATTGTCGGTGCACGGTACTTCATCGCAAGACTCGTACACTTCCTGCGAACTATTTACTTCAGAATTTTTATATTCTCAGTACCGTGAAGAGGTAGGAAGCTCATCAATTGCCAATTCCGCATCAGATTGATTTCCTTGGCTTTCAATATCCTTCAAATATTGCTGAATTCTCCTCCTTTGATGTCTATCAGAACATTGACTATAGTCTTTCCTAATACGTTTGTTGTCCGCCATAATAACCTGAACATATTTCATGTACAAATGAGAAGTTAATTATAACAATTTGTTAAAAACTATATGGCTGTACTACGGTATGACCCAACCAACGGAATGAACTGAAATTTTGAGGGGGTGAGCGGGAGGGGGAAAGAACCTCTAATATAAAATTTCAGCTGCGAGTATTTGTTAGTTTTTGAGATATTAATAAAAAACCTACGAAAAATACATTGAAATTTACCTATACAGATGTGACTTACACAACCATCTTCTCGTCGCCGTCGATTGTTTCGCAGTCGACGATAGGTATAATGTATAGGGATACGGTAACATAAACTTGACGCAAGCCAAGTGTATAAATAAATGTATATTAATCAAAACGTGTCGATCATTTCCAAAATCTGTCAGATTTACTTTTCAGTTAGGTTTTGCGTACGAACTCGTACATTATTGCTATTGACTTATTCCGAGACAACGCATTCGACTTTCCAATGTCTCTTGGGTATTAGTATTGGTTTGGGTAAGAAAGGGGGGGGGGGGAGGCCCGCTTGCGGGCGCGTAAAGCATGGCACCGAACCGATGTGACTTTGGGAATACTCTAGTATTACTATACTATAGTATTGGGAACAAAAACTGATGCAGTTACAACCATCGCGCGATGAGATCAATATCGTACATTATATCGTCGACTGTGAAACGAAGAAGATGGTTGTGTTAGTAACGTCTACATACAGTGACATTTGAAAATATTCGGACACTTTTTAAAATCGCATAACTTTCTTAAAATTAATCCAAACGACTTGATTTTTTTTGAGAAGCTAGAGGGTTATTCCACGCGAAGTCGGACACTTTTCGGAATAACATTTCGGATTTTGGTGCAACTTGGATATGTTGTAGACTTTAGAGGGATTTATCGAAATGTCAAAAAGTGTGGATGTTACAACTCTTTGTAATATAGTGTTTACTATTTTTCCAAAAATTATAACTCTGGAACTAATAAACCGTTAAAAATGACCTTTTGGGTGCTTACAGTGGAGATATAAGAGTACCTAATAAAAATTATTTCACTTAACAAAAACGAATATTTGACCATTTATTTAGGAATTGTTCTTGACAAATGTAATTTTATAGGTGAAAGTACGTTTTTAAAAATTTGGAAAAAATAGGAGGATAAAGCCCTGTTTTTCCTCTTTACGGGCAGGTTTCGAAGAGCGTGGACGTTTTAAAATTGGCCAAATGAAAATTAATTGAATGTAACGCTGCGTCAAATCACACCGGCTCGACTGGTCGCTCGGGCCGTGTGGTACTCGCCGCGGCCAAGCGGCTATACCTGACATTTTTATATACTGTATTAATTAATGAGGACCGCTGCAAGGTTTAATACCGTTAATAGTTAGTGGAAACTCACTCTCTGTCGATGGCACTTATTGTTTGAAACATTTAAGTTACCATTGTTCAATGGAAAGCACGAGAAGGTGGTGAGTATTCTTCCATCGGGAGAGGATGGGATGTGATGGGATTATGTTAAAGGATAAATATTTTATCGTATCTTTGAGCGTCTTTTGTAGTTTTAGACATTAGCTTTTAAATGAGACACTGTATTCGTTGGTATGAATGAATGAAAGTTTCGCGTTCCAGAAATTGTTTTTGCAATCTATTGAGCAATAGAACAATTTAAAAAACATTCACGATTATTACTAGAGAGACGTGGACTTGCAACTTAAATGTTTCAAACAATAAGTGCCATCGACAGAGAGTGAGTTTCCACTAACTATTAACGGTATTAAACCTTGCAGCGGTCCTCATTAATTAATACAGTATATAAAAATGTCAGGTATAGCCGCTTGGCCGCTGCGAGTACCACACGGCCCGAGCGACCAGTCGAGCCGGTGTGATTTGACGCAGCGTTACATTCAATTAATTTTCATTTGGCCAATTTTAAAACGTTCACGCTCTTCGAAACCTGTCCGTAAAGAGGAAAAACAGGGTTTTATCTTCCTATTTTTTCCAAATTTTTAAAAACGTGCTTTCATCTATAAAATTACATTTGTCAAGAACAATTCCTAAATAAATGGTCAAATATTCGTTTTTATTAAGTGACATAATTTTTATTAGGTTCTCTTATATCTCCACTGTAAGCACCCAAAAGGTCATTTTTATCAGTTTATTAGTTCCAGAATTGCATTTTTTTCCAAAAGGACAAAACATGTCACGTAGCAAACTAATCCTTCTAGCTTCTCAAAAAAACTCAAGTCGTTTTGATTAATTTTAAAAAAGTTATGCGATTTTAAAAAGTGTCCGAAAATTTTTCAAAAGTCACTGTAGGTAGATTTCAATGTATTATGTCGAAAGTTTTTTATTAATATCTCAGGAACTAACAAATACCCGCAGCTGAAATTTTATATTAGAGGTTCTCTCCTCCTCCCGCCCAACCTCTCAAAATATCAGTTCATTCTGTTGGTTGGGTCATACCGTAGTATATCCAACTATATACTTAAGATGATCTATCAGCAGTGGTACTTACCAGATGTTGAAACGCAAATTAGTTATATTTTCTGCGAGACAATGTAATTGGCAATTGTGGACAATGCACGTCCAGAATGGGAATGTATCGCAGACGAAACTCGATCGAGGTGGCGCTCTGATCGGAGTGCCCAAGATGGCGTCTGAGCATGCGCGTGATGACGCCCGTGACGTCAAACCAATCAACGCCAAGATGAGTTTGGCTTAATAAACACTATAAACGAATCGACGCAAGCGCAAAGCCAAGCTCATCTTGACGCTGATTGATTTGACGTCACGGCGTCATCACGCGCATGCTCAGACGCCATCTTGGGCACTCCGATCAGAGCGCCACCTCGACCGAGTTTCGTTTGCGATACATTCCCATTGAAACGTGGTTCGCGCCGTGATACCACGATTTTCTAATATATATATAACAAAACACTAATACGAAGTATAAAAAGGATAAAAAAAAGTAAGTATAATATAATGTAAAAAAGAAAGTAACTCGAACTACAAGCGCTGTTTAAAATCAGAGATGCTTGTTCTTTCAGAGTTTACTTCGATTTAACGAGGGATCGCACGCAGGGTTGGCCGAAGGCAGGGGCGACAGGGTTGACACGATCTCTTCGCGTTGAGATAACATGATGTCACATAGACCTAAGTATGTACATATACACTGTATACACTCGAAAGCGTACCCTACTCATTTGGAGACACTCTTAGTGAAAATTTGGCAACGCAGCGGAATTTCTTCCACACTCGAAGCGCGTGACGAGGCTGGTCGCAGGCCGCCAGGCATCCCAGCGTGGGCCCTTCGGAAACTCACTGTTTATGATACCCGCAATTGCCAGTGGGGCCGTAAACGAAAGCTTCGAAGGGTAAAAACATGCCTTGTTCAAAATTAAAGCAGGAAGCGAACGGAAAGCGCCTTTCTCAAAAATAGCTTCTCTGCCGCGCGTGTCATAAATTGTGCTGACCATTTACACGCCAAATGTTCGTATTTGGTCGTGCCGTTTAGGGTTGCCACCCGTACTTTAAAATAAAGTATCTTACGTTATTATAGGTAAATGTACTCTATACTCTTGAATAACAATAAAGTACGCGAAAATACTTTATTTCACAATTAATGATATTATGGGGAAACGTAACGCAATATTATTATATTCTATGTGTTCCCGCCACTTCAGCATTTACTGGGATAGTTTTCTTTGTCATAAATGTGAAGTGACGCTATGACGGAAACAAGGCCTCTCTCAATCTAATAAAAAACGAATTATTTATATATTTCAATGTGAATATTGAGTGCAATGATGCCATTGAGACATTTCAAAATAATAAAAATTTACAGTATTGTCTCCCCGTGAACTCGTTTCGGTGCACACGCTGTGGGCTTTTCGCTATCTTCGCTATCCCCACCACTTCTGTCTCACTCTTGTTCGGCGAAGGCGAGAGCGAGATGGAACGAGGGCGAGCGAAAGCCACTGGTCTCGCTCCGTCTTTCGGACGCCGTGTCACTCCGGCGCACGCACAGCGTTCCATCTCGCTACTTTTTTGTATACGTCACGAAAGCAAATGTACGTTATTTTTCTGTAAAAAAGGTGGCAACCCTACGTGCCGTTGGCCGCTATAGTTTAAAGAATTTTCATGTTTTATGAAGATGAATCGCAGGAATGCAAATTTCAACGCGCAGTCAGCGGACTTCCCGTTTCGATCCTGTGTACCTCCGCCAGGTATCTTGCTACCAGCGAGACAGTAAAATCTTTAGCCTGTTAAAAAAAACGCATTTCGAGTATTGGAAGAAGGGAATTGACAGAAATATTACCACGAAAATACGCGTCTCGTTGGTTGAAATTCTTTTTCCAACGAAAGGTCGTGCTTAATAGCTTCGGCGAAAAAAATACGAGACTCGTACAATTCAGCGGAGGTCGTTAAGAAATAATCCTGGCAAGTCATTTAACTTTGCTAGGATCGGTTCGAAACGTTTTATTACTTTATTGGTAGTAGCACAGGTATATCCGCATAGGTCATAAGCCGTAGGGGCGAAAGACGATTAAAGGGTCCCACAGCCTGGGGGAACCTTTAACCTGCAGTTAAATCCGCGCGGACAAGGTGACGCGGAAAGTAACAAGACAATTAGAGGACAACCCAATTATAAAAGCGAAAATATGAGATTGGTGTGAGTCATGTACTAATGTAAATACCAAGCCCGTGCATACGTTCAAATTAGGCACAAAATGTTGAAATTTTGTTTTTTGCGGTTCATCTTGATAAAACAGCCATTTGAAAATGATCAAATTATTCTGGAAATTATAGTGTTCCCTGAATTTTTACCATCAGTGTATTTTACCTGAAACGGGGCGCGCCGCTGTCCTTAACAGCTTCCTAAGTTCCTACGACGTTCAATATGTAAATTATCAACAAGAGATAGGCTTATTTTATACAAAATTTTTCACCGAATGTGGTAGTATTTTTTCGGATGTATAAAATCGCGACCTTCAGCCTAAATTCGTTAAATAAATCTTTCTTTATAATTGTCATTATTGTAAAAACGATTTTTTAACCTTCAACTTATTTTTTATTTCGCCACTCTTCATTTTTGTCTTATTTTCGCCTGTAGAATCACCCCCTAGAATATCCTGGATTATCAGTAAAGTAATACCCTGTATAGGTATGTATTAATACGTATGCCCAAAGTTTCATAACTTCTTTAATTATCGATATCTTGCCTTATGTAAGGCAATTCAACGCTGTGCGGAGAAGGCTGGTCGTTGCATCGTGGGTCTGTTTAGTGTTTATTTACGGTAGAACGGCTATGGCGATGAATGCAAGCGGCCGTTCCAATGTGCGGCCGGCGACGGTCCCACTAGTACAAGGGAGAAACAGATGCATACTTCTCCCTTGCACTAGTGGGACCGCCGCCAGCCGTTGTCGCCGGCCGCGCATTGGAACGGCAGCTTTGCTATGACCCCGACGCAAGGACGCCTGTGCCCATCCTAAAGTGTTTCAAGGGTCTAGGGGTGTGGAAAACCCAACTGGGCCCGTGACTTCGGCACGCGGGCGATCCCTGCAGAGTTTTCCAAACGAACGGACGTCTGGGGTACAGATGCAAATTTCACGTAATTTCAAAATGTAATTGTGTAATAGATTACAAATTATTTTTTGTAATCGTAAATTTAGGTAGTTGACAAATTGGCGTCAACTACGTAAATTTGCGAGAGAGTTCGACCGTCAGCGTTCTTTTCATTCGATTCAATCTCAAAAACCATACGATCACCTGTTACTTTGTATGATACTCGTCCGAGTGCGATATTATGTTTTTCTGATCGAATTGAAAGAATGCCGACGGTCCGACTCTCCCGCTCGCATGGCCTACTCAGTGGCCGCTCGGAGTGAGAGCGAATCACGGTGGGCAATAATTTGTCACGACGATGCCGTCGATGATCAGTCGAAAGACGATACATTGTTGCGTCTGGGGACGCAACGAAAACGATGGGTCCACGGCGCCACAGTGGGACAAACTGCTCCTTTTTGTGTCAAAATCGTAAAACTCTTGATAGGAATAAGGTAGAGGGATGAAACTTTTTGGACGTTAAAGCTAAGATGTTGCAGATTAAGGGAAAAATGTTTAGAATGTATCAAAAACAAGTTTTGACCTTGAAAACCTAAGTTGAAGTTGACATTTTCGACGAAAATTTCGGTTTTTCCGTTATAATTCGTGGTTGAAGTTTTTCCTTTACTTGTTATACATCATTTACTATAGATTTTGACGAGTGAATACGTACGTTATTTACTGCAAATATGAATGTGTAATTATAAAGAAATTTACATTTACTTTAAAATACTTTTCTGCCAGTTTAACGAAGAAAGCGGATATGACAGCGATGTGTTAAAGCACCAAACCTTGACCATTTTTCTTGTCACCGTTTAGGCATGGCTGTAATTTAAAGGCGGTTTATTGCGGGTAATTTGTAACGGCTCTAGGCTTATGTAAGCCAGATGCCGCGGCCCGAGCCTAGACCCCGAAATGTTTGGGTGCTTCGAATGATGTCGCGAAGTTGAGATTTGCCAGAACCGCGATTCGGGGGTGAGAACAGCTTTCCCTTAGATAAAGACATCTTCCCACCATTGCCATATTCTGCACGCCTATTTTTGTATCCAGCCAAGGACAAGGCTTAGCGTTTTCCTTAGCGTCACTGAGTCCGGCATAACCCTTTCTGTAACCCTCACTTTTTGCAACCTTCTTATTTAATTATATAGTGATTATTAAGTTATCCACGAGTATATTCATTTTCCTTTCTTAACTATCTCCTACCAAGTTAATTTGGCGCGGCGTGACTTCCCGGACGAGGAGAAATCAAAAAGGACATTCGGTCGACGATCGTCTAACGCAGGCCTGCCCCATCGGGTGCAAATACCTCCTGAATTTCTGGGACCCGGGCAACAGCCGAGCGCGGGACTGGCTACGTTGCTAACCACAGCATGGGTTGCGGGAGAACTGCATGAGTGTGCGGCCGTCCTAACAGCCTCGCACACTCATGCAGTTCTCTCACAAATCTCGCAACGGGTAGCAATGGAACAGTCCCGCGCTCGGCTGTTACCCGGGTCCCAGAAATTCAGGAGGTATTTGCACCCGATGGGGCAGGCCTGGTCTAACGAGTCGAAAGATTTAGTCTGCGAGAGAGCCTTTCAATATATATATAGCGTTACAGTTCTGTTATAAGTCAGCAAATATATATCGCTACAGTTTCGTAATAAATCAGCAAATATAATACCTACTCGCCACAGGAGGCAAAGTTATATTGCGCGATCTGTATTGCAATACACGGGTACACTAATACAAATAGTAATTAATTTCATTTCAATATCAGACACTCCTTGATAGAGTGATGCGTGCACGTGAAAGTAATAAATATGCGAGGTGAAGGATTAACTTGACCGCGTCACAATTTGCGAGCGCCTGCCGATGGTGCGGGTTTACAACCCCTGCTGTTCGGTTCTTCGGTAGTACCTACCCAGGATGGGCATTATTTAAATGACGTATCAAATAAAAGAGACGTTAGTCTTATTCGTCATGAATAAGACTAAACCCGAGTCAATCTTTAATTGAAGCGCTCATGATTGAAGCGATGGGGATTCAATCGCCGGCCACGATTGAATACCTTCCATCGTGGGGTATTCAATCGTTGGCCATGATTGACAACTTCCATCATGGCATTCAATCGTCGGCCATGATTGAATTGCCTTCAATCATGGGGATTCAATCATGATTGAATGAACAGTGTTCTCGTCTTCAATCGTATTTCAGTCGAGTTTCAATCGACTAACTTTGGCGAGCCTCGAGACTCGCGAGAGCCTTTGATCGATGTCGCGCGAGGCCCGAGCGGTGCGACATTGTATCGTTCACTCGTCTAAACTGCCGCACACTGCACAGTGTGCGATTTTGGACAAAAATCGCTAGACAGCGCAAATCTTGACCGATTTCAATGATTTTTTTTTTAAATACTCGTGAAGGGCTCAGCAATAACGGAGGACTGCAGAAAATGCTGTATTTTTTTGTCTAATCTATAAAAAACATTATTTATCATAACATCACATAAAAACATAAACTTTGGGAATTAAAGATATTAAAAATTAATTTTTTGTAAATTTAATATTAGCTATAAAATAAAAAATTTACTTCAAATTTACAAAATTTATGTTTTATATAAACTGCTAAGTATAGCTGATTTAAATCTAATATTTTTAAATTATATTTCAATTTTATTAGTTTTTATCTTATTTTATCCTCTACTAATCTAGTAGCTAGTAAAGGATGCCGAATGCTTAAGCATTTGCTTAAGAATAAGTAACGACTATGAATACCGGCCTATATGTCGTTTCAGAAACAACCGAAATCTGAGGCACATATATAGCGCCATCTGTATTGATACATATATTGGTTATAGATCTCAACATGTATGTGGTTTAAGCCTTCAACGACGACGTTAAGGTGTGATTTCCTAGCAGCGATCGGCCGCGGCTATCACACCAGCGCAAGGGAGAAGTACTTATGTATGCATCTGTGTCTCTGTTGCGCTGGTGGGACCGCCGCGGCCGATCGCGGCTAGGAAATCCCGTCTTTAGATCTCATTATTTCTCTACGCGGATAGGGCTGCCATCCGTCCGGGTTTTCCCGGATTTGTCCTCTTTTTTAAGGCGTCCGGGGACGTCCGGGCGGGTTTTCTGTAATGATCCGGGTTTTTCGATGCTGTTCGCTTTTAGTTATAAGCGTATAAAAAAGTCATAAATAAATTCCTACTTTGTACAACTATATTTTACCTATCTTTCTTGATTACGGTCACAGTCTATATTTTACAGAAATTGTAGTCTTGGGATGGCGTACCTAACCTAATACATACATATAAGAAATAGTTAAAAGTGTCCGGGTTTCAAGTGTAAATGTCCGGGGTTTTAATGCTCTCTGTCCGGGATTTGCGATTTTACAGATGGCAGCCCTATACGCGGACCGTAAATCTAAAATTGTAGCTTCGGGTACTTATTATTTTTTTCGCGTAGCGGCCGCGCGTCCTCCACACGAATCTAGCCCCAGTCAATACTAATACACGGCACACGCCGTTTTGAAGAATGTGAGAGGACTCCAAATGTCAAATTTTAGCTTCGGAAATTCACCCGATTGAAAGATGCAGTTAATTTAGGGAGAGATAGAGCGAGAGCGAGAATGTTTTGTCTCGCTCCGTTGTTTCGGACGCCGTGACACTCCGTCTTTTACGTGCGCGATGGTCGCAAGCGCTTACGGTGAGCACGGGGACGCGAACGCCCGCCGCACAAGCAAAGCGTTCCAACACTGTATTCTGGAATTTGTTATACACATTGGCCTCAACATTTTCTGCCAGATTTCGTTAAAAAATCGCTCGTCCACCCCTCGTAAGAGTGAATTGCAACGGCGCATGGCTCGGTTCGCGGCATGGCTCGGTTCGCGGCAAGGCTCGGCTCGGCTCGAGCGCCAACAATGAACTTCTTTGTCGCCTGGCTGAACCGCGCTCGCCAACCCTGATACAAGACCTGGCCAGTTCGAAGTTAACTCTCGAAGTACAAGCAGCTCTCGTTTTGAAAAGTTTTTATATTTCGCGTTATTTCTTTTAATTTATATTCCCTTTTTTTCTTCTTTTTATAGTAATCGTGTGTTAGTGTATTTTTTAAAATTATATATTCAATATTTCTTATTCTTTTTATATTATACTTATATTATATAGTGTGTTAGTGTGTTTTTTCAAATTATATATTCAATTTATTTTATTCCTTTTATATACGTATATAGTGTGTTAAGTGTGTTTTTTAATATTTTATTATATATAATTACATTTTTCTTATTTTTGTTATACTTATAGTGTTTATTTTTTTTTTAATATATTTTAGTTACTTTATTCGTTTTATACTTCGCGTGCGTGTTTTTTTTTTAATTTTTTATTTGCTTTTTTCGAAGTTAACCTTCGAAAGACTTTTAGAAAGGCTCGAGTCATCGTCGGTAAGTACAAGTAACATCATGATTAACACAAACCTATAATACGGCAATATTTCATAAGTATTCTAATATAATGCAGTGTCAATTTTGTAATAAATTCTCATAATTATTTTTTAGTACAACTCTCAACAATGTTAAAGGCTTACAGCATTGTTGAATTTTCGGATGGCGTCCAAATAGTCCCATCCTGCTGGATGAACGCGGGGAAAAGTAGTTGTGTATGGCCGAGCCACATCCGAAATGATTTTACTTTGAATAAAGTAATAATGAAGGGAGAACCTCCTCGGGATGGTGATAATTGGGACACGTGCAATATTCTTAAATGGTTTTGCTCAACTGGTATGTTTTTTCAATTAAATCCTTATTTATATCAATTCTTCCTGAATACGCATATAACTTAATCTGTGACAGATAATTATACTCGGGCCCTTGAGCTCAGAAGCGACGCCATGGACACGTCCAACGTAGAGGAGTCCGATGGTATCTACCAGGGCACCTATAATATGAGGAAAAAGTCACAGGAGCGGAAAAAAATCAACACGCGTGTGGCACTGTCGAGCGAGGAAGAGGGCAGTTCCTATCAACCCCCCCCCCCCAAAAAAAAAAACTGGATTACCTATCCCACCTCTGCGAAAATTATTGCAGGAAGGTATTGTTATATTAATCATTCATTACTTATTATGAAAATAAATGTAAAGTAATATACAGTGCGTCAAAAAATTGCGTGACTTCGCGGAACATGTAATATCCCGATGTAAAAACACATCGAAAAATCCTTTACCGTACGCTGCTGCGCGTTCACTTCACACGGCCTTAAAGTGCGTGGTTCGGAAGCCTCGAATTCTAAAACTGTTTCGATGTCTTTTTTCATCGGTATATTGCATCATGCGAGAATTCTGGGCGTTTTGGGACTCCCGCATGAACATTGATCGGAGGATGTTGACAGTTATCAGTGTACAACAAGATTTTTGGTCCGCAATATCCGCTGGGTGATTCTTGTAGAGTTTTTCGCCTTGAACACGAATCCGTAAGCAGAATTGCTGTATCACCCTCAGTTGTTGGAAAATATGATTTTTTGTAAAAGCACACGATTTTGGGCAAAAGTGAGGTATTACGTGAAAACTAAGAACGCTAGAAAGTTCGAGTTACTCTGAAAATATAGAGTGGAGTTGTTCGAATATATCGGTGTATATAGTTATTAAATTTGAATGTTTTGAATTCTTGTAAATGGCCATCAAACTTTGAAAAAGTGTCGTTGCGCATGGTTTGCACGCAATAGTTTTGCATTTTTACGAAAAATTTTTTACCTAGCCCGAAAATGCTACCCAGAATTTGATTCTTTATGAATTTACAACATTTTTATTATTATGGTTTGATCAGATTTAGAACACTTTTCCAAATATGGTAATAGTTGAAACTCATTGAACAGTACTTGAAGTCAACGCGAATTCTATTTAAGTATCATTTAATTTATCCTTTATCCCTAACGCGCGATACAATCAGAGAAATAATAAATATCTTGAAATGCTCTGCTTTCCTATACATCGTCTTAGTGATATCTCAGTTTTGTCTTCAAAATCATTCGAGTCAGTCGTGCTAAGCAGTCTAGAAAGTCTTTCTTTGCATCGAATAAAACTTGTGCTGCGACAAGCTGAAAATTACAGTTTATCCATGAATACATGAAAAAAAATAAGGATGATACATATAGAAAGTCGATGTCCACTGAACGGTACATCGGCGTCGATTACGCGTAACGACGGCCCTGATGAATCGCGCCAGGCGGCAAAACACCGTAAACGCGTTGCCGATGGATATTTTCTCTATCAGTTCGAGTTAAAAACCGTTCCGACACTTTTCCTGGATGTTTTTTTCTTCAGAAACGTCTACAGAATCCGATGCTGGGTAACGTTTTCGGGCTAGATAAAAAAATTTTCATAAAAAGGCAAAAATATTGCGTGGAAACCATGCGCATCGGCACTTTTTCAAAGTTTGATGGTCATTTACAACCATTGAGAACATTCAAATTTACTAACTATATACACTGATATATTCGGACAACTGTCTTCTATCTTCTGAGAGTAAGTCGAACTTTTTAGCGTTCTTAGTTTTCACGTAATACATCACTTTTGCCCAAAATCGTGTTTTTACAAAAAATCATCTTTTTCAAAAGCTGAGGGTGATACAGTAATTCTGCTTACGGATTCGTGTTCAAGGCGAAAAACTGTACAAGAATTACCCGGTGGATATTGCGGAACAGAAAAAAAATTTCATTTTGTTGGACTGTGTTACATGATGAATTGCGGGTTTCAATGCAGATTTTACAAACACGCCAAGGGACGACTATTTTGAAATGGCCAGTACAGTGGATGTACTGACACACGCAATACCCGCGTCTCTCGATCATATTCAACCACCATCACCACCAACAGTACCATCATCAGGACTACCAACAACAGTACTATCACCAGGACCAGTACGAACAGCAGCAACACCAGGACCATCATCAATAGTACCACAAACACGACCACTACCACGAACGAAATCGTTATCATCATCATCATCATTATCATCATTATCAGTATCATCACGTACGTTTCCGCAGCTACAAACTCATATCAAATCCAATGGGTTTCTACACATTGATTATAATCCTAAATGTGATTTTTGTTTAAAAAATTACATATGTTAAATTAACTTCTCTTATCCTTATTCAGAGTTCGAAACATTTATGAGGAAGAGCGTTGCAGCGATTTATCTAAGATTAGACGATATCCAGAAGCAATTAAACAAAATTGAAAGAAGAGGGGCTACTAATTCTGAGGACAGAAACGCAATAATTAATATTCACACGGACTTTTCTACAATGCACAATCTGCCCGTTAATGATGAAGAGGGATTATGAAATTTAAATAATAAATTACGAGACACGGCTGTATTCGATAATATGGTAAGTGACATAATAGTAATAAAGAGTAAAAAATATAAATTAACTTTATAGTATAATTACTTTTATATTCAACAGCTACTTTATGTTGCTACATTGCAGTCATGCAAAGGATAATTACTTGAGTATTGTTATTTATTATAATTTCTAAATAGTAGCAACATACACGCAATTTGTAAAATGCACTGCACTTCATATACTATTGCACAACGATGAGATTTTCTTGCATGTACAGGGTGTCCCATAAAACTAAGGAACATGAATATTGCGGACTTTTCGGAACATGTGCCGTCCTGATGCAAAAAGGCGCAATTTTAGTCCCGTAATTTTATGGGACACCTTGTATTTCGGTGCTGGCTGCGCGACAAGCTTTTACTTTTCATACAGTTTCCTTGTAAATATCCATTAACTCTTTTATACCTATTATTTAAACTAATGGTGATTGTTATTTTTCATGTTGTTATGCTTCAATGCACCCCGTGATTGGCGTTACACAAATGCTGTTTTTATTGAAGCCATGTTTCATGACAGATAATAATTTATTAATGACTTTTTGTAGGTTGATGTACTGAAAAAAATAGGTGGGACGAACCTGTCGATAATAACGGCGATGGTCTTCGAAAAATTAATTGACGACACAGTAGCTGCGAAATACAGTTGGTGTGGGAGAAATAAAAAGAAAGCACTGAAATTGTATAGAAATTTAGTCAAATTAGTATTGGGTAAGTAAATTTATTATTTATCTCATTTCAGCAATTTAAATTGTAAAATAAATACATGTATTATTCCAGCTTCAGTACACGCTGCATGCAGCGAGAGGGGGTTGTCGGTAACGGATGTGGAAATTATCAACGCTTCCGGAAAGTGGTTAACTCAAACCAAAAGGCGGATGGCGCGGGCAGAATATAGAAGCAATAAGGACCAGGACAGAACCGCTGTGGACGAGACGGACGAACAATCCTTGGAGCACGTACATGGCGGAGAGTGATCCCTGAAGTGACAAGGGGAAGCAGCAACCCTGATAACCAGGTCTGCCGGCAGATCCTGACAAGGCAGGGACTGCCGTTCGTCTGCCGTTCGTCTGCCGGCAGATGAACGGCAGATCCGCAGCAGATCCTGCTATCTGACGCCATCTAGTTGAAGGCAGGGTCTGCTGCGGATCTGCCGGCAGACTCTGCCTTGTCAGACCCTGCTGTCCATCTGCTGGCAGACTGCAGGCAGAATGTTATCACGGAATATTTGTGCTACGGATCCCTCCACAATCCCCTCGGTTATTCAATGGCAATATATCCTTCTTTTATTAATATTTCGGAAATTGTTGAATGTTGGATGCAACATATATATATTTTTTCTTTCCGGTTGTTCAATGCCCAGACATCTTTTTTATTGGTATTTCGGAAACAGTTGAATGTTGGATGCAACATATATACATATATATATATATAAAATCCAACATTCAACAGTTTCCGGAATACAGTAATTCCTCGTAATATAGTCCCGACGAACGGAGCTGGCAGCGGGCGTATTACGCAATGCAGACACGATTCGGGCGAGCGAGAGCGAACGAAACAGTTGACACGAAGTTGCCGTCGATTCTTTCGTTCTCTCACTCTCGACCGAAGGATTCCAAGAAATGATGGGGATAGTGAGCGGGACTATTACGCAATGGTAAAAACGGGACAATAACGACGAATTACTGTACCAACAAAAAAAGATCTTGGCATTGAATAATCGAAAAGACCGTAGAAAAATGCGTAGCACAAATACCGCTGCTTCCCCTTGTGATGTGACTAGGGATTGGACACACCTTTAATCCAATCGTCGCTTTTCGTATTCTCCGCATCCCACGCATTCGTTTTCGTCCCAGTCTTTAACCCTTATTGTTAGTATCGTAGTGTAACATCCGTGTTACATGAACTGAAAAAATCGTGCGCGCCATTTGACCGCTTTTTCATGAACTTTAAAGCGTTACTTTACTATTACCATATGTAACAAGTGTCCTTAGGGCAAAAATACATTCGTAGAAATTCTACTGTGATATATTGTGTCGTATTGTTAATGCAACGAGAAAATTTTTCTGGATAAGATAAAATAATCATGTTACTAAGGGTTAACCAACATCACTACATTGTAGAATGGAATTTTCGCTCCATAAATATGAAGATGTGTTTAAAATAAAAAAAAAAACATGTACGTAGTTTTTAGTAAACATTTCGATGTCATTTACAAGAATAAGACATAAAAAAATAAGAGTATCCTACGTCTCCCTCGACATCCTACAACTTTCGTCTGAAACAATTTTTCGTACTATTTATATTTTTCGAGATGGTTGCACTTTTTCAGATACAACGGACACACTGTATATTTAACTAATGTGATGGGATTGTCCCGCATTTATTATTATTGTTGCTGTTGTCGACTTGTAAAAAAAATATATGAATATTAACAATATTTATTGTAATTTAATCAATGTCCCTTACATTTTCTATCCTTTCTGTAATGTCACACAAATTTTGCCGAAACAACATCGCTGTAAAATCTGCGACCAATTCCGTGAGCATTGCCAGAAAATGTCCTGAAGGGTCCGTGAGCATTCCCAGAGAATGTCCTGAAGGCTTCGTGAGTATTCCCAGAGAATGTCCTGAAGGCTCCGTGAGCATTCCCAGAGAATGTCCTGAAGCATCCATGAGCATTCCCAGAGAATGTCCTGAAGCATCCATGAGCATTCCCAGAGAATGTCCTGAAGCATCCATGAGCATTCCCAGCGAATGTCCTGAACGCGCCGTGAGCACTCCCAGAGAATGTCCTGAAGCATCCATGAGCATTCCCAGAGAATGTCCGGAACGCTCCGTGAGCATTCCCAGAGAATGTCCTGAAGGCTCCGTGAGTATTCCCAGAGAATGTCCGGAACGTTCCGTGGAATGTTCCCAAAGGGCGGACATAGGATCCTTCATGGAACCTTCCATCAATGTAGCAGGAAGGTTCCGGTGCAGCACAGGAACCTTCCTGCTACATTGATGGAACCTTCCGGCCATGTGAGTGTGCTGTATGGGATATTTTCACATGCACTATAACGTGTTTCAATTTGAACTAAATCTCAGATACTAAATCTCAAAGTGATCCGCCTTGCAGCCGTTCGTAGTATATCACCATCGAAATTGTAGTACAAGAAAAGGATTATTTTTTAGTGACTTTAGCACTATAGCGTGCAAACTGTTAAACTATATAAAAAAGTCTGAGCTGTGAAATAGAAATCCACAAATACTAAAAACTAGAAAATAAAAAATATATAAAAAATAATTTTTTATGAAACGATTTTATTAAAAATGCACTAAAAACTAAAAAATAATTATTTTCTTGTATTATAATTTTGATGGTGTTAATATCACTTTAAATAATTCACTAAATGAAATCGCAGAGCACCATGTGCAACCAGAAGTTGAAGTAAATGATTCATACCCTGTTATGAAATATCGTGCCCCACGATTTTATTGAAAGTGACAAGCCTTACAAGGAGACCTGCAGGACTGGCTTCAGAAATGATTTATGCTGTTTCCCATCCAAATTCGAGAAAATCGACTTTGAAAAAATGCCGAGATCACATATTCTTTGATAAAAAGCAATTACCAATAAATAGCGAGGCCATTGGCTAGTGCGTATCGGTCTCGGCTAATAAGCGTGAGGTCACCAGTTCACGCCCCCCCCCCCACGGGTAACACATTTTTTTTTAAGAAAAAAAAATATTATTGTAAATATTCCGATCCTTCTACGTATGATAAAAATATTTCCTGATTTCACTCCTGAACCTCTCTACCTTTCATTACTGCTATCCTCTTTTACGTTCAACGAGGTTCTGTCGCTAGACGCAGCTCTCGTGCCATATCCTTCAAGACTTCTCGATAGAAAGAGAGAACTCTGTGGCAACAGCGCGGCAGAGACAGAGAGAGAGAGCAGAAGATTTTACAACTATGCGCCAAAATTAAGTAAACATAAATATTGCACAGAATGAGAGAAGATAATAAGAATTGCGAAGTTTAGAAGGGATATTGAGACGCTAATTATTATTGTTTCATTATTGAAAGTGATTCTGCCGATTAAATTGACAGGAAATAATTTAAATCGGACTACTTTAAACGAAACGGGCTTTCAATTCTGCAAATAAATTTTATGTGTAATATCGTTAATAATGATAGTTCAAAATGTGTCATGTTTGGTATTTTTCCATCTTTCCTTCTTACACTCCCGGACCTCTCTATCTTTCATTATTGCTACGTTCAGGGAGGCTCTGACGCTAGACGCAGCTCTCGTGCTGTATTCCTTCATGATTTCTCGATGAAAAGAGAACTCTGTGGCAACAGCGCGGCAGAGGCGGAGAGTACAGAACATGTGGCAACTAAGCATAAAAAATTCGTCTACCCAAAGTACCTAAAGATGTCATCGCTGTACAAATTCTTTTTATCGATCGCAGTAGTTTCATTAGGCTCCGTTTGTTTACTGGGGACGCTTCGATCCATTCGGACCATAACACACTTGAGACGGCAGCCTTAAGGCCTCCGCCTGCAGCCAATTGAGTTATTTTAAATTGTCATCTTATTATTATCCTATTTATGATAATTAATATACCATGTATAAATAAATTAAGTCTCGTTTTTGTCATTTTATTAATTTAATTTTTTTAATGTTTTTTTAAGCAGTCGGGTTTTTTAATTTTCTTAATTTTTTTTTATTTTTTACTTTTTAGTTATGTTCAGCAATATTGTGTCGCAAGGACCGCAGCCAATACCGTAGGTATTCCCCCTCCACTACGGTAGACTCTTCTGTGGCCCCCCTGCCCAGTGAATCAGTTTGAACGTTTAAGAAACGATGTTTACATATTAAGAGGATCTTTTCATCAAGGTAGCAATCGATTTGATGAAAACTCGCGTGGTAAACAATATATTACATATGTCAAGGTCAACAACGTCATTGGGACTGGGTCCCCTTTTGTCAATATTTACCGTTCCCATTATTTTTATCTCACAATTTTGAAAATTATATAGCCTATAACATTCGGAACGTCAAGACAATTCTAAAGACCTCATTTGTCCAAATCGGTGTATCCGTACAGGCTCTAGAGCGAAACATGGACATACATACATAGCCTGATAAACACAATACCCTCCTTTGCGTGCCGCAGTCGGGTACAAAGAAAGAGACAGGTATACGGATAGACAGAGATAGATAGACAATCAGCTTGGAAAGTGTTGTGTGGCTCTTCGGGAAACAGCGTCCGATTCTAGGGGATGGGATCGAAGCCCGTGGAATGCTAAAGCACTCTGCTCCGACTCGCGAATTGAAAGAATTCGAAGAAACTTTATAATCCTGATTTAACAATTTATGTATTTCATATAATCTCCTTAATACGTCTTTACAAGGTCGACTCTTGTTATAGAATGAATTATGTCTTCTATTTCGGTTGTCAACATAAATAAATAACATTTGTTTTCTAACGAGCGTTTACATACTTTCTATGATGATGAATAAAGATTACAATAAAAACCAACAACTTCCTGTACTTCCGTTTGAATTTCCCTCCGAAGGTTTATTCACATCGTAGCACGGTAACGACAATGCAACAAAAGCAGACGATTTAATGAATGTTTAGGTTATATTATATCCGTTATTAGTCCCTAGAGTGAAACCCGCGAAATTCGTACTACAAGTAGAGCTGTTCAAGTACCCGGAAAAAGCAAGCCGGCTCCAAAAACCGAGCGGCTTGGAAAGAAACGAGCGGGCCGAATGAACTTTGAGCAGATCGAAAACTATTTGTCCAATTAATTTGAAACTTGGTACACATATTCTTAATGGTATTATCTAAAATGTAGCATATCATTTTATTTTATGCGATAACCTATTCGTATATAATAAATGTTTTAAGTTTGCCTTGTTAGGTAAACAATTAATAGTGATATTCACCTTGCTCTCATTTGTACAATAAATTTTTTTCTTCTGAAATCCGTATGCTAATTATCTGGTTCCTTTCCACGTCACCTTGTCCGCGTGGATTTAGCTGCAGGTACAGGTAAAGCCGGGTCCAGACCTGCGTATACGCCCGAGCAGGCTGAGCGCGCACGAATGACGCATGCGGAAGGGTCGAAAGTGCCATTGTGTCCTTCTTCACCAACTTCTGTGCTTAACTTATCCCACTCCGCAGTCGTAAAGATGGTGTGATATTGTGATACATAGTTAGGTCAATAAATATACAGCTCAACCCTCCGAGTCATCCTGTTTACCAATACAGAGTGATTGTCCACCGACGTATATTATTACTTTTATAAAGTTAAATATAGCACATTAATAAATTTATATTAATTTACAACAATGTTCTTAAGTGGGATTTATTTTGATGGGATTATATACTTGGCACTTTTTTTGTACCTTTTTTAAAAAAGGTAATTTTGTGGGGATTTCACACATTTTGTAGTGTTTATTAATGACTAGATAATTTTTTCACCTTTTATTTAGATAAAAAAAGCAAGATGTAGAAAAGGAGGCTAATATTTCCATTATCTTTAGGTGAAATCAGACGGGTCGTGGCTCCGCGAGCGGGCTCGTCTCGTCTAGCTCGTCAATTTGGCTGGGCGAGCCGAGCCATGACCGATCCACCTTTCGACGTGCGCATCACGCATCCGCGTGCGCGCCTGGCGGAACGTCGGCCTATTCGAACGCGTGTTTATACTCGAAAGATATGGGATCCGTTTTTAATTTGAACCACGTGCAGTCAGCGGACAATACATTTCCTTCCTCTGTCTCTGTAGGAGGCGTATTGATAGTGGATAATACTTTGTAGTTGCTATATTGGTGGCATTTTTCTCACGTGCGTCGAGATAAAAGCGGGCTCAGAGCCAGGCAAAAATTCATTCATTCTTTACGATGAGTACTTTATTATTTTTCCATGAACGCTTCGACAACATCTGTGTGCCAGATTTCTAAAGGGCAATCAATTTTATGGGGTCTTTAAGAATTTTAGACATCGTTCAGTCCTTGTTAATCCGTATATTGCTCTGTCGCCGGATAGTACGTACGATGACTTCGGACCCGCACGTAGGTACTGTTGTTAATCGCGACGCCGACTCGTGGGACAATACGGCCATAAACCGCGACCTTAGCGAAACGGTCCGGATCACGCGCAGTCAGCGGACACCCCATTTTCTACCTGCGTCCCTCCACGAGGCGAATTGCTGCCCCCCGCGAGTAATCTCGTGTGATTTTTTAACACAACAGCGAGTCGGTCAGGCTGTATGAATTAAGAACAATGCAGGGTGTAGTGAAGAAAAGAAAGACAAATTATTCAGTAAAATAGAGCTTTAAAGTCTATCATATGTTAATTGCATTATTATTAATCAAAATGTAATTTTTAAATTTTTGATTATCTGTTTATGACAATATTAGCAATGGATTAAACTTATTCACATAGATCCATCCTTCACGATTAAAAAAAAAGACGCAAGCCTATGCCTTCAATAATGTAGGTCATTAAAATTAATTTCCGTAGGCGGGTTTCGTAAAAATCACCGAAAGCAGGGAACTTTGAAAATTTGTATTTTTTAAACAATTTCGAATCTGCAAAAATGAGGACTTAACCCTCCCTAATTTCATATGGACTACCACATATGTATTTCAATATCATGAAAATCCGAGACATCGAAGATTTTAGAAAAGTATCACATCTCTGCCTCTATCTTTCACGCTGAACGCAATGCACTCCAAACTCCCTTTGACGTGTGGAAGAAAACCGACAACGGTCGGCTCAGGCCATGTGCCTTCGCCAGCATTCGCGAGTCGGGTCGCATGCGCCGATGACACCACGAATGACACGTCCACACTAGCATATGCGTTCACGCTCCCCTTTTCCGACGTAGAAGCATGCGGCCCTGGCTACCGTTTCACCCGTCCACGTCAGAATATTCGTGCGCGCTCAGCCTGCTCAGCGTATACTCATTCAGGTCTGGACCCGGCTTTAAACGGCTTTCGCCCCTACGGCGTAGGACCTATGCGGATTTATGCTACTACCAATAAAATAATAAAACATTTCGTACCGACCGTAGCAAAGTATAATGACATGCCACGTTTATTTCTTAAGGACCTCCGCTGAATTGTACGTGTCTTGTATTTTTTTCGCCGAAGTTATTAAACACGACCTTTCGTTGGAAAAGGAATTTCAAACAACGAGACGCGTATTTTCGTTGTAATTGTCACCACATGAAATGAGACAAATTCAATGGAATGAATTTTGCCGTACTTGCTCCTTTTTCACGCAGATCGTTCGTTCACCCCTTAGAGCACTAAGGTTCACCCTTGAGTCTTGACGTGAGCTGCTTACGTTCAATATTAATTACGCCTTTGTCATGTAAGATTTCTGCCACTTCCTTTCTCCCAATACCCGAAACGCGTTTCTTTTAACGGGCTAACAATTTCACGGTCCCAGGTTTATCTAACATGAGAAAGACCATGATTCTAGTGTTCATTAATAAAATATCAACAATGTAGCATACAGATTTGAGAAGAAAAAAATTTATTGTACAAATAAGAGCAAGGTGAATATCACTATTAATTTTTTACCTAACAATGCAATCTTAAAATGATATGCTACATTTTAGATACCATTAAGAAAATGTGTAACAAGTTTCAAATAAAGCGGACAAATAGTTTTCGATCTGATGGAAGTTCATTCGGCCCGCTCGCTTCTTTTCAATCCGCCCGGTTCTTTCGGGCCGCTTGAAAAAAAATCAAGTACTTATTTGGTTCTATACGAGCCGCTCGGTTCTTTCGGGTACCTGGCTCGGCTTGGAAACCGAGCCCCGGATTGATTCGGATTTCAAGGTACCCGAATATTCAGGTACTCGAACAGCTCTAACTACAAGTCAATATTTTTCTTACATCGTGATAGAAATGAGTATTTCGATCGTTCGTGCTACCTCATCCCGCTCCCCGCACGTACCGCAATGACCTTTAAATTGTTTCAAAATATGCAACAAATCTTTAGTCGTACAATGAGAAACATTATGTTGCAAAAGCCTACAGTCCTAGCCGAAAGGTCAATTTGGGGTTATTTGTTTGATCCGGCAATTTCTCGCATTGTCAGTGCTACATATAATAAACGCAGGGTCACACTAGTGCAACGGCGCGCCGCGCACGGGTCTGATTTACGAGTTTCTGGGTTTTTCGAGCAGTTTGGAGCACTTGAAAGAGTTGATTTTTACGACAAGGCGCGCGTCGAAAGCGTTTGTGTGCGCCCTATGCAGGGATTTCCACGTGCTGAAAGGTGCCTCGCAGCCTCAAGAGCAAAAATCGAATATCGGAGAAATATGGACACCAATGGAGTCCTGGCGTTTTCCCGATTAAAATTATACCAAATGTCATGTAAACCGTGCATGCGAGAGAGTCTGGCCGTCGGCGTTCTCTTAATTCGATTGGAAAAACATGCGAATAGACACGGATGAGTGCGTTCGCATATTTGTCGAGTCGAAGTAAAAGAACGTCTACCTGTACCGTCGTTAACCGCCAACTCGCGAGACAATAAGGTCATAAACCGCGAACCTTGGCGAAACGCTCTGGTCGATCAGCCTGATTAATTTTTGGGTACCAGATATGGCATTTTCCTCCTATAATAGCTAATCCCTCTACGTTCGGCAGGCAATAAACCGTGCTCCGCTACAGCATAATTAAATTATACGGATGTTCTGAACACTGGCCATGACGTAAAATTAATCTTATAGTCCGCACGCTGACCAAAAGAAGAGGTTCTTATGTTAGATCGAAGAATGTTTTCCCGGCAATGGGGTAGGAAACGAAATAACTCTGAACAAGTACCAGTACGCCTCGCGGTGAGACACAGGGACAAAAGGGGTAGTCCTCTGCCTGCGCGTGGTCCCGCCCGCGTCGTCCCCCCTTCTACGGCTCCCTTATCTCTCGAGTATAAACACGCGCTCGAATTTTAAAACCAAAGCACGGGTTGATGTATTCCGTGCGAGAGAAGGTGAACCTGGGGGAGGAGGTATTTGCTGTGAAGAGGGCCTCTTCTAGAGAGTGGCCGTTTGGGACGAATACAAGCCCGATTGGTTAGGGAGCAGCTTACATTAGGACCAAGCGACACCGAAAACGCGCAGAAAAAACGTGCGCGAAAAATCACCGGAAACCAAAAACTAACCGTATCCACGCGCAAAAAATACTTACCTGTGGAAGTCTGGTTGCCAGATGTGTAGCTTGGCTATAGCCCGACTCACCCAGCACCTCGGGGGAAAAACCCGACAGTATGCCGAAAATCATAAAGTCCTTTTACCTGAGAACGGAGGCACGATAGCGAAGAAAGTCGAAATCCCTGAAAAACGGCACGGTGTCGACTGCCCCTTATCGACATATCTGGTAGACAAATGTTTCCCAACGAACGCTTCGAGAACAAGCGATTGCCTAGTTCTAAAGAAACGAAGAAATTTCACTTAAAAAATACCAAATTTCCAGCTGTAAATCGCCTGCACCACCAGGACTGTTTAGCTTACGCACCCCCTTTCGAAGCCAGATACAGCGTAAGTCCCCACCGTAAAACTCTCGAACGTAGAACAGCATGGGCCCATCCGCCCTTGACTATACTTATACCTATTAAAAATTACGTTGATTGGAATAATGATGCAATCGAACTTCAAACTAATGTAATGATAAAAGTACTAATATTTAATTAAAAAGTAATACTGGAAATAACCCATGTTTTTCAACGTTCGCCGTTAAAAAGTATCGAGGCAATTTTGAGGTACATATAACTTGCGGCGACAAAGTTTTTTCTCAATATACAAGGAAGATTTTCACAAATTTTCACATTGATTAATAAATAATTGTAGAAGATATATCGATATATATAAATCTCACGCGCCACCAACAGCCGCGTCTAATGCGCTACATAGCAGATTTAGCACTCGCGTTGGCTGTTGGTGGCGCGCGAAATTTATATATAGCGACATATCTTCTACAATTATTTATTAATCAGTGTGAAAATTGGTGAAAATCTTCCGTGTATATTAAGGAAAAACTTTGTCACTGCAAGTTATATGTACCTCAAAATTGCCTCGATACTTTTTAACGGCGAACGTTGAAAAACATGGGTTATTTCCAGCATTACTTTTTAATTAAATATTAGTACTTTTTTTAACATAAGGGTTTTGTTAGCTGAAGTTATGTTTTAAGTCTCATAACGATCCCTTAATATTTACTCAAGTTATCGCAATTTATGTTTAAAGAAATAATGATTTTGGACGATGAAAAATTATTTGTTTAAAGTTTTTACCTCGAATAGTAATGATTGGATAAACAAACTGTAAATAGAAAAAAGGTGTGTCGTGACGAGCTTTGCAACAATATATTTTTTAAAATTCAGTTTAATAACATTTAATTTTCCAATCTTTCTTAGCGTTTAGACAATAATTCTTCCCATTTTCCAGCGCTAGTCCCCTTATTGCATCCGACCCTTCGATTAACCTTCACTCTGTGTATAGTAAATTTTCCGTGGTCTGTGCACGGAGGTCAATCTGACCCCATATATATTTTCATATATTTTGTAAAGGTTTTTAAAAAAAATAGTTCCTTTTATTTTATTTTTATGAATTAATAAGAAATGCTTACTTTATTCAAAAGGTACACGATAATTAAAATTATATTATACGTATATAAAACATTTAACCCGAAGCATCGTCTCACACGGTTTCGTTGCTTTCTTCTTCGAGCCAATCCATTATGTCTTCATTGATACAGTTCATGCAGATGGTTTTTACATGTGTTGCGCAAGATGGCTGATTACAGACATAGCATCGTGTTCTTGTTTTCTTATCAGCCGATCGTGGGCAAATGTTGCAGCGTGGTCGCTTACTGTCAGATGTATTCCCCGCTGTTCCTTCGGCTGTTGAAATTCGGCTAAGATTTTTCACATTATATCCTATTTGATGAATAGCGATTTTTACATTTTTTTTCAATGCCTGTGGGTTCGATAATCGGTTCGTTATATGATCCTTTACCAATTGCATAGCCATTTCCTTAACAAATATTTTACGTTCGGAGCTTTTCCGCTCAATGAATAGTTGTGAATTGGCACATTTGTACAAGTTATAAGCTGCTATACCTGCGATATCAATCATATTGAAAAATAAAACCATTGGCCATCGCTTGGTCTTTCTTTTGCAGGTATAGGTTCGAACTAATTTGTCAAGTGTGTCAACCCCTCCCTTCGTTTTATTATAGTCCAATATGATGTTGGGTTTATTTGAAGCGAGGTCAACAGTATCATCATTGTGTAGAGTGGATAGTAACAGTACATTCTTGTTTGGTTTCGGAACATAACTTACTAAAGTGAGATGATTGTCGAAGCAAAATTTTGAAGAATTCGTGTCTCTCTTCTTAATTTCGGCCTTGTTCGTAAATTCCTTAGGTAAATCTGGTTTATTTGAGCGAATCGTTCCAATTATTGTTGTTTTTTTTTGTAACATCTCTTCTGCTAATTTACAGCTTGTAAAAAAGTTATCCATAGTTATGGTTCGACCTTTATTGAGATATGGTGCAGACAATCGATGAACTAAATTTAATGCGTAATCAACTAAACGTGGCTCATTCGGTTGCTTGCCTACATAAATTTCTGCTTTCAATGGGTACGAATTGAGCGCATCGCAAATCCAAAAAATCTTAATCCCATACTTGCCTGGCTTCGATGGTATATACTGTCTGAACGAACATCGGCCACGAGTTAATACCAATTGTTCATCTATAGTTATGTGGGATGATGGTTTATAAGATTCTTTGATATTTGCCAAAAACATATTCCAAACATTACGGAATGCTGCGAGCTTATCTTCCTTCAATCGTTCTGCTCTAGTTTCAAAGTTGTCGAAGCGCAAGAATCGTAAAAGCTGTTGCATTCTTTCTAATGACATTGTAGCCCGATAAAAAGGACGGTTGTCCAGTCGGTAAAATTCATCCAATCTTTCGTCCCAGTTCTTATGAACACCAGCGTATATAAGTATACCAATCAAAGCATAAATTTCAACCGAATTTGTATTATACCAAATACGTCCAGTGTGACTGTTCATATTGTAAAAATTCTGGGGGTTTCTATTTGTTTCGGCTACTATTACATTTACTACCGTTTCAGGAATTAATTTTTTGAACGCGGCCAGATGAGTATTTATATTTTGAGCTATATGAACAGGAATTCCTTGTTTTTCTCTCAAAATCTGAAAGTCGCGAACTCTAGTTACATTTGGCGGATTTACGCTCCATTTTCTTTTGTACTTTTTATTTTGGGCGTAATACCAAATTCCTTCTTCCTCCACTTCAGGTTCGTCAGCAGCTTCTATATTTTCTACTTCTTGTTCTTCATCACTTTCTATATAGAATTCATTATTATCCAGCTCAACTTGTTCATCATCATCACAATGAGAATAATCACCATCAAAATTATCATTTGCAAGTTCTTCCTCATCTGAAGCGGTAATGTTGTCAAAAAGATCTCTAATATCTTGACTATTCTGTCTTTTTCGAGCCATCTAAAGAACAAACCAAATAAATTATATAAATATACTTGAAAAATGATATTACACAAAACAACCACAATAATATAAAATATTTATAGAGATATATAAAAGAAAAATAAATGCAATATTGTATACAAAATAGGAGTATTTTCCAAACTGTAGACAATAATTTACATAAAAGTAATATCTTTTAGTTCCGTACAATTCAGCGACTTTGCGCGGCTAAGCTTCGTTGCCGGACTGACACTCGATCGGTCGACGACGAGTCACGCGCTAAGAAACGGCCGTCCTTACCTAAACAAATGCCGTCGTCCAAACGGCAACGCATATCGCGGAGAGACTGAGACGTCTCTGCCTGGGTGCCCGACTGAGATATTCCCACAAAAAAAATATATAATATAAATTTTGATACAAAATGCATGAAAAAAATTTGGGGTCAGTTTGACCCCAATGCACCAAAATATGCTTGGTTGGCTTAAAACTATCGTAGATACGTCATAGATAATATTTTTTCGATTTTTTTTTATAAGAATGTGTGTGTAAAACCTTAGTTGAGGCAATCCTAGTTGCCTGGCACACTTATTAAAGTCCAGTTCATATATATTGGCCGGTGAGCTTCGCGAGGGGTATTCTCCCACCACACTGCTTGCCTGCCTCGGTGCTCCTTTTCTCTGCGTTCTCGCTCTCTCTAGGGCTATGCCTACTCGTTGCCCGGTGGGAATTAGTGTCCGTGAGGTACGCACACATGCAGCGAAGCATCCCCACCACTTTGAGTACATAGACGGCGGGTACGATTCCGCGCGGTCATTTCTCGCTCCTCTCTGGCCGAAGGGGGGAGTGAGATGGAACGCTTCACGGCGTGCGCGGCGGGCGCGAACGCTCAGATGGAATCGTGAATTCGTGACTGCTCGCCGCATGCGTGCAACAGTCAGATTGCCAGGCACGGCACGAGTCTTTTTTGCGTCCTAGGAGAGCTTGCCAAATTCCTCCATTTTTATTATAATACATTTAATTGAGCTTCTTCATATCCGTACTCTTAATTTTTACTCGTAGTTTAAAACCGTTGTAGTACAATTTTGTAGTATTTCATTTAAAAATTTATTTTCAACAATGCCAACAATGAAAAGACCATTTTGTACCTCTTGTCAACCTTACGCCCTAGTAGTTGCCTAATTTCTCAGAGTAAAGCCATAAATAATCTCAAATAAATGTATTATAATAAAGAGCGTAATGTGAGAAGTTCGCCTATGGCGTAAAAAAAGACTTGAGTCGGGTCTGCGTCAAGATTCTGCGAAGCGGTTCCCGTGCTCAGCGTAAGCCCTTGCGATCATCGCGCACGCAAAGGACGGAGTGTGACGGCGCCCAAAGGACAAAGCGAGACACAACATCAACGCGTTATCTGGCTTGTCCTGTCCTCGCTCGCTTTCAGTGCCTCGCGCTCACTCTCGCCTTCGCCGGGCAAGAGTGAGACAGAAGTGGTTTTACACACATCAGAATAGGTGTGCGTTCGCTCCGAAGAAATTCGGCAGCTATATTGGTCATTCTTCCTCGTTAGCTTCATTTCCTATTGGTCTGCGCATAGCTCCGTAACGCACACAACTATTACGCTAAGAATAAACAACAGCCCCACAGCTAACGTAGCTGTGACGACAGGCGGAGTCGAGCACCGTTCCCGTTACCCCCCCATACCCAGCAACTTCAACTGCCAATCCACGATCGTCAGGTGGTGGTGGCTGATTTCTCCTCGCACGCTGCTCGCGAAACGAAACTCACCGGCCAATATATTTGAACTGGACTTTAGGTGCAAAAACCTATTACATCGCGTATTACAACGACTGGGGTCAATTTGACCCCTATACACAGAGTGAAGGTTAACAATTACTTTCGCGATACAGTCCACAGTGTATTTGGACGCTAAATGAGGTTTAATATTCCCTGGACAGTTTAAACTTTTGCCCACAAAAAAACGGGTTTTCAGCCCACTGTGCGCCGCACGCAAAGACGCCTAGATAAGACCTGACCTATGATTTTTCCAATGTTAGCGGGCTCGCGCCGCCGACGACCCTCACAATTTCCTGTCTCTGCTTATTGTCACCCCCCTGTGACTCAGGTCGTTGCCAACACGTGCAACGCAGATTTGCGGAAAAGACTGTCGGTCACTGTGAGGTGAAAGTTTCAAGACTCAACCCCCTGAAGCACAAACTCCCCTTAATTTCACGTGAACAACGTCATATTCGATTTTCAACAGAATCCCAGACATCGAATTAAAAAACTGATCAATATGGCGCGGCATTAGGCACTCTAAAGGCCGCCATACACGCTCATTCCTGCCCGTTCGATTTACAGATTTGCATACAGTCAAAAGTTGTAATGCAACACGGAGCGCGTGTGTCAATTGTCTGGCATGAACGCAATCACCGCGAGGATGATTTATCTGGGTTTCGATTTGCCGCAAATCAAAATTAACGGGAAGTGTGGACTACTGGCAGACAGATTTAAAATTATTGACAAGTGTAATTTGCTGAGAGAATTTATCGAATTGTACAAAGAAAATCAATGCATTTGGAAAATTAATTCTAAAGATTGTTTGGATAAAAATTAAAAAAAAATGTTTATAATACATCAATAAATAAATTAAAGGACTTAGATCAGGATACGAATAAAGATGCAGTAGTAATTCTGCTCTTTTCAGTAACGGCACTCTCTTCTTTGACCACTACTGTACTCGAGATCATTGCTTCTTTTTATTAGCGTTTTTTTCCGGGTTTAAACGGCCGTTTTTTAAGCCGATTTCGTGATCTCTTTTCTAGGCGACAACGAAAGATACGACATTGGTGCCTCGTATACCTACACTTTTATTCGTTTAGAAAATAAATCGTTTAGATAATTCGATGTTTAGAAAATAATTACCTGATTTTTGTAGTGGCGGTAGCGACACTCATAAGGATTAAAAAATCTTTGGTTCAATTTTTTCTGCTTTTCTGCTTTAAGGGGACATTCTACTCTCTCGGCCTCATAAAATTCGATTTTTTTTGCTGAATTCGGAAGAATACACCTTCTACAATATCCTCCAAAATTTTTGGAGGGAAATTCGATGTATTTTCAATGTTACAGGTATCTGTAGCGTCAGCGGCCTGGTTCTTTCCACCGCGCCGGTTGAATACTCAAAACTTTAAACGCGTTTTTCTCGAAACAGCATTTTCTTGGTTGGCGGATGTGATAAAAAAAAAATCCATGACTAATTAATCCAAAATTTTAATATGTTATTCTACACATTAGTGGCTTTCCCGCTTAGCACAACTATCTTAAGATTTTTTAATATTTTCTCACATTTTATATCTATTAGACAGAAAAGAAATTCCCTTTTCTATACTTTCAACTTCGATCGACCGCCATTTTAATAATTTTGGTCCAAAATTGTTCTTTCGTGGTAAACGCGACAACCATACTCCTGCGAATTAAACATATGTTTGGTTTTTTATTTCTGATGATCCAGTCGTCAGAAATTTCAACCGCCAGCAATTCTGCTGCCGCCAACTTAACTGTGAAATATTTGTGTAAACAAATGAAATAAACAAACAACAATGATTTTTTCTTGTATTTCAAGAGTGGTAAAATGTACCCCCCAGAAATTCGAAAACATTAAGTGTTTACTTCATTATAAAAACCATCACCGCAAAGTGGCCGATTTTTTGGCTAAGAAAGTAGAATGTCCCCTTAAAGAGCTTCTCTGGCAAGTCTTCAGAGGAATATCCGTCGCGTCGGCAGGATGGGGGTTGTGCCGCGTAGTGGGGGGTGGCAAGGTTTCCTTGGAGCCTACAGGTAGCAAGGAAACTGCAGCAGTTATCGCAGAACCATCACAGGGGACGCACGCTAATTTCCGCTACTTTTCTTACGTTTTTCAAATATTTGTTTCATTTTATCGTTAGTCTGTAGTTTATTCCTATTTTTTTTCTTATTACTTTACATAGTTAGTTTTAGTAATTTTATATTATTCTTATAGTGTGTTTTATCGTATTTTTATCGTGTTTTTATCTTATTTCTATCGTGTTTTTATCGTATTTTTATAGTCTCATTTTTCGTGTCTTTATCTTATTTGTATTGTATCTTTATCGTATTTTTAGTGTTGTTTATCGTGTTTTCATCGTTTTTTTGTGTGTGTTTTTATAATATTCGTATTGTTTTTTTTTTTTTTTTTTTTTCAAATATTAGTCAACGTGTTAGAAGTTAGTAGTCTTTAGTGTGTAACTTTGGTGTTTGGTTTTGGACCACATCCGTATATTCTCCAGGTAAGTTCTAGATATCTATATTTCTGACACCAGTGTTGCATTTTGTTTTTCCTACATTGCAGTCAGTTTATTTCTATATTCTTCATTACTTTAATAATGACTGGCAAATTGAAATTGAATAAGTACTATATGCGTGCTAACAGGATTACTTAATCGTTCCGTTCAGACACCCAGAACATCATTAGATGCTAGTTCTTCACATTTAACATCTGCAATCCATTTTGTTAGCACCCCACTAGTGAAGTTTAATCTGGAATTAGTTCACAATCATTTTCACATTCAACACCTTGTCTTTATCTTCTCATTACCAATACACTTATATGTTTCACCTGGCACAAGTTCGCAATCTTCTTCCAATATCACCGCAAGTAATGTAGAATTTCCTCCAAATTTAGAAGATATTCAGAATTTTGCCTCCTTCGAAAATTCACAGACTTCTCAAGAATTTTCAACTGAATTGAGTAATCCTAATTCAGCTTCTTCATTGGCAGAGTGGGTTGTATCACATCAAATTTCACATCGAACAATAAATGATGTACTCCACATTTTAAAAAGATCAGTTGCCAGCACTTTACATGCTAGAATCCAGAGCCCTTTTAAAAACAGCCACAAACGTATCAAAACAGCTAAATATCACCATTCTGGATTAAAAAATAGCATTTTAAAACTCATTAAATCTATAGGTGTATCCCCGTATAAATCTTAAAAATTAGTAAATTCCCTTTCAGAAGAATGCAATTTGGGTCCTTCTCTACTTTTTAATGTCGCAGAAATAGCATATAAATGTGTGAACTTAGAATATGCTCATTCAATGTTTGTACTGTCTTTGGAACGTCTTTATGACGATAATATTAATGATTCAGATTTCGATTTTTTCTGGTCTCAATGTCGCTATACCTTTCAAGCTAAAAATACCTGCTAGCAAATTTCTAAACATGTTTTATTTCAGGAATACTTGTGCATACAGGAGTAGAAATGACGCAGAAGGGTTGGCATACCATCGAATTCAACTGCGATAATTCAGTGTCCCAAGTCCCCTCGGATTGGGTGGTAGATGGTTTCTGCTATTGGCCACCATACAAACCAAGTCGTATGACAGTGGCGATTAAGAAACTCGAGCCGTGCGATGTTTCTTGGGAAAAGTTCGCTGTATCCGTATTTCCTGGTGGAATATGTTGTAGGTTGAAATTATTATTATATTTACTTATTAATGACTATTATATTTACTTATTATATTAACTAATTAGTGACTAATCACTACTAATTACTAATGTGTTCACCCAGATGATTATGCCAAGGCGAGGGAAAGGGCGAAAAGAGCAGAAGAAACCAGCGATATACAGTCGGACGCAGGTAACGGAAAGAGAAAAATCATTCCGACGAGATATTCAAGCAGTGAGGAGTCGGAGCAGGAATCAACGCCGCTAGTATACCCAACTCCAAAAATGGTGAAACCAGTTATCATATCAGGTGTGAAAATATGCTACATACAAATTACAATTACCTAATACAATCTTCCAATTCCCTTCCTGCTACTTTGCTCAGTTCCATCATATTATTTCTGATGAAGCTATCTTCTGTCCTAGGCGTTTTGTGCAAAAAATCGTGTTGTTTCACAGATTCCCTTGTTAAAAATGCCTCTTCTGCCGCAGTACTTAATGTACAAATTCCATCTTTCAGCGATGTGGTTGCCAACATCTGCCCTTGTAGATTAGTAACGATACATTTTTCACATTTTCCTTACACTTTATTTGCAGTAGATGCGTTTTGGATGTTTCCACAATTTTGCTTCCTTACCTCGGGAATTATTATGTTCGCTTTCGTACGGATTTTTCCGTAGGGTTGGTAACCTTGTTCGTTCCTGTTTATTCCCACTTGAGGTACCCCTGATTAAAGCACTGACGAACGCGCGAGATATAAAACATATATGTTTATTAATGTTTGCAACAGAACTCTTTAATAAAACAATTTTGGTTTTTAGACGAAATAGTATACCCGGCGGAGCACAGCAGCAGTAACGGAGGCGAAGGGAGTTTCTCCCGTACGATTAGTCCAGTTGGTAAGTCAATATATGTGTATATATATTCTATGCGGAGATAGTTTTTTACCATGGAAAGTTACAGTGAAAAGATATAAAATGTAATAAATAATTTTCTGAAAACATAGATGCAGGCCCCAGTTGCAGCACCAGCAACAGCAACGCTGCCGATATGAAAATATTAATCGAACAAAATTATTCAATCATGGGTCAGCTTAATTTGCAAAGAGCATTGCTCGTCGAAGCGCTGGAGCGGATAAAAAATCTGGAAATGAAAGTTGGCACAGAAACAGCACCAGTGCCCGATCGAAAACAATCATTTTTTGTGAAACACAAAGATTTCAATTTTCCGCTTAACTCTGTGGAAAGAATAACAGAGTTGGAGAAACTGTTAAAGGACGATGCAAATTTCCAGGACGCAGTAAGTAAAATATCATTATTCTCTCTCTCTCTCTCTCTCTCTCTCTCTCTCTCTCTCTCTCTTAATTTAGCCAAGCTAATAATTTTTTAATTATAGGTAAATGAATTTGCAAAATTTGGGGGCGCCAACAATTACGATTTTGTAAAGAGGGTTTTGGGCTCCGTGATGATGACTGATGTGGCCCTGATGTTCAGTTGGCTGGGGAGGCAGGGGAAGCAACCCTTCTACAAATTAAAATTATCAGAAGTCGTTATAGGTGTGTAATTTTCACCGAAATTTCACCATAGCTAATACTGATTAATGTAGAATATATGTAACATTTTATTGAAATTCTTGTTTAAGCTGCTGCCGAAATGGGGAAACAGTCCAAAAACAGGAAGGAAGCGGAGTCCACCATACAAAAATGGTTGAAGCGAGCGTGCGATAGGAAAGCTGCGCAAAAAAAACCGTGTCTACCCCCTTAAGACACGTTTATTATGACATCAGAAGCACGAGAACCGTTTCGCAAAATCTTGACGCAGACCCGCTGCAGGCCCGGCTCAAGTCTTTTTTGCGCCCTAGGTGAACTTGTTTATTGCGCCCATCCCTGGTAACCAGATCTGAAGCGCAGAGCCTGACGTCAGATCCGTAGTCATCTGTGTCCGCATTAGGATACGGTCTGCGGTACAGAGCCTGACATCAGGACCCTGACGTCAGATGGGCAGCAGATTCGCGGCAGATCCTGCCGTTCGCCTGACACGTATAACAGCGCCATCTGACGAACGGCAGGATCTGCTGCGAATCTGCTGCCCATCTGACGTCAGGGTCCTGGATGTCAGGCTCTGTACCGCAGACCGTATCCTAATGCGGACACAGATGACTACGGATCTGACGTCAGGCTCTGCGCTCTCACGGCAGACCCTGTTGCCAATCTGACGTCAGATTGCAGACATCTGGTTATCAGGGATTATTATAATACATTTATTTGAGATTATTTATGACTTTAAATATCAATAATATCACACGCATGTTTATACGTTTCCGCTAAGTCCGGCTTTTATACAAGTATGTATAAGTATTTAGCAAGAACAGTTAATATATTAATTTTTATAGCCATACGCATAATGCTTAACCATTTACGTGATTTGTATTATAAAGCGGCATACATTTTTGAAAATAGAATAATTATTAAATTAATACTTATACTTGAGCTCATTTTAGAAGGAACTTGCCGAACGACGAGTTTAGACCGGTTCTGCGCATGTTGGCGCTGATTGGTGCCGAAACAAACTAGTATTAGCTATACCTTAAACAAACGCTCCCTCGGAGCCAATGAGCTCATTTTACATTTTCGGTTCATCATTTGCGAAGAAAAAGTATACAAATCTATACGTAATTTATTAATGCACATACTTGCATCACAAATTTTAATAATCATTCTATAGATTCAGATATCTGTCTTCCAATTTCTGTTAGCTTCTAGCATCGTAACTGCACATGTTTTAAACAAGCAACCTGATTTATGACTTTACTCTGCAAAATTAGGCGACTGCATAGGGCGGAAAGTCGACAAGAGGTGCAAAATGGTATTTTCATTAATGGTATTGTTAAAAATAAACTTTAAAATTAAATATTACAAGTTGTATTATAAGTGGATTAAACTACGAATAAAAATTCAGAGTAAGGTTATCAATAATCTCATAGCATAGAGAAATTGTTCAATTCGGCGCTGTCGCTGAAGCGTTAAGTGTCTTTATATGTATATTTTGTATATTCTGTACAGTTTGTATACTTTGCACACTTACATCTGTATCTCCTAGCTATACTTCTTATATAAGTGCATTCTGTATTCATTGCGTGCATAAGGCAGTGGCGGATCCAGAGGGGGGGGGGGGCGATGGGGCGATCGCCCCCCTAAGAATAATCTTTACTATTTATAAAGAGAGAGCCGATTTTTATGTTCGCGCAACACTCAAGACCTACTGAACCGATCTTCCTCAAATTTTGACACGTTATTCCTGCATACTCTAGGACGGACATAGGCTATGTAGCATGTCTCAGAAACGCGTCATTAACATGTAATTTATATGCAAAGATTTCACGTGTACGACTGTTTGGCCGACCACGTGACCCCTATATACGACAGTCTACTTGCGCGCGCATATGCATATTCAGCCCGCGCGATACCTCGCCCGTAGCAGTACCGCGATGTTACCGCCAGATGGCGAAGCTTCTCGAGCGCTTTCTCGCGAGAGAATTGAATTATCGTGGATATATATGTCAGGACGATCGTCTGGTCATATATTGCCTTTGCAAATTTATCTACAGTCTCTTTTGAATTTGATTTTGATGTTACTATGCCACGAATGCGATCAAATTTATCGAGATTATCCGCTTCTGCTCGGCGTGTCAAAGCCACACGCCAAGCAACGCAGAATGTTGATAATTATGGACTCATAAGAGTAAAAATTACCGTAAGGTTTGCTTTCAAATATGATCCAGGAATTGACTATCTTAATTTACGAGAAGTTAAAGTAGGAGCGATGGATCATATTTGCCGCCATTGCTTAGCCAAAAAATGGAACGAAGAAGCGCCTGGTATGTGTTGTGCTGGAGGGAAAATAAATCTGCCAAATTTAGAAGAACCACCGGAGCCTCTCAAGAGTCTACTCTTGGGTACGCATCCTTCTTCTAAACATTTTCTCGATAATACGAGAAAATACAATACCCTCTTTCAAATGACTTCATTCGGAGCAAATGAAGTAAGAGAAGGTAATTTTATGCCCACATTCAGAATTCAAGGGCAAGTTTATCATTCTATTGGGGATCTGTTACCAGCTCCAGGTGATGATCATAAGTTTTTGCAAATTTATTTTATTTCCGAAGCTGATCAAGTGTCAACACGGTTCAATATGGTACCAAATCTACAACAAGAGCTCATTGCAAGTTTGCAGAATTTACTATTAGAACATAACAACTACATCTGCAGCTTAAAATATAATCTTGAAAATGGCTCTTCAAATCTGACGGATACTTTCAAATTAATCATTCATGCGGACCGAATCCCTGCTAATGAACACCGAGGGCGTTATAACGCGCCAACAACTAATGAAGTTGCTGTATTATTATTAGACGAAGACAAGGGACCAAGAGATATTGTTTTACATTGTCGGAGTGGCCAGTTGCAACGTGTCTCCGAACTACACCGTTCTTATGATGCTCTCCAGTATCCTCTTCTATTTGTTCGAGGAGAAGATGGATACTACATTTCTATTCCACAACAGAACAATAGAAACCATGCTCAAAATAAAACTGTTTCTTGCATGCAGTTTTATGCATACAGATTCATGATTAGAGAAAACTCTATGAATCATCTACATAAGTTCAGGAACTTATTCAATCAGTTTTGTGTGGACATGATGGCAAAAATGATTTCTGAACGATTAGCATTTATTCGTAGAAATAAAAAAAAACTTCGTGCCGATGACTACATTCATCTTCGAGATGCAGTCAACGAAGATGGCAATGTCCGTGCCGAAAATTTAGGTCAATATGTTATTCTTCCGTCTTCTTTTACTGCATCGCCACGTTATATGCATGAAAAAACACAAGATGCTATGACGTATGTTAGGAAAGAAGGTTGTCCCGATCTTTTTATTACATTCACATGTAACCCGGAATGGCAAGAAATTACAAATGAACTTCTTCCAGGTCAAAAATCTTGTGATCGACACGATCTCATCGCTAGAGTTTTTCATCTAAAGAACAAAAAACTCATACAGCTGTTAACAAAACATGCTATTTTCGGTATTACCAAATGTTACATGTATAGCATTGAATGGCAAAAACGAGGATTACCCCACTCCCATATTCTGTTATGGTTGGAGAACAAAATTCAGCCTGATGAGATTGATCACATTATTTCAGCTGAATTGCCTAATAAAGATAATGATCCTCTACTATTTGATATTGTCTGTAAAACCATGATACATGGACCTTGTGGAGAGCACAATACTACATCACCATGTATGAGCAATGGAAAATGCTCAAAAAAATTTCCACGTCAATTGGTTGCTGAAACTCAAACCGGTGATGATGGATATCCGACCTACCGGCGCAGATCACCCGAAAATGGTGGGAACACAACTGTCCTCAATCATCGCGGAAAATCTATGCAAATTAATAATCAGTGGGTTGTCCCTTTTTGTCCCGTATTATCACGAATCTTTAACGCTCACATAAATGTCGAGTATTGTCGTTCCGTGCAAGCGATAAAGTATATTTGCAAATACGTCAATAAAGGATCTGATCAAGCTACATTTTCCATTAATAGTAATGATGAAATACAAAATTATGTGAATGGTCGTTATATCAGCACGTCTGAAGCGTTCTGGCGCTTCTTCGATTTTCCAATTCATGAAAGATTTCCAGCTGTCATGCATTTGACTGTACATTTGGAAAATAACCAACGCGTTTATTTTACAAATAATAACATGAATCAGATCCTTGAAAATCCACCTAAAACTACGCTCACTGCATTTTTTGAATTGTGTGCAGCGGATGATTTCGCAAAGACTTTGTTTTATCAGGATGTTCCATCATATTACACATGGAATAATAATAGGTGGTCCAGAAGAAAACGCGGACAAGATGTCGAAGGATACCCTACAGTTAAAAAAGATTCAACTCTTGGTAGGGTATATACTATACATCCGAATCAAAGTGAATGCTTCCATTTACGATTGTTATTGCATCACATATGTGGCCCAACATCATTCGAGAGTTTAAGAAGTGTAAATGGGACAGTTTTTCCAACTTTTAAAGCCACTTGCCTAGCCCTTGGGCTTTTAGACAATGATCAGCACTGGGATCATACACTTGCTGATGCGGTCGTATGTCAGTGTCCATATAAATTGCGAGAATTATTCGCTATAATTTTAGTTTTCTGTCAACCTTCAGATACATTAATTCTATGGGAAAAGTTCAAAACACACTTTTGTGGGGATGTTCTGCACAGAGAACGCAGACGATTAAATGATATGACGCTTCCATTTTCAGATGAAATTTTTAATCGAGGTTTGATAGAAATTGAGGATAAAGTTGTTCATCTCTGTCAAAAATATTTAGTGGAGTTTGGTCTTCCAACACCAATTCGTGACGCGAACAATGGAAGTGATCCTTACATCTCTCTGCGTCAACCTATGAATAACTATAATGAGTTGTTCAACTTTTTACAACAAAATCTAAAGAAATTGGTACCTGACCAGCAATATGCTTTTGACAGTATAGTCAACAGTGTTGAACGTCGACAAGGAAAAGTATTTTTTGTTGATGCTCCAGGTGGCACCAGTAAGACTTTTTTACTCAATTTGGTACTCGCTAAAGTTCGATCATCTAGCGGTATAGCCATTGCGGTCGCTTCTTCAGGCATTGCAGCTACACTTCTTAGTGGAGGTAGAACAGCTCATTCAACGTTCAAGTTGCCCTTAAACGTTTTTAATGAGCAAGAAGTTGCATGCTCTATCCGGAAAAATAGCCCACTTGGGAGAGTTTTCCAAGAGGCAGCGTTAATAGTGTGGGATGAATGTACCATGAGCCATCGTACTCATATAGCTGCCATCGATAGAACTTTGCGAGATCTCACTTCAAACGATAAACCAATGGGGGGGATAACTTTCGTTTTTGCAGGGGATTTTCGCCAGACATTACCTGTAATCGCTAAAGGAACCAGAGCAGACATAATAAAAGCATGTTTAAAATCGTCACCTATTTGGAATTTAGTGGAAACATTAAATTTACGAACAAATATGAGAGTACATTTGGGAGGAGGTGACCTCCAATTTTCGTCCAAGATACTTGCTCTTGGTGATGGCAAAATACCAACTACTGATGGTTACATACGAATTGATGAAGCCATCGGGAGAACGGTAGTGTCAATAACGGAATTAATCGCTGAAGTCTATCCAGATATTCAGAATCTTTCGGAAAAACCTTATCAGTGGTTATGTGAAAGAGCCATAATCACACCAAGGAACGAATCTGCGAACGAGATTAATAATATCTTTCTCGAAAAATTTGATGGCGAATATAAAGAGTACAAATCTATTGATTCTGTTGTAAGTATTGATGATGCCGTAAACTACCCCCAAGAATTTCTCAATTCTCTGAACCCTTCTGGATTTCCACCACATAATCTAAAATTGAAAGTAGGTTCTCCAATAATGTTATTGCGAAATCTTCATCCCCCTAATCTATGTAATGGCACAAGGTTGCAAGTGCGAGTCACGCGCAAGAATCTTATCGAAGCTACAATACTTACAGGACCTGCTGCAGGGGAAGTTGCATTTATCCCCCGTATACCAATGATTCCCACACATTTGCCTTTTCAATTTAAAAGATTACAATTCCCGATAAAACTTTCTTTCGCAATGACCATTAATAAATCCCAAGGTCAGACCTTCAGATATGTAGGAATTGACTTAAGAACTGATTGCTTTTCGCATGGCCAATTATATGTAGCCCTGTCGAGAACAGGTGATCCGAAAAAACAATTTATCCTAATATCAAAAAATCATGTTACCAAAAATGTTATTTTTCCAGAAATATTATGAAGATATTAAATTTTTCTTTTTTTTCAAAGTATTTTATTTCCGTAATATATTAGTCATTCTTATAAACACGAAGCAGTAACGCTCCTCCCATCTGGGGGAATGTGAATATTTCATGTGTACGGCTGTTTTGCTCACCACATGACCCCTATATACGACAGCCTACTTCCCGCGCGCATGCATATATTCGCCCCGCGCGAAGCTCGCCCGTAGCAGTACCGCGATGTTACCACCAGGTGGCGAAGCTTTTCGAGCACTTTCTCGCGAGAGAACTGGATTATCGCGGATATATATGTCAGAATGATCGTCGGGGTACAAACTGGTTTTGCAAATTTATTATCACGTGGTATGCAAAACAGTACACATTGAATGTTTACATATAATTACATGTTAATAACGCGTTTCTGAGACATGCTACATAGCATATGTCCGTCTTAGAGTATATATAGGAATAACGTGTCAAAATTTGAGGAAGATCAGTTCAACAGGTCTTGAGTTTTGCGCGAATATAAAAATCGGTTCTGTTTTTATATAATAGGTATAGAAAAGATATTAATTCTAATAAACACGTATCAGTCACGCTGCGATCTCGGGCGAGGCCGAGACGGGGCATGCTAGTAAAATATAAAAATATTATGTCACATTCTGAAATACTTGTTAGGTATATACTTAATGTGTTGACAATGTATATTTGCCGAGCTGTTCACGATTTGCATGCTCACCGGGGGTGCTCGCTAGTGCATGGAATTTTTTCGAAAAATGTAGGTATGTACTTTTACACGTTTCGCCCCCCCCCCCAAGAAAGGCTTCTGGATCCGCCACTGGCATAAGGTCATCTTGTTATAGAAATAAATATAACACAAACAAAAATATATAATAACACAAGTATTGTATAAGTATAGATGTTAAATATTTGTAAACACACTGTGAATTATATATTTTATACAAAGCATGATATGTAATAGTAATAATGATAAAAAAGAAATATATGTGTCTGATGAGATTTGACGCGCTTGACACTACGTTCGTATTTCGCGCCGCAGCGTAGGCATGCAAAGGGCGCTGTATGCGAGTGGGGACCGTAACGCTCTCCTCGTTTCCGTTTCTTTATTCTTCTTCCTGTTCTTGTATCTGTTGAACACGCTTACTAACCACCACGATAGTATTACTTAATAGTTAACAATAGTATGTATACTTAATCGTTTATTAATAAACCTCATTTATAACCATCAAGGTTATGGGCCCAGACAACGTAAAGAAGCCAAACATATGGTATATGTAGAAACGTTTATAAATGGGCATTGGAAGAGAAAAGCCAGGTATGTAAAAGTGAGGTTATTTACTTAGACGCCACGTGGGGACAAACCAAATCGAAACGTAAAAGACAAAGTACATAGCAATAAAAATGGCATCATTCTCGCAATCAGTTGACCGAATTGATAAACTGAACGGAAGCAATTACCAATCGTGGAAATTCAACATGAGAATGGCGTTAGTACAGCGAGAATTATGGCATCACGTAACCAAAAGGGCAATAAAGCCGGAGGATGATGATACGGAGGAATTGGAACGCTATAATCGTAAAGAAGAAAAAGCGTTGGCCGCAATTGCCCTGAGTGTTGAGCATGATCAACAAGGGCATATAATTGATTGCGAAACGGCATCTGATGCATGGGAGGCATTAAAAAGAATTTTTGAACCCAAGTCACGAGCGAGAATCTTGCAGTTAAGAAAACAAATTGTGTCAATACATCTGGAACCTGATGAATCTATGACATCGTACCTGGGACGAATTAAAACGTGTTGTGATAGTCTGAGAGAAGCTGGATGTGAAATGAAAGACGATGACTTGGCATACACAATGCTAAATGGTTTGCCAGAAGATTATGAAGCCATCGTCATGACATTGACAAATTTGGATGACGAGAAATTCAAATCGTCTGAGATAAAGGAAATCATGCTAAACGAATACGATAGAAGGACAGCAAAGGAATTGGAGAAGACTGGTGGACGAAAGGAAGCGTATCACCAAATGAAGGAAGTACACAACCAAAACAAGCAAGGTCAGCCGAGTAGAGAAGCCCACAACCAAAGAAGACAAGGTCAGCAAAGCAGAGAAACCCACAACCAAAGCAGAGAATCATCACGTCAGACACCAGAGCCTAGAGTCGACAACAGGAAGTGCTTTAAGTGTGGCAAGCAGGGGCACATATCACGGTACTGTAGAACGCCTCAGTCTAGGTCGAAGCCAAACCAAGAACAAAGTACAAGTTCTGCACGTAAGAACAAAGATTCCTATTTATTAGAAATAAACAATGCACAGTTAGATGATTTTTGGTTAATTGATAGCGGTGCAACTCACCATATATGCAAGCATAAAGAATGGTTTACAAATTATAGAACGATAGAGAATGAAACAATTTATTCTGCCGACAGTCACGTAGAGAATAACCTAAAGGCCATTGGAATGGGTAATGTAAACATCGAAATTTATGTAAACAATGATCCCTTTAGTATAACTTTGCCAAATGTATACCATGTACCGAATGTTAGAAGGAATTTACTATCAGTGTCACAGATGGAAGGTAGGAATAAGAAAGTAATATTTGATAATGGAAGGGCGATAATTTTAAATAAAGTGACTAAGAAGATAGTGGGGGAGGCATTTAGTAAAGATGGGTTATATGTAATCAAAGCGGAACATGTGAATAATATTCCAATTATTTCGGAGAAAGAAACACATGCAATTAGTAATACAAATGTAACCGAAAGCGAAAAATGGCACCAAAGGTTTTGCCATGTAGGTACATCAAACATTAAAGAATTGTCTACAAAGAACTTAGTTAGAGGGTTACAGAATGTAATTATTGACAGCGTTCACTGTAATGGATGTAGCGTCGGAAAATCTACGAAAGCCCCGTGCAAGCAGGTAAAAACTAAACAAACTAGAAATGTATTGGAACTAGTTCATTCGGATTTGTGTGGACCCATGCCTACAGAATCAGTGGGAGGCTCAAAATATTTCCTCACGCTCACGGACGATTATTCGAGAAAAACCACCGTGTACTGTTTGAAAAACAAGAGCGATGTAGCGAGTTACATAAGGAAATATATTGCTAGAGTAGAACGCGAGACAGATATGAAACTAAAAAAGAATAAGGACAGACAACGGGTTAGAATTTTGTAATAACGAACTTAATCATTTGTTTGATGATCTAGGCATAAAGCACGAACGGACAAACACTTATACGCCGCAGATGAATGGTATAGCGGAAAGGGTAAATCGTACGTTACTGGATCTGGTGCGTGCAATGTTAGCGACGGCGCAGTTACCTCAGAGATTTTGGGCCGAAGCGTTGCTAACAGCGTGTTACGTCAAAAATAGAGTAGTGCACTCAGCAGTTGAGGATGAAGTTCCGGAAAAGGTTTGGACTGGTAATATTCCAAGTGTAAAACATTTAAGAATGTATGGATGTTTAGCGTATGCCCACGTAGCGAAACATAGCAGGCACAAGCTCGATGCGAGAGCAAGAGAATGCGTATTAGTAGGATATTCGAGTCAAACGAGAGGTTATAGACTGTGGGACCCAGTAATAGATGATATAGTACAAACGAAACACGTAGAATTTGTAGAGAATGTGTGTGGTTATGAACATATTAGTAATAAGAGAATCTATAGCGTCCCGACTGATGACGAATCAGATACAGACGAAACACAGGATGTTACGGTAATCGAAAAGACTGAAGATGTACAAGTAACTGACATAGAAAAGACGGACGATGATAGGAAACCGACGGACGATGATTTAAGGGAGACAAATGAAGAAAATGTAGTTCGTACTGTAAAACGTGGGAAAGTAATAAGAAACCCATGGGGTCGAGCGGGTAAGCCCAAAAATATTCAAATCAATTTGACCGAAATAATTGAACCTACAACGTTTGAACAAGCAATGGCATTGCCCCAATGTAACGAATGGCGTGCTGCCATGGAAGAAGAACTTAATAGTTTGGAAAACAGGAATACATGGGAAGTAGTTGATAGAACAGAAAGTACGCGATGCGTTGGCAGTAGGTGGGTGTACAAAGTAAAAACGGATGGAACCGGAAAGGTAATAAAATTTAAAGCTAGGGTAGTCGCTCAGGGTTATAGTCAGAAGAAAGATATAGATTATTTTAATTCATATGCACCAGTTGCAAATATATCCACAATTAGGATGTTACTAAGTATGTCAGTATCTCAGGGTTGGCAAGTACACCACCTGGACATCAAATGCGCGTATCTATACGGGGAGTTAACAGAAGACATTTACATGAAATTACCTCCTGGATATGGTCAATCGGAAGATAAAGTAGCAAAATTAAAAAGGCCGATTTACGGACTGAAACAGTCAGGCCGAAATTGGAACGATGCAATCAATACTTTCTTAACCGAGAAGGGATTCCAAAGACTGAAAAGCAATAGCTGCGTATATACATATGATAAGGATGTAATTCTAACTATATATGTGGATGATATTGTGATATTTACTAGCAATGCTAAGAAATTAGAGTTAGTTAAAAAGTTAATAATGTCAGAGTATGAGACAAGAGACTTAGGAGTAATATCATATTTATTAGGCATAAAAATAGACTATAATAAGGAAAGTATAAGATTATCCCAAGAAATATATATAGAGAAACTGTTAAAAGAATACAACTTGAATGATTGTAAAGGTACAAAGACACCGGTCGAATTAGGTATAAAGTTGTCGAGACTAGATAGTCCATCGAATGAGTTCGAAGTAGAGGAAATGAAAAACGTACCATATAGGCAACTCGTTGGGTCTTTAATGTACATAGCACAGGCAACACGACCGGATATACTATACAGGGTGTCCCAAAAATGCTGTGGGACCTTAAAGGGGGTGATTCGGGGGGTGATTGTAAACAACTTTTTCCTTTGCGAAAAAGTTCTCCGATGTTTCGTTAACGAGATATTAACAAAAAGCACCGACCAATCAGAGCGCGAGTCTGACGGCCGAGTTCCCGCGCTAGCGTGGCTACGCGCCGCGCTGCGAGTGTGAACAAGCAACTCGGCATGCAACGAAGAAAATTGTGTAGAATGGCTAATGAAAAAAAAGGAACAAATAAAATCGAACGCGTTGTCATGGTTTGTTTGTTATTTAGACGAATACAAAGTTTTTTTTTTAGAAGATTCGAAAATAATAATTATTTGAAGTGGGAGGATAAGGAATACGTAAATTTACGAAAAGGTAATGTAACGGGAAATTAACGAAAAGTGATCGTAGTTCGTTATTGTGTTAAAAATCCGTAATTCAATAACGGCCAGCACTGTTGCTGATAACGAATAAGTCTGTTTAAAAAGCCCGAATAAATATTATCGCCGGAAATAAGTCATCGCTTGCGTTAAATTTAAAAATGAATGATTACCAATGAAATAACTAAAACTCACCCTTGTTGGAAATTCACCTGCAGCTTGAAAATCTGTGTCACAGGGTCACTGAACCGATCCTGGTCATCGATGGACGAGCCCAGTGCACAGCTGATCCCAGGTATACGACACTACCCAAAGTTAAGGGTCGCAATGTCAGGTGCGTCCAGGTCAACGTGCCGAATATTCACTTCACTGCACGGCTACTAACACTGATCACTTTATTTACTTTTTATGGAACCTGTTGTTCCTAGGTTTTAAAAATTGGTGGCCCCGAAAGGGGCCGATTGTTGGCAATTGAAGAATCGGAATATTCTAGCGCAAATGCTCGCACAGCAGCATTTGCGTTCCCGTCGTTTCGCGCGTACACCCAGAACATTCGGTAGTACTCCTGGGCAGTAAACATTTCTGCGAGGCGATTTCTAGCTGACTGACAGGATTTTTTCCAAGCAACTTCCGCTACCCCCAAGTAGCTTCTCTGGTTCCATTATGAGTTAACTCCCACCAGGCCAAGAGGCTTTAGGTAAAAAGAAGCCAGCACACTTTCGGAACACACGTGTTTTGCAGAAGTGCACCGAAAACTTTCACAAAAGCCCGCGATCCGTCCTTCTACTGCCAATGTACCCATTGCTTCGAGATAGAAAACAGACACCACGTGTATCGGTTCGAAAGGGTCCGAAGGGAAGAGGCGGAGAAAGTCTTCGAGTTGCTATAAAGAAGAAAATGCATACCATTCCTGTAGTCCCGCCTGCTTCGTTCTACCCTCAAATTAAAGACGGATCCCTTATCTCTCGTGTCTAAACACGCGCTCGAGTTTCAAAACAAAAGCACGCGTCGACGTATTCGGTGCGAGAGACGGTGGGCTTGAAGTCTGATTGGCCCTAGTCGAACCAATCTGCCCTGCATCCCTCCCAAACGGCCACTGTCCTCAAGAGGCCCTCTTGACAGCAATATCTCCTCCCCAAGGCCCACCTTCTCTCGCACCGAATACGTCGACGCGTGCTTTTGTTTTGAAATTCGAGCGCGTGTTTAGGCACGAGAGATAAGCAGGCCCGATTGGTTAGTTTGTGGCCAATCGGACCTCAAGCCCACAGCCCTCGGGCCTGCTTATCTCTCGTGCCTAAACACGCGCTCGAATTTCAAAACAAAAGCACGCGTCGACGTATTCGGTGCGAGAGAAGGTGGGCCTTGGGGAGGAGATATTGCTGTCAAGAGGGCCTCTTGAGGACAGTTGCCATTTGCGAGGGATGCAGGGCCAATCGGACCTCAAGTCCACACTCTCTCGCACCGAATACGTCGACGCGTGCTTTTGTTTTGAAACCCGAGTGCGTGTTTAGACACGAGAGATAAGCAGGCCCGATTGGTTAGTTCGGGACCAATCGAACTTTAAGCCTACCTTCTCTCGCACCGAATACGTCGACGCGTGCTTTAGTTTTGAAATTCGAGCGCGTGTTTAGACACGAGAGATAAGGGATCCGTCTTTAATTTGAGGGTAGGACGAAGCAGGCGGGACTACGCGCAGTCAGCGGAGTACCCCTTCTTTTCCTATGTCTCTCCGCGAGACGTATTGATGCTGGATAATACTCTGTAATTTCTAGTTCTCCAAAATTAATCCGGCTGATCAGCCAGAGCATTTCGCCAGGGTCGCGGTTTATGACCGTATTGTCCCGCCAGTCGGCGGTAGAGAACGGTTTCCTATAGTTTCGGATAATTTATGACTTAATTGGTTCCGCCTCGTAGTAGACGTGAACTCAGGGTGTCGGAAAGGGGAAACAGGAATGGTATGCATTTTCTTCTTTATAGCAACTCGAAGACTTTCTGCGCCTCTTCCCTTCGGACCCTTTCGAACCGATACACGTGGTGTCTGTTTTCTATCTCGAAGCAATGGGTACATTGGCAGTAGAAGGACGAAGCGCGGGCTTTTGTGAAAGTTTTCGTTGCACTTCTGCAAAACACGTGTGTTCCGAAAGTGTGCTGGCTTCTTTTTACCTAAAGTCTCTTGGCCTGGTGGGAGTTAACTCATAATGGAAACAGAGAAGCTACTTGGGGGTAGCGGAAGTTGCTTGGAAAAAATCCTGTCAGTCAGCTAGAAATCGCCTCGCAGAAATGTTTACTGCCCAGGAGTACTACCGAATGTTCTGGGTGTACGCGCGAAACGACGGGAACGCAAATGCTGCTGTGCGAGCATTTGCGCTAGAATATTCCGATTCTTCAATTGCCAACAATCGGCCCCTTTCGGGGCCACCAATTTTTAAAACCTAGGTACAACAGGTTCCATAAAAAGTAAATAAAGTGATCAGTGTTAGTAGCCGTGCAGTGAAGTGAATATTCGGCACGTTGACCTGGACGCACCTGACATTGCGACCCTTAACTTTGGGTAGTGTCGTATACCTGGGATCAGCTGTGCACTGGGCTCGTCCATCGATGACCAGGATCGGTTCAGTGACCCTGTGACACAGATTTTCAAGCTGCAGGTGAATTTCCAACAAGGGTGAGTTTTAGTTATTTCATTGGTAATCATTCATTTTTAAATTTAACGCAAGCGATGACTTATTTCCGGCGATAATATTTATTCGGGCTTTTTAAACAGACTTATTCGTTATCAGCAACAGTGCTGGCCGTTATTGAATTACGGATTTTTAACACAATAACGAACTACGATCACTTTTCGTTAATTTCCCGTTACATTACCTTTTCGTAAATTTACGTATTCCTTATCCTCCCACTTCAAATAATTATTATTTTCGAATCTTCTAAAAAAAAAACTTTGTATTCGTCTAAATAACAAACAAACCATGACAACGCGTTCGATTTTATTTGTTCCTTTTTTTTCATTAGCCATTCTACACAATTTTCTTCGTTGCATGCCGAGTTGCTTGTTCACACTCGCAGCGCGGCGCGTAGCCACGCTAGCGCGGGAACTCGGCCGTCAGACTCGCGCTCTGATTGGTCGGTTCTTTTTGTTAATATCTCGTTATCGAAACATCGGAGAACTTTTTCGCAAAGGAAAAAGTTGTTTACAATCACCCCCCGAATCACCCCCTTTAAGGTCCCACAGCATTTTTGGGACACCCTGTATATCACTTGTAAGTTATCACAGTTCGTTTCAAATCCAGGTAGGCTGCATTGGATGCAAGCTAAAAGAGTTCTAAAATACTTAGGCACAACAAAGAATAAAACTTTAACGTATTGCTCAGGCGACAATGAAGTAGAGATTTTTAGTGACGCAGATTGGGCGGCAGATCTCGATGATAGACACTCTTATAGTGGTATGGTGATATTCTTAGGTAGAAATGCCGTTTCATGGAAAAGTAACAAACAGAAGTCAATATCTACCTCAACAATGGAGGCCGAGTATGTAGCGTTAGCGAATGCGGTGAAGGCAGTCACGAGTATGGATATGATGTTTGATGAAATGCGAAACTCACTAAATGTCAAATTACCGTGTAAGCCATATGTCATTAGATGTGATAATAAGTCTGCAATTGCTTTCGCGTTGAACAGAGTGGAAAGGTCAAGTTCAAGACATATTGATATCGCGTACCACATAACGAGAGAAAGATGCGAGGATGGATTGATAAATTTAAGATACGTCTCATCTGGTGACAATGTGGCCGATATATTTACGAAAGGATTGCCACATAATGTAATGACACCGCATGTAACGAGATTGAGACTACTCGGATAGCGTGATGGTGTGTGAGTGTGTAAAGTGCGCCAAAAGTGGGGGATTGATGAGATTTGACGCGCTTGACACTACGTTCGTATTTCGCGCCGCAGCGTAGGCATGCAAAGGGCGCTGTATGCGAGTGGGGACCGTAACGCTCTCCTCGTTTCCGTTTCTTTATTCTTCTTCCTGTTCTTGTATCTGTTGAACACGCTTACTAACCACCACGATAGTATTACTTAATAGTTAACAATAGTATGTATACTTAATCGTTTATTAATAAACCTCATTTATAACCATCAGTGTCCAACTGAGAACCTCCTTGCTTTTTCAAGTATCTGTAAAGAAATTTTAAATAAATAAACAATGGAAATGAATTTTTATCGTGTCCGATTTCATTTTGATAACCCTTTGTTTTATTAAATTTATATTATAATTAATCAGTATCGATAACCATCTTAAATACGCCCTAATGGCGATTTGTAAACAGCCGAATTTGACCCAATTTATCGATAATTAAGACGCCTGTCAGTCCTAATCCAGGCCCGTTTAAGGCGTCTTTAAGACGCCTGTCAGGCCTAATTCAGGCGCCTTACAGGCGCCTTTAAGGCGTCCCGTTTTGTAACAACAGGCGCTCAGAAGGCGCATATTGGACGCTCGTGGGACACTCGCGGCGTCTTAAAGGCGCCTCGAGCGCCTGGGACCAGGCGCCTGGAAGGCGCCCTTCAGGCGCCTGTGTGCTGTGTGGGAGGTCCCTGATATAAAGTATTACAAAATACACATTCTGACACTGATATATGTCTTATTGAAAAACATCTTGAGAAGTTTCTAGAAGAACTCAATAAGGCATATATTATTGCAGAATCGATTGGCTTCGCTTATACCAAAAATCTCGAAATACTAACCGATCAAGTAAGAAAAATAAGAAATAAAAACAATAGATATAGATCATGCACCATTATTATGGCTTTCTCATTATATAGTCAATCATCAACTGCATACAATTTATTAAGAAATTTTTTTATTTTACCTCATAAGAGATATTTACAACATCTTTCAGCCAATATGACCATTACACCAGATAATGATATAACAAATGAACATTATTTCATTAATATATCATCTAATTTAACAAACAGAGAAAACGTAGTGATTTTATTAATTGATGAAATTTATATTACTTCAAAATTACAGTATAAATCAAACAGACTTGCGGGTTGCGCTACAAATTCTAACGAATTGCCAAAAACCATTTTAGCTTTTATGATAAGTTCAGCTTTTGGAAATTTTTCTGAAATTATTAAATTGATACTAGTTTTTAATATTACCGGGGCTGAAATAACACCGATTATTAATAAAATTATAGAATTTGTCAAAATTGTGGTTTCGAAATAATATGTATTGTAGCAGATAATCATAGAATCAATAGAAATATGTTTAATAAATTATCTAATAATGGCATAAGTTTTCCTAATCCTTCACAACCTAATAAAACTATTTTTCTTTCTTTCGACTTTGTTCATATAATGAAAAATATTAGAAATAATTGGTTAAATTTGAAAAATGTAGATAAAACTTTCGTTTTCCCCGACATTCATACAAACGGACAAAGATTAGCTAAGTTTAATGATTTACGTACGGTTTACGATTTCGAAAAACATTTAATTGCTAAGAAAGCTTATAAATTAAATTATAAATCATTATATCCAAATATTTTTGACCGACAAAAGGTTTTCCTCGTTGATAATATATTCCATCAGTCTACAATAGCAGCTATGAAAGATTTCAATTATACCGCTACTGCTCATTTTTTAGAAATATTTCGCAATTGGTGGGACATTGTGAACAATACAAGTAGTGTAAAAGGTACCAGGAAAAGAAACTAATTTTGTAAACCGATTTTGAATGTTAATGATTTTAGATGTCAATTTTTAAAGAAATTTCTATTATGGTTAAATTCTTGGCAAAATTTGGAGTCGAATGGCCATTTAACAGTAGATACTTTCAAAGCTCTGCACCAAAGTACTACAGTTCTTTTACTACTTACAGAGTACTGTTTTCAAAATTTTTACATATCATATCTTTTGGCTGAAAATTTACAACTGAAAAATTAGAAAAACGATTTGGAAATTATAGACTTTTATCTGGTTGTAATTATCATGTACATATCATATAACGAAGTGATTCATGCAGAAAAAAATATTAGATTAAAACATATATTTACCAAATCGGCAAATTCGTTTTCTCTTACTGAAATCAAAAATAAATTTCGAATTTGTGATGATAATAGTAACGATCTTCATGATCTTTCCATTGATGTGACTTGTTTCTCAGGAATCTTCGATACCGAATACTTACTTGTCCGATTGTGTTGTAGACGATCCATTAAAATTTATATATCTGGTTACGGGTCCCATTCAGTTGCTAAAAAATTAAATTGCAATATTTGTCGATTATTAGTTGTGGAGGATAAAGGTAAAACTATAGACGATGTATATTTTGATCACTTACAAAAGGGGGCCTTTCTGTTCCTACTGAAGAAGTGATAGCCCCATTTATTCATATGTATGCAATAATGGAAGCCATAATAAATTATGGCATTTTAGAATCTCGATTGTTGCAGTCTCAAAATCATAAACATATTTTATGTAAATTAACATATATTAGTATTCAATCAGACATACATTATTTAGCATTTTCAGATACATGCGTTTGTGGTAGAGCTTACCACAGTATTTTGTTTAAATTATTATCAATTTTTTCAAATAGATATTTTATTAAACGATTATGTGAAAACTGTAAATAATAGTCAGTTGGAAACGCGTACAGACATCGCTTCTAAAAATCGTAAATTAAAAACTTTTACTAAATTGTTATCGGCGCACTGGATCGGTCAGTTTAACACAATTATTATTTTAAGAAACTTTTCGAAAAAGCCTTTTCTCTTAAAATAATATATCAAAGCTGTTTGCAATTAATCAATTATATATCAATATATTCCGACGTTTCGATCTTAATTTAGATCATCTTCAAGGAAAGTTAAAAATTATATAACGTATTGCGAATGCTGTTTGAAAATACAGTCCTCGTGCAAAGGCAAACGAGTGACTCGCGAGTCGGCTGGAAGAAGACTGAGGTAAACGTAGCAAATCGTTATCTTCTAGAAGGTGAAGGAGAAGCGAAACCGTTGAAGTATATAAACAAACACAAACCCTCCGAAATTAAATTTGAAAGATGTTCTATGTGCCGTAACGAAACATATATGCTCATATGGTGTTTTGTTTTATATAAGACACTCTATTAAGGTGTTAACGAGCATGAAAAATTACATACTAATAAATAATATGTAGGAATTTAGTCGGATCATATGTAATTCTATGGAGAAAAAAAAAAATTTTTAGAAAGAACAATTATCAAAAGAATAACTCAGCTTAATGAAGAAATTCAATTCTTAATCCCTTCCCATATTTTTGAAAGATACAGTAAATTTGAAAATAAGAAATTCAAAAGATCATTTAAAAGTCAAAAAAATAATTTTATTTACAAATTCAATAATTTATTGGAAGCCAAAAGTAAATTTGGTAACAACGAGTGTGACGGTTTTGTGTCTTTTGAAAACACATCTCCGGATATAAATAACGAAAAATGGCTTAAAAACCTTTCTAGTGTTGAAATTCCTGACAATGTCAAAAAGGTATTATTGCTTGGACCAAAACATGCTCTCTGTGTACAGAAGAACTTTATTACTTCTCCAAAATTTTTAGCATCAATAGAATCTGGTTTATCTAAAATTATGAATAATGACATCCAAACCTCAACTAGAATCAGAATAGTCAATAAAATCCTAAATTACACCACTAATTGGACAAAACCCAACAGTATGTTTCTTTCTGAAGCAGAAATTGCAGAAACGAGGCAATTCTTTAAAAATAATAATAATTTACTTGTTCTAAAATCTGATAAAGGCAATACTACAGTTTTGACAGACAGGGAGTTTTATATATCTGAGGTTTTGAAATTGCTTAATGACAATACCACATATGTTGTTAGTAAATTCGAATATACTTGTACCTTCGAGAGGGAGGCGAATTCTATTATTTCTAAGATGTGCAAAAAGAAACATATTAGTGAACATGTTGGCAAATTGCTTAAGACATATAATGCTGTAATACCTAGAGCATATGCATTACCTAAAACACATAAAGAGACTTTATCGTGGAGAATTATTGTGTCTTCGATTGGTGGTCCCACGTATAAACTATCGAGTTTTTTGGCCAATATACTATCGAAGATTGTAGGAAAATCACCTTTCCACACAGTGGACAGTTGGCATTTCTGTAATGAAATCAGGAATTTTGAAGTTAATGATGACGCGTTGCGTTTGGTATCGTTAGACGTTGTTTCTTTATTCACTAATATTCCTGTTGATCTAGCCATGCAGGTACTACAGCTTCGTTGGGATGAGATTAAAGAACACACTAAAATCGACAAGGACGATTTTCTCCGAGCGGTAAAGTTTGTTTTAGAATCCAACATTTTTATGTTTAATGGCGTGTATTACAAGCAAATTTTCGGAACGGCCATGGGGTCTCCGATTTCCCCTGTAATTGCTAACATTGTAATGGAAAGACTTGAGACGATTTCCCTCTCGAAGGTAACTTTTCAAATTATATTTTATAAAAGATACGTTGATGATATTATTGTGTGCTTAAAACTTGAGGATTTACATACATTATTGGATATATTCAATGGTTTCCATGAGAGACTACAATTCACACATGAAATTGAGAAGGACTCATGTCTAAGCTTCCTTGATACAATAGTAATCAGAACAAACAACAAATTCATCACCAATTGGTACCATAAACCGAGTTGGTCTGGTAGATACATTAACTTTTTTTCGGCACATCCCATGCAACACAAAGTTGGATTAATTAAAGGACTAATAGATCGAGCCATTTTACTTTCAAATCCTGAGTTTCGTCCAGCTAATTTGCTCCTTTTAAAAAACACATTGAAACGAAACGGATATCCGTTGGAAATGGTTTCGTCTATCATTAAGGAACGTACTTTCGAGATTTACCATCCAATATTAATCGAACGACGTAAAGAATTAAAAAAAATAAAATAGGGCCAATTAGTTGGAAAAACACTGTTGTTTTACCTTTTTGTAATAATATTTCAATTGATATAAAAAGAATCTTTAGGAAAGCCGGAATCCACACGATTTATAAATTACCTTTTTACACTAAACAACTATTCCCTTTAATTAAAGATAAGATACCTCTTTGTAAACATTCCAACATCGTTTATTCAATTCCATGCATGGGCTGTAATCAGGTTTATATCGGGCAAACTTCTAGACTTTTAGAAAGACGAATATATGAACACAAAAGAAATATTTTTTCACCCCCTGTACAACATACTGCTTTAACGAAACATTCGATTGAGTTTGATCATAGGTTTGACTTTGACAATGTTAAGATTGTTGATAAAGAAACTAATTTAAATCAGAGAATTCTATTGGAGACAATTCACATGATTAAACAACGTAGCGTAAACCTTAGGTATGAAACACCTAAAATACAAGAATATTACGCAACATTACTTTAGAAGTAATGTCTTATGATGTTTTTTCTCCATAGAATTACATATGATCCGACTAAATTCCTACATATTATTTATTAGTATGTAATTTTTCATGCTCGTTAACACCTTAATAGAGTGTCTTATATAAAACAAAACACCATATGAGCATATATGTTTCGTTACGGCACATAGAACATCTTTCAAATTTAATTTCGGAGGGTTTGTGTTTGTTTATATACTTCAACGGTTTCGCTTCTCCTTCACCTTCTAGAAGATAACGATTTGCTACGTTTACCTCAGTCTTCTTCCAGCCGACTCGCGAGTCACTCGTTTGCCTTTGCACGAGGACTGTATTTTCAAACAGCATTCGCAATACGTTATATAATTTTTAACTTTCCTTGAAGATGATCTAAATTAAGATCGAAACGTCGGAATATATTGATATATAATTGATTAATTGCAAACAGCTTTGATATATTATTTTAAGAGAAAAGGCTTTTTCGAAAAGTTTCTTAAAATAATAATTGTGTTAAACTGACCGATCCAGTGCGCCGATAACAATTTAGTTTAGATTCACGGTCGATAAATTTATTCAAAAGTTTTTAAAAACTTTTAATAAGAACTAGACTTTCAATGATTTCTTTTAATTTCATCTTTCTTAAAACATTAATTTTGATATGTATTTAACTTATTTTTTTTCAATATGTTTTAATACATTAATAGAGATTTATTTATTTGCTTAGTAGATTTTTATTATTAATACTATTTCACAAGAATCTAAGTTTTATTAGTAGTATTTCGAGAGAATGTCAAAGTAGGTTTCGTTATGTTTTGTTATTAATATTATTCAAGATTATTTGTTATTATTTCAAAATGTAATACTTTATTTCTTTAAAAATACAAAAGTTATGTTTTTGTTATGTTCTATTTAAAAAGATTAACTTTATTTTAGAAAATGAGATGATATGGCTATTGGCAAATCACCCATTATAATAAAAAAAAGATAACGCGCCATGGTAAATACCCCTAGGGTGGTGAGGAAATTTTCCACAATTATCATACTGTCCTCTGACACGTTCTAGCGAAACCACTGTGAAGGTAAGGCCCGGCTTGCCATGATCAGTGGTTTCACGTGGTCCTGAAGTCGTGAGGGCTCAGTACCACCAGGCTAGAAGCATTACTAGAAAGCGTTGAAAGTGTTGTATTGCATGAGAACAGAACAATGATACGAGAACAGAACAATGATATGAGAACAGAACAATGATATGAAAACTGCTATGCTATGTGCTTAGTGCCTATGCTTATGCTTATGTTGCTAGTGTTGCTGAAACACAAAGCTTAAGTTGCTTTATATACCAATCATGAGGGGCGGCATGATTCGATATGATGGAAAGAGAGAGTTGGAGGAATACAGGGTGCTGCATGCAGCACTCTGTTTTATTTTGCTTTAAGGCTAAATCGCTGTGCTGTGCTTTGCTTTGCGCTACGTTGCGTTGCAATGTATACCAGCCATGTTTAGGAGGTGGCATGGCTGGATACAAGATAGAGAATAGTTGGAGCAAACAGGGTGCCACTTGTGGCACTCTGTTTTATTTTGCTTTGAGCTTAAATAGCCATTGCTTATGCTGAGGTGATGCACCAATTGTATTCTAATCATGAGAGTTGCATGATGAATACAAAGTGTGAGAGATTGGCGGCTTGTGCTTTTTAGAACAGATACGGGGCCATGCCCCTGGTACTCTGTCAAAGCAATACGCCGTAAAAATTTCTAAGTCCCACGGCAACGATGCCGTATGGACCGTCCCAAGGCAAAGCAATACGCCGCTGGAACTTCATGTTTCAGGGCGACAAGCAATACGCCGCCAGGCTCTGATGGCCTGCGGCTGCAAGCAATACGCTGCCAGGACACCGGGGATTCGTCTTGTAGGCTAGACGAGACCCCACGGAGTCAGGCAGTCAGTTTGTCCAACGGCAAAGCAACACGCCGCCGGGACTTGGAAACAAGTGCCCGGGGTAAAGTGAAGCAAAAGCAAGCAATACGCCGGTAGGACTTAAGATCGTCCCACGGCAAAGCAACACGCCGCTGGAACTTAGTAACAAGTGCCCAGAGCGAAATAAAGCAAAATAAAGCAGAAGTAAGCAATACGCCGGTGGGACTTCATGTCCCAGAGCGACAAGTAATACGCTGCCGGGACGCCGGGGATTCGTCTTGTAGGCTAGACGAGACCCCACGAAGTCAGGCAGCTAGCTTGTCTAACGGTAAAGCAACACGCCGCCGGAACTTGGAGACCAGTGGTACGAACGCTACGCTGTCGAGACTCCGGGGATCCGCCCGTCATAGACTGGGCGAGACCCCAGTGAGTCCGATAAGATCGGCAATAACTACCGTGCGTTCCATGCTGTCCAAGGTGAAGTAAAGCAGAAGCAAGCAATACGCAAGCAATACGCCGGTGGGACTTAAGATCGTCCCACGGCAAAGCAACACGCCGCCGGAACTTGGAAACAAGTGGTACGAACGCTACGCTGTCGAGACTCCGGGAATCCGCCCGTCATAGACTGGACGAGACCCCAGTGAGTCCGATAAGATCGGCAATAACTACCGTGCGTTCCAAGCAGCCAAGGGCAAAATAAGCGCAGCTAGGTAACGTGAAAGGTAATAAGGTCGGGGCCAGATATATTGGCCGGTGAGTTTCGTGAGGGGTATTCTCCCACCACACAGTTTGCCTACCTCGGTGCTCCTTTTCTCAATGTTTTCTGACTCGCTCTCGTTCCATCTCGCTCTCGCCTTCGCAGAACAAGAGTGAGCCAGAAGTGGTGGGGATAGTGCCAAGCTTCTGGGGTGTAGGCCAAACTGAGCTGTCAGCGTAGAAATACACACATCAGAATAGGTGTGCATTAGCAACGAAAAAATTCAGGAGCTTTATTGGTTAGAAGATTGATACTTCCTCGATAGCTTCATCTCGTATTGGTCTACGCATAGCTTCGTAACGCACACAACTATTACGCTAAGAATAAATAATAGCCAAACAGCTAGGTTCAGGCGGAGCCGAGCAGCGTTCCCGTGACCCCACCATACCCTGCGAGGGCCTCGCAGTTCCAACGACAAATCCACGATCGTCAGATGGTGGTGGCTGATTTCTCCTCGATCGCCGCTCGCGTCAACGAATTCACCGGCCAATATATATGGTCCCGACCTTAGGTGCTGAGCTGCATGAGTCCCAGGGACCGCGGATTTGGGGGCGCCATGCGAATACACAGCCTCCGGCGCCCCAAGTCACGATCAATGCCTTCGCGCGGCGCTAGAAGTTACGGCTCGCCCGTTGGGGCACATGAGCTAACAGAATTGGTCGGGGCGGACTCGAAACCGGAGAAATCCTACCCACTTTGTCCAAATGTCACAAATATCCCGAACCTATGAGTGGGCTCGCCACTTCCTTCCTTCCCTCGCTTGACTTAAAGTGAGGAAAGGAAAAGAGCCTACACACGGCCTCCAGGCCCAGCGTTCCCGAACCAGGGAGCGATGGAACTATGGTCGTTCCCCGCTAATAAATATATTACATTTTCAGGGAAATCCTACCCGCTTAGTCCCTATGCCAGACGTCCTAAACCTGTGAGTGGGCTCGCCGCTTCCTTCCTTCCCCCGCTTGACTTAAAGTGAGGAAAAGAGCCTACACACGGCCCTCAGGCCCAGCATTCCCGAAGAAGGGAGTGATGGAACTGCGGCCGTTCCCCGCTAACGAAAATATTACACTTTCAGGAACAAACTCATAAAAATCATGATGGCACGCCCGAGTTCAAAATTGTCCGGAGGTAAACTCGCTCCTCATTCGGATCTCCGGGTGGGAGCTGGACTCGAGCGAGTCATCGTGGAGTGTCGGCGGAGTGCCAGAATCTCCTCCAACAGCCTCTCTCGTATGGGAGGTGCGGAGGGAGTGGTAACAACGATGGATGCGCCCGCTGTTGCTGTCGAGTCGCGGAGCCGCCCGGTAACGCGCTCGACAACGCGGGAGGCTAATTCTGGGTACTCCGCCTGTCGAGTTGCGCCCGGGCGTGCGTCCTCTACGGCCACGACGACGGCGGCGCAATCCCAACAGGTTCTCGGTCTTCATACCGTCCAAATTACGCTAGAAACGCGCAAAAAGCGAGTCAGGCGCGGACGAGAAAGCCCGGCTGTACTAAATAATGATAATAATAGTGCAGTAGCTGCACAGGAAGGCACTAGCTCCGCGAACAGCTCCGGGACCGCGTTCGCGCCCGCGAATAGGATGGCGTGTAGAAAAGCGTCATTGCTCACGCCCGCTACGTCCGAAATAGAGTTAGATCCCAGTGAGGTAGGACCCCACCCGAGCGACGCGAATATGGAAAAGCCTTCAAGGCGCGCGATTTCGGCCGCGAACGCGACTGCGACCATGGGAGTCAGAGTGTTGCAGTTGAACATGCAACGATCTGGCAAAGTAGCAGGAGAAGTTAGGCAGCTTGTAGCCAAAAAACGCCTTGACGTCCTGCTGTTGCAGGAACCACGCGTCAGGCGCAATGGCTCGAGCTATTCAGTTGCTGGATTAGGGATACGAGCAAAGGTAGCAACCGTGAGCTCACGGAAACCGTGGGCTGCGGTTGCCCTATGTAATGACCTGCTTGAGTTAGTTTTTGTCTCGCAGCTAAGCACGACTCACTGTGCGTGTGCGGAAGTGCTGGCTCCCGGCTTTTCGTTCTACGTAGCTTCACTGTACTTTCAGTTTAGCGAAGGGATCGAGGAGCACCTCAGGCACCTCGAGATGGTGTTTCAGTTGTGACGAAGTCACGTCACGCGCCGCGCGAGCGCCCGGCGCCGAGACACGAGGGCTTAGTTCGCGCCGCGCCCGCTAGGCGGCCGCGACCTCGCGCCGGTTCTCGCTCGCGAAACCGTACGGGCTCCAGATATAAGAGCCGCGGCGAGCGGAATCAGGAGCTCTTGTGCATGTCGCTATACCGCTTCACGCAAACACGCAAGAGACTCAATTTTTGTACGCCTTGAGGTGTGTCAGTGATCGGCCATCGCCATCACCGTACCGTTACCAGCCTCTTCCGAAATAGACCGAGAAAGTGCGCGTATCGCGCCCGGCACAACGGACGCTGATCCTTTCACGGAAGCGGACGTGGTAGAAGCCGTTAGAACTTTTAAGAATAATAAAGCGCCAGGGACAGATCTTATTGAAGTCTGTGCTCTAAAGGCAGCATGTAAGGTAATCCCCGGTCAGCTTGTGCGGCTCTTCAACGGGTGCCTTCAGTGGGGTGTCTTTCCGTCAACTTGGAAGGAAGGTTCGCTTCGAATCCTTCTAAAAGGTGACGACAAAGACGAGAAGGACCCGAAATCTTACCGTCCAATCTGTCTCCTCTCCGTAGTAGGGAAACTTCTTGAGAAGCTCATTAAAGAGCGACTCACCCAGACGTCGCTGGCCCCGGGACGGATCTCGGGCCGACAGTTCGGGTTTTCGCTCGGAAAGTCGACGGAGGACGCAATCGTGGAGCTGCGCCAGACGGTCGATGCCTTAGAACATCGATACGTTATTGGACTGCTCTTCGACATCGCGGGTGCCTTCGACAATGTCTGGTGGCCCCTAGTATTAGAAAGCTTAAAAGCCAGAGATTGCCCGCGAAATGTTTTCAAAGTAATTGCAAATTACTTCGAAGATCGTAGAGTCAAGATATCGATAGGCTCGCTAGAAGTGTCCAAGCAGGCAACAAGAGGATGCCCACAGGGCTCCGTTCTTGGTCCCGCCTGCTGGAACTTGATGTTTGATGATCTTCTGAGGTCCCTTCAGGACTCAGTCGAAGAAAGGTTCGTCGCGTACGCGGACGACCTAATAGTAATAGTTAGTGCAGACGATAGGCGCACACTGGAAGTCGAGGGCCAACGTATCGTTGATCAAATCGACCAGTGGTGCAAAGCAGCAAAATTAGAGATTTCAGCCCGCAAAACTGAAGCGATCGTGCTCAGAAGCGGCTGGATCAATAGAGCCCCGATAGGCAGACGGGGAGGAGCACGTCCCGACCGAAAGCGAAAGGCTGTCCGGGCGAATAAGGCAGACCTTAAGAGTAGGCCACCGACCATCCGAATAGGAGAAACCAATATTAAATTCAAGCCCGCGGTACGATACCTTGGCGTCAACTTTGACAGTGGCATGCGTGTTCACACGCATTGTAGATATTTAAGCGACAAGGTCGGGTCGCTCTTTATGAAAATGAGGAGGATAGCGAGATGTCAATGGGGACTCCGCTTCGGTGTCCTTTCTGGCATGTACAGAGGGGTCTTCGCACCTATGGTAGCATACGCTGCGACCGGTTGGGCTGACCTGTGCACGGTGAGGGACATTGCAGTATTACAGTCCATGCAGCGCCGAGCGCTAATCTCGATAACCCGTTCCTACAGAACGGCGTCTTGGGAGAGTTTGTGTGTAGTGGCGGGCGCTGTACCCGTTGGCATCTTGCTCGAGCAGCATAGGGCCCTCTTCGAGCTTCGAAGAGGAAATGACGCCAAGATCGGGAACGTCGTTATCCCCGCGCAAATAGAGAACGCGAAAAGTAGGGTAAAGGTTGAGGCGTTAAAAATGTGGCAAGCCTCGTGGGAAATTTCCCACAAGGGCCGCAACACATACGCCTTCTTTAGGGACGTTCGAAAGAGGTTGGCGGCAAAGTGGATGATGCCGAATCACTACAGCACACAGGCGCTGACAGGCCACGGAAATTTCCGTGCTCACCTCAGATCCTTGGAGATCACAGAGGATGGGACCTGTGTCTGTGGAAACGAAGCAGACACGGTAGGCCACTTCCTCATTGAATGTCCACTGTTTGATCCGCAGAGAGCGGCGCTGCGAGATCTCGTTCCTACCGGAGAATGGAGGTGGCCGGAGGCGGCACAATATTTTGTGTCGTCCGAGGAGGCCTCCTCTATATTCTCTGGATTTTGCGAAGAAACCCTTTGGCTAAAGGGATTAGAATAGAAGCGTAAAGACTCGCCCGAATCTGTATCGGAAGGATTCGGGAATGACGAGGCAGCCCTGCAATCCTCGCAGGGTTACAGCCTCGCCTGAGCCTTTTAGTAGTAGGCCCGGGTCACTTGAGTTTCGTCTCAAGTGATCCAAAAATCCCCAACCTAAACTAATCTAAACATTACCTTTTCAGGAAAACAAGTGTGAGTGCTGGCGAGCACCAATGAGCCCGCCTTCCCGAGGTTCCCCATGAATGCGAAGGAGGCTGAAAGTGGAGATATCCACTTTCAATCTCTGGAGTAACCAAAGGGCTCATCCGCAGAAACGCCCTGCGGCACTCATGGATTTTTCCATTGCCCGTTTCGGTGGCGTGGTGTGGCTGGACTGTAGATTCCGTGGCGTATACCCGTTCTGGGTGAGGTAGCATATCCGGTGCATCCTAAGGGTGGCCGGATTCACATTAAATGTCCTCTGACACGATTTTATAATTAACTGCATAATTATTCCTTTCAATATCTAATTATGCTAACCTCTTTTCCGCGAACACTTAACCTCTTGGACTTCTCTATTAACTTATACATACCTTTATCAATTTTTAAATCCTTCAATATGGTTCAAAGATGGTTTTAACTTGTTTCACACTTATATTTTCTTAAAATCTCTGTAAATATTTCAAATATAATGTATCACAACACCAAACTAGTCCGAGAGTCCACGAAATATATACACCATTTATATTTTATAAATATTAAAGTCCAGTTCAAATATATTGGCCGGTGAGTTTCGTTTCGCGAGCAGCGCGCGAGGAGAAGTCAGCCACCACCACCTGACGATCGTGGATTGGCAGTTGAAGTTGCTGGGTACCCGAGGGGTATGGGGGGGGGGGGGGGGGGGGTAACGGGAACGGTGCTCGACTCCGCCTGTCGTCACAGCTACGTTAGCTGTGGGGCTGTCGTTTATTCTTAGCGTAATAGTTGTGTGCGTTACGGAGCTATGCGCAGACCAATAGGAGATGAAGCTAACGAGGAAGAATGACCAATAAAACTCCTGAATTTCTTCGGAGCGAACGCACACCTATTCTGATGTGTGTAAAACGTTGTCTCTATACGGGCACGGTTTGGTGTACACGATACGGACTTGTCGCTATCCCCACCACTTCTGTCTCACTCTTGTCCGGCGAAGGCGAGAGTGAGCGCGAGGCACTGAAAGCGAGCGAGGACAGGACAAGCTAGATAACACGTTGACGTTGTGTCTCGCTTCGTCCTTTGGGCGCCGTCACACTCCGTCCTTTGCGTGCGCGATGATCGCAAGGGCTTACGGCGAGCACGGGAATCGCTTCGCAGAATCTTGACGCAGACCCGACTCAAGTCTTTTTTTGCGCCATAGGCGAACTTCTCACATTACGCCCTTTATTATAATACATTTATTTGAGATTATTTATGGCTTTACTCTGAAAAATTAGGCAACTACTAGGGCGTAAGGTTGTCAAGAGGTACAAAATGGTCTTTTCATTGTTGGCATTGTTGAAAATAAATTTTTAAATGAAATACTACAAAATTGTACTACAACGGTTTTAAACTACGAGTAAAAATTAAGAGTACGGATATGAAGAAGCTCAATTAAATGTATTATAATAAAAATGGAGGAATTTGGCAAGCTCTCCTAGGACGCAAAAAAGACTCGTGCCGCAATCTGACTGTTGCGCGCATGCGGCGAGCAGTGACGAATTCACGATTGCATCTGAGCGTTCGCGCCCGCCACGCACGCCGTGAAGCGTTTCATCTCCCTCCTTCATATTCCCACCGGGCGACGAGTAGGCATAGCCCTAGAGAGAGCGAGAACGCAGAGAAAAGGAGCACCGAGGCAGGCAAGCGGTGTGGTGGGAGAATACCCCTCGCGAAGCTCACCGGCCAATATATATGAACTGGACCTTAGTATACAGTCGGGGACAAAAGTAAGTGGACAGCTAGTGGAAATGGTTATCAATGAAGTTTAGTCAAACTAGTACTATTGTTACAAACATATACTTTATGTATTATATATTGTTACGTTCGGAACGTAAAATTTTTCTTTTTTGGTCAGGGTATGGATCAACAACGCCTAGCGTAATGGGAAATCCCTCGTTGTTCATACTCCTGCCCATTAATTAATATTATTTTTGATAGAACAAAATTCCTTTCTTGGAGCGTCGTCGTTTCAACGTATTGCCGTCCCGCGATACAGATAAGGTGGTGCTGACGCAGCGGCGATCTCACCAGAGAGTCGCGTTCGAAAAGACCCAGTGATTCTCCTTCTGTACCGAATCCGTCCTGTGTAAGCGGCAGGGGTGCGTTTCAACAATGCCTTGCAGCATTGTGGGAGAACCCTCGTTGAGAACACCTCTGACCGCCGCGTTAAACATTGTAACATAATCAGTAACGGCTACAGCGGGAATGCGCAGACTGGATCATTTCTCAGAAGACTGACAGAATTGTATACTCTACATCCGGTGCAGGGAACCGCGCCTTCCCACGGTTTTGTCGCTTGCGTGAATTATTAATTAATTAAAAATTGTTGTTAAAATTGAATACCCAACACAATTTCTGATAGTCCAACGATTGTGGGATTCCCCTAGTCAGAAATTGTGTATATGAAATTATGCACATTGAGAGAGCGGCCCTCAGCCGTGCGAAATTGTATGGTTTTCGAGATGTAGAATGTCATATTTTCCTGTGCATACGAATATCGGTCATATATTGAATCGGAAATCTGATGGATGAACGTGAGCACACACACACACATACACCGCCTCGTTAAGTAGACGGGCCCATGGTAACGCGGCCGAGCGATAAAATGCAGCGTAAGCATTTTCGGTACGGACCCACTCTGGTCGCTGCCGAGAGCGTGAAGCTGCGACACTCTGTGACGGTAAATCGTGAGGTGCGTGTCATTGGGGTCCGCAAGTGTCTTAGAGCTAGAGTTCCCGGGTTATAGTGAATCCGCGTGAAAGACTCGACTTTGCGAAACAAATATTCTAATTACTTTGAAACTGTTATTTTTGAATTGTTATTCTTTTTATTAATTTTTGAAACACTTCTTATACTAAACTCTGTGACGGTAAATCGTGAGGTACGTGTCGCTGGGTCCGCAAGTGTCTTAGAGCTAGAGTTCCCGGGTTATAGTGAATCCGCGTGAAAGACTCGACTTTGCGAAACAAATATTCTAATTACTTTGAAACTGTTATTTTTGAATTGTTATTCTTTTTATTAATTTTTGAAACACTTCTTATACTAAACTCTGTGAATTAATTTATTCTGTTACTCTAAGTTTTTAACGAATTTGCTCAATCAAAATTATTATTCAACTCAAGTCAATTCAAACGACAATCAAGTGTGTGCGTGTTCGCGTTTCATCCTCTTTTCTGATTTAGGTTTATCAGCGACTCAGAACTATAAAAGCTCCAGGTTTATCAGCGACAGGAAACTATTTGAACCTCAAAAAGGAAATTTAAAGCATATTGTCAGTTAGATTATTGTGACTGTCTGGTGAGTTGCACATCTTATCTCTTCTGTACACGAAAATACACCGTTATAATTAATTCGTATCTAATGATAATTTCTGACAATCAATCGATTGTGGGATTCCCCTAGTCAGGAGTTATCTCCGTTTACAATGATATGTTGAAATTCTCCATACTTTATTATTCCATTGTTATGTTTTTGCTTTCATTCAGTATTTAATCATTAAAGCTTTATTTACTATTAAATTCTACTCATCATTTACCTATCTGATTCCATTGAAAAGACCCGTACGGGACTAGAGCACCAACGATCCCAAAATCTACCCCTTATCCGTCTGATAAGGTACTTAGACATTTAAAATATAAAAAAATTGACTGTTACAAGCGCGGCGAGCCTCCTTGCTTTTCTTACGAAAACATTCAATACAGCAACTTCCGATAGTCTAATGACTGTGGGATATCCCTAATCCGAATTTGCTTGTATAAAACGTGCCGCTCGAACACTAAAGCCCGCGGCGCGTAACAATATGCTTATGATACATACATTATTTAGTCAATAATTGATGTTAATATTTACATTTCTGTAGCAGTAAATTGTGTTTACTGAATAGGTCAGCAAATTGCAGAGGGACACAAGTAAGTGGACACTTGGTTAACATGAGTAGTTAGGCTATGAGAGTTCTGGCTCAAGTGGAGGCGAGGGGGTGAGGCGGGGCGGGGGGAAGGTACCGCGCTCTTCAGCGAGATGGGCGAGGGGGTGAGGCGGGGAGGGGGTACCGAGTTCGTAGGTGAGGGGGATGACGTCACAGGGGAGGGGGATTTTCAAAATTTTCAAAATGGCGTCGCGCGCGCCGGTCGAGTTCGTGGGCGAGGGGGTTGACGTCACGGGGGAGGGGGAGGATTTTCAAATTTTCAAAATGGCGTCGCGCGCATTTCGTGTTGGCGCCACCTACTGGACGTTTAAGGTACTTTGGGCCCGCGTCGGTATTTGGGCCCGTCTTGGTAAATTTTCCAGGTTTTCCATACATTTCGGGTTGGCGCCACCTACTGGACGTTTAAGGTACTTTGGGCCCGCGTCGGTATTTGGGCCCGTCTTGGTAAATTTTCCAGGTTTTTCATACATTTCGGGTTGGCGCCACCTATCGTACGTTTAAGGTACTTTGGGTCCACCATGGTAAATTTTCCAAGGTTTTCATACGTTTCGTGCTGACGTCACCTGTTGCATGTCTAAGGTATATTTGGGCACGCGTCGCCGCCGCGCAATCTCCGTACGTGTGCGGGGATCGGTGCGCAGGCGCGACCGCGACCGATTCGTGGAAATTCAAATCGCGTTTTCGATGATGATTTCTGAGAAAGAGGGTGGACCATGATTTCTGAGAAAAGATAAGGAAATATTTGAATCGCGGGACCGATACAGCACACGTGCAATGATATAAACATAGAGCGATAATTATTATTATTATTATAAATCAATCATCGCGATAGCCCATGGAATAAACATTGCACCGCGACATGCAGTGTGTTTATGTTTGAATCGTGGGACCGATACAGCGCACGTGCAATGATGTAAACATAGAGCGATAATTATTATAAATCAATCATCGCGATAACCCATGGAATAAACATTGCACCGTGCTATGCCCTGTGTTTATATCTGAACAGGATCGAACGCGTTTTTGGCGCCTACGTGCACGCGCTTCGTGCCGTGTGTTTATGTTTGAATCGTGGGACCGATGCAGCGCACGTGCAATGATGTAAACATAGAGCGATAATTATTGTAAATCAATCATCGCGATAGCCCATGGAATAAACACGACATTGCATTCCATGAGGATTTCTGAGAATGAGGGTGGTACATGATTTCTGAGAAGTCATACAGCGCACCGCGACATGCAGTGTGTTTACATCTGAACAGGATCGAACACGTTTCGGGCGCCTACGTGCACACTCCTCGTGCCGTGTGTTTATGTTTCAATCGTGGGACCGATACAGCGCACGTGCAATGATGTATACATATAGCGATAATTATTCGGGGAAGAGTTCCGAGTATTTTAATGATCGAGGAGGAGACTGTAAGTTAATCGTCGCGATAGCCCATGGAGTAAACACAACATTGGACCGCGCCATGCTGTGTGTTTATAGTAGGTAAGTGGAAGCGGGACCGGGACCGTGTAAGGGTGAAAAGAGTTCGATATAGGCCCGTGGGCATCTGATTAACGCGAGCCCTTCATCCGCGATGCCGCAGTTGGACCACCAAACGCTTATGATCGAGAAGCATAAAATCCGGGACGTGTTAAGCCCACAGTCATTATTCGAGACATCGTGGAACATTATCGTTCAAAACGGATTTATGCAATTGTCGCATCACCAGCGTCAATTGCTACGCCATATCACGCGATACAGTACTGCGAGCAAATGCACATTGTATTGCATTGTTGGTGATAAAGATGTGCATCGCAAACATGTGAAGTACTTTACCGCGATCGTGTGTACACCGTTAACGCTTCTGCAAGACATTGAGAACGGCGCGGTCGAAGTGTACAAAGTGTTGTGCCCTCGAACATTGACTATCACCGTGGACTCGTTTTTGTGTCGTGAATTAGCAAGATTTTTGGATGAGCACCCGACACCGATTATGCGACTACACTCGAAGCGTCTCATTTTGCCGTTGGGTATCCGATATCCGATCACCGACCGCATCACCTGGAAGAGTCGTATCACCCATTCGACACTATTCGTGCGTGTCTGGTAGACAAAAAAAAAAACCTTTGTGAATAAGTGAACATGGAGGGGTTCATGGACACGTACAGGGTTTTGTCCCAGATGTCTAAGCTTTTACGCTCTATTGCGGAATTCCGAGATTGGGTGAATCATTGCGACACGTGCCTGCAGCTCATCGTCCAGTACCAGAGCAGCGGAGGAATGTCAGTGGCCGCGAAACAACGCCTAGTGTCGCTGATCACGCGAATCAAGACATTGCGCGCGATCGTGCGGGAAAAGTTTTCGCGAGTCGGTTGCGGTGTTTCGGGCCGATCGACTGCACCCAAAGTCGTATGGGAAGACGTGGAATCGGCGTTTATAGGTCGTATTTCAACCGGTGCGGTTATCAACGTGGGACACGTCGATCCGCGTCGATTTTTAGAAGGTGCTCGGAGAATTGTGATTTCGCGCGTCACGAACGCTATCACGGCACATAAGAGCGTGTCCGTCAATACGAACTTTAACGCGGAGTTTATGTTGGGTGAGAATACGGAGATGAAAAGTTTCGGTACGCGAAATCGAGTACTGTTCATGACTTCGAACGTTCGCGAGTGGTACTCGAAGCACGTGATCGCTCCCACGCTAGTGATGCTCGAGGAGTTTCAAGATCGCGACAGTGGATGGACCTTAAGGGCAGTGCTAAATATTCTAGTGAATATTAATAAGCATAATCCACTTCGAGGCGGTTGCAACGTACCGCTTCCGCGCGCCGTCGTCCTGAAGAAAGCGGTGGTGAACATAAAGAACAGAGACAATGCGTGCTTCTTGTGGGCTGTCGTTGCCAGTTTGTACCCTGTTGCTGCGAATAGTGATAGGATCGCATCGTACCAACACTACTTGGATGTGTTTCGTACGGGCGATATGACTCTACCCGTAACGTTGGACCAGCTGGCAAAGTTCGAGAGGATGAACGACGTGTCGGTGAACGTGTACGCGTGGTCCGACGGAAGCTGCGCACCTCTGCGTTTGACCGAGGACAAGCGAGAGAGACACGCGAACCTCCTACTGGTGCAGGACCCCAACGAGCCTCAACGTTATCATTTCGCGTGCATTCGCAGCATGTCGAGACTGATTTCGAAGCAGCTCGGCAAACACAATGGACAAGTATTCGTTTGCGAAAGGTGAGTAAAATATGGTATATTTCGATCGTTGTGTTATTGATTATTATGTTGTATTATTAATACTATTATCGTTGCAGATGTCTCAGCTTCTTTCATTCGAACGTGCAATTGACGAAGCACAACGTGGACTGCCAACGTCTGAACGAGTGCGCCGTCGAATTGCCGTCCCTGAAGGATAAATGGTTGCAGTTCAAGAACTTTAAAAACAAGGAACGAGCGCCATTCGTCATTTACGCGGACTTCGAATGTATGCTGGAGGACGTCGAGCCTGCGGAGCAGAGTCGGACGTATACATACCAGCAGCATAGAGCGTACAGCGTGGGATATTACATCCATTGTTCCACCGACGCGTCTCTGTGCCGTTATCGCGCGTATCGTCACGAATCCGAGTGCGTGAAGTGGTTCGTACAAGAACTTCGAGACTTTGCGGACATTGCGTATTCGTGGTTGCGGAACGCGAAACCGATGAACTCGTTAACGAAACACCAGTGGCAAAGTTTTAACGAAGCGATCGAGTGTCACGTGTGCGGACAACCTTTCGTCGAGGGGGATAAAAAAGTGCGCGACCATTGTCACTCGACGGGCGAGTACCGAGACGCGGCCCACGTGTCGTGCAACTTACAGTTTCAACGATCGTACACGATACCGGTAGTGTTTCATAATTTATCAGGCTACGACGCGCATTTCGTGATTAAGGAGTTGGCGTCCGCGTTCGAAGGACAGATCGATCTGCTACCGGTAACGAAAGAGCGGTATATATCTTTCACGAAACACGTCAAGGGAATCGACGCCGAGAACACCGATTGGAAGAGGGGATTGAAATTTCGATTCATAGATTCGTTAAAGTTTTTGGCCGCTAGTCTGGAGAAACTCGCTTCGGACCTCGGCAAAGAACGACTCGCGATTCTACGACGCGAGTTTCAATCCCTGTCGGATGATCAGTTCAATCTCCTTACCAGGAAGGGCGTCTTCCCGTACGACTACGTGACGTCGTACATTAAACTTAATGATACGCGTTTACCGTCCCGCGAAGCGTTCTATAATCGGTTGAACGATAGCGCCGCGTCGGAGCCTGATTACGCGCACGCCGCGAACGTGTGGAATACTTTTCGCGTACAGACATTGGGCGAGTACAGTGATTTGTACTTGAAAACAGATGTACTGTTACTCGCCGACGTATTCGAGAGTTTCCGCACCGACTGTATCGCGAGTTACGATTTAGATCCCGCGCATTATTTTACGCTACCGAGTTTCACGTGGGACGCGATGCTCAAGTACACCGGCGTACGATTAGAACTTTTAACGGACGTGGACATGCTACTGTTCGTAGAGCGTGGCATACGCGGCGGTCTGAGTCAGTGCTCGCACAGGTACGCGCGTGCCAACAACAAGTACCTGCCTGCAGGGATGTACGACGAATCGAAGGCATCGACGTATCTGATGTACTTCGACGTCAACAACTTGTACGGATGGGCGATGTCGCAGGCTATGCCGAAAGGTGGGTTTCGATGGCTGGACGATGCGACGGCTGCCGCGCTCGATGTATCATCACTATCCGACGGCGAGGACACCGAGGACGGCGAGGACACCGAGGACGCCAAGGAATCCGAGGGATACCTGTTGGAGGTCGACATCGAATATCCCCAGGAGATCCACGACGCCCACGCTGACCTTCCATTCTGCCCGGTGCGCGAGCACGCTCCAGAAGGAAAACAGACAAAGCTACTTGCCACGCTCGACGATAAGGAGCGATACGTCATACATTATCGCTACCTGAAACAGTGCGTGCGACACGGTTTACGCGTAACGCGAATTCATCGGGTGTTGCGATTCGATCAGTCGCACTGGTTGCGCGACTACATTCGTTTGAACACTGATTTGCGGACGCGGACAACCAGCGAATTTCAGAAGACTCTGTATAAATTAATGAATAACGCAGTGTATGGAAAGACGATGGAGAATGTGCGGAATCGCGTAGATGTGCGACTGGTGACGCGGTGGGACGGTCGTTACGGTGCGGAAGCGCTGATCGCGAAGCCGAACTTTCATAGTCGCACGATCTTCTCCGAACAGTTGGTGGCCATCGAGATGCGTAAATTAAAAGTTAAGTTTGATAAACCCATATACGTGGGAATGAGCGTACTGGACGTATCTAAAGAATGCCTGTACGAGTTCCATTACGCGTATATGCGCGCGAAGTTCGGTGATAAGTGTAAGGTTCTGTACACCGACACCGATAGTTTAATGTATAGCGTGGAATGCGAGGATGCGTATGAAACGATGAAGTGTGACGTCGCCCGATTCGACACGAGTGATTACGCGGTGGACAATCCGTACGGTATGCCCCGCGAAAACAAAAAGGTGCCGGGACTCATGAAAGATGAGAACAACGGCGCCTTGATGACCGAGTTCGTCGGATTGAGGTCTAAGATGTACGCAACTAGAACGTTTAACGCGACAGTGGGGTCTACGAGTGAGACTAAAAAAGTGAAGGGTGTGCGGAGGCACGTGGTCGCGAATCATGTGCAATTCGACGATTACATTCGTTATCTCCGCGATCTCACCGAGAAATCGATTCGGCAGAACAATATACGCTCCAAAGAGCATCATGTGTATACCGTGAGTCAGGAGAAGAACGCTCTCAGTCCGTTCGACGATAAGCGGTGTATTTTAGCCGATCGAGTCGACACCCTTCCGTGGGGTCATTATCGAATCCCCGAGCTCAAGACACACGAACGTCTCCAGCTTGACCCCGACGAGTCCCTCGACAATTCCATTGTTTAGTATGTTTGCATGTTCGGTATGTTTGCATGTTCAGTATGTTTGCATGTTTAGTATGTTTGCATGTTTAGTATGTTGTATGTTTGCATGCACATATGTATATACGTTTCTTTGGGTATTTATTTATGGATATATGTATACCGTAGAATAGTCAAAATTGTATATAGCGCGGAATAACTAAAATTGTATTTTATACGCGTCAGTATATATGTATATTTTTTTCATACTTTTAAGATTAATTGTACGCATAAACGAGAAGGTGAAGGAGCATGTGGAAAATTGAATAAACGGACACTGTTTATGTATTTATATGTATGTATTTATTTTTCATTCATTTATTTTAGTAACATCGAGTGCGTTCGTGATCGGGAATCATAGAATATCCTTGTTGCTTAGCCACGAGTTCCGCGACGAATCGAATCCGAGCCACTTAACGTACACCTGGTTTCCTTTACGACGAATAATCTTCTCGACCAGATAGACGTCCGGATTCGCGACCGAATGTAGTTCGTACTCGTAGAATCCACCCGAGATCGGTTCTCCTGCGGAATCGCGCAGAATGTACGTCACCGGACACGTTGGTTGTACGGTTATGATTTCAAACACCTCGGTTGACCAGTTCGGAGTGTACCCCTTCTCGAAGAGAGTCTTGAACTTGCTCACGCGTACCTTGTCACCAACTTTGAATTTCGCGCGTCGTCTAACTCCTTCCGATGCTGAGGGTGAAAGGGATTCATTCGCGGCGAACGACAAACGCGTCGCGGGGGTTACGTCGACGGGTCGGGCGTTGATCGTTCGATGCTTGCGATGATTGTAGGTGTGTACGAGCGCGGGTAACAGGTCGACCCAACGATAGGACGCGTTCAAGGAGAATTTTTTCCACATGAGGTTTTTCAGCGTGCGATTGAAACGTTCAACGATCGACGCTTTCATCACGCTGTACGTGGAGTAGTGGTTGATTCCGCGAGTCTTCACACATCGTTGAAACTCCGCGTTGTAAAACTCCTTACCCATGTCGGTTTGTAAATTTCGCGGACATCTATCGCTCTGCTGCAACACGATCGTGAACGCCGCGGTCACGTCGCGTCCACTTTTTGTTTTCACGGGTACGGCCCACGCGTACTTGCTGAACGCATCGATGATCGTTAGTATATAGTGATATCCACGATTTTGCTTCGCGTACGGACGCATCTCCACCAAATCGGCCTGCCACAAATCATCGTAACCGCGAATCACGACGCTACGCCGTGGGAAATTTCGTCTCGCGGGGGCGTGTAATTCGTTCACTAATTGTACTCGCTCCTTGCTCATGTTTTCGCGGGTGGATCGGTGATGGTTGCGATGTTCCAAAGACGTTTTCGCGGACCCTCGTTCGCTTTTCGCAGTTCCTTTCGTTTGTACAGATCCGTGGTTGTTTTCGCTGTCGGCGACGTCGTTGTCGTGAACGTTTCGAGTATGTTTTTCAAGTGATCGAAGCGTCGTTCCATCGCGGTATTTAACTCATCCTCTAGCTGGGATAATTGCGCGTTAACGATATCCGTCATCGTTCGTTGTACTCGCGTCTCGAGTTGTGATCGTTGATACTCGGCGTCCAGTCGAGCGCTCGCGATAGCTGTTTCGATTTTTTGGGTAAAGCGTTCGTCCACCGAGGACAATAATCTCGTCATTGCCATTCTCGCTTCGTCATTGTTGTTGTTGTTGTTGTTGTTGTTGTTATTGCGTAACGAGGTACCAAACTTATTCACCGACATAACGATGCGTATGCGCGAACACCACTGACGCGATGATCACCGAATCATTCAATTTATGATATGTTTAGCCTCGCGAAGTTCCTCCACGATGGATGCGATTTCGTTATCGTGACCCGTGTGACCTGCCGCGCGAGATGCTACGAGCAATCTCAGTCTATCGATCAATTCGTTCGGATCGTCCCAGTACACATAATCGATCGCGTTATCGGTAACCGTCATCGATTCGTCGATTGGCAATCCCTGTCCTCGTCGCGTGACCGCGTCGCCCGCGCCCCCATTCATACCCATACCCCTAACGCGTCTGACACCCGACGTCCGCACCCCACCGATTATCGCGGATATGATTTTCTTATACTTATACCCCCTGTTACCCAGCGTGCGCTTACTCGGTGAATGGTTTCGCTTATGCGCGTTCGTTGATAGTAAGATGCGTCGGTACGAGTGCATATCCGCGTCCATGTACATGCTAACGTTGGGGATTCGCATGAACAGTAGTTCGTACAAACCCCTAGTCCCCGCGTATCGCGTTCCGTTGACACGAATGTCGTTCCCGTCCTCGTCGATGGTGAGTACGGAATCACCGATCATTAGGTCGTCGTCGGATCCAGAGTATACGCCGTACACGTTATCGATTCGTTTCTTGGTATCGGTGAACAACAGTCGCAGGTATTCTCGAGACAAGGGTCCTTTGGCGTTCCGTAAATACACTTCAATATCATCGACGGGGTTACGCAGCGAATCCAAATCATAAACCTTTGCCGACGACTCATTATCCTGAATTTTTTCATCATCTTCGTCGTCGACATCATCAACAATATCATCAACAACATCATCGTCAACATTATCTTCATCGTCAACATCATTGTTGTCGTTATCGGTATTGTTGTTGTTGTTGTTGTCATTGTTGTCGGCGTCGTTGTCGTTGTTGTCGGTGTCGTTGTCATCATCGTCGTCGTCGTCGTCGTCGTCGTCGTCATAGTCGCTAGAATCTGCAGGGTTATTCGGACGTTCGTTGGTTATCGATGGAGTAACGAGACGAAGTCTCTTCGATGATTGTTGATCGTATTCGTGTTTCCTCTTCACTGGTCGGGATCTAGGTATTGAACGCATTTTCAACGCCGACGAGTTCTCGATCAATCGTTTCAGCGGTTCGACGATGGGACGCGTGCTCGCCTCCACAGCCGCTTCCGTAGCCATTTTACCAATTTTCAAGGCCAAGCTCTTTTTGCGTATAACGTCACTGACTTTGGCGATTTCCGCCTTTGTGTCCGCACACCGACGTTTCGCCCCCTTTTGATGTTTCAGCCCTTTTTGATGTTTCGTTCCTTTTTGTCGATGACGACGTCGGCTATGTTTTTGCGAATGCTTCGCGTCGACGTTGCTCGAGGTTATCGTAGTCGCGGACGATTCGTTAGACATTTCGTGCTGCTCGATGAATGACTCGCGGTTTACTGATGTCAGTGAGCTACGACAAACTCGTTAAATCCTCTTCGATATCGACCTTCGTACATGGAACTATCCTTATCGATCACCACGAAATCGTATCGCCGACGCCAACATTTCGCGCACAAGTCGTTGAACGATTCGAACGTCATGTCTGTGTTCACGTGATCGTTGTACACGCGGCGCAAGTTCGTGCCATCTTGTTTGAACAGCATGAGAAAATTCGCGTTGTCCCTGATCAAATGTTTAGGTATTCTAGCGTACGACTGACACAAATAAAAGCAATCCACGTTCGCGTGACGACCCATGGAGAAGTATTCGCGTATCGCATTCTGTTCGTCGCACGCCACATCGTCGAACACGAAGATCGAATCGGGCCGAGCGTCTCTCGGTGGAACGATCTCAGCGTTGTCCGAGTATGGAAAGTATTCGATTCCGTCGACGAGCGACAACACCTGTTCGAGATATCGATACTTTGGCTGATGCAATGATTTCGAGTATACGTACACGTTCTCGAAACGCAAACCGTTCGGACTCTCTAGCATACTTAGAAGTACGTTCGTTTTTCCGCACCCGGACGGACCGCAAATCACGCCTCGTACGCTGTGCGGTAATAATGGGCCGTGTCTGTTCGATCGACTCGAATCCCTATCATCCTCGAGCATTCTGTTCGCGGTCACGCGAATAACGTCCGACTGTTTCGCGAATCGCATATTATATAATCAACTATTTATATTCGTGGCACGCGTCGCGCAGGTCACTATCACAGTGATCGGTGACGCGTGCGTATGCGTTTATTATTGTAGTAGCTATCGTGACTATTCTAACGTATATGATTGTATCAACGACCGCAACGTCTCACGGACTAGGGAAGAATCAGAGAAGAAAGAAGACTGGATCAGGTCTCGTAAACGGTATCATAAACCGTCTGCCGTTCGAACTACACGTTCCAGGTTATCAGTTCTGCGGACCGGGAACGCGTTTGCTAAAGCGATTGGCTCGTGGCGACAAAGGTGTGAATCCTCTGGACACAGCGTGCCGCGATCACGATATCGCGTACTCTAGTCGCAAGGATTTAGAGGGGCGACACGAGGCGGATCGTGCGTTAGCCGAACGAGCGCGAGAACGAGTATTCGCGAACGACGCGACCTTTGGTGAAAAAGCAGCCGCGACTGGAGTGTGGGCAACGATGAAGGCTAAGACTAAACTCGGCATGGGTATGAGAAGGACGAGACGTAAACAGCGAAAGTCTGGAAGGAAACATCCGCAACGGCGACGACGACATCGCAATCTACGAGTGGCGAAACGCGGGGGCTTTCTTCCATTTCTTCCGTTCGTGCTACCTGCTTTATCAGCTATCGGGGCATTGGCCGGTGGAGCGGCTGGTATAACCAAAGCAGTCAATGATTCGAAGGCCTCTCGAAAACAGCTGAAAGAGACTTTGCGTCATAATAGGGCGATGGAGGGGCGAGGGATGCATCTGACACCGTACAAGCGAGGCGCGGGCTTGAACTCGAGACGCCAACGACTGCGAACAAAGAAAAAAAAAAAACGCCGATCGCATAGGCGCGTGGCGACGGTGGCAGCGATAACGCAACAACCTATGACGAACCTGCAATTAGAACGTGAATGCGCCAGCATCCCGTTCTTTCGAGGCGTGTTTATGCGCGACACGCTTCCTACGCGCGTACGAAGCAACGAATGCGGTATCGCGAATCTGGATGAAAATCGAGGCACCGGTACGCACTGGGTCGCGTACGTCAAACGCGGACCGCGAGTACAGTACTTTGATAGTTTTGGGAATCTGCGACCTCCCGCGGAATTGATCTACTATTTCGGACGCGGTACAACGATCACCTACAATCACAATCGTTTTCAACGTTTCGACGAGATGAATTGCGGCCGCTTGTGCATGCAATTTTTACAGCAAAAGTCTATGGAATTATGGCCTATATACTAATATTACTACCGGTGTGCGTGCGTGTGTTTGTGTGTACTAAGATTATGTTGCAATGTATCCATGCGTAATGGCGATTCGCACCTTCTATAATAAAGACTCATAATATCGATAAATTGCCGAGTATTCGTACGCGCGCGTCACTTCCCCTCTCTCCGTCTCGCGAGTGTAATCTATGATATGTCGTTCACGCTCACGTTAACGGGTCGCAGCAGCGCGCTCACGGTAAACTATTTTCCGCCGATAGATTTGAGTGATGGTCAATACGAATTAGGACTCGCAGACTTGGAGACGTTTCACACGATACCAAACATCGACTCGAGCAACGATAAATTCTATTTCGTCGTAAACTATAACACCGAAAACAGCACCAGCGCTGACGCCGCTCACGAATACATTACGATTCCCCACGGCTCCTACGAATTAGACGCTATCGCCGAGTACCTGAAGCAACGATTACTCGATCGATATCCTCGAAGACGCGGTAACAACGAGAACGATGATGACGACAAGTACCCTCTAATGCTACGAGCTAACAACAACACCATGAAAAGTGAACTGTACTGTTCGTTCTTTGTGGACTTTACGAAACCGAACAATGTGGGTTCGTTGCTAGGATTTTCCCCGAATCGCGTCTTATTACCGAGAATCTGGCACGAATCCGACGGACCCGTAAATATTATAAACGTTAACGTGATCAGAGTAACGTGTAACATCACTACCGGCGCGTACAGTAACGATAAACAGGTACACACGATCCATGAATTTTCGCCTCGCGTACCTCCAGGATATAAGATATCGGAAACTCCGCGACATGTCATTTACCTGCCGATCGTCGCACGAGCAATACACGATCTAACGTTGTGCATCGTTGATCAACACGATCGCCCTATAGACTTCCGTGGAGAAGAAATAACGATTCGTTTACACGTTCAACGACGTCCGCGCGATAGGTAGCGTGACCGTACGTGTATGCACGCGTGTGTAGTATGTTAGTGTTAGATCATACGTATGAATCATCAATCGTCGCTGATACTCCTACCGTCTCTACATCGCGTCATCTACGTAACCCTTTATCTACAGACGAAAGTGTAAGAAGAATAAAGACCGGAGGAGCGATAAGAAGAGGACCGGTAAGAAGCATAAGAAAGCCGTTGACTCGTCGAAACGTACGTTACCTACGATCGTTAGGCTTCATCGTTGCATATTAGACGCGCAATCACGATGTCGATTATTTTGGACGTGGCGAATACGCCAACCTTCGACAATCGTATCACGAAGATCGAGTTACATACGTATAATCCGTACGCCAACACAACGTTCGACAATAGCGACGAGATAAGAATCCCCATACAGCAGCAAGATCTGTACACGCTTCCGTGCGAAAGTTTTCTCTACATCGAAGGTCGTGGCACGTTGACAGCGCAAGACGCGAAAGGCCCGCCAACGTCCGCGACCGCTGTTCTCGACAATAATTGCGTCGCGTTCATGTTCGATTAGATTCGATACGAATTGATCGGTGTCGAGATCGATCGTTGTCGAAATCCAGGAATCACTACCACGTTGAAAAATTTCGTTTCGTTGTCAGCCGAGAGAAGCAAAGCGCTTGCGAATGCCGGTTGGAATTATGACATCGATTACAAAGAGGATACTTTTCATTCGGGTGCTTTTAATTTCTGCGTACCCCTGAACGTGTTATTAGGATTCTGCGAGGATTACAAACACATCGTGATGAACGCGCGACACGAGCTAATTCTTATACGAGCGCGAGATGATTCGAACGCGATGCATTGCACCTCCGCCACTGCGATCCCGAAACTTGAGATACGCAAGGTGCAGTGGCGTATGCCCCACGTCGTTTTGGAGGAAGTGAATAAACTATCGATGCTTCCTATATTGGAAAGCGGACGACCGATCGCGATGAGTTTCCGATCTTGGAGCGTGCACGAGTATCCATTACTGCAAGCGACAACGAAACATACGTGGACCGTGAAAACTACGTCGCAAATCGAGAAACCACGATACGTGTTATTCGGCATGCAAACGGATCGAAAGAATCGTCCAAATAAACCCGCGTGGATATTCGACCCGAATAATCTCACAAACTTTCGACTCTACCTAAATTCCGAGACGTATCCGTACGATGACATGCAAATAGATTTTCCCAAGTATAAATTTGCGATCATGTACAATATGTACGCGAATTTCATCCGATCGTACTACGGTCACGGAGAACCGTTGCTGAGCGCGAACGAATTCCTTAAATACGCGCCTATCGTGGTCATAGATTGTTCTAGGCAAAATGAATCGTTGAAGAGCGCTACGGTGGACGTGCGAATAGATTTCGAATGTAAAGAAAATATTCCCGCTAATACTTCAGCCGTCTGTTTGTTCATACACGATCGTATAGTCGAATACAGCCCTTTAACCAACATGGTACGCAAACTAATATAGCGTGCGTACGAGTTCGATTACTACTACTACTACTACTACTAATACTAATACTACTACTACGAATACTGCTACTGTTTTAAATCGTCCAAGTCGAAGACCTCAGTTGCTGTTCCGACATCGTCACCCGCGGTGCTATCTAAAACGTATAATAATGTTCGCCATTGTCGATCTACAAGGATTCAATATCGAACGCGAGTTCGTCGTCAAAGAGATCGCGATTCGTGCAAACATCAACAACGATAAAACACCGACGATCAGTCATTGGATCTTCGAACCGCCATACTTCTGGGAACATCTGAATTCGCGGGATCGCGATCAAGCATCCTGGCTCGCGAAGCATCATCACGGGCTTCGCTGGTCTGACGGCTATGTTCCATACTCCAAACTTCCGGGGCTCCTCGCCAGCGTACTCGCGAACATTGACTTCGTAATCGTAAAGGGTACGGAAAAGAAAACGTGGATGCTGCAACTACTACCTGACATAATCGTTGAGGATGTATATAATTTGTACGAACTGACGGGACGAAAGATCAACAACAACAACAACAACAACAACAACAACAACAACACTCGAACTGTCGAAGACGACGGCGGCTACGACGTTGGCGATGATTATTGCGGGATCATGCCTGACATCGTGGACCCTGACGTTCCTAACCTGAGGTCTATGTCTTCAACGAATACCCTTCGATGTGCATTTCACAAGAATTGCGGTGTTTGCGCGCTGGAGAATGTCGGGAAAATATGGAATTATATACGCAGCGTTACCTAATGTAAGTCCTACACACACGCATTGCATCTACTTTACGCGTCATATGCAGAGAAACGAATATGTAAGAATTATTTTTTTGTTTTCTATAGCGATGAACACAACGACGGCGGTGATGCGTGCAATGACAGCGACAACTGCTTCCTTTACCCGCGAGCAAGAATATCCCTCCCATTCGAACGTTATTTCCCACAAATACAGATTTTATAGTTTAAGTACGCATGGATGGATATATATGAATAAACACACACACTGCTTTTGAAAAATATATACATTTATTGAAAAATTGTTGTCCATTTATTATTAAAACATATATATATATATATATATATATATATATATATATACATGTACTATAGTGGTACCTGGTTTACATCACGCAGCATGGATTGTAATCCTAACGCTAACAATTCACAATCAATCAAAGAATGCTGCTCAAAGGTCTCGCTTTCGGAAATTAATTTCACATAATTCGTTGGTACGGAAGCGGTACGTAGAACTTCCACGAAGGCAGCATATTTACTGCTTACAGAGTACATATTTTCAGTCAACCAGGTGAACATATGATTGATGCAATGTTCATACGCGAACAGTTTACGCATCGTAACTTCCGTCATGTATAAGGTAACGCGATTATCGGTGATTTTAATAAGTTGATCATCATGCATACGCGTGAATTTGAGTCGCAAATGATCAATTACGATGGGGGTTTGGGACGATGTTGCGTTGCTGCGTAATCGTTGGAGTATGTCCGCCTCGTTTTGCAGTAGGAGCTTCCACGTAGACATTGAAAAGTATACCTCGCTACCCTTGTTGTCGGCTATGGCGATCTCAACGTGGCACGAATCCATACCAATGCGTATTCCAATAGTTAGACGTTTATAAGCTGTTGAGGTTAGTGGATAATCACGCCCCAGGATCCGTACGATCGATGGTTTTGATGTTTTCAACGTTTTTGGCATTGTGGATCCTGAACTGTAAGAAATATGTACACGAAATTAATGTATTGTTCGTTGACGTTTACAGTGAAAGAAGTAAGTGAATGAAGTATGTGTAAAGTGTATATTAATGTATACATACCTCATATTGGACTGTTGATGATATTGTTGCCGTTGGCGTTTATTTGGAACCCCACCAGCGTTGTCGGATGTGCAGGATGAATCGTTTAAGCTTCGTTTGTACATTTTGATATGCAATACGTATGATTCTCATCGACGAAAAAAATGACTCCTGCGATACTTGTTAGCACTTAAGCGTACGTGGTGAACTGATGCCTAAAAGACTAATGCACGTCACTTTATACTGATTCACGCACACGTACACATCAATGTGTGAAAGTATATTACATTAGTGATGGTGATGGTCAATGCGTCTATGTATACCACACAAGGGATAGAGAATACGCGGTAAATTCAAATCAAATACGATTGACTTACAGTCTCCTCCTCGATCATTAAAATACTCGGAACTCTTCCCCGAATAATTATCGCTCTATGTTTACATCATTGCACGTGCGCTGCATCGGTCCCACGATTCAAACATAAACACACGGCACGAAGCGCGTGCACGTAGGCGCCAAAAACGCGTTCGATCCTGTTCAGATATAAACACAGGGCATAGCACGGTGCAATGTTTATTCCATGGGTTATCGCGATGATTGATTTATAATAATTATCGCTCTATGTTTACATCATTGCACGTGCGCTGTATCGGTCCCACGATTCAAACATAAACACACTGCATGTCGCGGTGCAATGTTTATTCCATGGGCTATCGCGATGATTGATTTATAATAATAATAATAATTATCGCTCTATGTTTATATCATTGCACGTGTGCTGTATCGGTCCCGCGATTCAAATATTTCCTTATCTTTTCTCAGAAATCATGGTCCACCCTCTTTCTCAGAAATCATCATCGAAAACGCGATTTGAATTTCCACGAATCGGTCGCGGTCGCGCCTGCGCACCGATCCCCGCACACGTACGGAGATTGCGCGGCGGCGACGCGTGCCCAAATATACCTTAGACATGCAACAGGTGACGTCAGCACGAAACGTATGAAAACCTTGGAAAATTTACCATGGTGGACCCAAAGTACCTTAAACGTACGATAGGTGGCGCCAACCCGAAATGTATGAAAAACCTGGAAAATTTACCAAGACGGGCCCAAATACCGACGCGGGCCCAAAGTACCTTAAACGTCCAGTAGGTGGCGCCAACCCGAAATGTATGGAAAACCTGGAAAATTTACCAAGACGGGCCCAAATACCGACGCGGGCCCAAAGTACCTTAAACGTCCAGTAGGTGGCGCCAACCCGAAATGTATGGAAAACCTGGAAAATTTACCAAGACGGGCCCAAATACCGACGCGGGCCCAAAGTACCTTAAACGTCCAGTAGGTGGCGCCAACACGAAATGCGCGCGACGCCATTTTGAAAATTTGAAAATCCTCCCCCTCCCCCGTGACGTCAACCCCCTCGCCCACGAACTCGACCGGCGCGCGCGACGCCATTTTGAAAATTTTGAAAATCCCCCTCCCCTGTGACGTCATCCCCCTCACCTACGAACTCGGTCGACGCCATCTTGGAATCCCCCTCCCCTGTGACGTCATCCCCCTCACCTACGAACTCGGTACCCCCTCCCCGCCTCACCCCCTCGCCCATCTCGCGGAAGAGCGCGGTACCTTCCCCCCGCCCCGCCTCACCCCCTCGCCTACACTTGAGCCAGAACTCTCATAGCCTAACTACTAACATGTCATTCAGAACCAAAATATGTAAATAAACACCGAGCGTAGGTCACTCTTACATGCAGTGGATATAAGCAAATCTATCAGTGCAAAGTTAGCCTTTGTAATAGTAGGATTACTTCTCAATTACTCCCAGAATGCCAAAAACAAAAGAAATGTCACCGCAAGTTCGAAAGTTGATTGTTTCGGAGTGCCATAAGGGATTAAGTTATCGTACAATAGCTAACAAATACAGTGTATCAAAAAGTGCAGTTCATAAAATTTATAAGATATTTTTACTACACCGGACTGTAGAAAATTTGAGACGTAGTGGACGAAACCGATGCACCACTATACAAGACGACCGTCGAATTATCCGCGAAAGTCGGCGAGATGCAACAACCGCGTCACGAAACATTTTAGAAATAGTAGAATTAAATGTGTCGTTGAAGACTGTGAAACGGAGATTACACGAAGTTGGATTGAAATGTCGCAGAGCTAGACGCAAACCACACATCAACAGACGCGGTCGCGTCTGGAAGCTAATTCCCCTTCCCCCTCTACCTATAGGCACACTGAGCGACCACGTATCTATACACGAATGATAGCTAAATTGACAGGTCTCCGAACCTATTTTGGTCTTTTATCTTGTTTTATGACATAGGCCCGGTGTTTTAACATGATTAAGCGAATAATTATTTTTTTTCGAACCCATTTGTCGTTTTACTTAATGTATCAAGCTGTTTTTCTTAAAGATAAAAGATTTATTCTGAATTAATAGTTATCAAAATGATACTTTTTTTACGAGACAGTCGGATAGCACGTAGCGCTAGTACTTGACGCTCGTAGATGTCGCCATTCTCGTTTTACTTCTCCAATTCACGCAGATAGGTGTCACCTTTCGTAAGCTGAAGTTATCCGGAATGGTTTTGCTGAAAATGCGGTTGTGCAGTTGACGAAAAAGGCAAAAAGCCGCTGCTTTCGGCTCGCTAGTAAATGTCACCTAGCTGTCAATCATTCATAACCTGCCTGTGTCAGTTATCAAAAGTTTGGAAATTGCACGAGTTTTTCCACCATATAGGACATTGAATTATTGTCTCAATTAACAAGGTAAGTTGCTATATTATTTTTTGTTATACAGTTACGCTCTATATCCACTGATACTTAACGTATGAATTTCTTCTAGATTTAAATAATTTAAAAAATTTATATATTTCAAATTCTTTTTTCCAGAGTCGAATGATGCTGGCAGCGAACAAGGTGCCGAGAACGGCGGCGTCGCCACCACCACCACAACAACCGGCGATAAACGGTATTAATTCTTAATACTATTAATTAATACTTTTTATCATTTAACAATATAGTAAAAATTGTTGACTGTAGCTTATATCAGGGGAGCCCAGCACCACCACCACAGGGCCTGGTCATTGGGCCACCCTCCAGGCGGCACGGGCAGTGATGCCTGAACGGTGGGTTTTCGCCCACGGCTGCTACCATCACTCCACGACCAAGCGTCCCCCTCCTAGCGCCCGTACCGTACCACACAACATACCCGTCCCACCATCCGTGTGCCGTACGCGCTACCCGACCGGCGCTCTCCGACGAGAATTCGTTTTCCCGACATCGAATCGGTTGGGTCGCAAGTACAGTATAGGGCAACTACTGGCAACCCGGGTACTCCGGGTACCCGGTTCTATCGCAAGATAAAGAATATTACCCGAGTCCTACCCGACCCGCCGGGTACCCGAGTACCCGAGTACCCAAGTATTCCGAAAAACACCTAAGCAGATGAAAAATATAAATTGATGGATTTGTAGCCATATTTATATTGTATGCATTATCACGGACGTTCGCTTTACTGCTAATATTCCATTTTTCATTAATCAGATTAAACATGATGGCTAAATTCTTCCTCGAATGACGATTTTCCATGTGCAAAAAGTATAACTTTATAGGATCCACTTTTTATTTATAAGGTATAGAGTTGTAGAAATGAATGGATCTTATGATTTCGAGGACCATCCATTATTAAGAATGGCCATATCAAACACCATAGAAAGTTATTTTTCTATTCTACTTCATTACGCATTACAGTCAACCTATATCTCCTATAACGTGATTAATTCGTACCGCATTATATGGAGACCGCGTTATAAGAAACTCAGAATTACATAGTACAAATCATATTAATTTGTACCGCGTTATAAGTAGGAGGATTGTCGCAATTTTTGCTCCGCGTTTTACATATGGAAACCGCATTATAGGAGGGTTTACTGTAGACATAAGGTGGAATCGTTTTAAGATACTTTTACGATAAGGACAGCAACATCCCGGTTCGGCAATTAATGCTTAAAAGATAACATATATATCATGTATAGTTCATGTCACTTTTCCATCCTCCGATGGATCAAAGAAGTAGTCGCGATCCACCCGACCGACATTGTTGTAGGATCGCCTCTTGATGTAGCAGCAATGTCCGTCGGATAGCCGAGTAATTTTTGCCCGGGTGTCTCACCGGGTACCCGGGTACCCGGCGGGTCGGGTAGTAACAGCTCTAGTACAGTCTTGTCTCCCCGTGAACTCGTTTCGGTGCACACGCTGTGGGCTTTTCGCTATCCCCACCACTTCTGTCTCACTCTTGTTCGGCGAAGGCGAGAGCGAGATGGAACGAGAGCGAGCGAAAGCCACTGGTCTCGCTCCGTCTTTCGGACGCCGTGTCACTCCGACGCACGCAAAGCGTTCCATCTCGCTCCCCCCTTCGGCCAGAAAGAAGCGAGAAATGAATACTCGGAATTAGGGCTCTGCTCACGATGTGGGCTCAACGCCGGTCCCGACCAGCGAGTTCTCAGGGAGACAATACTGTATTAATGTAACTAAAAGTTGTATTTCCGAATATTTTGTATATAAACAATTGTAAATTAATATTGTAATGTCAAAGTGAATAAATTAACGGATTTAAAATGGAAAACACAAATATATAAAGCGGGGTGGTGGGGTATTAAGGAAAAGAATGGAAAGTTTTGTGGTATTTTTTTCGTAGCAGTCTTCATAGATTAAAATCTTAGACGCTCATTATTAGTCGAAATGTGTAGAGCAAAGAAATATGATTTTTTTTCTAAAACTTCTATCCGTCATTTTATGTTATCAACGGGAAAATATAATAAACATAACCGAAGCAATGTAAATTAGATTTTGTGACGGGAGAGCGCGAACGTCTCTTATATTTGATGGCGTCATAGTGATGTTTCCTCACGAAATAGAAGTGTTCTAGACGGGAACCTGTGGCGTGGCAGTGCTCTCACCATATTCATGAAATATTGTAGAATGTTAGCGATGTAAAAAAGTCAGCCCTAGTAAGCTCGAATGCAATCGAAACTCGATTGGCCAGAATCGTTTGAGCCGTGTGTACGGTTGCGTGGCCAAGGCAGTCTTCTGGATTTCTCCTGCGGAATTTGGCGGGGATCGTCGCCCGTGGAACGCTAAAGCGTTCAGCTCCTTGGACGCGGATTATTTAAGTGGTAGGTAAAATGAAACTAAGAACAAGAACTGAATAAACGATTGGAACACAAAAGGTTGTATATTTAATGAAGAAAATAACCGATTTAAGCACAATATAAATTCTGAGAACTATTATTACACGTCTACTCTGTTAGGCTCTTCAGGATCAAGTGGCGCTTTCCAGGGTCCTTTGGGTTTTCCTTTTTGTTAATAACAAGATGTCTTAGTTACTAAGAGCCAATCGCAAATTTACTAATTAATTAGCTTAATTCCTATTCGTCGATCCGATTCCTTCCGGTCTTCGACTTTTATAAAACCATCGATTAGTTTATAATCCTGAAGGCCCCTCATTAAGGGATCTCTAACTATTTTCAAACACCTCGGACTTGTGCGAACTTCACTTCGTCTCCCTTTCCTATTACAGTCATGTGATCCGATTCAAACTTCGTGCCTTCAAAGCCCACACCACATGCCGCTAGACGGGAGTCGCAACTGTTACGTTCGGAACGTAAAATTTTTCTTTTTGGTCAGGGTGTGGTTCAACAACGCCTAGCGTTATGGGAAATCAGTAGTAAGGCTATGAGAGTTCTAACTCAGGTCCTCTGAGGGGAGCGCGGGGGCGGGGGGAAGTGAGGGCGCGCGGCGGAGGGAAACATGGACGCGGGGCCTGCGAGGAGTGGAAGGTCGGTTGCGCGCGCACGAGCCGCGGAGTGGGGGATGCCGCGAGCGTGGAGGGGATCAGTCCGGGCCGAGCGGCCGCGGAGACCTCTCCAGACCGGACCCACCGTCGGAAATTTTTCAGAAAAAACTCTTTTTCAGACTCGATCCGCTCTCAGAAATTTTTTTTCCCCTAATATTTTATTCCCCCAACACAGAGAAATAATAATTTTTTTTACAAACTATGTACTTGGAGGATGGAAAGAGACAGAGTATTATATATAAACTTTATTATTCCCCTAGGGGTTATAATCTTCCCATACATACCTACATATACAGTCCTTAAATCTACCTTATCCTATATCTTCTCCTCCTCCTTCTTCCAACCTTAACCTATTCTTAACCTATTCTTAATTCTACTCTCGCTCGCTCGCTTGTCCGCTCTCCCGTCACCTCTCCCCCTCCTGGACCTCCGCTTCCACTCCCCGCCCTTTCACTCCCATCTCTTCATTCGCCTCACCACTCACCCCTCTTTTCCTCCACATTCCTCCCTTCTTTCCTCTAAACTTCTTAACCACTCCTCTCCCTGCCCCTCCTCCCCCAAAACCTCGTCCACCATCTCTTGCCATCCCCTTTCTTTTCCCCACCCCATACATACCTCCCACACATGCTCCCAAGACTCCTCATCCCAGCCACATACCCTGCACCTCCTTTTCTCCCCCTCCTCCCAATACCTCCCCCCTCTCATTCCATTTCCCAACCTAAACTTGGCCACCCTTTGCCATCTACTCTCCCCCCATCCCTTTCTCAAATATCCCGGTATCCCCGGGCCCTTTACCCTCCCATACCACTTGTTAAATTTTGACTCCCCTATCTTCATCCACCTTTCCTCCTCCTGCATCTTCCTTTCCCTGTCCACTATCTCCTCACCTCTTACCTCCCCCCTTTCCCTTCCCCTTTCTACCTCCTCAACTGTCCACCCCCTTTCCCTGAAGAACTGTTCCCTTTCCTTTTCCCACCCCTCCAACACCTTTCCCCTCTTGAATCTCCCCTTCATCTCCTCCCAGCACAACCTCGCTAACTCCCCTCCTTCTCCCTCTTCCAATTTCCTTTCAAACCCCCACGCCCTCATCCCTGCCCTACCCCTCAACTTCCCCCTTTGTAACTCCTCTCTTACCATGTAACCTGGCGTGTCCCTACCCACCCCCAACACCCACTTCAAGAATCTGTCCTGCAGCGCCTCTACTTTTCCCCTCTCCTTCCACCCCCACACCTCCACCCCATATCCCACCACTGCCCACACCAATTTATCAAATAGCCAGATCCTTCTGCCCCAATCCTTTCCAAATAGTCTTTTTCCCAATCCCCACACCTTCCCCATTACCGCTGCCCCCTTCCTCACTCTCTCCTCCACATGTTGTTCCTGACCTCCATTTCCCATCACCGTATACCCCAAATACCTATAACTCCTCACCTCTTCCAACTCCTTCCCCTTCCACCTCCACGACACTTTCTTCCACCTCCCCCCCCCTCCTACACCTCATTACTTTCGTCTTCTCAATATTCACCTGTAAACCCTTCTTGTCCATGTACCTTTCCAACTTTGTTATCATTCCCCTCATCCCCTCTTCATCTTCCGCTATCATAGCTATGTCATCCGCATATGCTAGCGTGTAGACCTTCCTATCCCCCACCTTTACCCCACCCCATCCTCCTCTTTCCAGTTCTTCGTCCATGTCCGCCAATAACAAGGTAAACAGGCTGGGGCTTAATGGGCACCCCTGCCTGACCCCCCTTGCGGTCCAAAACCTCTCCCCCTCTTCATCCCCCACCCTCACCCTACATATCGTCTCCTGTAGAACCTCCCCGCACCTCTCCACTATCCCTTCCCTTACTCCCCTCTCCCTCAACGCTTTCATCAGTACCCCCCTGTCCACCGAGTCAAACGCAGCCTTCAAATCCACAAACAGAACCACCATCTTCTTCCCCTTCCTCACCACTTGCCTGTTCACCAGATAATTCAGAACATAGATGTTATCTACGCATCCCACCCCCCCTCCTAAACCCCGTTTGACTCGGTGGCAGCATTCCCTTCCCCTCTACCTCCATTCTTAGTCTTTCCGCCAACACAGATGCATATACCTTATATGCAGTCTGCGTTAGCGTTATTCCCCTATAGTCTTCCGGTTTCTCCCCTGCCCCTTTCTTTAGTACCGGAACCACAACTCCTTCCCTCCACCCTTCCGGCCACCCCTCCCCCCTCCACACCCTATTACATATTTTCCACAACCACTCCTCCACTTCACCACCCCCATATTTCCACACCTCATTTTGTATCTCATCCCCCCCCCGGCCTTTCCATCTTTCAAGTTCCTCACCACTCTTTTTATTTCTTCTCTTCCTATCTCACTCTCCCCGTCCTCTTCCCTCCTTCTCTCTCCTCCCCTCCTTACCCTCCACTCCACCCCTCCCAGCAACCCCCTAAAATACTCATCCCACTCCCTTATTTCTATCCCCTCCTTTATCCTCCTTCTCGTCTTCCGTCCTCTGTTCACTACTTTCCATACCTGACCCTCCGTTCTTACCCCCCCCACTTCCTTTTCCCACCTCTCCCTTTCCCTTTTCTTTTTCTCCTCGCACATCTTCCCATACTCCCTCTTCCTCAACCTGTACACTTCCCCATCCCCTCCTTCCCTTCTCCACTTCCTCAGCTCTCTCCTCACCTTACTCTTTTCCTCTTTGCATTCCATATCCCACCATCCCCCTTTCTTTTCCCCCTTCCCCATCTTATCTACTGCCTCCTTTATCCTTCCCCTTAGCTCTCTCCAATCCTCATCCACTCCCCTCTCCCCCACCTCCCTTTTCCCAAAAACCTTCATAAACTCCCTTCTACCTTCTTCTGTCCAATTTTTTCTCACCCCCTTCCTCCCCTTACCCTTTTTCCCACTACCTCCCTCCTCCCTCCCCGCTCCTTTCACCCACACCACTACCGGGTGGTGATCCGAGTCCACTCTCTCCCCTACTTCCAGCCTTTCCACCCTCTCCCTTGTGTCCTCATTCCCTATCACATAATCTATTACCGAATTCCCCCTCCCCCCCGTAAACGTCCACTCCCCTTCCTCATCCCCCACCGTATTTCCATTCATTATACCCCATCCCCTTTCTTCTAAATATCGGCATAGCCTCCTTCCTTCTCCATTCACCTCCTTATCCTTCGATCTTCTGCTTCCCATTCTCCCTTCTCCTTCTACTTCCTCCTCCCACACCTCTCCCCCCTCCTCACCTGTCCTCGCATTAAAGTCCCCCCTATTATAACCCTTACTCCCTTCTCCCTTTCCTCCGTCCATTCCCCTAATTCCTCCATCTTCCTTTGCAGATCCTTGTTTATATATACCCCCACTATCTTCCACCACTCCCCCCCCCATCCTCACTTTCTTCATCATCACACCCTCCTTTTCATCTCTACCCCCCTCCCCCATTTCTATACCCCTTCTCACCCCCATCAACATACCTCCCATCGCTCTTCCCTTCTTACTCTCCCTCCTCGCCCACTGCCTTTCCCATATATAACCCTTGGGCAACTTTTTCTCCACCCACTCCCACTCCCTCTCCTCCAGCCACGTTTCGCTGCAAATCACCACATCCCATTCTTCTAATCCTTTCCAGAACTCGTCATCTTTCCTTCTCATTCCTGCCACATTCCAGAAAGCCACTTTGTAACTGCTATCCTCCCTCCCTTTCTCCCTACTCCTTACATCCTCCCACCCCTCTACCCTCTTCACTCGTTTCCCTGTCCCTCATACCATTTTTCCCCCAACTCGTCCCACCTTCTTACCTTCCCGTCCACCCACATCTTCATGTACCCCACTTGAACTTTTCTTCCCCTCTCCCTTTCCCTTTCCGCCTCTCTCTCTACCTTCCATCTTACCCTCCTTTCCTCCTCCGTAAGATCATCTTCTATTCTCTCCCTCCTTCCCCTGAGTTTTTTCTTAGCCTCCATCACTTTCCGCTTATCCTCCCTACTCCCCAGCTTCACCAACACCATTCCGCCCCCTTCCTTTCCCGTTTTTCCTATCTTCATAACCTCCTTTATTCCCGTCTCTTCCACCCCTATCCTTTCCCACAGCTTCCTTATTTCCTCCTTCACCTCCTTCCCCTCCACCCCTAACCCCCTCACAACAACATTATTCCTTCTCCCCTCCCTTTCCTTTTTATCTTGCCTTATCTCCATTCGTCTAACCCTACATCTCCATTCCTCCCCTACCCCTTCTCCCTCATCTACCTTAGCCCCCTTTATCATTTTTTCCTTTTCCCATCCCAATACCTTGTCGAACACCTCGTCCATCTTCTTATCTCTACTCTCCCACCTGTCCATCCTTTCCTCCATCTTTTCTCTCCTTGCCCTCTCTTCCCCCAACTCCTTTTCCCACCTCCTCCTTTCCTCTCTCCATTCCTCCTCTACCCTCTTTCTCTCCTCCCTCTCTTTCCTCATTTCCCCCTCCATCCTTCTTCTCTCCTCTCTATCTGCCCTCACTTCCTCCCTCAACTTTCTCATCTCCGTCATCAATTCCTTTAACATTCTTTCCACCCCTCCCTCTTCCTCCTCTCTCTCAGAACTTCTCCCCGCATCCCTTCTCACCGGCGATCTCTGCGTCAAACCACTCCTTTTAAAACCCTTCCCTTCCTTTTCGTTCCCCCCCCCTACCCATCTTCATCCTCCCTGTCCTTCCTCTTTTTGCCCCATAGGCTATCCAAGCTTCCCGCACTCCCTACACTACTTATGCTATCCTTCCTCACCCTCCCCCCTTTTTGCGACCTTTCATTCTCTTTTCCTTCCCCCTTTCCTCCCTCCCACCCCTCCTTTTCCTTTCCTGCGTCCATTTACCTTCTTCCCTTCCTTCCTTTTATTCTCTCCCCCTTTTCACTTCCTTCCTATATACCTTTTGCTCTTTATCTCCTTTTCTCTCTTTTCGTACTCTCTTTCCTTTCTCGCCTGTTTAAATTTCCCGCCTTCCCGTCAGTCGTCCTAACTCCTTCTTTTTCCCCTAGATCCCGCTACCTGTCTTCTGCTGCTCTTCCTTCCCGCCACTTTACCACCTGTCCTGCCGCCCTAACCTCCAAATGCCTTCCTTCTCACCTTATTTCCCTTCACTACACCACTTCCCTTACTTAGCCCTTTGCCCTCTTCCCTTCGCCTACTCCACACGTTTTTCCCCACTCACTCCCTAATCTCCGCCTACCACTTTCACTCCTCTTTCCTCTTTCCACTGATCACACGCTTCCACACACTCCTCTCTTGCACGCGACCGGAAACGGAAGTCCGAGACAGAGTATTATTTTAAAGCTAAAAAATCTGCGCGTGATTTAAACGGCGGGTCGTAATCGTTGTGGAAATGTTCGCCGGCACGTTAGTCCGCGGAGATTCTGACGGCAGCGTGTCGATTAAATTTCACGTGTCGCGATCCAACTGCATGAGCTGTTTGTCAAACGAGGTAGGATCTAATTGTAAGGAAACTGTGTGTAGAAACGCGGAATCTTAAAATTAGGTGGCGAGGAGAGAAGGAGGGTAAATGAAATGGTACACGGAAATACGTTTAAAAATATATATATTGTTACATCAATTATCCCACTCCATAACATCATCATCATCATCAACAAATAGTTCACTTAAAGGTAAATCTATAGAAACTTGCACAGGGTCAGTTTGAAGTTTAGCAACGCCAGCCCAAAGCCCCGATATTTTATTTTTGTAATCATTGTCATAATCAATCTCTGTATTTACGTTTCGCCAAACCACACTCTTTGGAAAATACAGATGACGATTCTGCATAAAAGTCTCAAAATCGCCGTCTACATGTACATTCTCTACATTTTGATCCAGCCAATATTTTTCATCCTTGTAGTCCTCATGCTCATTCGCTGGGTTACGAAATACTTTTAAATAACTGTCGCCATCATGATTAGCTTCCGCCTCACACAGTTCCGCACATCGAATTTCCTCCGTTTGGACCTCGACATTTCTACATACGACATACAATTTCGGGCTGTATGAATGGAAAATAGTCGCAGCAGCGGTGATCGTAGCGGAAGCTTGTTGATTTGAATTGATTGGCAGCGACATAATCTGAAATCGTTTTTTTTTCATATAATTCTCAAAGTTACTAACACAACGATTCACTAAAAATATGGTAATGGAAACTTACGGTATTAATCGATTGTTCTCCTTCCATAGCAATCTTCAAAGCAATTTCACTTAACATAAAAAAAATGAAAAAGTGTTTCAAAAACTGTCCCAGTTCGACTGTTAGTACTATGACGGAGTCTATTGAATGGAAGCAGTTAATAATTGTGTGGGCACGAACGTATGCGACTATTGAGCGATTGATTGAATGGTATCCGAGAGACTGGCCTAAATAGAGGTGCAATTGCTTCTCCCGCCACCACATTTTTCCATAATCTGCTGAAATCTTAACGTCGTAGCATATGTAATTTGAGTCCCCAAGGATAAAAGTCTCGACACGTGCTGAACATAATATAATATTTCTGGGAACGCCGAATCATAGAATAATGCAACGTTAGCAGAAACGCCGAATCTTAAAATTAGGTGGCGAGGAGGAAGACGAGTAAATGAAATTGACAAATAATATGTGTTTAAGAAATTTATTTAAAATTAAAAGAATATAATTTTAACATTTTTTCCTACAAGCATCAGCTAGAATATCATTGATAGCGCATGCTACCAGTTCGCAATCTACATAATATTCCTCACAGTAATGTTCGCTATCACGTATGATTTTAGCAGCACGACGCACATCTAATGTTTCGCAGGCAATACCGCTTTGCTGTAGCACTTTAACAAAAGTTTCAAATTTCGTCTGCACATCTCTTACATTTTGATACAGCCGCGCATACACATAGTCTATACATGGTTCAAGATTTAATAAAAATGTTACCGTATTCGGTTTGAAATACAGCGACTTATTATGCAGTGCAATCCTTACAATCGGGGAATTATAGATTTCACAAAAATCCACAGTTAATTGATCTAATTGCATCGAAGGTGATTCAGGTAATCGTGCACGTTCTTCAATAGTCGTACGACTGCCGCATAGCAAACCCCATGTATCCCATGATAACGTGAGAAACATCCCACGATTGTCGCCAAGAACCATTTCTACATCAATCGTAGGTCGTACTCTGATCCCAATTTCCAAGTATTTGCTGCCCGTGGATGTTAATGCATATCTTCTGACCATGATACGCGATGTTCGGTGCGGGCTAAGAGAACGATCAAAGCTATGAAATTGCTCGCGTGTATTAGGAATAAACAAAAATTTTAAGATGTGAAAATTAACCCTTACCAAACAACTGTATCCTCCCCACATTGAGCCTCACCATCATCTCGCACGATCGGAACGTAATAATTCATGCGTTCAACGTTTCCTTCGGCATTGGTACTGCACATTTTGTTTCCAGAGCACAATTTGTTCCGTCGAAAGGCACTGAGACTATTGAGCGATTGATTGAATGACATCCGAGAGATTGGCTTAAATAGAGGTGCAATTGCTTCCCCCCCGCCACCACATTTTATTATAAAGCTACCAATTTTTCCATAATGTGTTCAAATCTTAACGTCGCAGCATATGTAATATGTAATTTGAGTCTCATCCTCAAGGATAAAAGTCTCAACACGTGCTGCACGTAATATAATATTTCTGGGAACGTCGAATCTTAGAATTATGCTGTATCAGCAGAAACTATGTCGGATGATCATGCCCGCTAATTCTTCATACGCGTGAATCGTAGAAAGAATTATGCTGTATCAGCAGAAACTAATGCATTTGGGGAGGGGTACGCCAAAAAGAATGAATTATACAGTATTAGCAGAAACTAATACATTCGAGGGAGGGGGTGCGCTAAAAGAGTTAGACAGAGATATCAAATCATGATGAGATTATAAATATATGCTCTAAACTGTACAAAGCCTTAAATCGTTGCAACGTATTGCGTGGAAAAGTCACATTATATTTACGTTCCATTTACGACCATGGAAGAATTCGCGCAAGTAGAACGCCAATTGTTGGATCAATCCACGCGATTGATTTCTCGGGAAGAGTACCTCGCGTGGGAAGAACGGTGCAACGAGTGCATCGAATCGTTGGAAGAACAAAGTCGCGTGAAACGCCCACGATTATCGATCGGTATTCAGCAATCGCTGATTGCTCGAATCGCACGTCTCGAAGGACTGAAACATTCGTTGCGTGTACGTTTCACGCGTGAAGGTGCCGGTCATTCGAGTACGGGACTTTTGTGGCGCGAAATAGACACTGCGTTCGATAGCCGCGTATTAACTGGTGCAGTGCTAAATTTGAACTACATCGAGCCGCGCAACTTCCTCCAAGATGCAGGGACCATCGTGCTGGAGCATGTGCAGGATGCTTTGAGGAAACAGCGAAACCTCAAAGTGAACACTGTGTTCAATGGCGAATTTGTAGCGGGTGACAAGCATGCTTGTAAAAGCATCAACACCCGAAACTGCGAACTCTTCCACACATCCGATCTGCAGGAGTGGTACCAACGATGCGTCATCGAACCCACCCTGGCATCGCTGGAGGAGTTCCAGGAACGCGACAGTGGATGGGCATTGACGAGAATCATGAATCTAACCGTCAATGTCAACAAGTACAATCCGCTGCGCGCGGGATGTCACGTCAAGTTGCCGCGGGTATTGTCTTTGAAGAAAGCCACAATTAGCGTGCAATCCCAGGACAATGCGTGTTTCGCGTGGGTAGTGGTCGCCGCTCTCCATCCTGCCGAAAGAAATGCCGATCGCCCAAGTTCGTACCCGCCTTATGCTTCCGTGCTAAATCTCCAGGGCATTGAGTTCCCAATGTCCCTGGAGCAAATAGGGAAGTTTGAGCGGCAGAACAGCGTCTCCGTCAACATCTACACCTTCGACGAGGAGAAAGGGTCGACGGTCTTTCCGCTGCGCCTCACCAGCCAAAAGAGGGATCAGCACGTCAACTTGCTCTACACGCCGAATCAAGAGCACGGTGATGTACGGCACTTTGTGCTAATCAAGAACTTGTCCCGACTGGTGTGCATGCAGCTGAACAGGCACAATGGGAAAAAATTCATCTGCGATCGGTACGTATAGAATACTTGTGAAATATTGAAATGTATTGTAGAAAAAATTAAATAAAAAAAAAAATTTGTGTTTACAGGTGTATGCACTACTTCGGATCTGCCGAGAAGCTGGAGAACCATTCGCTGGACTGTGGGCAGATGAACGACTGCGCCATCCTGCTGCCCAGCGAAGGAAAAAATCTCCTCAGCTTCGAGAACCACTGCAGGAAGGAGCGGCTCCCCTTCGTGGTATATGCAGATCTGGAGTGCATCATCGAAAAAACCGAGAACAATCGAGTGGGTGATCTAGATAATAAGTTACATACGTATCAGCACCATAAAGTGCATAGTATTGCATATTATATGCATTGTTCCTACGATACATCGCTATCGACGTATCGATGTTGCCGCGTCGCGGATTGTGTTTCATGGTTCGTATACGAACTGAAAAAATTTGCAAACTTCGCCAAACCCATCTTGACCAGTAATGTTCCCATGCTGGATTTAACTCCGGAACAGTTGACGACATTTCGCGATGCAACACACTGTCATATTTGCGAAGAACCATTCAAGGCTGACGATGTACGAGTTCGCGATCATTGCCATCTTTCCGGACGGTTTAGAGGTCCGGCACATTCGGAGTGCAATTTAAATTATAAAAACGCGTTTTACATCCCCATAGTTTTCCATAATTTATCCGGCTACGATTCGCATTTCATTATCGAGGAAATAGCTACCGCTTTCGACGGTCACGTTGATGTATTACCCATAACTAAAGAAAAGTATATTTCTTTCACAAAAAATGTCGAAGATACGACTGAATCAGACTCGCGAAATTATATTAAATTACGATTCATCGATTCGTACAAATTTCTCAATACCAGTCTCGACAAATTAGCATCTTTCCTTAGCACAGATCAATTAAAAATTTTACGATCCAAATTTGAAACATTATCCACCGAAGATTTCAATTTATTGACGCGAAAAGGCGTCTTTCCGTACGAATACCTTGATTGCGCGAACAAGCTGCAGGATCCATGCTTACCGCCGCGCGAGTCATTCTACAGTTCGTTAACGGGTGAGACTGTAACCGAGAGCGATTACGCGCACGCTGAGACTATCTGGCAACGTTTCGGGATTAGAACCTTGGGCGAATACAGCGACTTGTATTTGAAAACTGATGTCTTGTTATTGGCAGACATTTTTGAAAATTTTCGCGAAAGTTGTATCAAGAGCTATGGACTAGATTCGGCGCATTATTATACTCTACCTGGTTTCACGTGGGATGCCATGCTAAAGCATACCAAAATTAAATTCGAATTGCTCACCGACGTCGATATGGTCATGTTTATCGAACGCGGTATACGTGGGGGTTTAATCCAATGTTCCGGAAGATATGCACATGCCAATAACAAGTACATGCCATCTTACGACGCATCGGAAGAGTCATCGTACTTGATGTACTTTGATGTGAATAATTTGTATGGGTGGGCAATGTGTCAGCCCCTACCATACGCTAAATTTCAATGGGTCGAAGATGTTGCAAAGTTTGATGTATCATCAATCAAAGTCGATTCGCCCACGGGGTACATTCTCGAGGTAGATCTGGAATATCCGCAACGTCTGCACGACGCTCATGCCGATCTACCGTTCTGCCCGACGCGTGCCAAACCACCTGGCAGCAGGCAGGACAAATTACTCGCGACGGTATACGATAAGCAGCGTTACGTTATCCATTACCGCAACCTGCAGCAGTGCACGCGTCACGGTCTTCGTATTACAAAGATACACCGCGTGCTCCAATTCGCTCAATCTCCCTGGCTCCGCGATTACATCGAACTCAATACACGGTTCAGAACAAGCGCGACTAACGACTTTGAAAAAAATTTGTACAAATTGATGAACAACGCGGTATTCGGTAAAACTATGGAAAATGTACGAAATCATGTGGATGTAAAACTTTTAACACGTTGGGAAGGGCGATATGGCGCGGAGGCAATGATCGCGAAACCGAATTTCCACAGCAGAAGTGTTTTTTCGGAAAATTTAATAGCTGTTGAATTGCGAAAACTCGAGGTGAAATTCAACAAACCGATATACGTGGGTATGTGCATTCTGGACATATCAAAAATTTGTTTGTATGAATTTCACTACGAGTACATGTCTCCCAAGCACGGACCAAATTGTAATATTCTATACACCGACACAGACAGCCTCATTTATCATATTCGATGCGACGATATCTACGAGACCATGAAACACAATATTGGTAGATTCGACACAAGCGATTATCCTATCGACAATCCATATAATATGCCGCGCGAAAATAAGAAGGTTCCAGGGCTGATGAAGGATGAAAATAACGGTGCGATAATGACCGAATTCGTAGGTCTTAGAGCGAAAATGTATGCACTTCGCGTAGACGGCAAAAGAGATACGACAAAGGCGAAAGGCGTCAAGACCAACGTCATAGCCAGAACGATAACTTTCGACGATTACGCGCAGTGTTTGCAAAGGGAGATCGAAATGGTTCGCAGAGAATCATGCATACGGTCTAAATTGCACAAAGTGTACACCATTTCGGAATCTAAAATCGCTCTAAGTCCATACGACGACAAGCGGCATATCGTACCCGATTCGACCGACACTCTGCCCTGGGGACATTATAATATCCCATTGTAAAAAAAAATATAAATTATTGTATTATAAATAGTGGAATTATTGTATTATAAATAGTGGGATTAATGTGTTAAAATAAAAAAATTGTTTCCACATTTACATATATGTATCATTGTATTTATTGAGTTATGCATTATTAATTTACAATACATTATTTTTATTTATCCACGAATTGTGTGATTTATCAAACCCCAGCCGCTTGACATATACCTTATCCCCCTTTCTACGCAGCACTTTTTCCACTAGATGCACATCAGGATCGGTGACGCGTTGCAGCTCCTGTTCACAGAATCGGCCGGCAACAGGTTTTCCACAGGAATCGGCGAGCAGATACGTTGCAGGATTAGTTGCCTGTACTTTGACTATCTTAAACACCTCCGTTGTCCAATTCAGCGTATAGCCTTTATCGAAGATGGTTTTAAATTTGCTCACGCGCACAAACTCGCCCAACTTGAATCTCGCTGGAGCAGCGATCTTTATGTTGCTGTATACGGTGGCTAGCAGCCTGTCGGCGATCGCAGGGGTAACATCGCAAGGACGCATTCCGATGGTTCTATGTTTTCGTGCGTTATACTCTGCAAGCAGACGCGGTAGCGCACCGGTCCATCTATAGGTTCCATTGAGCGTAAACAATTTCCACATATTGTTCTTCAAAGTTCGATTGAAACGTTCTACGACGGAGGCCTTCATCACCGAATACGTCGAATAATGATTAATATCGTGCTTTGTCAAGAGTTTCTGCATATCGGCGTTGTAAAATTCTTTTCCTTGATCGGTTTGCAAATTTTTCGGATATCGATCTCTAAATATCTTTGCGAACGCTTTAGTCACCTCAGCACCACTTTTAGTCTTGAGCGGCACCGCCCATGCATACTTGCTCAACACATCGATGACGGTGAGTATGTAGTGGTGACCTTGGTTGAAACGCGAGTATGGACGCATTTCTACAATGTCAGCTTGCCACAAATCATCGTATCCGTGCACTACGACGCGTCTCCGCGGGAAATGTCTTCGAGCTGGAGCATGCAATTCCTCAACGAGTTGTAGCTTCTTGTAGCCATGGTTTTCTTCTTTACTCTTGGATTTCGATAATGGTTGCATGTTTGATCGCAGAGGTGTCTTGGACACGAATGATGCGATAATTATCGTGTGCGTGCATTATGTGCTTCCCATCGGTCCGAGGAAATTCTGGACAAGTTGCTGCTCCGTAGCAAAAGCGGTTATAGCCTCTTTAACTTTACGAGTTTCGTTGTCCGGTTGTGGGATAGAATTCAACGCCTCCGATATCTTTTGAACGCTGTTTTGCAACGTCAGCATATCTTTCTGAAACACAACCAGCTTCCTCTCTAATTCTTCCTGCTGCTCTCTCAAAAGTTTAATGTTCTTTTCCACGTATAATTTATTGACGACATCGGTGTCGGCCAGCGGCTGAGCTACGCGTCGTATCTTGCGTGATTTCGCATCAAAGTCGGCACGAGCCACGCAAAGGGCGTTAGCTCGCATGTAATTTCGTAGCCAACCGTTCCATTTGTAATAGTCCATTCTAGCTGCTCCACTCTTCTCGAGCGATACCCCAAATTTGTTACGTCCTGAAGGGACTTTTGGCGAATCGCCCTGAGCGGCTAGGGTGACCCGCGGGGTTCTTACTCTTTTAAGGTGCTAAAGCACGCCTTGACTAAACTTACCGTGGGAGGATAAGGAGAAAAGGGGATTAAATCAATGGTGAAACGGAATTGAAGGGAAAATAACATAGTAAAATATATTCTGATGAAAGACCAAATAATATAAGAACATACCCTAGGGACGGCGCTCCGTCCCTGCTATCGCAGTGAGCTCGAGTTTCGGCACGCTTGCCGATTATCGCTTCGTACGCTCTGTCAGTCGGTCAACCTGGCGTAGGTCGTGGTCGCTCGCCGTGCTCTCGGATAGCACTCGGAAGTCGGTCACCTGAAGACCGTCGAATCGCACTGTCTCTAATCGTTTCTTACTCTACGCGTTCCTACGCCGGACACGAGTGACGCGCAAGGGCTCTCCCGGCTAGGCCGTTCGCGGTATGTCGGATGGAGTTACCCTTGCGCGGTTTATTGACGGCCGTTCGTATTTCGCGGACTAGACGCTGTACGTGGTCGCGGCTTCTTGACGGCTCCCTGGCCCGTCCTGACTTCCTAAATCGAGTTCCCGAATAAGAATGATCCTTACGCGGTTTGCGATCGCGGGCCGAACCTCGGACAGTCCCCAAGAATGGGGGAAACTGCCCTGTCGGCAGCTGTCAATTGCTTCATTAATTCTTTGATATTTGCGAAATATCCGTGGCCCGGGCCGAGCGCGGTCGTTGTCCCTACGGTCGTTGCCACGGGCTAAGCGCAACGCGATTGCTACACGCGAGGCGATTCCGCTGAATCGTCTTTACGGAAGAAAGTGACGCGAGGACAGTGAGCACGGGATGGACCTGAAGGGGCTACGTAACAATCGGCATCACGATGCATACTATGTGCATCGTCGGCGCGCGGATTTATATAATGAGGCCTACCTCACGGAGTTCCTCGATAACCGATAGAATTTCGGGATCGTGAGAGTTGTTACCCGCCTGACGCGACGCTTCCAACAAACGCAATCGATCCACCAACTCGTTGGGATCGTTCCAGTGTACGTAATCGATCTTGTTATCGTTTACCACCATGGCGCGCGGCACCGTTAGACCTTTCCCTGCCCTGCTAGTCGATGCGCGAGGGAGTAGCGGTGCAATTACATATTTGTACTTGTGTCCCTTGTTGCTCAATATGGGATTTTTAGCACCATGACCGCGTCTGTGGGCGTTCGTCGCCAGCAGTATACTTTTGTATTTTTGTTTATTGGCATCGGTGTATACAGCATCATCGGGAATTCTCTTGAAAATCAGTTCGTAAAGACCGGGTGTTCCTCTGTATTTTACACCATCTATGATTATGTTATCATCCATGTCTATATCGAAAGCCTTATCCCCAAGCCTCGTTCCACTATTGCCAAAGTATACGCCGTACACATAGTCCATTGTTGTATCCTTATCACCACTGAGGATCGCGCTCATGTATTTTTGCCCCAGCCGGCCCAAATGACTGCGAAACGTCTCTTGTCCCTCGGATGTTTGGAATTGCTGTCTAATAGATGTTACAAACGACTCATTGGGACTAGTTTCGAAAACGTCATCATCAACGGTTGAGAGCGATTGCACATTGGGTAATGTACTTATTGGCGTGGGTGGAGCCGGAGAATCGCTTGATACGACATTCTGTCGTTTCCGCTTCGATTGAACTGGTGTCGAGGTTATGGGTGAATATTCCGTTGACATGTGCTGTTTCCTCTTTGTCTTGCGCGATGTGTTCTGTTTTGGATGAATTTTTTTAGGCGTTAATGTTTCATTCCCTTCAACGTCTGTGCTCATCGACGGTGATGTGTCAGCTTCCATCGCTGCGGTATTTTTCGCAATATGTTTTAGGGGTTCGACAATAGGTTTGAAGTATCTCTCCAACGCGATATCTTCCTCCATCTTGCCAGTCTTCAAAACCTGATGTTTCCGACGAATGGCTTCGCTGGTTTTTGCAATTTCCTTCGCTATTCTCTCGCGATCCTTAATCTCCAGACTATCGATATCGATCATCGCTGTACCGCAGACGTTGCTTTCTCACCGACGTGTTGACGACAATTGACCATCTCATGGTATGGCAAACTCGTTAAATCCCTTTCTATAACGTCCATTGGACATCGCGCTATCCTTGTCTATCACCACGAAACCGTTGCCAACAATTACGACACAAAGCGCAGAAATCCTCGTAAGACATGTCTGTGTTTACGTGATCGTTGTACACATGCTTCAAGTTGGTACCGTCCTACTTAAACAGAATCAACAGATTCGCATTGTCGCGTATAAGATGTTTGGGAATCTTTGCATACGTCTGACAGAGATAGAAACAGTCAACGTTCAAGTGGCGCCCCATTGCAAAGTACTCTCGTATCGTATCTTGCTTGTCGCATGCCACGTCATCAAGGATAAAAATGGAATTCGGAAGCGATTCGCTCGGTGGGATGACGTCACTATTATTCGAAAACGTAAAGAAGCCAATTTCATCTATCGGAGTCAATAAATTCTCCAAGTACTGATATTTTGGCTGTTGCAACGACTTGGAATACACGTACACGTTCTCGAAGCGGATGCTGTGAGGACTTTCCAACAAGCTGACCAGCACGTTGGTCTTTCCACAATTTGATGGACCACAAATGATGCAACGGATTGTGTTTGGTAGCATGCTACCATGTCTGCGTCCTGTTTTCGAAGGCATCACTCGTGATTTATCGTCAAAATTTGTCACGCGTATCGTTACAGGTTGTCGCACGAATCGCATCTTCCCCGCGAACCGTGAAAAATGATTTTGATATGTCGAGGCGGTGATGCACCCTATTTATAGGTCCGCGCCGAAACACGACGGCTCAGTATTCAAAATGCTTCTGATCCTGTCGGATAATTACGATATTCGAGACCTAACCTCTGAGCAATTGAAATATATACCAAAGATTATTCTACTGCGAGAGTTTGGCAGACACATTGATCAGTTGTGGGACAGGCTCTCCGAGCATATAAAAGCCGATTCCGAGGTTCGCCAGTATCGCCGGTGCTTGGAACATTATAATCGCCCTTGGCAGCGAACGCATATCGACGGTCCGGCACCATTGATTAAAAACTGTAGCGAATATCACCGACGGCAGTAAAGAAAGGTCGTGGTTTGTTAAATCGGGCAATAAACGCGCTACCTATCGAATTACACATTCCGGGATATCAGTTTTGCGGTCCAGGAACTCATCTGGTAAAACGATTGGCTAGAGGGGATCGAGGTATCAATCCGTTGGACGCAGCGTGTCGCGAACACGATATTGCGTATTCGCGTAGCAACGACCTCGGCGAAAGGCACGTGGCAGATAACGTTCTCGCTGACAAAGCGCGAAAACGCATAGTTGCGCGAGACTCGACTCTGGGTGAAAGAGGTGCTGCTGCAGCTGTTTGGGCAGCAATGAAGGCTAAGACGAAGATCGGAATGGGGATGAAAACAAAAACCCGCAAAAGGACTCCAAAGAGAGCATCGCAAAAGCGGATTCTTCCGGTGGCAAAACGGGGTGGTATATTACCACACTTCTCCCGCTGTTGGGTGTTCTCGGATCATTGGCTGGTGGAGCGGCGGGGATCGCTAAGGCGGTAAACGATAATAAGGCGGCGCAACATCAGCTGCAGGAAATGCAACGCCATAATCGCTCCATGGAAGGTCGCGGACTTTATCTCGCGCCGTACAAGCGCGGACAGGGAATATCTAAACGAAAAAAAAAAAACGTCGAAAAGAAAATAAAAATGCCTGCGGGCGTAACTACCGATGTGCAATTGGAGGAGTTGGCAAAACGTATGCGTATTCCATTCTTTAGAGGTGTTTTTATGCGCAACGCGTTACCAGCTGGTGGAGTACGTCGAAACGAGAGCGGTATCGTAAATTTGGACAATGTTGAGGGGCCGGGGACTCATTGGGTGGCGTATGCGAAGAGAGGGTGTCGTGCTATATATTTCGACAACTTTGGGAATCTTCGACTACCTATGGAATTGGTAAAACATCTGGATGAGGGTGCTGTGAAAATTGAATACAATCGAACGTCCTAACAGAAGTAGGATCAGAGCAATTGCGGACAACTATGTCAACGCTTTCTACAAACGATCGGCGCCAAATTTAAGGATTGACTTCCAACCACTCTGATTCAGTACTAGTCGAGCAGTTCGAGCGGAATATGTCATTAACAGTCACTCTAACCGGCAAGAGTAGCACCCTCGCGGTGAGCTACTTTCCACCCATAGATTTGAGCGACGATGATTACGAGCTTGGTCTAACAACCTTTGAAACTTATCACACTATACCGAACATCGACTCGAGCAACGATAAATTCTACTTCATCGTAAACAACAGCCCCGACAGCGCTTATGAATACATTACGATTCCCCACGGCTCCTACGAACTAGACGCCATTGCCAAGTACCTGAAGCAGCGATTACTCTAGCGGTATCCTCAAAAAAATAATCTCGGTGGCACCGATGGCATCAACGATGACGATGACAACGATGCGTATCCTATAGTGTTGCGTCCCAACAACAACACCATGAAAAGCGAGCTGTACTGTCGGTTCACCGTAGATAATAAAATTATAATTTCGACCGCAAAATTTCTTTAAAATATTAAAATATGATCTCGGCGCACAGTTTCGGTCAATTAAAGTTCGGTCAGTTCACCGTAGACTTTACAAAGCCCAACAACATTGGATCGCTACTGGGATTCTCGACGAATCGGGTATTAGCACCAGAACGATGGCACGAATCGGACGATCCAATTAATATCATGAACGTGAACATTATTCGCATAGAATGTAGCGTGACCGCTGGTGCGTACAACAATGGGAGGTGTGTACATACGATACATGAATTTTCTCCGAGAGTTCCACCAGGATATAAGATATCGGAAACGCCCGCACAGATCATTTACCTTCCAATCACCGCACGGGTCGTTACGGATCTGACGATACGCGTTGTGGATCAAGACGGACGGTTGCTCGATTTTCGAGGTGAAGAGATTACAATCAGACTGCACGTGCGACGACGATGTAACAAACCCCCAAAAAGCCCCTTTTCTTTTTTTTTTTAATAAACCTAATTAATAATTCATAATTACTTAAATACTTATATTTTCATTACATCCTTATTATTCTTACGTTATAAAGAGTGCTAGCATTAAAGTTGATATTAGTTCAAGAGATACGAGTGTAATGAACGAGAGAATGAGTGAGTAAATCGAACACCTGTCGATCAGCGGATCGACGAGAGCAAGGATCCAAAAGAATGATTGTGATTGGTGCGTGGCGAACGAGAGAGGGAATCAAGCGTTCCACGCGCGCACCTGCGCACTAGTCAGTCGTGCAGTAGACCGACGAGCGAACGGATCGAGCGAGACCGAGAATAATCGACGCGCAATAACCGATCTCCATTCCTATTGGTGCGCTCCCGATTCCTCGAATATGTATAAATACGGGCGAGAAACCCGAGAGAAGATCATTCTTATTCATGAACTCAGACAGGTCTTATTTACGAATCGCTAAGGCTATAAGCTGGTTCCAACATAAGGTTAGGCTTCAACTTTGGAAGCCGCTTCGCAGGCCCCTGGGTATGTCGAACGTTCTGACCAAGGCCATAGTCGCCTGGTTTGACGACGCATCTACCTTGGAAGCCGCCTTGCAGGCCCCTTAGTTGTCAAGCTAGAAATATCTAGTAATTATCATTATCCTCAGGTTAGTATTACTCCTGAGCTACGAGGGAAAAGACTATCCCAGGTTGCAATATTGCGCCTGATGAATCTGAGAGACGACAATAAACGTTCTCGACTTTAACATATTCAACCTCCTAAATCTATAAGCAACTCCTAAATCTATAAGCAAACTCCTATATCCATAAGCAAATTCCTATATCCATAAGCAACTCCTATATCGACCGAGCGTCATTATTCACAAAATCTCATCATTAGCTTTAATTTCTATCAATCTAAATCGATCATTAAAACGGATTTCTTTTGTACCGACTGAGTGTCGCAACCCAAGATGATCAACTTTACCTTTTGTACCGACCGAGTGTCGCAACATAATTAATTTAGTTAATTTCTTTTATACAAAAGCGTTAATTTCTTATTTTGTATCATTTAGAAGTGTTTTCATAAATAAACACTATTAAGTTAAATTCTTGTTCTTGAATATTAATTCTTTATCGCACACTACACGAACCAATCCCGAAATCCTGTAAAAACGTGTCGAGTCACGCGTAGAAACGTTACAACGACGATAATACGTGTGGTGCGAAAGAAATGCTTGTATTGAACGACTTCAGAAACCCGTTTGTTCCAAGTGAAATTGTTTACAACACCAACAACTGCAACAGCTCTGATCACGCTAAAAAGAAGAGGCTCAGTGCTGTGAACATTGCATTTTTGAAATCTTTGGGATTCATTGTGCGCATTTAAGTTGGAAAAAATGGCTGATATTCTAAGCATTGGAGGGAAGCCGACGTTTGATGATCGCATCGTCAAGCTCGAGACTCACACATACAACCCATACGTCAACACGACGTTTGGATACAGCGATGAGATAAGAATACCGATACAACAGCAGGATTTATACACATTACCGTGTGAAAGTTTCCTCTATGTGGAGGGGAAATTGAAGATAAATAAGCCAAATGATGCGTTAACGGTGATGTTGGGAAATAATTGTGTGGCGTTCTTATTCGATGAGATTCGATACGAGCTGAATGGCGTGGAGATTGATCGCAACAGAAACGTTGGAATAACTAGCACGCTTAAAAACTATGTATCGCTGACATCGGACGAAGACAAAAATATGGAGAATGCCGGATGGGGCTTGAAACGACGCGATGGGTCAATAGTGAAAAATCATTTCAATTTTTGCATCCCACTCAAATATTTGCTAGGATTTTGCGAGAACTACAAACACATGATTATTAATGCGCGTCACGAATTGATTTTAATACGGTCGCGCAACGACAACAATGCTCTGATAGGATCATCGGTGTTGGAACCAGAAATTAAATTATTTAAACTACAATGGCGGATGCCTCATGTGACGCTGAACGACATTAATAAGCTATCGTTGCTACGTACTTTGGAAAGTGGACAAAACCTGAGCATTTGTTTTCAATCGTGGGATCTGTACGAGTATCCTATGTTGCAAAACACAAACAAGCATTCGTGGGCCGTGAAGGCATCCGCACAGCCTGAGAAGCCACGATGCGTGATCCTTGCTCTACAGACTGGTCGAAAGAATGTGACGAGCGAAGACGTTACTAAGTTCAACAACTGTAAATTGACTAATGTCAAACTTTTTCTCAACTCGGAATTTTACCCATACGATGACATGAACTTGGACTTTGACAAGAATAAGCATGCCATCTTGTATCACATGTATACGCAATTCGGTAAATCGTATTATGGACATAGTTGCAACGAGGCATTATTCACCGTGGCTGAATTTTTACAATTTGGTCCCATCGTGGTGATTGATTGTTCGCGACAAAATGAGTCGATCAAGAATGGCACCGTGGACGTGCGCATAGAATTCGAGTGTAAAGAGAATGTGCCGGCAAATACTACAGCCTACTGTCTGATTCTGCACGATCGGGTGGTTGAATACAATCCACTGACAAACGTAGTGCGCAAAATGAATTAAATTGCCACGCTACATGCGCGCCCTCTCCTGTGTCACATTCATACAAAATTTCATCGTGAAAATCGAGATGCTTTACGAGAAAGACTGCATTCTCCTGTCTGTCTCGGAAACGAACGGACCTCTAAATTGTACCGATAATGGCTGTACCAACATTCGTTGACCAGCAAGGGTTCATCGTCGATGGAAGATTTGTCGCGAAGGAAGTGGCTGTCCTACGCAAGGGAACAGTTCTTTCGCACTATATTTTTGGGAGTCCTATGTCACAATTCCTTCTTACAAAATCCGACAAATCAAGCATTCGGTGGTTGACGGCAAAACATCACGGACTACGCTGGGACGATGGAGACGTTCCGTACAGTATGGCTAAACAGCTAATTACGAAAGCTGTAGCTGATGCGATCTATGAAGAAGATGATACTCATATAGTATACGTTAAAGGGCTGCAGAAACGCGACTGGCTTGCGGATTTCCTCGACGAAAATACCAGAGCGGACGTAATCATCGAGACGCTGGACATTGACTACGAGGATATCAAATCCCTAAATAAGCTAAATGTAGTTGATACTCTGCGATATGGCAGACACGCAAAGCACTGTGCCTTGCAAAATGTATTTAAAATATTCAACTGGTGGTCTAAACACCAGACGGAAATGCTTAAATAAAATACAATCAATTTTTAATACATAAATGTTTTTTTCGTCACCCTCCCCAACCTCCTGCATGTACGCTAGATTAAGACGATAGTTTTAATTATTATGTAGAAACCGTTCGATACCCGTTCAATACCGTTTGATACCCCGTTTAGAGTGGTATGATTTACGTTCGATACCCGTTGAAAGCCGTTCAATACCCGTTCGATACCCGTTCAATACCCATTCGATTCGCGTTCAAAACCGTTCGATACCCGTTCGATTTGCGTTCAAAGCCGTTCAAAACCGTTCGATACCCCGTTCACAGTGGTACGATTCGCGTTCAAAGCCGTTCAAAACCGTTCAAAGCCGTTTGATACCCGTTCGATTCGCGTTCAAAGCCGTTCAACGTGATATGGTCTAGCTGAATGATGCGTCAAAGAAGAAGGGAAAGAAGACGCGTGTGAATAAGGAGAGGATGGCCAGTGACGAAGATAAGTGTGAGGAGGATGATCAGTGAAAATGCAGGTGGAGAACAAGGACATTCTACTTTTGCAAAGCTATGCACTTCTAGATTTCAAGTTATGAGTTTAGATGCGAGAGCCTGGAGACGCAGCGAGACCAGTCGCATTCAAAACTTCAGTTGGTATAGTTCAGTTCAGTTTAGAACATTTTTTTGTGTGACAATTATTTAAAAAAATGGGATATTACCTACTTGCGTCGGAGTGGGACGGTGAGCTTGGTCGGGATGACTCGGAGGTATGTACTTTAAAATATTTTAACATTTATCGCGTTCAACTGTTGAAATTGAGTTAGATTAAAATCAGGCTGTTGTGTTAGTGTTATATCGTGGGTTCTATTTTCCAGAACTCATCATCGTCGTCGTCGCCGTCGTTGTCGCCGCCACCATCGCCCACTTGGTCAAGCGACTGTGGGTAGCAGTCCTCACCGCAGCCGCCGTCGCCGTCACCGCCTCTAATTGTATGTAAAAGCTTTTGTACATTTTTACTATGTTTAATGTGTCAATATTATATCAACGTTTGTGTATGTGTTGCAGAATTATGAACTGTTGGCAGCACTGGAGGCCCTGGCGCTCGAGATCGCACCCCGAGGGGTGCAAATGCAGCGGGCAGGGTCAGTGATTGGCCCTGTCATGGTCGCGCGGCGGGTGCCGCAGATTCAATTGAGATGGGGTCCATATTGGATACCGCAGCCACCATCGCCACCCCTGTCGCCCCCCGTCGCCTCCCTCACCCCCGTTGCCTCGTTCCCCTTGCAGTAGTTTTTTCATTTTTTTTATTTTATTATTATTCTTTTCTTTTATTTTTATATTCATTTATATTTATATTTATATTTATATTTATATTTATATTTATATTTATATTTATATTTATATTTATATTCATATTCATATTCATATATTTAAATTCCTTTTTTAATTTTTGTAACAATATATATATATATACTTAAACGTATATTATTTCACCATTCTGTTCACCCCTCTTCCTCCTCACCACCTAATTTTAAGATTCGACGTTTTAATAATAATACTATTTCTCTGCGTTGGGGAATAAAACATTCTGCTGACGCCACATAATTCTATTTCGCTCGAGCGTTCTTCGCGCCGTGAAAATGACGTCACCTTGCATGGCCGCCCCGGAGGATTCAAGTTACGCGAGATCGCGTGAGACGCTGCGACGCTAAATCGGAACGCTTTAGAATACTGTTAGCTTTAGAACGAAAGCGGTTGTACCACTACAGTATTGTCTCATTGTGGACTCGGTTTGGTGTACACGATGTGGGTTTTTCGCTATACCCACCACTTCTGTCTCACTCTTGTCCGGCGAAGGCGAGAGCGAGATGGAACGAGAGCGAGCGAGAGGCACTGGAAGCGAGCAAGGGCGGTACGAGACAAACGACGCGTTGATGTTTTGTCTCGCTCCGTCCTTCGGACGCCGTCACACTGCGTCCTTTGCGTGCGCGACGGGCGTGCGCAATGGTCACGAGCCCACGTGTGAGCACGGGAACCGTTTCGCAAAATTTTGACGCAGGCACGATTCCATCTGAGGGTTCGCGCCCGTCGCGCACACTCGCCGCGCACGCAAAGCGTTCTATCTCGCTCCACCCTTCGGCCAGAAAGAAGCGAGAAACGAACACTCGGAATTAGGGCTCTGTTCAGGATGTGGGTTCAACGCCGGTCCCGACCAGCGAGCCCACAGCGAGGAAATACTGTATATAGCGTTGTCTCTTTCCCTCTTCCAAAATTTTAGCTTTACAATACTGCTCTCTCTTTCCCTCCCCGAAGACGCGGTGTGAAAACGCCGATCTTTCCCGACATTGTCCGACATCGTCTGACAAAAATAAATTATTATTTCTCTGTGTTGGGGGAAATAAAATATTTGGAGGAAAAAATTTCTGGGTGCGGATCGAGTCTGAAAAAGAGTTTTTTCGGGGGTCATTCTTCCTCTGAAAAATTTCCGACGGTGGGTCCGGTCTGGAGAGGCCTCCGCAGCCGCTCGGCCCGGAGTGATCCCCTCCATGATCGCGGCTTCCCCCACTCCGCGGCTCGTGCGCGCGCAACCGTCCTTCCAGTCCCCGCGTCCATGTTTCCCTCCGCCGCGCTCCCCCGCGCTCCCCTCAGAGGACCTGGGTTAGAACTGTCATAGCCTTACTACTAGTGGTTCAGGCTGATGCGTCGCAAAGATCCATGTGTCTGCGCGTCAGGTACCTATCCACATCGTGTGGTTTGCCGCAATGTACTTTATCTCGCAATTCCTTGGGGACTTATCCGCGGGTTGCAGCCATAAGCTTGCTTCGCACTCGAGGACGTTGTTTACGTTGTGTGCGAGCATCGGTTGTTCGCAGTAGTATTGTGCGGCTACTTGTTTACATTCCCTTAGCTCGTCTTGCTCGGTGAGCATGTATCGATTGCTGCTTGCATCAATGACGAGTATCGGCGTTCTTATGATTAATACCGCGTATGAATTCCCGTGACCGTGGATTGGGGCTGGCGTTGCCTCGATCACTGTGAACGTTTGTGAGGATATGAGTGGGACGGTTATTACTGCGATCAACGTGGTCTTATCGAAATACGCGGTGACCGATGACAATTTTTCGATCACGTTAGTATTTTCTAGGCTCAGTGCTATCGGGAATGCGAGTCCGTTCGGGAGATGCTGTACCGCGGTTTGTAGTAACCTAATAATTTGCGCGCTCGATAGTACGTTTGTGCTGATGATTCCTCCTTTGAGGCCGGTGTAATATTGCAGCACGTCGTCTACGTCCTGAGTCAAGTCGGTTAGTAGGGCATTTAATGTAATGAAGTGATCTACTAAGTCAGCTCTTCGCGTTTGCTGTAGTAAGCTCGTCTCGATTTGCGTGCGTAATAGTCTCGTTTGTTTTGCTAGTATTTCCTCGTTACGTTGTATTGTTTTTTCCGCGTCATGTAAATGATGAAGTGTGTTATTTGTTATCTGGACTTGTTTTTTCATAGCCGTTATTAATGTATTCTGTGTACCGTCTAACCGCGATAAATGATTGTTAATTTGTTGGGCGTCGTCGGCGTCCATAGTCCCGAATATTGTTTTGGGTAGGGCCCCTATTCCGTTAATTAACCCCCGTCGCTTATTTGGTACATAGGTCGGCATTTCCGATACTTGGTCTACCCTTTTATACAGTTTCTCTGCTCTTCTGAGTAGAGGGTCTAAGTGTTCCCCGCAACTAGGTTGTATCGTGATTTCGTTCTTACAACGATGTTGCAACTGGTTTACATAAGAGGCCAGTTGCCGGTTTCTTCCGACGAGTGTTTCCGTTTTTAAATAGGTCACGATCTTCCATGAATCGGTTACCATGTGCAGTTCTCCGAGGTGAGTAAAGTGGATTCCTGCTTTATGCTTGATCGGTGATATTGTATATGAGGCCTGGCCGCCCGTTGGCGCTGCTTCGATTAGGCCTCCCGCTAGGGCGGTCATCCTGGAACAATAAAGTCCAGTTCTATCCCCACTTGTTTCGCTTAGTTCGCGCCTACTATATATATTCGTTCGGTCGCGAATTTTTCCTACTATAATCGTTTCCTTTGTACGATTGGCTCGTCATTTTTTGTCACCGGGGATATGTATTCTGAGAATCTTCGAGAGGTAAGTACTTTTGTTTTTAATTATGTTTTCTTGTTAACGTATTCTTCTCATGGATTGCTTTCTCGCGAGTGCATGTGTTTTGCTTGTGTTAAATGGAATATTAATTATCGCTTTTTCTTATTTGTTAGATGTATGCTGAGCGCCGTATTGCGGGATACTTCAATGTCCAGGAGATGTGCTCCATCAGGGAGCAGCGGGCCGTACACCGCAGGTTCCTCATGAACCTTTGGGAGGAGGGGTACCCGTCATGGTCCTGCTCCTGTGATCTTTATGGGTTGCGCCGCTTATTTGGGCTGTCCCGCATGGACGAGGAAGTAAGTGGTTTTTTTCTTATTTTTCTTTTCCCGCGTGCTTTTGGATTTTAACCCCCTTTTTTTTTTGATTACAGGGAGAAGATTGGGGCCAGTATGACCTGTAGAATCGTGTTGTTCCTCTTTTATTCAAATATACTTATTTTTACCTATTATTTGTATACTCCTGATTATTTTCCTTTGTACCCATTCCTTACTCCCGCCTGTAGTTTTAAGTTTTGACATCGCGTTTTATTATTATTATATATATATATATATATTTTTTTTTTAGGCGTTTTATTTTAATTATTATTCGATGCAATGTTTGAGTCTATTCGCGTGCGTTCGTAGAGTTTTTCGTCCTTTTTTAATGGTTACGTTGACTTTAGAGTTCTTTTCTACGATTACGTAGGGGCATACCCATTTGTTGTCTAGTTTTTTTGATCTTCCGCGACGTACCGATTCGTCGAACAGCCATACCTTATCGCCCACCTTTAATTCTATTTCGCGTGCTTTTTTATCATATCCTTCTTTGGCTTTCTTCTTCGCTTCCTGGAGTTGTTCTCTAGCTACTTCGTTTATTGTCCTGATACGTTCTCTTGCTAGCTGCGCGTAGTCTTCGTAATTATACGTTGGTTTAGGCGGGGTTTTTAATGCGGTCGGTATTGATGCTGTCTTTCCATAGACTAGTTCGTATGGTGTAAACCCTGTTCCCGTATGTGGGGTTGTATTGTATGTAAACATAGCGTAGGGTAGCCATTTATCCCAGTCGGACTGGTCATTATCTATGTAGTGTCGCAAATATTCTACTAGGGTTCTGTGCGATCTTTCCAATGTTCCGTTAGACTCTGGATGGTACGCGGTTGTCTGTATTTTCGCGATTCAGAAGAGTTTACATATGTTTTTGAACATTTCGCTTAGGAAATTTCTCCCCTGATCCGTTAGAATTTTTTCGGGTGCGCCGTATTCGCAGATAATTTTCTCGACCACTGCTTCCGCTATTGTGGCTGCTTCCTGATTTGGCAGGGGGATCGCCTTGCTAAATTTTGTGAGGAGGTCCTGGAAGGTTAATATGTAGATATTCCCTTGATTGCTCTCTGGCAGGGGTCCTACTATATCTAGGGCTACTTTTTCAAAAGGGGTCCGTGGTGGGTCGGTGATCTCCATTGGGGCCCTATTTTTATTTCCTAGTTTATTCTGCTGGCAGGTGCTACATTTTTGTATGTACTCCTCAATATCTTTATTCATTCCTTCCCAGTTATATTTTAATTTTATTCTGTTTGTGGTCCTCTTGATACCTTGATGTCCTCCTATGGGTGTGCAATGGTATTCATAAAGGATTTGTTGTTTTATTTCTTCGTCATGGACGTTGATTTTTCTTGTTTCTTCTTCCTCGCTTCGCACCGTGTGCACGTTTCTACTTAGCGCGTCTGCGTTTGTGTTGTTCTTTCCTGACTTATGTACGATTTCGTAGTCGTACTCGGCTAGTAGAATTCTCCATCTTATTAATCTAGATCCTGGGTCCTGTACCCTAAATAGCCATATAAGTGCTTTGTGGTCTGTAACTACTTTGAATGGGGTACCGTAGACGTACGGTCGAAAATGTTTAACTGCCCAGACGATAGCTAGCAGTTCCTTTTCTGTTGTGCTATAATTTCTTTCGGCTTTATTTAGTACCCGGCTCGCGTACGCGATTGGTTTGTCCTCCCCTATTTTCCCTTGCGAGAGTATCGCGCCTATTGCTACGTCAGATGCGTCGGTTGTTACTATGAACTCCTTTGTAAAATCTGGATAAATTAGCAGGGGTGCCGTAGTCAGTGCCTCTTTTAATGTGTCGAAAGCGTTCTGTTGTTCGGCTGTCCAGATGAACTCGACCTTGCTGCTCGTCATCCTGGATAAGGGTTTGGCTATTTTTGAGTATTCTGGGATGAATCTGCGATAGTACCCTGCTAATCCTAAGAATGCTTGCAGTTCTTTTAGTTTAGTTGGGGTAGGAAATTCTTTCACTGCTTTGGTTTTTTCGGGGTCCGGTTTGATCCCTTCAGGGGTAATTATGTGCCCCAAAAATCCTACCTCCTTTCGTAAAAACGCACATTTTTCAGGTTGTAATTTTAGGTTGTTTTTTCTGAGAGTGTCTAGAATTTTCCTCAGTCGTGTGTTATGTTCCTTTAAATTAGCTCCATAGATGACAATGTCGTCAAGGTAAACGAAACAGTCTATCCCCTGTAATCCGATGAGCGCAGCGTTCATTGCCCGCTGGAATGTTGCCGGTGCATTTTTCAGTCCGAACGGCATGCGATTGAATTCGTAATGTGCTTGAGGAGTTGAAAAGGCTGTTTTGCACTTATCGCGTTCGTCCATAGGAATTTGGTGGTACCCGGATGCCAAATCGAGGGTGGTAAAGTACTGCGCTTTTCCCAATTGGTCTAGTATGTCCGTGATATTGGGTAGTGGGAATGAGTCGCCTATGGTGACTTCATTGAGTTTCCTATAGTCGACTACTACGCGGTATTTCCTATTTCCTTCGTTGTCAACTTTCTTAGGTACTACCAATAAGGGTGCGTTCCATGGGCTGGCGCTATGTCGGATGATGCCGTCCTCTAGCATTTTTTCTACCTGTTTCCGTACTTCTCGCTTGTGAATTTCGGGTAATCTATAGGGCTTGATATTACAGGGTGTCGTGTCGCTTTTTACGCGGGCTCGGTGGCCGGATACTGTGGCCGTTGATAATTGATCTCCCGGTAAATGGAACGTGTCGTGATATTCCCTGCATATTTCCTCTATAGCTGCCTTTTCTTCTTCGTTCATGTGCTTACGGTCTACATGTTCGAAAACTCGGGCGATGCGCGTTGTCAGCGATTCTTTCGCGGTCAGTGCCCGAACAGCTGCGGCGCTGTTGTTGCAGTGAATTATTTCGTTCGCCGGTATTTCACTTAATTGAATTCGCGGCACGATCACTGTTTTCGTTTCTGTGGTTGTATTTATAATACAGGCTACGCATTTTCCTTCTTTGGGTCTCGTCAGCCCTTCCCCTAAGTATACGCCTTCGGCTAACTGTTGTTTCTCTATTATTCCGTCTTGAATGCTATCTGTAGGGACCATTATTAGTTGTTGTGTGCGTGCGGGTATCGATATTTCCATGCTTCTATTTAACGTTTTCCAGGGTTTTCCGTTTACTAGTAAGCTTTGTTTGGGGTAACTAATGGTTACTCCGTTATCTTTAAGAAAGTCTATTCCTAATATTCCGTCCGCGTTTGTTAAGGTGTTTCCTTCTACTACGTATAATGGATGTACAATCAGGGACAAAAAGATAGGACACCTTATGTTTCTCTATGTTCTAATATAATAGCTGAAGAAAATGTACATTTTATTAAATCAGCTACATTCTACATACCGATAACTGTAAATATACCGAACATTATACGTAGCATCCGTTTCTAAGAAATAGTATGAAGGAAAACGTAAACATTGTTGTCCTCGCGTAGGACAAAATGATAGGACATGCGAGGTATTTTCACTTCTCAGTTGTAAACGTGTACAAGAACCGTCAACATCGAGTGCCGTGTAACAAACCCCAAAATGCCCCTTTTCTTTTTCGATATTAAACTTAACTAATAATCACTTTAATACTTACATTCTTATTATAATCCTATTATTCTTACATTTATAAGTGTGTTTAGGATTAATATTAGTATTAGTTCAGGATACCGTGAGACGCGAGTATGACGGAAGAGAGAATTGAGTGTAAAGGAGTGGGAGAATCAAACGCATGCGCGATCCTCAGTCGATCAACGGATCGCAGAGAGTAAAGATCGACGAGAGCGAGGATCAGAAGGAATGATTGTAATTGGTGCGTTGCAATTGAGAGAGGGAACCGAGCGTTCCACGCGCGCGCCTGCGCATAACTAGTCGCTTTGCAGACCGACTAGAGAACAGATCGAGCGAGACGAGAATGATCGATGCGTAAAAGCCAAACTCAATTCCTATTGGTGCGCTCCCAACTCCTCGAATATGTATAAATATGGGCAAGAAGGCCCAGAGAACATTCATTATGATTTACAAACTCAATGCAGACACTGCTCCGAATCATTTATGGCCATTGGCTGATTCCAACCTAACTTTAATGCTCCAACTTTGGAGGCCGCTTTGCTGGACACTTGGTCGAGCCGATCGTAATAAACTAAGGCCATAGACGCCAAGTTTAGCGAGAGGTTTTCTGCCTTGGAGGCCGCTTTGCTGGACACTTAGTTGCTGAAGCTTAACTATTGCTTAAAATTGCAATTCTCAGGTTAGTAACAATACTCCTGGGCAACGAGGGAATAAGATTATTCCAGGTGGTAACACTACCCCTGATGAAACAAAGTACCAACTCGAACGATTCTCAGCTTAACATATTCGATACCCTAAATAAATAAACTAATCCTTATATTGACCGAGAGTCATTATCCATATCAAACTCCTAGAATTATAAGCTAACTCCTATATCGACCGAGGGTCATTATCCATATACTAATTCCTTTCATTTGGCTAAACGTCATTATTAATCAATTAAGTTATATAACTCCAAATCGATCGCTCAAACGGGTATTTACTTTTGTAACGACCTAGTGTCGCAACCCAAGACGATCAGCTATACTTTTTGTAACGACCTAGAGTCGCAACCTAAATAATTTCTTTAATTTCTTTAGTATTAAGGCGTTTAATTATATTTTCATGTATCATTTAGAAGTGTTTTCTTGAATAAACACTATTTAAGTTAAATTCTTGTTCTTGAATTTTAATTCTTTATCGCACGCCACACGAACCAATCCTGAAATCCTGTAAAGAGCGTCGAGTCACGCCTAAAACCGTTACAGCCGTGTAAAGTCCACACTAAAAATTATTTAATATAAACAGTTTAATTTGTGCAGTTACAACACAGCAATAAAGAATGGGTCGCGGGAAAAAATTGAGTGCATGTGAAATGCATACAGCTTTAAAATTAATTAAAGAAAAGTATTCTATAGCAAAAATTGCTAAAATATTAAAGAGAAGTAGAAACGTAATAAGTAAATTAGTCAAAAACCCAGATAATTACGGTAAAAAAAAGAGTTCTGGTCGCCCTTCTGCTCTAACACCGCGTGCGAAGCGTGCAATTTTAAGGGTAGCATCGAATTCGAAGATGACCGCAAGACAAATTGCGGAAAAAGCTGGTGTTACAACACACGTCAAAAATGTGCGACGAGTTTTACGACAGTGTAAACATTTAAAACGCAAAAAACTGCAGAGAAAGCCTGTGTTATCAGAGCAACATAAAAGTGTGCGTTCGCTATTTGCGGAAAAACATATCCAGCTGAAAAAAAAGTGGCGCAAAATAATATTTACCGATGAAAAGAAATTTAATTTGGATGGACCTGACTGTTTTGCTTACTACTACCATGATTTGAGAAAAGAACCTCAAATATTAAGCCGTCGTCAAATGGGTGGTGGTGGAGTTATGATTTGGGCCGGCATAGGTTATCATGGGAAAACGGATATCAAATTTATTAGTGGCAACAGGAATAGCGAAAAATATTTGAATCTGATTAAGAAGCAAATAAACAAACATGCTACAAGAATTGCAGGAAATAAGTTCATCTTTCAGCATGACAATGCCTCCGTTCACACAGCCAAAATAGTCAAATCATTTTTCGCAAATGAAACAATTAAAATTTTAGACTGGCCAGCAAAGTCGTCCGATCTCAACATTATCGAAAATATTTGGGCGGACCTTGCGCGAGCGGTATATGCCAACGGCCGACAATTTTTATCTATAAACGAGTTAAAACAATGCATAGAACATGAATGGCACCAATTAAGGAGAAAAAGGATTAAAAAGTTATATAAATCTCTACCCAAACGGATGATTTCCGTAATAAGAAATAAAGGAGGCTCTACCAAGTACTGAATATTAAACAAAACTGGTAATTCTTTTTGTACATTCCATTTTTTAATCACATGTCCTATCATTTTGTCCCACTAACTTTCTTGAATGTTTACAGTTTTCCAGATAATTTTATATTGAATATCAACATTTTAATTTAACCAATTGGACCATATGAACAAACACAGTGTAAAACGATGTCTCCCTCCAGGGTCAACCACCTTGAGCGTGGTGGGGGAGCTCTGGGAAGGTGGCTATGTTCCCCTTCGGGTCCTGGGTGGGGGATTTACCCCACCTAGGGGCCGGACGGGGGATGCTACCTTCCTGGCTAAGGGTTGACCACCCTCCTTGCGGTCCTGTTAAAGGAGTACATTTTTAAAAAAACATCCGTTCCTCCGGGAAGGGATGGTGGGTGGGCGGTGCGGCCTCCATCTGATGTCCCCTCCGCCGCGGCGGGGTTCCCGGGTGGCCTTGAGCAGGGTTACCTGGGCCCCGTGGCTAAAAGATCAGGAGGGGGGGCATGCTTTCAGATGGTGGGCCGGTTTTTTCTGGGCCCATACCTACCTGTCCTGGGGTCTCCTGGGCTGGTGTCCCGGGGCCCGTCCGCCCTCCTGCTCCGCTCGTCTGCCGCAGCCCTGAAAAGAAAAGGGGGGTTGCCGGTAGAAGCACGGGGTACCGGTATAGGGCTGGGGAGCCCTAACAGGCCCCGGGCGGTGGGGTTTTCACCACATCGGTGCTTGGGGTGGGGGCGGGCGGGTCTTGGGGGGGCACTTTGTTTTCAAGGGAGGGATTGGGGGCCCCCCATGGGCCTAACACCTTCCCATGGGGGGTGTCGTTCTCCGGATAAACGGAGACAGGACCAGCGGCGTCGGGGTCCCCCCGGCATTAGCCGGTTGTGCCGCTGTGGCCATTTCATCGGGGCCACGAGTCGGGTGGAAATCCGCTGGGCGGTGGGGTCGTCGCCCTTTAAGACACTTAATGATTTTATGTCTTACATGAGCCGCGCCTCGGATGACTATGCGGCGAGTGCTGATATAAGATCAGCCCCTGTGGATGTTGTCGGCAGTTCGCAGGGTATGAGTAAGCCCGATGGCACTGCGCTGATGCGGCGGGCCAGTGCCACCCCGGGTGGCGGTGATTTATTACCGCCATTGCACCCCGGGGAAAAAGTTACAGCGGTAAGACCTGGCATTCTCACTGACCATGAGTTGAGCATGGAACGGACCCATGAGCATTCGGAGGGGTCTCCACCCCTCGTTATTCTGGGGGAAGACTCCCCGGAGGTTGCTCATGGGGTGGAGGTGGAGGTGGAGCCGGGCAGCGGGACCAAGTGGAGGAGTAGGGTCGCGCTGCTCGAGGCGGCGGGGGTGACTCTCACCCCCCCACGAATAAAGCGATCCGGGATACAGTTATCCCGGAGACCCCCACTACGCCGGCGGATACCGGCATTGTAAGGGGGCGGACCCTGGCGAGGACCCCTCCGGAGCGTCGCTCGCAATCGGAGGGCCTCGTCAGGAGTGGGGCGGCTGCAGCACCGAGGCTGCAGCAGGAGCCCAGTAGTATCCACCCTATGGGTGGGATTGAGGAATCCCCCCTAATCGACCCTTCTCAGGGCCACTGGGGGCACCTAAGGACGCCCCCCTAGCAGGAGTGGGGGTCCTAAGGACCCCGACAATCGGCCCTTTTCAGGGCCACTGGGGGCGCCTAAGGACGCCCCCCCTAGCAAGAGCGGGGGTCTTAAGGACCCCGACAATCGGCCCTTTTCAGGGCCACTGGGGGTGCCAGCGGGTGGCCCCACCATCAGGAGTGTGGAAGTCCTGGGTAGGGTGGGGGATGATGGGGGGGGGGGCCTGTATCAGCGCCCAATGCCCCCGAACTCCCCCCCCCCCCCGTCGACGACGACTCCGATGTCCGAGGCGCTGCCTCGTGCCAAGCGCATGACATCGGAGGAAAAGCTTGAGGCCCGGCTTGAGGAGGTGGGAGCAATCCTCAGACAATTGGTTGCACAATGCCGGGACCTCAAGATCACCGTCGCAGCGGGCGGGGTGACGAAGGCCAGGGTAGCTACCCTGACCGACGGTATCATCGGCCGCTGCGAGGTGGCGTCGACGGCCGTGGTAGAGGCCCAGGCCTACCACGATGCGGTGGTCTCGAAGGCCAAGGCCAAGGGGAAGCCGGCAAAGAACCAGCCGAAGGGGCTGGTTCAGTCAAGGTTGCCGGTCATCCGAAGGCCCATGACCGCGGACATGGCCACCCAGACGGTGGAGGTGGTGGACCCTCGGGGACCGGATATCTCGGTCTCCGGGGAGGCTCAGGGTGCCAGCCCCAGGGTTGTGGTGGGCGATAAGACCCCTCCCTCTAAGAAGGGGGGTGGGTCGAAGACCCCACAATCTAAGGGGGAGGGGAAGAGGCTGAGGTCCTCCCCCAATGAGGTGGCGACGGCGGGTACTAAGAAGAGGCTCTTCTCTGAGGCTGTGTCCTCGGCCCCCGTCGCTACCCTTAAATCCTCGGGCCCTGGGCTAACCCACGCCCCCCCCCCCCCCCCTGTTGGGGAAGAGGCGGGGCCTTCCGGGAAGGTTGGAGGTGGTCTTCCACCCCCCCCCCCCGTTGAAGGCGTGGATGGTGAGCCAAGTGAGGGCGGCCCTCCTCGTGACCTTCCTTTTGAGAAGGTCTCGAGGAAGAAAAAGAAGAAGAAAAGGATTAAGGAGCCGCCTGCCCCCCAGAGTGGGGCTCAGGGTACTCGGGTACCGGGGGCGCTCCTGAAGGTGGGGCCGAAGGGGAGTACTCCCCGCCAACCCCCCGAGTGGCAAAAAGCCGGGGTCTATCCCAATTAGTGGGAAGGCGGGTACACCCCGCCCTGGTATGGGGAAGACGGGGGCTTCCCTCCCTACATCCGCGGCGAAGCCTCGGGCTCAGGCCGCTCCGCCCAAGAAAAGGGCGAGGCCGGCGAGAACCCGCCCGGAGGCGGTCTTAGTGAGGGTTCCGGAGGGGGGTCAGTTTATCGACACCTACCGGACGACCGTGACCTTGGGGCGTGCGGCCTTGACCGATGTCAGGGCCGTGAAACGCACGCGCCTGGGGCACGTGCTTCTAGAGCTTGGTCCCAAGGCCAGTTCGGCCTTGGTGGCCAAGGAGCTCGCGAAGCTCTCGTCCGGGAAGGTGGTCTGTACCCCCCTCCAGGACAGGACGGCCCTCGAGGTTAGGGACATCGACCCTATGGTCGATGCCCCGGCCCTCCTGGAGGACTTGGGCGCGGCCCTTAAGGTGGAGGTGGCCGGTCTGGCGGTCCGTTCTTTGAGAAGCACTCTCAATGGGACCCAGACCGCGGTGGTGGAGGTGCCCACCACCGCCCTCCCGAAGGGCGCGGAACCCGTCCGTTTTAGGACGGGTTTGACGGTGGTGCGAGCCAGACCCCTGGTGAAGAGCACGCGATGCCTCGCGTGCCACCAGCTGGGGCATCTGGCCGCCGCATGCCCCACGGTCCCCAAGGGGAAGGAGCTCTGCAGGAGGTGCGGGGCCTCGGACCACGCCATTGCGGCCTGCAAGGGCGTGGCCAAATGCTTGATTTGTTCGGCGGTGGGGGTAACGGGCCCTAAGGCGGCGCATATTACAGCGTCGCTGGCCTGCCCGGCCATTAGGGCAAATTCGGCTGCGGGGGGGCCAAGACCAGGTAGACCCGGTCAATGATCCAGATCCTGCAGATCAATCTCGGTAGGTGCAGGCTCGCACAGGATCTTATGATCCAAAATGCCTGCCTGCTTGGGGTTGACCTCGTGGTCATCTCCGAACCATTCAGGATGTTACCTGAGTGGATAGGGGATGCCACGGGGGATGCGGCGATCTGGGTGACCGGGTTCAAGGGAAGGTTTGCCTCCCTTACCCCCCCTGTTGCTGCCGAAGGCATAGCCACCGCGATCGTGGATAACACGGTCGTGGTGAGCTGTTACTGCCAGCCGAGCAGAAAGGGCCCCGCCTTCCTGAGCTTCCTTCAGGAGCTCGAAGTTTTAGTGTTAGGACTTTTAACCCCGGGGAGAGGGGTAATCCTTGCGGGGGATTTCAACTCTAAATCCCCTGCATGGGGGGGAAGGGTCGCAGATAGGAGGGGCCACGCGTGCATGGCTCTGCTGGCGAGGTTGGGCCTGGTGCCCATTAGAGTCCGGGGACGTTGTACGTTCCGGACGGGCAGGGGCTCGTCCTTCTTTGATGTTTTGTCCGTTGACAGGAGTCTGGCCGGGTTGGTCCGGAAGAGCGAAGTGCTTCGGCACTTTACCGCCTCCGACCACCTTTACGTCCGCCACATCCTGGCAAAACCGGGTGTGGCTCGCCGTCCACCTGGCGACGGCTGGACTCCATACTCAATGAAGGACGTTGCCCCGGAGTCGATCTTGGAGGGTTTCCGCGTTCTGCGGAACGCCCTCCCGACTCCGCCCTCCTCGCTGGCCACGCCTGTGGGCGTGTCTGCCCCTCCCCCTCCGCCGGAACCGCCCGGTTTTACGGACGAGGTTCCGAGGGCGGAGGGTTTGCAGCGCCTTTTAGAGGGGGTCAGTGCCCGGGTCCTCAGGAAGAGGTGTCTTCCAAGGGGGACCCGGAAGCCCAACCGGTGGTGGAACGCGGATATCGCCGCTGCTAGGTCAGCGATGCATCGTGCCCGTAGGCTCTTCCAGAGAAGTAGGAGGAGGTTAGATCCCTCCTCCTCCCGCCTCGAACAACTGAGGCGGGACTTCTCCTTGGCGAGGCGTTCAGTTCAAGTTTTGATCTGGCGCTCCAAGGAGAAGCTCTGGAGGGAGCTGTACGGCACGGTCGATGCCGATCCGTGGGGGAAGCCATACAAGATAGTTATGGCTAGACTGGGGGGGAGAAAACCTAACATGGTTATGACGCGGGAGCAGGTTGGCGGGGTACTTGATACCCTTTTTGCCACTGCCCCGCTCCCTCCCCTCCCTTCCCCCGCACCAGCGGTTGGGCCTGCGCGTACGCACGCCCCCCTCGTGTCGCGCCCCCCCCCCATGCGACCCCTCTCCTCTTTTTGGAGGGGAACCCCGGAGGTTACACCCGAGCAGGTCGACAGGGCCCTCTCGCGTATCAAGCCCAACAAGGCCCCCGGACTCGATAGAGTCCCATCGGGGGTCGTGGCCTGCGTGGCCAGGGCACATAAACATCTGATACGCGAGATGGTTGCCGACACTTTACAGTGCGGTGGAATCCCGGCTTCGTGGAAGATGGCAAGAGTCATCTTGATCCCGAAGCCGGGTAAGGATCCCCTAAGCCCGAGGGCCTATAGGCCGATCTCCGTACTCCCAGCCTTATCCAAGGTATGGGAGTACGTTATGAAGGAGATCCTGGAATCCCAGCTCGGCAGGGATCCATTCCATAAAAATCAATATGCTTTTCGCCGCGGTGTTGGCACCATGGAGGCGGCCACCGAGGTTGCTCGGTTTGCCGAACTCTCCAGGGCCCATAATAACATCTGCCTTCTCCTGTCCTTCGACGTTCAGAACGCGTTCAACACCCTCCGTTGGGAGGTGGTTCTGGACGAGTTGGATAGGAGGGGTGTCGACCGTTATGTTCGGGCGCTCCTTCGGGATTATTTTAATAATCGCGGGATCACGGTGCACTCCTATGAGGGCACCGTGGTCCGTAATATTTATGCGGGCGTTCCACAGGGGTCCGTTTTAGGACCCTTTCTGTGGAACGCCGTGTATGATCTCCTCACCGAGTTGGATATGGGCGGGGCGGGGCGTGCGATAGCGTACGCCGACGACCTCGCCCTTTTGTTTTCGGGTAGGGACCTCCCTCAGGTCAGGTTGCAGGTGGCTTCCGTGCTGCCGAGGATTGGAGCCTGGTTCCAGAAAACCGGCCTTTCCTTGGCAGCGGAAAAAACGGAGGCCATCCTCCTGACTGGCCACAGGGTCGAGAAGACAGTACGTCTTCCGATCCTGAACGCCATTGTCACCACGGCGGCCAGGGTCCGGTATTTGGGGGTGATCTTTGATTGCCACCGCAATTATCGGGCCCATCTGGGGGAGGTTTCATTAAGGGCGGATAGGGTCTCAGGAGCGCTATCAGCGATCCTGCCCAACACCCGAGGCCCATCCGCCCATGCCCGGAGACTCTACATCTCGGTGTGGGAGTCCATCATTTTATACGGGTCGCCGGTCTGGGCTGTTGCGCTGGCCAATGAGAATGCACGAGCAATTCTCCGCCGTGCTCAGCGCACGGCCTTGATCCGATGTACAGCGGCATACAGGACTGTGTCCTTTGCTTCGCTATGCGTTTTAGCAGGGCGTATGCCGCTGTACATTAAGGCCAAAATGGGGCGCGCAATTTTTTGTGCCAAAGCGTTGGACAGGGAGAACCCCACCCTTGGCGGCGACCCGACCATTTTAAAGGCACGCGCCCAACTCCACAGAGCCACTGCGTTAACAGCGGCTATGGAGGAGTGGCAGGCGGAATGGGACAGGTCCCCACCCACTGGGTGGGTGAGACGCCTGGTCCCGGCGGTCGGTACCTTCGTCGACGCCTCGGGCCCCTCACCAATGTCGGACTATTGGTCCATGCAATTGCTGACGGGGCACGGGTCTTTCCAGAAATTCTTACATAGAATTGGGAAAGTACCCTCCGAGGCGTGTCTGGTCTGCGGGGCGGCCCGGGATGACGCAGAGCACGTTCTCATTGCATGCCCGGAGTACGCCACCCAGCGCGAAGTGCTGACCGCCTGCCTCGGGGCACCGGTGGAAGTCTCCACGTTGGTGCCCCTTGCCACTTCCTCCTCGGAGAGATGGGCAGCGTTCCGCGAGTTTGCGGCCTCCGTCATGGGGGCCCGTCAGGAGGCGGAACGAGAGGCCGACCGCCTCTTCCGAGCGGAGCGTGTGCGGCTGGCCCAGGAGGCTGCGGCCGAGAGGGCCCGCGCGCGCACCAGGCTCGCTAAAAACAGAAAGAGGGTCGGCCCCCGATGATCGCGAGGGGGGGGGGGGGGTGACATCCCCCCCTGACGGTGCCCCTACGCGGGGAGCCGTTTTTTACCGCGTTTTACCGCTTTTTATCGGCTTTTGTTTTTATCCGGGTTTTTTTACCGCGTTTTTATTCGCGTTTGTGTTTTTATCCGGGTTTTTTTTACCGCGTTTTTATCCGCGTTTTTACCGCGCTTTTATTTTTATGGTGGTGGTAGATTTAAGTTAGCTTTTAAGCTAGGCTTTAGTTAGTCCTAAGTTTTTGCGCGAGACGCACGCACCCTAAGAGCAGCGTCTGGAGACCGGGGAGTCCACTCAGATTGAGTGGACACCCAGTCGGTGGTTTCCCCCCCTCCCAAAGCTTAATTTGGGAGTGGGGGGATGTTAGCGGGGCCTCATTGGTAACAATAGCGGCGCGCGACGGACTACACCAGAAGTTCCGGGCGCCGCCATGAGGCCCACCGTGGAGACCACCAGAGGGGGTTTTTAGTGGGTATCCCGCCTGTGTTATAGGCGGGGAGTCCCACATAACCCCGACAACAAATGTCGGGGAATGCATAATGCATTTTCCCCCTCTTCAAAAAAAAAAAAAAAAAAAAAGTGTAAAACGATGTATACTTATTTATGTTACAAATGTAAACATAATTTATGTTACATATTAAATATCAATTGACAAATTAATGGGTGTCCTATCTTTTTGTCCCTGACTGTACTACCCCCTTTCCATTTATTTTAAATGTTGCATCTATTCTCCCTAGTGTTCCTGTTTTTCCCCTGAGAATGAAACTAGCATGACGCCGGATTTTTTTATTTCGATGTTGTCCGGGAGGGCTCTCCTAGCGATTAGCGATACTTCCGCCCCGTTATCTATTAGCATTACGGTTTGTTTGTTCTTGCCATTTTTTATTTCTACTTCTATCCTATCCGAGGTATGTCCATCTTTAGAGAGGGACCCTATTTTAACCATACGGTAGGTTTTCGCAGTGTTTTAAGGGGTCATGCCTAGTTGTAAAAGTCGAAAAATTCGATTTCTGGTTTTTGCATTTTTTTAAATATGTAGCGTAGAAAATATTTCCTGAAAGTTTCAAGTGAATTGAAGTAAAATTGACGAAGCTATGCCAGTTTGAAGAGTACGCTGCGAAAACAGGTAGCGCGCGGCAGCAGCGCCCAGCAAGATCCGCCCTTGTCGGCTTACTACGTAGAGTTATATGATAGGTATTTTTATTGTAGGGATACATACCTACGTTTATTACTGTACTGGAAAGGTTCTAAACGGCTGTAGTTTGTAATTTTTCTAAATACCAAAGGACAACGTAGCAGTATAGCAGTTGGCGTCGAACTGTGCTTTTTGCTTGCTTTGATTTTGACTCTATTTTCGCGCGTTTTTTCACAAAATGAATATAAATCAGAAAGTCTTGCGAGGTACGAGATCATCGAAAAGAATACAAAAATCAAGGCCGAAAAAAAGAAAACAACAGTTCAACCCGAAAGCATCACAGACCGACAAACAGAGTTTCAGTGCATCTAGAAAAAAAATAAGGAGGCAGGACGAAATTATAGTACAGCAAGATAATTCTATAGAATATAGAATTTTAAATTTCATCACCGTATTTTCGGCAATTTCAACGTTTGTCAAGTGCAAAGAATGTAACAGTGATGTTAAATTTCAACCTGCAAATACTCGTGGACTCGGTTTCAAGATTGTAGTGTTATGTGGTGAGTGCGCGCCGCAGGAAATTCCTTCATGCTTTTATGCTGGTCACTCATTTGAAATAAATAGGCGCTTTATATTCACAATGAGAGTACTCGGTTTAGGGTTGAAAGGTTGCCAAAAGTTTTGCGGACTAATGGACATGCCAAAGTTTTTATATCACAGCACGTATGATCAAATTGTACAACACATTCATGCATGTGTCAAAATTGTTCGTGATTTGGTTTTTAAAAAAGCTGTAAATGAAGAGATGAAAGAGACTTCTGGAGAGGATAAAAGAAAACTAACTGCTTCAGGGGACGGGACGTGGAAAAAGCGAGGTTTTACGTCTCTATATGGTGTCGCTTCCATAATTGGCTACTATAGTGGCAAAGTACTTGATGTCATGGTAAAAAGTGCTTATTGTAAAATGTGCGAGACTTGGAGCAAAAAAGAAGGAACCGCTGAGTTTCAATAATGGTTGGAAACACATGAAGCCAGTTGCACATTGAATCATAAAGGATCTTCAGGCAAAATGAAAGTCGACGCTATCGTAGAAATGTTCAAGCGTTCAGAAACTCTGCATGGTGTGAAGTACGTTAATTACATCGGGGATCGGTATACCGGTATTGTAAATGCTGCTCCATATGAAAATACTGCTGTAATAAAAAAAGAATGCATCGGTCACGTTCAAAAAAGAATGGGTACTCGATTACGCCAGTGTAAAACCAAAAATAAAGGGATCGGCGGAAAAGGCAAACTAACGAGCAAAATGATAGATAAATTAACAGTTTACTACGGCCTGGCTATACGTAGACACTGCGATTCAGCGGAGAATATGAAAAGTGCTATTTGGGCAACATACCATCACTATAGTTCAACTAATAAAAATCCGAAACATCAACTTTGCCCGGCTGGAGCGGACTCGTGGTGTGAGTGGCAGCGAGCGTATGCCGAGTTGGCCAAGAAACAGAAGAGGAAAATAAAAAGTTACAAACATAACTACAATGATTTACCGGATGATGTTTTGACGGCTATCAAGCCAATATACGAGGATTTAAGTAAGAACGAATTATTAGGTCGATGTGTTGTAGAGCTGTTCGAGTACTCGAATATTCGAGTAGCTCGAAATTCGAGTCGAGCCGGGACTCGGTTTCCGAGCCGAGCCGAGTACTCGAATGAAGCGAGCAGCTGGAAACAATCGTGTGGCTCGAACAATCCACATGTTTCGTTCGTCTATCGCTACCTTCACTATGCAGTGTACTCGCTTTTTAATCGAGCCGCTCGCTTTTGAATCGAGCCGCTCGGTTCTTTCGAGCGCTCGGCTCGGATCGGTTATTCGAACCGAGTATATCCCGGCTCGCTTGTTCCGAGTACTCGAACAGCTCTAATGTGTTGGCGGATTTACGCAGAATAATAACGAGAGTTATAATCAACTTATATGGAAGATTAGCCCAAAAATTATTCCCAGTGGTTTGATAATCGTCGAAATGGCAGCATATATAGCAGCCTGCGTTTTTAATGAAGGTTCAATAACTCTTTTAAGAATAATGGAAGTTATGGGAGTCCATAGTGGCAAAAATGCCCATGAATTTATGACGACAGAAGACAAGGTCCGGATCACCACTGCCGAGCACCGCGCGCAAGAGAATACACGAGAGGCCAGAATGCGTCGTAGACAAGAGCAAATTCATCTTTTGGAGGCAGCTTCTGCAGCAGAAGACTTGCTATATGGGCCTGGAATCGATGATTCTGTGTAAGTTGAAAAATTATCATTTTCTTTTGGTGTAAACTTGACCTCAACTTTAAACACGTTTTACTCGAAATCACATTTCTTAGAAAAGTCACGAGCGGTGAGCAAGATATCGCGGGAACCGTTACACCAATCGACCTAAAACTTTTTCAGCCTTCTTTTGCATACCAAGGAGCAGTTCGTGAACGAAGGATTTTTGTTTTTGATGAAAACTCTATTTTTAATTCACGAAAAACGAACAATTCAGACCTCGAAAAATCATGATTTTGCGTTAAACGGCCGCCATTTTGTCTGAAATTATTTTTTTAAAAAATCCTTCGTTCACGAACTAGATAAACTCATATATTAACAGAATTTTCTTGGCTTTCTGATTTTAGATGACCCGGCTCGGAGAAATCGTGCTCACCGCGCAGCGCATTTATAAAAACGGCTTCCGCGAGAGTGGCTGTTATTCTTTCATTTTTTAATATTTTCCAATAAGAAAATTACTGAGAATTGCTCAATATATGTACTTTTAAAATAAGCAAATAGTTGTAAAAAATATAAATTCAATTTTCCACAAAAAATTCCCGAAAATCGCGTTCTTTTTCGCTTGCCAACTAGGCATGACCCCTTAAGTAGATGAGTCGCGGTCCGGTGATTCGGAGCTGTCGCGGCTACTTTGTGTGGAATGTGCGCTGTCAGTACTTTTGTGTCGCTGCTGGTGTCTTTCCTTGGAGGCCGGTCGTTCACTCTCTGGTTTACGCCCTGTTGATTTCTCGTTTTTCCCCTTGGCTGTTACTGTTCGCACTTGGCGATTGTTTTCCGGAGAAAATTTTTTCCCATTTTGCTTTTCCTTATCTTTGTTCTTCCAACACTCTTTAGTGTCGTGCCCTGATCGTTTACAATAGTCGCAGTAACGCGATGTTGCTTTGTTTCTATTTTGCGTAGAAGGGTTTGTCCCGCGCGTCGCTGGTCGTTTTGTAATGGCCCTCTCTTCATCTATGGCTATCGTGATTGCTTCCTGTAAGTCGGCGGGTCTTTGTGATTTCACCAAGACCTTTAGATCATCGCGAAGTCCGTCCTCGAATATAGTCAGTGTCTGTTTTTTGAGTACTTTCACGGTTGCGTTTTTCTCTATTAGACTGTCCTTGTCGTCGATTCCGGTTGCTATTAATTCCCTTAGTAATTTTGATACACGATTTCCGTATTGATGCGCGCTTTCGTTGGGGCCCTGTCTACTATACAACAATTCCCTTTGCACAGTTGAAGCTGTACGGGGTGGTTTGTAAATTGAGGTTAACACGTCCTCCAAGTCCTGTATGGATAGTATGCGGCGCGTTTGTACTTCGTCTAGGGCGTCGCCTCCAACCCGTAGCGCGATTATCCCTCGTAGCATCTGGGCTTTTTCTTCCGCAGTTTGATATGTGTGGTATACATATTTACAGGCGGTCAGGAAGCCGGGTAATTCCTTGGGATCGTTCCCGTTAAACAGGGGTAGGGTTTTTATGGTATGGAATATTTCTCGAGTGCCTGCTACGTTTGGCGCGTAAGTTAGGTCATTTATCTCGAGGTCGGCGGGAACGAATCGGCTGGAGCGCCTCGGTTTCTCCCCTGGATTGCGAAAATCGTGGAAGTGGACCGCGGTCCTGCCTGAGGGGCCGGGCGTTGCGTGTGTCGAGTTCATTGTTTCCCTTAGTCTACTTATTTCCCTATCTATCGAGTCCTGGGGTAGACCGTCCCTTGCCTCTATTGCTCCCAACCTATCGTTTATTGCTATCATTCCTTCGGCTACGCTAGCTAAGGAGGTGGTTAGCTCCGTGATTAGTTTTTCTAAATTTGCTAGTCGGTCTTCGCGTCCGGCGTGGTTTTGTTCCGCGTTCTGGTTCGCAGTTTCCGAAGGGATGAGTGGCATATTGGTTTCGGTTGCTAGGGCACCGCTTAGGATTAAACTATAATCTGCCTCGTTATACGGGTATAGTCTCCGGGCGGTTGTGTGTCCGGCGTGATTTGACGTAGTTGGTAACGCGGTCGGAATGCTACGTTCCTCGCTGGTTTCTACGTCTAGACCAAGTCGCGTACGTTCTCCGATTTCGCGAAATGCTTCGAATGTTGCGTCGAAGATAGCTTCGCCGGAGGGTTTTTCGTACGGGCTTTAAAGAATCTACGCGGGGCACTTCGGCGAATTGCTCTAGGCGAGAGGGTTTCCTTTCGCTCGGCTAATTGTAAATTGCGCTCGATATTCTTGTCTAAAGATTTCACTCGGCGCATGAGGTTTGCGGCGTGCAGCCTGAGTTTTGCTGAGAGTGGTATTTCGCACTTACAGTACGTAGCACAGGTGATGCATCGCTCGTCAAGGTGTGTGTGGTGGACTGTCCTGGCGGCGTCATCTGATGGCGTCCGCCGGTACTGCGGAGTGACTGGCCCCCTGATTAAGGAGATTGTTGTCCCCGCTAAGTCCTGTTGTCACCGTCGGTCAGGCTTGGTCCTTACGTTGGCAGGATCCCACCGCTGCCACCAATTGTTGTGCCGGGACGCCTGGGAGCGAGATTCTGGATGTGAATCTCGGGGTGTTCCTGGGCGGCCTTGGCGCGTGTCGTCCTCGGGCTCCGAAGGTTCGGGTGATTGTGCCGAGACGGTAGGATTCGGTTGAATCCGGAGGTAAGGGATCGTTGCGGGTTGAAAAGTTGGAACTCACCGTAAGGATAACAAGTTTATTCTGTCCCGATCTGGGTGACTATTACACAGTGCCTACTTGGACATGAGTCTTATCCTAAACGTCGGGTATGGTTCCCGTAACAATTCGGTATTAAGTCTGAGCTCGCATTGCTCGTACATATTCTTATAAGGTAGTCGGGACGAAGCGGGAATCATCGGGGTCTCCGTCTTTGGCCTGTTTTTGGATGTTTCCTCATGCGCTGACGGGGCTCGGTGCGCTTCCGAGATCCCTTACGCGGTTGTGCCAGATTACGGCCGCTCGATTGTACTAATCGGTATGTACGCGGTGACGGCACACTTAGGTGTCGGTCCGGGCACAACAATGCTAACGGCCATCTTTTTGTAATTCTTGATACTGAATAAGCCGCACACATTTTGTCTACAGTGTCGACAGCTCCTTTGGTCGCATTATAGTCTCATATAATGTTCGGCTTATTAGTATTAGAGTCAATATCAGCAGCATCATGCATAAAATTTTGTATTAATACCTTTAAAATCACGCGCTCAACTATCCCAGAGCGTAAAGTCCCTGGACTAGCTCAAAAGCGGATTCAAAATACAAACTCCCTAAAAATCGCGCCCCAGAATAAGAATTAGGGACGTAACACAAACAAAATTTAATTGTATATATATTGCATTCTGAAAAGAGAATCAATATGTTCAAAGGATAAAACAGTAATAATAAATATGAATAATGTACTTACGTAGATGCAGATTCCATCACCACAGCCTGTTGACTCAGCTTCCCGTGAATTGCGGTATTAGAATTTCGGTTGACGTAGAAATATTGCACAATAGTACCAACACAAGTCGATTGATATTCGATGTGACACTGTATCGTACACTGTCAAGTACCTACAAGATCGAGTGGTTCTCTACGCAAGGTCGAATGCTTCTAATCTGACAAAATACTTGGAACGCAGCTTATATATTGTTTCGTGTAGCAGAGGGATGACCAATCACGGCGCTTGCTGCATTCCTATTAGAGCGGGATTTGCTACGATATTCACCCCTCCAGCCGAATGTTGTCGGTGGGTCCGTGGTCCCAAAAAATCGGGAAAGCCCGACCTAAGGGTGCCTACTCGGCGGCTATCGCCTCCCCGTGGGTTTACGATATGACCATCGCTATTGAGCGCGAAGAGGGTCCTTACCGAGTACCTGCACAACAGACGTCAATTACCTCTAATTTAGTCCTTAGCTCCTAGCCTTCTATAATTCCACAAACAGACATAATGATGTACTTTACTTGGCGACATCGTACCCATTCGTCGGAAATGTGACGCAGCCTATTTCGTCGCGTGCTTGTCATACAATTTGAATCTGTATAACGACACAACGTCAATTACTAAAAATTCAGAAACTTTAACACTGTGTGAAAACTAAGTTACACTGAGTTCCAATTCGAGAGTTTACTTCTCAACAATCGTTTCGACTGACAAAATGTGTAAACGCGACCACGATGGACTTGCTACATCTTAGGAAAGCTCTCGTGTAGCTAAGCTTACCCTGAATAGCCACTTCAGCGCGTACGTGATAACCAATCAGGTAATATCTTAGCTACTACTTCCGCGTTACCTATTCCTTGCACCCTTGGCGTAATGTTTCTTGTAAAGGGATGCGATTTTTTGGGGAAGACACTCAAATCCAGTGGAATTTACTCCATGTCGGAGGCTCAATACCCGAGGCCCGAGACCCGAAGCCTCTGACGCGATCGATCGCAGGTCATCAGGTAATTTTGCAGGCAATATCGTAGGCCCTTTAGATGCACTGGATTTATAACTGTTGAAACATATTGTATTATATTGTTTGTAGTATATAGTCCGTGTTGTGCGAATGAGTGTTTTTCTGTTTAGTTTTGGTATTTTGAATGCCCCGCGTGTGTACGAGGAGCTTGTGTGTTCTGGCACTGTATGGTGGCGCTAGTGTCTGGCGTGTGTGCGTCTCAGTGTGCTTCCGGTGATCTTGGTTGGTTTGCCGGTGTCTTTGCGACGACGTGTCTGAGCGTACCGGTTTTCTCGCCACGTGTTAAAAGCCTTTATTATTTCTTTTGTGTGTTTCGTATGTACGTGCAATATTTTTCGCTTCTAGCAATGTTGGCTAGTGGTATATATCAATAACCAAATATATATATTAATCATTTATCTTAAACAACAGTCAGTGGTGCGTCTGTTAATATCCAATAATAACATTCGCAACTGCTTTTGAGGCCAAGACAAAAGTTTCTAAAGGGAAAATATTCTTTGTGTAGAAGTAATAAGAAAACGGTTTTCTCAAAAATAGCTTCGCTTAGGTGCGCGTGTCATAAATTGATCATTTGTACGCCAAATATGCAAACCTGAACGTGTCCATGGCTAGTACACAAGCATAACTCCTTGGACAAAAACGCAGTTGCAACCTGCGAAAAATTAATGCACCAAGAGATAGTGGAAATGTATGCCCAGATTGTAAAACGCCTAGATGTATGTGAACTTGCTTTTATTTGAAACTAGTCGCTTTCGAGGTGTTACGATTTTGAAACATTAGGTGCATTTACACGTACTCTCCAATCTATCGGATTAGCGTATCGTTCCGGTGTGGCACGCTGGAGCCCACGTTTAGAGCGTATGCTCCCGGCACATGATGTATCCATATGGTCTATTTCGAGTGTCCACAGTCGAACATTTACACTAACAATTCTGACCTGCACGTTTCGAGCGTATGCTCCAAAGCTGTTGAGAAAAATTGTACATATAAATGTACCTATTGTACAAGACTATCTTGCAATGCTCCTTGAGCTTGTCAAGATAAAGATGGGAAGCGGCATTTTTTGACATGTAGAAGATTCGGTCATTTCCTGTTGAATGTGGAGGAAACACCATGGTTCTCAAAGTGGGGTGTTTGTCGATGAAGAATGGACACCTTTGTGGAAAGCTTTTAGTGTGAGTCATCAAGTGGAATTCCTTGGGATCGTTACAGGTCAGTTTCAGGTATTTGTATTTAGAAAACAGAGAGATAAAAATTATTACTACTACCTCTAGCAAAGGTCATAAAACGATTCGACCCTAGACGCGGTACGGAGAACTCGCGATTGCCTGGCACGGAACCCTAAGGAACCGCGATGGCTTGCAATAAAGTATATACAATAACACTCCTCGAAGGCTAACAGCACACTGTAAGAATACCGTGGGGTCTCAGGTCAGTGCCTTTTGGGTAAAACCATTATTCCGGCCGAAAACTAATATCCCTGTAATCCGTGTACACGCGCGAGTACCGGAGGGTTAAATTCTTATGAAATTTTAGGGGTGGTTTCTCACCCCCTAAACATGTAAACAGGCCAAAATAAAAAAATACGTATATGTTATTTTTCGGTCCTCTAAAACATATCCAAAAATCAAAGCAATCGGAGGCGGATAACTGGAAAACCATTGAGGGGTGGTTTCACCCCCTAAACTAGAGCTGTTGATACCCTTGAGATACCCGGGAAAAAAAAATTCCCGGGTAGGCGCTACCCGGGTAAACTACCCGAGATGCTCGAGAGTCTCGAGATCTCATAGAGTACCGTTCCATAATTGAAGCCACACTTCTTAATGTTATTCCAAACCCTTCGGGGGTCGAAAGCCATAAAATTCGGTGAGGTACTGCAGAGGGTTGACCTCGCGACAGGGTGCCAGACCTGCATCTCTCTGACAGGCATCGCTCCAGAATTACGTTCTGTACTCTGTAAGTTCTCGAGATTCTCGAGAGTCTCGGGTAGTTTCCCGGGTAGCGCTTATGCGGGAATTTTCTTCGTTCCGGGTATCTCGGGTTACCGGTCCACAGCTACAGCCCTTTTTTTTTTGTTTTTTTTTTTGTTTTACTTGGTGGAAATCCCCACGGATACCCCCCGCCCGCGGGGGCGGGCAGGGGGTTATGTGGGACTCGAACCCACTAAAACCACCAAGGTGATCTACCTCGCGCGCGGAGCTGCGCGCCTGAGGGGAGGGATTTGTACGCGAGATCAATCGAGCGATACGTTCGCTACCCTCCCCCCTTGCGCTTCGGTGCAGCCCCGCGCTAGGTCCCCTGAACGGGGTCGTCCCTGGGGGAGTATGACAACCTCCCCCAGCAATATTCTCCGGGACCGGCGACTCGCGACGGATCACGCGCCCGAGTCGCCCCTTCCGGGGTCGCTGCTGCTAGGGCGGTGGTGTCCCCCGACACCCCCGCCCCGCGACCCCGCGATCGAGCTCCCAACCGGTCGCCGCGCATTGCTTGGTAGCGCGCGGCCGGGCCGGGGCACACTGCGTACCCCGGGGGAAGCTCGATCGCTCAGACGGGAGCGGCGGCTGCCGCTCCCCTGGCGGGGGGGGGGGGGGCTTTAACACGGCCCCCCCCCCCCCGTTCTCCGTGCCTCGCGACGCCGCCGCGGCCCTGGCGAGTCCGATGCCACGACTCGCCGACCGCGGCGGTCACCCCCGTCGCTTCGTCGTCCGCGGCGGCCCTTCGCGACAACGGGGGCCGCCGCGTTTCCCGACTCCTTCCCGACGTCCCCCGGCGCGCGTCCCCCTCCGACACAGAGGGGGCGGCGCACCGGGGGGCGTAACGGCCGCGCCCGTTGCGCGGCGCGGCCCCATCCCGATCCCCTACAGCGGGGAGCGGCGGGACGGCGCGACACGGGGCCTGATATCCGGGGGAGCGGGGCGACTTACGCAACTAAGTCGCCGCGCGACCTCCCCCGGCCCCGGGTCATCTCCCTCTCCCGCGCCGCCTCCTCCGGACCGCTTGGCTCGGGCCTCCCCGGCACGCCCTCTCGCGGTCCCTCTCCGCCTCCTCCTTCTCGAGCATTATAGCCTCGGAGAAGGAGGCGACGGCGTCCCAACAGTCCCGATCTCCCGCCATGCGACGCACGACCGTCGCCAGCGAGAGATCGGGACCCAGCTGCAGCTCCAGGACTCGGCGGTCATCGAGCCACTCCGCGCACCTCGCCAGAGTGTGATCCGCCGAGTCCACGTCGCCCCGGCCGCAGCTGTGGCACTGCGGCGCCTCCTCCCGCCCGATGCGACACAAGAAGTCACCGAAGCAACCGACTCCGGTGAGCATCTGTGTCAGGCGGAAGGTAAGCCTGCCGTACCTACGCCCCACCCATTCCCCGAGAATGGGCAGCAGCGCCCCGACGACGCGTCCCCCCCAATGTTCCGGGAGGGAGAGCCAGTCGATCCATCTGGCTCCCATGCGTCGCCGGGCCTGGTCCCGCGCGTCGGGTCCGGCCGGCGCCAGGGGGTCCCTCGCTCCGCTGAGATCGTGCGAGGCGAAGTACACCTCCGCCTCCATCTCAGCGAGCAGATGGAAAGGAGGGGACCCACCCAGCGCCGACAGCTCGGCGTGTGACACCGTGCGGTATGCCCGCACGGCACGGAGGACCGCGCGGCGGTGGACCCTCGCCAAAAGGTCCCGCCCCACGCGGCAGCCCTCCAGGTCGCCGGCCCAGACCGGCGCTCCGTAGAGCGCCATGAACCGGACGACCGTCACGTATAGACGCCGAACTGCTTCGTGTGGGCCTCCCAGGTTGGGCATGATGCGCCCGAAGGCGAACACCTGTCGCTCCAACCTGGGGCCCAGGACCCGAAAGTGACGCGCGAATCGCCAGTAGGTGTCCAGGGTCAGACCGAGATACCTCATCGATCGGCCAACCCTGATGCAGGCCTCCCCGACTCTTAGAGACGCTCCGACGGGAATGCCAGTTCCCACCCTGTCCGCGAGCCATACCGCCTCCGTTTTATCGGAGGCGACTCGCAGACCGAGCGCCTCACAGCTACAGCCCTACCCTAAACATGCAAACAGGCCAAAATAAAAAAACACGTATATCTTATTTTTCGGTCCCCTAAAACATATCCAAAAACCAAAGCAATCGGAGGCGTACACCTGGGAAACTTGTGAGTACACGAGCGCGATCGCCGGCAGGATAACGCGGCATACTTTCGTTTTCGTTCAATCAGAGACACTTGCAAACTGAATTTGAACCTGACAAGTACGTGGCATTATGCAAAAATATCCGCTGGAAGAATACATAGGGGTGCTGGGTACAATAGACCACGGTAAAACGGTTTTTTCAGCGAAAAACTGACCTCCGTGCACTCCGTGCACATGCGCGAGTACCGGAAGGTTAAATGTGATTCACCGTCATTCTCTCGCTAGAAGATTCAAAGGCGTTGCCGCCGACAACCTCGCGCCTCGCTGAGTTCCGTGGTCTTCGATACTTAATAACGGTTCATATAGTTTTAGATGCAGGACTCGTTCCTCTATCTCACGCTGTAAAAACCATTTCTCTATCTCTTTCCGTTTGCGAGCAGTAACGGCGCAAAGGGTTGCATATTTCGTGACATCCAAGCTCAATTTGGGCCCCCATAGCCGCTGCATACCTATATATTACGGGGAAAGACGTACAGTATTGTCTCTCTGAGGGCTCGCTGGTCGGGGCAGGCGTTGAGCCCACATCGTGCCCAGAGTCCTAATTCCGAGGGTTCGTTTCTCGTTTCTTTCTGGCCGAAGGGGGGAGCGAGATGGAACGTGCCTGCGTCACGCCCGTCGCACACGCAAAGGACGGAGTGTGACGGCGTCCGAAAGACGGAGTGAGACAAAACATTCAAGGGTCGTCTGTCTCATACTCTCCTCGCTCGCTTTCAATGACTCTCGCTCGCTCTCGTTCCATCTCGCTCTCGCCTTCGCCGGACAAGAGTGAGACAGAAGTGGTGGGGATGGCAAAAAGCCCACAGCGGGTCTACCGAATCAAGCCCTCAGAGAGACAATATTGTAGTTCTATGTAAAAAAAAAAGTTTAATTCCTATAGCTAAGGACCACCCTACTGGGCGCCGTGTCGATTGCGCGAAACTACGGCCCTCACGAGTCGTGGCAGGCCAGGCGTGGCCGCCAGGCGGCAAAACACAGTGCACGCGCGTTGCCGATGGATATTTTCTCGAACAGTCCGAGTTATAAACCGTTCTCACATTTTTCGTGGATGGTTTCTTCTTCAGGAATGTCTACAAAATCCGATACTGTGTAGTGAATTTGTGCTAGATAAACAATTTTTCGTAAAAATGCAAAAATAGATAGAAATCACTATTTTTTCAAAACATGAACTCAAATGCGACACGGGTTCCCATTCCCCAATCACTTTGAAACTTTACACATATCATTTTCTCACCAAACCTTACATTTTAGGAGGGTAAGACAAAAAAAAACACTAATAAAAATTTGACCACTATAGCTAAGGACCAACCTAATAAGATAGAGTATGAAATTATCTAGGCGCTATCGGAGGGATTTATTTTTTTTCTTCTTAGTTTTTTTTTGCACGCCAGGAAAGTAGGGTTTATACAAAAACCGACATTTGGAAAAACCGGTTTTCGAATTCCACTATTCCAAAAAAACCGGTTTAAACCGGTTTTCGAATTTTTACAGAGAAAAACAAAATAGGTATAATTAAGACAGTAAAAAATATTTATGCTTAATTAGGTTAAAATATTTAATACGTAAATATTTATATTTACAAAAATATAACAAAATAAAATATGCTTCATACAAAAACAAACGACAAAAACTAAAATAATTAAAATCGGTACAAAATGTAAATGATAAAGCTTTATTTTATTTAGTGTTTTTTTTCAGGAAATATGATTTCAAAAAACATAGAGTGTCCACTGAACGATGACTTAATCTTGTTCTTGTTTTAGATACAAGATTGCCTGAAATGGAAAATACTCTCTCACTGGCTACTGAACTTGGTTTTATCGTTTTGAGGGCATCAAATAATAAATCCAAATTCTTTGATCTTACATTAGTTGCCTCAAACACTGAAAATTCGGCCTTCAGTGTCTTCGGATTTGATATTTCCTCAGGTTCCATGGCGGGATAAGTTGTTCCGACAGTTCTATCTTCAAAATGAAAGGAGCGTTGTACTTTAAATTATTTTTTCCGTGTAAGTTGATCACGCCACTCTGTGAAAAAAATAATTTAAAGTACAACGCTCTTTTTGATTTTGAAGATAGAACGATCGGAACAACTTACCTGCGGAACTTTTAGCTCCGGTCTCCCCTACCCGAGGCGATTTCAAGATAAAATGTTAACGTTTTTAATTAAATAATTAATTAATAATGCATAATAATTCTAACATGAAAAACCGGGTTTTTAACTTTAAAACCGGTTTTCGAATTTTATAAATTTAATAGAAAAACCGGTTTTTAAAACCGGTTTTTAAAAACCGACAAACCCTACGAGAAAGGAACGCGACCTTTTTGTTGAAAATGGATGGTTCAACTATGCAGCCCCGCCATTTTGTCTCAAAATAATTTTTCCAAAATCGGGCCCGATAGCGCCTAGATAATTTCATACTCTATCTAAAACTGTTCATATTTTTCATTTTAGATGATACTGCAACGAGCTACGATGGTCACCGCAAAAAGCTTAAAAAAGAAAAGACATTCCGGTCATCGCCTATAACTCTCACATCGTTTAATATTTTTTAATGCAAAAAATACTGAACTGTCGTTCAAATGTACTCGTAACAATAGATGAATAGTTATTAATAAAAGTGTAACGGTTTTTCTAGAAAAAAATCTCAAAGAACCGCATTGTTTCGACCGCTCTAGATAGGCGTCCCCCCTTAAGCAGATATATTTTTATACAAATTAATATTTTAATCCGAATAAATATTTTATTCAAAATACTTGGCACTGCTCTCCGAAAAAATGTTAATTGTCTTGGTTAATCAATAAAACACAACAAGACACCGGTGAGACAAGAAAGAAAGATTTTAATGCAATTTATACATATTGATTCAGTTTAGCAACAACAATTCGGAGAGCAGCGCCAAGTATTTTGAATAAAATATTTATTCGTATTAGAATATTTATTTGTATAAAAATATATCTGCTTAATATTATTTAGTACATTTGTTTGTGTGTATAAATAACTATTGTGATAGTTGGCGCAATTTGTTTTTATCATTAGTTTCGTAAAGCTATTAATTTACGAAAATGTTTTTAAATGGGGTTCTTTTTGATAGGTATTAATTTACGACAATGTTTTTAAATGGGATCCTTTCTGGTGTGATTATGTACTTGCCGCTCTTTTTTGTACCTTTTTTTTAAAAAAGGTTGATATGACTTAAGTTCTTTCTGGTTGTTCTGGTTCATTCCTACCAAGTTCCTTGTAATGTATTGACCACGCGTGCGTCTCTTACAGAGCATTATTAAGAAGAAACCTTTATACTATATTTTCAATACAACACGCCTACTGCACTCACTTCTCTTGTCTGTCCCGCCGGCTTAAAGATAACACAGACGATTTAATGAATGTTTAGGTTATGTTATTTCCTGTTTTGCTCCCAAATTACACAAATGGCTGCGGTTTCACCGATCACTCCCTAGAGGATCACTATGGATTATAAGCCTAGTACGCCATTTACTCTGTTAACTCGGAATTCGATACTATATTTTTACCTTCTTGCACGTACATACATAGCACGACTTATTCACAGAATAGAACTTGCACGGTTGAATAGGTCTAAGCACTTTCGGTTCAGATTCAGCACAAAAAGTTTTATTGAAATCAATCATCTCACAGCTATAATCTCTCTTTTTTAGTTTGTAAAATAAAAATATACACTTCATCCCAAATAACTTAAGAATAATAAGAAAGTAAATAACACTTTTTAATTTGGAGAATTGAAAAGTTTAAGCGGAGTAGATTTTCATTTTTTACATACATGTCTTACTACATTAACAATTACAGATAGAAAAACTTTTTTCATACCTCCCATACCCTCTCACTTATTTACCTGCCTTATTTGAAAAATTATCAGATAACAAATTAATCTGTGACATATTTTTTTAAAGTCTGAATCTCTACAAACATAAACGTTTCTTAATAGTTGTTTATAGGAATGTCCTGATACGGGTAAATAAGTGGTTAAATATAAATCAAATAAATTCTCGAACACATAATTAATGGTTTACAAACATCAAAATAAAATACTATCATGTACAAATATGAGCATAAGTAAACAAGAAAGAAACTGTATATTTGTGTCTATTGGTGACCATGATTTATTTGACATGTACAATTATTGATACAGATGTATTACACTGGCGACATTGCGTTTACAATTAAACAGTTACACGATGGCATGCTTACGATCCAGTGTAGTAAATAGAGAAGGCAGAGGAAAAGAAAGGTGGAAATTTGTAGTAACTAGGATTGGAAAGGAAATTAGTTTGTACGGTGCTGATTATTATGCGGCTGTTACGTAGAAGGTATGCGAGGCGACTTACGATAACACACATTTTAATCATTTTTCTACTTATTAATAAGTAAGCGAAATTTAAAACATACGTAGATCACATGAAATAACCGAATCCAAATGTACGTTTTATAGCATCCCAATAATACCTTTCCCAATTTTCCTTTGTCGATTCTTCTTCACTGTAAAAAAATATATTTAATTATTTTTCATGCAATATAAACAGTTCATGTGTTTAAAATATGATATCGCTAATTATTTATTTTAGGTATGGATTAACGATTTTGATGAAATTTAAATATATTGTAAAACTCCACATTTTAAACAACTTTTTCTTATACCTACATGTTACTGCCGCTTGGCTTTAGTTTCCAAGATAGTCGCGAAAATATTTTTTAATTTCTAGTTTTGGTTTTATGATTTGAGTTAAATTTGAATTAGATTTGCTACATTGGTTAGACATAATTGCAAATATAGAACAGATTCGTGAAATATCTCGTCTGTGGCTATTTATAAAGGGCATAGTGTCCCGGGATTGTATTATGTTGTTGTGCCGGGACGCCTGGGGTCGAGGTTCTAGGTACGAATCTCGGGGTGCTCCTGGGCGTCCTTGGCGATACGTCGTCCACGGGCTCCGAGGGTTCGGGTGAATATGCCGAGACGGAAGGATTCGGCTTGAAACCGAAGGTAGGGGATCGTTGCGGGTTAAAGAGTTGGAACTCACCGTAAGGTTAACAAGTTTATTCTGTCCCGATCTGGGTGACAACTACACTGTGCCTACTTGGGCATGAGTCTCGTATAAAGTCGGGTATCAATCCCGATCCAAATCTTTATCAAGTCTGAGCTCGCATTGCTCGTACATGTTCTTATACGTTAGTCGGGACGAAGCGGGGACCATCGGGGTCTCCGCCTTTGGCCTGCTTTTGGGCTGTTTCGCCATGCGCTGACGGGGCTCGGTGCGCTTCCGAGATTGCTTACTCGGTTGTGCCGGATTTCGGCCGCTCGATTGTGGCAATCGGTATGTGCGCGGTGTCGACACGCTTGGGTGTCGGTCCGGTCACAACAATGTGTTATGTAAAATAATCAGATATTTTCTGCTCCAATGCGGGACAGGCAAGGAGGCAAGTTAGGAAGCAAAAAAAGGGGGGGGGGGGTTCGCAGATCCAAGTTTCCGCAGTTTATTAAGTGCATGCATGAATATATAAATTATGTATGCACTTAATAAACTACGGAAACATGGATCGGCGAACTTTTTTTTTTGGTTCCTAACTTGCCTCATCAGAAAATATCTGGTCACTTTGCGGCAATGCGGGACACTTTTCAGTGCGGGACAAAGGGCTAAAATGCGGGACTGTCCTGCCTAATACGGACATCTGGTCACTTTAGTGTTATGGCTGAGTAAGACATGAGATATGAGTAGGTATACGTATGGAGCTAAATTTTGGGGTTGGGGCTCTCCTCTCCAGTAAAGGGAGGAAATGCTATGATCCCCTGAGGAATTAGCGGTGGGGGTACGCCTCTGAGGAATTAGTGGTGGGGGAAGAACGTCGAGCCAATCAACGGCAAGATTGGAAAGGAAACGGCGCCACCGTCGAGCCAAGTCAAGCCACCCCAACCAGAGTCGTCGTAGACTCGGTTGTCGATGTTGTTTGGCTGCGGCCTTACTTGGCAGCGTCGACAACCGAGTCCGCGACGACTCTAATTGGCCTGGCTTGGCTTGGCTCGACGGTAGCGCCGTTTCCTTTCCCATCTTGGCGTTGATGAGCTCGACGTTCCCCCACCACTAATTCCTCAGAGGCGTACCCCCACCGCTAATTCCTCAGAGGCGTACCCTCACCGCTAATTCCTCAGAGATCATAACATTTCCTCCGTTCACTGCTCCTCTCCCCTAGGAGAGCCGATGGAATTCCGGCGTGGAGAGGTGACGCCAGAATGAGGACGGGAGCGCTCGAGAATTTCCCCACCTCGCATGCACACTACGCCGGAGGCTCCGTAGGACACGCAGTTCCCCCACCTCGCATGCACACTACGCCGGAGCTGCGTGTCCTACGGAGCCTCCGGCGTAGTGTGTATGCGAGGTGGGGGAAATTCTCGAGCGCTCCCGTCCTCATTCTGGCATCACTGGCCAAACGTGGCCCGGCAGTTCTACGAGAGCGAGCAACAGCGAACGACCGCGATGAGGGGAATTGAATAAACGAACATTTTATTTTACCTAGTAACGCAGTGTCACTTATTTCCTACAGCACTTCTACAGGGCTAATATATATGTACAGTCGGTATAGAACATTTTCGTACACCCTTTAAAACCGCATAACTTTTTTCAAATTAATCCAAACGCCTTGAGTTTTTTTGAGGAGTTAGAAGGATTAGTTTGCTAAGTGACGTGTTTCGTAGTTTTGAAAAAAATGCAATTTGTCGGAGTAGCAAACAAAATAGTAAAGGCTGTTTTCTCAACTTTTTTTGCGAGCCTGTAATGAAAATTCAAAAAACCCGTTTGTAGATTTCAGTAAGTTATATACGTGCCTAAAATTTCATCAAAATCGGTTAACGTTGCTCTGAGTTATGAACATTTAAAGATCGCAGAATAAGGTCGAAAATCGCGGAAATTCCCGAAATCAGCCGATTTTGATAGACTTTTGTGCGCTGAAAATGAATCCGCAAACCGTTTGTCGCCATCACCCTCAGTTTTCGAGGAATTCGATTTTGAAAAAAAAGAAATGCAAATTTTCAACTTTGAACATCTCTTATGCCGAAAGGGTAATAGTTATTCGGTTGCTCGTTGCGTCAAATTATTCTATGAACCCTCCCGAATACAAGAATATAAGTAATTATTGCATCGTGGACATTTAAATATGTTTAATCAACGATCAAAGAGAAAAGGACACCCGAAATACACGCATTTTTGCAGATATCTTTCTAAGGATCTGCGAGAAAATCTGACCATTCTACGCAATGCAGCAGACAGTTTTGCTTGTGAAAGCGTAAGTCTCGTTTTGTTTTCAATACAGATGCGAAATAGTTTGGCAAAACGCGCAGTGCCGGCAGTGGTAGCCAATGACGGCGCGCGATCCACTACCGCTCAGCGTAACACAATCCCTTAAAGGTAGGATTTTCAACACGCGATGCGTCGTTGCGGCGCACAGTGGTTCCAAAGTGACTTTTTGCGGTCAAAATTCCGTATCTCCGTCAATTCTCAACCGATTTTTGATTTCTTTTGCTCATTTTGTAGGGGATTAAATTTGCTACAATATCAAATACCGGAATTGCAACCAAAACCGTTTTTTTCTGTTCTTTTTTCTGACAAAGTTGGATGAAAACTATAGTAGAACAATCTTTGGGGGTAATTTGATAAGATATTGCTTATCTAAGTTGTTTTTTTTACGTAACATCTTCAATTGGCACATGGTGGCAGCTAATTCTTTTTTTAATTTGTTTATTACATTCTTACCCACATATCAAATGCCCAAACTGTGGATCGGGAAGAGTCGATAAAGTTTTATTCACTAATAAACAATAATAAAAACGTAAAAAAATAAATCGCAGATTTGACGTTCTTCGATATTTCTGAACGCTATTAGGTTCCAGAATCATACATTAAATTGATATTTTAGACGGTTGTGGTTGTAGTAAACTCAGTAGACATTCCAAATTTTCAGCCCTTATAAAATTGTATTTCAAACATTCTGACGTGTCAACAGATCGCCTATTTTATATTTCCGCTATTGCCCAGTGCTAATTGAAGATGTTACGTAAAAAAAACTACTTAGATAAGCAATATCTTATCAAATTAGCCCCAAAGATTGTTCTACTATAGTTTTCATCCAACTTTGTCAGAAAAAAGAATAGAAAAAAACGGTTTTGGTTGCAATTCCGGTATTTGATATTGTAGAAAATTTAATCCCCTACAAAATGAGCAAAAGAAATCAAAAAACGGTTGAGAATTGACAGAGATACGGAATTTTGACCGCAAAAAGTCACTTTGGAACCACTGTGCGGCGGCCGAATCCTAAACACCGCTCTTATGGCGAAGCATGCATCTGTTTTCCTAGACGCGTTTTCCGACCGCTGTGTTAGTGCGTCTGCCTCGACAACTACCTAAGATCGTATTCAGATATATTGGCCGGTGAGTTCGGTTTCGCGACAGCGTGTGAGGAGAAATCAGCCACCACCATCTGCCGATTGTAGATAGGCAGGGAATGGTGGAGTAACGGGAACGCTGCTCGGCTTCGCCTGATGCAGGGTTTACACCAAAGCGAATACGAACAATAATACGAACAAAAACGTGTTCGTCTGTTTTCGTCGCGTTTACACCGCCGCGAACACGAACAGAATACAGCGTATGAGGGGATTCAGCGGACGAACATTTCTGGCGATACCTGGCGATTCGCATCCCTTTCCATTGTGGGACTGCTCGTAAACAGGCGACCCTCTAGGGGACCATGCCTCCGCAGGTACTCTACCGAAATAGTATGCGTGGCAAGCTCAAATAAAATGTTTATATTTTTCGTTTTAGCGTAATGAGAATATTTCCAACATATGGAGGAGATTTTTCTAATAAAAATGAAACCAAACCTGACGCAATTCAGACAAGTGTGAGTTCTGCTTACGATATATGAAGGCTTTAAAATATCAATATTTTTTAATACTAGTCAATAACAGATTTGCTTGAAGAAGAAGATAAAATTTTTGTTTGGAATTGATTCGTGTTTAAAGCTGTAGGATTAGTTACTAGGAAATACGGAGAAAGTATTAACGAGTTATACAGGGTGATTCTGGAGCTACGCCCGTCAAAGAGATGCGGCCTGGTACCCCGTGGCGAGGACAACCCCTCGCTGGGCCTCACCGAATTTTATGGTTTTCGACCCTCGAAGGGGTTGGAGTGCCTATTAAGAAGTGAGAAATCTTCGACTTCCGATTTCTAATCAAATCTTTCCGTCAATAGTCTGATTTACATGAAATTTGGTATGATTTTCATCGGAAAAACATAAGGATTCCACCACACTTCCATATCGATACGACAAAGAATAAAGAATTATTTTTTTTCTCAAGCAGATATAAATCCTGGGTCGATCGTAGCGAATTCATGTCGGCGCCCCGCAGTCGAGGGTGAAAATGTAAAATATCCTTTCGAAGCGGTGATCGTCCGAGGGAGTTGAGCGTGCATAGCTCTCGCATACTTTCAATAATTGTGGCAATAATAGTGTGTTAAAGTGAGCCTAAGTAGGTATCGGAATAATTAGGACTATTTCTACCCTATATATATAAAATCATAACGTGACGATTTCAATTGTTTTTTATCGATTATGTCACGTTTTCTGTGTCACGTTTTCGTGACGATTTCAATTGTTTTTTATCGATTATGTCACGTTTTCTGTGTCACGTTTTCTGTAACGCTTAAAATGACACGTTTTTTGTAACGTTTTAAGAAATGTGTTTGGTGTCCTTCTTTTCGCTATTTAGTCAGGTTTTAAGGAATACCGTTCGAATTTAAAATTCAAGGTGCGTGTTAAAATTAAAAACTAAAACAACGCCGAGGTCAGAGCTTTTAATCGAATGTGTCACGATTTGAGAAACGCTTAAAATGGAGGTTATTTAAAAATTGTTAGGTGTCTTCTTTGCGATTTTTGTGCTTCTTTACTACTGGATTACCGCTGGATTACCGATTGCTTAACGAAACCTTGAGTTTTACCAAAGGTGTACCAGTAACGAAGGGGCGAGCGAAGCGAGCCCCGGGGGGTCGGGCGCCGAAGGCGCTAGGGGGGCGAAGCCCCCCTAGTGTGTATATAATACTACAAAACTTGGGTCGTCAAACGTAACGGGAATGCCCCGCGCGTTATCGGGTGCAATGACGACGCCCACAGCACAAGGCGCGAAGCGTAGCATCTCGCCGGATTCGGATCACAAGGAAAATGTTGCACCAGGGATCTACACAAGGCTCAGGCAGCAAAAAACTCCTAAGCTGCACTCGTTGCAGTTAGATAAGATGTACAAGCAGCTACTTACAGAGGACAACAACGTCCGAACGAAAAGTCAGGTTATTCCTAACCTTAAAACGGCCCGTGTTCGTGGCACGGAAACGCCATCTACTAGTGGCACGCAGAAGTCTGGCCCCTCGCAAACCAGCACCTCTTCGCAAGACGGCTGGGAATTCCCCAAGAGAACGAGTAGGAAAATGGACAAATGCTTAGAATCGCCACTGATAAATGTAGATGTTAACCAGTTTCAAGCGCTTTCAGACGAAGATGGTATGGAAACCGATGACATTAGTCCATCACCAGAGCTCCCTGTGAGTGCCAAGAAAAAACGTCCAATCAACCGCCTCTATACACAGTAGGTGAGAATGTTAACTCGCTCATCAAGGCGATTTTAGAACTAAAGGTACCCAAATCATCTTTCCTAGTCAAGGAAGTAGATAAGGAAAACCACATTATCTACTCCAATAGTACAGAGCATCACAAGATAATTATGGACATGCTGCTGACTAAAAAAACGCAGTATTTCACCTACACGCCCAAGGACCAAAAACCAAAGTCCATTTTGTTAAAAGGAATCAGAGGTGATTTTAGCCCAGAAGAGATCAGACAGAAATTTTGGATCTGAACCTCCCCGAGCTGGAAGTCCTTACATTAACGAAATTCAAATTTAGCAGGGAACATCTAGAGAAATATCACCACCTGTTGCAATTGACTCACTCTAGCAAAATTGCAGAGTTATTCAAGATTAAATCTATCGCTTGCCAGAAGGTCCGACGGGAGTATGTCAGGAAACCGAGCATATTACCAGTGCTGGAAATGCCAAAAACTTGGTCATGCTAGCTCAAACTGCCATCTTACATTCAGATGCGTTAAGTGCGCCCAAACCCACGAACCTGGGAACTGTAGCATCAAGAGCGAAGACGCAAGATCACTGTTGAAGTGTGCCAATTGTGGACAAGATCCCGCATCGTATAAGGGATGTCCGTACATTAAATTTGCCCTCGAGCAAAAAGGGGAGCCAAGGCAGCTAAACTGCAAACAATAGAAAACAACGTTAGAAGAATCTCATCTACAATCAGGGAGAGTACATCGTTTGCACAAATTGTAGCTGGTAGAAATCATCAATCGTATCCGGCCCACGGAAAGACACCACAATGGACCCAGACGTCACAAGGTGCTGTGCCTCCTACACCTTTGAGGGAACTGCCACGCTATGAGGAGTATCAACAAACTTCAGGACCCCCTTTTTGGATAGCAGAGATTAAAAACGAGTTAGCAGCTTTGGTTACTGCCCAGTTCAAAACCTTGGCTGAGAAAGTTGCCGAGAATTCTCAGAAGATAGACTTTATTCTAACCTTATTCGCTAAATAAAAATGTCCAACACCGCGCGTTTAGGAAATCAAATTAGATTAGCGGCAATTAATGTCAATTCAATAATTGCTAATTATCGTAGATTAGAATTATTACACTTCATTGATTCTCACAAGCATGATGTGATCCTACTGTCTGAGACGAAGCTAAATAGTAGACACGTGGTGTCGTTCAAAGATTACAACCTTGTTAGAAGGGATAGGCCAAAGGCGATACGAGGTGGTGGCACGGCTATTCTTGTCAGGAGAGGTATCACTTTCGAAGAGGTCAGCTTCCCGTCCTCATCTCCTAATGAAATCTTGGAATATTCCATCGTTAAAATCAAAATGAATAACAATAATAACTTATTTCTGGTAAGTGTTTATGCAATGAATGATAATAGAGTCTTTTTTATTGAAGAGCTCAACAGACTATTTCAGAACCTTAGATTGTATGAGGACGGGAATTATTATATAGTAGCTGGAGTTCTCAACGCCAGGCGTGTGTCTTGGGGCGATCATGCTGATAACCAGCGTGGTAAGTATATGAAACAATGGGAGGAGGACAGGGGCATTAACTATAAACTGAAAATAATTGCTCCGGCCTTCCCCACCTTCAAGCCGGCGTGGACCTTTCTCGACATCTGTTTGGTGGATGCTAGACTGGAGTGGCTCGATGACTTGAATGGTAGGTCAAGGACGCTTCCTTATGACAGCGATCATGATGCTATATCTCTAGTCTTCCAAGTGCAAGCTGACACCAATCCTTTAGCCGGCATGCCCAATGTATCGCACAGATACAATTATAAGGCTACTAAGTGGGACGTATTCTCTAGGAGACTGGCAGGTTTATACTCATGTAATATCCCCCTCGACAGTAATCTATCCCTGGAGGAGATTGATAGCCACATTCTAAACATAATTAACACAATCTCCACGTGCATTTCCCAATTTGTTCCGATATATAAACATTCTAATAGTATTGATAAATATCTGAATTATAAGTTGAGAAAATTGCAGACGAACAAAAGTCGCATGGTCACTCTACTGCACAAATTACATATAATGGATCCATCCTCACAGCTCGCTGTAACAAAAAGGGCTAAAGCCACCCTAAAAGAAACTTCCATAGCTCTGCAGCGAGAGTTTAGGGTGGCAATTGAGAATCACTGGACCAATGCGATAAAAAACATAGACTTCAGAAAACCAGACAGCTTTTTCCCTAAGATTAACGCGTTCTTCAGGCCAAAACAGTTTACAGATATCAGTGATATTCATGTAAAAGCAGATAGAAATCAAATCCTGGCTAGAAGTGGTTGTGATCTTGCAAAAATAACAAAAATAGACGATGAATATGTGTTTTCTGAAAGTGCTGACAAACTTAACATTATTGGCGCATAATATGAGTCAATAAATTCACCACGATACCTTAACAATGATACCCAAATTAAAGAAATCGTCGACACCTCGGCCGAGACGATAAAACGCGAATTTAATGACAGTAGAGAGTTTGATGCGACATTGGTCCAGTTCAGCCCTAATAATTTAGCCATCAACCCGGCCCTTACGGACGACGATGTGCACCCTTTTTGTAGTCCTAGCTCGGTGAGGTATACTCTCGCTAACCTACCAAACAAAACCTCGAGTGGTCTGGATGGGATCCCGCCAATTGTACTAAAACATCTACCTCCTATTATGGTGATGGACTTGGTGATAGTATTTAACAATGCAATTAATAGGAACTACTTCCCCAAAATTTGGAAGAGTGCGAAGGTGCTTCCTATACTAAAAAAGGGGAAAAATCCGAATAACCCTGCCAGTTATCGCCCGATAAGCCTAACGCCGAGCTTAAATAAAGTATATGAGGCAATTATTAACGACAAAATAACGGACTTCTGCAGTAGAAATAAGATTATCCCAGACAGTCAATTCGGATTCAGACACCTGCACTCCACCACGCATGCCATCCACAAATTGCTAGCGGATGTGAATATCCATGTGGACAAAAGTCACTTGGTGGGTGCTGCTCTACTAGATGTCGAGAAAGCGATCGATTCGGTTTGGATGAATGGCCTGCTATATAAGCTCCGCGAAAAGGGCTTCCCAAAATGGCTCGTGTTCTTAATATGGTACATGGTCAGCAATAAAACGTTTATAACCTGGAATGGATCAAAGCTATCATCGACAGAATTTAAGATAGAGGAGGGGCTGCAACAGGGCACTGTAAACTCCCCGATCCTTTTTAGTATACTTATCGGTGACCTGCCCAAATTGTTTGATATCAACGAGCCTGGGGGCCCTTCGTTGATAACGTTTGCGGACGACATTGTTGTTTACCTGGCCAGTAACAGGGTGAGTATAGTAAAAGATAGATTGGAAACGGCTGTGGACCACATAAATAAACACTTTGCGGCGTGGAACCTTAAGATTAATCCTGAAAAATGCGAGACAATCTTGTTCCGGAAACCACTGGTGAAGCTGACGTCCAAAGCTAAGAAGGGCAGTAAGGATTTCCGTATACCGACGTATATACCGGGTACTGATCTCAGGGTAGCGATTCCACATAAGAAAGTGGTAAAATATTTAGGCGTACACATTGACTACTTACTTAGAGGCAATAAGCACATTGAAGTACAAATAGAGAAAGCCAATAGGGCCTTCATGGCCAACACTAGAGTTCTCCACAATAAACACCTAACGCCTAAAACGAAAATTATATTGTACATGTTGCTGGTCCGCCCTGTTGTCTCGTACGCGGCGCCAATTTGGTGGAACTTTAACCACACGATGGGTGAGAAACTAAGGAGCCTAGAACGGAGGTGTCTAAGAGCTTGCCTGGGACTATACAGATCAAGGGAATCTGACTGGCAGCATTATATCAGCAACAAGACGCTGTATGATCGGGCGGAGATCCCTCGTATCGATTTATTTACTCTAAAACTATGCAGGGACTACTATAGCAAGTTACCCACAGTTGATAACGATATCACAAGGGATCTAGGTAGGCTGGACGATGCATGGGCGGCCAGACTGATACATACCGGTTACCTGCCACTACAGGCCTTTATGTATTGCGACAAGAGGGGGTTGCTCCAGGATGCATATAATGTGCCGTTAATCTATCATTGGCGCCGAAATAAGGCGAATAAACGCATAGCGTTTGGCCCGGAGGATTCCATATTTGATGCAGAGAAATTCAAATTCTCTACAAAGATATCAGAGAGAGACTTCGCCGATTTCCACAGATTGAATTTCAAAAAGTACTGGTGGTTGGACCGCGACAGTAGGCATTTGGATGAACATCATGCTCGTTGGCAGAACTTCTCAAGGCCTAATTAGTTGGCAGGCGATTGGACGAGTCCCCCTCCGAGTGACTCCATTGTATATAGCTAGATATTAAGTTAGTTTGTAAATTTTATTTAGTTGTAAGTTACCGTCTCTTAGATTGTTACAGGGGTTTTTATGGACTTTTTTCTCCCCGCGTTCCGACGTTCGCTGCGGTAGTACGAAGAGTTTTGTTTAATGTATTGTGTTATTTTAATCCTACTTAAAGTTGCAATAAATAGTCAAGTAACAGAGACTTATAGGCTAAGAGACTCGGAGGCGCTGAGCAATTAGCTGACCAAGTGATGCAATGGTATTTTTTTTATGTTTTTGATACCAAAGATTGTACTAGATATACATATATTTTTTTGTTATGTCCTTCAATAAACAAATTTAACAAAAAAAAAAAAAAAAAATGTAAAATATTAATTTCAGCGTAGTAAGAAATTCTTTATTCTTTATCGCATCGATATGGAAGTGATGCAGATGGATTCCTTATGTTTTTCCCATGAAAATCATACCAAATTTCATGTAAATCGGATTATTATTAACGAAATTAGTTTGAGGTTGTGGAAATGAATTTCTCATGGAATTTCCTTCATTATTTTCCGAAATACGTCGTTCATGATGTCCGTTTCATTGGCGATACATAAGGAATCAATTGTCGTCGTTTTCGCAAAGATCTGATTAGAAATCGGAAGTCGAACATTGTCACCAGGGTTTGAAACAGTTCTAGAAATAACTGTTTCAAACTGTTATATATCGGTTCTTCATCAAACAGTTATGAAGAACCGATATTCTGAATAACTGTTATAAAGAACCGATATTCTGACTATAGGTATCGGTTTCGGTTACGGTTCTAGAACCATTAATTTTTCGGTTCTATATCGGTTCCAAGGCGGTTCTGCAATCGATTCTCGTATCGAATTTAGAGTATCTGATTGAGATCGCCAGTATTACGGTTGTAGATTATTCTATATAAGCGTAAACATACCTTTTACAAAATCAATATGAAAAAAACCAAAAGTAAAATAATTATGCATACCATTATCTTGTAACATGAAAAGTGCTCTTTAATATAAGTGGTTTTCTTAGTGTCGTAATATGGATTCTTTCTTACTTTCGACTGATGCGCGCCGTAAACATTGTATCACTTGCAACGGTTTTCAATGGCGCGGCCGGCCGTTGAGACTACAGACTTCTTCGCGATGCTGTCGACGCGCCGATTGATACAAGTCAAAGCGCGACAGTTTTCTTCAGACGATACGAAAAGTATCATTCCTGATCTGATCGTCACAGAGAACGGAATAAAAGCCTTTAGTGTTAAAGAAAGGAGCTGTTTTACTGACATTCTTTGTTTAAATTAATATTTGATAAGCTTAGTAATAGTTACTATATGTATTCGTGATATACTATATATGTGAAAATTAAAATTAGTGTGTATTTAAACTTACCGTTAAATTAGAGTTAATATAGTGTATATGTAACATAAAAGTGGTAATAGATTAGTGTTAAAATTAATTAAATTAGAAAACTCTACAATGGGTAGGAAAAAGTGTGACATTGTGCGAAAGTACTTTAAAGACTGTAATGCTACGAACAAGTTGCGGTATACAATTGAAGATTGTTCTTCAGAAATTTCGGTAAGTACCTATATTTACATTTTCATTGCATAATCTTTCATTTTTATTTATTCTTTTATGTTTTTTGCCTTCTTTAATCTTGTAAATTCCAAATTCTAGAATCACTCTACAAACTTAGTGAAACATTTAGAAAATCATCACCCAAACGAATTTACTGTTGTAATGATGGAGAAAGAAAGTTACAAAAGAACGTCTGAGACGGGGACATGTACTAGATTCAACAATAGGAAGAAGGCAAAATTCGATTTAATGGGTACTTGCTTAAGATTAGTCACTATTCACGGCCGGCCATTTTATTTAATGGGAATGTATCGCAGACGAAACTCGGTCGAGGTGGCGCTCTGATCGGAGTGCCCAAGATGGCGTCTGAGCATGCGCGTGATGATGCCCGTAATGTCAAACCAATCAACGCCAAGATGAGCTTGGCTTAATAAACGCTATAAACGAATCGACGCAAGCGCAAAGCCAAGCTCATCTTGGCGCTGATTGATTTGACGTCACGGCGTCATCACGCGCATGCTCAGACGCCATCTTGGGCACTCCGATCAGAGCGCCACCTCGACCGAGTTTCGTTTGCGATACATTCCCATTGACGATGAGGCTTTTCGGGATATTATTAACGTGATACCTCAAACGGAAGTAATCAATGCACATAAAGTTCGTAATGCAGTAATGATAGAAGCTGATACAGTAAGGAATAATATTAAAGATGAAATAGTAGGAAAATTAATATCGCTGAAAGCAGACAGTGCGACATGCATGGGGCGTTCATTTCTGGGAATTAATATACAATTCTTAAAAAAGGACAAGATACAGATTCGCACATTAGGTGTCGTGGAATTATTTCAAGGCCATACGGCCGAATATTTAAAATTTATAATTATGAACACGTGCAGCAGATTTGATATTTCTATGAAACAAATATACACCGTCACAGTAGATAATGCTGCAAATATGTTGAAAACCGTAAGAATTTTGAGTGACGAAGATGAGCAAAATAACATTGAAGATAGTACTGATGATAGTGCAGATATAATCACAGAATCAGAAGTGATTGAGGTTTTATTGAATCAAGAGGCAAGAGACACATGTCTGGATGACATAGAAACTTCCGAATTTTTAAACGAAACAGATTTCACGATTACCGCAATTCGATGTGCTGCCCACACGCTTCAATTAGCCATCTGTGATTTTTTGAAAAAAAAAAGGAAGTGTCACAAATTGTGGAAAAAGCTAGGCAAATCGTTAGGAAGTTACGCACGCCTCTCTTAAAATCCACATTGTCAGCAATGTATGGAAACAATGCCATTCTTGATTGCACTACAGGGTGGCATTCTACACTCGATATGCTCGAAAGATTATTCGAGCTGAAAACATATTGCGAGCAAATCGAGGATACGGACCTAAAATTATCAGAAATAATGTGGAGTAAAATTTCTGCATTAATTGAAGTTTTGAAACCTGCTCGTGTTGCGACAAAGCGTTTGCAGAGTGAACAATTGTTAGTTGGCGATTTGTACGAAATTTGGCAGCGATGCATTATAGAAACCGGCAAAAAGATAATGAATTTGCCACAGATAGACAATCCAAGTTACTTGAAAATGAAGTAATTGTGTCCGGAATATACATGGATCCCCGTTATAATGTCGTATTAACAGAACCAATGATTCGTGTGGCTAGAAATTGCCTTCTTCGGACATACAGCAGGATGCAAAGTATATTAAACAACGCATCCAATACAGAACATAACGCTGTAAGTAACGATGTATCTGATGTCTCAGAAGAAGAAGAATTTGAAAAATTATTGAAAGATGCGCATGCCTGTAATAAATCATTAACTCAGCGATCGCAATGCCATATCGAAAATGAAATGGACGAATATTTTAAAGAACCTCGGCTAAAAAGTTCCTCGAATATTTTAACTTATTGGAACGCGAAGAAAAACAAAATGCCTGAATTATATGAATTAGCGCAGGTGATTCTAGTCGTTCCACCGACGCAAGTAAGCGTGGAACGACTGTTTTCGGGATTAAAATTTATCCTGTCTCCTCACCTTTCGAAATTGAATTCAGACGTTATAGAAAATATATTATTAATTCGATTGAACATGCAAAAGCTGCGAGGGGAGAAAGATGCAAACGCTTATGAAATGAGGAAATTAGAAACTATATACAATAATTGAATGAGAGCTACGATGGATAAATTACTGATAGTATTATTACAACTTTGATATTGTGAGTACATTTAACGCTTTTAAAATTACATTCTATTAATGAGAAACTAGTATTTAATCTTTTATCTATTATCTAGATTCTAGGTCGTATCATATGAAATCGCCGTTTTTTAATCGGCATATCACTCGGATGATATTTTAATACAGCGCAGATTTACAGCAAAAATGGAAATGACTGAAAAACGATTTGGAAAGGACTTCGCAGGATTCTGCCAATGTGATTCAAGTGCACGCAGTCACGTCCCAGTTCCCAGACAAAATAACGCAGAAGGAATCTTTGAGAAGTATACATATAGTATAGTTAAGTTTTGCAATTGAGCAGCATGTTTTGAACGTTGCGACAAAATACATACCTACAAGCTATCAGGTAAACGTTTAGTGATCTAAACTTTGTAAAAGTTGATCATCCCATATTTTTTATCTTAATTAATATTAATTTCTCCGAAAATGTTGAGTCTAAAGGTAAATTTCATTACCAGTGTCTTCTTCATTGTATAGATAAGTATATTTTTTATATTATGTGTAAAAAATACTGGTGGTGCTTATTCTAATTACAATTAACATTCCCCTTTTATAGTTTTCGGTTTGAAGATTGTTTATTGGCAAAAGGATGACGTTATACAAAAGAAGACTAAGTCTAATGTGAGTACATAATTATCAAGGACGAAAGACACTGTTAAGGGACTCACAGAATTAGGTTACCAACAACGAGGCTTCAGGACATTAACATTCAAAGGACGAATTATCATAGATATTTTAGTTCAAGATATCAACGAATATAACATGTTTCGAAATTATTATTTTCAACGAAATGTATATATTTAATTTAATGTGTGTAAATGTAAAAATGTAAATGTAAATGTAAATATAAATGTAAATGTTTAATATATATTTATTTCATGTATGTAAAATGTATTTCTTGTTGAATATATGAAAGAATGTAATATATATAACACCAAATTTGATTATAAAGAAATTCTGTTATAACACTACCAAGTATTTCGTACATTAATTATAATACAAAATGTAATAAAAATTTAAAACATGAAATCCAAACTTTTATTTGATATTCATAAACAAAGTACGTCTCAATGACTGTTGAAAACCGTTGCAAACGATACCACTTATATTAAAGAGCACTTTTCATGTTACAAGATAATGGTATGCATAATTATTTTACTTTTGGTTTTTTTCATAATGATTTTGTAAAAGGTATGTTTACGCTTATATAGAATAATCTACAACCGTAATACTGGCGATCTCAATCAGATACTCTAAATTCGATACGAGAATCGATTGCAGAACCGCCTTGGAACCGATATAGAACCGAAAAATTAATGGTTCTAGAACCGTAACCGAAACCGATACCTATAGTCAGAATATCGGTTCTTTATAACAGTTATTCAGAATATCGGTTCTTCATAACTGTTTGATGAAGAACCGATATATAACAGTTTGAAACAGTTATTTCTAGAACTGTTTCAAACCCTGGTGACAATGTTCGACTTCCGATTTCTAATCAGATCTTTGCGAAAACGACGACAATTGATTCCTTATGTATCGCCAATGAAACGGACATCATGAACGACGTATTTCGGAAAATAATGAAGGAAATTCCATGAGAAATTCATTTCCACAACCTCAAACTAATTTCGTTAATAATAATCCGATGAAGGCAGATAAAAGGCAGAGTGAAGAGCGGTGGTGACACCTAGTGGTGACACCTAAGTGGTGACACCTAGGAAAGAAGGAAAGAAGCTAAGAGGCGGGAAATACAAACGGGAGATAGGGGGCAAGGCATAGAAATACAAGGGAAGAGGGCACGACAAGAGAGGGATTGGAAAAGAGGAAAAAAAGGGGCAGTAGGGCAGGGGAAGGTTAGGAAGGGAGGGTAGGACAAAAGGGGAAAAAGGGTCAGACAAGATGGAAGAGGGATTAGAAGGGGAGAAAAGAAAGGGGAACGTGGTGGGTGAGGAAAGAATTGGGGCCTTTACACGGACGTTCTTTTCAGACACTTTTGCGCGCCACACGCCAGCGCGACACTCTTTTGGCGTGGCGTACCGGAACGTCGGAAGGAGCGCGCAGGCCAGAGGGTCGTACCCGTCACTACTTAGAGATAGCGAGTTCGGGTTTCCATTTCTACGTCGATTCCATATGCTTTTTCCAGTATCCAGCGCAGTCTTGTATTATGTACTACCTGTTCCATGTATATTATCGATCTGTGAAACGATCGGCAAGACACGATCGCGATATACGCAGTATCGCGAAAAGTATACGAATTCCTCGATGTACCTGGCTTATGAGAGGATATTACAAATGCTGTTACTCCTACGGCACACTGACACATCTGTTTTTACGAAGCTACATTTGGTTTACCTGAAGGTGCTATAAATTATGGAAATGGTTTATTACTCAGTTATAACGACTGTATTGCGATCTGCATTCTCCTTGCAGACGAAAAGTTTTCACCTCATCGGAAGTTCTTGCGAGCATCTTGTGCGCGGCTAGAAGCGTGGCGCGCCGGAATTCCACGTTCTTGCGTACGAGTAGAACCGTTTTGTCAGGTGTGGCGCGTCCAAAAGTGTGGCGCGCAAACCTCTACTTCAGAAAAGGTTAGATAAGAGACAGAAAAGGTAGTTAGAAAAGGAAAGCGGCACTTGAAACCAAGGGTTTGACGTGGCGCGTGGAATATCCGACAGTGCGGAAAATTCTGAGGCGCGCGGCGCGCCTGGCTGCCAAGACTCTGCGAGCGGCTACAAGCGGTAGAAAGTGAACGAGAATTTTTTCATACCAAAGAATTAAATATATTTACTTCCAGCTTTGTGGCTTCATTTGTCAATCTTTAGGGAATATGAAAAAAATTGTATGCAAAAATAGTGGTTATATCCAGAGTTATAGTGCTTCAAATAGAGCGCCATACAAAACTCATATGCGCACCGTTAGCATAAAATCAGTCGTTGTTGTTTGTCTCAAATAGATTAATATATGATTAATAGATTAAACCTTATTAACCAAATTCATGATGTTATTTATTTTCATGTGCTAGTAAATTATGTCTGTACCTATCTATCGCAAATTATTTGCGTAAAATCTAAACATTCGGATAGTTAGTTAAAAAATTAAATATGAATATCTTAATACACGTGAAATCGTATATTTCGATATACACGTGTACCCGTGTACTGAAATTCACGTGTATCGAAATATACGGTTTCACGTGTATTAAGATATTCATATTTAATGTTTTAACTAACTATCCTTGACCATCGTCCCTGACGATTGCAATCGAAAAGAGAAGAAAGGAAGCAGGAATCGACTGCGATTGACACGGTCTGGTAGGGTTGCCATCCGTACTTTAAAATAAAGTATCTTACATTATTATAGGCAAATGTACTCTATACTTTTGAATAACAATAAACTACGCGAAAATACTTTATTTCACAATTAATGATATTACGTGAAACGTAACGGAATATTATTATCTTGTATCTCTTCCTTCCACGTCAGCATTTACTGAGAAAGTTTTCTCTGTCATGAATGTGAAGTGGCGGGATGAAAGAAACAAAGCCTCTCTCAATCTAATAAGAAACGAATTATTAATATATTTCAATATGAACATTGACTGCAATGATGCCATGGATATATTTCAAAATAATAAAAATTTACTCTGTAATGCTAAAAGCAATAGAAAATATGTTCGTAAGAAATAAAAACTAATAAGATTAAAATGTACCTTTAATTTGTTGAGCGTACTTTTTTGTATACCCCACGAAACAAATGAACGTTATTTTTCTGTAAAAAAGGTGGCAACCCTAGGGCCTGGTCGGTATGGAGGGGGCCGTAGCAGCAAGGCGGAGGGACCCCCGGTGACTCGCGAGCCACCAGTTAGCCAACCCTGGTTTACAACTACCTAAGTAGTTTATTGCTTGTTTTCTAAGGTTTCGTCGGCAAACATTTGTCTGCCAGATGTCGAAAAGGGCAAATGGACATCGTGCCGTTTTTCAGCGATTTCGAATTGCTTCCTGAGTAAATCCGTATATTGCTCCTTCGGCGGGTTCCCCCAGCAGGCCCGCGGGACAATACGGTTATAAACCGCGACCCTGGGCGAGACTCTGACCGATCAATCTGGCTAGTTTCGGTAAGCAGATGTCTACTTTTACACCTCTACGTTATCGAGAGGGGGAGGATGGTCCCTCCTCACCAAGGAAAATTTGGCTAATCAGCAATGTTCTTTGCTCATTCTGATCTGCGTTCGGACCACCAAATCCGAGCAGCCCTCATAAAACAAAATTTTCACAATTACTTCGATCACCGTACGGATCACAGAGTCTACATCGATCTAATCATGCTTTCGGATAAGTTGCACTCTCGTCGGACTCCGCGATGAGCCAGGAATCGATACGATAAGAGAGTGCGTTTAAGAAATCCCTACCCCTTTTATAATTTGTATTGCTTCGTAATAATTATAATTGGGAGAACGCCATGAATCCATTAGTGTTATTTTCAGATCGATACGATGATGAATAATGAGTCTCTTAACACGCTGTAATGAATATTTCACCCTCGACTGTGGGTCACCGACCTCGATTCGCTGCGGTCGGCCGAGGATTCATACCTGTTACAGAAAAGCTGTATTCTTTATTCTTTATCGTATCGATATGGAAGTGATACCGATGCATTTCTTACGTTTTTCAAATGAAAATTATACCAAATTTCATGCAAATCGAACTATTTTTAACGAAGTTATGGAAATCAATTTATTATGAAGATTCCTTAATTAAGATCCGATTTGTGACGTTTTTAGACCATTTTCATCAGGAAAACATAAGGAAACGATTCACACTACTTTCGCCAAGATCCGATGAAAAATGTAGAATTTTTGTTTCGTCACTTCTTAGGGGACAACAATTGTACGGCCCCCTGGACTCGAGGGTCGAAGTCCTTGAAACCCATCGAGGCACGGCTTATCGGTAGGGTAGCCTCTTGAGTCGAGGTTTGCGTGCGACGAAAATTCAAGCGCGCCACACTTTTGGACGCGCCACGCCTGACAAAACGGTTCTACTCGTACGCAAGAACGTGGAATTCCGGCGCGCCACGCTTCTAGCTGCGCACAAGATGCTAGCAAGAACTTCCGATGAGGTGGAAACTTTTCGTCTGCAAGGAGAATGCAGATCGCAATACAGTCGTTATAACTGAGTAATAAACCATTTCCATAATTTATAGCACCTTCAGGTAAACCAAATGTAGCTTCGTAAAAACAGATGTGTCAGTGTGCCGTAGGAGTAACAGCATTTGTAATATCCTCTCATAAGCCAGGTACATCGAGGAATTCGTATACTTTTCGCGATACTGCGTATATAGCGATCGTGTCTTGCCGATCGTTTCACAGATCGATAATATACATGGAACAGGTAGTACATAATACAAGACTGCGCTGGATCCTGGAAAAAGCATATGGAATCGACGTAGAAATGGAAACCCGAACTCGCTATCTCTAAGTAGTGACGGGTACGACCCTCTGGCCTGCGCGCTCCTTCCGACGTTCCGGTACGCCACGCCAAAAGAGTGTCGCGCTGGCGTGTGGCGCGTAAAAGTGTCGGAAAAGAATGTCCGTGTAAAGGCCCCAAATGAGAAAGGACAGCACGAGCAGTGTGGGGAGCAGTGTGGGAAGTCAGGAGAATTTTGGGGGGAAAAAGCGGGAGAGAGAGGAGGAGAAAGAGGGCATGATGGAGGATAAGAATGTGTTTAAGAGGAGCGGGAGGACAAAGAGGTCACCGGAGAAAGAGGATAGGTGGGGAGGGAAAGGTGGAGAGGAGGGGGGGGAGAGAGTTGGTAGGGATGATAAGGGAAATGATGTTGGAGATGAGGAGGATGAGGGAGGATATGAAAAGGGACAGGGAGGAGAGAAAAGAGATTAAGGAGGAAATAAGGAAGGAGAGAGAAGAAATGAAAAAGGAGAGGGAGGAAAGACAAAGGCTGGAGAATGAGTGGAGAGGGGAGAGGAAGAGGTGGGAGGAAGAGATGAGGGCGGATAGGAGGAGGAGGGAAGGGTTGGTAGAGAAGCTGGGAAAACTGGAGGAAAAGGAGAGAAGGATGGAAGAGGTGTTGGAGAAGGTAGAGAGATGGGAAAGGGAAAAGAAGAGCGTAGAGAGAGGGGACGAGGGGGTCACTGGGAATGAAGAGGAGTGGAGACTAACAAGGGGACACTAAGGTCGACGGGAAACGGATTTTCCTGAACCTAGCACTATTTGAAGATGTCGCCTCCGAAGTTAATTTGGCAAAGCAGTAGGGCGCGCTTCTCAAGATTTTCCGAGAAAATTGCATTTGAAAATCGCTTTACCCGGAGATAAGCAGTTTGCGTTAACGATTCAACAAGGAGTCGAGTGGTCAAGGGTGTAGCGTGACAGACTGATAATCGTTAGGTTGCTGGTTCGATCCTCGTTTCCGACATTATTTTTTTTTTTCAAATTAAACCTACCTCAATTTTGAGCGTAAAATTTATGAAATCTGCGACAATAAACAGGTATTTATATTTTTTAAATAAAAAATGCATGGTCTTTATGTGTGAGCATTGGGAAAAAGCTAAAAGGAATAAATTTACTTTATTTTTACACATTCCCTTTATTACTTACATGCTAGTATGACACGAGCCAGGGTGATATTCATCATAAAAGCATGGAAAACAATAATTTTTGCGGCACCTAGCACACACTATAAACGAAGCATTCGTACAAGAGCACGCATTTGTGAGGACGTCTACCGAAAAACATACTTCATTAACGTTTAGAAATATTTCTCTGGTATCACAGAGTTTGGACGCAAACCACGCATACTGCAACATATTGTTGTGCCGGGACGCTGGGGGTCGAGGTTCTGGGTACGAATCTCGGGGTGCTCCTGGGCGTCCTTGGCGATCGTCGTCCACGGGCTCCGAGGGTTCGGGTGAATATGCCGGGACGGAAGGATTCGGCTTGAAACCGAAGGTAGGGGATCGTTGCGGGTTAAAGAGTTGGAACTCACCGTAAGGTTAACAAGTTTATTCTGTCCCGATCTGGGTGACAACCACACTGTGCCTACTTGGGCATGAGTCTCGTATAAAGTCGAGTATCAATCCCGATCCAAATCTTTATCAAGTCTGAGCTCGCATTGCTCGTACATATTCTTATAAGGTAGTCGGGGCGAAGCGGGGACCATCGGGGTCTCCGTCTTTGGCCTGGTTTTGGTGTTTCGCCATGTGCTGATGGTCTCTGCGCGTTTCCGAGATCGCTTACTCGGTTGTGCCGGATTTCGGCCGCTCGATTGTGGCAATCGGTATGTGCGCGGTGTCGACACGCTTGGGTGTCGGTCCGGTCACAACAATATTTAAAAATATCGGAGAAAACAGCTGGTGATGAACAATAGAGTGGATTTTTATACAATCCTCCCTGGAATTTATTTCGCATTTCTGTTGGATCAGATAATGACAATTTTGCAGACGCTTTATTAAATTTTTAGCTTGTCTATAAAAGTAGACATCGCACGGCTGGACTAGAGGAGTACACTTCGGAGGTATTACTTTAATACTGCACGTTGATAGTCCCTCGTCATCCTGGAATATTTCATCGTATATCACCGGATTAGTCTGTCCTCCCCAAGAATCTAGTAATAAAAGGAATTTCTCCTTTTGTACATGTGGTTTTAAACAATTATTTAAAAAGTCTTTATACAACGCAGTTGTGAGTTTTCCTGGTTTCGAACATGTTACGATAACATTCTGATATTTGGCCGAACACTCATCTATCGACTTTTGAACCCTCGGTCCAAATGTATCTGATGTCTCTTGAAGGCACACGAAAACAGTAGGTAACAATTTTCCGGATAGAGTGAGAGCGTACTGGGCTGTATAAGAATGAGTCACCTTATTCATGCTCTGTCTTTGGACAGTGATTACTTTCGAGCCTCGGTCGGCGAGCGTTCTGTCGAAGGTGGACTGATATTGACAGCCTGTTTGATCCGTATTGATAATGAAATCCGGTTGGAAGTTGGGTATTAAAGCACGAACTTGTGCACGAAAATTTTCTGCTGAAGCCCACGTTTCCTCCATTGTTCTGCTTTCACTTTCCGAGACATATTTTGTGATTTTCCGTTGCCGAATTCCATGCTTTTTCTTGAACAGAATCACCCACGGATTAGACGCTTTAAATTCAAAGTCTCGGAACTGGCTTGCAGCAGCTAGAGCCCACTGCTGCAGGTTTCGTGTAGTCACTTGCTGACAATTGTTCCGAGCTTCTTGGAAACGGTCATATGTCCAGGAATCGATGATCGCATATTTATCAAATGTGGTCCCACCACATTTAATGTGGGCTTCCCACTTTGCCAGATCATCCATACGTTTCAAGCGGGAACAACCTTTTTTCTGCAGGTTCTTCAGTGTCCAACCTGGATGTGCCTTCGCAATGTTCACTAGTTTAATTTTGTATTCCAGGGAAATGCGTTCTGGATTTATCCTTTTCTCCTCTGGGTGATAATCTTCGGACGAACTAGATCCTCCAATTTCTTCGAACGCGCTCTCCTCGTCGAGTTCACCCTTCATTAAAAGTTCCTCGCATTCAATGAGTTTCATCTCGTTTAACATATCAATCGTGCGATGATAAATTTCTTCTCCCATGACAATGGCCTCGTTATTAATGACTGCTGAAGCGTGTAATGCAATCATGTCATCTTGAACAAGGAGCTGTTCATAATATACCACGGCATCTTTTAAATGTAACTTCGCCACATCACTGCGCACGTATTCTTCAGAACACACCGATTCTTGTGCTGTCAAAGGACCTTGCACGTTTACAAACTCTGCGTCAGACATTGTAATTTCACTTTCTATACGTTTGGAAGCGATGCTACGATAGCAGTGTAGAAATGCAACTGTTACGCTTATGCTATTACTCCTCTCTTCCTGAATTTTTTTATGTAAAAACGGCAGACGCGGAACAATACGGTAAAAATCCTCGAAGATTCGTTTACGACATGGACGTGCCAACAGAATTATTTTCGCAATTAGTTTTCTTCGAGTTTCAGTTTATTTTTTTACAGTGTGCAATTTCACCGTAATAATAGTCAAGTTTTTCGTCCAAACAACTGACCATATCGTAAACCTAAACGTTAATGAAGTATGTTTGTCGGTAGACGTCCTCACAAATGCGTGCTCTTGTACGAATGCTTCGTTTATAGTGTGTGCTAGGTGCCGCAAAAATTATTGTTTTCCATGCTTTTATAATGAATATCACCCTGGCTCGTGTCATACTAGCATGTAAGTAATAAAGGGAATGTGTAAAAATAAAGTAAATTTATTCCTTTTAGCTTTTTCCCAATGCTCACACATAAAGACCATGCATTTTTTATTTAAAAAATATAAATACCTGTTTATTGTCGCAGATTTCATAAATTTTACGCTTAAAATTGAGGTAGGTTTAATTTGAAAAAAAAAATAATGTCGAAAACGAAGATCGAACCAGCAACCTAACGATTATCAGTCTGTCACGCTACACCCTTGACCACTCGACTCCTTGTTGAATCGTTAACGCAAACTGCTTATCTCCGAGTACAGCGATTTTCAAATGCAATTTTCTCGGAAAATCTTGAGAAGCGCGCCCTACTGCTTTGCCAAATTAACTTCGGAGGCGACATCTTCAAATAGTGCAAGGTTCAGGAAAATCCGTTTCCCGTCGACCTTAGTGTCCCCTTGTAAGAGTAAGAAGGATAGAAGTGATGCAGGACAAGAAAGAGAGAGAGAGGAAAAGATGTAACGTGGTGGTAAGGGGGATGGGGGAGAAGGGAGCGACGTGAAGGCGGAAGTGGGGAGGGTCTGGGAACGGATGGGGTTGGGGATGGGAGGAATAAAGAAGGTGGTGAAAATAGGAAGAGCAGGAAAAGAAGGAGGGGGAATGGTATTGGTGAGATTGGAGGGAAGAGAGGAAAAAAGGAAAGTTATGGAGGCAAAAAGTAAACTGAGGGGGAGAAGAGAAAGTGTAGAGGACGACCTCACGGAGGAGGAAAGGAGGGCAAGGTGGAAGTTCGAGAGGGAGGCGCAAAGGGAAAGGGAGGGAGGTAGGAGAGTGCAGGTGGGATACATGAAAATGTGGGTGAACGGGAAGGTAAGAAGGTGGGACGAAATAAAGGAAAAATGGTGTGAGGAGCAGGGAAACGAATGATATGGGATGGGGGAATGGAAAGGGAAAAGAGGGTGGGAAGGAAAAGGAAAAGAGGGGGATGTGGAAGGTGGCATTTTGGAATGTGGCGGGAGTTAAGAGGAAGGATGAGGAGCTCTGGAGGGGTCTGACAAAATGGGATGTGATGGTTATGAGTGAGACGTGGGTAGAGGAGAAAGGATGGGAGGCTGTGGCAAGGAGACTGCCCAAGGGGTATATTTGGGAAAAGCAATGGGCTAGAAGGGAAAACAAGAGGGAGAGAGCGATGGGGGGAATGATAATGGGTATAAGAAAGGAATTTGAAGTGGAAGAGGGGGGAGGAGGAGGGAAGGAGGGGATAATGGCGAAGAAAGTAAAGATTGGGGGGGATGGTGGAAGATAGTGGGGGTATATGATAATGGAGATTTGAAGGAGAAACTGGAGGATCTGGGGGAATGGATGGAGGAAAGGGAAGGAGGAGTGAGAGTAGTAATAGGGGGGATTTTAATGCGCGTACGGGGGAGGAAGGGGGAATAGAATGGGAAGGTGACGAGGAAGAAGGGAAGGGGGAGGGGAGTAAGAGATCCAAGGATAAGGAGGTGAATGGGGAAGGAAGGAAAATATGCAGGTATCTAGAGGAAACAGGGTGGCGAATAATGCATGGGTGCACAGTGGGGACGAGGAGGGGGAATGGACTTTCACAGGGGGAAGGGGGAACACAGTGATTGACTATGTGCTAGGAAACGAAGATACAAGGGAGAAGATGGAAAGGTTGGAGGTAGGGGACAGGATAGAGCCCCCGGTTGGAGCGGCAAGTATTCGCGTTCGCGCGAATCATGCCCAACCTGGGTGGCCCTCACGAGGCGGTTCGGCGACTATACGTGGCGGTCGTCCGGTCCATGGCGCTCTACGGAGCCCCGGTGTGGGCCGGCGACCTGGAGGACTGTCGCGTCGGGCGAGACCTTCTCGCGAAGGTGCATCGCCGCGCGGTCCTCCGTGCCGTGCGGGCATACCGCACGGTGTCGCACGCCGAACTGTCGGCGCTAGCTGGGTCCCCTCCTTTCCACTTGCTCGCCGAGATGGAGGCGGAGGTTTACTTCGCCTCCCACGGTCTCGACGGAGCGAGGGATCCGCTGGCGCCGGAAGAACCCGAGGCGCGGGGCCAGGCCCGGCGACGCATGGGAGCCAAATGGATAGAGTGGCTCTCCCTCCCCGAACATCGGGAGGGACGCGTCGTCGGGGCGCTCCTGCCCTTTCTTGGTGAATGGGTGGGGCGCAGGTATGGTAGGCTTACCTTCCGCCTGACACAGATGCTCACCGGAGTGGGGTGCTTCGGTGTCTTTCGGGAGGAAACGCCGCAGTGCCACAGCTGTGGCCGGGGCGACGAGGACTCGGCGGACCACACTCTGGCAGGGTGTCCGGAGTGGTTGGACGACCGCCGAGTCCTCGAGCTGCAGCTGGGTCCCGATCTCTCGCTGGCGACGGTCGTGCATCGCATGGCGGGGGATCGGGACTGTTGGGAGGCCATGGCCTCCTTCTCCGAAGCGATAATGCTGGAGAAGGAGAAGGCGGAGAGGGACCGCGCCAGGCGGTCAGGAGGAGGCGGCGCGGAAGAAGATGACCCGGGGCCAGGGGAGGTCGTGCGGCGACTTAGTTGCGTAAGTCGCCCCGCTCCCCCGGGTGTTAGGCACCGGGCCGCGCCGTCCCGCTACTCCCCGCCATGGGGGAATGGGATGGGGCCGCGTCACGCAACAGACACGGCCGTTATGCCCCCGGTGCGCCGCCCCTTCTGTGTCGGAGGGGGACGCGCACTGGGGCATGTCAGGAAGGAGGCGAAAAATGCGGCGGCCCTCGTTGTTATGAAGGGCCGCCGCGGACGACAAACGACGAGTAGCCGCCGTGGCCGGTGAGTCGTGGCAGTGGACTCGCCAGGGCCGCGGCGGCGTCGTAGGGAACGGACAACGGGGGGGGGGGTCTATATTAAGCCCCCCCCCCCCTAGGGGAGCGGCGGCCGCCGCTCCCGTCTGAGCGATCGAGCTCCCCCCGGGGTACAGTGCCCCGACCCGGCCGCGCTACCAAAGATTGCGCGGCGACCGGTTGGGAGCTCGACCGCGGGGTTGCGGGGCGGGGGTGTCGGGGGGCACCACCTGCCCCAGTAGCAGCGATCCCGGAAGGGGCGGCTCGGGCACGTGATCCGTCGCGAGTCGCCAGTCATGGAGAACATTGCTGGGGGAGGTTGCAATACTCCCCCAGGGACGACCCCGTTGAGGGGACCTCGCGCGGGGTTGCACGAAGCGCAGGAGGGGAGGGTAGCGAACGTATCGCTTGTTTGATCTCGCGGCCAAATCCCTCCCCTCTGGCGCGCAGCCCCGCGCACGAGGTAGATCACCTTGGTGGTTTTAGTGGGTTCGAGTCCCCCGCGGGCAGGGGGTATCCGTGGGGATTTCCACCAAGTAAAACAAAAAAAAAAGGTTAAGGCTTAGGGATAAGGAATAGGATTAAGCGGTAGAGATGTAAGACCGGGGGGTTGATCCTGGAGATTCCAGGATCGCAGAGCTCGGCCAAGGCTGCCGCCCTCAAGGCGAGGCTGGCGGAGCAGCTGGGGGGCACCGGCATCAAGGTGCAGTGCCCCCAAAAACTGGCCGAGTTCCGGGTGTGCGGGCTCACCGAGCTCGCGACCGTGGAGACGGTTCGGGGGGCAATCGCGGCCCAGGGGGCCTGTCCGGCGGAGGACGTCACGGTCGGCGCTAAGCGACCGGACACCGCCGGACTCTTCTCCCTCTGGGTCCGCGCGCCCGTGGCAGCTGCTGCCAAACTGTTAAGGGCGTCCACCGTCGTGGTGGACTCCCTGATGGCCCGCGTGGTACCGCTAGCGCAGCGGAAGCTACAGTGCTTCCGCTGCCTAGAGTTCGGCCACGTCAGGGCCAAGTGCAGCAGCCCCACGGACAGGAGCGGCGCGTGCTACCGGTGCGGTAAAGACGGACACGCGGCCCGCTTCTGCGAGGCCCCCCCCGTCTGCCCGCTCTGCGCGGCGGCGGACCTGCCCAGCGGGCATAGAATGGGGGGACCGGCTTGCCGGCCCCCTCCCGTGATCCGCGCTGCGGCCCGGGGCCGCAGGGGCGCGAAGCCCACCCCGGCATCTTCGTCCGCCGCGGGTGTCCCGCCCGCGATCCCCGCGCCCTCCGCGTCTCCGCCCCCGGCGTCCCCGTCGGAGGCTATGGAGACCGCGCCGCTGGCCTCGGCATCCGTGGCCGGTGCGGGCGCCGGGAAGAGGAAGGACCGCGAGGAGTCGGACACCCCGACCAGCGGCCTCCCTTCCCCGGCTCGCGGGGGGTCCCCCGTGATGGGCGGGGGACGGAAGAAGAAGGGAAAGGGGGGGAGCAGCCCAGGGCTCCCCCCGGCGTGTCCGCCGCCGGTCGGGAGGGAGGCCTTTTTAAAGGCCACGGTGGTCCCTCCGACGGCGAGCGCGACAACGAGGGAGGAGGACGCGGCCGAGGCGCTGGGGTTGGCGCGCTCGGTCTCGGCCTCGTACGGAGGTGCCCACTTCCCGGACGACGAGGAGAAGCGTCCGGCGCCCCCGATTGCCAACGGGGGCGCGGTCCAGCCAGAGGAGGTGTCGGGGGGGGCCGACCTTGAGACTTGCTAATGTCTCGAGGCCCCCCGATACTCCTCATGAACGCGTGCCACTCCATGCGAGCGCACGACCTGCTTGAGCAGGCTCGCATGGAGATGGGCGTTGGGCTGGCCGTCATCGCCGAGCCGTATCCGCTGGCGGACCGATGTTTTCGGTCCACCAACCCGGATCGGCAGGTGGCGATGACGTGGGAAGTGGGAAGAGGAGCCCCGTCGTGCGTGGTCGCCCAGCACGGACGGGGCTGGATGGGCGCGAGATGGGGAGGCTTCCTCGTGGTGGGCTGCTACCTGGCACCGAGCCTGAACGTCCCGGAGTTCGAGGACCGGCTGAGCGAGGTGGGGGCGTTTCTAGCCCCCCAATTAGCTCGGCCGGTGGTCCTTCTGGGGGACTTCAATGCCCACGCTCGCGAGTGGGGCTCCCCCAGAACGGACTGCCGGGGCGAGGTGCTCCTCGAGTGGGCGGAGGCGATGGGGTTCGTCCTTAAGAACCCCTACGCGGTCACGACGTTTCGCGGGTCGCGGGGCGAGTCGGTTATCGACCTCGTCTGGGTTAACCCCGCGGCCGCGGCGTTGACGTCGGACTGCTGGGTGGCGGAGGAGTCAGAGACTGGCTCGGACCACATGTACGTCATGCTGGCCACCTCCGCCGCCACGCTTCCTCCCGCTCGTGCCGGGAGACAGCCGCCGCGCTGGGCGCTCAAAAAGCTAGATGCTAGCGCGGCCCAGATGGCGTCCTCCGTCGTCGCCTGGCCTTCCCTGCCGGGCGACGTCCTCGACGACCCCTCCAACGGCGCCCAATGGCTCCGGCGGGCGTTGCAGCGTGTCTGCGACGCCACGATGCCGCGAGTCGGGCCGCCGGGCGGGGGTCGGAGGTCGGTGTACTGGTGGTGCGAGGAGATCGCCGATCTCCGCGCGACGAGCGTCCGCGCTCAGCGCCAGTACACCAATGCCCGCCGTCAAGACCGACGGCGGGTGACGGAGGACCAGCTGCAGGAGCTGCGCTCCGTGTTTTCCGCGGCGCGCAGAGAGCTTCGTGCAGCCATAGCCCGGGCCAAGACCCGTTCGCACGAGGAGTTCCTTGAGACCCTGAATCGGGACCCTTGGGGGCGCCCGTACAAGGCCGTGTCCGTGAAACTCGGTCCTTGGGCGCCCCCTGTCACGGAGGGTCTCGAGCCCCGGTTTCTCCTGGGGGTTTTGTCGGCGCTGTTTCCCCCTCCCCCGGTTCCGGGGGAGGGTGGCGTCGACGCTTCGGGGGATCCGGAGCTCGCGTGGGGCACCGCCATAGCGGATGCCCCCAGGGTCTCGGACGAGGAACTCGAGTCCGCGGTGCGTCGAATGCGTTCGAAGAACGCTGCACCCGGACCGGACGGTGTGCCCGGGCGTGTCTGGGCCTGCGCGATGAGCGCCCTAGGGAGCGGCCTCAAGCGCGTCTTCGACGCGGCCTTGAGGACCGGGAGGTTTCCCCGCGCGTGGAAAGAGGCGAGGCTGGTGCTGCTGCGAAAGCCTGGTAAGCCCGCAGAGTCACCCTCGGCCTATCGGCCGATCTGTCTCCTCGACGAGGCGGGCAAGCTCCTGGAAAGGATCATAGCTGCCCGCCTCATGGACCATCTCGGAGCTGCGGAGTTCCCTGATCTGTCCGACCGCCAGTTCGGTTTTAGGCGGCAGCGATCGACCGTAGATGCCATCCTACTGGTTCGGTCGCTGTCGCGCCGGGCGGTCGAGGGGGGCGGTGTCAGCGTGGCGGTGTCTCTAGACATCGCCAACGCGTTCAACACCGTCTCCTGGGCGGCGATCGAGCGGGCGCTGGTATACCATTGCGTCCCGCTCTACCTTCGCCGCCTGATCTGGGACTACCTCCGTGGCCGAGTGGTCTCCTACGTCGGGCGAGACGGGGACGGGGTGGCTCGCGTGCACCGCGGTGTGCCACAGGGGTCCGTTTTAGGGCCCCTGCTATGGAACCTGGCGTACGACGCGGTGCTGCGGGTGGAGTTGCCATCGCCTGACGTGTCGTTCGTGTGCTACGCCGACGACACGCTGGTGGTGGCCTCCGGGCCGAGGTGGCTGGCAGCACTAGACCTCGCGGAGAGAGCACTGCGGCTCGTCATCCCCGCGATAGAGGCGCTCGGTCTGCGAGTCGCCTCCGATAAAACGGAGGCGGTATGGCTCGCGGACAGGGTGGGAACTGGCATTCCCGTCGGAGCGTCTCTAAGAGTCGGGGAGGCCTGCATCAGGGTCGGCCGATCGATGAGGTATCTCGGTCTGACCCTAGACACCTACTGGCGATTCGCGCGTCACTTTCGGGTCCTGGGCCCCAGGTTGGAGCGACAGGTGTTCGCCTTCGGGCGCATCATGCCCAACCTGGGAGGCCCGCACGAAACAGTTCGGCGACTATACGTGACGGTCGTCCGGTCCATGGCGCTCTACGGAGCGCCGGTCTGGGCCGGCGACCTGGGGGGCTGTCGCGTGGGGCGAGACCTTCTGGCAAAGGTTCATCGCCGCGCAGTCCTCCGTGCCGTGCGGGCTTACCGCACGGTGTCACACGCCGAGCTGTCGGCGCTGGGTGGGTCCCCACCATTCCATCTGCTCGCTGAGATGGAGGCGGAGGTGTACTTCGCCTCGCACGATCTCAGCGGAGCGAGGGACCCCCTGGCGCCGGTCGGACCCGACGCGCGGGACCAGGCCCGGCGACGCATGGGAGCCAGATGGATCGACTGGCTCTCCCTCCCGGAACATCGGGGGGGACGCGTCGTCGGGGCGCTGCTGCCCATTCTCGGGGAATGGGTGGGGCGTAGGTACGGCAGGCTTACCTTCCGCCTGACACAGATGCTCACCGGAGTCGGTTGCTTCGGTGACTTCTTGTGTCGCATCGGGCGGGAGGAGGCGCCGCAGTGCCACAGCTGCGGCCGGGGCGACGTGGACTCGGCGGATCACACTCTGGCGAGGTGCGCGGAGTGGCTCGATGACCGCCGAGTCCTGGAGCTGCAGCTGGGTCCCGATCTCTCGCTGGCGACGGTCGTGCGTCGCATGGCGGGAGATCGGGACTGTTGGGACGCCGTCGCCTCCTTCTCCGAGGCTATAATGCTCGAGAAGGAGGAGGCGGAGAGGGACCGCGAGAGGGCGGGCCGGGGAGGCCCGAGCCAAGCGGTCCGGAGGAGGCGGCGCGGGAGAGGGAGATGACCCGGGGCCGGGGGAGGTCGCGCGGCGACTTAGTTGCGTAAGTCGCCCCGCTCCCCCGGATATCAGGCCCCGGGTCGCGCCGTCCCGCCGCTCCCCGCTGTAGGGGATCGGGATGGGGCCGCGCCGCGCAACGGGCGCGGCCGTTACGCCCCCCGGTGCGCCGCCCCCTCTGTGTCGGAGGGGGACGCGCGCCGGGGGACGTCGGGAAGGAGTCGGGAAACGCGGCGGCCCCCGTTGTCGCGAAGGGCCGCCGCGGACGACGAAGCGACGGGGGTGACCGCCGCGGTCGGCGAGTCGTGGCATCGGACTCGCCAGGGCCGCGGCGGCGTCGCGAGGCACGGAGAACGGGGGGGGGCCGTGTTAAAGCCCCCCCCCCGCCAGGGGAGCGGCAGCCGCCGCTCCCGTCTGAGCGATCGAGCTTCCCCCGGGGTACGCAGTGTGCCCCGGCCCGGCCGCGCGCTACCAAGCATTGCGCGGCGACCGGTTGGGAGCTCGATCGCGGGGTCGCGGGGCGGGGTGTCGGGGGACACCACCGCCCTAGCAGCAGCGACCCCGGAAGGGGCGACTCGGGCGCGTGATCCGTCGCGAGTCGCCGGTCCCGGAGAATATTGCTGGGGGAGGTTGTCATACTCCCCCAGGGACGACCCCGTTCAGGGGACCTAGCGCGGGGCTGCATTGAAGCGCAAGGGGGGAGGGTAGCGAACGTATCGCTTGTTTGATCTCGCGTCCAAATCCCTCCCCTCGGGCGCGCAGCTCCGCGCGCGAGGTAGATCACCTTGGTGGTTTTAGTGGGTTCGAGTCCCACATAACCCCCTGCCCGCCCCCGCGGGCGGGGGGTATCCGTGGGGATTTCCACCAAGTAAAACAAAAAAAAAAAAAAAAGGTAGAGATGTAAGGTTAAGTAGGAAGATGGGAGAATGTAATGGGAGATTATAACCCTTAGGGGAATAATAAAGGATATATATATATATATATATATAACAGTTATTCAGAATATCGGTTCTTCATAATTGTTTCAAGAACCGAAATCGATATAATAACTGTTTTCAACCCCTGATTGTCACTCCTTAAACACGAATCACCTCAAAACAAAAATTTTATCTTCTTTCTCAAGCAAATCTGTTATCGACTAATATTAAAAAATATTGATATTTTAAAGCCATTATATATCATAAGCAGAACTCAAAGCTGTCCGAATTGCGTCGGGTATGGTTTCATTTTTATTAGAAAAATCTCATCCATACGTTGGAAATATTCTCATTTTGCTAAAACAAAAAATATAAAAATTTTATTCGAGCTTGCAACGCATACTATTTCTGTGGAGTACCAGCCGGCAGATGGTCCTAGAGGGTCACCTGTTTACGAGCAGTGCCACAATCGCAAGGGATAGCAAGGCCCAAGTTTCATGGATTTGGGCATCCGGACGATTTCACTGCTATTAGTAGGGTCAAATGTTAGCGAACACTGCTATTTTGCGTTTACACCAAGGAAAACAGCGTGTTAGCGAACATGTTCGCGAAAAAAGTCGAAAACGATTATGTTCATGGAATTGTTCGCGTTCGCCTTGGTGTAAACCCGGCATGACGGACACCATTCCCCACCGCGCAACGACCAGGCGTACCCCGAGAGAGAGTGAGAACGTAGAGAAAAGGAGCACCGAGGGAGGCAAGCGGTGTGGTGGGATAATACCTCTCACGAACCTCACCAGCCAATAAATCTGAATATGACCTCAGATCCTCGAGACGCAACACAATGCGATGAATCTCCTAGCAGGCGGCTAGCCGCGGCGACCCAAAGGTTGACGCCTCCAAACTGAATCTAGCTGGGACCGTTGCGCCATCCATTGCCACAGTGGGACAGAATCCCAAGGAATAGGGTGTTTGAATTTAAGGGGGAACACCACTGTAAATTTTTCGGAAAATTGATTTTTTTTTTATTGGCTTAAAAAATGCTTTGAACCTTCTAGAATATGGGGAAAACTGTATTAGTTGAAATAAATTTGTTTCCTTGAAATTTCGAGCTCCTCCCCAAGCGCGTCGGACTGCATCGAAACGACCTACCGGCGTTAAATTAATCCCTGCTGGGAAGGTACAACCTAATGTCCTACCTTTTGATTTCTAACATCTCTAATACCTACACAACGGATGTTGTTAGAAAGTTTTTATGTTCCGTTAGAAGCATTTCCAAATAAAAGTATGTTAGCGGCAACGTATTTTTTAGGGTCGTCAAAGGCCCACTACTTTAAACGCGTTTTTGTCGAAACACGATTTTTCAACACGGCACGCAGCATAACTCCAACAATTTTCATTCTTTTCATTCGAAATTTTAACTATATCTTTAAAATAACATTTTGAAGAGAAATACGTACGGTATTTTCGATAAGTTAATTTAAACATTACTTATTAACAAATGATTGCCCTCTTTTTATAGAAAATTGAACGTTTTTCATTCAAATGCTCACCAATCACACAAAAATCAATATTTTTAAAATCCCCTACGTATTTCTCTAGCTATAAACATGTAGATTTAAGTCATATTTTTTTTTTTAAATTCAAATTTGCACCAGCTACACTGCGTGCCGCAAAGCGCTAAAACTTCAACATGCCTCACGATAATGGCTTCAGTGCCGCCATTTTGTAATATTTCTCAATAACTTTTTTTTTTTTTAATAACAAAATATGTGCTTAATAACTTCCTCCAGTATAGTTATTCTATTACCTGTCCTTCCATCCAAGAAAAATTGCCAAAAAAACGCTATTTTTCAAGCTGTTACAGTGGTGTTCCCCTTTAAGGTGGTTGAGCGCACTGGATTAAGTTGAAGTTAGGTTGACGGTAAGAATGGTATAGCCGAAATACAGCACTTGCACTGATAATAGTTTGTCTGTTTATTAAAATCACGCGCGGTGAGAATAAATGTATGTGAACAAGTTAAATGAGTACAAAACACACGCGGTGAATAAAAGGCGATGAGGCATGAACCACTGAGCACGTGGTGAGCCTCGTGGAAACCGACGCACGCGATACGATTTTCACATGAGAGAATTTCACGATCTATACAACTATATGAGCCACGCGACAATAAAGCGATGTGTGAGATGAGCTTGAGCAAATATGAACAAGATATGAATAGATGCGCACAAAGTTAAAGATAAATTCAGCCAGCAATAAAAGCGTACTTCTCTAAACACAATATGAACGATAATGAAATCAAGATGGATGAATACTTCCGGTACGCGGCGCACAGTGGAGTATTCGGCCTGAAAAGCTGGCCAAAATTCTAGATATGGCGTCAATAATTGCAGAAAATTGGCCAAAATTATTTTTTGTTGTTTAATGAAAAACAGAAATACTTTATTGATCTCAAAAAATATATTTGTGTCACAATAAAATAATTCGAGATCAATCAGATGATGATGTCCACGGCTAGCCGTGGAGTATTTGGCCCTAAAAGCTGGGGAAAATTATTTGTTTCGTTTAAATGCAGCCAAATGTAGTTAGAAGTGACGCAACGTAATTATTTCATAGAATTTTACAAAAATATGCACAGGACCTAAAAAAAATTAGAAATAAGTTGATTTATTTACAAGATTTATTTTATTGTGTCATTCCTCGTATTGAGATTTTCGTATTCTGAGTTACATATGTGTCAAGAAATACAATGGTTTCATGTGAGGATATAGTGTGATCATTTAATACAGTTAAGAATAAAACATAATGTTTGAGTTTATGTCACATCTGTTGGTTTTATACGTTTATTGGCATTACATGTCTTACTGTAAGGTTCTGGGATTTGCAGACGTTTATGGGTGTTAGTACTTAAGCAGATGCATAAAATATTTATAAAATGAATTATGGTTTAGACACTACACATGATCAGTAAACCATCAACAACGACCAGTGCGTATAGTAATAATAAACTGGTGTAAAAGTGCAGTTAGCAGTGGACAAGGCGAACGCAACGCGACATGCCATGTGATTGCTCAGTGCGTTGCGACAAAGAAAATGCTGGGAAAACCAAAATGACACGAATAGGCAGCCAATCTTTTTTCTATTGTAAAGAAAAACCTTTACTCAATTTAATGACACCAAAAGAAACACTCGATCTCACACCTAAATATAACAAAATCATTAATGAAATGTTCGAACTGTAATATACCTCACTGAATTATTCGTCATTTTCAAACATCAATAATCACAAACAGATAGGTAATAAGACAGTAAATATCATCTGAAAGTATAGTACATATCTACATGAACGGCTTCTGTAAGAAAAAAATTGACATAATTTGTTTACGACATACAAAAATGACTTTAGCGAACGGTGTTTCAGAGACTGATCAAGAGAGAAACGTGTATTATGAAAACTCTTCACTTCTAATAAATAATAACTCTTTACGAGTGAATAAATGAAAAACACAATATTGCCACATTGTTCTTCATACATTCAACTATATCAGGAAAAAAAATTTATCAGTTTGGACAAAATTTTTCAAATCGACTTTTGGTCAGCTTTTAGGGCCAAATACTCCACTGTGCGGTAGAGCTGTTCGAGTACTCGAAAGAATCGAGTCGAGCCAAGCTCGGCTCGAAAAACCGAGCCGAGCCGGGACCCGAACGGATCCGAGTAACCCGAATGTTTCGAGTAGCTCGATTCTTTCGGGTAGCTCGATTTTTTCGGGTAACTCGATTCTTTCGGGTAGCTCGATTTTTTCGGGTAGCTCGATTTTTTTCGGGTAGCTCGATTTTTTCGGAAAGCTCGATTCTTTCGAGTAGATAAAAAACGAAGCGATCTGAACATTGCGTAAGACAGCGGTGGCCACATCGGGCCATTTGGGAGCAAGGTCCCCATTATGTTTACCGTAGCCGCGTGGAAGGGGAGCTGGAAGCCAATGGTAACGTGGGCGCGCCACGGATAGGGAAAACTGTAGTAGTGTGTGGTGCAACCTCATGCCCGTACGATAGGCTTGAATGACTGGGAATCTTGGGGGCCCCAGTGATCGTTGGCACTTGGGCTCCTAAGAGGGCCAGTTATTTCAGCCTAGGGGTACGAGCCTGCACCGCACGCTACTACTTACACTCTTACAGTCTTCCCTATCCGTGGCGCGCCCACGTTACCATTGGCTTCCAGCACCCCTTCCACGCGGCTACGGTAAACATAATGGGGACCTTGCTCCCAAATGGCCCGATGTGGCCACCGCTGGCGTAAGACGACGGCGACAACGACGGTACCGTTTAGAAGATGGAATTCAGAGTTGTCTTTTTGACACTTTGAGGCTGCGTATCTCCTAAACGGCTGGTCCTACGTCGTTTTTGACGAAATTTCGAAAGAAAACTCAACCAAAGAAAGATATAATCTCCTCCTTTCAAAACGTCCCATGTACTTTAAGCAAGCAGACTGCCCGGCATTGTCGGGTTGCGCGGAATACGTTCGAACTGTTGGAAAAAATCGAGCTATCCGAAAGAATCGAGCTACCCGAAAAAAATCGAGCTACCCGAAAGAATCGAGCTACCCGAAAGAATCGAGCTACCCGTAAGAATCGAGCTACCCGAAAAAAATCGAGCTACCCGAAAGAATCGAGCTACTCGAAACATTCGGGTTACTCGGATCCGTTCGGGTCCCGGCTCGGCTCGAAAAATCGAGTCCCGCTCGGTTCGCATTTCAAGCTACTCGAATGTTTCGAGTACTCGAACAGCTCTACTGTGCGGCGTCTCGAACCTTCTGGAGTATCGACCGACGCACAGTGTTTTGCGTAATGGACAAAAGTCAAGAATCCGAAGTGTATGATCAACAAATTCTAGCATCTTAAAATGTTAATAAAGGAACGTTACCCATAACTTCTGCTGAATTTACTAATTTTTTGTCAAAACTGATACTAGAAATTCATTACAAATTTCGGTGCATTTTTGCAAACACGTGCCATTGGCAGAATGTTTATGCTTTTCATTTGATTTTTATAAGTTGTATTTAATACTGTCATACCTTTAAACCTGCTGAGTCAGTTTTTTACAATACTAACAATTTGTACTAATTATTTATGTTAAATGTTTATCAACTGCGAGGGGGACATTAAAAAAAAACACCAAAAAATACCTCCGTGATTTTTTGTATATTAATTTAGGGATCATTAAACTTTATAGTAACGTCAATTTCAACTAAACGAATTTGCACGAAACAGAAAAAATAGCCAAAATCTTTATTAAAACGTTCACCGCTCCGGCCCTTAGCGTAGTTGTTGGGGCTCCTCTCGTGCGTCCCGCGAAGGCATAAGACACTTATGTGAATCTACACATCCGATATGCTTTTTCCAATTGTTTATACGCTATCTACCATGACTTTTCCATCCTGGTTGTTGTCTTCAGTTTTAAAATAGCAGCTAAACGCGATACACGCGATAAAAATAATTTGATAAAAAAATGTTTCGAACAAAAGTTAGTTAGTATTCAGTTGAAAACAAATTACAACAGTAAATATTAATATAAAACTTTTTATTCACTGAAAAATCAAGATCGCCTTAATTTTTTTAATGGAGCTGTGTATTTTTTTATACACCAATCGATGCATTTTTGTATTCTCTTTAAAAAACTATTAAGGTACTTCGGACGAAAACTGATTAGTTCAGAAGTTATGAGTTTTGTCTCGAATGCCCATATACGCGAAAGACTGTGCGACGTGGGGAAATCTGATTGGTGGATTGATTGTCGCTGAGTTATGATTGGCCAACCGATTGTAGATCAGCCTCGCGTTCCGCCGCCCAGGAGGTGCTGCGGTGAGCTTGGGTGCGGTGATGAGAAGAACTAGATCAGGCTTGGGAATTAAGTGAACGCAACGGTCGATTTTCAGAGGCAACGCCTCTTTTCTCCCGCCGCGCGTCTTGGCCCCCGCGGCGCACAGTGGGGCAAAGTGACGAAGTTTGTGTCAAAATCAAAGAACTTTTGATAGAAATGAGATAGAGCGATGAGGGAAAATTAAAGAAATTATGGTACGAACGTTTGTTAACTTTGAAAATCTGTGATAAACTTGAAATATTACAACAAAATTGTGATTTATCCATTACCATGTACGGTTAGATTTTTTTCTTGACATGTGGTACATCATTTCCTGTAGATTTTGTCACGCTGATTTCAAATCCGTTCGCAAAATTTAGCTACTACCTCAAGATTTTGGAAAAAATCGATTTCAAGGTTAATACAGATTTTCAAAGATAAAAAACGTTCGTACCATAATTTCTTTAATTTTCCCTTATTCTGCAATCTTTCAGCTTTAAGTTAAAAAAAATCATCGCTCTATCTCATTTCTATCAAAAGTTCTTTGATTTTGACACAAACTTCGTCACTTTGCCCCACTGTGCGGCGGCCTAGGTGCTTGGAGCGCCTCAGGCCCGTACCACGTAAAGAAAAACGCATCGACAATCGTGCTCTCTAGGACGATGTGGAAACCTATTGATACAATGTCACCCTAATACGCCACGCGCGGTTCACGTGGTACGGGCCTGAAGCGCTCCTAGCTGCTCGGCCGTCGGGTTGGTCAAGACGCGAGGCGGCAGAAAGGAGGCGTTGCCTCTGAAAATCGGCCGCTGCGTTCACTTAACACTTTGCATGCGGGCGATATTTTCCACGCTCCTGGATGTGTAGCGGGGAATTACAATCTTTTCGCGTGCGAAGATCGGCAGAAGTTCATTGGCTGGTGAGTTTCGGGAGGGGCATTCTTCCAACAATCGTTGACCTGCCTCGGTGGTCCTTTTCTCGAGCCAGAAGTGGCGGGGTTAACGCCAAGCTCCTGACGGGCGGTGCAGTCCACCACTAGCTCCGTCTGAACCTCTGTTTGGTACGTTGTAGTACGTAGATGTGGCCGATTCCGCCAGCAACAAAAATACATGTGCCCTGTCTTTATGAATGTGCACCAATCGGTAACAAAAACCAATCGTCGTAGCAGCGGCCTGCCCCGCTTGCAAGGAGCGGTCCCACCACGCAGCGATTACAGTTTCCCGCTTTCAACGTTTGGTCTGTTGCGGACTGTGATCTCAGAGTCCCGCATGCAAAGTATTAATTCCCAAGCCTGAACTAGATGATTCTCAAACATAGGGAACTTAGTCGAAATCCAAAAGTTTATCCAAATTTTTCAATATTTATAAATACAATACGACGCCTTGTTCGTAATTTCGTTGTTGTTGATTTTCAACATATTGTGTCACGTAAAATAACGCAGACAAAAGCGATTACGGATGTATGAGCGTGCGGCGATTTCTCTATACCATTGAAAAGATCTCGCCAAAACGAATCGATTGATACCATTTTTAACTTCGAAATCAGATGAGATCATCTGGAAAAATGCCATCAAAGTTCGAAGAGAGGCATTCTCCTCCGTGCATTTGTATTTGTTCGGGACTACTGTTCATGAGTGCATGATATATAAAGAGTAGACAAGTTCTGCGTGTTTTCTTACCTTAGTGGTACTCCTATTTGTATCAAATTAACTTCAGTATGATCATTTCTCTCTGTGATTTCAATGGTGACATCACTAAAATGACCGACGGGCCACTGTTTACAGCGCCATCTTTGGACGATCTTTGTGGGAGTAATTTCAATGAACTCGCCATGTATATTACCACCAAATAACTCGAATTTTCCTCCCGTCTTTGGTTCGAGTATGACTGGCCCTTTTGTAAACGCCTGAACCATCTGTAACAAAAGTATTACCTACTAGTAATTACAACTATTTAGTTATTTTATCCACAAACTGCAATCAATGTTATTTCTCTCTTGTTTAAACATAACTGACAATCTTCTATTCTTTATTTCTGACTTATCATTCTCCTGGTTAAGGGGGGAGCCTGGTGTAACTAGCTGGAAATCGAGGCATTTTTCGAGATTTTTTTTTAAAGAAAGTATTTAATCGATCTTTGTGAAACATTCGGGATATTGTATTAATAGGTTAAGGTAGATAAAAAAAAATTTATTAAAAAAGAGCGGCAAATAACAAAGTTATAAGGGTTTATGCCCAGTCCATTGGCGACGCAATTGTTGCACTGCGGGCAACGTAGCGTCTTTTGGTTTCATGTGAAACCAAAAATCGAACAATTTTCATTTAGTTTATGAGTGTACGTACAGATCAAACAAATTTATAACTTAAAAGATGCAAAATTGACCAAATGGCGGCCTCTTGAATAAAAAGTTCACTTTTTCCATCGAAATTTTGCCTTAAATGTGTAAAAAAAAGTTATTTATTTAAACAATATCATTGTACTAATAACTTAGTGCTATGAAGAAAATGTTCACAAATATCCGTGCACAAGGCCAAGTCGATTGGTTGAATATTTTGTGAGTTACATTGCCCGCAAAGTGTAAAACTGTTGTTTCGAGAAAAACACATTTCAAGTTTTCTCGTAACCTGGCGCTCCGTAGCAAAATCGGCTATATCCGCTTTAATTTTTCGAATTTCGTTTTGCGGCTTTTGGAACATATTGTCGTGATGTTCAACTTTTGATTTATGCAACAAAAAAAAATCGATTTCTTCAACCCGCTACACCAGGCTCCCCCCTTAAAGCACTAACACAGACCAGGTATAGAATAGACGTTTCTCGATTTTGAGGCTCCGAAGCCCCATTACGACTTCCGTGTCGCATCCAACGTTAACGGCTAAGGATGAAATAACAGTGCAGGGCTATAAGCGGTAGGAATGCAAGTTATAATACCGGTGAGAATTTAAATACTGGGTGTCCCATTGTCAAATTAATACAGCATTTTTAAAAGGCAAATAAAAGTTTCTTCGTTTGTTTATCAATCAGCAACTCTACAGACCCGAACAACGGAGAAGCATTGTATCTCTCTCTGCAATTTTATAATTCCCTAATAAATTATTTGCGGAAGTGGGTTTATATTAATTTTTTCAACTTTTCAATTTTTTCAACCGTATACCCAGGATACTCTGTGTACAGAGATACACTTTTATTTATCATTTTGAGCACTTCCTATAATAACTAATTAAAAAATGATTAATAAATTATGGTAATCTTATGAGATGTCTCGTATCAAGCAGCAGAGTAGTGGTGGGCCCATGCCTACATATATGTGTAACTCTACACAATCAAGTCGTTCCGAAATCTTTAATAATTTTTCCTGATCAAAGAGTTCTTTTGGGTCATATGACTTCTTTCAGACATTTTCCCTTTTCAACGCGTAGAATACGTTGATGTAAAAAAAATTGTTAAATTTGTCGAAAAGCTATCTCCTCACCGATTTCAATGACCTTGACATATGTTATCAAAAACATATGAAAAACTTTCGGCATAATATATTGAAATCTGTTTCATAGTCGACGGTAGCGAACCGATGTAGTATGTATTAAACTCGATAATTCTAGTGTTAAGTAAAGTTTTTGCGAATATTTCGTAAACCAAAGCCGACCGCCAAAAAGTTTAAAGGGAAATGTTGTTCAGAATGATGACAAGTAGCATGTTTCATTTTTTCTACGTGCAGTTGTCCGTTGAAAAAATTATAAAAAAAAATTTAAAAACAAACTTTTATTAAAATGTACTAAAAAAGGAAAAAATAATTTTGATACTAGCCTAAATGACTGCCTTATATGGCCAACTCATATGGCCAACAATAAAAGCGTGGGGTGCATTCTTAATACGCTGAAATGAATATTTCACCCTCGATTGCGGGGCGCCGCACAGTGGGCCGGATTCACTTATATTGCGCCATTTGGGTCTTTCTTTTAACACATCAGAATGACATTGATACCAAAAAATAGGAAAAAATTATTCCTTTCTAATGATGTATATTGTATAATATAATATTTTTGACATTTATTTATTTTTCATTTTTTTAAACAAAATTTTGAAAAAAAAATTTGAAAACTATTCATTTGGTACTTTATTTAATGCCCTTTTCAGTGATTATAGGGAATGTTGGGGAAACTTTTCGTTTTCAAGTTATAAGGAAAATTCGAAAAATAAAGGAATGCGGTCAAATATCGTTTCGTTTAAATTGAAGGCGAATCCTTTGCGCTAAACATCATCTTCTATTAGTAATTAATGTAAACAATTTATTAAAAAATAATTCTGAAAACAGTCAGTAAAATTGCGACATTTCTTAAAATTGACAACGAATATCTTTCAAGTCCCAACGAGTCCCGTATTTTTACAAGGGGGAATCTTTTCAGTGCACCTTCCTCTATACAATCACGCAAGAAACACTTCCACCTTCGTCCGGTTTCGAGAAATATTTCGGTTTGAACTCATCAGCGTCGCGTCCTTTTCTTCACGTTCATGCGATGACATGTTTTTATAACACTTGAGTCCTACAAAATATCATAATGAAATTGGAACTGAAAATTAAAAAAATAATTCTCTTTCAATGATATAGAACGTAATATGTACCAGTAAAGCACGGGCGTCCCTTCTTTCATTGGAGTATAAGTTCTGCAGCTTCTGGGTCTAATGTTTTCGGTTTTTTGTTGCTCGATTTTGTTCTTGCGGTAGACATGTATGGATCTGACGTTAAAAGCAACCTGAAAAATGTATCTTCGTTTGTGGCGATCCTTGAACTTTTCCTGCTATTTCTATTTCTATATTTTTTTAAATCATTGTGTCTCGTTTCCAGTGCCTCTTCAGATAACTGACCGATCGGAAGTAGTGCATTTTTCACTATATCTGCTCCATGGATGAGTAATTTATGCAAAAATACAGGACCAAGTCGAAGGCTTATGTACATCATAGCATAAACACTTCAAGTGCCGATAACCTAAACAATTCCTTCGAAGAAGGATGCAACGCATGAACGTGAAGAAAAGGACGCGACGCTGATGAGTTCAAACCGAAATATTTCTCGAAACCGGACGAAGGTGGAAGTGTTTCTTGCGTGATTGTATAGAGGAAGGTGCACTGAAAAGATTCCCTCTTGTAAAAATACGGGACTCGTTGGGACTTGAAAGATATTCGTTGTCAATTTTAAGAAATGTCGCAATTTTACTGACTGTTTTCAGAATTATTTTTTAATAAATTGTTTACATTAATTACTAATAGAAGATGATGTTTAGCGCAAAGGATTCGCCTTCAATTTAAAAGAAACGATATTTGACCGCATTCATTTATTTTTCGACTTTTCCTTATAACTTGAAAACGAGAAGTTTCCCCAACATTCCCTATAATCACTGAAAAGGGCATTAAATAAAGTACCAAATGAATAGTTTTCAAATTTTTTTTCAAAATTTTGTTTAAAAAAATGAAAAATAAATAAATAAATAAATGTCAAAAATATTATATTATACATCATTAGAAAGGAATAATTTTTTCCTATTTTTTGGTATTGTTACGTCCCGAAACTTCAAAATTTTTAAAATCATTGATCAATTGTGCTTTTCCTTTGTCGGTGGGCAGAGTGCTTCGACAACGCTTAGCGTTCTGGGAAATCCCTAATCAAGCGCACTTCTGCTTACTGTATTTTATCTATGAAAACGGATACTCGGTACTAGGAACGTCGTCGTCGCCGCGACGTTTGGTCGCTGCGCTGTACCCTGAACGTGGGACTGTGCTGAGGCATCAGCGTAGTTCTCAGTAGTTCGGTCAAAATGAGCAGTGGTTCTCATACCTCGCGACACTGATTAAATGTAAGCGGCGGGGGTGTGTCTTGACAATGCATCTAGCATTCTGGTTTAACCTAATCGAGCGCATCTCCGACCGTCGAATCGTCGCATCGAGGAAAAGGAGTGATCTGCGTGTGAGAAGCGTGAGGATGAGAGTCACCCTGTTCTACACCGGTAGCGCATTGGCGAAAAGTATGGAAGAATGAGAATGAGAACATCTAATGAAATCATGCGACGGTTACTGGGGCATGATTGGGACTGCAGCGTCAGCTTTTCTGAGCGGGCCTCGCGGCCGGACGCTCTCGGGGGCGCGAAGCTGAAGTCACTCTTTGTCGTACAGTCGCGGAGAGCGTGACGAGTGTCCGTGGATAGTAATTTCTTTTTCTTTACATTAAATTCCGTTTCGAGCCAGAGATTCATAAATTTTAGTGAATGGACTCATCTCCCCACGTTAAATAGTGTTTTAACTCCCTTGCATTTCAATTTTATATATCTGCGTTTTACATTCGCTTAAAAACCTTGCTTAATATCCTGTATTGCGTTGGGATCAACCTTCTGTTAGATCTCATCCCCTTTTGTGCTTTGAGTTATTTTATTTATCATTTTTAAATTGTTATCGCAAGTATTGTGAGTGTGAGTGTGATTTTCTTATTCTCAGGCATAGAACAGGTGTCTTATTAAAGCATAACAAAAAGGAATTTCAAACGTTGTAAAAATTTAAACGTTATAGCGGGTGAGTGCGCATTTCTTTTCCTTAAAACATTGTAATCGAAATAACGATTGGCGAGCGTAAACTCATGTAAAAGAAATATTATTCATTGTTCTATTGCCAATTGGTGAATGCAGAGGTAACGGAGAGTCAATATTGGCTCTAGCCAATATTTTGGGATTTCCCTTGGCTCTTTAGTCTTCTTAACGCCAAGAAAAGAAGCAAAATAAAAATATAATTATTCACACTTGAACCTTACATTTGAGCAGAAGTTATTTAATGGTGAACTAACTAAATCCTCACAATAACCCAGTGCGGGGCCTGTATAGGACTAGATCTTGGATTCCCGATACCAAACAGAATTCTTTAAATTCTTAAATAATAATTTGTACTGTAACGCGCATAACATCCTTCCGATTAGACTGATTTAGACACTAATTACTCGGACTCCACGCCTACCTCGTAACCGCGTTACAGTATCAATGTCATTCCGATGTGTTAAAAAAAAGACATAAATGGCGCAACATAAGTGAATCCGGCCCACTGTGCGCCGACCTCGAATCGTTGCGGTCGATCGAGGATTCATACCTGTTTCAGAAATAAAATAGTACTTTATTCTTTATCGTATCGATATTCAAGTGACGCCGATGGATTCCTTATGTTTTTTCAATGAAAATCATACCAAATTTCATGTAAATCGGACTATTAGTTACGATGTCAACTTGAAATGATGTAAACCAATTTGTCATGGAATTTCCTTCATTATGGTCCGAATTACGTCGTTCTTTGTGTTATTTTCATCGGCCAAATATAAGGAATCGATTGACGTCGTTTTTGCAAATATCTGATGAGAAATGCGGAAAAATTGGACATTTCTCACTTAATGGTATTCCAACACCTTCGAGGGTCGAAAGCCATAAAATTTTGTGAGGCACCACGGGAGGGTGACCTCGCCACGGAGTACCAGGCGGTATCTAGAGACGCGGTAGCGTCTCGACGCCAAAGTAGTTAGGCTATGCCGATTCTGGCTCAAGTGGAGGCGAGGGGGTGAGGCGGGGCGGGGGGAGGTACCGCGCTCTTCCGCGAGAGGGGCGAGGGGGTGAGGTGGGTACCGAGTTCGTAGGTGAGGGGGATGACGTCAGAGGGGAGGGGGATTCCAAGATGGCGTCGACCGAGTTCGTGGGTGAGGGGGATGACGTCACAGGGGAGGGGGATTTTCAAAATTTTCAAAATGGCGTCGCGCGGGCAGGTCGAGTTCGTGGGCGAGGGGGATGACGTCACGGGGGAGGGGGAGGATTTTCAAATTTTCAAAATGGCGTCGCGCGCATTTCGTGTTGGCGCCACCTACTGGACGTTTAAGGTACTTTGGGCCCGCGTCGGTATTTGGGCCCGTCTTGGTAAATTTTCCAGGTTTTCCATACATTTCAGGTTGGCGCCACCTACTGGACGTTTAAGGTACTTTGGGCCCGCGTCGGTATTTGGGCCCGTCTTGGCAAATTTTCCAGGTTTTTCATACATTTCGGGTTGGCGCCACCTATTGTACGTTTAAGGTACTTTGGGTCCGCCATGGTAAATTTTCCAAGGTTTTCATACGTTTCGTGTTGACGTCACCTGTTGCATGTCTAAGGTATATTTAGGTCGCCGCCGCGCAATCTCCGTACGTGTGCGGGGGTCGGTGCGCAGGCGCGACCGCGACCGATTCGTGGAAAGTCAAATCGCGTTTTCGATGATGATTTCTGAGAAAGAGGGTGGACCATGATTTCTGAGAAAAGATAAGGAAATATTTGAATCGTGGGACCGATACAGCACACGTGCAATGATATAAACATAGAGCGATAATTATTATAAATCAATCATCGCGATAGCCCATGGAATAAACATTGCACAGCGACATGCAGTGTGTTTACATCTGAACAGGATCGAACACGTTTCGGGCGCCTACGTGCACACTCTTCGTGCCGTGTGTTTATGTTTAAATCGTGGGACCGATGCAGCCCACGTGCAATGATGTATACATATAGCGATAATTATTGTAAATCAATCGGTGCGATAGCCCTTGGAATAAACACGACATTGCATTCCACGATAATTTCTGAGAAAGAGGGTGTGTTTGTATATATATATCTGAGCATTGACTTTTCCCAAGACTAGGACCTCTAAGAAGTACCCTCGAGAAAACGCAATGTCCCCGAAACAATAAATTAGGCGTTCCTTTCACGCGAGCAGCTAAGCGATAATTATTCGGGGTAGAGTTCCAAGTATTTTCACGATCGAGAACAGGGCGACGTTTCAAGCACCCTTCTCGAGGGTCTGCAAGTCAAGCGTCGTGGGAGCGTGTAAGGGCGAAAAGAATTCGTACATAGACTTTCACACCGAAGTCCATAGAGTACACATAACATTGCACCGCGCGATACCGCGTGTTTATATCTGATTCGTGGGAGTAGTATACAGCGAACGTGTAAGGGTGGGGAAAAATTTGAGGATACGTTCGAACTGCAGCTGACGTCAACATAGTTCGATGGCGTTTTAAGAATCACGGCTAGGATAGGTGACTAGTATATTAAATCCTGCAGTCGCTCGGTGAAGATCGTGAAATACGTTACGTGTGCATAAGTATCGCGAGATATGGATTTTTTCGTGAATTCGTACGAATTGTTGCGGGGGATGATTCCACTGCTGCGTACCGAAGAACAGTGCTACGAATGGTTTATATCATGTGACGAGTATTTACGCGTCTACCGCGAACATTTTAAGACTCTAAAAGTATCGGAATCGAAACAACAACAACGGTTGACATTATTTATTAGTAGTATGGAAATATTGCAAACGTGTGTTCGAAGTAAACAAGCATGCATAGTCGCTGAATTGGACGCGCGAGATGCATTACTCGTGTCATCATCTTCCGACGACTACGATAACGATGGTAGGGTGAACTATTTATCGACGTTGCTGCAGTTAGATGACGAATCACTGGCGATCGAGCGACATAAGATTCGTAGTGTGTTAAGCGCACCGACATTATCCGAGACGTCATGGATCAGCATCTTTCGACATGGATTTATGAAATTGTCGCGTGAACATCGTCAATTGTTACGTTATATCGCGCGACACAGTACTGCGGGTAAATGTACATTATATTGCATCGTTGGAGATAAGGACGTGCACCTTAAACGTACGGAGTACACTACCGCGATCGTGTGTACACCATTGACGCTTCTACATGACATCGAGAACGGAATGGTCAAAGTACTGGAAGTATTGAGTCCAGACAAAACAACAATTTCAGTGAATAGGTTTTTATGTGTGGAATTGAAACGATATTTGGAGGAGCATACGGATCTACCGCGAAACTCGAAGCTCGTCCTTGTACCGCTGAGATTCCGATTTCCGCATATCGAGTATAATCGCATCACCTGGAAAAGCCGCATCATGAAATCAGATGAAATCGAAGATCTCTGGGAAGTTAATTATTTGTGAAGAAGTGAATTCTTTGTGAATAAGCAAACATGGAGGGGTTCATGGACACGTACAGGGTTTTGTCCCAGATGTCTAAGCTTTTACGCTCTATTGTGGAATTCCGAGATTGGGTGGATCATTGCGACACGTGCCTGCAGCTCATCGTCCAGTACCAGAGCAGCGGAGGAATGTCAGTGGCCGCGAAACAACGCCTAGTGTCGCTGATCACGCGAATCAAGACATTGCGCGCGATCGTGCGGGAAAAGTTTTCGCGAGTCGGTTGCGGTGTTTCGGGCCGATCGACTGCACCCAAAGTCGTATGGGAAGACGTGGAATCGGCGTTTATAGGCCGTATTTCAACCGGTGCGGTTATCAACGTGGGACACGTCGATCCGCGTCGATTTTTAGAGGGTGCTCGGAGAATTGTGATTTCGCGCGTCACGGACGCTATCACGGCACATAAGAGCGTGTCTGTGAATACGAACTTTAACGCGGAGTTTATGTTGGGTGAGAATACGGAGATGAAAAGTTTCGGTACGCGAAATCGAGTACTGTTCATGACTTCGAACGTTCGCGAGTGGTACTCGAAGCACGTGGTCGCTCCCACGCTAGTGATGCTCGAGGAGTTTCAAGATCGCGACAGTGGATGGACCTTAAGGGCAGTGCTAAATATTCTAGTGAATATTAATAAGCATAATCCACTTCGAGGCGGTTGCAACGTACCGCTTCCGCGCGCCGTCGTCCTGAAGAAAGCGGTGGTGAACATAAAGAACAGAGACAATGCGTGTTTCTTGTGGGCTGTCGTTGCCAGTTTGTACCCTGTTGCTGCGAATAGTGATAGGATCGCATCGTACCATCACTACTTGGATGTGTTTCGTACGGGCGATATGACTCTACCCGTAACGTTGGACCAGCTGACAAAGTTCGAGAGGATGAACGACGTGTCGGTGAACGTGTTCGCGTGGTCCGACGGAAGCTGCGCACCTCTGCGTTTGACCGAGGATAAGCGAGAGAGGCACGCGAACCTCCTACTGGTGCAGGACCCCAACGAGCCTCAACGTTATCATTTCGCGTGCATTCGCAGCATGTCGAGACTGATTTCGAAGCAGCTCGGCAATCACGGACATCAAGTATTCGTTTGCGAAAGGTGAGTAAAATATGGTATATTTCGATCGATGTGTTATTTATTTATTTATTTATTTCAACATGAACGGGAAATACCCATTTATACACGGAGATGATAAGAAAGACGCACAGTAGAGACACCTCATATACAACAGCATTTACAACTGCAGCCAAACCAAAGCAGAAGAAACAATGTGAAAAGTGACACAAAACAAAGAACCATAACGGACTATAGATATAAAAAATAAAATATACAGTATAACTATAGATTTACAAAATCTAGAATATAAAAATATAAAATTTATAAAAATATAACGGATATAAAGAAACATACAGACATAAAATTTTGAAGTACAGCGTAGGAGTAGAATCCTATGTAACATTATTCGACATTGCTCTATAGACACTAGCTTTAAACACGGGAAGTGACCCATGGAACATATCGATCTCAGTCCTAAATTGGTTGGCTAAGTTAGTAATCCTATAAAAAGGGTCGGCATGACCAAACCTGGAAGTGTAGAGAGGAGGTCTGAATAGTTCGGCATGTCTAGTGGGTCTACTAGGGACATTGAAGTCAATCAGCCCTATTACATATTGATTACACACCAAGCCATTGATAATATTAAATAAGAAGGATAGGTCAGTCACTGTCCTCCTACACTCCAGTGTTCGGATGCCGATCATACGCATAATGGGTCCATAATCATGATCGAAACGGGGCAAGGGTTGTCTCATTTTATAAGCCAGAAAACGCAAGAAACGATGCTGCACCCTTTCCAGAAGAGCATTATTCTTGGCTGTTTTCGGAGACCAAATAACAGAGGCATATTCCAGATGAGGAAGCACCAACGCATTATACAAATGGAGGAAAGTTTTCGGATTTTTGAAACCAGAACAAGATCTCCGTATAAAACCCATAATTTTGTTAGCCCTGGCCGATATAACGCGCGCGTGCTCATCAAATGACAAGGCGGAGTCAACAATGACTCCTAAATCCCGAGCTGAAGAAACCGTAGAAAGAACACTACCCGATATCGCATAGGGATAGGTAGCCGGGTTCTTACCACGCGAGAATCTCATGACATAACATTTACCAATGTTCAAGTCCATATGGTTTGATACACACCATTCACCCAATCTATCAAGGTCGGACTGGAGATCCAAAGAGTCAGCGTAGTTTTCTATTGATTTAAAGATCTTGAGATCATCCGCATAAAGCAAGAAACCGCTATTGCGAAAGGAGCCACCGATGTCATTGATAAATAACAAAAAGAGCAACGGTCCAAGATGGGATCCCTGCGGAACTCCAGATGTGACATACACCTTCCTGGATAACTTATCACCAACCTTGACCCTTAGAGACCGGCCCGTAACATATGAGTACAGCCAGCTCAGCATCTCACCTCTGATACCCATATTCTCAAGTTTATCAATAAGTAGGTAAATATTCACTCTATCAAAAGCCTTAGAGAAATCCGTATAGATAGCATCCACCTGCAGTTTCTTTTCCATTTCTCTAGATACAAAGTTACAAAAAACAGCTAGATTACTACACGTGGATATGCCAGCCAAAAAACCATGCTGCTCACAAATCACAGACTGAGACGCAAGGGCATAGATCTTTTTTGTGACAAGACCCTCAAAAATTTTTCCCATAATAGTAAGTAGAGAAATAGGCCTATAGTTAGTAATATCAGACTTGTCACCAGCCTTGAATACCGGAGAAATGATGCTTCCTTTCCATTTAGCTGGGAAGCGACCACTAGATAAGGACTGATTAAAGATCATCCATAGAGGCCTACCTATAATGAACTTGCTTTGTTTGAAGAAAAGCGGAGGGATGCCATCCTCGCCCGGACTCTTATTTACGTCAAGGTCGTCTATCCCTGAAAGAATCTCCCCAATGTCAATAGTAAGACAGTCCAGATCCAACGTGGCTCGAGAGCAGGAGTTGAATGAGTAATCCACATTTGGTGCGGAATAAACCGACTCAAAATAAGCAGCAAACATATCCGCTATTCGAGATCTACACGACGTGGTTGTACCACCGAAATGCATCGAGTTTGGTATACCAACAGCTGCCCGTTTTGTATTCACGAACTTCCAGAAAGCTTTTATATTACGTGGAATACAATCCTCCGTGTGAACAATATAATTATTATAACAAGCTGCGGCTACTTGCTTACAAGCAGACCTCAAGTTACTAAAAATCAGATAGTCCTGATAGTTATTGTGTCTCTTGAAGTCCCGGTGAGCAGCCTTTTTCGCTACAGTTAGAGATATAAGTTCAGCGGAGAACCAGCACGGATAGTTAACAGATCGGGCCCGACGAAGTGGAACAAATGAGGCTATCACGTAGGAGATATGATCATATAAAAACTTTACAGCTTCGTCAAGTGGTAGATCTTTCATGGATACATCCCAGTCAACAGAGTTCAGGTGACACAGAATCTGCTCATAGTCGCCACGCCCAAAGTCATACCTTGGCGTTACAGGACTCCTGGGGGATAGCATGTATTGCAGTTTACAGTGGACAAGAAGACAAGGATGGTAGTGGTCAACAGGAAGGAGTGCATCAGGAGATAGGTCAACACGGATACCATATCAATGTTGGTGAGGATAAGGTCAAGGAAAGAGCCATGGTGATTTGGGTACAGGTTACATTGAAAAAGATTGTGAAGATGGCAAGTCTCCAAGATGTGATCCAGTACCAACTTGTCGACATTTGAAGCACGAACCGAGAGGGTAGGGATCGTACGATTCAAGGAGTCCGAGCTCCATAGAATATGGGAGGTATTATAGTCACCAACCAAAAGGATCTTATCCGAGGGGAATTGGAGAAGTACCTCATCAATACTGAGACTATGGTCAAGATACAACGATGGATTCGATGCAGGCGGGATGTATACAGCTCCCAACACAAAACCCTGCTGACCAGTGTTGATCCTAATAAACAGCTGCTCCACTCGGCTACAAGACACAACAACACCAGAGCAACGCAGATGTTTACCAACGGCAACTAATACACCTCCCCCCCCTCGAGCAGTTACTGGTAAGCGGGCTCCTATCAGATCTAAACACAGTATACTCCGATAAGCCTAGCTCTTCCGTATAAATACATTCGTTTAACCAGGTTTCGACAAGCACTATAACATCATAACAGACATTTAAACACGCAATCGCACACAAAAATTCATTAGTTTTAGTCCTCAGGCCTCGCACGTTCTGATAATAGATGACCAAATTCTCAGCTAGTTTTTTGTCTTCCTCGGATCTTCACCTCGGACAATCCTCGGGACACCTTTGATGTACCTTATAGTCATATTCTTATCCCCTTTCTCATGGAGACGCCTCAATCGATCCCGGAGTTGGTCCAAGTTAGCCCTCTGTTGACGCGTTCTGTCATCAGTTATTTTAAGAGGACCTTTGTATTTAAATTTATTGCTGAGAATTTTCTTCACAACCTCAGCAGATGAAAGTCGCACGCACAGTGGCCTAGAAGCGGATATCCCTGCCTTACCAAGCCTGTGCGTTTGGATGTTGCTATAATCAGCAGGGTATATACCGGTCAGCACAGATTTGGCGTTTGCCACATCCGACATAGCCCTCTGTTCCGGCAACTCGTTAGGAGACTCCGTCATCCCATGGATAATTATATTATGAGACTTAACCCTCCTTTCGTTGATTTCCGCGATAACATCCTCCGTCAAGAGGCCATCCGAGGAAATCCGATCCCCAGGAGATGAGAGATTACCCTCCAAAAGAGTTACCCTCTCCGCCAGCTCTGTGCAGGTGTTGCGAATGTCCTCAATATCAGCCTTCATACCGTCCAACACTTCACGTCTAAATATTGCCATCTCATTCCTTATGAGATCCCTGAAGTCTTCCAAAGTTGGATACGTAGGCCGTGGAGGAGCATCTGGCAAGAGTGAAGCCACCGACTCAATTTCCGGCTCCGTGGCAGGCTTGCATCTCAATAAACGGCCCTCCTGCCATGGGTGGGCGGTTCGAATAAGACACGAGGAACCTGGATGCGAATTAATGCCACAATCGTCACATGTAACCGGATATGCTACAGGGGCCTTACACCCCTTACACGAGAACTTGGCAGAAGACATTCCAAACGCAGCGATTTCAGCCACTTCACAACTCAAGATCTCACAACTTCACAAGTACCGAACGGATTTTTTAAAAACGGATTACCAATTTGGGGTGCAGTCTTAACACGTAAAATCAAGCATGTAAGAAACTGATTTACGAGCTGTTAATTGCCTTTAATCAGCTTATACCGGATCAACGCAACCGTTGACAATTCAAACTTTAATAGGATAACCGGAGCAAATGTAAACACGTGCGTTCACTACTGCCAACTGTTATTGATTATTATGTTGTATTATTAATACTATTATCGTTGCAGATGTCTCAGCTTCTTTCATTCGAACGTGCAATTGACGAAGCACAACGTGGACTGCCAACGTCTGAACGAGTGCGCCGTCGAATTGCCGTCCCTGAAGGATAAATGGTTGCAGTTCAAGAACTTTAAAAATAAGGAACGAGCGCCATTCATCATTTACGCGGACTTCGAATGTATGCTGGAGGACGTCGAGCCTGCGGAGCAGAGTCGGACGTATACATACCAGCAGCATAGAGCGTACAGCGTGGGATATTACATCCATTGTTCCACCGACGCGTCCCTGTGCCGTTATCGCGCGTATCGTCACGAATCCGAGTGCGTGAAGTGGTTCGTACAAGAACTTCGAGACTTTGCGGACATTGCGTATTCGTGGTTGCGGAACGCGAAACCGATGAACTCGTTAACGAAACACCAGTGGCAAAGTTTTAACGAAGCGATCGAGTGTCACGTGTGCGGACAACCTTTCGTCGAGGGGGATAAAAAAGTGCGCGACCATTGTCACTCGACGGGCGAGTACCGAGGCGCGGCCCACGTGTCGTGCAACTTACAGTTTCAACGATCGTACACGATACCGGTAGTGTTTCATAATTTATCAGGCTACGACGCGCATTTCGTGATTAAGGAGTTGGCGTCCGCGTTCGAAGGACAGATCGACCTGCTACCGGTAACGAAAGAGCGGTATATATCTTTCACGAAACACGTCAAGGGAATCGACGCCGAGAACACCGATTGGAAGAGGGGATTGAAATTTCGATTCATAGATTCGTTGAAGTTTTTGGCCGCCAGTCTGGAGAAACTCGCTTCGGACCTTGGCAAAGAACGACTCGCGATTCTACGACGCGAGTTTCAATCCCTGTCGGATGATCAGTTCAATCTCCTTACCAGGAAGGGTGTCTTCCCGTACGACTACGTGACGTCATACATCAAACTTAATGATACGCGTTTACCGTCCCGCGAAGCGTTCTATAATCGGTTGAACGATAGTGCCGCGTCGGAGCCTGATTACGCGCACGCCGCGAACGTGTGGGATACTTTTCGCGTACAGACATTGGGCGAGTACAGTGATTTGTACTTGAAAACAGATGTACTGTTACTCGCCGACGTATTCGAGAGTTTCCGCACCGACTGTATCGCGAGTTATGATTTAGATCCCGCGCATTATTTTACGCTACCGAGTTTCACGTGGGACGCGATGCTCAAGTACACCGGCGTACGATTAGAACTTTTAACGGACGTGGACATGCTACTGTTCGTAGAGCGTGGCATACGCGGCGGTCTGAGTCAGTGCTCGCACAGGTACGCGCGTGCCAACAACAAGTACCTGCCTGCAGGGATGTACGACTAATCGAAGGCATCGACGTATCTGATGTACTTCGACGTCAACAACTTGTACGGATGGGCGATGTCGCAGGCTATGCCGAAAGGTGGGTTTCGATGGCTGGACGATGCGACGGCTGCCGCGCTCGATGTATCATCACTATCCGACGGTGAGGACACCGAGGACGGCGAGGACACCGAGGACGGCGAGGACACCGAGGACGCCAAGGAATCCGAGGGATACCTGTTGGAGGTCGACATCGAATATCCCCAGGAGATCCACGACGCCCACGCTGACCTTCCATTCTGCCCGGTGCGCGAGCACGCTCCAGAAGGAAAACAGACCAAGCTACTTGCCACGCTCGACGATAAGGAGCGATACGTCATACATTATCGCTACCTGAAACAGTGCGTGCGACACGGTTTACGCGTAACGCGAATTCATCGGGTGTTGCGATTCGATCAGTCGCACTGGTTGCGCGACTACATTCGTTTGAACACTGATTTGAGGACGCGGGCAACCAGTGAATTTCAGAAGACTCTGTATAAATTAATGAATAACGCAGTGTATGGAAAAACGATGGAGAATGTGCGGAATCGCGTAGATGTGCGACTGGTGACGCGGTGGGACGGTCGTTACGGTGCGGAAGCGCTGATCGCGAAGCCGAACTTTCATAGTCGCACGATCTTCTCCGAACAGTTGGTGGCCATCGAGATGCGTAAATTAAAAGTTAAGTTTGATAAACCCATATACGTGGGAATGAGTGTACTGGACGTATCGAAAGAATGCCTGTACGAGTTCCATTACGCGTATATGCGCGCGAAGTTCGGTGATAAGTGTAAGGTCCTGTACACCGACACCGATAGTTTAATGTATAGCGTGGAATGCGAGGATGCGTATGAAACGATGAAGTGTGACGTCGCCCGATTCGACACGAGTGATTACGCGGTGGACAATCCGTACGGTATGCCCCGCGAAAACAAAAAGGTGCCGGGACTCATGAAAGATGAGAACAACGGCGCCTTGATGACCGAGTTCGTCGGATTGAGGTCTAAGATGTACGCAACTAGAACGTTTAACGCGACAGTGGGGTCTACGAGTGAGACTAAAAAAGTGAAGGGTGTGCGGAGGCACGTGGTTGCGAATCATGTACAATTCGACGATTACATTCGTTGTCTCCGCGATCTCACCGAGAAATCGATTCGGCAGAACAATATACGCTCCAAAGAGCATCATGTGTATACCGTGAGTCAGGAGAAGAACGCTCTCAGTCCGTTCGACGATAAGCGGTGTACTTTAGCCGATCGAGTCGACACCCTTCCGTGGGGTCATTATCGAATCCCCGAGCTCAAGACACACGAACGTCTCCAGCTTGACCCCGACGAGTCCCTCGACAATTCCATTGTTTAGTATGTTTGCATGTTCAGTATGTTTGCATGTTCAGTATGTTTGCATGTTTAGTATGTTTGCATGTTTAGTATGTTGTATGTTTGCATGCACATATGTATATACGTTTCTTTGGGTATTTATTTATGGATATATGTATAGCGTAGAATAGTCAAAATTGTATATAGCGCGGAATAACTAAAATTGTATTTTATACGCGTCGGTATATATGTATATTTTTTCATACTTTTAAGATTAATTGTACGCATATACGAGAAGGAGCCATTCCACGTCAAAACGGATAGAGGGAAAATTTAGTTTCACCGATTCTCTTCAAAATTACAGCACTTGTCAATAACCTTGCAAAAACAAAGTATACTGAATTTTAAAGGCCTATGTCAAATAGTTTTCGAAATATTTAAAGTTAAAGTCTTAAAAATTGGAACAAAATCAGTTGCCGCGTCATCACTTAAACTCTAATATCTCGGTTATTTTTAAAGATAATGTCTCCGTCATGGGCTCATTTTAAAGTTGAAGGAATGCTTTCTCAACCTGTATTTAGAATATTTTGTTTATTGTTAATAAACTTGACGGCAATCGATGTCAAAGTTTCAAATCGCGATTTTACGTCGTTCCCCTCCACGGTCCAGCTTGAAAAAAATACCGTTCGATTCGTTGAACCCTCAGCTAATAAACGGGTTTTTCAAAAAAGTGGAGAAATTTTGGGAACAGTGAACAAAAAAATAAAACTTACGATAGTGCACATCGCTTGGAACTGCACGGATCCCATGGTCAGGCCGCACGCACGCGTTTTCAAAACAATCGCCTGGCGTAGGAAAGTATTTATATGCGATGCGACAAAACAAACTTTTCGTTCAGTAATAACATGTAAAAAAGAAAAGGAAGAATCACTAAAAGCTACCTACTATTGCTAATCTTTTATATGGCAAGCAGATATTTCTATTAGTTTTCTCGAGAATACCGAAACACTGAACGAAAAGTTTGTTTTGTCGCATCGTATATAAATACTTTCCTACGCCAGGTGATTGTTTTGAAAACGCGTGCGTGCGGCCTGACCATGGGATCCGTGCAGTTCCAAGTGATGTGCACTATCGTAAGTTTTATTTTTTTGTTCACTGTTCCCAAAATTTCTCCACTTTTTTGAAAAACCCATTTATTAGCTGAGGGTTCAACGAATCGAACGGTATTTTTTTCAAGCTGGACCGTGGAGGGGAACGACGTACAATCGCGATTTGAAACTTTGACATCGATTGCCGTCAAGTTTATTAACAATAAACAAATATTCTAAATACGGGTTGAGAAAGCATTCCTTCAGCTTTAAAATGAGACCATGACGGAGACATTATCTTTAAAAATAACCGAGATATTAGAGTTTAAGTGATGACGCGACAGCTGATTTTGTTCCAATTTTTAAGACTTTAACTTTAAATATTTCGAAAACTATTTGACATAGGCCTTTAAAATTCAGTATACTTTGTTTTTGCAAGGTTATTGACAAGTGCTGTAATTTTGAAGAGAATCGGTGAAACTAAATTTTCCCTCTATCCGTTTTGACGTGGAATAGCTCGAAGGTGAAGGAGCATGTGGAAAATTGAATAAACGGACACTGTTTATCTATTTATATGAATGTATTTATTTTTCATTCATTTATTTTAGTAACATCGAGTGCGTTCGTGATCGGGAATCATAGAATATCCTTGTTGCTTATCCACGAGTTCCGCGACGAATCGAATCCGAGCCACTTAACGTACACCTGGTTTCCTTTACGACGAATAATCTTCTCGACTAGATAGACGTCCGGATTCGCGACCGAATGTAGTTCGTACTCGTAGAATCCACCCGAGATCGGTTCTCCTGCGGAATCGCGCAGAATGTACGTCACCGGACACGTTGGTTGTACGGTTATGATTTCAAACACCTCGGTTGACCAGTTCGGAGTGTACCCCTTCTCGAAGAGAGTCTTGAACTTGCTCACGCGTACCTTGTCACCAACTTTGAATTTCGCGCGTCGTCTAACTCCTTCCGATGCTGAGGGTGAAAGGGATTCATTCGCGGCGAACGACAAACGCGTCGCGGGGGTTACGTCAACGGGTCGGGCGTTGATTGTAGGTGTGTACGAGCGCGGGTAACAGGTCGACCCAACGATAGGACGCGTTCAAGGAGAATTTTTTCCACATGAGGTTTTTCAGCGTGCGATTGAAACGTTCAACGATCGACGCTTTCATCACGCTGTACGTGGAGAAGTGGTTGATTCCGCGAGTCTTCACGCATCGTTGAAACTCCGCGTTGTAAAACTCCTTACCCATGTCGGTTTGTAAATTTCGCGGACATCTATCGCTCTGCTGCAACACGATCGTGCACGCCGCGGTCACGTCGCGTCCACTTTTTGTTTTCACGGGTATGGCCCACGCGTACTTACTGAACGCATCGATGATCGTTAGTATGTAGTGATATCCTCGATTTTGCTTCGCGTACGGACGCATCTCCACCAAATCGGCCTGCCACAAATCATCGTAGCCGCGAATGACAACGCTACGCCGTGGAAAATTTGGTCTCGCGGGAGCGTGTAATTCGTTCACTAATTGTACTCGCTCCTTACTCATGCTTCGCGGGTGGGTGGGGGATGGTTACGACGTTCCAAGGATGTTAGAAGTAGTATGAGTTCCTCGAGTGCTCGCAAAACGCAATCGATACACGTTTTTCGTGATCGTTCATTATTATTAGACGTTTCGGAGTCGTAGCCGCTATTGAGACAGTCATTGATCATCGTCGTCGTCGTAAACCCTCATTCGCTTTTCGCGATTCCTTTCGTTTGTACAGATCCGTGGTCGTCAACTCTTCGAGTCTGTCTTTCAAGTGATCCAAGCGTCGTTCCATCGCGTTATTTAAATCATCCTCTAATCGAGACAATTGCGCGTTAACGATATCCGTCATCGTTCTTTGTACTCGCGTTTCGAGTTGATATCGTTGATACTCGGCGTCCAGTTGAGCGCTCGCGATAGCTGTTTCGATTTTTTGGGTAAAGCGTTCGTCCACCGAGGACAATAATCTCGTCATTGCCATTCTCGCTTCGTCGTTGTTGTTGTTGTTGTTATTGCGTAACGAGGTGCCAAACTTATTCACCGACATAACGATGCGTATGCGCGAACACCACTGACGCGATGATCACCGAATCGTTCAATTTAAGATATGTTTAGCCTCGCGAAGTTCCTCCACGATGGATGCGATTTCGTTATCGTGACCCGTGTGACCTGCCGCGCGAGATGCTACGAGCAATCTCAGTCTATCGATCAATTCGTTCGGATCGTCCCAGTACACATAATCGATCGCGTTATCGGTAACCGACATCGATTCGTCGATTGGTAATCCTTGTCCTCGTCGCGTGACCGCGTCGCCCGCGCCCCCATTCATACCCATGCCCGTAACGCGTCTGACACCCGACGTCCGCACCCCACCGATTATCGCGGATATGATTTTCTTATACTTGTACCCCCTGTTACCCAGCGTGCGCTTACTCGGCGAATGGTTTCGCTTATGCGCGTTCGTTGATAGTAAGATGCGTCGGTACGAATGCATATCCGCGTCCGTGTACGTGCTAACGCAGGGTATTCGCATGAACAGCAGTTCGTACAAACCCCGAGTTCCCGCGTATCGCGTTCCGTTGACGCGAACGTCGTCACCGTCCTCGTCGATTGTGAGTACGGAATCGCCGATCATTATGTCTTCGTCGGACCCCAAGTATACGCCGTACACGTTATCCATTCGTTTCTTTGTATCGGTGAAGAACAGACGCAGGTATTCTCGCGTTGCGCAGCGAATCCAAATCATGAACCTTTGCTGATGACTCATCATCCTGAATTTTTTCATCGGCTTTGTCGTCGACATCATCAACAACATCATCGTCAACATCATCGTCAACATCGTCAACATCGTCAACATCGTTTACATCGTTGTTATTGGCGTCGTCGTCGTCGTCGTCGTCGGTGTTGTTGTCATTGTTGTTATCGGTGTCGTCATCGTCGTCGTCGTCGTCGTCATAGTCGTTAGAATCTGGAAGGTTATTTCGACTTTCCTTGGTTAACAACGGAGTAACGGGTCGAAGTCTCTTCGATGATTGTTGTTGTTGTTGTTGTTGATCGTATTCGTGTTTCCTCTTCACTGGTCGCGATCGAGGCGTTGAGCCCATTTTCAACGCGGACGAGTTTTCGATCAATCGTTTCAGCGGTTCGACGATGGGACGCGTACTCGCCTCCACACCCGCTTCCGTAGCCATTTTACCAATTTTCAAGGCCAAGCACTTTTTACGTATAACGTCGCTGACTTTGGCGATTTCCACCTTTGCGTCCGCGCTCCGACGTTTCGTTCCTTTTTGATGTTTCGTCCCTTTTTGTCGATAACGTCGGCGATGTTTTTGCGAATGCTTCGGGTCGTCGTCGGTGTTCGGGGTTATAGCAGTCGTTGTCGTCGGCGGTTCGTTGGCCATTTCGTGTTGCTCGATGAATGACTCGCGGTTTACTGATGTCAGTGAGCTACGACAAACTCGTTAAATCCTCTTCGATATCGACCTTCGTACATGGAACTATCCTTATCGATCACCACGAAATCGTATCGTCGACGCCAACATCTCGCGCACAAGTCGTTGAACGACTCAAACGTCATGTCTGTGTTCACGTGATCGTTGTACACGTGACGCAAGTTCGTACCATCTTGTTTGAACAGCATGAGAAAATTCGAGTTGTCCCTGATCAAATGTTTCGGTATTCTAGCGTACGATTGACATAAATAAAAGCAATCCACGCTCGCGTGACGCCCCATGGAGAAGTATTCGCGTATCGCGTTCTGTTCGTCGCACGCCACATCGTCGAACACGCAGATCGAATCGGGCCGAGCGTCTCTCGGTGGAACGATCTCAGCATTGTCCGAGTAGGGAAAGTATTCGATTCCGTCGACGAGCGACAACGCCTGTTCGAGATATCGATACTTTGGCTGATGCAAGGATTTCGAATATACGTACACGTTCTCGAAACGCAAACCGTTCGGACTCTCTAGCATACTTAGAAGTACGTTCGTTTTTCCGCACCCGGACGGACCGCAAATCACGCCTCGTACGCTGTGCGGTAATAATGGGCCGTGTCTGTTCGATCGACTCGGATCCCTATCATCCTCGAGCATTCTGTTCGCGGTCACGCGAATAACGTCCGACTGTTTCGCGAATCGCATATTATATAATCAACTATTTATATTCGTGGCACGCGTCGCGCAGGTCACTATCACAGTGATCGGTGACGCGTGCGTACGCGTTTATTATTGTAGTAGCTATCGTGACTATTCTAACGTATATGATTGTATCAACGACCGCAACGTCTCACGGACTAGGGAAGAATCAGAGGAGGAAGAAGAATAATCAGAAGAAGAAGACTGGATCGGGTCTCGTAAACGGTATCATAAACCGTCTGCCGTTCGAACTACACGTTCCAGGTTATCAGTTCTGCGGACCGGGAACGCGTTTGCTAAAGCGATTGGCTCGTGGCGACAAAGGTGTGAATCCTCTGGACGCAGCGTGCCGCGATCACGATATCGCGTACTATAGTCGCAAGGATTTAAAGGGGCGACACGAGGCGGATCGTGCGTTAGCCGAACGAGCGCGAGAACGAGTATTCGCGAACGACGCGACCTTTGGTGAAAAAGCAGCCGCGACTGGAGTGTGGGCAACGATGAAGGCTAAGACTAAACTCGGCATGGGTATGAGAAGGACGAAACGTAAACAGCGAAAGTCTGGAAGGAAACATCCGCAACGGCGACGACAACATCGTAATCTACGAGTGGCGAAACGCGGCGGCTTTCTTCCATTTCTTCCGTTCGTGCTGCCTGCTTTATCAGCTATCGGGGCATTGGCCGGTGGAGCGGCTGGTATAACCAAAGCGGTCAACGATTCGAAGGCCTCTCGAAAACAGCTGGAAGAGACTTTGCGTCATAATCGGGCAATGGAAGGGCGAGGGATGCATCTGACACCGTACAAGCGAGGCGCGGGCTTGAACCCGAGACGCCAACGACGACTGCGAACAAAGAAAAAAAAAACGCCGATCGCATAGGCGCGTGGTGACGGTGGCGGCGATAACGCAACAACCTATGACGAACCTGCAATTAGAACGTGAATGCACCAGCATCCCGTTCTTTCGAGGGGTGTTTATGCGCGACATGCTTCCCACGCGCGTACGAAGCAACGAATGCGGTATCGCGAATCTGGATGAGAATCGAGGCACCGGTACGCACTGGGTCGCGTACGCCAAACGCGGACCGCGAGTACAGTACTTTGATAGTTTTGGGAATCTGCGACCTCCCGCGGAATTGATCTACTATTTCGGAGGCGATACAACGATCACGTACAATCACAATCGTTTCCAACGTTTCGACGAGATGAATTGCGGTCGCTTGTGCATGCAATTTTTACAGCAAAAGTCTATGGAATTATGGCCTATATACTAATATTACTATCGGTGTGTGTGTGTGTGTGTGTACTAAGATTATGTTACAATGTATCCATGCGTAATGGTGATTCACACCTTCTATAATAAAGACTCATACTATCGATAAATTGCCGAGTATTCGTACGCGCGCGTCACTTCCCCTCTCTCCGTCTCGCGAGTGTAATCTATGATATGTCGTTCACGCTCACGTTAACGGGTCGCAGCAGCGCGCTCACGGTAAACTATTTTCCACCGATAGATTTGAGTGATGGTCAATACGAATTAGGACTCGCTGACTTGGAGACGTTTCACACGATACCGAACATCGATTCGAGCAACGATAAATTCTATTTCGTCGTGAACTATGACACCGAAAACAACTCCATCGCGGACATCGCTAGTGAATGTATTACGATCCCCCACGGCTCCTACGAATTAGACGCTATCGCCGAGTATCTGAAGCAACGAATACTCGATCGATATCCTCGAAGACGCGGTAACAACGAGAACGACGATGACGGCAAGTACCCTCTAATGCTACGAGCTAACAACAACACCATGAAAAGTGAACTGTACTGTTCATTCTTTGTGGACTTTACGAAACCGAACAATGTGGGTTCGTTGCTAGGATTTTCCCCGAATCGCGTCTTATTACCGAGAATCTGGCACGAATCCGACGGACCCGTAAATATTATAAACGTTAACGTGATCAGAGTAACATGCAACGTCACTACCGGCGCGTACAGTAACGATAAACAGGTGCACACGATTCATGAATTTTCGCCTCGCGTACCTCCAGGATATAAGATATCGGAAACTCCGCGACATGTCATTTACCTGCCGATCGTCGCACGAGCAATACACGATCTAACGTTGTGCATCGTTGATCAACACGATCGCCCTATAGATTTCCGTGGAGAAGAAATAACGATTCGTTTACACGTTCAACGACGTCCGCGCGATAGGTAGCGTGACCGTACGTGTATGTGCGCGTGTGTAGTATGTTAGTGTTAGATCATACGTATGAATCATCAATCGTCGCTGATACTCCTACCGTCTCTGCATCGCGTCATCTACGCAACCCTTTATCTACAGACGAAAGTGTAAGAAGAATAAAGACCGGAGGAGCGATAAGAAGAGGACCGGTAAGAAGCATAAGAAAGCCGTTGACTCGTCGAAACGTACGTTACCTACGATCGTTAGGCTTCATCGTCGCATATTAGACGCGTAACCACGATGTCGATTATTTTGGACGTGGCGAATACGCCAACCTTCGACAATCGTATCACGAAGATCGAGTTACACACGTATAATCCGTACGCCAACACAACGTTCGACAATAGCGACGAGATAAGAATCCCCATACAGCAGCAAGATCTGTACACGCTTCCGTGCGAAAGTTTTCTCTACATCGAAGGTCGTGGCACGTTGACAGCGCAAGACGCGAAAGGTCGTCAACGTCCGCGACCGCTGTTCTCGACAATAATTGCGTCGCGTTCATGTTCGATGAGATTCGATACGAATTGAACGGTGTCGAGATCGATCGTTGTCGAAATCCAGGAATCACTACCACGTTGAAAAATTTCGTTTCGTTGTCAGCCGAGAGAAGCAAAGCGCTTGCGAATGCCGGTTGGAATTATGACATCGATTACGATAAGGATACTTTTCATTCGGGCGCTTTCAATTTCTGCGTACCCCTGAACGTGTTATTGGGATTCTGCGAGGATTACAAACGCATCGTGATGAACGCGCGACACGAGCTAATTCTTATACGAGCGCGAGATGATTCGAACGCGATGCACTGCACCTCCGCCACTGCAATCCCGAAACTTGAGATACGCAAGGTGCAGTGGCGTATGCCCCACGTCGTTGTGGAGGAAGTGAATAAACTATCGATGCTTCGTATATTGGAAAGCGGACGACCGATCGCGATGAGTTTCCGATCTTGGAGCGTGCACGAGTATCCATTACTGCAAGCGACAACGAAACATAGGGTAAACGATACAGTTATTGACCAGGGTACAGAAATTGACCACTTCAAATTTCTGCCGCCATAGTCTAATGAACCTGCGCGTTTCCACATCAATGATGCACTTTGATCAGAAAAGACAGTTTTAGCTTTCGTTTCAACCAACAACCGATGATTTCAGTACACGCGTTCCGTCGTGAGATCGTCGGAAAGGAAAACTCGCAATTTCAACTCTCAAAGAAGGTAAGGGCTTAGCGGGCATCTTTAGAGCGGCGACTTCTTTAATAGCTATATAATCATTGTTCAATTTTGTTTGCTGTGAATGCCATTGATCATAATAGGTGACAAGGGCCCAATATTAACATTCGGCATATCTCCAGTCCTGTGGAATGTGATTATGTTGTGTTTTGGGGGTGTTCAATAACTAGTTCGGTGAATGCACAGTAATACAGTTATTGACCACTCATATTTTTCGTGCTGAAAGACCGCGATGAAAATTAATTTGCGTACTTGTAATGCACATAAAAAAACTTTGTTTATTTTTTGTCAAATACGTGGTTGACTACGGTCCTTTGCTGTACTCTTGTTGTCTCAAATGTAGGGAAACAAAAATGAGGACGAGTGAGAGAGTCGTCTCTTTTATTTCCTTATTTAGATCTTTACAGGCACTTATACGGGCTTTTATACGGTTTCGGGTATGGACCTCTGATGACTTCTGATCTTTCATCAGTTCGGAAGTCGCTACGGTAATTCGGTGATCAAGGCCGCTTGCTGCCTTGCGGTGTTGCTCGAATCTTGGTGTATCGCGTGCCGAACAAAAGCACGCGGCAAACAATGTCATGGCGATACACACATCGTGTCGCTTTTCCCGGCCTACACAAAACAGCTGTTGCCCAGACTTCCTCGAGTGAAGATAAATTCAAACATTTAGGTTAAAAATTCAAGTGCAATAATTGTGCAGATATTTGAATAATGCCAAATCCAAGAAGCAGTCGTAACTATTCTCCGCAAGCTATAGAAAACGCCGTGAAAGCCGTGGAGAATGGAATGGGACTCAATGCTGCCGCTCGCTTTTACAAGATACCTAAGGGGACTTTACACTTTCGGAAGAAAACCGGCCGCGAAAAATACTCACATGGCCCCAGTCCGGTGCTTACTGGAGAGGAAGAAGGCATTCTTGTGAAATGGATAATTGCTTGTCAGAATAAAGGGTTCCCTAAGCGCAAAGATGATATCCTTGACAGCGTTACCGAGTTTTTGCAGGAAAATCCACGTCCTAATCCTTTCATAAATAATCGACCAGGTTGTGGATGGTATAAAGCCTTCCTACGAAGACATCCAACCATTTCTAAGCGCACTCCGGAGTCCGTCACACGCGCTAGTGCTTGCGTATCGGAAAACGACATCAGGGGTTGGTTCAAACGCGTCGAGGAATTATTAAAAGAAGAAGGAACATTCACGGCTCTTTCAGATCCAAAACGTGTTTTTAATGGAGATGAGACAAATTTTCTGCTTTGCCCTAAATCTGGTACCGTCTTGGCAGAAAAGGGCTCTAAAAATGTGTATGAAGTGGATTCTGGAACTAATAAAGCAGCTGTAACGGCTATGTTTCCCTTTTCCGCTGCCGGTGACCTTGTTCCGCCGATGCTGATCTTTCCGTACAAAAGGATACCTGCTGATATCGTCGCTACTGTCCCAAAGCGATGGGGCATAGGTAGAAGTGATAGTGGGTGGATGACGGCGGAAGTCTTTTACGAATATATCGCAAACGTTTTTAGCCCCTATCTCACAATGAACAACGTACCATTGCCAGTCATACTTTTTGTAGATGGCCACAAAACACATTTGACCCACCATGTCAGTAAGCTGTGTTCAGAGCTAGATATCGTCCTGATAGCACTATACCCAAACGCCACTCGTATTTTGCAACCGAACGATGTCGCTGCATTTAGACCAATTAAGGCAGGGTGGTCAGAAGAAGTAAGACTTTGGCGGCAAACACACCTACACGAAAACATCACGCGGTCGCTTGTTGCACCTTTGCTGGAGAAGGTTCTAGCTAAAAAAACATTGTCACAGATCCTGCAAAACGGTTTTAAAACAACAGGATTGTGTCCGTGGGACCCAAATGCACTAGATTACAGCAAATGCCTGGGAAAAATTACACGTGACGAGCTAACTAATACTGATTTGCGCAACGAAGCTACGTCTCCTGCGGAAAGAAAGATTTCTTACGCCAAATTTTACGAAATAGTGGGCAAAGAAATGACAAACATTTTTAAAACAATGAAGATGGAAGAGGAAAAGTCGGCAAATCAAGAGGACACAGAAGAACCGAGTCCTACACAGCTCCTTTTCCGTGTGTGGAAGGAATTCCAGGAGCAACCAGCGCAACAGACGTCTTTGAATAATATGACAGCAGGACCAAGTTTGTCAGTACAAGCAGAAGAGCCTGATTCTGATGCCACGTCTAGAGGCATGCAAGCATTTTTGTCGTGGCCTGAAAGCCCAAAAAGAAAAGGGAAACGAAATATAGAGCGTATGCCTTATGTAGTCTCATCACAGACGTGGCAGGATATTGCAGAGGCAAAGAAAACGAAAAAGAAGGAGGAAGAAGAAGCGAAGAAAGAAAGAAAAAGGCAAAGAGAAGAAAAGAAAGTGCAGATGAGAGATTCCAAGTCTAAGAAGCCAAAAAAAGTGAATAAGGAGCCAATGAGACCGCGGCGAAGTGCACGGCACACGTCGTGAAGGGTGCACATAAAACTCACCCTGCCCCAAGACAATATGTCTTTAATTTTGGTATATTGGCAGATGGTTTTAATAAAAATGATTTTAAAGTAAAAAATATGCCATTTTCTTTTATATTCAGTAAGTGGTCAACAACTGTACCTGGACCGGTCAACAACTATGCCACGACCGGTTAATAACTATAATTTTGAATTATGTTTCTTTATAATAGCATAACATCGAAACTACTGATTTCTTCAAAGTTTCTTTGCTGTTATAATCATCTTCGATACTTCTCTTTTCGCCTGGTATAACGAAACTTCATTTATAAAATTCAAGTTACTTATTCCATATCGTTTACCTAAATTGAAGCTCTTAGGTGGTCAACTACTGTATCGTTTACCCTACGTGGACCGTGAAAACTACGTCGCAAATCGAGAAACCACGATACGTGTTATTCGGCATGCAAACGGATCGAAAGAATCGTCCAAATAAATCCGCGTGGATATTCGATCCGAATAATCTTACAAACTTTCGACTCTACCTAAATTCCGAGACGTATCCGTACGATGACATGCAAATAGATTTTCCCAAGTATAAATTTGCGATCATGTACAATATGTACGCGAATTTCATCCGATCGTACTACGGTCACGGAGAACCGTTGCTGAGCGCGAGCGAATTCCTTAAATACGCGCCTATCGTGGTCATAGATTGTTCTAGGCAAAACGAATCGTTGAAGAGCGCTACGGTGGACGTGCGAATAGATTTCGAATGTAAAGAAAATATTCCCGCTAATACTTCAGCCGTCTGTTTGTTCATACACGATCGTATAGTCGAATACGGCCCTTTAACCAACATGGTACGCAAACTAATTAGCGTGCGTACGAATTCGATTACTACTACTACTACTACTACTACTACTACTAATACTACTACTACGAATACTGCTACTGTTTTAAATCGTCACCCGTGGTGATACCTAAAACGTATAATAATGTTCGCCATTGTCGATCTACAAGGATTCAATATCGAACGCGAGTTCGTCGTCAAAGAGATCGCGATTCGTGCAAACATCAACAACGATAAAACACCGACGATCAGTCATTGGATCTTCGAACCGCCATACTTCTGGGAACATCTGAATTCGCGGGATCACCATCAAGCATCCTGGCTCGCGAAGCATCATCACGGGCTTCGCTGGTCTGACGGCTATGTTCCATACTCCAAACTTCCGGGGCTCCTCGCCAGCGTACTCGCGAACATTGACTTCGTAATCGTAAAGGGTACGGAAAAGAAAACGTGGATGCTGCAACTACTACCTGACATAATCGTTGAGGATGTATGTAATTTGTACGAACTGACGGGACGAAAGATCAACAACAACAACAACACTCGAACTGTCGAAGACGACGGCGGCTACGACGTTGACGATGATTATTGCGGGATCATGTCGGACATCGTGGACCCTGACGTTTCTAACCTGAGGTTTATGTCTTCATCGAATGCTCTTCGATGTGCATTTCACAAGAATTGCGGTGTTTGCGCGCTGGAGAATGTCGGGAAAATATGGAATTATATACGCAGCGTTACCTAATGTAAGTCCTACACTCGCATTGCATCTACTTTACGCGTCATATGCAGAGAAACGAATATGTAAGAATTATTTTTTTTGTTTTCTATAGCGATGAACACAACGACGGCGGTGATGCGTGCAATGACAGCGACGGATGCTTCCTTTACCCGCGAGCAAGAATATCCCTCCCATACGAACGTTATTTCCCACAAATACAGATTTTATAATTTAAGTACGCATGGATGGATATATATGAATAAACACACACACTGCTTTTGAAAAATATATACATTTATTGAAAAATTGTTGTCCATTTATTATTAAAACATATATACATGTACTATAGTGGTACCTGGTTTACATCACGCAGCATGGATTGTAATCCTAACGCTAACAATTCACAATCAATCAAAGAATGCTGCTCAAAGGTCTCGCTTTCGGAAATTAATTTCACATAATTCGTTGGTACGGAAGCGGTACGTAGAACTTCCACGAAGGCAGCATATTTACTGCTTACAGAGTACATATTTTCAGTCAACCAGGTGAACATATGATTGATGCAATGTTCATACGCGAACAGTTTACGCATCGTAACTTCCGTCATGTATAAGGTAACCCGATTATCGGTGATTTTAATAAGTTGATCATCATGCATACGCATGAATTCGAGTCGCAAATGATCAATTACGATGGGGGTTTGGGACGATGTTGCGTTGCTGCGTAATCGTTGGAGTATGTCCGCCTCGTTTTGCAGTAGGAGCTTCCACGTAGACATTGAAAAGTATACCTCGCTACCCTTGTTGTCGGCTATGGCGATCTCAACGTGGCACGAATCCATAACAATGCGTATTCCAATAGTTAGCCGTTTATAAGCTGTTGAGGTTAGTGGATAATCACGCCCCAGGATCCGTACGATCGATGGTTTTGGTGTTTTTAACGTTTTTGGCATTGTGGATCCTGAACTGTAAGAAACATGTACACGAAATTAATGTATTGTTTGTTGACGTTTACAGTGAAAGAAGTAAGTGAATGAATTATGTGTAAAGTGTATATTAATGTATACATACCTCATATTGGACTGTTGATGATATTGTTGCCGTTGGCGTTTATTTGGAACCCCACCAGCGTTGTCGGATGTGCAGGATGAATCGTTTAAGCTTCGTTTGTACATTTTGATATGCAATACATATGATTCTCATCGACGAAAAAAATGACTCCTGCGATACTTGTTAGCACTTAAGCGTACGTGGTGAACTGATGCCTAAAAGACTAATCCACGTCACTTTATACTGATTCACGCACACGTACACATCAATGTGTGAAAGTATATCACATTAGTGATGGTGATGGTCAATGCGTCTATGTATACCACACAAGGGATAGAGAATACGCGGTAAATTCAAATCAAATACGATTGACTTACAGTCTCCTCCTCGATCATTAAAATACTCGGAACTCTTCCCCGAATAATTATCGCTATATGTACACATCATTGCACGTGCGCTGTATCGGTCCCACGATTCAAACATAAACACACGGCACGAAGCGCGTGCACGTAGGCGCCAAAAACGCGTTCGATCCTGTTCAGATATAAACACACGGCATAGCACGGTGCAATGTTTATTCCATGGGCTATCGCGATGATTGATTTATAATAATAATAATAATTATCGCTCTATGTTTATATCATTGCACGTGTGCTGTATCGGTCCCACGATTCAAATATTTCCTTATCTTTTCTCAGAAATCATGGTCCACCCTCTTTCTCAGAAATCATCATCGAAAACGCGATTTGAATTTCCACGAATCGGTCGCGGTCGCGCCTGCGCACCGATCCCCGCACACGTACGGAGATTGCGCGGCGGCGACGCGTGCCCAAACATACCTTAGACATGCAACAGGTGACGTCAGCACGAAACGTATGAAAACCTTGGAAAATTTACCATGGTGGACCCAAAGTACCTTAAACGTACAATAGGTGGCGCCAACCCGAAATGTATGAAAAACCTGGAAAATTTACCAAGACGGGCCCAAATACCGACGCGGGCCCAAAGTACCTTAAACGTCCAGTAGGTGGCGCCAACCCGAAATGTATGGAAAACCTGGAAAATTTACCAAGACGGACCCAAATACCGACGCGGGCCCAAAGTACCTTAAACGTCCAGTAGGTGGCGCCAACCCGAAATGTATGGAAAACCTGGAAAATTTACCAAGACGGACCCAAATACCGACGCGGGCCCAAAGTACCTTAAACGTCCAGTAGGTGGCGCCAACACGAAATGCGCGCGACGCCATTTTGAAAATTTGAAAATCCTCCCCCTCCCCCGTGACGTCAACCCCCCCCCCCCCCTCGCCCACGAACTCGACCTGCGCGCGCGACGCCATTTTGAAAATTTTGAAAATCCCCCTCCCCTGTGACGTCATCCCCATCACCAACGAACTCGGTCGACGCCATCTTGGAATCACCCTCCCCTGTGACGTCATCCCCCTCACCTACGAACTCGGTACCCCCCTCCCCGCCTCACCCCCTCGCCCATCTCGCGGAAGAGCGTGGTACCTCCCCCCGCCCCGCCTCACCCCCTCGCCTACACTTGGTCCAGAACTCTCATAGCCTAACTACTCGCCAAGTACAGGAAAAAAGTACAGGAAAGACACCCTATATATGGCGACTGTCGCTACTGCTATCATTTACTCGTCGCCGAGCTAATCCAACCTAACCTGAAACTTATTTCATTAATATCTCATCACGCCTGCAATATTTCCTAAATTTAATGGTATTTTTCTTATGTAAACCACATATAAGCTTTCGAATAAGACCAAGTTCAATAAAATCGGTCCGCGCATGACAGAGATATCGTAATATCATGTCATGGATCTGTCAGAAACGGTAGATAAGATTTTTCTTCTGATTCTGATTCTGATTCTTCTTCTCCAGTCAAAATTTTCGTCGACATAATACGTATATACGCGTTACACGCACACCTTCAGCCAAAAGAAACTAGTGTATGTTTCGTTCGTCGACTCTCGGGATTATTCGGCCGGGATCGTCGTCCGTCATTATATATATATATATATATATATTATACCTATACCTATGTATACTATTTTGTATTTTATAACCTACCAAGTGTCATTCCATCATAACCTGCAAGTGTCAAATAAGCTAAGTTGTCCAAATTTGAAATGTCACGAGTTTTTACACTAAATAGGCGACTGAATTATTGTCTCAATTAACAAGGTAAGTCGCCAAATTTATTTAATAGATTTCTTATGTAGAGTCGCAGACTTGGAAGTTGTCCGGAGAAGCTTCGACAGAGAAGTACCTTCTTTCGCATAAGTTTCTAGAAATTTGTACCATGCTTGTACAAAATAATATATTGTAGTAGAAAATTGCATTGAATTTAAATTGCCTGATTTTTGTATTTGTATACCAGTTTTTATTTTATGTAAAGCTTATTATATTATAGATAGAAATGAAGGGGACGCACAGGACTTCGATAAAAATGAAGAAGACGCACAGGCTTGGATAGTAGAATTGAAGGGGACACACAGGCTTGGATGGATAGAAATGAAGGGAATGCACAGGCGTGGAGGTTGTCCGGAGAAGATTAGATAGATAGACAGAGCATCTTGTTTCGCACAAGTTTCTGGAAATATGTCAAATAAGGTAAATCGACAAAATTTGTCTAAAGACATAGCATTAAGAATTATTAAGAAAATAGATTATGGTGGCCTGCTTACAATGTAAAGCAAGTCACATTAGTAAAGAAAGTACACTGAAAACACATCTCCGTTGATGCTTTTCAATCTTTTGTGAAAGACATTCGTAATACTGTAATTAATAAAATCCACAGTAGTTTCTACACTATTCATTAATTTTACTAGTTTTCCATTAACAGTATTTCAATTCACCAATAAATATACTAAACCAACACCAATAAAATACTGAATCTCTTCATTCATTTTCGCTAAATTACCATTAGCATTTTTTAAATATCCTCCAACAAAACTTTCTACCATATGTTCTCACCTCCTTCGGACACATTATGTAGTCTCTACACTCACTAGAGCAAAAGACTACTCTATAAGTTCTACATTAAGGTATATAACTAAAATGTGGCTTTTATATTTATTTACAGATAATCGAAGCAGAAGATGATGCAGTGCGATCTACATCAGAGAAAAAATTTATTGAAACATAGCATTATTATTATTATATTAATTAAATGAGTTTATTCATATGTTTGCTTTATATCTGAAAATTCAAATTTTTAAATAAATCAATTCCACCAATCCCAATTATCCGAAGTTTATTCGTAGTTTGATATCACAAAAAAATGAAGATAATAATAAATATAATATTAAAAATTATCTAAAGTCATTCGCTATGCAAATTATCTTTGTAAAAAGAAGTGAGATCCCCCCAAAAACTTCAAAAAAGTAAAAAAATTACGCCAAGTACATGAAATCACAAAAAAATAGAAGAAAATATACAATCCCACCCAAAATAGAAGGAAATATACAATATAAAAAAATATGTGAAATCAAAATGAGCTGCAAGTACATAAAGGTGCTTTCCAACTGCGCTTATGATGACACAACTACAAATACACAGCTAAAATGCTGTATTCGTACATTCTATTACTCATATCGCGGACATTTTAATTAACCCATCAGAATAAAAGAATCCCATTTAAAAACATCGTCGTAAATTAATAGCTTTACAAAATTAATGATATACAAAAATTGCGCGAATTATAACAATGGTTATTTATATAATGATATTTTAATAGGAATAAATATTTTATTCAAAATACTTGGCGCTGCTCCCCGAATTGGTGTTGCTAAACTGAATAAATATGTATAAATTGCATTAATCTTTTCCTTTCTTTCTTGTGCGTGCGTTCGTGAATGTGTTTATTAGGTATACATTGTAAGGGAGCTGTTGCAAATTATTAATACTAAACCAATTAACATTTTTTCGGTTTCGCAGCGCCAAGTATTTTGAATAAAATATTTATTCCTATTAAAATATCATTATATAAATAACCATTGTTATAATTCGCGCAATTTTTGTATATCATTAATTTTGTAAAGCTATTAATTTACGACAATGTTTTTAAATGGGATTCTTTTATTCTGATGGGTTAATTAAAATGTCCGCGATATGAGTAATAGAATGTACGAATACAGCATTTTAGCTGTGTATTTGTAGTTGTGTCATCATAAGCGCAGTTGGAAAGCACCTTTATGTACTTGCAGCTCATTTTGATTTCACATATTTTTTTATATTGTATATTTCCTTCTATTTTTTGGGGGGGGGGGGTTGTATATTTTCTTCTATTTTTTTGTGATTTCATGTACTTGGCGTAATTTTTTTACTTTTTTCAAGTTTTTTGGGGGTCTGTTTAACAGGCGTCGTGAGAGAATCCTCCTGTATAGGTAACCCTTTATTATCTGTTTCCCTGATTTTATAATCTGGTCAGAGATATGAAAATATTGTATTGTCATCGGAATTACTATTGCCCGGCCGAAAGAAGATGCCTAGCAGGCGGTCTCGGGCGATACAGCCCGTCGCTATGACGATTGGTCAAGTCACCTATTTGGTCACACTTTTAAAGACGGGGCACACGTATTTTGGTTATTGGCTGAAGTAGGCACATACATTGTCGCACCGCGCGACGAAGAGACCGAACAAAACACATCGAGATCGAGTGGGATAGAACGATCTGATCGGCGAACGCCAAAGAAATAGCGTAGACATCTGAGACGGCGTCTCAACTATTAATATATAATAACATAAAAATTTCCTTATTTTTCACAATATGTTTAGGAAAGTATTATCCTGATACCACACCAATGATAATACTTTCCTGAACATATTGTGAAAAATAAGGAAATTTTTATGTTATTATATATTAATGGTTAACCGTCTAAGATGCCTACGCTATTGCTTTGGCGTTCGTCGGTCAGATCGCTCTATCCCACTCGATCTCGATGTGTTTTGTTCGGTCTCTTCGTCGCGCGGTCCGACAATGTATATGCCTCCTTCAGCCAATAACAAATGTTGTGTCCGGACCGACGCCTAAGTGTGCCGACACCGCGTACATTCCGATTGACACAATCGAGCGGCCGAAATCTGGCACAACCGCGTAAGGGATCTCGGAAACGCACCGAGACCCGTCAGCACATGGTGAAACACCCAAAAGCAGGTCAAAGGCGGAGACCCCGATGGTCCCCGCTTCGCCCCGACTACCTTATAAGAATAATGTACGAGCAATGCGAGCTCAGACTTGATACAGAATTGTTACGGGATCAATACCCGACTTCAATACAAGACTCATGCCTAAGTAGGCACAGTGTAACAGTCACCCAGATCGGGACAGAATAAACTTGTTATTCTTACGGTGAATTCCAACTCTTTAACCCGCAACGATCTCCTACCTGCGGGTTCAAACCGAATCCTACCGTCCCGGCATAATCACCCGAACCTCCGGAGCCCGTGAACGACGATCGCCAAGGACGCCCAGAATCTCGACCCCAGGCGCTCAGGCACAACATAAAAATAGGTGTGCTCTGTCTTTAAAAGCGTGACCAAATAGGTGACTCTTCTTTCGGCCGGGCAATACTACTTATCAAATTTTCTTTAAAAAATAATATTTTTCAGGATAAATGTGAATGGAGAAAGTTAAAACATATTTGTTGACCATGACTTAACGGAAAATTTAAGTTTTAAAAAAAGTAAGAAATAACGTTACCTCGACGGTAGTAAAAACGTTGTAAAATTCTTCTGCTCTGCACTGGAATTTCTGCTGCTGCTTAATTGTTGTTGTAGAAATCGTACCTCCTACTTCCCATTTTTTATTGGATGATACGGCTGTAGAATTCATTTGTATCTAAACAATGATTGCAAAGACTTTATATTAATAAATCGTACAGATAGAAAAAACAACTTGAAACAATTTGCAATTTATTTCATATTGAAATCAAAATTAAGGGGTTACACCACCTTGACAATTTCAGAACTAATGCGCCCACAGTTTTCATGATACACCCCATCCGTATTTATTACTTTATAAACGTTCTAAAATCAGAGTCATGTTTTGTTTGGTGCCTAATTACCTTTATACTTGACAATGAAATGGAGATATTTTAATGCCGTGTAAACAGTCTTACAATTAGTCGTTTAACGTTCAGTATGATTCGAACATTTGCGTGAGCCGCAGAATTGCCGTGGTGCAATTCAATGGTGCAATTAAATTTTGCGAAAGCAAAATTCGTAGTCTCTGGTTCAAACTTGTGGTTACATGTAGGAAATAGGAATAACAATTCATAGAAAGTAGTAAGGCTATGACAGTTCTAACTCAGGTCCTCTGAGGGGAGCGCGGGGGCGGGGGGAAGTGAGGGCGCGCGGGGGAGCGCGGCGGAGGGAAACATGGATGAGGAGTGGAAGGTCGGTTGCGCGCGCACGAGCCGCGGAGTGGGGGATGCCGCGATCGTGGAGGGGATCAGTCCGGGCCGAGCGGCCGCGGAGACCTCTCCAGACCGGACCCATCCCTGAAAAAATTTTTGAGGGCGGGTCACGTCTGAAAAAAGTCTTTTTCAGACTCGATCCGCTCTCAGAAATTTTTTTCCCCCTAATATTTTATTCCCCCAACACAGAGAAATAATAATTTTTTACAAACCATGTACTTGGAGGAGGGAAAGAGACAGAGTATTATTTTAAAGCTAAAATCTGTGGGAGGGAAAGAGGCAGCACTACTTGGCGGTACAATAGCATTTGTTCTTTAGATAACAGTATTCTAAAGCTAACGAGTTTTCTGATAATGTTTTATCAATCTTAGCGTCGCGCGCGATCGTGCATAATTCGAAACCTCCGGAGCAGCCGTGCAATGCGACAATGCTGTTGTGCCGGGACGCCTGGGAGCGGGATTCTGGATGTGAATCTCGGGGTGTTCCTGGGCGGCCTTGGCGCGTGTCGTCCTCGGGCTCCGAAGGTTCGGGTGATTGTGCCGAGACGGTAGGATTCGGTTGAATCCGAAGGTAAGGGATCGTTGCGGGTTGAAGAGTTGGAACTCACCGTAAGGATAACAAGTTTATTCTGTCCCGATCTGGGTGACTATTACACTGTGCCTACTTGGGCATGAGTCTTATCCTAAACGTCGGGTATGGTTCCCGTTACAATTCGGTATAAAGTCTGAGCTCGCATTGCGCGTACATATTCTTATAAGGTAGTCGGGACGAAGCGGGGACCATCGGGGTCTCCGTCTTTGGCCTGCTTTTGAATGTTTCCTCATGCGCTGACGGGGCTCGGTGCGCTTCCGAGATCCCTTACGCGGTTGTGCCAGATTACGGCCGCTCGATTGTGTCAATCGGTATGTGCGCGGTTACGGCACACTTAGGTGTCGGTCCGGGCACAACAATGCGAATCTTAAAATTAGGTGGCGAGGAGAGAAGGAGGGTAAATGAAATGGTACAATGAAATACATTTAAGAATATATATTGTTACATCAATAAAAATAAAAAAAATAAAAAAAATAAAAAACATAAAAATAAAAAAAACATAAAAAATAAAATAAATTATGGCCACGGTGGCGATGGCGATGGGGGGCGATGGCGGCGGCGTCGGTGGCGGGTACCACACATTTCCATGAATCACCTGCACACAGATGCAAACGTCGATATAATACTCACACATCAAAATGCATAAATCAGTGTAAAGTAGTATTACATACCACTGGAGGCGGCGATGGTGATGGCGATGACGATGGCGACGATGATGATTGGGACGGAGTTATCAATCCCACTCGATAACATCATCATCATCATCAAATAAAGCGGTTAAAGCTAAATCCGCAGGAACTTGCACAGGATCCGTTTGAACTTCAGCAATGCCAGCCCAAAGCCCCGATATTTTATTTTTGTAATCATTGTTATGATCAATCACTGTATTTACGTTTCGCCAAACCACACGCGTTGGAAACGTCAGATGACGATTCCGCATAAAAGTCTCAAAATCACAGTCTAATTGTATGTCATCTACATGTCGATCCAGCCAATATTTCTCGTCAATGTAGTTGTTATGCTCATTCGCTGGGTTACGAAATACTTTTAAATAACTGTCGGCATCATGATTAGCTTCTGCCTCACACAGTTCCGCACATCGAATTTCCTCCGTTTGAACCTCGACATTTCTACATACGACATACAATTTCGGGCTATAAGAATGGAAAATAGTCGCAGCAGCGGTGATCGTAGCGGAAGCTGGTTTATCGGAATTGATTGGCAACGACGTAATCTGAAATCGATTTCTATTATAATTCTCAAAGTTACTAACACAACGATTCACTAAAAATATGGTAATGGAAACTTACGGTATTAATCGATTGTTCTCCTTCCATAGCAATTTCACTTAAAATAAAAAAAATGAAAAAGTGTTTCAAAAACTGTCCCAATTCGACTGTTAGTACTATGACGGAGTCTATTGAATGGAAGCAGTTAATAATTGTGCGGACACGAACGTATGCGACTATTGAGCGATTGATTGAATGGTATCCGAGAAACTGGCCTAAATAGAGGTGCAATTGCTTCTCCCGCCACCACATTTATCCATAATGTGCTGAAATCTTAACGTCGTAGCATATGTAATTTGAGTCCCCAAGGATAAAAGTCTCGACACGTGCTGAACATAATATAATATTTCTGGGAACGCCGAATCATAGAATAATGCAACGTTAGCAGAAACGCCGAATCTTAAAATTAGGTGGCGAGGAGGAAGACGAGTAAATGAAATTGACAAATAATATGTGTTTAAGAAATTTATTTAAAATTAAAAGAATATAATTTTAACATTTTTTCCTACAAGCATCAGCTAGAATATCATTGATAGCGCATGCTACCAGTTCGCAATCTACATAATATTCCTCACAGTAATGTTCGCTATCACGTATGATTTTAGCAGCACGACGCACATCTAATGTTTCGCAGGCAATACCGCTTTGCTGTAGCACTTTAACAAAAGTTTCAAATTTCGTCTGCACATCTCTTACATTTTGATACAGCCGCGCATACACATAGTCTATACATGGTTCAAGATTTAATAAAAATGTTACCGTATTCGGTTTGAAATACAGCGACTTATTATGCAGTGCCATCCTTACAATCGGGGAATTATAGATTTCACAAAAATCCACAGTTAATTGATCCATTTGCATCGAAGGTGATTCAGGTAATCGTGCACGTTCTTCAATGGTCGTACGACTGCCGCATAGCAAAACCCCATGTATCCCATGATAACGTGAGAAACATCCCACGATTGTCGCCAAGAACCATTTCTACATCAATCGTAGGTCGTACTCTGATCCCAATTTCCAAGTATTTGCTGCCCGTGGATGTTAATGCATATCTTCTGACCATGATACGCGATGTTCGGTGCGGGCTAAGAGAACGATCAAAGCTATGAAATTGCTCGCGCGTATTAGGAATAAACATAACAATTTTAAGATGTGAAAATTAACCCTTACCAAACAACTGTATCCTCCCCACATTGAGCCTCACCATCATCTCGCACGATCGGAACGTAATAATTCATGCGTTCAACGTTTCCTTCGGCACTGGTACTGTACATTTTGTTTTCAGAGCACATTTTGTTCCGTCGAAAGGCACTGAGACTATTGAGCGATTGATTGAATGACATCCGAGAGATTGGCTTAAATAGAGGTGCAATTGCTTCCCCCCCGCCACCACATTTTATTATAAAGCTACCAATTTTTCCATAATGTGCTGAAATCTTAACGTCGCAGCATATGTAATTTGAGTTAAAAAGAGATAAAAAGTTGAGATAAAAAGTCTCGACACGTGCTGAACGTAATATAATATTTCTGGGAACGTCGAATCTTAGAATTATGCTGTATCAGCAGAAACTAATGCATCTGGGGAGGGGTACGCCAAAAAGAATGAATTATACAGTATTAGCAGAAACTAATACATTCGAGGGAGGGGATGCGCTAAAAGAGTTAGACAGAGATATCAAATCATGATGAGGATATAAATATATGCTCTAAACTGTACAAAGCCTTAAATCGTTGCAACGTATTGCGTGGAAAAGTCACATTATATTTACGTTCCATCTACGACCATGGAAGAATTGGCGCAAGTAGAACGCCAATTGTTGGATCAATCCACGCGATTGATTTCTCGGGAAGAGTACCTCGCGTGGGAAGAACGGTGCAACGAGTGCATCGAATCGTTGGAAGAACAAAGTCGCGTGAAACGCCCACGATTATCGATCGGTGTTCAGCAATCGCTGATTGCTCGAATCGCACGTCTCGAAGGACTGAAACATTCGTTGCGCGGACGTTTCGTGCGCGAAAGTGCCGGTCATTCGAGTACGGGACTTTTGTGGCGCGAAATAGACACTGCGTTCGATAGCCGCGTATTAACTGGTGCCGTGCTAAATTCGAACTACATCGAGCCGCGCAACTTCCTCCAAGATGCAGGGACCATCGTGCTGGAACATGTGCGGGACGCTTTGAGGAAACAGCGAAACCTCAAAGTGAACACTGTGTTCAACGGCGAATTTATGGCGGGTGACAAGCATGCTTGTACAAGCATCAACACCCGAAACTGCGAACTCTTCCACACATCCGATCTGCAGGAGTGGTACCAACGATGCGTCATCGAACCCACCCTGGCATCGCTGGAAGAGTTCCAGGAACGCGACAGTGGATGGGCATTGACGAGAATCATGAATCTAACCGTCAATGTCAACAAGATGTCACATCAAGTTGCCGCGAGTATTGTCTTTGAAGAAAGCCACAATTAGCGTGCAATCCCAGGACAATGCGTGTTTCGCGTGGGCAGTGGTCGCCGCTCTCCATCCTGCCGAAAGAAATGCCGATCGCCCAAGTTCGTACCCGCCTTATGCTTCCGTGCTAAATCTCCAGGGCATTGAGTTCCCAATGTCCCTGGAGCAAATAGGGAAGTTTGAGCGGCAGAACAGCGACTCCGTCAACATCTACACCTTCGACGAGGAGAAAGGGTCGCCGGTCTTTCCGCTGCGCCTCACCAGCCAAAAGAGGGATCAGCACGTCAACTTGCTCTACACGCCGAATCAAGAACACGGTGATGTAGGGCACTTTGTGCTAATCAAAAACTTGTCCCATCTGGTGAGCGCACAGCTGAGCAGGCACGATGGGAAAAAATTCATCTGCGATCGGTACGTATAGAATACTTGTGAAATATTGAAATGTCTCATGAAAACAAATTAAATAAAAAAATTTTGTATTTACAGGTGTATGCACTACTTCGGATCTGTCGAGAAGCTGCAGAACCATTCGCTGGACTGTGGCAAGATGAACGACTGCGCCATCCTGCTGCCCAGCGAAGGAAAAAATTTCCTCAGCTTCGAGAACCACTGCAGGAAGGAGCGGCTCCCCTTCGTGGTATATACAGATCTGGAGTGCATCATCGTAAAAACAGAGGACAATCGAGTGGGTGATCTAGATAATAAGTTACATACATATCAGCACCATAAAGTGCATAGCATTGCATATTATATGCATTGTTCCTACGATACATCGCTATCGACGTATCGATGTTGCCGCGACGCGGATTGTGTTTCATGGTTCGTATATGAACTGAAAAAATTTGCAAACTTCGCCAAACCCATCTTGACCAGTAATGTTCCCATTATGCAACACACTGTCATATTTGCGAAGAATCATTCAAGGCTGACGATGTACGAGTTCGCGATCATTGCCATCTATCCGGGCGGTTTAGAGGCCCGGCACATTCGGAGTGCAATTTAAATTATAAAAATGCGTTTTACATCCCCATAGTTTTCCATAATTTATCCGGCTACGATTCACATTTCATTATCGAGGAAATAGCTACCGCTTTCGACGGTCACGTTGATGTATTACCCATAACTAAAGAAAAGTATATTTCTTTCACAAAAAATGTTGAAGATACGGCTGAATCAGACTCGCGAAATTATATAAAATTACGATTCATCGATTCGTACAAATTTCTCAATACCAGTCTCGACAAATTAGCATCTTTTCTTAGCACAGATCAATTAAAAATTTTACGATCCAAATTTGAAACATTATCCACCGAAGATTTCAATTTATTGACGCGAAAAGGCGTCTTTCCGTACGAATACCTTGATTGCGCGAACAAGCTGCAGGATCCATGCTTACCGCCGCGCGAGTCATTCTACAGTTCGTTAACGGGTGAGACTGTATCCGAGAGCGATTACGCGCACGCTGAGACTATCTGGCAACGTTTCAGGATTAGAACCTTGGGCGAATACAGCGACTTGTATTTGAAAACTGATGTCTTGTTATTGGCAGACATTTTTGAAAATTTTCGCGAAAGTTGTATCAAGAGTTATGGACTAGATTCGGCGCATTATTATACTCTACCTGGTTTCACGTGGGATGCCATGCTAAAGCATACCAAAATTAAATTCGAATTGCTCACCGACGTCGATATGGTCATGTTTATCGAACGTGGCATACGTGGGGTTTAAGCCAATGTTCCGGAAGACATGCACATGCCAATAACAAGTACATGCCATCTTACGACGCATCGGAAGAGTCATCGTACTTCATGTACTTTGATGTGAATAATTTGTATGGGTGGGCAATGTGTCAGCCCCTAGCATACGCTAAATTTCAATGGGTCGAAGATGTTGCAAAATTTGATGTATCATCAATCAAAGTCGATTCGCCCACGGGGTACATCCTCGAGGTAGATCTGGAATATCCGCAACGTCTGCACGACGCTCATGCCGATCTACCGTTCTGCCCGACGCGTGCCAAACCACCTGGCAGCAGGCAGGACAAATTACTCGCGACGGTATACGATAAGCAGCGTTACGTTATCCATTACCGCAACCTGCAGCAGTGCACGCGTCACGGTCTTTGTATTACAAAGATACACCGCGTGCTTCAATTCGCTCAATCTCCCTGGCTCCGCGATTACATCGAACTCAATACACGGTTCAGAACAAGCGCGACAAACGACTTTGAAAAAAATTTGTACAAATTGATGAACAACGCGGTATTTGGCAAAACTATGGAAAATGTACGAAATCACGTGGATGTAAAACTTTTAACACATTGGGAAGGGCGATATGGCGCGGAGTCAATGATCGTGAAACCGAATTTCCACAGCAGAAGAGTTTTTTCGGAAAATTTAATAGCTGTTGAATTGCGAAAACTCGAGGTGAAATTCGACAAACCGATATACGTGGGTATGTGCATTCTGGACATATCAAAAATTTGTTTGTATGAATTTCATCACGAGTACATGTCGCCCCAGCATGGGGAAAATTGTAAAATTCTATATACAGACACAGACAGCCTCATTTACCATATTCGATGCGACGATATCTATGAGACCATGAAGCACAATATCGATAGATTCGACACAAGCGATTATCCTATCGACAATGCATATAATATACCACGCGTAAATAAGAAGGTTCCTGGGCTGATGAAGGATGAAAATAACGGTGCGATAATGACCGAATTCGTAGGTCTTAGAGCGAAAATGTATGCACTTCGCGTAGACGGTAAAAAAGATACGAAAAAGGCGAAAGGCGTCAAGACCAACGTCATAGCCAGAACGATAACTTTCGACGATTACGTGCAGTGTTTGCAAAGGGAGATCGAAATGGTTCGCAGACAATCATGCATACGGTCTAAATTGCACAAAGTGTACACCATTTCGGAATCTAAAATCGCTCTAAGTCCATATGATGACAAGCGGCATATCGTACCCGATTCGACCGACACTCTGCCCTGGGGACATTATAATATCCCATTGTAAAAAAATATAAATTATTGTATTATAAATAGTGTAATTATTGTATTAGAAATAGTGGAATTAATGTGTTAAAATAAAAAAAAATTGTTTACACATTTACATATATGTATCATTGTATTTATTGAACCATGTATTATTTTACAATACATTATTTTTATTTATCCACGAATTGTGTGATTTATCAAACCCCAGCCACTTGACATATACCTTATCCCCCTTTCTACGCAGCACTTTTTCCACTAGATGCACATCAGGATTGGTGACGCGTTGCAGCTCCTGTTCATAGAATCCGCCGGCAACAGGTTTTCCACAGGAATCGATGAGCAGATACGTTGCAGGATTAGTTGCCTGTACTTTGGCTATCTTGAACACCTCCGTTGTCCAATTCGGCGTATAGCCTTTATCGAAGATGGTTTTAAATTTGCTCACGCGCACAAACTCGCCCAACTTGAATCTCGCTGGAGCAGCGATCTTTATGTTGCTGTATACGGTGGCTAGCAGCCTGTCGGCGATCGCAGGGGTAACATCGCAAGGACGCATTCCGATGGTTCTATGTTTTCGTGCGTTATACTCTGCAAGCAGACGCGGTAGCGCACCGGTCCATCTATAGGTTCCATTGAGCGTAAACAATTTCCACATATTGTTCTTCAAAGTTCGATTGAAACGTTCTACGACGGAGGCCTTCATCACCGAATACGTCGAATAATGATTAATATCGTGCTTTGTCAAGAGTTTCTGCATATCGGCGTTGTAAAATTCTTTTCCTTGATCGGTTTGCAAATTTTTCGGATATCGATCTCTAAATATCTTTGCGAACGCTTTAGTCACCTCAGCACCACTTTTAGTCTTGAGCGGCACCGCCCATGCATACTTGCTCAACACATCGATGACGGTGAGTATGTAGTGGTGACCTTGGTTGAAACGCGAGTATGGACGCATTTCTACAATGTCAGCTTGCCACAAATCATCGTATCCGTGCACTACGACGCGTCTCCGCGGGAAATGTCTTCGAGCTGGAGCATGCAATTCCTCAACGAGTTGTAGCTTCTTGTAGCCATGGTTTTCTTCTTTACTCTTGGATTTCGATAATGGGTGCATGTTTGATCGCAGAGGTGTCTTGGACACGAATGATGCGATAATTATCGCGTACATTTATTATGTGCTTCCCATCGGTCCGAGGAAATTCTGGACAAGTTGCTGCTCCGTATCAAAAGCGGTTATAGCCTCTTTAACTTTACGAGTTTCATTGTCCGGTTGTGGGATAGAATTCAACGCCTCCGATATCTTTTGAACGCTGTTTTGCAACGTTAGCATATCTTTCTGAAACACAACCAGCTTCCTCGCTAATTCTTCCTGCTGCTCTCTCAAAAGTTTAATGTTCTTTTCCACGTATAGTTTATTGACGACATCGGTGTCGGCCACCGGCTGAGCTACGCGTCGTATCTTGCGTGATTTCGCATCAAAGTCGGCACCAGCCACGCAAAGGGCGTTATCTCGCATGTAATTTCGAAGCAAACCGTTCCATTTGTAATAGTCCATTCTAGCTGTTCCACTCTTCTCGAGCGATACCCCAAATTTGTTGATCGGCATCTCGATGCATACAGCGCACATCATCGGCGTGCGGTTTAATTTATAATGAGGTCTACCTCGCGGAGTTCCTCGATAATCGATAGAATTTCGGGATCGTGAGAGTTGTTACCCGCCTGACGCGACGCTTCAAGCAAACGCATTCGATCCACCAACTCGTTGGGATCGTTCCAGTGTACGTAATCGATCTTGTTATCGTTTACCACCATGGCGCGCGGTACCGTTAGACCTTTCCCTGCCCTGCTAGTCGATGCGCCAGGGAGTAGCGGTGCAATTACATATTTGTACTTGTGTCCCTTGTTGCTCAATATGGGATTTTTAGCACCATGACCGCGTCTGTGGGCGTTCGTCGCCAGCAGTATACTTTTATATATTTGTTTATCGGCATCGGTGTATACAGCATCATCGGGAATTCTCTTGAAAATCAGTTCGTAAAGACCGGGTGTTCCTCTGTATTTTACACCATCTATGATTATGTTATCATCCATGTCTATATCGAAAGCCTTATCCCCAAGCCTCGTTCCACTATTGCCAAAGTATACGCCGTACACATAGTCCATTGTTGTATCCTTATCACCACTTAGGATCGCGCTCATGTATTTTTGTCCCAGCGGGCCGAAATGACTGCGAAACGTCTCTTGTCCCTCGGATGTTTGGAATTGCTGTCTAATAGATGTTACAAACGACTCATTGGGACTAGTTTCGAAAACGTCATCATCAACGGTTGCGAGCGATTGCACATTGGGCAATGTACTTATTGGCGTGGGTGGAGCCGGAGAATCGCTTGATACGACATTCTGTCGTTTCCGCTTCGATTGAACTGGTGTCGAGGTTATGGGTGAATATTCCGTTGACATGTGCTGTTTCCTCTTTCTCTTGCGCGATGTGTTCTGTTTCGGATGGATTTTTTTAGGCGTTAATGTTTCATTCCCTTCAACGTCTGTGTCCATCGACTGTGATGTGTCAGCTTCCGTCGCTGCGGTATTTTCCACAATATGTTTTAATGGTTCGACGATAGGTTTAAAGTATTTCTCCAACGCGATATCTTCCTCCATCTTGCCAGTCTTCAAAGCCTGATGTTTCCGACGAATGGCTTCGCTGGTTTTTGCAATTTCCTTCGCTATTCTCTCGCGATCCTTAATCTCCAGACTATCGATATCGATCATCGCTGTACCGCAGACGTTGCTTTCCCACCGACGTGTTGACGACGATTGACCATCTCATGGTATGGCAAACTCGTTAAATCCCTTTCTATAACGTCCATTGGACATCGCACTATCCTTGTCTATCATCACGAAACCGTACTCCCGTTGCCAACAATTACGACACAAAGCGCAGAAATCCTCGTAAGGCATGTCGGTGTTTACGTGATCGTTGTACAGGGGGTGGTATATTACCACTTCTCCCGCTATTGGGTGTTCTCGGATCATTGGCTGGTGGAGCGGCGGGGATCGCCAAGGCGGTAAACGATAATAAGGCGGCGCAACATCAGCTGCAGGAAATGCAACGCCATAATCGCTCCATGGAAGGTCGCGGACTTTATCTCGCGCCGTACAAGCGCGGACAGGGAATATCTAAACAAAAAAGAAAAAAAAAACGTCGAAAAGAAAATAAAAATGCCTGTGGGCGTAACTACCGATGTGCAATTGGAGGAGTTGGCAAAACGTATGCGTATTCCATTCTTTAGAGGTGTTTTTATGTGCAACGCGTTACCAGCTGGTGGAGTACGTCGAAACGAGAGCGGTATCGTAAATTTGGACAATGCCGAGGGGCCGGGGACTTGGGTGGCGTATGCGAAGAGAGGGTGTCGAGCTATATATTTCGACAGCTTTGGGAATCTTCGACCGCCTATGGAATTGGTAAAATATCTGGATAAGGATGCTGTGAAAATTGAATACAATCGAACGTCCTATCAGAAGTACGATCAGAGCAATTGCGGACAACTATGTCTACGCTTTCTACAAACGATCGGTGCCAAATTTAAGGATTGATTTCCCACCACTCTGATTCAGTACTGGTCGAGCAGTTCGAACGGAATATGTCGTTAACATTCACTCTAACCGGCAAGAGTAGCACCCTCGCGGTGAGCTACTTTCCACCCATAGATTTGAGCGACGATGATTACGAGCTTGGTCTAACAACCTTTGAAACTAATCACACAATACCGAACATCGACTCGAGCAACGATAAATTCTACTTCATCGTAAACAACAGCCCCGACAGCGCTTATGAATACATTACGATTCCCCACGGCTCCTACGAACTAGACGCCATGGCCAAGTACCTGAAGCAGCGATTACTCGAGCGGTATCCTAAAAATCTTGGTGGCACCGATGACGACAACGATGACGGTGACAACGATGTGTATCCTATAGTGTTGCGTCCCAACAACAATACCATGAAAAGCGAGCTGTACTGTCGGTTCACCGTAGACTTTACAAAGCCCAACAACATTAGATCGCTACTAGGATTCTCGACGAATCGGGTATTAGCACCAGAACGATGGCACGAATCGGACGATCCAATTAATATCATGGACGTGAACATTATTCGCATAGAATGTAGCGTGACCGCTGGCGCGTACAACAATGGGAGGCGTGTACATACGATACATGAATTTTCTCCGAGAGTTCCACCAGGATATAAGATATCGGAAACGCCCGCACAGATCATTTACCTTCCAATCACCGCACGGGTCGTTACGGATCTGACGATACGCGTTGTGGATCAAGACGGACGGTTGCTCGATTTTCGAGGTGAAGAGATTACAATCAGACTGCACGTGCGAAGACGACAACGATAATACGTGTGGCGCGAAAGAAATGCTTGTATTGAACGACTCCAGAAACCCGTTTGTTCCAAGCGAAATTGTTTACAACACCAACAACTGCAACAGCTCTGATCACGCTAAAAAGAAGAGGCTCAGTGCTGCGAACATTGCATTTTTGAAATCTTTGGGATTCATTGTGCGCATTTAAGTTGAAAAAATGGCTGATATTCTAAGCATTGGAGGGAAGCCGACGTTTGATGATCGCATCGTCAAGCTCGAGACTCACACATACAACCCATACGTCAACACAACAGCAGGATTTATACACATTACCGTGTGAAAGTTTCCTCTATGTGGAGGGGAAATTGAAGATAAATAAGCCAAATGATGCGTTAACGATGATGTTGGGAAATAATTGTGTGGCGTTCTTATTCGATGAAATTCGATACGAGCTGAATGGCGTGGAGATTGATCGCAACAGAAACGTTGGAATAACTAGCACGCTTAAAAACTATGTATCGCTGACATCGGACGAAGACAAAAATATGGAGAATGCCGGATGGGGCTTGAAACGACGCGATGGGTCAATAGTCAAAAATCATTTCAATTTTTGCATCCCACTCAAATATTTGCTAGGATTTTGTGAGAACTACAAACACATGATTATTAATGCGCGTCACGAATTGATTTTAATACGGTCGCGCAACGACAACAATGCTCTGATAGGATCATCGGTGTTGGAACCAGAAATTAAATTATTTAAACTACAATGGCGGATGCCTCATGTGACGCTGAACGACATTAATAAGCTATCGTTGCTACGTACTTTGGAAAGTGGACAAAACCTGAGCATTTGTTTTCAATCGTGGGATCTGTACGAGTATCCTATGTTGCAAAACACAAACAAGCATTCGTGGGCCGTGAAGGCATCCGCACAGCTGGAGAAGCCACGATGCGTGATCCTTGCTCTACAGACTGGTCGAAAGAATGTGACGAACGAAGACGTTACTAAGTTCAACAACTGTAAATTGACTAATGTCAAACTTTTTCTCAACTCGGAATTTTACCCATACGATGACATGAACTTGGACTTTGACAAGAATAAGCATGCCATCTTGTATCACATGTATACGCAATTCGGTAAATCGTATTATGGACATAGTTGCAACGAGGCATTATTCACCGTGGCTGAATTTTTACAATTTGGTCCCATCGTGGTGATTGATTGTTCGCGACAAAATGAGTCGATCAAGAATGGCACCGTGGACGTGCGCATAGAATTCGAGTGTAAAGAGAATGTGCCGGCAAATACTACAGCCTACTGTCTGATTCTGCACGATCGGGTGGTTGAATACAATCCACTGACAAATGTAGTGCGCAAAATGAATTAAATTGCCACGCTACTTGCGCGCCATCTCCTGTGTCAAAATCATACAAAAATTTCATCGTGAAAATCGAGATGCTTTACGAGAAAGACTGCATTCTCCCGTCTGTCTCGGAAACGAACGGACCTCTAAATTGTAGCGATAATGGCTGTACCAACATTCGTTGACCTGCAAGGGTTCATCGTCGATGGAAGATTTGTCGCGAAGGAAGTGGCTGTCCTACGCAAGGGAACAGTTCTCTCGCACTATATTTTTGGGAGTCCTATGTCACAATTCCTTCTTACGAAATCGGACAAATCAAGCATTCGGTGGTTGACGGCAAAACACCACGGACTACGGTGGAACGATGGAGACGTTCCGTACAGTATGGCTAAGCAGCTAATTACGAAAGCTGTAGCTGATGCGATCGACGAAGAAGATGACACATCCCATATAGTATACGTTAAAGGGCTGCAGAAACGCGACTGGCTTGCGGATTTCCTCGACGAAAATACCAGAGCGGACGTAATCATCGAGACGCTGGACATTGACTACGAGGATATCAAATCCCTAAATAAGCTAAATGTAGTTGATACTCTGCGATGTGGCAGACACGCAAAGCACTGTGCCTTGCAAAATGTATTTAAAATATTCAACTGGTGGTCTAAACACCAGAGGGAAATGCTTAAATAAAATATAACCAATTTTTTAATACATAAATGTTTTTTTTTTCTTCACCCTCCCCAACCTCTTGCATGTACGCTAGATTAAGACGATAGTTGTAATTATTATGTAGAAACCGTTCGATTCGCGTTCAAAACCGTTCGATACCCGTTCGATACCTGTTCAAAGTCGTTCAATACCCGTTCGATTCGCGTTCAATACCCGTTCAAAGCCGTTCAATACCCGTTCAAAGCCGTTCAATACCCGTTCAATACCGTTCGATTCGCGTTCAAAGCCGTTCGATACCCGTTGAAAGCCGTTCAATACCTGTTCAATACCTGTTCAATACCTGTTCAATACCCGTTCAATACCATTCGATACCCGTTCAAAACCGTTCGATTCATGTTCCATACCGTTCAAAACCGTTCAATACCCGATCGATACACGTTCAAAGTGGTACGATTCACGTTCGATACCCGTTGAAAGCCGTTCAATACCGTTCGATACCCGTTCGATTCGCGTTCAATACCCGTTCAAAACCGTTCAAAGTGATATGGTCTAGCTGAATGATGTGTCAAAGAAGAAGGGAAAGAAGACGCGTGTGAAAAAGGAGAGGATGGGCAGTGATGAAGATAAGTGCTGGAGGATAATCAGCGAAAAAAAAATGTAGGTGGGAGAACGAAGACATTCTACTTTTGCAAAGCTAAGCACTTCTCGATTTCGAGTTATGAGTTTAGATGCGAGAGCTTGGAGATGCAGCGAGACCAGTTGCATTCAAATCTTCATTGAATGCAGTTTAGAACATTTTTTTGTGCGCGATCGAATTGACAAAAATGGTACAACAACGCATCGCACCCGAGTGGGACGAGGAGCCATGCTCCGACGTCTTTGAGGTATGTAGTTTAAAATATATTTTAACATTTATCGCGTTTAACCGTTAAAATCGAGCGAGATCAAATCAGACGGCTGTTGTGTTAGTGTTATATCGTGGGTTCTATTTTCCAGAACTCGCCACCGCCAACGCCGACGCCGACGCCGTCACCATCGCCGTCACCGTCACCGTCGCCGTCGCCGTCGCCATCGCCGCCGCCACCTCCAATCGTATGTAATACTTTGTATTTTTTTTTCTTTTTTTCTTTTTTTATCCGTTTTGAAGTATTAATATTATATCGACGTTTGTGTGTATGTTCTAGAACAACGACTTCCTCATGAGGCAGTTGGGGATGCTGGCGCGGATGCTGGAGGATGTGGCATCTGCAGCCCCCAATGAGGAGGAGATGCGACGACGGGCGGGGTTGGTGGTCGGTCCAGCCATGGTCGAAAGACTAAGGCGGCCATGGGTGCCCTACAGGCAGGTGGGGCCCCTGCGGCGACCGCGGCCTCAATCACCACAAGAGACATCGTGGATTGATGTCAGCAGGCCGCAGTCGCTGCAGGGGTGGGTGATGACGCCTCCGGGGTCAACATCGCCACCACCCATGATGTGGACGCCGGGGTCAACATCGCCACCACCCATGATGTGGACGCCGGGGTCGTCATCATCTGCCACACCACCCTGGTGGCCTCCGTCGACACCGTCCTCGCCCCCATCGCCGTCCTCGCCGCTGTCGCCCCCATCGCCGACGCCGTCCTCACAGCCGTCCTCGCCGCCGACGTCCTCACAGCCGTCCTCGCCGCCGTCCTCGCCGCCGTCTTCGCCGCCGTCCTCACCACCGCCGACGCCGTCCTCGCCCCTCGAGTGGTTCGGGGGTATTTTGACGCCGCGACCGTCACCACCCCTTGATCCGCTCAGGGGGCTTTTGATGCCGCCACCGCTGCGGCCCCCTGAGTGGTTCGAGGGGTTGTTGCCACCATCGCCCCCATCGCCACCACCCGAGTGGGCGGAGGGCGAATTTACGCCGCCGCCGTCGCCCCCATCGCCACCGCCCGAGTGGGCGGACGGCGAATTTACGCCGCCGCCGTCGCCATAATTTTTTCATTTTTTTTTTATTTTTTTATTTTTATGTTTTTATTCTTTTTTTATTTTTTATTTTTTATGTTTCTTTTATTGTAACAATATATATATATTTAAAACGTATTTCATTGTACCGTTTCATTTACCCTCCTTCTCTCCTCGCCACGCTGCCTCTTTCCCTCCTTTCAAAGGAAGAAATTTCCGACGGTGGGTCCGGTCTGGAGAGGTCTCCGCGGCCGCTCGGCCCGGAGTGATCCCCTCCACGATCGCGGCTTCCCCCACTCCGCGGCTCGTGCGCGCGCAACCGTCCTTCCACTCCCCGCAGGCCCCGCGTCCATGTTTCCCTCCGCCGCGCTCCCCCGCGCGCCCTCACTTCCCCCCGCCACCGCGCTTCCCTCAGAGGACCTGGGTTAGAATCCCCTTAGCCTTACTACTTATAGCTATGTGTAGGGGAGCAAAAATTCGTAATTTTGATTTATATTCCAGTTATGCAAAACTTCTAAAAGCCTAAAAAGCTGCTTATCCTTCAAACATCGTAATCAGTGAAAAAATATGCAAACTCCCATTAGAATCTCTATTACATCATACTTGCAATAGACTTTTACAAACTTTACAACTGCCTGATACAGCTGATACACAGCAGAAAAATTATTTACTAATTTGCAAATATGGCTTTGATGGCAGTAGTGGAGAGTCAAATTATAAACAGTCTTGGAGTGCAGAAAATGTAGATGACCAAAGCCTCTTTTTGACAACAATTGTTCCGCTGCAGCTTCGAAATTCTGAAACTCTGGAAATTATGTGGTCAAATCCGAGACCAGCTTCGACCCGTTTTTGTAGACCAGTAAGATTACAATGGCTTCGCGAAACAGACGAAATTTCAAAATTAGAAAAAACATTATGGACAAAGAAATTTCGAAATGAAAACCTGTGACGAAACGTCACGAAGTGAGCGAAGCCGACCCGAGCCGAGGTGCAACGGCCCACGGTGCCCCCCTCCCCAACGCGATCCGCGCTCGGTACACTTAGTACACCACGCGCCACTAGATCGCGTCCGCTTCTCGCAAGTGGAATTCACCGCGCACTAGGATATAAGACCCGCGGCGACGGAAGACAATTATCCGAGTGGGGATTAAGGAGCCCCCTCACCACACCAATCGAAGGACTGGAGATTGCCCGGATTCGCATTGTGTGTGGACGCGAATAGCGTGACTCCCCCGTAACCAAACCGCTTCGGTGGAGTGGCTGGATGTTGTCCAGGCTCCCCGAAACTGTTCCATACCTCCGTACCGCCAACAGAGAGCGACTGGACGTTGCCCGGGCTCTCTGAAGGCGCCTCCGACCTTCCCGTACGTAGACCGAGGGGACTGGACGTTGCCGGACCTCGACCGACCGTACTTCCGACCCGCCGACAGAGAAGCGGCTGGACATTGCCCGGGCTCTCTGAAGGCGCCTCCGACCTTCCCGTACGTAGACCGAGGGGACTGGACGTTGCCCGGACCTCGACCGACCGTACCTCCGACCCGCCGACAGAGAAGCGACTGGACGTTGCCCGGGCGCTCTGGAAGCATCTCTCCCAACCTCGTCGTAACATAGTCAATAGGCTAACGGACACGCTCCGAGCCTCGACCGACGGCGAGTCTTCGGCACCAAGCCCGTGATACTCTCCGGCCAATAGCCGCGCACCAATAGTAATAGAATAATAGAATAATCACCTAGGGATAAGGATTGTACATAGTAAATAAATACAGCTAACTGATCAAGGCTCGAATCGCTCTGAACCCTGTGACTCGGCTGAGTTATTCGACGAGTCTTTCCCGATCCCGCGTGACGCCCACGCAGAGTGGCCGTCACATTTGGCGCCCGAACAGGGAACGGTCAGTACTTGGGAGCAGGACTAGATGAGCACGCCGTTAAGCCAGCTATATCAATTAAATAAAACCGCGCTCACCAAAGCGCTGCAACAAGCCGGTGAAGACACCAGCGGAAACTTCGACGAATTACGAGCACGCCTCCGCCGATACATTCTCAGATCAACCATGCCGAAGGACAGCGAGGACACCTCGCCTAGCGACCCCAAAGAAGCCGCACCACCCATCACGACCGCGATGGACCGCGTCCGTAAGTGGGGCTGCGTCTTCGACGGGTCAAAAGATGCGCTAAATTTCCTAGAGCGCATTAACGAACTCCAAGAAAGCTATGGGCTGTCCGAAGACCAGATGCTTCGATGCTTGCCGGAAGTATTGAAAGGCCAAGCTCTACTGTGGTATCGCAATAACCGGACCGGATGGGACACATGGAAGGCATTTGAAGAATGCTTCCGCCTGTACTATTTACAAGACCTCATCGAAGGCGACCTCGAAGAAGAGATCATCCAGAGGAAACAGAAAGCCGGCGAACGCGCCGCCGACTACTTAACAGCCATACAAACGCTGATCAGGCGACACGGCCATCTCTCACCCGCCCGACAGCTCGAGCGAATATACCGGAACCTACAGAAGGAATATAAGCAATACATACGTTTCGCGGAATGTACGTCAATCCCGGACCTGCTACGATTAGCCACACAATACGAAACGATGGTTAGAGAGGATAAACCACGCCTACCATCACATCCGTCCACACAAGAACAACGAGCACCACGTACCAGCCTCGCCGAAGTAAACCCCGCCTATAATCGCGACACCTGCTGTTGGCGATGTGGGCAGAGGGGGCACCGACAACATGACTGCCGACAACCAGCGAAAATATTTTGCTCGTATTGCGGCAAGATGGACCGGCTAACTCGTGATTGCGCTTGCCGGCAAGGATCGGGAAACGATGCAGGGGCCGGGGCCAAGAGTGCACCCCGGCCGAACACCGAAATTACGCCCCCTTCGACACAGTAGAACAAGACACCCGACTATACGTGCCAGTTGTACTATTTGGCCGCCGGTACCAAGCGCTCATCGACACGGGAGCCGTCTGCTCGTACATGAGAGGCGACCTGGCCGAGCGCTGCCGCCGAAACGGCATCATGGCCACCCCCGTCAAACAACGGGCACGCGTAGCCAACGGAACCGAAGTTACCTTAGACGGAGAAATAGTTGTCACGGCCAAAGTAAACCACCGAGCACTGCGACAAGCGTATTTGATTCTACCCACACTAACCCAGGCCATCATCCTCGGGCGAGATGCGCAACAAAAACTAGGCATACAAGTGTCAATCAACCACCGGTCATTGACCACGGAAACAGCCGCCGTCGAACCTGCTACGCTGCTCTCGGGATGCAACGCCGCGCAGAAGGAACGTCTACGACAACTCCTTGCCATAGAGCTGCCCAAGTTCGACACCATCCAGGGGCCAACGCGAATGGCCCGCCACCGAATCCGTCTCAAAACCGATCGCCCGATTAAACAACGCTACACCCCACGGAACCCCGCAATGCAGCAAATAATTAACGAAGAAGTAGATAAAATGCTCGCCGATGGAATCATCGAACCGTCGCAAAGTCCGTGGAGTTCACCCGTGGTACTGGTCCGAAAGAAGAATAGAAAACGGCGCTTCTGCATTGACTTTCGCCGCGTGAACGAAGTCACGGAAAAGGACCCCTATCCCTTGCCACAGGTCGAAGCCACTCTGAGCAAACTCCGCGGGGCCCGTTTTATATCAACAATAGACCTGACCAATGGTTACTGGCAAGTACCACTTGCATCCGAAAGCCGCCCCGTCACCGCCTTCACCGTCCCGGGAAGAGGGTTGTATCAATTCCGGGTCATGCCATTTGGCCTGCACTCGGCACCGGCTACGTTCCAGCGGCTACTGGATGAGGTCATCGGCCCCAAACTAGAACCAAGGGCCTTCGCTTACCTCGACGATATTATCGTGCTGGGTAATACCTTCGAAGAACATTTACAAAATCAACAGGAAGTGTTCCAACGGCTACGGGATGCCGGCCTCCGTATCAACCGGGAAAAATGCGAATTTTGTCGCACGGAACTTAAGTACCTGGGCCATGTAGTGACTAGCCTGGGGGTGAAAACAGACCCCGATAAAGTACAAGCAATCTTGGGGATACCGCCGCCCACCAACATCCGAGAACTCCGCCGTTTCCTGGGCATGGTCTCGTGGTATCGCCGATTCATACCACACTTTTCGGATACGACGGCCCCCCTCACTCAACTCCTACAGAAGAAGCGGAAATGGGCATGGGAGGACGACACGAACGAGGCGTTCCACGCATTACGCCAACAGCTGGCCGCAGCACCCGTGCTGACCTGTCCGGATTTCGACAGTCCCTTTACCCTGCAGACCGACGCTAGCCAGGACGGCCTAAGGGCCGTATTAACACAAGAAACCGATCAAGGGGAACGGGTAATTGCTTACGCCAGTAGAACACTAAATCGAGCCGAACGGAATTATTCCACTACGGAAAAAGAATGCCTCGCCGTTGTATGGGGCATCCGTAAAATGCGGCCCTACCTAGAGGGATACCATTTCACCGTGCTGACCGACCACCAGTCTCTCAAGTGGTTACAGAAAATGGAAAACCCGTCCGGCCGACTGGCCCGCTGGAGCCTAGAACTCCAGCAATACGATTTTACCGTCCAGTATCGAAAAGGCTCCGCCAACGTCATCGCCGATGCACTATCCCGACAGCCGGAAGACCTGAACGCCGCACAGTGGCGAATTTCGCCGAAAAGCTGGCCAAAAATGAATCTGCAATTCCCGTGCAAATTATTAAAATATTTTATTGTAATATAACTCTAAGAAGCTAAGAGTATAATTTTTTAACGTTTAATGTTTAATTTGTTGTTTTAATTATAATTATATTATTAAAAATATTAAAAGTATTGTGGTTTGTAGGTTTTAGTCAAATAATTACGCAGTCATTACTGAAACATTAATATTTGTATATATTTTAACATTATTATATTGCATACTTTGGATATTTCTCGTTGCGTTCTTTTGCCCCATAACACGCGAACTTATGCCCCACATATCGGGTAAAACTTCGCATTTCACACTTTTTGGAAATATTTATTTTATATAAGTTGTGACATGTCAATTTACATGAAGTCACTGCCTATCGAATAATGATTATCAGTGTAATACCAAGGATTTTAGAGAAGTCTAAACTTTAAGTGTGCACTCTTACCCCACATTACTCTACACAAAAATGAGAATATTTGCCAAAATAGCAATTTGTTGCAAAAAACTGCAACGGGGTCTTAAAGTGCATACCTTGAGCTTTCATTTAAAAAAAAAGAATGGTGCTTGAGCTTGCTTGAGTTGTAACTTCTTGCTTAAGAATAAACAAAAAATGAATATGCTTTCAGTACTTGTTTATAAAAACTTTTACAGACTTCACATTTAAAACAATAATAGTGTATATGATACTACACCACAATATATAATGCTTATTTTGATAGCTGGACTCGATAAGCTGAAAATAAATCTCAAAGTAGACCTTTAAATTTCGAGCGTCAACTTTGAACTGACATATCTCAGCAAGGGCTGCAGTTTATATATTTACATTAGTAAGAAATTCTGCACAAATATGTCATAAATAAATCGCACCAATTGGATTTAGCAAATTTAAAACTTTTACATTCTGATTTTTGGCCAGCTTTTCGCCGAAATTCGCCACTGTGCGCCGTGGAAGCCCAGACCGCATGCCCATGGATAACGAGCCTCCGGAGCCGTATAGAACAAGAACCGGACAAATACCCGGAATACCGTAGCTACGACGACCGTTTATATCGACGATTCCCAAACCAAACAGGCCTCCAGGAGGATGGCGAAACGGAATGGAAACTGTGCGTCCCACGAGCCCTCCGCCCGACCGTGCTACACGAAGCTCACAACGCCTCCACTGCGGGCCATCTAGGCATCACGAAAACCGCGGCTCGACTCGCCCAGCGGTATTACTGGCCCGGGATGTTTCGAGAAGCAGCCAGCTACGTGCGCCGTTGCCACCAATGTTTAAAATATAAAGTATCGCAGCAGGCACCGGCTGGGCAGATGCACACAATGTCTGTCACGACACCGTGGGAAGTGGTAGCCGCCGATCTCGTGGGACCCCTACCTCGGTCCAGCAAGGGCCACACGGTCCTCGTAGTACTACAAGACTAATTCACGAAATGGTTAGAGGTCCAGCCACTACGTCAAGCCACAGCCCCAGCCGTAACCAGAGCTTTGCAAGAACGCGTCTTTCTACGACACGGGTGTCCCCGCGCCATAATCACCGATAGCGGACGCCAATTCGAAAATCGGGAGTTTGCCAGCCTCCTGCGAGAATCTGGGGTTGAACACATCAAGACGCCCCCGTATTCGCCGCAATGCAACCCGGTGGAACGCGTGAATCGCGTGCTAAAAACAATGATCGCTCAATACACCGAGGAAAACCACAGACACTAGGATCAGTGGATAGCAGCCGTTGCATTTGCGTATAACACAGCCCGACACGACTCTACAGGATACTCCCCCGCCTACAAACCCCCGACCCCGGTCGCCACGGGCGACGCCGACCTACAACAACGACAGCAAGAAATCGGTCGGCTGCAGGATGCACTCGTTTTGGCCCGAAGAAATCAGGCTCGTGCATCCGAAAACCAGAGAAAACACTTCAATAAGCATCGCCGCAACTGGCAACCAGCCGTCAACGCGCTCGTCAACCGCCGTGAACATCCGCTGTCTAAGGCAATCGACGGCGTCAACGCCAAACTCGCTCCGAAATTCTCCGGGCCGTACCGCGTCATTAGGCTGTTGGGGCCAACAATCGTGCTACTCCAGCAAAACAATCGTAAGGTGGCCCGAGTACACGTTAAAGATTTGAAACCTTGCCCGGAGACGGGGGACGTCAACAATACACACACGCCCAGAAGACAACCGAACGACCGCGGAGACAAAGCAACGTACGATGGCAACGACGAGTATCACGCAGTCGAGCCGTCACTAGTCCAGCATGGAGGACGTATTATACGTGGACGATCTTCCCGAGTTGGAAAGCCCACGACTCCGCCGCCGTTTTCGGGAGCTGTTCGGCGAATCTCCAGAGCGGGAGATGATCGCGCCGATCCGACGCAAGCCGAGTCCGTCTCTGCCCCCGACACCAGGCAAGGATCTGGTCTTACCCGGCCGCTGGACACCCGAGAAAACGCAGCCACCCGCAATGGAACCGGCCGCACCAGCACGTCCACAGCCCAAGGGCAAGCCCCGGATCGCCCGGATCCAAATCCTCCCGTGGAAGGGACCTCCACCGACCCACGCAGGAACAGCCGGCGTCCCACATACACCGCCACCCCGGAAGTCAACGGAAGACCCGAGCTCCCCAGTGCCGCCACCAGTCCAGAAGGACGACCAACCGGCCATGACGCGGAAGCGTCGGCCACCATTCCCCGAGGCCAGCAAGCCAAAGAAGCGGTCACACACCGACCATGGACACGGGCCGCCGCCCGCCAGACCAGAGAAGCCGCGGCCAAGGACAGCAGCCGTCCACGGACAAGAGCCTTCGTCCGAACACTCCGCGCCACCGGGGCCAGCACCTAAGCTGTCCCCAGAAGCGCAACCACCAGCAGATGACCGCAGGCGGCAGACATCCTCCGTGGCCACGCAGACCCCTAGCCCCACGGACCTTTAACACTAGGCAACTAAGGAGGATGGAAAAAAAATAATTATGGAAAATCGAAAAAAAATAATACAAGATAGATTTTTGCAAGAATTGGGCTTAAGAGTTGATTTTCCAAAATGCGGCTTTGGATCATCAAATGACGGAAATACGGCTCGAAGATTTTTTGAAAACCATGCTAAGTCTGCCGAAATTACTGGTATAAATTGTTTGATCTTTATTTTATTCGTAATATATATTTTTGTACAGTAGTTACTATTATTAGTTAAATATTTCAATTGTAGGAATCGATGAAAAATTAATTGAAAGATATCGTAATATCTTAATTATTATTTCTTGTGGAAGAGTTATTAATTATTCAAAATTTAAAACCTACTGTATTGATACAGCAAAATTATATGTATCACTGTATCCGTGGTACTACATGTCACCCACGGTGCATAAAATTTTGATCCATGGACCTTCTGTGGCGAAAAATTGCATTCTACCAATTGGATGTTTCACAGAAGAAGTGCTGGAAATATGTCATAAGCTATGTAAATTGTATAGAAGAGCTCATAGTCAAAAAACATCTAGAACAAAAACGAATCAGGACATATTTCACAGACTATTGCTTCATTCTGTTTCATACATCAGTCTTTCAGAAAAAAGTAATGAAAAAGAAGAAAGATATTCCCTCAGAGCTGTTCGAAATAGTTACGGATACCTTCCGTCGCGAGTCGCCGGTCCCGGAGAATATTGCTGGGGGAGGTTGTCATACTCCCCCAGGGACGACCCCGTTCAGGGGACCTAGCGCGGGGCTGCATTGAAGCGCAAGGGGGGAGGGTAGCGAACGTATCGCTTGTTTGATCTCGCGTCCAAATCCCTCCCCTCGGGCGCGCAGCTCCGCGCGCGAGGTAGATCACCTTGGTGGTTTTAGTGGGTTCGAGTCCCACATAACCCCCTGCCCGCCCCCGCGGGCGGGGGTATCCGTGGGGATTTCCACCAAGTAAAACAAAAAAAAAAAAAAAAGTTACGGATACCGAAGAAATAATATATCTTAGTTCAGAGGAAAGCACATGCGATTCTGATGATTCTGAATGAGAATATAAATAAAGACAGATTTGTATCTGAATAAAACAGCATTCTTTATTTCAAACAACACTTATAATCCATAATTCTCTTTTATTACTTTCGACGATATATTTGACCTACGTGATCTACTAAACGTAGAAATGATGAGTTTGTCACTGAAGTCGGAAAAAATTCCAAAAACGATTGGAAATTAACCCTTCGTGGTCACACGGGGTGTATTGTACCCCAAGAGCAATTTTTTATTTGAAATGCCGCACCTTTACATCTTCCAAAGGGGATTTATCGCAAAAAAAAAATTAAAAAAAATTTTAAAAATCTGTATTTTACCACAACCATGGAAAATCGCTCATTTTCAACTACAAATTTTAACATATCAAAATTTACATTTCTGGAAAAAGACTATTAGACCATAACTGTATAAGTATTATGAATGTAGAATTATCACTGAAAAGTTAAAAGGTTCAAAAATACAAAAATGGTAATTCAAAAAATGACGCTGGGGTACAGTGAACCCCGTGTGACCAACTTGTGATTATAAAAAGGTGTGACCACGAAGGGTTAACATCGTCATATTAAATTCGAAATTCTAATTATATAATTTTAGTAAAAAATCGAAGAATCCATTTTCACAAAAATTAAAACCAACGTTTACACCAGTGATATTAGATTCGCCTTTTTTTTTTAATTTTGAATTTTGAACCCAGGTTCGTAGTCAGTTACCTTGAATACCTTGGTATACCAAGCTTCGTCCAATATGATCTTTTTCTGATATACGCGTCCGCCATATTGGATTCGCCATTTTGTTTTAAAAAATTTGAAGTTCAGATTCGTAATCAGGGACCCGAAAAACATCAGGATACCAATTTTCGTGCAGATCTATCAATCTTTTAATATGCACGTCCGCCATATTGGATTCGCCCTTTTGTTTTAACAAATTTGAAGTTCAGATTCGTAATCAGAGACCCCCGAAGCACCCCGGAGCACCGATTTTTGACTAAATTGAAGTACGTTTTGATGGGTTTGCCGCTTTTTAACGATTTGGGACCACTGTGCGTTATGTGAATGATATCGTCATTCTTTTTTTATATAAAAAAACATTGACATTTAAAAAAATTAAAAGGTCATTTCAATTGAGCATATAGATTTCCTGTAAAATATTAGTGAAAATACCGCTCGTTTTGGGCCAGTCAAGGCGGAGTAATACCTTAAAACGTATGTTTGCTTGTAATTATTTTTTCCTATACTTACTTTTGCATCAAACCCAGATGTAATACTCGAGATGCTTTCCTTCATATTATCCTTCTTAGGCAGAATCATCCCAATTGTAAATTCTAATTGAAACAAAAAATATCAAAATTATATAGTATTCAAAATAAATAAAAATACTATGATTCAGTATCATGAACTTAAAGTTAACATGAAATCATTTTTTTTATAATAATTTGTTATATAACGATATTAATTTTTATAGTATACCATGTCAAAGGTTTTCTAAAATTTATACTACAGATAAGTTTGTATAAAAATTAAGTATGCAGGAATATACTTTAATTGTATCTACATCAAATAATCTTCATATACAGGGTGTTTGTCAACAGATATTAAAAAAAGAATTGGGTTTCTATGTGACGAAATAAGACGAAAATCAAGAGTATTTGTGGTGAACGCTTCGTATTTTAGTTTTTAATGTTTGGAAATTCGAATAGAAAATGTTTAAAATACGGCAATTCGGCGTTCAGCGGTTCAGGAGTTGAGTTACATAAGTCAGTAGTACTACCTACAGTCACTGTCAAAAAACAAAGTCGCATAGGAATGTAGCAGGTAACCTCATAGAAGTACAGTTGTGCCCAATTATGTTGATATAAAATCAACTCCACTACTATTTTTTGTTTACTTCGGACACGGGAACCTACGCAACAAAGCTTTCAAAGTCCGAGAATAATAGGGCAATAAAAGATAATCTTCTAAAATCTGTAAAGTAAATGATGATCCACTAGGGGATAAAAGGAAAAAAAGAGAAAAAAGATAAGTTATAAAATAAGTTTCATTTTCCCGATGAAAATGAAACCAAACTCGACATAATTCGAGCCCTTAATTAACGAAATTACGTATGAAATTAATTTGCAGAATTTAAAGCCAACTTCGTGAAAAGTGGCCCGAGCATCGAAGTACATTTTTAGGCGCCTGAGGGCAGAGATGGGCACTCGGAGGCATGCGAAACGGCCTGCGAACAGCGTGACCCGTTTCGAGGTAAGTGGATGGCACCTAATTGTCCCTCAGGAGGTGCCTAACTGTTCGTCGGTACACACGTATTTAGCTAAAATTCAAAGTCAATTTTCTCTACAATTTTAGTCTACATCAGGCTTGGGAATTAAGTGAACGCAGCGGTCGATTTTCAGAGGCGACGCCTCTTTTCTCCCACCGCGCGTCTTGGCCCCCGTGGCGGCCTAGGTACTTGGAGCGCCGCAGGCCCGTACCACGTAAACAAAAACGCATCGACAATCGTGCTCTCTAGGACGATGTGGAAACCTATTGATACAGTGTCGCCCTAATACGCCACGCGCGGTTCACGTGGTACGGGCCTGAAACGCTCCTATCTGCTCAGCCGTCGCGGGGGTCAAGACGCGAGGCGGCAGAAAGGAGGCGTTGCCTCTGAAAATCGGCCGCTGCGTTCACTTAATTTCCAAGCCTGATCTACATTTTCGTCTTCTTTTGGTCTGTGAAATGACACTTTAAAAGGTTGACCACTTGTAGTGAAACACCCTGTATTACGACCACACAATTCGAATTTACAGATCGCTTGTCCATAATGGACGGCGTCACAGTTATAGATACAATTAATAAAAAGGTTTCTTTCTTCGACATAGCTATATCTAATGCATACAATCTTTAAAACACAATAGAGAAAAGAAAACAAATACAGAATTTTGAGAATATAAATCCTATCTCTCTGGCGCATAAAACATGTCATAATTGTAATTTCATGTATAACAATCATGTGTAACACAAGCAACTGTCGGAAACGCTTCCAATGTTACGTTGAATTCTTCGATCATGCGGCGGAACGAATCTGAACGAATCTGTGTGGAATGCAGAAATCGTAGGATCGAATACGGTGGCCATGAGGTCCACACTTCAATCTTAATACAATGTACAAAACCAATTGCGATCCCTCTCCCTTTCCTCTCCCCCTCCCTCGCCCTACCCAATCGACACCCTTTCGTGATTACTGTGCTCACGAAGTCAGAATCAGTTCAAGTTTAAATAAACATGTTTCAACCGACGATCAGTTTCCACTCTTTATACCTCGTCAGGCGGCATAGGTACAATTGTAGGTAACATTGCGATAATTTTTTTAGAGAAGCCATTTAGGGTTGAAGTTTCGTGACATCTCTAAATTTTTGGTCTAGATTATATAGACCAAATTTCATAAAAATATTTCTACCCGCTTCCGAGCAACGGGGTCGAGTCGAGGGTTGCATCCATAACAGTATGATAATGCAAGAAAATATAATACGATTTTTAATGATAATATTATTTTATTATAAAAAAAAGTAAAATCTAGATAATTTACATTACCAAAGAAAATTTAGGAATTTTTTTATTGATTTTCACTGAGACTAAATCTTATCCAGTTATCGTACAAATTATACTGACAGTGCCAATATTCATATAAAATATGTGAGGGTGCAATTGTGCCTCTACCGCCTGTTAACATTGTAAAATTGTGCCGCCTGACGAGGGTTAAGGCCCGTTATACAGTTGGCAACCAGGTTGCCGAGAGACCAAAATTCGGGCAACCAAACGAAGCGACCAAAAAAGTGTCCATCCATCTAGTGATGGGACTCTGGAGTCGGTTCCCAGCGCTTCGAATCGGTCTTGAATATCAGGCGACTACTTCGAAGCGCTTCGAACACGATTCGAAGCTTAAAAGTCTTGAAAAGTTTTGGTCGGCTTCGAAGTCTCGAATCTCTTGGTATGAAACCTCACCAAAATTTTATGGCTTTCGACCCTCGAAGGGGTTTGAATACCATTAAAAAGTGAGAAATGTCTAGGATTTCCGAATTTCTCATCAGATCTTAGCGAAAACAAAGCCAATCGATTCCTTATGTTTCGCCGATGAAACTAACACCAAGAATGACGTAATTCAGACCATAATGAAGGAAATTCCATGAAAAATCGAATGACATCATTTGAAGCTGCATCGTTGAAAATAGTCCGATTTACATGAAATTTGATATGATGTTCATTAGAAAAACATAAGGAATTTATTGGTGACACTTCCATATCGATACGATAAAGAATAAAGAATTTCGTAATACGCTGAAATGAATATTTCACACTTTCACCCTCGACAGCGGGGCGCCGACGTGGAATCTCTGCGGATCGCAGACTGCGGTCGGTACAGGATACATAACTGTTTCAGAAATAAAATATTTCTTTATTCTTTAACGTATGGATATGGAAGTGGCACCAATGCATTCCTTATATTTTTCCGATCAAAATCGTATCAAATTTCATGTAAATCGGACTATTTTTAACGAAGGCAGCTTCAAATGATATAATTCAGTTTTTCTTGGAATTTCCTCCATTATGATCCGAATTACGTCGTTCTTGGTGTTCGTTTCATCGGCGAAACATAAGGAATCGATTGGTGTCGTTTTCGCACAGATCTGATGAAAAATTCGAAAATCCTAGATATTTCTCACTTTTTAATGGATTCAAACCCCTTCGAGGGTCGAAAGCCATAAAAGGACAATGTTAAGTCCTAGAGGGGATTACTGGCCCAAGAGCCTACAGCATATGCATTACACCGTTGGAAAGATCTCGCCAAGACGAATCGATTGATACCATTTTTAACTTCGAAATCAGATGGGATCACCTCGAAAAATGCCCTCAAAGTTCGAGATCGTGCGGTTTTGAACAAAAGAAACCGGTAGTAAAATCCCAACCGGTCCGACGGACCTCGGGTAGGCAGTTGAGCAAAAACCGAGGGATGTAAGCGATACTCCAGCAGGCCGGAGCGGCAAATGTGCCTTATGACCTTCATTACAGGGCCGTGTTGGGCCTACGTTTTCCCCATGGGCCCCTTTCTTAATGCCCAGTACGAAATCGCCAATGGATTAGTGGCCCATGGAGCAAACGCAGGCCCAACACGGCCCTGAAATGAAGGTCGTGAGGGATATTTGCCGTCCCAACCTGCTGGAGTATCGCTTGCATCCCTCGGTTTTTCCTCAGGTGCCTACCCGAGATCCCTCGGGCCGGGTGGGCTTTTACTATCGGTTTCTTTTGTTCAAAACCGCAATATCTCGAACTTTGAGGCCATTTTTCGAGGTTATCCCATCTGATTTCAAAGTTAAAAATGGTATCAATCGATTCGTCTTGGCGAGACCTTTCCAACGGTGTATAGCATATGCTGTACGCTCTTGGGTCAGTAATCCCCTCTAGGACTTAACATTGTCCTTTGGTGAGGCAATGGGGAGTGTTGTCCTCGCCACGGGGTACCTACCAAGGTTTGAACCAAGAGTTTCGAGACTTCGAAGCCCATCAGACTTCGAATCCGTTCAGACTTCGAAGCCGACCAACACTTTTCAAGAACTTCGAATCATGTTCGAAGCGCTTCAGATCCCATCACTACATCCATCTCATATCCTATCAATGATCATTCACATTAGTATAAAACTTTATTACAATAAATTAAAGTTATGTTTAATATCCTATCGATCTTATTACAATTTTTTCAAAAGAACACCGTAAGAAAAGAATATTTACTGGTTTTCTCATTCGCAAGTAAATGCACCATTGCGTCTTATTGTTTTTTTAATGTCACGATTGGAGTCTTCATTATATCGACGTGCGTTACGAAAAGTAGCATATTTCATTTCTTTTTCAAAGAGCAGCACATTTCAATCTATCACGAGAAGAAGCACGTTTCAATGTTTCTGCCGATAACAAGCATGTTTCGAAATATACCACGAGAACAAGCACGATTCACATTTCGCCATAATTTTTTTTGTTTTCCGAAGAGCAGCATATTTCAGTTTCCAAACAGTTTACAGTCGACGTTGATCATCAGGTGGCTGCCAGTTGACTGTATTGGTTCATTTAGTGGGAAAGAAAGTGACAATGTCTAATAGCGTAGATAATGATTGTAAGTACAACAGTACGTAGTAAATTCATACAACTTGAAAATATCTTTGCTTCTTTAAACGAATTTAGCTAAATGAATGAAACAATTACAGGTAATAATGAAAATTACGTAATGCAGGAGGAAGCTAATTTTGTAATGCTAGGTTCGGGTGGTGAGTAACAGATAAATATTGTAAGGACCACGGGGAAAAAACGTGGTCGCAAATAAGGTGGACGCCGTGACACATGTGTGACTATGGTCGATTATCTGCACAGCGAAATGCCGTGAAGTTATCTCGCTCGCTTCGTTAATCATTTCTTTATGCCCTGCGATCCTAGGCCCATGTGACCGTCGGCCTTCATAACAGTCCTCGGCGGCTCGAATGCTTGCCAAAAAATTATTCGACCTCGAATAAAATTAAAGACGAAAAATTAATTCGACGCTGCAATTGAAACGGTCGACGAATAAAAAAATTAACTTTATTCTTCAAGGATTATTCGTCGAATAAATTTTTGTCGAAAAAAAGAAATTAACTTTATTCGGCGAATAATCTAAATTTAATCTTTATTCGATCTATTATTTAAATAATTTTTTATTTAATTAATGCCCAACTCTGCATTCAGTTCGAGAGTACACCGATGTTCTAGCTCAAAGAGAAAATTATTTTTGATACAGCAATTCCAAATAACGATGAAAACTATAGGCAAAACGGTCTTAATCGTGACAATTCTTCTGAGAGTGTGGGTAGCTCCGTCACCCAAATACGTAAGAGACAAAATCAAATAAAACGTGTTGTTAGAAAAAGAACTCGAAATAAGGATTCGTGGATTGACATGAAGGCAAAAAATGCACGCAGTTTGGGTATCGAAGGCATTGGAAGAAAAGGATTACCGATACAAAGTAGAAAAATGCGTGATGGATGTAATGAAAACTGTCGTTTTCACTGTTCCCAAAACATATGTCCTGGTGCTAGAAAAACAGCTTTTTCCCAATTCTGGCAACTTGGCGATCGAAGTAAACAATGGCAATGTATAACTAATTGGGTACATTCTAAAAGAGTTCGAAATAATGAAACAAATGATAGCGATTCAGAGCTCGAGCAAAAAAAAAGAAGAAAAAAAAGTATTAGTCATTGTTTTGCTTTGCCAGATGGAGACAAACTAATTAAAGTTTGTAAAAAAAACATTTCTTGATACATTAGGTAAGTAAAAATATTTGTAAAGATCTTAAATATAAATAAAATTATAAATACTAATAAATATTATTGAAATTATATTAATTTCCCTATAAATGTTAAAAAAAAGGCATTTCCTACCAATGGATTAGAACAGCTGATAAAAACAAAAAAATATATGAACAGCACTTTCGTAATCAATAGTGATGAAAGAGGAAAGCATAAAATTAGACCTCATAAAATACCAGAACAATTTAAACAAGTTGCTCGTAATCATCTCGCGTCTTTTCTCGTAATGGACTCCCATTACTGCAGGGAAAATACGTCCAGAAAATATTTAGAAGAAGGCCTTAGCATTAATAAAATGTATTTCTTGTTTCAAGAAGAAATGAGAAAAAACAATGAAACGATATATATTACGCAACAAATGTATCGGAAAATTTTCAATGAGGAATTTGATAATGGATTTTTTGTACCGAAAAAAGACAGGTGAGATTGAGATATGGTACTGATGTTAAAAATAAAAAAATACTGTACAGTCGTACAATATTATTCTCGGCGGTCCCCCTACCCCCGTAAAGGGGAGCGGGGGACTAGATCGGCCCGTGTCGATCTAGGTTGAGCACCAACCGAGCGCGTCTCCGGGTGGCGGATAGGAGAACGGCCAGAGCGTGAAGCGGCTCCTCTGATCGCCGCGGACTGGATCACCACACGGTGACCGGGCCGTAGCGAAGGGGGGGTCGGGGATCGTGATGGTTAGCGGGTGCTATAAGCGAACCCCGGGGCCTAACAACCCCGCGTGGCAAGCGAAGGCCCTGTCGTGGACCAACTCCCCAATCCAAGGTGGAAGCTATCGTGCCGAGGGATGAATGGTACCGGGGTATGGTGCCTCGAACGATGCCCTTGGGGTACCAGGCGACCCCCCATTGTATTCAGCCTTACCCCCACATAGCAGGCTCTGTGGGGGTGGACCGCATACTTCCTGCACACTCGTGGGAACTTTATGGAGAATACAGAAACCCAAAAACCCAAAACCACAGCGGGAGAAGGGCCCTCGAAAGATGGAACATCTCCCGTACACGCGACGGAAGCCACCATACAGGGACCGGCAGAGACTGGCGCGGCGCTAGCCGCGGCGATCGAAACCGGGCTCTCGGTGACGGACGCTACCACACGGGGGACGGACGAGGGTAACGGCGACAACGCCGAAGCCGCGTCCGATACCCAGACGAAGAAGAGGAAGGCGAACCGCAGCGGGGCGGCAAAAAGGAGGGCCCGGAAGGCCAAACTGACTTCATCCGGGACCACCTTGGAGGCGACCCAAGCGGGAGCGCCGACCTCTCGAAAAGCAGCGGAGGGGGAGGTGGGCCTTCATGAAGGGCAAACAGACCCCTCCGCAAAGCAGGATGGGAAGGAAGGGGAGACCACCGGCGAGGGCCTAAAAAGGGCTCGACAGACCGATGGCTCGACCCCCGAACACCCTGCAAAAAGAAAAGGGAACATCTTCCCAGAGCCCTCTAGCTTCAAGGAGGCGCTGGTCGGGGGTAGGAAGATGGCAATAGCGCCATCAGACTACCCCGAATCCACGCTAACACCGGAGCAGGGGGATCTGGTGATGAGAGGGCTCGGAGAAGCGATGGACGCCATCCCTAGGGAAATGGCGGTCCCCCGTTTCGAAGAGTGCAGGTTCGTGCAGGGCATCCTCTGGGTCACCTGCACGGACGCCGCCGCCAAGGAATGGCTGAAAGAAGCAGCAAAAAACCTGAAGCCTTGGAAGGGCGCATCTCTCCAGGTAATGGAGAGAGAGTGCCTACCCAGGCTTCGAAAGATGGCGACCGTCATCCCTGGACCCCCAGAGAAGACGGAAGTCATTTTGCAGCGGATCGGTCGGCAAAACCCGGGCCTCCGCACCCAATTATGGAGGGTGTGGGGTAGAAAAGAGGGCGAACGATCCGTGAACCTGATTCTGGGGGTGGACGCGGAGTCGCACGAAGCGCTCAGCAGACGGGGCTTCGTCGTCCACGTGGGGCTGGGCAGGGCGCTCTTTAGGGAGTGCTCGGCCCGGACCGGCGTGGGGGGCGGAAAACCGGAAGCGGCGCGGGAGGCGGCGGGAGCGGCACCTCAGGTCGGGGTAGGGGATGAGCCGGAGGGAGCGGGGGAGGCCTCGAGCGCGGGGGCGATGCCCAGTCCCGGCGCCGACCCGGCCCCTCAGGACCAATCCCTAAGTGGGGCAGTGGAGGGAAGGGAGGGACCATCGGTGGTGGCTACCAGGAGGGAGACCTCAGGCGCACCCACGGGTGGGGACCCACCCTCCACGAAAAAAAGGGACATGCCCACCCGCGGGAAAAGGGGGAGACCCCTGAAGGCCGTGAGTTTAGGTAGGGCTGGGAACTCGGGGACCCGGGGAGGAGTACAAAGTACCACCGCCCCTGGTTTAAAGAGGTACCAGTTCCTCAAAACCGCCGGGGTGGCGAGCAAGACCACCACGGTAAAGCGAGGGGGGAAATAGGAAAGTGGACCGCAACACGGGACACACTATCTCCCCGGGAGCATGTGCGAGAGCGGGCAATACTGCAGTCAAGATGGCTGCAGGATGCATCAGCATCTCGCAGATCAATCTGCAGCACTGCAAAGCGGCGACGGACTTACTCGACCGCCGCATAGTGGGGCAGCAAACAGATTTAGTACTCATACAGGAACCCTGGCTGATCAGGGGTCGAGTAGGAGGACTGAACACGAAACTGGGCACGGTAATACACGGGCCCGGTGATCCCGGCCCAAGAGCGTGCGTCTACGCGAGTAAAAGACTAAACGCCTTGAGGCTGGGAGAATTCTGCACTAGGGACCTAACAGCTGTCCTAATAGAGCCGAAAATGGGCGGGAACACGGAAAAGATCGTGGTCTGCTCAGCATACCTACCATACGACTCCGAGGAGTCCCCCCCAACGAGGGAACTCAGAGTACTGGTGGAGGCATGTAAAAATAGAGGGCTGCAACTGGTGGTGGGATGCGACGCCAATGCCCACCACATCATATGGGGCAGCACCGATATCAACAAGAGAGGGACGAGCTTACTTGAATACCTCTCGACCACGGAACTAGAGATACTCAACCGAGGCTCCAAGCCCACTTTCGTTACCACCAGAAGGCAGGAGGTAATCGACATCACGCTGGGCTCCAGGAAGGTGGCTCAGGCAATTAAGGATTGGCAAGTGGCGGAGGAGGTAACTCTCTCAGACCACAGGCTAATCGAATTCAGACTGGCGGGGGACGCGAACCACGAACCCACGGGGGTCTACAGGAACCCCAGGGCCACCGACTGGCAACTCTACAAAGAGGAGCTAGAAGGAAGGCTCGGGGGGTACTGTGGACGCCCGAGAACGGGTGGGGGGATCGAGCAGGCGGTTGAGGAACTGCAGGCTGCGATCACCAAAGCGTACGAAACGTCATGCCCGGCCAAGCAAAGGAAGAGCAGCAGACGGGTACCCTGGTGGAACCAGGAGCTGAGTAGGCACAGGACCAGAGCCCGGAAGCGGCTGAACAGAGCCATGAGGCTTGACACGAGGATTGAATGGGAAAACTACAGGGAAGCCCATAGATCCTACAAGAAGCTCATTAGAGCAGCAAAATGGAAGACCTGGAGGGATTTCTGCCAAGAAGCCGAGGCCCTACCACTAGTGGCCAGGCTTCGAAGGGTCTTCGCATCCGGGCCTTCTGAAAAACTGAACGGACTCAGACTCCCGGACGGGAGGTATCTAGAGGACCGGCAGCAAATTTTGGAGCACTTGACAGAGGTCCACTTCCCAGGTTCGGGGCTCTTTCAGCAGGGGCAGCCAACAGAAGAGCCGGAACCTGAGAAAGAGGAACCGAAGGACTGGGAGATGGCCTCCAGAGTGGTAAACCGAGACAGGATCAGATGGGCCATAAACTCATTTAAGAGATTTAAGAGTCCGGGGGTGGACGGGATCTTCCCCGCACTTCTACAGGAAGGGGGGGAGGACCTGATAAAACGACTGGACCTTATCTTCAAATCCTGTCTTGCTTTGGGGTATATACCCAAAACATGGAGAACGGCTAGAGTCGTATTCATACCCAAACCAGGGAAGAAGGACTACGACTCTGCCAAATCCTTCAGGCCTATCTGCTTAACGTCCTTCCTGCTGAAGACGCTGGAAAGACTGGTGGATAGGCACATCAGGGAACATGCGCTGGTGGAAAGACCAGTACAAATCTCCCAACACGCGTATCAGGCCGGCAGATCCGTGGAGACGGCGCTCCACCACCTGGTAGGGGTGGTAGAAGGGGCCCTGGAGCGGAAACAGTCGGTCCTGAGCGTTTTCCTGGACATCGAGGGAGCGTTCGACAACACATCCTTAGATGCCATAAGCAGGGCCCTAGACAGCTTCAAGATCGAAGACTCGATCAGAAGGTGGATCCGCAACATGCTGCGGACTAGAGCAGTGATGGCCAGCTGGGAAGGGACCACGATAAGGGCTCGGGCCGACAGGGGCTGCCCGCAGGGGGGAGTTCTCTCCCCACTGCTGTGGACCCTGGTGGTGGACGAGCTACTGCGTGGGCTCGGAGAAGAGAGTGTAATAGTACAGGGCTATGCTGACGACATAGTGATTGCAGTCAGGGGCACGAGCCCGACGTGCATGGCCAGGAGAATGCAGAAGGCGCTCACACTGGTTCAGGAATGGTGCCACAACCAAAACCTAAGGGTGAATCCGTGCAAGACGGAGATGGTACTGTTCACGAGGAAGCGAAACCTAAAGTTTAAGGCCCCCTCAATCTTCGGAGCGGAGCTTCACACCTCCTCGGAGGTGAAATATCTGGGAGTGACCCTGGATAAGAAGCTCACGTGGAAAAGCCACATCACGAAGCAGACCCAGAAGACGCTCGTCACCTACTGGGCCTGCAGAAGGATGTTCGGCAGCACATGGGGGTTAAAACCATGGGTGGTCAAATGGATCTACACAGCCATCCTGGAACCCCAACTGACATACGCCTCAGTGGTATGGTGGACCTCCATGAGGAGGGACATCCACAGGAGGACATTGAGCAAGGTGTATCGATTGGCACTGCTGGGGATGACGGGTGCGTTCCCCACCACGCCTACCCTGGCGATGGGGGTCTTGCTGGACCTGGCGCCACCGCACTTGGCTGCGGAGGCCGGGGCTAGGAAGGCTGCCCTGAGGATACACTTCGCGGGAAGATGGAAAGGCGCGAGGAACGGGCACGCAGCGATCCTGCAGGACGTAAGGGACTCGCATGAGGCCCTGGACTGCGGGGGAGACCAATGTGACCCAGCCTACCGCTTCAAACATAACTTCGCCGTTAGATTCCCAAGCGGGAGGGACCGGGAAGAGAGCGAGAAGGAGCTACTCTCTCCGGGGGGGCCCACCTGGTACACAGATGGCTCCAAAACCAAAACCGGAACCGGAGCCGGGATATGGGGGGAGAGGCCCAGGGTGGAAAGATCCTTCGCCCTGGGCCCACACGTATCGGTTTTTCAAGCGGAGGTGCAGGCTATCAGGACCTGTGCCAGATTGAATCTGGACAGGGGCTATGAGGGCAAGCACATCTATATCTGTAGCGACAGTCGGGCCGCACTCGGATCCCTACACAACACAGTGGTGAGATCCAGTCTGGTGCTAGACTGCGTGGACACACTGACGCAGCTGGCTAATAGCAACCGCGTCAGTCTTTTATGGGTTCCGGGACACGCCGGAATCAAGGGAAACGAAGGGGCAAACGACAGGGCCCGAGAAGGTGCGCGTAAACCGGACCGGGACCTGTCCTGCACCTTAGGTGTCTCCATGGGGACTGTGAAGGAGTGGACGAGGGGCTGGATCAGACAGCAACTCGAGCAACTCTGGGAACGGACCGAACAGATGGGACACGCGAAGGCTCTGCTGAAGCGGCCTTCAAAAAAGATAGGGGCGGCACTCAGCCGCCTGGACAGGTCGCAGTTGCGACTGCTCGTGGGGATGGTCACAGGACACTGGCACACGAGAAAGCACCTGGCGCGCCTGGGGATCGTCGAGGGACCTAGGTGCCCGCGGTGCGGGGAGGACGACGAAACGCCGCTCCACCTAATGACGCAGTGCGTGGATATGGCGGCCCAGAGACAGTTGTTGCTGGGAGCTGCCTTCCCCCGCACTACAAACCTGGAGGACACGACCGTGAGCGGGCTTCTCAAGTTCGCACGAGAGGCCGGACTGGCGGCAAGCCCTCCGAACTAGGTCTTCCCACAAGGGCTCGGGCACAATGGTCCACTAGGACTGTGTGCCCGGAAATTGCCCAATTTAAAAAAAAAAAAAAAAAACAATATTATTGATTTTAGGTGTGAACAATGTGAAGCTTTCCAAAATCTCTTAGAAAACGAAAAAGCATTACGACAGGAAAAACAGAATTTACACTTAAGCAATAAAAAAAAATGAGGGAACACATGAAACTTGATAAACAGAGATCAATTCAAGATGCATCAGTCTGCACAATAAATTTTGATCTTCAAAAGATATTAACCACTCCTCGTGCAAATATAAGTCCTTTGTATTATATGTCTAAACTTTGCGTGTGGAATTTTACTATTTTTGAAATGGCTGGTCATGTGGGTCATTGTAATGTTTGGAATGAAAGAGTCGGATGCAGAGGCTCAAATGAAATAGCATCATTCCTATGGCAATTTATTAATGAAAAATGTAAAAATGGAGTCAAAGAATTCATGTTATATAGCGATAACTGCGGTGGACAAAACCGTAACAAAATGGTTTTTACCATGTTTATTAAAGCTGCTGTAGATTTTAACGTTACTATAACTCATAGGTAAATTCGAATATTTTACGTTACTATAAAAGGTTTTAGTTCCTTATCGTGAACTTGGTACGATTGATAGAGAAATATTATATACATTATTTCATTACTTTAACATTAATTTTGTTTAGATTTTTAGAGATAGGTCATACGCAGAATTATGGTGATTCCATGCATGCGCGTATTGAACAGCATTGTAAAAACAAGTCAATATATACACAAGACGAGTGGTGCAGATTGATGAGAGAATGCAAAACACAAAATTCATATATTGTTAAAAAAAAATCGCAAACAGACATATTTGACTTCAGGGACTTATCAAAAAAATTTAACTGGTCTCTTGTTAAAAGTGCTTCAGTTTGAGACATATGTGGGCGGCCAGACATTGATACAATTTGCGTTAAATATGATTTAAGTGAAAACAGCTTCAACCTAAACATTTTAAAACGATATGATTCAAACCAGGATATTAAGAAATATGTATTACAACATGCATATAATGGTAAAACTCAATTATCATTGAGAAAAAAAGAAGATTTGTCGGCAATGGTGTCTAAAGGTCTTGTACCAAAAGAATGTCTTAAATTTTATACTGACATTTTAACCGAATAATGTTTAACTGTTTAAATAAAGACGTTTTTCTTTCCCTTAAAAAGCTTTATGTTTTTATTTGTACAGTAGAATCTAGGCAATCTATGAAACGTGATATTTTTCGCGGCTAACGGCAAATCGTGCTATTTTTCGCGGCTAACGTCAAACCATGCTATTTTTCGCAGCTAACGGCAAACCGTGCTATTTTTCGCAGCAAAGTATCGAAATGTACTACCCTTCGTCGCGAAAGAGCATAAAGTGTTATTCTTCGTGGCGATGAATGAAAACATATTACTTTTCGAGAACAAAATCGAAACATTCTGTTTTTCGTGGACAGAATGAGCGGCGTGCTAGTCTTCAAAACACAAATGAAATGTGCTACTTTTCGTAACGCACGTCGATATGTCAAGTCCCAAATTGCCCAAAGAGTCTAGCAGGGTAAGCATGGGCAAACGGCCCCCACCCTCATTCCTGGAGTTGTTATTTTTTAAACAATGCTCCTTGCCTGAATAACCATCGTGTAAAGTTTCAGACCGCTACCCCCCCCCCCCCCGGTTTAGGGGTAATACGGGGGTAAACGCCCTTAACGTTATTATTTTTTATCTCGGTTACTACTTAAGATATTTGAATGAAAAAAAAACGAAAATATAACTACTTACTAACTGTACTTCATATATTTTTCTCAGAATTTTAACTGAATTATTAAGGATAGAAAAAAATAATTCATTTTTTGGGAGTGGTTTTTCGAAACAACCCTTTGAGTGACCACCTCCAAAAAAATCAAGAATAATGCTCTATTATCGAACTATTATACAGGGTGTCCCAGCTAACACTGGACAGAGCTGTATCTCCTAAAGTATTGTTACTAAAAATCTGAAAAAATAGGGAATGCATGGTACGAGGGGGCCAACTTTTTAGCCCGAACGAATTTTTTTTTCGATTATTATTTTAAAAGATACGATGGTCAAGTTCGGTTTTTCAAATGGCACTAACTTTTTGGAAGTCCTGAGTTGTTAGTGCGTTAAAAGACAAAATCAATAAGCTATAATGTATACACTTTATTTCCACTGGTTTTTAAGATATTTCGCTTGCAAATTTCCTGGTTTTCAGTGGAAAAACCGTCCCTGGACTGGCAACGACCGGGGTCAGTTTTACTGTCATCACGGGTAGCACTGCCTGTTGAAATAGATACCTACCTGCCAAAGGTCTACCCCGGCCCACGGGCTGGACAATTCTTTTCCGTCAGAAATGCCACTTAGGAAGGTACATCTGCAGTATCGAGAAGCGATGAAAATCATACCAAATATCATGCAGATCGGACTACTTTGACACAACCTATTTGTATTCTCTGTGTAAAAGTTGTCCGATTTACAAGATATTTGGTATGATTTTCATCGGAAAAACATAAGGAATCCATCGGCGACACTTTCCTTTCGATACAATGAAGAAAAAATTTTCTTAATACGGTGTAATGGATATTAGACCCTCGACTGCCGGGGTTCGACCCTAATTCGCTACGCTCGACCCAGGATTCGTACCTTTTTCCGGAAAAAGCCATAAAAATCGAGTGAGGCCCTGCGAAGGACTGTCCCCGCCACGGGGTACCAGAGGCCGCATCTCTTCGACGAGCGTCCGGCGACTCCTGCCCGAGAGGAATACGATTTACTTTAATTATAGTACATGTGTGTTTTGTAATAAAATGTTTCTATCCTCTCCTGAATTCAATAACTGGCATCCAGACATCTACGCTCCTACAATCCACCGTCAATACTCCTCGTGGGGAGACACAGGAAGCAAAGGGGTAGCCCGCTGTCCACGCGTGGTCCTCTCGAGTATAAACACGAGCTTCGATATCAACACAAAAGCATGCGTTGACGTATTCCGTGCGAGAGAAGATGGGCATTGGGGGAGGAGGTATTGCTGTGAAGAAGGCCTCTTCAAGAGAGCAGCCGTTTGTGAGAGATGCAAATCCGATTGGTTCTGATACAATCTGCTCCCTATGGTTGAAATTTAGTCTAGCAACTTTCACACCTCCTAACCTAACCAATCGAACTTGCATCCCTCCGAAAAGAACCGGTCATCCGAGCGTAGAAGCAAGTGCGAAATAAAAGTAACGGTGCGCTTCTCGATACTGCAGATGTACCTTCCTAAGTGGCATTTCTGACGGAAAAGAATTGTCCAGCCCGTGGGCCGGGGTAGACCTTTGGCAGGTAGGTATCTATTTCAACAGGCAGTGCTACCCGTGACGACAGTAAAACGAGTTACCTTCACTTCACCGACAATCATTTCATCGACAATCATTTCACCGACACGATTTCATCGACACCACATTTCGCCGACAGTATTCTCTCACCGACACGTTTAGATCACCGACAATCATTTCATCGACAATCATTTCACCGACAATCATTTCACCGACAGGGGCCGTCTTAACAAATTTGAGCGCCCGGGGCTAAGAAATTATAACTAATATGGTGTTTTCCTTGATTAATACATCATAATAAATAACATAAATTATTACATAAATTAACTTTTATATATCTTGAATGTTCCTTGATTAATACATCATAATAAATAACATAAATTTTTACATAAATTAACTTGTATATAACTTGAATGAAAACATAAACATTAATAATTATACCGTTACAGATATAAGTTATGTGCTAATGCACTCACAAAATCTATTTCTGTGTACGATTCCCGATTCTCTATGATTCGTTGCACTCTTTCTTCTCTAAGATTATCTTTCTTTTTCTTTTTTGCTGGGGGTTCACCTCGTAATACACGCTCAAGTGTATTTTCAACAATGACTTGTTCTTTCTGTATTTCAATTATAATTTTAAATAACGAAATCTTATGGCGATCAACTACGCATTGCCAACGTCGATGCCATGATTCAATACAGTTTTGTGTTCGTTGAAAACCATTGATTTCATTATCGTATACCGACCACATATCGGGTGGAAAAAGTGGGAGCTGCATTACCACTCTCCCATTAGGTCTTTCTTTCAAACTACTATTTACATAATATTTATTAAACCAATTAAGAATAATTTCTGCTTCGGGAGGGAATAAAGTTTTTAAATTATTAAATGTATTAGAAATTTCTGTATCTGGTAAGAACGCAAGACATGGAATGCATCGTATGAGTGTACTGAATGATTCATCTGTTCCGTACTTTGCTACTAACCCGTTCTTTTGTATTTTCCTATATACATTTTGACACAGATGAAAGAAACACCCTTTTATTTTACTGGACGGAAAAATGGATTTGACTGCATTTATCATTGCAATTTCGAAATCTATGAGAATAAATTCAGGGCACAATGATATGTCTAATTTACAAGCTAAATTCGAAATTTCCTTCAATAATAACTTATAGATTTCCTGTTTTTTTGATGATAGCAGTGCGTAAATTAAAGGAACAGTTGGGCCTTCCTTATTATTGATATTGCCATGTGGTGTGGAACTATTTTAAAAGTTCCATCCATGAACCATGTCTTCATTTTTGCCAAAGTTTTAATATTGTCGTCTGTAGTAAATAATATTATACATTCTGATTCTTCTGTTATTATTTTAACAAATGGTTTTCCATTTAAAGTTTTACACAGATCGTCGGGCAAATTAATTTCGTCTATACTTTGAGGCTCGGTAGGCTTAGTAATTCTTCGTTTACGTAGAATTTGTGGTTTCTAGCCATTGTTGGAAGGAAGATGTGGCTACATGAATCTTTCTGTACCTGCGATTACATTTCTAACTATTTTGCATGGCTTCTTCTCCGTAAGTCCAGCTGATTCTTCCACCTTATTACTAGATTTCATTATTTGAAATCGCGATGCCTCCGGAGCATGATTGTGCTTTGAAATGTTGTGGGAGCGAATTATGTGCTTTCTATCAACATACATTATAGTCGCTGTTCCATGTTAAAGGTTTTAAATTATTGAATGTATTCGGAATTTTTGTATGTGGTAAAAATGCTAGACAAGGTGCATCGTATCAGTGCATTAAATGATTAGTATCGGCCGAAGCCAGAATCTCGCTCGTAATGTTAGTTAACTGCACTATCGATGGAGAAATAAATAAATTCTAGAGTCCGTAGCAACCAGAGTTTCTAATCACATATCGTTTACGCTGGTGTTTCGGACGGAAAAGGTTATCATCTTTCATAGCTGATTTCTTATTTCTCAGGTAATTAAGTCATATTACGTAGATTATTTTTAGACTATTAGCTATACATAAATGCCGTGGTTTTTTCAATTTGCTTTGTATATCCGCAATAAACCAAAACTTTGTCCACAGCCAAACTTACAGTACAAAAACTGAAAGTGGCCGCTCTGTCTGACCCTCTTCTACATATTGAACGGTATGAATTCATCTGGATCGAGTGAGAATACTGTGGACCAAATAGTCCAAATTATTTCCTCCATTCGCGGGAAACCAAAAATTTGTATTCAAGGCTTCGTATACACTAAATGCAGAAATAGGAATGATCTATTCTATTGGGTGTGCGAAAAAAAAGGCAGGGAAGGCACTAGCTGTAATGGAACAGCGAATACAATTTATGTTGATGGGAAGCACATAATTCGCTCCCATAACATTTCAAAGCACAATCATGCTCCGGAGGCATCGCGATTTCAAATAATGAAAACTAGTAATAGGGTGAAAGAACTAGCTGAACTTACGGAGGAGAAGCCGTGTAAAATAGTTAGAAATGTAATTGTAAATACAGAAAGATCCATTCAGCCACATCTTCCTTCCAACAATGCCCTGAAACAGCAAATTCTACGTAAACGAAGAATTAATAAGCCTACCGAGCCTCAAAGTATAGACGAAATTAATTTGCCCGACGATCTGTCTAAAACTTTAGATGGAAAACCATTTGTTAAAATAATAAAAGAAGAATCAGAATGTATAATATTATTTACTACAGACGACAATATTAAAACTTTGGCAAAAATGAAGACACGATTCATGGATGGAACTTTTAAAATGGTTCCTACTCTCTTTAAACAATTGTATACAATACATGGCAATATCAATAATAAGGAAGGTGTCACGTCCCGGGTGAGGTCTTTGGGGAACAATGACATGAAGGAGGGAAAAGACAGGCGCGAATCTAGAATCCAGCACTCTGAGGTTTGAGGGACTCAGGCGCGAATATTAAATCCGTCACGCTGAGGGTTTTAAGGAACTTAGGCGCGAATATTAAATCCGTCACACTAGGGTTTGAGAGGAACTTAGGCGCGAATATTAAATCCGTCACACTAGGGTTTGAGGGACTCAGGCGCGAATATTTAATCCGTCACTCTGAGGTTTGTGAGGAACTTAGGCGCGAATATTGAATCCGTCACTCTGAGGTTTCTGGAGGTGATTAGGCGCGAATATTAAATCCGTCACTCTAATCGACCAGGGAAGGTAAATGTACACTTGAGGAGCACCCGTTATAGCACTTCGTATTTAGTTTTGGTTTATGGGATAGGATTTACGTTTGCATTCGTGCGAAAGAAACCACGCTTATGTTTCTTGGATTGCACGACTCATGCGATCATATGTTTGTAAACACTAGAACCGTTCTCGTGCTCACGAGCGAATCAGCTGTTGCGGCAGCTCGGTTTCGTTCGGAATCTTTATGACTCGAGGATACACACAATAATTCGAAACTTGGTAGAAAACAAAGCTGTTTATTAGCTTTGTTAGCACATTTTTATAAAGCACAATATGAAGTTCATAACCATTTGAAATTATATACAGGTACTGGCGAGTGTGAATAAGCGCAATAAGCTTCAGTAAGTTTATAATATGAAATGCAGTAAGCGTTAATGCAAGAAAACGATATAAGATAATAAGCGATTATAAGGCAAATACATATAAACAAAATAAGCATTAACGTGATAATACAAAGTAATAGAAATGTCAGTAATACGAAAGTAATAAATGAGCGTAATAAGCTTGGATAGACAATAATAGTAAGAAATAGTATATAAAATAATAAGTGAATAGCAATAAGCTTTAAAATGCGATAAGCGTTATTTATGCGGGGAATATAATGAGGGTGATATAGTAATAATAATTACTTACAATAGTTGTCGTTGAACACTGATTTGAAAATGTTTAACGCGGTTAATTACACTTGTCACTTGAAAGATTGTTTAACGTAGCTAATTACTTGTCGCATGGACAGAATAGTGAAGAAAGAGAGTTTAATGCAGGTAATGAACACTTGTCAAATGGACAGAATAGCGATGAAAGAGGACGAGGCCTCGCAGGACCTCGTATTTATGTATTCTTACAGGAGTATTGCGGGGGTACGCGCGGTAAAGACCTTGACCCATTTCGGAATTAAGACGCAGTAGGACTTCCGGGGTTTTTGTACACAATATGGCTATTAATAGACATGTTGTTGTCACGTACGCCAAATATGCGTCGCAATTAGGTTTCTGGGGTTTTTATGACTGCGAAAGGAGATACTCAACTCCTCGAATGGATTTTTGGGTGTTCAATAGGAGAGGGGTTAGGGTAGTTTGGACCTTTTTGAGTCGTAAAGAGGGGTTGAGACTTGGTCTCGGTTTAAGAGGGATTTTGTAACGATGGGCTTGTTTGAATTCGATTTAGAGGGAATGATTCGTGCTTTATAGGACGAATAGGCGGCGAGGGTTTTGAAACGATCATCTCGTGATGGGGACCGCTAAGGTACATCAGCGAGGTGGAGGTTTGTGTTGATCATCTTGTGTTGTTGACCGCTAAGGTGCAACATCAAGGTGATCGGCTATTGAGGAGATGGGGTAGGAGTTGAGTTTAATAGAGTTGGGTGGAATGATTTTGAGGTTTATAAATGGAATTTGGAATAGAAAGGCGCGAAAAATCGTGGGACGTCACAAAGGCCCAACTGTTCCTTTAGTTTACGCACTATTATCATCAAAGAAACAGGAAATCTACAAATTATTATTAAAGGAAATTTCAATTTTAGGTTCAAAATTAGGCATAGCATTGCGCCCTGAATTCATTCTTATAGATTTTGAAATTGCAATGATAAATGCTGTAAAATCCATTTTTCCAACGTCAAAAATAAAAGGGTGTTTCTTTCATCTATGTCAGAATGTGTATAGGAAGATACAGAAGAACGGGTTAGTTGCAAAGTACGGCACAGATGAATCGTTCAGTACACTCATACGATGCATTCCCTGTCTGGCATTCTTACCAAATACAGACATTCCTAATACATTCAATAGTTTAAAAACTTTACTCCCCCCCGAAGCAGAAGTTATCCTGAATTGGTTTAATAAATATTACGTGAATAGTAGTTTGAAAGAAAGACCTAATGGGAGGGTAGTAATGCAGCTCCCACTTTTCCCACCCGATATGTGGTCGGTCCATGACAATGAAATCAATGGTTTTCAAAGAACACAAAACTGTATTGAATCATGGCATCGGCGTTGGCAGTGTGTAGTTGATCGCCATAAAATTTCACTATTTAAAATTATAATTGAAATAAAAAAAGAACAGGCCATAGTAGAGAATACACTGGAGCGGGCAGTACGTGGTGAACCCCCCGCAAAGAAGAAAAATAAAGATAAGCTTAGAGAAGAAAGAGTGCAGAGGATCGTAGAAAATCGGGAAACGGACACAAAAATAGATTTTGTGAGCGCCTTAGCGCATAACTTGTATCTGTAATAATACAATTATTAATGTTTATGTTTTCATTGAAGTTATATACAAGTTAATTTATGTAATAATTTATCTTATTTATTATGACGTATTAATCAAGGAAAACACTATGTTGTTATACTTTCTGACATTAATCAATAATAAAGATCAGTATTAATTTATGTACTAATTTATTTAATCAGTTAAGGTAACAACTAAAGTAATGTTAATTTATATAATAATTTATGTTATGGATTCATTTGTGTTATTATAGTTTGTTATTAATAATATTAATTATGAAAAATTGTGAATACGTAACAATAACTTATGGTTTGCAATAACAATCATTATACGCACTAGAAGTTAAACATCGATAAGTAACTAAACTTTGTCGGTGACAGGGCCTCCTTATTCAGTGGGCTAAATGGGCTATAACCCAGGGTCGCTGGTGATTCAAGGGCGGTTAAGACTGGAGTATGTTGAAATTCTTTTTTCACGGCAACCATTAAATCTATACGATGTACCGCCATGCACCGATTGGAAAGAAACTGCAGTTTACTTGAGGTGTTGAAGCACCAAATTTTATAGCCCAGGGCGCTCAAATTTGTTAAGACGGCCCTTGTCGGTGAAATGATTGTCGGTGAAATGTTTGTCGATGAAATGATATTCGGTGAGAAAATACTGTCGGCGAAATGCGGTGTCGATGAAATCGTGTCGGTGAAATGATTGTCGATGAAATGATTGTCGGTGAAGTGAAGGTAACTCCAGTAAAACTGACCCCGGTCCTTGCCAGTCCAGGGACGGTTTTTCCACTGAAAATCAGGAAATTTGCAAGCGAAATATCTTAAAAACCAGTGGAAATAAAGTGTATACATTATAGCTTATTGATTTTGTCTTTTAACGCACTAACAACTCAGGACTTCCAAAAAGTTAGTGCCATTTGAAAAACCGAACTTGACCATCGTATCTTTTAAAATAATAATCGAAAAAACATTCGTTCGGACTAAAAAGTTGGCCCCCTCGTACCATGCATTCCCTATTTTTTTCAGATTTTTAGTAACAATACTTTAGGAGATATAGCTCTGTCCAGTGTTAGCTGGGACACCCTGTATAAAAAATCCTGAAGATTGTCGACATGGTGGAACATAGTTAAATAATTTAAGGAAGATCATTATATTTTAAACATGAGGGGTTTTGCGACGAGAAAGAGTACTTGTCGCCAGCCTAAGCACGTGTCATTTAAATGCGAATGGAAGAAACGATTGCGGCGCGTTTGGGAGATTGAAGTGTGACGGTGAAGGCAGATGTGGAACAACGCGCATGCGCTAAATACGAATATTTCCCAGATATTAATAGGGTCTAGCAGGGTAAGCATGGGCCCCTTCCCCCACGCCGATTCTTGGAGTTGTTATTTTTTAAGCAATGCTCCTAGCCTGAAACACCATTATGTAAAGTTTTAGATCACACGTTGCTCCTATTCTTTATTATTTGTCCCACGGGCGTTATAAATAAAAAATTGTTAAACCGTCTGAATCATTGAGAAACCTATTCGATGTAACAGATGGTACAATCGCAGTTATCGAAGAAAACAGTGACGATGATTAACTGACGATGATTAAAGAATATTATTTGTGTTGCGTATATTAATGAATTAAGAACAGGTTAAAGCAAATAATAAAGTCTTTAATTATATAGTGTTGCACAGACGCCACGTTTTTCACAGAAAGAAAATACTGAGACTGATACAAAACGAAAAAGACCATAGGCTCTGGAAATAAAAGATGTGACATAACCTAAAGGTACGGAAATAAAACGAAATTGGCGCCACCTGGCATACTAATGTCACTAACCATAAACTAAATTGCTATACAATGAACAAAGCTATTTACAACAATTTGTTTTTTTTTTCTTTAACTATTGTCTTAAGAGGGGAGTCTGGTGTAGTGGGTCGAAGAAATCGATTTTTTTTTTTGCATAAATCAATAGTTGAACATCACGACAATATGTTCCAAAAGCAACAAAACGAAATTCGAAAAATTAAAGCGGATATAGCCGGTTTTGCTACGGAGCACCAGGTTACAAGAAAACTTGAAACAACCGGCCACTCGGCGCTCACGTAAAACTTTTAACGCGTTTTTCTCGAAACAGTGTTCTCAAAACGGTGGGCGCTGTATCTCCAAAAATTATTATCCGATTCGACTGAAACTTTTTTTATTTTGAAGATTATACTTCTGGCTAGGGGTGGGGGGACTAGAAAAAATTACAAATAATTAAAAATTTCTAATTTTCAAAGGCGTTGAAAGGACGAAAATCACAGGGAAAAGTGATTTCAAACTTGAAGTGTCGTTATTTTCTAAAAAAAAATGTAATTTTTGTAATTTTTTCTAGCCCCCCCCCCCCCCCCGACAGAAGAATAATCTTCAAAATAAAAAAGGTTTCAGTCGAAACGGATAATAACTTTTGGAGATACAGCGCCCACCGAATTGGATCAATTTTTTGACGCCTTGACTTTAACAGCTGCCCAGGGCCGTCTGCAATAGAGCTGTTCAAGTACTTGAATATTCGGGTAGCTTGAAATCCGAACCAAGCTGAAACCCGATTTCCGAGCCGAGCCGAGTACCCGAATGAAGTGAGCGGCTTGAAAGAACCGAACGGCTTGGATAGAACCAAGTAGCTTGAATTTTTCAAGCGGCCCGACGTAAGCGGGCGGCTCGAACAGAACCAAGCGGATTGAATTATTTCAAGCGGGCCGAAAGAACCGAGGGCCGAGGCGGCCCGAATGTATGTTACATCGAGCAGATAGGTTGGAAATGGGTTATGTAAACCTAACACAATTATAATATAAGTAGATTGCGGAAGTATATGTAAATTGCATGTTTTTATTGAAATGACTTAAACAAGCGGGATTTTGACAGAAGTATGTTTCATCATTAAGAGGATATTACAAATATATTTTCGATTTTGCACATTTTGAATATTCTGGATATACGTTGCACATTCTGCAAATTTTTCATATTTTTTGCAGATACGGAATTTGTTTACAAATTAGCTTGGTGAACCTCGCCATTAGAATTGAATAGATTCATATGTTAAAAAGTTTAATAGTGTAATAGTTACAGTATTGTCTCATTGTGGACTCGGTTTGGTGTACACGATGTGGGTTTTTCGCTATCCCCACCACTTCTGTCTCACTCTTGTCCGGCGAAGGCGAGAGCGAGATGGAACGAGAGCGAGCGAGAGGCACTGGAAGCGAGCAAGGGCGGTACGAGACAAACGACGCGTTGATGTTTTGTCTCGCTCCGTCTTTCGGACGCCGTGACACTGCGTCCTTTGCGTGCGCGACGGGCGTGCGCAATGGTCATGTGCCCACGTGTGAGCACGGGAACCGTTTCGCAAAATTTTGACGCAGGCACGATTCCATCTGAGGGTTCGCGCCCGTCGCGCACACTCGCCGCGCACGCAAAGCGTTCCATCTCGCTCCACCCTTCGGCCAGAAAGAAGCGAGAAACGAACACTCGGAATTAGGGCGCTATTCAGGATGTGGGTTCAACGCCGGTCCCGACCAGCGAGCCTACAGCGAGGAAATACTGTACATATATATTCAAAAGTTTAGTAATTCAATAGTAGGTACAACGGCTTGATACGTATAATATATAATTATTAAAGTATAATTATTAGTATACTACAGTTTTATAAAAGAGGTTGAATATAACCCCCCCCCCCCCCCCCCCCCGTTACCTTTTTCAGTATATTTGCATATTCACGGCATATCATACTTGGATAAACTTCCGCAGTCTACGCATAAATAAATAAATAGACCTACTGCCTCTTATCTAGTATATGTGTAGGGTCATTGTATGTGTATTATTGTCTATGCTATGCGTCATTATGTATGAAAAATGTGTGTAATGCAAATAAATTTATTTTTTCTTTCCGAAATATTTCCCATCCTCATTCAAACGAATTGCTACCGTGTTCTTACATTAATTAAATAATAAAATTAAATTGTGTCTTTGTTGTTTAAAAATTATTCCTCTATTTATTTATTTATGCGTAGACTGCGGAAGTTTATCCAAGTATGATATGCCGTGAATATGCAAATATACTGAAAAAGGTAACGGGGGGGGGGGGTTATATTCAACCTCTTTTATAAAACTGTAGTATACTAATAATTATACTTTAATAATTATATATTATACGTATCAAGCCGTTGTACCTACTATTGAATTACTAAACTTTTGAATATATATGTAACTATTACACTATTAAACTTTTTAACATATGAATCTATTCAATTCTAATGGCGAGGTTCACCAAGCTAATTTGTAAACAAATTCCGTATCTGCAAAAAATATGAAAAATTTGCAGAATGTGCAACGTATATCCAGAATATTCAAAATGTGCAAAATCGAAAATATATTTGTAATATCCTCTTAATGATGAAACATACTTCTGTCAAAATCCCGCTTGTTTAAGTCATTTCAATAAAAACATGCAATTTACATATACTTCCGCAATCTACTTATATTATAATTGTGTTAGGTTTACATAACCCATTTCCAACCTATCTGCTCGATGTAACATACATTCGGGCCGCCTCGGCCCTCGGTTCTTTCGGCCCGCTCGGTTCTTTCGGCCCGCTCGGTTCTTTCGGCCCGCTCGGTTCTTTCGGCCCGCTCGGTTCTTTCGGCCCGCTTGAAATAATTCAATCCGCTTGGTTCTGTTCGAGCCGCCCGCTTACGTCGGGCCGCTTGAAAAATTCAAGCTACTTGGTTCTATCCAAGCCGTTCGGTTCTTTCAAGCCGCTCACTTCATTCGGGTACTCGGCTCGGCTCGGTCGTTCAAGCCGAGTTATGCTCGGCTTGCTTTTTCCGGGTACTTGAACAGCTCTAGTCTGCAATGATTAATTATAAAAAAAAAATATATTTCTATAATTTAAGACATCCTTAATATAATGCAAAAACTCCCATTGAATTATATATAGTAGTTTTCCTTGAATTAATTCCTAAATATCACCTATTTTTTGGAGCTCTAGACCGGAACCTCCCCTTAAGGGGGGAGACCACTGTAAAAAATCTGAAAAATCGATTTTTTCATTTTTACATTTTCTGAAAGACGCACATTTCAAGAATGCTGTCTCCAAATTTTATGAAGAAATTCGCAAAATTGACGGAGATATAGTATTTTCTGTGAAGCGGGGTCAAACGCGCGATTGAGCCGCGCGGAACATGAACGCGTTTTCCTCAGAATGACATTTTTCAACCGCGTTGACAGTCTACAGAGAAAACTATACGTCCAATTAACATGGTCAAGGACATTTCTTGCACGGAAAACCCGTGGATATTACGTGACGATCAATTTTTTCAATTTTCGACCTGCTTCTATTTTTTTTATTAACATTTCCCCAATTTTGTACCACGAAAACGTGATTTTTCTTTCAGTGGTCCGCCATTTTGTAATTTTTTACAATTTTAACTTTTTTTGATCGTCACGTAATAGAGGCAGGCTTCTAGTTTCTGAATATTATTGTGTTTTTGAATTCGGATTAACCATATGGCCTGGGCACTGTCAACGCGACTAGCATGTTTTTGCCGCAGCCCAAATTTTGACGAAGAGTATACAGGAAACGGATTTATGAATTTTATGAATTTGAAAACAAATTTTCTTACCCTTCGATATGTACACTATTAACTATACTGAGCAATATATTGATTTACTTGCGTTGTTTGGTTGAAATAAATTCCCGAAAACACCCTTACATTTCGGACCGTTACAGTGGTCTCCCCCGTTAAGGGGGAACACCACTGTGACGGCCGGAAAAGTAAGCCATTTTTAAGAATTTTTTTTCAGACATAATTTACAGTTTTCCTCAAAACTTTTTATTACCTACTTTTAGTACGCTGTCTTAAGAGACTATACAAAAAAAAAGAAATAGAAAAACATCCATAAATTTGAATATATTAATTAATCTTCTAGACCCCTCCACGCGAGCTGGTCGAATCTGTAACTATAGAACAGCAGGTCCGAAATCAAATTTCATTTTTTTTTTATAAACTATATGAGTGTGGTTTTCGTTGTACGTACGGATTTTTTTATTGAAAACAAACTTTTTGAAATACGGTGGGGGGGGGGGATAGCGATCTAAAACTTTGCATAATGGTGTTTCAGGCTAGGAGCATTGCTTAAAAAATAACAACTACAAGAATCGGCATGGGGGGAAGGGCCCATGCTTGCCCTGGTAGACTCTTTCGAGATTCAATTTGGAAAATAAATTTGTGGTCGCCAACAAAGTCGCTGGTCATGTGAACGCGTGCATTGGAATCAAGGCATCTCGTTGGTCGCCGCGACCATTTGGTCTCCCGTGCGTCGCTCACGTTTTCGTGGTTGCCGGCGACTCGTTGGTCGCCGCGACCAAGTGCGTACGAACTCATATGTCTCCGTATACCTCGTGGTCGTCAGCGACTGGTCGCCAAGTGCGTAACGGGCCTAACTGGCCAAGAATCCAACTACCATCGCTTTCGACCAAATATCCCACCCCCAGCACTATCACCCGAACTATGTCGGAGCCCAGACGACTCCGGAGAGGACAGGCCACAGTGCACAAGGAGATTCTCTTCGAGAATCTGAAACCACGGTACCTCGGAACTCCAAACAGCTGATTCACAGCTTAAATAAAATAGACATGCCGAAAACCATTTAGTACATACATCACCGGAAAGCAATAATTATAGATACATGCAATCATAAGGGAATCCCTAAGTATTAAAAATAGTGAGAAAGTTAAATGAAATAGGCATTATGGCATTGTTGGTTACAGATCCGCTGTCATTGTCCAGAAATATTAAAATTGACTCTTTAATAGTGAAGAGAAAGAGAAATAATAATAATAATAATAATTAAGGTCAGAGTTGGATATATTGGTCGGTCGGCGCGTTTTCGCGACCAGCAATCGAGAACTCCGTCACTACCATCTAACAATCATGGATTTGTCACTTCAAGTTACGTTGCCCTCGAAGTGTATGGTGGGGTCCCGGGAACGCTGTTCGACCCCGCCTGTAGGGTAGCCATATGGCTATTATTTAAATGCTCCCATACACGAGCGACCAGACTCGGCTTGTATACCTACATTGCCCAATACGAGATGAAGCTATAGAGAAAAAATCAATGTTCTGACCAATAAAACTCCTGAATTTTTTCGAACTCAAACCTATTCTGACGTATCTGGCATTGTAACACGCCTTTTTATTTTCTTCTTACCGTCAATCATGCACTTTTTTGTCTTCTCGCTTTTATACTCTTACTTCATTGTATTTTACCTATAAACGACGTACTCTTTTGCTTCTCTGATTTCGATATTACAATTCTCCGTATCTACTTGTACATAGTTGCTCCTACATTCTTGTCGAACAATTTTTTTCTTTTTATCTTACTAATCTTCCAATCTGTCATCAATAACTCAACCATTTTTTGCAATATACAGTAAACAATCGTATTAAACACGACGAACGGGGCTGGTGGCGGGCGAACGACGCATTGCGGACACTATTCCGTGCGGCCAATGCCGCGAGTGAAAAAACCCAAGAACGAGCGAGAGGGAACGAAACAGTTGACACGAAATTACGCGCGTTAAGCGGCTGTGTTACGCTGAGCGGCAGTGGATCGTGCGCTGCCGCACAGTGGTCTGGAATTAAGAATTTGGTGACATTTGTCTATAGCTTTTAAACTATAAAAGATATCGAAACGAAACTTGCGCCAAAAAATAGGAAAAAATTATCCCCTTCTAATGATGCATAACTTAATATTTTTTACATTTATTTATTTAATGTTTTTCAAACTTTTTTAAGTTAATTGTTATAAAAAAAATTGAAAGCTGTTTATTTGGTACTTTATTTAATACTCTTTTCAGTGGTTTAAGTCGCATGTTGAGAAAACTTTTCGTTTCCAGGATATAAGGAAAGTAGTCGGGAAAAGTAAGTGGTCCGGGTCGAAAAATTTAGTGACAATTCATGGACTAGTAAAATACCATTTATCTTTCCTGTTATTTATATAATAATTCTTCAGCTTCGGGATCTAGATTTTTTTCTTTTTATTGCATGATTTTGTGACGGCCACTCTGCGTGGGCGTCACGCGGGATCGGGAAGACTCGTCAAATAACTCAGCCGAGTCGCAGGGTTCAGAGCGATTCGAGCCTTGGTTGGTTTAGATGTATTTATAATAATAATAATAATAATTCTTATTTATAATAATAATAATAACTTATTCTTTTATAATAAGTGTTACAACGAGTTTGACTTTGAGACGCAAAGTACAGAATGGGCGAGGCTCAGCGCAGCTGTTATTATGCCTAACTTTATTTATTTAATATGTACAATCCTTATTCCTAGGTGATTATTCTATTATTCTATTAACTATGGGCATTACCTTGACGCAGACTGCGTACAAGATCTACGCGTCGGTACTAGCTGAGAGATTGAGGGTAGAGATGGAAGATAAGAGAATCCTGCCGCCGAGTCAAACGGGGTTTAGGAGGGGGGTGGGTTGTATCGACAATATTTATACGCTGAATTATTTGATCAACAGGCAAATAGGGAGGAAGGAGAGAAAAATGGTGGTGCTGTTTGTTGATATGAAGGCCGCGTTTGACTCGGTGGACAGGGAGGTGTTAATAAAGGCTACGAGGGGAAGGGGGGTGAGGGAAGGGTTGGTGGTGAGATGTGAGGAGGTATTGAGGGAAACGATAGGACGGGTTAGGGTGGGGGAGGAGGAGGGGGAGTGTTTTTGGACGGCGAGGGGCGTAAGGCAAGGGTGCCCGCTGAGTCCAATCATGTTCACGCTCCTGATAGCGGACATGGACGAGGAGCTGAGGAGGGGAGGTTGGGGGGGTGAGGCTAGGGGGTAGGAAGATCTACACATTAGCATACGCGGACGATGTGGCGGTGCTGGCAGAGGACGTGGAAGGGATGAAGGGGATGATGGGGAAGTTAGAAAAGTACGTGGAGGGGAAGGGGTTACAGGTGAATGTGAGGAAGACTAAGGTGATGAGGTGTAGAAGGGGGGTGGGAGGTGGAGTAAGGTGATATGCAGGTGGAAGGGAAAGGAGCTGGAGGAGGTAAGGAGTTTTAAATATTTAGGATATACGGTTATGGGGAATGGGGGAACATGTAGAGGAGAGGGTTAGAAAGGGGGCCGCAGTGATGGGGCAGGTGTGGGGGATTGGGAAAAGGAAGTTTGGGAAGGATGGGGGGAGAAGGTTATGGCTGTTCGATAAGCTGGTATGGGCGGTAATGAGCTATGGGGTGGAGGTGTGGGGGTGGAGAGAGAGGGAAAAAATAGAAGCAATGCATGAAAGGTATATGAAGTGGGTACAGTAATTCGTCGTTAGTGTCACGTTTTTACCATGCGTTATAATCACGCTCACTATCCCCACCATTTCATGGCATCCTTCAGTCGAGAGTGAGAGAATCCGATATTTGCGGGAGAGAACAAAAGAGTCGACGCGAAGTTGTCGTCGGCACGAAATAGTATCCGCATCGCGTTAGTATCACGCTGCCAGCCCCGATCGTCGTGATTCTAACGAGGCATTACTGTATTAGGAGTGGACAGGAATACCCCAGGGTATATGGTTAGGGAAGAGTTCCAGAGGGGGATGATGAGGGGAGGGGCAGGGCTAAGGGCATGGGGGTATGAGAGGAAGTTGGAGGAGGGGAAGGGGGGGAGTTGGCGAGGGAGTGCTGGGAGGAAATGAAGAGGAGGTTGTGGAGGGAAAAGGTATTGCAGGGTTGGGAAGAGGAGAGGGAGCAGTACTTTAAGGACAGGGGATGGACGGTGGAGGAAGTGGAATAGATGAGGGATAGGGGAGAGATGAGGGGAGAGGAGCTAGTGGATAGGGAGAGAAGGCTGCAGGAAGAGGAGGAAGATAGGTGACTCCAAATTCAATATTTGGTATGGGAGGGTGAAGGGGGTGGGTGTACCAGGGTACTTGAAGAAAGGGTGGGGGGAGGAAAGGTGGAAAAGGGTTGTAAGGTTTAGATTAGGGAATGAGATGAAGGCGGGGAGATACTGGGGAGAGGAGGAGGAAAGGAGATGCAGATTGTGTGGGCAAGGGGAGGAGACGTGGGAGCACGTGTGGGAAGTTTGTACAGGGTGGAGAACGGAGAGGGGGTGGCAGAAGGCGGTGATGGAGGTGTTGGAGGACGAGGGGGAGGGGGAAGGGTGGATGAAGAGTTTAGAGGAAAGAAGGGCAGTATCGGGGGGAGGAGTGGGAGAAGGAAAAAATGAGTGAGTGAGAGGAGGATTGCGAGTGGAAGGGGAAGCGCGCGGAAGCGGAGGTCCAGAGGCGGAGGAGGGGACGAGGCGTGCGTGCAAGAGAGGGGGGAGATAAGGAGGGGAGTAAGCGAGCGGTCGGTAGTGGTTAAGTTAGTTTAAGTTAGGTTAAGGTAGATGTAAGGGTAGCCGTTATCGCTAGCTTGCACTCGTGAAAGTCCTCCCCTTGGATGCTCGTTTCCCGCGCCAGTAGGTCACCTTGGTGGTTTTAGTGGGTTCGAGTCCCACATAACCCCCTGCCCGCCCCCGCGGGCGGGGGGATCCGTGGGGATTTTCACCAAGTAAAACAAAAAAAAAAGATGTAAGGGTAATTGTTAAGGTCGAAAGGTCTGTGAGATTGTAACCTCATTGGCGATCAATAAAGTGATTATATATACTATTAACTATGGGTGCGCGGCTATTGGCCGGAAAATATCGCGGGCTTAGTGGCGAAGAGTCGCCGTCGGTCGAGGTTCGGAACGTGTGTTACGTGCCGACTACTTTTTCAAAATTAAAGATATTGACAATTGGTTCAACCATCACGTGTTATGGGAACTTCCCTCAATCAATTGCCGATTATCTGTGAATATTCTTAATAGTTGCAATCGAAATTAGCTTTAAGCCTGTCACGCCACGGCAAGTTCTCACGAAAGAGTATTATAAACGATCTTTCAACGCCGTCGACGTTCCTAGAATGCGCGCTGCGATAAGGTTTCGGAAACTTAAGCATTGTAGTAGACCATTTATATTTTACTTTCTTCTAAATTTCCATTACACCGTCATTGACAACTGATTCAACCATTGCGAGTTATGGGAGTTTCCCTCGGTCAATTGTCAATGATCTACAAACTGAATTATAATAATAATTAAATGCAAGTCGTTACGCCACTGCGTTTCTTCCTTGAGAAAATCTTTCATCAGCATCGACGTTCTTGGAACGCCGGATGCGATAGCACTCGAAAACCTAAGCACTGCGAGGCTGGGAACGGTCCGAGGCGACGACGGTTGGGCCATGTGCATGAGGTGCAGAGTCAGCAATTTGGCGGTCCTTGTTTCAAAGTCCCGAGTGCTCGGGCCTGCCCTGCGAACGCTCGGGGCAGTCGCCTGTTAAGTCGCATAGTGCGCTGACGTTCTGTCCGAGGACATATTGCTATTAGTTAAAATAGTTTTTGAGCCGGAGTTCCACCGTGTCGTAGTGAACGTGGAAGGACTCAGTCCCCGTAGAGACTCGATTTTATACGTTTTCCATTTTTACTACCGTTCCTTAAAATATTATTATTATAAACAATATAAACACTTAGTGCCAGTGTATCGTGCGACGTGTGCTGCGTTACAACACCCATAAGCAGGCCAGCGATACAGATCACAGAGAGAGAGAGAGAGTAAGCGACACTTTAAAATTTAGACAGTTTCTACCCTACATTGGTGAGCCTGTTTTATTACAATTTTGTACGGACCCGATAAATGATCCAACTCACGTAGTGAGTTGTGGGTTTCCCCCTCGATCAATTGTCGTTCCTTGTTCATTCTTATTATGTGAGAACACCGCGTTTTGTCAAATTGCGATTTTTCCTGAACCGCTTCCTTGAAAAATTTTGTTAAACCTGCGCAATTATTGATCCAACCATTTAGTGTTGTGGGTTCCCCCCCCCCCCCCCTTCACTCGATCAATAATTTTTGTTCTGCTATTGTTATTTCTTATATATATATATATATAATTTGGCGTAACACAAGTCCATGTAATTTTCCCCATTTTGTACCACCTTTCAAAACTCCTTTATATATATTATTTTGTAATACATGGTATATTATTCCTTAATTTGTCTAATTCTGTTTCGAACCAGTCTCCTCTAAAATACCACATCCTGATTGGACAACCTGTACGGGTTGTAGACGAAAGCCGCGCCCCAAAGCAATCCTGATTTTTGCGTAATAATCACTGATTATGTTAAAATTATAACTTTTCCCTTTAAAATTCGTTAAGCGTTAATTGAGGAAATTAGACTCAACCGCTCGGTCTCTTTCAAAATTAACAACAAGACACGATTATTGATCCAACCATTTAGTGTTGTGGGGTTTCCCTCAGTCAATTATTGTTGACTTGTTACTTGTTAATTGAACAACGCCCTCACGTAACACGTGTCTGTTTGCCTATTGACTACGTTACGACGAGGTTGGGAGAGATGCTTTCAGAGAGCCCGGGCAATGTCCAGTCGCTCTCTGTCGGCGGTACGGAGGTACGGAACAGGTTCGGGGAGCCTGGGCAACATCCAGTCACTCCACCGAAGCGGTTTGGTTACGGGGGAGTCACGCTATTAGCGTCCACACAGTACGAATCCGGGCAATTTCCAGTCCGTCGATTGGTGTGGTGAGGGGGCTCCTTAATCCCCACTCGGATGATTGTCTTCGGTCACCGCGGGTCTTATATCCTAATGCGCGGTGAATTCCACTTGCGAGAAGCGGACGCGATCTAGTGGCGCGTGGTGTACTAAGTGTACAGAGTGCGGATCGCGTTGGGGTGGGGGGCACCCTGGGCCCTTGCGCCTCGGCTCGGGTCGGCTTCGCTCGCTTCGTGACGTTTCGTCACAATTTTATTCTGATTGCTGATATATATGGGTCGGATGTTAACAGAAGTTTGTGAAATATATCTTCATCCGTTGATTTTCGTGACATTTTTCTCGTGTTCCTATTTCTAATTTTTTTTTAAATCTTTTTGACGGGTTTCCTGTGCCTCTTCGGAGAGTTGACCAATTGGAAGTAATGCGTTTTTTATCATTTCTGCACCATGCATTAATATTTTGTGAACAGAAGCTGGCATGTAATACCAGCCATAGTGTGCCACAAAATGCTTTGCGGTATCTTGTATAAATACCCGAAATTTATCAACATCTATTCGATGTGTAGAGAAAATTACCTGTAATATAGTACGGAATTGTTGAATTAATTACAATTTTTCAAAATTTATTTGGTACAAGGGATGTGATACGTAAAACGCATCGCGACGCGGCTTAACACTGACGGCTTTAAACTGTAATAATTTGAAAAGTTGGACGAAGTTGGAAATGATTGTTACGTGATTACATAGAGGAAGATTTGCTGAAAATATTTTAATTTGGTAGAATGTGGGACGCTTTGGGACTTTAAAGATATCCCCTCTTAAAGTAAAAAATCTCGAAAATTTACCATGCTGCATTCAGCATTATTTTTTTAATGGATTATTTACATTAATTATTAATAAAAGATGCCATTTTATCGCACAAGACTGCTCTTTAATTTAAAAACAAGCGATTTTCACTACTTTCCTCTACTATTCGACTTTCCTTATAACTTGGAAACGAAAAATTTTATCAACATACGACTTAAACCACTGAAAAGAGTATTAAATAAAGTACCAAATAAACAGCTTTCAATTTTTTTTATAACAATTGACTTAAAAAAATTTAAAAAAGAATAAATAAATAAATGTAAAAATTATTAAGTTATACATCATTAGAAAGGGACGATTTTTCCCTATATTTTGGCGCAAATTTCGTTTCGATATCTTATATAGGTCAAAAGCTATAGACAAATGTCACCAAATTCTTAATTCCAGACCACTGTGCGCCATCACAAAACGACCAGCGACGCGCGGGACCAACCCTTCTACGCAAAATAGAAACAAAGCAACACCGCGTTACTGCGACTATTGTAAGCGATCAGGGCACGACACTAAAGAGTGTTGGAAGAACAAAGATAAGGAAAAACAAAATGGGAAAAAATTTCTTCCGGAAAACAATCGCCAAGTACGAACGGTAACAGCAAAGGGGAAAAACGAGAGATCAATAGGGCGTAAACCAGAGAGTGAACGACCGGCCTCCAAGGAAGGACACCAGTCGCGGCACAAAAGTACTGACAGCGCACATTCCACACAAAGTAGGCGCGACAGCTCCGAATCACCGGACCGCGACTCACCTTCTCAAAACACTGCGAAAACCTACCGTATGGTTAAAATAGGGTCCCTCTCTAAAGACGGACATACCTCGGATAGGATAGAAGTAGAAATAAAAAATAGCAAGAACAAACAAACCGTAATGCTAATAGATAACGGGGCGGAAGTATCGCTAATCGCTAGGAGAGCCCTCCCGGACAACATCGAAATAAAAAAATCCGGCGTCATGCTAGTTTCATTCTCAGGGGAAAAAACAGGAACACTAGGGAAAATAGATGCAACATTTAAAATAAATGGAAAGAGGGTAGTACATCCATTATACGTAGTAGAAGGAAACACCTTAACAAACGCGGACGGAATATTAGGAATAGACTTTCTTAAAGAGAACGGAGTAACCATTAGCTACCCCAAACAGAGCTTACTAGTAAACGGAAAACCCTGGAAAACGTTAAATAGAAGCATGGAAATATCGATACCCGCACGCACACAGCAACTAATAATGGTCCCTACAGATAGCATTCAAGACGGAATAATAGAGAAACAACAGTTAGCCGAAGGCGTATACTTAGGGGAAGGGCTGACGAGACCCAAAGAAGGAAAATGCGTAGCCTGTATTATAAATACAACCACAGAAACGAAAACAGTGATCGTGCCGCGAATTCAATTAAGTGAAATACCGGCGAACGAAATAATTCACTGGAACAACAGCGCCGCAGCCGTTAGGGCACTGACCGCGAAAGAATCGCTGACAACGCGCATCGCCCGAGTTTTCGAACATGTAGACCGTAAACACATGAACAAAGAAGAAAGGGCATCTATAGAGGAAATATGCAGGGAATATCACGACACGTTCCATTTACCGGGAGATCAATTATCAACGGCCACAGTATCTGGCCACCGAGTCCGCGTAAAAAGCGACACGACACCCTGCAATATCAAGCCCTACAGACTACCCGAAATTCACAAGCGAGAAGTACGGAAACAGGTAGAAAAAATGCTAGAGGACGGCATCATCCGACATAGCGCCAGCCCATGGAACGCACCCTTATTGGTAGTACCTAAAAAAGTTGACAACGAAGGAAATAGGAAATACCGCGTAGTAGTCGACTATAGGAAACTCAATGAAGTCACCATAGGCGACTCATTCCCACTACCCAATATCACGGACATACTAGACCAACTGGGAAAAGCGCAGTACTTTACCACCCTCGATTTGGCATCCGGGTACCACCAAATTCCTATGGACGAACGCGATAAGTGCAAAACAGCCTTTTCAACTCCTCAAGGACATTACGAATTCAATCGCATGCCGTTCGGACTGAAAAATGCACCGGCAACATTCCAGCGGGCGATGAACGCTGCGCTCATCGGATTACAGGGGATAGACTGTTTCGTTTACCTTGACGACATTGTCATCTATGGAGCTAATTTAAAGGAACATAACACACGACTGAGGAAAATTCTAGACACCCTCAGAAAAAACAACCTAAAATTACAACCTGAAAAATGTGCGTTTTTACGAAAGGAGGTAGGATTTTTGGGGCACATAATTGCCCCTGACGGGATCAGACCGGACCCCGAAAAAAACAAAGCAGTGAAAGAATTTCCTACCCCAACTAAACTAAAAGAACTACAAGCATTCTTAGGATTAGCAGGGTACTATCGCAGATTCATCCCGGAATACTCAAAAATAGCCAAACCCTTATCCAGGATGACGAGTAGCAAGGTCGACTTCATCTGGACAACCGAACAACAGAACGCTTTCGACACATTAAAAGGGGCACTGACTACGGCACCCCTGCTAATTTATCCAGATTTTACAAAGGAGTTCATAGTAACAACCGACGCATCTGACGTAGCAATAGGCGCGATACTCTCGCAAGGGAAAATAGGGGAGGACAAACCAATCGCGTACGCAAGCCGGGTACTAAATAAAGCCGAAAGAAACTATAGCACAACAGAAAAGGAACTGCTAGCTATCGTCTGGGCAGTAAAACAGTTTCGACCGTACGTCTACGGTACCCCATTCAAAGTAGTTACAGACCACAAAGCACTTATATGGCTATTTAGGGTACAGGACCCAGGATCCAGATTAATAAGATGGAGGATTCTACTAGCCGAGTACGACTACGAAATCGTACATAAGTCAGGGAAAAACAATACGAACGCGGACGCGCTAAGCAGAAACGTACACACGTTGCAAGACGAGGAAGACGAGACAAAGACAACCAACGTCTACGACGAAGAAACAAAAAAACAAATCCTTTATGAATACCATTGCACACCCATAGGAGGACATCAAGGTATCAGAAGGACTACGAACAGAATAAAATTGAGATACAACTGGGAAGGAATGAATAAAGATATTGAGGAGTACATACAAAAATGTATCATCTGCCAGAAAAATAAGTTAGGAAACAAAACTAGGGCCCCAATGGAAATCACCGATACACCACGGACTCCCTTCGAAAAAGTAGCACTAGACATAGTAGGGCCCCTGCCAGAGAGCAACCAAGGAAATATCTATATACTAACCTTCCAGGATCTTCTCACGAAATTTAGTAAGGCGATCCCCCTGCCAAACCAGGAAGCGGCCACAATAGCGGAAGCAATGGTCGAGAAAATTATCTGCGAATATGGCGCACCCGAGAAAATTCTAACAGATCAGGGGACGAATTTCCTAAGCGAAATGTTTAAAAACATATGTAAACTTTTCCGAATCAAGAAAATACAGACAACCGCGTACCACCCGGAGTCTAACGGAGCATTAGAAAGATCACATAGAACCCTCGTGGAATATTTGCGACACTACATAGATAACGACCAGTCTGACTGGGATCAATGGCTACCCTACGCTATGTTCACATACAACACAACCCCGCATACGGCAACAGGGTTTACGCCATACGAGTTAGTCTATGGAAAGATGGCAGCAATACCTACCGCATTAAAAAGCCCACCTAAACTAACGTACAACTACGAAGATTACGCGCAACTAACAAGGGAACGTATCAAGGTAACAAATGAAGCAGCCAGGGAACGACTTCAGGGAGCAAAAGAGAGAGCAAAAAAGGGATACGACCAAAAAGCGCGCGAAATAGAATTGAAGGTAGGCGACAAGGTTTGGCTTTTCGACGAATCGGTACGTCGGGGAAGATAAAAAAAACTAGATAATAAATGGGTAGGCCCCTACGTGATCATAGAAAAGGGTTCAAAAGTCAACGTGACCATTAAAAAGGGACGGAAAACCCTACGCACCCACGCGAATAGACTCAAACACTTTATCGAATAACAATAAAAAGGAAAAACGCCTCGGGAAAAAATATATAATAATAATAACACGCGATGTCAAAACTTAAAACTACAGGCGGGAGTAAAGAATGGGTAGAAAGGAAAATAAATGGGTATACACGAATATCGGGTAAAACTTAGTATATTAACAAAATCAAATACAATAAGAAGGAAGATAGCCTTACTGGCCCCAGTCCTCATCCTCCAGCTAGAAAACAAAGAGAGAAAAAGAGGTCTATGAGAAACACAACAGAGGATGCCGGTAAAATGTCACGAAAAAGGAAAAATACTCACTTCCACCCTCATAGGAGGCTCCCCAAAAAGCCGCCTCAAATTAAATACGTCCGCCGTCTGATAGTAATCAGGGTAACCCTCCTCCCACATCATGTCAAGGGAACGGCGCCGCAATAATCGCGCCAGCCGGAGGGCACACATCTCCTGGATAAATATGTATCCCACGTATTGTCGGTGGGCAAACATCTAACAAAATAGCAGTAGAATAGGAATCAATAACCACAAACAAGTGAAGTAACAAAATGGAAAAACTAAAACAAGTAACGATACTTACCGCACGCAAAGCTTCAGGATACATAACTACTAATCGGCAAACGACTATAATAAGAAAACTCGCGACCGAACTGTTGTGCCCTGCGTGATGGCTCGCAAGGCTGGTACGGGGTTTGGTGATATCGTAGGTTCGGGAGTGAACAAAAGATTAGGATCTACTGGGTGAACTACACCAAGTTGGTTAAATTTAGAGACTAAGTCTTTATTCAGAGACTAATTAATACTAGACTGAGGTTTACAGAAGTGTCAGCCGTGTTAACAGGTCGAGTGTCAAGTCTAGAATTCTTCTCTTTGTGGAATCGCATTGGTTTTATATCCTTCTTGGGCGTGGTACGCGTTACTATGCTCGGTCGCAGCGAGGCGTTCACGTGTTGCTGACATTGTAAGATTGGTCGCTAGCCGTCTTAGCTTCGAAACATCTCGAACGTTTATATAACGTAATATAATATGTGTAATATGTCTAACACGTGGGCTTGGGCGTTGCCTGGGCACAACATCCCTTCCCCCTAAGGGAGGAAAAGCCATAGCTTTTTCTTACGATACGTCTTAACAATATTTGTCTACATTTGACTATAATATATTTGTATACAATGGTTATGATGTGTCAAAGGGAACTGGTGGAAGAAGTTCCTTCCTTACTAACTATATTAATTATCGCTTCGGGTTTTTGCGTGGTTTTGTCGTGACTTGTGTTTTCCGTTTTACAATGTCGCGGTGTTCTCGCTTTGAAGTGTACAATACATTTATAGAGTGCAATGATACATAATGTAATTGTTATGAATCCCGTTATCGACGATAGCGTAAAGAAGCTGTAGTGATACTCGGTTGGTATAATCTCGGGTTTTTCTAGGTCGTTTTGTAAGTCGTCTAATTTTTTGCTAACTTTATTCAATTCTTCTGGGTGTTTGATTATTCTTTTTAGCTCGAAATTTGTGTTACGATATGAATTTACAGTGGTTTGTGGCAGTGTGAATTCGTCTAGTGATAAATTGTAACCAGGTAAGTAGTTCCATATTTTTTCTATACCGTATTGTTTTCCGGTTTCTATCGTAAATTCGGCCGTAGTGATAGTACATTTATTTCTTATTGTTATTATACCAGAGTCCTTAATACTATACATATTTGTGCCTTTATCGTCGCAAGTCGCTGCTAATTGTATCGGTTTTGGTGTGACGTAAATCCATGCGCCTGGTTGTTGTAATTCTATTAGGATTGTATGGTTCAAAGTCATGATTCGTATCTTACAATTGTTCGGTTTTTCTGTTAGTTTGGTGTACAACTGTACTTCGCAGGGTCCGTATGGTATCGCTTTGAATATCGGGTGGTTAGATGTGCAGAGATATAAATCGTTTATCGTTTTACATTTCGATAAGTCCTGTTCGCTTAACTGTATATAATCTTGCACCGAGGTGTCAAGTACTACGTAGGAATTGAGGGATTCTATGTACGCGTAGAATGATTCGTTTATCTTAGTGGGTACTGGGTGTACTTTGCTTAATTTGAATTTTTTCGCGTTTAGTAGTGGGATATCTAATATTACAGTAATTGATTTAGTGTCCGAAAATGCAGAGAGTGTAAGGATTTCATATAAAACGTGCATGTTTTCTAATTTTATACTTATGGGGAAGTCTAGTCCTTGCGGTATATAAGCTAGTGCAGAAGTGAGGTAGGTTATGATTTGCGCTGGTGGTATTAATCGGGGGTTTAAAATCCCTTTCTTTATATCCATTATGAATTCTAGTAGGTCTTGTGTGTCGCGTAGGAGTGTTTCTGCCACGCTATTTATTAATATGAGGTTTTCGTCTATGGTTTCTCGAAATCTAGTTATGTCGGTCGTCTGTTGTAGTAAGTATTGAATTTGCCAAGTCGCGTTTAAAAGGGTTTTTTCGTTTTCCTGTATGTTGTATATAGTCTCGTTTAAAAGTTCGGTGTTAGCTCTTACAATTTGCATTTGTCCTTTGATCGTATTTTTCAATCTAATGTCTTGTCGTTTGAGGAATTCTATTTGGTCATTGATTTTCTTTCTATCTTCGGAATCCATTAATCCGAAGAGTGATTTACCTATGTAACCTAATCCGTCTATCAGTCCGCGACGCTGTTTTGGTGCGGAGCTTATGGTCTGTTGGACGTAAGTTATGAGCTTAGCTACTCGGTCTACTTTGCCTTGAATTTTTGTACCGAATGTTTTACAGAATTTTTGTAAGTTGTCCGTAGAAGGTGTTTTACATTGAGACAGTATGTCGTGTAGTGTTTCCTGGAGGTTTGTTTCTCGTCGGTAAATGTGGGATATATCTATGTGTAGTATTAGTTTCCAACTATCTCGGTAGATTTGTAGGTCGCCTATGTTTTCGAAGTAAATGCCTGGGTGATCTTGGAATTCTTTTATAGCGAAGTCTGAGTCGGGGGTCGTCCCTCCTATTACTAGTATCGTCATTTGTAGGGCGGTAATCCTGCAAAATATAATTATGAGGTGTAATTGTCGTTACGTTTCGTCGGTTGCGAAGTCTTTCTTGTGCGTGCGCGAGATAAATTTTTGCTGCGTGGACAGTCTGTCCTTCTTATCTGCTCTTAGGTTGAAGTGGGGGTGAAGTGCATAGGACTCGATTTTCTCTGTAGCCTCTTGTTACGTTTTAGTCGCCAACATGATTTCCATCATGGATGTCCCTTACGAGATCGTGTTATTTTTATTGGTGGGTCTGTTGGTGTTGTGTATCTTTATGCTGAGCGTGGGGTGTGAGAGTTCGTGCCTTCTTTCTTTTTCAGAGCTTGGAACATCCGGCTCCGCCGGGATTTGTCAGTATTGGCTATCGGCGCGTTGTGCGCGAATATCGGGCAGATCGGCGGCTTTTTTTTCAAAAGAATGCGTTATGGATGGTCTTCGAAGACTCGTGGGGGATACGGGACTTGTTTGGTAAGTTTTCTAGTGCTTTTGTATTTCAGTGTTGTTCGTCCCTGGTTGTATACCCTATTTTAATTCTTTCGTGTCTGGTTATTGTTCCAGCACGCCACGGGGATATTTCTGTAGTGGCCGCCTCTTCCCGCGTTTCGTGGGGTCTTCCTGACTCGTCGGACGACGAGTTCGAGCCCGTGCTACACACGCCTTAGTGCTTGTACCTCTTTAATACTCTAAAAGAATATATTTTTATTCGTTCTTTTAACCCTACACCTGTGTTATGCTTAGAGTAAATTTTTATTTCCTTCCTTTCGTCCCATTCCTGTCCTATTCTATGAAGTGTTTAAGTCGATTTGCGTGTACGCGAAGCGTTTTTCGTCCTTTAATTATGGTATAGTTATTATTATCATGTACGCCTTGGATCGTGTAAGGACCGATCCAAGCGGGGGTTAATTTCTTTGATCTTCCGCGTCTCACGGTCTCGTCGTGTAATAGTATTTGGTCTCCTATCTTGAAGGATTTTTCTGCTGTCTTTTTATCGTATTGTCTTTTAGATTTGTCTTTGTTAATCTCTAAGGTTTCGCGCGCAATGTTGTTTGTGGACCGTAGTCTTTCGCCTAGTTCTTCAGCGTATTTGTCATACGTATACGTTAGTTGCGGTGCCTGGTTTAGTGAGGTCGGCAACGTTGCTTGTCTCCCGAATACGAGTTCGTAGGGTGTGTAGCCAGTAGACGAGTGTGGGGTTGTGTTGTAAGTAAACATTGCATACGGTAGCCATTCGTCCCAATCGGTCTGGTCTTCTGTGATAAAGTTCTTTAGGTATTCTGTTAGCGTACGATGGCTTCTTTCTAGGGCTCCGTTTGATTGAGGGTGATATGCCGTGGTTTGTATTTTTTCGATTTTAAGCAATTTACATACGTTTTTGAACACTTGGCTAAGGAAATTGGTTCCTTGATCGGTTAACACTCGTTGTGGAATTCCGTATTCGCAGATTATTCTTGTGACGAATTCTTTTGCTACTGTGTTTGCTTCCTGATCTTCGAGGGGTATAGCTTTGCTGAATTTGGTTAACAAGTCTTGAAAGGTTAGTATGTATTTGTTTCGTCTACTTGTCTCGGGTAAAGGTCCTACTATGTCCAGTGCGCATTTTTCGAATGGTTCTGTGGGAGTGTCTGTAATTACCATGGGAGCTTTGGTTATTCTTGTTAATTTATTTTTCTGACATTTTTCGCATTTGGAGATGTATTTTTCAACGTCTTGGCGCATTCCTGGCCACGAATGATTTAATTTTATACGTTCCAGGGTTCGTTTTATTCCTAAATGTCCGCCTAAGGGAGTGTCATGAAATTCGCGCAGTATTTGATTTTTATCGTCCTCCGTATATATGTTATATCGCTCTTTTCTTCTTCTGACTGGGATTCGTTTTCTTCGTCGGCGTTTTCGCTGGCGACGGCTAGTGTTTCTGTGTTGAGTTTTCGCTTCGTCCCTCGCGTAATCGCGAACATTCTACTGAGGGCGTCTGCGTTTTTATTTGTCTTTCCCGCTTTGTATTCTATGGTGTAATCGTATTCTGCTAGCTTCAATTTCCATCTCATTAATCTTGAGCCGGGATCCTTTACGTTAAAAAGCCAAGTAAGAGGTTTATGGTCTGTTACGATTTTAAATTTTGTGCCGTATACATAAGGTCTAAAATGTTGCGTTGCCCATACTATGGCCAACAATTCTTTTTCTATGGTGCTATAATTTTCTTCTGCCTTATTTAGTATTCTACTTGCGTATGCTATGGGTAGGTCTTGACCTATCTTTCCCTGTGATAATACTGCTCCTATTGCTTTTCCGGAAGCGTCTGTTGTAAGAACGAATGGTTTCGTGAAATCGGGGTATTGCAGTATCGGTGCTGTTGTTAACTTTTCCTTTAATATCTCGAAGGCTTCCTGCTCTTGTGCAGTCCATCTGTATGCTTGGTCTTTCTTTAATAATTGCGTCAAAGGTTTCGCGATTTGTGAAAAATGTTCTATGAATCTCCTATAATATCCGGCTAGGCCTAAGAAGGATTGTATATCTTTAGTTCTTTTGGGTATCGGAAAGTTTTTTACCGCGTCGAGTTTCGTAGGGTCTGGTTTGATACCGCTTTCACTTATCACGTGACCAAGGTATATCGTTTCCTTTCGTAGAAATTCGCATTTGTTGGGTTGAAGTTTCAGGCCACTCTCGCGTATACGTTCGAATACTAGTTCTAGACGATCTTGGTGTTCTTTCAGTGAACGTCCATAGACGACAATATCGTCTAAATACACGAAACATTTTATTCCTTGTAATCCAGATAATACGGTATTCATTAGTCTTTGGAATGTCGCGGGAGCGTTTTTAAGCCCGAACGGCATTCTATTATATTCAAAATGGCCGTATGGTGTCGAAAATGCCGTTTTCTCACGATCTTCCTTTTTCATGGCTATTTGATGGAATCCTGACGCTAAATCTAAGGTTGAGAAATATTTTGCTCCTCCTATTTGATCTAGAATGTCCGTTATATTCGGTAAGGGGTATGAGTCGCCTACCGTCGCGTCGTTCACTTGCCTCAAATCTGCTACTACTCTGAGTTTGCGTTTTCCTGAAGCGTCTGGTTTTTTAGGAACTACTAGCAATGGGACGTTCCACTGGCTGACGCTTGGACTAATTATTCCTTCTTCTACCATTTCCTGAACTTGTCTATTTACTTCCTCTTTATGCGCTTGAGGTAATCTATACGGTTTTACGTATATAGGTTTAGTATCTGGGATTAGGGTAATCGAATGCTCTGCCATCGTGGTGTATCCTAATTTGTCTCCTTCTAGGCAGAATATTTCATTATACTTCTCACATAGCTCGAGTAAGCTGGTTTCTTCTTCTTTATTTAGGTGATCTGTTCTAAGGTTTTCGCGCAGGGTTTGCATCCTATTTCTCCCGTGTACTGCGTGTACTACGTACGTCGGCGTGTCGCGCTCCTTGTCGCAATTCGCGTCAGTCGGGTCAGTTTCATAGCTCGTCAGTGTTTGTAACGTCACTGTTGGCATATTGATAAGGACTTCGTCCGCGGTAGTGTTCATTACGCTTATTGCACATTTCCCGTTCTGGCCTACTGTTAACGAGTTTCCTATAAATACTCCTGGTTTAATAGATTGTCTTTCCACTATACCTTCGCCTTTATCAGTTGTTCTAGCTAGGAGAATGGTTTCAGATCGCGGTTTTAAAACTACGTTCCTTCCTGAGTAGGGGAATTGTATTCCGTATATCTCTATTCCTAGGTTTGCCCGGATGCATACTTCGTGTTTAGCCATAAAATCTTGTCCTAGGATTCCGTCTGCTTCTAATGGGAAGTCGTCTTTAACTAATCGGCAAGGATGCGTTACTGTTTTATTTCCGATTTCTATGTTTAATTGTACTAGACACAGCGTTTTGATTTCCATAGGGGTTATTCCTCGCAAGGATACTATTTCGTCTTCGGCTTGAACATCGCCCTTTACTTTACCTATCTTTATTAATGTAATATCGGCTCCTGTGTCTACTAACATATTCGCTCTTTCCTTTTCTAGTTCCGGCGCTCTAATTTCGATCGTATTTTCGAGTTGGGATGTCACTACCATATTTGCTCGGTACGATTCTACCCTAGATCCTGCGTTTGTTTGTCTGTCATCAGCTGTCCCGCGGCTCGTGGTAGGGAAATTTTGATTTTCGTTAGATGGTTCTCGACCCGGAGTTCTATTAAAATTCTGTCTGGTATCTTCGCGTCTGTAATTCGTATTCGTATAGCGCGGTCTGTAGTCTCGTCCGTTTGCTCTTTCCCTAGCTCTGCATTCTTTGATTAGATGTCCCGGTTTTTTACAGTAATGGCAGACCATGGTGACGCGCTGAACTTCCCTTTTTACTGTCGTCTGTTGCGTCGGGGAGTTTTCTCGAGGCATACTTAATCGCGTATAGCAATTTCTTGCTAAATGTCCTAATTTATTACATCGATCACAGCGCGGTACGTTTGATCCTTCCCTTCCCTTGGGGTGATTACCGAATTTCCTGTAATTTCGCGAGGTGTTTAAACCCATCGCTTGTTCCTCTTCTATAGCGGCGGCTATTGCTGCGTTCAACGTTGCATAGTTACGAGACCTTATGATCGTTCTCAGTTTTACATTTAACCCGAGGGTGAAAACGTCTAGGGCGCGCTCTTGTACTGATTCTGTTAACGCGTTATTTACTTCATCGCTGTTCCCTGGTTTTACCGATAATTCAGATAGTTCTCCAGCTAATTCTTCTACTCTACACGCGAATAATTTTACGCTTTCGCCTTCTCGTTGGTGGCAGGCATGGAATTCTGCCCCAACTGCTCCTATGGACCTTTTGTCTACGAATAAGGAAGTTAGGATGTCTTTTAATTTATCAAAAGTATCTACTTCTTTGTACTCTAGTACCTTGGCTGCTTTGCCTTTAATTTTCGTACCTATCACCGTTTTCAAGAATCTTGGCAGATCATTCTCGGGCACAAATTCTGCGGCACTTGTATAAGACTTCAGAAATTCTGCTAGCTCGTCCGACGATTTTCCTATGAATTTATCTACTAACGACAGCGCGGTGGATAATCTTTTTACGTCCGGTAGTGGAACCAAGAGGTTGCTTCCAGCATTTAGTGACATTTTTCTATCTTCTGTCTCTTCTATATCTAACAAGCTAAAGTCCGCTAGCACTATCGGGAATTCTCTATTCGGCGTTACAAAGTTTTCTGGGGACGATTCGGCACTTGAATCGTCGTTTTTCTTAACGCTTAATCGTAACGGCGACGGTCGTCGTGTTCGGCGAGACGGTCGTGAATAGTCTATAGAAGGTAGGAGATCTAGTTCCTCTCGTATGAAGGTTAGTTTTTTATCAAAAAATGATTCGAATGATCTTGACAAGCTTTTCTGACCCGGAAGTTTGAATTGATTTGCGCGTTCGTCTTCTATAGACATGCATGTACCGTTTCTATATTTTGATAGGACTCTGGTTTACAATAATTAGTTTCACGGTATTCGGTTACTCACAACGCTACTCTTTTCCACATGTCGACAGCTCGGTCAGGCGTCCTCTCGTCCGTGAACCGTAGATGGTGATAAGAGACGAATCGGATCCAGCAAGGTCGATCCGTACAGCTGTTCACTGCGTGCTCCGACGGCTGCTTCCTTCGCACGGCTCTCCGTCCGTCCTTCAGGTGCGGCTTCGACTCGTTCCTCGGTCCTCAAAGTACTTCTCGTGCGTCCTGGTCCTCGGATTTGCGACGTCCTCGAAGATGGGTTTGGTGTTAGTCAAATGGTCAATTCACCCGTTCACTCTCAGGCTGATTTTACTCGTCACTAGGCTCGTCGGCGTTCGGACTGCGTCGAACGTTTCTCCCAAAGGCCGTTCCTCGGTCCTCTGTACTACCTCGGTAGAGACGATTGCCAGTTCTAGCCTGTTCGATTGCGATGATCAAATAATATTGTCGGAGGTAGTTCAACCTCTGTCGACGTTGATCAATCGGTTGCGTCAAGGCTTGGTAAAATTTTTTACGATGCACTATCCCACCGCTGCCACCAATTTGTTGTGCCCTGCGTGATGGCTCGCAAGGCTGGTACGGGGTTTGGTGATATCGTAGGTTCGGGAGTGAACAAAAGATTAGGATCTACTGGGTGAACTACACCAAGTTGGTTAAATTTAGAGACTAAGTCTTTATTCAGAGACTAATTAATACTAGACTGAGGTTTACAGAAGTGTCAGCCGTGTTAACAGGTCGAGTGTCAAGTCTAGAATTCTTCTCTTTGTGGAATCGCATTGGTTTTATATCCTTCTTGGGCGTGGTACGCGTTACTATGCTCGGTCGCAGCGAGGCGTTCACGTGTTGCTGACATTGTAAGATTGGTCGCTAGCCGTCTTAGCTTCGAAACATCTCGAACGTTTATATAACGTAATATAATATGTGTAATATGTCTAACACGTGGGCTTGGGCGTTGCCTGGGCACAACAGAACGAATATATATAGTAGGCGCGAATTAGGCAAAATAGGAGGGGATAGAATTGGACATTACTGTTCCAGGGTGATCGCTCTGGCGGGAGGTCTAACCAAAGCAGCGCCGACTGGTAGTCAGGTTTCGTATACGATATCACCGATCGGGCATAAAGCAGGTATCCACTTTACGCACCTCGGAGAACTGCATATGGTAACCAATTCATGGAAGATCGTGACCCACCTAAAAACAGACACCCTTTTCGAAAAGAATCGGCAGCTGACTTCTTACGTGAATCAGCTACAACGTCGCACAGTGGTCTGGAATTAAGAATTTGGTGACATTTGTCTATAACTTTTGAACTATAAAAGATATCGAAACGTTCTTTGCGCCAAAATATAGGAAAAAATCGCCCCCTTCTATTGATGTATAACTTAATATTTTTTATATTTATTTATTTATTGTTTATCAAACTTTTTTATGTTAATTGTTATAAAAAAAAATTGAAAGCTGTTTATGTGGTACTTTATTTAATACTCTTTTCAGTGGCTTAAGTCGCATGTTGATAAAACTATTCGTTTCCAAGTTATTAGGAAAGTAGTCGGGGAAACAAAGTGGTCCGGGTCGAAAAATTTAGTGACAATTCATGCACTTGTAAAATATCATTTATCTTTCCTGTTACTTATACATTAATTCTTCAGCTTCGGGATCTAGATTTTTTTTCTTTTTATTACATGATTTTATTCTGATTGCTGATATATATGGGTCGGATGTTAACAGAAGTTGATGAAATATATCTTCATTCGTTGCTTTTCGTGACATTTTTCTCGTGTTCCTATTTCTAATTTTTTTAAAATCTTTGTGCCGTGTTTCCTGTGCCTCTTCAGAAAGTTGTCCAATTGGAAGTAATGCGTGTTCTATAATTTCAGCACCATGCATTAATATTTTGTGAACAGAAGCTGGCATGTAATACCAGCCATAGTGTGCCACAAAATGCTTTGCGGTATCTTAAAAAATAAATAAATAAATAAATTAAAAAAAATTTAAATTATACACCATTAGAAAGGAATAATTTTTTCCTATTTTTGGTGTAAATTTCATCCCGATGTGTTAAAAAAAAGACCCAAATGGCGCAACATAAGTGAATCCGGCCCACTGTGCGGCGCGGCGTAACACTGACGGCGTTAAACTGTAATAATTTGAGAAGTTGGACGAAGTTGGAAATGATCGTTACGCGATTACATAGAGGAAGCTTTGCTGAAAATATTTCAATTTGGTAGAATGTGGGACTCTTTGGGACTTTAAAGATATCCTCTCTTAAAGTAAAGAATCTCGAAAATTTACTATGCTGCATTCAGCATTATTTTTTTAATGGATAATTTACATTAATTACTAATAAAAGATGCCATTTTATCGCACAAGATTGCTCTTTAATTTAAAAACAAGCGATTTTCACTAATTTCCTCTACTATACGACTTTTCTTATAACTTGGAAACGAAAAGTTTTATCAACATGTGAATTAAGCCACTGAAAAGAGTATTAAATAAAGTACCAAATAAACAGCTTTCAATTTTTTTTTATAACAATTAACATAAAAAAGTTTGAAAAACAATAAATAAATAAATGTAAAAAATATTAAGTTATACATCATTAGAAGGGGGCGATTTTTTCCTATATTTTGGCGCAAAGAACGTTACGATATCTTTTATAGTTCAAAAGTTATAGACAAATGTCACCAAATTCTTAATTCCAGACCACTGTGCGTCGCTGTGAAAACGAAATCGCGATCCGACTCACTTGTGGGGAACACCTGGGCCCCCTACTCAGAAGGGCAGAAAAACTGTACAAAAGAATAGATCAGGTGTTGGAGATGCCCGCGTACGTACCAAACAGACGGCGGGGACTAATCAACGGATTAGGGTCGTTAGCGAAAACCATATTCGGGACTATGGACGCAGACGACGCCGAACAAATTAACAAACACCTATCACAATTAGACGGAACACAGAATACATTAATGACCGCCATCAAAAAACAGGTCCAAATAACGAATAACACGCTGCATCATCTACACAACGCGGAAAAAACGATACAGCATAACGAGCAGATACTAGCGAAACAAACGAGCTTATTACGCACACAGATAGAAACGACGATACTAAAACAAACGCAAAGAACTGACATAGTAGACCACTTCATTACGTTAAACGACCTACTAACCGACCTGACTCAGGACGTCGACGATGTGCTGCAATACTACACCGGCCTCAAAGGAGGAATCATCAGCACAAACGTACTATCGAGCGCGCAAATTATTAAATTATTACAAACCGCGGTACAACACCTCCCGAAGGGACTCTCGTTCCCAATAGCACCCAGTTTAGAAAATACTAACGTGATCGAAAAATTGTCATCGGTCACCGCGTATTTTGATAGAACTACGTTAATCGCAGTAATAACCGTCCCCCTCATTTCCGCACAAACATTCACAGTAATCGAGGCAACGCCAGCCCCGATCCACATCCACGGAAACTCATACGCGGTGTTAATTATAAGAACGCCTATACTCGTCATCGATGCAAGCAGTAATCAATACGTGCTCACCGAACAAGACGAACTAAAAGAATGTAAACGGGTAGCTGCGCAATATTACTGCGAACAACCGATGCTCACACACAACGTAAATAACGATCTCGAATGCGAAGCAAGCCTATGGCTGCAACCCGCGGATAAAGCCCCAAGAAATTGCGAAATAAAGTCCATTGCGACAAACCACACAATGTGGATAGGCACCTCACACGCGGACACATGGATCTTTGCGACGCATCAACCCGAAACACTGACCATACAGTGTGATGAACGACAACCTGAGTACGTCAATATAGATAAGACAGGGATCCTTAAAATTACGGGAAATTGTAATATCCGAAGTAGGGACATAGTACTAAGGAAGCGTCGAACAACATACAGTCAAGATTTCGAAGTACCAACAGCACCACGGTACGACGTAATAGCAGCGTTAAATGCGACACAAAGGGGCGAACCAACGCAACCCCTCTCGCGGTTTCAGCTAGATAAGCTCCTGAAAAATCCATCTGAATTTTCAGCACTATATGACCAACTCAACCAAGTAGGAAACGAGTTAGAGAATAATACCCCTCCACCAGGATTAGCGACCTGGCAAATCGTGCATCCAACAACAACAACAATTGTACTAGTAATACTTACTATCTTAGTCATATATTTGTTAACACGCGATTACCAACTGCGCCGTAAAATACAAATCCCTACACCACCAAAAGCGACGAAGCGAAAAAGACCAGCCGAGGAAAGTGAATACACCGAAGCATTAACGATATAGGGCACCGGGGAATTTTGTAAACCGCTAGGAATAAAAAATCCCCCTAAGCACCCTTCCCGTAAGGGGGGGGGATGTTGTGACCGGACCGACACCCAAGCGTGTCGACACCGCGCACATACCGATTGCCACAATCGAGCGGCCGAAATCCGGCACAACCGAGTAAGCAATCTCGGAAGCGCACCGAGCCCCGTCAGCGCATGGCGAAACAGCCCAAAAGCAGGCCAAAGGCGGAGACCCCGATGGTCCCCGCTTCGTCCCGACTAACGTATAAGAACATGTACGAGCAATGCGAGCTCAGACTTGATACCGAATTGTAACGGGAACCATACCCGTCGTTTAGGATAAGACTCATGCCCGAGTAGGCACAGTGTAACAGTCACCCAGATCGGGACAGAATAAACTTGTTATCCTTACGGTGAGTTCCAACTCTTCAACCCGCAACGATCCCTTACCTCCGGATTCAACCGAATCCTACCGTCTCGGCACAATCACCCGAACCTTCGGAGCCCGAGAACGACACGCGCCAAGGCCGCCCAGGAACACCCCGAGATTCACATCCAGAATCCCGCTCCCAGGCGTCCCGGCACAACAATGGAAATTGAGTTCCCTATAATTATGTATATGGATGGGCATTCGTCGCACACAACATTAGCATTAAGTGATTTCTGCATCGCTAAGCAGATCGAATTGGTGTCATTGTACACAAATGCAACGCACATCATGCAGCCAATGGATGTAGCCGTATTTCGTTCATTAAAAAGCGAATGGAAGAAAGCAGTGACAAATTGGAGAATTGAAAATGGTGGATCAGCTGTACAGAAATTTGACTCTGCCCCAATATTAAAAACTGCCATCAATTCAATGAACCCAGAACAATGTCTACGTAATGGTTTTCATTGCTGTGGTCTTTCACCATTTTCACCAAATGCCATAAATTATAGAAAATTGATAAACAATCATGACGCAGTACAACCTCCCACAACAAATGTAAATCAAGACACCAAGCCAACATTAAAATTTATAAAAAGTAGCATCGAAAAAAACACCCTTCAACTTTTTAAAATAGCCAAAAACCAAGATGGGAAGTGGTATGGTGCAGAGAAATTTGCGGAGTTATTTATTGTTTGGCTTAAGTATGAAAACATGGCAAAATTAAACTGCACGACGAGTGATCAAGAGGGCTCTTCGGTAATATTAATTAAATAACCATATCTATAAATATTTTTTACATTTAGCAATTTAAGAATTATAATCTGAAAATATCCCTTCGGTTTTATATTTTACTAGCATGCCCCGTCTCGGCTTCGCCCGAGATCGTAGCGTGACTGATACGTGTTTATTAGAATTAATATCTTTTCTATACCTTGTGAAGTCCCACGATTTTTCGCGCGTTTCTTATTCCATAAACCTCAAAATCACACCACCAAAGTCTATGGAACTCAACTCCTACCCCATCTCCTCAATCATTGATCACCTTGATGTTGCACCTTAGCGGTCAACAACACAAGATGATCAACACAAACCTCCACCTCGCTGATATACCTTAGCGGTCCCCATCGCGAGATGTATCGTTTCAAAACCCTCTTCGCCTATTCATCCTACAAGGCACGAATCATTCCCTTTAAAACGAATTCAGACAAGTCCCTCGTTACAAAAACCTCTTAAATCGAGACCACGTCTCAATCCCCTCTTTACGACTCACAGAGTCCAAGCCACTCTAACCCCTTTCCTATAAAACACCCGAAATCCATTCGTTGAGTTGAGTATCTCTACCCCAGTTATAAAAACCCCACAAACCTAATTACGACGCATTTGGCGTACGTGACAAAATATATCTATTAATAGCCACACCGTTTATAAAAACCCCGGAAGTCATACTGCGTCTTAATTCCGAAATGTGTCAAGGTCTCTACCGCGCGAACCCCCGCAATACTCCTGTAGAAATACATAAATACGAGGTCCTGCGAGGCCTCGTCCTCTTTCATCACTCTCTTTCTACGACAAATCGTTCACGACCAAACGTGTTTCTTTGCGAAAGTATATTTTAACAAGTGTTAAACTTTAAAATCAGTGCTCTACGACAGGGTTGACTAACTGGCGACTCACGAGTTGCCGGGGGCTCCTCCGCCTTGCGGCCACGCTGAACGCAGTCGAATTCGTCCGTGCCTACACAGACATAAATACATTCGATTGCTACGGCCGGCCACGGCCATACGTTTATGTACATATAATTATAATTAATACGACAATACGAACTGATATATACTTATTTTTACTCGTCTCTGTGAATGTGAACGTAAAAATTGGTGGATTTGGGTTTAAAAATTTCATCAATATTTGGTTCTACATACAGATGCGAAAGTGCGTTTAATAAAATAATAATTTTTACGTTCACATTCACAGAGATGTGTAAAAGTAAGTATATATCAGTTCGTATTGTCGTATTAATTATAATTACATATATGTAAACGTATGGCCGTGGCCGGCCGTAGCAATCGAATGTATTTATGTCTGTGTAGGCACGGACGAATTCGACTGCGTTCAGCGTTGCCGCAAGGCGGAGGAGCCCCCGGCAACTCGTGAGTCGTCAGTTAGTCAACCCTGCTCTACGACAACGATTGTAAGCATTTATAATTATCTTACATTACTCTGCATATCATCTTCATACTATTTGTTACTATTATTTCGTCATTGCTTAATGCAATCATATTATTATTTCATTTACTGCTTATTATATTATCTCTGATACGCTCAAGCCTACAAACTTCCCTGGTCGATTAGCGTGCTGGATTATAGATTCGCGCCTGATTCCTCTAAAATGATTAGTGTGCTGGATTTTAGATTCGCGCCTGACGTTTCTTCCTTTCAAACCCTAGTGTGACGGATTTAATATTCGCGCCTAAATTCCTCTCAAACCCCTCAGAGTGAGGGATTTAATATTCGCGCCTGAGTCCCTCAAACCCCTCAGAGTGACGGATTTAATATTCCCGCCTGAGTCCCTCAAAACCTCAGAGTGCTGGATTCTAGATTCGCGCCTGTCTTTTCCTTCCCCATTGTCAACGTTCCCAAAGACCTCGCCCGGGACGTGACAACCTATTATATAAAAACAGAGCCGATTTTTATATTCGCGCAAAACTCAAGACCTGTTGAACTGATCTTCCTCAAATTTTGACACGTTATTCCTACAGGGTGTCCCAGCTAACACTGGACAGAGCTATATCTCCTAAAGTATTGTTACTAAAAATCTGAAAAAAATAGGGAATGCATGGTACGAGGGGGCCAACTTTTTAGCCCGAACGAATTTTTTTTTCGATTATTATTTTAAAAGATACGATGATCAAGTTCGGTTTTTCAAATGGCACTAACTTTTTGGAAGTCCTGAGTTGATAGTGCGTTAAAAGACAAAATCAATAAGCTATAATGTATACACTTTATTTCCACTGGTTTTTAAGATATTTCGCTTGCAAATTTCCTGATTTTCAGTGGAAAAACCGTCTCTGGACTGGCAAGGACCGGGGTCAGTTTTACTGTCGTCACGGGTAGCACTGCCTGTTAAAATAGATACCTACCTGCCAAAGGTCTACCCCGGCCCACGGGCTGGACAATTCTTTTCCGTCAGAAATGCCACTTAGGTAGGTACATCTGCAGTATCGAGAAGCGCACCGTTACTTTTATTTCGCACTTGCTTCTATGCTCGGATGACCGGTTCTTTTCGGAGGGATGCAAGTTCGATTGGTTAGGTTAGAAGGTGTGAAAGTTGCTAAACTAAATATCAACCATAGGGAGCAGATTGTATCAGAACCAATCGGATTTGCATCCCTCACAAACGGCTGCTCTCTTGAAGAGGCCTCCTTCACAGAAATACCTCCTCCCCAATGCCCGCATTCTCTCGCACGGAATACGTCAACGCATGCTTCTGTTTTAATATCTCTTGATTTTATATCAGTATCTTTTCGGGTACATATGCTACTTCTGAGTGCATCGGACTGGTGCAGTGGTCAGTTTGAGGGATTTAACTTATATTAGTTAATTCAGCCTCGCCGTCTAGTAGCGGTCGGGTCTCTTTCTGTGACAATTATATCCGGAGTTCGAACACAGTTTTGGAATGTCGCCTGCACCCAAGAAGTGCAGCGGCTGCAGTGCTCCTGTCGCGCATCCGGTTCGGTGTGGGGATTGTCGTACAATAAGCCATACGGGTCACTCTTGCCTTGCTCGTACGGGTCACCCATGGTTTAACGGAAAACTTTTAAACTGTCGTGCTGGATCCCCCACGCCGCATGTTGTTGTTGACCCGAACGTGGCTCAGCCGGTAACATCGCAGTCGAACTCACCATCCATGTGCGAGCTAAAGGAATTTTTGAAGGAGGAATTTGATATATTTCGTCAGGAACTGCGTTCCTACTTCATATCGGAACTCACTGCTGTCCGGAGCAGCATTGACGCCGTATCTGAACGCGTTCGTGTGCTGGAGACTGATGGCCCGTTATTGTCCCGTCGGACATCACCTGGTTGCCTAGTCCCAGATCCGGATGATTTGATTGGTGAAATCACCGAAAGACAGCTTAGAGCGAGCAACGTTTTAATTTTTGGCTTGCCTGAGCCAGAAAACTCCTCAAGGGGGAACTCGAGGGCTGCCGATTGCGATGAGGCGTTGTCTATTCTCAGTGGGATCTACCCGGGGGTAACGGAGGTGCGAAGGGTCCATCGCCTTGGGAAACCTAAGGGTTCGGCCTGTAGACCCTTATGCGTTCGCCTTGATTCGCTGGACGATGCCAAACAGATCTTAAGGAATAAGCACCGCTATAAAGGGCCATGCAAGATCGCGGAAGACAGGACTCTATTGCAAAGACAGACCCTTGATCGGCTGAGGGAGAAGCTGCGGACTCTACACGAGAGTGGAGAGGTGAATACAACCATCCGGTATATTAACGGAGCCCCCAAGATTGTTCCTGCCAAGCAACAGCGTGACACCGGGCCAAAAAACGTCAGCGGAACCCTTTAGTGTATTTCCAAAATGTTCGTGGGCTGCGCACTAAATTAGTTACTTTACTAAAATCGGTGCTTGCTACCTCTATAACGTACGATATTATAATTTTTGTCGAGACCTGGCTGAACTCCTCAATATCCTCGGTCGAACTTGGGCTGGACAATTACACCGTCTTTAGATGCGATAGATCCTGCAGCTCTAGCTGTCTCTCTAGGGGCGGTGGTGTCCTTATAGCGGTTAGGAATACACTACATTGCACTCAAATAAATCTATGCAGCGCTTCGCTTGAGCAGGTCATTGTACGGGTTCATCTAGGTAGAAATAACTACATGATGTTATGCGCTATTTACTTCCCACCAGCGTCACTGCCGTCTCTGTACGCAAAGCACGTTGATTGCGTTACCGAGTTATATAACTCATACAGCGAGGATACTTTTTCTATTTTTGGTGATTATAACCTTCCGCATGCAGTTTGGTTTAATGATAGAGGTCAATCGTGTTTTAAGAAGTCTGGGGCCTCGTCCTCCGAATCCATGGCCATTGACCTTCTGCTAGGCGGCTGTAACTACTGTAATCTTGTGCAAGTTAATAATGTTTTTAACGTATATGACGTCATGCTGGATCTAATCTTTGTTAGCGCTTGTGACGTGTCGGTTGATCGTGTTATTGATGCCTTAATTGTACCCGACGCTTACCACCCTCCGCTTTATGTATGTTACAGTGCTTTGTTTTCCTTACGTGATATTTCGGGTGACATCATCGAATATTATGATTTCAAGCAGGGAGATTACCGTAGTGTGTTAACTTACTTGAACAGTGTCGATTGGGATTCGGAGACCGGCGGTCCCGACCCGGATGTTGCCCTTGATAGACTATATGATCATATTAGATATGTCATTAGCGTTTATGTTCCCGTTCGTATAGTAAAACGTTCTACCTATCCGCGGTGGTTTTCACCAAGACTCATACGCCTGATTCTGGAGAAGAAGTTAGCGCATAGAATGTACAAGAGATCGAATGCTTGGAGTGATTATTTCAATTTTTCCTCCCTTAGATCATTGTGTAAACAAGCCGTCGATGTAGATTACCGTGCGTATATTGACCGAGTTGAGAACTCTGTGTCTTCCAATGTAAAGAGTTTCTGGAATCATGTTAATGCGAAGCGAGCTTGTCCTGGTGTCCCCAGAAACATGCACCTAGACCATGTTATTGCGTCGACGGACTCTGCGTGCGCGGACTTGTTTGCATCTTTCTTTGGTTCTGTATATTTGCCGGTGGCCGCTGTGGTGCCTGCTTCAAACTCGCTGCCGACATCGGCCGGCAACGTAAATATACACGAGTTGAACATTTCGATCGGTGAGATCTACTCCAAACTTAACACGCTCGACGTGAGGAAAGGTCCGGGATTTGATGGGATACCACCTCTCTTCCTTAAAGAGTGTGGTTTTATCCTGGCGAGACCCCTTTGGCATATCTTCAATTCCTCGCTAAGTAGTGGGTGTTTTCCGGTACGATGGAAAACCAGTATTGTCACCCCGGTTTATAAGACTGGTGATCGCGCAGATGTCAGAAATTATAGGCCCATCAGTAAACTTTCAACCCTGCCGAAACTGTTCGAAGAGATTGTAACTAACATACTTACGCCAACCCTAGTTAATGTTATCTGTGATGAGCAACATGGTTTTGTTCCGCGGCGTTCGACCATAACTAATTTGGCTGTTTATTGCAGGGTGGTCTCTGAAGCACTTGATCTAGGTCTGCAAGTAGATACTGTTTACACGGACTTTCGTAAGGCATTCGATTCGGTGGATCATCAGATCCTTGTTGGTAAATTGGCCTCATACGGCTTTTGTGGTCCGTTCCTGTCTTGGATTGGGAGTTATCTATCTGGGCGTACTCAGATCATCAGAGTGGAAAACCATCTGTCCACTCCTGTGCCAGTCTCCTCAGGAGTACCCCAAGGGTCGCATCTTGGCCCTTTGCTCTTCATCCTCTTTATCAATGACCTTAAGGAGATATTTAGGAATAGCAGATTTCTAATGTACGCGGATGACTTAAAAATCTTCAGAACCATTGGGGGTCAACTTGATGTTGACATGCTGCAGGATGATCTCAGGATGTTTGAGCAGTGGTGTATCACCAATAGGATGAGGTTGAATGTGGCCAAGTGTGTCTTCGTTAGGGCTCATAGGTCTGTTAGCGGGATAAGTTCTTCGTACACTCTTTGTGATGCTCCCCTTCTGGAAGTCGATGAGGTCAGGGACCTAGGCGTGACAATTTCGGCAGGGCTTGATTTCCGCAAGCATTATCAAAACGTTACGTGTAAAGCGATGCGAATCCTTGGTTTTATAGCTAGATTCGCGAAATACTTTAGAAGGCTTAAGTCCTGGAAGCTATTGTACGTTGCTCTTGTCAGGCCTCAGCTCGAATATGCTTCTGTCATCTGGAACCCTAGACATAAGCACTATATCAGCTTGATCGAGAGGGTGCAGCATAAGTTCTTGAGGCTAGCCTCCAGAGCAATGGGATCCCCGATGCACTTTACTGACCATGACTACGACCCGGCCTTGCGACTACTTGGTATTGCCACGCTTAGTGATAGGAGACTATCTTCGGACATAATCTTTCTCTATAATGTCATACACGGCCACGTGAATTGTACAGAGCTCGTAGCAGCTCTGAGGCTCCGTGCTCCCGAACGAGTTCTGCGACCTAGGCTTCTTTTTGTGTGCAGGGAACCGGGTTATCGTAATTATACAGCGGACCCATTAAGCAGGGCTATGAGTAGTGCTTTCCAGTGTTTCCCTGACATAGATTTGTTTTGTGTCTCCCTTAGTGGCCTCAGATCACTTTTGTATGGGCGTCCATCATCACTCAATAGGTCACTTACCCTGATGCGTTAATCTTATACTAAGTAGGTACTCACACCGATAATTTATTTACTTTATTTTATTTTATTATACCTTACTTTTTTTAAGTTACTTTAATTTTATCTTGATTGCCTACATTTATATTTATATTTGCTTTAAGCTTTGTATCTTTTGTAACTAAAGGGTTTTTCCCGTTAATAATAATAATAATAATAATAATAATAATAATAATAATAATAATAATATCGGAGCTCGTGTTTATACTCGAGAGGACCACACGTGGACAGCGGGTTACCCCTTTTCTTCCTGTGTCTCTCCACGAGGAGTATTGACGGTGGATTGTAGGAGCGTAGATGTCTCGATGCCAGTTATTGAATTCAGGAGAGGGTAGAAACATTTTATTACAAAACACACATGTACTATAATTAAAGTAAATCGTATTCCTCTCGGGCAGGAGTTGCCCGACGCTCGTCGAAGAGATGCGGCCTGCTACCCCGTGGCGAGGGTTGCCCTTCGCAGGACCTCACTCGATTTTTATGGCTTTTTCCGGAAAAAGGTACGAATCCTGGGTCGAGCATAGCGAATTAGGGTCGAACCCCGGCAGTCGAGGGTGTCATATTCATTACAGCGTATTAAAAAATGTTTAATGTTTTATTAGGTTAAAAATAAATATTAAAGCGGGAAACCCTCTAAACTGATCAGAAACTAGTTCCTTAACGGTATGTGCATGCGCGCGCGAAGTAGACTGTCGTATACACGGGTCATGTGGTCCGCAAAACAGCCGTACACATGAAATATTCACATATAAATTACATCTTAATAACGCGTTTCTGAGACATGCTACATAGCCTATGTCCGTCTTAGAGTATGCAGGAATAACGTGTCAAAATTTGAGGAAGATCAGTTCAATAGGTCTTGAGTTTTGCGCGAACATAAAAATCGGCTCTCTCTTTATAAATAGTAAAGATTTTTATTTAATCTAATATTTTATAAATCGCCGTAAATTTGTATAGATGTTTTTTCTCATATCTAGTCATGGTGATAAACAAAAAATGTGTTTGTGTTTTAAATTATAGGCAGGAATAGGTTTAGCTATTGAAAACGAATCAAGAGAGGTAGCAAGTATAGAAACTACATCAGGTATTAATGCTAATGTAGTTAACAGTTTAATTGTAGATATGAATGTTAGGGAATTCTATTGAGTCAAATGTTTGTTTAGACTTTAGACACACAGTTGTATCAGATAATACAATCCCTTTGGATGAAACTTCCAATCAAGTTGTATTACCTACTACAGCTTCAAATATTGCAAATGTTAATCCAAATGAAAATGGTAAGCTACGGTAATTTTTAATATTTCAAATGTTGAGTATGTATCCTGGATAAGTTTTAATATAATGTAATTTAATTATAAAAACAGCTGAGATTTCAACTATTCAATCAGAAGGTTTTGAAACTCTTCATTTTTGGTCATGCAAGACACCATCTTCTACCACGAAGGCTAACAAAAAAGCTAAAGGAAAAGTTCCCGCTGTTGCGACTTTTGAAGCTTGGCGACAGCTTCAAATACAGAAGCTTGCTGAGAAAGAAAAGCAAGAACAGGAAAAAGAAGAAAGAAAAGTAATGAGAATTACAAAGAAGAAAATTAAACAGGAAAAAGATGCAGAAAGGGCACAATTATTGATTAAAAAAAAAAGAAGAAAGAGCTGCACATAAAAAAAAGTAGAAGAACAAAAAGAAGAAAGGAAGCGAGCACGACTAGAAAAAATAAAAGTTAAACAAGAAAAGAGAAAATAAAAGGAGTCCTAATGCCAAGCTGTCGTCTGATTTCAATAAACAAGTTCCGAAAAGCAGGCACTCAGGGTGGCGCCCCGGGCCAGAGTGACTCCTTAATATTCAGTACTTTACTAATTATTTAAACAATATTATATTTAATATTTATGAAAAAGTATTATTAATTTATTCAGTGTTAATGTTAAATAACATGTATATTTGAAATAATGTGACGAGACACTATTTTTCGCGCGCTATTATTTCAACTCTTCCCCATAAATCACTTCATAACTCCACCGAAAGTCCTCAAACTTCAACTCTCACCCCTTCTTTCCCAATCGCCGATCGCCTTGACGATGTACCTTAGCGGTCCCCATCTCAAGACGATCGGTACGAAATCCCCTTTCCTTATTCGCCCTACGAGGCACGATCTCTTCCCTCATATTTACATTTAAACAAGTCCCTCGCCCCAAAAACTCCTTATCTCGAGACCACGTCTCACCCCCTCTCCATGACCAAAGAAGTCAAAGCCACGCTCACCCCTTTCCAATCAAACCTCCAAAAAACCCATCCAATAGGTTGAGTATCTCCCCATCAGAAACCTACGTAAGACCCCGAAAGTCTTATCGCCACGAATATTTCATCCACGTGTCCTTAACTAATTATAGACGCATACCCTATAAAAACCCCGGAAGTCCTATTGCGACGCATATTTCGTAAGTAGGCCAAAGTCCATACCGCGCGTACCCTTCATACCTAACAATCATGTAAAATTCATATAAATACAAGGGCCCGGGAGACAGAGGCTCTCTTTCTGCAGAAACATCACTCGGAAAGTATCATTATAACTATCAAGTGTTTAAAATCAATTTCAACGAATTACTCATCGATATTCATCGTAAGCAATTAATATTAAATATTGTTACACGGTATATCACCCTCATTTATTTCTCATGTACTATTCATAACTCTTACCATTTATATTACTATTTCATGCTTATTGCTATATATTGCTATCATTACTAACTTTTATTGTTTTATATCATTATTACCCGCTTATTGCGACGGTCTATTATTTCATGTCTATTGCTTTATATCTCTACCACGATTTATATTCATGTACCTCATATCCATACATATATCTTTATAAATAACCATTTATATAGTTGTTTTGTGTTAACGCTAAACGCCTAACGCATTATTATAAACTAAATTACCTGCACAATAATATGCATGGCTTATTTGGTGCTACTAACTGAATAAACCAGTTTCATTTAATTCACGCTTCGAGTTATTGTGTTAAATCCTCGGCACGAAGGTTCCCTTCCAAAACAAACTGCTGCAACAGCTGATCGGGCTGCGCGAACACCGGAGTTCTTATAATATTTACCGGGCTTACTTTTACATAGATCGCGTTCGACCAACGTCTAGACGAATTTCGCGGAATAGCACGGGCGGCTTCTTATGACAATGCAACCGTAAATCCGATTACCAAAACTAAAGTAACAACCACAAGTGGCCTAACGGGTGTCTCCCTGGCGCGCGATTACCTTTAAACCTTCCCTGGTCGATTAGCGTGCAGGATTTAAGATCCTCGCCTGATTTCCCCCTAAACCTAGTGTGTAGGATTTTACATTCTCGCCTAACTCCTGAACCCTCAGCGTGCAGGATTACACATCCTCGCCTGACTCCCGAAAATCCTCAGTGTGTAGGATTTTACATTCTCGCCTAACTCCCGAAAACCCTCAGCGTGCAGGATTACACATTCTCGCCTGATTCCCGAAAATCCTCAGTGTGTAGGATTTTACGTTCTCGCCTGACTCCTGAAACCCTCAGCGTGCAGGATTACACATTCTCGCCTGATTCCCGCAAATCCTCAGTGTGTAGGATTTTACGTTCTCGCCTGACTCCCGAAAACCCTCAGCGTGCAGGATTACACATTCTCGCCTGATTCCCGAAAATCCTCAGTGTGTAGGATTTTACGTTCTCGCCTGATTCCCGAAAACCCTCAGTGTGTAGGATTTCACATTCTCGCCTGATTTCTTACCCCACATAGTCATCGTCCCCAAAGACCTCAACCCAGGACGTGACATAATTTTGGTGACAGCGGTGGGATCTCGTTAACTGTCAAAAGGGAAATAGATTCTCTAAAAGTACGGTACCCACAATTGCCTATTTAGCATGTATACAGAACACGTTAGTCCGTGGAAACCAGCTCACACGAGCCACCAATTACAAAGTTTGACGGCATTCATACAGTGGATGATCTGCGTTTCTGGGACCATTGTAGCAAATAACGAAGACGACGAAATTTGCTTAAATTGCTCCCAGCTAGATCCAACAAATACGGTGACAGTATATCGAATTCATTACTACCAAACGCCCTATACGTTCCCTAATTGCCCTCGGTGCAATAATATACTACTTCAAACGCGTCCCATAAGCAGATGCAACGCGTGCACAGAACATTACCTTCTCTCAAGGGAGTTACAATCAATCGAATAATTACCACCAGGGATAGAACGTCCTGATTTTTAAATAACGGCTGCCGGACGCCGAAAATGTCAAACTACTTAAGAAAGTAGAATCGAACGAATTTAACATGTCCGTGTACGACGAAACCGAGGACTCTTGCGTAATGGATCGAGACGCGGGCCCTCCCACTAAAACTGTAGAAGCCGCGGCTTACGAATTAATGGAACGGGTGCAATTGTTAATGCATAAACAAGTTGAAATGGAAAGCTTGCATGCGAAATTTACTACAAATCCGGAACCCAATACGCGTTCGGGCGTAGTCACCGGATCGGGCGGCCCCACGTTGGAAGGTCTTTCCGACCAGATGCAAGCCATGCGCGGAATGATAGAAAAACTTCTTTCACCACCGCCAATGGCAACTAGCAAACCAGTATTAAATTATAACAATATTCCGGACCAGGGTCCATCGCCCCAGATCAAATTAAAGGACGCTATAGAAACAGTCCCAAATTTTAACGGTCACAACATGCCCGTTTTGAAATTCGCGAGAGCCTGCAATAGGGCTAAGGCTCTGGTTCCCTCGCAAGCCGAACCCCAGCTAGCGAGGTTGTTGAGAAATAAGCTGCAAGACCATGCGTACTTGGCTGTTGAGGATCGGGTCTTCGACTCCGTAAACGATCTAATCAAACGACTTAAACGTACTTTCTCCCCTGCTAAAACGTCGGACCACTATCGTGGAGAACTCGCCAACGTTATTAAAGGAACCAACGAGCACATGTTGGAATATATTTCACGCGTTAAGGACCTCCGATTCACTATCTTAGAAGAGGATAAGGAATATTACCGCGACTTCGCACGGAATCACCCTCAGGATTTAGATCGCCTAACATTAAATTCCTTCATCGATGGCCTCCCGCCCCACATAAGGACAAGATTACTCCAACAACAATTCGAAACCCTCGACGAAGCGTTCGATCAAGCAATTCTCGTGGATAAAAAGATTGATATGGATCGCCTCAGGTTCTCCGAACAGAAGGCTCCCAAAATAACCTGCCAACTTTGTAATAAGACAGGTCACGACGCACGGTCCTGTTGGAACAATCAAGGTTCAGCCTCCCAACTTCCCGAAAGACACCCTTTAAACCGCGCTGCGGAATACGGGTACCAAACACCCAAACCCCAGGTCTCCCATTGGAACGAAAACCGACTTCCTCCTCCTCCGAGATCTACAGAGTCACAAATCTGCGGATATTGCAAGAAGCCCGGACATGTGATCTCAGAATGCAGAAAACGCATCAGCATCATCACCAAGGATCCAAGAACCTTGTGGGAAACAGAGTCTGGAATTACTCCTCCGAGCACCGATGGATGCGTCTCGTGGAGTGAGCCACGCAGGAGCACACCCACTTACGATTCAACCCAAGACACCAGGAATACCGTAAAAATCGGTACAGTTCAACTAAATTCAGTTAACGAAGCCCCGTCTGTGATAATGCACTCACCAGACTTCCGGAAAATAATTGAATTAATGATTGACACCGGTACTGAGGTAAACGTATTAAAACTTCAGGCCGTAAAACGATTTCAGGACATAGATCCGACGCAGCAAGTGCTATTACAAGGCACCTCTCCGAACCCTACCTCCACCCTTGGAACAATAAAGGTAACCATTTTGGGCGATGATGTCACGTTCAACGTAGTTGAAGATGACTTCCCAATCAAAACTCAAGGAATAATAGGGTCAGGATTCCTGACGGAGAAAAATGTAACAATAAACTACTTCACGAAGCAGTTGGACCTCAATGGGATTTCCATCCCATTCGTAAACAAGAATTCAGTCGTGTTACCGGCGAGATTACAACCCTCCTTTTTCGTACATACAGCTAATCCGGACCTAAAGGACCAGCTGAAAATTATAAACTCCAGCGAGATTAACACTCTACCTACCATGCCTGCCATCGAATTAGAAAATTTGGATAGAATAATTCCAGAACACAAACCAGTACGACCAAAAGAGACTACGACGCCGACAGGTATCACTCCCATCCCTGACCTAATAAAAAACAAGTCCCTCTTAACCCTGGATCCGTCGATCCACCATCTTGAGGCATCCGCGACGATGTACTCGCTCTTACCCCCTGCGCTATATGCCAAATCAACCCTTCCCCTAAAATCCCAAGAGTCTCTTGCGGCTACGTTGGAACCAAAAATAATGGAAAAATCTGAAGAAATTCCTCCAAAGGCAGGACAATCAATTCAGACAATCTTCAAAGAACCCCCGAATCCCGGGAAGAGCAATAAGGTCGCTGACGCTGCACCTCATACACCAAAACGAATTAAGGAATTCCTTGGTCTGACCGGATATTACAGAGGGTTTATCCCAGAACTTTCTAAAACTGCTCACCCATTGACCTCATTATTGAAGAAAGGCACATCCTTTAACTGGGGACTGTCCCAGCAAACAGCTTTCGACTACTTTAAACCAGTATTGCAGAAGGAAATCATCCTGCAACGCTCGAATTTTGAACTGAAATTCCACGTCACTACAGACGCCCTATCCCATACTTCCCCTGCAGTGGAGGCACGCGCCAAACGACCACGTGAAAAATCTAACTACGACTTGGAGGACTGGCCCAAACGTAGACCAAGCGGTCCCAAGAGGCCTCGATTCTCAAAATCGCCGATCCATGGGCCAACGAGTGGCAGCAACCCCGTCGACCCTGCAATACCCACATCCAGCGCTCACCTAGGAAGAGTACCCAAAAGGATTCAACTGCACAGAAAGATGCGCCGGAAAATATCACCTGTAGAAATTCCACTACCATCCTCCCCAGAAAACATACGTGAACGACTAACTACAACGAAAGTAGACAACACTTATATATTACCCATACAGGGTTTATTCATAAAATATTTTGTGTACGTGCTTCTCAGCCTATACACATCAATTAAGAAAGCCGACACATTTATTAAAAGATTCATTTGTGACTTCGAAGCTCCTAGAGCCACCCTCACCGACCAAGCAGCAAATTTTACTCGCAATTTCACGCAAGCAGTACCACGGAAATGTAAAATCCAACAATTCCGAACCACAGCCTTTCACCCACCGTCTAACGGCTCTTTAGAGAGATTGCATCTCGTTTTGACCGAATGTTTAAAATTGTTAATCGGTAGATACAGTGACTGGGACGAATGGACCAACTTGGCCGCGTTCTCGTACAATACCGGTGTCCACAAGGGCACTGAATATACTTCACATGAATTATTATTATTCGGGAAATTATCTCGGATATCCAGCCGGAAACCGGTTCTTAAAGACATTGAAAATGAAACACACTATGGTTATCTTTCAAAACTGGGTAGAGAACTACGGTGCAAAAGATATTACGATCGCCATGAACACGTGCGCGAGAGTCCCGGTTGACCCCTAGTCACCACAAACGAAATACTCTAATCAATTTTCCGCCTAGATCGTTGCTATTGCAACATTTTTGCAACCACCACTCACGTGGGTATGCCGTTAAGAGGGAAGGAAGGAATATCATATCCCTCCTCCCTAAGGTGATCTCATCCGTCATCATCATGGAGGCGCCCCCGGAGACAGTCGTCACCAAAGATGACTGCCCCGCTCCAACATCAGTCAACTAAGAGCAGCTCCAAGATGCCACTGCCCCTTCGCCCCGTATAGACCCCTCTTACGAGTAATTAGATCCACACCCGCGCCTTATTGTTAAGAAATGTACGAATTTCTTCATATAAGGGGGAAGGTGTGACGAGACACTATTTTTCGCGCGCTATTATTTCAACTCTTCCCCATAAATCACTTCATAACTCCACCGAAAGTCCTCAAACTTCAACTCTCACCCCTTCTTTCCCAATCGCCGATCGCCTTGACGATGTACCTTAGCGGTCCCCATCTCAAGACGATCGGTACGAAATCCCCTTTCCTTATTCGCCCTACGAGGCACGATCTCTTCCCTCATATTTACATTTAAACAAGTCCCTCGCCCCAAAAACTCCTTATCTCGAGACCACGTCTCACCCCCTCTCCATGACCAAAGAAGTCAAAGCCACGCTCACCCCTTTCCAATCAAACCTCCAAAAAACCCATCCAATAGGTTGAGTATCTCCCCATCAGAAACCTACGTAAGACCCCGAAAGTCTTATCGCCACGAATATTTCATCCACGTGTCCTTAACTAATTATAGACGCATACCCTATAAAAACCCCGGAAGTCCTATTGCGACGCATATTTCGTAAGTAGGCCAAAGTCCATACCGCGCGTACCCTTCATACCTAACAATCATGTAAAATTCATATAAATACAAGGGCCCGGGAGACAGAGGCTCTCTTTCTGCAGAAACATCACTCGGAAAGTATCATTATAACTATCAAGTGTTTAAAATCAATTTCAACGAATTACTCATCGATATTCATCGTAAGCAATTAATATTAAATATTGTTACACGGTATATCACCCTCATTTATTTCTCATGTACTATTCATAACTCTTACCATTTATATTACTATTTCATGCTTATTGCTATATATTGCTATCATTACTAACTTTTATTGTTTTATATCATTATTACCCGCTTATTGCGACGGTCTATTATTTCATGTCTATTGCTTTATATCTCTACCACGATTTATATTCATGTACCTCATATCCATACATATATCTTTATAAATAACCATTTATATAGTTGTTTTGTGTTAACGCTAAACGCCTAACGCATTATTATAAACTAAATTACCTGCACAATAATATGCATGGCTTATTTGGTGCTACTAACTGAATAAACCAGTTTCATTTAATTCACGCTTCGAGTTATTGTGTTAAATCCTCGGCACGAAGGTTCCCTTCCAAAACAAACTGCTGCAACAGCTGATCGGGCTGCGCGAACACCGGAGTTCTTATAATATTTACCGGGCTTACTTTTACATAGATCGCGTTCGACCAACGTCTAGACGAATTTCGCGGAATAGCACGGGCGGCTTCTTATGACAATGCAACCGTAAATCCGATTACCAAAACTAAAGTAACAACCACAAGTGGCCTAACGGGTGTCTCCCTGGCGCGCGATTACCTTTAAACCTTCCCTGGTCGATTAGCGTGCAGGATTTAAGATCCTCGCCTGATTTCCCCCTAAACCTAGTGTGTAGGATTTTACATTCTCGCCTAACTCCTGAACCCTCAGCGTGCAGGATTACACATCCTCGCCTGACTCCCGAAAATCCTCAGTGTGTAGGATTTTACATTCTCGCCTAACTCCCGAAAACCCTCAGCGTGCAGGATTACACATTCTCGCCTGATTCCCGAAAATCCTCAGTGTGTAGGATTTTACGTTCTCGCCTGACTCCTGAAACCCTCAGCGTGCAGGATTACACATTCTCGCCTGATTCCCGCAAATCCTCAGTGTGTAGGATTTTACGTTCTCGCCTGACTCCCGAAAACCCTCAGCGTGCAGGATTACACATTCTCGCCTGATTCCCGAAAATCCTCAGTGTGTAGGATTTTACGTTCTCGCCTGATTCCCGAAAACCCTCAGTGTGTAGGATTTCACATTCTCGCCTGATTTCTTACCCCACATAGTCATCGTCCCCAAAGACCTCAACCCAGGACGTGACAATAATATAGTTACAAACTGTATAGCAACTGAAATATTTATTATAAAACAAGAAAAATCAACAAGCATCAATATTAAAATAAATGAGTAGAAATTGATACGTGTCGTGAGTAGCAATACGTACATTCCTAGTTTTGAGTGAGCAGAAATGGGGACATCCCCAGCGTTTTACATTATTAAGAATTATTCATAACTAAATTCTTTGAAATACGGTTCTTATTTTTTTATTTAATAATTACGTTACGTTCTGTAAAAACAACCAATTTTTGTTAACATTACTTGGCTAAAAATCTATTTTACGGGTTTCTAATACTCGCATTAACCTAACATGAGTAGAAATAGGGCCCTCTACTTTACGATGTGTTGCACACACGCTACAACTTGCTATTTCCGATGCGATACAAGCTGTCGATATACAAGGGTTATTGCAAAAAATACGCGAACTGGTACAAAAAACTCCACTGTGCCAACTTAGGAATTGTTTTAAGAAATCTAAACCATCGTAGACCCATTTTAGATTGCACTACTCCCTGCTGGAACTGCCAGTTAGAACCGCATTAAAAATTTTGATTGATGCGGTTTTCTTCCCGTAAATTGCAGATTGAACCAGATGAAATATTTTCTATCAGTTTCAAACCGGATATGCATGTAAAAATCTTGAGGGTATCTATCCATATTACCTAGCACAATTTGTCATCGGTTCTGATCGGATTTACACGAAGTAACTTTTTTCGCTTTTAAAGCTAGTTCTATCTGGAAATCCGGATCCAAACCAAAATGGAATCTAAATTGATATTTTCAAGTTATTTTGCTACTAGTTTTTAACACAGATTTGCATATCGTAAATGAATGTTCAAACACATATTTCCGGATGAAATCGACTCAAATTTTTAGTTGTTTCTAACTAGAATCTAGAAGTGTAGACCAAAATTCAGATGATGATGCTCATCAGTTGTTTTTGCAAGCCATTGTACTACCTGGTTTTGGAACGAGTCTAAAGGTCGAATGATATTTTGTAGAATATTTCGCGTCACTGCATAGTTTTTAGAAACACTTAATACTTGTTATGTACCTAAAAATTAGAACTGTTTACAAGTAAGTGTATTGGATAGTTGCAAACAGCGGTTGCTTTCTAAGCGGAAAGTCTGAGTTCAATTCCCCTCCTCAACGCGAAATTTTTTTTTCCTAATCCAGACCTGAAGAAGACGTCTTTACAACGTCTTTTGAAGTTGTTTAAGACGCCTTCTGGAAAGAAACTTTCAATGGGGGTTTTACGGTAAGCCCTATAAATAGTAGGGCAAGAGTAGGAAAGCCTACCTTGGCCCTCTGTTGTTGGCCCAACCTGAAAAAAAAGTGCCAAATCTAACTGTTGGCCAACTAAAATTATGTGCGTGGCCCAACTGTATGCCAACAACAAATGCTACTAGGGAAGGATTTTGAACCGTTGCTCGACGCAATTACAGCAATCAAAATCCGCAATAAATCAAGGAAGAGCACTGCAAAGGCATAGAACATCAATATGCGAAGCTTGGGCCGATATGTGCAGAAATTCGATGCTGCAGTTCCTGATATTACGGCTGTCACAGATGATGAATTGTTCGAAGTGGTTCACAAAATTGCATCCTACGCCACACCATCATCGGTTTTTTAATGATGATATATTTTAATGACTTCTACAATTCATTTTATCGATCTTTCGAGGTTTATAAAGAAAATCAAGAGAAGTCGCTGGTCGAATACGTGGGGAAATGCGCCCAACACTATTATGGCTTGAGCATCACTGAATTAAAGCAACTGGCATATCAGTTTGCTCTAAAAATTGGTGCCGAATGTCCACGAAGCTGGGATGAATATAAAATGGCCGGCAAACAGTGGTATTACGGTTTCATACTGCGGCACAAAAAGTTATCTCTGCGCACGCCCGAAAAAACCAGTCTCAACCGTTGCAAAGCCTTTTGCCGCGAAAATGGGGACCACTTTTTCCGAAATTTGGACTCCGTTCTCGCCGTACAGCCATTCACTGCCAGTTCCATCTGGAATGTGGATGAAACTGGGTTTTCGACAGTGCCAACTCGAATGGGCAAAATTGTTTCGTTGAAAGGCGAGAAGCGTGTCGGCCAAATTACAACTGCAGCATGATAACGTTGGCTTTTGCTGTTAGTGCGTCAGGCAATTCGATGCCGCCTTTTTATCTCTTCCCGAAAAAAAGGATGAATCCCCTGTTTCTGACTCACGCATCCAACGAAACTGTCGGCTTCGCAAACGAGTCGGGGTGGATGCAGCAGGATGATTTCGTGAAATTCACGGAGCATTTCATCAAGCACAGCCACTCCTCGAAAAATTCACCAACACTTCTTGTGCTTGATAACCACGGCTCGTATTTGTCAATCGAAGCGATTGACATGGCTGTTGAAAATGGCGTCACGATGCTCTCCTTCCCGCCGCATTGTAGTCATCGTGTGCAGGTAGTACCGTATTGAACCAGATAGATCTAGTTAAAAATTCAATGCGTTTCTAACTGGCAGTTCCGGCAGGGCTAGGTGGAATTCCACATATAGTATGTTGGAAAGATTATACGAATTGAAAGATTTTTGTCGTTCTGAGATGAAAGATACAGTACTGTCAGAAAACGAATGGCGTATTATTAAAGATTTATTAACTATTCTCGAACCAACAAAAATAGCCACAAAAAAAATGCAGTACGAGCAGTTATTAATGGGAGACTTTTATGCTGTGTGGATACAATGTAAATTAAGCTTAAGAAAACTGGAAAATACTTTTGCCACACGCTTACTAGATGCGATACAAAAGCGCGAACAGGAAATTATTAACAACCAATGTTTATTGGCTTCAGTATTTTTAGATCCACGATACACAAATTTATTATCGGCAGCTGAAAAAAATACCGCTATTCCACATTTAATGAATACTTGGAAGCGTCACGAGACCTTGAATTCCATATAAATAAATGAAACACAAAGAGACAATTCTTCAATTTCATCAACTGATGATCTTGAAAAAATGTTATTAGAAACAGACGCAGAACAACAAAATTCGTCACAAACAGGTTTTAGTATTGCTGCCAAATTAAATGCTTTCTCACAAAGTTCAAGAATATGTAAGGAACAGTATATTTTAGAATATTGGGAGAAACATAGTTTTTCCGAACTGCGCATACTTGCAAAAATTGTATACGCAGCTCCAGCAAATCAGGTGTCCGTCGAAAGGTTATTTTTAGGACTAAAATTCATATTAAATGATCAGAGATAGAGATTAAATACTCATAGGTATTTTAGATGATATTATGATTGTTCGAACAAATGTAATTGAATAGTTTGATACGTATGCATGTGTGCGTGACTGCGTGTATAATATTTATGTTTCCTACGTTGTATATATTATGTAGGTTTATATTTTTTATCCAATTATCCTTATCTTTTGTTTGTTAACATATATTTGTGTATATTTATTGTTTTGACTTTGTTGCTACAACAATAGTAACATATGACTATTGTCAAGGATTCTTGGGATAAAATAATTCTTGAAGTTCAAGAGATAACGTACAAATTCCGTTTCTAACAACCGTCTAAATGTAATTAATTCTGCATGCATTTTATACACTCGTATATGTAGGGTCACGGAAAAAGGGAAGTCGCCTCAACAGGACTCGAACTCGCGATCTCTAGATCCGTAGCACGCTGGCCAGTCGCCTTAACCACCTCGGCTGCCGCCGACTCCCCAATCCTCGCTGTTCCGTGCCCTCTCTTATGGTGGGGGTTCCTGATCTCACATATATTTTAAACATTTTGTATTCATTTGGTCTAAATATTGCCGGTAGATTGGCAGATCTCTGACCAGCATTAAAGGGAAACTGTCGGATTCTGAGTCCGAAAGACTCATTTCCTTTTTGCATTTTTCGAAAGTACAGTATTTCCTCGCTGTGGTCTCGCTGGTCGGGACCGGCGTTGAACCCACATCCTGAACAGAGCCTTAATTCCGAGTGTTCGTTTCTCGCTTCTTTCTGGCCGAAGGGTAGAGCGAGATGGAACGCTTTGCGTGCGCGGCGAGTGTGCGCGACGGGCGCGAACCCTCAGATGGAATCGTGCCTGCGTCAAAATTTTGCGAAATGGTTTCCGTGCTCACACGTGGGCTCGTGACCATTGCGCACGCCCGTCGCGCACGCAAAGGACGCAGTGTGACGGCGTCCGAAAGACGGAGCGAGACAAAACATCAACGCGTCGTTTGTCTCGTACCGCCCTTGCTCGCTTCCAGTGCCTCTCGCTCGCTCTCGTTCCATCTCGCTCTCGCCTTCGCCGGACAAGAGTGAGACAGAAGTGGTGGGGATAGCGAAAAACCCACATCGTGTACACCAAACCGAGTCCACAATGAGACAATACTGTATTTAGTTGTTACATATAATATTCTGTTAAGGGTTGGGAGCAATATTTGAAGTATTTCAATATTTTTGCAGACCTGTGAAGTGAGCTCGTTACAGCGTGCTGTGGAAGAATACCAAACACTTTTAACGCGTATTTCTCAACATGACTTTCTCTGGATTAACGGGTCAGAAATAAAAAAAAATATCCGACAAATGGATCTGCAACTTTTTGAGGTTATTCTACAAACCATTGGCTATCGCAGAAAGCAGAATCGAGTTTTTTTAATGAAAATTTCATATTTTTTTACACTTTACATTTGCCAAAACATATTGATTTCTTATATTCAAATTTTGGGCGTTTGCCATCTTGTTCACTTGTGCTATAAGTGGCTAGTTGTGGTTTCCGCAATAGTGGCACTCATACAAATTATCAATCTCTTTGGAATTTTTGTTTCAGATAAGTTTATGATCCTAAATCTGACCCGCCACAGAGGTGTCTCTTGTACAAGGCGTTATATTGAAACACAATTTTTGCATAAAAGTTACCAAAAAATTTGTTTGTATACTCTCCAAGTAGATGAATATTATGTAAAAAGTTTTGCACGATTATATTTGTTATTCGTTCAGTAAAAAATTCATATAAATGCTCAGTTTTCGGATGACCAGAGTATGTACCCCCTTAAGTGTCTGTCCAGACTAGGCTTGAGAATTAACCCATTTGCATCATCGCTCTACTTAAGTTGCCACGTTGAAACATCAGCGACGTTCAACTGACGACTGACTCGTATCACCGCGCGCGGTCGATCGTATGTGCAGTAACGGGCATCCAAATTATTCATGGAGTTTATTAAAACGATTGATACATAGTGTTATATCGCAAATATCGCATTTTACATTTTTTTTACAAAAAAGGAAAAACAAATATTTTTTTATACATAAAATAAAATTATTTAAATTAAAATGAATATTTAAATAAATTAATTTTCGTGGAATTCTTTAAAGTGGTCAATACATAATGCTTTATCACAAACATGGCATTTAAAGACTGTCTCTCTTCGAATTGACTTACTTAAGGGGGTAGACACGGGTAATGCAGTGCCCTGTATACCGACACAATCTGGCCCGAAACATGGGTCCTGGATTTTTCGTTTTTCGTTCTTATATGAGCATATTTTGGGCTGGGCGAGGTCTCATTCGAAAGAGGAAGGTTCAATGCGGAGCGCTCTGCTCATGGTTCAACGATATTGTGTTGATATGTAATAATATGAGTGTCCAAAGTAGAGCAAAAGTCGACAAAATACACCAGCAGAATCCAAGCATTGTTAGGTCACTAAAAGAGTTTTGTGACTCAAACGGTGAGCAGAGCGCTCCGCATTGAACCTTCCTCTTTCGAATGAGACCTGGCCCAGCCCAAAATATGCTCATATAAGAACGAAAAACGAAAAATCCGGACCCATGTTTCGGACCAGATTGTGTCGGTATACAGGGCGCTGCATTACCCGTGTCACGTGGCGTGTTTACCTTCTTAAGTATATTTAGGTCACTAAAAGAGTTTTGTGACTCAAACGGTGAGCAGAGCGCTCCGCATGGAATCTGCCTCTTTCGAATGAGACCTCGTCCAGCCCAAAATCTGCTCATATAAGGACGAAAAACGAAAAATCCCAAACCCATGTTTTAGGTTAGATTGTCGGTATTACAGCGCATTGCATTACACGTGTCACGTGACGTGTCTACCTCCTTAAACATACAACGCATCGTTTTGATGTTCTATTTCCCTTTGCTGGAGTTGCAGGTATCCGTACAGGAAAATGCCTGCCAGTAAATCGCGTAATGGAATCATTGACAGGTGCCTTATTTACATTTATGTTGGCTAAATATTTATCAATAATTTCTTCGGCTAATAGCTGTTTATACACATGAAACGCTCGATCTTTCTTATGATTTTTAAAAATTACGCAACTGTTCAGCAACATCATGTCAATAAAATAAAAAAATATTTTTTTATAGGCTTTTTTACATCTTCGCATAGTGTGAAATTTACTTAACATTTGATCGCCAACATCAACTCCACCCATATAATGATTGTAATCTATTACTGCGGTTGGTTTTAAACACTTTTGTCCAGTATATCGGTTTCGTTTCCCTGTTTCAGCAAAATGTAAATCGTGCATAGTAGTTAGTATAACGACATCTTTCTTATCCTTCCAGTTTATCGCCGCTATCTCTTTTGTAGAAAATATAACAGCTTCTCCCTTTTGTAATTGGTGTGATTTTAATTCCGGAGGCATTCCTTTCCTATTTATTCTCGCTGTTCCACATACATTTGTTTTCTTTTTATATAATTCTCGGCATAATGTTGGTGAACTGTACCACCAATTATCAATGAATAAGCAATACCCCTTGTGCAATAATTGACTCTCTTGCAACAAATTGATAACAACATTTCTGCTAGCAGATCCTGTATTAGTTTTATCTTTTCCTGTATATATATTGAAATTGTGTATGTATCGTGATTGTGAATCACAGAGTTTATAAAACTTGACACCAAATCTCGCACGTTTTGTTCGAATAAATTGTATATAATGCAAGCGACTTCTACATGACATTAGTGATTCATCAATGGAAATGTTTTTATTTGGGACATACATGCGAATGAAATTTTTTTTTTACTATTTGACTAACTTCTCGAATTTTTATCAGTGCGTCATTAGGATTATTTGTACTGGAAAAGTGTAAATTTTTGGAGATAGAAATAAATCGGTTACGGGTCATGATATTCTTAAAATACGGAGTTTCTATACTTTTATCAGTAGTCCAATAGCTTTGAATCGTGGGCTTAGAAACTAGACTCATTAAAATATTTAAAGCAATAAATACTTTTAATTCGTCGTCTTCAAGAGGTATAAACTCTGCGTCGCTTGCGCCATATTTATTTGTTTCCGTAATTATTTTTGTAATTAACTCCTTGTTAAAAAATAGTTCAAAAACCTCCCTTCTCGACAGACCTCGTGTATTTACGGTTGCACCACCCGCACTTGAAAAACGATGTATAATGGGAGTATGATTTTCGGCTTTCCACACATACTCTTGATTTATAAAACTACCGCACTGTTCATTTTCGCTATCATCACTTGACGAAATCCTCCGGGTACGTCTTCTAGGACGTCGTATCTCAATACTTGAATCCGAATCAAGATATTCAAAATCCATTGGGGCAACTAAATTTTAGATTAAATTATAAAATAAAATTGTTTTCTGACCTTGGATTTCTTGAATTTAAATATAGATTGACAGCACTTACTCACAGTGGCAGTTTGAAAGATTTTCACAATAAAAGTGGTTAAACGTGGTCTGTCGCAACTAAAGAATATTTCGCAACTGGTAAAAAAAGCAGTCGTAGGCTCGCGGATTGTTCGGCGCTCGGTGATAGCAGACAGTCGCGGCTCGCGGATTATTCCGCGCTTAGATGCAAATGGGTTAAGGCCCCCCAAACCGACGCGAATATTCGCGGCGCGGAGCGGCAACGGAATAATTCGCAGTGGCAGCGGTAGCGGAATCCGCGTGTGTGCTCACACCGGAGCGAATATTTCGCTGCCGCTGTGAATATTTGAGGTTGATCTGTAGGTTTTTTGCTCTGTAACCAGCGCCGTTCCTGGGTTTTGTGTCGCCCAGGTGCAAAAACAATTTTGCCATCCTTATTAATTTAATATTCTTTAATTAAGAATTTAATATGCAGTGTCGTTTATATGTCACTTTATTTTTATATCTATTTATGCATAGTTTTGAACGTTTATCATGCAAAAGAGCTTATTATAAATATTATTCTTTTTAGTAAAAAATTTTACATATAATAAACGGCCCGCGGCCGCCCCCGGGTTTGGCCGCCTAAGTGCAGGGGCACCTTCTGCACCCCCGCCAGGAACGGGCCTGTCTGTAACATTCAGTTTCGTTCCAAGTGTTGTGCCGAGGGCCGGCATCGGAAGATACTACATTGTAACATGCGTAATAGGAACAAGTCAGGAACGACTCAGTAAATCGAACTAATCTATACTTTTTATTCGATATTCTCGATCCACCGCTGCACCGTACCGAACGGCTGACTCCTCGCGAGCGTTCCTCCACGTTCTCCCCCCTCGTCATACTTCTGAAGCGGGCATTGTTTACGTTAGCGACCTTCGTACAAAGTCACTCAGCCGTCCGTATGTGTTCCTTGGCTTCTGAGAATCTGCCACTCCGGCAAACCGTGTTTATTTTTCGATAAAATCCAATGCCGCTTAACATGCGCGTTAGGCCTGAATCCCCGATCTTCGACAGCTCGAACGTGTGCCGGAAAATTGTTCAAAGACGAAGAAGATTAAAGTTAAAGTTACAGTTACAGTTGGGGTTGAAAAATTTATTTGCCGCTGAATTTGAAACGCTCGGCGAATAAAAAAATTAACTTTATTCCTCGAATGAAGAAAAAACTTTATTCGACAAATAAAATTGACCCGGGTTAACTTTTATTCGTTATTCGAAATTTGTATTTAAATAAAAATTTTGCCCATCTCTCTTTAGTCTACTGCATATGACAGCGTTGATTAATTGATTTTGCGGGAGAAAGTCCTGTCCGTGTAAGTACTTACATACGGCACGTAGTCGCGATTGCCGCCCCTTTTTGATTCCGCACTCTCTTGTTCTGTTGCGTCGCTAGGAGATCGCCACATCGATAGACGAGATATGGCAATCCAGACAAGCCCGATATGTTACCTACAATTGGCAGTGAAAAAATGCCTTGGAGAGCGGAGAAATTTCGCCGCGGAAAAAACGCCTTGGAGAGCGAATCGATATCGCCGCGGAAAAAACGTTGCGGATCCGCAGTCGCAGCGAAAATGTTTCGCGCTGGTCTGAACAGCCCCATAAGCCGCCACGCATAGTAAATTGCCGCGGATCCAACGCGGTAAAATATTCGCGTGTCCGCCGCGGAAAAAAACGCTAAGGATCCGCCGCCGCAGCGGAAACGTTCCGCGTTGGTCTGAACAGCCCCATAAGCCGCCACGTATAGTAAACTGCCGCGGATCCATCGCGGCAAAATATCCGCTGCCGCCGCGAATATTCGCGTTGGTTTGGGGGAGCCTTTAAGTGAACGCAGCGGCCGATTTTCAGAGGCAACGCCTCCTTTCTCCCGCCGCCCGTCTTGGCCCCCGCGGCGGCCTAGGTACTTGGAACGCCTCAGGCCCGTGCCACGTGAACAAAAACGCATCGACAATCGTGCTCTCTAGGACGATGTGGAAACCTATTGATACAATGTCGCCCTAATACGCCACGCGCGGTTTACGTGGTACGGGAGAAAGGAGTCGTTGCCTCAGAAAATCGGCCACTGCGTTCACTTAATTCCCAAGCCTGGGTTACAGTAATCTTCCTTGGTTAACCGGCTTCGGGTTAGAGTACGGCGCGGGTTACAATCCCTGCTTCCACTTCCCTCCAGGAAAGGTAACTTAAGTTTCCTACATTAATTATTTTAATCCTTTCAAGGATATATACCGTAAAGTGGGGGACCATTAGCAAGCCGTTATAACATGGTAATATTGTAATTTAAATCTAACATAGTTTCTTAAAGTTGTAAATTTGGTTTTTACAGTACGTTCGGTCAGGACAGAAAACAATCATCGTGAACTTATATAAACGTATGCTCACTGAGATGCCGTTCACCAAACATCATGAAGCTATATCCAGATTATCCAAAGAAACTGGAATAGGGCTGCTCACTGTTAAAAAAACCATTGCCGAATATAATAGTACCGGCAATTTGTCTTCTCCACCGAAGAAGCGTAATAAATCAAACGCCATAGAGAAGGTATGTGAAGAGGAGCGAAATAGAATGCGGCAGAATGTGCACGGGTTTTGGTTTCGGCGAGAAGCGCCAAATTTGAGCAAAGTTACCAGGGCTATCAACGAAGACCCTGCCCTCGACACGTATACACGGACCATCTTATGCAGAATCCTCCTCCAGCTTAAATTCAAATTTACATCGAAACATCGAAATAACGCCCTCATCGAGAAAGATTATATCGTGTGTTGGCGGCACAATTATTTAAATAAGCTGGCGCAATACACCTTAGAAAAACGCCATATTTACTATTTGGACGAAACCTGGGTTAATGCTGGCGAATGCCACAACAAGAAATGGGTGGACACCAGCGTGTAGTCACATTGGGACACGGAAGAACGAGGACTCTCCACCGGCGTACCTGAGCCCACCGGCAAAGGTAAATCTCATCATCATTTTACATATTGGATCGGTCGAAGGATTTGTACCTGGAGGTCTCTTATGCTTCGGAAAAAAAAAAAGAAAAAATGATTACCACGATGAAATGAAAGGGGAAACTTTCGTGGATTGGTTTAAAGCTATGCTAACGTCATTGAAGGAGGGCTTCGCTATCGTAATGGACAATGCACCTTACCATTCGGTAAAAGCAGAACTGTGGCCAACAATGAGCTGGCGGAGGCAAGATTATTCGTCAAATAATTGAGCAACTGAAGTATTCGAATATTAGAATTCCGAAAAATTCGACAAATAGTCCCAGCCCTGTTCTATACCTGGTCTGTGCCTAAAGTCCCATTACCATTTCCGTGTCGCATCCAACGTTAACGGCTAAGCATGAAATAACAGTGCAGCGCTATAAGCGGTAGGAATGCAAGTTATAATACCGCTGAGAATTTAAATACTGAGTGTCCCGATGTCAAATTAATACAGCATTTTTAAAAGGCAAATAAAAATTTCTTCGTTTGTTTATCAATAGCAACTCTACAGACCCGAACAACGGAGAAGCATTGTATCTCTCCCTGCTATTTTATAATTCCCTAAGGAATTATTTGCGGAAATGGGTTTATATTAATTTTTTCAACTTTTCAATTTTTTTCAACTGTATACCCAGGATACTCTGTGTACAGAGATACACTTTTATTTATCATTTTGAACACTTCCTATAATAACTAATTGAAAAATGATTAATAAATTATGGTAATCTTATGATGTATCTCGTATCAAGCAGCAGAGTAGGTAGTGATGGGCCCATGCCTACATATATATGTAACTCTACACAATCAAGTCGTTCCGAAATCTTTAATAATTTTTCCTGACCAAAGGGTCAGTCTTTCGGACCCCGACAGTCGGACGGGGGCCCGGGACAGACAGGCCTACGGGTAGTCCAACTGTGTCGCATAACCAAATTACTTCTTGTAGCGCGATTTTGTCGGGTAGCTCGATTATTTCGGGTAATGCGGTGCTTGATAAGTTGATACACGTATTCAGCTTTTTTAAACAACCGAGTACTCGGCATGTACAAAATCTTTACCTATATGAAACTTTAGAATAAGATAATTTTCACGTAAAAAAATTATGCTCCTAACGGATTTATTAATTTTGTATGTAAGGTGCATAAGTTGAATTTTTACTGAAAGGGAATTCTCACGTAACAGCCCCCAAAAGTAAATGATATGTATGAATCTTTTCTTTTGAAAAAATCCATTAAACTTCCTTTTTTTAATATCGCGGTACTAAATACATGTTTAAAAACGCATATTATTTGGATGTTCCATAGTATTTAAGAAAACTATACAAGTATATGAATGTACTTTTAAGGTAGTACTACCGATACGCCTTGAGTCAAGTGCGTGTTAGATCGTCCTTTGACTTCCGTGGTGATTTGATTTGGCAACGTAGCACGGTTGATTGTGTTGTTTTCTTCTTCTCGCTTGAAGCTTGAAGTTAGCATTGTATAGAGATATAGAAAAATGAGTCATTCGGCCTCGACCTCGAATAAAAGTGAAAAAGTAAGAAATAATAAGAAAGAGAGAAAAAGACTTTTCTGGAAAGGAAAACTTGTATCAGAGAAGGTATTTAATAAAAGGGTACAACAAACTGAACTAGGTAAACGCTTACACAAAGTAGGATTGGATAAACAAAATCCTAACCTGGAAAAGAATAAAAAAGTAATCGTGGAACGCCAAACTCCTCAAAAACTTTGTAGAAAGTGCAAAACAGTACTTTCGATAGAAGATCTCAAAGAAGATCAACGATATGGCTTAGCGTCTAAATTTGACGTACTATTGCCCGATGAGAAGAAGAGCCACTACCCACAAGCTGAAATGTCACAGGGGCAAGGGGAATCGCCTGTTCGCTCCACCCTATCCCCTCCAAGAAGTCCTAGTTTTCGGTTCTTAGCGGCTGGCCATATCCGCGGATTGTCGCGATTAGTTTCGTTCGAGTTCTTCGTCACGGGGCGAACTGTGTTGGAGAGGATAGGTTGACGCGAGTGGACGATTCCCCTTGCCCCTGTGACATTTCAGCTTGTGGGTAGTAGCTCTTCTTCTCATCGGGCAATAGTAGAATGTCGACATTGTCATGCCGTTACTACTGCTTGGACTGATCAACTGCACGTACGATCTAATCCAAAAATTAATGTTGATACCGATACGATAGTCCTTGGTATGTAAAGTTATTGCATGTATATAGTAATTAATTAGGGAAACATATATTTATGAGATTATTTTACAGGTACTTTAAATGAAGATTCTGTTAACGGTACTGTTAGTGATTTTGATCTTTATGGACGTCGAATAATTCATTTAAAAACATTAGGTTCGCAAATGTTTTGTATTAAATGCAAATCCTTACTTTGTATACTGGACATTAAAGACGAGAGACAATGTGGCCTAGAATCTGTATTTAAGGTAGCATGCCGACATTGCGATGCAATTACTAGCGTATGTACAGATAAACAGCATAAGGTACCAAATCAATCTCAGCATTTCGATACGAATACAAAAGCTGTACTTGGTAAGTAACCTCAATTTATATAGAGAAATTATATAAAAGCGTTGAAAAAAATCAATTTCTAAAAGACATTTCTATCCATTATAGGTATTTTGAATGGAGGTCAAGGTAACACACATGTTAATAAATTTCTTGCTGCAATAAATCACCCACCATTTAACTGGAAATCATTCAAAACCCATGAAACTGAAGTGGGAAATGTTGTAGAAACAGTAGCACGAGAGAGTTGTTTGGAGGCTGCTTATGAAGAAAGAAAATTAACTATTGAAAATTCAAAAAAATTAAAGCAGTTATTGTAAGTAAATGTTAGTGGTTGCAAACTCTCTAATTTGTGATTATTTGAAATTTAACCGAAGAATGAACTATTGCATTTTGATCATTTGTACAGAATAATAAAGAGATATATGAAAACCAGGGAATCAAGGACTCCGGCGTTGGACAACACACCTACAGGAGAGGTGGTAATGTGTGCGTGAATTGACGCCAGCGCGAAGCCAGCCACGCGGTGGCAACGCGAAACTAATGTGACGTCACAGGTGGACTCTGAGCCACGTAAAAAGTGCCTTCTCTGGAACCCGGCGTGGCTCCTCTAAATTTCAGGCAGAGTCCACCGGCCACAGCTGCTATTGGTCAGAAGGAAACACCTACAGAGAGCGGTGGTTGGCCGCGGCGTTACTCACTTGGCGCTGGCGTCGATTCGTCTCCAATCATATCCAATCGTGCGTAGTACCTATTCGCGTCCGTGGCGCATTTGATTTGGCTTGGCGCTGACGTTGGCTCGTCTGTGACGTCACATTCATTCGCGTTGTCACGCACACATTACCACCGCTCCTGTAGGTGTTGTCCTACGCCGGAGTCCTTGATTCCCTGATGAAAACAAAACTTAGCTCTTTCCTTATTTTTTATTTCAGACCTCCGGATCTAAATGACGGTATCCTTTATCCCTCCGTAGATGAAAATCAAAATATTACACTAATTGACATAGTTCGTATAGCAGTATCTTTTGACATGGGGTGGTTTACCAGAGGTACGGGAAGAACTTACGATAGTCTCTTTGGTACAGCTGCTATTATTGGATATTTTACAAAAAAAGTGATAGCCTATGTAACATTGAACAGAAAATGCAGAAAGTGTGAACTTGGTCCTCCTGAAGAAGACCACGATTGTAGAATGAATTATGTGGGCAGTGCGAAGGGCATGGAACCTTACGCTGCTGTGTTACTAACCAAAGATAATCCTATTTTAACACAATGTCATTTAGAGATAGGCATCGTTATAGCGGACAATGATAGCAGCTCGATTTGTGCCATTCGTAATTCGAGTATTCATGAAGTTGTAAAGCAGGCGGATAAAAATCACACCAGCAAGGGAGTTGTTAATGAACTCTATAAAATAAAAAAAAGTTCTAAAGTGCTTACCGCCGTAGCAATCAGTAGCTTAAAAAAAATTTTAACTATTGCGTTGCTCAACATAAAGGAAATAGTACAGAAATGGCAAGAGCTATTGAAAACATTCCAAATCATTGTTTCAACATTCATGATAGTTGCGGAAGTTGATGTAATTATAAGAATATTCCTGATACATACACACATAAAACTATCGGCGAAGGATTCAAAGACCAAAAATTATTTGAAGCGTTAAAATCTATATTTAATAAGTTAGCTAGTAAAACGAATCAACTCGTGGCCGGTACTTCCAGTAACAGTAACGAGAATTTGAACTCCCTTATTGTGAGCAAAGCTCCAAAATCGCGATTATATGGGAAATCCCCAGCGGGTGATTTTCGAGTAGCATGTGCTATAAGTAAAAAAAATGACGGAGAAAAGTACACGAGTAGTGTACTTAACAAAATACCAATATCTCCTGGAAAGTACATGTGTGAATATAACGAACGAGTTGATTCATTTGTCAAAAATAGATACACGAAGTCACTAACACGTAGTTGTAAATTAAGACGTATATTATTAAAAAAAAGAAGACTGAATTACGACACAAAAATGAATCTTATGAAGGAACGACCTACGAAACTGATGTAGGGCTTCTTCAAAATATTGATGTATCTATTCCGATTGCAATAATCGATGCCAATGTAGAACTTATAATAGTATTTTTTGATTTGGAGACTGGAGGTTTTTCTAAAACGTCAGATGTATTGCAAATTGCTGCTAAGTTCGAGGAGTATGAATTTTCCGTTTATATTAAGCCTATGCAGAAAATTTCGGATGAAGCAAGTGCAGTTCATGGATTGCGAATCGTTGATGGAAGCTTGCGATTTCATGAAACAAAAATAATAACACTATCACTGTTGGATGCAATTGTTTCATTATATCAATTCCTCGCTTTGTTTGGGCGGAAATGTATTCTAACGGCTCATAATTGCTCATTTGATTACCCGAGATTGATTAATGTAATCGAAAAAGTATTTATGATTGATCATTTCCAAATGGTAGTAGAAGGGTTCTGTGATACTCTACCTATAATAAGAAAAGTATTAAAAAAAAAAAGGAAAAGGAGAGAATAAGCTGGAAAATTTGGCGAAAGATTTTCAAATCAACACTGACAACGCTCATGATGCGATGCACGATGTCAGAATGTTAGACGAAATCTTAAAAAAAGTAAACGTATCTAATACAAAACTTCAAGAATGTGCTTTTACTTGGAACGAGGCGATAAATAAAATCTCTTTTACCAAGCAATTACCAAAGGCTCTAAAACGGCTAGATGTTTTAAAAGACTACACTTCTCATTCAATGAGGCGAAAGATCGTTGCTGCTAATATTTCTTTAGAAATGATGACTACATCATACAAGCAAAACAAATATGAAGGTTTACTAAATATTTTAGGACCAGATAAAAATGGCATTGTCAGAGTTACAAAAAATCGAAAAGTCTTAGACAAACTTTGTAATTATTTTAAAAATAATACAAACAGTGTTAATAATATTCTAGGATAAGATGCAAATATTGATGTTTTGAATATTTTATTAAATGTTAAATGTTCAAAAATTTATAAACAAATGATATATGTTACTTGCAATAAAATTTAATATTTTTGTGTTACGAGCCGGGGCTGCGGCAAGGCGAGAGGCCGACGAGAAGGGTATTTCCCAAGGAATATGGTTTATGAGTTTGTTAGTTAGGTGCGCGGACGAACCTGATGGGAAATCAGGGAGCTGTAGGATACGGACGAACCTGATGCTAAATCAGGGAGCCATAGGAGGGTGAGGTTTCATGGACGAACCCGATGCGAAATCGGGGAGCCACTGGGTTGGTGAAGATTCCTTATTTTGGATGAAAGGTTGCGAATGAACCTGATGCGAGATCAGGGGGTCGCCGGAAATGTTAGAAATGCCTCGTAACTCTTAATTAATATTTGATACAACTCGAGCGGTAAAGTTGTATCAGTGGGTGAGTGCTACTAATATTATAAGGATCACTGGGTAAAAGATGGGTTTAACGAATCTACTCGATTTAGACGTGAACACCATTAGTATATTCAATAATTAGTTATTATACAAATGTAAATGTTGCGATTAAATTATAAATAAAAGTGTGTAGGTTACCACTAGTTGCACGGTGTTGACGCACTGGCGATGCGGGCCGTACGAGTGGATATTTCAAACTTCCAAATAGAATATAAACCGGACTCGCGGATCCTATGAGGTTAACTATGATTCTGACAGGGACTTTAGCCTGGTCTTACCAACTCTGTACGAGCGTGACACGACGTTACTCTACGCGTGACTGTACTGCTTTTAACCAACGAGGGTTGAAACCAAAGGGTTTATATAGTCCCAAAATGGGTGGGGATTCATTAGAAATTTCCATATAAGGAAATCCGTATGGTCGTTGTGTCACTCCCGTTCCCATGATCGTGATCCAGATGGTCGAGATCATGACCCTCTTAGTGGTATGTGATAAACAAAAAGGCGTTTAGGGCGTTTTCCCTTCGCAGACGCGAGCTCGAAAAGTGGTTGAGAGCGGCGTATGGGAGAATTCCACATACGTAACATTTGTGTTAAGGAAATATTGCATCTTAACGCCATCTTCCAGGCCCATCGATAATTAGGCCATGGCGACTGCGCGTTGACTCGTGTGGAGCGTCGATCACGGCCCCTTCCATCGACTTACGATCGATGGAAGGGGGACTCTTCCTTCCAGGAACTCGGGCCGATTTCCTGGATCCGCCGTACACGTGGCTACTTGTCGACGAGCCGTCTAATAAGTCGTGTTACTCTATCTTTATTTTTGCTTCACTTGAAACGCTTTACTTGTGACGAGAATCGGGCCGATTCCACGGGCATTGCGCTGCTTAAACTAAATCCTACCGCGTAGGAAACTTGTGCCTTTACCGTTAAATAGACATTATAATTGTGCTACAAACTCTTTATTGTAAATAACTGTAAATAGACTTACACCTAAGATTAAATTAGTGTCAAACTAAACACCTTAAATTAAACGACCCCCCTCGCAAGTATTCCAATCTTACGACGTGCGCTGCTAGGAAACTTTGCTAACAATTTGAATAATTGTTATTTTTATTATTTTGATATAATACTATTTTATTATTTATGTATTAATTCATCTAATTCTTTTAAAATTCTGATAGAAAGAGCGTCGAGTATCGCTTGTACATACTAAGCGCATTTCAAACTGCGCGGTCTTACCAACCTCTTTGCGACGTTGCCAAATCGTGCATATAATGGCCGAGTGAGCACAGATAATTTTATTCATTTGCTTATATTAGCTATAAAAATTGGTGAAGCAACATTTGGATACATGCATTATGTTTATGGAATATTAAATCTATATTTCTCTCAGTTTCATCAAAAACTGAACTGGCTATTAATCTGAATTTTTTGTTGAAAACGTCATTTTCTATAAGACTACGTGTTAACAGTGAAAACGTAAAATTGTTAATAACTTTTTTCTGGGTTGGTGTAGATTTCCAAAAATTTACATGAGTCAGTGTAAGGTAAAAAAAAAACTACTGTACAAAGTTTCAGAATTTTCTGAACAGTATTTAAAAACCGGTAGTACAGTATTGTCTCTCTGAGGACTCGCTGGTCGGAACCGGCGTTGAGCCCACATCGTGCCCAGAGTCCTAATTCCGAGGGTTCGTTTCTCGCTTCTTTCTGGCCGAAGGGGGGAGCCAGATGGAACGTGCCTGCGTCACGCCTGACACGCACGCAAACGACGGAGTGTGACGGCGTCCGAAAGACGGAGTGAGACAAAAAATTCACGCGTCGTCTGTCTCTTACCGTCCTCGCTCGCTTTCAATGGCTCTCGCTCGCTCTCGCCTTCGCCGGACAAGAGTGAGACAGAAATGGTGGGGATAGCGAAAAGCCCACAGCGGGACCACCGAATCGAGCCCTCAGAGAGACAATACTGTACTACCTTAAACATATTTATTTTAACCGAGTACTCGGTTGTTTAAAAAAGCTGAATACGTTTATCAACTTATCAAGGACCGCATTACTCGAAATAATCGAGCTACCCGACACAATCGCGCTACCCGAAGTAATCGGCGTACCCGACACAATCGCGCTATCCGAAGTAATCGGGCTACCCGATACAATCGGGTTACACGACACGATCGGACTACCCGTAGGCCCGTTTGTCCCGGGCGCCCGACCGAGCCCCCCCCCCCCCGACTTTACCCGACACATTCGATTACCCGCACATCCCTAATGTATATACGAGGGGCGACTATAGTCGCTCTCCACAAAACTATTTTATTTTTCCAATCTGTTCAACACTCAATAACGTTCCACATCCCATAATAATACAATAGTAAAAATAATACAAAATATAATAATTATAAGACTTTCAATTCGATCTGTAGAACTATTGTTGAATGATTGTATCTTCACTTACCGACTACCGATAATCGTTAACTGAGCATCATTAAACAAGTGTGGTTATTCATGTGAACACAGCGTTTGTTTCCATGACATCGAGATTGTTATGTTTCACAGTCATATTCATACCAATATAAACAAGTGCCATCAAACCAGTCCATATTATATGGAATAACTTATAACATAAAAACATCGCATAAAATTTTTTGTATTTATTCGAACAAACATATTTTATCTGAGGCTATTCAAGTGAACAGCAGGCTATACTAAATAACTACATAAATAAAATATACAAAACCTGTACCAGTGCAAAGGTACGACTTTTTATTTTTCTAACTTTTATATTTTTTTCTAATTGTAATATATTTTTATAGATTTTGTAGCTTTCTCAAAATGATTAGACATAATAAACGTCAAAACAACGAAACAAAGTGGCATAATAATGAAGAGCAAACGGAAGAGGACATAATTAGATCGTCTAAAAGAATTTGAAGAAATATATTAAGCACATCCGAATCCAAATCCAAGGAACAAAATTCAATTACCTCGGAGAAAAATGTATCGGATATTACGTGGACTTCCGAACCGGCTCAACCTAAAATTCATAAATTTTCTAGACGGCATTCGGGGACAAAAATAACAATAAATTATTCTGCACGAATTCTAGATTATTTTAAATTATTCTTTTCTGAGAACTTTGTCAACTTCATTGTTGAAACGACAAATAATTATCAGCACCTCTTGCGGAAATGTATTAGTTCCTTGCTATAAAACTATTGATGTCGCGAAACAAAAAATTATCGCATTATGAATACTAGTCTAATGACGAACTTTTGAGAAGCAAAATTTTTGGCGAAATAATATCTAGGGATCGATTTTGATATTTACTGAAATTGTTACATTTCAATACAAATGATATGAATGTAGGTAGTGATAGAATACATAAAATATGCAAAATCTGTGATATGCTTAGACAAAGTTTTAGGGATACATTCTATCCATTCCAAGATTTATGCATCGACGAAAGTTTGCTTTTATATAAAGGCAGATTGTATTTTAAGCAATATATTCCATCAAAAAGAAACAGATTTGGGATTAAATCCTTTATGTTATGTGATTCCAAATCCGGATTTATTCAGGTTTTCATTATTTAAGATGGATCTCTATCAAAAGTAGTAAATATTGGAAATATTGCTGTAGAGCTATTAAGACCTTATTTAGACGAAGGCCATACAACAGGAATGCACAAGGGAGCTGTTTTAGCGCCTAGGTGCGAGCAACCTGTTTGTCCCGTTACTAAGGTTAGAATCGGTTAGGAGAACTGCAGTAGTGTATGTGCATTTGGTATGAGTTGAACCTAGCCATATATACTTACGCTACGAGCCTACGAGCACGCACGTACACTACTGCAGTTCTCCTCACAGATTCTAACCTTAGCAACGGGACAAACGGGTTGCTCGCAGCTAGGCGCTAAAACAGCTCCCTTGTGCATACCTGCCATACACAATACGTCGACAATTGGTACGCAAGTCCAGCTCTGTTTACTTTTTTACAAGAAAATGGTACCGACGCCTGTGGAACAGTACAAAAAAGACGCAGAGGGATGCCAAAAATAGATAATAAATTGAAAAATGGCGAAGCGAGTGTTGTGCCTGGGCGCCTGGGGTCGAGATTCTGAGTACGAATCTCGGGGTGCTCCTGGGCGTTCTTGGCGATTGTCGTCCACGGGCTCCAAAAGTTCGGGTGATTATGCCGGGACGGAAGGATTCGGTTTGAACCCAGAAGTAGGAGATCGTTGCGGGTTAAAGAGTTGGAACTCACCGTAAGGATAACACGTTTATTCTGTCCCGATCTGGGTGACAATTACACTGTGCCTACTTGGGCATGAGTCTCGTATAAAGTCGGGTATTGATCCCGTAACAATTCTCTATCAAGTCTGAGCTCGCATTGCTCATACATCGTTCTTATACTGTAATCGGAGCGAAGCGGGGACTATCGGGGTCTCCGCCTTTGGCCTACTTTTTAGGTGTTTCACCATGCGCTGACGGGTCTCGGTGCGTTTCCGAGAACCCTTACTCTGTTGTGCCGGATTTCGGCCGCTCGATTGTATCAATCGGAATGTACGCGGTGTGGACACGCTTAGGTGTCGGTCCGGGCACAACACGAGTTTCCGTTCATCGAAACATTTGTTAGCTATGAAATGGTATGATAAAAGGGAGGTACATATGTTGTCTACGTTCCACACCGAAGAATTTGTTGATACGAAAATTCATTAACGTACAAAAGAAATGATCACAAAACCAAAGTGTGTCGTGGATTACAATCGTTTGATGGGGGCCGTGGACAAAACAGACATGGTCATAAGCACCATCCATTCCCAAAGAAAAAATTTGAAGTGGTATAAGAAATATTTGTATCATCTATTAGACATATGCCTATGGAATGCTTATTGTTTATATGTATAAGATAAAAACCAGTAAACATATATCAATAGCAAAATTCCATCACGAGTTAATTCGACAAATTTTGAAACATTATCAACAACCGGAAATGGCCAACAAATGTACTAAATCTGGCCGTTTTAATCAAATGCGTCTTACTGCAAGACACTTTCCATTAGTGTATGTAAATCACAATGCGAAAAAAAAAAAATCCATTAAGAAAATGTGTGGTACGTGCAAAAAATGATATAAGACGTGAATCGCGATACGAATGTAAGTTCTGCGATGTTGGGTTATGTGTGTCTCCCTGTTTTGAACAATTTCATACAGAATACTATTATTAAAAAGTTATAGTTCAATATTATGTTATCATTATATTACTATTGTGTTTTGTTGTGTAAAAATATCAATTTCAATGTTTAATTAAAAATTTCTTTGTGGAGAAATTATAAACATCTTGTTTGAAAAAAAGTCTCTTTTGTTCCAAAAGCATGTCACGGCGGCGTTGCGCAGACGTAAAGGTCGATTTACACTATAAAGCACGGACCGACACGTACCGGCACGACACGGTCCGTCACCAACATGACAAAACATTGTAGCATGCGTTTTAAATGGGACCGTTTACACAATCCGGCACCGACTGGCAACGTTCCGTCTACGCCACGAACCGACGCCGGTCAATATTGTCGCGAAGAATGTTTTGCCGGTTCGTAACGGTCCGCGTCGAAACGTTTCGTCCCTGGTCTGACAGTGTAAACCAGTAAACGGCACAGACAGCATGCAGCGAGGACGGATTGCGAAAAATTGATAGAGACCATCCTAAATACAGCGATAGTGGGTTCAATCCATTTTATTAATTCAAAAAATTTGCATTGCGGGATTCTATAGTATTGATAAAACATATCGTCGTATTTTAGTAAATCTTTAAATGAAGTCCAATACTGCCCTCTTTAGTTAAAATGTCCTATCTAGCATTTTGAAACAACCGAGAAAACTGAAGTTTAATCATTTACTTTGCACCATACTTATTTTCCTTCTTTCAAATTAAAACATGTTGTCATTATTTCGTAATAGCCTAATATCATTTTTTGTAATAGTTGTACCGGTAAGGAATGTATTATTAACGTACCAATTAATTAATTGTTTCAGATAAGATATTATAACCATTTTGAAAGAAGTTGGGTTAAATACATTAGACTGTTTATAAATCTTTATGAAGCACGTAGACGTTTCTAGCTATACTTAACAGGTAAACGACGTGTGGAAGTGCAAATATTTCAACATATCTCAAAAAATGAAAAAATGCTAAATAGGACAGTTTAACTAAGGAGGGCAGAATACTCCCCTTCGACGTTTCTCTTTTTTAATATTGGATGTACCCAAAATCTATCTCGCTTTTTTACCCTTTTTGCTAAAGCACCCTCTTCGTGTAAAAGTAAGACTAGAAGAACCAATTCCTCGTCACTATCTGATCCACTCATTGCAACTGCTAAACGTAAACTGTCGGACTGCTGCCGGAACAGTATAGACGCATGCATAATATTACGTGCCGGTGCCGATCCGTGCCATATAGTGTAAATCGACCTTAAGACGTAAACCTGAACGTCGAAGACTGTCCACACGCAATGTGTACACTTTGAACGCGGAGTCCCGTTCAGTGAAGGTCATCCGGCGGAGCAGACCGCCGTAGCGAAATGTGTACACTAGGGTGGTCCTTAGTAAGGCTGTAGCTGTGGACCGGGAACCCGAGATACCCGGGACGAAGAAAATTCCCGGATAAGCGCTACCCGGGAAAACTACCCGAGACTCTCGAGAATCTCGAGAACTTACAGAGTACAGAACGTAATTCTGGAGCGATGCCTGTCAGAGAGATGCAGGTCTGGTACCCTGTGGCGAGGTCAACCCTCTGCGGTACCTCACCGAATTTTTCGACCCTCGAAGGGTTTGGAATAACATTAAGAAGTGTGGCTTCAATTATGGAACGGTACTCCATGAGATCTCGAGACTCTCGAGTATCTCGGGTAGTTTACCCGGGTAGCGCCTACCCGGGAATTTTTTTTTCCCGGGTATCTCACGGGTACCGGGTTACCCGTTCTCCCGGGTATCAACAGCTCTAGTCCTTAGCTGTAGGGGTCAAAATATTGGTTGAGGTTTTTTGTCTTACCCTCTTAAAATATGAGGTTTTGTGAGAAAAGTGATATGTGTAAAGTTTCAAAGTGATTAGGGAATGGAAACCCGTGTCGCATTTGAGTTGAAGTTTTGAAAAAATAGTGATTTCACAATATTTTTACATTTTCACGAGAAGTTGTATATCTAGCACAAATTCGCTACACAGTATCGGATTCTGTAGACAGTCATGAAGAAGAAACCATCCACGAAAAATGTCGGAACGGTTTTTAACTCGGACTGTTTGAGAAAATATCCAGCGGGAACGCGTGCACGGTGTTTTGCCACTTGGTGGCAGTGACATATTGGCGTGCATATTGCAGATCCAAATACGTGTTGGACAGTGTAGTCAAGACTCCCGATCGCCTATTCTGGCTTATACGCTGCGTTGTATACTAATTTTAAAAAATGAAACTCAAAGATTTCGTCAATATTTTTCGAAGTAATACATACATATTATTATTGTACATCTAATAAACAGTACTTTTATTAAAAAATATTCACTGATACTTCCAAAATAGACGAACACAATTATGTCCGAAATTGACGAGAAATCACTATTTTTTCAAAACTTCAACTCAATTGCTACGCGGGTTCCCGTTGTCCAATCACTTTTAAACTTTACACGTATAATTTTCTCACAAAACCTCATTTTTTAGGAGGGTAAGACCAAAAAAGATCGGAAGTTGAAAAATAAGGACCACCCTAGTGTATACTCGTGGTGCGAGGTCTCCTTCACTGGTGGTGCTCCTGCGGACCGGACTACCGTAGCGAAAGGGTTAAAGGAAAAATATACAGCCGTATTTAACACTTTCGATCCTAGCGCCGATTTTAATTTTAATCGCACGCGCAAAGGACTATATATAAGACGTACGACAAACGGGGCGAGACACAGTATGCGTTGATACGCGTTATCTGTCTCGTGCCGTTCCACACTTGCCTACAGTCCCTCTGACTCGCTCTCGCCTTCGCAGAACAAGGGTGGGCCAGAAGTGGTGGGGATAGCGCCTGACTTCTTAGCGTAGAAATACATACATTAGAATAGGTGTGCATTAGGTCCGAAAAAATTCAGGAGTTCTATTGGTCAAAACATTGATTCTTTCTCAATAACTTTATCGGCGGAGTCGAGTAGCGTTCCCGTTGCTCCAACATACCCTTCGGAGGCCCTGCAACTCCAACCTCCAAAAATCGCTGGACAGCGCAAATCTTGACCGATTTCAATAATTTTTTTTTTAAAATACTCGCAAAAGGTTCAGCAATTGCGGAGGGCTGCGGTAAATCCTGTATTATTTGGTCTAATCTATAAAAAACATTATTTACCATAACATGACATAAAAATGTGAACTTTGAAATTTAAAGATATTAAAAATTAATTTTTTGTAAATTTAATATTAGCTATAAAATAAAAAATTTAATTCAAATTTACAACATTTATGTGTTAAATAAACTATTAGTGTAGCTGATTTAAATCTAATATTTTCAAATTATGTTTTATTTTTATTAGTTTTGATTTTATTTCTAGTATATATATATTATTTTTTAATTTTTAATTTTTTATTTCTTCTTTAATTTTTTTTTAGGGATTGTAATTCTCGGCGGTCCCCCTACCCCCGTAAAGGGGAGCGGGGGACTAGATCGGCCCGTGTCGATCTAGGTTGAGCACCAACCGAGCGCGTCTCCGGGTGGCGGATAGGAGAACGGCCAGAGCGTGAAGCGGCTCCTCTGATCGCCGCGGACTGGATCACCACACGGTGACCGGGCCGTAGCGAAGGGGGGGTCGGTGATCGTGATGGTTAGCGGGTGCTATAAGCGAACCCCGGGGCCTAACAACCACGCGTGGCAAGCGAAGGCCCCGTCGTGGACCAACTCCCCAATCCAAGGTGGAAGCTATCGTGCCGAGGGATGAATGGTACCGGGGTATGGTGCCTCGAACGATGCCCTTGGGGTACCAGGCGACCCCCATTGTATTCAGCCTTACCCCCACATAGCAGCCTCTGTGGGGGTGGACCGCATACATCCTGCACACTCGTGGGAACTTTATGGAGAATACAGAAACCCAAGAACCCAAAACCACAGCGGGAGAAGGGCCCTCGAAAGAGGGAACATCTCCCGTACACGCGACGGAAGCCACCATACAGGGACCGGCAGAGACTGACGCGGCGCTAGCCGCGGCGATCGAAACCGGGCTCTCGGTGACGGACGCTACCACACGGGGGACGGACGATGGTAACGGCGACAACGCCGAAGCCGCGTCCGATACCCAGACGAAGAAGAGGAAGGCGAACCGCAGCGGGGCGGCAAAAAGGAGGGCCCGGAAGGCCAAACTGACTTCATCCGGGACCACCTTGGAGGCGACCCAAGCGGGAGCGCCGACCTCTGGAAAAGCAGCGGAGGGGGAGGTGGGCCCTCATGAAGGGCAAACAGACCCCTCCGCAAAGCAGGATGGGAAGGAAGGGGAGACCACCGGCAAGGGCCTAAAAAGGGCTCGACAGACCGATGGCACGACCCCCGAACACCCTGCAAAAAGGAAAGGGAACATCTTCCCAGAGCCCTCTAGCTTCAAGGAGGCGCTGGTCGGGGGTAGGAAGATGGCAATAGCGCCATCAGACTACCCCGAATCCACGCTAACACCGGAGCAGGGGGATCTGGTGATGAGAGGGCTCGGAGAAGCGATGGACGCCATCCCTAGGGAAATGGCGGTCCCCCGTTTCGAACAGTGCAGGTTCGTGCAGGGCATCCTCTGGGTCACCTGCACGGACGCCGCCGCCAAGGAATGGCTGAAAGAAGCAGCAAAAAACCTGAAGCCTTGGAAGGGCGCATCTCTCCAGGTAATGGAGAGAGAGTGCCTACCCAGGCTTCGAAAGATGGCGACCGTCATCCCTGGACCCCCAGAGAAGACGGAAGTCATTTTGCAGCGGATCGGTCGGCAAAACCCGGGCCTCCGCACCCAATTATGGAGGGTGTGGGGTAGAAAAGAGGGCGAACGATCCGTGAACCTGATTCTGGGGGTGGACGCGGAGTCGCACGAAGCGCTCAGCAGACGGGGCTTCGTCGTCCACGTGGGGCTGGGCAGGGCGCTCTTTAGGGAGTGCTCGGCCCGGACCGGCGTGGGGGGGGGGGGCGGAAAACCGGAAGCGGCGCGGGAGGCGGCGGGAGCGGCACCTCAGGTCGGGGTAGGGGATGAGCCGGAGGGAGCGGGGGCGATGCCCAGTCCCGGCGCCGACCCGGCCCCTCAGGACCAATCCCTAAGTGGGGCAGTGGAGGGAAGGGAGGGACCATCGGTGGTGGCGACCAGGAGGGAGACCTCAGGCGCACCCACGGGTCGGGACCCGCCCTCCACGAAAAAAAGGGACATGCCCACCCGCGGGAAAAGGGGGAGACCCCTGAAGGCCGTGAGTTTAGGTAGGGCTGGGAACTCGGGGACCCGGGGAGGAGTACAAAGTACCACCGCCCCTGGTTTAAAGAGGTACCAGTTCCTCAAAACCGCCGGGGTGGCGAGCAAGACCACCACGGTAAAGCGAGGGGGGAAATAGGAATGTGGACCGCAACACGGAACACACTATCTCCCCGGGAGCATGTGCGAGAGCGGGCAATACTGCAGTCAAGATGGCTGCAGGATGCATCAGCATCTCGCAGATCAATCTGCAGCACTGCAAAGCGGCGACGGACTTACTCGACCGCCGCATAGTGGGGCAGCAAACAGATTTAGTACTCATACAGGAACCCTGGCTGATCAGGGGTCGAGTAGGAGGACTGAACACGAAACTGGGCACGGTAATACACGGGCCCGGTGATCCCGGCCCAAGAGCGTGCGTCTACGCGAGTAAAAGACTAAACGCCTTGAGGCTGGGAGAATTCTGCACTAGGGACCTAACAGCTGTCCTAATAGAGCCGAAAATGGGCGGGAACACGGAAAAGATCGTGGTCTGCTCAGCATACCTACCATACGACTCCGAGGAGTCCCCCCCAACGAGGGAACTCAGAGTACTGGTGGAGGCATGTAAAAATAGAGGGCTGCAACTGGTGGTGGGATGCGACGCCAATGCCCACCACATCATATGGGGCAGCACCGATATCAACAAGAGAGGGACGAGCTTACTTGAATACCTCTCGACCACGGAACTAGAGATACTCAACCGAGGCTCCAAGCCCACTTTCGTTACCACCAGAAGGCAGGAGGTAATCGACATCACGCTGGGCTCCAGGAAGGTGGCTCAGGCAATTAAGGATTGGCAAGTGGCGGAGGAGGTAACTCTCTCAGACCACAGGCTAATCGAATTCAGACTGGCGGGGGATGCGAACCACGAACCCACGGGGGTCTACAGGAACCCCAGGGCCACCGACTGGCAACTCTACAAAGAGGAGCTAGAAGGAAGGCTCGGGGGGTACTGTGGGCGCCCGAGAACGGGTGGGGGGATCGAGCAGGCGGTTGAGGAACTGCAGGCTGCGATCACCAAAGCGTACGAAACGTCATGCCCGGCCAAGCAAAGGAAGAGCAGCAGACGGGTACCCTGGTGGAACCAGGAGCTGAGTAGGCACAGGACCAGAGCCCGGAAGCGGCTGAACAGAGCCATGAGGCTTGACACGAGGATTGAATGGGAAAACTACAGGGAAGCCCATAGATCCTACAAGAAGCTCATTAGAGCAGCAAAATGGAAGACCTGGAGGGATTTCTGCCAAGAAGCCGAGGCCCTACCACTAGTGGCCAGGCTTCGAAGGGTCTTCGCATCCGGGCCTTCTGAAAAACTGAACGGACTCAGACTCCCGGACGGGAGGTATCTAGAGGACCGGCAGCAAATTTTGGAGCACTTGACAGAGGTCCACTTCCCAGGTTCGGGGCTCTTTCAACAGGGGCAGCCAACAGAAGAGCCGGAACCTGAGAAAGAGGAACCGAAGGACTGGGAGATGGCCTCCAGAGTGGTAAACCGAGACAGGATCAGATGGGCCATAAACTCATTTAAGAGATTTAAGAGTCCGGGGGTGGACGGGATCTTCCCCGCACTTCTACAGGAAGGGGGGGAGGACCTGATAAAACGACTGGACCTTATCTTCAAATCCTGTCTTGCTTTGGGGTATATACCCAAAACATGGAGAACGGCTAGAGTCGTATTCATACCCAAACCAGGGAAGAAGGACTACGACTCTGCCAAATCCTTCAGGCCTATCTGCTTAACGTCCTTCCTGCTGAAGACGCTGGAAAGACTGGTGGATAGGCACATCAGGGAACATGCGCTGGTGGAAAGACCAGTACAAATCTCCCAACACGCGTATCAGGCCGGCAGATCCGTGGAGACGGCGCTCCACCACCTGGTAGGGGTGGTAGAAGGGGCCCTGGAGCGGAAACAGTCGGTCCTGAGCGTTTTCCTGGACATCGAGGGAGCGTTCGACAACACATCCTTAGATGCCATAAGCAGGGCCCTAGACAGCTTCAAGATCGAAGACTCGATCAGAAGGTGGATCCGCAACATGCTGCGGACTAGAGCAGTGATGGCCAGCTGGGAAGGGACCACGATAAGGGCTCGGGCCGACAGGGGCTGTCCGCAGGGGAGAGTTCTCTCCCCACTGCTGTGGACCCTGGTGGTGGACGAGCTACTGCGTGGGCTCGGAGAAGAGGGTGTAATAGTACAGGGCTATGCTGACGACATAGTGATTGCAGTCAGGGGCACGAGCCCGACGTGCATGGCCAGGAGAATGCAGAAGGCGCTCACACTGGTTCAGGAATGGTGCCACAACCAAAACCTAAGGGTGAATCCGTGCAAGACGGAGATGGTACTGTTCACGAGGAAGCGAAACCTAAAGTTTAAGGCCCCCTCAATCTTCGGAGCGGAGCTTCACACCTCCTCGGAGGTGAAATATCTGGGAGTGACCCTGGATAAGAAGCTCACGTGGAAAAGCCACATCACGAAGCAGACCCAGAAGGCGCTCGTCACCTACTGGGCCTGCAGAAGAATGTTCGGCAGCACATGGGGGTTAAAACCATGGGTGGTCAAATGGATCTACACAGCCATCCTGGAACCCCAACTGACATACGCCTCAGTGGTATGGTGGACCTCCATGAGGAGGGACATCCACAGGAGGACATTGAGCAAGGTGTATCGATTGGCACTGCTGGGGATGACGGGTGCGTTCCCCACCACGCCTACCCTGGCGATGGGGGTCTTGCTGGACCTGGCGCCACCGCACTTGGCTGCGGAGGCCGGGGCTAGGAAGGCTGCCCTGAGGATACACTTCGCGGGAAGATGGAAAGGCGCGAGGAACGGGCACGCAGCGATCCTGCAGGACGTAAGGGACTCGCATGAGGCCCTGGACTGCGGGGGAGACCAATGTGACCCAGCCTACCGCTTCAAACATAACTTCGCCGTTAGATTCCCAAGCAGGAGGGACCGGGAAGAGAGCGAGAAGGAGCTACTCTCTCCGGGGGGGCCCACCTGGTACACAGATGGCTCCAAAACCAAAACCGGGACCGGAGCCGGGATATGGGGGGAGAGGCCCAGGGTGGAAAGATCCATCGCCCTGGGCCCACACGTATCGGTTTTTCAAGCGGAGGTGCAGGCTATCAGGACCTGTGCCAGATTGAATCTGGACAGGGGCTATGAGGGTAAGCACATCTATATCAGTAGCGACAGTCGGGCCGCACTCGGATCCCTACACAACACAGTGGTGAGATCCAGTCTGGTGGTAGACTGCGTGGACACACTGACGCAGCTGGCTAATAGCAACCGCGTCAGTCTTTTATGGGTTCCGGGACACGCCGGAATCAAGGGAAACGAAGGGGCAAACGACAGGGCCCGAGAAGGTGCGCGTAAACCGGACCGGGACCTGTCCTGCACCTTAGGTGTCTCCATGGGGACTGTGAAGGAGTGGACGAGGGGCTGGATCAGACAGCAACTCGAGCAACTCTGGGAACGGACCGAACAGATGGGACACGCGAAGGCTCTGCTGAAGCGGCCTTCAAAAAAGATAGGGGCGGCACTCAGCCGCCTGGACAGGTCGCAGTTGCGACTGCTCGTGGGGATGGTCACAGGACACTGGCACACGAGAAAGCACCTGGCGCGCCTGGGGATCGTCGAGGGACCTAGGTGCCCGCGGTGCGGGGAGGACGACGAAACGCCGCTCCACCTAATGACGCAGTGCGTGGATATGGCGGCCCAGAGACAGTTGTTGCTGGGAGCTGCCTTCCCCCGCACTACAAACCTGGAGGACACGACCGTGAGCGGGCTTCTCAAGTTCGCACAAGAGGCCGGACTGGCGGCAAGCCCTCCGAACTAGGACTGCCCACAAGGGCTCGGGCACAATGGTCCACTAGGACTGAGTGCCCGGAAATTGCCCAATTTAAAAAAAAAAATAAAAAAGGGATTGTAAAAAAAAAATTAAAAAATAATATATATACTAGAAATAAAATCAAAACTAATAAAAATAAAACATAATTTAAAAATATTAGATTTAAATCAGCTACATTAATGGTTTATTTAACACATAAATGTTGTAAATTTGAATTAAATTTTTTATTTTATAGCTAATATTAAATTTACACAAAATTAATTTTTAATATCTTTAAATTTCAATGTTCACATTTTTATGTCATGTTATGGTAAATAATGTTTTTTTATAGATTAGACCAAAAAATACAGGATTTACCGCAGCCCTCCGCAATTGCTGAACCCTTTGCGAGTATTTTAAAAAAAAAATTATTGAAATCGGTCAAGATTTGCGCTGTCTAGCGATTTTTGTCCAAAATCGCACACTGTGCGGCGCGGCGCTGCTTGATGCATCATTCAGATAATAGTGGTGTACCGCAGTAGCGGGCGAATCCGATGTTTATTGTTAAATACCACTCTAATGGATCAATTATTTGAAGGAGGTGGTCTCAATAAAACCCAATGATGTATTGTAATAATTACTAAGAACGTTTATTAAAGCTAGACGTAGACTGGTGACAGCAACAATTTCAAAGCAAAGGTGAAAGTAGCGCAAGCAATGTGCGGACGTTAGCAAGGGGTACGTATCGCAAGCAGAGAGCGTCTGAAATCCAGGAAATCGGCAGAGATTTCCTGGAAGTAAGAAGAGTCCCCCTTCCATCGATAGCAGGTTGATGGAAGGGGCAGTGATCGACATCTGCTAGGCCCACCGGTAATTAGGCAATGGTAACGGCCCGCTGACTCATGTGGAGCGTCGATGACTGCCCCTTCAACCAATCTCTGCCGATTTCCTGGATTTCAGACGCTCTCTGCTTGCGATACATACCCCTTGCTAACGTCCGCACATTGCTTGCGCTACTTTCACCTTTGCTTTGAAATTGTTGCTGTTCTACGCTTCGCAAGATAGTTCTAATCGTTGGTAGATACTTGTAACAATGCATTATAGTAATTCATTGTTTTGATCGTAGGAAAATACCCCCATTACGAGTGTAGATGGAATTAAATCATCTGAATGAATAGTTTGAGACGGCGACAATTTAGAGTATTTTTAAGAGATTTAAACTCGGAACACGGTGAGATACCCTTATATGCAGAAGTGCGCGGGCTTAGCCGTGGAAAAACCTTAAATAGGTTTTTTCAACTGCGAGATGATATTTTCCTTTTTTTGGATATGCTGGGATACTCTGCACCCGAATTACGTAATGCAGATTGGTTGTGTCACTTGGGATTTATTTCAGATATAGTACACCATTTGAACATTCTAAATATTCAGCTCCAAGGAAAAGATCTAGCAATTTTTCACTATTATAGTTCCATTCGGGACTTTAAAATAAAAATTGAATTGTGGAAAATAGAATTATCCGTAAAAAACGTAAGCCACTTTCCGAATTTAGAATCCCTGGTCACACAGGATACCAACTTTGATCGGTATCAAACTGCATTACGTAATTTGGGTGGCGAGTTTGCGAAAAGGTACCAGGACCTGTATGAACTAGAAAATGAGATCAATACAGTTATTTCACCATTTTTAATCGATTTAGGAACAGTATCACCTCACTTAGAGGCAGATCTGAGCAATTTAAGAACAGATAAAATAATGCGGAAAAGATTTCTGACTAAAAAAAATTTTCTTCGTTTTTATCAAAATCTGGATCAGTACACGTATCCACATTTATAAGGTAAATGTCCCAATACCTGGACATTTAAGGTACGCCGGACACTCGTTTGAGAATTTTTCGGTTATACAAATCGATTTATATACAAACGATTATGCAATTACATGGGGCATGGTGTGTACTTTATCATTAAACAAAGAAAACATATTGTAGGATTGAATAATTTGGTAAAATATTGAAAATTCGTAGTCCTTATAATGGCCCAATACCTGGACAGCTTAACTAGTATGTCCCGGTGTCCCGATTTTACGGTCCCAATACCTGGACAACTTAACTAATATGTCACGATGTCCCAATTTAACTATCCCATTACATAGACACATGATAAAAGATCAGCAATTTGGAGGTAAATTAAATAAAAACGACACAATAGTTTCTTTTGTGCTCTTAGGCACACCAAAAGTGCTCGCTGCTTTGCTTTAAGGTTATATGTCAAAAAAATCTTTCAAATTAAATATTACCGTTAAAACAAGATAAAAAAGGGGAAGTAATAAGTACTAAAGTCCTAAATAACTATTGTATTATTCCGTCAACAATAACGCGTAAGATAAGTCGCAGTTTGCATTGATGGTCTGCGTGGTCAGGTTTCGGGCCGTTCCGGGATTTCACTGTACCGATAGATAGACACGCGAATAAAAAACTAATACGACCATAAATTTTAATAATTCAATCAGAAAATAATACTACAAAGCAACATTTTCCTAAAAATGTATTAGTTGTACCAATATATTAAACATTATTAATAATATTCGCTTAAGAAAAAGTAGAGACTGTTTAGCAAATCAGCTAACGGCAATACTAAAATGGTGTAAACCGGTCAGTTCAAGAAAATTTATTTTTATTACGAGTGTTACGAGTTTACTAAGAAAAATATGTCTATGAATATATTTGATTAATATTTGTGTAATTGAATAAAATAGTTCTTTTAAGGATAAAGCATATATTAAATGTAATAATCAGCATTATTTACACTAGTGTCCAGGTATTGGGACGTGTCCAGAGATTGGGACATTTACCTTACCGGTCAGTATCTAAATTATTAGCAATTTTCGGGTCAACATATTGCTGCGAACAATTATTCTCATCGATGAAAAAAACAAAATCATCATACTGGAATGGCATAACAGATTGTAATTTAAAATGTTCCCTTCTTTTAAACACGAGTTCTCTCACACCACGAATTGAATATTTAGTGCATCAAAAACATTTATCAGCAGCATGGCGCGCTAATACCTAAACCAGGGCTGCACAAGGAGCTGTTTTCGTGTATTGTTCAGTGTATATAAGACTATTACTATGTGCAATCATGAGCACGTTCTGTACATATGTATATATTGTTATTAGTGGACCATACATTTTCGTTAATTCCTCGTACATTGTTACGTGTACAAATTTATTAGTTATGTAATTTTCTTGTTGTAAATATCGCTAAATGTAATGACAAGCACCAGATGCGTGTACATATGTATATATTTATTTATATTTAATTTTCAGACTTATAAATGATATATATGCTTAATTAATATTTGGTTTTCTTTGAGTCAGAGTTATTTATTTGTATAGTATTAACTTCCTAAATATATTATGTGTCGGGTGAAAAAATATGTAATATTAACAATAAATGTGTCATTATCAGTAAAATTGAACCTTCGAGTCATACCAAATGCCGGCAGTAGCAAATGTTTTGGAAATTTCATGACCTCCCCGAATTTTATTACGGGACCTGTTCTGCACTGGGGCCCCACAAGGAACCCAGTCATACATGCCTATGCTACGAGCCTACGATCACGCACATACACTACTGCAGTTTTCCTCACCGATTCTGACCTTAGCAACGCGACAGGCGGGTTGCTTGCCGCTAGGCGCCGAAAACAGCTCCTTGTGCAGCACTGGGTTAGAGCAATCGCCCGGCAAGAGAATGATCTGGGTTCAAATCCCGGTTCAGGAATCGGATTGACCGATTCTTATTCTCCTACAAATATTGCGTGCGGCTACGGCTGCAGAATGACCGTATAGAAACACTAGCAAAATATACCCACGCTTCGCTTTGGGTCTTAGAGATATTAAGAACTCCATGAAAATACATTTCACCCCTTTTCAATTTTAATTTTATATATATAGATAACTCGAAAAGCATGCGTGTTCATCGTATGTTGGAAAAGGAATACTGGACAAATACATATCAACATCTTTCCACACAGAAGACATTAAATAACAAGCTATAAACAAACATTCGATAACAGTGTTGGTAATACATACGTTTATAACAATATATACTTAAGGGGTGATTCCGGTTAGAAGGGTTGAAAAAATAGTTTTTTGTTTTTAAAACATTTTTCGAAAGTACATATCTTCAAGAATGTAGGTACAGTTTAATTTTCATGGAAATATTACAATAATTTTAGCTTCTATAGAGGCATATTGTAGGGAGAGCAAAGGCTTGACCTCTATAGATGGGAACTTTGAACACGTTTGTCTCAAAACGTCATTTTTCATATCGTGAAGATAAAACTTCAAAATCTATCGACACAATTGTTTTATAAATTTTACTGCTTATTCTGCACCTATGACTCTTGCAGGGATTACAACCAAGTATTTTCATTGAGTCTAATCTATTTTTAAAATCGAAAGTTGCAAAGAAAAAAGCCGAAAAACATTTTTCTTGCATTTTTCCCGCTATTTTGCTAAGTTTGAAGATAAATTGCTAATTATAGTCCGAGCGATAGCGACAGTCATACTGATCAAGAATCTGCTTGGATTTTTGCTTTCAGACAAATCTAACAGCTGAAATCGCCTGCACGAGCGAGGCATCCATTTTTAAACATGTCATCAAGACCTCTTTCAAGAGCATTTCAGACGCAAAAATTTGATTACTTTTATATTTTTTATTTACTGCAGAAACATAGTTTAATAAATAGAAAAAAGTTTTATTCCATTACTATACTTCTTTTTGTCGCAATAAATCCCTGCATATCGCTAAATTTATCGGCGCGGTAATCGGAATGACCTCTTAAAGAACTGAGACCCTTCGAATGGATATTTCATTCTTTACAACTTAATAAAAATAAAAAGTATCAGACACAAGATCACATTATTGCTATAAACTCACCTTCCTTTAAAGCAGCTACATATTTTCTTAATTTGTCTCTAATAAACTCCTTTCCTTTTGTATGCAAAAAATGTTTTATCAATTCGCCCTCATCTGTGCTATCTTTCAGAGTAATTTCGATCTACAAATAAATATATGTATTTATTATCTCATACATTTCACATAAAATGAAAAAAATGTAATTCATTTCAACCGTTTGAATGCCGCAAGTAATCGTAAAAATGTGTTCGAAAAATGCGTAAACATAGAGACTTTTATACGTATATCGCAGTCAATCAATGTTACTTTTGACTAGAGGTCCATGACCACCGCACACAGATACTTGTGTTTTGAAGGCTCACGTGTGCACTGCCGGGTTAAAAAATCAAAGGCAAAATCATAATCAATATATCGATCCACGGAAGCACAATTGAACTACGGCATGAGTGTGTGTAACAGGAAACGGGAGCGAGAAGGAAAACTATATGAGGCTGTCGAGACAGCGAAAACATCTGTATGCCACTGCAACACATGATTTCTTTTGAATTTTTTTCTTTTCATTACGCGGAGCACGTGGATTGAAATAAATGTAACATTAATTTTCAATATTACAAACAATTTTGCGGCAAAATTTTTTTGCAAATATCCACCGATCCAAAGGTCTAGATTCGCCCCTGAAAGCAGTGGCCAATACTTTATCTTCCAAATGAAAAGAGCGTTGTACTTTAAATCAGGCATGGAACTAAAGTGAACGCAGCGGCCGTTTTTCGGACGCAACGCCTCCTTTCTCCCGCCGCGCGTCTTGGCCCCCGCGGCGGCCCAGGTTCGTGGAGCGCCTCAGGCCCGTACCACGTGAACCGCGCGTGGCGCGATGACAAAACAAAAACGCATCGACAATCGTCCTCTCTGGGCCGATGTGGAAACCTATTGATACAATGTCGCCCCAATGCGCCACGCGCGATTCATATGGTACGGGTCTGAGGCGCTCGAAGCTCCTAGGCCCGCCGCGGGGACAAAGACGCGCGGCGGGAGAAAGGAGGCGTTGCCTCCGAAAATCGGTCGCTGCGTTCACTTTAGTTCCATGCCTGCTTTAAATTATTTTTTCCGTGTGAATTGATAACGCCACTTTGTCGCCCATTTTAATAGCGTCCGCGACAGAGAATCGCGTGGTTGTAAGTGTAGGAGGTCATAGGTTAGGAGGAAACGGACGGGCGGCTTATGGCGCGAAGTGATGCCCATAGGCCCATAGCTGGCGCGCGCTCGTTAACCTTTAGAGGGCCGGGCTGGCCACCATAGTGGCCACTGAAAATTTAAATATTTGAACTTGTTTCTAAGGGTTTTTGATATCGCTAATCAAATGCCAACCTAAAAAAGCCTAAATAAATACCAGCAGTTACATTCACATATTATTTCTTATTTCCGACATAAGTAAAAATTCATTTTTTTTTCCATTTGGAAGGACAAGAAGTATGAACAAACAGATAAAAAAAATCGATAAAGAGATACATATTCATAATTCATTTTGTATAATGCTTGGGCATTAGTGAGTTGCACGACTGCAGCTCGCATAATAAATAGTAAAATCAGAATACTAAGAAAACAAATCCAAAAATAACACAAAAAACCCAAAAACAAAAAAAGAGCTACAAAAATTTCTACGTCCACGTCGCGTCGTTAGCCCTGGGCAACGACAAAGGAAAGAATAATATAGATTAATGTACCTGCTGTTATTCATTTAGGCTTGCTTAGGTTGACAACACTGTTTCTGCGTAATGTTTCGATAGGGTGAGCAGGCCAGTAGCTGGACAGGGCCCAGCAGATGGACAAATCGTTGGTTAATCGTTAATATTGAAAGAACTAGAGTTTTAATCTACATTATTGTTTTTTTATTTTGTAGAAAAAACGTTTGTTGTTTTATAAAACATTAACATATTTATCGAAAAAAAAATTTTGTATGCGAAAAATGTATTTGTATGTACGATTTTTCGCCACCATGCACGAGTCACTTCATACGTGAAACGTCTGGCGACATTAGGCTACAGATAACCTCACTTTATTTGCGGCCTGGGCCCATAACGTATTGCACCGTTTTCTGCCAATGAAGACTCCATACGTTTTTAATTTTTATGAAATAAACTATATTTTAACAAAAAATAACTTAATCTAGGTACCTACTATAGCTAATAAGTCTAGCCAGACACCTGTCCATCTATTGGTTCGAAACTGTCCATCTGTTAGCCCTATTGTCCATCCACTGGTAATATAGGCTATGAGTAGAATTTTCATAATTTTATCCTTAAATACATTAATTTTTTTACTTGCAGTTATTTTTTACTTTAAATTTGTACATTTTTACGTGCAAAGCTTTTGATTTTTTTTTAATACAACAGATATTTCTAAGAAACACCTTGATGTAAACTTCGGAATTAGCTAAACTGTCCCGCTACTGGCCTGTTTACCCTACTCTGACCTAAGAATCGTGATTAGCGATATCAAAAACCCTTAGAAACATTAAAGTTAAAATTGTAAAAATTCCAGTATATGCCATACCGTTCGCGGCCTGGCTGGCTACTATAGTGGCCACCTAAGAATTTGGATACTTTACCGGCCATTTTGGTGGTATATATGCATAAATTTTAAGTAAATAAAATCCCCCAAAAAACTTCAAAAAAGTAAAAAAATTACGCCAAGTACATGAAATCACAAAAAAATAGAAGAAAATATACAATCCCCCCCAAAATAGAAGGAAATATACAATATAAAAAAATATGTGAAATCAAAATGAGCTGCAAGTACATAAAGGTGCTTTCCAACTGCGCTTAGGATGACACAACTACAAATACACAGCTAAAATGCTGTGTTCGTACATTCTATTACTCATATCGCGGACATTTTAATTAACCCATTAGAATAAAAGAATCCCATTTAAAAACATTGTTGTAAATTAATAGCTTTACAAAATTAATGATATACAAAAATTGCGCGAATTATAACAATGGTTATTTATATAATGATATTTTAATAGGAATAAATATTTTATTCAAAATACTTGGCGCTGCTCCCCGAATTGGTGTTGCTAAACTGAATAAATATGTATAAATTGCATTAATCTTTTCCTTTCTTTCTTGTGCGTGCGTTCGTGAATGTGTGTAGGTATACATTGTAAGGGAGCTGTTGCAAATTATTAATACTAAACCAATTAACATTTTTTCGGTTTCGCAGCGCCAAGTATTTTGAATAAAATATTTATTCCTATTAAAATATCATTATATAAATAACCATTGTTATAATTCGCGCAATTTTTGTATATCATTAATTTTGTAAAGCTATTAATTTACAACAATGTTTTTAAATGGGATTCTTTTATTCTAATGGGTTAATTAAAATGTCCGCGATATGAGTAATAGAATGTACGAACACAGCATTTTAGCTGTGTATTTGTAGTTGTGTCATCCTAAGCGCAGTTGGAAAGCACCTTTATGTACTTGCAGCTCATTTTGATTTCACATATTTTTTTATATTGTATATTTCCTTCTATTTTGGGGGGGATTGTATATTTTCTTCTATTTTTTTGTGATTTCATGTACTTGGCGTAATTTTTTTACTTTTTTGAAGTTTTTTGGGGGATCTCACTTCTTTTTACAAAGATAATTTGCATAGCGAATGACTTTAGATAATTTTTAAAATATTATATTTACTATTATTGGATAATTGGGATTGGTGGAATTGATTTATTTAAAAATTTGAATTTTCAGATATAAAGCAAGCATATGAATAAACTCATTTAATTAATATAATAATAATAATGCTATGTTTCAATAAATTTTTTTCTCTGATGTAGATCGCACTGCATCATCTTCTGCTTCGATTATCTGTAAATAAATATAAAAGCCACATTTTAGTTATATACCTTAATGTAGAACTTATAGAGTAGCCTTTTGCTCTAGTGAGTGTAGAGACTACATAATGTGTCCGAAGGAGGTGAGAACATATGGTAGAAAGTTTTGTTCAAGGATATTTAAAAAATGCTAATGGTAATTTAGCAAAAATGAATGAAGAGATTCAATATTTCTATTGGTGTTGGTTTAGTATATTTATTGGTGAATTGAAATATTGTTAATGGAAAACTAGTAAAATTAATGAATAGCGTAGAAACTACTGTGGATTTTATTAATTAAAGTATTACGAATGTCTTTCACAAAAGATTGAAAAGCATCAACGGAGATGTGTTTTCAGTGTAGTTTCTTTACTAATGTGACTTGCTTTACATTGCAAGCAGTCCACCATAATCTATTTTCTTAATAATTCTTAATGCTATGTCTTTAGACAAATTTTGTCGATTTACCTTATTTGACAAAGTTCCAGAAACTTGTGCGAAACAAGATGCTCTGTCTATCTATCTAATCTTCTCCGGACAACCTCCACGCCTGTGCATTCCCTTCATTTCTATCCATCCAAGCCTGTGCGTCCCCTTCAATTCTACTATCCAAGCCTGTGCGTCTCCTTCATTTTTATCGAAGTCCTGTGCGTCCCCTTCATTTCTATCTATAATATAATAAGCTTTACATAAAATATAAACTGGTATACAAATACAAATATCTGGCAATTTAAATTCAATGCAATTTTCTACTACAATATATTATTTTGTACAAGCATGGTACAAATTTCTATAAACTTATGCGAAAGAAGGTGCTTCTCTGTCGAACCTTCTCCGGACAACTTCCAAGTCTGCGACTCTACATAAGAAATCTATTAAATAAATTTGGCGACTTACCTTGTTAATTGAGACAATAATTCAGTCGCCTATGTAGTGTAAAAACTCGGGACATTTCAAATTTGGACAACTTACCTTATTTGACACTTGCAGGTTATGATGGAATGACACTTGGTAGGTTATAAAATTCAAAATAGTATACATAGGTATATATATATATATATACAATGACGGACGACGATCCCGGCCGAATAATCCCGAGAGTCGACGAACGAAACATACACTAGTTTTTTGGCTGCAGGTGTGCGTGTAACGCGTATACGTATTATGTCGACGAAAATTTTGACTGGAGAAGAAGAATCAGAAGAAAAATCTTATTTCTGACAGATCCATGACATGATATTACGATATCTCTGTCATGCGTGGACCGATTTTATTGAACTTGGTCTTATTCGAAAGCTTATATGTGGTTTACATAAGAAAAATACCATTAAATTTAGGAAATATTGCAGGCGTGATGAGATATTAATGAAATAAGTTTCAGGTTAGGTTGGATTAGCTTCGCGACGAGTAAATGATAGCAGTAGCGACAGTCGCCATATATAGGGTGTCTTTTCTGTACTTTCTTTCCTGTACTTGGCGTCGAGACGCTACCGCGTCTCTAGATTTACAATTTCAATGAAAAAATCCCGGCTCTCTAAAGGTTAAGAGGAGCTCATTAACCGGTTAACTGGCACGGTCATTTTCATTATTCGGGCCCAAACTGGTACCATCGAAAAATTAAGTGAATCACACAAAACTTGGTATACAGGGGTTTTTTGAGTCGCTGAACCGATTCCGGGGGTAATTTTTTTCATCTGACACCCCCAACCCCTAAAAAAATAGAATTTAGAGGTGAGTTTGTCAATTGGCGGCCATTTTGGTTCGCGATTTTGAGTCTGCTATATTGAAATTTAAAATTCCAATGCCAAATTCAGATTCAGCGACCCCAAAAACCCCTATATACAATTTTTCTATATCCCGATAGTATTTTAATGTTTGTCAGCCAATTTGGTTCGGCCATTTTGAGTCTGCCATATTGAATTTTACAATGCCGATTCAGCGACCCCAAAAACTATTACACACCATGTTTCATTCAAATCGTTTGAAAAACAAAAAAGTTATTCCATTTGATCATATATGATACATTGACAGAATTGGCCAGATTTTTGTTTGATCATATATAATACATTGACAGTTAACCGGTTAAGTAGAGCCCTCGGGGAAGCCGCAGTGGGGGAATCGGTTAGGCGGCTGGCCAGCGCGCGGAAGGCCCGGGTTCGAGTCCCGGCAGAGCGGCTTTCCTGTTTCCGTCTCCTACATAAGCAAGGACCTATTAGTCGCGTACCAGATACGTAGGGGAGACCGGGGCTGGTTGACTAATTTTTTACATTTCTAATTTTTATAAATAGAGCATTAGTATTTTATTGACTTACAGCATACCAAAAGTTTCCAAATTTCATTAGATATACAGGCATAATTTTGAAAATCGTTTTAATTGAGTCTAGGTTGTAGTTTTAATTGAATTTAGAGTAGTGAGACGAATAAGTCAACAGACCCCGGCTACGGGGTTAGTTGACAAATATGATCGGGTCAGGTGACTTGACATTTACTTTTCAGTTTTAACCCTTTGCCTGCGAAAGGTGTATATATACGCTGTCACAGTACATCAATATAATGTGTAAAACGTATATATACGCTGCCAATTTCATCAATATATGTAGTATACGAAACGCGTACATATGTATACTACCACCAATCAACTTTTTTATTATTTTTTTTTACCCCTTCACAGTGTTATTTTTTTTTATTAATTATCATGGTCTAAGATACTGTAATTATTTTGTACTGGTCTGTTATGGTCTATTCGGAAGGCCTGAGAGTTTGAAGGGAGGATAGGTTGTAAAACTAGTAGGGGTGAGTTTGGAAGGATTTGCGGTGGGGGAAGTGGACTTGAGCAGCTAAACTCTTTGCCTCGACTGCATCTTCAAGATAAAAAATGCAATTATTAGTAGTATTCCTATGCTTAGTCAAGTAACCCCGTCCGACATTGTTAACATGTTAAGGGTCGTACGTACAAAATCTCCACGCACCAGATAAAATAAAATACCGTAAATTATAGTCAAGGTATCACGTTTCCACAAAATATTCATGAAATAACATCAAGCAGTACTTAGTGGATAAAAATTCATAAATAGTCGAAACGAAAATATTTACTTCCAGCCGACCTTTTTAGATTTTTCATTCTCACTGAGAGAACACGCAAGTTTTTGTCACGGCGACATATTAAATGGCAAGCTGGTCATTCATATGTATGCTCCAATATTGCGAATCGCAGCATAATTTATTCCATAATACAAGAATTAAAGGGAATTAGTCAACTAACTACGTTAGTCAACTAGCCCCGGTCTCCCCTAAATATTTTTCTATAAATATTTTTTGGTCTATTTCGATTATTTAACGTCGATATTATTGATTGATTCGTTCTTATGAATCAAATGACATTTAAGAATATGGTGTAATAGTATTTATTATTCCAATATATGTATAAGTAGAATAGTCAGTCAAATTGCTACATGTGTCGATAAGGACTAGTTGTTACCATGACTTGGAGCACGTTGTTACCGTAACAACTTGCCCCACTGCAAATGTATAAATTGTTCCTGCTGTGCTTTAAGATGCGAACATATGAATGAAACGCGGAAGGGGGCACCATTTCCATCGAAGTTATGCATAAAGATAAAAACTGTCACTAGAGAATTCAGTAACTGCCACTTGACTGTATCGGGAGTGATTAAAAAACTACAATATGGACAAGAAGCCACTGTAGACTACAAATACAAATCTCAATAAACAGGTACCCACAAACCGTTGAATGTAAGACTGATTTGTAGATTTTAGGGATATACAGTAGTCCCCGGATTATTGACATGCTTTTTTCCCCGGATCATCGGGACAGACCTATCCACCCCACAGTTTTGCTTCCTCGGTGCAAGCGAGGGCCTTCGGTCCCAGGTAGACCGCCCGTTGACTGCCGAGAGCAATAAAACCGCTGGGCCAGGTAAAATACCCAGTAAAGAAAAATAAAATGTTCATGTTTTTGATAAAAGTTCATGAAAGTATTGCCAATGGATTTTTTAGGATTTCCCAATGAAAATGAGTTCAAATATCGAGAAATTCGGTCCATTTTTAGTGAACGTCACTACATTACACACTATGTAATAATGCAGAAGAGAATTTAAAGAGAATATCGACGACTTCACCAAATTGTAAAGTGTTTCCTAAAGATTGCTTAAATGCAGCCTTCAGGAGAAATTGCCTGGATGTTTAGTACCTATTGGATTTGGCAGTAACCAGTTCCTTTGAGTTGAAATTGTTTTATTTTTTATTATAATAGTATCGTGTATATTCTGTTATTTGAACTAAGGTGATCATTTACACATAATAGAGGGTCACAGGTGCGGAACAGACCATTCGCATGACACGGGGGGAAATTCTGCGTGCTCCTCATAACGCTTATCCCAGTCAGAAAGTCAAAACAGACTAATAACAGAATTGTACCATATAAAGTAATCCTACGCTCCAAATATAAACGAAAGTACTAAAGACGTCCTAAACGTAAAGAGGTTCACTCTCTTGGGCAGGTATTTGGTAAACTGGATAAATATTACACTCCATCCGTAAATGTAGACATTCGCTTTAACGATTCTGTAGGGTGCACATCTAAAATCAGTAAGGCGGTCTGTGTGTATTTTCAAAAAGTGAACTGTTTGTGAAATACGGCGAGTGAATCAGTATTTCTCAGCACTGCAAAGAATCTTGAGAACTGTGTGTGACAGTGATAGCGTACGATGTCAGCTACAGCAACGGCTCGAGGTCCTGCAGAAGATCGGGGATGGTGTTTCATTGAAGCAGTTATGCAAAGACTATGGCATTAATCTTACAACGATCTATCGATTGAAAAGTAATTCAGCACAGGTACACCAACGCGCGGACACGTGGAACGACCCAAAACGGAAAGTGTCGCAATCTTCAGCAGCTGTCAAGATAGAAAATCGTTTGTACACGTGGTTTTTAGAGCGGCGGGCCCTGGACGATCGAATCAGTGATGCAATCGTAATGGAAAAAGCTAAACAACTCCATGAGGAATATGGTGGTCCTTCGGCATTTGCATGCTCCAAAGGCTGGTTATGGCGGTTCAAAAATCGCCATGGCATCCGTTTGATCACTCTACATGGTGAGAGTGCTGATGCTAACAGAGCGGGAGCGGAGGAATTCACCGAATATTTTGTGCGTCGCTTAGAAGAGGAGGACATAGAGCTGGACACTGTATACAACATGGACGAAACGGGCCTCATGTGGAAAGCTCTTCCTCAAAAGACATTGGTGCATAGAACGGAAGGGAGAGTTTTCGGGAAGAAAGTCAAGAAAGATCGTGTGACAGTGGGGTTTTGCGCAAATGCGACGGGAACGCATAAACTTCTCCCGCTTTTCGTCCATAAATATGAGAGGCCGAGGGCTCGGAAGTATTGCCGCAACCAATTGCCAGTCACCTACATGGCGCAGAAAAACGCTTGGATGGACGGAAAAATGTTTCTAGAGTGGTTCAAAAACTATTTCAAGCCAGCTGTTCGACAAAATCAATTACAAAACTGTACCAGTGGGAAGGTATTGCTCCTAGTTGATAATTTTCCGGCCCACAAAATACCAAATGATATTCAATTGATGGATCAAAATTTTGAAATAGTTTTCCTTCCCCTGAACTCTACGTCGATTCTGCAACCTATGGACCAAGGTATTATCACCAAATTCAAAACATCTTTTCGACATCGTATGATACGGCGAATACTAGAATATCCTCGCGGGGTAACGGACTTTTATCTACATAATAATGTGAAGATTTGCGTGGATCTCGTGGAGGAATCATGGGAGCAGGTCACAGCGGCTAACATTCACAATGCCTGGCGAAAATTATTAGGCAATAAATCCGACGAACTCGTACCACAAATACAACAGCAACAGCAAAGGTCCGATTTCTGTGATACTACTGCTATGCAAGAAACAATGGAAATACTTGCTGGGAAGCCCGTTTCGCAAGAAGAAGTGCAGGACTGGTTAGCGGTATGCGAAGAAAACGAAACTGCTGCGGAAGAACTACAAATCGAGGAGAATGAAGAACGTCCCCAAGAAAATGCCACACCTGATCTTGACGATGTCGAAATAGATCGTACGTTCCAGAACCTCGTACTGTGGTCAGAAACGCAACCACATTTTGTAAAAGTGCACGTCAATGACCTGAAGAATTATTACGATCAGGGACGAAAATGAAGTTGACACACAACGAATACATATGTACATACATACAAACACAACAAGAATCTACGTTAATAATACCAAAACGTATGTATCTAATCGTTTTTAAAATGTATGATATTCCAATCTTTCTCACCAAAAATCCTTCTCACAAACATTATTTTTATGCAAAATGAAGCTATTTTCAAAATTCCAACCCAACCGGATTAGACCGGTTTTCGGAAGTTTCGCCAAAATAACAAAACAATACTTAATTTATTTACATGGAGCATATATTATTTATCATAAATAGGATAATAATAAGATGACAATTTGAGGCCTTAAATATTTTGATCCAAATGATTTGATGTAATTACATTCGAACATTTATTTCGAAATAGAAAATTACATATTGGCTAAATAAATATTGTGTATTGCTGTTCGCCCTAATTAGATTTGATGGGCATTTAACAGCTGTAACGTCCCACAGGGACTCGAACCATTGAAATACCGACCGTCGATAAAGTAGAACAACACTACATTACCATACAGCCAACCTATGTTACCGCACACAAGCATTGTACATACTTTTATATATTAATTTCAAACCAAACATAAATTAATGAAACAAATATTATAGGAACATTAGAAATAATTAATTATAAATACTGACCAAAGCACAAAACAAAATATTATGTAATAAGCAAGAAAACTGTAAAATAACGAAAACCGACACACTGCGCATGCGCCAACCCGCCAATTCTCTGGTATATAAGGAGGCGCACGCAGCACTCAGCGCGCTCATTCGAATAGAGATACGTTCTTGCGACCGATGAATGCTAGTTCCTAGAGGCAGCTTACGTACTATCCAGTAGAATTTCAGCACGCTCCGGAGACGGCAGCGACTGGTTCTCAGTGTACAAAGGTACTGGGTGCTCCTTTTTGGATCTTTCATTTAAAGGTTGAGAACTTTGTCTTCACGAAGGTTTCAAGCGTTGCTCCTACTAGTAGGCAGCAGCTTAGCCGTTAGTGAAGGCGAAGTCTATAGAACAGTAGAGTAAGAATTCTGCCACGAGTATCGGGAACCGCTCCGGAAACGGCAGCGGCCGCTCTCACAGCAGAATCGTAGAACATAAAACTCTGTCACAAGTTTCGGGAACCGCTCCGGAAACGGCAGCGGCCGAACTTACGGCAGTAGCACATACATCCAGTTTTTGCAGCGTATTAGAATTAATTAGTATATATATATAAAACATAAAAAACACAAAAAACACAAAATATATAATCGTAGTTGTAAGCAGTATTGTTGTTATTAGAAATAAGTGTTGTTTAATAAAGCCATAGTTAAGTTTTAAGTTGGATTTTACTCCTTTACTCTAAGAACGAACCCCCCACCTATCCTATTCTCGGCGGACGCCGCTCTCCGCTCGAGAACCTGTCAGCATTCAGTCGTCCCCGGACAACCGAACGTTACAGGTTGGATATATTTTTGGTGACAGCGGTGGGATATTTCGTTGAGAAGAATATTTTCGCGTAGTAAAATCACTTCAAAAGTGAGTATTTTCTTAGAAAATTTTTCTTAAATTTAGTAGAGACTTAAAACTTCACAATGCCTGACACACTTGGAGAAAAAATGGCTAATTTAGCAATCACAATGGAGACTCAAAGAGATCCCGAAAATACTCCAGAAACTTCAGAAACATCAGAAATTGAAAATATTCCGGGAACTTCAAATCCACAAATCAATATGAATACAGCCACGAATACATATCCTCATTTACCACACATTAGTCTACGCGACACAGCCGACACAGTACCTTCTTTCGATGGTAGAAATATACCGTTACACCAATTTACTAAAAGTTGTCGACATGCACGACGCATGGTAAATCCTAACGCGGAATACGGATTAGTACAACTCATAAAAAATAAGCTGTACGGACAAGCTTCGAGAGTAGTTTTAAGCGGAGAGTATAACACAATCAACGATCTTATATCTGTATTAACCTCACGTTTCGCCCCGTTACACACATCAATTCAGTTATACGGCGAACTATCAAAAATCGCACAATTACCAAACGAAACAACGGTAGATTATGGCAGCCGCGTATCTAATCTACTTCTACAAATTAGACATTGTAATACAGTAGAAGTGCCTGCACACGAGGCTCAATTTAACATAAATGCAGAACTAAATGCTGTTAAAGCTTTTCTAACGGGTTTAAGGATCGAAATATATAATAGAATACACGAATGCACCTTCAGCAGTCTTGATCTCGTTATTAATAAAGCTATCAAAGCAGAAGCTGAATACAATGAATATCAGATAAGAACAAAGATGGCCACCGGAATAACACAAAATAATCAATGTATAAACTGCCTCGGATATGGCCATGACGTCACCAACTGCAGTAGTCAGCAAGTCTCACGCACCGACTGGCGACAAAAAAATTGTCAACATTGTAAAAAAATAGGACACACCATACAAGAATGTAGGAGCCTTAATAAAAACCAAAATGACACATTCTGTGACTTTTGCCGAAAGCCAGGGCATATGACACAAGATTGTAAAAGTCGAAGCTACAATGGAAGACCCAACGAATATTGTAGCAGCTGCCGAAGAACGGGTCACATGACGCAAGATTGCAGGAGCCAAGCTACCAGAGCCCCACAGTCCAACGAATATTGCAGCAACTGCCGAAGAACAGGTCACACGACGCAAGATTGTAGAAGTCAGAGTTACACGACCAGAACTCCTCAATCTAATATATACTGCGATTATTGTCGGAGACCGGGTCATACGATACAAGAATGCAGAAACCGAGCATATAATAGCATATCCTGTGAATACTGCAAATTCCGAGGCCATACAATAGACCAATGCAGAAAAAAGATGTATTTTGATAGGAAAGAAAAAGAAGAGGCACAACCCCGTATGGTACGTAGACAGGCCATACTCAGACTCAAAACAGAACAAATAAGGAAACCACCTAGCATCCTTCTTTCTGATATAGGGTTTAATGGAGGACAGGCCACACTAATGATTGACACAGGATCAGACCTAAACGTAATCAAAAGATGTGCTGTTTCTCCCGACATTCCAATCTTCACGGATACCCTTTTTGACCTCAATGGCATCACAGATGGTCTACTTAACACCATAGGATATATCAAAATAGGAATTTTAAGCACAGAAGTTATTATCCACGTCGTAAATGACCTTCCTATCAAACAGGATGGAATATTAGGAACAGACTTCTTTCAAACCAACGGAGCAACTATTGACTACATGAGATCAGCAATAACCATTGGACCAGAAACCGTTCCATTCATCGATCCCGAAATGGTCACAATACCAGCCAGAACAAGAAGTCAAATATATGTACGGGTTCTTAACACACAAACCAGCACGGGATATATTCCTAAAATTAATATTCACCCTAATCTACATATGGGAAACGCAATCGTGTCAAATAATAACGGCATGGCATGTCTATTTGCAATAAATACATCCACAAAAGACATTAAAATTCCTGTACCATCAGTTGAATTAGAACCATTTATAGAAGTACCCATAAGGGAAGAAGACGCAGAAAAATATATAAAAACCAACAGAACTCACCAATTATTACAATTATTAAGGCTAGATCATTTAAATTCAGAAGAACGAGCCAGTGTTGAAGAACTGATAAAAGAACACGCAGATAGATTTCACCTTCCGGGAGAAAAATTAGAAGCAACAAATAAAGCTTACCACAGAATAATAACAGAAAATGATGTCCCCGTCTTCACAAAACAATATCGATATCCTCAAACATTTAAAGAAGAAGTAAGGAAACAGACCAAAGAACTATTAGAGAAAGGAATAATACAACCTTCCCTATCTCCTTACAACTCACCTATATGGATAGTATTAAAAAAAGAAGATTCTGAAGGAATTAGAAAACCAAGAATAGTAATCGACTTCAGAAAGTTAAATGAAAAAACAATTGGAGACGCTTATCCTTTACCAAACATAACTGACATATTAGATCAGTTGGGAAGCGCAAAATATTTTTCTGTGTTCGATCTTGCATCTGGGTTTCATCAAATTCCCATGCATCCAGACGATCGCCATAAAACAGCCTTTTCTACAGTATACGGACATTATGAATTTAATAGAATGCCATTTGGACTCAAAAACGCACCAGCAACCTTCCAAAGGCTTATGGATCAAGTTCTAACCGGACTTCAAGGAGTAGAGCTCTTCGTGTATTTAGACGATATAGTCATATATGCTAGCTCTCTGAAGGAACATGCAACCAAATTTAAGCGACTAATGGACAGATTAAGAGAAGCAGATCTTCACCTTCAACCCGATAAGTGTGAATTTTTGAAGAAAGAAGCTACATATTTAGGACACATAATAGGAGAATACGGAGTTAAACCTGATCCACGGAAAATAGTAGCAGTTAAAGAATTCCCAACACCAACAACCGTCAAGAATGTAAAACAGTTCTTAGGACTGAGTGGATACTACAGAAGATTTATAAAAGATTTTTCAAAAATTGCAAGACCACTTTCTAATCTCACCAAGAAGGATTATAAATTTGAATGGACAGACAAACAACAAAGGGCATTCGAAACTTTAAGAGAAGCTCTCTGCAAGGAACCTATACTACAGTATCCAGACTTTGAAAAAACGTTCAACATAACGACAGACGCCTCAGGTATTGCTGTAGGTGCAGTTCTTAGTCAGGGAGAAGTAGGAAAAGACTTACCGGTAGCTTACGCATCTAGAGTTCTAAATGACGCAGAAACTCGTTACTCACCGACAGAACGGGAACTTTTAGCAATATTATACGCAGTATTCCATTTTAGACCTTATATTTATGGTAGAAAATTCTATCTTATAACAGATCATAAACCGTTAGAATGGCTACAAACTCTTTCAAACCCAACGTCACGATTAATGCGATGGAAATTAAAACTTGCGGAATACGATTACAAAATTCTGTATAAACCGGGAAAATATAATACGAACGCGGATGCTTTATCCAGAAATCCAATAGCATTACCGTTAAACGCAAAGCGAGCACATTCAGAAACAAACTCACACGAGAATAAAAAACAAAAACAGTTTCATCAACATAACACGCGACAAAGAGAAACAACCGCCTCGACCTCAGGAAACCCAGCTCCACATAAACAGCATAAACTTAGTTCGACAGATTCCGACTCTTCATACGACGAAAGTGATGCAGTAGGAACAAAACGACAACAGTTAAAAAGAAAGATAAAAAGAAATACTTCATCATCACAACCAGAAACAAAAAAACAAAGTATAGAAATTCCTCAAATACATACACCTATAGAAACGTATATACCCCCCCAAATTACAGTACCTGTTGAAGTACATATACCCCCCCAAATTTCGGTACCTATAACTCCTCAAGAAAGAATAATACCTCAAGAACTAGTACAAGACAACACACAAGCAATAAAAAAGACTTATATCAAGAAACCTCAAGAGGACTTAATAGAAGAAATAGATGAGACAACTATAATACCAAGACACAATTATAAAGACCCTCCCAAAATCAATGCAGAGTCAAGCACAGACAAAAGTACTCACCATACACCTAAAAAGAAGAAACAAAAATTAAAATCTAGCACAGATACAGCTCCCATAACTCCCATTAAAATTAAACAGGGAAAAATACTTACTCCTCATTCACCACCTCTCTCCCCGTTTTTATCTCTCCCACCATTATCCCTCCCACCATTGACTCCCCTGCCATTAGCTATGCCACCCACACCACCTCCACAACACACCACAGGCAAACCAAGACTAACATCCAACGTACCTGTCAAAAAACAAAATATTGAAGTGGAAGACCATTTATGGATGGGAAAGGATTACATAGTAACATTTATAAACACAGAAGGCAAACCAATAGGACAAAATGGAGAAAAATTATATAAAGAAAGAAATATAAGAGCTCACAAACTTCCATTTCCATTAAATATCGGAGAATCAGTAACAATAAGAAGTGGAAAACGAACAATCGTTGGACTTGTAACACCAAATTACCCAACAGAAGAAAATTTATACTCATTATTAAAAACACTTTACACATACCTGATACTTAAACAAGCCACAAAAGTATATATAGCAGGAGAAGAAAATAAAATCTCGCTTAGACAATTACGAAAATTGATAGAACTAATATTCATAAATGAAGAAATTCAGTTCATTTTTTGCAAAGGAACTCTTATAACTCCTTCCATACAAGATAGACAACAAATTATCAAAGAAATCCATGAAACACCTATAGGAGGACATAAAGGAATTACTAAAACATATCATCGAATAAGAAGCATATATTATTGGAAAAACATGAAATACGAAATAGCACAATTCGTCAAGACATGTCTAGAATGTCAAAAAACCAAATTAGTAAGAGTAAAAAATAAGGAACCTATGGTATTAACAGATACACCATTAGATGCATTTGATAAAATATCTATGGACATAGTAGGACCATTACCTTTCACAAAAAATGGAAACAGCTATATACTTACAATTCAGGACAATTTAACTAAATATTCACTTGCAATTCCATTAGCAAACATCACTGCAAAAGATATAGCCAAAGCATTCACAGAACATTTTATCTGCAAATACGGAAGTCCTAAAGCAATTCTAACTGATCAAGGGCCAAATTTTATGAGTTCCCTTATGAAGAAATTAGCCAGGACATTCCAGATCAAACAATATCGAACCACAGCATACCATCCTCAATCCAATGGATCACTAGAAAGGAGTCATCATGTTCTTATCGAATATTTAAGACATTATGTATCAAAGGAAAGACAATGGGACCAATGGTTACCTCAAGCAATGTTCTCGTACAATACAAGCACTCATGAAGGCACGAAATTTACGCCTCACGAACTTGTCTACGGCAAAAAAGCACGTCTTCCTTCAAGTATGCCCCCAACAGATAATATCAAGACATATCCAGACTATGTCGACGAATTAATACACAAACTACACCACATCCGACAAATGGCGCGAAATAATTTAGAAGAATCAAAAGTTCGACAAAAACATTACTACGACCGGAAGATACAACCTCAAACATATGAAGCAGGAGATTGGGTTTGGTTATTAAACCCAAGGCGCGAAAAACTAGGACCCGAATATAGCGGACCATACCAAGTTACTGAAGTCATAGGGAATAGCAATTTGAAGATAGCAATAACTTTGAAACAAACCAGAGTTGTGCATATGAACAGAGTGAAAAAAGCACATTTACCGGAAGAGATTGCAGAGGGCGCCACGGTAAATACTGTCCAGGCGACTATATAAGAAGAAACAAATTGAAGACTTCTTCATTCCAAACCAAAGTAGCAAGCGACTAACAACATGGAAAGACTTGTGTGCTTCACGCAAATGTTCAATGAAAATGTATATTATTACCAAGAAAAATGGGTACTTTGTGAAAATTGTACACGAGGGTATAAACATCAAGGAAAGGCACATGAGCATTTATTAACATTAAAGGATAAAAAAAGATATGAATACTGTCTCTTTTGCCGTAAAGTATTATATAAAGAAAAGAAAGCAATTAATTGCACCTTATGCATCTTACAAATGTACCTAACAACACCAATATCCATAAATAACATGGAACTAGGATACGTTTATCCTATTGTCAAAGAAAGGATTTTAAAAAGTCTATAAATTTGTACGTATATCTAATAACTTATAAATATTATAATACCTTAAAAAACACAAGAAAATCAATTACATTAGTCGGGCGAAACAAAAATGAAATTAACTATACAAAGTTGCAACCCTGCATAGGAGTCTATATAAGGAATGGAGAACGAAGGATTCCATCATTCTTACAAAGTATTCAGAAGTAAGACACACAAAATTTTTTTTTAAAATGGAAACATATACTTGCTTGCGAAAGTATCACGAGGAGGAAATATATTATTATAAAAAAGGACTCGTGTGCACCCGGTGCACAGAAAAGGTGAAGATTACAGACCACAAACCATTGGAACACCACCTAATTGCACTGAAAAATTTGATTCGATGGCGACGGTGCCAAATATGTAAACGGACGATGTTTACTGCGAGGCCAGCAACAGATTGCAATCTTTGCAATACGGAAACACCGTAAACCATTCTTTTTATACTTTCATTCATTACACGTCACAGATACACACTACATACACACACACAATGTAATAAATACTTACACCTAGTTTTAAGCATTTATGTATTTTTTCTTCTCATTCATATTTAATAAAATCTCTAATATTTTTATATAAAAACCTATAATCTCTTAAAAACCTAACAAATAATCCGTCCTAACCTATTAATAATTCCTAATAACCTGTCAATAAGGTAACCTAAAAAGTAGCATAAAAAGCGTATCACTATATAGCTGCATATAAGGTTGCAAATAAAAAGTTCTTGTAAAATCCGCTAGAGGACGCCACTATAGGAGGCCCTAACGTTCTCGTTCAAACTCGCGCATGCGCCATGATTATTCATACATTGTCAAAATGCCGAAACGTTCAGGCAAACGCCACACTAAGGCAAAAAAGAATTCAGACAAGTTAGAAGAGATTTTTAAGGAGATGATTGACATCCCTCCGTTAATCAGCCCACTCCCTGGAACACCCGAAAAAACGGTAAAAGTACCTTAAAAGACTTTCATTCCTCCAAAAACTAAACTCAAAACTTTCAACTTAAGACGCCAATTCACACTCCGCCAACCACACCACCGGATACCTTACCACTAACGCCGGAATTCCCGAAGACCCCAGACTTCAAAATCCCAAAGAAGCCAGACTTTAGCTTCAAAGTCCCGGAATCACCAGCACCAAAATGGCCAAAATTATTTAAAGTCGACATCCCGGATCCAGATTGGGAAACATACAGGACCTTACAAAAAACCGACCCACGAAAACAAGCATGGCGACTTCTGGCACTGTTTGGAACAGGAGCAGCCAAACCATATAAACCTAAATAAATAAATATTCATAAACGTATAATATGAGTCGTCTATTCCGTATCGCACCTCATACAAATCTCTCGAGGACGAGAGATCCCCAGGGGGGGAGGTGTAACGTCCCACAGGGACTCGAACCATTGAAATACCGACCGTCGATAAAGTAGAACAACACTACATTACCATACAGCCAACCTATGTTACCGCACACAAGCATTGTACATACTTTTATATATTAATTTCAAACCAAACATAAATTAATGAAACAAATATTATAGGAACATTAGAAATAATTAATTATAAATACTGACCAAAGCACAAAACAAAATATTATGTAATAAGCAAGAAAACTGTAAAATAACGAAAACCGACACACTGCGCATGCGCCAACCCGCCAATTCTCTGGTATATAAGGAGGCGCACGCAGCACTCAGCGCGCTCATTCGAATAGAGATACGTTCTTGCGACCGATGAATGCTAGTTCCTAGAGGCAGCTTACGTACTATCCAGTAGAATTTCAGCACGCTCCGGAGACGGCAGCGACTGGTTCTCAGTGTACAAAGGTACTGGGTGCTCCTTTTTGGATCTTTCATTTAAAGGTTGAGAACTTTGTCTTCACGAAGGTTTCAAGCGTTGCTCCTACTAGTAGGCAGCAGCTTAGCCGTTAGTGAAGGCGAAGTCTATAGAACAGTAGAGTAAGAATTCTGCCACGAGTATCGGGAACCGCTCCGGAAACGGCAGCGGCCGCTCTCACAGCAGAATCGTAGAACATAAAACTCTGTCACAAGTTTCGGGAACCGCTCCGGAAACGGCAGCGGCCGAACTTACGGCAGTAGCACATACATCCAGTTTTTGCAGCGTATTAGAATTAATTAGTATATATATATAAAACATAAAAAACACAAAAAACACAAAATATATAATCGTAGTTGTAAGCAGTATTGTTGTTATTAGAAATAAGTGTTGTTTAATAAAGCCATAGTTAAGTTTTAAGTTGGATTTTACTCCTTTACTCTAAGAACGAACCCCCCACCTATCCTATTCTCGGCGGACGCCGCTCTCCGCTCGAGAACCTGTCAGCATTCAGTCGTCCCCGGACAACCGAACGTTACACAGCGCTAACAGTATTCCCCACACGGACAATGAGAAAAACAGAAATATAAGTTACAAAAGTTGAAGTTGAAGCTGAAGTTGAAATATCACTATATAAGTATGAATTTGCACTGATGTTGTCCACCTCTTTTTGTTACCAGCTTGAAGCACTTTTCTTAGTCATTGCGGTACATGCTTGTGGTAAAAGAGCATCAAAAGATTTAAGGCCACCGACTGCAGACAATTGAGTAATATAAATTGTCATTTTATTATTATCCTATTTATGATAAATAATATAGTATGTATAAATAAATTAAGTCTTAAGGTGTAAATAAATTAAGTCTTGTTTTTGTCATTTTTGTTCGCTTTTTAAGCAGTCATGTTTTTTATATTTTGTGGATCTATTTATTTCCTACTTTTTAGTTGCATTAGCGCTTGTCCGTTCGGTACCGTGTGCCCTCACAATTGTGCCCGTTCGGTTAAGTCAGAGTTCGAAGGCATTCGGTTGCACTGATGGAAGGGGAAACACCTACGGCAGCGGCGGTATATGTGTGCGTGCTAATTCTGTGACGTAAACCAACCGATGCCACCCCCACGCCAAGTCAAGTCACGCACGCATATACCGCCACTACCGTAGGTATCCCCCTCCACTACCAGAGATGGGCAGAAAATTATTTGAAATAAAGAATTTAGTTCGTCTAAAAGACGAAAATTTTATTCGAGACTCATGAATAAGACTAACCCGAGTCAATTTATAATCGTAGCGCTTATGATTGAAATGAAGGGGATTCAATCGTCAGCCATGATTGAACTACTTCCATCATGCGGATTCAATCGTCGGGCATGATTGAATACTTCCATCATGGGGATTCAATCGTCGGCCATGATTCAATTCTTCAATCATGGGGGATTCAATCGTCGGTCATGATTGAATGAACAGCGTTCTCGAATTCAATCGTATTTTAGACGAGACTCGCGAGAGCCTTTGATCGATGCCGCGCGAGGCCCGAGCCAAGCGACATTGTATCGTTCAGCCGTCTAAACTGGCGTCTAGAGTTACTCGGCGATTTGTCATCGATTATACGGAAAGTGAATATATTTATTCTTTACCGTATCAATATGAAAGTGATATCAATGGATTCCTTGCATTCTCCCGATTAAACGAACAGAAAATAATTTAAATCGGACTACTTTTAATGAAACAGGCTTGAACTATTTCAATCATGGACGCTTCGATTAAAAATTGACTCGAGTTATTCTTATTCATGACGAACATATTCCTAAAATATTATAGCTGAATTCGAAACTTTGGCAACGTGGTGAGCTATGAAAGGTAGCGCGCGACCGGGCGCGCAGGCATGAATCGAAGCCCTCAACGCTTGTACCGAAGGTCCACCTTTTTGAATTGAAAAACCTCCAGAGTTACCAATGACCTGGCTATCTGTACCGTCCCCTTCTGTGCTAAATGGGCCCCTCCAAGTGTTATAGCTGGTGTGATTCAGTGCATCGTAGACTCTGGAGTAAAACAGAAGTGAATATTTAAACGCGTTTTACTCGAAACGACATCTTTTGGCGCGCCGATCACGATATCGCAAAAACTACTCAACCAAACGACTTAAAACTTAACATATACATTCAGTGCGTGTTCTGTTAGGACCTGAACTAGAATTAAGTCATTATATGAAAAATTCGAATTTCGCAGGTCAAAAAACTGACCACTTTTTTGCCGCGAAATGAAAACTTTTCTTTAAAGTGCTGCCATTTTTTTATTTGCTGATTTTCTATTGTCGTTCTAGTTGGAACCCTAGCTACGTTCATATAGATTAAGAAAATAATTGCGTTACTTGGTTCCAATAACCATGACAGCCGGGATCGTGATCGCCAGCAGCAGACGTTTATTTGCGAGCTTCTCATTATAATCCTTGTTACGTAGCCCCTTCAGGTCTATCCCGTGCTCGCTGTCCTCGCGTCACTTTCTTCTGTAAAGACGATTCAGCGGAATCGCCTCGCGCGTGTCAATCGCGTTGCGCTTAGCCCGTGGCAACGACCGTAGGGACAACGACCGCGCTCGGCCCGGGCCACGGATATTTCGCAAGCATCGAAGAATTAATGAAGCAATCGACAGCTGCCGACAGGGCAGTTTCCCCCATTCCTGGGGACTGTCCGAGGTTCGGCCCGCGATCGCAAACCGCGGAAGGAGCATTCTTATTCGGGAACTCGATTTAGGAAGTCAGGACGGGCCAGGGAGCCGTCAAGAAGCCGCGACCACGTACAGCGTCTAGTCCGCGAAATACGAACGGCCGTCAATAAACCGCGCAAGGGTAACTCCATCCGACATACCGCGAACGGCCTAGCCGGGAGAGCCCTTGTGCGTCACTCGTGTCCGGCGTAGGAACGCGTAGAGTAAGAGACGATTAGAGACAGTGCGATTCGACGGTCTTCAGGTGACCGACTTCCGAGTGCTATCCGAGAGCACGGCGAGCGACCACGACCTACGCCAGGTTGACCGACTGACAGAGCGTACAAAGCGATAAACGGCAAGCGTGCCGAAATCCGAGCCCACTACGATAACAGGGACGGAGCGACGTCCCTAGGGTATGTTCTCATATTATTTTGTCTTTCTTCTGAATATACTTTACTATGTTATTTCCTCAAACTCCGAGTCACCATTGATTTAATCCCCTTTTCTCCTTATCCTCCCACGGTAAGTTTAGTCAAGGCGTGCTTTAGCACCTTAAAAGAGTAAGAACCCTGCGGGTCACCCTAGCCGCTCAGTGCGATTCGCCAAAAGTCCCTTCAGGACGTAACAACTGGTGTCAGAAGTGGGATTTGATTTTTTTTTTAATCATTTCCTTTTAGAAATTTACTATCTGCTCATAACTTGACTACACTTCCCATTACATTACAATGACGGGTGGTATTTTGAGATCACCCCCCGCACAAAGTTTTTCTGATTCACAATCCATGGCTAACGCCCCTCCTATTGCACCTCCTCCTTTGCCGCCGACTACGAGCGGACGACCTTCCCTTGGATATCGGACGAACGACCTAGAAATGTCTGTATTAGACGTATGGCGTTCTCGAGAAGATGAGGAGAGAGTGTATAGGGCGCTAGACAGTATTCCGCGTTTCGACCCAGATTTTGTAACCTTGGAGGACTTCGCTGCCTCAATACAGAGAGCTTCAAAGCGAGTACCGCCGGGTCAGGAAGAAAATTTTTTAACCGAATTAATATATAAATTAAAAGATCCTATTAGATATTATGTCGAAGGGAAAAACTGTCAAAGCGTGGCCGATCTGCTCTCCCTTCTAAGAGTCCGATATTCCCCCTGCCGCGGTTATGAGGAGCTCCGGCTGGAACTCGAACGTATAAGCATGTTTCCCCGCGAGCGTCTAATAGACTTTATCCACCGCGTGGGCCGCCTGTACAGACAGGTAATTGTAAGAGCGAAAGAATTGATCGGAGAAAATGTCGAGAGGACTATTAAAGACGTGGACCGATTGTCCCGGACCTCATTTATCACCGCGTTACCCCAAAGAATTTCGACCAAAGTAGCACTATCAAATCCCGAATCATTAGACGACGCGTTTGATTTAGCGTTGCACATTCAAAGACGAGAACAAGAATTGTCCGGTTTGCCACGTGAGGACGCGTATGGGTACACGCCGAACGCGCGTCCCCCGTCGCCGTATGACCCCCAGCGTAAATGGACCGAATGGAGACAGCCGCGCGAAGATGACTCGTACAATGATCATCAGTCTCCATATTCCGGTTATAGCTCCCCCCGATATACAGACGATTATTATCGTGAGCCACATTATCGTGAACCAACGCCCGAGTACCGTCCAGCGGCCTTGCTGACGAGGCAAGGCGAACGCCCGCTGAACTATGGACGCCGACCGTACGTTCCCCGCGGAAGAGGAGGGCGCGGAAAATATCAAAAGGATAGACAATACCAATCTCGTGGGCCCCAGGGTTATCAACCGCGCGAAACCCAAAATTACGAACCTCCTAGATATCAACCTCAGAACCCCCCTAGATATGATTCCCCCCGGGGACCGCAAAGACCGATGAGACGCGAAGTTTTATCTGAAAATCGCGACCATTTAAACTCCCAGCGCGCCCGCCCGTTCAACCAGAACGAGGCGGGCGGGTCCTCCTCGCAGGCCCAAAGAATGTCCCAGAATCAGAACCGGCAACAGGGCTCATGCGCGCAGACTCCCCCCGCATTCGAGTCAAGGCAGAACAATTGGAGAACGGTGAGGGAGAATTCATCGTAGATACAGGTTCCGCATTGAATTTGTTAGAAATTGGATCGGCCAGCGAAAAGGCCATGGTCCTCAGTACAACTCCCCTCGAAATTAACGGCCTGAACGGGAAGGTCATGACCTTAGGAACGACCATCGTAAAGATCAATGGCAGTTGGGCGTTATTTCACGTAATGCGCATGCCCAATTTACCGAAAGGAATTTCGGGACTCATAGGGAGCCCATATCTGCTCCAGGAAGAAGCCATCGTTTCTTACCACCAACGCACCATGGTAACAGCCAAGCGCCCCATTACGCCGGTAGTTTTCTCCAATTCCAATGAATTAGAACGCACGCTAAGGGGATGTAAGCAGAGTCACAAGGAATTCTTAGCACGATTAAACGAATCGCGAGAACCTCACTCGAACGGAGATGTAGTAAGCGTCTGCCTCCCAGAAAACGGTGACTGTCCCGAGAACGATAACGAAAGGAACCCTCCTTCCCCCTTCTTTGAAGAAGAATTCGACGCTAACGATGATCAAGATCTAGGAGACTACCGTGTTGAACAAAAACCTCCCGAAGAACGGCTACAGCATATAATCGGAACATTGAAATTGAACGAATTAGATACCGAACCGCGCCGGTCAATCGAGGATTTGGTCGTAAAATATTCCGACAGGTTTTTCGTACCCGGAGACCCGCTCGGCGGAACAACGTCTATAGAGCACACGATCCCGTTGACCGACTCAACGCCAGTATTCACCCGACAGTACCCACACTCCCCCCTATTGGATGAAGAAATCGCCAAACAGACGCGAAATTTAGAGGAATTAGGAATAATCGCCCCCTCATCGTCACCGCATAATTCACCCCTACACGTGGTACCGAAAAAGGAAGACGAGGAAGGAAACAAACGATGGAGGGTGGTAGCCCATTTTAGAATCATGAACGCGAAAACAATCGACGACCGTTTCCCTTTACCGCGAATTACAGACATTCTCGATCGACTAGGCGGAGCCAAATATTTTTCAGTTTTCGACTTAGCGAATGGTTTCCATCAAATTCCCATGGCCCCCGAGGACCGTGCGAAAACCGCGTTTACCACCCCCCAAGGGCACTACGAATACCTCCGCATGCCGTTCGGATTAAAAAACGCCCCGGCCACCTTCCAGCGTTTAATGAACCACGTATTGAGAGGGCTTATCGGTAAAGAGTTATTCGTGTATTTAGACGACGTCGTTGTATACTCGCGCACACTCGCGGAACACGAGCAACGACTCGAGACTTTCTTCGAACGCCTACGCGAGCATAATCTAACTTTACAAACGGAGAAGGCCAAGTTCCTGAAGGACAAGGTCGTATACTTGGGACATATAATAGCGGCTGACGGAGTAAGACCGAACCCCGAAAAGATCAGGGCCGTCGCCGCCTTCCCCGTACCAAAAAATCGGAAAAATTTGAAACAATTCTTGGGCCTAGTAAATTATTATCGTCGCTTTATCCCCGACATGGCCAAACGCGCTAAACCTCTTACCAGCTTAACCACACCGAAAATTCCATTCTATTGGTCAGAAAAACATCAAGAAAGTTTCGAAGACTTACGCCAGGCGCTTTGCAAGGAACCAGTATTACGTTATCCAAATTTTGATGAACCTTTTATTATTACAACCGATGCTTCCGACATAGCAGTTGGTGCGATTTTAAGCCAGGGCAAGATAGGCGAAGACCCGCCAATAGCGTATGCCTCTCAAGTACTCAATTCTTGCCAAGAAAATTACTCTACCACAGAAAAGGAGTGCCTCGCAATAATTTACGCTGTAAAACAATTTCGGACATACATATATGGAAGAAAATTCACCCTGGTGACCGATCACCGGCCACTCCAGTGGTTATTCTCGGTAAAAGATCCGGTATCGCGACTCGCCCGATGGAAAATCACGCTCGCCGACTACGACTACGAAATCGTTTATAAACCAGGCCGCGTAAATGCCAACGCAGACGCATTGTCTAGAAACCCGGTACCACACGCGTTCCCGACTATTCCAAAAGAAATCGCGCCGAACATAGAAAATGAAGGTATAGGAACGCGAGTTTCGGAGCGTCGCAAAGGCCTGCCGAGGCCAAATTATGAAGAACCACCGTCGTTTACGGACGATTCTGCATTAGAGCAAGACAACACAAACGGCATAGAGAGCAGGGCCAACTCTACCGTTATGGACACCACGGAAGGAAGATCGGGAATGCCCGAATTCCAGGATGAGGAGACGGATCCGGAGGAAATCGACGAGGATTCTACCAGTCTAAGTGACAACTCGTGCGTAGGTCCGTTCACACAGGAAGAAATCACTATCCTGAAGAGCCTTGACGAGGAATACCCCTCCAAGGTTGAGGAGCGAACGCACAGCAACCACGAAGTGGAAGATTTTGAAGAAGACTATTCTCCCATGGTAACCGAGGGCCCGTACGCAGGCCAATATACGGAGGACATGCTCGCCTTTTTGAAAAGTCTGAGCGACCCACCCACTTGGGAGTATATAGAAGAAGACGATGTGGAGCCCACCCCCGAGACAGTAAATATCCCCCTCGCAGGAAGCCACCCCGGAAAAGAAAAGCAAGCGTCGGAAAATCCCGATAACGGAAGTCCACAGAAAACTAAATCGCCACAAGGCCCGAAGAAAAGAGTATCATGGGGTATACCCCTTCGCGAAGAAGCTTTGGACATTCCGCAATCCACCATGATATGCCCGGAGGGTGAGACACTGAAAGAATCAGAAGATCCACCGCCTCCTAAAATAGAATCGAGCACGAGTGTAAGACCTAATGTGATCAAAGTGCCCAACGAGTGTACCATCGGACCATTTAGGCACCCTCCCAGTTTCCAAAGGGTCTCATACGAACCATCTGAATATAGAAAAGACCCAATGAACACCCCGGAACCCGAGGTCCAGGCAACGAGATGTCTAGTAAAAATCGTAAGGACCACGCTTACATCATCCCCCGACAACTATGCTCATTTTATATTATCTGATAGAATACTTACTAGCCCAAATTGTAAAACCCTAGCTGCCGTGGGTCTCCTCGATGAAGTCAAATTATCATCCGAAGAAATATCTATGAACCGTGTAATAATCACCCGTAATGAGGAATGGAAAATTTTTAGTATCGTCGGAGCTAGAATCTTTTACCACGAAATGGGCGAACGTGAGCTGGTGTCAGCACTAACGGCACTTAGAGGAGCGGTAGAAACTGAACGCGTTCGGTCGCTTCGGATAGCGGCGCATGGCGAATCCCTACACCGATTTGACCCTGAGACACTCCTAAAACACCTCAGAATCATTTTCAAACATATACCCATCGTAATTGTAGTCTGTCCTGGCGAAGTCAAACTACCGCCAGAAAACGAAAAGATAAATATCATCCGGCATTATCACGAAAACATGATAGGAGGTCATAAGGGCGTAACAAAAACGTACCGACGCATACGCAACCTGTTTGACTGGCCTCACCTACACCGTGATGTAGAGGACTTCATACGAAATTGCCAGAGTTGCCAAGAACATAAACTTGTACGAATCAAAACGCGAGAACCGATGCTAATCACGGATACCCCTGCCAGACCTTTTGATAAAGTAGCCTTAGACACCGTAGGCCCACTTCCCCTTACCCCGAGTGGAAATCGCCACATACTCACAATACAATGTCAACTGTCAAAATTTTGTATGGCCGTACCCTTACCCGACATACGAGCCGGCACTGTCGCCGACGCGTTATCACGCTATTTCATCGCGATTTTCGGGGCCCCGCGTGCTATACTAACGGACCGCGGCACGAGCTTTATTAATAAAACAATTCAAGGAATAGCCAAAACTTTCAAGGTTCAACATATAACAACATCTGGATACCGACCACAGACCAATGGCTCTTTAGAAAGAAGCCATATCGTCCTAACCGAATATTTGAAACACTATTTAGAAAAGTATGAAGACTGGGATTTGCTATTGCCGTTCGCCATGTACTCTTACAACACCTCGGTACACGAAGCAACAAAGTTCACCCCATATGAGGTAGTTTTCGGACAATTAGCCAGAGACCCGTTTACGCCTATGTCCCACGATGAATTGCTAACATTCCCGACATACGTACAAAATTTGATAGAGCGTCTAGACGAAATTCGAAAGACCACGCGAACAAATTTAGATAAGAGCAAATTACGTTCAAAAAATATTTATGACCGGAAAAGCAACCAAGTCACATTCGCGGAAAATGACCTCGTTTACGTACTAAAGGAACCTCGGCTCCACAAATTCGACCCGCATTACATAGGCCCGTTCAGAATAAAAACAATTACTGATCAAAATAATGCAATATTGATTTCGGACGAAGGCCACCAAATCATTAAACATTTCGATAAATTGAAACATGCTTATACAAAGGAGAACCCTCCTTGACGCCAAAATTGCGTATCCAATGGTTTCAGTTCACAACTGCCAGCGGGAGAAATCCTCTAACGGATTCTCATAACCAAGGCCCAACACCTAGTAAAGTTAACCTTCCCAAAAATCCTACCCTTTCTTTAATCTCACTTGTTTTTCGTATTTACAGTAGTCATTTACTATACAATAGAACTCCCCGCGTAAGTCATTTCGAAAGCCAAGCACCACAGCCACCATGGATGCACGTGGCCTTCTCGTAGGCACGCTCCTATGGACGAGCGTTGCCAGTAACGTTATAGATGGGGACTACAAAATATCGTCGCTATACCCCAACCCGGGATTGTACTATGAAAGAATCCGACCTCTCCGCGTTTTCCACACCCAATGGAGACTAGTCACGGGTATTGGAGTCACCGATATACTGACCTCGCGACCACGAATACAACCCCAGATCAACAGAATGAAGGCGTTATGCACAACGCACAAATGGACGTCTTGCCCGGCCGACGCCCTTAACACGGCCCTACAACGAAAGCTTCTCGATGCCAAACGATACGAGGATTTGCTACTCGGCATGCTCGGAAAGCCGCAATTTTCCCGTACCAAGCGATCGGTACCATTAGGATTCATCGGATCATTAAGTAAAGCCCTTTTCGGAACCCTGGACAGCGACGATGCGCAATATTATAACAAAGAAATAGACAAACTGTATAAAGATCAGAATCATCTCGCCGAATTGTTAGGAAATCAAACACACATTATAAAATCGGAATTTCAGGATATACACGATTCACTTCAAACTGTAACGGGCTCCGTGCAAAATATTGGCGATAGAGTTAAGGAAATAGCGTCGGGTGTCCGTCAATTAGACGATCGGGAAACGAAAATAGAATTGGAATTGGCTTTGTCGTCGTGGACATTCCTTATGACCAGGCACGTGGACGAGTACGTGACCGCGTTAATTGTAATTACGGACGCGCTAACGTTCGCGAAACTTGGTATCTTACATCCGGCGGTTCTTTCACCCAGCCAGCTAGCGAAGACTTGCGAACGAATTCGCGAAACTACTCCGTACGAATTCCCGCTGACCCCCGAAGAATTAAATTCCGAACAGTTACAAGGGGTGACCAAATTGAACGTAGTTTATTCACAAGGCCGAATCATCTTGTCGCTTGATATACCTTTACTTGACCAAATTCCCTTCGATCTCTATTACCTTCAACCGTGCCCTTCATTTCAAACAATATCGACCAATGTCTCTACCCCAATATTCATAAAACCAAGAACAACGTACTTAGCAATCAGTCAAATTAATTCTCAATACTTCATGCCCGACGAGAAATACATCACAGGATGCAGAAACCACCCCAGAATGTACATGTGTGAACTCAGCCTACCACTCCAGGACTTGGAAAAAGCACCAAGCTGCGAAACAGATGCTCTATTAAAACCACGAAACATCAAATGGCCTAGCTGCAACATTCAAGCCCTTCCCGGAAGCCGACCCTTCCTCAAGAAAATGAACGCCCCGAACACCTGGCTATATTCCGTTAAGGACACCCTGGCACTGCAAGTCCGATGCAACAAACACGCAGCCGGCTATGAAGTGTTGCAGGGGGCAGGAATATTGCAACTTAAGAGGAACTGTGAAGCCAAAATCGGGACTGATCAGATTTGGGCATCCGGAGTAGACACCGAGGAATTAACAACTATCTACAAACCATCTATCGGCATAAACATTTCGGAAATCCTGCCAACTATAACTGAACATCACGTGAAAATTTTAACCGACTACCAAGAAAAGGAACCCCAAGGAACACTTCGAAATTCCCATGCGAAAGCAAACGCAGTCGCACTGGACGATATAGAGAGACAGGCAAGGGAGTTAGCAACTCATCACAGGACCGAAAATTTATCAACATATGTTACCTATGGACTACCAGGATTAGGAGGCACGATCGTAATCATCCTTATCATTTGGATTGGATACCGTTTTGTAAGGGCACGCCGGAATCAACATCCTGGGCCCATAAAGAAAGAGACAAAGGTCAATATTGAAATGATACCAAACCGCCCACCCCCCCCCCCCAGATAATCTCCAGACCTCGTCCCCTTGCGATTACATCCTTTCCTCCCGACCTACCCGTTATACCGTCCACAGGGACAAGAGACAAAGCCCACGTACAGCAAGCGAGAAGTTTCGCGGGTTCCGAGCCATACTTCGAAGTATTCTAAGAAGTACCTTGCTGATAACAGCAAGAACCCCCGCGCGTAGCCTTAAGAATCGACCCCCACGAGGAGTTCTGCTGCGAAAATTAGATGGTAGGGACAATAGCATATAAGTTAGCAATTAAGTAAAGCGAGGACAGTCATTACGAAGTTTTTACGGTCTCCGCAACAGTACCATATACCATTCGAATCTAATAATAATGGAGGCCCCAAAGTTCAACGACGTGAGGTTCACGAGAGCCACTCTGGCTGAGGCGGTCCTGCCTCGACAGCTCCACGCACCTTTCGGCAGAAGGCTGTGCGTCCGTCCGGACCCACCCACCACCGGGGAAGACGGCCGTGTCTGGGCCTACAAAACCAAGACCGTATGCGGGGCTTGTGCGTGGGTGAACCCACCGAGTAACTTTGCGGAATTCAGGAGGATCCCGGTGCACTGGCTGGCGGAGGAGCAGCGGGCCATCGCACTAACAAAGTGTGTGCAGTGCCGGGAAAGGCATCTGAGATGGAGGCTGCCCGGCAACTGCACCGGTTGTATACGGGCAATCCTCGACGTCAACCCGTTGTACCTGCCGGCGCTCCCCATCATCAAAGCGCCCCGGCCATTGGAAGCACCCCGACCCCGGGATGTGCCCTGGGTCCTGCCCGCCGGCGCGGAATAAGGGACCACAACCCCAGCCTTAGGTAAATTAACTGCCAAATTGTAATCACCGAAAAGTGGCGCGATCTGGTTGTAATTTTTCTCGTCCCGTTTAATTCGCAGCAGAACGTCACCCGGCACCATCGCCTTCGCCCCACCGCAACCACCTACAACGCCTAGGCCCCACCCTTTTCTTCTATTATTATTAATGTAATATTTTCTTTGCTTTTTCCCTTCTATTTAAATTAGCTTCTTCCCCTCTTGCTTATATCCATATACTATTATTATTATTATTATTTTTCTTCAATGTAACAATATACAATTCATGAGTTTTGGCTTAAACACGAACCTTTAATGTCTACCCCTTTGCGCCCCTTAGATTTAATAGCGTAAACATAAGTTTAAGCCGCTTAACGAAAGTGTACGCGCGAACAGCTTCACACGGAAGAACGAAACAGCCTCACGAGACCGTTTCGTGTCTAGGTGGGGAGGTGTTACGTAGCCCCTTCAGGTCTATCCCGTGCTCGCTGTCCTCGCGTCACTTTCTTCTGTAAAGACGATTCAGCGGAATCGCCTCGCGCGTGTCAATCGCGTTGCGCTTAGCCCGTGGCAACGACCGTAGGGACAACGACCGCGCTCGGCCCGGGCCACGGATATTTCGCAAGCATCGAAGAATTAATGAAGCAATCGACAGCTGCCGACAGGGCAGTTTCCCCCATTCCTGGGGACTGTCCGAGGTTCGGCCCGCGATCGCAAACCGCGGAAGGAGCATTCTTATTCGGGAACTCGATTTAGGAAGTCAGGACGGGCCAGGGAGCCGTCAAGAAGCCGCGACCACGTACAGCGTCTAGTCCGCGAAATACGAACGGCCGTCAATAAACCGCGCAAGGGTAACTCCATCCGACATACCGCGAACGGCCTAGCCGGGAGAGCCCTTGTGCGTCACTCGTGTCCGGCGTAGGAACGCGTAGAGTAAGAGACGATTAGAGACAGTGCGATTCGACGGTCTTCAGGTGACCGACTTCCGAGTGCTATCCGAGAGCACGGCGAGCGACCACGACCTACGCCAGGTTGACCGACTGACAGAGCGTACAAAGCGATAAACGGCAAGCGTGCCGAAATCCGAGCCCACTACGATAACAGGGACGGAGCGACGTCCCTAGGGTATGTTCTCATATTATTTTGTCTTTCTTCTGAATATACTTTACTATGTTATTTCCTCAAACTCCGAGTCACCATTGATTCAATCCCCTTTTCTCCTTATCCTCCCACGGTAAGTTTAGTCAAGGCGTGCTTTAGCACCTTAAAAGAGTAAGAACCCCGCGGGTCACCCTAGCCGCTCAGGGTGATTCGCCAAAAGTCCCTTCAGGACGTAACATCCTTCTCACATAAAATTTAATTATCACCAATGCTTCAAAAAACCATCGGAAAATGTATACATTTTGTGGATTTTTTTACAAGTCAACGGTTTGATGCAGATTTCCTGTTTTTTTTACTATCTTTACATAGTATTATGAACTACTAAAAAAAAAGTTTCAATTAAAAAACTATTGGTTTTGGGAAGTTATGCTGTTACATGGGCCCTTCAGGTCCATCCCGTGCTCGCTGTCCTCGCGTCGCTTTCTTCCGAAAAGGCGATTCAGCGGAATCCCCTCGTATGTAGCATTCGCATTGCGCTTATCCCGTGGCAACGACCGTAGGGACAACGACCGCGCTCGACCCGGGCCACGAATATTTCGCAAATATCGAAGAATTAGTGAAGCAATCGACAGCTGCCGACAGGGCAGTTTCCCCCATTCCTGGGGACTGTCCGAGGTTCGGCCCGCGACGAAGAACCGCGGAACAGGGATTCGTTTTCGAGAGCTCGTGCTAGGAAGTTGCGACGAGCCAGCGGGCCGTCTAGAAACCGCGACCTCGCCTCCACGTAGATACCGCGACACCCGTCCGGACGGTCGAGATCAGCCCTGGGTAACTCCTTCCGATATACCGCGAACGGCCTAGCCGGGAGAGCCCTTGAGCGCGATACGAACCGCCGTTGACTCCGCGAAGACGTGCGATGGAACGAGATAGCGAGATCATCGACGGACTCCGATTGTGCCGACTTCCGTGTGCTACCCGAGAGCACAGCGAGCGACCACGACCTGCGCTAGGTTGAGCGACCTACAGAGCGTACGAAGCGATAATCGGCAAGCGTGCCGAAACCCGAGCTCACTGCGATAGCAGGGACGGAGCGCCGTCCCTAGGGTATGTCATTACTTTTATCTATCATTCAGAATATATTTTACTGTGTTATTTTCCCTTGAATTCCGTGTCACCATTGATTTAAACCCCTTTACTCCTTATCCTCTCACGGTAAGTTTAGTCAAGGCGTGCTTCAGCACCTTAACCGAGCAAGAACCCCGCGAATCACCCTAGCCGCTCAGGGCGATTCGCCAAGAGTCCCTTCAGGACGTAACAATGCATACACGTCCGAAAGTCTTTCGATTTTAGACAGCTAAACGGTGGCCCTAAAAACTCGCGCTACGTTCAACCAATTCACTTCCAATTTTGTATGCAGAATCATAACAAGATTCCACATCGTCCAACGAAGGCTTTTTTTATTCCAATTCCCCGTTTATTATTTATAAAGAAAAAAGGTTGATTTTTCTCTTAGAAAAATTTAACTTTACCTTTGATCTCTCACCATTTCTTTATTTTTCAAAATTTTCAAAATCGGCTACACTGGACGATAGCTATTGACTTACTTTATAAGAAAATTTTATGGTTTTTGATTTCAGACACGACATACAGGTGTTTTCAGGGCCACCGTTTAGCCGTCTAAAATCGAAAGACTTTCGGATGTGTATGCATAACTTCCCAAAACCAATAGTTTTTTAACTGAAACTTTTTTTTGAGTAGTTCATAATACTATGTAAAGATAGTAAAAAAACGGGAAATCTGCATCAAACCGTTGACTTGTAAAAAAATCTACAAAATGTATACATTTTCCGAGGGTCCAACGGGTAAACCCCCTTAAGCGCATAATAGTTTCTTATTGTATTTAACGGTCTAAAAATTATAATAAAGTCAGTATTTTTGGTATTACAAACCATAACACCTATCAATCTTTTTCAGTAGTACTAGTTTGTTTGGGAATGCATTAATTCCCAAAGACGTCACACTCGCTCTTGGCGCAGCACCTCACAGAGTCACTGATCAACGATCGATCCACCAATCATCGACGAGGATCGACGGTCGATCATCAATCAGCAACGCTGAGCGTCCAGCAATCACCCAATCAACGCATCGCATTCATGCAAAATTGATCAACCAATCAGATTTTCCCACGTCGATCATCTCTCGAGCATGGTCGAGAAGACGCGTAACGGAAATGATCACCCATATTGTATTCACTCTTGTTCACGTAGCGTGGTTGAAACGACGTGTCGCGTGCGATACAGTTTATAAGATCAACTTGTGAATCTCAGCGCTCACCAGTTTTACACAGTTTTCACATTCATATTCTAATACGCTTTTATTGTCGCACCGCTCATTTTCATGTAAAAATCGTGGAATTCTCTCGTGAGAAAATCGCATAGTGTGCGTCGGTTTCCACGAGGCTCACCACGTGCTCAGTGGCTCACTGCTCATCATTTATATTCACCGCGTGTGTTTTGGACTCATTGACATTATAAATACCAAGCTCATTCTCACCGCGTGTGATTTTTACAATAAAGACAAGTAAATTTAACTCAATATACTGTGTTGTGTGGACCTCTTCACTGTCGACCCCTAACCTCACTTTCTACCAGCGTTCTCAACCACCTTAATTCTCAAACAGCTTCGTAATTGACCTCCTCTCTTATATACAAAGCGACCCCCCCCCCCCCCCGTATTCCTATTCTCCGCATCGCATCTAATCGCGTTGTAATCCGGTATATTTACTTCACTATCCTCGATGTCAGCAATTAATCTAGTCTCCGATAACCCTATGATCAGAGGATTTATTTTCTTCATAACATAATGCTGTATTTCATCTTTGTGTGCCATCAAACTTTGCACGTTTGTATATATTATTTGTTCCTCTTCCTTCTGTTGCTGCTATTTCTTAGTGCCCTCCCATCCAGCTCTCCTCTTCTCCTCCTCGATGGCTCTTTTATATGACGGACACTCCGGATTAAGGGGGGAACCTGGTGTAGCGGGTCGAAGAAATCGATTTTTTTTTTTTTTGCATAAATAAATAGTTGAACATTACGGGAATACGTTCCCAAAGCCGCAAAACGAAATTCGAAAAATTAAAGCAGATATGGCCGGTTTTGCTACGGAGCGCCAGGGTACCAGAAAACTTTAAATGCGTTTTTCTCGCAACGACAGTTTTACAATTGGCGGACAATGTAACTCCAAAATATTCAACCGATCGACTTGGCCTTGTGCACGGATATTTGTGAACATGTTCTTCACAGAACATAGCTATTCGTATAATGATATTGTTTAAATAAATAACTTTTCTTGCACATTTAAGGGGGAGCCAGCGCCGGCGGAAGGTACGGGCGAGGCGGGCGACCGCCCGGGGCGCCAATTCCCAAGGGCGCCAATTCGCGAGGGCGCTTCAATAAAAAAATCGTTGTTTAATTTAGTTATTTTCCTGCCTTATTTTTGTAGTATTTCTGTTATTATTCAAATAAAAAACGATGATTTACCAAAGCAACCATAGCAACTTATATTATACGTCGTTTTTTGAAAGAATATTAGCTACAGTAATTTGTCGTTTTAAGATCACTAGATTTAATTCGTAGTACGTCTGATCATCTGAGGCCGGTATTCTCAGTCGTTGCTTATTCTTAAGATTGTCTTAAGCATTTGGCATCCTTTACTAGTCTACTGGTCTAGTAGAGGATGCGGAATGCTTAAGATGATCTTAGTCTTAAGCAACGACTGAGAATAGCGGCTTGAGTTCGTTCGTCGTCACGAAAAAGAAATTAATCGCGTTACAATGTTGCGATGTTGCGAGGGCCTCGTCGCCACGTCGATGATACGGACTCCTCCGTCGTCCTTTGTTTTTTTAAGAAATATGCTTTTGTATAACATAGGCCACTTCAGCGTATCGTATTCACGAGAATAGAGCGTACAGAACCGGCAAAGTTACTCGTGGGTATTCGCAGTTTTAAGTTTTAAATGTAAATGTCTATTGCAATTTAGCTATAAGTTTTGTTTTGTAATATTAAAAATTTACAGCTAATAGTTTTATGTTCATAATATTTATTTGCAATTATTTTGTGATTCTATTTATTTACCGAGTGTAAAGTGAAACACATTTAGGAATAGTCTTCAAATAATAAGGTAAGTATATAAATTACAAATTAAATCAAAGGATCATTGTCAGTTCTAATAATTTGCAGTGCTTTTTAATAAAAATTACATGTGAATTTTTACTAGATAATGTATACATCTCAGCAAATTCCTATAACATATTTGAATTCGGGTAAAACATAAAAATCTTTTAACTTTCTTTACCCATAGAATGTCGAAAAAACTCTCAGGAGCACAGAATAGAAAGAGAAAACTGAATCAGTCAAAAGAAAATGAATTGTCTGCAAGTTTGATGAGTTCATTTTTTAAAAAAAAATGTGAGCCAAATATACAAAATGAAGAGCGTAAAAACACCGAAGGAGAGCAATATGTTGAAATCGCTACAATTACTTTTGAAGAGGACGGGGAAGAACGTGATGATAATCGATTTAAAAATGTAATTACTAGCGACAAATCTTCATCTGAAGATAGTGAAAATGAAGCAGCAGTTACACCAGAACAAGAGTTGATAGTTGAAAGTAGAAATACTGAAGTTTCTAATTATTCTGATCCTGCATTATGGCCCTCAATAATGACAAATTCAATACGTGATCTAATAATAGTGCAAGATCCTATATTACCGCAAGGGCCAGATTCTCGATTTCCTCTGAATAATGAAAAAAGACATTTTAGCATAAAATACTGTCATCGAATATTGTCAAATGGAGAAGTATCGCAGAGGCGTTGGTTGCTCTATTCCGAATCAGCAGACAAAGTTTTTTGTTTGTGTTGCAAATTATTTAACCCGTTAAGTTCTTCCAAATTAAGTTCAGAAGGAATTAATAATTGGAAACATATGAGCGAGTATTTAAAATCACATGAGTCATCCACAGATCATTTTAAAACATGTAAAATGTGGCTATTGGCAGCAAGCAATATTCGAAAAGTTGATGGTATTGATAAACAGTTGCAAGAACAAGTGATTAAAGAACAAAATTATTGGAGGGCAGTTCTTGAAAGGTTAATGTCTATTACACTATTTCTATCAAAAAATAATTTGGGTTTTCGAGGGACGTCTGACAAGCTTATGTGCAATAATAATGGTAATTTTCTTGGTTTGGTTGAACTTTTAAGCCAATATGATCCTATTATGATGGAGCACATAAAAAGAGTACGTAATCAAGAAATACACAACCACTATTGTGGAAAAGATATACAAAATGAATTGATTAATTTGCTTGGTGATCAAGTAAAAACGACTATTATTCGTAGAGCTCAGCAAGCAAAATACTTTTCATTAATATGTGATTGTACACCAGATATAAGTCATACTGATCAATTATCGATTACAATCCGATTTGTGGACTTAAATGACATGTCATTAAAAGAACATTTTTTAACATATTGCGAAGCTCCTGTCTCGACCGGGGAAGCATTGTCCGATATTATTTTAGAAGAAATGAACAGGTGTAATTTGGACATGAAAAACTGTCGTGGTCAAGGCTACGACAATGGTTCGAATATGGTCGGAAAAAATAAGGGTGTAAGGAGTAGGATTAGCAAGTTATATCCGAGAGCATTTTTTAACCCATGTGGCTGCCATTCGCTGAACTTAATTGTTGGAGATGCGGCGAAGTCTTCAGTGAAATCAGTTTCCCTATTTGGAGTTCTTCAGCGTCTATATGTATTATTCAGCGCATCTACTAAAAGATGGGCAATTTTAAAAACGCACGTTTCAAATTTGACCGTAAAGCAAGTATGTGAAACACGTTGGGAATGTCGTATTCAGTGCGTAAAAGCAATCCGATATCAATTTAAAGAAATATGTGATGCTTTGTGCGATATGGCAGAGAAAGCGGAAGATCCTAAAATTAGTTCAGAAGCAAAATCCTTAGAACTATTTTTTACTGATTATTCCTTTATCGTCGCTTTGATTGTTTGGTATGATGTTCTTTTTCAAGTTAATCTTATTAGTAAAATGATGCAATCAAAGAATTTAGACATAGTTGAGTCTATAAACTTAATTGATGGTTGCGCTAAATTTTTAAATGAATATAGAAATACAGGATTTGAAAGTGCACAAGCCATTGCAAGAGAAATAGCTGAACAACTTGAAATTGAACCGATTTTTAAAGCACAGCGATTAAGAAAGAAGAAAACTCTTTTTGATTACGAGGGAAAAGATGATGAACAAAAAAGTCCCGACATGTTATTTAAGACAGACGTATTTCTTCCGTTAATTGATACAGCGATTTCTGCAATTGACGATCGTTTTGAAACACTCCAAAATTACACCAACATGTGGAGTTTCCTGCACAACATTAAAATACTTCCCACACGTGAAGATCTTGTTAAAAAATGCATGGACTTACATTTGTATTTGAAAGATGGGGAATCATGTGACATAAACGGATCAGAATTATGTGAAGAATTAATACATATTCAATCGTATTTTGTGTCTCTTTCAGATTTTAAAGATGCAATAAAAATTACACCAGGACAGATACTCAAGTTTATTCATGATCAAAATTTGGTCGAAATATTCCCTAACATATGGATCAGCATGCGGATTTTGTTAACAATTCCGGTGACCGTTGCAAGTGGAGAACGATCTTTTAGCAAATTAAAGCTGATCAAAAACTATTTGCGTTCCACTATGCTTCAAGAAAGGCTAAAATCTCTTGCCATTCTATCGATCGAACAAGACATGATTCAAAAAATTAATTTGACTGAAGCCCTTAAAACATTCGCTGCAGCTAAAGCAAGAAAAAAGTTTCTTTAGAATATGTATTTATTATGTATTATAATAAAAACTAAATAAAACTATACAAAGTAAAACAGATGGTTTCTTTTATTAAAAAATTTGGAAGGGGGCGCCAAAAAATGGTTTCGCCCGGTATCATATATATTGTTCCGCCGGCCCTGGGGGGAGCCTGGTGTTGCTAGTCGAAAAAATCGAATTTTTTTTTTTGCATAAATAAATAGTTAAACATCATAATAATATGCTCCCAAAGTCGCAAAACGAAATTCGAAAAATTAAAGCGGACATAGCCGGTTTTGCTACGGAGCGTCAGGTTACCAGAAAACTTGAAACGCGTTTTTCTCGAAACGACAGTTTTACAATTTGCGGGCAATGTAACTCCAAAAATATTCAACCAATCGACTTGGCCTTGTGCACGGATATTTGTGAACATTTTCTTCACAGATCTAAGCTATGGGTATAATGATATTGCTTAAATAAATAACTTTTTTTTACACATTTAAGGCAAAATTTCGTTGGAAAAAGGGACCTTTTTTTTCAAGAGGCCGCCATTTGTTCAATTTTGCATCTTTTAAGAAATAAATTGACACGATTCATCCGTACACTCATAAACTAAATGAAAATTGTTCGATTTTTGGTTTTAGATGAAACCAAAAGACGCTACGTTGCCCGCAGTGAACCAATTACGTCGCCAACGAACTGGGCATAAGTCCTTATAACTTTGTTATTTGTTGCTCTTTTTTAATAAAATTTTTTTTATATCTACCTTAACCTGTTAATTCAATATCCCGAAAGTTTCAGAAAGATCGAATAAGTACTTTCTTTAAAAAAAAATTCGGAAAAATGCCTCGATTTTCAGCTAGTTACACCAGGTTCCCCCCTTAAGAGCATCATGTTCGTCATTTAGTTTCAGATTGTATGTTTTATTTTTAAACACACAATTAACGCACTTATTTCCCTTCGCTGTACATTCCATCGCCTTGTGTTTTCCTGCACACTTATGACATGTTTCATCTCGGGTATAGTTTTTCGCAATGTGATAGAGTCCCCAGCATTTAAAACATCTCTTAACACTGTAGTGCCTGAAAGCCAGACATTTTTTCCACCCTATATTTAATTTTTCTTTCCTTATTATCAAGTCATGTTTTTCTTCATCTACTTCGATTATTATAGCTCCATTTTCCTTACTTTTCAGTTGGCTCTTCTCTTTACCTTTCTTCTGCAGTATACTTTTTACGATTTTTATATGGGATCTTTCCATGTTATTTTGTTTGTCGATTGTATGTATTAACTCCTCCTCCCTCAATTCCATCTCTTCTCCATCGATATTTATAATTTTTATTTTCGGCTTCATCTGCACCGACTCCGTGATACTATACTTTTCACCAAACTTGGATTGCATTGTAACTTTTAAATTTACCATTTCTTCTTCCGTTTCACATCCTAGGATTACCGTTCCTTCCCTTCATTTTCTTAGTTTTGTTATTCCCATTGGCATCTTCATTACATCCACGTTTCTTTTATTACTTTCTTAGTGGTCTCGCTTTCCTGCTGATTCTTTGGTTTGATGATAATGATATTCTCCTTCTTCTTTTTAATTGTTTCGCTGTAACTCACGTGCCCCCTTCCACTAGACTATGCATTCCTTCCTGCATCATCTTACGCAAGTCATCCAAGTCACGCTTGATAGTCTCTACTTCCACGTGCACAATCTCCTGATCATCATTTTTATTTAACTCTTGCCTTCTGTTCCGTCTTTCATTTCTTTGATAGTTCTTATCAGTTAATCTCTTTTTACATCGATATCTTTAGGTCCCCTTATGGATCCTGTAGATCCCAGTCTATCTCTGCTGCCTTCCGTCAATGACGGTACTTTTTCACTTTCCACTAATTGTAAGAACTTCTCAAACGGGACGGGACATACCACGTACTCATTGTTCCGATCATAAATTTTATACTTACTGACACAGTCAGGATGATAGAAGAGTTTAATGCACGATTTACATGCCACGACCTGACTTCTTATTGCCTTCTTACACGCCGAACATCGATATTCAACATCTTCATCGTCGATGTCGATAAATATAGGCTGCCGCCGATAATATCAATAGGTTCCCACTGCCGCGACAATGCCACGCCAATGCTAATGTCTGCCTGTCGCGTGTCACCTTTGCTTCCACAATAAATACATTGATCAAACGTCCAAGAATCAACACCTTCCGGACCGATAACTTGTATAATACATCCGTGCCTATATTTCTATAATCACAACACTTTTCATAATTTTCTCTCACACTTTTACTACACAAAATGCACTACATTTGCCGAGCGATGTATACTACGTGCCGACTCAGAGAGAGAGAGGGGGGGAGGGAGAGAGAGAGGGAGAGAGAGACTATTTATATTCTATATTTCTTTTTTTTTTATATCGTGGACTGCGGAACGCATGTGGCTGATCTACAATCGATTGGCCAATCGCAGATCCGCGACAATTAATCCGTCAATCAGAATTCCCCACGTTCGTCGATCTCCAGGAACGTTCGAGACGACAATGATCTTTTTCTATCATACTTTCTTGTTCACATCGAGTTTGGAGAAGGACGTTCGCGAGCCGGGCACAATTTATCTTTAACGTGTGCACATCGCTCTAATACTTCCTGTATTTCACTTTCATTTCTCAACCTCACGCTTCTCTCAATTCCTCATCTCACCGCGCATAAGTACTGAAAGTCTCGTGCAGTTTCTCTCACGCAAGAATCGCGTGTGTCGGTTTAAACGAGGTTAACCACGTGCTCAACATCTCACGGTTAATTGTTATCAACTCAAACGTGTTAATTGATTGGTGTAAGGAGGCTCAGCACTCATTAGTGAATAGAATAAATTGACAAACGTTCAGTGCACGTGCTGTGAATCAGTGTTACTTTCTCACCGTCATCCCTAACCTCACTTCCGTTCCAACGCGCTCCACCAACCCAAACTCAAACACGCATAATTCTTTCTATGATTCTCGCCTCCAATTGTAAAGACGAGACTACATAATAAGTCTTGGTATTTCAAATTAGAAACTGTGAACTGTTTATTTAATCTCGAGCGTCGTATCAACCACATGTATTCGTGGCTTTACGAAAATATGCATCTTGTCCATACGAAATTTTCAAATTTTCTCGCCGTGTTACAACAGAACGATGTTGCCTGCGAAATATTAGATGCGCGTCATGCTGCTAAAATAATACGTGATAAAGAATATTACGACGAGGATTATCTTGTAGATTACGATCTGTTAGCATACGCCAGGCATGGAACTAAAGTGAACGCAGCGGCCGTTTTTCGGACGCAACGCCTCCTTTCTCCCGCCGCGCGTCTTGGCCCCCGCGGCGGCCCAGGTTCGTGGAGCGCCTCAGGCCCGTACCACGTGAACCGCGCGTGGCGCGTTGACAAAACAAAAACGCATCGACAATCGTCCTCTCTGGGTCGATGTGGAAACCTATTGATACAATGTCGCCCCAATGCGCCACGCGCGGTTCATATGGTACGGGTGAGGCGCTCGAAGCTCCTAGGCCCGCCGCGGGGACAAAGACGCGCGGCGGGAGAACGGAGGCGTTGCCTCCGAGAATCAGCGGCTGCGTTCACTTTAGTTCCATGCCTGTACTAAGTATTACTAGTACAATAGTTGTTGTTGTTGGGTGCACGATTTGCCAGGTCGCTAGTCCTGGTGGTGAATTGTTATTCTCTAAATCGCTTTCCGCTTGGTTTAGTTGGTCATAAAGTGCTGAAAACTCGGATGAATTTTTCAGGAGTTTGTCTAGCTGAAATCGCGATAGGGGTTGCGCTGGTCCGCCCCTTTGTGTTGCATTTAGTGCTGCTATTATGTCGTACCGCGGTGCCGTTGGCACTTTGAAATCCTGACTATATGTTGTTCGACGCTTTTTTAGTACTACGTCCTTACTTCGAATATTACAATTTCCCGTGATTTTGAGAATTCCTGTCCTATCTATATCGACGTGCTCGGGTTGTCGTTCGTCACACTGTACGGTCAGTGTTTCGGGCTGATGCGTCGCGAAGATCCATGTGTCTGCGTGTGAGGTACCTATCCACATCGTGTGGTTTGCCGCAATGTACTTTATCTCGCAATTCCTTGGGGACTTATCCGCAGGTTGCAGCCATAAGCTTGCTTCGCACTCGAGGTCGTTGTTTACGTTGTGTGGGAGCATCGGTTGTTCGCAGTAGTATTGTGCGGCTACTTGTTTACATTCACGTAGCTCGTCTTGCTCGGTGAGCATGTATTGATTGCTGCTTGCATCAATGACGAGTATCGGCGTTCTTATGATTAACTAGCATGCCCCGTCTCGGCCTCGCCCGAGATCGTAGCGTGACTGATACGTGTTTATTAGAATTAATATCTTTTCTATACCTATTATATAAAAACAGAGCCGATTTTTATATTTGCGCAAAACTCAAGACCTGTTGAACTGATCTTCCTCAAATTTTGACACGTTATTCCTATATACTCTAAGACGGACATATGCTATGTAGCATGTCTCAGAAACGCGTTATTAACATGTAATTATATGTAAACATTCCATGTGTACTGTTTTGCATACCACGTGCTAATAAATTTGCAAAACCAGTTCGTACCCCGACGATCATTCTGACATATATATCCGCGATAATCCAGTTCTCTCGCGAGAAAGTGCTCGAAAAGCTTCGCCACCTGGTGGTAACATCGCGGTACTGCTACGGGCGAGGTATCGCGCGGGCTGAATATGCGCATGCGCGCGCAAGTAGACTGTCGTATATAGGGGTCACGTGGTCGGCCAAACAGTCGTACACGTGAAATCTTTGCATATAAATTACATGTTAATGACGCGTTTCTGAGACATGCTACATAGCCTATGTCCGTCCTAGAGTATGCAGGAATAACGTGTCAAAATTTGAGGAAGATCGGTTCAATAGGTCTTGAGTTTTGCGCGAACATAAAAATCGGCTCTCTCTTTATAAATAGTAAAGATACCGCGTATGAATTCCCGTGAACGTGGATTGGGGCTGGCGTTGCCTCGATCACTGTGAATGTTTGTGCGGAAATGAGGGGGACGGTTATTACTGCGATCAACGTGGTCCTATCGAAATACGCGGTGACCGATGACAATTTTTCGATCACGTTAGTATTTTCTAGGCTCGATGCTATCGGGAATGCGAGTCCGTTCGGGAGATGCTGTACCGCGGTTTGTAGTAACCTAATAATTTGCGCGCTTGATAGTACGTTTGTGCTGATGATTCCTCCTTTGAGGCCGGTGTAATATTGCAGCACGTCGTCTACGTCCTGAGTCAAGTCGGTTAGTAGGGCATTTAATGTAATGAAGTGATCTACTAAGTCAGCTCTTCGCGTTTGCTGTAATAAGCTCGTTTCGATTTGCGTGCGTAACAGTCTCGTTTGTTTTGTTAGTATTTCCTCGTTACGTTGTATTGTTTTTTCCGCGTCATGTAAATGATGAAGTGTGTTATTTGTTATCTGGACTTGTTTCTTCATAGCCGTTATTAATGTATTCTGTGTACCGTCTAACCGCGATAAATGGTTGTTAATTTGTTCGGCGTCGTCGGCGTCCATAGTCCCGAATATTGTTTTGGCTAGGGCCCCTATTCCGTTAATTAACCCCCGTCGCTTATTTGGTACATAGGTCGGCATTTCTGATACTTGATCTACCCTTTTATACAGTTTCTCTGCTCTTCTGAGTAGAGGGTCTAAGTGTTCCCCGCAACTAGGTTGTATCGCGATTTCATTTTTACAGCGATGTTGCAACTGGTTTATGTAAGGGGCCAGTTGTCGGTTACTTTCGAGGAGTGTTTCCGTTTTTAAATGGGTCACGATCTTCCATGAATCGGTTACCATGTGCAGTTCTCCGAGGTGAGTAAAGTGGATCCCTGCTTTATGCTTGATCGGTGATATTGTATATGAGGCCTGGCCGCCCGTTGGCGCCGCTTCGGTTAGGCCTCCCGCTAGGGCGGTCATCCTGGAACAAAGAAGTCCAGTTCTATCCCCACTTATTTCGCTTGGTTCGCGCCTGCTATATATATTTGTTCGGTCGCGAATTTTTCCTACTATAATCGTTTCCTTTGTCCGATTGAGCTTGCTATTTTCGTCGCCGAGGATATGTATTCCGAAAATCTACGTGAGGTAAGTACTTTTATTTTTAATTAAGTTTTCTTGTTAATGTATTCCTCTCGTGGATTGCTTGTGTTAAATACAACGTTAATTATCGCTTTTTCTTATTTGTTAGATGTACGCTGAGCGCCGGATTGCGGGATATCTTAACATCCAGGAGATGTGCTCCATCCGGGAGCAGCGGGCCGTCCACCGCCGATTCCTCCTGAATCTTTGGGAGGAAGGGTACCCTTCGTGGTGCTGCTCCTGTGATATTTATGGATTGCGCTGCTTATTTGGGCTGTCCCGAATGGACGAGGAAGTAAGTGGTTATCTTTTTTTTCTTATTTTTCTTTTCCCGCGTGATTTTGGATTTTAACCTATTTCTTTTCCTTTTCTGATTACAGGGAGAAGATTGGGGCCAGTATAACTTATAAAATTATGTAGTTCCTTTTTTCTTTGAATATACTTAGTTTTACCTACTATTTGTATACTCCTGATTATTTTCCTTTTCTACCCATTCCTTACTCCCGCCTGTAGTTTTAAGTTTTGACATCGCGTTTTATTATTATTTTTTTTTTTCGAGGCGTTTTATTTTAATTATTATTCTATGTAATGTTTGAGTCTATTCGCGTGCGTTCGTAGAGTTCTTCGTCCTTTTTTAATGGTTACGTTGACTTTAGAGTTCTTTTCTATGATTACGTAGGGGCCTACCCATTTGTTGTCTAGTTTTTTTGATCTTCCGCGACATACCGATTCGTCGAACAGCCATACCTTATCGCCCACCTTTAATTCTATTTCGCGTGCTTTTTTGTCGTATCCTTCTTTGGCTTTCTTTTTCGCTTCCTGGAATTGTTCTCTAGCTACTTCGTTTGTTGTCCTGATACGTTCTCTTGCTAGCTGCGCGTAGTGTTCGTAATTATACGTTGGTTTAGGCGGGGTTTTTAATGCGGTCGGTATTGATGCTGTCTTTCCATAGACTAGTTCGTATGGTGTAAACCCTGTTCCCGTATGTGGGGTTGTATTGTATGTAAACATAGCGTAGGGTAGCCATTTATCCCAGTCGGACTGGTCATTATCTATGTAGTGTCGCAAATATTCTACTAGGGTTCTGTGCGATCTTTCCAATGCTCCGTTAGACTCTGGATGGTACGCGGTTGTGTGTATTTTCGCGATTCGGAAGAGTTTACATATGTTTTTGAACATTTCGCTTAGGAAATTTCTCCCCTGATCCGTTAGAATTTTTTCGGGTGCGCCGTATTCGCAGATAATTTTCTCGACCACTGCTTCCGCTATTGTGGCTGCTTCCTGATTTGGCAGGGGGATCGCCTTGCTAAATTTTGTGAGGAGGTCCTGGAAGGTTAATATGTAGATATTCCCTTGATTGCTCTCTGGCAGGGGTCCTACTATATCTAGGGCTACTTTTTCGAAAGGGGTCCGTGGTGTGTCGGTGATCTCCATTGGGGCCCTATTTTTATTTCCTAGCTTATTCTTCTGGCAGGTGCTACATTTTTGTATGTACTCCTCAATATCTTTATTCATTCCTTCCCAGTTATATTTTAATTTTATTCTGTTTGTGGTCCTCCTGATACCTTGATGTCCTCCTATGGGTGTGCAATGGTATTCATAATGGATTTGTTGTTTTGTTTCGTTTTGTTTTGTTTCTTCGTGGACGTTGATTGTTCTTGTTTCTTCTTCCTCGCTTTGCACCCTGTGCACGTTTCTACTTAGCGCGTCTGCGTTTGTGTTGTTCTTTCCTGACTTATGTACGATTTCGTAGTCGTATTCGGCTAGTAGAATTCTCCATCTTATTAATCTAGATCCTGAGTCCTGTACCCTAAATAGCCATATAAGTGCTTTGTGGTCTGTAACTACTTTGAATGGGGTACCGTAGACGTACGGTCGAAAATGTTTAACTGCCCAGACGATAGCTAGCAGTTCCTTTTCTGTTGTACTATAATTTCTTTCGGCTTTATTTAGTACCCGGCTCGCGTACGCGATTGGTTTGTCCTCCCCTATTTTCCCTTGCGAGAGTATCGCGCCTATTGCTACGTCAGATGCGTCGATTGTTACTATGAATTCCTTTGTAAAATCTGGATAAATTAACAGGGGTGCCGTAGTGAGTGCCTCTTTTAATGTGTCGAAAGCGTTCTGTTGTTCGGCTGTCCAGATGAACTCGACCTTGCTGCTCGTCATCCTGGATAAGGGTTTGGCTATTTTTGAATATTCTGGGATGAATCTGCGGTAGTACCCTGCTAATCCTAAGAATGCTTGTAGTTCTTTTAGTTTAGTTGGGGTAGGAAATTCTTTCACTGCTTTGGTTTTTTCGGGGTCCGGTTTGATCCCTTCAGGGGTAATTATGTGCCCCAAAAATCCTACCTCCTTCCGTAAAAACGCACATTTTTCAGATTGTAATTTTAGGTTGTTTTTTCGGAGAGTGTCTAGAATTTTCCTCAGTCGTGTGTTATGTTCCTTTAAATTAGCTCCATAGATGACAATGTCGTCAAGGTAAACGAAACAGTCTATCCCCTGTAATCCGATGAGCGCAGCGTTCATTGCCCGCTGGAATGTTGCCGGTGCATTTTTCAGTCCGAACGGCATGCGATTGAATTCGTAATGTCCTTGAGGAGTTGAAAAGGCTGTTTTACACTGGCGCTATGTCGGATGATGCCGTCCTCTAGCATTTTTTCTACCTGTTTCCGTACTTCTCGCTTGTGAATTTCGGGTAGTCTATTGGGCTTGATATTACAGGGTGTCGTGTCGCTTTTTACGCGGACTCGGTGGCCGGATACTGTGGCCGTTGATAATTGATCTCCCGGTAAATGTAACGTGTCGTGATATTCCCTGCATATTTCCTCTATAGCTGCCTTTTCTTCTTCGTTCATGTGCTTACGGTCTACATGTTCGAAAACTCGGGCAATGCGCGTTGTCAGCGATTCTTTCGTGGTCAGTGCCCGAACAGCTGCGGCGCTGTCGTTGCAGTGAATTATTTCGTTCGCCGGTATTTCACTTAATTGAATTCGCGGCACGATCACTGTTTTCGTTTCTGTGGTTGTATTTATAATACAGGCTACGCATTTTCCTTCTTTGGGTCTCGTCAGCCCTTCCCCTAAGTATACGCCTTCGGCTAACTGTTGTTTCTCTATTATTCCGTCTTGAATACTATCTGTAGGGACCATTATTAGTTGCTGTGTGCGTGCGGGTATCGATATTTCCATGCTTCTATTTAACGTTTTCCAGGGTTTTCCGTTTACTAGTAAGCTTTGTTTGGGGTAACTAATGGTTACTTCGTTATCTTTAAGAAAGTCTATTCCTAATATTCCGTCCGCGTTTGTTAAGGTATTTCCTTCTACTACGTATAATGGATGTACTACCCTCTTTCCATTTATTTTAAATGTGGCATCTATTTTCCCTAGTGTTCCTGTTTTTCCCCTGAGAATGAAACTAGCATGACGCCGGATTTTTTTATTTCGATGTTGTCCGGGAGGGCTCTCCTAGCGATTAACGATACTTTCGCACCGTTATCTATTAGCATTACGGTTTGTTTGTTCTTGCTATTTTTTATTTCTACTTCTATCCTATCCGAGGTATGTCCATCTTTAGAGAGGACCCTATTTTGACCATACGGTAGGTTTTCGCAGTGTTTTGAGTAGATGAGTCGCGGTCCGGTGATTCGGAGCTGTCGCGGCTACTTTGTGTGGAATGTGCGCTGTCAGTACTTTTGTGCCGCGACTGGTGTCTTTCCTTGGAGGTCGGTCGTTCACTCTCTGGTTTACGCCTTGTTGATTTCTCGTTTTTCCCCTTGGCTGTTACTGTTCGCACTTGGCGATTGTTTTCCGGAGAAAATTTTTTCCCATTTTGCTTTTCCTTATCTTTGTTCTTCCAACACTCTTAAGTGTCGTGCCCTGATCGTTTACAATAGTCGCAGTAACGCGATGCTGCTTTGTTTTTATTTTGTGTAGAAGGGTTTGTCCCGCGCGTCGCTGGTCGTTTTGTAATGGCCCTCTCTTCATCTATGGCTGTCGTGATTGCTTCCTGTAAGTCGGCAGGTCTTTGTGATTTCACCAAGACCTTTAGATCATCGCGAAGTCCGTCCTCGAATATAGTCAGTATCTGTTTTTTGAATACTTTCACGGTTGCGTTTTTCTCTATTAGACTGTCCTTGTCGTCGATTCCGGTTGCTATTAATTCCCTTAGTAATTTTGATACACGATTTCCGTATTGATGCGCGCTTTCGTTGGGGCCCTGTCTACTATACAACAATTCCCTTTGCACAGTTGAGGCTGTACGGGCCGGTTTGTAAACTGAGGTTAACACGTCCTCCAAGTCCTGCATGGATAGTATGCGGCGCGTTTGTACTTCGTCTAGGGCGTCGCCTCCAACCCGTAACGCGATTATCCCTCGTAGGATCTGGGCTTTCTCTTCCGCGGTTTGATATGTGTGGTATACATATTTACAGGCGGTCAGGAAGCCGGGTAATTCCTTGGGATCCTTCCCGTTGAACAGGGGTAGGGTTTTTATGTTATGGAATATTTCTCGAGTGCCTGCTACGTTGGGCGCGTAAGTTAGGTCATTTATCTCGAGGTCGGCGGGAACGAATCGACTGGAGCGCCTCGGTTCCTCCCCTGGATTGCGAAAATCGTGGAAGTGGACCGCGGTCCTGCCTGAGGGGCCGGGCGTTGCGTGTGTCGAGTTCATTGTTTGTCTTAGTCTACTTATTTCCCTATCTATCGAGTCCTGGGGTAGGCCGTCCCTTGCCTCTATTGCTCCCAACCTATCATTTATTGCTATCATTCCTTCGGCTACGCTAGCTAAGGAGGTGGTTAGCTCCGTGATTACTTTTTCTCAATTTGCTAGTCGGTCTTCGCGTCCGGCGGGGTTTTGTTCCGCGTTCTGGTTCGCAGTTTCCGAAGGGGTGAGTGGCATATTGGTTTCGGTTGCTAGGGCACCGCTTAGGATTAAACTATAATCTGCCTCGTTATACGGGTATAGTCTCCGGGCGGTGGTGTGTCCGGCGTGATTTGACGTAGTTGGTAACGCGGTCGGAATGCTACGTTCCTCGCTGGTTTCTACGTCTAGAGCAAGTCGCGTACGTTCTCCGATTTCGCGAAATGCTTCGAAGGTTGCGTCGAAGATAGCTTCGTTGGAGGGTTTTTTCGTACGGACTTTAAAGAATCTACGCGGGGCACTTCGGCGAATTGCTCTAGGCGAGAGGGTTTCCTTTCGCTCGGCTAATTCTAAATTGCGCTCGATATTTTTATCTAAAGATTTCGCTCGGCGCATGAGGTTTGCGGCGTGCAGCCTGAATTTGCTGAGAGTGGTATTTCGCACTTACAGTACGCAGAACAGGTGATGCATCGCTCGTTGAAGGTGTGTGTGGTGGACTGTCCTGGCGGCGTCCTCTGATGGCGTCCGCCGGTACTGCGGAGTGACTGGCCCCCTGGTTAAGGGGATTGTTGTCCCCGCTAAGTCCTGTTGTCACCGTCGGTCAGGCTTGGTCCTTACGTTGGCAGGATCCCACCGCTGCCACCAATTGTTGTGCCGGGACCACAGACCAGGTATAGAATAGACCTTTCACTCTATTGTCTTCCGTGTCACTCGATTTTGGGGCTCAAGAGCCCCATTACCATTTCCGTGTCGCATCCAACCTTAACGGCTAAGCATGAAATAAGAGTGCAGCGCTATAAGCGGTAGGAATGGAAGTTATAATAGCGGTAAGAATTTACATACAGGGTGTCCCGATGTCAAATTAATACAGCATTTTTAAAAGGCAAATGAATTTCTTCATTTCTTTATTAATCAGCAACTCTACAGACTTATACAACGGAGAAGCGTTGTACAACTTCGCTCACGACGTAACGAATCTCTGCTATCTTATAATTCCCTAATAAATTATTTGCGGACATGGGTTTATATAACTTTTTCAACTTTTTCAATTGTTTTCAACCGTATGCCCGGGATACTCTGTATACAGAGATACACTTTCATTTATCATTTTGAACCCTTCCTATAATAACTAATTAAAAAATGATTAATCAATTATGGTAATCTTATGATATGTGTCTCGTATCAAGCAGCAGAGTAGTGGTGGACCCATGCCTACATATACGTGTAACTCTACACAATCAAATCGTTCCGAAGTCTTTAACAATTTTTCCTGACCAAAGGGTTGCTTTCCTTCATATGGCTTCTTTCAAACATTATCCCTTTTCAACGTGCAGAGTACGTTGATGTAAAAAAAATTGGTAAATTTGTCGAAAAGCTACCTATTCACCGATTTCAATGACCTTCACATATGTTTTCAATGTCGTCATTCTGAACGACATTTCTCTTTAAACTTTTTAATTCTAGTGTTAAGTAAAGTTTTTTGCGAATATTTCGTAATCCAAAGCCGACCGCCAAAAAGTTTAAAGGGAAATGTTGTTCAGAATGATGACTTTGACAACATATGTGAAGGTCATTCAAATCGGTGAGGAGTTTCGAGAAGTTTACCAAAAAATTTAACATTAATTTTCAATGTTATAAACAATTTCGCGGACAATTTTTTTTACAAATGTCCACCGAACCAGAGGTGTGGATTCACCCCCCAAGAGCAACGACCAATAAATTTTCTACACACTGTACAATGAATGTGGAGAATGAGTAGATAGGAGTCTTCTGTGGGAGCGAGTACTGTTAGAAAGAGTGACGTGTGACGTGATTTCGGTGTGACTGATTTTTGGGGTGTGTGATTGTGGCAAGAGTGAGGTGTCAGGCAGCGCGCAAAGAATGGTTGAGGGCCTCAGCCTGAGGGGGTCGCGTCGCGGCAACAATAATCTGTATAGACGGTCATCAGGTAAGTAGTTGGGGAAAACCCATGTGGTGTAAACGATACTCCTGCAGATCAAGATACTAAATGTCATTTTCGCTTCTCCTTTTGGAACCATTTTAGCTTCCGACCTTTTGCCTGCCGTCTAACATCTAGACCAGGCCTTCCCAAGTATAGAGCTGTACGAGTACTTGAATATTCGGGTAGCTTGAAATCCGAAGCAATCCGGGACTCGGTTTCCAAGCCGAGCCAGGTACCCGAAAGAACCAAGCGGCTCGGATAGAACATAGTACTTGAATTTTTCCAAACGGCCCGAAAGAAATCAGGCAGCTTGAAAAGCAAGCGAGTGGGCCGTAAGAAGCCGGGTGGCTTGGAAAGAAACGAACGGTCCGAATGACGGTCGAGCAGACCGCTCGTTTCTTTCCAAGCCACCCGGCTTCTTACGGCCCGCTCGCTTGCTTTTCAAGGTGCCCGATTCCTTTCGGGCCGTTTGGAAAAATTCAAGTACTTGGTTCTATTCGAGCCGCTCAGTTCTTTCGGGTACCCGGCTCGGCTCGGTTTTTCAAGCCGAGTCAGGCTCGGCTTGCTTTTTCCGGGTACTTGAACAGCTCTACCCAAGTAGGGGAAATGTTCTCCCGAAACACATGATTCGGTTCTCCCTCCACGCTGCGCCTTCAGCTAAGGTGGGACGATTCCTACTGTCCTCTCTCTCTCTCTGCTTCGAAGCGGCGTTACTGTCTCCTCTGAGAGAAGGAGTGTTGGAAGGAGAACCGAAACATGCGTTTCGGGAGAACATTTCCCCTACTTGGGAAGGCCTGATGTAGACATCGAAAAAATAGTTTGGAATGGTTTTAAGAAAAAATGTTTCCAACAAAAGTTACTCGTTTTCTAACGTGGATTACGAAAATAATTGGTTCCACCCCCGCTTTAACTACAAGGAGAGATGATGCGAGCCAGTATCAATACAGATTTAAAAGCACAGGAAATTTGAGAATCCTGGGCATTTCTCCCTTCTTAACGGTATTCCAACCCCTTCGAGCAGCGCTGTTCAAGGTCGCTCACGCGTGAGCCCGGGGCTCTCCCACTCTCGTTCGCGTTGTCAGGGATACCGCGCGACGCTAAAGAGGCAACCATGACAGACCAGCGCGTCCGTCGTCGAGCGAGCGCGGACGCCCGATACGACATGTGTATTAGTGACACGCACCGTCACAGCCAGCCAATGCTACTACTTCCCGCGAATTTCGGATTATTCGTCTTTTGTTAGCCCCCCTAACCGCGAAGATGCTAGCCCGTCATGGCCTTCTTAGCGTCGCGCGGTCTCTTTGACGACGGAAGGCACGCTGTGCGAGAGAAAGATTGGAAGGGGAAGCTGGCGCGTGAGGGGCCCCTACGCTGGCCAGCGCTGCCTTCGAGTGTCAAAAACCATAAAATTCACCGGTGTTCGGCGGGTTGCCAGCGACTGCTGGACAGCAGTGTTGCCCGAGCTTCGAGAATTTTTGGATGGTCTCGTTCAAATTAACGTCGCCAAGAGTTGTCCGGAATTTCCCGGCCCAGGTAAGCGAGCCGCGCACTCCGCTTTTATGATCGGTCTACCACTCGCACCCCAGATTATTGTAATGAGGTTTGAAAACAATGTCGACTGTCAATGTTCCATTTTTCAGAATAACAATGAGTATCTACAGTTCTATTTCTGTACGATTGTTCACTTTCTGTTTAGACGCGCGCTTTGCATTTTAGTGAACATTGAAAATACTTAGGGATGGTAAAGATCTTTCACGCCTTCACGTGGCCCATCCCGTTAACTCTATTATTTCAATGTTTTGATGTTTTAACATTAGCAGATTCACTTTGAAGTAACGGGGGAACTAAAGTGAAAGAAAGCCACTTGTGGTGTACATACTATTGTTTAAATGTTGCGCCGAATAATCGTTCAATTGGTTTATTACACACGCCTCACAGAGCATAGTTTTTAAATCAAGAGTAAAAAAACGCTCTTTCACATTCGTATTTATTGTTTTACTGTATTATTTCCGCATTCAAGGGCTGGCTATCCGAAATGAACTGAGCATAGCTTCGAATATGTTTCATAATCAAAGTAATAGGATGGACAATGTTGAATATCTCAGAAACAATAAGTTTTAGGATTAATGCACTTTAGTACTTTCATACTTAGAATTCGCTATTCTATTGAATTTGACGATAAAAAATTTGACAGACCATTTGAAAAAATAAAATTGGCCTCCACATCCAATCTATCCCTGTAAATAAACTAGTTTCACCGTGTTTTGTGTTTCTTACAACGAGACAACTTCTATAAATAATATTTTCGCTTATTACTTGAAATAATAGATATTTAAGGGAACTGAGTTAGTGGGACACCCTGTATAACATAGCTTCTATACTTTTCTCGGTGATACCGGCAGCTTTACCTGTGTCAATGCTAGAAATACATTATGTTTGCCGCACCCACCGCTCAAAAATCCGAGAGGGCGCTCGAAAACCAGTGGTTGTTTCAGAATATCGATACGTCAGAACGGTGACACCGAAGACAAAAGCGTGAAAGGTCTATTCTATACCTGGTCTGTGCCGGGACGCCTGGGAGCGGGATTCTGGATGTGAATCTCGGGGTGTTCCTGGGCGACCTTGGCGCGTGTCGTCCTCGGGCTCCGAAGGTTCGGGTGATTGTGCCGAGACAGTAGGATTCGGTTGAATCCGGAGGTAAGGGATCGTTGCGGGTTGAAGAGTTGGAACTCACTGTAAGGATAACAAGTTTATTCTGTCCCGATCTGGGTGACTATTACACTGTGCCTACTTGGGCATGAGTCTTATCCTAAACATCGGGTATGGTTCCCGTAACAATTCGGTATTAAGTCTGAGCTCGCATTGCTCGTACATATTCTTATAAGTTAGTCGGGACGAAGCTGGGACCATCGGGGTCTCCGCCTTTGGCCTGCTTTTGGGCTGTCTCGCCATGCGCTGACGGGGCTCGGTGCGCTTCCGAGATCCCTTACGCGGTTGTGCCAGATTACGGCCGCTCGATTGTACCAATCGGTATGTGCGCGGTGACGGCACACTTAGGTGTCGGTCCGGTCACAACAAGAGGATCGTTTAAAGTATCGATCAATTTGATGAAAACTCGTGTGGTAAACAATGTACAACATATGTAAAGGGTCAACATCATTGAGGCTGGGTCCCCTTTTGTCAAAATTTACCGTTCCCATTTTTTCTATCTTACAATTCTGAAAATTATACATCCTAGGACATTCGGAAGGTCAAGACAATTCTAAAGACACCTCATTTGTCGAAATCGGTATATCCGTATATGCTGTAGTGCGTAACATGCACATACAAACATAACCTGATAAACATAATACCCTCCTTTGCGTGCCACAGTCGGGTAAGTGGCCGGTCCTCTAAAGGTTAAGAATTTTCTACATGTTGATATAATTTCATATCTTACATTCGTTAACACAGTTTCCCAATGTGAGTGTTTATAAATACTTAAATAGCTACGAATAAGTTTTAAGGTGTATTACTTACGTCAACTTCAGAGATATCATTTTCTTCAGACATATTTGGAATGTTTATTTTACCCTCGATCTTCTTTTCCGATTTTCCATTGGATACCCATTTCAAAACAATATTCCACTCGTAGAAGAAAATTAATTTACCTTTTCGATTATTTGCCATCGCTTCACCTTCACATTTTTCTACTTCTGTTACTGTACATGAAACTGAACATAAAACGATAGCGTTAGTAACATTACAGAATAAAAATTTGCATGCATATTATAGATATTATAAATATCTTTAACCTTTCTGCGGAAATTGGATCATTTTAACCCAATATTGGATGAAAAACAACTTTTTATACTAAAGTAAGACGCTTTTCGAATTGATGTTTCATCATATCCAAAAGTATATCATATCAACTGAATTACTCAAAAAATAATTAATAATATTAATGTATTTGGTAATTATTTAGTTGTTTTCCATCTACACCGATTTCAATGATTTTTTTTATATATTGTCGAGAACACGAGTCTGAACAACTTTTTCCTATACATGTTACCGCCGGTCGACCTACGTTTCCGAGATATTCGCGAAAAACTGCTGCTGCTACTACTACAATGTATTCTGCCAGCATGGGACAAAACAAATGACGAAGCTGACCTTTGTTTCCGAATTATTTGTGAAAAACTTCTGTTGATTTATTCCAACGCAACGCATTCCACTTTCCAACTTGTCCCAGGTATTAGTATTGGTTGGGACTAGATTAGTATGGGGGGCGCATAAAGCATGGTAGCGAACCCATGTGAGTGGAGATGTTGACTGGCATCCGCAAATATCTTGTTTAAATCTATAAACTCACATTAGTTCGCTATTATACTTTTCGCGCCCGCAGGCAGGCGGGAGCCCCCGCACTAATCTAACCTCAACCAATACTAATACCCGGGACAAGTTGAAAAGTGGAATGCGTTGCGTCGGAATAAATCAACAGAAATTTTTCGCAAATATCTCGGCAACAAAGGACGACATTGTATTCTACCTATACGTACGCGTTCCTAGCAGCACAGCGAGTAGGCGATTCGATTTTGTTCTCTCTATTTTTTTAATAAACACATGTACCTTGACGACATGCAGAAACAGTAGATGAGCGGCGGTCTCGTGGTGAGTCAGCACTGCTGACGCACACGCTGCCGCATCATGCACGTATGGGTGGAATTTAATGCAGTGGTAGCAACAATTCTTTACGAATATCTCGAAAACTACTACCGTGCGGCGGTAACATGTATAGGAAAAAGTTGTTTATAATCTTGATCTTGATAACGTATCCAAAAATCATTCAAATTAGTGAGGATGGAAAACTTCAAAATAATTCCCAAGTATTTATTATGTAATAATAAAGTACAACTTTTATTCACAAGGAACTTGTAGGTCAACTTAACCTAATGAGCACGTACACAATGTAATTGTTTGAGATCCCAAATCTGCTTTATTTATAGTTTGTACTATGTATTTATTATTACTACTTTGTTGTATTGTACTATAATTATTAGTAAATATTTAGATTAAGGGAGGATTCTCCAATTTCAATGACCTTCACATATTTTGTCAGGGTCATCATTCTGAACAACATTTCCCTCTAAACTTTTCGGCGCTCGGCTTTGGTTTAGGAGATATTTGCAAAAAACTTTACTTAACACTAGAACTGCCGACGGTATCACAGCGCGCTTGCGGGCGCGTAAAGCAAGGAGTCAATTCACTTTCCCGTCACCCACAGTTAACACTAGAATTATAGAGTTTAACACATACTCACATAGGTTTGCTACCATGCTTTACGCGACGGCGAGTGGGCGCGCGCCCCCCGCCCTAATCTAGCCCAAACCAATACTAATACCGTTGGTTATGAAACTGCTTTCAATATATTATGCCGAAAGTGTTTTATTAATATCTCTGAAACTAAGGCGAACCGCCAAAAAGTTTAGAGCAGGCCTGCCCCATCGGATACAAATACCTCCTGAATTTCTGGGACCCGGGTAACAGCCGAGCGCGGGATTGTTCCATTGCTACCCGTTGCGAGATTTGTGAGAGAACTGCATGAGTGTGCGAGCCTGTTAGGACGGCCGCACACTCGTGCAGTTCTCCCGCAACCCATTCTGTGGTTAGCAACGTAACCAGTCCCGCGCCGGCTGTTGCCCGGGTCCCAGAAATTCAGGAGGTATTTGCACCCGATGGGGCAGGCCTGGTTTAGAGGGAAATGTTGACAACATATGTTAAGGTCATTGAAATCGGTGAGGAGTTAACTTTTCGTCAGGTTTTCTATTTTTAGGGTTAGAATATTTATTCACGTATTTTATAAATATTTATTATATAATCAACAATTAGAGACATTAATAGAGACCCCCAAACAATACTAATACAGTCGGCTGTGAAACAGTCGTCTGTATAGACAGATTTCAATGTAAAATTATGTCATGTTTTTTGCAAATATCTCGTAACCAAAGCCGAGCGCCGAAAAGTTTAGAGGGAAATGTTGTTCAGAATGATGACCTTGGCAACATATGTCAAGGTCATTGAAATTGGAGAATCCTCCTCTAATCTAAACATTTACCTAATTATTGATTATTGTTATCAATAATCTTTTACTGTACCTTCAATGTTTCAATTATTTGTATATAAAAGAAATGAAAATGAAAAATACGGATACAAACCTTCATTTCCTTCTATTTTCATCTTGGTAAATAATTCCTTCAACTTCTCCTGGGACCAGGCACATGCGTTTTTTTCCGTCCTTAAACAATATTGTCTGATTACTTATTTGAATGTAATTACAAGAATGTGCCACAGCAAGTACATTAAAATAATACTTCATTAAGTATAATGCTATTATGTATCAAATTTCATAACAATGTAGAACAGGTATGAAATTTAACAGTGTGCATGACGCAAGATTTGGAAATTGCGCCTTAAGTCGGTTAGACCTTTCCGACCAATCGCTTTTGCCGGGAAAGTTATGTATACAGGAGTGTCCAACTAAATGAAACGTTCCAAGCCCGAATAATTGCAACAGTATCATTCCCACCACAAATTTTTATGTATTTAAAATTCGGAATCCTCGCGAGTGAAGAAATAAATGAAAAATGTGAAGTCCGCATGTGTCATTGGATCTTTACGAAAGTAACACGAATCAATTCCATGTGTTTTCCCAGTGCAAATGATACCAAACCCGATACAATGCGAGCTATAACACTGTCCAACACGATTTTTGGTCTGCAATAGCCGCTCGGTGATTCTTGTAGAGTTTTTCGCCCTGAACACGAATCCTTAAGTAAAATTGTTCTATCACCTTCAGTTTTTGAGAAAATCGATTTTGAAAAAAATTCCAGATTTTCAACTTTGAACATCTTTTGTGTGGAAACGGTAATAGTTATTCGGTTGGTCGTTACGTCAAATTATTCTACGAACCCTCCCGAATACAACGATATTAGTTATTATTGCATTATGATCATTTAAATATGTTTAAACAGCGACCAAAAAGATAATGACACCCGAAATGCACCCATTTTTGATAATATCTGTTAGGTTGGCAATGAAAGAAAAGAAAACTAGGAACAAGTTTAAGTTAGATTTGGTAGGTTGGTTACACTTCCGACTAGGCGTCTCAAAAAGGTGATGCATATGTATACTGTTTGTAAGATAAAAGATTCCACGTGAAATATAATACTCGTTGCTGTTAATTCTCATATCCAAGAAGTTTGTTCATTTATTTCTGCCATCATGCCTGCGTAACTCAACAATATCTCTCAATTTATTTCCAAAACTAAGGGTCTAGGAGAAAATCTGATCATCCCACACGATGCAACAGACATTTTTCTTTCGGAAATCATCAACAGAAGTGGTCAGTTACGTTTCCTTTTCAATACAGAAGTAAAATAGTTTGGCAAAACGCGTGATGTCGAGAGTGGTGGTCAACGGCGGCGCGCGATCCAGTGCCGCTCAGCGTAACACAATTGCTTAAGGCGAGTTGACTACCACTGTCGGCGCCGCGCGTTTTGCCAAACTATTTCGCTTCAGTACTGAAAACAAAACGAGTCTTACCACTTCTATTGACTCTTTCCGAAGGAAAACTCTCTGCTGCATTGCGTGGAATGGTCAGATTTTCTCCCAGACCCTTAGTTTTGGAAATAAATTGAAAGATATCTGCAAAAATGGGTGCATTTCGTGTGTCCTTTCCCCTTTGTTCATTGTTTAAACACATTTAAATGTTCATAATGCAAAAATAACTTATATCGTTGTATTCGGGAGGGTTCATAGAATAATTTGACGCAACGACCAATCGTATAACTATTACCGTTTCGACACAAAAGATGTTCAAAGTTGAAAATTTGCAGTTTTTTTCAAAGTCGAGTTTTTCAAAAACTGGGGGTGATGGCGACAAACAGTTTGTGGATTCATATACAGGGCGCAAAACTCTACAAGAATCACCCAATGGATATTGCAGAACAGAAAAAAAATTTCACGTTGTTGGACTGTGTAATTAATGAAATTACATATATAATTAATTTGAAGAATTTAAAGCCAACCTCGTAAAAAGCAGTCCGATTGAGGTGACATTTAGGATCATCATCAGGAAAATTTAAGGAATCGATTTATACCATTTTCATGAAGACCAACTGATATATATGTATAACAATTTCAATATGCAGTACTGGGTGTTTCACGCTTGGCTGCGCAGTAGGGTGGTCCTTAGCTGTAGGGGTCAAAATTGTTTTTGAGTTTCTTTTTGGTCTTACCCTCCTAAAATATGAGGTTTGATGAGAAAATGATATGGGGAATGGGAACCCGTGTCGCATTTGAGTTGAAGTTTTGAGAAAATAGTGATTTCTCAATATTTTTGCATTTTCACGAGAAGTTGTATATCTAGCTCAAATTCGCTACACAATATCGGATTTTGTAGACATTCCTGAAGTAGAAACCATCCACGAAAAATGTCGGAACGGTTTTTAACTCGGACGGTTTGAGAAAATATCAACCGGGACCGCGTGCACGGTGTTTTGCTTGGCGGCAGTGACGGCCATTGTTCGCCTGGCGCGTCTCGCCAGGGTCGTGGCTACGCGCAATCGACACGGTGCCCCGTAGAGTGGTCCTTACCTATGGGAGCCATTTTTTTTTGGTATTCGGGTACTTTCGAAGTATTAGTGAATATTTCTTATAGCCTTTTATACCTTCGATATAAAAAGACGAATACCTACCTGGGCGACTCTGGCTGCCAAATAGGTAACGTAGTGATAGCCTGACTCACTCCGGGCCCTTACTCGTGAAGGCGAGCTAGCGACGAAGATGCTGCATTACAATAAAAGGTCCTTCGCAGGGAAAAACCAGTGAGGGTCGCTAAATGGTTGACGGGTTTTTGCACATCAGGTAGCTGGCTTACTTACTGCCATGATTCAGACACTGCTTTATATGCTAAGCTTAATTCAAAGATTTTGAGTTTATTGTTGGAAGTACTGTGCAAATGTTACTATTATACATGTAAGAAATTGTACCTACTTTTATTAAACAATACTCACTGATACTTCGAAAGTAGCCGAAGACCAAAAAAAAAGGTAAAAAAATGTTGACTCCTATAGCTAAGGACCACTCCACGGGGCAACGTGTCGATTGCGCGTAGCCGCGGCCCTGGTGAGTCGCGCCAGACGAGCAATGGCCGCTACTACCGCCAGGCATGGACATAGGAATATAGGGACGGAGCATATTGTCGCGGGGGAAAAGCCTTTGCGGGAGGGGCGACGAGGTAAACTATGCCTAATTTCTATTGCCTGCTGCTTCGCACAAGCGCAGTGACACATAGTGACGTAGAACCTTTGTCGCGTTTGTCGTATAAGACAGTGGCAGCTATTTTCATCAGGGAGTCGAGACCGAAGCAGAAACCGAAATTCAGACCGGTTACATATCGGTCACGTAACCAGTAACCGGAACGAAAGAGGAGAGAAATTCTGACCGTAATAGCGAGAGGTTGCAAAAGGGAACCGAAGCTCCTGACCAATTGCACTTCGATCGGGAATCGGGGACCGCGTTCTTAAACGAACGGGGACCGGTCGGTCGCCACTTAATGTATGGAGGGGTCCGGTGACTGGTTAGGGCTCTGAGTCGGTGTTGTTCGGGTGGGTTCGGTTCAATTCGACCTAGCTGAATAGGCCGGGAAGGTATGTATGCTGTCCCTGTTGGTCTCATTGTTTGTCTCTCTCGTGACGGGATTTCTGAATGCAGACTGTTGCAGTTATTTGTTAATACTCTGACACTGTCAGTCCCAAACTGCGCCGATCTACCGAAGCATTGTTGTATTTGAAACACTACAGAAAGAAGATGCTCGTCATCTCCCATCGACTTTAATAGAAGTAGTTAATATAAAATAAATGATTGTTAAAATCAAAATAACAAGAAAATGATTGAAAATATATTTTGTGATTTTTCATGTGGTTATTTCAAAAGTATGTCCAAGTGTGGGAAAAAACAGAAGATACAAATGTAACAAAATGTAAATATATATTTAATGTAAACTTAAATAACAAATTACACAGCGAATTTTATTATAATGATTCAATAGTTATCTCTCGCAATAACATACGAAAACATTACTTTACATCTTCTACATCAGTCATACCTATGGCATTGAACCGTAACATTATATGGGGCAGGGGCTTTTGGGGATAAGCACTATTGAAATTCAAACAAAAGCAGTTAAAGAAACTCTTCCACAGGCATAAATGACCCGATTATGGCGGATACGGGACCAGTCGATTTTATGTTCCGACCTGATTGCAGTAATACGGGGTGCGAGCGATATTGTAAACCGCCCGCAATAGTGCAGCGCGCGGCTCGCTTGCCTGAAACGGAGCGCATCTCTGCCTTCGTACATACCATCCTACGAAAAACCATATTATATAGACAGTAGGCTAGAAAGATGGTCATACTTATTTAGAATTTAAAAACATATGATGTTGAAGGCAATATTGGGAAAATAAGAATTTGCCTAAATTTTTTGTTTAATGTTACAAATATGCATTTAATAAATTATTATGTGAATACGCAAAATAATCTAAAGTATAGCATAGTTTCAAAAAGAAATATGCAAAAATTTCTGAAAATTATTTATATAAATATTTCATTGCGACTGTGAAAGTAATATTTCATTTATAAAAATATTTAAAGTAGGGGAAAGTGGGGCAAAACCGGGTATCATTATTTTTCTGTAGGGTATCATTGTAGAAAAACAATGATATCTATAAAATTTGTGGGATTTATAGAAGCCAGGAGTGAAAGAGACAGGCTCGTTTATGCAAACACTATCACTTACAATGAGACTACTTTATTTCTATAATATAGATATATATAATGACTACGGGGCTTTGTACACCGCGTGTTTGTTTTTAGGTTAGAATGCGTAGTCGATTATCGATTTACACGGAGAGATCGATAATCACCATGAAGCTGAAGTAAGGTGCTTCAGACGATATATATACATATAAAGATTGCACGTATTGAGAAGAAAAGAAAATACAATGAATATTCTAAGAAAATTTAATAAATTTAGAAAACGACGTAAATGTATTTTTAAAAATTTATATATGAATCAAATTAATTGATTTTATTTATTATTATAAATTTGCTTCATTTATACGATGTATTTCACTGTGGATTGCAAAAGATGCAAGGACAGGTTACTAACGTGATAAAAAGTAATTAAAATAACCTACCATTGCCCGATGAGAAGATGAGCTACTACCCACAAGCTGAAATGTCACAGGGGCAAGGGGAATCGCCTGTTCGCTCCACCCTATCCCCTCCAAGAAGTCCTAGTTTTCGGTTCTTAGCGGCTAGCCGTATCCGCGGATTGTCGCGATTAGTTGCGTTCGAGTTCTTCGTCACGGGACGAACTGTGTTGGAGGGGCTAGGTTGACGCGAGGGGACGATTCCCCTTGCCCCTGTGATATTTCAGCTTGTGGGTAGTAGCTCATCTTCTCATCGGGCAATAGTACTAAATATTTTTAGGGATAGTAATAATTTGTTTCATAAATTTTAATCGAACGTATTTCTATTTTCTTCCTATTTCTCATGAGGTAATGAAGCATTTGCCGCATTTCTATCTCTCCAGACTTTGTGTCAACCGTATTGCAATCGGTCGAGACTCTCGGGTGACCGTTTTGCCAACCTCTCCATAAATTAACGCGACCGTATTCCCGACCGGTCTAGACTTTCGGTGACCGTAAGTCTGAGAAAAATTCTCTCTCGGTTATCGGTTGAGAGAAAACTTCGGTCGGCCGTCGCTCTTCGGTTCGGTCGAGAGACCCGTAAATGCCACGTCGAACCTCTCAGGGACCGCGACCGCGACCGTAACCGAAACTGTATCGGTCTCGACTCCCTGATTTTCATAGCGTGGTAAACTTGTGTAAAGTTAGGTAAATTGATCAATAAAGTGAAGAAGCAAAGTACATTATACATTTACATGTGTCATCTGCAGGCAAATTTACAAATTCCGAACAAGTTATAAATTCTACATCGAGGCTATCACGCCTATATAATGAATCAAACGGAGATGATTCTATTGATTTTAACTGTTATTTTAATGAACATAATTACATAACAGATACTCGAGAAATAAGTGAATTTTCTATAAATGTGGTCGAATATATAGGTGGATATGTGGTAAGACAATTAAGGCTGCCGTCTCAGCGGACCTTGAATGTGTGCGTACGCTCACACAAGCAAGAAAAAGCGTGTACGTATACGCGTGTTGTAAACAAACCGTTTCAACCAACTTTCGTCCTGGAATCGGCCAGAAGGAAGTTTTTGCGGGTACAGTTGCGTTCAGTAGACATCTGTGCAGGTCGGTCTGGTGCGTTTGAATGCTAATAACAACCGTACGTTGAAATAATAATGAATTTATGATTCGAAAAGTGACAGAATGAGGCTTCAAGGCTTCTCCGTTGGTGGCGCTAATGTACTCGAACGTCATTCTCAGGAGGCGGAAACTAAGATAGGAACTTCCGGAATAGCGAACAGGAAGCAGCAGGCTTTCATAATTTAGGTGGCGTTACTGTCGCAGTATAGTTGTGTTTGTGTATGTACATACACGTTGGCTTACGCACACTTCCGCAGCTTACGTTGCCCACGCTTGCCGACGCTTACCAACGCTTACTGAGGTTCACCGACGCTTCAACTAGCTTCAAGCTTCAATCCTTTTCAACAGTTAGTTATATTAGTGCTATTTATACTTTTAAGTGTATTATTCAGAATATTCTGAAGCATACTGGTTATAGTACCGAATAATTATAAAATGAATGTAGACAAGAAAGTAACAACAGCAAAGAAAGTGGCAGGTAAGAAAGTTTCATGTACAATTTTCCTAAAGTTAAAACTTGTATTTTTAGATTATACTTGTTAAATATCTGCTATCAAAAGACAAAAATGATTTGTTTGACTTTGCAGGAACAGGGCAAAAAGTTAATTGGAGGTGTGTAGTGCCAGGTTGCACTCCAACAGCAGTGTAAATAGGCATAGCTTTCCCAAAAATTTATTAAGGAGTGAGAAATGGATACAGGCAATTAATAATCCTAACCTCAATAGTGTTACCTGTGAGGAATTGAGGAAATATAAAGTGTGTCAAATTCATTTTATGAAAAGTGCGTACAACAGTACACGCATTCGGCAAGTACTGAAACATGATGCAATTCCGGAGTTAATGTTGAATATCAATTATTCTGCTGCATCCCCTGCAAGTACCAGTGATGAGAGAATTTCAACATTTATGAAGATAGAAGACGAGAATTTTACAATTGAAAATGGGCTGAATGAATTCATACATGCTAAAGTTTTGCCGAGTTACAACGAGCAGGTTAATTATTGTAACAGTAGAACTCCCGATGAAGAAATAGAACACAACAAAACTGAAAGTGCTACCGAATCCGTTGATGTATATATTGCATCTGAACCTTCCTCAAGTGTGCAGAATCCACATTCCTCATGTGCAGATTCTGTTTTAAAAGAATATAATATCAATTCAACGCCCAAAAATTATAAAAGGCGAGCACTTCTCGGCTCGATAACTAGGAAAAGCAAATTGACACCAGTAGCTAGACGTTTACATAATGTAGTATCTAGATTATCGAAAAAGCACTCGAAATCTATGCATAAGCTGAATACATTGAAAGAAAGATTAGAAAGTACCGAGAAGTTTATGCGAACGGTGCAAATGAAAGAACTAACAAGTCTATCGAAAGCACAACTAGCATTTCTACAAATGCATGTTCGGAATGTGCACAAAAAAGCTAAGGCAAGTGAAAATTGTCACCCATCATGTCGGTTTCATTAATTAATTAATTCTTGTAACTACAATATTTTACATAATAATAGTATTATATAATTAACATAATTCTTTATTTAATTTGAAATTGACTTTAATAAGATATTTAAATTCTGAAGACCTAATGTGGTAACGGATTGTGTGCGTATGTACTCAAAATTTTTTATGTTTTCATGAAAATGTTAATGACATGTGAACATTTACAATTTATTTCATAGGCTAGACGTTTTACTTTGGATGACAAAGTTTTAGCATTAGCTATTTTGAAACAATCTACCCAATGCTATAGACTTCTTAGCAGAATTTTCATTCTGCCCACCCCACGTTCGTTACGAACCTTCTTACAGAAAATACCATTAGAAGCTGGTGTCAACAAGGTGATTTTTAATCATCTTCAAAAACAGGGTTCTAATATGTCAACAGAGGGGAAGGTATGCACCTTATTGTGGGACGAGGTCTCACTACAACCACAAATTTATTATTCGACAAAAGGAGATAGAATCATAGGATTTGAAGATTGGGGCAATGGAAGAACCAATAAATTTGCGGATCATGCTCTTGTGTTCATGTTAAGAGGGATTCATACAAATTGGAAAAATCCACTGTCGTACAATTTTTGTAAATCTAGTACCAGTGCGAAACAACTAGTGCGATGCGTTAAAGAACTTGTACGAGCCATCACTATAAGTGGATTCAACCTTGTGGCCACCGTTTGTGATCAGGGACAGACAAATGTTTCGTGTATAAATTATTTATTACAAGAAACTAAATCTATATGCCAGAAAGAGAACAGATTGTTTTGTAAGTATATACAGTGTGTCCCTACCATCTTCCACAAAACTATGCCATCACACTCTACGAACAAAATATAAACTATGACAAAATCATGACATTTTCATCTCATTCCCACTCGCAGAAAATTTCAGTTACTGTACAATTTCTTGTATAGGGTCAAGGTGTCGACAGTGGCTCAGGCGGGTACAGTGGATCAGGTACTCTGTGTGCGAGAGGAAAAACAATATCGTTGCGTCCTACTCACACATCAAGTCTCTCGCAATGCGAACGCGAACGAACTAGTCGTCTGCCGTCAGAGTCGACGCGTACACGTGGTGCGACGCATTTTGAACTTTAGTGTGTCCAAAGTTGTTTTCAAAGGTAAGTTTTCCTGATTTCCAGGCTGTGTTATGTGCGATATTATTACACAGCTGTCATTCTATCGGAAAGTACATCTAATCTAAGGTCCAATTCATATATATTGGCCGGTGAGCTTCGCGAGGGGTATTCTCCCACCACACCGCTTGCCTGCCTCGGTGCTCCTTTTCTCTGCGTTCTCGCTCTCTCTAGGGCTATGCCTACTCGTTGCCCGGTGGGAATTAGTGTCCGTGAGGTACGCACACATGCAGCGAAGCATCCCCACCACTTTGAGCACATAGACGGCGGGTACGATTCCGCGCGGTCATTTCTCGCTCCTTTCTGGCCGAAGGGGGGAGTGAGATGGAAGTGGTTTTACACACATCAGAATAGGTGTGCGTTCGCTCCGAAGAAATTCGGGAGCTATATTGGTCATTCTTCCTCGTTAGCTTCATTTCCTATTGGTCTGCGCATAGCTTCGTAACGCACACAACTATTACGCTAAGAATATACAACAGCCCCACAGCTAACGTAGCTGTGACGACAGGCGGAGTCGAGCACCGTTCCCGTTACCCCCCCATACCCCTCGGCTACCCAGCAACTTCAACTGCCAATCCACGATCGTCAGGTGGTGGTGGCTGATTTCTCCTCGCGCGCTGCTCGCGAAACGAAACTCACCGGCCAATATATTTGAACTGGACTTTAGTTTATTTTCATAGTGTAGTCATATTTAAAAAGTCAAGTATTTTATGTTTGTTTTGAGATTAATTATAAAACGGCAGCTCGGTACACAGTGGCTCAAGTTGCTGTGGTACAATGCTATGTAAAGTTAATCCTTCCAAAACCACGTTTGAATGGTAGTACCACCCGCCGGCAATCATATTTTGAGTTCGCTATTGATTTATCTCTTTTAAATGTTCAATGAAGCAATTTTACTTCAATTTTTTTTTAATTAACGTATATTTCATTTTTTTCGGTTGTGTCAATATCCACCATATGTATAGAGACTAAGTAATTAAATAAAAGACTGATTTCACTATCATATGTGCCTTATTTTTCATGCCTTTCACATCAGGATTCACTGTGTACTGTGGTGAGCCACGGTAGATTTTTGAATGATTCACTGTACCCGACCTTGCAGTCCACAGTGGATCATTTCCCATTTTTTAAAAAAACTTTTATATCTTTTTTGTATCGCCCGATATTACAAAATAATAACGTATTTAAAGACATCCAATAACTAGGCTATCTTGATACCAAATTTCAGCCTCTTTGCTCAATCCATTAAAAAGTTACAGCCCTCCATAAAAAGACTGATCCACTGTCGACACCTTGACCCTACCGAATTATTAACATCATTATTTTCAGCTGGGAGAATTGAATTGTCGGGACAGGCCATTAATCCCCTTTTTGACCCTCCACATTTAATCAAGGGGATGCGAAATAATCTCCTGACAAAGGATATTCAAGTAATTTTCCCACATGTAAGGAAAATTGAGAACAATAAACATTTTGAAAGTGTGAAGCAGTTTCTCCTTACACCGGAATTTGTTGACGAAATTTATGAGAAAAGCGATAATGTGGGGGAGACTAAAGAAACATACTTTGCGTCCTGGAAAACTATAGAATTAGCATATGATATTGACACTACAACTGTAAATAATATCAAGAAGCAAATGTCGAAACTGCATGATGGGCATATCAGAAAGCATAAAATAAGGAAAATGAAAGTTAATCTGGCTGTGCAGGTTTTAAGCCGGACGGTGTCTTCATTTGTAAGACATTTAACTTGTATTACAGGTTTGTATTTTTTCCTGAGCAGATTTCCTGATTACATTTCTATTTCACATGAAAGAAAAAAATGATTATCCTATTTACAGGTTCAGTGCGGACTATCGGAGGCATGAAACGCATGCCAATTAAGGAAGGTGTAACTACATCCGAAGTTATTAAATTTTTAAATGATGCATTCGATTCCCTGAATGGCAGAAAAGAGGATATAAAATCCACGAAGAACGCTCTACGAAGAGAAGTGACCGGAAGTAGTTGTCATTCGACGTTTTGGAAGCATGCCAGTCAGTGTATGGCGAATAACATTCGTTTCGTGGATAAAGAAACGAAAACAGTTAGAACGGTGCCGTCGTTGAAAAATTTTAAACTTACCATAAATGGATTTCAACGTTTATGGCAGGACCTCCAAAAAATGGGATTTCAAAGTTTTACCCCCGGAATATAAATCAGGACCCACTTGAAAATTTCTTCGGAATGATTAGAAGCCATGGTGGTCGAAATATTAACCCCACGCCGCTGCAATTCCAAAGTTCTTTTAAAACACTTCTAATTAATAATTTAACTTCGGCGAAAACTGCTAGAGGAAATTGCGAACAGGACGAGGCGACAGCTTTATTTTCCTTACACAATTTCGCTTTAATAGCACAAAATACTGAAAATAACAGTGGAACAGAAATAGAACAGTGTGAGAACCAGTACATTATTTCCCAGAATGATTCATATCCAACTGGTACTTGCATAGACATATCAGTAATATTAATAAAGTTAGGCGCTGACAACAGATTTAAAACCTGTTGCACTTGTGTGTCCGATCTGTGCAATTTTGATAATTTTAATATATTATTTAAAGAGGCTTATGAAAACCTCGAGGCAAATATCCCTCACTTGTGTTTTAAAAAAGAACTTTTAAAAAATTTAATGATGCCATTGTCATTAATATTAGATTTTTCATTCATTACCTGTACTAAGCATTTTCAGCCGCTGTGTGAAGCTATTTTGAAAACGATCGCCCTAGAATATATAGCATGTTGGTGTAGATATATCAACAGACTATTGAAAGGGAAAAATTCAATTGGTTGGGCTGAAGAAACTTTAATGAAACAAGCACGCATTCAATACGTGAAACATTGTAGACATAAAAAAACAAATTAAAGAACCATTTTAAAAAGAAAAATCTGTGCTACTATCTCTTACCTCTACTTGTATTTTTACAGTTAAGTATATCATACAAAATGTAGATTGAGAGATATATTTGTTGGCATTATCAATTATTGTTGGCAAAATAATGTCCAATTATGCCAATAATAATTGAAAAATTGGAAGGTTTAGATAAGAAACTTCAGGCGAATGAGAAATATTTAATTACATTCAATTATTGCAAATTTAATTAAATGTTTTTCGTTAACACCTGAATTTCGTATCCAAACATTCTTAACATGTCAACAAATGTATCTTATTCTATATTGCAGTACGGAAATCAACGCAGATTCTGACCGTATTTCAATTTTCCCGGTTTGCGTCGCCATATTGAATTTTAGTTCTAAACACAATCTTTCATAAATTAGATGGCGTTGAAATACGGATCCAAAACTTTTGCTGGAGATTCAGCCCCCTGCTCATTCTGTCACTTTTCGAGTCACAAATTCATTATTATTTCAACGTACGGTGGTTATTTGCATTCAAACGCACCAGACCCCCCTGCGCAGATGTCTACTAAACGCAACTGTACCCGCAAAAACTTCCTTCTGGCCGATTCCAGGACGAAAGTTGGTTGAAACAGTTTGTTTACTACACGCGTATACGTACACGCTTTTCCTAGCTTGTGTGAGCCTACGCAAACATTCAAGGCCCGCTGAGACGGCAGCCTTAACAAAGAATTTACTATGTGAAATTTGCGCGAAAGCATTAACTGCAAACAATGAGGATAAACACAATCTAATACAAATAAAAAGCCGCGGAAAATTAATTCAGCCATCATCTCAAGTGACATGTATTTGCCGGAAATGTGAAACGGAAATTCGATCTGCAGTTCATTCCCAACAAATATTTATAAATCAGCAATATACGGAGTCTTACATATCAAACAAAGTTCTAGAAGTACTTATTGGTAGCAACGTGTTTCAGGAGTTAAATGAACATACGGACGACCAAACATTCATGGAGAACCATATAATCAAGAGACACGGTAGTGTCTCGCGCCAAGTATATATATATATATATATATATATATATATATATATATATGCGCAGCGCAAGACACGGAGTGGCTATATTACGCGACGACTCGCTATCAAGAACCCTGAGATTTCCGAATCTCAATAACGGCTGATCCAATTTGATTTTGAATGGTCTTAATGGATAGCTTGGGTTTGATTTACATAAGAAAAGTGTCGTCGTTTTGTTCCTACGGGCCTTATGAGCTGAGATATTTCGATGTAAAGTTGCAATTTGCTGATTTTTATGTTCTTAAAATTCAGCATCGTCATAGTCATCGTCCTACACTTCTAGGCAAGAGGGGAGTATGAAAGGGTGAGGAAATGTCTCTCAGGCACGTTGTTCATTGGATGCGGGCATCGGCCAATCGCGTAACAAATTACCAAAAAACTTTAAAAAAGTAAAAAAATTACGCCAAGTACATGAAACAAGTAAATCACACAATAAAGAAAATAATAGTGTTGCGAACACCCCTTGGATGGAAATCCAAGGCACACTGGTGCTCGCGAGCGGGACAAGAGGACAGCGAGAAGAAGGCGATCGCCTGTCAAGCTGTCACTCGAGAGTCAGCCACCATTGCTAGCAGACGTCTCGATATTGTACTCCGCCTGACTGATTGTATTCGTTACCCGCTGTTAATGTTCTGTTATCGTTGCCGTTCAGTAAATACGCATTATGCCCAACCAAAATCGTAACAATACTAATAAATACAAAGTAAAAAAATATGTGAAATCAGAATCAGCTGCGAGTACATAATGGTGCTTTCCCACAGCGTGCAAAGGCGACACTGTGTAACACAATAAAAGACAGAAAACAAGATGTCCGCGGCCTGGAAGTCAAATACTTGGCGTGGCCAGGCAAGGTATTCTCAGATCATCCATACCCATACCCCCCCCCCCCCCCCCCGTCGCAGGCTTTCAGAAAATTTGTCCATTTAAAACTCAGACAATATGAGTACATTTTCATTATATTGCGTTTTAAAATAATTGTAAGATCATTCATCCACGCCGATAGTTTTCCTCTCACAACCTTTCACATAATTTGTCAATTTTAAACTCTGACAGTATGAATACATTTTCATTATTTTGCCTTTTTAAATACTTCTTATTCAGCGACACCTTGACCTTGCCTGGCCACGCCAAGTATTTGACTTCCAGGCCGCGGACATCTTTTTTTTGTCTTTTATTGTGTTACACAGTGTCGCCTTTGCACGCTGCGGGAAAGCACCATTATGTACTTGCAGCTCATTCTGATTTCACATCTTTTTTTACTTTGTATTTATTAGTATTATTTTCTTTATTTTGTGATTTACTTGATTTCATGTACTTGGCGTAATTTTTTTACTTTTTTAAAGTTTTTTGGGGGGTTTCATGTACTTGGCGTAATTTTTTTACTTTTTTAAAGTTTTTTGGGGGGATCTCACTTCTTTTTACAAAGATTTTACAATTACAGCATAATAATTATCAGCTGTTGAAATTTACAATTCCATGAATCTGAAAGCACGTACAATTCCATGAACCTGAAAGCACGTACAATTCCATGAAACTGAAAGCACGCACAATTTCATGAATTGTTTTATCAAATCGAGAAATGTTTTTCGTGGTTAGAAAATTAAAATTTCCATTCTTAACGTCATTTTCTGAGTATATTTCATGGAATAGTATTTTTTAAATTAATTTGTTTATGTTTACCAAATTCATGCGTTTTATTGGACTCTAATTGATTTTAGTATCAATTTTCATTTTCATGTTTACAGATTTCTGTGCTTAAAGGGGTTATAGCTAGATTTAGCACGAATTTTCGTGTTTTCAGATTCATGGAATTGTATGTGAGACTGCATTTTGATTGCAATTCAATGGTACAACGATATATATTTGTAAAAACACGTGGCATCTCAAATTTTGTATATAACCTGACTGTAAGCTGTCAAAATTTGGAGCAGATTGCATAGTGAAGATAGGAATTGATGAACGAAATTGCATAGTGAAGATAGGAATTGATGAACGAAACATATATTAGTTCGTTTTGGCTGAAGATGTGCGTATAATAACGCGTATACGTATCTAGAGACGCGGTAGCGTCTCGACGCCAAGTACAGGAAAAAAGTACAGGAAAGACACCCTATATATGGCGACTGTCGCTACTGCTTATCATTTACTGGTCGCCGAGCTAATCCAACCTAACCTGAAACTTATTTCATTAATATCTCATCACGCCTGCAATATTTCCTAAATTTAATGGTATTTTTCTTGTGTAAACCACACATAAGCTTTCGAATAAGACCAAGTTCAATAAAATCGGTCCACGCATGACAGAGATATGTAAGAAAATTCGATGGTCGCCTGTTCAAATGGCGCCCGGGAACCGCGGCCTACCATCCGGAAGCCCAGATACATCGGTTGGGGCCGTTTGCGCGGGAGAACTTGGGGAAAACCCAGGGACAAGGGAAGCGTCACGGGAAGGACGCTACGGCCGCGCCGCCAGGACGCAGCCACTCTTGTACGGACTTTGGGACGCACCGGTCGCGACTACAGAGAAGCACCTTCTTTCGCATAAGTTTCTAGAAATTTGTACCATGCTTGTACAAAATAATATATTGTAGTAGAAAATTGCATTGAATTTAAATTGCCAGATATTTGTATTTGTATACCAGTTTTTATTTTATGTAAAGATTATTATATTATAGATAGAAATGAAGGGGACGCACAGGACTTTGATAAAAATGAAGGAGACGCACAGGCTTAGATAGTAAAATTGAAGGGGACGCACAGGCTTGGATGGATAGAAATGAAGGGAATGCACAGACGTGGAGGTTGTCCGGAGAAGATTAGATAGATAGACAGAGCATCTTGTTTCGCACAAGTTTCTGGAAATATGTCAAATAAGGTAAATCGACAAAATTTGTCTAAAGACATAGCATTAAGAATTATTAAGAAAATAGATTATGGTGGCCTGCTTGCAATGTAAAGCAAGTCACATTAGTAAAGAAAGTACACTGAAAACACATCTCCGTTGATGCTTTTCAATCTTTTGTGAAAGACATTCGTAATACTGTAATTAATAAAATCCACAGTAGTTTCTACACTATTCATTAATTTTACTAGTTTTCCATTAACAGTATTTCAATTCACCAATAAATATACTAAACCAACACCAATAAAAATATTGAATCTCTTCATTCATTTTCGCTAAATTACCATTAGCATTTTTTAAATATCCTCCAACAAAACTTTCTACCATATGTTCTCACCTCCTTCGGACACATTATGTAGTCTCTACACTCACTAGAGCAAAAGACTACTCTATAAGTTCTACATTAAGGTATATAACTAAAATGTGGCTTTTATATTTATTTACAGATAATCGAAGCAGAAGATGATGCAGTGCGATCTACATCAGAGAAAAAATTTATTGAAACATAGCATTATTATTATTATATTAATTAAATGAGTTTATTCATATGTTTGCTTTATATCTGAAAATTCAAATTTTTAAATAAATCAATTCCACCAATCCCAATTATCCGAAGTTTATTCGTAGTTTGATATCACAAAACATGAAGATAATAATAAATATAATATTAAAAATTATCTAAAGTCATTCGCTATGCAAATTATCTTTGTAAAAAGAAGTGAGATCCCCCCCAAAAAACTTCAAAAAAGTAAAAAAATTACGCCAAGTACATGAAATCACAAAAAAATAGAAGAAAATATACAACCCCCCCCCCCAAAAAATAGACGGAAATATACAATATAAAAAAATATGTGAAATCAAAATGAGCTGCAAGTATATAAAGGTGCTTTCCAACTGCGCTTATGATGACACAACTACAAATACACAGCTAAAATGCTGTGTTCGTACATTCTATTACTCATATCGCGGACATTTTAATTAACCCATCAGAATAAAAGAATCCCATTTAAAAACATTGTCGTAAATTAATAGCTTTACAAAATTAATGATATACAAAAATTGCGCGAATTATAACAATGGTTATTTATATAATGATATTTTAATAGGAATAAATATTTTATTCAAAATACTTGGCGCTGCGAAACCGAAAAAATGTTAATTGGTTTAGTATTAATAATTTGCAACAGCTCCCTTACAATGTATACCTAATAAACACATTCACGAACGCACGCACAAGAAAGAAAGGAAAAGATTAATGCAATTTATACATATTTATTCAGTTTAGCAACACCAATTCGGGGAGCAGCGCCAAGTATTTTGAATAAAATATTTATTCCTATTAAAATATCATTATATAAATAACCATTGTTATAATTCGCGCAATTTTTGTATATCATTAATTTTGTAAAGCTATTAATTTACGACAATGTTTTTAAATGGGATTCTTTTATTCTGATGGGTTAATTAAAATGTCCGCGATATGAGTAATAGAATGTACGAACACAGCATTTCAGCTGTGTATTTGTAGTTGTGTCATCATAAGCGCAGTTGGAAAGCACCTTTATGTACTTGCAGCTCATTTTGATTTCACATATTTTTTTATATTGTATATTTCCTTCTATTTTGGGGGGGGGGGTTGTATATTTTCTTCTATTTTTTTGTGATTTCATGTACTTGGCGTAATTTTTTTACTTTTTTGAAGTTTTTTGGGGGGGTTATGTCGACAAAAATTTGAGATTGAAGAAGAATCAGAAGAAAAATCTACCGTTTTCGACAGATCCCTGAGACGATATTACGATATCTCTGTGATGCGTGGACCGATTTTATTGAAATTGGTCTTATTCGAAAGCCGATATGCGGTTTACATAAGAAAACTGCCTTTAAATTTACAAAATATTGCAGGCCTGATGAGATATTAATGTATAAATGTCAGAATTAGGTTAAAGTGGCTCCGCGACGAGTAAAGATAACAAGGTAGCGACATCGACATGTACAGGGTGTTTTTCATGTACTTTGCGTCGAGACGCTACCGCGTCTCTAGATACGGTTACATTATATAGCTTTAAATAGAATCGATAAGTCGAATAGCCAACGACAATTATTTAATAAACTTGTCATTTTGAAAGGGCAATAAATCAATTAAACACCAGACCTGTAACATGCCTTATTTTATTGTCCTGTGTAACTTACTTAAGTTTATTTATGTTATTATTATTTATTAATAATGTATTAATTATCATTCACTAGCATACCCCGTCTCGGCTTCGCCCGAGTTATTAGCGTGACTGATTCATGTTTATCTCTACATCAGGGGTGGCGAACTCCCCCACTCCGCGAGTCGCACGACTCGGGCGCGCGGTCAGCCAGTTCCCCCAATACTTTTTCTGCAGGAGTAGCTCGAGACCAACGCTCATTGTCAGTGAACCGATCCCCTCCCACCACGAGCAAACAAGACTACATGTATAGTCGGTGAAACCAAAATACGAACACGAAACGTTTCTTATCCCACATTTTTAAGGGGAACACCATTGTGACAGCCGGAAAAATAAGCCATTTTTAAGAATTTCTTTTAGGAATAATTTACAGTTTCCATATAAAATTTTTATGAAAGTAGGTAATAAAAATTTTATGCGAATACTGTAAATTATTCCTGAAAAAGATTCTTAAAAATGGCTAATTTTTCCGGTCGTCACAATGGTGTTCCCCCTTTTAAGTTCAAATGCACAAGCGTTGGATACTTTTTTCTGATAATAATTTAAAACACTCTTATTTACATTCACTTTTACTCATTATAAATGCAACTGTTTGTTTGGACCCGTTTTTCAAATTGCTGACTGTTCCTATTGATATTAGTAAGAATCCCAGAGTTTCTTTGTATATTTTCACGACTTCTTTCCTTGATGGAAAGTGGTAGGTACTTATACCTGGAATGCTGGATTTTCCCAAAAATTTTATGATAGGGAAAAACACTGTACTGCAGCCTGTAACAGCGCATAGTAAGTCGTTTGACGTCGAGCTACCTCAGTTAGCTGCTAACACACAGTCTGTCTTTATCGTTCTATCAATTTTTTGTTTTATCGGTATTTTTGCTATATTTAGTTATTGTGTCTTGTTATTTTGTTATTGTGTTATTGTTTTGATTGTTTTGTTATATTGTTATTGTGATTGCATCATGGCGAACAGAAAAAGAAAAATTAGTGAAGAAAATCGTTTATTTCACGAGAATTGGGAAAACGAATTTTTTTTCATTGATTGTGAAGGACAGCCTCTATGTTTACTTTGCAATGTAAAGCTTACAAATATGAAGAAGAGCAACCTTTCTCGACATTAACTATGTCTCATGCAGAAACGTACGATACATATTGATAAGAAAAAGTCTGGATCGGTATAGTTATTGACACGTCGTCTTCAGTATTTATTTGGAACACACAGAATGCAAGTGTACAATTATTATAGAAGTAGAAAAGAAAATCGTTGTAGTATACTCGAAGCGATAGATACAACTATGAAAAAGTAAAGAGAGGATCTAGGGAAAAATAGAATCGATACTAGAGCCGCGTATGATCTGCGCCATCTGTTGTTAAACATAATGATGAGTCTACAGATTGACCCGGGAAACATAAATTCCCAACACATATTCCGCAGAACGTCGAGGAGAAGTATGTAGAAATTTAAAAATACAATATACAAATGAAGAGGAAATTACAGTATTTCCTCGCTGTGGGCTCGCTGGTCGGGACCGGCGTTGAACCCACATCATGAACAGAGCCCTAATTCCGAGTGTTCGTTTCTCGCTTCTTTCTGGCTGAAGGGGGGAGCGAGATGGAACGCTTTGCGTGCGCGGCGAGCGTGCGCGACGGTGCCTGCGTCAAGATTTTGCGAAACGGTTCCCGTGCTCACATTATGGGCTCATGACCATTGCGCATGCCCGTCGCGCACGCAAAGGACGGAGCGTGACGGCGTCCCAAAGACGGAGCGAGACAAAACATCAACGCGTCGTTTGTCTCGTACTCTCGTTCCATCTCGCTCTCGCCTTCGCCGGACAAGAGTGAGACAGTAGTGGTGGGGATAGCGAAAAACCCACATCGTGTACACCAAACCGAGTCCATAAGCCCAATCTGTCATAGTCAGTCGACCGTGTCGGACGTGTTCAGCCGTTGCTCCTCTGTTTTGTTTTCATTGCGTGCCAACCGCTTTCTATTTAAATTTGTGATTTGTAGTCTGAGTCGTTTAACGCGATTGAAATGTCTAAAAATGCATTATCGACGACTTGTAAGGGTTGTAAGTCAGCTGTGGCGAAACCTATTGTGTGCACAAAATGTGGGACTAATTCGCATCCTGGTTCTCGGTGTTTGGCGAGATCTGAGCATCCTTGGGTACATGGGAAGCTGATTGATTGCTGTGTCGAGTCGTCTTTGGATCCTCTTCACCTGGCCGATAATCAGTCTCGGGGATCTAATAATCAATGTTCACTGTCGGATAATGATGGTCTGCTCGATAAATTTCAAGAGCTGTTACAGTCTGACTTTGACTGCTTCCGGGCTGAAATTATTGAAATCCTTCGATCTGATCTGGAGAAGTTGTCGACGGACATCGCCTTGCTAACTTCAAGAGTCTCTGATCTCGAGATGAAGTCATCGGGTAACCTTCTGTCCACCCAGCCTGCGGAAGAGGATATCATAGCTGAACTTGCAGATCGAGAGACCCGATCTTTTAACGTTGTCCTGGCTGGTCTTGAAGAAGCGGATCGTGCCACTTCCACCTCATCTTCTGGCTCCACACCATCGGAGACCGACCGTGTCAGGGATATCCTTACCTCCATCCAGCCGAATGACTACTCTGGCCTAAGGACTGTTAGGCTTGGTAAAAGAAGTGATAACCGTCCTCGTCTAATGCGTGCTACTCTGAACTCTAAGTCTGACATCTTGGCTATACTTCGGAATAAAACCAAATACAAGGGTCCGGTTAGGATTTTTCAGGACTCGACTCCTAAGCAGCAACAGTACTTGTCTAATTTGAGGGCCGAGCTTAAATCTCTGCTCGATGCAGGCGTTACTGATAAGACTATTCGATACATAAATGGCACTCCTAAAATTGTTAGTGTCTCTCGTCCATCTAATCAAAAAAACTAACTGGTAACCCTTTGTTATATTACCAAAATGTTCGTGGTTTGCGTTCTAAATTATCTGTACTTCGTTGCTCGCTTGCGGCTCTTGCTGTCCCGTATGATATAATAATTATGACTGAGACGTGGCTGCATGGCGGGATTTCTAATGCCAAACTCGGTTTTGTTGGTTATAATGTTTACCGTTTCGATAGAAATAGCATTTCAAGCAGTTTCTTTAGAGGCGGCGGTGTCTTGATTGCGATTAAGAGTTCTTACGTTAGCCGTTTAATCGAAATAACGGGTAATTCGGTTGAGCAGCTTTTTGTGGAGCTTCATCTCGGTTCTCGAACTGTTATCGTTGGTACTGTTTACATTCCTCCCCACTCCTCTCACACTATCTACCAGCTTCACTACCAAACAATTGAAGGATTATCTTCCACCTTCCCTAACGGTGAGTTCATAATTGCCGGTGATTTCAATCTTCCAAACTTTTCTAATCTTACACATTTTATGCACCCGCCTTCTGCGAGCTCTCTTTCTGCCAACTATTGCACCTTTCCTTCTCCTTATGATCTCATCCGCGAATTTATTCATTTTTTTAATTTCTATCAGCATAATTCAATCCCTAATTCAAATGGTTCCCTTCTTGATCTCGTATTCTCCTCGTTTCCTAATGTTCGCACCTCTCCTGCGCATGACATTTTATTACCCGAAGACTCACACCATCCTGCTATCCTCTTTCATTTCCCGCTTTCCGTTATTTCGCCTGCTCGTCCTAGATGCGTTATTAGAAGACATTTCAATTCTGCTGACTATCCCGAAATAATTAACTTCCTTTGCTCTATTGACTGGGACGATCTCCTCTCCACACTAACGATTGATACTGCCGTTAATACTCTGTACTATCACCTAAACCATATCATATCCTCCTTTGTTCCTCGCTCCTTGTCCATATCCTCTTCCTATCCTACATGGTTCTCCCGTAAGCTAGTTGCTATGGTCAAACGTAAGAAAATTGCTGACCGCCGTTATAAACTCACAAACTCGCCATCCGACTACCTTGTTTTTTCCACTCTTAGATCTAAGTGCAAATATTTATCCCATTGCTGTTGGTCTGTCCATGTTGCCAAGTCTGAAGTTACACTTCAATCACGACCTCGTACTTTCTGGAATTTTGCCCGTAAACTTAAAAGTGAATCATCCCTTCCTGCCTATATTTCCTATGATGACCGGCTTGCCGATACCGATCAGACCATCGCCGACATCTTTGCTGATTTTTTCGGATCTACGTACTCCTCTGACCCCAATCTTCCTCCCTCTGTCTACTATGACAACTCTATTGACCTCTCTAACTAACAAATTAATTCTTTGGACAGTTACAAAGGCCCTGGATCAGACGGCATTCCTCCTATTTTCTTTAAATCCTGCAACTTTATCATGTCCCATATTCTCTGGATTCTTTTCAACAAATCCTTAGATTCTGGTACATTTCCATCTGTTTGGAAAACCTGTCTTGTATGCCCTATATTTAAAGGCGGTAGCAAGACACTGGCTAATTCATACCGACCGATCAGCTTGCAAAATGTTATGCCTAAGCTCCTGGAGAATATTATTACTACTAAACTTCCGTTCTTCTTCAGAAACATTATTATTAATCAGCAGCATGGTTTTGTATCTGGTCGGTCCACCATTACTAATCTCCTCCCGTACCAACGATTCTTATCTGATCGCGTCGAGGAGGGAATTCAGGTGAATGCTGTGTACGCCGATCTGCGCAAGGCTTTCGACTCCGTCAACCACCCCATACTTTTTTCTAAGCTTTCCACACTCGGGGTGCATGGTTGTCTCCTTGGTTAGTTGTCCAGTTACATAACAGCTAGGACTCAGATTGTGAAGGTCAATGATTGCCTCTCTAAGGAGATTGCTGTTCGCTCTGGCGTCCCTCAGGGATCTCATTTGGGTCCACTTCTCTTTATCTTGTTCATCAATGACATTGCTAATGTCTTTAGGAGTAATAGGTTTTGTCTCTATGCCGACGATCTTAAGATTTATCGCCCTGTAACGTGTGTTGAAGACGCAGTATTGTTACAGCTTGATTTGGAAATACTTACTACTTGGTGCTCCAGTAATAAACTCTATTTTAATGTACCTAAGTGCCATATTATTCGTTTTAGCCGGAGTAATAATAAAATTATATACCCATATTCTCTTTATAATACAACATTATCGTCCGCCAACACCATACGTGATCTCGGTATTCTGTTTTCTGACGATTTGTCCTTTCATGCGCATTATTTGATGACTGCGAATTCGGCATTCAAAGCTCTCGGCTTTATTTATCGATGTTCCAAACATTTTTCTAATATAAATACTCTCTTGACACTTTATAAGTCTTTGGTTCGTTCGATCTTAGAGTATGGCTCTGTTATCTGGTCTCCATATTATAAAAAATACATATCCTTAATTGAGAGCGTTCAACACAAATTTCTTAGACTGGTTTCGCGCTATACAGATATGCCTATGTCTATTTATTGCCACAACTACACGCCCATTATGTCGCGTCTTGGGTTGTTGTCCCTTGAGCACCGTCGTATTTCAGCTGATCTGCTATTTATATATAGAATAATAAGTCATAGTATCGTCTCTCCTGACATTCTTTATATGCTTAACTTTTATACTCCTTCGCGTCACCTCAGGAGCCATACTCTTTTTGCATTATACAGCATCGCACTCTCTACGGTCACAATAATTGTCTCAACCGTCTCTGTGTAACTGCGAACCGTTTTTGTAACACACTTGACTTTTTTAATAATTCGTCATGCTCTTTCAAGCGTATGGTTAACCTTGCGATTTCTAGAATGTAATGCTTTTGCTTGTTCCTTATTCTGCTTTATTTATTGTATCTTACCTTCAATCATTGCTTCTTCTGTATTTCTAACTACTTTTCTAAAATATTTATGTTCCGTTTCATCTATGTAACAAAGGGTTTTAACCCGTTGATATATATATAAATAAATAATAATAAAAATAAGGAGACAATACTGTAAATCGCAAACGTCCCAGCAGCAAAGCGTTGCAGCTTCGTATTCTGTCGCATTAGAAGTTGCACGTGCAGAGAAGTGTTTTTCAGACGGTGAATTAATAAAAAAATGTGCAATCGAAATGGCGAAAGCGTTCGGAAAAGAAAGTACAGTGGAATGTTTCAAAACAGTGTCATTGCCGCGGCAAACTATTTCGTCTCGAGTGGGTAAAATTAGTGACCATGTTTCAGAGAAAACTTTATTAAAAGACAGTCGTTACTTTTCATTATGTTTAGATGAAAGCACTGATGTTACCGATATCAGTCAATTATCTATTTTTGTTCGCTCGATAGACAATCAGTTTTGTATCAGTGAAGAACTCTTAGCAATCGTACCGCTACGTTCTACTACACAAGGAACGGACATATTTAAAGCGTTTCATAATTCCTCAGGAAGCACTGTACGGAAAAATTATAACATTAAATTCGACGATGAAGATCGTGACCAAAATTGTAAATTTAATTAGAGGTGGAAACCGATCACTGTCACACCGGAAATTTAAAACGTTCCTTGAAAATGTGGACGCTGCAAATAATGATTTACTTTTACATAGTCAAGTGCGTTGGTTGAGTGCAGGAAAAACTTTAGAGCGCTTTTTTGCTTTGAGGAAAGAAATACCACAATTTTTAAAAAAGAAACAAAAGTGGAAACTGCTATGGTGGAAAAATTCAAAGACGTTAAGGGAAGAGGACACTGAAAAAATCACGATTTTCGACCATTTCTAAGAATTTTTTTTTTTTGCATTTTTGGCAAGTCTGAACCCTTGTTCAACTGTACACAACATGGTTTGACATTTAGTGTTGTCTGTCTACCAGAAAAACCTATTCTTTCAAAACGTTGCGAAAGGGCCGAAAACCAAAACCTTCGTGTTTCAGTTAGATAACTCTCTAAGCGGGCCCAAAAGAGTCAGTGGCTGCCGACAGAGGTCAGTCTCTCCGGGCGCTAGACACCATATTTTTTTAAATCTTTCCAAACTCCGGTTTACGTGAGAATACAGAGTGAGATTTTACAGTGCAGTGAACTTAGCTTGTATAAAACGAGTGAAATGGACCTCATTAGCCGAAAATATCGCATATTCCCTTAAGTTTCTGTGCTAATTAGCATTTTTAACGGACATCACTGATCATTTAAATTCTTTGAATATAAAATTGCAAACACAGAATCAAACAATTTCTGATTTGATTGGCCACATTAACAGTTTTAAAAATCAAATACAACTATTTATAGCCGAATTAAAAATATCGGAGTTCTACCATTTTTCAGCATGCAAAGAAATTGCTGAAGAGCATAAAGACGCAAAGGGTCTAGCGGGATAAGCATAGTGAAAAGTGCCCTTGAACCGATTTTAGCTGGCAATGCACCTTTCAATAGTGTAGCACAGGAAAACATTGTACACCAAGTTTCAACCCCCTATCTCAACCCGAAGGGTAGTTATAGGGTAAATTCGAATTTTCGGTTTTTGTCATATTTTCCCTATTTAATGGTCAGCAAAAATTCTAAAAAAAATCTGAAATATTGTAGACATGATTGTATATGATTGTGAATTTTTTCAGATTTTTTCGTTGCAACTGCTTAGTGTAAGAAATGAAAAACGCAAAAAAATGTCGAAAAATGCAGATTTCGTGTTGAAGTTTTCGAGCGACTAGATTTTTAATTTTACAGTAGTTAGATATTGACATGACTATGATCTACAATTTTTTTCAGATTTTTCGGTAAGGTGCGCCATAGTTAAAAAAATCAGAAAACGATATTTTCGAGATATTTCGCGTGAAAACGTGATAAGTACTTTCAATTTTTGCATTTCCGTCATACAGTGAATGCATTATATGATTTTTAATATCTCTATATTCGGCAGAGTAATATGTAAACGGAGGAAATCAAGTTAATATGATTAATTGGAAGTGAATACGCAACACATATCGTATGGTACGACAGAATCATTCAGCGCCACAGTTAGCGGAGTGGTTAGAGTGTTAGACTCCAAAACCGCTGCATACTCTCTTTTGTCGTAGGTTCGCACCCCACCAAGCTCCAATTTTTTTTCACGTTATAAAAATTTTTCATATTTTTAAAATATTCCAGAAACATTTTTAAATGAATATCGTGTATTGTCATATAATCAACGATGAAAAAAATTTTATATCATGAAAAAAAAATTGGACCTCGGTGAGGTGCGAACCTACGACAAAAGAGAGTATGCAGCGGTTTTGGAGTCTAACACTCTAACCACTCCGCTAACTGCGGCGCTGAATGATTCTTTCGTACCATACGATATATGGTGCGTATACACTTCCAATCTCGAAAATATCGTATTCTGATTTTTTTAACTATGGCGCACCTTACCGAAAAATCTGAAAAAAATTGTAGATCATAGTCATGTCAATATCTAACTACTGTAAAATTAAAAATCTAGTCGCTCGAAAACTTCAACACGAAATCTGCATTTTTCGACATTTTTTTACGTTTTTCATTTCTTACACTAAGCAGTTGCAACGAAAAAATCTGAAAAAATTCACAATCATATACAATCATGTCTACAATATTTCAGATTTTTTTTAGAATTTTTGCTGACCATTAAATAGGGAAAATATGACAAAAACCGAAAATTCGAATTTACCCTATAACTACCCTTCGGGTTGAGATAGGGGGTTGAAACTTGGTGTACAATGTTTTCCTGTGCTACACTATTGAAAGGTGCATTGCCAGCTAAAATCGGTTCAAGGGCACTTTTCACTATGCTTATCCCGCTAGACCCTTTCACCAAATTTCTACCAATATTAATTGAAATAGAAAAAGAATTTAATAATAGATTTGTTGATTTCGAAGCTTTGAAGCAGGACCTCCTAATTTTTAATAACCCGAAAGGATGCCGAATCGAAATACTTTGTAACACTTTGGAACTTTGTAATTTACAAGTAGACCCATTTCTATTAAGCAGAAACGACTGTGGGTTGGATTTTTTCAAATTATTACATGAAAAAAATATCCTAAACTAGTCAATTTAGGATTAAAAATCTGTTCGATGTTTGGATCCACATATAAATGTAAAGCTGCATTTTCAACCATGAAACATATTAAATCCAAATATCGCTCGACGTTGACGGACGATTCTCTATCCTCATTGATGCGAATAGCAACATCAAACATACCAGTGGATATACAATCTCTTATCGATAATATGACACGGCCACAATGTTCGCATTAGTAGAACATTTCTACTAGAAATCAAGTAAGTATGTAGGCATATATCAATTTGCATGGACATAAATATGCGTATGTCACGGGTAAAGTCCGCTTGAAGGCTAAAAGTCTTATTTGGGCTGTGTTTCAATTCACGCATACTGCGCATGAAATTGGTGGCATCGTATTGGTAGCATCGTACGATTCCCTAGAATTTCTCTCACTTGCCACGATGCCACTTCCGGTGCAGCGAGCGTGCAGCAATCGCAGAATTTCAAAGGAGAAGCAGTCAGTGCACCGCTCGTTTCACCGGAAGTGGCATCGTATTGGTGGCAAGTGAGAGAAATTCTAGGGAATCGTACGATGCCACCAATACGATGCCCCCAATTTCATGCGCAGTATGCGTGATATCAAACACAACCCTAATAAGTAAACTAGCCTACAGAGTGCACCACAATTTGATCGGCTCAAGATAGCTGTCAAAGGCGATTCCCCTTCCGTCTTTCGCTGCAACCCCTTGCAACTATGCACCGTCCTTCAGGTCGATGTATTAGGTAATATAAATTGATAATGATCGACAGTAACAAAAGTAAAACTTTCGCCATCCATATTGTTTACCGGTAGGGTAAGTCGGGTATAGTTCGACCACCGGGAGAGTCCGGCCAGTGTTGATATTTTAAGATTGACGCAGGATAGGGCACTGTGTGTCATTGACACAAAAGAAATGAATGCGCTTGTTGTTGATCTTGCATTGACCATTGTCACAAATCCATATATAAATTATAGGAAACACTTAAGACTTTATACGAGTCCGAACGTTTTTAGACCAAGTTACAGTGCCGGTGATATTTGAAAGACAGGTAAGTTTTTTTACACTATTCCGATATTGGGGGATATAATATGCATAAAACTACAGTGTCACTCCAACGATACGTATATATTCGTTTTTAATTTATTTTGACAAGGTGGTTAATTACTCCCTTGATTATGGGGTAGTCCGACCACATGTGCTTTGCTTACTGTAAACCCATCTTCATATTCAAGGAGCAAAAATTCCATTCTACAAGATAGTGATATGTCGTTAAAAGACTCGGACGAAAACGAATGCGTGGGATGCAGAGAAAACTATTTCGAAATCTCGAAAAGCGACAATTGGATTAAATGTGTGCACTGAATCCGTTGGTTTCATGATACTAGAAGCTCCAAGTATAAGAATGTTTGCGATTTACATGAAAAACTGAAGATGAAATAACATATCAATTAACTTCTTCGTGTATTATACTTTTTGTAATCTACACTTTTTGTTATTTTTCAAGGTCGGTCTCACCCGTAGTGGGTGGACGTTATAACCCCGACATGCGGGTGAGACCGACCAGTTGTAGTGCCAATGGTTTTGGTTGAAAATGAAAATAAATATTTCAAATTATCGCACACTATAATTTATATATTCCCTAAATTGATTTAATTTGCACAAAACGACAAAAATGTGAAAAACAACGATGCACAGTGCGTTGAATCAATGGGAAGTCGAGACAAAAATCATAACTTCCGAACTAATCAATTTTCGACCTATATACCCCAATACTTTTTTAACCTTTAACCCTTTCGCTACGGGCAGGTTCTCCGCCGCGGTATTCCCACTGGACGGGGCAATGCCGCGCGCCGCGACATCACTATACGGTAGGTACGCGACGCCGATCGTCAGCAGGAGTACCGCGGCGGAGAACCCAAACTGCTGAATGTTTTCGAACGAAAGAATTTTTCTTCAAAGGGTATTTATAACGTTTTAGTATGCGCTCTTGGATTGACAGTATGAAAGCAAATAACATTATACAATATAATAAAATAATATAACATAATATAATTGTATGATTATAATGGCCACTATAGTCGCCCGTAGTACCTCAGTGGCACCGTACGGAGAGCCACTATAGTCGCCCGTAGTACCTCAGTGGCACCGTATGGAGAGCCACTATAGTCGCCCGTCGTACCTCAGTGGCACCGTATGGAGAGCCACTATAGTCGCCCGTCGTAGCGAAAGGGTTAAGTACCGACGTGTGGTCTGACAGACACTTTGAGAGTTCGAAAAGTGTAGTTACATTTGTTAGCGAAGACGTTTAGTTAGCGATTAATGTTTATAATTAGTAATAAATGTGAAAACTTCTATATTTTGTTTTACTTATACAATAACTAGATATATTAACAATACATAGAAACGTTTTTTAGAAGAATATCAGGAAATATAAAAGTTTTCGTTAGTAAAGCTATGGTGGTCTAGCAGACGTCACGTCGGTACTTATGTAACTAAAATAGCACGTCGGTACTCAAAGGTTAACCAGAATATATAGATGCATCGATTGGTGTATTGTGACGTCCCGGCCTCACCACGGTATCGCGACTTAGTGTCGACGAGCGCCACCATAGGTCTCTAATCTTTCCCGCTAGTCCTAACACCCAATCTCATTCGTATATATACAAGTTCCAAATCATATCCTCTGTGTGCCCATGCGTGTCTAGGGCAGGGGCCGTCAGGTATAGCCCTACTGATGAGTCTGGCTGGCGGTCCCAAGACGAAACACACACCCCTTCTTTTGCTCCACGATCCTTCAAAGCCAATCCACCCGCCCGCATAGTTTACTCCATTGCGGCGTAATCCGGCCGGTCTTAGGGTTTAGGTTGCGTCGGAGGCGACAGGGCAAGAAAACTCCCATCTCGTTCAGAATGTTCCGACAATTCTGGACGTGACAGTATAAAAAAATTGAGGTGATCTCGATTTTTTATTGAATAAAAAGTTTTTATCAATATTTACTTTTGCAATTTGTTGTCAACTGAATACTTACTAACTTTTGTTCGAAACATTTTATCAAATTATTTTTATCACGTGCATTTGAAGTTAGAATTTTTTCCTTGAAATATATTTTACATATATAAGCTTATTTAGACTAAAAAAGAAGACTCTAAATAGTTAACGTAATGTATTGTTAATATAAACTTTTAATAAAACTACTCCAAACTGACCAAAATGTGGTCATAAATTCCATCTATTTTTTTTCTGGTCTAAAGAAAACCACTTTTCAAAGACATCAGAATTGGTGATGCGCACACGTTTTTCTAAACAATTTATTTCTCAAATAATTGCAGGTAGTAGCAGGAAACCGCGGTATTTTCATAAAGTATACAGTAAGGGGAACCAAATATAAAAAAATCACGGATACGTTTTAATACGTATTTTTTAAAAAGTCAGTTGAAATAAAATTTTCATTCTTGGGACTAAGAAGTTTTCTAATCATCAGTAAGGGCATAAGTCTAAACAATAACTTTGAAACACACATACCCATAATACTAGAATCCATTGTGAATAAAATGAACCATGAATAATAAATTTTCTTAAGGTCTAAATGAAAAAATAGAAAGTAAATCTACCGCGTATGAATTTCGAGTGATGCTTGCAGTCCTGAGATTCCATGTTAAGGATGTATTGGACCTATTTTCAAAATAGTACCAAGTTCCTGGTGTGCTGCAAAAAACTTAAACGGATCCACTAAACGGTTGCTGAGTTATACCGATTTCAATTTTCACTGATTTTACACGTACTCTTATGGGAAGAGACGATCGTGACGAATAAAACCACTGAAAAAATGTCGAAGGAATATTACCAATGTTTTCATTTTTTTTGTACTTGTAGTATATGGATAGATGAAAATATCTGCCAAGTTTCAATCGTTTCTACTACACCGTTTTAAAGAAATAAATTATAACTTGACAAAATTGTGCTGTCGCCACGATATGTATCTCGATAGCTTATGAAACCGCGGCAACATCGCAATCCCCTGACCAAGCGAAGCAAACTTATAGGTGTCACTACACGTATATCTAACCTATAGAAACTGTTAACTCTTTCGGTACCACGTACATTTCCGGGAAAGTGCTTGCAACTAATTTTTTTTTTTTGACTATTTGAGATGCCGACTAAAGTCGGCGCTAGGGACGACGGGTCGTTCCGTGCCGCCAGATATATTCGGCACTGATCCACACAGGTCATCAGATGGATGCCGGATTTATCCGGCACTGGTACCGAAAGGGTTAACAGATAGTAGACGGCTTATAGACGTCGCACAGTGGAGTATTTGGCCTGAAAAACTGGCCAAAATTCTAGATAATTTAGAATTTGTTCAAACTTGGTATATAGGGGTTTTTGGGGTCGCTGATTTTGAATCTGATGTCAAAACATCAAAATTCAAAATGACAGCTCCAATATGGCGTCAATAATTGCAGAAAATTGGCCAAAATTATTTTTTGTTGTTTAATGAAAAACAGAAATACTTTATTGATCTCAAAAAATATATTTGGGTCACAATAAAATAATTCGAGATCAATCAGATGATGATGTCCACGGCTAGCCGTGGAGTATTTGGCCCTAAAAGCTGGGGAAAATTATTTGTTTCGTTTAAATGCATCCAAATGTAGTTAGAAGTGACGCAACGTAATTATTTCATAGAATTTTACAAATATATGCACAGGACGTAAAAAATTTAGAAATAAGTTGATTTATTTACAAGATTTATTTTATTGTGTCATTCCTCGTATTGAGATTTTCGTATTCTGAGTTACATATGTGTCAAGAAATACAATGGTTTCATGTGAGGATATAGTGTGATCATTTAATACAGTTAAGAATAAAACATAATGTTTGAGTTTATGTCACATCTGTTGGTTTTATACGTTTATTGGCATTACATGTCTTACTGTAAGGTTCTGGGATTTGCAGACGTTTATGGGTGTTAGTACTTAAGCAGATGCATAAAATATTTATAAAATGAATTATGGTTTAGACACTACACATGATCAGTAAACCATCAACAACGACCAGTGCGTATAGTAATAATAAACTGGTGTAAAAGTACAGTTAGCAGTGGACAAGGCGAACGCAACGCGACATGCCATGTGATTGCTCAGTGCGTTGCGACAAAGAAAATGCTGGGAAAACCAAAATGGCTCGAATAGGCAGCCAATCTTTTTTCTATTGTAAAGAAAAACCTTTACTCAATTTAATGACACCAAAAGAAACACTCGATCTCACACCTAAATATAACAAAATCATTAATGAAATGTTCGAACTGTAATATACCTCACTGAATTATTCGTCATTTTCAAACATCAATAATCACAAAAAGATAGGTAATAAGAAAGTAAATATCATCTGAAAGTATAGTACATATCTACATGAACGGCTTCTGTAAGAAAAAAATTGACATAATTTGTTTACGACATACAAAAATGACTTTAGCGAACGGTGTTTCAGAGACTGATCAAGAGAGAAACGTGTATTATGAAAACTCTTCACTTCTAACAAATAATAACTCTTTACGAGTGAATAAATGAAAAAAACAATATTGCCACATTGTTCTTCATACATTCAACTATATCAGGAAAAAAAATTTTTCAGTTTGGACAAAATTTTTCAAATCGACTTTTGGCCAACTTTTAGGGCCAAATACTCCACTGTGCGTCGTGTGCTATCTGGAATCTTCTGGCTAACTTTTTGTCTCCGCTACACTCATGCAGAGATACAAAAAGGAAATGAGAAACATAGTGCGATTATGAATATGGAATAACAGGTAAAAATACGAAAAAAGATGCAATAATTTGGCACAGTGGACATAATTTGATATATTTTGCATAATAAAGAATACAATAATAAAATATATACATAAAATATCACGTTTTTGCGTGTTTTAAGAACGTAATAATTTTATTTATCGATTCTTTGGCAATGGTTTGATTCAGTTTTTCTTTTATCTGATTTTTCAGAAATTGGGCTAGTCCGTCATGTCCACGCAGTGCGTATGTTTCTTTTAACATTGCCATGTCAATTTCAGCTGATGCCAACTTCTTTTTTACCGAACAGCCCAGATTTTTGATTGGTGCGAACGTTGATACAATCTTACTTATTTTGTCCTGGCTATGCCATACCGCAGTTTGTTCCGAAAATCTCTTTGCACTTGTTAACAATTTTTCAGAACTTATTTTTAATTTGTTTAAAATTGTGTGTAGTATAACACAATCATGTGCCGCGTTGTGGGCACCAATGGCAGAAATGCTCAATGCCTTGGCTAGCCCGTTGATTGAGCACTGCCCTTTTTGTTTGCGCCCAGTAATAGTTCTAATTACTTCTAAGGTATCTCCAAAACCAAAAACAACTTCCGCAAATTCATTTTGCAGTGAACACTGTATAATTTTCTTCATTAACCTCGGCCCGTCAAAGGTGAGATTATGCGTGGCAATACAACATTGCTTTCCCAGCGGTGTTAGCCATTCATGAAAATTTGCCAAGGCAGCTCGTATTGGTACAGACGGTACTTCTCGAGCATTGTAAAGTAGATTACCGTAGCAGCTTGTAAGATTATTTACCTGACTAGCACTGACAGAAATGTCTTTTATGGGATTAATATAAATATCAAAGGATTTTGACCCACATTTTGCCCCTATTTGCAAAATGTCACAGTTTATCTCAAAACCGGATGTTTCCAAGTCCACTAAAACAATTGCGATTTCCGTTTCGACTTCCTCCACATCGGACTTATCCTCTGCCAGCTCGTTGAGCAGATCAACATTAGTCTGGTATGTCACACCTTCAACGTTCTCCTTCCTATGGCGTAAAGCAGCCCGCCGCTTTTTCAATAGCATACGCTTTTTTTTATACGCTGGTGACTTTATCAGCTGCCGTCTTCTCTGGTGCGTTTTTTGCGTCGCTTGCACATGTCGGGAATGGTGTTTACCCGGGGATTTTGAAAGTTTGGACACTATCGCTTGCGTATAGCCTTCCCCGATATTTTTTTGACCAACTGCGCAAGCAAATCGAAAATCGGCGGACGCAGTTTTGCTATAGCATCGAGACTTCGATGCTTTGCTAGCCATAGTTGCATTCAAACTTTCGTTAACATTACTGGATGCACCTGCTGAATACTTTTCGGCATTTTTAGCCAGTTTGTCAAAAATCTACCGTAACGCCTCAAACAGTTCCGGATCTTGAATTCCCCCTGGAATGATTCGATGATCATAATTTTCGCTATCTTGAATGAATCCACACCAGGAGCCACATCTGCTGTGGTCGTTTATGGCATGATATGGAATGTTACGAACTGCATCCGCCATCGCTTTCGAATCACCCTTATTTTGACACATAGCGTATGTAAAGCATCGGTGCAGATAAGTAATACAGTTCTTAGACAGCTCTTTATGGCTTCTTTGTATTCCATATAATTTTTTTTTGACACCGCCTGATGTATGGTTCATGTCGGATTGTTTTATTATCGGATGTTTGCTGGCGGCTTGGCAAACTGCATTTGTTGTGCTATCATCATCGCCAATAAGCACCCCCACTTCAGCATTTGCGGTCCTAAGAACACTGCTGTCTACAATGAGATTTTTGGCGACGTGAGGCTCCATGGCTTTTTCTGAACCGTCAAAATTTTTCCGGCAATCGTGATATGGAGGAGGTTGAATTGTTCCATCACATTTCTTACAAGTGCGATTACAAGTTGCATAATCCAACACCATACCGCTATGTTGACCAATAATGGCTCCGAAGCCATTCAAACTATCATAACTTCTACCCGCACCTCAGGTACTCCATCCCATATCATAAGATACTGCAATGCGGATATCATTGAACGTCACGGGAGGTTCTTCATTGGATTCAGTATAGGCAGGAATAGGTCCAGGAGGAATGATAGGATTGGACTGGAATTCTTCAGGTCTAAAAACATGAGGTTTTTTTATATTTCTGTTCTCATTTTTTATAAATAACAATATATTCCAATTACAGAAGAACTGGTATATAGGACAGTCATTTTTTCAACACCGCATGAAAATGGGTGTTTTTTTATGCCTGTTGAGCGGGAGCAAAATTGCTTATTTCCCCCAAGGAAACTGGAGTTTGGCATTACCCTGTGGTATGAAGATACAATTGTTCGACTAATCGTTATCGATCATGAGTGTTCATGCATATTTTTTTGCGAATCGCTCAGCAGGCTTTCAAAAACGCACCTTTCATGCAGATGTATAAAAGTATTACGTGTGACAAGGGAGAGACGCGATTTCGACGAGCGCGAAGTTTGCTGCCCGAGCTCGCTGCGCTCGGGCAGCAAACTTCGCGCTCCTCGAAATCGCGTCTCTCCCATGTCATGCAATCTCCTATTACAATTGATTTTCGATGTTCTGAGCTTCCACAGTCAGTTTTCTTTCCAGCGCAGTGGCTTCTATGCAGCTTTCCTTTGCTACTGCCTCTGCAGCGAGCCCTACTTCTTGTTCGTATTTCTTGAACGTTTTGAAATCTGGACATGGTACGTTCATGCATGCCAACAATTTTTTCATGTGAGTCCATCCTAACCCAGAGTGCATGACACCTGTAGAGCGAACAATTAAATATATACAAACAATAAATAGTAATTATACTATTAATAACAATACAAGCATAATAATCTATCATAAAATATTACCTAATGCTACTTTCGAATTAATATCGAAGTGGGCTCTGCGTTTGTCGGTGGTAGACTCTAGGGTGTCAGTGCAAACTGTATTCACGATGAGGCACTTGTGACATCGTACTAAAAGTTGAGATGCCAAGCCTCTTCGTACCTCACTTTCTATATATTGCAATGAAAGACATTCAGCACAATGTGTGCACCACAATTCCTGTCCCAAAACATTCAATTCCACGATGCGTCGGCCAGTGACATTTATTTCTTCTACATTTTCCGAAGTTATTTGATCACTTTCCCCCGGTTCAGTGGAAACGGATTTTCGAGCCCTTCCAACATTTTGTTGAGCGAGCCTTTTATTATAAACAGCTTCTGTAACTATTTTTCCTTTCCACCGATAAGTGGTTTTAGTTTTTGGCATTGTGGACAATGGATCTTGACTAATGCTCAACTCGACTCATGTGAACTTAGCTGACACCTTGGCTCGCGCCTCGCAAGCTGAGTACTGTGCAATGCTGTCAACCTTACAAGACGTCACTCAAAGCATACAGTGTTGTCACGTTTAACTCTTTTTTCAAAGTCTCGCATAATAATGTTTATAATGAATAATATTCAAAATTATCGTTCACATGATACATACTTATCTTTTTTTGACGTTATTGAAGTCGCATTTGTTTATCAGCACTGCTAAATAATGTTTTTACTTTGGAAAAAATTTAGCGTTACACAGTTGAATTCACGGCATCTTCACTGTCAAAAGTTTAGGTTCGTAAATGAAGAAAGTCGCAAGTAATTCTTGAAAAAGCATTTGTAAAATTAAAAATACCTCTCTAGGAGTAAAAATAAGACTCCAACTGTGGTTCGAGTTCCTTACATCTAGATTTACTATGCGTAAAACGTAGATATTCATGTATTTCAAATTTCATATACTTTTGTCTGATATTGTACGTCCCATACATCCTTAAGATGGTAAATAACATCGTAAACAACTACGGTATCCTAGCAACCATAACCGAACTCGATTCCTGAACATCTTGATGTAAATATTACATGATAATTATATTTGATTTTTCAATTTTTGTCCATGCATCACCGCACTGTGCGATGCTACAATTTCTTTGCCAAAAAGTGGTCGAACTCTCCCGGACTTACAATAACCACAAAAAATCCCTCAAAATTCCCTTAATCGATATTGATTACTCCGTAACCAAAAAAAAATTCCCTCCATCGATATTGATTATTCCGTAACCAAAAAATCCCTCAATCGATATAGGTTATACTGTAACAAAAAAGATTATGGAATATTGAATTTTGGTTATAACGAAACCAAAAAAATTCTCGTCAACGATAATGGTTATTCGTATCCAAAACAAATCTGGTCAGCGACAGCGGTTATTCGTTACCGAAAACAATTTACGTTATCAATAAATGTTATTCGTAACCGTAACCAAAATCATTTAAGGCAGGCATGGAACTAAAGTGAACGCAGCGGCCGTTTTTCGGACGCAACGCCTCCTTTCTCCCGCCGCGCGTCTTGGCCCCCGCGGCGGCCCAGGTTCGTGGAGCGCCTCAGGCCCGTACCACGTGAACCGCGCGTGGCGCGTTGACAAAACAAAAACGCATCGACAATCGTGCTCTCTGGGTCGATGTGGAAACCTATTGATACAATGTCGCCCCAATGCGCCACGCGCGATTCATATGGTACGGGTCTGAGGCGCTCGAAGCTCCTAGGCCCGCCGCGGGGACAAAGACGCGCGGCGGGAGAAAGGAGGCGTTGCCTCCGAAAATCGGCCGCTGCGTTCACTTTAGTTCCATGCCTGATTTAAGGCTGCCGTCTCAGCGAGCCTTGAATGTGTGCGTACGGTCACACAAGCTAGGAAAACCGTGTACGTACACGCGTGTAGTAAACAAATCGTAAATTACAACTTTCGTCCTGGAAGCGGCCAGAAGGAAGTTTTTGCGGGTACAGTTGCCTTCAGTAGACATCTGTGCAGGGTGGTCTGGTGCGTTTGAACGCTAATAACCACCGTACGTTGAGATAATAATGAATTTCTGAATCGAAAACTGACAGAATGAAACTTCAAGGCTTCTCCGTTGGTGGCGCTAATGTACTCGAACCTCATTCTGTCAGTTTTCGATTGAGAAATTCATTATTATCTCAGCGTACGGTGGTTATTAGCGTTCAAACGCACCAGACCACCCTGCACAGATGTCTACTGAAGGCAACTGTACCCGCAAAAACTTCTTTCTGGCCGCTTCCAGGACGAAAGTTGTAATTTACGATTTGTTTACTACACGCGTGTACGTACACGGTTTTCCTAGCTTGTGTGACCGTACGCACACATTCAAGGCTCGCTGAGACGGCAGCCTTAAGGAAATATATCAACTCTTTTGCCATAACTATTAAAATTTAGGTTATAAAATTTATGATCTCTGGTTAAAATTAGCTGGATTATCTGAATACTGTCACAGAAAATTTGCACCCAGTCGTGACTTACACCTAGAAGGTTTGATTAAATAAAACGACAATTAACATAATTACACAAAATCAACAACATAAAGTGCAAGCTGCATAAATATACATTTATTTATACTCCAAATCATGTTAGAATAGACCTGCCGACCGACGAGTTTAGATCGATTCTGCGCATGTTGGCGCAGTCAATTGGTTACTATTGGCTATATATGAAACAAATGCTCCCTTGGAACCAATGAGCTCATTCTACATGCGCGAAAAGGTCTATTCTAACATGACTTAGAGTATACATATGTACATGAAACCAATAGACATTATATATTATGACCAAAATATAAAGAAGAAAAGAATTGTGTCGTAAACCCTCTCCGCCTACTGCAGCTTGGAGTCTTGTGCCGTTATTTCTCACTCACACGGATATTTTACTAATCATTCACAGTTGCTTCAGCTCCTCACAGATATGCCAACACAGGTTCGGATTTTTGTTGTATGCATACGAAAGAATAACATCGTGAATTATATAAAAAAAAATTATATTTATTATGCATCTCTATTATTGCAAGTATTGCATAGAATCGTGCGATTCCCCCTCCAGGGTCGACCACCTTGAGCGTGGTGAGGGGGCTCTGGGAAAGCGGCGATGTCCTCTGTCGGGCGCTGGGTGAGGAACTTTGTTCCTTGCCCGGGGGCCGTGGGAGGATGCTGCCTTCCTGGCTAAGGGTCGGCCAACCAACCGCCCCCTCCTCGGGGGCGCGTGCGCGCGTCGTGGGTGCGGGGTTGGGGTTGGGTCCGGGCTGGGTCTGGGTGGGGTGCGCGCGGGCGTGAGGTGGCCCTGTGGCCGTGACCCGCGGATCTCTGGGCGGTAGCTGTCGGTCAGGCCCCCTGTGGCCCGTTCGGCTCCTGGTCGTGCGGGATGCCCGGGCCCGGCGATGTTGCCGCGACAGCTGTGGCGGTCTGCGTGGTCCCGTTGCTCTCGGCCCCGTTCGCTTCGTGTCTGGCCTGGGCCTTGCGTGGGCCCGGCTCTTGCCCCTCTCCTGGGGGGCGCGCGCGCGCATTTCCATCGCTCCGGGGGGGTGCGTCTGGGTGGAAGTGGCCCTGTGAAGGGCCGCTGGACAGGGCGCGGTGGCCGCAGTGACCGCACTATGGCAGGGTGCATGCTGCGGCAGGGGGGGGGGGATGGGGAGTCGCGATCGATCGCGCGTGGGGCGAGTTCGGCAGTTGGGCTGCCCTTCTGGCATAGCCAGCCGCTCGACCGGGGGCCGGTTGGGTTCTGACCTTCGGGTCCCCGACCGGTTTGTGGCCCCCCGGGGTTTGTGGTATTTGGGCGCCCTTACGGCTAGCCGGCCGCCCCCGCCCGGAGGTTCGTTTCCACGGGGTCGACGCCGGGAAGTGCGCGATCGGTCGCGGGGTCGTGGGGCGGAGGTGCCGGGGGGCACCACCCGCCCTAGTTTAGCAGCGACCCTGGAAGAGGGTGGCGCTGGCGTGTGACCCGCAGCGTTACCCTGGCGATAGCGGGGAAGTCTCCCGGGGAGCTTCTCTCCCCCTTGGGAAAGTGCCAACTCTGGCAAACGATCGCGGGGATCCGGGGTCTTGGAGGATGGCCTAGCGAACGCATCGCTAGTTTGATCTCGCGCAAGAACGGCCATCTTCCTTGCCAGATCCTCCGCTCTAGGCGGTTACCGTGCAGGTTTTAGTTGGTTGGAGCCCAACATAACCCCGAGCCTCCCCCGAGGTTCGGAGTATCCGTTCCGGATTTCCTGCACGAAAAAAAAAAAAAAGAATCGTGCGATTTTGTGTAGAATGGTTATTACAACCATGTCTGTCACAATAATCACATACATTAGCATCACCTATTATTATTCCCAATACAGAAGCAACACCTAGTAGGGATGGGCGATGTTCATCGATGTTGACGAAATATCGATAATGGGAAACCAAACATCGATGTTTCAATATCGATAATGAACTGATCGATGTTTACGAAATATCGATTATAGGAGACCAAACATCGATAATGAACTGCCGAAGATAATATTCGCATTTTTTAAGCTAATTTACGAACGCACAATCGAACGAACGATATTTATCGCTTTTCGATATATCGTTGAATCCCGGTTGATGCCCTGTTCATTGTTGGCCCGTCCAGACCAGAGTTGGGCAAAATGTAATCCAATTATTACAACTTACAAATTACGATTAAAATGTAATCAACTACACAATTACATTTTAATCGTAATTTGTAAGTTGTAATTAGATTACATTTTGCCCAACTCTAGTTCAGACGCAACCGACAACGTTTTATCGTACGACATAGTACGTTAAAGTAACGTTTACAAACGTTTACGCCCGTTCTTTATCGTTGTTGGCACGTGTGTCAATTGTGAGGCGTATGGTCTGCGATCCTTTTGTTTAAGCGCAGTTTTGGATTAAAAAACATTTACTCATTTAGATTTAATATGAAACGCCAAAGTGTGTAAGTACATGTATTGTTTTATTGCCATTGCTATTATATTATTAGGAATGGTTTGGTTTGGTTTGGAATTTGGTTCACGTGCCAATGAAGTGTTTTCTTATGATTTTAGGTTGTAAATGCTGGGTTTAATTGAATGCTACACTGTGTTTGAATAATAGAGTAACATATTTTTTTGCCTGGAAACTTTGCCTGTTGTCTGTAATGTCGAAATTCACTATTCTAAAACTTCTATTGAATCTTTTTCTACCATAACTGACTGAAAAATCAATCTTTTCAGGAGAACTATTATAATGCCGCCAAAAAGTCGGTATTGGGAATATTTTGAAAAAATATGTAATGCTACTGCAAGGTGTCGCTCTTGTTCAAAAATTTTGAAAACTTGTGGAAACACGACAAGATTACATGTGGAAAAAATTCATGGTATTTCGTTGTCGAGAAAAAAATGTAATACAAAGGTATTAAAGAAGTCTTACAGAAGACATATGAAGGTCTCCACAAGCTCTGCATCAGTAGAAGTGACTAAAAATGAATCGGACATTGAGATGAACGAGTTAGAAGGCAATTCTACCAAAAGCGATACTATTTCCAAATCAGAGACGATTAAGACATTTCAACCAACGTTAACTTCAAGTTTTCAAAATATTAGTGAATACACTGAGATGGGGGCTAGAAGTGTTCGTCTAACCAATGCAATTTTATATATGATCTGTAAGGACTCACAACCCTTTCAAATTGTAGAAAATGATGGTTTTCTTAATATGATGAAAGTAACTGTACCTCTGTATAAAGTACCTGCAAGATATACATTCAAGAGAATGCTGGAAAATAAATATGAAGTGACTCAAAACTATTTTAAAAATAAGCTTAACACAGTGAACAGTTGCACCTTCACAACCGATGTATGGACTGATACAATGCAGACCCGAAGTTTTCTAGGAGTTACCGTACATTTTCCTGATAACGATAAATTGGAATTAGCTACTTTGTGAGTTTATGAATTATCGGAACGTCATACGGGCGAATACATTTCAGAAATGCTATTACAAACTTGTCAAGAGTGGGGAATAGATAGAAATAAGGTACTGGCAGTGGTAAGTGATTCTGGGGCTAACATGATAAAAGCAGTTGATTTAGCATTTGGTAAAAAATGCCATATACCGTGTTTTGCCCACATGCTTAATTTAGTAGCACAAAAATCAGTTGAAAAAACCGACAAATTGCCTGAATTGATTGCTTTAGTGAAACAGATTGTCACATGGTTCAAGCACAGTGTAGTAGCAAGCGATGAATTAAGAAAAGAAGTAGATATGAAACTTATTCAAGATGTGTCCACCCGTTGGAACTCGACATTTTATATGATTGAAAGGTTTTTGAAGCTCCGTGCAGCTATAAATAACATCATAAATCGTCATGTCAGTGCACCTCCAATGATAACTGCTAAAAACTTAATAGATTTGACTGAGGTTTGTGACATTTTACGCCCGATCGAAGTCGCCACTCGTGAAGTCTGTGGCGAAAAGTATGTGACTAGCAGTAAGGTTATTCCGCTGACTCGAATGTTACACATAAAAATATCTGACTTAAAACCTCCACTGACCATTGGGAATAATCTACAAAGGAACATAATAGCAGAAATAAAGAAACGCTTACAACCCACGGAATCAGTGAACATTCTGGCTGTTTCTACACTATTGGACCCCAGATTTAAGAACATCCATTTCCAAGATGCTCTAGCATGTTCTAACGCGATAAACGCTATCAAAGATCTAATTACTACTGCACAGACAGAACAGATCACACAAAATCAACAAAATGTGGGTGATAACGAAAAGGGGAACATTGATACACAATTTAATCTATGGAGCGACCATTACAAACTTGTGCAAGAAATAGGTAACTTACTAACCCAAAATGAAACTGGTATGCCGTCAGAATTGAAGTATTACCTGAAAAATCCTTTAAGTGATTTAGACCAGGAACCATTGAAAATATGGCACCATATCATTGGTTCTACGTATCCAAAACTTCGTAATATTGCCATTAAATATTTATCATGTGTTTCAACCTCGTCAGCATCTGAAAGACTTTTTTCTAAAGCAGGACTTACACTTAGTCAGCAAAGAAACAGACTGAAAGGAAAACTAGTTTCCAAACTGCTATTTTTACAATCTGTTCCTAAAAAATTTTGGGAACACTGCGAATAGTACTGCGGTTGTAGAACAGAATGGCACCTATATAATTGAATAAATATATACTACAATTTAAATCTTCTGCGTTTCAAGTTTCCTTCACAATTGGCACAAACTTTCCGGACAACCCAATAATTCCTGACAAATATTCCTCTTTTTACTAATCTCCTAAATAGTTTTTCATACTTCTCTTGCCAATGTATCGAAATATCGATGGACGAAGCTGATTTTCACACGTAAACGTTTCATATTTCTAGTAACAGAAGAAGCGATATGTATTTTTGAAAAGAAGCTTGATTAATGGAGTGTAGGTATCTTAGAAATATATTTGCCACAGAAGAAATCGAGATTATTGTTTCACTGTGAATATTTATTACATTATAGTTTATTAATTATTCAGTTTATATCTCTAATGTGTCCGTTCGAAAATTTTAAAATATCGCGGAAAAATATGTAAAGAAATTGTACTTCTTAAGCCCCTTTTAAATCTGCCGCGCCCCACGTAAGAAGAGATCGACGTACGGGGGAGGGGAGAGTGAGAAGCTAAGAGAACACGTGGCGCACAAAGAAAGAGAATATAGCTCTATAATTATATTCGAGCCCGATAAAACTAATTAAAACCTGTAAAAGGAATTGACAAGCTAAGGAATAAGCATAAATTGTCGTTTCTTTGATTCCAGGTAAGCGTTACTGTACATAGTGTAAATAGCGTAAACACATAGTGTAAACATTAAAATAACGAGATTAAAATCTTTGATTCCAGAGCAACAACGTTTTGTTTATTTCGAAAGTCAATTCCTCAATTCCATAGATAGATCTTATAAATATATAGTCGAAATATTGTACTATATCCACTAAGGGCCAAAATCGGCTTCCCTTCGGAAATTTGGCAACGTTGCATGTCACTAGAATTACTGAGTTATGCCTAGTGACATGCAACGTTGCCAAATTTCCGGAGGGAAGCCGATTTTGCCGCCTAGTGTCCAGCGAAGAAATCTTAATCAATATCCCTGCCAATCAGTACACATACTCTTTACCTAGTTATTCAGTACTTTTTTTAATAGACATTTTTTAAATATTAATGTTAATTTATTGTTCTGTTTTGTTAATTTTATGCTTTATTGTAAAAGCATCGATGTTGTCGAAAAATCAATGATTTGTGTTCGATGATTATCAGTTATCGATATTTAGCTATCGATGTCAAAATCGATGTCAACATCGATGTTTTCTCAACATCGCCCATCCCTAAACGTAACGAATTGTTCAGCGATACATCCAGCGTTTGTTGCATGATAAGAATCCTTACAATTTTGTACAAAAATATCTGTAACGATCCTCAGTGGTGTCAGTTTATCATTCGATTTCCTCTCTGCACGTGTGGCCGTATCGTCAAAACGCATATACCTCAAAATATCTATAAATCGATCACGCGACATTTTCGCTGCATAAAACCGTCGCGAAAATGCTTCATTTACTTCGCATAAGTCGTGTTTACTTTCGTGTGATTCTCTAAATCGGCCAGTTAGTAATAGAAGTCCAAAAAACGCGTTAATTTCGATGCAGTCCACTGGCTCCCATTTCTTATTTGGCGGCATATTCGCTTCTGCCTTCTTATTTATATAGAAAATAATTGTATGCATGATTTCTTCATTGATAAATAAATGAAAACAGTCGTCCATTGTTTCTACATGCTCACTCTTATTTGTTAGTGAAGGCTCATGTGAAAGGTTTGGAACTGGTCCGTTAGTATTATTAGGTGGAATGTATTGCCAATTACGTCCAAATGTAATTTGGTTTCTTGGAACAGAATCTTCTATGGATTCTGGCATATCGACTTCATTGGATATGTAATCTTGTATTTCTGGCTCAAAATCACTATTTGTTGCACTTCCACCATTTGATGACTCTTCCCAGATGTGATTGTCTTCCGTAAATCGATAAAAAACATATTGCTCGTTTGCTTCTAATGTAGACATTGTGTCAATAAAAACCAACCAATACTAAACAATGAAAACAACGGAGATGATAAAAACAACATAAAGACACTAACAAAAGCAGTACAAACAATAAAAAAAACATTTTCACAGAAATATTTCAACTAATAGCGTACGTTTTTCTTCCTCAAAGCCTCATAAGAAACTAAATTATATCCTTTGCTTGGACACTTGTGAGCCATTCCACGTCAAAACGGATAGAGGGAAAATTTAGTTTCACCGATTCTCTTCAAAATTACAGCACTTGTCAATAACCTTGCAAAAATAAAGTATACTGAATTTTAAAGGCCTATGTCAAATAGTTTTCGAAATGTTTAAAGTTAAAGTCTTAAAAATTGGAAGAAAATCAGTTGCCGCGTCATCACTTAAACTCTAATATCTCGGTTATTTTGAAAGATAATGTCTCCGTCTTGGGCTCATTTTAAAGCTGAAGGAATGCTTTCTCAACCTGTATTTAGAATATTTTGTTCATTGTTAATACACTTGATGGCAACCGTTGTCAAAGTTTCAAATCGCGATTTTATGTCGTTCCCCTCCACGGTCCAGCTTGAAAAAAATACCGTTCGATTCGTTGAACCCTCAGCTAATAAATGGGTTTTTCAAAAAAGTGGAGAAATTTTGAGAACAGTGAACAAAAAAATAAAACTTACGATAGTGCACATCGCTTGGAACTGCACGGATCCCATCAGTGAACCGAGGAAATGCTATGATGCCTGAGGAATTAGCGGTGGGGGTACGCCTCTGAGGAATTAGCGGTGGGGGAAGAACGTCGAGCCAATCAACGCCAAGATTGGAAAGGAAACGAGCCAAGCCAAGCCAGGCCAACCAGAGTCGTCGCAGACTCGGTTGTCGATGTTGGTTGGCTGCGGCCTTACTTGCCAGCGTCGACAACCGAGTCCGCGACGACTCTGATTGGCCTGGCTCGGCTTGGCTCGACGGTAGCGCCGTTTCCTTTCCCATCTTGGCGTTGATGAACTCGACGTTCCCCCACCGCTAATTCCTCAGAGGCTTACCCCCACCGCTAATTCCTCAGGCATCATAGCATTTCCTCGGTTCACTGGATCCCATGGTCAGGCCGCACGCACGCGTTTTCAAAACAATCGCCTGGCGTAGGAAAGTATTTATATACGATGCGACAAAACAAACTTTTCGTTCAGTAATAACATGTAAAAAAGAAAAGGAAGAATCACTAAAAGCTACCTACTATTGCTAATCTTTTATATGGCAAGCAGATATTTCTATTAGTTTCCTCGAGAATACCGAAACACTGAACGAAAAGTTTGTTTTGTCGCATCGTATATAAATACTTTCCTACGCCAGGCGATTGTTTTGAAAACGCGTGCGTGCGGCCTGACCATGGGATCCGTGCAGTTCCAAGCGATGTGCACTATCGTAAGTTTTATTTTTTGTTCACTGTTCCCAAAATTTCTCCACTTTTTTGAAAAACCCATTTATTAGCTGAGGGTTCAACGAATCGAACGATATTTTTTTCAAGCTGGACCGTGGAGGGGAACGACATAAAATCGCGATTTGAAACTTTGACATCGGTTGCCATCAAGTTTATTAACAATAAACAAAATATTCTAAATACAGGTTGAGAAAGCATTCCTTCAGCTTTAAAATGAGCCCATGACGGAGACATTATCTTTCAAAATAACCGAGATATTAGAGTTTAAGTGATGACGCGGCAACTGATTTTCTTCCAATTTTTAAGACTTTAACTTTAAACATTTCGAAAACTATTTGACATAGGCCTTTAAAATTCAGTATACTTTGTTTTTGCAAGGTTATTGACAAGTGCTGTAATTTTGAAGAGTATCGGTGAAACTAAATTTTCCCTCTATCCTTTTTAGAGCGTGGAATGGCTCTTGTGGTAGTGTACTGCGAAGCAGTGCATTATTTGATTCTCGCAGCTAACACACCACAGTTCCTACACTGTGTCAACTGTGGGTGTTATCGTTCTGAAGGCAAAAAGTCTCCAGTGACTCCGGCGTAGTATACAGAGGGTTAATAAATTATTCTGATAAAAAACTAATTTAGAAAATTAACACTATTTTCCCCCACTTGAAATATTTGAAATGATATACTACAATCTGAATAAGTACTTTTTAAGTAGAATTTAATTTACAACGTAGGTTATGGAAAATGAGAATGAATAAGATCATAAAACATTAGCTGTTATGACTATTTTTGTAAGAAATAGCTATACAAAAAATAGAATGAAGAACTTTCCTTGCAAAATTTGAATCCTTTATGTTTGTAACATCGTTACTGTGATACTTAAGAATGTTTTCAATTTTTTTAAATTAGTAGTATATTTAATGCTAGTATATTTAACACGTTGGTTGTTGGACCTGACTTTCACTTTTCTTTCTCCATGTGCCAGCATATAAACCAATAGTATGACTTCTCAAAAATTATTTTGTGGCCAACAGCATGTCACGTGGCACAGGAGTTATCTTATGGGGTGCTTGAGATTAGGATGTGAAAGATTAATTGCCTATAATCAAGGAGTTCATTTATCAACCGTAAAAAGAAAGTCCCTTCATTGATCGAAGTTCTTCTCAACTTGTTCAATAAAAAATAATGTTTAATCTTTATTACTCTCTTCTTCAATCAAATTAAAAGAAACAATAAAATCATCTTACAATACTTATAAGACAAACATTCCTGAGGTGTCACATCAAGGTCAAAACAACTTATCATATTTTCTTGACGCAAAAATTAGAATATAAAATAAAACACAGTGTGACATGTTGGTATGTCATGTGGCACAGTGAGCCAGATATGATATGACACACCGGTGGATCACGTGGCAGCCAACGTGGTAAGGAGATATATTTCATACAAGCCCGATCTTTCAGGTTGAATTACTAAATTCTACGTTAACCAAATATAAGGTTCCTTTGCTAATTTCATTAAGATTTAAATTTTCGTATTTAACAAAAAATAACCAAGTAATAGCAGTTAATATTTTAGAATATATTTACACACATTAAATTATATATGATTTTTCATACCAGTGCCAATTATTCACATTAGTCGCATCAGGCCTTTCTTCAACTATCCAGCGTGGATCTCCTTCACCCCACTTGGCCATTTGTCAGAAGTCACAAACTCACAGTAGGATGTAATTAACCAGATATATTACGCAAACAAAATATTTATTCCTAAAACATAACATATTATATTAACATTTATTGTTATAATCATAAATAAATTATTAATATAGAATATGAGAATTTCAATAAAAAGACAAACTGTTATAAGATTGAATATTACAAAATGTAATAAATGCTTAAAGTTAAAACAATTTAATGCAAACTAGGGATTTCTAACCAAATAAAACGTTTAAAACTATTATTATTACTATTTATGAAAATTGATTGCAGCGCGATGCAGAAAATTTTATTGAAAACACAGTGTACAATTGTTTGATTTATAGAAATACTATAATTAACTATTTTTGCTAATATTATTTCTGTTATAAAATTTGACTTTTTAGAACAGCTTATATAGTAAAACTTTTAACCCACTGAGTCCAACGTTATTTACAATATATGTAGCGGATTTGGAGGAAAGCATGAGGAAAAACCAAGCGGGAGGAGTTAGAGTAGGAAAAGAAAAAATCTGGACTCTAGCATATGCGGACGATATAGCGTTATTAGCAAATGAACCAAAGGATCTTAAGGACATGATAAGAAGATTCGGAACATATCTTGAACGGAAAGGGCTGCAACTGAATGCAGAGAAGTCAAAAGTGCTGATTTTCCATAAAGGAAGAGGAAAAAAGAAGAGGGAAGAATGGGGCTGGCAGGGGCACAATCTGGAAGAAGTAAAGGAGTTCAAATACTTAGGGTATAATTTCCAGAAAAATGGGGGCAGAGAGATGCATATAAGGGAAGTCATAAAGAAAGCAAGAATAGCAATGGCGCAGATATGGGGAATAGGGCAAAGAATGTTCAAGAACAATTTTGAGAGAAGAATGAGAATATTCCGAAGCATAGTGAAAAGTATCTTGCTGTACGCGTCAGAAATCTGGGGATGGATGGAAGCAGAAAAGATAGAGAAAATACAGGAGAAATATATAAGGTGGACTTTAGGTTTGGACTTCAATACACCAGCGTATCTAATCTTGCAGGAAACAAAAACGGACAAAGTAAGGATAGAAGCGGGAAGAAGAGCAATAAAATACGAGGAGAAAGCGAAACGGCTGAATAAGAATAAAATAGTACAAGAGTGCTGGAGGGAAATAGACGCGAAGCAGACAGAGAAAAAGTCGAAATGGGAGGAAATGAGAGACGCATACTACAGACAAAAAATGATGGATATGCAAGAAATGGAAATAGAAAGAAGGAGAGGAACAGAGTTTGCTGAGGAACTAGCGCAAAGAGACAGGACAGAACAGGTGCAATGGCAATACGAAAGAATACTAGGAGGCAGATACAACGCACATTACACAGAAATCAGAGAAGACCAAAGAGCAAATTACCTAGACGGAAACTACAGAGGCAGAGATCAAAGCATGATCGCAAGGTTCAGATGTGGGAATGAAGAGAGGGGAAGCAAGTACTGGAAGGAAGAAAAAGACACAGTATGCAGACTATGTAACAGGGATAGAGAGACCCTGGGCCACATGTTACAAGACTGTAAGGTGCTGAAAAGAGAAAATTCAACGATTAGAGGAATACTAAAGGGAGAAGCAGAAGGAGCGGAGTGGATGCGTTTGGTTCTGGAAAAAAGGAGAAGAAAAGAAGTCCAAGATGAAGGAAGAAGTCAAAACGAAAGCAGAACATGCAGTTAACAGTCCCAGAAACACTTACACACTTACACACATGTAACCCCATTTTGAGGCCGAAAAGCAAAAAATAAACCTATTTACTACTAGTAAAACTTTTAAAGGTAAAAATTGTCTATAAAAATTTCATCTAAATATCTGCGTGAATGTTGATTGTAAGTATATTTTTCATAAACGTGTTAATGCTTTGTTCATACATGATTTTAACTATTTAAGTCACCTGTGAATGAGAGAGTATTCGACTTTCACACAATCTTGAAGTTATTAAACATATTTGTAATATTCATTGAAAAAAATTACTATTCAGTGGCAAATAATGAAATCAAAAGAACATCCGACTTACAATCCAAGAAAATACCATTTTAAATCAAGAGAAATGAATGTATTATAACCTACAAGTCATAGCCATTAAGTAAGCGGTTTCATTATAGAGAAATATTTGTATATTATAACTTTACATAATGTTAGATATATTTTACTTACAGAAATTGTCGCAAACTTCCCAAATACAAAGTTCTGCCCGTTACTTTCTTTTAACGTCCAATTCAATTAAATCTTCATCTAAGACTGAATCGAGCACTTAATGTATTGTTCTACATACGTAACATTTTGTGAGAAATACAGAACACGTTTAATGTGGAAATTCTTACAAGCTAATATACACAGCAGAATAACTGCAATGCTCGCAGCGGACTCGAAATTACTAGAAACAAATATTACTGTGAAGGCAGATATAGGAACATTCTAGAAATTTCGCCATTGTGGCGAGTTGCCATCCTCGCTCTAACGGCGTTCAACGCAAGCTCCTAAAACGCGAAGTTTAAGGCCGGTATTCATAGTCGTTACTTATTCTTAAGCAACTAAATAGGCTGAGAGCAAATCATTATAACATGGCAGAATCCCTACACAGGAAAGGCATAATAGAATCTCCAGAGTGTGAATGCGGAGAAGGAATTGAGGACATAAACCATGTACTATGGAAGTGCAATAAATATGAGGAAATGAGAGGAGAAATGATAGCAAAAATGACGTCAAAAGGCGTCAAAGAGGGAGATGAAATTATGGAGAGAATAAATGAGACTGAACCTAGTATAGCTAGACTAGTGGTAGGTTTTCTAAATAAAATAAAAAAAGATATATAACGCAATATAGGAACTGGATAAGTACAAAAATGTGCCTAATGACGGATAGATAAATTAAGGCAAATGAGACATAACACGGGTAAAGGACGAAACGGGGGGTATTCAGGAACAAATGGAGAAAAGGGGAAAACTCAAAACTCAAAATAAAAGACTGAATACTATATTAGATTATATTATATTAAGTTATAGATATAGAAACATAAGTACACGTAATTTGAATGTAATATGAAATAATATAAGAAAAATGACATCTAAGGTAGCATAAGCTAAATAGGATAAGCACACCAAAAACAATGTGATGTTTTAAAATAAGAAATGGATGTAGAGTGGGATGTTTGAGTGATAAGATTATTGTTCGTTGGGCTGTATAAGTAGAGAACTTGAAGTGCCATCTAGTAGGGAACTATGTAACCCGAAAGAAAATAAATACCTTACCTTACCTTATTCTTAAGCAAACCAGCGGCCGTAGCCGTGATGGAAAACACCGGTTCTCGTTAGATCACCGAAGTTAAGCATCACGGGGCGGGTACTGGGGAAAGATGGGAGACCACCTTTCTCCCGGTGCACCGTTGCTGCTGGGACCTGAAGGAGAGAGAGGAGAGGAAAAAGAATATGACTATAGTTCGTTGGGCAATATAAGCGGATAAGCTTGAAACGCCATCCTGTTTAACAGGAAAAACAATATACAAAAAAAAAAAATTCTTAAGCAAATGCTTAAGGCTGCCGTCTCAGCGGGCGTTGAATGTGTGCGTACGCTCACACAAGCTAGGAAAAGCGTGTACGTATACGCGATGTAGTAAACAACCCGTTTCAACCAACTTACGCCGTGGAATCGGCAAGAAGGAAGCTTTTGCGGGTATAGTTTCCTCCAGTAGACATTCGTGCAGGCGGGTCTGGTGCGTTTGAACGCTAATAAGCACCGTACGTTGAAATAATAATGAATTTATGACTCGTGTACTGACACAAACTCGAGAAATGACAGAATTATGATTCAAGGATTCTCCGTCACCAGCGCTGATGATATATTCGCTCCATGTACCATCAGAACCGGTGGAAGTCCAAGCTAGCCGATAATTGTAGGAAATACATAGTTGCCGAGACGTTTCGAGAGTCGAATCGCGCTGTTGCCGCATTTCCCCTATTACTGTTCTGTCGTCAGAGAAGCTTCAATGAATCACGGCGAAGCGGCTGGAGAACAGAGATGGGCAAAGATAATATCTAGATAAATTAGAATAAATGTTCGGTTCGAGAGACATACAGAAGGTGGATTATGTATTGATAAAATGTAAAACGTAATGTTTTTAGTAACATACTGCTGAGATTTTCCAGATTATAATGAGTTGAAACACGGTATAAATCAGCTTATTTCTAGAACTGTACTAGATAATTGACTATAAATGTAACATTAACCTGATAATGCTAAAAATAATCCGATTTATACCGTGTATTTATTTTCATCTGGAAAATCTCTTTTCTTCTTTTTGGAAGAATTATAGCATTCATAAATTTCATTACGATTGGCGTATTAAACTCCGGTGATGTACCTTATTCCAATTGTATGCTTTGAAATAAGGAAGGGGCGGATTCAATAACGGGACTAGCGCTCGAAAATGGGAAAAATTATTGTCCAAACGCTAAGAAAGATTGGAAAATTAAATGTTGTTAAACGGTATTTTAAAAAATATAGTGTTCTAAAGCTCGTCAGGGTACATTTTTCTTATTTACAGTTTGTGTATCCAATCATTACTGTTCGAGCTAAAAATTATGAACAAAAAATTTTGCATCGTCCAAAATCATTATTCCTTTAAACATAAATTGCGATAACTTAAGTAAATATTAACGGATCGTTATGAGACTTAAAACATAACTTCAGAAAACTCTGGCAAAGCCGTAAAGTGTATGCATAAAACCCTTATGTTGAAAAATGTAATAATATTTAATTAAAAAGTAAACAACGACACCAGTGTTGGCACTTGCGTTGACTGTTGGTGCCGCGCGGAATTTATATATATCGCCATATCTTCTACAATTATTTATTAATCAGTGTGAAAATTGGTGAAAATATTCCTTGTATATTAAGGAAAAACTTTGTCGCTGCAACTTATACGTACCTCAAAAGTGCCTCGATACTTTTTAACGGCGAACGTTGAAAAACATGGGTTATGTCCAGTATTACTTTTTAATTAAATATTATTACATTTTTTAACATAAGGGTTTTGTGCATACATATTACGACTTCGCCAGAGTTTTCTGAAGTTATGTTTTAAGTCTCATAACGATCTGTTAATATTTACTCAAGTTATCGCAATTTATGTTTAAAGGAATAATGATTTTGGAAGATGCAAAATTTTTGGTTCATAACTTTTAGCTCGAACAGTATGATTGGATAAACAGACTGTAAGTAATGGCGCATTCGGACGGTCGCACTGGGGCCGCTCTTGCTCGGTGCCGGTGCTGGTCTTGGCACTGGGCCGGTGCAGTATTGCTCTGATTGCGTGCGTGCGACTCCCGCCTACCGGCGTGTAGCGTAAACTATAGAAGCGTGAAGTTTGAATTTGACCACACTAATGTAATAGGAAAGAAAGACAAAGTGAAGTTCGCTCAAATCTTTTATCCCTTTTCCTATATAAATATGTAAAGTCAGCGCAATGTTGTTAAACGCTTGCTATTTGAAAAATTGATAACTGAAAGGAAATGGATTTACGAATAGGAATTTAGCTAATAACTAATTAATTTGTGATTGGCTTTTATATCCAAGACATTTTGTAATTAAGGTGTTTAACAGACGAATCTTGTAATGCGTTCACTCTTGACCCGAGAACGGAGGAATAATCAGGAATAATTGTTTGTCCATTTTACAAAAGTTGCATGCAAATAAAAATGAGACGGCAGCCGTAACTAATTTCATACATTTAAAACTCCCGCTACATTCACTTCAAATATCGCGCCCTCATAGTTCATGGTGGACTGACGGTAACACAACATGTTTAATAGTGCCGACATCTCCGAATACGATAATTGCACTGCACCAGGGCAGTGAACATCCCCCGAATACGCGGCACCGAAAAAGTTCGCACTCAGTGCACTCCAGTGCGACCGTCCGAATGCGCCATAAGAAAAATGTACCCTGACGAGCTTTACAACACTATATTTTTTAAAATTCAGTATAATAACATTTTTTCAACACCTGCATGAAAATCGGTGCTTTTTTACCCCTGCTGAGCGGGAGCAAAATGACCAATTTCAGACATATAAGCGTAAAGTCTTTGGGCGGTATTCACAGTCGCGTCTTGAGATCAAGACCATCTCAAGCATTTGCTTAAGATGCCGCCTAGATTCATAGTTGCGTCTTGAGGTCGTGTCTTGAGCATTTGCTTGAGGAAAATCTTTTTCAAATAAGTAAATCCTTGTATGACGTCACATGTGTCAAAATAGACGGTAAAGCGAGGTTATATTTTCAAAACGACGTTTTACATGTCTTGAGACCGTCTTGAGATTCCACCAGAAGAATGTTCGGAGTAGAGGGGGAACATCTACGGCAGTGGCCGTACGTGTGCGTGATAATACTTCCGCCATTACCTGCACAAAGGACGCCAAAAATGGATTTCGAAGACGATATCGACATTAATATTGATATTAGCGATATTGACGAAGATGATTATATAGATGATTATTATGATGATTATATTATATTTTTCAATTTCGGTTTTAAATTTTTAATTAAATTGGTACTACAAAACGTTAAAAAGCGAGAAGGGTATATATTTTTCTTTACCACCATCCCAAAATTGCCCCCCTCGATACCTGTTTCATAAAAACAAAATTCTTTATTCTATCGTATCGAAGTCCTGGAAGTCATCGTGAGGCACCACGGGGGGTATCCTTGCCTTTCCAACATTGCTATAATATAACCTCGACGCTCACACGCATTACAGTTTAGTGGTTGGGTTTATATATTAGTTCATTACATAAATCAATATAAATCAATTTTACATCTAATTTCCTTGATTATGCTCCGAATTACGTTGTCCCTGAAATCATTATAAAACACCGCGAGGGGTTATCCTCGCCATTCCGGAGACTCTCCGATAAACTGTCCCCCGGCATCGCTATAATATAACCTCGACGGTCATACGCATCACTCACGTTCGAGTATCCTACTCCGTCGTCCACCAAGGAACGAACGGAATATCCTTTATCATTGGTTGTTCTAACAGAATTATTCCGAAAGTTTCCGAACGTGAATGAGCAAATGCTTGAGTAAATGCTTTATAAAGTAAATGGATACGTCATACAAGAAATCGCTTATTTCAAGCAAATGCTTAAGATCATCTTGAGCAACGACTATGAATACCTGATGTCCTTAGGCAAACAAGATCGTCTTCTAGAAGATGATCTCAAGCATTTGCTCAAGACGCGACTGTGAATACCGCCCTATGGGAGAGACGCGATTTCGCCTCGCGTGAATTACAGCCCTCGCTGCGCTCGGGCAGCAAACTTCACGCTATAGTCGTTTCATCCTAAGAAAAACCCTGTTCCGCGCAGGGATGATTCTGAGGAGGCGTTGGTTGACCGACTCCCCACTTAACCGCCTACGAATTTCTCCGCCTTACCGTCTGTTACCTCTTTGTCAACCGTTCCGCACGCGACGCCTTCATATACACGGTGGCACTATTATTTCCGAATACGCACGGTAACCGCCTACGTTTTATAAAAATTGTTTTGCTGTTATTTTGATATAAATCCTAAAAAAGACATAATAAATGGCATTCTAAATAGACTATTTAGAACACCTCCTAAACTGATGTTATATCTGTTCGGAACCAAAGAATTACCGGGTAGATACACTGCACTCCTGCAGTATTGACATTGACATCGGTCACGTCACGCCCTCGGAGGGGCAGGGAAGTCAGCAGGTAAAGTGCTGCGAGCAATAGCCTGCGTCGGGCCCGTAGGCGGTAGTGGGGGCTGCGCAGAACGGCCACGAAACGGTCGGGGCATAGGATTTTTCTTAGGATGAAACGAGTATAGTCGGAATCGCTTTCTTCTCTCCCTTGTCACGTAATGTACTATTAATTTTTCAATCTTTCTTAGCGTTTGGACAATGATTTTTTCTCATTTTCGAGCGATAATTCCCTTATTGCATCCGACCCTCCAATGGCACATTGATTATACAAAATATTACATCTTTCTATGTATAAATAAAAAATATTGATACGCAAATTAATATTGTTTTATTGACATGCTTCCTAACTTCACAACCCAACCTCTCTATCTTTCATTATTGCTATCCTTCTTTACGTTCAGCGAGGCTTTGACGCTGGACGCAGCTCACGTGCCGTATACCTTCATGACATCTCGATAGAAAGAGCTGCGGCAACAGCGCGGCAGAGGCAGAGAGAACAGAAAATGTGGCAACTATGCGTCAAAAATTCGTCTACATAGAGTACCCGGAGATGTCACCTCTGTACAACTTCTTTTTATCGACTGTAGTAGTTTCATTCGGGTCCGTTTGTTTACTGGGGACGCTTCGATCGATTCGGACCATAACAAACTTGAGACGGCAGCCTTAAGCATGCGGCATCTTCTACTAACCTAGTAGCTAGTAAATGATGCCGAATGCTTAAGCATTTGCTTAAGAATAAGTTACGACTATGAATACCGGCCTAAGGGCGATATTCTCAGTCGTTGCTTATTCTTAAGATCGTCTTAAGCATGCGGCATCCTCTACCCTGATAACCAGATCTGAAGCGCAGAGCCTGACGTCAGATCCGTAGTCATCTGTGTCCGCATTAGGATACGGTCTGCGGTACAGAGCCTGACATCAGGGCCTGACGTCAGATTGGCAGCAGATTGACAGCAGATCCTGATGTCAGATCGGCAGCAGATGGACAGCAGATCCTCATGTCAGATCGGCAGCAGATGGACAGCAGATTCTGCCGTCTGCTTGGCACAGCTAACAGCGCCATCTGAGGGTCAGAATTAGCAAACTAACGTGTGGTAAGAAAAAAAAATGCCAACAAATACAACGTTGTATTCCCAAGCGGTCACCCATCCAAGTACTAACCGCGCCCAATACCGCTTTAACTTCAGTGATCGGACGAGAACTTGTGTTTTTTCTAGCACAGAATGATCGTTGGTAAAAATTTGGCTCTTATTAATACTTCTTGTGTAAAAATCTTATATAACTTATCATATAACGTTTAAGTCGAATAGAGTCGTTGTTCTGTGGTATAAGTACCTGTTTAAATTACAAATGATATCAATATTAAATAACTTACCTAACGCAATTCTTTTTACCTGTTGTATTTAATTTTTATACATTTTCTGTGTACTTTACTGACATGGTAGTAGAATTGGACAGAGTTTAAATGTATTCGACAGGAATTAAAGGTTAATGTTATGAATTTATTATATAAATTAACTTATTTTCACAATTATATAATAGATAGATAGATTTTATTAATTCCAGCCTTCGCGGCCTCGAAATGGACTTGGTTTACAAAATATTTCTTAAACCCACTCATTCCTCCATTCCATCTGCTCCTCTTTCTCCTCCCCGCGCTCTCCTTTCCCGCTTTTCCTTCTCTACCCCCGCCAACCATCTCACTACTTCCTCCTTTACACTGCCCGCCACTATCTGCTCCAGTCTAAGCTCGCACCGTTCTATTTCCACACAGTCCTCTACTAGATGTTTTAACGTACCCCGGCCCTGCTTACACAATACACATCTCCTGTTCTCCTCATCCAGCCAGTACCTATTCCATTCCTCCAAATTTCCGCACCGCGCTCTCGCTATCAGTTTCTGACTACCTCCTCGCCCTACCTTCTCCAAGTACTCCGCTCTTACACTAGTTCTGATATATTTGTATCTTTCATTATATCTAGATATCTGAATTTTATTGTATTGCTCTTGCCCCTGCACCTCTTGACCTCTCCTCTTAATTAAATCCACCTTTCTGCTGTCAGCCCCCTCTCCCAACTGCCTTAACCCTAATTGACTAAAACCATTTCTTTGGTAAAATTTCTCCTTCTCTGTTTCACCTCTTGTTCTTATTCTCCCGCTCTCCTTTTCTCTGAGGCACTCCTTAACTATCCACTTCCTGTTTGCTTGCTTTACGTTTTCCTCATACAGCATTGCACGTTTCCCGGTCACTATCCTCATTTTGTCCCTTTTCACTTCTTCTAACACCATATAGCTTGGGGTGCTTCTCTCAAGGCCTAGGCACCACTTAACATACCTCACCTGCACCGCTTCCATCTCCTGCCACTCTGCCCATCCGAATATTTCCGCTCCGTACAATAAAACCCCCAGTATCAAGCTGTCGAACATGAACATTCTTTTCTTGAAGTCATCCCGGAACATCCGCTCTCCTATACCCCACACCAGTCGCATTACCACTTGCGCCTTCTTTACTCTCTCTCTCACGTGCTTCACCCATTTCCCACTACTTTGAAATCTTACACCCAGGTATACAAATTCCTTAACTGTCTCAATCTGCTTTCCTTTCCACTTCCATTCCCATTTTCTTTCTCTCCCCCCTCTCTTAAACACCATTACTTTGGATTTCTCCGTGTTCAAGGTCAGCATCTTTTTGTCCAAATACTTCTCCAATCTCCTCATTAGCAACTCCAATTCCTCCTCCCTTTTCGCTACCACCACTATATCATCAGCGTACGCCAGTGAGCAAAACTTCCTTCTACCCACCACCAGACCCCCGCTCTGTTCCCTAAGCAGCTCCTCCTCTATGTCGGCAATAAAAACTATAAATAGTGTCGGACTGAGCACGCATCCTTGTCGCACCCCCTCACTCGTCCAGAATTCCTCCGTCACCTCCTCTCCCACCCTTACTACGTTACTTGTCTCCGTATATATTTCTTTGACCCTTTCTATCAACCCCTTTCTTATCCCTCTTCTGGCCATCATTCTCCACAGTAGCCCCCTGTTGACCTTGTCGAACGCCGCCTTCAGGTCTACGAAGAACGCCGCGACCTTACCCCCCTTACTCTGCAGCTCCCGCTCTATCACGTGCTGTAGCACGTATACATTATCAATTGTACTTCTATCCTTCCTAAAACCCGCCTGTGTCTCCGGCAAAACCTCGTCTTCCTCTATCATACCCCTTATTCTCTGGTTAAGTACTCCCGCGTATATTTTATACGCTGTATTCAACAAGGATATACCCCTGAAATTAGCCGTGTGTCCGATGTCTCCCCTCTTGTGCAGAGGAACAATTATCCCTTTCCTCCATTGTCTTGGGAACCCTTCTCCTCTCCAGACCCTTCCCACCAATCCCATCAGTTTTTTTCTCGTCTCACCCTCACATCCTTTCCACGCTTCCCCGGGTATTCCATCTATCCCCGTTGCCTTCTTTGCTTTTAATCTTCTTATCTGTTCCTCTATTTCCTCTTCTTTTATCTCCTCCTCATCTTCCTCTTCTGTTATATGCTCTCTTCCTTCTCCCTCCACCTTTGCCACCGATCCTCCTAGCATGTCCATGAAGTACATTTTCCATTCTTCTTTGCTTATATTCCTTCCTACTTCCTGTCTCTTTTTCCGCCTGTTGCTGTTAATGTAGCGCCACAGTTGTGCTTCTGTGTGTACATTCCTTATTTCCTCCATCATCACCTCCCTCTTTTTCTCTCTCTTTTCTTTGCACGTCCTCTTGAAACTCTTCCTCATTTCCAGATATTCTTTCCTCGCTATTTTTCCCTTCCGCCATCTCCTATAGCTACTTCTCACTTTCCTCTTTTCTGACCGACACTGATTGTCCCACCACTCATGTTTTCCTAATTCCTTCTCTTTCCATACAACTTCCCTCGTGTCCAGACACTCTCTCACTTTGTCTTCCAATTCTTTCCATGCGTCCTGTAGTTCTTCCTTCTCAAAGTTCATCTCTCTTGTTCCCTCTTTGAATCTTCGAATACTCTCTTCCTCCCATTTAATCACCTTCCTTTTCTTCCTGTCTTCCTTATTTCTCCTTCTTATCGTGCTCCCTTTCCAGTATAGACATAGTGGTTGGTGGTCCGACTTTATTCTGTCCCCCACTTCGAATCTGTCCACCTCCCCCGCACTCTCGGTACTTAGAATCACATAATCTATAACAGTCGCGCCCCGAGCCCCCACGTATGTAAATTCTCCTTCCTCATCCCCCGCTACGTTCCCGTTGGCCACATGCCAACCTCTGTCTTCCACCAACCTCAACAAGCATTCCCCCTCCCCATTTTTAACCCCATCCTTCGATCTTCTCTCCTTATAATTTCCTATTTCCTCCTCCATCGTTTCTTGGACATACATGTGACCTTCCTTTCCTATCCGTGCGTTGAAGTCCCCTCCTATGACTAGCCTTCCTCCCTCTTCTTCTCCTATTACCCTTTTTATCTTCCTTGCCGTCTCTCCCATATCTTCATTGTTGTAAATCGTCCAAACTCTCCACTTCTCTCCTTCAGCGTCTAGTATCCTTCCAACTGCACCCTCTACGTCTTCTAACTCCTCTTCGACATTGTACTCCTCTCTTACTCCTGTTAGGATCCCTCCTTTAGCTCTCCCTCTGTTCCATTCTCTCTTCGCGGCTTGATGTTTCCATATGTATCCCTTTGGCAACCATCCCTTAAATCTCTCCCAGCTTTCTTTTTCCATCCACGTTTCCACCAATCCCACAAAGTCAAATTCGCTCACATATGCCCAGAAGTCCTTACCCTTTCCCCTCACCCCCGCTACATTCCAAAACAGCATTTTTCTTTCTCTCATACCTTGGCCGCCTATCCTCATTTCCCCTTGTTTCTCTGGCTGTTTGTCTCTAAAAAATTTTGTTGACACTCCTTCATCCTCCCCTCCCATACCTTCCAATCAAACCATTCCCCATCTATTCCAATTCTTTGGTACCCGACTTTTGCCACTCTTCCCTTTTTCCTTTCTTCTGCCACCATTCGTACGATTTTCCGTTGCATTTCCCTTTCCTCCCATGTCAGATCCTGTTCTACAAAAATATCCGTTCCTTTCAGCTTGTGTTTGTTCTTTAGGACCTGCAGTTTCTCTTCCCAGCTGCTACATCTCGCTACCACCAGCCTTCTGCCTTCCCTTCCGCTTTCTTTTACCCAATCAATCTTACATTGTACCTCCAGTTTTTCTGTGAATAGTCTCTCGACCCCTTCCTTCCCTCTTATTCCCTCTCTTTCTACACCCATTATCGTTAAGTTATTCCTTCTTTCTCTTCTCTCCTGTAGCTCTACACGTCTTTTTATTTCCACCACTTCCTCCCTTTCCTTTTCTACCCCCGCTCCCATTCCTTTCTCGACCCTGCTGCTCAGCTCCTCCATCCGTTGTCTCAGTTCTCCCTCCCACCGCGTTTCCCTCTCCCCCTCTCTTTCCTTTTGTCCCAGATTTTGTTCTATCCTCTCTATCCTCTTTTCTAGGCCCCTTCTCTCCTTCTCCCATTCTTCGTCTTTGCTCTCTATTAGTTTCCTTATTTCTCTTATCTCTTCCTTTGCTTCCTCTCTCGCTTTTCTCACCTCTTCCTTACCGCTTTTAACCTCCGCCATGAGCATCCCTAACATATCCATTACCTCTACCATACTCTTTTCACTCTTCCCTCCTGGTTCTGTTACTTTTGCTGTCTCCTCTCTCCCCACTCCCTTACTCTGCCCTGTCTTCCCATCCTTATCTTCGTGTATAAACTTGTCCAAAGCTCCCCTTCCTTCTCTTTTCTGTCTCTCGGCGTTTGTTGGCCTGCCTATCTTCGCCTTGTCCGACTCCCTTCTCCCTTCAATTTTTTCCACACCGCTACCTGTTTTACCTACCATGGCTCGCTTTACTACCTTACCACCCTTTCCTATCTTACCGACCTAACACGTGCCCTTCACTATTCTAACCTCCAAACTCCCTTCTCCTTTATCTCCTTATTGCAATATATCTACCAACTCCCCTACTTTCTCTGATATCTTCATTTATTCCTTTCTATCCCCTCTTCCCCATTCCCCTTCTCTTCCTCCTCTCTAGCCCCTGTATTCGCCTCTCCTTATCCTTTACCTATCACCGTCACTCACACACGTCACTCACTCATCCACCGCCACTAACCAAGTCCCACAATTATATAATAAATTAACTTATTTTCACAATTTAACCTTTAATTCCTGTAGAATACATTTAAACTGTGTCCAATTCTACTACCACGTCAGTAAAGTACACAGAAAATGTAAAATTGTAGTTTAAACAGGTACTTATGCCACAGAACAACGACTCTTTTCGACTTAAACGTTATATAATAAGTTCTTAGAATATAATAGTATGAAGATTTTTACACAAGAAGTATTAATAAGAGCCAAATTTTTACCAACGATCATTTCGTGTCAGAAAAAACACAAGTTCTCGTCCGATCACTGAAGTTAAAGCGGTATTGGGCGCGGTTAGTACTTGGATGGGTGACCGCTTGGGAATACCAACGTTAGTATTTGTTGGTTTTTTTTTTCTTACCACACGTTAGTTTGCTAATTCTGACCCTCAAATGGCGTTGTTACCAGTGCCAAGCAGACGGCAGAATCTGCTGTCCATCTGCTGCCGATCTGACATCAGGATCTGCTGTCAATCTGCTGCCAATCTGACGTCAGGCCCTGATGTCAGGCTCTGTACCTCAGACCGCAGCCTAATGCGGACACAGATGACTACGGATCTGACGTCAGGCTCTGCGCTCTCACGGCAGACCCTGTTGCCAATCTGACGTCAGATTGCAGACATCTGGTTATCAGGGTACTAACCTCGTAGATTAGTAAAGGATGCCGAATGCTTAAGACGATCTTAAGTCTTGAGCAACGACTGAGAATACCGCCATAAGGGGGTAGATACGGGTAATGCAGCGCGCTGTATACCGTGTTGCGCGATTTCGTGGGGTATTTTTAAAGACTCGTGGGTCCATGCCCGTGGAGCGCTGAAAGCACTCAGCTCGCGAGTTAACGCGGGAATTTCAATAAACGAACTCTGATATAACTTGAGAAAATAACTGTATATTGTTACAGAACGTTTTCGGTCCTGCTGACAGGATAGATCTGACTTCTTACAAATTAACTCCTCGCTTGTCACCTCCGGGCGCCCTACTCCCTAACTTTGGCGTCTTCTTCCGACTCCCTCCTCGGATCCCTTCGCCCAATCAAGATGGTGTTGTCCCTCATGGTTCGTCAGTGGGTTGCCCTTCAGCCATCTCTCCGTCCTTGGCCCTTCCTTCGCGCTTTCCTCCACTCTCGGCTGGTGGTGGTGGCACGCTTTCCGATTACGTACTTTACATAGGCTGCGTACGGTACATACATTTCTACCAGGTAGGTAAGCGCAACCCCCCGGGGTCAAGATGACGTCGCCGGCGCAAGGTTTATGACTTTATGACGTTTTTACCCTAACTGGACATCGGCAATTATTGAAAGGGAGGATAGAGTTTTAAATGGTTTTACGAGACGAGCAGCTGCTCGCTCGACTAAATTTGGCACGCAGATGTGCAAGGAAAAGTTAAGCTATTTACTATCCTCCTTGTCCCCTATTTCAAACTTGCTTAAGACCTTCCAGATGTGCCGCTCGCTTCAAATCTTATTATAATATATCTGTCTTTCAATTAAAAGGAATTTGAATTTCGCTCTACATCTAACCTCGATATTTCTATGTCTTATAGCTAACTTCACGCAATTCAACCAGCGGAACACGCAACAACCGACACAATCTGGCATGGATTTGGGAAATTACGTTGTTTGTCATTATATGAGCAGATTCTGGGCTGGGCGAGGTCTCATTCGAAAGATGAAGGTTCAGTGCAGGTTCTGGTCATGGTTCGACGGGATTGTGTTGATATCTAATAATACGAGTGTTCAAAGTAGAGCAAAAGTCGACAAAATACACCCGCAAGAATCCAAGTATTTTCAGGTCACTAAAAGAGTTTTGTGACTCATACGATGACCAAAGCGCGCTGCATTGAACCTGCCTCTTTCGAATGAGACCTCACTCAGCCAAAAATCTGCTCATATCTAGAGATGCGGTAGCGTCTCGACGCCAAGTACATGATTCGACACCCCGTATATGTCGACTGTCCCCAGACAGCACACGACGTCTCATAGACGTCCATTTTAAGTCTGTTTTACGTCTGAACGTCTGAATATCCTGATTCGTGACAAAGACATCTTTCAGACGTCGTACGGACGTGTGAAAGACGTCTTTAAGATGTCTTTAAGACATCCACAAGACGTCTTCAAGACGTCTTTAACACGCTCATAAGACATCTTAAAGACGTCTGTCAAAAGACATCTTAAAGACGTCGGTAAAAAGCCATCCGAATGACGTCCGTAAAAAGCAATCTTAAGGCACGACCGGCGCAAGGATTTGCAAATTTTTGCACCATTTGCATGGAATATTAAACATATAGTAACACAATTATCGTACATTTGTTTCGTCAATTTTTCTTTAAGGGAAGAGGTCACTGAAATTTTGAAATCCGAAAATATTTGAGACATGCGGAATTCCCCTTAAGGGAAGGAAGTAGGTTTGAAGTAAAGCCCTTATGCCAGTCGGGACATAGTTTTAATCACTGGTTTTCATAGAATTTACATTACGTTACAAAAATAGTAGGTATACTAGGCCGATTCTAATCCAACGGGTGGTGAGGGGGTGAAGCGGGGCGAGGGGAACCGCACCGGTGGCGAGGGGGGAGGCGGGTGGTGGGACCGTAACCCATGGAGGTGGGGCGGAGTCAATGGAGGGGAAGCCGGCCTTGGAGCGTCTGGAGGGGAGGGGACGCGCGCGTTAGCTCGCTGCACACACACACACACACGTTGTAGGAAGCGATCCGCAACCCTCTTATCGCCCAAGGCCAGATCGCGCCCCGATATTTTCGTCGCAGTTTCTTATCGCGTAATCCGAGACTACGGCGCAGCAGCGGTCCTCGCTATCTGTGAACCGCGAAAATTCGAAGCGTACTGGAGAGAGAGAGAGACGCACGATATGCATGTATCCTTTTCTAGGATCATAGTCAGAACATACGGTCATCGAAGGTTATTGCTAGAGAGAGAGAAAGAGAGAGAGGTACGATATTTTTTTTGTATTCCTCTATCGAAACGTATGAATACGGAAGGTCAGTTTCCGAGAATACGGCGCAGCAGCGGTGCGCGCACGCGACATCTGAGCCGCGAAAATTCAAAGCGGACCGACGAAGGCGCGAAGGCGGTCGCGATAGCGATGGCGATGGTCTGCGAACAAGGAGCGCGATAGAGAGGTACGATATTTTCGTATATCCCTCTCTCCATCCATCGCTGTTTCTCATGCGGTCGAAGGTCAGAAGAAACCTACGGCTGTACGACGCGGCGAAGATGCAATTCGAAACCCACATTTTATCGTGACGCGATAATCGCGTACCCGACCAAAACATGAAACGATGCGTCGGTACACTACCGAGAATACGGCGCAGCATCGGTGCGCGCACGCGACATCTGAGCCGCGAAAATTCAAAGCGGACCGACGAAGGCGCGATGGCGGTCGCGATAATGATTGAAGGTGAACCTTCGAGAAGAATATGCATATGCTCTAGCGATCACGTTGCAGCAAAATATGACTAAGAATAAAGTGATGTAATCGAATACTGTTGTCGATAGTCCATTAGGTTAGAGATGATTACCAAGAACATATTCGGTGCGAGAGATGTGATATTGCGTCACGGTATTCTGGGTACGTGGACAGGAAAGGAGTGTGTAAGGTATCAAACAATACAGGTATTCGTATGAAACATTGTTTTATTTATTGAGAAAGTATATATATACATGTACGAATTATTATGATACATTGCGAGCAGCGCGTATCATCGAATCCAAGCCTAACGCTAATAATTCACAATCTAACAAAGAATGCGTTTCAAAGTATTCGCTATCGGAAACAAGTTTTTCATAGTCCGTGATCGGTGTCGTAGCGGCGCGTATAATTGCTACAAAGGACGCGTATTTGCTGCTAACGGAGTCTAGAATTTCCGACAACCACGAGAACATATGATCGATGCAGCGATCGTATTTAAACATTTGACGTGTCGTAGCTTCAGTCATGTATATGATGCAACTACCATCCGATAATTTGACAATTCGTTGATTGTTGATTCGCGTGAAGTCGATGCGTAAATGATCGATGACGATAGGGTCTTGAGGCGACGGAGTTGTGTCGGTACGGAATCGCTGAAGTATCTCCGGTTCTTGCTGCAGCAGAAGTTTCCACGTAGACATCGGGAAACACAGTTCGTTGGATTTGTTGTCAACTATGGCGATTTCAACGCAGCACGAATCCCGATCGATGCGGATTCCAATTGCAATCCGTTTGTAGGTAGTCAAGGTCAATGGGTAATCACGCCCCATGATTCGTATGGTGGCTTTCTTGGGTGCAGCTTTATCGCTATAAGAAATACACGCACAGAGTTAATACTTCGAACGGTTGCACGTAAATCGAAAAGTACGTATGCATATATGTACTACGTACCTTATATTCGATCGCTGTTGTTGTTGTTTAGTAGGGAAAGCCGTCACGTTGGAACGGTTGAGATGGTTCTCGCCCATGTAGAAAGCGTCGTTGCATTGTCGGTTAAACATGTTGAATACACACGGTTGTGGATAGGAACTGTGCAGACACGAACGTACGCGATGTAATGTGGTTCGCAAGACCGATCGGTACCTCTTTTATAGGGATGTACACTCACACATGTGCAAAAGTATAGTTTATTGGTGGTGGAGATAGTGGTGGTGGGGGTGGTAGCCATCGTCGTTGCAACAGGAGAAGGAGGAGGATGAGGGGAGGAATGTTAAAATAAAATCCTTAACATATTTTCATAAAAATAGTACGTTTATTTATACAGTACGTGTTCATGAAACATGTAAGATAAACGGAAAATACTATTTAATACAGAAGATAAAAGAAAGTGTAGCGTTAAAGTTCAGATCGCATATACTTCCAAATTTTCTGCACGTTTTCCAGCGCGCACATACAACCGCCGCCGCCGCCGCCGCCGCCGTCGTTGTGGAAAGCACATCTTACGGTGTTCGTAGCATGCATTGCTTTCAGCTTAGGAACGACCGTGTCAGGCAACAGTCCACAATAATCATCGTCCACGTCGGAACCATCGTCGGAATCGTTGTCAGAGTCGTCGGAGTCGGAGTTATTGTTGTTGTTCTTCTTCTTCTTCGTCTCGTACATCGTAACGATATCTTCGATGCGCGGGTCTGTTTGTAGGAGCAGTTGCGACAACCAGGTTTTCTTCTCTATACCCTTGACGTATACCACGTCGACGGTTGCGAACTCGTGGGCAAGCAATTCCGGAAGTCTGTCGTATGGTACCCAGCCGTCGGACCAGCGAAGTCCGTGATGATGCGCCGTGAGCCAGGTCGCTTGACGCATCTCGAACGATGACAGGCGAGCGTACGAGTACGGTGGTTCGAAAATCCAATGACAAATGGTCGTTTCCGTGTCGCGATTGTTCGCGAGAATTGCAATTTCCTTAGCGACGAACGTGTTACGTTCGGTCTTAAAGCCTTGCAGGTCAACCACGACGGATAACATTGTTAGGTTATTCAACAACAACAACAACACCAACTGTTGCCTGTGAATGCAGATGAGCGACTGAGTTTTTTTTCGCGATGATCCTCGTCGGTAGTAGTAGTAGTAGTAGTGGTAGTATTAGTAGTAGTATTCATAGACATAGTCGTTGGAATCACGTGATTTTTCGCACCACGTTCGTCAAAGGGCTGTACTCGACGATGCGATCGTGTAGGAGCAGACAATACGCAGTGGTATTAGCGGGTACGTTATCTTTGCACTCGAAGTCGATTCGCACGTCTACCGTTGCACTCTTCACCGACTCGTTCTGTCGAGAACAATCGATGATCGCGATAGGAGCGTATCGCAAGAATTCGGCCGCGTTCAGCAGTGGTTCGCCGTGACCGTAGTACGAACGGGCAAATTTCGCGTACATGTCGTACAGGAGAGCGTATTTAGATTTATCGAAATCCAGGTTCAGGTCGTCGTACGGATACGTCTCAGAATTCAGAAACAATCGTACGTTCGCGAGTTTGCACGTGTCGAATCTGCTCGCGCTGTTCTTCAGAGTATTCTTTCGATCGGTTTGCATACCGAACATCACGTATCGCGGTTTCTCGATCTGCGACGAGGCTTTCACGGTCCACGTGTGTTTCGTAGTCGTTTGCAGCAACGGATACTCGTGCAGTTCCCACGATCGGAAACTCATCGCGATCGGTCGATCGCTTTGCAGGAGACGTAGCATCGACAGTTTTTGCGTGTCTTCTAACGCGACGTGCGGCATTCGCCATTGTATCTTGCGTATCTCCAGTTTCGGTATTATCGCGGAGGATATGGATGCCGCGTACATCGCGTTCATATCGAGTCGCGCGCGAATCAGGATCAACTCGTGTCGCGCGTTCATCACGATGCGTCTGTAATCTTCGCAGAATCCCAGTAACGTGTTCATGGGCACGCAGAAATTGAACGACGTGCTGCTGAAAATGTCTTTGTCGTGTGCGATGGTATGGTCCCAACCGGCGTTCATCAGCGCTCTGCTCCTGTCGACGGACAACGACGCGTAATGTTTCAACGTGGTGGTGATTCCTGGATTCCTGGAACGATCGACCTCCACTCCGTTCAATTCGTATCGAATCTCGTCGAACATGAACGCGACGCAATTGCTATCCAAAAAAACTCTCGCAGCTTTGGCTTCTTGTTCCGCCGTCGCGTGTGCCATCACAGAGACGCGTCCTTCGACGTACAGGTGACTTTCGCACGGGAGCGTGTACACATCTTGTTACTGAACGGGTATTCGTATCTCGTCGTTATTGTCGAACGTCGTGTTGGCGTACGGGTTGTACGAGTGCACCTCGATCTTCGTGATACGATCGTCGAAAGTCGGTGTACTCGTCACGCCCAGTATGGTATTCATCGTGTTAGACGTATGTGTGATATATATTAGTATGTTACGATGAATCCTATGGTTTGTAAGAAACGCGCGTTTCGATGAGTCAACGGTTTGTCGCTTCCTCTTACTCTTCTTATTCCTCTTGTTCCCGTTCCGCTTCCTGTCTTTATTATCAGTGCGGTCGTTGGTGTTTGGTCTTGACGATAATGCGTGGCAGAGGTCAGAGAAGCGGTAGCAGTGAAGTCGTACGTGCGATCGAACACCAACATGCTACATACGCACTCACGCTATCTTAAAGCGTGAACGCCGCTGCACGTGCAGACGAATCGTTATTTCCTCGCCGCGAAAATCTATAGGACGATCGTATTGATCGACGATGCGTACCGTTAGATCATGTATCTCTCGTGCAACGATCGGCAGGTAAATGACATGCCGTGGAGTTTCCGATATCTTATATCCCGGGGGTACGCGTGGTGAAAATTCGTGTATCGTGTGCACCGATTTGTCGTTGCTGTACGCACCGGTAGTGAGGTTGCACGTTACTCTGATCACGTTAACGGTTATGATGTTCACAGGTTCGTCGGATTCGTGCCAGATTCTCGGCACTAAGACACGCGTCAGGGAAAATCCCAATAACGAGCCCACGTTGTTCGGTTGCGTAAAGTCCACGACGAACGAGCAGTACAGTTCGCTTTTCATGGTGTTGTTGTTAGCTCGTAGCACTAGCGGATACTTGTCGTCGTCGTGGTCATCGTTGTAATCGTTGTTGTTGTTGTTGTTGTCGTTCTCATTACCGTTCGTCGTATCGTCATCGCGTCTTCGAGGATATCGCTCGAGTAGTCGACGTCTCAAGTGCTTGGCGATAGCGTCTAATTCGTAGGAGCCGTGGGGAATCGCGATGGATTCGCGAACGTCATCGGTGCTGGGGAGTGCGGTGTTCTTGTTCTCGTTCGGGACGAAGTAGAATTTATCGTTGCTCGAGTCGATGTTCGGTATCGTGTGAAACGTCTCCAAATCGGCGAGTCCTAGTTCGTACTGCCCGTCGCTCAAATCTATCGGTGGAAAATAATTGACCGTGAGCACGCTGCTCCGACCCGTTAACGTGAGCGTGAGCGACATCGTGTCAGCGTAGGTTACGCGAGCGAGACAGAGAGAGATAAAGTGACTCGAACGTACGGTAGCGCGTGAATTTATCATCGTGAGTAGCGCCTAGGCCAAAATTCCAGAACTTTTTGTCGTAGAAATTGTACGCACAAGTGACCGCAATTGGTCTGATCGAAACGTTGAAAGCGATCGTGATTGTACTTGATCGTGATCGTAGTTGTCGTTCCCCGTCCGAAATAATCGATCAGTTCCGCGGGTGGTCGCAAATTCCCAAAACTGTCGAAATACTGCACGTGCGATCCGCGTTTCGCGTACGCCACCCAGTGCGTGCCTTCGCCGCGATTCTCGTCAAGATTCGCAATTCCGCATTCGTTCGATCGTACGCGCACGGGGAGCGTGTCGCGCATAAACACCCCTCGAAAGAACGGTACGTCGATGCACTCGCGCTCCAATTGCAGGTTCGTCATAGGTTGCTGTCGCGTTATCGCCATCGCCGCTGCCGCCGCCGCACGGTCAGTCGTTCGGAGTTTTTTTTTTGCTCGACTGACGTCGTTTTCGTCTCAGGTTCATGCCGGCGCCGCGCTTGTACGGTGCCAGATACATTCCTCGCCCTTCCATCGCCCGATTATGACGCTGCGATTCTTCCAGCTGTTTTCGCGCGGCCTTCGCGTCGTTGACCGCTTTGGTGATACCCGCAGCTCCACCGGCTAATGCCCCGATAGCCGACAAAGCGGGTAGAAGAAGCGGAAGAAAGCCTCCGCGTTTCGCTATCGGCAGGACACGGCGTCGTTGTCCTCTGAACTTGCGTTTTCGTCCCGTAGTCCTTCCTCCTCCTCCTCCTCCTCCTCCTCTTCTTCTTCTTATGCTTCTTATACCCATGCCGAGTTTAGTCTTAGCTTTCATCGCGACCCACACTCCGCTCGCCGCTGCTTTTTCACCAAAAGTCGCGTCGTTCGCGAACACTCGTTCTCGTGCTCGTTCGGCTAACGCGCGATCCGCCTCGTGTCGCTCCTCCAAATTCTTTCGATTCGAGTACGCGATATCGTGCTCTCGACAAGCTGTGTCCAGCGGATTTATACCTCGGTCGCCGCGAGCCAATCGTTTCAGTAAACGCGTTCCCGGTCCGCAGAACTGATAGCCCGGAATGTGTAGCTCTATCGGTAAACGGTTTATGATCCTGTTCACGAGTCCTAATCCTAGTTTCTTCGTATTCTTCTTCTTCTTCTTATCCTTCTTCGTTGTCGTTGGTATACGCGTTACCGCAACCATACCCGTGAAAATACGGATACACGGGGATGCGAGGACAGTCGTTAGTGGACGGTTCTTTGATAGCGATCGGTTCAAGGAGCGCTACGATTCTGATTCGCTAGACAGGTGTCACGATTATAAATAGTAGTGACGTTACGGTTTCGGCGGTTCTGTGTGTGTGTGTGTGAGAGAGAGAGAACATGCGATTCGCGAAACAACCGAACGCTATTCGCGTGACTGCGAACAGGACGTTGGATGATTTGGCGTGGGACGAGAGTCGTCCTCGCAGGCACGGTTCATTGTTGCCGAATAGCATGCGAGCCGTGATCTGCGGTCCGTCCGGGTGCGGGAAAACTAACGTGCTTCTCAGCCTGCTGGAGAGTACGAACGGATTGCGCTTCGAGAACGTGTACGTGTACTCGAAATCGTTGCAACAGCCAAAGTATCGCTATCTGGAGCGAGTGTTGTCACGCATCGGCGGCCTCGGGTACTTTCCCTACTCGGACACCGCTGAGATCGTTCCGCCGAGAGACGCTCGACCCGATTCGATCTTCGTGTTCGACGACGTGGCGTGCGACGAACAGACAGCGATTCGCGAATACTTCTCCATGGGCAGGCACGCGAACGTAGATTGCTTTTACCTGTGCCAATCGTACGCGCGAATACCGAAACACTTGATCAGAGACAACGTGAATTTTCTCGTGCTGTTCAGGCAGGACGGAACAAACTTGCGTCGCGTATACAACGATCACGTGAACACGGACATGACGTTCGAGGCATTCAATGATCTGTGCGCGAGATGTTGGAGACGACGCTACGATTTCGTGGTCATCGACAAGGATCGTGCCATGTACGATGGTCGGTATCGACGAGGATTTAACGAGTTCGTGGTAGCGCGTGGACCTCAGTAGATCGCGAGTCCTTCATCGAGCAACACCAGGATGTCTAACGAAGTAGCTACTAGCGACGTCGAAATGGAGATCACGCAACAACAACAACAACAACAAGGAATGAAACAGAAACGGCGTCATAGACACCAACATCCGCGAGAGGTCGAGACGAAGAAGAAAATTGTTAAAATCAGCGACGCTATACGACGAAAGTATATGAACCTGAAACTCGGTAAAATGACAACGAAAGCTGCCGCGGAGGAGAGTGCTCGTCCGATCGTCGAACCGCTGAAACATTTGGTCGAGAACACTGCAGCGTTGAAAACGAGTCCGGCGATACCATCGAAGCCACGACCATCGCTCGTCAAGCGAAACCGACAACAACAACAACAACGTTTGAAGACGAAGAAACGACTATCCTTTAATCCATCCATAGCCGAAGCGACGATACGACCCGAAACGACGCCGCTCCCGGATTCAGATTCGTACGACGACGACGACGATGACGACGACAGCACCGTCTACGAAACAACCGAGGAACAGGATCAGGGTGAGACGAACGAAACGATTCGAGAAGTTTTCGATCGAAAAATCACCACCACCACCACCACCACCATCGACAACCTCGACGCGTACACTCGAAACGCCACCGGACCGCTGTCGCGCGAATATCTGCGCTTATTCTTCACCGACGCCAAGAAACAAATCGATAACGTGTACGGCGTGTACCTATGTGACGACGATGAACAGCTGATGATCGGTGATTCCGTGCTCACCATCGCCGAGAACGACGACGTTAGCGTGCGGGGCAAGCGATACGCGGGTACGCGAGGCTTGTACGAATTGCTGTTCATGCGATTGCCTAACGAGCAAGCGTACACGAGCGATGATCTCGACGCGTATCGCGAAATCTTGTTGTTGACAAACGCGTATCGGCGGGACCATTCGGCTAGCAAGCCCACGCTGGGCAACAAGGGTTACAAGTACAGGAAGATCGTGTCGGTGTTGATTAGCGGAGACCGCAACGTCGGCGGGACCACGCGCGAAGGTCGTGGATTACCCATCGACGACGCGATGACGGTCACCAATAACGCGATCGATTATGTCTACTGGGACAATCCGAACGAATTGGTCGATAGACTGCGATTGCTCTTGGCGTCGCGCGACGCCGGACACACCGGACACGATAACGAGATTGCCTCCATCGTGGAGGAACTTCGCGAAGCCGGTATCATTGTAAATTGATCGGTCGGATCGACGACGCGTCAGTCTCGTTCGCGATCACCGCCCACCCAACATGTCGGTGAATAAGTTTGGCACACCTTTGCACGGCAGTGGTGGTGGTAGTAGTAGTAGTATCGCCGATGCTATCGCTACCGATGACAACGATCAACGCATGCAGACGATTCGCTCGCTGAATCCGTACGTCGCGAATTACGTGCGGGAGAACGCGCTGTATCTGTCCACCGATCGGTCGACGTTCGACGCGATGGAACGCAAGATACGTCGCGTGGCGCATCCGGCGGAAGATACCGACGCTGCGACGAAACGATACGTGGACGACATGGAACGTACCTTCGGACGCGCGCTCGACACTATGGAGGAAGACATGTATGCAGTGACGACGAAACGACTGGATGATTTCACGATCACGATAAATACTGCGATGGATAAACGTCTCTATGACCTGGAACAGTCGATAAATATCACGATGCAACGACGCTTCGATCACTTGGATGCTAGACTCGTCGAGCTTGCGACACCGCTTGCGAAAGTACAGAAACGCAAGGAAGCACGGCGATGAGCAACGATGACGACGACGACTACGACAACAAAACCCGTCAACACCGTACGTGCTTCGAGTACCTGGTACAATACCTGCTGCTGATCGTGGAACGTTACCTTCAACTTCGCCGCCGCCGCCGCCGCTATGAGCACGAGTAAGGAGCGAATACAATTGGTCAACGAACTACATGCTCCAGCGAGACGAAATTTCCCACGGAGACCCGTAGTTACTCGAGGCTACGACGATCTGTGGCAGGCAGATTTGGTGGAAATGCGCGCGTACGCGACTCAAAATCGTGGCCATAACTATATACTCACGATCATCGATACGTTCAGCAAGTACGCGTGGGCCGTGCCCGTGAAAACGAAAAGCGGTCGCGACGTGACCGAGGCGTTCGCGACCGTGTTGCGACGAAGCGGCAGATGTCCGCGAAATCTACAAACTGACATGGGAAAGGAGTTCTATAACGCGGAGTTTCAACGATGCGCGAAGACACGCGAAATCAATCACTACTCCACGTATAGCGTGATGAAAGCGTCGATCGTCGAGCGTTTCAATCGTACGCTGAAGAACCTGATGTGGAAACAATTCTCCTTGAACGCCTCCTATCGCTGGTTGGATCTGCTACCTACGCTCATGCACACCTACAATCATCGTAAACATCGCGCGATCAACGCGCGACCCGTCGACGTGACCTCCGCGACTCGTTTACCGTTCGTCGCCGTCGTCGTATCGTCAACGGATGTCCAGCAACGACGCGCTAAATTCCACGTTGGCGACAAAGTACGCGTGAGCAAATTCAAGACGATCTTCGAGAAGGGATACACGCCGAACTGGTCGATCGAGGTGTTCGAAATCACTGCGGTACAACGAACGCGCCCTGTAACCTACGTTCTACGCGATTCCGCGGGAGAGCCGATCTCGGGTGGATTCTATGAGCACGAACTGCATTCGGTCGCGAATCCGGACGTCTATCTGATCGAGAAGATTATTCGTCGCAAGGGGAATCGGGTATACGTTAAATGGCTGGGATTCGACACGTCCAAGAACTCGTGGATACAGGAAAAGGACATTCTGTGACACACAAAAGAAGGACTCCTAATTCTTACCACTTACATAAATATATATGCATTTATTCGATTCTCTGTATTTCATACATAAAATAAAACAACATTATATGTCACAATACTTATACATTATTTCCTCGACTGTTTAATAGTATAGATATACATATCTTTAAAAAATAAAACCTTAATACTTTTCACACACAATTGTAAAGTATTTACATTAGCTAACTTGATCTATTTCATACTGTATCCGCTGAGAGCACTTACAACGTTGACGACGAAGTGCGTGTCATTACCCACACCTTTTTTTTTTTTTTTTTTTAAAGAGGGGAAAATGCATTACGCATACCCCGACACCGATTACGTCTGGGTTATGTGGGACTCTCCAATAATGGCATACCCACTAAAAACCTCCTCTACGTTCGTACACTGTATCATACTGTAACGAATATATATATTTTCACACCCACACATACACACACACACACACACACACACTATGATGTATCGTTATCACACTCGGGAATCCGATAGTGTCCCCACGGAAGGGTTTCAACCTGGTTGGGAAGTATGTACCGCTTATCGTCGTACGGGTTGAGCGCGGTCTTACACTCACTCACCGAATACACGTCGTGCGATCGCGTACGAATATGATTCTGGCGAATCGTTGTTTCCGCGTGCTCGCGAAGACACAGAACGTAATCATCGAATTGTATGTCGTTCGCGACCACATTCCTCTTCACACCCTTCGCTTTCTTAGTCTCGCTGATTCTCGCTGCCGACGACGACGACGATGATGACGACGTGTCGCACACTCGAGTCGCGTACATCTTGGATCGTAGTCCCACGAACTCTGTCATCAAGGCCCCGTTGTTCTCGTCTTTCATCAAGCCCGGCACCTTCTTGTTTACGCGCGGCATACCGTACGGATTGTCCACCGCGTAATCGCTCGTGTCGAAGCGCGCACTGATGTCACTTTTTATCTGCTCGTAAGCGTCCTCGCACCGCAACTGATACATTAAGCTGTCTGTGTCCGTGTACAACACGGTGCACCCATCGCCGAACTTTGCGCGCATATACTCATAGTGAAATTCGTACAGGCACACCTTGGACACGTCCAACACGCTAATACCCACGTATATGGGCTTGTCGAATTTCACTTTAAGCTTTCGTAGTTCGATAGCGACTAAGTGCTCGGAGAATATCGCGCGACTGTGGAAATTCGGTTTCGCGATCAACGATTCGGCACCGTAACGTCCGTCCCATCGCGTCACCAGTCGCACGTCCACTCGATTTCGTACATTTTCCATCGTCTTTCCATACACGGCATTGTTCATTAGTTTATACAGCGTTTTTTGGAAATCACTGGTAGCTCGCGTCCTCAAATCCGTATTCAAAGTAATGTAATCGCGCAACCAAGGTGATTGTTGGAACACAAGAACGCGATGAATTCGCGACACGCGAAGTCCATGTCGTATGCACTGCTTCAAGTATCGATAGTGAATCACGTAACGTTCCTTGTCGCGGAGTGTGGCGATTAATTTGGTGTCCTTACCGATGGGCGTGTGCTCGCGCACAGGACAGAACGGCAGGTCCGCATGCTCGTCATGAATGTTCCGCGGATACTCCAAATCCACTTCCAGCAGGTATCCCTCTGGTTCATCGTCCTTCGGTAACGATGAGTCCGCGTCCAACTCGGCTACCGCTTTGCCCAACTCGAGCACCGCAGCCTCGTCCAGCCATCGGAATCCTCCGCGCGGCATCGCCTGCGACATCGCCCATCCATACAGATTGTTAACATCGAAGTACATCAAGTACGTTGATGGTTGCGACGCGTCGTACATCGATGGCGGCAGGTACTTGTTGTTGGCACGCGCGTACCTGTGCGAGCACTGGCTCAGGCCACCGCGTATCCCACGCTCCACGAACAACAGCATGTCCACGTCCGTGAGCAGCTCCAATTCAATCTGCGTGTATTTCAGCATCGCGTCCCACGTGAACGCCGGTAACGTGCAGTAATGCGCGGGGTCCAGTTCGTAGCTCGCAATAGATGTACTGCGAAAGTTTTCGAACACGTCGGCGAGTAACAGCACGTCAGTCTTCAAGTATAAATCACTGTACTCGCCTAATGTCTGTGTACGAAAACTGTCCCACACGTTCGTCGCGTGCGCGTAATCTGACTCCGACACACCACTATCGTTCAAGCGATTGTAGAACGCGTCACGAGGCGGTAGTCGCGTGTCATTCAACTTGTCGTACGACGCCACGTAATCGTACGGGAAGACCCCCTTTCTGGTGAGGAGATCGAATTGTTCGTCAGGGAGAGGTTCGAACTCGCGGCGAAGAATCGTAAGTCCGTCTTTACCGAGATCCGACGCGAGTTTCTGCAGACTCGTCGCCAAGAACTTGAACGAATCGATGAAGCGGAACTTCAACATTTTTCGCCAGTTCTTGCGCTCGCCCCTGAGGTCCTCCACGTCCTTGGTAAAAGAGATGTACCGTTCTTTCGTTATCGGTAGGAGGCTGATGTTTCCCTCGAACGCGTCTGCTAACTCCTTGATGACGAAGTGCGCGTCGTAGCCGGACAGGTTGTGGAACACCACGGGTATCGTACAGGAACGTTGATAGCGCAAGTTGCACGATCTGTGCGCCGCACCCCTGTACTCACCCGTCGAATGACAATGATCGCGCACTTTCCTGTCGTCCTCACCTCGGTCGAAGGGTCCTCCGCACACGTGACACGCGGTTGCCCCGTGAAAACTCCGCCACTGTTGCTGCGTCAACGGCATCATCGGTTTCCTGACGCACAACCACGAGTACGCGACATTCGCGAATTCGCGCAGTTCGCGCACAAACCACTGCACACAGTCGGTCTCGCTGCGATATGCTCGATATCTACGCAGTGTCGGGTCATCGGAACACTGTACGTAGTATCCTACGCTGTAGGCTTTATGACGTTGATACTCGTACGTGCGACACTCCATCGATGGCTGCTCCACTTCCTCCAGCAAACACTCAAAGTCCGCGTAGACGACGAACGGTACGCGTTCCTTGCGTTCGTGATGCTGGAACCGCAACAGTTTCTCCTTTTCGGACGGCAATTGCACCGCGCACTCGTTCAATCGCAGGCAATCCTCGGTGTGCCGCTGCAATCGCTCCGCCGACGAAAAAAAGTTTAAGCACCTGAAACGTATACGTTAAAAAAAAAAAAAAAAATGTAAACGCTTCTACTTCATCTATCACGTATCGCTCGAATTTTTTAATATTATTATTATTCTTAATTACTTACCTATCGCAAACGAACACATGATGCCCGTGTTTGCTGAGTTGACTGGAAATCAAGCGGGAAAGACTGCGGATACACGCGAAATGGTACCGCTGCGAATCCCTTAGATCTTGAAACAGTAGCACGTTCGCGTGTCTCCCATCCCGCTTGTTGCTGGATACGCGTAGCGGTACGCAGCCATCCTCGTTGCACCACAGGTAGATGTTCACTGACGCGTCGTTGTCTACCTCGAATTTCTGTACCTGATCGACGGACATGGGAAGTCGCACACCATCCGTACGGAGCACAGTCGCATAGTGTGGATACGACGCGATCCTGTCCCCATGTGCAGTAGTTGGAAACAAACTCGCGACGACCGACCACAAAAAGCACGTGTTGTCGTTACACCGAACGTTCACCACCGCTCTTTTCGTTGCGATCACTCGCGGAAGCGGTACGTCGCACCCGGCACGCAATGGATTGTGTTTGTTCACGTTGATCAGGAGATTCTGCACTGCCCGTAAGGTCCAGCCACTCTCGCGCTCCTGAAACTCCTCCATCGCGATCAACGTCGGAGCGACCACCTGCTTCGCATACCACTCGCGAACGTTCGACGACATGAAGAGTACGTGATTACGCGTCGCGAAACTCTTCACGTCGGTATCGTCTCGCAACATAAATTCTGCGTTGAGAACGGTGTTCACCGACACGCTGCGATGCTGCGTAATAGCATGCGTAACGCGCGAAATCACCATTCGACGCGCATTCTCAAAGAATTTGCGTGGACCGACGGCCCCCACGTTTATCACGGCCCCGGTCAACAAACGCTTCTCGAACGCGGTTTCAAGTTCATCCCACACGACCTTGGGTGACGTCCCTCGAGCGGCGTGTCCACACCCTACTCGCGATAACCGTCCGCGCACTATCGCGCGCAAAGTTTGCGTACGCGCGAGTAACGATACCATTCCCTGCTTCTCCCACACCGGCACGCGTTCACCACGTTGATATGCGACGATGTGACGTATCATCTCGTCGCACCTGTCAAGCCAATCGCGAAATTCCGCGGTGGTCCTCACAAGCTCCGACATCCGCGACAACGCCACACACGCGTTCCTGAATGTTTCCATGTTCTCGTTCTTTTCTTTCCCAAAGTTACGGAATATACCGGATTCCATGTCGTTCCGTAACACGTTGTCGCCACGTATGTAAATTCACGTTAGGATGTCGCATACGTATCGATAACATTACCGGCTTGCTGGTAAAGGACCAGTGAATTCGTCTCCTACGTCCACGAAGATCACATTTTAATTGTCCGACAGCCCATTCAACTCGTCTCGGACACTCGCGAACATAACACTTTAATTCATTACATAGGAACGCATCTACGGGCATTACCGCTGTAGGGTATAACCCCTCTAACACTTCCGTCAAGTTGTTCTCGATATCCCGTAAAAGTATAAAGGGTGTGGATGCGATCGCGGTAATGTACGTCTCACTCCGTTGCCATTTCTCCTTGTCGGCTGCAATACATAATACAGTACACTCGCGAGCACTGCTAAATCGTGCTATATGCTTCATCACATTACGTTGTTCGCATGTAAAAAATTCAACTCCGTAGTTAAATATACTGGTCCACGAAGCCTCGCAAAGTGATTGAATTCCCACGGTTTCGCGAATCTTAAGCGTTTCTATCAGTACTGTTTTCTCATCGAGCTTAACATCCTCAGATGACGTTACAATATACTCATTTCCATAACTCTCATCGTCGGATGATGAGAACAATAACTCGTTTCGCAGCGCAGTCTCCGTATCTAGAACTTTCGTTTTCTGTCGTACTCCGATCCGTAATAACTTGAGCCGCTTGATAACCAATAGCAAACGATGACGTTTACTATTTTCCAGAAGCAAGTTTTTACGTCGAAACTCTATGATGGCTCGTATACACTCAGTACACCTGTCTATCCAGTCTCGATATTCCGGGATCGTGTTCAAGAACATGCAGCTCGATGACAATGATTTGAACGTTTCAATGTACACTTCCATTTTAAAACATTTTTTTAAATTTTTTTTAAATTAATGTATACTAGTGCTACACCTTACGGCTCCCGCTCATCTTTTTCCGCTCGTTCCATCATTTTCAGATATACAGATACACGCATTATCCTCATACGTAATACTATTATACGTAGCCGCTCTTTACTTTGTTCCGAAAACATGTTGTCACGAAAGTATATAGAAAGTTGTAAAAACGCGTCGCACCGCTCTATCCACTCATAGCATTGTTCGTAGGTGTGTAACAGTGGTATCGCTTGGGCTAACACTACAACTGCTTCTTCAAATGTTTCCATTATTCGTATGGTTAATGTATATAAAAAATTATTTCGTTATTCTTACGGTAAATGTATATTATATAACTTAAGTGGATACGTTTTTATAAAAAAAAACAAATGATATTCACGCCGATTATATATCGAAACATACACATCTTCCGACGTGTCACCATTCGCGACTTCGTCCTGTCGAAAATGTTAGCTGCCTTAAATATACGAATATCCCTACCTAACATCCCCCACAAACCCTTCCACCTCGATGGGATATCTAGACCTATAGCTAAAGTCATATCGCGCTTCTATGCATCATATTCTTCTGGAAGGTTCACCTTCAATCATTATTGCGACCGCCTTCGCACCATCGTCGGTCCGCTTTGAATTTTCGCGGCTCCGATGTCGCGTGCGCGCACCGCTGCTGCGCCGTATTCTCGATAGCGTACCGACGCATCGTTCCATGTTTTGGTCGAGTACGCGATTATCGCGACGACGATAAAATGTAGGTTTCAAATTACATCGTCGTCGCGTCGTACAGCCGTAGGTTTCTTCTGACCTTCGACCGCATGAGAAACAGTGGCGGATCGAGAGAGGGATATACGAAAATATCATACCTCTCTATCGCGCTCCTTGTTCGCGGAACACCGCCATCGCTATCGCGATCGTCTTCGCACCATCGTCGGTCCGCTTTGAATTTTCGCGGCTCCGATGTCGCGTGCGCGCACCGATGCTGCGCCGTATTCTCGATAGCGTACCGACGCATCGTTTCATGTTTTGGTCGGGTACGCGATTATCGCGTCACGATAAAATGTAGGTTTCGAATTGCATCTTCTCTCCGCGTCGTACAGCCGTAGGTTTCTTCTGACCTTCTACCGCATGAGAAACAGCGGCGAATCGAGAGACGGATATACGAAAATATCGTACCTCTCTATCGCGCTCCTTGTTCGCGGAACAGCGCCATCGCTATCGCGACCGCCATCACGCCTTCGTCGGTCCGCTTTGAATTTTCGCGGCTCCGATGTCGCGTGCGCGCACCGATGCTGCGCCGTATTCTCGGAAACTGACCTCCGTATTCGTACGTTTCGATAGAGGAATGCAAAAATATCGTACCTCTCTCCCTCTTTCTCTCTCTCTAGCAATAACCTTCGATGATCTTATGTTCTGACTATGATCCTAGAAAAGGATACATGCATATCGTGCGTCTCTCTCTCCAGTACGCTTGGAATTTTCGCGGTTTACAGATAGCGAGGACCGCTGCTGCGCCGAAGTCTCGGATTACGCGATACGAAACTGACACGAAAATATCGGGGCGCGATCTGGCCTTGGGCGATAAGAGGGGTTGCGGATCGCTTCCTACAACGTGTGTGTATGTGTGTATGTATGTGTGTGTGTGTGTGTGTGTGTGTGTGTGTGTGTGTGTGCAGCGAGCTAACGCGCGCGTCCCCACCCCTCCAGACGCTCCAGGGCCGGCTACCCCCTCCTTTGACTCCGCCCCACCTCCATGGGTTACGGTCACAACCCCACCACCCCTCGCCACAGGTGCGGTTCCCCTCACCCCGCTTCACCCCCTCACCACCCGTTGGATTAGAATCGGCCTAGTATACCTACTAAAAATCAATCATAACTTCAAAAACCTTCTTGCGCAAAGTGTGTGATGCCACAGCCTCCAGGTTTTACAGCGAAGAAGGGTCCATAGCAAAGTAAAAAATTGTGTATCGAGAAGTTTCTACGTCTCATACTTTTTAAGCTAAAAATGATTGAATTTATTAAATGTAAAAAATGCAAAATTTCATCAAAATTTTGAGGAAAAGCAAGCGCAGCGCAAAGAGTTTTGCAGATTTCTTCATGCCGATACACAATCTTTTTGCTTTCATGTTACTCTTGAAGCACGCCAAGCTGTAAGAGAATCGGACCAACAGTTTTGCGCAAGGAACATTAAATATATTAAAAAAGTAAGTTTTGAGATAATTGCATTTTAAATCTAAAGAGTAAATTCCAGACCACTTCCCTTTTTGTATAGTCTAAAATCCACCTGGTTGATACACATCCTAATCAATCTTGCGTCTCTTTATGTTTTGTTTCTTCTTAAAGCGCTTTCTAGTACTGGATTGCTGTTATGTACTGCAAGTTTCTCTTCTGTTGTCTCTGTCTCTTGCTATACTTATAGCTGTTTTAGAACAACTTGCCCAGCTGTTTGTTTCCTCACTGTTAATGAGCGTACATAACCCATATCAAATTCTGAAACAGCACATGCCACAGCTACTTCAAGTCTTGCCTCCGATACAAATGTTGTCTTCGGGCAGAATCTGCACACTGTTGCATGGAGAGATTAATTTGCATTTTGAGTGCCTCCCTTACAGCACCTTGCCATCAAATTTTCATTTGACAGTGTTTCGTATCAAGGTTTCACTTTGGTTGCTTGCCCTTAGGACATCTGGCATGGTTAGGATTGCTGTCTACAGAGCTACAGTGATCTAAAGTAGCCATCACAACATCTTCCATGGCCTTTACATTTGGCATATTTTTTACAATAGCATTTCTGTAACACTAGAAGTAAATTTTGCAACCCGACAGAAAATATCAAATTGATAAAATATACATATGTTTTCTGCAATCACTTTATAACCTATAATAATAGCACGCTTCACTCTACTCTTACTTTTGCGATATTTTCGGCTAATGAGGTCCATTTCACTCGTTTTATACCAGCTAATTTCACTGCACCATAAAATCTCACGTCTAGCGCCCGGAGAGACTGACCTCTGTCGGCAGCCACGGACCTTTTGGGCCCGCTTAGAGATTTACCTACTGTACATGGCGGAGTTATTGGCCGCGTTACAGATGGCCGAGGGATACGCAGCCTGACCACGAACTCAATCACATACTGTACTTTGTAAGAAAGCGTTCGTAGTTTAGTAGGCGGAGTCCAATGGATTCTGTTACAGACAGCGTGGCGTGGAAATCTACTACCCGAGTGTCGGACGAGAGTGGGGTCGACTACGCACGTCTGATTGGTTCAACGCCAAGAGGAAAATTCACCGACGCCAGCGCCAAGGCAAGCCAAGTGGAGCGTAGCCAAGTGAGGCCGCAGCCAACTAGCGTCGACAACGAGTCCCCGGCGACGCTGATTGGCTGCGCCCTCACTTGCCTTGGCGCTGGCGTGGTGAATTTTCCTCTTGGCGTTGAACCAATCAGACGTGCGTAGTCGGCCCCACTCTCGTCCGACACTTGGGTAGTAGATTTCCACGCCACGCTGGTTACAGAGCACGCGTGCGTTTTAGAATTGTGAAACGCATTTTGGCCATTGGTGAAAATAAACAATGTCAAGGCCACGCAGTTAATTTAGATTTCCCGAAACACTAGTCAGCGATTGAACATACTCAAAGAGATAAATAATAGAGAAATATACCGAAAAACGAAGGTTTTGGTTTTCAGCTCTTTCGCAAGGTTTTAGAAAAATAGGTTTTTCTGGTAGAAAGGCAACACTGAATGTCAAACCACGTTGGCTGTGTTCCAATTCACGCACACTGCGCATGAAATTGGTGGCATCGTATTGGTGGCATCGTACAATTCCCTAGAATTTCTCTCACTTTCCACCAATACGATGCCACTTCCGGTGCAGCGAGCGGTGCAGTGACTGCTTCTCCTTTGAAATTCTGCGATTGCTGCACCGCTCGCTGCACCGGAAGTGGCATCGTATTGGTGGCAAGTGAAAGAAATTCTAGGGAATCGTACGATGCCACCAATACGATGCCACCAATTTCATGCGCAGTATGCGTGAATTGGAACACAGCCGTTGTGTACGGTTGAACAAGGGTTCAGACTTGCCAAAAATGCAAAAAAAAAAATTCTTAAAAATGGTCGAAATCGCGATTTTTTCAGTGACCTGTTCCCTTAAGGGGTCATGCTCAGTCAGGAGGGCTAAAAAAGGGTGGTCTTTGGAAATTTTCTTACTCAAAAACTATAACACATTTCTCAAAAAATCTTGTTTCCTGTTTAGGATTGCATCTAGTACCATGCATCGTAATTTTTTTATTTAAAAATATTTATCAATAACTAAGTTATTGTCCATCACTCGAAGGTTCTCTAAAATAAAAGGCTTCGGCGGTGACCAAAATATTTAAAAAACCATTCAACCGATTTACTTCAAATTTTACAAGCTTACTATAGGAACAATAAACTAGTCTTTGAACGAAGGATTTTTCGAAATATTGATTTCGGAAAAAATGGTTGATGTTTAAAGTAAAAGTTTCAATTTTTATCATAAATCGTGCCTGATTTTCGTCAATTAAAAGAACACTAAGCATCGGAAAAAAAATTCCTTCGTTCAAAGACTAGTTTATTGTTCCTATAGTAAGCTTGTAAAATTTGAAGTAAATCGGTTGAATGGTTTTTTAAATATTTTGGTCACCGCAGAAGGCTTTTATTTGAGAGAACCTTCGAGTGATGGACAATAACTTAGTTATTGATAAATATTTTTAAATAAAAAAATTACGATGCACGGTACTAGATGCAATCCTTAACGGAAAAAAAGATTTTTTGAGAAATGTGTTATAGTTTTTGAGTAAGAAAATTTCCAAAGACCACCCTTTTTTCGGCCTCCTGACTGAGCATGACCCCTTAATACAATTATATGACAGTGTGTGCCCTGCTGCAACTGCCAGTTAGAACCGCATTGAAAAATTTTCTACCCGGTTTAGGTCGGTTTTCTTCCCGTAAAATACGGATTGAACCGGACGAAAAATATTTTCTATCAGTTTCAATCCGGATATGCATATAAAACCTAGATGGTATCTATCTGTATTTCCTAGCACAATTTGTCGTCGGATCTAATCGGATCTACACGTTCATTTTAAAAGCTGGTTAAATTTGGAAATCCAGATCCAAACCATTACGGAAGCTATTGGTCCTTTCAAGTTATTTTTCTACCTGTTTATACCCAGTTTTGCACATCATAAATGAAAGTTGGAAATTATTAGGTTAAAGATAAAAACGCATTAAATATAAATATGAAAACAATTTTATTAAATGCAATAAAAGTACACTAGTATGTTGTGTAACCATTCTGCAGCCTTCAACTGTTCGTGCGATACCTGGGTTGAATGTTTCTTACATATATATATATATTGTTTTATGCCTTTGTCACGTCCTGGGTTGAGGTCTTTGGAGACGATGACAATGTGGGGTAAGAAATCAGGCGAGAATCTGTAATCCTGCACACTGAGGGTTTTCGGGAGTCAGGCGAGAACGTAAAATCCTACACACTGAAGATTTTCGGGAATCAGGCGAGAACGTAGAATCCTACACACTGAGGGTTTTCGGGAATCAGGCGAGAACGTGTAATCCTGCACACTGAGGGTTTTAGGGAATCAGGCGAGAACGTGTAATCCTACACACTGAGGGTTTTCGGGAGTCAGGCGAGAACGTAGAATCCTACACACTGAGGATTTTCGGGAATCAGGCGAGAACGTAGAATCCTACACACTGAGGATTTTCGGGAATCAGGCGAGAACGTAAAATCCTACACACTGAGGATTTTCGGGAGTCAGGCGAGGATGTGTAATCCTGCACGCTGAGGGTTTCAGGAGTTAGGCGAGAACGTAAAATCCTACACACTAGGTTTAGGGGGAAATCAGGCGAGGATCTTAAATCCTGCACGCTAATCGACCAGGGAAGGTTTAAAGGTAACCGCGCGCCAGGGAGACACCCGTTAGACCACTTGTGGTTTTTACTTTAGTTTTGGTAATCGGATTTACGGTTGCATTGACATAAGAAGCCGCCCGTGCTATTCCGCGAAATTCGTCTAGACGTTGGTCGAACGCGAGCTATGTAAAAGTAAGCCCGGTAAATATTATAAGAACTCCGGTGTTCGCACAGCCAGATCAGCTGTTGCAGCAGTTTGTTTTGGAAGGGAACCTTCGTACCGAGGATTTAACACAATAACTCGAAGCGTGAATTAAATGAAACTGGTTTATTCAGTTAGTAGCACCAAATAAGCCATGCATATTATTGTGCAGGTAATTTAGTTTATAATAATGCGTTAGGCGTTTAGCGTTAACACAAAACAATTATATAAATGGTTATTTATAAAGATATATGTATGGATATGATGTACATGAATATAAATCGTGGTAGAGATATAAAACAATAGGCATGAAATAATAGACCGTCGCAATAAGCGGATAATAATGGTATAAAACAATAAGAATTAGCAATGATAGCAATATATAGCAATAAGCATGAAATAGTAATATAAATGGTAAGAGTTAGCAATAGTACATGAGAAATAAATGAGGGTGATATACCGTGTAACAATATTTAATATTAATTGCTTACGATGAATATCGATGAGTAATTCGTTGAAATTGATTCTAAACACTTGATAGTTGTAAAGATACTTTCCGAGTGATGTTTCTGCAGAAAGAGAACCTCTGTCTCCCGGGCCCTTGTATTTATATGAATTTTACATGATTGTTAGGTATGAAGGGTACGCGCGGTATGGACCTTGGCCTACTTACGAAATATGCGTCGCAATAGGACTTCCGGGGTTTTTATAGGATATGCGTCTATAATTAGTTAAGGACACGTGGATGAAATATTCGTGGCAATAAGACTTTCGGGGTCTTACGTAGGCTTCTGATGGGGAGATACTCAACCTATTGGATGGGTTTTTTGGAGGTTTGATTGGGAAGGGGTGAGTGTGGCTTTGACTTCTTTGGTCATGGAGAGGGGGTGAGACGTGGTCTCGAGATAAGGAGTTTTTGGGGCGAGGGACTTGTTTAAATTAAAATATGAGGGGAGAGATCGTGCCTCGTAGGGCGAATAAGGAAAGGGGATTTCGTACCGATTGTCTTGAGATGGGGACCGCTAAGGTACATCGTCAAGGTGATCGGCGATTGGGAAAAAGGGGTGAGAGTTGAAGTTTGGGGACTTTCGGTGGAGTTATGGAGTGATTTATGAGGGAGAGTTGAAATAGTACCAAGGAAAAATAGTGTCTCGTCACACCTTCTTTACTTTGTACATATGTTCTTAGTCGTTACTTTGTTCTGCGTCTGATTTATGCATCTATGTACTGATTGTATTTGGCGCTCTCGCGTGACCAATCGGTGATCGGCCCGGTCTCGCTCTCGTTCCCGTGGTTCGGGTGGACCGAGTAGCTCGGGCCGCGGGCGCAGTGGAGTGGGACGGCGTCGTTCCCGTTCCGGTGTTCCGCGAGATGTGCCTCCTTCTTGTTCCGCGAGACTGCGGTCTAAACGTCGTCTTCCTGTTCGCGCTTCGCTGAGATCAACACGCGTTAACCTCAGTGTCCTTTTCCGCGAGTGACCACGTTTCGGCCTCGGCCTTTCGAGCCGTTATATTTGTAACTCGCGAATTATTACGATTCTGGCCTCGGCCTGTCGAGCCGTTTCTGCGAGTGATTCGCGAGTGAAAGGTTATTATAAACCGCCTTATCACACCACGCTTGTTCCAAAAGTTCATTTCCGTCCGCCATTACTTTTCCTGAGTCTATCGAAAGACGAACGTGATTAATCCTTTCCGAAATCGCTAAGGACATTTCGCTCATCAACGGAAATCTATATGAAACAAACCAAAATATTTTTTAGTTTCTTACAAGGAGAGTATTTTAGGTGTCCGCCTTCGATCATTTTGATTTTTGGATATGTTATAGAGGACTGAAAAATAAGAAACACGTGTTTTTTTATTTTTCGGTCCTCTATAAGTTCAAACAAAATGGTATCCAAAAATCAAAATGCTCGGAGGCGGACACCTAAAATACTCTCCTTGTTAGGAATACTTATTATGAGTAAGAACTTAGACCATATATACCTGTAATACGTAATCACGCTCCAACTATTATTTATGCTTGCGGTTTCTTGCTTGCTTTGGCTAGCACCCTTCACGTCGCTGTAACGTCACACTCGAAAATCTTCCTCGGAACAAAATGGCTTCTAGGTATTAGGCAGAAGCCTCCTATACTCGTTCGCTATCCAGTAGTATATACAGATCAGTGGCAAAATCAGATGGCATTTTAGTTTTCTATCCGCAAATCCAATGGAAACCGAACTAAATGTCTCTCTGTGAAACCTTGTGACGAAGTCACGTCACGCGCCGCGCGAGCGCCCGGCGCCGAGACACGAGGGCTTAGTTCGCGCCGCGCCCGCTAGGCGGCCGCGACCTCGCGCCGGTTCTCGCTCGCGAAACCGTACGGGCTCCAGATATAAGAGCAACGGCGAGCGGAATCAGGAGCTCTTGTGCATGTCGCTATACCGCTTCACGCAAACACGCAAGAGACTCAATTTTTGTACGCCTTGAGGTGTGTCAGTGATCGGCCATCGCCATCACTGTACCGTTACCAGCCTCTTCCGAAATAGACCGAGATTCGTCTTGCGTCCTGCCTACGTCCGAGAGGTGTCTCCGCGCCCCATAGGCCGGGACCCTATTGCACTCAGATACTCTATTATACGACTCTCGCATGAATGTGCCCCATAAGGCCATTCTGAGCAGAACGTTCCACACGCCGCATCCCCTCTCCTACCGCTCGCCGAAAAGCCGCCGCCGCCGCGAAACGACGCGCCGAATATATTACCCGCTCCGTAGCTCTTCCGACGCGTTCGGAAATTATTGTAAAACATAATTACACAGCCTTCAATAAACACTGTTACTGTTTATACGTCGCCTTGACTCATTCGCCGAACCCGGACACACCGACTGAGTCGGCACCTATCCCTTCTCCGTCCCACCGTTAATCGTGCCGCAACCAAACACGATTACAACCTATGTGCAATCCGTGAATTGTTTGGTCTGCCAATCCGGATCACGACGGACTCGACAGAGTTTCTGGATACCCAGATTGAAACCGCAAGGTTTTTGGTCTGCAATTCCAGATACCAACCTTTCAGTTTTATATAATTGGCAATCCCTGATAGAAACTGACATATTTTGGACCTGCAGATCCTGTTTTATCCGTCGATCCGAATATTCGCATTGAACCAGATCCTTTTTTTAACTGCCACAAAACTGGGCAGGATAATCCAGATAGAGCCACATTGAACCATATAGATCCAGTTCAAAATTGAGTTCGGTTGTAACAGACTGTTGCAGCAGGGTGAAATGAGTCTAGAGGTCGAATAATGATTAGGTTAGGTTGTAGAGCAGCACTTATGCTGAACCTCGCCTATTCACAATTATTGTTATATCGTAATTGTCATCTGTAGAACGCGCTGTAATGCGCGTTTTTTATAAACAATTAATACAATGTATATGTAACTAGAAATTGGGAGTATTTATAAGGAAGTGTGTTGGGTAGGTGCGAAAGTAGTAAGGCTATGAGAGTTCTAACTCGGGTCCTCTGAGGGGAGCGCGGGGGCGGGGGGAAGTGAGGGCGCGCGGGGGAGCGCGGCGGAGGGAAACATGGACGCGGGGCCTGCGGGGAGTGGAAGGTCGGTTGCGCGCGCACGAGCCGCGGAGTGGGGGATGCCGCGATCGTGGAGGGGATCAGTCCGGGCCGAGCGGCCGCGGAGACCTCTCCAGACCGGACCCATCCCAGAAAAAATTTCTGAGGGCGGGTCATGTCTGAAAAAAGTCTTTTTCAGACTCGATCCGCTCTCAGAAATTTTTTTCCCCCTAATATTTTATTCCCCCAACACAGAGAAATAATAATTTTTTACAAACCATGTACTTGGAGGAGGGAAAGAGACAGAGAATTATTTTAAAGCTAAACAATCTGCGCGTGATTTAAACGGCGGGTCGTAATCGTTGCGGAAATGTTCGCCGGCACGTTAGCCCGCGGAGATTCTGACGGCAGCGTGTCGATTAAATTTCACTAATTCTTTAATTTCTAATTGTAAAGGAAACTGTGTATTGAAACGCGGAATCTTAAAATTAGGTGGCGAGGAGAGAAGGAGGGTAAATTAAATGGTACACGGAAATACGTTTAAAAAATATATATATTGTTACATCAATAAAAAACATAAAAATAAAAAAAATAAATTATGGCCACGGTGGCGATGGGGGCGATGGCGGTGTCGGTGGCGGTGTCGGTGGCGATGGGGGGCGATGGCGGCGGCGTCGGTGGTGGGTACCACACATTTCCATGAATCACCTGCACACAGATACAAACGTCGATATAATACTCACACATCAAAATGCATAAATCAGTGTAAAGTAGTATTACATACCACTGGAGGCGGCGATGGTGATGGCGATGAGATGGCGACGATGATGATTGGGACGGAGTTATCAATCCCACTCGATAACATCATCATCATCAAATAAAGCGGTTAAAGCTAAATCCGCAGGAACTTGCACAGGATCAGTTTGAACTTCAGCAATGCCAGCCCAAAGCCCCGATATTTTATTTTTGTAATCATTGTTATGATCAATCACTGTATTTACGTTTCGCCAAACCACACGCGTTGGAAAATACAGATGACGATTCTGCATAAAAGTCTCAAAATCGCCGTCTACATGTGCATCCTCTACATTTCGATTCAGCCAATATTTTTCATCCTTGTAGTCCTCATGCTCATTCGCTGGGTTACGAAATACTTTTAAATAACTGTCGCCATCATGATTAGCTTCCGCCTCACACAGTTCCGCACATCGAATTTCCTCCGTTTGAACCTCGACATTTCTACATACGACATACAATTTCGGGCTGTATGAATGGAAAATAGTCGCAGCAGCGGTGATCGTAGCGGAAGCTGGTTTATCGGAATTGATTGGCCGCGACATAATCTGAAATCGATTTCTATTATAATTCTCAAAGTTACTAACACAACGATTCACTAAAAATATGGTAATGGAAACTTACGGTATTATTCGATTGTTCTCCTTCCATAGCAATCTTCAAAGCAATTTCACTTAACATAAAAAAATGAAAAAGTGTTTCAAAAACTGTCCCAGTTCGACTGTTAGTACTATGACGGAGTCTATTGAATGGAAGCAGTTAATAATTGTGCGGACACGAACGTATGCGACTATTGAGCGATTGATTGAATGGTATCCGAGAAACTGGCCTAAATAGAGGTGCAATTGCTTCCCCCGCCACCACATTTTATTATAAAGCTACCAATTTTTCCATAATGTGCTGAAATCTTAACGTCGCAGCATATGTAATATGTAATTTAAGTTCCATCCTCAAGGATAAAAGTCTCGACACGTGCTGAACGTAATATAATATTTCTGGGAACGTCGAATCTTAGAATTATGCTGTATCAGCAGAAACTATATCGGATGATCATGCCCGCTAATTCCTCATACGCGTGAATCGTAGAAAGAATTATGCTGTATCAGCGGAAACTAATGCATTTGGGGAGGGGTACGCCAAAAAGAATGAATTATGCAGTATTAGCAGAAACTAATACATTCGAGGGAGGGGGTGTGCTAAAAGAGTTAGGCAGAGATATCAAATCATGATGAGGATATAAATATATGCTCTAAACTGTACAAAGCCTTAAATCGTTGCAACGTATTGCGTGGAAAAGTCACATTATATTTACGTTCCATCTACGACCATGGAAGAATTCGCGCAAGTAGAACGCCAATTGTTGGATCAATCCACGCGATTGATTTCTCGGGAAGAGTACCTCGCGTGGGAAGAACGGTGCAACGAGTGCATCGAATCGTTGGAAGAACAAAGTCGCGTGAAACGCCCACGATTATCGATCGGTGTTCAGCAATCGCTGATTGCTCGAATCGCACGACTCGAAGGACTGAAACATTCGTTGCGCGGACGTTTCGTGCGCGAAGGTGCCGGTCATTCGAGTACGGGACTTTTGTGGCGCGAAATAGACACTGCGTTCGATAGCCGCGTATTAACTGGTGCCGTGCTAAATCAAGAGACACGGTAGTGTCTCGCGCCAAGTATATATATATATATATATATATGCGCAGCGCAAGACACGGAGTGGCTATATTACGCGACGACTCGCTATCAGGAACCCTGAGATTTCCGAATCTCAATAACGGCTGATCCAATTTGATTTTGAATGGTCTTAATGGATAGCTTGGGTTTGATTTACATAAGAAAAGTGTCTTCGTTTTGTTCCTACGGGCCTTATGAGCTGAGATATTTCGATGTAAAGTTGCAATTTGCTGATTTTTATGTTCTTAAAATTCAGCATCGTCATAGTCATCGTCCTACACTTCTAGGCAAGAGGGGAGTATGAAAGGGTGAGGAAATGTCTCTCAGGCACGTTGTTCATTGGATGCGGGCATCGGCCAATCGCGTAACAAATTGTTGTTACGTGACAGCCAGCAGACAGAGAGCAGATCTGTCAAGGTAAACGTAACCTAGCTAGTGTCAAACAATTATAACCTGTCAAATGTGAAATAAGGAAACTAGTTAAAATTTGTTAAATTACACGAGTTTCTACACCATAAAGGACACTGAATTATTGTCACAATTAACAAGGTATGTCACCAAAATTTTTTAATATACTATTTATGTAGAGCTTATAGAAACGGAGAGGACGCAGAGACTTGGAAGTTGTCCGGAGAAGGTTCGATAGAGAAGCATCTTCTTTCGCACAAGTTTCTATAAAATAATATATTGTTTTTATACCAGCAAACTATTTTTACATTAGAGTTTTTATGTAAAGCTTATAGAAATGAAGGGGACGCACAGGCTTGGGTAAAAATGAAGGGGATGCACAGGCTTGAATAGAAATGAAGGGGATGCATAGGCTTGCAGCTTGTCCAGAGAAGGTTAGATAGACAGAGAAACATCTTGTTTCGCACAAGTTTCTGGAAATTTGTCAAATAAGGTAAATCGACAAAATTTGTCAAATTAGCGTAGCATTTAGAATTAAGGAAATTAAGGCGTACAGCTGGCAGTGTAGAGCAAGTCACATTGGTGGTAGGTACATTGAACGTAGGTACGAAGAAGGTACTTTGAAAATGCATCTCCTTTGATACTTTTGAATCTTTTATTCATAATACTTTATTAAAATCCACAGTAGTTCTCATGATATTCATTAATTTTATTAGTTTCTCATTCAGAATATTTCAATTCAGCAATGTACATACTAAATTAATTTTATTCTAACACCAATAAATTGTGTGTTAAAAATGTTGAATCTCTTCTTTCATTTTCGTTGAATTACCATTAGTATTTAAATTTCCTCCACCAAGATTTTTTGCCATACGCTCTCACCTCCTTTGGACACATTTTGTAGTCTCTACGCTTACTATAGAAAAGGGCCACTCTATTTGTATATAATTTCTACGTTAAGTTGTAACTAAAATGTGCATTATATATATTTACAGATAATCGAAGCAGAAGATGATGCAGTGTGGTCTACGTCAGAGAAAAAAATTTATTGTGTCATAGTATTATATTAATTAAATGATTTTATTCAGCTTCAATCCTCTATTTGCTTCTTGTATGTTTGGTTCATATCTGAAAACTCAAATTTAAACCAATTCCTCCAATCTAATTGTCTTGAAGCTTTGCAGGCATGAGTAGTTTGGATGACAATACAATATATTTAAAAAAATAAATAACCCCTAGGGGGTGATCAAATTACCCTGATAACCAGATGTCTGCAATCTGACGTCAGATTGGCAACAGGGTCTGCCGTGGGAGCGCAGAGCCTGACGTCAGATCCGTAGTCATCTGTGTCCGCATTAGGATACGGTCTGCGGTACAGAGCCTGACATCAGGACCCTGACGTCAGATGGACAGCAGATTCGCAGCAGATCCTGCCGTTCGCCTGACACGTATAACAGCGCCATCTGAGGGTCAAAATTGGCAAACAATTCCCTACGCGTGACGTCACACGGCCGCCCCTACAGGTGTATCCCTTTTTTTTTTTTTGTTTTACTTGGTGGAAATCCCGACGGATACCCCCCGCGGGCAGGGGGTTATGTGGGACTCGAACCCACTAAAACCACCAAGGTGATCTACCTCGCGCGCGGAGCTGCGCGCCTGAGGGGAGGGATTTGTACGCGAGATCAATCGAGCGATACTTTCTATAGTAAGCGTAGAGACTACAAAATGTGTCCAAAGGAGGTGAGAGCGTATGGCAAAAAATCTTGGTGGAGGAAATTTAAATACTAATGGTAATTCAACGAAAATGAAAGAAGAGATTCAACATTTTTAACACACAATTTATTGGTGTTAGAATAAAATTAATTTAGTATGTACATTGCTGAATTGAAATATTCTGAATGAGAAACTAATAAAATTAATGAATATCATGAGAACTACTGTGGATTTTAATAAAGTATTATGAATAAAAGATTCAAAAGTATCAAAGGAGATGCATTTTCAAAGTACCTTCTTCGTACCTACGTTCAATGTACCTACCACCAATGTGACTTGCTCTACACTGCCAGCTGTACGCCTTAATTTCCTTAATTCTAAATGCTACGCTAATTTGACAAATTTTGTCGATTTACCTTATTTGACAAATTTCCAGAAACTTGTGCGAAACAAGATGTTTCTCTGTCTATCTAACCTTCTCTGGACAAGCTGCAAGCCTATGCATCCCCTTCATTTCTATTCAAGCCTGTGCATCCCCTTCATTTTTACCCAAGCCTGTGCGTCCCCTTCATTTCTATAAGCTTTACATAAAAACTCTAATGTAAAAATAGTTTGCTGGTATAAAAACAATATATTATTTTATAGAAACTTGTGCGAAAGAAGATGCTTCTCTATCGAACCTTCTCCGGACAACTTCCAAGTCTCTGCGTCCTCTCCGTTTCTATAAGCTCTACATAAATAGTATATTAAAAAATTTTGGTGACATACCTTGTTAATTGTGACAATAATTCAGTGTCCTTTATGGTGTAGAAACTCGTGTAATTTAACAAATTTTAACTAGTTTCCTTATTTCACATTTGACAGGTTATAATTGTTTGACACTAGCTAGGTTACGTTTACCTTGACAGATCTGCTCTCTGTCTGCTGGCTGTCACGTAACAACAATTTGTTACGCGATTGGCCGATGCCCGCATCCAATGAACAACGTGCCTGAGAGACATTTCCTCACCCTTTCATACTCCCCTCTTGCCTAGAAGTGTAGGACGATGACTATGACGATGCTGAATTTTAAGAACATAAAAATCAGCAAATTGCAACTTTACATCGAAATATCTCAGCTCATAAGGCCCGTAGGAACAAAACGAAGACACTTTTCTTATGTAAATCAAACCCAAGCTATCCATTAAGACCATTCAAAATCAAATTGGATCAGCCGTTATTGAGATTCGGAAATCTCAGGGTTCCTGATAGCGAGTCGTCTCGTAATATAGCCACTCCGTGTCTTGCGCTGCGCATATATATATATATATATATATATATACTTGGCGCGAGACACTACCGTGTCTCTTGATTTAGCACGGCACCAGTTAATACGCGGCTATCGAACGCAGTGTCTATTTCGCGCCACAAAAGTCCCGTACTCGAATGACCGGCACCTTCGCGCACGAAACGTCCGCGCAACGAATGTTTCAGTCCTTCGAGACGTGCGATTCGAGCAATCAGCGATTGCTGAACACCGATCGATAATCGTGGGCGTTTCACGCGACTTTGTTCTTCCAACGATTCGATGCACTCGTTGCACCGTTCTTCCCACGCGAGGTACTCTTCCCGAGAAATCAATCGCGTGGATTGATCCAACAATTGGCGTTCTACTTGCGCGAATTCTTCCATGGTCGTAGATGGAACGTAAATATAATGTGACTTTTCCACGCAATACGTTGCAACGATTTAAGGCTTTGTACAGTTTAGAGCATATATTTATATCCTCATCATGATTTGATATCTCTGCCTAACTCTTTTAGCACACCCCCTCCCTCGAATGTATTAGTTTCTGCTAATACTGCATAATTCATTCTTTTTGGCGTACCCCTCCCCAAATGCATTAGTTTCCGCTGATACAGCATAATTCTTTCTACGATTCACGCGTATGAGGAATTAGCGGGCATGATCATCCGATATAGTTTCTGCTGATACAGCATAATTCTAAGATTCGACGTTCCCAGAAATATTATATTACGTTCAGCACGTGTCGAGACTTTTATCCTTGAGGATGGAACTTAAATTACATATTACATATGCTGTGACGTTAAGATTTCAGCACATTATGGAAAAATTGGTAGCTTTATAATAAAATGTGGTGGCGGGGGAAGCAATTGCACCTCTATTTAAGCCAATCTCTCGGATGTCATTCAATCAATCGCTCAATAGTGTCAGTGCCTTTCGACGGAACAAATTGTGCTCTGAAAACAAAATGTGCAGTACCAGTGCCGAAGGAAACGTTGAACGCATCAATTATTACGTTCCGATCGTGCGAGATGATGGTGAGGCTCAATGTGGGGAGGATACAGTTGTTTGGTAAGGGTTAATTTTCACATCTTAAAATTTTTATGTTTATTCCTAATACGCGCGAGCAATTTCATAGCTTTGATCGTTCTCTTAGCCCGCACCGAACATCGCGTATCATGGTCAGAAGATATGCATTAACATCCACGGGCAGCAAATACTTGGAAATTGGGATCAGAGTACGACCTACGATTGATGTAGAAATGGTTCTCGGCGACAATCGTGGGATGTTTCTCACGTTATCATGGGATACATGGGGTTCGCTATGCGGCAGTCGTACAACCATTGAAGAACGTGCACGATTACCCGAATCACCTTCGATGCAAATGGATCAATTAACTGTGGATTTTTATGAAATCTATAATTCCCCGATTGTAAGGATGGTACTGCATAATAAGTCGCTGTATTTCAAACCGAATACGGTAACATTTTTATTAAATCTTGAACCATGTATAGACTATGTGTATGCGCGGCTGTATCAAAATGTAAGAGATGTGCAGACGAAATTTGAAACTTTTGTTAAAGTGCTACAGCAAAGCGGTATTGCCTGCGAAACATTAGATGTGTGTCGTGCTGCTAAAATCATACGTGATAGCGAACATTACTGTGAGGAATATTATGTAGATTGCGAACTGGTAGCATGCGCTATCAATGATATTCTAGCTGATGCTTGTAGGAAAAAATGTTAAAATTATATTCTTTTAATTTTAAATAAATTTCTTAAACACATATTATTTGTCAATTTCATTTACTCGTCTTCCTCCTCGCCACCTAATTTTAAGATTCGGCGTTTCTGCTAACGTTGCATTATTCTATGATTCGGCGTTCCCAGAAATATTATATTATGTTCAGCACGTGTCGAGACTTTTATCCTTGGGGACTCAAATTACATATGCTACGACGTTAAGATTTCAGCACATTATGGAAAAATGTGGTGGCGGGAGAAGCAATTGCACCTCTATTTAGGCCAGTTTCTCGGATACCATTCAATCAATCGCTCAATAGTCGCATACGTTCGTGTCCGCACAATTATTAACTGCTTCCATTCAATAGACTCCGTCATAGTACTAACAGTCGAACTGGGACAGTTTTTGAAACACTTTTTCATTTTTTTATGTTAAGTGAAATTGCTTTGAAGATTGCTATGGAAGGAGAACAATCGAATAATACCGTAAGTTTCCATTACCATATTTTTAGTGAATCGTTGTGTTAGTAACTTTGAGAATTATAATAGAAATCGATTTCAGATTATGTCGCGGCCAATCAATTCCGATAAACCAGCTTCCGCTACGATCACCGCTGCTGCGACTATTTTCCATTCATACAGCCCGAAATTGTATGTCGTATGTAGAAATGTCGAGGTTCAAACGGAGGAAATTCGATGTGCGGAACTGTGTGAGGCGGAAGCTAATCATGATGGCGACAGTTATTTAAAAGTATTTCGTAACCCAGCGAATGAGCATGAGGACTACAAGGATGAAAAATATTGGCTGAATCGAAATGTAGAGGATGCACATGTAGACGGCGATTTTGAGACTTTTATGCAGAATCGTCATCTGTATTTTCCAACGCGTGTGGTTTGGCGAAACGTAAATACAGTGATTGATCATAACAATGATTACAAAAATAAAATATCGGGGCTTTGGGCTGGCATTGCTGAAGTTCAAACTGATCCTGTGCAAGTTCCTGCGGATTTAGCTTTAACCGCTTTATTTGATGATGATGATGTTATCGAGTGGGATTGATAACTCCGTCCCAATCATCATCGTCGCCATCTCATCGCCATCACCATCGCCGCCTCCAGTGGTATGTAATACTACTTTACACTGATTTATGCATTTTGATGTGTGAGTATTATATCGACGTTTGTATCTGTGTGCAGGTGATTCATGGAAATGTGTGGTACCCACCACCGACGCCGCCGCCATCGCCCCCCATCGCCACCGACACCGCCACCGACACCGCCATCGCCCCCATCGCCACCGTGGCCATAATTTATTTTTTTTATTTTTATGTTTTTTATTGATGTAACAATATATATATTTTTTAAACGTATTTCCGTGTACCATTTAATTTACCCTCCTTCTCTCCTCGCCACCTAATTTTAAGATTCCGCGTTTCAATACACAGTTTCCTTTACAATTAGAAATTAAAGAATTAGTGAAATTTAATCGACACGCTGCCGTCAGAATCTCCGCGGGCTAACGTGCCGGCGAACATTTCCGCAACGATTACGACCCGCCGTTTAAATCACGCGCAGATTGTTTAGCTTTAAAATAATTCTCTGTCTCTTTCCCTCCTCCAAGTACATGGTTTGTAAAAAATTATTATTTCTCTGTGTTGGGGGAATAAAATATTAGGGGGAAAAAAATTTCTGAGAGCGGATCGAGTCTGAAAAAGACTTTTTTCAGACATGACCCGCCCTCAGAAATTTTTTCTGGGATGGGTCCGGTCTGGAGAGGTCTCCGCGGCCGCTCGGCCCGGACTGATCCCCTCCACGATCGCGGCATCCCCCACTCCGCGGCTCGTGCGCGCGCAACCGACCTTCCACTCCCCGCAGGCCCCGCGTCCATGTTTCCCTCCGCCGCGCTCCCCCGCGCGCCCTCACTTCCCCCCGCCCCCGCGCTCCCCTCAGAGGACCCGAGTTAGAACTCTCATAGCCTTACTACTTGCGAATAACGATTGCTTCGTAAACGGAAAGTCCTGGGTTACGATATCTCTGTCATGCGTGGACCGATTTTATTGAAATTGGTCTTATTCGAAAGCCGATATGCGGTTTACATGAGAAAAATGCCTTTAAATTTACAAAATATTGCAGGCGTGATGAGATATTAACCCTGGTAACCAGATCTGAAGCACAGAGCCTGACGTCAGATCCGTAGTCATCTGTGTCCGCATTAGGCTACGGTCTGAGGTACAGAGCCTGACATCAGGGCCTGACGTCAGATTGGCAGCAGATTGACAGCAGATCCTGATGTCAGATCGGCAGCAGATGGACAGCAGATCCTGATGTCAGATCGGCAGCAGATGGACAGCAGATTCTGCCGTCTGCTTGGCACAGCTAACAGCGCCATCTGAGGGTCAGAATTAGCAAACTAACGTGTGGTAAGAAAAAAAAATGCCAACAAATACAACGTTGTTACGTATTTCCGCGGTGATTTTCAGTTCGAACGCGGGTTGGTGCCCGTGGAGCGCTGAACCGCTCTGCTCGATGAAGTGCGGGTAATTGGAAATAAAACTCAAGTCGACAAAAATGATGTTTAAATGAGACTGCTGGTATATTTCGACTGTTCGATATGCTGGTTTGTAACAGAGTGAACGAGGTGTTGAAGGAAGAGCTCCGAGCTCATCGACGAAGTCGCTGAAAAGACTCCCTTAGTCCTCCCATAGATCCTTGTTGTCCAAACAGGGCGATGACATCCCTCAAGCTTCGTCAGTGGGTTGTCCTTGACCATCTCTCCGTCCTTGCCCCCTTCCTTCACACTTTCCTCCACTCTCGGCTGGTGGTGGAGCCACGCTTTCCAAGTACATAGTTTACTTAGGCTACATACAGTATATACATATTTACAGGTAAGCGCGACCCTCAGGGTCAAGGTGACGTCGCCCGAACGGAGTTTATGAGTTTATGACTTTCAGCCTCTCCGACCGGAGTTTCCACCCCTACAGGACATCGGCAATTATAAAAAGGTAAAACTGAATACTAAATGATTTTACGAGACGGACAGCTGCCCGCTCAGAAAAACTTGGCACGCAGATGTGCAAGAAAAAGTTAAGCTATTTACTATCCTCGCCTGACCTAACTGTAATGCAAAAGCTATTGAATGCAGCTGCTACCATTGTAAGGACACGTACAGAAATTATTAAGGGAAAAACCCTCAAGAAACGCAACGAGCTCTACGTATTTATGAATCCTGACAATGAACTCCTCATCCTCCGTTTCAAATTTCGCTCCTACATGTTCCACATATCGATTACATACAATCCCCCAGCCACTGCCAACCACGTTCAAGCGATTGCGTAACAACGTTGTATTCCCAAGCGGTCACCCATCCAAGTACTAACCGCGCCCAATACCGCTTTAACTTGTGAAGAAAACCAATAAGATTATTTTTTGTACGTTGGGAATGGTTTGGAGTTGGCAACCTTTAAGACTGCTTGCTGGTTGAACAAAGGAAGCCGTCCCGCGCTTAAGTTCGTTGTAGAGTAGGAGCCATGTGCTCGTGCGTTTCTTTTGTAACCTAAAGAGTTCCTAAGTTTTTACTTTTTCTTGTATTCCTTGCCAAATAAATAAGTATTTCACATTAGTCTGACAACGAAAACCATTCTTTTTACATCAGGTTATGGGCCCAGTACGGCTAAAAGGTGTGTATAAGGAAATTACGGTTTGGTCGACGTCAATGTAAGAATATCGCTAAGCTGAGACGGAGAAATACAGGGTCGCAGTAAAAAGGGTATATACAGCAGCGCTGAAGTCAGATAAAATGGGTGATCAGGTAGCTACAAATGTGGTGAAATTTAGTGGCAAGAATTGGACCACGTGGAAGTTTCAAATTGAGGTTATATTGAAATCGAAGGGCTATTATGATATAGTTACTGGAATAGTCCCAAGACCGCTTCTCGGAGTCCCCCTATCTCCGTAAAGGGGAGCGGGGGACTGGATCGGCCTTGGTCGATCTGGACTGAGCACCAACCGAGCGCGTCCCCAGGTGGCGGATAGGGGAACGGCCGGGGTATGTGGCGGCCCCTCGCCTGCCCGGGGTGGTTCACCTCGCGGTGGCCAGCCCGGGGCGGGGGAGGGGTGGCGATGCGCCCCGGTCAGCAGGAGCTATAAGCTGACCCTGGGGCCTAAAAACCTCACGTGGAAGGCGAAGGCCCTGCCGCGGACCAGCTCCCTTGGGGGGGGGATGGCGGCCCCCCATTGTAATAGCCCGGTCACGGAGGGGGGGGATGTGTATGCATGTGTGTGTGAATGTGGGTGTGCATGTTGGCGTGTGCTGTGACCGTTAGGGGGGTTAGGGGGGTATGAGTAACCCGAAAGGGGTGGGGTAGTAACCCTGGGTTAGGACCATGCGGCGGTAGTAGGTCCCGCCGACATTTGCTCGGCAGTGCCGCATACGGCCATGACATCAGGGCCGTCGAGTGGGAGAAACCCGCCGGGCGGTAGGGCCGTCGCGCTTAAGACATTTACATGTCGAATGTCATTTTTGAGCCGTGCCTCGGATGATAAAACGGCGATCTCTGACATTATGGCAGACCCCACATGCGTTGTCGGCAGCGTGGAGGGATGTAAGATGACCGACGACACCGAGCTGAGGCAGCGGGCCGGTGCCACCGGGGCAATAGCCCCGGAAGATACTACAGCAGCCGACCAGGGCAATCTACTTTTGGACGACGAGTATGGAAATGAAAGGACTGGGAGACGAGGTGGGCGGGAGACGAAGGAGGAGAAGCCCAAGACATCGGAGGGAGGGAAGAGGGACCCTACGTATGAGGAAATCCTTAGGGAACTCCAGCAACAGGGGGAGATCCCTAGTACAAGGGCGAAAATGCTGAGGGAGGACCTAGGGTCCTTTTTCGTGCCGGAAACCCCCTCACCAAAAGGGAGGGTAGACGTTTTCACAGGTAAAGGTCTAGCGAGGACCCCTCCGTCTACCCCCTATGGCAATGCCCCGGAGCCGGGCCCCAAAGAACAGGGGGAGACCGGAGGGAAGACACCGCACGAGGAACCGGCGATACTCCTGGCTAGGACTAAGGAGGGGAATGTGTCAGGGTTCAATGCCCCCAAGCCCCCTCCCCCCCCCCCGTCGACGTCGACTCCGGGGTCGGGGGCGGTGCCTCGCGCGAAGCCCATGACCTCGGAGGAGAAGCTGGGGGCCCGGCTGGATGAAGCTGGATCACTCCTTAGGGAGTTGGTCCGGGAATGCCGGGACCTTAAGGCCACCGTCGCGGCGGGAAAAGCTGCGAAGGCTAGGGTAGCCACTCTGGCCGACGGAATCATGGACCGTTGCGAGGTGGCGTCGACGGCCGTAGGTGAGGCTCAGGCCTACCACGACGCAGTGGTATCGAAAGCTAGGGGGAAGTCGGCCAAGAACCAGCCGAAGGGGCTGGTTCAAACAAAGCTGCCGGTTACCCGTAGACCTTTGACCGCGCAGGTGGGCACCCAGACGGTGGAGGTGGGGGACCCTCGGGGACCGGGTATCTCGACCCCCGGGGAGGCACAGGGCACCATCCCCAAGGATGTGGCGGGGGACAAGACCCCTCCCTCTGAGAAGGGGGGAAAGTCCAAGACCCCACAATCCAAGGGGAAGGGGAAGAGGCTGAGATCTTCCCCCAATGAGGCGGTGACAGCAGCGGCGGCAACGAAGAAGCGTTTATTCTCCGAGGCTTTGACCTCTGCCGCCGCTGGCTTCTCGAGCCTCATGGGCCCTGGGCTCACACACGCCCCTCCCCTTAGTGGGAAAGAGGCGGGGCCGTCTGGGAGGGCTGGAGGTGGTTCTTCACCCCCACCCCCCTCCGTCGAGGGCGTGGGCCGTGAGCCAGGAGGCGGGGACCCTCCGTTTGAGAAGGTCACCCGGAAGAATAAGAAGAGGAAGAAGAAGGTGGAGGGGACGTCCACCCCTCAGAGTACCCTAGTCGTACCGGGGGCGCCCCCGAATGTGGGGCCGAAGGGGAATACTCCCCGTCAACCCCCTCCGAGTGGGAAGAACCAGGCGTTGAACCTGGCTACTGGGAAGGCGGGCACTCCCCGCTCCGGTGTTAGGAAGGCCGTGGCTCTCCCCCCTACGTCGGCGGCGATGCCCCGGGGCCAGGTCGCCCCTTCCAAAAAGAGGGCGAGGCCAATAAGGACCCGCCCGGAGGCTGTTTTAGTTAGGGTCCCGGAGGGTGGGCAATATTTGGAAACCTACCGGACCACCGTGACCCTGGGGCGTGCGGCCTTGACAGATGTCAGGGCCGTGAAACGCACGCGCCTGGGGCACGTGCTCCTTGAGCTCGCCCCCAAGGTCAGTGCGACCTTGGTGGCGAATGAGCTTACGAGGCTTATGTCCGGTAAGGTGACCTGTGCACCCCTCCAGGATAAGTCGGTTTTAGAGGTCAGGGACATCGACCCGATGATCGATGCCCCGACCCTCCTCGTAGACTTGGGCGCGGCCCATAAAGTGGAGGTGGCCGGTCTGGTTGTCCGGTCGCTGAGGCAGGCCCTCAGCGGGACGCAGACCGCGGTGGTGGAGGTTCCCACCACCGCCCTCCCTAAGGGCGCGGAACCCGTCCGTTTTAGGACGGGTTTGACCGTGGTAAGGGCCAGGCCCCTGGTTAAAAGCACGCGTTGTTTTGCGTGCCATCAACTCGGGCACCTGGCTGCCTCATGCCCCACGGTCCCCAAGGGTAAAGAGTTGTGCAGGAGGTGCGGGGCCACGGATCACGCCATTGCAGTATGCAGGGGCGTGGCCAAATGCCTTATTTGCTCGGCGGCAGGGGCCAAGGGCCCGAAAGCGGCGCACGTCACGGCGTCGTTGGCCTGCCCGGCCATCAGGGCGAGTTCGGCAGCGGGGGTGCCAAGATCTGGAAGACCGGTTTAATGACCCAGATCCTGCAGATCAACCTCAACAGATGCAGGCTGGCACAGGACCTCATGATCCATAATGCCTGCCTGCTTGGGGTTGACCTCGTGGTTATCTCCGAACCATTCAGGATATTACCTGAGTGGATAGGGGATTCCACGGGGGATGCAGCGATCTGGGTCACCGGGTTTAAGGGTAGGTTCGCCTCCCTTACCCCCCCTATCGCTGCCGAAGGAATAGCCACCGCGATCGTGGATAACACGGTCGTGGTGAGCTGTTACTGCCGGCCGAGCAAGAAGGGCCCCGCCTTTCTGCAGTATCTGGAGGAGTTGGAAGGAGTAGTTTTAAGTCTTTTAGCCCCGGGGAGAGGGGTCATCCTTGCGGGGGATTTGAACTCCAAATCCCCTGCCTGGGGAGGGAAGGTTGCTGACCGGAGGGGCCATGCATGTATGGCTCTGCTGGCGAGGTTGGGTCTTGTGCCCATTAGAGTCCGGGACCGTTGTACGTTCCGGACGGGCAGGGGTTCGTCCTTCATCGACGTTCTGTCTGTGGACAGAAGTCTGGCCGGGAGGGTTCGGAAGAGCGAGGTGCTTCGGCACTATACCGCCTCCGACCACCTCTATGTCCACCACACCCTGGCAAAACCGGGTGTGGCTCGCCGACCACCAGGCGACGGCTGGACCCCATACTCGATGAAGGACGTCACCCCGGAGTCGATTCTGGAGGGTTTCCGCGTTCTGCGGAACGCCCTCCCGACCCCGCCCACCTCGCTGGCCACGCCTGCGGGCGTGTCGGCCCCTCCCCCTCCGTTGGGACCGCCCGGTTTTACGGACGAGGTTCCGAGGGCGGAGGGACTTCAGCGCCTTTTAGAGGGGGTTAGTGCCCGGGTCCTCAGGAAGAGGTGTCTTCCTAGGGGGACCCGGAAGCCCAACCGTTGGTGGAACGCGGACATCGCCGAGGCAAGATCGGCGATGCATCGTGCTCGTAGGCTTCTCCAGAGAAGCAGGAGGAGACTAGATCCCTCCTCCCCCCGTCTCGAACAACTGAGGCGGGACTTCTCCTTGGCTAGGCGGGCAGTTCAGGTCCTGATCTGGCGCTCCAAGGAGGGGCTCTGGAGGGAGCTATACGGCACGGTCGACGGTGATCCGTGGGGGAAGCCATACAAAATTGTTATGGCTAGGTTGGGGGGGGGGAGAAAACCGAACACGGTCTTAACGCGGGAGCAGGTGGGCAGGGTAGTTGATTCCCTGTTTGCCACCGCCCCGCCCCCTCCCCTCCCTCCTCCTTCTCCCACACCAACGGTTGGGCCAGGGCGCGCGCACGCCCCCCTCTTGCCGCGATCCCTCCCCATGCGACCCCTCTCCTCTTATTGGAGGGGAATCCCGGAGGTAACGCCCGAGCAGGTCGATAGGGCCCTCTCGCGTGTCAAGCCCAATAAGGCCCCCGGACTCGATAGAGTCCCGTCGGGGGTCGTGGCCTGTGTGGCCAGGGCTAACCAAGATATGATACGCGAGATGGTGGCCGACATCCTGGTGCGAGGTGGCATCCCGGCTTCGTGGAAGATGGCAAGAGTCATCTTGATCCCGAAGCCGGGTAAGGATCCCCTAAGTCCGAGGGCCTATAGGCCGATCTCCGTACTCCCAGCCTTATCTAAGGTATGGGAGTATGTCATCAAGGAGATTCTGGAATCCCAGCTCGGCAGGGATCCTTTCCACCCGAACCAATTTGGTTTTCGCGGAGGTGTCGGCACCATGGAGGCGGCCACCGAAGTAGCTCGGTTTGCCGAAGCCTCCAGGGCCAAGAACAAAATCTGCCTCGTCCTCTCATTCGACGTCCAGAACGCCTTCAACACCCTTAGATGGGATGTTGTTCTGGACGTGATGAGTAGGAGGGGGGTTGACCGATGTGTTCGGGCGGTTCTCCGGGACTATTTTAGTAATCGCGGGATCACGGTGCACTCTTATGAGGGCACCGTGGTCCGTAATATTTACGCGGGCGTCCCACAGGGGTCCGTTTTAGGCCCATTCCTGTGGAACGCCGTATACGACGGACTCCTCACCGAGTTGGATATGGGCGGGGCGGGGCGTGCGATAGCGTACGCCGACGACCTCGCCCTCTTGTTTTCGGGCAGGGACCTCTCCCAGGTCAGGATTCAGATGGCTTCCGTGCTGCCGAGGATTGGAGCTTGGTTTCGCAAAACCGGCCTTTCCTTGGCAGCGGAAAAAACGGAGGCCATCCTCCTGACTGGCCACAGGATCGAGAAGACGGTTAGACTTCCGATCCTGGGAGCCATTGTCACCACGGCGGCCAGGGTCCGATACTTGGGGGTGGTATTTGACTGCCTCCGTAATTATCGGGCCCATCTGGGGGAGGTTGCTATTAGGGCGGATAGGATCTCAGGTGCGCTTTCCGCGATCCTGCCTAACACCAGGGGCCCATCCGTCCATGCCCGGAAGCTATATATCTCGGTGTAGGAGTCCGTGATTTTATACGGGTCGCCGGTCTGGGCTGTTGCGTTGAGTAAGGAGAATGTACGTGCTATTCTCCGCCGTACTCAGCGCACGGCCCTGATCCGATGTACAGCGGCATATAGGACTGTGTCCTTTGCCTCGCTCTGCGTTTTAGCAGGGCGAATGCCGCTGTACATTAAGGCCAAAATGGGGCGCACAGTTTTCTGCGCTAAAGCACGCGACAGGGATGACCCCACCCTTGGCGGCGACCCGGAGCTTTTAAAGACGCGGGTCCACCTCCACAAAGCCGCTGCGCTGGCAGCGGCTATGGAGGAGTGGCAGGCAGAATGGGACAGATCCCCACCCACCGGGTGGGTGAGACGCCTGGTCCCTGCGGTCGGCACCTTCGTTGACGCCTTGGGCCCCTCAGTGATTGCGGACTATTGGTCCATGAAACTCCTGACGGGGCATGGGTCTTTCCAACAGTTCATACACAGAATTGGGAAAGCACCCTCCGAGGCGTGCTTGAACTGCGGGGCGGCCCGGGATGATGCAGAGCATGTGCTCATTGCATGCCCGGAGTTCGCCCCCCAGCGCGAGGTGCTGGCCGCCGGCCTGGGGGCACCCGTGGAAGTCTCCACGCTGGTGCCTCTTGCCACTTCCTGTGCGGAGAGGTGGACCGCCTTCCGCGACTTTGCGGCCTCCGTTATGGGGGCCCGCCAGGCGGCGGAGGTGGAGGCCGACCGCCTCTTGCGAGCGGAGCGCGCGCGCTTGGCCCAAGAGGCTTCGGCTGCGAGGGCCCAGGCGCGTCTACGTCTCGCAAGAAAAAGAAAGAGGGTCGGCCCCCGCTGATTGCGTGGGAGGGGAGGTAATCCCCCCGGCGATGTCCCCATGCAGGAGCCGCGTGCGTCTTTTTAGCGTTTTTAACATTTTTAGCATAGTCTTAGCGTAGTTTTAGTTAACATTAAGTTAGCTTTAAGCGTTTTTAAACATTGCGGAACGCGGCGCCACCGCCAGCGTATATCTTTTGTAGTCTTTAAGGTAGCTTTAAGTTAGCTCTAAGTTTTTATAGTGGCACGCAGCACCTAGTGCTGCGTATGAGACCGGGGAGTCCACTCTGTGTTAACAGAGTGGACACCCAGTCGGTGGTTTCCCCCCCCCCCCCGAGCTTAACTTGGGAGTGGGGGGGGGGGGGGGTGTTAGCGGGATCTCATCGGCAACGATAGCGGCGCCCGACGGACTACATCAGAAGTTCCGGGCGCCGCCATGAGGCCCCTGGTGGAGGCCACCAGAGGGGGTTTTTAGTGGGTATCCCGCCTAGTCATAGGCGGGGAGTCCCACATAACCCCGACAACAAATGTCGGGGTATGCGTAAAGCATTTTCCCCCTCTTCAAAAAAAAAAAAAAAAAAAAAAAAAAGTCCCAAGACCGCTTCAAGATACCACTGAATGGGACAACAAAGACCCCCCTCCAGGGTCGACCACCTTGAGCGTGGTGAGGGGGCTCTGGGAAAGCGGCGATGTCCTCTGTCGGGCGCTGGGTGAGGAACTTTGTTCCTTGTCCGGGGGCCGTTGGAGGATGCTGCCTTCCTGGCTAAGGGTCGGCCAACCAACCGCCCCCTCCTCGGGGGCGCGTGCGCGCGTCGTGGGTGCGGGGTTGGGGTTGGGTCCGGGCTGGGTCTGGGTGGGGTGCGCGCGGGCGTGAGGTGGCCCTGTGGCCGTGACCCGCGGATCTCTGGGCGGTAGCTGTCGGTCAGGCCCCCTGTGGCCCGTTCGGCTCCTGGTCGTGCGGGATGCCCGGGCCCGGGGATGTTGCCGCGACAGCTGTGGCGGTCTGCGTGGTCCCGTTGCCCTCGGCCCCGTTCGCTTCGTGTCTGGCCTGGGCCTTGCGTGGGCCCGGCTCTTGCCCCTCTCCTGGGGGGCGCGCGCGCGCATTTCCATCGCTCCGGGGGGGTGCATCTGGGTGGGAGTGGCCCTGTGAAGGGCCGCTGGACAGGGCGCGGTGGCCGCAGGGACCGCACTATGGCGGGGTGCATGCTGCGGCAGGAGGGGGGGATGGGGAGTCGCGATCGATCGCGCGTGGGGCGAGTTCGGCAGTTGGGCTGCCCTTCTGGCATAGCCAGCCGCTCGACCGGGGGCCGGTTGGGTTCTGACCTTCGGGTCCCCGACCGGTTTGTGGCCCCCCGGGGTTTGTGGTATTTGGGCGCCCTTACGGCTAGCCGACCGCCCCCGCCCGGAGGTTCGTTTCCACGGGGTCGACGCCGGGAAATGCGCGATCGGTCGCGGGGTCGTGGGGCGGAGGTGCCGGGGGGCACCACCCGCCCTAGTTTAGCAGCGACCCTGGAAGAGGGTGGCGCTGGCGTGTGACCCGCAGCGTTACCCTGGCGATAGCGGGGAAGTCTCCCGGGGAGCTTCTCTCCCCCTTGGGAAAGTGCCAACTCTGGCAAACGAGCGCGGGGATCCGGGGTCTTGGAGGATGGCCTAGCGAACGCATCGCTAGTTTGATCTCGCGCAAGAACGGCCATCTTCCTTGCCAGATCCTCCGCTCTAGGCGGTTACCGTGCAGGTTTTAGTTGGTTGGAGCCCAACATAACCCCGAGCCTCCCCCGAGGTTCGGAGTATCCGTTCCGGATTTCCTGCACGAAAAAAAAAAAAAAAAAAAAAAAAAAAACAACAAAGACCTCCCCGGGTCGCGCCGTCCCGCCGCTCCCCGCTGTAGGGGATCGGGATGGGGCCGTGCCGCGCAGCGGGCGCGGCCGTTACGCCCCCCGGTGCGCCGCCCCCTCTGTGTCGGAGCGGGACGCGCGCCGGGGGACGTCGGGAAGGAGTCGGGAAACGCGGCGGCCCCCGTTGTCGCGAAGGGCCGCCGCGGACGACGAAGCGACGGGGGTGACCGCCGCGGTCGGCGAGTCGTGGCATCGGACTCGCCAGGGCCGCGGCGGCGTCGCGAGGCACGGAGAACGGGGGGGGGCCGTCTTAAAGCCCCCCCCCCCCGCCAGGGGAGCGGCGGCCGCCGCTCCCGTCTGAGCGATCGAGCTTCCCCCGGGGTACGCAGTGTGCCCCGGCCCGGCCGCGCGCTACCAAGCATTGCGCGGCGACCGGTTGGGAGCTCGATCGCGGGGTCGCGGGGCGGGGGTGTCGGGGGACACCACCGCCCTAGCAGCAGCGACCCCGGAAGGGGCGACTCGGGCGCGTGATCCGTCACGAGTTGCCGGTCCCGGAGAATATTGCTGGGGGAGGTTGTCATACTCCCCCAGGGACGACCCCGTTCAGGGGACCTAGCGCGGGGCTGCATTGAAGCGCAAGGGGGGGGGGGGTAGCGAACGTATCGCTTGTTTGATCTCGCGTCCAAATCCCTCCCCTCGGGCGCGCAGCTCCGCGCGCGAGGTAGATCACCTTGGTGGTTTTAGTGGGTTCGAGTCCCACATAACCCCCTGCCCGCCCCCGCGGGCGGGGGGTATCCGTGGGGATTTCCACCAAGTAAAACAAAAAAAAAAAAAAAGGGACAACAAAGACGCAAAGGCGCAGGAGGTAGTAGTAATCAGACTCGACGAGAAGGTACTAACTCGCATCTTAACATGCACTTCTTCGGCGGAAATGTGGACCAAGCTCAAAACAGTCTACGAAAATCAGTCCCAAGTAAGCGTGCATCTATTGCAACAAAGATTCTTCTCATTGGAATATGAAGAGGGTAACGCAGCAGGGTTCATATCTCAGATTGAAGAGATAAAAGGAAATCTTGGACATCTAGGCGAGAAGATAAGTAATAAAATGGTCATGACCAAAGTACTAATGTCACTCCCAGAAAGTATGAAGCACTTTGTATCTGCGTGGGAGTCTGCACCAGGTTGAGCAATTCAGGTCGGTTAAAAGTATGGCAGGAAACCGACAAGTCCGAGTGGGTAACGGAACATTGGTTGATGTACGCGGAACTGGAACGGTGCAAGTACAAGCTTGGAGTGGGAGCGAATGGATCGAGACGGACTTGAATAATGTTTTACTGGTGCCAAGTTTAGCGGTTAACTTATTCTCCCTAAGTACGGCTCTGGACAAAGGGTTTGAAATGATGTCAAATAAAACCAAGTGTGAGTTTATGGACAGAGATGGCACGGTGAGAGCAATGGCGGAACGACTAGGTAACCTGTACAAAATGAAATTTAAAATGGAGGAGAAGCTCTCACAGTGCAATGCAGTGCAGAGTTTGACTGAATGGCACCGCAAATTGGCACACATCCATTATGGTCAGGTTAGAAAGATGCTGAAGGAAAACGAAACAGTATTTCATGATGAACACAATCCGTTCTGTGCAGATTGTCTAATGGGAAAACAGCACAGGTTGCCATTCCCTATAAGTGATTCGAGGGCTACAAAATTGTGCGAATTGATCCATGCCGATTTGTGTGGACCTTTTGAAGTACCCTCACTTGGTGGAGCAAAATATTTCTTGCTCTTAAAAGATGACTACTCTGGATATAGGAAAGTATATTTTTTGAAAAACAAATCCGAAGTCAAAGAAAAAATTGAGAACTTTCTTCCATTAGCCAAAAATGTTACAGGAAATAAAATAGTGGCGATACGCACAGATAATGGAACCGAGTTTGTTAATCAGGAAGTGTCCAAGCTATGTGAGAAGAGGGGAATCCACCACGAGAAAACTTGTGTCTATACTCCTCAACAAAACGGCCGAGCAGAGAGGGAAATGAGAACTATTGTGGAAGCAGTAAGAACCATGCTGAATTCTAAAGACTTAGACAAAGTTTTTTGGGCAGAAGCTGTGAATACAGTAGTATTTACATTAAATAGAGCAAGAAGTAGTCCACAAAAGAATAAGACACCATACAAGGCTTGGTGTAACAAAGACTGTGACTTGAAAATATTCAAGGAATTTGGGACAAAGGTTGGAGTTCACATTCCTAAAGAGAAAAGACGCAAGTTAGACCCAAAGAGCGAATCAGGAGTATTTGTTGGGTACAGTGAGGAAGTAAAAGGATACAGAATTTACTTACCTCACAAAGAAGACGTCGAAATTCATAGAGATGTGGTTTTCCTACCTGAGGTGAAAACAACCGAAGAAATAAAGAATGAAATTGTCTCAGAAGAAAAAGTAGTAACCTTGGATGTTCAAACCGAGGACCACGAAGCTGAATCGCAAAACGAAGAAGTTCCAGACATCGACAACTTCCCCGAAGTGGATAACGAAATGGATGGATCAATACTTGAAACAGCTGACGCGGTTCCTGACAGTGACACAAGTGATTCTTTTGAGGACGCATATGATACACAAGAAGAGGATAGCAACGACAGACCCGGGAAAAGGAAAACAAGAAAACCAGGGTGGATGAAGGACTACGATTTGAGCACTGACATGGTGTTCTATTCCGTCAACGAGGACGCAATCACCTATGAAGAGGCGATGTCAGGGGAGAACAGCGCGAAATGGAAGGAAGCTATGGAGAATTAGTTAAAAGTGTTGCGTGATAACAATACGTGGGATGAAGTGCAATGGCCTGTTAACAAAAAAGTCATAGAAAGTAAATGGGTGTTTAAAGTAAAAGGTGAAAACGAGTTTAAAGCTCGACTAGTGGCTAGGGGCTTTCAACAGGAAACAGACAATAGTTTATATGACATTTACGCGCCGGTAGCTAAGTTAACGACATTTAGGATGTTGCTCGTTGTTGCAAACATATTAAAAAGACCCATTTACCAAATGGACGTGAAAAGTGCGTTTCTGTACGGTGATATTACTGAAGAGGTATACATGGCCTTACCAAGTAAAAATGTAAATAATAGCAAAATACCATGTAAGTTGAACAAGTCAATCTATGGTTTAAAGAAATCCCCTAAATGCTGGAATAATAAATTTGACAGTTTGTTGAAAAACAAGGGTTTCGGTAGATCCGAGAAAGATCATTGTTTATACACTAAGTGCTCAGACATCAGTAAATTGTATGTCTTGCTTTATGTCGATGATGTTCTGATAGTCGGTACTGACTTAAAACAAGTTCAGAAGTTAAAACAGATTTTAAATAGTAATTTTTCTATGAAAGACTTAGGTCTGATTAACCAGTATTTGGGGATTGACGTTAAGCAAAATTTAAAGGAAGGTTATACCGAGATTAGCCAGGAAAATTATTTAAAGAAGGTCTTACAAAAGTACAATATGTATGACTGTAAACCCGTAAGTACGCCGATGGATGCAAATAACCCATTGGAGTCTCTTATTAGCGAGGAAAATAACCCTAAGATGCAGAAGCTTTGTAGAAAAATTATAGGCAGTCTAATGTATGCTGTACAGGGCACTAGGCCTGACCTGTGTGTAATAGGGTGGACCTTAGTTACTGTTCGGAACGGTTTCTGAACTTTTATATGTTTAAGTAGGCTAAGCTGTATATATGTTCTATTCTAGATGTAAGCCTTGTACATATGTATATAGTTTGGCCTGAGCGGGCCAAAGGTGGGACTGATTGCCTGCTCTCGTCGATTCCGTGATTCGGGTGGACCGAGTAGCTCGGGTCGCGGGATCGGCGAGGGGGGCGGCCGAACCCGTCCGGTGGCTCGCGAATTCCGCCGAGGTATTTCGACTTCGCGTTAATGCGTAGCTAGTCTCTCTTCCTGCTTATCAGGTGTTGTCGCTGGACTATTGATCACATAAGTGCCGTTTTGCTTTAGTTTTCTGCTTCCACGCGAGTGATCGCGTGCGGATTTGCGAGTTTGGAGTTTAACCACGCGTTGATTTTTGTATGACCACGCGTATGGCTTTGTGAGACCACGTGCGTAACCGCTGAGTTGTGAGACCAAAAAACTCTGAACCATTAAAGCAAAGCTTGATCCAACGATCCAAACAGTGTGACGGTATTTTCTCTCCTTAATAGCTCCGAAAGTGATCACTGAAAGAGTTTCAGGAATTTTCGGGTTCAGTTACTCTTGTCGAAAAATAAATTTGAGGTTTTTGGGGGGGACACCCCCCAGGATTGTGCCATTGGGTGAAAAAATAATGTGTATAAAATTTGAAATCGATCGGACAACGGGAAGACGTGCCTCATCGCAGTTGAAGTTTTTTAATTTTTGGAACTCGTTTTTCTCCATAGTAGTATATCGTTGATATACATTTTTATATATCGGTGAATTTGCCTTTTTACGCTCTATAACAATATAGAAACAAAGTATAAGATCACTTGAAAAAAAAACATCATGACCTTGAAATCTCAAAAATTGATTTTCAGAAAAAAAAAATTTATTTGGCATTCTTTTTATCTTGCCAAACAGTACAACTTTTGTCTAAGAAATTTTTTCAAATATTCGCAAATGAGGATATTCTGATTTTTCTTTTTAAACAATTCCCAATATAATATAATACGTATATTATAACATACTTATAATGTAATACATAATTCAAGAAAGTAGTTTCAGATCTGAAAAGGAATATTCGGAGGAATAAAAAGTGAAAGTATTTTTTTCGAGTAAATATTTTATATTTCTTTTAATAGGGTAAAGAGTACAGTGGTTGGCCACCTGACAGTGATTGGCCATATTTTGAGAAATAAATGAATATTAAGAAATACCAATGTTATGCCTTTTTTTAATGAACATATTCATATTCCTTGTACTTTCTTGCTTCGGATGTAATCAATATTTCTCCACTCATTATATACTGTGATTATATATAAAAGCAAATAGGATGACTCGGCTTTGAAGCTTGGAAATTACAGCCATTTAATAAAAAAACCATAAGAGTACAGTTGAAAGTAGTTAGGCTATGCCGATTCTGGACCAAGTGTAGGCGAGGGGGTGAGGCGGGGCGGGGGGAGGTACCGCGCTCTTCCGCGAGATGGGCGAGGGGGTGAGGCGGGGAGGGGGTACCGAGTTCGTAGGTGAGGGGGATGACGTCAGAGGGGAGGGGGATTCCAAGATGGCGTCGACCGAGTTCGTAGGTGAGGGGGTTGACGTCACAGGGGAGGGGGATTTTCAAAATTTTCAAAATGGCGTCGCGCGCGCAGGTCGAGTTCGTGGGCGAGGGGGTTGACGTCACGGGGGAGGGGGAGGATTTTCAAATTTTCAAAATGGCGTCGCGCGCATTTCGTGTTGGCGCCACCTACTGGACGTTTAAGGTACTTTGGGCCCGCGTCGGTATTTGGGCCCGTCTTGGTAAATTTTCCAGGTTTTCCATACATTTCGGGTTGGCGCCACCTACTGGACGTTTAAGGTACTTTGGGCCCGCGTCGGTATTTGGGCCTGTCTTGGTAAATTTTCCAGGTTTTTCATACATTTCGGGTTGGCGCCACCTATTGTACGTTTAAGGTACTTTGGGTCCGCCATGGTAAATTTTCCAAGGTTTTCATACGTTTCGTGCTGACGTCACCTGTTGCATGTCTAAGGTATACTTGGGTCGCCGCCGCGCAATCTCCGTACGTGTGCGGGGGTCGGTGCGCAGGCGCGACCGCGACCGATTCGTGGAAATTCAAATCGCGTTTTCGATGATGATTTCTGAGAAAGAGGGTGGACCATGATTTCTGAGAAAAGATAAGGAAATATTTGAATCGTGGGACCGATACAGCACACGTGCAATGATATAAACATAGAGCGATAATTATTATAAATCAATCATCGCGATAACCCATGGAATAAACATTGCACCGTGCTATGCCGTGTGTTTATATCTGAACAGGATCGAACGCGTTTTTGGCGCCTACGTGCACGCGCTTCGTGCCGTGTGTTTATGTTTGAATCGTGGGACCGATGCAGCGCACGTGCAATGATGTAAACATAGAGCGATAATTATTGTAAATCAATCATCGCGATAGCCCATGGAATAAACACGACATTGCATTCCATGATGATTTCTGAGAAAGAGGGTGGTACATGATTTCTGAGAAGTCATACAGCGCACCGCGACATGCAGTGTGTTTACATCTGAACAGGATCGAACACGTTTCGGGCGCCTACGTGCACACTCTTCGTCCCGTGTGTTTATGTTTCAATCGTGGGACCGATACAGCGCACGTGCAATGATGTATACATATAGCGATAATTATTCGGGGAAGAGTTCCGAGTATTTTAATGATCGAGGAGGAGACTGTAAGTCAATCGTCGCGATAGCCCATGGAGTAAACACAACATTGGACCGCGCCATGCAGTGTGTTTATAGTAGGTAAGTGGAAGCGGGACCGGGACCGTGTAAGGGTGAAAAGAGTTCGATATAGGCCCGTAGGCATCTGATTAACGCGAGCCCTTCATCCGCGATGCCGCAGTTGGACCGCCAAACGCTTATGATCGAGAAGCATAAAATCCGGGACGTGTTAAGCCCACAGTCATTATTCGAGACATCGTGGAACATTATCGTTCAAAACGGATTTATGCAATTGTCGCATCACCACCGTCAATTGCTACGCCATATCGCGCGATACAGTACTGCGAGCAAATGTACATTGTATTGCATTGTTGGTGATAAAGATGTGCATCGCAAGCATGTGAAGTACTTTACCGCGATCGTGTGTACACCGTTAACACTTCTGCAAGACATTGAGAACGGCGCGGTCGAAGTGTACAAAGTGTTGTGTCCTCGAACATTGACTATCACCGTGGACTCGTTTTTGTGTCGTGAATTATCAAGATTTTTGGATGAGCACCCGACACCGATTATGCGACTACACTCGAAGCGTCTCATTTTGCCGTTGGGTTTCCGATATCCGATCACCGACCGCATCACCTGGAAGAGTCGTATCACCCATTCGACACTATTCGTGCGTGTCTGGTAGACAAAAAAAACTTTGTGAATAAGCAAACATGGAGGGGTTCATGGACACGTACAGGGTTTTGTCCCAGATGTCTAAGCTTTTACGCTCTATTGCGGAATTCCGAGATTGGGTGGATCATTGCGACACGTGCCTGCAGCTCATCGTCTAGTACCAGAGCAGCGGAGGAATGTCAGTGGCCGCGAAACAACGCCTAGTGTCGCTGATCACGCGAATCAAGACATTGCGCGCGATCGTGCGGGAAAAGTTTTCGCGAGTCGGTTGCGGTGTTTCGGGCCGATCGACTGCACCCAAAGTCGTATGGGATGACGTGGAATCGGCGTTTATAGGCCGTATTTCAACCGGTGCGGTTATCAACGTGGGACACGTCGATCCGCGACGATTTTTAGAGGGTGCTCGACGAATTGTGATCTCGCGCGTCACGAACGCTATCACGGCACATAAGAGCGTGTCTGTGAATACGAACTTTAACGCGGAGTTTATGTTGGGTGAGAATACGGAGATGAAAAGTTTCGGTACGCGAAATCGAGTACTATTCATGACTTCGAACGTTCGCGAGTGGTACTCGAAGCACGTGATCGCTCCCACGCTAGTGATGCTCGAGGAGTTTCAAGATCGCGACAGTGGATGGACCTTAAGGGCAGTGCTAAATATTCTAGTGAATATTAATAAGCATAATCCACTTCGAGGCGGTTGCAACGTACCGCTTCCGCGCGCCGTCGTCCTGAAGAAAGCGGTGGTGAACATAAAGAATAGAGACAATGCATGTTTCTTGTGGGCTGTCGTCGCTAGTTTGTACCCTGCTACTACGCATGCGGATAGAGTCGCATCGTACCATCACTACTTGGATGTGTTTCGTACGGGCGATATGACTCTACCCGTAACGTTGGACCAGCTGACAAAGTTCGAGAGGATGAACGACGTGTACGCGTGGTCCGACGGAAGCTGCGCACCTCTGCGTTTGACCGAGGACAAGCGAGAGAGGCACGCGAACCTCCTACTGGTGCAGGACCCCAACGAGCCTCAACGTTATCATTTCGCGTGCATTCGCAGCATGTGGAGACTGATTTCGAAGCAGCTCGGTAATCATGGACATCAAGTATTCGTTTGCGAAAGGTGAGTAAAATATGGTATATTTCGATCGATGTGTTATTGATTATTATGTTGCATTATTAATACTATTATCGTTGCAGATGTCTCAGCTTCTTTCATTCGAACGTGCAATTGACGAAGCACAACGTGGACTGCCAACGTCTGAACGAGTGCGCCGTCGAATTGCCGTCCCTGAAGGATAAATGGTTGCAGTTCAAGAACTTTAAAAACAAGGAACGAGCGCCATTCGTCATTTACGTGGACTTCGAATGTATGCTGGAGGACGTCGAGCCTGCGGAGCAGAGTCGGACGTATACATACCAGCAGCATAGAGCGTACAGCGTGGGATATTACATCCATTGTTCCACCGACGCGTCTCTGTGCCGTTATCGCGCGTATCGTCACGAATCCGAGTGCGTGAAGTGGTTCGTACAAGAACTTCGAGACTTTGCGGACATTGCGTATTCATGGTTGCGGAACGCAAAACCGATGAACTCGTTAACGAAACATCAGTGGCGTAGTTTTAACGAAGCGATCGAGTGTCACGTGTGCGGACAACCTTTCGTCGAGGGGGATAAAAAAGTGCGCGACCATTGTCACTCGACGGGCGAGTACCGAGGCGCGGCCCACGTGTCGTGCAACTTACAGTTTCAACGATCGTACACGATACCGGTAGTGTTTCATAATTTATCAGGCTACGACGCGCATTTCGTGATTAAGGAGTTGGCGTCCGCGTTCGAAGGACAGATCGACCTGCTACCGGTAACGAAAGAGCGGTATATATCTTTCACGAAACACGTCAAGGGAATCGACGCAGAGAACACCGATTGGAAGAGGGGATTGAAATTTCGATTCATAGATTCGTTGAAGTTTTTGGCCGCTAGTCTGGAGAAACTCGCTTCGGACCTCGGCAAAGAACGACTCGCGATTCTACGACGCGAGTTTCAATCCCTGTCGGATGATCAGTTCAATCTCCTTACCAGGAAGGGCGTCTTCCCGTACGACTACGTGACGTCATACATCAAACTTGATGATACGCGTTTACCGTCCCGCGAAGCGTTCTATAATCGGTTGAACGATAGCGCCGCGTCGGAGCCTGATTACGCGCACGCCGCGAACGCGTGGAATACTTTTCGCGTACAGACATTGGGCGAGTACAGTGATTTGTACTTGAAAACAGATGTACTGTTACTCGCCGACGTATTTGAGAGTTTCCGCACCGACTGTATCGCGAGTTACGATTTAGATCCCGCGCATTATTTTACGCTACCGAGTTTCACGTGGGACGCGATGCTCAAGTACACCGGCGTACGATTAGAACTTTTAACGGACGTGGACATGCTACTGTTCGTAGAGCGTGGCATACGCGGCGGTCTGAGTCAGTGCTCGCACAGGTACGCGCGTGCCAACAACAAGTACCTGCCTGCAGGGATGTACGACGAATCGAAGGCATCGACGTATCTGATGTACTTCGACGTCAACAACTTGTACGGATGGGCGATGTCGCAGGCTATGCCGAAAGGTGGGTTTCGATGGCTGGACGATGCGACGGCTGCCGCGCTCGATGTATCATCACTATCCGACGGCGAGGATACCGAGGACGGCGAGGACACCGAGGACGCCAAGGAATCCGAGGGATACCTGTTGGAGGTCGACATCGAATATCCCCAGGAGATCCACGACGCCCACGCTGACCTTCCATTCTGCCCGGTGCGCGAGCACGCTCCAGAAGGAAAACAGACAAAGCTACTTGCCACGCTCGACGATAAGGAGCGATACGTCATACATTATCGCTACCTGAAACAGTGCGTGCGACACGGTTTACGCGTAACGCGAATTCATCGGGTGTTGCGATTCGATCAGTCGCACTGGTTGCGCGACTACATTCGTTTGAACACTGATTTGCGGACGCGGGCAACCAGCGAATTTCAGAAGACTCTGTATAAATTAATGAATAACGCAGTGTATGGAAAGACGATGGAGAATGTGCGGAATCGCGTAGATGTGCGACTGGTGACGCGGTGGGACGGTCGTTACGGTGCGGAAGCGCTGATCGCGAAGCCGAACTTTCATAGTCGCACGAACTTCTCCGAACAGTTGGTGGCCATCGAGATGCGTAAATTAAAAGTTAAGTTTGATAAACCCATATACGTGGGAATGAGTGTACTGGACGTATCGAAAGAATGCCTGTACGAGTTCCATTACGCGTATATGCGCGCGAAGTTCGGTGATAAGTGTAAGGTTCTGTACACCGACACCGATAGTTTAATGTATAGCGTGGAATGCGAGGATGCGTATGAAACGATGAAGTGTGACGTCGCCCGATTCGACACGAGTGATTACGCGGTGGACAATCCGTACGGTATGCCCCGCGAAAACAAAAAGGTGCCGGGACTCATGAAAGATGAGAACAACGGCGCCTTGATGACCGAGTTCGTCGGATTGAGGTCTAAGATGTACGCAACTAGAACGTTTAACGCGACAGTGGGGTCTACGAGTGAGACTAAAAAAGTGAAGGGTGTGCGGAGGCACGTGGTCGCGAATCATGTACAATTCGACGATTACATTCGTTGTCTCCGCGATCTCACCGAGAAATCGATTCGGCAGAACAATATACGCTCCAAAGAGCATCATGTGTATACCGTGAGTCAGGAGAAGAACGCTCTCAGTCCGTTCGACGATAAGCGGTGTATTTTAGCCGATCGAGTCGACACCCTTCCGTGGGGTCATTATCGAATCCCCGAGCTCAAGACACACGAACGTCTCCAGCTTGACCCCGACGAGTCCCTCGACAATTCCATTGTTTAGTATGTTTGCATGTTCCGTATGTTTGCATGTTCAGTATGTTTGCATGTTTAGTATGTTTGCATGTTTAGTATGTTGTATGTTTGCATGCACATATGTATATACGTTTCTTTGGGTATTTATTTATGGATATATGTATAGCGTAGAATAGTCAAAATTGTATATAGCGCGGAATAACTAAAATTGTATTTTATACGCGTCGGTATATATGTATATTTTTTTTCATACTTTTAAGATTAATTGTACGCATATACGAGAAGGTGAAGGAGCATGTGGAAAATTGAATAAACGGACACTGTTTATGTATTTATATGTATGTATTTATTTTTCATTCATTTATTTTAGTAACATCGAGTGCGTTCGTGATCGGGAATCATAGAATATCCTTGTTGCTTATCCACGAGTTCCGCGACGAATCGAATCCGAGCCACTTAACGTACACCTGGTTTCCTTTACGACGAATAATCTTCTCGACCAGATAGACGTCCGGATTCGCGACCGAATGTAGTTCGTACTCGTAGAATCCACCCGAGATCGGTTCTCCTGCGGAATCGCGCAGAATGTACGTCACCGGACACGTTGGTTGTACGGTTATGATTTCAAACACCTCGGTTGACCAGTTCGGAGTGTACCCCTTCTCGAAGAGAGTCTTGAACTTGCTCACGCGTACCTTGTCACCAACTTTGAATTTCGCGCGTCGTCTAACTCCTTCCGATGCTGAGGGTGAAAGGGATTCATTCGCGGCGAACGACAAACGCGTCGCGGGGGTTACGTCAACGGGCCGGGCGTTGATCGTTCGGTGCTTGCGATGATTGTAGGTGTGTACGAGCGCGGGTAACAGGTCGACCCAACGATAGGACGCGTTCAAGGAGAATTTTTTCCACATGAGGTTTTTCAGCGTGCGATTGAAACGTTCAACGATCGACGCTTTCATCACGCTGTACGTGGAGTAGTGGTTGATTCCGCGAGTCTTCACACATCGTTGAAACTCCGCGTTGTAAAACTCCTTACCCATGTCGGTTTGTAAATTTCGCGGACATCTATCGCTCTGCTGCAACACGATCGTGAACGCCGCGGTTACGTCGCGTCCACTTTTTGTTTTCACGGGTACGGCCCACGCGTACTTGCTGAACGCATCGATGATCGTTAGTATATAGTGATATCCACGATTTTGCTTCGCGTACGGACGCATCTCCACCAAATCGGCCTGCCACAAATCATCGTAACCGCGAATCACGACGCTACGCCGTGGGAAATTTCGTCTCGCGGGGGCGTGTAATTCGTTCACTAATTGTACTCGCTCCTTGCTCATGTTTTCGCGGGTGGGTCGGTGATGGTTGCGATGTTCCAAAGACGTTTTCGCGGACCCTCGTTCGCTTTTCGCAGTTCCTTTCGTTTGTACAGATCCGTGGTTGTTTTCGCTGTCGGCGACGTCATTGTCGTGAACGTTTCGAGTATGTTTTTCAAGTGATCGAAGCGTCGTTCCATCGCGGTATTTAACTCATCCTCTGGCTGGGATAATTGCGCGTTAACGATATCCGTCATCGTTCGTTGTACTCGCGTCTCGAGTTGTGATCGTTGATACTCGGCGTCCAGTCGAGCGCTCGCGATAGCTGTTTCGATTTTTTGGGTAAAGCGTTCGTCCACCGAGGACAATAATCTCGTCATTTCCATTCTCGCTTCGTCATTGTTGTTGTTGTTGTTGTTGTTGTTGTTATTGCGTAACGAGGTACCAAACTTATTCACCGACATAACGATGCGTATGCGCGAACACCACTGACGCGATGATCACCGAATCATTCAATTTATGATATGTTTAGCCTCGCGAAGTTCCTCCACGATGGATGCGATTTCGTTATCGTGACCCGTGTGACCTGCCGCGCGAGATGCTACGAGCAATCTCAGTCTATCGATCAATTCGTTCGGATCGTCCCAGTACACATAATCGATCGCGTTATCGGTAACCGTCATCGATTCGTCGATTGGCAATCCCTGTCCTCGTCGCGTGACCGCGTCGCCCGCGCCCCCATTCATACCCATGCCCCTAACGCGTCTGACACCCGACGTCCGCACCCCACCGATTATCGCGGATATGATTTTCTTATACTTATACCCCCTGTTAACCAGTGTGCGCTTACTCGGTGAATGGTTTCGCTTATGCGCGTTCGTTGATAGTAAGATGCGTCGGTACGAGTGCATATCCGCGTCCGTGTACGTGCTAACGTTGGGGATTCGCATGAACAGTAGTTCGTACAAACCCCTAGTCCCCGCGTATCGCGTTCCGTTGACACGAATGTCGTCCCCGTCCTCGTCGATGGTGAGTACGGAATCACCGATCATTAGGTCGTCGTCGGATCCAGAGTATACACCGTACACGTTATCGATTCGTTTCTTGGTATCGGTGAACAACAGTCGCAGGTATTCTCGAGACAAGGGTCCTTTGGCGTTCCGTAAATACACTTCAATATCATCGACGGGGTTACGCAGCGAATCCAAATCATAAACCTTTGCCGACGACTCATTATCCTGAATTTTTTCATCATCTTCGTCGTCGACATCATCAACAATATCATCAACAACATCATCGTCAACATTATCTTCATCGTCAACATCATTGTTGTCGTTATCGGTATTGTTGTTGTTGTCGTCATTGTTGTCGGCGTCGTTGTCGTTGTTGTCGGTGTCGTTGTCATCATCGTCGTCGTCGTCGTCGTCGTCGTCATAGTCGCTAGAATCTGGAGGGTTATTCGGACGTTCGTTGGTTATCGATGGAGTAACGAGACGAAGTCTCTTCGATGATTGTTGATCGTATTCGTGTTTCCTCTTCACTGGTCGGGATCTAGGTATTGAACGCATTTTCAACGCCGACGAGTTCTCGATCAATCGTTTCAGCGGTTCGACGATGGGACGTGTGCTCGCCTCCACAGCCGCTTCCGTAGCCATTTTACCAATTTTCAAGGCCAAGCTCTTTTTGCGTATAACGTCACTGACTTTGGTGATTTCCGCCTTTGTGTCCGCACACCGACGTTTCGCCCCCTTTTGATGTTTCAGCCCTTTTTGATGTTTCGTTCCTTTTTGTCGATGACGACGTCGGCTATGTTTTTGCGAATGCTTCGCGTCGACGTTGCTCGAGGTTATCGTAGTCGCGGACGATTCGTTAGACATTTCGTGCTGCTCGATGAATGACTCGCGGTTTACTGATGTCAGTGAGCTACGACAAACTCGTTAAATCCTCTTCGATATCGACCTTCGTACATGGAACTATCCTTATCGATCACCACGAAATCGTATCGCCGACGCCAGCATTTCGCGCACAAGTCGTTGAACGATTCGAACGTCATGTCTGTGTTCACGTGATCGTTGTACACGCGGCGCAAGTTCGTGCCATCTTGTTTGAACAGCATGAGAAAATTCGCGTTGTCCCTGATCAAATGTTTAGGTATTCTAGCGTACGACTGACACAAATAAAAGCAATCCACGATCGCGTGACGGCCCATGGAGAAGTATTCGCGTATCGCATTCTGTTCGTCGCACGCCACATCGTCGAACACGAAGATTGAATCGGGCCGAGCGTCTCTCGGTGGAACGATCTCAGCGTTGTCCGAGTATGGAAAGTATTCGATTCCGTCGACGAGCGACAACACCTGTTCGAGATATCGATACTTTGGCTGATGCAACGATTTCGAGTATACGTACACGTTCTCGAAACGCAAACCGTTCGGACTCTCTAGCATACTTAGAAGTACGTTCGTTTTTCCGCACCCAGACGGACCGCAAATCACACCTCGTACGCTGTGCGGTAATAATGGACCGTGTCTGTTCGATCGACTCGGATCCCTATCATCCTCGAGCATTCTGTTCGCGGTCACGCGAATAACGTCCGACTGTTTCGCGAATCGCATATTATATAATCAACTATTTATATTCGTGGCACGCGTCGCGCAGGTCACTATCACAGTGATCGGTGACGCGTGCGTATGCGTTTATTATTGTAGTAGCTATCGTGACTATTCTAACGTATATGATTGTATCAACGACCGCAACGTCTCACGGACTAGGGAAGAATCAGAGAAGGAAGAAGACTGGATCAGGTCTCGTAAACGGTATCATAAACCGTCTGCCGTTCGAACTACACGTTCCAGGTTATCAGTTCTGCGGACCGGGAACGCGTTTGCTAAAGCGATTGGCTCGTGGCGACAAAGGTGTGAATCCTCTGGACGCAGCGTGCCGCGATCACGATATCGCGTACTCTAGTCGCAAGGATTTAGAGGGGCGACACGAGGCGGATCGTGCGTTAGCCGAACGAGCGCGAGAACGAGTATTCGCGAACGACGCGACCTTTGGTGAAAAAGCAGCCTCGGAAATGCAGACTAAACTCGGCATGGGTATGAGAAGGACGAAACGTAAACAGCGAAAGTCTGGAAGGAAACATCCGCAACGGCGACGACGACATCGCAATCTACGAGTGGCGAAACGCGGGGGCTTTCTTCCATTTCTTCCGTTCGTGCTACCTGCTTTATCAGCTATCGGGGCATTGGCCGGTGGAGCGGCTGGTATAACCAAAGCGGTCAACGATTCGAAGGCCTCTCGAAAACAGCTGGAAGAGACTTTGCGTCATAATAGGGCGATGGAGGGGCGAGGGATGCATCTGACACCGTACAAGCGAGGCGCGGGCTTGAACCCGAGACGCCAAGGACTGCGAACAAAGAAAAAAAAAAACGCCGATCGCATAGGCGCGTGGCGACGGTGGCAGCGATAACGCAACAACCTATGACGAACCTGCAATTAGAACGTGAATGCGCCAGCATCCCGTTCTTTCGAGGCGTGTTTATGCGCGACACGCTTCCCACGCGCGTACGAAGCAACGAATGCGGTATCGCGAATCTGGATGAGAATCGAGGCACCGGTACGCACTGGGTCGCGTACGCCAAACGCGGACCGCGAGTACAGTACTTTGATAGTTTTGGGAATCTGCGACCTCCCGCGGAATTGATCTACTATTTCGGACGCGGTACAACGATCACGTACAATCACAATCGTTTTCAACGTTTCGACGAGATGAATTGCGGTCGCTTGTGCATGCAATTTTTACAGCAAAAGTCTATGGAATTATGGCCTACATACTAATATTACTATCGGTGTGTGTGTGTGTGTGTACTAAGATTATGTTACAATGTATCCATGCGTAATGGTGATTCACACCTTCTATAATAAAGACTCATAATATCGATAAATTGCCGAGTATTCGTACGCGCGCGTCACTTCCCCTCTCTCCGTCTCGCGAGTGTAATCTATGATATGTCGTTCACGCTCACGTTAACGGGTCGCAGCAGCGCGCTCACGGTAAACTATTTTCCGCCGATAGATTTGAGTGATGGTCAATACGAATTAGGACTCGCAGACTTGGAGACGTTTCACACGATACCAAACATCGACTCGAGCAACGATAAATTCTATTTCGTCGTAAACTATAACACCGAAAACAGCACCAACGCTGACGCCGCTCACGAATACATTACGATTCCCCACGGCTCCTACGAATTAGACGCTATCGCCGAGTACCTGAAGCAACGATTACTCGATCGATATCCTCGAAGACGCGGTAACAACGAGAACGATGATGACGACAAGTACCCTCTAATGCTACGAGCTAACAACAACACCATGAAAAGTGAACTGTACTGTTCGTTCTTTGTGGACTTTACGAAACCGAACAATGTGGGTTCGTTGCTAGGATTTTCCCTGAATCGCGTCTTATTACCGAGAATCTGGCACGAATCCGACGGACCCGTAAATATTATAAACGTTAACGTGATCAGAGTAACGTGTAACGTCACTACCGGCGCGTACAGTAACGATAAACAGGTACACACGATCCATGAATTTTCGCCTCGCGTACCTCCAGGATATAAGATATCGGAAACTCCGCGACATGTCATTTACCTGCCGATCGTCGCACGAGCAATACACGATCTAACGTTGTGCATCGTTGATCAACACGATCGCCCTATAGACTTCCGTGGAGAAGAAATAACGATTCGTTTACACGTTCAACGACGTCCGCGCGATAGGTAGCGTGACCGTACGTGTATGCGCGCGTGTGTAGTATGTTAGTGTTAGATCATACGTATGAATCATCAATCGTCGCTGATACTCCTACCGTCTCTACATCGCGTCATCTACGTAACCCTTTATCTACAGACGAAAGTGTAAGAAGAATAAAGACCGGAGGAGCGATAAGAAGAGGACCGGTAAGAAGCATAAGAAAGCCGTTGACTCGTCGAAACGTACGTTACCTACGATCGTTAGGCTTCATCGTTGCATATTAGACGCGCAATCACGATGTCGATTATTTTGGACGTGGCGAATACGCCAACCTTCGACAATCGTATCACGAAGATCGAGTTACATACGTATAATCCGTACGCCAACACAACGTTCGACAATAGCGACGAGATAAGAATCCCCATACAGCAGCAAGATCTGTACACGCTTCCGTGCGAAAGTTTTCTCTACATCGAAGGTCGTGGCACGTTGACAGCGCAAGACGCGAAAGGCCCGCCAACGTCCGCGACCGCTGTTCTCGACAATAATTGCGTCGCGTTCATGTTCGATGAGATTCGATACGAATTGAACGGTGTCGAGATCGATCGTTGTCGAAATCCAGGAATCACTACCACGTTGAAAAATTTCGTTTCGTTGTCAGCCGAGAGAAGCAAAGCGCTTGCGAATGCCGGTTGGAATTATGACATCGATTACGAAGAGGATACTTTTCATTCGGGCGCTTTTAATTTCTGCGTACCCCTGAACGTGTTATTAGGATTCTGCGAGGATTACAAACACATCGTGATGAACGCGCGACACGAGCTAATTCTTATACGAGCGCGAGATGATTCGAACGCGATGCATTGCACCTCCGCCACTGCGATCCCGAAACTTGAGATACGCAAGGTGCAGTGGCGTATGCCCCACGTCGTTTTGGAGGAAGTGAATAAACTATCGATGCTTCGTATATTGGAAAGCGGACGACCGATCGCGATGAGTTTCCGATCTTGGAGCGTGCACGAGTATCCATTACTGCAAGCGACAACGAAACATACGTGGACCGTGAAAACTACGTCGCAAATCGAGAAACCACGATACGTGTTATTCGGCATGCAAACGGATCGAAAGAATCGTCCAAATAAACCCGCGTGGATATTCGACCCGAATAATCTCACAAACTTTCGACTCTACCTAAATTCCGAGACGTATCCGTACGATGACATGCAAATAGATTTTCCCAAGTATAAATTTGCGATCATGTACAATATGTACGCGAATTTCATCCGATCGTACTACGGTCACGGAGAACCGTTGCTGAGCGCGAACGAATTCCTTAAATACGCGCCTATCGTGGTCATAGATTGTTCTAGGCAAAATGAATCGTTGAAGAGCGCTACGGTGGACGTGCGAATAGATTTCGAATGTAAAGAAAATATTCCCGCTAATACTTCAGCCGTCTGTTTGTTCATACACGATCGTATAGTTGAATACAGCCCTTTAACCAACATGGTACGCAAACTAATATAGCGTGCGTACGAGTTCGATTACTACTACTACTACTAATACTAATACTAATACTACTACTACGAATACTGCTACTGTTTTAAATCGTCCAAGTCGAAGACCTCAGTTGCTGTTCCGACATCGTCGCCCGCGGTGCTATCTAAAACGTATAATGATGTTCGCCATTGTCGATCTACAAGGATTCAATATCGAACGCGAGTTCGTCGTCAAAGAGATCGCGATTCGTGCAAACATCAACAACGATAAAACACCGACGATCAGTCATTGGATCTTCGAACCGCCATACTTCTGGGAACATCTGAATTCGCGGGATCGCGATCAAGCATCCTGGCTCGCGAAGCATCATCACGGGCTTCGCTGGTCTGACGGCTATGTTCCATACTCCAAACTTCCGGGGCTCCTCGCCAGCGTACTCGCGAACATTGACTTCGTAATCGTAAAGGGTACGGAAAAGAAAACGTGGATGCTGCAACTACTACCTGACATAATCGTTGAGGATGTATATAATTTGTACGAACTGACGGGACGAAAGATCAACAACAACAACAACAACAACACTCGAACTGTCGAAGACGACGGCGGCTACGACGTTGGCGATGATTATTGCGGGATCATGCCTGACATCGTGGACCCTGACGTTCCTAACCTGAGGTCTATGTCTTCAACGAATACCCTTCGATGTGCATTTCACAAGAATTGCGGTGTTTGCGCGCTGGAGAATGTCGGGAAAATATGGAATTATATACGCAGCGTTACCTAATGTAAGTCCTACACACACGCATTGCATCTACTTTACGCGTCATATGCAGAGAAACGAATATGTAAGAATTATTTTTTTTGTTTTCTATAGCGATGAACACAACGACGGCGGTGATGCGTGCAATGACAGCGACAACTGCTTCCTTTACCCGCGAGCAAGAATATCCCTCCCATACGAACGTTATTTCCCACAAATACAGATTTTATAGTTTAAGTACGCATGGATGGATATATATGAATAAACACACACACTGCTTTTGAAAAATATATACATTTATTGAAAAATTGTTGTCCATTTATTATTAAAACATATATACATGTACTATAGTGGTACCTGGTTTACATCACGCAGCATGGATTGTAATCCTAACGCTAACAATTCACAATCAATCAAAGAATGCTGCTCAAAGGTCTCGCTTTCGGAAATTAATTTCACATAATTCGTTGGTACGGAAGCGGTACGTAACTTCCACGAAGGCAGCATATTTACTGCTTACAGAGTACATATTTTCAGTCAACCAGGTGAACATATGATTGATGCAATGTTCATACGCGAACAGTTTACGCATCGTAACTTCCGTCATGTATAAGGTAACGCGATTATCGGTGATTTTAATAAGTTGATCATCATGCATACGCGTGAATTCGAGTCGCAAATGATCAATTACGATGGGGGTTTGGGACGATGTTGCGTTGCTGCGTAATCGTTGGAGTATGTCCGCCTCGTTTTGCAGTAGGAGCTTCCACGTAGACATTGAAAAGTATACCTCGCTACCCTTGTTGTCGGCTATGGCGATCTCAACGTGGCACGAATCCATACCAATGCGTATTCCAATAGTTAGACGTTTATAAGCTGTTGAGGTTAGTGGATAATCACGCCCCAGGATCCGTACGATCGATGGTTTTGATGTTTTCAACGTTTTTGGCATTGTGGATCCTGAACTGTAAGAAACATGTACACGAAATTAATGTATTGTTCGTTGACGTTTACAGTGAAAGAAGTAAGTGAATGAAGTATGTGTAAAGTGTATATTAATGTATACATACCTCATATTGGACTGTTGATGATATTGTTGCCGTTGGCGTTTATTTGGAACCCCACCAGCGTTGTCGGATGTGCAGGATGAATCGTTTAAGCTTCGTTTGTACATTTTGATATGCAATACGTATGATTCTCATCGACGAAAAAAATGACTCCTGCGATACTTGTTAGAACTTAAGTGGTGAACTGATGCCTAAAAGACTAATCCACGTCACTTTATACTGATTCACGCACACGTACACATCAATGTGTGAAAGTATATCACATTAGTGATGGTGATGGTCAATGCGTCTATGTATACCACACAAGGGATAGAGAATACGCGGTAAATTCAAATCAAATACGATTGACTTACAGTCTCCTCCTCGATCATTAAAATACTCGGAACTCTTCCCCGAATAATTATCGCTATATGTATACATCATTGCACGTGCGCTGTATCGGTCCCACGATTGAAACATAAACACACGGGACGAAGAGTGTGCACGTAGGCGCCCGAAACGTGTTCGATCCTGTTCAGATGTAAACACACTGCATGTCGCGGTGCGCTGTATGACTTCTCAGAAATCATGTACCACCCTCTTTCTCAGAAATCATCATGGAATGCAATGTCGTGTTTATTCCATGGGCTATCGCGATGATTGATTTACAATAATTATCGCTCTATGTTTACATCATTGCACGTGCGCTGCATCGGTCCCACGATTCAAACATAAACACACGGCACGAAGCGCGTGCACGTAGGCGCCAAAAACGCGTTCGATCCTGTTCAGATATAAACACACGGCATAGCACGGTGCAATGTTTATTCCATGGGTTATCGCGATGATTGATTTATAATAATTATCGCTCTATGTTTATATCATTGCACGTGTGCTGTATCGGTCCCACGATTCAAATATTTCCTTATCTTTTCTCAGAAATCATGGTCCACCCTCTTTCTCAGAAATCATCATCGAAAACGCGATTTGAATTTCCACGAATCGGTCGCGGTCGCGCCTGCGCACCGACCCCCGTACACGTACGGAGATTGCGCGGCGGCGACCCAAGTATACCTTAGACATGCAACAGGTGACGTCAGCACGAAACGTATGAAAACCTTGGAAAATTTACCATGGCGGACCCAAAGTACCTTAAACGTACAATAGGTGGCGCCAACCCGAAATGTATGAAAAACCTGGAAAATTTACCAAGACGGGCCCAAATACCGACGCGGGCCCAAAGTACCTTAAACGTCCAGTAGGTGGCGCCAACACGAAATGCGCGCGACGCCATTTTGAAAATTTGAAAATCCTCCCCCTCCCCCGTGACGTCAACCCCCTCGCCCACGAACTCGACCGGCGCGCGCGACGCCATTTTGAAAATTTTGAAAATCCCCCTCCCCTGTGACGTCATCCCCCTCACCTACGAACTCGGTCGACGCCATCTTGGAATCCCCCTCCCCTCTGACGTCATCCCCCTCACCTACGAACTCGGTACCCCCCTCCCCGCCTCACCCCCTCGCCCATCTCGCGGAAGAGCGCGGTACCTCCCCCCGCCCCGCCTCACCCCCTCGCCTACACTTGGTCCAGAATCGGCATAGCCTAACTACTGTTGAAAGTTTACGAATAGTTTAATGTATTTATGATATGTATATCTCTCATATTCGGTATATATCGATAAATAAAAGCTGAAACTTTATAAAAGAATTATTTATTTGTTAAAATTATACATATATTATGAAAAATACAGGGGGCCAACAACTGTCATATGAATAATGTTGAATGGCAATAACCCAGTAAACAAACTGACCGCAGTATGCCAGCAGATTGATGTCAGATTCGAGCAGATTCTGACGTCAGATTCGGGTCCTACTATGTCCGCATTTGACTATGGTTCTGCGGTCAGAGCCTGACATCAGGATCTGACTGCAGATTGATGTCAGATTTCGATCAGATCTTGCTGCCGTGCCTGACCGCAGATTGAGAGCAGAAATCGAGCAGATCCTGCGCAGCGCGATCTGACGGCAGATTGGCGGCAGATACCGAACAGATCCTGACGTCAGATTCAGTGCCTACTATGTCCGCATTAAACTATGGTTCTGCGGTCAGAGCCTGACATCAGGATCTGACAGCAGACTGATGTCAGATTTCGATCAGATCTTGCTGAGTGTAGATTTAAAAACAGTGCGAAAGTCTGAAGCGTAAATAATATATAGAACACGTTTATAAGACCGACTTGAAAGATCTGATTCCTACCATATTTTATGGAAGAAAGAAAACTTGGAAAACCATGTATTTAGACGGGTATTATAACATATTTAATATTTTACTAGCAGGTTGTTAGTCAATTGAATGCCAGGGAGACTCAAAGTAATGATTTAAACTTTTAAAGACAGTTCTTCCAAATATAAAAGAATTAATGATTACTACTATTCGTTCAGTCATCTTAGGGCGGTATTATTCTCAATCGTTTTTTAGTTTTTAGCATGCGGCATCCTCTACTAGTCTAGTAGAATCGTAAAGGATGCCGGATGCTTAAGACGATCTTACAGTCTTAAGCAACGACTGATAATACCGCCCTTAGAGACGGGTATACCAAATATAGGCCGTGTTCCAATTCACGCATACTGCGCATAGACTGCATAGGATATGTCACGTACCCTATGCACTTCATGCGCATTATGCTGCATTATGCGTGAATCGGAACACGGCCATATACTCCGCAGTGAAATGCCGCCAAATTCGAGTGGTACTCGAGAGCCCTGAATGATCGAGCCCTCGGACATTTATTCCCGCCATGGTGCTATTTCGCAAGCGAGAAGCGCTCGCCCGATCGCCGCCTACCGGCGTGGCGTCATGAACTATGTCAGCAGAATCTGCCCAATTCCTGCTGCCTATCTGTCGTCAGATCGCGGTGCCCAAGATCTGCTCGATTCCTGCCATTAAATTGTATCAGCAGACTCTTCTTAGTTTCTGCCGCCATTCTGCTGTCAGATCCTGACATCAGAATCTGCTTGGTATCTGCCGCCTATTTGCCGTCAGATCGCGCTGCGCAGAGTCTGCTCGATTCCTGCCATTAAATTGGATTAGCAGATTCTCCGCAGTGTCTGCCACCAAACTGCTCGCAGGCTATGTCAACAGAATCTGCTCGATTTCTGCTGCCTATCTGCCGTCAGATCGCGCTGCGCAGGGTCTGCTCGATTCCTGCCATTAAACTGTATCAGCAGACCCTGCCGCCAATCTGCTCACAGATTAAGGCAGCACAATCTGTCGGCTCACTGTTGTCAGTCTGCTTTCATCATCGAATATAACAAATCCTGCATCAAATATGTAGTCTTTCTGCCACAAACATTTGTACTCAGGCGCTGAGCAAAATCTGCAAAATCGGACGTGGCTGACTGGGAATTGGCCGGGCGGCCAATGATTGTTTTATAACCTTAGTAACGGTAAAACAGTTATTGGCCCCCAGTATTTTTCATAATATATGTATAATTTTAACAAATAAATAATTCTTTTATAAAGTTTCAACTTTTATTTATCGATATATACCGAATATGAGAGATATACATATTATAAATACATTAAACTATTCGTAAACTTTCAACTGTACTCTTATGGTTTTTTGATTAAATGGCTGTAATTTGCAAGCTTCAAAGCCGAATCATCCTATTTGCTTTTATATATAATCACAGTATATAATGAGTGGAGAATGGAAATTAAATGAAGAAAAGAAATTTTACCAACAAAAAATGGGAAGAAAAAAGAAAGATGCTAAAAAATGCGAAATTTTGAAAAAGAAAGAAGCAGCAGAAAACGAGAAAGAAGCAAAGAAATTAGCAAAGCTGCTAAAGCAGCAAGAGAAAATCAGTAACAAGGAGAATACTATTCAAAATAAAACAGCGAAACCAATAATTATAAGCAATGAAAGATGCCCAAAGAAAGTATACCTTGTCAGAGATAAGTATTAATATAAGATGTATAAGAACAAATATATTTATTTGTATTTAATAAACACATACATATATAAGATATATCCATTTTTATTGAATAATTTTAATCCCATTTCTATCATCAAATCATATAACATTTTCTTTTAGGTTATATTATGTGTCAGGGACTCCTACCGGTACGTAAAATACCGGTATTATACCGGTATTTTTCGGTTGTACCATCGTAACCCTTATAGAAACCGAAATACAAAAATACCGGTATGAGATCATACCGGTATATGAAAATACCGGTATATTTACCTATATTTACCGGTAATATTTTCGGTTTTCTTATTCTATTACAATTTTCAAGATATTTGTAAGCAGAGATTTAAAACCGGTATTATTTGATTACTGCTATTATGTTACCAAAATTATATCTAAACCGATATAGTACCGAAATCGCTGTAATACCGAAACCAAAGGAATTACCAGCATTTTTCTGGTAATATGTATAGTGTGATCGCGAGTGAAAGAGAATAAGATGTTACAATGTTACATTCGTCGGAATGTCCATTTCAAACGCCAAGTATAGCGACGTCGTTTGATGCCGTCTTATATATCGTCTCCCTTACGTCCCTCATGTGAGAAAGGGATAGCAGAGAGGCTCAGCAATGAAGTGGAGGCGGAATATAAACAAATGAAGATTTGTTCTCGAGATCGATGACGAGAACGTGGAGCGTTAGCAGTGCCGCCAACCCAAGTTAGTGTCGAAAGATTATTTTCTTCATTAAAATATGTCCTGTCACCATTACGTTACAATTTGTCTGATTGTTTTTAATATTTTATTGTTTTATTGAAAAAGAAAAACCTGTCTTAATCTTAACCTACCATTTCTATAAGAGGAAAACCGGAAAAATACCGGTATTTATTTCGGTTTTCGGTAATATATCGGTTTCGGTATAGTGTAATACCGGTATCCAAGTTACAGTATTTCCTCGCTGTAGGCTCGCTGGTCGGGACCGGCGTTGAACCCACATCCTGAATAGCGCCCTAATTCCGAGTGTTCGTTTCTCGCTTCTTTCTGGCCGAAGGGTGGAGCGAGATGGAACGCTTTGCGTGCGCGGCGAGTGTGCGCGACGGGCGCGAACCCTCAGATGGAATCGTGCCTGCGTCAAAATTTTGCGAAACGGTTCCCGTGCTCACACGTGGGCACATGACCATTGCGCACGCCCGTCGCGCACGCAAAGGACGCAGTGTCACGGCGTCCGAAAGACGGAGCGAGACAAAACATCAACGCGTCGTTTGTCTCGTACCGCCCTTGCTCGCTTCCAGTGCCTCTCGCTCGCTCTCGTTCCATCTCGCTCTCGCCTTCGCCGGACAAGAGTGAGACAGAAGTGGTGGGGATAGCGAAAAACCCACATCGTGCACACCAAACCGAGTCTACAATGAGACAATACTGTATACCGGTATGAACTCCCTGGCCGTAATACCGGTATCCGAACCTGTTATGTGTCAAATAGCGGCCAATCACTGTCGAACCGATCGGACAACTACTGTCGTGACCATGCCAATAATTATATTTTTTCGTAGTCAACACATTTTTTGTATATTTTTATAAATTCTTGCTTTTTTTTAAATAAACCCTATTTATTTTTAGATTATTAGGAGTTTTTCTTACTTATTTAAATCGATTTCCAATGCAAATTTACTAAATTCACATTTATAATTCATTATTTATGTGACACACTTACTTAAGTGGCCAACCATTGTACTCTTTACTAGTGACTGTTTTGTTACATCTGGAAACTGTTTCCTATGTTCGGAAACAATTTGTAATATATATTGTTTTTCCTCCTCATTTTTTACCAATACCTGATTGTATTCCTGCATAAGTTTAACACCACGCTCAGCAGTGTCATTAACAACTTTTAATCCTTGAACGATGTTCAATCCGTATAGAAAATCGTTCTCATTTTCCCATACATCAGGATCCTTTTTTAAAAATTCAATGGGAATTGCGAATCGCTCGAAAAATTTTTTTGAAGCTTGAGAAATAAAATGTTCAATTCCTATTTCAATATAGTTTCCTACATCATTCGGATTAATTGTAAATTTTTTGCACGATTCGTCGACTTCAGTATTAAGCGCTTCCACCATTCGTAATTTTGTGCACTTTCCCACAGCTTTATCAAAAAATGCTAATGCTGCCGTTTCTGGTGATAAATACCATAAATGGTTGCACATTTTTTTTACAGCTATAAGGCTTATTTTTTTATCGATTTTGCGGTACGCATAGAGTTTTTGCAAAAACTCTAAATCATGTCGTGGAGCTTCCGCTGTCTTTGTAGCTCGAATCCACGGTTTTATATAAAAAGTGGCGAGAAAGACGCATATATCACGAATTCCATTTTCTTCTTCCACAGTTATTGAAAATTGATGTTTAAATAAATATATTTTCAAGCAATATAAAGCTTTTGCCATCCATCGAGCGTGGTGGAAAGCTCCTGGGGCTCGAAAGCTTATATTTTTTGGTGGAGTCCCACCGAGGAAAATAATTATTAATTGTAAAAATTCTCTGTAATCTTCTCTAGGTTGCTGCTCTCTTTGTAAAACTTCTGTTGAAAATTTGATTGTTTCTTGAATAACTGTATCTGTAATTGTTTGACGGACATATTGTGTTTCAATTCCGGATACAAAATTCAATTTGTTTATTGTTGTCCAAGCATTTTGAAAATTTTTGAACAGTGGAATATTTGGACCGGAAGACTGGTACATTTTTTCTTTGAAGACGCTTTGTAAAATGATTTCATATATATGGTGTCTGCAGGGCAAATATAGAATTTCCCTTTCCAATTTTTGTTCAAGAAGAACGCAGGCTCCTTGGTAGCGTCCAGTATTTGAGGCGGTAGTATCACAACAAAGTGCTTGCACTTTGTTGGATAATCCCCATTCTTTTAACAAATCATATACCGCAGAAGCTTGGTTGTCTCCACTGCTAGATGCAATCGTTGGAATACCTAGTAATTTTTCCACACCTTTGGAACTGATTAACACTGGTAGTCTTTCGATCTTTCCTGTCCCCTCTAAAACTGGTAAAAGTTTTCCATTCCAATGGACTGTAATTGCATTGAGCTCACAATCATTAAATTTCTCGCGTAATTTATTTGCAAGTTCTGCACGGTGTTTAGTTCTCTGGCGGCGAATAGATGATCGATTTATTATTAGATCGTCTATATTATGCCCGAGAGCTTGTGCAATTGTTGAGATGATACCAATACTATCGCGATCACTCACTTTGCATCTGTCGAGCATGGCAACCAGATTTGGCGTTATAAATTGTTTTTGAGCACGCCTTCTTTTGGAGTTACTCGGACCAGGTAAATCCACCGGATCTTCAATTCCAACATTTTCAATGCCATGGAACTGACTTTGATATTCAATGGAGGATGATGACGATGATGATGATTGAAATTCTACTGTTCTGACTTGTTTAAAGAAATAAAAATGTTAATAGAAATAGTAAAAGTAATATAAAAATAATATAATTCAAAAATTAAATATGATGTACGAAATATGTACCTTCAGCAATACTCCTTTCATATTGCATTTGTCTGGATTCTTGTTGCTCTTTTCGTATTGCTTGTTTCTTTTCTTGCTCGAATACCACGCGATCTGTCCCAATCATTGACCCAGGTCGTCCCTTCTTTCTTTGGTTTTCCAAAAATAATTTGTCTTCTTCGATTTGTATTAATTGTAATGCATCAGCGTGTGCAATATCGAAGAGGTCATCCATTTTATCGAGAAAATCTTGCTCTCGTTTTTTTTGAAGTTCACTTCGGCGTGTAGAATTTCGTTGTACCGCCCTCCAATCATCGTATAGCGATTCTAATTTTGTAATGCTATGCTGCGTTTTCTTTGTAGGGATCCGTGCATTTTCCCACATGACCTCAACTTCCTTCAAAACTAAAGAAGCACTCGCACGAAGTTTTAGTTGCACCTTACGCATGTTATAAAACAAAACACGGAGCACTTGTACATTAGATGGCAACTTGGCACCAATTATTTGACTTTCGTCATGATCCAATAGAAACAATTTTTCGCTTCTAGTTTGCATTTTTGATTCGAATTTTCGAATTTACTTCGCTGCACAGTCAGGATATAGACACTATTGTAAGAGATTTGAAAAGTATAACAGAATGTAAAGCGTTGTAAAGCGAATGTATATCGTTTTGTATCGCAGTATTTCACGAAAAAGCAACGATGCGTCGTCGACAATGATACATTCAACAATGCCCCTCGGCAACGCAGTCGCTTCGAGCCTCCCTTGTTTAGGCCCAGTCGCAGTCCCCGGAAGGGTTTATGACACCCCCAATTGCCGCTTACACTTTCTCTTTTCCAAGACCCTCTACGACAGGGGTGTCGAACTTCCCCACTTCGAGAGCCGCACGAGTCAGGCCCCCGGTCAGCCGGTTCCCCCACTTATTTTTCTCCAGGCGTTGCACGACACACGGCAGGGAGAGAGTGCGGCACCCGGAGGAGAAATTCAGCAGAAGTAGGTGTGGAGGGGGCCGTTCTCCTACGGCTCTACGGAACAGGCGAAGAGGAGAAGAGCCACTGCGGCTCGCGAGCCGCTAGTTTGACACCCCTGCTCTACGACGACGGCTAAATGACCGCTTGGAAATACATCGAAAGACAGTCGAAATTCCATATTCCTTACACTATGAAATTCAGTTTTTTATTCCAAAGCCCTGGCCCCTCCTAAACCTACGGTTCTGGATCTTCTGTTCAGAGCAAGTCGAAACCTAACGGATTCTTAGAGGTTCGAACTACCTACCTGATATAAATATAACGGCATTTTCAAAATTGTCATGCCCATTTACACAATCTACTCCGCGCGTATAAATTAATTATAATATTAAATAATTAAAAAACAATGTAATCTTGATAAACATATTAGTTACCCCATTAAAATTTTTAAATCTGTTATTTATAAAGATATAAAAAAATTTCTTAGACAAAAGTTGTACTGTTTGGCAAGATAAAAAGAATGCCAAATAAATTTTTTTTTTCTGAAAATCAATTTTTGAGATTTCAAGGTCATGATGTTTTTTTTCAAGTGATCTTATACTTTGTTTCTATATTGTTATAGAGCGTAAAAAGGCAAATTCAACGATATATAAAAATGTATATCAACGATATACTACAATGGAGAAAAACGAGTTCCAAAAATAAAAAAACTTCAACTGCGATGAGGCACGTCTTCCCGTTGTCCGATCGATTTCAAATTTTATACACATTATTTTTTCACCCAATGGCACAATCCTGGGGGGTGTCCCGAAAAAAATTTGAAAGTCGAAAAATAAGGTCCACCCTAGTGTGTAAGCGTTAACATATTAAGCAGGTTTCAGGATAAAGCAGGAGCAAACTTGTTAAAAGCGCTAAAAAGAGTGTTAAGATATGTTAAAGGAACACTAGGTAATAAATTAGTCCTTAAGGTAAATAGTAACAATGGTTTATGCGCGTACGTTGATTCTGACTGGGGTGGAGATGTTCAGGATAGAAAATCAACAACTGGTTATATATTCAAATTGTGTGATTGTTCGATAGCTTGGGCAAGTCAGAAACAGCAATGTGTAGCAATATCATCTACGGAGTCAGAATATAGAGCGTTAAGTATAGCGGTAACCGAAGCTGGCTGGATGAAAAGAATTCTAAAGGAGTTTAACGTTTTCGACAAAGATAATCCGGTGTTGATACATGAAGATAATCAGTCTGCTATCAGAATAGCGTATAATCCTGAAAATAGTAAGCGATTGAGACACGTTGATATAAGATTACAGTTCATAACGGAGGAAATAGATAAGGGTGTGGTGAGTGTGGTGCATATTGGTACCGAGGACCAAGTCGCAGATATATTCACCAAGCCACTGGCAAGAGCCAAATTCGAGAAGTTTAGGGGGAGCTTAGGCCTATCTGCCAATTAAGATTTGCGTCGAGTTGACTGTTAATAATTAGATTAAGTTAGACGTGAAGGCTTAAGTTCTTTTTTTTCTTTTTTTTGAAGTTCCTGTTTGATTTCTTTTATTTCGTATGATAAGTAAAATAATTTTATTGAGGGGGCGTGTGAAGAAAACCAATAAGATTATTTTTTGTACGTTGGCAATGGTTTGGAGTTGGCAACCTTTAAGACTGCTTGCTGGTTGAACAAAGGAAGCCGTCCCGCGCTTAAGTTCGTTGTAGAGTAGGAGCCATGTGCTCGTGCGTTTCTTTTGTAACCTAAAGAGTTCCTAAGTTTTTACTTTTTCTTGTATTCCTTGCCAAATAAATAAGTATTTCACATTAGTCTGACAACGAAAACCATTCCTTTTACATCATAACTTCAGTGATCGGACGAGAACTTGTGTTTTTTCTAGCACAGAATGATCGTTGGTAAACATTTGGCTCTTATTAATACTTCTTGTGTAAAAATCTTCATACTATTATATTCTAAGAACTTATCATATAACGTTTAAGTCGAATAGAGTCGTTGTTCTGTGGTATAAGTACCTGTTTAAATTACAAATGATATCAATATTAAATAACTTACCTAACGCAATTCTTTTTACCTGTTGTATTTAATTTTTATACATTTTCTGTGTACTTTACTGACATGGTAGTAGAATTGGACAGAGTTTAAATGTATTCTACAGGAATTAAAGGTTAATGTTATGAATTTATTATATAAATTAACTTATTTTCACAATTATATAATAAATTAACTTATTTTCACAATTTAACCTTTAATTCCTGTAGAATACATTTAAACTGTGTCCAATTCTACTACCACGTCAGTAAACTACACAGAAAATGTAAAATTGTAGTTTAAACAGGTACTTATGCCACAGAACAACGACTCTTTTCGACTTAAACATTATATAATAAGTTCTTAGAATATAATAGTATGAAGATTTTTACACAAGAAGTATTAATAAGAGCCAAATTTTTACCAACGATCATTTCGTGTGAGAAAAAACACAAGTTCTCGTCCGATCACTGAAGTTAAAGCGGTATTGGGCGCGGTTAGTACTTGGATGGGTGACCGCTTGGGAATACCAACGTTTGTATTTGTTGGTTTTTTTTTCTTACCACACATTAGTTTGCTAATTCTGACCCTCAGATGGCGTTGTTACCAGTGCCAAGCAGACGGCAGAATCTGCTGTCCATCTGCTGCCGATCTGACATCAGGATCTGCTGTCAATCTGCTGCCAATCTGACGTCAGGCCCTGATGTCAGGCTCTGTACCTCAGACCGCAGCCTAATGCGGACACAGATGACTACGGATCTGACGTCAGGCTCTGCGCTCTCACGGCAGACCCTGTTGCTAATCTGACGTCAGATTGCAGACATCTGGTTATCAGGGTATATACCTATGCAGTAATAACAGACAATGCCTCAAATATTATGTCCATGGGAAAAACAATCAATGTATAGCACATGACTTAAGTACAGTATTGTCTCATTGTGGACTTGGTTTGGTGTACACGATGTGGGTTTTTCGCTATCCCCACCAGTTCTGTCTCACTCTTGTCCGGCGAAGGCGAGAGCGAGATGGAACGAGAGCGAGCGAGAGGCACTGGAAGCGAGCAAGGGCGGTACGAGACAAACGACGCGTTGATGTTTTGTCTCGCTCCGTCTTTCGGACGCCGTCACACTGCGTCCTTTGCGTGCGCGACGGGCGTGCGCAATGGTCACGAGCCCACCTGTGAGCACGGGAACCGTTTCGCAAAATTTTGACGCAGGCACGATTCCATCTGAGGGTTCGCGCCCGTCGCGCACACTCGCCGCGCACGCAAAGCGTTCCATCTCGCTCCACCCTTCGGCCAGAAAGAAGCGAGAAACGAACACTCGGAATTAGGGCTCTGTTCAGGATGTGGGTTCAACGCCGGTCCCGACCAGCGAGCCCACAGCGAGGAAATACTGTATAGTTATGCAAAAATAAGTTAAATTCATTTTATTAATAAATCAAAATCTAATGATTTAAAAATTGATATAAAAACTAAAAACCGTCATTGAAGTACATTGAAGTATTAAGGGTTTATTAAGGAAAAGTATGCGTATACATTATAAAAGTACAAACTTTATTTTATTATTTTATTAATTGCAACATTTGGTACGTAAGTAATATATATTAGTCATATAAACTAGGCAGAACAGCTAGTATCACAGTGGTTATGAGTAAAAATTGACTGACATTAGCTAGGTTACGTTGACTAGCAACCTGAACGTAGATGCTTTTTGATCTTTTCGTGCTGCGTGAATTGGCGGTACATTTCCTCACCCTTTCATGCTCCCCTCTTGCCCACACTTGACGATGGAGAAAAATCTTTTAACGTAAAATTCGCCAAATTGGAACTTTGCATTGAAATATCTCAGCTTATAAGGCACGTAGGAACAAAACGAAGACACTTTTCTTATGTAAATCAAACCCAAGCTATCCATTAAGACCATTCAAAATCTAATTGGATCAGCCGTTATTGAGATTCGGAAATCTCAGGGTTCTTGAAAGCGAGTCGTCGCGTAATAATAGCCACTCCGTGTGTTCGGGATTATACTAGCCCGATGGGGATTACCCAGAATAATTGACGGACCGGCAGGATGAAACGTGAAATCATTCCACGTGCACGTGCATTAAGAGGTTATGAAAGGTGCGAGTAAAAATATCACTATTAGAAAAAAACAATGATGGTGTTTATTTTAGCACGGGCTCACTTCCGCATCAGTTAGACCCGTCACATCGATCTACACAGCGTTGATATTCAAGAGGTTGATATCCGAATCACACAGCGTCCGATCCTCGCGCTATCGCTCGACACAAGACCGAGCTCACCCAACCAGCTCGCCGCAGTTCGAGAGCCCGACCACAGGGGTCGATCCCCGGTCGGTCCGGCGCGCGATTTAAAAGAGCTGACGCGTGAACATACCGCCCGCCTCGTATCGACGGGGGTCGTACGACAGATCCCAAACTAGACGCGCGTGAGGTAGCAACGTGGAAATCTTACAATAATATTAATTCCCAGTGCTGAGCACATACAAGGTACGCGTTTTTTTTTTTTTTACAATGGTAGAACCTTAACCTAGGTGTCTTAAGTTTACATCGGGCGCTCGCATACGCCAGTCGATTCTTACTTCTTCCTGGAGCCGCCCGCCATGAAGCAACCGCGGCACGCCTCAGCGCTTCGTACAGGATTCAGCGTAAGACCGAGCCCTCTGAGACTAAGGCGTAATCATGTGGTGCTTGAGGCGGCGGCTCGAACAGGGAGCGTACAAAGTTTAGTGATCGGGCGCTTAAATACCGAGTCAGCCGTTTTGACGGTGACGACGCGGATGCGATTGTCAGGGCCTGGATGACAGGCAACAACTCTTGCCATCTGCCATTTTGACGGCGGCATATTGTCGTTGCGCAGAAGAACCAGATCATCGACGCGGACGTCTGGCTTGACAGATGACCATTTGTTGCGCTGCTGTAAGGAGTTTAGATAGTCACTTGACCATTGACGCCAGAACTGTTCGTACATTCGTCGTATGAGTTGGTACCGAGAAAGTCTGTTCTCAGCCATATCGAGAGTCGAAGGCTCGGGTATGCTGCAAAGAGGGGAGCCAATCAGAAAGTGACCCGGCGTTAGGGCGGCAGAATCGCCAGGATCGTTGGTCATTGGCGCAATCGGCCTGGAGTTGAGACAGGCTTCAATTTGATAAAGCAGAGTAGTTAATTCCTCGAAAGTGAGAGTATGAGCTCCCACGATGCGCCTCAGGTGATGCTTTACGCCTTTGACGCCCGACTCCCACAGTCCCCCAAAGTGCGGCGCGAGAGGGGGAAGAAATTTCCATATGATTCCGTCGGACGAAAGTTGATTGGCGAGATCGTGATCGCGGGTGAGTCGCTGGAACGCTTGTCTTATTTCGCGCTCCGCGCCCTGAAACGTCGTTCCGTTATCGCTGTACATATGCGAGGGAAGCCCGCGTCGTGCTACAAATCGCCGAAGCGCGGCCATGAATGCACTCGACGTATAATCACTAACGAGCTCGAGATGGATCGCGCGAGTCGCGAAGCAGACAAAAACTGCAATGTAGGCCTTGTGGGACTTGTGCCCTCGTCCTTTGGTCGTACGTACCTGGACTGGCCCGGCATAGTCGACGCCGCAATGGGAGAAGGGGCGAGACGGAGTTGTTCGACTCTTCGGGAGATCCGCCATGAGTTGTGTGGGAACGACCGCGCGTTCTCGCACGCAAGGAACGCACCGATGGATGTGACTCTTAACAAGATCTCGTGCGCCCACGATCCAGTAATTCTGACGGACTACCCTCAAAGTCAGCTGTGGGCCGCCATGAAGTGCCCGAATGTGTGCTTGCGCGACGATGAGCTCGCTAACTCTGTGACGCGGTAAAATTACCGGATGCTTTTCATCGAACGGAAGGGACGAGTTTTTTAAACGACCACCGACGCGCATTATTCCGTCCTTGTCGAAGAACGGATTCAGTTTCGCAAGAGCGTTGCCAGGGAGCCGCCGATGGCGTTGAATCGCATCCATTTCTCTGGAGAACGCCTCAGTCTGCGCAAAGCGTATCCAGAACAGTCGCGCGTGTGATATCTCGGTAGCTATGAGAGCAATCGAGGTATACCGAACGGTTCGCGTTCTAATCGCGTCGACAAATCGCCGGCAATAAGCAGTGACCCGCAAGAGACGCGGCCACGACGAGATTGCGAGATGCAAATCCCAGCCTGGCTCCTCCCGACTCGCGACGTGCGCTGTGGCTTGAGTTCGCTGTTCAAGATCGACCTCGGACGCGATTGTACTCGTGAGCAATGGCCAGGAGGCCGAATGTTGCGCGAGCCACTCCGGACCCCTCCACCATAGATCGTGACTCAGAAGATCCCCGACCGGAAGCCCTCGCGAGGCGCAATCGGCAGGGTTACTGGAGGTGGGCACGTGTCGCCAGGAGGCCTGAGGCAGCTGACTCAGGACCTCCGTCACGCGATTCGCGACGAATGTCTTCCAGTGAGATGGATGTCTACTCAGCCACGCCAGCACGACCGTGGAGTCCGTCCAACCATATACCGGTGCATGGGCCATGTCTAAAGTCTCGCGAATGAAGGCTATTAGTTTCGATAGCAGTACTACGGCGCATAATTCCAGACGCGGAATGCTGACCTCCTTTATAGGTGAGACCTTGGTTTTTGCCATGAGAAGCTTTACTTTAGCTGTTAGCGGGGAATCTAGGATGCGGAGATATACCACCGCTGCGTATGCGCGCTGGGAGGCGTCCGCAAAACCGTGGATCTCAACGGCAAGTGATTCGCTGTTGTATCCAGTCCATCGAGAGACGCGCAATTCGCTAACGGACGCTAATTGTTGGCAGTATTCAAGCCACCGTTGCTGGAGTTCAGCTGGGAGTTCGGTGTCCCAGTCTGAACCTCGTATCCAAAGTTCTTGGAGTAGTATTTTTGCGCTAACAACGACGGGTGCTAACCACCCCAAAGGGTCGAATAATCGTGCTATTACAGAGAGTATTTCACGCTTGGTTGCGGTGGTCGGACGCTCGAGTTTTGCCTGGAATCGGAAACAATCGGACTCCGGAATCCAGATCAGACCCAGCACCTTCACGTGGTGGTTCTCCTCCAGGGCGTGCTCGATCCCAGACTCGCGATCAGCCGGTGGGATTCCCTGAAGCAGGTCGGGATCGCTTGTTGCCCACTTTCGCAAGTGGAATCCGCCGCTCGCCAGCAGTTGTATGAGTTGATCTCGTGTTTGAAGAGCTGCTTCCGGAGTTTCGGCGCCAAAAATCACATCGTCGACGTAGCAATCGCGACTGAGTACGGAGGCTCCCAAGGGAAAGCGATCGCCCTCATCCAGCGCCAACTGCTTCATAACTCGAAGAGCCTGATATGGAGCGGAGGCCGTGCCGTAGGTCACAGTCATGAGCTGGAAAGCGTCGACCGGGTCACGGCTGTGCTTTCGCCAGAGTATACACTGATGGTGTGCATCGCGAGGATCAATCCGAATTTGACGATACATTTGTTGCACGTCAGCGGTGAATGCGTACTGGAGCATACGCCAGCGCAAAATGATCGACGGTAAGTCGTTCTGCAGTTTCGGACCTATATGCAGATGATCGTTGAGAGAGGTGCCATCGGAGGTCGGACTCGACGCGTTGAAGACCACTCGCACGCGAGTTGTCGAGCTGCTTGCGCGCACAACCGGCAGATGTGGGATGTAGACCGTGTCGCCGTGTTGTGCTGCTTCCATCGGCTGAATGGGCTTCATGTGCCCTGAGTCGAGATACTCCTGGAGGAAGGCGTGATACTCACCGTGCAGCCCCCGATCACGATCCAGTCGGCGCTCCAACTTCGTGAGCATAGTAGTGGCCCTTGCGAGCGAGCCGCCAATCCTGATGGGGGGACCATCTTTAAATGGAAGGCGGACGGTATACCGACCGTCATTGCCGCGTGAATGCGTGTCTCTGAAATGACGTTCGCATTGTTCTTCAGCCTCGGTGAGATGTACCTGGCGTGGGAGTTCTTCCAGCTCCCAGAATCTGCGCAAGGCCTGGTCGAGATCGTCGAGGATCGTGCAGCGATGCACCGCCAGCGTGGAAGAAGTTTGGTTCTCCGTTGTGGCTGTTGGACCGGAGATTACCCAGCCGAAAATGGTCTCCTGCGCGAGTGGCGCGCCGAGATCGCCACGCTGCAATCCACCTTTGAGAACTGATCCGTACAGATCAGCGCCAAGAAGTAGCCCGATTGGAGCAGAGCTAGCAGGATTTGGGTCTGCAAGCTCCAGGTTTTGGAAATGTGTCAATGAACGATCCCGCGGACACTGTCGAGGCCGGTAAGACGTCAACTTCGGAAGAATAAGTCCCTTGAATTGAATTCTTGGACCCCTGCCGTGGCACGGCTCCATGGACAGCGATGCGGTGGAGGTGACGACTCCAAGTGGCTGTCCACCGATGCCCGAGATGGAAGCTTGAATTTTTTGACGTGTGGCGCGAAGCGATTGAACGACAGCCTCCGTTACGAAAGTGCGCTCAGATCCTTGGTCCAGGAGTGCTCGCACGCGGAGATTGTTGCCCTTGGGGCCCTGTAGCAGAACCCAGGCGGTTGCGAGTAGAATAGAGTCGCTTCGCAAGAGCGTACTGCTCGCTTGATGCGTCGCTAAGTTGGTGGTGAGCGATTCGTTGTCTGTTGTCTGCGGTGCGGACGTTGAAGGTGTTGCTGAACCGTCGCGCGACTGACTTTGGGCATTAGAGTCTCCGTGAATGAGAGTGTGATGCTTTCGACGGCAGATCGCGCAGGAGTATTTGCTCGGGCACTTTTTTGGACTGTGTCCTGGATGTAGACAATTAAAGCAGCACCGATGCTCGCGAGCAATACTTTGCCGTTGCTCGACGCTTAGGGCCTTAAACTGCTGACATTGATATAGTGCATGAGCTTCGCTGCAGAGCAGACACTTTCGCGGCGCGTTTGTCGATGCGTGAGCTTGGACGGTCGATTTATTGCGCGGATTCGTATTACCCGGAGCGGGCCGCTTTTTTATGGGCTGAATGGAGTCGAGAACGCGGATCCGAGTATCCAAAAATGTCATCAATGTTTTTAGGGCAGGACTGTCTGTATCGGCGCCCAGCGCGGTCTCCCACTCCTTGCGTGTGGAAGAGTCGAATTTGTGCACTAGCAGGTACACGAGGAGATCATCCCATGTGTCGACCGGACGACCCATACTCTTGAGCGCGGTTAGTGCCTCCGTTGTCGTATCGCGAATGATTTTGAGGTCCTTACTGGACTCAGTCGTCATATTTGATAACGCGACGATGGAATGTACGTGCGATGTTATGATAACGCGTCGATTTTCATAACGCGTCTTCAGGGTCTCCCAGGCCGAGGCGTAGTTCTGCTCTGTTACCGCGAGGTTTTTGAGTAGAGCGCCTGCTTCTCCCGTGAGACTCGTCTTTAGATAATGCATGCGTTGCACCTGTGAGAGAGTCCGGTTATCGACCACGATTGATTCGAATAGGTCACGAAAGCTTTGCCACTCGGTATAATCCCCGGAAAATTTTGGCAACTCTATCCGCGGGAGTGTTAGTGAGTTCGCGGATTCGCCCGCCGCAGAAGTCGCAGCCGCGCCGGCGGAACCGACACATCGCGCCTGATATTAATGTAGATAATCAGACATTGCTAAATACTGTTCCTCCGCTGTCCCGAACTGCGCGGCGGTGAAGTATTCCACTCTGGTTCGATCCTCGGCGGTCGCCAGCTTCTCGATCCCCAGGTGGGCAGCACGGCATCGCTCCCAGTAGGTCGCCAGGAGTTCGAGTCGACTGCGAACGACAGCTCCAGTGATGTTTGCTTTGCCCAGTTTTTTGAAGTTCTCCATAAAACGGGCCAGAGAATGGAGGTTGGCCTTCTGTTCAAGAAGCAAGTCCTCCATGGTAATTGCACTCGCGAGCACCTGTCCGCGCAACCGTCACGTCTGACCGGCGCGATGTCGCAGTGTTAATTGTCACTTGGTCTCGAATAATCGGCACGGACGCGACGCGATCGGCCGACAGCAAGTGTCCGCGGCTGAGCGCTAGAGGGCGCGACGTCGGGGTACCCGAGCACGTTCACGTCCCCGCACAAGATGGCGGACTTGTTCGCGTGAGATTATCACATTCGCAAGATCCCGAGCACTACCGAGCCTTTAAATGAGACGCTCGAAGATATGCACTTTCCCGATTTTCACAAAATCCCGGGTTCACTGTTTGATGCGCGAGTTTATGGAGCACATGAATTTAGACGAGGGTATCGTCGCGAAATGCACATGTCACGTGTTATTTTTATGCGATTCACACAACTCACTATGTCCTGATCGATCCGGCTCGAAGGACCATTTGTTCGGGATTATACTAGCCCGATGGGGATTACCCAGAATAATTGACGGACCGGCAGGATGAAACGTGAAATCATTCCACGTGCACGTGCATTAAGAGGTTATGAAAGGTGCGAGTAAAAATATCACTATTAGAAAAAAACAATGATGGTGTTTATTTTAGCACGGGCTCACTTCCGCATCAGTTAGACCCGTCATATCGATCTACACAGCGTTGATATTCAAGAGGTTGATATCCGAATCACACAGCGTCCGATCCTCGCGCTATCGCTCGACACAAGACCGAGCTCACCCAACCAGCTCGCCGCAGTTCGAGAGCCCGACCACAGGGGTCGATCCCCGGTCGGTCCGGCGCGCGATTTAAAAGAGCTGACGCGTGAACACCGTGTCTCTTGATGAATTTATTGGGAAGGACGCGGAACATTTAACTTTATTAATCTTTGGTAAATTTATACATTTTGAAACGAAAACAACCATCAGTTATTAGTATTATTATTTTTATAATAATGAGTGGACAACCCCGACGGAATCGGCCAAGGGCCCTCTCCTCTAGGCCCACCTGTGTCCCATCATAAGCAGATGACAAATAGTATAAGCAGACTTTTTTTTAGGAAGCTAAAACCCCATAAACAATTTTGAGGAATTATAATATTTTTATTTTTCCTTCGTTACTATAACGTTATTTTTCTAAATTATGTAAGCATTTTAAATAATTGTAAATAGGATAGTTAACTAAGCTAAGTTAGATGAATGTGGATATAGGTATGTGTATGACGAATGTGTATATAAGACTGGTAGGGGGGTAAAGTAAGATAGATAAGACTACTTAGCAAATAAGGATAAAATGTATGAATGATACAATGTTATCCCGTAAAAGGAAGCAAAGAATAAAATTACTACTATTGCTATTAATGAGCATTATGATTCAACATTTAAATATTTTAAATATAGTAGGTCCCTAAATTTAAATAGAATTTATACTTTTCGTTGCAAAATTCATAGAACCAATGATTAATAAAATTCTAAATTTATGTTTGGAAAACAAATAATTGTAAAGGCCTATATGGAAAGAATTTCACGATAAACTGTGAACAAATATCCCCCAAAAAACTTTAAAAAAGTAAAAAAAATACGCCAAGTACATGAAATCAAGTAAATCACAAAATAAAGAAAATAATACTAGTACATACAAAGTAAAAAAAGATGTGAAATCAGAATGAGCTGCAAGTACATAATGGTGCTTTCCCACAGCGTGCAAAGGCGACACTGTGTAACACAATAAAAGACAAAAAAAAGATGTCCGCGGCCTGGAAGTCAAATACTTGGCGTGATATTTTTTTTTATTGAAATAAAAATTTGTGTGCAAAATTTTTACTTCAAATAATTTTTTGCCCATCTCTGCACTAGAACCATGCGCCGTCCCGGCGTTCGGAGAGCTACCAGCGACCGCTGGACAGCAGCAATCCCCGAGCTTCGAAAATTTTGGGATGGTCTCTTTCAAATTCATGTGGCAAAAAGCTATTGGGAATTTCCCGGCCCAGGTAAGCGAGCCGCGCGCTCCGCTTTTATGATCGATTTACCACTCGCAACCCCAGATTACTATAATGAGGTTTGAAAACATTGTCGACTGGTCTCGTACCCGTTGTTACGATGTAGAGAAGGCACTCGTGCTTTCTCAGTAACTTTAGAGTTTATTAGGAATAGACTTTTAATACAAGAATGAAAACCGTGCTTAAGGTTACGCGTTAACAAGTGTTTGAGTCGAAGGTTCGTACTGGAGTCTCTGGCGTCGGTAGAGTTCCAGGGGTTTTATCAGGATTCTTTTAATTTTGCATTGATGCCCAATGAAGTTCATGGTATTACCATGCGCCGAATCACGACTCTGCTGAAAGGATATTCTTCCCTGCACCGAGGATTCGTATTTGTTAATGGTCCCAAACTCCTGTTCCCATACAGCACACTCCATTGCCCGAGGCTTGCAGGAAGGTTCCATGGGGGTTGCCGTGGAATGTTCCAAAAAGGCGGACATAGGAACCTTCCTTCAACATTCCAGCCATGTGGCGGTGGAACATTGCCACTTGGAACCTTCCTGCCAGCCTCATGGAACGTTCCGGCCATTCTCTGGCAATGGTCACGGAACGTTCCGGCCATTCTCTGGCAATGGTCACGGAGCGTTCCGGACATTCTCTGGCAATGCTCACGGAGCGCTCAGGACATTCTCTGGCAATGGTCACGGAGCGTTCCGGCCATTCTCTGGCAATGCTCACGGAGCGCTCAGGCCATTCTCTGGCAATGCTCACGGAGCGCTCAGGCCATTCTCTGGCAATGCTCACGGAACCTTCCGGACATTTTACAACAAAGGTTCCAGAATCGATTCTTGCATCGACTTTTCCCTAATTGATATATATCAATAATAATTATTGTTCGCAGATTTTACAGTAATGGTCTCGTAACTTTTCGAAAATTTTACAACAATGATGTTTCGGCAAAATTTGTGTGATATTACAGATAGGATAAAAAATGTAAGGGAATTAATTAAATTACAATAAATACTGACAATTAAATATTCATATATTTTTTATATACAAGACGACAACAAGAACAATAATAATAACAATAAAAATAATAATAATGGCTCTGATGGAACTTCCCAAGCCCACGTGGTGAAACTCCAGGCGTTGTGTGACGTCACGTGACAGGTTGCAAAGCCAAAGGCACGTAAGAAAGCACAAGCGTAAATAGTTAGAACGTGATTATTTATTAATTGCTTTTAAGTAATAAAAATGGTTAGAACGTGTGTGTTTTGTGGTGCAGAAGACCTGAGTGAATTGGATGAAGGTTTGACATATCACGAGTAAGTACAACCCATGTATATACTATTTGTAGGTTAAGTCGAACTTATGTTTTCATTCACGCTACACAAGGACGGGATAAAAACAGATCTTTCGCAGATAATAGATATGAATTATTCCAATTAAGGATCTTATTTTTTAGTTAAAGTAACTAATATAACATATTTGATGTTTATTAACCAACTGCAATAGTTTAATTACTTAAAATACATATATTTCTTTGCTTTCTGTGCTACAAGCTTTTATTTTTCACACAGTTTCCTTGTAAATATGCATACACTGTATAACTTTCATTTCACTTTCCGTTCAATTATTTAAAGTTGTGGTGATTGTTATTTTTTCATTGCTTCGCTTCAATGCACCCCTGTGATTGGCGTTACATGAATGTTGTTTTCAATAAAGCCATTGTTCATGACTAAAATAATTTATAAATGACCTTTTATAGATTCATTTACTGAAGAGGAGCTGTGGAAGCAATGCTACGATAATGGCGTTGATGATATTACATAAATTAATAGAGGATTCTGTGGCAGAAAAATATAGTTGGTATGGAAAATAGCAAAAACAATCATTCAGTACCTTCAAACATACAGTAAAGTTAGCAATGAGTAAGTCAATTTATTATTTATCACATTTTAGCACTTAAAATTGTAAAATAAATGCATGTATTATTCCAGGTTCATTACATGCTGCATGCAGTACATTTTTAGTAAAGAGGGCAGAAGTTCCACCAGAGTCAATATATTATTATTTTCATAATTTTTTTTATTGTTATTATTATTGTTGTTGTTGCTATTATCGACTTGTACAAAAAAATATATGAATATTGCCAATAATTATTGTTATTTAATCAATTTCCCTTACATTTCCTCTCCTTTCTGTTATATCACACAAATTTTGCCGAAACAACATCGTTGTAAAATCTGCGAACAGTTCCGTGAGCATTGCCAGAGAATGGCCTGAGCGCTCCGTGAGCATTGCCAGAGAATGGCCTGAGCGCTCCGGGAGCATTGCCAGAGAATGGCCGGAACGTTCCGTGGAATATTCCAAAAGGGCGGACATAGGATTCCCCATGGTACGTTCCATCAATGTAGCAGGAAGGTTCCGGTGCATTACCGGAACCTTCCTGCTACATTGATGGAACCTTCCGGCCATGGGAGTGTGCTGTATGGGTTGTAGCATCTTACACAAGGATCCAAGCGTTGATGGGTAACTCCAGTCGATGGCTCGGCGAGCATCGCCTACCACTTTTTGCGTGAGAATGTATCGAACGTATATATCCTCGGGTGGAGAGGTACTCTCGAAGATATTTTGAATCTCGTGAGTGAAGGTTTCCACTGTGATATTCTTTCCGTCGAATGGCGTCACAAATTCTAAACTTTGTCGGATATTTCTAACTTCATCTGCAGTATTCCTTGCGGCGCTGTTTGATTTTTTGGAAGTTCTTGCTTCAAAGACAATTCCCGGGACGAACACAGCACTTGCACCCGGTTGATTATGCTCAAGTTCGTTATGGGATTCATCGATCAAAACATTAGGTCTTGCCTCACGATATCCACTGAATAACGGCATTCTGATATAATTTGTGTCAGTTACTTACAAGGGTAACTAGAAGATGTACTGGCATGAAGTCCTCGGAGTCGATGCTTTATGTCTTCTATCGATCACCTTGATGATCTTGGCGTGTTCCAGATGCACGGATCCTCGGATCGAATTTCTTCTTGTGGACCGTCTCGACGATCGTAGTCTATCCCACCGCTGCCACCAAAAATTGTTGTTACGATGTAGAGAAGGCACTCGTGCTTTCTCAGTAACTTTAGAGTTTATTAGGAATAGACTTTTAATACAAGAATGAAAACCGTGCTTAAGGTTACGCGTTAACAAGTGTTTGAGTCGAAGGTTCGTACTGGAGTCTCTGGCGTCGGTAGAGTTCCAGGGGTTTTATACTCCTTGAGGGCGTGACGCTTTCCTCGGTTTTTGGCGGGAAAGTCTGGCGGGAAAATCAGGCGGGAAAGTCGGGTAGGAAGATTTGGCGGGAAGATTCTCTTAGGAGATCTACCGCTAAGATCTATTGCGAAGGTCCGGAGAGATCTAACGCTAGGATCTATCGGTAACGGTGTATCTGGGGACCTAACGAGAAGTTATGTGATGGTCCTTTGTCACGGGTTTGGGATGATCCTTGTCTTTTGGCGCCTGCCTGGCGCATAGCGTAACACCGTCTCAATTTCAAAACTTTTAGCTACGATAGGGTTGACCGCGGCGCTATACCCCTGTACGGAGAGATTTTTCGCCACCTGCGTGTAAAAGTTACAATAATGACGCATCGTTGCATAAAATGGAAAATTATAATTAACACAGACTTCAAAAAAATAAAAAGGCGCTAAAACTTATAAAATAATTTTGTTCGTTATTTAATCTACGACACGCCATTTTTTTATATCGGTGCCTCATCATTTGCACTGTGTAAATCTGGCGCCGACTTAAAAAAGTTGCGTGTCATAGTACACACATCTTTTTTTTACTTTTTATCGCATTTTTATTTTTTTGAAGTCGAGAAAACCAGAACAATAGATTCTGAAATCTGCAAACGCATTGTTGGACGCGACAGAAATGTGACGTCGATCCTGTCGACATGGACAAAAGAACGAGACGATCGGCGGCCGACGAAGGCTATCTCCTGCAGAGATGGGCAAAAAATTATTTGAAATAAAAATTTCGTACACAAATTTTTATTTCAAATAATTTGTTGGAAATCTCTGGTCTCCTGCAGTCGCTCGCATAGAACGGTCGTGTCGAGCACATTATGTATTCCAAACCTTAAGTATATTCACTTCTTGCATTCTAAATACCGTCCTCCTTTCCCCTCCTATACTATTCAGTTTTCTCGATTAAATAAAAAACGTTTCATATAAGAAACATTTTTTGGTTTTTCAATAGTTAGTAAAATAACAGCGTGTGAAAAATAATATACGAATAAATCGGACATAGTCCGAACCGAAACATCCGAACATCAGTTAACATTAGTCTGTTAACGTCAATTAGTATATAGTTTAAACAAATGAATTTTTCTAATAGTTATGGAGGAGAATGAATTCCCATTTCAAAATGTATGTATCGAATATTTTTGGCTACTCTACACACTTGCAAAATTGCACCAAAATCGGTGTGTACTTGTTCGATATGGTCCTTTTAAATAATATAGTTGTTGGAAGTAAATAGATGGCGTTGAGTGAGTAGGTTTGTGGGGATCGGGCTGCCCCCTCCTTGCGGACTGTGCAGGAGTGGGGATAGCCGATTGCGTGCGAGTAGTCCTGTGCGAACTCGCCCTACTCTGTCGCTGACGCTAGACCTGTCGAGTCGTAGAGTCGACTTGGGAATATTCCTTTGATTCCTTGGTCGTGCACGTGGTCGTGCACGAGGAGGCAAAATAAAGTTACTAGTCTCACCAATCAGTCTCACGGTCATTTTGTTCTCTCATTGTTTAAATACAACGGCGTTGGTAGGGACGCCGGGGATATTGGGTATTACCTCTTCCCAATCATATTTCCTACAAATTGGTGACCCCGACGTGATAGTCGAATTTCCTCGCTTCAACGGCGATCGGCTTTCTTTATATGTTACTATTTTTATCATACTTTTCAACCGTAATAATTATTCTTTGATTTGGCGTAATCTGTTGTATTATAGTATTTTTATTAGCATTAAGCAAAATGCCGCTGAACGACGAGCATTCAGTTCCCACTACTGCCGACGAAATCGACGCGCAGGTGCGGATTGATCACTATCGCGTGCCGAAAATTCCGCAATTTTTTCGCGCAGATCCAGAATTTTGGTTCTACCAGGTAGAGGCGTCATTGCGTACGGCGCAAATTACAGTTGATTCGACCAAAGCGGATATTATTTTGGCCGCGCTGGACACGGATGTCGGATTAACGATTAAGGACATTTTTAAGCAAGTCCCGCGTCCGGTTGACATATTTGATCAAATCAAACGGCGGATCATTACAACTTTCGCGGATTCCGAAGAGTCAAACCTCAGAAAATTATTGAAGGGGCAGATTATCACTGAGGGCAAGCCTTCATTAATTTGGAATCGTTTGCGCGGTTTGAATGACGGACGATGCGATGACTCGGTCATGCGAACAATATTTTTAGAACAATTACCAGAGAATTCGCGGGCTATCCTCGCCGCGAGCGACACGAGCGATTTAAACAAATTGGCTCTGTTGGCGGACAAGATTGCGGACAACACTAAGGCCTCGGAGGTTGTAATTGCTGCATCCGCGCCTTCGTCCGCTCAGGCATCCACGCCACTTCCCACGGTTTCTTCTGAGAGTATTAATGCAACATTGGATAGGTTAGTGAGCGAGATAAAACAGATGTCAAAACGGTTAGATACAATGTCGTCGCGCTTGAACCGTATCGAACGTAGGAGCGGATCGCGTCGCGGTCGCTCAACGTCGCGTAATAATAACAATAATAACAAACAGCACACACGTTCGTCTGAATCTGCGCAAGAAAAACTATGCTATGCGCATGAAAAATAGCCTGATAATCCAAAGAGTTGCAAACAATGGTGCTCGAAATTTAAAACTTGGAAAGCGGAAAACTAACGCGATCCTCCGTTTCGGAGACGAAAGCGGAGGATCGAGCTTCGTCGAAGCGTCTCCATGTAAGAGATCGTATCTCGGGACAAATATTCTTGGTCGACACCGGTGCGGACATATCGCTGGTTCCGGCAATTAAGAAAATACACGGCCAGCCGAGCGCGCTTAAGTTGTTTGCAGCGAACGACACGCGTATTAATACTTACGGAGAATCGTTTCGAACAATCGACATTGGACTAAGGCGCGATATTAAATGGAATTTTACCATTGCCGCGGTTCCATATCCGATATTGGGTGCCGATCTTTTGACGCACTACGGGCTTATGGTTGATTTGCGCAACCGGCGCTTGGTTGATTCGGCGACTAGTGTGTTCGTATATACGACGGTGAAAGCCGTTGACTTCGTCACGGTGAGTACGGTTGACCCTCTATCAACGTACGCAAAAATTTTACGAGAATTTCCTGAGATAACCTGTGCGACGTGTTTGGATCCCCCGCGCCAGGGTGATGTATACCACCACATTATTACTACGGGCCCTCCAGTTTCGGAACGTCCTAGGCGATTGAGCCCGGACAAACTCAAAGCCGCTAAGGCAGAATTTAAGGCGTTGGTGCAGGCGGGTATATGTCGACCGTCATCCAGCCCCTGGTCTAGTCCGATACACATGGTACTAAAAAAAGATGGTACGTGGCGAATTGCGGGAGATTATCGTCGGGTTAACGCGTTGACTGTCCCGGATAGGTACCCCACGCCACACTTGCATGACTGTGCGACTAATTTGGCCGGTAAGACAATTTTTACATCTCTGGACCTTCACAGAGCTTACAATCAAATTCCCATGGCACCGGAGGATGTCGAGAAGACGGCGGTTATTACGCCATTCGGTCTTTTTGAATACTTATATATGACATATGGCTTGAGAAATGCCAGTCAATCCTTTCAGCGGTACGTTGACCGCGCATTGGGCGACTTGGATTTTGTGTTCGTATATATTGACGATATTCTTGTGGCATCCTCGTCGGAGGCGGAGCACGCCGTGCATCTCCGCACGGTTTTCGAAAGATTAAAGCGTTTTCACCTTCGTCTGAATGTCAGCAAGTGTGTCTTGGGGTCCTCCGAAATCGAGTTTCTCGGGTATTCGATTGGTAGTAAGGGCATTCGCCCGACTGCCTCTAAGGTGGAAGCGATTCTTCGTTTGCCAAAACCGAAAACGGTGATGGAATTAAGGCGATTTCTCGGGATGATAAACTTTTATCGGCTTAGTATGCCGCATGCTGCAGAAATGCAAGCCCCCTTAAATGTTTACTTAAAAGATTCTAAGAAAAATGACAAAAGGCCTATTATTTGGTCGAAGGAAGCGGAGGACGCTTTTGATAGGATTAAAGCAAATTTGGCAGAAGTCACCTTGTTGGCTCATCCTCGTCAAGGCGCGGAGACGCGCATTGTAACGGACGCTTCAGATTTTGCGTTGGGCGCGGTCCTTGAACAGCGATCAGTTTCGGGTTCTTGGGAGCCATTGGCATTTTTTTCGCGAAAGCTGTCGCCGGCACAACTAAGCTACAGTGCGTATGACCGCGAATTGACTGCGATATTTGAGTCAGTAAAATATTTTCGGTATTTTATTGATGGCCGGGTATTTAAGATTTTAACGGACCATAAACCGCTGGTTTAGGCCCGGTTCAGACGAGCGGTTTGCGGCAGTTTGCCGCTGCGGCGATCTGCCGCGCGCGTTTTAGCAGGACATAGATTTATATGAAGCAGTTCACACGGGACGCAAATTTCAGCGGTTACTAAGCGGCATGTTTGCGTTCGTTTTGACGAACGCACGACCCGCTTCGCCGCAGCTGAACGCTGCCGCAAAGCGGCGAAGCAGTACATTGTTTTATATACAAGCAATTCACACGAGCGTTTTGCGTTTATTTAACGCAAGAAAATGTCCGAACTAGATGTGGAAATATTTATCAGCGAAATAAAAAAATTTAGAGCCATATGGGATTCTAGTACCGAAGAATACCATAACAAAAATAAGAAGGAGAATGCGTGGGTACAAGTGTGCACCTCAATAAATCCAGATTTTGAAAATTTGCCCGCAAAAGATAAAACAGATTTTGGTAATTATAAATTCCACATATCTTTTATATTATACATACTGTAATATTATTATACATACTGAGAACTACATTAAACAATTATTTTAACATATGAACACATTACAATTTTAATAATAAGATTATACTAAACAATTAAATCATGTTATCTTGCCATGATACTTTCCCAATATCACTTACAAAATAGTTTGTGAATTCTTGTCGGATTTGGTTTAATTGTCGACCTCCTTGCACAATTACTGGCTCATGTTCTAATTCATAGAAACCTTCAATGGAATAAGTATCTTCTTCGTGGTAACCATCACGGTCCCGAACAAAGTTGTGTAGTACACAACATTTGACAATAACTATTGCAAACTGTAACTTAACATTCATTGCTTTATGAAAAATTCGCCATTTATTCGACAAAATGCCAAACGTGGACTCTACATATCTTCTAGCACGACTGAGTCGATAATTGAAAATTCTTTTCTCATGGGACAAAAATTTTCCACTGTAAGGCCTTAATATATGATTAGATAGCGAAAAAGCTTCATCTCCAACAAACATATAGGGCATAGTTGGACCATTTGTTCCGGGTAATGGTTTTCCAGGAGGAATACATAAAGAATTATTCTCTAATTTCTTATAAAATATAGAATTTTCAAATATGGTACTGTCCCCTTCCTTGCCTGGAGAACCAATATCGACATAGAGAAACCTATAGTTGGCATCAGCTATAGCAAACAGAACTATTGAAAAGAAATTTTTGTAATTGTAGTACGTGGAGCCACTCATCGTAGGTTTCGTTATACGTATATGTTTTCCATCAAGGGCTCCTAAACAGTTTGGAAAATTTGTACGGTGTTCAAAATGTTTGGCTACTTCCAGCCACATATTATGTTCATTAAATTTTGGTATACATTCGTCTTTCATAATTGTCCAAATTGTTGAGCAGACTTTTCTTGTGATCAAACATAACGTTGATCGTCCAATTCTGAATGAATAGTGCAAGTCAATGAGGTTGCATCCACTTCCTAAGTACCTATACAAAAACTTTAAAATTAAACATTGTTCCAGGTTCACTTTTAATGAAAAAATGGAAAAACTTGAAAGATAATTACGCAAAAAATGTTAAAAAACAATTAAAATCTGGGAGTGCTGCCAAAGGGAGAAAATATATTTATGCACAGCAATTATCATTTTTAAATTCAGTACAAAGTTCACTAACAACAGAAAATAGTATAACGGAAGAAAATGAGAACGAAGAACAAATAGAAATGTCGAACCCAATCATTCAAATTCAAGAAGACCGTGCATCAAATGAAGAAATTCAAATTCCAAAATCATCGACAAAACGTAAAAGATGTATAGAAGAAGCGATATTAAAATATATGCGTAATTCCGAAATTCAAAACGATAATAACGATGATATGGCATTTTTTCAATCATTAATTCCCATTTTAAAAGATTTTAACACAAATCAAAAAATAGAATTCAGGACTGAAATTTTACACATCCTAAATCAAATTCGAAAAAAAAACATGCCTTCTGTTAGTTACCATCAACAGCCCCCTCATCCTACAACTAGTCATTTTTATGAACCTTCTTATCAACAATTTGGAACTTATCCACAGTATCAATCCACAACATACAATATACATGAACAACATGTACTTCCTTCAACATCATCATCATCAACTACATCAACAGCATCTGAAAGTATTTATCATTTATAAGTTATAAAATTGTTATTAAATTATTTATTGTTTTATTGTTTACTAGTACAATGTCATTGTTTGTTGGTTAGTTTACTTTGTTTGTTTCGTTTATTTGCTACTTTCATCATTTCTTCTATAAATCATTTACAATTCGTTGTTTGGAATTTTGTCACAAAACTTTTCTTAAAACACTCTTGAAAATTGTATTACACTATTTTTAACAAATAAATGTCCTTCTTACCTCAATGTAACAGCAATCATTTCAAGTGGCGGAATAGCAAGTCTCATGACAGTGTTTTGAGACTTCAAACTTTCACTAATTTTTGCACTTAATTCATCAAAAGATGTTATGCTCATACGGAAATAATTAAAAAATTTGGTCTCATTCTCTCTCAAATCTATAAACATGGAACTAAATGCTCCTTTGAGAAGTCTTGCACTAATGAAGGGATGTACCCAATATCTTTTTTTTCTAGTACATCGATATAATATTAAATAACTTGCAAAAAGAAAATGAATTCTTTCCCTCTGTTGGTTACGTGTCAGCTCCATAGTTAAATGCAAAATGAAAGTGAACCGCGCCGCTCGTGTGAACTGCTCGAAAAATTTCACGCGCGCCTTGCTGCGGCAAATTGCCGCAGCGGCAAACTGCCGCAAACCGCTCGTCTGAACCGGGCCTTATGCCTTTTCTCAGCGTTCGGACAAGGCTTCGCCGCGTCAGGTGCGGCAACTATCGTTTATTGCCCAATTTACTACGTCAATCGTGCATTTGCCGGGTGCGAGTAACGTGGTTGCCGACCCGTTGTCGAGAATTGAAGATCTCAGACTTCCAGTCGAGATTAGTCTTAAAGAGCTTGCTGAAGAGCAGCTTGCCGATTCTGAGTTGTCGGAATTAAATAAATCCACGAGCCCGTGTTTAAAGCTTATTAAATTGCAATGGGGACCAACTCATACCTCTATTTTTTGTGAGATGTCGGGTGAGGCGTTGCGCCCTTATATACCTGTGGTGTTACGCGAGAGGGTGTTTGATTTATTTCACAAACCCGCGCACCCGTGTGCCAAAGTAACAGATCGTACCATTCGCCAGCGTTATGTATGGCCCGACATGCATCGCGACATTGCGCGGTGGTGTAAGGGTTGTGTCGAGTGCCAGATGTTGAAAGTATCGCGACATGTCAAGCGGGTTTCCGAATATTTTGTCGCGCCCGATGGTCGATTCGACCACGTACACATCGACATAGTTGGTCCATTGCCGCAGAGCAATGGATTTTCGTATTGTCTAACAATGATTGACAGATTTTCTCGCTGGGTCGAGGCTGTTCCGTTAGTGGAAACCTCGGCTCAGACGATATCGAGAGCTTTCTACGATACGTGGATCTCACGTTATGGTTCTCCTAAGGTTATTACGACTGACCAGGGTGCTCAATTTGAGTCTCGATTATTTTCTACGCTCCTCGAGCTGATCGGGTGTGAGCGAATTCGGACAACGCCTTATCATCCTGCTTCAAACGGAATGGTCGAGCGATGGCATCGGGTTTTGAAGGCGGCAATTATGTGCCATAATGATCAAAATTGGTCACGGGTTTTGTTAACCGTGTTATTGAGTTTGCGTTCGCACGTGCGGGCGGATACGGGTGCTTCTCCTGCCGAGTTCTTGTTCGGTGCGACAATTCGCCTTCCCGGAGAATTTTTCTTGCCGGAGGATCTAACGCCGAACCCCAAAATGTTTATTGAGGAATTTAGAGAATTTATGCGTCAAGTTCGGCCGGTGCCGGTTGTGCACAATCATAAAAAACGAGCATTTTTTTCAAGGATTTAAAAACTTGTACCCATGTGTTCCTTAGAAACATGGCAAAAAAAGCCTTAGAGCGACCGTATTCAGGCCCTCATAAGGTGGAGGAACGTATTTCGGACGCCGTCTATCGTATCATTGTAAATGGTGCTGCACGTAATGTGTCTACGGAATTGTTGAAACCGGCGTTCTTTGTTTTGGACGAGCAGGACGATCCGTTGTCAAATAGCGCGGGGTCGTCTTCCGATGTACCGGCGACTGCATCGCAGCGCTTAGCTTTTAAAACTTACTCTAGAAAGAAAGTAGCGTTCGCGCCTGGGATAGAACCACCGACTAAAGTGTAACCCTGCCACTTTCGCTGTGCTAAGCAGCACAATGTATATATTGTATATATTTGTAAATATGTTTTATAACCTTTTTATATATTTTATAATCTAGTATTAAGTCGTGCAGTTAACTGCGTTTGCACTCGGGGGGGAGTGTGTGGGGATCGGGCTGCCCCCTCCTTGCGGACTGTGCAGGAGTGGGGATAGCCGATTGCGTGCGAGTAGTCCTCTGCGGACTCGCCCTACTCTGTCGCTGACGCTAGACCTGTCGAGTCGTAGAGTCGACTTGGGAATATTCCTTTGATTCCTTGGTTGTGCACGTGGTCGTGCACGAGGAGGCAAAATAAAGTTACTAGTCTCACCAATCAGTCTCACGGTCATTTTGTTCTCTCATTGTTTAAATACAACGGCGTTGGTAGGGACGCCGGGGATATTGGGTATTACCTCTTCCCAATCATATTTCCTACAGGTGTTCGTCGTGAGAGATGTGAATGGGTATTGTGTGAATGTGTGTGTGTATCTGAGTGAACTGCGCAGTAGAGAGAAAAGTCTGTCATGGAGAGCATGTGTAATTTTTTATTATTGCTTATTAAGTAAGAAGTTCATAGAAATTAATAGCGAATTCGGTATCTCGCACTGACTCTGTGCTGGTGCCAGAAAATGACTTGGATTGGCTAGCTCTATAAGAATCAACCAATCCAAGTCATTTTTTGGCACCAGCACAGAGTCAGTGCGAGGTACCGAATTCGCTATAAGATACCATTACATAATATTACATAATAAGAAATTATATACAGAGTAAAAATTCAAATAAATGCATATTGTTTATGACCATCTGCAAATTCCACTGTTATTAAAGTAAAATTCAACAATAGTACAGTAGAAGGATATTATTATTATTATTATTGTTATTATTATAGGTCTGTATTATATCGTACTATAGACCATCATTAATGTATTTGCAAACACACGATGAATGGATGGAGTTCAGCAACCGGTGCTCTTAAAAACATTAAAGCACTCTTTTTACTAATTACGATATTGCAAGAGAATGAAATTTGTTTTCCGTTAAATAAATCAGAATAGGACAGCAAGGTTAAAAGGCGAATGTGATATCGTTTTATATTCATGCTCCTTTCCCTTCCGTTGAACGGAATATGTTCATAAGACGATTCTTAAATTGTTGCTATAACAGAAACATTTATAAATCGCGGGCTTCGACTCTCAAAACATAACCTAGTTTTACCCGTGCTGAATTCTAATTCCTACCACGCGTAGCGTTACCATCTGTTTCGAAACTTCACCGGTAACGTTGCATGCGACACTGAAATGGTAAGGGGGTCCTAGCACCCCCCAAACCGGAGACAGAAAAATACATTGGTTGATAGGTCTATTCTATACCTCGTCTGTGGCAAAACCATTCCGGATAACTTCAGCTTACGAAAGGCGACATCTACCTGCGTCAATTGGAGAAGTAAAACGAGAATGGCGACATCTACTGGCGTCACTGACGCGACGATCCTTGGTCAGACGCAAGTGAGGACGCCATTTGACCAACGTCGAAAGGTTGTGTGACGTGCTCACTGATGCACCTAGGTATGTGTCTGTGATGTACCTAGCGCCTCCTACCAATAGAGTGCGTACTAAACGGGAACTTCAGGCAAACAATGACGGCTTGGCCCCCCTGGTGGTCGCTCAGTGTGCCTATAGGTAGAGGGGGAAGAGGAATTAGCTTCCAGACGCGACCGCGTCTGTTGATTTGCCAGACTGGAAGAACAATATGGAGTGAAATACACCAATTATATACAAGGTCTGTAGAATAGAAAGGTTGCCTGGTTACCAATAGCAACCATATTGTTACGTCACCCAGCATGCCAAACAACGCTATATAAATAGTGAATTCTGATCATATTCCAACGTGCGAAGATGAATTTCGTGCATTAGTTTTTATATATTATTATTTGTATATATGAGTTTTTATATATTATTATTTGTATATATGAGTTTTTATATATTATGATTTGTATATATGAGTTTTTATATATTATTATTTGTATATATGAGGTTTTATATATTATTCGCTGCGTGACGTCACGCGGCAGACTTTCATTCTGGTTCCTGATTGGTCGAAACTTACCAGGCAACCTTTCTATTCTACAGACCTTGGGCGGTATTCACAGTCGCGTCTTGAGATCAAGACCATCTCAAGCATTTGCTTAAGATGCCGCCTAGATTCATAGTTGCATCTTGAGGTCGTGTCTTGAGCATTTGCTTGAGGAAAATTTTTTTCAAATAAGTAAATCCTTGTATGACGTCACATGTGTCAAAATAGACGGTAAAGAGAGGTTATATTTTCAAGACGACGTTTTACATGTCTTGAGACCGTCTTGAGATTCCACCAGAAGAATGTTCGGAGTAGAGGGGGAACATCTACGGCAGTGGCCGTATGTGTGCGTGATAATACTTCCGCCATTACCTGCACAAAGGACGCCAAAAATGGATTTCGAAGACGATATCGACATTAATATTGATATTAGCGATATTGACGAAGATGATTATATAGATGATTATTATGATGATTATATTATATTTTTCAATTTCGGTTTTAAATTTTTAATTAAATTGGTACTGCAAAACGTTAAAAAGCGAGAAGGGTATATATTTTTCTTTACCACCATCCCAAAATTGCCCCCCTCGATACCTGTTTCATAAAAACAAAATTCTTTATTCTATCGTATCGAAGTCCTGGCAGAGTTGGGCATTATTCGGCTAAATTTTTATTCGAATAAGTATTCGAATAAATTTGTGCGAATAAATTTTTATTCGAATAATCTTCGAATAAAAAAATCGAATAAAATGACATTATTCGACAATAACGAATAATTCTGTATTTGATTGAAAACTTATCCGAATAATTTCTTATTCGAATAAGAATTTAGTCGACCCAACGGACGAATAAAATGATCACGTGATTTCGGCGATGTATCATGACACCGCTGACTGACACCCGTGAGACCTAATGTTTTAGGTTAAGTAACTCTTGTCATAGCTCGCACTTTGTAGGAAGATGTAAGACCGCGGTACTACATAGAGTGGCGTTTTGATTTATTTTAAATAAAATTCGCTCACGGCAATCCATTTAAACTAATGAAAAAATCAATCTCCTTTTAAAACTACTCTTTGCTCAAATAAGGCATCGCTTAGCCTATTTGCTTTTCCTGAATTGATAATTGTGGCGAAGGAAAATAATCGTTCCACCGGTGCTGATGAAGGTAATGTGGTATTATACTGTAGAAATATGTGTTTGATTGGTGGGAAATTATTTAAAATGCTGTACTCGTTATTAGACTAAGCGATGCATTATTTGAGTATAGAATGGTATTAAAAGGAAATTTGTTGGATTAAGATACAATATAAAAACACATTTTATGAAAAGAGTGTATATTTTTTTCCTAATCCTTCTAATATAATTCAATTATAAGTAACTTGTTTCCAATTTAGTAATTAGCCAAAAAACATAGCATAAGTTGCTCTATAACTAACTTGGAATATATGCATATGTGAATATTGCAATGAACGGTTATGTTGGACACAGTACAGACTTCCATCGATAGATGCCGGGTATCACATTTATTCGTCGTTCATTCAGGTCGAATAACGAATAAGTTCTTATTCGAACGAATCTGGCTAGAATAACGGTACAGATTTATTCACGAATAACGAATAATTTTTCGTCGAATGATATCGTCATTTGTTATTCGCGGATAAATCTTGGGTATTTATACGAATCCGTATCCGAATGAAAATTTAGCCGAATAATGCCCAACTCTGAGTCCTGGAAGTCATCGTGAGGCACCACGGAGGGTATCCTTGCCTTTCCGGAGACTCTCCGATAAACTGTCCCCGGCATTGCTATAATATAACCTCGACGCTCACACGCATTACAGTTTAGTGGTTGGGTTTATATATTAGTTCATTACATAAATCAATATAAATCAATTTTACATCTAATTTCCTTGATTATGCTCCGAATTACGTTGTCCCCGAAATCATTATAAAACACCGCGAGGGGTTATCCTCGCCATTCCGGAGACTCTCCGATAAACTGTCCCCCGGCATCGCTATAATATAACCTCGACGGTCATACGCATCACTCATGTTCGAGTATCCTACTCCGTCGTCCACCAAGGAACGAACGGAATATCCTTTATCATTGGTTGTTCTAACAGAATTATTCCGAAAGTTTCCGAACGTGAATGAGCAAATGCTTGAGTAAATGCTTTATAAAGTAAATGGATACGTCATACAAGAAATCGCTTATTTCAAGCAAATGCTTAAGATCATCTTGAGCAACGACTATGAATACCTGATGTCCTTAGGCAAACAAGATCGTCTTCTAGAAGATGATCTCAAGCATTTGCTCAAGACGCGACTGTGAATACCGCCCCTTGAATTATATAGGGGACGGGGACAGTAAGACCTATAAGGGAATCGTCGAGTCTGAACCATATGGAGATGTCATTGTAAAAAAACAAGAATGTATAGGCCATGTACAGAAACGAATCTTTTATGAAAGATATTCGTAATACTTTATTAAAATCTACAGTAGTTCCCACGCTAATCATTAATTTTATTAGTTTCACATTACCAATATATAAATTCACTAATGAACATATTAAATTAATTTTATTCCAACACCAATAAATTGTGCGTTAAATATATTGGAGCTCTTCGTTCATTTTTGATAAATTACCATTAGCATTTAAATTTCCTTCAACAAGACTTTCTGCCATACGCTCTCACCCCCTTCGGACACATTATGTAGTCTCTACACTTACTATAGGAAAACTCCACCCTTCTTCTATAAGTTCTAAGTTATGTTGTAACTAAAATGTGGATTTTATATATTTACAGATAACTGAAGCACAAGATGATGCAGTGTGATCTACGTCAGAAAAAAATTTATTGTAATATAGTATTATATTAATTAAACTTTAATTAAACTTTTATTCAGCTTCGATCCTCTGTGTGCTTCTTGTGTGTTTGCTTCATATTTGAAAACTCAAATTTAAACCAATTCCACCAATCCAATTGTCTTTTACATATACGCGTATAGTAAACAAACCGTAAATTACAACTTACGCCCTGGAATCGGCAAGAAGAAAGTTTTTGCGGGTACAGTTGCCTTCAGTAGACATCTGTGTAGGGTGGTCTGGTGCGTTTGAACGCTAATAACCACCGCACGTTGAGATAATAATGAATTTCTGACTCGTGTACTGAGACAGACTCGAGGAATGACAGAATGAAGCTTCAAGGTTTCTCCGTCACCAGCGCTGATGGTATATTCGTGCGTTGTACCTTCAAAACCGGTGGAAGTCCAATCTAGCCGATAAATGTAGGAAAGACATAGTTGCCGAGACGTATCGAGAGTCGAATCGCGCTGTTGCCGCATTTACTCTATTATTATTTTGTCGTAAGGGACGCTTGAATGAATCACGATGAATCGGCTGGAGTACAGAAATGGGCAAAGATATTATCTGGATAAACTCAAATAAAAGATACTACTGCATTGTCTTGTTACGGGCTCGGTTTGGTGTACATGATGTGGACTTTTTGCGATCCCCATCACTTCTGTCTCACCCTTGTCCGGCGAAGGTGAGAGCGAGCGAGGGCTGTACGAGACAGACGACGGGATGATGTTTTGTCTCGCTCCGTCTTTCGGACCCCTGACACTCGTCCTTTGCGTTCGCGCCCGTCGCGCACGCTAAGCGTCCCATCTCGCTTCCCCCTGTGGCCAGGCAGAAGCGAGAAACGAACACTTGGAATGGGAATGTATCGCAAACGAAACTCGGTCGAGGTGGCGCTCTGATCGGAGTGCCCAAGATGGCGTCTGAGCATGCGCGTGATGACGCCGTGACGTCAAACCAATCATAACCGATAAATGTCGTAACTTACCAAAAACAAGAGACGAGACTAAAAACGGAAGATTTTTTTTTTTTTTTACATGGTGGAAATCCCTTACGGATACCTCACCCCCACGGCAAGGGTGAGATTATGTGGGGCTTGCACCCACTAAAACCACCATGGTGACCGCCTGACGCGAGAAGCTACACAAGGGAGAGGTACTAGCAGCGAGATGCATCTAGAGCAAATAAATTTGGAAGAATGTAAATACTATGGATTTTACGGCTTCTCGCTGTGTGTAATAACAGCAACGATATACCTACGCGGTTCTGAGGAGTTTGTGTCAGTGGACATACTACAGTGAAAAGGCATTCTATAACATTTGCCACGAACCTGATCGGGGGAGATATATAAAATTTCAGGGCTCAATGTGGCGCACTTATATATGCCAAGAGCGGAAGACTTCATGGCGATATCATACAAATCTTCGACCTCTAGAAATTTTTTAATACCTAAACGATAAGAATTATTGGAGTCCACGCTAATATTGAAAATTACGCAGATCGAGCCGTCGACTGAGATGCAACAATTATCGCGTACATTTATGCCCAGAGATATGCATTGAACTCTATCTTATGGTATTGAGAACAATTGGGGTCGTTACTAAGCGGTCTAGATACGCGAATAGAAAAATCGACATTACAATGAATATTTGTGCCATGAAATTGTCTCTCCTTCATCCTATTGAAATATTGTTGCAGAGGAAGACTTGGCTTTCGCAGATAATTTTTAAAAATGGACATATTGTTTTCATATAGAAAAGCAGAACACGAATCTAAATTACCAAGACGTCTGACATCGTTGGTTAGGCGAAGAAGACCATGGACGTTATAACTATTAAAAGTTGGGCCATAAAGTTCTTCGTTACGAAGAACAAATTTCTCCAGAGCTGCCTCTGCGAATTTCAAGTGCGTGCTCGATGGAGATTCTGAAACTAAAACCCGTATGGCCGCATGTAAGAATAAGAAATGATTATATGGGGGTTTCTCCAATACCCCATTCAGTATAACTGGCCCTGTATACAGAAGGAACTGACGAAATTCGGTCGCCTTATATTTAGAGCATAGTTCAATATCTCTGGGACGTCTTGCAAAGTCTGAGGGGCAATATCTGCTAACGCTATTAAGTCTCGCGGACAGTATAGAAATTTTCACGCGATCAAATTTTGAGAAAGGTGGATACTCTCCAAGTACCCACGCAGACAAGAGTTTTTACGCCCAAGCATACAAGATGCATATACTCAAAAGAAACTTGCGAAACCATTCCCATCGGTAGCGATGACAATGGGTTCGCACCTTCCTTGTGATGCTTTGCGCCTGAGCGTTCAATATATTCATCATCGGTTCGAGGAGAATGTTTTATCCCATGGTAAGCGTAATGCCTACCGATCAGGGTACCAGAAACTGTACATTTGGAACAGGGACGGAAAGACATATGCCCATAATGATTTAATACAAATGCTCGAGCTGGTGCGTCAGCTATGAAGCATCTCAGTCGTACGGGCAACTTACTGCAATTAAAATTTATGCCTCCGTTGGACATAATGGCATTAACGTCCGCAATAAATTTGTCAAAGAAAATATTGGAGTCGTGTGGTTTTCGGGGACCTTATAAATGCCTACCACTATCGGTTTTATATGAGGAATATTTGAAATTCTACATTGAATGGGCCAGATATGAATGGAACTTGATTTGTCTAAACTACATCCGTCGGTATGAAAATCTAATTTTAAGTGTCTAACAAAAGCTACGGACAAAGTATTCGGGAGACTTTTAATAATTTCTGCTTCCAGATCAAAATGAATGTATTCTCCTGGTGCCACGACGAATGTGACAGCAGGAGTACGTGGCGTAGACACAAGCGTTCTAACGTCCTGAGGTAACTGGGAGAAACAGGAATGTGTTCGAAGGAGAGATAATATATTATTTCCTTGAACATGTGTCAAATTGTTGTCTACGAAACAAGACACTAACCGTTGCCGAAAAGATGACTCGGAGGAAGTACCACAGGACAATGAAATTGTGTCGGGGATATTAGAAACGCGTGAAGTGGAAGTAGAAGGACCGGCATCTTCTACATTTATATCGCGCCTAGCACTGAATCTACCTATCGGGGATTAAATCAACAGAAGCGGACGAACTACAACCGGCAGATGTGCTAGCAGCATCTTGCACGGTAGGAATATTATCCGCTACTCTACAAACGGTGTTAAATGCAGAACGGTTTCGCACGCGTAAGTTGCTTCGCACTTCGCGCATAACCCTGCGTTTTTGCCTCGCCGATAGTGCGTGTCTCGATTTCCGCGACGCAGATAATTTGAAATTATTCAATTCCATAATTACTTACGTCTTGTCAATGTCTCGGGATGTAATTCGTGGTTTTGATCGGTTTTGATGCTCTGGAAATTCTTCGGATCTGCCGTCAATGACTGCCACCTCAGAATGAACGAGAATTCGAAACAAACGCGAACTGGGAAGTAGAGTCCGGACTAGTGATCGGATCGATACCGATACTATTGATGATATTCAATCAATTCGATACTAAAGTACTCAATGGGCAGTATCGATACGTATTGAAATTTTAGGTACTTGGTATCAATTTTCGATACTGATACTTCTTGAATCGATATCAATTCCAAAAGTATTTACACCGAATCAATACCCGTTTGATACCTCATGAAAGTATCGATACTAAGGTCGGGACCATATATATTGGCCGGTGAATTCGTTGACGCGAGCGGCGATCGAGGAGAAATCAGCCACCACCATTTGACGATCGTGGATTTGTCGTTGGAACTGCGTGGCCCCCGCAGGGTATGGTGGGGTCACGGGAACGCTGCTCGGCTCCGCCTGAACCTAGCTGTTTGGCTATTATTTATTCTTAGCGTAATAGTTGTGTGCGTTACGAAGCTATGCGTAGACCAATACGAGATGAAGCTATCGAGAAAGTATCAATCTTCTAACCAATAAAGCTCCTGAATTTTTTCGTTGCTAACGCACACCTATTCTGATGTGTGTATTTCTACGCTGACAGCTCGGTTTGGCCTACACCCCAGAAGCTTGGCACTATCCCCACCACTTCTGGCTCACTCTTGTTCTGCGAAGGCGAGAGCGAGATGGAACGAGAGCGAGTCAGAAAACGTTGAGAAAAGGAGCACCGATGTAGGCAAACTGTGTGGTGGGAGAATACCCCTCACGAAACTCACCGGCCAATATATCTGGCCCCGACCTTAGTTTGATACCTCACGAAAGTATCGATACTCGTTTGATACCGCAGAAATCAACAAACGCGTCGTTGAGCATACTTCATATAGGACGTATCCAAGGCATATTTGTACCGAAAAAAATTCAGAACCGTAGAGCAACAAATCTTTCAGAGACATATTATATAAAGGACATATATAGTATATGTAAGTATAATAAGTATATGATAAACTCACAGAGCAAACTTTTAACTTATAGAATATATGCTTTCATTGTTTGTAGTATATACATTTTAAAAATGCCGAAACGCTCATGGATTTGGGACCACTATATAAATGTCACAGATAGTGACGTAGAATGTAATAGGTGCAAGAAAATATTAAAATCTAATAAGTGTACAACCAATATGATGTAACATTTGAAAGTGCACAATATTTATAAAAACACAGAAAACGATACAATTAATAGCCATCCCGTTAACACACCATATACAGATGATAATAGCAGGAAACAAAAAATTGATGAATTAATTTTAAATCTAATCGTGACAGATTTTCAACCGTTCTCGATTGTTGAGGATAAGGGTTTCACACAATTAATGAAATATGTACCTTGATCCCAAATACGTGTTACCTTCTGCGAAAACTTTAAAGAAACTATTAACTGAGAATTATGAAAAACAAAAGGAGGAAGTAAAGAAGGAGCTGCACGATGTTGATCATGTGTGCGTAACCACCGATACATGGACGAGCATATACAATGACAGTTTCTTTACAATTACGTGTCATTTTATTAGTCCTGATTTTGAAATGAAATCATATACCATTGAAACAGTTAAAATGACACAACGTCACACGGCTGCTGCAATTTCTGGTTATTTAGATAGAGCATTCGAAGAATGGGATGTAGAGAACAAAATTGTTGCAGTGGTCACAGATAATGCTGCGAATATGATTGCCGGTGTAAAACAGCTTCAAAAACCAACTCTCAGTATATCTTGTTTTGCTCACACGCTAAATCTTGTTGTTAAAAAATCCTTAAATGCTATTGGTAACATACGTATTCTCCGTGAAAAATGTCGACGTACGGTGACATACTTTAGGCAAAGTTCATTGGCAAAAGATAAATTAACCGAAGTGCAAAATATATTACGTTTACCGAATCATAAACTAAAAATGGAGGTGGACACTCGGTGGAATTCCACATACGAAATGCTTAATAGATTAAATGAGCAACAACAGGCAATAGTATTAGCACTGTCGTCCTTAAAAATTAATTTCGATAAATTGCTTGATGTTGAGTGGGAGGCAATAGCAAAAATTTTACCTATTTTAAAGCCATTTCTTTTTGCAACCGAAGAAGTTAGTGCGGAGAAAAGAGTAACCCTCTCAAAAATTATTCTGATTAAAAACCAATTACTTACTTTTCTAAACATTATTCCTGATCAACATAGTATCAAAGAACAGCTCCGCGTGGAATTGATATCTCAATTAAGGCTGCCGTCTCAAGTTTGTTATGGTCCGAATCGATCGAAGCGTCCCCAGTAAACAAACGGAGCCTAATGAAACTACTGCGATCGATAAAAAGAATTTGTACAGCGATGACATCTTTAGGTACTTTGGGTAGACGAATTTTTTATGCTTAGTTGCCACATGTTCTGTACCTACTCTCCGCCTCTGCCGCGCTGTTGCCACAGAGTTCTCTTTTCATCGAGAAATCATGAAGGAATACAGCACGAGAGCTGCGTCTAGCGTCAGAGCCTCCCTGAACGTAGCAATAATGAAAGATAGAGAGGTCCGGGAGTGTAAGAAGGAAAGATGGAAAAATACCAAACATGACACATTTTGAACTATCATTATTAACGATATTACACATAAAATTTATTTGCAGAATTGAAAGCCCGTTTCGTTTAAAGTAGTCCGATTTAAATTATTTCCTGTCAATTTAATCGGCAGAATCACTTTCAATAATGAAACAATAATAATTAGCGTCTCAATATCCCTTCTAAAAAATAATCCTTTTCTTGTACTACAATTTCGATGGTGATATACTACGAACGGCTGCAAGGCGGATCACTTTGAGATTTAGTATCTGAGATTCAGTTCAAATTGAAACACGTTATAGTGCATGTGAAAATATAAGGGGTTCAAGTTGTCACATTTTGTCACATTCAAAATTGTTTTATAAATACAGACCCTCAAAGTACTCAACTTTCATCGATTTTTTGAAAATTACCTTTCGAATTTGGCAAAATGATTATTTAAATCCTCGTTATTTTCACATGGACTCTAACATATTTCGATTTGAACAAAATCCCCAGGACGACGGGGAGGAAATAGCCGTGGGTGAACAACATTTATATTTACTCATAAAAAATATATTAAAATGATTGGGATTGTTTATGTTGTTTGTTTTGATAGAATGTAAAACTTCCACATTTGCTATCGTATCGTCATGAACGTTTCAATAACATACTCCTGAGATTTTCCAGATGAAAATAAACTTAAACACAGTATAAATCAGATTATTTTTAACATTTTTAGATTAGAATTTAGATTCACTTTTATTTTCAGTCACGAATAATAAGCTTTCTATTAAAAAATGTTTTTCACTAATACTTTTTCAAACACCGTATTAGTCAAAAACATTTTTTTAATAAAAAGCTTATTATTTGTGACTGAAAATAAAAGTGTCAAATATTGGTACACTGTCAACAACGAGTACAGTTATCTTTTATTGGAGTTTATCAAGATATTATCTTTGTCCGTCTCTGCTCTCCAGCCGCTTCGCCTTGATTCATTCAAGCCTCCGTAACGACAAAATAGTAATAGGAGAAATGCGGCAACAGCGCGATTTGACTCTCGATACGTCTCGGCAACTATGTATTTTCTACATTTATCGGCTAGCTTGGACTTCCACCGATTCTGATGGTACATGGCCCGAATATACCATCAACGCCGGTGACGGAGAATCCTTGAAGCATATTTCTGTCATTTCTCGAGTCTGCCTCAGTACACGAGTCATAAATTCATTATTATTTCAATGTACGGTGCTTATTAGCGTTCAAACGTACCAGACCCGTCTGCACGGATGTATACTGGAGGCAACTATACCCGCAAAAACTTCCTTTTGGCCGATTCCAGGACCAAAGTTGTAATATACGATTTGTTTACTACACGCGTGTATGTACACGCAAAATTTAGCTTGTGTGAGCGTACGCACACATTCAAGGCCCGCTGAGACGGCAGCCTTAAATAAATATTTCGGCGACATTGAATTAAATGAGACATATAATATTGCTACATTGTTAGACCCACGGTTTCGTGAATTATCGTTCTCAAACGATGCGACTTGCACATTGGTACGGAACAATTTAATAAGGGTAGCAAATGTTACTACCTCACATTCCTGCTCTGTGTTGCCAATATCAACGTGTGAAATGAATTCAGAAAAAACTTCCGAAACGACGACGACCGAAGAAACTGAATCAAATTTTTGGACTACCTTCGATAATTCCGTGGTACAGAAAAATAGAATAGTCTCAGTACAAAATAGTATACATTTAGAGTTAGATAATTATTTAAAAGAGCCTCTTTTGGAAAGAAAAAAAGATCCACTGATCTATTGGAAAAATAACATGATGAAGTATTGCAAAATGTCCATCTTAGCCAAAAAATATTTTTGTATAATGGCAACTTCTGTACCGGCGGAACGCGTATTTTCAAAAGCCGGGGAATTATTATGTAAAAAGAGAAACAGACTGAAAGACACTACAGTTGATAAAATATTATTTCTTAATTCTTTATTATAATATGATATTATTAATATCTAGTGTTATTGATTTCGATGTATTATAATATTACCTAAGAATAAAAAAATTAAGATCAATGAATGTAAGTTATTGAATGCTACAACTTCTCTGATTTAGATATTCATATACAAATTATGTACATTCAGTAATACGGTTTTATGAACAATATAGAGCAAAACTTTAGTATCACTACCGAAGTATTATCGTGTAGTGATAAAAATAAGTATGAACTTTAATTTAATATTATTGCCGTTGTTATTTTAACTGTTTTAAATATCGGATAAATAAAAACGTTTCGTTGAAAATGAAATGTTAAATGAGTATCTAAAACATCGAAACATATGAAACGGGTATTGCAATTTTCATAGAGGTATCAAATAGGTATCAATACTTCCGTGAGGAATCAAACGGATATCGATATGTTTGCACAAGAACGAGGAGCACCTACGCTCTTGCCTTTAGTCAATAAGCAAACTGTTTAATAGTAACTGAGCCACTTAATTAATAGTCTTAGAGTCTAGTTGTAAGTTTTAATAGCGGAATAAACTTGCACTTTTATAGTTTGAATTTAAGTCTTAACACACACACACAAATCGTTATTAAGAATCACGCAAGTACGTGAAAAAAGGGGGAATCTTTAGAGATTCTAGCAAATGAGAAATATCGGAGCACCGATAGCTCTTGGAAATCGTTACTTGATATCGATGTTTACATCACCGCGATTCACAAGGAAGAGAGCGATCGCGGAGACGACACGGGCCGAGCCACCGGTTCGGGAGAGCTGACACCTGGCCAATCCACGCGATCCACGTACATCACGCCAGACAGAGCTAATTAGCGGGGATAAGAATAGCTAATTAGTCCAGGCGTCAATCCCGAGATGTCTCGACCAGGCCGTCACCGCGATCGCCCAGTAGCTACATCGGTAGCAGAAGCGCGTTCAAAACCCGCGCTGCACAGCGATATCGCGCATGCGCATGTTTGGTAGCATCGCTGCGACCAATCCCAAACATTCCCGCCCGCCTTCGTCAGTATGACGAAATTGCTAAATGCCCATTGGCGAAATCCTGTCAGCAGTGAACAGTGTAGGAATGAAGAAACTGAGGCGATCGAGAATGCATGAGATATAGTTGCCAGTGCAACATGTATTGTCGCGAGCACGCGAAGATAAAGTAGAGGATAGTTGCAAGTGCAACATGCATCGGCGCGAGCACGCGACGATAGTAGCAGATACTGACAGTTGCAAGCACAACTTGAATCGACGCAAGTACGCGAAATCAGTATAACTACGATTAGCTGCAAGTGCAACATGCATCAACGCGAGCACGCGAAGATAACATCGAATAGAGATAGTGAGTCGTTGTTCCAAAGTAAGCAGGTGGGACAGCGGAGGATGGGCGCCTTCACCATCGTCACTCCTCGCAGCGTCCAGCAGTGCTGGCGGAACGTGGATAGCGGGATCTGGAGGGCTCCGTGAAGAACTCATCGGCGCGGTTCGTTGACCCTGGAGCGTGGCGATGAAAGTGGGATTCATCCTGCAGGATGACTGGAGGCTCGAAGCAGAGCAGCGGCTGAAGGAGAGCAGCGAGTGCTGCAGCCGCCCGCCGACACACAGGATGCCGTCTAAACCAGTGTAGGCCGCTTTGTTTGTTTATCCTCGTCAGTAGGAACACACCGACGTTGGTTTTCAAGAGCCTCAACAGTATGTATGCGGGTCTCGATAAACACCCTTAGCGCCTCTAAAGAGGGTGGCTCTGGGCATAAGCCGAGGGAAGCTTCCCATTCGCGGCGCGATTGTTCGTCCAGACGATCGGCAGTCTTGTAAACTAGCCAGTCAGTAGTGGTTATGGGGCGGTTCAGGGCAGTCAAAGCGCCGACCACGTCCCATGTGCCATAGAACAATCTTTTCAGTTCGGCAGACGACTCGCTTTTCACCGTCGGTAAGGTATTTAACAGCGTAAGTTGGGCAGTCACTAAGTGACGCTTATTTTGAAAGCGTTCCTTTAACGCATCCCAAGCGGGTTGAAAATTATCTTCCGTTGTAGTGAGGTTGCGGATCACAGTGCTGGCTTCGCCCTGGACACACCCCTTCAAGTAATGTAAACGGTCTACATCCATTAGGTGAGGATCCTTGATGACCAAGGAGACGAAGGAATCGTGAAACGCTGGCCATTCGCTGTAGCTCCCGTCGAAACTAGGGAGGGGGATTCGAGGCAGAATGGCCCGTGATCGTCTTTCTTCGGCAGGAAGAACACCGGCGGGACACGAAGTCATGGCGGCGGACTCTGACTTCCGGTTGAATCCATGCAAAAGGTCTAGAAGGCGCCCTTTTTGTTCAAGAAAAGATTCTTCGCCAAGATCGAACCCATCCTTGGTAAAATACTCGAGTTGCATCAATTCTTCCGTACGACCTTTCCTTAAGACACTGTGCTGCTTCGAGAATTGCTCCCATAGCGACGTTAGTAGTTCCAGTCTAGCTTGCACCGAACCTTCAGTCATTTTAGCGACACCTTTCCTTTTCAGGTTCTCGTACACACGCGAAAGCCGATGGTAGAGAGCGATCTGGTCCGCGAGCAAGTCTTCCATGATGGCGTAACGGAACGCTCTCTCGCACCACGCGGTCACTACACGACACTTGAAATTACCGGAGCTCCGGCTCGAAGGACCAACTTTATGTTTGCACAAGAACGAGGAGCACCTACGCTCTTGCCTTTAGTCAATAAGCAAACTGTTTAATAGTAACTGAGCCACTTAATTAATAGTCTTAGAGTCTAGTTGTAAGTTTTAATAGCGGAATAAACTTGCACTTTTATAGTTTGAATTTAAGTCTTAACACACACACACAAATCGTTATTAAGAATCACGCAAGTACGTGAAAAAAGGGGGAATCTTTAGAGATTCTAGCAAATGAGAAATATCGGAGCACCGATAGCTCTTGGAAATCGTTACTTGATATCGATGTTTACATCACCGCGATTCACAATGAAGAGAGCGATCGCGGAGACGACACGGGCCGAGCCACCGGTTCGGGAGAGCTGACACCTGGCCAATCCACGCGATCCACGTACATCACGCCAGACAAAGCTAATTAGCGGGGATAAGAATAGCTAATTAGTCCAGGCGTCAATCCCGAGATGTCTCGACCAGGCCGTCACCGCGATCGCCCAGTAGCTACATCGGTAGCAGAAGCGCGTTCAAAACCCGCGCTGCACAGCGATATCGCGCATGCGCATGTTTGGTAGCATCGCTGCGACCAATCCCAAACACGATACTTTCATAGAAGTATCAAACGGGTATCGATACTTTCCTAGAAGTATCGAACGGGTATCGATACTTTCATAGAAGTATCAAACAGGGATCAATATTTGTGATACCTACGTCTTAGATACTTTTCGATACCGTATCATAATTTCCGGGCTGGTATCGATAGTATTGGTACGGTATCGGTCCGATCACTAGTCCGGACCAATCACGAAAGACCGAAACGCGGCGCAGCCAATCCGAGCGTTCGTTTTCAAGCACAAAGAGTACCACGTCGTATAAAGGGTACCACGAGGTAACATTTTGGCGGTACAGTGGCCTACGCTCGGATTGACTACGCTAAAAATATATAAAGGTATACTGGGTAGCAAACGTGTTAAAGTAACTATATTTTAAAAACATATCTTATTTTGAACTTTATTTCTGTTTTTATAGATTTCCAAAGAATTCTGATACTTGTGAAGCTGCAAAGGCCATCATACACGCTGCTTCTTGCTGTTCGATTTGCTTGCACAGTCAAAAGTGAGAATGCAAGACTTGAGCGTGTGTGTCCACAAATCGGTCAATTTAGTATGTGCGTACTGTCAATTTCCTGGCATGAACGCAATTACAAGTTTGACTGTACAAGCAAATCGAACGGCAAGTAGAGACATTTTATTAAGACACATTTTATGCTCAAAATATTACTCTTTATTACATATAACAAAATTGTGATTTTGCTTTGCGCTAGTCTTTTAGTGTATTGTAAATCAATAGCATTTTCAATTGTGAATAATGCAGAGAAAACATTTTCCTCAATACTTTGAGATCTTTCAACGAATTTGTAACAATGTTATAAACATCTATTGTAAGTGCAGATATTTTACATATGGCTATACTTCCGAAAACCGGTCAAACCCGATTGGGCTGAAATTTTGCAAATAGGTTCATTTTGCATAAAAATAACGTTTGCGAGAAGGATTTTTGGCGACTCGAAAAATTTTTTTTTACTGTTGTATCCTATTCTCGACTCTGTCGGTAAGGTAGGGAATGACATTGAATTGGTAAAAAAAAAATTTTGGAGTCGCCAAAAACCCTTCTCGCAAACGTTATTTTTATGCAAAATGAACCTATTTGCAAAATTTCAGCCCAATCGGGTTTGACCGGTTTTCGGAAGTTTCGCCTTAAAAACGTTTTTAAAACGTCCAGGTCAGACTAGAAACGTCCATTTTCAGAAACCAGACCGTTTTCTGGACGTTTTTAAAACGTTTTCTGGACGTCTTCAGGACCTTTTCTGGACGTTTTTAGGAGGTTGGTACTGGTTCGATTAAATAAAAATTTATGGATGTAAATTGTTTTCAAAATATTACCAAACTCGATAACAATTTATTTCGTTTACGTACAATAGATACATGAAAATGTCAGTACAAAGTCGAATACAAAGAATATACCACTTAAAATAGATATGAAGTATGTAGAACATGTAGGTAGTACACATAGATTATACATATTATACAAAATATAGGTACAGAATATGTAAAATATCTGCACTTAGAATAGATGTTTATAATATTGTTACAAATTCGTTGAAAGATCTCAAAGTATTGAGGAAAATGTTTTCTCTGCATTATTCACAATTGAAAATGCTATTGATTTACAATACACTAAAAGACTAGCGCAAAGCAAAATCACAATTTTGTTATATGTAATAAAGAGTAATATTTTGAGCATAAAATGTGTCTTAATAAAATGTCTCTACTTGCCGTTCGATTTGCTTGTACAGTCAAACTTGTAATTGCGTTCATGCCAGGAAATTGACAGTACGCACATACTAAATTGACCGATTTGTGGACACACACGCTCAAGTCTTGCATTCTCACTTTTGACTGTACAAGCAAATGGAACAGCAAGAAGCAGCGTGTATGGTGGCCTTTGCAGCTTCACAAGTATCAGAATTCTTTGGAAATCTATAAAAACAGAAATAAAGTTCAAAATAATATATGTTTTGAAAATATAGTTACTTTAACACGTTTGCTACCCAGTATACCTTAATATATTTTTCCTTAAAAGGCGGTAGTGAACGTATTAAATATAATAATTTGTTCCATTATGAATTAATAAAATAACCTCAATATCTGTGGAAAGTAACTTTCTGGTTGTTACTGTTACCATCATTCCTTTTCTTCCAATTTTCAGAATCTGATCTGTTTTTGCACAAAGGCACGATGCACTGAACCACGGCCGACGGCCGTGACTGAACCATTGTTCTTAATAACTTTTTCTTTAACACCCCTGATCACCAGATCTGAAGCGCAGATCCTGACGTCAGATCGGCAGCAGATGGACAGCAGATCCTGATGTCAGATCGGCAGCAGATGGACAGCAGATTCTGCCGTCTGCTTGGCACAGCTAACAGCGCCATCTGAGGGTCAGAATTAGCAAACTAACGTGTGGTAAGAAAAAAAAATGCCAACAAATACAACGTTGTATTCCCAAGCGGTCACCCATCCAAGTACTAACTGCGCCCAATACCGCTTTAACATCAGTGATCGGACGAGAACTTGTGTTTTTTCTAGCACAGAATGATCGTTGGTAAAAATTTGGCTCTTATTAATACTTCTTGTGTAAAAATCTTCATACTATTATATTCTAAGAACTTATCATATAACGTTTAAGTCGAATAGAGTCGTTGTTTTGTGGTATAAGTACCTGTTTAAATTACAAATGATATCAATATTAAATAACTTACCTAACGCAATTCTTTTTACCTGTTGTATTTAATTTTTATACATTTTCTGTGTACTTTACTGACATGGTAGTAGAATTGGACAGAGTTTAAATGTATTCTACAGGAATTAAAGGTTAATGTTATGAATTTATTATATAAATTAACTTATTTTCACAATTATATAATAAATTAACTTATTTTCACAATTATATAATAAATTAACTTATTTTCACAATTATATAATAAATTAACTTATTTTCACAATTATATAATAAATTAACTTATTTTCACAATTATATAATAAATTAACTTATTTTCACAATTATATAATAAATTAACTTATTTTCACAATTTAACCTTTAATTCCTGTAGAATACATTTAAACTGTGTCCAATTCTACTACCACGTCAGTAAAGTACACAGAAAATGTAAAATTGTAGTTTAAACAGGTACTTATGCCACAGAACAACGACTCTATTCGACTTAAACGTTATATAATAAGTTCTTAGAATATAATAGTATGAAGATTTTTACACAAGAAGTATTAATAAGAGCCAAATTTTTACCAACGATCATTTCGTGTCAGAAAAAACACAAGTTCTCGTCCGATCACTGAAGTTAAAGCGGTATTGGGCGCGGTTAGTACTTGGATGGGTGACCGCTTGGGAATACAACGTTGTATTTGTTGGTATTTTTTTTTCTTACCACACGTTAGTTTGCTAATTCTGACCCTCAGATGGCGTTGTTACCAGTGCCAAGCAGACGGCAGAATCTGCTGTCCATCTGCTGCCGATCTGACATCAGGATCTGCTGTCAATCTGCTGCCAATCTGACGTCAGGCCCTGATGTCAGGCTCTGTACCTCAGACCGCAGCCTAATGCGGACACAGATGACTACGGATCTGACGTCAGGCTCTGCGCTCTCACGGCAGACCCTGTTGCCAATCTGACGTCAGATTGCAGACATCTGGTTATCAGGGACGCTACTTCATACCACACTCCGAGAAACGCTTTGAAACGCTTCAAACATGGCTATCTTTAAAACGTCCAGAAAACGTCCAGAAAAGGTCCAGAAAACGTTTTAAGAACGTCTATTTTCACAAATCAAGCCGTGGACATTCAGACGTAAAATGGACGTAAAATGGACGTTTTTAAAACGTCCTGTGCTATCTGGGTACCTACATGTTCTACATACTTCATATATATTTTAAGTGGTATATTCTCTGTATTCGACCTTGTACTGACATTTTCATGTATCTATTGTAAGTAAACGAAATAAGGCTGCCGTCTCAAGTTTGTTATGGTCCGAATCGATCGAAGCGTCCCCAGTGAACAAACGGACCCTAATGAAACTACTACAGTCGATAAAAAGAAGTTGTACAGAGGTGACATCTCCGGGTACTCTATGTAGACGAATTTTTTACGCATAGTTGCCACATTTTCTGTTCTCTCTGTCTCTGCCGCGCTGTTGCCGCAGCTCTTTCTATCGAGATGTCATGAAGGAATACGGCACGTGAGCTGCGTCCAGCGTCAAAGCCTCGCTGAACGTAAAGAAGGATAGCAATAATGAAAGATAGAGAGGTTGGGTTGTGAAGTTAGGAAGCATGTCAATAAAACAATATTAATTTGCGTATCAATATTTTTTATTTATACATAGAAAGATGTACAGTATTGTCTCATTGTGGACTCGGTTTGGTGTACACGATGTGGGGTTTTCGCTATCCCCACCACTTCTGTCTCACTCTTGTCCGGCGAAGGCGAGAGCGAGATGGAACGAGAGCGAGCGAGAGGCACTGGAAGCGAGCAAGGGCGGTACGAGACAAACGACGCGTTGATGTTTTGTCTCGCTCCGTCTTTCGGACGCCGTCACACTGCGTCCTTTGCGTGCGCGACGGGCGTGCGCAATGGTCACGAGCCCACGTGTGAGCACGGGAACCGTTTCGCAAAATTTTGTCGCAGGCACGATTCCATCTGAGGGTTCGCGCCCGTCGCGCACACTCGCCGCGCACGCAAAGCGTTCCATCTCGCTCCACCCTTCGGCCAGAAAGAAGCGAGAAACGAACACTCGGAATTAGGGCTCTGTTCAGGATGTGGGTTCAACGCCGGTCCCGACCAGCGAGCCCACACCGAGGAAATACTGTAATATTTTGTATAATCAATGTGCCATTGGAGGGTCGGATGCAATAAGGGAATTATCGCTCGAAAATGAGAAAAAATTATTGTCCAAACGCTAAGAAAGATTGAAAAATTAAATGTTATTATACTGAATTTTAAAAAATATAGTGTTGTAAAGCTCGTCAGGGTACATTTTTCTTACTTACAGTTTGTTTATCCAATCATACTGTTCGAGCTAAAAGTTATGAACAAAAAATTTTGCATCTTCCAAAATCATTATTCCTTTAAACATAAATTGCGATAACTTGAGTAAATATTAACAGATTGTTATGAGACTTAAAACATAACTTCAGAAAACTCTGGCGAAGTCGTAATATGTATGCACAAAACCCTTATGTTAAAAAATGTAATAATATTTGTTCAGAAAATATTGCATCTTAACGCCATCTTCCAGGCCCATCGATAATTAGGCCATGGCGACTGCGCGCTGACTCGTATGGAGCGTCGATCACGGCCCCTTCCATCGACTTACGATCGATGGAAGGGGGACTCTTCCTTCCAGGAACTCGGGCCGACTTCCTGGATCCTCTCGGTACACGTGTCTACTTGTCGACGAGCCGTCGGATAAGTCGTGTAACTTTTGCTTCGATTGAAACGCTTTGCTTTGTAACGAGAATCGGGCCGAATCTACGTGCACTGCGCTGCTTAAATTATAACTCGCTAACCGTGCCGGAAAGCCAGTACCGCTGCGACTAAATAATAGTGCTAAGAATTGTGCGATCAACTCTTTATTGTATATAACTGTAAATAGACTTACACCTAAGATTAAATTAGCGTTAAAACTAAAGTCCCTTAAATTAAACGACCCCCCTCTCGCGAGAACCCGATCCTGCGACGTGCGCGATCCGAAACTTTGCTAACATATTTAATTAAAAACTAATACTGGACATAACCCATGTTTTTCAACGTTCGCCGTTAAAAAGTATCGAGGCACTTTTCAGGTACGTATAAGTTGCAGCGACAAAGTTTTTCCTTAAGGCTGCCGTCTCAGCGAGCCTTGAATGTGTGCGTACGGTCACACAAGCTAGGAAAACCGTGTACGTATACGCGTGTAGTAAACAAATCGTAAATTACAACTTTCGTCCTGGAAGCGGCCAGAAGGAAGTTTTTGCGGGTACAGTTGCCTTCAGTAGACATCTGTGCAGGGTGGTCTGGTGCGTTTGAACGCTAATAACCACCGTACGTTGAGATAATAATGAATTTCTCAATCGAAAACTGACAGAATGAGGTTCGAGTACATTAGCGCCACCAACGGAGAAGCCTTGAAGTTTTATTCTGTCAGTTTTCGATTGAGAAATTCATTATTATCTCAACGTACGGTGGTTATTAGCGTTCAAACGCACCAGACCACCCTGCACAGATGTCTACTGAAGGCAACTGTACCCGCAAAAACTTCCTTCTGGCCGCTTCCAGGACGAAAGTTGTAATTTACGATTTGTTTACTACACGCGTATACGTACACGGTTTTCCTAGCTTGTGTGACCGTACGCACACATTCAAGGCTCGCTGAGACGGCAGCCTTAATATACAAGGAATATTTTCACCAATTTTCACACTGATTAATAAATAATTGGAGAAGATATGGCGATATATATAAATTCCGCGCGGCACCAACAGTCAACGCAAGTGCCAACACTGGGTGTTGGTGCCGCGCGGAATTTATATATATCGCCATATCTTCTACAATTACTTATTAATCAGTGTGAAAATTGGTGAAAATATTCCTTGTATATTAAGGTGAAACTTTGTCGCTGCAACTTATACGTACCTGAAAAGTGCCTCGATACTTTTTAACGGCGAACGTTGAAAAACATGGGTTATGTCCAGTATTACTTTTTAATTAAATATTATTACATTTTTTAACATAAGGGTTTTATGCATACACTTTACGGCTTTGCCAGAGTTTTCTGAAGTTATGTTTTAAGTCTCATAACGATCCGTTAATATTTACTTAAGTTATCGCAATTTATGTTTAAAGGAATAATGATTTTGGACGATGCAAAATTTTTTGTTCATAATTTTTAGCTCGAACAGTAATGATTGGATACACAAACTGTAAATAAGAAAAATGTACCCTGACGAGCTTTAGAACACTATATTTTTTAAAATACCGTTTAACAACATTTAATTTTTCAATCTTTCTTAGCGTTTGGACAATAATTTTTCCCATTTTCGAGCGCTAGTCCCGTTATTGAATCCGCCCCTTCCTTATTTCAAAGCATACAATTGGAATAAGGTACATCACCGGAGTTTAATACGCCAATCGTAATGAAATTTATGAATGCTATAATTCTTCCAAAAACATATGACGCTTTCTTTTTTATCAAACTATACATCAAATTATCTTTTCTATCAACAAGAATTGTTTGTTCATTGGACATTATTATCTTCTCTCATTCTGTGTAATTCCTCTTCTCCATTGACGGTCTTCCTACAATTTTGCCAGGTCGCTCGTAATGAAATGTATCGATCTGTAACACATTATGTAATGGAAATACTTAAATGTTGTTTTATAAGCCTACCAAATTTTATACAGTAAATTTTTACAGATTTATAAGGTGTCAAATATTACCTGAAATATGGTACTAATTATTCCATTTGCCCTGGCATTACTATCCCATACGCCACGTTTGCAGTAATTTTGTAAAAAGTCCACCTGTAAGAAATGATCGCAAACATTTCGGTAAATTTGGTATAAAAGTAAAAGTTTGTTTGAATAATTCGTCGAACATCATGCATACCTGCGACGCCCATATGTACCAGCCTGACGCACTTGGACCGAACCGGATTTCGTCTGTCTGCTCCTGTGAACTTAGAAATATGTATGAGAAAATTAAATGGTGAATTATTCCACTTTCTTGGTAAAGTTACGTGAATTGACTCGCGTGATCGTATGATCCGCGAGTACAAGTGCCATTGCTGGCACTTGTGACCACTGACAGAGTCTGATAAAATTTATTACTTGCTTCATTTTCTTGGTAAAGTTACGCCGGCGTGAATTGACTCGCGTGATCGTGAGATCCGCGAGTACAAGTGCCATTGCTGGCACTTGTGACCACTGACAGAGTCTGATAAAATTTATTACTTGCTTCATTTTCTTGGTAAAGTTACGCCGGCGTGAATTGACTCGCGTGATCGTAAGATCCGCGAGTACAAGTGCCATTGCTGGCACTTGTGACCACTGACAGAGTCTGATAAAACTTATTAAATTTATTTTTTTCGCTTTTTCAAGCTTTTCGGTTTTTCTTTGGCTCTTTCTGCTAATATAAATTGAGGCTCCCGAATAGGCATGCACCTATTGTGCCGACTATCTATTAATTCGCGTAGCATGCATTCTAAATAAAATTGAACAAGTTTTGGCTCCATTTCTCTTTTCCAAAACGCATCATCTCTCTCTACTTTGATAGATTTCAGCCCCTTCGGGGTCCAAATGCAAAATATACAGTACTTTCGGTCAGTAATATGTAACTGACCTTGTACTTGATAAAAATAATGATGCGCTTTGTTCATTGAATTACTTGTTTTAGGTGCGAAGATGTGCCGAACAGCGGGTACTTTTTCAATAGCTTCTTCCGGCGGAAAGTTCTCTGCTGATTTCGGGCATTTGATTTCTAAAATACCCTCTTGACCGATGATTCCATCCGGCGAAGCTCCTAAGAAGGGGATGCAGCTGTCGATGAAAATTCCACATTCTGCAATATCTGTATATTGCTTCTTCAATTCTTCGCGAGCAATTTTCTCGCATTCTTTCCCGTATTCCACCGCGGGTGCACTAATTAACCTCGGATACAATAATTGTTTTACTGCATTTGCGCAAAGCGTGTCAGGTCGGCGACGGCACACTTTTCCAAAATTGGATGCTGTCAACAATTTGGATCTGTACTGCAACCATCTGCGGTTCTTTGCTTGTCCGATGGTTTCCTCTTCAATAGCATGTCTTTGCTCTTGCCAATCATTGAGTATTTGCATATGCTTTTCCCGCTCCAGTTCATACATTTCGAACGGCATGTCTGGCTTCTGTGCATTTTGTCCATAATCAGAATCTTTCTGCGAGGGCAATTGTTTGCGTACATATCGCGCAGCCTTCGTTTCCTTCTGTGTTGCAGCTCACTTTTCCTTTTCTTTCTTCTTCTTTTCTTCCATTTGGTGCACAACCTCGGGCGTTTTCTTCTTCATTACCACATTCAATCGCGAGTGCACTTGGTTCGTGTTGTACTCCACGACAGCAGCAGCACATCTTCCTGTATACGATCCTCTCTCGGCGAAATTTAATCTTTTTCCGCCGATGTACTTGGCAATTATTCCGTTCAAACATTCCACAGCGTTATTATTCGTATTATAGAGTAAGCTCTCCGCATGAGATAACAGTGGACGAAGTATTTCTGTTACGTCCTGGTACACTCCAATTGTCATCAATTCTGGAACGATGCTTCTTTCATTCTCTTTATTCTTTCCATCGCAGAAATATTTTAGTTGTGCACACTGTTTGTGTTCACCAAACACGTGGCTCGGAACATTCTGTATGTCGCCATACAAATTCTTCGTTTTCTCGTCGATTGATACATTCTGATCGTATCTAAACTTTGCGGCTTTTACGATGTCCGTGTGTATCCGGCGGATGCTACTTTCCACAGCTTTCCTCAATGGTCCAGGTGTAGTCTTCTTCACAATCGCTTTCATTTTTGTGCAAAAGTTTCGCAACAGATGATTCGTGCATTCAATTTTTTTTACGCGAATCTGTCGCTTATATGGGTCAGCATCAATAATCTTCTTATACACGCTACTGTCCCCATCAGCAATCAGAGTTGAATAAACGAGCCCACGTTTTTCTACGCTAGTGTTGAATCCTTCTACTATAGCATCGCTTTCCATAGCAGTGGATGCTCGATTTGCGCTCCAGTTTTTGAAGCATACGTGCTTTGGGGGTTCTTTCTGGTTTTTCGCAGCAATCCGACAAATTCTGCAAACTTTATTTCGAACGCCGTAAAATAAAACTTTTTTCGTGTGATAGCCAACTATCACGCCGACTCCAGACGCAGAATCGTAAGATCCACTGCGGTAGGATCTCTTCATCCAGCTTCCATCCGCCACAACGGAGATGTGAGGGATCCCTGATCCGGGAAGAACGTCGCCTCTTTCAATCGCCAAACGTTTTTCTTCTTCAGCCGCAGCTAACATCTCTTCTTCTGCAGCGGCAATTGCGGACTTGACAAATTTATCGTGGTTCTTCACGAAGTCTCTCTTCGACATGCAACGTATGTTCATTCCGCCAAAGTGTGTTCCAAGTGGGCATAGCTGCCTCCAGATAAAATTGTTGCATTAACGGCGCCCTGATTGCAATCCACTTTTTCATCTTCGTCCGATTGATTGCAGATTTCATCTTTGAAATGGCATAAAGTGCACATTACGCTGAAGATGCTGTTCAAACCACGCCGTTTCACACCAGTTATTCGTAGGTGTTCAATGCCACAGTCTTCCCTATTTTTTGCATGCTTACTTATTTTTTGCAATTGAGCAAGCACATTTGGGAAATTCATTATATCGTTGCTATTTAGGAGAGGCGATTGCTCTTGCGGCTCGTTCCTCGCAACTTTTTCTATAACGAAGTTTTCTTCTTCGTTACTTTGTATATCAAAATCTTCAGTTTCTCCCAAACTGGCCGTATCAGTATCTTCATCAGATTGCAAGTACATTATCTCTTGAGGCGTATGATTTCGTCCATCGGATGTTGATGGTTCCTCTACTATACGCTCCTCAGCCACTTCTTCTGGATGTTGTCCTACGGCAGTGACGTCTGCCGTTTCTGCGCTTTGTTGTTTCTTCTGAAGGGCTATAGATCTTCTCTTTCGGCGATGCACTTTCCGTTTCGATAATCTCTTTGCGTACGGACGTAAATGTCGCGGGCGAAACGGAGAATTAGTGTCCATATATTCTGGCACGTCCTGCATATTCACACTTCGAGTGTCACTCATTTTACACTAAACCAACAAACACAACACAAACACAAACACAACACAACGCAACACAACTCAAAATCCTTGTGCCCGTTGCAAAATAAACGTAAACGCGAACCGTGAATGTGAAACGTGAATCCGAAGATTCGTCTCTGGCGCGTTCTGAAACAAATGACATTCTACAGTAGTTAGGCTATGCCGATTCTGGCTCAAGTGGAGGCGAGGGGGTGAGGCGGGGCGGGGGGAGGTACCGCGCTCTTCCGCGAGATGGGCGAGGGGGTGAGGCGGGGAGGGGGGTACCGAGTTCGTAGGTGAGGGGGATGACGTCACAGGGGAGGGGGATTTTCAAAATTTTCAAAATGGCGTCGCGCGCGCCGGTCGAGTTCGTGGGCGAGGGGGTTGACGTCACGGGGGAGGGGGAGGATTTTCAAATTTTCAAAATGGCGTCGCGCGCATTTCGTGTTGGCGCCACCTACTGGACGTTTAAGGTACTTTGGGCCCGCGTCGGTATTTGGGCCCGTCTTGGTAAATTTTCCAGGTTTTTCATACATTTCGGGTTGGCGCCACCTACTGGACGTTTAAGGTACTTTGGGCCCGCGTCGGTATTTGGGCCCGTCTTGGTAAATTTTCCAGGTTTTTCATACATTTCGGGTTGGCGCCACCTATTGTACGTTTAAGGTACTTTGGGTCCGCCATGGTAAATTTTCCAAGGTTTTCATACGTTTCGTGCTGACGTCACCTGTTGCATGTCTAAGGTATGTTTGGGCACGCGTCGCCGCCGCGCAATCTCCGTACGGGTGCGGGGATCGGTGCGCAGGCGCGACCGCGACCGATTCGTGGAAATTCAAATCGCGTTTTCGATGATGATTTCTGAGAAAGAGGGTGGACCATGATTTCTGAGAAAAGATAAGGAAATATTTGAATCGTGGGACCGATACAGCACACGTGCAATGATATAAACATAGAGCGATAATTATTATAAATCAATCATCGCGATAGCCCATGGAATAAACATTGCACAGCGACATGCAGTGTGTTTACATCTGAACAGGATCGAACACGTTTCGGGCGCCTACGTGCACACTCTTCGTGCCGTGTGTTTATGTTTAAATCGTGGGACCGATGCAGCCCACGTGCAATGATGTATACATATAGCGATAATTATTGTAAATCAATCGGTGCGATAGCCCTTGGAATAAACACGACATTGCATTCCACGATAATTTCTGAGAAAGAGGGTGTGTTTGTATATATATATCTGAGCATTGACTTTTCCCAAGACTAGGACCTCTAAGAAGTACCCTCGAGAAAACGCAATGTCCCCGAAACAATAAATTAGGCGTTCCTTTCACGCGAGCAGCTAAGCGATAATTATTCGGGGTAGAGTTCCAAGTATTTTCACGATCGAGAACAGGGCGACGTCTCAAGCACCCTTCTCGAGGGTCTGCAAGTCAAGCGTCGTGGGAGCGTGTAAGGGCGAAAAGAATTCGTACATAGACTTTCACACCGAAGTCCATAGAGTACACATAACATTGCACCGCGCGATACCGCGTGTTTATATCTGATTCGTGGGAGTAGTATACAGCGAACGTGTAAGGGTGGGGAAAAATTTGAGGATACGTTCGAACTGCAGCTGACGTCAACATAGTTCGATGGCGTTTTAAGAATCACGGCTAGGATAGGTGACTAGTATATTAAATCCTGCAGTCGCTCGGTGAAGATCGTGAAATACGTTACGTGTGCATAAGTATCGCGAGATATGGATTTTTTCGTGAATTCGTACGAATTGTTGCGGGGGATGATTCCACTGCTGCGTACCGAAGAACAGTGCTACGAATGGTTTATATCATGTGACGAGTATTTACGCGTCTACCGCGAACATTTTAAGACTCTAAAAGTATCGGAATCGAAACAACAACAACGGTTGACATTATTTATTAGTAGTATGGAAATATTGCAAACGTGTGTTCGAAGTAAACAAGCATGCATAGTCGCTGAATTGGACGCGCGAGATGCATTACTCGTGTCATCATCTTCCGACGACTACGATAACGATGGTAGGGTGAACTATTTATCGACGTTGCTGCAGTTAGATGACGAATCACTGGCGATCGAGCGACATAAGATTCGTAGTGTGTTAAGCGCACCGACATTATCCGAGACGTCATGGATCAGCATCTTTCGACATGGATTTATGAAATTGTCGCGTGAACATCGTCAATTGTTACGTTATATCGCGCGACACAGTACTGCGGGTAAATGTACATTATATTGCATCGTTGGAGATAAGGACGTGCACCTTAAACGTACGGAGTACACTACCGCGATCGTGTGTACACCATTGACGCTTCTACATGACATCGAGAACGGAATGGTCAAAGTACTGGAAGTATTGAGTCCAGACAAAACAACAATTTCAGTGAATAGGTTTTTATGTGTGGAATTGAAACGATATTTGGAGGAGCATACGGATCTACCGCGAAACTCGAAGCTCGTCCTTGTACCGCTGAGATTCCGATTTCCGCATATCGAGTATAATCGCATCACCTGGAAAAGCCGCATCATGAAATCAGATGAAATCGAAGATCTCTGGGAAGTTAATTATTTGTGAAGAAGTGAATTCTTTGTGAATAAGCAAACATGGAGGGGTTCATGGACACGTACAGGGTTTTGTCCCAGATGTCTAAGCTTTTACGCTCTATTGTGGAATTCCGAGATTGGGTGGATCATTGCGACACGTGCCTGCAGCTCATCGTCCAGTACCAGAGCAGCGGAGGAATGTCAGTGGCCGCGAAACAACGCCTAGTGTCGCTGATCACGCGAATCAAGACATTGCGCGCGATCGTGCGGGAAAAGTTTTCGCGAGTCGGTTGCGGTGTTTCGGGCCGATCGACTGCACCCAAAGTCGTATGGGAAGACGTGGAATCGGCGTTTATAGGCCGTATTTCAACCGGTGCGGTTATCAACGTGGGACACGTCGATCCGCGTCGATTTTTAGAGGGTGCTCGGAGAATTGTGATTTCGCGCGTCACGGACGCTATCACGGCACATAAGAGCGTGTCTGTGAATACGAACTTTAACGCGGAGTTTATGTTGGGTGAGAATACGGAGATGAAAAGTTTCGGTACGCGAAATCGAGTACTGTTCATGACTTCGAACGTTCGCGAGTGGTACTCGAAACACGTGGTCGCTCCCACGCTAGTGATGCTCGAGGAGTTTCAAGATCGCGACAGTGGATGGACCTTAAGGGCAGTGCTAAATATTCTAGTGAATATTAATAAGCATAATCCACTTCGAGGCGGTTGCAACGTACCGCTTCCGCGCGCCGTCGTCCTGAAGAAAGCGGTGGTGAACATAAAGAACAGAGACAATGCGTGTTTCTTGTGGGCTGTCGTTGCCAGTTTGTACCCTGTTGCTGCGAATAGTGATAGGATCGCATCGTACCATCACTACTTGGATGTGTTTCGTACGGGCGATATGACTCTACCCGTAACGTTGGACCAGCTGACAAAGTTCGAGAGGATGAACGACGTGTCGGTGAACGTGTTCGCGTGGTCCGACGGAAGCTGCGCACCTCTGCGTTTGACCGAGGATAAGCGAGAGAGGCACGCGAACCTCCTACTGGTGCAGGACCCCAACGAGCCTCAACGTTATCATTTCGCGTGCATTCGCAGCATGTCGAGACTGATTTCGAAGCAGCTCGGCAATCACGGACATCAAGTATTCGTTTGCGAAAGGTGAGTAAAATATGGTATATTTCGATCGATGTGTTATTGATTATTATGTTGTATTATTAATACTATTATCGTTGCAGATGTCTCAGCTTCTTTCATTCGAACGTGCAATTGACGAAGCACAACGTGGACTGCCAACGTCTGAACGAGTGCGCCGTCGAATTGCCGTCCCTGAAGGATAAATGGTTGCAGTTCAAGAACTTTAAAAATAAGGAACGAGCGCCATTCATCATTTACGCGGACTTCGAATGTATGCTGGAGGACGTCGAGCCTGCGGAGCAGAGTCGGACGTATACATACCAGCAGCATAGAGCGTACAGCGTGGGATATTACATCCATTGTTCCACCGACGCGTCTCTGTGCCGTTATCGCGCGTATCGTCACGAATCCGAGTGCGTGAAGTGGTTCGTACAAGAACTTCGAGACTTTGCGGACATTGCGTATTCGTGGTTGCGGAACGCGAAACCGATGAACTCGTTAACGAAACACCAGTGGCAAAGTTTTAACGAAGCGATCGAGTGTCACGTGTGCGGACAACCTTTCGTCGAGGGGGATAAAAAAGTGCGCGACCATTGTCACTCGACGGGCGAGTACCGAGGCGCGGCCCACGTGTCGTGCAACTTACAGTTTCAACGATCGTACACGATACCGGTAGTGTTTCATAATTTATCAGGCTACGACGCGCATTTCGTGATTAAGGAGTTGGCGTCCGCGTTCGAAGGACAGATCGACCTGCTACCGGTAACGAAAGAGCGGTATATATCTTTCACGAAACGCGTCAAGGGAATCGACGCCGAGAACACCGATTGGAAGAGGGGATTGAAATTTCGATTCATAGATTCGTTGAAGTTTTTGGCCGCTAGTCTGGAGAAACTCGCTTCGGACCTTGGTAAAGAACGACTCGCGATTCTACGACGCGAGTTTCAATCCCTGTGGATGATCAGTTCAATCTCCTTACCAGGAAGGGCGCCTTCCCGTACGACTACGTGACGTCATACATCAAACTTAATGATACGCGTTTACCGTCCCGCGAAGCGTTCTATAATCGGTTGAACGATAGTGCCGCGTCGGAGCCTGATTACGCGCACGCCGCGAACGTGTGGAATACTTTTCGCGTACAGACATTGGGCGAGTACAGTGATTTGTACTTGAAAACAGATGTACTGTTACTCGCCGACGTATTCGAGAGTTTCCGCACCGACTGTATCGCGAGTTACGATTTAGATCCCGCGCATTATTTTACGCTACCGAGTTTCACGTGGGACGCGATGCTCAAGTACACCGGCGTACGATTAGAACTTTTAACGGACGTGGACATGCTACTGTTCGTAGAGCGTGAGTAGTAAGGCTATGCCGGTTCTAACCCAGGTCCTCTGAGGGGAGCGCGGGGGCGGGGGGAAGTGAGGGCGCGCGGGGGAGCGCGGCGGAGGGAAACATGGACGCGGGGCCTGAGGGGAGAGGAAGACAGGTTGCGCGCGCACGAGCCGCAGAGTGGGGGAAGCCGCGATCGTGGAGGGGATCAGTCCGGGCCGAGCGGCCGCGGAGACCTCTCCAGACCGGACCCACCGCCGGAAATTTCCACGGAGGGTGAATGACCCCCAAAAAATCTCTTTCAGACCTCGACCCACCCCAAAAAATTTTTTCAGAGGGACCCCCAAATATTTTCCTCCAACGCAGAGAAATAATAATTTATTTTTTATCAGACAATATCGGGAAAGATCGGCGTTTTCGCACCGCGTCTTCGGGAGGGAAAGAGACAGAGCATTATTTAAAATTCTAGGGAGGGAAAGAGACAGAGCATTATTTAAAAATTCTCTGGAGGGAAAGAGACAACACTACATAGTGGTACAATCACATTAGATAACAATTTTTAAAGCGTCGCTGTGTCTCGCGCGATCTCGCGTAACTTGAATCCTCTGGAGCGACCGTGCAATGTGACGTCATTTGACAGCGCGAAGAACGAAATATAATTATGTGGAGTCAGCAGAATGTTTTTTTCCCCAACGCAGAGAAATAGTAATAATTTTTTAATCACCGATTTACCGAACCAATATGTAGCAAACGGAAATACTTCTTTTCAAACCAATATGTAGCAAGCATTCAAAATGTTCTGATTTAACACCGCAGCGTATTGCGCAATAACATGTAATTAGACTCGTCTAGAGCAACCGCGCGAGATGATACCACGCGAAGAACACATGAACAAAGCATGATAGTTTTTAGGAAACATCATACATGTGAGCAGAAAAGAAGGAAGATGGGCGAATAAATGGAGAAATAATATATGTTTACGATATTATATATTGTTACAATAAAAAAAATACAATAGAAATAGAAAATAAAAATATAAAATTGAAATAAAAATAAAAAATAGAAATAGAAATAGAGAAATATAAAATATATGAAAAAACTCATAATGATAATAATAAAAGAAAAGAAAATATGTGAAAATAATAATAATAATAAAAAATATATACATATAAAAAAATATATAAAATGAAATATAAAAAACTAATAGGGCGGGGGTGATGGCGGCGACGGGGGGGATGGGGGTGGTAATGGTGGTAATTGTAGTGGCGCAAATATTTGCACCATCAGCCGCCGGCGCAACGCTTGCCGTGGTATGTATGGCCGCAGCCGCGTTGCACAAAAGAAGTTTCACAAAATGTTAACAAGTGTGTCAGCTGTCACAGTTTGACGACAAATGGTCTCGCTGCATCTCTAAGCTCATGCATTTAAACTCATAACATGAAATCGAGAAGTGCATAGCTTTGCAAAAGTAAGATGCCTTTGTTCTCCACCTTCATTTTCGATGACCATCCTCTCCTTATTCACACATGTCTTCTTTCCCTTCTTCTTTACACTCATCATTCAGCTCGAGTGAAATAAAACGCTGAATCTTAAAATTAGGTGGCGAGGAGGAAGACGGGTTAATAATATGGAGAAATAATATACGTTTAAAATATATATATTGTTACATGGAAAAATTACTAATATAAAATTAAAAGAATATGAAAACAATATAATAATATGTCATGCAAGACATTAGACAATACAGATAGTCGTGTGTAAAAAAGTATTTTATTGATAACATATATATACTATTCCAGCGTCTGACATGCATCACGAACGATCAATCCCAATCCTAATGCTAAGAGTTCACAATCTATTAAAGAGTTCGGTTCGTAGCAGTCGGTTTCAGTAATGATTTTCTCATATTCCGCAGTCGTTGTATTAGCAGTACGTATAATGTTGACAGAGTTCGCGATCATTGTCATCTGTCCGGACGGTTTAGAGGACCGGTACATTCGCAGTGCAATTTAAATTATAAAAATGCGTTTTACATCCCCATAGTTTTCCATAATTTGTCCGACCATATCACTTTGAACGGGTATCGAACGGGTATTGAACGGCTTTGAACGGGTATTGAACGGCTTTGAACGACTTTGAACGGCTTTGAACGCGAAACTTACGGGTATTGAACGGTTTTGAACGGCTTTGAATGGGTATCGAACGGTTTTGAATGGTTTTGAACGGCTTTGAACGCGAATCGAACGGGTATTGAACGGATATTGAACGGCTTTGAACGGCTTTGAACGGGTATTGAACGGGTATCGAACGGTTTTGAACGGCTTCGAACGCGAATCGAACGGGTATTGGACGAGTTTGAACGGGTATCGAATGGCTTTGAACGGGTATTGAACGGGTATCGAACGGCTTTGAACGCGAATCGAACGGGTATCGAACGGGTATTGAACGGGTATTGAACAGGTATCGAACGGTTTTGAACGGCTTTGAACGCGAATCGAACGGGTTTGAACGGATATCGAACGGGTATTGAACGTACAAATTTCTCAATACCAGTCTCGACAAATTAGCATCTTTTCTGATCACAGATCAATTAAAAATTTCACGATCCAAATTTGAAAAATTATCCACCGAAGATTTCAATTTATTGACGCGAAAAGGTGTCTTTCCGTACGAATACCTTGATTGCGCGAACAAGCTGCAGGATTCATGCTTACCACCGCGCGAGTCATTCTACAGTTCGTTAACGGGTAAGACTGTATCAGAAACCGATTATCCAACGGCTTTGAACGGGTATCGAACGGTTTTGAACGCGAATCGAACGAGTATTGAACGGGTATTGAACGGCTTTGAACGCGAATCGAACAGGTATCGAACGGCTTTGAACGGGTATCGAACGGCTTTGAATGCGAATCGAACGGCTTTGAATGCGAATCGAACGGGTATTGAACGGCTTTGAACGCGAATCGAACGGGTATTAGACGAGTTTGAACGGGTATCGAACGGCTTTGAACGCGAATCGAACGGGTATTGAACGGATATTGAACGGCTTTGAACGGCTTTGAACGGGTATTGAACGGGTATCGAACGGTTTTGAACGGCTTCGAACGCGAATCGAACGCGAATCGAACGGGTATTGGACGAGTTTGAACGGGTATCGAATGGCTTTGAACGGGTATTGAACGGGTATCGAACGGCTTTAAATGCGAATCGAACGGGTATCGAACGGGTATTGAACGGGTATTGAACAGGTATCGAACGGTTTTGAACGGCTTTGAACGCGAATCGAACGGGTATTAGACGAGTTTGAACGGGTATCGAACGGCTTTGAACGCAAATCGAACGGGTATTGAACGGGTATTGAACGGGTATTGAACTGGTATCGAACGGTTTTGAACGGCTTTGAACGCGAATCGAACGGGTTTGAACGGATATCGAACGGGTATTGAACGGTTTCTACATAATAATTACAACTATCGTCTTAATCTAGCGTACATGCAAGAGGTTGGAGAGGGTGAAGAAAAAAAACATTTATGTATTAAAAATTGATTATATTTTATTTAAGCATTTCTCTCTCTCTGGCGTTTAGACCACCAGTTGAATATTTTAAATACATTTTGCAAGGCACAGTGCTTTGCGTGTCTGTCACATCGTAGAGTATCAACTACATTTAGCTTATTTAGAGATTTGATATCCTCGTATTCAATGTCCAGCGTCTCGATGATCACGTCCGCTCTGGTATTTTCATCGAGGAAATCCGCAAGCCAGTCGCGTTTCTGCAGCCCTTTAACGTATACTATATGGGATGTGTCATCTTCTTCGTCGATCGCATCAGCTACAGCTTTCGTAATTAGCTGTTTAGCCATACTGTACGGAACGTCTCCATCGTCCCACCGTAGTCCATGATGTTTTGCCACCAGCCATCGAATGCTTGATTTGTCGGATTTCGTAAGAAGAAATTGTGGCATAGGACTCCCAAAAATATAGTGTGAGAGAATTGTCCCCTTGCGTAGGACAGCCACTTCCTTCGCGATAAATCTTCCATCGACGATGAACCCTTGCAGGTCAACGAATGTTGGTACAGCCATTATCGGTACAATTTAGAGGTGCGTTCGCTTCCGAGACAGACGAGAGAATGCAGTCTTTCTCGTAAAGCATCTGAATTTTCACGAAGGTGTGAATTTGACACAGAAGAGGGCGGATAATTAGCGTAGCAATTTAATTCATTTTGCGCACAGGGGACAACCCCCCAAATATTTTTCCAAACCATTATGCGATGGAATTGTTTAATAATTGTTTCGGACAATGTCGGGAAAGACCGGCGTTTTCACACCGCGTCTTCGGGGAGGGAAAGAGACCGAGCATTACTTTAAAGCTAAAATTTTGGAAGAGGAAAAGAAACAGCACTACTTGGTGGTACAATCGCTTTCGTTCTAAAGCTAACAGTATTCTAAAGCGATCCGATTTAGCGTCGCAGCGTCTCGCACGATCGCATGAAACTTGAATCTTCTGGAGCAGTCGTGCAGGATGACGTCATTTTCACGGCGCGAAGAACGCTCGAGCGAAATAGAATTATGCAGCGTCGGCAGAATGTTTTTTTTTTTTCCCAACGCAGACAAATAGTAATTTTTTGAAACGTCGAATCTTAAAATTAGGTGGCGAGGAGGAAGACGGGTGAATAAAATTGACAAATAATATGTTTTTAAGCAATTTTATTTAAAATTAAGAGAATAGAATTTTAACATTTTTTCCTACGAGCATCAGCTAGAATATCATTGATGGCACATGCTACCAGTTCGCAATCTACATGATACTCCTCGTCGAAGTGTTCGCTATCGCGTATGATTTTAGCAGCACGCCGCGCATCTAATGTTTCGCAGGCAATACCGCTTTGCTGTAGCACTTTAACAAAAGTTTCAAATTTTACTCTCACATCTTCCGCAGTTTGATACATCCGCGGATACATATATTCTATACATGGCTGAAGATTTAATAAAAATGATATTGTGTCCAGTGTGTAATATAGCGAGTCATCACATTGTGTGATCTTTATAATTGGTGTATCAAAGATCCGAAAAAAATCCACCGCTAAACTATCAATCGACATCGAAGGTGATCCAGGTAATCGTGCACGTTCTTCCATGGTTTCACAGTTGTCGAATAGCAAACCCCATGTATGCCATGATAATATGAGATGATTTCCATGATTGTCGCCGAGAAGCACTTCTACATCGACTGTAGGTCCTACGTCGATTCCAATTTCCAAATATTTGCTACCCATGGATGTTAATGCGTATCTTCTAACCATGATACGCGATCCTTGACGCGGACTAAGAGAACAATCGAAGCTATGAAATTGCCCGCTCGTATTAGGATCAAACATAAAAATTTTGAGAAGATGTGAAAATTATGTGTTACCAATCATTATATATATTTTCCCCACATGGAGCTACACCATCATCTCGCACGATCGGAACGAAATAATCCTCACACCCAGCGAGTATTTCATCAATGGTGGTGGTGTACATTTTTTTTTTTTGTTTCAGAGCACTATTTGTTCCGTCGAAACTCACTGAGGCTACTGAGCGATTAATTGTATAGCGTCCGGGAACTGGCTTAAATAGAGCTACAATTGCTTCCCCCACTACCACATTTTATTCTAAGCCCAACAATTTTTTCAAAATGATTTTCAATCTTAGCGTCGCTGCGTCTCGCGCGATCGTGTGTAATTTGACTCCTCTGGAGCAGCCGTGCAAGGGGACGTCATTTTCACGGCGGGAAGAACGCTCGAACGAAATAAACGCTGAATCTTAAAATTATGGGTCAGGAGGAAGACGGGTGAATAAAATTGACAAATAATATGTGTTTAAGAAATTTTATTTAAAATTAAAAGAATATAATTTTAACATTTTTTCCTACGAGCATCAGCTAGAATATCATTGATGGCGCATGCTACCAGTTCGCAATCTACATAATAATCCTCACAGTAATGTTCGCTTTCACGTATGATTTTAGCAGCACGACGCGCATCTAATGTTTCGCTGGAAACATCGCTTTGCTGTAGCACGTTAACAAAAGTTTCAAATTTTATCCTCACATCTCTTACATTTTGATACAGCCGCAGATACACATAGTCTAAACATGGTTCAAGATTTAATAAAAATGTTACTGTATCCGGTTTGAAATACAGCGGCTTATTATGTAGTGTCATCCTTACAATCGGAGAATTATAGATTTCACAAAAATCCACCGTTAATTGGCCCATTTGCATCGAAGGTGATCCAGGTAATCGTGCACGTTCTTCAATGGTCGTACGACTGCCGCATAGCGAACCCCATGAGTAGGTATAGTAAGCCGGTTCTGGACCAACGCGTGGTGAGGGGGTGAAGCGGGGCGAGGGGAACCGCGCTCTTTCGCGAGATGGGCGAGGGGGTGAGGCGGGGAGGGGGTACCGCATTCGTAGGAGAGAGGGGATGACGTCACAGGGGAGGGGATTTTCAAAATTTCAAAATGGCGTCCGGGGCGGGATACCGCATTTGTAGGTGAGGGGAGGGGATGACATCAGAGGGGAGAGGGATTTTTTCAAAATTTTCAAAATGGTTTCTGGGCGGGGATACCGCATTTGTAGGTGAGGGGAGATGACGTCACAGGGGAGGGGGATTTTCAAAATGGTTTCTGGGCGGGATACCGCATTTGTAGGTGAGGGGAGGGAGATTTTTCAAAATTTCAAAATGGTGTCCGGGCGAGGATACCGCATTTGTAGGTGAGGGGAGGGGGTATACCGCCAAGGATACGGGTAGGTGGAGGGGGAAACACGCGTTCCCCGGAAGCACCTAAGGACAGGTGGAGGAGGAAATGACCTTGTAAAAATATAGGATAGCATGATGCGGCGAAGATGTAAGTCGAAAGCCGACACAGGTTATCACGCGATAACAGAATCAAAACAGGTAGGTGGAGGGGAAATCGCACTTGCTCCCAAAAACACAATATCGTCTCACGGCCCGACCACAGCTGCGTAGCAACGACGGCCGTAAAATAAAAACAAAACATCCGAAATCATGATACGCCAAAGATGTAAGTCGGAAGCCGACACTGGCTATCGCGCGATAACAGAATCAAAACATAGAACTATAACAGTGGACGGCGAGATATCGAGAATAATGAAATCTAGGTGGTCCTTTGGTAGACCTATGAGAGTACGAATATTTTCGGAGACGAAAATTCAAAGCGACCCGACACCCTTCTATCGGTCCGACCACAGCCGCCTAGCAAGAAGATAAGAGAATCAAAACAGGTGGGTCGATGGGAAATCGCACTTGCTCACACACACACACACACACACACACACACACACACACACACACACACACACACACACGTGTGCGGTGATAGTATTAAAAATTCCATTGGAAGATGTATAATATCATCTCAAGGATGGACCGCTACCCATAGCAACGACTGTCGAGCAAAGCGTGCGAGAGAGAGAGAGAGAGAGAGAGAGAGAGAGGATTCACAAGGTAAAATAAAAAATTAAAACATAGAGCAGCATGATACGTCGAATATGTAAGTCGAAACCCAGCACCGGCTATCGCGCGATAACAGAATCAAAACATAGAACTATAACAGTGGTCGGCGAGATAGTCGGATGATCAAAAGAAGCCTGGGGGGTCCTTTGGTATGCAGATGTATGGGATGTAGTTTAGGTAGGGATATGTGCGAATATTTAAAGCAGCTCTAGTCTTCGAGATGGTAAATTCACGAAGTGACACTGGTCGAAACACTTATTCGTATTCGGCCAATCTTTCGCGGAGACATTTCACGAATGCGAATGGTTACGCGTCGGAAAGACTTTTTGACATAATCGCTACGTGTATCGCGGATTTACGGAAATTATTCAAATATTTTTTTCTAATACAATATCAATAATAGTCATGGAAACGCTTGAACGCGAAGTTATAGAGTTAACCACATCAATTCCATTTTTACGAACATACGAGCAATGTTACGATTTGCTCGAACGTTACGATACGTTTTTACAACTCGCCACGGAAATTCGACGTGAAAACATCAATCTCGGGATATGTAATAACCAACTCCGATTATTGATGTTTCGCGTAAGGAAATCACGGGTTTCAATATATTCGAAAATGTTGGAACGAGCTGAACAAGATGTGCGGGAACCTTGAGTAATAGTAGTATACATATAATAATCATCGTCACAGTATTTAAATGGATACGTATATCGAAACTTATAAAACATTATCAACAAGCAGTAGACTTTTACAAACCATCGCGAAATGTCACGAGTGGATAGATAGATGCAACGAATGCATACGAGCCGTCATAGAGTTTCGACTTAAAAACACTTTATTACGTAATAGTCAATATCATCGTTTGCTATTACTCATCAAACATCTCAAGATATTACGGATTGGTGTAGTTAAGAAGGCATTCGAGCTAGACCGGGATAGATCAGCCATACAAATGCTAGTGACACAATCGATATTAGAACGGGATGATATGTTTAGCGGAATTGAAGATAATCCGACAGTTTATTACAATACCATTGAGCTGAATGCGGAAACAGTGGAGGTGGAAACACTTAAGATCCGCGATATCACGGGTATCCAGTCATTGTGCGAGGCGGCATGGACCAGTATTTTTAACTACGGGCTTGAACGTTTTACGCGTGATGAACGTGATTTGATGATACATATCGCGCGATCCGCTAGTGCTCGTGAGTGTACGATAACATGTATTGTTGGAGACAAAAACTATGCGCGACTAAAAGAGCAATACATTACAGCGATTGCATGTACACCATTAATACTCTTGCAAGATATTGAGAATAACTCGACGGAAGTTTACGAAGGATTATACCCAAAATCCGTAATACCAATAAATACGTTTCTAACGAATGAATTACAACGTTATATTCGTGATTGTCCGAGACATGTTGAATGGTCCTATAGGCGCTGGCAAAAGAACGTTGATCAACGTACGGGGGAAGTTACATGGTCATTACGCACACCGATAATTTCACCGATATGTGCCAAATATCCTGACGTGAATTCAAATACTTGGCTGAAACGTATTGTGAACCGATATAATATATTTTATTCTGAGTGATTTAAAAAAGAAGAAACATCATGGAGGTGTTTAAGAGTGCGTTTTTGACGTTGTCTCGGATGTCCGAGCTTTTGAGGACCACCGCGGAATTTCGCGACTGGATGGACAGGTGCGACGAGACGATACGTCACATCGTCGCGTATCAACGAGGAGAACGCGTGCCGGTGTGTGAGAAGCATCGAATGGTGTCGTTGCTCGCGCGAACACAAACATTACGCGCGATAGTGCGAGGACAATTATCGCGAGTAGGATATGGACACGTCGCTCGAGTGACGGCACCCAAGGTCGTGTGGGAGGACCTTGAAACCGCGTTCGAGAAGCGTTTGTCGACCGGGGCGTTGATAAACGTAGGATTCCTCGATCCACGGAAATTCTTCGAGAATGCCCGTCGAACGGTGATTTCGCGCGTTACGAACGCTATTACGGAGCATCACAGCGTGTCGGTGAACACCGTTCTTAACGCAGAATTTATGTTGCGGGACGAGACGGACGTGAAGAGTTTCGCGACGCGTAATCACGTACTCTTCATGTCGTCGAACGTTCGCGAGTGGTACGCGAAACAAGTGGTCGCTCCGACGTTGATCGCGATGGAGGAGTTTCAGGAGCGCGAGAGCGGCTGGACCTTACGGGTAGTACAGAATCTCCTGATCAACGTGAACAAACACAATCCATTGCGTGCCGGATGTCACGTACCGCTTCCGCGAGTGGTAGCAACGAAAAAAGCAGTGGTGAACGTTCGGTGCAACGACAACACGTGCTTTTTGTGGTCGATCGTCGCCAGTCTGTTTCCGGCTACTGCACACGGGGACAGGATCGCGTCGTATCCGCCCTACTGGACGGTGCTCCGTACGGATGGTGTGACACTCCCCATGTCCGTCGATCAGGTACGGAAATTCGAAGTGACCAACGACATTTCCGTGAACATCTACCTGTGGTCCAACGAGGATGGCTGCGTACCGCTACGCGTATCCAGCAACAAGCGGGATAGGAGACACGCGAACGTGCTGCTGGTACAAGATCCAAAGGATTCGCAGCGGTACCATTTCGCTTGCATCCGCAGTCTCTCCCGCCTGATTTCCAGCCAACTCAGCAGACACGAGCATCATGTATTCGTTTGTGATAGGTAAGTAAATAAGAATAATAAAAAATTTTCATACGATACGTTAGGAACGAAAAGCGTTTACACTTTTGTATTTTTCCGTTATACGTTTCAGGTGCCTCAACTTTTTCTCGTCGGCGGAGCGATTGCAACGACATACCGATGATTGTTCACGATTAAACGAGTATGCGGTGCAATTGCCGTCCGAAGACGAAAAAATTTTGAAGTTCCAGCATCACGAGCGCAAGGAACGCGTGCCGTTCGTCGTCTACGCGGACTTTGAGTGTATGCTGGAGGATGTTGCACAATCATCGATGGAGCATCGTCGCACGTACCAGTATCAACGCCACAGAGTTCACAGCGTAGGATACTACGTGCATTGTTCCGACGACTCGGCGCTGTGCAGGTATCGAGCATACCGCAGCGATAAAGATTGCGTGCAGTGGTTTGTGCGCGAACTGCGTGAATTCGCGAGCGTCGCATACTCGTGGTTGTGCGTGAAGAAACCGATGGCGCCGTTAACACAGCAGCAGTGGCGAAGTTTTCACGAGACGACTGCGTGTCACGTGTGCGGAGGACCCTTCGATCGAGGTGAGGATGACAGGAAAGTACGAGATCATTGTCACTCGACGGGGGAGTACAGGGGTGCGGCGCATAACTCGTGTAATTTACGTTACCAACGTTCGTGCGCGATACCCGTGGTGTTCCACAATCTGTCCGGTTACGACGCGCACTTCGTAATCAAGGAGTTGGCAGACGCGTTCGAGGGAAAGATTAGCCTCCTACCGATAACGAAAGAACGTTACATCTCTTTTACGAAGGACGTGGATGATCTCAGAGGTGATCGCAAGAATTGGCGAAAAATGTTAAAGTTTCGATTCGTCGATTCGTTCAAGTTCTTGGCAACGAGTCTGCAGAAACTCGCGTCGGATCTCGGGAAAGAGCGTCTGACGATTCTGCGACGCGAGTTTCAACATCTTCCTGACGAACAATTCGATCTCCTTACCAGAAAGGGGGTCTTTCCATACGATTACGTGGCGTCGTACGATAAGTTGAACGACACTCGACTACCGTCTCGTGAAGCATTCTACAATCGGTTGAACGATAGTGATGTGTCGGAGTCGGATTACACGCACGCGACGAACGTGTGGAACAGTTTTCGTATACAAACATTAGGCGAGTACAGTGACTTGTATTTGAAGACCGACGTGTTGTTGCTCGCCGACGTGTTCGAGAACTTTCGTATAGACTCTATCGCGAGCTACGAACTGGATCCCGCGCATTACTGTACGTTACCGGCATTCACGTGGGATGCTATGCTCAAATACACGCGCGTTGAATTGGAACTGCTCACCGACGTGGATATGCTGTTGTTCGTGGAGCGTGGAATACGCGGTGGTCTGAGTCAGTGTTCGCACAGGTACGCGCGTGCAAACAACAAGTATTTGCCTGCAGAGATGTACGATGCATCGCAACCATCCACGTACTTGATGTACTTCGATGTGAACAATCTGTACGGATGGGCAATGTCTCAGGCGATGCCGTACGGAGGATTCCGCTGGCTGGACGATGCGACGGTGACCAAGCTGAGCAAGTCGGTGATCGAATCGAACGTAAACTCCATGCCGTCGGACGATGGACCAGAGGGATACCTGCTGGAAGTGGATCTGGAGTATCCGCGGGACATTCATGACACGCACGCGGACCTTCCGTTCTGTCCTGTGCGCGAGCACACACCCATCGGTAAGCAGACCAAACTGATCGCCACGCTCCAGGATAAAGAAAGATACGTGATTCACTGTCGATACTTGAAGCAGTGTATTCGACACGGACTTCGCGTATCACGAGTTCATCGCGTTCTACGGTTCGATCAGAAACCTTGGTTACGCGAATACATCAACCTTAACACGGAGTTGAGGACGCGCGCAACCAGCGATTTCCAAAAAACACTGTACAAATTAATGAATAACGCTGTGTACGGGAAGACTATGGAGAACGTTCGAAATCGCGTGGACGTACGACTAGTGACGCGGTGGGACGGACGTTTCGGTGCCGAATCGTTGATAGCCAAACCGAATTTTCACAGTCGTGCGATATTTTCAGAACACTTAGTAGCCATCGAGATGCGTAAATTACGAGTGAAATTCGATAAGCCAATATACGTGGGTATGAGCGTGTTGGACGTGTCTAAGGTATGCCTATACGAATTTCACTATGACTATATGCGTAAAAAGTTCGGCGATGGATGTAAAGTGCTGTACACAGACACGGACAGTTTACTGTATCAGCTGCGGTGCAATGACGCTTACGAGGTTCTGAAAAGTGACGTCAGTGCGCGCTTCGACACGAGTGATTACGCGATAGACAACCCGTACGATATGCCACGCGTGAACAAGAAAGTGCCGGGTGTAATGAAAGACGAGAACAACGGTGCATTGATGACTGAGTTCGTGGGACTGCGGTCCAAGATGTATGCGACTCGAGTGTGCGACGCGTCGACGATAGTGACAGAAACCAAAAAAGTTAAGGGTGTGAAGAGATGTGTGGTCGCGAATGAGATACGTTTCGAGGACTATGTGCGATGTCTTCGCGAGCACATGGAAACGACGATACGTCAGAACCATATCCGTGCGCAATTACACGATGTTTATTCCGTGACGGAACTGAAAACAGCTCTCAGTCCGTACGACGATAAACGATTCGTACTTCCCGACCAAGTCGAAACTCTTCCGTGGGGGCACTATCGGATCCCCGAGTACGAGAACGAAAACGATAGTGGTAGCAATATGTGTATGGATAGTTCGTAGTGTGTGTGTGTGTGTGTGTGTGTGTGTGTCATTACTCTCGCGAGCGATATTTTCATGTATCTATAGAAGTATGATGTACCGTATGAACGTAGAGGAGGTTTTTAGTGGGTATACCAGAAATGGGGAGTCCCACATAACCTCAACATAACAGTCGTTGAGGTATGCGTAATGCATTTTCCCCCTCTTAAAAAAAAAAAAAAAAAAAAAAGTGTGTAATTGATGAACGTGGTATGGGCAATGATGTTTTCTAACTGTACCTATGTAATATTCGATGAAATAATATATACAATTATCGTAATATATATGATACTTTATTTTTATGTTTAAAATACAGACAATCGAATAAACGTATATTTATGTAAGTGATAAGAATAAGGAGTCCTTCTTGTGTCACAGAATATCCTTTTCCTCTATCCACGAGTTCTTGGACGAGTCGAATCCCAACCATTTCACGTACGCTCGATTCCCCTTGCGACGAATAATCTTCTCGATCAGATAGACGTCCGGATTCGCGACCGAATGCAGTTCGTGCTCGTAGAATCCACCCGAGATCGGTTCTCCCGCGGAATCACGTAGCATGTACGTTACAGGTTGCGTCCGTTGTACCGCAGTAATTTCGAACACCTCGGTCGACCAGTTTGGCGTGTAACCCTTCTCGAAGATCGTTTTGAATTTGCTTACGCGTACTTTGGCACCGACATGGAATTTAGTATGTCGATATTGTTGTTGTTGTTGTTGTTGTTGTTGTTGTTGTTCAATATCCGAAGATACGATGAACGGTAAACGAGACGCGGAGGTCATGTCCACGGGTCGCGCGTTGATCGTGCGATGTTTACGATGATTGTAGGTGTGCACGAGCGTCGGTAGCAGATCCAACCAGCGATAGGATGCGTTCAAGGAGAATTGTTTCCACATCAGATTCTTCAGCGTACGATTGAAACGCTCGACGATCGACGCTTTCATCACGCTGTACGTCGAGTAGTGGTTGATTCCGCGAGACGTAACGCATCGTTGAAACTCCGCGTTGTAGAACTCCTTTCCCATGTCAGTTTGTAGGTTTCGTGGACATCTGCCGCTTCGTCGCAACACGGTCGCGAATGCCTCGGTAACGTCGCGACCGGTTTTCGTTTTCACAGGTACGGCCCACGCGTACTTGCTGAACGTATCGATGATCGTGAGTATGTAGTTGTAGCCGCGATTGTTGGTAGCGTACGGACGCATTTCAACCAAATCCGCCTGCCATAGATCGTCGTAACCTCGAGTAACGACGTGTCTCCGCGGGAAATTTCGTCTCGCGGGAGCATGCAATTCGTTAACCAATTGTATTCGCTCCTTACTCGTGTTCATAGCGATGATGATGATGTCTGCGATGGATGCGAAGGTAGCATCTCCCGATCAGCAGCAGATACCGTATCAGACCCTCGAAGCACGTACGGTGTTGATTGTGTTTGTTATCGTCGTTGCAGTAGTAGTAGTAGTCGTCGCTCATCGTCGCGCTTCCATGCGTTTATGTACCTATACGATCGGTGTCGCAAGGTCTACGAGTCTGTCCTTCAAATGATCGGCGCGTCGGCGTAGCGTAATATTTAAGTCGGTCGCCAGGTCACGGAAACGTTTATCCATCGCAGTATTTATCGAGGTCGTCAAAGCGTCCAATCGTTTCGTAGTCACTTCATACATATCTTCCTCCATAGTGTCGAGAGCACGTCTGACGGTACTTCCTATGTCGTCAACGTATCGTTTCGTCGCAGCGTCGGTATCCACCTCGGGATGTGCCACGCGACATACCTTGCGTTCCATCGCGTCGAACGTAGACAGATCGACGACCGCGCACAACGCGTTCTCACGAACGTAATTCTCGACGTACTGATTCTGCATGTGAATCATCTCCATGCGTTGATCGTTCACGCTGGAAGCAGCATTGGGGGTATCGTGTAAAGATGCGCCAAACTTGTTCACCGACATGTCAACTTCTGTGATAATCACGGTGTGTTTCGCGAAACGAGACTGACACATCATCGATCCGAACGATCAATTTATGATGAGACCGGCTTCCCGAAGTTCCTCAATGATCGAGACAATTTCGTTATCGTGTCCTGTATGTCCAGCATCGCGCGATGCCAAGAGCAATCGTAGTCTATCGACCAATTCGTTCGGATCGTCCCAGTACACGTAATCGATCGGGTTATCGGTAACTGTCATCGCGTCGTCGATGGATAATCCGCGACCTTCGTGTATCTCGCTGCCACCAGAATCGTGACCTTTACGAATCAATAGCGACACGATGTTCTTGTACTTGGAACCTCTGTTACCTAACGTAGGCTTACTAGCCGAATGGTTCCGTCGATGCGCGTTCGTCGCTAACAAGATACTGCGGTACGCTTGGAGATCGACATTCGCGTATGCACGATCATTAGGTGTTTGCATGAACAGCAGTTCGTACAAGCCTCGTGTACCCGCGTATCGCTTACCCTTCACGCTAACGTCGTCGTTCTCCTCGATGGTAAGCACGGAATCACCGATCATCAGCTGTTCGTTATCGTTTAGGTATACACCGTACACGTTGTCGATCAGTTTCTTGGTGTCGGTGAAGAACAAGAGTAGATATTCGCGCGACAGCGGTCCTGTAGCGTTTCGAGTGTACGCGTCGAGGTTTTCGACGGTAGTTTTTGAATCGAGATCTTCTCGAATAGTTTCGTTCGCCACACCCTTATCATCAGAATCACGATCCTCGGTTGTTTCGTACGCGTCATCATCATCATCGGTATCGTCGACGTCATCATCATCGTTCGAATCCGGAAGCGGTGTCGTTTCGGGTTGTATCGTCGCTTCGGCTGTGGACGGGGAAAAGGATAGCCGTGTCTTCTTCAAACGTTGTTGTTGTTGTTGTTGCAGATGTTTTCGCTTTGCGAGTAATGATCTCGGCTTCGATGGTATCGCTGGACTCGTTTTCAGCATCGCGGTATTCTCGACCAAGTGTTTCAACGGTTCGATGATCGGCATCGCATGCTCCTCCGCAGTGGCTTTCGTGGTTATTTTACCGAGTTTCAGGTTCATGTACTTCCGTCGTATAGCAGCACTAATTTCAGCAATTTTCTTCGTCGTCGTATCGATGTCTCGGGACTTTTGTCTACGAGGCTGTTTCTGTGATACTCGTCGTCGTCGTTGTTGTGGTTGTTGTTGTTGTTGTTGTTGCACAATCTCCATGCTAACATCACTAGTCGCTGGTTCGTTAGACATCATCGTGTTACTCGATGAAGGATTCGTAATCTACTGAGGTCTGTGCGATACCACGAACTCGTTAAATCCTCGTCGGTATCGTCCATCGTACAATAAACTATCCTTATCGATGACTACAAAGTCGTATCTTCGTTTCCAACATCTCGCGCACAGATCGTTGAACGCCTCGAACGTCATGTCCGTGTTAACGTGATCGTTGTACACGCGACGTAAGTTCGTTCCGTCCTGTTTGAACAGTATGAGAAAATTCACGTTATCTCTAATCAAGTGTTTAGGTATTCTCGCGTACGATTGACACAGGTAAAAGCAATCCACGTTCGCATGCCTTCCCATCGAGAAGTATTCGCGGATCGCGGTCTGTTCGTCGCACGCCACGTCATCGAACACGAAGATTGAATCAGATCGAGCGTCTCTCGGTGAGACGATCTCAGCGGTATCCGAGTAGGGAAAGTAACCGAGTCCACCGATACGCGACAACACATGCTCCAGATATTGATACTTTGGCTGTCGCAATGATTTCGAGTACACGTAAACATTCTCGAAGCGTAGACCGTTCGGGCTCTCCAGCAGGCTGAGAAGCACGTTCGTTTTTCCGCACCCGGACGGACCACAGATTACGGATCGTACGCTGTTCGGTAACAACGAACCGTGTCTGCACGATCGACTCTTATCCCACGCCAAATCATCCGACGTCCTGTTCGCGGTCACGCGAATAGCGTTCGGTTGCTTCGCGAATTGCATGCTCTCTCTCTCTCTAACCCACCGAAATCGTAATGTCACGGCTATTTATACCAACGACACCTGTCGAGCGGATTAGAATCGTATCATTCGTTGAACCGATCACTATCCAAGAGAATACAGTTTACGACTGTACTTGCGTCTCGATGTATCGTCATTTTCACATACATGGTTTCGATAACGCGTAGACTCGCGACGAAGAAAAAGAATTCTACGAAGACAGGATCGGGACTCGTGAACGGTATAATAAACCGTCTACCGTTCGAACTACACGTTCCGGGATATCAGTTCTGCGGACCGGGGACGCGTTTGTCGAAGCGATTGGCTCGAGGAGACGAAGGTATAAATCCACTGGACGCTGCGTGTCGGGAACACGATATCGCATACTCTCGTCGAAAGGATTTGGTAGGACGACACGAGGCGGATCACGCGTTAGCGGAACGAGCGCGAGAACGAGTTTTCGCGAAAGACGCGACTTTCGGTGAAAAAGCAGTTGCGACCGGAGTGTTGATCACGATGAAGGCTAAAACTAAACTCGGTATGGGCATGAAAAGACGAAGAAGAACAAGAAGGAGAACTACGAGAAGGAAACGCAAGTCCAGAGGACAACGATTGCGACAGTATCGTACCCTACCGACCGCGAAACGTGGAGGATTTCTTCCGCTTCTTTTACCTGCTCTTTCGGCTATCGGTGCATTGACCGGTGGAGCTGCTGGTATCACCAAAGTGGTCAACGACGCGAAGGCCGCGCGAAAACAGCTGGAAGAAACGTTGCGTCATAATCGAGCGATGGAAGGGCGAGGAATGCGTCTGGCACCGTACAAGCGTGGTGCAGGCATGAACTCGAGACGCTTACGACGATCGAGGAAAAAAAAAAACGCCGATCTACGAAGCATGCTGCGACGATTGGGGTAGCGCGATATCGACAACATCAACAACCTATGACTAACCTGCAATTAGAGCGCGAGTGTTTCGATGTACCGTTCTTTCGCGGTGTGTTTATGCGTGACACACTCCCCGCGCGCGTACGATCAAACGAATGCGGTATCGCGAATCTTGACGAGAATCGTGGCGAAGGTACGCATTGGGTAGCATACGCGAAACGTGGATCTCACGTACAGTATTTCGATAGTTTCGGTAATTTGCGACCTCCCGCGGAACTGATCGATTATTTCGAACGAGAACCGACAACTACTATTACTACCACAATCAAGTACAATCACGTACGCTTTCAACGTTTCGACCAGATGAATTGTGGATACTTGTGTGTACAATTTATACGTCAAAAAGCTTTGGAATTTTGGCCTACACACGCTCAAAGATAAATTGACGTGTGAGTGTGCGTTCGAATCACTTTCGCGCTCTCTCTCTCACTAGTGTAACCTACAGCGGTGGAGGTACAATGTCGCTCACGCTTACGTTAACGGGTCGGAGCAGCGTGCTCACGGTCAATTATTTTCCACCGATAGACTTGAGCGACGAGTCGTACGAACTCGGACTCGCCGACTTGGAAACGTTTAACACGATACCGAACATCAACTCGAGCAACGATAAATTCTACTTCTTCGTGAACTATGACACCGGTAACGAATCAATCGTAGACATCGCTCGCGAATGCATTACGATTCCTCACGGTTCCTACGAATTAGACGCTATCGCCAAGTACCTGAAGCAACGATTACTCGAACGATATCCTCGACGCCACGATAAAACCAATGATACTGATGGTGATGACAGGTATCCGCTAATGCTACGAGCTAACAACAATACCATGAAAAGCGAACTGTACTGCTCGTTCTTCGTGGACTTTACGAAACCGAACAACGTGGGTTCGTTACTAGGATTTTCTCCGAATCGTGTCTTATTACCAAGAATCTTGCACGAATCGGACGTACCCGTGAACATTATAACTGTTAACGTGATCAGAGTAACGTGCAACGTCACTACCGGTGCGTATAGCAATGACAAACCTGTGCATACGATTCACGAATTTTCACCCCGAGTTCCCCCAGGATATAAGATCTCGGAAACTCCGCGACACGTCATTTACCTGCCAATCGTTGTACGAGCGATACACGATCTAACGATACGCATCGTCGATCAATACGATCGTCCTATAGATTTTCGCGGAGAGGAAATAACGATTCGTCTGCACGTGCAACGTCGTTCAAGGGCAATAAGATAGCGTGAACGTACGCACGTGTGTGTATGCATAGCATGTTGGTGTTCGATCACGCGTACGATTCATCGTTCAACGTCGCCGCTGCTATCGCTCCTCTGGACTCCGCAACGCCTTATCGTCAAAACATAACATCTAGGTCATCGATACAGCCAACGACCTCTGACGTACTAATAAAGACGGGAAGTGGAACAGGATCGAGAAGAAGAAGAAGAAGAAGAAGCGGAAAACCTTTAACTCGTCGAAACACGCGTTTCCTGCAATCCTTGGGATTTAGCGTAACATACTAACGTATCACTTGCATACATGGCTAACACGATGTATTCCATACTGGACGTGGGGAGTACGTCGACTTTCGACGATCGTGTCACGAAGATCGAGGTGCACGCTTACAATCCGTACGCCAACACGACGTTCGACAATAACGATGAGATAAGAATACCCATTCAACAACAAGATCTGTACACACTACCGTGCGAAAGTTATCTGTACATCGAAGGACGTGTCTCTTTGATGGCTCCCTCGTCGATTACCGCTGACGCGAAAGCCGCTGCGAGAGTTATTCTGGATAACAACTGTGTCGCCTTCATGTTCGACGAGATTCGATACGAATTGAACGGTGTGGAAATCGATCGTTCCAGAAATCCGGGAATCACCACCACGCTGAAACATTACGCGTCGTTATCTGTCGAGAGGAGCAAAGCGTTGACGAATGCTGGTTGGGATCATACCATCGCGCACGATAAAGATATTTTTAATAGTCAACAATTCAATTTCTGCGTACCGATGAATACGTTACTAGGATTCTGCGAAGATTACAGACGCATCGTGATTAACGCGCGACACGAGTTGATTCTGATTCGCGCGCGAGTCGATACGAACGCGATGTATGCGATCACCCTAAACCCCTCGATAGTGCCGAAACTCACCGTCAGCAAGATACAATGGCGTATGCCTCACATCACGTTAGAAGATACGAATAAACTATCGATGCTGCGTATCATGCAAAGCGATCGACCGATCGAGATGAGTTTCCGCTCCTGGGAACTGTACGAGTATCCGTTGTTGCAAACGACTATGAAACACACGTGGACCGTGAAAGCATCGTCGCAGATCGAGAAACCGCGATACGTACTATTCGGTTTACAAACAGATCGAAAGAATAATCTTCAGAAAAGTGCGAGCAGATTTGACTCGTGCAAACTCTCGAACGTACGATTGTTTCTGAATTCCGAGACGTATCCGTACGACGACTTGAACCTGGATTTCGATAAGTCTAAATACGCGTTGCTGTACGATATGTATGCGAAATTTACTAGTTCGTACTACGGTCGCGGTGCACCGTTGCTAAACACTTCCGAATTCTTACGATACGCTCCTATCGCGATCATAGATTGCTCTCGACAGAACGAGGCCGTGAAGAGTGCTGCGGTGGATGTGCGAATCGAATTCGAGTGTAAAGATAACGTACCTGCTAGTACATCAGCATTTTGCGTAATCCTACACGATTCTATAGTTCAATACGCACCTTTGTCAAACGTTGTGCGAAAAATCAAGTGATTACGACTACTATACCGATAACGACGCTCGCAAAACGTCAGTTGTTATTTGGATGCAATCCTTGCTACTACTAGTACTACTACTACTACTACTACTACTACATATCATAACATAATAATGACGACCGTCGTGGTTGACTTGCAAGGCTTTAAGACCGAACGTGAAACATTCGTCGCTAAGGAAATTGCTATTTTCACGATTAATCATGATGCTGAAACGACGATCTGTCACTGGATTTTCGAACCATCATACTCGTACGCACACCTGTCATCGTTCGAGAAACGTCAAGCGACATGGCTCACGACACATCATCATGGACTTCGCTGGTCCGACGGTTGGGTACCGTACCACAGGCTTCCGGAACTGCTCGCTCGCGAACTCGCAATCGTCGATGTAGTATTCGTGAAGGGTGTGGAGAAAAAGACCTGGTTATCACAGCTATGCCTACGAACGGATATACGCATCGTAGATATCGTTGAGATGTACGAGAAGAAGAAGAAGAAGAAGAATGATGACAACTCCAACGACGGTAACGACTTCGACTATGACGATAATGACAACGAGGATAATACCGAAGGCTTTGACGTTACCGATGATTATTGTGGAATCAGACCTCCCGTTACGGATGTTCCTAACCTGAAATCAATGTCCGCAAAGAACGTTGTACGATGTTCGTTCCACAACGGTGGCGGTCGGGTGTGCGCACTTGAAAACGTTCAGAAAATTCACCAATTTATGCGTTCTGAAATTTAATATTACTCGTAAAAGTATAATTATATAAAAATGATAAATGTGAATAAAATATTAGTATTCATATAAGAATAATAAAGATTTTTTTATTTCCTCCCATCATCATCATCCTCTTACAACGAAGAGTTACACCAATAGTCTTACACTCTAAAAAAATATATTATCTATGATATTTTATTAATTTCTGTCGATACCCGCACATTGCTATTACTACATACACTTATTACTAACGTCACCGATGTTGCTGTCACAATTAAGGAATATGTATACATGTGTAAATTTACTGCAAACATATATGTATTCCATAAACCAATAACACTTAAATATACGTTATTGGGGTATGAAATACAGACGCGTGTACAGTTCGGTTACAAGTATCGATGTTCAAAATCATAAACGTGTATGTTAATAACGATTGATATGTAAGTGATAGTAACCGAGATATACTCGGCAACCCATTGTGATCGAAACTATACAATGAGGATACCCAGTATTGACTCTGTCACTATCGATGTAATGTTCAAAAATATACGTGGATGTAAATGTATCGAATAAACATATACCATTCATACACCATTAACAGTAAAATATACGTTAGTGGTCCATGAATGGATAAATGCATATACGATTGAAGTGTATGGTTCTCGTCGAAAATCATACTGTCGTCGATTATGAAAAAACATTGTCACTTAATTGTCAGTATTGTCATAACTCTCGTCGCACTACATGTTATTGACTAGGGTTGGTATATGGTATACATATGTAAATTTACCGCAAATATATATGTCGTTCGCGACTCTGTAACACTTATACACGTTATTGAACCATGAAAGACATATGCATGTACGGTATAGTAATCGGTTTCGATGTATAGATTCAAAATCATATACGTGTAGGTAAATTTACAACAAATACAGATTCCATCCATAAACTATTAACAATTAAATATACGTTATTAGTCAATGAATGAAACGTGCATGCATGGCTTAAACATTCGATGCAATAATTATCCTCGTCGAAAATTATAATCACAATCACTTAATTGTCTGTATTGTTGCATGCGTGTGTAAAGTATCACCAATACGTATGCCACACAGCGAACAATAAACTGTAATATACGTTACTGATGCTCCGAGTGGCATATGCATGTGTGGTTAGGATGTTAATGCAAATATTATCATCACCGAAAAATCATAATGGATCATGCTGTGGTTATGGAAGCACTATCACTGAATTGTCTATATTGTTACGATACTTGTGTATGTGATAGTACCAGAGTTATACTGACCAATCTTCTATGTGATTAAAGTTATACATAGAAGTACCGACAAGTATTACCCTAGCACTATCGATGTATAAATCATGCTGGCTAGTCGTGCGGTGGTTGCTGCTACTACGCTCGTGTAAGTGATAGTAACCGAGTTATACTGCACAACCTCTCTGTGATTGAAGTTATACAGAAACGTTGTGCAATATACCCTTTCACTATCGATGTATAGACATCAATCCGATTACTCGTATGCATGTGTATAGAATATCATACACACACACACACATATGGCAATAGATACTCAATAAACTTAAATATACTTCATTGACCAAGGACTGCCATATGTGAGCGTGTGATTAAGGTGCTAGCATTGTTATGCGCGTATGGATTCGATGATATAAACAATGATACTTCACGCTGTTCAACCATTATTGAACTATTCGATATTGTCAGTAATGAATGAACAACATGGAGTAGCATTACTATGAATGTATATTCATATTGGAACTAATACGTATAAGATCGACACCATTACTTATAATAATCACAACGTAAAACCGAAAAACTATACCGCACAACACTTTTCGTGGAGGGCTAGCCGCTTCCTAGGGGAGGGTTGACAGCTTCCTCGGGGAGGGATGACCGCTTCCTCGGGAGGATTGATCGTTTCCTCCGTGAAGGTTGACAGCTTCCTCGGGGAGATGTATCCACTTCCTCGGGAGGGTTGACTGTTTTCCTCGGGAGGGTTGACCGTTTCCTCGGGAGGGTTGACCGTTTCCTCGGGAGATGTAGCGACTTCCTCGGGATGAATTATAGCATCCTCAGGATGAGTGGTGGAGAATCCGGCATTATCGAAAGGGTTGATCGTTTCCTCGATGTATCTCAATCGACAGGATAATGTAGCTTCTCAGTATTCGCTGAAACATTGAAACACATTGTATGATATCTAATGGTAAAAACTTCGTAAGCGTTATGAATATCTAATACTTGCCATATTCTTTCAAATCCTTCGTGACGACTGGTCGCTTCCTGATTGTCGCTTGTAATGAACCTTCACCGCGGCTAGGCGTTCGTATTTTATAAGGACTGATAAGCATGGAGTCTGGTGGGGGCTGTCAGTAGGACCATACTCCCATCTCAGTCATCATTGAACATTCGGATATCGGGCTCCTTGTTCAGTATACTGACCCCATACTTCGCACCATCTTTCGTGGTATTATCCTGTGGCACTCTACTGTGCTCACATATGCTTCAACACCCTCGCGATATCACATATACACAAACACACGAGATATGCTGTAGTCGCTAGATTCCCACGATACATTTTTTCAGATGAATACATCATATACTATCACATGCTTCTTTTATAAATCTTCTTCTTCTTCTTCTCAATATACAATTCTTTATGTATAGTATTTTTCGATGTTATCACGTTTTATTTCCATTTTTTATTTATATTTTTTCAATTTCTTCTTCACACACACACACATACCACTTCACTATCCCCACGTCATGAAACTCTAATTCTACACATGCATAATTACATTTTACTATAAAAGAGTCGTCTCTCGATCTTGCGGTCCACATTACATCCAACGTATTCGTGGATCTCCAGTTAGTGCTCTGTGATCGCTCAGTATACTCGTATAGTGTATTCAAAATGTTTAACCAACATTTGAATGACGTTTCATACATGGTCGAGAACCCGTTTAACCACAGCAAAGATATGAATTTTCCGAATAAACAATATCATCCGAAAATAAGGTATGTAGTACACATTTACATACTTTTCGATTTACACGTAACCGATCGAAGCATTCACTCCGTACATGTTTCTTACAGTGATAAATCAGCTACATCACCTAAGAAAGTTAACATACGAATCATGGGACGTGATTATCCATTGACATTAACAACCTACAAACGTCTTGCGATTGGGATTTGTGTTAAACGAGATTCGTGTTGCGTTGAAATCGCTATAGTCGACAACAAATCAAACGAACTGTGTTTCCCCATGTCTACGTGGAAGCTTCTAATGCAGCAAGAATCTGAGTTACTTCAACGTTTCCGTAAGGAGACAGCTACATCGCATCAAGATTCTATAATCATCGACCATTTACGCATCGAATACACACGAATCAACAGTCAACGAATTGTTAAAATATCAGATGGTAGTTCAATTATATACATGACCGAACCTACGATACGTCAAATGTTTAAATATAATAGTTGTATCGATAATACATTCTCTTGGTTGTCGGAAATTCTGAATTCTGTAAACACAAAATATGCCTCCTTTGTCGCCGTTATACGTACCGCTACGACACCCGTCGCGGACTATGAGAAAATTATTTCGGAAAGCGAATACTTCGAACCGCATTCTTTGTTGGATTGCGAATTATTAGCGTTATGTATGAATTCTATGATAAACGATGCTTGTCACGTATCACAATAATGTACACGCAAATATATGCTTTCTTGCAAATTGCACATATTCTATGATACCTTGTACACTCCTTTCCTATTTAACATTATCACGCGTATATTTCTGATTCGATTTCTCACGGTTCAGAGCTCTCGCTCATTATTCTCGGTATCGAACCGTCCACTGTTATAGTTCTATGTTTTTGATTCTGTTATCGCGCGATAGCCGGTGCGGGGCTTTCCAGTCATCTTTGGCGTATCAGGATTTCGGATGTTTTTGTTTTTTATTTTACGAACGTCGTTGCTAGGCGGCTGTGGTCGGACCGATAGAAGGGTGTCGGGTCGCTTTGAATTTTCGTCTCCGAAAATATTCGTACTCTCATAGGTCTACCAAAGGACCACCTAGATTTCATTATTCTCGATATCTCGCCGTCCACTGTTATAGTTCTATGTTTTGATTCTGTTATCGCGCGATAGCCGGTGTCGGCTTCCGACTTACATCTTTGGCGTATCATGATTTCGGATGTTTTGTTTTTATTTTACGGCCGTCGTTGCTACGCAGCTGTGGTCGGGCCGTGAGACGATATTGTGTTTTTGGGAGCAAGTGCGATTTCCCCTCCACCTACCTGTTTTGATTCTGTTATCGCGTGATAACCTGTGTCGGCTTTCGACTTACATCTTCGCCGCATCATGCTATCCTATATTTTTACAAGGTGATTTCCTCCTCCACCTGTCCTTAGGTGCTTCCGGGGAACGCGTGTTTTCCCCTCCACCTACCCGTATCCTTGGCGGTATACCCCCTCCCCTCACCTACAAATGCGGTATCCTCGCCCGGACACCATTTTGAAATTTTGAAAAATCTCCCTCCCCTCACCTACAAATGCGGTGTCCCCGCCCAGAAACCATTTTGAAAATCCCCCTCCCCTGTGACGTCATCCCCCCCCCCCTCACCTACAAATGCGGTATCCCCGCCCAGAAACCATTTTGAAAATTTTGAAAAAATCCCTCTCCCCTCTGATGTCATCCCCTCCCCTCACCTACAAATGCGGTATCCCGCCCCGGACGCCATTTTGAAATTTTGAAAATCCCCTCCCCTGTGACGTCATCCCCTCTCTCCTACGAATGCGGTACCCCCTCCCCGCCTCACCCCCTCGCCCATCTCGCGAAAGAGCGCGGTTCCCCTCGCCCCGCTTCACCCCCTCACCACGCGTTGGTCCAGAACCGGCTTACTATACCTACTCCCATGTACCCCATGGTAACGTGAGAAACATCCCACGATTGTCGCCGAGAACCATTTCTACATCAATCGTAGGCCGTACGCGGATTCCAATTTCCAAGTATTTGCTGCCCATGGATGTTAGTGCGTATCGTCTGACCATGACACGCGATGTTCGACGCGGGCTAAGAGAACAATCGAAGCTATGAAATTGCCCACTCGTATTAGGAATAAACATAAAAAATTTTGAGATATGAAAATTAAGCCTTACCAAACAACTGTATCCTCCCCGCATTGAGCCACACCATCATCTCGCACGATCGGAACGTAATAATTCGTGTGTTCAACGTTTCCTTCGACACTGGTACTGCACATTTTGTTTTCAGAGCACTATTTGTTCCGTCGAAAGTCACTGAGGCTACCGAGTGATTGATTGAATAGCGTCCGGAAGACTGGCTTAAATAGAGGTGCAATTGCTTCCCCCACCACCACATTTTATTTTAAAACTATCAATTTTTCCATAATGTGTTTCAATCTTAACGTCGCAGCATATAGTTCCGGAAGATATGCACATGCCAATAACAAGTACATGTCATCTTACAACGCATCGGAAGAGTCATCGTACTTGATGTACTTTGACGTGAATAATTTGTATGGGTGGGCAATGTGTCAGCCCCTACCGTATGCTAAATTTCAATGGGTCGAAGATGTTGCAAAGTTTGACGTGTCTTCAATCGGACAACGGAGGTGTTCAAGATAGCCAAAGTACAGGCAACTAATCTTGCAACGTATCTGCTCGTCGATTCCTGTGGAAAACCCGTTGCCGGAGGATTCTATGAACACGAGCTGCAACGCGTCACCGATCCTGATGTGTATCTAGTGGAAAAAGTGTTGCGTAGAAAGGGGGATAAGGTGTACGTCAAGTGGTTGGGTTTTGATAAATCACACAATTCTTGGATAAATAAAAATAATGTATTGTAAAATAATAATACATGGTTCAATAAATACAATTATACATATACATGTGTGAAAAATTTTTATTTATTTTTTTTTTTTTTTTTTTTACACATTAATTCCACTATTTATATGAATGAGTTAATAAATACAATAATAATTTATTTAACATTTTGCTGCAAGCGACGTCGATAATATCATTCAAAGGCACATGCCATCAGTTTGCAATCAACCAGAGATTTATCATCGAAATATTCTCATTATATGTTTTTCAACATCGCCTTTATGAAACTTTAGACTCATGCTGCGATGCATAATTTTCACATCTTCTCAAAATTTTTATGTTTGATCCTAATACGAGCGGGCAATTTCATAGCTTCGATTGTTCTCTTAGTCCGCGTCAAGGATCGCGTATCATGGTTAGAAGATACGCATTAACATCCATGGGTAGCAAATATTTGGAAATTGGAATCGACGTAGGACCTACAGTCGATGTAGAAGTGCTTCTCGGCGACAATCATGGAAATCATCTCATATTATCATGGCATACATGGGGTTTGCTATTCGACAACTGTGAAACCATGGAAGAACGTGCACGATTACCTGGATCACCTTCGATGTCGATTGATAGTTTAGCGGTGGATTTTTTTCGGATCTTTGATACACCAATTATAAAGATCACACAATGTGATGACTCGCTATATTACACACTGGACACAATATCATTTTTATTAAATCTTCAGCCATGTATAGAATATATGTATCCGCGGATGTATCAAACTGCGGAAGATGTGAGAGTAAAATTTGAAACTTTTGTTAAAGTGCTACAGCAAAGCGGTATTGCCTGCGAAACATTAGATGCGCGGCGTGCTGCTAAAATCATACGCGATAGCGAACACTTCGACGAGGAGTATCATGTAGATTGCGAACTGGTAGCATGTGCCATCAATGATATTCTAGCTGATGCTCGTAGGAAAAAATGTTAAAATTCTATTCTCTTAATTTTAAATAAAATTGCTTAAAAACATATTATTTGTCAATTTTATTCACCCGTCTTCCTCCTCGCCACCTAATTTTAAGATTCGACGTTTCAAAAAATTACTATTTGTCTGCGTTGGGAAAAAAAAAAAAACATTCTGCCGACGCTGCATAATTCTATTTCGCTCGAGCGTTCTTCGCGCCGTGAAAATGACGTCATCCTGCACGACTGCTCCAGAAGATTCAAGTTTCATGCGATCGTGCGAGACGCTGCGACGCTAAATCGGATCGCTTTAGAATACTGTTAGCTTTAGAACGAAAGCGATTGTACCACCAAGTAGTGCTGTTTCTTTTCCTCTTCCAAAATTTTAGCTTTAAAGTAATGCTCGGTCTCTTTCCCTCCCCGAAGACGCGGTGTGAAAACGCCGGTCTTTCCCGACATTGTCCGAAACAATTATTAAACAATTCCATCGCATAATGGTTTGGAAAAATATTTGGGGGGTTGTCCCCTGTGCGCAAAATGAATTAAATTGCTACGCTAATTATCCGCCCTCTTCTGTGTCAAATTCACACCTTCGTGAAAATTCAGATGCTTTACGAGAAAGACTGCATTCTCTCGTCTGTCTCGGAAGCGAACGCACCTCTAAATTGTACCGATAATGGCTGTACCAACATTCGTTGACCTGCAAGGGTTCATCGTCGATGGAAGATTTATCGCGAAGGAAGTGGCTGTCCTACGCAAGGGGACAATTCTCTCACACTATATTTTTGGGAGTCCTATGCCACAATTTCTTCTTACGAAATCCGACAAATCAAGCATTCGATGGCTGGTGGCAAAACATCATGGACTACGGTGGGACGATGGAGACGTTCCGTACAGTATGGCTAAACAGCTAATTACGAAAGCTGTAGCTGATGCGATCGACGAAGAAGATGACACATCCCATATAGTATACGTTAAAGGGCTGCAGAAACGCGACTGGCTTGCGGATTTCCTCGATGAAAATACCAGAGCGGACGTGATCATCGAGACGCTGGACATTGAATACGAGGATATCAAATCTCTAAATAAGCTAAATGTAGTTGATACTCTACGATGTGACAGACACGCAAAGCACTGTGCCTTGCAAAATGTATTTAAAATATTCAACTGGTGGTCTAAACGCCAGAGAGAGAGAAATGCTTAAATAAAATATAATCAATTTTTAATACATAAATGTTTTTTTTCTTCACCCTCTCCAACCTCTTGCATGTACGCTAGATTAAGACGATAGTTGTAATTATTATGTAGAAACCGTTCAATACCCGTTCGATATCCGTTCAAACCCGTTCGATTCGCGTTCAAAGCCGTTCAAAACCGTTCGATACCAGTTCAATACCCGTTCAATACCCGTTCAATACCCGTTCGATTTGCGTTCAAAGCCGTTCGATACCCGTTCAAAGCCGTTCGATACCCGTTCAAACTCGTCTAATACCCGTTCGATTCGCGTTCAAAGCCGTTCAAAACCGTTCGATACCTGTTCAATACCCGTTCAATGCCCGTTCGATACCCGTTCGATTCGCATTCAAAGCCGTTCGATACCCGTTCAATACCCGTTCAAAGCCATTCGATACCCGTTCAAACTCGTCCAATACCCGTTCGATTCGCGTTCGATTCGCGTTCGAAGCCGTTCAAAACCGTTCGATACCCGTTCAATACCCGTTCAAAGCCGTTCAAAGCCGTTCAATATCCGTTCAATACCCGTTCGATTCGCGTTCAAAGCCGTTCGATACCCGTTCAAACTCGTCTAATACCCGTTCGATTCGCGTTCAAAGCCGTTCAATACCCGTTCGATTCGCATTCAAAGCCGTTCGATTCGCATTCAAAGCCGTTCGATACCCGTTCAAAGCCGTTCGATACCTGTTCGATTCGCGTTCAAAGCCGTTCAATACCCGTTCAATACTCGTTCGATTCGCGTTCAAAACCGTTCGATACCCGTTCAAAGCCGTTGGATAATCGGTTTCTGATACAGTCTTACCCGTTAACGAACTGTAGAATGACTCGGGCGGTGGTAAGCATGAATCCTGCAGCTTGTTCGCGCAATCAAGGTATTCGTACGGAAAGACACCTTTTCGCGTCAATAAATTGAAATCTTCGGTGGATAATTTTTCAAATTTGGATCGTGAAATTTTTAATTGATCTGTGATCAGAAAAGATGCTAATTTGTCGAGACTGGTATTGAGAAATTTGTACGTTCAATACCCGTTCGATATCCGTTCAAACCCGTTCGATTCGCGTTCAAAGCCGTTCAAAACCGTTCGATACCTGTTCAATACCCGTTCAATACCCGTTCGATACCCGTTCGATTCGCGTTCAAAGCCGTTCGATACCCGTTCAATACCCGTTCAAAGCCATTCGATACCCGTTCAAACTCGTCCAATACCCGTTCGATTCGCGTTCGAAGCCGTTCAAAACCGTTCGATACCCGTTCAATACCCGTTCAAAGCCGTTCAAAGCCGTTCAATATCCGTTCAATACCCGTTCGATTCGCGTTCAAAGCCGTTCAAAACCATTCAAAACCGTTCGATACCCATTCAAAGCCGTTCAAAACCGTTCAATACCCGTAAGTTTCGCGTTCAAAGCCGTTCAAAGTCGTTCAAAGCCGTTCAATACCCGTTCAAAGCCGTTCAATACCCGTTCGATACCCGTTCAAAGTGATATGGTCGGACAAATTATGGAAAACTATGGGGATGTAAAACGCATTTTTATAATTTAAATTGCACTGCGAATGTACCGGTCCTCTAAACCGTCCGGACAGATGACAATGATCGCGAACTCTGTCAACATTATACGTACTGCTAATACAACGACTGCGGAATATGAGAAAATCATTACTGAAACCGACTGCTACGAACCGAACTCTTTAATAGATTGTGAACTCTTAGCATTAGGATTGGGATTGATCGTTCGTGATGCATGTCAGACGCTGGAATAGTATATATATGTTATCAATAAAATACTTTTTTACACACGACTATCTGTATTGTCTAATGTCTTGCATGACATATTATTATATTGTTTTCATATTCTTTTAATTTTATATTAGTAATTTTTCCATGTAACAATATATATATTTTAAACGTATATTATTTCTCCATATTATTAACCCGTCTTCCTCCTCGCCACCTAATTTTAAGATTCAGCGTTTTATTTCACTCGAGCTGAATGATGAGTGTAAAGAAGAAGGGAAAGAAGACATGTGTGAATAAGGAGAGGATGGTCATCGAAAATGAAGGTGGAGAACAAAGGCATCTTACTTTTGCAAAGCTATGCACTTCTCGATTTCATGTTATGAGTTTAAATGCATGAGCTTAGAGATGCAGCGAGACCATTTGTCGTCAAACTGTGACAGCTGACACACTTGTTAACATTTTGTGAAACTTCTTTTGTGCAACGCGGCTGCGGCCATACATACCACGGCAAGCGTTGCGCCGGCGGCTGATGGTGCAAATATTTGCGCCACTACAATTACCACCATTACCACCCCCATCCCCCCCGTCGCCGCCATCACCCCCGCCCTATTAGTTTTTTATATTTCATTTTATATATTTTTTTATATGTATATATTTTTTATTATTATTATTATTTTCACATATTTTCTTTTCTTTTATTATTATCATTATGAGTTTTTCCATATATTTTATATTTCTCTATTTCTATTTCTATTTTTTATTTTTATTTCAATTTTATATTTTTATTTTCTATTTCTATTGTATTTTTTTTATTGTAACAATATATAATATCGTAAACATATATTATTTCTCCATTTATTCGCCCATCTTCCTTCTTTTCTGCTCACATGTATGATGTTTCCTAAAAACTATCATGCTTTGTTCATGTGTTCTTCGCGTGCTATCATCTCGCGCGGTTGCTCTAGACGAGTCTAATTACATGTTATTGCGCAATACGCTGCGGTGTTAAATCAGAACATTTTGAATGCTTGCTACATATTGGTTTGAAAAGAAGTATTTCCGTTTGCTACATATTGGTTCGGTAAATCGGTGATTAAAAAATTATTACTATTTCTCTGCGTTGGGGAAAAAAACATTCTGCTGACTCCACATAATTATATTTCGTTCTACGCGCTGTCAAATGACGTCACATTGCACGGTCGCTCCAGAGGATTCAAGTTACGCGAGATCGCGCGAGACACAGCGACGCTTTAAAAATTGTTATCTAATGTGATTGTACCACTATGTAGTGTTGTCTCTTTCCCTCCAGAGAATTTTTAAATAATGCTCTGTCTCTTTCCCTCCCTAGAATTTTAAATAATGCTCTGTCTCTTTCCCTCCCGAAGACGCGGTGCGAAAACGCCGATCTTTCCCGATATTGTCTGATAAAAAATAAATTATTATTTCTCTGCGTTGGAGGAAAATATTTGGGGGTCCCTCTGAAAAAATTTTTTGGGGTGGGTCGAGGTCTGAAAGAAATTTTTTGGGGGTCATTCACCCTCCGTGGAAATTTCCGGCGGTGGGTCCGGTCTGGAGAGGTCTCCGCGGCCGCTCGGCCCGGACTGATCCCCTCCACGATCGCGGCTTCCCCCACTCTACGGCTCGTGCGCGCGCAACCTGTCTTCCTCTCCCCTCAGGCCCCGCGTCCATGTTTCCCTCCGCCGCGCTCCCCCGCGCGCCCTCACTTCCCCCCGCCCCCGCGCTCCCCTCAGAGGACCTGGGTTAGAACCGGCATAGCCTTACTACTAGCGTGGCATACGCGGCGGGCTGAGTCAGTGCTCGCACAGGTACGCGCGTGCCAACAACAAGTACCTGCCTGCAGGGATGTACGACGAATCGAAGGCATCGACGTATCTGATGTACTTCGACGTCAACAACTTGTACGGATGGGCGATGTCGCAGGCTATGCCGAAAGGTGGGTTTCGATGGCTGGACGATGCGACGGCTGCCGCGCTCGATGTATCATCACTATCCGACGGCGAGGACACCGAGGACGGCGAGGACACTGAGGACGCCAAGGAATCCGAGGGATACCTGTTGGAGGTCGACATCGAATATCCCCAGGAGATCCACGACACCCACGCTGACCTTCCATTCTGCCCGGTGCGCGAGCACGCTCCAGAAGGAAAACAGACCAAACTACTTGCCACGCTCGACGATAAGGAGCGATACGTCATACATTATCACTACCTGAAACAGTGCGTGCGACACGGTTTACGCGTAACGCGAATTCATCGGGTGTTGCGATTCGATCAGTCGCACTGGTTGCGCGACTACATTCGTTTGAACACTGATTTGAGGACGCGGGCAACCAGTGAATTTCAGAAGACTCTGTATAAATTAATGAATAACGCAGTGTATGGAAAAACGATGGAGAATGTGCGGAATCGCGTAGATGTGCGACTGGTGACGCGGTGGGACGGTCGTTACGGTGCGGAAGCGCTGATCGCGAAGCCGAACTTTCATAGTCGCACGATCTTCTCCGAACAGTTGGTGGCCATCGAGATGCGCAAATTAAAAGTTAAGTTTGATAAACCCATATACGTGGGAATGAGTGTACTGGACGTATCGAAAGAATGCCTGTACGAGTTCCATTACGCGTATATGCGCCCGAAGTTCGGTGATAAGTGTAAGGTTCTGTACACCGACACCGATAGTTTAATGTATAGCGTGGAATGCGAGGATGCGTATGAAACGATGAAGAGTGACGTCGCCCGATTCGACACGAGTGATTACGCGGTGGACAATCCGTACGGTATGCCCCGCGAAAACAAAAAGGTGCCGGCATGATGTAAGGACATAAGGTGTGCTCTTGCGCAAGCCTTCCAGATTAGCCAATAACGTGCCCTTCCAAAGATCCTCCATATTGGATCTCAACCAATAGAATAGAATGAATTTGTCAACATTTCAATAACGCGTCCGCACACATACATATGCATTCATATCCATATATATTTTAATATGGCGGAAATTGGGAATGCGCAGTAGAAGACGAAAATGAGCTGCCGGTCGAGCACACCTTATGTCCTTACATCATGGGTGCCGGGACTCATGAAAGATGAGAACAACGGTGCCTTGATGACCGAGTTCGTCGGATTGAGGTCTAAGATGTACGCAACTAGAACGTTTAAAGGTGGGATTTCCAATGCGCGGCTCGCCGCGTCGGCGAGCGGCGCGGCGCCGCCTCGGCACGCCGCACAGTGGGGCAAAGTGACGATGTTTGTTTCAAAATCAAAGAACTTTTGATAGAAATGAGATAGATCGATGATTTTTTTTTAAATTAAAGCTGACAGATTGCAGAATAAGGGAAAATTAATGAAATGATGGTACGAACGTTTTTTACGTTTGAAAATCTGTGTTAAACTTCAAATTTTAGAGCAAAATTATGTTTTATCCAATACCATGTCCGGTTAGAAGTTTTTCTTGATATGTTGTACATCATTTCCTATAGATTTTGTTGCGCTGATTTCAAATCCGTTCGCAAAATTTATCTACTACCTCAAGATTTTGAAAAAAAATCGATTTCAAGGTTAACACAGATTTTCAAAGTTAAAAAACGTTCGTACCATAATTTATTTAATTTTCCCTTATTCTGCAATCTGTCAGCTTTAATTTAAAAAAAAAATCATCGATCTATCTCAATTCTATCAAAACTTCTTTGATTTTGACACAAATTTCGTCACTTTGCTCCACTGTTCGGCGCAGCGGCGCAGCGGCGGGGCAAAGTGATGAAATTTGTGTCAAAATCAAAGAAGTTTTGATAGAATTGAGATAGAGCGATGATTTTTTTTTTAAATTAAAGCTGACAGATTGCAGAATAAGGGAAAATTAATGAAATTATGGTACGAACGTTTTTTACGTTTGAAAATCTGTGTTAAACTTCAAATTTTAGAGCAAAATTATGTTTTATCCAATACCATGTCCGGTTAGAAGTTTTTCTTGATATGTTGTACATCATTTCCTATAGATTTTGTTGCGCTGATTTCAAATCCGTTCGCAAAATTTATCTACTACCTCAAGATTTTGAAAAAAAATCGATTTCAAGGTTAACACAGATTTTCAAACGTAAAAAACGTTCGTACCATAATTTCATTAATTTTCCCTTATTCTGCAATCTGTCAGCTTTAATTTAAAAAAAAAATCATCGCTCTATCTCAATTCTATCAAAACTTCTTTGATTTTGACACAAATTTCGTCACTTTGCCCCGCCGCTGCGCCGCTGCGCCGAACAGTGGAGCAAAGTGACGAAATTTGTGTCAAAATCAAAGAAGTTTTGATAGAATTGAGATAGAGCGATGATTTTTTTTTAAATTAAAGCTGATAGATTGCAGAATAAGGGAAAATTAAATAAATTATGGTACGAACGTTTTTTAACTTTGAAAATCTGTGTTAACCTTGAAATCGATTTTTTTTCAAAATCTTGAGGTAGTAGATAAATTTTGCGAACGGATTTGAAATCAGCGCAACAAAATCTATAGGAAATGATGTACAACATATCAAGAAAAACTTCTAACCGGACATGGTATTGGATAAAACATAATTTTGCTCTAAAATTTGAAGTTTAACACAGATTTTCAAACGTAAAAAACGTTCGTACCATAATTTCATTAATTTTCCCTTATTCTGCAATCTGTCAGCTTTAATTTAAAAAAAAAATCATCGATCTATCTCATTTCTATCAAAAGTTCTTTGATTTTGAAACAAACATCGTCACTTTGCCCCACTGTGCGCCGCAGGGTCCTTCGTGCGGCCGTAAGAAGGTATTTCCTATACCAAAGCGGCGCCGCGAGGGCCTCACGACGAGCCGCGCTGGCCATTTTCGAGCACTTGAAAAGGTCTATTGTTGTATGAGGTCTCGAGGACCATCTTCGACACCGAATTTTATGGCTTTCAACCCTCGAAGGGGTCCGAGAGCATATTAATAATTGAGAAATCTTCGACTTCCTCATTTCTCATCAGATTTTTGCGAAAACGACGCCATTCGATTCCGTATGTTTCGCCGATGAAACTAACACCAAAAACGACATAATTCGGAGTATAATGAAGGAAAGTAGATGAAAACTTAATTTATAAAATTTCTCGCTAGCTTCGTTAAAAATAGTCCGATTTACATGAAATTTGGTACGATTTTCATCGGAGAAATATAAAGAATTCATCGGTGTCACTTCCATATCTATACGATAAAGAATAAAGAAATATTTTATTTCTGAAACAGGTATGAATCCTCGGCCGACCCTAGCGAATCGATGTCGGCGACCCACAGACAAGGGTGAAATATTCATTTCAGCGTATTAAGAAATTCTTTATTGTTTATCGTATCGATAAGGGAATGACAGCAATAGATGCCTTATGTTTTTCTGATGAAAATCATACCAAATGTCATGTAAATCGGACTACTTTTGCAGAAGCAATACAAATCATAAAAGGAGTAGGCATTTTTTCACCTTATTGCTTGTATAAAAGTAGTCCGATTTACAACGGCACAGTGGGCCGGGCACAGTGTGCCGGATTGAAGAAGTCAGTGACATTTAGTTGTTTCTTTTAAGGTAGTTCCTAACCAACTATGTTAATCAAGTTAGAGTTGGATAATAAACGATAAATATAAAGTAGTATGATACTATGGAAATAACAATAATAATTTTTAACATCATGTATATATATTTTAAAAAGTGCAATGTTAATATAAATAAGTGTAATACGAAAATAGAAGATTTACTAGGAAGTTCTCGGAAAGTAACTAAACAGCCAATACTGATATTTTTTCAATGGGTTTCTTATGGAAAAAGAACTATATGGAAGTAATTATTCGCTATTACTTTGCAGAATCGATAGGTACTACTCATTTTGGTCCCCAAAAAATATTTTCCTTTTATATTTTCCTATCATCTTTTATTAGTAATTCATTAACTCTCGGACACCACAGTGGGTTACGCTAATCCAGTCCGACTGGAAAACACCTGGCATTTCTAAACGGTAAAGTATGCGGAGTTCTCCATTCCTCTTCTACAAATCCCCCCCTCCCTCCGCAGAGAATCGCTAGTATGTCGAAATCTAATTTGAAAATTGTTAAAGTAGCAGAAGGTTACATGGAAATTTCTGTTAAGAGCCTTCAAATTATTAATTGCTCAGATATGTTTATTACTTACTTAAACATATTTATTAATTTGGACAGAATAAAAAAGCAATCGAACATGCATATTTTTTGCAAATCGCCCAGTAGGCTTTCAAAAACACATCTTTCATGCAAGTATTTAAAAAAGTATTGTCCGTAACAAGGGAGAGACTAGATATTGCCTCGCGTGAAGTACTTACTGCCCGAGCGCAGTTATTCGTTTGATAGAGGTAAAATATTACTCAACTTCACATTGCCAAATAACTATATCTTTTTTAACCGATCAAAATAAAGTTTTCTTTTTCAATGGCTGTCGTATGACTCGAACCCTTTCGATTACTGTATAATTAAACTCTCGTATCTTTTTCTGAAAGGAACTGTGATTAAAAGGAAAAAACAAATTTTTCGGAAAATTCACAAACTTGATCTCTTTATTTTATTTATAATCTTATTTATTTTATTTATGATCTCTTTATTTATCGAAAGCAAAAACATTAATAGCCGTGCAGCACATCCAGAGATACAATAACAGGTTACAAAAGTGGAAATACACTTTAAAAGTTTACACTTCAAAATTCAGAAGATGTTGTACATTAGAACATAATGAAAAGTGGTATCGGCGCACTGATTCGGTCACTTAAAAACAGTTAATCTATTTAAATATAAAATAACAAATCAAAGCTATTTTGCAACTTATTATATAATATTCAGACGTTTCGGTCCTTGGTTTGGACCATTATCAAGGAAAGTACGAATAAAATGATATAATATTGCGTTTGCTATTGGAAATATGTCGCGACGTTCTTGCCGAAACAAGCGACACGCGAGTCGGTTGGAAGATGACTCGTTTTAGAACATAATTAGAACATAATATCAACAGACGCGGTCGCGTCTGGAAGCTAATTCCCCTTCCCCCCTCTACCTATAGGCACACTGAGCGACCAAGTATCTATACACGAATGATCGCGAAATTGACAGGTCTCCGAACCTATTTTAGCCTTATTATCTTATTTTATGACATAGTCCCGGTGTTTTAACATGATTAAGCGACTAATTATTTTTTTTTTCGAACCCATTTGTCGTTTTACTTAATGTATCAAGCTGTTTTTCTTAAAGATAAAAGATTTATTCTGAATTAATAGTTATCAAAATGATACTTTTTTTACGAGACAGTCGGATAGCACGTAGCGCTAGTACTTGACGCCCGTAGATGTCGCCATTCTCGTTTTACTTCTCCAATTCACGCAGGTAGATGTCGTCTTTCGTAAGCTGAAGTTATCCGGAATGGTTTTGCTGAAAATGCGGTTGCGCAGTTGACGAAAAATGCAAAAAGTCGCTGCGTTCGGCTCTCTAGTAAATGTCACCTAGCTGTCACTTAATCATAACCTGCCAAGTTTTGGGTTAAATTCGAGTTTTTAGAAATGAAGCAAACATACAACAAGCAAACAGAGAATCGAAGCTAAAAAAATCGTTTAAAAAGTATGATTTCTTTTCATTTTTGACGTTGCAAAAAAAGAATACAAGAATATGAACCGCTCTCAGGATGAAGACCATTATGAAATACGGCACTAAGTAATTTAAATTTTTTTATTAGGGGAGACCGGGGCAAATCGGCCACTGGGATAAATCGGCCACAGGAAGTTTTACCTAGTAGAAGTTAAAATAAAATCTCGTGTTTGCTTTTGTAAACGTCTTTCTATGTGTCTACAGTACCAACGGAATTTGATAGCATTTGAGATTACGTTGCACTTTGTAGAAGGCAAAATACGTTTTCGGCAGTGATAACAAATTTTCGTGACTTATGCAAAATTTATCTTTATTCTGTAATATTCATGTTCTGAAGTTTGAGGTGAGTATTTATTGATTAAAATAGCGGTACTGATTACGATTTCGATGATAGTTTGAGTTATTTTGGAAAATCTCTATTGTGTTTGAGTGATTGAAGTTAGAGTTTACGTCTGGGGCAAAACTGCCATGTAACACCCGGGGCAAATCGGTCACTCACTGATGATGTCGAACCATAGTAAATAAGTAGTTTTATTAACTTTTGTGCTAAAAATATTCATCGATGCAGAGCTGTCGGTGGATTTGACGCTCAACAATGGAAAACAGTTAACGGTTTCGGGACGAGGTGAGGAGTCGCGTGGCATGGACGGAAGCGCCGCTACGCAGTGCAGTTCGATCTTTGGAAAAAGGAAGTTATATCCGTGCGTTTAAATATTGATCGAAGCGATTATAGCTTGAATAGTTACGAGGAGAAATGAATATCGTTTACATTTTTCAGCAACGTTAATCAACATCCAGCCGGAATAAAAGGTGGCCGTTTTGCCCCGAAGGAGTGGCCGATTTACTCCGGCATTATTCGAAACGGCGATTTTACACTATATTACAAATTCTCTGGAATGACTTTAGAAACGGGAAGTAACGAAAATTTGTTGTAGCATTTATGTACTATAGGGATTACTCTTTCGGATAGTATAATTCATATAGGTAATTGAAAAAATATTTTTTTTTTGTTAAATTTATCAATGAAAAAAGTGGTCGATTTGCCCCGGTCTCCCCTACATATTGATATCGGTTGTGGAGCAGCTGTATTTTTACAATTAATTTCTATAACAAATGTTGCCATTTTCATCACAATAGTTTTATAATCGTCCGATTAATTTTGTCGTTGTCAATACATTTCGATGCTGATGTACCATCACGTATCATGCATCAATATGAACCGCTTTGAGGATGAAGACCGTTATAAAATACGGCACCTAGTAATTTATAACTAACTATGAAAAAAGTGATGAAATCTCCCCCCCCCCCCCAATAAACATGACTCATGTATGAAAGAAGCTAATACCCTTTAATTCTCGAAAAAAGTTCACATGCTAAGATTGTGTAATCATCTTTGCTAATTCCAATTGTATTTTCGTTCTCCGTTCGAACACTGATTCCTCTATCACTTTTTATACTTGACATTCCTTTATTGGTCACAAATCAATTCAGTGCTCAGATTTTCAGCTTCGGTTTTAAGGAATTAGCGGGCGTTGTATAAGAAAAAAACCTTGATGATGACTACCAAGTTTTTATTATTTTCCATCGTAATACGATTTCCATACGTCATTTTTAACAGAACATGTCGCTCTTATAAAAGTTTTTGTGTCAATTACTGGCCTCGCCCGCTAATTCCTTAAAACCGAAGCTGAAAATCTGAGCACTGAATTGATTTGTGACCAATAAAGGAATGTCAAGTATAAAAAGTGACAGAGGAATCAGTGTTCGAACGGAGAACGAAAATACAATTGGAATTAGCAAAGATGATTACACAATCTTAGCATGTGAACTTTTTTCGAGAATTGAAGGGAATTAGCTTCTTTCATACATGAGTCATGTTTATTGGGGGGGGGGGGGGAGTAAATATATACATCAAATAATAAAATATTATTTTATTATGGCTTCATATTGCCAATGAACTTCTCCAGCGGGCCAAATGAACCAGTCTACGAATACGTTGCAAATGTCCATAGCTTGTTTACTCAGTCTTGCATAACGCCCGAGGATGAAATATTTTGCGTATTGTCTTTGCTGCTATCTTCACAAAGCACCAAATTATATAGTGTCCCATGCTCGAAAAGACATTCTAGTACCCAAAAATCTAAAACATTATTAAGGAACAACTAATTATAAATAAAAATGAATAGTAACTTGACAATTGAATAATTACGAATACAAATTCTAATATTACTTTTCAATATAGAATTTGGTTGTGACGTTAATATACCTGTTATGCTTGGGTCAGGTCATATACTTGAGACTAGCTGTGCACTACGGGCGTCCATCGATGACTAGGTTCGGTACAGTGATCCAGTGACACGGATTTTTAATCTGCAAGTGAATCGTTCCTTTCTTCTTCCAGCTGTTAGTTTACGCAATTTCCTTCGATGAATACTGACTTGCTTGTTCGTAGTACAAGTCCAGCGCGTAGCCACGCTACCGCGGGAGATCAGCAGACTCCCACTCTGATTGCTTTGGGTTGTTTGTTAAAATCTCGTTAACAAAGGCTTGATGAACATGTTCGCTAAGGAAAAAGTTGTTTCAAATCACCCCACGAATCACCCCTTTCAAGGGACTCTGACATTTTTGGGATATTCTGTATACACAATTAAATGAATTAATTTACATAATGATACATAAACAATGGGTATGTAGTTTTAATTTAAAAATTACCTTTACGGTTTCTAAATAGAGCTTATAGTTTTTGGGAGCTACGTAGGTAGTACGCAAATAGTTCTCGGTTTACACTGCGAGACAGTTTTGTTGCCACTCTACAGACCCTTCTGGTGCATTAAAATATCTTCGAAATTTATTTCGTACTTCGAAACCTTCTAAATTCCCGAAGCCTCCTGCTCTACCCAATGGCAACATATTGTCCGTTGGCAACTGCGCTTCGGAATTTTGGGGATTTGCACTATTATTCTGCATCAAGAGACACGGTAGTGTCTCGCGCCAAGTATATATACAGGGTCATCGTTTAATCCTGCAACCCGCGCGCGCGCGAACTTGTAAAATGGCAACACCGCCTCACGGACGCATTCCACTACAACCATGCACCGTCCCGATGTTCGGAGTGCTGCTAGCGACCGCTGGACAGTAGTGATGCCCGAGCTTCGAGAATTTTGGGCTGGTCTCTTTCAAATTAACGTTGCAATGAACTATTCAGAATTTTCCGGCTCAGGATGAAAAATTCGGGGCCTTTTTCGTATAACTTTTCAACTATAAGAGATATCGGAATACAATTTGCGCAGAAAAATGAGGAAAAATTATTCCCACTTAATGATGGATAATTTAACATATTTTACGTTTACTTAATTTTTCTTTTATCAATTTTTCAACCATAATTGTTTAAAAAGCTTTTGCAAACTGTTTATTTGATAATGTATTTAACACTGTTTTTAAAATTTGTGGTGTTGATAAACAATAGGCTAGTTGTTTCTGTATCATTACTTTCATAAATTGAGAAATTAAATTTTTATTCAATTATGTGTTAGTTCTGCAGACCTCAGAATCTATTGTTTGAAGGGTGGCGAAAAATCTTTCCGTACAAGGGTATAGCGCCACGGTCAACCCTGTCGTACCTAAAATTTTTGAAATTGAGACGGGTACAAGATCAGTTGACATTATTTTCAAACCTCATTACAGTAATCTGGGGTGCAAGTGGTAAACCGATCATAAAAGCGGAGCGCGCGGCTCGGTTACCTGGGCCGGGATATTCCCAATACCTAGCTCTTTGCGACGCTAAAATTTTCGAAGCTCGGGCATCACTCTTATCCAGCGGTCGCTGGCAGCCCTCTGCTGGGCCGGTGCATGGTTGTAGTGGAATGCGTCCGTGAGGCGGTGTTGCCATTTTACAAGTTCGCGCGCGCGCGGGTTGCAGGATTAAACGATGACCCTGTATATATATATATATGCGCAGCGCGAGACACGGAGTGGCTATTATTACGCGACGACTCGCTTTCAAGAACCCTGAGATTTCCGAATCTCAATAAGGGCTGATCCAATTAGATTTTGAATGGTCTTAATGGATAGCTTGGGTTTGATTTACATAAGAAAAGTGTCTTCGTTTTGTTCCTACGTGCCTTATAAGCTGAGATATTTCAATGCAAAGTTCCAATTTGGCGAATTTTAGGTTTTTCTCCATCGTCAAGTGTGGGCAAGAGGGGAGCATGAAAGGGTGAGGAAATGTACCGCCAATTCACGCAGCACGAAAAGATCAAAAAGCATCTACGTTCAGGTTGCTAGTCCACGTAACCTAGCTAGTGTCAAACAGTTATAACCTGTCAAGTGTGAAATAAGGAAACTAGTTAAAAATTTTTAAGTGACACGAGTTTTTACACCATAGAGGACACTGAATTATTGTCTCAATTAACAAGGTAAGTCACCAAAATTTTTCAATAGACTATTTACGTAGAGCTTATAGAAACGGAGGGAACGCACAGACTTGGAAGTTGTCCGGAGAAGGTTTGACGGAGAAGCATCTTCTTTCCCACAAGTTTCTACAAAATAATATATTGTTTTTATACAACAAAACTATTTTTACATTTAGTTAGATAGACAGAGAAGCATCTTGTTTCGCACAAGTTTCTGGAAATCTGTCAAATAAGGTAAATTGACAAAATTTTTCATATTAGCGTAGCATTAAGAATTAAGAAAATTATGGCGTAGTGCTTGCAGTGTAAAGTAAGTTACATTAGTGAAAAAAGTACGCTGAAAATGCATCTCCCTCGATACTTCCTAATCTTTTATGAAAGATATTCGTAATAGTTTATTAAAATCTACAGTAGTTCCCACGCTAATCATTAATTTATTAGTTTCACATTACCAATATTTAAATTCACTAATGAACATATTAAATTAATTTTATTCCAACACCAATAAATTGTGCGTTAAATATATTGGAGCTCTTCATTCATTTTTGATAAATTACCATTAGCATTTAAATTTCCTTCAACAAGACTTTCTGCCATACGCTCTCACCTCATTCGGACACATTATGTAGTCTCTACACGTACTATAGGAAAAGTCCACCCTTCGTCTAAAACTTCTAAGTTATATTGTAACTATAATGTGGATTTTATATATTTACAGATAACTGAAGCACAAAATGATGCAGTGTGATCTACGTCAGAAAAAAAATTTATTGTAATATAGTATAATATTAATTAAACTTTAATTAAACTTTTATTCAGCTTCGATCCTCTGTGTGCTTCTTGTATGTTTGCTTCATATTTGAAAACTCAAATTTAAAGCAATTCCACTAATCCAATTGTCTTGTAGCTTTGCAGGTGTGCGTAGTTTGGATGACAATATAATATATTGTTAATTAAAAAAAATAACCCTGACGGGGTGAAAAAATTATCCAGTCATCAATAAACACTACAAAATGTGTGAAATCCTCACAAAATTACCTTTTTTAAAAAAAGGTACAAAAAAGTGCGCCAAGTATATAATCCCATCAAAAAGAATCCCTTTTAAAAACATTGTCGTAAATTAATAGCTTTACAAAACTAATGATATACACCAATTGCGCCAATTATAGCAATGACTATTTATACAAACAAAAAAATGTATCAAATAATAGTAAACAGATATATTTTTATACAAATAAATATTTTAATACGAATAAATATTTTATTCAAAATACTTGGCGCTGCTCTCTGAAAAAAATGTTAATTGTCTTGGTTAATAAATAAAACAAGACCAGACTTATTGATTCAGACATATTTATTCAGTTTAGCAACACCAATTCCGAGAGCAGCGCCAAGTATTTTGAATAAAATATTTATTCGTATTAAATTATTTATTTGTATAAAAATATATCTGTTTACTATTATTTGATACATTTTTTTGTTTGTATAAATAGTCATTGCTATAATTGGCGCAATTGGTGTATATCATTAGTTTTGTAAAGCTATTAATTTACGACAATGTTTTTAAAAGGGATTCTTTTTGATGGGATTATATACTTGGCGCACTTTTTTGTACCTTTTTTTAAAAAAGGTAATTTTGTGAGGTATATTCGTCACGCAACATATTGTGCAAGCAGCACGTTACTGTGACGATGGAATCCGTCGTGTCCGGCAATACCGCGATGGGTGAATAAAATCCCCCCAAAAAACATTAAAAAAGTAAAAAAATTACGCCAAGTACATCAAATCAAGTAAATCACAAAATAAAGAAAATAATACTAATAAATACAAAGTAAAAAAAGATGTGAAATCAGAATGAGCTGCAAGTACATAATGGTGCTTTCCCATAGCGTGCAAAGGCGACACTGTGTAACACAATAAAAGACAAAAAAAAGATGTCCGCGGCCTGGAAGTCAAATACTTGGCGTGGCCAGGCAAGGTTAAGGTGTCGCTGAATAAGAAGTATTTAAAAAGGCAAAATAATGAAAATGTATTCATACTGTCAGAGTTTAAAATTGACAAATTATGTGAAAGGTTGTGAGAGGAAAACTATCGGTGTGGATGAATGATCTTACAATTATTTTAAAACGCCATATAATGAAAATGTACTCATATTGTCTGAGTTTTAAATGGACAAATTTTCTGAAAGCCTGCGAGGGGGAGGGGGGGGTGTACGGGTATTGATGATCTGAGAATACCTTGCCTGGCCACGCCAAGTATTTGACTTCCAGGCCGCGGACATCTTTTTTTTGTCTTTTATTGTGTTACACAGTGTCGCCTTTGCACGCTATGGGAAAGCACCATTATGTACACTCAGCTCAAACGATTGTGGCCGTTCGAGATTCGATTGCATTCGAGGTTACCAGGGCGGTTTTTTTTACATCGCTAACATTCTACAGTATTTCATGAACATGGTGAGGACACTGCCAAGCCACAGGGTCCCGTCTAGAACAGTTCTAATTCATGTTGAAACACCACTGTGGCGGTATCTGCCTATGATCGTAATAATCTGCGCGATCGGCTATGTTCGCGATGCTGTAGCGTAAATAACACCATGAATAAATGTCACATGACTTTTTTATTGGAATGAACCTCAAAAAAAATCATAATAATTTTGACACTATAAACCATAAAGTTCTAATGTCCAAACTAAATAAATCAACGGATTTATAATGGAAGACACAAATAAATAAAGCGGGATGGTAGGGTAGTAAAGAAAAGAATGGAAACGAATGTTACATAGGTATTTCGTAGAGATGGCAGGGGTTAGGAAAGCAGAGTACTGAGATGAATAAAGCCATGATGTAAAGACATAAGGTGTGCTCGTGCGCAGCCTTCCAGATTAGCCAATAACGTGCCCTTCCCAAGATCGTCCATATTGGATTGTCAACCAATACGACAGTTGCATTCAAATCTGGTAACGTAACAGTACATACTGTACTCTACAATTTACGCTACACGAAGTTAGGTAGTACATTATAAACCCCATAATGTAACTAGGCGGCCATATTTTAACATGGCGGAATGTGGGAAGGCGCAGTAGAAAACGAAAATGAGCTGCCGGTCGAGCACACCTTATGTCTTTACATCATGAATAAAGCCTTGTGGTATTTTATTCGTAGCAGTCGTCATACATTAAAATCTAAGACGCTCATTATTAGTGGAAATGTGTAGAGCAAAGGAATACGCATTTATTTCAAAATCTATTATCCATTATTTTATGTTAACAGCGGGAAAATAAACATAACCGAAGCAATGTAAATTAAATTTTGTGACAGGACTGCGCGAACGTGTCTCATTAATAATCATCCGTTTACTTCACGCTATATCTGCCACAGTGGTGTTTCAACATGAATTAGAACTGTTCTAGACGGGACCCTGTGGCTTGGCAGTGTCCTCACCATGTTCATGAAATACTGTAGAATGTTAGCGATGTAAAAAAAACCGCCCTGGTAACCTCGAATGCAATCGAATCTCGAACGGCCACAATCGTTTGAGCTGAGTGTACTTGCAGCTCATTCTGATTTCACATCTTTTTTTACTTTGTATTTATTAGTATTATTTTCTTTATTTACCAGCGGCCGTAGCCGTGATGGAAAAACACCGGTTCTCGTTAGATCACCGAAGTTAAGCATCACGGGGCGGGTACTGGGGAAAGATGGGAGACCACCTTTCTCCCGGTGCACCGTTGCTGCTGGGACCTGAAGGAGAGAGAGGAGAGGAAAAAGAATATGACTATAGTTCGTTGGGCAATATAAGCGGATAAGCTTGAAACGCCATCCTGTTTAACAGGAAAAACAATATACAAATACAAATACAAAAAAATTTTCTTTATTTTGTGATTTACTTGATTTGATGTACTTGGCGTAATTTTTTTACTTTTTTAATGTTTTTTGGGGGGATCTCACTTCTTTTTACAAAGATTTTACAATTACAGCATAATAATTATCAGTTGTTGAAATTTACAATTCCATGAACCTGAAAGCACGTACAATTCCATGAAACTGAAAGCACGCAGAATTTCATGAATTGTTTTATCAAATGGAGAAATGTTTTTCGTGGTTAGAAAATTAAAATTTCCATTCATAACGTCATTTTCTGAGTATATTTCATGGAATAGTATTTTTTAAATTAATTTGTTTTTGTTTACCAAATTCATGCGTTTTATTGGACTCTAATTGATTTTAGTATCAATTTTCATTTTCATGTTTACACATTTCTGTGCTTAAAGGGGTTATCGCTAGATTTAGAACGAATTTTCGTGTTTTCAGATTCATGGAATTGTATGTGAGACTGCATTTTGATTGCAATTCAATGGTACAACGATAGCATTTTGATTGCAATTCAATGGTACAACGATATATATTTGTAAAAACACGTGGCATCTCAAATTTTGTATATAACCTGACTGTAAGCTGTCAAAATTTGGAGTAGATTGCATAGTGAAGATAGGAATTGATGAACGAAACATGTATTAGTTCGTTTTGTTTGAAGGTGTGCGTATAATAACGCGTATACGTATTATGTCGACAAAAATTTGAGATTGAAGAAGAATCAGAAGAAAAATCTACCGTTTTCGACAGATCCCTGAGACGATATTACGATATCTCTGTCATGCGTGGACCGATTTTATTGAACTTGGTCTTATTCGAAAGCTTATATGTGGTTTACATAAGAAAAATACCATTAAATTTAGGAAATATTGCAGGCGTGATGAGATATTAATGAAATAAGTTTCAGGTTAGGTTGGATTAGCTCGGCGACCAGTAAATGATAGCAGTAGCGACAGTCGCCATATATAGGGTGTCTTTCCTGTATTTTTTTCCTGTACTTGGCGTCGAGACGCTACCGCGTCTCTAGATATGCGGAAACACTGCGACAACAGTCCGAATGCATTTTCCGACACCCTTCGTGCTCTGCACAAACGATAATTGAAAATCTTTTTTGTCTCATCCTCCGCAGCTTGATTCTTCGGGTATGGTTTCATCATATGCTTCATGAGTCGGAAGGCTTCGTCACCCACGATGACGTGTGGCACCACTATGCGAGATCCTGGAAGTGCCTTCGCAGTGGGAAAATTAAGTGTTCCCATCCGAATCTGACGACCCATCACCGATTTTTCTAATATTCCACTGTCCCCTTCTTTTCCGTAGGACCCAACGTCAATTACAATAAATTTGTAATCGGCATCGACTAATGCTAATAGTACGAGCGAGAAATAATTTTTGTAATTGAAATACAATGAGCCGCTATTTTTCGGACAAAATATCTTAACGTACTTCCCATCGATTGCCCCGATGCAATTTGGAAAATTCCACTTTTCGGAGAATTGCTGTGCAATTTTTCTAAAATCCGAACGATTGGGCTGCGGCATACATATTGGAACTAATGTGCGGCATAGGTGTATAAGAGCATCTTTTATAATGATGCTGATATACCCTGGCGAAATCCTGAATGCATATGATAGGGATTTAAATGATTCCCCAATACCAAGGAACCTGTAAAAAATATATCAGCTAATTATTTCGGCTGGTGATTGGAAAAGAAATAGAGAAATATACGTGATACATTCGTGAAAATGAAGCGGGGTAACAAATACGATATAGGTTTGGCACCAATGCTAAAAACGAAATAACCGTTGTTGGCACAACTAAGTTTTTTTGGAGAATGTCTCTCGTTTTGGAGGGGGCAAGTATGTTGTACACACACTAGGAGTTCTAAAATGTAATCAATTTTAAAAATTTAATTTATTTCTTTTATTATAATACCCACAGTAATATAGAAGAAAACGAAGAGGTTTAACAGATTGGAAGCAGTACGGATAGCGACATTACCTATAGGAACGTCGGTGGATATTATAGAAACTCCTACAAGGTGTGAAAGTGTTATAGAAACACAATCAGGGATCATAACTTCTGGTTCAAGGGAAAAATGAGCCAGCAATACCCTGATCCTGGAGCCACTGGACACAAAGAGATGCCACCTGGCACCCCGTGGCCTGGGTCAGTTCCCGTGGTGTCTCTCCGAATTTATGGATTTCGATCCCCGAAGGGGTTGGAGTACCCATTAAGAAGTGCGAAATGTCTCGTTTCCGCAAATCTCATCAGATGAAAATTATACCAAATTTCATGTAAATCAGACTATTTTTAACGAAGCTAGCAAGAAATTGTATAAATTTATTTTTCATCCAATTTCCTTCATTATGCTCCGAATTGCGTCGTTCTTGGTGTTAATTTCATCGGCGAAACATAAGGAATCGATTGGCACCGTTTTCACAGAGATCTGATGAGAAATGCGGAAACGAGACATTTCGCACTTCTTAATGGGTACTCCAACCCCTTCGGGGATCGAAATCCATAAATTCGGAGAGACACCACGGGAACTGACCTCGGCCACGGGGTGCCAGGCGGCATCTCTTTGTGTCCAGTGGCTCCAGGATCATCTGTACTGGATATTGTGGAAAAAAGAGCTCTCGAAAGCTAAAAACTAATGGGCAGTATCGGCAAATCAATGGAAGAAGATTACGACTCTACTTCAATATTTTTTAAAAGTATGGCGATGAGTGTTAAAAAATATTCGGCCGCACTTAATTGCGGAACAAGTAAATGCATCTGTGCTTAAGGGGTCATGTACGTTTCTCAGTAGTAAAGTGTGGTTAACGTTTGCTAGTAATTCAGAGATAAATTATTAATCCGATTGTTTTAATTGTTTTTGTGTTTTATTCGTATATGTTTATATACCTATGGTTATATAGCTCAGGTATGAGAATTGGAATATTATTGAAAATGTGGGTTTTTCTCGAAACAATATTTTCAAGGCGATGGACATGGTAACTGCCTCACTGTTCATCCGGTTAACTTCATTATTTGCACACATATTGTAGGTAAGATTCGTTATCGGGTGACGCCGAACTTTTTCAATTACATTGAACCATTTTTTAATAACAAGCAAATTTATACGACTTTTATAGCGAAAATCACGACCCATTTCTTCAAAGTGTTAGCATTTCCGCAATTTTTTTTCCGAAAAGATCCCAAAGATTGTTAAAAAATCTTTGTTTCGGACCACTCGTACGGGCTGAATCATGCCCAGCGTTTTGGGCGGCGCCAGAAAACATGTTCTACGCTACTGCCCGCGGACGCCACATTTTTTAAAATTTTGCAATTCTCATACCTGTTTTATAATCTATAAACGTATACCTTTAAAACACAACAAGAATTAAACCAATCGGACCAATAGTTTATCCCTGAATCACTAGCAAACATTGACCACGTTTTAGCGCCGAGAAACGTATATGACCCCTTAAATTGATTAATGATCTGTGTCTGAGATGTCTCCGAGGCCCCACCAAATGTGGAGAGAGCGAAGCGAATGCGTACAACGTATGTATGTGAAAATCAGTAGTCGGCGCGTGATTATTAAGAAACCAGTCAAAGTATACAACAGCTATAATGAAATTACGTTACGAAAAAATAAAATATGTTTTAATTAACTTGCCTTAATGTGAGGAGCACCTTTTCCTGTGGGGAGATGGGAGACTGCACTCTCCTACACGACTGTTTTTTTAAATCCGCCCCCACAAGGTTTAAGACAAAATCGACCTGATCTTTATTCAATCTAAAGAATTGTCTAAACGTTTCGCTATCTTCCAAAAGATGATTGTCTACTAGTATGCTTGAATAGCCCTCAGTGGGGCGAGTTTTATACAAGGCTTTCACTTCCTTCCGCTTCCTTTTCCTCCGTTCAAAGTGGGCAACCAGAAGTGCGTCGTCATCTTCTTCTTCTTGTAGTAAAACGGCAAGCAATTTCCGATTCATTTCCGAACACTTCTTACAACTACGATTCGATTCTGTCACGATGTTTGCACCTCGAAGTCACAGTAACGAGTGACGTTCTAGTAAAGTGTGGGAGACGTCCTAACCCAAAGGTAATAAAATGTCTAGGTGGAAGGAGGACTGGCAGGAAACTTTCTGCCGGACAAGATGTTCAGTGGAGGGGGAACACCTACAGGAGGGATAAGGGAAATAAGTGGTTATGTTTTGGTATTCAACCGCATGTTTATAATTTACACGCGAGTGATGAGGGATTCGTATTTAATTTGAAGGTAGGACTACGCAGGCGGGACCATGATTGGAAACCATGTAGAAGAATCGAATCACCGAGGGCTATTTTAATATATTAATAAGAAATCACTTATTGGATAACGACGAAACATACAAACCATTTTTTAGATTAAGGAAAGAACAGGTTCATTTCGTTTCAAGTTGGGAAAAAACAATTATTTAATGACATAGAGTAACTCGGGGTAATATGCCACAGTTAACTTTGAGACGCGATATCTCGCAAGTATTAAGTAGACATAGGAAAAATGATAAAACCATACAAAAGTGTAACTAATTCTGTGTATTGACTAATAAGTAGAGAGTTGTAACATTAAACGGCACTATTGCAAGCACAGGTGTCTTGCGTCAAAATTAGTTCATAATCATTCATTATTTTAAATACAGCACTCTTCGCTTGCGCAAGTATGTACATGCGGCGGAAATGTTTTGGCGGTAGCCCCCATAGACTTAAAAAATAGCATTGTAGCATCATTCTCCTCTTCCTTGGAGATGTTGATACTTTTTAAAATTGTTTCTCGTTCACGAGCTCGTTCCTTCCACACACTAATCACGCCGTTAGAATCCTTTCGATGCCTTTTTGGCACTGAACTTGCATCGTTCCCGCAAGGCCGCTTCCTCGATGGAGCGATATTATCCTCCTCTAGCGACTCTATCGGCTCTAGCGATGTTTCTGGCTCAGGAACATCTTCCCAGCTGGTCGGCATTTCAGAAGCATCATTCTGTGCAACGTCTTCGCGTATAGTGTCGAGATTACTGTGGGTGCTATAACAGAATAAATAAAATAAATAAAATAAATAAATTTCTTAAATTTATTATATTTTAGAACTCATTGTGTGTGTACAAAATACTTGCCTTCTCTCAAAAGACACACTATTCATAAACGATAATTGGTGCATCAGCGGCCATTCGTTTTTGGGTTTTGCTGCCGATCCCGTACCATGTTTATTGTGCCTCTTCTTTTTCATGTACGTGTCCCGTATGTTTTTCCACCTCGTTCTGCAATCTTTTTCTGCCATAATTAGATTGTTTCTTATAGATTTATGTTCTATAAAGTTGATGTAATTTACTTATAGTATACAAATACTTTAAAAACTTGGGGAACCACGTGACGTGCGCGAGAGAATAACGTGTGTCGGCAGACAGGTGAAAGAAATAGACGAAAAGTGTGGTAAAAGTGCTCAGAAAATTACAAGGTCGGGTGGATAACGAGGGGATCAGACAAGGTTCCGGTGGACAGTATAATCGACAATTAATAAAGGGCCGAAGGGTGAGATAAAAGGTGAAGAAGAGAAGGTGTGAAACGAGTGCACGAAGTAGAAGATACGTGGCAAGGATAAGTGACATCTAGGGAGTGGAAGAAGTGAGAAGACAAAGCGAAGACAGCAGTTGGTAAAGAAGAGCGGAGAGGCTAATGAACCAAGCAGGCGAAGGCGGGGAAGTGCAAAAGGAAACCAGGAGAAGGGGAAGACCATCGTTGGCAGAACAGCTGGGAAGAAGAAGAGCGGACAGCGAAGGCTCGATACTGGACTCATTTAAGAGGAAACGGGAGGACGAGGAGAATCAGGAGAGGTTGAGGGCCGAAAGGGAAATAGAAGAATTCTTAAAAGCAAGGAAAGTAGGGAGGTCGCCTCCGCTGAAGAAAACCGAGGTAGCCATAGGATCTGTGGAAACGTCGGACAGCCAGGAGACAGGGCAGGAAAAAGAAATGGATGCAAAATTAGACAAACTGATCGAAGCAGTGCTGGCAGTTAAGAAAGACATGGAAGAGTTGAGAAGAGATAATAAAGATCTAAGGCAGGGAATGCAGGATCTGAGGGACGAGTGGAAGAGGAGGGGCGAGATATGGGAAAAGGAAAGGAAAGAAATGAGAGGAAGGATAGAAGTACTGGAGACCAAGAAGGTTCAGGCTGAGAGGCTGACAGAAAGAATAGAGGGGCTAGAAAAGAAGGAAGAGGCTCGAGAAAAGAGAGAGAGAAGAAATAATATTACCCTAAGGGGAGAAGATCTACCACGTAAAGAGACGCCGAAGGATACGGTGGAGTATGTGTTAAGGCACGAATTGCAGGTAGATGCAGAAATCGAGGAAGCATACTGGGTAGGAAGAGGAGAGAAAAAAGGGCTACTGATAGCGAAGTTAAGAAGCTGGCAACAGAAAAGAGCAGTAATGCTAAAGAAGAGTACATTGAAAGATAAGAGGCTGTTCATTGACAATGACCTGACGAAAAAAGAAAGGGAGATACAAAGAGATATTAAAGATATTGCCAAGACGGAAAGGGAGCAAGGGGCAAAGGTGAAAGTTGGGTACAGGAAAGTAAAAATCAACGATAAGACATTTATCTGGAAAGAAGAGGGTGGGCTGAAAGAAGTAAATTTTTGGAGGCGGCAAAGTTCTGTGAACCTCTAAAAAATTTTTGGAGGATCGCAGAGCTTACAAGGACAACGAAAGCAAGACAAAAGGCAGTACCAACACTCGTTCCCCGCGCGTCTGCGGATGCAGATATGCGGGGAGAGAGGGTACACAGAATTGGGAAAGGAATAAGAAGCCAAAGAGAAATAGATACATTTAAAATAGGATACTGGAATGTAGCAGGATTACTCAGCAAAGACAAGCAGTTTTGGGATTTCCTAAAAGAAATCGATGTAATAGGATTAGTAGAAACGTGGATTGAAGAGAAACAATGGGAAGGATTGAAAGATAAATTGCCACAAGAATTCTCATGGAAGTGTAAATACGCCACCAGAGAGAGAAAAAAAGGGAGAGCGATAGGCGGAATTATCACAGGCATAAGAAAGGGCATAGAAGAGGAGGAATCGAACGCAGGAACGGAAAACATTCAAGAGAGAAGAATAAAGATACAAAATGAAAAGTGGAGAATAATTACAGTGTACAGCAGAGATATGAAGGAGACAAAAGAAGAGCTAGACCAGATAATAGAAGAGATGGAGGTGGAGAAACTGATAATTGGAGGAGATTTCAATGCAAGAATTGGACAGGAAGGGGGCGATTGTAGAATAGAAGAAAAGCATGGCTTAAGGAGATCAAAAGACAAAGTTAAAAACTCAGAGGGAAAGCTGTTATTAGAGGTGGTTGAGGAAAGAGGATGGAATATTCTGAATGGGAATATGGAGGGAGACGATAAAGGAGAGTATACATACTCGGGGCCAAGAGGCAGCACAGTAATCGATTATATAATAACAAATGTCGAGGCGAAAGAAGAGATCAAGAAATTCACAGTGGAAGAGAGAGTTGAGTCAGACCATATGCCTCTGATTGCAGAACTATATGCGGGAAATAAAAGGGAAGATCGAGAGGGAAATCAGGAGGAGAGGTGGAGAGAGAGAAGAATCTGGACAGAAGAAGGCAGGAGAGAGTTTGAAACCGAATTAAACAAAATAAACTTTAATAGGACGGAGGTGAATGAAATGGTAGAAGAAATGATAGAAAAAATAAATAATGCAGTACAAAAAGAAGAAGTAAAAATTAAAAAATGGAAACTGGGCAGCTTTAAGTGGTGGAATTCGGATTGTACAAAAAAGAAAAGGGAAGCCAGGAAAGCATTGAGGAACTGGAGAAGAGGTAAAGGAGACAAAGAAGACTACCAGAAGAAAAGAAGGGAGTACAAAAAAGTGTGCGATGAAAGGAGAAGGGAATTACAAGAAAATACAGAAAATGAGATAATGCAATTAAAGGGAGAAAATCAAATATGGGAATATATAAATAAACAGAGAAAGAAAAGAATAGGAATCTCCAATAAAATAGATTTAAAAGAATGGAAGGATCATTTCAAAACATTGCTAGAAGGCGACGACTGTAAGAAAGAAGTAGGAGAGTTGGAAGAAATAGACAACACGGAAGGAGAAGAGGAAGAGGAAATAACAGAAGCAGAAGTAAAAGAACAAATCAGGAAATTAAAAAAGAAGAAAGCAGCAGGGGAAGACAAAATAGAAAATGAAGCCTGGATTTACGGTAACGTGAAAATAGTAAAAAGGATCACAGAAATTTTTAATAAAGTTTGGAAGGGAGAAGGATTCCCGGAAAGGTGGAAAGAAGGGGTGATTTCACCAATATTCAAAAAAGGAGATAGAGAAAAGGTGAGTAACTACCGGGGGATAACGATCCTAAACACAGCGTACAAAATATATGCTATGGTTCTGGAAAAAAGACTAAAAGAGGAATTGGAAAAGAACCACATAATACCAGAAACACAAGCAGGATTCAGGAGCGGTAGGTCGACAATAGATAATATTTTTATTCTGAACTATGTAGCTAACAGAGAAATACAGAAAAAAGGGGGAAAGCTGTATACCTTTTTTGCAGACCTAAGCGCTGCATTTGATAAAGTGGATAGAGTAAAACTTCAAAACATCATGAAGAAAAAGGAAATAAGTAAATGCTTGAGGATGAGAATCGGAGAAATTTACAAAGAAACAAGAAATACTATAAAAGCAAACGGAGAAATGTCATCCAAATTCTGGACAACAAAAGGGGTAAGACAGGGATGCCCACTGAGTCCAACGTTATTTACAATATATGTAGCGGATTTGGAGGAAACCATGAGGAAAAACCAAGCGGGAGGAGTTAGAGTAGGAAAAGAAAAAATCTGGACTCTAGCATATGCGGACGATATAGCGTTATTAGCAAATGAACCAAAGGATCTTAAGGACATGATAAGAAGATTCGGAACATATCTTGAACGGAAAGGGCTGCAACTGAATGCAGAGAAGTCAAAAGTGCTGATTTTCCATAAAGGAAGAGGAAAGAAGAAGAGAGAAGAATGGGGCTGGCAGGGGCACAATCTGGAAGAAGTAAAGGAGTTCAAATACTTAGGGTATAATTTCCAGAAAAATGGGGGCAGAGAGATGCATATAAGGGAAGTCATAAAGAAAGCAAGAATAGCAATGGCGCAGATATGGGGAATAGGGCAAAGAATGTTCAAGAACAATTTTGAGAGAAGAATGAGAATATTCCGAAGCATAGTGAAAAGTATCTTGCTGTACGCGTCAGAAATCTGGGGATGGATGGAAGCAGAAAAGATAGAGAAAATACAGGAGAAATATATAAGGTGGACTTTAGGTTTGGACTTCAATACACCAGCGTATCTAATCTTGGAGGAAACAAAAACGGACAAAGTAAGGATAGAAGCGGGAAGAAGAGCAATAAAATACGAGGAGAAAGCGAAACGGCTGAATAAGAATAAAATAGTACAAGAGTGCTGGAGGGAAATAGACGCGAAGCAGACAGAGAAAAAGTCGAAATGGGAGGAAATGAGAGACGCATACTACAGACAAAAAATGATGGATATGCAAGAAATGGAAATAGAAAGAAGGAGAGGAACAGAGTTTGCTGAGGAACTAGCGCAAAGAGACAGGACAGAACAGGTGCAATGGCAATACGAAAGAATACTAGGAGGCAGATACAACGCACATTACACAGAAATCAGAGAAGACCAAAGAGCAAATTACCTAGACGGAAACTACAGAGGCAGAGATCAAAGCATGATCGCAAGGTTCAGATGTGGGAATGAAGAGAGGGGAAGCAAGTACTGGAAGGAAGAAAAAGACACAGTATGCAGACTATGTAACAGGGATAGAGAGACCCTGGGCCACATGTTACAAGACTGTAATGAGCTGAAAAGAGAAAATTCAACGATTAGAGGAATACTAAAGGGAGAAGCAGAAGGAGCGGAGTGGATGCGTTTGGTTCTGGAAAAAAGGAGAAGAAAAGAAGTCCAAGATGAAGGAAGAAGTCAAAACGAAAGTAGAACATGCAGCTAACAGTCCCAGAAACACTTACACACTTACACACATGTAACCCCATTTTGAGGCCGAAAGGCAAAAAATAAACCTATTTACTACTACTTTAAAAACTTCAAAATTTGTTATTGCTTCCTATCGTAAAAACGAAAAATTTAATTTACATTTGAAAAAAAAATAATTTCTATTTCTTATTAAAATTTTGATAAAGTTTTTAAAAGAACTTATTTTAATTATGCGTTATTTCCGTCATTCTTAATTATTTACCGTTGTTGCGCATTATATTTAAAAATAAATTTTAGTTTGTAATGTGCAGGTAACCTATTTTCAATTTCATATTAGAAAAAGGTGGTCGACATCTAGCTATCGGACGATCGACTTTTATTAAAGTCCATTACACTAGTTTACAAAATTAAATAAATTTCATGTACATTTGATGAGAGGTGTCTTTTCTTATGGATTTTCTCCCGCTGAATTCGAAAATCAAGGTTAAAATTTTTTTACGGAACAGTTTTTAAGATATTGTGATTTTTTCAATTTTTATACATCTTTTCACTTTAAAAACCATATCTGGAGCTAGATGTGCCCGATTTGGTAGTTCTTGGTACCAAATGAAAGACATTGAAATGATGAACAAATATGTATAATGTGATCTTTAATTGGTTAATTTAATTTTTTTAAAATGTGGACTATTTTCATCAATATCTTTTGAACCGCTTAACCAATTAAAGATCACATTATACATATTTGTTCATCATTTCAATGTCTTTCATTTGGTACCAAGAACGACCAAATCGGGCACATCTAGCTCCAGATATGGTTTTTAAAGTGAAAAGATGTATAAAAATTGAAAAAATCACATTAAAACCTTGATTTTCGAATTCAGCGGGATAAAATCCATAAGAAAAGTCACCTCTCATCAAATGTACATTTTCAGTGTAAACTAGTGTTATTAAAGCATTCGGACACCTTATTTTTAACGTTAATTATTTATTTTCCCCGAACTTTTATACTATTTGGTGTAAGGAATAGTGGGCCTTGGGGAGGCTCTTCAAGAAGCCGGCCGTTTGAGGGGCAAAAATCGAACTTGACCATCGTATCTCTTAAAATAATAATCGAGGAAAAAATTCACGGGTTCATAGAATAATTTTAGGCAACGAGCAACCGAATAACTATTACTGTTTCAAAACAAAAGATGTTCAAAGTTGAAAATTAGTTTTTTTTTCTCCAAAATCGAATTTCTCAAGAACGGAAGGTGATGGCGACAAACGGTTTGTGGATTCGTTTTCAGCACATAAAAATCTATAAGAAACGGCTATTGAATGATACGAGTCCAGATGGCTATTGAACAGGGAATTATCGGGAAAAAAATATGTCGCTTTGAATAGTCACTTGTTTACTAATTCTTACATTTGAAACAATACGCCATCTTCTTCTAACTAATAACTGATAATTTACAACAATGCTATCTATATATCAGATGATACACTATTTACTTTACATGAATTCCTTTTAACTATTCGCGTGACGCATCGGCGAAAAATAGTGACGCGCACGATAATAATAATATTTTACTTAAATAAATAAAGAAGGACAATAAACTTACAAGTAGTCGGAACTTGATGTTTGATTATAGTAATTTTATGTTTATATGAAAGAAATGACAATTGATAATTAAAAATTATTCAGACGTATATTTTGGGGGCTTCAATTTTTCTTGTAAAATATTTTTTTAGAAAACATAATGCATGTAATCGAATTCTCAAGAACAAAGACTATACATAAGTGCGCCAATACCACATTACTATACATAAGTGTTATATTAAGAAATGGACTCAAACAATTATGCGACAAATTAGTGTCCATATTTTTAACGTAAACTAATATTTCCGATTTGAAAAAAATGCAAAACACTTAGTGATGAAATGTAATTATCTAAACTGCATTACAGGGTAATTCTCGAAGGGGTTGGAGTACCCATTAAGAAATGCGAAATGTCTCGTTTCCGCATTTCTCATCGGATCTCGGTGAAAACGGTGTCACTCGATTCCTTATGTTTCGCCGATGAAACTAACACCAAGAACGACGCAATTCGGAGCATAATGAAGGAAATTGGATAAAAAATAAATTTATACAATTTTTTGCTAGCTTCGTTAAAAATAGTCTGATTTACATGAAATTTGGTATAATTTTCATCGGCGAAACGTAAGGAACCCATCGGTATCACTTCCATATCGATATGGTAAACAATAAACAATTCAGTTTTTCTGAAACAGGTATGAATCCTCGGCCGACCGTAGCGAATTAAGGTCGGCGCCCCGCTGTCGAGGGTGAAAATATGAAATATTCATTTCAGCGTATTAAGAAATTCTTTATTCATCATCTTATCGATATGGAAGTGAGACCAATGAATTCCTTGTGTTTTTCTGATGAAAATCATACCAAATGTCATGCAAATCGAACTACTTTTACGCAAGCAATTTGTATATCTTCTACAATTATTTATTAATCAGTGTGAAAATTGGTGAAAAACTTCATTGTATATTAAGGATGAACTTTGTCGCTGCAAGTTATATGTACCTCAAAATTGCCTCGATACTTTTTAACGGCGAACGTTGTAAACCATGGGTTCAGTATTAATTTTTAATGAAATATTATTACATTTTTTAATATAAGGGTTTTGTGTATACATTTTACGGCTTCGCTAGAGCTTTCTGAGTATTATGTTTCAAGTCTCATAACGATCTGTTAGTATTTACTCAAGTTATCGCAATTTTTGTTTAAAAAAGTAATGATTTCGGTCGAAGAATTTTGTTTTGTTTCTAATTTTTATCTCGAAAAATAATGATTCGATAAAAGAACTGCAAATAGAAAAAATATGTGCCGCGGCGAGCTTTACAGCACTATATTTTTTAAAATACAGTTTAACAACATTTAATTTTCCAATGATTCTTAGCGATTGGACAATGCTTTTTCACACTTTTCGAGCGCTAAGGTCGGGGCCAGATATATTGGCCGGTGAGTTTCGTGAGGGGTATTCTCCCACCACACAGTTTGCCTACCTCGGTGTTCCTTTTCTCAACGTTTTCTGACTCGCTCTCGTTCCATCTCGCTCTCGCCTTCGCAGAACAAGAGTGAGCCAGAAGTGGTGGGGATAGTGCCAAGCTTCTGGGGTGTAGGCCAAACCGAGCTGTCAGCGTAGAAATACACACATCAGAATAGGTGTGCGTTAGCAACGAAAAAATTCAGGAGCTTTATTGGTTAGAAGATTGATACTTTCTCGATAGCTTCATCTCGTATTGGTCTACGCATAGCTTCGTAACGCACACAACTATTACGCTAAGAATAAATAATAGCCAAACAGCTAGGTTCAGGCGGAGCCGAGCAGCGTTCCCGTGACCCCACCATACCCTGCGAGGGCCACGCAGTTCCAACGACAAATCCACGATCGTCAGATGGTGGTGGCAGATTTCTCCTCGATCGCCGCTCGCGTCAACGAATTCACCGGCCAATATATATGGTCCCGACCTTAGTTCCGTTGTTGCATTCAACCCTTTAATTCTAGTTTAATTGGAGTTTTACATTTCCCTTAAAGTTTTACGTTTCCATTTCCCCTAAACTTCGAAGGAAGGGGGGGGGGGGCGCAGGTATATATACACCCGCTGCAAATGTACCCTTCAGGTCATTTGCGAGTCAACCACAGTTAGTCCAAAGTCAGCATTATGGGTGAACAACAGCCGTTGCAGTGGACAAGAGAACTGGTCCTGCAGTTGATTGATTTGTACCGGGAGCGTCCCGTATTGTGGAATTCACGCGATATCGCGTACCACTTAAGACCCGCGAAATATGCTGCGTGGAGCAAAATTGCCAGAAGTTTTAATTCGAGAGTAGCAGTAGTGATGGCAAAAATGAAGACACTGCTGTCTGTGTATAGGAGAGAGCAGGCGAAAGCAAGAATAGCCAAGGAAACTGGGAGAGGTAAGGACAATTCAATATTATTCGTTACCGTAAGCTTTGATGACTTTCCGGCACTTTTTGATTTTTTTGAAATATCACACGAAACCTATACATTATAATCCCCAACTAATACACTCTTTTAAGACAAATCAATGACTACTTTTATAGTTAAGTTAGAAATAAAATTTGAGGTTGTCGCAAAGTCACCCCCGCTTACGGTACCTACTATTATTGTAATGTACCGTAAAATGGGGGAACACTGGCAGGTTTTTGATACATTTTGTTATATAATGTAAACATTAAAATGTTTACAGTTGCTTTAAGTATCCTATCATAACATTGCATGTTTCGTGATTGTACTACAAGTGTTAAAATGCATAAAATTTTTATCATTTTCTTCTTTAATACATGTTAAATACCAGCCGGTACGGGGTAACATTGGCACATAATATAAATAGCAGTAACAGGTTAAGTTTTACTACTCTGAAGTCAGTAAAGACTGGTTCAGACACGTCCAGTAGTTTAGTCGATTAGCAAATAATTTAATCATTTTTCGTGTGTGGATATTAAAATTTAGGCGAGTAGCTTAGTAAAACAATCGTAAATTACTAAATTACTCGCTACTCGACTCAATTACTGGACCTGTCGGTTCCAACCTTTAGATACATTGACACTTAAATTTGTTTATTTTATTTTTTACATCGTAACAAAAAAATCTAATTGTCATCCAGACAGAGTGGACATTCATAAGAAATTGTTTCGGTTCCTCGATTACAAGTTCCGCAGGCCCACTGACGACAGATTATGCATTGCACCTAGTCAGGACCTTTATATGTTTCCCATTTACAAAAACATATTTTGCAGACATTATCGTCTATTATATTAATAGTTCTATTTATAATGTCATGCAATCCAGATGTAGATGGTATAGAAATGCTGATGTTATTAATGCTATTAATAATATAGTGTATAACGTAACAAAGTTATCTATTTGACAGGCGATTATTGGATATCTAACCGCAAACGTTGAAACAATTGAATACTGTTGGGTGAATGTTAGTTCGCCCGCGCGGCCACGAGGGCGCGCGCCGGTGCCGGCACGCATGTGTTGCGTGCACGGGCGTGCGAGGCAGTTCCGCCTCGGCACGTGTGTATCACAGACGCTTAACCTATGTAACAATATACTACAGTATTATATATCATATCGTGTCTAGTTATTTTCCCACAAACCACGCGGGCATAACAACTGGCGCTGCGGCTGAGTGACTTAGAGAGTGAACCTGGATACGAGGAAAGAAGAAAGTAATGTCTGACCCAATGGACGCCATAAAAGCCCTCACGGCTACCATCAACGCGCTTCTCCAGCAACAACTTCGTCCCGAAGGCGCCGGAGAACCAACCGCTGGTCCATCAACGGCAAGGTCTATGTCGCATTTCGACCTCTATAACCAACTCATCGCTCGCGTGGAGAAATATAACTTCGGTACTGGTGACGAGACGAGGCCATTTGCAAAATGGCTGCAACGACATAGCTACACCGTCGTCACCGAAGCAAGTCCGCTGCCACCGGAAATGAGAACTCGCTTAGTACTAGACAGACTCGGTCAGGTCCAGTTTGATCGACTGGTCGATCACGTCGCACCCGTCGATCCGTCGGCAATGGCACAGAAGGATGTGATAGAGACTCTAAAGGAACTATTTAGAGACAGAGTGCCGATTACTCGCCGCCGAATCGAGATATTGAACTATCGCTACGATAAGTCGATGCCAATTACGGAGCATATCGACCGGATAAATCGCCACGCGTCGGATTTCGAGCGTGCAAATTTTTCGGACGATAATTTGCAGGTTTTGTTACTACTGCAGTCCTTCTGCTACTCAAGCGAGAACCAAGACCTGAAGCGAGTGGCGCTACGCGCGGTGGAGAAGAATCCAGACGCATCACTGAAGATCATCGCTGCGGAACTCGAGGCCCACATGAACGTCTCAACGGGGTTGAAGATTTTAGAGAATCTGACGGGAAGCTCTCCAACGGCAACCACAAATGCCATTCACTCGAAACACAAAAAGAAAAAGCCAAGTAAGGAAGCCACGAACAAATCAGGTGGAGAAACCACGAAGAAGCCAAGTGGGGAAACCGGAAATTCCCAGACACCTGTGCAAGCGGATCTCAAATGCAAGGGCTGTGGCGGTGCTCACTACCGCTCCAAGTGCATGTTCCGCGAAGCAGTGTGCCATACATGTGCTAAGAAAGGGCATATTTCTAAAGTGTGTCGTGATGCCCAGAAGCAACCGGATGGTGCGTGCAAAAACAATAGGTTGACGACGCAATCTATCACCGCGGTCGGTAAACGTCGCCGAAAATTCGTCGCGATCTCAGCGCTCGGTAAAACAGTGCGTTTACAGTTTGATTCGGGGTCCGACATTACCTTAATCGGTAATGATGAGTGGGTTCGGCTCGGTTCGCCAAGACTCAGCAAAAGTGAAGTGGTCGAGCATGCCGGTGGTAACGTGTTGGAGATTGTTGGCAGATTTCGCTGCGCCGTTCGCGTTCTCGATCGCGAAGCCGAAATAGACATTGACGTCGCGAAGCGAAGCGGCATGAATCTTTTCGGGCTGAATGCGATTGATGATCTGGAATTGTGGTCGGTGCCGTTGTCTGCGTATCAGAAACCAGACGGTTCGCGGGACGCGGTGTGCGACGAAAGCGCGGGGCTCGCGCGTGCGATGCATCGAGCTGCGCATACATCGTGCAGTCGGCCGTGCTCAAACGCGATTCGCTGCGACAAGCGGTCAGGCACCGCGGCCACTGGCGTGGCTAGGAGCACCATGGAAGATTTTCCTAACCTATTCACCGAAGAATTGGGTACGTGCCGCGACTATAGGGTCGAGTTTGCGCTTGTGAAGGACACTCAACCGGTTCGGATCCCGGCTCGGTCGGTTCCGTACGCCATGGAGGCCTTACTGGAGGCGGAGTTGCAGCGACTGGAATCTAAGGGAATTATCGAACGCGTCGAATTCTCTACCTGGACAACTCCGATCGTCATTGTGCGAAAAAGTGACGGCAAAATACGCGTGTGCGCGGACTATTCTACGGGCGTAAACGCGGCTCTGGTCGACAACCGCCACCCTTTGCCTTGCGTCGAGAGTGTTATGACTAGGCTTAATGGCGGTTGCTTCTTTAGCGTGCTGGATCTCAGCGACGCATTCTTCCAGCTAGAAATTGCCGAGGATCACCGTGAGATCACCACGATCGCGACTCCTAAAGGTCTTTTTAGATTCAGGAGGTTGCCGTTTGGCATCAAAACGGCACCTGCAATGTTCGAGCAAGCGATGGATGCCACGCTGACTGGATTGGAGGGTGTCTACGCCTACCTGGACGATGTTGTGGTCACCGGTGCTACCCAGGAGGAGCATGACTCGCGCCTACGAAAAACACTTCAACGTCTCGAAGATCGGGGGTGGAGACTCCGGATCGACAAGTGCAAGTTTGGCTTGGAGGAAATCAAGTTCCTCGGCCTGATTGTAAATTCGCAGGGGATTTCAGCGGATCCAGCGGCTACCAGTGCCGTAGCAAATCTACCCAACCCGAAAAACGTGTCGCAAGTTCAGAGTTTGTTGGGCATGGTCAACCATTATGGCAAATTCGTTCCGCACTTGCACCAGATAAAGCAACCACTGGAAGAGCTCACACGAAAGAACCATGCCTGGGAGTGGGGTCATCGGCACGACCTCGCCGTAGAGAAAATCAAGAAAACCATGTTGAGTCCTCTACTATTGGAGCATTACGACCCCAAGAAATCTCTGGTCGTGGCGGCTGACGCCTGTTCAACCGGAATAGGTGGCGCACTGCTCCAGCGCGATGCAAACGGCCGCGAAAGAGCTGTGTACCACATGTCGCAGAGCTTAACGGACTCCCAAAGAAACTATTCTCAGCTGGAGAAAGAGGCTCTGGCGCTCGTCACCGCGGTCGAACGTTTCCACAAGTTCGTATGGGGACGGAAGTTTATCCTGCAGACGGACCACAAGCCGCTGGTCGCGTTGTTGCGGACTGACGACACCAAAGGTCTTAAACCCACAACCGCTGCGCGTCTCAAGCGCTGGGCGATAAGGTTGCTGGGCTACGATTTCAAAATCGAGCATGTCCGAACTCAGGATTTTGGACAGGCGGATGCATTGTCGCGCTTGGTGGAGGAATTTCGCCGTGACAATAGCGAGGAACTTCAGGTCTCGTGTGTGCGGGCAGTGGAAACAGAAGTGGAGGAAATCAGGAATTTCTCCATTGACTCGTTCGGAGCAGGCCTAAGGGAGAAGCTGAAGTCTGCGACCAAAGCAGGCAAGGATCTGGCCGCCGTGATGACTGCCTTGAGGAATGGCTGGGCCGAACCTACGGATAAATCGGCAACCGTACAGCATTTCAAGACGCGTCGCGACACCCTGAGCATCGTCGACGGGACACTGATGCTGGGCGAGAGAGTGGTCATTCCTCGACAAATGACACCTGAAATTTTAACCGCTCTACACAAGGGTCATCCGGGAGTCAGACGAATGAAACAGTTGGCCCGAGAGTACGTTTATTGGCCAGGTATTTCGAAGGAAATAGAACGTCTTGTCCAACAGTGCAATCCTTGTGCACTAACAAAAAAATTGCCGATCAAGGTTCCACTAAATCCTTGGCCCATCGCAACCAAGCCGATGGAGCGTATGCATATTGATTATGCAGGCCCAGTCGATGGCCATTATATACTAGTGTTTGTGGACGCGTACTCTAAGTTCCTTGACGTGGGAATCACACCGACGATTTCTGCGAATAGAACTGTGGACATATGCCGGGAGATCTTCTCAAGATACGGTCCGCCCGAGGTACTTATAAGCGACCATGGCACGCAGTTCACTTCTGCACAGTTTGCAGGTCTGTGTATGGACATGCAGATCACCCACCTGCTAACACCAGTGAATCATCCGCAATCGAACGGACAGGCGGAGCGAATGGTGGACACGATCAAAAGGGCGATTGCAAAGGATCCGAGCAACTGGAGGAAACAATTATTCGAGTTTCTACATAGCTACCGCTATACGCCCTGCACATCTGCTCCAAACGAAAAATCGCCAGCAGAGCTGTTTTTCGGTAGGCAGATGAATTCCCCATTTTCCAAGTTGGCGCCAAAACTTCGGGAGGAAGAGACCACCCTGTCTGACGCTGCAAAAAAGAGGAAGAACATGGAGGATCAGTTCGCGAGTCACCATGGCGCTCGATGGCGACACTTTGCAATTGGAGATCGAGTGGTGGTACTGCTAAGAAAAAACGTGCGACAAAAGGGTAAGATCGCGAAGATTTTGTCCGCAGCTCGCTACGCGGTACTGCTGGATGGCGGCACGGAAATCGTGAGGCACGTCAACCACATTTGGAAAGGTGGTTCCAACACGCCTCACCCAGCTTCTGGAGACGACGGCTCATTGACCTGTTTCGATGACGACCCGATCCTCGATCCAGCCCCCAGCGTAGGGGAGTCTCGCCAAGAAATTCGCGAGGAACAAACTTCAACCACTGAAGACCATCGCCAACCTCATCGCGAAGACCATCCTGAGGATCACCGCCAGGGTACGCCCAGGAGATCAACGCGACATCGGGTTCCACCTCGCAGACTGGTGCTGGACCCAGGGGCGACTACTTATGCCCGATGGTGACTTTCGAAGCAGGGAGATGTTGGGTGAATGTTAGTTCGCCCGCGCGGCCACGAGGGCGCGCGCCGGTGCCGGCACGCATGTGTTGCGTGCACGGGCGTGCGAGGCAGTTCCGCCTCGGCACGTGTGTATCACAGACGCTTAACCTATGTAACAATATACTACAGTATTATATATCATATCGTGTCTAGTTATTTTTCCACAAACCACGCGGGCATAACAAATACCGAAAATCTCGATCTCGAATGCGACTTTATATGTTCATGCGTATCATAGGTGCCAATGTAGCTCCGGCATGTGCCAATGTTATCCCCTGCTGCCAGTGTTCCCCCATTTTACGGTACAATATTTTAAAATTTCAAAACAACTCTTTTATCATATTTATGTACGTCACAGGTCGCAACGCAATATACGTGAGCATGTGGTTTGCTTATCCCAGTTTGCAATTTTTAACCGACAGGGACAACCGCAGCAGGAGTTGCAACACAGAAGATGTACGTATAACATACAGCATATATGTATAATAACTAGACTGCCGAAGTTTATGCAAATATATATATTTATAGTAGGTATAGGCGTAAACAAGAGGGACTTTGATAGAAATATGTTTCGTCATTAGAGAGTTTTACAAAAATATTTTTCATTTGACACATTTTTTGCAATTCATATGCTTCGGATAACACTAATTTACACTGAAAATGTACATTTGATGAGAGGTGACTTTTCTTATGGATTTTCTCCCGCTGAATTCGAAAATCAAGGTTAAAATTTTTTTTACGGAACAGTTTTTAAGATATTGTGATTTTTTCAATTTTTATACATCTTTTCACTTTAAAAACCATATCTGGAGCTAGATGTGCCCGATTTGGTCGTTCTTGGTACCAAATGAAAGACATTGAAATGATGAACAAATATGTATAATGTGATCTTTAATTGGTTAAGCGGTTCAAAAGATATTGATGAAAATAGTCCACATTTTAATTGTAAAAAAACATACGAAAGAACCCAACTTTATTATTTAGAATATTTTAGAAATATAGTTTTGGCTCTTGCTCTGTCTTCGTTTGGTTTTGTAGTTGTGTTGTTTTATCCAAAACGAAATGTCAGTTTTCGTTATAGCAGTGGCATCAATGTGAGAACGAAAAAAGCCGTTGCCGGCATGGCCACTTGCAAAATGTGGGATTTGGATTTATTCACTCAATCGCTAATAACTTTGTCATTTCTCGGTCGATTTACTTCTGGTTGGTGTTATTTTTTGCGTAAAAGTATCAGGTTTACGTATATGAAGAGAAACCGGACGCATTTTATCGGTTTCTATTTTTCCGTGGCCACAGAATAAGCTCAAAACTTTAATTTTTTTTAAAATGTGGACTATATTCATCAATATCTTTTGAACCGCTTAACCAATTAAAGATCACATTATACATATTTGTTCATCATTTCAATCTCTTTCATTTGGTACCAAGAACGACCAAATCGGGCACATCTAGCTCCAGATATGGTTTTTAAAGTGAAAAGATGTATAAAAATTGAAAAAATCACAATATCTTAAAAACTGTTCCGTAAAAAAATTTTAACCTTGATTTTCGAATTCAGTTGATTTACACTGTATACAGAATGTCCGGTTTGTTTGTATACACGCTATTATTCTTTCTAATTATTGTAAAAGCGGAAAAATGTTTCATATCAAAGATGTTGTTGCGTTTGATGGACAATGCATTTGATACTGAGTTGTATGCATTTGATGCATTCTTACTTAATAGAATAGAATATTAGGATTTACATTTAAACTATTATTGACACAAAATTTCAATATACACTTCATATACATCGTTGAACGTGTCTTGGAATTGCAGAATAAAGTGCCATTAATAATAATATATGGTTCCAGTTAAAAAATTACATTCATACCGAAGACTCTGTAAATAATAGTTTAAACGTAAATCCTAATCTTACATTAAGTTTTCTTCATGATATCAAACAACATCTATACATTTTTTTCGCTTTTTAAATAGTTAGAGTTAGAGTTAAACTGGACATTTTGCGTCTATTCATGGTCATCCTTTAAGGTGTGATTGTATGTACAGATTAAAGTAACACGAAAATATAGAATAAATTTTGTTGGTCTCGCGCTTCATTTTCTTCATTAAAATAATTTTATTTAAACATTTATAGTTATTGCATCTTTTATCAATTATATGTAAAATTCGCCATTATCATGCAAACTTCAATAAGTTATAAATGACTTTCTTTTAACAGCCTCCAGAAAATGAAGCTAAATAAATGCAGCATAAATCCTGGACCGTCAAGGACAGCAAGGAGTCTTTTCTTATATGTAACGAATATCTATGTACAGAAAAATATACTCTATTATTAAAAATTATACTTTAAAATAATTATTTATAATTAATTATAAGGGGCGGTAAGAATAATTTTTCCCAGAGCGTCGGAGGAACTAGATCTGCTCCTGAAGTATCGAATCATATATACTTCATCCTTTTTACTTTCGAAATCAAATTTCTGTGCTCGTAAGTTTGAATTTACAATCACTTTGCTTTTCAATCTTTCCCTACATTTAAATAGTTACTCCCAACTTTCTAACGATGGAATACAATGATGATGGAATACACCACCTAAAGATTGCATTTGTTTTACTTACTTGTGCACAACAATTAAATGGAAGTAGTCAACTAACCTCGTTAATCAACTATCCCTGGTCTCCCCTACTTTTTAAAATCTTTATTTCTCGCTTCTTGGGTCACTTCAATCAATTAGCCGTGTTACGCGCCGCGGGCTTTAGTGTTCGAGCGGCACGTTTTATACAAGCAAATTCGGATTAGGGATATCCCACAGTCGTTAGACTATCGGAAGTTGCTGTATTGAATGTTTTCGTAAGAAAAGCAAGGAGGCTCGCCGCGCTTGTAACAGTCAATTTTTTTATATTTTAAATGTCTAAGTACCTTATCAGATAGATAAGGGGTAGATTTTGGGATCGTTGGTGCTCTAGTCCCGTACGGGTCTTGTTCAGAAAATTTCGCATCTTAACGCCATCTTCCAGGCCCATCGATAATTAGGCCATGGCGACTGCGCGCTGACTCGTATGGAGCGTCGATCACGGTCCCTTCCATCGACTTACGATCGATGGAAGGGGGACTCTTCCTTCCAGGAACTCGGGCCGACTTCCTGGATCCTCTCGGTACACGTGCTTACTTGTCGACGAGCCGTCTAAGAAGTCGTGTTTCTTTATCTTTGCTTGAACCGCTTATTGTGTAACGAGAATCGGGCCGATTCCACGTGCGCTGCTTCTGATCTAGAAAGTTCCTACCGCGTAGGAAAACTAGTGCCGCTACCTTGTACTGTACGATCAACTCTTTACTGTGCTTTATTGTATATAACTGTAAATAGACTTACACCTAAGATTAAATTAGTGTTAAAACTAAAGTCCCTTAAATTAAACGACCCCCCTCTCGCGAGAACCCGATCCTACGACGTGCGCTGCTAAGAAACTCTGCTAACAGGTCTTTTCAATGGAATCAGATAGGTAAATGATGAGTAGAACTTAATAGTAAATAAAGCTTTAATGATTAAATACTGAATGAAAGCAAAAACATAACAATGGAATAATAAAGTATGGAGAATTTCAACATATCATTGTAAACGGAGATAACTCCTGACTAGGGGAATCCCACAATCGATTGATTGTCAGAAATTATCATTAGATACGAATTAATTATAACGGTGTATTTTCGTGTACAGAAGAGATAAGATGTGCAACTCACCAGACAGTCACAATAATCTAACTGACAATATGCTTTAAATTTCCTTTTTGAGGTTCAAATAGTTTCCTGTCGCTGATAAACCTGGAGCTTTTATAGTTCTGAGTCGCTGATAAACCTAAATCAGAAAAGAGGATGAAACGCGAACACGCACACACTTGATTGTCGTTTGAATTGACTTGAGTTGAATAATAATTTTGATTGAGCAAATTCGTTAAAAACTTAGAGTAACAGAATAAATTAATTCGGAAGATAATAGAATATTTGTTTAAAATAAATAGTTTCAAAGTAATTAGAATATTTGTTTCGCAAAGTCGAGTCTTTCACGCGGATTCACTATAACCCGGGAACTCTAGCTCTAAGACACTTGCGGACCCAGCGACACGCACCTCACGATTTATCGCCACAGAGTGTCGCAGCTTCACGCTCTCGGCAGCGACCAGAGTGGGTCCGTACCGAAAATGCTTACGCTGCATTTTATCGCTCGGCCGCGTTACCATGGGCCCGTCTACTTAACGAGGCGGTGTATGTGTGTGTGTGTGTGCTCACGTTCATCCATCAGATTTCCGATTCAATATATGATCGATATTCGTATGCACAGGAAAATATGACATTCCACATCTCGAAAACCATACAATTTCGCACGGCTGAGGGCCGCTCTCTCAATGTGCATAATTTCATATACACAATTTCTGACTAGGGGAATCCCACAATCGTTGGACTATCAGAAACTGTGTTGGGTATTCAATTTTAACAACAATTTTTAATTAATTAATAATTCACGCAAGCGACAAAACCGTGGGAAGGCGCGGTTCCCTGCACCGGATGTAGAGTATACAATTCTGTCAGTCTTCTGAGAAATGATCCAGTCTGCGCATTCCCGCTGTAGCCGTTACTGATTATGTTACAATGTTTAACGCGGCGGTCAGAGGTGTTCTCAACGAGGGTTCTTCCACAATGCTGCAAGGCATTGTTGAAACGCACCCCTGCCGCTTACACAGGACGGATTCGGTACAGAAGGAGAATCACTGGGTCTTTTCGAACGCGACTCTCTGGTGAGATCGCCGCTGCGTCGGCACCGCCTTATCTGTATCGCGGGACGGCAATACGTCGAAACGACGACGCTCCAAGAAAGGGATTTTGTTCTATCAAAAATAATATTAATTAATGGGCAGGAGTATGATCAACGAGGGATTTCCCATAACGCTAGGCGTTGTTGAACCATACCCTGACCAAAAAGAAAAATTTTACGTTCCGAACGTAACAGCCGATTGGAAAGTTCCCCAAATATTGTATAATTTCGTTGGAATGTATTAATACTTTGTGGACCGTACCCATTTAGTATATATTGGTACCGGAATTAACAGGGATACAGGTTTACAAATATTTCTATACTTTCCATAATACGTATATTTATCAAATTGTTTTAATTTTATTGCAATTATTGACGTTATTTTTTTATATAACGTCAAACCTTCGTATGAGTTGTATATGAACACTCTTTTTATGAACTTCCTTAATAATATTCGGCATTTTCAGTGCGAAAAATAGGATGTTGCATTTTTCCCCTATTTCTTGGGATCTAGACCCACTGTACGATATAGGATACAGGTAATTACTTCATCATTGGCAAATATTTATCCAAATACAATGACAAATATATATATTAATTATACAGCAGAAAAGAAATTTGCTTGGAAGTTCTCGGAATGTGGCGAATAGGCCGCGGGGCGGCCAGCGGCTACACTGCTTCTGGAGCAGTGTAGCGACTGGCAGCCGCAGGCCGTCGAGCGGCTAGTAGATTTTGCCATAATGGCGGAAAACAGACACTCATCCCATTGTGTTGCTTTTCCAGTAGCCTAGGCTGTTCCTGGAACAGACTTGCACACACTATAGCAATCTGCCGCAGCCGCGCGCGGTCGAAGTCGCAGATAGGAAAACAGATGAATGCTTTTCCATTGTACCAGTGTACTGCGGCGCGGCCGAGGCGGTGCGAGCCGCGCATTGGAAATCCCACCTTAACGCGACAGTGGGGTCTTCGAGTGAGACTAAAAAAGTGAAGGGTGTGCGGAGGCACGTGGTCGCGAATCATGTACAATTCGACGATTACATTCGTTGTCTTCGCGATCTCACCGAGAAATCGATTCGGCAGAACAATATACGCTCCAAAGAGCATCATGTGTATACCGTGAGTCAGGAGAAGAACGCTCTCAGTCCGTTCGACGATAAGCGGTGTATTTTAGCCGATCGAGTCGACACCCTTCCGTGGGGTCATTATCGAATCCCCGAGCTCAAGACACACGAACGTCTCCAGCTTGACCCCGACGAGTCCCTCGACAATTCCATTGTTTAGTATGTTTGCATGTTCAGTATGTTTGCATGTTCAGTATGTTTGCATGTTTAGTATGTTTGTATGTTTAGTATGTTGTATGTTTGCATGCACATATGTATATACGTTTCTTTGGGTATTTATTTATGGATATATGTATAGCGTAGAATAGTCAAAATTGTATATAGCGCGGAATAACTAAAATTGTATTTTATACGCGTCGGTATATATGTATATTTTTTCATACTTTTAAGATTAATTGTACGCATATACGAGAAGGTGAAGGAGCATGTGGAAAATTGAATAAACGGACACTGTTTATCTATTTATATGTATGTATTTATTTTTCATTCATTTATTTTAGTAACATCGAGTGCGTTCGTGATCGGGAATCATAGAATATCCTTGTTGCTTATCCACGAGTTCCGCGACGAATCGAATCCGAGCCACTTAACGTACACCTGGTTTCCTTTACGACGAATAATCTTCTCGACCAGATAGACGTCCGGATTCGCGACCGAATGTAGTTCGTACTCGTAGAATCCACCCGAGATCGGTTCTCCTGCGGAATCGCCCAGAATGTACGTCACCGGACACGTTGGTTGTACGGTTATGATTTCAAACACCTCGGTTGACCAGTTCGGAGTGTACCCCTTCTCGAAGAGAGTCTTGAACTTGCTCACGCGTACCTTGTCACCAACTTTGAATTTCGCGCGTCGTCTAACTCCTTCCGATGCTGAGGGTGAAAGGGATTCATTCGCGGCGAACGACAAACGCGTCGCGGGGGTTACGTCAACGGGTCGGGCGTTGATCGTTCGGTGCTTGCGATGATTGTAGGTGTGTACGAGCGCGGGTAAAGGTGGCCGTTCCAATGAGCGGCTGGCGACTGCGGCTGGCGACGCTCCCACTAGTGTAAGGGAGAAGTATGTATCTGTTTCTCCCTTGCACTAGTGGAAGCGTCTCCAGCCGCAGTCGCCAGCCGCTCATTGGAACGGCAGCCTTAACAGGTCGACCCAACGATAGGACGCGTTCAAGGAGAATTTTTTCCACATGAGGTTTTTCAGCGTGCGATTGAAACGTTCAACGATCGACGCTTTCATCACGCTGTACGTGGAGTAGTGGTTGATTCCGCGAGTCTTCACGCATCGTTGAAACTCCGCGTTGTAAAACTCCTTACCCATGTCGGTTTGTAAATTTCGCGGACATCTATCGCTCTGCTGCAACACGATCCTGAACGCCGCGGTCACGTCGCGTCCACTTTTTGTTTTCACGGGTATGGCCCACGCGTACTTACTGAACGCATCGATGATCGTTAGTATGTAGTGATATCCTCGATTTTGCTTCGCGTACGGACGCATCTCCACCAAATCGGCCCGCCACAAATCATCGTAGCCGCGAATGACAACGCTACGCCGTGGAAAATTTCGTCTCGCGGGAGCGTGTAATTCGTTCACTAATTGTACTCGCTCCTTACTCATGCTTCGCGGGTGGGTGGGGGATGGTTACGACGTTCCAAGGATGTTAGAAGTAGTATGAGTTCCTCGAGTGCTCGCAAAACGCAATCGATACACGTTTTTCGTGATCGTTCGTTATTATTAGACGTTTCGGAGCCGTAGCCGCTATTGAGACAGTCATTGATCATCGTCGTCGTCGTAAACCCTCATTCGCTTTTCGCGATTCCTTTCGTTTGTACAGATCCGTGGTCGTCAACTCTTCGAGTCTGTCTTTCAAGTGATCCAAGCGTCGTTCCATCGCGTTATTTAAATCATCCTCTAATCGAGACAATTGCGCGTTAACGATATCCGTCATCGTTCTTTGTACTCGCGTTTCGAGTTGAGATCGTTGATACTCGGCGTCCAGTTGAGCGCTCGCGTTAGCTGTTTCGATTTTTTGGGTAAAGCGTTCGTCCACCGAGGACAATAATCTCGTCATTGCCATTCTCGCTTCGTCGTCGTTGTTGTTGTTGTTGTTGTTATTGCGTAACGAGGTGCCAAACTTATTCACCGACATAACGATGCGTATGCGCGAACACCACTGACGCGATGATCACCGAATCGTTCAATTTAAGATATGTTTAGCCTCGCGAAGTTCCTCCACGATGGATGCGATTTCGTTATCGTGACCCGTGTGACCTGCCGCGCGAGATGCTACGAGCAATCTCAGTCTATCGATCAATTCGTTCGGATCGTCCCAGTACACATAATCGATCGCGTTATCGGTAACCGTCATCGATTCGTCGATTGGTAATCCTTGTCCTCGTCGCGTGACCGCGTCGCCCGCGCCCCCATTCATACCCATGCCCCTAACGCGTCTGACACCCGACGTCCGCACCCCACCGATTATCGCGGATATGATTTTCTTATACTTGTACCCCCTGTTACCCAGCGTGCGCTTACTCGGCGAATGGTTTCGCTTATGCGCGTTCGTTGATAGTAAGATGCGTCGGTACGAATGCATATCCGCGTCCGTGTACGTGCTAACGCTGGGTATTCGCATGAACAGCAGTTCGTACAAACCCCGAGTTCCCGCGTATCGCGTTCCGTTGACGCGAACGTCGTCACCGTCCTCGTCGATTGTGAGTACGGAATCGCCGATCATTAGGTCTTCGTCGGACCCCAAGTATACGCCGTACACGTTATCGATTCGTTTCTTTGTATCGGTGAAGAACAGACGCAGGTATTCTCGCGTCAAGGGTCCTTTGGCGTTCCGTACATACACTTCGATATCGTCGACGGGGTTGCGCAGCGAATCCAAATCATGAACCTTTGCTGACGACTCATCATCCTGAATTTTTTCATCGGCTTTGTCGTCGACATCATCAACAACATCATCGTCAACATCGTCAACATCGTTTACATCGTTGTTATTGGCGTCGTCGTCGTCGTCGTCGGTGTTGTTGTCGTTGTCAATGTTGTTGTCATTGTTGTTATCGGTGTCGTCATCGTCGTCGTCGTCGTCGTCATAGTCGTTAGAATCTGGAAGGTTATTTCGACTTTCCTTGGTTAACAACGGAGTAACGGGTCGAAGTCTCTTCGATGATTGTTGTTGTTGTTGTTGTTGATCGTATTCGTGTTTCCTCTTCACTGGTCGCGATCGAGGCGTTGAGCCCATTTTCAACGCGGACGAGTTTTCGATCAATCGTTACAGCGGTTCGACGATGGGACGCGTACTCGCCTCCACAGCCGCTTCCGTAGCCATTTTACCAATTTTCAAGGCCAAGCACTTTTTACGTATAACGTCGCTGACTTTGGCGATTTCCACCTTTGCGTCCGCGCTCCGACGTTTCGTTCCTTTTTGATGTTTCGTCCCTTTTTGTCGATAACGTCGGCGATGTTTTTGCGAATGCTTCGGGTCGTCGTCGGTGTTCGGGGTTATAGCAGTCGTTGTCGTCGGCGGTTCGTTGGCCATTTCGTGTTGCTCGATGAATGACTCGCGGTTTACTGATGTCAGTGAGCTACGACAAACTCGTTAAATCCTCTTCGATATCGACCTTCGTACATGGAACTATCCTTATCGATCACCACGAAATCGTATCGTCGACGCCAACATCTCGCGCACAAGTCGTTGAACGACTCAAACGTCATGTCTGTGTTCACGTGATCGTTGTACACGTGACGCAAGTTCGTACCATCTTGTTTGAACAGCATGAGAAAATTCGAGTTGTCCCTGATCAAATGTTTCGGTATTCTAGCGTACGATTGACATAAATAAAAGCAATCCACGCTCGCGTGACGGCCCATGGAGAAGTATTCGCGTATCGCGTTCTGTTCGTCGCACGCCACATCGTCGAACACGAAGATCGAATCGGGCCGAGCGTCTCTCGGTGGAACGATCTCAGCATTGTCCGAGTAGGGAAAGTATTCGATTCCGTCGACGAGCGACAACGCCTGTTCGAGATATCGATACTTTGGCTGATGCAAGGATTTCGAATATACGTACACGTTCTCGAAACGCAAACCGTTCGGACTCTCTAGCATACTTAGAAGTACGTTCGTTTTTCCGCACCCGGACGGACCGCAAATCACGCCTCGTACGCTGTGCGGTAATAATGGGCCGTGTCTGTTCGATCGACTCGGATCCCTATCATCCTCGAGCATTCTGTTCGCGGTCACGCGAATAACGTCCGACTGTTTCGCGAATCGCATATTATATAATCAACTATTTATATTCGTGGCACGCGTCGCGCAGGTCACTATCACAGTGATCGGTGACGCGTGCGTACGCGTTTATTATTGTAGTAGCTATCGTGACTATTCTAACGTATATGTTTGTATCAACGACCGCAACGTCTCACGGACTAGGGAAGAATCAGAGGAGGAAGAAGAATAATCAGAAGAAGAAGACTGGATCGGGTCTCGTAAACGGTATCATAAACCGTCTGCCGTTCGAACTACACGTTCCAGGTTATCAGTTCTGCGGACCGGGAACGCGTTTGCTAAAGCGATTGGCTCGTGGCGACAAAGGTGTGAATCCTCTGGACGCAGCGTGCCGCGATCACGATATCGCGTACTCTAGTCGCAAGGATTTAGAGGGGCGACACGAGGCGGATCGTGCGTTAGCCGAACGAGCGCGAGAACGAGTATTCGCGAACGACGCGACCTTTGGTGAAAAAGCAGCCGCGACTGGAGTGTGGGCAACGATGAAGGCTAAGACTAAACTCGGCATGGGTATGAGAAGGACGAAACGTAAACAGCGAAAATCTGGAAGGAAACATCCGCAACGGCGACGACAACATCGTAATCTACGAGTGGCGAAACGCGGCGGCTTTCTTCAATTTCTTCCGTTCGTGCTGCCTGCTTTATCAGCTATCGGGGCATTGGCCGGTGGAGCGGCTGGTATAACCAAAGCGGTCAACGATTCGAAGGCCTCTCGAAAACAGCTGGAAGAGACTTTGCGTCATAATCCGGCAATGGAAGGGCGAGGGATGCATCTGACACCGTACAAGCGAGGCGCGGGCTTGAACCCGAGACGCCAACGACGACTGCGAACAAAGAAAAAAAAAAACGCCGATCGCATAGGCGCGTGGCGACGGTGGCGGCGATAACGCAACAACCTATGACGAACCTGCAATTAGAACGTGAATGCACCAGCATCCCGTTCTTTCGAGGGGTGTTTATGCGCGACATGCTTCCCACGCGCGTACGAAGCAACGAATGCGGTATCGCGAATCTGGATGAGAATCGAGGCACCGGTACGCACTGGGTCGCGTACGCCAAACGCGGACCGCGAGTACAGTACTTTGATAGTTTTGGGAATCTGCGACCTCCCGCGGAATTGATCTACTATTTCGGAGGCGGTACAACGATCACGTACAATCACAATCGTTTCCAACGTTTCGACGAGATGAATTGCGGTCGCTTGTGCATGCAATTTTTACAGCAAAAGTCTATGGAATTATGGCCTATATACTAATATTACTATCGGTGTGTGTGTGTGTGTACTAAGATTATGTTACAATGTATCCATGCGTAATGGTGATTCACACCTTCTATAATAAAGACTCATACTATCGATAAATTGCCGAGTATTCGTACGCGCGCGTCACTTCCCCTCTCTCCGTCTCGCGAGTGTAATCTATGATATGTCGTTCACGCTCACGTTAACGGGTCGCAGCAGCGCGCTCACGGTAAACTATTTTCCACCGATAGATTTGAGTGATGGTCAATACGAATTAGGACCCGCTGACTTGGAGAAGTTTCACACGATACCGAACATCGATTCGAGCAACGATAAATTCTATTTCGTCGTGAACTATGACACCGAAAACAACTCCATCGCGGACATCGCTAGTGAATGTATTACGATCCCCCACGGCTCCTACGAATTAGACGCTATCGCCGAGTATCTGAAGCAACGAATACTCGATCGATATCCTCGAAGACGCGGTAACAACGAGAACGACGATGACGGCAAGTACCCTCTAATGCTACGAGCTAACAACAACACCATGAAAAGTGAACTGTACTGTTCATTCTTTGTGGACTTTACGAAACCGAACAATGTGGGTTCGTTGCTAGGATTTTCCCCGAATCGCGTCTTATTACCGAGAATCTGGCACGAATCCGACGGACCCGTAAATATTATAAACGTTAACGTGATCAGAGTAACATGCAACGTCACTACCGGCGCGTACAGTAACGATAAACAGGTGCACACGATTCATGAATTTTCGCCTCGCGTACCTCCAGGATATAAGATATCGGAAACTCCGCGACATGTCATTTACCTGCCGATCGTCGCACGAGCAATACACGATCTAACGTTGTGCATCGTTGATCAACACGATCGCCCTATAGATTTCCGTGGAGAAGAAATAACGATTCGTTTACACGTTCAACGACGTCCGCGCGATAGGTAGTGTGACCGTACGTGTATGTGCGCGTGTGTAGTATGTTAGTGTTAGATCATACGTATGAATCATCAATCGTCGCTGATACTCCTACCGTCTCTGCATCGCGTCATCTACGCAACCCTTTATCTACAGACGAAAGTGTAAGAAGAATAAAGACCGGAGGAGCGATAAGAAGAGGACCGGTAAGAAGCATAAGAAAGCCGTTGACTCGTCGAAACGTACGTTACCTACGATCGTTAGGCTTCATCGTCGCATATTAGACGCGTAACCACGATGTCGATTATTTTGGACGTGGCGAATACGCCAACCTTCGACAATCGTATCACGAAGATCGAGTTACACACGTATAATCCGTACGCCAACACAACGTTCGACAATAGCGACGAGATAAGAATCCCCATACAGCAGCAAGATCTGTACACGCTTCCGTGCGAAAGTTTTCTCTACATCGAAGGTCGTGGCACGTTGACAGCGCAAGACGCGAAAGGTCCGTCAACGTCCGCGACCGCTGTTCTCGACAATAATTGCGTCGCGTTCATGTTCGATGAGATTCGATACGAATTGAACGGTGTCGAGATCGATCGTTGTCGAAATCCAGGAATCACTACCATGTTGAAAAATTTCGTTTCGTTGTCAGCCGAGAGAAGCAAAGCGCTTGCGAATGCCGGTTGGAATTATGACATCGATTACGATAAGGATACTTTTCATTCGGGCACTTTCAATTTCTGCGTACCCCTGAACGTGTTATTGGGATTCTGCGAGGATTACAAACGCATCGTGATGAACGCGCGACACGAGCTAATTCTTATACGAGCGCGAGATGATTCGAACGCGATGCACTGCACCTCCGCCACTGCAATCCCGAAACTTGAGATACGCAAGGTGCAGTGGCGTATGCCCCACGTCGTTTTGGAGGAAGTGAATAAACTATCGATGCTTCGTATATTGGAAAGCGGACGACCGATCGCGATGAGTTTCCGATCTTGGAGCGTGCACGAGTATCCATTACTGCAAGCGACAACGAAACATACGTGGACCGTGAAAACTACGTCGCAAATCGAGAAACCACGATACGTGTTATTCGGCATGCAAACGGATCGAAAGAATCGTCCAAATAAATCCGCATGGATATTCGACCCGAATAATCTTACAAACTTTCGACTCTACCTAAATTCCGAGACGTATCCGTACGATGACATGCAAATAGATTTTCCCAAGTATAAATTTGCGATCATGTACAATATGTACGCGAATTTCATCCGATCGTACTACGGTCACGGAGAACCGTTGCTGAGCGCGAGCGAATTCCTTAAATACGCGCCTATCGTGGTCATAGATTGTTCTAGGCAAAACGAATCGTTGAAGAGCGCTACGGTGGACGTGCGAATAGATTTCGAATGTAACAAAAATATTCCCGCTAATACTTCAGCCGTCTGTTTGTTCATACACGATCGTATAGTCGAATACGGCCCTTTAACCAACATGGTACGCAAACTAATATAGCGTGCGTACGAGTTCGATTACTACTACTACTACTACTACTAATACTAATACTACTACTACGAATACTGCTACTGTTTTAAATCGTCCAAGTCGAAGACCTCAGTTGCTGTTCCGACATCGTCGCCCGCGGTGCTATCTAAAACGTATAATAATGTTCGCCATTGTCGATCTACAAGGATTCAATATCGAACGCGAGTTCGTCGTCAAAGAGATCGCGATTCGTGCAAACATCAACAACGATAAAACACCGACGATCAGTCATTGGATCTTCGAACCGCCATACTTCTGGGAACATCTGAATTCGCGGGATCGCGATCAAGCATCCTGGCTCGCGAAGCATCATCACGGGCTTCGCTGGTCTGACGGCTATGTTCCATACTCCAAACTTCCGGGGCTCCTCGCCAGCGTACTCGCGAACATTGACTTCGTAATCGTAAAGGGTACGGAAAAGAAAACGTGGATGCTGCAACTACTACCTGACATAATCGTTGAGGATGTATGTAATTTGTACGAACTGACGGGACGAAAGATCAACAACAACAACAACACTCGAACTGTCGAAGACGACGGCGGCTACGACGTTGACGATGATTATTGCGGGATCATGTCGGACATCGTGGACCCTGACGTTTCTAACCTGAGGTCTATGTCTTCATCGAATGCTCTTCGATGTGCATTTCACAAGAATTGCGGTGTTTGCGCGCTGGAGAATGTCGGGAAAATATGGAATTATATACGCAGCGTTACCTAATGTAAGTCCTACACTCGCATTGCATCTACTTTACGCGTCATATGCAGAGAAACGAATATGTAAGAATTATTTTTTTTGTTTTCTATAGCGATGAACACAACGACGGCGGTGATGCGTGCAATGACAGCGACGGATGCTTCCTTTACCCGCGAGCAAGAATATCCCTCCCATACGAACGTTATTTCCCACAAATACAGATTTTATAATTTAAGTACGCATGGATGGATATATATGAATAAACACACACACTGCTTTTGAAAAATATATACATTTATTGAAAAATTGTTGTCCATTTATTATTAAAACATATATACATGTACTATAGTGGTACCTGGTTTACATCACGCAGCATGGATTGTAATCCTAACGCTAACAATTCACAATCAATCAAAGAATGCTGCTCAAAGGTCTCGCTTTCGGAAATTAATTTCACATAATTCGTTGGTACGGAAGCGGTACGTAGAACTTCCACGAAGGCAGCATATTTACTGCTTACAGAGTACATATTTTCAGTCAACCAGGTGAACATATGATTGATGCAATGTTCATACGCGAACAGTTTACGCATCGTAACTTCCGTCATGTATAAGGTAACACGATTATCGGTGATTTTAATAAGTTGATCATCATGCATACGCGTGAATTCGAGTCGCAAATGATCAATTACGATGGGGGTTTGGGACGATGTTGCGTTGCTGCGTAATCGTTGGAGTATGTCCGCCTCGTTTTGCAGTAGGAGCTTCCACGTAGACATTGAAAAGTATACCTCGCTACCCTTGTTGTCGGCTATGGCGATCTCAACGTGGCACGAATCCATAACAATGCGTATTCCAATAGTTAGCCGTTTATAAGCTGTTGAGGTTAGTGGATAATCACGCCCCAGGATCCGTACGATCGATGGTTTTGGTGTTTTTAACGTTTTTGGCATTGTGGATCCTGAACTGTAAGAAACATGTACACGAAATTAATGTATTGTTCGTTGACGTTTACAGTGAAAGAAGTAAGTGAATGAATTATGTGTAAAGTGTATATTAATGTATACATACCTCATATTGGACTGTTGATGATATTGTTGCCGTTGGCGTTTATTTGGAACCCCACCAGCGTTGTCGGATGTGCAGGATGAATCGTTTAAGCTTCGTTTGTACATTTTGATATGCAATAGGTATGATTCTCATCGACGAAAAAAATGACTCCTGCGATACTTGTTAGCACTTAAGCGTACGTGGTGAACTGATGCCTAAAAGACTAATCCACGTCACTTTATACTGATTCACGCACACGTACACATCAATGTGTGAAAGTATATCACATTAGTGATGGTGATGGTCAATGCGTCTATGTATACCACACAAGGGATAGAGAATACGCGGTAAATTCAAATCAAATACGATTGACTTACAGTCTCCTTCTCGATCATTAAAATACTCGGAACTCTTCCCCGAATAATTATCGCTATATGTATACATCATTGCACGTGCGCTGTATCGGTCCCACGATTGAAACATAAACACACGGCACGAAGAGTGTGCACGTAGGCGCCCGAAACGTGTTCGATCCTGTTCAGATGTAAACACACTGCATGTCGCGGTGCGCTGTATGACTTCTCAGAAATCATGTACCACCCTCTTTCTCAGAAATCATCATGGAATGCAATGTCGTGTTTACTCCATGGGCTATCGCGACGATTGACTTACAGTCTCCTCCTCGATCATTAAAATACTCGGAACTCTTCCCCGAATAATTATCGCTATATGTATACATCATTGCACGTGCGCTGTATCGGTCCCACGATTGAAACATAAACACACGGGACGAAGAGTGTGCACGTAGGCGCCCGAAACGTGTTCGATCCTGTTCAGATGTAAACACACTGCATGTCGCGGTGCGCTGTATGACTTCTCAGAAATCATGTACCACCCTCTTTCTCAGAAATCATCATGGAATGCAATGTCGTGTTTATTCCATGGGCTATCGCGATGATTGATTTACAATAATTATCGCTCTATGTTTACATCATTGCACGTGCGCTGCATCGGTCCCACGATTCAAACATAAACACACGGCACGAAGCGCGTGCACGTAGGCGCCAAAAACGCGTTCGATCCTGTTCAGATATAAACACACGGCATAGCACGGTGCAATGTTTATTCCATGGGCTATCGCGATGATTGATTTATAATAATAATAATAATTATCGCTCTATGTTTATATCATTGCACGTGTGCTGTATCGGTCCCACGATTCAAATATTTCCTTATCTTTTCTCAGAAATCATGGTCCACCCTCTTTCTCAGAAATCATCATCGAAAACGCGATTTGAATTTCCACGAATCGGTCGCGGTCGCGCCTGCGCACCGATCCCCGCACACGTACGGAGATTGCGCGGCGGCGACGCGTGCCCAAACATACCTTAGACATGCAACAGGTGACGTCAGCACGAAACGTATGAAAACCTTGGAAAATTTACCATGGTGGACCCAAAGTACCTTAAACGTACAATAGGTGGCGCCAACCCGAAATGTATGAAAAACCTGGAAAATTTACCAAGACGGGCCCAAATTCCGACGCGGGCCCAAAGTACCTTAAACGTCCAGTAGGTGGCGCCAACCCGAAATGTATGGAAAACCTGGAAAATTTACCAAGACGGGCCCAAATACCGACGCGGGCCCAAATACCGACGCGGGCCCAAAGTACCTTAAACGTCCAGTAGGTGGCGCCAACACGAAATGCGCGCGACGCCATTTTGAAAATTTGAAAATCCTCCCCCTCCCCCGTGACGTCACATCCCCCCCCCTCGCCCACGAACTCGACCTGCGCGCGCGACGCCATTTTGAAAATTTTGAAAATCCCCCTCCCCTGTGACGTCATCCCCCTCACCAACGAACTCGGTCGACGCCATCTTGGAATCACCCTCCCCTGTGACGTCATCCCCCTCACCTACGAACTCGGTACCCCCCTCCCCGCCTCACCCCCTCGCCCATCTCGCGGAAGAGCGCGGTACCTCCCCCCGGCCCGCCTCACCCCCTCGCCTCCACTTGAGCCTGAACTCTCATAGCCTAACTACTTTCTACAAACCAGGCAACGGCGCAAACAGTCCGTTGCATGAACAGTCATTCTGTGGAAAGCACGCGAACCACGGGAACACAAACGGCGTCCTATGGAAAATATGAATAACGTAAGTATTATATTAAATACTGTTATACAGAGTGATTCTCTGGCTAAAGTCTTCAAAGGCGATGCCGCTAATAAGCCGAGTCTCGCTGAGTTTCGCGGATTTCGACGTTCGAGACGAGATTCATTAGAGCAAAATTCTTTATTCTTTATCGAATCGATATGGCGGTGATACTAATGAATTCCTGGCGTTCTGCCGATCCAAATCATGTCGAATGTCATGTATTTCGGGCTATTTTTAACGAAGTAAGCTTGGGGCCATTTTCATCGGCACGACATCGACTGACGTCATTTTCGTAAAGATCTGTTGAGAAATGCAGAACGTGGATTTCGTCACTTCCACCAAATTCAGTGAGGCACAGTTTATTGGCGGCATTGTCTTTGACGACCCTAGCGGGAGAATTACCCTGTATGTTCATACAATCTTAATATTTCTCAGAAAATAATTCAAATAATTCATTATTTCATTTTCAGATTAAACAAGCGCTCGATGAAGCCGTGAACCGACGGCAGGGAGGAAGTGTGCCACAACATGAAAGTGTGACAAAAGAGGGAAGTTCGGCACCCGCGGAAAGTGCGGGACAGGAGGGACAGCCGGCACAGGAGGGAAAGGCGGGGGAGAACCCCGACATGAGGGCGGAATTACAACAAGTAATTATGTGGAATATGGTTTATGTGACTGTGATAGCATATGTGTGAATCAGAGTTGGGCAAAATGTACTTGTGTAATTGATTACACATTCTCTGTAATTTTTATGTAGTTGACAAAATATTTTGTGTACTTGTGTAATTGATTACACATTATTTTCAACACATAACATTTTGTGAACTACATAAATTAACGATTACAGAAAATAATGTGTAATCAATTACACAAGTACACAAGATACCTATTGTGATCAACTACCTAAATATTACAGAAAATAATGTGTAATCAATTACGCAATTCCATTAATTAGATTTCATTTTGCCCAAATCTGGTGTGAATATTACTTCGCGTGTGTCCGATATTTTTTATGTTATGTAGTTTTATGAAAAATGTAATTGTTTGGGATTGGTCTCCGAAAAACGACCAATCGTTGTGCTTGCGCTTTATCGCTGTGCGGCGCGGGTTTTGAACCCACTTCTGGTCCCTGTTTCTCTGCTGGGCGATCGCGGAGACGGACCAGTCGGGCCATCTCTGAATTGACACCTGGACTAATTACCGGTGTACGCGCTCTCTTAATTGTCATTGTCTCTCAACATGTACGTGGGCTGCGTTGATTGGTCCGGTTTCGATCATCCGATCCGGTGTCTTGGCTCGAACCGTCTCCGCGATCGCTCTCTTCCTCGTGAAACGCGGTACTGTACACTTCAGGTTCTCCAAAGTAACGCTTTCCAAGAGCTATCGGCGCTCCGATAATTTTCCACTTGTTGGAATCTTTAGTTTAATTAGAGGTTCCCTTTCGCGTACTTACGTAATTGTTAATCACTACTTTGAGTGTGTGTGTTAATAGTTAATTAAAATTAGAGAGAGTACTGTGTTGTAGAATAAACGTGCTCGTTTATTGTGACGCCATTAAGCTACAACTTAAACCTACTTGATTTTCTTAAATATTATAATAAGGGTAAATTAAGTCTCGCGCGCGTTAAACAAACGGCAAGAACGCAGGAGCTCCTCGATCTTGTTCAAACATAAAGTTGGTCCTTCGAGCCTGAGACTCCGATAAGTTCGTGTATCGTGTAGTGACCGCGTGGTGCAAGAGTGCGTTCCGGTCCACCATCATGGATGACTTGCTCGCGGATCAGATCGCTCTGTACCATCGGCTTTCGCGTGTGTACGATAATCTAAAAAAGAAAGGCGTTGCTAATATGACGGAAGGGTCGGTGCAAGCTAGACTGGAATTGCTAACGTCGCTCTGGGAGCAGTTCTCAAAGCAACATAATGCGCTAGTGAAAGGTAATACGGCGGAAGTCTCGATGCACGAATACTTCACCAAGGATGCCTTCGCACTTGGCGAAGAATCGTTCTTGGACCAGAAGGGGTACCTTCTAGATCGACTTCGCGAAATTAGGCGGAAGACGGAGCCCATCAGAAACGTGGCCCCAACTTCCGGCGGTGCTTCCGCCGCTGAGTCACGATCCCGTGCCACCTTGCCCCGCATCCCGCTTCCCAGCTTCGATGGACGTTACGAGCAATGGCAGGCGTTCCACGACTCCTTCGTCTCGCTGGTAATCAAGGACTCGTCATTGATGGATGTGGATCGCCTACATTATTTAAAGGGCTGTGTCAAGGGCGACGCAAGTACCGTGATCCGGAATCATACTACGACGGACGACAATTTCCAGCCAGCCTGGGACGCTTTAAAGGAGCGTTTTCAGAATAAACGCCTACTGGTGAATGCGCAGCTTACCATTCTAAAGGAGTTGCCTACGGTGACCAGTGAGTCGTCGGCCGAATTGAAAAGATTGTTCTACGGCACTTGGGACGTAGTCGGTGCCCTGGCTGCAATGGGTCGTCCCGTGACTACAACAGACTGGTTAGTAAACATGACCGTCGAACGGTTGGATGAGCAATCGCACCGCGAGTGGGAAGCATCCCTCGGTCTGTGTACAGAACCGCCGTCCTTGGATGCTCTGAAGGTATTTATTGAAACCCGTATACATACTGTCGAAGCTCTCGAACATAAGCGCAAGCGTGAGCTTCCCGTCGAAGACAAGCCGTCAACACCAAGGGGGACAACTGCCAAGGAAACCACTTCCAAAGGTGCCGCTGCTAAGGTCACCACTGTCAAGGGCGCCGCTGTACACCAAGTCGTCGCTACACCGTCGCACTCCAAGGACTGCGGTCTGTGTAAAGGTTATCACTACCTTCTGTTCTGCCCAAAATTCAAGGGTCAGGATGCTGCATCAAAGAGGGCCACTGTTGAGAGGTTGCAGCGCTGTCTAAACTGTCTGGGCAAACATCTACTCGATAGTTGCCAGACGACAAAACGCTGCCAGCATTGCTCCGAACCTCACCATACCTGCCTGCACGACGCGTTCCAGACGACTACGGGTGCTGTAGTGCAACACGTCACGCCTCACGTGCTTAACACGCCGCCCGTGATGCTCGGTCTTGCTCGCGTTCGTGTGTACACACCTGCCGGTCAACATGTCTCAGTGCGAGCGTTAATCGATCCTGGGAGTGAAGTGTCCTTAATTACAGAACTGCTTGTGCAACGACTGGGTTTAAAAAGACAGCGTGCTCGCATACCCTTGCTGTTCGCCGGCGGTGCTCCTTCACAAAATACGAGAGGCTCGGTGCAGTTGGACATCACGGCCGATCGAGACGGTGAGAGTACTCTGGCCCTATCGGCCTTTGTATTAACGGATTTGTCCAGCTACAAACCACCCGTCTTGCCCGACGGTACAGCTTGGCCCCATCTGCAGGGCCTCCAGTGGGCCGAACCACGACTTAGCAGTCAGGACGCTATCGAGCTGCTGCTGGGCGCAGATGTCTACAATGACTTTATGTTAGAAGGTGTTCGCAAAGGCAAGCCAGGTACACCTTTAGCTCAGGAGACGACATTTGGCTGGATTCTTACCGGAGGTCTTCGGTCTGGGCGTGCTCTCTGCCGTAAAAGCATCTCAACAGTTCAGTGCTGCTCGATTAGTCAGGAGCTACCTGATCTGCTGGAGAAGTTCTGGGTACAAGAAGAAGTCGATGTGCCACACACCCTCTCACCCAGCGACCAAGAGGCGGAGGATCACTTCCGGTCTACACATCGACGCACGTCCGAAGGTCGCTTTGTGGTGAGACTTCCTTTTAAAATTCTGCCGGAGCTGGGTTTCTCGAGGCCCGCTGCATTGCGCTCCTGGAATGCCATGCAACAGCGGTTTAGTAAGAACCCTGAATTTCAACGAGCCTATCAAGACTTCTTGCAAGAATATGAGGACCTCGGCCATATGGTGGTAGCTCGTACCCCTCCAGAGGGTCGTCATTATTACTTACCTCATCATGGTGTTTTGAAGCCCTCTAGCTCCACTACGAAGCTTCGCGTAGTTTTCAATGGTTCGATGGCAACCAGCAACGGACGGGCCCTCAATGATGTACTGCACACCGGGCCCAATTTGTTACCTGCCTTGGCCGATTTGTTGCTGAGATGGCGGCGACATCCCATCGCTTTCGTCGCTGATGTCGAAAAGATGTATCGTCAAATTGTGATACATCCCGACGACCGAGACTATCAGCGTATACTTTGGCGAAGTGGGAAGGGGTCAAGGTTAACAGAATATAAGCTTTGCACCGTCACTTACGGTTTAGGTTGTGCGCCCTACCTGGCTCTTCGATGTTTGCATCAACTAGCCACCGATGAGGCCGGATCGTTCCCTTTGGCTTCCAGGGTGATGTTATCCGATGTGTACATGGACGACATCCTAACTGGTGCAGCTACTGCAGAGGAGGCCCTGTTAATGAAGGAGGAATTGGATCAGCTCGCAATGGCGGGCGGCTTTCGACTGCACAAGTGGTCGTCGAATTCGCCCGAGTTCATGAGGTCGTTCCACAGTGACGCCACTGGTCTAGCACGTCACTGGGATACAGATTCTCAGCATAGTGTTTTGGGAATTCAATGGTTCCCCGATACCGATACTTTTCAAATCAGATTGCTGGATAATGGCTCGAGTTCAAGGACCACGAAGCGGAGCGTTCTAAGTCAAGCCGCACAAATTTTTGATCCACTAGGCTGGCTCGCACCTGTCACAGTATGGACAAAAATATTTATCCAGACACTTTGGTCTCTCACAATTGACTGGGATGAGCCTTTACCTGAGGAATCTGAAGACGCCTGGCGCAGCTTTCTGAAGGCACTACCGGCTCTTCGTGAAATCCAAATCCCACGCTGCATGGGCTTGACCTCCACTAGTCAGTCGGTGGAAGTACACGGCTTCTCCGACGCATCTGAGCGAGCATACTCTGCTGTGGCTTACCTACGGATTCAGGACGCATCAGGTGAAATACAAGTTCATCTCATTTCAGCAAAAACGAAGGTGGCACCTTTAAAGCAACAAACGTTACCGCGCCTCGAATTGAGTGGCGCCCACTTACTTACTCGGTTGGTGGCGCGTCTTATATCTACGCTGGCACTCAAAGTCGTTGGCGTGTACTTGTGGACTGATGCCTTGGTGGCATTAGGGTGGATCAAAGCTCCTTCCAGCCGGTGGCAAACTTATGTGGCCAACCGAGTAGCCGACATACAAAGAACGCTACCTCAGGCCCATTGGCACCACGTACCAGGCCAAGATAACCCTGCCGACTGTGCCTCGAGAGGGTTGGATCCGATGGCGCTTCCCGGGCATTCACTGTGGTGGTCTGGACCTGCGTGGCTGTCTTCCAGCGACGGACGCCCCACCACCTCCGAAAGATTGGTCGAAGTACCTCAAGCTGAAAGCAGGCAAACCCTTCACATCCACCATCCTTCGGATGATAAGGTGAGCCTATATTTAAACCAGTTCTCTAACTTTCGTCGAATGCTCCGAGTGACAGCGTGGTGCTGTCGATGGCTCCCTGCTGCTCGAGGGAAGCGGTCACCTTACCTTACTGCCGACGAACTACGCGAAGTTCAACTGAGGCTGGTTCGATGCGTGCAAGCTGCTGCCTTCACTGCGGAAATTGACGCCATACAAGCCAGCCAACCACTGCCTCGTCGAAGTCGTTTGCTACGACTCAACCCCTTCCAGAGGAAAGAGGACGGCATCTTACGTGTTGGCGGGCGGCTTCATTACTCAAGTATCACCTATAATCAAAGGCACCCGATGATACTCCCTGATGAATCTACCCTGGCGGTGCTGTGGATCGCCGATGCACATTGGCGCTGCCTACGGGGGGGGGGGGGGTGCAGCTTACCTTATCTACACTCCGCCAACAATGTTGGGTTCTGCGAGGTCGACAACTGGTGAAGTCCTGCATCTTTCGGTGTCTTACTTGTGTGCGATGGAGAGGCAAGACGGCGGACCAGCTAATGGGGGTGTTACCATCGGCTCGAGTAACCCCATGTCGTCCGTTCCTGCGCGTGGGCGTTGATTATGCAGGGCCCATTTTAATTCGATCCAGTCGAGGGCGCGGCCAGCACGCTCACAAAGGTTATATTGCTTTGTTTGTCTGTTTAGCCACCAAAGCCGTGCATCTGGAGGTGGTGTCGGACGGGACAACGGAAGCCTTCTTAGCCGCACTGAGACGTCTGACTTCTCGCCGTGGCCTCTGCTCCCAGATCTTCAGTGACTGTGGTACGGTCTTCGTGGGCGCAGACAAAGAGCTGCGCTGTCTTCTACAAGCTGTCAGCCCCCAGAACCGACAACTTCTGGACCGTCTGGCTTCTGAGGGTATCGAGTGGAACTTTAACCCACCTTCCGCTCCGCACTTCGGCGGGATCTGGGAGGCTGCTGTAAAGTCCGTAAAGCACCACCTCCGGAGAGTACTTGGCGAGCATCGGCTGACTTATGAGGAGCTGGCCACGCTGCTCGCTGAGATCGAAGCGTGTTTAAATTCTAGGCCATTGATACCTTTGTCAGATGATCCCGAGGATCTAGAAACGTTGACACCGGGCCATTTTTTGGTCGGTGAGGCGATCACCGCAATTCCTGAACCTGGACTAGAAGAGCTTCCAGACAATCGGCTTTCTCGGTGGCAACTGATCCAGAAAATGCAGCAGCATTTCTGGCGCTTGTGGTCTCGAGACTACCTGAACACATTACAAACGCGGGGTAAGTGGAGTCGCTTTCGGACGGTGATTCGTGAGGGTGATATGTGCTTAATCAAAAGCGAACTACAACCACCCTCGCGATGGCCTCTGGCTCGAGTTAGTAAAACTCACCCAGGGCCCGATGGTCTGACACGCGTTCTAACACTTAAGACGGCTACGTCGGAGTTCACTCGTCCGTTACACAAGCTGATTCTTTTACCTTTTACTGCCACCGCGGAAGTCGATATTGGAAGCTCTCAGGGAGACGTCGCCGAATGACATCGACCGACATAACCTCGTTACCTTACCATATGTCGTGGTTAGGTTTTGATTTGCGTTGCCTCTCACTTTTGTTTGTTTAATACTGTATTTAATCACTTACTTATTTTAACACTATTCAATTTTAACCAAGCGTTCACTCGTGATCACTTCACACTGCTACCGTGCGCTGTCTGTTTCGTCAGAACGTGACGAGACGGGCGGGAATGTTTGGGATTGGTCTCCGAAAAACGACCAATCGTTGTGCTTGCGCTTTATCACTGTGCGGCGCGGGTTTTGAACCCACTTCTGGTCCCTGTTTCTCTGCTGGGCGATCGCGGAGACGGACCAGTCGGGCCATCTCTGAATTGACACCTGGACTAATTACCGGTGTACGCGCTCTCTTAATTGTCATTGTCTCTCAACATGTACGTGGGCTGCGTTGATTGGTCCGGTTTCGATCATCCGATCCGGTGTCTTGGCTCGAACCGTCTCCGCGATCGCTCTCTTCCTCGTGAAACGCGGTACTGTACACTTCAGGTTCTCCAAAGTAACGCTTTCCAAGAGCTATCGGCGCTCCGATAATTTTCCACTTGTTGGAATCTTTAGTTTAATTAGAGGTTCCCTTTCGCGTACTTACGTAATTGTTAATCACTACTTTGAGTGTGTGTGTTAATAGTTAATTAAAATTAGAAAGAGTACTGTGTTGTAGAATAAACGTGCTCGTTTATTGTGACGCCATTAAGCTACAACTTAAACCTACTTGATTTTCTTAAATATTATAATAAGGGTAAATTAAGTCTCGCGCGCGTTAAACAAACGGCAAGAACGCAGGAGCTCCTCGATCTTGTTCAAACAGTAATTATTATGTTAATGTTCTAGATAAAAAAGGCACTAAAACGCCTAACGTATCGGCGCGGTGGCGGCTGGGGAGGAAGCCGCGGAGGTGGATGGGGTGGTGGAAGGCGCGGCGGCGGAAGGGGGGGGGAAAGGGGGTCAAATTTTTATATATCAGTAATATTATTTATAAAAATAAATCGGTATTAATATAAAAAAAAATATAAGTGTATTTTACTTGTATTAATAGAATGTAAAACGTTCACATTTTCTATCGTATCGCCATGAACGTTTCAGTAATAAAGTGCTGAGATTTTCCAGATGAAAATAAATACACGGTATAAATCGGATTATTTTTAGCATTATCAGGTTAATGTTACATTTATAGTCAATTTTCTAGTACAGTTCTAGAAATAAGCTGATTTATACCGTGTTTCAACTCATTATAATCTGGAAAATCTCAGCAGTATGTTACTAAAAACATTACGTTTTACATTTTATCAATACATAATCCACCTTCTGTATGTCTCTCGAACCGAACATTTATTCTAATTTATCTAGATATTATCTTTGCCCATCTCTGTTCTCCAGCCGCTTCGCCGTGATTCATTGAAGCTTCTCTGACGACAGAACAGTAATAGGGGAAATGCGGCAACAGCGCGATTCGACTCTCGAAACGTCTCGGCAACTATGTATTTCCTACAATTATCAGCTAGCTTGGACTTCCACCGGTTCTGATGGTACATGGAGCGAATATATCATCAGCGCTGGTGACGGAGAATCCTTGAATCATAATTCTGTCATTTCTCGAGTTTGTGTCAGTACACGAGTCATAAATTCATTATTATTTCAACGTACGGTGCTTATTAGCGTTCAAACGCACCAGACCCGCCTGCACGAATGTCTACTGGAGGCAACTATACCCGCAAAAGCTTCCTTCTTGCCGATTCCACGGCGTAAGTTGGTTGAAACGGATTGTTTACTACATCGCGTATACGTACACGCTTTTCCTAGCTTGTGTGAGCGTACGCACACATTCAACGCCCGCTGAGACGGCAGCCATAAATTGTTATCGAGTTTGTAATATTTTGAAAACAATTTACATCCATCAATTTTTATTTAATCGAACCAGTACCAACCTCCTAAAAACGTCCAGAAAACGTTTTAAAAACGTCCAGAAAACGGTCTGGTTTGTGAAAATGGACGTTTCTAGGACCTTTTCTGGACGTTTTTAAGACGTCCCGAACGTCTGACCTGGACTTTTAAAAACGTTTTTAAAACGTCTTTGTGCTATCTGGGGACTTTCAGCCTCTCCCGACCGGAGTTTCCACCCCTACAGGACATCGGCAATTATAAAAAGGTAAAACTGAATACTAAGTGCTTTTACGAGACAGACAGCTGCCCGCTCGACGAAACTTGGCACGCAGATGTGCAAGAAAAAGTTAAGCTGTTTACTATCCTCGCCTGGCCTAACTGTAATTCAAAAGCTATTGAATGCAAAAACTAGCAAGGAAAATCCTCCTAGCCTTGAAGCAAGTGGAATCGAACACAAGTTTCGAATTTGCCACCCTCGATTATTTAGTGCCCGTAAATCTCAATAGATGGGACTGTTAAACAGTAACAAAAAATACATTGAGTGTTACTTTCTTGGTCTGTCTATTACACCGAGGCTTAGGCGTAAGTGTTTGTTGTTGTTTGTTTGTTTTTGAGGTTTTCCCTGTATATACAGAGAAGCTGCGATACAGCCCCACATGTATCGATATTTCGTATCGATACGTATTAACAGTCCAAGTATCGATACAACTGATATATCGCAGATGAAATATCGATATCACAAGTATCGATACATACGTATCGGTTGTTGCGTATTTCCGCGGTGATTTTAGTAACAGAACGCAGGTTGGTGCCCGTGGAGCGCTGAACCGCTCTGCTCGTTTGAGTGCGCGGGTGTTATAAATAAATGAAACTTTGTACTGGTAAAAACTTAGAAATATATTCTTAATAAATTTAAGCGATTGCTTTTTGAGTGAGAACAGGTCTTGTACATTCAAGCGTCAAAATAGTTCTGCCTTCTCAGAGTCCTCCGTCGTTGCTCCTTCCCTCCTCGAACGTGGTGCCCTTTCCATCCCTGGGCGTCCTCCCAGTCCTCTGGCCAATCAGGATGAGGGATGAGCCGGATTCAAAGGGTAGGCTGTCCCGCGAATGTCCGTCCGCCCCCGCGAATCAACGTCCATCTTTCCCTCAGTCTTCGGGTGGTGGTGGAAACTCGGTGGAAGCGCGCTTTTCCGTTACGCAGCGGGGTGCACACGTGGAAAGAGAAAGTTGGCTTGGCTACGAGGGTCGAGTAAACTACTCTTGAAGAGAATTTATGACTTCCTTAGCGTCGCCAACTCTTCTGGAGTCAATCAACACTCTTAAAGTCTAACAAAGGACAAGGCCTTCTCAAGAGATTACGTGACTTAGAAGAAACTCGCGATTCGTTTCGGGGTTCGTTAATAGGTATCCTTTTCCTATCCTCGAGCTCTGCCAGAGATCTTTCCCACGAATGCCACCCGCATTGCGCATCCTTTATAATACTTCTTAATCATACGCAAATATCTACTTTCGAATTTCGCTCTACATCAAACTCGATATTTCTATGTCTTATAACCAACTTCACGCAATTCAACCAGCGGAACCCGCAACACGGTCCATGTATTCCTGCCCCCGTTTCATAACCTTTTTTTTTATACACCATGTACAATATTAATTAATATAATTCAACCTAGAGGATTGGCGTTCGTTGGGCTGACAAGGGAACACCGCGAACCCGGACTCACCGATTGGAACGCAACTTTGTGGGTTTTTAGAGTGACTCAAAACAAGAACAACGGTGTGTTTCATTTGTGCCGTATCGCCCTTTAAGGGGGTGAAAACTAACCTCAAAGTCAAATAGACACTCCCACTTTGTCGCGTATAACTCCTAAAGTACAAGGGACAGAAAAAAATGTTTCGAACAAAAGTTTAATGGTGCAATGAGCACTGCAAACTTGAATTAACAAAATTTTGAAAAGAGTTTAAAAAAAAAATATCTGAACGAAAAAAAACTTTTTTCAAAATTTTGTTAAAGCAAGTTTGCAGTGCTCATTGCACCATTAATCTTTTGTCTGAAACATTTGTTTCTGTCTGTTTTACTTTGGGAGTTATATGCGAAAACGTGGAAGTGCCTATTTGTCTTTGAGGTTAGATTTCACCCCCTTAAAGGGCGATAGGGCACAAATGAAACACCGTTGTTCTTGTTTCGAGTCACTCTAAAAACCCACAAAGTTGCGTTCCAATCGGTGAGTCCGGGTTCGCGGTGTTCCCTTGTGAGTAAGATGACATCTTAAAGTGCCTTCTTTTACTATATATATATGTACAACTAAAAGAAAATAAAAACCTTAACCTTAATAATTCAACCTCTAGGGTACTCATGAAATCAATACCAATAGTCATTCTAATCGACGCATCTGACATATTATCATTGGTATCGATACTTAAATTAGAAATGGAATCCAAAAATGAAAATATTAATATACAAAAAAATAATTTATTCAGTTATAGGTACATTTTGATTGAAGTTCCAATCTTCGCTATGAAACAAAATGGTGCCGAATGCCGATGGCGTATCGATATTCATGGGTTAAGTATCGATACAGCAATATATCGTTACATTAAGTATCGATACAAATTATATATGTATTGTTGCGACTCCCGTCTAACGGCATGTGGTGTGGGCTTCGAAGGCGCGAAGTTTGAATCGGATCACATGACTGTAATAGGAAAGGGAGACGAAGTGAAGTTCGCACAAGTCCGAGGTGTTTGAAAATAGTTAGAGATCCCTTAAGGAAGGGCCTTCAGGATTATAAACTAATCGATACCCTCTTGGAAACGAATGTTTGAATAAATGAACTTCTCGTCTCTCCCTTCTCCTAGGTGTGTAATTCCAGCGCAATGTAGTTAAACGCTTGGTTTTATAAAAGTCAAAGACCAGAAGGAACCGGATCGACGAATAGGAATTAAGCTAATTAATTAGTAAATTTGCGATTGGCTCTTAGTAACTAAGACATCTTGTTATTAACAAAAAGAAAAACGCAAAGGACCCAGGAAAGCGTCACTTGATCCTGAAGAGCCTAACTGATCAGACGTATAATAACAGTTCTCAGAATTTATATTGTGCTTAAATCGTTTATTTTCCTCATTAAATATACAACCTTTTGTGTTTCCAATCATTTATTCAGTTCTTGTTCTTAGTTTCATTTTTACCTACCACTTAAATTATCCGCGTCCAAGGAGCTGAACGCTTTAGCGTTCCACGGGCGACGATCCCAGCCAAATTCCCCAGGAGAAATCCAGAAGACTGCTCTGGCCACGCAACAAATTGGTGACAGCGGTGGGATACTTCAAATTCGCCGGCTTGTGGACGTAGGATTCGAAAACAACCATCGGCCAATTCGTGCAGTCCCTCTTTCCTGGGTTTTTGGACGGTTTCCCCCGGAACATGGGTGAATGCCAGAGGGAAGTGACTTCGGACGACCGTACCAGTTTTACCTGAAGCCACATGCACTCAACCAGAGAACCTTCGCTGAGATCAACCAGGACAGCGGGGCGACATAGAACACTCATCTGCAATTGCGTGAGAGATTGAAGTTTAATCAAAATGCCCAATTTATGATTCAATTGTTAAATTAGGATGCTGTAATTTATCGTTGCGTTGTGTTAGTTATTAGTTGATAAGATAGAGTTTCGTATCTACACTACGAAATATTGCGTAGAAATAAGAATTTATTAAAACGTAAGGGACGACGACCGCGATCATGTTGCTTACGGGGTTTTCGAAGTTGAGGATGTATATTTGCTGAAACGATTCAAATAGAGCGCCCTATTACGTTCTCATGATCTCGAACATTATGTATTTTGCCGACACAAATCAGTAACCCTATTGTTAATCCGCCCGAGTCAGAGGATCCTTTGCCCTGCCCAGCCACGGTTGTTGCTGCCAATTTAGGAATTCCGGGGGATGAGTCACAATTACGCGAGCTAAATCTTTTGCCGACACTACTGAGTACAACTGTCATTAATTTGCCCGAACTAAGTAGTGGGTCGCCATGCTCAAGTGTAGTTCCTGCACTAAAATCGTCGGAATTAGTAAATTTTATTCCTAAATCTTATCTCTCGTTAAAATTGGTGAGGGATTCAGTTCCAAGGTTTGATGGAGAGTCCGACTCGTTATTCGAATTTATTAAACAATGCAACTTAATTAACGTCAAGGTAAAGCCTGAAAAAAGGGATTTTCGCACAGTCCTTTAATGTCCATAGTTTGAATGCTGAATTAATGAATTTACACTAGGGTAAAAATGAAACGGTAGAGGTTTTCGGAGCGCGAGTCAATGAAATGTTAAATAGTGTGTTAGAGACCGCCAGGGACGCTTATAATTCAGAATAAGTAGTTGGTGTTAACGATTTATGAAGGAACTCGACAACAATCAGTTTTACTAAAGGCCTTTGGAATGAAACCGCGCGATTCTATTTGAATAGATGGAAAGACAGCAAAGATTTACCTGATCCCGAAACGGCTATTACCATTGTCAGAAAGATAGAGTCAGTGTTGGAATTGATTAATTATTCAAGGCCCCTTCATCTTCAAAATCTTTCCTCACAGATGTGAAGTATTTTGAACAGACTTAAAAACCATAAATCACACATCTAACTGTACTAAGACGGACTGTACAGACATCTCTTCTTCTAAGCGTCTGCAAAGGGTTGTCGTAGGCGCCAACGATTTGCCACTTGCAGATTCTGAAAAGTAGAGAATACAGACTGTAATAGAATATGGAAAATAATGGAAGGTAATAGTTACCATCTTCCTTGCCCATGAAGCAAATATTAACGGTCCACCTGAGGTCTTCATTTAGATTGAGCTTTTTGAATGACAGTTCAAATGACGGTGACGCTTACTTTATGCCAGGAAAATTTCATTTTTCTTTGTGGTAGAAATACCTAGAAAGAGATTAAGAATGTAATGTTTGGAGGATCGCTCTCGGGAGGTCGTGAGGATGTGCTCCGACCCGGCTGTCTGTTGGACATCGGAAAGGCCGACTTTGAAGGCACCCCGCCACAGAAGCCGCTAGGGGCTGCTCACGTCTCTCAGGGCGCAGGCTCGTTCCACCTGGAACATCGGATAGGCTTTAAGCACCCCGTCCAGGTCCACGACCTGCGGCCCGCGGCTTGTGTCTGGTTAGGGGCTGACGAGCCAAATTTAGAGGCTGAAGTATGCCGGACTTTATTTGTGACCAAGCGCGCACATGATGGGACACGATCCTCCGTTGATGTGGCCTCAGGAAATGGTGACCTAATTGAACAAAATAGTAATAGAGTCTTAATGACAAAGACAACCTCATTAACGCCAATCACCCATCACCCTTTTCCCCTTAATATTATTTACTCTATGGATTACCTCCATATGTGCAAGGATAATTTTATTCGTTTTCTTTTTCCTCCTCTCCCTCAACTATGAAGTCATGTCAAGCCACTAAAGATTTGTTAATTTATAATGAATTTTCACTCGAAACAGATTGAATAATGTAACATCAATGTTATAGGAACAATGGTTTTTGTGAACATAAAATTTCTTACCTTCATCTTTTGTAAAGCCACGTCCAGCAGAATCAGTAAGCCAGGACCATCTTAAATCTTCGGTAATTTCCTCCAAACACCTTATACATACCTTGGATGTCCAAGTAGTCAGCATCTCTGAATATAATAATATCGAGCATGTTAGTTGGGATCTTGTGAAATGTCTTCTAAAACAGGAACTAAATATCTTAGAATATGCAATTACGGCTCATGCCAATGAAGTTATAGTTCAACTCACATCTAAGCTCCAATTCTTCCATAAAGAATTTTTATGAATTCACCATCGATGGTCATTAGGTATTCGTAAATTCTTCCACATGAATTTGTATTTGGCGTAAAGGCTATATTCCCCGGAAGTTGTTAAACAAATTCTATGAACGTTTGTTGATCATTTGGATGACTTATTTTTAAAGATAAACGCAACCCAGGCTGTGGCAGCGACAAATCTGAAAAAGGCAAAGTAGAAATGCAAATTGTATTATGGTAGAAGGGACAGATCTTATAAATTTTGTGTAAGAGATGATGTATATTTGTTCAGAGAACCAAAACATCTAAACTCGATTCTAGCTGGTTAGCACTTAACAAAATTGTTAGAATGTTTGATAATTTGAATGCAGAAATAGGCATAAGAGTTAATAAAATCAAAATAGTTCATGTGAAGAAATTAAAATTAATATGTGTAAGATTAGATTCCTTAAAGATACTCACCTTTATCATAGTACCGTTGTTGTATTTCTTTATTGTTTTAGTGTGTTACACCACCTTGGTATAAGTTAAGATCACTTTATTCCATTTGTTTGTGAACTCGATGCCACGTTAGTTTATCATTAAAATTTCATGTATTACCCAGAATAAATCTGGAGACGTCGTGTTTTGGAGACAAAATTGTAGCAAATTGTAACACAGTGAACATTCTGTAACGTCTCTCGAATCGCATTCTTCGCGGGAACCCGGGTGGACCGAGTAGCTCGGATACCGTGGGGGAGGCGAGGAGAGGAGGTGCAGGAAAGCTTCACTATAAGAAGTTTATTTATAGCTTAAATTAGGAATTAAAATCAAATTTGATAAACGTATCTTTGGAAAAGCTGTTTCCATTGGAAAACACCTTTTGTATAAGGAGGGAAGTGTTGCGACTCCCGTCTAACGGCATGTGGTGTGGGCTTCGAAGGCGCGAAGTTTGAATCGGATCACATGACTGTAATAGGAAAGGGAGACGAAGTGAAGTTCGCACAAGTCCGAGGTGTTTGAAAATAGTTAGAGATCCCTTAAGGAAGGGCCTTCAGGATTATAAACTAATCGATACCCTCTTGGAAACGAATGTTTGAATAAATGAACTTCTCGTCTCTCCCTTCTCCTAGGTGTGTAATTCCAGCGCAATGTAGTTAAACGCTTGGTTTTATAAAAGTCAAAGACCAGAAGGAACCGGATCGACGAATAGGAATTTTAAGCTAATTAATTAGTAAATTTGCGATTGGCTCTTAGTAACTAAGACATCTTGTTATTAACAAAAAGAAAAACGCAAAGGACCCAGGAAAGCGTCACTTGATCCTGAAGAGCCTAACTGATCAGACGTATAATAACAGTTCTCAGAATTTATATTGTGCTTAAATCGTTTATTTTCCTCATTAAATATACAACCTTTTGTGTTTCCAATCATTTATTCAGTTCTTGTTCTTAGTTTCATTTTTACCTACCACTTAAATTATCCGCGTCCAAGGAGCTGAACGCTTTAGCGTTCCACGGGCGACGATCCCAGCCAAATTCCCCAGGAGAAATCCAGAAGACTGCTCTGGCCACGCAACAGTATCGGTTGGAAAGTATCGATATTCCGATATATCGATACTGTATCGCCATCACTAGTGTATTGTCTTGCATGGCCTCGCTTAAGCCTGCGCAAGGCCCAACAGTTTCATAAATGTTTGGCGGTTAAAATGGCGTGGTGTAAAGTGTTATCAGGATTTGATAAAGAGGAAGAAACTGTGAATTTTGGGGCAAGAACGGTAGTAGAGAATAATGGATCGTTATATGAAACGTCTACAATTGCCACAATACAATCAGACGATGAGGTAACTTATTATCAACTTTATTACTTATCGTTACGCTTCATCGCGTTACAGTGGCCGTTTGTGTTTTCATGTCACACATGTTTTTTCATAAAATAAACATGGATTAAAAGATTTATAGACAATTTCTATTCAAGTCACAATTTTTCTAGTTTACCTTTATCTATTACTTTATAATTTATCATTTTGGTTTCATGATTTATATTTGAGATAGCCCACACACATAACACTGGATAAAATGTGAAATACATAGACAAGTTTAGTAAATAATATTTTAAAAATGAACACTAAAATTATTTGAAATGAAATATAGTATTTCAAATACAGCAAAACAACTTGAATAGTCATTATATTTTATATTTTGTTTAATATTGTGTTTTGAGCCTTAAAATATTAAAATTTGAAATATCCTGTAGTAGAAGAAATGAAATAGTTCTTACTGTACCAACTGCTAAAGATTGTATTAAATATATGTATGTGGAATAATTCCCTACTTTAGAAGGTAACAACAGAACTACATGTTTTTGCATGTGTACAATATACAAGAGTTTGTGTAGCAATTGATAAGTCAATTACTATATTCGAAAATGAAACATGTGATGAAATATTATTAAGTGTGAGTTTTGGCTTACGAATAACATGTTACTGTATCTCCGATGATGGTTCATTTCTGTTTGTTGTTTTATCAAATGGAGTCTTGTATTGTCTCCATTTATTAAGTAAAGGTCAACTTATTTTCTCAAAGTAAGTTTAAACTTAAAATTACATGTTGCAATGTTATACAGATATCTTACAACATCATATCAATTGTAAAAGTTAATTCATTTCCATATACAGAAATATTACAAAAGATCAAGATATCGTATTATCAATATTATTACAAAATGATTGTAACAAACATATCGATATGTATCTGGTGACAAAAAGCGGAGCTATTTACAGGTAAATGTGAAAAATTATTATGCGCTCGAATAAAATTTTAAGTATATAATGATTATATATTTTAGAATATCAAAATTTAATTCTAAACTTATTGAAGATGCTCTTTTGAATGAAGGTGATATTACACTGAAAGAACTTATACAACAAATTGAATGTGTACAGTTATTTAAAGGATTGCTAAATGATGAGGTAAACTATATGTATATTTATAAAATTTAGTAAATCCTTACATAATCTGTTATTGTAACTGAAGATATTAACATAAGCCTTTTATAGGTAATATACGTCTCTGTAGGCATAATAAGCAAAGAAGTATCAATAGCAATGTTATCTTCAAACATGTTATTTATGTGGCCCAGTGAACAATGTACAATGTTCAGTGCATTAGGGTATAGTTATACCAAACTAAAATTTTATAAGAAATCTACGTAAGTACCTATAGAATTTTTAAATAAATCTACATGTAGTACTTTAATCGTTTGTGATGCAAATTATTTTCAATATCTTGTTTTAACTGATCCACATGTATGTAATTACTCTCACTAGTATCATAAATTAACTTTATGTTTATCCCTGATAACAATCTGCCGGCAGAACCGTAGCTGAATGCGGACATAGACTGCACCGGATCTGCTGGCAGACCTGGTTGTCAGGGATTTTATCAAAGTTGTATTGTATTATACAAAAGAAAAACACAATATTTTTATGCACATATAGGTACACTTTGGGTTGTAATTTGTGGTATAAGTGGAATGGTGGAAATTCTCTGGCTCTAAATAAGTCGAAATGATAGATAATGATGATAACAACTTTCTGTTATACGAAGGTTCATTTTCCAGAAAAATGACTTTGGAAAACAATCGAGTACGCGTATACTTGACTGATATTTTGTGTAACATGTTTCCCTATGGGACTGGAGTGAACCGCCAGTGTGGTTATTTCTGTACATGATATAATGGTAGGGCTTGTTTACTTTTGGGCCGTCTCCAGATATGACAATGAGCAGAGTCTTGAACCGAGCACCACTTGAGACACCATAATGCTACCTTCGTCCGTGTGAATCGTACGTTTCTACTGATTTTCGCTAGTTTAGACAGAGTCCCGTGACTCGCGACAGGTAGAAATTGAAAGACAAAGAGTGTTTAGAGTAGTGTTCGAAAATTTATCGAAAAATTACTGCATACGGATATGCTTTTGCGTTAGGAGCATGTAATGGAAGTCGACTACTCCACGCTATGCAGCAGACATTTTTCCTCCGTAAACCATCAACAGACGTAGCAAAATACCTTTTGTTATCAAAACGGAAACGAAAGAGTTTGACAAAACGTGCGGCGCTGGCAGTGGTAGTCAGTGGCGGGTGGGCGCGTCCACTGCCGCTGAACGTCACAGAATAGCGTAACGCGCGTCACTACCACTGTCGGTGCCACACGTTTTGCCAAACTCATTCGTTTCTGTATTGCGAACAAAATGTGTTTCTACTTCTGTTGATTATTTCCGGAAGAAAAATGTCTGCTGCATCGCGTGGTGTAGTCAGATTGCCTCCTACATTGCGTTTTATATAAGAGCGGACCAACGCCACTACCGATTTGCGACCGATCTGTGCAGCTCCCACGGATCTGACACGCGCGATTGGTCGTAGCACTTTTCCTGCCGGTTTACTACCAATCAACAGTGTATCCCTGCACGAAACGAGTCCGCTCTAAAGTGGAATGCAGTGTAGACCCTTAGTTTTTGAAGTATATAGAAATATATCTGCAGAAATTGATGCATTTCCGGTATCCTTTTCCCTTTGATCGTTGTTTAAACATATTTAAATGTTTATAATTCAATAGTAACTTATATCGGGGTCATTCCACGCGAAATCGGACACTTTTCGAAGTAACATTTCGGATATTATTGAAATTGGAATATGTTGTAGCCTTTAGTGATATTTAAACGTACCTCAAAGGATTTTTCAAAATTTTGAAAAATGTCGATTTTACAGCTGATTGAAGTTAAGTGCTAACTTTTTTTCAATATATTATTTCTATGGAAGTGGTAAGCGGATGGAGATGAGCTTTGCGGTGGTTATAGAGAAGACATTAAACTTTTAAGAAAAAATTATTTCAGTTTAAAAAAGAAAAAATTTGAACCATTTTTGTGCAATTATTTTCAACAAATGCAGGTTTTAACATTGGGCGCGATTTTAAAAATCTGGAAAAAAGGAGAATATAGTTGTATCCTTCCCCTTGATTGACAAATTTTAAGAAATATGGACATTTTAAAATTGGCCTTGTAGAAATTGTCGAATGTTGATGCTGCGTCAAATCACATCGGCTCCACTCGCAGCGGCGAAGCGGCTATATCTGCTATTCGTATACAGTGTTCTCGAATATGGTAAGTATTTGTAAAAAACTGAAGAAAGAAAGAAGAAATTCAATGTACTAGATACAGTATTGTCTCCCGGTGAGCTCGCTGGTCGGGACCGGCGCACAGTGGAACGACGTAAGGATAATAACTGGACATGGCAATTACTTCGAAACGGTTTGGATTTTCATTGTAACAATTTGCACACTTTCAGTTCATGTTAAGTAGAATAACACAAAATCGAAAAATAGCCAAATTTTCGGTGGTTAATTTCAACCCCCTTTGAATGAATTTGGGCAGCAAATAAAAATTGCGTTGTTATCAGGAGGAAATACCGTATATTTACAAAGTTTCAGAATTTGTTGAATTTTCGGGGTCGGGATCTTACCCTGTACCAAAATTATTAGGTATAACTTATAGTGACGATTCATTATTAAATATAACAATTTTATTAAAAATATGAACAGAAAAATATACATTTAAAAAATAATTATGTGTTAATGTTCATTAGAGATTCCTCTTCTTCTACACTTACATCAATATCTGTTTCGGCTAAAAGTTCTATTGTTTCCCGAAGTAATGCTTGTTTTATAGTTTTAACTAATGGAGGTCGGAGAGATGATATTAATGGATCAGACGTTATAAGCAGATTGTGCAAGATATCTTCATTTGTGGATTTTCTATTCCATTTTCTTGATTTACATTCCCGGATCTTTCTAAACTCTTTGTTACGGGATTCTTGCGCTTCCTCTGATAGCTGACCAATGGGAACTATTGCGTTTTGAATAATTTTTTCCCTGTGAATTAAAATCTTGTGTACTGTTACTGGCATATAGTACCAAGGGTACTTTCTTTAGCATAATGACCAAATTTTTCTTTATTAATTTTTTGTCCAGACAATATGACTTGAAGAATGACAGAGAATCTATGTATACTGTTTTCATTAACTCCTGTTATTTGGGCTGTTATGTTAGGATTTTTGAAAAATCTTCGGGCAGTATTTCCATTATTAAACGTTCCAACACCCTGTTTAACCCGGTCTACAAGTAGTCCTAATTTGGAGCGAAATTGCGTTTGAACCAATAACTTTTTATCTGCCTGTAGTTTTTTAAATTCTGGTGTAGAAGCTGACCATTTTTTGAACTCGAGGTTTTATGATAAGTGCAGAAGGCACTCAAAAAAACGAGGTTTGGCGTGTAAAGAGGATAATCCAAAGGGTATAGCCGGTTAAGACGGTCAAATGTGCCCTTGAACCGAATTCGACTCACGATGGGTCATTCGAAAGCTTATAAAAAAAGAAACATTTGTGGCAAGTTTCAACTTTATATCTCCACCCGGAGGGTAGTAAAGGGCAAAAATAGAAAATCAGGTTTTTGCCGAATTTCTCCTATACTAGGGGATGAAAAATTTTGAAAAAAAATCAGAGGCAATTCTGTTATCGGGGCACATATTAGAGAATTGTTTCAGATTTTTAAATTGAAAAACCGAGCTGTGAAAAATAAAAAACGCCAAAAATGCTGAATAATGCCGGTTGTGTATCGAAGCAGTCTTGGCACTATAATTATATTTTTACTGTAAGTACGCATCATTGTTACTATTGTCCTGAATTTTTTTCAGATTTTTACGTATATTTCAACGTTTAATATACGTTGATTTTACGTATATTTCAACGTCATTAAAAACATTGTGAATAAATATTGACCATTGTCATATAGTTAGAAATCGAAAAAATACACAATGTGAAAAAAAGTGACTGTGCGCGGACTTAGAATTTCCGAGGCTCGAACCGACGTTCAAAAAGTTCGCAGCGATTCAGCAGTCCAACACTTTACCACTGCGCCATCGACGCCGTTGAAAATATGTTACACATTTTAGACTGTAGTGTCACGGCATGTTTAGTTCTTTTAATTTCTACGCTGTTTTACTGCGTGTGAAGACATTGAAGATTGCATAAAAGACGTATTCCATAAAGTATGTACGAAAATTCGACCTATTAGTTACTCTCAGACGGAAAAAACGACGAAAAACTCGGATTTTAATTTTTTTAACTGCGGCGCACCAAATTGAAAAATCTGAAAAAAATTCAGGACAATAGTAACAATGATACGTACTTACAGTAAAAATATAATTATAGTGCCAAGACTGCTTCGATACACAACCGGCATTATTCAGCATTTTTTGGCGTTTTTTATTTTTCACAGCTCGGTTTTTCAATTTAAAAATCTGAAACAATTCTCTAATATGTGCCCCGATAACAGAATTGCCTCTGATTTTTTTCAAAATTTTTCATCCCCTAGTATAGGAGAAATTCGGCAAAAACCTGATTTTCTATTTTTGCCCTTTACTACCCTCCGGGTGGAGATATAAAGTTGAAACTCGCCACAAATGTTTCTTTTTTTATAAGCTTTCGAATGACCCATCGTGAGTCGAATTCGGTTCAAGGGCACATTTGACCGTCTTAACCGGCTATACCCTTTGTAATATTCCTCTTTACATAAATTTTCATCAACCTGTTTTAAATCATTCATATATATTGGTGTAGCAGCGCAGATATAACATCTCATAGCGGAACTCGTTTCTAACAACACATTGCAGATTTTTTCGTCTACCATTGTCATAACTAGTTGATGCGTAATTTCAGTCGAATCAATTTTTGTAGAAGTTAACAAAGATATTTCTTTATTAATGCGGTCAACTTCTGTATTAATAACACCAGGTGTTTCTTTGCAAAAAGTAAATTTTATAGTCCGCAGAAGAATGTGGAAGATGGTTTTGGATTCTCCTAAAATATTTTCCGTTATATGGGTCGAATAATTTAATTGGTACTAATGTGGACACAAATATTGCAGAATCATCGCCATCAGTTTCAGACGAAAAAGTTTGTTTGTAAATGCTTTGACTAGAAGCACCATTACATCTCCATTTGGTAATTAAAAGCATTTTGTTATTACCTGTTAGTTGATTTAATTGCTTTGTAGCTAATATTCTACGCACTGTATGATTTAGCAAAGATTGCAATTTTATAGATGCCTCTCCCTCAGTGATATTTATTGATTCCTTTTCTGGGTAGCAATCTGACTTAGCTTTTTGAATGGAATAATATGATGGATATTGATTTGTTCCTCCTTCAATCGAAATATCTCTCAACATTCTGTACTGTGATTTGGAATGGCTTAAAACAGTCATAACAGATAAAGCTTTTTCATTAGTGTACAATTCAGTTTTTGGACATCTTTCATCAAAAAAATTCTCACTTTTGAACTTCCGTCGGATTTTTTTAATGGAATTCTAAAATTTTGAAAATATCATATTTTCCTTCTTTCCTCGAGTTAACTGTGGTTGCAAACATAAGTTCATCACTTGTAAAATTAATTCTAAGCTCTTCTGTTCTACGCATTTTGTGCCTTTCGGAACATTCAGTGAACGGTTTTGGGTCAGTACGATTTGATGCTTCCGCATTTTCTTTTGAAGCTGCTTCTGGAAAGCGAAATTTTATTTCTGAACATTCCTTGTTGTTTTTTAAAAAATAATTTTTATTGCGGCGTGCTGTGGTCCACCTGTTGTATAAATTCGCAGAAAACTTTTATATTTTACTATTTTGTCTTCGATTAAATTTAATATTTCATTCGACACGTCAACCGGAACTAACTCAAGAACTTTTCTCGTAATTACTTTATAATCGTTAAAGTTACAGTTTAATTGGAGTATATATAAATACAGATCGTAATTACTATCAATAATTTCCATTTGTACAATTATTGTACTAATTTATAACAGTCGCGGCGTTTTGGAAACAGGCACGTGATTCATGCGTTCATCGATATACGCGTGTCGCGATGATCGAGATTAACCGTTATGTCAATACCCGGGTACCCGGATGCCCACCTGGGCATGTATTGTGAAAATTTTATATGTTTCTATGAAAATTTCTTTATACCCGCCCGGATCGTCGCGATTTGATCCTTTTAGTATCAGAATATGCATTGACCTTTCCTTTTCAAGACCCGAAAGTAAAAAAATTATCATCTTTAAGTTTACCTACACGATTTCAATACCCAGGGTACCCGGGTGCCCACCTATACAAATATGAGTTTTACCTGCAGTTTTTGAATAAATTAATTTATAAATAATTAATATGGGTACAGGGGCGGTGTAATACATAAAAACGATTGTTTATATAATTAAAAATATGAAAAATATCTATTTGTGGCATTCATTACATTTTGTAATCGTGTCTGCGTGTTCATCGCAAACAGGTTTTTTACATTGCACACAGGATTTCCTTGTCTTCCTACGTTTTTTTGTAACATCTCTGTAGCACAAATGACACGAACCTGTGTTGACTTTTCTGCCTGTCTTGTCTGTAGTGATGGCGATACAGCCCCACATGTATCGATATTTCGTATCGATACGTATTAACAGTCCAAGTATCGATACAACTGATATATCGCAGATGAAATATCGATATCACCAGTATCGATACGTACATATCGGCCCATGTATTCCTGCCCCCGTTTCATAACCTTTTTTTTTTTTTTTTATACACCATGTACACTAGGCGGCAAAATCGGCTTCCCTCCGGAAATTTGGCAACGTTGCATGTCACTAGAATTACTGAGTTATGCCTAGTGACATGCAACGTTGCCAAATTTCCGAAGGGAAGCCGATTTTGGCCCTTAGTGTACAATATTAATTAATATAATTCAACCTAGAGGATTGGCGTTCGTTGGGCTGAGTAAGATGACATCTTAAAGTGCCTACTTTTACTATATATATATGTACAACTAAAAGAAAATAAAAACCTTAACCTTAATAATTCAACCTCTAGGGTACTCAAGAAATCAATACCAATAGTCATTCTAATCGACGCATCTGACATATTATCATTGGTATCGATACTTAAATTAGAAATGGAATCCAAAAATGAAAATATTAATATACAAAAAAATAATTTATTCAGTTATACATTTTGATTGAAGTTCCAATATTCGCTATGAAACAAAATGGTGCCGAATGCCGATGGCGTATCGATATTCATGGGTTAAGTATCGATACAGCAATATATCGTTACATTAAGTATCGATACAAATTATCTATGTATCGGTTGGAAAGTATCGATATTCCGATATATCGATACTGTATCGCCATCACTACTTGTCTGTAGCAGGTGTGGAACCAGAGGGAATCACAGGAGGATTCACCTGTTTTCCGAGGACGCTCTCAATCGCTAACTTCGTTGAGTAGTTTCTTATGATCTGTGAATTTTTAAAGCGATCTTCAACAATGGGTGTGACGAGCTCTTCGCTCAGTTGACGCAAAAATAAGCGACGTTGATTCGTCTTCTTTTTTAACATTTTATTATTTTCATAATAGATAATATACGAAGCAAGGGCGGCAACGTCCAAAATATTGAAAAATAAGGCGAGTGGCCACCTACTGGTACGGCGCACAGTGTGCCATATTGGACAAAAATCGCTAGACAGCGCAAATCTTGACCGATTTCAATAATTTTTTTTTTAAAATACTCGTAAAGGGCTCAGCAACTGCGGAGGGCTGCGGTAAATCCTGTATTTTTTGGTCTAATCTATAAAAACCATTATTTACCATAACATGACATAAAAATGTGAACATTGAAATTTAAAGGTATTAAAAATTAATTTTTTGTAAATTTAATATTAGCTATAAAATAAAAAATTTAATTCAAATTTACAACATTTATGTGTTAAATAAACCATTAGTGTAGCTGATTTAAATCTAATATTTTTAAATTATGTTTTATTTTTATTAGTTTTGATTTTATTTCTAGTATATATATTATTTTTTAATTTTTTATTTTTTTTAATTACAATCCCTAAAAAAAATTTAAAGAAGAAATAAAAAATTAATAATTAAAAAATAATATATATACTAGAAATAAAATCAAAACTAATAAAAATAAAACATAATTTAAAAATATTAGATTTAAATCAGCTACACTAATGGTTTATTTAACACATAAATGTTGTAAATTTGAATTAAATTTTTTATTTTATAGCTAATATTAAATTTACAAAAAATTAATTTTTAATACCTTTAAATTTCAATGTTCACATTTTTATGTCATGTTATGGTAAATAATGGTTTTTATAGATTAGACCAAAAAATACAGGATTTACCGCAGCCCTCCGCAGTTGCTGAGCCCTTTACGAGTATTTTAAAAAAAAAATTATTGAAATCGGTCAAGATTTGCGCTGTCTAGCGATTTTTGTCCAATATGGCACACTGTGCGGCGATGCGTTGTATATCTCCCTACCATTTGGTCCATTGTATCGACGCCACTCTTGTACTTATTATAGAATAATATCATCTCTGGCTTTCTCTTTGCATCATTCGCCACTGCCATATCCGAGTGCATTGTCGACAAGACAATTACCACTTTATTTTTCTTGGGTACGTACGAGCATAGAGTTGCTTTCTCGTGAAAACCAAATAGCGTCGAACATACTTCCCTTGTTTTCGCTGGAGCCATTGCGTTGGGAATATAGGGTTCATTTCTTTTCAAAGTGCCAACAATAAATGTTTGGCAAGGGGTAACGTTGTGAAGAAATTGTCCATAGATATATTTCTTCCGCTTCCTTTATACTGCGCCGCAAGCTCCTTCACAACTCTTTCTCCTTGGTTCGTCTCTCGAACATTTCCAGTCTTCCCGGTGTAAATTATTCCGTTTAGCGGATAAGCGTTTTCAGCATCACAAATCCACCATATTTTTATGCCATACTTTGCTGGCTTAGATGGAATGTACTGAGTGAACTTGGTGCGTCCTCGGAAAGGATATAGTTGTTCATCGATGGTTAAATTTTCCGTTGGCCGGTATATTTTTGATAAATTTGCATTGAGCATGTTCCAGATGTCACGTATTGGAGCAGCTTTATCTTCACGCGCACGTTCACGACGGGTATTCCAATCATCAAATCGGATGAAACGCAAAATGTTCCAGAAACGATTCAAACCCATCGTTGCTCGATACAGGGGAAACGAAGACGGTTTCCACATTTCAGTGGTGTGATCTATATTAGAATTATTTGCCCCCGCACAAAGCAAAATTCCTAAAAACGCATACATTTCCTGGGGTGTTAAATCTTTCCATACGAGCGGCGATCGTTCCGGGTTTTTGTTATTGTATTCTTGGTACACTTTTGCTGCCCTTTTATTGGTACAACGAACTATGATGTCTATTATTTCATTTGACAAAATTGTCTTGAAGGTATTGCAGATGGATAGAGTTTCCGTGCTTCTATGTGGGCCACTTCTTTGATGTACAATATTGTGTGCTGCAGCTTGGTGTTGAGGTAACGGTGTTCTTCTCCACACCGTTTTGTCTTTTGCTACAAAAATGCTTTTGGTTTCCCCTCCAGCAGCCGCGTGTACTTCTTCGTCCTGTTCTTGGGCCTCGTTTCCACTCTCATCGCTCTCTTCGCACTCGGTTTGGGTCTGTACGTCCTCTTCTGCTTCTCCACCTTCATATTGTTCTTGAACAATCTCGCTATCGCCTGCCTCTCGAGCTGCCTCTCCTTCTTTAGCTTGACTTCTAGTTTCACCGTATTCGTATTCATCGCTGTCAGAATTTTCTACTCTTTGTGATCGATTTTGAACAGGAACCCAATCCTCGTCGTCGCTTTCTGACGGCTGGTAACTCTCTACATCTGACTCATCTAATAAATTTTTCAAATACAGATCTTTTTCCTCCGCACTCAATCTATGAAATAAATGCAAAGTACAAGCATTGCAAATTATACACTGTCGAAAGCAATTATACTGACAAAATTATGTATAAAAATGTTTTCTTTATCTTACTTAGCAAACTCAGCTCGTGATAATTCTTCCATTACTCTGACACAATTAATTTTCTCAGTTATTGTATAAAGCACACTATTATCTCCGTTCCTCGCGTGATTTGAAAACTGCGTCGCTAATTCGCTTGTTTGAAATTTAGGAAACCGAACGTTCCAGATCAACGATTCTAGAGTAAGTGCCGTGAGGTTCATCGCAGTCCTCGTATCAGAAAGACTAGATCCTTTACGAACAAAGTCCTTATTCATTAGCAATACGGCGACGGGCCGCTTGTCATTCCCAATCTCTCTCTCTCTAAACACCGTCAGGTCACACCCAATACCTACGCGACCTCTTGAGGACGCCAACCATCGTATGACGCCCACCTACGACGGTGCATGGCTTATGTCAGGACCCTTTGCCGGCCCTGATCCAGCCATAAACCCTCCGAAAGCGAAACAGTTGCGTTATGGCCACTAATTATTATCGAATTTCAAATTTCAAGCAGCCGCAGTTCGTTGGGGCCCCAAATCGACCGTGCGGCGACATGGTAAATCTGTTTCCAGGCTCATTTTGTGTAAGTCAGAGTAGGCTACAAGACACGTATAGGTCTCCTGTTTGTACTTCTAGCTCGCATTTGTCGAATATAATGTCAAAGAAACGATGTCCCTACAATACAAAGAATTTAATCAAGGAATTCAGTAGGTGGGCACCCGGGTACCCTGGGTATTGAACAACGTTGTACATTCTGGGTATTGACATAAGGGTTAAATACGTATAAATTGAAATGTTTACATTAGATTTATTTTATAAATCGCAGCTAGTAGCAGGTAATTTTTCTACAGTTCAAAACCTTACCGTTAGAGGATTAAATTAAGGTATTTTAGATCTTGGGCAACTTTGAGCAAAACTTTAAATCGCTAGTTGAATTATTATGGTATCGAGTGCAACACATTTTTATTTAATACAGTTGTTTATTGATGATATAAAATACTCAGTAATATGTAAATTATTGAGAACTTATAAAGTAATAGGATTTAGGCAATAATAGTTTAAAGTGGTGTAACTGAAAGACATAAAGACTGAAATTTTCATATAGGTCAGATTCATATACATTTAAATCAAACCTAATGTGAACAGAAAGTGTATTTTTTTGTGTTTTCTAATGCTACGAATACTTAATAAAGATTTAATGAAGCTATAGAACAGAATTTTGACACTTCAAATTTTGGCCGATGTCCAAAAAATACGGCATTCTCGTTCCACTGTGCGGCGTTGAGCTCACATCGTGAGCAGAGCTCTAATTCAGAGTTTTCGTTTCTCGCTTCTTTCTGGCCGAAGGGGGGAGTGAGATGGAACGCTTTGCATCTGTGGCGGGTATGCGCGACGGCGCGAGCGTTCAGATCAGCGCTGTCCAGCGTAGGGGCCCCTCACGCGCCTGCTTCCCCTTCAAACCTTTCTTTCGAGCAGCGTGACTTGTTGTCAAGGAAACCTCGCGACGTTAAAAAGGAGACCGTGACAGTTCCGTAGACAAGGAAACTCAGACACTACGTGCAAAACAAAAGACAGCAATTGTATTCACGCGGGAAGCGATCGGATTAGTTATTTTGACTCGGCGGCGACTTCGCACCATGGTGACGGCGGACGGTGGTGGCGAGGGACAGGTTTTGTCTCTCAAGAGCCAAGTTGGACGACGCTCAGATAGAATCGTGACTGATCGACGCATACGCGCCACGGTCAGATAGCCAGGCACGGCACGAGTCTTTTTTGCGCCCTAGGCAAGCGTACCAATTCCGTCATTTATTATAATACATTTAACTGAGCTTCTTCATATCCTTACTCTTCATTTTTACTCGTACTTTAAAACCGTTGTAGTACAATTTGTAGTACTTGATTAAAAAATTTATTTTTAACAATGCCAACAATGAAAAGACCATTTTGCACTTCTTGTCAACCTTATGCCCTAGTAGTTGCCTAATTTTGCAGAGTAAACTTATAAATAATCTCAAATAAATGTATTATAATAAAGGGCTCAATTGAACAAATTTGCCTAAGGCACAAAAAAGACTTGAGCCGGGCCTGCGTCAAGATTTCACGAAGCGGTTCCCGTGCTCACCGTAAGCGCTCACGACCATCGCGCACGCAAAGAACGGAGTGACACGGCGTCCGAAAGACGGAGCGAGACAAAACATCAACGCGTCGTCTGTCTCGTACCGCCTTCGCTCGCTTACAGTGGCTTTCGCTCGCTCTCGTCTTCGCCGAACAAGAGTGAGACAGAAGTGGTGGGGATAGCGAAAAGCTCCCATCGAATCGAGCTCACCGGGAGACAATACTGTAGATAGTTCGATATATTTATTTCATTCCTAACCATGTGTAGCCTCGATGGTCATAGTATACCATATGGTTAAATTTGTCTTGACAGTCGCTTTCATATTGGATAACCAAATATATAGCATTCCATTTAAAAAACTGAGGGTCTTCTTCGTTTCGAGAAAAATATTGCAAATGTAAAAAATTGAGTTACCGTATTATGTTGTGTATCAAAAACAGTAAAAATTTTCCTCCTTCAGTTTTTTACAAATACTTACCATATTCGAGAACACTGTATAAGAATAGCAGATATAGCCGCTTCGCCGCTGCGAGTACCGCACGGCTCAGCCAGTTGAACCGATGTGATTTGACGCAGCGTTTACTTTTGACAATTTTTACAAGGCCAATTTTAAAATGTCCATATTTTTTAAAATTTGTCCATCAAGGGGAAGGATAGAACTATATTCTCATTTTTCCAGATTTTTGAAATCGCGCCCGATGTTAAAAACCTGCATTTGTTTAAAATAATTGCACAAAAATGGTTCAAATTTTTTCTTTTTTAAACTGAAATAATTTTTTCTTAAAAGTTTAATGTCTTCTCTATAAGCACCGCAAAGCTCATCTCCATCCGTTTCCTACTTCCATAACCATAATGTATTGAAAAAAAGATAGCACTTAACTTCAAACAACTGTAAAATCGACATTTTTCAAAATTTTGGAAAATCCTTTGAGGCACATATGAATATCACTAAAGAGTACAACATATTCCAATTTCAGCAATATTCGAAATGTTACTGCGAAAAGTGTCCGATTTCGCGTGGATGTCCCATCGTTGTGTTCGCGAGGGTGCATACAATAATTTGGCGGAACAAGAAACCGAATAGCTATTACTGTTTGAACACAAAAGATGTTCAAAATTGAAAATTTGCATTTTTTTTCAAAATCGAATTTCTCGAAAATTGAGAGTGATGGCGACAAACAGTTTGCGGATTCGTATTAGCGCCTAAAACTCTATAGGAACCGGCTATTGAATGTTACAGAACAGAAAAAAGTTAACTTTTGTTGAACAGTGTTTTCAGTCATTTTTCTGAAAAGTAAAACTTCGTTCAACAAACAGTTTTTCTATCATTTCGATTTATTGTGTATCTCAGAATTACCCTCATGCCACATATACTACAAATTAAGGCCAAAAATGTGTACAATTACAATATTAGAGGGAATATAAGTAGTAAGGCTATGCCGGTTCTAACCCTGGTCCTCTGAGGGGAGCGCGGGGGCGGGGGGAAGTGAGGGCGCGCGGGGGAGCGCGGCGGAGGGAAACATGGACGCGGGGCCTGAGGGGAGAGGAAGACAGGTTGCGCGCGCACGAGCCGCAGAGTGGGGGAAGCCGCGATCGTGGAGGGGATCAGTCCGGGCCGAGCGGCCGCGGAGACCTCTCCAGACCGGACCCACCGCCGGAAATTTCCACGGAGGGTGAATGACCCCCAAAAAATCTCTTTCAGACCTCGACCCACCCCAAAAAATTTTTTCAGAGGGACCCCCAAATATTTTCCTCCAACGCAGAGAAATAATAATTTATTTTTTATCAGACAATATCGGGAAAGATCGGCGTTTTCGCACCGCGTCTTCGGGAGGGAAAGAGACAGAGCATTATTTAAAATTCTAGGGAGGGAAAGAGACAGAGCATTATTTAAAAATTCTCTGGAGGGAAAGAGACAACACTACATAGTGGTACAATCACATTAGATAACAATTTTTAAAGCGTCGCTGTGTCTCGCGCGATCTCGCGTAACTTGAATCCTCTGGAGCGACCGTGCAATGTGACGTCATTTGACAGCGCGAAGAACGAAATATAATTATGTGGAGTCAGCAGAATGTTTTTTTCCCCAACGCAGAGAAATAGTAATAATTTTTTAATCACCGATTTACCGAACCAATATGTAGCAAACGGAAATACTTCTTTTCAAACCAATATGTAGCAAGCATTCAAAATGTTCTGATTTAACACCGCAGCGTATTGCGCAATAACATGTAATTAGACTCGTCTAGAGCAACCGCGCGAGATGATACCACGCGAAGAACACATGAACAAAGCATGATAGTTTTTAGGAAACATCATACATGTGAGCAGAAAAGAAGGAAGATGGGCGAATAAATGGAGAAATAATATATGTTTACGATATTATATATTGTTACAATAAAAAAATACAATAGAAATAGAAAATAAAAATATAAAATTGAAATAAAAATAAAAAATAGAAATAGAAATAGAGAAATATAAAATATATGGAAAAACTCATAATGATAATAATAAAAGAAAAGAAAATATGTGAAAATAATAATAATAATAATAAAAAATATATACATATAAAAAATATATAAAATGAAATATAAAAACTAATAGGGCGGGGGTGATGGCGGCGATGGGGGGGATGGGGGTGGTAATGGTGGTAATTGTAGTGGCGCAAATATTTGCACCATCGGCCGCCGGCGCAACGCTTGCCGTGGTATGTATGGCCGCAGCCGCGCAGCCCCATATACATGCTCCTGCCGCCCTGCATGGAACAAGTCACGCAGTACCCAGATGCGTGGCATAGGTAATGGTAAGTCCTATAACACAGACGCAAATGTTGATATAGCACCGATACATTAAATGCATAAATCAGTGCAAAGTATTACATACCTGAGGAGGAGGCGACGGTGGCGAGGGGGGCGGCGGCGACCAACGCGGCGGCGGCGGTGGTGACGGTGGCGACGGCGGCGATGGTGACGGTGGCGACGGCGGTGATGAGGGTGATGGGGGCGGTGAGCCCCAATCGCTCGACCACGTGGGCGATTCAGGCGGCGATTGCTAGAATATAGAAACCTGGAATATAACACCAACACGACCGTCTGATTTAATCTCATTCGATTTTAAAAAGGTTAAACGCGATAAATGTTAAAAAATATTTTAAAGTACATACCTCGGGGACGCACTCTGGGGCGATTCGCGTTATTCCCATGGTACAGCAGCAATGTCACACGCAAAATGTTCACTTAAAAAAACAGACTGTTAACTGTCACGGTTTGGAGACAAATGGTCTCGCTGCATCTCTTGGCTCTCGCATGTAAACACATATCATGAAGCCGAGAAGTGCATAGCTTTGTAAAAGTAGGATGCCTTTGTTCTTCACAATCTTCATCACAGGCCACCTGCATTTTCGCTGACCATCCTCCATGTACTTATATTCTTCTTCGCTAACCGTCCTCTCCTTATTCACACGCATCTTCTTTGAAACATCATTCGACTAGATCAAACCACTTCGAACGTGTATCAAACGTCAATCGTACCACTTCGAACGTGTATCGAACATCAATCGTACCACTTCGAACGTGTATCGAACGTCAATCGTACCACTTCGAACGTGTATCGAACGTCAATCGTACCACTTCAAACGTCAATCGTACCACTTCGAACGTCAATCGAACGTCAATCGTACCACTTCGAACGTCAATCGTACCACTTCGAACGTGAATGGTACCACTTCGAACGTCAATCGAACATCAATCGTACCACTTCGAACGTGTATCGAACGTCAATCGTACCACTTCGAACATGCATCGAACGTCAATCGTACCACTTCGAATGTGTATTGGACGTCAATTGTACCACACCGAACATCAATCGTACCGCTTTGGACGTGTGATGAACCACTTCTAAATAATTACAACTATTGTCTTAATCTAGCGTACATCGCATGTAGGAGATTAGGTTGGGGGAGGGTGAAGAAAAAAACATTTTCATATACATTCAAAAATTGTTTATTTTATTTAAGCATTTCTCTCTGGCGTTTAGACCACCAGTTGAATATTTTAAATACATTTTGCAAGGCACAGTGCTTTGCGTGTCTGCCACATCGCAGAGTATTAACTACATTTAGCTTATTTAGAGATTGTATATCCTCGTAGTCAATGTCCAGCGTTTCGATGGTCACGTCAGCTTTCGTATTTTCATCCAGGAAATCCGCAAGCCAGTCGCGTTTCTGCAGCCCTTTAACGTACACGACATGGGATGTGTCATCTTCTTCGTCAATCGCATCAGCTACAGCTTTCGAAATTAGCCGTTTAGCCATACTGTACGGAACGTCTCCATCGTCCCAACGTAGTCCATGATGTTTTGCCACCAACCATCGGATGCTTGATTTGTCGGATTTTGTAAGAAGAAATTGCGGCATCGAACTCCCAAAAATATAGTGCGAGAGAATTGTCCCCTTGCGTAGGACAGCCACTTCCTTCGCGATAAATCTTCCATCGACGATGAACCCTTGGAGGTCAACGAATGTTGGTACAGTCATTATCGACACAATTTAGAGATCCGTTTGCTTCCAAGACAGATGAGAGAATGCACTCTTTCTCGTAAAGCATCTCGATTTTCACGATGAAATTTTGTGCGAATTTGATACAGAAGAGGGCAGGCAAGTAGCGTGGCAATTTAATTCATTTTGCGCACCACGTTTGTCAGTGGATTGTATTCAACCACCCGATCATGCAGAATCAGACAGTAGGCTGTAGTATTTGCTGGCACATTCTCTTTACACTCGAATTCTATGCGCACGTCCACGGTGCCATTCTTGATGGACTCATTTTGTCGCGAGCAATCAATCACCACGATGGGACCAAATTGTAAAAATTCAGCCACGGTGAATAATGCCTCGTTGCAACTATGTCCATAATATGATTTACCGAATTGCGTATACATGTGGTACAAGATGGCATGCTTATTCTTGTCAAAGTCCAAGTTCATGTCATCGTATGGGTAAAATTCCGAGTTGAGGAAAAGTTTTACATTCGTCAATTTACAGTTGTTAAACTTAGTAACGTCTTCGCTCATCACATTCCTTCGACCAGTCTGTAGAGCAAGGATCACGCATCGCGGCTTCTCCAGCTGTGCGGATGCCTTCACGGCCCACGAATGCTTGGTTGTGCTCTGTAAGAGAGGATACTCGTACAGATCCCACGATTGAAAACAAATGCTCAGGTTTTGACCACTTTCCAAAGTACGTAGCAACGATAGCTTATTAATGTCGTTCAGCGTCACATGAGGCATCCGCCATTGTAGTTTAAGTAATTCAATTTCTGGTTCCAACATCGGTGATCCTATCAGAGCATTGTTGTCGTTGCGTGATCGTATTAAAATCAATTCGTGACGCGCATTAATAATCATGTGTTTGTAGTCCTCGCAAAATCCTAGCAAATATTTGAGTGGGATGCAAAAATTGAAATGATTTTTCACTATTAGCCCATCGCGTCGTTTCAAGCCCCATCCGGCATTCTCCATATTTTTGTCTTCGTCAGATGTCAGCGATACATAGTTTTTAAGCGTGCTAGTTATTCCAACGTTTCTATTGCGATCAATCTCCACGCCATTCAGCTCATATCGAATCTCATCGAATAAGAACGCCACACAATTATTTCCCAACATCACCGTTAACGCATCATTTGCCTTATTTATCTTCAATTTCCCCTCCACATAGAGGAAACTTTCACATGGCAATGTGTATAAATCCTGCTGCTGTATCGGTATTCTTATCTCATCGCTGTATCCAAACGTTGTGTTAACATATGGGTTGTATGTGTGAGTCTCGAGTTTGACGATGCGATCATCAAACGTCGGCTTCCCTCCAATGCTTAGAATATCAGCCATTTTTCAACTTAAATGCACACAATGAATCCCAAAGATTTCAAAAATGCAATGTTCGCAGCACTGAGCCTCTTCTTTTTAGTATGATGAGAGCTGTTGCAGTTGTTGGTGTTGTAAACAATTTCACTTGGAAGAAACGGGTTTCTGGAGTCGTTCAATACAAGCATCTCTTCCATTCGCATCACACGTATTATCGTCGTTGTCGTACGTGCAGTCTGATGGTAATCTCTTCACCTCGAAAATCGAGCAACCGTCCGTCTTGATCCACAACGCGTATCGTCAGATCCGTAATGACCCGTGCGGTGATTGGAAGGTAAATGATCTGCGCGGGCGTTTCCGATATCTTATATCCTGGTGGAACTCTCGGAGAAAATTCATGTATCGTATGTACACGGCTCCCATTGTTGTATGCGCCAGCAGTCACGCTACATTCTATGCGAATAATGTTCACGTTCATGATATTAATTGGATCGTCCGATTCATGCCATCGTCCTGGTTCTAACACCTGATTCGTCGAGAATCCCAATAGCGATCCAATGTTATTAGGCTTTGTAAAGTCTACGACAAACCAGCAGTACAGCTCGCTTTTCATGGTGTTGTTGTTGGGGCGCAACACTATAGGATACATATCGTTGTCACCATCATCGCTGATGCCATCGGTGCCATCGAGATTATTTTTTTGAGGATACCGCTCGAGTAATCGCTGCTTCAGGTACTTGGCAATAGCGTCTAGTTCGTAGGAGCCGTGGGGAATCGTAATGTATTCATAAGCGGTGTCAACGCTGTTGTTGATATCATAGTTTACGATGAAGTAGAATTTATCGTTGCTCGAGTCGATGTTCGGTATTGTGTGATAAGTTTCAAAGGTTGTTAGACCAAGCTCGTAATCATCGTCGCTCAAATCTATGGGTGGAAAGTAGCTCACCGCGAGGGTGCTACTCTTGTCGGTTAAAGTGAATGTTAACGACATATTCCGCTCGAACTGCTCGACTAGTACTGAATCCGAGTGGTGGGATGTCAATCCTTAAATTTGGCGTCGATCGTTTGTAGAAAGCGTAGACATAGTTGTCCACAATTGCTCTGATCATACTTCTGATAAGACGTTCGATTGTATTCAATTTTCACAGCATCCTTATCCAGATATTTTACCAATTCTATAGGCGGTCGAAGATTCCCAAAGCTGTCGAAATATATAGCTTGACACCCTCTCTTCGCATATGCCACCCAATGAGTCCCCGACCCCGCGACATTGTCAAAATTTACGATACCGCTTTCGTTTCGACGTACTCCTCCAGCTGGTAACGCATTACGCATAAAAACACCTCTAAAGAATGGAATACGCATACGTTTTGCCAACTCCTCCAATTGTGCATCGGTAGTTACGCCTGCGGGCATTTTTATTTTCTTTTCGACGTTTTTTTTTTTCGTTTGGATATTCCCTGTCCACGCTTGTATGGTGCGAGATAAAGTCCATGACCTTCCATGGAGCGATTATGACGTTGCATTTCCTGTAGCTGATGTTGCGCCGCCTTATTATCGTTTACCGCCTTAGCGATCCCCGCCGCTCCACCAGCCAATGATCCGAGAACACCCAACAGCGGGAGAAGTGGTAATATACCACCCCGTTTTGCCACCGGAAGAATCCGCTTTTGCGATGCTCGCTTTGGAGTCCTTTTGCGAGTTTTTGTTTTCATCCCCATTCCAATCTTCGTCTTGGCCTTCATAGCTGCCCAAACAGCTGTAGCAGCGCCTCTTTCACCCAGAGTCGAGTCTCGTGCAACGATGCGTTTTCGCGCTTTGTCAGCGAGAACGTTATCTGCTGCGTGCCTTTCGCCGAGGTCGTTGCTACGCGAATACGCAATATCGTGTTCGCGACACGCTGCGTCCAACGGATTGATACCTCGATCCCCTCTAGCTAATCGTTTTGCAAGATGAGTTCCTGGACCGCAAAACTGATATCCCGGAATGTGTAATTCGATAGGTAGCGCGTTTATCACCCGATTTAACAAACCACGACCTTTCTTTACTGCCGTCGGTGACATTCGCTACAGTTTTTAATCAATGGTGCTGGACCGTCGATATGCGTTCGCTGCCAAGGGCGATTATAATGTTCCAAGCACCGGCGATGCTGTCGAACCTCGGAATCGGCTTTTATATGCTCGGAGAGCCTGTCCCACAACTGATCAATGTGTTTGCCAAACTCTCGCAGTAGAATAATCTTTGGTATATATTTCAATTGCTCAGAGGTTAGGTCTCGAATATCGTAATTATCTGACAGGATCAGAAGCATTTTGAATACTGAGCCATCATGTTTCGGCGTGGACCTATAAATAGGGCGCATCACCGCCTCGACGTATCAAAATCATTTTTCACGGTTCGCGGGGAAGATGCGATTCGTGCAACAACCTGTAACGATACGCGTGACAAATTTTGAAGATAAATCACGAGTGATGTCTTCGAAAACAGGACGCAGACATGGTAGCATGCTACCAAACACAATCCGTTGCCTCATTTGTGGTCCATCAAATTGTGGAAAGACCAACGTGCTGGTCAGCTTGTTGGAAAGTCCTCACGGCGTCCGCTTCGAGAACGTGTATGTGTATTCCAAGTCGTTGCAACAGCCAAAATATCAGTACTTGGAGAATTTATTGACTCCGATATATGAAATTGGCTACTTTACGTTTTCGAATAACAGTGACGTCATCCCACCGAGCGAATCGCTTCCGAATTCTATTTTTATCTTTGATGACGTGGCATGCGACAAGCAAGATACGATACGAGAGTACTTTGCAATGGGGCGCCACTCGAACGTTGACTGTTTCTATCTCTGTCAGACGTATGCAAAGATTCCCAAACATCTTATACGCGACAATGCCAATCTGCTGATTCTGTTTAAGCAGGATGGTACCAACTTGAAGCATGTGTACAACGATCACGTAAACACAGACATGTCTTACGAGGATTTCTGCGCTTTGTGTCGTAATTGTTGGCAACGGGAGTATGGTTTCGTGGTGATAGATAAGGATAGCGCGATGTCCAATGGACGTTATAGAAAGGGATTTAACCAGTTTGCCATACCATGAGATGGTTAATTGTCATCAACACGTCGGTGGGAAAGCAACGTCTAAGACACAATGATGATTGACATCGATAGTCTGGAGATTAAGGATCGTGAGAGAATAGCGAAGGAAATTGCAAAAACCAGCGAAGCCATTCGTCGGAAACATCAGGCTTTGAAGACTGGCAAGATGGAGGAAGATATCGCGTTGGAGAGATACTTCAAACCTATCGTCGAACCCCTAAAACATATTGCGGAAAATACCGCAGCGGTGGAAGCTGGCACATCACCGCTGATGAGCACAGACGTTGAAGGGAATGAAACATTAACGTCTAAAAAAATCCATCCGAAACAGAACACATCGCGCAAGAGAAAGAGGAAACAACACATGTCGGCGGAATATTCACCCATAACCTCGACACCAGTTCAATCGAAGCGGAACCGACAGAATGTTGAATCAAACGATTCTCCGGCTCCACCCACACCAATAAGTACATTGTCCAATGTGGAATTGCTCTCAACCATTGATGATGACGTTTTCGAAACTAGTCCCAATGAGTCGTTTGTAACATCTATTAGACAGCAATTCCACACATCCGAGGGACAAGAAACGTTTCGCAGTCATTTCGGCCCGCTGGGACAAAAATACATGAGCGCGATCCTAAGTGGTGATAAGGATACAACAATGGACTATGTGTATGGTGTATACTTTGGCAATAGCGGAACGAGGCTTGGGGATAAGGCTTTCGATATAGACATGGATGATAATATAATCATAGATGGTGTAAAATACAGAGGAACACCTGGTCTTTACGAACTGATTTTCAAGAGAATTCCCGATGATGCTGTATACACCGATGCCGATAAACAAAAATACAAAAGTATACTGTTGGCAACGAATGCCCACAGACGCGGTCATGGTGCTAAAAATCCCATATTGAGCAACAAGGGACACAAGTACAAATATGTAATTGCACCGCTACTCCCTCGCGCATCGGCTAGTAGGGCAGGGAAAGGTCTAACGGTACCGCGAGCCATGGTGGTAAACGACAACAAGATCGATTACGTACACTGGGACGATCCCAACGAGCTGGTGGATCGATTCCGTTTGCTGGAAGCATCGCGTCAGGCGGGTAACAACTCTCATGATCCCGAAATTCTATCGATTATCGAGGAACTCCGCGAGGTAGGCCTTATTATATAAAACCGCGCGCCAACGATGCGTGCAGTATGCATCGAGATGCCGATCAACAAATTTGGGGTATCGCTCGAGAAGAGTGGAGCAGCTAGAATGGACTATTACAAATGGAGCGGATTGCTTCGAAATTACATGCGAGATAACGCCCTTTGCGTGACTGGTACCGACTTTGATGCGAAATCACGCAAGATACGACGCGTAGCTCAGCCGGTAGTCGACACAGATGCCGCCAATAAACTGTATGTGGAAAAGAGTATTAAACTTTTGAGAGAGCAGCAGGAAGAATTAGAGAGGAAGCTGATCGTGTTTCAAAGAGATATGCTGACGTTGCAAAACAGCGTTCAAAAGATATCGCAAGTCTTGAATTCCATCCCGCAACATGATAATAAAATTCATCAAGTTAAAGAGGCTATAACCGCTTTTGCTACGGAGCAGCAACTTGTCCAGAATTTCCTCGGGCCGACGGGAAGCACATAATGCATGTACATGATAATTATCACATCATTCGTGTCCAAGACACCTCTGCGATCAAACATGCAATCATTATCGAAATCCATGAGTAAAGAAAAAAACCATGGTCACAAGAAGCTACAACTCGTTGAGGAATTGCATGCTCCAGCTCGAAGACATTTCCCGCGGAGACGCGTCATAGTGCATGGATACGACGATCTGTGGCAAGCTGACATTGTAGAAATGCGTCCATACTCGCGATTTAACCAGGGTCACCACTACATACTCACCATCATCGATGTGTTGAGCAAGTATGCATGGGCGTTGCCGCTCAAGACTAAAAGTGGCGCAGAGGTGACTAAAGCGTTTGCAAAGATATTTAAAGATCGATATCCGAAAAATTTGCAAACCGATCAAGGAAAAGAATTTTACAACGTAGATATGCAGAAACTCTTAACAAAGCATGACATTAATCATTATTCGACGTATTCGGTGATGAAGGCCTCTGTCGTAGAACGTTTCAATCGAACTTTGAAGAACAATATGTGGAAATTGTTTACACTCAATGGAACCTATAGATGGACCGATGTGCTACCGCGTCTGCTCGCAGAGTATAATGCACGAAAACATAGAACTATCAAAATGCGTCCTTGCGATGTTACCTCTGCGATCGCCGATAGGCTGCTAGCCACCGTATACAGCAACATAAAGATCGCTGCTCCAGCGAGATTCAAGTTGGGCGAGTTTGTGCGCGTGAGCAAATTTAAAACCATCTTCGATAAAGGCTATACGCCGAATTGGACAACGGAGGTGTTCAAGATAGCCAAAATACAGACAACTAATCCTGCAACATATCTGCTCGTCGATTCCTGTGGAAAACCTATTGCTGGAGGATTCTATGAACACGAGCTGCAACGCGTCACCGATCCTGATGTGTATCTAGTGGAAAAAGTGTTGCGTAGAAAGGGGGATAAGGTATACGTCAAGTGGTTGGGGTTTGATAAATCACACAATTCTTGGATAAATAAAAATAATGTATTGTAAAATAATATATGGTTTAATAAATACAATGATACATATATGTAAAAGTGTGAACAATTTTTTTACACATTAATTCCACTATTTATATGAATGAGTTAATAAATACAATAATTTATTTAACATTTTGTTGCAAGCGACGTTGATAATATCATTCAAAGGCACATGCCAATAGTTCGCAATCAACAAGAGATTTATCATCGAAATATTCTCATTATATGCTTTTCAACATCGCACCATGAGTCTAAAGTTCCATAAAGGCGATGTTGAAAAACATATAATAAGAATAGGATTTTGGAATATTCATGTCTCTGCTAACCCAATCATATCCAGTTCTTCTATGAATTCCCCGAATGTAGTGAAGAATTATATATATATTTTTTTTGCTATCCATGGGCTAGTAAAATAAAGATATATATAATTCTTCACTACATTCGGGGAATTTATAGAAGAACTGGATATGATTGGGTTAGCAGAGACATGAAACTTCCGAAAATCCTATTCTCATTATATACTTTTCACCATCGCCTTTATGAAACTATACAACATGCCGATACGAAGTTTTCAAAGTTTGCAAGCGTTGTGATAGCTGTCATAGACTCTGGACGGAGTCAGAGGCCTCGTTCTTTTTTAACTTTGAACATCTTTTGTGTTCAAACAGTAATAGTTATTCGTTTGTTTATGTCGATACGAAGTTTTTCAAATTCTGTAAGCGTTGTGATAGCTGTCATAGACTCTGGACGGAGTCAGAGGCCTCGTTCTTTTTTTAACTTTGAACATCTTTTGTGTTCAAACAGTAATAGTTATTCGGTTGCTTATATCGATACGAAGTTTTCAAATTTTGCAAGCGTTGTGATAGCTGTCATAGACTCTGGACGGAGTCAGACGCCTTGTTCACGTGAAGACAGCATCGTCAAGTTCAAATTTTCTTTTTTTTTTTACAATGGAATTTGGTAATGTTCCCAGGGCAGAGTGTCAGTCGAATCGGGTACGATATGCCGCTTGTCGTCGTATGGGCTTAGAGCGATTTTAGATTCCGAAATGGTGTACACTTTATGATGTTTAGACCGTATACATGATTGTCTGCGAACCATTTCGATCTCCCTTTGTAAACACTGCGCGTAATCGTCGAAAGTTATCGTTCTGGCTATGACGTTGGTCTTGACGCCTTTCGCCTTTTTCGTATCTTTTTTACCATCTACGCGAAGTGCATACATTTTCGCTCTAAGACCTACGAATTCGGTCATTATCACACCATTATTTTCATCCTTCATCAGCCCTGGAACCTTCTTATTCACACGCGGCATATTATATGCATTGTCGATAGGATAATCGCTTGTGTCGAATCTATCGATATTGTGCTTCATGGTCTCGTAGATATCGTCGCATCGAATATGGTAAATGAGGCTGTCTGTGTCTGTGTATAGAATTTTACAATTTTCCCCATGCTCGGGCGACATGTACTCGTAATGAAATTCATACAAACAAATTTTTGATATGTCCAGAATGCACATACCCACGTATATCGGTTTGTTGAATTTCACCTCGAGTTTTCGCAATTCAACAGCTATTAAATTTTCCGAAAAAACACTTCTGCTATGGAAATTCGGTTTCGCGATCATTGCCTCCGCGCCATATCGCCCTTCCCAATGTGTTAACAGTTTTACATCCACGTGATTTCGTACATTTTCCATAGTTTTGCCAAATACCGCGTTGTTCATCAATTTGTACAAATTTTTTTCAAAGTCGTTTGTCGCGCTTGTTCTGAACCGTGTATTGAGTTCGATGTAATCGCGGAGCCAGGGAGATTGAGCGAATTGAAGCACGCGGTGTATCTTTGTAATACGAAGACCGTGACGCGTGCACTGCTGCAGGTTGCGGTAATGGATAACGTAACGCTGCTTATCGTATACCGTCGCGAGTAATTTGTCCTGCCTGCTGCCAGGTGGTTTGGCACGCGTCGGACAGAACGGTAGATCGGCATGAGCGTCGTGCAGACGTTGCGGATATTCCAGATCTACCTCGAGAATGTACCCTATGAGCGAATCGACTTTGATTGATGATACGTCAAACTTTGCGACATCTTCGACCCATTGAAATTTAGCGTATGGTAGGGGCTGACACATTGCCCACCCATACAAATTATTCACATCAAAGTACATCAAGTACGATGACTCTTCCGATGCGTCGTAAGATGGCATGTACTTGTTATTGGCATGTGCATATCTTCCGGAACATTGGCTTAAACCACCACGTATACCGCGTTCGATAAACATGACCATATCGACGTCGGTGAGCAATTCGAATTCAATTTTGGTATGCTTTAGCATGGCATCCCACGTGAAACCAGGTAGAGTATAATAATGCGCCGAATCTAGTCCGTAACTCTTGATACAACTTTCGCGAAAATTTTCAAAAATATCTGCCAATAACAAGACATCAGTTTTCAAATACAAGTCGCTGTATTCGCCCAAGGTTCTAATCCCGAAACGCTGCCAGATAGTCTCAGCGTGCGCGTAATCGCTCTCGGATACAGTCTCACCCGTTAACGAACTGTAGAATGACTCGCGCGGCGGTAAGCATGGATCCTGCAGCTTGTTCGCGCAATCAAGGTATTCGTATGGAAAGACACCTTTTCGCGTCAATAAATTGAAATCTTCGGTGGATAATGTTTCAAATTTGGATCGTAAAATTTTTAATTGATCTGTGCTAAGAAAAGATGCTAATTTGTCGAGACTGGTATTGAGAAATTTGTACGAATCGATGAATCGTAATTTAATATAATTTCGCGAGTCTGATTCAGCCGTATCTTCAACGTTTTTTGTGAAAGATATATATTTTTCTTTAGTTATGGGTAATACATCAACGTCACCTTCGAAAGCGGTAGCTATTTCCTCGATAATGAAATGCGAATCGTAGCCAGATAAATTATGGAAAACTATGGGGATGTAAAACGCGTTTTTATAATTTAAATTGCACTCCGAATGTGCCGGGCCTCTAAACCGTCCGGATAGATGGCAATGATCGCGAACTCGTACATCGTTAGCCTTAAATGGTTTTTCGCAAATATGACAGTCTGTTGCATCGTGAAATGTCGTCAACTGTTCGAGAGTTAAATCACGCATGGGAACATTACTGCTCAAGATGGGTTTGGCGAAGTTTGCAAATTTTTTTAGTTCGTATACGAACCATGAAACACAATCCGCATCGCGGCGACATCGATACGTCGATAGCGATGTATCGTAGGAACAATGCATATAATATGCAATGCTATGCACTTTATGGTGCTGATATGTATGTAACTTATTATCTAGATCACCCACTGGATTGTCCTCCGTTTTCTCGATGATGCACTCCAGATCTGCATATACCACGAAGGGGAGCCGCTCCTTCCTGCAGTGGTTCTCGAAGCTTAGGAGATTTTTTCCTTCGCTGGGCAGCAGGATGGCGCAGTCGTTCATCTTGCCACAGTCCAGCGAATGGATCTCCAACTTCTCGATAGATCCGAAATAGTGCATACATCTACAAAAACACAATTTTTTTTATTTAATTTTTTTTGCAACACATTTCAACATTTCACAAGTTTTCTATACATACCGGTCGCAGATGAATTTCTTTTTTTGGTGTCTGCTCAGCTGCATGCTCACCAGCCGGGATAAGTTCTTGATAAGTACAAAGTGCCCTACATCACCATGCTCTTGATTCGGTGTGTAGAGCAGGTTGACGTGCCTATCCCTCTTGTTGCTGGTGAGACGCAGCGGAAAGACCGTCGACCCTTTCTCCTCGTCGAAGGTGTAGACGTTGATGGAGATTTCGTTCTGTCGCTCAAACTTCCCTATTTGCTCCAGGGACATTGGGAACTGAATGCCCTGGAGATTTAGCACGGAAGCATAAGATGGGTACGAGCTTGTGCGTTCGGCATGCCGTTCAGCAGGATGGAGAGCGGCGACCACTGCCCACGCGAAACACGCATTGTCCGGGGATTGCACGCTAATTGTGGCTTTCTTCAGCATCAATTCCCGCGGCAACTTGAACTGACATCCCGCGCGCAGCGGATTGTACTTGTTGACATTGACGGTCAGGTTGAGGATTCTCGTCAATGCCCATCCACTGTCGCGTTCCTGGAACTCTTCCAGCGATGCCAGGGTGGGTTCGACGATGCATCGCTGGTACCACTTCTGCAGATCGGATGTGTGGAAGAGTTCACAGTTTCGGGTATTGATGCTTTTACAAGCATGCTTGTCACCCGCCACAAATTCGCCGTTGAACACCGTGTTCACTTTGAGGTTCTGCTGTTTCCTCAAAGCGTCCCGCACATGCTCCAGCACGATGGTCCCTGCATCCTGAAGGAAGTTGCGCGGCTCGATATAGTTCGAATTTAGCACGGCACCAGTTAATACACGGCTATCAAACGCAGCGTCTATTTCGCGCCATAAAAGTCCTGTACTCGAATGTCCAGCACCTTCACACACGAAACGTCCACGCAACGAATGTTTCAGCCCTTCGAGGTGCGCGATTCGAGCAACCAGCGATTGTCGAACACCAATCGATAATCGCGGGCGTTTTATGCGGCTCTGTTCTTCTAAAGATTCGATACACTCGTTGCACCGTTCTTCCCACGCGAGGTACTCTTCCCGCGAAATCAATCGTGCAGATTGATCCAGCAATTGGCGGGTTATGTGCGCGAATTCTTCCATGGTCGTAAATGGAATGTGTCTTTTTCCTCGCAACACGTTGCAACGATTTGAGACTATGTGCAGCTTAGAGCGCATATTTATATCCTCATTATGATTTGGTATCTCTGTTTAACTCTTTTAGCGCACCCCCTCCCTCGAATGCATTAGTTTCTGCTGATACAGCATAATTCTTTCCATGATTCACGCGTATGACGAATTAGCGCGCAATATCATTCGAGGAAATTTCTGCTGATGTTGCATAATTTTAAGATTCCACGCTTCCACAGGTATCATATTACACTTGACACGTGTCGAGACTTTTATACTTGAGGATGGGGCTCAAGTTACATGCTGCGACGTTAAGATTGAAACACATTATGGAAAAATTGGTAGCTTTAGAATAAAATGTAGTGGTGGGGGGGAAGCATTGCACCTCTATTTAAGCCGAGCTCTCGGACGCTATTCCATCAATCGCTCAGTAGCCTCAGTGACTTTGACGAAACAGACGGTACTCCATAAAAAATATAGTGCACATCAAAATGTACAGTATTGTCTCATTGTGGACTCGGTTTGGTGTACACGATGTGGGTTTTTCGCTATCCCCACCACTTCTGTCTCACTCTTGTCCGGCGAAGGCGAGAGCGAGAGGCACTGGAAGCGAGCAAGGGCGGTACGAGACAAACGACGCGTTGATGTTTTGTCTCGCTCCGTCTTTCGGACGCCGTGACACTGCGTCCTTTGCGTGCGCGACGGGCGTGCGCAATGGTCATGTGCCCACGTGTGAGCACGGGAACCGTTTCGCAAAATTTTGACGCAGGCACGATTCCATCTGAGGGTTCGCGCCCGTCGCGCACACTCGCCGCGCACGCAAAGCGTTCCATCTCGCTCCACCCTTCGGCCAGAAAGAAGCGAGAAACGAACACTCGGAATTAGGGCGCTATTCAGGATGTGGGTTCAACGCCGGTCCCGACCAGCGAGCCTACAGCGAGGAAATACTGTACAAACACAGCTTAAACGATTCATCCTGTGCAGCTAGCAGCGATGTTGGGTTTCCAAATAAACGTCAACAACAAAATCATCATCAACAGTTCAATATGAGGTACGTACGCGTTACTATACACTTTTCATTTACTTCATTCACTGTAAACGCCAATGATCAAAGTATTAATTTCATGTACTTGTTTCTTACAGTTCCGGAACCGCAACGTCAAAAACGTTGAAAACATCGAAACCATCGATCGTACGGATCCTGGGACGTGATTATCCGTTGACTGCAACAGCTTATAAACGTCTAACTATTGGGATTCGTATTGGCAAGGATTTGTGCCACGTCGAGATCTCCATAGCCGACAATAAAGGCAACGAGTTGAGCTTTTCAATGTCTACGTGGAAGCTCCTGCTACAAAACGAGGCGGACATACTCCAACGATTACGCAGCAACGCAACATCACCCCAAACTCACATTATAATTGATCATTTACGACTAGAGTTCACGCGTATGCATGATGATCAACTTATTAAAATCACCGATAATCGCGTTGTGATATATATGACTGATGCCACGATGTGTAAACTATTCGCGTACAACCATTGTATCGATCATATGTACACCTGGCTAAGTGAAAATATATACTCTGTAAGCAGTAAATATGCCACTTTCGTAGACGTTCTACGTAGCACCGCCGCGCCAACAGATTATGTACAATTAATTTCTGAAAGCGAACACTTCGAACAGCATTCATTGATCGATTGTGAATTGTTAGCATGTGCAATCAATCATATTGTGGATGATGCTTGTAGTACAAAATGTTAAATTATATTCTTTTAATTTTTAAATAAATTATCATTTTAAACACATATTATTTCTCCATTTTATTCACCCATCATCCTCCTCGCCACCTGATTCTCAAATTTTTATCGACGATGCATAATTATATTTCGTTCTTCGCGCTGTCAAATGACGTCACATTGCACGGTCGCTCCAGAGGATTCAAGTTACGCGAGATCGCGCGAGACACAACGACGCTTTAAAAATTGTTATCTAATGTGATTGTACCACTATGTAGTGTTGTCTCTTTCCCTCCAGAGAATTTTTAAATAATGCTCTGTCTCTTTCCCTCCCTAGAATTTTAAATAATGCTCTGTCTCTTTCCCTCCCGAAGACGCGGTGCGAAAACGCCGATCTTTCCCGATATTGTCTGATAAAAAATAAATTATTATTTCTCTGCGTTGGAGGAAAATATTTGGAGGTCCCTCTGAAAAAATTTTTTGGGGTGGGTCGAGGTCTGAAAGAGATTTTTGGGGGGTCATTCACCCTCCGTGGAAATTTCCGGCGGTGGGTCCGGTCTGGAGAGGTCTCCGCGGCCGCTCGGCCCGGACTGATCCCCTCCACGATCGCGGCTTCCCCCACTCTGCGGCTCGTGCGCGCGCAACCTGTCTTCCTCTCCCCTCAGGCCCCGCGTCCATGTTTCCCTCCGCCGCGCTCCCCCGCGCGCCCTCACTTCCCCCCGCCCCCGCGCTCCCCTCAGAGGACCTGGGTTAGAACCGGCATAGCCTTACTACTAATATACTTGAGGTGACTAGAACATGTAACAATCTAACATAATAAAATCTAATGTTAAACTGATGATAGGGCTAGCTAGATTGAAATATAATTTTCAATGCACCTACAAGGAACATCGTCCAATTCATACGTTCAGATTTTGGTCAAACTCTGCACACGTTTAGATTCGCCTAAATTCATGTTTACGGGTAGGGCAGTTCGAAATCGGATTATAAGAATTGATCCTTCTAAAAAATTTAAACCACATAATTGATTTTGGACAAATCGATATGAAAAGAGATTTTGGAAGAATCGTCATAAAAAAATCGGGTAAATGTTTACTTTAGAGGAGCCATCTCCGATTTCAATGACCTTGACATATGTTGTTACGATCGTCATTCTGAACGACATTTCGAACTAAACTTTTTGGCGCTTGGCTTTGGTTTACGAGATATTCGCAAAAAACTGTAGTTAACACTAGAACTACCGACGATTTCAAAGCCGACGATAGGATAAAGGACCCAATTACTGTCACTTTAAGCGTTAACGCTGACATTATCTTATAGTTTTGTACTTATAGACTAAAAGTATATTATTCTTGTTATTTATTATTGTTTAATATATTTACATGATGAACAAAATTTGGTGGATCTTAAAACTTCAATTTTTATGTATAAATTCATTAATTTCAAAAATATATTTCGGGATTTACAACTGCTACCTTTCAAATGTATTTGACTGAATTACTGATACAATAAATACTGAAATACTGAAATACTGTTTATTTCATTTTAAGGTTATGGCGTCTCATGTAGGGGAGACTGTTGTACCATGGAACACTTTTTACATTTTATTTTTTTTTATTTTTTGGTTAGGATATTTTTTAATTTAAAAACGATGATGATGATTATTGAATATTCCTTTACAACGTTCTGTAATTATTTCTGTGTTTTACAGTGATGTTGCCAGTTAAAAATTATAATGTCAGTGCCATGTAAAATGTTCCTTGGTACAACATGGTTATGTACCATGGAACACAACCTCTTGTACCTTCAAACACAGGGTTTGTAGCAGGGCTCTCCAGCGTAGGGGCCCCTCACGCGCCAGCTTCCCCTTCTAATCTTTCTTTCGCGCAGTGTGCCCTCCGTTGTCAAGGAGGCCGCGCAACGCTGCACAGTGGTCTGGGGATATCTACATTTAGTGGCCAAAATTTTGATCTTTCTGAAACTAGTTGATTAAGGGTTTTTGAGGTCGCTGATAACGAATTTGGCACTAAAAATTTAAAATTCAAAATGGCGGATTCAATATGGCGCCCATTGTGGTCTGGAAAGCGGTATTTTATAGCGAAAATTAAAAATCATAGCCGTACTAGAGAAAGAAAGAGAAAAAAGAATCAGACATTATCTTTGACTTAAAAAAAATATTAAAAATTATTATACATATAAAATATACACAATTATTACCTATAATATATCCAAATCTAATTCCACATTATCTAAATATTGCAATATAGATAAATGGTCTTCATGTTCCTCATCATCGGAAACATTATCATCATTATTATCAGCTATTCCAGAATGTGATGTTGATGGTTGTGGTTCGACAACTGGACAACGTAATAATGATATAACTTCAGTGGGTAGCTGAAGTCTGCTCAATTTTTGTTTTTGCATTCTATTTGCGAGTGATATGCTAGATATAAATGGATCCGAAGTGTCTATGGCTCTATGAAATATATCTAGGAGGTTATTCTTCCTACTATCTTTTCGGGCATGAAATTGTCGGTCCTGTTTATAAAACTTATTTCGTGATTCTGCCGCATCCTCTCCTAAATACCCTGGAGGCAAAATACAGTTTTCGAGTATTTGCTTTCCATGTACCAAAATCTTATGGATTGTGGGCGGCATAGGGTACCATGGATACTTTTCTTTATATAAATGAGCCGTGTCAAAGCAAAATTTTTCAAATTTTTCCAAATTGATTGGATATTGGCAGGAAATGGTAATTAAAATTATTTTAAAATTTTTTAGTAAACTAACGTCTACACTTGTAATATCGGATAACATCTCTATTTTTTGGAATGCTCGACGAGCCGTATTGCCATCAGTTGTGTTACCACAACCTCCTATTTTGGGCTTGTCTACATTCAAACCAAATCTGTCCCAAAATAATTGTTGAACCTCTTTTTTTCGACAAAGAAGCATCGTTTTTTCATCTTCCTGTCTTACTTGCCACTTTTTTATTTGTATTCTATATGCTATGTGAAGCACACACTCAAAGAATCTTATCCATGCGTGCAAGGAACTAACTCCGTACTGCAAATTTTCTTTATGTTTGGGTTTAAACTGTTTTGCCTGAAAATCATCTATTTTTAACACTTGCGTGGGAGTGGCTCCGCAAATAGGACAAGATTGAGTTGACTTAGTTCCTGTTAATGTATTTAAAACTTTGCCATCGATTAAGGTCATAATAAGTTTAAATTTAATGTCCAAAATTTTGTTTCCGTGTAGTATATGTAGGTTTGATAAACTATTAATTTCAGTGTCTAAATTTTCTTTTTCTGTTAAAATTATTTCTGTGGTTTCCCTGATATATTCTATTTTCAATGGTCTGCAAAACCTGATGGACTGTGGCACGCTATTATTCCATACAATAATATTGTCTGTTGTTACTAATCGTAATGGAATTATCGTGGTAGCGAACAGAAAAGAGTCTGATCCAGCTGATGTTCCTTCAGATTTTTGCTTGTACGTCGAATGGCCACTACTTCCATCGAAGCCATAACTACAGATCATTTCCATATGAACGGTGTTACTAATAATTGTTAACATTATGCTGTCAATGACTTCTTGTTGCATTAATAGAATTCTCTGAACTGTGTGCTGTAAAAGGTTTTTGAGTGGAACTCGTGCACTTGTTTCTGTTACTGAAATTTCAAATGGCCTGCAATTTTTCTTCGCTTGTAGAAGGGCGTCGTATTTAGGATATATATCGCAATTTCTTCTTTTACTTTCCAGTCTAATATTTATGTACTGTCTTTTACTTAAATTGTTGTCATATAAAAATGCCACAGCTTCATCAACTGAGAATACCATTGGATTATTACTAGAGGAAATTGCTTTTTTTACTTCTTCTGCTTCTTCCGGAGTTTTTGTTTTATTTAAAACAAAAGCTACATCCTTCTTTCCTCTTTTACGTGCCGTTATTGCTGCTGCATGCACTATTAAATTTAACTCCTGATCCATAGTTTCGGAAAGCATTGATGCCTCCCGTCTTTGAGATCGATCTGATTTTTTTTTCATACGACAAGCGAGGACGCCCCGCAGTTGTTGAAGTTTCACTACTTACTTGAGCATACTTTTCCAGAATCAATTTCTGTTCTAACCACTTCGCATTATTCGATTTAAATACATTTAGTACTCTCTTGCACTTTCTCCACTTCGCAGACAAGTTGTTGCAAAAGATGCGACTTTTCTGCTCAATCGATTGTTTATATTCTTTAGAAATATCACTTTCACTTAATGAATTTAAAATAAAGTTAGAAACAGCAAGTATTTTATTCCTTGAATTTCTTTCGCCATGCCATGCCACGAAAGGATCCTCATATTTAAAGGAATAGTTGTCTACAAAAATAAATTTTTTTAAATGCTTGCATACAAAACTGTCTGATTTGATTGATACAGAAATGAAACATACTTTCCGACATTGTGATATAAATTTTTTTAAATACTCATAAAATAAACTTCACAACACGTTATGGCAAACACACTATATATATATATACTATTATATAACTGAACTATGTATAACTATAACATATAACTATGATATATAACTAAATTTTTACACTGAAGAATATATAAAATCAAAAAATCTATCAATATAAGAGGTGTTTCACTGTGCACATTCGACAGAAGACTAATGCAACGAGGCAGAAATACGCTTTGAGAAAACCTAGTGTTTATAAGACTTAATACTAACAGTAGATAAGGTTCACACAACGAAAACATCTAACAATGTCGCTTCTTCCAAATCGCTCGACGCTCCTCAAGTGGCTATGCGGCTACACGCGTCCGGGACGCCCAAATACCTCGAGCGTCATTTCTAAAAGTCTGCATAAAATTGAATCTTGCAAGAGATTGCACTTGAAATTTACATGCTCTTGTTAACAATTGTGTAAGCTTTCATGTAAAAAAGGTCCGATGTTAATTTCGCTTAATCATTTTTTTGTAAGCCTTCTCAAAGTTTAAATTCATATAAACATTGCACTATTTGTTCATGGACTAAAAAATGCTTATGACACATATAAATAACTGAAATATACTCCCTTACCTATATAACTGTATGGTATAAACACGTATTTTGATGTTCTATAATGAGTAATTAAAACAATTAGAGTCACATGAAATTTCATGATTTTGTCTTTGTAATATTATATCTAATCAAAGAATCGTCTGAAAAGGGAAAGCTATGCGGATTTAGAAGCTCCAAAGGGTTGTCAATTCATAAAAAAAAAATGACATTGTAAAGTTGAAGTTGAGAAATTGAATTTTGGCCACCACCCAGACCACTGTGCGCTGCGCAAGCTGCCACGACGGGCTAGCAGGGCAAGCGTCTTCGCGGATAGCGTCGCGCGGTATCCCTGACAACGCGGACGAGAGTGGGAGAACCCCAAGCTCCCGCGGGAGCGACCTTGGAGAGCCCTGGTTTGTAGGGTCGAATAAAGTTTTAAAACACGTACAATTAAATAAAACTGTATTTTTTTGTTATGCAACTGTTGTACAAAAAACATAAAAAAGAAATATATAGGTACACATCGGCGGCCGATGTCCTGACTCTCTCGCACGCACGGTCGAGTCATGGCCAATTCAGTCGCCGCTGGTCGCCGCTCGGAGGCAAATATATATTGCGCGATCTGTACACATTATGAGAACATTTTTGGAAATATATAAAATGTTTTGAATAGACATCATAAATATAGGATATCCAACCCTTTGCCCCAGTGTCTGCACAAAGTTTATGGGCCCATCTGTGGCAGGAAATGCAGCGGATCCATTGCTAATTAATGCCCATCTTTTTAACCCTTTTACAAGATTTTCCATTTTTTGATTTATTCTTCTTAGCCACTGTTGTTAAATTTTGATTAACATTTAACACTCTTTTAACAGTGTCCTTTTTCTCTTTATTGAGTTTTATTTGCTGCTTTTCTGGAGTATCAGTCGAAATCATAGTTTTCCCCCGTTTTCTTCCTTTCTTTGTATTTTTGCGTTTCGTAGCCTTAGGATAAGGTTGGATATCCTCTACGACCATAGTTTGATCCCGCTCTACATCCTTGCTATAACTGGGAGTGTGTTTGTTTATCTCTGTAGCATTTGGTTCTGAAAGCCCAAACAAATTTAGCTAATCACTGTTTTTATTGTCAGAATTACCTACCTGAGATAACACCAGTAGCCTGTCCTGCATTAGATTCACACGTACCTGCAGATGTGTCGGGCCTGTCCGTGACATATGAAGCTAAGAAATCGTCATCAGAAAATATGTTACGATCTAATGGAAAAATTCCACAGACTCTGAACCCATTTATTATGTTAGTTGGTGTGAATGCTCGTGGAAAGGCTTTCCCCATAATTTCTCCCACTCCATAGATGTCGAAAGTTTGCCCTGGATGGTTGACTAGCCACGAAGTTACTAGTTGATTATAGTAGGCTTTCAGTGGCCCATAGACAGATAAATCGAGGGGTTGTAGTTTGTGTGACGGATGCGGGGGAAATGTAACTACGACCACGCCAGACCCCGATGCCAAATCAAGAGCTTCGATACTTAGATGAGTCTCATGATTGTCTAGAACAGCGCCGTTCAGGAGTTGCCGCGTAGGGCAACTGGTCAGACAGCCCGGGGCAAACACTTGCTGGCGGTGGGCAAGCCACGCCTCCCCGAGCAATACGGTACAGACGTCAGGATGAACAAGGACCGTCGCGTCGGCTCAACGAGCGGTGACGGGGGTTCACGAGTCGCCACCGACTGAATATCAAAGATGCCGACACGACTCGTATCTGGCCCGTTGGCAGTATAAATGTTCCTTAACCCTTATTTGTCGCTCAGTTTCCAACTTTATTTATGTGTTGATGAGAAACTAATACAATGGTAAAAAATGAATATAATGGAAAAATAAATAGTTGACTTTGCAAATTGTTTTATTGAAAACAAAAAAATGAAATTTCTGTATAATCAGGCATCCGCTTGTTCAACTCGGTCACAAATAATATAATAAATGTTTATCACCTCATTGACAAAATGTACAGTATAAAAGAAATAACAATATTTACACAATTTATTAATATGTAATACAAAAACTATTTACATAGAACTATTTTTAATACAGAACTGTTAAATTCGGTTGCGAGAACAGCAGGGCATGGCAACGGGTGTGAATGTTACTCAGGTATGAATGGCAACCAGGGGGGTGCAACTGTCCTTCAACAGTCGCGTATCAGGTACACCGCAATTAGCCATTTTTATTGTCCGTTGTACGTTCTTATGTACTTTCAGCGGCGTTGACAGTAACAGGATCTGCACTGTCGTTGGTACGCTTTTCACGCCTTCTGCGTTCAACTAATTCCGTTATGTTCGGTACAAACGATTTGCAGGAATTTACTATAAGAGCACATTTAGTCGGGTAATTGTGCAAGGCATGTCTCGTTATCGACTTCGTTCGCTTGAGAATTGAAAATAATTGCTCACATGAATAGGTTGAGCCAAACATGGCTAAAATTTTTGCAGCACTTCTGTGCAAACACGGATATCTTTCTCGTGGAAGATTTTTATAAAATTGTAATATATTTATTGGGGTTTGTTCATATTGAATTTTCGATGCTCTATTACATCGCAAATCTATAAGTTCGGAACGTATATGCGGAGGAGCTGTATGGTAATCGGCTAAAAATGGCATTGTAATAATGTCAAATTCTGATTCTAAACTAACTATATCTGCAAAACGGTGTGTAAATTCATCGTAGAGATTTCGCAATACACTAGGATAATATTCATAATTTGCATCGTTTAATGATACCGACAACAGTTTAGGAAAATCGACAGCATTACCGGATTCTAAGTCTCCCATCCAAACATCAAGCTTCATTTTGAAGGCGCGTATAGCATCAAAAAAATCAATAATAGTTTTATGTTTGCCTTGTAATGTGGTATTTAAAATATTTAAGTGGTCAACAAGATCGGATAGGAACGCTAAATCTTTAACCCAATTCCTGTCGTCTAATTCTGCCACTGGAGATTGTACCTCAGTCATAAATATTGCTATTGCTTCGCGAAGAATAAAAAATCTATCCAAAGCTTTACCTCGACTAAGCCAGCGTATCTCCGTATAATATGGAAGTTCACCGTACTCACTATCTAATTCTTTCAAAAAATTTCGGAATTGCATCCGTTTTAATCCGCGATTTCGTATAAAATTGATTGTCCGCACAACAACTGACATAACGGATTCTAGTTGAACGCTTTTTGCGCATAAATTTTCGCGATGAAGTACGCAGTGTATAGCATATATATGGTGCGGAATTGTAAGATGTTGCAACTTTTGTTTAAGGCGGCCTACAAAACCTGCATTCGCGCCCACCATTGCTGGTGCTCCGTCAGTTGCAACGGACACAAGATTGTGCCATTGTAATTGGTTGCGCTCGACTACTTCTTCCACATATGACAAAATATGTTCCCCGGTTGTTCCGCTCATGTCACAAAAATCTAATAATTCTTCAGTGATATTCATTGCGGAATCAACGCCGCGAATAAAAATGGCTAATTGTGGTGTACCTGACACATCTGTGCTCTCATCTAGGGCTAAAGAATATGCAATAAACTTTTGCGATGTTGTAGCAACTTGGTCCATAATGTTTTCCGCCATTTCTTTAATTCTTCTGGTTATCGATGACCTTGAAAGACTGAGTGCCTCGATTTTTCGCACTTCGTCTGGAAACAGGTGGTGTCCTGCTGTAACCATGCTGCTCTTAATTAATTCTCCAACGGCAAAGGGCCACGTTGTCTTCCCAATTTCGTACGCTATTTTATAGCTTACTTCCAAAACACCTTCGTTATTTATCGATTCTTCTTCCTGCAAAGAAAAGGAATAAACACTGTGACTCGTGTTGTTCGTAAATAATTTACCGTAAACTGGGGGAACATTGGCAGTACGGGGTAACATTGCCAGTTGCTTAACATGTATTAAAGAAGAAAAAGGGCAAAAATTTCATGCATTTCCACACTTATAGTGTAATCACAAACGATGCAATGTTATGATAGGATGCTTAACACGTTGCGTGCGGCCCCAAAAATAATTGACCTTCACCTAAATACAAGAAACAGCTGTACCATGGTGAAAAGCGTTGCAAATTTGTAACGACATGCACACACTGATGAACACGTTCGTACTGAATGCGTATGCAAAAGGAAAATTCGGTACCTGAAAAATTCTTCTTGACCTTCCACATTTATTGGGACCGGGACCAAGAGTTCCATGACGTGACCGTACACGTCACCCGCACGCAACGTGTTAAAGCGAATGCAAAAATGTTACAAAAACATGGCAATGTTCCTTCAGTTTACGGTACTTATGAAGTATCAGAATTAAAATAACTTACGGCATCATTTGAATCTTCTATTTCTTCCAACACATTCATCTTCAGTGCTTGCACCTTATTCTTCCTCTCCTCCTCAGTGTATGACACATTGTTCACTTCATGGTATGTTTTGTAGTGTCTTTGTAAATTGTACTTTTTAAGTTGGTTTAATTGTTTCCGACAAAGCAAACAAATCAAAACATCACCATGTTTGATGAAGAAATACTCTTCTTCCCACGCCTCTTTGAATTGTGGTCCCGAGTTTGTACGGCAACGTTTAGATGTGGATGGAATATCCATATTTGTTACAACTGAATGCCGCGTCAACGGAGATTTTTACTTATTAGTACAGGCACTTAGTTTACGCCGAGAAACACAGTTCTGGAGTCTACTTAGCAAAGGTAAGCGTAAGACGGTGTTTTTGCTTTGACTAATCACTGAGACCGGTTGACTTGAAGTGACTTGTCGGAAGTCTTGACACCTTAAAGAAGTCTCGTATTTCCGCTGATTGGTCGAGTCAAAAGTGTGGGGGCTGGAAATTGTCATTTCCGATTGGTTTTCGCTTTAAGGAGAGAGCAGCCCTTGCACTTTCTTGGAAGGTATGGTGGAGAAAAAGGTAGGGTGATGCGTTCACGTGAAAGTAATAAACGTGAAAGTAATAAACGTGAAAGTAATAAAAATGTACAGGGTCAAGGATTAACTTGACCGCGCCGAATTCGTGAGGGTCTGCCGATGGTGTGGGTTTACGATCCTGCTCGGTAGTTCGGAATACCGCGCGGACGAGACAGACTGTCGATCTTTGCCTATTGTCTAATAAGGTGTCTAAAAAATTCTGACGGTAGAAAATATTAAAGTAGCAGTAAATCGAAACGCGTACACGGCCGTAAAAAATATTGAGGGTCAGAGGGGTATAGGGGGGCAATATAATATGAAGAAAACTTATTTTGAAGGATACTTCAGTACAATGCTGTTATAAACTACTTTAACTACTTAAAATTACGATCTTACTTCTAGCTCTGTACATTAACGCGACGCCCGCATATTGACTGTCATAATGTTTCTATTCTTTCATGTGAGCAGCGCGGAACAGTATTTGAATGAACCTACTAACACATGCCTACCTACACATCTACGAGCCTGTACTCCCGCCACAACCATTCCTCCCCACTCCGCTCTAACGATAGCTGACGTCACTGCCCCGAGCTTTGCGCGCAGCGTTTGCCCCGGGCAAATGCGGCTGCCCATGCCCCGCAAACGGTAGCCTGACCGGCGCTGGTCTAGAAATAGGAGAACACGTCCTTCTTTAGAGGGCTTAACAAATTTAATGAAATGTCTTAAAAACTGGATGAAGGTGTTACATGGGCCCTTCAGGTCCATTTCGTGCTCGCTGTCCTCGCGTATTTTTCCTACGGCGATTCAGCGGAATCGCCTCGCGCGTGCCGGTCACGTTGTGACAAAACGTGAAGCGAGCAAGTGGATAGCGCGACCATCAACGGGTTCGGAAATTTCCAGAAGAAGGCGAGCGTACAATTGCCGACGGGGCAGTTTCTCCCATTCCTGGGGACTGTCCGAGGTTCGGCCCGCGACGAAGAGCCGCGGAACAGGAATTCGTTTTCGAGAGCTCATGGTAGGTAGTTGCGACGAGCCAGCGGGCCGTCTAGATTTCGCGACCTCGCCTCCACGAAAATACCGCGTAAACCGTCCGGACGGTCGAGATCAGCCCTGGGTAACTCCTTCCGATTAGAGCTGTTTCGAGACTCGAAACATTCGAGTAGCTTGAAGTTCGAACCGAGCGGGACTCGATTTTTCGAGCCGAGCCGAGACTCGAACGGTTTCGGGTAACCCGAATGTTTCGGGTAGCTCGATTTTTTCGAGCCGCTCGAATGTGTTCCGGGTAGCTCGATTTTTTCGAGCCGCTCGAATGTGTTTCGGGTAGCTCGATTATTTCGAGCCGCTCGAATCTGTTTCGTTTAGCTCGATTTTTTTCAAGCAGCTCCTATGTTTCGGGTAACTCGAATGTTTCGAGCCACCCGAATATACTTATTTTAGGTAGTCGACTGTATGGTGCAGTGTGCTAGCTTGGTGTATCTGGAACGTTTTGTAGGGACCGAGTATAAATTAAATTAGATGTATAATATGAGATGTATAGATATGAAAACCATATCAAGTTATTTAACCCTAAGTTCCCGCAGGAAAGAAGTCGACTCAACATGAGAGAGAATTTGAAATTAAACTTGAATAAGTTTGAAAATATCCTAAATGTGATTAAATTTTTCAAAGAGAGAAATTCGCTTGATCTCTTGTAATGGAGCACTAGGTAGCTCTAGGTATGGTCGAATTATGTTGTGATTTATATTTTACACCTTCTGGGAAACCAAATTCAATCCAATAACTGCTCTTGGGGATATAATAAAGTCAACCCTTATATTATATATAGAAAACTTTACTAAAGTTTATTTCGTATGCAAGAACAAATGCGACAAAAGTGAAAACATATATGAGAATATATTATTATTATTTTTATTATTATTATAATATAAACGGGACAAGATCCCATATTTTAAAAGTACATAAACAACAACGCATTACAAAGAATAGTACTTATTGCACAGAATTATCATGAAAGATGCCACACGACAGACTGTATAACGAGGGACGGAACGAACTGCGAGAACAATTAAAAGAGTCAATGTCATAGTATAATATATTGCATTATTTACAGTAATATTCACGCAAACGTAAAACTATATACATACACTATTTAACTATAAACTATATACATACACTACATTAAAATATATACATAAAACATCAACGATGCCGGGAATGTTCTTGGATGGACAAGATTATTTGGGTGAGGGAACACCTATAGGAGTGGTGGTAATCTGTGCATCATGCATCACGTGTGCAGGTGTTCCCCCACCCAAATAATCTTGTCCATAGATTATAGAAGAACATTCCCGGCAACGCTGATGTTGTATGTATATATTGTAGTGTAGAAAGAACTTCGCACAAAGAACTATACATTTTAGCTATGGTTAGCTCTTAAATTTGCTGATAAGCAGCAAATTTGCTCCACTTTCTCGCATAAAAGGGAGGCGCGTTTATACGTTACAATATTTCCAGCTGTTGAAAACAGTCTCTCACTATATGCTTGGCTAGCTGGAATGCCCAAAACATTCTGTGCCACAATGGCCAGATTCGGCAACCGTGCTGAATTTTCCTGCCACCATTTGAGAATACATTTATCGGCTGGTAGGACCTTTTCATTGTAATACCATTTACATTCGTTGTCTATGGTACGTAGTGGATTTTCGTTACTTTGGTCCTCCTCCTTCGAAATATTGCAGAACTCTTCCATTAAACTTCCCGCCGACGTTGATGCTGCAATGAAAATATATAAAATACGTTATTTTGCATTGTCACATAATATTAATTTTTTTTCAAGCATACCTAAAGTCTCTGACATGTCATTTGTCGTTGCCACATTTGTTTCTTGGATTCCTGCGTACTCCATAATTTTACCCTGTAATAATGCGCACGCCGATTCCCTTTTTTCGTTCAGTAACAGTCTGTCCTTAAAACGAGGGTCCAATATCATGGCCATTATTAAAATTTCACACTCGTCAATAAAATTGAACCTGATATTTAGGCCCAATAGCAGGTTATTCTGGAGATCTATCGCAGGATTAGAGACCTGCCGTTGCGATAAACTACTTAACAGTTTTTTCAGCATATGTACGGTCGGTATATACCGAGATAAAGTGGGTGCTTTATCCATTGTCATGATTAATGTCGCTTCTTTAAACATTTGTAGCGAATCAGAATAATATTGAATGTGAGACCACTCGGTACGGGTGAGGTTTTCGGGCATTCGCGAATCGCTCAATACTGCACTTATTGCACGCCGTACTTGAAGTAGGCGCTCCATCATGTCGTATTGGGAATTCCACCTAGTTGCCACATCACGAATGAGACCAAGTGGTTTCGATTTGGGGGAAACTTTTCTCTGTTCTTTCTTCAATTGTTGTTCCGCCGACGCAGAATGATGAAAGAACCGAACAATACCTCTGCACTTTTTTAAAAGTGTGGTCATATCCTTGCAACTTTCAATTGCGTCCTTTACTACGAGCTGGAAAGAACATCAAATCAAATTTAACATAAACCAAAAATAATTTTTAATTTATTTCTAATGTCGACTTTTTTGTACATTTACCTGCAATGTATGGGCAAAACAGGGTATGCGTTCCCATTCGCTACACAATTTTACGGCTTTCACAATATTTGCCGCATTATCCGTGGTAAAATATATTTTTGTGTTTATTTTGTTCAAACCCCATTCCTCAATGCCGTTGCGCAATACCTGGTTTAAATTTTCACCGGTATGGGATTCTTTGACAGGTTTTATGCGCAGGGTATAATTTTTTAATTCAAAATTTGAATTTATATAGTGGACAGTCAGCGACACGTAACTGTCGTTGGCACGTGAGGTCCAGCCGTCTGTAGTGAAGGCCAAACTTTGTACATTTCCCTACAAAATTATAATAGATTTTAAACATTTTACTTATAGCGAAAAAGATATTATAATACAGATTTAAGTACTATTACACTTATGGATCAGGTGATGCTGGTAACTATTACAACTAATATTATACAAACTTTACTTACATTTGCGACGTCACTATTAATAATTTGTTGCAGTCTCTTTTTCTCTTTCATGTACATATTCGGAATTATATGATCCGAAAAAGTGGTTCGAGTTGGAAGCTGATAAAGTGGCTCAGCCACTTTCACGAACTCTCTAAAACCCTTATCCTTCAAAAGTGAGAATGGTTGATAGTCTAGAACTATCATTCCAGATGGAGACCTATCATAAGGAGGTTTACAGCAGAAATAATGTGGAAATGAACGCGGAGGAACCATCGACTAGTGTGCCTGTGCAGTATAACAATACGCCTTTGTTAGATAAAGATTCACCTCGGGCCCAAGAATTGACGAACGCAATTGCGCGAATGATAGTTCTAGACTATCGAGTAGCTTGAAGTTCGGACCGAGCCGAGACTCGGTTTCCGAGCCGAGCCGAGTACCCGTAAAAACCGAGTAGCTCGAATATTTTCGAGTAGCTCGAATATATTCGAGCGGCCCGAAAGAACCGAGAAACTCGAATTTTTCGAGCAGATCGAAATTTTCGAGCATCTTGAAGTTTGAAGCTTGAACGTTTCGGGCAATACGAATGTTTCGAATATTTTAGGTTACGTTTATCTACTGGAATGTAAATAATGGTTCTCGATAAGTAAAGTAAATAATTAAATTATAAGCTGTAAATGGAAATATTTTATAACTTTTGAAAAGTACTAAATTCAAATATTTCTTTTTTTCTTTTCATTTTTTCGTGTCTTTATGAGTGTATTCATACAGTTCTGTATATATTATCTTTCTTTTCTCCTTATTTTTTTTCTTAGAGTAGATAAACGTAACCTAAAATATTCGAAACATTCGTATTGCCCGAAACGTTCAAGCTTCAAGCTTCAAGCTTCAAGATGCTCGAAAAATTCGAGTTTCTCGGTTCTTTCGGGCCGCTCGAAAATATTCGAGCTACTCGAAAATATTCGAGCTACTCGAAAAAATTCGAGCTACTCGGATTTATCGAGCTACTCGGTTTTTACGGGTACTCGGCTCGGCTCGGCTCGAAGAACCGAGCCTGGCTCGGCTCGCTTTTTCCGAGTACTCGAACAGCTCTACCGTGTATCTTTACTCGTCCCCCGGCTATTCCAACCTAACCTGAAACTTATTTCATTAATATCTCATCACGCGTGCAATATTTTCTAAATTTAAAAGCATTTTTCTGATATAAACCGCATACAAGCTTTCGAATAAGACCAAAATCAATCAAATCGGTTCACGCATATCAGAGATATGATAATATCGTCTCATGGATCAGTCGGAAACGGTCAGTTTTCTTCTTCTTCATCGAAATTTTTCGTCGACAGAATTTTTGTCGACATAATACGTATACGTACGCGTTACACGCACACCTTCAACCAAACAAAAGAGAGACTAACACATGTTTCATCGACTCTCGGGATCATTCGGCTGCATTCGGCAGGGATCGTCGTATTATAACCTTCCAAGTGTTAAGCACTCGTAACCTGCGAAGTGTTAAATAAGGTAAGTTGCCCAAATTTGAAATGTCACAAGTTTTTTTACACTACATTAGGACACTGATTTATTATTTTCTCAATTAACAAGGTAAGTCGCCAAATTATAACCTGCCAAGCGTTAGTCACTCATAACCTGCGAAGTGTCAAACAAGGAAAGTTGTCCAAATCCAAATTTGAAATGTCATTTGAAAAGTCATGAGTTTTTTTACACCATATTAGGACACTGAATTATTGTCTCAATTAAAACAAGGTAAGTCGCCCAAAATTTTTTATTTAATAGATAGACTTTTTATGAAAGGTCGCAGACTTGAAAGTTGTTCGGAGAAGGTTCGGTTCGATAGAGAAGCATCTTCTTTTTGAAAATTTGTACCATGCATGGACAAAAAGGGACACACAGGCTTGGATTAGTCGAAATGAAGGGGACGCACAGGCTTGGATAGATGAAGGGGAGACGCACAGGTTTGGAGGTTGCCCGGAGAAGGTTATTATATTATTACATAGACAGAGAAGCATCTTCTTTTGCACAAGCTTTTGGAAATTTCTCAAATAAGGTAAATAAATGAACAAAATTTAGTTTAAATTAACAATGTCAAGCAAGTCACATTAGGGAACAAAGTACGCTGAAGACACATCCCCCTTGATACTTTTGAATTCAATCTTTCGTGAAAGACATTCATAATACTTTAAAATCCACAGTAGTTGCCACGCTATTCATTAATTTTATTAGTTTCCCATTAACAAGATTTCACTTCTCCAATAAACATACTAAATTAATTTTATTCCAACACCCATAAATTGTGCGTTAAGAATATTGGATATCTTCGTTCATTTTCCTTGTATTATTACCATTAGCATTTAAATTTCCTGCAACAAGACTTTCTTCCATACGCCCTCACCTTCTTTGGATTTTGTATAGCATTTAAATTTCCTGCAACAAGACTTTCTTCCATACGCCCTCACCTTCTTTGGATTTTGTATTATATTATATTATATATAGTCTCTACACTTACGATAGCAAAATGCCACTCTATTTCTATATATATAATAATAAATTTTACATTAAGTTGTAACTAACAAATAAAATGTTGATTTTATATATTATATATATAAATGTATAAATAAATGTATTTATATTAGTTATTTATTTATATATTTACAGATACAGATAATAATCTAAGCAGCAGTGATGCAGTGTGATCTACATCGGAGAAAAAATTGATTGTATCATAGTATATATTATACATAGTATATTATATATATATAAATTAATATTAATTAAACGACTTTATTAAACGATATTATTCAGCTTCAATCCCCAGTTTGCTTGTAAATTAATAATAATCAAACCATAAAAAAATCCCATTTAAATTTCAGCTAACTATGCACAGAAAGAGAATTATTATTATTATTTATTAATACAATAGCTGAAAGAGAAAGTAACCCTGCTGCACATGTAAATGAAATAAGCACATTTTTCTTGTAAAGCAAAAAAAAAATTTATTGTTTATTAATGTGAACATTTTTTTTTTATTTTATAATTAATCATTAGCGGCCACCACGGCCACGACCATGGCTCCGATTACGGCCTCGGCCGCGGCCGCGGTATTGCATATTTGTTGTCAATGTGTGGAGAGTCGCCGCCTGGCTCTGCAAGCTGTTCGCTTGCAAAGTTCTTATTGCAACATTACATTTGTTCGATCACGATAGTAGTGGAACAACGAAAGTGGAACATTTCTCCATCAAAGCAATACCTACTACTAAAATACAAATGGGAGATCACTGTTATAAACTTAAGACAGCCATTTTTCACCACGGTAAAAGTATTGCCGATGGTCATTACATGAGTATGGTAAGGGGTAAAGGCACAACGTGGGTATCCGTTGATGATTTACGAGTAGAAAAAAAAGCTTGGCCACGAAATGCTAAAAATGCATACATATTTTTCTTCGAAAGGTGTTAATTGTGGTTGTTATTACAGTTCAATATTAAATACGCTCAGCTCCATAAGCTGCTGCGCGCACCATCTAAGTACTGTATACAAAGTACTATACATACATACATACATACATACAGGGTCATCCGTTAAAACTGCAATCTACGCGCGCGGCAACACCGCTTCACGGACGCATTCCACTACAACCATTCATCGAGCCATTCAACCAGCGACCGCTGGACAGCAGTGATACCCGTGCTTCCAAAATTTTAGGATTGTCTCTTTCATCAAATTAACGTCGCAAAGGGCTATTCGGAATTTTCTGGCTCAGGTAAGCGAGCCGCGCGCTTTGCTTTTATGATCGGTTTATCACTTCCACCCCAGATTACTGTAATGAGGTTTGAAAACAATGTCGACTGGTCTCGTACCCGTCTTAATTTCAAAAATTTAAGCTACGACGCGGTTGACCGCGGTGCTACATAACGCCACGCCAATACCGGCCTCCGTTAATGTTATTTTTTGGAACGATGCGCCATTATTGTGGTTTTTGCACGCAAGTGGTGAAAAATCTCTCCGTACAGGGGTATAGCGTCGCGGTCAACTCTATTGTAGCTAAAAATTTTGAAATTGAGACGGGTACGAGACCAGTCAACATACTTTTCCAACCTCATTTCAGTAATCTGGGGTGCGAGTGGTAAACCGATCATAAAAGCGGAATGCGCGGCTCGCTTACCGGGGCCGGGAAATTCCGAACAGGTGTTTCTGACGTTAATTTTTTATTGAAAGAGACCATCCTAAAGTTTTCGAAGTTTTGGGCATCACTGCTGCCCAGCGGTCGGTGGTAGCTCTCCGAACACCGGGCAAAGTACATGGTTGTAGTAGAAAGCGTCCGTGAGGCGTTGTTGCCACTGTTTTACCTGTTCACGCGAGTGTGGGTTGTAAGAGACCCTGTTCGTATAATAATACATATGTAGATCGGCAATGAGGTGCACACGGTTTCTTTTCGTAGTTGCTAAACTTAGTTATTACGTAGAATTTATCCCTAATTCTGTCCCGTCATATGACTGTTTATGGCTGTCAATGATGAACCATTGTTATAATTTATATTACATTAAAAATTGCAAATTAACTATGCAAATTACCTTTGTAAAAAGAAGTGAGATCCTCTCAAAAAACTTCAAAAAAGTAAAAAAATTACGCCAAGTACATGAAAAATCAAATTAATCACAAAAAATAGAAGATATTAAATACATAATAAAAAAAAGATGTGAAATCAAAATGAGCTGCAAGTACAATAATTACATAATAAAAAAAAGATGTGAAATCAAAATGAGCTGCCAGTACATAAAGGTGCTTTCCAACCAACTGCGCTTAAGATGAAACAACTACATATACACAGCTAAAAGGCTGTGTTCATACATTCCATTATTCATATCGCGGACATTTTAATTAACCCATCAAAAAGAATCCCATTTAAAAACATTCTCGTAAATTAATAGCTTTACAAAATTAATGATATACAAAAATTGCGCTAATTATAACAATAGCTATTTATACAAAGAAAAAAATGTATTTACAATATTAAACGGTTATATTTTTATACAAATAAATATTTTAATACGAATAAATATTTTATTCAAAATACTTGGCGCTGCGACACCAAACAAATGTTAAGGGGGGAGTTTCTTTTTTCTTGGTCAAAAATATCGATACTTTAGGATTTTTTATAAACAAAAATATAACATTAATTAATTTGAAACTTTGTATATGTTTTTGTTATACTTTCATCATGTTACATAAATTTTTTCAGTTCAATTCACTTAAAAATACAGTTTCAGTTGCCGGTGAACTAGGACGCTACGCACAATTGCTTCATTAACGGTTGACATGATATCTGCCCTCCAGTTCATCTGAAATCAAAAATTCTAATGAGATTTTATTTCATACACATATAATTATCGTTTGACCTACAATGAATAAAAAAAAAAAAAAAATTCGAGAAATGGTAACTGTTTAAATTCAGATGTTCGATTTTTTGCAAAAAATTACCCGAACTTTTGATAATTAAAAAAAAATATACAACCTATCGTCTTGCCTGTAGGTCAAACGATAAAAGGATTCTTTCTTAACATGCAGTTAAAATTTCAAGTTGATCGATCCAGTACTTTTTTTTAAATCATGTCAACCAGCTACGAAAAAGTTGTTTCGAGAAAAACGCGTTTAAAGTTTGTAGTGCAGTTACTGAACAAATATCAGGTACTTACAACTAATCAGCTATTCCAGGTCCGTATATTATTCCTTCCTCTTGCTCGTCGAATTGATTTTTTTCTAAATTTGCCATTCTAGCCTCTGTACGGGCCTTTTTTGTTGCTTCAAGGCTTCGTCTCGCCGATCTTTGTAATCGCCATTCATCTTTAGTCGTGGCGAAACTTTTACATTGATCTCCAATAACGATACCAATATCGTCCATGATTTTTAAAATTGCATAGCAGCCTTCATTAAAAATGCCTGCTGCTATAAATGCTGAAATCTCAATTGTTTTCAGTCCAGAATGAAGGTGTTTGGGTGCAAGTCGCCAGAGCGTCGAGTTGAAACTCTCATTGTTATTTTGAGTTTCACCACCCAAACACCTTTCTAATAATTCTTTTGAAGATAAATCTTCATAAATTGATTTTACTTCTTTTGCAACGTCTTCATGAAGTGGTGGCTCGTGGTTAAATTCTTTAAGAGTACCTTCAGCTTCAGCTTTACGCCATTTACACCAACTACCAGACCCCTTTGGACAGTACATGTGTTTCGGATATTTATCTGAAGATATTTTATGATAATATGTTGCCCATATGGCTTCGTACATATCATCGATAGAATCTGAATGTCTTCTGATAGCTAAACCATAGTACACTGTTAATTGTTTAATTAATTTATCAGTTAATTTATTTTTTCCTCCGAGTTTCTTGGTCTTCTTTATGTTTCTTAGCCGCGATCCCATACGTTTCTCTACATGACCTACACATTCTTTTTTCTTCAATATAAAGTCGTCACCATATGGATTTTCCTCGAGCAATGCTTTAAATGTCTTTGTGTCTCCATCACCAATATAGTTTCTATATTTTATTCCAAAATATTCTACAGATCGCAGGAACATTTCCTTCATGCCATCCACTTCCATCTTTCCGGACGACCCACTATGGTTAGCACTGCACTCGTCCTTGTGTTCTTCCATCCACAGGTCGTATTCCACCGTACCAGATTTTGATTCCCACACTTTGCAACCATGGCAATACGAAGATTTCACTACGATGTCGATTATTTTGCTAGAATATTTTCCAATAAGTGTTGTGACTCCAAATAATGAATTGAATCCTCTCTTTTTCCATGTACCATCGCCGGATACTGTGATCTCCGTCATCGGGTTCCCATTTTCAGCATTTTTTATTTTTTCCTCTTCTACTGCTTTCCTTTTCAAAATATCGAAAACTGTTTTAGCTCCTGAATAAATACTATCTAAACCAGTATAATATAGAGTGGAACTAATTCCTTGACAAATGTCCATGAGGCCACAAAATATATTTAAACCTTCTTTGCCAACTCCCAACATTCTCAAAACTAAAATAATTCTTCTATTTATTTCATAGGATTTACCATCGATCAAAGGGCACGAATGTATGTATTGAGAACCACATTTACACTCTATTGTGATTTTAAATCCTAATCCACGAGAATTACTTTCACCAAAATTCACTTGTCCTTTACACACTTTACATACAACAAATTGAGATATTGCAGTGAAAACTGATAAAAAAGCAATAATCCGATATCCATGGCTTGGATTCACAGTAAAATCTTCAAGATTCGTTGATGCTAATTTTTTAGCAGACGTACTCGCAAATGAAATTTCTCTTTCACGAGTATGAATATTTCCCGTGAATTTCCTTTTTTTAGTTCTATCAGCACGTGTAGAACTTCCTCTATGGTGCTTTCTATCCATGGCACTCGTGTCCAAATGAAGTTATTTAACAATAAAAATATAACTAAACAAAACAAAGAAACAGATCATAAATAACTAATAACAAATAACAAAAACACAAATAACAGTTTAAACAATAATACGATAATATCGAGATTCACAGGAAGAGAGCGAAGTGCACGTTTCAAAAGCCGAAGACATTCTGCTCGTTTTTGCCGCTTTTCCAAGCGACATAAACGAAAAAATATGTCTAAGGAGTTCAAGAGGATAGAGAGACTTTTCCTTCTCACATCTGGAAATTGTCTTTCGACACGTACTTGTAAGCAGACCGTAGGTCTGCTCCACAGCTGTTGACACCGTCCTTTTAGGCCTAACTGCTCAAGAGTCAAGGCGAACGAAACGAAGGCACTAAAGATGCCTTTGTCAAATTATGCTAATGTCACTGCAAATAAATTCGAACTTGGCTGTTAGAAAACTACGACTCCAATAACATAAACGTTCTACAATAGTACCATGGATTCTGGGAGTATCGATCGCTCGATCACTTGCCGCCAAATATATACCTTCCTTCAAAAGTCCATAACTTTGAACATTTTATGAATTTTGATTTAAAATTTTGCAGAGACATTCCTACAAAGTTAAACTACAAGATTCTGTAAAAAACAAAAAATCGATTTTTTGACCCAAAAAAAAGAAATTCCCCCCTTAATTGTCTTGGTTAATAAATAAAATAATACATGACACCGCGAGACAAGAAAGAAAGAAAAAGATTTTAATGCAATCTGTACATATTTATATTCAGTTTTGCAACGCCATTTCGGAGAGCAGCGCCAAGTATTTTGAATAAAATATTTATTCGTATTAAAATATTTATTTGTATAAAAATATAACCGTTTAATATTGTAAATACATTTTTTTCTTTGTATAAATGGCTATTGTTATAATTAGCGCAATTTTTGTATATCATTAATTTTGTAAAGCTATTAATTTACGAGAATGTTTTTAAATGGGATTCTTTTTGATGGGTTAATTAAAATGTCCGCGATATGAATAATGGAATGTATGAACACAGCCTTTTAGCTGTGTATATGTAGTTGTTTCATCTTAAGCGCAGTTGGTTGGAAAGCACCTTTATGTACTGGCAGCTCATTTTGATTTCACATCTTTTTTTTATTATGTAATTATTGTACTTGCAGCTCATTTTGATTTCACATCTTTTTTTTATTATGTATTTAATATCTTCTATTTTTTGTGATTAATTTGATTTTTCATGTACTTGGCGTAATTTTTTTACTTTTTTGAAGTTTTTTGAGAGGTGTACCAGGTATGTAAATATGAAACCGGAATTATTGTACAGAAAATACACGTTTATTGTATGAAAATGATACAAAATATTTTATTCGAAGTATTGCCCATCGGTAGCTATACATTTTTCCCATCTCTCTGACAATTTGTGGATGCCGCGCCAAAAAAACTTTTCCTCTTTTGAGGCAAACCAGTCATCGAGCCATTTTCGTACATTTTCGTAAGATGTGAAGCGCTGCTCAGCAAGTGCGTGTCCCATCGATGCAAATAAGTAATAATCGGATGGAGCTAAGTCTGGTGAGTAAGCCGCATGCGAAAGTATTTCCCAACTAAATGCCTCAATCGTTTCCTTGGCCGTTTTTGCTCTGTGTGATGGTGCATTATCATGAAGCAAAATCACTTTGTGTTGCCTTTTTTTATATTCCGGTCGTTTTTCACGCAAAGCTTGATTCAAATCGATCATTTGTTGTCGGTAGCGTTCAGAATTAACGGTCTCGCCAGGTTTTAGCAGCTCATAATAGATCACACCCTTCTGATCCCACCACACACAGAGCATTGTCTTCCGTCCATAGCGATTTGGCCTTGCAGTCGATGTCGATGGTTCGCCTGGTGTAACCCATGATCTTTTACGCTTAGGATTCTCAAAATATATCCACTTCTCATCGCCAGTCACAATTCGATGGAGAAATGACTTTCTTTTGTACCTGGCGAGCAGCATTTCGCAAGTGGTTTTTCGGTTTTCCTGCTGTCTTTCATTTAGTTCATGTGGAACCCATTTTCCTATCTTCTGGATCTTTCCCATGGCTTTCAAACGTATGGAGACGGCTTCTCGTGTCACATTTAATTGATCCGCGAGTTGTTGTTGCGTTTGAGCGTCATCCTCATCCAACAATGCTTGTAATTCGCTGTCTTGAAACTTTTTCGGTGGTTTTCCACGTTCTTCGTTTCTCACGTCAAAATCGCCACTTTTAAATTTTTTAAACCACTCATAGCACTGTGATTTGCCAAGAGCATGCTCACCGTAAGCTTCGACGAGCATTTTATGCGATTCTGTAGCAGTTTTTTTCAAATGATAACAGAAAATCAAAGCTGTCCGCAAATCGTAGTTTCCAGGCACAAACTTTGCCATGTTCAAGGCTATTAAAAACTATGCTGTTGTATCAAACTTGTATGGTTGACAGTTGAAAATCTTTATCAGATGTCAAAACAAGAGAATGGCGTTAATGACGCGGTTCATCGGTAACTACATTAACAGCTAGCGCCACCTATGGGCAAATTCCGGTTTCATATTTACAGACCTGGTAGGTAATACAGCACCGCCTTATCTTTATCGCGGGACGGCAATACGTCGAAACGACGACGCTCCAAGAAAGGGATTTTTGTTCTATCAAAAATAATATTAATTAATGGGCAGGAGTATGATCAACGAGGGATTTCCCATAACGCTAGGCGTTGTTGATCCATACCCTGACCAAGAAAGAAAAATTTTACGTTCCGAACGTAACATCCCTCCCTCCTTGGAACCATCGTCGTCCCCGACGATTTATACTGAAGGTATAAGGTACAGTAGCGCTTATGGTCGTATATATATATATATATATATACGTACAGGCGCGGGTTGCATTGGACTAGGGAATTCCCATAATGTTTGCACATTGTCGCAATGCAATCCCGTTACAATTAATTTAATTGATTAGTGATTCATACATTAGGTCGTGCGTCACGCGTAGGTAATCATTACGTTTATATTTGGTGTACCGAGTAATGTTGGTGCCCCCGACGTATAGGTAGATTGGCCCTGTCCGTTGGTCCCTTGTTATGGTCTCGTATGCGCAGTTTAATACCAGTTTACTAATGTTCTGGCACCTTTCTACGTCGATGATTGCTATATCAGGGTTCTGCCGGAGCAAACCACATATATCCTCATCCGTAATTCCTCGATTTTAGTTGCTGTGGACCTCTGTCAGCCAGGTGAGGAATTGTAGGAACCATCCTCCGACGCTGGGATGCATGTTGTTAATTTCGAAAACCATTAATTTTGGAAGTTGCTTGACCGGCTCTAGAACGAACTCTCCCTTTATGTTCGTGCACCCACTAAGATTTAGATATCTTAACTCCTTCATATAACGGCCGATTTCTGCAAAAAATGCGGAAGCTACCCATCCACAAAATGTGAGGCTCAAGGCTGTAATATGTTGGTACTTCGAGGGGAACGAAACAGCCTCCTGTACTGGACCCAAGTCAAGCTCGGCAAACTCTCCCCTTTCAGCTGCTTCGTCATTTCCCTCGATTTTCATCTCCTGTATGGGTTCTTCAAAAGAGCAGAAATGAAATTTCAATGTAGTTAAAACGGTGTGAAGGTTGGAGTTATTTAATAATGCTTGTAAAATTGTGTGATCCGTTAAATTATCGCATCTGCTTATATCCAGGTATTCCAGGTTTTGTAGGTTCTGCAGCATTACTGACAGATGTCCAGGTTTTAAATTTTTACAACGATGCAGGGTAAGCTGTTCGAGAGCCCGATTGACTGTTAATAAAGATGCGCCGGTAATATCGGTGTCTCACGCGGAAAGGGATTTTAAACATGTCGCTGATGCTAACACGATAGAAAGCCCTGGGTCCACTGGTCCCTCACATTTTCCCAATTTGAGGCAGCTGAGCCTAGATGTTCCAGGCCCCATTTCTCTTAAAGCTGATGGTCGGATGGTTACAGCGGTTAGATCTAGAGTCTCTAATTTATGACAGTTCTTGATTGCAATAGAAATTACTTGTGGTCTTAGGTTCTTGGCCAAGTGCTCTTCCGTGATACTTATTCCTTTTAGGTGACCTCCTACCCGCATCATCAGTCAATAAAATGAATCAGTAGTTATTAATTTTCCCTCCCACGAATTCGGCCGTATAAATATGGTCTGAAGTGTTAAATTGCATAAAGGACTGCCAAACATTCTTTTTCTGTAGTGAAATAATTTTGTTCTGGTTTAGTTAAAATCCTAGACAGGTATGCAATTGGTAGATCTTGACCATCGATTTCCTGACTGAGTACAGCGCCTATAGCATAATCTGATGCATCTGTAGTTAAAGGGAATTGATTATTGAAATTTGGATATTGAAGTATGGGGCTTTTACAAAGTGCTTTTCGTAATTCCAAAAATCCTTTCTTTTGCTCCTTTCCCCAAGTGAAAGTAGAATTTTTCTTTAGCAAATCTGACAACGATTTAGCCCTTTCAGCGAAGTTTTTGATAAAGCGTCTATAATATCCTGCTAAACCTAGAAATTGCCTAATGTTTTTCTGATTTTTCGGGCGAGGAAAATTCTTTACTGCACTAATCTTTTTGGGATCTGGTTTTACACCTTTTTTTTTTGTTTTACTTGGTGGAAATACCCACGGATACCCCCCACCCGCGGGGGCGGGCAGGGGGTTATGTGGGACTCGAACCCACTAAAACCACCAAGGTGATCTACCTCGCGCGCGGAGCTGCGCGCCTGAGGGGAGGGATTTGGACGCGACATCAAACGAGCGATACTTTCGCTACCCTCCCCCCTTGCGCTTCGGTGCAGACCCGCGCTAGGTCCCCTGAACGGGGTCGTCCCTGGGGGAGTATTAAGACCTCCCCCAGCAATGTTCTCCGGGACTGGCGACTCGCGACGGATCACGCGCCCGAGTCGCCCCTTCCGGGGTCGCTGCTGCTAGGGCAGGTGGTGTCCCCCGACACCCCCGCCCCGCGACCCCGCGATCGAACTCCCAACCGGTGCCGCGCAGTGATTGGTAGCGCGGCCGGACCGGGGCACTGTACCCCGGGGGGAGCTCGATCGCTCAGACGGGAGCGGCGGCCGCCGCTCCCCTGGGGGGGGGGGACTTTAACATGGCCCCCCCCCGTTCTCCGTACCTCGCGACGCCGCCGCGGCCCTTCGTGACAACGAGGGCCGCCGCATTTCTCGACTCCTTCCTGATGTCCCCCGGCGCGCGTCCCCCTCCGACACAGAGGGGGCGGCGCACCGGGGGCATAACGACCGCGCCTGTTGCGTGGCGCGGCCCCGTCCCAATCCCCTATGGCGGGGAGTAGCGGGACGGCGCGGCCCGGGGCCTAACACCCGGGGGAGCGGGGCGACTTACGCAACTAAGTGGCCGCACGACCTCCCCCGGCCCCGGGCCATCTTCTTCTCCCGCGCCGCCTCCTCCTTCTCCAGCATTATTGCTTCGGAGAAGGAGGCCATGGCTTCCCAACAGTCCCGATCCCCCGCCATGCGACGCACGACCGTCGCCAGCGAGAAATCGGGACCCAGCTGCAGCTCCAGGACTCGGCGGTCGTCCAGCCACTCCGCACACCTGGCCAGAGTGTGGTCCGCCGAGTCCACGTCGCCCCGGCCGCAGCTGTGGCACTGCGGCGCCTCCTCCCGCCCGATGCGACACAAGAAGTCACCGAAGCAACCGACTCCGGTGAGCATCTGTGTCAGGCGGAAGGTCAGCCTGCCATACCTGCGCCCCACCCATTCACCGAGAATGGGCAGCAGCGCCCCGACGACGCGTCCCTCCCGATGTTCCGGGAGGGAGAGCCAGTCGATCCACCTGGCTCCCATGCGTCGCCGGGCCTGGTCCCGCGCGTCGGGTCCGACCGGCGCCAGGGGGTCCCTCGCTCCGCTGAGATCGTACGAGGCGAAGTATACCTCCGCCTCCATCTCAGCGAGCAGATGGAATGGAGGGGACCCACCCAGCGCCGACAGCTCAGCGTGTGACACCGTGCGGTAAGCCCGCACGGCACGGAGGACCGCGCGGCGATGAACCTTTGCCAAAAGGTCTCGCCCCACGCGACAGCCCTCCAGGTCGCCGGCCCAGACCGGCGCTCCGTAGAGCGCCATGGACCGGACGACCGTCACGTATAGTCGCCGAACTGATTCGTGCGGGCCTCCCAGGTTGGGCATGATGCGCCCGAGGGCGAACACCTGTCGCTCCAACCTGGGGCCCAGGACCCGAAAGTGACGCGCTAATCGCCAGTAGGTATCCAGGGTCAGACCGAGATACTTCATCGATCGGCCGACCCTGATGCAGGCCTCCCCGACTCTGAGAGACGCTCTGAGGGGAATGCCAGTTCCCATCCTGTCCGCGAGCCATACCGCCTCCGTTTTATCGGAGGCGACTCGCAGACCGAGCGCCTCTATCGCGGGGATGACGAGCCGCAGTGCTCTCTCCGCGAGGTCTACTGCTGCCAGCCACCTCGGCCCGGAGGCCACCACCAGCGTGTCGTCGGCGTAGCACACGAACGACACGTCAGGCGATGGCAACTCCACCCGCAGCACCGCGTCGTACGCCAGGTTCCATAGCAGGGGCCCTAAAACGGACCCCTGTGGCACGCCGCGGTGCACGCGAGCCACCCCGTCCCCGTCTCGCCCGACGTAGGAGACCACTCGGCCACGGAGGTAGTCCCAGATCAGGCGGCGAAGGTAGAGCGGGACGCGATGGTATACCAGCGCCCGCTCGATCGCCGCCCAGGAGACGGTGTTGAACGTGTTGGCGATGTCTAGAGACACCGCCACGCTGACACCGCCCCCCTCGACCGCCCGGTCGGACAGCGACCGAACCAGTAGAATAGCATCTACGGTCGATCGCTGCCGCCTAAAACCGAACTGGCGGTCGGACAGATCCGGGAACTCCGCAGCTCCGAGGTGGTCCATGAGGCGGGCAGCTATGATCCTTTCCAGGAGCTTGCCAGCCTCGTCGAGGAGACAGATCGGCCGATAGGCCGAGGGTGACTGCGGGCTTACCAGGCTTTCGCAGCAGCACCAGCCTCGCCTCTTTCCACGCCCGGGCACTCCGTCCGGTCCGGGTGCGGCGTTCTTCGAACGCATTCGAAGCACCGCGGACTCGAGTTCCTCGTCCGAGACCCTCGGGGCATCCGCTATGTCGGTGCCCCATGCGAGCTCCGGATCTCCCGAAGCGTCGACGCCACCCTCCCCCGGAACCGGGGGAGGGGGGAACAGCGCCGACAAAACTTCCAGGAGAAACCGGGGCTCGAGGCCCTCCGTGACAGGGGGCGCCCAAGGTCCGAGTTTTACGGACACGGCCTTGTACGGGCGCCCCCAAGGGTCCCGATTGAGGGTCTCGAGGAACTCCTCGTGCGAACGGGTCTTGGCCCGGGCTATGGCTGCACGGAGCTCTCGGCGCGCCGCGGAAAACGCGGAGCGCAGCTCCTGCAGCTGGTCCTCCGTCACCCGCCGTCGGTCCTGACGGCGGGCATTGGTGTACCGGCGCTGAGCACGGACGCTCGCCGCGCGGAGATCAGCGATCTCCTCGCACCACCAGTACACCGACCTCCGACCCCCACCCGGCGGCCCGACTCGCGGCATCGTGGCGTCGCAGACTCGCTGCAACGCCCGCCGGAGCCATAGGGCGCCGTCAGAGGGGTCGTCGAGGACGTCGCCCGGCAGGGAAGGCCAGGCGACGACGGAGGACGCCATCTGGGCCGCGCTAGCGTCTAGCTTTTTGAGCGCCCAGCGCGGCGGCTGTCTACCGGCACGAGCGGGAGGAAGCGTGGCGGCGGAAGTGGCCAGCATGACGTACATGTGATCCGAACCAGTCTCTGACTCCTCCGCCACCCAGCAGTCCGACGTCAACGCCGCGGCCGCGGGGTTAACTCAGACGAGGTCGATGATCGACTCGCCCCGCGACCCGCGAAACGTCGTGGCCGCGTAGGGGTTCTTAAGGACGAACCCCATCGCTTCCGCCCACTCGAGGAGCAATTCGCCCCGGCAGTCCGTTCTGGGGGAGCCCCACTCGCGAGCGTGGGCATTGAAGTCCCCCAGAAGGACCACCGGCCGAGCTAATTGGGAGGCTAGAAACGCCCCCACCTCGCTCAGCCGGTCCTCGAACTCCGGGAGGCTCAGGCTCGGTGCCAGGTAGCAGCCGACCACGAGGAAGTTTCCCCATCTCGCGCCCATCCAGCCCCGTCCGTGCTGGGCGACCACGCACGACGGGGCTCCTCTTCCCACTTCCCACGTCATCGCCACCTGCCGATCCGGGTTGGTGGACCGAGAACATCGGTCCGCCAGCGGATACGGCTCGGCGATGACGGCCAGCCCAACCCCCATCTCCACGCGAGCCTGCTCAAGCAGGTCGTGCGCTCGCATGGAGTGGCACGCGTTCATGAGGAGTATCGGGGGGCCTCGAGACATTAGCAAGTCTCAAGGTCGGCCCCCCCGACACCTCCTCTGGCTGGACCGCGCCCCCGTTGGCAATCGGGGGCGCTGGACGCTTCTCCTCGTCGTCCGGGAAGTGGGCTTCACCTCCGAACGAGGCCGCGACCGAGCGCGCTAACTCCAGCGCCTCGGCCGCGTCCTCTTCCCTCGTCGTCGCGCTCGCCGTCGGAGGGACCACCTTGGCCTTTAAAAAGGCCTCCCGACCGGCGGCGGACACGCCGGGGGGAGCCCTGGGCTGCTCCCCCCTTTTCCCTTCTTCTTCCGTCCCCCACCTATCACGGGGGACCCCCCGCGAGCCGGGGAAGAGAGGCCGCTGGTCGGAGTGTCCGACTCCTCGCGGTCCTTCCTCTTCCCGGCGCCCGCACCGGCCACGGATGCCGAGGCCAGCGGCGCGGTCTCCATAGCCTCCGACGGGGACGCCGGGGGCGGAGACACGGAGGGCGCGGGGATCGCGGGCTGACACCCGCAGTAGGGGACGGGACCGCCCCGGCGGATGACGATGCCGGGGTTGGTTTCGCGGCGCTGCGGCCCCGGGCCGCAGCGCGGATCACAGGAGGGGGCCGACAAGCCGGTCCCCCCATTCTGTGCCCGCTGGGCAGGTCCGCCGCCGCGCAGAGCGGGCCGACGCGGGGTGGTGGGGGGGGCCTCGCAGAAGCGCGCCGCGTGTCCTTCTCCACCGCACCGGTAGCACGCGCCGCTCCTGTCCGTGGGGCTGCTGCACTTGGCCCTGACGTGGCCGAGCTCTAGGCAGCGGAAGCACTGTAGCCTCCGCTGCGCGAGCGGCACCACGCGGGCCATCAGGGAGTCCACCACAACGGTGGACGCCCTTAACAGTTTGGCAGCAGCTGCCACGGGCGCGCGGACCCAGAGGGAGAAGAGTCCGGCGGTGTCCGGTCGCCTAGCGCCGACCGTGACGTCCTCCGCCGAACAGGCCCCCTGGGCCGCGACAGCCCCCCGAACCGTCTCTACGGTCGCGAGCTCGGTGACCCCGCACACCCGGAACTCGGCCAGTTTTTGGGGGCACTGCACCTTGATGCCGGTGCCCCCCAGCTGCTCCGCCAGCCTCGATTTGAGGGCGGCAGCCTTGGCCGAGCCCTGCGATCCTGGAATCTCCAGGATCAACCCCCCGGTCACGGCGCGCCTCGGCCGCATCGCTGCGATGCCGAGGTCGGCGACGTTGATCGCCGCCATCGCGCCCGCAACCCGCGCGGAAAAAGTATCCTCCCCTCCCACGGGGGCGGTGATCGTCACCGCCGCCGTCCTGGGAGCGCGCGGGATTGCAACCGGGGGAGACCCGGGTGCGCGAGTCTGTTGGGGGGCCGCCGTCTTCGGTCGAGCCCCCGCACCGGCACCGCTAGCGGCCGCTCCGGCCGCTTTCTGCGCGGCCCTCTTAGCCTTGCGGCCCACCACCTGCGCCCAGGTGCCCTCCGCGGCGACGCTCGGGCCGGGGGCCGAGGCCGGGGGCCGAGGCCGGGGTAAGCGACGCTACAGGCGTCGCGGGGGCAGCCGCCCTTGCCTTCCCGGCCTTCTTAGCGGCCCCCTTGCCCTGTTGCTTCCCCTGCGGGGGGGGGGGGTGAGCTGGGGCGGAGAACCCGCCCCACCCTTCGCAGCCGCCGGCCGAACACCTCCCCCGCGAGCGCCCGTCTTCGCCCGGACATCCGGCAACGAAGCCGGGGGCAGCGAGGGACCGGTCCCCTTCTTCCCCTTCGAGGTCGAGTGGGGGGGGGGGGCTGTAAGCGGGGAGTAACCCCTCGCCCGCCCGGGGGCGCACTTGCAGGGCCGCTGGTAGTCGCGCCAGCGCCCGCGACCCGTGCAGCCCCACTCGGCTTGCCCCCCTTACGAGACGGGGCGGAGACCCCGCTCCCGGTGGAGGCGCCCCCGGCGATCTCGGCCCATTGGAGGGCCAGGGCCGTCGGCTGAGCGGCCGGCCCGGACGTCGGACCGACCATTACTCGGCCCAGGGCCAGGAGGCGCGCGTCGACGCGCCTCTCCAGACCCTCCATCCGCCGCAGTACCGCGTCCCACGGCTGCTCGGCAGGAGCACTTTCTCCGCCGCTATCGGACGCGGGGTCCGGCGTCGGGGTCAGGGGCAGGGGGGAACGATCCCTCCTCCTCTTCTTCTCCCCCCGCGTTGCCGCGGGAGCGCCGCTCTCCGTCGGCTCGCGCGGCAGAGGGCCAGGCCTCGCCGCCGACGAGGGACCCGGGGGAGCCTCCGGCACGACACCGTCGTCCGTCCAGGGGGGCACGCAGGTCGGGAGGAGCTCGGCGCGGGTGGGCAGCGGGACGGGTGGAAGGGCATAGCCTCCGCCTCCGTCACGTCCACGCCCTTGGCCCTCACCCGCGTTTCCAGGCGGGTGTATTTCCCCCGCAGGAACTCGAGCTCCCGCTCCCTGACGTGGAGAAACTCTCCCAGGGTGTGCGCCTGCTCCGTCAGGGCCCGCACCTGCGCCGCCAGGCTGTGGGACTTTTTCTCCCACTGCCCCTGGCGGAAGACTACCTCCCTGGCCGGCCTATCGGGGTTCTCGCCCCTCTCGGCCCTGCCGGTGAGCTCGGCCGCCACCGCCGACGCGCGCCTTATGGCGACGCGGATCGCGCGCTTGTCCGTGGTCCTCATGTTGCCAGTGGCACCCACAACCGCGGCGACCGCGTCGAACTCGCGCTGGGCTTGTCCGGCGAGGCCCCCCACCGACATCGTCCCGGCCCAGTCCCTGAGGTTCGAGCGCGTTGGCAGGGCCTTCATGCCCGGGCCGAGCCTCCGCGGGTCCGTCCAGACCCCCGGCTTACATACGCGCTTGCCCGGCACAAAGCCGGGCCTCCCACCCCCGTCGGTGAGGCCATCCGACGATGACGATGGCAAGGGGGTGTAACGCGGTTACTGGGTAGGCGTGGAGTCCGAGTAATTAGTGTCTAAATCAGTCTAATCGGAAGGATGTTATACGCGTTACAGTACAAATTATTATTTGAGAATTTAAAGAATTCTGTTTTGGTATCGGGAATCCAAGATCTAGTCCTATACAGGCCCCGCACTGAGTTATTGAGAGGTTTGTGTTAGTTCGTTATTAAATAACTTCTGCTCAAGAGTAAGGTTCAAATGTGAATAATTATGTTTTATTCTTTTTCTTTTCTTGGCGTTAAGAAGACTAAACAGCCAAGGGAAATCCCAAAATATTGGCTAAAGCCAATATTGACTCTCCGTTACCTCTGCATTCGCCAGTTGGCAATATAACATGAATAATATTTCTTTTACATGAGTTTACGCTCGCCAATCGTTATTTCAATTACAATATTTTTATGAAAAGAAATGCGCACTCACCCGCTATATCGTTTAAAGTTTTTTTTTACAACGTTTGAAATTCCTTGGTTTATGCTTTATAAAAACACCTGTTCTATGCCTGAGAACAAGAAAATCACACTCACACTCACAATACTTGCGATAACAATTTAAAAGTGATAATAAAATAGCTCAAAGCACAAAAGGGGATGAGATCTAACAGAAGGTTGATCCCAACGCAATACAGGATATTAAACAAGGTTATTAAGCGAATGTAAAACGCAGATATATAAAATTGAAATGCAAGGGAGTTAAAACACTATTTAACGTGGAGAGATGAGTCCATTCACTAAAATTTATGAATCTCTGGCTCGAAACGGAATTTAATGTAAAGAAAAGGAAATTACTATCCACGGACACTCGTCACGCTCTCCGCGACTGTACGACAAAGAGTGACTTCAGCTTCGCGCCCCCGAGAGCGTCCGGTCGCGAGGCCCGCTCAGAAAAGCTGACGCTGCAGTCCCAATCATGCCCCCGTAACCGTCGCATGATTTCATTAGATGTTCTCACTCTCATTCTTCCATACTTTTCGCCTATGCGCTACCGGTGTAGAACAGGGTGACTCTCATCCTCACGCTTCTCACACTCAGATCACTCCTTTTCCTCGATGCGACGATTCGACGGTCGGAGATGCGCTCGATTAGGTTAAACCAGAATGCTAGATGCATTGTCAAGACACACCCCCGCCGCTTACATTTAATCAGTGTCGCGAGGTATGAGAACCACTGCTCATTTTGACCGAACTACTGAGAACTACGCTGATGCCTCAGCACAGTCCCACGTTCAGGGTACAGCGCAGCGACCAAACGTCGCGGCGACGACGACGTTCCTAGTACCGAGTATCCATTTTCATAGATAAAATACAGTAAGCAGAAGTGCGCTCGATTAGGGATTTCCCAGAACGCTAAGCGTTGTCGAAGCACTCTGCCCACTGACAAAGGAAAAACACAACTAATCAATGATTTTAAAAATTTTGAAGTTTCGGGACGTAACACCCCTCCTTCCTTAGAAACGTCGTCGTCCCGACGACGCGACAGCGACGGGGCACCGTTGAACCAACCACAGAGACGGCACGCCGGAGAAACAACCCCATAATGTGTAACAAGGTTTTACCAGAGTGCAGAATGCGCACTGTCACACATCAGGGATCGCTCACCAGAAAATACCCACGCGGGGTGATCCTATCATAGGTTATTGTCAAAAAGATGTTTTTCCGGTCCCTTTTCACGTGGTACGCTTGAGTTTCGCCGAGGTACATGTGCAATTTTTGACCTCTAATAGGGATAGTAGTCCCCGCTGATATCACGGTAGCCCGAGTTATCCGGTTACACCCCTCGATGTTGATCAACTCAACATCAACTGCGTTTTCCAGAAAGCCACGAATGTCCAGATCTGTGATCCCCAAATTGTCTCGAGCGTCCAATCGTTTTAGATTGTCTAAACGGGCCAGAAATGTGGCTTCAACATCGCCGTACATGCAGTTCATGATAAGCTCCTGGCATTGCGTAAGCTCCCCAAGAGGTGCAAGCTCTGCGCCTCTTATAGACATGCAAGAGCTCACATTTAGTCGTTTTAATGACTTCATGTGTGCTCCCATGGCCTGGACGACATTACCGTCAACCCATCTACAGAGGGCTACGCTTAGCGAGGTGATGTTTTTGTAGTGAGTAATAAAATTCACAGCGGTGACGGTCAGTTCTGGTGATAAAAATATCATCTCGAACTCCTCCGTCTCACCGATGAGTGGAGATTGATCAAAATTGACGGTACCGAACGTCAGACACTCAAGAGTTTCGGCCACGTTTGTGTTTTCTGTTAACGCTTTAAGTACACCGGGGGACCTGAGCCCGGGACACCGTGATATCAGCAATTGGCATAAACCCGAACACAACGCTAGTGCCGATGAGATGCAAGCATCTCTGAGGTTTTGACAATTCTCGATTTTCAGCGTTTCCAATTTAAAACCCTTCTCTATAGATCTCCCCGTGAATGCATTATTCTGAATCGACAAACTTTGCAATCCGCTCGTTACCTCCGATAAGTATTGGTCAACGGGCCCCTCGCATCTTCCCAACGACAGTGACCTCAGCGTCAGCTTTCCCTTTAAAGCCCGCAGCGCTAATGGGCGAATCGTGACGCTTCTCAAATCTAAAGTGCTGAGATTTACGCAGCCCTCACAAGCTATTGCTAGTACTTGCGGTTTCAGTGAGTTAGACAAGGAACGGTCGTCAAGACTAACGTGCGATACATATCGCCCGCAACGCTGAAGCATCCAATAAAACGCCTCCGTGGAAATGGGCTTGTGACCCCATTCGTTGTCCCACCTCCAGTCCTCCAAGTTGACGGTCGTCGTTCCCCGGTGAGACGCCAAGCTCGCTCTTCTCCACAGCCGCGAGACCCGCTCCATCCTGGCTCGGTCTGGGTACGGAAGCAGTGCCGCAATCATCGCCACGCACTCCTCCGGTAGTACGGATGCGCCCCAAGGCTTGATGATTAAGCCTCCGAATGGATCCGGACCCGGTGGATCAGCCGGCGCTGTGCTGAGAGGAATTAGCACCGCCTCATGCCAGGAGTCCGCAAGAGATATTTTTAGCTTGCGCTTATGGCACAGGATTGGTTGTGCCGCTGCTGCCTCCACCACCAGGTCAGCCTGCTCCGGGGTAGCAAAGGTGACGAATGCTACGTTTCCTGTACTCTTCCTCCGGACCACCGCATGAATCGGGCCGAACGGCTCGAACACCTTCAGCAAGTGTTCCTTCTTTGTGTAGGGAGCCAATCGAGACACAAATACCCTGCGAGAGTTATGTCCTGTAGCCATGATAAACCTGAAGGTAATACAGTACGTATAAGCATCGTAAGAGAAAACATTATGGTATGACACACAGTATAAATCTGGTCAGTTAGCCAGTAATCATTGCGGAGGTAATGGAGGTCTGTTCATTTGTAATGATTCTAAAGGGTGCTCGTTGCCCTCACGAGTAGCTTCTGGCGGAGAATATTTCTGTTTTACGAAAAATTTCCGAAGCCTCATGATAAAGTTGTAAATAAGAGTTCGTGAGAGATAGAGTACGAGCAATAGAGCTACAGTAATTTGAGCGAGGTATGATCCATATGTCAATCGCAGATGATGTTCCCTCTCACGCCTTTGGTGTCCGATGATCTCCAGTTTTTCCTCCACTTCCCGGAGTGAATTGTCCGTGTCGAATTTCCACGGCATTGGTCCCGGGTGTTCCTTGGTGACTTCATGGGTTTCCGTATATTCTTCCAGAGATGGTACCAATTCCGTGATATTTAAACGTAGATCTGGCTGATAATAATAATAGTGTTTATCTTGAACGATCTTTACTCCCGTTAACGTAGTTGTCTGTGTTCTCGCGGTGCAGTCGGGATGTAATTCTAGTATTCCACTGTGCTCTATTGTAACAATTTGGCGTTTTCTTCCATTGCAAATTATTTGGAGAGATTCAGTTTGATCCAAAGAATATAACCAAGCGCCTGATACTTTAAGTTTTTCCCAGTATTGCTCGTGAGATGACTTCATCCGAATATTACAGTTTTGAAAAGTGTCTTCCTGACTTCCAGTCCCCAACAGCAGCCGAAGTTCGCAGGATTTTGAATTTTGTACTTCATATAAAGGTGTTTCTGGTTGACACAACAAGCGCCCATGCAGTTTCAGACAAGAACTTAAAAAGCTATCGTCAACGATGAAATATGTTCGGAGGTCCGTGCTCAACCCTATATTCTTTGCTCGTGGCACAAGGTACGCGGATGCGGTAACATTTGAATTTATAATTTGTTTAGAAGGCCAAGAGTACGCATGGTAAAGCTCGAATTTAATTCGGTCTATTAATGGTATGTGTATTGTGACTATTATTTTCCCGTTATAATATCCCAAGTCTACTGTAGTTAGTTTTGACAATTCTTCGATCCTACGGATGTACATAGGAAGTTCGTAGCCCGTAACAGATTCTCGTATCTCCTGTAAGACGACTCCCAGTCTGGGTCCACTAAGCAAGGAAGGGTGCAATTCACCTTGACGAGCTGCCACTATGGCTGTCATAATCGTTTGAATTCCCTTGATATAATGATTAAGGGAGATTTCCACTGAATTTGAATATTGAATTAAGGCCAAAGAATAATTTAATGTTTTGAATGCTCCTTGTGCTTCAATTAATTTGTTTATTTCGAGCCTGTTACTATCAATTTTGCTCGCTAATTGTTCCATTATCTCATGGGTATGATGTAGGTCGCTCATGACTATGTGAGTTTGATTTTTAACAATTTGAGTTATAACACGTTGATAATCATATAATCTATCAATTTCCCTGTCAAAATACTCAGCATCCTCCATGTTCAGTGTACCAAACAAGGAACGACTTAAAGAACCCACGAACCCAAGCGGTACGCTTCGGCGAGTTATCGTTTTCGGAGGTTTCGCAATATTCGAAGGCGGCGTGATGATTTCTGAGATTAATTGTTCTGCTTCCTTGTGCAGATGCATGACCTCGGTCACTCTACCCTTCAAGTACCCTATTCTTAATAGCGAGGTACAGTCTGTTTTAACTACAAGTGATATCCAATTTTGATAGACAGTTTCCAACGTTTCGTTCTCATGTTCCCAATTTTTGCTAATTTTTTGGATGTCGATGAATAACGCTACACGCCAATCCGCTCTCGCGAATTCTACGCCGCTTCCCCTTTCGTAGTACAGTCCCGGATTAGCAGGCATCCGTGTGATACGGTAGTCTTGCAAGTTATCAGGCTCTTCCATAGGTTTACTCATGGTCACTAGACATGCCCAGGTAACTACCAAATTTAATCGATTCAGCCGTGAGTTGCCCATTCTTTTTCTTTAAACCAATATTAATTTATCCGGGTGCTTCGTAAATAGTTTTCCCTTGTCGTCCTCCAATACAATGCCTCTTCCCTCCAAGGCTCCAACAATCCTGTATGGACCATGGTAGCGTTCACCAAATTTTCCTCTTTTTGGTTCGACCAGGACACGTGCCATGTCCCCCACCTTTCCCTTAAACGGTCGTGCCGATTTATCATAATATAATTTAGACTTTTCCTTAGCTTTGATCAAATTATTTCCAGCTAATGTTTGCATTTCAGAAAGGCGTATTATTAGGTCTTGCAGGTATGAATTATATACGGGGAAATTTTCATTTTCGTCTTGAAAAGAATTTGGACAACGAGCTATTTTACCAAATACTAGCTCGTATGGTGTAAAATTAGTGGCTTCATGAACCGAGGTATTGTATGAAAACATTGCAAAAGGTACCAAACGATCCCAATCGTCGTAGTCTTTAATATAATGACTGATATATTCTGTTAATACTATATGACTTCGTTCTAAAGCTCCATTTGTTTGAGGTCTATATCCCGATGTACTAACATGATGAATTTTGAAAATCGTTGCCAGCTGTTGCATTAATTTATTTATGAAACTAGTACCCCTATCGGTTAAAATCACTCGAGGCGCCCCATATTGCAATATTAAATTTGTTGTTAATGCATGTGCTACCGTTTCCGCCCTAATATCAGGAATAGGAACAGCGATGCAGTATTTGGTTAAATTGTCCTGCATCGTGAGGATATGACGGTTTCCCGATGATGAGGTCGGAAGAGGTCCTACAGTGTCCAGAGCTATCTTATCGAAAGGCTCAATCGAAGTGTCAGTGATTAACATGGGTTCTCGAGTTTTTGCTCTTACTAACTTTTTACTCTTACAACTATTACAAGTGCGGATAAAATTTTGGACGTCATTTCGTAATCCTGGCCAGTAAAACTTTTCCCTAATTCTAAGATAGGTTTTCGTTACTCCCTTATGTCCGCCAATTAACCCTTCGTGAAATTCTGAAATGATATTCTGTCGTATGGATTCCGGAGGGACTCGAATATTCCCAGAACAAATAATTACTTTTAATCCACTGTCTTCGAAAATGTGCGTTAGTAAAGATGCTAACGTACTGTGAGGAAGTTCATCTAAAAAATCACCTGATTGTGAAATTCTAAAAGACTGCACATTGGATTTGATTAGTATATTCTTTAGATTCTGTAAGCCTGATGTTAAGTTTCCTACACAAATTTTATCTCCATGAAATTGTTTTATCACTATGCTAAAGACCTTGTGTTTTCCTCGTTCCGTAATTAATACTTGCCCTACTTTTGGCTTTGCTAGTTTCATATTATTTACATTGATGATATCTAAATCAGATAACAATTTACTAATTGGCGTTACTAATTCGCAATCCGAGGACATAAAATGAACATAATGAGAACGAGAGTACGTTAAATTTTCCCTTGTCATGGATACAGTTTCGCTATCCTCGGGAGGTAATTCAGAAAAATCTATTGGTTTGGCGGTTTCTAAATCCGGTGGTATATCTTCAGTTATCGTTATACCAGTTGAACGAGAATTTTGTGAATTTTGGGGTATGATTCGTCGTGGAATGGGTATATTCGATTTTAAAGGAGTTTTTCCTCCTTCCTTAGAAGATCGTTTACTTAAACGGTCCGGAAAAGGCGTAGAAAGTGCCAATGGTCTGGTTGTTGAGACAGGTGAAGGTATGGTAGATTGATAGGTAGGTTTGACGATTGCTGAGCTATTCAAGGGAGGGGTTATATTCAATTCTGTATCTTCCGGGATAACTTTAAGTGAAGGTGCTTGTAACGCGAATTTGCTATTAGAAATAGTACCTCTCGAATTTCGTATCAAATCTTCGACATTCCGACTTCGGACAACCTCCTCCTCCCCCTCATCATCGGAAGAGTCAGGCTCATCCGAAACTGCTTCTACAGGTTCTGAAACTATGTCTTCTCGAAACTCTATTGGTTCTTCTTCATCGTCCACGTGAATGATACCTCTTTCTCGCATAGATTGATCAAACCTTCTGAAGGATTCTTGAAGGTCCTTTAACTCGATAGAGTAATCTGGTGTTTTATCAGGATCGTCTGCTATAATGTCCTGTACTTCTGCTGGATTAACAACGACGGCGGTTTCCTCCTCTGGAACACTAGGATTTTCCAGTATCCGTGTTTCAGGATAGTATTCCAGATTAGGAAAAACACTCTTTCGCTGTCTGAGAATCGGAGGATCATCATGAGACGATTCCTTGTCTAATGACGTAGAAGGTTCAATTATTGCTACGCTAGGAGGTTCGGATAATTTTGAAGGTCTTGCTATTGATTGTTTAGAAAGCTGTGGTAGTTTGGAACGGGTTCTAGTGGCAATAGCACTCTGATCAAGTATTGTTGGTTGTTTTACCCTTGTTCTTGAACCCAATGTTTTTCCCGGTTTTGGAATTTTTGATTGACTCACGGGTTTTGACTGAGACACTGAAGGTGTCGGCGAGTCGCTAGTCTTTTCACTTTCTTTGAGTGGAAACAATTGCTTCTTTTCTACTTTTGTGCCCTCATCTGAATCATCGGAAGATTCTATCAAAGTTTCATCAACCGGATTTCGCGATAATGCGTCTGCATTTGTATTTAATTTACCAGACTTGTGAACGAACTCGTATTCATAATCTCGCAATTTCAATCTCCATCTTACTAATCTCTGGCCGGGATCATTAATAGAATTTATCCATCTCAAAGGCTCATGATCACTAACTAACGTGAATTTACGTCCATAAAGGTAAGGTCGGAAATGTAGCACTGCATATAATATCGCTAAACATTCTTTCTCGGTAGTAGAATAATTTTGTTCGGGTTTTATTAACATTCTGGATAAGTATGCTATAGGTAAATCATGACCATCTTTCTCCTGGCTCAGGACTGCACCAATTGCATAATCAGATGCATCTGTTGTTAGAGTAAATGGCCTTTTAAAATCAGGATATTGCAGTATTGGTCGAGTGCATAACGCTTTTCGTAATTTCTTGAAACTATCTTTTTGTTCTTTACCCCAGACAAATTTAGCATTTTTTTTTAATAGTTCGGATAATGGTTTTGCTATAGCCGAAAAATCCTTTATGAAACGTCTATAATAACCCGCAAGACCCAAGAATTGCCTAATATTTTTAGGATTTTGAGGACGAGGAAAATTCTTCACGGCCCTGATCTTGTTGGGGTCGGGTTTGACTCCGTCTTGCCCGATGATATGACCTAAATAAGCTACTTCTGTTCTCAAAAATTCGCATTTACTGGGTTGAAGAGACAACTTTGCATCCGCCAATCTATTGAATAAACGTCGAATTTTCTTTCCGTGGTCTTCTAAATTTTTAGTGTAAACTACGATATCATCTAGGTATACGAAAATTTCTGTTCCTTGCAATCCACGCAACACCTGGTCCATTAATCTTTGAAACGTTGCCGGAGCGTTCTTAAGACCTTCCGGCATGCGTTTATACTGATAATGACCGTTTGGCGTCGAGAAAGCCGTCTTCAAACTATCTGCCGGATCCATTTCAATTTGTTGAAATCCACTTGCTAGGTCAAATATTGAAAAATAACGCGCCTCTCCTAATTGGTCTAATATGTCCGTAATGTTCGGTAATGGATAAGCATCTCCAATCGTTTTTTCGTTCAATTTACGGAAATCTATTACTATTCGCCACCGTAGGTTGCCATCTGGATCGGGTTTCTTTGGCACGATCAAAAGTGGAGAGTTAAATGGAGAACTCGAAAATTCTATTATTCCTTTACTTAATTTGGCCGAAATTTGTTTAGCTATTTCTTCTTTATGTACCGGGGGAAATCTATACTGTCGCGTGTCTATTGGAACATCATCGACAGTAGGAATTTTATGTTTTATATTCGGTGTAGCTTGCAAGTTATCACCGGGCAAATGAAATACTTCAGGAAATTCCTCAACAAGATCAATCACGTGACTTACCTCCTCATCATTCAAATGAGACAGACGTAATCTTTTTATTATTTCATCTACTCGGTTCGTTATAATTTCTGAGAATTCTGAATCCGAATCAAAATTTTCTTCCTCTGGCAAGCTATAGTGCTCAAATGGAATTAATTCCTGTGGTGGAATTTCGATATCAACATCCTCTGTCAATGTGTTAATTGCTAGGACATGGCACTTGCCCTGATCATTTATTGATACAACGGCTTCGCCGATATAGACTCCGTTTATTGTATTGATCTTTGGTAAATATCCCTCCTTCAAATCGCTATTTATGACATCGATGGCAATTGGCTGTCTGCCTCGTGCACTAATTCGTAAAATGCGAGGTTTATAATTCAATCGTTTTTTTGTTAAAGGTTCCTCCCCCACAAAACGTATAGGTCTAATTGGATCTGACTGAGTAACCAATGTGTTATGAGCAAATGATATCTCCGCTTGTTCTTGTCTTAAAAATTCCTTTCCTAATATACCGTCAGCTCGTATGGGAAAACAAGATTTTACAACGTGAAATCTAATCGGTTCTGATTGCAACGTGATGAAAGTGGTTCCTAATGTTTCTGATGTTCCAGGCGTAATTCCTGAAAGAGTTGCCGATTCGTCAAGTGCCACGATTGCATCATCTAATAGTGCGTCTAATTTAATTACATTAATATCTGCCCCTGTATCTACTAAAAAATGTGCGTGCCCGGATCGCAATTTGTCTCCGGACATCTTAACCACCGGGGATTCAGTATTTACGGTTAACATTACTGAGCTCGCTTTAGATTTCTCGCGGTTGTATGACGCTCTGTTGACGCAGGACTCATCGCCGCGTCCTCGCGACGAGTCGTCTGTGAGTTTAAATTATTGCTGTCGGTAGTCGAATTAATTTTACTTGGATGTGGCGAAGGTGGTCTACTCGAATATGGCGAATTTGGTCGACTCGATGCGTTTGGAGGTCTATTATTCAAATCATGATGGTATACTGGATAAGGTGGATAATATGGAGGAAATGGTGCCATTTGAGGATAAAAATAAGGTGGATAAAACGGATAGGTTGGATGCCCTTGATGTTCGTATCGTTGGCGATCCGAGTATCGAGGATAATTCGTGTATTCCGATTGAGTAGGTTTAGGTGATTTCAATTTAACATCCTGTGCATCAACTGGTTTCGGGGATGGCGATCGCGAATGATTCCCTTCGCGTCTGGTTATTGAATAATTTTGGTAATGTCTCGATGTGCCATAATTATTGGAATTCGAATAGGATGGAGAAACTGGTCTTAAATTTGATGAATAATTATTTTCCGCGAACGTTACCCGCGAAGTTTCACCGGACGGTAGTATTCCTGATCTGATTTTAATTTCCGCCCGACGCGCAAATTTTAAAGCTTCTTCAAGATTTTTGGGATCACGTGCGTCTACCGCTCGTGTGATTTCATCAGGCAACCCTCGAATGAATGCTTCCAGAGCTACTTCTTTAATTGGTTCTAACATTTGTCCCGCATTTTCGGGGTATTTATCTTCTAAAACGGTTTTAGCACCATTAAACAGAATATTTAATCGGTCATGGAAGTCGTTAACAGTTTCCCCGCGATTCATCCTAATATTTTCGATTTCATGATGATAATCAGGGTACGTTTTATCTGATCCGAATCTGGTTTTTAAATGTTTTATCAATTCGTCCAAATTATTGAACGTCTTGCCCCAAGTGCTATCTCTAGCTGTCTTTTGCAATTTACCTAACATTGCCTTTAAAAACGATGATTCTAACGCGGGAGGAACAAAGACTGCTCCATTTCTGATATCTTGTAAAAAGTTTTTCAAAGGTATGTTTTTACCATCGTAAAACGGAATGTTTAAAGTACTGTGCTGAAGTGTGAAGCACTCCGCCATCGATGTCATCATAGCGTTTGAAACATTTAGATCAGTATTATTTCCAGAAACATTCGCGTTCGTGCCCGAAGCACTAGTTCGTCCTGTTTCCGGCATTTTTAGTACAAAGTTTACAAACACAAGATCACACACAAATAAACAGTATTAATTTCGAAATATAGTCCGGAACGCCACCAAGATGTCCGACACTTGAACGTCACACTTGAGCTTTTTAAGAATTTTATATAAAACAAAATAAGGTAAATTTTACCGCTTCGTGAGATGAACAATCACTCAATGCACGATCGTGATCCCACCGCTGCCACCAGTTCTGTAACGCGGTTACTGGGTAGGCGTGGAGTCCGAGTAATTAGTGTCTAAATCAGTCTAATCGGAAGGATGTTATACGCGTTACAGTACAAATTATTATTTGAGAATTTAAAGAATTCTGTTTTGGTATCGGGAATCCAAGATCTAGTCCTATACAGGCCCCGCACTGAGTTATTGAGAGGTTTGTGTTAGTTCGTTATTAAATAACTTCTGCTCAAGAGTAAGGTTCAAATGTGAATAATTATGTTTTATTCTTTTTCTTTTCTTGGCGTTAAGAAGACTAAAGAGCCAAGGGAAATCCCAAAATATTGGCTAAAACCAATATTGACTCTCCGTTACCTCTGCATTCGCCAGTTGGCAATATAACATGAATAATATTTCTTTTACATGAGTTTACGCTCGCCAATCGTTATTTCAATTACAATATTTTTATGAAAAGAAATGCGCACTCACCCGCTATATCGTTTAAAGTTTTTTTTTACAACGTTTGAAATTCCTTGGTTTATGCTTTATAAAAACACCTGTTCTATGCCTGAGAACAAGAAAATCACACTCACACTCACAATACTTGCGATAACAATTTAAAAGTGATACTAAAATAGCTCAAAGCACAAAAGGGGATGAGATCTAACTGAAGGTTGATCCCAACGCAATACAGGATATTAAACAAGGTTATTAAGCGAATGTAAAACGCAGATATATAAAATTGAAATGCAAGGGAGTTAAAACACTATTTAACGTGGAGAGATGAGTCCATTCACTAAAATTTATGAATCTCTGGCTCGAAACGGAATTTAATGTAAAGAAAAGGAAATTACTATCCACGGACACTCGTCACGCTCTCCGCGACTGTACGACAAAGAATGACTTCAGCTTCGCGCCCCCGAGAGCGTCCGGCCGCGAGGCCCGCTCAGAAAAGCTGACGCTGCAGTCCCAATCATGCCCCCATAACCGTCGCATGATTTCATTAGATGTTCTCACTCTCATTCTTCCATACTTTTCGCCTATGCGCTACCGGTGTAGAACAGGGTGACTCTCATCCTCACGCTTCTCACACTCAGATCACTCCTTTTCCTCGATGCGACGATTCGACGGTCGGAGATGCGCTCGATTAGGTTAAACCAGAATGCTAGATGCATTGTCAAGACACACCCCCGCCGCTTACATTTAATCAGTGTCGCGAGGTATGAGAACCACTGCTCATTTTGACCGAACTACTGAGAACTACGCTGATGCCTCAGCACAGTCCCACGTTCAGGATACAGCGCAGCGACCAAACGTCGTGGCGACGACGACGTTCCTAGTACCGAGTATCCGTTTTCATAGATAAAATACAGTAAGCAGAAGTGCGCTCGATTAGGGATTTCCCAGAACGCTAAGCGTTGTCGAAGCACTCTGCCCACTGACAAAGGAAAAACACAACTAATCAATGATTTTAAAAATTTTGAAGTTTCGGGACGTAACAGGGGCGTCGACGGGGCACTCCCCCGTCGGTCCCTCCTCCTTGGTCTCCGACGCGACCGGGGGAACAACCCCCCTCCTGCCACCGCGCCGGGCTGGGCCCGGGACGGGTTCGCTGTCGACGTCCATGGACGCCGACCCCGCCCCACGAGCGCCCGCGCTTGTCCCGGGTCTCCTCTCCTCCCTCTCCTCGTCCAAGGAGATAACGACTGGCCCGTCGCATCTCTCGAGGACTACGCGGGGGAGCCACCCCGCAGCCTCGACGTCCAGCTCCAGCGTCGTCGACCGGGCGGACCCTGCCGGCGGCGCGCATCGCGGGGAGGCCGCGATCGAAACGGCGCCCGGGTCCAGCCGACCCATAAGCGCCGCGACCTCCTCCCGCAGGCCGAGGAGCTGGGAAGCCTCCTCCGCCGTCGTGGTCTCCACGCTCCTCACGTACGGTGCACCTCTGGTGATACGTGGCACCGTACGCCGAACGCTCCCGACTCTTGGGGCAGAGGCTTTAGCCTCGCTCGGGATGGGGATGTCCTCCCATTCCCCTTCCGGGTCCTGCGTCGGGATAGAGTGATCTCCCGACGCGCACCCCGGTGCAACGGTGCTCGGGCCACTAGCCCGACCGTCCCCGGTGGTGTCTCCGGCGCACTGGACGCGCCCGGGTGCAGGGACGTTAGACGCCCCCTCTCCCGTGGGCAGGTCATTCGCATGACCTGTCCCCTCCCCTCCCTCCCCGAGGCCAGCAACCCGCGAAACCGCGATCGAAGACTGGTCCTCGTTTGAGGCCGGTGACCCGCACGAAGCGATCGTACACCGGTCCTCGTTGGACGGCGACATTACCCGGTCGCCGGTCGGGGGCGTTGTTGACCGGTCGCCAGCCGGTGGTGTATATGCTACACCGTGTTTGAACGACTCCATAAGTGTCCCACGAGAAACCACTTTAGGGGAGTCGCGCAGCGGTAGAGGTGGCCTGCCATTGCGAAGTCTATACCCGGGCCCCTAAGGGCGCGGGCTACGTCAGGGGGCGACATTTCCCCAGCCGGATCACGGTTAGGCGGAGCATACCCGCTCCGCCCACGTGCCCCTCACGAGAGGGAACACGTGCCCCGACACCACCATTGGGGCTCAGGGTTGGGGGTTTGATTATAGAGGTTTTTCCTTACCTCGCGACCCGGCCGGCTAAGGCAAGATCATCGGTCCGTGGTGGCTTCGCATACCCTCGCGAGAGATGACTCTCTCAACGAGGGGTCGTCGTTCCACCGCCACGGGTTCCGATACTCCCGGAAGCGATACGCTTCCGAGCTTCCCCAATAAATTGGAGGAGACACCGCAGTCAGGGACAGCGCTCCGAGACTGTGGTCCTGCCCGGCACGCGGATCAGATCCAACGTGCGGCGATGAATGCCATGCTCGCGTCCGCGCCCCTACCCGTCTATGTCGTGTAGGGACCCCGGGAGCACCGACGTGGAGGTGCGGTGCATGGTCTTACTCCGGTCGGGCCTCCAACTTCGTCCAAGTTCTCCGCCCTGGGCTGACGCTGGATCCTCCCCTCGCGGCCAAAAGGCCCGGGGGGTACCACCAGAGTCGACGACCCAGTTGAGAGAACATGGAACCCATCGGAGTTCCCCATCGACTACATGCCGGCAAGCCGACTGCCGATGGAGCGCCCTTCCAGAGCCATCTACTCCCCTGGTTTTACACCTGCCCGACTAATAACATGTCCTAGGTAAGCAACTTCTATTTTGAGAAATTCGCACTTATCCGGTTGGAAAGTTAATTTTGCATCGGCCAAACGCGTGAATAAACGACGAATTTTCTTTTCATGATCTTCTAAATTTTTAGCATATACTACAATATCATCCAAATAAACGAAATCTTCCACACCCTGTAACCCGTGCAGGACTGGATCCATTAATCTTTGAAAAGTCGCTGCAGCATTTTTGAGCCCTTCTGGCATTCCGGTATATATGTAATGACCATTTGGGGTTGTGAAGGCTGTTGTTTGTCTATCTTTAGGATCCATCTCAATCTGTTGAAATCCGCTTGCTAAATCAAACGTTGAAAAATATCGGGCTTCACCTAAGTGATCCAGTATATCGGTAATGTTTGGTAAAGGATATGCATCGCCAATGGTTTTTTCATTAAGATTACGGAAATCTATGACTATTCTCCATATCAGGTTGCCTTTAGAATCTGGTTTTTTAGGAACAATCCAAATGGGCGAATTATGTGGTGAATTCGAAGGTGCTATTATTCCGTTATTCAGTTTATTACGGACCTGTTTTTCTATTTCATCTTTATGAACCGGAGGAAAACGATACTGTCGCGTATTCACAGGAACATCATCTACTGTGGGGATTCTATGTTTAATGTATGATGTACATGGTAATTTATCACAAGGCAAGTGGAATCGTTCCGGAAATTCTTTAATAATTTTAGTTACATGATCCCGTTCTTCTTCATTCAAATGATCGAGACGCAATTTCTTTATGATTTCTAAAACTCTATTTTCCGCGATAGGCAAGGTCTCATCCTCCGAATCGGAATCGAAATACTTTTGTTCTTCGGGGAAGTTATGATACTCGAATGGTATTAATTCTTGTGGCGAAATTTCGACTTCAACATCCTTATCCGTTGTGTTAACAGCAAAGACGTGACATATACCTCGGTCATTTACAGATACGACAGCTTCTCCAATGTACAAGCCATCTATAGTTTCAATTTTTTGTAAATATCCCCCTTTTAAATCCTGATTCGTAACGTCAATGGTAACTGCTTGTCTAGTACGTGCTTTTAAATATAAAACTCGCGGTCCTACCCTACGAGGTACTGGATCGTGACCAATAAAAGGTATAGGTTTAATAGGATCACTTCGTGTTACCAATGTGTTATGGGCGAAGGAAATTTCAGCCTGCTCTTGTGGGAGATATTCTTTGCCTAATATACCGTCGCAACGCAGTACAAATGAGGATCTTACGACATGAAATTTGACAGGTTTGCCTAATAAAGTAATTATTGTGGTACCTAACGTCTCCGTCGTATCCGGAGTTATTCCTGAGATAGCAACTGATTCATGAAGTGCGACTGAAACATTGTCGTCTAGGGCGCTTAATTTGATCACATTTATATCCGCTCCTGTATCAACAAGGAAATATGCACAACCCATATTCAATTCTTTACCCATCATTTTTACTAGTGGAGATTCGGGGTTTTCTACCGTTGCAATTCTTCTAGGTTTGCTAGGAATTTGACTGTTGCATGACGCTCTTTTTCCGAATGTCTCGACGTCGCGTCCGTCCGTCGGGTCATTGTGCGTTTAAATGATCTGTTCTATCTTCGGTTTTTGAATTTCTATTATGTGGTGAATTTGATCTTGTTGAAGAAGGAATGGGAGATGGGGACCTTGGTCTAGGCCCTTGTGAATACCCATCTTTTGCTGAACGTGATGGCTCATTACTACTTGCATTATAATGGTGGTAGGGATAATAATTTGGGTATGGCATTGGCGGATAGAAATAAGGCGAATAATACGGATGCGGAGGAAATGCCGGTGGATTGTAAAAATTATTGCGTGATGGAGGTTTCAAAATTCCTATTGGCGCTCCGCTTACGTCTGGGTTGGGACTTGGAGAACGTGTACGGTTCTCTTCCTCGTTTCGAATTGCATAATTTTGATAGCGAGGAGGGTTTACGGATTGGCGATTAGCGTAATCCTGATAGTAAGGATTCGATGATCGAGGATAGCTATTGTTCTGATTGAATGATACCTTCTGAGTTTCATTCGAGGGCAATATTCCGGATTTCATTCGTGTTTCTATACGTACTGCATGTTTTCTCGCATCTTCTAAAGTTTTAGGGTCACGGGCATCTACTGAGCGCGCGATTTCGTCCGGAAGTCCGCGAATATAAGCTTCCAATCCACATTCTGTTAGTGGTAATAACATTTGTTCTGCTCTTTCCCCATAATTATCTTCCAACGCAATACGAGCTCCACTGATTTGTATATTTAGTCTGTCATAGAAATCACTTACTGATTCCTCCTTTTTCATCCGAATATTTTATATTTCATGTTGATAGTAAGGATAATTTTTGCCAGGTGCGAACCTACCCTTTAGGTGTTTAATTAGTTCATTATCCGGTTTAAAGGTTTTTCCGTACGTGCTATCGCGGGCTGAACCCTTCAATTTTCTTAATACTGATTTTAGAAATGATCCCTCTAACGCAGGAGGTACCAGACTTGCACTATTTTGCACATCTTGTACAAAATCTTTCAGAGGAACGCCCTTCCCATCAAAATAAGGAATATTTAACGTACTATTCTGAATAGTCAAGCACTCCGCCATGGAGGTCATCATTGCGCTTGCATCCTGAGCCATGGTTAAATATTTGTAGAACTGGTCAATAAATAATAAATAATAGACCCAGCGCTACCACGACCACACTGATTATATATGAATTCTATCTGATTTCAATGAATATGAGCACCCAGGAAGTTTGTACAAGAAAATTCCTGGTATCCCACCGCATCCACCAGATCTGTTACGCGCCGCGGGCTTTAGTGTTCGAGCGGCACGTTTTATACATGCAAATTCGGATTAGGGATATCCCACAGTCGTTAGACTATCGGAAGTTGCAGTATTGGATATTTTCGTAAGAAAAGCAAGGAGGCTCGCCGCGCTTGTAACAGTCAATTTTTTTATATTTTAAATCTCTAAGTACCTTATCAGATAGATAAGGGGTAGATTTTGGGATCGTTGATGCTCTAGTCCCGTACGGGTCTTTTCAATGGAATCAGATAGGTAAATGATGAGTAGAATTTAATAGTAAATAAAGCTTTAATGATTAAATACTGAATGAAAGCAAAAACATAACAATGGAATAATAAAGTATGGAGAAATTCAATATATCGTTGTAATCGGAGATAACTCCTGACTAGGGGAATCCCACAATCGATTGATTGTCAGAAATTATCATTAGATACGAATTAATTATAGCAGTGTAATAATGTGTACAGAAAGAGTTAAGAGGTGCAACTCGCCAGACAGTCACAATAATCCAATTGACAATATGGTTTAAATTTCCCTTTTGAGGTTCAAATAATTCCTTGTCGCTGATAAACCTGAAGCTTGTATAGTTCTGAGTCGTTGATAAGCCTGAATCAGAAAAGAAGATGAAACGCGTACACGCACACACTTGATTATCGTTTTGAATTGACTTGAGTTGAATAATAATTTTAATTGAGCAAATTCGTTGAAAACTTAGAGTAACAGAATAAATTAATTCGGAAGTTAATAGAATATTTGTTTAAAATAAATAGTTTCAAAGTTATTAGAATATTTGTTTCGCAAAGTCGAGTCTTTCACGCGGTTACACAGTAGACCGGAGAACTCTAGCTCTAAAACACTTGCGGACCCCAATGACACGCACCTCACGATTTACCGTCACAGAGTGTCGCAGCTTCACGCTCTCGGCAGCGACCAGAGTGGGTCCGTACCGAAAATGCTTACGCTGCATTTTATCGCTCGGCCGCGTTACCATGGGCCCGTCTACTTAACGAGGCGGTGTGTGTGTGTGTATGCTCACGTCCATCCATCAGATTCCCGATTCAATATATGATCGATATTCGTATGCACAGGAACACATGACATTCCACATCTCGAAAACCATACAATTTCGCACAGCTGAGGGCCCCTCCCTTAATGTTCATAATTTTATACACAATTTCTGACTAGGGGAATCCCACAGTCGTTTGACTATCAGAAATTGTGTTGGATATTCAATTTTAACAACAATTTTTAATTAATTAATAATTCACACAAGCTCCGAAACGTGCGACAAACCGTGGGAAGGCGCGGTTCCCTGCACCGGATGTAGAGTATACAATTCCGTCAGTCTTCTAAAAAATGATCCAGTCTGCGCATTCCCGCTGTAGCCGTTACTGATTATGTTACAATGTTTAACGCGGCGGTCAGAGGTGTTCTCAACGAGGGTTCTCCCACAATGCTGCAAGGCATTGTTGAAACGCACCCCTGCCACTTACACAGGACGGATTCGGTACAGAAGGAGAATCACTGGGTCTTTTCGAACGCGACTCTCTGGTGAGATCGCCGCTGCGTCAGCACCGCCTTATCTTTATCGCGGGACGGCAATACGTCGAAACGACGACGCTCCAAGAAAGGGATTTTTGTTCTATCAAAAATAATATTAATTAATGGGCAGGAGTATGATCAACGAGGGATTTCCCATAACGCTAGGCGTTGTTGATCCATACCCTGACCAAAAAAGAAAAATTTTACGTTCCGAACGTAACACAGGCGTCGAAAGTTTCGGAATGAAATATTTTCGCAGTACAAGAATATGAAAGCACCGGTGAAAGAGACGATTAGAATAATATGTTATGTTATAAATGCATTTTCAACTTTAAAATTTGCTTAGACTAATATGTAACGCACTATCTAACACGTAATATTCACAAAATATATTTCCACCGGAAAAACTGTTAAAAAATAAAAAATAAAAAAAATATGTAGGAGGGAACTTGAACCCCGGACCGCCCGCATGGCAATCTGACGCGCTACCGTTGTGGCCACAGAACCTTCTTCTATATACACACTATGTATCTCGATTACTTATTACGTCAAAAACTTTAAATCAAAATATCTCGAAAACGAAGGCCCACCATTCAAAAAGCCGAAATGGTATTTTCATACTACATGAGTATTACGACCCCCATATACTGTCGTTCCAAAAGCGATTGTCACAACTGTACGGTCCCCTTGTTAACCTCGTTTGAAGACCACAATACTTTATTCTTTCAACTCTTTCTCCTGGAGAGACATTCAATCGTCGTACTTCGTTTGGTAGCACCAGGGTTTGAAACGGTTCTAGAAATAACTGTTTCAAACTCTTATATATCGGTTCTTCATCAAACAGTTATGAAGAACCGATATTCTGAATAACTGTTATAATGAACCGATATTCTGAATAACTGTTATAATGAACCGATATTCTGAATAACTGTTATAATGAACCGATATTCTGAATAACTGTTATAATGAACCGATATTCTGAATAACTGTTATAATCAACCGATATTCTGAATAACTGTTATAATCAACCGATATTCTGAATAACTGTTATAATGAACCGGTATTCTGAATAACTGTTATAATGAACCGATATTCTGAATAACTGTTATAATGAACCGATATTCTGAATAACTGTTATAATGAACCGATATTCTGAATAACTGTTATAATGAACCGATATTCTGACTATATCGGTTTCGGTTTCGGTTACTAGAATCGTTATTTTTTCGGTTCTAGAACTGTTATTTTTTCGGTTCTATATCGGTTCCAAGGCGGTTCTGCAATCGATTCTCGTATCGATTTTACAAGTACCTATTTGAGATCGCCAGTATTACGGTCTTAGATTATTCTATATAAGCATAAACATATCTTTTACAAAATCATTATGAAAAAAAAAACAGAAAGTGAAATAATTATGCATACCATTATCTTGTAACATGAAAAGTGTTCTTTAATATAAGTAGTTTTCTTGGTGTCGTAATATCGATGCGTTTTTACTTTCGACTGATGCGCGCCATAAGCATTGTATCGCTTGCAGCGGTTTTCAACGGCCGGCCGTTGAGACTACTCACTTCTTCGCGATGCTGTCGACAATGTCGACGCGCCGAATGATACAAGTCAAAGCGAGACCGTTTTCTCTAGATAATACGAAAAGTATCATTCCTGGTCTGATCGTCACAGAGAACAGAACAGAAGCCTTTGGTGTCATAGAAAGAGCTGTTTTGCTGACATTCTTTGTTTAAATTAATATTTGATAAGCTTAGTAATAGTTACTATATTCGTGATATACTATACCTATATGTGAAAATTTAAATTAGTGTGTATCTAGAAACGCGGTAGCGTCTCGACGCCAAGTACATGAAAGAACCCTGTATACAAGAAAGACACCCTGTATACATGAAAGACACCCTGTATAAAACACCCTGTATAAATGTCGATCGACTGCCCCTGCCGTTTATCTATGTTCCGAGACCCTGCATATATATGTCGACTGTCGCTACCGCTATCCTTTACTCGTCGCACAGTGGTACATAATCACACTTTTTGTTCAAATCACCGTACAGGTTGTAATTTTTTAGTAAACTTGGCGATTTTTTTTTAAATTCTTCCCAATTAAATTCTCTATCGATCCCTCCGGCCGGAATTTTGAATTTCGTTGCTGGTTTTTTTATATTTAGCGAAATATACAGCACTTTTAGAAAATCGGTGTCTGTGGGTTTTTTTGGCTAAATCAATAGTGACAGGGCCGAACACATTTATTATTTTTTCAAATGCTCTCTGGGATAATTCCCAGTTTGAGTCTAGATTTTTAATTCTAGACGCAGCATTGACCCGTACGTTTTCCTTTGAAGGAATGTAAGAAGCAACTAACCAGATTTTTCGGCTCTCACACCATTGCCAAATCTGTCTTGCCAATTCGCTCAGATGTTTGAATTGAATACCTCCCGCTTTATTAATGTAGGAAATAGCGGTCGTATTATCTATATGAAGTAAAACTTGGCACTTATATGCGTTTTCAGCAAAACATTTTAATGCAAAAAAGGAGGCCAATAGCTCAAGATAATTGATGTGAGATTTTTGGTAATCATCTCCGAAAATTTATACGCACCAAGTTTCTACTCAATAAGCTCATTTTCTGAAATTTGGCTTCGATATATTGAATTTGTCATCGTTAAAAGGGCAGCCAAAAAACCCGCACACACTGATTTTTTAAAAGTGCTGTATATTTTACTAAATATAAAAAAAAACAGCAACGAAATTCAAAATTCCGGCCGGAGGGATCGATAGAGAATTTAATTGGGAAGAATTTAAAAAAAATCGCCAAGTTTACTAAAAAATTACAACCTGTACGGTGATTTGAACAAAAAGTGTGATTATGTACCACTGTGCGGCGATAAGGACCGCGAAACAAGTTTCGCGCTGCCAAAATTGGCACAGGACGCGTGATAAGCCCGCGGAAGGACCTGAAACGGCAGAAACAATTCAGCACGCTAACGAGCAACATGCCGAAGCCCCGAATTGCGCACGAGGCGACGAGGAAAGAGGCAATACCATTGAGGCGCGAGAACGTGGTACGCCCGATGGAGGTGTTACGTCCTGAAGGGACTTTTGGCGAATCGCCCTGAGCGGCTAGGGTGACTCGCGGGGTTCTTACTCTGTTAAGGTGCTAAAGCACGCCTTGACTAAACTTACCGTGGAATGATAAGGAAAGAAGGGGTTTAAATCAATGGTGAGTCGGAATTCAAGGGAAAATAACACAATAAAATATATATATTCTGAATCAAAGAGCAAGGTAATCATATAAACATACCCTATAAACGTCCCTGCTATCGCAGAGAGCTCGGGTTTCGGCACGCTTGCCGTCTATCGCTCCGTGTGTTCTCTGGGTCGCTCACCCAAGCGCAGGTCGTGGTCGCTCGTTTGTCTATCTGGTCGCACTCGGAAGTCGGCGCAATCGGAGTCCGTCGCTTCGTTCTCTCTCGATCCGTCGCACGTGTTCGCGAAGTCAACGGCGGTTCGTATCACGTACAAGGGTTCTCCCGGCTAGGCCGTTCGCGGTGTATCGGATGGAGACACACAGGACTGATCTCGACCGTCCGGACGGTTGTCGCGGTTTTACGTGGAGGCGAGGTCGCGAAATCTAGACGGCCCGCTGGCTCGTCGCAACTTCCTGGCACGAGCTCCCGAAAACGAATGCCTGTCCCGCGGCTCTCGATCGCGGTCCGAACCTCGGACAGGTCTCCTGGATGGGGAAAACAGCCCCGTCGGCAGTTGTCGCTCGCATTCTTTTGGAAATTTCCGAACCCGTTCATGGTCGCGGTAACCACCCGCTTGCTTCACGTTCGTCGCAACGTGACCGACACACGCGAGGCGATTCCGCTGAATCGCCGTAGGAAAAATACGCGAGGTCAGCGAGCACGGAATGGACCTGAAGGGCCCATGTAACAGAGGCGTCCCGGCCGCGAGGAGGAGGTTGGATTTTGGAGGCTCGCCCTGCGCCAATTTTGGCAGCGCGAAACTTGTCTCGCGGTCCTTATCGCCGCGGCCCTCTGTTGGCCGCGGTTAGTGGCTGGTGTCGATTTCGCGGGTCCCGCGGCCTTAGTATCGGCGGTGTCTACTGCGCCGTTCGCGACAGAGCGAGTTGCCCCCGTGTTGGGGGATTCTTCCTCCTCTCCGACGCATGGTTTGAGGTCTTGAAGGTGGGCCCTTTTCGTCTTTCGCCCGCACTGTAGTACGAACAAATTTGGTCCGATATACTCACGTACTTGGTGCGGGCCGGAGAATTTGGGGGCTAGTTTGGCCGCGAAATTCTTCTCCGCGGAGGATAGCGGGTGCTCCCGGAGCATAACTGATTCCCCGATACGGGTCCTCCAGTCTCGTCGCCTTAGATTGTAGGCCCTTTTTTGGGTCTCCGTGGCCTGGGCTTGTGCGTGGCGGGCGAGACGTATGGCCTCTTGTAGGCGGTTCAGGTCCTCGGATCGCGCGGCGGACTGGCCCTCGACCTCAATAGGGCGTAATGCGATGAGACCCCATTTTAAGTAATCCGGTGTGTGCCTTCCACATCTTGGCTATTGCACACCGGCATGCGTCGGGATGTCTGCGCCGCACGGCACGGTACACCTCTACCATATGCGCCCCTGCGCGCACTGGACTCATCCGCGCGAGCATGTGGCTGTGCTCCTCGAGCACCCCCTTCGGGAGTACACACCCCTCGTACCTATCGTGAGGTACCAACCGGAACTTGCCTAGTTCGATCAAGAAGGGGGGGATCTCCAATTCCCACCGCGATGTCTCACACTTGCCACACTTGCCTATTTCCCTCACTATCTCGTTTTCCATCTCCTTCACCAGCTTGAAGTACAAGTGGAAGTCCCATTCCACTTCCGGCATAATGCCTTCGCATATACCCCAGTCTATATCCTAGATTGCTGGGCCTTCTCCATGTCCCTCTGTTCGGTTCCAGGTCCATGCTCTTCCAGGATCTCCGGTCAAGCACCCACTCGTGCCACCTCCTGTAACGCTTTCCACCTACGAGCTATATCTAAATCCGCCGCTGTGGGTGGGGTCAGCTCGGATCGATGCGCTCCATGCGTGGGTTCCGAGCCCACCGCTCGTCGGCAAGTGTCGTCGGTACTGTCGTGGTTCCACTTCGTTAGGTCCAGGCCCTGACTCTCCTCTCTTAGCTCTGCTAGACGCCTTTCCAGAGCTATTATTCCGCGGCCCTCGGGGCAGCTGCGCCCCGAGCGGCGGCGTTTCCCACATCCTTGCTAATGTGGTTGATAAACCACACGAAGATATTCGAGGCGTCGTATCCCATCGCCCACCCGATGTAGTGGCGAGCCAACCCCGCGGTGGCGCCCGAAGACACGTCCCTATACAGAACTGTGCCCGGAGAGTAATCGGACGAGCACAGCGCAAACTACGTCGCCGTAGGTATAACCAGGGTCTTAACGCGGTCGTGGACGTAATCCTTAACCATTACCTGTAAACCCCACCCCCATACGGGAGTGCCCTCGTAGTGCGGCACTCTATCATCCCAACCGGCTATGTTTGCCAGCCGTCCACCGAACCCCGCGTCGACGACTCAGCTCACCATCTCCAACTCTTCATCCCCGGGGCGGGTCTTGTACTTCAAGCTCCAATCGTGTGCTTCGAGGTCAAGCCGGTCTAGCGCACCCTCCAGCAATGGCTCATCGGCACCCTCACTTAGTTGGATGTGGCAGCCGTACGTCCACAGTCCCGAACGGGTGTCCAGATCGTACGCACCACCGACCTTCCTCCCCGTACCATGTAGCGAGAACTCGTTCCATTCCGTGTTCTCGTATGTGCGCCACATACTGGACGTGGTCCTACATCCTGTCATCGTAGCCCCGATGCTCAGGACGGCGAATCCCAGGTTAGCGTTCCACGACCACAACACCTGCTCAGTTATAAACTGGCGAGTGATCCAATCCGCTGTAGTCCCCCCCCCCGGTGAAACGTCGTGCCTCACCAACTGACGCATTGGACCCAAAGGTTCCGGCGTGCGTGCGTACGCTTGACGGCCCGCATATCTATGCCGTTCACAGCTACCAACACTTCGTACGCGTCGTTTTCCACCCCCGCTCTGGGTACAAACCCCATCTCGCGGAACACGCCCCGAGGCACCCCGACGTGTGTACGGGCGTCCCAAAGCTCAGAGACCGCCTCCACCCTCCTTAAGACCCCTCTTTGAAGTAGGGCGTCGCGTATGGCTCGAAGGCAGCTCTGGCGTCAATCGTCTCTTCCATGTCATAGCTAATTGGGGGGGGGTTCCTGTTGTCGAACTCTTGCCTATGGTTTGTATGCGACACTCTGAAGTGTCCCCCCCCCCCCCCCCTCCAACGTAATATCCTCCTGAGTCTTCGTGGGTAACACGAAGATTATTCTGTTGCCGGCTTAGGAATGTCCACCAGTCCAGCTGTTCTGTTGAACCACTGATGCTCCGACTGGTCCTCTGAACCAACAACCCTCATTTCATACCCGTCTATACTCCAAGTCATGTTAGAATAGACCTTTTCGCGCATGTAGAATGAGCTCTTCAGCTATCGCGAGGTCTCCGTTCCCCCACTTTACCACCCAGGCTTCCCTCTCTCCATGCACCGTTCCGATTCTCTTTCATATACCGGATAACCAAATAAAACGTGCATTCTATTAAATTCGTGCCATATTACGAATTTATTTATTAGTCGTATTATACTGAAATGTTTACGGTATTAATATTACGAATTATAACAACAAAGTATGACATATACAAATAAATTTTATTATACAAAACTTAAGTAAAATACAATTTTTATAAAACATTGGTATATTTTTATAAAAGTCTGGACAAAGGAGGATTATTATAAATATTTACAACGAAAAGTAAGCTCAATTTTCGAATATGAAGTACAAGGAAATTATAAAATTGGTTAGAAATACATGCGGCGTAAGTCGACAGTCTAAAAGAATTTAAAAGGACGGGGACTGTGACTTCACCGTCGCAGAAGCGGGTAAAGCCCGATATAATGCAGAAGATGTCGGAAGAGGAAATTGGAGCGATAAGGAAGCATGTGCACGTCTTTTGAGAACGAAGAGAACTACCGACAGTTCCGAGAGTTTTGGCGGCGATTCGAAATGACGAAAATTTACCAACCATGTCGCAGAGTACGTTACAACGCCTCTTGAAGAAAATGAACTTCAAGTACGTACAGAGAAAGCGCAATGGCGCCCTTATCGACCGAGAAGATATTATTCGTTGGGGCCGAACGTTCATCACGAAAATTCGAGAATTCCGAGCGGCGGGAAGACCCATTTATTATTTGGACGAAACATAGGTAAATGCGGGCGACACACGGCAGCGAGTGTGGGTGGACAACACCATAGCTTCGGCATCGAACGCCAGAGAAAGGGGCCTGACGATTGGCCCACCTACTCCGACTGCAAAAGGAAAGCGCCTCATCGTACTCCATATTGGATCGGAGGATGGTTTTGTCGAAAATGGCTTGCTATGTTTTGAATCGAAGACCAAGAGCGCTGATTATCACGACGAGATGAATGCGGTACACTTTTTCGAGTGGTTTAAGCGCACTGTACCATATTTAAAACCAAACGCCGTTATTGTGATGGATAACGCGCCGTACCACTCTGCGAAACAGGAGCGCTGTCCCGTAACGAGCTGGAACAAACCCCAGATAAGAGAGTGGCTTACCAGCAAGGGAATACGAATGCCAGATAACGCACTGAAGTGGCAGTTATTGGACGAAGCTCGCAGAATTAAGCCCAATTATGATAAATATGTGATCGATGAATACGTAAAAGAAACGGGGAGAACTATTCTCCGACTACCGCCTTACCATTGCGACTTGAATCCAATTGAGCTCGCGTGGGCGGTAGTAAAAGGCCACGTAAAAGCCAATAACACGACTTTCCACCTTGCCGATGTAAAGCAGCTATTGATACAAGGGGTGGAAAAGGCAACCACCGAAATGTGGGCAAATTTTATCCGACACACAACAAAGGTGGAGGATAAGTTATACGAGTTGGATGAAGTAATCGACGATATGCAGGATAACGCGGCTGATTCTTCACCCGATGAAAGTGACCCAGACCACGAAGATGTGCATTCGGAATTGGCGACGGATCCGGATTCAGATTGAGACATCTATTAAAATAAATAAAAATCACATTAATTTCCTATTAGCACAATTATATAGTTCAAAGATACCATAATCTGGCTGATCCGGGAACTCTGGGTGGTCCTTCCTCAAAAAAGTTTCTGAAAGAAGTACAGAAGTACATAAATATATATACATAAGAAAGATAGATAGAAAGATTAGATTATTCCCATGAAATGCATCTTACCGGACTACTGTGCATTTTCTACCTTAATGTTTTAATCTGAATCCGACTCCAATTCCAAATTCGGTTCCAAATACGGATGTGGTTCGCCGTGGTCTGGGTCACTTTCATCGGGTGAAGAATCAGCCGCGTTATCCTGCATATCGTCGATTACTTCATCCAACTCGTATAATTTATCCTCCACCTTTGTTGTGTGTCGGATAAAATTTGCCCACATTTCGGCGGTTGCCTTTTCCACCCCTTGTATCAATAGCTGCTTTACATCGGCAAGGTGGAAAGTCGTGTTATTGGCTTTTACGTGGCCTTTTACTACCGCCCACGCGAGCTCAATTGGATTCAAGTCGCAATGGTAAGGCGGTAGTCGGAGAATAGTTCTCCCCGTTTCTTTAGCGTATTCATCGATCACATATTTATCATAATTGGGCTTAATTCTGCGAGCTTCGTCCAATAACTGCCACTTCAGTGCGTTATCTGGCATTCGTATTCCCTTGCTGGTAAGCCACTCTCTTATCTGGGGTTTGTTCCAGCTCGTTACGGGACAGCGCTCCTGTTTCGCAGAGTGGTACGGCGCGTTATCCATCACAATAACGGCGTTTGGTTTTAAATATGGTACAGTGCGCTTAAACCACTCGAAAAAGTGTACCGCATTCATCTCGTCGTGATAATCAGCGCTCTTGGTCTTCGATTCAAAACATAGCAAGCCATTTTCGACAAAACCATCCTCCGATCCAATATGGAGTACGATGAGGCGCTTTCCTTTCGCAGTCGGAGTAGGTGGGCCAATCGTCAGGCCCCTTTCTCTGGCGTTCGATGCCGAAGCTATGGTGTTGTCCACCCACACTCGCTGCCGTGTGTCGCCCGCATTTACCCATGTTTCGTCCAAATAATAAATGAGTCTTCTCGCCGCTCGGAATTCTCGAATTTTCGTGATGAACGTTCGGCCCCAACGAATAATATCTTCTCGCTCGATAAGGGCACCATTGCGCTTTCTCTGTACGTACTTGAAGTTCATTTTCTTCAAGAGGCGTTGTAACATACTCTGCGACATGGTTGGTAAATTTTCGTCATTTCGGATCGCCGCCAAAACTCTCGGAACTGTCGGTAGTTCTCTTCGTTCCCAAAAGGCGTGCACATGCTTCCTTATCGCTCCAATTTCCTCTTCCGACATCTTCTGCATTATATCGGGCTTTACCCGCTTCTTCGACGGTGAAGTCACAGTCCCCGTCCTTTTAAATTCTTTTAGACTGTCGATGACGGTACAACGTCCTACGCCGCATGTATTTCCAACCAATTTGATTAGTTCCTTGTACTTCATATTTGGAAATTGAGCTTTCTTGTCATTGTAAATATTTATAATAATCCTCCTTTGTCCAGCGTTAACTATCTGCAAGAGAAACGTTTCCCATTATATTAAAGTTACATTTTTCCGGCGTTTAGGTTAATATTTTTCCTTATAATATTTCAGTTGCTTATGATACTTCAATTACTTATAATACTTCAGTTATAATATTTCAGTTGCTTACCTGTCCTCTTTTATTATTTTGTGTCGGGAAATTTGGATTTACTTCCATTTACTTTTAAAAAATTTTTTTGCAAACACATTTTAATAATTTTTCATTTACCTGACGTTTGCAATAACAAAGAGACAATCAAATCCGACAAAAAGTCGAAACACGCGGTATATACGAAAGTGGCGCCACACCAATGCTTTCGGCGCAGAACGGATGCGCAGCCGAAAGACCATTGGTGGTGGCATAGCCAATGAACGCCAACATGCGTAGAACCAGTCTAAACTCGTCGGTCGGCAGGTCTATTCTAACATGACTTGGAGTATAGGCTCCACGCCAGAGAGTATGCCAGGTGCGATAACACCCACATGTCACGTCCTAGGTCGCCCGGTGCCGTGTTATCGTTCAAGGCAATGATAGTGACTCCACTGTCTGCGAGGTCCCAGGTTGTCTGTGCCTCTTCGGCTCCGACCGTGAGCCTGCTACCGCGCTTCACTGCCCACTCCAGCATGTCAGCACCGACGAATACTGCTTCGTAGTGCCAGAAACCGAAATCGCGCAGAGATATAATCTGTCGGTGTGGAACCTCGGCTTTGTCCGCCCATGCGTACCCGACACCAGAGGGCTGCACCGTTGATGTACGCCGCAATTCGTCGTAGAGAGCAACCCTAATGCCAAGGTCCCTCCAATCGTGCCTTTCTCCCGCGAATCCTCTCTGGACGGCAGCAGCCAGCTGTGTTGCATTGCTGAGGTATCCATACGTCTGGTTACCCCTCCCCGGGTTGATAATCTATGAAATCAATAGAGTCTACCACGAGCGTTACAGGCGAACGGTCAGAGCTCTCCCAGTGATCACTTGTAACCCAAGCTGAATTACTGCGTACTTTTGAATTCCACTCCCTCCACGGCTCCTAGACGAACGCGAGTTCGCCGACTTCTAGACGCAGGTCGATATCCCCTGTCAATCTTAGGGTCAGGCTTTGTCTGTCCCGGAGGACAATCTACAGCCTCCGTTTCTCCCGCGGGTTTAACCCACTGGGCGACCGGACTCAAGGCTCCCGGTCAGGGCCATTGGTGGAGACCACAGCCAAGGCACCAGAACGACCAATCACCTTTCCTGCCGCCGCCGAAACGCTCCGAGACCGCGAACGGGACCGCGACGCGCCGCCCGCGAATCGCCGCGATAGATTAAGCCGCACAGACTCTGTTAGCCAGCACAGACCTGACCGGGCTACTTTGTACAGTAGCAGTAAGAATAAACGTTCGTCAAACAGATCACTTTGCCTCATTCATTCGGCCGCCCCGAATATCCGCCCGGTAGATAACCTCGACGAAGCGAGGTTACAGTGGTAAAGTATCTAGCATGACCTAATTGGTCCAAAATGTCTTCGATATTCGGGAGGGGGTATGCGTCCCCTATTGTCTTATCGTTGAGCTTTCTATAATCTATTACGATACGCCATTTGCGTTCTCCAGAGGCATCTAATTTTTTTGGAACGACCCAAATGGGACTGGACCAAGGACTAGTTGAAGGTTTAATAATGCCTTGGTTAAGCATCTTCTCGATTTACTTATCAACTTCGGCCTTGTGTATTTGTGGATATCGGTAAGTTTTCGCGTGAACAAAGTTACCATGTGTATTATATTTATACCGCATTGTTTTACGTAGAAAAAATTGTGGTGTTTCTCGTTTACTTCGTACCATTGCGTTTGGTCGAAAACTTATTGCCAGGGGTTGTACCTGTGCGATCTATCCATATTTCGTGGATGCTTTGGGTTAGACAGCAGTTACAATCCCTGGTTTCCTTGAACTAATGTATCCTAATTTATCCACATTTCTCACATGGCGCATAGCCTTTTTTGAACGCCTGTTTCGGACGTACTTAAGGCGGGAGACCACTGTAAAAAATCTGAAAAATCGATTTTTCTTTTTTACATTTTCTGAAAGACGCACATTTCAAGAATGCTGTCTCCAAATTTTATGAAGAAATTCGAAAAATTGACGGAGATATAGTATGTTCTGTGAAGCGGGGTCAAACGCGTGACTGAGCCGCGCGGAACATTGAACGCATTTTCCTCAGAATGACATTTTTCAACCGCGTTGACAGTCTACAGAGAAAACTATACGTACAATTAACATGGTCAAGGACATTTCTTGTACGGAAAACCTGTGGCTATTACGTGACGATCAGTTTTTTTTTTCAATTTTCGACCTGCTTCTATTTTTTTTTATTAATATTTCCCCAATTTTGTACCCCGAAAACGTGATTTTTTTCAGTGGTCCGCCATTTTGTAATTTTTTACAATTTTGACTTTTTTATCGTCACGTAATAGAGGCAGGCTTCTAATTGCTGAATATTATTGTGTTTTTGAATTCGGATTAACCATGTGGCCTGGGCACTGTCAACGCGACTAGCATGGTTTTGCCACAGCCCAAATTTTGACGAAGAGTATACAGGAAACGGATTTATGAATTTGATTGAAAAAAAAATTTCTTACCCTTCGATATGTACACTATTAACTTAACTATACTGAGCAATATATTGATTTACTTGCATTGTTTGGTTGAAATAAATTCCCGAAAACACCCTTACATTTCGGACCGTTACAGTGGTCTCCCCCCTTAAGGGAAGAGGTCACTGAAAAAATCGCGATTTCGACCATTTTTAAGAATTTTTTTTTTTGCATTTTTGGCAAGTCTGAACCCTTGTTCAACCGTACACAACGGCTGTGTTCCAATTCACGCATACTGCGCATGAAATTGGTGGCATCGTATTGGTGGCATCGTACGATTCCCTAGAATTTCTCTCACTTGCCACCAATACGATGCCACTTCCGGTGCAGCGAGCGGTGCAGCAATCGCAGAATTTCAAAGGAGAAGCAGTCACTGCACCGCTCGCTGCACCGGAAGTGGCATCGTATTGGTGGAAAGTGAGAGAAATTCTAGGGAATCGTACGATGCCACCAATACGATGCCACCAATTTCATGCGCAGTGTGCGTGAATTGGAACACAGCCAACGTGGTTTGACATTCAGTGTTGCCTTTCTACCAGAAAAACCTATTTTTCTAAAACCTTCCGAAAGAGCTGAAAACCAAAACCTTCGTTTTTCGGTATATATCTCTATTATTTATCTCTTTGAGTATGTTCAATCGCTGACTAGTGTTTCGGGAAATCCAAATTAACTGCGTGGCCTTGACATTGTTTATTTTCACCAATGGCCAAAATGCGTTTCACAATTCTAAAACGCACGCGTGCTCTGTAACAGAATCCATTGGACTCCGCCTACTAAACTACGAACGCTTTCTTACAAAGTACAGTATGTGATTGAGTTCGTGGTCAGGCTGCGTATCCCTCGGCCATCTGTAACGCGGCCAATAACTCCGCCATGTACAGTAGGTAAATCTCTAAGCGGGCCCAAAAGGTCCGTGGCTGCCGACAGAGGTCAGTCTCTCCGGGCGCTAGACGTGAGATTTTATGGTGCAGTGAAATTAGCTGGTATAAAACGAGTGAAATGGACCTCATTAGCCGAAAATATCGCAAAAGTAAGAGTAGAGTGAAGCGTGCTATTATTATAGGTTATAAAGTGATTGCAGAAAACATATGTATATTTTATCAATTTGATATTTTCTGTCGGGTTGCAAAATTTACTTCTAGTGTTACAGAAATGCTATTGTAAAAAATATGCCAAATGTAAAGGCCATAGAAGATGTTGTGATGGCTACTTTAGATCACTGTAGCTCTGTAGACAGCAATCCTAACCATGCCAGATGTCCTAAGGGCAAGCAACCAAAGTGAAACCCTGATACGAAACACTGTCAAATGAAAATTTGATGGCAAGGTGCTGTAAGGGAGGCACTCAAAATGCAAATTAATCTCTCCATGCAAAAGTGTGCAGATTCTGCCCGAAGACAACATTTGTATCGGAGGCAAGACTTGAAGTAGCTGTGGCATGTGCTGTTTCAGAATTTGATATGGGTTATGTACGCTCATTGACAGTGAGGAAACAAACAGCTGGGCAAGTTGTTCTAAAACAGCTATAAGTATAGCAAGAGACAGAGACAACAGAAGAGAAACCTGCAGTACATAACAGCAATCCAGTACTAGAAAGCGCTTTAAGAAGAAACAAAACATAAAGAGACGCAAGATTGATGAGGATGTGTATCAACCAGGTGGATTTTAGACTATACAAAAAGGGAAGTGGTCTGGAATTTACTCTTTAGATTTAAAATGCAATTATCTCAAAACTTACTTTTTTAATATATTTAATGTTCCTTGCGCAAAACTGTTGGTCCGATTCTCTTACAGCTTGGCGTGCTTCAAGAGTAACATGAAAGCAAAAAGATTGTGTATCGGCATGAAGAAATCTGCAAAACTCTTTGCGCTGCGCTTGCTTTTCCTCAAAATTTTGATGAAATTTTGCATTTTTTACATTTAATAAATTCAATCATTTTTAGCTTAAAAAGTATGAGACGTAGAAACTTCTCGATACACAATTTTTTACTTTACTATGGACCCTTCTTCGCTGTAAAACCTGGAGGCTGTGGCATCACACACTTTGCGCAAGAAGGTTTTTGAAGTTATGATTGATTTATGTAACGTAATGTAAATTCTATGAAAACCAATGATTAAAACTGAGTCTAGACTGGCATAAGGGCTTTACTTCAAACTTACTTCCTTCCCTTAAGAGGAATTCCGCATGACTCAAATATTTTCGGATTTCAAAATTTCAGTGTCCTCTTCCCTTAAGGGGAATAGGCAGTGGTTTTTCGTGAGAAAGAGAATCTGTGCTTTATTTATTTGTAAGAAAATGAAAGCACATCCAGATGTAACATTTTACCCAATGTTTATAACTACCATACAGATTGAAAAAAAAATTGTTAAGAAAGACATATGTGCTTTAAAAATGGCGCTGCAGACGGGTAAACATTTTCACGTTTTTCCGTCGTTTTCCCTTAATATCAGTCTTAAAATCTGACGTAATCCGATTTCAAAGATGAGATTCTTGTTTGTTGGATTCATAGTTTCCGCGCAACCCCATAAAAGCAGTAATTAAATCAAAATTATGCGATTGGTGGCTGAAAAACGGCGATTTTTCCGAGAAAAATTCGTCCTTGTTTGTGCGCTACCAAAATCCGGTGACTACTTAATTTTTTTATGAAAATCTCGAATTTTTACGGACTATATCAAAGGTTTGCGGCGAAATGGCACATGTTTTACACATCCTGTAATTTTTTCAACTCGATCCGAACCTCCATTCGTACGCAAACAGGAAAAAACGAAGAGAAAAAAATATTCGAGAAAAACGCGTTTAAAGTTTCTGGGCAAAGGCGACGCTATAGGTTGCCGCTTAACATTTTAGCTGTCAAATCTATAATTTTGCGAATTTTACTATAAACCAAGCGGCATCTATTCAGAAAGGATAGTGCTTTTGGAAAATGCAATAAAAAAAAATCGATTTTTCGACTGCCTAGTCCCCTTAACCAAAGCGTATTCTGGAGGTTTTGAAAACGTCTTCTTGACGTTTTCTGGACGTTTTTAAAATATCCAGGAAACGTTTTAAAAACGGCCAGAAAACGACCAGAAAATGTTTTAAAAACGTCCATTTTCACAAATCAAGCCATGGACGTTCAGACCTAAAATGGACGTAAAATGGACGTTTTCAAAACGTCCTGTGCTATCTGGGTAGAACCGAAAAAATAACGGTTCTAGTAATCGAAATCGAAACCGATACAGTCAGAATATCGATTCTTTATAACAGTTATTCAGAATATCGGTTCTTCATAACTGTTTCTATTGGGAATTAGGCTATGAAAACTCGAGACACATTTATAGTTTTTAATTCTTGATTTTATTCAGGACACTTGGAAGGAACGACTTTAACAAACGAAACGATTCGGCAGAATGAATCATGAATCGAGATCCGTCAAGCGCACGGACTCTAGCGGTTGGTCATGCTATCGCTATAAACAACGTAACATAAACATTACAGCCCTCTCCTCTCATGCATTCCAAAGATAATTTTTGCATAAATAAACTTTCATTTGATAAGCAAAACCAACAGTTACAAGAACCGAAACCGATATAATAGCTGTTTTCAACCCCTGGGTAGCACACAGATCTCTGACGACCGTTGATCGGTGTCCAACCAACGCGATCGCCTTCCACATTCTTACGCGACGCGTCATGGGTCTGCATTGGTAGTCGGTAGTCTTGTGTGATTTCGGAGACCAATGGTGAACAACACACTTACAAGGAGAGTATTCCAGGTGTCCGCTACCGATTGGTTTGGATATACTGTAGAGGGTCGAAAAATAATATATACGTGTTTTTTTTATAGCGGCCCGTTTTCATACTTACGGGGTGAAACCACTCCCAAAGTTATGTAACCTCGCTTTGAAGCGGTTAACTATTCGGGGCGGCCGATTGAATGAGGCGTGGTGGTCTGTTGAACGGACTTTTATTCTTATGGCTAAAGTATAAGATCGCCTGACCAGGTCTGTGCTGGCTAACAGAGTTGGTGCGGCTTAATCTATCGCGGCGTTTCGAAGGCGGCGCGTCGCGGTCACGATCGCGGTTTCGGTACGTTTCGGCGGAGGTAGGGAAGGTGGTGGTCGTACTGGTGCCCTGGCTGAGGTCTCCACCAATGGCCCTGACCGGGAAGCCTTGAGTCCGGTCGCCCAGTGGGTTAAACCCGCGGCAGAAACGGAGGCTGTAGATTGTCCTCCGGGACAGACAAAGCCTGACCCTAAGATGGACAGAGGATATCGACTTGCGTCTAGAAATCGGCGAACTCGCGTTCTTCTAGGGGCCGTGGAGGTAGAGGAATGCAAAAATACGCAACGATACAGCTTGGATGCCAAGAGTTCGCTGGGAGAGTTCTGTCCGTTTGCCTGTAGCGCGCTAGGTAGACTCTGCCTGACGTTTTTTTTTTTTTTTTTTTTTTTTTTTTTAAAGATTGGTGTGAGTAGAGGGGGATAGACCCTGGTGCCCTCTGTTTAACCGTTCCAGTGAGCGGAGGTCCATTTACCGGTTGATAAGTTGCTTAGTGGTGTTACCGACAGTAAATTTTTGGTAATGATTCTGTATAATGAGCGGGAAAATTTTCAAAAAAACCGCTAACTTGAAACAGGTAAGAATAGTAAGGGGACGTCACAAAACATAGAAGGAATGGATCGGGGTTAGTGGGAATTTGCAGTTTAGTATTGGGGTATAGAAGGAGAAAGTTGGTTGGAAAAGAAAAGAAAAGACGAATTTGATGAGGGAGGGGGCACTGTAGGATGTGCAACTAGAGCAGTATCGTGGGAGTAATGGAGTAAGTTTAAAAGAAGCAAGTGTGTATTATTGAGTGTCATCTAGACATAGGAAAGGGAGTTTTAATTTTGTATGGGATGCTTATTAAGTCATAAGTTCCTGTTTGGCGAGCTAATGGATTTGTGTGATTTGTAACATCGTACCGAGTTATTAAAGTGTTGATGAATTCAGAAATGAGAGGTATGTTGGCGTCTGCGTGCAGCGCAAGAGTGGGATATCTGCTGGGTGGATTTATGATAGTTCGTAAAATCTTATTTTGTGTAATTTGGACTCTGGACTGGTTAACGGAGGTAGTGAACCACCATATTTGTGATCCGTAGGTGAGGACGGGTCTAATGCACATTTGGTAGATGCGGAGTCTTAGGTTGAGATTAAGAGGGGATTTATAACTGATATAGGGGTAGAGGTGCGCTGCCACTTTAAGAGTTTTGGAAATTCGATCTTCGACAGCTAGGTTCCAAAGCATCTTGTGATGTAAGATTAAACCTAGGTATTTGACATTGTCCTGCCAAGGTAATGGGGTGCCGGAAATTTGCAGGTTGAACTTGTCCCTGGAGGAAAGGGGTTTGGTGCGTTTTGTAAAGAGGATGGCTTCAGTTTTATCTGAGTTTATTTGGAGCTTCCATTTGTCAAAGTAATCTAAGATGTCGTTGAGGTATAGTTGTAAACGAGGAATGAGGGTAGACAGCTGCCAAGATGACGAGAAAATTGCCGTGTCATCGGCATATAACGCTAAGTCACAGCTTTTGACCTTGGGTAGGTCATTTATATAAATATTGATGAAAATGGGACCGAGTATGGATCCCTGTGGTACCCCCGCCGAAACCGCATGCATGGATGAGCGTGCACCGTGACCATGGACGAACAAGAATCTATTATTTAAGTAAGAGGAAGAGAGTTTAATGAAGCCGGTAGGGAGTCCATTTAAATGTAACTTATACAGAAGGGCCTGGTGCCAGACTGTATCGAAGGCTTTTGCAAGATCGAGTAAAACCATGGCAACGCTACGATTTACATTAAGTTCGTGTGTGACTGTTTGGGAAATGCGGAGGATTTGCTGTATGGTGGAGTGACCTCGGCGGAAGCCAAACTGTTGGTCAACAAGAATTCCTTTTTTGGTTAAATGATCAGTAAGGAAGGCATAAATGCATCGTTCCAGGAGCTTCCCTAGGATGGAGAGAAGGCTTATAGGCCTGTAACTGGTGAGAGAATTTCGAGGTTTACCCGGTTTGGGAATTGGGATGATTTTGGCTATTTTCCACGCGTCAGGGAAATATCCAAGGGAGATAGAGGCTCGAAAAATGTGATATAATTGCATGGTGATTTTCTTTGAAGCATGTTTTAGCATGAGTGTGGTGACCCCATCACTACCAGGCGATTTACGGTTTGCGGCTTCTTTGATGTATGTGGAGATTTGTTGAGGAGTCAACGGGAAGTCATTATAATAGTTATCGGTCTGTCCGACGGAGGCGATGAAGTTTCGGATAGTAAGTTCCTCACTTGATTGGAGAGAGGTTGCATGGGCGTGTATGTTGGAGAAAGACGCTGCGAGAGCTTCAACCTTGTCGGTGACGGACGTTAGTGTGGTTGATCCGATGATAAGAGGTGGTAAAGTTTTAGCTTCAGCCGTCGTGCTTATCTTTCGATAAGTGGCCCAAAAGGTGGGGTCAGGTTTATTGAAGGATCTTAAAGTGTGGTCCCATTGTAGTGAGCGGAGATAGGAGATACGTTTTCTGATTGTTGCAGATATATCCTTTATCTGTTCGGCTACCACCGAGGCTCCAATGTTTTGCCCTCTTTTGCGGAGGGCACGTCTGTGTCGTATTAGTGATTGTAGAGTTGGGTCGTTGTAATGTAGAGCATTCTGATTTTTGTTTGTCGCTGGGGATGAGGCTCGTGTTCGACAAGAGTGTAAAAGAGAAGTGAGCTCTGTGATGTCGTGGTTTATATCCTGAGTGACTGGGGCGGTGTTTGAGATTTTCCATTTGTGTGTGCTGATTTTGTATTTGTCCCAATCAGTTGAGGAGTACAAGTTGTGCGTGGGAGCCGAGTCAGCAGGTGTGATTGTGACTGGGCGATGGTTGGTGTCGAAGTCCTCAGTGATGTTGCAGGTGAAGTTTTGATGATAGTCAGTAAGAAAAAAGTCTAATGTGGATGGTCTGCATTTTCCTGATTTGAAGGTAAATTCTTCAGGGTGGACAATCCGATATCGATGGGTTTGACAATGGTTGAATAGTGTTTTTCCTGCCTTGTTGGAAGCAAAATTGTTCCAAAATTGGTGCTTGGCGTTCCAGTCTCCTCCAATGACAAAAGGGGATCCCAGATTTGTGAGCTTATCGAGAATTCCAGTAGTGAGTAGATCTCCGGGAGGTACGTATACCACTCCCAGCACGATTTTGGGGGAGTTTAATTTAATAAAACATGCTTCGAATGGGAAGGTGTGAGGAGTGTTGAAGATAGAGAAGCTTATGGAAAAATGAATTAAAATAGCGACACCACCGCGTTTGTTATTACGGTCTACTCTGACCGCGGAGTAGCCGGGTAGACTGAATGTGTCCTGAGGAGTCAGCCAAGTCTCCGTGATAAGCACAATTCCGACCTGGAGCCTGGCTACCGCCAGGAGAAGCTCATTTCTTTTTGCAGGAAGTGAGCCTGCGTTCCATAGAAGGATGAGAGGGAGAGGCATTTTTGTTTATTATTTTAAGCTCTGGAGGAGAGTCCAGAAAACTTGAAATTTTTCGGCAAGGGTACGACAGGGGCGTAACTGATCGATTAGTGAACGTGTGATAGCGAGCATCTGCTCAATGTTGACAATGGAATTTAGCTCGTGCATGGCAGCTATCAGGTCATTCATTGTGTTCAGGTTGTTTGACATTACAGGAGGATTTGAGTGTGAGGGAGTAGGATCATGTGAGTTTGGTTGGGTGTCGCCCCAGGGTTTGAGGGGGGGGGGGAGCGGCGACTACGTTGGCGTAGGACGGATAAGGGGAAGATAAGAGTGGACCTGGTCCGGAGTAATTAGGAGGATATGAGTTTTTGGGGCGAAGGCCTTGAGGGGTCGATGGTTCTTTAAAGGTTACTCCCGTAGGAGATTTTTTATTTGGGGGAGGGTTACGTCGCTCAAGATATTTTAAAAGTGATGGACACTGACTGTAGTTAGCGGTGTGTTGACCTAGACAATTTACGCAATTGGGGGATGTTTCTAAGGGCTTTTGGCAGTCCGATGTGTGGTGTTTGCCGGCGCATTTGACACAGCGAGGTGGGAGGCGGCAGTTTGCGGCTGTGTGGCCAAATGCTTGGCATCTGTAGCATTGGGAGTAAGTTTTCTTGGACAGAAACTTCTCCCAGTAGACACGTGTACTGAAGAGGGCTTTGATTTTGATAATTTCATTAGGAGGAGTTCCTGGTGGGAAATTGATGCGGTACATTGAATAGGAAGAGGTTCCTGTTTGATTTTTGGCGCGAATTGGAGCGCATGTTGTTGGATCTTGTCCTTTGCTTTTTATCTCCGCAATGATCTCTTCAGGGGGGATATGTGGGAGGCCCTTTAAGACCATGGATAGAGGTTTTTCTGAGTTTAGGGAGAACGTGAAGTAGTGTGTGTTGTCATCATCGAGGGCTTGTTTAAGTTTGTTGTAGGAAGAGATATTATCGAATTGTAGTCTTATTCTATTGCCGAGATATTTTATATTGAACGTCTTGCCGAATTCTTTAATTACCTCGTTCTCGAATTTAGGAATACTGTGTGAGAAATTTGATATGTACAGCGGTGGAGGTTTGGCTGTTATAATGGAGTTTTGGTTTGTAGTCAAATTTCTGTGGCCGCCTTGTATAGGAGGTGCTGGTGTTAGGCCTTGGGCGGTTTTTCTAGTAGAAGGCAATGGAATTTTTGTTTTTATGGTAGGTGAAGTATCGAGTGAGTCATCGGGTCTCGTGAACGCGGCGAGTATTGCGAACTTGTTGGTGAAAGCAATATTTGGGGTCGGCACGACCTCCATACTGGAAGAATTTGTGGCCGCTTGCAAGACAGGGCTAAGAATAGGTGGTGGGCGATTTTCGAGTTTTTCGAGATCCGAGTCTAATTGGAGTTTGGAGGCCTTTTTCTTTTTATTACTAGAGGACTTTTTACCCTGCTTAGTTGCAGTTGGGGGATGGTTGGAAGACAGATTTAGGTTTGTGGATTGATCTGATTTGTCTGAGGACGTGGTGCCGAGCTGGGAGTCGAGGGTATTAATTGCTCTTCGTTTGCCTGAGGGCATGATGGGTGATATGTTAGTATTATTAAATATTGAACCACTTACTAATTTTGCTGTAGTCAGAGAGATTAAAGTGGAGTCATCATGGTGAGTTGAGGGCACTTGGACCCCCGAGGGGTCGGAGTAATTGGTCTCCGATATATTGGATCCTTTTAGCAGCTTGGGTGCGTTAACTATATCCAGCAATGCAGAAATTGGGTGAGGTAACTCCGCACCATGTGTGGTAAGACACAAGACACAGGACGCGATTGATAGAAATAGTGTAGAAAAACTTTAAAAGAAGTTTGAATAAGTATAGGTATAAGACTCGGGTCGCTGAGGTGATCCTTTTGGGACGAGCGTATCCGAACAACGAAAGGTAGACTCTGCCCAGTGATGAATCGTGGGACACGGGACGGGACGCTTACCCCCACTATGACCTACCGTCGTCTCCCACTATGGCCTACCGGCGTCCCCCACTTTATTCCCACCGCGCTGCACACAAGCATATTTTTATTCTTGTCCGTGTGAGCTGTCTGTTGGGCAGCCGTGCACACGGACAGAGGTAGGGATATGCTTGTGTGCAGTACGATGGGAAGAAAGTGGGGGACGCCGATAGGCCATAGTGGGAGACGACGGTAGGTCATAGTGGGGGTAAGCGTCCCGTCCCGTGTCCCACGATTCTGGCATCACTGACTCTGCCTGACGGGCCCGCCGCGCTGGCCTATATGGGCCGCCGCGCCAACTTTGCCAGCGAGAGCGCTGCTCGGCGCGCGGCCATCTCGCGGCCGCGCTCGGTAGCGGCGGGCCGCGCCAGGCGCGCGTGGTGGGGGGAAGACTCGCGTCCACCCGTAACTAGTTCGTTACAGTTATAAGATATGGCCAAAAATCAACCAATTGGAGGATGGCACCGCCTATTCTCATGAAATTTGAGGGGTGGTGTCACCCCCCTGAATATGCAAATAGGCAAAAATAAAAGGACACCTGTTTATTATTTTTTTGTCTTTTAAAACATATCCAAAAACCAAAGCAACCTGAGACGAACACCTGAAAATCGTATAAATTTGAGGGGTGGTTTCACCCCATAAATATGAAAACAGGCCGCTATAAAAAAAAACACGTAAATCTAATTTTTTGGCCGTCTAAAACACATCCAAAATTCAAAGCAATCGAAGGCGGACACCTGGGATACTCTCCTTGTTAGTACCAATGCCCGACGGTTAGTGGGCAACCGATGTTCGCATTAGACAAAGGTTTCGCCCGACCTCAATTAGCAGACAATCTTAAACACTTTGGTTATTATTTACTTTAGGTTTTCATCCCCGAATTCGATGACCTTGAAATATGTTGTTTGGGGCATGATTCTGAATAACTATTTTCCTATACCTGTTACCGCCGTTTTAAAATGATTTTTCCAATTATTTGTTAACCCTTATGTCAATAACCAACTTTACCTACGTTGTTCAATGACCGGGGTACAGCTGTACCCGCGTGGTGAAATCATGTATTTAAGGCTCTTTAGAGGGGTGATTCGTAACTTCGTATTTATACTTGACTTCGGCAACCCTGAGGTGAGCCGGGAGACCTTTATTAGGTATACGGGACTTTCCGCATGTATCTCGAAATGAAACTTTCTTCTAACGGGAACATAAAAAATTTTAGGAGGCAACGCTTAGGTGGGTACAGCTGTACCCGGTTATTGACATAAGGGTTAAACGTTTTTTCATTCTTTGCAGGACATTATTCCATAACTGTATAACACGCCGTACCCCGGTTTGATTAATATTTGTTTTCCCATTCCTAAATTGAAGACTCGGATGCAATAAGGGGACTAGCTCTCGAAAACGGGAAGAATTATTGTCCAAACGCTAAGAAAGATTGGAAAATTCAATGTTAGTAAACTGAATTTTAAAAAATATAGTGTTGTAAAGCTCGCCACGACACACATTTTTTCTATGTAGGGGAGACCGGGGCTAAAAGTTCCGATTTTGATAAAACATAAAAAATGACTGGAAAATAATGTACCTATTCTCTTCGCTATTGACTAATTTCATGTTAAATTTATTGTACTTTAATGTGTTGTAATAGGTGTTTAATAAAAAGTCATTTATTTGTGACTAGTCGAAGCGGAACTTCTTACCCCTTTATGGGGCAAGTTGTTATCGCATTGGGGTAAGTTGTTACTATATTATAAGAGTTGCTTTTTAATGAAATCTTTCATTCTTTAATGAAATAAAACAATTTTATTAATAATGTTTATTTATGAAAGAAAACCAAAACAATATAATAATCATAAACATTATCTTTGGTATAAAAATTATAATCGACTAATCAGCGTGTGATGATAAGTCATTAACAACCTTAAACCTAGTATAATTAATTAGCCGTCTAGAAGAACAAAATCAAACATCACACGACTCATCAGAATCACAGTTTGGGCAAACGTATACTACCGTCTTTATGTTTTTTATGCATTTGGAATGAGCCCAGTTCTTGCAAAGAATACACTCGATCCATTCTTCTCTGGGCTGCGATTTGGAATATGCATCACAACAGACAATGCAATAATACTCCAAGTTGTCTTCCTCATCATCAGTCTCATGTTTTTCTTGAAGAATCTTCCGCTTAACTTGATCTTTACCTTTCCTTTTCACTATTCCTTTCCCTTTGTTTTTAGTTTTTGAACTAATTTCTTCTTTTTTCCTTTTGTTATTTGATTGTTCTTCAGCTAATTTATTCTTTTCTGGGGTGTCAGTCAAGACAGCTGACTTTCTAACACGACGACGCGTTGATTTCTTCTGTCTCGGTGTCGCTTTTGGTACAGGACGGACTATTTCGGGTGAAAATTCCGGAACAGGATCTTCAACAATGTCAGTAACAATCGATTGTCCTACGTTATGAACATTGGAGGGCCCTGGTTGAGGTTCGTTTTCCTTTTCGACATTCTGATGCATTAGGACAGCTGGTTCCTGGTTCTCAACTAAAGGGCGGTGAGTCACATAAGATGGAGCAAAGTCCTCATCCGTGAATATATTTTTGTTAAATGGACATAGGGTAAAGGACCCAATTACTGACACCTAACCAATTACTGTCACCTTAAGTTATTTTACTTAAAATAACGAATAAATGAACGTTGTAAAGTCATACCCCAAAAGAATGATGTATTTCAACCTATAGTCTACACTATAGTTGATTTATTCGTTATTTTAAGTAAAATAGCTTAAGGTGACAGTAATTGGTTAGGTGTCAGTAATGGGGTCCTTTACCCTATTCCAGTTTTCTTGAATGCATTAATTATATTGTTCGCACTTGATGCCAAGGGCCAAGCATATTTAACAATCCCTGGAATCTCATAGATAGACATGGTTTTTCCCGGATTATTATGCATCCAGGTATCTTGTGCAATAGCACAATAATTTTTGAACGGTCCATATACACCAATATCTAAAGGTTGTAAACGATGGGTGAAATGAGGAGGGAAAGAAAGCATTATGACCTCGTTAGCTTTTGCTTTTTCAACAACGTTTATGTTGATATGCGAAGAATGATTATCAAGTAGCAATAAGACTGGCTCAGATGGAGTTGGTTTCACATGTTTTATGAAGTGATCTATATATATTTGAAACTCAGTCGCTGTCATCCACCCAGAGCTGTTTCCTGCTCCAATTGATTCTGGTGGACCATCTCGGATGAATAAGTCTTTATATTTGAGTCTCGAGAAAACAAACATCGGTGGTATAGTGTTTCCGAATGCATTAACTGCAATTTCAAGGGTAACTAGTGTGCCGCGTTCAGCTGATACTATAGAGCCCACTTGCTTAATGTCTTTTCCAGCAACTATTTTTTGGGGCTTTTGAACAGTTAGTACGCCAGTTTCGTCCACATTCCAAATTTTTGATGGTGGTAAATTATGTTTAACCAATATATCACCAAGCTTAGAAAAGAAATGATCTATGTTGTGTTTATTGAATGAAGTAGCTCGATTAAAACTTGTTGCCTCAGGAGTCCTTATTGAAAGTCTTGGATTTCTCTTTAAAAAAGCACTTAGCCAATCAGAACCAGCCATACCATATTTGTGCCAAGAAGGTGGAATGTTCTTGTGGTCAAATTTTAGTGCACATTCATACGCTAATTTTCTTACTTCTTGTGGTATAAGACCAAAATAAATCGAGGAGCATTTCAAAAGGTATTCTGACATTACTTTTTCTTGTTGCTCATTAAAAACCAACTTCGTTTTCTTGTAGCCTACTGTGGCCTCTTGTCCAGATTTTACTTTTTTAACAAATCTCAATAAAGTCATGTGGCAGATATCGAATTGTCTAGCGACGGTTTTTATCTTCTGACCTTGCATAACGGCTTCAGCGGCGTTACGCATAACTTGGATGGAAGTGGTGCCCCTTTCCGTCTTTCGTTGATATGTTCGCATCCTAAAACACATCAGGAACAATTTATACATTTGCGGTGGGGTAAGTTGTTACGGTAACAACTTGCCCCAAGTCACGGGAACAACTAGCCCCAATCGACACACGTGGCAATTTGAGAGATTATTTTGCTTATACATATATTGAAACGATAAACACTCTTACACCATGTTCTTAAATGTCGTCTGATCCTTAACGACGAATCAATCAATGATATCGAAGTTGAATAATCGAAATAGACCAAAAAATTATGATAGAAAAATATTTACTTACCTGGTACGTGACAAGCAGGTCCTTATTTCTAACCACACAATTCACTGTTGCGGACGCTACTAAGATGGACGACAAAGTGGCGTGATCGACTCACGTGGGAAAAACAATCGAAAGTGCAACGCTCCTTCCATTTGGAAGATATAACCATCGGAACAACTTACCCCCGGAACTTTTAGCCCCGGTCTCCCCTACAGTTTGTCTATCCAATCATTATTATTCGAGCTAAAAATTATAAACAAAAAATTTTTCATTGTCCAAAATCATTATTTCTGTAAATATAAATTGCGATATCTTGCGTAAATATTAACGGATCGTTATGAGACTTAAAACATAACTTCAGAAAACTCTAGCGAAGCCGTAAAATGTATGCACAAAACCCTTATGTTAGGAAATGTAATAATATTTAATTAATAAGAAATACTGGACATAACCCATGTTTTTCAACGTTCGCCGTTAAAAAGTATCGACGCAATTTTGAGGTACATATAGCTTGCAGCGACAAAGTTTTTCCTTAATATACAAGGAAGATTTTCACCAATTTTCACACTGATTAATAAATCATTGTAGAAGATATGACGATATATATAATTCTCGTGCGGCGCCAACTGTCAACGCGAGTGCTAAAACTGGTAAATAACGCGTTATACTAGAGCTGTTCAAGTACCCGGATAAAGCAAGCCGCTCTAACTTGGTTTGAACGACCGAGCCGAGCCGCGTACCCGATTGAACCGAGCGGCTTGGATAGAACCAAGTAGTTTGAATTTTTCAAGCGGCCCGAAGGAAGCGGGCGGATCGAACAGAACCAAGTGGATTGGACTATTTCCAAGCAGGCCGAAAGAGCCGAGGCGGCCCGAACGTCTGTACATTGTACGTCGAGCAGATAGGTTAGTAAATAGGTGAGATATACCTATAGTCCAGTGAAATTAGGATCTGTCTTCGGACTAATTCCCATCAAGCTGAATTTTGGCATGAGCCTTTATTTGGTCGTCATAAACAATATGTCAAAAGTCCCCATCAATCCGACTGCTGCTAAAAATTTTACAGAGGGTTGAAAAAAAAAATCCTGTTTTTCGCAAATATCTCGCTATCTGTCAGTTTTGCGACAAAAATAGTTATTATACAATTTATAGCCTAGGAAATTCTCTACAAAAAAGACCTTGCAAGTTTTTTCGTAGGTGTAACCATTTTCAAGTAGGTCGGGTTACCAAGTTTTAACCCCCATAAATTTGACAAGGGAAGATCCTGAATCCGGAAATTCAAAAAATTATGAAACTCTGGAAATATGTAGGGGATGTCCTCCTGAATACAACGCAATTTCGTTTGATGCCCAAATTCACTCCCAGAGGGTGCAATTCACCTCTAAACTTTTTTTGGGGGGGTATTATTACTCGTGAACTGTAGGAGATAGAAACAAAGTGTTCAGGAAAAAGTTACTTCTTTTAATTAGGACTATCAGTTGGTAAGTTATAGGTCCTACAGTTCTTACGATTCTCGAGTTATAACACAAAATCAGAAAAAAAACGTATTTTCAGGGGTCAATTTCAGCCCCTTACAATGAATTTGGGCACCAAACAAAAAAATTACGCAATACACACCTATATTAACATCTCTATATCCCCAAAGTTTTAAAAAATTTTGAATTTTCGAGGGGTGGATCTTCGCCCGCGAGAAATAATAAACTCATTTCCACATAAAGCGCAGTGTTATGGTCTTAAAAATGAGATGAGGGTTTCTTTTGAAAAAGAGAAATGTATTTTGATATGTTTAGGAAAAACAGAAATGTATATATGATGAGCAGAGCGACCACTTCCTTAGTCCGCCGGTTGCGTAAGACTGCCATTCCCCAGATAACGCTTTTCGGTGCGCGCTTGGGGCCGCATGCCCGCTCCCCCTTATTGTTGTGGTCTACATGTACAATCATAATACAGCGCGAAAATACAAATTGGCTCCTTTAACCTTAACACGCAGGCTTTGAAAATACTAGAAAAACGAGATGATTTAAGAAATTCCGCGCAGGTTTTTAAAATCAGGGGGTATTCGCCAGAATTAATTTTTAATAATGGAGTACGCGTTCTTCTGGCAATGTATGGTGCTCGATTAAACGAAGTTTCAATAGACACATTTAGGTACTATTGCTTTGCCAAATCAACGCGGCTTAATAAGGCGGTGAAATTATCTACGCTTCCACCAACATCTAGTGCTGCCCGCCAGCATTTATATCGGGTGTACTGCCAAGTGCAAGTGTGGCTCGGTAACGCACTTAATCCTGAAGACTGGGGATGGATAATGAGAATTGATATTTTGAAGCCGATTCCAACTTTGTTACCGCCTGCTCCAGACACTCTGCTAAATGTAATTTTTTGCAATTGCGCCAAAGGCTGTGGATCAAACTGCGGTTGCAGGAAACTTGGCTTGCATTGTTCAGCAGTGTGCGGTTCTTGTCATGGCCAGTCATGTCTCAATGCACCTGATATAACTGCCGAAAGTAATATGGAAAATGATGAGGATGTAGATCTTGTTAATTTCTCAGCGGAAGACATACTGATTGAAGAAACAAACACAGAACATGAGGAAGACCCGTAATTTTTGTATTTTTAATGAACAAACATCGTGGATTAAGCCTACGAGGACACCACGTTTAAAAAAAAACGCGCTCAGTACTCTACCTCCGGGGTGGTGTGGAAATGAGTTTATTATTTCTCGCGGGCGAAGATCCACCCCTCGAAAATTCAAAATTTTTTAAAACTTTGGGGATATAGAGATGTTAATATAGGTGTGTATTGCGTAATTTTTTTGTTTGGTGCCTAAATTCATTGTAAGGGGCTGAAATTGACCCCTGAAAATACGTTTATTTTCTGATTTTGTGTTATAACTCGAGAATCGTAAGAACTGTAGGACCTATAACTTACCAACTGATAGTCCTAATTAAAAGAAGTAACTTTTTCCTGAACACTTTGTTTCTATCTCCTACAGTTCACGAGTAATAATACCCCCCCAAAAAAAGTTTAGAGGTGAATTGCACCCTCTGGGAGTGAATTTGGGCATCAAACGAAATTGCGTTGTATTCAGGAGGACATCCCCTACATATTTCCAGAGTTTCATAATTTTCTGAATTTCCGGATTCAGGATCTTCCCTTGTCAAATTTATGGGGGTTGAAACTTGGTAACCCGACCTACTTGAAAATGGTTACACCTACGAAAAAACTTGCAAGGTCTTTTTTGTAGAGAATTTCCTAGGCTATAAATTGTATAATAACTATTTTTGTCGCAAAACTGATAGATAGCGAGATATTTGCGAAAAACAGGATTTTTTTTTTCAACCCTCTGTAAAATTTTTAGCAGCAGTCGGATTGATGGGGACTTTGGACATATTGTTTATAACGACCAAATATAGGCTCATGCCAAAATTCAGCTTGATGGGAATTAGTCCGTAGATTGGGCAGATTTCCGTCTAATTTCACTGGACTACTAACACAATTATAATATAGACTGCGGAAGTTTATGTAAATGCAAGTTTTTATTGGAATGACTTAAACAAGCGGGACATTGACAGAACTATGTTTCACCAGTAAGTGGATGTACATTACATACGTTGCACATTTTGCATATTTTTCATATTTTCTGCAGATACGGAATTTATTTACAAATTAGCTTGGTAAACCTCGCCATTAAAATTTAATAGTTTCATATGGTAAAAAGTTTAATAGTGCAATAGTTACATATGTATTCAAAAGTTTAATAATTCAATAGTAGGTGTAACGACTTGATACGTATAATATATCATTATTATAGTATAATTATTAGTATACTACAGTTTTCTAAACGAGATTAAATATATACCCCCCCCCCCCCCCCCCGTTACCTTTTTCAGTATATCTGTATATCAGCGGGATATCATACTTGCATAAGCTTCCTCAGTTTAGGTATAAATAAATAAATAGATTAATAATTTTTAAACAACAAAGAATATAAATAGACGCACAATTTACTTTTTTTATTTAAATAACGTAAGAACGCGGTAGTAATCCGTTGAATGGTGTTACGTCCTGAAGGGACTTTTGTGAATCGCCCTGAGCGGCTACGATGATTCACGGGGTTCTTGCTCTTTTAACCCTTTTAATACGGCGAAAAATCAGTCCAAGTGCGCCCCATTGCCGGGATCAGTTATTTCTCCTCCAAGCGATTATTGGATAAAATAACTTTTATGCCTAAAAGGTTGAAGGTCTTGGACAGGCATGGAACTAAAGTGAACGCAGCGGCCGTTTTTCGGACGCAACGCCTCCTTTCTCCGGCCGCGCGTCTTGGCCCCCGCGGCGGCCCAGGTTCGTGGAGCGCCTCAGGCCCGTACCACGTGAACCGCGCGTGGCGCGTTGACAAAACAAAAACGCATCGACAATCGTGCTCTCTGGGTCGATTTGGAAACCTATTGATACAATGTCGCCCCAATGCGCCACGCGCGGTTCATATGGTACGAGTCTGAGGCGCTCGAAGCTCCTAGGCCCGCCGCGGGGACGAAGACGCGCGGCGGGAGAAAGGAGGCGTTGCCTCCGAAAAACGGCCGCTGCGTTCACTTTAGTTCCATGCCTGATATGAATTATATGTATAGTACTTTGTGTACAGTCATGGTGCGCGAAGCAGCTTATGGCGCTGAACGTATTTACGTTCGTGGCGGCCGAAATTTATAATAAAAAATATAAATAATTATTTATAAATAATATATGAATATATATTAAATATTAAACATATATATATATGCTTTTCATTTGTCGGTATGGGTAGTAGGGTGGGCCAAAAAATCAAATTTTCGAAACTCGAAACAGCCTAGGAGAAATAGTTGCGTCTGGGGTTGCGTGTAATAATGCAATAATAACTTATATCGTTGTAATCGCGAGAGTTCATAGAATAATTTGACGTAACAAGCAACCGAACAACTATTACTGTTTGAACTCAAAAGATGTTCTAAGTTGAAAATTTGCATTTTTTCAAAATCGAATTTCTCGAATAATATTTTCCGATGCTCAACAGTGAAATATGAAAATATATAAGGGTATAAGGGTAAAGGATAATAAAAGGTATAAAAGGTAAAGGGTGCAAGGGTAAAGGGTGCAAGGGTAAAGGGTGCAAGGGTAAAGGGTGTAAGGGTAAAGGGTGTAAGGGTATGGGGTGCAAGGGAAAAGGGTGCAAGGGTGAAGGGTGCAAGGTAAAGGGTGCAAGGGTAAAGGGTGCAAAGGCAAAGGGTGCTAGGGTAAAGGGTGCAAGGGTAAAGGGTATAAGGGTAAATGGTAAAAGGTGTAACGGTATATATAAGGGTATATAAAGGTATAAGGGTATAAGGGTATACGGGTATATAAGGGTGTAAGGGCATAAGGATGTAAGGATATAAGGGTATAAAAGAGTATAAGGGTATATAAGTGTGTAAAGTTATAAAGGTATAGAAGGGTGTATATATAAGAGTATAAGGGTGTGAGGGAATAAATATGAATATAAGGGTATAAGGGTATAACGGTATATAAGGGTGTAAGGGTATAAGGGTAGGTATATAAGAGTAAGAGGGTATATCTAAGGATATATACTCTGCGGAATGATCCCGAGAGTCGACGAACGAAACATGTGTGCGAAACTGATAGGTGTGTATGTGTATACGTATTATGTCGACGACGACAAATTTTCGACTGATGAAGAAAAATTTTCTGATATTTCTGACAATTTCATGAGACGTATTACGATATCTCTAGCATGCGTGGACCGATTTTTTTGCAATTGGTCTTATTCGAAAGCTTATATGCGGTTTACATAAGAAAAATGCCTTTAAATTTAAAAAATATTGCAGGGGTGATGAGATATTATTGAAATAAGTGTCAGAATAGCCTGGCGACGAGTAAAGGTTAGCGGTAGCGACAGTCGATTATGCAGGGTCGCGGAACATGGATAAACGGCAGGGGCAGTCGATCGATCGACATTTATACAGTCTGTTTTATACAGGGTGTCTTTCATGTACTTGGGGTCGAGACGCTACCGCGTCTCTAGATTCTTGACGAAAAGATTAAAGTAATAGTTAAAATATACTCTAGGGACGGTGCTCCGTCCCAGTTATCGCTGTGCGCTCGGGTGTCGGCACGCTTGCCGTCTATCGTTTCGTACGCTCTCTAGGTCGCTCAACCTAGCGCAGGTCGTGGTCGCTCGCTGTGCTCTCGGGTAGCACACAGAAGTCGGTGAAATCGGAGTCCGTCGTTTCACTTTGTCTCGTTCTGTCACACGTCTTCGTGGGGTCAACGGCGGTTCGTATCGGCGCGCAAGGGCTCTCCCGGCTAGGCTGTTCACGGTATATTGAAAGGAGTTACCCCGGGGATGATCCCAATCGGCCGGACGCGTTTCGCGGTGTCTACGTGGAGGCGAGGTCGCGAAATCTAGACCGCCGCTGGCTCCTCGCAACTTCCTAGCACAAGCTCTCGAAAACCAATCCCTGTTCCGCGGCTCTCCATCGCGGGCCGAACCTCGGACAGTCCCCAGGAATGGGGGAAACTGTCCTGTCGGCAGCTGTCGATTGCTTCACTAATTCTTCGATACTTGCGAAATATCCGTGGCCCGTGCCGAGCGCGGTCGTTGTCCCTGCGGTCGTTGCCACGGGCTAAGCGCAACGCAAATGCTACATACGAGGCGATTCCGCTGAATCACCTTTTCGAAATAAAGCGACGCGAGGACAGCGAGCACGGGATGGACCTGAAAGGCCCATGTAACAATGGGTATGGGAAATATTTATGAAAGAGCGCATGAAATCAGAAATAAATTTAATTGCATTACACACATATTTCATACATAATGTACACATACTGCATAGTATGTACATAGTACGCACACACACACACACACACACACACACTATATTCATGCTATACAAATACATTACTTATTATCAACATGGATTATATAGTATAGACCAGGCATGGGAATTAAGTGAACTCAGCGGCCGATTGTCGAAGGCAACGCCTCCTTTCTCCCGCCGGGCACCTTGGCCCCCGCGGCGGCCTAGGTTCGTGGAGCGCCTCAGGCCCGTGTCATATGAACCGCGCGTGGCGCATTGGGGCGACATTGTATCAATAGGTTGCCACATCGACCCAGAGAGCATTATTGTCGATGCGTTTTTGTTTTGTCAACGCGCCACGCGCGGTTCACGTGGTACGGGTAAATTTATAAATTATGATAAAAGCAAACATTCATCACCAAATGCTGTGCATTTTCATTTATCCTACACTTCCTTTTAAATTGTTTTACTTAATTTAATTAAAAATACCCTAAAATATCGTAAAAACATAATTAAAAATATTTCGCAATTTAGACATAATCCCAGACAGCACACGACGTCTTATAGACGTCCATTTTAAGTCTGTTTTACGTCTGAATGTCCTGATTCGTGACAAAGACATCTTTAAGACATCCACAAGACGTCTTTAACACGCTCATAAGACATGTTAAAAATGTCTGTCAAAAGACATCTTAAAGACGTCGGTAAAAAGCCATCCGAATGATGTCCGTAAAAGGCAATCTTAAGGCAGGACCGGCGCAAGGACTTGCAAATTTTTGCACCATTTGCATGGAATATTAAACATATAGTAACGCAATTATCGTACATTTGTTTCGTCAATTTTTCTTTAATACAATTATATGACAGTGTGTGAAATGAGTCTAGAGGTCGAATGATGATTAGGTTAGGTTGTAGTGCAATACTTCCTCGCCTATTCACAATTATTGTTATATCATAATTGTCATGGTCCAATAAAGACATTTAATAATAATATTCTGTAGAATATTTCGCTGTAATGCGTGTTTTTTATAAACAATTAATACAATATGTATGTAACTAGAATTTGGAAGTGTTTATAAGAAAGTATGTTGGGTAGGTGCGAATAACGATTGCTTCGTAAACGGAAAGTCCTGGGTTCGATTCCTCTCGTCACCGTAAGATTTTTTTTCCGAACCTGGATCTGATAAAGACGTCTGTAAGACGTCTCAGAAACGACATCTTAAAGATGTCTATAAGACGTCTTAAAAACATCTTTAAGACATCTTGATTCGTGACATAAGACGTACCGAAAACTTGTATAAGACGTGAAGACGACGTTCACGGACGTCTTAAGGGGTTAGGCCACCTTGGACGGAGCGAATTTGCAGTCATTTTCGGCAGTTTTTTTTAGCAAGATAATGAAATGAACAGAAAATTTAAAAAGAAGCCTGTTATTATACAACTCTCGACGGAAAAAATCGTACTTTTTTTCTTACAAAATGGCGGCGGTAGAGCCGTGATACGCAAGATCTTGAGGAGCGACGTTTTCCACGGTGTTCAATCTCACGGCTATACCGTTTGATCTAGAACACAAAACCAAAGAGATTCATTTTCTGCATGCCTAAACCTATGGAAGTACGTAGGGAAATCCAGAAACATTAATTTGTCTCGAAATGGTGACCATGGGAAGAAAAAATGCATTTTTTTTTTACGAAATTGTCAATTGCAAAGATCATAATCAAGATATCGCGAAACCGCTACGTACTTCCATAGATTATTCTTAAGAGAAGAGTGTCTCCAAATTTAAAATCAATCGGATGAAAATTGTGGAAGTTATGCGAAACACCGTTTTGGAAAATGTCATTTCGAGAAAAACGCGTTGAAAGTTTTACTTCACATTTTTTTACGAATAAAGTGAATAAATGAAACTTTACCTTTACTCGGCGATTCCTGCGCCATATAACTGCCCTTCAAAATTGTCGTCAGCCTGTTCAGACTCTTTTCTAAAAGATTTGGAACTTTTTCGAGCCTCTTTTGTCGCGTTCGACATAGCGCGCTCAGCAGCCTTGATGCGACTCGCGTCTGCCTCCATGCAAAAATTGTAGCAATTTGGTCCAACTGTGATTTGCAATATCTCCATAATTTGCATTAAACTTATGAAGCCATCATTGAATGTGCAAACTGCTATATCCGCTGCAACATCGACCAGTAGTTTGCCGCTAGAAGTACTTTTGGGTGCTATCGACCACACGACTGAGTTGAACGATTCGTTGTTGTTTTGTGTATAACCTCCTAAACAACGATGCAACAAATCGTTTCTGCTCAGATCTTCATATACTGGCTTTATATGATCGAAAACCATTTTACTCATTGGCGGTTTATGCACATATTTGGCTAGTTTATTGGAAGCTTTTGCCTTCTGCCACGTACACCACGAAGTCTCGCCAACCGGGCATCTGTCGTGCTGCGGATTTGCGTCCGTGGAAATTTTGTGGTAAACTGTGGCCCATATTTCCTTTTTCATGTTTGCGACACTTTCGTAATTTCGGCGTATAGCAAGACCGTAATATATTGACAATTCATCAATCAACTTGCCAGTTAAATTTCCTTTGCCACCAAGTCCCTTATTTGCTTTCTTGAGAGCGCGAAGCCGCGAGCCCATCCGCTTCTGGACGTGATCGATACACTCTTTTTTACACACGATAAGGTCTTCATACGGTTGAGCATCTGTGATTCCTTTGAAAGTCTTACTGTCACCATCACCAATGTACTGAGCATATTTGACTTGATGTAAAGTTTTAGAGCGGCGAAATATTTCGACGACAGCGTCAACTTCCATTTTCCCAGCGGAGCCTTCGTGGTTAGCTTGACAATTTTCTTCATGCGATTGTGCCCACGCTTCATATTCTGCAGTTTCTTTCCTTTTTTCCCAAAATTCACAGCCTTTACAATATTTGGATTTCACTTCTACGTCAACGACCTTACCAGTGTACCAGCCGATTAGTGTCACTAGTCCGAACAATGATGAAAATCCCCTTTTCCTCCACGTTCCGTCGCCAGATACTAAAATACCATCGGTATGTCCTTTTTCCGCACAAATTTTCTTCTCCTCAGCAGCTGCCCTTTTCGTCACTTTTAAACGAACCGCTGCCGTAGCGATAGAAATCGAAGAAACAATCGTGTCGTAAAATGAATGAAAGATTGGGCGCGGCAAATCCATAAATGCGCAAAATTTGATTATGCCATGTAAACCAACGCCAAGTAATCGCATGGCAAATGTAATGCGACGATTAATGTCATATGCGTGATTGTTAAGAAGCGGACTAGCATTTATATAATTTGGTCCGCATGTTTCACAAGCAACGACAACTTTAAAACCTAAGCCACGGTTACTTGCTTCAGAAAAGGTGATATTAGATTTGCATTTTTTGCACACTACCATTTGCGAAATTGCAGAGAATACACTGTAAAATTCTATAAAGCGATATCCAAAAGTTTCGTTTATAGTAATTTCAGGGGGCTCTAGTGACCTCTTTAATTTTTTCGCAGACGTGCTTACATCTTCCGTTGGTTGATCCAATAAATAACGATTCAGCGGTCGCCTTTTTGAAATTTTACACTTTCCAGAACGCCCTATTGTGCTCCTAGACCCTTTCTTCTCACTGTACGCTTTTTGACGTCACTCATCACTGAAGAAACGTTTGCAAACAAGGAAACTTCTCGATAAAAATACGGTGTGACGACGCACCAAACTGTAATTATTTTACCGATATTTGCACTTCGTGTGCTGACTACAACGATACACTCGAGGGGCCACGTTGTCCTCGGTCCAAAATCGTAAAGACAATGAATTGACCGCTAATGGAAAAGCGGGGTAAAAATATTCCCACTGCCATTGCTCGATGGTGGGAGGAAACATGGGTTTTTCCAAAACTTGCATACCCCATTGAGTACCCTCATAAAAATGAGAAAAAAATTCGCCCAGATCTCCAGTATTGGCTGCCCTAATAAAATTTACAGCCCTGTTCCTACTATGCCTCGACGGTAATGGTACGGCATCTAATACCTGCCATGGTCTAAACTATTGTTACTACCTTCTATATTTATACACTGAAACTTTTGTAATCGTGTTTAGTTGCGGCAGGATTAACGGTGGGACGGAGAAGGGATGTTTGCCGACTCAGTCGGTATGGCCAGGTTCGGCGAATGAGTACGAATGCGTTTTGGTAACAATAACAGTGTTTATTGTATTGCTGTGGGTTATTTTTACATTTGTTTCCGAGCGCGTCGGACGAGTTACGATATTGCGGCGCGTCGGTTTCGCGGCGGCGGCGACTTGGCGGCGAGTCGGTCAGGAGGTAGGATGCGGAGGTTGTGGAACGTTCTGCTCGGAATAGCCTTATGGGGCACGTTCAATCGAGAGTCGTACGATAGAGGATCCAAGTGCAATAGGACTCCGGCCTAATGGGCGCGGAGGCTCCTCTCGGACGTAGGTAGAGCGCGAGATAAATCTTGGCCTATTTCGGACAGAGGCTGGTAATGGTACAGTGGTGGCGATGGCCGAACACTGACACACCTCAAGGTATGCAAAAATCGAGTCTCTTGGGTACTTGCGTGAAGCGGTATAGCGACATGCACAAGAGCTCCTGATTCCGCTCGCCGCGGCTCTTATATCGTGAGCCCGTACGGTTTCGCGGCCGCCTAGCGGGCGCGGCGCGAACTAAGTCCCCTCGTCTCGGCTCCGGGCGCTCGCACGGCGCGGAAGGTGACTTCGTCACACCCCCTTCTTACTTCGGGGGGGAAAGCGGTATGCGTCGGCTTCTGGCCGCCAGGTACATGTGTTCTTACATCTACTTAACCTACCTTAACCTACGGGGGTTGCAACCCAACGAAAAAAGAACGGACTTAGCCTACCCACCACCCAAAACTTAAACCTTTTTTTTTTTTTTTTTTTTTTTGACGTGGAGAAATCCCTAACGGATACCCCGCCCCCCGGGGGAGGGACGGGGTTATGTGGGGCTTGCACCCACTAAAACTCCACGGTGATCTTCCTCGGGCGCGGAGTCGCGCGCACGAGGGGAGGGACTTGACGCGAGAGCAAACTAGCGATACGTTCGCTTCCCCTCCCCTCAGCGCTGGTACGAACTCCGCGCCCTACAACCCCGCATAGCGGCGGGGTCTTCCCGAGTCGCCGACGACGCGGGCGGATCACACGCCTGCGTCGTCTCTTCTGGGGGGTCGCATGATGTTGTTAGGGGGTGAGAGTGTCCCCCGACACTCCCACCCCGCGACCCCCGCGATCGAGCGGCTACCCGGGGCGCGGCCCGAAGGGCCGCGGCCGGGCGGGGAGTCGGCACAAGGTCGGCTGGACCGCTGACCGCCGAACTCACCCTACCGCTGCTCGATCGCTACTAACGCGGGAGCGCGCTAATCCATAAACGGCGCCAATGGCGCGGCTCCCGGGGGGGCAGCAGGTGTTCGGCTGCCCGCCGGTGGGGTCCCCTGGAACGAGGACCCCTGACTCTAACTCCGCCGTCGGGCGTCGCGACCTCTCACGACGCGACCCCGACGGCACCGCGTGGCCCGGTCACCACCCTCCCGGAACTGGCCCTGAAAAGGGCCCCCCAGACCCGGAGACTCGCCGTCGGGGAGCGGGGTGACGCGTTAGCTTACGTCACCGCCTGACCTCCCCCGGCGGCGCGTCATCTGCCCCTTCTCCCCCGGCATCTGGGGGCCGCGAGACGGGACGGGTGGCCCGTTATTTCGCGCTCCCGTTCCGCATCCTCCTTCTCCCGCATGACCGCCTCCGCAAACTCGGAGACGGCCTTCCAACTCGCCCCGTCTTCCGCCATCCGACGCACGACCGTCGGTAGCGAGAGATCGGGGCCCAGCTGCGCCTCGAGGACACGCCGATCGTCCTGCCACTCCTGGCATGTGGCCAGAGTGTGGTCGGCCGTGTCCTCGTCGCCCGAGTCGCAGCTGAAGCACCGCGACGTCTCCTCCCGCCCGATGCGACGCAGATAGGAGCCGAAACAGCCGACTCCTGTGATTATCTGCGTCAGGCGGAAGGTTAGCCTGCCATACCCGCGCTCCACCCATTCTTGCATAATGGGCAGAAGCGCCCCGACAACGCGACCCCTCCGATGTTCGGGGAGGGCTAGCCAGTCGAGCCATTTGGCCCGCATGCGTTGCCGGGCCTGGACCCGCGCCACTTCTTGTCCGTCTGCCATTGGGTCCCCAGCTTCGCGGAGATCTCGGACGGCGAAGTAAACCTCCGCCTCCATCTCCGCGAGCAGGTGGAATGGGGGGGACCCACCCAGAGCGGACAGTTCGGCATGCGACACCGTGCGATAGGCTCGCACGGCTCGGAGGACTACTCGGCGGTGAACTCTGGCCAAGAGTTCACGGCCAACGCGGCAGCCCTCCAGGTCGCCGGCCCAAACAGGCGCGCCGTACAGCGCCATGGACCGAACGACCGTCACATACAAACGCCGAACACCCTCGTGCGGACCTCCCAGGTTGGGCATGATTCGCCGAAAGGCGAATATTTGCTTCTCCAACCTGGGGGCGAGGGTTTTGAAGTGGCTCGTGAATCGCCAGTAGGTATCCAGGGTCAGACCGAGATACTTCATCGATCGGCCGACCCTGATGCAGGCATCCCCGATCATCAGGGACGCTCTGTTGGGGACACCGCTCCCAACCCTGTCCGCGAGCCACATCGCCTCGGTTTTCTCCAAGGCGACTCGCAGACCGAGCGTCCCGATCGAGGTGACGACGCGTCGCAGTGCTCTCTCAGCGAGGCTGATCGCGTCCCTCCATTTCTGCCCGGAAGCCACCACCAGAGTGTCGTCGGCGTAACATACCAACGACACCCCCGGCGACGGCATCTCGACCCGCAGCACCGCGTCGTAGGCCAGGTTCCATAGCAGGGGCCCTAGAACCGACCCCTGCGGAACCCCGCGGTGCACCGGAGCCACCCCGTCACCCTCCCGGCCGACGTACGACACGACCCGGCCGCGGAGGTAGTCCCGGACCAGGCGGCGAAGGTAGAGCGGGACGTTGTGAAACAGCAACGCCCGCTCGATCGCCGCCCAGGAGACGGTGTTGAACGCGTTGGCTATGTCCAACGACACAGCCACGCTGACACCGCCTCCCTCGGCCGCTCGGCGCGACAACGATCGGACCAGTAAGATGGCGTCTACGGTCGATCGCTGCCGCCTGAAGCCGAATTGGCGGTCGGACAGGTCCGGGCCCACGGCCTCCAGGTGCGCGCACAGGCGGGCAGTAATGATGCGCTCCAAGAGCTTGCCCGCCTCGTCCAGGAGGCATATCGGCCTGTAGGCCGAGGGTGACTCCGCGGGTCTACCGGGCTTCCGGAGGAGGACCAGCCTCGCTTCCTTCCACGCAGGGGGGAACCTGCCGGTTCTCAGGACGGCGTCGAAGAGACGCCTGAGACCGGCACCTAGGGCGCTCAAGGCGTAGGCCCACACTCGCCCGGGCACTTCGTCGGGACCCGGAGCCGCGTTCCTCTCGCGCATACGCGCGATCGAGGACGCGAGCTCCTCGCCGCTGGCCCCAGGGGCGTCGGCGGTATCCGCGCCCCTGGCCAACCATGGATCCCCGGTCTCGTCGGCGCCACCCTCCCCGTGTACCGGGGGAGGGGGGAAAAGCGCCTCTAGAACTTGTTCTAGGAGACGGGGATCGAGGCCCTCCGTGACGGGGGGCGCCCAAGGACCGAGTTTGATAGACACGGCCCTGTACGGGCGCCCCCAAGGGTCCTCGTTGAGGGTCGCGACGAATTCCCGACAGGACTGATCCTTAGCTCGGGCTATGGCTCCGCGAAGTTCGCGGCGCGCCGCCGAAAAGGCGGAGCGCAGCTCGCGGAGCCGTTCCTCCGAGACCCGTCGGCGGTCTTGACGACGGGCCTTGGTGTACTGGCGTCTGGCCACGAGGTTCGCCGCGCGGAGATCCGCGATCTCGGCGGACCACCAGCACACCGTCCTCCGACCCCCACCCGGCGGTCCGGTCCGCGGCATAGTGGCGTCGCAGATAGATTGGAACGCGCCGCGGAACCAGAGCGCACCGGCAACGGGGTCATCGAGGACGTCGCCCGGCATCGGAGGCCAGGCGACGACGGAGGAAGCGAGTAGGGCCGCTTCGGCGTCTAGCCGCTTGAGCGCCCATCGCGGGGGATGCCTACCGACTCGGGGAGGAGGCGGGGGGGGGGGCGGTGGTGGCCAGCATCACATACATGTGATCGGAAGCCGGCTCTCAATCCTCCGCCACCCAGCAGTCCGACGTAATGGCGGCGGCCGCGGGGTTAACCCAGATCAAGTCGATAACCGACTCTCCCTGCGGGCCGCGGAACGTCGTGACTGCGTAGGGGTTCTTCAACGCGAACCCCATCGCCTCCGTCCACTCGAGGAGCACCTCGCCCCTGGAGTCCGTCCTGGGGGCACCCCACTCACTGGCGTGAGCGTTGAAATCCCCCAGGAGTACGACCGGCTGAGCTCGTTGCGGGACTATAAATGTCCCCAGCTCGTGGAGCCGGTCTTCGAACTCCGGGACGGAAAGCCTCGGCGCGAAGTAGCATCCCACCACGAGGAATCCCCCCCACTGCGCGGCCATCCAGCCCCTACCGTGTCGGGCGACCGAACACGGCGGGGCTCCCCTGGCCACTTCCCACATCATCGCCACCTGCCGATCCGGATTAGTGGACCGAAAGCATCGGTCCGGAACCGGATACGGCTCGGAGGCGACGACCAGCCCGACCCCCAACTCCACGCGAACCTGCTCCAGCAGGTCGTGCGCTCGCATGGAGTGGTTGAGGTTGGCTAGCAGGATCGGAGGGCCGTTAGGCATCGCTCGGTGCTACGATGCCGGCCTCCTCCGGATCCTGCTCGGGTCGGGCTGTCCCCTCCGTCACAGGGAGAGGAGGCGGGACCGACGTCACCCTCGTCGTCGGGCGGGTCCGCACCTTGCGGAAGGCCCCTTTCCCCACGGGCTGGGGTCCGCTAGGGGGGGGGGGGCAGTTCTGGGTTGCTCTGCCCCTTCCCCTTCTTCTTTTTCGTGGACCCCTTGAGGGAGCCACCCAACGTCGGCGACGACGCCCCGCTGGCCGGGCGTTCGGGCTCCTCGCGGTCCTTTCTCTTCCCGGGCCCCGACTTGGCCGCGAAGGTGGAGGCCAGAGGGGCGGTGTTCATAGCCTCCGGCGCCTCCGCGGACACGGGGGGGACGTCGGCGGGCGCCCCCGACGTCGAGGGCGTCGGGGCAGCCGTTACGGCGGCCTTTCCCCCCTTCTTTTTCCCCTTGCCCTTCCCCGTCTTCGGGGGGGGGGGGGGCGGCACGCCGGGCCGCCCATCCTGTGGCCCCCGGGCAGGCCCGCCTCGGTGCAGAGCGGGCAATTCGGCGCGGCGACGCAGTGTCGCGACAGATGCCCCTCGACTCCGCACCGGTAGCAGAGGAGGCGTCGGCTCTCCGGGCTGGAGCACTTGGCCTGAACATGGCCGAACTCCAGGCACCGGAAGCACTGCCGCCTCCTCTGCGCGAGCGGCGTCACGCGCGCGGCGAGGGAGTCGACGACGATTCTCCCCGCCTTGACAAGCACGGACGCCGCCGCCGCGGGCGCGCGGACCCACAGGGAAAACAGCCCCGTCGGGTCCCGGCGTTTCTCGCCGACCGCGACATCGGCCGGCGAGCACCCCCCCTGTGTCGCTATGGCGGCGCGCACCGCGCCCTCCGACGCCAACTCCGTCAGGCCATTGAGCCTGAACTCGGCCTTGCCCTGGGGGCAGTGCACCTTAATGCCGGTGCCCCCCAGCTGCTCCGCCAGCTTCTCTTTGAGAGCCGCGGCCTTGGCCGCGCTCTGCGCCCGCGGAATCTCCAGAACGAGACCCCCGGTGACGGCGCGCCTCGGTCGCATAGCCGCGATACCGAGGTCGGCGACCTTGATCGCCGCCATCGCGCCCGCGACCCGCGTCGAGAAGTCGCTCTCTCCCCCAGCTGGTGCGGTGATGGCCACCGCCGCGGACCTGGGGGCGCGCGGGATCGCGACCGGGGCTCTGCCGGGAGCGCTTGGCCTTGTCGGAGCCGGCGTCGCGACGTCTCTCTGCTGCACCGCTCCCCCGGTGCCGCCACTCGCAGCTCTCGCTGCCGCTCTTCGGGCCTTGCGACCCACCACCTTGGCCCATGTGTCCTGGGGCACAGCAGGGGCTCCAGGCGTCCGCGTCGGGGCACCAACGGCACCCGACGCCGGCGTCTTCTCCGCCGCGGCCGACATTTTGGCGGCCCTCCTCGCCGGGCCGCTTAGCCGCGGAGCCGAACGAGGGGCCCCGGTGGGAGCGGCCAACCCCGAGCCCTTCCCCTTCGCCTTCTTGCGCCCGGCGCCGTCGCGCGCCGGAACGCGACTCGGGATTGGTGGAGGGGGCGCGGTCCCCCCGGCACCCGAGGAGGCGAAAAGGGGGGGGGGAGGGGGAATGATGTCCCCGGGCCCATTCGCGGGTGTCGTCGCCAGCCCGCCAGCGGAACGCTTGGCGGGCCTACCTCCCGCGCGCGGCGGGGCCTCGGCCGCGCCCGCGAACGTCTTCCCCCCGATCTTTGCCCATTCCTGGGCGAAGGCAGATGGGGGGTCGGCAGACCCCGTCGCCGTTTCGCCACGGCCGAGGATCCCGCCGAGGTGGAGGAAGCGCTGCTCCACCCTCCTCTCTAACTCCTCCATGCGCTTCAACACGGCGCACAGTGGCGAATTTCGCCGAAAAGCTGGCCAAAAATGAATCTGCAATTCCCGTGCAAATTATTAAAATATTTTATCGTAATATAACTCTAAGAAGCTAAAAGTATAATTTTTTAACGTTTAATGTTTAATTTGTTGTTTTAATTATAATTATATTATTAAAAATATTAAAAGTATTGTGGTTTGTAGGTTTTAGTCAAATAATTACGCAGTCATTACTGAAACATTAATATTTGTATATATTTTAACATTATTATATTGCATACTTTGGATATTTCTCGTTGCGTTCTTTTGCCCCATAACACGCGAACTTATGCCCCACATATCGGGTAAAACTTTGCATTTCACACTTTTTGGAAATATTTATACTTTTTTAAGTTGTGACATGTCATTTACATGAAGTCACTGCCTATCGAATAATGATTATCAGTGTAATACCAAGGATTTTAGAGAAGTCTAAACTTTAAGTGCGCACTCTTACCCCACATTACTCTACACAAAAATGAGAATATTTGCCAAAATAGCAATTTGTTGCAAAAAACTGCAACGGGGTCTTAAAGTGCATACCTTGAGCTTTCATTAAAAAAAAAGAATGGTGCTTGAGCTCGCTTGAGTTGTAACTTTTTGCTTAAGAATAAACAAAAAATGAATATGCTTTCAGTACTTGTTTATAAAAACTTTTACAGACTTCACATTTAAAACAATAATAGTGTATATGATACTACACCACAATATATAATGCTTATTTTGATAGCTGGACTCGATAAGCTGAAAATAAATCTCAAAGTAGACCTTTAAATTTCGAGCGTCAACTTTGAACTGACATATCTCATCAAGGGCTGCAGTTTATATATTTACATTAGTAAGAAATTATGCACAAATATGTCATAAATAAATGGCACCAATTGGATTTAGCAAATTTAAAACTTTTACATTCTGATTTTTGGCCAGCTTTTCGGCGAAATTCGCCACTGTGCGGCGTCCCAGGGCTGCTCAGCGGCCCTGGTGCCGGCATCGCGGGAGGCGTCGGTTGAGGTAGGGTGGGGGGAAACCACCCTCCTCCTTTTCTTTCCCCCGGTCGTCGCCGATGTCCTCCGGATAGGGGAGGACCTAGCCGCGGACGAGGGGCCCGGCGCGGGGACCGTCTCCACCTGGATACAGGAGTCGTTCCAGGCGGGCAGGCACGAGGGAAGGAGCTCCTCTCGCGTGGGGATAGGGACGGCGGGACGGAAGGCCAATGCCTCCGACTCCGTCACGTCCACGCCAGCCATCGTGGCGCGCGCCTCTAGACGCGCATATTTCCCGCGGAGGAACTCGAGCTCTCTTTCCCTCGTGTGTAGAAACTCCCCCAGGGAGTGCGTCTGCTCCGTCAGGGCCCTCACTTGTGAGGAGAGCTGGTGGGATTTGCGTTCCCACGCACCCTGACGGAAGACCACCTCCCGCGCCGGCTTGTCGGGGTTCTCCCCCCGCTCCGCCCTTCCCGTAAACCCAAAACTTAAACCTAACTTAAACCTACATCTCCTCGGGCGGAGTTTGCTCTGCGGGGGCAGCCGGCCGCAGGCTTCGAATCTCGACGCTGAGATCACCGTTGCGGAAACGGCTGCCCAATACCACGGCGGTCGAGGTCGTGACGGCGTACACGCGGCGGGATGGAAGATGACCATCCCGGGGCGCTCGGCGGCACAGCTCCATGCTCGCGTCGTGGCTCGGTCTGATGCGGCCGCTGGGGGGCCCTGATGGCCTGGCTGTGCCAGCGGCTGATGTGTCGGTGATGCTACCGGCGGTGGCGGGGCCGCTGGGGGCCCTGAAGGCCTGGCTGCGCCAGCGGCTGGAGTGTCGGCGAGACTACCGGCGTTGGCGGGGCCGCTGGGGGGCCCTGAAGGCCTGGCTGCGCCAGCGGCTGAAGTGTCGCCGAAACTACCGGCGGTGGCGGGGCCGCTGGAGGGCCCTGGAGGCCTGGCTGCGCCAGCGGCTGAGGTGTCGGTGAAACTACCGTCGGTGGTGTGGCCACTGGGGGGCCTTGGAGGCCTGGCTGCGCCAGCGGCTGGAGTGTCGGCGAGACTACCGGCGTTGGCGGGGCCGCTGGGGGGCCCTGAAGGCCTGGCTGCGCCAGCGGCTGAAGTGTCGCCGAAACTACCGGCGGTGGCGGGGCCGCTGGAGGGCCCTGGAGGCCTGGCTGCGCCAGCGGCTGAGGTGTCGGTGAAACTACCGTCGGTGGTGTGGCCACTGGGGGGCCTTGGAGGCCTGGCTGAACCAGCGGCGTTGGAATTCGTCCCGGCGGTAGCGCGTCCTTTGGAGGGCCCGGAGCGGGCACTTTTCGTTTTCGTCCGGTGGTCGTTGGTCGGGTCGGTGGCTTGCGGGCCGGTGGCGGTCCGGGAGGGCTCGCTGTCGGTCCGGAGTCCGACGTCGGCGCCAGGCGGAGGCCCGCCATCTGCCGGAGGTCCAAGGCTTGGGTGGACGCGGACTGACCCCGGGCTGACGCGTCCCTCACATCGCCTTGGTGGGCTATGCGTCGCCGGCGAGTGGTGGCTCCGTCGTACCTCGGGGTCTCGTCGTGCCTGAGCTGTGGTTGCCAGGTTTCCACCATCAATATCTCGTGTGGCCCCCGGGTGGCCGGCGTCCGGTGCGGTGCCTGCAGACGTGGCGGCGGGCCCCGGTGTGCTGGTGTCGGTGTTTCCAGCTTGACTCTGGCGGGCCATGGCCGGTCCTCCAGGATCCTGGCGTGACGTTAGTGGCGCTCCGGTGGGCCTACCGGCCCGGAGGCTAGCGGGACTGCCGTGTCTCGGCCGGAGTTCTCCGGCGTTGGTTGCGGCCTGCTCCGTGGCATGCTGATTGCCAATTGTTTCGGTGGCTCGCTTGTCACGGCTTTTATAGCCGCTACGGTGGCGCTGTCCGCGCCAATCGGCTCGCGCGGTTTCAGATCGCTGATGTGCGCGCGCATTGTCTTCCCGCGCGCACCTTTCAGCACTACGATGTTGGGTCCCTCGAATTTGGCAACGGTGTACGGACCGACGAATTTTGGAGCCAGTTTGGCATTGAATTGCTTCGCTGCCGCGCTTAGGTGATGTTCGCGCTTCATAACTTCGTCGCCAATCGAGGGGCGCCAATTCCTGCGGCGTAAGTCGTAGTAGTGTTTCTGGTTCTGGTGTGCTCGTACCAGATTCCATCGCGCGAGTTCGATGCTGTCTTTCAGCTCCGTGAGCCGTTGTTGCCATCCTCGGGTGTCTTCCTGTGTTGGTTCCGCCGTTGGGTCGGTCGTGGTCGGTCTGGGGTCTCCGGGAGCCGCGAGTTCTCGGCCAAAGTTCAGGGCGGCCGGCGTACTCCCCGTGGCTTCGTGTCGGGCCGTGTTGTAGGCAAACGCGATCTCCGGGAGCCAACTATCCCACGTCGTGTGATCCCCGTCGGTAAATTGGGCAATCATTGTCTTGATTACCCGGTTTGCTCGCTCCACGGGGTTGCATTGTGGGGTATACGGTGGGCTTTTCCGGTGGTCGATTCCTGGAGTAGTCCGGTAAATTCTCGGCTTTCGAATTGTTTGCCGTTGTCGGTGATGACTCGGCGTGGGCACCCGAAGCGCATGACCTCTCGTTCTCGGAACGCTTTGGTGACAGCCGGGGCGGTGGCCTGTCGAAGAGGCTGTAGCTCAATCCACTTTGTGAATTTATCCTGCATCACCACGACCACGGTGTGGCCTTTCTTCGATCGCGGGAGCGGTCCGACTAAATCGGCTGATACGACGTCCCACGGGTAGGCTGCTGGCGTGGTGTGCATCAGTCCTGCTGGTGCCTGTTGCGACACCTTGTATTCTTGGCACTTAGTGCACTGGCGTACGTAGCGGGCTGCATCTCGGAACATGCCGGGCCAGTAATATTTTCTGGCCAGTCGGGCGGTGGTCTTGTTAATTCCGAGATGTCCGGCCGTGGGGGCATCATGGTTGGCCCGGAGTATTTCGTCCCGCCGGGGTCATGGCACGCACTGCTTCCACTCTTCTTCGGGGTGGCCACCGGTTGTGTCTGGAAAGTGCCGGTATAGTTCGCCATCTTGCATCCGGTATTCTGGGTGAAGGAGCGGCGTCTCATCGACGGCTCGCTTCTTTGCGTCGTACCATTCTTTGGCTACACCGGTGTCCACATCTGCAATCTCGCCTTGTCGTGATAGGGCATCTGCTACGAGATTGTTCTCCCCCTTACGATACTCTATTTTGAAATCATACTGCTGGAGCTCCAAGCTCCAGCGTGCCAGACGGCCCGAGGGGCTATCGATTGACTGCAGCCATTTTAATGCTTGGTGGTCGGTCAGGACTGTAAACGAATACCCTTCCAGGTACGGGCGCATCTTTCTAATGCCCCAGACCACTGCCAGGCATTCCTTCTCGGTGACTGAGTAATTTCTCTCGGCTGAGTTAAGCGTACGGCTGGCATATGCCACTACTCGTTCTTGACCATCATGGTCCTGCGTAAGTACTGCACCCAGGCCTCCTTGGCTGGCATCCGTTTGTAGTACGAATGGTCGGTCGAAATCGGGGCAAGTTAGTACCGGCGCTGTGGCTAGTTGGTGGCGGAGCGTCTCGAAGGCGGACTGGGCCTCTTCCGTCCAATTCCACCGTGTACGTTTCTGGAGGAGTTGGTGCAACGGTGCCGCTGTATCCGAGAATTGGGGGATGTATCTCCTGTACCAGGAGACCATCCCCAGGAAGCGTCGTAGTTCGCGCAAGTTCTGCGGTGGGGGCGTGTTACGAATCGCCTCGACCTTTTCGGGGTCCGTCTTGACCCCTTGGTCAGAAACAACATGGCCGAGGTATTGCAGTTCTGTCTGGCAGAAACGGCATTTTTCTTCGTTCAAACGGAGTCCCGCTTGCTGCAATCGGTGCAATACTTCTCGGTGGTTCTCCAGGTGTTCTTCGAACGTTCGGCCTAGGACAATGATGTCGTCCAAGTATGCAAAGGCCGTGGGCTCGAGGCTGGGTCCAATGATACTGTCGAGTAGTCGTTGGAACGTGGCGGGGGCCGAGTGGAGGCCGAACGGCATGACGCGGAACTGATATAGTCCGCGTCCGGGAACGGTAAAGGCCGTTATCGGGCGGCTCTCCTCGGCCAGCGGTACTTGCCAATACCCGTTCGCTAAGTCCATTGTTGAGATGTAGCGCGCCTCGCGCAATTTGTCAAGCGTCGCCTGGACCTGCGGTAAGGGGTAGGCGTCTTTTTCGGTGACGGCATTTACTCGGCGGAAGTCGATGCAAAATCGCTTCTTTTTCTTGCCTTTCTTGGCAACCATGACCACAGGTGAACTCCATGGGCTGTTGGACGGCTCTATTATTCCGTCTGCTAGCATTTGGTCCACTGCCTCGTTAATTAAGGCTTGGGTGGCCGGGTTCCTGGGCATGTATCGTTGCTTGATCGGCACGGTCGTCTTTAGACGGATGCGGTATTCTGCACCGTTTCCTGGTGGCTCGTCGTGCCTCGCAGTTTCCGGAGCGGTGGCAACTCCTCGATCAGGAGTTGTTGCAGGGCGGCTTCTTGTGCCGGTGTGCATCGTCGGATGCCGGGGGCTTCTACTGCCGCGGTTTCGGCGTGGCGAGTCCATCGGTGGGTATCAACCTGTACCTCTAACCCCATCTTTCCCAAGATGTCTACTCCCAGTAGAGCTGCGTGGGACAGGCCAGGGAGTACAGCGTACGTGTGTTCTACCCGTTGGTCGTGTATGACGGCAGGTAGTGTCATCTCGCCTCGTAATGGTACCTCGGCGCCGTCGGCGACGCTAGCTGTAAAGGTGGCGGGGGCGAGAGTGTATCCTCGTCTCTCGCAAGCCGTGGCGACATCTGGTCGTATGAATGAGCGGGTTGCTCCAGTGTCGACCAGTGCCCACCAGCGCACATTGCCTACTTGGAAGGCGAGGTACAGGCGAAGATCTTCGTTTACTTGTCCGCTTGAGGCATTGTGGGTTGGGCGTTTTGTCGGTCGCCTCGGTTGCCGCGCCCCTCCTCGTTTCCTGAAAACGGATTGCACGGGCAGTCCCGGGAGGTGCGTCCGGCGGTTCCGCAGTACGAGCAGAACAACTTGCTCGCGCGTCTGCATTCCGGGCGGCGGTGGCCGCGTTGGCCGCATCGCCAACAGCAGGTCGCTCGGTCGTAATCGGCCTGCACTTCCGCTAGGCCGCTGCTGCGGGCCGGCTCGGCCGTTTCTCGCTTTTGGTGGTTTCTTTCCGCCCGATGCCGGCGGCCTCTTTCTCCTCGGCCGTGACTTTGTCCTGGTCTGCTGCTAGTCTCATCAATTCTGGCAGTGTCTGGAACTCGGTCCGTTTGATATATCGGCGGTACTCTGGTCGGAGGTTGCGGTAGGCTCGGTTGACCTGCTGCTCGGGAGAATATTTCCCGTACTGCTGCATCAGCGGCAGCAGGTCCAAGATGAAGTCCGTGGCGGTCTCTTGGGGTTTTTGGAGGCGTCGGGTGATGATCTCCTCCAATTCGTGTTCGTCTTCCGTGGCTAGGAAGAAGGCTCGGAAGTCGGTGACGAAATCGTCCCACGACCTCCACTCGGAGCGGCGGAGCCGGTACCAGCCGAGAGCTCTCCCTTTTAATATCTCGGAGAGACACTGCATGATCTGAGTGGGGGTGACCTGGTAGCTATGCTGTAGATCCCCTAGCCGCTGTAGAAATTCGGCAGCGCCGGGGCCGCCATTATAGCTGGTCCCCCACTTCCGTATTCGGTCCATCGGCGTGACCTCCGGGGCAATCAGGCTGCCGCCCATGCTCGTGACCGGTGGTTCGGGTTGGGAACTTGATTCGCCGGTTACCGTAACTGTCGGTGGTCCCATATTATGCTGGCGGCAGTGTGCAACGACTCGCTGTCTTAGTTCGTCGAGATTGCCAGTGGCGTCGATCTGGAGATCTTCCGCGGCTTTGATCAAGTCTGCCTTTCGTAACTCGTACACCCAGCTCACGCTTATGCTCATTCGCCCTTCTCCTTTTCAACGTCCCTGTTTGGGCGCCACTTTGTAATCGTGTTTAGTTGCGGCACGATTAACGGTGGGACGGAGAAGGGATGTTTGCCGACTCAGTCGGTATGGCCAGGTTCGGCGAATGAGTACGAATGCATTTTGGTAACAATAACAGTGTTTATTGTATTGCTGTGGGTTATTTTTACATTTGTTTCCGAGCGCGTCGGACGAGTTACGATATTGCGGCGCGTCGGTTTCGCGGCGGCGGCGACTTGGCGGCGAGTCGGTCAGGAGGTAGGATGCGGAGGTTGTGGAACGGTCTGCTCGGAATAGCCTTATGGGGCACGTTCAATCGAGAGTCGTACGATAGAGTATCCAAGTGCAATAGGACTCCGGCCTAATGGGCGCGGAGGCTCCTCTCGGACGTAGGTAGAGCGCGAGATAAATCTTGGCCTATTTCGGACAGAGGCTGGTAATGGTACAGTGGTGGCGATGGCCGAACACTGACACACCTCAAGGTATGCAAAAATCGAGTCTCTTGGGTACTTGCGTGAAGCGGTATAGCGACATGCACAAGAGCTCCTGATTCCGCTCGCCGCGGCTCTTATATCGTGAGCCCGTACGGTTTCGCGAGCGAGAGCCGGCGCGGGGTCGCGGTCGCCTAGCGGGCGCGGCGCGAACTAAGTCCCCTCGTCTCGGCTCCTGGCGCTCGCACGGCGCGGAAGGTGACTTCGTCACACTTTTATTCGTCAGGTAAAGGCGCTTTTCATTCCTGACGAAGTCAGGCGGCCGCGGTAGCGCAAGCCGCGCCAACGAGCCCGGGCGCGCTTCGCTAAACCGGCTCTAAACTCATTTTAAAACTTCGATTTCGTATTGAAACTAATTGTATCTTATTCTTAAGACTATAAATGATCATTTAAGACGAAAAAAAAAAATTCTATTTTTTCGAATTTCCAAGGTGGCCTAACCCCTTAAAGACGTCTGGAATGTCTGACTTCATACGTCTTTAAGATGTCTATGTGCTGTCTGGGATGGAATACGAAACTGAAGAAATAACCGTAAATGTTTACTAGTATTGCGATATTTTTATATAATGGTATACTGTTATACCGGTATTTTGATATAATAGTTCCAATCGTATAAGAGTTATGAAAGTATTACCGGAAAATACCGAAACCAACCATATTACCGAAAAGAATACCGAAAAAATACCGGTACAGTATTGTCTCCCTGTGAGCTCGATTCGGTGCACCCGCTGTGGGCTTTTCGCTATCCCCACCACTTCTGTCTTACTCTTGTTCGATGAAGGCGAGAGCGAGATGGAACGAGAGCCATTGAAAGCGAGCGAGGACGGTACGAGACAGACGACGCGTCGATGTTTTGTCTCACTCCGTCTTTCGAGTGCCGTGACACTCCGTCCTCTGCGTGCGCGACGGGCGTGCGCGATGGTCGCGAGCGCTTACGGTTAGCACGGGGACCGCATCGCAAAATCTTGACGCAGGCCCGGCTCAAGTCTTTTTTGCGCCCTAGGCGAACTTGTCAAATTGCTCCCTTTATTATACTACATTTATTTGAGATTATTTATGACTTTACTCTGTTTTAGGCAATTGCTAGGGCGTAAGGTTGACAAGCAGTGCAAAAATGGTCTTTTCATTTTTGGCATTGTTAAAAATAAATTTTTAAATCAAGTACTACAAATTGTACTACAACGGTTTTAAACTACGAGTAAAAATTAAGAGTGAGGATATGAAGAAGCTCAGTTAAATGTATTATAATAAATGGCGGAATTTGGTAAGCTCGCCCAGGACGCAAAAAAGACTCGTGCCGTGTCTGGCTATTAGGGTGGTCCTTATTTTTCAACTTTCGATTTTTTTTGGTCTTACCCTCCTAAACTGTGAGATTGGGTGAGAAAATGATATGTGTAAAGTTTCAAAGCGATTGGACAACGGGAACCCGTGCCGCATTTCAGTTGAAGTTTTGAAAAATTAGTGATTTCTCGTCAATTTCGGACATAATTGTGTTCGTCTATTTTGGAAGTATCAGTGAATATTTTTTAATAACAGTACAGTTTATTAGATGTACAATAATAATGTGTATGTGTTACTTCGAAAAATACTGACGAAATCTTTGAATTTTACCTTTTAAAATTAGTATACAACGCAGCGTATAAGCCAGAATAGGCGATTTGGGGGCTTAACTACACTGTCGAACACGTATTTGGATCTGCAATATGAACTCCGAGACCCTAGTAGAGTTTCTCGTCCCAAACACGAATCCGTAAAAAAAATTGCTCTATCACCCACAGTTTTTGAAAAACATGAGTTTTTGTAAAAAGCGCCTGATTTTGGGCAAGAATGAGGTATTACTTGAAAACCAAGAATGCTAGAAAGTTCAATTTAGTCTCAAAATATAGAGGAGAGTTTCCTGAATATATCGGTGTATGCAGTTATTAAATTTGATGGTTTTATATCGTTGTAAACGGCCGTCAAAGTTTAAAAAATTGCCGATGTGCAGGATTTCTACGCAATATTTTTGTATTTTTACGAAAAGTTGTTTATCTAGCACGAATGCGCTCCACAGTATCGGATTCTGTAGACATTTCTGAAGAAGAATCTATCCACGAAAAATGACGGAACGGTTTTTGACTCGGATTGTTTGAGAAAATATCCAGCGGGAACGCGTGCATGGTGTTTTGCCGCTTGGCGGCAGTGACGGCCATTGCAGACCTGGCGCGGCTCGTCAGGACCGAAGCTACGCGCAATCGACACGGTGCCCCGTAGAGTGGTCCTTAGCTATAGGAGTCAACATTTTTTTTGTGCTTTCTTGATCTTCGGCTACTTTCGGAGTATCAGTAAATATTGTTTAATAAAAGTACAATTTCTTACATGTATAATAGTAACGTTTGTATATTACTTCCAAAAATATAGACGAAAATTTTGATTTTTATCTCTTACAGTTATAGAATGTAATGCAGCATGTAAGCTACTCTACGCAGGTGCGGAATCCGGATGTCACAAGCTACAATATCTTTCATTTATTAAAGTTGTATTATTCACAAATTCCTTATACTTATGTAAGTATTTATATACAACAAAATATTATTATAATTTAACTTATGGGTATAAATAAAAATAAAATAATGCATATGTGTCTGTTTGTGAAAGCACGTGGTTGAGAGAGATAAGAGTCTGAATGCAGGTTAGACACTGAGACACAATTGCGGTAAAAACCTTGTCACTTTATTGAAATCACAGTCGGTTAATGCACTTAGTCAGTGTTTAGCACAGCGATAATTTAAACTGTTCTTGAGAAGAGACGAGATACATATGAACCGCGTGTTGTTGGCACGTGGCGCCCACAGAATTGAATTAATTCGCGCGGCGTTTGAGAGTTATTTAAGCGCTGCTTTTTATAACAATTAGGAGTGGTGAGAAGAGCTGACACAATGATTGCAATTGAAAGGAGCGTGGGAGTTTCAAAGAAAGAACTGAAATCGCGACGCGAGATGCAGAGATCCGTTGCATTGAAATCGCACACAGAGAGTGATCGGAATGGCGGGCGTTCGCAACCGCGTCTTCTCCGTTCTTCTAGAACCCTGACGCGGCCCGCTGATTGGTGCATTGATCTCGGCGACGGTTGATCAATAGCCGCTGATTGGCGGCTCGCCCAGCGCTCAGCGTTGCTGGATCGCAGTCCGCGAAGTGCTGCCATGAGAATGCGTGTGGCGGCGTGGGAAACTAATTCCATTCCCAAACAGTGTCAGTATTTGTCTTTTATCAAGCTAGATTTCTTCTGTACAATTTCTAAACCCACTTTATATTCCTTATACATGTAAGAAATTGTACTTTTATTAAACAATATTCACTGATACTTTGAAAGTAGCCGAAGACCAAAATAAAACTAAAAAAGATTTGGACTCCTATAGCTAAGGAACACTCCACGGAGCACCGTGTCGATTGCGCGTAGCGACGGCCCTGACCAGTCGTGGCAGGCGAGCCATGGCCGCCAGGCGGGAAAACACCGTGCACGCGTTCCCGACGGTGTTTTTCTCAAACAGTCCGAATTATAAACCGTCTTGACATTTTTCGTGTATGGTTTCTTCTTTAGGAATGTCTACGGAATCCGATACTGTGTAGCGAATTTGTGCTAGATAAACAACTTTTCGTAAAAATACAAAAATATTGAGAAATAACTATTTTTTCAAAAATTCAACTCAAATGCGGCACGGGTTCCCGTTGTCCAATCGCTTTGAAACTTTAGACATATCATTTTCTCACCCAACCTCATATTTTAGGAGGGTAAGACCAAACAAAAAACTAAAAAAAAATTTGGATCCCTATAACTAAGGACCACCCTACTGGCTATCTGATTGTCGCGCGCATGCGTCGAGCACTCACGATTCCATCTGAGAGCTCGAGCCGTCGCGCATACCCGCTGCGCATGCAAAGCGTTCCATCTCGCTCCCCTCGAAAGAAGCGAGGAACGAACACTGGGAATTAGGGCTCTGCGCACGATGTGGGCTCAACGCCGGTCCCGACCAGCGAGCTCACAGGGAGACAATTCTGTATTTATTTCGGTTTTCGGTACGATATCGGTTTCGGTATTTATTTTTTTCGGTACAATATCGGTTTCGGTATTTATCTGTTTCGGTACGATATCGGTTTCGGTATTTATCTGATTCGGTACGATATCGGTTTCGGTATTTATCTGTTTTGGTACGATATCGCTTTCGGTATAGCTTTATTCGCGAAATATCGGTATGAGCGTTATACCGATATTAAGTCCCTGGATTTGAGAGGAATTGGATTTAATTGGGAGAGCAAGAAATTAACAATCAAATGTCAAATGCATTGTCAAACCATTTTTAAGATATATGTAATTTGAGAATTATCATTTTTGGAATTGTTTAAGCAGAGTGTTAAAAATATTCACAGTTATTTATGAAATTAAAATGTATGTACCTAATAAGTCTAAGATCTGAGGCCCGCGCTTCATTCTAACGCTGACATTTGTATCAGGATATGTCAATTAAAACCAATCTGACTCGTTACATGTCAGGTTAGAGCATATAAACATGGAGGAAGCATGCAATAGGCAAAAATGTATACGGCGATAGAAAGAGAAAGATATACAGGGGGGACACCCCCTCTCTTTCTAGCGCTAGCATTTTTTTCTATGTTAGAAAGAGAGGGGGTGTCCCTCCTGTATATCTTTCTCTTTCTATCGCCGTCTACATATTTGCCTATCGCATGCTTCCTCTATGTTTATATGCTCCAAGCATGTCAGAGAACCGTGAATTAGGGATGCCCGATACAGTCGAAAGTATCGATACTTTGTATCGACACGTATTGATTTCTTTAGTATCGATACATACGATATATCGGACAGAAAGTATCGATATTAATGCGTATCGATACGGTATTCATAATAAAAACCTAAAAATCAGTAAGAAAATCACCTTCTTTTTAATTATGTAAAATCTGGTAATAAAACCCGGGGCATAAAAACTCGTAATGAACGACACATTATTTTGAAATATGATCATACATCCGCTATTAGTGATCCCTTACGCAGTAGGAAGTGACGCAACAAGTTGTGCGACGCATTAAAATGATTTTGTCCTAGTGGAGGGGAACACGCCACGCATGCGCGTGATGACGCGGTTAACCAACGTATCGAAGGGTAATATCGAGCCGTGGAGTACCGATAAACCGATATATCATTGCCTGCAATATCGATATTCATGAACCGATATATCGATGTTTACTTGTATTGAGACTGTATCGGGCAACCCTACCAGTGAAGAGATCTCGGGCGGGTTTTTTCGCGCATGCGCGGCGTTTGCAGTACCGTATCTTTGTTGGGGCGCAACAAAAAGGTGTAGTGCTTGTTAAGATAGGCTAAGTTCGGCGTGTTTCTCTCGCTCATTGCGCCCTCTCTGGGGGCATCGCGCTTTCCGGGGTGTGTGTGTACGGTGGGCGACTCGGGTGGCTTCGGCGGCCTGCGTGTGGCGTGAGCCTCCCCTCTAGTTTTATTATTCGTTCGTGCTATGTACCGAAAGAAGTCAGTCATTATTCTTTATACGTTCTATAGTATTCTTGTCTATAAGTTTATTAAATGTTTCAAACATTTATTTAATTGTTAAAAGTCATTTTAATCCCGTTCACACTAATAATCCTGCTCCAACAGTGCTATTGGCGGGAAAGCAGTAGGGTGATCAAGGTACCCCATTTTATCGAAACTTTTACTATACTGATGCTAAAATCGCCACGCATGCGCGAGAAAACCCGCCCGAGATCTCTTCACTGAACCCTACCGTGAATGTATTACGCTTAAGTTAAATAAGAGATCAATTATTCTATAGTAATGTCAAAGTATTAATTACTAATAATGGGTTAATCACATTCATTATTTTAGTGCTATGCTGTGCTTACGTACAGATTATATGTTAAATATGGTATGCCCTCAAACTTTACTTGGATTAAAAGTGTATAATGAACCAGTAGCAGATTTTGCAGTGATTGAAAATAACGAAAGCAGTTTATGTCAGATTGTTGTCTTAACAAAAAATGGTGGTGATTGTACTAAGCATACTCTACGTGTTCTTTCATTCCCAGGTATGAAACATGTAAATCCTATGTACTATAGTTTTCTATTTTTTTTTTGTATTGCTACTTAATTATATCTTTTTATACAGAATTTGAACAAAAGTTTCAAATACATGTACCTATTGCAACATACCTTGTTGAAATTATGGATCCTTGCGATGAAATGATTATATTCTTGGAAGGTGTTAATAAACTTGGGAGTGATATTAATTATATAGATACAATCAAAATAAAGACTGTATCAGAAAGTCTTCCAGAATACCAATTACAACGTTTATTGCGGAGGACACAGTTTGATGCAGCTGAAGATTTTGCAAAAAAGTTTCATTTATCTATGGAATCCATTTATTATGCAAAAGCAGCATTGTTTTTATCAGAACTTGGGCCATGGGCAAAGGAAGGCACAGGTCCTGTTAAATTAGATGCCCTGCTTAGTATATTTGATAAAATAGAAAATGTGCAATATGTAGTAGAATGTTGTAATAAGGCACTTATACTTGATTATAAGCAAATGAGAAAAATGCATTCATATGCACGTTCAAGAATAATAGAAAATACTACAGTAATTAAGTTTCATACAATGATATATATTTGTATTAGTCGTTGTATCGTTAATATTAAGAATATTTTTATTATTAATTTTAGAAAATGAAAGATGATGAACAGTTAAATATTTTGCTGATCAATAACACATTACACAAATTAGAAACTTTTCATATGATTTGGGGATATCAAAAAGATTCTGAGTACTATGATGAGGATACTATGAGAGAATGGATAAGATTTTCGCGAGTCAATTTTATGGAAGAATATAAAACACATCTAAGTTTGGTAAGAAAGACTAAAAACATTTAATAACAAATGCATTATTAAACTGTTACAATTCTTTGTATATAGGGAGAAATGGAAGCAGCAACTCTGATTTGGATTAGACACCTTCCAGATGTAATGAAAGGCATCACTGTAGAAATTATAAAAGACATATTTGCAATTGTTCCTGAGAAAATATCTCCATGTCACCTTTGGCCATGGTTATCACATTTTATACCTTCTTTGCTATCTTTTATGCCTGGTGCAATGTGTGAAATTATTCTCTGGGGCTGTAAAAAAGTTAAATCATTTGAACATTCACATTACACTGCATGGCCTCAGATTGGAATTGATTTTGCTAATAAGTTTATACAACTATTGAGATTCAAAGAAACTCATCAGTCATCATATTTTAATTACGAATGTCTCAGTAAAGATTCAAATTTAAAACAGCTTGTTTTCTTAATACAAGCCATGTCTGACATTAAAAGATTAAAAACTAATTACAGGTAATGTGTAATGCCTGTTAAGAATACAAAATATATAGATTAACAATACATTAACATTTTAGATTAACAATATCTCTTGATTCATATATTGGAGATCCTATTGAAGTATCATATATGTTACTCGATAAAATACACGTGGACATAATCTCAGAATTCGTAAATATATTTGTAACGGAGTATATGCTAAACAATTCTTTGCAACATGATTACGTACTCTCTTCATACATACAGGTATGTTTTAATTTGATCCTAGAATGAAGCTATTAAGTATTAATAAAGTTGTAATCCCGCAGAAAACTATGAAAAATTCTAGAAGTTGGTGGTCTGGTGAAGAAGCGCCATGGGAAAAAAAGATTGCTGTTATAATTAGTTTAATTCAGAATATAGAGGTATATTTACAAAAATTTCAAGAAATTTCGATATTAAGCTTGACTATAATCTAATTAAATTTGCCAATATTGTAGACTAAATTGCAACAAATATTAGAGGTATTAAAGAAAGCTTCTGTTCCATGGAGTTCAACTATGATAATATTAGCAGAAGCAAACAGTAACGTGGACCATACTTTAGCATCTCAAATCAGAATAGAATATAATTGTGTTCCAACGAAGCTTGTATTAAAAAGATATGGATACGAACGAATTGGTATAAACAATGTCAGTAAGCACTAGCATTTCTGCAAAAACGTTTCATATTGTACAATTCACACACATTATTAAGAAGGGACGCCTACCTAGAGCGGTCGAAACAATGCGGTTCTTTGGGATTTTTTTCTAGAAAAACCATTACACTTTTATTAATAACTATTCATCTATTGTTAAGAGTACATCTGAACGATAGTTCAGTATTTTTTGCATTAAAAAATATTAAACGTTGTGAGAGTTATAGGCGACGACCGGAATGTCTTTTTTTTTTAAGCTTTTTGCGGTGACCATCATAGCTCGTTGCAGTATCATCTAAAATGTAAAATACGAACAGTTTTAGATAGAGTATGAAATTATCTAGGCGCTATCGGGCCCGATTTTGGAAAAATTATTTTGAGACAAAATGGCGGCGCTGCAAAGTTGAACCATCCATTTTCAACGAAAAGGTCGTTCCTTTCTTGGCGTGCAAAAAAAAAACTAAGAAGAAAAAAAAGATATCCCTCCGATAGCGCTTAGATAATTTCATACTCTATCTAAAACTGTACGTACAGTATTGTCTCATTGTGGACTCGGTTTGGTGTACACGATGTGGGTTTTTCGCTATCCCCACCACTTCTGTCTCACTCTTGTCCGGCGAAGGCGAGAGCGAGATGGAACGAGAGCGAGCGAGAGGCACTGGAAGCGAGCAAGGGCGGAACGAGACAAACGACGCACAGTGGCGAATTTCGCCGAAAAGCTGGCCAAAAATGAATCTGCAATTCCCGTGCAAATTATTAAAATATTTTATCGTAATATAACTCTAAGAAGCTAAAAGTATAATTTTTTAACGTTTAATGTTTAATTTGTTGTTTTAATTATAATTATATTATTAAAAATATTAAAAGTATTGTGGTTTGTAGGTTTTAGTCAAATAATTACGCAGTCATTACTGAAACATTAATATTTGTATATATTTTAACATTATTATATTGCATACTTTGGATATTTCTCGTTGCGTTCTTTTGCCCCATAACACGCGAACTTATGCCCCACATATCGGGTAAAACTTTGCATTTCACACTTTTTGGAAATATTTATTTTATATAAGTTGTGACATGTCATTTACATGAAGTCACTGCCTATCGAATAATGATTATCAGTGTAATACCAAGGATTTTAGAGAAGTCTAAACTTTAAGTGCGCACTCTTACCCCACATTACTCTATACAAAAATGAGAATATTTGCCAAAATAGCAATTTGTTGCAAAAAACTGCAACGGGGTCTTAAAGTGCATACCTTGAGCTTTCATTTAAAAAAAAGAATGGTGCTTGAGCTCGCTTGAGTTGTAACTTTTTGCTTAAGAATAAACAAAAAATGAATATGCTTTCAGTACTTGTTTATAAAAACTTTTACAGACTTCACATTTAAAACAATAATAGTGTATATGATACTACACCACAATATATAATGCTTATTTTGATAGCTGGACTCGTTAAGCTGAAAATAAATCTCAAAGTAGACCTTTAAATTTCGAGCGTCAACTTTGAACTGACATATCTCATCAAAGGCTGCAGTTTATATATTTACATTAGTAAGAAATTATGCACAAATATGTCATAAATAAATCGCACCAATTGGATTTAGCAAATTTAAAACTTTTACATTCTGATTTTTGGCCAGCTTTTCGGCGAAATTCGCCACTGTGCGACGCGTTGATGTTTTGTCTCGCTCCGTCTTTCGGACGCCGTGACACTGCGTCCTTTGCGTGCGCGACGGGCGTGCGCAATGGTCACGAGCCCACGTGTGAGCACGGGAACCGTTTCGCAAAATTTTGACGCAGGCACGATTCCATCTGAGGGTTCGCGTCCGTCGCGCACACTCGCCGCGCATGCAAAGCGTTCCATCTCGCTCCACCCTTCAGCCAGAAAGAAGCGAGAAACGAACACTCGGAATTAGGGCTCTGTTCAGGATGTGGGTTCAACGCCGGTCCCGACCAGCGAGCCCACAGCGAGGAAATACTATATTTTTCATTTTAGATAATACTGCAACGAGCTCGATGGTGACCGCAAAAAGCTTAAAAAAAAATACATTCCGGTCGTCGCCTATAACTCTCACATCGTTTAATATTTTTTAATGCAAAAAATACTGAACTGTCGTTCAGATGTACTCTTACCAATAGATGAATAGTTATTAATAAAAGTGTAACGGTTTTTCAAGAAAAAAATCCCAAAAAACCGCATATTGTTTTTGACCGCTCTAGGTAGGCGCCCCCCCCCCTAACATTTAAATCAGGCTTGGGAATTAAGTGAACTCGCGACCGATTTTCAGAGGCAACGCCTTCTTTCTCCTGTCGCGCGTCTTGGCCTCCGCGGCGGTCCGGCAGCTTTGTGTCCCTAAGGCCCGTACAGGGGTTGGGCATAATCAATTACATTTGTAATTGATTATGTAACGAATTACTTTCATTGCAATTACATGTAATCAATTTAGCAATTACATTATAATTTGCAATTACATGTAATCAATTTAGCAATTACATTATAATTTGCAATTACATGTAGTTTTAATTAAAATGTAATTGCTCTGCACAATTAAAATTGTAATTGTCAAATGTAATTGCAGAGCAATGGCAATTACAATTGAAATTGTGCAGAGCAATTGTAATTGCCATTGCTCTGCAATTACATTTGGCAATTACAATTGTAACTGTGCAGAGCAATTAGAATTACAATTACATTTAGCAAATAGTTGTTATTGCGAAAACAATAGCATTTTTTAAAGCATTGTTATAGATGCCAAATTCTTAATCAATCATGACTTCGTCAAATTGGTGTAATCGGCGGTCGGCTTTAGTTTTTGAGATATTCATAAAAATAAATTGGTATTTATTCGGAATCAGGTACATCTGCGTTGATCGTTTCTGAGATATCGGTATAGAAGTGAGGTGAAATTGTAGTCATGTTTCATGGGCGTGGAAAAACATACAAGCAGAGGTTTCTGGGTGTCCGCCACCGATTGCTTTGGTTTTTGACATGTTTTAGAGGCCGGAATACTAACAAATATGTGTTTTTTTATTTTGGCCCGTATGGATATTTAGAGAATAACCAACTCCTCCAAGTTCATAAGAAGAGGTACAAAAGTTCCTATTGTTAATTTAACGAATATTATAACATTGTGTTGAATATAGGGCTGCCATCCGTCCGGGTTTCCCCGGATTTGTCCTCTTTTTTAAGGCGTCCGGGGACGTCCGGGCGGGTTTTCTGTAATGATCCGGGTTTTTCGATGCTGTTCGCTTTTAGTTATAAGCGTATAAAAAAGTCATAAATAAATTCCTACTTTGTACAACTATATTTTACCTATCTTTCTTGATTACGGTCACAGTCTATATTTTACAGAAATTGTAGTCTTGGGATGGCGTACCTAACCTAATACATACATATAAGAAATAGTTAAAAGTGTCCGGTTTCAAGTGTAAATGTCCGGGATTTTAATGCTCTCTGTCCGGGATTTGCGATTTTACAGATGGCAGCCCTATGTATGCATGATGTTTTGTGGTCAGTTACATTTGTACCTTTCCTTATGAATTTTGAGGGGTGGTTTCACTCCCTAAATATGCAAACGGATCAAAATAAAAAGCATACGTGATATTTTCCAGTTCTCTAAAACATATCCAAAAACCAAAGTAATCGGAAGCGAAGATCTAAACGCCCCTCTTTGTCAGTATCTTTCGTGTTCCACAGTATTGAACCCTGTTTATAAAAATTAATTGACGTGAAGGTCTGATCACGACAATTACATGTGGCAATTACAATTGTAATTGTGGTCAACAAAATTAACGATTACAGAAAGTAATCTGTAATTGAATTTCACAATTACATTTCAATCGTAATTTGTAATTTGTAATTTGTAATTAGATTACATTTTGCCCAACTCTGGCCCGTACCATATGAACCGCGCGTGACGCGTTGACAAGACAAAAACACATCGACAACCGTGCTCTCTGGGACAATGTAGAAACCTATTGATACAATGTCGCCCTAATACGCCACGCGTGGTTCCCGTGGTACGGGCGGAAGCACTCCAAGCTGCTCGGCCGCCACGGGGGCAAGACACGCTGCGAGAGAAAGGAGGCGTCGCCTCTGGAAATTGGCCGCAAAGTTCACTTAATTCCCAAGCCTGATTTAAATAATTATTATCAAATTCATGTATTTACGTCTCTTTTCCAAGAAATTAGCATTCCGTATAATAAAAGAAAATGATGATAACATGATTTCACATATACAACAAATAACAAGGAATGATCCATTATTCAGACAAACGGCATTTTCATCTTGCGCAAATCATTTTTTGTCTAAAGGGTAACATAATTGGAATGAAAATATAGTTTATAACAAATTCGCCGTTTAAATTAATGATACAGATTCTTTTGTAGGAATTTTGAAAAAGTAATGGAAATATTGAATTCGGTGGAAACTGATACCCTATTATATTGTTGTGTGGGAATCGTTAATTATGTAACGGCTGGTTTAACTTTAAAGGTATTTAAAAATAGATCATCTTGTGTAATATTTAGAATTCAGGATTAATACAATGAAATTGATATTTAATATTCAGGTTATACCGAAATCTCTCGAATATTATATTGAAATGTTTGGTTGGGTAAAATTACAAGTAGAAGAAATTTCAAAGAAAAGTAAAACTCAGTTACATTACTACAACAATATAATTATTAATATAGATGAAGTAAAGTCATTGTATCTTCTAAGAAAACAGTTTAACATCAATATTACACTTAAACAATATTACACTGAAAAGAAGCAAATATTACAAAATTACATTGAACAACTATGTAATGGTAAGGAATTTTGCTTACGCTACAAATTCATCACCCAACATTGACGTCTTTAATTTTGTTTTTGATAATGTTTTAGTGAATATGAGAAAATATGTTGACGTGTCTATTATGTACAAAAAATCTCTTAAAGTTGCAGACTTACTTCAATTACAAAGATTTCATGCTACATCTTTATTATTAGAATCGACAAAGAATGTGGATGTATTCAAATGTTTCGCTAGGTGAATGAATCTTAATATTTGTGCATATTAAGATAAAATACATTTCAAATAATTTTATAATTTACATTACTTATTTTTGCTTAGATTTAATGAAGGACAGTTACATTTAATGGCAGATGAATGTCAATACATACATAAAATATCTTTCTTAATGCTACAATATGTAAAAATGGATGCAGATGTTGCATTTGCTGTTCAGAATTTAATTTCTTCTGCATTATGTGTTTGTTCAAATGGTATGTATACAGTTTAAATATTGAGTAATTCTAAATGTAGTAGTAATACAGTATTGTCTCCCTGTGAGCTCGATTCGGTGCACCCGCTGTGGGCTTTTCGCTATCCCCACCACTTCTGTCTCACTCTTGTCCGGCGAAGGCGAGAGCGAGATGGAACGAGAGCGAGCGAGAGCCATTGAAAGCAAGCGAGGACGGTACGAGACAGACGACGCGTGGATGTTTTGTCTCACTCCGTCTTTCGAGTGCCGTATTATAATAAATGGCGGATTTTGGTACGCTCGCCTAGGGCGCAAAAGAGACTCATGCCGTGCCTGGCTATCTGACCGTCGCGCGCATGCGTCGAGCACTCACAATTCCATCCAGTGAAGAGATCTCGGGCGGGTTTTCTCGCGCATGCGTGGCGATTTTAGCATCAGTATAGTACAAGTTTCGATAAAATAGGGTACCTTGATCACCCTGCTGCTTTCCCGCCAATAGCACTACACCTTTTAGTTGCGCCCCAACATAGATACGGTACTACAAACGCCGCGCATGCGCGAGAAAACCCGCCCGAGATCTCTTCACTGATTCTATATCAGCGCTCGCGCCGTCGCGCATACCCGCCGCGTATGCAAAGCGTTCCATCTCGGTCCCCCCTTCGGCCAGAAAGAAGCGAGAAACGAATACTGGGAATTAGGGCTCTGCGCACGATGTGGACTCAACGCCGGTCCCGACTAGCGAGCTCACAGGGAGACAATACTGTATGCGTTTATTTCATATGCCTTTTGGTCTTTAAAAGGAGGTACAGTAATTCGTCGTTATTGTCCCATTGTTAACATGCGTAATACACCCGGCGGCTATCCCCACCATATCTTGGAATCCTTCGATTGAGAGTGAGAGAACGAAAGAGGCGACGGCAACTTCGTGTCAACTGTTTCGTTTCTTCGCGCTCGCTCTTCAGAATTCTCCCTCGCGTCATCGGCCGCACGGAATTTAGTGTCCGCATCGCGTCGTACACCCGCCGCCATCCCCGTTTGTCGGGTTCATAACGACGAATTACTGTATATATTTCTCTATATAATATTACTAGCTTTTCTACTAGGCTTCGCTCGAAATTTAGATTCTGATTTCATAAAAACAAATTTTTTTTTTGTATGAAAATAGTCACATTCATCTGGATTTATTACGCATAATGAGCTGCGACACATTTCATGACCCCAGGGTTTATCGTTCGAAAGTTTTTAGGTGACAGATAAACACAAACACTTTCTGCTTTATATATTAAGATATTATATTTATGTTTCTTCGTTTCTTGTTCTGTTTTGCGCTATTTTCTTCTTATTATTACCTCTCGCATCCATTCCGTTCCTTCTCCGGTGCCCATCAGCAGTACGTACATCCCTTTACTTGTCCGTGTCATACCACATCATTGCAATTTTCTGCTAGATGCTCTAAATTTTCTATATTTCCCGCACACTGTTTCATCTCTCCTGATTTCCGCATCTAAACCTTGCTAATACTTTCTGGTCACGTCCATGAAAATGTGTGCTTTTTACGCTTGCTGAGCGGGAGCAAAATGACCAATTTCAGACATATTCACGTTTTCTACTTTTCTCCCAAGGGAAAAAGACTTTACGCGCATGCGTATTCGCAATTTCTTACTTTCCTCCCAAGGAAACTGGAGTTTGACGTTACCCTGTGGTATTGTTACGGCCGAAATCCACCGATCAGCTGTCGCGCGGATTTAAATGTGCGTGCAAGAGCGTGTAAATACGGTGCCACACCGTACGGTAAGACGGTTACCTACGTCACCTGTTTTTGCCCGGATTCGAGCGGTGCGCGCTTCCGAGAATCTGGCAGTTAGTTCCTCGAATATCTCGAACGAGAACAACACGCTCTCGCACACCCATATTGCAACCGTTTCGTCGCCCAGCGAACCCAGATTTACATTCTTTAAGACGGCCCTTCGAGCCCTCGCGCCCAGCGCACGTGTTCATAGCTTGTACATATATCTGTTCGGTGTAATTGCGTGTTGTGAGTCGTGGTTGTTCGTCCTGTATTTCTGTGGAGTGCTCGTCCGTTGTTGTACACGACGCCCACGTTCGGCTAAATAAACGTGCCGTCCCACCAACTAGTGAAGTTGGTTTTCATCGTTGGAGTGCATCCCTTCCCTGGCCATACCAGTGACGATCCACACCGCCCTCCCAAGGCATCCGTTTAAACAGGTATGAAGATGCAGTTGATCGACTAATCGTAATCGATTTGTTGGAAAATAAATACACGTATTTATTAATTTGGATAGAATAAACGAGCAATCGAATATGCATATTTTTTTGCGAATCGCTCATCAGGCTTTCAAAAACACACCTTTCATGCAGGTGTTGAAAAATAGTATATTACAAACCTCAAAATTCACGCTCGTCGGAATCACTTTCTACTCTCCCTTGTCACGTAATATACTATTGGCTTTCCTTCAATGCGTAGATCCCAGTATCTTTGTATCTGTCTCTTGTTATTCTGTTTTTTGTTCCCGTCTTTGTTCTCCTATAGGCTTATAAGCCCTATGTCTGCGTTTATTAGGCTTGTTCCTACCACTCTTCTATCTCTCCTTACTTTCTCTACTTCTTCTATCTCCATTTCGTTCCTTCTGAAATACTGTTCTCTTTCCTTTTCCTACCTTGATTTCCTTCTTTCTTCATTTCCTATTATTTGTTTCCAACATTCTCTGATTATTTTGTACCCACCTTCTGTTCTGTTTTTTCCCCTCATATTTTTGTGCTCTTCTTCTGCTTGCTTCTATTCTTATCTTTCCGATTTTCGTCTCTTCTAGAATGACGTATGTGGGTGCGTTAAGGGGGGACGCCTACCTAGAGCGGTCGAAACAGTTCTTTGGGATTTTTTTCTAGAAAAACCGTTACACTTTTATTAATAACTATTCATCTATTGTTAAGAGTACATCTGAACGACAGTTCAGTATTTCTTGCATTAAAAAATATTAAACGATGTGAGAGTTATAGGCGACGACCGGAATGTTTTTTTTTTTAAGCTTTTTGCGGTGACCATCGTAGCTCGTTGCAGTATCATCTAAAATGAAAAATATGAACAGTTTTAGATAGAGCATGAAATTATCTAGGCGCTATGGGGCCCGATTTTGGAAAAATTATTTTGAAACAAAATGGCGGCGCTGCAAAGTTCAACCATCCATTTCCAACAAAAAGGTCGTTAGTTTCTTGGCGTGCAAAAAAAAACTAAGAAGAAAACAAAGAAATCCCTCCGATAGCGCCTAGATAATTTCATACTCTATCTAAAACTGTTCATATTTTTCATTTTAGATGATACTGCAACGAGCTACGATGGTCACCGCAAAAAGCTTAAAAAAAAAATACATTCCGGTCATCGCCTATAACTCTCACATCGTTTAATATTTTTTAATGCAAAAAATACTGAACTGTCGTTCAGATGTACTCTTAACAATAGATGAATAATTATTAATAAAAGTGTAACGGTTTTTCTAGAAAAAAAAATCCCAAAGAACCGCATTGTTTCGACCGCTCTAGATAGGCTTCCCCCCTTAAAATCTAATCCTGAGTATCCACCTTACATATTTTTCTTGAACCTTTTCTATTCTTCTGTTTCTGTTCAACCCCATATCTCAACTGTGTACTGCAGAATGCACAATACATTCCAAAATAATTTCCCAAATGCGTTCTAGATGAATTATGGCACATGTTGTTATTGTACATTTGGATGAATTTGTATCAAGAATGTTTTAATAAAAATACTCGATGTACTTTACAATCAATGAATAAAAAAGAAGAAGGAATATCAATAACCACCTGGAAACTATATACAATATATAAGGATTTAGCTATCACTGCAGATGAATCCTTGCTTCCATTATTTAGAAATATGATTTCTGTGCAGGAATTGTATATGGCTATATCAAAATCTGGTAAACTTCAGTTAATAACAACCATAATTATATTAAGTATGACCTCTATGTATGGCACCTCTGCGCGCGCGCGTGTGTACATTTTTTGTTTATTATTTAGATGCAGAAAATACAGAAACTGACACAAGTATTCAAAATTGCAATCAGGTACTTTATGACTTATGTACATATAACTGAAACCATGTGATTATAAAATTTATATTATAATATAATATTTTTGTATAGTTTAGCACAGAAGAGACATTAAAGGAATTGCTTGATAAAATGAGAAAATTAAAAGTGGAGCATAATGATTATTGTTTAATGCAAGTTATGAAGACATTATATTTCAATTCCTGCATTATATCAAATATAAATCCTACTTTGTTAACAGAAACTAAATCAACATATTTCGATTTTCTATCTACGTTGTTAAAAAAAGTAATAAGTTCACGAACATTTGATTTTCACCTTGGTTTGTCTTGTTCATTTATGTTGTCTGAGTCAGAGGCATGCAAGTGGATTTCTGTAACTTGTAAATTGTAAGTGGATTATTTAGTGCAAATTGAAACGACGTAAGTATTACGTTAATCCTCTGCGTTTTTAGATATCAACCAGATTGTACTCGACATTTGAGAATATCAACGCTTGGACACGAATATTCTCGTTTAACAAAAAAGGAAGCAGTTATGCAAACATATAAAGAGAAGAAAATGTTGCACTGCTGGGCACAAACATTATCCAAGCATTCCATCTCATATAAAGGTCGAATTAATTTTTCATTGAAAAAGATTTCTTTGTACAATGAATTAGAATTATTCACTTTGCTCAGTATCTAGTTAATTGGACACTAAGAGCCTCCATTGAATGCTGAAATACCTATTTGTGAAAAATATTTACAGAGATTGCAACGAGTGACGCTATAATTAAGAGAGACATATTGCAACGCATCATGAATTGTAATGGTGATGATATGGTTGCCCTATTCCAGGATTTTTGCTCCGATTTTGGTTTTGACATTCAAGATTGCTTATTACTTTATTTACAAACAATAATAAAAAGATGGAATCCGAAATTAAATGTCTCCAATCTTAATGGGATAAAAGGTGATTAGTATGATTATCTTTTTCATGTACATAACATCAACATTCATTGTAATTTCGTTTCTAGAATTACATATCCACGAAGATGACGTAAATGAACTGAAAAATCAATGTAATAATATTGCTGTTAAAATTAAAGACAAAGTTGCTTTGAAAAACTGTATCACTACGACTTTTCCACAAGTAAGAACTTTTCAATATGTTATAAACCTAATACCTTTAAAACTACCTATAAACTCTTTCAGATTAATTTTTATCATTATGAAATATTTATAATCCTTATGGACCTTATAGAAGACAAAAATATTGAATCCAGAAATTATATTTGTTTCTTGCAAAATTATACTCGTTCTAGGTAGGTGCATTGGTACTATATGATTACATATATATTTATATAATGATGTTATGAATATATATAGGGTGGCCCACATAACTCTTAACAAGTTAATGTCTCGAAAACTGCTGCATCAAGTTTAATCGTTCTTATCTTTTTTAATGATCGCTGGAGGTGTCTAACCGGTAGTTGCATTTTGGTTGATGTCGGCGTGTGTTCACGCCTGGGAATTTGCATCTTGTGCACACACTTTCGGCCTTATCGGAAAAATGTCGATAGTATTGTCTGAAGACCCCATAAAGATTGGTTTGAAAGCAAGCAGAGGAATATCGCCCGATTGAATTTGATTTCTTCTAACCAACTACACTCCAATAGCGAAAGAGCCGGCCCATTCTAAATAAGCACTCTCAGTATTTCATTTGCGCATGGCGTCTAGAAGGGGCAAGAGAGATAGAGAGAGAGAGAGAGAGAGAAAGAGAGAGGGGGACGGAGACCGAGAGAGAGAGAGAGATATATATATGCCGAAAATATGCATCTTGTCCGCGCAACATTACGTGCGCGTCGTGCTGCTAAAATAATACGTGATAGCAAATATTACGACGAGGATTATCTTGTAGATTGCGAACTGTTAGCAGGCGCCATCAATGATATTCTAGCTGACGTTCGCAAGAAAAAAAATGCTAAAATTGTACTTTTCAATTTCATATTCTTTTCATTTTACTATTAGTACTTTTATCCATGTAACAATATCTTTCTTCAACGTATATTATTTCTATATTTTATTTACCCATCTTCATTCTCTCCTCGTCACATAATTTTAAGATTCGACGTTTCAAAAATTATTATTTCTCTGCGTTGGAGACAAAACATTCTGCCGACGCTGCATAAATCTAAAATGACATCATCCCATGCAGGTGTCCTGAGGATTAAAATTGCATGAGATAGCGCGATACGCCGCGATGTTCGAAATATCGGAATGCTTTACAAACTGTTAGCTTTACAATGCATGCGAATGTACCACTATGTACTGTTTTCTCTTTCCCTCCCTCCCCGAATTTAGCTTTTAAAGTAATGCTCTCTCTCTTTCCCTCCTCCGAAGACGCGGTGGGTAAAAAGCCGATCTTTCCCGACGTTGCCCGATGATTATTATGCGTTGACGTTTGGCAACGGCTCATGGCGTGTGACGCTCGGTATATGTACCATTCGGGAAAGACTAATGTCAGAGAGCTGGCGTTGGGGGAGTTGGTTAGGCGGCTGACTCGTAACGGCAGAGGTCTTGGGTTTGAGCCCCGTCGCCCGAGATTCTGTTTTTCATTTATATTAATATCTTAAAATTAGTATGTACCTCCTTACCGACTGTAGTCGGTACTACGCTCCAGAGTAGCAATTCACCCGCGGTTCTTCCTCCTTGATGCGGTTCGGTATCTGTTAGATATATTGATTCGGTATCGATTGATTCGATGTCTGCTCTCTCGCTATACCTCCACCACTCCGCCATCTGTATGACATCATCCGCCGCCGCACACCGTTCGCCACCTGCGGGGAGTTTTTCGCTGACCTTGAAACTCAAATTTGGATTTCAAGGTCGGGGAAATCCTTATCATGACCTTGAAACTCAAATTTGGGTTGGAACTCTCCTTGCTATACAACTAAATTCACTTTGTACTCGTTGTACAATAATGATTTAGTGAAGGTATCAAAAGGCCTGTCGATCGTCGTAACTATTTATGTATCTCCATTAACTGCGGAAATCCCGCGAGTTCTTTTTTTCAGGTAATGCACAATCTCTCGGAAAAATTTCCTGAGCTTGAAATGTCATTATGTACTTTTTCAAGTATACGGTCGAAAACTATAATAGACATTCTAAAGTAATTGAAAAATTTTGGTTCATACAGTCTCAGATTGGGTGCGCCCAATATTTCCTACCTTATTTTTTCTATTTTTATTTTTCCACCGGCTATTCTTTTACTTCTATAATGTAACTGAACTATTATTTTCATGGTTCCTCTATACATGTACATTGATCAAAACAATTAGAGCAGTGCTATTCAGCAGTTGCCCGTACGAACAGCATATCAGGTTGCTATAGGTGGGCAAGGGGCATACACAAATCGGCGAACAGTCAACCACGCCGCCCTGGGCAACGGCGTGTGGCAGCTAGTCACAGTAATATATTCCGATATCCATGGAGCCGGTATGCTCACCACAACCATTGCCTTCCACTCCGCTGTAACAATAACCGACGTCAGTAACTACAAAATAGTTTACCGGAGTGTCTCCGGAGTGGAGGGGGAACACCTACGGCAGCGGCAGTATATGTGTGCGTAATGACTCCGGAACCGCCTATACCGCCATTGCTGTACGTGTACCCGCTCCACTCCGAACATACGCCGGTAGACTATTTCCTGGCATCGCTGCTGCCCGGAGCTGAGCCTCAGCATCGCCTGCGGACAACGGCGGGCATGGTTGCCAGGAAAATCCTACCTGTAATGGAGGGGGAACCCCTATCTTGGCATCAATTGGCCAATTGGTATGACTTCACGACGTTATCACGCGCATGCGTGGCGTGTTCCCTTTCGACGGCGCGTATATTATTATTATTATTATTTTAACGGGAGAACCCTTTAGTGAACAGAGTACAAAGCTAATTATTACAAAGATAAAGATACTATAACAAAGATAAAAACAAATATATACAATAAAATAAACTAAAACAAAACAAAATAAGTCTGAGCGCAGCAAGATAATCATAATCATAAACACGACACCGATGGTACGCAAATTACTGAGGTAACAGTCTCCTTAGTAATCGGTTCCTAAACGGAGCGAGGGAGACGACGAACAAGTCTATATCCGCACGGCAATGGTTCATCTCATCCCAGCTCGGTTTATGGGATCGGCAGTATAGTGATAATAATCCGGAATGCATGGTACAAAAAGTGGTTTCGGTCGCAGCGACCGTTGTGGGGCGTGAAAACAAATCAATGCCACAAGATCCTGGCAGTTTATCTGTCCATGAATTACTTTGTACAGAAATAGTAGATCGGAACAGACACGGCGGTCGCTGAGATTAGAAAGTCTCGTCTTTCGTAAGGCAGGCCTGTAATCGTGGTCGCAAACCTCATAGGGCTACCAGTAGCTCTCATAGCAAGTTTAAGAAACTTATGCTGGACCCTTTCAATTAGGCTGACATATTTCTTGTGCCTAGGGCTCCAGATCACCGACGCGTATTCCACCAGTGGCCTAACCAATGCAACGTATAACAACTTCAGTGTCCTGAGCTGTCTGAAGTGTTTGGCAAACCGGGCGATAAACCCAAGGGTTTTCATCGCCCTACGAGTGATGTTGCTATAATGGTTGCGAAAGTCCAAACCAGAAGTAAACATGACACCAAGGTCAGAGACTTCTGTCACCTCAGACAGTGGGGTGTCACATAGTTTATAAGTCGATGGAATACCACTGATAGCCCTATGGGTCCTCAATAACATACATTTTCCGGTGTTAAGATGCAACTTGTGGGCGATACACCCCCCCCCCCCATTTTTTTTTGTCCTGGAGGAAATCCAGACGGGACTTATGTGGGACTCGAACCCACTAAAACCTCCAGGGTGGTCAGCCTCAGGGGCGGAGTTGCGCGCCTGAGGGGGAGGACTTATGCGAGAGCAAACTAGCGATTCGTTCGCTTGCTCCCCCCCCCTCTCCTGCGCTTTGACTGCAACTCCGCCCACCACAACCCCGACGTGACTCGTCGGGGTCTTCCCTGAGGGAGGTGACTCCTCCCCCAGATTCCTGCACCGACGACGCGCGACGGACCACACGTCCGCGTCGCCACTGGGGGGCCGCTGCTACTAATGCGAGTGGTGTCCCCCGACACCACCCACCTCACGGCCTCGCGGTCGAGGCTGTACGCGGCAGAGATGGGCATTATTTAAATAAAAAATTATTTAAATAACTTTTTAAATAAAGGCGACTTTATCTGTATGTATCATAAATAAAATTTCCCAGAGTTATTTATTATTTGAAGCGCCATAAATAATATTTTCAATCGACGAGAATTCATCCGTAGGTCCATAAATAAAATTTTTAGCGACGAGAATTCAACCGTAGGCCCATAAATAAAATTCTCAACCGACGGGAATTCATCCGTCGCTTTGGCCAATTTTCTCACTTTCATTTGTATTTATTTAAATAGCTCTGGGCGTGGCTTCGGAGGCCATCGGGCCTCAAGCGCCTTTGATCGAAGCCGCCGGGTCCTCGAGGCGAGCGACATTGTATACTTCACCCGTCTAATTTGCAGCGCGGAGTTGCTCGGTGACGAGTCATCGATTGTACAGAGACTGAATTTCTTTATTTTTCATCGTATTAATATGAAAGGGACACCAATGGATTCCTTGCATTCTCCCGATTAAATGGATAAAAAAATATTTAAATCGGGCCAGTTTTAACGAAACGGGCTTTCAATCCTGCAAATTAATTTTATGCCTAATATCGTTAATTGAGGTAGTGAGAGCAAACAACGGACTAACCCACAATCTTTTCGAAATTGAGTTAATAGCAATAGCGTATTCTTATAGGCGCTACTAATCATATAAAATAGGGGAAATTTTTTTTTTAATGTGAGTTGACGTCTGCACCGATCTAATAATCATAATATTAACTGAAAAGAATGTACGAATCGTCTGTTGTCATCTTCCTCTATGTAAAATGGTTGAAGAAAAATATTAAAGATGTATAATGGAACTCGTGGTACTCTGCATGTAATTACTTCTTGGCACAATCGGTAAATTCCTTTTGCCGATTCTCCTTGTCCTCTCTCTCTCTCCCCCCTCTCCCTCTCTTTGCCTATTTGCCTACATACCCCATACGCACAAATAACGCAATCAATCTCATTCGATGAAATTGAAACTGTCTTAGGACGCATGCACACGGCGACTTTTTGCAGCGATACAGTCGCGATACACTCGCGATGCGAACGCGATGCAGTTGCTGTCCGTCTACCATTGCACACTTGCGTTTGCATCGATACAATCGCTGGCACTGTATCGCTGCAAAAAGTCGCCATGTGCAGACGCCCTTAATTCGTGAAATTCGTGTTATACGTCGTAAAGTATTTTCTTTTCAGTTACAATTAGTAATTCAGTTTCTAACATGCAATTAAATTATGCGTCATTAAAATCATGCACAACTCATTAATTGTAACTAAGTAGTTGTTATCGATGCGAAACTCTGGTTAAGAACATCGTAATACGGAGCTACTATTCTAGGCCGTAGAATCGACGGTATTGTCAATATTGCAGTTGAAAGTGTAGAGACGCGTACCTGACCGTGTTAAGACGTGGGGCGATATTGCGCATAAAATTAATTTGCAGGATTGAAAGCCCGTTTCGTTAAAACTGGCCCGATTTAAATATTTTTTTATCCATTTAATCGGGAGAATGCAAGGAATCCATTGGTGTCCCTTTCATATTAATACGATGAAAAATAAAGAAATTCAGTTTCTGTACAATCGATGACTCGTCACCGAGCAACTCCGCGCTGCAGATTAGACGGGTGAACTATACAATGTCGCTCGCCTCGAGGACCCGGCGGCTTCGATCAAAGGCGCTTGAGGCCCGAGGGCCTCCGAAGCCACGCCTAGAGCTATTTAAATAAATACAAATGAAAGTGAGAAAATTGGCCAAAGCGACGGATGAATTCCCGTCGGTTGAGAATTTTATTTATGGGCCTACGGATGAATTCTCGTCGCTGAAAATTTTATTTATGGTGCTTCAAATAATAAATAACTCTGGGAATTTTTATTTGCTGAGTTTCGAATAAATTTTCTACTTTTATTCGAACCCAATTTTTTATTTAAATAAAAAATTTGCCCATCTCTGGTACCCGGCCCTATTCAGTTTGACTAATGGGCTGGGCAGGGGCGTTGACTGGCCCAGGGGCCGCCCACGAACCGGGGCGCGCCCACTATAACGGGCCGCCAACTCATCCCCGAGCCTCGATCAACAAGGAGCGGCAAGCGTGTCGCTCCTACTGGGAGGGCCCTCTGGATATTAACGGGGCCCTCCCTTACCGTCCCTTCTCCGTCACCGCGCGGCCGCGGTGGCTCCTGTGGACGATGGGGTGGCCCACGAATTAGGGGCCACCCTCATCCCCTCCCACTTACCCCCCCCCCCTCTCTCACTGGGGGGCCGCGGCCGAGGGTTGGAGTGCACCCTCGGCCTTCCTTCCCCTCCCCCGTGTTTCGGAGGAGGCGAGACGACGGCGCGGCCGAAGCTATTAACGGGGGAGCGGGGCAACGTAACAGGACTACGTCGCCGCTCGGCCTCCCCCGACTCCGGATCATCTTCCCCGCGCTCGTCGTCTGCTGGGGGGCCGCGAGGCGGGACAGATGTCCCTGAACCTCTCTGTCCCTCTCCGCCTCTTCCTTTTCGAGCATAACTTGCTCGGCGAAGAGGGACACGGCCACCCAGCAGCCCCGATCTCTCGCCATCCGACGCACGACTGTCGGAAGGTCGAGGTCGGGGCCCAGCTGCGCCTCGAGGACTCGGCGATCATCTAACCACTCCTGGCAACGTGCCAGGGTGTGATCGGCCGTGTCCTCGTCGCCCGAGTCGCAGCTGTGGTACTGCGACATTGCCTCCCGCCCTATACGACACAGATAATCCCCGAAGCATCCTACTCCGGTGATCACCTGCGTTAGGCGGAGGCGATACACCACTGCTCGAACCTACATAGATCTATCTGCAGCAAATCAATGATGAAAGCCCCACTAATAGTTCGGAAAATTTTCAGATCGTCAGCGTACATAAGGAATTTACTATGCATGAAAACAGCGTTGAGATCGTTAACAAAAAGAAGGAACAGGAGGGGACCAAGGTGCGAGCCCTGGGGGACCCCTGACATTACATTAACAAGAACGGATAGCTGTTCCTGCACCCTTTTAGCTCGCACACGGCCTTCAAGGTAGCTAACGAGCTAAGCAAGAAACGGCCTATTGACTTATTATACAAGATACAATGATCTATCGAATCGAATGTCTTCCGGAAGTCAGTGTATACGGTGTCGACTTGCAAACCCTCATCCAATGCAGCTGAAACGAAGCTGTGGTATACTGCCAGATTAGTTGTCGTCGATCTCCCAGGAACAAATCCATGCTGTTCCTCGCAGATGGCATTTGCGAGACAGGGCGTTAAGTGCTTCGTTATAATTTCCTGAAAGGTCTTAGGCATGACAGATAATTTGCAAATAGGCCGATAGTTTCTTACATCAGAGCGGTCACCTGTCTTGAATACCGAGGTAAACAAAGTGGTCTTCCAAGTTGCAGGGAAGGTGCTCCTCGATAGAGAGGAATTAAAAATATGCCAGAGGGGCCTGGCAAGAATGAAGCGATACTCTCTTAAAAACAGAGGCGGAATACCATCATATCCAGGTCCTTTTGCGGTATCTAGCGACTCAAGCTTAGAATATATTTGACCTACAGAAATGGATATCGAGTGTATGTTTACTTCATTGCTTGTGGACAGGCCGAGATTCAAGGCCGGCACCGCTCCGGTCGGATGATTGTAAACAGTGCCAAAGAACTCCGCAAAAAGATTAGCAGCACCCAAGTGCGTTGAGGCAGAATTACGATCAAGATATACCTTACCAGGAATTCTATGTCCACATCGCTTAGTATTTACAAATTTCCAGAAGCATGATATATCGCCTAACACCGCGCTCTCCACGCCATCGATGTAACTACGGTGATCACGCGATAAGGCTGCCTTATATTTCGATCGAAGACTGGAAAAGTGCAGATAGTCACTGGGTGCACCCGAACGCTTAAAGGCTTTATGCGCTATCTTCTTGTATCGGATCAGGGACCTCAAACTAGGGGAAAACCAGTGTGGAAACGTGGATTGGACCACGGACCGGACAGGAATAAAGGCATCGATTGCCCGATTGATATGAGCATATAAACGGTCCAGGGCAACATCTGACTCAATGTCACCAGTCTCATTATCCCAATCAACTGAATTCAGGTAAGCCAATACTCTAGGGAAATCACCATGTTTGAAGTCCCTGTATTCGATATTTCCACCCTCAAGGTCCGGACCTGAGAACAAGTCGCCGAAAAACACATACAGAGGTGGGTGGTAAGCGTCAGGTACTATAAGGGTGTTACGTCCCTTATTCCTATTCAGGGTCGCGATGTTTAGGGAGTTACTATCTTTATCCGCTTTCGGGCTAGTCCAGGGACTTTACGCTCTGGGATAGCTGAGCGCAAGATTTTTTAAGGGTATTAATACGGAATATTATACTGCCTACCTTTTACTGGTCGATCAAAATGAGTCGCCAGGGAATGGGTATTTCCGGTATGGCGTCGATCTCTAGAGCAACGAGGTTTTTGGGTTGAACCCAAGGTCCGGCGTCGATTACTTTGCCCTGTAATCGTTGGGTGTTGATAATTCTTGGTGCGGTGGAAACTCCCAACAAAGATTCTGGGGTCGCCGGGGCACACTTGTAATTATAATTCAAACGTCTTAATTGTATTTTCCGCCAGGCTCGATTACTTTTGGGTATCTGAGGGATAATTAAATCCTTTATTTTTGTTCGAGTGGAACCCGGGTTGGGCTTGACTACAGAGGACACCGTGGGCAGCTGTCTGCGCGCCAGTGATTCCGAAAGTCAGCTCAAACGTAGTTCATAATTATTGAATCTTTGATGATTTTAAAGGGCTGTGTTTCCGCCGAGAGCGGATAAAAATATGCCGGTGCAGGGATGAGTAGTGGGAAGGAGACGAACAGCAGTGGTTGAGGCTGACACACTTTATTCCTTCGTGATCGCAGGTGATCACTGGACGTCACAGACACGAATACCCACAGGGCAACAATGAGAGAACGCGTGGGCGTATAATAATGACGCAAGGGCGTTTTTTTTGGAAAGCGAAGAAGTGCCAAAGGAGATTTGCGATGCGTGATCGCGTTCGCAGGGGCGTTTTTGAACGACTAACTGTCGTCGGGCGCGCGCTTGGTAACGATCATCCGATGTCAACATTCTACGTCACGGGCCTCAGCTGATTCATCAGCTGACGTGATGAGTCAGCGAGCACACGTGTAACCGAACGAACCGCGCGCTTGACACGGCTGCAACAGGCTGATTGGTATTGAATTGATCGCGTAAACAGATTAACCTCTAGTATCTAGCGATATAGTGGGCAGCTGACTGCTCGCCAATAACGCTTTCAACGGAAGAGAATCTGAATTTTCTTATTCTCATTTCTACGGTAGTGTCTTAATAAAAACTTCGAATGCCCAGAAGTTTAGGAATAAGTAAATTAAACACTTGAAACACACGAAATATGAATTTAACACTTTTATTAATAGTAAATAATGTCACTTACAACTGTCACTTGTTTGAATTTTTACACTGTGAAAGTTTGTATCTCAGTTTTGTTGAAGTTTTGTATAGTAATAATAATATAATAATTCTGAATTATTGATCAATTAATACTTGAATGAATAATATGATAATCAATAATAATGACTGTTAATGATTGTTTATGATTGTTAATCATTGTTAATGAGCTCCGCGGGTGGTCAGTCCCTTTTTATAGGGCAGTCGGTCACTCCTTCTCCAGGTTTGTCACATGACAATTTAGACGGTGGGAGATAAAATCACCCAATCATCTGCCGTGGGATCCGCCTGAAGAATTCTTTCCAGAGGGCTATCCGAGAGTTTTGTTTATTACAAAATTTGAGCTATTGCGCGCCTATTTCGGTGTCATCTGACTTACTTAAGACGTATTTCTGCCGTTATACGAAACTCTCAGCAGCGTCGATAGTTAAATTCTTAGTTTAATTCATTTTTTAGATGCTTACGGTATTGGGTTTTCGATGTGCTCTGTGCGATTGCTTTCGTACAGCCCACATACTAGGTATTGAAGTTAATGTATATCGGTTCCGTATTGGAGCTCGATTTACGGGATATAAAGGGAGGGCAAATTTGTGGCGATGATCAGGAGCACAGCTTCGTGAAGGTGTCGACTCCGCTGGCGGAATGGGCCTCTGACCCATCAGCTGGCGTCTACTGGTCCCCTTGGTGTGCGCGCGGTTGGCCAGCTGGTGTGCAGCTAGTCAGTGCGTGGCTACCTCCTTCGTGCTGGTTCTCCTGCTCACTGTTGCCGTTTGATGATTCTTGACTTGGTTTCTTCTTATCACAAGTTTCGATTATAATGCCTTTTCGGGTATGTATTGTATTGATATACAATATTATTATAATACTTATTTGAGGTAGTTATAATATACCAAAGTACGAAATAGTAAGTTTGAATGATTTAAAGGGTTAAATAATAATTGACTCCACGTCGCGGGACGTGACAAGGGCATGAATGACACGGTCAACCGTGACATTGGGGCTTCTAACAAAGATGAGATCTAACATCGCGTCATAATCGTTGAAAACCGTGTTCACTTGGGTAAGGTTACAATACCCTTTTTTTTTGTAACCCAGAGGAAATCCCCACGGATACCCTCGGCCCGCGGGGGCGGGCCGGGGGTTATGTGGGACTCGAACCCACTAAAATCTCTGGAGTGGTCTACCTCGTGCGCGGAGTTGCGCGCTCGAGGGGAGGGACTTGTTGCGAGATCAAACTAGCGATGCGTTCGCTACCCTCCCCTGCTGCGAAAAATGCTACTTCGCGCGCGACGCCCCTAACAGAGGGGGGGGGGGCCTTCCCTGGGGGAGTATTCACCTCCCCCGGCTAACTCCTGGGCTGGCGGCGTGACGGACCACGCGTCCACGCCGCCCCTTCCTGGGTCGCTGCTACTAGGACGGGAAGTGTCCCCCGACACCGGCGTCCCGCGACCCCGCGAACGAGCTTCTACCCGGCCGCCACGATGTTACCGCGACCGGGCCGGGGGCGATGACGGCCCGAGGGGCCGCACAGTGGGGCAAAGTGACGAAGTTTGTGTCAAAATCAAAGAACTTTTGATAGAAATGAGATAGAGCGATGATATTTTTTTAACTTAAAGCTGAAAGATTGCAGAATAAGGGAAAATTAAAGAAATTATGGTACGAACGTTTGTTAACTTTGAAAATCTGTGATAAACTTGAAATATTACAACAAAATTGTGATTTATCCAATACCATGTACGGTTAGATTTTTTTCTTGACACGTGGTACATCATTTCCTGCAGATTTTGTCACGCTGATTTCAAATCCGTTCGCAAAATTTGGCTACTACCTCAAGATTTTGGAAAAAATCGATTTCAAGGTTAATACAGATTTTCAAAGTTAAAAAACGTTCGTACCATAATTTCTTTAATTTTCCCTTATTCTGCAATCTTTCAGCTTTAATTGAAAAAAAAAATCATCGCTCTATCTCATTTCTATCCAAAGTTCTTTGATTTTGACACAAACTTCGTCACTTTGCCCCACTGTGGGCCGCCCGAAGAAACTGCAAGAGCCTCACAAGAGAGAGCCGCTCGGGTCGAAGGGTGGCCCCGAAACGGGTCGCCAGTTTGCCCCCGTGAGCTCGAACGCTCACTGGCGAGAGCGGCCATCTTGCGCCACTCTCCGCTGGAAGGGGCCCGACTGGCCCCCCCCCCCCCCCCCTCTCCTACTCTATTCTCGCCCGCCGTGCGCGAAGCCCGCGGAGGGAGTGCACGCCACCTCCCACCCCCCACAATGGGGGTGTCTTCGAAATGACCCGGGGCTCCAGACAAACCAGCGTCGTTTACCGGGGGAGCGGAGCGACCAGGTGACTAGATCGCCGCTCAGCCTCCCCCGGCCCCGGGTCATCCGCCCCGTCTCCCAGGTTACAATACCCTGCACAACCCAGGAGGAGATCAATTGCAGCCGATTCGTTCGACGATACGCCCGACTTCCTAAAGGACGCTTGACACGAGTCATTATACCACACCGCATGAGGAAGATTGTAGCACAGACCAGGTATAGAATAGACCTTTCACTCTTTTGTCTTCGGTGTCACCGTTCTGAAGTACCGATATTCTGAAACAACCACTGGTTTTCGAGCGCCCTCTCGGATTTTTGAGCGGTGGGTGCGGCAAACATAATGTATTTCTAGCATTGACACAGGTAAAGCTGCCGGTATCACCGAGAAAAGTATAGAAGCTGTGTTATACAGGGTGTCCCACTAACTCGGTTCCCCTTAAATATCTATTATTTCAAGTAATAAGCGAAAATATTATTTATAGAAGTTGTCTCGTTGTAAGAAACACAAAACACGGTCAAACTAGTTTATTTACAGGGATAGATTGGATGTGAGGCCAATTTTATTTTTTCAAATGGACTGTCAAATTTTTTATCGTCAAATTCAATAGAATAGCGAATTCTGAGTATGAAAGTACTAAAGTGCATTAATCCTAAAACTTATTGTTTCTGAGATATTCAACATTGTCCATCCTATTACTTTGATTATGAAACATATTCGAAGCTATGCTCAGTTCATTTCGGATAGCCAGCCGTTGAATGCGGAAATAATACAGTAAAACAATAAATACGAACGTGAAAGAGCGTTTTTTTACTCTTGAAAATATAAACATGCTATGTGAGGCGTGTGTAATAAACCAATTGAACGATTATTCGGCGCAACATTTAAACAATAGTATGTACACCACAAGTGCCTTTCTTTCACCTTAGTTCCCCCGTTACTTCAAAGTGAATCTGCTAATGTTAAAACATCAAAACATTGAAGTAATAGAGTTAACGGGATGGGCCACGTGAAGGCGTGAAAGGCTTACCATTCCTAAGTATTTTCAATGTTCACTAAAATGCAAAGCGCGCGTCTAAATAGAAAGTGAACAATCGTACAGAAATAGAACTGTAGATACTCATTGTTATTCTGAAAAATGGAACATTGACAGTCGACATTGTTTTCAAACCTTATTACAATAATCTGGGGTGCGAGTGGTAGACCGATCATAAAAGCGGAGTGCGCGGCTCGCTTACCTGGGCCGGGAAATTCCGCACAACTCTTGGCGACGTTACTTTGAACGAGACCATCCAAAAATTCTCGAAGCTCGGGCAACACTGCTGTCCAGCAGTCGCTTGCAACCCGCCGAACACCGGTGAATTTTATGGTTTTTGACACTCGAAGGGGTTGGAATACCGTTAAGAAGGGAGAAATGCCCAGGATTTTCAAATTTCCTGTGCTTTTAAATCTGTATTGATACTGGCTCGCATCATCTCTCCTTGTATTTAAAGCGGGGGTGGAACCAATTATTTTCGTAATCCACGTTAGAAAACGAGTAACTTTTGTTGGAAACATTTTTTCTTAAAACCATTCCAAACTATTTTTTCGATGTCTACATCAGGCCTTCCCAAGTAGGGGAAATGTTCTCCCGAAACGCATGTTTCGGTTCTCCTTCCAACACTCCTTCTCTCAGAGGAGACAGTAACGCCGCTTCGAAGCAGAGAGAGAGAGAGAGGACAGTAGGAATCGTCCCACCTTAGCTGAAGGCGCAGCGTTGGAGGGAGAACCGAAACATGTGTTTCGGGAGAATATTTCCCCTACTTGGGTAGAGCTGTTCAAGTACCCGGAAAAAGCAAGCCGAGCCTGACTCGGCTTGAAAAACCGAGCCGAGCCGGGTACCCGAAAGAACCGAGCGGCTCGGATAGAACCAAGTACTTGAATTTTTCCAAACGGCCCGAAAGAAATCGGGCAGCTTGAAAAGCAAGCGAGCGGGCCGTAAGAAGCCGGGTGGCTTGGAAAGAAACGAACGGTCCGAATGAAGGTCGGGCAGACCGCTCGTTTCTTTCCAAGCCACCCGGCTTCTTACGGCCCGCTCGCTTGCTTTTCAAGCTGCCCGATTTCTTTCGGGCCGTTTGGAAAAATTCAAGTACTTGGTTCTATCCGAGCCGCTCGGTTCTTTCGGGTACCTGGTTCGGCTTGGAAACCGAGTCCCGGATTGGTTCGGATTTCAAGCTACCCGAATATTCAAGTACAGCTCTATACTTGGGAAGGCCTGGTCTAGATGTTAGACGGCAGGCAAAAGGTCGGAAGCTAAAATGGTTCCAAAAGGAGAAGCGAAAATGACATTTAGTATCTTGACCTGCAGGAGTATCGTTTACACCATTTGGGTTTTCCCCAACCACTTACCTGATGACCGTCTATACAGATTATTGTTGCCGCGACGCGACCCCCTCAGGCTGAGGCCCTCAACCATTCTTTGCGCGCTGCCTGACACCTCACTCTTGCCACAATCACACACCCCAAAAATCAGTCACACCGAAATCACATCACATGTCACTCTTTCTAACAGTACTCGCTCCTACAGAAGACTCCTATCTACTCATTCTCCACATTCATTGCACAGTGTGTAGAAAATTTATTGGTCGTTGCTCTTGGAGGGTGAATCTACACCTCTGGTTCGGTAGACATTTGTAAAAAAAATTGTCCGCGAAATTGTTTATAACATTGAAAATTAATGTTAAATTTTTTGGTAAACTTCTCGAAACTCCTCACCGATTTCAATGACCTTCACATATGTTGTCAAAGTCATCATTCTGAACAACATTTCCCTTTAAAGTTTTTGGCGGTCGGCTTTGGATTACGAAATATTCGCAAAAAACTTTACTTAACACTAGAATTAAAAAGTTTAAAGAGAAATGTCGTTCAGAATGACGACATTGAAAACATATGTGAAGGTCATTGAAATCGGTGAATAGGTAGCTTTTCGACAAATTTACCAATTTTTTTTACATCAACGTACTCTGCACGTTGAAAAGGGATAATGTTTGAAAGAAGCCATATGAAGGAAAGCAACCCTTTGGTCAGGAAAAATTGTTAAAGACTTCGGAACGATTTGATTGTGTAGAGTTACGCGTATATGTAGGCATGGGTCCACCACTACTCTGCTGCTTGATACGAGACACATATCATAAAATTACCATAATTGATTAATCATTTTTTAATTAGTTATTATAGGAAGGGTTCAAAATGATAAAGGAAAGTGTATCTCTGTATACAGAGTATCCCGGGCATACGGTTGAAAACAATTGAAAAAGTTATATAAACCCATGTCCGCAAATAATTTATTAGGGAATTATAAGATAGCAGAGATTCGTTACGTCGTGAGCGAAATTGTACAATGCTTCTCCGTTGTATAAGTCTGTAGAGTTGCTGATTAATAAAGAAATTAAGAAATTTATTTGCCTTTTAAAAATGCTGTATTAATTTGACATCGGGACACCCTGTATGTAAATTCTTACCGCTATTATAACTTCCTTTCCTACCGCTTATAGCGCTGCACTCTTATTTCATGCTTAGCCGTTAAGGTTGGATGCGACACGGAAATGGTAATGGGGCTCTTGAGCCCCAAAATCGAGTGACACGGAAGACAATAGAGTGAAAGGTCTATTCTATACCTGGTCTGTGATTGTAGTCCCCAAACAAAGAGAAGGTGTTTTCACTATAGTTGTGAAATAATTCAGTGACACAGTCAACATGACTCGCATAAAGTGAAAGCTGGGACGATGGCGGAAAATAAGCAGCCCCCAGTAATAGGTGTTTGTTATCGCGAAGGTGGACTCTGGCAAACACTTGCTCGACATCGGAATAGCTGACAGTAAGAGGGCTGGATGGAAGCGAATTTTTAACAGCGATGAGAATCCCACCACCTCTTGTAAAGCAACTTGTTCGACGGGATCTATCGCACCTGTACACAGTATAATCACCTAACCCAAGCTCAGTAGAAGAGATCGCAGAAGTGAGCCAGGTCTCAACTAAAATAATAATGTCATATGACACTGCAGAAGAATGTAAAGAATTGAATAAAGTGTCCAGCTTTGTACGCAGACCGCGGACGTTTTGAAAGTAGACTAAAGGGCACGGATTTATTTTTTTTTTTTTGTGTAGAGTCCCTAGGGGGTCTTCCCGGTACTATCCTTGGAACACCACGAATATATCGGATGGTCATGTGGGTCTCACCATGCTCGTGAAGGTCGCGCAGCTTAGCCCTGAGCTGCGAGAGAGTCCCGCGTTGTTGTCTGGTTTTGCCGTCAGAAATTTTGACAGACCTTTGTAGCTGTGTTTATTCAGAAACAGTTGCCGCAGAGTCGAGACGTACACATAGGGGCCTGCAGGATATCGTGCCCAGCTTACCAAGGCGATGAGCGGTCAGAGCCTGGGTGCCAAGGGGACAGATATTAGTCAGGACAGCACGTGCTCCCTCAACATCCGCCGATCTGGCTAGCTCCAGCGAGGATTTTCCAGGTTCCGGAATCCCGAAAATTAAAACATTCCTGGACATCTGCTCCCTGTCATTCAACTCCTCGATGACGTCGTCAGTGTTAGAAGAATCCAGCTGTTCAGTGGGGATGGAAGGTTTGTCCTCGAGAGCCTTAACGTGATCGGACAACGACTTAATATCCGACTTCATGTCAGAGAGTTCGGCTTTTATGCATCACAGAATATCCACTCTAAAAGTGGCAAGCTCGATCTTAAGTTGCTCCTTCACGAATCCCTGATATTCCTCCTCCACTACGGTTAGGATTTTCTATACTGAATTCCACTTAAGAGTAGACTCATTCCGCGCAATGATCACTCTGAGGAAGCTGTTGATTGGTAGGAAACCTGCAGAGAAAGCGCTACGAGCATCGCGTGCCTAGGCAGTAGTGGGAGCTGCGCAGATTGGTTGCAAATCGGTGGCGGCGTAGGTTTACTCTTATATGGAATGGATTGTCAGGAATTTCCCTGTCACCCACGGTCGTAGCGGAGGGGGAACACGCTACGCACGAGCGTGACGATGCCGTGACGGTAAACCAATCGACTTACGCCAAGGTAGGTATTGGCTCCAAACCAATGGACGCCAATGTTGATTCCCCCTCCAGTACGCGTATATCCCCCCTGCACTACGTGTAGGATTTTCCTGGTAGCCCCGATGGTGGGGAAATATTGCGAATGTAGCGATAGAGATCGGGCGGGCCCCTCCCACCCTTAGTCACACTATTCCTCTATCCCCCCTCTCTTTTATGGCTGCCGCTCTTGCCGTCGCTTTTGCCTTCGCTCACACCACCCGCGGTTGCTCTTTGAAGGCAAGAGCAGAAATTACTCAGGGTTGCTCTACGCCCCTTTTCTTATGTTCGGCACGGAACTGATAAGTGTGTTTAGATCTTAAGAGTTACGTCGGCCACCCTGTATATAGAAACATTTCAATATATTTATTTTATAATTTTTAATTATATGTTTAGTGAACCTACGCAAATAGAACGTGATGAGTGGGTGCACCTTAATCCAGGATACATATCTTTACCTCCTATTGCAGAATGGCGATTGCCTTTCTTGCCCAAAATTAAATTATGGACTCTTATAAGTAACATTCATTTCCTTAAAACTGTTCTTTGTCATTCCTGAATAAATAGCTATATTTAGTAATGCAGAGTGTCCCAGAATTGAGGAACAATCCGGAACAAGTGATATCCCGATGCAAGAAGATATCGAGAAGTCCTTTATCATTTTGAGATACAAGGCTTCGTTCTCGAGATATTAACAGTTGAATATTAGCGGTGGAAGTTCCTCGCTGCGAGGTTTACTACCGAGTCTATCTGGAACCGAACAGTTAAACCATTTCTAGCAATTCTACTGCGTGTGGGTCTGTATCTACGCATGCTTCCTGCGTGTACGTGCTAGGGGCCACTGTTCTGCGTCAGCTCTTTCGGTTTTAAACCTCGCGGCTCGGAAGCAGTGATGCCAGAATGAAGACGGGTCCTCATTCTGGCATCACTGCTCGGAAGTTACACCGCTAATATTCAACTGTTAATATCTCGAGAACGAATCCTTGGATCCCAAAACCGAATGGACTATTCGATGTCTTCTTGCACTAGGATATTGTATGTTCCGGATTGTCCCTCTATTCTGAGATACCTTGTATATGATATATATTTAAGATTTCATTTGATAGTAGCTTTACATATATTTTGTAATAGTAATAAGTGCTAATTAATTTCCAGCACCCGAATTCAATTTAAGAACTTGTGACAAATGGTTGGACATCGCTCCTATACTTAAGTTACCACCACATATTATATGTACATTGGCTATTAAAGGAGAAATAACAAGTACCTGGGGAAATAGACATAAAACAAATAAATGGAATCTTTGTTCAAAGAATACTAGTTTATTAAGTAACATAAGAAAATGTATAGACCAAATGACTGGTCCAAATACATTACACTATGGTACAGCAGCATTATATTATGTTGTTAATCACACACCTCCAGGTATCATATATTTATTGATGAATCGAATTATTGCGTTTTAATCGAAAAAGGGATTCATACTCAAATCAAAATACTGTTTTATTTTTATAAGGTGCTGACCAAGTAGCAGCAGTTGCAGAGTGTTATACATACGCTCAACTATCAGCCAAAAATTCTACTGCATTTGAAGCAGAAATGCTAGAAGTATACTCTTTCCTTGTATTTCGTAATGCTGTATAAACGTAATAACTTATTTCTTACGAGTGTTCCCTTTCAGAAAATAAAATTCAAGTATTTACATTTTACAACAGAACATGTCTTACGTACACATGGATTAGGAAATAAAAATTACTTATCCTTGATTGGAAATCCACATAAGTTAGTACATGAATTGTACAAAGATGAAAGTATACCACTAAGGTATCGATGTGTTATTGACCATAGACCTGATATCAATTCTGCCATCTGTTCTATCTGTGAATTGTTCTCTATCAATATAGTAAAATTGCGGATGGAATTGTTACAAGAATGGTTACAACCAGATATTAAATACATGAAACTGGATCAAACTGATACATTTTCACTCGTAACAAATCTTAAACCAAATTTAAATTTCGATGACAATTTATTAAGGTATAATTAACAAAGATATAATATCCCTTTTTAATGCATACTATACGAAATGTCTAAATATTCCTAATGTATTTCTAGAGCGTGTTACATTCTTCAGGATGGAGATCTTGAATTGTCAGCTAATTTTCTTATAAACATAGGTTTCAGTGATAGTAATGAAGATTATAATCCTGAAACCCGTTATAGAGCACTTCTCGTGTTACAATCTATAGTTGATACAGCTAAATTAGAAGATTTAACTAAACGTGATTATCAAACGATCAGGTACTACATACTAATAGATCATTTTGATCTTTTTTAAATGTTTTGTAAAATGTTTATATAATTATATTTTAGGAACTACATGAAATCTCTAAAATATATAGGTAAATTGGAATTATTAGGAATAGGTTACAGTGTAAATACATTTGAAATATGTTCCAAAGATGAACTTGTACAGATTTTGTGGAAAACACAGAGTTATTCATCACAAGCACTTGTTGCTATTGCACAAATCTGCATAGACTTCGAAATATACGAATACTCACTCTGGGATAAAAATTTGTACCAATTAGCTAAATTATTAATGGTGAATGTACAGCAATAACTTGTAACTTTGAAATGTAAAATAATAATACTTATATAAAATTGCTATTATTTTTCCAGATTGATGAATTACAACAGATCTTGCTGCAAGTACGAAATATAAGTATTATTGTAAATTCTAATGGTTATCTATCCGGATGGCAATTAGTAATTTCAGAACCTTTTAGAAAAATGGATATGCACCCAACATCAGAACAAATTAATGATTGCATTGAATCTCTTCAACTTTTATATTCATGTCCTGTTGTGCATATGTTGCGTTTCAAGGACATCATAAAGTATTCTTTTCAGTGTCAACAGCCGCATTTAGCTGCTACTCTTTTACCATTTTTAAATGATGATGATAAGAAATATGTCTTGGAGGTAACTATATTATATTTCCATTATAATTTGTTAGAACATGTAATTTTTATTGTTATAACCAATTCTTTTACAGAAAATTAAAGATGCTCACAATGTTACAAAAATTTTAGAAGATATGGATAATTTATCATTATATGGAATGCTTTGCCTGTCTTATGTAAGTATGTGCAGCACTCATCTTCTGTACTTTAATTATACACGATTTTTATTTATGGCATTTTCAATAGCATAAACTGAAGATTTATTATCATCTTTTCAGTGTAATAAGATCGTGCGAAATACACTGTTAAACCCGAACGTTCTATGAAATGTGCCACACTGTTATTTTCATAGGTTATGTACGTACATATTTTACAAAAGTGTTTAAAAGATATCTATACATAATCCGTTTACGTTTTTTTTTTTAATCTAATTATTTTGATTGTTTACAAGAATCTACATTGTATCCAGTAATACTGATAAAATCAGGTATTTTATATGTAAAATGGTAGTTTCCAAAAATTTATTATACCCCGATAGCCAGATTTTGGGAGCACAATCTGACGTCAGAACCGTAGTCGTCTGTGTCCGCATTTGGCTGCGTTCTGTGGTACAGATTCTGATGGCAGATCGGCAGCAGATGGACAGCAGATTCTGCTGTCTACTTGGCACAGCCAACAGCGCCATCTGAGGTCCAAAATTAACGTACAATTCCCTACGCGTGACGTCACACTAGGTGTAGTCCATTAGTAGCGACAGTTTACGGGGGGAGCATGACGGAACGTGCCACGGGTCCCAGGCGTCGCTTTGACCATACAGCCGTTGAGCGTTCAAACGAGAAGAGGATGGATGTTCCCCAGGGCGGACCACGCCGCCCGGTATTACCGCACCTCTTCCCCTTGTGCGATTGTCAACACAGGATCCAAGGGCCTCCCTGTTATAGGAGGTGCGACTGTGCCACCCGACGCGTTGGGCCGTGTATCCATCCTCCCCGCAACGACCTGGGAGGTGGAAAGTGGCTATGGGGCCCCCTCCTCAAGGTACGCAATAACCCGTAGTAGTTCTACCCCGTTTCTCCGGTGAGGTCTGCTTTTTATAGGCCCGGGCCAACTTGCTGACCTACCGTACTCTCGGGGCGGGGGGGGGGGGGGGGCATCGCCGGGGGAGGGCGATCCCTACCTAGACACACCTCGGTGTGCCGGAGTGTTACGCGTTGCGCTAACCTCCCCCTCCGGCCGACGGTACCAGCCCGTCACTAACTGCATCACCGCGGTGTTTGGAGTCGCGCCTCAACGCCGTACTATCGGACCTCCTATCTACCCCCTGAGCTCGGCTTTACTCGTCGTTCCCTGGACCGAGAGGCCGGTATCCATCCTCAGGGCCTCCTTTAAGCGTTCGGACTGCGCAATCACGCGCGTGCGATGCCTTCGGCTTGTCGAGGCCTCTGGATTGTTTGCCCCTATGTGCACGACTAGCTATGTTCCCCACCCGCCTAATCCCCGTGCCCCTAGCCATATGAGTTTACTCCCTGTCGTTCCTATTGTTCCTCCCACCCCATAACCCTCTAGCCTGTAATCGCGAGCATGTCTGGCCCATTGGTTAACCCCGTCCCACCCTCCCTCGACCTATCACGTTTTACTTTCCGAGCTAAACTAGTCTGACTCCTGGAACGACCCCGAGTTTGGACCCCCCCCCCCCGGTTATTGTTACGTCGTGTTTTGAGGTCCGAAAGCGAAGTGCGACTCTGGCGAGGCGGTCACGACCCGCCTCTGTGGTTTCCCGCATCAAGGTGTGTACAGCCGGTGCGCCGGCGATCGCGTTATCCTTTGGAACGCCTGTTTCCGTCCTCCTTACTTACGACCTGCCCCCGTCCGACCGTGTGGTCGTAACGGAGACAGTCGTTACTGTACTTTTTGCCATGTTTCTTGCTTGCCTTATGCCCGAGGGCCTTTATTCGCTCCGTCGAGCCCCCCATCTCCTTGGCTCGCCTTGGTCTGTGTCCGGTTGTAGGTCCTCTGCGTCGCCGGTCTCGTGATCGGCCTGCCAGCGGGATGGGTTACGGACGGAAGCGGAGGGGGTGTCCCGTCAAGGTTGGTGTTACCCCCGTGCTATGCAGGGATGCCCCCAAGACAGGGGTGGCCCCCGCTGAAGGCCTAGAGACCCTCCGCCTCTGGGCACCGTCGACCCGAACTCCCTTGTTTGTCTGACGCTTCCGGATCCGGGTCACCCGTGAGCGCCACGGTACGGCCCGGTCAGCAGTTGTTTGGTCTCCGTTTCTGTTATCGTCCTTCCAGGGTTCTTTGTTACCTAGTGGGGAGAAGAAACTGGAAGGGTGCGGCAGGGAATCCCAGGTAGCGTGTGTTGCACCCGTCTGCCGCGGGGTACCCGTTCGGGAGATGTCGCCGACCCTGATCCCCCCTGCGTCCTCGATCGTGTCCGATTATTGTTACGAGGGTAGTCTTACGGGAAGTGGTGCGACGGGGAATCCCAGGTAGCGTGTGTTGCACCCGTCTGCCGCTGGGCTACCCGTTCGGAAGATGTCGCCGACCCCGATCACCTGCGCATCCTCGGTGGTCGTGATTAAATTGTTACGAGGGAAGTCTTACGGGGAAGGGTGCGACGAGGAATCCCAGGTAGCGTGTGTTGCACCCGTCTACTGCGGGGCTACCAGTTCGGGAGATGTCAACGACCCTGATCCCCTGCGCATCCTCGTTACTTTCGTTGGCTCGTTGTTTCTGATCGTGGCTTATATTTTTCCCCCAGTATTCGTCTTTCCTTTGGTACGTTGCGTGGCCTGTTGTGAATGCCTGCTTCCGCCGCTCGCTTTTTGGATCCCTTGGTCCGTTAGCCATCCGAGGTTGTTGCCTGAATTCTGAATGCCTTTCCGTCAGGGGGTGTCGTCGTTCCGGATCCTCCGTGTATCATCGGTTGCGCCTCCGGTCCTTGTTACTCTTGTCTCCTCTGCTGTTAGTGTCCGTGCTTCCCCACATTTCGTGTCTAGCGTTGGCGTCCATTCCTATTACTCCGTTTATTTGTCTGGTCTCGCACCATTCCACGATGTTTCCACCCATTTCCCCGGGGGGGGTTTCATTCTTTGTTTTCATCTCCCGGTACGTATGCTGACGCGAGTATGATGCCTCTGTTGTCACTGATACCCCTCCTTCTGATATTAATCGTGGCCACATCTGCGTTGCTTATCTGCGATAAGAATGTCGCTGTTATTTCCTTTCTTGTTACTATGCACGCTATTGTTTTCTCAGCAGATCTTGTCGCGTATGTGACGCCCGCCTCCGATAGTCCCCTCGGGGCACCGTGCGCCATCCAAGGTTCCTGGACCAAAGCGACGTCCAGGTTACGCGTGGCCATCAGGCGTACCAACGTCTTTGTCGCCGCCGCGGAGTGGTGAAGGTTTATCTGTACCACTTTTAGGGCCACGTTCTGCGGGCGTTTGGAGCGTATACGTCTTGAATTTGTGTTCTCCGCCAATCGGAGAGGGAGTGTATTTCCCTTTTTGTCTTGTCGGGCTATTGACCGTGAGTGTTATTGTTTCCCGTCCCCGTTAATCGTGATTGCAGTGGTTATCCCCCCTATTTTATCACATATATTGTTATGGGTTGGACGCGCGATTTTCTCTTCACCCTCTGCCCTATGTCCGATAAGCATCCAGCCCCCTCTCTCCAACCCCGGTCTCTCCCGTTCCTAATTTTTACGTAGCTCTCGTGCACCCTCCGATCCCTGGTGTCCTTACAAGGTATTAAAACCAGGAGGGGGGCCACCCTCCAGAGATCCACCCCCGCCCCTCTCGTGGATCTCTCTTCCCTGTGGTCCCCGCGTTTGTGTTTTACCTCGGGGGACCCATCTCTCTCCCGAGAGGGAGATGTTCCGTTAGATCCTCCGACTCTTGCGGGTGCCCGAGGCATGAGCCAAACTTAACCTACGTTCCACGACTCTGTCTAAAGACATTGTCCGGCCTTATGCTATCCTATGCTATGTACGGTTAGTAATAAAAAAAAAACTAAATAAGTAATGATAGTACCTGTTACAAGAATGGAGTGTTCCGTCCTTTCTTACCTCCTACCTTTATTCCTTACGGGGCCAGAGTTTAGCCTCGACCGATCCCCCCCAGAGTTTGAGCCCCATCCCCTGTCCTCTAAGGTAGACTAGATCCCTGCCATTCATTTTGACTATAAACTCCCTGCCCCGTTCCTTTTTTTTTCTTTATTTTTACTTGGAGGAAATCCCCACGGATACCCCCCGCCTGCGGGGGCGGGCAGGGGGTTATGTGGGACTCGATCTCACTAAAACCTCCAAGGTGGTCTACCTCGCGCGCGGAGTCGCGCGCCCGAGGGGAGGGACTTGCCGCGAGATCAATCTAGCGATACGTTCGCTACCCTCCCCTCCTGCGCATCGTGCGACTCCGCGCGCAACAGCCCCCCGGAGGGGGGGCCTCTTCCCTGGGGGAGTATCCTACCTCCCCCAGCTATGTTCTCTCTCAGCTGGCGGCGCGAGACGGATCACGCGTCCGCGCCGCCTCTTCCGGGGTCGCTGCTACTAGGGCAGGTGGTGTCCCCCGACACCCCCGCCCCGCGATCCCGCGATCGAGCTACTACCCGACCGCGCGGCAACGAAAGTAGCGCGGCCGGGCCGGGGCGGTGACGGCCTTGAGGGCCGCCCAAGCCGCCGCGTCCCGAGGGGGCCTTGAAAAAGGCCGCCGGGTGTAACCCCGGAGGACACCCCGGGCGAGCGGCTGGCAGCGTGCCTGCGGGGCGGCCCACTTTCGGCCGCCCGACTAGCCCCGCGAGCTCGATCGCTCCATTGGGAGCGGCGTTCTTTTCGCCACTCCTGAGTGGCGGGCCCTGTTCGCGGGCCCCCTGTTCACCTTCCCTCCTGCCCCGTTCCTGTCTCGAACCTGTTTCCATGATTTCCCAGCTCCTAGCCGTGCTGTGGGGGTGCTCCCTTTGGATTTGTTTTGTTACCGCAATTGCATTGACCGCTCCTTCCGTTACTGCCATTATCACTCGAAACTTCTTTTTCGATGTCTCCTCTTCTCTTTATCGTTAATTTCCTTCCGTCGCTGGTCACACGACCCTCTTCCGTCATCCCTGTGATCCATTCCCGCGTAGTCGTTCCTTCCAATGTGAGTAGCAATCCTCCGTTTAACCACCCTTTCCGGGTTATTCTCAAGTCCACATCCGTCACAGAGGCCTGTCCAGGAGTCGACCGAACACCCGGTTTGCCTGGCCTCTGTTCAGCTCCTCCTTCGGACAATTCTTCGGGACGATGGCTATTACGTTAAGGTTCGCATCGTCGCACAGTGGTCAAAAATCGGAAAAACCTGCCCAAAACCTCAAGATGACCTTTGATTTGTTTAAAAATGGGTATACTAATGTTTTCGAGGTCGCTGATTAAGAATCTGAAGTCAAAATTGCTAAAAATAAAATGGTGGATCCAATATGGCGGACGCGCATATCAGAAGAGCATTAGATTTAATCTAAACTTGGTATCCTGGGGTTTTCGAGGTCGCTGATTACGAATATGAGGTCAAATTTACAAAAAACAAAATGACGGACCTAATATGGCAGACCGCATATAAGAAAACATCAAATTTGGTCTAAACTTGGTATTTTAGAGTTTTCGAGGTCGCTGATTACGAATTTGAGGTCAAAATTTCAAAAAAAACAAAATGGCGGACCCAATATGGCAGACCGCATATCAGAAAAACATCAGATTTGGTCTAAACGTGGTATCAGCCGCCAACAGTTTCACTTTGACGGCCTCTAGAAAAAAAGTTCCGATTTGTTCCACCTTGAGACTTGTTGGAACTTGTTCACAGAAGTGTGGAGAGTCTGAAAAAATTATTTCCAGCTGCTACTTTTTGCAACTTTGGAGCGCATATCAAAAAACATCAAATTTGGTCTAAACCTGATATCCTGGCGTTTTCGATGTCGCTGATTACGAATCTGAGGTCAAAATTAAAAAAAAAAAATGGCGGACGCGCATATCAGAAAAACATCAGATTTGGTTTAAGCTTGGTATCCGCAGTCGACAGTCTTCGCGAGTGGTCAAAATGGGCTATTCAGCTGGACAGAACTATTTCCGCTTCATCTATGGAACCGAATGGAGTAATTCGACTAAATACACGTTGATTTGATGAAAATCGAATATAGAAACAAGAAGCAAGGCATAAAGAATTACGAGCATTTCGCGAGTACCACACTCGAAAAATTTCTCGACGGGCCACCAATGAAGATCTCCTAAACAGCCTCTTAGTATCTTCAGACCCTCTGATTTCAAGTCTGAGACCACTTTCACCGGTTGCGAAGAAAGACCTGCCACCAGAAGTACTATCTTTATTACTTCTATAAATATTGTTGCGAACACCCCTTGGATGGGAATCCAAGGCCCACTGGAGCTCGCGAGCGGGACAAGAGACAGCGAGAAGAAGGCGATCGGATCGATCGCTTGTCAAGCTGTCATTCGAGAGTCAGCCGCCATTGCTTGCAGACGTCACGATATCTCTTTGCGCTAACTGATTGTATTCGTTACCCGTTCTTGTGTTACCATTGTTTATGTTCTGTTGTCGTTGTTGTTCAGTAAATACGCGATATGCCTTACCCAAAACGTAACATTGGTGTCAGAAGTGGGATGCCCGCCCGGAGCGGCATGCCCACTCGCGCTTCCGCGGCCTCTGCGGTCCCTTCTTCCGGAGCATCGGGCGATCCGTCCCTGCGGGAGCTTTTCACCACCCTCCAGCTCAGCATCGTCGAGCAGATGCAGGAACAGCGGAGGGACGACGCAGCCCGCCGGCTGAGGGAAGATCAACGCAGGGAGGCTGCCGATCGACAGGCGCAGGCGGCTTTTGAGGCGCGGATGGCGGAGTTGGAGGAGCGGGTTCAGGTCGTAACCGCTTCATTACAGAATAGCCAGGGCTCAGGTGGTAGCGGCGCGGGCCCTCGGGGTGGGGAGGTTGTGTCAAGTGAAATCAGTGAGAATAGTGTTGCCAATAGTGTACCCCCAGCGCATGTCCCCACGCCCGCTAGTGCGCCCGCCGCTGCCCCTTCATCGGGTTTGAGCGTCCTTAGCTTAGGGTACGCCGTGAAGCCGACGATATTGGACGGGAAAAATTCGTGGGAGGAGTACAAGGTGCAGTTCGAAACGATTGCGCGTGCGAATGGTTGGAACGACCAGAAGAAGGCCACGGCCCTGGTCGCTTCCCTCGGGGGCGCGGCGAGGAGCGTCCTGACGACGCTCACCGCCGCACAATGTGAGAGTTTTTCGGAGTTGGTTTCCGCGCTTGAATTCCGCTACGGGGCGAAGAATCTTTCGAATCTGAACTACGTACTCTTCCAGAGCCATCGGCAGCGAAGGGATGAAAGCATCTCTTCGCTCGCCACCAAAATTGAGCGCTTAGCGCAGTCCGCGTTTGCCGATTGTCCGGTAGAGATCCGCGACAAACTCGCCGCGTCCCAGTTCGTAACAGCGTTGTCGAGCTCTGTTATGCAACGGGAACTGCGTCTCGGCGGGTTCACAACCCTAAGAGCCGCAGTGACCAGGGCGTTGGAAATTGAGGCCGTGGAGGCGATGTCTCGCGGCTCCGCGCCCGAATCGCGAAGTAGGGACGTAGAAAAGCGGAAAGCTAAGCACACGGAAAATTCGAGGTGTCCCGAGAAGAGGAGGAGGCCCGCCAAACCGGAGGAGCGAACGGGTCCGACGAGGACTTGCTGGCTTTGCGGCAAGACTGGACACCTGCAGAAGGATTGCTTCCAGGCTAAGAACGGTCAGACAGGAGCTGCTCCACCGAGGAGACCCCCCCAGGGAAACTCGAAGAGGACGGCGTAAGGGGGAGACGCCGGACCGAGAAGAACAGTCCCCCGGTCGTCAAGAGTGTGGCGATGCGGGAGGCGACTGGGCGGCAATGGAATCCTACCGACGAGATATACGTATGTGGAAAAATCGGCGGAAAGCCTTGTAAAATTATCCTCGATACAGGTTCGCCTATTAACTTGCTGGACAAGGAGCTGTGTGCGACGAAGGGCATCGCTCGAGCGAGGCTCGATATCCGCTCCACGTCGGGGGAGAAAATGAAGGTGTTCGGCAAGAAGAGCCTGGAGGTCAGCGTCGGAGGACTCTCGAGCGTAGAAGATTTCTACGTCGTTGAGATGGTGGAGAAGTGTATCCTAGGAGCGGCGTTCTTGAGGAAGCACCGCTGTAGCTTGGATCTGGCTCGGGGGGTGCTGAGCCTACCCGGCGAATCGGACATTCGCTTCGGGGAGCCGACCCCCGAGGAGAAGGAACCAGCAGAAGAAGGGGGAACGGGCGTCCCACAGCATTTGGAAGAGCTGTTCACACGCTGTTCATCAGGTTTGACAGAAACGGAAAAGGAACTTTTTGCTGGGTTACTTCGTGAATTTCAGGACGTTTTCGCCAAGGACGCGACTCAGATTGGGAATTGCGACCGGGTCAAGCACACTATTGACACCGGAGATTGCGAGCCCATTAAACAGGCACCAAGGAGGCTGCCGTTGCACCGACGAGCGGAAGTGGAAGAGCTACTCAGGAAGATGTTGGCTCAGGGCGTGATTGAGGAATCGCGGAGCCCGTGGTCCTCCCCGATTGTCCTCGTGAAGAAGAAGGACGGGACCATTCGCTTCTGCGTGGATTTCCGTCGCCTGAACGAAGTTACGAAGAAGGACTCGTATCCTCTGCCCCGTATAGAGGATACACTGGACGCCCTCTCTGGATCTGCCTGGTTTTCAACCGTGGACCTGCAGAGCGGTTACTGGCAGCTTTCCATGGACGAGAAGGACCGAGAGAAGACCGCGTTTTCCGTGGGTACGGGACTGTGGCAGTTCAAGGTTATGCCCTTTGGACTCTGCAACGCCCCTGCGACTTTCGAGCGACTGATGGAGGACGTGCTTCAAGACCTGACGTGGAAGATCTGCTTGGTGTACCTGGACGACATCATTATCTACGGGAAGGATTTCGGGCAGGAGCTCGAGCGCCTACGGACGGTGTTTTCGCGCTTACGTCAAGCTGGACTGCTGATGAGCCCCAAGAAGTGCTCTTTCTTCTGCCGAGAAGTAAAGTATCTGGGCCACATCGTCACGGAGAGCGGAGTCAGGACGGACCCGGAGAAGATTAAAGCCATCTCGGAATGGCCGCAGCCGAAGAACGTCACGGAATTGAGGAGCTTCCTAGGATTATGCACATATTACCGGAAATTCGTAAAGGATTTCTCCAGAATCGCCAAGCCCCTGCATCGCCTCACCGAGACCAAACAAAACTACGTATGGACCGAGGAATGCCAAGCAGTTTTCCAGGAATTGAAGGAGAAACTCACCGGAGCACCGATACTTGCCTACCCGGAGACGGACAAGGACTTCATTCTGGACACGGACGCCTCTAACTTCGCTATAGGCGGCGTCCTTTCACAGGAGCACGAAGGACAGGAAAAGGTCGTAGTCTATTTTTCCAAAACCTTGGGAAAAGCAGAGAGGAACTACTGTGTCACTCGGAGAGAGCTGTTGGCGGTGGTGAAATCTGTAGAGCATTTCCACCACTACCTCTATGGTCGAAGGTTCCTGATAAGGACGGATCACGCAGCTCTCCGCTGGCTGCTGACCTTCAAGTGCCCCGAAGGACAGGTCGCCCGCTGGATCGAGCGACTTCAGGAGTACGATTTCGAGATTCGTCACCGCGCAGGAAGAGCTCACGGGAATGCCGACGGACTGTCGCGAAGACCGTGCATCGAGGAAGACTGCAGGAACTGCGAACGACTGGAGAAGAAAGAAGCTGGAGTGGAAGTTTCCACGAAGAAAATTCACAGGATCTTTTGCGAGGACAACCGGAACGAGTGGAAACGAAGCCAGGAAGAGGATGAAGCGATTGGTTTCATCCTTAAAAAGAAGGGGGAAGGGGAGAAGCCGGGCTGGGAGGACTGAGGATTTCGTCGTTGGAGCCCCGGAGGAGCTGCCGCCGAGGGAAACCTGGGAAACGTCTCCCGGCGGCTGAAGGAACGAGGAGTCCCGGCCTTCGGAAGAACAGGAAGCCCCACCTGTCTCTGCCCAAGAAGAAGATGCGCCGTCGGAGAAGAGGAAGGCCGCGCAAGAAAGAAGCCCGCAAGTTTGAAGACGCAAGTGGAGGGCAGAGGCGCGAAGACCCACGTACCCACGCCTTGCCCAGGGTTTTTGGAGTGGTTTTCCCCTGGGCGGGAAGGCGAATGCCGAGGCAGCGGACGGAAGGGGCCACACGGCGTCCTTTCCACCCTTCCGGACCAGGGTACGGCTGCAGGAGTCGCAGAGACTGCAGCGGCCGGGACGACCGCTTTCTCGGAGGGGGGAGCAGTGTTGCGAACACCCCTTGGATGGGAATCCAAGGCCCACTGGAGCTCGCGAGCGGGACAAGAGACAGCGAGAAGAAGGCGATCGGATCGATCGCCTGTCAAGCTGTCATTCGAGAGTCAGCCGCCATTGCTTGCAGACGTCACGATATCTCTTTGCGCTAACTGATTGTATTCGTTACCCGTTCTTGTGTTACCCTTGTTTATGTTCTGTTGTCGTTGTTGTTCAGTAAATACGCGATATGCCTTACCCAAAACGTAACAATATATTTTATAAAATTGAACTGATTTTAATTTCTATCGCGCGTTCATCCCAATCCCACTTTTCTATATTCGATTTTCATCAAATCAACGTGTATTTAGTCGAATTACTCCATTCGGTTCCATAGATGAAGCGGAAATAGTTCTGTCCAGCTGAATAGCCCATTTTGACCACTCGCGAAGACTGTCGACTGCTGATACCAAGCTTAAACCAAATCTGATGTTTTTCTGATATGCGCGTCCGCCATTTTTTTTTTTAATTTTGACCTCAGATTCGTAATCAGCGACATCGAAAACGCCAGGATATCAGGTTTAGACCAAATTTGATGTTTTTTGATATGCGCTCCAAAGTTGCAAAAAGTAGCAGCTGGAAATAATTTTTTCAGACTCTCCACACTTCTGTGAACAAGTTCCAACAAGTCTCAAGGTGGAACAAATCGGAACTTTTTTTCTAGAGGCCGTCAAAGTGAAACTGTTGGCGGCTGATACCACGTTTAGACCAAATCTGATGTTTTTCTGATATGCGGTCTGCCATATTGGGTCCGCCATTTTGTTTTTTTGAAATTTTGACCTCAAATTCGTAATCAGCGACCTCGAAAACTCTAAAATACCAAGTTTAGACCAAATTTGATATTTTCTTATATGCGGTCTGCCATATTAGGTCCGCCATTTTGTTTTTTGTTATTTTGACCTCATATTCGTAATCAGCGACCTCGAAAACCCCAGGAAACCAAGTTTAGATTAAATCTAATGCTTTTCTGATATGCGCATCTGCCATATTGGATCCGCCATTTTATTTTTATCAATTTTGACTTCAGATTCTTAATCAGCGACCTCGAAAACCTTAGTATACCCATTTTTAAACAAATCAAAGGTCATCTTGAGGTTTTGGGCAGGTTTTTTCGATTTTTGACCACTGTGCGTCGTGCGACATGGTTTGTCCGCTCGAACCGGGTGTATCTTGCACCAAGGGCGTTGTCTCGTTACTCTGACTATCTGTTATAAGTTCCTTTTCCTCCTCCCTTTCCCTGAATACCTGACCCAGATCGATGACCGACGAGTCCCCTTCCGACATTGTCTCCTCTGTGTCCCTCATGTTACTGCAAATTTATAGGAGAGACGATCCTAGGGGTAATTATGAGAGAGAGGGAGCTGTCTTGCCGCATGGCTCTGTTGTTGTTAAACAAAGTAAAAAGAAAATTCTAAAATTCTCGTATACCCTCCCGACTTAAATTTATCCCCCCCCCCCCCAAATGCGGACTGTATCGCGTCAATTGTGTTCCGTGTGCGTTCCTTGATGCCTCCTGATAGTGCGGGGGAAAGCGGGCCCATCAGCAGAGGGTCGCAGCTAGTCGCAACCATGTTAGTCGGTTACCCATCCCCCCCAAAGTCTAACTTATCCCTTCGTGTGTCTTTTCCGATGTGGTCTTCGTTGTTTCTTCTTGGTCCCGGTGACTAGAGACCGTGACCCCTGATGGACCCATATTTCTTCTTTTCTTGATGGTGCTGTTTCAGGTGACCGTCCAGTTGTGGCCCGTCAACGATCCCTCCTCGGTGGTGCCTCCCTCGACCGATCCACGCAACTGCGTTGCGCGTCCGCCCGGTGAGTAGAGACACCCTCACCCGTCTGCTGCCCACCCCCACGGGCAGGGACCCCACGGTATTCATTCTACCAGGGGCTGATCCAGGATCCCGACGAAGGAGGCTGGCTGGGCGGTTTCACGTATGTCCGCGCCCCGCCGTGGGCTACCACACTGTTGTGGCACATTCGGGGGAATTGGGGTCGCATACAGGCCGCGGTTGGCAGTCCCCTGACACTTTGTCCCTCGGCGGAGGGTATCGTTAAACCTGTAACTGACTAAATGTTGTCGGGGGGCCGTTGGGGTAGTTATCGCCCCAACCACCCCTCCCATGGTGCCACAGCTGCCACGTTGTATGTATCCTGTATCTGTATCTGCTGGATGTTCCTTCCTCTTGTTGCCTGGGTTGATGGTGTTGAGGGTTATACGTCGTTGTATTTGTTTCGTTGGTACCTGTTAATTGTATAAAGACCGGCCCAGTGTCCGGGACATGGGGAGGGATTGGGCTTGTCCTGGGCTGCCCAAGGTGATGTACGGATGGGTCAGATTGAGTGAACCACGTTCATAGCGCAGGAGGGGTTCGATAAGCCGACCAAGTCGCCTGAGGGTCCCCGCAGTCACACACGCGCTAAAGGTATCTGGTGGTTATTCCGCCCCTATTTAATGATTGCCCTCCGTTGCGATAGAAACGGTATAAGCGCATGGAGCACATGGTGTGTTATACCCTACTGGGACCCCCATCCGTCCTGTTTCTGTCGGGTAAATAACTGATACGCGTCTACCTATGTCTCGTGGATATATATTCTATTAATATCGGTGTGCGGGAACAAAGACTTCCGGCACATCCTCCCACTCATCCCCCTCCTTCATCTCTCCCAGTCTAAAAGTCTCTTTTTCCAGTCCAGGGAGCGGCTTGAGGGGTCTCTCGAGAATAATCATCCTCCCCTCGGCCCCCTCCATTACCACCCTATCTCTCCCTTCTGACCAGGTGACCGTCCCCTCCCCCGGAATCACATTAAGGAGTGCGTTAGGCACCGCACATTCCCCCCTCACTCCCGGGCCCCCGACCAGGTATCGGGTGTCGAATATACATTCCAGCTCCGAGTCCGTGTCGGAGCATCCCTCCGCTGGCTTCGGTGTCTGGCTCCCTCCCAGATTCCCATCCTTCCCCTCCAGCTCGGACTCCAGCTCAAACTCCTCCCCCGGCCCCTCCAACCGCACCATGTCCGCCTCTGATATCGTCGAGTCCCTCGACTCCTCTTGCATCTCTGATGCCGCTGGAGCTGTCCTCTTCCCGAGCCACCACCTCACCATATTCCTTTAGGATTTCCCTCAGGCACTCGGGGTCCAGGTGCGCTACGTCTCTTAACGCCTTGTTCAGGCGTCTGCGTGCCTTGGCGGCCATACTACGGCTATGCTTGTCCATATTCTGCAATTGGCTAGGTTTGTATACCCGTTTCACTATTGTCATACTAGGTGTAACCCCATCCTTTGTATTGCGCGTTCAGAAGTTTTGGAGCAGATTCTAAGATTCTGCTCGCAGGTTATATGAGCCGCAGTTTATTAAATAAGTTTTCTATTTTTTTTTCTAAAGGTATGTGTTTATTCTTTAATATTACAAGTACAAACTATATATAAATAGCACATATATTAACATTTAATATTTACATTTAGAAATGGTAATTTTAGATGGAAACATAAGCCAATGTTCTCGAGAACGAACTTTTATTCTATATTACAGTTTTATTTATATAGATTTTCGACTTATTGTTTTTGCATAGAATCACCATATCCCTGCTTGTGTTAACTCTGAAAACAAATACAACATTTGTATAAAATTGAAACGATACTGGGAAAGTACCGGCGAATATTTTATTAAAGTACTTTATTCCAGTGATGCTGAAGTAAATTGAGCAAAAGTACCATTTAAGAGACTGGCGCTGAAAAGTTCCGATTATGGTTCCTTGTGAATGTCGAGAGGTTGTTCCCGTTGGACTTGATTAAAATGGGCACTGAAAAGTACCGTTTGGTCTCTTCGCCAGTGTAAAAGAAGACACATCTCAACTTTGAATGGGCATATTTCTGAAAAATAAAGTATTCACCACAGTTAAGGGTCGTTTTCACGTGGCAGTAAATCATGACTTTTACGGATATGACACTAAATGTCGTGATTTTTAATATTACGTTAAAACTGACCTTGAGACGTCATCAGCTTCTTCTTCGGGCTGCTGGTCGCTCCAAAACTCGCGGCGGCTTTGCAAGTCACTTAGGGCTGCCGTCGCCCGTGGACCACGCCTCCTGCTGCTTATCTTTTCTTTCGCGGTCCGCAGTGCCCGCTGCATAGATAGCTGAAAGTCCGATCGGAGGGGCATGTTAAAATGCGGGTTCCCAGACACCGCTTCTGAAAAAGTAATGCACGCAAAGTACGTTAGTATAATTATGTATAAAAACATGAAGATGTTTATTGCTTCGTACCGTAAATCGCCATAGTGATACGGGCGTTGTACAACGGCCGTTGTCCCGTTCGGCCGAACTACGTGAAGGCCGTTGTCACGTCGTTGACGAGGGCCTCCTTCATAAAAAAATCGACCGCGGCCTTCAGGCTGAAGTAGTATGTCTAAGGGGATTCTAACCCAGGTCCTCTGAGGGGAGTGCGGCGGAGGGAAACCTAGGCGCGGGGTCTGCGGGGAGAGGAAGACAGGTTGCGCGCTCACGAGCCGCGGAGTGGGGGAAGCCGCGATCGTGGAGGGGATCACTCCGGGCCGAGCCGCCGCGGAGGCCTCTCCAGACCGGACCCACCGTCGGAAGGGGGAATGCTCCCCGAAAAAACTCTTTTTTCAGACCTTAGCCCACCCCAAAAAATTTTTTTATACCTAACCGAGGGAGGGAAAGAGACATCACAACTTGGTGGTACAATGAAGTGCGTTTGCATGCATTCTAAAGCTACCCATTTTTAAAACGTTCCGATTTAGCGTCGCAGCGTCTCGCGCGATCGCGTGTAACTTGAATCCTCTGGAGCAGCTGTGCAGGGTGACATCATTTTCACGGCGCGAAGAACGCTCGAGCGAAATAGAATTATGCAGCGTCGAATCTTAAAATTATGAGGCGCGAGGAGGAAGACGGATGAATAAAATTGACAAATAATATGTGTTTAAAATATATATATTGTTACAAAAAAAAAACTGATATTTATAACAATAATAATAATAAAGAAAGAATATAAACATAAAAATAGAAATATAAAATGTAATATAATAATAAAATTGAATAGAAATATAAAATATTATATAATAATATAAAGGAATATAAAATATAAAATAGAAACATAAAATAGAATATAAAAAATAAAATAATAAAATAAAAACTATTCTAGGGTGAGGGAGGCGAGGGGGGCGTGGATACCTACTGGCGTTTCACGCATCACTTCAAGACCCTCGCCCCCAGGTGGGAGAGGCAAGTGTTCGCGCTCGCGCGAATAATGCCAAACCTGGGAGGGTCCACACGAGGGTGTTCGGCGTCTTTACGTGACGGTCGTTCGGTCCATGGCGCTGTATGGCGCGCCTATCTGGGCCGGCGACCTGGAGGGCTGCCGCGTAGGGCGGGATCTGTTGGCTAAGATCCACCGCCGAGCGGTCCTCCGAGCCGTGCGAGCCTACCGCACGGTGTCACACGCCGAACTGTCCGCGCTGGGCGCGTCTCCCACGTTCCATCTGCTCGCGGAGATGGAGGCGGAGGTTTACTCCGCCATCCAAGATCTCCGCGCAGCTGGGGACGCGGCACCGGCGAACGGACAAGAAGTGGCGCGGGGCCAGGCCCGGCAGCGCATGGGAGCCAAGTAGCTCGAGTGGTTGTCCCTCCCAGAACATAGGGAGGGACGCGTTGTCGGGGCGCTGCTGCCCATTCTACACGAATGGGCGGAGCGTAGGTATGGCAGGCTGACCTTCCGCCTGACGCAGATCATCACCGGAGTGGGATGCTTCCGAGGGTATCTGTGTCGGATAGGGCGGGAGGCGGAGTCGTGGTGCCTGAGTTGCGACTCAGGCGACGAGGACACGGCTGAGCACGCTCTGGCGGTCTGCCAGGAGTGGCAGGACGATCGCCGTGTCCTGGAGTCGCAACTGGGCCCGGATCTCTCGCTACCGGCAGTCGTGCGCCGGATGGCCAGAGACCGGGCGAGTTGTAAGGCGATGTCCCTCTTCGCCGAGGTGGTTATGGACGAGAAGGAGCAGGCGGAGAGGGACAGGGAGCGGACCGGCCACCCGTTGCGTCTCGGGGCCGCGGGACGTCGGCGGGGGCGGCGGGGTGGATGACGCGGGGCCGGGGGAGGTCGCGATGCGGCGCGATAACATCGGCGGCGCCCGCTCCCACGCTCGGTTCTCCCGCGCGTCGGCGAGCGAGAGGGAGGGGCAATGCCCCGAGCCACGACTCCCTCCCAGTGAGAGAGGGGGGGGGGGCGTCGATGTCGCGGAGCAGCGAGGGGGGTGGCCAAACTTCATCTTCAAGAGCCACCCCCCTCAACGACAAATGCCGTCGTGGCGGCGGTGTCGTGACAGGGCGCCGCGTGCCGCGACGGCGTCGTTAACCGGGGAAGCGGCGAGCACTACGTGCCGCTTCCACCGGAAGAGCGGTCGAACTCTCTGGGGGGGACCTATACGGCGGCCGCAAAGGCCGCCGCCGTCGCCCTCCGCCCGGCCCGGCGCTAGATCTAATCGGGCCGGGTAGCAGTTCGACCGCGCGCGGGGGTCGTGGGGCGGGGAGTGTCGGGGGACACGACCTGCCCTAGCAGCAACGACCCCCCACAAAGAGGCGACGCAGACGTGTGGTCCGTCGCGCGTCGCCGGAGTGGACAACACGGGGGGGGGGGGGAGCAGTCATTCCTCCCCCCGAGACGTCCCCGAGTCGGGGGTTGTCTGTGCGGAGTCGCACAATAGCGCAGGGGGGGGCGGGCAAGCGAACGAATCGCTTGTTTGATCTCGCACAAGTCCCGTCCCTCAGGCGCGCGGCTCCGCGCACGAGGTAGGCCACCCAGGAGGTTTTAGTGGGTTCGAGTCCCACATAACTCCCCCCCGCCCCCGCGGGGAGGGGGTATCCGTGGGGATTTCCTCCTGGCAAAAAAAAAAAGGCGAGGGGGGCGATAGGGGCGATGATGGTGCTGGGGACGAAGGGGGTGATGCAGGCCGCGGAATCCAATACGGGGCCCGCCGCGGCGCCCGCCGCGACACCCTCGCGTCGACCACTGGGCCGATCACCGGCCCCGACCGCTGCATGTACACATGCAGCGGCGCAACCTGGAGCGCCACTCCAACAAATCTTGAAGGGGTATACCATAGAACATAGACACAAACGATGATATAACACTGATACATTAAAAAAAAAAATGCACTACATACCTGTGGAGGTGGAGATGGCGATGCTGGTGGCGGGGGCGGTGATGGCGGCGAGGGTGGCGGCGACGCCGGTGGCGAGCCCCAATCTGCTGACCACGTTGGCGATTCGGGTGGAGAACGCTAGAATATAGAAACCCACGATTGAATCTCGCTCGATTTAAAAGGTTAAACGCGATAAATGCTACAATATTGATAAATACATACCTCACTGTCGCACTCCGGAGCAATCCGTGTTACACCCATTATTTCTTTAAATATTCCACTCAAAACTGTTATTACAACTATTTGCTACCACAGTATGATGACAAATGGTCTCGCTGCATCTCCAGGCTCATGCATCTAAAGTCATAACTTAAAATCGAGAAGTGCATAGCTTTGCAAAAGTAAGAAGCCTTTGTTCTCCACCTGCATTTTCGCTGATCATCCTCTTGCACGTATCTTCGTCACTGACCATCCTCTCCTTATTCGCCCGCATCTTCTTTCCCTTCTTCTTTGACACATCATTCAGCTAGACCACATCACTTTGAACGGGTATCGAACGGGTATCAAACGGCTTTGAACACGAATCGAATGGGTATCGAACGGGTATGGAACGGGTATCAAACGGCTTTGAACGCGAATCGAATGGGTATCGAACGGGTTTGAACGGGTTTGAACGGGTATTGCACGCGAATCGAACGGGTATTGCACGGCTTTGAACGGTTTTGAACGGGTATTGAACGTGTATCGTACGTGGTTTTAGGGGTAGTCGCTGTGGTGATTATTGGTTCAGCGAAGAAGTTTGACGGTCCACCTCTTCTTCATTTGTTGGAGTTTTCCCGCGTCTTTCTTTGGGTTGACCGCTGTTCCTGTTGTTGGAGGTGGTGCGTTTCCCGTGCCGAATAAGAAGATGTATTTCCATGCGCGCCGCCGTGGATCGGAATGAGTGAGACCTGCGTATGGTTGCCAATCAAATTCTGGCACTGTTATTTTTCGTAATTTCCATGGTATGGGGTTTGATTTTTTTGAATCGATTAACGTTTTTAATTTTAATGCCGCCTGTATTCTTTTCACCTTTTTTCCCGATCGGTTGGGCATTTTGACTATTGTATTACGGTTTGTTATATATGTATACTATTTGGATCGTATCCTCATGATCGAATGAAGCCTGGCTGTATGATGTCTCTAAATATATGTGGTTCTCCTTACGTTGAATCTGTCCCCATTATTGACTACCTATTCCCCTGAAATTTACTGTCCTTTTCTATTGTAATGCTATCCTATTTCTTACTGTTTGTGGTGCGAAATGCTTCTATCCTATTCTATTTACTACGCGGCTATGTTTCTCTTTTGTTCAGGAATGCGCGGTTTGTTTACGTCGCGCCCCGGTTTGTCCTTGGTGCAGGATCGTCGTTCTCGCATGCTCGATAGGGATAAGGATAAGGATGGTAGGTTTGAAATAATTATTATAGAATTGGTATATGTAGAAAATTTAAAGAATTTATTTGGGGCGTGATTGTCCCCTTTCATGGGCTTCTAACACATTGAGAGAGAGCCCCAAATTAAGGGCTTCTTTGTTATTTGCATTTATGTGCATATATGTATGTACGCAGTCTGTACATTGTGCTGCTATTCCCCAATTAAAAATTTGGCGGGTACAAATAATGCAATATTTGAAATTGATCAAATTCTTGCGTAGTGTTAAAAGGTGGCGGCTAGCGGGAGTATAGTATTTTGTGTCCTCCACCTTTAAATTCTTGTAGCAGAGCCAGCAGATCTTCCGGCGGTACAGGTCACTAAGGTCCGTTCGATATCCGGGTAGTTTAGCTTTTAAACATATCATTCTTAATAAATTTAAGTAATGATCCCCTTCATCATCCTCGTGTGGACGGTTGATCCATTTTTCTTCCGCTGATTTTAATGACATGTTGCCTGTATTGGCAGACCACGTGTAATTTTAATAACTTGATTTTCCCTTTTTATATTTTATTCTTTTAAATAATATATGCTTATTGCTGTTCCTACCTTATTTTTCTATCGATCTACCTTTGTAATCTCCCTTTTCTTCTCCTTTTCTTTGCACTTGTAGAAAATTTTTCACGTGGTTTTCACGAGGGTGTCACTTTTCTGAATGAGCCCTTGCGTAATCCCCACCACTTTTAAATTTGGCGGTGCGAAGTTGTTAATGGTTTGCCGTAATGTCCCTAGGGACGGCGCAGTCTGGTGGCATATAGGCCTTTTTTATTCTGTCCATGTGGACAACCTTAGTTCGACGGGGGCTCACAGCTATCTTTACATTGTTGTTTTTTAAAACTTCAATGATAGTGTAAGGCCCATCGTATTTGATCGCCTTTGTGGTAATTAACTGAGGATACCTTTCGGTCGTAGTAATATTTTTGGCGATACTTTGAGTTTTCTAAATTGTGGCGTCCCAGTTCGCGAATGTTAAGCAACTTTGTAACTAACCTCTATACAAGGTCTGGATATGTAGTTAGCAAGTCATTTTGCATTAGACTTGATGGTTGTCTGGCTTTTTTACCATATACTAATTCGTATGGAGTGTATTTGGTCCCTTCATGTATACTAGTATTATAAGAGAACATTGCTTGTGGTAGCCACTGGTCCCATTGTTTTTCTTTGGTTATGTAATGTTTTAAATATTCGACTAATACATGATGGCTTCTTTCCAGGGAACCGTTTGACTGAGGATGGAATGCTGAGGTTTTATACTGCTTAATATTGAAGGCCTTTGCAAAGTTTTGCATGAGAGAACTGATGAATGAAGATCCTTGATCTGTGAGAATGGCTTTTGGACATCCGTATTGACATATGAAGTGCGTGGTGAATGCTTTGGCTATTTCTTCGCTTGTGAATGAGACTAATGGTATTGCTAATGAAAATTTTGTTAAGTTGTCCTGTATGGTAAGTATATATGTTTTCCCTGACTTTGTGGATGGCAATGGTCCCACAATATCCATGGATATTTTGTCAAAGGCGTCTAGTGGCGTATCTGTTATTATCATAGGCTCTTTTGTTTTAGCTCGTACTAATTTTTTCTTTTGACAACTTATGCATGTTTTAATGTGTTGCCTTACATCATTTTTCATGTTTGGCCAATGGTACAGGTTTCTAATTCTGTTATAGGTTTTGGTTACCCCTTTATGTCCTCCTACTGGTGACTCGTGGTTTTCTTTAATTATTACCAGGCGATCCTGTTCTGATGGCAGCTGTACAGTGCCATTGCAAATTGTGATGCTGATGTTTGTTTGTAAGAACCTTAGGGTGATCATTTGTTTTAATTTTCCCCATGATATATTAATTTCAGTTTTGGTAGTGATATTTTGTTAATGTTATTTTGTGTTAATTTATTATACAGGTTCCTGATTATGGTATGATATGCTTCGTCGTTTGGAGGATCTGGCATTACCATCCCTAAGATGGTTTGTTCTGTTTTAGGAATTTCTATTATACTTCCTGCCTGGAGTGGCAGGGGTAAGGTAATTTTAATTTGTTCCTTATTCATAAATTCCGTGCTTTCCTCGCCCATTGGTTTACCTTGCGTAGTAATGTATATCCCTGCTGTTTCCCTTCTCATCCATAAATGGTCTGCTATTTCCTTTACTCTACTTTGAATTAATTCTTGGTTTACTATTTTTGGTAATGGTTGTTGTCGTGGTGGTTTTTGCTGTGGTGGTTTTTGCCGTTGACGTGGTGATGCTTGCTGTCTGGGTGGCCCAATTTTGAAATTATTATTTGAGTCTTTTCTTATTGTTACTGGAGATATTGGTCCCGTCAATGTTTCACTGGAATCTCTTGTGCAGTATTTTTTTCCTCTTATTGGTGGGCTGTTTTCTTTGCTGCTACTACTATCGCTAGAATTTATTTTAGGAGGCTGTCTATAGGTAAGATTTCTTGGAACTTCTACGTTTTCGCTAATTTCCATTATTTTATCAAAATCTGGTTCGATTGTTTCTGTCTCCATTCGTTGGGGGCTGCGAGGACGATTAAGGGTGGTTGGTCTAGGGGCTGACGGTGGAAGACCGATTTGTCCAGGGGAGGGCTGAACCTCTACTGATACCTGGATATCCTTGGTTGCTTCGAAACTGTCGGTGGATACCTCCATTTCCTCTGATTCTCTTTTTGGTGCAATTCCTCTCTTTTTCTCGACTGGTTTGCTTGACAATGTGGTCGTTGAGGTTTTGTGTTTCCTTTTTAATTTCCTCCTTAATGTAATTTGAGTTGGATTGAATTCTGATGATGATGAGGAGGATGATCCATCTCCTTTTGGTTGTTTCGTTGAGTTTGGATTTGGGGATCCCGAACTTGTGGCAGTTGGGGAACGTGATCTTTTCCCTTCCACTTGTAATGGGAATGCATTCACTGGGTTTCTCGACAGTGCGTCTGCGTTAGTGTTATATCTCCCGGCTTTATATATGATCTTGTAATCATATTCTGCTAATTTTAATTTCCAGCGAATGAGTCTAGAGGTAGGATTATCTAGTGTATGTAACCATTCTAGTGGTTTATGGTCCATCACTAGGGAGAAACGTTTCCCGTATATGTACGGACGGAAATGTTGTACGCCGTATATTAAGGCTAGTAATTCGCGTTCTGTTGGAGCATACCGTGTTTCAGCTTCATTTAGTATTCTTGAGCCGTAAGTTATTGGAAGATCTTTCCCGATTTCTCCCTGACTTAGTACTGCGCCTACTGCGTAACCAGAGGCGCCTGTGGTAATGATAAACGGTTTATTGAAGTCTGGATATTGTAATATAGGCTCTTCGCATAAAGCGTCCCGTAATGTCTCGAATGCTATTTGTTGTTTGATTGTCCATTCAAATTTGTTATCCTTCCTCGTTAAGTCAGACAATGGTTTAGCTATCTTGGAAAAGTTCTTTATGAATCTTCGGTAGTATCCGGCTAATCCTAGGAATTGTCTTATATTTTTTTGAGTTTTGGGTTGCGGGAACTGTTTAACGGCTTCTAGTTTCATTGGATCTGGTCTAACTCCTTCTTCACTAATGATATGTCCTAAATAGCATACTTCCCTCTTTAGAAATTCACATTTGTCCGGTTGCAGTGATAGGTTGGCTTCTCTTAGCCGATTCATTAATCTTTTGAATTTCGTAGCGTGTTCTTGGAGTGAACTTGCGTAGATTACAATGTCGTCGAGGTACACGAATAATTCTATTCCTTGTAATCCGGTAAGAACTTGGTCCATTAATCTTTGAAATGTAGCTGGCGCGTTTTTGAGGCCGAAAGGCATTCTATTGAATTCGTAATGTCCATAGGGTGTTGAAAAGGCGGTTTTGTGCTTGTCTTCCGGATGCATTGGTATCTGATGGAATCCCGATGCTAAATCGAATATTGAGAAGTACTTTGCACTACCTAGCTGATCTAATATATCCACTATATTCGGTAAGGGGTATGCGTCGCCTATTGTTTTCTCGTTTAATCGACGGAAGTCTATTACTATTCTCCAACGTATGTTTCCTTTACTATCCCGTTTCTTGGTTAGTATAAATAATGGTGAATTGTATGGAGATGTTGAATGCGAGATTATTTTGTTTTGTATGAGTTCGTTTATCCGCCTATTAATTTCCTCCTTATGAACTTGGGGATATCGATATTGTTTAACATTTACCAGTGCCTCGTTCTCGGTAATTATTCTGTGGAATACAGCGTTTGTTGCTTCTAGTTCACTACCAGGGAGGTGGAATCTATCCGCGTATTGTTCGATCAATTTTTCGATGCTGGCTCTTTCTTCTGAATTTAGATGGTTTAAACGAAGTAGTTCGAGTATTTGTTTAACATGTTCCGGTGATGCAATTTTTCCTTCGAATTTTACTTCTTCGTATGGTTCTATCTCTACCGAAGGTATTTCTATTTTTATATCCTTGGAAGAAGTGTTAATGGCGTATAGGTATCCTATTCCATCGTCGTTGGTTACTATAGCGTTACCCATTAAAATTTTTGGATGTACGTTTAATTTCGGTACGTATCCCGTTTTTAGACCCTGATTTTGAATTTTAATAGGAATTTGATATCTCATTCTTGCAGGAATTTTTATTTCCACGTTTTTAAACGGAAGCAATTCGTTTCCTATTGTTATTCCCTTCTTCGAATAATCTATAACGGCTCCACTGCAGTGGAAAAAATCTGACCCTAAAATTCCGTCCTGAGCTGTTGGTAAAGTTTTGACTATGTGAATATTTGCTACTGTATTTAATAGTCTTGCTTTGATGTATCCTATTGTAGCTAGTGTTCCGTCGGTAATTCCCGTTAGGTCGTAGGTAACATCGGTAAAAATCTGTGTGCCTGGCGAAACTGCTTCTTCGTTTATTACGCTCAAATCCGCTCCTGTATCGATCATCATGATTACCCTATCTGCCTTAAAATCTGGACTGGATAAGGCTAAACTGGGGGCTCTCCATGTTTCTGATAGTCTTAATTTTAACACGGCTTGACTGCGTACAGGATTTTGAAGGGGGGTTGGCGTTGGCTGTTCGGAATTTGGAGTTTCTGCGAGCCTTCGTTTGTCATTATACATTTTCTTTCGACATTCCTGAATAGTGTGTCCCTTGTTTTTGCAATATCTACATTCTACTGATTGGGTTTGACGCGGCATTGTTTGGGACCCGGTATTATACGACGACGGCCTTGACCCAGAATTACTTGTTGTTGACTGGGGCGCGGTGTTTATGTTCCGGCATTCCTGAATTGTGTGACCTACTTTCCGGCAATGATTACAATACTTCGATCGCCAGCTGATTTGAGCTATTTGTCCTACTGGGAATTTACTGCTACACTCTGTGGCTGAGTGCCCGTACCCGAAACAATTTGTGCACTGCGCGGAGTGCGATAGTCCTTCTGCGAATTTATTTCTCATTATATTTTCCTGACACTCTGCCTCGGCTTTGATAGCGGCGCTAATGGCGGTATCGAGGTCAGCGAATTCGACGGTTCGCATTCGTGCGTAGATTTCTGGTTTTAACCCCGTTAAGAAAGCTTTAATTGAATTTGATTCCGCGGATTGATTGTATTGCGCGACGTGTAAGGGAACCTCTATTTCATTACAGTATCTTAATTGTAGTAGGATCCCGGAGACTCGACTGCTATAGTCTACAGTGGCTTCATTCGGTAATTGAGCGATTTTCGACATTTCTCCGTATAACTGAATCGAGGAATGTAGTAGTGCGAAACGAGAGCTGAGGACCTTAATTACTTCTTCGATCGTGTTATAATCCCCGTTAAGTATGACTCGGGAGGCTTGCCCGGATAATTTACATTTAATTAACTGTACTAAACCGTATTCGGCGTTTGGCGCGATCATATTTTTCGCGTTCCTACAGCATTTCGAGAATTGATGTAGAGTAATATTTCGCCCGTCGAAAACCGGAACCGTATCTGCGGCATCGCGAATTCTTGTAAGCGGCTGACGCCCGCTTTCTTGACTTAATTGTAAGCGTCGTAATTCTTCTACAACTGCGTCTACCTGAGGGCTATTAGATCCTACTCCGCTTGTAGCCATGATTTAGCTTCTTTTAACGCGCCTGACTTAGTAAGAAAGAAGGAGTCTTGTTCTTCGCTAGGAGAGTGTATCTCCTTGCCACACTTTCGCGGTTTCAAAGCGAATTATATCCCACCGCTGTCACCAAAATTAACTACCTGTAACGTTCTCGAACGAGACGTTGCCGTTCTTTACAGGATATTCACTAGTAGAGCGGTTTACCAGTGAATTGTGTGATGGTTCGGGTGGCGTGCGATTGAGAAATGAATTTCAAGAGACGAGAATCCTTCTTTTACAGTAAAAATAACAATGGTTTATTCAAAAATGAACGTTGTCGACTCTTAGTCGAAATGAACAGTGTTTTACGACGCGAAGTCGTTTTGATTATTACAATTAGTTGAATACGTTACGACGTATTGATTCGTTATATGGAATTCGATTTCGTTACCTAACGCTAAGTCGGTATTTCGTTATGAATATGTAAATTGGTTTCGGCGCTAAATAGTTCGTTTGATTTATAGTCTCTTCCTGAACTGTGTGTATTAACGATTGTAATGACGCTAGGTCGATTTGAAATGTTTAAATTGATATACTGGGAGTGTTCCTTCTCCTGTTATAGAAAGGCTTCCAGTTGCCTATAAGCTTGGATTCGCTTTCTAGGATGGTGGCCAGGTAGTCGTCTATTTGTTGTCCCCAGATGGAAATTGAATTGATTGCCTCCTTCCTTCAGATTTGGTAACTTTTCTGGTGCCTATCAGCTGGCCCACGCTTGGGGGATGAGGTGGTGAGGGGGCTAACAAAAGCGACCTAGTAATGGGTCTTGAGGGGGCTAACTAAAGCGACCTCGTAATAGGATTTGGTAGTCGGTTTTAAAGATACTACTCTAGACTGTCAAAATTAAAGGGGGCTAACGAAAGCGACCTAAGTCTCGTGGTTCGGTTGCAGAACCAAGTCTGCCTTTCGCATGTCGGCGCGCTTATATTTATACTACAATCCTGAACTTAACCCGCACCAATCACACGCTGCGTGATTAAACGCACCAATTAGAATTAACGTCCGGTTCGCGCCACTCGCGCTCTACGCTAGGTTTATTCGACGTCCGGTTTATAGTAGGGTGTGCGCACGCGCCTTTGGTTCACTCCCGGCACTGAGTTTAATGTTTGAATGTTCGATTATGCGCATGCATCGCGCGTCACTTGATTCACTGGTTTCGCGCCGCATGGGATGTCATATAAAGTATTCTTAATACTAATTTGTACAAAAGGTAAACTAAACATTAAAACATTAAAACATTAATACTAACAAAATAAGATTAGAAAATGAAAAAAATGTGGGGGCTATTCGTAGCGGTACGTTACACGATTGAAAACAAATGCTCAGGTTTTGACCACTTTCCAAAGTACGTAGCAACGATAGCTTATTAATGTCGTTCAGCTTCACATGAGGCATCCGCCATTGTAGTTTAAGTAATTCAATTTCTGGTTCCAACATCGGTGATCCTATCAGAGCATTGTTGTCGTTGCGCGGTCGTATTAAAATCAATTCGTGACGCGCATTAATAATCATGTGTTTGTAGTCCTCGCAAAATCCCAGAAAATATTTGAGTGGGATGCAAAAATTGAAATGATTTTTCACTATTAGCCCATCGCGTCGTTTCAAGCCCCATCCGGCATTCTCCATATTTTTGTCTTCGTCAGATGTCAGCGATACATAGTTTTTAAGCGTGCTAGTTATTCCAACGTTTCTGTTGCGATCAATCTCCACGCCATTCAGCTCGTATCGAATCTCATCGAATACGAACGCCACACAATTATTTCCCAACGTCATCGATAATGTGTCGTTTGGCTTATTTATCTTCAATTTCCCCTCCACATAGAGGAAACTTTTATAAATGCTGCTGCTGTATCGGTATTCTTATCTCATCGCTGTATCCAAACGTCGTGTTAACGTATGGGTTGTATGTGTGAGTCTCGAGCTTGACGATGCGATCATCAAACGTCGGCTTCCTCCCAATGCTTAGAATATCAGCCATTTTTTTTCAACTTAAATGCGCCCAATGAATCCCAAAGATTTCAAAAATGCAATGTTCGCAGCACTGAGCCTCTTCTTTTTAGTGTCATGAGAGCTGTTGCAGTTGTTGGTGTTGTAAACAATTTCACGATTCATACCATCGTCCTGGTTCTAACACCTGATTCATCGAGAATCCCAATAGCAATCCAATGTTATTGGGCTTTGTAAAGTCTACGGCGAACCAGCAGTACAGCTCGCTTTTCATGGTGTTGTTGTTGAGACGCAACACTATAGGATACACATCGTTGTCACCGTCATTGTTGATGCCATCGGTACCACTGAGATTATTTTTTTGAGGATACCGCTCGAGTAATCGCTGCTTCAGGTACTTGTCAATAGCGTCTAGTTCGTAGGAGCCGTGGGGAATCGTAATGTATTCATAAGCGGTGTCGGCGCTGTTGTTGATATCATAGTTTACGATGAAGTAGAATTTATGGTTGCTCGGGTCGATGTTCGGTATTGTGTGATAAGTTTCAAAGGTTGTTAGACCAAACTCGTAATCATCGTCGCTCAAATCTATGGGTGGAAAGTAGCTCACCGCGAGGGTGCTACTCTTGCCGGTTAGAGTAAATGTTAACGACATATTCCGCTCGAACTGCTCAACTAGTACTGAATCAGAGTGGTGGGAAGTCAATCCTTAAATTTGGCGCCGATCGTTTGTAGAAAGCGTAGACATAGTTGTCCACAATTGCTCTGATCATACTTCTGATAAGACGTTCGATTGTATTCAATTTTCACAGCATCCTTATCCAGATATTTTACCAATTCTATAGGCGGTCGAAGATTCCCAAAGCTGTCGAAATATATAGCTTGACACCCTCTCTTCGCATATGCCACCCAATGAGTCCCCGACCCCGCGACATTGTCCAAATTTACGATACCGCTTTCGTTTCGACGTACTCCTCCAGCTGGTAACGCATTACGCATAAAAACACCTCTAAAGAATGGAATACGCATACGTTTTGCCAACTCCTCCAATTGTGCATCGGTAGTTACGCCTGCGGGCATTTTTATTTTCTTTTCGACGTTTTTTTTTTTCGTTTGGATATTCCCTGTCCACGCTTGTATGGTGCGAGATAAAGTCCATGACCTTCCATGGAGCGATTATGACGTTGCATTTCCTGTAGCTGATGTTGCGCCGCCTTATTATCGTTTACCGCCTTAGCGATCCCCGCCGCTCCACCAGCCAATGATCCGAGAACACCCAACAGCGGGAGAAGTGGTAATATACCACCCCGTTTTGCCACCGGAAGAATCCGCTTTTGCGATGCTCTCTTTGGAGTCTTTTTGCGGGTTTTTGTTTTCATCCCCATTCCGATCTTCGTCTTGGCCTTCATAGCTGCCCAAACAGCTGTAGCAGCGTCTCTTTCACCCAGAGTCGAGTCTCGCGCAACGATGCGTTTTCGCGCTTTGTCAGCGAGAACGTTATCGGCCGCGTGCCTTTCGCCGAGGTCGTTGCTACGCGAATACGCAATATCGTGTTCGCGACACCCTCGATCCCCTCTAGCCAATCGTTTTGCCAGATGAGTTCCTGGACCACAAAACTGATATCCCGGAATGTGTAATTCGATAGGTAGCGCGTTTATCGCCCGATTTAACAAACCACGACCTTTCTTTACTGTCGTCGGTGACATTCGCTACAGTTTTTAATCAATGGTGCCGGACCGTCGATATGCGTTCGCTGCCAAGGGCGATTATAATGTTCCAAGCACCGGCGATACTGTCAAACCTCGGAATCGGCTTTTATATGCTCGGGGAGCCTGTCTCACAACTGATCAATGTGTCTGCCAAACTCTCGCAGTAGAATAATCTTTGGTATATATTTCAATTGCTCAGAGGTTAGGTCTCGAATATCATAATTATCCGACAGGATCAGAAGCATTTTGAATACTGAGCCGTCGTGTTTCGGCGCGGACTTATAAATAGGGCGCATCACCGCCTCGACGTACCAAAATCATTTTTCATGGTTCGCGGGGAAGATGCGATTCGTGCGACAACCTGTAACGATACGTGTGACAAATTTTGATGATAAATCACGAGTGATGTCTTCGATAACAGGACGCAGACATGGTAGCATGCTACCTAACCCTATCCGCTGCCTCATTTGTGGTCCATCAATTTGTGGAAAGACCAACGTGCTGGTCAGCTTGTTGGAAAGTCCTCACGGCGTCCGCGTCGAGAACGTGTACGTGTATTCCAAGTCGTTGCAACAGCCAAAATATCAGTACTTCGAGAATTTATTGACTCCGATTAATGAAATTGCCTACTTTACGTTTTCGAATAACAGTGACGTCATCCCACCGAGCGAATCGCTTCCGAATTCTATTTTTATCTTTGATGACGTGGCATGCGACAAGCAAGATACGATACGAGAGTACTTTGCAATGGGGCGCCACTCGAACGTTGACTGTTTCTATCTCTGTCAGACGTATGCAAAGATTCCCAAACATCTTATACGCGACAATGCCAATCTGCTGATTCTGTTTAAGCAGGAAGATACCAACTTGAAACATGTGTACAACGATCACGTAAACACCGACATGCCTTACGAGGATTTCTGCGCTTTGTGTCGTAATTGTTGGCGACGGGATTATGGTTTCATGGTGTTAGACAAGGATAGCGCGACGTCCAATGGACGTTATAGAAAGGGATTTAACGAGTTTGCCATACCACGAGATGGTCAATCGTCGTCAACACGTCGCACAGTGGGCCGGATTTTAAATTTGCCGCCTTTGGGGTCTTTTTTTTAAGATATCGGAATGAAACTTACGCTAAAAAATAGGAAAAAATTCCTTTCTAATGATGTATAATTTAATATTTGTTACATTTATTTATTTTTTAATTTTGTTAACTTATTTTTGATAAAAAAAATTTTAATTCTGTTTATTTGGTACCTTATTTAATGCCCTTTACAGTGGTGTAAGCAAAATTTTGGGAAACTTTTCGTTTCCAAGTTATAAGGAAAATTCAAATAATGAAGGAAAGTAACAGCAAATCGGTTTGTTTAAATTAAGGCCCAGGTTTTTGCAATAAATATCTTCTTTTATTAATAACTAATATAAACAATGCATTAAAAAATATTTTTATATGCATTGTTACGTCCTGAAGGGACTTTTGGCGAATCGCCCTGAGCGGCTAGGGTGATTCGCGGGGTTCTTGCTCTTTCAAGGTGCTAAAGCACGCCTTGACTAAACTTACCGTGGGAGGATAAGGAGAAAAGGGGATTAAATCAATGGTGACACGGAATTGAAGGGAAAATAACATAGTAAAATATATTCTGAATAAAAGGTTAAAGTAATTATAAAGACATACCCTAGGGACGGCGCTTCGTCCCTGCTATCGCAGTGAGCTCGGGTTTCGGCACGCTTGCCGATTATCGCTTCGTACGTTCTGTAGGTCGCTCAACCTAGCGCAGGTCGTGGTCGCTCGCTGTGCTCTCGGGTAGCACACGGAAGTCGGCACAATCGGAGTCCGTCGATGATCTCGCTATCTCCTTCCATCGCACGTTTTCGCGGAGTCAACGGCGGTTCGTATCGCGCTCAAGGGCTCTCCCGGCTAGGCCGTTCGCGGTATATTGGAAGGAGTTACGCAGGGCTGATCTCGACCGTCCGGACGGGTGTCGCGGTATCTACGTGGAGGCGAGGTCGCGGTTTCTAGACGGCCCGCTGGCTCGTCGCAACTTCCTAGCACGAGCTCTCGAAAACGAATCCCTGTTCCGCGGTTCTTCGTCGCGGGCCGAACCTCGGACAGTCCCCAGGAATGGGGGAAACTGCCCTGTCGGCAGCTGTCGATTGCTTCACTAATTCTTTGATGCTTGCGAAATATCCGTGGCCCGGGCCGAGCGCGGTCGTTGCCACGGGCTAAGCGCAACGCGATTGACGCGCGCGAGGCGATTCCGCTGATAGTCCAGTGAAATTAGACGGAAATCTGCCCAATCTACGGACTAATTCCCATCAAGCTGAATTTTGGCATGAGCCTTTATTTGGTCGTTATAAACAATATGTCAAAAGTCCCCATCAATCCGACTGCTGCTAAAAATTTTACAGAGGGTTGAAAAAAAAAATCCTGTTTTTCGCAAATATCTCGCTATCTGTCAGTTTTGCGACAAAAATAGTTATCATACAATTTATAGCCTAGGAAATTCTCTACAAAAAAGGCCTTGCAAGTTTTTTCGTAGGTGTAACCATTTTCAAGTAGGTCGGGTTACCAAGTTTTAACCCCCATAAATTTGACAAGGGAAGATCCTGAATCCGGAAATTCAAAAAATTATGAAACTCTGGAAATATGTAGGGGATGTCCTCCTGAATACAACGCAATTTCGTTTGATGCCCAAATTCACTCCCAGAGGGTGCAATTCACCTCTAAACTTTTTTTTGGGGGGTATTATTACTCGTGAACTGTAGGAGATAGAAACAAAGTGTTCAGGAAAAAGTTACTGCTTTTAATTAGGACTATCAGTTGGTAAGTTATAGGTCCTACAGTTCTTACGATTTTCGAGTTATAACACAAAATCAGAAAAAAAACGTATTTTCAGGGGTCAATTTCAGCCCCTTACAATGAATTTGGGCACCAAACAAAAAAATTACGCAATACACACCTATATTAACATCTCTATATCCCCAAAGTTTTAAAAAATTTTGAATTTTCGAGGGGTGGATCTTCGCCCGCGAGAAATAATAAACTCATTTCCACACCATCCCGGAGGTAGAGTACTGAGCGCGTTTTTTTTTAAACGTGGTGTCTTCGTAGGCTTAATCCACGATGTTTGTTCATTAAAAATACAAAAATTACGGGTCTTCCTCATGTTCTGTGTTTGTTTCTTCAATCAGTATGTCTTCCGCTGAGAAATTAACAAGATCTACATCCTCATCATTTTCCATATTACTTTCGGTAGTTATATCAGGTGCATTGAGACATGACTGGCCATGACAAGAACCGCACACTGCTGAACAATGCAAGCCAAGTTTCCTGCAACCGCAGTTTGATCCACAGCCTTTGGCGCAATTGCAAAAAGTTACATTTAGCAGAGTGTCTGGAGCAGGCGGTAACAAAGTTGGAATCGGCTTCAAAATATCATTTCTCATTATCCATCCCCAGTCTGCAGGATTAAGTGCGTTACCGAGCCACACTTGCACTTGGCAGTACACCCGATATAAATGCTGGCGGGCAGCACTAGATGTTGGTGGAAGCGTAGATAATTTCACCGCCTTATTAAGCCGCGTTGATTTGGCAAAGCAATAGTACCTAAATGTGTCTATTGAAACTTCGTTTAATCGAGCACCATACATTGCCAGAAGAACGCGTACTCCATTATTAAAAATTAATTCTGGCGAATACCCCCTGATTTTAAAAACCTGCGCGGAATTTCTTAAATCATCTCGTTTTTCTAGTATTTTCAAAGCCTGCGTGTTAAGGTTAAAGGAGCCAATTTGTATTTTCGCGCTGTATTATGATTGTACATGTAGACCACAACAATAAGGGGGAGCGGGCATGCGGCCCCAAGCGCGCACCGAAAAGCGTTATCTGGGGAATGGCAGTCTTACGCAACCGGCGGACTAAGGAAGTGGTCGCTCTGCTCATCATATATACATTTCTGTTTTTCCTAAACATATCAAAATACATTTCTCTTTTTCAAAAGAAACCCTCATCTCATTTTTAAGACCATAACACTGCGCTTTATGTGGAAATGAGTTTATTATTTCTCGCGGGCGAAGATCCACCCCTCGAAAATTCAAAATTTTTTAAAACTTTGGGGATATAGAGATGTTAATATAGGTGTGTATTGCGTAATTTTTTTGTTTGGTGCCCAAATTCATTGTAAGGGGCTGAAATTGACCCCTGAAAATACGTTTTTTTTCTGATTTTGTGTTATAACTCGAGAATCGTAAGAACTGTAGGACCTATAACTTACCAACTGATAGTCCTAATTAAAAGAAGTAACTTTTTCCTGAACACTTTGTTTCTATCTCCTACAGTTCACGAGTAATAATACCCCCCAAAAAAAAGTTTAGAGGTGAATTGCACCCTCTGGGAGTGAATTTGGGCATCAAACGAAATTGCGTTGTATTCAGGAGGACATCCCCTACATATTTCCAGAGTTTCATAATTTTTTGAATTTCCGGATTCAGGATCTTCCCTTGTCAAATTTATGGGGGTTAAAACTTGGTAACCCGACCTACTTGAAAATGGTTACACCTACGAAAAAACTTGCAAGGCCTTTTTTGTAGAGAATTTCCTAGGCTATAAATTGTATGATAACTATTTTTGTCGCAAAACTGACAGATAGCGAGATATTTGCGAAAAACAGGATTTTTTTTTTCAACCCTCTGTAAAATTTTTAGCAGCAGTCGGATTGATGGGGACTTTTGACATATTGTTTATAACGACCAAATAAAGGCTCATGCCAAAATTCAGCTTGATGGGAATTAGTCCGAAGACAGATCCTAATTTCACTGGACTATGAATCGTCGTAGGAAAAGTACGCGAGGACAGTGAGCACGGGATGGACCTGAAGGGCCCATGTAACAGCATTAACGAAAATGGCGACATTTTTCAAATTTGATTAGGGATATCTTCCAAACGCCGGAAAGTTTCACTTTCGGACCAATTCCAATATTTTCAGCACACTTTCCTCTAAATAATCACGTATCGATCATTTCCCCCCTCGTCCCACTGCTCAAATTATTAGTGTTTAAAGATATCAACGTTCGGTCAGTCCGTAGCGTAAAGGTGAGTCGCGTTGTGTTGTTCATGTTTACAATATTAATTCCTTAGCTTCATGGTCTAAATTCTGATTTTTTTTTAGTAGATGATTTCATTCGCATACTAGATATATAAGGATCGGACGTTAAAAGTAATTTATATAGTATGTCTTCGTTTGTTGTTTTTTACTCAAGACACAGCAAAACATTACGTACAATATTATGGCTGGTACTATATGCCGGCCTCTGTGCATAAATTATTAATACATGGGGCAGAAATAGTACAATATGCATTGCTTCCAATTGGGCAGCTTTCTGAGGAAGCTCAGGAAACCCGACATAAAGATTTTAAGAGAATCAGATGTGAAAATACCCGAAAATGTTCCAGATTAGCAACATATATTGATTGGCTTCGATATATTGAATTTGTCATGGTTAAAAAGGCAGCCAAAAAAACCCAGAGACACCGATTTTCTAAAAGTGCTGTATATTTCGCTAAATATAAAAAAAAAAACAGCAATGAAATTCAAAATTCCGACCGGAGGGATCGATAGAGAATTTAATTGGGAAGAATTTAAAAAAAAAATCGCCATGTTTCCTAAAAAATTACGACCTGTACGGTGATTTGAACAAAAAGTGTGATTATGTACCACTGTGCACCGGGCAGCAGGCAGGACAAGTTACTCGCGACGGTATATGATAAGCTGTCAGCGATTGCTCTGTACAGACGTGTCTATAATTAGCTCGCCTGGTGTTGTTGTTTCTTCTGCGGCACTGGATTTTGAGTGCGTCGGCTTCAACTGTCATATTTCGCTGACAAGTTTTATTCAATTCTCGGCTGCTGTTCTCGCTTTTCTTATTCTACCTTCCGTTCATTGTTTTGTTACCGAGTGTCATGTCGCCGTCGCCTAGGAAATTGTGTAAAGGTTGCAGGGCAACAGTCGCTAATCCTTTATCTTGTCCCAACTGTGAGGTGGTTTCTCACCCGGCTTGTCTTGGCCGTACCGGTCATCCGTGGAAATCTGGAATGCTAATTGATTGCGCGGATAACTCAGCAGTGGCGGCTCCTGCGTCCTTGTCCGTAGCCTCCGGTGCCTCCAACGCTGCCTTGCTCTGCTCGATGGAGGATCTATTAACTCGGCAGCTGGCTGAGTTTGGTGAACAGCTCAGAAGAGAGCATAGGGAAGAGCTCAGGATCTGTCGGCTTGATATGCTACGGGATTTTAAATCTGAGTTTAATAAGCTCAGTGCATCCATTGGAGCTCTTACGGGACGAGTGGACACCATTGAGGCCAAAGTCAACGAGCTTGGTACGGGCGCTGAACTGGATAGCTCGGAAGTAATTGAGGCGGCTGTGACGGAATGCCAGGATAGGAAGAACAGGGAAAGCAATTTGATAATTTTTAATGTGGAAGAGGCTTGCTCTTCGGTGGGAGTGGAGTCCAACGCACCAACCGTCAATGCTGACCGTGTCAAGGTTACGGAGATTTTGAACGAGGTAGCTCCCAACAGTTACGTCAACATCGGTGTCAGGAGAATCGGCAAGAGGTGCTTGGACAAGGCCCGTCCGATTATTGTGTCGCTGCCACCGGACATCTCGGCCCGTGCTATCATCCGCCGCAAAAGCAACTACAAGGGTGTTGCAAGGATTTCAATGGATTACACGGAGCGTCAAAGGCAGCATCTCAGGACCCTGCAGGAACGTCTCCGTGCCTCGGACGACCCATCGTTGACCATCAGGTTTAAGAATGGCACGCCGACTATTGTGCAGAGGGGAGTGGGTTCGACCCCAAAAAACTGAGTGCAGCCCCTCTGGTTTATTATCAAAATGTTAGAGGGCTGAGAACGAAACTTTATAAACTATGTAGCTCTATTGCTTCGCATCATGTGGACTATAATATTTTAATCTTAGTTGAAACTTGGCTTACAAAGGATATTGCATCCTCCGAATTGGGTTTGAATAACTTTTGCGTTTTCCGTAAAGATAGGAGCCCCGATACTAGTAGTTACTCCCGAGGCGGCGGAGTCCTAATTGCGGTTAAAAGAGGATTCAGCGCTACGGAGATCTTTCCGTCCGCCGGTAATATCGAACAATTATTCGTCAAAATTACCATAGGTGGCTGGTCATACGTTTTTGGTTCTGTTTATATTCCTCCGGGGTCGCCGGCCTCGACGTATTCCGGGTATTGTAGCAGTATTGACGAGGTGCTTGATCGGGATGCAGATATTAAAGTGTGCATTTTAGGTGACTTTAATCTGCCGCATGTCTCTTGGCTGTGTGACTCATCCTCGGCGCTGGTCCCAATTATGCTATCCGGCTCTTCGGATGTCAATCAGGCCGTGTCGGCGATGGCTGAATGCTTCAACTTTCATGGGTGTTTGCAATATAATAATGTACGTAACCTCAACGGCAATATGTTGGACTTAATTTTCTCCAACTTCCCTTTGCTTGGTATTTCGTCCCCTGATGATACTATTCTGCCTGAGGATTCGTATCACCCAGCCTTATCCTTTCCTATTGATTCTATTGCTAGGGGACCTCTTTCGCGGGCCGTTGTCAAGCATGACTTCTTTAGAGCCGACTACGACTCTATCGTAAGTGCTTTAAACTGCATTGATTGGGACAGCGCCTTGTGTAACCTGTCTCCTGATGAAGCCGTTAGACTACTTTACTCACATTTATATTGCGCTATCGATTCGTACGTACCTAAGAATTATACCTTTAAAACGTCTTTCCCTAGTTGGTATTCGCGTGAACTTCTGATAGCCGTTAGTAATAAGAAGCGGGCTCATCGCAATTGGAAGCGCTCAAATCTGCAGTGCGATTTTTTAAATTTCTCTTATCTCCGTGCATGCTGTAAGGTGTTGGCTAAGCAGAACTACGCTTCCTATATTGCCAGGCTCGAGGGCAATATTTCACACAATGTTAAGGCTTTCTGGGGGCATGTGAACTCCAAAAGGGGCGACTCACACTTGCCGACTCGTATGCATCTTGGGGATGAGAGCTCGGATTCGGATGAAGCAATCGCGAACCTTTTTGCTAGGCACTTTAATTCTGTCTTCGTTTCACCGTCTAATGTATCTCTCAGCTCTGACCATGTTGGTGCCTCCTTAGTGCATTTAGCGAACCTCAATATTGGTCTTGCGGAGGTGTTTGATGCCATTATGGCTCTAGACCCTAATAAGTCCGCGGGCGATGATGGTGTGCCCCCTATTCTCGTAAAATCGGGTATTTTTGGGCTTTCCAGAGCTCTTTGGATAATATTTAATTTGTCGTTAAATTCTGGGTCCTTCCCGGTGCTCTGGAAGTCTAGCGTGGTGGCTCCCATATTTAAATCCGGGGCGAGGAGTGAGATTAAAAACTATAGGCCTATTTCTCTGCTTAGTTGTTTCCCTAAGATTTTTGAAAAGATTGTCACAGGCAAAATTTCTGGGTTAGTAAGGGGTAGTTTATCGGAGGCCCAACATGGTTTTTTTCCGGGCAGGTCTACAGTGACTAACCTTGCGGTCTTCTCGAACTACGTGTCCTCGGCCTTGGACTTGCGTTAGCAAGTCGACGTAGTGTACACTGATTTTAGGAAGGCTTTTGACACGGTTGATCATATTATTTTGTTGTACAAATTGCGAGCCTTTGGATTCCATGGACGCCTATTATTATGGTTACGTAGCTACCTGTCTGGTCGATCGCAGGTAATAAAGGTTCGTGGTTGCCGCTCTCAACCTATTGTAGTATCCTCCGGGGTACCTCAGGGGTCACATTTGGGACCTGTGCTTTTTGCATTTTTATTAACGATCTCGCGGACTCCTTTCATTTTGCTATTCCATTGTTTTTCGCAGATGATCTGAAATTGTTTGCTCGTATAAAGTCTCTTGAAGATGCACGGTGTCTGCAACGTGACCTCGATCGATTAACGGATTGGTGCAGTATTAATAAGCTCTCCTTGAATTTATCAAAATGCCATATCATGAGGATTTCCCGATCATTCAATAGTATAAGTTACGCGTATTCTTTAGATATGATGCATTTGTCCGGCATTGAGAGTGTTTGTGACCTCGGGGTGACTTACGATGCTGCCTTTTCCTTTAAGCTACATGTACATAAAGTCGTTAATGCAGCATCCAAGCAAGTGGGTTTTATAATGAGGCACTCGCATGGGTTTAAGAAGCTGCGAACTTTTAAGTTGCTGTTTAACGCCTTGGTAAGGCCCTTTTTGGAGTATGCTTCTGTGATATGGTCCCCTCACCAAGCCTACCTTCTCGTTGCGCTTGAGAGAATTCAGCACAGATTCTTGCGTTTTGCGTCGTTCCGCCTTGGGCAACCCATGCATAGGTTCGACCACGATTACCAACCGTGGCTGCTCAGGTTTAACTTCCTGACAATGCATCAGCGCCTTCGGCTAGCAGATTTGACCTTCCTGTTTAGGGTTCTTAATGGCCAAGTTAGTTGCCCCATACTTCTGGGGTTAATTAATTTTTATGCTTCGAGCAGGCCGTTGCGGTATACTCCGCTATTTTATATCAATGCCCATAGAACGAATATTATCATGAGTGACCCTATTTCTAGACTATGTACGCGCGGCAATGAGGTAGCTGTCCAAATTAACTTCTTTGGATCCTCTGCCAACTCCTTTAAACGGTCTGTTATCTCCTTATTTCGTACATCCTTGCCATAAAATGTAATGGGTACTACTATCAGGCATTTATTTTTTCTATTTTTTATGTGTTTGTCTTTGCTTTGTATATTGCGTTCTGTACAGTATGGATATTTATCAATCCTGTTTAATATTGGGGTTAACCCGTTTAATTAAATAAATAAATAAGCAGCGTTACGTTATCCATTACCGCAACCTGCAGCAGTGCACGCGTCACGGTCTTCGTATTACAAAGATACACCGCGTGCTTCAATTCGCTCAATCTCCCTGGCTGCGCGATTACATCGAACTCAATACACGGTTTAGAACAGGCGCGACAAACGACTTTGAAAAAAATTTATACAAATTGATGAACAACGCGGTATTCGGTAAAACTATGGAAAATGTGCGAAATCACGTGGACGTAAAACTTTTGACTCATTGGGAAGGGCGGTATGGTGCGGAGGCAATGATCGCGAAACCGAATTTCCACAGCAGAAGTGTTTTTTCGGTAAATAAATAGCTGTTGAATTGCGAAAACTCGAGGTGAAATTCAACAAACCGATATACGTAGGTATGTGCACTCTAGACATATCAAAAATTTGTTTGTACGAATTTCACCACGAGTACATGTCGCCAAAGCACGGACCAAATTGTAAAATTCTATATACCGACACAGACAGCCTCATTTATCACATTCAATGCGACGATATCTACGAGACCATGAAAGATAATATCGGTAGATTCGACACAAGCGATTATCCTATCGACAATGTATATAATATGCCGCGCGTAAATAAGAAGGTTCCAGGGCTGATGAAGGACGAAAATAACGGTGTGATAATGACCGAATTCGTAGGTCTTCGAGCGAAAATGTATGCACTGCGCGTAGATTGTAAAAAAGATACGAAAAAGGCGAAAGGCGTCAAGACCAACGTCATAGCCAGAACGATAACTTTCGACGACTACGCGCAGTGTTTGCAAAGGGAGATCGAAATGGTTCGCAGACAATCATGCATACGGTCTAAATTGCACAAAGTGTACACCATTTCGGAATCTAAAATCGCTCTAAGTCCGTACGACGACAAGCGGTATATCGTACCCGAATCGACCGACACTCTGCCCTGGGGACATTACAATATCCCATTGTAAAATAGCAACAGGTTGGATTAGCCGGGCGACGAGTAAATGATAGCAGTAGCGACAGTCGACATGTACAGGGTGTCTCTTATGTACTTGGCGTCGAGACGCTACCGCGTCTCTAGATTATTGTATTTATTATAAATAGTGGAATATCACAGGCTCGCAAAATTTGAAAACTTCGTATCGACATGTTGTATAGTTTCATAAAGGCGATGGCGAAAAGTATATAATGAGAATAGGATTTTCGGAAGTTTCATGTTTCTGTCAACCCAATGATATCCAATTCTTCTATGAATTCCCCGAATGTAGTGAAGAATTATATATATATATATATATCTTTCTTTGCTATTCTTGCGCTAGTAAAATAAATATATACATATATATAATATATATATGTATATATTTATTGTAGGAGCCGGAAAAAAAGGAAAGCCACTCTGCCGGGACTCGAACCCGGGCCTTCCGCGTGCTGGCCAGCCGCCTAACCGATTCACCCACGGCGACTTCCCGTGGTCCCTTAGTTCCGAACTCCTCCTAAATGGACGCCACCTATATGTGCTTACACCACACACTAGGCCGTTGCCTAAATGCCAGTATGCCTACTACAATATATATATATATATATAATTCTTCACTACATTCGGGGAATTCATAGATGAATTGGATATGATTGGGTTGACAGAGACACGAATATTCCAGACCCCTATTCTTATTATATTGTTGCGAACACCCCTTGGATGGGAATCCAAGGCCCACTGGAGCTCGCGAGCGGGACAAGAGACAGCGAGAGGAAGGCGATCGGATCGATCGCCTGTCAAGCTGTCATTCGAGAGTCAGCCGCCATTGCTTGCAGACGTCACGATATCTCTTTGCGCTTACTGATTGTATTCGTTACCCGTTCTTGTGTTACCCTTGTTTATGTTCTGTTGTCGTTGTTGTTCAGTAAATACGCGTTATGCCTTACCCAAAACGTAACAATATGTTTTTCAACATCGCCTTTATGGAACTTTAGACTCATGGTGCGAAGTTGAAAAGCATATAATGAGAATATTTCGATGGTATATAATGAGAATATTTCGATGATAAATCTTGTTGATTGCGAACTGTTGGCATGTGCCTTTGAATGATATTATCGACGTCGCTTGCAACAAAATGTTAAATAAATTATTGTATTTATTAACTCATTCATATAAATAGTGGAATTAATGTGTAAAAATTGTTCACACATTTGCATATATGTATCATTGTATTTATTGAACCATATATTATTATTTTACAATACACTATTTTTATTTATCCAAGAATTGTGTGATTTATCAAACCCCAGCCACTTGACGTATACCTTATCCCCCTTTCTACGCAACACTTTTTCCACTAGATACACATCAGGATCGGTGACGCGTTGCAGCTCGTGTTCATACAATCCTCCAGCAATAGGTTTTCCACAGGAATCGACGAGCAGATACGTTGCAGGATAAGTTGCCTGTACTTTGGCTACCTTGAACACCTCCGTTGTCGAATTCGGTGTATAGCCTTTATCGAAGATGGTTTTAAATTTGCTCACGCACACAAACTCTCCCAACTTGAATCTCGCTGGAGCAGCGATCTTTATGTTGTTGTATACGGTGGCTAGCAGCCTGTCGGCGATCACAGGGGTAACATCGCAAGGACGCATTTCGATGGTTCAATGTTTTAATAAAAACCAACATTAAAAACTGGGAAATAAAAAATAATAATAATAATAATTTGTTTTTAATTATTTATTTATTTATTTGGAATATAATATAGTATAATTAATTATTGTAAATAAAAATGTTACCCCGGGTATTGCCCCTGCCGCGGCTGTGGTCACCCCGGCTATTGCCCCTGCCGCGGCTGTAGCCACCCCGGCGGTCGAAGCCACCCCGGCGGTCGAAGCCACCCCGGCGGTCGTAGCCACTCTGGTGGCCAAGATCTGTCCCGCGGCTGTAGCCACGCTGGCGGCCTTGTATCAAGGTGGAAAGTCTTGTTATTGGCTTTTACATGGCCTTTTACTACCGCCCACGCGAGCTCAATTGGATTCAAGTCGCAATGGTAAGGCGGTAGTCGAAGAATAGTTCTCCCCGTTGTCTTTGCGTATTCGTCGATTACATATTTATCATAGTTGGGCTTAATTCTGCGAACTTCGTCCAATAACTGCCACTTCAGTGCGTTATCTGGCATTCGTATTCCCTTACTGGTAAGCCACTCTCTTATCTGCGGTTTGTTCCAGCTCGATACGGGACAGCGCTCCTGTTTCGCAGAGTGGTACGTCGCGTTATCCATCACAATAACGGCGTTTGGTTTCAAATATGGTACAGTGCGCTTAAACCACTCGAAAAAGTGTACCGCATTCATCTCGTCGTGGTAATCAGCGCTCTTGGTCTTGGATTCAAAGCACAGCAAGCCATTCTCGACAAAACCATCCTCCAATCCAATATGAAGTACGATGAAGCGCTTTCCTTTCGCAGTCGGAGTAGGTGGGCCAATCGTCAGGCCTCTTTCTCTGGCGTTCGATGCCGAAACTATGGTGTTGTCCACCCACACTGGCTTCCGTGTGTCGCTCGCATTTACCCATATCTCGTCCAAATAATAAATGGGCCTTCCCGCCGCTCTGAATTCTCGAATTTTGGTGATGAATGTTCGACGCCAACGAATTATATCTTCCCGCTCGATAATGGCACTAGTGCGTCGTCTCTGTACGTACTTGAAGTTCATTTTCTTCAAGAGGGGTTTTAACGTACTCTGCGACATAATTGGTACATTGTCGTCCCTTCGGATTGCCGCCAAAAGTCTCGGAACTGTGGGTAGCTCTTTTCGTTCCCAAAAGGCGTGCACGTGCTTCCTTATTGCTCCAATTTCCTCTTCCGACATCTTCTGCATTATATCGGGCCTTACCCGTTTCTTCGAAGGGGAAGACACGGTCCCCGTCCTTTTGAATTCTTTTAAAGTATCGACGACGGTCCGATATCCCACGCCGCAAATATTTCCCACTAATCTTATCATTTCTTTATATTTCATATCCGGAAATTGTGCTCTCTTGTCATTATATATGTTTATTATAATCTTCCTCTGTCCAGCGTGTACTATCTGTAAGAGAAACGTTTCCCATGAAATTAAAGTATATATTTTTCAAGCCTTTCAGGTTAATATTTATCATTATAATATTTCAGTTGCTTATAATATTTCAGTTGCTTATAATACTTCAGTTTCTTATAATACTTCAGTTAGTTATAATATTTCAGTTGCTTACCTTGCCTTTTTTATTTTTTTTTGCGTTGGAAATTGTGGATTTAACTCCATTTTTTTTTCATTTTAATATGTACAAACATTTTTGTACTCATGTCTTTAATTGACATTTGCAATAAAAAGAGACAATCAAATCCGACAAAAAGTCGAAACACGCGGTATATACGAAAGTGGCGCCACGCCAATGCTTTCGGCGCAGAACCGATGCGCAGCCGAAAGACCATTGGTGGTGGCATAGCCAATGAGCGTCAACATGCGCAGAACCTGTCTAAACTCGTCGGTCGGCGGGTTCCTTCTAAGATGAGCCCGAGAATATATAATTACCTTTTTTATTTCTCGGACCACGTCCGGCACGTCGCCCCTCGGCGGATTATCTTTCTGCTCTATTGCTTCTATTGCTGTTCTAATCTAGGAATGAAATAATGATTATTCTTTAATTTTTTAAATAATTTGATTCAATGAACATGCAGGGTGATTGTCTCGCTAGAGTAATAACCTATATGCCGACCGCACGGTGTCATTTCATCTTCACCCGGCTTGCTTCGAAACATTCTAAGCGAGGCGCGGTTTACTAGCGGCATCGCCTTTGAGGACTATAGGGAAACAATCACACTGTATAATAGTTTTTTCACAATATAATACTTACGGTTTCCATATTGTCTCCCATTTTCTGTTTCTGTTTTGAAAACAAGATAGCGTAAACAACGATATTCATAGTAACCGCGGTTCTTCGCCGGCGATATCGACCAGATATCGATGACGGTCGATTAGGACATATACTTCTCTCGCTCGCAAGATGTGTTTCTCTCTCGCACGATATCGGCGCATGCGCACATGGAGGTATCATTGCCTTAGAGTGAGTGCCTCGAAACTGTCGGCAACATCACGCGGCGAGAGAGAAAGACATGTGCCACTGGTGCGAGCGAGAAAAGTCTACATGTGCGAGCGAGAGAAGTATAGGTTCCCAATCGACCGTAATGCGCATGTGCCGATATCTATACTTTTTTCTCTCGCACCAGTTCACACGTCTTTCTCTCTCGCACGTAATCGGCACATGCGCATTACGGTCGATTGGGAACCTATACTTCTCTCGCTCGCACATGTCTTTCTCTCTCGCACCATGTTGCGGACAGTTTCAAGCTTTCAATGAGACCTCCATAGTATATGCTCAAAGACGTATATAAGCGTTACGCGCACACCTTCAGCTAAAACGAAACTAATACATGTTTCGTTCGTCAAACGCTACCTTCACTATGCAATCTACTCCAAATTTTGACATCTTACAGCCAGATTATAACCTGGCGAGTGTGAAATAAGGAAAGTTGTCAAAATTTGAAATACCACGTGTTTTTACAAATATGTATCGTTGTACCATTGAATTGCAACCAAAATGCAGTCTTAAAAACAAGGTAAGTTTCCGAAATTTGAATTGCGACATATATGTATATCATCGAACTGCTTTTTATTTGTAACTAAATTGAGGATTTTATGTATATGTAGATAATCGCAGCGTAAAATCGCAGACGAGGTGTAACCTACATATTGTCTGAGTTTTAAATTGACAAATTATCTGAAAGCCTGCGAGGAGGAAGGTATGAGTATTATCTTGATATATGATTGTAAACATACACTTTGCAGCTTTGCTAGAGTTTTCTGAAATCCCCATAAAAAAACTTAATATAAATCGGATCAAATTAAAAATTATCTGAAGTCAATTCCTATGCAAATTATCTTTGTAAAAAGAAATGAGATCCCCCCAAAAAACTTTAAAAAAGTAAAAAAGTTACGCCAAGTACATGAAATCAAGTAAATCACAAAATAAAGAAAATAATACTAATAAATCACAAAGTAAAAAAAGATGTGAAATCAGAATGAGCTGCAAGTACATAATGGTGCTTTCCCGCAGCGTGCAAAGGCGACACTGTGTAACACAATAAAAGACAAAAAAAAGATGTCCGCGGCCTGGAAGTCAAATACTTGGCGTGGCCAGGCAAGGTATTCTCAGATCATCAATACCCATACCCCTCCCCCCCCCCCTCGCAGGCTTTCAGAAAATTTGTCCATTTAAAACTCAGACAATATGAGTACATTTTCATTATATTGCGTTTTAAAATAATTGGAAGATCATTCATCCACACCGATAGTTTTCCTCTCACAACCTTTCACATAATTTGTCAATTTTAAACTCTGACAGTATGAATACATTTTCATTATTTTGCCTTTTTAAATAATTCTTATTCAGCGACACCTTGACCTTGCCTGGCCACGCCAAGTATTTGACTTCCAGGCCGCGGACATCTTTTTTTGTCTTTTATTGTGTTACACAGTGTTGCCTTTGCACGCTGCGGGAATGCACCATTATGTACTTGCAGCTCATTCTGATTTCACATCTTTTTTTACTTGGTATTTATTAGTATTATTTTCTTTATTTTGTGATTTACTTGATTTCATGTACTTGGCGTAATTTTTTTACTTTTTTAAAGTTTTTTGGGGGGTCTTTCTTTCTTGTGCGTGCGTTCGTGAATGTGTGTATGTGTGCGTGTGCATATGCTACATATAATGATATTAGAATTAAATATACAGGGTGTCCCAGCTAACACTGGACAGAGCTATATCTCCTAAAGTATTATTACTAAAAATCTGAAAAAAATAGGGAATGCATGGTACGAGGGGGCCAACTTTTTAGCCCGAACGAATTTTTTTTTCGATTATTATTTTAAAAGATACGATGGTCAAGTTCGGTTTTTCAAATGGCACTAACTTTTTGGAAGTCCTGAGTTGATAGTGCGTTAAAAGACAAAATCAATAAGCTATAATGTATACACTTTATTTCCACTGGTTTTTAAGATATTTCGCTTGCAAATTTCCTGATTTTCAGTGGAAAAACCGTCCCTGCACTGGCAAGGACCAGGGTCAGTTTTACTGTCGTCACGGGTAGCACTGCCTGTTGAAATAGATACCTACCTGCCAAAGGTCTACCCCGGCCCACGGGCTGGACAATTCTTTTCCGTCAGAAATGCCACTTAGGTAGGTACATCTGCAGTATCGAGAAGCGCACCGTTGCTTTTATTTCGCACTTGCTTCTACGCTCGGATGACCGGTTCTTTTCGGAGGGATGCAAGTTCGATTGGTTAGGTTAGAAGGTGTGAAAGTTGCTAAACTAAATATCAACCATAGGGAGCAGATTGTATCAGAACCAATCGGATTTGCATCCCTCACAAACGGCTGCTCTCTTGAAGAGGCCTTCTTCACAGAAATACCTCCTCCCCAATGCCCGCCTTCTCTCGCACGGAATACGTCAACGCATGCTTCTGTTTTAATATCGGAGCTCGTGTTTATACTCGAGAGGACCACGCGTGGACAGCGGGTTACCCCTTTTCTTCCTGTGTCTCTCCACGAGGAGTATTGACGGTGGATTGTAGGAGCGTAGATGTCTCGATGCCAGTTATTGAATTCAGGAGAGGATAGAAACATTTTATTACAAAAACCTCTGGAACCCCGTGGCGGGGACAGTCCTTCGCAGGGCCTCACTCGATTTTTATGGCTTTTTTCCGGAAAAAGGTACGAATCCTGGGTCGAGCGTAGCGAATTAGGGTCGAACCCCGACAGTCGAGGGTGTCACATCCCTTACGGCGTATTAAGATATTATTTTCTTCATTGTATCGAAAGGAAAGTGTCGCCGATGGATTCCTTATGTTTTTCCGATGAAAATCATACCAAATATCATGCAGATCAGACTACTTTGACACAACCTATTTGTATTCTCTGTGTAAAAGTTGTCCGATTTACAAGATATTTGGTATGATTTTCATCAGAAAAACATATTTTCTTCTATCTTTTTGTGATTATATACTTTCTCCTATTTTTTTTTGTTATTTTTTCATGTTCTTGGCGTAATTTTTTTACTTTTTTGAAGTTTTTTGGGGTAGAATGTAACGCAGCATGTAAGCTACTCTACGCAGGTGCGGAATCCGGATGTCACAAGCTACAGTATCTTTCATTTACTAAAGTTGTATTATTTACTAATTCCTTATAATTATGTAAGTATTTATATACAACAAAATATTATTACAATTTAACTTATGGGTATAAATAAAAATAAAATAATGCATATGTGTCAGTATTTGTCTTTTATCAAGCTAGATTTCTTCTGTACAATTTCTAAACCCACTTTATGTTCCTTATATATGTAAGAAATTGTACTTTTATTAAACAATATTCACTGACACTTTGAAAGTAGCCGAAGACCAAAATAAAAACTAAAAAAATTTGGACTTCTATAGCTAAGGAACACTCCACGGGGCACCGTGTCGATTGCGCGTAGCGACGGCCCTGACCAGCCGTGGCAGGCGAGCCATGGCCGCCAGGCAGGAAAACACCGTGCACGCGTTCCCGACGGATATTTTCTCGCACAGTCCGAGTTATAAACCGTCCTGACATTTTTCGTGTATGGTTTCTTCTTTAGGAATGTCTACGGAATCCAATACTGTGTAACGAATTTGTGCTAGATAAACAACTTTTCGTAAAAATGCAAAAATATTGAGAAATCACTATTTTTCCAAAACTTCAACTCAAATGCGGCACGGGTTCCCGTTTTTCAATCGCTTTGAAACTTTACACATATCATTTTCTCACCCAACCTCATATTTTAGGAGGGTAAGACCAAAAAAATTTGGACCCCTATAATTAAGGACCACCCTAATGTCTATGCATAACTTCCCAAAAACAATAGTTATTTAACTGAAACTTTTTTTTGAGTAGTTCATAATACTATGTAAAGATAGTAAAAAAACGGGTGTTGTGCCCAGGCAACGCCCAAGCACACGTGTCGTCAGGCATACCGCTATATTATACATATTATGTTTCGTTACGTTCGAGACGTTTCCAAGTTCGTCAAAAAATACGCTATGGAGAATATTAACAACTCCGTGTATGAAGAGCGAAGAGCTATTTTATGTACAATATTTGAGAATCGCAATAATATTGTAGATTGTTTTACAAATGTTAATGAGCTATTTACAAAACTTGTAACAGACGTTTCCAGTGTCGAAGAAAATAGAATCTGCGGCAAATGTCAGTTAAAGTCTAGAAAATTGTTTGTAGTAGATTTAATTAGTACACTCACTGTGATGTCCCACTATTTTTCGCGCGGTCCTATTCCAAATCTATTCGTAAAACCTCAAAATCAACTCTTACCCCATCTCCTCAATCGCTGATCACCTTGATGTTGCACCTTAGCGGTCCCCAACACAAGATGATCGATACAAAACTCTACCTCGATGATGTATCTTAAAGATCCCCATCACGAGATGATAGTTACAAAACCCTCTTCTCCTATTCGCTCTATGAGGCACGAATCCTTCCCTCCAAAACGAATTCAAACAAGTCCCTCGTTACAAAAACCCTCTTAAATCGAGACCACGTCTCAATCCCCTCTCTACGACTCACTGAATCCAAGCCACTCTAACCCCTTTCCTATAAAACACCCCAAATCCATTCGATGAGTTGAGTATCTCCTTTTACAGTTATAAAAGCCCCAGAAATCTAATTACGACGCATATTTGGCGTACGTGATATAAATATGTCTATTAATAGCCATACCGTTTACAAAAACCCCGGAAGTCCTACTGCGTCTTATTCCGAAATGTGTCAAGATCTCTACCGCGCTTACCCCCGCAATACTCCTGTAAAAGTACATAAATACGAGGTCCTGAGAGGCCGAATCCTCTTTCATCGCTATTCATTTGACAAGTATATATCAAAAGTGTTAAATTAGCAGTGTTAAAGATTCAAATCAGTGATCAACAATCACCAATCATTGTAAGCCATTATAATTACTATTATTAAGGAATATCACCCTCATTCATATTTCTCCGCATAAATAATGCTTATTGTGTAACGCGGTTACGAGGTAAGCGTGGAGTCCGAGTAATTAGTATCTAAATCAGTCTAATCGGAAGGATGTTATGCGCGTTACAGTACAAATTATTATTTAAGAATTTAAAGAATTTCGTTTGGTATCGGGAATCCAAGATCTAGTCCTATACAGGCCCCGCACTGAGTTATTGTGAGGATTTAGTTAGTTTATCATTAAATAACTTCTGTTCAAATGTAAGGTTCAAGTGTGAATAATTATACTTTTATTCTTTTTCTTTTCTGGCGTTAAGAAGACTAAAGAGCCAAGGGTAATCCCAAAATATTGGCTAAAGCCAATATTGACTCTCCGTTACCACTGCATTCGCCAGTTGGCAATAGAACACGATAAATATTTCTTTTACATGAGTTTACGCTCGCCAATCGTTATTTCGATTACAATATTTTAAGGAAAAGAAATGCGCACTCACCCGCTATATCGTTTAACTTTTACAACGTTTGAAATTCCTTTTTGTTAATGCTTTATAAAAACACCTGTTCTGTGCCTGAGAAAAAGAAAATCACACACACAATACTTGCGATTACAATTAAAAGCGATAAATAAAATAACTCAAAGCACGAAAGGGGATGAGATCTAACAGAAGGTTGATCCCAACGCAATACAGAATATTAAACAAGGTTATTAAGCGAATGTAAAACGCAGATTTATAAAATTGAAAGCAAGGGAGTTAAAACACTATTTAACGTGGAAAGATGAGTCCAGTCACTATAAACTTTGGAATCTCTGGCTCGAAACGGAATTTAACGTAAAGAAAAGGAATTACTATCCACGGACACCTTGTCACGCTCTCCGCGACTGTACGACAAAGGGTGCGTTCCAGTTGAGCCCAAAGCGACCGCAACGCTCGGTTTCTCGTTCCACTTGGCGACCACGCTGCCCGCGGTCGGGCTGAAAACTTCACTCATGACGTCATTGATGCGACCACATCGCGCCCACGGAGACCCACCTCCTAAGATGGGTCTGGCCTGGTCGTTCTGATTTTCGCGCGTAATTCAATTCAAGCGCTAAAGGCGGGATTTCCTATCAGCGTCAAACGCGTGCTTCTAGACGTTGCTTTCGGCTTCTTATCTTGTTTATTATTTAAAAGTTGTAACATTTATGAACATACAAATAAATAAACAATACTTTACTTGTTGTTTTTAATTTATTTGATATTTCTCCACACATTTTCTTTGACTACATAATTTTTGTAAGCTTTGTTATTAGTAGCATAAAGTACAGGGTCGTTTGCGATATTTTATATTAATTGTTCGTCCTTATCAGAAGAAAACTGCAATTTCGTCGACATGTATTCACGCGTTATCGAAAATCATCCAAGGCGCGTACGTCTAAATGCGGACACCACAGTTAAAAATCGGTTACAAGAAAACAGAAGATACAGTAAGGAGCATAACTGAACCAATAACCACTAGTTTTGTATAAATATTCATTTATTGCTAAGAATGTAGAAGAATATTAAAAAGTGAACATTATAGTAAGTTTTATCTTGTATTTAGTACCCCCCCCCCCATAAACATTACTCATGTATGAAAGAAGCTAATTCCCTGTAATTCACGAAAAAAGTTCGCACGCAAAGATTGTGAAATCATCTTTGCTAATTCCAATTCGCACGCAAAGATAGTGAAATCAACTTTACTAATTCTAATTGTATGCATTTTTGTTCTCCGTTCGAACACTTATTCCTCTGTTACTTTTTATCCTTGACATTCCTTTATTGGCCACAAATCAATTCAGTGCTCAGATTTTCAGCTTCGGTTTTAAGGAATTTTTTAATTCTTAATATAATCTTGTAAAGGTGTACCTTTCTTTGACTTTAAACACAATTCTTTAACTGTCAAGGGGAGAATATAATGGCTGGTAGTGGTTGTTTCTTTATGAGAACGTGTTCTGCAGTGTATAGATGTTGTTATTTCAAATTGAAATATTTTTTGGAGCCCTTGTAAATTATTGCATAATGCTAAAAGAAATTCAGATGCGTGTTGTTGAATCTTTGAATTGTTGAAGGGAATTAGCTTCCAGACGCGATCGCGTCTGTTGATAAAATAACGGATAGAAGATTTAGAAAAAAAAGCATCTTTCTTTGCTCTACACATTTCGACTAATAATGAGCGTCTACGATTTTAATCTATGAAGACTGCTACGAAAAAAATACCACAAGACTTTCTATTCTTTTCCTTAATACCCCACCACCCGCTTTATATATTTGTGTTTTCCCTTTTAATTCCGTTAATTTATTCACTTTGACATTACAATATTAATTTACAATTGTTTATATACAAAATATTCGGAAATACGACTTTTAGTTACATTAATATAGTATTGTCTCCCTGAGAACTCGCTGGTCGGGACCGGCGTTGAGCCCACATCGTGAGCAGAGCCCTAATTCCGAGTATTCATTTCTCGCTTCTTTCTGGCCGAAGGGGGGAGCGAGATGGAACGCTTTGCGTGCGCCGGAGTGACACGGTGTCCGAAAGACGGAGCGAGACCAGTGGCTTTCGCTCGCTCTCGTTCCATCTCGCTCTCGCCTTCGCCGAACAAGAGTGAGACAGAAGTGGTGGGGATAGCGAAAAGCCCACAGCGTGTGCACCGAAACGAGTACACGGGGAGACAATACTGTACTTGCGACCCAACCGATTCGATGTCGGGAAAACGAATTCTCGTCGGAGAGTGCCGGTCGGGCAGGGCGTACGGCACACGGATGGTGGGACGGGTATGTTGTGTGGTACGGTACGGGCGCTAGGAGGGGGACGCTTGCTCGTGGAGTGATGGTAGCAGCCGTGGGCGAAAACCCACCGTTCAGGTATCACTGCACGTACCGCCTGGAGGGTGGCCCAATGACCAGGCCCTGTGGTGGTGGTGGTGCTGGGCTCCCCCAATATAAGCTACAGTCAATAATTTTTATTATATTGTTAAAAGATAAAAAGTATTAATTAATAGTATTAAGAATTAATACCGTTTATCGCCGGCTGCTGTGGTGATGGTGGCGACGCCGCCGTTCTCGGCACCTTGTTCGCTGCCGGCATCATTCGACTCTGGAAAAAAGAATTTGAAATATATAAATTTTTTAAATTATTTAAATCTTCTGTAAGCTTATCGTAAATAAAACTCACCATTAAGTAGGGCGGCCTCCCGCATTTTCTACAAAAATTAATAAACAATTAATTAACCAAAAAAATCATCCAGAGTTCATTAAGTGGCGTAAGATAGAAGAAAGTCATACGTTAAGTATCAGTGGACTACGACCGTAACTGTATAACAAATAATATAGCGACTTACCTTGTTAATTGAGACAATAATTCAATGTCCTATATGGTGGAAAAACTCGTGACATTTCAAAACTTTTGATAACTGTCACAGGCAGGTTATAATTGAGTGACAGCTAGGTGACATTTACTAGAGACCCGAACGCAGCGACTTTTTGCCTTTTTCGTCAACTGCGCAACCGCATTTTAAGCAAAACCATTCCGGATAACTTCAGCTTACGAAAGGCGACATCTACCTGCGTCAATTGGAGAAGTAAAACGAGAATGGCAACATCTACTGGCGTCAAGTGTCGTGACGTCACGAAACGTCTGAGTGAAAAAAGTATCATTTTTTTAATTTTAATTATTCATTAAATCTTATATCTTTTAGACAAATAGCTTGATACATTAAGTAAAACGACATATGGGTTCGAAAAAAAAAAATGATTCGCTTAATCATGTAAAAACACCGGGATTATGTCATAAAACAAGATAAAAGACCAAAATAGGTTCGGAGACCTGTCAATTTCGCTATCATTCGTGTATAGATACGTGGTCGCTCAGTGTGCCTATAGGTAGAGGGGAAAGGGGAATTAGCTTCCAGACGCGACCGCGTCTGTTGATTACAGTTAGAAGTAACATCAGAAATTTTTTCAATAATTAATCTCTCCTCGTTTAGCACTGACAAACAAAATCGATTGACTCGGTTTTGCACCGGTCCGTAAAAGGAATGTTTCAGCAGTATGTTTACATCTAGCAGTTTGATATGTTTACAAAATATTAGTTTACGTCTCAGCACTCAGTTTCTAGCAATCAGTCGAACGGAAAACTACGCAAGTGAATTACAGAAAATATGAAGAAAATTGCTTCAAATTGTTTAAAAAAAGTAATTTCTGTTTTGAATGACGGCTTGTCAACACGTCAGACGGCGAAAAAGTGTAGTGTTAGTCAGTCGACAGTGCAGAGAATAAGAAAAAAATGTAAAAGTATGTTATTAAATGTTGGAGGAAGACCAAAAAAATTATCACCGCAGGATGAACGAAGAATTATACGGTTCGTCACATCTGGTGAAGCTTCAAGTGCAACCATGGCCGCAAAATTATTAAAAGAAGATACGGATATACAAGTAAGCAAGTGGACAGCACAAAGAACCCTCAAACGAGCTGAGTTTAGAAGCATTAAGAAAAAAAAGAAGCCGATGTTATCGAAGAAAAATATAAAACTTCGTTTGGAATTTGCTAAAAAATATAAAAACTGGACAACTACCGAATGGGAACGGGTTATTTGGACAGACGAGACCAAAATTAATAGAATTTGTTCAGATGGCATGTCATGGTGCTGGATTCGTAAAAATGAAAGGCTCAAACCACGACATGTAAAGCAAACGGTAAAACATGGAGGCGGATCCCTAATGTTTTGGGGTTGCCTAACAGCATTTGGCGTTGGATCACTGCACCGAATTAATGGCATCATGAATCAGTACATATACAAGGATATTTTACAAGATCATCTCATAGATGCTGTTGAAAATATGCCTTTTGAAGATGAAAATGTAATTTTCATGCATGACCGAGACCACCCTAAGCACACTGCTAAAAGTGTGAAAAATTGGCTCAGTACAAAAAAATTTTTTGTTCTGGATTGGCCTGCACAGAGCCCCGACCTCAACCCCATAGAGAATCTATGGGGTTTACTAAAAAGGCGACTTCGGGATTCATATGACTCCCAACCAACTTCAATCACAGATTTGTACGATAGAATTCAAGAACAGTGGGAAAAAATATCTCCGGATTATTGCAAAAAATTAATAGACAGTATGCCGAAGCGAATTAGTGCAGTTTTGCAAGCAAAAGGGTTGTGGACGAAATATTAAAAGTAAATAATATATTAAATATTGCCAAATATTGGACGTGGTGCTAAACCGAGTCAATCGATTTTGTTTGTCAGTGCTAAACGAGGAGAGATTAATTATTGAAAAAATTTCTGATGTTACTTCTAACTGTAATAAAACTTACTATAATGTTCATTTTTTTATATTCTTCTACATTCTTAGCAATAAATAAAGATTTATACCAAACTAGTGGTTATTGGTTCAGTTATGCTCCTTACTGTATGTGTGATATTTCTTTTTTCCGCTTCTGAAGGTACGTATTTCTAACTTTCACCTTTCTACTGCTTCATACCTGTTTATTACTTCCATCTGGATTCAAGGGTACGCACGGGCCTGGTCAGGAACATTTGGCGACCAGGCCTTTGCGAGCCGGAGGACAGTTTCCCTTCCTTTTCCTACCCCTTCTCTTTACCCTCTCTATGTTTTTCTCTGTTTTCCCACCTTCTTTTTCGGGCTGTCGCTTACTTTTTAGCCGGCGAAAAATCACGGTGCGAGCACTTGGTCCCGAACTTACGTGAAGTCAGAACGCCTACGTCAGTTTGCAGTACTTATACAGCAATGGAAAGTGTATTTCTATATAATACCCCAACCGATACATATATAGAACTACAATTGTCAAAAGGTGATATTGAACGTTGTCAAAATGGTAAGTTGTATTTTGAATAATAAGGAATTCGTTTATGCATGTTTGAAGAAAAAATTACTTTGTCAAAAATATCTGATATATCATAATTGAATTGTTATCGTCTCCTTACGGTATGGTGCAAAAACAAATTAAGTTAAGCTTACTTTATTGAGGAACACACTGTACTGTAACGTTAATTCGCCAGTAATGTTTTGCGCTTTCAGATACGGTTTTCGCACAGAAATTAATAGCGAAATATACAAGTGCTCCACTGGGTCCAAGCGAAAATGGTAAGTTGTATACTGTTTTGTGTTTTGATTAATAATGAAGACGTTTATTCGCCAGTAATGTTTTGCGCTTTCAGTTGCGGTTTTCGAGAACGCAACAGTTGAACCGCCAGGTCCAAGCGATCGGCCGATCGCGTCAACTCCGACTCCCGTGGAAGTGCTACCAGAGGAAGAAAATTTGGAAATGGAAAATTCAGATGAAAATGAAGGTATGTTAAAACTCTTTTAAACACCGATCACAGTTTCAGTAAATACTCAGGATTAAGGAACTGTTGACATATGTGTATTGCATATTGCAGAAACCGGGTGTATTAGATGGGCCTCAGCTGCAATATTATTGCTATTGGACACATATCAAAAATTTGAAAAGAAGCTGGTGTCCGGAAAAAAACCCAAAAAGAAAGTGTGGGAGGAAATTGCGGCGAGTATGACAAGGCAAGCGCCCCATACAAATTAGACGGGTTAGCAGTGCTCTGAAAAATTACGCGGCCTAAAAAAAAGGTACAAGGTAGTAAAAGACCACAACAGCACTGAGTGCGTTTTCCCGACATTAAAATCATCGTTAAAATAAATGTTACGCCTATATTTGCAGAATATGGACGAATTGTTTGGAAAAAAAGCTTGGAGTGAACCAGTATCCATTGCATCGTCCACCGATTTGGCGACTACCAATGCAGAAGTACGGATCGCCCCATCAGACGCAAATAAAATCAAATCAAATGCAGAAGTAAAGACAAGTAAGTTCCTACATGAAGCATCAATCCATATCATTTACTTTGAATTAACCCTTTAATACTCAAATATTCGAAGTTTATTCGTAGCATTCGAATACTTGTAAAATATTCGAATATTAAATTATTCGAATATTAAATTATTCGAATATTAAATTATTCGAATTTTAAATTATTCGAATATTAAATTATTCGAATATTAAATTATTCGAATATTAAATTATTCGAATAGTCCCAGCTCTAGTGTAAATGACTGAGATTGCAAATCTTGTATTGCTTATAGAGACAACAGCATCTAAACGATCAGTGGCAGCTCTATTGGAGCAAAGATACCACCAGAAGGCGGAGCATGAAGAGAAAAGAAGGAAACGGCACGAGGAAAAGATGGCTATGGACAAAAATATATTAGATTTATTAACTAAAGTTATAGACAAAATATAGTTTAAAATAAAATATTACTTTCTATATGTTTTGTTTTTTATTTAATCTCACATTTAACTTGTTACATTATTTACACAACGTTGGTTCCATAAGGTATTCATAATTATATCTCTTTTCTGTACCCCAGCATTTCGTCTTTCTTGATTCACATTAACATTTTCCACAATTTCTTGTAAAGGTACTGGTATTGTGGCTACAATGTTACGAGCCGGGGCTGCGGCAACGCGAGAGGCCGGCGAGAAGGGTATTTCCCAAGGAATATGGTTTATGAGTTTGTTAGTTAGGTGCGTGGACGAACCTGATGCGAAATCAGGGAGCCACTAGGATTATTGACGGCGAGGACGAACCTGATGCGAAATCAGGGAGCCTCTAGGAATGGAGTCACACGCGGACGAACCTGATTTGTAATCAGGGAGCCGCAGGAAGGTGAAACGTCGTGAACGAACCCGATGCGAAATCGGGGAGTCACTAGGATAAAGTTCACAGACGAACCTGGTGCGAAACCAGGGAGCTGTTAGGAGGTTGGATTATTCACAGACGAACCTGGTGCGAAACCAGGGAGCTGTTAGGAAGTTGGTAGATTTACAGACGAACCTGATGCGAAATCAGGGAGCTGTAGGATACGGACGAACCTGATGCTAAATCAGGGAGCCGTAGGAGGGTGAGGTTTCGTGGACGAACCCGATGCGAAATCGGGGAGCCACTGGGTTGGTGAAGATTCCTTATTTTGGATGAAAGGTTGCGAACGAACCTGATGCAAGATCAGGGAGTCGCGGGAAATGTTAGTAATGCCTCGTAACTCTTAATTAATATTTGATACAACTCGAGCGGTAAAGTTGTATCAGTGGGTGAGTGCTACTAATATTATAAGGATCACTGGGTAAAAGATGGGTTTAACGAATCTACTCGATTTACACGTGAACACCATTCGTATATTCAATAATCAGTTATTGTACAAATGTAAGTGTCGCGATTAAATAATTAAATAAAGTGTGTAAGTTACCACTAGTTGCACGGTGTTGACGCACTGGCGATGCGGGGCGTAAGAGTGGCTATTTCGAAGTGCCAAATAGAATATAAACCGGACTCGCGGATTCTATGAGGTTAACTATGATTCTGACGGAGACTTTAGCTCGATCTAACTGAATATAACCAACTCTGTACGAGCGTGACACGACGTTACTCTACGCGTGACTGTACTGCTTTTAACCAACGAGGGTTGAAACCAAAGGGTTTATATAGTCCCAAAATGAGTGGGGATTCATTAGAAATCTCCATATAAGGAAACCCTTTGGGGTCGTCGTCGTGTCACTCCCGTTCCCATGGTCGTATTCCAGATGGTCGAGATCAGGACCCCCTTAGTGATATGTGATAAACAAAAAGGCTCTTAGGGCGTTTTCCCTTCGCAGACGCGAGCTCGAAAAATTGTTGAGAGCGGCGTATGGGAAAATTCCCCATACGTAACAACAACTATTTCATCTCCTCTTAATGTACAAATATTGTGGATCACACAGCATGCTACAATATATTCTGCCATCAAGTCTACTCTTGACATTGGTAAGCAGTGTAGCTAGCTTCTCATGCGTCCTTTCAATAAACCAATGCATCTTTCTAGTGTTACCCTGGCCACTGAGTGGCAATAGTTATATTTTTTTTGTTTTTCCGTCAAATGGCCATTGTCTCGGAAGGGACTCAGTAACCGTTGATGCAGTTCATATGCTGCATCGCCTAAAATATGGCTATCATTCGGAAATTTTCCGTCTTCATCCAGATAACTGGCTACTTCAGATAATCTAAATACTCTTTGATCATGGACACTGCCAGGATGTCCAGCATAACAATGAGTGATTAAATATTTATGATCACACACCAACTATAAGTATAAATAATATAGACAGATATAAATAAGCATTTACAAAATAACTTACAGGTGTATAGCAAATGTACAAAATTAATTGTTAATTACCTGTAGTTGAATGGAGTGATATCCTTTTCGATTCACATAATCTGCATGGTTTTCTTTCGGAGCATCAATGCGAATATGCGTACCATCAATAGCTCCGATAATTCGTGGAAATCCACTACATACTTGAAATTTTTGCATCACATCAGAAGCCCGATCTCCAGTAGGCCACTGAATAAAGTTCCCAGCCCTAGTAAACAATGCATGGGTCACCCTTCGAGCAGCTCTGAGAGCTGTAGGTTTCCCTTTTTTTTTTTTTTTTTTTTTTTTTACTTGGAGGAAATCCCCACGGATACCCCGGGCAGGGGGTTATGTGGGACTCGAACCCACTAAAACCTCCAAGGTGGTCTACCTCGCGCGCCCGAGGGGAGGGACTTGCCGCGAGATCAATCTAGCGATACGTTCGCTACCCTCCCCTCCTGCGCATCGTGCGACTCCGCGCACAACAGCCCCCCGGAGGGGGGGGGCTCTTCCCTGGGGGAGTATCCTACCTCCCCCAGCTATGTTCTCTCTCAGCTGGCGGCGCGAGACGGACCACGCGTCCGCGCCGCCTCTTCCGGGGTCGCTGCTACTAGGGCGGGTGGTGTCCCCCGACACCCCCGCCCCGCGATCCCGCGATCGAGCTACTACCCGTCCGCGCGACAACGAGAGTAGCGCGGCCGGGCCGGGGCGTTGACGGCCTTGGGGGCCGCCCAAGCCGCCGCGTCCCGAGGGGGCCTTGAAAAAGGCCGCCGGGTGTAATCCCGGAGGACACCCCGGGCGAGCGGCTGGCAGCGTGCCTGCAGGGCGGCCCACTTTCGGCCGCCCGACTAGCTCCGCGAGCTCGATCGCTCCATTGGGAGCGGCGTTCTTTTCGCCACTCCTGAGTGGGGCCCCCACCGAGGGGAGCCGCCGCCCTTCCCAAAACCCCCTGGGGGGTTTGCCGCCGCACCCGTTGCGGGGTGCGGCCGTTCCTCCCGCTCCACTCACTCGGGACACGCGGCTACGCTTGGCCCGGGGCCAATGGTGGATTTGTTCACCGGGGGAGCGGGGCGACCTACGCAACTAGGTCGCCGCACGGCCTCCCCCGGCCCCGGGTTATCTGCCGCGTCTCCTCCTACGAGGGCCCGCGCGGCGGGGTCGAAGACCCGCCCGTTCGCGGTCCCTCTCGGCCTCCTCCTTCTCGAGCATCACCACCTCGGAGAAGGAGGAGACGGCCGCCCAGCAGTCCCGCTCCTCCGCCATCCGACGCACGACCGTCGGTAGCGAGAGGTCGGGACCCAGCTGCAGCTCGAGGACCCGGCGGTCGTCCAGCCACTCCGGGCACCTGGCCAGAGTGTGGTCCGCCGAGTCCTCGTCGCCCCGGCCGCAGCTGTGGCACTGCGGCGTTTCCTCCCGCCCTATGCGACACAGAAAGACACCGAAGCACCCCACTGCGGTGAGCATCTGTGTCAGGCGGAAGGTAAGCCTACCATACCTGCGCCCCACCCATTCACCGAGAATGGGCAGGAGCGCCCCGACGACGCGTCCCTCCCGATGTTCGGGGAGGGAGAGCCACTCTATCCATTTGCCTCCCATGCGTCGCCGGGCCTGGCCCCGCGCCTCGGGTTCTTCCGGCGGCAGCGGATCCCTCGCTCCGTCGAGACCGTGGGAGGCGAAGTAAACCTCCGCCTCCATCTGGGCGAGCAAGTGGAAAGGAGGGGACCCAGCTAGCGCCGACAGTTCGGCGTGCGACACCGTGCGGTATGCCCGCACGGCACGGAGGACCGCGCGGCGATGTACCTTCGCGAGAAGGTCTCGCCCGACGCGACAGTCCTCCAGGTCGCCGGCCCACACCGGGGCTCCGTAGAGCGCCATGGACCTGACGACCGCCACGTATAGTCGCCGAACCGCCACGTGAGGGCCACCCAGGTTGGGCATGATTCGCGCGAACGCGAATACTTGCCGCTCCAACCGGGGGCCCAGAACCCGAAAGTGGCGCGTAAACCGCCAGTAGGTATCCAGGGTCAGGCCGAGATACCTCATCGATCGGCCGACCCTGACGCAGGCATCCCCGACCCTCAGGGACGCTCTGTTGAGAACACCAGCTGTAGGTTTCCCTACATTAAATCTGTCACAAACAGATCTGCAATGAATGAAAAACAAACATACATTACTTTTTATATTTCGTATGAATTTTTATATCCTTATTTTATTATATAAAAGCCTTTTGCTTTTAAATCCACAATTTTCATATATTCTTTCACCTGTAAGAGTCCGTAGTAGCCATTTTCCAAAGGGTTATCAGTAACTGCCGGTGAGAAGAAATTGTTGGGCATCCAGATGTATGTCTAATTAAATCTTCGTGCAACATATTATTTAAATAATAAAATGTATCCCTAGACATTCTGCAAATAGGAAAAACTGTATGATTATCAACAGTTTATATATTAAAGTAGTATATTGATAAATGTTTACTAACCTGAAATGGCTTTTAAATTCATTTTCCGAGTAACGGTCAACCACATCGCAATAATTAATAATTCTTGGGCGAAATTGCCTTTGTCTTCTTTCCACGCAGATCCACTCTTCATCATAACTGGATGAGCTGGTACTGGAATTACCATCTATTCGGCGACTAATTAAACTCGTAACAATTTTAACAATTTCGAGCACTGCCGGGTCAGTCGTCATGTTCCTAGCACATATTAAAAAATAGTTTTAAAAGGTTATGTAGTGTATACATGCATTGAAACGATAATATTTTTCAAACCGCAAAACTCTGATGATGAAGGAAACTATTAGATTAACTATTATACTCACATAGATAGTAATTATTCCTATTAAACACTGAAAACAAACTATTTACGTTCCACGAGGTAAGATATTATCTAAGGCCAAAAGGGAAGCAGTTCGGACAATAGTGGATCTCGATTCTTGCTTAGAAAATACTCGAGTATCCGAGAATCGATTCCTAGAGTAATCGGTAAAATAATCGACTTTTCAGAAAAAAATCCATCTATTCTAGAAGAATCGAATAGAAGCGTCATACCAGCGTCGCCGGGGAATCGGTTGTCGACGCTGATTGGCTGCGGCCGCACTTGGTTTGACTAGCGTCGGTTCGTTTTACATCTTGGCGTTGACTGGTTGACGCGCGGCGTCATCACGCGCATGCGTGGACGTGTGCAATTTTCCCCACCACTCAAATAGTCAGCGGGCGATGTGGACTCAAGTGGAACGCAAACCAGGCGCGTACGGACCCCATTCCTGCCCGTTCCACTAGCTTTTCGCCCACGAAGCCCACAACCGCTTGTAAGCAAGTGGAACGGCAAATCAGTACGGCCGCGGATCGGTCGCTTTGGGCTCAACTGGAACGCACCCAAAGAGTGACTTCAGCTTCGCGCCCCCGAGAGCGTCCGGCCGCGAGGTCCGCTCAGAAAAGCTGACGCTGCAGTCCCAATCATGCCCCAGCATCCGTCGCATGATTTCATTAGGTGTTCTCACTTTCATTCTTCCATACTTTTCACCTATGCGCTACCGGCGTAGAACAGGGTACTCTCATCCTCACGCTTCTCACACTCAGATCACTCCCCTACATCGATGCGACGATTCGACGGTCAGAGTTGCGCTCGATTAGGTTAAACCAGAATGCTAGATGCATTATCAAGACACACCCCCGCCGCTTACATTTAATCAGTGTCGCGAGGTATGAGAACCACTGCTCATTTTGAACGAACTACTGAGAACTACGCTGATGCCTCAGCTCAATCCCACGCTCAGGGTACAGCGCAGCGACCAAACGTCGCGGCGACGACGACGTTCCTAGTACCGAGTATCCGTTTTCATAGATAAAATACAGTAAGCAGAAGTGCGCTCGATTAGGGATTTCCCAGAACGCTAAGCGTTGTCGAAGCACCCCGCCCACTGACAAAGGAAAAACACAACTAATCAATGATTTTAAAAATTTTGAAGTTTCGGGACGTAACAATTGCATACTATATTATATGACTTCCAGTTCCGGACGCGTGCGTGAGAGGATCGTGTGTTTGGTGCGGCGAGTTGGGTGAAGGAAGTGTGAGTGTAGAGGTGAAGGAAAGGATGGGGAGTGAGTGGTGGAGGTAGGGCAGAGGTGAGGGAGTGATGTGATTATAGGGAATGAAAAGGGAATAGGGCGTGAGAAGAAGAAGAGGCGAGGAAAGGGATAGATAGTGAGGTTAGGTGGGGAGATAGGTGCTACGTGGCGAGAAGAGAAAGACAGAGGATAAGGCAGAGGGATCTGCCGGACAGGAGAGGAATTAGAAAGGAGCTGACGGAAAAGGCGGGAGATTTGAAAGGGAGTAGGAAGGAAATAGAAGGAAGGATCAAGTGAAAAGAATAAGAGGGTGGTAATAGAACGAAGGATAGGGAGGGGCTAAATGGAAGGGAAAAAGGGAGCGGAGGGGTGGGAAGGGGGGAAGGGTAAGGGGGATGGAATAGGGAAGGAAAAAGAAAATATGACAAGGGAGGAAAGAAGAAGGAAGGAGAGTGTGAGCAGCGTGAGTAGTGTGGGTAGCAACGCAGGGAACCTGGATGGCAACTGGGGGAAAAAGAGGAAAGAGAGGGAGGGGGAAGAAGGTGCAGGTAGGATATATGAAAATATGGGTAAACGGGAAAATGAGAAGGTGGGACGAATTGTGGGAAAGGTGGGGAGATGAGCAGGGAAACGAATGCTAAGGGAAAGGGGGAGGGGGAGGAGAGGATGGGGGGGGGCAAAAGGGGTTAAAGGGAGGTATAAGGTCGCATTTTGGAACGTGGCGGTGTTGAGAAACAAGGATGAGGAATTTTGGAAAGGTTTAAAGGCGTGGGAGGTGGTTGTGATGAGCGAAACGTGGGTGATGGAAAGGGAATGGGAGTATATAAGGGGCAGAATGCCAAAGGATTATATCTGGGAAAAGCAGTGGGCAAGGAAGGAAAGCAAGAAAGGAAGGGCGATAGGGGGGATGATTATGGGGGTGAAGAAGGGAATCGAGATAGGAAGAGGGGGAGAAGATGGAGGGGAGGGGATAATGGTGAGGAAAGTGAAACTGGGGGGGGGAATGGTGGAGAGTTATAGGGATATATGTAAACAAGGACTTGCAAAGGAAGCTGGAGGAGGTGGGAAAGTGGATAGAGGAGAGAGAGGAGGGAGTGAGAGTGGTAATTGGGGGAGACTTTAATGCGAGGCCAGGGAGGGAAGGGGGGAGAAGAGTAGGGAGAAGTGGGGGGGGGAGCAGAAGGTCGAAAGATATGATGGTAAATGGAGAGGGGAGGAGACTATGGAGATATCTGGGGGAGAGGGGGTGGGGAATTATGAATGGAAATGAAGAGGGGGGCGAAGAGGGAGAATGGACATATACAGGGGGAAGGGGGAACTCGGTGATAGATTATATAATGGGGAATGAGGAAACAAGGGAGAAGGTAGAAAGGATGGAGATAGCGGAGAGGGTAGATTCAGACCACCACCGGGTGAGGGGGGAACCAGGGGAGCAGGGGGAGAGGGGGAGGAAAGGTGGGGAGAGGAGAATGGGGAGAGGAAACTGGACGGTGGAAGGAAGGGAAGAATTTGCAAAGGAGTTTGGGAAAAGAGAGGGCGGAGGGGGAGGAATAGAGGAGGAATGGGCGGAGCTGAAGAAAAAAGTGAGAGGGGCAATGGGGAAGGTAGAGTTGGGGGGCAGAGGGGAAAGAAAGGGGGGTGGTGGGACAGAGAATGCAAGGAGGAGAAAGGGAGGGTGAGGAGAGAGCTAAGGAAGTGGAGAAAGGAAGGGGGGATGGGAAGGAATATAGGGAGAGGAAAAAGGAATATAAGAGGATATGCGAGGAAAAGAAGAAAAAGGTGGTGGATAGGTGGGAGAAGGAGGTGGAGGGGATAAGAACGGAGGGGCAGGTATGGGAGGTGGTAAATAGGGAGAGAAAGAGGAGAAGGGGGATAAATGAGGAGATAAGAATAGAGGAATGGGACGAGTATTTCAGGGAGTTGCTAGGGGGTTGGAGTGGAGGGTAAGAAAGGGGGCAGAGATGGGGAGGGGCGAGGACGGGGAAGGGGATATAGAAAGGAGGAGTTAAGAAGGGTGGTGAGTGGGTTGAAGGATGGAAAGGCGATGGGAGGGGACGGAATACCAAATGAGGTGTAGAAATATGGGGGGGGGGGTGGAGGAGCTGGGATGGCTGGGGGAGGTGTGCAATAGGGTGTGGAAAGGGGAGGGGTGGTTAGAGGAGTGGAAGGTGGGAATAGTGGTGCCGGTGGTGAAAAAGGGAATGGGGAAAAGGGTAGAGGAATACAGAGGAGTAACGTTGACACAGACAGCATATAAGGTGTATGCGTCGGTGTTAGCGGAATGGCTGAGAAAGGAGGTGGAGGATAAGGGGTTACTGCCACCAAGTCAGGCGGGGTTTAGAAGGGGATTGAGGTGTATGGATTGTATATACGTATTAAACTACTTAATCAACAGGCAGGTGGAAAGGAAAGGGGGGAGGTTGGTAGTGCTGTTCCTCGACATGAAGGTAGCCTTCAACTCAGTGGACCGGGAGGTGCTGGTGAGGGCAGTGAGGGAGAGAGGAGTGTGGGAGGGTTTGGTGGGGAGGTGTGAGGAGGTGCTGAAGGAGACGGTAAGTAGGGTAACGGTGGGAGAAGAGGAAGGGAAGGATTTCTGGACGGCAAGGGGGGTCAGGCAGGGGTGTCCGTTGAGCCCCAGCCTGTTCACGCTGTTGCTGGCGGATTTGGACGAGGAGTTGGAGAAAGGGGGGTGGGGATGGGTGAAGGTGGGGGGAAAGAAAGTATATACGTTGACTTACGCGGACGATATTGCGGTGCTGGCGGAAGACGTGGAGGGGATGAGAGGGATGATGGGGAAGTTAGAAATATACCTGGATAAGAAGGGGCTACATGTGAATGTGGGGAAAACGAAGGTGATGAGGTGCAGACACGAGGGGGGGGGGGTGGAAGAAGGTGACATGGAGGTGGAAGGGAAAGGTGGTGGAGGAGGTAAAGGAATTCAAGTATCTGGGGTATACGCTGATGAGGAACGGAGGGCAGGAGGCGCATGTGGGGGAAAGGGTGAAGAAAGGGGCAGCAGTGATGGGTCAGGTATGGGGGATAGGGAAGAGGCGGTTTGGGAGGGATTGGAGGAAAAGGGTATGGTTGTTTGAGAAGTTGGTATGGGCTACTGTAAGCTATGGAGTGGAGGTGTGGGGGTGGAAGTGTAGGGACCGAATTGAGGGGATGCAGGAAAGGTTTTTGAGGTGGGTGTTGGGGGTGGAAAGGTGTACATCAGGATACATGGTGAGGGAGGAGATGCAGAGGGAGATGGTGAGAGGAAAGGCGGTGATGAGGGCGTGGGGGTATGAAAGGAAGCTGGAAGAGGGGGGAGGGGGGAGCTGGCAAGGAGGTGCTGGGAGGAGATTAAGGGAAGGGCCAAGAGGGGGAAAGTACTGGAGAAGTGGGAAAAGGAAAGGAAGGAGTACTATGAGGAAAGGGGATGGACAATAGAGGGGATAGAAAGAATGAGGGAAAGGGGGGAGCTGAGGGGGGAAGAACTGGTGGGTAGGGAAAAAAGAATGCAGGAGGAGGAGAGATGGAAAAGGATTAGAGAGTCAGAGTATAATAAATGGTATAGGGTGGTGAAAGGGGAAGGGATATCAGGATACCTGAGGAAGGGGTGGGGGGAAAGCAGGTGGCAAAGGGTGGCGAAATTTATATTGGGGAATGGGATGAGGGGGGGGGGAAGTATTGGGAGGAGGAAGAAAAGAGGAAGCGTAGGGTGTGCGGATAGGGAGAGGAAACGTGGGAACATATGTGGGAGGAATGTATGGGTTGGAAGGAAGGAGGGTGGCAGGAGAGGATAGGGGAGGGTAGGGGAGGTACTGGGAGATGAGGGAGGGGGGAGAAGTGGATGAGGAGAGGGGAGGAGATGGAGGAATGAGAGTGAGTGGTGGCGTACGGAAGCGGCGTGTAGGCGGTAGTTTTTTAAGGACTAGATTAAGGGGAGGTTCCGGTCTAAAAATCGATTTTTTTTTTATTTCATTTTTCGAATGTTCAACCTTTTAGGAATACGTGTTTAAAAGGATTTGTTGAAATTCGTAAAATTCCCGAAGTTATAGGCATTTGAGTAGCGGGAAATGCATAGGTCACAACCGGCCACTCGGCGCTCGCGTAAAACTTTAAACGTGTTTTTCTCGAAACAGTATTCTCAAAACGGTGGGCGCTGTATCTCCAAAAATTATTATCCGATTCGACTGAAATTTTTTTTTTATTTTGAAGAATATACTTCTGGCTAGGGGGGAACTAGAAAAATTAAAAAAAATTGAAAATTTAAGTAGTATGTCTAGGACAGTTCTAACCCAGGTCCTCTGAGGGGATTCCAGGATCGCAGAGCTCGGCCAAGGCTGCCGCCCTCAAGGCGAGGCTGGCGGAGCAGCTGGGGGGCACCGGCATCAAGGTGCAGTGCCCCCAAAAACTGGCCGAGTTCCGGGTGTGCGGGCTCACCGAGCTCGCGACCGTGGAGACGGTTCGGGGGGCAATCGCGGCCCAGGGGGCCTGTCCGGCGGAGGACGTCACGGTCGGCGCTAAGCGACCGGACACCGCCGGACTCTTCTCCCTCTGGGTCCGCGCGCCCGTGGCAGCTGCTGCCAAACTGTTAAGGGCGTCCACCGTCGTGGTGGACTCCCTGATGGCCCGCGTGGTACCGCTAGCGCAGCGGAAGCTACAGTGCTTCCGCTGCCTAGAGTTCGGCCACGTCAGGGCCAAGTGCAGCAGCCCCACGGACAGGAGCGGCGCGTGCTACCGGTGCGGTAAAGACGGACACGCGGCCCGCTTCTGCGAGGCCCCCCCCGTCTGCCCGCTCTGCGCGGCGGCGGACCTGCCCAGCGGGCATAGAATGGGGGGACCGGCTTGCCGGCCCCCTCCCGTGATCCGCGCTGCGGCCCGGGGCCGCAGGGGCGCGAAGCCCACCCCGGCATCTTCGTCCGCCGCGGGTGTCCCGCCCGCGATCCCCGCGCCCTCCGCGTCGCCGCCCCCGGCGTCCCCGTCGGAGGCTATGGAGACCGCGCCCCTGGCCTCGGCATCCGTGGCCGGTGCGGGCGCCGGGAAGAGGAGGGACCGCGAGGAGTCGGACACCCCGACCAGCGGCCTCTCTTCCCCGGCTCGCGGGGGGTCCCCCGTGATGGGCGGGGGACGGAAGAAGAAGGGAAAGGGGGGGAGCAGCCCAGGGCTCCCCCCGGCGTGTCCGCCGCCGGTCGGGAGGGAGGCCTTTTTAAAGGCCACGGTGGTCCCTCCGACGGCGAGCGCGACAACGAGGGAGGAGGACGCGGCCGAGGCGCTGGGGTTGGCGCGCTCGGTCGCGGCCTCGTACGGAGGTGCCCACTTCCCGGACGACGAGGAGAAGCGTCCGGCGCCCCCGATTGCCAACGGGGGCGCGGTCCAGCCAGAGGAGGTGTCGGGGGGGGCCGACCTTGAGACTTGCTAATGTCTCGAGGCCCCCCGATACTCCTCATGAACGCGTGCCACTCCATGCGAGCGCACGACCTGCTTGAGCAGGCTCGCATGGAGATGGGCGTTGGGCTGGCCGTCATCGCCGAGCCGTATCCGCTGGCGGACCGATGTTTTCGGTCCACCAACCCGGATCGGCAGGTGGCGATGACGTGGGAAGTGGGAAGAGGAGCCCCGTCGTGCGTGGTCGCCCAGCACGGACGGGGCTGGATGGGCGCGAGATGGGGAGGCTTCCTCGTGGTCGGCTGCTACCTGGCACCGAGCCTGAACGTCCCGGAGTTCGAGGACCGGCTGAGCGAGGTGGGGGCGTTTCTAGCCCCCCAATTAGCTCGGCCGGTGGTCCTTCTGGGGGACTTCAATGCCCACGCTCGCGAGTGGGGCTCCCCCCGAACGGACTGCCGGGGCGAGGTGCTCCTCGAGTGGGCGGAGGCGATGGGGTTCGTCCTTAAGAACCCCTACGCGGTCACGACGTTTCGCGGGTCGCGGGGCGAGTCGGTTATCGACCTCGTCTGGGTTAACCCCGCGGCCGCGGCGTTGACGTCGGACTGCTGGGTGGCGGAGGAGTCAGAGACTGGCTCGGACCACATGTACGTCATGCTGGCCACCTCCGCCGCCACGCTTCCTCCCGCTCGTGCCGGTAGACAGCCGCCGCGCTGGGCGCTCAAAAAGCTAGATGCTAGCGCGGCCCAGATGGCGTCCTCCGTCGTCGCCTGGCCTTCCCTGCCGGGCGACGTCCTCGACGACCCCTCCAACGGCGCCCTATGGCTCCGGCGGGCGTTGCAGCGTGTCTGCGACGCCACGATGCCGCGAGTCGGGCCGCCGGGCGGGGGTCGGAGGTCGGTGTACTGGTGGTGCGAGGAGATCGCCGATCTCCGCACGACGAGCGTCCGCGCTCAGCGCCAGTACACCAATGCCCGCCGTCAAGACCGACGGCGGGTGACGGAGGACCAGCTGCAGGAGCTGCGCTCCGTGTTTTCCGCGGCGCGCAGAGAGCTTCGTGCAGCCATAGCCCGGGCCAAGACCCGTTCGCACGAGGAGTTCCTTGAGACCCTGAATCGGGACCCTTGGGGGCGCCCGTACAAGGCCGTGTCCGTGAAACTCGGTCCTTGGGCGCCCCCTGTCACGGAGGGTCTCGAGCCCCGGTTTCTCCTGGAGGTTTTGTCGGCGCTGTTTCCCCCTCCCCCGGTTCCGGGGGAGGGTGGCGTCGACGCTTCGGGGGATCCGGAGCTCGCGTGGGGCACCGCCATAGCGGATGCCCCCAGGGTCTCGGACGAGGAACTCGAGTCCGCGGTGCGTCGAATGCGTTCGAAGAACGCTGCACCCGGACCGGACGGTGTGCCCGGGCGTGTCTGGGCCTGCGCGATGAGCGCCCTAGGGAGCGGCCTCAAGCGCGTCTTCGACGCGGCCTTGAGGACCGGGAGGTTTCCCCGCGCGTGGAAAGAGGCGAGGCTGGTGCTGCTGCGAAAGCCTGGTAAGCCCGCAGAGTCACCCTCGGCCTATCGGCCGATCTGTCTCCTCGACGAGGCGGGCAAGCTCCTGGAAAGGATCATAGCTGCCCGCCTCATGGACCATCTCGGAGCTGCGGAGTTCCCGGATCTGTCCGACCGCCAGTTCGGTTTTAGGCGGCAGCGATCGACCGTAGATGCCATCCTACTGGTTCGGTCGCTGTCGCGCCGGGCGGTCGAGGGGGGCGGTGTCAGCGTGGCGGTGTCTCTAGACATCGCCAACGCGTTCAACACCGTCTCCTGGGCGGCGATCGAGCGGGCGCTGGTGTACCATCGCGTCCCGCTCTACCTTCGCCGCCTGATCTGGGACTACCTCCGTGGCCGAGTGGTCTCCTACGTCGGGCGAGACGGGGACGGGGTGGCTCGCGTGCACCGCGGTGTGCCACAGGGGTCCGTTTTAGGGCCCCTGCTATGGAACCTGGCGTACGACGCGGTGCTGCGGGTGGAGTTGCCATCGCCTGACGTGTCGTTCGTGTGCTACGCCGACGACACGCTGGTGGTGGCCTCCGGGCCGAGGTGGCTGGCAGCACTAGACCTCGCGGAGAGAGCACTGCGGCTCGTCATCCCCGCGATAGAGGCGCTCGGTCTGCGAGTCGCCTCCGATAAAACGGAGGCGGTATGGCTCGCGGACAGGGTGGGAACTGGCATTCCCGTCGGAGCGTCTCTAAGAGTCGGGGAGGCCTGCATCAGGGTCGGCCGATCGATGAGGTATCTCGGTCTGACCCTAGACACCTACTGGCGATTCGCGCGTCACTTTCGGGTCCTGGGCCCCAGGTTGGAGCGACAGGTGTTCGCCTTCGGGCGCATCATGCCCAACCTGGGAGGCCCGCACGAAACAGTTCGGCGACTATACGTGACGGTCGTCCGGTCCATGGCGCTCTACGGAGCGCCGGTCTGGGCCGGCGACCTGGGGGGCTGTCGCGTGGGGCGAGACCTTCTGGCAAAGGTTCATCGCCGCGCAGTCCTCCGTGCCGTGCGGGCTTACCGCACGGTGTCACACGCCGAGCTGTCGGCGCTGGGTGGGTCCCCACCATTCCATCTGCTCGCTGAGATGGAGGCGGAGGTGTACTTCGCCTCGCACGATCTCAGCGGAGCGAGGGACCCCCTGGCGCCGGTCGGACCCGACGCGCGGGACCAGGCCCGGCGACGCATGGGAGCCAGATGGATCGACTGGCTCTCCCTCCCGGAACATCGGGGGGGACGCGTCGTCGGGGCGCTGCTGCCCATTCTCGGGGAATGGGTGGGGCGTAGGTACGGCAGGCTTACCTTCCGCCTGACACAGATGCTCACCGGAGTCGGTTGCTTCGGTGACTTCTTGTGTCGCATCGGGCGGGAGGAGGCGCCGCAGTGCCACAGCTGCGGCCGGGGCGACGTGGACTCGGCGGATCACACTCTGGCGAGGTGCGCGGAGTGGCTCGATGACCGCCGAGTCCTGGAGCTGCAGCTGGGTCCCGATCTCTCGCTGGCGACGGTCGTGCGTCGCATGGCGGGAGATCGGGACTGTTGGGACGCCGTCGCCTCCTTCTCCGAGGCTATAATGCTCGAGAAGGAGGAGGCGGAGAGGGACCGCGAGAGGGCGGGCCGGGGAGGCCCGAGCCAAGCGGTCCGGAGGAGGCGGCGCGGGAGAGGGAGATGACCCGGGGCCGGGGGAGGTCGCGCGGCGACTTAGTTGCGTAAGTCGCCCCGCTCCCCCGGATATCAGGCCCCGGGTCGCGCCGTCCCGCCGCTCCCCGCTGTAGGGGATCGGGATGCGGCCGCGCCGCGCAACGGGCGCGGCCGTTACGCCCCCCGGTGCGCCGCCCCCTCTGTGTCGGAAGGGGACGCGCGCCGGGGGACGTCGGGAAGGAGTCGGGAAACGCGGCGGCCCCCGTTGTCGCGAAGGGCCGCCGCGGACGACGAAGCGACGGGGGTGACCGCCGCGGTCGGCGAGTCGTGGCATCGGACTCGCCAGGGCCGCGGCGGCGTCGCGAGGCACGGAGAACGGGGGGGGGGCTGTGTTAAAGCCCCCCCCCCCCCGCCAGGGGAGCGGCGGCCGCCGCTCCCGTCTGAGCGATCGAGCTTCCCCCGGGGTACGCAGTGTGCCCCGGCCCGGCCGCGCGCTACCAAGCATTGCGCGGCGACCGGTTGGGAGCTCGATCGCGGGGTCGCGGGGCGGGGGTGTCGGGGGACACCACCGCCCTAGCAGCAGCGACCCCGGAAGGGGCGACTCGGGCGCGTGATCCGTCGCGAGTCGCCGGTCCCGGAGAATATTGCTGGGGGAGGTTGTCATACTCCCCCAGGGACGACCCCGTTCAGGGGACCTAGCGCGGGGCTGCATTGAAGCGCAAGGGGGGAGGGTAGCGAACGTATCGCTTGTTTGATCTCGCGTCCAAATCCCTCCCCTCGGGCGCGCAGCTCCGCGCGCGAGGTAGATCACCTTGGTGGTTTTAGTGGGTTCGAGTCCCACATAACCCCCTGCCCGCCCCCGCGGGCGGGGGGTATCCGTGGGGATTTCCACCAAGTAAAACAAAAAAAAAAAAAAAAAAAAAAAAAAGGTCCTCTGAGGGGCTTCGGTGACTTCTTGTGTCGCATCGGGCGGGAGGAGGCGCCGCAGTGCCACAGCTGCGGCCGGGGCGACGTGGACTCGGCGGATCACACTCTGGCGAGGTGCGCGGAGTGGCTCGATGACCGCCGAGTCCTGGAGCTGCAGCTGGGTCCCGATCTCTCGCTGGCGACGGTCGTGCGTCGCATGGCGGGAGATCGGGACTGTTGGGACGCCGTCGCCTCCTTCTCCGAGGCTATAATGCTCGAGAAGGAGGAGGCGGAGAGGGACCGCGAGAGGGCGGGCCGGGGAGGCCCGAGCCAAGCGGTCCGGAGGAGGCGGCGCGGGAGAGGGAGATGACCCGGGGCCGGGGGAGGTCGCGCGGCGACTTAGTTGCGTAAGTCGCCCCGCTCCCCCGGATATCAGGCCCCGGGTCGCGCCGTCCCGCCGCTCCCCGCTGTAGGGGATCGGGATGCGGCCGCGCCGCGCAACGGGCGCGGCCGTTACGCCCCCCGGTGCGCCGCCCCCTCTGTGTCGGAAGGGGACGCGCGCCGGGGGACGTCGGGAAGGAGTCGGGAAACGCGGCGGCCCCCGTTGTCGCGAAGGGCCGCCGCGGACGACGAAGCGACGGGGGTGACCGCCGCGGTCGGCGAGTCGTGGCATCGGACTCGCCAGGGCCGCGGCGGCGTCGCGAGGCACGGAGAACGGGGGGGGGGGGCTGTGTTAAAGCCCCCCCCCCCCGCCAGGGGAGCGGCGGCCGCCGCTCCCGTCTGAGCGATCGAGCTTCCCCCGGGGTACGCAGTGTGCCCCGGCCCGGCCGCGCGCTACCAAGCATTGCGCGGCGACCGGTTGGGAGCTCGATCGCGGGGTCGCGGGGCGGGGGTGTCGGGGGACACCACCGCCCTAGCAGCAGCGACCCCGGAAGGGGCGACTCGGGCGCGTGATCCGTCGCGAGTCGCCGGTCCCGGAGAATATTGCTGGGGGAGGTTGTCATACTCCCCCAGGGACGACCCCGTTCAGGGGACCTAGCGCGGGGCTGCATTGAAGCGCAAGGGGGGAGGGTAGCGAACGTATCGCTTGTTTGATCTCGCGTCCAAATCCCTCCCCTCGGGCGCGCAGCTCCGCGCGCGAGGTAGATCACCTTGGTGGTTTTAGTGGGTTCGAGTCCCACATAACCCCCTGCCCGCCCCCGCGGGCGGGGGGTATCCGTGGGGATTTCCACCAAGTAAAACAAAAAAAAAAAAAAAAAAAAAAAAGGTCCTCTGAGGGGGGAGTGGATGGCTCTGGAAGGGCTCTCCATCGGCAGTCGGCTTGCCGGCATGTAGTCGATGGGGAACTCCGATGGGTTCCATGTTCTCTCAACTGGGTCGTCGACTCTGGTGGTACCCCCCGGGCCTTTGGCCGCGAGGGGAGGATCCAGCGTCAGCCCAGGGCGGAGAACTTGGACGAAGTTGGAGGCCCGACCGGGGTAAGACCATGTACCGCACCTCCACGTCGGTGCTCCCGGGGTCCCTACACGACACTGTCGGGTAGGGGCGCGGACGCGGGCATGGCAATCTTCGCCGCACGCCGGATCTCATCCGCGTGCTGGGCAGGACCGCAGTCTCGGAGCGTTATCCCTGACTGCGGTGTCTCCTCCAATTTATTGGGGAAGCTCGGAAGCGTATCGCTTCCGGGAGTATCGTAACCCGTGGCGGTGGAACGACGACCCCTCGTCGAGAGAGTCATCTCTCGCGAGGGTATGCGAAGCCACCACGGACCGATGATCTTGCCTTAGCCGGCCGGGTCGCGAGGTAAGGAAAAACCTCTATAATCAAACCCCCAACCCTGAGCCCCAACGGTGGTGCCGGGGCACGTGTTCCCTCTCGCGAGGGGCACGTGGGCGGAGCGGGTATGCTCCGCCTAACCGTGATCCGGCTGGGGAAATGTCGCCCCCCAGACGTAGCCCGCGCCCTTAGGGGCCCGGGTATAGACTTCGCAGCGGCAGGCCACCTCTACCGTTGCGCGACTCCCCTAAAGTGGTTTCTCGTGGGACACTTATGGAGTCGTTCAAACACGGTGTAGCATATACACCACCGGCTGGCGACCGGTCAACAACGCCCCCGACCGGCGACCGGGTAATGTCGCCGTCTAACGAGGACCGGTGTACGATCGCTTCGTGCGGGTCACCGGCCTCAAACGAGGACCAGTCTTCGATCGCGGTTTCGCGGGTTGCTGGCCTCGGGGAGGGAGGGGAGGGGACAGGTCATGCGAATGACCTGCCCACGGGAGAGGGGGCGTCCAACGTCCCTGCACCCGGGCGCGTCCAGTGCGCCGGAGACATCACCGGGGACGGTCGGGCTAGTGGCCCGAGCACCGTTGCACCGGGGTGCCCGTCGGGAGATTACTCTATCCCGACGCAGGACCTAGAAGGGGAATGGGAGGACATCCCCATCCCGAGCGAGGCTAAAGCCTCTGCCCCACGAGTCGGGAGCGCTCGGCGTACGGTGCCACGTCACACGAGAGGTGTGCCGTACGTAAGGAGCGTGGAGGCGAGGACGGCGGAGGAGGCTCCCCGGCTCCTCGGCCTGCGGGAGGAGGTCGCGGCGCTGATGGGTCGGCTAGACCCGGACGCCGATTCGATCACGGCCTCCCCACGATGCGCGTCGCCGACAGGGTCCGCCTGGTCGGCGACGCTGGCGCTGGGCGCCGAGGCTGCGCGGTGGCTCCCCCGCGTGGTCCTCGAGAGATACGACGGGCCCGTCCCTGGGCCAGTCGTTATCTCCTCCGAGGAGGAGAGGGAGGAGAACAGACCCGGGACGAGCGCGGGCGCTCGCGGGGCGGGGTCGGCGTCCATGGACGTCGACAGCGAACCCGTCCTGGGCCCAGCCCGGCGCGGGGGCAAGAGGAGGGTTGCTCCCCTGGTCGCGTCGGAGACCGAGGAGGAGGGATCGACGGGGGAGTGCCCCGTCGACGCCCCCCTGCCATCGTCCGATGGCCTAACCGACGGGGGTGGGAGGCCCGGCTTTGTGCCGGGCAAGCGCGGACGCAAGCCGGGGGTCTGGACAGACCCGCGGAGGCTCGGCCCGGGCATGAAGGCCCTGCCGACTCGCTCGGACCTAAGAAACTGGGCCGAGACGATGTCGGTGGGGGGCCTTGCCGGACAGGCGCAGCGCGAGCTTGACGCGGTCGCCGCAGTCGTGAGTGCCACTGGTCACATGAAGACCACCGACATGCGTGCGATCCGCGTCGCCATAAGGCGCGCTTCGGCGGTGGCCGCGGAGCTCACCGGCAGGGCGGAGAGGGGCGAGAACCCCGACAGGCCGGCCAGGGAGGTGGTCTTCCGCCAAGGACAGTGGGAGAAGAAGTCCCACAGCTTGGCGGCGCAGGTGCGGGCCCTGACGGAGCAGGCCCACACCTTGGGAGAGTTTCTCCACGTCAGGGAGCGGGAGCTCGAATTCCTGCGCGGAAAATACACCCGCCTGGTAACGCGGGCGAGGACTAAGGGCGTGGACGTGACGGAAGCGGAGACTATGCCCTTCCACCCGTCCGTCCCGCTGCCCACCCGCGCCGAGCTCCTCCCGACCTGCGTGCCCCCCTGGACGGACGACGGTGCCGGGCCGGAGGTTGCCCCGGGTCCCTCGTCGGCGGCGAGGCTCAGCCCTCTGCCGCGCGAGCCGACGGAGAGCGGCGCTCCCGCGGCAACGCGGGGGGAGAAGAAGAGGAGGAGGGATCGTTCCCCCCTGCCCCCGACCCCGACGCCGGGCCCGGCGTCCGGTGGCGGCGGAGCGAGCGCTCCTGCCGAGCAGCCGTGGGACGCGGTGCTGCGGCGGATGGAGGGCCTGGAGAGGCGCGTCGACGCGCGCCTCCTGGCCCTGGGCCGGGTAATGGTCGGTCCGACTTCCGGGCCGGCCGCTCAGCCGACGGCCCTGGCCCTCCAATGGGCCGAGATCGCCGGGGGCGCCTCTGCCGGGAGCGGGGTTTCCGCCCCGTCCCGTAAGGGGGGCAAGCCGAGCGGGGCTGCGCGGGTCGCGGGCGCTGGCGCGACTGCCAGCGGCCCTGCGGGCGCGCCCTCGGGCGAGCGAGGGGTTGTTCCCCCGCTTACGGCCCCCCGCCGCTCGACCTCGAAGGGGAAGAAGGCGACCGGTCCCTCGGGGCTCCCGGCTTCGGTGTTGCCCGATGTCCGGGCGAAGACGGGCGCTCCCGCGGCTGCGAAGCAGCAGCAAAAGGGGGCCGCCAAGAAGAAGGCCGGGAAGGCGAGGGCAGCTGCCCCCGCGACGCCCGTGGCGTCGAGCACCCCGGCCTCGGCCCCCGGCCCGAGCGGCGTTGCCGCGGAGGGCACATGGGCGCAGGTGGTGGGCCGCAAGGCGAAGAGGGCCGCGCGGAGGGCGGCCGGAGCGGCCGCTAGCGGTGCCGGTGCGGGGGCTCGGCCGAAGACGGCGGCCCCCCAACAGGCTCGCACACCCGGGTCTCCCCCGGTTGCGATCCCGCGCGCTCCCAGGACGGCGGCGGTGACGATCACCGCCCCCGTGGGAGGGGAGGAGAGTTTCTCCGCGCGGGTCGCGGGCGCGATGGCGGCGATCAACGTCGCCGACCTCGGCATCGCAGCGATGCGGCCGAGGCGCGCCGTGACCGGGGGGTTGATCCTGGAGATTCCAGGATCGCAGAGCTCGGCCAAGGCTGCCGCCCTCAAGGCGAGGCTGGCGGAGCAGCTGGGGGGCACCGGCATCAAGGTGCAGTGCCCCCAAAAACTGGCCGAGTTCCGGGTGTGCGGGCTCACCGAGCTCGCGACCGTGGAGACGGTTCGGGGGGCAATCGCGGCCCAGGGGGCCTGTCCGGCGGAGGACGTCACGGTCGGCGCTAAGCGACCGGACACCGCCGGACTCTTCTCCCTCTGGGTCCGCGCGCCCGTGGCAGCTGCTGCCAAACTGTTAAGGGCGTCCACCGTCGTGGTGGACTCCCTGATGGCCCGCGTGGTACCGCTGGCGCAGCGGAAGCTACAGTGTTTCCGCTGCCTAGAGTTCGGCCACGTCAGGGCCAAGTGCAGCAGCCCCACGGACAGGAGCGGCGCGTGCTACCGGTGCGGTAAAGACGGACACGCGGCCCGCTTCTGCGAGGCCCCCCCCGTCTGCCCGCTCTGCGCGGCGGCGGACCTGCCCAGCGGGCATAGAATGGGGGGACCGGCTTGCCGGCCCCCTCCCGTGATCCGCGCTGCGGCCCGGGGCCGCAGGGGCGCGAAGCCCACCCCGGCATCTTCGTCCGCCGCGGGTGTCCCGCCCGCGATCCCCGCGCCCTCCGCGTCGCCGCCCCCGGCGTCCCCGTCGGAGGCTATGGAGACCGCGCCCCTGGCCTCGGCATCCGTGGCCGGTGCGGGCGCCGGGAAGAGGAAGGACCGCGAGGAGTCGGACACCCCGACCAGCGGCCTCTCTTCCCCGGCTCGCGGGGGGTCCCCCGTGATGGGCGGGGGACGGAAGAAGAAGGGAAAGGGGGGGAGCAGCCCAGGTCTCCCCCCGGCGTGTCCGCCGCCGGTCGGGAGGGAGGCCTTTTTAAAGGCCACGGTGGTCCCTCCGACGGCGAGCGCGACAACGAGGGAGGAGGACGCGGCCGAGGCGCTGGGGTTGGCGCGCTCGGTCGCGGCCTCGTACGGAGGTGCCCACTTCCCGGACGACGAGGAGAAGCGTCCGGCGCCCCCGATTGCCAACGGGGGCGCGGTCCAGCCAGAGGAGGTGTCGGGGGGGGCCGACCTTGAGACTTGCTAATGTCTCGAGGCCCCCCGATACTCCTCATGAACGCGTGCCACTCCATGCGAGCGCACGACCTGCTTGAGCAGGCTCGCATGGAGATGGGCGTTGGGCTGGCCGTCATCGCCGAGCCGTATCCGCTGGCGGACCGATGTTTTCGGTCCACCAACCCGGATCGGCAGGTGGCGATGACGTGGGAAGTGGGAAGAGGAGCCCCGTCGTGCGTGGTCGCCCAGCACGGACGGGGCTGGATGGGCGCGAGATGGGGAGGCTTCCTCGTGGTCGGCTGCTACCTGGCACCGAGCCTGAACGTCCCGGAGTTCGAGGACCGGCTGAGCGAGGTGGGGGCGTTTCTAGCCCCCCAATTAGCTCGGCCGGTGGTCCTTCTGGGGGACTTCAATGCCCACGCTCGCGAGTGGGGCTCCCCCCGAACGGACTGCCGGGGCGAGGTGCTCCTCGAGTGGGCGGAGGCGATGGGGTTCGTCCTTAAGAACCCCTACGCGGTCACGACGTTTCGCGGGTCGCGGGGCGAGTCGGTTATCGACCTCGTCTGGGTTAACCCCGCGGCCGCGGCGTTGACGTCGGACTGCTGGGTGGCGGAGGAGTCAGAGACTGGCTCGGACCACATGTACGTCATGCTGGCCACCTCCGCCGCCACGCTTCCTCCCGCTCGTTCCGGTAGACAGCCGCCGCGCTGGGCGCTCAAAAAGCTAGATGCTAGCGCGGCCCAGATGGCGTCCTCCGTCGTCGCCTGGCCTTCCCTGCCGGGCGACGTCCTCGACGACCCCTCCAACGGCGCCCTATGGCTCCGGCGGGCGTTGCAGCGTGTCTGCGACGCCACGATGCCGCGAGTCGGGCCGCCGGGCGGGGGTCGGAGGTCGGTGTACTGGTGGTGCGAGGAGATCGCCGATCTCCGCACGACGAGCGTCCGCGCTCAGCGCCAGTACACCAATGCCCGCCGTCAAGACCGACGGCGGGTGACGGAGGACCAGCTGCAGGAGCTGCGCTCCGTGTTTTCCGCGGCGCGCAGAGAGCTTCGTGCAGCCATAGCCCGGGCCAAGACCCGTTCGCACGAGGAGTTCCTTGAGACCCTGAATCGGGACCCTTGGGGGCGCCCGTACAAGGCCGTGTCCGTGAAACTCGGTCCTTGGGCGCCCCCTGTCACGGAGGGTCTCGAGCCCCGGTTTCTCCTGGAGGTTTTGTCGGCGCTGTTTCCCCCTCCCCCGGTTCCGGGGGAGGGTGGCGTCGACGCTTCGGGGGATCCGGAGCTCGCGTGGGGCACCGCCATAGCGGATGCCCCCAGGGTCTCGGACGAGGAACTCGAGTCCGCGGTGCGTCGAATGCGTTCGAAGAACGCTGCACCCGGACCGGACGGTGTGCCCGGGCGTGTCTGGGACTGCGCGATGAGCGCCCTAGGGAGCGGCCTCAAGCGCGTCTTCGACGCGGCCTTGAGGACCGGGAGGTTTCCCCGCGCGTGGAAAGAGGCGAGGCTGGTGCTGCTGCGAAAGCCTGGTAAGCCCGCAGAGTCACCCTCGGCCTATCGGCCGATCTGTCTCCTCGACGAGGCGGGCAAGCTCCTGGAAAGGATCATAGCTGCCCGCCTCATGGACCATCTCGGAGCTGCGGAGTTCCCGGATCTGTCCGACCGCCAGTTCGGTTTTAGGCGGCAGCGATCGACCGTAGATGCCATCCTACTGGTTCGGTCGCTGTCGCGCCGGGCGGTCGAGGGGGGCGGTGTCAGCGTGGCGGTGTCTCTAGACATCGCCAACGCGTTCAACACCGTCTCCTGGGCGGCGATCGAGCGGGCGCTGGTGTACCATCGCGTCCCGCTCTACCTTCGCCGCCTGATCTGGGACTACCTCCGTGGCCGAGTGGTCTCCTACGTCGGGCGAGACGGGGACGGGGTGGCTCGCGTGCACCGCGGTGTGCCACAGGGGTCCGTTTTAGGGCCCCTGCTATGGAACCTGGCGTACGACGCGGTGCTGCGGGTGGAGTTGCCATCGCCTGACGTGTCGTTCGTGTGCTACGCCGACGACACGCTGGTGGTGGCCTCCGGGCCGAGGTGGCTGGCAGCACTAGACCTCGCGGAGAGAGCACTGCGGCTCGTCATCCCCGCGATAGAGGCGCTCGGTCTGCGAGTCGCCTCCGATAAAACGGAGGCGGTATGGCTCGCGGACAGGGTGGGAACTGGCATTCCCGTCGGAGCGTCTCTAAGAGTCGGGGAGGCCTGCATCAGGGTCGGCCGATCGATGAGGTATCTCGGTCTGACCCTAGACACCTACTGGCGATTCGCGCGTCACTTTCGGGTCCTGGGCCCCAGGTTGGAGCGACAGGTGTTCGCCTTCGGGCGCATCATGCCCAACCTGGGAGGCCCGCACGAAACAGTTCGGCGACTATACGTGACGGTCGTCCGGTCCATGGCGCTCTACGGAGCGCCGGTCTGGGCCGGCGACCTGGGGGGCTGTCGCGTGGGGCGAGACCTTCTGGCAAAGGTTCATCGCCGCGCAGTCCTCCGTGCCGTGCGGGCTTACCGCACGGTGTCACACGCCGAGCTGTCGGCGCTGGGTGGGTCCCCACCATTCCATCTGCTCGCTGAGATGGAGGCGGAGGTGTACTTCGCCTCGCACGATCTCAGCGGAGCGAGGGACCCCCTGGCGCCGGTCGGACCCGACGCGCGGGACCAGGCCCGGCGACGCATGGGAGCCAGATGGATCGACTGGCTCTCCCTCCCGGAACATCGGGGGGGACGCGTCGTCGGGGCGCTGCTGCCCATTCTCGGGGAATGGGTGGGGCGTAGGTACGGCAGGCTTACCTTCCGCCTGACACAGATGCTCACCGGAGTCGGTTGCTTCGGTGACTTCTTGTGTCGCATCGGGCGGGAGGAGGCGCCGCAGTGCCACAGCTGCGGCCGGGGCGACGTGGACTCGGCGGATCACACTCTGGCGAGGTGCGCGGAGTGGCTCGATGACCGCCGAGTCCTGGAGCTGCAGCTGGGTCCCGATCTCTCGCTGGCGACGGTCGTGCGTCGCATGGCGGGAGATCGGGACTGTTGGGACGCCGTCGCCTCCTTCTCCGAGGCTATAATGCTCGAGAAGGAGGAGGCGGAGAGGGACCGCGAGAGGGCGGGCCGGGGAGGCCCGAGCCAAGCGGTCCGGAGGAGGCGGCGCGGGAGAGGGAGATGACCCGGGGCCGGGGGAGGTCGCGCGGCGACTTAGTTGCGTAAGTCGCCCCGCTCCCCCGGATATCAGGCCCCGGGTCGCGCCGTCCCGCCGCTCCCCGCTGTAGGGGATCGGGATGGGGCCGCGCCGCGCAACGGGCGCGGCCGTTACGCCCCCCCCCTCTGTGTCGGAGGGGGACGCGCGCCGGGGGACGTCGGGAAGGAGTCGGGAAACGCGGCGGCCCCCGTTGTCGCGAAGGGCCGCCGCGGACGACGAAGCGACGGGGGTGACCGCCGCGGTCGGCGAGTCGTGGCATCGGACTCGCCAGGGCCGCGGCGGCGTCGCGAGGCACGGAGAACGGGGGGGGGGGCCGTCTTAAAGCCCCCCCCCCCCCCCGCCAGGGGAGCGGCGGCCGCCGCTCCCGTCTGAGCGATCGAGCTTCCCCCGGGGTACGCAGTGTGCCCCGGCCCGGCCGCGCGCTACCAAGCATTGCGCGGCGACCGGTTGGGAGCTCGCTCGCGGGGTCGCGGGGCGGGGGTGTCGGGGGACACCACCGCCCTAGCAGCAGCGACCCCGGAAGGGGCGACTCGGGCGCGTGATCCGTCGCGAGTCGCCGGTCCCGGAGAATATTGCTGGGGGAGGTTGTCATACTCCCCCAGGGACGACCCCGTTCAGGGGACCTAGCGCGGGGCTGCACCGAAGCGCAAGGGGGGAGGGTAGCGAACGTATCGCTCGATTGATCTCGCGTACAAATCCCTCCCCTCAGGCGCGCAGCTCCGCGCGCGAGGTAGATCACCTTGGTGGTTTTAGTGGGTTCGTGTCCCACATAACCCCCTGCCCGCCCCCGCGGGCGGGGGGTATCCGTGGGGATTTCCACCAAGTAAAACAAAAAAAAAAAAGGTCCTCTGAGGGGGCTGACCTTCCGCCTGACGCAGATGATCACCGGTGTGGGGTGTTTTGGTGATTATCTGTGTCGCATCGGGGGGGAGGTGACGTCGCGCTGCTGGTCGTGCGACAAGGGCGACGAGGACTCGGCGGACCATACCTTGGCACGGTGCCAGGGATGGTTGGACGACCGCCGGGTCCTGGAGGTGCGGATGGGCCCCGATCTCTCGCTGCCCACAGTCGTGCGTCGGATGGCGGGAGACGGGGCGTGTTGGGCCGCGATGTCCCTCTTCGCCTAGGTGGTGATGAGGGAGAAAGAAGAGGCCGAGAGGGACAGGGAGCTGGCGGGGCACCCGTCCCGCATGGCGGCTCCCCGGAGGCGGGCGCGGCGCAGATGACCCTGAGCCGGGGGTGATCGTGCTGCGACGCGATCACATCGCGTCGCTCCGCTCCCCCGTTGGCTCAGGGATCCGCCGCCGGCTCCCATAAGGCGGGAACGGGAAGGGAGGAGGAGGTGCCACCTCCCCCTCAGAGACCGGGAGGGTGTGGCCTGAGAAGGGGGGCGCGGTGTGCCGAGTAGGCCAAACTATATCACCGCGCCCCAAGAATAGCCGCCACATAATTGTGGTCGTGGCGGCGACTGAGGGGTGGATCAGGGGGGCCCATGTGTCAAGGGCCCCCCGCCAGTGGAGCGGCTGAGCCTGCCGCTCCGGGTTGCGCGATCGAGTTCGTGGGGCGAATGGGCGGCCGTGTCGGGCCGCTCCAATGGCAATGCCCGCCGCGCGCTTGAGACGTTAATTTCTTTCCCCAAGTTCGCGTGGCGATGGAGCGGCCCTACGCATACACGGCCGGCTAGAACCTTCGCCCCCGCCCGGCCGCGACCTCGCAACATCTTGGTCGCACCCGGGTAGTAACTCGATCGCGGGGTCGTGGGGTGGGGGTGCCGGGGGGCACCACCCGCCCTAGCAGCAGCGACCGGAGACGGCGCGGACGTGTGATCCGTCGCGCGCCGTCGGAGTTTCGGAAACTGGGGGGAGGATTCAACTCCCCCCAGGGAAGACCCCGAATCGGGGCTGGCGCGGAGCTATGCATATGCGCTAGAGGGGGGGGCAAGCGGACGTATCGCTCGTTTGCTCCCGCGTGAAGTCCCCCCCCCCCTCGGGCGCGCGGCTTCGCGCCTGAGGCAGATCACCTCGGTGGTTTTAGTGGGTTCGAGTCCCACATAACCCCTGACCCTCCCCCGGGGGTCGGGGGTATCCGTGGGGATTTCCACCGAGTTAACAAAAAAAAAGGGTGGGGGAGTTGGGGCGCGCGGGGGAGTGCGGCGTAGGGAAACATGGGCGCGGGGCCTGCGGGGAGAGGAAGACAGGTTGCGCGCGCACGAGCCGCGGAGTGGGGGAAGCCGCGATCGTGGAGGGGATCACTCCGGACCGAGCCGCCGCGGAGGCCTCTCCAGACCGGACCCACCGTCGGAAGGGGGAATGAACCCCAAAAAATCTCGTTCAAAACCCCACTCCAAAAAAATTTTTTCAGAGTGAGGGGACAACCCCCAAATATTTTTCCAAATCATTATGCGATGGAATTGTTTAATAATTGTTTCGGACAATGCCAGGAAAGACCAGCGTTTTCACGCCGCGTCTTCGGGGAGGGAAAGAGACAGAGCATTACTTTAAAGTTAAACTTTGGAGGAGGGAAAGAGACAACACTACACAGGGGTACAACCGCTTTCGTTCTAAAGTTAATAGTATTCTAAAGCGTTCCGATTTAGCATCGCAGCGTCTCGCGCGATCGCGTGTAATTTGAATCCTCTGGAGCGATCGTGCAGGATGACATCATTTAACGATGCGAAGAAGTCGTGAGCGAAATAAACGTTGAATCTTAAAATTAGGTGGCGAGGAGGAAGACGAGCGAATAAAATGGTGAAATAATATGTGCTTAAGATATATATATTGTTACAAAAAAAACGATAATAATTATAATAAAAATGAATATTAAATATAAAAATAGAATATAATAATAAAAATGAATATAAAATATAAAAAATAGAATATAATTATAAAAAATGAATATAAAATATATGATATAATAAAATAAAAACTATTCTAAAAAGGGGAAGGTGGCAATGGAGGTGAGGGGGGCGAGGGAGGCGATGTGGGTGATGGTGGCGATGTGGGTGAGGGTGGCGACAGCGACGACGGATGCGACGGTGTCGATGGCGTCGATGGAGGCCACCAGGGTGCCGTACCGACAGATGATGATGATGATGATGATATCACCATCAACGGTTGCGAGGGGAGCCCCGAGGGCGCCATCACCCAGCCTGGGTGCGATGACGACGGCAACGGCTGCAGCCTGCTTACATCTATCCATTCTGGCGATGGGGACCGCGACCGTCGCAGGGGCCCAATCTGTCTGTACGGTACCCAGGGTTGCCATAATCGCGCAGCCATCGTCGAACCAACCACCAGCTCCGACTGCCGCCGCATTCGCAGATCCTGGGGTGGTACCACCTGGGCTGCAATCTCTGCCATGACCTGCTCCAACATCGCCAATTGTTGCACCAACAGTTCATAATTCTGCAACACGTACACAAACGTCAATATAATAATGACATATTAAACATACTAAAATGTACAAAAGCATTTACATACAATTTGAGGCGATGGAGGCGGCGAAGACGGCGGTGAGGGTGAGGGTGAGGGTGACAACAGCCAGCCAGGTGGTGACGGGGGTGGCAAGTCCTAAAAGATAGAACCCCTTATTTAATCTCGCTCGATTTAAAAAGTTAAACGCGAGAAATGTTAACATAATTTAAAGTACATACCTCGGGGTTACGCTCCGGTACGATCCGCGTTATTCCCATTATTTGCACAAAAGAAGTTTCACAAAATGTTAACAAGTGTGTCAGCTGTCACAGTTTGACGACAAATGGTCTCGCTGCATCTCTAAGCTCATGCATTTAAACTCATAACATGAAATCGAGAAGTGCATAGCTTTGCAAAAGTAGGATGTCTTTGTTCTCCACCTTCATTTTCGATGACCATCCTCTCCTTATTCACACATGTCTTCTTTCCCTTCTTCTTTACACTCATCATTCAGCTCGAGTGAAATAAAACGCTGAATCTTAAAATTAGGTGGCGAGGAGGAAGACGGGTTAATAATATGGAGAAATAATATACGTTTAAAATATATATATTGTTACATGGAAAAATTACTAATATAAAATTAAAAGAATATGAAAACAATATAATAATATGTCATACAAGACATTAGACAATACAGATAGTCGTGTGAAAAAAAGTATTTTATTGATAACATATATATACTATTCCAGCGTCTGACATGCATCACGAACGATCAATCCCAATCCTAATGCTAAGAGTTCACAATCTATTAAAGAGTTCGGTTCGTAGCAGTCGCTTTCAGTAATGATTTTCTCATATTCCGCAGTCGTTGTATTAGCAGTACGTATAATGTTGACAGAGTTCGCGATCATTGTCATCTGTCCGGACGGTTTAGAGGACCGGCACATTCGCAGTGCAATTTAAATTATAAAAATGCGTTTTACATCCCCATAGTTTTCCATAATTTGTCCGGCTACGATTCACATTTCATTATCGAGGAAATAGCTACCGCTTTCGACGGTCACGTTGATGTATTACCCATAACTAAAGAAAAGTATATTTATATCACAAAAAATGTCGAAGATACGGCTGAATCAGACTCGCGAAATTATATTAAATTACGATTCATCGATTCGTACAAATTTCTCAATACCCGAAATTTGAAAAATTATCCACCGAAGATTTCAATTTATTGACGCGAAAAGGTGTCTTTCCGTACGAATACCTTGATTGCGCGAACAAGCTGCAGGATCCATGCTTACCACCGCGCGAGTCATTCTACAGTTCGTTAACGGGTAAGACTGTATCAGAAACCGATTATCGAACGGCTTTGAACGGGTATCGAACGGTTTTGAACGCGAATCGAACGAGTATTGAACGGGTATTGAACGGTTTTGAACGGCTTTGAACGCGAATCGGACAGGTATCGAACGGCTTTGAACGGGTATCGAACGGCTTTGAATGCGAATCGAACGGGTATTGAACGGCTTTGAACGCGAATCGAACGGGTATTAGACGAGTTTGAACGGGTATCGAACGGCTTTGAACGCGAATCGAACGGGTATTGAACGGGTATTGAACTGGTATCGAACGGTTTTGAACGGCTTTGAACGCGAATCGAACGGGTTTGAACGGATATCGAACGGGTATAGAACGGTTTCTACATAATAATTACAACTATCGTCTGAATCTAGCGTACATGCAAGAGGTTGGGGAGGGTGAAGAAAAAAAACATTTATGTATTAAAAATTGATTATATTTTATTTAAGCATTTCTCTCTGGCGTTTAGACCACCAGTTGAATATTTTAAATACATTTTGCAAGGCACAGTGCTTTGCGTGTCTGTCACATCGTAGAGTATCAACTACATTTAGCTTATTTAGAGATTTGATATCCTCGTATTCAATGTCCAGCGTCTCGATGATCACGTCCGCTCTGGTATTTTCATCGAGGAAATCCGCAAGCCAGTCGCGTTTCTGCAGCCCTTTAACGTATACTATATGGGATGTGTCATCTTCTTCGTCGATCGCATCAGCTACAGCTTTCGTAATTAGCTGTTTAGCCATACTGTACGGAACGTCTCCATCGTCCCACCGTAGTCCATGATATTTTGCCACCAGCCATCGAATGCTTGATTTGTCGGATTTCGTAAGAAGAAATTGTGGCATAGAACAGTAGTTAGGCTATGCCGATTCTGGACCAAGTGGTGGCGAGGGAGTGAGGCGGGGCGGGGGGAGGTACCGCGCTGTTCCGCGATATTGGCGAGGGGGTGAGGCGGGGAGGGGGGTACCGAGTTCGTAGGTGAGGGGGTGACGTCACAGGGGAGGGGAATTTCAAAATTTTCAAAATGGCGTCGCGCGCGCAGGTCGAGTTCGTGGGCGGGGGGGGGTGACGTCTCGGGGGAGGGGGAGCATTTTCAAATTTTCAAAATGGCGTCGCGCGCATTTCGTGTTGGCGCCACCTACTGGACGTATAAGGTACTTTGGGCCCGCGTCGGTATTTGGGCCCGTCTTGGTAAATTTTCCAGGTTTTCCATACATTTCGGGTTGGCGCAACCTACTGGACGTTTAAGGTACTTTGGGCCCGCGTCGGTATTTGGGCCCGTCTTGGTAAATTTTCCAGGTTTTTCATACATTTCGGGTTGGCGCCACCTATTGTACGTTTAAGGTACTTTGGGTCCACCATGGTAAATTTTCCAAGGTTTTCATACGTTTCGTGCTGACGTCACCTGTTGCATGTCTAAGGTATGTTTGGGCACGCGTCGCCGCCGCGCAATCTCCGTACGTGTGCGGGGATCGGTGCGCAGGCGCGACCGCGACCGATTCGTGGAAATTCAAATCGCGTTTTCGATGATGATTTCTGAGAAAGAGGGTGGACCATGATTTCTGAGAAAAGATAAGGAAATATTTGAATCGTGGGACCGATACAGCACACGTGCAATGATATAAACATAGAGCGATAATTATTATTATTATTATTATAAATCAATCATCGCGATAGCCCATGGAATAAACATTGCACCGCGACATGCAGTGTGTTTATGTTTGAATCGTGGGACCGATACAGCGCACGTGCAATGATGTAAACATAGAGCGATAATTATTATTATAAATCAATCATCGCGATAACCCATGGAATAAACATTGCACCGTGCTATGCCGTGTGTTTATATCTGAACAGGATCGAACGCGTTTTTGGCGCCTACGAGAACGCGCTTCGTGCCGTGTGTTTATGTTTGAATCGTGGGACCGATGCAGCGCACGTGCAATGATGTAAACATAGAGCGATAATTATTGTAAATCAATCATCGCGATAGCCCATGGAGTAAACACAACATTGCATTCTATGATGATTTCTGAGAAAGAGGGTGGTACATGATTTCTGAGAAGTCATACAGCGCACCGCGACATGCAGTGTGTTTACATCTGAACAGGATCGAACACGTTTCGGGCGCCTACGTGCACACTCTTCGTGCCGTGTGTTTATGTTTCAATCGTGGGACCGATACAGCGCACGTGCAATGATGTATACATATAGCGATAATTATTCGGGGAAGAGTTCCGAGTATTTTAATGATCGAGGAGGAGACTGTAAGTCAATCGTATTTGATTTGAATTTACCGCGTATTCTCTAATGTGATATACTTTCACACATTGATGTGTACGTGTGCGTGAATCAGTATAAAGTGACGTGCATTAGTCTTTTAGGCATCAGTTCACCTCGTACGCTTAAGTGCTAACAAGTATCGCAGGAGTCATTTTTTTCGTCGATGAGAATCATACGTATTGCATATCAAAATGTACAAACGAAGCTTAAACGATTCATCCTGCACATCCGACAACGCTGGTGGGGTTCCAAATAAACGCCAACGGCAACAATATCATCAACAGTCCAATATGAGGTATGTATACATTAATATACACTTTACACATACTTCATTCACTTACTTCTTTCACTGTAAACGTCAACGAACAATACATTAATTTCGTGTACATGTTTCTTACAGTTCAGGATCCACAATGCCAAAAACGTTGAAAACACCAAAACCATCGATCGTACGGATCCTGGGGCGTGATTATCCACTAACCTCAACAGCTTATAAACGGCTAACTATTGGAATACGCATTGGTATGGATTCGTGCCACGTTGAGATCGCCATAGCCGACAACAAGGGTAGCGAGGTATACTTTTCAATGTCTACGTGGAAGCTCCTACTGCAAAACGAGGCGGACATACTCCAACGATTACGCAGCAACGCAACATCGTCCCAAACCCCCATCGTAATTGATCATTTGCGACTCGAATTCACGCGTATGCATGATGATCAACTTATTAAAATCACCGATAATCGCGTTACCTTATACATGACGGAAGTTACGATGCGTAAACTGTTCGCGTATGAACATTGCATCAATCATATGTTCACCTGGTTGACTGAAAATATGTACTCTGTAAGCAGTAAATATGCTGCCTTCGTGGAAGTTCTACGTACCGCATCCGTACCAACGAATTATGTGAAATTAATTTCCGAAAGCGAGACTTTTGAGCAGCATTCTTTGATTGATTGTGAATTGTTAGCGTTAGGATTACAATCCATGCTGCGTGATGTAAACCAGGTACCACTATAGTACATGTATATATATGTTTTAATAATAAATAGACAACAATTTTTCAATAAATGTATATATTTTTCAAAAGCAGTGTGTGTGTTTATTCATATATATCCATCCATGCGTACTTAAATTATAAAATCTGTATTTGTGGGAAATAACGTTCGTATGGGAGGGATATTCTTGCTCGCGGGTAAAGGAAGCATCCGTCGCTGTCATTGCACGCATCACCGCCGTCGTTGTGTTCATCGCTATAGAAAACAAAAAAAAATAATTCTTACATATTCGTTTCTCTGCATATGACGCGTAAAGTAGATGCAATGCGAGTGTAGGACTTACATTAGGTAACGCTGCGTATATAATTCCATATTTTCCCGACATTCTCCAGCGCGCACACACCGCAATTCTTGTGAAATGCACATCGAAGAGTATTCGATGAAGACATAGACCTCAGGTTAGAAACGTCAGGGTCCACGATGTCCGACATGATCCCGCAATAATCATTGTCAACGTCGTAGCCGCCGTCGTCTTCGACAGTTCGAGTGTTGTTGTTGTTGTTGTTGTTGTTGTTGATCTTTCGTCCCGTCAGTTCGTACAAATTACATACATCCTCAACGATTATGTCAGGTAGTAGTTGCAGCATCCACGTTTTATTTTCCGTACCCTTTACGATTACGAAGTCAATGTTCGCGAGTACGCTGGCGAGGAGCCCCGGAAGTTTGGAGTATGGAACATAGCCGTCAGACCAGCGAAGCCCGTGATGATGCTTCGCGAGCCAGGATGCTTGATGGTGATCCCGCGAATTCAGATGTTCCCAGAAGTATGGCGGTTCGAAGATCCAACGACTGATCGTCGGTGTTTTATCGTTGTTGATGTTTGCACGAATCGCGATCTCTTTGACGACGAACTCGCGTTCGATATTGAAACCTTGTAGATCGACAATGGCGAACATTATTATACGTTTTAGGTAGCACCGCGGACGACGATGTCGGAACTGCAACTGAGGTCTTCGATTTCGACGATTTAAAACAGTAGCAGTATTCGTAGTAGTAGTATTAGTAGTAGTAGTAGTTGTAGTAGTAGTAATCGAACTCGTACGCACGCTATATTAGTTTGCGTACCATGTTGGTTAAAGGGCCGTATTCGACTATACGATCGTGTATGAACAAACAGACGGCTGGAGTATTAGCGGGAATATTTTCTTTGCATTCGAAATCTATTCGCACGTCCACCGTAGCGCTCTTCAACGATTCGTTTTGCCTAGAACAATCTATGACCACGATAGGCGCGTATTTAAGGAATTCGCTCGCGCTCAGCAACGGTTCTCCGTGACCGTAGTACGATCGGATGAAATTCGCGTACATATTGTACATGATCGCAAATATACTTGGGAAAATCTATTTGCATGTCATCGTACGGATACGTCTCGGAATTTAGGTAGAGTCGAAAGTTTGTAAGATTATTCGGGTCGAATATCCACGCGGGTTTATTTGGACGATTCTTTTGATCCGTTTGCATGCCGAATAACACGTATCGTGGTTTCTCAATTTGCGACGTAGTTTTCACGGTCCACGTATGTTTCGTTGTCGCTTGCAGTAATGGATACTCGTGCACGCTCCAAGATCGGAAACTCATCGCGATCGGTCGTCCGCTTTCCAATATACGAAGCATCGATAGTTTATTCACTTCCTCCAAAACGACGTGGGGCATACGCCACTGCACCTTGCGTATCTCAAGTTTCGGGATTGCAGTGGCGGAGGTGCAGTGCATCGCGTTCGAATCATCTCGCGCTCGTATAAGAATTAGCTCGTGTCGCGCGTTCATCACGATGCGTTTGTAATCCTCGCAGAATCCTAATAACACGTTCAGGGGTACGCAGAAATTGAAAGCGCCCGAATGAAAAGTATCCTTATCGTAATCGATATCATAATTCCAACCGGCATTCGCAAGCGCTTTGCTTCTCTCGGCTGACAACGAAACGAAATTTTTCAACGTGGTAGCGATTCCTGGATTTCGACAACGATCGATCTCGACACCGTTCAATTCGTATCGAATCTCATCGAACATGAACGCGACACAATTATTGTCGAGAACAGCGGTCGCGGACGTTGGCGGACCTTTCGCGTCTTGCGCTGTCAACGTGCCACGACCTTCGATGTAGAGAAAACTTTTGCACGGAAGCGTGTACAGATCTTGCTGCTGTATGGGGATTCTTATCTCGTCGCTATTGTCGAACGTTGTGTTGGCGTACGGATTATACGTGTGTAACTCGATCTTCGCGATACGATTGTCGAAGGTTGGCGTATTCTCCACGTCCAAAATAATCGACATCGTGATTACGCGTCTAATATGCGACGATGAAGCCTAACGATCGTAGGTAACGTACGTTTCGACGAGTCAACGGCTTTCTTATGCTTCTTACCGGTCCTCTTCTTATCGCTCCTCCGGTCTTTATTCTTCTTACACTTTCGTCTGTAGATAAAGGGTTGCGTAGATGACGCGATGCAGAGACGGTAGGAGTATCAGCGACGATTGATGATTCATACGTATGATCTAACACTAACATACTACACACGCGCACATACACGTACGGTCACGCTACCTATCGCGCGGACGTCGTTGAACGTGTAAACGAATCGTTATTTCTTCTCCACGGAAATCTATAGGGCGATCGTGTTGATCAACGATGCACAACGTTAGATCGTGTATTGCTCGTGCGACGATCGGCAGGTAAATGACATGTCGCGGAGTTTCCGATATCTTATATCCTGGAGGTACGCGAGGCGAAAATTCATGAATCGTGTGCACCTGTTTATCGTTACTGTACGCGCCGGTAGTGACGTTGCATGTTACTCTGATCACGTTAACGTTTATAATATTTACGGGTCCGTCGGATTCGTGTCAGATTCTCGGTAATAAGACGCGATTCGGGGAAAATCCTAGCAACGAACCCACATTGTTCGGTTTCGTAAAGTCCACAAAGAACGAACAGTACAGTTCACTTTTCATGGTGTTGTTGTTAGCTCGTAGCATTAGAGGGTACTTGCCGTCATCGTCATTCTCGTTGTTACCGCGTCTTCGAGGATATCGATCGAGTATTCGTTGCTTCAGATACTCGGCGATAGCGTCTAATTCGTAGGAGCCGTGGGGGATCGTAATACATTCACTAGCGATGTCGACGATGGAGTTGTTTTCGGTGTCATAGTTCACGACGAAATAGAATTTATCGTTGCTCGAATCGATGTTCGGTATCGTGTGAAACGTCTCCAAGTCAGCGAGTCCTAATTCGTATTGACCATCACTCAAATCTATCGGTGGAAAATAGTTTACCGTGAGCGCGCTGCTGCGACCCGTTAACGTGAGCGTGAACGACATATCATAGATTACACTCGCGAGACGGAGAGAGGGGTAATGACGCGCGCTTACGAATACTCGGCAATTTATAGATAGTATGAGTCTTTATTACAGAAGGTGTGAATCACCATTACGCATGGATACATTGTAACATAATCTTAGTACACACACACACACACACACACCGATAGTAATATTAGTATATAGGCCATAATTCCATAGACTTTTGCTGTAAAAATTGCATGCACAAGCGACCGCAATTCATCTCATCGAAACGTTGAAAACGATTGTGATTATACGTGATCGTTGTACCGCGTCCGAAATAGTAGATCAATTCCGCGGGAGGTCGCAGATTCCCAAAACTATCAAAGTACTGTACTCGCGGTCCGCGTTTGGCGTACGCGACCCAGTTAGTGATGGCGATACAGTATCGATATATCGGAATATCGATACTTTCCAACCGATACATAGATAATTTGTATCGATACTTAATGTAACGATATATTGCTGTATCGATACTTAACCCATGAATATTGATACGCCATCGGCATTCGGCACCATTTTGTTTCATAGCGAAGATTGGAACTTCAATCAAAATGTATAACTGAATAAATTATTTTTTTGTATATTAATATTTTCATTTTTGGATTCCATTTCTAATTTAAGTATCGATACCAATGATAATATGTCAGATGCGTCGATTAGAATGACTATTGGTATTGATTTCATGAGTACCCTAGAGGTTGAATTATTAAGGTTAAGGTTTTTATTTTCTTTTAGTTGTACATATACAGTCGGGGACAAAATTATGTGGACACTTTTAAAATCGTATTACTTGTTCAAAATTGGTCCGAACAACTTCAGTTTTTTTGAGAAGCTAGAAGGATTAGTTTGCTAAGTGACGTGTTTCGTAATTTTGAAAAAAGTTGCAATTGGTCGGATTAGCAAAAAAAATAGGAAAGATCATTTTTTCAACTTTTTTGTCTGTCCTCGGAATGAAAATTCAAAAAACGCGTTTGTAGATTTCAGTAAGTTATATACGTGCCTAAAATTTCATAAAAATCGGTTAACGCTGCTCTGAGCTATAAACGCTTAAATATCGCAGAATAAGGTCGAAAATTGGGAAATTCACAGAAATCAGCGACTTTCGACCTTATTCTGCGATCTTTTATCGTTTATAGCTCAAAGCAACGTTAACCGATTTTGATGAAATTTTAGGCACGTATATAACTTACTGAAATCTACAAACGGGTTTTTTGAATTTTCATTCCGAGGACAGACAAAAAAGTTGAAAAAATGATTTTTCCTATTTTTTTTGCTATTCCGACCAATTGCAACTTTTTTCAAAATTACGGAACACGTCACTTAGCAAACTAATCCTTCTAGCTTCTCAAAAAAACTCAAGTTGTTCAGACCAATTTTGAACAAGTAATACGATTTTAAAAGTGTCCACATAATTGTGTCCCCGACTGTATATATAGTAAAAGAAGGCACTTTAAGATGTCATCTTACTCAGCCCAACGAACGCCAATCCTCTAGGTTGAATTATATTAATTAATATTGTACATGGTGTATTAAAAAAAAAAAGGTTATGAAACGGGGGCAGGAATACATGGACCGATACGTATGTATCGATACTTGTGATATCGATATTTCATCTGCGATATATCAGTTGTATCGATACTTGGACTGTTAATACGTATCGATACGAAATATCGATACATGTGGGGCTGTATCGCCATCACTAGACCCAGTGCGTACCGGTACCTCGATTCTCATCCAGATTCGCGATACCGCATTCGTTGCTTCGTACGCGCGTGGGAAGCGTGTCGCGCATAAACACCCTTCGAAAGAACGGGATGCTGGTGCATTCACGTTCTAATTGCAGGTTCGTCATAGGTTGTTGCGTTGCCCGCTTCTGCGAGGCCCCCCCCGTCTGCCCGCTCTGCGCGGCGGCGGACCTGCCCAGCGGGCATCGAATGGGGGGACCGGCTTGCCGACCCCCTCCCGTGACCCGCGCTGCGGCCCGGGGCCGCAGGGGCGCGAAGCCCACCCCGGCATCTTCGTCCGCCGCGGGTGTCCCGCCCGCGATCCCCGCGCCCTCCGCGTCTCCGCCCCCGGCGTCCCCGTCGGAGGCTATGGAGACAGCGCCGCTGGCCTCGGCACCCGTGGCCGGTGCGGGCGCGGGGAAGAGAAAGGAACGAGAAGAGTCGGACGCTCCGACCAGCGGCCTCTCTTCCCCGGCTCGCGGGGGGTCCCCCGTGGTAGGCGGGGGATGGAAGAAAAAGGGAAAGGGGGGGAGCAGCCCAGGGCTCCCCCCGGCGTGTCCGCCGCCGGTCGGGAGGGAGGCCTTTTTAAAGGCCACGGTGGTCCCTCCGACGGCGAGCGCGACAACGAGGGAGGAGGACGCGGCCGAGGCGCTGGGGTTGGCGCGCTCGGTCGCGGCCTCGTACGGAGGTGCCCACTTCCCGGACGACGAGGAGAAGCGTCCGGCGCCCCCGATTGCCAACGGGGGCGCGGTCCAGCCAGAGGAGGTGTCGGGGGGGGCCGACCTTGAGACTTGCTAATGTCTCGAGGCCCCCCGATACTCCTCATGAACGCGTGCCACTCCATGCGAGCGCACGACCTGCTTGAGCAGGCTCGCATTGAGATGGGCGTTGGGCTGGCCGTCATCGCCGAGCCGTATCCGCTGGCGGACCGATGTTCTCGGTCCACCAACCCGGATCGGCAGGTGGCGATGACGTGGGAAGTGGGAAGAGGAGCCCCGTCGTGCGTGGTCGCCCAGCACGGACGGGGCTGGATGGGCGCGAGATGGGGAGGCTTCATCGTGGTCGGCTGCTACCTGGCACCGAGCCTGAACGTCCCGGAGTTCGAGGACCGGCTGAGCGAGGTGGGGGCGTTTCTAGCCCCCCATTTAGCTCGGCCGGTGGTCCTTCTGGGGGACTTCAATGCCCACGCTCGCGAGTGGGGCTCCCCCAGAACGGACTGCCGGGGCGAGGTGCTCCTCGAGTGGGCGGAGGCGATGGGGTTCGTCCTTAAGAACCCCTACGCGGTCACGACGTTTCGCGGGTCGCGGGGCGAGTCGGTTATCGACCTCGTCTGGGTTAACCCCGCGGCCGCGGCGTTGACGTCGGACTGCTGGGTGGCGGAGGAGTCAGAGACTGGCTCGGACCACATGTACGTCATGCTGGCCACCTCCGCCGCCACGCTTCCTCCCGCTCGTTCCGGTAGACAGCCGCCGCGCTGGGCGCTCAAAAAGCTAGATGCTAGCGCGGCCCAGATGGCGTCCTCCGTCGTCGCCTGGCCTTCCCTGCCGGGCGACGTCCTCGACGACCCCTCCAACGGCGCCCTATGGCTCCGGCGGGCGTTGCAGCGTGTCTGCGACGCCACGATGCCGCGAGTCGGGCCGCCGGGCGGGGGACGGAGGTCGGTGTACTGGTGGTGCGAGGAGATCGCCGATCTCCGCGCGACGAGCGTCCGCGCTCAGCGCCAGTACACCAATGCCCGCCGTCAAGACCGACGGCGGGTGACGGAGGACCAGCTGCAGGAGCTGCGCTCCGTGTTTTCCGCGGCGCGCAGAGAGCTCCGTGCAGCCATAGCCCGGGCCAAGACCCGTTCGCACGAGGAGTTCCTCGAGACCCTGAATCGGGACCCTTGGGGGCGCCCGTACAAGGCCGTGTCCGTGAAACTCGGTCCTTGGGCGCCCCCTGTCACGGAGGGTCTCGAGCCCCGGTTTCTCCTGGAGGTTTTGTCGGCGCTGTTTCCCCCTCCCCCGGTTCCGGGGGAGGGTGGGTGGCGTCGACGCTTCGGGGGATCCGGAGCTCGCGTGGGGCACCGCCATAGCGGATGCCCCCAGGGTCTCGGACGAGGAACTCGAGTCCGCGGTGCGTCGAATGCGTTCGAAGAACGCTGCACCCGGACCGGACGGTGTGCCCGGGCGTGTCTGGGCCTGCGCGATGAGCGCCCTCGGGAGCGGCCTCAGGCGCGTCTTCGACGCGGCCTTGAGGACCGGGAGGTTTCCCCGCGCGTGGAAAGAGGCGAGGCTGTTGCTGCTGCGAAAGCCTGGTAAGCCCGCAGATTCACCCTCGGCCCATCGGCCGATCTGTCTCCTCGACGAGGCGGGCAAGCTCCTGGAAAGAATCATAGCTGCCCGCCTCATGGACCATCTCGGAGCTGCGGAGTTCCCGGATCTATCCGACCGCCAGTTCGGTTTTAGGCGGCAGCGATCGACCGTAGATGCCATCCTACTGGTTCGGTCGCTGTCGCGCCGGGCGGTCTAGGGGGGCGGTGTCAGCGTGGCGGTGTCTCTAGACATCGCCAACGCGTTCAACACCGTCTCCTGGGCGGCGATCGAGCGGGCGCTGGTATACCATCGCGTCCCGCTCTACCTTCGCCGCCTGATCTGGGACTACCTCCGTGGCCGAGTGGTCTCCTACGTCGGGCGAGATGGGGACGGGGTGGCTCGCGTGCACCGCGGCGTGCCACAGGGGTCCGTTTTAGGGCCCCTGCTATGGAACCTGGCGTACGACGCGGTGCTGCGGGTGGAGTTGCCATCGCCTGACGTGTCGTTCGTGTGCTACGCCGACGACACGCTGGTGGTGGCCTCCGGGCCGAGGTGGCTGGCAGCACTAGACCTCGCGGAGAGAGCACTGCGGCTCGTCATCCCCGCGATAGAGGCGCTCGGTCTGCGAGTCGCCTCCGATAAAACGGAGGCGGTATGGCTCGCGGACAGGGTGGGAACTGGCATTCCCGTCGGAGCGTCTCTAAGAGTCGGGGAGGCCTGCATCAGGGTCGGCCGATCGATGAGGTATCTCGGTCTGACCCTGGACACCTACTGGCGATTCGCGCGTCACTTTCGGGTCCTGGGCCCCAGGTTGGAGCGACAGGCGTTCGCCTTCGGGCGCATCATGCCCAACCTGGGAGGCCCGCACGAAACAGTTCGGCGACTATACGTGACGGTCGTCCGGTCCATGGCGCTCTACGGAGCGCCGGTCTGGGCCGGCGACCTGGGGGGCTGTCGCGTGGGGCGAGACCTTCTGGCAAAGGTTCATCGCCGCGCAGTCCTCCGTGCCGTGCGGGCTTACCGCACGGTGTCACACGCCGAGCTGTCGGCGCTGGGTGGGTCCCCACCATTCCATCTGCTCGCTGAGATGGAGGCGGAGGTGTACTTCGCCTCACACGATCTCAGCGGAGCGAGGGACCCCCTGGCGCCGGTCGGACCCGACGCGCGGGACCAGGCCCGGCGACGCATGGGAGCCAGATGGATCGACTGGCTCTCCCTCCCGGAACATCGGGGGGGACGCGTCGTCGGGGCGCTGCTGCCCATTCTCGGGGAATGGGTGGGGCGTAGGTACGGCAGGCTTACCTTCCGCCTGACACAGATGCTCACCGGAGTCGGTTGCTTCGGTGACTTCTTGTGTCGCATCGGGCGGGAGGAGGCGCCGCAGTGCCACAGCTGCGGCCGGGGCGACGTGGACTCGGCGGATCACACTCTGGCGAGGTGCGCGGAGTGGCTCGATGACCGCCGAGTCCTGGAGCTGCAGCTGGGTCCCGATCTCTCGCTGGCGACGGTCGTGCGTCGCATGGCGGGAGATCGGGACTGTTGGGACGCCGTCGCCTCCTTCTCCGAGGCTATAATGCTCGAGAAGGAGGAGGCGGAGAGGGACCGCGAGAGGGCGGGCCGGGGAGGCCCGAGCCAAGCGGTCCGGAGGAGGCGGCGCGGGAGAGGGAGATGACCCGGGGCCGGGGGAGGTCGCGCGGCGACTTAGTTGCGTAAGTCGCCCCGCTCCCCCGGATATCAGGCCCCGGGTCGCGCCGTCCCGTCGCTCCCCGCTGTAGGGGATCGGGATGGGGTCGCGCCGCGCAACGGGCGCGGCCGTTACGCCCCCCGGTGCGCCGCCCCCTCTGTGTCGGAGGGGGACGCGCGCCGGGGGACGTCGGGAAGGAGTCGGGAAACGCGGCGGCCCCCGTTGTCGCGAAGGGCCGCCGCGGACGACGAAGCGACGGGGGTGACCGCCGCGGTCGGCGAGTCGTGGCATCGGACTCGCCAGGGCCGCGGCGGCGTCGCGAGGCACGGAGAACGGGGGGGGGGGCCGTCTTAAAGCCCCCCCCCCCCCGCCAGGGGAGCGGCGGCCGCCGCTCCCGTCTGAGCGATCGAGCTTCCCCCGGGGTACGCAGTGTGCCCCGGCCCGGCCGCGCGCTACCAAGCATTGCGCGGCGACCGGTTGGGAGCTCGATCGCGGGGTCGCGGGGCGGGGGTGTCGGGGGACACCACCGCCCTAGCAGCAGCGACCCCGGAAGGGGCGACTCGGGCGCGTGATCCGTCGCGAGTCGCCGGTCCCGGAGAATATTGCTGGGGGTGGTTGTCATACTCCCCCAGGGACGACCCCGTTCAGGGGACCTAGCGCGGGGCTGCATTAAAGTGCAAGGGGGGAGGGTAGCGAACGTATCGCTTGTTTGATCTCGCGTCCAAATCCCTCCCCTCGGGCGCGCAGCTCCGCGTGCGAGGTAGGTCACCTTGGTGGTTTTAGTGGGTTCGAGTCCCCCATAACCCCCTGCCCGCCCCCGCGGGCGGGGGGTATCCGTGGGGATTTCCACCAAGTAAAACAAAAAAAAAAAAAAAAAAAGGTTGCGTTATCGCCGCCACCGTCGCCACGCGCCTATGCGATCGGCGTTTTTTTTTTCTTTGTTCGCAGTCGTCGTTGGCGTCTCGGGTTCAAGCCCGCGCCTCGCTTGTACGGTGTCAGATGCATCCCTCGCCCTTCCATTGCCCGATTATGACGCAAAGTCTCTTCCAGCTGTTTTCGAGAGGCCTTCGAATCGTTGACCGCTTTGGTTATACCAGCCGCTCCACCGGCCAATGCCCCGATAGCTGATAAAGCAGGCAGCACGAACGGAAGAAATTGAAGAAAGCCGCCGCGTTCCGCCACTCGTAGATTACGATGTTGTCGTCGCCGTTGCGGATGTTTCCTTCCAGACTTTCGCTGTTTACGTTTCGTCCTTCTCATACCCATGCCGAGTTTAGTCTTAGCCTTCATCGTTGCCCACACTCCAGTCGCGGCTGCTTTTTCACCAAAGGTCGCGTCGTTCGCGAATACTCGTTCTCGCGCTCGTTCGGCTAACGCACGATCCGCCTCGTGTCGCCCTTCTAAATCCTTGCGACTAGAGTACGCGATATCGTGATCGCGGCACGCTGCGTCCAGAGGATTCACACCTTCGTCGCCACGAGCCAATCGCTTTAGCAAACGCGTTCCCGGTCCGCAGAACTGATAACCTGGAACGTGTAGTTCGAACGGCAGACGGTTTATGATACCGTTTACGAGACCCGATCCAGTCTTCTTCTTCTGATTATTCTTCTTCCTCCTCTGATTCTTCCCTAGTCCGTGAGACGTTGCGGTCGTTGATACAATCATATACGTTAGAATAGTCACGATAGCTACTACAATAATAAACGCGTACGCACGCGTCACCGATCACTGTGATAGTGACCTGCGCGACGCGTGCCACGAATATAAATAGTTGATTATATAATATGCGATTCGCGAAACAGTCGGACATTATTCGCGTGACCGCGAACAGAATGCTCGAGGATGATAGGGATCCGAGTCGATCGAACAGACACGGCCTATTATTACCGCACAGCGTACGAGGCGTGATTTGCGGTCCGTCCGGGTGCGGAAAAACGAACGTACTTCTAAGTATGCTAGAGAGTCCGAACGGTTTGCGTTTCGAGAACGTGTACGTATACTCGAAATCGTTGCATCAGCCAAAGTATCGATATCTCGAACAGGTGTTGTCGCTCGTCGATGGAATCGAATACTTTCCCTACTCGGACAACGCTGAGATCGTTCCACCGAGAGACGCTCGGCCCGATTCGATCTTCGTGTTCGACGATGTGGCGTGCGACGAACAGAACGCGATACGCGAATACTTCTCCATGGGCCGTCACGCGAACGTGGATTGTTTTTATTTATGTCAATCGTACGCTAGAATACCGAAACATTTGATCAGGGACAACTCGAATTTTCTCATGCTGTTCAAACAAGATGGTACGAACTTGCGTCACGTGTACAACGATCACGTGAAGACAGACATGACGTTTGAGTCGTTCAACGACTTGTGCGCGAGATGTTGGCGTCGACGATACGATTTCGTGGTGATCGATAAGGATAGTTCCATGTACGAAGGTCGATATCGAAGAGGATTTAACGAGTTTGTCGTAGCTCACTGACATCAGTAAACCGCGAGTCATTCATCGAGCAACACGAAATGGGCAACGAACCGCCGACGACAACGACTGCTATAACCCCGAACACCGACGACGACCCGAAGCATTCGCAAAAACATCGCCGACGTTATCGACAAAAAGGGACGAAACATCAAAAAGGAACGAAACGTCGGAGCGCGGACGCAAAGGTGGAAATCGCCAAAGTCAGCGACGTTATACGTAAAAAGTGCTTGGCCTTGAAAATTGGTAAAATGGCTACGGAAGCGGCTGTGGAGGCGAGTACGCGTCCCATCGTCGAACCGCTGAAACGATTGATCGAAAACTCGTCCGCGTTGAAAATGCGCTCAACGCCTCGATCGTGACCAGTGAAGAGGAAACACGAATACGATCAACAACAACAACAACAATGATCGAAGAGACTTCGACCCGTTACTCCGTTGTTAACCAAGGAAAGTCGAAATAACCTTCCAGATTCTAACGACTATGACGACGACGACGACGACGACGACGACGACGATGATGACAACGACGATAACGACGACGATGACGACACCGATAACAACAATGGCAACAATATTGACAACGACAACAACACCGACTACGACGACGACGACGCCAATAACAACGATGTAAACGATGTTGACGATGATGTTGTTGATGATGTCGACGACAAAGCCGATGAAAAAATTCAGGATGATGAGTCGTCAGCAAAGGTTCATGATTTAGATTCGCTGCGCAACCCCGTCGACGATATCGAAGTGTATGTACGGAACGCCAAAGGACCCTTGTCGCGAGAATACCTGCGTCTGTTCTTCACCGATACAAAGAAACGAATCGATAACGTGTACGGCGTATACTTGGGGTCCGACGAAGACCTAATGATCGGTGATTCCGTACTCACAATCGACGAGGACGGTGACGACGTTCGCGTCAACGGAACGCGATACGCGGGAACTCGGGGTTTGTACGAACTGCTGTTCATGCGAATACCCAGCGTTGGCACGTACACGGACGCGGATATGCACTCGTACCGACGCATCTTACTATCAACGAACGCGCATAAGCGAAACCATTCGCCGAGTAAGCGCACGCTGGGTAACAGGGGGTACAAGTATAAGAAAATCATATCCGCGATAAACGGTGGGGTGCGGACGTCGGGTGTCAGACGTGTTAGGGGCATGGGTATGAATGGGGGCGCGGGCGACGCCGTCACGCGACGAGGACAAGGATTACCAATCGACGAATCGATGACGGTTACCGATAACGCGATCGATTATGTGTACTGGGACGATCCGAACGAATTGATCGAGAGACCGAGATTGCTCGTAGCATCTCGCGCGGCTGGTCACACGGGTCACGATAACGAAATCGCATCCATCGTGGAGGAACTTCGCGAGGCTAAACATATCTTAAATTGAACGATTCGGTGATCATCGCGTCAGTGGTTTTCGCGCATACGCATCGTTATGTCGGTGAATAAGCTTGGCACCTCGTTACGCAATAACAACAACAACAACAACAACAACAACGACGAAGCGAGAATGGCAATGACGAGATTATTGTCCTCGGTGGACGAACGCTTTACCCAAAAAATCGAAACAGCTATCGCGAGCGCTCGACTGGACGCCGAGTATCAACGATCTCAACTCGAAACGCGAGTACAAAGAACGATGACGGATATCGTTAACGCGCAATTGTCTCGATTAGAGGATGATTTAAATAACGCGATGGAACGACGCTTGGATCACTTGAAAGACAGACTCGAAGAGTTGACGACCACGGATCTGTACAAACGAAAGGAATCGCGAAAAGCGAATGAGGGTTTACGACGACGACGATGATCAATGACTGTCTCAATAGCGGCTACGGCTCCGAAACGTCTAATAATAACGAACGATCACGAAAAACGTGTATCGATTGCATTTTGCGAGCATTCGAGGAACTCATACTACTTCTAACATCCTTGGAACGTCGTAACCATCCCCCACCCACCCGCGAAGCATGAGTAAGGAGCGAGTACAATTAGTGAACGAATTACACGCTCCCGCGAGACGAAATTTTCCACGGCGTAGCGTCGTCATTCGCGGCTACGATGATTTGTGGCAGGCCGATTTGGTGGAGATGCGTCCGTACGCGAAACAAAATCGAGGATATCACTACATACTAACGATCATCTATGCGTTCAGTAAGTACGCGTGGGCCATACCCGTGAAAACAAAAAGTGGACGCGACGTGACCGCGGCGTTCACGATCGTGTTGCAGCAGAGCGATAGATGTCCGCGAAATTTACAAACCGACATGGGTAAGGAGTTTTACAACGCGGAGTTTCAACGATGCGTGAAGACTCGCGGAATCAACCACTACTCCACGTACAGCGTGATGAAAGCGTCGATCGTTGAACGTTTCAATCGCACGCTGAAAAACCTCATGTGGAAAAAATTCTCCTTGAACGCGTCCTATCGTTGGGTGGACCTGTTACCCGCGCTCGTACACACCTACAATCATCGCAAGCACCGAACGATCAACGCCCGACCCGTTGACGTAACCCCCGCGACGCGTTTGTCGTTCGCCGCGAATGAATCCCTTTCACCCTCAGCATCGGAAGGAGTTAGACGACGCGCGAAATTCAAAGTTGGTGACAAGGTACGCGTGAACAAGTTCAAGACTCTCTTCGAGAAGGGGTACACTCCGAACTGGTCAACCGAGGTGTTTGAAATCATAACCATACAACCAACGTGTCCGGTGACGTACATTCTGCGCGATTCCGCAGGAGAACCGATCTCGGGTGGATTCTACGACTACGAACTACATTCGGTCGCGAATCCGGACGTCTATCTGGTTGAGAAGATTATTCGTCGTAAAGGAAACCAGGTGTACGTTAAGTGGCTCGGATTCGATTCGTCGCGGAACTCGTGGATAAGCAACAAGGATATTCTATGATTCCCGATCACGAACGCAGTCGATGTTACTAAAATAAATGAATGAAAAATAAATACATACATATAAATAGATAAACAGTGTCCGTTTATTCAATTTTCCACATGCTCCTTCACCTTCTCGTATATGCGTACAATTAATCTTAAAAGTCTGAAAAAAAATATACATATATACCGACGCGTATAAAATACAATTTTAGTTATTCCGCGCTATATACAATTTTGACTATTCTACGCTATACATATATCCATAAATAAATAACCAAAGAAACGTATATACATATGTGCATGCAAACATACAACATACTAAACATGCAAACATACTAAACATGCAAACATACTGAACATGCAAACATACTAAACAATGGAATTGTCGAGGGACTCGTCGGGGTCAAGCTGGAGCCGTTCGTGTGTCTTGAGCTCGGGGATTCGATAATGACCCCACGGAAGGGTGTCGACTCGATCGGCTAAAATACACCGCTTGTCGTCGAACGGACTGAGAGCGTTCTTCTCCTGACTCACGGTATACACATGATGCTCTTTGGAGCGTATATTGTTCTGCCGAATCGATTTCTCGGTGAGATCGCGGAGACAACGAATGTAATCGTCGAATTGTACATGATTCGCGACCACGTGCCTCCGCACACCCTTCACTTTTTTAGTCTCACTCGTAGACCCCACTGCCGCGTTAAACGTTCTAGTTGCGTACATCTTAGACCTCAATCCGACGAACTCGGTCATCAAGGCGCCGTTGTTCTCATCTTTCATGAGTCCCGGCACCTTTTTGTTTTCGCGGGGCATACCGTACGGATTGTCCACCGCGTAATCACTCGTGTCGAATCGGGCGACGTCACGCTTCATCGTTTCATACGCATCCTCGCATTCCACGCTATACATTAAACTATCGGTGTCGGTGTACAGAACCTTACACTTACCACCGAACTTCGCGCGCATATACGCGTAATGGAACTCGTACAGGCATTCTTTCGATACGTCCAGTACACTCATTCCCACGTATATGGGTTTATCAAACTTAACTTTTAATTTACGCATCTCGATGGCCACCAACTGTTCGGAGAAGATCGTGCGACTATGAAAGTTCGGCTTCGCGATCAGCGCTTCCGCACCGTAACGACCGTCCCACCGCGTCACCAGTCGCACATCTACGCGATTCCGCACATTCTCCATCGTTTTTTCCATACACTGCGTTATTCATTAATTTATACAGAGTCTTCTGAAATTCGCTGGTTGCCCGCGTCCTCAAATTGGTGTTCAATCGAATGTAGTCGCGCAGCCAGTGCGACTGATCAGTAGTATAGCTAGGCCGGTTCTAACGCAGGTCCTCTGAGGGGAGCGCGGGGGAACGCGGTGGAGGGACACATGGGCGCGGGGCCTGCGGGGAGTGGAAGACCGGTTGCGCGCGCACGAGCCGCGGAGTGGGGGAAGCCGCGATCGTGGAGGGGATCACTCCGGGCCGAGCGGTCGCGGAGGCCTCTCCAGACTGGACCCACCGTCGGAAGGGGGAATGACCCCCAAAAAATCTCTCCTCCTCTGGAGCGCTCATGTAGGATGATATCATTTAACGATGCGAAGAAGGTGTCAGCGAAATAAACGTTGAATCTTAAAGTTAGGTAGCGAGGAGGAAGACGAGCGAATAAAATGGTGAAATAATATGTGCTTAAGATATATATATTGTTACAAAACGATAATAATTATAATAAAAATGAATATAATAAAAAAATGAATATAAAATATAAAAATGAATATCAAATATAAAAATGAATATAAAATATAAAAATAGAATATAATAATAAAAAGTAGAATATAATAAGAATAAAAAGAATAAAAAAGAATAAATATAAAATATAAAATAAGAATGAAAAGAATAAATATAAAAGAATATATTGTTTAGAATTGAGGTGGCTGAGCACGCTGGTATGTTAGATGAGGATAAACGGTAAGAAAGTAACGCTCGGTACGTGAATTTATAGTCAAAGATTGACTGAGTCACTTTATTAAAAAATGCGCATAGGGTGAGCACAACGAGAAAACTAAACTCGCGTGAGTTGAATCGCAAATTGAGCACAAAATGTTCTGCACAAAAGAATTTCACAAGTTGCGTGACTAACGCGGACAAACACGTGGTCCCGACAAACGGTGTGAAACGAGAATGAACAAAGGGACGCGGAAAACCGTTGAGCGTCTTCTCGAACAATCCTCGAGAATCGATCAAGAAAGTACGCGTCGTGATTGGGCCGCTCGCTTTGCGTGGTGATCGGTGATTGGCTGAGCAGGCGCCTAGGAGTATCGATCGGCTGATCGAATATCGATCAGCGGCGCGTACCGCTGCCCGGTAGGTGCTGCGGTGAGCTTGGGTGCGGCGGAGCAGGGAACTAATGGAATCTCAAACATATATAAAAATATAAAAGAATATAAAAATATAAAATATAAAAGAATATAAATATAAAAGAATATAAATATATAAAAAAGAATATAAATATATATAAAAATAAAAAAAGAATATAAAATATGAAAAAAACTATTCTAGGGGGAAGGGGGTAATATAGGTGATGGGGGTGATGGAGGTGGCGACGATGAGGATGATGATGGAGACGATACATGGTGCGGTATCCAATAGGGGGAGGGCCTCATCCGCAGCGCCTGTCGCAACACCCTCGCGTCAATCACCGGCCCCGACCGCTGCATCGTTACGTCAAGGGGGGGTGCAACCTGGAGCGCAACATGCTCCAGGCCCACCAGCCACCTCCGTATTTCTTCCAGCGGTATACCCTAGAACACAGACACAAACGATATAACACTGATACATTAAACATATTAAACATATTAAACGCGGAACACATACAAAAAAATGCACTACATACTTGCGGAGGCGGTGACGGTGATGATGGTGGCGATGGCGGCGATGGCGGTGATTGCGGCGAGGGTAGCGGCGACGCCAGCGGCGAGCCCCCCCAATCCGCAGACCATGCAGGCGATAGCGGGGGTGATCCCTAAATGATAGAAACCAACGATTTAATCTCGCTCGATTTTGAAAAAAAAGGTAAAAATGTGATAAATATTAAAAAAATATTGTTATGTACATACCTCAGAATCACATTCCGGTGCGATGCGCAGTATCCCCATTTTTTGGCACAAAAAACAAAAACCTATATATATTTTACGAGCGACTGTTCGCTACCAAGCTTTGAAGACAAATTGTCTCGCTGCATCTCCATGCTCGCACATCTAAACTCATATCATGAAATCGAGAAGTGTTTAGCTTGCAAAAGTAAGATATCTTTGTTCACCACCTGCATTTTCGCTGACCATCCTCTTGCACTTATCTTCTTCGCTGATCATCCTCTCCTTATTCACACGCGTCTTATTTTTTAACACATCATTCAGCTACACCATTTCACTTTGATCGGATATCAAACCTCTCTGAACATGTATCGAACGTGTATCGAATCTCTCTGAACGTGTATCGAACATGTATCAAACCTCTCTGAACATGTATTGGACATGAATCATACCACTCTGAACGTGTATCGAACGGGTATCGAACCTCTCTGAACGTGGATCGAACGTGTATCGAACCTCTCTGAACGTGTATTGGACGTGCATGATACCTCTCTGAACGTGTATCGAACGTGTATGGTATCTCTCTCTGAACGCGAATCGTACCACTCTGAACATGTATTGAACGTGAATCATACCTCTCTGAACATGCATTAGACGCGTATCGAACGGTTTCAACATAATAATTACAACTATCATCTTAATCTAGCGTATATGCAGGAGGTTGGAGAGGGTGAAGAAAAAAAACATTTATGCATTAAAAAAAAATTGATTATATTTTATTCAAGCATTTCTCTCTCTCTCTGGTGTTTAGACCACCAGTTGAATATTGTAAATACATTTTGCAAAGCACAGTGCTTTGCGTGTCTACCACAACGCAGAGTATTAACTACATTTAGCTTATTTGGAGATTTGATATCCTCGTAGTCAATGTCCAATGTCTCGATGATCACGTCCGCTCTCGTATTTTCATCTAGGAAATCCGCAAGCCAGTCGCGTTTCTGCAACCCTTTAACGTATACTATATGGGAGGCATCAGCTTCTTCATCGATCGCATCAGCTACAGCTTTCGTAATTAGCTGTTTAGCCATACTGTATGGAACGTCTCCATCGTCCCACCGTAGTCCGTGATGTTTTGCCACCAGCCATCGAATGCTTGATTTGTCGGATTTCGTAAGAAGAAATTGTGGCATCGAACTCTCAAAAATATAGTATGAGAGAATTGTCCTCTTGCGTAGGACAGCCACTTCCTTCGCGATAAATCTTCCATCGACGATGAACCCTTGGAGGTCAACGAATGTTGGTACAGTCATTATCGATACAATTTAGAGATCCGTTTGCTTCCAAGACAGATGAGAGAATGCACTCTTTCTCGTAAAGCATCTCGATTTTCACGATGAAATTTTGTGCGAATTTGATACAGAAGAGGGCAGGCAAGTAGCGTGGCAATTTAATTCATTTTGCGCACCACGTTTGTCAGTGGATTGTATTCAACCACCCGATCATGCAGAATCAGACAGTAGGCTGTAGTATTTGCCGGCACATTCTCTTTACACTCGAATTCTATGCGCACGTCCACGGTGCCATTCTTGATGGACTCATTTTGTCGCGAGCAATCAATCACCACGATGGGACCAAATTGTAAAAATTCAGCCACGGTGAATAATGCCTCGTTGCAACTATGTCCATAATATGATTTACCGAATTGCGTATACATGTGGTACAAGATGGCATGCTTATTCTTGTCAAAGTCCAAGTTCATGTCATCGTATGGGTAAAATTCCGAGTTGAGGAAAAGTTTTACATTCGTCAATTTACAGTTGTTAAACTTAGTAACGTCTTCGCTCATCACATTCCTTCGACCAGTCTGTAGAGCAAGGATCACGCATCGCGGCTTCTCCAGCTGTGCGGATGCCTTCACGGCCCACGAATGCTTGGTTGTGCTCTGTAAGAGAGGATACTCGTACAGATCCCACGATTGAAAACAAATGCTCAGGTTTTGACCACTTTCCAAAGTACGTAGCAACGATAGCTTATTAATGTCGTTCAGCGTCACATGAGGCATCCGCCATTGTAGTTTAAGTAATTCAATTTCTGGTTCCAACATCGGTGATCCTATCAGAGCATTGTTGTCGTTGCGTGATCGTATTAAAATCAATTCGTGACGCGCATTAATAATCATGTGTTTGTAGTCCTCGCAAAATCCTAGCAAATATTTGAGTGGGATGCAAAAATTGAAATGATTTTTCACTATTAGCCCATCGCGTCGTTTCAAGCCCCATCCGGCATTCTCCATATTTTTGTCTTCGTCAGATGTCAGCGATACATAGTTTTTAAGCGTGCTAGTTATTCCAACGTTTCTATTGCGATCAATCTCCACGCCATTCAGCTCATATCGAATCTCATCGAATAAGAACGCCACACAATTATTTCCCAACATCACCGTTAACGCATCATTTGCCTTATTTATCTTCAATTTCCCCTCCACATAGAGGAAACTTTCACACGGCAATGTGTATAAATCCTGCTGCTGTATCGGTATTCTTATCTCATCGCTGTATCCAAACGTTGTGTTAACATATGGGTTGTATGTGTGAGTCTCGAGTTTGACGATGCGATCATCAAACGTCGGCTTCCCTCCAATGCTTAGAATATCAGCCATTTTTCAACTTAAATGCACACAATGAATCCCAAAGATTTCAAAAATGCAATGTTCGCAGCACTGAGCCTCTTCTTTTTAGTATGATGAGAGCTGTTGCAGTTGTTGGTGTTGTAAACAATTTCACTTGGAAGAAACGGGTTTCTGGAGTCGTTCAATACAAGCATCTCTTCCGTTCGCATCACACGTATTATCGTCGTTGTCGTACGTGCAGTCTGATGGTAATCTCTTCACCTCGAAAATCGAGCAACCGTCCGTCTTGATCCACAACGCGTATCGTCAGATCCGTAATGACCCGTGCGGTGATTGGAAGGTAAATGATCTGCGCGGGCGTTTCCGATATCTTATATCCTGGTGGAACTCTCGGAGAAAATTCATGTATCGTATGTACACGGCTCCCATTGTTGTATGCGCCAGCAGTCACGCTACATTCTATGCGAATAATGTTCACGTTCATGATATTAATTGGATCGTCCGATTCATGCCATCGTCCTGGTTCTAACACCTGATTCGCCGAGAATCCCAATAGCGATCCAATGTTATTAGGCTTTGTAAAGTCTACGACAAACCAGCAGTACAGCTCGCTTTTCATGGTGTTGTTGTTGGGGCGCAACACTATAGGATACATATCGTTGTCACCATCATCGCTGATGCCATCGGTGCCATCGAGATTATTTTTTTGAGGATACCGCTCGAGTAATCGCTGCTTCAGGTACTTGGCAATAGCGTCTAGTTCGTAGGAGCCGTGGGGAATCGTAATGTATTCATAAGCGGTGTCAACGCTGTTGTTGATATCATAGTTTACGATGAAGTAGAATTTATCGTTGCTCGAGTCGATGTTCGGTATTGTGTGATAAGTTTCAAAGGTTGTTAGGCCAAGCTCGTAATCATCGTCGCTCAAATCTATGGGTGGAAAGTAGCTCACCGCGAGGGTGCTACTCTTGTCGGTTAAAGTGAATGTTAACGACATATTCCGCTCGAACTGCTCGACTAGTACTGAATCCGACTGGTGGGATGTCAATCCTTAAATTTGGCGTCGATCGTTCGTAGAAAGCGTAGACATAGTTGTCCACAATTGCTCTGATCATACTTCTGATAAGACGTTCGATTGTATTCAATTTTCACAGCATCCTTATCCAGATATTTTACCAATTCTATAGGCGGTCGAAGATTCCCAAAGCTGTCGAAATATATAGCTTGACACCCTCTCTTCGCATATGCCACCCAATGAGTCCCCGACCCCGCGACATTGTCCAAATTTACGATACCGCTTTCGTTTCGACGTACTCCTCCAGCTGGTAACGCATTACGCATAAAAACACCTCTAAAGAATGGAATACGCATACGTTTTGCCAACTCCTCCAATTGTGCATCGGTAGTTACGCCTGCGGGCATTTTTATTTTCTTTTCGACGTTTTTTTTTTTCGTTTGGATATTCCCTGTCCACGCTTGTATGGTGCGAGATAAAGTCCATGACCTTCCATGGAGCGATTATGACGTTGCATTTCCTGTAGCTGATGTTGCGCCGCCTTATTATCGTTTACCGCCTTAGCGATCCCCGCCGCTCCACCAGCCAATGATCCGAGAACACCCAACAGCGGGAGAAGTGGTAATATACCACCCCGTTTTGCCACCGGAAGAATCCGCTTTTGCGATGCTCGCTTTGGAGTCCTTTTGCGAGTTTTTGTTTTCATCCCCATTCCAATCTTCGTCTTGGCCTTCATAGCTGCCCAAACAGCTGTAGCAGCGCCTCTTTCACCCAGAGTCGAGTCTCGTGCAACGATGCGTTTTCGCGCTTTGTCAGCGAGAACGTTATCTGCTGCGTGCCTTTCGCCGAGGTCGTTGCTACGCGAATACTCAATATCGTGTTCGCGACACGCTGCGTCCAACGGATTGATACCTCGATCCCCTCTAGCTAATCGTTTTGCAAGATGAGTTCCTGGACCGCAAAACTGATATCCCGGAATGTGTAATTCGATAGGTAGCGCGTTTATCACCCGATTTAACAAACCACGACCTTTCTTTACTGCCGTCGGTGACATTCGCTACAGTTTTTAATCAATGGTGCTGGACCGTCGATATGCGTTCGCTGCCAATGGCGATTATAATGTTCCAAGCACCGGCGATACTGTCGAACCTCGGAATCGGCTTTTATATGCTCGGAGAGCCTGTCCCACAACTGATCAATGTGTTTGCCAAACTCTCGCAGTAGAATAATCTTTGGTATATATTTCAATTGCTCAGAGGTTAGGTCTCGAATATCGTAATTATCTGACAGGATCAGAAACATTTTGAATACTGAGCCATCATGTTTCGGCGTGGACCTATAAATAGGGCGCATCACCGCCTCGACGTATCAAAATTATTTTTCGCGGTTCGCGGGGAAGATGCGATTCGTGCAACAACCTGTAACGATACGCGTGACAAATTTTGATGATAAATCACGAGTGATGTCTTCGAAAACAGGACGCAGACATGGTAGCATGCTACCAAACACAATCCGTTGCGTCATTTGTGGTCCATCAAATTGTGGAAAGACCAACGTGCTGGTCAGCTTGTTGGAAAGTCCTCACGGCATCCGCTTCGAGAACGTGTACGTGTATTCCAAGTCGTTGCAACAACCAAAATATCAGTACTTGGAGAATTTATTGACTCCAATAGATGAAATTGGCTACTTTACGTTTTCGAATAACAGTGACGTCATCCCACCGAGCGAATCGCTTCCGAATTCCATTTTTATCTTTGATGATGTGGCATGTGACAAGCAAGATATGATACGAGAGTACTTTGCAATGGGGCGCCACTCGAACGTTGACTGTTTCTATCTCTGTCAGACATATGCAAAGATTCCCAAACATCTTATACGCGACAATGCCAATCTGCTGATTCTGTTTAAGCAGGATGGTACCAACTTGAAGCATGTGTACAACGATCACGTAAACACAGACATGTCTTACGAGGATTTCTGCGCTTTGTGTCGTAATTGTTGGCAACGGGAGTATGGTTTCGTGGTGATAGACAAGGATAGCGCGATGTCCAATGGACGTTATAGAAAGGGATTTAACCAGTTTGCCATACCATGAGATGGTTAATTGTCATCAACACGTCGGTGGGAAAGCAACGTCTAAGGCACAATGATGATTGACATCGATAGTCTGGAGATTAAGGATCGTGAGAGAATAGCGAAGGAAATTGCAAAAACCAGCGAAGCCATTCGTCGGAAACATCAGGCTTTGAAGACTGGCAAGATGGAGGAAGATATCGCGTTGGAGAGATACTTCAAACCTATCGTCGAACCCCTAAAACATATTGCGGAAAATACCGCAGCGGTGGAAGCTGGCACATCACCGCTGATGAGCACAGACGTTGAAGGGAATGAAACATTAACGTCTAAAAAAATCCATCCGAAACAGAACACATCGCGCAAGAGAAAGAGGAAACAACACATGTCGGCGGAATATTCACCCATAACCTCGACACCAGTTCAATCGAAGCGGAACCGACAGAATGTTGAATCAAACGATTCTCCGGCTCCACCCACACCAATAAGTACATTGTCCAATGTGCAATTGCTCTCAACCATTGATGATGACGTTTTCGAAACTAGTCCCAATGAGTCGTTTGTAACATCTATTAGACAGCAATTCCAAACATCCGAGGGACAAGAAACGTTTCGCAGTCATTTCGGCCCGCTGGGACAAAAATACATGAGCGCGATCCTAAGTGGTGATAAGGATACAACAATGGACTATGTGTATGGTGTATACTTTGGCAATAGCGGAACGAGGCTTGGGGATAAGGCTTTCGATATAGACATGGATGATAATATAATCATAGATGGTGTAAAATACAGAGGAACACCTGGTCTTTACGAACTGATTTTCAAGAGAATTCCCGATGATGCTGTATACACCGATGCCGATAAACAAAAATACAAAAGTATACTGTTGGCAACGAATGCCCACAGACGCGGTCATGGTGCTAAAAATCCCATATTGAGCAACAAGGGACACAAGTACAAATATGTAATTGCGCCGCTACTCCCTCGCGCATCGGCTAGTAGGGCAGGGAAAGGTCTAACGGTACCGCGAGCCATGGTGGTAAACGACAACAAGGTCGATTACGTACACTGGGACGATCCCGTCAGGCGGGTAACAACTCTCACGATCCCGAAATTCTATCGATTATCGAGGAACTCCGCGAGGTAGGCCTTATTATATAAAACCGCGCGCCAACGATGCGTGCAGTATGCATCGAGATGCCGATCAACAAATTTGGGGTATCGCTCGAGAAGAGTGAAGCAGCTAGAATGGACTATTACAAATGGAGCGGATTGCTTCGAAATTACATGCGAGATAACGCCCTTTGCGTGACTGGTGCCGACTTTGATGCGAAATCACGCAAGATACGACGCGTAGCTCAGCCGGTAGTCGACACAGATGCCGCCAATAAACTGTATGTGGAAAAGAGTATTAAACTTTTGAGAGAGCAGCAAGAAGAATTAGAGAGGAAGCTGATCGTGTTTCAAAGAGATATGCTGACGTTGCAAAACAGCGTTCAAAAGATATCGCAAGTCTTGAATTCCATCCCGCAACATGATAATAAAATTCATCAAGTTAAAGAGGCTATAACCGCTTTTGCTACGGAGCAGCAACTTGTCCAGAATTTCCTCGGGCCGACGGGAAGCACATAATGCATGTACATGATAATTATCACATCATTCGTGTCCAAGACACCTCTGCGATCAAACATGCAATCATTATCGAAATCCATGAGTAAAGAAAAAAACCATGGTCACAAGAAGCTACAACTCGTTGAGGAATTGCATGCTCCAGCTCGAAGACATTTCCCGCGGAGACGCGTCATAGTGCATGGATACGACGATCTGTGGCAAGCTGACATTGTAGAAATGCGTCCATACTCGCGATTTAACCAGGGTCACCACTACATACTCACCATCATCGATGTGTTGAGCAAGTATGCATGGGCGTTGCCGCTCAAGACTAAAAGTGGCGCAGAGGTGACTAAAGCGTTTGCAAAGATATTTAAAGATCGATATCCGAAAAATTTGCAAACCGATCAAGGAAAAGAATTTTACAACGTAGATATGCAGAAACTCTTAACAAAGCATGACATTAATCATTATTCGACGTATTCGGTGATGAAGGCCTCTGTCGTAGAACGTTTCAATCGAACTTTGAAGAACAATATGTGGAAATTGTTTACACTCAATGGAACCTATAGATGGACCGATGCGCTACCGCGTCTGCTCGCAGAGTATAATGCACGAAAACATAGAACTATCAAAATGCGTCCTTGCGATGTTACCCCTGCGATCGCCGATAGGCTGCTAGCCACCGTATACAGCAACATAAAGATCGCTGCTCCAGCGAGATTCAAGTTGGGCGAGTTTGTGCGCGTGAGCAAATTTAAAACCATCTTCGATAAAGGCTATACGCCGAATTGGACAACGGAGGTGTTCAAGATAGCCAAAATACAGACAACTAATCCTGCAACATATCTGCTCGTCGATTCCTGTGGAAAACCTATTGCTGGAGGATTCTATGAACACGAGCTGCAACGCGTCACCGATCCTGATGTGTATCTAGTGGAAAAAGTGTTGCGTAGAAAGGGGGATAAGGTATACGTCAAGTGGTTGGGGTTTGATAAATCACACAATTCTTGGATAAATAAAAATAATGTATTGTAAAATAATATATGGTTTAATAAATACAATGATACATATATGTAAAAGTGTGAACAATTTTTTACACATTAATTCCACTATTTATATGAATGAGTTAATAAATACAATAATTTATTTAACATTTTGTTGCAAGCGACGTTGATAATATCATTCAAAGGCACATGCCAACAGTTCGCAATCAACAAGAGATTTATCATTGAAATATTCTCATTATATGCTTTTCAACATCGCACCATGAGTCTAAAGTTCCATAAAGGCGATGTTGAAAAACATATAATAAGAATAGGATTTTGGAATATTCATGTCTCTGCTAACCCAATCATATCCAGTTCTTCTATGAATTCCCCGAATGTAGTGAAGAATTATATATATATATCTTTATTTTACTAGCCCATGGATAGCAAAAAAATATATATATAATTCTTCACTACATTCGGGGAATTTATAGAAGAATTTGGATATAATTGGGCTTACAGAGACATGAAACTTCCGAAAATCCTATTCTCATTATATACTTTTCACCATCGCCTTTATGAAACTATACAACATGCCGATACGAAGTTTTCAAAGTTTGCAAGCGTTGTGATAGCTGTCATAGACTCTGGACGGAGTCAGAGGCCTCGTTCTTTTTTAACTTTGAACATCTTTTGTGTTCAAACAGTAATAGTTATTCGGTTGCTTATGTCGATACGAAGTTTTTCAAATTTTGTAAGCGTTGTGATAGCTGTCATAGACTCTGGACGGAGTCAGAGGCCTCGTTCTTTTTTAACTTTGAACATCTTTTGTGTTCAAACAGTAATAGTTATTCGGTTGCTTATATCGATACGAAGTTTTCAAATTTTGCAAGCGTTGTGATAGCTGTCATAGACTCTGGACGGAGTCAGAGGCCTTGTTCACGTGAAGAGAGCATCGTCAAGTTCAAATTTTCTTTTTTTTTTTTACAATGGAATTTGGTAATGTCCCCAGGGCAGAGTGTCAGTCGAATCGGGTACGATATACCGCTTGTCATCGTACGGGCTTAGAGCGATTTTGGATTCCGAAATGGTGTACACTTTATGCAATTTAGGCCGTATGCATGATTGTCTGCGAACCATTTCGATCTCCCTTTGCAAGCACTGCGCGTAGTCGTCGAAAGTTATTGTTCTGGCTATAACGTTGGTCTTGACGCCTTTCGCCTTTTTCGTGTCTTTTTTACCATCTATGCGAAGTGCATACATTTTCGCTCTAAGACCTACGAATTCAGTCATTATCGCACCGTTATTTTCATCCTTCATCAGCCCTGGAACCTTCTTATTTACGCGCAGTATATTATATGTATTGTTGATAGGATAATCGCTTGTATCGAATCTATCGATATTGTGTTTCATGGTCTCGTAGATATCGTCGCATCGAATATGATAAATGAGGCTGTCTGTGTCTGTGTATAGAATTTTACAATTTGGTCCATGTTTTGGCGACATGTACTCGTGGTGAAATTCATACAAACAAATTTTTGATATGTCCAGAATGCACATACCCACGTATATCGGTTTGTTGAATTTCACCTCGAGTTTTCGCAATTCAACAGCTATTAAATTTTCTGAAAAAACACTTCTGCTGTGGAAATTCGGTTTCGCGATCATTGCCTCCGCGCCATATCGTCCTTCCCAATGTGCCAAAAGTTTTACATCCACGTGATTTCGCACATTTTCCATAGTTTTACCAAATACTGCGTTGTTCATTAATTTGTATAAATTTTTTTTTCAAAGTCGTTTGTCGCGCTTGTTCTAAACCGTGTATTGAGTTCGATGTAATCGCGGAGCCAGGGAGATTGAGCGAATTGAAGCACGCGGTGTATCTTTGAAATACGAAGACCGTGACGCGTGCACTGCTGCAGGTTGCGGTAATGGATAACGTAACGCTGCTTATCGTATACCGTCGCGAGTAACTTGTCCTGTCTGCTGCCCAGTGGTTTGGCACGCGTCGGACAGAACGGTAGATCAGCATGAGCGTCGTGCAGACGTTGCGGATATTCCAGATCTACCTCGAGAATGTATCCCGTGGACGAATCGACACGGATTGAAGACACGTCAAAATTTGCAGCATCTTCGACCCATTGAAATTTAGCATATGGCAGGGGCTGGCACATTGCCCATCCATACAAATTGTTCACGTCAAAGTACATCAAGTACGATGACTTTTCCGATGCGTCGTAAGATGGCATGTACTTATTATTGGCATGTGCATATCTTCCGAAACATTGGCTTAAACCCCCGCGTATACCGCGTTCAACAAACATGACCATATCGACGTCGGTGAGCAATTCAAATGTAATTTTGGTATGCTTTAGCATGGCATCCCACGTGAAACCAGGTAGAGTATAATAATGCGCTGAATCTAGACCGTAACTCTTGATACAACTTTCGCGAAAATTTTCAAAAATATCTGCCAATAACAAGACATCTGTTTTCAAATACAAGTCGCTGTATTCGCCCAAGGTTCTAATCCCAAAACGCTGCCAGACCATCTCGGCATGTGCGTAATCGCTTTCGGATACAGTCTCACCCGTTAACGAACTGTAGAATGACTCGCGCGGCGGTAAGCATGGGTCCTGCAGCTTGTTCACACAATCAAGGTATTCATACGGGAAGACACCTTTTCGCGTCAATAAATTGAAATCTTCGCTGGATAATGTTTCAAATTTTGATCGTAAAATTTTTAATTGATCTGTGGTCAGAAAAGATGCTAATTTGTCGAGACTGGTATTGAGAAATTTGTACGAATCGATGAATCGTAATTTAATATAATTTCGCGAGTCTGATTCAGCCGTATCTTCGACATTTTTTGTGAAAGAAATTTACTTTTCTTTAGTTATGGGTAATACATCAACGTGACCGTCGAAAGCAGTAGCTATTTCCTCGATAATGAAATGTGAATCGTAGCCGGACAAATTATGGAAAACTATGGGGATGTAAAACGCATTTTTATAATTTAAATTGCACTGCGAATGTGCCGGTCCTCTAAACCGTCCGGACAGATGACAATGATCGCGAACTCGTATATCGTCAGCCTTGAATGATTCTTCCCAAATATGACAGTGTGTTGCATTGTGAAATGTCGTCAACTGTTCGTTGGTTAAATCAAGCATGGGAACATTACTGCTCAAGATGGGTTTGGCGAAATTTGCAAATTTTTTCAGTTCGTATACGAACCATGAAACACAATCCGCGTCGCGGCAACATCGATACGTCGATAGCGATGTATCGTACGAGCAATGCATATAATAGGCTATACTATGAACTTTATGATGTTGATACGTGTGTAATTTGTTGTCATCAATTCGGTCGCTGTCCTCTGTTTTCTCGATGATGCACTCCAGATCTGCGTACACCACGAAGGGGAGCCGCTCCTTCCTGCAGTGGGTTTCGAAGCTGAGGAAATTTTTACCTTCGCTGGGCAGCAGGATGGCGCAATCGTTCATCTGCCCACAGTCCACTGCATGCGCCTCCAACTTCTCGGCAGATCTGAAGTAGTGCATGCATCTGCAAAAACATGAAATTTTAATTGTTTCGTGAGACATTTCAACATTTCACAAGTTTTCTATACGTACCGATCACAGATGAATTTCTTTCCATCGTGCTTGCTCAGCTGTGCGCTCACCAGCCGGGACAAGTCCTTGATTAGTACAAAGTGCCCTACATCACCGTGTTCTTGATTCGGCGTGTAGAGCATATTGACGTGTTGATCCCTCTTGTGGCTGGTCAGACGCAGCGGAAAGACCGTCAACTCTTTCTCCGCCTCGAAGCTGTACACGTTGACGGAGATGTTGTTTAACCCTTCAAACTTCCCTATTTGCTCCAGGAGTAGTATAGCTAGGCCGGTTCTAACGCAGGTCCCCTGAGGGGGGCACGGGGCGGGGGGGGGGGAAGTGAGGACGCGCGGGGGAGCGCGGTGGAGGGAAACATGGATGCGGAGATAGCGGGGAGAGGAAGACAGGTTGCACGCGCACGAGCCGCGGAGTGGGGGAAGCCGCGAGTGTGGAGGGGATCAGTTCGGACCGAGCCACCGCGGAGACCTCTCCAGATCGGACCCACCGTCAGAATTTTTTCAGAGGGGAATAACTCCCGAAAAACTCTTTTTTCAGACCTTGGCCCACCCCAAAACTTTTCAGAGGGAGGGGATGACCCCTTAATACTTTATCAGAAATTGTTTCGGGTAATGTCAGGAAAGATCGACGTTTTCATACCACGTCTTCGAGGAGGGGAAAGAGACAGAGCATTATTTTAAAGCTAAAATTTGGAGGAGGGAAAGAGACAGCACTACTTGATGGTACAATCGCTTTCGATCTAAAGCTAACAGTTTTAAAGCTAACAGTATTCTAAAGCGTTCCGATTTAGCATCGCAGCGTCTCGCGCGATCGCGTGTAATTTGAATCCTCTGGAGCGATCGTGCAGGGTGACATCATTTAACGATGCGAAGAAGGCGTGAGCGAAATAAACGTCGAATCTTAAAATTAGGTGGCGAGGAGGAAGACGAGCGAATAAAATTGTGAAATAATATGTGCTTAAGATATATATATATTGTTACAAAAAAACGATAATTATAATAAAAATGAATATATAATATATGAAATAATAAAATAAAAACTATTCTAAAAAGGGGAAGGTGGCAATGGAGGTGAGGGGGGCGAGGGAGGCGATGTGGGTGAGGGTGGCGACAGCGACGACGGCTGCGACGGTGTCGATGGCGTCGATGGAGGCCACCAGGGTGCCGTACCGACAGATGATGATGATGATGATGATGATATCACCATCAACGGTTGCAAGGGGGGCCCCGAGGGCGCCATCACCCAGCCTGGGTGCGATGACGACGGCAACGGCTGCAGCTCGCTTACATCTATCCATTCTGGTGATGGGGACCGCGACCGTCGCAGGGGCCCAATCTGTCTGTACGGTACCCAGGGTTGCCATAATCGCGCAGCCATCGTCGAACCAACCACCAGCTCCGACTGCCGCCGCATTCGCAGATCCTGGGGTGGTACCACCTGGGCTGCAATCTCCGCCATGACTTGCTCCAACATCGCCAATTATTGCACCAACAATTCATAATTCTGCAACACGTGCACAAACGTCAATATAATATTGACATATTAAACATAGTAAAATGTACAAAAGCATTTACATACAATTTAATGCGATGGAGGCGGCGAAGACGGCGGTGAGGGTGAGGGTGAGGGTGAGGTTGAGGGTGACAACAACCAGCCAGGTGGTGACGGGGGTGGCAAGTCCTAAAAGATAGAACCCCTCATTTAATCTCGCTCGATTTAAAAAAGTTAAACGCGATAAATGTTAACATAATTTAAAGTACATACCTCGGGGTTACGCTCCGGTGCGATCCGCGTTATTCCCATTATTTACACAAAGAAGTTTAAAAAAATGTTAAGAAGTGTGTCAGCTGTCACAGTTTGACGACAAATGGTCTCGCTGCATCTCTAAGCTCATGCATTTAAACTCATAACATGAAATCGAGAAGTGCATAGCTTTGCAAAAGTAGGATGTCTTTCTTCTCCACCTTCATTTTCGATGACCATCCTCTCCTTATTCACACATGTCTTCTTTCCCTTCTTCTTTACACTCATCATTCAGCTCGAGTGAAATAAAACGCTGAATCTTAAAATTAGGTGGCGTGGAGGAAGACGGGTTAATAATATGGAGAAATAATATACGTTTAAAATATATATATATATATTGTTACATGGAAAAATTACTAATATAAAATTAAAAGAATATGAAAACAATATAATAATATGTCATGCAAGACATTAGACAATACAGATAGTCGTGTGAAAAAAAGTATTTTATTGATAACATATATATATACTATTCCAGCGTCTGACATGCATCACGAACGATCAATCCCAATCCTAATGCTAAGAGTTCACAATCTATTAAAGAGTTCGGTTCGTAGCAGTCGCTTTCAGTAATGATTTTCTCATATTCCGCAGTCGTTGTATTAGCAGTACGTATAATGTTGACAAAGGAGGCGTACTTATTGGTTACGGAGTACAAAATTTCTGATAAACATGAGAACATATAGTCGATACAACGAGCATGTTTGAACATTTGAATTATCGTAGCTTCAGACATGTATATGACTGAACTATTATCCGAGATTTTATCAATTCGTTCACTGTGTATTCTTATGAAATCGATACGTAAATGATCAATCGTGATAGGGTCTTGATATACTAATGTGGCATCGAAGTGTAAACGCTGAATTATCTGTGATTCTTGCTGTAGTAAAAGCTTCCACGTAGACATGGAGAAGCAAACCTCGTGACATTTATTATCGGCTATAGCAATCTCGATGCGGCACGAATCCTGGCCGATGCAAATCCCTATTATGAGACGTTTGTAGGCAGTAGCAGTCAGTGGATAATCACGTCCCAGGATTCGTACAATAGGTTTTTTCAATACTGATGCGGATGCATTGCTGTAAGAGCCACATACCCAGAGTTAATGATTCAGTTGGTTTCATATAAATAAAAAACGTAGAGAAGTACTATATCCTATGTACCTTATATTCTGTTTGCGTTCCTGCGGTTGTTGTTGAGACTTCTGCTGGTTTGAAAAATCAATATCGTTCCAGTCATTGGCTTGGTTTCCACACATTTGGGAAGTGTTGTAGAAATGTCGGTTATACATTTTTGAATATGTACTGTTGCGAACACCCCTTGGATGGGAATCCAAGGCCCACTGGAGCTCGCGAGCGGGACAAGAGACAGCGAGAAGAAGGCGATCGGATCGATCGCCTGTCAAGCTGTCATTCGAGAGTCAGCCGCCATTGCTTGCAGACGTCACGATATCTCTTTGCGCTAACTGATTGTATTCGTTACCCGTTCTTGTATTACCCTTGTTTATGTTCTGTTGTCGTTGTTGTTCAGTAAATACGCGATATGCCTTACCCAAAACGTAACATTGGTGTCAGAAGTGGGATGCCCGCCCGGAGCGGCATGCCCACTCGCGCTTCCGCGGCCCCTGCGGTCCCTTCTTCCGGAGCATCGGGCGATCCGTCCCTGCGGGAGCTTTTCACCACCCTCCAGCTCAGCATCGTCGAGCAGATGAAGGAACAGCGGAGGGACGACGCAGCCCGCCGGCTGAGGGAAGATCAACGCAGGGAGGCTGCCGATCGACAGGCGCAGGCGGCTTTTGAGGCGCGGATGGCGGAGTTGGAGGAGCGGGTTCAGGTCGTAACCGCTTCATTACAGAATAGCCAGGGCTCAGGTGGTAGCGGCGCGGGCCCTCGGGGTGGGGAGGTTGTGTCAAGTGAAATCAGTGAGAATAGTGTTGCCAATAGTGTACCCCCAGCGCATGTCCCCACGCCCGCTAGTGCGCCCGCCGCTGCCCCTTCATCGGGTTTGAGCGTCCTTAGCTTAGGGTACGCCGTGAAGCCGACGGTATTTGACGGGAAAAATTCGTGGGTGGAGTACAAGGTGCAGTTCGAAACGATTGCGCGTGCGAATGGTTGGAACGACCAGAAGAAGGCCACGGCCCTGGTCGCTTCCCTCGGGGGCGCGGCGAGGAGCGTCCTGACGACGCTCACCGCCGCACAATGTGAGAGTTTTTCGGAGTTGGTTTCCGCGCTTGAATTCCGCTACGGGGCGAAGAATCTTTCGAATCTGAACTACGTACTCTTCCAGAGCCATCGGCAGCGAAGGGATGAAAGCATCTCTTCGCTCGCCACCAAAATTGAGCGCTTAGCGCAGTCCGCGTTTGCCGATTGTCCGGTAGAGATCCGCGACAAACTCGCCGCGTCCCAGTTCGTAACAGCGTTGTCGAGCTCTGTTATGCAACGGGAACTGCGTCTCGGCGGGTTCACAACCCTAAGAGCCGCAGTGACCAGGGCGTTGGAAATTGAGGCCGTGGAGGCGATGTCTCGCGGCTCCGCGCCCGAATCGCGAAGTAGGGACGTAGAAAAGCGGAAAGCTAAGCACACGGAAAATTCGAGGTGTCCCGAGAAGAGGAGGAGGCCCGCCAAACCGGAGGAGCGAACGGGTCCGACGAGGACTTGCTGGCTTTGCGGCAAGACTGGACACCTGCAGAAGGATTGCTTCCAGGCTAAGAACGGTCAGACAGGAGCTGCTCCACCGAGGAGACCCCCCCAGGGAAACTTGAAGAGGACGGCGTAAGGGGGAGACGCTGGACCGTGAAGAACAGTCCCCCGGTCGTCAAGAGTGTGGCCATGCGGGAGGCGACTGGGCGGCAATGGAATCTTACCGACGAGATATACGTATGTGGAAAAATCGACGGAAAGACTTGTAAAATTATCCTCGATACAGGTTCGCCTATCAACTTGCTGGACAAGGAGCTGTGTGCGACGAAGGGCATCGCTCGAGCGAGGCTCGATATCCGCTCCACGACGGGGGAGAAAATGAAGGTGTTCGGCAAAAAGAGCCTGGAGGTCAGCGTCGGAGGACTCTCGAGCGTAGAAGATTTCTACGTCGTTGAGATGGTGGAGAAGTGTATCCTAGGAGCGGCGTTCTTGAGGAAGCACCGCTGCAGCATGGATCTGGCTCGGGGGGTGCTGAGCCTTCCCGGCAAATCGGACATTCGCTTCGGGGAGCCGACCCCCGAGGAGAAGGAACCAGCAGAAGAAGGGGGAACGGGCGTCCCACAGCATTTGGAAGAACTGTTCACACGCTGTTCATCAGGTTTGACGGAAACGGAAAAGGAACTTTTTGCTGGGTTACTTCGTGAATTTCAGGACGTTTTCGCCAAGGACTCGACTCAGATTGGGAATTGCGACCGGGTCAAGCACACTATTGACACCGGAGATTGCGAGCCCATTAAACAGGCACCAAGGAGGCTGCCGTTGCACCGACGAGCGGAAGTGGAAGAGCTACTCAGGAAGATGTTGGCTCAGGGCGTGATCGAGGAATCGCGGAGCCCGTGGTCCTCCCCGATTGTCCTCGTGAAGAAGAAGGACGGGACCATTCGCTTCTGCGTGGATTTCCGTCGCCTGAACGAAGTTACGAAGAAGGACTCGTATCCTCTGCCCCGTATAGAGGATACACTGGACGCTCTCTCTGGTTCCGCCTGGTTTTCAACCGTGGACCTGCAGAGCGGTTACTGGCAGCTTTCCATGGACGAGAAGGACCGAGAGAAGACCGCGTTTTCCGTGGGGACGGGACTGTGGCAGTTCAAGGTTATGCCCTTTGGACTCTGCAACGCCCCTGCGACTTTCGAGCGACTGATGGAGGACGTGCTTCAAGACCTGACGTGGAAGATCTGCTTGGTGTACCTGGACGACATCATTATCTACGGGAAGGATTTCGGGCAGGAGCTCGAACGCCTACGGACGGTGTTTTCGCGCTTACGTCAAGCTGGACTGCTGATGAGCCCCAAGAAGTGCTCTTTCTTCTGCCGAGAAGTAAAGTATCTGGGCCACATCGTTACGGAGAGCGGAGTCAGGACGGACCCGGAGAAGATTAAAGCCATCTCGGAATGGCCGCAGCCGAAGAACGTCACGGAATTGAGGAGCTTCCTAGGATTATGCACATATTACCGGAAATTTGTAAAGGATTTCTCCAGAATCGCCAAGCCCCTGCATCGCCTCACCGAGACCAAACAAAACTACGTATGGACCGAGGAATGCCAAGGAGTTTTCCAGGAATTGAAGAAGAAACTCACCGGAGCACCGATACTTGCCTACCCGGAGACGGACAAGAACTTCATTCTGGATACGGACGCCTCTAATTTCGCTATAGGCGGCGTCCTTTCACAGGAGCACGAAGGACAGGAAAAGGTCGTAGCCTATTTTTCCAAAACCTTGGGAAAAGCAGAGAGGAATTACTGTGTCACTCGGAGAGAGCTGTTGGCGGTGGTGAAATCTGTAGAGCATTTCCACCACTACCTCTATGGTCGAAGGTTCCTGATAAGGACGGATCACGCAGCTCTCCGCTGGCTGCTGACCTTCAAGTGCCCCGAAGGACAGGTCGCCCGCTGGATCGAGCGACTCCAGGAGTACGATTTCGAGATTCGTCACCGCGCAGGAAGAGCTCACGGGAATGCCGACGGACTGTCGCGAAGACCGTGCATCGAGGAAGACTGCAGGAACTGCGAACGACTGGAGAAGAATGAAGCTGGAGTGGAAGTTTCCACGAAGAAAATTCACAGGATCTTCTGCAAGGACAACCGGAACGAGTGGAAACGAAGCCAGGAAAAGGATGAAGCGATGGGTTTCATCCTTAAAAAGAAGGGGGAAGGGGAGAAGCCGGGCTGGGAGGACATTGCTCGTTTTTCCCCGCAGTTGAAATATTACTGGACAATTTGGGATTCGCTGGAGGTTCACGAAGGTTTGCTTTTTAGGAAATGGGAGTCCCACAACGGCACAACGGCCCAGTGGCTTTTGGTGGTACCGCGCGAGAGGGTTGCAGAGGTTCTGAAGGAGTTTCATGATGCGCCAGCAGCTGGACATTTCGGAGTGAACAAGACCTTGGCGAAGATCCGCCAACAGTTCTTCTGGTCGACGTGTCGACAAGACGTTCAAGAGTGGTGCCGGCGGTGTGACACCTGTGCGGCGAAGAAGGGACCACGTCAACGGGGAGCAGGGAACCTGAGAGTGTGCAACGTGGGAGCTCCGTTTGAGAGGCTTGCCCTGGACGTTGTCGGTCCGCTCCCGAGGTCCCAGGCCGGGAACAGGTACATGTTGGTCGTGGCGGACTACTTTACCCGGTGGCCGGAAGTAATCGCGATGCCAGACCAGCGAGCTGTCACAGTGGCAAGAGCTCTTCTGCACAACGTGGTGTGTCGTCATGGTGTACCTTTGGAGATACACACCGATCAAGGAAGGAAATTTGAGTCCTCCGTTTTCAAGGAACTGCTGAGGCTGCTTGGGGTCAAGAAGACACGAACAACTCCCCTGCACCCTCAATCCGACGGGCTGGTAGAACGCCTGAACAGGACATTGCTCCAATATCTTGCGATGTTCGTTTCGGAGCACCAGCGGGACTGGGACGAATGGATCCCCATGTTCCTCCTCGCCTACCGGTCAGCACGGCATGAGGCTACACAACTGACCCCAGCGATGATCCTGTACGGCCAGGAACTACGTCTACCCCTGCAGTTATGGAGAGGACTGCCCCCGGAAGTTGAACAAGAAGAGGACGTCGAGCAAGGATACTCCGAATGGATTCGGGGGAAGATGACGAAGATCCACGAGTTCGTTCGACGCCGTCTGGACGTCTACAGTTCAAAGATGAAGTCGTGGTACGACAACCGGGTTCACGCGGTGGAGTTCCAGCCAGGAGAACGAGTGTGGTTGTTCCAACCACGAAGAGTGAAGGGGAAGTGCCCGAAACTGCAAGCGGATTGGGAAGGCCCTTACACAGTGGTGGACAGGATCAACGACGTCGTCTACAGGATCCAACGGTCACGCAGGAAGAAGTGCAAGGTGGTCCACGTGCGCCGCCTTGCGAAGTACGAGGGACCACTGCAGGAAGAGTGAAGACGACGCAGGATTTGGACCCGAGGAAGAAGATTAGATTAAGCTAATCCGGTGGACCGGGTTGCGGAGGCTGCCTCCGTGGCTCGGCCCCTTTTCCTTTGGTTCTGTTCCAGGTTCACGAGACCCCACGACGAGGGACAAGGTGTCGGGGGACTGCCGTCGCAGCCTGGCCACGCGCTCCCGAATTCCCCGAATGTGCCATAATAGCGTGGCAGTCCGCAGCGGGGTGCGGACATACGTGAAAGCGCCCCGCTAGCCCCCTGGAGGAGACCCTACGAACCCCCGGCGCGGCCGGAATGGAGGTTCTCGCGGGGTACCCAGGAAAAAGTAGGAGAGGAGGGTGGACAGCAGGAGGGAAATGGCATCCCCAACCACCAGGCGGACAAGCGTTGCTTGGATCGGCTGGAGGGGGTGTCGCGAAGACGGGAGCGCTGGCAGGGCGCACAGGACGGTCCCCTGGTTCAGCACCTGAGGCCAAGAAGAGGAATGGGGCCGTCGAGCAGGAAGGAAGAGAGAAGACAGCCAGGGTTGACGAGATGGGTGACCGGACTGGGGGCTGGGCCGCTTGCATGCTTGCGACTAGCTGCGACCCTCTGCTTGCGCGCTCGGTCCTCCTTTCTGGTTTTCCGGCTCGTGCAGCCCCAACGGGTTGTCTTCGGTCTCGGGCTAATGAGAGAAACGTTTTCTTTGCAAGGGAACCTTGAAGAACAAGGGGACGCGCAGGACTGTTGGAAGTACGTCAAGGACGGACCAGGATGCAGTCGAGGTCGAGCCAGGTTGCGGCGCAGGAGCGGCCGGATCGCTGAGGGGCGACGGACGGAGCGGAGCCGCCCAGGGATGATCCGGAGCGTCGCGGGATTTCGTCGTTGGAGCCCCGGAGGAGCTGCCGTCGAGGGAAACCTGGGAAACTTGGACTGTCGAGCCGTCGCATGGGATACGCCGTGTCTCCCGGCGGCTGAAGGAACGAGGAGTCCCGGCCTTCGGAAGAACAGGAAGTCCCACCTGTCTCTGCCCAAGAAGAAGATGCGCCGTCGGAGAAGAGGAAGGCCGCGCAAGAAAGAAGTCCGCAAGTTTGAAGACGCAAGTGGAGGGCAGAGGCGCGAAGACCCACGTACCCACGCCTTGCCCAGGGTTTTTGGAGTGGTTTTCCCCTGGGCGGGAAGGCGAATGCCGAGGCAGCGGACGGAAGGGGCCACACGGCGTCTTTTCCACCCTTCCGGACCAGGGTACGGTTGCAGGAGTCGCGGAGACTGCAGCGGCCGGGACGACCGCTTTCTCGGAGGGGGGAGCAGTGTTGCGAACACCCCTTGGATGGGAATCCAAGGCCCACTGGAGCTCGCGAGCGGGACAAGAGACAGCGAGAAGAAGGCGATCGGATCGATCGCCTGTCAAGCTGACATTCGAGAGTCAGCCGCCATTGCTTGCAGACGTCACGATATCTCTTTGCGCTAACTGATTGTATTCGTTACCCGTTCTTGTATTACCCTTGTTTATGTTCTGTTGTCGTTGTTGTTCAGTAAATACGCGATATGCCTTACCCAAAACGTAACAGTACTATCACAGAGTCTATTGAACGGAAGCGGTTAATAATTGTATGAGCACGAACGTATGTGACTGCTGAGCGATTATTGCAACAGCGTTCGGGGAACTGGCTTAAATAGGGATGCATAGTACAATCCCCACCATCTACCCCTCCTCTTATTCCTCAGCTATATTTTTTTTTTATGATGTGAATACAATATAATACTTTTGAGAAACGTCATATGCATGAATCATAGAATTATGCTGTGTTGATAGAAACTGTATCAGATGATTTGGAGTTTACACACCATATAAGATCAGATCACATGATCGCATGCAACGTAAGCCCCATCTTCAAGGATAAAAACAAGTATCGACACGCGTTGAACGTAATATAATACTTTTGGGAAACGTTTGTTGTGCCCAGGCAACGCCCAAGCCCACGTGTTAGACATATTACACATATTATATTACGTTATATAAACGTTCGAGATGTTTCGAAGCTAAGACAGCCGCTAACGACCAATCTTACAATGTCAGCAACACGTGAACGCCTCGCTGCGACCGAGCATAGTAACGCGTACCACGCCCAAGAAGGATATAAAACCAATGCGATTCCACAAAGAGGAGGATTCTAGACTTGACACTCGACCTGTTAACACGGCTGACACTTCTGTAAACCTCAGTCTAGTATTAATTAGTCTCTGAATAAAGACTTAGTCTCTAAATTTAACCAACTTGGTGTAGTTCACCCAGTAGATCCTAATCTTTTGTTCACTCCCGAACCTACGATATCACCAAATCCCGTACCAGCCTTGCGAGCCATCACGCAGGGCACAACAAATTGGTGGCAGCGGTGGGATAGTGCATCGTAAAAAATTTTACCGAGCCTTGACGCAACCGATTGATCAACGTCGACAGAGGTTGAACTACCTCCGACAATATTATTTGATCATCGCAATCGAACAGGCTAGAACTGGCAATCGTCTCTACCGAGGTAGTACAGAGGACCGAGGAACGGCCTTTGGGAGAAACGTTCGACGCAGTCCGAACGCCGACGAGCCTAGTGACGAGTAAAATCAGCCTGAGAGTGAACGGGTGAATTGACCATTTGACTAACACCAAACCCATCTTCGAGGACGTCACAAATCCGAGGACCAGGACGCACGAGAAGTACTTTGGAGACCGAGGTACGAGTCGAAGCCGCACCGAAGGACGGACGGAGAGCCGTGCGAAGGAAGCAGCCGTCGGAGCACGCAGTGAACAGCTGTACGGATCGACCTTGCTGGATCCGATTCGTCTCTTATCACCATCTACGGTTCACAGACGAGAGGACGCCTGACCGAGCTGTCGACATGTGGAAGAGAGTAAACCAGAGTCCGATCTGCATGATATTTGGTATGATTTTCATCGGAAAAACATAAGGAATCCATCGGCGACACTTTCCTTTCGATACAATGAAGAAAAGAATTTCTTAATACGCCGTAAGGGATGTGACACCCTCGACTGCCGGGGTTTGACCCTAATTCGCTACGCTCGACCCAGGATTCGTACCTTTTTCCGGAAAAAGCCATAAAAATCGAGTGAGGCCCTGCGAAGGACTGTCCCGGCCACGGGGTACCAGGGGCCGCATCTCCTTGACGGACGCTGCTCCAGAATTACCCTGTATCTGTTTAAGAAATAAAATAATTCCTTGTACTTTATCGTATGGATATGGAAGTGTCGCCGATGGATTCCTTGTGGTTTTCCGATGAAAATCATACCAAATGTCGTGCAAATCGGACAACTTTTACATCAGGTGTACAAATAGCCTCTGTCAAAGTAGCCCGATTTGCATGATATTTGGTATGATTTTCATCGGAAAAACATAAGGAATCCATCGGCGTCATTTCCCTTTCGATACGATGAAAAAAAAAATTTCTTAATACGTTGTAATGGATATTAGACCCTCGACTGCCGGGGTTCGACCCTAATTCGCTACGCTCGACCCAGGATTCGTACCTTTTTCTGGAAAAAGTCATAAAAATCTCACGTGTTAATGATATTCCAAACCCTTCGAGGACCGAAAGCCATAAAATTCGATGGGCACTGCGGGGTGTTGTCCTCGCCACGGGGTGACAGGCGTAGCTAGAGAATTACCCTGTACCTTTTTATAAAATAAAATAATTCTCTATTCTTTATCGTATGGATATGGAAGTGTCGCCGATGGATTCCTTGGGGTTTTCCGATGAAAATCATGCCAAATATCGTGCAGATCGGACTACTTTGACACAACCTATTTGTATTCTCTATGTAAAAGTTGTCCGATTTACAAGATATTTGGTATGATTTTCGTCAGAAAAACATAAGGAATCCATCGGCGGCACTTTCCTTTTGATACGACGAAGAAAATAATTTTTTAATACGCTGTAATGGATGTGACACCCTCGACTGCCGGGGTTCGACCCTAATTCGCTACGCTCGACCCAGGATTCGTACCTTTTTCCGGAAAAAGCCATAAAAATCGAGTGAGGTCCTGCGAAGGGCAACCCTCGCCACGGGGTAGCAGGCCGCATCTCTTCCACGAGCGTCGGGCGACTCCTGCCCGAGAGGAATACGATTTACTTCAATTATAGTACATGTGTGTTTTGTAATAAAATGTTTCTATCCTCTCCTGAATTCAATAACTGGCATCCAGACATCTACGCTCCTACAATCCACCGTCACTACTCCTCGTGGAGAGACACAGGAAGAAAAGGGGTAACCCGCTGTCCACGCGTGGTCCTCTCGAGTATAAACACGAGCTCCGATATTAAAACAGAAGCATGCGTTGACGTATTCCGTGCGAGAGAAGGCGGACATTGGGGAGGAGGTATTTCTGTGAAGAAGGCCTCTTCAAGAGAGCAGCCGTTTGTGAGGGATGCAAATCCGATTGGTTCTGATACAATCTGCGCCCTATGGTTGATATTTATATAGTTTAGCAACTTTCACACCTTCTAACCTAACCAATCGAACTTGCATCCCTCCGAAAAGAACCGGTCATCCGAGCGTAGAAGCAAGTGCGAAATAAAAGTAACGGTGCGCTTCTCGATACTGCAGATGTACCTACCTAAGTGGCATTTCTGACGGAAAAGTATTGTCCAGCCCGTGGGCCGGGATAGACCTTTGGCAGGTAGGTATCTATTTCAACAGGCAGTGCTACCCGTGACGACAGTAAAACTGACCCCGGTCCTTGCCAGTCCAGAGACGGTTTTTCCACTGAAAATCAGGAAATTTGCAAGCGAAATATCTTAAAAACCAGTGGAAATAAAGTGTATACATTATAGCTTATTGATTTTGTCTTTTAACGCACTATCAACTCAGGACTTCCAAAAAGTTAGTGCCATTTGAAAAACCGAACTTGACCATCGTATCTTTTAAAATAATAATCGAAAAAAAAAATCGTTCGGGCTAAAAAGATGGTCCCCTCGTACCATGCATTCCCTATTTTTTTCAGATTTTTAGTAACAATACTTTAGGAGATATAGCTCTGTCCAGTGTTAGCTGGGACACCCTGTACAAGTGCCGCAGAATTTGTGCCCGAGAATGACCTGCCAAGATTCTTGAAAACGGTGATAGGTACGAAAATTAAAGGCAAAGCAGCCAAGGTACTAGAGTACAAAGAAGTAGATACTTTTGATAAATTAAAAGACATCCTAACTTCCTTATTCGTAGACAAAAGGTCCATAGGAGCAGTTGGGGCAGAATTCCATGCCTGCCACCATCGAGAAGGCGAAAGCGTAAAATTATTCGCGTGTAGAGTAGAAGAATTAGCTGGAGAACTATCTGAATTATCGGTAAAACCAGGGAACAGCGATGAAGTAAATAACGCGTTAACAGAATCAGTACAGGAGCGCGCCCTAGACGTTTTCACCCTCGGGTTAAATGTAAAACTAAGAACGATCATAAGGTCTCGTAACTATGCAACGTTGAACGCAGCAATAGCCGCCGCTATAGAAGAGGAACAAGCGATGGGTTTAAACACCTCGCGAAATTACAGGAAATTCGGTAATCACCCCAAGGGAAGGGAAGGATCAAACGTACCGCGCTGTGATCGATGTAATAAATTGGGACATTTAGCAAGAAATTGCTATACGCGATTAAGTATGCCTCGAGAAAACTCCCCGACGCAACAGACGACAGTAAAAAGGGAAGTTCAGCGCGTCACCATGGTCTGCCATTACTGTAAAAAACCGGGACATCTAATCAAAGAATGCAGAGCTAGGGAAAGAGCAAACGGACGAGACTACAGACCGCGCTATACGAATACGAATTACAGACGCGAAGATACCAGACAAAATTTTAATAGAACTCCGGGTCGAGAACCATCTAACGAAAATCAAAATTCCCCAACCACGAGCCGCGGGACAGCCGATGACAGACAAACAAACGCAGGATCTAGGGTAGAATCGTACCGAGCAAATATGGTAGTGACATCCCAACTCGAAAATACGATCGAAATTAGAGCGCCGGAACTAGAAAAGGAAAGAGCGAATATGTTAGTAGACACAGGAGCCGATATTACATTAATAAAGATAGGTAAAGTAAAAGGCGATGTTCAAGCCGAAGACGAAATAGTATCCTTGCGAGGAATAGCCCCTATGGAAATCAAAACGCTGTGTCTAGTACAATTAAACATAGAAATCGGAAATAAAACAGTAACGCATCCTTGCCGATTAGTTAAAGACGACTTCCCATTAGAAGCAGACGGAATCCTAGGACAAGATTTTATGGTTAAACACGAAGTATGCATCCGGGCAAACCTAGGAATAGAGATATACGGAATACAATTCCCCTACTCAGGAAGGAACGTAGTTTTAAAACCACGATCTGAAACCATTCTCCTAGCTAGAACAACTGATAAAGGCGAAGGTATAGTGGAAGGACAATCTATTAAACCAGGAGTATTTATAGGAAACTCGTTAACAGTAGGCCAGAACGGGAAATGTGCAATAAGCGTAATGAACACTACCGCGGACGAAGTCCTTATCAATATGCCAACAGTGACGTTACAAACACTGACGAGCTATGAAACTGACCCGACAGACGCGAATTGCGACAAGGAGCGCGACACGCCGACGTACGTAGTACACGCAGTACACGGGAGAAATAGGATGCAAACCCTGCGCGAAAACCTTAGAACAGATCACCTAAATAAAGAAGAAGAAACCAGCTTACTCGAGCTATGTGAGAAGTATAATGAAATATTCTGCCTAGAAGGAGACAAATTAGGATACACCACGATGGCAGAGCATTCGATTACCCTAATCCCAGATACTAAACCTATATACGTAAAACCGTATAGATTACCTCAAGCGCATAAAGAGGAAGTAAATAGACAAGTTCAGGAAATGGTAGAAGAAGGAATAATTGGTCCAAGCGTCAGTCAGTGGAACGTCCCATTGGTAGTAGTTCCTAAAAAACCAGACGCTTCAGGAAAACGCAAACTCAGAGTAGTAGCAGATTTGAGGCAAGTGAACGACGCGACGGTAGGCGACTCATACCCCTTACCGAATATAACGGACATTCTAGATCAATTAGGAGGAGCAAAATATTTTTCAACCTTAGATTTAGCGTCAGGATTCCATCAAATAGCCATGAAAAAGGAAGATCGTGAGAAAACGGCATTTTCGACACCATACGGCCATTTTGAATATAATAGAATGCCGTTCGGGCTTAAAAACGCTCCCGCGACATTCCAAAGACTAATGAATACCGTATTATCTGGATTACAAGGAATAAAATGTTTCGTGTATTTAGACGATATTGTCGTCTATGGACGTTCACTGAAAGAACACCAAGATCGTCTAGAACTAGTATTCGAACGTATACGCGATAGTGGCCTGAAACTTCAACCCAACAAATGCGAATTTCAACGAAAGGAAACGATATACCTTGGTCACGTGATAAGTGAGAGCGGTATCAAACCAGACCCTACGAAACTCGACGCGGTAAAAAACTTTCCGATACCCAAAAGAACTAAAGATATACAATCCTTCTTAGGCCTAGCCGGATATTATAGGAGATTCATAGAACATTTTTCACAAATCGCGAAACCTTTGACGCAATTATTAAAGAAAGACCAAGCATACAGATGGACTGCACAAGAGCAGGAAGCCTTCGAGATATTAAAGGAAAAGTTAACAACAGTCCCGATACTGCAATACCCCGATTTCACGAAACCATTCGTTCTTACAACAGACGCTTCCGGAAAAGCAATAGGAGCAGTATTATCACAGGGAAAGATATGTCAAGACCTACCCATAGCATACGCAAGTAGAATACTAAATAAGGCAGAAGAAAATTATAGCACCATAGAAAAAGAATTGTTGGCCATAGTATGGGCAACGCAACATTTTAGACCTTATGTATACGGCACAAAATTTAAAATCGTAACAGACCATAAACCTCTTACTTGGCTTTTTAACGTAAAGGATCCCGGCTCAAGATTAATGAGATGGAAATTGAAGCTAGCAGAATACGATTACACCATAGAATACAAAGCGGGAAAGACAAATAAAAACGCAGACGCCCTCAGTAGAATGTTCGCGATTACGCGAGGGACGAAGCGAAAACTCAACACAGAAACACTAGCCGTCGCCAGCGAAAACGCCGACGAAGAAAACGAATCCCAGTCAGAAGAAGAAAAGAGCGATATAACATATACGGAGGACGATAAAAATCAAATACTGCGCGAATTTCATGACACTCCCTTAGGCGGACATTTAGGAATAAAACGAACCCTGGAACGTATAAAATTAAACTATTCGTGGCCAGGAATGCGCCAAGACGTTGAAAAATACATCTCCAAATGCGAAAAATGTCAGAAAAATAAATTAACAAGAATAACCAAAGCTCCCATGGTAATTACAGACACTCCCACAGAACCATTCGAAAAATGCGCACTGGACATAGTAGGACCTTTACCCGAGACAAGTAGACGAAACAAATACATACTAACCTTTCAAGACTTCGCTATAAAAGAATTCCAAGACCACCCAGGCATTTACTTCGAAAACATAGGCGACCTACAAATCTACCGAGATAGTTGGAAACTAATACTACACATAGATATATCCCACATTTACCGACGAGAAGCAAACCTCCAGGAAACACTACACGACATACTGTCTCAATGTAAAACACCTTCTACGGACAACTTACAAAAATTCTGTAAAACATTCGGTACAAAAATTCAAGGCAAAGTAGACCGAGTAGCTAAGCTCATAACTTACGTCCAACAGACCATAAGCTCCGCACCAAAACAGCGTCGGGGACTGATAGACGGATTAGGTTACATAGGTAAATCACTCTTCGGATTAATGGATTCCGAAGATAGAAAGAAAATCAATGACCAAATAGAATTCCTCAAACGACAAGACATTAGATTGAAAAATACGATCAAAGGACAAATGCAAATTGTAAGAGCTAACACCGAACTCTTAAACGAAACTATATACAACATACAGGAAAACGAAAAAACTCTTTTAAACGCGACTTGGCAAATTCAATACTTACTACAACAGACGACCGACATAACTAGATTTCGAGAAACCATAGACGAAAACCTCATATTAATAAATAGCGTGGCAGAAACACTCCTACGCGACACACAAGACCTACTAGAATTCATAATGGATATAAAGAAAGGGATTTTAAACCCCCGATTAATACCACCAGCGCAAATCATAACCTACCTCACTTCTGCACTAGCTTATATACAGCAAGGACTAGACTTCCCCATAAGTATAAAATTAGAAAACATGCACGTTTTATATGAAATCCTTACACTCTCTGCCTTTTCGGACACTAAATCAATTACTGTAATACTAGATATCCCACTACTAAACGCGAAAAAATTCAAATTAAGCAAAGTACACCCAGTACCCACTAAGATAAACGAATCATTCTACGCGTACATAGAATCCCTCAATTCCTACGTAGTACTTGACACCTCGGTGCAAGATTATATACAGTTAAGCGAACAGGACTTATCGAAATGTAAAACGATAAACGATTTATATCTCTGCACATCTAACCACCCGATATTCAAAGCGATACCATACGGACCCTGCGAAGTACAGTTGTACACCAAACTAACAGAAAAACCGAACAATTGTAAGATACGAATCATGACTTTGAACCATACAATCCTAATAGAATTACAACAACCAGGCGCATGGATTTACGTCACACCAAAACCGATACAATTAGCAGCGACTTGCGACGATAAAGGCACAAATATGTATAGTATTAAGGACTCTGGTATAATAACAATAAGAAATAAATGTACTATCACTACGGCCGAATTTACGATAGAAACCGGAAAACAATACGGTATAGAAAAAATATGGAACTACTTACCTGGTTACAATTTATCACTAGACGAATTCACACTGCCACAAACCACTGTAAATTCATATCGTAACACAAATTTCGAGCTAAAAAGAATAATCAAACACCCAGAAGAATTGAATAAAGTTAGCAAAAAATTAGACGACTTACAAAACGACCTAGAAAAACCCGACATTATACCAACGGAGTATCATTACAGCTTCTTTACGCTATCGTCGATAACGGGATTCATAACAATTACATTATGTATCATTGCACTCTATAAATGTATTGTACACTTCAAAGCGAGAACACCGCGACATTGTACAACGGAAAACACAAGTCACGACAAAACCACGCAAAAACCCGAAGCGATAATTAATATAGTTAGTAAGGAAGGAACTTCTTCCACCAGTTCCCTTTGACACATCATAACCATTGTATACAAATATATTATAGTCAAATGTAGACAAATATTGTTAAGACGTATCGTAAGAAAAAGCTATGGCTTTTCCTCCCTTAGGGGGAAGGGATGTTGTGCCCAGGCAACGCCCAAGCCCACGTGTTAGACATATTACACATATTATATTACGTTATATAAACGTTCGAGATGTTTCGAAGCTAAGACAGCCGCTAACGACCAATCTTACAATGTCAGCAACACGTGAACGCCTCGCTGCGACCGAGCATAGTAACGCGTACCACGCCCAAGAAGGATATAAAACCAATGCGATTCCACAAAGAGGAGGATTCTAGACTTGACACTCGACCTGTTAACACGGCTGACACTTCTGTAAACCTCAGTCTAGTATTAATTAGTCTCTGAATAAAGACTTAGTCTCTAAATTTAACCAACTTGGTGTAGTTCACCCAGTAGATCCTAATCTTTTGTTCACTCCCGAACCTACGATATCACCAAATCCCGTACCAGCCTTGCGAGCCATCACGCAGGGCACAACACGTTGAATCTTAGAATTATGCGGAATCAGCAGAAACTATGTCGGATGATCTTGCGCGCTAATTCGTCATACGCATGAATCATGGAAAGAATTATGCTGTATCAGCAGAAACTACATAGAACCATGTTGGGGCGGATCGCCATTTTTGCATTCGAGGGAGGGGGTATGCTAAAAGAGTTAGACAGAGATACTAAATCATGATGAGGATATAAATATGCGCTCTAAACTGTACAAAGCCTCAAATCGTTGCAACGTGCTGCGAGGAAAAAAAAAGACACACTATATTCACATTCCATTTACAACCATGGAAGAATTCGTGCAAGTAGAACGCCAATTGCTGAATCAATCTGTACGATTGATTTCCCGGGAAGAATACCTCACGTGGGAAGAACGGTGCAACGAGTACATCGAATCTTTAGAAGAGCACAACCGCATAAAACACCCGCGATTATCAATCGGTGTTCAACAATCATTGATTGCTCGAATCGTGCGGCTTGAAGGATTGAAACATTCGTTGCGTGGACGTTTCATGCGTGAAGGTGCCGGACATTCGAGTACGAGACTTTTATGGCGCGAAATAGACACTGCGTTCGATAGTCGCGTATTAACTGGTGCCGTGCTCAATTCGAACTATATCGAGTCGCGCAACTTCCTCCAGGATGCGGAGACCATCGTGCTGGAGCATGTGCGGGGCGCTTTGAGGAAACATCGACACCTCAAAGTGAATACTGTATTCAACGGTGAATTTGTGGCAGGTGACAAGCATGCTTGTAAAAGCATCAATACCCGAAACTGTGAACTCTTCAACACATCCGATTTGCAGGAGTGGTACCAGCGATGTATCATCGAGCCCACTCTGGCATCACTGGAAGAATTCCAGGAACGTCACAGCGGATGGACATTGACGCGAATCCTTAACCTGACCGTTAATGTCAATAAGTACAATCCGCTGCGCGCGGGATGTCACTTCAAGTTACCGCGGGAATTGTCTTTGAAGAAAGCCATAATTAGTATACAATCCTCAGACAACGCCTGTTTCGCGTGGGCAGTGGTCGCCGCTCTCTATCCTGCCAAACGAGACACAGCGCGCCCAAGTTCATACCCCGACTATGCTTCTGTATTAAATCTGCAGGACATTGAGTTTCCAATGTCTCTGAAGCAAATTGGAAAATTTGAGCAGCAGAACAACGTCTCCATTAACGTCTACAGCTTCGAGGCGGAGAAAGGGTTGACAGTCTTTCCCCTGCGTCTCACCAGTCACAAGAGGGATCGGCATGTAAACTTGCTCTACACGCCGAATCAAGAGCATGGTGATGTAGGGCATTTTACATGCATCAAGAACTTGTCCCGACTGGTGAGCACGCAGCTAAGCAGACATCAAAAAAAGAAATTCATCTGTGATCGGTATGTGTATAAACTTATGAAATATTGAAATGTCTCGCGAAACAATTAAATAACAAAAATTTGTTTTTTTTTTGTTTTTTATTACAGATGCATGCACTATTTCGGATCTGCTGACAAGTTGGAGCTTCATTCGCTGGACTGTGGACAGATGAATGATTGCGCCATCCTGCTGCCCAGCGAAGGCAAAAATTTCCTCAGCTTCGAGAACCACAGCAGGAAGGAGCGGCTCCCCTTCGTTATATATGCAGATCTCGAATGCATCATCGAGAAAACAGAGGATAGTCACCAAATTGACGACAACAAATTACACACGTATCAACATCATAAAGTTCATAGTATAGCCTATTATATGCATTGCTCGTACGATATATCACTATCGACGTATCGATGTTATCGCAACGCGGATTGTGGTTCATGGTTCGTATACGAACTTAAAAAATATGCAAACTTCGCCAAACCCATCTTGAGCAGTAATGTTCCCATGCTTGATTTAACCAACGAACAGTTGACAGCATTTCACAATGCAACAGACTGTCATATTTGCGAAGAGTCATTCAAAGCTGATGATGTACGAGTTCGCGATCATTGCCATCTGTCTGGACGGTTTAGAGGTCCAGCACATTCGGAGTGCAATTTAAATTATAAAAATGCGTTTTACATCCCCATAGTTTTCCATAATTTATCTGGATATGATTCACATTTCATTATCGAGGAAATAGCTACCGCTTTCGAAGGTCGCGTTGATGTATTGCCCATAACTAAAGAAAAGTATATTTCTTTCACAAAAAATGTCGAAGATGTGGCTGAATCAGACTCACGAAATTATATTAAATTATGATTCATCGATTCGTACAAATTTCTCAATACTAGTCTCTGCAAATTAGCATCTTTTCTGAGCACAGATCAATTAAAAATTTTACGATCAAAATTTGAAACATTATCCACCGAAGATTTCAATTTATTGACGCGAAAAGGTGTCTTCCCGTATGAATACCTTGATTGTGTGAACAAGCTGCAGGACCCATGCTTACCGCCGCGCGAGTCATTCTACAGTTCGTTAACGGGTGAGACTGTGTCCGAAAGCGATTACGCACACGCCGAGATTGTCTGGCAGCGTTTCGGGATTAGAACCTTGGGTGAATACAGCGACTTGTATTTGAAAACAGATGTCTTGTTATTGGCAGATATTTTTGAAAATTTTCGCGAAAGTTGTATCAAGAGTTATGGACTAGATTCAGCGCATTATTATACTTTACCTGGTTTCACATGGGATTCAATGCTAAAGCATACCAAAATTACATTCGAATTGTTCACCGACATCGATATGGTCATGTTTATCGAACGTGGTATACGTGGGGGTTTAAGCCAATGTTCCGGAAGATACGCACATGCCAATAACAAGTACATGCCAACTTACAACGCATCGGAAGAGTCATCGTACTTGATGTACTTTGATGTAAATAATTTGTATGGATGGGAGTAGTTAGGCTATGAGAGTTCTGGACCAAGTGTAGGCGAGGGGGTGAGGCGGGGCGGGGGGTACCGAGTTCGTAGGTGAGGGGGATGACGTCACAGGGGAAGGGGATTCCAAGATGGCGTCGACCGAGTTCGTTGGTGAGGGGGATGACGTCACAGGGGAGGGGGATTTTCAAAATTTTCAAAATGGCGTCGCGCGCGCAGGTCGAGTTCGTGGGCGAGGGGGGGTGACGTCACGGGGGAGGGGGAGGATTTTCAAATTTTCAAAATGGCGTCCCGCGCATTTCGTGTTGGCGCCACCTACTGGACGTTTAAGGTACTTTGGGCCCGCCTCGGTATTTGGGCCCGTCTTGGTAAATTTTCCAGGTTTTCCATACATTTCGGGTTGGCGCCACCTACTGGACGTTTAAGGTACTTTGGGCCCGCGTCGGTATTTGGGCCCGTCTTGGTAAATTTTCCAGGTTTTTCATACATTTCGGGTTGGCGCCACCTATTGTACGTTTAAGGTACTTTGGGTCCACCATGGTAAATTTTCCAAGGTTTTCATACGTTTCGTGCTGACGTCACCTGTTGCATGTCTAAGGTATGTTTGGGCACGCGTCGCCGCCGCGCAATCTCCGTACGTGTGCGGGGATCGGTGCGCAGGCGCGACCGCGACCGATTCGTGGAAATTCAAATCGCGTTTTCGATGATGATTTCTGAGAAAGAGGGTGGACCATGATTTCTGAGAAAAGATAAGGAAATATTTGAATCGTGGGACCGATACAGCACACGTGCAATGATATAAACATAGAGCGATAATTATTATTATTATTATAAATCAATCATCGCGATAGCCCATGGAATAAACATTGCACCGCGACATGCAGTGTGTTTATGTTTGAATCGTGGGACCGATACAGCGCACGTGCAATGATGTAAACATAGAGCGATAATTATTATTATAAATCAATCATCGCGATAACCCATGGAATAAACATTGCACCGTGCTATGCCGTGTGTTTATATCTGAACAGGATCGAACGCGTTTTTGGCGCCTACGTGCACGCGCTTCGTGCCGTGTGTTTATGTTTGAATCGTGGGACCGATGCAGCGCACGTGCAATGATGTAAACATAGAGCGATAATTATTGTAAATCAATCATCGCGATAGCCCATGGAGTAAACACAACATTGCATTCTATGATGATTTCTGAGAAAGAGGGTGGTACATGATTTCTGAGAAGTCATACAGCGCACCGCGACATGCAGTGTGTTTACATCTGAACAGGATCGAACACGTTTCGGGCGCCTACGTGCACACTCTTCGTGCCGTGTGTTTATGTTTCAATCGTGGGACCGATACAGCGCACGTGCAATGATGTATACATATAGCGATAATTATTCGGGGAAGAGTTCCGAGTATTTTAATGATCGAGGAGGAGACTGTAAGTCAATCGTATTTGATTTGAATTTACCGCGTATTCTCTATCCCTTGTGTGGTATACATAGACGCATTGACCATCACCATCACTAATGTGATATACTTTCACACATTGATGTGTACGTGTGCGTGAATCAGTATAAAGTGACGTGCATTAGTCTTTTAGGCATCAGTTCACCACGTACGCTTAAGTGCTAACAAGTATCGCAGGAGTCATTTTTTTCGTCGATGAGAATCATACGTATTGCATATCAAAATGTACAAACGAAGCTTAAACGATTCATCCTGCACATCCGACAACGCTGGTGGGGTTCCAAATAAACGCCAACGGCAACAATATCATCAACAGTCCAATATGAGGTATGTATACATTAATATACACTTTACACATACTTCATTCACTTACTTCTTTCACTGTAAACGTCAACGAACAATACATTAATTTCGTGTACATGTTTCTTACAGTTCAGGATCCACAATGCCAAAAACGTTGAAAACACCAAAACCATCGATCGTACGGATCCTGGGGCGTGATTATCCACTAACCTCAACAGCTTATAAACGGCTAACTATTGGAATACGCATTGGTATGGATTCGTGCCACGTTGAGATCGCCATAGCCGACAACAAGGGTAGCGAGGTATACTTTTCAATGTCTACGTGGAAGCTCCTACTGCAAAACGAGGCGGACATACTCCAACGATTACGCAGCAACGCAACATCGTCCCAAACCCCCATCGTAATTGATCATTTGCGACTCGAATTCACGCGTATGCATGATGATCAACTTATTAAAATCACCGATAATCGCGTTACCTTATACATGACGGAAGTTACGATGCGTAAACTGTTCGCGTATGAACATTGCATCAATCATATGTTCACCTGGTTGACTGAAAATATGTACTCTGTAAGCAGTAAATATGCTGCCTTCGTGGAAGTTCTACGTACCGCTTCCGTACCAACGAATTATGTGAAATTAATTTCCGAAAGCGAGACTTTTGAGCAGCATTCTTTGATTGATTGTGAATTGTTAGCGTTAGGATTACAATCCATGCTGCGTGATGTAAACCAGGTACCACTATAGTACATGTATATATATGTTTTAATAATAAATAGACAACAATTTTTCAATAAATGTATATATTTTTCAAAAGCAGTGTGTGTGTTTATTCATATATATCCATCCATGCGTACTTAAATTATAAAATCTGTATTTGTGGGAAATAACGTTCGTATGGGAGGGATATTCTAGGTCTGTGAAGATAGCACCCCCAAATTCGAATTTTCGGAAAAACGAAACGGCATTCGTTTGTCCATCGTTTGCCCATGTTTGCCCATAAAAAAATTTCGTTTGCCCACCCTTCAAAAAAAAGTTATCGCAAAAACAAAATTTTTTGTCAGCACCCCCATGAAAACATTTTAAAGATTTCGAAGTGGGAAACGATTGTCCATCGTATGCCCACGTTTGCCCACCCAACAATTTTTTTTTTCCACCCTTCAAAAAAAAGTTACGAGCAAATTAAAAAATTTAATATTTTTTCCGAAAATATTTTCAAAATCGGTGGTTTAACGATTGATTCTGGTAGCTTAGATGTAGGAGAGATTTGCCCATCCAATAATTTCGTATGCCCACCCTCCAGAATCGAAATAAAAAATAATATCCTCAAAAAGAAGGGCACCGGAGACGCGACCAAGTTAAAGTTCGATTTTTTCCTAAAATATTTTCAAAATCGGTGGTTTAACGATTCATTCTGGTAGCTTAGATGTAGAAGAGATTTGCCCACCCAATAATTTCGTATGCCCACCCTCCAGAATTGAAATAAAAAATAAAGTTTGCGAAAAGAAGGGCGATCGCGTTAAAGTTCGATTTTTTCCTAAAATATTTTCAAAATCGGTGGTTTAACGATTCATTCTCGTAGCTTAGATGTAGATGAGATTTGCCCACCCAATAATTTCGTATGCCCACCCTCCAGAATTGAAATAAAAAATAAAGTTTGCGAAAAGAAGGGCACCGAAGACGCGATCGCGTTAAAGTTCGATTTTTTCCCAAAATATTTTCAAATTCGATGGTTTAACGATTCATTCTGGTAGCTTAGATGTAGGAGAGATTTGCCCATCCAATAATTTCGTATGCCCACCCTCCAGAATCGAATTAAATAATAATATCCCCGAAAAGAAGGGCACCAGAGACGCGATCGCGTTAAAGTTCGATTTTTTCCTAAAATATTTTCAAAATCGGTGGTTTAACGATTCATTCTCGTAGCTTAGATGTAGGAGAGATTTGCCCACCCAATAATTTCGTATGCCCACCCTCCAGAATCGAAATAAAAAATAAAGTTCGCGAAAAGAAGGGCGATCGCGTTAAAGTTCGATTTTTTCCTAAAATATTTTCAAAATCGGTGGTTTAACGATTCATTCTCGTAGCTTAGATGTAGAAGAGATTTGCCCACCCAATAATTTCGTATGCCCACCCTCCAGAATTGAAATAAAAAATAAAGTTTGCGAAAAGAAGGGCACCGAAGACGCGATCGCGTTAAAGTTCGATTTTTTCCCAAAATATTTTCAAATTCGATGGTTTAACGATTCATTCTGGTAGCTTAGATGTAGGAGAGATTTGCCCACCCAATAATTTCGTATGCCCACCCTCCAGAATCGAATTAAATAATAATATCCCCGAAAAGAAGGGCACCGGAGACGCGATCGCGTTAAAGTTCGATTTTTTCCTAAAATATTTTCAAAATCGGTGGTTTAACGATTCATTCTCGTAGCTTAGATGTAGAAGAGATTTGCCCACCCAATAATTTCGTATGCCCACCCTCCAGAATCGAAATAAAAAATAAAGATCGCGAAAAGAAGGGCACCGAAGACGCGACCAAGTTAAAGTTCGATTTTTTCCCAAAATATTTTCAAATTCGATGGTTTAACGATTCATTCTGGTAGCTTAGATGTAGGAGAGATTTGCCCATCCAATAATTTCGTATGCCCACCCTCCAGAATCGAAATAAAAAATAATATCCTCAAAAAGAAGGGCACCGGAGACGCGACCAAGTTAAAGTTCGATTTTTTTCGTATATATTATCAAAATCGATTGTTCTTACCGTAAAGGTTTAATGTATTTGATGGTATATTATCCGAAATTTTGCACACACTATTTCCCGTCACTTTATTCGAACGACACTTCAATTTGTATCTCTCATCGAATGCTTCACACTTTTCACACATCTGCAGCATGTGCCGAATAACACCAGAGTCTATCAATGCTTTTCTAATCACTTTTCACTAATCACCACATTGAATTCGCAAAACGAGAAATAATATAATCTCACAGTTACTTCACAAGCCGGAAATGAACGCACGATCTTGCGAGAGCTGTGTCCGAACTCAGAAGACTGACTGATTTTCGTGGGTCGTTGGGAAGACGTCGAGGGTGTCGCAGACATCTGTTTACGTTTCAGCAGTTACTTGACGCCGCGGTCCTTTACAATGGCAGCGTTGCGTGCCGTCAGCGAAAGAAAGTAACTACGCCTTTATAAACATTTCTTAAAGGTGTCACCAAATAGTCTAAACTCTTACGTTAAAAACAATCGGTGGAATTTGTTAACAAATTTGAAAAGCATTTCAAAATTCCAGTGGAAGAAGAAGAAAAAGAAATAGTGGATAGCATTAATGTTTCTAACGAAAGTAATACTAGAATTTAAGAATTCTAGCCTTACAATAATCCAAATGAAATAAATAATATACTGCCACAATTATATTTTGATATTACATTATCTGAGGATCAATGAATAAATATGAATCCGAGACACTGACCACCTTTAAGTGGATATGATGTATAAATAATGTACAAAAATATTAAACAATGGCCGAGTTATTTCTTGTCCCGTGAAGCTCCTCCATCGTTGCGCGCGTGAACGATGTGTACAATTATGACGCCCAGGTTTATCTAACATGTGAATGACCATGATTCCAGTGTTCATTAATAAAATATCTGCAATGTAGCATACGGATTTGAGAAGAAAAAATTTACTGTACAAATGAAAGCAAGGTGAATATCACTATTCATTGTTTACCTAACAAGGCAAACTAGAGACATATTTTATATACGAATGGGTTATCGCATAAAAAAATGTGGTGCTACGTTTTAGATAATACCATTAAGAATATGTGTACCAGGTTTGAAATAAATCGGACAAATTGTTTTTGAGATATTTGATAACCGCTTACGCGGAGGAACTGCGCGGGACAACAAATAACTGGTCCATTTTTTAATATTTTTGTATACCCTGTATCAGGGACAGGAGTGTAGAATTTAGTACGACAGGCAATGCTTGAGGTCTAACCCCGTCTTCTCCGCTGCAGATGTTTACAACTCAGGGTAAGGCCCGAATTTTCGTCGATGTTAACAGGGACTTGGCCTTGAGTGTTGGCAAACACATGTTTGGGGAAAGTCGAGTTGTTTCCGCCCGCGACCTTTACCTACCGTGGTCTGGCTTTCGTCCACTGGTTTCAGGCGCGCAATACCAATCATGTGTAGGGAACGCGTTATTTAACTGCGTCTTGAGGTATCACGCGTCGGGCACGATCGCTGCGTAATTTTCGTTCGAAACGCTCGTTTGGGCGTGAGGCCTGGCAACGCTGCGAAGGCGCCGATCCGCCGACGTTCGACTCTCGGAGTCAGTCGTCGTCTTACCGAGCTAGGCTCGAGGATAACCATTGTACGATATGAAATAATAATAATAATAACCTTATTTTCACCACACATGTAAAGAACATTTAATTCTATTTCTACATCAATTCTTCAGTATACACATATATATATAAAATTATGCAAAAATATGATATTACAGTAATAGTAGATACAGTGGACACCGGATTATCGAGAAAGATTCGGGACCGGTGATTTCTCCATAAACCGGGGTAGGGGAAGTAGTGTGCGCCTAATAAACTGACCCTTGTCAGGACCCTCGCCCGAGCCGTCTGACAAGGAGACTGAATAGCGTAAACCGAGAGTGTGTGAAATAGCGCATCAGCGGGGGACCCTCGGTCGACGGCGAATTGAGATTCAGTATTTTCATATTACTGATTACATCTGGAAGGAAGTATTACCGATGGATTGGTGAGTTTATGTCAACGAAAATGTGTCCAAACACGAAGCAATTCGGTCTGTTTCTTATTATGAAAATACAATTAGAATTCCAGTTCCCCGGTTTAAGCGGAAAACACGTTTCTGGTGACTGGTCTGCGACACACGCTATGTTCACTGAATATGGACCGAATTTCTCCATATTTGAACTCATTTTCATTGGGATATCCCAAAAAATCCATTGGTAATACTTTCATGAACATCTATCAAAAGCATGAACATTTTCTTTTTCTCTACTGGGTATTTTACCTGGTCCAACGGTTCTATTGCTCCCGGCAGTCAACGGGTGGTCTACCTGGGACCGAAGGCCCTCGCTCTAGAGCTGTTCGAGTACTCGGAAAAAGCGAGCCGAGCCAGGCTCGGTTTTTCGAGCCGAGCCGAGCCGAGTACCCGTAAAAACCGAGTAGCTCGATAAATCCGAGTAGCTCGAATTTTTTCGAGTAGCTCGAATTTTTTCGAGTAGCTCGAATCTTTTCGAGTAGCTCGAAAGAACCGAGAAACTCGAATTTTTCGAGCATCTTGAAGCTTGAAGCTTGAAGCTTGAACGTTACGGGCAATACGAATGTTTCGAATATTGTAGGTTATGATAAAACCCATACGAAGAAGGTAAAAAACAAAGAAAAAAAATAAGGAGAAAAGAAAGATAATATATACAGAACTGTATGAATACGCTCATAAAGACACGAAAAAATGAAAAAAAAAAGAAATATTTGAATTTAGTACTTTTCAAAAGTTATGGAATATTTCCATTTATAGCTTATAATTTAATTATTTACTTTACTTATCGAGAACCATTATTTACATTCCAGTAGATAAACGTAACCTAAAATATTCGAAACATTCGTATTGCCCGAAACGTTCAAGCTTCAAGCTTCAAGCTTCAAGATGCTCGGAAAAATCGAGTTTCTCGGTTCTTTCGGGCGGCTCGAAAATATTCGAGCTACTCGAAAATATTCGAGCTACTCGAAAATATTCGAGCTACTCGAAAAAATTCGAGCTACTCGGTTTTTACGGGTACTCGGCTCGGCTCGGAAACCGAGTCTCGGCTCGGTCCGAACTTCAAGCTACTCGAATATTCGAGTACTCGAACAGCCCTACCTCGCTCGCACCGAGGAAGCAAAACTGTGGGGTGGCTTTCCCGATGATCCGGCGGAAAAAGCATGTCAATAATCCGGGGACCACTGTACTACGAACTTGGAATTTTCTTTTTTAACCGCTCCTTTTATATTCATTTGGTTTAATTTGTGGAACGCTAATATAAAATTTTCAATTTTGGGGATAACTTTTAATTGGGAATATGTTCTGTCAAAGGTGCTTATCGACTTTGTGAGAATTTCTCGCGAGGCACGCCGCGCAGAGTGGAAAGTCTGGAAACTGCACACCTCGATTTGATCACTTTGCGAAGCAGCCTCGCGCGGCCAGGTAGCGCGAAGCTGCCGCGGGAGCTTGCCACGCGAGGCTGCTTTGGAAACTCTATGATGGTTTTCATGGTGGAGGTATAGAGTTATCAGACATTCCACTCAAAATATAATTGTGGCAGTATATTATTTATTTCATTTGGATTATTGTAAGGCTAGAATTCTTAAATTCTAGTATTACTTTCGTTAGAAACATTAATGCTATCCACTATTTCTTTTTCTTCTTCTTCCACTGGAATTTTGAAATGCTTTTCAAATTTGTTAACAAATTCCACCGATTGTTTTTAACGTAAGAGTTTAGACTATTTGGTGACACCTTTAAGAAATGTTTATAAAGGCGTAGTTACTTTCTTTCGCTGACGGCACGCAACGCTGCCATTGTAAAGGACCGCGGCGTCAAGTAACTGCTGAAACGTAAACAGATGTCTGCGACACCCTCGACGTCTTCCCAACGACCCACGAAAATCAGTCAGTCTTCTGAGTTCGGACACAGCTCTCGCAAGATCGTGCGTTCATTTCCGGCTTGTGAAGTAACTGTGAGATTATATTATTTCTCGTTTTGCGAATTCAATGTGGTGATTAGTGAAAAGTGATTAGAAAAGCATTGATAGACTCTGGTGTTATTCGGCACATGCTGCAGATGTGTGAAAAGTGTGAAGCATTCGATGAGAGATACAAATTGAAGTGTCGTTCGAATAAAGTGACGGGAAATAGTGTGTGCAAAATTTCGGATAATATACCATCAAATACATTAAACCTTTACGGTAAGAACAATCGATTTTGATAATATATACGAAAAAAATCGAACTTTAACTTGGTCGCGTCTCCGGTGCCCTTCTTTTTGAGGATATTATTTTTTATTTCGATTCTGGAGGGAGGGCATACGAAATTATTGGATGGGCAAATCTCTCCTACATCTAAGCTACCAGAATGAATCGTTAAACCATCGAATTTGAAAATATTTTGGGAAAAAATCGAACTTTAACTTGGTCGCGTCTTCGGTGCCCTTCTTTTCGCGATCTTTATTTTTTATTTCGATTCTGGAGGGTGGGCATACGAAATTATTGGGTGGGCAAATCTCTTCTATATCTAAGCTAACAGAATGAATCGTTAAACCTTCGAATTTGAAAATATTTTCGGAAAAAATCGAACTTTAACGCGATCGCCCTTCTTTTCGTGAACTTTATTTTTTATTTCGATTCTGGAGGGTGGGCATACGAAATTATTGGGTGGGCAAATCTCTCCTACATCTAAGCTACCAGAATGAATCGTTAAACCATCGAATTTGAAAATATTTTGGGAAAAAATCGAACTTTAACGCGGTCGCGTCTTCGGTGCCCTTCTTTTCGCAAACTTTATTTTTTATTTCAATTCTGGAGGGTGGGCATACGAAATTATTGGGTGGGCAAATCTCTTCTACATCTAAGCTACGAGAATGAATCGTTAAACCACCGATTTTGAAAATATTTTAGGAAAAAATCGAACTTTAACGCGATCGCCCTTCTTTTCGCAAACTTTATTTTTTATTTCAATTCTGGAGGGTGGGCATACGAAATTATTGGGTGGGCAAATCTCTTCTACATCTAAGCTACCAGAATGAATCGTTAAACCATCGATTTTGAAAATATTTTAGGAAAAAATCGAACTTTAACTTGGTCGCGTCTCCGGTGCCCTTCTTTTTGAGGATATTATTTTTTATTTCGATTCTGGAGGGTGGGCATACGAAATTATTGGATGGGCAAATCTCTCCTACATCTAAGCTACCAGAATGAATCGTTAAACCACCGATTTTGAAAATATTTTCGGAAGAAATATTAAATTTTTTAATTTGCTCGTAACTTTTTTTTGAAGGGTGGAAAAAAAAAATTGTTGGGTGGGCAAACGTGGGCATACGATGGACAATCGTTTCCCACTTCGAAATCTTTAAAATGTTTTCATGGGGGTGCTGACAAAAAATTTTGTTTTTGCGATAACTTTTTTTTTAAGGGTGGGCAAACGAAAATTTTTTATGGGCAAACATGGGCAAACGATGGACAAACGAATGCCGTTTCGTTTTTCCGAAAATTCGAATTTGGGGGTGCTATCTTCACAGACCTGGATATTCTTGCTCGCGGGTAAAGGAAGCATCCGTCGCTGTCATTGCACGCATCACCGCCGTCGTTGTGTTCATCGCTATAGAAAACAAAAAAAAATAATTCTTACATATTCGTTTCTCTGCATATGACGCGTAAAGTAGATGCAATGCGAGTGTAGGACTTACATTAGGTAACGCTGCGTATATAATTCCATATTTTCCCGACATTCTCCAGCGCGCAAACACCGCAATTCTTGTGAAATGCACATCGAAGAGTATTCGATGAAGACATAGACCTCAGGTTAGAAACGTCAGGGTCCACGATGTCCGACATGATCCCGCAATAATCATTGTCAACGTCGTAGCCGCCGTCGTCTTCGACAGTTCGAGTGTTGTTGTTGTTGTTGTTGTTGATCTTTCGTCCCGTCAGTTCGTACAAATTACATACATCCTCAACGATTATGTCAGGTAGTAGTTGCAGCATCCACGTTTTCTTTTCCGTACCCTTTACGATTACGAAGTCAATGTTCGCGAGTACGCTAGCGAGGAGCCCCGGAAGTTTGGAGTATGGAACATAGCCGTCAGACCAGCTAAGCCCGTGATGATGCTTCGCGAGCCAGGATGCTTGATGGTGATCCCGCGAATACAGATGTTCCCAGAAGTATGGCGGTTCGAAGATCCAATGACTGATCGTCGGTGTTTTATCGTTGTTGATGTTTGCACGAATCGCGATCTCTTTGACGACGAACTCGCGTTCGATATTGAATCCTTGTAGATCGACAATGGCGAACATTATTATACGTTTTAGGTAGCACCGCGGGCGACGATGTCGGAACAGCAACTGAGGTCTTCGACTTCGACGATTTAAAACAGTAGCAGTATTCGTAGTAGTAGTATTAGTAGTAGTAGTAGTAGTAGTAGTAGTAATCGAACTCGTACGCACGCTATATTAGTTTGCGTACCATGTTGGTTAAAGGGCCGTATTCGACTATACGATCGTGTATGAACAAACAGACGGCTGAAGTATTAGCGGGAATATTTTCTTTACATTCGAAATCTATTCGCACGTCCACCGTAGCGCTCTTCAACGATTCGTTTTGCCTAGAACAATCTATGACCACGATAGGCGCGTATTTAAGGAATTCGCTCGCGCTCAGCAACGGTTCTCCGTGACCGTAGTACGATCGGATGAAATTCGCGTACATATTGTACATGATCGCAAATTTATACTTGGGAAAATCTATTTGCATGTCATCGTACGGATACGTCTCGGAATTTAGGTAGAGTCGAAAGTTTGTAAGATTATTCGGGTCGAATATCCACGCGGATTTATTTGGACGATTCTTTCGATCCGTTTGCATGCCGAATAACACGTATCGTGGTTTCTCGATTTGCGACGTAGTTTTCACGGTCCACGTATGTTTCGTTGTCGCTTGCAGTAATGGATACTCGTGCACGCTCCAAGATCGGAAACTCATCGCGATCGGTCGTCCGCTTTCCAATATACGAAGCATCGATAGTTTATTCACTTCCTCCAAAACGACGTGGGGCATACGCCACTGCACCTTGCGTATCTCAAGTTTCGGGATTGCAGTGGCGGAGGTGCAGTGCATCGCGTTCGAATCATCTCGCGCTCGTATAAGAATTAGCTCGTGTCGCGCGTTCATCACGATGCGTTTGTAATCCTCGCAGAATCCTAATAACACGTTCAGGGGTACGCAGAAATTGAAAGCGCCCGAATGAAAAGTATCCTTATCGTAATCGATATCATAATTCCAACCGGCATTCGCAAGCGCTTTGCTTCTCTCGGCTGACAACGAAACGAAATTTTTCAACGTGGTAGTGATTCCTGGATTTCGACAACGATCGATCTCGACACCGTTCAATTCGTATCGAATCTCATCGAACATGAACGCGACGCAATTATTGTCGAGAACAGCGGTCGCGGACGTTGACGGACCTTTCGCGTCTTGTGCTGTCAACGTGCCACGACCTTCGATGTAGAGAAAACTTTCGCACGTAAGCGTGTACAGATCTTGCTGCTGTATGGGGATTCTTATCTCGGCGCTATTGTCGAACGTTGTGTTGGCGTACGGATTATACGTGTGTAACTCGATCTTCGTGATACGATTGTCGAAGGTTGGCGTATTCGCCACGTCCAAAATAATCGACATCGTGGTTACGCGTCTAATATGCGACGATGAAGCCTAACGATCGTAGGTAACGTACGTTTCGACGAGTCAACGGCTTTCTTATGCTTCTTACCGGTCCTCTTCTTATCGCTCCTCCGGTCTTTATTCTTCTTACACTTTCGTCTGTAGATAAAGGGTTGCGTAGATGACGCGATGCAGAGACGGTAGGAGTATCAGCGACGATTGATGATTCATACGTATGATCTAACACTAACATACTACACACGCGCACATACACGTACGGTCACGCTACCTATCGCGCGGACGTCGTTGAACGTGTAAACGAATCGTTATTTCTTCTCCACGGAAATCTATAGGGCGATCGTGTTGATCAACGATGCACAACGTTAGATCGTGTATTGCACGTGCGACGATCGGCAGGTAAATGACATGTCGCGGAGTTTCCGATATCTTATATCCTGGAGGTACGCGAGGCGAAAATTCATGAATCGTGTGCACCTGTTTATCGTTACTGTACGCGCCGGTAGTGACGTTGCATGTTACTCTGATCACGTTAACGTTTATAATATTTACGGGTCCGTCGGATTCGTGCCAGATTCTCGGTAATAAGACGCGATTCGGGGAAAATCCTAGCAACGAACCCAGATTGTTCGGTTTCGTAAAGTCCACAAAGAATGAACAGTACAGTTCACTTTTCATGGTGTTGTTGTTAGCTCGTAGCATTAGAGGGTACTTGCCGTCATCGTCGTTCTCGTTGTTACCGCGTCTTCGAGGATATCGATCGAGTATTCGTTGCTTCAGATACTCGGCGATAGCGTCTAATTCGTAGGATCCGTGGGGGATCGTAATACATTCACTAGCGATGTCCGCGATGGAGTTGTTTTCGGTGTCATAGTTCACGACGAAATAGAATTTATCGTTGCTCGAATCGATGTTCGGTATCGTGTGAAACGTCTCCAAGTCAGCGAGTCCTAATTCGTATTGACCATCACTCAAATCTATCGGTGGAAAATAGCTTACCGTGAGCGCGCTGCTGCGACCCGTTAACGTGAGCGTGAACGACATATCATAGATTACACTCGCGAGACGGAGAGAGGGGAAGTGACCCGCGCTTACGAATACTCGGCAATTTATCGATAGTATGAGTCTTTATTACAGAAGGTGTGAATCACCATTACGCATGGATACATTGTAACATAATCTTAGTACACACACACACACACACACACCGATAGTAATATTAGTATTGTCACGTCCCGCGACGTGGAGTCAACCATTATTTAATCCTTTAAAACATTCAAACTTACTATTTCGTACTTTAGTATTTTATAACCATCTCTAATAAGTTATAAATATAATACATAGCCAAAAAGGCATTATAATCGAAACTCGCGATAAGTAAAGAATCATCAACGGCAACAGTGAGCAGGAGAACCAGCACGAAGGAGGTAGCCACACACTGACTAGCTGCACACCAGCCAGCCAACCGCGCACACCAAGGGGACCAGTAGACGCCAGCTGATGGGTCAGAGGCCCCTTCCGCCAGCGGAGTCGACACCTTCACGAAGCTGTGCTCCTGATCATCGCCACAAATTTGCCCTCCCTTTATATCCAGTACATCGAGCTCCAATACGGAACCGATGTACATTAACTTCAATCCCTAGTATGTGGGCTGTACGAAAGCAATCGTACAGAGCACATCGAAAATCCAATAGCGTAAGCATCTAAAAAATGAATTAAACCAAGAATCTAACTACCGACGCTGCTGAGAGTTTCGTATAACGGCAGAAATACGTCTTAAGTAAGTCAGAAGACACCGAAATAGGCGCGCAATAGCTCAAATTCTGCAGTAAACAAAACTCTCGGATAGCCCTCTGGAAAGAATTCTTCAGGTGAATCCCACGGCAGATGATTGGAAGATTTCATCTCCCACCGTCTTAATTGTCGTGTGACAAACCTGGAGAAGGAGTAGCCAGCAGCCCTATAAAAAGGGACTGACCATCCGCGGAAACCAGTTTTTGAAGAAATTTATGATTAACATATTCAAACCTATAACCGTGATACAAAAGACAACCTTACTCACGCCAGTAAATTGCAAAAAGCTGGTGTTTGAAATTAAGTGACTATTGTAAGTGAAGTTTTAAATTATACTAAAATAAAAGTGTTAAAATCAAATTCAGTGTTCAAGTGTTTTATTAGTCGGTTTCTGATGTTTTGGGCGTCTGAAGTTTTATTAATGTACTACCGAAAAATTGAACATAAAGGAAAACAGATTCTCCTTCGTTGAAAGCGTCATTGGCGAGCAGTAACCTGCCCACTATGCCACTGAATACTAGAGGTCAATCTGTTTACGCGGTCAAAAGTTACTAATAGATTTTTTTTTTCAAATCATTAATAATTTAAATAAATTAATGAAATACGTTTGAGCTGATTTTCGGAATCACTGGCGCGCATAACCATGCCCACCAGTGTCCTCTGGAGTCAAGTACAGAGCGGGTTCCATTAGAATCGAATTCAAAATTAATTTAACCATCAGATGCCCAAGAGCAACAGAGCCGGCCGGAAAGTACAATTACGTAGACTCTTACAAAATTACCAGTGTGCCCCAGCTGTGCCAGAATCTTTGTTGGGAATCTACATAGAACCAAGGGTCGTTTTCCATCAACGATTCATCAACGCAGGACCCTGGGTTCTCCCAAAACCCAACGCTGCGTTGGAAATCGACGGAGTCAGCGAGATTCCTATTCCCTGGCGACTCATATTAATTACCAAATAAAGGGTAAATATCATAAAATTTCATATGAACACATTAACCCACAACCCTCAACTAACCCAGAGCGAAAAATCCCAGGATTTGCTCGAAGCGGATTGATAATATAAATTCCTAAAAACACGGCCCTAAATAGGAAGTAGGGACGTAACAGTATATAGGCCATAATTCCATAGACTTTTGCTGTAAAAATTGCATGCACAAGCGACCGCAATTCATCTCGTCGAAACGTTGAAAACGATTGTGATTGTACGTGATCGTTGTACCGCGTCCGAAATAGTAGATCAATTCCGCGGGAGGTCGCAGATTCCCAAAACTATCAAAGTACTGTACTCGCGGTCCGCGTTTGGCGTACGCGACCCAGTGCGTACCGGTACCTCGATTCTCATCCAGATTCGCGATACCGCATTCGTTGCTTCGTACGCGCGTGGGAAGCGTGTCGCGCATAAACACCCCTCGAAAGAACGGGATGCTGGTGCATTCACGTTCTAATTGCAGGTTCGTCATAGGTTGTTGCGTTAACGCCGCCACCGTCGCCACGCGCCTATGCAATCGGCGTTTTTTTTTTCTTTGTTCGCAGTCGTCGTTGGCGTCTCGGGTTCAAGCCCGCGCCTCGCTTGTACGGTGTCAGGTGCATCCCTCGCCCTTCCATTGCCCGATTATGACGCAAAGTCTCTTCCAGCTGTTTTCGAGAGGCCTTCGAATCGTTGACCGCTTTGGTTATACCAGCCGCTCCACCGGCCAATGCCCCGATAGCTGATAAAGCAGGCAGCACGAACGGAAGAAATGGAAGAAAGCCGCCGCGTTTCGCCACTCGTAGATTACGATGTTGTCGTCGCCGTTGCGGATGTTTCCTTCCAGACTTTCGCTGTTTACGTTTCGTCCTTCTCATACCCATGCCGAGTTTAGTCTTAGCCTTCATCGTTGCCCACACTCCAGTCGCGGCTGCTTTTTCACCAAAGGTCGCGTCGTTCGCGAATACTCGTTCTCGCGCTCGTTCGGCTAACGCGCGATCCGCCTCGTGTCGCCCCTCTAAATCCTTGCGACTAGAGTACGCGATATCGTGATCGCGGCACGCTGCGTCCAGAGGATTCACACCTTTGTCGCCACGAGCCAATCGCTTTAGCAATCGCGTTCCCGGTCCGCAGAACTGATAACCTGGAACGTGTAGTTCGAACGGCAGACGGTTTATGATACCGTTTACGAGACCCGATCCAGTCTTCTTCTTCTGATTATTCTTCTTCCTCCTCTGATTCTTCCCTAGTCCGTGAGACGTTGCGGTCGTTGATACAATCATATACGTTAGAATAGTCACGATAGCTACTACAATAATAAACGCGTACGCACGCGTCACCGATCACTGTGATAGTGACCTGCGCGACGCGTGCCACGAATATAAATAGTTGATTATATAATATGCGATTCGCGAAACAGTCGGACATTATTCGCGTGACCGCGAACAGAATGCTCGAGGATGATAGGGATCCGAGTCGATCGAACAGACACGGCCTATTATTACCGCACAGCGTACGAGGCGTGATTTGCGGTCCGTCCGGGTGCGGAAAAACGAACGTACTTCTAAGTATGCTAGAGAGTCCGAACGGTTTGCGTTTCGAGAACGTGTACGTATACTCGAAATCGTTGCATCAGCCAAAGTATCGATATCTCGAACAGGTGTTGTCGCTCGTCGATGGAATCGAATACTTTCCCTACTCGGACAACGCTGAGATCGTTCCACCGAGAGACGCTCGGCCCGATTCGATCTTCGTGTTCGACGATGTGGCGTGCGACGAACAGAACGCGATACGCGAATACTTCTCCATGGGCCGTCACGCGAACGTGGATTGCTTTTATTTATGTCAATCGTACGCTAGAATACCGAAACATTTGATCAGAGACAACTCGAATTTTCTCATGCTGTTCAAACAAGATGGTACGAACTTGCGTCACGTGTACAACGATCACGTGAACACAGACATGACGTTTGAGTCGTTCAACGACTTGTGCGCGAGATGTTGGCGTCGACGATACGATTTCGTGGTGATCGATAAGGATAGTTCCATGTACGAAGGTCGATATCGAAGAGGATTTAACGAGTTTGTCGTAGCTCACTGACATCAGTAAACCGCGAGTCATTCATCGAGCAACACGAAATGGCCAACGAACCGCCGACGACAACGACTGCTATAACCCCGAACACCGACGACGACCCGAAGCATTCGCAAAAACATCGCCGACGTTATCGACAAAAAGGGACGAAACATCAAAAAGGAACGAAACGTCGGAGCGCGGACGCAAAGGTGGAAATCGCCAAAGTCAGCGACGTTATACGTAAAAAGTGCTTGGCCTTGAAAATTGGTAAAATGGCTACGGAAGCGGCTGTGGAGGCGAGTACGCGTCCCATCGTCGAACCGCTGAAACGATTGATCGAAAACTCGTCCGCGTTGAAAATGCGCTCAACGCCTCGATCGCGACCAGTGAAGAGGAAACACGAATACGATCAACAACAACAGCAACAACAACAGCAACAATCATCGAAGAGACTTCGACCCGTTACTCCGTTGTTAACCAAGGAAAGTCGAAATAACCTTCCAGATTCTAACGACTATGACGACGACGATGACGACGACGACACCGATGACGATGATGACAACGACGATAACGACGACGATGACGACACTGACAACAACAATGACAACAACATTGACAACGACAACAACACCGACGACGACGACGACGACGCCAATAACAACGATGTAAACGATGTTGACGATGTTGACGATGATGTTGTTGATGATGTCGACGACAAAGCCGATGAAAAAATTCAGGATGATGAGTCGTCAGCAAAGGTTCATGATTTAGATTCGCTGCGCAACCCCGTCGACGATATCGAAGTGTATGTACGGAACGCCAAAGGACCCTTGTCGCGAGAATACCTGCGTCTGTTCTTCACCGATACAAAGAAACGAATCGATAACGTGTACGGCGTATACTTGGGGTCCGACGAAGACCTAATGATCGGTGATTCCGTACTCACAATCGACGAGGACGGTGACGACGTTCGCGTCAACGGAACGCGATACGCGGGAACTCGGGGTTTGTACGAACTGCTGTTCATGCGAATACCCAGCGTTGGCACGTACACGGACGCGGATATGCACTCGTACCGACGCATCTTACTATCAACGAACGCGCATAAGCGAAACCATTCGCCGAGTAAGCGCACGCTGGGTAACAGGGGGTACAAGTATAAGAAAATCATATCCGCGATAAACGGTGGGGTGCGGACGTCGGGTGTCAGACGTGTTAGGGGCATGGGTATGAATGGGGGCGCGGGCGACGCCGTCACGCGACGAGGACAAGGATTACCAATCGACGAATCGATGACGGTTACCGATAACGCGATCGATTATGTGTACTGGGACGATCCGAACGAATTGATCGAGAGACCGAGATTGCTCGTAGCATCTCGCGCGGCTGGTCACACGGGTCACGATAACGAAATCGCATCCATCGTGGAGGAACTTCGCGAGGCTAAACATATCTTAAATTGAACGATTCGGTGATCATCGCGTCAGTGGTTTTCGCGCATACGCATCGTTATGTCGGTGAATAAGCTTGGCACCTCGTTACGCAATAACAACAACAACAACGACGAAGCGAGAATGGCAGTGACGAGATTATTGTCCTCGGTGGACGAACGCTTTACCCAAAAAATCGAAACAGCTATCGTGAGCGCTCGACTGGACGCCGAGTATCAACGATCTCAACTCGAAACGCGAATACAAAGAACGATGACGGATATCGTTAACGCGCAATTGTCTCGATTAGAGGATGATTTAAATAACGCGATGGAACGACGCTTGGATCACTTGAAAGACAGACTCGAAGAGTTGACGACCACGGATCTGTACAAACGAAAGGAATCGCGAAAAGCGAATGAGGGTTTACGACGACGACGATGATCAATGACTGTCTCAATAGCGGCTACGGCTCCGAAACGTCTAATAATAACGAACGATCACGAAAAACGTGTATCGATTGCGTTTTGCGAGCATTCGAGGAACTCATACTACTTCTAACATCCTTGGAACGTCGTAACCATCCCCCACCCACCCGCGAAGCATGAGTAAGGAGCGAGTACAATTAGTGAACGAATTACACGCTCCCGCGAGACGAAATTTTCCACGGCGTAGCGTCGTCATTCGCGGCTACGATGATTTGTGGCAGGCCGATTTGGTGGAGATGCGTCCGTACGCGAAACAAAATCGAGGATATCACTACATACTAACGATCATCTATGCGTTCAGTAAGTACGCGTGGGCCATACCCGTGAAAACAAAAAGTGGACGCGACGTGACCGCGGCGTTCACGATCGTGTTGCAGCAGAGCGATAGATGTCCGCGAAATTTACAAACCGACATGGGTAAGGAGTTTTACAACGCGGAGTTTCAACGATGCGTGAAGACTCGCGGAATCAACCACTACTCCACGTACAGCGTGATGAAAGCGTCGATCGTTGAACGTTTCAATCGCACGCTGAAAAACCTCATGTGGAAAAAATTCTCCTTGAACGCGTCCTATCGTTGGGTGGACCTGTTACCCGCGCTCGTACACACCTACAATCATCGCAAGCACCGAACGATCAACGCCCGACCCGTTGACGTAACCCCCGCGACGCGTTTGTCGTTCGCCGCGAATGAATCCCTTTCACCCTCAGCATCGGAAGGAGTTAGACGACGCGCGAAATTCAAAGTTGGTGACAAGGTACGCGTGAACAAGTTCAAGACTCTCTTCGAGAAGGGGTACACTCCGAACTGGTCAACCGAGGTGTTTGAAATCATAACCATACAACCAACGTGTCCGGTGACGTACATTCTGCGCGATTCCGCAGGAGAACCGATCTCGGGTGGATTCTACGAGTACGAACTACATTCGGTCGCGAATCCGGACGTCTATCTGGTCGAGAAGATTATTCGTCGTAAAGGAAACCAGGTGTACGTTAAGTGGCTCGGATTCGATTCGTCGCGGAACTCGTGGATAAGCAACAAGGATATTCTATGATTCCCGATCACGAACGCAGTCGATGTTACTAAAATAAATGAATGAAAAATAAATACATACATATAAATAGATAAACAGTGTCCGTTTATTCAATTTTCCACATGCTCCTTCACCTTCTCGTATATGCGTACAATTAATCTTAAAAGTCTGAAAGAAAATATACATATATACCGACGCGTATAAAATACAATTTTAGTTATTCCGCGCTATATACAATTTTGACTATTCTACGCTATACATATATCCATAAATAAATAACCAAAGAAACGTATATACATATGTGCATGCAAACATACAACATACTAAACATGCAAACATACTAAACATGCAAACATACTGAACATGCAAACATACTAAACAATGGAATTGTCGAGGGACTCGTCGGGGTCAAGCTGGAGCCGTTCGTGTGTCTTGAGCTCGGGGATTCGATAATGACCCCACGGAAGGGTGTCGACTCGATCGGCTAAAATACACCGCTTATCGTCGAACAGACTGAGAGCGTTCTTCTCCTGACTCACGGTATACACATGATGCTCTTTGGAGCGTATATTGTTCTGCCGAATCGATTTCTCGGTGAGATCGCGAAGACAACGAATGTAATCGTCGAATTGTACATGATTCGCGACCACGTGCCTCCGCACACCCTTCACTTTTTTAGTCTCACTCGTAGACCCCACTGTCGCGTTAAACGTTCTAGTTGCGTACATCTTAGACCTCAATCCGACGAACTCGGTCATCAAGGCGCCGTTGTTCTCATCTTTCATGAGTCCCGGCACCTTTTTGTTTTCGGGGGGCATACCGTACGGATTGTCCACCGCGTAATCACTCGTGTCGAATCGGGCGACGTCACTCTTCATCGTTTCATACGCATCCTCGCATTCCACGCTATACATTAAACTATCGGTGTCGGTGTACAGAACCTTACACTTATCACCGAACTTCGCGCGCATATACGCGTAATGGAACTCGTACAGGCATTCTTTCGAGACGTCCAGTACACTCATTCCCACGTATATGGGTTTATCAAACTTAACTTTTAATTTACGCATCTCGATGGCCACCAACTGTTCGGAGAAGATCGTGCGACTATGAAAGTTCGGCTTCGCGATCAGCGCTTCCGCACCGTAACGACCGTCCCACCGCGTCACCAGTCGCACATCTACGCGATTCCGCACATTCTCCATCGTTTTTTCCATACACTGCGTTATTCATTAATTTATACAGAGTCTTCTGAAATTCACTGGTTGCCCGCGTCCTCAAATTGGTGTTCAATCGAATGTAGTCGCGCAACCAGTGCGACTGATCGAATCGCAACACCCGATGAATTCGCGTTACGCGTAAACCGTGTCGCACGCACTGTTTCAGGTAGCGATAATGTATGACGTATCGCTCCTTATCGTCGAGCGTGGCAAGTAGCTTGGTCTGTTTTCCTTCTGGAGCGTGCTCGCGCACCGGGCAGAATGGAAGGTCAGCGTGGGCGTCGTGGATCTCCTGGGGATATTCGATGTCGACCTCCAACAGGTATCCCTCGGATTCCTTGGCGTCCTCGGTGTCCTCGCCGTCGGATAGTGATGATACATCGAGCGCGGCAGCCGTCGCATCGTCCAGCCATCGAAACCCACCTTTCGGCATAGCCTGCGACATCGCCCATCCGTACAAGTTGTTGACGTCGAAGTACATCAGATACGTCGATGCCTTCGATTCGTCGTACATCCCTGCAGGTAGGTACTTGTTGTTGGCACGCGCGTACCTGTGCGAGCACTGACCCAGACCGCCGCGTATGCCACGCTCTACGAACAGTAGCATGTCCACGTCCGTTAAAAGTTCTGATCGTACGCCGATGTACTTGAGCATCGCGTCCCACGTGAAACTCGGTAGCGTAAAATAATGCGCGGGATCTAAATCGTAACTCGCGATACAGTCGGTGCGGAAACTCTCGAATACGTCGGCGAGTAACAGTACATCTGTTTTCAAGTACAAATCACTGTACTCGCCCAATGTCTGTACGCGAAAAGTATTCCACACGTTCGCGGCGTGCGCGTAATCAGGCTCCGACGCGGCGCTATCGTTCAACCGATTATAAAACGCTTCGCGGGACGGTAAACGCGTATCATTAAGTTTGATGTATGACGTCACGTAGTCGTACGGGAAGACGCCCTTCCTGGTAAGGAGATTGAACTGATCATCCGACAGGGATTGAAACTCACGTCGTAGAATCGCGAGTCGTTCTTCGCCAAGGTCCGAAGCGAGTTTCTCCAAACTAGCGGCCAAAAACTTCAACGAATCTATGAATCGAAATTTCAATCCCCTTTTCCAATCGGTGTTCTCGGCGTCGATTCCCTTGACGTGTTTCGTGAAAGATATATACCGCTCTTTCGTTACCGGTAGCAGGTCGATCTGTCCTTCGAACGCGGACGCCAACTCCTTAATCACGAAATGCGCGTCTTAGCCTGATAAATTATGAAACACTACCGGTATCGTATACGATCGTTGAAACTGTAAGTTGCACGACACGTGGGCCGCGCCTCGGTACTCGCCCGTCGAGTGACAATGGTCGCGCACTTTTTTATCCCTGTTACAATAAAGAATAACGGATCGGTGCACAGAAGCTCGTACTCAATTAGCAAAGCACAGAGTTTATTCAAAGCGATTAGGACAGCAAGACAGCGTATCTTGTAGAGTTTGTAGATTTAAGTTACAGTTATAATTCGAGTATATTTACAAGGTCAGACACAATAAATTAACAGTTATTTACTCAACACTTTGGAACAATTATTTCACGCACGTTGGTTAGTTATTACTAAAAGAAGCCTTAGTTTTAAGTGAAGCGTGCGAAGCAAAGTCGCAACGCGTAGCGATTCGAAGTAGTTTCGAAAGAAAGCGCAAGCAAGGTGCGTAAGCAAAAGTACGTGTCGCGAGCGGAGAGCGTCTGAATTCCAGGAAATCGGCAGTGATTTCCTGGAAGGAAGAAGAGTCCCCCTTCCATCGATCGCAGGTTGATGGAAGGGGCAGTGATCGACGCTCCACATGAGTCAGCGGGCCGTTACCATTGCCTAATCACCGGTAGGCCTGGGAGATGGCGTAAATAGTGTCGCTTTCGCGAACAATCCCCCTCGACGAAAGGTTGTCCACACACGTGACACTCGATCGCTTCGTTAAAACTACGCCACTGTTGTTTCGTTAACGAGTTCATCGGTTTCGCGTTCCGCAACCACGAATACGCAATGTCCGCAAAGTCTCGAAGTTCTTGTACGAACCACTTCACGCACTCGGATTCGTGACGATACGCGCGATAACGGCACAGAGACGCGTCGGTGGAACAATGGATGTAATATCCCACGCTGTACGCTCTATGCTGCTGGTATGTATACGTCCGACTCTGCTCCGCAGGCTCTACGTCCTCCAGCATACATTCGAAGTCCGCGTAAATGATGAATGGCGCTCGTTCCTTATTTTTAAAGTTCTTGAACTGCAACCATTTATCCTTCAGGGACGGCAATTCGACGGCGCACTCGTTCAGACGTTGGCAGTCCACGTTGTGCTTCGTCAATTGCACGTTCGAATGAAAGAAGCTGAGACATCTGCAACGATAATAGTATTAATAATACAACATAATAATCAATAACACATCGAGCGAAATATACCATATTTTACTCACCTTTCGCAAACGAATACTTGTCCATTGTGTTTGCCGAGCTGTTTCGATATGAGTCTCGACATGCTGCGAATGCACGCGAAATGATAACGTTGAGGCTCGTTGGGGTCCTGCACCAGTAGGAGGTTCGCGTGCCTCTCTCGCTTGTCCTCGGTCAAACGCAGAGGTGCGCAGCTTCCGTCGGACCACGCGTACACGTTCACCGACACGTCGTTCATCCTCTTGAACATTGTCAGCTGGTCCAACGTTACGGGTAGAGCCATATCGCCCGTACGAAACACATCCAAGTAGTGATGGTACGATGCGACTCTATCCGCATGCGTAGTACCAGGGTACAAACTAGCGACGACAGCCCACAAGAAACATGCATTGTCTCTATTCTTTATCTTCACCACCGCTTTCTTCAGGGCGACGGCGCGCGGAAGCGGTACGTTGCAACCGCCTCAAAGTGGATTATGCTTATTAATATTCACTAGAATATTTAGCACTGCCCTTAAGGTCCATCCACTGTCGCGATCTTGAAACTCCTCGAGCATCACTAGCGTGGGAGCGACCACGTGCTTCGAGTACCACTCGCGAACGTTCGAAGTCATGAACAGTACTCGATTTCGCGTACCGAAACTTTTCATCTCCGTATTCTCACCCAACATAAACTCCGCGTTAAAGTTCGTATTCACAGACACGCTCTTATGTGCCGTGATAGCGTTCGTGACGCGCGAGATCACAATTCGTCGAGCACCCTCTAAAAATCGTCGCGGATCGACGTGTCCCACGTTGATAACCGCACCGGTTGAAATACGGCCTATAAACGCCGATTCCACGTCTTCCCATACGACTTTGGGTGTAGTGGATCGGCCCGAAACACCGCAACCGACTCGCGAAAACTTTTTCCGCACGATCGCGCGCAATGTCTTGATTCGCGTGATCAGCGACACTAGGCGTTGTTTCGCGGCCACTGACATTCCTCCGCTGCTCTGGTACTGGACGATGAGCTGCAGGCACGTGTCGCAATGATCCACCCAATCTCGGAATTCCGCAATAGAGCGTAAAAGCTTAGACATCTGGGACAAAACCCTGTACGTGTCCATGAACCCCTCCATGTTCACTTATTCACAAAGGTTTTTTTATGTCTACCAGACACGCACGAATAGTGTCGAATGGGTGATACGACTCTTCCAGGTGATGCGGTCGGTGATCGGATATCGGAAACCCAACGGCAAAATGAGACGCTTCGAGTGTAGTCGCATAATCGGTGTCGGGTGCTCATCCAAAATCTTGCTAATTCACGACACAAAAACGAGTCCACGGTGATAGTCAATGTTCGAGGACACAACACTTTGTACACTTCGACCGCGCCGTTCTCAATGTCTTGCAGAAGCGTTAACGGTGTACACACGATCGCGGTAAAGTACTTCACATGCTTGCGATGCACATCTTTATCACCAACAATGCAATACAATGTACATTTGCTCGAAGTACTGTATCGCGCGATATGGCGTAGCAATTGACGGTGGTGATGCGACAATTGCATAAATCCGTTTTGAACGATAATGTTCCACGATGTCTCGAATAATGACTGTGGGCTTAACACGTCCCGGATTTTATGCTTCTCGATCATAAGCGTTTGGTGGTCCAACTGCGGCATCGCGGATGAAGGGCTCGCGTTAATCAGATGCCCACGGGCCTATATCGAACTCTTTTCACCCTTACACGGTCCCGGTCCCGCTTCCACTTACCTACTATAAACACACTGCATGGCGCGGTCCAATGTTGTGTTTACTCCATGGGCTATCGCGACGATTGACTTACAGTCTCCTCCTCGATCATTAAAATACTCGGAACTCTTCCCCGAATAATTATCGCTATATGTATACATCATTGCACGTGCGCTGTATCGGTCCCACGATTCAAACATAAACACACGGCACGAAGCGCGTGCACGTAGGCGCCAAAAACGCGTTCGAACCTGTTCAGATATAAACACACGGCATAGCACGGTGCAATGTTTATTCCATGGGTTATCGCGATGATTGATTTATAATAATAATTATCGCTCTATGTTTACATCATTGCACGTGCGCTGTATCGGTCCCACGATTCAAACATAAACACACTGCATGTCGCGGTGCAATGTTTATTCCATGGGCTATCGCGATGATTGATTTATAATAATAATAATAATAATTATCGCTCTATGTTTATATCATTGCACGTGTGCTGTATCGGTCCCACGATTCAAATATTTCCTTATCTTTTCTCAGAAATCATCATCGAAAACGCGATTTGAATTTCCACGAATCGGTCGCGGTCGCGCCTGCGCACCGATCCCCGCACACGTACGGAGATTGCGCGGCGGCGACGCGTGCCCAAACATACCTTAGACATGCAACAGGTGACGTCAGCACGAAACGTATGAAAACCTTGGAAAATTTACCATGGTGGACCCAAAGTACCTTAAACGTACAATAGGTGGCGCCAACCCGAAATGTATGGAAAACCTGGAAAATTTACCAAGACGGGCCCAAATACCGACGCGGGCCCAAAGTACCTTAAACGTCCAGTAGGTGGCGCCAACACGAAATGCGCGCGACGCCATTTTGAAAATTTGAAAATCCTCCCCCTCCCCGTGACGTCCCCCCCCCCCCCCTCGCCCACGAACTCGACCTGCGCGCGCGACGCCATTTTGAAAATTTTGAAAATCCCCCTCCCCTGTGACGTCATCCCCCTCACCAACGAACTCGGTCGACGCCATCTTGGAATCCCCCTCCCCTGTGACGTCATCCCCCTCACCTACGAAGTCGGTACCCCCCTCCCCGCCTCACCCCCTCGCCCATCTCGCGGAAGAGCGCGGTACCTCCCCCCGCCCCGCCGCACCCCCTCGCCTACACTTGGTCCAGAACTCTCATAGCCTAACTACTGATGGGCAATGTGTCAGCCCCTGCCACATGCTAAATTTCAGTGGGTCGAAAATGCTGCAAATTTGAATTCGGCGTTCGTAGAGTCAACACCTCTCTTTGTTTTGATCCTGCTATCGTGCGCTGGCCTGTCGCGGTTTGTCGTACGGTTGTGAAGATCAGTGTTATTTGTCACTCTGATAAGTGAATCTTAAGGGTTTCCTGTGGGATTTTATCTGGCGCCAGCAGCCTTTAGTGCAATTGTCTGTATCGCGCATTAATCCGGTTAGTCCGGATCCGGTGAAAGTGTCTGTGGGTGGCGTTATCTGTGAACCTACCAAGTTGCACCTTTCCGGTGGTCTTCCAATGTCTCCGACAACGGTTAAATGCAAAGGTTGCGGGTCTTCTGTGGCCAACCCAACTACGTGCCTGGGCTGTGGAGTGGCCTCGCACCCGGGGTCGAAATGCATGGCCAGAACGGGCCACCTAGTACTTAACGGGCGATTTTTGAATTGCAAGGCGCCATCCACACCGCCTAACGTCTCGACCGTTGAGGACTCCCCATCACAGCAGGTAATCGCTACCTGTCCGTCACTTGAGGACATCAAGAGTGTTCTCCTCAGCGTTGTACGTAGCGAGATGGCTAATTTAATGGTCGCGTTCAACGCTGATCTTGCGGAGATCAGGGGCTCGTTATCCGACATGAGCGAAAGGATCAGCCGTCTTGAGAATAATAATGCACCCGCTATCGACCCGACTCTCTTTCAGCAAGGTGTGACCAGCGACGTCATCAAGGAGGTCACGGAAAGGCAAGTCAGAGCATCCAACGTGATCATTCACGGCCTGGCCGAATCGACATCAGGACCTGTGAACCGTGGCGGAGTGAGCGACGTAGAACTGGCTGTTGCTCTTCTTGGTCAGGTGCATGCGTCGGACTATAGCGGAATTAAAACTTATAGACTTGGTAAACCTGGCGGCGTGGTCCCTAGATCGTTATGCGTGAAGCTCCAATCGGCTGATGACGCAAAGTCTGTTTTGAAAAACAAGCATCGGTACTCGGGTCAATATAAAATTACTGATGATAAGACTGCCCTGCAACGGCGTGAATTGCAAGATTTGAGGAATCATCTCAAGGAGCTGCATTCCAGAGGGGAGTCTGACATGACTATCAGATACATCAGGGGTGAACCGAGGATTGTCCGTGCTCCATAAACGCCATTGACTGGGACGCATGTCTTCCCCATCTCCCTGTGGATGAGGCTGTTCGGGTGCTTTACGAACACATTTCCCATGTGATCGTCTCGTTTGTTCCTTTTCGACGCGCTCGCCACCCTATGTTCCCAAGTTGGTTTTCCTCGAAATTGGTTTCCCTTACCAGAATGAAGAAGCAGGCTCACCGTGTATATAAAACCTCGCACAGCTACCATGACTACTTGTCATTTAGTCACCTTAGAGCACTCTGCAAAACTCTCTCGATATCGTGCTATGGGAACTATGTTCGCAGTGTTGAATTTAATATCCCAAACAATATTAAGGCTTTCTGGAACTTTGTAAATGTTAATCGGTCCTCTGGTGGTTTGCCACCGTCCCTAGGGCGTAATGGAACCGTGTCTTCTTGTAGCTCCGAGATCGCCAACATGTTCGCGGAGTATTTTGAATCGGTATACAATGCCGAGGATTACTCAGGCTTCCGCCTGGAGGATAGCATGCAGGCACCCCTCGATTTCCCACATATGAACATTAGTATAAGCGAAATCCTTACGGAAATTGAGAGCCTAGCAACCAATAAGAGCCCGGGAGAGGATGGAATTCCGGCTTTGTTCATAAAGAAATGTAAATTCATTCTCTCGCGGCCTCTGTGGATGATTTTTAACCAATCATTAACCACAGGGTGCTTTCCTCGGAGGTGGAAGCGTGGCTTAATTACTCCCATACACAAATCTGGTGACAAGTCTGACGTTTCCAATTATAGGCCGATTTCACTCCTAAATATCTTTGGTAAGGTCTTTGAGGGTATAGTAACCAAGAAACTTGGATCGCTTGTCAGCAGCATAGTCTCATATGAGCAGCATGGGTTTTTGCCGGGTAGATCTACTGTCTCTAATTTATCTTCGTTCTGTAATTTTGTGTCGAGAGCTCTCGACGGCAACTGTCAGGTGGACTGTATATACACCGATTTCTCTAAGGCATTCGACAGGGTGAATCATGCCTTGCTGATTGACAAGCTCGCGGGCTATGGATTCAGGGATAGCTTCTTATGCTGGTTACACTCCTATATTACGGGGCGCTCGCAGAGGGTCAAAGTTGGGCTCTCCCTTTCGAGGCAAATTTGGGTCCCTTCTGGCGTACCGCAGGGTTCTCACCTTGGTCCTCTGCTATTTTTGTTATTTATTGATGATATCAGATACATTTTAACTAGGTGTAGGTTCTTGCTATACGCGGATGACCTCAAACTATTCAAAATCATATCCTCAGATGCCGACGCTTTGGATTTACAATCTGACCTAGGGGGTCTAGAGGCCTGGTGCTTGCGTAACCGTATGGGACTGTATGTAGACAAATGTCTTGTTATGAGGTTTTCGCGCAGCAAGAGTGTCTCTCTGTTTCCATACGCCATAGCGGACAACGTACTGTCGACTAGATATGTTGTGCGCGATTTGGGTGTTTACGTCGACGCCGCGCTCACGTTCTCCACGCACCGTACTAATGTCACTGCCGCCGCCAATAAGGCTCTGGGTTTCCTACGTAGCTCATGCTTTAATTTCAACAACCCACGTACCTTAGTCACGCTTTACTCTGCACTTGTGCTACCTCACTTGGAGTACGCTTCAGTTATCTGGTCTCCCAGAACGGCCAAAGACAAGTACAGCCTGGAGAAGGTGCAACATAAATTTCTGCGCTTTCTTGCTTATAAAATGGGGCTTCCGTTAGCTCGTTTCGACCATGACTATGCTCCGATAATGAGGCGACTGGGCTTTGCCACTCTTGAGACGCGGAGGGTCGTAACTGACCTGTTATTTTTATTTAAGATTATCAACGGTAAAGTGGAGAACCCGCCCATCACTAGTTTAATTCAATTTAATGCACCAGGCTACCCTACCAGGAGTCCACTTTTGTTTAACCCGCGTCAGTATACATCGAGGTTTCGCGAAAGTGACCCGTTCTACAGGATCTGCGTCTTGGGTAATGCTTTCTTTAGAAACCTTGACTTTTTTTCTGGATCCATTTGCGGGTTTAGAGCAAATGCCTACCGGGAACTCTTGCGCCGTAGCTAGGTATTGCGCTCTTTCGATACATTTTCGCAGTTTTTGTGTTTTTTCTTTTTTTTGCAGTATTTGCGTGTTATTTTTTTTGTCCTGCACCATTGTTAACTCTACTTTGCGTCATCGTGTTGTACATGTGTTATATGAAATGGTTTCGACCGTTAATGTCAAATAAATAAATAAATAAATAAATAAATAAATTTTGACATATCTTCAATCCATGTCGATTCGTCCACGGGATACATTCTCGAGGTAGATCTGGAATATCCACAACGTCTGCATAATGCTCATGCTGATCTACCGTTCTGCCCAACGCGTGCCAAACCACTGGGTAGCAGACAGGACAAGTTACTCGCGACGGTATACGATAAGCAGCGCTACGTTATCCATTACCGCAACCTACAGCAGTGCACGCGTCACGGTCTTCGTATTACAAAGATATACCGCGTGCTTCAATTTACTCAATCTCCCTGGCTCCGCGATTACATCGAACTCAATACACGGTTTCGAACAAATGCGACAAACGACTTTGAAAAAAAATTGTACAAATTGATGAATAATGCGGTATTCGGTAAAACTATGGAAAATGTACGAAATCATGTGGATGTAAAACTTTTACCACATTGGGAAGGACGATATGGTGCGGAGGCAATGATCGCGAAACCGAATTTTCACAGCAGAAGTGTTTTTTCAGAAAATTTAATAGCTGTTGAATTGCGAAAACTCGAGGTGAAATTCAACAAACCGTAATACGTGGGTATGTGCATTCTGGACATATAAAAAATTTGTTTGTATGAATTTCACCACGAGTACATGTCGCCAAAGCATGGACCAAATTGTAAAATTGTATACACAGACACAGACAGCCTCATTTATCATATTCGATGCGACGATATCTACGAGACCATGAAACACAATATCGATAGATTCGATACAAGCGATTATCCTATCAACAATACATATAATATACTGCGCGTAAATAAGAAGGTTCCAGGGCTGATGAAGGATGAAAATAACGGTGCGATAATGACTGAATTCGTAGGTCTTAGAGCGAAAATGTATGCACTTCGCGTAGATGGTAAAAAAGACACGAAAAAGGCGAAAGGCGTCAAGACCAACGTTATAGCCAGAACAATAACTTTCGACGACTACGCGCAGTGCTTGCAAAGGGAGATCGAAATGGTTCGCAGACAATCATGCATACGGCCTAAATTGCATAAAGTGTACACCATTTCGGAATCTAAAATCGCTCTAAGCCCGTACGATGACAAGCGGTATATCGTACCCGATTCGACTGACACTCTGCCCTGGGGACATTACCAAATTCCATTGTAAAAAAAAAAAAAAGAAAATTTGAACTTGACGATGCTCTCTTCACGTGAACGAGGCCTCTGACTCCGTCCAGAGTCTATGACAGCTATCACAACGCTTGCAAAATTTGAAAACTTCGTATCGATATAAGCAACCGAATAACTATTACTGTTTGAACACAAAAGATGTTCAAAGTTAAAAAAAGAACGAGGCCTCTGACTCCGTCCAGAACCTATGACAGCTATCACAACGCTTACAAAATTTGAAAAACTTCGTATCGACATAAGCAACCGAATAACTATTACTGTTTGAACACAAAAGATGTTCAAACTTAAAAAAAGAACGAGGCCTCTGACTCCGTCCAGAGTCTATGACAGCTATCACAACGCTTACAAAATTTTAAAAACTTCGTATCGACATAAGCAACCGAATAACTGTTACTGTTTGAACACAAAAGATGTTCAAAGTTAAAAAAAGAACGAGGCCTCTGACTCCGTCCTGAGTCTATGACAGCTATCACAACGCTTGCAAACTTTGAAAACTTCGTATCGGCATGTTGTATAGTTTCATAAAGGCGATGGTGAAAAGTATATAATGAGAATAGGATTTTCGGAAGTTTCATGTCTCTGTAAGCCCAATTATATCCAATTCTTCTATAAATTCCCCGAATGTAGTCAAGAATTATATATATATTTTTCTTTGCTATCCATGGGCTAGTAAAATAAAGATATATATATAATTCTTCACTACATTCAGGGAATTCATAGAAGAACTGGATATGATTGGGTTAGCAGAGACATTTATATTCCAAAATCCTATTCTTATTATATGTTTTTCAACATCGCCTTTATGGAACTTTAGACTCATGGTGCGATGTTGAAAAGCATATAATGAGAATATTTCGATAGTATATAATGAGAATATTTCAATGATAAATCTCTTGTTGATTGCGAACTGTTGGCATGTGCCTTTGAATGATATTATCAACGTCGCTTGCAACAAAATGTTAAATAAATTATTGTATTTATTAACTCATTCATATAAATAGTGGAATTAATGTGTAAAAAATTGTTCACACTTTTACATATATGTATCATTGTATTTATTAAACCATATATTATTTTACAATACATTATTTTTATTTATCCAAGAATTGTGTGATTTATCAAACCCCAACCACTTGACGTATACCTTATCCCCCTTTCTACGCAACACTTTTTCCACTAGATACACATCAGGATCGGTGACGCGTTGCAGCTCGTGTTCATAGAATCCTCCAGCAATAGGTTTTCCACAGGAATCGACGAGCAGATATGTTGCAGGATTAGTTGTCTGTATTTTGGCTATCTTGAACACCTCCGTTGTCCAATTCGGCGTATAGCCTTTATCGAAGATGGTTTTAAATTTGCTCACGCGCACAAACTCGCCCAACTTGAATCTCGCTGGAGCAGCGATCTTTATGTTGCTGTATACGGTGGCTAGCAGCCTATCGGCGATCGCAGGGGTAACATCGCAAGGACGCATTTTGATAGTTCTATGTTTTCGTGCATTATACTCTGCAAGCAGACGCGGTAGCGCATCGGTCCATCTATAGGTTCCATTGAGTGTAAACAATTTCCACATATTGTTCTTCAAAGTTCGATTGAAACGTTCTACGACAGAGGCCTTCATCACCGAATACGTCGAATAATGATTAATGTCATGCTTTGTTAAGAGTTTCTGCATATCTACGTTGTAAAATTCTTTTCCTTGATCGGTTTGCAAATTTTTCGGATATCGATCTTTAAATATCTTTGCAAACGCTTTAGTCACCTCTGCGCCACTTTTAGTCTTGAGCGGCAACGCCCATGCATACTTGCTCAACACATCGATGATGGTGAGTATGTAGTGGTGACCCTGGTTAAATCGCGAGTATGGACGCATTTCTATAATGTCAGCTTGCCACAGATCGTCGTATCCATGCACTATGACGCGTCTCCGCGGGAAATGTCTTCGAGCTGGAGCATGCAATTCCTCAACGAGTTGTAGCTTCTTGTGACCATGGTTTTTTTCTTTACTCATGGATTTCGATAATGATTGCATGTTTGATCGCAGAGGTGTCTTGGACACGAATGATGTGATAATTATCATGTACATGCATTATGTGCTTCCCGTCGGCCCGAGGAAATTCTGGACAAGTTGCTGCTCCGTAGCAAAAGCGGTTATAGCCTCTTTAACTTGATGAATTTTATTGTCATGTTGTGGGATGGAATTCAAAACTTGCGATATCTTTTGAACGCTGTTTTGCAACGTCAGCATATCTCTTTGAAACACGATCAGCTTCCTCTCTAATTCTTCTTGCTGCTCTCTCAAAAGTTTAATACTCTTTTCCACATACAGTTTATTGGCGGCATCTGTGTCGACTACCGGCTGAGCTACGCGTCGTATCTTGCGTGATTTCGCATCAAAGTCGGCACCAGTCACGCAAAGGGCGTTATCTCGCATGTAATTTCGAAGCAATCCGCTCCATTTGTAATAGTCCATTCTAGCTGCTCCACTCTTCTCGAGCGATACCCCAAATTTGTTGATCGGCATTTCGATGCATACTGCACGCATCGTTGGCGCGCGGTTTTATATAATGAGGCCTACCTCGCGGAGTTCCTCGATAATCGATAGAATTTCGGGATCGTGAGAGTTGTTACCCGCCTGACGCGATGCTTCCAGCAAACGGAATCGATCCACCAGCTCGTTGGGATCGTCCCAGTGTACGTAATCGATCTTGTTGTCGTTTACCACGATGGCTCGCGGTACCGTTAGACCTTTCCCTACCCTACTAGCCGATGCGCGAGGGAGTAGCGGCGCAATTACATATTTGTACTTGTGTCCCTTGTTGCTCAATATGGGATTTTTAGCACCATGACCGCGTCTGTTGTCACGGGATCGCAACTTTTTTATATAAGGAAGACTGATTAATTGACTGACTCTTTATTCGTGTCGTTCCTGCCCTTTTATACAATGCGGTTGCCATGCAGCGCAGGTAGGTACACCTGGCGGGGGGACATACCCATAGTGGGGTTATTACGTATATGACACCCCCCTTGTTAGATTAAATTTGTTCCTCAAATTTTACAGCTCGTTTCTTACGTCTAATGTCTAATGGTGTGATTGGTCTTACAAGTGTTTCATTTGGTTCACGTGTAAATAATACAATAGGGTTATTATCCGGTATTTGCGTCTGATTATGTATAGATCGAGTTTGATTATTGAAAGTGGGACTGAATATGCGAAAACAAATAGTTTTTGGAATAAGTTTAGAAATACAAGAAAAGAGGCCAATTCGTTTCAATAGATAAATTAGGACAAGGGCTGAACAGATATACGAGATCCACTGTAGGGTGGTCCATCCGACTGATGTCCATGATCGGATGCGATGTTCGGTTTGTATTGATGCTAACACATCATCCAGTTTGTCAAGGGTTGTTCCGTAGACTTGAATGGCCTCCTCCGCGTACTGGAACGGCAGATCGTGAAGCTGGTGGTAGATGGACTCGCGTTCGCTGATCGTGTAGCTGATGTTGACAGGTTTGTATCTGGTCTCGACAGTGTAGGTGATGTTACTGCCTCCAATTTTCATAAGTGTAGCATCTCCGATTAGTGTACAGTCCTCAGAACTGGAGAGGATCGCTGCGTTGGTCAGCTCTAGCGTAGAGTAGTTTCTGCAGAGCGTTTGTAATACGATCGGCTTTTCCGGAACTACTAGATAAAGATCAGGCGTGGTTAATTGTTTATATAAAAGTTCTTTTATGCGAAAGGACCGTGCGTTGCAAGACTTGGAAATATCCTGGGATGGCGTTATTTTGAGGATTTCACTCTCACAATTGTGGATTTGGTAGGAAAGGGTTGCAGGTTGTGTCTGTCTACAGTAGTATCGTGAATGTGCGTGTATGCAATGTCGTAAAAGATAGTCCCTGTCGAGTAGTATGTATTTGTCTCTGTGCATCATCACCAGGTCATGGGTCACAGTAATGGACGTGAAGAAATCTCCAGTCTTCTGCGGTATGGGATGAATCCGTTTGATTGCCCAGTCATCCTTCTCGAGTACAGGCACATCGATTTTGTAGATGAGCTGTTTCTTGAGGCTTCCAATGGTGATTTGGGAGATCTGGATCAATAGGTTGTAAATTGATTCGTTCAGGACGAGTGGGTACCGTGTTCTCGTCTCTTCTTCCATAACCTGCATACTGTGAATAACATCTTTAGGTGATAATACGTCTGGGTGTACGATACCTTTATGTCCCATAGCGATGGCCGTTTTGAGTGTCCTGATGTCTCGGACTAATTCATCCAAGAGTGCGGAGAGCATAATCAATTGGCTGTTAAGGTGGATACGTTTCCGATCGGTGTTAACGATAGTCTGCATATTCCTTAGTTGATTGGCACTGGTGTTGTACATCTTCATGAGTTCCGTCTGCAGCTCCCTCCTCCCGATGCCACGTAGTATGGTGCTTTGATTGCGGATAGCACTGGCCAATTTGTTCTCGTTCGCAAAAATCTTGTCGAGATTTTTGTTGATCATCTCGAGGTCGTCAGAGTCGAAAGTTCCAAAGAGGGACTTGCTAACGTGACCGATGAAGTCGAATGCACCTCTACGTCGCCGTCGACGTTGATTGTCCTCTAGGTGGATGAGAGCTACCAATTGATTTTCGTCTTGGAGAGTTCGTTGCAGTTGTTGCGAGAGTGCCGCGATTTCGTGGATATGGTCGCACGCCCTGTTGCATATCGTGCGTGTTTCTTCGAGCATGTTGGTAATCTGTTCGAGTCGTGTGTGAATGTTGGAAGTGTCTAGGGCAAAAAGAAGGATCCATGAGGAGTGATATACGGATGCGGAGTGAAGCTTCTCAATGTAAATGTTGTTATGTCCGAGATCTTGTACGTGAAAACCCAACACCAAGGGAACGATCCAAAGCATACGGTGTACGGCAGTCATCCTGTAATTTTAGTGCAGAAATAATTTTAATCTATTGCCATGCACAGTGACTATGCGATTTGTGTCGAAATACTGTATCAAATAATTTGGGGTGTTAACTTCCAAAATTTTAGCAGGGCCCAGCCAATTGGGTGCAAGCTTGTCCGTTTTATGATCATTTGAAACTAATACTTTATCATTTACTTGGAATACAGTTTGTGTTTTGATAATACGACGTTCTTGTGTGGCTCTGTTCTTTTCTTTGCTTTTAAGGATGTTGCTTCGTGCGTTCGTTAAGTATCTTTGATATCGTTCTTTCCACATTTGTATGAGTTTATCTTGACTGAGAGGTGATGTAGTAGCGATGGTTGATGGTAAATTCGCCTTTCTTCCAAAGGTTAGTTCGAACGGTGTATAACCGGTTGCTTCGTGAACTGAAGTGTTATAACCCATGCAGATGAGAGAAAGATTTTCGTCCCATTCATTCTGTCTATCATTCATACAAGTCTTAATGAGATCTTTCACTACTGCGTGAGCTCGTTCCAATCCTCCATTCGATTGTGGATGGAACGCTGTAGTACGGATGTGTCGGATTTGAAACTCGCGTTCGAACTGTTGCATTAGTCCGCAAATAAAGTTGCTTCCCTGGTCGGTTAAAATATGTTTAGGTGACGAGAAGATGTAAATGTAATGAGTTAGTAGATTTTCGATGATTGTTTCTGCGCGTGTGTTGCGAAGCGGGATGAGTATCAAATATTTTGTTAACATATCTTGAATGGAAAGAATATACTCATTTTTGCTATGTGTTTTTCTAAGTGGGCCGAAAATGTCCATGGCTATTTTCTCATTCGCTTCCGTAGGAGTGTCAGGAATAACAGGTAGTTCTGTTGGCCGTACGCGGGTGAGTTTCTGTATTTGGCAAGTTTTGCATCTCTTGACGAAATTAGCGATGTCTTCGTCCATGTTTTTCCAGTAATATCTTTGCTTGATTCGTTCTATGGTTTTATTCTCTCCGAAGTGCTGTGTGGAGTATGCGTTATGATTTTCGTATAGTATTTTTGTAATTTCGTTGGGTTGGAGTTCTCGATATGAATTTGGACAAAATGAAATTTGGATATTCGGTATTCGATTAACAATGAAAGATAAGAAATTTTGAATGAATAATTTCTCTGTAGAATTGAAGGTGTTATCATTCAACTGTATCCTCATATTATTTTGACGCAATTTGTCCAATATTTCATGAATGAAAGTGTTTAAATTATTAACCCATTGCTCTTCGTTGAAGTCTCCTAGTCTAGATCTGCTAAGCTGGATCCAGTCAGGTGGGGTCATCTCTTTGATCGTTATTCCTTTACTGTTGGCTGTGAGAACCCAATTCTTGAAATCGTCATAAAGGGTATTCTGACTGGTTCCTGGTTCTGCCGAGGATTCACTCGGAATCTGTTGGGGTAGATGTTCCTGGTCTCGGATGAGTTCGTCTAATTCTTCTAACAATTCTTCTCTTTCGTAGTTTCCTAGCGGGAGCACTCTCGATAGAGCATCAGCGGCGGTGTTTTCCTTTCCCTTTATATATTTTATTACATATTCATATTCCTCGAGCTTCAGTCTCCATCTCGCCAGACGGGACGATGGGTCTTTTACGTTAAACAACCAGACTAGCGCTTTGTGATCAGTGAGGATTGTAAACTTTCTTCCTAATAAGTATTGCCTTAATCTCCTTACTGCCCATACAATTGCAAGTAGTTCCTTTTCCGTAGTTGTATAATTTGTTTCGGCGGGTATGAGTGTTCGGGAAATATAACAGCACGGATGTCCGTTTTGTGAAAGTATTGCTCCTATTCCTTCATTGGAAGCATCGGTTGTCAGAGTGAATGGTTGCAAGAAGTCTGGTCGCTTTAATATTGGTTCTTCAAGTAATTTACCTTTAAGAATGTCAAAAGCAATTTGCTGTCTGTCTGTCCAATGAAATGGTACGTCATTCTTGGTCAATTCTGTCAACGGTTTAGAAATTTTAGCAAAGTTCCGAATGAATTTTCTGTAATAGCCCGTAAGGCCAAGAAAAGCTTTCACTTCTGTGACGTTTCCTGGTATCTTGAAATTCTTTACAGCTTCCAGTTTCAAGGGGTTCGGTCGTATACCTTCAGCTGTGATCAGGTGTCCTAAATATTCTAACTCTGGTTTCAAGTATTCGCATTTATCTGGCTGCAATTTCAGCTCGGTTTCCCGTAAACGTTGGAAAACTATGGCTAAATTTCGATTGTGCTCTTCTATGGTAGTGCCGAAAATGATTATATCATCAAGGTAAACGAAGCAATGTTTGCCTATTAATCCTTGTAGTGCGTTATTCATCATACGTTGAAATCTAGCGGGTGCGTTTTTAAGCCCGAATGGCATGCGCCTGTACTGAAAGTGTCCGTCGGGAGTACTAAAACCTGTATATTTCTTTGAATTTGGTTCCATTGAAATTTGATGGAATCCAGAACTCAAGTCTAAAGCGGAAAAGAATTTTGATTTACCTAGATGGTCGAGAATATCATCAATATTTGGTAACGGGTACGCGTCTTGCTCAGTTTGTTCGTTTAATTTCCGAAAGTCAATCACAATTCTCCATTTACGTTTGCCTGAAGCGTCAAGTTTTTTGGGAACTACCCATAGAGGTGAATTAAAAGGTGAGTCGCTTGGTTCGATTACTGATTTCTTTAACATGTCGTCAATTTGACGTTTGATCTCATTTTTATGGCATTCCGGTGGTCTATAGCTTTTAACGTTTATTGGTTTTGGGTCTTTTAAAATAATCTCATGTTCGGTTAACCGAGTGCAAGGTAAAGGGTCTGATTCTAGCGTGAAAATGTCCGAATAGCCAAATATTATTTTCTCTATGGTTTTACGGAGTTGCGGTTCTATGTGATTTGTGCGAATGCTTTGTTTCAAAAGCCGGAGTCTATCATTGGCATCTGGTGGATCGATATCAAGGATTTGGGGTGGCTCTAATTCTTCGTTTTCAGTGTTAATGAATGTTACGCGCTCTAATTTCCCGTCTATTACTGCGCTTGTTGTAAAATATGAAAGCGGTGGGATTTTTGGTTCGGAGAATAATTTTATCTCCGTGCCGTTCAACTTTAACCTAGTGTTATTAATTTCGAATTTGTATTTTTCGAGAAACTGTATGCCAATTATACCGTCTTCTTTCAGTGGAAAATTGTCAGGGATCACGTAAAACGTATGTTCTGTCTCCAAACCTGTCAATGTTACATATTCTGTAGAAATATGCTTGTCTTTACCCATTGAAAATGTTTTCTTTACGGAAACTCTTTTTGTTCCTGCAGCTATCATGTTTGATTTTATTAAATTTATTCCTGCTCCGGTGTCAAGTAAGAGTCTTCCGGATCTTTCCATTCCTCTGAGTTTTGCTCGTATGTGCCGTAATCTTCCGGTGGTACAAAATATTCGTGGTTCTCCTCCGCGTTCTCCTGTGGGTTCTCTTCTTTTATGTTGTTTACTCGTGGTGGTAGTTTCACTGGTTGCCCGTCCCGAAAATTTCGAGAATAGCATCGTTCCTTTGTATGTCCATAGCGTTTACATATTTCACATTGCAGTGTTGAGCGTGATTGATTCCGTTCCTTTTCTGAGTCGTTCATCGATCGGGACGAGGTGGATGATACGCTGGAATGTTTTATCGAACGCGGTGTCGGGTGTTGATTACCTGACTTATATCTGTTGCCGAGCGATGCGTTCGCGTTTGACATTCGAGAACCTTCTCTAAGCCACATTTCCATTTCACATGCAATAGACTGTGCTTCAGAAATGGTCGGAGGACTCCTAGCAATCACGAGTTTTCCTAATTCGTGTCTCAAGTTTAAGATATAGACGTGTGTGGCATTATCGTTTTCACTCTCCAAAGCGATAGACCTTGCGACGGCATTGGAGTGTTTGTTCTGTACTGCGTATTGTAGTTCGTTCAGATTTTGTCGAAATCTGAGATTGAACGACTGAACCGATTCAGTAGCGCCCTGTTTGGTATTTGAAAGGCGTTGTCTGCAATTACCTATGGTAGTCGGTGGATTGACGTGTGTACGTAGTGCGGAATATAGTTCGTCATACGATGTTATAATGAGAAACCGAATGCTACGTTTCGCTTGTTCTTGGATTTTTTCTACTAATATTAAATCGAGAAGTAATTCTGGCTCTAAGCAACGAAGTGCAGCGCGCTTCGTCTGTTTAATAAAATCTTCGATGCCGATATCATCGCGTCCTTTCAATACTTCAATTGTGCGGATTATTTCTTTTGCCGGTCTTCTTTCCGCGGGAGCAGCGGGCGGTGCCGGGGGTACGGGTAGTCGCGCCTCGTCGTTTATCGCGTCGTCTTCCGTGGTAATTCGATCGCTCCTATCTTTAATTACTTGGTATACTTCACGAATCTCGCGTGATCTATTTTCGTTTTCTTTAGCTAACATTGCTATGTCTTGTTTTATACTTTCCATCAATTGGGTCAGTTTATCAATTGATAACTCCGTCATTGTGCTTTCAGAATCCGTGTCGGATATAATATCTCGTACGGGTTCGCGAAATGCACGGAATTGTTCAGGCAAGTTAAGAAAATTGGAATTTCTTACTTGAGTTTCGTCTTTGGATGATATAGTTGAGCTTGGCAGGAGTCTGGCGCACGTAGTCCCTTCGTTGATGAAGTGCTCCTCGTTCTCTTGATGCAGCATAAAATAGTGGCTTCAACGGCGTGATTAGGGTGTGGTTCTCGTAGTCCCCGAAGTCTACTCTGCCTCACGTAGTGCCGGGCTTCTTTCGGTTCACCCCTTTCTTCGATTGCCGATGAATGTTATCCTGGCAGGATCGCCAAAACTGTCACGGGATCGCAACTTTTTTATATAAGGAAGACTGATTAATTGACTGACTCTTTATTCGTGTCGTTCCTGCCCTTTTATACAATGCGGTTGCCATGCAGCGCAGGTAGGTACACCTGGCGGGGGGACATACCCATAGTGGGGTTATTACGTATATGACACTGTGGGCATTCGTTGCCAACAGTATACTTTTGTATTTTTGTTTATCGGCATCGGTGTATACAGCATCATCGGGAATTCTCTTGAAAATCAGTTCGTAAAGACCAGGTGTTCCTCTGTATTTTACACCATCTATGATTATATTATCATCCATGTCTATATCGAAAGCCTTATCCCCAAGCCTCGTTCCGCTATTGCCAAAGTATACACCATACACATAGTCCATTGTTGTATCCTTATTACCACTTAGGATCGCGCTCATGTATTTTTGTCCCAGCGGGCCGAAATGACTGCGAAACGTTTCTTGTCCCTCGGATGTTTGGAATTGCTGTCTAATAGATGTTACAAACGACTCATTGGGACTAGTTTCGAAAACGTCATCATCAATGGCTGAGAGCAATTGCACATTGGACAATGTACTTATTGGTGTGGGTGGAGCCGGAGAATCGTTTGATTCGACATTCTGTCGGTTCCGCTTCGATTGAACTGGTGTCGAGGTTATGGGTGAATATTCCGCCGACATGTGTTGTTTCCTCTTTCTCTTGCGCGATGTGTTCTGTTTCGGATGGATTTTTTTAGACGTTAATGTTTCATTCCCTTCAACGTCTGTGCTCATCAGCGGTGATGTGCCAGCTTCCACCGCTGCGGTATTTTCCGCAATATGTTTTAGGGGTTCGACGATAGGTTTGAAGTATCTCTCCAACGCGATATCTTCCTCCATCTTGCCAGTCTTCAAAGCCTGATGTTTCCGACGAATGGCTTCGCTGGTTTTTGCAATTTCCTTCGCTATTCTCTCACATTCCTTAATCTCCAGACTATCGATATCAATCATCATTGTGCCTTAGACGTTGCTTTCCCACCGACGTGTTGATGACAATTGACCATCTCATGGTATGGCAAACTGGTTAAATCCCTTTCTATAACGTCCATTGGACATCGCGCTATCCTTGTCTATCACCACGAAACCATACTCCCGTTGCCAACAATTACGACACAAAGCGCAGCAATCCTCGTGAGACATGTCTGTGTTTACGTAATCGTTGTACACATGCTTCAAGTTGGTACCATCCTGCTTAAACAGAATCAGCAGATTGGCATTGTCGCGTATAAGATGTTTGGGAATCTTTGCATACGTCTGACAGAGATAGAAACAGTCAACGTTCGAGTGGCGCCCCATTGCAAAGTACTCTCGTATCATATCTTGCTTGTCACATGCCACATTATCAAAGATAAAAATGGACTTCGGAAGCGATTCGCTCGGTGGGATGACGTCACTGTTATTCGAAAACGTAAAGTAGCCAATTTCATCTATTAGAGTCAATAAATTCTCCAAGTACTGATATTTTGGCTGTTGCAACGACTTGGAATACACGTACACGTTCTCGAAGCGGATGCCGTGAGGACTTTCCAACAAGCTGACCAGCACGTTGGTCTTTCCACAATTTGATGGACCACAAATGACGCAACGGATTGTGTTTGGTAGCATGCTACCATGTCTGCGTCCTGTTTTCGAAGACATCACTCGTGATTTATCATCAAAATTTGTCACGCGTATCGTTACAGGTTGTTGCACGAATCGCATCTTCCCCGCGAACCGTGAAAAATGATTTTGATACGTCGAGGCGGTGATGCGCCCTATTTATAGGTCCACGCCGAAACATGATGGCTCAGTATTCAAAATGCTTCTGATCCTGTCGGATAATTACGATATTCGAGACCTAACCTCTGAGCAATTGAAATATATACCAAAGATTATTCTACTGCGAGAGTTTGGCAAACACATTGATCAGTTGTGGGACAGGCTCTCCGAGCATATAAAAGCCGATTCCGAGGTTCGACAGTATCGCCGGTGCTTGGAACATTATAATCGCCCTTGGCAGCGAACGCATATCGACGGTCCAGCACCATTGATTAAAAACTGTAGCGAATGTCACCGACGGCAGTAAAGAAAGGTCGTGGTTTGTTAAATCGGGCGATAAACGCGCTACCTATCGAATTACACATTCCGGGATATCAGTTTTGCGGTCCAGGAACTCATCTTGCAAAACGATTAGCTAGAGGGGATCGAGGTATCAATCCGTTGGACGCAGCGTGTCGCGAACACGATATTGCGTATTCGCGTAGCAACGACCTCGGCGAAAGGCACGCAGCAGATAACGTTCTCGCTGACAAAGCGCGAAAACGCATCGTTGCACGAGACTCGACTCTGGGTGAAAGAGGCGCTGCTACAGCTGTTTGGGCAGCTATGAAGGCCAAGACGAAGATTGGAATGGGGATGAAAACAAAAACTCGCAAAAGGACTCCAAAGCGAGCATCGCAAAAGCGGATTCTTCCGGTGGCAAAACGGGGTGGTATATTACCACTTCTCCCGCTGTTGGGTGTTCTCGGATCATTGGCTGGTGGAGCGGCGGGGATGGCTAAGGCGGTAAACGATAATAAGGCGGCGCAACATCAGCTACAGGAAATGCAACGTCATAATCGCTCCATGGAAGGTCATGGACTTTATCTCGCGCCATACAAGCGTGGACAGGGAATATCCAAACGAAAAAAAAAAAAAAAACGTCGAAAAGAAAATAAAAATGCCCGCGGGCGTAACTACCGATGCACAATTGGAGGAGTTGGCAAAACGTATGCGTATTCCATTCTTTAGAGGTGTTTTTATGCGTAATGCGTTACCAGCTGGAGGAGTACGTCGAAACGAAAGCGGTATCGTAAATTTGGACAATGTCGCGGGGTCGGGGACTCATTGGGTGGCATATGCGAAGAGAGGGTGTCGAGCTATATATTTCGACAGCTTTGGGAATCTTCGACCGCCTATAGAATTGGTAAAATATCTGGATAAGGATGCTGTGAAAATTGAATACAATCGAACGTCTTATCAGAAGTACGATCAGAGCAATTGTGGACAACTATGTCTACGCTTTCTACAAACGATCGACGCCAAATTTAAGGATTGACATCCCACCACTCGGATTCAGTACTAGTCGAGCAGTTCGAGCGGAATATGTCGTTAGCATTCACTTTAACCGACAAGAGTAGCACCCTCGCGGTGAGCTCCTTTCCACCCATAGATTTGAGCGACGATGATTACGAGCTTGGCCTAACAACCTTTGAAACTTATCACACAATACCGAACATCGACTCGAGCAACGATAAATTCTACTTCATCGTAAACTATGATATCAACAACAGCGTCGACACCGCTTATGAATACATTACGATTCCCCACGGCTCCTACGAACTAGACGCTATTGCCAAGTACCTGAAGCAGCGATTACTCGAGCGGTATCCTCAAAAAAATAATCTCGATGACACCGATGGCATCAGCGATGATGGTGACAACGATATGTATCCTATAGTGTTGCGCCTCAACAACAACACCATGAAAAGCGAGCTGTACTGCTGGTTTGTCGTAGACTTTACAAAGCCCAATAACATTGGATCGCTATTGGGATTCTCGACGAATCAGGTGTTAGAACCAGGACGATGGCATGAATCGGACGATCCAATTAATATCATGAACGTGAACATTATTCGCATAGAATGTAGCGTGACCGCTGGCGCGTACAACAATGGGAGCCGTGTACATACGATACATGAATTTTCTCCGAGAGTTCCACCAGGATATAAGATATCGGAAACGTCCGCGCAGATCATTTACCTTCCAATCACCGCACGGGTCATTACTGATCTGACGATACGCGTTGTGGATCAAGACGGACGGTTGCTCGATTTTCGAGGTGCAGAGATTACAATCAGACTGCACGTGCGACGACGACGATAATACGTGTGATGCGAACGGAAGAGATGCTTGTATTGAACGACTCCAGAAACCCGTTTCTTCCAAGTGAAATTGTTTACAACACCAACAACTGCAACAGCTCTCATCATACTAAAAAGAAGAGGCTCAGTGCTGCGAACATTGCATTTTTGAAATCTTTGGGGTTCATTGTGCGCATTTAAGTTGAAAAATGGCTGATATTCTAAGCATTGGAGGGAAGCCGACGTTTGATGATCGCATCGTCAAGCTCGAGACTCACACATACAACCCATATGTTAACACAACGTTTGGATACAGCGATGAGATAAGAATACCGATACAGCAGCAGGATTTATACACATTGCCGTGTGAAAGTTTCCTCTATGTGGAGGGGAAATTGAAGATAAATAAGGCAAATGATGCGTTAACGGTGATGTTGGGAAATAATTGTGTGGCGTTCTTATTCGATGAGATTCGATATGAGCTGAATGGCGTGGAGATTGATCGCAATAGAAACGTTGGAATAACTAGCATGCTTAAAAACTATGTATCGCTGACATCTGACGAAGACAAAAATATGGAGAATGCCGGATGGGGCTTGAAACGACGCGATGGGCTAATAGTGAAAAATCATTTCAATTTTTGCATCCCACTCAAATATTTGCTAGGATTTTGCGAGGACTACAAACACATGATTATTAATGCGCGTCACGAATTGATTTTAATACGATCGCGCAACGACAACAATGCTCTGATAGGATCACCGATGTTGGAACCAGAAATTGAATTACTTAAACTACAATGGCGGATGCCTCATGTGACGCTGAACGACATTAATAAGCTATCGTTACTACGTACTTTGGAAAGTGGTCAAAACCTGAGCATTTGTTTTCAATCGTGGGATCTGTACGAGTATCCTCTCTTACAGAGCACAACCAAGCATTCGTGGGCCGTGAAGGCATCCGCACAGCTGGAGAAGCCGCGATGCGTGATCCTTGCTCTACAGACTGGTCGAAGGAATGTGATGAGCGAAGACGTTACTAAGTTCAACAACTGTAAATTGACCAATGTGAAACTTTTTCTCAACTCGGAATTTTACCCATACGATGACATGAACTTGGACTTTGAAAAGAATAAGCATGCCATCTTATATCACATGTATATGCAATTCGGTAAATCGTATTATGGACATAGTTGCAACGAGGCATTATTCACCGTGGCTGAATTTTTACAATTTGGCCCCATCGTGGTGATTGATTGCTCGCGACAAAATGAGTCGATCAAGAATGGTACCGTGGACGTGCGCATAGAATTCGAGTGTAAAGAGAATGTGCCAGCAAATACTACAGCCTACTGTCTGATTCTGCACGATCGGGTGGTTGAATACAATCCACTGACAAACGTGGTGCGCAAAATGAATTAAATTGCCACGCTACTTGCCTGCCCTCTTCTGTATCAAATTCGCACAAAACTTTCTTCGTGAAAATCGAGATGCTTTACGAGAAAGAGTGCATTCTCCCATCTGTCTTGGAAGCAAACGGACCTCTAAATTGTATCGATAATGACTGTACCAAAATTCGTTGACCTGCAAGGGTTCATCGTCGATGGAAGATTTATCGCGAAGGAAGTGGCTGTCCTGCGCAAGGGGACAATTCTCTCGCACTATATTTTTGAGAGTTCGATGCCCCAATTTCTTCTTACGAAATCCGACAAATCAAGCATTCGATGGCTGGTGGCAAAACATCACGGACTACGGTGGGACGATGGAGACGTTCCATACAGTATGGCTAAACAGCTAATTACGAAAGCTGTAGCTGATGCGATCGATGAAGAAGCTGATGCATCCCATATAGTATACGTTAAAGGGTTGCAGAAACGCGACTGGCTTGCGGATTTCCTGGATGAAAATACGAGAGCGGATGTGATCATCGAGACATTGGACATTGACTACGAGGATATCAAATCTCTAAATAAGCTAATTGTAGTTAATACTCTGCGTTGTGGTAGACACGCAAAGCACTGTGCTTTGCAAAATGTATTTACAATATTCAACTGGTGGTCTAAACACCAGAGAGAGAGAAATGCTTGAATAAAATATAATCAATTTTTTTAATGCATAAATGTTTTTTTCTTCACCCTCTCCAACCTCCTGCATATATACGCTAGATTAAGATGATAGTTGTAATTATTATGTTGAAACCGTTCGATACACGTCTAATGCACGTTCAGAGAGGTATGATTCACGTTGCCATCGCCTGACGTGTCGTTCGTGTGCTACGCCGACGACACGCTGGTGGTGGCCTCCGGGCCGAGGTGGCTGGCAGCACTAGACCTCGCGGAGAGAGCACTGCGGCTCGTCATCCCCGCGATAGAGGCGCTCGGTCTGCGAGTCGCCTCCGATAAAACGGAGGTGGTGTGGCTCGCGGACAGGGTGGGAACTGGCATTCCCGTCGGAGCGTCTCTAAGAGTCGGGGAGGCCTGCATCAGGGTCGGCCGATCGATGAGGTATCTCGGTCTGACCCTGGACACCTACTGGCGATTCGCGCGTCACTTTCGGGTCCTGGGCCCCAGGTTGGAGCGACAGGTGTTCGCCTTCGGGCGCATCATGCCCAACCTGGGAGGCCCGCACGAAACAGTTCGGCGACTATACGTGACGGTCGTCCGGTCCATGGCGCTCTACGGAGCGCCGGTCTGGGCCGGCGACCTGGGGGGCTGTCGCGTGGGGCGAGACCTTCTGGCAAAGGTTCATCGCCGCGCAGTCCTCCGTGCCGTGCGGGCTTACCGCACGGTGTCACACGCCGAGCTGTCGGCGCTGGGTGGGTCCCCACCATTCCATCTGCTCGCTGAGATGGAGGCGGAGGTGTACTTCGCCTCGCACGATCTCAGCGGAGCGAGGGACCCCCTGGCGCCGGTCGGACCCGACGCGCGGGACCAGGCCCGGCGACGCATGGGAGCCAGATGGATCGACTGGCTCTCCCTCCCGGAACATCGGGGGGGACGCGTCGTCGGGGCGCTGCTGCCCATTCTCGGGGAATGGGTGGGGCGTAGGTACGGCAGGCTTACCTTCCGCCTGACACAGATGCTCACCGGAGTTGGTTGCTTCGGTGACTTCTTGTGTCGCATCGGGCGGGAGGAGGCGCCGCAGTGCCACAGCTGCGGCCGGGGCGACGTGGACTCAGCGGATCACACTCTGGCGAGGTGCGCGGAGTGGCTCGATGACCGCCGAGTCCTGGAGCTGCAGCTGGGTCCCGATCTCTCGCTGGCGACGGTCGTGCGTCGCATGGCGGGAGATCGGGACTGTTGGGACGCCGTCGCCTCCTTCTCCGAGGCTATAATGCTCGAGAAGGAGGAGGCGGAGAGGGACCGCGAGAGGGCGGGCCGGGGAGGCCCGAGCCAAGCGGTCCGGAGGAGGCGGCGCGGGAGAGGGAGATGACCCGGGGCCGGGGGAGGTCGCGCGGCGACTTAAGGCTCGTATAGACTGGGCGATAATCGCCGGCAACTCTGTCGCCGGAGTCGCTGGCGAGTCGGTGGGATAACCGACTTGTCTCCAGCGACTTGTATCTGGCGACTTTTATCCGGCCGCTTGCGTCCGGCAATTTTTGTCTGGCGACTCGTCCTTTAAAGGTTAAAGAGATACGAATATACCTGGGAAAGTCGCCGGATACAGGTATCCGGCGACTTGCAACAATCGCTGTGGGATACAGCAACTCGACCCTTGCCATAAACGGCCTTCTAGAAATGACTGGTGGCCACATGTTTCCGAAAAACTGTATTCAAATGGACGGTGACCAACATCGCCCGAGTGCCTAGTACCTGTATTTCTGTTTCCCGTTCCGAATGGGAAACATCGGCGACTTTGTGGCAACACACCACAAACTATATATATTGAAGTACATCCTATAGTAAATGTATACGTTAAGAATTTAATATATCTATAAATATATATGTATATTTATTAAGCCGGGTCCAGTATACGCTGAGCAGGCTGAGCGCGCACGAATATTCTGATATGGACGGGTGAAACGGTAGCCAGGGTCGCATGCTTCTATGTCAGAAAGGGTGAGCCTGAACGCATATGCTAGTGTGGACGGGTCATTCGTGGTGACTGGGCACATGCGACCCGACTCGCAAATGCCGGCGAAGGCACATGGCCTGAGCCGACCGTTGTCGGTTTTCTTCCACACATTAAAGGGAGTTTGGAGTGCATTGCGTTCAGCGTGGAAGATAGAGGCATATGTGATACATTTCTAAAATCCTCGATGTCTCGGATTTTCATGATATTGAAATACATACAGGATGTCCGCGGGAAGAGTGTACAGCTGAATATCTCCTAAAGTATTGTCGCTAAAAATATGAAAAAAATAGGGAATGCGTGGTTCGAGGGGGCCAACTTATTAGCCAGAACGAATTTTTTTCCGATTATTATTTTAAAAGATACGATGGTCAAGTTCGGTTTTTCAAAGGGAACAATTTTTTCTGAAGACCTGAGTTGATAGTGCGTTGCAAGACAAAATCAATAAGCTTTAATGTATACACTTTATTTCCACTGGTTTTTTAACTATTGCGCTTGCAAATTTACTGATTTTCACTGGAAGAAAACCCTCTGAAATATCAAGGACCGGGGACGGTCTTGCTGGCTTTACGGGTGGCACTGCCTGTTGAAATAGATACCTACCTGCCAAAGGTCTACGCCAGGAAAGGCTGGACAATTCGCGCACCGTTACTTTTATTTCGCACTTGCTTCTGCGCTCGGATGGCCGGTTCTTTTGGGAGGGATGCAAGTTCGATTGGTTAGGTTAGAAGGTGTGAAAGTTGCTAGACTAAATTTCAACCATAGGGAGCAGATTGTATCAGAACCAATCGGATTTGCATCCCGCACAAACAGCTGCTCTCTTGAAGAGGCCTTCTTCACAGCAATACCTCCTCCCCAATGCCCACCTTCTCTACGCACGGTATACGTCAACGCATACTTTCGTTTTGATATCGAAGCTCGTGTTTATACTCGAGAGGACCACGCGTGGACAGCGGGCTACACCTTTTCTTCCTGTGTCTCTCCACGAGGAGTACAGGGTGATTGGCTCGGTACGCCTGATCCGCCTGGCAAGCGTGACGATGTCAACCCCCCGTGGTGTCTCTCCAAAGTTAAGGCTTTCGACCCTCGAAGGGGCTGGAGTACCTATTAAGAAATGAGAAATCTTCGAATTCCTCATTTCTCATCAGATCTGTGCGGAAGCGACGCCAATGGATTCCTGGCGCTCCGTCGATTAAAATCATACCAAATATCATGCAAATCGGACTACTTTGACACAAACAACTTGTATTCCCTATGTAAAAGTTGTCCGATTTACACGACATTTGGCATGATTTTCATCGGAAAACCCCAAGGAATCCGTCGGCGACACTTCCATATCCATACGATAAAGAATAAAGAATTATTTTATTTCTTAAACAGATACAGGGTAATTCTGGAGCAACGCCCGTCAAGGAGATGCGGCCCCTGGTACCCCGTGGCGGGGACAGTCCTTCGCAGGGCCTCACTCAATTTTTATGGCTTTTTCCGGAAAAAGGTACGAATCCTGGGTCGAGCGTAACGAATTAGGGTCGAGCCCCGGCAGTCGAGGGTGTAATATCCATTACAGTGTATTAAAAAATTATTTTCTTCATCGTGTCGAAAGGAAAGTGCCGCTGATGGATTCCTTATGTTTTTCCGATGAAAATCATACCAAATATCTTGTAAATCGGACAACTTTTACATAGAGAATACAAATAGGTTGTGTCAAAGTAGTCCGATCTGCATGATATTTGGTATGATTTTCATCGGAAAAACATAAGGAATCCATCGGCGTCATTTCCCTATCGATATGATGAAGGAAAAAATTTCTTAATACGCTGTAATGGATATTACACCCTCGACTGCCGGGGCTCGACCCTAATTCGTTACGCTCGACCCAGGATTCGTACCTTTTTCCGGAAAAAGCCATAAAAATCGAGTGAGGCCCTGCGAAGGGTAGCCCTCGCCACGGGGTATCAGGGGCCGCATCTCCTTGACGGGCGTTGCTCCAGAATTACCCTGCATCTGTTTAAGAAATACAATAATTCTTTATTCTTTATCGCATGGATATGGAAGTGTCGCCGATGGATTCCTTGGGGTTTTCCGATGAAAATCATGCCAAATGTCGTGTAAATCGGACAACTTTTACATAGGGAATACAAGTTGTTTGTGTCAAAGTAGTTCGATTTGCATGATATTTGGTATGATTTTAATCGACGGAGCGCCAGGAATCCATTGGCGTCGCTTCCGCACAGATCTGATGAGAAATGAGGAATTCGAAGATTTCTCATTTCTTAATAGGTACTCCAGCCCCTTCGACGGTCGAAAGCCTTAACTTCGGAGAGACACCACGGGGGGTTGACCTCGTCACGCTTGCCAGGCGGATCAGGTGTACTGAGCCAATCACCCTGTATGAGGTGTCCGCTGACTGCGCGTGATCCCGCCTGTGACGTCTTCCCTTCGAATTGGAGACTGATCCCTTATCTCTTCAGTATAAACACGTGCTACAATATCAGAACCAAAGTACGCACTGACATATGCGCTGCGAGAAAACGTGGGCTATAAAGAGAAAATATTACTATGAAGAGGTGAAAACGTTGCGTCTGCAACGAATGCAGATCCGATTGGTCATAAGATAATCCCCCCCCCCCCCCCCTACGCATCACCCTTTCTCGCAGTGTATAAGCCTGTGCCTGTTCTTGTTTTGATACTGGGGCGCGTGGTTACTCGAAAGATATGGGATCCGTCTTCAATTTGAAGGGAAGACGGCGTAGGCGGAAACCAGGTGTCCACCCAAGCCTGCAGGTGGCGAATTGATGGTGGACAATACTTTTTAATTGCTATATTGGTGACATCTTTTTCATATGCATGAAAGTAATTGTAGTTTTAATATAATTATGAAACACACATTGGGAACACCGTTCCTCGAAAAGGGGGGACCTTCCTTCAGTGAATTCGTTCGTAGAGGAGGAACCCTCTCACCCTTGACGAAGTAGAGGGGAGAAATACCACATTTGCTTGCCAAAAACTTACCAGGGCCGATCGGCCGGACCGTTTTGCTCAGGTCGCGGTTTATGGCCGTATTGTCCCGCGAGTCTGCGTGGCGATTAACAACAGTACCTACGTGCGGGTCCGAAGCCATCGTACGTACTCCCCGGTGACAGAGCAATATACGGATTAAACGGACTGAATAATGTCTAAAATTCTTAAAGACCCCATAAAATTGATTGCCCTTTGAAAATCTGGCAACCAGATGTTGGTGAAGCTGTCTTGGGAAATACGGAATTGCCCACCAATAAACGATAAATGAGTTTTCGCTTCGCTCTCAACTGTTACCTCCCCGAGCTCGCTTCGTTTGGGATAATTAAGTACCCAACATAAAGGCAAAATACAGAGCACAATATAAAGGCCCAAAATATAATAAAATTTGAAAATAGAATATAAAGCGGCCTTTTTGTTAATCCGTTTATTGCTGTGTCGGCGAGTGGTGAGTAGGTATAGATGGTGACTTCGTACCCGTACGCACCGTTGTCCACTCGCGAAGTGCGGGATAATACGATCATAAACCGCGACTCTGATGAGACGTTCTGGCCGATTAACCTGGCTAGTTTTTCGGAAACAACTGGTTTGCCTTGGGCCTGAAATATGATACAATTTTACATCGTTTATGATAATGTATACCTGAGGTTCCCGTTCCATATGCGTAGCGAGTTCAATATAGTATATTAAGTTTTTACTACAAAGTCGAAATTCAAACTGTACCCCAGATCTGGGTCACACTGTAACACTATAACAACTGTGTGATCTCGGTAAAGTGCCAAATTGATTAGATTTTAAGGATAATTGTTAACATTTATTAATTCTGATTTCAAGGATCAAGACTGTTGATTGTTTAAGTACAAAAGAAAAGTTGATTTATCATACATTCTGTTGTCTACAATCATTAGTAATTTTTTTTTACACTGTACCCCACCTAACCCTACACATATGCAAGTGATAGGTATACATATGCAAAGAGAACATTTGCGAGGTCGTACAGTGAAGCGGCCAGCAGCGGCGCTAATTCGTGTAACAAGATGACGACCGTTTAATCCAAAAAGAGGCCGAAGTCCTTATCACGTCATATTTGTGTTGATACCGATTTTACGACCATCCTGCTGTGCAAAGGTGGCAACATATCTTGCAGAGGAACACGGGAACAAAAGGGGTAATCCTCTGAGTGCGCGTGGCCCCCGCGTGCGTCGGCGTCCCTTCGAATTGGAGATAGGTCCCTTATCGTTCGGGTGTAAACACACGCTCGAATATCGAAATAGTAGGACGCGCGACGTATTGGGTGCAAGACAAGATTGACCTCGCGGAGGAGATATCACTATAAAGAGGTGGAAACCTCGCGTCTGAAAGGAATGCAGGTCCGAATAGTTCTGGTATATGTAGGGTGCGTTCCACTTACGTCCAAAGCACCCGCACGGTTGCAATATGTAATGGAAATCACGGGCGCTGCGGGCGATTTGGGCGTAATAACTGGAACGCACCCATAATGACATTTCTGTGGTCCATCTTCGCTTGCACCCGATATGTCGTGCGTCCTTTTCTTTTCATATTCGAGCGTCTCCAATTCGAAGGGAAGTCGACGCAGGCAGGGCCTATTTAAAATAATGTCGCAGTTTTCCGCTGTGGACAATACCCTGCCCTTCGTTAATCTGTTTATGGCTTTGTTGCCGGTGGTCCATATACCTAGCCACTTCAAACCACCGTGTACCTTTTTACCACTACCGACATCGTGACATGGTGGTGCCATAAACCGCGGCCCCTGGCAACGCGGTGAATTTTTTTTTGGTCGACGAAGGTGTTCAAAATTTCTTCGGTTAATTACCCCGACGCGAAATTAAGGTGGAAAAGTCCCCCCTCCTTGAAAAGACATGCCTGAGTACCTATATAACCTTTCATATCGGTGGATCGGAATGTCAGTTCCTTGCAAACAGTCAGTGTGCCCCGTGTACATTTTTACCAAGCAGCAAAGACGTCAGAGCAATTCGTGCGGCACGCGACATACAGAAAGGTAAGTTTACAATATTATTACTATCATAATTGGTGTTTTCTTATTTGTACACAATACTACAATGTTAATTGTGATTATTTAAATTAATACATTCATGTGTATTACTTGTTGATAGTTAAAATGTGGTCTGCTAAGGACACATTAGAGCTCGCGGAGATGCTGCAAGGCATGCCAGCATTATGGGATGCTTCATGCGATGGGTACAGGACGAAAAGCATAAAAGACGACGCGTTGGCAGTAGTGGCTGCACATTTTGGGATGGATTCGGAGGCCATGGTGAAGAAAATTAAAAATATCAGGACCCAATTCGGGAGGGCCCTGAATGAAAAAAAAGAGCAGAGCAGGAGTGGAGCCGGGACGTCAAATAAGAAGGAGTGGTTTGCGTTCCAGGCACTGCAATATCTTGGAAAAAACAACACCTCGAGGGGCAGTCGCAGTACTATGGAGGTAAGCATTACTATTTTAAATATACAATTTCCTTTGTTACACTCTCGGGCCATTCCACGCGAACTCGGACACTCTGGAGAAACATTTCGGATATTGTTGGAACTTGGATATGTTGTAGTCTTTGGTGATATATAAACGTGTGTCGAAGGATTTTTCAAAATTTTAAAAATATGGATCTTAACAGCTCTTGACAGTCGCTTTCATATTGGGTAATCAAATACATAGCATTCCAATGAAAAACCTATAGGTCGCCCTCGTTTCAAGGAATATCTTGTGAACACGAAAAATTGACATACCTTATTATGTTGGGTATAAAAATCAGTAAAAGTTTCCCTCTTTAATTTTTCTACAAATACTTACCATTTGCGATAATACTGTTTGAGAATAGTAGGTATAGCCGTTGCTAGTAGGGTAGGGTCAGGCTAAAAGTGCCGTTTGTCGTATAAATCTATGTAAAATTTAGTACTAGAAGTTCGTTTGCTGATACTGTTATTTTCTGTTGAGTTATACCCCAAATGTTTGTCCAAAAAGTCCATTGCATGGGGTAGAAACACACTTCAAATCAACAAACATTTATTAAACCATTTCTTTTTGGTATATAATATTGAAAGGAAAGCATGAGTTCTTTAACAAAAAATAAAAATATAAGTCGGAGACTCACTTTGAACTAAAAACTAAAAAAAAAATGATAAACTAAAGCAAAAACACTATTTAAAGACCTTATACTTTTTCCCCAATCGCTTGCAACCCCCCGCGGTTGCTCTTCGAAGGCAAGAGCAAAACTTGGTTGGACCTGTTCTATAAATAGTTTCTGCGGTATATACGTTAGAAAATAATGTCATTCAGTAATAATGTCATGCACACATTACTAAAGGAACATATACTCTTAATAATTCATTTTCATTTGGCCAATTTTTTTTTAAAGTGTCCATAGTCTTTTTAATGTGTCTTTTAATTTATTGAAATAAGGTCAACACTATTTATTTCAAAGAGCCGTAAGATTCGCATTTTTTAAAATTTTGAAAAATTCAAAGACCAAGTTCCAACAAAATCCGAAATGTTACTCCAAAGAGTGTCTGAGTTCGTGTGAAACGGCCCTCTCGCGAAAAGAAATAAGTGGAAGTAAAGGTAAATAACTGTTACGTCCTGAAGAGAGCTTTCCGTAAATCACCCCAAGCGGTTGGAATGATTTACCGGGTTCTTGCTCTTATCAAAGGGCTAAGGCCCACCTTGACTATACTTGCCGCGGAATGGGAAGATAAGAAGGGGTTTGAATAAGATTGTACGCAGGAATTATAGGAATAACAATGAAGTATGATATATATTCTTATAGAAAGCAAATAAATGATTACATACTCTGGAGACGGCGCTCCGCCTCCACTGACGCTAATGGGTCGCTGAACCTATCGTAGTTCGTGTTCGCTCGCGTTGTTCTCAGGTAGCGCACAGAAGTCGGTGAACCTGACGTCTGTCGTTTCGTTCGCTCGCTCGCTATATCGCATGTCTTCGCGGTCGCGGTGGTCCGTATCGGCGCGTACGGGCACTCCCGGTGCATGCCGTTTCTCGGTCTGACGGATGGAGATACAATTCGCCTAAACCAGATCGGCCGAGCGCGATTCGCGAGATAGACGCGGAGACGAGGTCGCGAGCTCTAAACGGCCGTCTGCTCGTCGTTACTCCCTAGATTGAACTCCAAATCACGACTCTCGCTTCGAAATCCCGGTTGAGGCCCGCGCTTTGCGCTACCGAAATCGATAAGGGAATCGCCTCGTCGGCACCTGTCGATCGCTGCTTATTATGAAAATATAGGAGTCCCGGCTGTCAATGGTCACGTTGTGCTTACAACGATAACTGACGATTGGTCGAGTCACCTATTTGGTCACACTTTTAAAGACGGGGCACACGTATTTTGGTTATTGGCTGAAGTAGGCACATACGTTGTCGCACCGCGCGACGAAGAGAGTGAACAAAACACATCGAGATCGAGTGGGATAGGGCGATCTGAACGACGAACGGCAAAGAAATAGCGTAGGCATCTCAGACGGTTAATCATTAATATATAATAACATAAAAATATCCTTATTTTTCACAATATGTTTAGGAAAGTATTAGCCTGATGCCAAACCAATGATAATACTTTCCTGAACAAATTGTGAAAAATAAGGAAATGTTTATGTTATTATATATTAATGATTAACCATCTGAGATGCCTACGCTATTTCTTTGCCGTTCGTCGTTCAGATCGCCCTATCCCACTCGATCTCGATGTGTTTTGTTCACTCTCTTCGTCGCGCGGTGCGACAACGTATGTGCCTACTTCAGCCAATAACCAAAATACGTGTGCCCCGTCTTTAAAAGTGTGACCAAATAGGTGACTCGACCAATCGTCATAGCGACGGACTGTATCGCCCGAGACCGCCTGCTAGGGATCTTCTTTCGGCCGGGCAATAGTACTTTTCCTCCTATTTGAATTATATTAATAATTTAAGCATTTTCAAGAAACTTCATTTTGCCATGGTACGCTCCCCTCTGGTGATATAAAATATCGGGCAAATTCGTCTCGAATTTCCTTGCAGCCTCCATGTGGCCTCCTGGCTATATTTTGAAGGTTCAGAAAGCCTGTGCCTTCTGTACCCTCTCGCCAACTACCTGGCATAATGTCACCCCTATTTGAATTTTCAGAGTCAAATGTGCCTGGCGGTGTGTACAGTTGCCTTGATTCTGAATTCCGTCTCAAGAAATTGTGAAGGTGTACGCACGCCAGCACTATACTCTCAACTTTCGCGGGTTCCAATTGTATTGGTTTACGAAAAACTCTAAACACCGTAGCTAGCAAACCAAACACATTTTCCACCACTCGCCTAGCTCTGCTTAATCTATAGTTATAAATTCTTCCAATCGAACCTCTTTCATGCGAACCAGGGAATGGTTTCATTAAATGGTGGCTTAACGCAAAAGCATCGTCCGCTACTAGAACAAAGGGACTACGAATTGTTCCTCCTAACAGTGATCTCGGCTGTGGAATATTTAGCTCGCCTCTTATTAATTTTTCATAAAATTTGGTGTTATGGAAGACTCCACCATCGGAAATTCGGCCTTGTGATCCCACATCAGCATAGATAATGCGGTAGTCTGCATCTACGATGGCCATAAGCACAATGCTGAATGTCCCCTTGTAGTTGAAATATATACTTCCACTATTTCGAGGAGCTTCAATTTGGATATGTTTCCCGTCGATCGCACCAATACAATGGGGGAAATTCCATTTGTTCTTGTAGCCTTCCGCTATCTCCAACCATGCCTCTTCTGATCCTGGTATCTGCAAAAATTCAAGATACAATATATATACACGTGTATGTACAGGAGCATATGTATATCTGTGTGTGAATATAGGTGTGTTTTTCGCAAATGGTTAATCCATAGTAAATATTTCATTATCTATCTCAAATTTCAGGACGATACGGAGGTGCCTCCGAGCACTGCAGGAGCATCAACGTCATCCACAACAGTAGTGGCTGCTCTTGAGGATGAAATTATTATTCCCGGTGTGGAGCAAACAAACGGTTCGAATGGCTCCAACGGCTCCAACGACTCTAACGACTGTAACGGCTCGAACGGCTCGAACGGCTCGAGGAAACGGCAGAGAACCGATTCCAGAGTGGATGAGGCGTATTCGTTTATGAAAAGTGTGGGGGACGCGATGAAGGAGCGGGACGACTATGCGGCGTATGGAGAAGTGGTCGGAAGGAGGATGCGTAGTGCCAAAAGAAATAGTCGCGATACGGCAATTTTGAAAAATAAGATAGACAATTTGCTCTTTCAGTTTGAAATAGGAGGACTTGAAGCAACAAACGAAACACCATCCGAATACCCGTTACCCGCAAGCACACCGAATGTAGCCCCCACACATCGCCCGGAAACTGAACACATAAACTAACAAATTATGTTCTATTTGAAGAACAACGCTAAGAAAAGTGTACATAGGATAAAAATGTGCCAGACAAAATTGAAATGGTTTGGAGGGGTAAGTATTTCCTGTGCGGACGCGTAGAAGAGATATGAAGGTCAACTTTGTTATTTTACATGGAATCATAAGCTTTTTAATACATTATTCGTTTCAGCTCGGCATTCTCTATAAAAAAGTATTAAATTATGTATACATAGTACAGAGCTTTTCGATATACATAGTTTAATACTTTTTTATAGAGAATGTCGAGCTGCAACGAATAATGTATTAAAAAGCATATGATCCCATGTAAAATAAGAAAATTGACCTGCATATGTCCTCTACGCGTCTACATAGGAAATACTTACCCCCTGAAACCATTTCTCTTTTGTCTGACACATTTTTACCCTATGTACACTTTTCTTTAATTTTGTTAAATATTTGCGAAATGGTTCAGTTTCTGGACAGTGGGTCTGGGATACATTCGATGTGCTTACGGGTAAACGGGCATTCCGATCGTGCTTCTGCTTCCCCTGCTTTCTGTATGTTGTATGAGTGTGCTATCTGAATGTATTGTATAGATTGTGTTGTGTAATGTTAAGTAATTTTAAGGAACATTAACCGATTTATTAACATTAATTAAAAACATTTTATATATAAATATTTCTGTGTATTTTACTTACCCGACAGTATTGTCGAAGAACTTCGATGATCGCCTCACACACTTCCGGCACAATGGATGATACGACTTGTTTTGATATTTTGAATAGATACATTAAACTGGCATAAGAATCACCTGTAGCCAAGTATCTAAGCGTGACAGCTAATCGTATGGTGGGCGGAATTGCAAGACGACAATTTGTGTCTTTCTTTGCAATTTTTGGAGCCACTAAAGTGAGGAGCTCTTCAAAATCAGATTTTGTCATTCGGACAAAATTAATAAAACTACCTCCGTCGTTTAATAGAAACTGTGACATTAAATCAGCACCGTAATGTTCTCCATTTCTCAAAAACGCCTTTTTCCACCAACGCCTTTTTCTTTTTCTTTCGGTCGATGCTATTACAATGAATGCGGCGCCAACACCCATAGCTATTGACGGATCCATGGCTACTAAATAGAATTTGCAATGAACGACGAAGAAGGGTCTTGGTCAGTGAGGCCAGATTCGAGACGGGTTCCCTCGAGAATTTCCCCCACCTCGCACATATTACGCCGGAGCAGCGTATCCGCGAGCTCGGCGCTACGGAGTCCAACCCACGGACACGCAGCTCCGGCGTAGTGTGCGCGAGGTGGGGGAAATTCTCGAGGGAACCCGTCCCGAATCTACAGGGTGATTGGCTCGGTACACCTGATCCGCCTGGCAACCGTGACGAGGTCAACCCCCCGTGGTGTCTCTCCGAAGTTAAGGCTTTCGACCGTCGAAGGGGCTGGAGTACCTATTAAGAAATGAGAAATCTTCGAATTCCTCATTTCTCATCAGATCTGTGCGGAAGCGATGCCAATGGATTCCTTATGTTTTTCTGATGAAAATCATACCAAATATCATGCAAATCGGACTACTTTGACACAAACTATTTGTATTCCCTATGTAAAAGTTGTCCGATTTGCATGATATTTGATATGATTTTCATCAGAAAAACATAAGGAATCCATTGGCGTTATTTCCCTTTCGATACGATGAAGAAAATAATTTCTTAATACGCTGTAATGGATATTACACCCTCGACTGCCGGGGTTCGACCCTAATTCGTTACGCTCGACCCAGGATTCGTACCTTTTTCCGGAAAAAGCCATAAAAATCGGACGAGGCACTGAGAAGGACTGTCATAAGATGGGGGACACAAGTTGCCGAGTCGCCGGACCCAAGTCGCTGGATACCAGCCGCTCGGTAAAAGTCGCTGGAGACAAGCCGATGGATCCCAGCGAGTCGCCAGGCGACCCGCTGGAGTCGCTGGCGACAAAGTTGCCGGCGATTATCGCCCAGTCTATACGAGCCTTTAGTTGCGTAAGTCGCCCCGCTCCCCCGGATATCAGGTCCCGGGTCGCGCCGTCCCGCCGCTCCCCGCTGTAGGGGATCGGAATGGGGCCGCGCCGCGCAACAGGCGCGGCCGTTACGCCCCCCGGTGCGCCGCCCCCTCTGTGTCGGAGGGGGACGCGCGCCGGGGGACGTCGGGAAGGAGTCGGGAAACGCGGCGGCCCCCGTTGTCGCGAAGGGCCGCCGCGGACGACGAAGCGACGGGGGTGACCGCCGCGGTCGGCGAGTCGTGGCATCGGACTCGCCAGGGCCGCGGCGGCGTCGCGAGGCACGGAGAACGGGGGGGGGCCGTCTTAAAGCCCCCCCCCCCGCCAGGGGAGCGGCGGCCGCCGCTCCCGTCTGAGCGATCGAGCTTCCCCCGGGGTACGCAGTGTGCCCCGGCCCGGCCGCGCGCTACCAAGCATTGCGCGGCGACCGGTTGGGAGCTCGATCGCGGGGTCGCGGGGCGGGGGTGTCGGGGGACACCACCGCCCTAGCAGCAGCGACCCCGGAAGGGGCGACTCGGGCGCGTGATCCGTCGCGAGTCGCCGGTCCCGGAGAATATTGCTGGGGGAGGTTGTCATACTCCCCCAGGGACGACCCCGTTCAGGGGACCTAGCGCGGGGCTGCATTGAAGCGCAAGGGGGGAGGGTAGCGAACGTATCGCTTGTTTGATCTCGCGTCCAAATCCCTCCCCTCGGGCGCGCAGCTCCGCGCGCGAGGTAGATCACCTTGGTGGTTTTAGTGGGTTCGAGTCCCACATAACCCCCTGCCCGCCCCCGCGGGCGGGGGGTATCCGTGGGGATTTCCACCAAGTAAAACAAAAAAAAAAGGTATGATTCACGTTCAATACATGTTCAGAGTGGTACGATTCGTGTTCAGAGAGAGACCATACACGTTCGATACACGTTCAGAGAGGTACCATGCACGTCCAATACACGTTCAGAGAGGTTCGATACACGTTCGATCCACGTTCAGAGAGGTTCGATACCCGTTCGATACACGTTCAGAGTGGTACGATTCATGTCCAACACATGTTCAGAGAGGTTTGATACATGTTCGATACACGTTCAGAGAGGTTCGATACATGTTCGATACATGTTCAGAGAGGATTGATATCCGATCAAAGTGAAATGGTGTAGCTGAATGATGTGTTAAAAAAAGAAGGGAAAGAAGACGCGTGTGAATAAGGAGAGGATGATCAGCGAAGAAGATAAGTGCAAGAGGATGGTCAGCGAAAATGCAGGTGGTGAACAAAGATATCTTACTTTTGCAAAGCTAAACACTTCTCGATTTCGTGATATGAGTTTAGATGTGCGAGCATGGAGATGCAGCGAGACCATTTGTCTTCAAAGCTTGACAGCAAACAGTCGCTTGTGTCCATACATAGTTTTTTTGTTTTTTTCATTTTTGTGCCAAAATGGGATTAATGCGCATCGCGCCGGAATGCGATTCTGAGGTATGTACATAACAATATATTTTTTTTTTAATATTTATCACGTTTTACCTTTTTTTTTCAAATCGAGCGAGATTAAATCGTTGGTTTCTATCATTTAGGGCTCACCACCGCTATCACCCGCATGGTTCGCGGATTGGGGGGGCTCGCCGCCATCATCACCGTCGCCACCTCCGCAAGTATGTAGTGCATTTTTTTTGTATGTGTTCCGCGTTTAATATGTTTAATATGTTTAATGTATCAGTGTTATATCGTTTGTGTCTGTGTTCTAGGGTATACCGCTGAAAGAATTACGGAGGTGGCTGGTGGATCTGGAGCGTGTTGCGCTCCAGGTTGCACCTCTTGATGTAACGATGCGGCGGTCAGGGCAGGTGATTGCCCCAATAATTGACGCGAGGGTGTCGCGGCAGGCGCTGCGGATGAGGCCGTACCGCAGCATGTATCGCCTCCATCGTCGTCCTCATCGTCGTCACCCCCATCACCCCCATCATCACCTATATTACCCCCTTCCCCTTAGAATAGTTTTTTCATATTTTATATTCTTTTTATATTTATTCTTTTTTATTCTTTTTATATATTTATATTCTTTTTTTTATATATTTATATTCTTTTTATATTTATATTCTTTTTATATTTATATTCTTTTTATATTTTATATTTTTATATTCTTTTATATTTATTCTTTTTATTCTTATTTTTACATTCTTCTTTTATATTTTATATTTATTCTTTTTTATTCTTTTTATTCTTATATTCTTATTTTATATTCTTCTTTTATATTTTATATTTATTCTATTTCTTATATTGTAACAATATATATATTTAAAAATGTATATTTTGTCCCGATTTTATTCGCCCATCTTCCTCCTCTCGTCATATTTTTCGAGGATGGGTCCGGTCTCAAGGGGTCTCCGCGATGGCTCGGCCCGGACTGATCCCCTCCACAATCGCGGCTTCCCCCACTCCGCGGCTCGTGCGCGTGCAACATGTCTTCCTCTCCCCGCTATCTCCGCATCCATGTTTCCCTCCACCGCGCTCCCCCGCGCGCTCTCATTTCCCTCGCCCCCCCGCGCTCCCCTCAGAGGACCCGCGTTAGAACCGGCCTAGCTATACTACTTCCAGGGACATTGGGAACTCAATGCCCTGGAGATTTAGCACGGAAGCATAGTCGGGGTACGAACTTGAGCGATCGGAATGCCTTTCCGCGGGATGGAGAGCGGCGACTACTGCCCACGCGAAGCATGCATTGTCCGGGGATTGCATGCTAATTGTGGCTTTCTTCAAAGACAATTCCCGCGGCAACTTGAAGTGACATCCCGCGCGCAGCGGATTGTACTTATTGACATTGACGGTCAGGTTGAGGATTCTCGTCAATACCCATCCGCTGTCGCGTTCCTGGAACTCTTCCAGCGATGCCAGGGTGGGTTCGACGACGCATCGTTCGTACCACTCCTGCAGATCGGATGTGCCGAAGAGTTCGCAGTTTTGGGTATTAATGCTTTTACAAGCATGCTTGTCACCCGCCACAAATTCGCCGTTGAACATCGTGTTCACTTTGAGGTTTCGACGTTTCCTCAAAGCGCCCCGCACATGCTCCAGCACAATGGTCCCCGCATCCTGAAGGAAGTTGCGCGGTTCGATATAGTTTGAATTTAGCACTGCACCAGTTAACACGCGGCTATCGAACGCAGTGTCTATCTCGCGCCACAAAAGTCCCATACTCGAATGTCCTGCACCTTCGTGCACGAAACGTCCGCGCAACGAATGTTTCAGTCCTTCGAGCCGCGCGATTCGCACAACCAACGATTGTTGAACACCGATTGATAATCGCGGGCGTTTTACGCGGGTGTGCTCTTCTAAAGATTCGATGCACTCGTTGCATCGTTCTTCCCACACGAGGTACTCTTCCCGTGAAGTCAATCGTGCAGATTGATCCAACAATTGGCGTTCTACTTGCGCGAATTCTTCCATGGTCGTAAATGCAGTATGTCTTTTTCCTTGCAACACGTTGCAGCGATTTGGGGCTTTGTGCAGTTTAGAGCGCATATTTATATCCTCATCATGATTTGGTATCTCTGTCTAACTCTTTTGGCGTACTCCCTCGAATGCATTGCATGCAAAAAAAAAATGGCGATCCGCTCCAACATGGTTCTATGCAGTTTCTGCTGATACAGCATAATTCTTTCTATGATTCACGCATATGAAGAATTAGCCGGCAAGATCATCCGACACAGTTTCTGCTGACACCTATTTTCTAAGATTCGACGTTCCCAAAAGTATCATATTACATTCGACACGTGTCGAGACTTTTATTAGGAGGGGTAGATGGTAAAGGAGGTGCATAGCACCACTATTTAAGCCAGCTCCTCGCACGCTATTACATTAATCGCTCTAGAGCCTCTCAGTGACTTTCGACATACACACAGTGCTTCGAAAAAAAAAAAAAAAAATGTACAGTACCGGTGTTGCGAATTATTACGTTCCGATCATGCAAGATGATGTATCGCCATGTAGGAAGAACATATCTAACAGGTAAGATTTAATTTTTTCATACCATATCATCGTTATTTATTTATGTGTTTCCCTGATAAACGGTAATTTTCATGATCGGACTCTTAGATCGCATCAAATATCACGTATCATGGTTAGAAGATACGCGCTAACGCCTGCATCGTATAAATATCTGGAAATTGGCATCAGCGTGCAATCTATACCACTGGTGGAAATTGTTCTTGGTGATAATCGTGGGAATCAATTGTTGTTGGATCTTCCAACATGGAAAACACTAATGGAAAAACGCACAGACATCGAAAAACATGCACAATTAATTGGATCAGCACCGCTATGGATTGGCGAATTGTTGGTAGAATTTTGTATAATGTATAAGTCGCGAATTGTGAAGATGTCGCTACAAAATAAGTCTTTATATTTCAAATTAGAAACTATAAAGTTTTTATTTAATCTCGAGCGTTGTATCGACCACATGTATTCGCGGCATTTCGAAAATACGCATCTTGTCCATGAGAAATTTTCAAATTTTGTCACCGTGTTACAACGGCATGATGTCGCCGGTGAAACTTTAGATTCGTGTCACATCGACAACTATATGCAACAGCGAATATTTCAACGGTGAATCTCTTATCGATTGCGAACTACTGGCATGTGCCATGAATGATATTATCGACGCCGCTCGTAGCGAATGTTAAATTGTACAATTAGTACATTATTTGTAACAATATATATATCATAAACATATATAATGTCTCAATTTTATTTACCCGTTTTCCTTCTCTCCTCTTTTTCCATGATTCATGCGTATGACGAATTAGCGCACAAAATCATCCGATACAGTTTCGGCTGATACAGCATAATTATATGTATGCGCGGCATTATCATGTAGATTGCGAACTGGTAGCATGCGCCATCAATGATATTCTGATGCTCGTAGGAAAAAATGTTAAAATTATACTCTTTTAAATTTAAATAAATTTCTTAAACACATATTATTTATCAATTTTATTCACCCGTCTTCCTCCTGACCACATAATTTTAAGATTCAGCGTTTATTTCGTTCGAGCGTTCTTCGCGCCGTGAAAATGACGTCACCTTGCACGGCTGCTCCAGAGGAGTCAAATTACACACGATCGCGCGAGACGCAGCGACGCTAAATCGAAACGCTTTAGAATACTATTAACTTTAGAACGAAAGCGGTTGTACCCCTATGTAGTGTTGTCTCTTTCCCTCCTCCAAAGTTTAACTTTAAAGTAATGCTCTGTCTCTTTCCCTCCCCGAAGACGCGGTGTGAAAACGCTGGTCTTTCCCGGCATTGTCCGAAACAATTATTAAACAATTCCATCGCATAATGATTTGGAAAAATATTTGGGGGTTGTCCCCTCACTCTGAAAAAAATTTTTTGGGGTGGGTCAAGGTTTTGAACGAGATTTTTTGGGGGTCATTCCCCCTTCCGGCGGTGGGACCGGTCTGGAGAGGCCTCCGCGGCGGCTCGGTCCGGAGTGATCCCCTCCACTCCGCGACTTGTGCGCGCGCAACCCGTCTTCCTCTCCCCGCAGGCCCCGCGCCCATGTTTCCCTCCGCCGCACTCCCCCGCCCCCGCGCTCCCCTCAGAGGACCTGGGTTAGAACTGTCCTAGACATACTACTAATTTATAATTTTCAAAGGCGTTGAAAGGACGAAAAGTACAGGGAAAAGTGATTTCAAACGTCAAGTGTCGTTATTTTTAAAAAAAAAAAACGTAATTTTTGTAATCTTTTCTAGTTCCTCCCCTAGACAGAAGAATAATCTTCAAAATAAAAAATGTTTCAGTCGAATCGGATAATAACTTTTGGAGATACAACGCCCACCGATTTGGATCAATTTTTTGACGCCTTAACTTTAACAGCTGCCTAGGGCCGTCTGTAATGATTAATTGTAAAACAAAAAATATATATCTATAATTTAAGACATTCTTAATATAATGCAAAAAGTCCCATTAAATTATATATAATAGTTTTCCTTTAATTAATTCCTAAATATCGCCTATTTTTGGGGGCTCTAGACCGGAACCTCCCCTTAAGGAATAGGATAAGGATTAAGTTAAGGCGAATGGAGGAAAAGGAGGGAAGGATGTATGGAGATTGTAATCCCCAAGGGGAAACAAAATAAACTTATATAATAACTAGGGGGGCTTCGCCCCCCTGCCGCCTTCGGCGCCCAACCCCCCGGGGCTCGCTTCGCTCGCCCCTTCGTTACTGGTACACCTTTTGCAAAAATCACATTTTCGTTCAGCCATAGTTTTTGTTTTCTGCTTATTTCTCGAGATTTATTTGATTTATATTGTTACGTTTTGTGCTGGACATACAAAGTCTTTTAATAAACCACTCAACCCTGTAAATCAATGATCGCGAGGTAGAATTTTTAATTGGAACAGCATTCCATGAACTCAACGATGTTTTAGTTTATAAATGTAACACGCAACATGATGTTTAAATTCGAACAGTTTACAATAAACCTGTATAAATGACGAAAAGAACAACACATATCTGTATTATTTGTAATATCGTCTCTTTTTAACGTTACAAAAAACGTGATATTTAAAGCTTTACAGAAAACGTATCAAAATTCTCATCTCCTGAAGCGGTGGTCCCGACCGATGCTGTCTCTCAGTTGCTTGCAGCCGTACCCTGGCCCGGAAGGGTGGAAATGACGCCGTGTGGACTAGGGCTGTTCGAGTACTCGAATATTCGAGTAGCTTGAAGTTCGGACCGAGCCGAGACTCGGTTTCCGAGCCGAGCCGAGTACCCGTAAAAACCGAGTAGCTCGAATTTTTTCGAGTAGCTCGAATATTTTCGAGTAGCTCGAATATTTTCGAGTAGCTCGAATATTTTCGAGTAGCTCGAATATTTTCGAGCCGCCCGAAAGAACCGAGAAACTCGATTTTTTCGAGCATCTTGAAGCTTGAAGCTTGAAGCTTGAACGTTTCGGGCAATACGAATGTTTCGAATATTTTAGGTTACGTTTATCTACTGGAATGTAAATAATGGTTCTCGATAAGTAAAGTAAATAATTAAATTATAAGCTATAAATGGAAATATTCCATAACTTTTGAAAAGTACTAAATTCAAATATTTCTTTTTTTTTTCATTTTTTCGTGTCTTTATGAGCGTATTCATACAGTTCTGTATATATTATCTTTCTTTTCTCCTTATTTTTTTTCTTAGTTTTTTACCTTCTCCGTATGGGTTTTATCATAACCTACAATATTCGAAACATTCGTATTGCCCGTAACGTTCAAGCTTCAAGCTTCAAGCTTCAAGATGCTCGAAAAATTCGAGTTTCTCGGTTCTTTCGAGCTACTCGAAAAGATTCGAGCTACTCGAAAAGATTCGAGCTACTCGAAAAAATTCGAGCTACTCGAAAAAATTCGAGCTACTCGGATTTATCGAGCTACTCGGTTTTTACGGGTACTCGGCTCGGCTCGGCTCGAAAAACCGAGCCTGGCTCGGCTCGCTTTTTCCGAGTACTCGAACAGCTCTAGTGTGGACCCTTCTGTCCCTCGCCTCGGCATTCGTCTTCACGCCCGAGGGGAAAACCACTACAAAAACCCTGGGCAAGGCGTGGGTACGTGGATCCCGTGTCTCTGCCCTTCACTTGCATCTTCGCACTTGTGCACTTGTTTCTTGTGAGGCTGTCCTCTTCTTCGACGGCGCATCTTCTTCTTGGGCAGAGCCGGGCGAGGAAGTCCGATTCGTCTGATGGTCGTTATTCTTCGAATTTTCAGCCGTCGGGGTTCCGGTGGATAATCCCGCGACGGCTACGATGTTCGTTCTGCTTTTCCCTCGGCGGCGGTTCCTCTTGTACTCTACAACGGGCGATGCAGCGGGGCTTCCGGAAATCCCTCGTTGATTCCCTCGAACGTCCCCCGACGATTGCGGTGATTTGCGGGGCAGAGTCCTCCTTATGGCTAGGCCGCTGCACGAAGTTCCCATCCCTCGGCGGTTCTGGAGTGAATTGCTTAGCTAATCAGGTGCCATCGCGTTCCAGGTTCTCTATGTGAAGAAAACGGACAGACATTAATTTTCCTTTCCCTCACGCGAGAATCCGGTGGAGCCGGACAGAACCGGGAAGACGGAAAAGCGAAATGGAGCCCGAAAGCAGGGGGTCACACGTCATGAGCATGCGATCGGCCCGTTCACCGATCAATCCGCCCGGGACTGCCACCTCGTCTTCGGTCTTGTTTCTTGCTATCTCCTCCAGTTCTCCAATCCTTGGCTTCCTGATGGCCTCATTCCTCTTCGTGGCCTCTGGTGCTGTTCCAGGGGACCGTCTCGGTGCAGCTCGTCAGCGGCCCCGTCTCCGCGATACCCCCTCCGAACGATCCGTGCGACTGTGTCGCACGTCCGTCCAGTGATTGGGGACACCATTTCCCGTTTGCTGTCCCTCAGTCAACACGGACCTCCATCGCGAACAACATTTTGGGTGGAGAAGCCACCAAGATCCGAGTCAGAAGAGTTAGCGGGGTGGTTTCACGTATGTCCGCACCCCGCTGCGGACCGCCACGCTGTTGTGGCACATTCGGGGAATTCGGGACCGCATCCAAGCCGCGGCAGCAGTCCCCCGACACCTTTTCCCTCGTCGTGAGGTATCGTGTTCCCTGAAACAGACTCAAGAACGGGGGCCGGGCTACGAAGGCAGCCTTCATAGCCCAGTCTACCGGATTAGCTTAAACGAATCTTCTTTCTTGAGTCTTCGGAAACCATGCGTTATGCGTCCATCCATCATCGGATCCTGAGTATGCGTGGTTATCTCTTCACTGGTATCGTCCTTCATAATTCGCAAGACGGCGTTCATGGACCACCTTGCGCTTCTTCCGGGCTGAACGATGAATCTTGTACAATACGCCGTTGAACCTTTTCCGTTATCCTGTATGGGCCTTCCCAATCCGCCACAAGGGCTTGGGCATTTTCTTTTTAGTCTTCGTGGTTGTCGTCCTCAGGGTTTGAAATCAACCGCGTGAATATGAATATTGCATCACGACTTCATGTTCAACATGTAGATGTCCAGACGGCGTCGCAAGAATTCGTGGATCCTCTTCGAAAGTCCTCGGATCTGTCCTCATCCTCCTCCACTTCTGGGGCAGCTAATTTCTTGTCTCACAATACCTCTTTCCAAACAATATTTTCAATAACCTTCGAACTCTGAATTTTTAAACCATCCTTTGAGCGGCATCTTGACAATGCAACATATAACTGTCCATGACTGAATAAAGGTCTGTTGACATATATTCCAACATGCTCGAAACTCTGTCCCTGACACTTATTAATTGTCATAGCAAATGCTAAGACAATGGGAAATTGTCTTCTGTGCAGCACGAATGGCAATTTGCTTGCATTTGTATCGCCTGTATCCAATTTAATACGTGGAAGGAACACAACTTCTCCAGCATGATCACCAGTCATAATTTTCCCGGCAATTAAATGCCTATGCAATTTAACTATTTGTAAACGTGTTCCATTGCAAAGATCATCCTTAATGCTTAAATTTCGAATGAGCATGACAACTGTTCCTACTTTCAGATGTAATTTATGCACAGGGAATCCAGGGAAGTTTAATGAATTCAAATATTCAATCTGATATTCTAACTGCACATCTTCTTCTGTTTGATCAACTCCTCGAGGTTTAGCTGTATCTACACTCACATAGGTTTGTTCTTATCCATCTACTAATTTCAATATTTTATTATTTAGTGCGCGTACATCATCATTATGGCAGGCTAATATAACTCTGTCGGATAAATCAGTTTCCGGGGAAATGGGCTTGTTGTAAATATCACGAACGATGTCTATTGACCGCCAGGATTCTTCAATCTCCAAAAATTCAATAATGCCGTTGCCGATATCTAATAACCAGTTTGCGTGTTCCATATCAGAAGATCTCATATTTTTTGATAACTTTAATTGGGTACATTTGGACCATATTGAGGTTGATTTTATAGTTGATCTTACAATTTGTGATGGTGGGGCATATTTTATTACTGGTAAAACTTGACGAAAATCTCCACCGAAGATTACAAATTTACCACCAAAGGACCTGCTATCATTACAGAGATCTTGAAGTAATTCATCAACCATCTCAACTGCCCTACTTGGAATCATTGAAGCCTCGTCCCAAATAATTACGTCTGTTTCATATAACTGTAGTTTATCCTTCGCATTTTTGATATAGCATTTTGAATACTTATCTATTTCTATTGGCAATTTAAATATACGGTGCGAAGTTGTTCCTCCAGGTAGCAATATCGAGGCTATTCCTGTCCACGCAACAGTGATAATTTTTTTGTTGTTTGCACGCAGAAAATGTATCAAACAGTTATACAGATACGTTTTACCAGTTCCCCCCGGTCCATCCAAGTGGTATATTTTTTCCTCACTGTTTGTCATAACCGAGGACAGCAGTCTATCCAATATAAGTAACTGATCTATATTACAGTTTTCTTTCATTTCAATAGCTTGTTTTAATTCATTGTCCATTCTTCTTTTACGTTCATCCTCTGTCTCCACCAATTGCAAATCTACATCAGGCTCCGGGAGATTAAAATGTTTGCATGTAAAGTTTTCAGCTTCCAAAATTGACGAAATATGTTGTAAGGCACGGTATTCAATGTTATCGTTAAATCCCTCACAGAAATGGTTTTTGTATTTTTCCCAAATCTGAAAAGCGATGACTGGTTGTTCACCTGTGAGGTATGTGCAGTAAAATAAACGTAGTTGACGGGGCATCATGACCGCCACCGCCTCATCAAATATTTCGTATACAATAGCCTCCGTGTGCAATAAATTTCTCGCAATTGCAACATCTTTGAAAGTATCATACGGTTTTCCTTCATAAACTTTCAGATCATTATAACATGTCACACCTGTAACGAAGTTCAATAACAATTTTAGATGAAATCTTTCAGAATCTTTTGGGCTAACAGAACAGACCCTTCCAATAACAGCCTCTTTTCTTTTACGTTTTCTTAGCATTCAAACGATAGTGTTCTGGTATATTTCTGTAAAGGATATTTCTGGCAACTGGATCTATTTTATTCAATTCAAAATAAGCCGTCAAAGCGGTGTCATTTTTTCGCAAAGCTGTTTGCTCGTCTCCTTCTTTGTACAGTACATTATGCTGGAGATGCAAATGAACAGGCAACCTATAAATTGTGTTTGAGATTCCATTAGTTCCCTGCTCCGCCGCACCCAAGCTCACCGCAGCACCTACCGGGCAGCGGTACACGCCGCTGATCGATATTCGATCAGCCGATCGATACTTCTAGTCGCCTGCTCAGCCAATCACCGATCACCACGTAAAGCGAGCGGCCCAATCACGACGCGTACTTTCTTGATCGATTCTCGAGGATTGTTCGAGAAGACGCTCAACGGTTTTCCGCGTCCCTTTGTTCACTCTTGTTTCATACCGCGTGTCGCAATAACGTGCTCAGCATTGTTCATCTCGCAACGTATGAAAGTATTGTTCTTTGTGTGTTCTGTTCACTATTCAACTCACGCGAGTGATTTTTGTTATTGTGCTCACCCCACATTACTACTTTTAAATAAACTGACTCGGTCAATTTTGACCACAAATTGTCGCACCGCGTGGCTTTCTTACCGTTTATCCTCAAGTGAACTTTCCAGCGTGCTCACCCACCTCAATACTAAACAAATTGTGTGTGAACTACCAGATAGTGGGATTTCCAATATTCTCCAAGCAGCCTCTGTAGGTCCAACATATCTGCTCTCCACAAATGATGTAATTTCATCATGAATCTCCTCCACCAATAGTTCATTAGTGTCAACTTTTTTTATGAAACCGACTCTTGTTCTATCGTGACCTTTGTGAATATATTTGTGAATATACTTTGTAGCCAAAACTGAGGTACAATATTCCACATTAATATGGCAATTGTATTTCATTAAAAGATAGGGATTATAAGGAACCACCATTGAATTGTCCACTGCTACTAACTGTCCATTCACTTTAGCGTTATAATGATTTGCTATTATTTTGTTATCTCGACGTCTATAATGTGGGTATCCCTTCTCATTCATTTCTGTTTGGTCTATATACCGTTTTGGAAATTTCTTGGAGCATTCGCCGTTTTCATTCGAACACGGGGATTCACTCGTGTGCGGTCCGTGTAACATGTGTTTCATCACTTTTGTTTTCAAAGGGCCCTTCTCTGGTATTTCGGCCGATATGCATTTGTCAATCTGTTCTGGAGTTTTTAGTTTCTCATCGTGTTTTATTGTAAACAGCATATGTGCATGAGGCAAACCACGTTTTTGGAATTCTATTGTATACACGTATGCAATTATAGTGCCAAATAAATATCCTTTTAATATTTCTTTCAGTAAGGCTTTAAATTTCAAATGAAATATTCTTACAATAAGTAGAGGAGTGTCATACGGTTCCAGTTTACGGTACCTAAAATTGGCCAATACTCTCTTTATTTCTGGCCAATTGGGATTGCAGGTCATTGTTATAAACAGATCTGGTCTTCCATGTTTTCTGACTATAGCCATTGCATCTTGATATAGTTGTTGCATATGTCGTGGACTTCCTATAAACGTAGAAGGTAACACGAATATATTCCCTAATCTTGCGTAGTTCTGAAAGTTTTCCGGATTATTTAATGCACTCCTTGATACGTGATCCATTAATCCTTGATAACACTCGATTCGCAGTTTGTTTTGATTGTGTTGAAAGAAATTTAGACGTTGATTTTCTATTCGAATGTATGCATGAATCACGTATTGCTGATGTAACCTCCCGCCATAATAAATAGGATTGAACTGATCTATGTTTCTGTACATCAAACGGTAGGCATAGTACTGCAACACTGATATCTGTTTTGTTGTACCTTCTCCTGTCTGCTTTATACACGGAGTCCAACCCAAATCGCCGCTCGGAAATAATAGCGGAAAAATCATGGGATCTATATGTTTTGATAGTTTTGGTAGCCTTACACCTTCATTACTCGATTTAGGATAAACGCATAAATCAAATTCTGGAACGATTCCGTCGTTTGAAACAATAATCGCTGCACATTCGGACGTTACGGGTTTGTTATATACTCGTTTGTCGGGCCCTCTTGTAAAGTATAAAAAATATTCCTCCTGGGTTTCCTCTACTACATTTTTTAATTCTCTGTATTTTTCAATGTATGGATTATGTTTTTCTAATATTTCAGTTATTTCACCAATGTAACGGTGTAATTCAGTATCCTTTCCAAAATTTGTCCTATAATTCAAAGCAACATCAGGTTCATACATATAAATCTGACCACAATACGATTTATTAGTAGATCCATAAAGAGATGTTGGAGCAATATGATGAACCTGTCCCTGTACTTTCAGAACCGGAAGACGTTTATCTGTCGTTATATCTGCTTGGAAGGTTGCAAAAGCAAACATCGAGTTAAACAATCGGATATTTTTTTTAAAGGTTCTTTCGCCGAAAATTTGTAGTAAACCATTTGGGAATGGAGACAAATCTGATCATCTAACTTTACCGTTATGACAGCAACTCTTTTTGCAAAATTCATTTTTCCAAAAAATTGCGTAACAATGCCGGCATTTTTCGTTCATTTCTCCGACATCGTGGACTGTTACTAAATCTACGTTAATTGCCCCACCTTCATCGGTTGTTTTAACTGGTTCTTTGGATAAAGAAGTTCCCTGATCCTGTAGTTGTTGTTACCATTGCTGTAAAATCTCAGAAATGTTGCGCTACCATTGCTGTAAAATCTCAGAAATGTTGCACTACCATTGCTGTAAAATCTTAGACATGTTGCGCTACCATAGCTGTAAAGTCTCAGAAATGTTGCGCTACCATTTCTGTAAAATCAAAAAAATGTTGCAGAAATATATCCTGCAATGTTGCACAGGGCGGACATAGCAATTTACTTGTAACTTTTCGGCAACATTTCGTGCAATATTCCAAGGATATACCGCAACGCAACTGAGACATTTCTGCAATAAATGTACTGTAGGGGTAGCCAAAGGATCAAATAATTTGTTTGGCTAAGTGAGGACCATGGCGCATCGTATGCGGCACCATTTTGGGTTCGTTTTGCCGCGTGTGGAAACTTCCGCGCAGTATAATTCCGTCAGTCTGACACCGTCCTTTGTTGACGTCACACGTGTTTGTTTTGCCACCGTTTCCGTTGGAACCTCCTTAAACGAGATTAATCTCGTTCGAATTAAGTGTGTCTAATTTGGCTAAGTGTGTCTAATTTGCCTAAGAGTGCCTAATTTGCCTAAGAGTGCCTAATTTGCCTAGTCGTCTGGTCATTCGGCGCTGATTAATCGTGTGGGCCTGTGCCCTTAGCGTGGGAAAGCAATCGATGATCGATTCTTCTAATTCAGCCAGAATACATTGCGTATCCGATCTGTTAGTCCATCGCACTGTCCTATAGGACTTCTGGTCAAGTGTTTAGTGGTGATATCATGGCTCCTCCAGCAAAGAAGTGCAAGGGCTGTAGTTCAACGGTGGTCAATCCGGTCACCTGTTCTGACTGTGGGATCATAACTCACGCTGGCTCATCATGTCTTATCCGTGCGGGTCATCCCCGGCACAACGGTAGACTTTTACACGCTCAGCTGTTGTTGTTGACGTCACGAATTCTCCGTCGCCCAAGTAACCATGAGCATTCCCGACGATCGATGAAATAAGCGATGTTATGAAAGTCCTGATAGAAAAACAGTTTAACGAATTCCGTATTAAGATGGTCGCTAGCATCAAATCTGACAAGGGGACCTTACAGTTGTGGACATCGCTTTTGGAACAACAGTATATGGGGGTCGTAGTACTCATGTAGTATGAAAATACCATTTCGGCTTTTCGTATAGTGGGCCTTCGTTTTCAAGATATTTTGATTTAAAGTTTTTAACGTAGTGAGTAATTCAGATACATAGCATCTATATCCAAGAAGGTTCCATGGCCACAACGATAGCGCGTCAGATTGTCATGCGAGCGGCCCAGGGTTCAAGTCCCCGGGTAAATCTCTCTCCATAACTTTTTTATTTTTTTTAACAATTTTTCCTGTAGAAATATATTTTGTGAATATTACGTATTATAGAGTGCGTTACATATTACTCTACGCAAACTTTAAGGTCGAAAATGCACTTTATAACATAACATATTATTCTAATCATTTCTTTCACCGGTGCTTTCATATTCTTGTGCTACCAAAATATTTCATTCCGAAACTTTCGACAACTGCGATTGTCGAGCAAGTAAAGTGGGATAGCCGTTACTTCTGACCGTAAGGGTGGTCTTATACCTGCTCAAAAGAATGGTCAAATACTTGGTCGTTGGGGGCGAGTAAGTCTTGACAACGATTTCGATTTCTGAACGAAATATTATCGTTCCAAAAGCGATGTCCACAACTGTAAGGTCCCCTTGTGAGCTTGGTGAAATTCGTGCTACCATCGGTGATCTCTCCAACCGAGTCCGGATTCTCGAAGAAAACCCTTTGAACGTGAGCGATCCGTCGGCTTCAAATCTTCGAAGGGCGGATGAAGTTATTGCCGAAATAAACGATAGGCAGCTTAGAGCTGGGAACCTCATCATCCATGGACTTCCGGAATTACCTAATGCCACGCCTGACCTTACTCGGGGACATGACTCCGATTGTGTCAAATCCATCCTAAATCAAATCCAGCCTGCAAAGTATGCTGACATCAGGCTGCATAGCTCAAGTCTCCGGAAGCCGTAAGAAACATCCTGAGGAATAAGTCTCAGTACTCTGGACCGTGTAAGATCACGGAAGACAAGACCCTGATGCAACGTCGATCACTGAATCATCTTGTAGCGACTGTCGCTACTGCTATCATTTACTGGTCGCCGAGCTTTTTTTTTTGTTTTTTTTGTTTTACTTGGTGGAAATCCCCACGGATACCCCCCGCCCGCGGGGGCGGGCAGGGGGTTATGTGGGACTCGAACCCACTAAAACCACCAAGGTGATCTACCTCGCGCGCGGAGCTGCGCGCCTGAGGGGAGGGATTTGGACGCGAGATCAATCAAGCGATACGTTCGCTACCCTCCCCCCTTGCGCTTCGGTGCAGCCCCGCGCTAGGTCCCCTGAACGGGGTCGTCCCTGGGGGAGTATTAAGACCTCCCCCAGCAATGTTCTCCGGGACTGGCGACTCGCGACGGATCACGCGCCCGAGTCGCCCCTTCCGGGGTCGCTGCTGCTAGGGCAGGTGGTGTCCCCCGACACCCCCGCCCCGCGACCCCGCGATCGAACTCCCAACCGGTGCCGCGCAGTGATTGGTAGCGCGGCCGGACCGGGGCACTGTACCCCGGGGGGAGCTCGATCGCTCAGACGGGAGCGGCGGTGGCCGCTACCCTGGGGGGGGGGGGCTTTAACATGGTCCCCCCCCCCCGTAGTGGTCGCCGAGCTAATCCAACCTAACCTGAAACTTATTTCATTAATATCTCATCACGCCTGCAATATTTCCTAAATTTAATGGTATTTTTCTTATGTAAACCACATATAAGCTTTCGAATAAGACCAAGTTCAATAAAATCGGTCCACGCATGACAGAGATATCGTAATATCATGTCATGGATCTGTCAGAAACGGTAAGATTTTTCTTCTGATTCTTCTTCTCCAGTCAAAATTTTCGTCGACATAATACGTATATACGCGTTAAGCCGGGGCCAGACCTGAATGAGTATACGCTGAGCAAGCTGAGCGCGCACGAATATTCTGATGTGGACGGGTGAAACAGTAGCCCCTGGCGCATGCTTCTACGTCAGAAAGGGTGAGCGTGAACGCATATGCTAGTGTGGACGGGTCATTCGTGGTGACTCGGCGCATGCGACCCGACTCGCGAATGCCGGCGAAGGCACATGGCCTGAGCCGACCGTTGTCGGTTTTCTTCCACACATCAAAGGGATTTTGGAGTGCATTGCGTTCAGCGTGGAAGATAGAGGCAGATGTGATACTTTTCTAAAATCCTCGGTGTCTCGGATTTTCATGATATTGAAATACATATATGGTAGTCCATATGAAATTTGGGAGGGTTAAGTCCTCATTTTTGCAGATTCGAAATTGTTTAAAAAATGCAAATCTTCAAAATTCCCTGCTTTCGGTGATTTTTACGAAACGCCTGCAGAAATTAATTTTAATGACTTAAATTATTGAAGACATAGACTAAATAAATTTAATCCATTGCTAATATTGACATAAACAGATAATCAAAGATTTAAAAATTACATTTGGAATAATAATAATGCAATTAACATATGATAGACTTTAAAGCCCCATTTTACTGAATAATTTGTCTTTCTTTTCTTCACTACACCCTGCATTGTTCTAAATTCATACAGCTAGGCCAACTCGCTGTTGTGTTAAAAAATCACACGAGATTACTCGCGGGGGGCAGCAATACGCCTCGTGGAGGGACGCAGGTGGAATATGAGGTGTCCGCTGACTGCGCGTGATCCCGCCTGTGACATCTTCCCTTCGAATTGAAGACTGATCCCTTATCTCTTCAGTATAAACACGTGCTACAATATCAAAACAAAAGAACGCACTGACATATGCGCTGCGAGAAAACGTGGGCCATAAAGAGAAAATATTACTATGAAGAGGTGAAAACGTTGCGTCTGCAACGAATGCAGGTCCGATTGGTCATAAGATAATCTCTCCCCTACGCCTCACCCTTTCTCGCAGTGCATACGCCTGTGCCTGTTCTTGTTTTGATATTGGAGCGCGTGGTTACACGAAAGATATGGGATCCGTCTTCAATTTGAAGGGGAGACGGCGCAGGCGGGAACCAGGCATCCTCCCAAGCCTGCAGGTGGCGAATTGATGGTGGACAATACTTTTTAATTGCTACATTGGTGACATCTGTTTCATATGCATGAAAGTAATTGTAGTTTTAATATTGTTACGTTTTGGGTAAGGCATATCGCGTATTTACTGAACAACAACGACAACAGAACATAAACAAGGGTAACACAAGAACGGGTAACGAATACAATCAGTGAGCGCAAAGAGATATCGTGACGTCTGCAAGCAATGGCGGCTGACTCTCGAATGACAGCTTGACAGGCGATCGATCCGATCGCCTTCTTCTCGCTGTCTCTTGTCCCGCTCGCGAGCTCCAGTGGGCCTTGGATTCCCATCCAAGGGGTGTTCGCAACACTGCTCCCCCCTCCGAGAAAGCGGTCGTCCCGGCCGCTGCAGTCTCCGCAACTCCTGCAGCCGTACCCTGGCCCGGAAGGGTGGAAAAGACGCCGTGTGGCCCCTTCCGTCCGCTGCCTCGGCATTCGCCTTCCCGCCCAGGGGAAAACCACTCCAAAAACCCTGGGCAAGGCGTGGGTACGTGAGTCTTCAAACTTGCGGGCTTCTTTCTTGCGCGGCCTTCCTCTTCTCCGACGGCGCATCTTCTTCTTGGGCAGAGACAGGTGGGGCTTCCTGCTCTTCCGAAGACCGGGACTCCTCGTTCCTTCAGCCGCCGGGAGACACGGCGTATCCCATGCGACGGCTCGTCAGTCCAAGTTTCCCAGGTTTCGCTCGGCGGCAGCTCCTCCGGGCTCCAACGACGAAATCCCGCGACGCTCCGGATCATCCCTGGGCGGCCCCGCTCCGTCCGTCGCCCCTCAGCGATCCGGCCGCTCCTGCGCCGCAACCTGGCTCGACCTCGACTGCATCCTGGTCCGTCCTCGACGTACTTCCAACAGTCCTGCGCGACCCCTCGTACTTCAAGGTTCCCTTGCAAAGAAAACGTTTCCCTCATTAGTCCGAGACCGAAGACAACCCGTTGGGGCTGCACGAGCTGGAAAACCAGAAAGAAGGACCGAGCGCGCAAGCAGAGGGTCGCAGCTAGTCGCAAGCATGCAAGCGGCCCAGCCCCCAGTCCGGTCACCCGTCTCGTCTACCCTGGCCGTCTTCTCTCTTCCTTCCCGCTCGACGGCCCCATTCCTCTTCTTGGCCTCAGGTGCTGAACCAGGGGACCGACCTGTGCGTCCTGCCAGCGCTCCCGTCTCCGCGACACCCCCTCCAGCCGATCCAAGCAACGCTTGTCCGCCTGGTGGTTGGGGATGCCATTTCCCTCCTGCTGTCCACCCTCCTCTCCTACTTTTTCCTGGGTACCCCGCGAGAACCACCATCCCGGCCGCGCCGGGGGGCTCGTAGGGTCTCCTCCAGGGGGCTAGCGGGGCGCTTTCACGTATGTCCGCACCCCGCTGCGGACTGCCACGCTATTATGGCACATTCGGGGAATTCGGGAGCGCGTGGCCAGGCTGCGGCGGCAGTCCCCCGACACCTTGTCCCTCGTCGTGGGGTCTCGTGAACCTGAAACAGAACCAAAGGAAAAGGGGCCGAGCCACGGAGGCAGCCTCCGCAACCCGGTCCACCGGATTAGCTTAATCTAATCTTCTTCCTCGGGTCCGGTCCTGCGTCGTCTTCACTCTTCCTGCAGTGGTCCCTCGTACTTCGCAAGGCGGCGCACGTGAACCACCTTGCACTTCTTCCTGCGTGACCGTTGGATCCTGTAGACGACGTCGTTGATCCTGTCCACCACTGTGTAAGGGCCTTCCCAATCCGCTTGCAGTTTCGGGCACTTCCCCTTCACTCTTCGTGGTTGGAACAACCACACTCGTTCTCCTGGCTGGAACTCCACCGCGTGGACCCGGTTGTCGTACCACGACTTCATCTTTGAACTGTAGACGTCCAGACGGCGTCGAACGAACTCGTGGATCTTCGTCATCTTCCCTCGAATCCATTCGGAGTATCCCTGCTCGACGTCCTCTTCCTGTTCAACCTCCGGGGGCAGTCCTCTCCATAACTGCAGGGGTAGACGTAGTTCCTGGCCGTACAGGATCATCGCTGGGGTCAGTTGTGTAGCCTCGTGCCGTGCTGACCGGTAGGCGAGGAGGAACATGGGGATCCATTCGTCCCAGTCCCGCTGGTGCTCTGAAACGAACATTGCAAGATATTGCAGCAATGTCCTGTTCAAGCGTTCTACCAGCCCGTCGGATTGAGGGTGCAGGGGAGTTGTACGCGTCTTCCTGACTCCAAGCAGCCTCAGCAGTTCCTTGAAAACGGAGGACTCAAAGTTCCTTCCTTGATCGGTGTGTATCTCCAAAGGTACACCATGACGACACACCACGTTGTGCAGAAGAGCTCTTGCCACTGTGACAGCTCGCTGGTCTGGCATCGCGATTACTTCCGGCCACCGGGTAAAGTAGTCCGCCACGACCAACATGTACCTGTTCCCGGCCTGGGACCTCGGGAGCGGACCGACAACGTCCAGGGCAAGCCTCTCAAACGGAGCTCCCACGTTGTACACTCTCAGGTTCCCTGCTCCCCGTTGACGTGGTCCCTTCTTCGCCGCACAGGTGTCACACCGCCGGCACCACTCTTGAACGTCTTGTCGACACGTCGACCAGAAGAACTGTTGGCGGATCTTCGCCAAGGTCTTATTCACTCCGAAATGTCCAGCTGCTGGCGCATCATGAAACTCCTTCAGAACCTCTGCAACCCTCTCGCGCGGCACCACCAAAAGCCACTGGGCCGTTGTGCCGTTGTGGGACTCCCATTTCCTAAAAAGCAAACCTTCGTGAACCTCCAGCGAATCCCAAATTGTCCAGTAATATTTCAACTGCGGGGAAAAACGAGCAATGTCCTCCCAGCCCGGCTTCTCCCCTTCCCCCTTCTTTTTAAGGATGAAACCAATCGCTTCATCCTTCTCCTGGCTTCGTTTCCACTCGTTCCGGTTGTCCACGCAGAAGATCCTGTGAATTTTCTTCGTGGAAACTTCCACTCCAGCTTCTTTCTTCTCTAGTCGTTCGCAGTTCCTGCAGTCTTCCTCGATGCACGGTCTTCGCGACAGTCCGTCGGCATTCCCGTGAGCTCTTCCTGCGCGGTGACGAATCTCGAAATCGTACTCCTGGAGTCGCTCGATCCAGCGGGCAACCTGTCCTTCGGGGCACTTGAAGGTCAGCAGCCAACGGAGAGCTGCGTGATCCGTCCTTATCAGGAACCTTCGACCATAGAGGTAGTGGTGGAAATGCTCTACAGATTTCACCACCGCCAACAGCTCTCTCCGAGTGACACAGTAATTCCTCTCTGCTTTTCCCAAGGTTTTGGAAAAATAGGCTACGACCTTTTCCTGCCCTTCGTGCTCCTGTGAAAGGACGCCGCCTATAGCGAAGTTAGAGGCGTCCGTGTCCAGAATGAAGTCCTTGTCCGTCTCCGGGTAGGCAAGTATCGGTGCTCCGGTGAGTTTCTCCTTCAATTCCTGGAAAACTCCTTGGCATTCCTCGGTCCATACGTAGTTTTGTTTGGTCTCGGTGAGGCGATGCAGGGGCTTGGCGATTCTGGAGAAATCCTTTACAAATTTCCGGTAATATGTGCATAATCCTAGGAAGCTCCTCAATTCCGTGACGTTCTTCGGCTGCGGCCATTCCGAGATGGCTTTAATCTTCTCCGGGTCTGTCCTGACTCCGCTCTCCGTGACGATGTGGCCCAGATACTTTACTTCTCGACAGAAGAAAGAACACTTCTTGGGGCTCATCAGCAGTCCAGCTTGACGTAAGCGCGAAAACACCGTCCGTAAGCGCTCGAGCTCCTGCCCGAAATCCTTCCCGTAGATAATGATGTCGTCCAGGTACACCAAACAGATCTTCCACGTCAGGTCTTGAAGCACGTCCTCCATCAGTCGCTCGAAAGTCGCAGGGGCGTTGCAGAGTCCAAAGGGCATAACCTTGAACTGCCACAGTCCCGTCCCCACGGAAAACGCGGTCTTCTCTCGGTCCTTCTCGTCCATGGAAAGCTGCCAGTAACCGCTCTGCAGGTCCACGGTTGAAAACCAGGCAGAACCAGAGAGGGCGTCCAGTGTATCCTCTATACGGGGCAGAGGATACGAGTCCTTCTTCGTGACTTCGTTCAGGCGACGGAAATCCACGCAGAAGCGAATGGTCCCGTCCTTCTTCTTCACGAGGACAATCGGGGAGGACCACGGGCTCCGCGATTCCTCGATCACGCCCTGAGCCAACATCTTCCTGAGTAGCTCTTCCACCTCCGCTCGTCGGTGCAGCGGCAGCCTCCTTGGTGCCTGTTTAATGGGCTCGCAATCCCCGGTGTCAATAGTGTGCTTGACCCGGTCGCAATTCCCAATCTGAGTCGCGTCCTTGGCGAAAACGTCCTGAAATTCACGAAGTAACCCAGCAAAAAGTTCCTTTTCCGTTTCTGTCAAACCTGATGAACAGCGTGTGAACAGCTCTTCCAAATGCTGTGGGACGCCCGTTCCCCCTTCTTCTGCTGGTTCCTTCTCCTCGGGGGTCGGCTCCCCGAAGCGAATGTCCGATTTGCCGGGAAGGCTCAGCACCCCCCGAGCCAGATCCAAGCTACAGCGGTGCTTCTTCAAGAACGCCGCTCCTAGGATACACTTCTCCACCATCTCAACGACGTAGAAAACTTCTACGCTCGAGAGTCCTCCGACGCTGACCTCCAGGCTCTTCTTGCCGAACACCTTCATTTTCTCCCCCGTCGTGGAGCGGATATCGAGCCTCGCTCGAGCGATGCCCTTCGTCGCACACAGCTCCTTGTCCAGCAAGTTGATAGGCGAACCTGTATCGAGGATAATTTTACAAGGCTTTCCGCCGATTTTTCCACATACGTATATCTCGTCGGTAGGATTCCATTGCCGCCCAGTCGCCTCCCGCATCGCCACACTCTTGACGACCGGGGGACTGTTCTTCTCGGTCCGGCGTCTCCCCCTTACGCCGTCCTCTTCGAGTTTCCCTGGGGGGGTCTCCTCGGTGGAGCAGCTCCTGTCTGACCGTTCTTAGCCTGGAAGCAATCCTTCTGCAGGTGTCCAGTCTTGCCGCAAAGCCAGCAAGTCCTCGTCGGACCCGTTCGCTCCTCCGGTTTGGCGGGCCTCCTCCTCTTCTCGGGACACCTCGAATTTTCCGTGTGCTTAGCTTTCCGCTTTTCTACGTCCCTACTTCGCGATTCGGGCGCGGAGCCGCGAGACATCGCCTCCACGGCCTCAATTTCCAACGCCCTGGTCACCGCGGCTCTTAGGGTTGTGAACCCGCCGAGACGCAGTTCCCGTTGCATAACAGAGCTCGACAACGCTGTTACGAACTGGGACGCGGCGAGTTTGTCGCGGATCTCTACCGGACAATCGGCAAACGCGGACTGCGCTAAGCGCTCAATTTTGGTGGCGAGCGAAGAGATGCTTTCATCCCTTCGCTGCCGTTGGCTCTGGAAAAGTACGTAGTTCAGATTCGAAAGATTCTTCGCCCCGTAGCGGAATTCAAGCGCGGAAACCAACTCCGAAAAACTCTCACATTGTGCGGCGGTGAGCGTCGTCAGGACGCTCCTCGCCGCGCCCCCAAGGGAAGCGACCAGGGCCGTGGCCTTCTTCTGGTCGTTCCAACCATTCGCACGCGCAATCGTTTCGAACTGCACCTTGTACTCCTCCCACGAATTTTTCCCGTCGAATATCGTCGGCTTCACGGCGTACCCTAAGCTAAGGACGCTCAAACCCGATGAAGGGGCAGCGGCGGGCGCACTAGCGGGCGTGGGGACATGCGCTGGGGGTACACTATTGGCAACACTATCCTCACTGATTTCACTTGACACAACGTCCCCACCCCGAGGGCCCGCGCCGCTACCACCTGAGCCCTGGCTATTCTGTAATGAAGCGGTTACGACCTGAACCCGCTCCTCCAACTCCGCCATCCGCGCCTCAAAAGCCGCCTGCGCCTGTCGATCGGCAGCCTCCCTGCGTTGATCTTCCCTCAGCCGGCGGGCTGCGTCGTCCCTCCGCTGTTCCTGCATCTGCTCGACGATGCTGAGCTGGAGGGTGGTGAAAAGCTCCCGCAGGGACGGATCGCCCGATGCTCCGGAAGAAGGGACCGCAGGGGCCGCGGGAACCGCGGAAGCCGCGGAGGCCGCGGAAGCGCGAGTGGGCATGCCGCTCCGGGCGGGCATCCCACTTCTGACACCAATGTTACGTTTTGGGTAAGGCATATCGCGTATTTACTGAACAACAACGACAACAGAACATAAACAAGGGTAACACAAGAACGGGTAACGAATACAATCAGTGAGCGCAAAGAGATATCGTGACGTCTGCAAGCAATGGCGGCTGACTCTCGAATGACAGCTTGACAGGCGATCGATCCGATCGCCTTCTTCTCGCTGTCTCTTGTCCCGCTCGCGAGCTCCAGTGGGCCTTGGATTCCCATCCAAGGGGTGTTCGCAACAATATAATTATGAAACACACATTGGGAACACCGTTCCTCGAAAAGGGGGGACCTTCCTTCAGTGAATTCGTTCGTAGAGGAGGAACCCTCTCACTCTTGACGAAGTAGAAGAGGGAAATGCCACATCTGCTTGCCAAAAAATTACCAGGGCCGATCGGCCGGACCGTTTCGCTAAGGTCGCGGTTTATGGCCGTATTGTCCCGCGAGTCGGCGTGGCGATTAACAACAGTACCTACGTGCGGGTCCAAAGCCATCGTACGTACTACCCGGCGACAGAGCAATATACAGACTGAACAATGTCTAAAATTCTTAAAGACCCCATAAAATTGATTGCCCTTTAGAAATCTGGCACACATATGTTGTCGAAACGTTCTTAGAAAAACTCTTTGACACGCGTCGGTGGACAATCACTCTGTATTGGTAAACGGGATGACTCGGAGGGTTGAGCTGTATGTTTATTTAGCTAACTATGTATCACACCATCTTGACGACTGCAGAGTGAGCTAAGTTAAGCACAGAAGTTGGTGAAGAAAGATACAATGGCACTTTCGACCCCTCCGCATGCGTCATTCGTGCGCGCTCAGCCTGCTCAGCGTATACGCATTCAGGTCTGGCCCCGGCTTTACACGCACACCTTCAGCCAAAAAACTAGTGTATGTTTCGTTCGTCGACTCTCGGGATTATTCGGCCGGGATCGTCGTCCGTCATTGTATATATATATACCTATGTATACTATTTTGAATTTTATAACCTACCAAGTGTCATTCCATCATAACCTGCAAGTGTCAAATAAGGTACGTTGTCCAAATTTGAAATGTCACGAGTTTTTACACTAAATAGGCGACTGAATTATTGTCTCAGTTAATAAGGTAAGTCGCCAAATTTATTTAATAGATTTCTTATGTAGAGTCGCAGACTTGGAAGTTGTCCGGAGAAGGTTCGACAGAGAAGCACCTTCTGTCGCATAAGTTTCTAGAAATTTATACCATGCTTGTACAAAATAATAAATTGTAGTAGAAAATTGCATTGAATTTAAATTGCCAGATATTTGTATTTGTATACCAGTTTTTATTTTATGTAAAGCTTATTATATTATAGATAGAAATGAAGGGGACGCACAGGACTTCGATAAAAATGAAGGAGACGCACAGGCTTGGATAGTAGAATTGAAGGGGACGCACAGGCTTGGATGGATAGAAATGAAGGGAATGCACAGGCGTGGAGGTTGTCCGGAGAAGATTAGATAGATAGACAGAGCATCTTGTTTCGCACAAGTTTCTGGAACTTTGTCAAATAAGGTAAATCGACAAAATTTGTCTAACGACATAGCATTAAGAATTATTAAGAAAATAGGTTATGGTGGACTGCTTGCAATGCCCATACAGCACACTCTCCTTGCGGCATAGTTGCAGCATACTTGCGGCGCAAGATGGCAAGGACTCATGCAAGGTAGTCGCAACTATGCAGCAAAAATTCTATGTCCGCCTGCTGCAAAGTTGCACGGCAACTTTGAGGCAATTATTCACAAAATATATTTCCACGGGAAAAACTGTTAAAAAAAATTAAAAAAAAGTTATCGGGTTCAGGGCGACTTGAACGCCGCCCGCATGACAATCTGACGCGCTACCGCTGGGGCTACGGAACCTTCTTGGATATAGATTACTGTAAATGGTATATATAGTGATTAAGCATACTTGCGGCATACTTGCAGTGCATAGTTGCGGCAAACTTGCGGCATAGTTGCGGCAAACTTGCGGGAAACTTGCGGCATACTTGCGGCAAACTTGCAGCATACTTGCGGCATACTTGCGGCATACTAGCGGCAAACTTGCGGCATACTTGCGGCATACTTGCGGCATACTTGCGGCATACTTTCGGCATACTTGCGGCATAGTTGCGTTGCAACTATGCACTGCAACTATGCCGCAACTATACAGCAACAATTCTATGTCCGCTCCGCGCAACTTTGCACGGCAACTATGCCGCAAGATCGCAAGGTTACTGCAACCATCCTGCAACATTGCCGCAACGAAGTGTGCTGTATAGGTAAAGCAAGTCACATTAGTAAAGAAAGTACACTGAAAACACATCTCCGTTTATGCTTTTCAATCTTTTGTGAAAGACATTCGTAATACTTTAATTAATGAAATCCACAGTAGTTTCTATGCTATTCATTAATTTTACTAGTTTTCCATTAACAACCCTGTTGTTATTTTAATAGGAATAAATATTTTATTCAAAATACTTGGCGCTGCGAAACCGAAAAAATGTTAATTGGTTTAGTATTAATAATTTGAAACAGCTCCCTTACAATGTATACCTACACACATTCACGAACGCACGCACAAGAAAGAAAGGAAAAGATTAATGCAATTTATACATATTTATTCAGTTTAGCAACACCAATTCGGGGAGCAGCGCCAAGTATTTTGAATAAAATATTTATTCCTATTAAAATATCATTATATAAATAACCATTGTTATAATTCGCGCAATTTTTGTATATCATTAATTTTGTAAAGCTATTAATTTACAACAATGTTTTTAAATGGGATTCTTTTATTCTGATGGGTTAATTAAAATGTCCGCGATATGAGTAATAGAATGTACGAACACAGCATTTTAGCTGTGTATTTGTAGTTGTGTCATCCTAAGCGCAGTTGGAAAGCACCTTTATGTATTTGAAGCTCATTTTGATTTCACATATTTTTTATATTGTATATTTCCTTCTATTTTGGGGGGGATTGTATATTTTCTTCTATTTTTTTGTGATTTCATGTACTTGGCTTAATTTTTTTACTTTTTTTAAGTTTTTTGGGGGGGTTTATTTATAATTGAGAAAGTAATAAATTTCTTAATTAATAAAATTCACAAATTATGAAAAAAAGTGATGAAATCCCCCCCCCCCCCCCATAAACATGACTCATGTATGAAAGAAGCTAATTCCCTGTAATTCACGAAAAAAGTTCGCACGTAAAGAGTGTGAAATCATCTTTGCTAATTCCAATTCGCACGCAAAGATAGTGAAATCAACTTTGCTAATTCCAATTGTATGCATTCTTGTTCTCCGTTCGAACACTGATTCCTCTGTCACTTTTTATACTTGACATTAGTGATGGCGATACAGCCCCACATGTATCGATATTTCGTATCGATACGTATTAACAGTCCAAGTATCGATACAACTGATATATCGCAGATGAAATATCGATATCACAAGTATCGATACATACGTATCGGTCCATGTATTCCTGCCCCCGTTTCATAACCTTTTTTTTTTATACACCATGTACAATATTAATTAATATAATTCAACCTAGAGGATTGGCGTTCGTTGGGCTGAGTAAGATGACATCTTAAAGTGCCTTCTTTTACTATATATATATATGTACAACTAAAAGAAAATAAAAACCTTAACCTTAATTGTTACAATAAGGAATAGCGGATCGGTGCACGGAAGCTCTTACACAATTAGCGAAGCACAGAGTTTATTTTCCAATAGTTAGGACAGCACGGCAACGTATATTTTGGAGTTATAATTTAAATGTATTTACAAAACCAAGCACAATAAACTTAACAGTTATTGACACAAACAAGTAGCGATTAGAAATAGTTAATAAGCTCAAGCGAAGCAATTGTCGCTGGCGAAGCAAAGTCGCGAAGCCTAGAAATAATTGAACTAAACGCAAGCAATGTGCGTAAGCAAAGGTACGTGTCGCGAGCGGAGAGCGTCTGAATTCCAGGAAATCGGCAGTGATTTCCTGGAAGGAAGAAGAGTCCCCCTTCCATCGATCGCAGGTTGATGGAAGGGGCAGTGATCGACGCTCCACATGAGTCAGCGGGCCGTTACCATTGCCTAATCACCGGTAGGCCTGGGAGATGGCGTAAATAGTGTCGCTTTCGCGAACATTCTCCCCGGGATTCATCACCCGATGAATCTGAATCTAAAATCGACGTACCGGTCAATAAACGTGGACATGGCATAGTCTGTTCTCATGTGGAGGCGTCGCGCAACCCCAGCGTTGAGGCAATGTGTATCTCGCGGCAGCAACGGGCGCGAGCAGCAATGAGAATCTCGCGGCAGCCACGGGCGCGAGCAGCAAAAGCGTATCTCGCGGAAGCAACGGGCGCGAGCAGCAAAGAGTTATCTCGCGGCAGCAAACGCACGCGAGTAGCAATGAGAATCTCGCGGTAGCAAACGCACGCGAGTAGCAATGAGAATCTCGCGGCAGCAACGGACGCGAGCAGTAATGAATATCTCGCGGCAGCAATGGGCGCGAGCAGCCATGTGCATTTATCTCGCGGCAGCAAACGCACGCGAGCAGTGGTGATTATCTCGCGGCAGCAACGGGCGCGAGCAGCAAAGATTATCTCGCGGCAGCAACGCACGCGAGCAATAGCAAGGAGTATCTCGCGACAGCAAACGCACGCGAGCAGTAACAAACGGAATCACAATCGAGCTCGCGGTTGTGACCGAAAACTTTCGCCTAAGTAAGGCACGTCTTAGGCGATCGGGAGACGAGACGTATGACGCGTTCGTGAAGCAGTGGTGATCGCGTGTGCGCCATGGACGTCATCGTTGCGGTAAGGTAGCGGTGATGTTGACGTTTGGGGATGACCCCTCGAGTGTCCCTGCTAATCTGAACAGGTAAGAAGTATACATGTAAGCATATGTACAACGTTATTAATGCGAGAAACTAATTTCATAAAGGAGTGGTTAATCGGTCGTGTCCTCTTTGCAGCGGGCCTGAAAGGATGGCAGATATCCCGTGGTCCAGCTGCGCCAGAATTGCGGTCGCCTCGAATCCAGCAGGTGGACGAAACGGCCGCGGGATGTCGTCGAACGGCAACCAGGACGACCAGATGTGCGGAGACGTTAGGTGGAGCGCGCCGTTCGAGAAGAACGTCCCTCCGTGGCCTTGCAGCTCTCCTCCAGCGCGTCCACCGGGTTGACTCGCCCTTCAAGAAACTCCCTCATCTCGGCGAAGGTAGGAGGCGTCTTCATTCTTGCAATGAAGGTCTCCCATTCTCGCTGGGATTGGGGATCCAATCGCGTCGCTACCCAGTGGACAAGCCAGTCGCCGGTGGCGTCGAAGGGCCTCTTCAGGGTGGTCAGCGCCTTGACGGAGTCCCACAGCAGGTAAAACATCCGTTTCAGCTCAGGCCCCGACTCCTGCTTGAGTGCAGGTAGCGAAAAGGTATCCGACAGTATGCCCTTAACCGCCAGACGCTGGTTGTCGTATCGTTCCTGGACCAGAGCCCAAGCAGCTTCGAAATTCTCTTCCTCTTCTGGAATATTGCGAAGGAGAAGCTCCGCATCGCCTTTAAGAGCACCGCGGAGGTAATGAAGGCGCTCCGCATCCGATAGCGTAGGTTCCCGGACTACTAGGGATCGAAAAAGTCCTTTAAAGGACGGCCAGTCCTTATGTTGACCCCCAAAGGTAGGTAACGGAATCTTCTCAAGAGAGGACGGTGTACGAGCGGTCACAGCAGTGGAATGGCCACTCGTTCGTTCCTCAGAGGACAGACGCTCTATCGTACGATTCAGTATCCTCTCATTTTTCTCGATCTCTTCCAGTTTTTCCATAAAAAGGCTCTCTTGCTCGAGGAAAACCTCTTCTGTTTGCGATGGCTCGTCATCGTCCCAGTAGCTATCTTCCATTACTTTCTTATCCGACGTTAAGGTAAGTAATTGGTCGTGTTGCGCTTCGAATTTAGCCCAATTCCTGCGAAGGGCTGTTAATCGCGAAGACACGTTTGCCTTGGTACATTTAGCAGCTCCGGTCTTCTTCAGATTTTCAAACGCGTTAGCAATACGACGGTTAAGGTCGCGTTGACTTTCAATGAGGTGGCTCATTGTTTGGCAGGTGGAGGTCACACGCGACGGTTGGACGACACACCCGAACAGAAAAACTGTTTGCGGAAGAAGTTCACACGCGACGGTTACAGCACTACCGAACGTTTGAACTGTTTCACAGGCACCGGATCCGGCTCGAAGGACCAAAAAATGTTACAATAAGGAATAGCGGATCGGTGCACGGAAGCTCTTACACAATTAGCGAAGCACAGAGTTTATTTTCCAATAGTTAGGACAGCACGACAACGTATATTTTGGAGTTATAATTTAAATGTATTTACAAAACCAAGCACAATAAACTTAACAGTTATTGACACAAACAAGTAGCGATTAGAAATAGTTAATAAGCTCAAGCGAAGCAATTGTCGCTGGCGAAGCAAAGTCGCGAAGCCTAGAAATAATTGAACTAAACGCAAGCAATGTGCGTAAGCAAAGGTACGTGGCGCGAGCGGAGAGCGTCTGAATTCCAGGAAATCGGCAGTGATTTCCTGGAAGGAAGAAGAGTCCCCCTTCCATCGATCGCAGGTTGATGGAAGGGGCAGTGATCGACGCTCCACATGAGTCAGCGGGCCGTTACCATTGCCTAATCACCGGTAGGCCTGGGAGATGGCGTAAATAGTGTCGCTTTCGCGAACATTAATAATTCAACCTCTAGGGTACTCATGAAATCAATACCAATAGTCATTCTAATCGACGCATCTGACATATTATCATTGGTATCGATACTTAAATTAGAAATGGAATCCAAAAATGAAAATATTAATATACAAAAAAATAATTTATTCAGTTATACATTTTGATTGAAGTTCCAATCTTCGCTATGAAACAAAATGGTGCCGAATGCCGATGGCGTATCGATATTCATGGGTTAAGTATCGATACAGCAATATATCGTTACATTAAGTATCGATACAAATTATCTATGTATCGGTTGGAAAGTATCGATATTCCGATATATCGATACTGTATCGCCATCACTACTTGACATTCCTTTATTGGCCACAAATCAATTCAGTGCTCAGATTTTCAGCTATACGACCAATCGTATAACTATTACCGTTTAGACACAAAAGATGTTCAAAGTTGAAAATTTGCAGTTTTTTCAAAGTTGAGTTTTTCAAAAACTGAGGGTGATGGCGACAAACGGTTTGTGGATTCGTATACAGGGCGCAAAACCTCAACACGAATCACCCAATGGATATTGCAGGACAGAAAAAAAGTTTCATTTTGTTGGACTGTGTTATTATTGAACTTTCCTTTTTAATACTCACTCCTATATGCCGCTGTGGTTTTTTATAAAAAAGGAAAGTTCAATAATAAGTGGTCCACGGCACCTTTTCATGGCCATTCAAACGTCAAGGTACTTACCTGACAATCTCCTTCAAATCATTGATCCTGTTATTCAACGAAATGCATATTTCGCACACCCTGAAAGCGTGCTTCTGACTATGGCGCTAGATGAACGGAGGCACGTGAGAGAACTTGCTCTGAAGAGAATTCTCAAATCAGGATCGTTATCTTCTAAGCAAAAAACGAAGGTGCGAAGTTTTATAGTGCCCACACTCAAGTTTGATGCTCAAGAGTATTTTAATATAACTGATTGGTCCTCCTCAAAGTTGTCGTCACCTCCTCTTTTGAGCAATGTTTCGAACGCGCACATTTCCCACCTGATCGAGAGCGGGTTTGTCCCGGAATGGGATCAGTGGAGAGATGTGTCAAGTTGGTCGCGGAATCGGCACAGAAAGTTGTGGGTTTCGAGAATAGGGACGGATTTATTCGTTCAACTTCAAAAACCAAGAGGCCTAATGCGGAAATTCGAAACCAAGGTACAATTTCCAGTCGACGGTTGAATTGTTAACAAAAATTTAATGTTCCCCTGAAATATTGTTATAATTAAAGAATGGTTGGTTGGGTAGGGTGCGGGTGGAACTCGATGTGTAGCCACCTTCTCGTGGTGAGTTCTGAGTCGTTCTCAATTTCATATGGACGAGCCAAGAGCTGCACAGTAAATTTTCATAGAAGCTTCTCCCCCAAGCCATTGAAATAATAACTGAAATGTTATACCGGAAGTGTCTTTTGGTGTGTTCAAATAACATTTTACGACTTCGCTAAATGTAAATAATACGAGAAAAACGTTTTTTAACTATTTTCCCCAAAATTTGAATTTTTGACCTCGATGCGCGATAGTCAAATATTATTCGATTTCAAAATTTTTTTTGCGTTGAATTTTTACTTGCGTAAGGCAACTTTCGCGCACTATTACATTTCGAGTTTAAAAAAAATTCGGAATTCGACCCACTCTAATGTGTATACTATATATTTTTGTTATATTTTATTTGTAATAGTTATACCCCCAAAAATATATTTATAGTTTTATACATAATTGAATACTTTTTAAATCATAAAAATAAAGATTTTGTATAATAAATACTTTTTAAATCATAAAAATAAAGACTTGAGCGAGGCAAAGATTTCAATACCTCTGGTAAATGTCTTTTTCCTTCGTTCCCATAGATTTTTCTTAACAATGGCTTTAATTTTTTTATAGTCTGAGATCCACTGGCCTAGTAGCATTTGTTTTTTGGGAGTTTGTTGGGCCAATCACCTGTTATCCGTTGGCCAACTGTTGAAGTGTCGTGCTATTTTTAAATGGGCTAACGATTGTAACCAACGCAGGCCCAACTGAAGATTTCTTTCCATAGGCCCAACTGAAGGTTTCCTTCCATAGGCCCAACTGAAGGTTGCCTTCCATAAGCCCAACTGAAGGTTTCTTTCCATAGGCCCAAATGAAGGTTTCCTTCCATAGGCCCAACTGAAGGTTGCCTTCCATAAGCCCAACTGAAGGTTTCTTTCCATAGGCCCAAATGAAGGTTTCCTTCCATAGGCCCAACTGAAGATTTCTTTCCATAGGCCCAACTGAAAGATCCCTTCCATAGGCCCAACTGAAAGATCCCTTCCATAGGCCCAACTGAAGGTTTCCTTCCATAGGCCCAAATGAAAGTTTCCTTCCATAGGCCCAATTGAAGGTTTCTTTCCATAGGCCCAACAGTCGAGCCTCCACAATAAACCAACAGTAGGAAGACGGTTGGTTATACTACGCTTCAATAAAAGCCTTATTCATCTCTAAAAAAAAAGTAACTACAAAGTACAGTTTTCTTAAAATTGTATTTGATTACATTTTACATACATCTAGGGGTACCCGCACACTCAATGAGCCGTTTTGCATTTTACATTTTACATGAGCCGTTCACAGAACAAATCGATTAACTCCACTTTTTCAAATATTTTAAATTTAAGTGTCAAACCACTTGGTTCAGTCATAACTTTTTTAATTATAATACATTTCCCAAATAATACCGATTAACACCATTAAACAACATTTTTTTGGTCGCCGAATAATAAATAATTTATTTCAGAAACCATTCTGATTAACACTATTATCGAGTCACATGCGAAAAAAATTCAAAATATTTTCTCACCAGAGGATTGGTACAATATTATCAAAAACCAGCAAAAAGAAAGGAGAATCATTTAATGTAATTCAACTGACTCATAAAGAGTTTGTCTCAACAAAGTCTTTAGAGGATTCTTTCATTAACAAAAAATAACAATTAATGAGTTACCAGTAAATTGGCTTAGAATGCACTGGATAAAATTAGAAAGGCCACGTCATACAATTCAAATATGATTTTAATCTAGAGCAGGTAGACCACTAGGTCTGAAAAATATAGACCAGCCTTTGCTATATCCTATAGGTAGAACTGTGACCAGAGAACAGAGGAAAGCTAAGATGGATCTGTTAAAATTCATTCCTCCTATGAAATCTAATTACTACCAAAACTTAAGAACAAATCAAGTGACACGGTAGTGTCTCGCGCCAAGTATATATAGATATATGCGCAGCGCAAGACACGGAGTGGCTCTATTACGCGACGACTCGCTATCAAGAACCCTGAGATTTCCGAATCTCAATAACGGCTGATCCAATTAGATTTTGCATGGTCTTAATGGATAGCTTGGGTTTGATTTACATAAGAAAAGTGTCTTCGTTTTGTTCCAACGGGCCTTATGAGCTGAGATATTTCGATGTAAAGTTGCAATTTGCTGAATTTTATGTTCTTAAAATTCAGCATCGTCATAGTCATCGTCCTACACTTCTAGGCAAGAGGGGAGTATGAAAGGGTGAGGAAATGTCTCTCAGGCACGTCGTTCATTGGATGCGGGTTTCGGCCAATCGCGTAACAAATTATTGTCACGTGACAGCCAGCAGACAGAGAGCAGATCTGTCTAGGTAAACGTAACCTGGGAGTAGATGGCTCTGGAAGGGCGCTCCATCGGCAGTCGGCTTGCCGGCATGTAGTCGATGGGGAACTCTGATGGGTTCCATGTTCTCTCAACTGGGTCGTCGACTCTGGTGGTACCCCCCGGGCCTTTTGGCCGCGAGGGGAGGATCCAGCGTCAGCCCAGGGCGGAGAACTTGGACGAAGTTGGAGGCCCGACCGGAGTAAGACCATGCACCGCACCTCCACGTCGGTGCTCCCGGGGTCCCTGCACGACATAGTCGGGTAGGGGCGCGGACGCGGGCATGGCACTCTTCGCCGCACGTCGGATCTCATCCGCGTGCCGGGCAGGACCGCAGTCGCGGAGCGCTATCCCCGACTGCGGTGCCTCCCCCAATTTATTGGGGAAGCCTGGAAGCGTATCGCTTCCGGGAGTATCGTAATCCGTGGCGGTGGAACGACGACCCCTCGTCGAGAGAGTCATCTCTCGCGAGGGTATGCGAAGCCGCCACGGACCGATGATCTTGCCTTAACCGGCCGGGTCGCGAGGTAAGGAAAAACCTCTATAATAAAACCCCCAACCCTGAGCCCCAGTGGTGGTGCCGGGGCACGTGGGCGGAGCGGGTATGCTCCGTCTAACCACGATCCGTCTGGGAACAGCCGCCCCCAGACGTAGCCCGCGCCCTTAGGGGTCCGGGCAAACGGCTTTAAAACGGCAGGTCGCCTCTACCGTTGTACGACCTTCCAAGCGACTACTCGTGGGCACTCATGGAGTCTCAGTTTTGGCAGGGCGGTGCCCTTTATACACCCTCGGATGGCGACCGAGTTCAAACGCCTGAGGACCGACGTTCGATCGCTTCGTGCGGGTCGTCGGCCTCGCCCCAGGACCGGTGTACGATCACGGTTTCGCGGGTCGCCGGCCTGGGTGAGGGAGGGACGGTGGCGGACGCTTCGGGGGTCGACAGCGGGGGTGGCAATCCAGCCTCCCCCCGCGACGTCGTATCCGGGGTAACAGTCACGGGCGGTACGGTCGAGGGCGGGGAGGCGGTTCGCGTCTCCCCATTGGCCTCGGCCTCGAGCGTCGAGGACGCTTCCGGGGTAGGGCGGGCGGAGTGCCCGCTCCTTAGCGAGCCGAGGGCGGACTCCCCCTCGGCGCGGGAACCGGAAGGGGACGGAGAGTGGGAGGACGTCCCTGGCGAGACGGCTAATGTCTCGCTCCCACGAGTCGGGGGGACGTCGCGTACGGCTTCGCGCACCACCAGAGGTGTGCCGTACGTGAGGCGTACCGAGAGCAAGGCGGCCTCTGAGGTTCAGCACCGGCTGGAGAGATGCGCGTCCCCTGCCGCCTCCGCGCGGTCGGGGGCATCGACGCGATGCGCCGAGACGGCGCTGAGGGTGCCCGTCTTCGTCCTGGAAAAGTACGACGGGCCCGTTAGGAGTGGCGGGCCTGCCCCTGGCGGCATGAAGGGCGGCGGCGTGTCCCGGGTCCGTGGGGTCGGGGGGCGTCCCGGAGTCGACCATGGAGGTCGATGCTCCGTCCGACGCCTCCGACGACTGCGGCGGGACCGGCGTGCCGGGAGTCCGGCTCCGGAACGGGGCCTGTGCTCGTCCCCGATTAGAGTCGGACACGGAGGAGGACGGCCGTCCCGGACCCGCGGGTGGCGGCGTGGTCCGGGACTGCGCGGACGCTCCACTGCCGCCGTCGTCGGACGGAGGCACCGACGGGGGTGGAGGGCGGCCCGGCTTCGTTCCGAGCAAACGGGGCAGGAAGCCCGGGGTCTGGACGGACCCCAAGAGGCTGGGCCCCGGCATGAAGGCCCTGCCGTCGCGGTCGGAGCTCCGCGACTGGGCGGAGACCATGCCGGTCGACGGCCTCGCGGGACAGGCGCAGCGGGCGCTGGACGCCGTCGCCGCGATCATTAGCGCGGCGAAGCACATGAAGACGACGGATATGCGCGCCGTGCGGATCGCGATTAGACGCGCGTCCGCTCTCGCCGCCGAGCTCACAGGCAGAGCGGAGAGGGGCGAGAACCCCAATAGGCCGGCACGGGAGGTGGTGTTCCGCCAGGGGATGTGGGAAATCAAGTCCCACAAACTGGCGACCCAAGTTAGGACCCTGACGGACCAGGCTCACACCCTAGGTGAGTGCCTGCACGTCAGGGAAAGGGAACTGGAGTTCCTGCGCGGGAAATACGCCCGCCTCGAAGCGCGGGCGTCCCTTAGGGGGGTGGAGGTGACGGAGTCGGAGGCTATGCCCTTCCATCCGTCCGCCCCCCTTCCCACCCGCGCGGAGCTCCACCCGCCGACTCTCCCCCCCCTGGACGGACGCCGATGCTCCGCCGTTGCCGTCGGCGGCTGCGCCCGGGCACTCGTCGGCCGCGAGGCCCGGCCCCCTAACGGACGGGCCGAGTGGGGGCCGCGCCCGCGCCACCAAGAAGAAGAAGAGGGCGAGGGAGGCATCGCCGCCGTCCTCTGTCCCCACCTCTGGCCCCCCGGCGGGCGACGTCAGCGCCACCGCTGCTGCCGAGCAGCCGTGGGACGCGGTGCTGCGCTGGTTGGGGGAAGTGGAGGCGCGGGTCGACGCGCGGCTTCGGGCTTTGGACCGGGGCGAAAGGGCGCTCGGGAAGGAGGGTCCTGCCGAGACCTGGGCCGGGGTCGTCTTCCGCAAGGAGGCGAGGAAGACCGGCGAGCGGCCGGATGCCCGCGGGTCCGCCGGTGGGGGCGCGACGGTGTCTGCGGGCGGCGCGAGGGGCGTCGTCTCCGTGCCGCCTATCTCGTCGAAGAAGAAGAGGTCGAAGGAGACGTCGGGGCCGTCGCTCCCCTGGTCGGTGCTGCCGTGGGAGGCGGAGATGGTGCTCCGCCCCGGCTCACGCGCACGCAGATCAGGAGGAGACGGAGGAGGGCCGCGCGGGCGGCCGAGAAGGCGAAGGCGGCGGCTACGCCCGCTGCCGTTCCGGCCGCTCGGACCGCGACCCCCGGGTCGCAGACCCCGACCCAGAGCACCTGGGCCCAGGTCGTCGGTCGCGGGGCCAAGAGGGCGGCAAAGGTGGCCGCCGGGAGGGGAGTCCCTGTCCCCCAACGGTCCGGCGCACCCGGTCTGGCCCCGGTCGCGATTCCGCGCACCCCTAGTACCGCGGCGGTGGCTATCACCGCCGCGGCGGGGGAGGAGAAGGAGTTCTCCGCGCGGGTCGCCGGCGCGATGGCGGCCATCAAGGTCGCCGACCTCGGCATCGCGTCCATGCGACCGAGGCGCGCCGTCACCGGGGGTCTGGTCCTGGAGATCTCCGGATCTCAGGGCTGGGCCAAAGCTGCCGCCCTCAAAGCGAGGCTGGCGGAGCAGCTGGGGGGCACCGGTATCAAGGTGCACTGCCCCCAAAAAACGGCCGAGTTCCGGGTGTGCGGCCTCACGGAGTTGTCGTCCGTGGAGGCGGTGCGGGGGGCCTCCTCGGCGGAGGACGTCGCGGTGGGTGAGATGCGCCGCGACGCCGCCGGACTGTTCTCTCTCTGGGTCCGCGGACCCGTGGCGGCTGCTGCGAGGCTGCTGAAGGCGACCACGCTTGTTGTGGAGTCGCTCGTGGCCCGCGTGGTGACGCTCGCGCAGCGGAGGCTCCAGTGCTTCCGCTGCCTCGAGTTCGGCCACGTTCGGGCCAAGTGCAGCAGCCCCACCGATAGGAGCGGCCTGTGCTACCGCTGCGGTGGCGAGGGGCACGCGGCTCGCTCCTGCGTGGCTCCCCCTGTATGCCCGCTCTGCACGGCGGCTGGCCTCCCCGGCGGCTCGCCCTGGTGCTCGGAGGACCAAGCCCTCGAAGAGGGCGTCCGAGGCGCCTTCGGCCCCGCGCGCGGACGTCTCGCGGGTGCCGACCCCGTCGGTGCCCATGGAGACCGCCCCCCTGGCCTCGACGTCCATGGCCGGTACGGGAGCCGGGAAGAGGAAGGACCGCGAGGAGCCGACCGCTCCGACTAGCGGCCTCCCTTCCCAGGCGTCCGGGGTGTCCCCCGTGATAGGCGGGGGGAAGAAAAGGAAGGAGAAAAGGGGGAGCAGCCCAGGGCTCCCCCCGCGGGTCCGCCGCCGGTCGGGAGGGAGGCCTTTTTGAAGGCCAAGGGGGTCCCTCCGCCGGCGGCGGTTGCGGCGAGCGGAACGTCGAGGGAGGCGGACGCGGCCGAGGCGCTGGAGCTGGCGCGCTAGGTCGCGCTCTCCTACGGGGGTGGTTCCCACCTCCTGGATAACGGGAACGAGGATCCCGGGCCCCCCGATGACGATGTCGGGGGCACAGCCCGATCCGCGGGGGTGTCGGAGGAGGCCGACGTTGACATCGAGTAATAATGTCACGAGGCCCTCCGATACTACTCGCGAACCTTAACCACTCCATGCGAGCGCACGACCTCCTGGAGCAGGCTCGCGTGGAGCTGGGGGTCGGGCTGGCCGTCATCGCCGAGCCGTATCCGCTGGAGGACCGATGTTTTCGGTCCACCAACCCCGATCGGCAAGTGGCGATGACGTGGGAGGTGGGAAGAGGCGCCCCGTCGTGCTCGGTCGCCCGGCACGAACGGGGTTGGATGGCCGTGGAGTGGGGGAACTTCCTCGTGGTTGGCTGCTATGTGGCACCGAGGTTCACCGTCCCGGAGTTCGAGGACCGGCTGAGCGAGGTGGGGGCTTTTCTAGCCCCCCAATTAGCTCGGCCGGTCGTCCTGTTGGGGGACTTCAACGCCCACGCTCGCGAGTGGGGCGCCCCCAGGACGGACTCCCGGGGCGAGGTGCTGCTCGAGTGGGCGGAGGCAATGGGGTTCGTCCTTAAGAACCCCTACGCGGTCACGACGTTTCGCGGGTCGCGGGGCGAGTCGATCATCGACCTCGTCTGGGTAAACCCCGCGGCCGCAGCGTTGACGTCGGACTGCTGGGTGGCGTAGGAGTTGGAAACGGGATCCGACCACATGTACGTCATGTTGGCTACCTCCGCCGCCACGCTTCCTCCCGCTCGTGCCGGTAGACAGCCGCCGCGCTGGGCGCTCAACAAGCTTGACGCTAGCGCGGCCCGGATGGCGTCCTCCGTCGTCGCCTGGCCTTCCCTGCCGGGCGACGTCCTCGACGACCCCTCTAATGGCGCCCTATGGCTCCGGCGGGCGTTGCAGCGCATCTGCGACGCCACGATGCCGCGAGTCGGGCCGCCGGGTAGGGGTCGGAGGTCGGTGTACTGGTGGTGCGAGGAGATCGCGGATCTCCGCGCGGCGAGTGTTCGCGCGCAACGCCGGTACACCAATGCCCGCCGTCAGGACCGACGGCGGGTGACGGAGGACCAGCTGCAGGAGCTGCGCTCCGCGTTTTCCGCGGCGCGCCGAGAGCTCCGTGCAGCCATAGCCCGGGCCAAGACCCGTTCGCACGAGGAGTTCCTCAGGACCCTCAACGAGGACCCTTTGGGGCGCCCGTACAAGGCCGTGTCGATAAAACTCGGACCTTGGGCGCCCCCCGTCACAGAGGGCCTCGAGCCCCGGTTTCTCCTGGAGGTTTTGTCGGCGCTGTTCCCCCCTCCCCCGGTTCCGGGGGAGGGTGGCGTCGACGCTTCGGGAGATCCGGAGCTCGCATGGGGCACCGACATAGCGGATGCCCCGAGGGTCTCGGACGAGGAACTCGAGTCCGCGGTGCGTCGAATGCGTTCGAAGAACGCTGCACCCGGACCGGACGGAGTGCCCGGGCGTGTCTGGGCCTGCGCGATGGGCGCCCTAGGGAGCGGCCTCAGGCGCGTCTTTGACGCGGCCTTGAGGACCGGGCGGTTTCCCCGTGCGTGGAAAGAGGCGAGGCTAGTGCTGCTGCGAAAGCCTGGTAAGCCCGCAGAGTCACCCTCGGCCTATCGGCCGATTTGTCTCCTCGACGAGGCGGGCAAGCTCCTGGAAAGGATTATAGCTGCCCGCCTCATGGACCACCTCGGAGCCGCGGAGTTCCCGGATCTGTCCGACCGCCAATTCGGTTTTAGACGGCAGCGATCGACCGTAGACGCGATTCTACTGGTTCGGTCGCTGTCGGACCGGGCGGTCGAGGGGGGCGGTGTCAGCGTGGCGGTGTCACTAGACATCGCCAACGCGTTCAACACCGTCTCCTGGGCGGCGATCGAGCTGGCGCTGGTATACCATAGCGTCCCGCTCTACCTTCGCCGCCTGATCTGGGACTATCTCCGCGACCGGGTGGTCTCCTACGTCGGGCGAGACGGGGACGGGGTGGCTCACGTGCACCGCGGCGTGCCACAGGGGTCCGTTCTAGGGCCCCTGCTTTGGAACTTGGCATACGACGCGGTGCTGCGGGTGGAGTTGCCATCGCCTGACGTGTCGTTCGTGTGTTACGCCGACGACACGCTGGTGGTGGCCTCCGGGCCGAGATGGCTAGCGGCACTAGACCTCGCGCAGAGAGCACTGCGGCTCGTAACCCCCGCGATAGAGGCGCTCGGTCTGCGAGTCGCCTCCGATAAAACGGAGGCGGTATGGCTCGCGGACAGGGTGGGGACTGGCATCCCCATCAGAGCGTCTCTTAGGGTCGGGGAGGCCTGCATCCGGGTCGGCCGATCGATGAAGTATCTCGGTCTGACCCTGGACACCTACTGGCGATTCGCGCGTCATTTTCGGGTCCTGGGCCCCAGGTTGGAGCGACAGGTGTTCGCCTTCGGGCGCATCATGCCCAACCTGGGAGGCCCACACGAAGCAGTTCGGCGTCTATACGTGACGGTCGTCCGGTCCATGGCGCTCTACGGAGCGCCGGTCTGGGCCGGCGACCTGGGGGGCTGTCGCGTGGGGCGAGACCTTCTGGCAAAGGTTCATCGCCGCGCAGTCCTCCGTGCCGTGCGGGCTTACCGCACGGTGTCACACGCCGAGCTGTCGGCGCTGGGTGGGTCCCCACCATTCCATCTGCTCGCTGAGATGGAGGCGGAGGTATACTTCGCCTCGCACGATCTCAGCGGAGCGAGGGACCCCCTGGCGCCGGTCGGACCTGACGCGCGGGACCAGGCCCGACGACGCATGGGAGCCAGGTGGATCGACTGGCTCTCCCTCCCGGAACATCGGGAGGGTCGCGTCGTCGGGGCGCTGCTGCCCATTCTTGCCGAATGGGTGGGGCGCAGGTATGGCAGGCTGACCTTCCGCCTGACACAGATGCTCACCGGAGTCGGATGCTTCGGTGACTTCTTGTGTCGTATCGGGCGGGAGGAGGCGCAGCAGTGCCACAACTGCGGCCGGGGCGACGTGGACTCGGCGGACCACACTCTGGCAGGGTGTCCAGAGTGGTTGGATGACCGCCGAGTCCTCGAGCTGCAGCTCGGTCCCGATCTCTCGCTGGCGACGGTCGTGCGTCGCATGGCGGGGGATCGGGACTGCTGGGGAGCAATGGCCTCCTTCTCCGAAGCAATAATGCTGGAGAAGGAGGAGGCGGCGCGGGAGAAGAAGATGACCCGGGGCCGGGGGAGGTCGTGCGGCGACTTAGTTGCGTAAGTCGCCCCGCTCCCCCGGGTGTTAGGCCCCGGGCCGCGCCGTCCCGCTACTCCCCGCCATAGGGGATTGGGACGGGGCCGCGCCGCCCCGCGCCGCGCAACAGGCGCGGCCGTTATGCCCCCGGTGCGCCGCCCCCTCTGTGTCGGAGGGGGACGCGCGCCGGGGGACATCAGGAAGGAGTCGAGAAATGCGGCGGCCCTCGTTGTCACGAAGGGCCGCCGCGGACGACGAAGCGACGGGTGGCCGCCGCGGTCGACGAGTCGTGGCATCGGACTCACCAGGGCCGCGGCGGCGTCGCGAGGTACGGAGAACGGGGGGGGCATGTTAAAGCCCCCCCCCAGGGGAGCGGCCGCCGCCGCTCCCGTCTGAGCGATCGAGCTCCCCCCGGGGTACAGTGCCCCGGTCCGGCCGCGCTACCAATCACTGCGCGGCACCGGTTGGGAGTTCGATCGCGGGGTCGCGGGGCGGGGGTGTCGGGGGACACCACCTGCCCTAGCAACAGCGACCCCGGAAGGGGTGACTCGGGCGCGTGATCCGTCGCGAGTCGCCAGTCCCGGAGAACATTGCTGGGGGAGGTCGTAATACTCCCCCAGGGACGACCCCGTTCAGGGGACCTAGCGCGGGGCTGCACCGAAGCGCAAGGGGGGAGGGTAGCGAACGTATCGCTTGATTGATCTCGCGTCCAAATCCCTCCCCTCAGGCGCGCAGCTCCGCGCGCGAGGTAGATCACCTTGGTGGTTTTAGTGGGTTCGAGTCCCACATAACCCCCTGCCCGCCCCCGCGGGCGGGGGGTATCCGTGGGGATTTCCACCAAGTAAAACAAAAAAAAAAAAAAAGTACCTAATTATAATGTATCCGAATGTCAGAATACTAATGATCACATCGCGGATACCATTCAATACTACGTAAGAGGTCTCCCCAATTCTAATGGTGTCTCTTGTTATGCGAATGCCACAATCCAATGTATGTTATATTGTTCACCCATAAGAGAAAACTTATTTACGACTGAAAAAGCTGGTCATATTATAAAAGTCTTCATGGACCAATATAAATCGGATCAAAATCCAAACACAATATCATTACGGCAATTCGCAGGAGAAAAATACGCTAACAATCAGCTACATGATGCAGTTGAGTTTATTACCTCTCTTTGTGATCGTGAGATTCTGATTAAGAATGCAGTACAACACGAAATTACAACGGTATTAAGATGTTTAGAGTGTAATTACACAAGCACTACTATCAATACAAATTGTGTGGTACATCTTGCACTGCCCAAGATGTTAAAAAAAAAATCATTTGAATTTCAAGATATAATAAAATACAATTTCACTGGATGGAAAAATCTGAAATATCATTGCAATAATTGTGATAATTCCAATTCAACCAGAATGAAGAAAATCGATATAACTGCTTCCAAACAAATTCTCATTGCAAAATTACATTTGTTCGATCACGATAGTAGTGGAACAACAACGAAAGTGGAAAATTTCTACATCAAAGCAATACCTACTACTAAAATACAAATGGTAGATCACCGTTATCTAGAGACGCGGTAGCGTCTCGACGCCAAGTACATAAAAGACACCCTGTACATGTCGACTGTCGCTACTGCTATCATTTACTCGTCGCCCGGCTAATCCAACCTAACCTGAAACTTATTTCATTAATATCTCATCACGCTAGCAATATTTTCTAAATTTAAAGGCATTTTTTCTTATATAAACCGCATATAAGCTTTCGAATGAGACCAAAATCAATCAAATCGGTTCATGCATATCAGAATTCAGAGATATGATAATATCGTCTCATGCATCAGTCGGAAATTAAGATTTTTCTTCTGATTCTCCAAGAAATTTTTCGTCAAACATTACGTATAAACTTCAAAAAAGTAAAAAAATTACGCCAAGTACATGAAATCACAAAAAAATAGAAGAAAATATACAGTCCCCCCCAAAATAGAAGGAAATATACAATATAAAAAAATATGTGAAATCAAAATGAGCTGCAAGTACATAAAGGTGCTTTCCAACTGCGCTTAGGATGACACAACTACAAATACACAGCTAAAATGCTGTGTTCGTACATTCTATTACTCATATCGCGGACATTTTAATTAACCCATCAGAATAAAAGAATCCCATTTAAAAACATTGTCGTAAATTAATAGCTTTACAAAATTAATGATATACAAAAATTGCGCGAATTATAACAATGGTTATTTATATAATGATATTTTAATAGGAATAAATATTTTATTCAAAATACTTGGCGCTGCTCCCCGAATTGGTGTTGCTAAACTGAATAAATATGTATAAATTGCATTAATCTTTTCCTTTCTTTCTTGTGCGTGCGTTCGTGAATGTGTTTATTAGGTATACATTGTAAGGGAGCTGTTGCAAATTATTAATACTAAACCAATTAACATTTTTTCGGTTTCGCAGCGCCAAGTATTTTGAATAAAATATTTATTCCTATTAAAATATCATTATATAAATAACCATTGTTATAATTCGCGCAATTTTTGTATATCATTAATTTTGTAAAGCTATTAATTTACGACAATGTTTTTAAATGGGATTCTTTTATTCTGATGGGTTAATTAAAATGTCCGCGATATGAGTAATAGAATGTACGAACACAGCATTTTAGCTGTGTATTTGTAGTTGTGTCATCCTAAGCGCAGTTGGAAAGCACCTTTATGTACTTGCAGCTCATTTTGCTTTCACTTATTTTTAAATATTGTATATTTCCTTCTATTTTGGGGGGGATTGTATATTTTCTTCTATTTTTTTGTGATTTCATGTACTTGGCATAATTTTTTTACTTTTTTGAAGTTTTTTGGGGGGATCTCACTTCTTTTTACAAAGATAATTTGCATAGCGAATGACTTTAGATAATTTTTAATATTATATTTATTATTATCTTCATTTTTTTGTGATATCAAACTACGAATAAACTTCGTATAATTGGGATTGGTGGAATTGATTTATTTAAAAATTTGAATTTTCAAATATAAAGCAAGCATATGAATAAACTCATTTAATTAATATAATAATAATAATGCTATGTTTCAATAAATTTTTTTCTCTGATGTAGATCGCACTGCATCATCTTCTGCTTCGATTATCTGTAAATAAATATAAAAGCCACATTTTAGTTATATACCTTAATGTAGAACTTATAGAGTAGCCTTTTGCTCTAGTGAGTGTAGAGACTACATAATGTGTCCGAAGGAGGTGAGAACATATGGTAGAAAGTTTTGTTGGAGGATATTTAAAAAATGCTAATGGTAATTTAGCGAAAATGAATGAAGAGATTCAATATTTTTATTGGTGTTGGTTTAGTATATTTATTGGTAAATTGAAATATTGTTAATGGAAAACTAGTAAAATTAATGAATAGCGTAGAAACTACTGTGGATTTTATTAATTAAAGTATTACAAATGTCTTTCACAAAAGATTGAAAAGCATCAACGGAGATGTGTTTTCAGTGTACTTTCTGTACTAATGTGTCTTGCTTTACATTGCAAGCAGTCCACCATAATCTATTTTCTTAATAATTCTTAATGCTATGTCTTTAGACAAATTTTGTCGATTTACCTTATTTGACAAAGTTCCAGAAACTTGTGCGAAACAAGATGCTCTGTCTATCTATCTAATCTTCTTCAGACAACCTCCACGCCTGTACATTCCCTTCATTTCTATCCATCGAAGCCTGTGCGTCCCCTTCAATTCTACTATCCAAGCCTGTGCGTCTCCTTCATTTTTATCGAAGTCCTGTGTGTCCTCTTCATTTCTATCTATAATATAATAAGCTTTACATAAAATAAAAACTGGTATACAAATACAAATATCTGCCAATTTAAATTCAATGCAATTTTCTACTACAATATATTATTTTGTATAAGCATGGTACAAATTTCCAGAAACTCATGCGAAAGAAAATGCTTCTCTGTCGAACTTTCTCCGGACAACTTCCAAGTCTGCGACTCTACATAAGAAATCTATTAAATAAATTTGGCGACTTACCTTGTTAATTGAGACAATAATTCAGTCTCCTATTTAGTGTAAAAACTCCTGACATTTCAAATTTGGACAACTTACCTTAGTTGACGAAAAATTTCTTTAAGAATCAGGAGAAGAAGAAAAATCTTAAAATTTACCGTTTCTGACAGTTCCATGAGACGATATTATGATATCTCGATCATGCGTGGACCGATTTTATTGAAATTGGTCTTATTCGAACGCTGATATGCGGTTTACATAAGAAAAATACCATTAAATTTAGGAAATATTGCAGGCGTGATGAGATATTAATGAAATAAGTTTCAGGTTAGGTTGGAACAGCCCGGCGACGAGTAAATGATAGCAGTAGCGACAGTCGCCATATATAGGGTGTCTTTTCTTTCCTGTACTTTCTTTCCTGTACTTGGCGTCGAGACGCTACCGCGTCTCTAGATATATTTTTCGTCAAACATAATACGTATACGCGTTACACGTACACCTTCAGTCAAAACGAAACTAACACATGTTTCGTTCTTCTACGTATATACGCGTTACGCGCACACCTTCAGCTAAAACGAAACTAATACATGTTTCGTTCGTCAAACGCTACCTTCACTATGCAATCTACTCCAAATTTTGACATCTTACAGCCAGATTATAACCTCGCGAGTGTGAAATAAGGAAAGTTATCAAAATTTGAGATACCACGTGTCTTTACAAATATGTATCCTTGTACCATTGAATTGCAACCAAAATGCAGTCTCAAAAACAAGGTAAGTTGCCGAAATTTGAATTGCGACATGTTTGTATATCATCGAACTGCTTTTTATTTGTAACTAAATTGAGGATTTTATGTATATGTTGTTGCGTGATTACGCGAACGTAGTCACAGAAATGTATATAATCGATAGGTAAATCAGGAGGGAAGTTTGAAAGTAGATATTTGCGTATGATTAAGAAGTATTATAAAGGATGTGCAATGCGGGTGGCATTCGTGGGAAAGATCTTGGGCAGAGCTCGAGGGCAGGAAGAGGATACCTATTAACGAACCCCGAAACGAATCGCGAGTTTCTTCTAAGTCACGTAATCTCTTGAGAAGGCCTTGTCCTTTGTTAGACTTTAGGAGTGTTGATTGACTCCAGAAGAGTTGGCGACGCTAAAGAAGTCATAAATTCTCTTCAAGAGTAGCCTACTCGACCCTCGTAGCCGAGCCAACTTTCTCTTCCCACGTGTGCACCCCGCTGCGTAACGGAAAAGCGCGCTTCCACCGAGCTTCCACCACCACCCGAAGACTGAGGGAAAGATGGACGTCGATTCGCGGGGGCGGACGGACATCCGCGGGACAGCCTACCCTTTGAATCCGGCTCATCCCTCATCCTGATTGGCCAGAGGACTGGGAGGACGCCCAGGGATGGAAAGGGCACCACGTTCGAGGAGGGAAGGAGCAACGACGGAGGACTCTGAGAAGTCAGAACTATTTTGACGCTTGAATGTACAAGACATGTTCTCACAAAAAAGCAATCGCTTAAATTTACTAAGAATATATTTCTAAGTTTTTTACCAGTACAAAGTTTCATTTATTTATAATACCCGCGCACTCAAACGAGCAGAGCGGTTCAGCGCTCCACGGGCACCAACCCGCGTTCTGTTACTAAAATCACCGCGGAAATACGCAACAATGTAGATAATCGCAGCGTAAAATCACAGACGAGGTGTAACCTACATATTGTCTGAGTTTTAAATTGACAAATTATCTAAAAGCCTGCGAGGAGGAAGGTATGAGTATTATCTTGATATATGATTGTAAACATACACTTTGCAGCTTTGCTAGAGTTTTCTGCAATCCCCATAAAAAAAACTTAATATAAATCGGATCAAATTAAAAATTATCTGAAGTCAATTCCTATGCAAATTATCTTTGTGGACCACCTTTTTGACAGATAGACAAAAAGTTCACCTGTCGATATCTCGAAAACGTAACCATAGAATGTTTTTTAGACCTTATTTTCGGAATCAGCGGGCCATTTTCAATAAGAAAAAAATAGTGGCATCTGCTGAGCAAAATGGCTGTAAACTAGTGCTATTAAAAATTTCACGGTGGCCGTGGGGTTTTAGTGGGTAAAAATGTCACACTACCCTGGCGCTCCCCGCGGATTTCCCTCTGGAGACATCAAGTGGCATGTCTTTTAAACATTTAAAAGAAAAAGTTAATTATATTTATAGTCTTATTTTTTTTACTTGTCTATAACTTGTTTACACGCAGAGTCGTAGAACATTTCTCAGAACGTACACGACTGGAAGCGCCAATTCAGAATGACTGCAAGTATAAATACTAATAATGGGGAAAGCTTGGATCACAGTTGCTCTGGAACCGTGTCAGGCACAACGTTATTTTACTTGAAACTCGCTTGGGAACTTCCGTAGTGGTTACCACGTGACTTGAATGCAGTGAAAGGTGTACATGTGCAGTGTTGCAGTAAAGGCATCACTTGGGCGTAGTATATTGGAATTTAACTGTTATTTGTCTCTATCGTTGTAACATTTCAACTTGGTGCAGATCTATTGACACAGAACATAAGGATTCTAGTTGTGTACGTCATGAAGAACGAGTCACTGCAAATTAACTTTAATGAGGCGCACAGAGAATCTGTCACTGTAAATTAACAGCTCAAATAACGACAGTAAGTTATACCAAGTACTCGAAAACTTTTTATAACATTTCATAAATTCAAAGGATTCTGAGATTACAGCCATTTTTTAAATAGAACTGTTCCTTTATTTATACTTTGATAATTTCCAATGGGGAAATTTGTGTAACCACTTTAACCCTTTAGCGCCCAGTGTGACGTATACGTCACATCATTTTCAGACGTATAAAAAAATCGATAGTCGATAATTTTGGGTCCCAAAACGGTTCAGTTCTCTAAATGACTCCGAGATGCAAGCCACTGGTGGTTTTACCGCTGTAAATAATGTTTACAGTAACCATGGAAACGTTTCTAACGAATGCATGTTGGACATTTTTCGATAACCTGAAACGTTGCTCTTGTTTTCTTTAAACAGTTGAGAGTAAAATTTTTCTTTTACATTTTATTTGGTAGATACGTGTAAATTAATTGTTATACTAAAAGAATAATGCTTGTAAAGTTTGATTTATGAAAACAAAATCGCTTTTTTAGTCCGTATTGGGACCATTTATCAGTTAAGTAATCACAAGATATCATTTTTTTTCCGCCGAGGAAAGTGTCTGGGCCTTAAAGTGTTAATCTGTCTAAAAGTGTGAAAGCAACAGAATTATGCATTTTCCGATTTCGCGATCGAGTCGCGGAACTGTAGCGTTGAGATAATTTTATCATGGTTTATAAGAAAATTACACGAGATGCACTGTGGTGGAGGTCACAGATATTGGCCGGTCAGAGGAAGTGAGAGACACGTCTCATCATGCCGCTTGCCTGCTTTGGTGCTCCGTATTGGCTTAGAGCAGGGCTCTCCAAGGTCGCTTACGCGTAAGCTCGGGGTCCTCCCACTCTCGTCCGCGTTATCAGAGATACCGTGCAACGCTAACAATAGTGATGGTCGCGATACTGCTCAGGCAGTATCGATACCTAGCGGCGAAGTATCATGGTATCACAATCACGTATCAGTATCAGACGTTATCGATACCTAAATGATACCTACTCAAAAGTTTCGATCCTTTGCAGGTATCAAAATCTTGGCTGCACTTGGTATCGATTCTATTCGGACCCGAAACAAGCATCTATAGGAAACAAAAAATTGTTTCCGAAATGATAATTACAAAAGTCTCGGTCCTTTAAAGTTTAAACTCACCTGCGTTCGGGTCCAACGAGACGCCGAGGACACCCCCCCCCCCCTTCCATCCCTACCGGCAATGCCTCGCCGAGTGTTGCGAATTTCGAACCTCGATATGGTTGGAATACCCATTAAGAAGTGAGAAATCTTTCAGTTCCGCATTTCTCATCAGATCTTTGCGAAAACGACGCCAATCGATTCCTTATGTTTCGCCGATGAAACTAATACCAAGAACAACGCAATTCGGAGCATAATGAAAGAACTGAAACGAAAATAGTACATTACGTGACAAGGGAGAGAAGAAAGCGATTCCGACGAGCGTGAAGATTGCTGCCCGAGCGCAGCGAGGGCTGTAATTCACGCTTAGAGCAGTCAGGTCCAGGTGGGCGGTCCGAGGACGCTAGCATCCATAGCGTCTTGTACGTGCTGCGTGGAAGAGGGTGCTCGAAGCCAATGAAGCGGCGGGCATGCCACGGATATGGAATCCTCTAGTAGTGTGCGTGTAGGCTCGTACCCTTAAGGTGAAGTTTCACGGCGCGTGGCTCGTCGACTCGCGCTGGCCAAGCCGACTCGCCGTACCAGGACGAGCCGAGCCACGAGCCGTGGAACTTCACCTTTAGGGCCCAAGAGCACACTACTAGAGGTTTCCATATCTGTGGCATGCTCGCCGCTTCATTGGCTTCGAGCACCCTCTTCCACGCAGCACGTAGAAGACGCTATGGATGCTAGCGTCCTCGGACCGCCCACCTGGACCTGACTGGCTTAGAGCATGCTCTAAGAATTCACGCGAGGCGAAATCGCGTCTCTCCCTTGTCACGTACTATATTTTTTTTCAACACCTGCATGAAAATAGGCGTAGGCCAGTTTCCTTGGGAGGAAAAGTAAGAAATTGCGAATACGCATGCGCGTAAAGTCTTTTTCCCTTGGGAGAAAGACTTTACGCGAATACGTCTGAAATTGGTCATTTTGCTCCCGCTCAGCAGGGGTAAAAAAGCACTGATTTTCATGCAGGTGTTGAAAAAAAATTGATTTATATATCTTCACACTAAGTACGTTCAATATAGTCTGATTTACATGAAATTTGGTATAATTTTAATTGGGAGAAGGCTATGAATCCACTGGTCTACCTTACGATACTCTATCGATACGATGAAGAATAAAAAATTTCGTAATACGCTGAAATGAATATTTCACCTGCGACTGCAAGGCATCAACCTCCTCCTCCTTTCGTTATGGTCGGCCGAGGATTCATACCTGTTTCAGCAAAATTGCATTCTTTATTCTTTATTGTATCAATATGGAAGTGATACCGATGGATTTCTTATGTTGTTCCAATGAAAATTATACCAAATATAATGTAAATCAGAATATTTTTAATGAAGGTAAGTGGAGATTATGGAAATCAATTTTTCAAGTAATTTCCTTCATTATGGTCCGAATTACGTCGTTCTTGGTGTTATTTTCATCGGAGAAACATAAGGTATCGATTGGCGTCGTTTTCGCAGAGATCTGATGAGAAATGAGGAACTGAAAGTTTTTTCACTTTCTCATGAAAGAGGATCACCCTGTATGTCTATTTCACTTTCTCTCGTTACATTCATTCTCTTTCCTTATCCAACTATTCAGGGGTCCCTTATTGCGAGACTTTGCATGCTGAACGTTAGACCCCAACGCAGTCGAGTTTGAAAGACAGAGACTTTTGTAGGTATCATTTCGGAATCGATTCTATTCGATACATAACATACTCATTACTCATTACTGTTTCAATACCTATGCATGCTTGATTCCGGTTCGAATAGTATCGATACGTTACTATTGCCGTGATACCAATTCCACTCAGTACCCATTTCTCATACTTGTATCAAATGTCGATACTAAGTATTTACAAAATCGATACGTATCGAACCTTCCAAACGAGTACTTTAGGTATCGAACTACTTGAAACTCATGAAAAAGACTGGTATCACGCCCATTACTAGCTAACAGCGAACACGCTAGCCCGGCTGGCCCGTTATGGCAGTCTTCCTTGACAACGGAAGGCACGCTGCGTGAAAAAAAAAATTGGAAGGGGAAGCAGGCGCGTGAGGGGCCCCTACGCTGGAGAGCCCTGGCTTAGAGTATATTTACGTTGAAGCTGCAATGCACAACGAGGGCGGCAATTAGAGGGTAGCGTAGAAATATATTCTATTGGTTTATATTTATATAAAATTGAAGTGATATACTTGAAATGCGTTTTCTCAATAAATGTAGGGTCACGTGGGGTAGTTTATAATACGGGGCACAGTATAACAGTGAATGTATTTCTGTTTCTTTGTAACATTTTTATTGTGTCATTTTACGTTTTTGACAAACGCACCTGCCGTCATCTTGATTCAGAGGTCATTGATCGGCATTGTACTTTTCCCGTGATAATATCTACCGAAATAGTTTTTTTTGTGTTGAAATGTGACGACCTCAAATAAAAATTTTTTGTGTCTATTCCAACATACAATAATTCTGGTAAGTAATAATATTTTGTAAACAAACTACATATATTTGTTGCTTAATGTAACAAGACAGTTTGCCGGTATTCATACCGTAGAAAATTCCAGTTATTTTGTTGTGTTTATATGGCATGGGGCTCAGCGTAATGGGGTACAGTGTAACATGAATATGAACATGACAAATGACATCAGTTACTTGCGCAAAAATGGAAAGGTAGATTACATTTTTTACTTTCCGCTAGAACTGGGTTTAGAATTGTTGCAATGGATGATATAGAACTTCTATTGCAAATAAGACAAAACGTCATGCATACATATAAGAATGTGAATGTGTAAGAATTCATTTCTAGATAAAATTTTGAAAAATATGCTTTGAGTTAAAGATTTTTTTTGTACTTTATTGGTATATTTAAGGTTTTGTGCAATTGTTATTGTGTGCTCTATTCTGTTACATTGCACCTCTAAGGCTGTTAACCTGTACTCCAGATCTGGGACACACTGTAACAATTATGTGATCTCGTAAAAGTGTCAAATTGACTAGCTCTTAAGGATAATTGTTAACATTTGCTAATTCTGATTTGAAGGACCACGACTGTTGATTATTTAAGTACAAATGAAAAGTTGATTTATTTTACATTTTGTTGTCTACAATCATTATGAACGTTTTTGTTACACTCTATCCCACCTTTCCCTACTCAAAAGTGTGTTACATAACTATATTCGTCTTGATAAGAAGAAGGTTTTAGTGGTTTTATTTTTTTTTAATTAATTTTTTTTAGTCTATATTTAATTACTACATAAATTTTAAATTGCATATTTTGAATTGGGTTTTCTCAGTAAATATAAACTGTATCTACCCACATGTGCGTTACATCACTTGGTTCGTTTTGACAACAAAAGGATGCTTGCGATCTGTTTTTACAATTAAAAGCTTTTATTTAGCTTCACTCATGAGTTCGTTCGTTAGTTTGTTATGATGAAATCTTGTAAGCTAATTTTCACCCAGTTCCATATATCCGATCGACTCGAAATTTTGTACACGTACGTAGTTCCGATAACAATACAAGTTTCACTAAAATGTATAAAATAATTTAAAGTAAAAATATTTCTTTTTAAAAACAAGCTTTTATTAAAATGTACTAAAAAGGTAAAAAATAATGTTGTTACCGGCCTAAATGACTGCCTTAGAAGAATTCTCTCATATTACTAAAATTAAAAGCGTGGGGCGTAAGTGTTGAATATTAAAAGTTATGCAAAAAGTAATTGCTAAACGGCATGATTTTTCCTTGACTTCGAATTGAGGAAGTAGGGGAGACCGGGGCTGATTGGCCCCAGGGGTAGGTTGACTAATTGTTAATAACTTTCCACCGACGTGTGCTCTACCGCGGAGCGATTTTCTGTTGGAGCAAGTCACGTCTACTATGTCATTCATTTGTGTCCGACACCACCATTACACGTTGTTTGGCAGTTACCAGCGTTTATCGAAAAATTGGCTACGTAAGTAAATATATAGCTTTATATAGTCACAGTAGAATAAAGGTGAAGGGACTATTTTAAAGTTTGTTTATTGAACAACCTATTCAGACTGCGTTTTTGATTTTACATAAATAATTACAGGTTGTATAGAGTATTGAAGTCAAAATGATCGTTCGGGGCTGGTTGACTAATAACGTCCGGGGTTACATGACTAAGCTGGTCAACCAACCCCAGTGATACCCCAAAGAAAACTGTAGAGACACTAGGGACAGACAACAAAGAAAATGAAGACACAAGACACTAATTACTCCTCTGATGATGCAGACGATACAACGTGCGTTGAATGCACTGAATTTTATTCAAAAAGTATTCCTGGAGAAGAATGGGTTCAATGTATTTCTTGCAAGATGTGGGTGCACTCGAGATGCGTAAAAGGAAATATACTTTTCTATGAGTGCAAAAATTGCACATCAGATTGTGAAGATAGTAATTAGTTGATAGAAGATGGCGAATGTTTTTATAATACTAGATATAAGATTTATTGCTACTATAAAGGTTTAAATTGTTATTTATTATTAAAAAGTAATAAATATTTTATAATAAAACAACTCTCGTGACATTGTGCTATGTTATTACCACTCAGATAAGTTGCTAACAAAATTTTCTTAACTGATTGCACCTATAGTCAACCTACCCCATACTGTTAGTCTACCAACCCCGACCACGGGGCTGGTTGACCAGCATGTAAGGTGTTAGAAAAACATTAAAATGCCTTAAATGTTGTCACATTGAGTCAACGTTAATAATTTATTCAAATAGCCAAATGTATGCCCTATCAAATATAGTAGCCGATTTAATGATATTTCGCCCACATAATTTATTAAAAATCAAAAACTGAAAAATTGGCCTACCAGCCCCGGTCTCCCCTAGACTGCTCGCAATCAAGTGGAAAAAACTCGACCAACAACGATGCTGTAGCAGAATGCGGAAAGTAATGTATCAAAATACATAGAGTATTATAAATATTTATATAAAAAAGACATTTCAATATTTATTATTATATTGTTTGTGAAAGCACGTGATAGGGAAGGAGATCAGTCTAAGACAGGTTAGGAAGCACAGAGACATAGTTTGCGGTGTAAAAACTTTGTCTGTTTATTTGAAATCACACTATTGTCAATACGCTTGATGCGTTTTACCACCGTGATACTATTTATCACTGTTTTTGAGAAGATAACGAGAAGATATTTGAAACTACTCGCGTGAGTGCCACGTGGCGTTCGCGGAATTGAATTAATCCGCGAGGCGAGAGTTATTTTTAAGCGCTGCCTTTTTTAACAATGAGGAATGGTGAGATGAGATGACACAATAACTGTACTTGAAAAGAGCGTGGGATTGCAAGGAAATTGCTGAAATCGCGATGCGATAAAACAACGTTCCGTTTGGTACAATTCGCACACAGAGAGTGAGGTAATGGCGGACGAACGCAACCGCGTCTTCTCCGTTCTTCTAGAACCCCGACGCGGCCCGCTGATTGGTTCATCGATCTCGGCGACGGTTGTTCGATGGCCGCTGATTGGCTGCTAGCCCAGCGATCCGCGTTGCTGGATCGCTGTCCGTGAGGTGCTGCCATGAGAATGCGTGGCGGCGTGAGAAACTAATTCCATTCTCAAACATATATATTGTATATTAGACATTATTTATTCGAAGTATTCGCGAGCTAATAAATTCTCAATCTGTATTTTAAAATTTATTGTAGTTTCAGCTGTTTAGTTTCTCTTAATATTAGTTGCAAAAAATCTTCCGTTCCAAAGAGTTAAGATAGTGTTGACTTAATATCAGAAAATGTGCTTCGGCAAGTTTCGCTTCTTGTGATACCCATACAATTTGTGAAATTAACACTGCTACGGGGTAATAGTATAATACATAATCGGGATATGAAATCTCTGCTCCTTTTTTTAACAGACAGTTTAATCTCGATGAGGTCATTATGTAATTAATTTAATTTTTTCTGTGTGACGGCCGGTATGTTGTATCCATGGCATATTGATTTTATCAGTAACAAAATGTGCTTTCGAACATCTACGCTTGTAATATATGTATACCTCGAAAAATAAAATAACCATATACAGTTAAGATCACAACGGACTTTGAGAAAACAACCAATTTTTTAAACCATATACTTCAAACGCTATGTTCAAGTACCGGAATAATCTATTAACTGTGTAGCAGTATATTTATAATCCCCCCAAAAAACTTTAAAAAAGTAAAAAAATTACGCCAAGTAGGTACATGAAATCAAGTAAATCACAAAATAAAGAAAATAATACTAATAAATACAAAGTAAAAAAAGATGTGAAATCAGAATGAGCTGCAAGTACATAATGGTGCTTTCCCGCAGCGTGCAAAGACGACACTGTGTAACACAATAAAAGACAAAAAAAAGATGTCCGCGGCCTGGAAGTCAAATACTTGGCGTGGCCAGGCAAGGTCAAGGTGTCGCTGAATAAGAATTAGTTAAAAAGGCAAAATAATGAAAATGTATTCATACTGTCAGAGTTTAAAATTGACAAATTATGTGAAAGGTTGTGAGAGGAAAACTATCGGTGTGGATGAATGATCTTACAATTATTTTAAAACGCAATATAATGAAAATGTACTCATATTGTCTGAGTTTTAAATGGACAAATTTTCTGAAAGCCTGCGAGGGGGTGGGGGAGAGGAGTATGGGTATTGATGATCTGCGAATACCTTGCCTGGCCACGCCAAGTATTTGACTTCCAGGCCGCGGACATCTTTTTTTTGTCTTTTATTGTGTTACACAGTGTCGCCTTTGCACGCTGCGGGAAAGCACCATTATGTACTTGCAGCTCATTCTGATTTCACATATTTTTTTACTTTGTATTTATTAGTATTATTTTCTTTATTTTGTGATTTACTTGATTTCATGTACTTGGCGTAATTTTTTTACTTTTTTAAAGTTTTTTGGGGGGATCTCACTCCTTTTTACAAAGATTTTACAATTACAGCATAATAATTATCAGCTGTTGAAATTTACAATTCCATGAATCTGAAAGCACGTACAATTCCATGAACCTGAAAGCACGTACAATTCCATGAAACTGAAAGCACGCACAATTTCATGAATTGTTTTATCAAATCGAGAAATGTTTTTCGTGGTTAGAAAATTAAAATTTCCATTCATAACGCCATTTTCTGAGTATATTTCATGGAATGGTATTTTTTAAATTAATTTGTTTATGTTTACCAAATTCATGCGTTTTATTGGACTCTAATTAATTTTAGTATCGATTTTCATTTTCATGTTTACAGATTTCTGTGCTTAAAGGGGTTATCGCTAGATTTAGCACGAATTTTCGTGTTTTCAGATTCATGGAATTGTACGTGTTTCCAGATTCAGGGAATTGTATGTGAGACTGCATTTTGATTGCAATTCAATGGTACAACGATATATATTTGTAAAAACACGTGGCATCTCAAATTTTGTATATAACCTGACTGTAAGCTGTCAAAATTTGGAGTAGATTGCATAGTGAAGATAGGAATTGATGAACGAAATTGCATAGTAAAGATAGGAATTGATGAACGAAACATGTGTTGTGTTATGTATATGTATACAATGACGGCCGGCAGTCCCTGCCGAATAATCCCGAGAGTCGACGAAAGAAGAACGAACATGTGTTGGTTGAAGGTGTGTGTGTAACGCGTGTATACGTATTATGTGGACGAAAATTTGGCTTGGAGAATCAGAAGAAAAATATCGGAGATATCGGATCCGACCGATCCATGAGACGATATTACGATATCTCTGTCATGCGTGGACCGATTTTATTGAAATTGGTCTTATTCGAAAGCCGATATGCGGTTTACATAAGAAAAATGCCTTTAAATTTACAAAATATTGCAGGTGGGACATTCCACGCGAAATCGGACACTTTTTGGAGTAACATTTCAGATGTTGCTGAAATTTGAATATATTGTAGTCTTTAGTGATATTTAAACGAACCTCAAAGGATTTTTCAAAATTTTGAAAAATGTCAATTTTACAGCTGTTTGAAGGTAAGTGCTAACTCTTTTTCAGTAAATTATAGCTATGGAAGTAGTAAACGGATGGAGATGAGCTTTATGGTGCTTATAGAGAAGACATTGAAGTTTTAAGAAAAAATTATTTTAGTTTGAAAAAATAAAAATTTGTACCATTTTTATACAATTATTTTAAACAAATGCAGTTTTTTAATATCGGGCGTGATTTTAAAAATCTCAAAAAAAAGGAGAATATAGTTCTATCCTTCCCCTTGATGGTGTAATTTTCAAAAGTATGGACATTTTAAAATTAGCCCTGTAAAAATTGCCGAAAGTTGACGCTGCGTCAAATCACACCAGCTCGACTGGCTGTGCCGTGCGGTACACGCAGCGGCCAAGTGCTATTCTTATACAGTTTTCTCGAATACGGTAAGTATTTGTAAAAAAACTGAAGAAGGAACACTTTTACTGTTTTTTATACACAACCCAGTACGGTAACTCAATTTTTGGTGTTCGCAATATTTTCGTTGAAACGAAGGTGACACTCAGTTTCTTAAAGGGAATGCTATATATTTGATTGTCCAATATGAATGCGAGTGTCAAGACAAGTTCAACCATATGGTATAGTATGAACTTCAAGCCTACACATGGTTAGGAATGAAAGATGAAATATCTACTAGATAAATAGTTCGATATATTTATTTCATTCCTAACCATGTGTAGGCTTGAAGTTCATACTATACCATATGGTTGAACTTGTCTTGACACTCGCATTCATATTGGACAATCAAATATATAGCATTCCCTTTAAGAAACTGAGTGTCACCTTCGTTTCAACGAAAATATTGCGAACACCAAAAATTGAGTTACCGTACTGGGTTGTGTATAAAAAACAGTAAAAGTGTTCCTTCTTCAGTTTTTTTACAAATACTTACCGTATTCGAGAAAACTGTATAAGAATAGCACTTGGCCGCTGCGTGTACCGCACGGCACAGCCAGTCGAGCTGGTGTGATTTGACGCAGCGTCAACTTTCGGCAATTTTTACAGGGCTAATTTTAAAATGTCCATACTTTTGAAAATTACACCATCAAGGGGAAGGATAGAACTATATTCTCCTTTTTTTTGAGATTTTTAAAATCGCGCCCGATATTAAAAAACTGCATTTGTTTAAAATAATTGTATAAAAATGGTACAAATTTTTATTTTTTCAAACTAAAATAATTTTTTCTTAAAACTTCAATGTCTTCTCTATAAGCACCATAAAGCTCATCTCCATCCGTTTACTACTTCCATAGCTATAATTTACTGAAAAAGAGTTAGCACTTACCTTCAAACAGCTGTAAAATTGACATTTTTCAAAATTTTGAAAAATCCTTTGAGGTTCGTTTAAATATCACTAAAGACTACAATATATTCAAATTTCAGCAACATCTGAAATGTTACTCCAAAAAGTGTCCGATTTCGCGTGGAATGTCCCAGGCGTGATGAGATATTAATGTATAAATGTCAGAATTAGCTTAGAGTGTCTCCGCGACGAGTAAAGATACACGGTAGCGACATCGACAGTCGACATATACACGGTGTTTTTTTTTCATGTACTTGGCTTCGAGACGCTACCGCGTCTCTAGATATATATATAGTAAAAGTGAGTCCTACTTGACAAAATACTGTATGGGCACTGCACTCTATTAATGTTATATATAGGGGTTTTCGGGTTAAAGTTGTGAGACGTGTATGTCCCACCGGGACTTAGAAGTAAATATTTATGAAAATTGTTAAGTACTTATATGTCATTCTTATTTCTTCAAATATTCGTACTATTCTATATTATTTGTTAAATCGTGTATAATTACATATTTTGATTAGTGTTTATGTTATTTATCGTTACTACAGCAACAAGATGTCGGTTGCTATAGCTCCGCCTGACCCATTCATATCTGATATTGACATGGACGACTCAGATGATGAAAATTACGTTCAGTCAATATTGGATACTTGTCAAAATGATAATAATACCGATGATACAAATTGGATTATTCAAGATGATCGTATAACAAAAGCAATAGTTGTGTAGGATTGGTGGGCCGCGCCTCGTGGTGGTCGCGGTATGGTGGCCTACGTGAGGAAGGTATCGCGATAGGAAAAGCAGGAGAGATATGAGAGGGCCATCTGGCAATTATTGCGATCATCGAAAACACTGAGTTCAGGGTGAAGGAGGGTACCCTTGACGACTCAGGAGGACAGTCGTAAGACAACTCGAGCAGCGTCCGCATTCAATGAGCGATTAAGCGACCGTTTTTATAAAATTCCTAACAGTTGTTTTTACGATTACCATAAAAAAAAACAGAATAAATATTAAAAACTGTAACATTATTTTTCATTACTACTTATTGCTCAAACATGATTTCCCACATAAAAAAAATCATTTAAGTACATATTTATGTTGTTTTCTATATTTCCGATCAATGTTCAAAAAACTACCCGTAAGTCCAGGTGGGACTCCTACGTCCCATATCATAAATCAATGATTTTCACATTCTCAGCATTCCAAACGAGTAGCTTCCAAATCCGAAGTATAAAATAGATTATTTTAACGTTCAAAAAAATTCTACGTTAAGTTGAAAATATCCCCGTACCTAGAGGGTTAAAAAGGCAGACAAAAAAACCCGCGGACACCGATTTTCTAAAAGTGCTGTATATTTCGCTAAATATAAAAAAAAACAGCAACGAAATTTAAAATTCCGGCCGGAGGGATCAGTAGAGAATTTAATTGGGAAGAATTTAAAAAAAAATCGTCAAGTTTACTAAAAAATTACGACCTGTACGGGGATTTGAACAAAAAGTGTGATTATGTACCACTGTGCGGCGTTGAGTCATCATCGTGAACGGAACCATAATTCCGAGCGATCGTTACTTGCTTCTTTCTGGCCGAAGGGGGGAGCGAGATGAAACGCTTTGCATGCGCGGTGGGCGTGCACGACGGGCGCGAGCGCTTAGATGAAATTATGATATTATGACTGCTTGACGCATCTACGCCACGGTCAGATGGCCAGGCACGGTACGAGCCTTTCTTGCACTCCAGGCGAACTTGTCCAATTGAGCTCTTTATTTTAATACATTTATTTGAGATTATTGATGACCTTACTCTGAATTTGTATTCGTAGTCTAAAACAGTTGCAGTACAATTTGTAGTATTTCAGTTAAAAATTTATTTTCAACAATGCCAACAATGAAAATATCATTTTGTACCCCTTGTCAACGTTATGCCCTAGGCACTTACCTAATTTTTCAGAGTTAAGTCATAAATAATCTCAACTAAATGTATATTAATCAAATGGCGCAATTTGACAAATTCGCCTAGGGCGCAAAATAAATTTTAGCCGGGCCTGCGTCAAGCTTTTGCGGAAGCCGTTTTCGTGTTTACGATGACTGCTCACGACCATCGCGCACGCCAAGGACGATGTGTCAGGCGTCAGAAAGACAGAGCGAGACAAAATATCAACGCGTCGCACAGTGGGTTCAAATCCCAGAAACACGGCAAAAATATGAAGGCAATCTTTGATATTTACAAAAATGAGTATTCTAGAGTTTTCGAGGTCGCTGATTACGAATCTGAAGTAAAAATGGCAAAAAACAAAATGGCGTATCCAATATGGCGAACGCGTATGCCAAACAAATATCAGATTTGGTCTAAACTTGGTATTCTAGGGTTTTCGAGGTCGCTAAGTACGAATTTGAAGTCAAAGGGGCAAAAAACAAAATGACGGATCCAATATGAGCTATTCCACGTCAAAACGGATAGAGGGAAAATTTAGTTTCACCGATTCTCTTCAAAATTACAGCACTTGTCAATAACCTTGCAAAAACAAAGTATACTGAATTTTAAAGGCCTATGTCAAATAGTTTTCGAAATATTTAAAGTTAAAGTCTTAAAAATTGGAACAAAATCAGCTGTCGCGTCATCACTTAAACTCTAATATCTCGGTTATTTTTAAAGATAATGTCTCCGTCATGGTCTCATTTTAAAGCTGAAGGAATGCTTTCTCAACCCGTATTTAGAATATTTTGTTTATTGTTAATAAACTTGACGGCAATCGATGTCAAAGTTTCAAATCGCGATTGTACGTCGTTCCCCTCCACGGTCCAGCTTGAAAAAAATACCGTTCGATTCGTTGAACCCTCAGCTAATAAATGGGTTTTTCAAAAAAGTGGAGAAATTTTGGGAACAGTGAACAAAAAAATAAAACTTACGATAGTGCACATCGCTTGGAACTGCACGGATCCCATGGTCAGGCCGCACGCACGCGTTTTCAAAACAATCGCCTGGCGTAGGAAAGTATTTATATACGATGCGACAAAACAAACTTTTCGTTCAGTGTTTCCGTATTCTCGAGAAAACTAATAGAAATATCTGCTTGCCATATAAAAGATTAGCAATAGTAGGTAGCTTTTAGTGATTCTTCCTGTTCTTTTTTACATGTTATTACTGAACGAAAAGTTTGTTTTGTCGCATCGTATATAAATACTTTCCTACGCCAGGCGATTGTTTTGAAAACGCGTGCGTGCGGCCTGACCATGGGATCCGTGCAGTTTCTAGCGATGTGCACTATCGTAAGTTTTATTTTTTTGTTCACTGTTCCCAAAATTTCTCCACTTTTTTCAGAAACCCATTTATTAGCTGAGGGTTCAACGAATCGAACGGTATTTTTTTCAAGCTGGACCGTGGAGGGGAACGACATAAAATCGCGATTTGAAACTTTGACATCGGTTGCCATCAAGTTTATTAACAATAAACAAAATATTCTAAATACAGGTTGAGAAAGCATTCCTTCAGCTTTAAAATGAGCCCATGACGGAGACATTATCTTTCAAAATAACCGAGATATTAGAGTTTAAGTGATGACGCGGCAACTGATTTTGTTATAATTTTTAAGACTTTAACTTTAAACATTTCGAAAACTATTTGACATAGGCCTTTAAAATTCAGTATACTTTGTTTTCGCAAGGTTATTGACAAGTGCTGTAATTTTGAAGAGAATCGGTGAAACTAAATTTCACCTCTATCCGTTTTGACGTGGAATGGCTCTATTATGGACATAGGCAACTCTATATTTAATTGTGGCCAAGCTTATGTTGCATTATCACGAGTAACGTCTTCAGAAGGGTTGCATTTGATTAATTTTGATCCTTCGTCAGTAATAGCTGACGAAAAAGCTATTAGAGAATATAATCGGCTAAGATATAAGTACAAACCAGACGCAGACATAATTACTGTTTCAAAAAAACGCTATTCGAAAGTGGAAGATGTTCCATGGATATTGCCAAAAGTAATTGATTCTGTCCAAGAAAATTCAGAGTCAGATGTAGATCACACAGCATCATCTTCTGCTTTGATTATCTGTAAATATATAAAGCCACATTTTAATTATATATTCACAAAAGATTGAAAAGCATCAAGGGAGATGTGTTTTCAGCGTACTTTCTTCACTAATGCGACTTGCTTTACATTGCAAGCAGTCCACCATAATCTATTTTCTTAATAATTCTTAATGCTATGTCTTTAGACAAATTTTGTCGATTTACCTTATTTGACATATTTCCAGAAACTTGTGCGACACAAGATGCTCTGTCTATCTATCTAATCTTCTCTGGACAACCTCCAAGCCTGTGCATTCCCTTCATTTCTATCCATCCAAACCTGTGCGTTCCCTTCAATTCTATTATCCAAGCCTGTGCATCCCCTTCATTTTTATCGAAGTCCTGTGCGTCCCCTTCATTTCTATAATATAATATAATATAATAAGCTTTACATAAAAACTCTAAATTGCTGATATACAAATACAAATATCTGGCAATTTAAATTACTACAATATATATATTATTTTGTACATGCATGGTACAAATTTCCAGAAACTTGTGCGAAAGGAGATGCTTCTCAGTCGAACCATCTCCGGACAACTTCCAAGTCTGCGACTCTACATTAGAAATCTATTCGAAAAATTTTGGCGACTTACCTTGTTAATTGAGACAATAATTCAGTCTCCTATTAGTGTAAAAACTCGTGACATTTCAAAAATCGGACAATTTACTTTATTTGACACTTAGCACTTAGTAGGTTATATTGACACTTAGCACTTGGTAGGTTATATTGATACTTAGCACTTGGTAGGTTATATCTAGAGACGCGGTAGCGTCTCGATGCCAAGTACAGGAAAAAAGTACAGGAAAGACATCCTATATATGGCGACTGTCGCTACTGCTATCATTTACTCGTCGCGGAGCTAATCCAACCTAACCTGAAACTTATTTCATTAATATCTCATCACGCCTGCAATATTTCCTAAATTTAATGGTATTTTTCTTGTGTAAACCACACATAAGCTTTCGAATAAGACCAAGTTCAATAAAATCGGTCCACGCATGACAGAGATATCGTAATATCATGTCATGGATCTGTCAGAAAAGGTAAGATTTTTCTTCTGATTCTGATTCTGATTCTGATTCTGATTCTTCTTCTCCAGTCAAAATTTTCGTCGACATAATACGTATATACGCGTTACACGCACACCTTCAACCAAAAGAAACTAGTGTATGTTTCGTTCGTCGACTCTCGGGATTATTCGGCCGGGATCGTCGTCCGTCATTATATATATATATATTATACCTATACCTATGTATACTATTTTGAATTTTATAACCTACCAAGTGTCATTCCATCATAACCTGCAAGTGTCAAATAAGGTAAGTTGTCCAAATTTGAAATGTCACGAGTTTTTACACTAAATAGGCGACTGAATTATTGTCTCAATTAACAAGGTAAGTCGTCAAATTTATTTAATAGATTTCTTATGTAGAGTCGCAGACTTGGAAGTTGTCCGGAGAAGGTTCGACAGAGAAGCACCTTCTTTCGCATAAGTTTCTAGAAATTTGTACCATGCTTGTACAAAATAATATATTGTAGTAGAAAATTGCATTGAATTTAAATTGCCAGATATTTGTATTTGTATACCAGTTTTTATTTTATGTAAAGATTATTATATTATAGATAGAAATGAAGGGGACGCACAGGACTTCGATAAAAATGAAGGAGACGCACAGGCTTAGATAGTAAAATTGAAGGGGACGCACAGGCTTGGATGGATAGAAATGAAGGGAATGCACAGGCGTGGAGGTTGTCCGGAGAAGATTAGATAGATAGACAGAGCATCTTGTTTCGCACAAGTTTCTGGAAATATGTCAAATAAGGTAAATCGACAAAATTTGTCTAAAGACATAGCATTAAGAATTATTAAGAAAATAGATTATGGTGGCCTGCTTGCAATGTAAAGCAAGTCACATTAGTAAAGAAAGTACACTGAAAACACATCTCCGTTGATGCTTTTCAATCTTTTGTGAAAGACATTCGTAATACTGTAATTAATAAAATCCACAGTAGTTTCTACACTATTCATTAATTTTACTAGTTTTCCATTAACAGTATTTCAATTCACCAATAAATATACTAAACCAACACCAATAAAAATATTGAATCTCTTCATTCATTTTCGCTAAATTACCATTAGCATTTTTTAAATATCCTCCAACAAAACTTTCTACCATATGTTCTCACCTCCTTCGGACACATTATGTAGTCTCTACACTCACTAGAGCAAAAGACTACTCTATAAGTTCTACATTAAGGTATATAACTAAAATGTGGCTTTTATATTTATTTACAGATAATCGAAGCAGAAGATGATGCAGTGCGATCTACATCAGAGAAAAAATTTATTGAAACATAGCATTATTATTATTATATTAATTAAATGAGTTTATTCATATGTTTGCTTTATATCTGAAAATTCAAATTTTTAAATAAATCAATTCCACCAATCCCAATTATCCGAAGTTTATTCGTAGTTTGATATCACAAAAAAATGAAGATAATAATAAATATAATATTAAAAATTATCAAAAGTCATTTGCTATGCAAATTATCTTTGTAAAAAGAAGTGAGATCCCCCCCAAAAAACTTCAAAAAAAGTAAAAAAATTACGCCAAGTACATGAAATCACAAAAAAATAGAAGAAAATATACAACCCCCCCCAAAAATAGAAGGAAATATACAATATAAAAAAATATGTGAAATCAAAATGAGCTGCAAGTACATAAAGGTGCTTTCCAACTGCGCTTATGATGACACAACTACAAATACACAGCTAAAATGCTGTATTCGTACATTCTATTACTCATATCGCGGACATTTTAATTAACCCATCAGAATAAAAGAATCCCATTTAAAAACATTGTCGTAAATTAATAGCTTTACAAAATTAATGATATACAAAAATTGCGCGAATTATAACAATGGTTATTTATATAATGATATTTTAAAAGGAATAAATATTTTATTCAAAATACTTGGCGCTGCGAAACCGAAAAAATGTTAATTGGTTTAGTATCAATAATTTGCAACAGCTCCCTTACAATGTATACCTAATATATAAACACATTCACGAACGCACGCACAAGAAAGAAAGGAAAAGATTAATGCAATTTATACATATTTATTCAGTTTAGCAACACCAATTCGGGGAGCAGCGCCAAGTATTTTGAATAAAATATTTATTCCTATTAAAATATCATTATATAAATAACCATTGTTATAATTCGCGCAATTTTTGTATATCATTAATTTTGTAAAGCTATTAATTTACGACAATGTTTTTAAATGGGATTCTTTTATTCTGATGGGTTAATTAAAATGTCCGCGATATGAGTAATAGAATGTACGAATACAGCATTTTAGCTGTGTATTTGTAGTTGTGTCATCATAAGCGCAGTTGGAAAGCACCTTTATGTACTTGCAGCTCATTTTGATTTCACATATTTTTTTATATTGTATATTTCCTTCTATTTTTTTGGGGGGGGGGGGGTTGTATATTTTCTTCTATTTTTTTGTGATTTCATGTACTTGGCGTAATTTTTTTACTTTTTTTGAAGTTTTTTGGGGGTTATAATATCTCTGCCTAGCTGTCACGTGACAACAATTTGTTACGCAATTGGCCGATGCCCGCATCCAATGAACAACGTGCCTGAGAGACATTTCCTCACCCTTTCATACTCCCCTCTTGCCTAGAAGTGTAGGACGATGACTATGGCGATGCTGAATTTTAAGAACATAAAAATCAGCAAATTCCAACTTTACATCGAAATATCTCAGCTCATAAGGCCCGTAGGAACAAAACGAAGACACTTTTCTTATGTAAATCAAACCCAAGCTATCCATTAAGACCATTCAAAACCTCATCGAATCAGCCGTTATTGAGATTCGGAAATCTCAGGGTCCTGGATAGCGAGTCGTCGCGTAATCAAGAGACACGGCAGTGTCTCGCGCCAAGTATATATACTTATATATATATATGCGCAGCGCGAGACACGGAGTGGCTATTATAACGCGACGACTCGCTTTCAAGAACCCTGAGATTTCCGAATCTCAATAACGGCTGATCCAATTAGATAATAGCCACTCCGTGTCTTGCGCTGCGCATATATATATATACTTGGCGCGAGACACTACCGTGTCTCTTGATAGTTATATCTTATATTTTAGTTTCTCTTTCAGTTTAAGTATTGTTTTGTGTATATATTTAGTGCATATTTATATTACAAGTTTAAGTGCCTTTTTCTTTTTGTTTGTGACGATTCAAGTTTTGACTGTTATAAATTTTGCTAGGATTGGGGTTCGTATATTATTTATGACTTAATTACTTATTTATTATTTATTTAAGGGGTCTCCCTAGTGTGACGGTTCAAAAAAATCGATTTTTTTTTTTGTTTTTTCTGAAAGTTCAACATCTTAAGAACATATTCCTAAAATATTATAGCTGAATTCGAAATTTTGGCAACGCTGTGAGCTATGAACAGTACCGCGCGACCGGGCGCGCAGGTATGAATCGGAGCCCTCAACGCTTATACCGAAGGTCCACCTTTTTGAATTGAAAAATATCCAGAGTTATCTATGACCTGGCTACCTGTAACGTCCCCTTCTGTGCTAAATGGGCCTCTCCAAGTGTTATAGCTGGTGTAATTCAGTGCATCGTAGACTCTGGAGTAAAACAGAAGTGAATATTTAAATGCGTTTTACACGAAACGACATTTTTTGCGCGGCGATCACGATATCTCAAAAACTACTCAACCAAACGACTTAAAACTTAACATATATATTGAGTGCGTGTTCTCTTAGGACTTGATCTAGAATGAAGTCATTATTTGCAAAATTCGAATTTTGCAGCTCAAAAAACCGACCACTTTTTTGCCGCGAAATGAAAACTTTTCTTTAAAGTGCCGCCATTTTTTTATTTGGTGATGTTCTATTTTCATTCTAGTTCAAGTCCTAGCTACATTCATATAGATTAAGAAAATAACTGCGTTTTTTGATCGCCAGGAGCAGGCGTTTTTTTGCGAGCTTCTCATTATAACCCTTATAACATAAAATATAATTATCATTAATCCTTCAAAAAATTCAAGTAGATTGCCAAAATGTAACTGAATAAATACCCCAAAGTTAGAAACCGCAGTATCAAGTACATTTCCTTCAAAAAAATTCCCAAATATTGCCCTATTTTCCAGGCGTCACACTAGGGAGACCCCTTAATTATTTTTTGTCCATATTAGTTAGTATCTATTCAATTAGTTATTATTATGCATTAGTTCCTTTAAATGCCTATATCTTTGTTAAAAAACATCTTTTTGCAATTAAGTTTGACTTATATGAAAGACAAACGATCATATTTTGCAATCGTACAGATAAAACTTGCAAGGACCATTGTTTGCAGCCCGTAAACTTAACAGATATCGAGAAATTATGACAATGTGATATACTCCACTTTAAGGGGTTAGGACACTGTAACGGGCCAAAAAAGCAGACGATTTTTAGACGACGATAATAAGGAAAGTAAACGATCGATTAATATAAGGTTTTGTGTTTTAGTTCACTATATTATGAACTATAAGGAAAGCTTATAATATTTACAAAATAGCATTTGTATGCCATGCATTTAAACTCTCCTTTTTTTCGGATGGCCAACTGGTGGGCCGAATTCCGGGAATTCGGATGAACTGAATCAAAAACCCCAAAAATGTCATAAACTATAATATATTTCCTAGGCATTGACGATCCAACATTTCAAATTTTTTAATTATTGTACAAAATATAAACAGAAGGATGTCGACACTTCTGTCGAAATTTGATCATTATTTTTTAAACATCGGCCATTCATAAAATTTTCGCAAAAATTGAAATGTTGGATCGTCAATGCCTAGGAAATATATGATAAAATATTAAAATATGATTTCGGCGCACAGTTTCGGTCAATTAAAAAGAATAAAAGCTGATTTGCAATTAAAGAAGTAACATCTTCCAACGTTTCGGTCAATGTTTAGACCTTTATCAAGGAAATTTTGAAACTAGGTACTGCTTATGCTTTTATATGGCATGCTTAAACGAAGCGTACGACGCACGAGTCGGTTAGACGGTGACTGAGAACAACAAGGTACAAAAGGCAAGATCAACTCGAGGGCGAAGCCATCGCAACGATAGAGGTTGAAACCGTTGGTATTATAAAACTAAACAAACGCGGGGAATATGAAACTCAATACTCAACTGCTAGTATAACCAAAATAAAATTTTTTTTTAATTGTTGATGTAATAATAAATCACTCAAGGTAATTACATAACGGAAAAAATATATGTATAATTGTTCGAATCATAGAGACTGTGGGAAATGAAAAACTCTAATAGAAAGAAAATTGCTTCATTCGACCTTATTCTTTCAATAAGGTAGCGTAATATTCTTGTGTTTTAGGTGTTTCATACCTAAGATTTACGCTAGGTTGTTTAGTCATATGCAATGTTTCTAATAGAATTCTTTGATTTAATTTGGTCTCCCTATCAATAACTTTGATATTGTCATAGTCAAATCTATGGTCAAACTCTATTGAGTGTTTGGTTAATGCAGTGTGTTGGAGAGGAGATGAAAAAATATTCCTTTTATGTTCGTTAACACGTTTCTCTAAGAGTCTGGATGTTTGCCCGATGTACACTTGGTTGCATCCTGTGCAAGGGATTGAATAAACTATGTTTGAATTTTTAAGTAGTGATATTCTATCTTTGATTGGGGGAAAAAGACTTTTAGTATATAAAGGCAATTTAAAAATGGTATGAATTCCTACTTTTCTAAAAATTCTTTTGATATCATTAGAAATATTATTAATGAAAGACAAGACCACTGTATTTCTCCAACTAATAGGTCCAGTTTTTTTAGCTTTTTCTTCTTTACGCTTTTCAATTACTAACGGATGATAGATTTCAAAAATGCGTTCCCTGATAATTGCCGAAACCATCTCTTCAGGATAACCGTTGCGTTTCAAAGTGTCTTTAACAAGAAGTAAATTAGCTGGTCGAAATTCCGGGTCAGCCAGCAAAACGGCGCGATCTATTAACCCTTTTATCAAACCGACTTTATGTTGTATAGGATGAGCCGAAAAGAAATTGATATATCTACCGGACCAACTTGGTTTGTGGTACCAGTTGGTAAGCAATTTATTGTTTGACCTGATAACAGTAGTGTCAAGAAAACTTAGACAAGAATCTTCTTCGATCTCATATGTAAATTGTAATCTGTTATGAAAACTATTGAATGTGTCAAGCAATGTTTGTAAATTTTCTAAATTGATACAGGTAATAAAGGAAATTCTATTTACCCTTCCTTCGCATATTTTTGATAAGTTCATCACTTTTGAAAATAAGAAATACACCAAAATTTTCAAAATTCAAAAAAATAAATGCTTAAAAAAATTTAACAATTTGCTATTAGCCAAAAACAACAGTTACAATAAAGATGTTAATGGCCGTACCTCATTCGGCAACCTAGCCTCAAATTCTGAGAACAACAATTGGCTGAAAAATCTATCAGATGTTGAAATTCCAATAAATGTTAAGAAAATATTGACCTTGGGACCAAAACATGCCTTGTGTACCTTTAAGAACTTCATCACCTCACCCAAGTTTATTGCTTCTGTTGAATCAGGTTTAATGAAAATTAATGATGAAAGCACACAAACCACAACTAGAATCAGAATAGTCAATAAAATTTTGAATTTCACTACTAACCAGTCAAAAATTGATAACCCGTTACTTTCAAAATCGGAAATTATTGAAACAAAAAGATTTTTTCAAGAAAATAATAACTTACTCGTTTTAAAGTCTGATAAAGGAAACACTACAGTGATTGTTAACAAAGATTTCTATATCGCCGAGGTATTAAAGATGTTGAATGATAAAACCACTTATACTGTTAGCAAGTTTGAATACACCTGTACCTTCGAGAAGAGAGCTAACTCTATTATTTCTAACTTTGTTAAGAAACAACAAATAAGCGAACATATTGGGAAAATTTTAAAAACTAACAATGCTGTTGTCCCTAGAGCATATGCCCTTCCAAAAACGCATAAAGAAACTCTGTCATGGCGAATTATTGTCTCCTCTATTGGTGGTCCTACATATAAATTATCGAGTTTCCTTGCCAACATACTCTCAAAAATAGTAGGAAAGTCTCCATATCACACTGTGGATACCTGGCAATTCTGCAAGGAAATTAGGAATATCCAAATACCTGACGAGTCATTGCGTTTGGTATCTCTCGATGTTGTTTCGCTTTTCACTAACGTTCCCACTGAGTTGGCTCTACAGGTTTTACATCACCGATGGACAGAAATTATGCAACACACAGAAATTGATCATGATGGATTCCTCGAGGCTGTCAAATTTGTTTTGGAAGCGAACATCTTTTTGTTCAATGGCGTTTTCTACAAACAAGTCTTTGGAACAGCAATGGGTTCTCCAATTTCTCCAGTTATTGCCAATTTAGTAATGGAAAGGTTAGAGGAAGTCTCCCTCTCGAAGGTACCATTTCAGCCTATTTTTTATAAAAGATATGTAGACGACATTATTACCTGTATCAATTTAGAAAATTTACAAACATTGCTTGACACATTCAATAGTTTTCATAACAGATTACAATTTACATATGAGATCGAAGAAGATTCTTGTCTAAGTTTTCTTGACACTACTGTTATCAGGTCAAACAATAAATTGCTTACCAACTGGTACCACAAACCAAGTTGGTCCGGTAGATATATCAATTTCTTTTCGGCTCATCCTATACAACATAAAGTCGGTTTGATAAAAGGGTTAATAGATCGCGCCGTTTTGCTGGCTGACCCGGAATTTCGACCAGCTAATTTACTTCTTGTTAAAGACACTTTGAAACGCAACGGTTATCCTGAAGAGATGGTTTCGGCAATTATCAGGGAACGCATTTTTGAAATCTATCATCCGTTAGTAATTGAAAAGCGTAAAGAAGAAAAAGCTAAAAAAACTGGACCTATTAGTTGGAGAAATACAGTGGTCTTGTCTTTCATTAATAATATTTCTAATGATATCAAAAGAATTTTTAGAAAAGTAGGAATTCATACCATTTTTAAATTGCCTTTATATACTAAAAGTCTTTTTCCCCCAATCAAAGATAGAATATCACTACTTAAAAATTCAAACATAGTTTATTCAATCCCTTGCACAGGATGCAACCAAGTGTACATCGGGCAAACATCCAGACTCTTAGAGAAACGTGTTAACGAACATAAAAGGAATATTTTTTCATCTCCTCTCCAACACACTGCATTAACCAAACACTCAATAGAGTTTGACCATAGATTTGACTATGACAATATCAAAGTTATTGATAGGGAGACCAAATTAAATCAAAGAATTCTATTAGAAACATTGCATATGACTAAACAACCTAGCGTAAATCTTAGGTATGAAACACCTAAAACACAAGAATATTACGCTACCTTATTGAAAGAATAAGGTCGAATGAAGCAATTTTCTTTCTATTAGAGTTTTTCATTTCCCACAGTCTCTATGATTCGAACAATTATACATATATTTTTTCCGTTATGTAATTACCTTGAGTGATTTATTATTACATCAACAATTAAAAAAAAATTTTATTTTGGTTATACTAGCAGTTGAGTATTGAGTTTCATATTCCCCGCGTTTGTTTAGTTTTATAATACCAACGGTTTCAACCTCTATCGTTGCGATGGCTTCGCCCTCGAGTTGATCTTGCCTTTTGTACCTTGTTGTTCTCAGTCACCGTCTAACCGACTCGTGCGTCGTACGCTTCGTTTAAGCATGCCATATAAAAGCATAAACAGTACCTAGTTTCAAAATTTCCTTGATAAAGGTCTAAACATTGACCGAAACGTTGGAAGATGTTACTTCTTTAATTGCAAATCAGCTTTTATTCTTTTTAATTGACCGAAACTGTGCGCCGAAATCATATTTTAATATTTTAAAGAAATTTTGCGGTCGAAATTATAATTTTATTATTTGAAATATATGATACTTTATGACATTTTTGGGGTTTTTGATTCAGTTCATCCGATTTCCCGGTATCCGGCCCACCAGTTGGCCATCCGAAAAAAAGGACATTTTAAATGGAGACATTGCACGGCATACAAATGCTATTTTGTAAATATTATAAGCTTTTCTTATAGTTCATAATATAGTGAACTAAAACACAAAACCTTATATTAATCGATCGTTTACTTTTCTTATTATCGTTATCTAAAAGCGTCTGCTTTTTTGGCTCGTTACTGTGTCCTAACTCCTTAAAGCCATTTTTACTTTTTAGATACCATTATGATGAAAGTAATTATAAGAATCAAAAAGTAGACAGCGCAAACTTTAAAATGTTTTTTTTTTCATTCATTTTGGATGAATTTTGACGAAGTTATGGGAATTTAAAGATTGAGCAAATATGAAACTCGTCATGTCCGGCTTTTCGGTGCGAATACCCCACTCGTCGTCTGTCTCGTACCGTCCTTGCTCGCTTTCAGTGCCTCTCATTCGTTCTCGTTCCATCTCGCTCTCGCCTTCATCGGACAAGGGTGAACCAGAAGTGATGGGGATAGTGAAAAGTCCTCATCGTGTACGCCAAACCGAGCCCTGGAACATCTCAGAAACTAACAAATACCCGAAGCTAAAATTTTATAATAGAGGTCCTCTTCCCCTCCCACCTAACTCCTCAACATTTCAGTTCGTTATGATGGTTGGGTCATACCGTAGTATATCCAAAAATTTATAGAAATGAATAAATTCCGAGACTGCATGCAATAAAACTTTAGTGGACCCACTATGGCCCGATATTAACAAACTCGGATGTATGTACGTATTTATAAATGAGAAAAGAAAAATCACAACTTAGAATATAATAACAGGTTTTTGGATGTAGCAAAGTTTCTGACGTTTGTAAGACATTTAAATATTGACTTACTTTGGTTGGCCCAATGTTGTGTCATCGTTGTAACTTTTTTGTTAATTGACCAACCATAGTAATTGTACGCCCAACAATGAATATTCGTACTTAAACCGTCGCAACTTTTTTGTTAATTAACCAACCACAATAATGATAGGCCAAACATTGAATATTCATAGGCACATAGTCGCAACTTTTTTGCCGTAGGCCCTATTTGGGTATTGTTTGAGAGATTTCCACTTAAGTGAGAGGAGAGGAGACTAAATTAGGTTAGGTAGCACTGAACTTTGAATGCGGTGTAAAAATCCTTGTCAATTTATTGGCGTCACTATGCACAAGCACTTAATTAGAGTTTATACAATAAACTTTGGGATTCCCGAGAGGAGCAGAGCGTTGAAATTGAACCGCGTGGTTTGGCACGTGGCGCCTACGGATCATATTAATTCGCGCGGCGGTAATTAGATATTACAAAACGTTGTTTTCAATACACTAGAAGTGATGAGAAGAGGAGAGCAACTAGTAATTGAAAGGATCGTGAGAATTTCAAGAGGGGTACTGCGAATCGCGATGCGAGATGCAACAAACCGTTGACTTGAAAAGACACACAGAGAGTGAGGCAATGGCGGACGAACGCAACCGCGTCTTCTCCGTTCTTCTAGAACCCCGACGCGGCCCGCTGATTGGTTCATCGATCTCGGCGACGGTTGATCGATGGCCGCTGATTGGCTGCTAGCCCAGCGATCCGCGTTGCTGGATCGCTGTCCGTGAGGTGCTGCCATGAGAATGCGTGGCGGCGTGAGAAACTAATTCCATTCTCAAACATTTCTCCCGCCCTCAGCAACGCCGTTGCTGATGTTAATCTGAAACAAACAAAACTGCCAACTTTGCGATTGGCCTAGTTAAGGTGGTGGTCGCGGTCTTGACAGTCACGACCCGGGTGAGACCATCCTTTCCAGGATGCAGCGTGAGGACCCGTGCAAGTGGCCACTTGCTCGGAGGAAGCCTTTCGTCAGTGATGAGAACCAATGACCCGACCTTGATGTCATTGGATGGATGATGCCACTTGGAGATGGATTGCTGACGTTGTAGATAATGTGCTGACCATTGAGACCAGAATTGCTGCATCTTCTTCTGGATAAGTTGCCATCTTGCTGATGGTGAAAGAGAAGAGTGCTCCACCGACGGTTCAGGCAGCGTTGTTAACGGCTTACCGATGAGGAAATGTGCTGGAGTCAATGTAGCAAGGTCCTCAGGGTCATCACTGAGAGGCTCAAGAGGTCGTGAATTTAGCATAGCTTCAATCTGCGTGAGAAGAGTGCTGAATTCCTCGTATGTAAGCACAGTCTCGTGGACAGTCCGTCTAAGATGATGTTTGATGGACTTGACGACAGCTTCCCACTTTCCACCCATGTGAGGGGCGGCTGGTGGATTGAAGCACCATGTTGTGTTGTCGTTGAGAAACAGAGAAGCCAATTCTTGATGTTGCTCTGAGCCCTGGGTGAACATTCTCTTGAGAATTGCATCGGCGCCGATGAAGTTGGTTCCACAGTCCGAGTGAATCGTGTGTGGAATTCCTCGTCTCGCTGAGAAGCGTCGATACGTTGCGATGAACCCTTCTGATGAATAGTCTGTTACCAGCTCGAGATGAACAGCTGACGTCGTCATGCACACAAAAACACAGATCCAGCCCTTTTGTGTTTTTGCTCCTCGCCCCTTCCACGTTTTGAGAGTGATAGGACCAGCGTAGTCTATTCCAGTGTTGGTGAATGGCTGTGAGGGTGTGACTCTAGAAAGAGGTAGTTGGCCCATCAGTTGATGGGCACGGATCCCCCTTTGTCGAGCACACACCACACACCGCAGGATGTGAGACTTCACTGGAGCTCGGCCTCCGATGATCCAGTAGGTTTGTCTGATGTGGGCGAGAGTGAGCTGCGTGCCTCCATGAAGAGTTTGCTTGTGGGCGTGGTCTATAATCAGATCGGACAGACGTGAGCTGCGAGGCAGGATTGCCGGATGTTTACCTTCATAAGCTATATTAGCGTTGTGAAGTCTGCCTCCAACTCGTATGACTCCTTGTTCGTCGATGAATGCAGTCAGTCGACTGAAGGCATGGGATGAGGGAAGCGTTGATCCCGAGCTGATAACTTTGAATTCATGGTTGAAGTAGATTGCCTGGGTCATCTTTATCCAAAAGATACGAGCCGTTTCCAAATCTCTTGGGGTGTGTGAACTGATTGGCAGTGACACAGGCAGTTTCCTCAACCTTGAGATGAATCTGAAACAGGCTGAAGTAATGCGAATCAATTTGTTAAGAGAAGAGAATTTGTATATGAGGTCCCAGTGATATTTGATTTCTTGAATGTTGAGTAAGGTCGAGAATCCTGGACGAGCTTCTAGTGCACTCGAGTCGTCCTGATGCAATGGTTGTGATGGCCAAGAATCACTGGGTTGCAGAAGCCATGGTGGTCCCGTCCACCACAGCTGATGATGTTCAAGCTGGGATGTTGTGAGGCCTCGAGAGGCGCAATCAGCTGGATTCGAGGTGCCTGGAACGTGTCTCCACTGCGCCTGTGATGAAAGCTCTTGAATTTGAGAGACACGATTCCTGACGTACTCCTTCCAGCGGGAGGCGTGCGAGTTGATCCATGTAAGTGCCACTTGCGAATCCGTCCACAGATGAGTAGATGCAATGTTGAACTGAAGAGTCGCTTGAACGTACTTGGTAAGCTTTGCCAGCATCAATGCTGCTGTGAGTTCGAGTCTCGGGATTGTAAGTTTCTTGAGAGGTGCTACCTTCGTCTTGGAGCACACTAGTGTCGACACCTTGAGATTTGTGGACGGTGAAATCACGGTAATATACACTACCGCTGCCATGGCGAGTTGAGAGGCATCAGAGAATCCGTGGAGTTCCACAATTGAAGTTGAGTAGGTGTTGAACCACCTAGGAATGGAGAGCCTGGCCAGGCGTGTGAGGTCGTCTCTGATGGCATACCAATGAGAAGTGATTTGCTGTGGCAGTGGATCATCCCAACGAAGTTTGTGCAGCCATAATTCTTGGAGAAGCATCTTCGCTCGAATTATAACAGGTGCAAGGAAGCCAAGTGGGTCGAATACCTGCGAGACTTCTGAGAGGATGCTGCGCTTCGTTGGACTTGAGGTTGAATTTGGCTTGGATGAAAAGGTAAAGTTGTCTTGGAAACTGTTCCATTGCAACCCTAGAATTTTAGTTTGGCAGTCGTCGAGTGAGATGATGGAGCTTGAAGCTCTTGCTGTGGAGGATATTTCTTCAAGTAATGCAGGATACGTTGAATGCCATTTGGCTAGTGGAAAACCTCCCGCGTGACACAGGTCGATGAGATGATGTGCAATATTGATGAGTTGCTCACCTGTGTCAGCGCCGCCAAAGATGTCATCGACATATCGTGCGTGAGTTATGGAGGGTACAGCCAATGGAAAGCGGTGCCCTTCGTCCTCCGCCAGTTGTAGCAATGCTCGGACAGCCAAAAACGGTGCAGCCTTGGTTCCGTAAGTGACAGTCGTAAGCCTGAATGCTATTTCCTTCCCTTCCTCGTCCACCCACAGTATGCGTTGGAGATCTTGATCGTCTTCATGAACTCGAACTTGTCGGTACATTTTGGTGATGTCTGTGGCAAAGATGAACTTGTGTTGCCTGATCCAGAGCAGCACGTCTGAAATGTTGAGCAGAAGGTTACGCCCTGTGTGCATGAGGTCGTTGAGAGAGTACCCAGATGATGTTGCACACGAGCCATTGAAGACAACCCTCAACTTGGTGGTTTTGCTGTCGGGCTTGAGAACTCCATGATGAGGAAGGTAAAAGATTGAATCGTTGTGAACTGAATTTGTTGGTGCTCTTACCATATGATTGAGGTGTTCGTATTCTGACATGAATTCTTGATAAAGTTTGCGATACTCATCGTTCTTGTTGAGCTTGAAGAGAGTGCGCTTCAAGCAGGCATGAGCTGCCTGATATGAATTGCCCAATGCACTAGGTGACGATTTGAAGGGGATGCGTACGATGTATCTTCCAGAGGCATCTCTTGTGTGAGTTTCTTGAAAATGGGCTTCGCACTCTTGTTCTTCAGAGTTGAGTTGAGATGAATTGTCCATCGGGAGCTCCTCTTGGATCCAGAACCTCTCCAATAAATCACGTACGGACGGCTCGCCCTCTTGCACAAGTGAAGTATGACACGATGACTGGTTGAGAGTGTTAACGGAGGCAACTGGTCCAAGTATCAGCCATCCAAAGATTGAAAGCTGAGCGATCGGCATGGATGGCGCGCCTCTGATTATGTTGGGCCTTATGATTTGTCCATATGTATCAGCTCCGATGATAATGTCGACAGGTCGTGGTTTTAAAAAATCAGGATCTGCCAATGCGAGCCCAGTAAGATGTGGCCAGTCTTGGTTGGGCACCTCGGCTGAGGGCACTCTTGAAGACACTGATCTGAGAACATGGGCTTGAAGGGAAATTAACAATGGACGGTGGATTGATCGCAGCGTTAGTGAAGCGACTCCTCTTGTCTGCGTGGACTTCTTCCCTCCAATGCCAATGATTGATATGGAAGACTGGGATCGCTTGATGTTAAGTTCGGTGAGGAGATCCTCCTTAACGAAGGTAAGCTCTGACCCAGAATCAATAAGTATACGAACCAGTTGAGTTGACATCGGTGAGCTGAGATGAGCCTGGGCAGTTGCCAGGAGTGTAGGGTGGCTGCATGTATGATGTCCAAAGGATAACTGTTGCTGAGAAGAGAGTGCCAGGGTGAGTTGAGATGATGCTTCGACGACTGCGTTGGGACTTCATCGTTGTTGGGATGTAGACGGCGTTGCCTCAGTTTGGTGCTGTGGTGGAGCTGGCTTCACGGTTGGAATGTGGAGCATGGTGTGGTGCTGAATGCCACACTCCTTGCACTTGTGCGGTGATTTGCACTGTGCCGATGAGTGCCTGCCGCAGCAGTTGTAACACAACATGTTGTTGGCTACAACCTTCCTCCGCTCCTGCACTGTCATGCCCCTAAATTGGGGGCACATCACTATGAAGTGCTCCCCTTTGCACAGGTCACATGGGAAGGTCCTTATTCTTGAAGGTCCTTGAGAGGTGGTATAGGACGATGACTGCCTAGCCGCTGGCTTGTTGGACGAGGCCCTTGCTGTTGAGCTGGCAGATGAAGTGGTGGGGCCCTGAGAAGATGGAGTTTCCGCCTGCAGCAATGCCCGCACTCGGTTGTTGACGAATTCCTTCATCCGCTTAAAGGAGGGATACTCAGTTTGGGTGCTCACTGAGGTTTCCCATGCCTCCCTTGACGCCTTATCCATTTGGCGCGCCACTAGATGGGTGAGAATGTGGTCCCCCAGGTTTTCCGTCACTCCAAGTGAGCTGAGAGAAGTCTCAGCTCCATCGATGGTGGAGATGAGCGATTTCAGAGCAGCTATGCCCTTGAGGTTAGCGGGCTTTGGCTCGAAGAGCTTCTCCAGTTGAGCCTGGATGAGAAGCCGCTTGTTAGCGTATATCGCCTTCAATTTCTCCCACGCAGGTGTAAAGGAGGCCCCTTTCAACGGCAGTGCTTCCACCTTTTGAGCTGGTTCACCTTCCAAGCTCGATAGAAGGTACTGAAGCCGCTCAATGTCGGTGAGCTCTTTGCGGGAGATTATTAGAGCTGAAAACATTTCACAGTATGCCGGCCACTTCGCGTAATCCCCAGCAAAGGTGGGCAATGCCAGCTCAGGGAGCTTCCCTAGGGCTGACGTTGTGCTCGCTGAGCTGGAGGTACCTGGGGGTTGGAAGGGTGTCAGTTCTTCCTTAAGTTTGCCCAACAACAACCTTATGTCGAAGCACAGCTCGGTTTCCTCGAACATCATCTTGTTGTTATAGTAAGGATGATCGCGATGCGCCCTGGGCCAGGCTGCCTCAAAGTACGAATGTTCCTTCTGGAACGCCTTGTGGAGATCATCCAGGTGAGCAGAGAAGATCTTAATCTCTGCTAGAGAGATGTTCGGCGCACAGTCTGGAATTCGCCTTTTCAATGCCTTGATTGAATCGAGGCGTGAGAGCTGAGTCTCAGCTCTGGACAACACCTCGGATGGAATTCCTGAGGGAGACGAGGCTCTCGTCTCCCTCCTTTCTTCAGTTGCACTGCTCCGCGAAGGTTCTAGAGGGATGGCCAGTGATACCAGCGGTGATGTGGGCCTCGACGCTGTCTGGGACCGAGTCGTTGACTTTGCCTGCTCATCCCCTGGCATCTTGAGCACCACACTCCACAGAGACACTGCACTGATCACCAACCTTAATTTAGCTCCGGCTCGAAGGACCAAAAATGTTTGAGAGATTTCCACTTAAGTGAGAGGAGAGGAGACTAAATTAGGTTAGGTAGCACTGAACTTTGAATGCGGTGTAAAAATCCTTGTCAATTTATTGGCGTCACTATGCACAAGCACTTAATTAGAGTTTATACAATAAACTTTGGGATTCCCGAGAGGAGCAGAGCGTTGAAATTGAACCGCGTGGTTTGGCACGTGGCGCCTACGGATTATATTAATTCGCGCGGCGGTAATTAGATATTACAAAACGTTGTTTTCAATACACTAGAAGTGATGAGAAGAGGAGAGCAACTAGTAATTGAAAGGATCGTGAGAATTTCAAGAGGGGTACTGCGAATCGCGATGCGAGATGCAACAAACCGTTGACTTGAAAAGACACACAGAGAGTGAGGCAATGGCGGACGAACGCAACCGCGTCTTCTCCGTTCTTCTAGAACCCCGACGCGGCCCGCTGATTGGTTCATCGATCTCGGCGACGGTTGATCGATGGCCGCTGATTGGCTGCTAGCCCAGCGATCCGCGTTGCTGGATCGCTGTCCGTGAGGTGCTGCCATGAGAATGCGTGGCGGCGTGAGAAACTAATTCCATTCTCAAACAGGTATTTTGTAGGCAAAAACACTAACTATATCCCTACTAATTCCCATCTTTTGGCTACTGTTGGCCAACCAAAAATGTTACTAGTGTAAGCTTCTTTCGTGAAGGTAAAACAAGGAATTATGTTCAAGAAAAGGAGCATCCGCGCGCCATCTTACAGAGCCGTCAATAATTAGGCAATTAGTAGCTCAGCCCGCTGACTCATGTGGAGCAGCGATCAACATCCCTTCCCTCGATTCGCGATCGATGGAAGGGGAAGGCTCTTCCTTCCAGGAAATCGACCACGATTCCCTGGATCGAACACTCTCTGTTCGCGACTTCGCTAAAGTATACTCGCTGTCTCACACTACGCTCTGGTTTACTTGCACTTATCGCTACGCTACGTTATTACCTGCTTGTAACGGGCATCACTGCTTACGTGCTTAACGTGTTCGCTGGCATTAAAACACTTCATTTAAATAATTGTGATCGTGATTGTAAATAGAGTATCGTTTATTTGACATTGTACATAACTAAATATAAGAGTAATCGTGAACGTTTCTATAAAATTCTCGTCCTAACAGATAAAGATTCCTCGTCGTGCTTTAATAATTCTCTTGCGATCCTTTACGCCGATCTTCTAGCAAGCTTCATAACAAATTATGATAAGGGAATACCCATTCCGCATCCAGCAAGTGAAGGATATGCGAATATTATCTGATATTTTTTATCAAACAATCTACATAGTATAACGGCTGTTGGTTGAGTAACTTATCACTATTAAAAAGAAAAGACGAGACAGTAATAAGAAAAAAGGGGAGTCTGCTCTTCCCAATAGAGCATACACAGAACTCCTGCCTAATGCCTATTTCAAAAGCAAAATACGAAGCCTTCATGGTTTTAAAAAAATTGCGCGATTCTAGAGGTCAGCTATTTCATGAGCCGCCGTCCCATGCATAACAAATAAGTTAGAAATAAAATATCTGATAATTCACCAAATGAATGGCCTTCCTTGTTTTGATAATAATAGAAGTGGACATTTCTTATTTTGTTCCAGTATGCTCCTCTATTGAACCTTGAAAAAATATTAAAATAATGTAAAACAATTATTATTTTAGTACTTACTTTTTTCTGATGCCTAATTGGTGTATAAGCTTCATGTTATGAAGAATTGAAAATGCAGATAAATTCATCGAACCTTGTTTCTTTACTGGTGGACTAAAGTATTAAAACTTCATTTTCTCGATAAAGCTGTTTTGTGACATTTAGGGTTTGTCGGTTTTTAAAAACCGGTTTTTATATATAAATTTGTAAAATTCGAAAACCGGGGTTTAAATTTAAAACCCCAGTTTTATATACTAGAATTAATATTGTTACGTTTTGGGTAAGGCATATCGCGTATTTACTGAACAACAACGACAACAGAACATAAACAAGGGTAACACAAGAACGGGTAACGAATACAATCAGTTAGCGCAAAGAGATATCGTGACGTCTGCAAGCAATGGCGGCTGACTCTCGAATGACAGCTTGACAGGCGATCGATCCGATCGCCTTCTTCCCGCTGTCTCTTGTCCCGCTCGCGAGCTCCAGTGGGCCTCGGATTCCCATCCAAGGGGTGTTCGCAACACTGCTCCCCCCTCCGAGAAAGCGGTCGTCCCGGCCGCTGCAGTCTCTGCGACTCCTGCAGCCGTACCCTGGTCCGGAAGGGTGGAAAAGACGCCGTGTGGCCCCTTCCGTCCGCTACCTCGGCATTCGCCTTCCCGCCCAGGGGAAAACCACTCCAAAAACCCTGGGCAAGGCGTGGGTACGTAGGCCTTCGCGCCTCTGCCCTCCACTTGCGTCTTCAAACTTGCGGGCTTCTTTCTTGCGCGGCCTTCCTCTTCTCCGACGGCGCATCCTCTTCTTGGGCAGAGACAGGTGGGGCTTCCTGTTCTTCCGAAGGCCGGGACTCCTCGTTCCTTCAGCCGCCGGGAGACACGGCGTATCCCATGCGACGGCTCGACAGTCCAAGTTTCCCAGGTTTCCCTCGGCGGCAGCTCCTCCGGGGCTCCAACGACGAAATCCCGCGACGCTCCGGATCATCCCTGGGCGGCTCCGCTCCGTCCGTCGCCCCTCAGCGATCCGGCCGCTCCTGCGCCGCAACCTGGCTCGACCTCGACTGCATCCTGGTCCGTCCTCGACATACTTCCAACAGTCCTGCGCGACCCCTTGTTCTTCAAAGTTCCCTTGCAAAGAAAACATTTCTCTCATTAGCCCGAGACCGAAGACAACCCGTTGGGGCTGCACGAGCCGGAAAACCAGAAAGGAGGACCGAGCGCGCAAGCAGAGGGTCGCAGCTAGTCGCAAGCATGCAAGCGGCCCAGCCCCCAGTCCGGTCACCCATCTCGTCAACCCTGGCTGTCTTCTCTCTTCCTTCCTGCTCGACGGCCCCATTCCTCTTCTTGGCCTCAGGTGCTGAACCAGGGGACCGTCCTGTGCGTCCTGCCAGCGCTCCCGTCTTCGCGACACCCCCTCCAGCCGATCCAAGCAACGCTTGTCCGCCTGGTGGTTGGGGATGCCATTTCCCTCCTGCTGTCCACCCTCCTCTCCTACTTTATCCTGGGTACCCCGCGAGAACCACCATCCCGGCCGCGCCGGGGGCTCGTAGGGTCTCCTCCAGGGGGCTAGCGGGGCGCTTTCACGTATGTCCGCACCCCGCTGCGGACTGCCACGCTATTGTGGCACATTCGGGGAATTCGAGAGCGCGTGGCCAGGCTGCGGCGGCAGTCCCCCGACACCTTGTCCCTCGTCGTGGGGTCTCGTGAACCTGAAACAGAACCAAAGGAAAAGGGGGCCGAGCCACGGAGGCAGCCTCCGCAACCCGGTCCACCGGATTAGCTTAATCTAATCTTCTTCCTCGGGTCCGATCCTGCGTCGTCTTCACTCTTCCTGCAGTGGTCCCTCGTACTTCGCAAGGCGGCGCACGTGGACCACCTTGCACTTCTTCCTGCGTGACCGTTGGATCCTGTAGACGACGTCGTTGATCCTGTCCACCACTGTGTAAGGGCCTTCCCAATCCGCTTGCAGTTTCGGGCACTTCCCCTTCACTCTTCGTGGTTGGAACAACCACACTCGTTCTCCTGGCTGGAACTCCACCGCGTGAACCCGGTTGTCGTACCACGACTTCATCTTTGAACTGTAGACGTCCAGACGGCGTCGAACGAACTCGTGGATCTTCGTCATCTTCCCTCGAATCCATTCGGAGTATCCCTGCTCGACGTCCTCTTCCTGTTCAACTTCCGGGGGCAGTCCTCTCCATAACTGCAGGGGTAGACGTAGTTCCTGGCCGTACAGGATCATCGCTGGGGTCAGTTGTGTAGCCTCATGCCGTGCTGACCGGTAGGCGAGGAGGAACATGGGGATCCATTCGTCCCAGTCCCGCTGGTGCTCCGAAACGAACATCGCAAGATATTGGAGCAATGTCCTGTTCAGGCGTTCTACCAGCCCGTCGGATTGAGGGTGCAGGGGAGTTGTACGCGTCTTCCTGACTCCAAGCAGCCTCAGCAGTTCCTTGAAAACGGAGGACTCAAAGTTCCTTCCTTGATCGGTGTGTATCTCCAAAGGTACACCATGACGACACACCACGTTGTGCAGAAGAGCTCTTGCCACTGTGACAGCTCGCTGGTCTGGCATCGCGATTACTTCCGGCCACCGGGTAAAGTAGTCCGCCACGACCAACATGTACCTGTTCCCGGCCTGGGACCTCGGGAGCGGACCGACAACGTCCAGGGCAAGCCTCTCAAACGGAGCTCCCACGTTGTACACTCTCAGGTTCCCTGCTCCCCGTTGACGTGGTCCCTTCTTCGCCGCACAGGTGTCACACCGCGGGCACCACTCTTGAACGTCTTGTCGACACGTCGACCAGAAGAACTGTTGGCGGATCTTCGCCAAGGTCTTGTTCACTCCGAAATGTCCAGCTGCTGGCGCATCATGAAACTCCTTCAGAACCTCTGCAACCCTCTCGCGCGGCACCACCAAAAGCCACTGGGCCGTTGTGCCGTTGTGGGACTCCCATTTCCTAAAAAGCAAACCTTCGTGAACCTCCAGCGAATCCCAAATTGTCCAGTAATATTTCAACTGCGGGGAAAAACGAGCAATGTCCTCCCAGCCCGGCTTCTCCCCTTCCCCCTTCTTTTTAAGGATGAAACCAATCGCTTCATCCTTTTCCTGGCTTCGTTTCCACTCGTTCCGGTTGTCCTCGCAGAAGATCCTGTGAACTTTCTTCGTGGAAACTTCCACTCCAGCTTCTTTCTTCTCCAGTCGTTCGCAGTTCCTGCAGTCTTCCTCGATGCACGGTTTTCGCGACAGTCCGTCGGCATTCCCGTGAGCTCTTCCTGCGCGGTGACGAATCTCGAAGTCGTACTCCTGGAGTCGCTCGATCCAGCGGGCGACCTGTCCTTCGGGGCACTTGAAGGTCAGCAGCCAGCGGAGAGCTGCGTGATCCGTCCTTATCAGGAACCTTCGACCATAGAGGTAGTGGTGGAAATGCTCTACAGATTTCACCACCGCCAACAGCTCTCTCCGAGTGACACAGTAGTTCCTCTCCGCCTTTCCCAAGGTTTTGGAAAAATAGGCTACGACCTTTTCCTGTCCTTCGTGCTCCTGTGAAAGGACGCCGCCTATAGCGAAGTTAGAGGCGTCCGTATCCAGAATGAAGTCCTTGTCCGTCTCCGGGTAGGCAAGTATCGGTGCTCCGGTGAGTTTCTCCTTCAATTCCTGGAAAACTCCTTGGCATTCCTCGGTCCATACGTAGTTTTGTTTGATCTCGGTGAGGCGATGCAGGGGCTTGGCGATTCTGGAGAAATCCTTTACAACTTTCCGGTAATATGTGCATAATCCTAGGAAGCTCCTCAATTCCGTGACGTTCTTCGGCTGCGGCCATTCCGAGATGGCTTTAATCTTCTCCGGGTCTGTCCTAACTCCGCTCTCCGTGACGATGTGGCCCAGATACTTTACTTCTCGGCAGAAGAAAGAACACTTCTTGGGGCTCATCAGCAGTCCAGCTTGACGTAAGCGCGAAAACACCGTCCGTAAGCGCTCGAGCTCCTGCCCGAAATCCTTCCCGTAGATAATGATGTCGTCCAGGTACACCAAGCAGATCTTCCACGTCAGGTCTTGAAGCACGTCCTCCATCAGTCGCTCGAAAGTCGCAGGGGCGTTGCAGAGTCCAAAGGGCATAACCTTGAACTGCCACAGTCCCGTCCCCACGGAAAACGCGGTCTTCTCTCGGTCCTTCTCGTCCATGGAAAGCTGCCAGTAACCGCTCTTCAGGTCCACGGTAGAAAACCAGGCAGATCCAGAGAGGGCGTCCAGTGTGTCCTCTATACGGGGCAGAGGATACGAGTCCTTCTTCGTAACTTCGTTCAGGCGACGGAAATCCACGCAGAAGCGAATGGTCCCGTCCTTCTTCTTCACGAGGACAATCGGGGAGGACCACGGGCTCCGCGATTCCTCAATCACGCCCTGAGCCAACATCTTCCTGAGTAGCTCTTCCACCTCCGCTCGTCGGTGCAGCGGCAGCCTCCTTGGTGCCTGTTTAATGGGCTCGCAATCTCCGGTGTCAATAGTGTGCTTGACCCGGTCGCAATTCCCAATCTGAGTCGCGTCCTTGGCGAAAACGTCCTGAAATTCACGAAGTAACCCAGCAAAAAGTTCCTTTTCCGTTTCCGTCAAACCTGATGAACAGCGTGTGAACAGCTCTTCCAAATGCTGTGGGACGCCCGTTCCCCCTTCTTCTGCTGGTTCCTTCTCCTCGGGGGTCGGCTCCCCGAAGCGAATGTCCGATTTGCCGGGAAGGCTCAGCACCCCCCGAGCCAGATCCAAGCTACAGCGGTGCTTCTTCAAGAACGCCGCTCCTAGGATACACTTCTCCACCATCTCAACGACGTAGAAATCTTCTACGCTCGAGAGTCCTCCGACGCTGACCTCCAGGCTCTTCTTGCCGAACACCTTCATTTTCTCCCCCGTCGTGGAGCGGATATCGAGCCTCGCTCGAGCGATGCCCTTCGTCGCACACAGCTCCTTGTCCAGCAAGTTGATAGGCGAACCTGTATCGAGGATAATTTTACAAGGCTTTCCGCCGATTTTCCCACATACGTATATCTCGTCGGTAGGATTCCATTGCCGCCCAGTCGCCTCCCGCATCGCCACACTCTTGACGACCGGGGGACTGTTCTTCTCGGTCCGGCGTCTCCCCCTTACGCCGTCCTCTTCGAGTTTCCCTGGGGGGGTCTCTTCGGTGGAGCAGCTCCTGTCTGACCGTTCTTAGCCTGGAAGCAATCCTTCTGCAGGTGTCCAGTCTTGCCGCAAAGCCAGCAAGTCCTCGTCGGACCCGTTCGCTCCTCCGGTTTGGCGGGCCTCCTCCTCTTCTCGGGACACCTCGAATTTTCCGTGTGCTTAGCTTTCCGCTTTTCTACGTCCCTACTTCGCGATTCGGGCGCGGAGCCGCGAGACATCGCCTCCACGGCCTCAATTTCCAGCGCCCTGGTCACTGCGGCTCTTAGGGTTGTGAACCCGCCGAGACGCAGTTCCCGTTGCATAACAGAGCTCGACAACGCTGTTACGAACTGGGACGCGGCGAGTTTGTCGCGGATCTCTACCGGACAATCGGCAAACGCGGACTGCGCTAAGCGCTCAATTTTGGTGGCGAGCGAAGAGATGCTTTCATCCCTTCGCTGCCGATGGCTCTGAAAGAGTACGTAGTTCAGATTCGAAAGATTCTTCGCCCCGTAGCGGAATTCGAGCGCGGAAACCAACTCCGAAAAACTCTCACATTGTGCGGCGGTGAGCGTCGTCAGGATGCCGTCCCCAAGGGAAGCGACCAGGGCCGTGGCCTTCTTCTGGTCGTTCCAACCATTCGCACGCGCGATCGTTTCGAACTGCACCTTGTACTCCTCCCACGAATTTTTCCCGTCGAATATCGTCGGCTTCACGGCGTACAGTAAGCTAAGGACGCTCAAACCCGATGAAGGGGCAGCGGCGGGCGCACTAGCGGGCGTGGGGACATGCGCTGGGGGTACACTATTGGCAACACTATTCTCACTGATTTCACTTGACACAACCTCCCCACCCCGAGGGCCCGCGCCGCTACCACCTGAGCCCTGGCTATTCTGTAATGAAGCGGTTACGACCTGAACCCGCTCCTCCAACTCCGCCATCCGCGCCTCAAAAGCCGCCTGCGCCTGTCGATCGGCAGCCTCCCTGCGTTGATCTTCCCTCAGCCGGCGGGCTGCATCGTCCCTCCGCTGTTCCTGCATCTGCTCGACGATGCTGAGCTGGAGGGTGGTGAAAAGCTCCCGCAGGGACGGATCGCCCGATGCTCCGGAAGAAGGGACCGCAGGAGCCGCGGAAGCGCGAGTGGGCATGCCGCTCCGGGCGGGCATCCCACTTCTGACACCAATGTTACGTTTTGGGTAAGGCATATCGCGTATTTACTGAACAACAACGACAACAGAACATAAACAAGGGTAACACAAGAACGGGTAACGAATACAATCAGTTAGCGCAAAGAGATATCGTGACGTCTGCAAGCAATGGCGGCTGACTCTCGAATGACAGCTTGACAGGCGATCGATCCGATCGCCTTCTTCCCGCTGTCTCTTGTCCCGCTCGCGAGCTCCAGTGGGCCTCGGATTCCCATCCAAGGGGTGTTCGCAACAATATGAAGAAATCATTTAATTATTTAATTAAAAACGTTAACATTTTTACTTGAAATCGCCTCGGACACTAGCAAATTGTAGTAGGTAACTGTTTATTGTAGGTACTAATCATCATGAGTTCATATTTTCAGAAAAAAATACGAAATGGAATAAAGATTTGGTACCACATTTTAAAAGATTTATATTTTGTACGGATTTTAGTTATTTTAGCTTTTTTCATTTGGTTTTGTATGCAGTCTGTTTTATTGTGTTATAGTTTTGTAGATCAATAAATATTAGATGAACTCAAAAATTGTACGGATTCGTACGAATTTTAGTTATTTTAATTTTATTTTTATTTGGTTTTGTATAGAGTATATTTTAGTTGGATATATTTTTATAATTCAATAATATTAAGAAAACTGAAAATGTTTCAAATAAGTGAAGTTACTATTTGAATGACATTTTTTGTTGTGAGAATTCGAAAACCGGTCTAACCGGTTTTTTGGGAATAGTGGAATTCGAAAACCGGTTTTTGTATAAACGCTAGTGACAATCCCTGTTTTCCCCTTACCCTTCATACGACTACAAATCTAGTTATTTGAAAACACATTATTTCAAACAATAGCAAGATAGTCTCGGTATAATCTACCAGTGAACAGTGCAATCTACACAATGAATTCCATGATATAATAGGTACCATTCTCAAGACGCAATAATAATATACTTAAAGAGTTTATATTATTCTTAATTCTAGAGTTGTTATCCTGCAACAGTACTAATTTCGCACCCGGTATATGACGTTTGATGGAACCTGTTCATATATACAAGGTCGCTGTTCAATTACATACCAGCCTTTAAGAATAACGCGTTCTCAATGTTATAGGCAATGATTCAATTTCGTGTAATTATTTATATTAAAATATGTGATTTTAATACCTATAACAATATAATTAGATAAATTACCACCATGTTTATTGTACGTAATTGTGTAGAGTTTAATTGCTTTTAAGAAAGAATAGGAGTTTTATTAGGTTTGCAATGCGTTGTAAATACAAACCATGGTGTTATATAAATCTTGCATCAGATTGCTGATGTATCTACATGTACTTACCTGTGTGGTTTCGTAAGTAAAGAACACGTGTGCGAACGTAATGCCAGTTATGATTTGAATATCTATTACTAACTTTACTACTCAGCTTCGCCCGAAATATAGATTCTGATTTTATAAAAAAAAAATTATTTATTTTTTGTGAAAATAGACACATTCATCTGGATTTGCTAGGCATAATGAGCTGGGACATATTTCGAGACCCCAGAGTTTACCGTTCGAAAGTTTTTAAATGACAGACAAACACACAAACACTTTCTGCTTTATATGTGTATTAAGATACAGTGATGGTCAAAGGAATGTTTAAAACTCATATTTTTACATGACTGTGTAATAATAAACTCAATACTAAGTTTTGCGTAGTATGCTACTAGGTATCACTGGGCCACTCTCGGCAACCCTCCAATCTATCAGATACAAATTTCGAAATGTAATTATTTCTAACGGAATTATCTATGTCAGGTTTGGGAATTAAGTGAACGCAGCGGCCGATTTTCAGAGGAAACGTCTCCTTTCTCCCGCCGCGCGTCTTGGCCCCCGCGGCGACCAAACAGCTTGGAGCGCTTCAGGCCCGTACCATATGAACCACGGGTGGTGCGTTGCCAAAACAAAACCGCATCGACAATCATGCTCTCTGGGGCGATGTGGAAATGTCATTGAGCTATAAGAATACCTGGAGAGGGAACAGAGCAATGGCGGCCGGTCCGAGAAAGAGGGAAGATGACGGGTGAACCTATCTCTGTCTTACAACAGGCTATGGATATATAGCGCATGTGAGTGAAGTTATCTGTACAGAGTGAGAGGTATAATAGGAAGAAGGATAGGTTCACCCGTTCTTTTATTTCCCTCAGACCGCTGTCGCCTCTACTTCTTCCCATTGCTGTTCCCTCTCCAGGTATACTTATAGCTCAATGGGAAATCTATTGATACAATGTCGCCCTAATACGTCACGCGCGGTTCACGTGGTACATACCTGAGACGCTCCTAGTTGCGAGGCCCCCGCGGGGGCCAAGACCGCGGCGGCAGAAGGAAGGCATTGCCTCTGAAAATCGGCCGCTGCATTCAATTAACCTTGAGAGGGCCGGGCTGGCCACTGTAGTGACCACCTAAGAATTTGGATACTTTGCCGGCCATTTTGATGATATACATGCATAAATTTTAAGTAAATAAAATTGACAATTTCAATTAAAAAATCCTGGCCCTCTAAAGGTTAATTCCCAAACCTGATCTATGTTACCGTTCACAATTTAAGCTTTCTTTTAACTACTACAGGTTAAATTAAATTCGAGAAGTGTACTATAGTCAGCAGCAAATTAATCATATTTACAGGATTTGTAAACACCATTTTGTGAAAACTGGTACACTGATCGAAGGGGAGTTGTTTCTTCGAAACTAGTTGTCTGCCTATGCGATAGATGTAAGTATAGTATCCCAACAAAATTACCTTTTTTTAAAAACAGGTACAAAAAAGTGCGCCAAGTATATAATCCCATCAAAAAGAATCCCATTTAAAAACATTGTCGTAAATTAATAGCTTTACAAAACTAATGATATACACTAATTGCGCCAATTATCACAATGGTTATTTATACAAAGAAAAAAATGTATTAAATAATATTAACCTGATATATTTTTGTACAAATAAATATTTTAATACGAATAAATATTTTATTCAAATTACTTGGCGCTGCTCTCCGAATTGGTATTGCTAAACTAAATAAATATGTAAAGATTTCACTAAAATCTTTTTCGTTCTTTCTTGTCTCAGTGGTGTCTTGTATTATTTTATTTATTAACCAAGACAATTAACACTTTTTTGGTGTCGCAGCGCCAATTCGTATTAAAATATTTATTTGTATTAAAATATATCATTTTTTCTTTGTATAAATATAGCCATTGTGATAATTGGCGCAATTAGTGTATATCATTAGTTTTGTAAAGCTATTAATTTACGACAATGTTTTTAAATGGGATCATTTTTTATGGGATTATATACTTGGCGCACTTTTTGTACCTTTTTTTAAAAAAAGGTAATTTTGTTGGGATTTCACACATTTTGTAGTGCTTATTGATGACTGGATAATTTTATCACCCCCTCGGGGTTATTATTTTTTTTAAATATATTGTATTGTCATCCAAACTACTCATGCCTGCAAAGCTTCAAGACAATCGGATTGGAGGAATTGGTTTAAATTTGAGGTTTCAGATATGAACCAAATATACAAGAAGCAAACAGAGGATCGAAGCTGAATAAAATCGTTTAATTAATATAATACTATGTCACAACAATAAATTTTTTTCTCAGACGTAGACCACACTGCATCGTCTTCTGCTTCGATTATCTGTAAATATATATAATCCACATTTTAGTTACAACTTAACGTAGAAATTATATAGAAATACAGTGGCCCTTTGCTATAGTAAGCGTAGAGACTACAAAATGTGTCCGAAGGAGGTGAGAGCGTATGGCAAAAAGTCATGGTGCAGGAAATTTAAATGCTAATGGTAATTCAACGAAAATGAAAGAAGAGATTCAATATTTTTAACGCACAATTTATTGGTGTTAGAATAAAACTAATTTAGTATGTTCATTGCTGAATTGAAATATTCTTAATGAGAAACTAATAAAATTAATGAATAGCATGAGAACTACTGTGGATTTTAATAAAGTATTTGTTGTTTGCCTCGTGGTTTTTGAATCAAATAAAAGAATTCTCTAGTCTCTTTCTTAGTGCAGTGCAGAGGGTATTTAGAATATGATCGTACAGAACAAAATAAACATATATAAATCACGTGGAATATAGTATGTATGTATATGTTTATTGTATCCCCTAAGGGTTTACAATCTCCTTTCACGCTCCCTTCTCCTTCCTTCTCTTCTCTTTACATTTTCTTGCAATATCCTTAATTTCTATCCTTACTTTAATTCTTAACCTATTTTATTCTATTTTCCGCTGTCTCCGTTCTCGCCCCCTTGCTCTTTCGCCGCTCACGCTCTTTCGCCGCACCCGCTCTCTCGCCGCTCTCTCTCCTCCGCCGCTCTCTCTCCTCCGCCGCTCTCTCTCCTCCGCCGCTGTCTCTCTTTCGCCGCAGACAGAGGTCTCACCTCTCTCGCTCTCGCCGCTCGCCGCCCCCGCCACCCTCTCGCTCTCCTACTCTACTCTTATTTTATTTCTTTTTCCGCCAGTCATTCTCTCTCTCCTCTTACATTCCTTTCTCTTACTTCCTATCGCTCATTCCCGCCTCTTTTGACTTTCATTTCCTTCCTTTCATTCCATTCCTTCTTTCATTCCTTCCTCCTCCCCTTTTTCCCTCCCTTCCACCCTCTCCCTCATCCCCTTTCTGCTCCCTCCCTCCCCTTTCTCTCCATCTTCTTCATCCATTCCTGTCCTTTCCCTCCCTCATCCAATATTTCTCTTATCCTTTCCCCTATTCCCCTCTCATTTTCCTCTTCCCTTGTGCACCTATCCACCACGTGTTCCCATGTTTCTTCGTCTCCTACATAGCTTTTCCCAATACCACCCTCCCCTCATTTCGTTTCCCAATCTAAATCTCGCTATCCTTCCATATCTCTCCTCGCTCCATCCTGCTCCCAGATATTTCGGAATCTCCTCCGTTCTTACTTCCCTATACCACCTATTGTACCTCGACTCCCTTATTTTCTCTCTTCTCTCCTCTTCCTGTTTCCTATTCCATTCTTCCTTTTCCATTTCTTCACATCCCTCCCGTCTCCTCCCTCTGTCTCCCTCTTCCTCCTAGCTCTTTCACTCTCTCTATTCTCCCCTGTACTCCCATCGCCTCTAGTACTGCCTTTGCCCTTGCCATCTCCGTTCCCTCTCTGCCTATCCCTTTTATTATTATGTTTTTCCTTTTCTCTTCTCTCTCCTTCATTTCTAGTTTTCTTTCCATCTCCTTTACCCTTGATTCCCATTCCTCTCCTCCTGTCCTCTTATCCGTCTTGTCCCCTCCTCTTCCTTTTCCTCCATTTTCCTCATCCCTTTCCCTCCCCTGTTCCATGTTCCTTAACCTCTCCCCTATCTCCTTTATGTTTTCCTCCTCACTCCCCACTTCCTCTAGCCTTCATTCCATTCTCTTCAATCTGTTCCCCATTTCCTCTATTTCTCTTCTCCATTTTTCTTTCTACTCTTCCATCTTCCCTCTTAGCTTTACCATATCTTCCTTTACCTCCCTCCCTTGTTGTTTTACATCCTTCAAATCTCTCCTCACTTCGTCCCTCATTTCCCTTATCAATCTCTCCAATCCTCCACCTTCCCCTTCCCTTTTCTCCTCTGGTGACCTTTGCACCTTTCTACTTTTTAAAAACGCCTCCTCTCCCTCTCTCTCTTCCATTTCTTTTTCCTCATCTTTCTCCCTCTTTCTCTTCCACATCTCTCTAATTTCTATCACATTTCCTTCACTTGCTGTCCTTTCTCTTGTCAGTCTCTCCGCATTTGTTTTCCTACCCTTCCTTTTCCCCTCCTCTTCCTTTTCTTCCGCTATCCTTTCTGCCTCTACCTTTCCTTTCCCTGTTACCTCTCTCTTTTCACCCTCTTTCTCTTCCATTCTTTATTCCACTCTTCCACTCTCCCTTCTACCTCTTTTCTTGTCCTTTCCTCCCTACTTTATCTACCGTTATGCGATCTCCTCGCTACCTCTCTCTACCGCACGGTGTCTCCACTGTCCTCCTTCTCTGCTCTTCTGTCCTTCTCTCCTCTCCCTTCTTTCCCTCTCTCGCTCGCTCCTTTCCGGCCTTGCCCTAACCTCATTCTTCGTCTCTCCCACCTGTTTTCTCCTCAATCCTACCTCCTTTTTCCTCACCCTTTCTCTCCTTTCCCTTACGTCTCTCCCCTTATTCCCTTCTCCAATCCCTTTACTCCTCACTCCCCTTTTTCGACCTTTTATGCCCTTTCCTTTCACTCTGCACGCACTCACTTCTGCTCTCTGCCGTACCGGAAATGAAAGTCTAATAATTCTCACGTGGAATATAGTAATAAATTGAATATACTTTTTCTTATAATAACGCAGACTACTATTTCTTATTAATCACCGGTCGACTCTGCCGGATACGACCACAACCGCCCTCTCCTACTACTTCGGAAACACGCATGTTACCAACTTTAGCAGAGTTAGTCCAAAAACTCCCAACAGTATTACGAATATCTTTCACAAAAGATTGAAAAGTATCAAAGGAAATGCATTGTCAACGTACTTTCATCACTAATGCTAGAGCTGTTCGGGTACTCGACTAAAACAAGCCAAGCCTGGCTCGGCTCGACTGACCGGGCCGGGCCGGATACCCGTCAAAGTCGGGCGGTCCGAAAAATCCGGGTAGTCCGAATCGTTTCGGGCTGCCCGGAAGAATCGGATAGCCTGAATTGTTTCGGGCCGCTCAAAAGAAGAGGAAATCCGTACGCCTTGAATGTGGTTCAAACAGTACGACTGCGTTGCGTCCGAGTCACCCGAAACAATTTCAGCTATCCCCTTCTTTCGAACCGCCCGCAGCAATTCGGGCTATCCGATTCTTCCGGGCGGCCCGAAACGATTCGGACTACCCGGATTTTTCAAGCCGCCCGAAACAAATTCGAGCTACTCGGATTTTTCGGGACGCCCCAATTTGACGGGTATCCGGCTCGGCTCGAAAACCGAGTCCCGGCTCGGTCGGAACTTCAAGCCGCCCGAATATTCGAATACCCGAACAGCTCTAACTAATGCGACTTGCTCTACATTGCCAGCTGTACGCTTTAATTTTCCTAATTCTTAATGCTACGCTAATTTGACAAATTTTGTCGATTTACCTTATTTGACAAATTTCCAGAAACTTGCGTGAAACGACAAGCTTCTCTGTCTATCTAACCTTCTCTGGACAAGCTCCAAGCCTATGCATCCCCTTCATTTCTATCCAAGCCTGTGCGTCCCCTTCATTTCTATCCAAGGCCGTACGTCCCCATCATTTCTATCCAAGCCCATGTGTCCCCTTCATTCCTATAAGCTTTACATAAAAACTCTAATATAAAAATAGTGTGCTGGTATAAAAACAATATATTATTTTGTAGAAACTTGTGCGAAAGAAGCTGCTTCTCTGTCCAACCTTCTCTGGACAACTTCCAAGTCTGTGCGTCCCCTTCGCTTCTATAAGCTCTACATAAATAGCCTATTGAAAAATTTTGTGATTTACCTTGTTAATTGAGACAATAATTCAGTGTCCTTTATGGCGTAAAAACTCGTGTAATTTAAAAAATTTTAACTAGTTTCCTTATTTCACACTTGACAGGTTATAATTGTTTGACACTAGCTGGGTTACATTTACCTCGACAGTTCTACTTTCTGCTAGCTGTCACGTGACAACGATTCGTTACGCGATTGGCCGAAAGTGCTGAAACCTTCATCCAATCAACGACGTGGATATTGGAGACATTTCCTCTCCCTTTCATGTTCCCCTCTTGCCCACACTTGACGATGACGATTCTTAATTCGGACTTAAGGAGTAACTGATAAAATTTGCCTTTGTTTGTAGCGGTGAGTGAATTTTTTTCTACAATTTTTTAAATCATTTTAGGCAAATATAATGATAGGCTCATAAGATAAATCAAGTGGCGGAACATACGAAAATACACTTTTCGCACCGCTCCACAGTGGTTCCAAAGTGACTTTTTGCGGTCAAAATTCCGTATCTCCGTCAATTCTCAACCGATTTTTGATTTCTTTTGCTCATTTTGTAGGGGATTAAATTTGCCATAATATCAAATACCGGAATTGCAACCAAAACCGTTTTTTTCTATTCTTTTTTCTGACAAAGTTGGATGAAAACTATAGTAGAACAATCTTTGGGGCTAATTTGATAAGATATTGCTTATCTAAGTAGTTTTTTGTACGTAACATCTTCAATTGGCACTGGGCAATAGCGGAAATATAAAATAGGCGATCTGTTGACACGTCAGAATGTTTGAAATACAATTTTATAAGGGCTGAAAATTTGGAATGTCTACTGAGTTTACTACAACCACAACCGTCTAAAATATCAATTTAATGTATGATTCTGGAACCTAATAGCGTTCAGAAATATCGAAGAACGTCAAATCCGCGATTTATATTTTTACGTTTTTATTATTGTTTATTAGTGAATAAAACTTTATCGACTCTTCCCGATCCACAGTTTGGGCATTTGATATGTGGGTAAGAATGTAATAAACAAATTAAAAAAAGAATCAGCTGCCACCATGTGCCACTGCGGTGTCAAATAAAATTTACAAGTTCCTAATTTTACAAGTTCTGTCGTGTGGAAGCAGCGTAGACCCATCAAAGTTCCAATCTTTTTCTTTCGAAACGGCCAAAATTTTTATTAGGGAGTATGGATGGTATTTTATGCCATCATCAGTCCACAAAATTTTAATTCACGGAAAAGACGTTTTAAACGCGACTATTCTGCCAATTGGTCAGATGTCGGAAGAAGCCCAGGAATCTAGGAACAAAGATTTTAAAAGATTCCGACAATTTAATACAAGAAAAAGTTCGAGGTTTTCGACAAATGATGATATCATGCATAATTTATTAATAACATCGGATCCTTTAATTTCGATTTTGAGGTCCCAATGGCCAACTACGGTTGTTGAACTAGAAAAAGACGCAAAATATCTGTTGCCTAATTATGAAGATGTAGTAGATGTAGAAGAAGACTAATTTGTTTAAATTTGAATTGTTTAATTTATATTTCTTTTATTTTATCTCGTTTTAATGTTTCATGAAAAAACTGGTTAATAAACTCGTTCTTTCGGAACCAAGAGTTCAGAATTTGTTTTTTTTTAATCTCTAAAGAAAATTTTGTAAAACTACTGTGTGATATTTTATCAAATTTAATCCCCTACAAAATGAGCCAAAGAAATCCAAAATCGGTTGAGAGTTGACGGAGATACGGAATTTTGTCCGCAGAAAGGCACTTCGAGCGTTATCGCCAATTAAACAAAATCGGATTGACACCGCAGTGGCACATGATGGCAGCTAATTCTTTTTTTAATTTGTTTATTACATTCTTACCCACATATCAAATGCCCAAACTGTGGATCGGGAAGAGTCGATAAAGTTTTATTCACTAATAAACAATAATAAAAACGTAAAAATATAAATCGCGGATTTGACGTTCTTCGATATTTCTGAACGCTATTAGGTTCCAGAATCATACATTAAATTGATATTTTAGACGGTTGTGGTTGTAGTAAACTCAGTAGACATTCCAAATTTTCAGCCCTTATAAAATTGTATTTCAAACATTCTGACGTGTCAACAGATCGCCTATTTTATATTTCCGCTATTGCCCAGTGCCAATTGAAGATGTTACGTACAAAAAACTACTTATATAAGCAATATCTTATCAAATTAGCCCCAAAGATTGTTCTACTATAGTTTTCATCCAACTTTGTCAGAAAAAAGAATAGAAAAAAACGGTTTTGGTTGCAATTCCGGTATTTGATATTATGGCAAATTTAATCCCCTACAAAATGAGCAAAAGAAATCAAAAATCAGTTGAGAATTGACGGAGATACGGAATTTGGACCGCAAAATTCACTTTGGAACCACTGTGCGGCCCGGCGCACAGTGGGTTGAAATCCCAGAAACACGGCAAAAATATGAAGACAATCTTTGATATTTACAAAAATGAGTATTCTGGAGTTTTCGAGGTCGCTGATTACGAATCTGAAGGAAAAATGGCAAAAAACAAAATGGCGGATCCAATATGGCGGACGCGTATGCCAAAAAAATATCAGATTTGGTCTAAACTTGGTATTCTAAGGTTTACGAGGTCGCTGAGTATGAATCTGGAGTCAAAGTGGCAAAAAACAAAATGGCGAATCCAATATTTATTCAAAAATGTTCCCAGTTCATGAAAATAATTTAATATTATTTGCATTCACATCTGAAAATAACAACATATAAATATGTAAATATTTCAATTAACTGCGTTTGCAAAAAAAAATTATTTTCATGAACTGGGAACATTTTTGAATAAATTGTAATTTTAGGGATTGGAGCAAAAACGAGCAAAATCTGAAAGTTAATCTCAGTTCTTTGATAATCAGAGATGATAACTGTGCAAACAACAATGCTTGATCGGACTTGGAAGTTAACTAAATGTTTAATTCTTTTTGTATTGTGTGTGGTAGGAGACCCTAAAAGTCGGCGAAAAATCGAAATACAAAAGAATTTTTGCATATTGGATCTGTCATTTTGTTTTTTGCCCCTTTGTCTTCAAATTCGTACTTAGCGACCTCGAAAACCCTAGAATACCAAGTTTAGACCAAATCTGATATTTGTTTGGCATGTTGTGCCCAGGCAACGCTCAAGCACACGTGTTAGACATATTACACATATTATGTTACGTTACGAAACGTTCGAGACGTTTCGAAGCTAAGACAGCCGCTAGCGACCGATCCCACAATGTCAGCAATATGCGAACGCATCGCTGCGACCGGGCGTAGTAACGCGTTCCACGCCCAAGAAGGATATAAAACCAATGCGATTCCACAAATGAACGGATTCTAGACTTGACGCTCGACCTGTTAACACGGCTAAAACTTCTGTAAACCGCAGTCTAGTTTTAATTAGTCTCTGAATAAAGACTTAGTCTCTGAATTTAACCAACTTGGTGTAGTTCACCCAGTAGATTCCAATCTTTTGTCCACTCCCGAACCTACGATATTACCAAATCCCGTACCAGCCTTGCGAGCCATCACGCAGGGCACAACAGTTCGCCATATTGGATCCGCCATTTTGTGTTTTGCTATTTTTACTTCAGATTCGTAATCAGCGCCCTCGAAAACTCTAGAATACTCATTTTTGTAAATATCAAAGATTGCCTTCATATTTTTGCCGTGTTTCTGGGATTTGAACCCACTGTGCGGAGTTTAGAGCTGCCGGCGATGGCTGGATAGCAGTGATGCCCGACTTTCGAGAATTTTAAGACAATCTCTTTTAAATTAACGTCGCAAAGAACTATGCGGAATTTCCTGGCTCAGGTAAGCGAGCCGCGCGCGCCGCTTTTATGATAGGTTTACCACTCACACCTCCGATTACTGTAACGAGGTTTGAAAACAATGCCGACTGGCCTTGTACCCGTCTCAGTTTAAAATTTTTTAGCTATGACAGGGTTGGCTGCGGCGGTATACCTCTGTGGGGTAAACTCAACTAAATTGGTGGTAGTTTTAGGACTTCTCTAATAACTGCTAATATTTACATATTCTGAAAGTGAGTCTAGGATATAATGATAGGCCAGCCATCAGACAAACAAATGATAGGTTAACAGAAATTAACTAATTATATTTAATTGAAAAAATAAAAAATTACGTTATTATGACATACTCTGGTTATTCGGTGATAGCTCTGGTTATTTAGTGATAGTACTCGCTCGTCCTATACAGGGTGTCCCAAAAATGCTGTGGGTCCTTAAAGGGGGTGATTCGGGGGGTGATTGTAAACAACTTTTTCCTTTGCGAAAAAGTTCTCCGATGTTTCGTTAACGAGATATTAACAAAAAGAACCGACCAATGAGAGCGCGAGTCTGACGGCCGAGTTCCCGCGCTAGCGTGGCTACGCGCCGCGCTGCGAGTGTGAGCAAGCAACTCGGCATGCAACGAAGAAAATTGCGTAGAATGGCAAATGAAAAAGACGTAGCAAATAAAATCGAACGCGTTGTCATAGTTTGTTTGTTATTTAATGTGAATAATGAATAAAGGATAAATGGATGAAAATCACGTGTAACGTAAAAAGACGAATACACAGTTTTTTTTTAGAAGATTCGAAAATAATAATTATTTGAAGTGGGAGGATAAGGAATACGTAAATTTCCTTGTGTTAATAACGTAGCCACGAAAAGGTAATGTAACGGGAAATTAACGAAAAGTGATCGTAGTTCGTTATTGTGATAAAAATCCGTAATTCAATAACGGCCAGCACTGTTGCTGATAACGAATAAGTCTGTTTAAAAAGTCCGAATAAATATTATCGCCGGAAATAAGTCATCGCTTGCGTTAAATTTAAAAATAAATGATTACCAATGAAGTAACTAAAACTCACCCTTGTTGGAAATTCATCTGCAGCTTGAAAATCTGTGTCACAGGGTCACTGAACCGATCCTGGTCATCGATGGACGAGCCCAGTGCACAGCTGATCCCAGGTATACGACACTACCCAAAGTTAAGGGTCGCAATGTCAGGTGCGTCCAGGTCAACGTGCCGAATATTCACTTCACTGCACGGCTACTAACACCGATCACTTTATTTACTTTTTATGGAACCTGTTGTTCCTACGTTTTAAAAATTGGTGGCCCCGAAAGGGGCCGATTGTTGGCAATTGAAGAATCGGGATATTCTAGCGCAAATGCTCGCGCAGCAGCACTTGCGTTCCCGTCGTTCCGGGCGTACACCCAGAACATCCGGTAGTATTCCTGGGCTGTGAACACTTCTGCAACGCGATTTCTAGCTGACTGACAGGATTTTTTCCAAGCAACTTCCGCTACCCCCAAGTAGCTTCTCTGGTTCCATTATGAGTTAACTCCCACCAGGCCAAGAGGCTTTAGGTAAAAAGAAGCCAGCACACTTTCGGAACACACGTGTTTTGCAGAAGTGCACCGAAAACTTTCACAAAAGCCCGCGATCCGTCCTTCTACTGCCAATGTACCCATTGCTTCGAGATAGAAAACAGACACCACGTGTATCGGTTCGAAAGGGTCCGAAGGGAAGAGGCGGAGAAAGTCTTCGAGTTGCTATAAAGAAGAAAATGCATACCATTCCTGTAGTTCCGCCTGCTTCGTTCTACCCTCAAATTAAAGACGGATCCCTTATTTCTCGTGTTTAAACACGCGCTCGAGTTTCAAAACAAAAGCACGCGTCGACGTATTCCGTGCGAGAGACGGTGGGCTTGAAGTCCGATTGGCCCTAGACGAACCAATCTGCCCTGCATCCCTCCCAAACGGCCACTGTCCTCAAGAGGCCCTCTTCACAGCAATATCTCCTCCCCAAGGCCTACCTTCTCTCCCACGGAATACGTCGACGCATGCTTTGGTTTTGAAATTCGAGCGCGTGTTTAGACACGAGAGATAAGCAGGCCGGATTGGTTAGTTTGTGGCCAATCGGACCTCAAGCCCACAGTCTCTCGCACGGAATACGTCGACGCGTGCTTTTGTTTTGAAACTCGAGCGCGTGTTTAAACACGAGAGATAAGGGATCCGTCTTTAATTTGAGGGTAGAACGAAGCAGGCGGGACTACAGGAATGGTATGCATTTTCTTCTTTATAGCAACTCGAAGACTTTCTCCGCCTCTTCCCTTCGGACCCTTTCGAACCGATACACGTGGTGTCTGTTTTCTATCTCGAAGCAATGGGTACATTGGCAGTAGAAGGACGGATCGCGGGCTTTTGTGAAAGTTTTCGGTGCACTTCTGCAAAACACGTGTGTTCCGAAAGTGTGCTGGCTTCTTTTTACCTAAAGCCTCTTGGCCTGGTGGGAGTTAACTCATAATGGAACCAGAGAAGCTACTTGGGGGTAGCGGAAGTTGCTTGGAAAAAATCCTGCCAGTCAGCTAGAAATCGCGTTGCAGAAGTGTTCACAGCCCAGGAATACTACCGGATGTTCTGGGTGTACGCCCGGAACGACGGGAACGCAAGTGCTGTTGCGCGAGCATTTGCGCTAGAATATCCCGATTCTTCAATTGCCAACAATCGGCCCCTTTCGGGGCCACCAATTTTTAAAACGTAGGAACAACAGGTTCCATAAAAAGTAAATAAAGTGATCGGTGTTAGTAGCCGTGCAGTGAAGTGAATATTCGGCACGTTGACCTGGACGCACCTGACATTGCGACCCTTAACTTTGGGTAGTGTCGTATACCTGGGATCAGCTGTGCACTGGGCTCGTCCATCGATGACCAGGATCGGTTCAGTGACCCTGTGACACAGATTTTCAAGCTGCAGATGAATTTCCAACAAGGGTGAGTTTTAGTTACTTCATTGGTAATCATTTATTTTTAAATTTAACGCAAGCGATGACTTATTTCCGGCGATAATATTTATTCGGACTTTTTAAACAGACTTATTCGTTATCAGCAACAGTGCTGGCCGTTATTGAATTACGGATTTTTATCACAATAACGAACTACGATCACTTTTCGTTAATTTCCCGTTACATTACCTTTTCGTGGCTACGTTATTAACACAAGGAAATTTACGTATTCCTTATCCTCCCACTTCAAATAATTATTATTTTCGAATCTTCTAAAAAAAAACTGTGTATTCGTCTTTTTACGTTACACGTGATTTTCATCCATTTATCCTTTATTCATTATTCACATTAAATAACAAACAAACCATGACAACGCGTTCGATTTTATTTGTTACGTCTTTTTCATTTGTCATTCTACGCAATTTTCTTCGGTGCATGCCGAGTTGCTTGCTCACACTCGCAGCGCGGCGCGTAGCCACGCTAGCGCGGGAACTCGGCCGTCAGACTCGCGCTCTGATTGGTCGGTTCTTTTTGTTAATATCTCGTTAACGAAACATCGGAGAACTTTTTCGCAAAGGAAAAAGTTGTTTACAATCACCCCCCGAATCACCCCTTTTAAGGACCCACAGCATTTTTGGGACACCCTGTATGTTCGCACCGACACACACGTGAAAATTTTGTTTTTCTTTCGGGGTTGTAAAGCCCGATTAACCGATGGGTACGCGTGATGCCGGCCGATCGTGTCACCCGCCAAACTAATCTTAGGTGGCTGTTTTTCTAACTATTTATTGGTAGAAATAGTATTTGATCCGTACGCTGATCAATTCGTGAGATGTCGTGCTTGTGGTCCGAACGATGACCTGAACAAGCTTTTGATCGTTGCTCGTTGAGAGCTCTATGAAATCTGACTTGTCTACCTTTTCCGATGTCAAAGGTAGACAAGACAGCGAAAAATTGGGAGGCGCCAAAAAGCCTGATTGGTTCCGCTTTGTTCGAAGAGGGGAAACCTTCCCTCTGTAACTTCGGTGGTGGAGGAGGCACCCTCTCCTCTTGGTGACGTAGCGGAGGAAAAACCAAACATCTGGATAACACACCTCGCCAGGTTGATCGGCCGAAGCGTCTCGCTAGGGTCGCGGTTTATGAGCGTGTTGTCCCGCGAGTCAGTAACGGTCGGTGGTATAAACTAATTTGAAGTTCCCGTATACCATCCGCTGACAGAGCAATAAAAGGATTTTCTCCGAGCGATGACGGTCGAGGTGTCCAAAAAAATGGCACGATGTCGATTGCCGCCTATTAGACATCTGGCAGGCAAATGTTCCCCAAAACGCGTCGAAGGTGGTCAATTACCTAGTAATAATAATGCCGTTAAATTTCCGCCTCGCTCTGAGCCCCCCTTTGTTCCCGTAAGACGGAACATGCTCCCCCCTTTGAGAGACTCCGTCGATCAAATACATATGCCATATCCGAATGAAAAATATAATACACTTAAAGCTATGACGCTTATTAAAGTCTTTGATTATGCGACGAGTTGTCCAGCCTCGTTGTGGACCGGAAGCGGCGCCAGTTGCTTCACGTTGCGACTGTAAACACCGCGGGCTGTTCGCACGGTGACAGTCCGTATGATGTCGTCTTTCTCGGGATGAACCCTCTCGATACGTCCGAGATGCCACTGTAGCGGTGGAAGCTGGTCATCCCTCATGACCACAATGGTGCCCTCCTTGATCGTATGGGAGCCCTTGGACCATTTATGGCGCACGTTCAGGTGGTTAATGTACTCCTTATGCCATCTGGACCAGAAGTCCTGTTTAACCTTCTGGATGTGCTGCCAATTTGACAACCGGTTCGTCGCTGTTGCCTTGAAATCGGTCTCCGGTAGACTCGTTAAAGAATTACCAATTAAGAAATGACCAGGGGTTAAGGCTATAGGATCATTGGAATCACAGGAAAGGGGTGTTAGAGGACGAGAGTTTAAAATCGCTTCGACCTCAATAACGAACGTATTGAAATGTTCGAACGTAAACAGTTCTTCGCCAACAACGCGTTTTACGTGGTGCTTGAACGATTTCACCGCAGCCTCCCAAAGTCCGCCAAAGTGAGGCGATAGAGCTGGCATGAAGTGCCACGATATTCCCTTGTCCGCGAGGAAATGTTGTATTCTTTCGTGTTTCAGGAGGTCTTCATGAATTTCTCGTAATTCATTATTTGCACCGATGAAATTCGAGCCGTTGTCCGAATACATATTACGGCACATCCCTCGACGCGCGGTTAGCCGTTTTAATGCCGCGATGAATGCTTCGGTCGTCATGTCGCTGACGACCTCGAGATGGACGGCCTTTGTTGCAAGGCATATAAAGACTGCAACGTAGACCTTTATCCGGGTGCGGTTACGGAAACGTCGCTCCTTAATATAGAACGGACCGCAGTAATCCACACCGCAATTGTGAAACGGTCGAGTTTCGGTGACTCGAGCGGCAGGTAGATTGCCCATGACGTAGTCAGTGACAGGTGGATTAACGCGGAAGCATCTAATACATTGCCGGACAATTTTTCGCGTCGTGTTTTTTCCGTCGATCGGCCAGTACGTTTGACGAACGGCGTACAGAGTCGAGTTGATACCTGCATGGTGATGCTGTAAATGAGCTTCGCGAATGATAAGCTCAGTGATACGGTGACCTTTCGGTAGGAGAATCGGATGTTTTTGTTCGTACGGCAAGGTGGAGTTTTGTAATCGCCCTCCGACTCGTAATATTCCCTTATCGTCGATGAAGGGGTGTAACGGCAAGAGCTTACTCTTCGGATGTAGTCCTGTTCCGGTCTTGAGATGGTGTAGGTCTTGTGTGAAAGCGGATGATTGCACAAGTTGTACCATACGATCATTTGCTGCGTGTAATTCTTCTACGGTCAGAGGTCCCTTGAACCGATGAGGAAGTCTGAACCGCAGACAATATGCGATGATTCGTGGAAGGCGAGACAAACTTGAATAACGATTCAGGATCTCGTCACTGCTGATCGTAGTGATTACAAAGCAGGTGAGACGCTTTATTTCCGGAACCTCTTCAATAATTTCAAACTTTGACTCTGGCCAAGCTGATTCGATGCTTGAGAGCCATCGCGGTCCGTGCCGCCAGTTGGAATCACGAAGAAATTGTACCGGTGGTTGTCCTCGCGAGAGTAGATCTGCCGGATTGTCGCAAGATCTAACGTGACACCCTGCGGTGATGTCGGTCTTCGTTTGAATTTCGGACACTCTATTCGCGACGAATGTTTTCAGAGTGCACGGCTCTTTATGTAACCAGTTCAGTACGATGGTAGAATCGGTCCAAAAGATAGTGTTGTCGATTTCGCGTTTGATGGCCTCTCGAACAGTGGCATATAACGTAGCCAGAAGAACTGCACCGCACAATTCTAAACGGGCGAGACTTATTGTTTTAAGCGGCGCGACGCGAGATTTCGCGCACAATAGATTCGCGTTTATTTTACCGCATTTGTCGATCGAGCGTATATACAAACATGCTCCATATGCCCGTTCACTCGCGTCACAGAACCCGTGAAGTTCGATTCTCTGAGTTGCACGCTGAGTAACGTTTCGACCGAAGGATACATTATGGAGATGTTTAAAATCGTTTGCGAATGTTATCCACTCGGTGTGGAGGCTGGTTGGCAATGATTCGTCCCAATCCAGTTTAAGATGCCAAAGACGCTGCATCAATATTTTCGCGATGATAGTAACAGGAGCAAGTAAACCTAACGGATCGAAAATTCTCGCGATGGTTGAAAGAATCGTCCGTTTCGTGACCTTCGTGGCAACGTGTGGGTCAACGGTGTACGTAACCGTATCGTTTCGCGCGTCCCATGATACCCCAAGCGTCTTGACCGTTGAATCGCCAAAGAATTTAGGATGGATCTGTTCTTTCGTTAACCCGTCGAGAAGTTCAGGCTCGTTGGAGACCCATCGTCGGATGTTGAGTCCTCCTCGCTGAAGCAGAGCGATGACCTCGTCGCGTAGATCCTTGGCTTCCGCGTATGTGTCGGCCCCGGTTAAAAGGTCGTCGACGTACATGTCCTGCTTCAAAATGGATGCTGCCCTTGGAAATGAATCTTCTTCGTCGTCCGCAAGCTGATGGACACATCTTATGGCGAGATACGGTGCTGAAGACAGTCCGAACGTGACTGTGTTCAATTCGAATGTAGCGATTTCGTTCCGTTCGTCTCTCCACAAGATGCGTTGATAACGACGATCCTCTGGCCGAATGAGGAATTGGCGGTACATTTTTTCGATGTCCCCTGTCAGGACGTATACGTACATGCGAAACCGCAAGAGTAAAGGGAAAATGTCATCCTGGATGGTCGGACCGATCATCAGCGCGTCGTTTAATGAAAGGCCGCTGCTCGATTTCGCAGAGCCGTCGAATACCACTCGAACCTTTGTAGTCGTGCTCGAGGGCTTTATAACCGCATGATGAGGCAGGTAAAAACCGCCTGAATCGCGTGTTTCCACCTTGCTCATGTGACCAAGCGAGATATGTAGAACAAGCGTTCTTGTAGAACGGACGAATATTCTCTTTTTAACGATTTGTCACGATGAAGCTTACGTTCTAACGATAGAAACCGATTGTACGCTCGTGAACGAGAATCTCCGATGGATTGTTTCTTCAGATTAAACGGTAACGCGACGAGATAGCGTCCTGTTTTGTCCCGTTGGACGTGGGCGATGAAGTGATCTTCGCAGGCGCGTTCCTCGGATGATAGGTATCGCTGCTGTGGCCCTTCTTCGATATCCCAAAATTTCGAAAGATCGAAATTGACGTTGGTTGCAAACGTCTTGCGTTGTATGCGCGACGACGTTGACAACACGCTCCCCCCGATGATCCATCCTAGCTGCGATTTTTGCAGGATGAGATCTGGCCCGTTATGACGGGAAAGATCGATTTGCCCAACGCTAAAGCTCGCGAGCGAATGGCCGGTGCCTATCAGCATATCGACGGATGCTGGGCGGTGGAAATTCGGATCCGCTAATTTCAGATTTGCTGGAATCTTGAATCTCGTGCGATCGATTTGAGTGTCCGGTATCGGTCGCGAAATCCGCGGAATCACAAAAAATGTTAAGTGCCGTTGAAAATCCGATAACCGTGACCTTACGGTGGTCGAAACGAGTTTGTTCGTCACGGTGTTCAATGCATTTAACGCTTCGATAGCCACGGAAGTCTTTTTACACTGAAGATGTAATTTCGATGCGAATTCTTCGGTGACGTAATTCGCGTCGGAGCATGTGTCTACTAACGTTCGACACTCGATTGGTCGCTGTTCGTGATCTAGCGCGTGAACGATCGCGGTAGGCATGATCTCGTCGGTCGATGCATTAGCGACTAGTGTGGCTTCTCGGCGGTCGCGTTTCCGAGGATTACGTTTTCGCGATTTTGTACGCAACGACTCCGGTCAAGATTCATTTTGCGCTTCTGAATGAAGCTTAGTGTTGTGTGCCTTATTACACACGCGACATTTTCCAGCCTGACACTCGTCGGTTTTGTGGTCTGAGCGTAAACAATTCATACAAAGATTTGCCTTACGCGCGGCTTCGATGCGTTTTTCGATCGACAATTCGAGAAACTTTGTACATTGGTACGCTCCGTGATTGGCTGTATTACAAATCTTGCAATTAGGATATCGCTTTGTGGCGTACGTTTGTCGCGCTTTTCGCGGTGGTGGCGATTTCTGTGATCGAGTGGGTTTCGCCCGATGGGTGTCTGAAGAATCGTTTTGACGTTGCGCTACTGAATCCGTTTTGCATGCGAGCCATTCCACGTCAAAACGGATAGAGGGAAAATTTAGTTTCACCGATTCTCTTCAAAATTACAGCACTTGTCAATAACCTTGCAAAAATAAAGTATACTGAATTTTAAAGGCCTATGTCAAATAGTTTTCGAAATGTTTAAAGTTAAAGTCTTAAAAATTGGAACAAAATCAGTTGCCGCGTCATCACTTAAACTCTAATATCTCGGTTATTTTGAAAGATAATGTCTCCGTCATGGGCTCATTTTAAAGCTGAAGGAATGCTTTCTCAACCTGTATTTAGAATATTTTGTTTATTGTTAATAAACTTGATGGCAACCGATGTCAAAGTTTCAAATCGCGATTTTATGTCGTTCCCCTGCACGGTCCAGCTTGAAAAAAATACCGTTCGATTCGTTGAACCCTCAGCTAATAAATGGGTTTCTCAAAAAAGTGGAGAAATTTTGGGAACAGTGAACAAAAAAATAAAACTTACGATAGTGCACATCGCTAGGAACTGCACGGATCCCATGGTCAGGCCGCACGCACGCGTTTTCAAAACAATCGCCTGGCGTAGGAAAGTATTTATATACGATGCGACAAAACAAACTTTTCGTTCAGTAATAACATGTAAAAAAGAAAAGGAAGAATCACTAAAAGCTACCTACTATTGCTAATCTTTTATATGGCAAGCAGATATTTCTATTAGTTTTCTCGAGAATACGGAAACACTGAACGAAAAGTTTGTTTTGTCGCATCGTATATAAATACTTTCCTACGCCAGGCGATTGTTTTGAAAACGCGTGCGTGCGGCCTGACCATGGGATCCGTGCAGTTCCAAGCGATGTGCACTATCGTAAGTTTTATTTTTTTGTTCACTGTTCCCAAAATTTCTCCACTTTTTTGAAAAACCCATTTATTAGCTGAGGGTTCAACGAATCGAACAGTATTTTTTTCAAGCTGGACCGTGGAGGGGAACGACATAAAATCGCGATTTGAAACTTTGACATCGGTTGCCATCAAGTTTATTAACAATAAACAAAATATTCTAAATACAGGTTGAGAAAGCATTCCTTCAGCTTTAAAATGAGCCCATGACGGAGACATTATCTTTAAAAATAACCGAGATATTAGAGTTTAAGTGATGACGCGGCAACTGATTTTGTTCCAATTTTTAAGACTTTAACTTTAAACATTTCGAAAACTATTTGACATAGGCCTTTAAAATTCAGTATACTTTATTTTTGCAAGGTTATTGACAAGTGCTGTAATTTTGAAGAGAATCGGTGAAACTAAATTTTCCCTCTATCCGTTTTGACGTGGAATGGCTCATGCGTCTGGCAAGTCCCGACTTGTATTCCCGCGCGATGTGGAATACTCTTCGCTTTGATGCGCGGCGATGTGTAAATGTTTAATTACCGTCGCGACCTTCGGAACCTCCATATCGGATAAGGTTCGTTCCCACGCCTTTCGCGATTCGTCCGCCATACTGGACACCACGATACTCAGTAAAAGATCGTTTGCGATGTCTTCCCACGATCTCCCGAGCGCTTGCAGCGACCGAATGTGTAGCTGCATGTGATTGGCCAGATCGCGGTTTGATTCCGATGAATCGTCTGGCATCGCGGGTGTATGGACGAGAAGTGAGGCGTGACGCAAAACAAGAGCGCGTTTGTTGTCGTAAATTTCTAAGAGGTGTTCCCATGCAGCCTCATAATTATCGTCCGTGATAGTGTACGCCTCGATCGCGGATTCTGCCTTCCCGGACAGCGAAGCGCGTAAATAATTCAGCTTTTGCATGTTGCTGAGACCGGGTATTGCATGGATCGTCGTTTTGAAACCATCCCTGAACGTGACCCATTTTTCCATTCGACCGTCAAACTTCTGCAAGTCGAGCTTTGGAAGTTTCACCGAAAGTGGAAACGATGATGCGGCTGACGGTGCGGGCGAATCTCGTGATACGACTTCGATGTTCGGTCGCGGATTCAGATTCGCGGAATCTACGGACGAATCGATTATGACTATTGCTGTCGCCAATGTTTCGTCATATTGTTCCGTTACTTCCTCACGTTCTGTTTCCGCTTGTTCGAAGTTTTCAATGAGGCCTAGTTCGTCTTGAATCCCTTTGAAGGTTTCGAATTGGTTGCGAAGCCGTCCGATACGTTCGCGAAGCTTGACAAGATTCTTTGCAGAATCTTGATACGAATCGAGATACTTATTGAAGCAAGTGATTTGCGATTTAAACGTTCGCCGTTGTAGCTTCAAACTGGCTATACGCGTTTTGTCTACTTCTTCCGCCATTTTAGTCGAAGCGAAATGGATGTAATAGGAATTAACGGAAGGATAGATCACGTGTTCTTAACTGAATGGTAATTCCTCAATAACGAGCTTACCGTAACCGAAGTCCTTGTGCTGGTGGAGTCGTCTCTGGACCGGATGACGCCGTTGACGAATGTGTTGTCCACCTCAAGGCTGGTTGCTCAGCTTCCACAGTGATTGACGCCTTCCGCCCGGAATGAATTCTACTGCCCGTGGTAGAATTACGGAATACACTCGAAGGAAGTTTGAAAAGTCTTTGCACACTGCACTTCCACGGTCGTGGATCCGGCTCGAAGGACCAAAATGTTCGCACCGACACACACGTGAAAATTCTGTTTTTCTTTCGGGGTTGTAAAGCCCGATTAACCGATGGGTACGCATGATGCCGGCCGATCGTGTCACCCGCCAAACTAATCTTAGGTGGCTGTTTTTCTAACTATTTATTGGTAGAAATAGTATTTGATCCGTACGCTGATCAATTCGTGAGATGTCGTGCTTGTGGTCCGAACGATGACCTGAACAAGCTTTTGATCGTTGCTCGTTGAGAGCTCTATGAAATCTGACTTGTCTACCTTTTCCGATGTCAAAGGTAGACAAGACAGCGAAAAATTGGGAGGCGCCAAAAAGCCTGATTGGTTCCGCTTTGGTCGAAGAAGGGAAACCTTCCCTCTGTGACTTCGGTGGTGGAGGAGGCACCCTCTCCTCTTGGTGACGTAGCGGAGGAAAAACCAAACATCTGGATAACACACCTCGCCAGGTTGATCGGCCGAAGCGTCTCGCTAGGGTCGCGGTTTATGAGCGTGTTGTCCCGCGAGTCAGTAACGGTCGGTGGTATAAACTAATTTGAAGTTCCCGTATACCACCCGCTGACAGAGCAATAAAAGGATTTTCTCCGAGCGATGACGGTCGAGGTGTCCAAAAAAATGGCACGATGTCGATTGCCGCCTATTAGACATCTGGCAGGCAAATGTTCCCCAAAACGCGTCGAAGGTGGTCAATTACCTAGTAATAATAATGCCGTTAAATTTCCGCCTCGCTCTGAGCCCCCCTTTGTTCCCGTAAGACGGAACACTGCATATGTTCACTAGCTACTTGTTTATATTATTTTACATTATTTTACATTATTTTACATTATTTTACATTATTTCACATTATTTCAAATGATTTTACATTGTTTTATATTATTTCATATCATTTTATATTATTTTATATTATTTTATATTATTCTTATTTTGTGCATAATAAATCGTTTCGTGATCGTTAGATGTCTGAGACGTAAGAAAACATCGTTTCTGGTATTGACCAACAGAATTTCTCATCAGGCGCATGAAAAATAAAAATTTAGTCAATTTCATAAGCAAAAATAACACTGATGCCTTGATGTATGATAATTTTAAGAGTAAGACTTGTTAAAGTGTCATTTTACAATCACTTACCTGCAGTTTGATCTTTCCAGTTATCATCTAAAGCACATATAATACATAAACAAGCGATAGTCCGCAATTAGCGCGAAAAATTTCACGAATAATGCGCTGCTGGAACAAAATGTTCTCTTACTCTATCACATTAACTTCAATTGACTAATTATTCTACCATAACATAAACTAGATGATCAGGGCTATCTGTTAGCCTTCGTTCCATCTAAATTGAGTAAGACAATTTCGAGTTACAGATAAATGAAAAAGTATCACCGAATAACCTGTACCACCAAATTAACCGGAGTGTAGCCTACGAGAGATAATGGCGCATCGTTCCAAAAAATGACATAAAAGGAAGTCGGTAGAGTCGTGGCGTTGTGTAGCTAAAAAGTTAAATCATTCAGACACAAACATTCTACAAAAAATTCAAACTCCGCTACAATCAAAGATACGGCCCATTAGTTACTCATACGCCCGATCTGTGCATGGACTATATCAGGGGTCTCCAAGGTCGCTCCCGCGGGAGCTTGGGGTTCTTCCCAGGGAGTCGAGACCGATAGATTTTCGGTTACGGTCGCGGTCGCGAGCCCTGAGAGGTTCGATGTGGCATTTACGGGTCTCTCGACCGAACCGGAGAGCGACGAGCGGTCCGAGGTTTTCTCTCAACCGATAACCGAGAGTGTCACGTCTTAGGTGGAGGTCTTTGGGACAATGACTGTGAAAAGGAGATACTCAACCTGTCGAATGGATTTTGGGGGTTTTGATAGGAAAGGAGTAATTTTATTCTTGACTTGGAGGGTATTAGAGAAGGGGTGAGACATGGTCTCGATTTAAGGGGTTTTTGGGGCGAGGGACTTGTTTAGATTTATTTTGAGGGAAGATTTTGTGCCTCACAGAGCGAAGAGGGGAAAGGGATTTCGTAACGACCATCTTGAGATGGGGACCGCTAAAGTACATCGTCAAGGTGATGAGCGATTGGGGAAAAGGGGTAAGAGTTGAGTTTGAGGGACTTTTATGGAGTGATTTTGAAATATGATAGAATTTTAGAATAATACCGCGCGAAATATAGTGGGACGTCACAAGAGACAATTTTTCTCAGACTTACGGGCACCGAAAGTCTAGACGGGTCAGGAATACGGTCGCATTAATTTATGGAGAGGTTCGAGTTCAGGGGACATTCTACTCTCGCGGCCTCAAAAAATTCAAATTTTTGTGTGCTGAATTCGGAAGAATGCACGTTCTACAATATCCTCCTAAATTTTTGGAGCGAAATTCGATGTATTTTCAATGTTATAGGTATTTGTAGTGTCAGCGGCCTGGTTCTTTTAGCCGCGCCGGTTCAATACACAAAACTTTAAACGCGTTTTTCTCGAAACAACATTTTCTTGGTTGGCGGATATGATAACAAAAAAAAACTCCATGACCAATTAATCAAAAATTTTAATATGTTATTCTACACATCAGTGGCTTTCCCGCTTAGAACAAATATCTTAAGATTTTTTAATATTTTCTCACATTTTATATCTATCAAACAGAAAAGAAATGCCCTTTTCGGTACTTTCAACATCGATCGACCGCCATTTTAATAATTTTGAACCGCACGGCGTGCCGGTGAATTTCGGGAACGACCAGGACAGCTACAGGGAGAACAGGGAACATCGTCTTTTAAGAAGAGAACGAAAACACCAGCTGAACGAAAAAGAGACAGTAGGAAACGGCGTCAAGATTTGCGAGCGGAATGGGTTGCATCGCCATTAGAACCGCAAACAACACATCTACAGAACGTATGTGAAAATTTAGGGAACGCCGATTGCTTAACGAAACTGTGAGTTTCGCGAAGCCCCCCTAGTTCCTATATAAATTTTTAAAAATACATTTACGTCTTTTTCTAAATTTATTAAATTTTATAGATATCATTGTTTTTCTACAATGATACCCTGTAGAAAAACAATGATACCCGGGTTAGCCCGCGTACACGGTTTTCCCCCACTTTCCCCTACTTTAAATATGTTTATAAATGAAATATTACTTTGACAGTCGCAATGAAATATTTATATAAATAATTTTCAGAAATAATTCATATTTTTATCAATAAAATGTTTAGTTATAAATAAACAAAGTTAATGATAGATAAGTTTTAAGGATTAAGAATTTGTTTTGGAAACAACAACAGTCGATTTTCAAAAGTTTGCACGCTGATAACGCCAAAGTTTTTTCAAAAGTAAAACGTTAATGTTAATAAAGTTCTCACAATTTATAATGCATCTATGCATATTGTACAAGAAATGGAATTTTTGGACCAATTGATATAATGAATGAAATTGCAATCATTTATGATGCTTTCAATATTACAAACATAATACTATGTGTTTTTATTTTTCGATTAACATAGCAGGAAGGTCATCCCACTGGATAACTTCCTGACGCCGATGTTAGGAATTTTGATCAAAATGAAAGATGTTATTATTTTAATGGTTCCGAATTTAAAACGCCTCACAGTGGGGTATTTGGCCCGAAAACCCGGACATTAGGGTGTATCGTGTTACGAGCCGGGGCTGCGGCAACGCGAGAGGCCGGCGAGAAGGGTATTTCCCAAGGAATATGGTTTATGAGTTTGTTAGTTAGGTGCGTGGACGAACCTGATGCGAAATCAGGGAGCCACTAGGATTATTGGCGGCGAGGACGAACCTGATGCGAAATCAGGGAGCCTCTAGGAATGGAGTCACACGCGGACGAACCTGATTTGTAATCAGGGAGCCGCAGGAAGGTGAAACGTCGTGAACGAACCCGAGGCGAAATCGGGGAGTCACTAGGATAAAGTTCACAGACGAACCTGGTGCGAAACCAGGGAGCTGTTAGGAGGTTGGATTATTCACAGACGAACCTGGTGCGAAACCAGGGAGCTGTTAGGAAGTTGGTAGATTTACAGACGAACCTGATGCGAAATCAGGGAGCTGTAGGATACGGACGAACCTGATGCGAAATCAGGGAGCCGTAGGAGGGTGAGGTTTCGTGGACGAACCCGATGCGAAATCGGGGAGCCACTGGGTTGGTGAAGATTCCTTATTTTGGATGAAAGGTTGCGAACGAACCTGATGCGAGATCAGGGGGTCGCGGGAAATGTTAGTAATGCCTCGTAACTCTTAATTAATATTTTATACAACTCGAGCGGTAAAGTTATATCAGTGGGTGAGTGCTACTAATATTATAAGGATCACTGGGTAAAAGATGGGTTTAACGATTCTACTCGATTTACACGTGAACACCATTCGTATATTCAATAATCAGTTATTGTACAAATGTAAGTGTCGCGATTAAATCATTAAATAAAGTGTGTAAGTTACCACTAGTTGCACGGTGTTGACGCACTGGCGATGCGGGGCGTAAGAGTGGCTATTTCGAAGTGCCAAATAGAATATAAACCGGACTCGCGGATTCTATGAGGTTAACTATGATTCTGACGGAGACTTTAGCTCGATCTAACTGAATATAACCAACTCTGTACGAGCGTGACACGACGTTACTCTACGCGTGACTGTACTGCTTTTAACCAACGAGGGTTGAAACCAAAGGGTTTATATAGTCCCAAAATGAGTGGGGATTCATTAGAAATCTCCATATAAGGAAATCCTTTGGGGTCGTCGTCGTGTCACTCCCGTTCCCATGGTCGTATTCCAGATGGTCGAGATCAGGACCCCCTTAGTGATATGTGATAAACAAAAAGGCTCTTAGGGCGTTTTCCCTTCGCAGACGCGAGCTCGAAAAATTGTTGAGAGCGGCGTATGGGAAAATTCCACATACGTAACAATCGAAAAAACCAAAAGTGGTTGTAACGATTGACCCTAGTGCGGAAAAGTTGTGGATCGACATTAGTAAAACATGTGTAAAAGTTGAACTTAATCAGTTAATATCTTCTGTTCTGTCCAGAGACTCAAAATATCAAAACTTTACCGAAATAATTGAGAAATACAGAACTTTCTAAAAGCAAGTTATTCCAAAACGATATTTGTGTCAAAACGATTCATAAGGACAAACTGCCGCAAAATATCCATCTCATGTTGTGCCAGCCTCCAAGAATGTAGGAAAGGTTGAGGTTAAGAGAAACTTACAGGGAAAAAATTTCCCTACTCAGGGCCGAGAAAGTATTCAGTGTTTTTTTTATAACTCTTCACCCGCTTCCGTTTCATTTAGTGTTGCTAGAAAACGACTCAGAACTCACCATGTGAAGGTGGTTGAACCTCGAGTTCCACCCCCCTACCTATTACCCAACCAACCACATATGAAGAATTAAAAAATTATGTCTTATGTATTTTTATGAAATCTGCTTTTGTATTGAATACTGGGAGTTCAGCTCTTGCCTCCAATGTGGCTCGAATATAGCCATCTTTTGCAACTTCTCCACATACCTTTGAAGATGCCTCCATGACTAGCTTTACAGTTCGCTCTATTGCCTAAGTGTGAGATGGGAACTTATAGTAATCCCACTCAATTGGTATAGGATTCGCTCTGCAGGTCATCAGAAGTTACACGAGATAGAACAGAACGTGCGTATAGGGCTAGAATCAACTGCAGTGGCTCTGGCCTCTATAATTTTTCTAACGGCAGTTTTACGAATATCTGCTCTTTCGTCTGCCAACATACAAAACAGCAGATTCTCTGGAGCAACAAAGAACGCATTTCTTGAAATAACACGATCTACGATCACCAGATATTTTTTCGGCAAGTACATATCTCATCGATGTTATGAAAGAGAAAATGTGTTTCCCGCCATCCTTAAGGGGGGAGCCTGGTGTCACTAGCTGGAAATCGAGGCATTTTTCGGGATTTTTTTTTAAAGAAAGTATTTAATCGATCTTTGTGAAACTTTCAGGATATTGTACTAACAGGTTAAGGTAGATAAAAAAAAATTTATTAAAAAAGAGCGGCAAATAACAAAGTTATAAGGTCTTATGCCCAGTCCGTTGGCGACGCAATTGTTGCACTGCGGGCAACGTAGCGTCTTTAGGTTTCATGTGAAACCAAAAATCGAACAATTTTCATTTAGTTTATGAGTGTACGCACAGATCGAACAAATTTATAACTTAAAAGATGCAAAATTGACCAAATGGCGGCCACTTGAATAAAAAATTCACTTTTTCCATCAAAATTTTGCCTTAAATGTGTAAAAAAAAATTTATTTATTTAAACAATATCATTATACTAATAACTTAGTGCTATGAAGAAAATGTTCACAAATATCCGTGTACAAGGCCAAGTCGATTGGTTGAATATTTTTTGAGTTACATTGCCCGCAAAGTGTAAAACTGTCGTTTCGAGAAAAACACATTTCAAGTTTTCTCGGAACCTGATGCTCCGTAGCAAAACCGGCTATATCCGCTTTAATTTTTCGAATTTCGTTTTGTTGCTTTGGGAGCATATTATCATGATGTTTAGCTATTGATTTATGCAACAAAAAATAAATCGATTTCTTCGACCCGCTACACCAGCCGCCCCCCCCCCCCCCTCTTAATAGATTGCTGAGTTTTAATTCGAAACTAGAAGGGAGCGGAAACTTTTATTACATACGCAGCAAGTATCCTTAAACCTGATGAAGGTGACATATATAACCTCAGAATTCGATTGGCTATTGTAAGCCAGCGAGACATATTAAGTTGTACAGGGTCACGATTTGCGAAATCAGGAGTGCATATGCCTGACTTTAAAGTCTGGACACAAAGAAAGAGGTATTGCTGAACCTTGCTCAGCGTGTCCAGATTAACAATCGACAAGTCACAGGTATTAGTAATTTTTTTAAACGGAACCACTGCACGTTTCCCACAACCAGGCAGCATTTTTCGAACAGGACCAGAGTATGAACTAGGCCAGGTCGTGCCACCATCAACTTTCTGAAACAAGTGTCTGAAAGGAAGTTCATTAAAGTGAAATAAGCAAATTATCCATTGCAAAGCTTTACCGCACATCAATTCAAGGCTCCGAATTATTCCGCCATTGATCCCAGTGTTCACGGCAGTTCCATCTGAGCCTACAAGCAGTAGTTCACTAGGGCCGCTCGGAACCTTTGTGTAGACGTGCTCGAATATAGCATTCGCAATGTCATTGGCACCACCAGATTTCGGTGTAACGTGTCCAATATACTTTGCACCCGGTTCCTTCATTAGACAATAACGGCCTTCGACAATAGTTTTGCGATAATATTTATTATTTCGTTTCTCTTGGAACGATGTCTGGTCATGCCGCCTGTCAAAGTGTAGGCCCTTGACTTGAATAGTACTCTCTGACTGTGTTCCGATCTGCAGTTCAGAACGAACCCTTAATCGTTCTCTGGCTATTTTGCTCTTGTCCGTAACAAGCGAACTGTCACTCTTAGAAACTAAGCCAATGTCCTGGACAAAACTTGAGGTAATAGCGGCTGCAGCTCTGCGTGAAACTTCAAACCTATCTGCAGCAAGAGCTGTATTAGGTCGAAAGTTGTTATCAGAATCAGAATCAGTCACTCTGTGGACTTCAGTGATTGAGCAAGGGAAGAAGCAACACCTGAAGTAGGGGCCTCACGGTGATATGAACATTTGAGGGCATCTGCCTCTCTTCGCTCAGCCCGCTTTTTTAGTTTTTCTGTCTCAATAAGATCAGGACAACCAATAACCATCCGTCTAACACCTCTTCCATCAGAGAGAAAATCTCGTTCTTTTAATGGTACCTTTTGCAGTTTAGGGCAAGAGCAATGTGCAAAGTCTGCACATTTGCAAGAAGCAACATCGAAAAGCTTGCATGCGTGTTCTTTAAATGTATCACTCTTGACCCGTATGTTCACACTTTCATTATACTTTCGAATATAACTTCTCATGGAAATGTTTTTTTTTGTGATAAGTGTGTATTTTGGCAATAACACGTTTTTCAGTTACTGCTGGAATAGATGCTTTATCATACAACGCTAGAATCTGTGCGGCAACATTTGCTGCAATATCAGAAAAGGAAGGCTCCTTGTTACCTTTTGACTTCTGTCCAACATATTGTCTCTGATAGGCACAACATTTGAGAACATCCTCATGTGTTGGAAGATTGTTGCCAAAATCCTTGGGATGTCCGAAAGTTTGTCGAAGGAAAAACTTTGAGGGTTTTGACATTTCTTATTGGCTTAAAGTACTCGCTTAAAAAAAAACGACGTTGCCCGGGTTTGTTATATGTATCTACTGCTGTATCCCACCTGCGAGAAGCGCCCGGCCTGGTCGCCACGTGGCGGTGGTGTCGTGTCCGAAGCAATGTCAACGCGAACTAGCGTGTCACTACTGGCGATAAATTGGATATTTCTCAATTATTTCAGCAAAATTTCGAAATTTGTGCCTGTGGACATAACAGAAGATACTAACTGATTAAGTTCAAATTTTACACATGTTTTAGTAATGTCAACCGACAACTTTTCCGCACTAGGCTCAATCGCTACAACCACTTTTGGTTTTTTCGATACACCCTACCGGACATGGCTATTTTAAAATCTTCAAACTCTCATAACTTTGGTAAAATTCATCCAAAGTTGATGAAACAAAAACGATTTTCAGTTCTTGGCTAGACACCGAAGAGTGTAGACGTGTTCTCGTCCTTGTGCTGTGCCAATGTAAACATCGATACGTGTGGCCAGTTAGCAAAGGACAGTGCTAGAGTCTGTGAATAAGTGAAATCATACGACCAGCCTTGATCAATCCAAGTTGAATAAACTACACACTAGCTTATAACCCTAATATAAGTACACCACAAGAAAGAAGCATCATGGAAAGCAAAAATGAAGTGAATAACAACACTCAGAAGACCTATGCAAATGCTACAGCTAATGACGTCTTCCCTAAAAAGGACCAAGCTATTATTGTGGAATCTAAAGAAGGTATTTCTATTAAAGAATATGTAAGCGCATTGGCAAAATTGGTAGACCCCAATTCAATTCGATTTATATCAAGAATATCTAACGGAAGAGTGTGTATATTCCTCGCCAATAAATCCCTTGCCGAAAATATCTGTACAAAAAAGCTTAAAATAAAAGAATATGACCTAGAAATACGGCCGCTCATCAGAACCCATAAAAGGGTCATAATATCTAATGTATGCCCAATAATCCCCCACGAAGTGATTAAGGAAACCTTAAGTAATAAAGGAGTCGATGTAACTTCGAACATAACCTTTATACGAGCAGGAATAACAGAACCTGGCTACGGACATATTCTCAGTTTTCGGAGGCAATTATACATTAAACCAGAAGATGAAGTTAAACTGCCAGATGCATTACAAATCACGTATGACGACACAACGTATTGGATCTACCTCACCACAGATACGACAACATGCTTTGTCTGTAAACAAGAAGGACACATCGCACGCGTATGCCCCTCCTTAACCCCTCTGAGCCAAAATACTACTGAAAAAGAACCGACGACAGGAACATCGGTAAGCTATCAACCAAAACAAAAATTTACTGACTCCAAATTTGTTCATCAAACTGTGTCCTTAGGTACCTTAGGTATCAAAAGAACCCTACCCCAATCCGTAAAATCTGGCGATTCAGCCTATACTAACGAGGAAGCCGCTGAACAACCTGATAACTCACCAAATAGACTAAAAACCTTACCTAATGACGAAAGGATCTTCACTCAACCTGGAAAAGTCAAGAAATATAAAAAGAAGAGAAAAATAACCGAGACCAAGACCAAGGAATATACTAAAGAGGAGACCAAGAGTATCGAAGAACTGCTACGCCCAATTAAAGAAATGATAGATAACTCTCCTGATGCCTATATACTTAGCTACAGCCAATTCAAAAGTTTCATCGAAACCGCTTCTGGATCTAATAACGTCCTAGACCTAGCACGTGAGTACACCACAGATGCACAAGCACTTGCAGATATGATACGAAACATCTACCCCCACTTAACCGAACGTTGTATCAAAAATCGTTGCACAAGAATTAAAAATAAACTAACCCAAGAACAGGAGGAGTCTGAAAAAGATACAGAAGGATCTCAAACAGAGTGGGACGAAATACTTTCGTCCAATTCTGACACGGATTTTTATGAAACTCACCAAGCCAAACCTTACTACAATAAATAAAAACTGTAAACTCTCTCAAACAGACAACAGATATAAATATACAAATGGAATCAATTATCCAGTGGAACATTAATGGTTATTATAATCACCTCGAGCAACTTAAGCTAATTATCAATGAGTACACGCCAATAGTCATTAGCCTCCAAGAAACTAACTTTAAGGGAGACCACTCACCTAAAATCCGAGGGTACAATTGCTATGTCAAAAATAGGAAAAGTGAAACGTACGCAAGTGGAGGAGTGGCATTACTAATAAACGACCAAATCGATTCTAATGAGATACATCTAGATTCCGAAATAGAAGCAATAGCAGCAGAATTGAATGGACCAAATAAGATATGCGTATGTAGTATCTACCTACCGAACTCCAGGGAATTAAATCTGGCAGAAATCCAACATCTCATAACACAACTACCTAGGCCCTTTATTTTAATGGGTGATTTTAACAGTCATCACACCTTATGGGGATCGTATAAAACTGATAGGAGAGGTAAGATTATCGAAAAATTACTTGATAACGACCCAACCATAATTCTTGCAAATACATCGGAATATACGCATTTCAATATCTCAAATGGATCCTCCTCGGCCATTGATTTAACTATAGTTAGCACACAAATCATGCTAAAAACAAAATGGAACGTACTACCAGATCTCCATGATAGCGACCATTTCCCTATCAACATAAACATAGAGACTGGAACACGAATAAACGCAAACTATCACATACCAAAATGGAAACTCAACAAAGCCGACTGGGAAAAATATCGATCAATCATAACTAATACACTAGCTGAAGAGAGCATTGAAATTGACCCTAGAAACATAAACGAAGCGATTGATAAAATTGTCAAAATAATAAATCTTGCTGCCGAAAAAGCCATAGGACACACCACAGCTAAACCTGGAAAACCGCCAGTACCCTGGTGGAACGAAGATTGTAAAATAGCTCTCAAGGAAAGCCACAGGGCATTCAATCAATATAAAAGATATAACACTACAACAAATATGATCGCCTTCAAAAAAGCAAGAGCAATAGCAAGAAGAACCATAAAACAAAGTAAAAAGGACTCATGGATCGCATATCTGTCTACATTAACAAGCCAAACACAAACAAGCGAATTATGGAGAAAGATTAAACAAATTGCAGGAAAGTATATAAAATCATCCATAAACGTATTACGAGGGAATCACGATTATGAAACAGAACCTATAGGAATAGCAAATATGCTGGTTAAAACCTACGCAAATAACTCCAGTAACAATAACTATAATCCAGACTTCTTAAAATATAAATCAGAAATAGAAAATGAGAACGCAATTATAGAACAAAATACAGATGATAACAGCAAAAGATCACCGCTGAATGAATTGATCACCAGGGAAGAACTTGAAACTGTCCTCAACACCAATAAAAATACAAGTCCAGGACCAGACGGAATCCCGAACAAATTAATAACAGAAATGCCGCCAATGGCAAAAATATTACTACTTGACCTATACAACTGCATATGGAGCAAACAAGTTTTCCCAGATCAGTGGAGAAACGCTATAGCAATCCCTATTCTCAAGCCTAACAAGGATAAAACCAAACCTGAAAGTTATCGGCCAATTTCCCTCACTTGCACAATGTGTAAAATCTTGGAAAAAATAATCAATCGGAGGTTAAAATGGTATCTCGAAAGTTCAGACATACTAACTCCAATTCAAAGTGGATTCCGACAATTCCACTCGACGACAGATCATCTAATCAATATGGAAACTTATATATGTGATGCCTTTTCAAACAATGAGAAAGTTATAGCCATTTGTATCGACATCGAGAAAGCATATGACATGGTGTGGAAAACGAGAATTTTAAGACAATTGGTAAAATATAAGATAGGCGGGAACCTGTATGAATTTATAAAAAATTTTCTCAAAAAAAGATTTATACAAGTGCGATTATATAATGTCCTTTCGGATCCAGCAGAGTTGGAAAACGGTATCCCACAAGGCTCAGTACTGAGTGTAACACTGTTTCTACTAGCAATTAATGATATTGCACAAGACCTCAAAAGCCCAGTAAAAGGCCTACTATTCGCCGACGACCTAACTATTTTATGCAAAGGCAAAAATTTGAATACAATTAAGGAACTATTACAAGAATCGCTTAACTCTCTACAAAGCTGGTCAAATAAAACTGGATTCAAATTCTCAACCACAAAAACTGAATGTATTCTCTTTAATAAGAATAACAAGAAAATCGACCCCCCTGAACTCCATTTGGGTAATAGGAAACTAAACTTTGTTCAAAACGTCAAATTACTCGGAGTGTTTTTTGACGAAAAACTAAACTATGCCATGCATCTCAAAAAGCTCAGCGATAATTGTAAGAACAGACTAAATATATTAAAAGTTCTAGCCAACAAATACTGGGGCGCCGACAAAAATGTTTTACTAAACACATATAAAGCAACCATCAGATCTAAAATCGACTATGGCTCGATAGCATATAACTCAGCAAAACATAAAATTTTACAAATACTAGACCCAATACAAAATTCAGCACTAAGAAGTATTACAGGAGCCTTTCGCTCAAGCCCAATAACAAGCCTTCAATACGAAACAGGGGAAACATCACTACAACATAGAAGGAAAGTACTGAGCTTGAGATATGCCATCGCTATACGCTCAACGCCTAAAAACCCAGCCTTCACAAACACATTCGCTTCAAGATTTAACAAATAAGACACCAATAAATCCAGGTGGTCCCTACCATTCTACAAAAGAGTCAAAAAATATTTAGATGAAATGAACATTAAATTACCATGTATAGCAGAACGAAAACCACATCTAAACCCCCCATGGATACTCAAAATACCGCAAATAAACACACAAGATATACGTGAAAATCAACAAGACAAAAGAAAACCAACCGAAACAAATACAGACACTAAACATATATATATCTTGACACATAAAATAAATAACACTTTTCGCTACATAAGCAACGAGCAAAATTCGGCAACTGTATACAGAGTACCGGAATCATTCTCCAAATCCACAGGACATATATATGCTATCCTCCTAGCAATAGAACAAACCACAGAAAATAAACATAAGGACACTATAATTTTTAGTAATTCCTTAAATGCACTAGAAGCTGTGACAAAGAAAGAAACATCCAACCAAATGGTTAAACAAATCCAAGACTTATTACATAACGCAGATAATAATAAAAAATCTATCATACTCAACTACCTTCAGCCGGAACAAGAAAAAATCATAGATGAAATACCAACCCAGATTCAAATAGCTGATACAAAACCCCCATGTCTGTACCAAGATTATAAACAGCACATTAATAAAATTGCTGCCGAAAAATGGAACGACATCTGGAAAACCAAACCTTCAAAAATCCATGATTTAATCCCCAATTTTAATTACAAAATACAAGACAACACACTAAATAGGAGAGATCAAGTTGTCATGACCCGACTCAGAATTGGTCACACTAAGTTAACACACAGTCACCTAATGGATAAATCGCCTCCAAAAACGTGCGACGAATGTAATAGCCCAATCACAGTCAAACACCTACTATATAACTGTACCAAATTAGACAACCTCAGAAATTCAACTGACACAAGTATAGAGGAAATGCTAACCAAACCAGCGCACATGAAAAAGCTAATTGACTACCTAAAAGAAAAATTCTTATACTCTAAAATATAACTAAGAAAATTGTAACTAGCTATTATCCAATGTTCCAACTATAACTGTGGATGTAATTGTAATTGCTATTGTAATGTAATAACCAATGTATACTTATGTATAGGTATGTGTCGCTAATAACTCATAGCGGTTGATGCGACAATAAACATTTAATAAAAAAAAAAAAAAAAAAAAAAAACGATTTTCTAGTTTACACTTTCTACTTTTCGATTCATTAAATCAATTTTATCGAAATCGGCATCCAGGGGGTAAGATCCGCCCTTAAAGAGGAATGTGCTAAACTATAAAACTTTCTTGATCTTTGGCAAGTGCTACGGAGTGCAAACAATATTTATTGTAATTTTTATATATACTATCGGAAAGTAGGATCCTTTGCCTTTACGATAAGTCGAACCTCGTAAAAAAGATGTTTTTTAACAAAGATACAGCCATTTAAAAAAACTTCCATTTTTTAAACGTTTGGTGTACGGTATAGATATGTATATGATATAATATATATAATTGAACGTAATCAACGAACCCCAAGCGTACTTACCGAGTGTAAGTAAAATGAGATGAAATATAAAAGTAAAATCCAAATAGCACTTAACTATTGAACTTAAAAAACACACTATAAATATATATAACACGCACTAAATATACATATGTAATACACACTAAATATAAACAATACAAAACGAAACTTAAACTGAATAAAATGAAAGAAGAACTAAAATATAACGTAAGTATGTAAAAATTGCTTCAAATGTCTCGCTGTACAGTCTCTGAGGGCACATATTGAAGTACGAAAAACAATTTTTTTTTTATTGCCATTTTCATGCAAAATGGCGGCAACAGAGCCCGTCGTCGAAAAAAGCGTTTTTGAAAACGCCGCTACGGGAGGACGGATTTCTCGGCATGTATGAGTCCTGGAACCAAAAATAAAAAAAAATTATAATCTATATACAATGGGCTTTGGAAGTACGTAGCCGTTTTTTGATTGAATGTAAACTTTTTTTTATAAGCAATTTAATGCTCATTTTTAGGGCAAAGAATCGATTCATTTCTTAAAAAGTGCACCACTTCCACAAAAAATGATTTTAAAAAATAACCCTACGTACTTCCAAAGCCAATTGTATATAGATTATAAAATTTTTTTATTTTTGGTTCCAGGACTCATACATGCCGAGAAATCCGTCCTCCCGTGGTGGCGTTTTCAAAAAAGGTTTTTCTCGACGACGGGCTGTGTTGCCGCCATTTTGCATGAAAATGGCAGTAAAAAAATTATTTTTCGTACTTCAATATGTGTTAAATAAACCCTCTGAAAAGAAATTCTATTCCGTTTGTCAAACTCACAAAATAAATTGTCAAATTTAGGTCTTCTTTTTCTGCTTCTAGAGTGGTGTTACCCCTTAACTTTCGATGAAGCCTGCTGCTCTATGAGTGCACAAATGAAAAAAACAGTATTCATACATTGTTCCTCAGATATTCAACTATCTCGAGCACCAAAAATTTTACAGTTTACGCAAAATTTTTTAAATCGATTTATGTCCGGGTTTTCGGGCCAAATACCCCACTGTGCGCCTGCGAAATAGTTTCTTTAATTGCTTTTGTTTGAATTTTAATAGTGCTTATTCAGTATCATCAAGTATTCGAATGCTACGAATAAACTTCGAATATTTGAGTATTCGAATGTTATTATTCGAATAGTATGGTGTAAAGTGGGTCAAAATTAGCGTTCAAGATTTCACCCTGACAAATGAACCTAAAGAACTTGATTTATAATTCACACCATACTATTCGAATACACTAGTATTCGAATATTTAAATATTCGAGTAGTATTCAAATATTTGGATATTCGAATTATATTCGCCAAATAATTGATCAACTGTAGTATTCGAATATTCGAATACCGACAAATTTGACAACTAATCCCAGCCCTACCCTTTACAATGTCACTCGAAAATTTCAAGTTGAAATAATTTTAAGCATGCCATCCTCCCTCATTCTTCATTCTTTCCTCAGTAGTTACACTGTACAGTTGCTTGTTTGTTAAAAATGTGTCATTGCTCGATGGAAAGCACGAGAAGGTGGTGGCCCCTAGCCTTGCCTGATTGAAGGAACCGCATTAGTTTCGCAGCAGCATTAGTGTACCTATGGCACTGAACCGTAACATTATATGGGACAGGGACTTTTGGGGATAAGCACTATTAAAATTCAAACAAAAGCAGTTAAAGAAACTCTTCCGCAGGCATAAATGACACCATGAAGTGTTTCAAATACAACAATGTCTCGGTAGATCGGCGCACTTTGAGACCGACAGTGTCAGAGTATTAACAAATAACTGCAATAGTCTGCTTTCACAAAACCCGTCACGAGAGAGACAAACAATGAGACCGACAGGGACAGCATACATACCTTCCCGGCCTATTCAGCTACGTCGAACTGAACCGAACCCTCCCGAACGAAACCGACCCGGAGCCCTAACCAGTCGGCGGACCGCTCCATATATTAAGTGGCGACCGACCGGTCCCCGTTCGTTTCAGAACGCTGTCTCCGATTCCCGGCCGAAGTGCAATTGGTCAGGAGCTTCGGTTCCCTTTTGCAACCTCTCGCTATTACGGTCAGAATTTCTGCGAAACTACTTAAGGGGACTAGGCAGTCAGAAACTCGATTTTTTTTGTTGCATTTTCCGAAAGTATCACCCTTCCCGAGTAAAATGCCGTTTGGTTTATGTTAAAATTCGCAAAATTAAGGATTTTACAGCCGAAAAGGTCGAGCGTGCCATAGACCATTTCTGCGCTCTTTCGAAACTTTAAATGCGTTTTTCTCGGAATCATATTTCCTCTTCGTTTTGCAGTGATTGCGAAAAAGCGGAGGTCCAAATCAATTTGAAAAAAATTGAGCATATGTAAAACATGTCTTGTTACGACCCAAACCTACGCATAAGTCTGAGAAATCTTCTGTTTTAACAAAAAAAAATAAAATGCCTTCTTTCCCCGGCGAAAAATCACTTTTCTTTCAAATTTACCGTTTTATAGCCGCCAATTGCACAATTTTGATTTTTTTTCTTTTTCAATAGGTTCAGGGCAGAATATAAATTTCCCCCTCCAGGGTCGACCACCTTGAGCGTGGTGAGGGGGCTCTGGGAAAGCGGCGATGTCCTCTGTCGGGCGCTGGGTGAGGAACTTTGTTCCTTGCCCGGGGGCCGTGGGAGGATGCTGCCTTCCTGGCTAAGGGTCGGCCAACCAACCGCCCCCTCCTCGGGGGCGCGTGCGCGCGTCGTGGGTGCGGGGTTGGGTTTGGGTCCGGGCTGGATCTGGGTGGGGTGCGCGCGGGCGTGAGGTGGCCCTGTGGCCGTGACCCGACGGATCTCTGGGTGGTAGCTGTCGGTCAGGCCCTCTGTGGCTTGTTCGGCTCCTGGTCGTGCGGGATGCCCGGGCCCGGGGATGTTGCCGCGACAGCTGTGGCGGTCTGCGTGGTCCCGTTGCCCTCGGCCCCGTTCGCTTCGTGTCTGGCCTGGGCCTTGCGTGGGCCCGGCTCTTGCCCCTCTCCTGGGGGGCGCGTGCGCGCATTTCCATCGCTCCGGGGGGGGGGGGGGGGGGTACGTCTTAGTGGGAGTGGCCCTGTGACGGTAAATCGTGAGGTGCGTGTCATTGGGGTCCGCAAGTGTCTTAGAGCTAGAGTTCTCCGGTCTACTGTGTAACCGCGTGAAAGACTCGACTTTGCGAAACAAATATTGCGAAATAAATAGGGCCGCTGTACAGGGCGCGGTGGCCGCAGTGACCGCACTATGGCGGGGTGCATGCTGCGGCAGGGGGGGGGGGAGTCGCGATCGATCGCGCGTGGGGCGAGTTCGGCAGTTGGGCTGCCCTTCTGGCATAGCCAGCCGCTCGACCGGGGGCCGGTTGGGTTCTGACCTTCGGGTCCCCGACCGGTTTGTGACCCCCCGGGGTTTGCGGTATTTGGGCGCCCTGTGGGCTAGCCGACCGCCCCCGCCCGGAGGTTCGTTCCCACGGGGTCGACGCCGGGAAGTGCGCGACCGGTCGCGGGGTCGTGGGGCGGAGGTGCCGGGGGGCACCACCCGCCCTAGTTTAGCAGCGACCCTGGAAGAGGGTGGCGCTGGCGTGTGACCCGCAGCGTTACCCTGGCGATAGCGGGGAAGTCTCCCGGGGAGCTTCTCTCCCCCTTGGGAAAGTGCCAACTCTGGCAAACGAGCGCGGGGATCCGGGGTCTTGGAGGATGGCCTAGCGAACGCATCGCTAGTTTGATCTCGCGCAAGAACGGCCATCTTCCTTGCCAGATCCTCCGCTCTAGGCGGTTACCGTGCAGGTTTTAGTTGGTTGGAGCCCAACATAACCCCGAGCCTCCCCCGAGGTTCGAGGTATCCGTTCCGGATTTCCTGCGCGTAATAAAAAAAAAAAAAAAAAATTATAAATTTCAAAGGATAGGTCAAAATTAAATTTATTACGGTCAGAAGCACTGCAAAATTACAGCGGCTCCAGAAAAAACGCTTACACATCAGATGACTCTAGCGTTGTTATACATATGTATATATTATTGAAATAATTTTTTTACTGTTTATCGTATTAATGAACATTACCCAAAAGTACAAGTCACAATTTGTATTCATCTCCTTGTAATTAATTCGCAAAAAAATACTTGATTTTCGAGCAATCTGACTGCCTAGTCCCCTTAATCTCATACAGCACACTTCGTTGCAGAAAAGTTGCAGAAACATTACAGTTACGTTGCGGTGCAATGTTGCACAGGGGCGGACATAGAAAGATTCCTGCAACATTTCAGCAATGTTGCGGTGCAATATTACCCTGCAACGTTTCTCAAATTTTACAGCAACTTTTCTGCAGCGTTTCTGAGATTTTACAGCAACTTTTCTGCAACGTTTCTCAGATTTTACAGCAACCTTTCTGCAACGTTTCTGAAGTTTTACAACAAAGGTCCCGCAGTAAGCGAGGCTCAAAAAGTGTTATAATATCGATTTAGTATATAGATTTAGTATAATATCGTAGTATACCCACTACACAGTGTATATTAGGTTAGGCCAGTGAGGTCCAGGTGGGCGGTCCGAGGACGCTAGGATCCATAGCGTCTTTCACGTGCTGCGTGGAAGAAGGAGCTCAAAGCCAATGAAGCGGCGAGCATGCCACAGATATGGAAACCTCTAGTAGTGTGCTCTTGGCCCTAAAGGTGAAGTTCCACGACTCGTGGCTCGGCTCGTCCAGGTTCGGCGAGTCGGCTTGGCCAGCGCGAGTCGACGAGCCACAGCTGGACCGTGGCATAGGTACATATTTCCACGCGGAAAGGGATTGGTGCGACTACACTCTTAAAATGGCTACCGTTTTCTTCTCTGTCTGCTACGTTAAACTTAATGTCTCCTGGCGGAAGCCAAAAACTAAAGAATACATGTTTCGTAGAATCTACTTGACTGTTGCTTTTTGAATCACTATAGGTACCATATTTCTTCCTAAGTAATCCACAGTTGGGCATTTTGTAAATGCGGTATTAAGCGAAAAATCTGTTGTCAACTGGCAATCGAATAAGTTGGAGTGGAAGGAGTTAAAAATCATTCAATTTGAAGAAATTAATATAAACATATAACGCTTTCAGGAGACCATTGAGTATATTGAGATTATTGGCTGCTGAACGATAACAATGGCGACCTTCGAAATTCTGTGTGGCGTCGCCGTACTACTTGTAGCTCTGTACTATTATTGTACCTCTACCTATGACTTCTGGAAGAAACGGGGTGTACCTGGACCACAACCCCTGCCTGTGCTTGGTAATACCAAGGATATAATGTGGGTCAAAACATCAGTGGCTACCTTTTTGCAAAACATTTACAAAAAGTATAGAAACGAACCCATGATTGGGTTGTTTATGGGCCGGAGGCCTATTCTCGTTTTGAATGACCCAGACCTTATTAAGGATGTCTTTATTAAAGATTTCCCCAAATTTGCAGATCGTGGATTCAATGTATTTGAAAGGGTATGAAAATAATGTTAATAATATTAATGATAATGTGTACTTAGATGAGGATTCTCTCACTAACGTCCTTAAAGGCAATGTCGCCCTCAATGACGCGCATCGCTGAGTTTCGGAGCCTCAGCGCTTGAGACCAGGGGGGGGGGGGCATACAATGGTGTGTACTAATTTAAACAAGAAACGAATCTGAAGTTCTGCATTTCTCATCAGATCTTTGCGAAAGTGGCGCCAATCAATTTCTTATGTTTTTCCTGACGAAAATGGCCCTGAAACCGACATAATTCGGACCATAATTGAAGGGTACGATGCAATAAGGGGATTAGCGTTTGAAAATGGGAAAAATTATTGTCCAAACGCTAAAAAAGATTGGAAAATTAAATGTTATTAAACTGAATTTCAAAAATACAATCTTGTAAACCTCGTCACGACACACACTTTTTCTATTTACAGTTTGTTTATCCAATCATTACTATTCCAGCTAAAAATTATAAACTAAAAATTTTTCATCGCACAAAATCATTATTTCTTTAAACATAAATTGCGATAACATGAGTAAATATTAACGGATCGTTATGAGACATAAAAAATAACTTCAGAAAACTTTAGCGAAACCGTAAAATGTATGCATAAAACCCTTATGTTAAAAATGTAATAATATTTAATTAAAAAGTAATACTGAACAGAACCCATGTTTGTCAACATTCGCCGTTAAAAAGTATCGAGGCAATTTTGATGTACGTATAACTTGCAGCGACAAAGTTCTTCCTTAATATACAAAGAAGATTGTCACTAATTTTTTCACTGATTAATAAATAATTGTAGAAGATATTGCGATATATATAAATTCCGCGCGGCACCATCAGTCAACGCGAGTGCTAAAACTGCTAATTGTAAGTAGCGCATTATACGCGGCTGCTGACTGTTGGTGGCGCGCGAGATTTATATATATCGTCATATCTTGTACAATTATTCATTAATTAGTGTGAAAATTCATGAAAATCTTCCTTGTATGTTAAGGAAAAACTTTGTCGCTGCAAGTTAGATGTACCTCGAAATTGCGTCCATACTTTTTATCGGCAAACGTTGAAAAACATAGAATCTGCCCAGTATTACTTTTTAATTAAATATTATTACATTTTTCAACATAAGGGTTTTGTGCATACATTTTACGGCTTCGCTAGAGCTTTCTGAAGTTATACTTTAGAGGGCCGATATTTTTTCAATGAAATTGTAAATTTTATTTACTGAAAATGTATGTATATATACCACCAAAATTGCCGGCAAAGTATCCAAATTCTTAGGTAGCCACTATAGTGCCAGCCCGGCCGTCTACAGGTTAAAGAAATAATAATTTTGGTAGATGAAAATTGTTTAGTTTATAATGTTTAGCTCGAATAGTTATCATTGGATAAACAAACTGTAAATAGAAAAATGTGTGAGGTGACGAGGTTTACAATACTATATTTTGTAAATTTGAGTTTAATAACATTTAATTTTCCAATCTTTCTCAGTGTTTGGACAATAATTGTTCCAATTTTCGAGCGGTAGTCCCATTGTTGCATCCGACCATTTAATTAAGAAAATTTAACGAAAAATTGATTTGTATAATGTAAAGTTAACTTGGTTAAAAATAATCCGATTTACATGAGATTTGGGACGATTTTCATCGGAAAACATAAGGAATCCATTGGTGTCACTACCATATGGATTCGATGAAAAATAAAGAATTTTTTAATATGCTGTAGCGAATATATTCACTTAATTATGGTCTGAATTATATCGTTTCCGGGACTATTTTTATCGGGGAAACATAGGGAATCGATTGATGTTACTTTCGCAAAGATCTGATGAGAAATGCAGGTCTTCAGATTTATTACTTCTTAGTGAGCAACATTGTATGACCCCCCTCCTCCGGCTTCGAGCGTCGAAGACCGCGAAATTCAGCGAGGCGCGTTTTTGCCGGCAGCATCCCCTTTGAGGTCTCCAGCGAGAGAATCATACTGTATATGTATATCTTCTTCCTGTTGCGTATTCACTCGCTAAGCTGAATAAGAAATACTTACAAGGGTACACCGTGAACCCGCATTCACAGATTGGAACGCAACTTTGTGGGTTCATAGAGTGACTCAAGAAAAGAACATCGGTGTTTCATTCGGGTTCTACCGCTTTTTAAGGGGGTGAAAACTAACCTGAAAGTCGACTTGGCATTTGCACTTTTTCGCGTATCACTCCTAAAGTACAAGGGACAGACAAAATTGTTTCAAACAGAAGTTTAATCGTACAATAAGCACTGCAAACTTGAGTTAACAAAATTTTGAAAAAAGTTTCTTTTATTCAGATATTTTTTTTAAACTCTTCAAAATTTTGTTACCGGAAGTTTGCAGTGTTCATTGCACCATTAAACTATTGTTTGAAACATTTTTTCTGTCTGTTGTAGTTTGGGAGTTATACGCGAAAAAGTGGAAGTGCCTATTTGATTTTGAGGATAGTTTTCACCCCCTTAAAGGGCGATACGGCCCGAATGAAACATACCGTTGTTCTTGTCTCGAGTCACTCTATAACGCCACAAAGTTGTGTTCCAATCGGTGAGTGTGTATTCGTGGTGTTCCCTTGTTAGTGAACAGACTGAAAAATTAGACCCGTAACAGTCGGGAGCCATGAGTGCTACTACCTCCTCTGCAGAGATGGGCATTATCTAGATAAAAAATTATTTAAATAACGTTTCGAATAAAAGATACTCTTTCTTTTATTCGTTATTCGAATCCTCGAATAATACGGTTTACGTTTATTCGTTATTCGGAGTTTCGAATAACACGGTTTATCTTTATTCGAAACATCACGAATAAATAAATTTATTCGAAGCGAATTTATTCGACAGCGGAAGATAATTTTTTTATTCGAAGTGAATTTAGTCGAAAGATAATTTCTTGATTCGAGGAACTTTTATTCGAACCGTCGAATAAGGTTTTTATGTTTATCCGTAGTTTATTCGACTTTTATTCGACGGCTTCGAATAACTTTCGACGCGGGATCTCGCCTCGAGTTGAGGACTTGGGCTGTTCGGCGGCGGCTTGTGATCTTGGTTCGAGCTTCGGCTGGAGAGCCATACATTGTTGCTTGCGATGGATTATACTTATATTAATAGCATGTATGTAAAACTTCCATATATTCTATCGTATCGGCATGAACGTTTCAGTAAAATACTCTTGAGATTTTTTAGATGAAAATGAATTTAAACGCGATATAAATCGGATTATTTTTAGCATTATTACATTATAAATCTTACATTCATATTTAATTATCTATAGTTCTGAAAATAATCCAATATATACCGTGTTTGAACTCATTTCAATGGAATGAATCTCGCAACTTTATAAACAATCCATAATTATTATTCTAAAAGTAGAAAAAATCCTCGTATAAACATAACTGACAAATTTCGAATACTATAAGGAAGCTAGGGTTTTGGAATTTCTATGGACATTAAGGGGGTAGACACGTCACGTGGTCTGGCCGGCGGGGCCGGTCGGTATTACAGCAGATTTTTTCTGCACGGAAATGGTAATACCCATAGATACGCGGTTGCCTGTGCACGCGAGAGGGGGCTGTTCGCTATTTCCATATTCTATTTTGAATGTGGAAAGAAATTGTCAGCTGTTGCGTTATACTTGTAAAAATTTAAAGAGAAAGTCTGCTGGTACTGCAAACGTAGAAAATTCATTGTACATTTACTTGAAATGTGCTTATGCTACAATATTCTACGTTGGCAGTAAGGAATTATAAGTGAAAAGGAAAAATACACGAGGACATGTTCCCAGAAAATGAAGTTTGTTAGGATAGACATTTTTTAATTAGCAAAACACTGAAACAGAACATGAAATACATATCCTATGCAGAAAGCATTTATGACCAAACATATATAAAATTGTGTTTGATGTTGAATCCAACGCATAATTATTATGTGGTCCCTCCTTGAAGTGACAGAAATTATAACCTAAGTATATGCTATATGACAACAAATGTTTAGTGGCTATTTCGTTCTTTTACAAAACATTTGTGAACTTTTCATCATCCTTCCGAAACATTATTATTACGCCGCAACAGTATCTTTAGGAAATTGGGTCTAACGTATAGGTTATATTTTCTGTCACTTCGAGGGCAGAAAATCCGCTCTTCCAAGTAACCAAAAAAAACCGCTCCTCCAAGTGACAGAAAATATAACCTATATGCTATACCCGATTTGCTAAAGATACTGTTGAATGACTTGCTTCTCGTGACTATCTAACAGGATTATGGTACTTTCTGTGAGGTAATGACTTACTGAGAACTCTATTTCTCCTTTTGCACTATTACTATATGTATATTTATTTGAATATAAGTTTGTGATACTGAACATCAGTCTTTTATTCGCTATTAACACGTGCGTGCAACTTGCCCGGTTTTCACATAGAAAGAGAGAGTAGTTTTGCATTTCTTCCGCCCAGGCGCTACAGTATTCGATACCATAGAGGCGTGGCAAAGAGGAAGAGCGCGCGGAATTCGAACGTCCGTTCTCAACACTCCCACTATTCGAGCGCTTTGGTTCTTTCATACATGCCAACACTGCGCAGCAGAACATTGTATTTTTCTTTTGGTAACGGTTTCGTCAAAAAGTCAGCACACTGTTCCTCTGATTTAACATATGTAACAACCAGCCTGTCCTCCGCATATTTTTCGCGAATGAAATGATAGCGGATGTCGATGTGCTTTGTTCTTCTGTGAAACTCCGGATTTTTTACCAGTTTTATTGCACTTTGATTGTCAATTCTTAATTCAGTCGGTTCTTCACATCGACATCCGACATCACTTAGCAGCAACCGCAACCATACAAGTTCCCTGGCTGCCTCTGCAGCTGCCACGTATTCGGCCTCTGTTGTGCTCAATGTGACCATTGACTGTCTCCTTGAACACCAAGATATTGGTCCACCCGCTAGTAGGTAGATGTACCCTGTAGTGGATCTTCTCGTCTCAGCATCCCCAGCGAAATCAGCATCCGAATACCCTAGTAGAGTCTTTCCGTTTTCGGTTTTACTATAACGAATCCCTAGGTCCGTTGTCCCACGCAAGTATCTCAAGACTCGCTTCAGTGAGTTGCAATGAACCTGTGTGTACCCTGTCGAGAATCTAGATAACAAATGTACTGCAAATACGAGATCTGGTCGCGTCGTTTGTGCCAAAAACATTAGACTTCCTATTATTTCTTGATATTGACAGTCACTTTCTTTATCCTCTCTGCTTTCCATCATCGTTGCGAAGGAGTGTGGGTCCACGGGCACCCCGACACTCGCCGCTTCACTCATACCAAACCGAGCGAGGACGCTCTCAGCGTACCTCGTTTGATGAATGAAGATTGATTGCTTTTCTCGGTTCCGTTCGATTTGTACTCCAATGAATGTGCGCGTGTCTCCCTCAGTGATCTCAAATGAGGTTCTGAGAGCTTTGACTACCTCGCTGAGAGCGTCCTTGGTCTCTGACATCAGCAGCCCATCATCAACGAAGATAGCTAGAAACACACATTCTCTGTTTATATACCCTCGATACACACATGGGTCGGCTTTGCTTTGAACAAATGAATAGCTTTTCAGAAAAGAATCAAATTTGTGATTCCATTGTCGCGGAGATTGTTTTAGACCATACAATGATTTTTGTAATTTGCATACCTTTCCACCTTCACTTACTAGTCCTTTTGGTACCTCCATAAAGATTTGTTCGGCAAGTTGGCCGTACAGGAACGCCGTTTTTATATCAAACTGGTAAGTCTCAAGGTCATACTGCGCGGCCATCGCTAACAATGTTCGGAGCGACTCGTATCGAACGACCGGAGCGAAGATCTCTCCATAATCTACTCCTGGTTTTTGCGAATAACCCTTGGCGCACAGTCGAGCCTTGTAACTTGGTTTTTCCCCAGATGAGGACGATTTTATTTTGAAGACCCATTTGCTTCCCACCGTTGTTCGTCCTTCCGGTAAGGTCTCCATCGTCCACGTACAGCTTCTTTGGTGTGCGTTCAGTTCCTCGTCGATCGCTGCCTGCCATTTGTCCGCGTCGGGACGCGAGAGTGCTTCCTCATATGTTGACGGTTCTACATATTCTGTGAGATTTGCTTGGTACCACATTGGTTTTGTCAGCTTGTTTCTGTCCCTTATTTGCCGGGATTCCGCCTCGGCAGTCGTGTAGCTGGGGGCATCTTCATGTTCTTCCGTTGGAAAGTTTACGCACTCCTCGGTGCTGTTCTCTTCTTTGATGACCTTCGTGTGGGGGGCTACTTCTTCTTCTGAAGTGCCGTTTGAGGAAATAATAACATCAAGTTCGTTTCTGGCCGATGTCCCATCCTCTCTCTCATTAAAAACCACGTCTCGAGATACGTTTATTTTGCCTGTGTTAGGGTTGTAGAGTCGATAGTTCGAGGACTCGCCTGCATATCCCACGAAGATTACTTTCTGCGTTTTCTTATCCCATTTCTGTCTTTTTTGTTTAGGGATGTGTTCGTATGCCTCGCAGCCAAATGTTCGAAGATGTCTCAGGTCAAGTTTCTTACCGGTCCATAGCTCGAAAGGGGTTAACCCATTCTTGTTGGGCTGTGGTGTCCGGTTCTGTATATAAGCAGCAGTGTGAACTGCCTCTGCCCACAGTGTCTTGGGGAGTTTCTTTGCGTAAAGCATGGTTCTGGCTTTCTCCACAAGTGTCCTGTTGTCCCTTTCTGAACACCCATTCTGCTCTGGCGTGTAGGGAGCAGTTGTCTCCATTTGGATTCCTTGTGAAGCTGTGACGAGACACTATTTTTCGCGCGGTATTATTTCAACTCTTCCCCATAAATCACTCCATAACTCCACCGAAAGTCCCCAAACTTCAACTCTCACCCCTTCTTTCCCAATCGCCGATCGCCTTGACGATGTACCTTAGCGGTCCCCATCTCAAGACGATCGGTACGAAATCCCCTTTCCTTATTCGCCCTACGAGGCACGATCTCTTCCCTCATATTTAAATTTAAACAAGTCCCTCGCCCCAAAAACTCCTTATCTCGAGACCACGTCTCACCCCCTCTCCATGACCAAAGAAGTCAAAGCCACGCTCACCCCTTTCCAATCAAACCTCCAAAAAACCCATCCAATAGGTTGAGTATCTCCCCATCAGAAACCTACGTAAGACCCCGAAAGTCTTATCGCCACGAATATTTCATCCACGTGTCCTTAACTAATTATAGACGCATACCCTATAAAAACCCCGGAAGTCCTACTGCGACGCATATTTCGTAAGTAGGCCAAGGTCCACACCGCGCGTACCCTTCATACCTAACAATCATGTAAAATTCATATAAATACAAGGGCCCGGGAGACAGAGGTTCTCTTTCTGCAGAAACATCACTCGGAAAGTATCTTTATAACTATCAAGTGTTTAGAATCAATTTCAACGAATTACTCATCGATATTCATCGTAAGCAATTAATATTAATATTGTTACACGGTATATCACCCTCATTTATTTCTCATGTACTATTGCTAACTCTTACCATTTATATTACTATTTCATGCTTATTGCTATATATTGCTATCATTGCTAATTCTTATTGTTTTATACCATTATTATCCGCTTGTTGCGACGGTCTATTATTTCATGCCTATTGTTTTATATCTCTACCACGATTTATATTCATGTACATCATATCCATACATATATCTTTATAAATAACCATTTATATAATTGTTTTGTGTTAACGCTAAACGCCTAACGCATTATTATAAACTAAATTACCTGCACAATAATATGCATGGCTTATTTGGTGCTACTAACTGAATAAACCAGTTTCATTTAATTCACGCTTCGAGTTATTGTGTTAAATCCTCGGAACGAAGGTTCCCTTCCAAAACAAACTGCTGCAACAGCTGATCGGGCTGCGCGAACACCGGAGTTCTTATAATATTTACCGGGCTTACTTTTACATAGCTCGCGTTCGACCAACGTCTAGACGAATTTCGCGGAATAGCACGGGCGGCTTCTTATGTCAATGCAACCGTAAATCCGATTACCAAAACTATAGTAAAAACCACAAGTGGTCTAACGGGTGTCTCCCTGGCGCGCGGTTACCTTTAAACCTTCCCTGGTCGATTAGCGTGCAGGATTTAAGATCCTCGCCTGATTTTCCCCTAAACCTAGTGTGTAGGATTTTACGTTCTCGCCTGACTCCCGAAAACCCTCAGCGTGCAGGATTACACATTCTCGCCTGATTCCCTAAAATCCCCAGTGTGCAGGATTTTACGTTCTCGCCTGACTCCCGAAAACCCTCAGCGTGCAGGATTACACATTCTCGCCTGATTCCCGAAAATCCTCAGTGTGTAGGATTTTACGTTCTCGCCTGACTCCCGAAAACCCTCAGCGTGCAGGATTACACATTCTCGCCTGATTCCCGAAAATCCTCAGTGTGTAGGATTTTACGTTCTCGCCTGACTCCCGAAAACCCTCAGCGTGCAGGATTACACATTCTCGCCTGATTCCCTAAAATCCCCAGTGTGCAGGATTTTACGTTCTCGCCTGACTCCCGAAAACCCTCAGCGTGCAGGATTACACATTCTCGCCTGATTCCCGAAAATCCTCAGTGTGTAGGATTTTACGTTCTCGCCTGATTCCCGAAAACCCTCAGTGTGTAGGATTTCACATTCTCGCCTGATTTCTTACCCCACATAGTCATCGTCCCCAAAGACCTCAACCCAGGACGTGACAAAGCCAAAAATTGCTTCATGTTGTGGTTAATATATTCTCGCCCATTATCAAGTCGCAGCGCCTTTATTTGTCTCTGAAACCTTGTTTTAACTTCTGCACAATATTTCTTGAATATTTCAAATACGTCTGACTTATTTCTCATAAAGTAAACTTGCCTGAAACTTGATGCATCGTCCTTGAAATTCACGTAGAATCTGGATCCACCCAAGGACTCTGTCTGCATTGGACCTCCCACATCTGTGTGAATTAAATCACCAGGCTTCGTATCTCTGGGTGTGGCACTTTTGAATGGCAGTCTGTGCTGTTTCCCGTACTGACACGCTTCACAGAAAAAATCAACCTTAGTTGGAAAGGGTCCAATATCCCACATGTCCTTTCTGCTTATTTCAAGTAACTGGTTTATTCCAATGTGACCTAAACGTTCATGCCAGAGTTTTAAGTTGACTAACGTGGCATTGTTTGCTTCTTCCTTATTGATGGCTTGAAATGTCATGATATAGAGGTTATTCTCCTGTTTGGTTGCTAGTGCCGCCACCTTGCCTTCTTTGTGTATCTTGACGTAGTGATCCTCAAAGTTGAGTCCGTAGCCTTTTTCTACACAAGCTCCCACTGAAAACAGATTTTTGTTAAGTGAGGGAACATAGAGGACGTCTTCAAGTGTGCCCTCAAGCCATTCCTGGCCGTTGTGTCGTTTAATTTTTATGGTGCCTCTTCCTTCGACTTGACACATCTTTCCATCTCCGAGTGCCACTAAGCCACTGTTGCTAACATGGAGTTCCTGAAACCATTCGCGCCTGGATGTCATATGTTTCGACGCTCCGCTATCAAGAATCCAACTTTCTTTTGCCGTTGGACCTTGAAGCGGTGCTGGCTTCGTCGTTTGAGCTGTAAACACACCCATGTTTGCTGAGTGTTGGTTGTGGTTATCTTTTGTTGAGGACTTATTTTCTGTGTCCCTTTTTTTTCCGGCAGTATTTTTGTACATGGCCCCTTTTGTGACAGTAGAAACATTCTACTTTTCTCTTTTCTTCTTCTGTGCTTTGTCTCTTGGCTCCAAAAGGCTTTGATTTGTTCAGACTTACCTCTGTTAACGCATTAGCTGTGTCTTCTACGGATGTCATCCTTGACTCTTCTTTGATTAAACGTGCCGTGAGGTTTTCTAGCGTCTGATTTTCCACATCGACACTGTCCCAAGCTGTTACTAAGGCGTTATATTTCAAAGGCAAGCTGCCGAGTAATTTTGCCATAACCATCACATCAGATACCTTTTCTCCGATGTCTGAGAGTTGTCGTGCCATGTTTTCTACTCTTGATATGTGTTGTGCCACAGAGTCGCTTGTGGACATCCTATAATCATGGAAGCGCGTCATTAGAGTTAATTTACTTGACTCACTGCGTTGTTCGTGAAGGGACTCAAGTTTCTTCCACATGCTTCTAGAAGTTTCACAGGTCAACAGGTGCTCTAGTTGTGTGGGTTCCATTGAGGACGACATGACAAACATTGCCCGGGCGTCGCGTTTCCTCCACTTCCTCAATTCAGATTCCACCGCGGGTTGTGGTTCGCTTCCATCGACGATTTCTTGCACCTCGTTTGCTATGAAAATGGCCCTCATTTGGAATTTCCACTGTTGGAAATTTGTGCCATTAAATTTCGCTACATTTCTTAAATCGATACTTTCACTCATGTTCGTTCAATTTTGGCTGTGGAAATATTCACTAGAATATACTTTCGCGACCGCGTGCTTTTTCTAGCCTCAACAGAGTTTTTATTCTTGGCTACACGTGGCCTGGGCCCATAACCTGTTGAATGACTTGCTTCTCGTGACTATCTAACAGGATTATGGTACTTTCTGTGAGGTAATGACTTACTGAGAACTCTATTTCTCCTTTTGCACTATTACTATATGTATATTTATTTGAATATAAGTTTGTGATACTGAACATCAGTCTTTTATTCGCTATTAACACGTGCGTGCAACTTGCCCGGTTTTCACATAGAAAGAGAGAGTAGTTTTGCATTTCTTCCGCCCAGGCGCTACAGTATTCGATACCATAGAGGCGTGGCAAAGAGGAAGAGCGCGCGGAATTCGAACGTCCGTTCTCAACAGATACTGTTGCGGCGTAATAATAATGTTTCGGAAGGATGATGAAAAGTTCACAAATGTAGCGCAAAAGAACGAAATAGCCGCTCAACATTTATTGCCATATAGCACATACATAGGTTATATTTTCTGTCACTTGGAAGAGAGAAAATCCGCTCCTCAAAGTGACAGAAAATATAACCTAAGTATATGCTATATGACAACAAATGTTTAGTGGCTATTTCGTTCTTTTACAAAACATTTGTGAACTTTTTATCATCCTTTCAAAACATTATTATTACGCCACAACGGTATCTTTAGGAAATCGTATATAGTATATAAGTTATATTTTCTGTCACTTCGAGGAGCCGATCACATAATAATCACGCGCATCTAGCGTGCGCATTTTCAGTAGCGGATTTCATAAACGAATTCTGAACTAGATATATTATGAAACACAATGTTTACGGGGTTTATTACTATTTTATTTGTAAAAGATGCTTCAATTCTTTTAATGTTCCTGTCCATATAAGTGTTGACTATAAACAAATAATATAAAAAAAAGTACTAAAAAATATTTTCATAAAAACACCGAATTTATGAAATTTTATCCGCGAATCCTGTTATGTGCCCCACTGTTGGGCGTTACCATCGCAGGCCACACCGACGCAAAGGATAGAATAATGATTACACGAGAGTACACACGACTGAACTATATTGTTACATAGAGCAATATCGGTTACAAAACAGTTCGGTACAAGACAGTCTTCTGGTCTTCTGGGCCTATACGCGGTGCTCGGAATACTGCTCTCCCCTCTGGAAGAGCGGACGTCTCGGCCGCATTGAATCCTCTTCGGAATCTTCGTACCCCTGCCTGAAGAAGTGGTCGTGCAGCCCCGTGGCTTCTTCAGACATCCGCCTCGGCATTTACCTTCTCGCTCAGGGGAAACCACGGAAAAACCCTGAGCAAGGCGTAGGTACAACGGGAATTCTCGATCTGCCACGATGAAACGCTCCAACTTCTGGTTCCGCTACGTCTCTGGAACTCTGCACCTTCCTGTCCCGCGACGTCTCTGGAACTCTGTAGCTTCCTGTCCCACGACGTCTCGGGAACTCGACAGCTCCTTGTCCCACGACAAAATCCACGGGGAGCTCCGGGCGCGTTCCTCTTTCATGTGTCCCACGACGAAATCCACGGAGAGCTCGGGGTCCAGCAGTCAGGCACAGGTACCGCGGGGCTTCTAATTCTCCCTCGACGAAACGCCCCTGGTCCTTGTCCCGCGACGTCCCTGGAACTCCAGTCTGGAACGTCCCACGTCGACTCCAACGCTCCGACGCTGCATCCTCCTTCGTGCAGCCTCCGGAACCCCGTGCAGACTCCAGCGCTGCCTCATTTGCAGGCAGCCTCCTACAGAAGGACGTCCGGCGACGTCTCCACTGCTTCGGCGACGTTCCCTCCTCCTCGTCGAATCCTTGGTCGCGGTCGACCCTCTCCCCCAGGGACTCGTCCTCGATGTCCTTCCGGTGGCCGTACGAGCTTGAGACTCCAATCCCTTCACGGCTCCGGATTCCATGCAAAAGAGACGGAGAAGCATTAACATTTACTTTCATTTGAAAGAGTCCGTTGGAGCTGAAAGAACCGGGAAGATGGAAAGGCGAGACGGAACCGATAACAGGGGATCACAGCTCATGAGCATGTTATCGGCCCGTTCCCCGATCAATATGCCCAGCACGCCAGCTCGTCTGCATTTTCTTTCTTCTGGGCTTCTTGTCCTCTTCTCCCTCTCTCAGGCTTTGGCTTTCAGATGGCCCCATTCCTCTTCGTGGCTTCTGGTGCAGACCCAGGGGACCGTCCTGTGCGTCCTGTTAACGCTCCCGTCTCCGCGACATCTCCTCCAGCCGATCCAAGCAGTCGCACCGCTTGTCCGACTGGTGGTTGGAGATGCCATTTCCCGGCTGCTGTCCACCCTGTCGACGCGAACCTCTTGGTTTGCACAAACCGGGGAGGAGCCAAGATTCACGCCAACAGGGCTAGAGAAGCGGTTTCACGTATGTCCGCGCTCCACTGCGGACCGCTACTCTGTCGTAGCACAGACGGGGAATTCGGGAACGCGTATCCAGGCCGCGGTGGCAGTCCCCCGACACCTTGTCCCTCGTCGTGGGGTTTCGTGGTCTCTGAAACATTTTAAAGAAACAGAGGGCTGGGCTACGAAGGTAGCCTCCGCAGCCCAGTCCAGTAGATTAGCTTAGACTAATCTTCAGACTCTTCGTTCAGAACTTCAAACTCTCTCCTCGAGCGAGAGACTTCCTGGATCTTTGGTCGGCGAACAACCCATCCTGTTTAAACAACTCCACTCTTCGGGGCTCTCTCACATGGGGAATTCGGCCATTCTGCGACGATGTTCACTCTCGAACTCCCTTCGTCGCAGCTCAGTAACTCTGCGCACTCCAGGCGCCTCCACGTTGCTTATTCGACAGCTCTTCATATGCGCTGGATGCACTCGCCGGTGCAATAGTGACTATGAATTGCAATTGCTTATTCGACAGCTCTTCATATCCGCTGGATGCACTCGCCGGTGCCATAGTCACTGTGAATTGCAATTGCTTATTCGACAGCTCTTCATATCCGCTGGATGCACTCGCCGGTGCTATTGCAATGTTTTCATCCATCGTTTTGTGTACTTTCTTGTGTACTCGTACCCGCTCCTTTTTCTGTTATGTACGGAGGTTCTCTAATCGGCTGTTGTCGATTGTATCTGCTATCTATAATTTCTGGCAACATGCACTCCTCATAGAATTTTTTGAGTTGTTCCTCCATCTGTGTTGCCCAGAATCGATCATCTCTTGGTACTGTTATAATTTTCATTCCTTTCGGCGTCCATAAACCAAAATAAGCCCGTTGCCTTTTCGTTATGTGCAATTGTCCTTGCACTTGATAATAGTAATAATGATTTTTATTCATTTCATTTTTCTTGAAAATACGCCGTATTAGAGGAAGTTGGTCTATTGCTTCATCAGGTGATAAATCCTTCGCCGATTCAGGACACTTTACTTCGACGATTTCATCACTGCCCACGAGGCCGTCAGGAGTTGCACCTAAGTGAGGCACAGTGTCATCGATGAAGAGGCCACACGGTTGAATATCGAGTTCTAATTCTTCTGCCATTTGCTTCAAGGCGTTTGCCTCATTATTCCTTCCGTATTCGAGAGCAGATAAATTTGGAAGTTGCGGGTATAGTATCTTCTTCACAGTATTTGCCCGTGGTGTCGTCTTTCGTAATCGGCATACCATGCCGAAATGGGATGCAGTTAATAATTTTTTCCTATAAAACATCCACTTTTCGCTATTTGCCTGATCGCGAGTTTCCTCTTCGATATTGTTTCGCCTGGATTGCCATTTAAGGAGAGTAACCATGTGCCTTTTACACTCGGAAGAGTATACTGTCTCTTCCATATCTGGTTTTGCTGCGTTGGGGCCGTAATCCTGGTCGCACGATTGTTTTTTATTTAGGAAGGAGGATGCTTTCGCTTCTTTTTTATATTCCCTTGCTTTTTCTGCTGCATGCTTTCGACGTTCTTCCAGGTTTCTTACCATGGTTGGCGGCTCTGTATTCATTGCCGTACTCAATCTGCTAAACGCCTCTTTCGTGTTATATTGGACGACTGCAGCGGAGACTCTACCCTGATACGAGCCCCCTCGTCCAAAGTTTATCCTCTTGCCTCCGATGAATTTGGCAATGATATTATTAAAACTTTCAACAGCATTGTTATTTAGCCTGTACAACAAACTGTCAGCTTTAGGGAAAAGTGGCTGCATCGCTTCTTCGATACTTTGGTATATACCAGGTTCACTCAGCCGTGGAACGTAGTCTACTCTGTCGGGATCAGAGTATTTCTTACAGAAGTATGCTAACTTCTGACACTCCTTGTGTTCACCGAAAACGTGACTCGGTACATTTGTCAAGTCTTGCTTCAAATTGCTTATCCGTTCCTCGAGTGTTATTCCTTCTTGCAACCGGTATTCTGCAGCTTTCTTTATACCAGTACGCAGGCGGAGAGCATTATTTTTTACGACAGCTCTTAGGTCTTTATCGCGGCCTTTTGTTGCGATTTCGTTTATTTTTTTACTGAAATTGCGTAGCAAGTGATTGGTGCATTCTATTTTTCGTACCTGCACCATGTACTTTTCATATGGATTACTGTCCAATATCTTCTTGTACACACTGCTATCGCCATCGGCAACTAATATATGGTATATTAGGCCGTGCATATCTATGCTGCAATTGAAGCCTTCGACAATAGCAACACTTTCCATTCCAGTTGAACTCTGATTACGACCCCAGTTCTTGAAGCAACGATGCTCGCGCGGTTTTTCCTTCTTCGTACCTGCTATTTGGCAAGTCATGCAGAATTTATTCTTCACGCTGATGTACAGCACTTTCTTCGTGTGGTATCCCACGATGGCTCCTACGCCAGAAAGAGAATTGTAATCTCCTCCGCGGTATGACCTTTTCATCCAGCTACCATCCACGACAACTGGGATAAACGGTACATCAGATTCTGGATATACGTCGCCTCTTGCTATAGCTAATGCTTTTTCTTCTTTTCCAGCATCTTCCATTTCGCGTTGTGCGGCCACTTCGAGGGCATCGATTATGTCCGTCTGACAGTTCTCGTAGATCCTTTTCGTCATACAGGACACGTTCATGGCGGTCAATATGTCCTCCAGTTGATTATATCCGCCGCCCGTCATCATTGTTGCAGCAACAGCGTCGTGGTTGATGTCCATAGTGGCATCACTGTTCCGAAGACAGGATATACGCTCTGTGTATTTGCACATTTTGCACTCTACATAATACACTTTTTCCAATCCATTCCGTTCACATCTAACTATATGAAAATCTTCGATGCCACAGCCAGTAGTCGAATGTTTTCGAAGATTTATTATTTGCTCGAAAACATGCGCAAAATCAACGAAGTCTATTCCTTCCAAAATTGGGTTTTCCGACTGTTGTGGTTTTGCGTTCTCCACCACCCAGTAATCGGCATCGCTTCCAATATCTTCATTCGTTTCTTCGTTGATGTCTGTTACGGAAGGTATCTCATCGCCAACTGGCAGCTCATTATCTTCCGGCACCGATTTCAGTACTTCTTCTGTAATTTCTTCTTCGTCCGTATCGAAATATACTCCTTCCACAATTTCTTCTGTGTCGGTATCGAAATCTACTTCTTGTAAAATTTCTTCGGTAATTCGGACATCTTCAAAATTTCCTACGTCTTCTTCGTGTATTCTCTCCGTAGGAAAATCATCCGCAGCAGATGCGCTTGGATGAGTTTGGTACGAGGTACCTGCTTCCGCCACTGTACCTTGAACTACCGCGAGGCACGCTGCGTTCTTCAATCGTTGTCTGCACGTAAAGAGTCAATAATCACTAACAAGTGGTACATACAAAGAAATAAGAAAAACATACAGCAGAAAGTAAAAGAAGATATACAGTAAAATCTCCATGTAAGCGAAAGCCTCGGAACAAAGCAAGTTTAAAACCCGTGCACGTGTGAGACAATACTAACGCAATCAAAATTTAAGATTAAAACTTTTGTATTTTGGATGCCATTTTCATGACACTTCTACCAACATGTTTGTTAGAATCTCCTGATTCAAATGATATCAAACACGACATAAATCGGACAACTTTTACTTATCGTCGATACGAATCATTTATATTTATATAATATAATTATCCACACCATAACGTGTTTGGTGTCCTTTTAATCAGAAAATCCTCACAAATATATTGGTGAAAAATTTATAAAAAACTGACAAAAATAAAATACTTATAATTGTGAACCTCGTTTGCATCGGTGTTGTCCCTCACCGATTTTCGATTTCGAATCGGGTTACACGATCGCACAGTGGTTCCAAAGTGTCTTTCTGTGGTCAAAATTTCGTATCTAATATCAAATACCTGAATTGCGACCAAAACGTGTTTTTTTCTATCTTATTTTCTGACAAAGTTGGATGAAAACTTTAGCAGAACAATCTTTGGGTCAGTTTTGATAAGATTTTGCTTATGTAAGTAGTTTTTTTACGTAAAATCTTCAATTGGCACTAGGGAATAGCGGAAACATAAAACAGGCGATTTGTTGACACGTCAGAATGTTTGAAATAGAACTTTACAATGGCTGAAAATTTGGAATGTTTGGTGCGTTTACTACAACCAGAACCGTCTAAAATATCAATTTAATGTATGATTATAGAACCTAATAGCGTTCAAATATATTGAAGAACGTCAAAAACCGTGATTTATTTTTTAAGAAAAAAAGATAGGAAAAAAACACGCTTTGGTCGCAATTCAGGTATTTGATATTATAGCAAATTTAAAACCCGACAAAACGAGACAAAGCAATCAAAAATTGGTTGAGAATTGACGGAGATACGGAATTTTGACCGCAAAAAGTCACTTTGGAACCACTGTGCGATTGGCGTATGAACCGTATTACACGCTTCACTGGTTCCAGAGGGGACCACCCCAACTAGGGGTGATAGAAATTAACACTAATGTTACATATTATATTAGGGACATTCCACGCGATATCGGGCACTTTTCGGAGTAGCATTTGGGATTTTTGTGAAACATTGATATGTTGTAGTCTTTAGTGATATACAGGGTGTTTCTCTGCCTGTGGTCAATGCTCTAAGGGGTGATTATATCGACAAAAATAAGACGAAAATCAAGGGTGACGAAATTGCGGTAAACGATTCGTTTTCTCGAAAGTGACCATATTAATTAAAAAACTAGGGGTTTCCCGGAATACAGAAAGCGAATATGAACTGCGTTTTGTAGAGAAAAATTATTTACGACCACGTTATTTAGAATGAATTACACATTTTAGCTCCTAACATCATATTTTTTTTGAAGATTGAATTATTTTAATTATATTTAAAAATTATGTAGAGTTGCAAATATTTGCCGCTATAACTTTTGAATATATACTCTATAAAGCAAATAGAATAAATAACACAAAAATTTCAGGTTCCATGAGGTTCCTGGATATCTAGAGCTTTTCCAACGAAAGTTATTGAAAAATTCCATCATTTTGATAATTCTATTTTAATTCTGTTCGTTGGAAATTAAAATACTCATGGCTGAAGCTTGATTTGTACCTCTGCAATCCATTATTCAAAATACTAACAATTCGCGACACAATTGAGCACTTTTGATATACATATACATAGCTTATACTGACGCATTCTAACAATCGGGGTTACTATGTAAATTGTAAGCGGCCGACTCGCCGAGCCTGGGCAAGCCGAGTCGACTCGCCGCACAGTGGGGCAAAGTGACGAAGTTTGTGTCAAAATCAAAGAACTTTTGATAGAAATGAGATAGAGCGATGATTTTTTTTTAACTTAAAGCTGAAAGATTGCAGAATAAGGGAAAATTAAAGAAATTATGGTACGAACGTTTGTTAACTTTGAAAATCTGTGATAAACTTGAAATATTACAACAAAATTGTGATTTAGCCAATACCATGTACGGTTAGATTTTTTTCTTGACATGTGGTACATCATTTCCTGTAGATTTTGTCACGCTGATTTCAAATCCGTTCGCAAAATTTGGATACTACCTCATGATTTTGGAAAAAATCGATTTCAAGGTTAATACAGATTTTCAAAGTTAAAAAACGTTCGTACCATAATTTCTTTCATTTTCCCTTATTCTGCAATCTTTCAGCTTTAATTTAAAAAAAAAATCATCGCTCTATCTCATTTCTATCAAAAGTTCTTTGATTTTGACACAAATTTCGTCACCTTGCCCCACTGTGCGCCGTCTGACTGCACCTAAAGGCTGGGCTTTTCAACCAGACAATTTCGCTAAAGGTACACATATGGACGTACATATTGCGGTCAAAAATCCACAAAAGAAGGATTTCCCAACACGGTATACATCGGATTATTAATTATTTAAATAATGACGAACATACGAATTGGAAAAGAATAAGTGAGGCAAGAGGGGTAAAATAATGACATGCGTCGCGATGCACATAGTATAGAACAGGCATGGAACTAAAGTGAACGCAGCGGCCGTTTTTCGGAGGCAACGCCTCCTTTCTCCCGCCGCGCGTCTTTGTCCCCGCGGCGGGCCTAGGAGCTTCGAGCGCCTCAGACCCGTACCATATGAACCGCGCGTGACGCATTGGGGCGACATTGTATCAATAGGTTTCCACATGGACCCAGAGAGCACGATTGTCGATGCGTTTTTGTTATGTCAGCGCGCCACACGCGGTTCACGTGGTACGGGCCTGAGGCGCTCGAAGCTCCTAGGCCCGCCGCGCGGGCGAAGACGCGCGGCGGGAGAAAGGAGGCGTTGCGTCCGAAAAACGGCCGCTGCGTTCACTTTAGTTCCATGCCTGGTATAGAATATGTGTACGTAAAGTGTGAAAGATAGCTGTTGATATACATATTTAAAGAATATGAATAATACTGTATTATATACAACAAAATTCCGTGCTGCTACTACTACATCACAAACTGTAACTGTATTCAAATCTGTACCATAAAACATAACTTACATTTCTCGACGCTTCTTATTTTTTGATAAACGCTTTGCAGATAACTTGGGCTGTTTCGTTTTTACAGCACCCTTCAAATAGCGATTGTTCCTTGCATCTGCGGCTTCCTTCTTTGAATCCATGGCAATGGAATAGTTCCACACCACACACACACACACACTTATCGACACTACAATAACGAACCACGCAGGAATGGAACAATTCACAAATTATGAATATTCCATACGTATCAATATCTGCGTAGTAAATAAAAGCCCGATTGCTTTCTGCGTCTTCACTGTAGTGCAAACGGCAGAAAACTGATCAGCTAACGTTGTCGCTGCATTAGTTTCAGATGCTGAGAAGCAAAACAAAAGATAGTGGGGAAAAGGACGGATCTATGCGTTCTGTTCCTCTCTTTCTCATTAGGATTGGTGTATGCTGATACATTTACATAGAGTATGTACTTCCGGGAATAGTATTTGATGCAGAAATGTGCAAAGAAAATGATTTTTGATTATCCTATGCATATACTTTTGACGTATCATCTTTGCGCGTTTGAACCTTTACGCGGGCCGAGACGTGTCGCTCGGTCCTTGATGCAAGTGAAATACAAAATATTGAGTGAGTGAGAAAGACAGTTTGCGCTCTCCCAGCGATTTCAGGAAAGAATCGCAAGTTGTGTAGTAGGATCACCTACAGGAGTAGTGGTAATGTGTGCGTGAACCGCGCCGGCAATTGTTTTTTGGCAACGCAGGCCTTGAGGCTAGCAAAGGCTCGATCGTCAGAAATACGAGTGACTGCCGAACACTAAAGATCGTAAGTACCTTCACGCTTATTACTCCTATCTTTTACATTATATCTGCCGGTTATTCTAAAAGTGGTCTAATAAGACTGTATTTAGACATATTCCGGGTAAAGAGTCAGTACCGTCATAGTATTGTTGTAATTTTTTGTGCAAAATCTATCGTGTGAGCTGTGATTGTTTGAGTTTCCGCGTGTTTCTCAAGCTGCGTATCGCCATTGCGAGGCTACCTCACGTGGCACACCACGCGGAGTGGAGAATCTGCAGACTACCTCGATCATTATTATTACTTTACGAGGCATCAGCCGTCGATTTTTCGACGTGCTCGAAGGTGCTTCGCGGCCCTAAGATGAAAAATCGCATGGCTCGTGCGACGCAAATATCATGCTGAAGGTGGGGCGAGACTGTTGCACGAGCCTGCCTCGTAAAATGATCATGGTCTAGGTAGTTTCCAAATTCTCCACTCCGCGAGGCGTGCCTCGCGTGGCAGCCTCGCAATGTCGATACGCAGCTTCATGCTCAGAGATTCGTGTATTCATGTTCACGTAGAATAAGAAAGTTATGTTATAATTTACCCGCGAAATGTCTAGAAAAGGTATATACATTCCGCTGGAATCTAGGCTTCTTTTAGTTGAAACTGAAAGCATGTGATAAAAATTAAACCGTTTCTAAACATCAGAAGTGGAAAAATCGGAAATTTTTAAATTCAAGGCTGGGATGCAATAAGGGAGCTAGCGCTCGAAAATGCGGAAACGTATTGTCCAAACTCTAAGAAAAATTGAAAAATTAAAATTTGTTAAACTGTATTTAAAAAAAATGGTGTTATAAAGCTCGTCACGGCACACATTTTTTCTTTTTACAGTTTCTTTATCGAAATTATAAACCAAACAAATTTTTTCGAGCAAATCCAATTTCTTTTTAAACAAAAATTGCGATAACTTGAGTAATTATTCTCGGATTGTTATGAGACTTGAAACATAAAACTCGGAAAACTCTAGCGTAGCCGAAAAATGTATACACAAAACCCTTATGTTAAAAATGTAATAATATTTAATTAAAAAGTACATAATACCTGACCTAACCCATGTTTTTCAACGTTCGTCGTTAAAAAGTATCGATGTAATTTTTACGTACATATAACTTGCAGCGGCAAAGTTTTTTCTTAATATATAAAGAAGATTTTCACCAATTTTCACACTAAATAATAAATAATTGTGGAAAATATGACGATATGTATAAATCTCGCGGGCCACCAACAGTCAGCAGTCGCGTACAATGCTCTACTTAGCAGTTCTAGCACTTGCGTTGACTGTTGCTGCCGCGCGAGATTTATACATCGCCATATATTATACAATTAATTATTATTCAATGTAAAAATTGGTAAAAATCTTCTTGATATATTAAGGAAAAACTTTGCCGCTGCAAGTTATATGTACGTAAAAATTACATCGATACTTTTTAACGACGAACGTTGAAAAACATGGGTTAGGTCAGGTATTATGTACTTTTTAATTAAATATTATTACATTTTTAACATAAGGGTTTTGTGTATACATTTTTCGGCTTCGCTAGAGTTTTCCGAGTTTTATGTTTCAAGTCTCATAACAATCCGAGAATAATTACTCAAGTTATCGCAATTTTTGTTTAAAAAGAAATTGGATTTGCTCGAAAAAATTTGTTTGGTTTATAATGTATTATAGTAGTATGTCTAGGACAGTTCTAACCCAGGTCCTCTGAGGGGAGCGCGGGGGCGGGGGAGAAGTGGCGGCGCGCGGGGGAGTGCGGCGGAGGGAAACATGGGCGCGGAGCCTGCGGTGAGAGGAAGACAGGTTGCGCGCGCACGAGCCGCGGAGTGGGGGAAGCCGCGATCGTGGAGGGGATCACTCCGGGCCGAGCCGCCGCGGAGGCCTCTCCAGACCGGACCCACCGTCGGAAGGAGGGAATGACCTCCAAAAAATCTCTTTCAAAACCTTGACCCACCCCACAATTTTTTTACAGAGTGAGGGGACAACCCCCAAATATTTTTCCAAATCATTATGCGATGGAATTGTTTAATAATTGTTTCGGACAATGCCGGGAAAGACCAGCGTTTTCACACCGCGTCTTCGGGGAGGGAAAGAGACAGAGCATTACTTTAAAGTTAAAATTTGGAGGAGGGAAAGAGACAACACTACATAGGTTTTCCAAATCATTATGCGATGGAATTGTTTAATAATTGTTTCGGACAATGTCGGGAAAGACCAGCGTTTTCACACCGCGTCTTCAGGGAGGGAAAGAGACAGAGCATTACTTTAAAGTTAAAATTTGGAGGAGGGAAAGAGACAACACTACATAGGGGTACAACCGCTTTCGTTCTAAAGTTAATAGTATTCTAGGGCCTATAAAAAGCGGACGCGTACCCGAGAAACGGGGTAGAATCCTGGCGGGTTAATGCGTACCATGAGGAGGCGGCCATCCATAGCCATTCCCTTCCCCCCGGGGGAGGCCCGTCTTCCCAGGCCGTGCAGGGTAGAGGGTGTGGTCCTCCGGACCAGGTGGCAAGTCGTCCCTCCCTCCTCGGCCACGGCCGTTGAAGAGAGGCTCTCTAACCCCGAGGCAGCGCAGGGGAAGGAGATGCGGTCATACCGGACGGCATGATCAGCTCTGGGGGAACTCCCGCTCTCTGAATGTTTGTACACTCACTGGCTGCATGGCCCGAGTGACGCCCGGGACCTCGGCACGTGTCGTATGCTCCCCCCGCTGTATGTCGCAACTAAATCGACTAAATCGACTAATAGTATTCTAAAGCATTCCGATTTAGCGTCGCTGCGTCTCGCGCGATCGTGTGTAATTTGACTCCTCTGGAGCAGCCGTGCAAGGTGACGTCATTTTCACGGCACGAAGAACGCTCGAACGAAATAAACGCTGAATCTTAAAATTATGTGGCCAGGAGGAAGACGGGTGAATAAAATTGACAAATAATATGTGTTTAAGAAATTTATTTAAATTTAAAAGAGTATAATTTTAACATTTTTTCCTACGAGCATCAGAATATCATTGATGGCGCATGCTACCAGTTCGCAATCTACATGATAATGCCGCGCATACATATAATTATGCTGTATCAGCCGAAACTGTATCGGATGATTTTGTGCGCTAATTCGTCATACGCATGAATCATGGAAAAAGAGGAGACAAGGAAGACGGGTAAATAAAATTGAGACATTATATATGTTTATAATATATATATTGTTACAAATAATGTACTAATTGTACAATTTAACATTCGCTACGAGCGGCGTCGACAATATCATTCATGGCACATGCCAGTAGTTCGCAATCGATAAGAGATTCACCATCGAAATATTCGCTGTCGCATATAGTTTTAGCGATGTGACACGAATCTAAAGTTTCACCGGCGACATCATGCCGTTGTAACACGGTGACAAAATTTGAAAATTTCTCATGGACAAGATGCGTATTTTCAAAAAGCCGCGAATACATGTGGTCGATACAACGCTCGAGATTAAATAAAAACTTTATAGTTTCTAATTTGAAATATAAAGACTTATTTTGTAGCGACATCTTCACAATTCGCGACTTATACATTATACAAAATTCTACCAACAATTCGCCAATCCATAGCGGTGCTGATCCAATTAATTGTGCATGTTTTTCGATGTCTGTGCGTTTTCCCATTAGTGTTTTCCATGTTGGAAGATCCAACAACAATTGATTCCCACGATTATCACCAAGAACAATTTCCACCAGTGGTATAGATTGCACGCTGATGCCAATTTCCAGATATTTATACGATGCAGGCGTTAGCGCGTATCTTCTAACCATGATACGTGATGTTTGATGCGATCTAAGAGTCCGATCATGAAAATTACCGTTTATCAGGAAAACACATAAATAAATAACGATGATATGGTATGAAAAAATTAAATCTTACCTGTTAGATGTGTTCTTCCTACATGGCGATACATCATCTTGCATGATCGGAACGTAATAATTCGCAACACCGGTACTGTACATTTTTTTTTTTTCTCGAAGCACTGTGTGTATGTCGAAAGTCACTGAAAGGCTCTAGAGCGATTAATGCAATAGCCTGCGAGGAGCTGGCTTAAATAGTGGTGCTATGCACCACCTCTACCATCTACCCCTCCTAATAAAAGTCTCGACATGTGTCGAATGTAATATGATACTTTTGGGAACATCGAATCTTAGAAAATAGGTGTCAGCAGAAATTGTGTTGGATGATCTTGCGGACTAATTCGTCATATGCGTGAATCATAGAAAGAATTATGCTGTATCAGCAGAAACTGCATAGAACCATGTTGGGGCGGATCGTCATTTTTTTTTTTTTTGCATGCAATGCATTCGAGGGAGGGAGTACACCAAAAGAGTTAGACAGAGATACCAATTCATGATGAGGATATAAATATGCGCTCTAAACTGCACAAAGCCCTAAATCGCTGCAACGTGTTGCAAGGAAAAAGACATACTGCATTTACGACCATGGAAGAATTCGCGCAAGTAGAACGCCAATTGTTGGATCAATCTGTACGATTGACTTCACGGGAAGAGTACCTCGCGTGGGAAGAACGGTGCAACGAGTACGTCGAATCTTTAGAAGAGCACAGCCGCGTAAAACGCCCGCGATTATCAATCGGTGTTCAACAATCGTTGGTTGCTCGAATCGCGCGGCTCGAAGGACTGAAACATTCGTTGCGCAGACGTTTCGTGCACGAAGGTGCAGGACATTCGAGTATGGGACTTTTGTGGCGCGAGATAGACACGGCGTTCGATAGCCGCGTGTTAACTGGTGCAGTGCTAAATTCAAACTATATCGAACCGCGCAACTTCCTTCAGGATGCGGGGACCATTGTGCTGGAGCATGTGCGGGGCGCTTTGAGTAAACGTCGAAACCTCAAAGTGAACACGGTGTTCAACGGCGAATTTGTGGCGGGTGACAAGCATGCTTGTAAAAGCATTAATACCCGAAACTGCGAACTCTTCGGCACATCCGATCTGCAGGAGTGGTACGAACGATGCGTCGTCGAACCCACCCTGGCATCGCTGGAAGAGTTCCAGGAACGCGATAGCGGATGGGCATTGACGAGAATCCTCAACCTGACCGTCAATGTCAATAAGTACAATCCGCTGCGCGCGGGATGTCACGTCAAATTGCCGCGGGAATTGTCTTTGAAGAAAGCCACAATTAGCATACAATCCCCGGACAATGCATGCTTCGCGTGGGCAGTGGTCGCCGCTCTCCATCCCGCGGAAAGGCATTCCGATCGCTCAAGTTCGTACCCCGACTATGCTTCCGTGCTAAATCTCCAGGGCATTGAGTTCCCAATGTCTCTGGAGCAAATAGGGAAGTTTGAAGGGTTAAACAACATCTCCGTCAACGTGTACAGCTTCGAGGCGGTGAAAGAGTTGACGGTCTTTCCGCTGCGTCTCACCAGCCACAAGAGGGATCAACACGTCAATATGCTCTACACGCCGAATCAAGAACACGGTGATGTAGGGCACTTTGTACTAATCAAGGACTTGTCCCGGCTGGTGAGCGCACAGCTAAGCAAGCATGATGGAAAGAAATTCATCTGTGATCGGTACGTATAGAAAACTTGTGAAATGTTGAAATGTCTCACGAAACAATTAAATAAAAAAAATTTCATGTTTTTGCAGATGCATGCACTACTTCAGATCTGCCGAGAAGTTGGAGGCGCATGCAGTGGACTGTGGACAAATGAACGATTGCGCCATCCTGCTGCCCAGCGAAGGTAAAAATTTCCTCAGCTTCGAAAACCACTGCAGGAAGGAGCGGCTCCCCTTCGTGGTGTACGCAGATCTGGAGTGCATCATCGAGAAAACAGAGGACAGCGACCGAATTGATGACAACAAATTACACACGTATCAACATCACAAAGTTCATAGTATAGCCTATTATATGCATTGCTCGTACGATACATCGCTATCGACGTATCGATGTTGCCGCGACGCGGATTGTGTTTCATGGTTCGTATACGAACTGAAAAAATTTGCAAATTTCGCCAAACCCATCTTGAGCAGTAATGTTCCCATGCTTGATTTAACCAACGAACAGTTGACGACATTTCACAATGCAACACACTGTCATATTTGTGAAGAATCATTCAAGGCTGACGATATACGAGTTCGCGATCATTGTCATCTGTCCGGACGGTTTAGAGGACCGGCACATTCGCAGTGCAATTTAAATTATAAAAATGCGTTTTACATCCCCATAGTTTTCCATAATTTGTCCGGCTACGATTCACATTTCATTATCGAGGAAATAGCGACCGCTTTCGACGGTCACGTTGATGTATTACCCATAACTAAAGAAAAGTATATTTCCTTCACAAAAAATGTCGAAGATACGGCTGAATCAGACTCGCGAAATTATATTAAATTACGATTCATCGATTCGTACAAATTTCTCAATACCAGTCTCGACAAATTAGCATCTTTTCTGACCACAGATCAATTAAAAATTTCACGATCCAAATTTGAAAAATTATCCACCGAAGATTTCAATTTATTGACGCGAAAAGGTGTCTTTCCGTACGAATACCTTGATTGCGAGAACAAGCTGCAGGATCCATGCTTACCACCGCGCGAGTCATTCTACAGTTCGTTAACGGGTAAGACTGTATCAGAAACCGATTACGCGCATGCCGAGACTATCTGGCAGCGTTTGGGGATTAGAACATTGGGCGAATACAGCGACTTGTATTTGAAAACAGATGTCTTGTTATTGGCAGATATTTTTGAAAATTTTCGCGAAAGTTGTATCAAGAGTTATGGACTAGATTCAGCGCATTATTATACTCTACCTGGTTTCACGTGGGATGCCATGCTAAAGCATACCAAAATTACATTTGAATTGCTCACCGACGTCGATATGGTCATGTTTGTTGAACGCGGTATACGCGGGGGTTTAAGCCAATGTTCCGGAAGATATGCCCATGCCAATAATAAGTACATGCCATCTTACGACGCATCGGAAAAGTCATCGTACTTGATGTACTTTGACGTGAACAATTTGTATGGATGGGCAATGTGTCAGCCCCTGCCATATGCTAAATTTCAATGGGTCGAAGATGCTGCAAATTTTGACGTGTCTTCAATCCATGTCGATTCGTCCACGGGATACATTCTCGAGGTAGATCTGGAATATCCGCAATGTCTGCACGACGCTCATGCTGATTTACCGTTCTGTCCGACGCGTGCCAAACCACCGGGCAGCAGACAGGACAAGTTACTCGCGACGGTATACGATAAGCAGCGTTACGTTATCCATTACCGCAACCTGCAACAGTGCATGCGTCACCGTCTTCGTATTACAAAGATACACCGCGTGCTTCAATTCGCTCAATCTCCCTGGCTCTGCGATTACATTGAACTCAACACACGATTTAGAACAAGCGCGACAAATGATTTTGAAAAGAATTTATACAAATTGATGAACAACGCGGTATTCGGTAAAACTATGGAAAATGTGCGAAATCACGTGGACGTAAAACTTTTGACTCATTGGGAAGGGCGATATGGCGCGGAGGCAATGATCGCGAAACCGAATTTCCACAGCAGAAGTGTTTTTTCGGAAAATTTAATAGCTGTTGAATTGCGAAAACTCGAGGTGAAATTCAACAAACCGATATACGTGGGTATGTGCATTCTAGACATATCAAAAATTTGTTTGTATGAATTTCACCACGAGTACATGTCGCCAAAGCACGGGCCAAATTGCAAAATTCTATACACCGACACAGATAGCCTCATTTATCACATTCAATGTGACGATATCTACGAGACCATGAAACACAATATCGGTAGATTCGACACAAGCGATTATCCTATCGACAATGCATATAATATGCCGCGCGTAAATAAGAAGGTTCCAGGGCTGATGAAGGATGAAAATAACGGTGCGATAATGACCGAATTCGTAGGTCTTAGAGCGAAAATGTATGCACTGCGCGTAGACGGCAAAAAAGATACGAAAAAGGCGAAAGGCGTCAAGACCAACGTCATAGCTAGAACGATAACTTTCGACGACTACGCGCAGTGTTTGCTAAGGGAGATCGAAATGGTTCGCAGACAATCATGCATACGGTCTAAATTGCACAAAGTGTACACCATTTCGGAATCCAAAATCGCTCTAAGTCCCTACGATGACAAGCGGTATATCGTACCCGATTCGACCGACACTCTGCCCTGGGGACATTATAATATCCCATTGTAAAATAGAAATTATTGTATTTATTATAAATAGTGGAATATCACACGCTCGCAAAATTTGAAAACTTCGTATCGACATGTTGTATAGTTTCATAAAGGCGATGGCGAAAAGTATATAATGAGAATAGGATTTTCGGAAGATTGATGTGGCGGTGAAGCCAATCATATCCATTTTTTCTATAAATTCCCTGAATGTAATGAAGAATTATGTATCTTTCTTTGCTATCCATGGGCTAGTAAATAACGATACATAATTCTTCATTACATTCAGGGAATTTATAGAAAAATGGATATGATTGGGTTCACCGAGACATGAATATTCCAGAATCCTATTCTCATTATATGTTTTTCAACATCGCCTTTATGAAACTTTAGACTCATGCTGCGATGTTGAAAAGCATATAATGAAAATATTTCGATGATAAATCTCTGGTTGATTGCAAACTGATGGCATGTGCCTTTGAATGATATTATCGACGTCGCTTGCAGCAAAATGTTAAATAAATTATTATTGTATTTATTAACTCATTCATATAAATAGTGGAATTAATGTGTAAAAAAAAAAAAATAAATAAAAATTTTTCACACATGTATATGTATAATTGTATTTATTGAACCATGTATTATTATTTTACAATACATTATTTTTATTTATCCAAGAATTGTGTGATTTATCAAAACCCAACCACTTGACGTACACCTTATCCCCCTTTCTACGCAACACTTTTTCCACTAGATACACATCAGGATCGGTGACGCGTTGCAGCTCGTGTTCATAGAATCCTCCGGCAACGGGTTTTCCACAGGAATCGACGAGCAGATACGTTGCAGGATTAGTTGCCTGTACTTTGGCTATCTTGAACACCTCCGTTGTCCGATTGAAGACACGTCAAACTTTGCAACATCTTCGACCCATTGAAATTTAGCATACGGTAGGGGCTGACACATTGCCCACCCATACAAATTATTCACGTCAAAGTACATCAAGTACGATGACTCTTCCGATGCGTTGTAAGATGACATGTACTTGTTATTGGCATGTGCATATCTTCCGGAACTATATGCTGCGACGTTAAGATTGAAACACATTATGGAAAAATTGATAGTTTTAAAATAAAATGTGGTGGTGGGGGAAGCAATTGCACCTCTATTTAAGCCAGTCTTCCGGACGCTATTCAATCAATCACTCGGTAGCCTCAGTGACTTTCGACGGAACAAATAGTGCTCTGAAAACAAAATGTGCAGTACCAGTGTCGAAGGAACCGTTGAACACACGAATTATTACGTTCCGATCGTGCGAGATGATGGTGTGGCTCAATGCGGGGAGGATACAGTTGTTTGGTAAGGCTTAATTTTCATATCTCAAAATTTTTTATGTTTATTCCTAATACGAGTGGGCAATTTCATAGCTTCGATTGTTCTCTTAGCCCGCGTCGAACATCGCGTGTCATGGTCAGACGATACGCACTAACATCCATGGGCAGCAAATACTTGGAAATTGGAATCCGCGTACGGCCTACGATTGATGTAGAAATGGTTCTCGGCGACAATCGTGGGATGTTTCTCACGTTACCATGGGGTACATGGGGTTCGCTATGCGGCAGTCGTACGACCATTGAAGAACGTGCACGATTACCTGGATCACCTTCGATGCAAATGGGCCAATTAACGGTGGATTTTTGTGAAATCTATAATTCTCCGATTGTAAGGATGACACTACATAATAAGCCGCTGTATTTCAAACCGGATACAGTAACATTTTTATTAAATCTTGAACCATGTTTAGACTATGTGTATCTGCGGCTGTATCAAAATGTAAGAGATGTGAGGATAAAATTTGAAACTTTTGTTAACGTGCTACAGCAAAGCGATGTTTCCAGCGAAACATTAGATGCGCGTCGTGCTGCTAAAATCATACGTGAAAGCGAACATTACTGTGAGGATTATTATGTAGATTGCGAACTGGTAGCATGCGCCATCAATGATATTCTAGCTGATGCTCGTAGGAAAAAATGTTAAAATTATATTCTTTTAATTTTAAATAAAATTTCTTAAACACATATTATTTGTCAATTTTATTCACCCGTCTTCCTCCTGACCACATAATTTTAAGATTCAGCGTTTATTTCGTTCGAGCGTTCTTCCCGCCGTGAAAATGACGTCACCTTGCACGGCTGCTCCAGAGGAGTCAAATTACACACGATCGCGCGAGACGCAGCGACGCTAAATCGGAACGTTTTAGAATACTATTAACCTTAGAACGAAAGCGGTTGTACCCCTATGTAGTGTTGTCTCTTTCCCTCCTCCAAATTTTAACTTTAAAGTAATGCTCTGTCTCTTTCCCTCCCCGAAGACGCGGTGTGAAAACGCTGGTCTTTCCCGGCATTGTCCGAAACAATTATTAAACAATTCCATCGCATAATGATTTGGAAAAATATTTGGGGGTTGTCCCCTCACTCTGAAAAAAAATTTTGGGGTGGGTCAAGGTTTTGAAAGAGATTTTTTGGGGGTCATTCCCCCCTTCCGACGGTGGGTCCGGTCTGGAGAGGCCTCCGCGGCGGCTCGGCCCGGAGTGATCCCCTCCACGATCGCGGCTTCCCCCACTCCGCGGCTCGTGCGCGCGCAACCTGTCTTCCTCTCCCCCCAGGCTCCGCGCCCATGTTTCCCTCCGCCGCACTCCCCCGCGCGCCATCACTTCTCCCCCGCCCCCGCGCTCCCCTCAGAGGACCTGGGTTAGAACTGTCCTAGACATACTACTTAATTTCGATAAAGAAACTGTAAAAAGAAAAAATGTGTGCCGTGACGAGCTTTATAACACCATTTTTTTTAAATACAGTTTAACAAATTTTAATTTTTCAATTTTTCTTAGAGTTTGGACAATACGTTTCCGCATTTTCGAGCGCTAGCTCCCTTATTGCACCCGGGCCTTCAATTACAGATATTTTGAAACTTGATAACCTCGTAATTACAAATTTTGGAAATGTTTGAATTTCAACGATTTGCTTTTAGATGGCAAGCAATGCAGTGGAGAGCAATCTCGAGAGAGAAACCGAACGGACTCCGCCGCGGGAACGGAGTCCGTCAACCAGCAGCCGACGTAAGCGGGAAAGGCGGACTCCGTCCCGACAACGGAGTCCGTCCACCAGCAGCCAACGTAAGCCGGAAAGGCGGACTCCGTCCCGAGAATGGAGTCCGTCCACCAGCAGGCGGAGCCCGTCCTCCAACAACTGGAGGGAATTAGCATTTTTTTATAAGAACCAGGTATGTAGATACGTAGGCGATCTCGAGCAATCATTTCTTACATTCGGGACATTCCACGCGAAATCGGACTCTTTTCGAAGTAACATTTCGGGTGCTGCTGAAATTTGAATATATTGTAGTATTTAGTGATATTGTAATGTACCTCAAAGGTTTTTTCAAAATTTTGATAAATGTCGATTTTACAGCTGTTTGAAGGTAAGTGCTAACTTTTTTTCAGTAAATTATAGCTATGGAAGTAGTTAACGGATGGAGATGAGCTTTACGGTGCTTATAGAGAAGACATTGAAGTTTTAAGAAAAAATTATTTTAGTTTAAAAAATACAAATTTGAACCATTTTTGTGCAATAATTTTAAAGAAATGCAGGTTTTTAACATCGTGCGCGATTTTAAAAATCTGAAAAAGGAGAATATAGTTCTATTCTTCCTCTTGATGGCGAAATTTTAAAAAATATGGACTTTTTAAAATTGGCCCTGTAAAAATTGCCGAAAGTTGACGCTGCGTCGCCCAACACCGACTCGGCTGGCTGAGCCGTGCGGTACACGCAGCGTCAACTTTCGGCAATTTTTACAGGGCCAATTTTAAAAAGTCCATATTTTTTAAAATTTCGCCATCAAGAGGAAGAATAGAACTATATTCTCCTTTTTCAGATTTTTAAAATCGCGCACGATGTTAAAAACCTGCATTTCTTTAAAATTATTGCACAAAAATGGTTCAAATTTGTATTTTTTAAACTAAAATAATTTTTTCTTAAAACTTCAATGTCTTCTCTATAAGCACCGTAAAGCTCATCTCCATCCGTTAACTACTTCCATAGCTATAATTTACTGAAAAAAAGTTAGCACTTACCTTCAAACAGCTGTAAAATCGACATTTATCAAAATTTTGAAAAAACCTTTGAGGTACATTACAATATCACTAAATACTACAATATATTCAAATTTCAGCAGCATCCGAAATGTTACTTCGATAAGAGTCCGATTTCGCGTGGAATATCCGATTCTCATGAAAGTGTGAAAACGTCTAGACATTATTGCAGTAATTAACATAAGATTTGTTTATTTTTCATATTACAGAACAGCGAGCTCAAAAAGGAGCTAAAAAAATTGAAATTTGGAGGAGAAAGAGGTGGAAGAGGAGGAAGCAGAGGAATAAGAGGTGGAAGAGGAAGAGGAAGAGGAAGAGGAAGAGGAGTAATGAATTTTTATTACATGTAAAACTGCATTGTTAATAATAAATGATTCCTGACTAAATTACGGATTAATTCATGGTCGATGGATGAAAGGCCTTCGAAAAAAAAATTATTTATGGCCGACGATTAGGTTCCTCATGATTAAATTAATTCAATCATAGCGCTTCAAATAAAAAGTAGCTCGGTTTATTTTTATTCGTGACGAATAAGGATAAAGTCTCTTTTATTCGATACGTTATGTGAATAATGCCCATCTCTGGTATTTTGTCATATAATTGAGACAGTGAGAGCACATGTTTTTCACGATTGAGTTAGTAGCAATAACGTATTCCAATAGGCTCCACTAATCATATAAAATAGGATTTTTTTTAATGTGGGTTAGTCCATTGTTGCTCTCACTGCCTCAATTATAACATAAATTCAACAGCGATTTCAAGTGACGTATGTATGTGTCACGGTAAAGCGTTAATTTAGTAACTGTATATAGTTCCTTGCAATTCCTAGTCAATGTGTGCGTAAACAGCATTCAAAGTTGGGCAAAATGTAATCTAATTACAAATTACGAGTATAATGTAACTGTAATTGATTACATTGTTTTCTGTAATCGTTAAATTAGGTAGTTGACCACAATTTCCTCAGCTACCTAACAATTAACAATTACAGAAAAGAATGTATAATCAATCACACAATTACATTTCAATTGTAATTTGTAAGTTGTAATTAGATTACATTTTGCCCAACTCTGACTGCATATAACTTAACCTAAAATCGTCCGAAAATGCATACATTGACTGCATCACGCTTTTACTGTGGCCATGTATCCAGCTGACGCTTCAGTTTTGCTATGATTCCACGTTGGTAGTCCTCCCGAGTAGGCGCCATCTCGTATCGACTAGTTGAACTAAATTTGTCACGTGACTGGCTCTGTATTATCGCCAATATGGCGGAACTCGTATTTGGGAATGTAGTCGCGAAATTACGTTGTTTGTCCTTATATGAGCAGATTTGGGGCTGGGTGAGGTCTCATTCGAAAGAGGAAGCTTCAACGCAGCCCGCTCTGGTCATCGTTTGAGTCATAAAACTCTTTTGGTGACCTACAAATACTTGGAATCTGCGAGTGTATTTTGTCGATTTTTTCTCTACTTTGGACACTCATATTATCAGATATCAACACAATCTCGTTGAGCCATGACCAGAGCGGGCTGCATTGAACCTTCCTCTTTCGAATGAGACCTCGCCCGGCCCAAAATCTGCTCATATAAGGACAAACAACGTAATATCCCAGACCCATGTTTTGGGCCAGATTGTGTCGGTATACAGCGCGCTGCATTACCCGTGTCTACCCCCTTAATTTATTTATTGGTTAACTTTAGATCGATTATGAAAAAATGACGATGTTTCTTACATTTGTTTGGTAGAAAATGCAAATAAACGGGACCACAATATCGCAATATCTTTTGTAAACAAAATTTGTTCTTATAATTCTTGTAATTATTATTATCATAACGAATTCTATTCAGTTTGGAGCATATTTCAGATATTAACTACTTAATTAGTTAAAATTAAACAAATTATGTAAAAATGACGATTTATTTTACATTCGTTTACACGAAAATATAATTAAACCGATATTGCATGATATAACCATAAAGCATGGATAATATGGGTATATTAAACTGAATAGAATTCGTTATGATAATAATAATTACAAGAATTATAAGAACAAATTTTGTTTACAAAAGATATTGCGATATTGTGGTCCCGTTTATTTGCATTTTCTACCAAACAAATGTAAGAAACATCGTCATTTTTTCATAATCGATCTAAAGTTAACCAATAAATAAATTAATGTCCATAGAAATTCCAAAACCCTAGCTTCCTTATAGTATTCGAAATTTGTCAGTTATGTTTATACGAAGATTTTTTCTACTTTTAGAATAATAATTATGGATTGTTTATAAAGTTGCGAGATTCATTCCATTGAAATGAGTTCAAACACGGTATATATTGGATTATTTTCAGAACTATAGATAATTAAATATGAATGTAAGATTTATAATGTAATAATGCTAAAAATAATCCGATTTATATCGCGTTTAAATTCATTTTCATCTAAAAAATCTCAAGAGTATTTTACTGAAACGTTCATGCCGATACGATAGAATATATGGAAGTTTTACATACATGCTATTAATATAAGTATAATCCATCGCAAGCAACAATGTATGGCTCTCCAGCCGAAGCTCGAACCAAGATCACAAGCCGCCGCCGAACAGCCCAAGTCCTCAACTCGAGGCGAAATCCCGCGTCGAAAGTTATTCGAAGCCGTCGAATAAAAGTCGAATAAACTACGGATAAACATAAAAACCTTATTCGACGGTTCGAATAAAAGTTCCTCGAATCAAGAAATTATCTTTCGACTAAATTCACTTCGAATAAAAAAATTATCTTCCGCTGTCGAATAAATTTATTTATTCGTGATGTTTCGAATAAAGATAAACCATGTTATTCGAAACTCCGAATAACGAATAAACGTAAAATATCTTTTATTCGAGTTTATCTAGATATTATCTTTGCCCATCTCTGCTCCTCTGTAAATAGTGTAACTTCTGTATCCGGTTTTAAAAGATCCTGTATCATTTAGAAGACCCTTTTGTTCAAGGTTAAAATATTTATTCTCTAGTAGTGTGTACGAGCCATTCCACGTCAAAACGGATAGAGGGAAAATTTAGTTTCACCGATTCTCTTCAAAATTACAGCACTTGTCAATAACCTTGCAAAAACAAAGTATACTGAATTTTAAAGGCCTATGTCAAATAGTTTTCGAAATATTTAAAGTTAAAGTCTTAAAAATTGGAACAAAATCAGCTGTCGCGTCATCACTTAAACTCTAATATCTCGGTTATTTTTAAAGATAATGTCTCCGTCATGGTCTCATTTTAAAGCTGAAGGAATGCTTTCTCAACCCGTATTTAGAATATTTTGTTTATTGTTAATAAACTTGACGGCAATCGATGTCAAAGTTTCAAATCGCGATTGTACGTCGTTCCCCTCCACGGTCCAGCTTGAAAAAAATACCGTTCGATTCGTTGAACCCTCAGCTAATAAATGGGTTTTTCAAAAAAGTGGAGAAATTTTGGGAACAGTGAACAAAAAAATAAAACTTACGATAGTGCACATCGCTTGGAACTGCACGGATCCCATGGTCAGGCCGCACGCACGCGTTTTCAAAACAATCGCCTGGCGTAGGAAAGTATTTATATGCGATGCGACAAAACAAACTTTTCGTTCAGTAATAACATGTAAAAAAGAAAAGGAAGAATCACTAAAAGCTACCTACTATTGCTAATCTTTTATATGGCAAGCAGATATTTCTATTAGTTTTCTCGAGAATACCGAAACACTGAACGAAAAGTTTGTTTTGTCGCATCGTATATAAATACTTTCCTACGCCAGGCGATTGTTTTGAAAACGCGTGCGTGCGGCCTGACCATGGGATCCGTGCAGTTCCAAGCGATGTGCACTATCGTAAGTTTTATTTTTTTGTTCACTGTTCCCAAAATTTCTCCACTTTTTTGAAAAACCCATTTATTAGCTGAGGGTTCAACGAATCGAACGGTATTTTTTTCAAGCTGGACCGTGGAGGGGAACGACGTACAATCGCGATTTGAAACTTTGACATCGATTGCCGTCAAGTTTATTAACAATAAACAAAATATTCTAAATACGGGTTGAGAAAGCATTCCTTCAGCTTTAAAATGAGACCATGACGGAGACATTATCTTTAAAAATAACCGAGATATTAGAATTTAAGTGATGACGCGACAGCTGATTTTGTTCCAATTTTTAAGACTTTAACTTTAAATATTTCGAAAACTATTTGACATAGGCCTTTAAAATTCAGTATACTTTGTTTTTGCAAGGTTATTGACAAGTGCTGTAATTTTGAAGAGAATCGGTGAAACTAAATTTTCCCTCTATCCGTTTTGACGTGGAATAGCTCGTACGTGGTAACTTACTATAGGGTAAGTCTGGGAGAGACCGACCGCGGGAGAGTCCGGCCAGTGCTGATATTTTAAGACTAACGCAAGGTAGTGTGTCATTGACATAAAAGAAATGAAGGCGCTTGTTGTTTATCTCATATTGACCATTGTCACAAATCGATATTTAAATTATAGGAAACACTTAAGACTTCATGCGAGTCTGAAAGTTTTTAATCCAAGTTACAGTGCTGGTGATATTTGAAAGACAGTTAAGTTTATTTACACTATACCGATATTGGGGGATATAATATGCATAAAACTACAGTGTCACCCCAACAATACGCGTGTATTCGTTTTTAATTTATTTTGACATGGTGGTCGATCACTCCCTTGATTATGGGATAGTCCGACCACATTTATTTTTCTTACCGTAAACCCATCTTCATATTCACGGAGCAAAAATTCCATTCTACAAGATAGTGATATGTCGTTAAAAGACTGGGACGAAAACGAATGTGTGCACTGAAGCCGTTGGTTTCATGATATTAGATGCTCCATGTACAAGAATGTTTGCGATTTACATGGAGAACTGAAGAAAAAGTAACATATCAATTAACTTCTTCGTGTATTTTATTTTTTGTAAGCTACTTTTTGTTATTTTTCAAGGTCGGTTTCACCCGTAGTGGGTGGACGGTCTAACCCCGACATGCGGGTGAGACCGACCAGTTGCAGTGCCAATGTTTTTCGTTGAAAATGAAAATAAATATTTGAAATTATCGTACACTATAATTTATATATACCCTAAATTGCATAGGCTTTGCTTTAATGTGCATAAAACGACAAAAATGTGAAAAACAACGATGCTACAATTTCTTTTCCAAAAAATGGTCGGACTCTCCCGCACTTACAATAATTAAGCATCTTGAGTAATTTAAACATTTTCAATGAGACAAGAAAGGCGTTTCAGAAAAGTAGGGTTCGTTAAATGGAGCATAGGTATTGAGTATTTAAAAGAAACTTTTAAAATACTCATGGATTTTAATAAGTCCATTTGACTGTTTTTAAGCAGAAATGCTATTTAAGGTTGTTACGAGTCGGGGCTGCGGCAACGCGAGTGTCCGGCGAGAAGGGTATTTCCCAAGGACTACGGTTTATGAGTTTGTTAGTTAGGTGCGCGGACGAACCTGATGCGAAATCAGGGAGCCGCTAGGATTATTCACGGTTTTACGTATGTGGAATTCTCCCATACGCCGCTCTCAACCACTTTTCGAGCTCGCGTCTGCGAAGGGAAAACGCCCTAAAAGCCTTTTTGTTTATCACATACCACTAAGGGGGTCATGATCTCGACCATCTGGATCACGATCATGGGAACGGGAGTGACACGACGACCATACGGATTTCCTTATATGGAGATTTCTAAAGAATCCCCACCCATTTTGGGACCATATAAACCCTTTGGTTTCAACCCTCGTTGGTTAAAAGCAGTACAGTCACGCGTAGAGTAACGTCGTGTCACGCTCGTACAGAGTTGGTAAGATCAGGCTAAAGTCCCTGTCAGAATCATAGTTAACCTCGTAGTTAACCTCACTGATACAACTTTACCGCTCGAGTTGTATCAAATATTAATTAAGAGTTACGAGGCATTACTAACATTTCCCGCGACTCCCTGATCTCGCATCAGGTTCGTTCGCAACCTTTCGTCCAAAATAAGGAATCTTCACCAACCCAGTGGCTCCCCGATTTCGCATTGGGTTCGTCCACGAAACCTCACCCTCCTACGGCTCCCTGATTTAGCATCAGGTTCGTCCGTATCCTACAGCTCCCTGATTTCGCATCAGGTTCGTCTGTAAATCTACCAACTTCCGAACAGCTCCCTGGTCTCGCACCAGGTTCGTCTATGAATAATCCGACCTCCTAACAGCTCCCTGGTTTCGCACTAGGTTCGTCTGTGAACATCATCCTAGTGACTCCCCGATCTCGCATCGGGTTCGTTCACGACGTTTCACCTTCCTGCGGCTCCCTGATTACAAATCAGGTTCGTCCGTGTGTGACTCCATTCCTAGAGGCTCCCTGATTTCGCATCAGGTTCGTCCTCGCCGTCAATAATCCTAGCGGCTCCCCGATTTCGCATCAGGTTCGTCCTCGCCGTCAATAATCCTAGCGGCTCCCTGATTTCGCATCAGGTTCGTCCTCGCCGTCAATAATCCTAGCGGCTCCCTGATTTCGCATCAGGTTCGTCCGCGCCCCTAACTAACAAACTCATAAACCATATTCCTTGGGAAATACCCTTCTCGCCGGCCTCTCGCGTTGCCGCAGCCCCGGCTCGTAACAACGGCGAGGACGAACCTGATGCGAAATCGGGGGGTCACTAGGATGAAGTTCACAGACAAAGCTGGTGCGAAACCAGGGAGCTGTTCGGAAGTTGGTAGATTTACAGACAAACCTGATGCGAAATCAGGGAATCGCGAGAAATGTTAGTAATGCCTCGTAACTCTTAATTAATATTTGATACAACTCGAGCGGTAAAGTTGTATCGGTGGGTGAGTGCTACTAATATTATAAGGATTGTTGTGTACGCGAATGTTTGACGTATTTGCCAGACCGTAAGCGTAACTGTGCAGGTTATTAAAAATTCTGTACATGTGAATTTAAACAATTGTGAAAAATGTAGAGGCGTAATTTAGTTAATTTTGTATTTCCCGCCGAACGGCGAGGTAATGTCCATGGCAACACCGTTGAGGGCACTAGAACAGACGTGACATCGTGGGGCGGCCCCCCATCCCGGCGCAAGGAAAGGGGCTCGGTCGGTTTTTCGACCGGCAGTTAGTTAGAATCGAGAGTTCCCAACGATACGTGTAAATAAAGATATTTTTTCCAGTAAACGTTCTCGCCCTTTGACGTTGACTCCTCCGACCAGATCCTGTTTGAAACATCTGGCGACCGTGACAAGACGTGGTCGAGGATAATTTTTATCGAGTCAAAGGTACTTGTTCGGTAGGGCCGAAATGGATGTTGAGAAGAAAGCCAGGAAAGTGCAATGGACGGCGTTCACAAACTCGCTGAACTGTTTTCGGGAAAAGTGCACCAACGCGAATACTTCCTTCGCAGTGTTGTGCCCAGGCAACGCCCAAGCCCACGTGTTAGACATATTACACATATTATATTACGTTATATAAACGTTCGAGATGTTTCGAAGCTAAGACAGCCGCTAACGACCAATCTTACAATGTCAGCAACACGTGAACGCCTCGCTGCGACCGAGCATAGTAACGCGTACCACGCCCAAGAAAGATATAAAACCAATGCGATTCCACAAAGAGGAGGATTCTAGACTTGACACTCGACCTGTTAACACGGCTGACACTTCTGTAAACCTCAGTCTAGTATTAATTAGTCTCCGAATAAAGACTTAGTCTCTAAATTTAACCAACTTGGTGTAGTTCACCCAGTAGATTCTAATCTTTTGCTCACTCCCGAACCTACGATATCACCAAATCCCGTACCAGCCTTGCGAGCCATCACGCAGGGCACAACAGCAGAACGATCCGTAACGTTACAACTGATGGAATCAAGGATGATGCAACTGGAGAGTACGCAATCGCGATACGTGGAATCACTAATTTCATCGAATACAACCGAGGAGGACATCGAAAAAGAAATTGATTCCCACGAAGCGTACAAACAAGACTATTTGACGGCAAGAATGTTACTCTTAGGATTAGCGGATAATCGAGACGCGTCTATGTCAAGCGTGAACGATAATGATAACATTGCACGCACCGAAAAGCCGTTCAAACGACCGACGCTAGAAATTCCAAAATTCGATGGCAATATAAGTGAGTGGTTGAAGTTTTGGTCACATTTCCAAGAGATCGATAAAGATGCGACCATAACGAATGAAGACAAGCTCGCCTATCTGAAACAGACGATGGAAAAGGGCTCGAAAGCTGAAAGTGTTGTGGAGGGTTTTCCGACTACGGGTGAAAATTGTGCGAAGGCTGTCCACAGCCTAAAAAACCGTTTTGGTCGGGACAATTTCTTAGTCGAGCATTACACGCGGGAACTGCTTTCTCTAGTGTTGCAGAATGCCAATAATAAAGGCAAGAAAGTCAGTGTTGCGAGTATTTATGATAAGGTGTCCGCGCATGTCCGAGCTCTAGAGACACTCGGTATCAAAACAAAAGAGTGCGCGACTATGTTGTATCCCCTTGTCGAGTCGTCGCTGCCCGAAGAAATTCTGCGCAATTGGCAACGCGCGATGTCTGGCGGGGAAGCAGCAGGAGGAGGACGACAACGAAAACAAAGATCGGCTAACGAGACTTCTGGAATTCCTGGAACTAGAGGTGGAAAGCGAGGAGCGGATCAACATGGCTGTCCATGGGTTTGCGATGCAGATAAGCAGCGACCGACACAGCAAGGGGAAGGACACCAAGAGAAAAGCTGCATCATCGGAAAATTTACCAACAGCCAGCGCTCTTTACTCGAGTGAGGCAAAAAGTGTGAAATTTGTTTTTTGATAACGCGGCGTGTGAGAAGAATCTCGAACGTATTCGCCAAAAAAATAGGAAGAAATGCAAAAATAGGGAATAAGTTGAAAATAGGCACTCCCACTCTATCGCCCATAACTTCCTTATTTGTGCGTGGATTTTGATCAAGTCGGGCTTGTTTTCTTCGTAAAGGTAAAAATTAAGAAACCGGATGTCACATGATAATTTCTCCCAGACTATGTAGTGGATTTCAATTTCGGCCCCAAAACATTACATTTTTCTTAAATTTCGCTTGATTCCGCCTAAACTATTGGTCAGATTGAAAAACACTGTAGAAAAGAATTGTATGCAATTTAATTATCTTTAATTTAAGAGCCGTCACGATCAAATCGGTCATCTCTGTCGCAAGATATGGCTAAAGACATTGGGTCACCTTCTTTAAAAATTACCAAAATATTCATCGGGCGATATCTCAAAATCGTATCCATAGGATTTTGTCTCATGTTGATTTTTGAGGTTAGGGGACAACCTTACATAAGAATTTCATAGTGGAGTCTGGATCAAAAATAATGTTTTTGATTTTGTAAACTAGTGTTATTATTGACCCGACAATATTGTCGAAGAACTTCGATGATCGCCTCACACACTTCCGGCACAATGGTTGATATTACTTGTTTCGATATTTTGAAAAGATACATTAAACTGCCATAAGAATCACTTGTAGCCAAGTATCTAAGCGTGACAGCTAATCGTATGGTGGGCGGAATTGCAGCACGATAATTTATATCTTTCTTTGCAATTTTTGGAGCCACTAAATTCAGGAGCTCTTCAAAATCAGATTTTGTCGGTCGTACAAAATTGATAAAACTACCTCCGTCGTTTAATAGCAAATGTGACATTAAATGATCACCATAATGTTCTCCATTTCTCAAAAATACCTTTTTCCACCAACGCCTTTTCCTTTTGGTCGGTGCTATTACAATCAACGCGGCGCCAACACCCATAGCTATTGATGGATCCATGGCTACTAAATAGAGTTTGGAATGGACGCCGAAGCCTTCGGCCCAAAGCGTCTTGGTCATAAGGTGGGGGACACAAGTTACCGAGTCGCCGGACACAACTCGCTGGATACCAGCCGCTCGGTAAAAATCGCTGACAACAAGTCGATGCATCCCAGCGGGTCGCCTGGCGACAAATTTTCCGGCGATTATCGCCCGATTTATTCGAGACTTAACGTTACGTGTTGTATTGTACACCGAATCGAAACAGAAAATTGTACGCGCGGTGATTGACAACGGGTGTACACGTACTTATGTTCGATCGGACTTAGCAAAATATTTAGGCTACAAGCCCATAGGCAGTAGAGAGATTGTACACAAGCTTTTCGGTGAAGCGAGTTCTGAAAATCAAACGCATAATATCTTTACAGTACGCATGAAAAGTATCAATGGGGACTATGCCTGTAATTTCCCGGCCATGGACCAGCGGGTCATTTGTGAGAATGTTGCACGTCTTGAGGAGGCAGATTGGTTTGAAGAGCTAGAGCGTAACAATATTTCTCTATCTGATTTAAGTTCGACAGAAAGAAACGATATTGACTTGATTGCACTTTTAATAGGCGCAGACATTTTCGGTAAGCTCTTAATTGTTAAGAAGTTCGATTTGGAAAACGGTCTCACTGCTCTGGAATCCAGACTGGGCTGGACGATTTCAGGCAAGGTCCCGATGGACGAACGAAAGGACGCTGGAAGCACAACCGTCTCAATGTTTATGTCAGAAGCGAAAATTTCCGAACTGTTGGGATTGGACGTTTTAGGCATAAGAGATCCGATCGAGAAATCTGATAGTTTTTTAAGAGAAGAAACGGTAAAATTGTTTGATAAGTATACTAAAGTGTTCGAAGAATGGTGCGATGAAGGAATCGTAGAGTTAGTGCCGAAAGTTGAGTTGAATATGATATCGCATTACCCAGACAGCACACTCCATCGCAGGAAGGTTCCGGTGCTGCACCGGAACCTTCCTGCTACATTGATGGAATGTTCCGTGAAGAATCCTATGTCCGCCCTTTTGGAACATTCCACGGAACGTTCCGGCCATTCTCTGGCAATGGTCACAGAACTGTTCGCAGATTTTACAGCGATGTTGTTTCAGCAAAATTTGTGTGACATTACAGAAAAGATAGAAAATGTAAGGGAAATTGATTAAATTACAATAAATATTGGCAATATTCATATATTTTTTTGTACAAGTCGATAATAGCAACAACAACAATAATAATAACAATAAAAAAAATAATAGTATCGATATGTATCGATACTGTATCAGTCCTAACGACAACAACAACAAGAACAATAATAAAAACAATAAAAATAATAATGATATTGACTCTGGTGGAACTTCCCAAGCCCGTGTGGTAAAGCTCCAGGCGTTGTGTCACGTCGCGCACATGCTACTGCATGCGACGCGACAGATTGCAAAACCAAAGCACGTAAGAAAGCACAAGCGTAAATAGTTAGAGCGTGATTATTTATTAATTGCTTTTAAGTAATAAAAATGGTTAGAACGTGTGTGCTTTGTGGCGCCTTGAGTGAGGAGACTTGAGTGAATTGGATGAAGGTTTGACATATCACGGGTAAGTAGAACCTATGTATATACTATTTGTAGGTTAAGTCGAACTTTTTAAAAAAAAATATTTTTGTTTGTTTCATATAGATTTTCGTTGGTTACAGAACATGGATCTGGGCCAGAATTTCGTACATTCAAACAACGCCTTATTGTGTTATAATCATTTTGAAAAACTCTGTTGAAAAACTCTGGTGGATTTTCTCAAACCCGCGTAAGGTAATTGTCCCAATACAGTATTTCCTCGCTGTGGTCTCGCTGGTCGGGACCGGCGTTGAACCCACATCCTGAACAGAGCCTTAATTCCGAGTGTTCGTTTCTCGCTTCTTTCTGGCCGAAGGGTAGAGCGAGATGGAACGCTTTGCGTGCGCGGCGAGTGTGCGCGACGGGCGCGAACCCTCAGATGGAATCGTGCCTGCGTCAAAATTTTGCGAAATGGTTTCCGTGCTCACACGTGGGCTCGTGACCATTGCGCACGCCCGTCGCGCACGCAAAGGACGCAGTGTGACGGCGTCCGAAAGACGGAGCGAGACAAAACATCAACGCGTCGTTTGTCTCGTACCGCCCTTGCTCGCTTCCAGTGCCTCTCGCTCGCTCTCGTTCCATCTCGCTCTCGCCTTCGCCGGACAAGAGTGAGACAGAAGTGGTGGGGATAGCGAAAAACCCACATCGTGTACATCAAACTGAGTCCACAATGAGACAATACTGTACTTGGACACTAGTGCAAATATTACTGATTATTACATTTAATATTCACTTTATCCATAAAAGAACTATTTTATTCTATTACTCAAATATTTAATAAAATATATTCATATACATATTTTTCTTAGTAAACTTGTAACACTCGTAATAAAAATAAATTTTCTTGAACTCTCCAGTTTACACCATTTTAGCATTGCTCTTATCTGATTTGCTAAACAGTCCCCACTTTTTTTTTAAGCGAATATCATTAATAATGTTTGTAGTATATTGGTACAATTAATACAGTTTTAGAAAAATGGTACCTTGTAGTATTATTTTTTTATTGAAAGATTAAAATTAAAGTTCGTATTAGTTTTTTATTCGCGTGTCTACCTACTGGTACAGTGAAATCCCGGAACGACCCTAAACCTGATCATGCGTACAAATTAGCCGGCTTTAGACGGCCGCTCCAATCCTTCGGGTATGACGCGTCGCTCCGGCGTGCCGCGCCGGAACGCGCGCTTGGAGCGCGCTCCCGGAGCGTGATGTTCATAGCGCAACACTCCAATAGTCCAGTGAAATTAGACGGAAATCTGCCCAATCTACGGACTAATTCCCATCAAGCTGAATTTTGGCATGAGCCTTTATTTGGTCGTTATAAACAATATGTCCAAAGTCCCCATCAATCCGACTGCTGCTAAAAATTTTACAGAGGGTTGAAAAAAAAAAATCCTGTTTTTCGCAAATATCTCGCTGTCTATCAGTTTTGCGACAAAAATAGTTATTATACAATTTATAGCCTAGGAAATTCTCTACAAAAAAGGTCTTGCAAGTTTTTTCGTAGGTGTAACCATTTTCAAGTAGGTCGGGTTACCAAGTTTCAACCCCCATAAATTTGACAAGGGAAGATCCTGAATCCGGAAATTCAGAAAATTATGAAACTCTGGAAATATGTAAGGGATGTCCTCCTGAATACAACGCAATTTCGTTTGATGCCCAAATTCACTCCCAGAGGGTGCAATTCACCTCTAAACTTTTTGGGGGGGGGGGGGGGGTATTATTACTCGTGAACTGTAGGAGATAGAAAAAAAGTGTTCAGGAAAAAGTTACTTCTTTTAATTAGGACTATCAGTTGGTAAGTTATAGGTCCTACAGTTCTTACGGTTGTCGAGTTATAAAACAAAATCGGAAAAAAACGTATTTTCAGGGGTCAATTTCAGCCCCTTACAATGAATTTGGGCACCAAACAAAAAAATTACGCAATACACACCTATATTAACATCTCTATATCCCCAAAGTTTTAAAAAATTTTGAATTTTCGAGGGGTGGATCATCGCCCGCGAGAAATAATAAACTCATTTCCACACCACCCCGGAGGTAGAGTACTGAGCGCGTTTTTTTTTAAACGTGGTGTCCTCGTAGGCTTAATCCACGATGTTTGTTCATTAAAAATACAAAAATTACGGGTCTTCCTCATGTTCTGTGTTTGTTTCTTCAATCAGTATGTCTTCCGCTGAGAAATTAACAAGATCTACATCCTCATCATTTTCCATATTACTTTCGGCAGTTATATCAGGTGCATTGAGACATGACTGGCCATGACAAGAACCGCACACTGCTGAACAATGCAAGCCAAGTTTCTGCAACCGCAGTTTGATCCACAGCCTTTGGCGCAATTGCAAAAAATTACATTTAGCAGAGTGTCTGGAGCAGGCGGTAACAAAGTTGGAATCGGCTTCAAAATATCATTTCTCATTATCCATCCCCAGTCTGCAGGATTAAGTGCGTTACCGAGCCACACTTGCACTTGGCAGTACACCCGATATAAATGCTGGCGGGCAGCACTAGATGTTGGTGGAAGCGTAGATAATTTCACCGCCTTATTAAGCCGCGTTGATTTGGCAAAGCAATAATACCTAAATGTGTCTATTGAAACTTCGTTTAATCGAGCACCATACATTGCCAGAAGAACGCGTACTCCATTATTAAAAATTAATTCTGGCGAATACCCCCTGATTTTAAAAACCTGCGCGGAATTTCTTAAATCATCTCGTTTTTCTAGTATTTTCAAAGCCTGCGTGTTAAGGTTAAAGGAGCCAATTTGTATTTTCGCGCTGTATTATGATTGTACATGTAGACCACAACAATAAGGGGGAGCGGGCATGCGGCCCCAAGCGCGCACCGAAAAGCGTTATCGGGGGAATGGCAGTCTTACGCAACCGGCGGACTAAGGAAGTGGTCGCTCTGCTCATCATATATACATTTCTGTTTTTCCTAAACATATCAAAATACATTTCTCTTTTTCAAAAGAAACCCTCATCTCATTTTTAAGACCATAACACTGCGCTTTATGTGGAAATGAGTTTATTATTTCTCGCGGGCGAAGATCCACCCCTCGAAAATTCAAAATTTTTTAAAACTTTGGGGATATAGAGATGTTAATATAGGTGTGTATTGCGTAATTTTTTTGTTTGGTGCCCAAATTCATTGTAAGGGGCTGAAATTGACCCCTGAAAATACGTTTTTTTTCCGATTTTGTTTTATAACTCGACAATCGTAAGAACTGTAGGACCTATAACTTACCAACTGATAGTCCTAATTAAAAGAAGTAACTTTTTCCTGAACACTTTTTTTCTATCTCCTACAGTTCACGAGTAATAATACCCCCCCCCCCCCCAAAAAAAGTTTAGAGGTGAATTGCACCCTCTGGGAGTGAATTTGGGCATCAAACGAAATTGCGTTGTATTCAGGAGGACATCCCTTACATATTTCCAGAGTTTCATAATTTTTTGAATTTCCGGATTCAGGATCTTCCCTTGTCAAATTTATGGGGGTTAAAACTTGGTAACCCGACCTACTTGAAAATGGTTACACCTACGAAAAAACTTGCAAGACCTTTTTTGTAGAGAATTTCCTAGGCTATAAATTGTATAATAACTATTTTTGTCGCAAAACTGACAGATAGCGAGATATTTGCGAAAAACAGGATTTTTTTTTTCAACCCTCTGTAAAATTTTTAGCAGCAGTCGGATTGATGGGGACTTTTGACATATTGTTTATAACGACCAAATAAAGGCTCATGCCAAAATTCAGCTTGATGGGAATTAGTCCGAAGACAGATCCTAATTTCACTGGACTATAAGAAATAAATAAACTTTCTCCCGGCCTACAGTCCGCTACAGGTGAATAAATTAGACCGTTTCTAGACCTCTACGAAGCACGTAGGATTTTCTAACTTTACCTAAAAGGTAAAAGACATGTGGAACTTCAAATATTTCAACATATCTTGAAAAATGAAAAAATGTTAGATAGGACGTTTTAACTAAGGAGGGCAGTATTATTATCTTCATTTTTTTGTGATATCAAACTACGAATAAACTTCGGATAATTGGGATTGGTGAAATTGATTTATTTAAAATTTTGAATTTTCAGATATAAAGCAAGCATATGAATAAACTCATTTAATTAATATAATAATAATAATGCTATGTTTCAATAAATTTTTTCTCTGATGTAGATCGCACTGCATCATCTTCTGCTTCGATTATCTGTAAATAAATATAAAAGCCACATTTTAGTTATATACAACTTAATGTAGAACTTATAGAGTAGTCTTTTGCTCTAGTGAGTGTAGAGACTACATACTGTGTCCGAAGGAGGTGAGAACATATGGTAGAAAGTTTTGTTGGAGGATATTTAAAAAATGCTAATGGTAATTTAGCGAAAATGAATGAAGAGATTCAATATTATAGTAGAAAGAAGAGTTTATTAAAGGTAAATACGGTGGATACAGAATATATAAATGTGGTTTAACGAATGAAAAATAAACGTAGGACGCGACGCAGGACTACTTCCTCGCGCTCGCTGCCTCCAGAAGTGACGCCTCGCGATCGCAACGAAGAACGCCACGCGTCGCTCGTGTTTTTGTCCGCTCAGTGGCGCATCGATCAAACATTGATCGGGCGATCGGGGCCCAACTAAATCTACTACAGCTCGGCCTATCCTGACTTTTGGATTGTCCTCAATCCACGGTTACCGAGCGATTACAGCTTGTATAATTTTATTTTCGTAACAAAAAAAAACTTCAGTAATTTACTTACAACACAAAATCTTAATACTAGACTTAACTTTAGGAATGTTTAAGAATTTTACAATAAATCTTATTCTAATTCGGAATTGAGCCACGATTTCATATTTTCAGGTGAACACACACCTTCGTAAGGTAGTTGCGTAATTTGATGTCCTTCTGGATCAGTTACTACTGTAGGGTCACGGAAAAAGGGAAGTCACCTCACCGGGACCCGAACCCGCGATCTCTAGATTTCCGCGCTGGCCAGCCGCCTTAACCACCTCGGCTACCGCCGACTTCCCCGATCGTCGTTGTTCCGTGCCCTCTCTTATGGTATGGGGGTTCCTGATCCCACACTACATAACGATCATTATCCAGAACTTTCTTTATTACATACGGACTCCTGAATTTCGGTAACAACTTCTTATGAACTCCAGGTGTAGCGTCTACATTTTTTATCATAACCAAATCTCCAACCCTGTACTTCATGGGTTTTTTTCGCTTCTTATCGTCCCATACAGCACACTCACATGGCCGGAAGGTTCCATGAAGGATCCTATGTCCGCCCTTTGGGAACATTCCACGGAACGTTCCGGACATTCTCTGGGAATACTCACGGAGCCTTCAGGACATTCTCTGGGAATGCTCACGGAGCGTTCCGGACATTCTCTGGGAATGCTCATGGATGCTTCAGGACATTTTCTGGGAGTGCTCACGGCGCGTTCAGGACATTCGCTGGGAATGCTCATGGATGCTTCAGGACATTCTCTGGGAATGCTCATGGATGCTTCAGGACATTCTCTGGGAATGCTCATGGATGCTTCAGGACATTCTCTGGGAATGCTCACGGAGCCTTCAGGACATTCTCTGGGAATACTCACGGAGCCTTCAGGACATTCTCTGGGAATGCTCACGGACCCTTCAGGACATTTTCTGGCAATGCTCACGGAATTGGTCGCAGATTTTACAGCGATGTTGTTTCGGCAAAATTTGTGTGACATTACAGAAAGGATAGAAAATGTAAGGGACATTGATTAAATTACAATAAATATTGTTAATATTCATATATTTTTTTTACAAGTCGACAACAGCAACAATAATAATAAATGCGGGACAATCCCATCACATTAGTTAAATATACAGTGTGTCCGTTGCATCTGAAAAAGTGCAACCATCTCGAAAAATATAAATAGTACGAAAAATTGTTTCAGACGAAAGTTGTAGGATGTCGAGGGAGACGTAGGATACTCTTATTTTTTTATGTCTTATTCTTGTAAATGACATCGAAATGTTTACTAAAAACTACGTACATGTTTTTTTTTTATTTTAAACACATCTTCATATTTATGGAGCGAAAATTCCATTCTACAATGTAGTGATGTTGGTTAACCCTTAGTAACATGATTATTTTATCTTATCCAGAAAAATTTTCTCGTTGCATTAACAATACGACACAATATATCACAGTAGAATTTCTACGAATGTATTTTTGCCCTAAGGACACTTGTTACATATGGTAATAGTAAAGTAACGCTTTAAAGTTCATGAAAAAGCGGTCAAATGGCGCGCACGATTTTTTCAGTTCATGTAACACGGATGTTACACTACGATACTAACAATAAGGGTTAAAGACTGGGACGAAAACGAATGCGTGGGATGCGGAGAATACGAAAAGCGACGATTGGATTAAAGGTGTGTCCAATCCCTAGTCACATCACAAGGGGAAGCAGCGGTATTTGTGCTACGCATTTTTCTACGGTCTTTTCGATTATTCAATGCCAAGATCTTTTTTTGTTGGTACAGTAATTCGTCGTTATTGTCCCGTTTTTACCATTGCGTAATAGTCCCGCTCACTATCCCCATCATTTCTTGGAATCCTTCGGTCGAGAGTGAGAGAACGAAAGAATCGACGGCAACTTCGTGTCAACTGTTTCGTTCGCTCTCGCTCGCCCGAATCGTGTCTGCATTGCGTAATACGCCCGCTGCCAGCTCCGTTCGTCGGGACTATATTACGAGGAATTACTGTATTCCGGAAACTGTTGAATGTTGGATTTTATATATATATATATATGTATATATGTTGCATCCAACATTCAACTGTTTCCGAAATACCAATAAAAAAGATGTCTGGGCATTGAACAACCGGAAAGAAAAAATATATATATGTTGCATCCAACATTCAACAATTTCCGAAATATTAATAAAAGAAGGATATATTGCCATTGAATAACCGAGGGGATTGTGGAGGGATCCGTAGCACAAATATTCCGTGATAACATTCTGCCTGCACACAGTGGGGCATTACGGGTCGAAACGCGGCACAAAACATTTTCTGACTGAAATAATATATTTATCGTTAATTTTTTGATTTCATTCAGTTAGGGCGTATATTTGTGGTCCTATTGATACAGAAAAATTAATGAAATTTGTTTATTTAAGGGGGCATAGTACTTTTTTGGCCTGAAAATTGAGCAGTCCTTATGAATTTTTTTCTATCTGAAACTGGAAAGCTAGAAAGATGGGGCTTGTTGCAAATGAAAGATCACTGTTTGAAAGTATTAAAAGAATTTTTATTTAAAAAACGCACCCTGCCACCCTTCGCTATAATCGCTCAAAGTTGGTCCCTTGCGGTGCCATAAATTCTGCCTTCTATGCTTATCTGAAACATAAAAACAAAGCAAGATATTAAACTGTATTAAATTTTGTTTTGTTGACCGAGCCGATTCTTAAATTTCGCATTTAAAATAAAATGGCGCGCCATTGCGGACTGTCAAACATACTTTCAGTGCCGAAAATCGACACCTACAGTTGTGACAGTCCGCCATTTTGTTTTAAATGCGAAATTTAAGAATCGGCTCGGTCAACAAAACAAAATGTAATAAAGTTTAATGTCTTGATTTGTTTTTATGTTTCAGATAAGCATAGAAGGCGGAATTTATGGCACCGCAATTTTACTCATTCCGCGAGCGACCTTTGAGAGCTTATAGCGAGGGGAGGGATGGTGCCTTTTTTAATAGAATTTTTTTAATACTTTCAATCAGTGATCTTTCATTTGCAACAAACACCATCTTTCTAGCTTTTCAATTTCAAATAGAAAAAAATTCACAAAGATTGGTTAATTCTCGGGCAAAAAAGTACTATGCCCCCTTAACTGTATTTCTAAATAAACTTTTGGGGAACATTTAAATCATATAATATTTAATAGTTATATAATCTTCTAATCTTCTTTTAATCCACTGTAAACAACAATACTCTGTTCTGAACTGTAGTCATTGTGCAAAAAAACTGGTGCTGGTCACCTTCTCGCCCTTCTCACTACCCCAGTAGCAGTTAGTAGCAGCCAATTTTTTCTGTACGATAAAGGTAAGGCTTCGCCCTTTCCAATGTGACAAGTAAGAACACTGAACTCCACTGAACTCCCGTTCAATATAAACAATGAAAATTGAAAAATTCAGTAAGGTATAATTCCAAAAATATCAGAGATATCAAAATAAAATTTGGCACACTTCAAATACATATCTCAACACTTAATCCCACCAAAAATTACTTGAATTAAACAAATAACAAAACTGTAAATAACAATACAAGTTCTGAAGAGTTTCGTGGTTGTCCTTTTCAAAACCGTCTGGTCGCCTTAAAAATTAATGAATGTGAAAAATAATCATGTTACATTATCACCCAAATACACAATCAACTACCTGTAAATAAAAATTTGCAGTTTGGCAATATTTTTGTAAAAGGACTTAATGCCGCGTTTCGACCCGAAATGCCCCACTGTGCTGCAGTCTGCCAGCAGATGGACAGCAGGGTCTGACAAGGCAGAGTCTGCCGGCAGATCCGCAGCAGACCCTGCCTTCAACTAGATGGCGTCAGATAGCAGGATCTGCTGCGGATCTGCCGTTCATCTGCCGGCAGACGAACGGCAGACGAACGGCAGTCCCTGCCTTGTCAGGATCTGCCGGCAGACCTGGTTATCAGGGTTGCTGCTTCCCCTTGTCACTTCAGGGATCACTCTCCGCCATGTACGTGCTCCAAGGATTGTTCGTCCGTCTCGTCCACAGCGGTTCTGTCCTGGTCCTTATTGCTTCTATATTCTGCCCGCGCCATCCGCCTTTTGGTTTGAGTTAACCACTTTCCGGAAGCGTTGATAATTTCCACATCCGTTGCCGACAACCCCCTCTCGCTGCATGCAGCGTGTACTGAAGCTGGAATAATACATGTATTTATTTTACAATTTAAATTGCTGAAATGAGATAAATAATAAATTTACTTACCCAATACTAATTTGACTAAATTTCTATACAATTTCAGTGCTTTCTTTTTATTTCTCCCACACCAACTGTATTTCGCAGCTACTGTGTCGTTAATTAATTTTTCGAAGACCATCGCCGTTATTATCGACAGGTTCGTCCCACCTATTTTTTTCAGTACATCAACCTACAAAAAGTCATTAATAAATTATTATCTGTCATGAAACATGGCTTCAATAAAAACAGCATTTGTGTAACGCCAATCACGGGGTGCATTGAAGCATAACAACATGAAAAATAACAATCACCATTAGTTTAAATAATAGGTATAAAAGAGTTAATGGATATTTACAAGGAAACTGTATGAAAAGTAAAAGCTTGTCGCGCAGCCAGCACCGAAATACAAGGTGTCCCATAAAATTACGGGACTAAAATTGCGCCTTTTTGCATCAGGACGGCACATGTTCCGAAAAGTCCGCAATATTCATGTTCCTTAGTTTTATGGGACACCCTGTACATGCAAGAAAATCTCATCGTTGTGCAATAGTATATGAAGTGCAGTGCATTTTACAAATTGCGTGTATGTTGCTACTATTTAGAAATTATAATAAATAACAATACTCAAGTAATTATCCTTTGCATGACTGCAATGCAGCAACATAAAGTAGCTGTTGAATATAAAAGTAATTATACTATAAAGTTAATTTATATTTTTTACTCTTTATTACTCTTATGTCACTTACCATATTATCGAATACAGCCGTGTCTCGTAATTTATTATTTAAATTTCGTAATCCCTCTTCATCATTAACGGGCAGATTGTGCATTGTAGAAAAGTCCGTGTGAATATTAATTATTGCGTTTCTGTCCTCAGAATTAGTAGCCCCTCTTCTTTCAATTTTGTTTAATTGCTTCTGGATATCGTCTAATCTTAGATAAATCGCTGCAACGCTCTTCCTCATAAATGTTTCGAACTCTGAATAAAGATAAGAGAAGTTAATTTAACATATGCAATTTTTTAAACAAAAATCACATTTAGGATTATAATCAATGTGTAGAAACCCATTGGATTTGATATGAGTTTGTAGCTGCGGAAACGTACGTGATGATACTGATAATGATGATAATGATGATGATGATGATAACGATTTCGTTCGTGGTAGTGGTCGTGTTTGTGGTACTATTGATGATGGTCCTGGTGTTGCTGCTGTTGGTACTGGTCCTGGTGATAGTACTGTTGTTGGTAGTCCTGATGATGGTACTGTTGGTGGTGATGGTGGTTGAATATGATCGAGAGACGCGGGTATTGCGTGTGTCAGTACATCCACTGTACTGGCCATTTCAAAATAGTCGTCCCTTGGCGTGTTTGTAAAATCTGCATTGAAACCCGCAATTCATCATGTAACACAGTCCAACAAAATGAAATTTTTTTTCTGTTCCGCAATATCCACCGGGTAATTCTTGTACAGTTTTTCGCCTTGAACACGAATCCGTAAGCAGAATTACTGTATCACCCTCAGCTTTTGAAAAAGATGATTTTTTGTAAAAACACACGATTTTGGGCAAAAGTGATGTATTACGTGAAAACTAAGAACGCTAAAATGTTCGACTTACTCTCAGAAGATAGAAGACAGTTGTCCGAATATATCAGTGTATATAGTTAGTAAATTTGAATGTTCTCAATGGTTGTAAATGACCATCAAACTTTGAAAAAGTGCCGATGCGCATGGTTTCCACGCAATATTTTTGCCTTTTTATGAAAATTTTTTTATCTAGCCCGAAAACGTTACCCAGCATCGGATTCTGTAGACGTTTCTGAAGAAAAAAACATCCAGGAAAAGTGTCGGAACGGTTTTTAACTCGAACTGATAGAGAAAATATCCATCGGCAACGCGTTTACGGTGTTTTGCCGCCTGGCGCGATTCATCAGGGTCGTCGTTACGCGTAATCGACGCCGATATACCGTTCAGTGGACATCGACTTTCTATATGTATCATCCTTATTTTTTTTCATGTATTCATGGATAAACTGTAATTTTCAGCTTGTCGCAGCACAAGTTTTATTCGATGCAAAGAAAGACTTTCTAGACTGCTTAGCACGACTGACTCGAATGATTTTGAAGACAAAACTGAGATCTCACTAAGACGATGTATAGGAAAGCAGAGCATTTCAAGATATTTATTATTTCTCTGATTGTATCGCGCGTTAGGGATAAAGGATAAATTAAATGATACTTAAATAGAATTCGCGTTGACTTCAAGTACTGTTCAATGAGTTTCAACTATTACCATATTTGGAAAAGTGTTCTAAATCTGATCAAACCATAATAATAAAAATGTTGTAAATTCATAAAGAATTGTGTTTGTTTCTATACGGTTCCATATTAACAAGTCATACGTAGGTATTCATAGATTGAAGATCAAAATTGATTAAAACAGAGACTGATCGGGAAAAGTTTGTTTAAATCCGAGAATAGTATCTATGAATACATGAAAAAAACTAAGAATGATCCATATAGAATGTCGGTGCCCACTCGGCACGGTACCATCGGCGTCGATTACGCGTAGCGACAGCCCTGACGGGTCGCGTCAGGCGAGCAATGGCCGTCAGCCGGCAAAACACCGTGAACGCGTTGCCGATGGATATTTTCTCTATCAGTTCGAATTAGAAATCGTTTCGACACTTTTCCTGCAAGGTTTCTTCTTCAGAAACGTCTACACAATCCGATGCTGGGTAACGTTTTCGGGCTAGATAAAAAAATTTTCATAAAAAGGCAAAAATATTGCGTGGAAACCATGCGCATCGGCACTTTTTCAAAGTTTGATGGTCATTTACAACCATTGAGAACATTCAAATTTACTAACTATATACACTGATATATTCGGACAACTCTCTTCTATCTTCTGAGAGTAAGTCGAACTTTTTAGCGTTCTTAGTTTTCACGTAATACATCACTTTTGCCCAAAATCGCGTGTTTTTACAAAAAATCATGTTTTTCAAAAGCTGAGGGTGATACAGCAATTCTGCTTACGGATTTGTGTTCAAGGCGAAAAACTCTACAAGAATCACCCAGCGGATATTGCGGACCAAAAATCGTGTTGTACAGTGATAATTGTTAACATCCTCCGATCAATGTTCATGTGGGAGTCTCAAAATGGCGAGACTTCTCGGATGATGCAATATACCGATGAAAAAAAAATCGAAACAGTTTTCGAATGCGAGGCTTCCGACCCACGCAGTTTAAGATCGTGTGAAGTGAACGCGCAGCAGCGTACGGTAAAGGACTTTTCGATGTGTTTTTACATCGGAATATTACATGTTCCGCGAAGTCACGCAATTTTGAGACGCACTGTATATTACGTTACATTTATTTTCATAATATGTAATAAATGATTAATATAAAAATACCTTGCTCCAGTAATTTCCGCAGAGGTGGGACAGGTAATCCAGTTTTGGTTTTTTTATTAGGATTCTTTTTGGGAGGTTCATAATGACTGGCCTCTTCCTCGCTCGACACTGCAAAAACGTGGTTGCTTCTTTTCCGCTCTTGTGGTGTTCTCCTATTATATATTCCCTCGTACATCCCATCTGACTCCTCTACGTTAGAAGTATCCATGGCATCGCCCCTCATTTCAAGGGCTCGATTATAATTATCTGACACAGATAATTCATTAATACGTAACACATTAAGTTATATGCATATTCAGGAAGAATTGATATAAATAAGGATTTCATTGAAAAAACATACCAGTTGAGCAAAACCACTTAATAATGTTACAGCTGTCCCAATTGTCACCTTCCCGTGGAGGCTCTGCCTTCATAATTACTCTATTGAGGGTATAATCGTTTTTAATGTGGCTCGGCCATACACTGTCAGTTTTCTCCTCATTAATCCAGCACGAGGGAATTATTTGCACGCCATCGGAAAATTCAACAATACTGTATTTCTTCAACATTGTTGAGGGTTGTACTAAAAAATAATTATGAGAATTTATTACAAAATTGACACTACATTATATTAGAATACTTATGAAATATTGCCGTATTATAGGTTTGTGTTAATCATGATGTTACTTGTACTTACCGACGATGACTCGAGCCCTTCGAAAATTCTTTCCAAGGTTAACTTCGAAAAAAGCAACTAAAAAATTTAAAAAAAAACACGCACGCGAAGTATAAAACGAATAAAGTAACTAAAATATATTAAAAAAAAAATAAACACTATAAGTATAACAAAACTAAGAAAAATGTAATTATATATAATAAAATATTAAAAAACACACTTAACACACTATATAAGTATAATAATAAAAAGAATAGAAAAATTGAAAATATAATTTAAAAAACACACTTAACACACTATATAATTATAATAATAAAAAGAATAAGAAATATTGAAAATATAATTTAAAAAGCACACTTAACACACTATATAATTATAATAATAAAAAGAATAAGAAATATTGAAAATATAATTTAAAAAGCACACGATAACTAGGAAAAGAATAAAAAAAGGGAATATATATTAAAAGAAAATAGCGCGATAAATGTTTTGAAAACGAGAGCTGCTTGTTCTTCGAGAGTTAACTTCGAACTGGCCAGGTCTTGTATCAGGGTTGGCGAGCGCGGTTCAGCCAGGCGACAAAGAAGTTCATTGTTGCCGCTCGAGCCGAGCCGAGCCGAGCCGAGCCGAGCCAACTCGACCCGAGCCGAGCCTTGCCGCGAACCGAGCCATGCCGCGAACCGAGCCATGCGCCGTTGCAATTCACTCTTACGAAGGGTGGACGAGCGATTTTTTAACGAAATCTGGCAGAAAATGTTGAGGCCAATGTGTATAACAAATTCCAGAATACAGTGTTGGAACGCTTTGCTTGTGCGGCGGGCGTTCGCGTCCCCGTGCTCACCGTAAGCGCTTGCGACCATCGCGCACGTAAAAGACGGAGTGTCACGGCGTCCGAAACAACGGAGCGAGACAAAACATTCTCGCTCTCGCTCTATCTCTCCCTAAATTAACTGCATCTTTCAATGGGGTGAATTTCCGAAGCTAAAATTTTACATTTGGAGTCCTCTCACATTCTTCAAAACGGCGTGTGCCGTGTATTAGTATTGATTGGGGCTAGATTCGTGTGGAGGACGCGCGGCCGCTACGCGAAAAAAATAATAAGTACCCGAAGCTACAATTTTAGATTTACGGTCCGCGTAGAGAAATAATGAGATCTAAAGACGGGATTTCCTAGCCGCGATCGGCCGCGGCGGTCCCACCAGCGCAACAGAGACACAGATGCATACATAAGTACTTCTCCCTTGCGCTGGTGGGATAGCCGCGGCCGATCGCTGCTAGGAAATCGCGCCAAATTAACTTGGTAGGAGATATTTAAGAAAAGAAAATGAATATATTCGTGGATAACTTAATAATCACTATATAATTAAATAAGAAAGTTGCAAAAATTGAGGGTTACAGAAAGGGTTATGCCGGACTCAGTGACGCTAAGGAAAACGCTAAGCCTTGTCCTTGGCTGGATACAAAAATAGGCGTGCAGAATATGGCAATGGTGGGAAGATGTCTTTATCTAAGGGAAAGCTGTTCTCACCCCCGAATCGCGGGTCTGGCAAATCTCAACTTCGCGACATCATTCGAAGCACCCAAACATTTCGGAGTCTAGGCTCGGGCCGCGGCATCTGGCTTACATAAGCCTAGAGCCGTTACAAATTACCCGCAATAAACCGCCTTTAAATTACAGCCATGCCTAAACGGTGACAAGAAAAATGGTCAAGGTTTGGTGGTTTAACACATCGCTGTCATATCCGCTTTCTTCGTTAAACTGGCAGAAAAGTATTTTAAAGTAAATGTAAATTTCTTTATAATTACACATTCATATTTGCAGTAAATAACGTACGTATTCACTCGTCAAAATCTATAGGAAATGATGTATAACAAGTAAAGGAAAAACTTCAACCACAAATTATAACGGAAAAACCGAAATTTTCGTCGAAAATATCAACTTCAACTTAGGTTTTCAAGGTCAAAATTTGTTTTTGATACATTCTAAACATTTTTCCCTTAATCTGCAACATCTTAACTTTAACCTCCAAAAAGTTTCATCCCTCTACCTTATTCCTATCAAGAGTTCTACGATTTTGACACAAAAAGGAGCAGTTTGTCCCACTGTGGCGCCGTGACCCATCGTTTTCGTTGCGTCCCCAGACGCAACAATGTATCGTCTTTCGACTGATCATCGACGGCACCGTCGTGACAAATTATTGCCCACCATGATTCGCTCTCACTCCGAGCGGCCACTGAGTAGGCCATGCGAGCGGGAGAGTCGGACCGTCGGCATTCTTTCAATTCGATCAGAAAAACATAATATCGCACACGGACGAGTATCATACAAAGCAACAGGTGATCGTATGGTTTTTGAGATTGAATCGAATGAAAAGAACGCTGACGATCGGACTCTCTCGCAAATTTACGTAGTTGACGCCAATTTTATCAACTATCTAAATTTACGATTACAAAAAATAATTTGTAATCTATTACACAATTACATTTTGAAATTACGTGAAATTTGCATCTGTACCCCAGACGTCCGTTCGTTTGGAAAACTCTGCAGGGATCGCCCGCGTGCCGAAGTCACGGGCCCAGTCGGGTTTTCCACACCCCTCGACCCTTGAAACACTTTAGGATCGGCAAAGGCATCCTTGCATCGGATGACCCTCCTTAACGGGGTCATAGCAAAGCTGCCGTTCCAATGCGCGGCCGGCGACAACGGCTGGCGGCGGTCCCACTAGTGCAAGGGAGAAGTATGCATCTGTTTCTCCCTTGTACTAGTGGGACCGTCGCCGGCCGCACATTGGAACGGCCGCTTGCATTCATCGCCATAGCCGTTCCACCGTAAATAAACACTAAACAGACCCACCATGCAACGACCAGCCTTCTCCGCACAGCGTCGAATTGTCTTACACAAGGCAAGATATCGATAATTAAAGAAGTTATGAAACTTTGGCCATACGTATTAATACATACCTACATATACAGGGTATTACTTTACTGATAATCAAGGATATTCTAGGGGGTGATTCTACAGGCGACAATAAGACAAAAATGAAGAGTGGCGAAATAAAGAATAAGTTTAAGGTTAAAAAATCGTTTTTACAATAATGACAATTATAAAGAAAGATTTATTTAACGAATTTAGGCTGAAGGTCGCGATTTTATAAATCCGAAAAAATACTACCACATTCGGTGGAAAATTGTGTATAAAATAAGCCTGTCTCTTGTTGATAATTTACATATTGAACGTCGTAGGAACTTAGGAAGCTGTTAAGGACAGCGGCGCGCCCCGTTTCAGGTAAAATACACTGCTGGTAAAAATTCAGGGAGCACTATAATTTCCAGAATAATTTGATCATTTTCAAATGGCTGTTTTATCAAGATGAACCGCAAAAGACAAAATTTCAACATTTTGTGCCTAATTTGAACGTATGCACGGGCTTGGTATTTACATTAGTACATGACTAACACCAATCTCATATTTTCGCTTTTATAATTGGGTTGTCCTCTAATTGTCTTGTTACTTTCCGCGTCACCTTGTCCGCGCGGATTTAACTGCAGGTTAAAGGTTCCCCCAGGCTGTGGGACCCTTTAATCGTCTTTCGCCCCTACGGCTTAGGACCTATGCGGATATACCTGTGCTATTACCAATAAAGTAATAAAACGTTTCGAACCGATCCTAGCAAAGTTAAATGACTTGCCAGGATTATTTCTTAAGGACCTCCGCTGAATTGTACGTGTCTTGTATTTTTTTTCGCCGAAGCTATTAAGCACGACCTTTCGTTGGAAAAAGAATTTCAACCAACGTCAGGCGTACTTTCGTTGTAATATTTCTGCCAATTTCCTTCTCCCAATACTCGCTGGTAGCAAGATGCATTCAAGATACCTCGCGGAGGTACAAAGGATCGAAACGGGAAGTCCGCTGACTGCGCGTGGAAATTTGCATTCCTGCGCTTCATCTTCATAAAACATGAAAATTCTTTAAACTGTAGCGGCCAACGGCACGTAGGGATGCCACCTTTTTTACAGAAAAATAACGTACATTTGCTTTCGTGACGTATACAAAAAAGTACGCTCAACAAATTAAAAGTACATTTTAATCTTATTAGTTTTTATTTCTTTCAAACATATTTTCTATTGTTTTTAGCATTACAAAGTAAATTTTTATTATTTTAAAATGTCTCAATGGAATCATTGCACTCAATATTCATATTGAAAAATATAAATAATTAGTTTTTTATTAGATTGAGAGAGGCCTTGTTTCTTTCATAGCGCCACTTCACATTTATGACAGAGAAAACTCTCGCAGTAAATGCTGAAGTGGCGGGAACAGATAAAATATACTAATATTGCGTTACGTTTCCCCATATTATCATTAATTGTGAAATAAAGTATTTTCGCATAATTTATTGTTATACAAAAGTATTGAGTACATTTACCTATAATAACGTAAGATACTTTATTTTAAAGTACGGGTGGCAACTCTAAACGGCAGTACCAAATACGAACATTTGGCGTGTAAATGGTCAGCACAATTTATGACACGCGCCGCAGAGAAGCTATTTTTGAGAAAGGCGCTTTCCGTTCGCTTCCTACTTTAATTTCGAACAAGGCATGTTTTTACCCTTCGAAACATTCGTTTACGGCCCCACTGGCAATTGAGGGTATCATAAACGCTGAGTTTCCGAAGGGCCCACGCTGGGATGCCCGACGGCTTTTGACCAGCCTCGTCACGCGCTTCGAGTGTGGAAGAAATTCCGCTGCGTTGCCAAATTTTCACTAAGAGTGTCTCCAAATGAGTGAGGATACGCTTTCGAGTGTATACAGTGTATATGTACATACTTAGGTCTATGTGACATCATGTTATCTCAACGCGAAGAGATCGTGTCAACCCTGTCGCCCCTGCCTTCGGCCAACCCTGCGTGCGATCGCTCGTTAAATGGAAGTAAACTCTGAAAGAACAAGCATCTCTGATTTTGAACAGCGCTTGTAGTTCGAGTTAGTTTCTTTTTTATATTATATTATACTTACTTTTTTTTTATCCTTTTCATACTTCGTATTAGTGTTTTATTATATATATTTGAAAATCGTGGTATCACGATATAACTAATTTGTGTTTTAACATCAGGTAAGTACCACTGCTGATAGATCATTTTAAGTATATAGTTGCATATACTACGGTATGACCTAACCAACGGAATCAACTGAAATTTTGAAATGTTGGGCGGGAGGAGGAGAGAACCTCTAATATAAAATTTCACCTGCGGGTATTTGTTAGTTTCTGAGATATTACTAAAAAACTCGGCAAAATACATTGAAATCTACCTACAGTGACTTTTAAAAATATTCTGACACTTTTTAAAATTGCATAACTTTTTTAAATTCAATCCAAACGACTTGATTTTTTTTTTAAGCTAGAAGGATTAGTTTGCTACGTGATATGTTTTGTCGTTTTGGAAAAAATTGCAATTTATGGGAATAACGAAGAAAATAGTGTAGGTCGTTTTTTAAACTTTTTTTGTGATCCTGCAATGAAAATACTAACACCCGAGAGACATTGGAAAGCAGGGGTGTGCGGATACCCGACTTTTCGGTCTCGGGACGGGCCGGAAACTTTCGGGCGAGATCGGGCGCGATCCTGATACTTTCGTATTGCTCGAGATCCCGACAGTCTCGGGATCTCGAGATTCGATTCGGGCTACAAGCATAGCCGCCAATAGCTGGCTTTCGACCCGATCGCGTCCGAGTTTTGCCGAGCCGACCTGAAATCAAATTGCCCGCTCACGGCGGTCATGCTTGTAGCCCGAAACGTGTCTCGAGATCCCGAGAACCTCGGGATCTCGAGCAATACGATAGTATCGAGATCCGCCCGATCCTGCCCGTAACTTTTCCGACCCGTCCCGAGGTCCGGGAACCCGAGCCTCGGGACGATCCGCACACCCCTATTGGAAAGTCGAATGCGTTGTCTCGGAATAAGTCAACAGCAATAATGTATGAGTTCGTACGCAAAACCTAACTGAAAAGTAAAGCTGACAGATTTTGGAAATGATCGACACTTTTTGATTAACATACATTTATTTATTCACTTCGCTTGCGTCCAGTTTATGTTACCGTATCCCTATGCATTACACCTATCGTCGACTGCGATACAATCGACGGCGACGAGAAGATGGTTGTGTTAATAACGTCTGTATTAGGTAAATTTCAATGTATTTTGCGTAGGTTTTTTATTAATATCTCATAAAGTAACAAATACCCGCAGGTGAAATTTTATATTAGAGGTTCTCTCACCCTCCCGCGCAACCCCTCAAAATTTCGGTTCATTCCGTTGGTTGGGTTATACAGTAGTACACCCATATAGTTTTTAACAAATTGTTATAATTAACTTCTCATTTGTATATGACATATGTTCAGGTTATTATGGCGGACAACAAACATATTAGGAAAGACTATAGTCTATGTTCTGCTAGACATAAAAGGAGGAGAGTCCAGCAATATTTGAAGGATATTGAAAGCCAAAGAAATCAATCTGATGCGGAATTGGCATTTGATGAGCATCCTACCTCTTCACGGTGCTTAGAATATAAAAATTGTCAACTAAATAGTTCGCAGGAAGTGTACGAGTCTTGCGACGAAGTACCGTGCACTGACAATGACAATATCATGAATATAAACAACAATGATATTTGTGAAAATGATGAAGAAGAAGAAACTCATTCATTATTTGATGATAATAATGAATACTATCATTGCATACTGGATTATGACACATCCGATGATGAATCAGCGAATGATATTGTTGATTGCAATGAACCGGAGAACCCTGCGACATTAAGACAGGATTTGTCCAACTGGGCACTACGAAATAATATTACGCATAAAGCCATCAACGAACTGTTGACCATTTTTTTATCGTACGTGCCCAAATGCTTACTACCGAAAGATGCCAGGACATTGTTACACACTCCCCGTACAAGTAACTGTACCAAAATACAAGGGGGAGATTACTTACATCTTGGTGTAGAACAGATGCTAAAATGTTATGCTCAAATGTACGTTGAGGCAAATATTAGTGTACAATATATAGATCTGTCTTTAAATATTGATGGCTTGCCGTTGTCAAGGTCCTCCTCCAACAGTTTCTGGCCCATATTAGTATCGGATACAATTTTCAAACGAATACAGATTGTTGGAATCTATTATGGGTATAAGAAACCAGAGTCATCCAACGAGCTGTTGGACAAATTCATTGATGAGTAGGTAATACAAGGGAGTTCTGGATACGATGGGCGAGGGGGTGAGGCGGGGAGGGGGTACCGCGTTCGTAGGTGAGGGGATGACGTCACAGGGGAGGGGTTTCAATGCCGTACGCGTGCATGGATCGGTGCGCAGGCGCGAAAGATACCGCGCGAAAGAATGTAACGCGGATGCTGTAATTCGATACCGATACCTATTCGAGATTAATTAACCTAAATAGCGCAACCACCTCATGAAAGAATGCGACGTCTCCCTCGTATAAACATCCGCCGACGATTCGACGCTTCGAGATCGATTAATCTAAATAGTCCAACCACCGTCTCATGAAAGAATGCAACGTCGCGTATAAACATTCGCCACCGAAAGATTTCACAGGGAACGTGGAAGATTGATGAGTAAACCTGACATATTAATATTAAGATTTAGCAATTTATTATACTTAATTCTCCCACTCGACTACATCGTCAGCGAATAGCGCACTATCATCGTCGATAAAAATAAAATTATCGACGAATTCATTAAATAGAGCCCCATCGGTATAAAACAAATCATCGCAAATGAAATTTTTTAAAACGTTTCTCGTCGTAACGTACGTCTCGATCGCTGTAGTAGCATTTGATAACTGATTTTAAGGAGGATGTTTCGTGATCATACATACGGAAGTATAGGGCGATAATTATTCGGTCATCGTCAGAGGATCGAGACCTCCGTGACGGGTGTAAACACCCTTATCGCATCAACGCTGTAATTCGATACACGTAGCAACGGATCGAGTAAGCGGATCATCGCGTCACCTGATTGAGACGTTGAGGGTGAGCAAGGGAGAAAGAGTGTGAAGAAAAGAATTTGAAACGATAACGACTCATGAATCTCGACTAGGGTAGGTGGTTAGTATATTCAATCAGAGTCGCGTAGTCGTTCGGTAAAGATCGTGAAGACGTTACGTGTAAAAGTATCGCGCGATATGGACATATTCATAAATTCATACGCGTTTTTGACTGCGTTAATCCCACTACTATCTACCGAAGAGCGGTGCAGTGAATGGCTAATATCGTGTCGTGAGTACTTACTCTGCATCAACGAGTACTTGAACATCCAACGTGTATCACAAAACACGCATCAACGTTTATCGTTACTGAAAAATACCATCGAAATAGCCCGAACACACGTTCGCAATATAATAGCGCGAATACTCGATGAATTGGATGCGCGAGACGTATTGCTTGCATCATCATCTTCTGATGATGAGAGTAACGCGAACCCATCGTCCACGATACCACAGTTGAACGATCGAACACTTGAAATCGAGAGACATAAAATCCGTGACGAGTTAAGCGCACCATCATTATGCGAGTTATCGTGGAGTAGCATCTTTCAAGCTGGATTTATGCGATTCTCACCCGATCAACGTCAATTACTACGCCATATCGCGCAACATAGTACTGCACGTAAATGTACAGTATATTGCATCGTTGGTGACAGGGATGTGCATCGACAACGTATGAAATATTTTACCACGGTCGTGTGTACACCATTAACACTGCTACACGACATTGAGAATGGGACAGTCGTAGTATATGAAGTATTGCGACCTCAAAAATTATCCGTCACCGTGGATACATTCTTGTGTCGTGAATTATCACGATTTTTGAACGAGCATCCGATTCCAGTCGTGCGCCAACACATGTCACGCCTTACTCTCCTTCCTTTGAGTTTTCGATATCCGGATCAGAACCGCATCACGTGGAAGAGCCGCATCAACCACTCGTGCCTAATCGTACGTGCCTATTAATTGGATATTGAAGAAGAAGAAGAAGAAGAAGAAGAAAGAAGAAGAAGAAGAAGAAGAAAGAAGAAAGAAGAAAGAAGAAGAAGAAGAAGAAGAAGAAGAAAGAAGAAAACATGGAGGTATTCACGAACACGTTCAATGTTCTATCCCAAATGGCGGCGCTTTTACGCACCATTGCGGAATTCAGGGACTGGACGGATCGGTGCGACGCGTGCTTGCAACTCATCATTGAATATCAGGGCGGCGAGAGAGTGTCTATGGCATCGAAGCAGCGTCTGGCATCGCTAATCGCGCGTACGAAGACATTACGTACGATCGTGAGGGCACGGTTTTCGCGAGTAGGGCTCGGGGTTTCGGGTAGATTGTCGACACCTGAAGTCGTATGGGAGGATGTGGAAACGGCGTTTCGGAATCGTATTTCGACTGGTGTTGTAATTAACGTGGGTTACATCGATCCGCGTCAATTTTTGGAGGGGGCCCGACGAACGGTGTTATCACGCGTGACAGACGCTATCAGGGAACATTCTGGTGTGTCCGTGAATACGATTCTGAACGCAGACTTTATGTTAAATGAGAATATAGACATGAAAAGTTTCGGGACGCGAAATCGTGTACTGTTCAGGACATCGAACGTGCGCGAGTGGTATTCAAAGTACGTGATCGCTCCCACATTAGTGGCGATCGAGGAGTTCCAAGATCGCGATAGTGGATGGACCCTGAGGACTGTGCTAAATCTCATAATAAACATTAATAAGCACAACCCTCTTCGCGCCGGCTGTAACGTACCGCTTCCACGCGAGGTAATTCTTAAAAAGGCAGTGGTCAATGTACAGAGTAGAGACAGTGCGTGCTTCTTATGGTCCATCGTCGCCAGTTTGTATCCAGCTTCTACGAACGTGCACAAGGACTCATCGTACCGTCACTACTCGACGGTACTGTGTACAGACGATATAACTCTTCCCGTGACGTTAAATCAACTAACGAAGTTCGAGAGGATTAATGACATTTCGGTGAATGTGTACACCTGGACCGACAAAAGCTGCATGCCTCTGCGACTGACCGACGATAAACGTGAGAGGCACGCGAACCTGCTACTGGTGCAGGATCCCAATGAGCCTCAACGATACCATTTCGCGTGCATTCGAAGCATGTCGAGGCTGGTATCGAAGCAACTGAGCAATCACAATGGCCAAGTATTCGTTTGCGATAGGTGAGTTAAATATGAAATTTAAATATGAAATATTTCTATCGATGTATTTATTCGTATTATTAATGCTATTATCGTTGTAGATGCCTCAGCTTCTTCCATTCGTCCGAGCGATTGACCAAGCATAACGTGGACTGTCAACGCATGAACGAGTGTGCCATCGAATTGCCGTCCGCGAAAGATAAATGGCTGCAGTTCAAGAACTTCAAAAATAAGGAACGAGCGCCATTCATCATTTACGCGGACTTCGAATGCATGCTGGAGGAGGTCGAGCCTGCGACGCGGAGTCGTACGTACACGTACCAGCACCACAGGGCGTACAGCGTGGGTTATTACATTCATTGTGCCACCGATGCGTCCCTGTGCCGTTATCGCGCGCGTCGTCACGAAACCGAGTGCGTGAAATGGTTCGTGCAAGAACTCCGAGACTTTGCTGACACTGCGTATTCATGGTTGCGGAACGCGAAACCGATGATTCCATTGACGAATCAACAGTGGCGAAGTTTTAACGACGCGAGCGTGTGTCACGTGTGCGGACAACTTTTCATGGATACGGACAAAAAAGTGCGCGACCATTGCCACTCGACGGGCGAGTATCGAGGCGCGGCTCACGTATCGTGTAACTTACAATTCCAACGATCGTACACGATACCGGTAGTTTTCCATAATCTGTCCGGATACGACGCGCATTTCATAATTAAGGAGTTGGCGTCCGCGTTCGAGGGACAGATCGACCTGCTACCGGTAACGAAGGAACGGTACATATCATTTACAAAACATGTCAAGGGAATCGACGCCGAGAGCAACGATTGGCAGAGGGGGTTGAAGTTTCGATTCGTCGATTCGCTGAAGTTCTTAGCCGCTAGTCTGGAGAAACTCGCTTCGGATCTCGGCAAAGAACGACTCGCGATTCTACGGCGCGAGTTTCAATCCCTGTCTGACACTCAGTTTAGTCTCCTGACCAGGAAGGGTGTCTTCCCATACGACTACGTGACGTCGTACATTAAACTCAACGATACGCGTTTACCGTCCCGCGAAGCATTCTTCAATCGGTTGAACGATAGTGTCGCGTCGGAGTCTGATTACGCGCACGCCGTGAACGTGTGGAACACTTTTCGCGTACAGACATTGGGCGAGTACAGTGATTTGTATTTGAAAACGGATGTGCTGTTACTCGCCGACGTATTCGAGAGTTTCCGCACAGACTGTATCGCGAGTTACGATTTGGATCCCGCGAATTATTTCACACTCCCAAGTTTTACGTGGGACGCGATGCTCAAATACACCGGTGTGCGATTAGAGCTTTTGACGGACGTGGACATGTTACTGTTCGTGGAGCGTGGTATACGTGGCGGTCTGAGCCAGTGCTCGCACAGGTACGCGCACGCCAACAATAAGTACCTGCCTGCAGAGATGTACGACGAGTCGAAGACGTCAACGTACCTGATGTACTTCGACGTCAACAACTTGTACGGTTGGGCGATGTCTCAGGCTATGCCGAAAGGAGGGTTTCAATGGTTGGACGATGAGGCAATGGCCGCGCTCGACGTATCATCCCTACCCGACGGTGAGGGACCCGAAGACAAGGAAACCGAGGGATACCTGTTGGAGGTCGACATCGAATATCCCAAGGATATTCACGACGCCCACGCCGACCTTCCATTCTGCCCGGTACGCGAGCACGCGCCCCACGGTAAACAGACCAAGCTGCTTGCCACGCTCGACGATAAGGAGCGATACGTCATCCACTATCGCTACCTGAAACAGTGCGTGCGACATGGTTTACGCGTGACGCGAATTCATCGAGTGTTGCGATTCGATCAATCGCATTGGTTGCGCGACTACATTCGATTGAACACAGATTTGAGGACGCGGGCAACCAGTGAATTCCAAAAGACTCTATATAAATTAATGAACAATGCAGTGTACGGAAAAACGATGGAGAATGTGCGGAATCGCGTAGACGTGCGACTGGTGACGCGGTGGGACGGTCGTTACGGTGCGGAAGCGCTGATCGCGAAGCCGAACTTTCATAGTCGCACGATCTTTTCCGAACAGTTAGTCGCCATCGAAATGCGAAAATTAAAAGTGAAGTTTGATAAACCTATATACGTGGGAATGAGTGTACTGGACGTATCAAAAGAATGCCTGTATGAATTCCATTACGCGTATATGCGTGTGAAGTTCGGTGATAAATGTAAGGTTTTGTATACCGACACCGACAGTTTAATGTATAGCGTGGAATGTGATGATATGTATGCAACGATGAAGGGTGACGTTAGCCGATTCGACACGAGTGATTACGCGGTGGACAATCCGTATGGTATGCCGCGCGTAAACAAAAAGGTGCCAGGACTCATGATAGATGAGAATAATGGCACCTTAATGACCGAGTTCGTCGGATTGAGGGCCAAGATGTACGCCACTAGAACATTTAACGCGGCAGTGGGGTCTTCGAATGAGTGTAAAAAAGTGAAGGGTGTGCGGAGACATGTGGTCGCGAACGATATTCAATTCGAAGATTACATTCATTGTCTTCGCGATCTGACTGAGAAAGTGATTCGACAGAACAATATCCGCTCTAGCCAACACGAGGTGTATTCCGTGAGTGGGGAAAAGAGCGCTCTCAGTCCGTTCGACGACAAGCGGTATATTTTAACCGATCGAGTCGGCACCCTTCCGTGGGGGCATTATCAAATCCCCGAGCTTGAGGCCGACGAGCCCCACGAGAATCTCGTTGCATAGTATGTTCGCATGTTGTATGTTCGCATGTACTTTGGTTATATCATTTTACGAAATATGTAATATATATGTATAATATGTAATATATGTATAATATGTGTAATATGTAATATTCTTTTTCTTTCTTTATTAACATTAATTCTATGTATATATCTATATCGAAGTAGAATGAGAATTAGGAGAATGTGAATAAACGTACAATGTATATTTATATGTATTTATTCATACATTTATTTATTCCAGTAACATCCAGCACGCTTATGATTTAGAGAATATCCTTATCGCGTATCCACGAGTTCTTGGACGAATCGAATCCAAGCCACTTAACGTACACCTGGTTTCCTTTGCGACGAATAATCTTCTCGACCAGATAAACGTCCGGATTCGCGACCGAATGTAGTTCGTACTCGTAAAATCCACCCGAGATCGGCTCTCCCGCGGAATCGCGTAGAATGTACGTCACCGGACACGTTCGCTGTACGGTTATGATTTCAAACACCTCGGTCGACCAGTTCGGCGTGTACCCCTTCTCGAAGAGGGTCTTGAATTTGCTCACGCGTACCTTGTCACCAACTTTGAATTTCACGCGTCGTCTAACTCCTTCCGATGCGGAGGGTGAAAGGGGTTCATTCGCAGTGAACGATAAACGCGTCGCGGGGGTCACGTCAACGGGTCGGGCGTTGATCGTTCTATGCTTACGATGATTGTAGATGCGCACGAGCGCAGGTAACAGGTTGACCCAGCGATAGGACGCGTTCAAGGAGAATTGTTTCCACATGAGGTTTTTCAGCGTGCGATTGAAACGTTCGACGATCGACGCTTTCATCACGCTGTACGTGGAGTAGTGGTTGATCCCGCGTGTCTTCAAGCATCGTTGAAACTCCGCATTGTAAAACTCCTTACCCATATCGGTTTGTAAATTTCGGGGGCATCTATCGCTCTGCCGCAATACGGTCGTGAACGCAGCGGTCACGTCACGTCCACTTTTCGTTTTCACGGGTACGGCCCACGCATATTTACTGAACGCGTCGATGATCGTTAGTACGTAGTGATATCCTCGATTTTGCTTCGCGTACGGACGCATCTCAACCAAATCGGCCTGCCACAAATCATCATAGCCGCGAATCACGACGCTACGCCGTGGGAAATTTCGTCTCGCGGGTGCATGTAATTCGTTCACTAATTGTACACGCTCCTTGTTCATGCTTTTCAGGTGGGTGGGGATGGTCGCGACGTTCCAAAGACGTTAGAATTAGTAGAATTACTCTCTAGCATACTTAGAAGCACGTTAGTTTTTCCACATCCGGACGGTCCACAAATCACGCCTCGCACGCTGTTCGGCAACAATGGGCCGTGTCTATTCGATCGAACAGCGTGCGAGGCGTGATTTGTGGACCGTCCGGATGTGGAAAAACTAACGTGCTTCTAAGTATGCTAGAGAGTCCGAACGGTTTGCGTTTCGAGAACGTGTACGTGTACTCGAAATCGTTGCATCAGCCAAAGTATCGATACCTCGAACAGGTGTTGTCGCTCGTCGATGGAATCGAATACTTTCCCTACTCGAATAACGCTGAGATCATTCCACCGAGAGACGCTCGACCCGATTCGATTTTCGTGTTCGATGACGTGGCGTGCGACGAACAGAACGCGATACGCGAATACTTCTCCATGGGTCGCCACGCGAACGTGGATTGTTTTTATTTGTGTCAGTCGTACGCTAGAATACCTAAACATTTGATCAGGGACAACGTGAATTTTCTCATGCTATTTAAACAAGACGGTACGAATTTGCGTCGCGTGTACAACGATCACGTGAACACAGACATGACGTTCGAGTCGTTCAACGACTTGTGCGCGAGATGTTGGCGTCGACGATACGATTTCGTGGTGATCGATAAGGATAGTTCCATGTACGAAGGTCGATATCGAAGAGGATTTAACGAGTTTGTCGTAGCTCGTTGACATCAGTAAACCACGAGTCGTCAATCGAGTAACACGAAATGTCTAACGAATCGATGGTGACTACGATAACCTCGAGCAACGTCGACGCGAAGCATTCGCAAAAACATCGTCGACGTCATCGGCAAAAAGGAACGAAAATTCAAAAAGGAACGAAACATCAAAAAGGAACGAAACATCAAAAAGGGACGAAACGTCGGGGCGTGGACGCGAAGGTGGAAATCGCCAAAGTCAGCGACGTTATACGTAAAAAGTGCTTGGCCTTGAAAATTGGTAAAATGGCTACGGAAGAGGCTGTGGAGGCGAGTACGCGTCCCATCGTTGAACCGCTGAAACGATTGATCGAAAACTCGTCCGCATTGAAAATGCGCTCAACGCCTCGATCGCGACTAGTGAAGAGGAAACACGAATACGATCAGCAACAATCATCGAAGAAACTTCGACCCGTTACTCCATCGATAACCAAGGAAAGTCCGAATAACCTTCCAGATTCTAGCGACTATGATGACAACGACGATGACATCGATAACGACAACGACAACGACAACGACAATGACAACGACAATGACAACGACAACACCGACGACGACGACGATAACAATGATGTTGACGGTGATGTTGTTCATGATGTTGTTGATGATGTCGATGACGAAGACGATGAAAAAATTCAGGATGATGAGTCGTCAGCAAAGGTTCATGATTTGGATTCGCTGCGTAACCCCGTCGACGATATCGAAGTGTATACACGGAACGTCAAAGGGCCCTTGTCGCGAGAATACCTGCGACTGTTCTTCACCGATACCAAGAAACGAATCGACAACGTGTACGGTGTATACTTAGGGTCCGACGAAGACCTAATGATCGGCGATTCCGTACTCACCATCGACGAGGACGGCGACGATGTTCTCGTCAACGGCACGCGATACGTGGGAACTCGGGGTTTGTACGAACTGCTGTTCATGCGAATACCCAACGATCGTACGTACACGGACGCGGATCTTCACTCGTATCGGCGCATCTTGCTATCAACGAATGCGCATAAGCGAAACCATTCGCCGAGTAAGAGTACGCTGGGTAACAAGGGGCATAAGTATAAGAAAATCATATCCACGATAATCGGTGGGGTGCGGACATCGAGTATCAGACGCGTTAGGGGTAGGGGTGGGGGTAGCGGCGCGGGCGACGTGGACGGTGGGGGCACGCGGCAAGGTCGAGGATTACCTATCGACGAATCGATGACGGTCACCGATAACGCGATCGATTACGTGTATTGGGACGATGCGAATGAATTAGTCGATAGACTTAGATTGCTCATAGCATCGCGCGCAGCAGGTCACACAGGTCACGATAACGAAATCGCATCCATCCTTGAGGAACTTCGCGAGGACGGACGCATCTTAAATTGAACGATTCAGTGATCGTCGTGTCAGTAGTGTTCGCGCACACGCATAGTTATGTCGGTGAACAAGTTTGGTACCTCGTTACGTGACAATAACAATAATAATAACAACAGCGACGAAGTGAGAATGACAATGACGAGAGTATTATCCTCGGTGGACGAACGCTTTACCCAAAAAATTGAAACGGCTATCGCGACCGCGCGACTCGATGCCGAATATCAACGATCTCAACTCGAGACGCGAGTACAACGAACAACGTTGGATATCGTTAACGCGCAATTGTCACGACTAGAGGATGATTTAAATAACGCGATGGAACGACGCTTCGATCATTTAAAGGACAGACTCGAAGAGTTCATGACGTCGACAACGACACCGATTGCGATAACGACCACGGATCTGTACAAACGAAAGGAGCCGCGAAAAGCGAACGAGGGTCTACGACGACGACGATGATCACTGACGGTGACAGTAGTTGCTACGGCTCCGAAACGTCTAATAACGAACGATCGCGAAATACGTGCACCGATTGCGTTTTACGAACGCTCGAGGAACTAATACTAATTCTAACGTCTTTGGAACGTCGCGACCATCCCCACCCACCTGCAAAGCATGAACAAGGAGCGTGTACAATTAGTGAACGAATTACATGCACCCGCGAGACGAAATTTCCCACGGCGTAGCGTCGTGATTCGCGGCTATGATGATTTGTGGCAGGCCGATTTGGTTGAGATGCGTCCGTACGCGAAGCAAAATCGAGGATATCACTACGTACTAACGATCATCGACGCGTTCAGTAAATATGCGTGGGCCGTACCCGTGAAAACGAAAAGTGGACGTGACGTGACCGCTGCGTTCACGACCGTATTGCGGCAGAGCGATAGATGCCCCCGAAATTTACAAACCGATATGGGTAAGGAGTTTTACAATGCGGAGTTTCAACGATGCTTGAAGACACGCGGGATCAACCACTACTCCACGTACAGCGTGATGAAAGCGTCGATCGTCGAACGTTTCAATCGCACGCTGAAAAACCTCATGTGGAAACAATTCTCCTTGAACGCGTCCTATCGCTGGGTCAACCTGTTACCTGCGCTCGTGCGCATCTACAATCATCGTAAGCATAGAACGATCAACGCCCGACCCGTTGACGTGACCCCCGCGACGCGTTTATCGTTCACTGCGAATGAACCCCTTTCACCCTCCGCATCGGAAGGAGTTAGACGACGCGTGAAATTCAAAGTTGGTGACAAGGTACGCGTGAGCAAATTCAAGACCCTCTTCGAGAAGGGGTACACGCCGAACTGGTCGACCGAGGTGTTTGAAATCATAACCGTACAGCGAACGTGTCCGGTGACGTACATTCTACGCGATTCCGCGGGAGAGCCGATCTCGGGTGGATTTTACGAGTACGAACTACATTCGGTCGCGAATCCGGACGTTTATCTGGTCGAGAAGATTATTCGTCGCAAAGGAAACCAGGTGTACGTTAAGTGGCTTGGATTCGATTCGTCCAAGAACTCGTGGATACGCGATAAGGATATTCTCTAAATCATAAGCGTGCTGGATGTTACTGGAATAAATAAATGTATGAATAAATACATATAAATATACATTGTACGTTTATTCACATTCTCCTAATTCTCATTCTACTTCGATATAGATATATACATAGAATTAATGTTAATAAAGAAAGAAAAAGAATATTACATATTACACATATTATACATATATTACATATTATACATATATATTACATATTTCGTAAAATGATATAACCAAAGTACATGCGAACATACAACATGCGAACATACTATGCAACGAGATTCTCGTGGGGCTCGTCGGCCTCAAGCTCGGGGATTTGATAATGCCCCCACGGAAGGGTGCCGACTCGATCGGTTAAAATATACCGCTTGTCGTCGAACGGACTGAGAGCGCTCTTTTCCCCACTCACGGAATACACCTCGTGTTGGCTAGAGCGGATATTGTTCTGTCGAATCACTTTCTCAGTCAGATCGCGAAGACAATGAATGTAATCTTCGAATTGAATATCGTTCGCGACCACATGTCTCCGCACACCCTTCACTTTTTTACACTCATTCGAAGACCCCACTGCCGCGTTAAATGTTCTAGTGGCGTACATCTTGGCCCTCAATCCGACGAACTCGGTCATTAAGGTGCCATTATTCTCATCTATCATGAGTCCTGGCACCTTTTTGTTTACGCGCGGCATACCATACGGATTGTCCACCGCGTAATCACTCGTGTCGAATCGGCTAACGTCACCCTTCATCGTTGCATACATATCATCACATTCCACGCTATACATTAAACTGTCGGTGTCGGTATACAAAACCTTACATTTATCACCGAACTTCACACGCATATACGCGTAATGGAATTCATACAGGCATTCTTTTGATACGTCCAGTACACTCATTCCCACGTATATAGGTTTATCAAACTTCACTTTTAATTTTCGCATTTCGATGGCGACTAACTGTTCGGAAAAGATCGTGCGACTATGAAAGTTCGGCTTCGCGATCAGCGCTTCCGCACCGTAACGACCGTCCCACCGCGTCACCAGTCGCACGTCTACGCGATTCCGCACATTCTCCATCGTTTTTCCGTACACTGCATTGTTCATTAATTTATATAGAGTCTTTTGGAATTCACTGGTTGCCCGCGTCCTCAAATCTGTGTTCAATCGAATGTAGTCGCGCAACCAATGCGATTGATCGAATCGCAACACTCGATGAATTCGCGTCACGCGTAAACCATGTCGCACGCACTGTTTCAGGTAGCGATAGTGGATGACGTATCGCTCCTTATCGTCGAGCGTGGCAAGCAGCTTGGTCTGTTTACCGTGGGGCGCGTGCTCGCGTACCGGGCAGAATGGAAGGTCGGCGTGGGCGTCGTGAATATCCTTGGGATATTCGATGTCGACCTCCAACAGGTATCCCTCGGTTTCCTTGTCTTCGGGTCCCTCACCGTCGGGTAGGGATGATACGTCGAGCGCGGCCATTGCCTCATCGTCCAACCATTGAAACCCTCCTTTCGGCATAGCCTGAGACATCGCCCAACCGTACAAGTTGTTGACGTCGAAGTACATCAGGTACGTTGACGTCTTCGACTCGTCGTACATCTCTGCAGGCAGGTACTTATTGTTGGCGTGCGCGTACCTGTGCGAGCACTGGCTCAGACCGCCACGTATACCACGCTCCACGAACAGTAACATGTCCACGTCCGTCAAAAGCTCTAATCGCACACCGGTGTATTTGAGCATCGCGTCCCACGTAAAACTTGGGAGTGTGAAATAATTCGCGGGATCCAAATCGTAACTCGCGATACAGTCTGTGCGGAAACTCTCGAATACGTCGGCGAGTAACAGCACATCCGTTTTCAAATACAAATCACTGTACTCGCCCAATGTCTGTACGCGAAAAGTGTTCCACACGTTCACGGCGTGCGCGTAATCAGACTCCGACGCGACACTATCGTTCAACCGATTGAAGAATGCTTCGCGGGACGGTAAACGCGTATCGTTGAGTTTAATGTACGACGTCACGTAGTCGTATGGGAAGACACCCTTCCTGGTCAGGAGACTAAACTGAGTGTCAGACAGGGATTGAAACTCGCGCCGTAGAATCGCGAGTCGTTCTTTGCCGAGATCCGAAGCGAGTTTCTCCAGACTAGCGGCTAAGAACTTCAGCGAATCGACGAATCGAAACTTCAACCCCCTCTGCCAATCGTTGCTCTCGGCGTCGATTCCCTTGACATGTTTTGTAAATGATATGTACCGTTCCTTCGTTACCGGTAGCAGGTCGATCTGTCCCTCGAACGCGGACGCCAACTCCTTAATTATGAAATGCGCGTCGTATCCGGACAGATTATGGAAAACTACCGGTATCGTGTACGATCGTTGGAATTGTAAGTTACACGATACGTGAGCCGCGCCTCGATACTCGCCCGTCGAGTGGCAATGGTCGCGCACTTTTTTGTCCGTATCCATGAAAAGTTGTCCGCACACGTGACACACGCTCGCGTCGTTAAAACTTCGCCACTGTTGATTCGTCAATGGAATCATCGGTTTCGCGTTCCGCAACCATGAATACGCAGTGTCAGCAAAGTCTCGGAGTTCTTGCACGAACCATTTCACGCACTCGGTTTCGTGACGACGCGCGCGATAACGGCACAGGGACGCATCGGTGGCACAATGAATGTAATAACCCACGCTGTACGCCCTGTGGTGCTGGTACGTGTACGTACGACTCCGCGTCGCAGGCTCGACCTCCTCCAGCATGCATTCGAAGTCCGCGTAAATGATGAATGGCGCTCGTTCCTTATTTTTGAAGTTCTTGAACTGCAGCCATTTATCTTTCGCGGACGGCAATTCGATGGCACACTCGTTCATGCGTTGACAGTCCACGTTATGCTTGGTCAATCGCTCGGACGAATGGAAGAAGCTGAGGCATCTACAACGATAATAGCATTAATAATACGAATAAATACATCGATAGAAATATTTCATATTTAAATTTCATATTTAACTCACCTATCGCAAACGAATACTTGGCCATTGTGATTGCTCAGTTGCTTCGATACCAGCCTCGACATGCTTCGAATGCACGCGAAATGGTATCGTTGAGGCTCATTGGGATCCTGCACCAGTAGCAGGTTCGCGTGCCTCTCACGTTTATCGTCGGTCAGTCGCAGAGGCATGCAGCTTTTGTCGGTCCAGGTGTACACATTCACCGAAATGTCATTAATCCTCTCGAACTTCGTTAGTTGATTTAACGTCACGGGAAGAGTTATATCGTCTGTACACAGTACCGTCGAGTAGTGACGGTACGATGAGTCCTTGTGCACGTTCGTAGAAGCTGGATACAAACTGGCGACGATGGACCATAAGAAGCACGCACTGTCTCTACTCTGTACATTGACCACTGCCTTTTTAAGAATTACCTCGCGTGGAAGCGGTACGTTACAGCCGGCGCGAAGAGGGTTGTGCTTATTAATGTTTATTATGAGATTTAGCACAGTCCTCAGGGTCCATCCACTATCGCGATCTTGGAACTCCTCGATCGCCACTAATGTGGGAGCGATCACGTACTTTGAATACCACTCGCGCACGTTCGATGTCCTGAACAGTACACGATTTCGCGTCCCGAAACTTTTCATGTCTATATTCTCATTTAACATAAAGTCTGCGTTCAGAATCGTATTCACGGACACACCAGAATGTTCCCTGATAGCGTCTGTCACGCGTGATAACACCGTTCGTCGGGCCCCCTCCAAAAATTGACGCGGATCGATGTAACCCACGTTAATTACAACACCAGTCGAAATACGATTCCGAAACGCCGTTTCCACATCCTCCCATACGACTTCAGGTGTCGACAATCTACCCGAAACCCCGAGCCCTACTCGCGAAAACCGTGCCCTCACGATCGTACGTAATGTCTTCGTACGCGCGATTAGCGATGCCAGACGCTGCTTCGATGCCATAGACACTCTCTCGCCGCCCTGATATTCAATGATGAGTTGCAAGCACGCGTCGCACCGATCCGTCCAGTCCCTGAATTCCGCAATGGTGCGTAAAAGCGCCGCCATTTGGGATAGAACATTGAACGTGTTCGTGAATACCTCCATGTTTTCTTCTTTCTTCTTCTTCTTCTTCTTCTTCTTCTTTCTTCTTTCTTCTTTCTTCTTCTTCTTCTTCTTCTTTCTTCTTCTTCTTCTTCTTCTTCTTCAATATCCAATTAATAGGCACGTACGATTAGGCACGAGTGGTTGATGCGGCTCTTCCACGTGATGCGGTTCTGATCCGGATATCGAAAACTCAAAGGAAGGAGAGTAAGGCGTGACATGTGTTGGCGCACGACTGGAATCGGATGCTCGTTCAAAAATCGTGATAATTCACGACACAAGAATGTATCCACGGTGACGGATAATTTTTGAGGTCGCAATACTTCATATACTACGACTGTCCCATTCTCAATGTCGTGTAGCAGTGTTAATGGTGTACACACGACCGTGGTAAAATATTTCATACGTTGTCGATGCACATCCCTGTCACCAACGATGCAATATACTGTACATTTACGTGCAGTACTATGTTGCGCGATATGGCGTAGTAATTGACGTTGATCGGGTGAGAATCGCATAAATCCAGCTTGAAAGATGCTACTCCACGATAACTCGCATAATGATGGTGCGCTTAACTCGTCACGGATTTTATGTCTCTCGATTTCAAGTGTTCGATCGTTCAACTGTGGTATCGTGGACGATGGGTTCGCGTTACTCTCATCATCAGAAGATGATGATGCAAGCAATACGTCTCGCGCATCCAATTCATCGAGTATTCGCGCTATTATATTGCGAACGTGTGTTCGGGCTATTTCGATGGTATTTTTCAGTAACGATAAACGTTGATGCGTGTTTTGTGATACACGTTGGATGTTCAAGTACTCGTTGATGCAGAGTAAGTACTCACGACACGATATTAGCCATTCACTGCACCGCTCTTCGGTAGATAGTAGTGGGATTAACGCAGTCAAAAACGCGTATGAATTTATGAATATGTCCATATCGCGCGATACTTTTACACGTAACGTCTTCACGATCTTTACCGAACGACTACGCGACTCTGATTGAATATACTAACCACCTACCCTAGTCGAGATTCATGAGTCGTTATCGTTTCAAATTCTTTTCTTCACACTCTTTCTCCCTTGCTCACCCTCAACGTCTCAATCAGGTGACGCGATGATCCGCTTACTCGATCCGTTGCTACGTGTATCGAATTACAGCGTTGATGCGATAAGGGTGTTTACACCCGTCACGGAGGTCTCGATCCTCTGACGATGACCGAATAATTATCGCCCTATACTTCCGTATGTATGATCACGAAACATCCTCCTTAAAATCAGTTATCAAATGCTACTACAGCGATCGAGACGTACGTTACGACGAGAAACGTTTTAAAAAATTTCATTTGCGATGATTTGTTTTATACCGATGGGGCTCTATTTAATGAATTCGTCGATATTTTTATTTTTATCGACGATGATAGTGCGCTATTCGCTGACGATGTAGTCGAGTGGGAGAATTAAGTATAATAAATTGCTAAATCTTAATATTAATATGTCAGGTTTACTCATCAATCTTCCACGTTCCCTGTGAAATCTTTCGGTGGCGAATGTTTATACGCGACGTTGCATTCTTTCATGAGACGGTGGTTGGACTATTTAGATTAATCGATCTCGAAGCGTCGAATCGTCGGCGGATGTTTATACGAGGGAGACGTCGCATTCTTTCATGAGGTGGTTGCGCTATTTAGGTTAATTAATCTCGAATAGGTATCGGTATCGAATTACAGCATCCGCGTTACATTCTTTCGCGCGGTATCTTTCGCGCCTGCGCACCGATCCATGCACGCGTACGGCATTGAAACCCCTCCCCTGTGACGTCATCCCCTCACCTACGAACGCGGTACCCCCTCCCCGCCTCACCCCCTCGCCCATCTCGCGGAAGAGCGCGGTACCCCCCGCCCCGCCTCACCCCTCGTCTATCGTATCCAGAACTCCCTTGTATTACCTACTTTGATGAAATAACATATTTCATAAACAATGGGTTTATTTATGATAATAATAAATTTTCTATTAGGTTAACAAAAATTATCTGTGATGCTCCAGCGAAATCGTTTGTATTATATACAAAAGGCCATACAGGCTTTTCGAGCTGCTCGAAATGTACAATTGTTGGGAAATCAGTTAACAGAACTACGTGTTTCCCTTATATCGAAGTGCCTGATACAGCGAGAACAGACGAAGATTTTTTACGGCAAACCGACGAAGATTACCATAAAGGTACAAGTGGTTTGTTAAAAGTGCCAAATATTGGGTTAGTATCAAATGTGCCCCTAGACTATATGCACTTCATTTGTCTGGGAGTTATGAAGAAGCTCTTGCTATTGTGGATTAAGGGACCGTTAAACGTAAGGATTGGTGGACAAGCTAAGAACACGATATCGGAACATTTACTATTGGCTGGAATTTCTGTACCGCGTGAGTTTTCGCGAAAACCGAGAACTTTGACGGACATAAATTACTGGAAAGCTACGGAATTTCGGCAATTTCTACTGTACACGGGTCCTATTGTACTCAAGCGTGTACTAGCGAAAAATATATACGAACATTTTTTAACACTGCACGTGGCTGTCAGTGTGTTAGTTAGCCCTATGCTAATTAATAATGAAGAGAATATTAAATATGCTGAGGAATTATTAGAATACTTTGTTGAACATTTCGAGGTATTGTATGGGAAACAATATATTTCTCACAATGTCCACAACTTACTTCATTTGTGCAATGACGTTCGAAAATTTGGAGTGTTGGATAATTTTAGCGCATTTCCTTTTGAAAACTTTTTAGGTAGTTTGAAGAAATTAATAAGAAAATCGGATAAACCATTGCAGCAATTGGCAAGACGTTATGGAGAACTGCAGCGGGGATCGGTTCTAAAATCATCAGCAATACTGGGAAAATATATTTGTAAAGGTTCCCATCGTAATGGATCACTGTTGCCCATTTTCTCAAACAGAACTGTGACGCAGTACAAAAAATTGGAAAGTGATGGGTATTATATACATTGCGATGACAATAGAAATAATTGTTTCATGCTGAAGGATGGAACAATCATTCGCATTGTAAATATAGTGCAAATACGGACGGAACAGGTGTACAATGTAATAGGTCACAAACGGAAAGTAGCTGCCGATAATCTGTTTGAGAAACCCTGTCCATCTTCAGTTTTAAAAATTTTTATTGTTTCCGAAGGGACGCAATTATGTTATTGGCCGGTTTCACAAATAAAATGTAAAATGTGGACTATAAAAAGAAACGAAACCCAGGATTACGTTATGCCCTTGCGACATAAGCATGACTAAATTTGAAGAGAGGGGCTATTCTCGTCGTCTCACCACGCTGTAAAGTGCGGTACCACTGATTCTGTCAGTGGTCACATGTGCCTGCAATGGCACTTGTACTCGCGGAACGTAGAATCACGCGAGTCGATCCACGCAAGCATAAGTATACCAAAAAAGTAACAAAGGAAATGATAGACTTTATCGGTCATGTGTCGCACCGCATTGTAAAGTGCGGTACCACTGATTCTGTCAGTGGTCACATGTGCCTGCAATGGCACTTGTACTCGCGGAACGTAGAATCACGCGAGTCGATCCACACCGGCGCAAGTTTAACAAGATGAAAAACGATGTTACGTCCTGAAGGGACTTTTGGGAATCGCCCTGAGCGGTTAGGGTGATTCACGGGGTTCTTTACTCTGTCAAGGTGTTAAAGCACGCCTTGACTATACTTACCATGGAAGGATAGGGAGTGAACGGGTTGAATAAGTGAATACACGGGATTTAAAGGAGAAACAATAATGTAAAATATATTTTTAACGAAAATAAGATCAGATTAACATACCTCGAGACGACGCTCCGTCTCAGCTGTTGCTCGCAGTTGTTCTAAGATATCGCACGGCACGGTTGTCGTCTATCGTTACGCTCGCTCGCTCACGGTGTCTCTGAACCAAGCGACTCTCTATTCCGCGTCTTTCGGTTGCGGGCCGAACCTCGAAAAATACCCACGAATGGGTGAAAATGCCCCGTCCAAAGTTGTCGATTGCTTCGATAATTTAGAAATATTCGGGGCCCGGGCCGAGTGCGGTCGTTGTCCCTACGGCTGTTGCTACGGGCTCAGCGCAACGTGACCGCTAAGCGCGAGGCGATTCCGCTGAATCGTCTATTCGAAAGAAAGCGACGCGAGGACAGCGAGCACGGGATGGACCTGAAGGGCCCATATAACAAGGAAGTTTGTATATTTCATGTTTACGGTGACAAAAATTGTTTGTAAAGGTACTTTTCCATAAATAAAACTCATGGTATACATTTATAAACACACAATTTTTTTTATTCTTCTAATTTCCAAAAAATTTTTTAATCATATAAAAATTTCCACCTCGGCCACTTCCTCCTTGGCCCCAACCCCCCCGGCCTCTTCCTTCTTGGCCCCACCCCCCCCCCCGGCCTCTTCCTCCTTGGCCCCAACCACCCCGGCCTCTTCCTCCTTGGCCCCAACCACCCCGGCCTCTTCCTTCTCGGACCCAACCACCCCGGCCTCTTCCACCTTCTTCATAGCCACCCCGGCCTCTTCCTCCTTGTCCCCATACACCTCGGCCTCTTCCTCCTTGTCCCCATCCGTCTTGGCTTCTGGCGCCACAACGCCAGGCACCTCCTCTGCCTGTTTCCGCATGGCACTGGTACGCGAGGCGCTTCATGGTTTTATGCATCTGAAACAGTACCATAAAAATTACATTTTCTACTTCTACCCGTACATATAGTAAATCCCAAAAATATTCGGGCAGAAACGGAATAACATACGGTCCAGTAATTTCATTAAATGCAATGCTATATTATTTTATTCCTAATATTGAAGCTCTTTGTGAGACAAATTGTATACTTTGTTGCATTGAAAATCGGGAAATATTGATAAACCTTAGATCTCACGTGAAATCAAATATTATCGTATAGCACATTGTTCAATTCGTCTTCGACAGAGGTACATTATTACGAACAAGAATATAGTATTTAGTATTGCGTATAATTACATACTTTTTTCATTTTTTTTTCCACTTCTTTTAATTTTCCTGCCACTTCTCCTTCCTGCTTTTTCTCCTCTTCCTTCTTCTGTACCCTTTCGTCGGTCCCGCTACTCTTCCCCTCATTCGCAAGCGCATTCTGTAGCTGCAAATGAAATAATGAATGTATTATTTTATTGAAAATACTAAGATTATATGAACATACAGGGTGATTCTCTCGCTGGAGTCCTCAAAGGCGATGCCGTCAATAAGCCGCGCCTCGCTATAACAAGGAACGTTCGGCAACCCGGAAATTCAAAAAATTATAAAACTTGGTATGCGAATACAGATAGTTCATCCGTAACGTAACCCTATTTCTGGCCGATTTCAAAAAGGAAGAGAGTCTACGTTCGATGTATATATATGCATGTAACATTGTTTTAATGGGTTGGCATTTTGTTAGTTAATCTTTATTTACTTATCTCAACCTACTGACCTAATTTTGACTATGTATATATTATATTTGTCCGCGAATTTATCCGTAACTACTTGACCGATTTTCGTGAAACTGATTGCATTTACTTTAGCTTAAATGAACTTAGGTCATGGAGAAAAAATTACACAGTACAACAAATTTTGACTTTTTTCGGACTTGTAACATTGAAAGGCCGTTTGTTATAGGTTTTAGTGCCCTGAAAACGAATCCGCAAAGCGTTTTTTCGCCATCATCCTCATTTTTTGAGAAAATCGATTTTGAAAAAAAACTGCAAATTTTCAACATTGAACATCTTTCGTGTCGAAACGGTAATAGTTATTCGATAAAATTTCGACATGAATTGCCACCAAACTATACAGTTTCTATGAAATATTCCATTTTTTATGAACATTTTATTTGATCCCGCTTTTCTTCAAACTGCTTATAATAGGTATAATGATGATTATCTATGCTAAAAATATGTGCGTACAATATTCGATCTTTCAAATGTCTATAATTGCAGAGAAAATAATATTTAAAAAGTATCACGTATTGCTTTTAACCGAATAATGTACGCAAACATATTTTTGTGCGTGTAAATCAACGAAACTCAGCGATGCGGGAGAATCACCCTGTTTAATAGTATACAATTTTAATACTTACATTTGACATATCGTCCATTTGTCACACAGTTTTTTAAAACAAGTTTACACTTTTGCGTCGCGAGCTCCGCAACGAGTGGAGGTAATTCGAAGACTGACTTTCCTCGGTTAGGAAAGTCCCTTCGTCGTCATCGTCGTTTGCGAAAAGTCCGCAAGGGGCCTAGACTAATTTGTCAGGGCCGACGGAACCCATTATGGAAGTTATGTGCCGCATAAGGGCCCCATCCGAAGAGGGCGGTAAGAAACTATACCGTACGCTTAATAATAAAGGCTCCCACATAAATAAAATGTTATTGTAATTTTTCTTTTGTACTCCGTAAAGGCAAAACATATTAAATAGAAAGCAGGGGCAAAAAGTTTTGGGGCGCCAAACATTTTCTTGCATGAAGGCGCCAACCATCCTCCCACCGGCCCTGTTTATGAGCGGGCCTGGTGTCCGTGGCCGCCGTCGCCGCACAGTGGGGCAAATCGGGTGGAAACGCGGTACAAAACATTTTCTGACTGAAATCATATATTTCTTCCTCATTTTTTCATTTAATTCAGTTAGGACGTATATTTGTGATGTTGTTGTCACTGAATAATTAATGAAACTTGTTTGTCTAACTATATTTGTAAATCAATTTTTTGAGAATATTTTAAATCCTATAAAAGGCTATAGCCGGTTAAGATGGTCAAATGTGCCCCTAAACTGAATTCAAATCACGAACAGCTATTCCAAAGGTTATAAAGAAAGAACGATTTATGCGAAGTTTCAACTTTGTATCTCGACCCAGGGGGTAGTAAAGAGTAAAAATAGAAAATCAGGTTTTTCCCGAATTTTGCAGGTTCTATACCAGCAGATGAAAAATTTTGAAAAAATTCAGAGGCGTATCTGTTATCGGTGCACATGTTACGGAATCGTTTCACATTTTTAAATTGAAAAACCAAGCTGTGAAAAATAAAAACGGCAAAAAATTGTGAAAATTGCCGGTTGTGTATCGAAGCAGTCTTAGTACTATAATTATATTTTTACTGTAAGTTCGTGTCATTGTTACTATTATCGTGAATTTTTTCCAGATTTTTCAAATTCGTGCGCCGCAATTAAAAAAAATTAAAAACCGATTTTTTCGCCGTTTTTTCCGTGTCAGAGTAACTAATAGGTCGAACTTAAGTATATACTTTATGGAATAAGCCTTTCATGCAATCTTCAATGTCTTTACATGCAGCAAAACAGCGTAGGAGTCAAACGAACTAAACATGCTGTACCGTTACAGTCTAAAATGTCTATTATGTTTTCAATGGCGTCAATGGCGCAGCGGTAAAGTGTCCGACTGTTGAATCGTTATGAACTTTTGGAACGTAGATTCGAGCCTCGGAACTTTAAATCACCCCCCCCCCCTCCCACCCCGATAGGTTTATATTTTTTTCACATTAATTATGTATTTTCTCGATTTCTAGCTATATGGCAATGATCAATATTTATATACAAATGTTTTAAAAACATATTACAAATATTTTAATACTTGAAATATACATAAAAATGACTTGAGAAGATTTTGATGCCACCGTTTCTCTGGTCAAGTATGCCGTCAATATTACAGTATTGTTGTAACATTTCCTAAACTAAATTAATCTTATATTAAATTGGTTTTCTAATCTCTTATCTTTAACAATGGTGGATGGATTGCAGCAACAATCGTGTGTTGTTTTGTAATTATTTCGCCTCTTATTGTAGATCATACAACTCTCTCTTGTTTCCAAAATTCATAAGCTAAATAATGCTGTAATTGGCAGGATACTTACCTAACAAGACTTGTCAAGTATTAAAATATTTTTAATATGTTTTAAAACATTTATATATAAATATTGCTCATTGTCATATAGCTAGAAATTAGAGGTCGTGGCTTTTCACGTGTGTCTAAATACACGTGTACTTACACGGGACACGTGTAACGTGTATTAAGGAATTAAAAATCCGTGTTCTTAATACACGTGTACATGGATTATAAGTACACGGATGTATGGTCGCCAAATACCGCCTCGTAAAATACAACTAAATAGAAATACATACTTTGTTGTCACGTCGGCATGGCAACGTTCACGTTGCCCGTGAACAGAACTATATACACGGATATCCGTGAACAGAACTACACGGGTATCCGTGTATTAAAAATTACACGGATTCAAGTTCGGATACGTTTACTACACGTGTACACGTGTATGTAAATACACGTGAAATAAGGACCTCTACTAGAAATCGAAAAAATACATATACAGTATCGTCTCCCTGAGGGCTCGCTGGTCGGCACCGGCGTTGTGCCTTCAGACTGCTCGACGCATGCGCGCGACGGTCAGATAGCCAGGCACGGCACGAGTATTTTTTGCGTCCTCGCAGAACTTATCCAATTGAGCCCTTTATTGTAATGCATTTATTTGAGTTTATTGATGACCTTACTCTGAATTGTTATTTGTAGTTTAAAACAGTTGCAGTACAATTTGTAATATTTTATTTTAAAGTTTATTTTCAACAATAGCAGCAATGAAAATATTATTTTGCACCTCTTGTCAACCTTACGCCCTAGCAGTTGCCTAAGTTTACAGAGTAAACTCATAAATAATCTGTAATAAATGTATTATAATAAAGGGCGGAATTTGACAAGTTCGCCTAGGGCGCAAAAAAGACTTGAGTCGGGTCTGCGTCAAGATTTTGCGAAATGGTTCTTATGCTCACCGCAAGCGCTTCGGTTCAGGGCCACATTTGACCATCTTAACCGGCTATACCCTTTAATAGTTATAAAATCTTTATTTATGTTACATCGAAACTATTTCACACACATATATATTTTAATTAATTGTAACAAATATTACAAGCCGCCTTCGTCGAATTCAATTTTATTTTTGTTTCTTCTTCGTTGTTTTTATCAAAATAAAATTTGGTACACTTCCAATACGCACCTCAACACATAATCCCACCAAAAATTAGTTGAATAACAAGAAAGCTTTAAATAACAATCTTAATTGTGAAGAATTTCGAGGTTGTCCTCTTCAAAACCACGTAGTCGCGTTAAAAATTTTGAAATGTGAAAAAATTTAAAAAAAATTAAAACCGACTTAAAAAAAAAAGTAAAAAATAATTTTTTCCCTTACTCAATCTACGACTCTCATATTTTTTAAGTCGGTGCCTCATCATTTGCACTGTGTAAATCTGGCGCCGACTTAAAAAATATGAGAGTCGTAGATTGAGTAAGGGAAAAAATTATTTTTTACTTTTTATTTATATTTTTTTTAAGTCAGTTTTAATTTGTTTAAATTTTTTTATTTTTAACATTTTAGTTGTGTATATATATTGACACAACATGCTGAGGAGATATGCGCATACGTGCATAAACTAATAATAATTAAGTGACAATAGTCTTTATTATTAACCACAACTGGCAAAATATTGGGCCAATATTGATTCCGCGTAGGATGGGACCAACGGGGCACCATCCTCTTTCGAATAAAAAAAAGATTATCAAAATCGGTCCATATGCTCAGGAGTTATGAGGGGACAAACATAAAAAAAAACATACGTACGGGTCGAATACATAACCTCCTCCTTTTTAAAGTCGGTTAAAAACAATCTTGCTACATTATGATCCAAATGTTCAATCAACGACCACTAAAAAAGATTTACAGTATGCAGATTTTTTTGTAAAAAAATATGTACATATACAGTAATCTGGACCTACAATAATTATTATTGATAGCAATTAGGGAAAAGTCGATACAAGAATCAATTCTGGAACCTTTGTTGTAAAATCTGCGAACAATTCCGTGAGCATTCCCAGAGAATGTCCTGAAGGCTCCGTGAGCATTCCCAGAGAATGTCCTGAAGGCTCCGTGAGCATTCCCAGAGAATGTCCTGAAGGCTCCGTGAGCATTCCCAGAGAATGTCCTGAAGGCTCCGTCAGCATTCCCAGAGAATGTCCTGAAGGCTCCGTGAGCATTCCCAGAGAATGTCCTGAAGGCTCCGTGAGCATTCCCAGAGAATGTCCTGAAGGCTCCGTGAGTATTCCCAGAGAATCTCCTGAAGGCTCCGTGAGCATTCCCAGAGAATGACTGGAACGTTCCGTGAGCATTCCCAGAGAATGACCGGAACGTTCCCCGAGCATTCCCACAGAATGACCGGAACGTTCCATGAAGCTGCCAGGAAGATTCCATGTGGAATGTTCCACCGCAACATGGCTGGAATGTTCCAGGAAGGTTCCTATGTCCTCACCGAGGGAACATTCCACGGCAACCCCCATGGAACCTTCCTGCTACCTTCGGGTAACAGAGTGTGCTGTATGGGGTAATAGGCTGTGTTATATTCATTCGCGGATGTTATATTTTTAACCGCTTTCTCTCGTAATTGTGATAAATCGCGTTCTTCATTACGTAGCTCTTCTAAAATCTGTCTTAAATCATCATTAATTTCTCCCGTTTGATTAATTCCAAAAAGTAATTTTGAAGGGGTTTCTCCGGTAGAACGGTTTATAGTATTGTTGCGAACACCCCTTGGATGGGAATCCAAAGTCCACTGGTGCTCGCGAGCGGGACAAGAGACAGCGAGAAGAAGGCGATCGGATCGATCGCCTGTCAAGCTGTCATTCGATAGTCAGCCATCATTGCCAGCAGACGTCTCGATATCTTATTACGCTTAACTGATTGTATTCGTTGCCTGTTCCTATTACTGTTGTTGCCCCCCTTGTTTATGTTCTGTTATCGTAACAGTATTATTTAAAGCAAATTCTGTTTCGGTCAGTACATTATCCCATGAACAAGTTGTTTTCGACAACTTTGACAAAATAGATGTAAGAGAACGATTTATTCTTTCAATCTGTCCATTAGCATGTGGCGTCGCTGTTGCTATTAGAATGTGCTGAATACTATTTTGAACTAAATATTCTTTAAATTTTGTGGCAGTAAAAGCGCTCCCACGATCTGAAATGATTCGTGACGGTTTACTATAAGTGTTAAAATAAGTTCTCAAATGTCGTATGACCTCTTCTGCGGTAGTGCTAACTGTTGGGTAAAATTTGACAAACTTAGAGAAGGCATCGATAACCTCAAATGCATATTTATGACGGTGCTTCGTTCTATCTAAAGGACCATAGTGGTCAATGTGTAAAGTATAAAAAGGTATATTGCCTTTATCTGGACAGTGTAATTTACCCTCTACACGATTAGCTATTGTCGCGTAAGTAATACATTTGAACCAATTTTGAATGTGTTTCCGAATCTTCTCTTTCACTCTAGGAAACCAATAAACTCTGGATAAATATTCACTGGTTTTGTTTATGCCCTGATGGCCTATCTGTTCGTGACTTGCTCGTATAACATTTTCTTCCATTGAAGATGGAACGTAAAATAATAATCTATTCCTAACTTTCCGATAAACCAATCGATTATTTAATTCGAAAAATTTACTCTCATTCTTTTCTAATTCAGTTCTTACTTTGATTATTTCGGCGTCTTGATTTTGTAAAATGGATAAATTTTGTTCGAACGTGTTTTCAGTTATAAGGTGTACAGAATATTTCCGGCTTAAGGTAGCAGCATGTTCCATTTTATCACCTGGACGATGCTCAAGGGTGTAGTCATACTTGCGTAAGATTAAAGACCAACGCATGATTCTTGGATTTATTTCCTTTCTCTCCAAAGTTAATTTTAAACTATTGCAATCCGTGAGAATTTTGAATGGGATACCCTGCAAGTATATCCGAAATCGTTCCAGAGAATAGACTATAGCTAAAGCTTCAAGCTCGAAGCTGTGATAATTTGCTTCCGCCTTCGTAGTCCGGCGACTAAAATATGATATGGGATGCAACTTGCCATCTTTCTGTTTTTGCAATAATACGGACCCGAATCCGTGCGAACTCGCGTCGCAATGTAATTCGGTTTCAGCCGATGAAGAGTAAATGGACAGTATCGGTTTGGAAATTAATGCCTCTTTCAATGACTCAAAACAATTCAACGCGTTTTCGTCCCAACTGAATTCCCCTTTCAACTTTAATAAATCATACAAGGGTTTAGCGACTCAGGCGAAATTTTTTAGAAATTTCCGGAAATATGATACGAGTCCTAAAGAGCTATGAAGTTCTCGGAAGTTCCTTGGAATGGCATAATCTATAACTGCATCTATGTTTTTTTTACTCGGACGTATTCCGTTAACATCGATTTCGTAACCTAAATAAAGGATTTTGGTCAGAAGGAATGCACATTTATCAAATCTTAATTCCAAGCAGTTCTGCACTAATACCGTCAGCACTTCTTTTAAAATTTCTAAATTTTCTACAATGGTTGTTGTAGCTATCAATAGGTCGTCAAGATATATCAAAACCTTATTTGCAAGCAACAAAGGTTGAAATGCGGCGTTTATAAAACGCATGAAACACGATGAACCATTTGAAAGACCGAATGGCATTCTAAGATATTCATATTGACCCATAAAAGTAATAAATGAGGTGTATGGAATAGCAGATTCATTCATTCTCACATGATGGAAGGCATCTCTTAGATCGAGCTTCGTAAAATAAACTTTGTCTTTACCCATACAGCACACTCCGTGGCCTGAAGGTGGCAGCAAGGTTCCATGGGGGTTGCCGTGGAATGTTCCCTCGGTGCGGACATGGGAACCTTCCTGGAACATTCCAGCCATGTTGCGGTGGAACATTGCCAGTTGGAACGTTCCTGCCAGCCTCATGGAACGTTCCGGCCATTCTCTGGCAATGCTCACGGAGCGCTCAGGCCATTCTCTGGCAATGCTCCCGGAGCGCTCAGGCCATTCTCTGGCAATGCTCACGGAACCTTCCGGACATTTTACAACAAAGGTTCCAGAATCGATTCTTGCATCGACTTTTCCCTAATATATATATATCAATAATAATTATTGTTCGCAGATTTTACAGCAATGGTCTCGTAACTTTTCGGAAATTTTACAGTAATGATGTTTCGGCAAAATTTGTGTGATATTACAGATAGGATAAAAAATGTAAGGGAATTAATTAAATTACAATAAATACTGACAATTAAATATTCATATATTTTTTATATACAAGACGACAACAAGAACAATAATAATAACAATAAAAATAATAATAATGGCTCTGATGGAACTTCCCAAGCCCACGTGGTGAAACTCCAGGCGTTGTGTGACCTCACGTAACAGGTTGCAAAGCCAAAGCACGTAAGAAAGCACAAGCGTAAATAGTTAGAGCGTGATTATTTATTAATTGCTTTTAAGTAATAAAAATGGTTAGAACGTGTGTGTTTTGTGGCGCAGAAGACCTGAGTGAATTGGATGAAGGTTTGACATATCACGAGTAAGTAGAACCCATGTATATACTATTTGTAGGTTAAGTCGAACTTATGTTTTCATTCATGCTACACAAGGACGGGATAAAAACAGATCTTTCGCAGATAATAGATATGAATTATTCAAATTAAGGATCTTATTTTTTAGTTAAAGTAACTAATATAACATATTTGATGTTTATTAACCAACTGCAATAGTTTAATTACTTAAAATACATATATTTCTTTGCTTTCTGTGCTACAAGCTTTTATTTTTCACACAGTTTCCTTGTAAACATGCATACACTGTATAACTTTCATTTCACTTTCCGTTCAATTATTTAAAGTTGTGGTGATTGTTATTTTTTCATTGCTTCGCTTCAATGCACCCCTGTGATTGGCGTTACATGAATGTTGTTTTCAATGAAGCCATTGTTCATGACTAAAATAATTTATTAATAACCTTTTATACAGGGTGTCCCAGCTAACACTGGACAGAGCTATATCTCCTAAAGTATTGTTACTAAAAATCTGAAAAAAATAGGGAATGCATGGTACGAGGGGGCCAACTTTTTAGCCCGAACGAATTTTTTTTTCGATTATTATTTTAAAAGATACGATGGTCAAGTTCGGTTTTTCAAATGGCACTAACTTTTTGGAAGTCCTGAGTTGATAGTGCGTTAAAAGACAAAATCAATAAGCTATAATGTATACACTTTATTTCCACTGGTTTTTAAGATATTTCGCTTGCAAATTTCCTGATTTTCAGTGGAAAAACCGTCCCTGCACTGGCAAGGACCGGGGTCAGTTTTACTGTCGTCACGGGTAGCACTGCCTGTTGAAATAGATACCTACCTGCCAAAGGTCTACCCCGGCCCACGGGCTGGACAATTCTTTTCCGTCAGAAATGCCACTTAGGTAGGTACATCTGCAGTATCGAGAAGCGCACCGTTACTTTTATTTCGCACTTGCTTCTACGCTCGGATGACCGGTTCTTTTCGGAGGGATGCAAGTTCGATTGGTTAGGTTAGAAGGTGTGAAAGTTGCTAAACTAAATATCAACCATAGGGAGCAGATTGTATCAGAACCAATCGGATTTGCATCCCTCACAAACGGCTGCTCTCTTGAAGAGGCCTTCTTCACAGAAATACCTCCTCCCCAATGCCCGCCTTCTCTCGCACGGAATACGTCAACGCATGCTTCTGTTTTAATATCGGAGCTCGTGTTTATACTCGAGAGGACCACGCGTGGACCGCGGGTTACCCCTTTTCTTCCTGTGTCTCTCCACGAGGAGTATTGACGGTGGATTGTAGGAGCGTAGATGTCTCAATGCCAGTTATTGAATTCAGGAGAGGATAGAAACATTTTATTACAAAACACACATTTACTATAATTAAAGTAAATCGTATTCCTCTCGGGCAGGAGTCGCCCGACGCTCGTCGAAGAGATGCGGCCTGCTACCCCGTGGCGAGGGTTGCCCTTGGCAGGACCTCACTCGATTTTTATGGCTTTTTCCGGAAAAAGGTACGAATCCTGGGTCGAGCATAGCGAATTAGGGTCGAACCCCGGCAGTCGAGGGTGTCACATTCATTACAGCGTATTAAAAAATTATTTTCTTCGTCGTATCAAAAGGAAAGTGCCGCCGATGGATTCCTTATGTTTTCCGATGAAAATCATACCAAATATCATGCAGATCGGACTACTTTGATACAACCTATTTGTATTCTCTGTGTAAAAGTTGTCCGATTTACAAGATATTTGGTATGATTTTCATCAGAAAAACATAAGGAATCCATCGGCGGCACTTTCCTTTTGATACGACGAAGAAAATAATTTTTTAATACGCTGTAATGAATGTGACACCCTCGACTGCCGGGGTTCGACCCTAATTCGCTATGCTCGACCCAGGATTCGTACCTTTTTCCGGAAAAAGCCATAAAAATCGAGTGAGGCCCTGCGAAGGGCAACCCTCGCCACGGGGTAGCAGGCCGCATCTCTTCGACGAGCGTCGGGCGACTCCTGCCCGAGAGGAATACGATTTACTTTAATTATAGTACATGTGTGTTTAGTAATAAAATGTTTCTATCCTCTCCTGAATTCAATAACTGGCATCGAGACATCTACGCTCCTACAATCCACCGTCAATACTCCTCGTGGAGAGACACAGGAAGAAAAGGGGTAACCCGCTGTCCACGCGTGGTCCTCTCGAGTATAAACACGAGCTCCGATATTAAAACAGAAGCATGCGTTGACGTATTCCGTGCGAGAGAAGGCGGGCATTGGGGAGGAGGTATTTCTGTGAAGAAGGCCTCTTCAATAGAGCAGCCGTTTGTGAGGGATGCAAATCCGATTGGTTCTGATACAATCTGCTCCCTATGGTTGATATTTAGTTTAGCAACTTTCACACCTTCTAACCTAACCAATCGAACTTGCATCCCTCCGAAAAGAACCGGTCATCCGAGCGTAGAAGCAAGTGCGAAATAAAAGTAACGGTGCGCTTCTCGATACTGCAGATGTACCTACCTAAGTGGCATTTCTGACGGAAAAGAATTGTCCAGCCCGTGGGCCGGGGTAGACCTTTGGCAGGTAGGTATCTATTTCAACAGGCAGTGCTACCCGTGACGACAGTAAAACTGACCCCGGTCCTTGCCAGTGCAGGGACGGTTTTTCCACTGAAAATCAGGAAATTTGCAAGCGAAATATCTTAAAAACCAGTGGAAATAAAGTGTATACATTATAGCTTATTGATTTTGTCTTTTAACGCACTATCAACTCAGGACTTCCAAAAAGTTAGTGCCATTTGAAAAACCGAACTTGACCATCGTATCTTTTAAAATAATAATCGAAAAAAAAATTCGTTCGGGCTAAAAAGTTGGCCCCCTCGTACCATGCATTCCCTATTTTTTTCAGATTTTTAGTAACAATACTTTAGGAGATATAGCTCTGTCCAGTGTTAGTTGGGACACCCTGTAGATTCATTTACAGAAGAGGAGCTGTGGAAGCAATGCTACAATAATGGAGTCGATGATATTACATAAATTAATAGAGGATTCTGTGGCAGAAAAATATAGTTGGTATGGAAAATAGCAAAAATAATCATTCAGTACCTTCAAACATATAGTAAAGTTAGCAATGAGTAAGTCAATTTATTATTTATCACATTTTAGAACTTAAAATTGTAAAATTGTAAAATAAATGCATGTATTATTCCAGGTTCATTACATGCTGCATGCAGTACATTTTTAGTAAAGAGGGCAGAAGACACTGGAACTCCACATACGCGGGTTTGAGAAGATTCACCAGAGTTTTTCAAAATGATTATAACACGATAAGGCGTTGTTTGAATGTACGAAATTCTGGCCCAGACCCATGTTCTGTAACCAACGGAAATCCATAGGAAACAAACAAAAATATTTTTTTTAAAAAGTTCGACTTAACCTACAAATAGTATATATACATAGGTTCTACTTATCCGTGATATGTCAAACCTTCATCCAATTCACTCAGGTCTCCTGCGCCACAAAGCACACACGTTCTAACCATTTTTATTACTTAAAAGCAATTAATAAATAATCACGCTCTAACTATTTATGCTTGTGCTTTCTTACGTGTTTTGGCTTTGCAACCTGTCGCGCCGCATGCAGTTGCATGTGCGTGACGTGACACAACTTCTGGAGCTTCACCACGCGGGCCTGGGAAGTTCCACCAGAGTCAATATATTATTATTTTTATTGTTTTAATTATTGTTGTTGTTGTTGTTGTCGTCTTGTAGTTTTATTTACATATATGTTTCATAAGTTAGGACTGATACCGTTTTTTTTTTTTTTTTTTGGCCAGGAGGAAATCCCCACGGATACCCCCTCCCCGCGGGGGCGGTGGGGAGTTATGTGGGACTCGAACCCACTAAAACCTCCTGGGTGGCCTACCTCGTGCGCGGAGCCGCGCGCCTGAGGGACGGGACTTGTGCGAGATCAAACAAGCGATTCGTTCGCTTGCCCGCCCCCCCCCTGCGCTATTGTGCGACTCCGCACAGACAACCCCCGACTCGGGGACGTCTCGGGGGGATCAATGACTGCTCCTCCCTCTCCAGTGTTGTCCACTCCGGCGACGCGCGACGGACCACACGTCCGCGTCGCCTCTTTGTGGGGGGTCGTTGCTGCTAGGGCAGGTCGTGTCCCCCGACACTCCCCGCCCCACGACCCCCGCGCGCGGTCGAACTGCTACCCGGCCCGATTAGATCTAGCGCCGGGCCGGGCGGGGGGCAACGGCGGCGGCCTGTGCGGCCGCCGTATAGGTCCCCCCCAGAGAGTTCGACCGCTCTTCCGGTGGAAGCGGCACGTAGTGCTCGCCGCTTCCCCGGTCAACGACGCCGTCGCGGCACCTGGCGCCCTGCCACGACACCGCCGCCACGACGGCATTTGTCGTTGAGGGGGGTGGCTCTTGAAGATGAAGTTTGGCCACCCCCCTCGCTGCTCCGCGACATCGACGCCCCCCCCCCTCTCTCACTGGGGGGGGGGGAGTCGTAGCTCGGGGCATTGCCCCTCCCTCTCGCTCTCCGACGCGCGGGAGAACCGAGCGTGGGAGCGGACCAGGGCCTGCGGGGGAGCGGGCGGCGCCGATGTTATCGCGCCGCATCGCGATCTCCCCCGGCCCCGCGTCATCCACCCCGCCGCCCCCGCCGACGTCCCGCGGCCCCGAGACGCGACGGGTGGCCGGTCCGCTCCCTGTCCCTCTCCGCCTGCTCCTTCTCGTCCATAACCACCTCGGCGAAGAGGGACATCGCCTTCCAACTCGCCCGGTCTCTGGCCATCCGGCGCACGACTGCCGGTAGCGAGAGATCCGGGCCCAGTTGCGACTCCAGGACACGGCGATCGTCCTGCCACTCCTGGCAGACCGCCAGAGCGTGCTCAGCCGTGTCCTCGTCGCCCGAGTCGCAACTCAGGCACCACGACTCCGCCTCCCGCCCTATCCGACACAGATACCCCCGGAAGCATCCCACTCCGGTGATGATCTGCGTCAGGCGGAAGGTCAGCCTGCCATACCTACGCTCCGCCCATTCGTGTAGAATGGGCAGCAGCGCCCCGACAACGCGTCCCTCCCGATGTTCCGGGAGGGACAACCACTCGAGCCACTTGGCTTCCATGCGCTGCCGGGCCTGGCCCCGCGCCACTTCTTGTCCGTTCGCCGTTGCCGCGTCCCCAGCTGCGCGGAGATGTTGGACGGCGGAGTAAACCTCCGCCTCCATCTCCGCGAGCAGATGGAACGGGGGAGACGCGCCCAGCGCGGATAGTTCGGCGTGTGACACCGTGCGGTAGGCTCGCACGGCTCGGAGGACCGCTCGACGGTGGATCATAGCCAACAGATCCCGCCCTACGCGGCAGCCCTCCAGGTCGCCGGCCCAGATAGGCGCGCCATACAGCGCCATGGACCGAACGACCGTCACGTAAAGACGCCGAATACCCTCGTGTGGACCCCCCAGGTTTGGCATTATTCGCGCGAGCGCGAACACTTGCCTCTCCAACCTGGGGGCGAGGGTCTTGAAGTGACGCGTGAAACGCCAGTAGGTATCCAGGGTCAGGCCGAGATACTTCATCGACCTACCGACCCTGATACAGGCATCCCCGATCCTTAGGGACGCTCCGTTGGGAACACCGCTCCCAACTCTGTCCGCGAGCCACATGGCCTCTGTTTTGGCCACTGCGACTCGCAGACCGAGCGTCCCGATCGAGGTAACCACTCGTCGCAGTGCCTCCTCCGCGAGGCTGATGGCCGATCCCCACCGCTGCCCGGAGGCCACCACCAGTGTGTCGTCGGCGTAACACACCAACGAGACACGCGGCGATGGCATGTCGACCCGCAGCACCGCGTCGTATGCCACGTTCTACAGTAGGGGTCCTAGCACGGACCCCTGTGGCACACCGCGGTGCACTCGAATTGCCCCGTCACGGCCGACGTAAGACGCCTCTCGGCCGCGGAGATAGTCTCGGACCAGGCGGCGCAAGTAGAGCGGGACTCGATGGTATAGCAGTCCCCGCTCTATCGCCGCCCAGGAGACGGTGTTGAACGCGTTGGCGATGTCTAGGGACACCGCCACGCTGACACCGCCCCCCTCGACCGCCTGGCTCGACAGCGATCGGACCCGCCGGATGGCGTCTATGGTCGATCGCTGCCGCCTGAAGCCAAACTGGCTGTCGGACAGGTCCGAGCCCGTGTTTTCGAGGTGGACGTTGAGGCGGGCAGCTATGATTCGCTCCAACAGCTTGCCCGCCTCGTCCAGCAGGCAAATCGGCCTGTAGGCCGAGGGCGACTCCGCGGGCTTTCCGGGCTTTCGCAGCAGGATCAGCCTCGCTTGCTTCCACGGTGGGGGGAATATCCCGGTCCTCAAAACGGCGTTAAACAGCCGCTTGAGGCCGTCTCCTAGGGCGCTCATGGCGCAGGCCCAAACACGCCCGGGCACACCGTCCAGTCCCGGAGCCGCGTTCCTGGTACGCATCCGCGTAACCGAGGAAGCGAGCTCCTCGTCGCTGACCTCGGGGACGTCCGATCGGCTGACGTCCCCGCTCAACCAAGGGTCCCCGGTCTCGTCGGCGCCGTCCTCCCCCGCAACCGGGGCAGGAGGAAAGAGCGCCGACAAGATGTCATCGAGGAAGCCAGGTTCGAGGCCCTCCGTAGCGGGGGGCGCCCAAGGTCCGAGCTTGATTGACACGGCCTTGTACGGGCGCCCCCAAGGGTCCTCGTTGAGCGTCGCGACGAATTCCTCCGCCGAACGGTTCTTGGCCCGGGCGATGGCTACCCGGAGCGCGCGATGCGCCGCGGAAAACGCGCGGCGCAGCTCCAGGAGCTGGTCCTCCGACATCCGCCGACGGTCGCATCGACGGGGGTTGGTGTACCGGTGGCGGGCGACGATACTCGTCCGCGATGTCGCTGGACCACCAGTACACCGCCTTCCGACCCCCGCTCGGCGGCCCGGTCCGCGGCATGGTAGCGTCGCAAATACTCTGCAACCCGCCGCGGAACCATAAGGCGCCGGCGTTTGGGTCGTCCAGCAGGTCGCCCGGCAAAGGCGGCCAGGCGACCACGGAGGACGCGAGTTGGGCCGCGCCAGCATCCAAGTGCTTCAGCGCCCACCGCAGTGGGTGTCTTCCAGCCCGAGTGGGTGGCTGGGCGGTGGAGGTGGCCAGGATCACGTACATATGGTCGGATCCCGGCTCCGCTTCCTCCACCACCCGGCAGTCAGACGTTATAGCCGCGGCCGCAGGGTTCACAAAGAACAAGTCTATAACAGACTCGCCCCGCGAACCGCGATACGTTGTGACTGCGTAGGGGCTCTTGATGGTTAGCCCCATTGCCTCTGCCCACTCGAGCAGCGCCTCACCCCGAGAGTCCGTCCTGGGAGCACCCCACTCGACCGCGTGAGCGTTAAAATCTCCTCCCAGGACTATCGGCCGAGCTCTGTGGGGGGCTAGAAACGCCCCCAGCTCGTCCAGCCGATCGATGAACTCCGGGGTGGAATATCTCGGCGCGACGTAACATCCCACCGCGAGGAACTCCCCCCACCTCACTGCTGTCCATCCCCGTCCGTGCTGGGCGACAACGCACGACGGGGAACCTCTTCTCACCTCCCACGTCATCGCCACCTGCCGATCCGGGTTGGTGGACCTGTTACATCGGTCCGCCAGCGGGTACGGCTCGATGGCGATGACCAGCCCGACTCCCAGCTCCAAGCGGGCCTGCTCCAGCAGGCCGTGCGCCCGCATGGAGTGGTTCAGATTCGCTAGCAGGATCGAAGGGCCGCGCGACATTACGGATGTTCGGTCGCGCCGGCCTCCTCCGGATCCTGCTCGAGTCGGGCTGCTTCCCCCGATGTTACGGGGGCACCGACCTCTCCTGCTCCGTCTCCTTCTTCGGGCAGGGCGGGCCCGCGACGGCACGGCTGGCTCATCGAGCGCAGCCACTCCCTCGCCTCGTCATCGGACATGGCCGCTATTCTGGCCGCCCTCTCGGACGCGCTCTCCCCCGTCTCGGGGAAGGACACGCTGGGAAGGGGGTCTTCTGGGGGCACTGGGCTGCCCCCCCTTCTTCCCCTTCTTCTTCCTCGCCGTCCTTCGGGACCTCCCGGCTGATGGTGACGGGGGGTCGTCGGACGGCGGGTCCGTGTCCTCCCGGTCCTTCCGCTTACCGGGGCCTGTCGAGGCGGAGGCCAACACTGTGGTCTCCATTGCCTCCGGCCCGGCTGGCGGGGGACTCGTCGGGGACGGCTGCGCGTCCTGGGGCGGCACCGGCGTCGCCGATTGTGTCCCCGTGGGCGCCGCCGCGGTGGACGTCGCCGGGGCTGCCGGCTTCGCGGCCCCTCCTCTTCTTCTCTTCCCGTCCTGCTGGGCCCTCGTGGGCGGCTCGCACGCGGGGCCACCCATCCGGTGGTCCCCGCGGAGGCCCGCCTCGGTGCAGAGCGGGCATCTGGGGGCAGCGGTGCACTCTCGCGCTATGTGCCCCTCGCCTCCGCACCGAAAACAGAGGAGGCTCCTGCTCGTCGGGCTCGTGCACTTGGTTCGCACGTGCCCCAACTCCAAGCAGCGGAAGCACTGCAGCCTCCTCTGCGGCAACGGGACGACGCGGACCGCCAGCATGCCCACGACGAGGGTCGCCGCCCTCGCCATGCGGGCAGCCGCCGCCGCTGGCACGCGGACCCAGCAGGAGTAGAGGCCGGCGGCATCGGGCCGCCTGACCCCCACGGTGACATCCCCCGGCGTACAGTCGCCGGGGGAAGGACTGATACCGTATCGATGCATATCGATACTATTATTTTTTTTATTGTTATTATTATTGTTGTTGTTGCTATTATCGACTTGTACAAAAAAATATATGAATATTGTCAATATTTATTGTAATTTAATCAATTTCCCTTACATTTCCTCTCCTTTCTGTTATATCACACAAAGGGTCTAGCGGGATAAGCATAGTGAAAAGTGCCCTTGAACCGATTTTAGCTGGCAATGCACCTTTCAATAGTGTAGCACAGGAAAACATTGTACACCAAGTTTCAACCCCCCTTTTTTTTTTTTTTTTTACTTGGTGGAAATCCCCACGGATACCCCCGGCCCGCGGGGGCGGGCAGGGGGTTATGTGGGACTCGAACCCACTAAAACCACCAAGGTGATCTACCTCGCGCGCGGAGCTGCGCGCCTGAGGGGAGGGATTTGGACGCGAGATCAATCAAGCGATACGTTCGCTACCCTCCCCCCTTGCGCTTCGAGCAGCCCCGCGCTAGGTCCCCTGAACGGGGTCGTCGCTGGGGGAGTCTTACGACCTCCCCCAGCAATATTCTCCGGGACTGGCGACGGATCACGCGCCCGAGTCGCCCCTTCCGGGGTCGCTGCTACTAGGGCAGGTGGTGTCCCCCGACACCCCCGCCCCGCGACCCCGCGATCGAACTCCCAACCGGTGCCGCGCAGTGATTGGTAGCGCGGCCGGACCGGGGCACTGTACCCCGGGGGAGCTCGATCGCTCAGATGGGAGCGGCGGCTGCCGCTCCCCTGGGGGGGGGGGCTTTAACATGCCCCCCCCCGTTCTCCGTACCTCGCGACGCCGCCGCGGCCCTGGCGAGTCCGATGCCACGATTCGTCGACCGCGGCGGCCACCCGTCGCTTCGTCGTCCGCGGCGGCCCTTCGTGACAACGAGGGCCGCCGCATTTCTCGACTCCTTCCTGATGTCCCCCAGCGCGCGTCCCCCTCCGACACAGAAGGGGCGGCGCACCGGGGGCATAACGGCCGCGCCTGTTGCGTGGCGCGGCCCCGTCCCAATCCCCTATGGCGGGGAGTAGCGGGACGGCGCGGCCCGGGGCCTAACACCCGGGGGAGCCGGGCGACTTACGCAACTAAGTCGCAAGTTTCAACCCCCTATCTCAACCAGGGGGGTAGTTATAAGGTAAATTCGAATTTTCGGTTTTTGCCATATTTTCCCTATTTAATGGTCAGCAAAAATTCTAAAAAAAATCTCAAATATTGTAGACATGATTGTATTTGATTGTGAATTTTTTCAGATTTTTTCATTGCAACTGCTCAGTGTAAGAAATAAAAAACGCAAAAAAATGTCGAAAAATGCAGATTTCGTGTTGAAGTTTTCGAGCGACTAGATTTTTAATTTTACAGTAGTTAGATATTGACATGACTATGATATACAATTTTTTTCAGATTTTTCGGTAAGGTGCGCCATAGTTAAAAAAATCAGAATACGATATTTTCGAGATATTCCGCGTGAAAACGTGATAAGTACTTTCAATTTTTGCATTTCCGTCATACATTGAATGCATTATATGATTTTTAATATCTCTATATTCGGCAGAGTAATATGTAAACGGAGGAAATCAAGTTAATATGATTAATTGGAAGTGAATACGCACCATATATCGTATGGTACGAAAGAATCATTCAGCGCCGCAGTTAGCGGAGTGGTTAGAGTGTTAGACTCCAAAACCGCTGCATACTCTCTTTTGTCGTAGGTTCGCACCCCACTAAGGTCCAATTTTTTTTTCACGTTATAAAAATTTTTCATATTTTTAAAATATTCTAGAAACATTTTTAAATGAATATCGTGTATGGTCATATAATCAACGATGAAAAAAATTTTATATCATGAAAAAAAAATTGGACCTCGGTGGGGTGCGAACCTACGACAAAAGAGAGTATGCAGCGGTTTTGGAGTCTAACACTCTAACCACTCCGCTAACTGCGGCGCTGAATGATTCTTTCGTACCATACTATATATGGTGCGTATACACTTCCAATCTCGAAAATATCATATTCTGATTTTTTTAACTATGGCGCACCTTACCGAAAAATCTGAAAAAAATTGTAGATCATAGTCATGTCAATATCTAACTACTGTAAAATTAAAAATCTAGTCGCTCGAAAACTTCAACACGAAATCTGCATTTTTCGACATTTTTTCGCGTTTTTCATTTGTTACACTAAGCAGTTGCAACGAAAAAATCTGAAAAAATTCACAATCATATACAATCATGTCTACAATATTTCAGATTTTTTTTAGAATATTTGCTGACCATTAAATAGGGAAAATATGGCAAAAACCGAAAATTCGAATTTACCCTATAACTACCCTCCGGGTTGAGATAGGGGGTTGAAACTTGGTGTACAATGTTTTCCTGTGCTACACTATTGAAAGGTGCATTGCCAGCTAAAATCGGTTCAAGGGCACTTTTCACTATGCTTATCCCGCTAGACCCTTTTGCCGAAACAACATCGTTGTAAAATCTGCGAACAGTTCCGTGAGCATTGCCAGAGAATGGCCTGAGCGCTCCGTGAGCATTGCCAGAGAATGGCCTGAGCGCTCCGTGAGCATTGCCAGAGAATGGCCTGAGCGTTCCGTGAGCATTGCCAGAGAATGGCCTGAGCGCTCCGTGAGCATTGCCAGAGAATGGCCTGAGCGCTCCGTGACCATGGCTAGAAAATTCCCGGAACGTTGCCGGGCAATGTTCCACAAGGGCGGACATAGGAACCTTCCTGGAACATTCCAGCCATGGTCACGGAACGTTCCGCTGTCTGGCCGCAACCTTCCTGGAACTTTCCTGGAACCTTCCTGCCACGGAGTGTGCTGTATGGGTAAGATTGTCAATCTGATCGTCAATCCTCGGAAGCGGAAAATTATCGCTTAGTGTTATTTTTTTCAGATCGCGGTAATCTACTGCCAATCTGATACGTCCCGATTTTTTCTTAATTAGAATGATAGGGCTACAATTCGGTGAAGTACTTGGACGAATTATTTTTCTCTCCAACAAGTCATTAATTATTTCGGCAACGGCGTGTTTTTCGGCATAAGAAAGACGTCTTGCGCGATAGAAGAAAGGTTGATGATTTGGTCTAATCACTAAGTTCATTTCCAAATCAGTTACAGGAAAATCTGGCCTTTCAGGCTCTACGTAATATTCGTTGACAATATCGATTACCTTTTCCTTCACTTCCCATCCTAGATCCGTGTTCACCTGTACAATCGCGCTATGGCTATCCTCTGCCACGTCTATATGGAAGATTTCAGGTACGCTACCTGCGGTGCCGTCTCCCGGCATCTTTTTCTGAATTTCTACCTTTTCATAAAAAATCATACGAATTAGCTTATTGGATATAAAATCTCGACCCACAATACAAGCTCGAGTCATCGTGGTGCTAACTACAACATAAAAATTTATTATCAGTTCGGTATCTAATATCTTAACCTTTTGCTTTAACCGACCTAAAATTTCAATTCTACTCTGATTAGCTCCTACAAATTGCAAAGCTGACGTGTATGGTTCAATACATGTATGAGGGGGTATGAAACTTACGTTTAACATTGATATGGGACTTCCTGAATCTATTTCGGCTTCGACGTTACCTATGTCTAACGGTAAAAGAATTTCGTACGGCGGAATTATCTTGTTTTCTGGCTCGATCAGATGCAATGGCGTCTTCTCCACTGCGTTGGCCGACGATCCACCCGTGGCTGTTGTGCTGCGTCGCGGACAATCGTTTTTCTGGTGCTCTGTCGATCCACAAAGAAAGCACGCCCCCTTCTCCCTTTTCGGCTTCTTGCACGCGGACGAGACATGCCCTGCCTCGTTACAGTTTTAGCATCTGGGAATGGTGCCCTTGGTACTCTTCGCCGTAGTTTGATCTTTATTTGATAGATTCTTCTTATTGTTAGAGGAAGACTCTGTGCGACTAGGATCTCCCTTCGACTTTGTTGAATGAATAGGTTTCATAACGCGTTCGTAAATTTCCAGTTTCTCCTTCAGTTCCTTCAACGTTTGGGCCGCATATAATGTCATCTTCTGACTCGCCTCCTCGGGAATGCCGTCGACTATATATTGAATCAGGGACTCGGTTTTTATCGAACCCCTGGCGGCTATTTCCTTCATCACCAAAAAATATTCTTGAAGGGATTCTTCGCGCTTCTTTTTCCGGTTGCATAACAATTCATGCAGCTGAGCACTATTTATCTGCGTCGAGAACTCAGACAGCAATTTGGACTTCAAAATTTTCCAGTCGGAGATACCGCGTTCTCCCCGCAAGAAGGTTCTGGCCAATCCAGCCAGTGACTTTTACGCGAATAATAATTTTTGTAATGCGGACCAACCTAGAAGTGCAGCGTTGTCCTCGAAGTCCGCAATCCACGCCTCAACTGGATATCCATCGTCGCCGTTGAATGGGCGAATAGTATCCTCTATATCTCCGAAACTCATTGTGAACTTCGGTGGAGGGCCGATACTGGCAACTGATACGTAGTCTTCTGCGTCATCTGTCCCATCTTCGTTCGGTACTTCTTCATCTTCCGATGCGACTGCGTTAGTATCTGCTGACGAATTCAGGCGTTGAATGTCCGCCAAACTTAGACAAATCCGCTGGGCAAGTTCCTGGATAGTTCCATCGTAATCCAATCCCAAAACGTTGCATATGGCGACCAGATCACCAAGTGAAAAAGTTTCCGCTGTCCATGAGATTTTGGCCCGGAACTGGGGTGATTCCGCGTCAAACGGAAATCCCTTGAACGCCCGCAATCTCTTCCTGTTCTGCCGATCACCATCTTCGAGGAACAGAAATTTGTGCAAGGTCACAATCTGCTTCGTCGGTGCCTTCGCGATTCTCTCCTTCACTGCCGGAATGTCGTTCAAAGCAGCCATAACTTCGTGTCTTCCAACTTAATAACGCAACATAAAGACTGCACAAGTCACACGAAAGCCGCACCACAAGCACGTGGTTGTATTCCAAGCACACGCAGATCGAACCACAAAAGCACGTGCGTCGTATTTCACGGACGGCACGAATGGCACACACTGGTTTCTATCCCATTTCTGAATTTATAGTAGAATGAAGAGTTTATTAAAGGTAAATACGGTGGTTACAGAATATATAAATGTGGTTTAACGAATGAAAAAATAAACGTAGGACGCGACGCAGGACTACTTCCTCGCGATCGCAACGAACAACGCCACGCGTCGCCCGTGTTTTTGTCCACTCAGTGGCGTATCGATCAAACATCGATCGGGCGATCGGGGCCCAACTAAATCTACTACAATATGTTTATTGGTGTTGGTTTAGTATATTTATTGGTGAATTGAAATATTGTTAATGGAAAACTAGTAAAATTAATGAATAGCGTAGAAACTACTGTGGATTTTATTAATTAAAGTATTACGAATGTCTATCACAAAAGATTGAAAAGCATCAACGGAGATGTGTTTTCAGTGTACTTTCTTTACTAATGTGACTTGCTTTACATTGCAAACAGTCCATGTTTGAGAAAAGTTCACTTAAGTGAAAGGAGATGAAACTAAGACAGGTTAGAAATGCACGAGAACGTTAATAGCGGTGAAAAAACTTTGTCACTTTATTAAACAGTGTGATTGCACGTGAACAGAGTTTTTGCCAACAAATTGCTTGTTGGGTGAGATGAGACACAGTGAAAAACACGCGCGTGGGTGCCACGTGGCGTTCGCGGGATTCTACTAATCGCGCTGCGGTGAGAGTTCAACGAAAAAGAGAGAAGAGCGTGTAAAAGTCTAATTCGGTTGTTGGTGATTGCGACGCAAAAAAGCACAACGATCCGTTTAGCACGATTTGCACACAGAGAGTGAGGCAATGGCGGACGAAAGCAACCGCGTCTTCTCCGTTCTTCTAGAACCCCGACGCGGCCCGCTGATTGGTGTATCGATCTTGGCGACGGTTGATCGATGGCCGCTGATTGGCCGCTCGCCCAGCGATCCGCGTTGCTGGATCGCTGGCCGCGAGGTGCTGCCATGAGAATGCGTGTGGCGGCGTGGGAAACTAATTCCATTCCCAAACAGTCCACCATAATCTATTTTCTTAATAATTCTTAATGCTATGTCTTTAGACAAATTTTGTCGATTTACCTTATTTGACAAAGTTCCAGAAACTTGTGCGAAACAAGATGCTCTGTCTATCTATCTAATCTTCTCAGGACAACCTCCAAGCCTGTGCATCCCTTTCATTTCTATCCATCGAAGCCTGTGCGTCACCTTCAATTCTACTATCCAAGCCTGTGCGTCTCCTTCATTTTTATCGAAGTCCTGTGCGTCCCCTTCATTTCTATCTATAATATAATAAGCTTTACATAAAATAAAAACTGGTATACAAATACAAATATCTGGCAATTTAAATTCAATGCAATTTTTTACTACAATATACTATTTTGAACAAGGATGGTACAAATTTCTAGAAACTTATGCGAAAGAAGGTGCTTCTCTGTCGAACCATCTCCGGACAACTTCCAAGTCTGCGACTCTACATAATAAAAAATCTATTAAATAAATTTGGCGACTTACCTTGTTAATTGAGATAATAATTCCCTCTCCTATTTAGTGTAAAAACTCCTGACATCTCAAATTTGGACCACTTACATTATTTGACACTTGGAAGGTTAAGATTGGTAGGTTATAATATATTTAAAAAATAGTTTGTACAATGACGGACGACGATCCCTGCCGAATAATCCCGAGAGTCGACGAATGAAGAACGAAACATATGTTAGTTTCGTTTTGGCTGAAGGTGTGCGTGTAAAGCCGGGGCCAGACCTGAATGCGTATACGCTGAGCAGGCTGAGCGCGCACGAATGACGCATGCGGAGGGGTCGAAAGTGCCATTGTATCTTTCTTCACCAACTTCTGTGCTTAACTTAGCCCACTCTGCAGTCGTCAAGATGGTGTGATACATAGTTAGCTAAATAAACATACAGCTCAACCCTCCGAGTCATCCCGTTTACCAATACAGAGTGATTGTCCACCGACGCGTGTCAAAGAGTTTTTCTAAGAACGTTTCGACAACATATGTGTGCCAGATTTCTAAAGGGCAATCAATTTTATGGGGTCTTTAAGAATTTTAGACATTGTTCAGTCTGTATATTGCTCTGTCGCCGGGTAGTACGTACGATGGCTTTGGACCCGCACGTAGGTACTGTTGTTAATCGCCACGCCGACTCGCGGGACAATACGGCCATAAACCGCGACCTTAGCGAAACGGTCCGGCCGATCGGCCCTGGTAATTTTTTGGCAAGCAGATGTGGCATTTCCCTCTTCTACTTCGTCAAGAGTGAGAGGGTTCCTCCTCTACGAACGAATTCACTGAAGGAAGGTCCCCCCTTTTCGAGGAACGGTGTTCCCAATGTGTGTTTCATAATTATATTAAAACTACAATTACTTTCATGCATATGAAACAGATGTCACTAATGTAGCAATTAAAAAGTATTGTCCACCATCAATTCGCCACCTGCAGCCTTGGGAGGACGCCTGGTTCCCGCCTGCGCCGTCTCCCCTTCAAATTGAAGACGGATCCCATATCTTTCGAGTAACCACGCGCTCCAATATCAGAACAAGAATAGGCACAGGCGTACGCACTGCGAGAAAGGGTGAGGCGTAGGGGGGAGGTTATCTTATGACCAATCGGACCTGCATTCGTTGCAGACGCAACGTTTTCACCTCTTCATAGTAATATTTTCTCTTCATGACCCACGTTTTCTCGCAGCGCATATGTCAGTGCGTTCTTTTGTTTTGATATTGTAGCACGTGTTTATACTGAAGAGATAAGGGATCAGTCTTCAATTCGAAGGGAAGATGTCACAGGTGGGATCACGCGCAGTCAGCGGACACCTCATATTCTACCTGCGTCCCTCCACGAGGCGTATTGCTGCCCCCCGCGAGTAATCTCGTGTGATTTTTTAACACAACAGCGAGTTGGCCTAGCTGTATGAATTTAGAACAATGCAGGGTGTAGTGAAGAAAAGAAAGACAAATTATTCAGTAAAATGGGGCTTTAAAGTCTATCATATGTTAATTGCATTATTATTATTCCAAATGTAATTTTTAAATCTTTGATTATCTGTTTATGTCAATATTAGCAATGGATTAAATTTATTTAGTCTATGTCTTCAATAATTTAAGTCATTAAAATTAATTTCTGCAGGCGTTTCGTAAAAATCACCGAAAGCAGGGAATTTTGAAGATTTGCATTTTTTAAACAATTTCGAATCTGCAAAAATGAGGACTTAACCCTCCAAAATTTCATATGGACTACCATATATGTAATTCAATATCATGAAAATCCGAGACACCGAGGATTTTAGAAAAGTATCACATCTGCCTCTATCTTCCACGCTGAACGCAATGCACTCCAAAATCCCTTTGATGTGTGGAAGAAAACCGACAACGGTCGGCTCAGGCCATGTGCCTTCGCCGGCATTCGCGAGTCGGGTCGCATGCGCCGAGTCACCACGAATGACCCGTCCACACTAGCATATGCGTTCACGCTCACCCTTTCTGACGTAGAAGCATGCGCCAGGGGCTACTGTTTCACCCGTCCACATCAGAATATTCGTGCGCGCTCAGCTTGCTCAGCGTATACTCATTCAGGTCTGGCCCCGGCTTAACGCGTATATACGTAGAAGAACGAAACATGTGTTAGTTCGTTTTGACTGAAGGTGTGCGTCTAACGCGTATATACGTATTATGTCGACGAAAATTTGATATGTCGACGAAAATTTGACTGGAGAAGAAGAATCAGAAGAAAAATCTTACCGTTTCTGACAGATTCATGACATGATATTCTGATATCTGTGTCATGCGTGGACCGATTTTATTGAATTTGGTTTTATTCGAAAGCTTATATGTGGTTTACATAAGAAAAATACCATTAAATTTAGGAAATATTGCAGGCGTGATGAGATATTAATGAAATAAGTTTCAGGTTAGGTTGGATTAGCCCGGCGACGAGTAAATGATAGCGGTAGCGACAGTCGCCATATATAGGGTGTCTTTCCTGTAACTTTCTTTCCTGTACTTGGCGTCGAGACGCTACCGCGTCTCTAGTTATTTTTGCCGAATTGTAAATTAATTATTACGGGTAGAAAAAAATAATTTATTTTTGGGGGGTGGTTTTTGCAATTGGCGTTTATATAATCAGAAAGACAGCAAAATACGCCTGGCTAAGTACGGATTATACCTTCGATAGGTTCAAACAAATAAGCGATTATCACGACAAGGGGTTGTCACTCATAGGGTTGTGTGCAAAAATCACCCCGCAAAAATAAATTATTTTTTCTACCCGTAATAATTAATTTACAATTCGGAAAAAATATACGAATTACAGCTAATATGTGGGTAGTTTGTCGCTTCTGTTTCATTTAAATATCTTAAGTACGTAGTAACCGAAAAAGAAATAATAACGATAAGGGCGTTTACCCCCGTATGACCTGTAAGGGGGCGGGGGGTAGAGATCTAAAACTTTACATAATGGTGTTTCAGGCCTGGAGCATCGTTTAAAAATTAACAACTCCAAGAATCGGCGTGGGGGCCATTTGCCCACGCTTATCCTTCTAGACCCTTATTGACCTTGTAATCCTGTTTGGTTGCGGCACGATTATCGGTGGGACGGAGAAGGAAAATGTGCCGACTCAGTCGGTATGGCCAGGTTCGGCGAATGAGTACGAAGGTGTTTTGGTAACAATAACAGTATTTATTGTGTGCTGTAATTATGTTTACATTTGTTTCCGGTCGCGGCGGAAGAGCTACGGTATAGCGGCGCGTCGGCTTCGCGGCGGCGGCGACTTGGCGGCGAGTGGTAGGATCTTGGATGCGGTATGTGTAACGTTCTGCTCGGAATGGCCTTAAGGGGCACGTTCGTACGAGAGTCGTATAAGAGAGGTTCAGAGTGCAATAGGGTTCCGGCCTAATGGGCGCGGAGGTACCTCTCTGACGTAGGCAGGACGCAAGACGAATCTCGGTCTATTTCGGAAGAGGCTGGTAGCGGTACGGTGATGGCGATGGCCGATCACTGACACACCTCAAGGTGTACAAAAATTGAGTCTCTTGCGGGTTTGCGTGAAGCGGTATAGCGACATGCACAAGAGCTCCTGATTCCGCTCGCCGCGGCTCTTATATCGTGAGCCCGTACGGTTTCGCGAGCGAGAGCCGGCGCGGGGTCGCGGCCGCCTAGCGGGCGCGGCGCGAACTAAGTCCCCTCGTCTCGGCTCCGGGCGCTCGCACGGCGCGAAAGGTGACTTCGTCACACCCCCTTCTTACTTCGGGGGGAAAGCGGTATGCGTCGGCTCCTGGCCGTCAGGTACATGTGTTCTTATAACTAACTTAACCTAGGGGGGTTGCAACCCAACGCGCTTATAAGTTACCCGTTACCAATACTTAAACCTAATCTAAATCTACTGCGGCGGCTGGTCCGCCCCGGTGGCGGTCGGTCGCTTTGGGCGGATCCCGACGCCGACGTCCCCGTTCCGGAAGCGGCTGCCCAGTACTACCGCTGTGGACGTGTTCACCGCGTACACCCGGCGGGGACGCATCGCGGCCGGGTGGAAAATCACCATCCCGGGGCGGTCAGCCGCCCATGTCCACGGACGGTGGGGTATGGTTGGGGTGGCCGCTGGGGGGCCTTGTAGGCCTGGCGGTACCAGCGGCTGGGGGGCTGGTGTCCCTACCGGCGGTGGCGTAGCCGCTGGGGGGCTCGGAAAGCCTGGCTGTGCCAGCGGCTGTGGTGCTGGCGGCGCTATCGGCGGTGGCGTGGCCGCTGGGGGGCTCTGAAAGCCTGGCTGTACCAGCGGCTGTGGTGCTGGCGGCGCTATCGGCGGTGGCGAGGCCGCTGGAGGGCCCTGAGGGCCTGGCTGAGCCAGCGGCGACGGTCCGGCGATGGCGATTGGCGGTGGCGAGGTCGCTGGAGGGCCCTGAAGGCCTGGCCGAGCCAGCGGCGACGCGTCCAGGGTTGCTGGTGTCTGTCGTCCGCTGGGGGCCGGCAGCTTTCGCTTCCGGTTTGCCGGCGGTGGCCGGGTCCGTGACGTACGGATGCTCCTGGGAGAGGCTCGTCCTCGTTCGGCCGGTTGCTCGGCCGTTGCTGGAGCCGCGGCTGCCGTTGTGGGCAGGCTGTTGGTCAGCCGCCGAAGGTCCAGCGGTTGTAGGCCTGTGTGGGCCGTCCGGCTACGGCGGGTCGTGGCCCCTTGTTGTGGCTCTTGGGGCCGCGCGTCGGATGTCTCTACCATGAGTATTTCTTCATGGCTTCTTTCGGTGGGAGTCCGCCTTGGGGGCGCCCGGAGACGCGGCGGCGGGCCTCGGTGCGGGGGCGGTTGTCCCTGTATCTGGACTCGGGCGGGCCATGGCCGGTCCTCCAAAATCTGCAAACGTTTTGTGCGCCGTTCCGGTGGACCCACGGGGTTTGATCCCAGCGCTGCGGCGCTTGCCTTGCCCGAGCTCTCGGCGGTAGCGCGGCTTCTTGGCATGTTGATCGTCGAATGTTTCGGTCTATCCGTCGCTGCCTTATATCCCCTGGCGTTACATTTTCGCCAGCGAGAGCCTTGGGCGGGCCGCGGCCGCCTAGTTACCGCGGCTGGAACTATGGTCGCTGTCTCGTTCTCCCCTGCTCCTATCGAGGCGCTGGCACAATTCGCGCTTTCTGGCTCGTTGGGATCACACGTCTTTAGGTCGCTGATGTGCGCGCGTATCGGTTTCCCGCGCGCACCTTTCAGCACCACGATGTTCGGTCCCTCGAATTTGGCAACGGTGTACGGGCCGACGAATTTTGGGGCCAGCTTGGCATTGAATTGCTTGGCTGCCGCGCTTAGGTGATGTTCACGCTTCATGACCTCGTCGCCAATCGAGGGGCGCCAATCCCTGCGGCGGAGGTCGTAATAGTGTTTCTGGTTCTGGTGCGCTCGTGCCAGATTCCATCGGGCGAGTTCGATGCGGTCTCTCATCTCCGTGAGCCGTTGTTGCCATCTTTGGGTGTCTTCCAGTGTCGGTTCCTCGGTTGGGTCGGTGGTGGCCGGTCGGGGGTCTCCGGGAGCCACAAGTTCGCGGCCAAAATTTAAGGCGGCTGGTGTGCTTCCCGTTGCTTCGTGTCTTGCTGTATTGTAAGCAAAAGCGATTTCCGGGAGCCAATTATCCCACGTCGTGTGGTCCCCGTCGGTAAATTGGGCGATCATCGTCTTGATCACCCGGTTTGCCCGCTCCACGGGGTTACACTGCGGGGTATACGGTGGGGTTTTCCGGTGATCTATGCCGTATTCTTTGAGTAGTCCGGTGAATTCTCGGCTTTCGAATTGTTTGCCGTTGTCCGTGATGACTCGGCGTGGACACCCGAAGCGCAAGACTACTCGTTCTCGGAATGCTTTGGTGACAGCCGGAGCGGTGGCCTGTCGAAGAGGTTGCAGCTCGATCCACTTCGTGAACTTATCTTGCATCACCACGACCACTGTGTGGCCTTTCTTTGATCGTGGGAGCGGGCCGACTAAATCTGCGGATACGACATCCCACGGGTAGGCGGCTGGCGTGGTGTGCATCAGTCCTGCGGGTGCCTGTTGTGACACCTTATATTCTTGGCACTTAGTGCACTGGCGGACGTAGCGGGCTGCATCTCGGAACATACCGGGCCAGTAATATTTTCTGGCCAGTCGGGCGGTGGTTTTGTTAATTCCGAGATGCCCGGCCGTGGGGGCATCGTGATTTGCCCTGAGGATTTCTTCACGCTGGGGCCGTGGCACGCATTGTTTCCACTCGTCCTCGGGGTGGCCCCCAGTCGTGTCCGGGAAATGGCGGTACAACTCGCCGTTGCGGATCTGGTATTCCGGGTGGAGGAGCGGTGTCTCTTCGACGGCTCGTTTCTTTGTGTCGTACCACTCCTTGGGTGCTTCGGCAGCCACGTTGGCAATCTCGCCTTGTCGGGAGAGGGCATCTGCCACGAGATTGTTCTCCCCCTTTCGATATTCGATTTTGAAATCGTACTGTTGTAGCTCCAAGCTCCAGCGCGCGAGTCGGCCCGAGGGGCTGTCGATGGATTGCAGCCATTTCAATGCTTGGTGATCGGTCAGGACCGTGAACGAATATCCTTCTAAATATGGGCGCATCTTTCTGATGCCCCAGACCACCGCCAAGCATTCCTTTTCCGTAACGGAATAGTTTCTCTCCGCGGAATTGAGTGTTCGGCTGGCGTAGGCCACGACTCGTTCTTCGCCGTCGTGGTCTTGCGTCAGTACGGCACCAAGACCACCTTGGCTGGCGTCTGTCTGCAACACAAACGGTCGGTTGAAGTCAGGGCACGTTAGCACTGGTGCAGTGGCTAGCTGGTGTCGGAGTGTCTCGAAAGCGGACTGGGCTTCTTCGGTCCAGTTCCACCGGGTACGTTTCTGGAGGAGCTGGTGCAGTGGTGCCGCTGTGTCCGCGAATTGGGGAATGTATCTCCTGTACCAGGAGACCATCCCCAGGAAGCGTCGCAACTCGCGTATATTCTGCGGTGGAGGCGTGTTACGGATGGCCTCGACTTTCTCGGGGTCCGTCTTGACTCCCTGGTCCGAGACGACGTGGCCGAGGTATTGCAGCTCGGTCTGGCAGAACCGGCATTTCTCCTCGTTCAGGCGGAGACCTGCTCGTTGCAGTCGGCGCAACACTTCTCGGAGGTTTTCTAAGTGCTCTTCGAAGGTGCGACCTAGGACGATGATGTCGTCCAAGTATGCAAAGGCCCTTGGCTCCAGGCTGGGTCCGATGACACTGTCGAGCAGTCGTTGGAACGTGGCGGGGGCCGAGTGCAGGCCGAACGGCATGACGCGGAACTGGTATAGTCCGCGTCCGGGAACGGTAAAGGCCGTTAGCGGTCGGCTTTCTTCGGCCAGCGGTACTTGCCAATACCCATTTGCGAGGTCCAGCGTCGAGATGTAGCGCGCCTCGCGCAGTTTGTCGAGCGTTGCCTGGACCTGCGGCAAGGGGTAGGCGTCTTTTTCGGTAACGGCGTTTACTCGCCGGAAGTCGATACAAAATCGCTTCTTTTTCTTGCCCTTCTTGGCAACCATGACCACGGGCGAGCTCCAGGGGCTACTGGATGGCTCGATCACTCCGTCGGCCAACATCTGGTCCACAGCCTCGTTGATTAAGGCTTGTGTGGCCGGGTTCCTGGGCATGTATCGTTGCTTGATCGGCACGGTCGTCTTTAGGCGGATGCGGTGTTCTGCGAGGCTCGTCGTGCCTCGCAGTTTTCGGAGCGGAGGCAACTCCTCGTCCAGGAGTTGTTGCAGGGCGGCTTCTTGTGCCGGAGTGCATCGTCGGATGCCGGGTGCTTCCACTGCCGCGGTTTCGGCGTGGCGGGTCCATCGGTGAGTACCGATTTGTACCTCTAGGCCCATCTTTTCCAGGATGTCTACTCCCAGTAGAGCGGCGTGTGACAAGCCAGGGAGCACGGCGTAGGTGTGTTCTACCTTGTGACCGTTTATGACTGTGGGCAACGTCATCTCGCCTCGTAGTGGCACTTCTGCGCCGTCGGCGACGCTCGCCGTAAAGGAGGCGGGAGCGAGGGTGTAACCTCGTTTCTCACATGCTGTGGCGACATCTGGTCGTATGAACGAGCGAGTCGCTCCGGTGTCGACCAGTGCCCACCAGCGTACGTTTCCCACTTGGAAGGCGAGGTACAGTCGGGGGTCCTCTTTTACTGGTTTGTTTGAGGCGTTGTGGGTTGGGCGTTTTGTCGGTCGCCTCGGTTCCCGCGCCCCTCCTCGTTTCCCGAAAACGGGTTGCACGGACAGTCCCGGGAGGTGCGTCCGGCGGTTCCGCAGTACGAGCAGAATAGCTTGCTCGCGCGTCTGCACTCGGGGCGGCGGTGGCCGCGTTGGCCACATCGCCAACAGCATGTCGCTCGGTCGTAATCGGCCTGTACTTCCGCTAGGCCGCTGCTGCGGGCCGGCTCGGCCTTCCTTTCTGGCCGTTTCTCGGTCTTGGCGGTTTCTTTCCGCCCGATGCCGGCGGCCTCTTTCTCCTCGGCCGTGACTTTGTCTTGGTCGGCGGCCAGTCTCATCAGTTCGGGCAGTGTCTGGAATTCTGTCCGTTTGATATACCGGCGGTACTCCGGCCGGAGGTTGCGGTAGGCTCGGTTGACCTGCTGCTCGGGAGAGTATTTCCCATACTGTTGCATCAGCGGCAGCAAGTCCAGGATGAAGTCCGTGGCGGTCTCCTGGGGTTTTTGGAGGCGTCGGGTGATGATCTCCTCCAGTTCGTTCTCGTCTTCCGTGGCTAGGAAGAAGGCTCGGAAGTCGTTGACGAAATCGTCCCACGACTTCCACTCGGAGCGGCGGAGTCTGTACCAGCCGAGAGCTCTCCCTTTTAGTATTTCGGAGAGACACTGGATGATCTGCGTCGGGGTGACCTGGTAACTATGCTGGAGGTCTCCCAATCGCTGTAGGAATTCGGCGGCGCCGGGGCCGCCATTATAGCTGGTCCCCCATTTTCGAATACGGTCCATTGGCGTGACCTCCGGGGCAATCAGACTGCCGCCCGCACTAGTTGTTAGCGGTTCGGTGTGGGAGCCGGGTTCGCCGGTTATCGTAACGGTCGGTGGTCCCATCTTATCCTGACGGCAGTGTGCGACGACTCTTTGTCTTAGCTCGTCGAGAGTACCAGTCGTGTCGAGCTGGAGATCTGCCGCAGTTCTAATTAAATCCGACTTCCGTAGCTCGTATACCCAGCTTACACCTGTGCTCATTCGCCCTTCTCCTTTTCACAGTCCCTGTTTGGGCGCCACTTTGTAATCGTGTTTGGTTGCGGCACGATTATCGGTGGGACGGAGAAGGAAAATGTGCCGACTCAGTCGGTATGGCCAGGTTCGGCGAATGAGTACGAAGGTATTTTGGTAACAATAACAGTATTTATTGTGTGCTGTAATTATGTTTACATTTGTTTCCGGTCGCGGCGGAAGAGCTACGGTATAGCGGCGCGTCGGCTTCGCGGCGGCGGCGACTTGGCGGCGAGTGGTAGGATCTTGGATGCGGTATGTGTAACGTTCTGCTCGGAATGGCCTTAAGGGGCACGTTCGTACGAGAGTCGTATAAGAGAGGTTCAGAGTGCAATAGGGTTCCGGCCTAATGGGCGCGGAGGTACCTCTCTGACGTAGGCAGGACGCAAGACGAATCTCGGTCTATTTCGGAAGAGGCTGGTAGCGGTACGGTGATGGCGATGGCCGATCACTGACACACCTCAAGGTGTACAAAAATTGAGTCTCTTGCGGGTTTGCGTGAAGCGGTATAGCGACATGCACAAGAGCTCCTGATTCCGCTCGCCGCGGCTCTTATATCGTGAGCCCGTACGGTTTCGCGAGCGAGAGCCGGCGCGGGGTCGCGGCCGCCTAGCGGGCGCGGCGCGAACTAAGTCCCCTCGTCTCGGCTCCGGGCGCTCGCACGGCGCGAAAGGTGACTTCGTCACAACCTTCTAGTTTCTGCGCGCTCAATACCTTTTGCTATCTTAAAAACGCTATCCATGTTAATTTTTCAAAATTTGATGCCGTAATTATCTTCAAATAACGTAATCAAATCAGGCAGGAGTGTTAAAAAAACATAACATTTTTTATCAATATTTCCCCCCACCTACAGGGCTTAGTTTTAATTTAATAACAATTTTGACCTCGGAATCAGAGTCTGCGACCCCAAAAATCTCTGGAATGGCCATCTGCATAATGATAAATGGTGAAATGTGAGCGTAAGGATTTTTTTTCACGTTTTCGTCGATTCGGACCACTGTGCGATGTGACTCTACGCGGGACTCTATAGCTTTTAACCGACGAGGATTGAAACCAAAGGGTTTATATCAGGGATTCGTACCGCCTGGTAACCCTAACCCTTACCCCAGGCCTGCCCCATCGGGTGCAAATACCTCCTGAATTTCTGGAACCCGGGTAACAGACGAGCGCGGGACTGTTTGATTGCTACCCGTTGCGAGATTTGTGAGAGAACTGCATGAGTGTGCGAGCCTGTTAGGACGGCCGCACACTCGTGCAGTTCTTCCGCAACCCATGCTGTGGTTAGCAACGTAACCAGTCCCGCGCCGGCTGTTGCCCGGGTCCCAGAAATTCAAGAGGTATTTGCACCCGATGGGGCAGGCCTGCCTTACCCGGTTAACCAAGGAAGGTTTCTGTAACCCATACTAACCGCGAGGGAACGGTTCTTAAATTCTAGAAGAAACCAAAGTAACCCGGTTAACCCGCTACGTGCCGGTTACTAGTGAAATAAGACAGTCTTGTCTAGACTCGACAGTCACTTAAGGCAAGTCAGCGATGTGTGAATCTAATATGGGCAATACATATTCAGATCAAATGAAAACATAATGGTTAAAATATACGAGTATATAATCCATGCAGGATTGATTAATTTTAAAGGGTTGTTAGAAACGGAATTTATACTTTATTTGTTAAACTTCGAGAATTACTCAGCACCAATATTTTTACAAACAATATTTTCTAGAGCCGTGTACGCGTTTAGCCATATAGCTTTCATTGTTTAGGTACAAAAATTTATTTTTTGTAAAGTTAATATTAGCTGTAAAATAGAAAATTTACTTTACATTTACAAAATTTATGTTTTAAATAAACTCTATAGCTGATTTAAATATTATATTTTTAAATTATATTTCAATTTGATTGGTTTTTATTTTTAATAAATAAATTAAAAAAGAATGTAGTAATTACAATTCGTAGTAATTAAATTCGAATATTTGGCCGTAACTAACTTTATAATATAATTTAAGAAGACTTCCGTTTCCGGTGCGAATGAGAGAGGAGTGAAAGAGAGTGCAGTGCTGGAAGTGAATGTGAGTGGAGTATTGGAGTGGAGCGTAGAGGTGAAAGAGTGGAGAGGGGGAGTAGTAAGAAGGGAGGGAGTGGTAAGGGTGAAGGAACGGAGAGAGGAGGAATAGAGGAAAAGGGCGAGAAGAGTAGTTGGAGGTTAGGTACGAAAACGGGTGAAGACAAGAGGTTTAGGCGCGGAGAAGAAGAGGCAGGAGGCGACATCGGGTGGTAAGGAAGAGAAGGCGACAGATAAGGAAGAGACAGGAGAAGGAATAGGAAAGGGGCGACAAAGTAAACAAAGGAAGTGAAGGAGTGAAGAGAGAGACAGAGAGGACAGGAAAGGTGGAGGTGGAAAGGAAGAGAGATAGAGGAAGTGAAGAAATTCACATATTTGGGTTACGAGATAGGAAGGAATGGGGGACAAGACGGACAGGTGTCAGCGAGAGCAAGAGAGGCAGCGGTAGCAATGAGGCAAGTGTGGGGAATAGGAAAGAGAAAATTTGCGGGAGATGTAAAGAGGAGGCTGTTTCTCTTTGACGCACTAGTGTGGACAGTAGCGAGTTATGGAGTGGAGATTTGGGGATGGCACGAAAGGAAAGATTTGGAAGCGATGCAGGAAAGATTTATCCGGTGGGTACTAGAAGTGGAGAGGATAACACCAGGGTACATGGTGAGGAAAGAGACGGATAGACAGAAGTTGAGGATAGGGGCAGGAAGAAAGGCGTGGAATTTTGAGATAAAGCTAGAAGAGGGAGGGGGGAGTGGGTGGGCAAGAATGTTTTGGGGGGAAGTAAAGAAGAGAGAGAACAAAGAAGGAAGAGTGTCTGCATGGGAAGAGGAGAGAAGAGAGTTCTATAAGGAAATAGGAATGGAGGTGGAGGAGATGATTAGACTAAGGGAAAGAGGGAGGGAGGGATATGAGGACATAGAGAAAAGATATAGAGAGAGACACGAAAAACAAACATGGGAAAGAATAAGAGAGTCCAGGTATAACAGGTGGTATAAGTGGACGAGAGGGGAAGGGTTCCCAGAATATATGGAAAATGGATGGAAGGAGGAGAGATGGAAAAGGATTGCAAGGTTCAGATTGGGGAACGGGGTGAGAGAAGCAAGATATTGGGAGGAAAAAGAAAAAAGGCTATGCAGAGTGTGTGGGAATGAGGAGGAAACATGGGAGCGTGTTTGGGAAAGGTGCAGGAAAAGGGGAGACGTTGGTAGTTGGCAGGAAAATGTAAGGGAGGTGCTGGGGGAAGAGGGGGGAGGAGAAGAGTGGTTAAGAGTACTGGAAGAAGACAGGAACAGACAACAAGGGGGAGAAAAGGGAGAAGAGAGAGAGGGAGAGCAAGGAGGACAGAAAGAGAGAGATAGGGAGAAAGGAGGGGGGAGGAAAGAAGTGAATGGACAAGAGGAAGAGAGGAGAAGGGCGAAAGGCAGAGAGTGAACGCGGAAACGGGAGCAAGGAAAGATGAATGTGAAAAGAGTAGCATAAGGTACGGAGGAGGCGGGGGAGAGAGCGATGCGTGGAGAGGGGGCAAGCGAGAGATAGAAAGCGGCGAGCGAAGTGATGTAAATAGAGAAGTAGTTAGGGATAATTGTAAGGAGTAACTTTAAGTAGAGTTAAGTAGATGTAAGTAGTGTTAAGGAAAGAAGTTGTAAGGAAGGAGACGGAGGTTCTTGTAACCCGAAAGGGATTCAATAAACATACATACAATATAATTTAAGAATATAAGATTTAAATCAGCACACTTTAATTAAAACATAAATTTTGTAACTTTAAAGTAAATTCTTTATTTTATAGTGAATATAAAATTTACAACAAATTAATTTTTAATATCTTTAATCTGCAAAATTTATTTATTTATGTTTATATGCTATGTTATGGCAAATAGTATTTTCTATAGCTTAGACCAACAGATACTGATTTTGTTGCAGTGCTCCGTTATTGCTGAGTCCTTTATGAGTATCTTAAAAAAAAAGTATTTAAATTGGTTAAGATTTGCGCTGTCGAGCGATTTTTGCCCAAAATCTTACACTGTGCGTCGGCAAACGCTCGCCAATTCGGCGTGGCCAAGTTAATGTTTGATCTCGCATATTTATTACTTTCACGTGCATGTATCACCCTGCCAAGGAGTCTCCGATATTGAAATAAAATTCATTACTATTTGGAAACACGGTTACAACTATGATTTTCACCGTATTACAGTAACCGCATTAACCCGGTTAACCGGGTTACTCGGGTTACAGATGAATTCTGTTACCCGGTTAGGCGAGTTAGTCGACGATACGGCGTACCGAACCGGGTACGGGTTAGGGTTCGGTTCCCTGGTTTATATAGTCCCAAAATGAGTGAGGATTCATTAGAAATCTCCATATAAGGAAATCCGTATGGTGAGCTAGCCGTGATCATGACTCCCCTTAGCACAGTGGGGTATTCGCACCGAAAAGCCGGACATGACGAGTTTAAAATTTGCTCAATCTTTAAATTCCCATAACTTCGTCAAAATTCATCCAAAATGAATGAAAAAAAAAACATTTTAAAGTTTACGCTGTCTACTCTTTGATTCTTACAATTACTTTCATCGTAATGGTATCTAAAAAGTAAAAATGGCTTTAAAGTGGAGTATATCACATTGTCATAATTTCTCGATATCTGTTAAGTTTACGGGCTGCAAACAATGGTCCTTGCAAGTTTTATCTGTACGATTGCAAAATATGATCGTTTGTCTTTCATATAAGTCAAACTTAATTGCAAAAAGATATTTTTTAACAAAGATATAGGCATTTAAAGGTACTAATGCATAATAATAACTAATTAAATACATACTAACTAATATGGACAAAAAATAATTAAATAAATAATAAATAAGTAATTAAATAAGTCATAAATAATATACGAACCCCAATCCTAGCAAAATTTATAACAGTCAAAATGTTCGCGAAAGCGACACTATTTACGCCATCTCCCAGGCCTACCGGTAATTAGGCAATGGTAACGGCCCGCTGACTCATGTGGAGCGTCGATCACTGCCCCTTCCATCAACCTGCGATCGATGGAAGGGGGACTCTTCTTCCTTCCAGGAAATCACTGCCGATTTCCTGGAATTCAGACGCTCTCTGCTAGTGACACGTACCTTTGCTTACGCACATTGATTGCGTTTAGTTCAATTATTTCTAGGCTTCGCGACTTTGCTTCGCCAGCGACAATTGCTTCGCTTGAGCTTAATAACTATTTCTAATCGCTACTTGTTTGTGTAAATAACTGTTAAGTTTATTGTGCTCGGTTTTGTAAATACATTTAAATTATAACTCCAAAATATACGTTGTCGTGCTGTCCTAACTATTGGAAATAAACTCTGTGCTGCGCTAATTGTGTAAGAGCTTCCTTGCACCGATCCGCTATTCTTTATTGTAACATTTTTTGGTCCTTCGAGCCGGATCCGGTGCCTGTGAAACAGTTCAAACGTTCGGTAGTGCCGTAACCGTCGCGTGTGAACTTCTTCCGCAAACAGTTTTTCTACTCGGGTGTGTCGTCCAACCGTCGCATGTGACCTCCACCTGCCAAACAATGAGCCGCCTTATTGAAAGTCTACGCGACCTTAACCGTCGAATCGCTGACGCTTTTGAAAATCGGCGAAAAGGGAGCAGATACTAAATCGTACGATGGAACGTCTGGCCTCCGGAGAGCGAGCAAGTGACCATTCCACTGCTGTGGCCGCTCGTTCTACGTCCTCGCTCCCGAAGATACCGTTACCTACCTTCGAAGGCAAACACAAAGACTGGCCGGCGAAGACCGCCGGGCTATTCCGATCCCTGGTAGTCCAGGATCAAACGTTGACGGAAACGTTGAACGCCCAGACTACCCCTCCGACTTTTGAGGAACTCAGGGCGTTTGTTAAAAACCGCATCACCACCATCGGAGCGTTGGAAGGGGGCAAAGCCTGCTGTATTGCCAAGACGAAGACGCCTCCGACATTCGACGAGATGAAGGAGTTCCTCGAAGCACGAGCCGACACCGTGGACGCACTGGAGGAGAGCTGCCAGGGCACGGAGGGACGCCCTTCTCGACCAGCACACTCCGCATAACCGGCAACGCTTTTCGGGCCGTTCCTGTTCGCTGCTCGATGACATCCCGCGGCCGCTTCGTCCATTTGCTGGCTTTGAGGCGACCACTTGTCTGGAGCAGTGGGCCCACGGGATATTGCCATCCCTCCAGGCCCACGGGATATCTGCCATCCCTCCAGACCCACGGGATATCTGCCATCCTTTCAGGCCTGCTGCAAAGAGGACACGACCGATTAACCACACCTTTATGAAATTAGTTTCTCGTATTAATAACTTGTACATATGCTTACATGTATACTTCTTACCTGTTCAGATTAGCAGGGACACTCGAGGGGTCATCCCCAAACGTCAACATCACCGCTACCTTACCGCAGCGATGACGTCCATGGCGCACACGCGATCACCACTGCTTCACGAACGCGTCATACGTCTCGTCTCCTGATCACCTACGACGTGCCTTACTTAGGCGAAAGTTTTCGGTCACAACCGCGAGCTCGATTGTGATTCCGTTTGTTACTGCTCGCGTGCGTTTGCTGTCGCGAGATACTCCTTACTACTGCTCGCGCCCATTGCTGCCGCGAGATATTCATTACTGCTCGCGTCCGTTGCTGCCGCGAGATTCTCATTGCTACTCGCGTGCGTTTGCTGCCGCGAGATAACTCTTTTGCTGCTCGCGTCCGTTGCTGCCGCGAGATTCTCATTGCTGCTCGCGTGCGTTGCTGTCGCGAGATACTTTTTGCTGCTCGCGCCCGTTGCTGCCGCGAGATTCTCATTGCTGCTCGCGTGCGTTGCTGTCGCGAGATACTTTTTACTGCTCGCGTCCGTTGCTGCCGCGAGATTTTCATTACTGCTCGCGTCCGTTGCTGCCGCGAGATTCTCATTGCTGCTCGCGTGCGTTGCTGTCGCGAGATACTTTTTGCTGCTCGCGCCCGTTGCTGCCACGAGATACTCTTTGCTGCTCGCGCCCGTTGCTGCCGCGAGATTCTCATTGCCTCAACGCTGGGGTTGCGCGATGCCTCCACATGAGTTCAGCACGCCACTGCTACGTGAACAGACTATGCCATGTCCACGTTTATTGACCGGTACGTCGATTTTGGATTCAAATTCATCGGGCGATGAATCCCGGGGAGAATGTTCGCGAAAGCGACACTATTTACGCCATCTCCCAGGCCTACCGGTAATTAGGCAATGGTAACGGCCCGCTGACTCATGTGGAGCGTCGATCACTGCCCCTTCCATCAACCTGCGATCGATGGAAGGGGGACTCTTCTTCCTTCCAGGAAATCACTGCCGATTTCCTGGAATTCAGACGCTCTCTGCTAGTGACACGTACCTTTGCTTACGCACATTGCTTGCGTTTAGTTCAATTATTTCTAGGCTTCGCGACTTTGCTTCGCCAGCGACAATTGCTTCGCTTGAGCTTAATAACTATTTCTAATCGCTACTTGTTTGTGTAAATAACTGTTAAGTTTATTGTGCTCGGTTTTGTAAATACATTTAAATTATAACTCCAAAATATACGTTGTCGTGCTGTCCTAACTATTGGAAATAAACTCTGTGCTGCGCTAATTGTGTAAGAGCTTCCTTGCACCGATCCGCTATTCTTTATTGTAACACAAAACTTCAATCGTCACAAACAAAAAGAAAAAGGCACTTAAACTTGTAATATAAATATGCACTAAATATATACACAAAACAATACTTAAACTGAAAGAGAAACTAAAATATAAGATATAACTATATAAAAGACACAACTGAATGCACGCAGAAAGAACAGGCCCAGGTCGAAGTCTTATTTGTAACGTATCATAAACATCGTATGGGTGTCCGTCTCTTTTTGTAAACAGATCCTTCAACGATTTTCATAGCGCAGCGTCTCGCGGAAGCCCAGCGAAAGCAAACGTACAGGCCTACGTGAAATGCTACGAGCACCATATCTACTTAACGAAATTAGTTATAAAAATTGAACTGGGACGAATATGGATGCAATTTTTTTTTTGCACCGGGATCACAAATCTTTAACAAATCTAGTGACACCTGCAAAAGTATCGGGACGTGCCTGGAAGGATAACAAAATCGTTAATAAAGTTTTACAATCGTCAAAAATGTTAGTAAATTATTAATTATCTTCAGATATTAATTTATATACTAGTATAGATGATAACAGCTTGAAAACTGTTCGAAACTGCTGTTTACACGTACCTGAAAAGCTTCTACAATGACAAAGTTTACACAATTCCAGTAGAACACTTGAAAATTAGGGCAACTACTGGCAACCCGGGTACCCGGTTCTATCTCAAGATAAAGAATATTACCCGACCCGCCGGGTACCCGAGTACCCGAGTACCCAAGTATTCCGAAAAACACCTAAGCAGATGAAAAATATAAATTGATGGATTTGTAGCCATATTTATATTGTATGCATTATCACGGACGTTCGCTTTACTGCTGATATTCCAATTTTCATTAATCAGATTAAACATGATGGCTAAATTCTTCCTCGAATGACGATTTTCCATGTGCAAAGAGTATAACTTTATAGGATCCACTTTTTATTTATAAAGTATAGAGTTGTAGAAATGAATGGATCTTATGATTTCGAGGATCATCCATTATTAAGAATGGCCATATCAAACACCATATAAAGTTATTTTTCTATTCTACTTCATTACGCATTACAGTCAACCTATATCTCCTATAACGTGATTAATTCGTATCGCATTATATGGAGAATGCGTTATAAGAAACTCAGAATTATATAGTACAAATCATATTAATTTGTACCGCGTTATAAGTAGGAGGATTGTTGCAATTTTTGCTCCGCGTTTTACATATGGAAACCGCATTATAGGAGGGTTTACTGTAGACATAAGGTGGAATCGTTTTAGGATACTTTTACGATAAGGACAGCAACATCCCGGTTCGGCAATTAATGCTTAAAAGATAACATATATATCATGTATAGTTCATGTCACTTTTCCATCCTCCGATGGATCAAAGAAGTAGTCGCGATCCACCCGACCGACATTGTTGCAGGATCGCCTCTTGATGTAGCAACAATGTCCGTCGGATAGCCGTGTAATTTTTGCCCGGGTATCTCACGGGTATCCAGGTAACCGGGTAATTTTGGAATATCCGGGTGTCTCACCGGGTACCCGGGTACCCGGCGGGTCGGGTAGTCACAGCTCTATTGAAAATCACGAATAAGCGAACGCTGTTTCAGAGAGTGGTTGGGAATGTAAAGTGTGCTATGAAATCTCTTGACTTTCGATTAACTATACTGCCTTGTGAGTGCACAAATTTAAAAAAGAATACTGATGTATTGTCCCTCAGGCATTCATCTACCTTTAATACTAAAAGTTTTACGGCTTACTCAAAATTTTTGAAATTCACTAATGTCCGGCTTTTCGGTGCGAATACACCACTGTGCTTAGTGGTGTGTGATAAGCGAAAGGATATTAGGGCGTTTTCCCTTCGTAGACGGAGCTCGAAAATGGTTGAGAGCGGCGCATGGGAAAATTCCACATACGTAACAAGGTGCTATATTACGGTAATTCACCCTGTATAGCATCTGAGAATCAGAGTGAAGTATGTCAAAACATTTAGAGAACTGCATTACATCTACATTTATATTCCAATATCATGTAATTCAATCAACATATATATGCATGACAAAACTAATGTAAACGATTTTTTAAAGAATATCGACAATTAGTTGCAAGTAAGGTACTAATACGATTTTTCCACAGGATTCGTACTATGTCTTCTGATTATTATGAAATATCATAGTCTAAACATTTGCTCACTATTTTTACAAAAGAATATTAAAGTTTAATCACTATGGCTATGAACTTTCCTTAAAATTTCGCAGAGAACAATAATATTTATTACTTTACAGTTATCATAGTTGCATGATTTTTAATTAACTTGAATACCATTTTCCAAAATGTCCACAGACCGAACCATTATCAATACACCTGTTCAATCTAGAGTCAGAAAGATGGCGGCCACTGAGATCGAAACTCTCCCCCATATTTACATCTGGAAAACTGAAAAATATGTTTCCTCTCATAATCGAATGCTCACACCATCTAAAAACCTATCTGGATAAGCTTGTAGCGAAAGGAGAGCCCGTTGAATGTCGTGAATTAACAGTAAAATTCACAACCGATGTGATCGGCACCTGTGCTTTTGGAATCGATATGAACGCGATGGCAGAAGAGGACAGCGAATTTCGCCGAATGGGTAGAAAAATCTTCGCGGTCTCCGCGGAGACCATATTCCGACTGAAAGTGGGGCAGTACCTGCCAAAGATATACGATTTACTTGGCTATGTAATGCCCGAGAAAAACTATTCGCCATTCTTCACGAAGATCGTCATGGACACGATAAACTACAGGAAGCAGAATGACATCTTCAGACCAGACTTTATCAACATGCTTATAGAGCTTCAGAAACATCCAGACAAATTAGAGAATATCAGTAAGCTTACCACAGTACTAAAATGTTACACAGTTTAAAATTATTACGGAATTCTTTTTTGGTAATTCCGAGGAATGGAAGAAATAGTATGTTTTTGGTAACTGTACCTATTATATAACAGCTGTATACGGTATGCAGGGTGTCCCAAAAATGCTGCGGGTCCTTAAAGGGGGTGATTCAGGGGGTGATTGTAAACAACTTTTTCCGTTGCGAAAAAGTTCTCCGATGTTTCGTTAACGAGATATTAACAAAAAGAACCGACCAATCAGAGCGCGAGTCTGACGGCCGAGTTACCGCGCTAGCGTCGCTACGCGCCGCGCTGCGAGTTGTGAACAAGCAACTCGGCATGCAACGAAGAAAATTGCGTAGCATGGCAAATGAAAAAGACGTAACAAATAAAATCGAACGCGTTGTCATGGTTTGTTTGTTATTTAATGTGAATAATGAATAAAATATAAATGGATGAAAATCACGTGTAACGTAAAAAGACGAATACACAGTTTTTTTTAGAAGATTCGAAAATAATAATTCTTTGAAGTGGGAGGATAAGGAATACGTAGATTTCCTGTGTTAATAACGTAGCCACGAAAAGGTAATGTAACGGGAAATTAACGAAAAGTGATCGTAGTTCGTTATTGTGATAAAAATCCGTAATTCAATAACGGCCAGCACTGTTGCTGATAACGAATAAGTCTGTTTAAAAAGTCCGAATAAATATTATCGCCGGAAATAAGTCATCGCTTGCGTTAAATTTAAAAATAAATGATTACCAATGAAGTAACTAAAACTCACCCTTGTTGGAAATTCACCTGCAGCTTGGAAATCTGTGTTACAGGGTCACTGAACCGATCCTGGTCATCGATGGACGAGCCCAGTGCACAGCTGATCCCAGGTATACGACACTACGCAAAGTTAAGGTTCGCAATATCAGGTGCGTCCAGGTCAACGTGCCGAATATTCACTTCACTGCACGGCTACTAACACTGATCACTTTATTTACTTTTTATGGAACCTGTTGTTCCTACGTTTCAAAAACTGGTGGCCCCGAAAGGGGCCGATTGTTGTCAATTGAAGTATTGCTCCACATGGCGACCGTCATTGTCCACGCATGCTTGAGCGCGGAGAATTAATTGTCGTTGGACGCCCTGTAACGTTTGCGGCGTTATGTTTTCCACCGCTGCGTGGATAAGCGCAATTGCTTCCTCAGGAGTGTCCACCGGTTGACGATACACCTCATTCTGAAATGATTGTTGTACAACAAATACAAACGTAAGTAAAAAAAAATTATCTACAACAGGAATAAGTAAAGAGTAACAGCAATAATCAAATTACCTTCAGGTATCCTTAGCACCCCCTATCTCCTCCCCAAGGCCCACCTTCTCTCCCACTTCCATTGCTCAATGGAAATCACGTGAAGGTGGTGGGCGTATTCCATCAGGAGAGGATAACAGTGTCATTGGCCAAGAGTGGGTTAGTAAAATTCTCCTGTCGACCTGTTTGTTTACCTCACTGAAGAAATATAGGGTGGTAGCGGTACGGTCAGCTGACTGTAATCGCGCGCGGTTGCTTTACCTGAGACGGGTGCACCATTGTGATTCGCTGCTTACTGCGACGTACCGCTACCACCCCATATTTCTTCAGTGAGGTCAAAAAACAGGTCGACAGAAGAATTTTACTAACCCCCTCTTGGCCAATGACACTGTTATCCTCTCCTGATCAATAAGCCCACCACCTTTGCGTGATTTCCATTGAGCAATGGAAGTGGGAGAGAAGGTGGGCCTTGGGGAGGAGATAGGGGGTGCTAAGGAATCCGTCGTTTACCACATACATATTGTGGACGGATGAAGCAATTTTCAACAGGGAAGGTTGCTTCAATGCCCACAATATGCATGTGTGGAGCGACGAAAATCCCTTAGCGCTTCGTCCACGTGCAGCACAAGTCCGTTGGTCGATCAACCTATGGGCCGGCATTTGCGGCGGATTTATCGTTGGGCCGTACATTATGCCAGACAGGCTGGACGGCCCAGCGTATAAATATTTTTTAGAACATGTTCTGGCGGATCTTATGAACGATATTCCATATGAGATCCGACAGAACATGTACTACTAGCATGATGGAGCTGGGCCACACTACGCCGATATTGTCCGCGCCTATTTAGGTGAAACCTTCCAGGACAGGTGGATCGGCCGCGGCACGCGAGAGGCTCACGTTGCGTGGCCCCCACGGTCACCGGATATGAATCCGCTAGATTTTTTCTTCTGGGGGTACCTGAAGGTAATTTGATTATTGCTGTTACTCTTTACTTATTCCTGTTGTCGATCATTTTTTTTACTTACGTTTGTATTTGTTGTACAACAATCATTTCAGAATGAGGTGTATCGTCAACGGGTGGACACTCTTGAGGAAGCAATTGCGCTTATCCACGCAGCGGTGGAAAACATAACGTCGCAAATGTTACAGGGCGACCAACGACAATTAATTCTCCGCACTCAAGCATGCGTGGACAATGACGGTCGCCATGTGGAGCAATACTTCAATTGACAACAATCGGCCCCTTTCGGGGCCACCAATTTTTAACACGTAGGAACAACGGGTTCCATAAAGAGTAAATAAAGTGATCAGTGTTAGTAGCCGTGCAGTGAAGTGAATATTCGGCACGTTAACCTGGACGCACCGGACATTGCGAACCTTAACTTTGGGTAGTGTCGTATACCTGGGATCAGCTGTGCACTGGGCTCGTCCATCGATGACCAGGATCGGTTCAGTGACCCTGTGACACAGATTTCCAAGCTGCAGGTGAATTTCCAACAAGGGTGAGTTTTAGTTACTTTATTGGTAATCATTCATTTTTAAATTTAACGCAAGCGATGACTTATTTCCGGCGATAATTCTCAAAATTCCCGTACGAAACTATTTATTCGGGCTTTTTAAACTGACTTATTCGTTATCAGCTATTGAATTACGAATTTTTATCACAATAACGAACTACGATCACTTTTCGTTAATTTCCCGTTACATTACCTTTTCGTGGCTACGTTATTAACACAGGAAATTTACGTATTCCTTATCCTCCCACTTCAAAGAATTATTATTGTCGAATCTTCTAAAAAAAACTGTGTATTCGTCTTTTTACGTTACACGTGATTTTCATCCATTTATCCTTTATTCATTATTCACATTAAATAACAAACAAACCATGACAACGCGTTCGATTTTATTTGTTACGTCTTTTTCATTTGCCATTCTACGCAATTTTCTTCGTTGCATGCCGAGTTGCTTGTTCACAACTCGCAGCGCGGCGCGTTGCCACGCTAGCGCGGGACTCGGCCGTCAGACTCGCGGTCTGATTGGTCGGTTCTTTTTGTTAATATCTCGATAACGAAACATCGGAGAACTTTATCGCAAAGGAAAAAGTTGATTACAATCACCCCCCGAATCACCCCCTTTAAGGACCCGCAGCATTTTTGGGACACCCTATATGTACCGAGTGTATAGAGCGGTTTTTTGCTCTTTTGAATATGGGATATCTAGTTGATAAATGGATCTACTTGCTCCATTTTAATAGTCCACTATTTATTACAAATTTCTTCGTAAGTGTGCTTACTAAATAACTAACAAAGGGACACTACAGATGCGGAAATCGCTTTTGGAATGACAGTATATGGAGATCGTAGTACTCATGTAGTATGAAAATACCATTTCGGCGTTTCGTATAGTGGGCCTTCGTTTTCGACATGTTTTGGTTTAAAGTTTTTAACGTAGTGAGTAATTCAGATACATAGCATCTATATCCAAGAAGGTTCCATGGCCACAACGGTAGTGCATCAGATTGTGATGCGAGCGGACGGGATTCGAGTCCCTGCAACTGCGTCATTTTTTTTTCCAATTTTTCCCGTGGAAATATATTTTGTGGATATTACGTATCACATAGTATGCTACATATTACCCTACGCAAATTTTAAGGTTAAAAATGCATTTACAACATAACATATTATTCTAATCATCTCTTTCACCGGTGCTTTCATATTCTGGTACTGCGAAAATATTTCATTCTGAAACTTTCGACGGATAGAAGAAAAGAGAAAGAGAACGAGACAGAGAGAGAGAGAGAGAGAGAGAGAGAGAGAGAGAGGAGGAAAGTGAATAAGAATAATAGAATAATATGTTATGTTGTAAATGCATTTTTAACCTTCTTGGGTATAGGTTACTATAGATGGTATATATCCCCCCAGGGAAGACCCCGATTTAGGGGAAAACGTGTGCGGGGCTGCACGAAGAGCACGAGGGGAGGGTAGTGAACGTATCGCTCGCTTGATCTCGTGCCCAAATCCCTCCCTTCGGACGCGCAGCTCCGCGCACGAGGTAGACCACCTTGGAGGTTTTAGTGGGTTCGAGTCCTACATAACCGTGGGGATTTCCTCAAAGTAAAACAAAAAAAAAGATGGTATATATCCGGCTTACTACGTTTGTTAAAAACTTTAAACCACAATATTAAAATATGATTTCGGCGCACAGTTTCGGTCAATTAAAAAGAATAAAAGCTGATTTGCAATTAAAGAAGTAACATCTTCCAACGTTTCGGTCAATGTTTAGACCTTTATCAAGGAAATTTTGAAACTAGGTACTGCTTATGCTTTTATATGGCATGCTTAAACGAAGCGTACGACGCACGAGTCGGTTAGACGGTGACTGAGAACAACAAGGTACAAAAGGCAAGATCAACTCGAGGGCGAAGCCATCGCAACGATAGAGGTTGAAACCGTTGGTATTATAAAACTAAACAAACGCGGGGAATATGAAACTCAATACTCAACTGCTAGTATAACCAAAATAAAAAATTTTTTTAATTGTTGATGTAATAATAAATCACTCAAGGGAATTACATAACGGAAAAAATATATGTATAATTGTTCGAATCATAGAGACTGTGGGAAATGAAAAACTCTAATAGAAAGAAAATTGCTTCATTCGACCTTATTCTTTCAATAAGGTAGCGTAATATTCTTGTGTTTTAGGTGTTTCATACCTAAGATTTACGCTAGGTTGTTTAATCATATGCAATGTTTCTAATAGAATTCTTTGATTTAATTTGGTCTCCCTATCAATAACTTTGATATTGTCATAGTCAAATCTATGGTCAAACTCTATTGAGTGTTTGGTTAATGCAGTGTGTTGGAGAGGAGATGAAAAAATATTCCTTTTATGTTCGTTAACACCTGTATCAATTTAGAAAATTTACAAACATTGCTTGACACATTCAATAGTTTTCATAACAGATTACAATTTACATATGAGATCGAAGAAGATTCTTGTCTAAGTTTTCTTGACACTACTGTTATCAGGTCAAACAATAAATTGCTTACCAACTGGTACCACAAACCAAGTTGGTCCGGTAGATATATCAATTTCTTTTCGGCTCATCCTATACAACATAAAGTCGGTTTGATAAAAGGGTTAATAGATCGCGCCGTGTTGCTGGCTGACCCGGAATTTCGACCAGCTAATTTACTTCTTGTTAAAGACACTTTGAAACGCAACGGTTATCCTGAAGAGATGGTTTCGGCAATTATCAGGGAACGCATTTTTGAAATCTATCATCCGTTAGTAATTGAAAAGCGTAAAGAAGAAAAAGCTAAAAAAACTGGACCTATTAGTTGGAGAAATACAGTGGTCTTGCCTTTCATTAATAATATTTCTAATGATATCAAAAGAATTTTTAGAAAAGTAGGAATTCATACCATTTTTAAATTGCCTTTATATACTAAAAGTCTTTTTCCCCCAATCAAAGATAGAATATCACTACTTAAAAATTCAAACATAGTTTATTCAATCCCTTGCACAGGATGCAACCAAGTGTACATCGGGCAAACATCCAGACTCTTAGAGAAACGTGTTAACGAACATAAAAGGAATATTTTTTCATCTCCTCTCCAACACACTGCATTAACCAAACACTCAATAGAGTTTGACCATAGATTTGACTATGACAATATCAAAGTTATTGATAGGGAGACCAAATTAAATCAAAGAATTCTATTAGAAACATTGCATATGACTAAACAACCTAGCGTAAATCTTAGGTATGAAACACCTAAAACACAAGAATATTACGCTACCTTATTGAAAGAATAAGGTCGAATGAAGCAATTTTCTTTCTATTAGAGTTTTTCATTTCCCACAGTCTCTATGATTCGAACAATTATACATATATTTTTTCCGTTATGTAATTACCTTGAGTGATTTATTATTACATCAACAATTAAAAAAAATTTTTATTTTGGTTATACTAGCAGTTGAGTATTGAGTTTCATATTCCCCGCGTTTGTTTAGTTTTATAATACCAACGGTTTCAACCTCTATCGTTGCGATGGCTTCGCCCTCGAGTTGATCTTGCCTTTTGTACCTTGTTGTTCTCAGTCACCGTCTAACCGACTCGTGCGTCGTACGCTTCGTTTAAGCATGCCATATAAAAGCATAAGCAGTACCTAGTTTCAAAATTTCCTTGATAAAGGTCTAAACATTGACCGAAACGTTGGAAGATGTTACTTCTTTAATTGCAAATCAGCTTTTATTCTTTTTAATTGACCGAAACTGTGCGCCGAAATCATATTTTAATATTTTAAAGAAATTTTGCGGTCGAAATTATAATTTTATTATTTAAACCACAATATCTCGAAAACGAAGGCCCATTCGGCGAAAAGCCGAAATGGTATTTTCATACTACATGAGTACTACGTCCTCCATACACTGTCGTTCCAAAAGCGATTTCCGCATCTGGGGTGTCCCCTTGTAAGTATGTACACAAGTAAGAATTACTTGATTATGATAATCGTCACTGAGTAAAATTTGTTGGAATTTTTCAGAATTAACAGACTCCCTACTGACTGCCCAAGCTTTTGTTTTCTTTGCTGCGGGTTTTGAGACATCATCTTCGGCAATGAGTAACGCTCTTTATGAATTGGCTCAAAACCACGAAGTACAAGACAAATTGCGTGAAGAAATTGCAGAATATTTTTCTAAGAACAATGGACAATTGAAGTACGAGGATATAAAACACTTGAAATACTTGGATAAAGTATTCAAAGGTGACTATAAAAAATAGAATACATTCCATTTCAAATTGAGTCCTTTACTTGTTCCTGTTAAATGCTGTTACGAGCCGAAGGCTGAGGGCGGTTGTGTAGCCGAGGTTCGGTATTAAATCTAGAACGTGTTAGTTACGTACATACGAACTGGTGCCTGACTAATACAGTGAACCGCTAGGAAGTTGGGTGGCGTGAACGAGGAGCCTACTTAGGGTCAGTTCGAATTCGCGCATTGAGCGCATGAAATTGGTGGCACCGTATGGTCACCAGACTAATAGATGGACAGTTTAGCTGATTCCGAAGTTTACAGCAAAGTGTTTCTTAGAAATATCTGTTGTATTAAAAAAAAAATCAAAAACTTGGCAAGTAAAAAAATTAATGTATTTAAGGATAAAATGATGAAAATTCTACACATAGCCCGTATTTGGGATTGACCCAGACGGCTACAGGCCAAGCCGGCGCGGCTTCACTGCCGAGACCGCGCTCAATTTAAAAGCGACTAACGCGACCAAATCGCGACGTACACGATCGCGGTGATGAGATCGGTCGGGCCAACTATTGACGTGCACCTCACCTAATTAAGCAGCGATTTCACTCCAGCGCGCGACCGACTTGAATCGCCGTTGCGATCCCCGTCTCGCTCGAGGCGAACAGCTGTTAGGTGGGGTACTGACGTCACGGAATTCTGCGAAACGGTCCGATCCATCACTGCGATCGATCTGTCTTCTGCGAATCGCTGACTTGACAACGTCTAATTTCTTCTCGTGTGTTGACGCGGCTCTGGAGCGTTCCAGGGCTTTCGGATACGAACTACTTAGTTCGGGCTCTACTCTTCGCGTACTCTCGCATTATAGTAGACTAAGTCTGTGTTAATTTGTGTTAACTTTAATTAGACAAACGTGCAAAACATTGTGTAAACGGTGTGTAAATATACTGTGAACGTGACCTTAATTTAAACGCTACACCTATCCTTCCCGACTATCTTATAAGCTCATTAATCCTAAACCGTAAAACTAACTCGCGAAGGGTCTAAGCTTCGCCGTGTAATGTTGAACAGCCCGTATCACCAGTAGATGGACGGGTGTCTAGCTAGACGAGTAAAAGACTTATTAGCTATAGTAGGTACAGTATTGTCTCCCTGAGGGCTCGCTGGTCGGGACCGGCGTTGCGCCCACATCGTGAGCAGAACCCTAATTCCGAGTGTTCGTTTCTCGCTTCTTTCTGGCCGAAGTGGGGAGCGAGATGGAACGCTTTACGTGCGCCGGAGTGACACGGCGTCCGAAAGACGGAGCGAGACAAAACATCAAGGCGTCGTCTGTCTCGTACCGTCCTCGCTCGCTTTCAATGGCTCTCGCTCGCTCTCGTTCCATCTCGATCTCGCCTTCGTCGGACAAGAGTGAGACAGAAGTGGTGGGGATATCGAAAAGCCCACAGCCAGTGCACCGAATCGAGCCCTCAGGGAGACAATACTGTACCTAGATTAAGTAATTTTTTGTTAAAATAGAGCTTATTTCGGAGCAGAACCTTATAGTTAACACAAAAACCGACTTTGAAAAAAAAAAACGGTTTTCGAATTTTACTATTCCCAAAAACTTGTTAAATCTGGTTTTGAATTTTCGCATAAGATATAATTAAAACAGCAAATAATATATTTGTATTTATTTTAAAAATTTTCAGTTTCCTTAATATTATGGAATTTCAAAAATATAACAAAATAAAATATACTGTATCTGGGGGCACTTGCCGTAAGCACTATTTTCTGGAAGCAACTCAGCGTACTTTTGACCCCCCCCCCCCATATCTTTGTGCTGGAGTTACCTAGAAACTTGAAACTTTACAGAAACCTAGTACTATGCAAACGGAATAAAACCTCAAAATTTCACGTTTCTACCTTTTATAGTTCATAAGATATTTGAACTCAAAGTTTCGCAATTTTCTACACTGACCGATCATCAAAATTCAGTCGTACTTCTAGCAGCCCTAGAAACTTGAACTTTGGCAGAAAGATAGTGTTTGGGATACAATGAAAAATCCTCTTCACTAACAATTTATGAAAGAAATTCGATATCTCTGGAACCACTGAACCCATAACCATGAAATTTGATAGGCATGTTCCTTTTAGCCCCCAGGTGCTCGCTAATAAATGTAGACAAAATCTAGCCACCCTATTACCGAAAAACGATACATGAAAGTTTAGCCCTCGCGCGCGCGTGACGCATGTTCGGTCGTGACGATGACGCCGTAACGTAGTTACAGCGCTGAGCCTCCCACCCCCTATTCCGCAACAATGGGAGTGGGCTATTCGGAAAACAGTGGCTGATGCCCAAACACAACCCATAATTTAAAAAAAAGAAGGATCACTTACAAAAAGAAGTGATATCCCATCAAAAACATTTCATGTAAAAAATGGAGCCGAGTCTCGTGACTCTTTAATTATAAAAAGTTGTGAGATGTCATGTAGAGCCGAGTCTAGCGCTCTCATTAAGTCTGACAATTTCATTCACAAATCAATCCAAGTCGACATCTTTAGTTAAAGAACATTTTGTGACTTGGCAATTACGCAGTACGAGAATGTGACGGAAGTTGCTTACATTTTAATATTCACGTTTATTAATTAAGTATTGCATAAAATAATATTTATACAGGAACTGAACGTATATGTATTGTTACGTTTTGGGTAAGGCATAACGCGTATTTACTGAACAGCAAGGATAACAGAACATAAACAGGGGTAATACAAGAACGGGTAACGAATACAATCAGTTAGCGCAAAGAGATATCGAGACGTCTGCAATAACTGATTCTCCTCTTCCCCCCGTATACGTGAATTCTCCTTCTTCATCCCCTTCTTTAATTCCATTCAGAATTCCCCATCCTTCCCCCTCCATCATTTTTATCAGCTTCCTCCCCTCCCTATTTATTACCCTAACCTTCTTTTAGTCTCCTCCTCCTCTTTTTCCCCTCCAACCCTCAACGCCCCTTCCTCCCCTGTCCTTGCGTTAAAATCCCCCCCTATCAGAATATTTTCCACCCTTCCCCTTGTCTCGGCTCTCTCCTTTAGCTTCTCTAGCTTCTCTTCTAAGTTCTTATTCACGTATAACGTAATTATTCTTCACATCTCTCCACCCCATCTAACCCTCCTTTCCATTATCCCTTCTATCTCCTGCTCCCTCTCCCACTCCACTGCCTCTATCTGTGCTTTCACTCCCGTCACCATCCCCCCTATCCCTCTCCCCTTTTCCTTATTCCTTTTTGCATTCTGCCTACTCCACCTGTAACCCGTCGGCAGCCTTCCTCTCACCTTTTCCCAATCTTTCTCCTCCACCCATGTCTCCGTCAGTCCTACCACGTCCCAGCTTTGTAACTCCTTCCATACGTCCTCATCCTTGCTTTTTAGCCCTGCCACATTCCAAAAACCCACTTTCAACTCCCTCCTTCCCTTCTCATTCTCTTTTCCCCTTCCTGCCTTCTTTCTCCTTTCCCTCCTACCCTCACCTCCTTCTTCTTTCCCTTCCTCTCCCCTCCCCCCTTCTACTAATCCTTCGCTTTCTTCCCTTCCTGCAACTCTTCCCCCGACCCTTCTTCCCTCAATCTCACTCCCTTATCCCCTCCTACCCCACCCTTCCCCTTTAGCGCTTCCTCCCGCTCGTCCCATTCACACCACTCCTCCTCGATCCACAGTCCCCTATAGCTCACCCTCTTTCCTTCCTGTCGCTCCTGTTCTGCTACCCTCCTTATCTTCCATTGCATTCTCCTTTCTTCAAACGTCAGATCATCCTCTATTCTTTCGCTCCTGCCTCTTAGTTTGTTCTTCTTCAACATTAGCTCTCTTTTCCCTGCCCCCTCCTTCATCCTAACTAGGGCCATTCCTTCTCCTTCCTCTTTCCTCTTTCACAACCCTCTTATCCATTCCACCTCTCCCTCCACTCCTATGTTCTCCAGCAGTTTTACCACTGTCTTTTCTATCTCCTTCCCCTCCAACTTGATCCCTTTGATGACTGCGTTCCTCCTTCTCTCCTCCCTTTCTTTCCTCTCCCACTTCCCTTCTATTTCTCTCACTCTTTCCTCCATATCTCTTCCCTCCTTTCTTCCTTCCCTCTCTCTCCCCCCTTGTCTACCCATCTTCTGCTTCTCCAATTCTCCTAACCTTTCCTCTATACCTCCTATTGAATGTCGCGCTTTCTCTTTGTCGTGTGATTGGTTGACCGAGCGGATGTTTTGTATGATTGGTTGTTCGAGTGATTGTAAGTGCCTATTGGATGTTGCGTGGCGCTTCTGCCTTACCATGTATCCTAAGTACCCTTTTTGTTTACTTCTTCTCCAGGCGTTCTACCTGTCGGACACGTTGCGACATAACCTAAATTTTCTTTTGTGTTCTGTCTTTGATATTAAATAAATTCATTGTGCAATTTCTAACAGGTTATGGGCCCAGTGTCCCTTCGGCTTAAATAAGTTATTGTGCTATAATCCTATGGACCAGAAGAGTACTGTGTTAAACAGTGAGCACATTGAAAAAATCGCCACAGACCAAAAACCAGCAGACCTCGTGTTTCAAATACCAGTAAAGATGGCGGAATCAAGGGTCTATCAGATACATCGTTTCAATGGCCAAAATTTCCAACTGTGGCGGCGCCAAATGGAAATCTATATGACCGAAAATAAACTCAAGCCATATATTTTAGGTACGATTCCAATGCCAGCTGAAAATACTCAAGCATGGGAAGAAAAAGACGCAAAAGCTCAAGCTTTCCTTATGAGAGGGCTCGAATTGGATCAACTAAAACATCTTACCTCCTGCACAACTGCTGCACAAATGTGGTCTAAACTAAAGACAATTCACTCGGAGAGGAGTGAGCAATCGGCACAGGTGCTGATGAAAAAATTCATCAACTGCAAGATGGACGATGAAGAGAATGTGGCAGATTATATTGCAAGAGTAACACTATTAGCCGAAAGGCTAAAAGATATGGACCTTGAACAAAAGGAACCCATGGTAATTGCAAAAATCCTAAGTAGCTTACCTGTTAAATACGACAATGTGAGGTCAGCTTGGTACGCTGTGCCTCGTGCCGAACAAAATATTGAACGCCTAACTGACCATTTGGTAAATGAGGAATCACTCCTCAAACTCAGATCATTGAGTGTTGGGGACATGAGCCCATCTGGGGCTGCATATGCCCTTTCCAGCGACAAAGGTAGAGGAAAATACCAGTACAACAAATCTAAACAGACTGGCAAGTGCAATTACTGTAGTAAACCAGGACACTGGGCCAGAGACTGTTTCAAGAAGCAGAGAGACCAACAAAACAGAACAAATAGTGATGTTGGATATTCGTTACTGATCCAGAGGGAAACACATCAGCAGCCAGCTGATCAGGACAGCAGTCCAGACGAAGAAAGGTCACATCTATTCATCCTACAGTCCAGCCAAAATGTACCGACGGCACAAAGCAGTTCGGTAAACAAAATAAGGAACGTCTGGTACGCAGACTCAGGGGCTACCGACCATATGTCCTTTCAGAGGGAGTGTTTCAAGAATTTAGTTCCTTTCCTGGAGGACACATGCCAAGTAAAAGTGGGAGATGGGCGGAAATTATTTGTGAAAAGAGTTGGGGACGTTGAAGTGGAGACGACGAACCCTAAGCTGCCTCAAACTGTCCATATAATTAAACAGGTTCTATTTGTTCCAGATCTTAGTCGAAATTTTATATCTGTCTTTAGATCATCAGAAAAGGGCATGAAGGTAGTCTTCGAAGAGGGCGCTCAACGTGTAAATTTTATAAAAGGAAATCAAATTATAGCCGATTGAGTTCGCGACAATGGGTTATACAGAATGAACCTAGGGACAGTCAGGACTGGCGAAGTGAACTCTGCGACGTCAGAATCATTGATGCTGTGGCACGAACGTCTGGGACACGTCAATTTTAAAACGCTCAGGGAAATGAACTGTAAGAATGTTGTGAATGACCTGAATATCAAGAATCCATCGAAAGAGGATCCATTTTGTGAGGGCTGCATTTATGGAAAACAGCATCGATCAAGTTTCCCGAAGTCAGGAGCCAGAAGAGCAACGGTTGCGGGTGAGACCTTCCATGTAGACTTGTGCGGAAAAATGAGCACCCCCTCAATTGGTGGTGCAAACTACTTTATGTTGTTAAAAGACGATTATTCCAGATTCTGTTATGCTTTCCCATTAAAGAACAAAACAGATGTACTCCAGGCCCTCAAGAAATTTCATGTTGAGGTTGAAGCTGATGGGCATAAAGTTAAAATATTAAGATCTGATGGCGGCTTGGAATTTTGCAACGAATCTGTGAAGCAGTTTCTAATGAGTAAGGGGATCAGGCATCAGATCTCAACCCCTAGAGCGCCTGAGCAGAACGGCTTCATCGAGAGACAGAATAGAACGGTCATTGAGAGCGCCAAGGCCATGTTGCATGAGAGGGAGCTACCCATGTATCTATGGGCCAAAGCAGTCATTACGGCAGTATACCTGAAGAATAGGACATCGTCGGAAACGATTGGCGGAGCTACGCCTTACGAAAAATGGTATGGGTCAAAGCCCTCAGTCGCTCACTTAAAAGTTTTTGGTAGTGAATGCTACATGCATGTTCCGAAAGAGATGCGTACGAAGTGGGAAAGGAACTCCTCCAAATGCTACATGATTGGGTATCATGACGACAGTAAGGCATATAGAGTTTTTGATCCAGCAGGAAAAAGAGTACTAATTAGAAGAGACGTGATATTCAACGAAAGCCGAAGCGAGACTCATGAAGTGATTGAAAAGAAACTGACTAATGATAAAAGGGAACTTGAAACACCGCAAGATCAGCAACAACAAGGAGAGGAAGTACATCGTTCCCTTGAGACCGACGCAAGCAAGAAGAAATACAGGAATCCGAGATTGCCCACCCCTCGAAGTCCATATAACACTAGGAAAACATCAAGATCGACTGAAGAGGAGACTGAGGGGATTGCAATAATGGCTGAAGTCTGTATAGCGCAGTTAGAACCAACGAGCCTAGAGGACGCCATGAAAGCCCAAGATTCGAGAAGATGGCTAGAAGCAATTGTTGACGAACTGGATTCACTAGAAAAGAACGAGACCTGGGTACTGGTTCCACGAACTGAAGCCCAATACATCATTACGAATCGTTGGGTATTCAAGAGAAAATACAAGGAGAATGGCGAGATCGAAAAATACAAGGCCAGGTTAGTCGTGAGAGGTTGTTCGCAGAAATATGGGATAAACTATGAAGAAACTTTTGCACCAGTGGTAAAACACGACTCCGTCAGGACCATATTGGCCATAGCAGCAGCCCAAGATCTAGAAATTTATCAGTTTGACGTAAAAACTGCTTTTCTGCATGGCGAACTCGAAGAGAAGATCTACATGGAGCAACCATATGGTTTCGAGGAAAATGACCAATTGGTGTGCTTACTTAAGAAGAGCCTCTATGGATTGAAGCAATCCTCTCGACAATGGAACAAAAGGATCGTTGAATTTTTATTAAACAATGGGTTGAGACAAACCAAGGCTGATCGATGTGTTTTTGTCCACGACTCAAAAGCCTTTACGTTGTATTTGGCCCTGTACGTGGATGATGGGCTGATTTGTGGCAACAATACCCTAGCTATTAAGGAGTTATTAAAGAATCTTCATCGTGAGTTCCAGATCACCTTCAAAATAGCAGAATTCTTTGTGGGAATGCAAATCAAGAGAGACAGAAACAAGAAGAAACTAAAAATCTACCAAGGAATATACACGAGAAAAATCTTAGAGAGATTTAATCACGATAATTGCGCCCCGATCTCCACTCCGGCTGAACCAGGAATAAAATTCTCAAAAGATGGGAATGAATCCAAGGAGGTGGGATCATGTCCTTACAGAGAAGCAATTGGATCTCTCATGTATCTAATGGTTTGCACAAGGCCCGATATAGCATACATTGTTGGGGTTCTCAGTAGATACATGGAACAGCCCACAAACACCCACTGGAAGGGGATCAAGAGAGTGCTAGGGTACCTCAAGGGAACCATCGATCAAGGGATCACTTTTGACCAGGGTTCAAATAATACTGAATTGGTTGCTTACAGTGATGCAGACTGGGCTGGCGACGTGGACACGAGGAGAAGTACGACAGGCTGGGTTATCTTATTGAACGGTGGACCCACAGCTTGGGGTTCAAGGAAGCAGACTGTGACTGCCACTTCGACAACCGAAGCGGAATTTTTGGCCCTATACGAAACGACTAAAGCAATTGTATGGCAAAGAAGACTGATGTCGGAGCTGGACCATGAGCAATCGCAACCCACGCTGCTCACGTGCGACAATCAAAGAGCGATCATCCTAGTTAAAAAACCAGGATCAGTAAAAAGAACGAGGCATATCGATACCAAATATTTCTACACCTGCGATATGCAAGAGAATGAAGAAATCAATGTGCAATATGTACCGACTAACGACCAGTTGGCCGATCCCTTAACCAAAGTTTTGTCCAAAGAGAAGTTTAAGCGTTTCATAGAGGAGTATGGAATGCATGATGCGTAAAGAGAAAACGAGAGGGAGTATTGAATGTCGCGCTTTCTCTTTGTCGTGTGATTGGTTGACCGAGCGGATGTTTTGTATGATTGGTTGTTCGAGTGATTGTAAGTGCCTATTGGATGTTGCGTGGCGCTTCTGCCTTACCATGTATCCTAAGTATCCTTTTTGTTTACTTCTTCTCCAGGCGTTCTACCTGTCGGACACGTTGCGACATAACCTAAATTTTCTTTTGTGTTCTGTCTTTGATATTAAATAAATTCATTGTGCAATTTCTAACACCTCCCAATCCTTCCTTTATTTCTTTCAACTCTCCTACCCGCTTCTCCATCCCGTCCATCCTTCTCTCCATCCCGTCCCACCTCTCCCGCAACCCTTCATCTCTCTCTTTAATTTCCTTTTTTAACTCCTCCTCTCCTCCCCATTCTCCTTTCCCCTTCCTCACCGCTCCCTCTTTTTTACTTCCCATGCTCCCTCCTTTCTCTCTTTTATTAGCCCTCGCCTTGGAATTTCCCGCCTCTTCTTATCCTACTGCGTCTCTCGCTACTCCCTCCAGATGTCGCCTCTTCTCTCACGTCCGCAGGCCTTTCCTTCCGAAACTTCCTAACCTCACTCTTTCTGGTTCTTTCCTTCTTCCACCCACCTTCTCTGCCCCGTGTTCCTCTCTCCCCTCTCGACTCCGCTTTTCTTCTTTTCTCTGTACCTTCACTCCACTGTTCCCACACCTTCCTAATCTCAACCTTTTCGTTCTCTTTTCTTCCGCTTCTTTCTTCCACACACTTCCCCTATTCTGTGTTCCTCTATCCTCACGCGCCTCCTTTTTCCTCCCTCTTCCTACGCCACACCAGTCGCTAACCCTTTTCGCCCTACTACTCCCTTTTCTCACCTAAACTTTCTCCGCTCTCTAACTGCCCTGTCACCTCTGATCGCTACTCTTATAAATCTTTATTCCCCTTAAAATATTTTTCTGAAAATATGAACTCATGAAGATTAGTTTTACAGTAAACTGTTGCCTACTACAATCTGCTTGTGGCCAATGAGATTTCAAGTAAAAATTTTAACGTTTTTAAAAAATAATTAATTCATTTCTGCATATTAAACCTTTCGCTAGGACGGGCGACTATAGTGGCTCTCCATACGGTGCCACTGAGGTACTACGGGCGAGTATAGTGGCTCCCCGTACGGTGTCACTGAGGTACGGTTCTTCGCCGCGGTACTCCTGCTGACGTTCGGCGTCGCGTACCTACCGTACTGTGATGACGCGGCACGCGGCATTGCCCCGTTCAGTGGGAATACCGCGGCGGAGAACCTGCCCGTAGCGAAAGGGTTAAGTGTAGTATATAAAACCTGTTGTGTCGGAGCGTTCAAAATTAGCGCGATTCAGTAATACCGGCGACAGGCAGCGCCGCCCGCAGGAAAGCCGGCTGATTGAACAAAGCAACGATCACTTCGCTTGCTACAGGCACAGAGATACAAGCCTTCTTTTGTGTACACCATTCCTAACGTAGAATATAATTATTAAATAATTACCTTGAGAACGGGAGAGTATTTATTTTTGTCACATACATGACAAAACCGTTTTTTTTTAAATTTAAAAACCGATTTTCGAATTTTACAACTTTATAAGTAAAAATCGGCAAACCACTTGTAGCGTGCGTAGCGTCACATTTCCAGCGGAGCAGAAGGCGACCAGGTAGGGTTATAAAGTTTCAACCGAAGGTTTCGTAGCCGTTGGACTTTGCCAGGCAACGAAACCTCCCCTGCCTCAGAGCTCGGGATTTTTCCCGATTTTTGCACACGATACGCGTTTCCTTGGTTTTCGGAAGGAACGCGACCGTTGACCAGGCATTCGGTTACAAGTCAGCGTCTTGAGCGGTCGTGCTGTTTTCGTCCACTTGATATTTTCTTTCTCCAAAGAACTCTTGGGTTAGAGTCTCAAATAAATAATATTCTTTGTTGAGTTTAATAAGACGCGTCAATAATTACTACCCTCACGTATCCCACCTCACATTGTTCGCTCGGTCTCGTTACCTCAAAAGTGATACACTTCGAACGATAAAAGTGTACCGTTGTGGATTACCATTACAGCTGAAACTCAAATGTTGATTTGATTTTAAACGAAGAACTAAGATATCAGAATATATCCAAATTAATCAAAGGCTTTACAAACAAAGGTTGGAGTATCTAATGTGACAGAAGCTAAACCTACCTCACGGTTTTGACGTACTGACAAATGTGGGGTAGCTTTAGAGTTACAAGATAAAATTGAATACATAGTGCCTAACAGTAAATTTACGTATAGTATGGTATATGTATAATCTGCTTGAAGGGTAACAGAACCCGATTTTACTAATATCTCTAACGTCTATGAACGTTAGACTAGAAATGAATGAGTGATGAAATTAAACTTTCTTTGAATAGGTATGCTTAATTCACGACTTGTACTGTTGAAAGAAAGAGCATATACAGTCGGGGACAAAATTATGTGGACACTTTTAACATCGTATTACTTGTTCAAAATTGGTCCGAACAACTTGAGTTTTTTTGAGAAGCTAGAAGGATTAGTCTGCTAAGTGATGTGTTTCGTAATTTTGAAAAAAGTTGCAATTGGTCGGAATAGCAAGAAAAATAGGAAAGATCATTTTTTCAACTTTTTTGTCTGTCCTCGTAATGAAAATTCAAAAAACCCGTTTGTAGATTTCAGTAAGTTATATACGTGCCTACAATTTCATCAAAATCGGTTAACGTGGCTTTGAGCTATAAACGATAAAAGATCGCAGAATAAGGTCGAAAATCGCTGATTTCTGTGAATTTCGCAATTTTCGACCTTATTCTGCGATATTTAAGCGTTTATAGCTCAGAGCAGCGTTAACCGATTTTGATGAAATTTTTGGCACGTATATAACTTACTGAAATCTACAAACGGGTTTTTTGAATTTTCATTACGAGGACAGAGAAAAAAGTTGAAAAAATGATCTTTCCTATTTTTTTTTGCTATTCCGACCAATTGCAACTTTTTTCAAAATTACGAAACACATCACTTAGCAGACTAATCCTTCTAGCTTCTCAAAAAAACTCAAGTTGTTCGGACCAATTTTGAACAAGTAATACGATGTTAAAAGTGTCCACATAATTTTGTCCCCGACTGTATATTGTATGTATAAACGACCAGCTAACCCATTACTCGCTTTTACCCGGGAATTATTTATGATGTTTCCAAAATAAAAAGGCTTCCCAAAAAATAGCCTGTAATCTAATCTAACAATAAGACGAATGTAATGTATATGTTAAGGGGTTACGCCACCCTGAGATTTAAAAAAAATCGATTTTTTGGTGTTGTAATTTTCCTTTAATTTGGAGTTCAGGGAATAATTTAAGCCATGTTGGATGCAACAAATCCCAAAAATAGCCAAGTTACAGTGCTTGGAAGGTCGTGCGGCAGCCGCCGTTTCGGAGCATGTACCGACCATCCGCTTCGCGGGTGGATTACCTGGGCCTTTTCTATTGTTTTAATTTCCAAGCTACGCTAGGGAGCCCTTTGGACATAGTAGGGTCATTTCAAAGTGTTAGTCGGTTAATTGCATTGGTGTAAGGCAAATGTTCGGAACGTTTCAATCAGTCTTTCGATCGCATCGTCAGAGTAAACGTCGCACTTTTCCTTCTTTTCCATTTTTCTCAAAACTACATTTTTACAACTGGTGTATCAAAAATCTCCGAAACTGTACGTCCGATTTACTTCAAATTTGATACACATAATTCTAACAACATTATCTATCATGTAGCATAGGATTTTTTTGATGCCATATTCCAATTGTTTATAGTGATTGTTTGAATTTTGCCTTTTTTGGTAAACATTTAATGTTCATTTTCACTTTGCTCGCATTTGTACAAAAATGCTTTTTTCTCTCAATCCCTATGCTACACGATAGATATTTTATCAATGAACAATAAAACTATGGGTTTTTTCGTGTCAGATAATCCTGGGCATCACAATCCGTTACACCGTCTGCGCGCGTCCTGACGGAGGAGTTTTGCAGGATAACGGATAGCTCGGTCATTTTTTAATATTTTTCTGTCAAATTTACACAATATGTCCTTTAATGTATGCACTAACCATAAATAATAATGAAGTAATTGTCACATTCATAGTTTCGTAGAAAAAAATTCGTAAACTTTGATGTCATTTCGGCCGCCTCAGGGTGGCGTAACCCCTTAAGGGCGAAGTGCGCAAGGTGTACAGAGTCGGCATTGCCTGAGCAATGTCAACAATGCACATCGCTACTGGGCAAAGCTCGCAGAAGTGGTTGATTAGCAAACATCGTTCGCTTTAATTTGAGCAAAGTTGGCATTGTCCGCCACTGGGTGGGCAGTGTCAGTGACTATAATGTGTTTGCGAACTTTGCCTGGATCGAAGTAAGCATTGTTAACAATGATGAATTTATGTGGACAGAGCCGCGCTAGGTTATTCCTGTTTTATTCATTTTGTGAAGACTGATATTTGTTATTTAATAAAATTACTTACTTAGTACAAATTTTAAAATATTTATTGGAACACTAAAGATGAAAGTATACTGCCTACAAATTTTGGTCGATTATTTATTTATTTTGACATGGCAATGAGCTGTGACACTTCGAATTACATAAAATTCTCGCTTCTTTTTACATTTACAGCGGTTTGTTGTAAAAATATGAATAGATGTCTTGCATTCTACACAGCAATTTTTCCATCTCCTTTCTCAGAAACAGAACATGTTACCTCAAATTCAGAAAAATCAATCTGGAGAATCTATTCCCTGTGCCGGAGCGTCTCAACAATAGAGTTCGTATTTTCCCTCACAACACAGTGTGACAAAATTTGACTTTTTTCGGACTTGTAACATTCAATAGCCGTTTCTTATAGGTTTTCGTGCGCTGAAAACGAATCCACAAACCGTTTGTCGCAACCACCCTCAGTTTTTGAGAAATTCGATTTGGGTGAGGATTCGAAAAACATGACTTACCCCATATTTTTGTTAGAGATACACGAAGCCGAAGATACTGAGTCATCGGTATCCTAGCATGGCTGAGAGCCGGTCATGAGTGTGTATGTCGGCCACGCGTGTGTGCGTGGCGATGATGTGGATGTATGTGTGTGAGCGAGCCTTCAAGAAGGCGACCGAACAGAAGACTTCCGGTAATGGTTACGACTCATGCGTTACGTGCTACAAAGATCTCCGAGCTTTTCAAGTACATTATAATGAACTATTGTGTTCTTACGTGTCGAGTGTATGTCCCATATGCACAATAAAGTGGTAGCAGAGCGTGGTTTAGGAATTAATCGATCAAGCGTGACGCGGTTGAGAGGTTAGGGGCGGTAAATTGGTGCATTTCGAGTGTCCTTTTCACTATCATCGTTGTTTAAACACATTTAAATGTTCATAATGGAATAATTACTTAAATTGTTGTATTCGGGAGGGTACATAGAATAATTTGACACAACGAACAACCGAATAAATATTACCGTTTCGACACAAAAGATGTTGAAAGTTGAAAATTTGCAGTTTTTTTTCAAAATCGAATTTCTCAAAAACTGAGGGCGATGGCGACAAACGGGTTGCGGATTCGTTTTCAGCATAGAGAAAACCTATAAGAAATGGCTGTTGAATGTTACAAGTCCAGATGGCTGTTGTACTGCGTTATTACACGGAGAAAAGCAATGATAAATAATGATAAATAATCCTTGCTTGATTTTCAGTATTAATGCCATATGACAAGGATAATATATGTTAGCGTCACCAAATTTAAGGGTGAGGCCGAAGGCGGATAGTCCCTTGCAGGCTCGCCTTCAAGGATTTATGGCAGGGACTTAGCGTGCCCGCGGTATTGTTAGAGGCTACGTGAGACTAAACAGACCTGGCGACGGGCGATGGCTGATGACCACGTTGGGTCTCGTAGCCATCGAGTGTCGAAGGATTGGTTGTTTAGAGTAAGATAAAGTCTACGGGAATGGCAATCGGCCCGACGCCGTATTGCCAAAGAATAGGAACTCTGTTCCTGGAGGATCTGGCCACGTTGTGGGGAAGGTTTTGCCTTATGGTAAGAGGAGTGTGATGAACCACACGGCACTTACCCCAGAACTGTCCTGGAGCGTGCTTCCTTAGTTTCTTACCACCTTTGAGGATAAATTTTTCTAACATATAGGTAACTTGACTTACCTAAGTCTGTAGAAATATGAAAATAAACGTCGCTCCTGATTTCATAGTTATTACCATTCTACCCCGTAACTATTGAAGACAATGATAATTTCAGAAAGAAGAGCCGCAAATATCCTTGTTCGATTTTATAAGTCAGGAATATATATCGAAGATCCCTGATAATCAAATCGGGCAGCAGGATCTGTCGGCAGCTGCGATGCAGCAGAGATGGGCATTATTTAAATAACAAATTATTTAAATGATCTATCAAATAAAAGAGACTTTAGTCTTATTCGTCATGAATAAGACTGACCTGAGTCAATTTTTAATCGAAGCGCCCATGATTGAAGTAGTTCAATCATGGAGATTCAATCGTCGGCCATGATTGAACTACTTCAATCATGGGGATTCAATCGTCGGCCATGATTGAACTACCTTTAATCATGGGGATTCAATCATGATTGAATGAACTGAGTTCTGGTATTCAATCGTCTTTTAGTCGATTGAAGCTCGACTAACCTTGGCGAGCCTCGAGACTCGCGAGAGCCTTTGATCGATGCTGCACAAGGCCCGAGCCGAGCGACAGTGTATCGTTCACCCGTCTTAACTGGCGCTTGGAATTGCTCGGCGATGTGTCATTGATTATACGGAAAGTGAATTTCTTTATTTCTCATCGTATCAATATACAAGTGACACCAATGTATTCCTGGCGTTCTCCCGATTAATTGGTCAGGAAATAATTAAAATCGGACTAGTTTTAACGAAACGGGCTTTCAATCCGATTCAAGATCCCGTCTTTAAACATCCGAAAAAATACTACCATATTCGGTGAAGTGTTTTCTATAAAATAAGTCTATCTGTTGTTGGTAATTTGTATATTGAACGTTAAAAATAGCGGTGCGCCCCGTTGCCAGTAAGCGAGCTGCGCGCTCGGTTATTAAGGCATGGTTATAAACATGTGTAGTGAGCGCTACAGAACACCCTTGAAAGGGTCGATTTTAATGTGTAGACAGTGGATACGCAACGAGGGACCTCGTCGAAAGCATCAGAATGAATACAGTCTTCCGATTATTGAAAAACCTTTGGGCTCGGATTATCGAGAAAGATCTACCCACCTCACTGTTTTGTTTCTCACTGTGAGCGAAAGCTCCCGGTCCCCAGTAGACCGCCCGTTGACAGCTGAAAGCAATGAAACCGACGGGCCACATAAAATGTTCATGTTTTTGATAAGTGTGGATGAAAGTATTACCAATGGATTTTTTATAGTTTCCCGATGAAAATGATACCAAACCAGACATAATTTGAACTATAACACTAGTTTACACTGAAAATGTACATTTGATGAGAGGTGACTTTTCTTATCGATTTTATCCCGCTGAATTCGAAAATCAAGGTTAAAATTTTTTTTAGGGAACAGTTTTTCAGATATTGTGATTTTTTCAATTTTTATACATTTTTTGGTCGTTCTTGGTACCAAATGAAAGACATTGAAATGACGAACAAATATGTATAATGGGATCTTTAATTAGTTAAGCGGTTCAAAAGATATTGATGAAAATAGTCCACATTTTAAGAAAAATTAAATTTTTGAGCTTATTCTGTGGCCACGGAAAAATAGAAACCGATAAGAAACGTCCTGTTTCTCTTCATATGCGTAAACCTGATACTTTTACGCAAAAAATAACACCAACCAGAAGTAAATCGAAAGAAAAATGACAAAGTTATTAGTGATTGAGTGAATTAATCCAAATACCACATTTTGATAAGTGGCCATGCTGGCAACGGTTTTTTTCGTTCTCACGTTGACGCCATTGCTACAGCGAAAACTGACATTTCGTTTTGAATAAAACAACACAATTTTGATTGTAAAAAAACATACGAAAGAACCCAACATTATTCTTTAGAATATTTTATAATTTTGTTGTAATGAATCCGTGAAACTACGTCTATTTGCCCCGGGGACAAAATTACTACACACGTAACAGAAATTATTCGGATCGTTTACGCACTGCACTTCTCGTATTCTTTTAGCTAATTTCACTCAAAGTTATAGAGATGTATAGTAGATGTGTAGGGATGAGCGAATTTCGATGATTTTTTGATGAAACTGATTTCGGCCTAGATTTAAGCGAAATCCTGGGTTCGTTTGACGTTCTTTATATGGTGAAACCCTTTCGATTTCGCCTGAAATCCCAAAAGTGTCCGAAACCCTCAGATTTGGGCTTAGTGAGAACCTTAGAGTAGTGATGGGCTCAAGACCGCAACTTCGAAATCGATTCGAAGTTATTCAATCCTGTAAAGATTCCGATCGCCGATCGTCTCTCTTTTCGAGGCTCGAGAACCCGAGCATCGGAACGAGTCGGAAAAATTCGGGGAGGAGCGGGTGAGATCTCGATACTCGAGACTCGAGAGTGATGTGAATTATATTTCTTGTCTGAAATTGAAATATACATCAATGAGATCTCCATGTATATATACTGTTGCGAACACCCCTTGGATGGGAATCCAAGGCCCACTGGAGCTCGCGAGCGGGACAAGAGACAGCGAGAAGAAGGCGATCGGATCGATCGCCTGTCAAGCTGTCATTCGAAAGTCAGCCACCATTGCTAGCAGACGTCTCGATATTGTACTCCGCCTGACTGATTGTATTCGTTACCCGCTGTTAATGTTCTGTTATCGTTGCCGTTCAGTAAATACGCATTATGCCCAACCAAAATCGCAACATTGGTGTCAGAAGTGGGATGCCCGCCCGGAGCGGCATGCCCACTCGCGCTTCCGCGGCTTCCGCGGCTCCTGCGGTCCCTTCTTCCGGAGCGTCGGGCGATCCGTCCCTGCGGGAGCTTTTCACCACCCTCCAGCTCAGCATCGTCGAGCAGATGCAGGAACAGCGGAGGGACGACGCAGCCCGCCGGCTGAGGGAAGATCAACGCAGGGAGGCTGCCGAACGACAGGCGCAGGCGGCTTTTGAGGCGCGGATGGCGGAGTTGGAGGAGCGGGTTCAGGTCGTAACCGCTTCATTACAGAATAGCCAGGGCTCAGGTGGTAGCGGCGCGGGCCCTCGGGGTGGGGAGGTTGTGTCAAGTGAAATCAGTGAGAATAGTGTTGCCAATAGTGTACCCCCAGCGCATGTCCCCACGCCCGCTAGTGCGCCCGCCGCTGCCCCTTCATCGGGTTTGAGCGTCCTTAGCTTAGGGTACGCCGTGAAGCCGACGATATTTGACGGGAAAAATTCGTGGGAGGAGTACAAGGTACAGTTCGAAACGATCGCGCGTGCGAATGGTTGGAACGACCAGAAGAAGGCCACGGCCCTGGTCGCTTCCCTTGGGGGCGCGGCGAGGAGCGTCCTGACGACGCTCACCGCCGCACAATGCGAGAGTTTTTCGGAGTTGGTTTCCGCGCTCGAATTCCGCTACGGGGCGAAGAATCTTTCGAATCTGAACTACGTACTCTTCCAGAGCCATCGGCAGCGAAGGGATGAAAGCATCTCTTCGCTCGCCACCAAAATTGAGCGCTTAGCGCAGTCCGCGTTTGCCGATTGTCCGGTAGAGATCCGCGACAAACTCGCCGCGTCCCAGTTCGTAACAGCATTGTCGAGCTCTGTTATGCAACGGGAACTGCGTCTCGGCGGGTTCACAACCCTAAGAGCCGCAGTGACCAGGGCGCTGGAAATTGAGGCCGTGGAGGCGATGTCTCGCGGCTCCGCGCCCGAATCGCGAAGTAGGGACGTAGAAAAGCGGAAAGCTAAGCACACGGAAAATTCGAGGTGTCCCGAGAAGAGGAGGAGGTCCGCCAAGCCGGAGGAGCGAACGGGTCCGACGAGGACTTGCTGGCTTTGCGGCAAGACTGGACACCTGCAGAAGGATTGCTTCCAGGCTAAGAACGGTCAGACAGGAGCTGCTCCACCGAAGAGACCCCCCCAGGGAAACTCGAAGAGGACGGCGTAAGGGGGAGACGCCGGACCGAGAAGAACAGTCCCCCGGTCGTCAAGAGTGTGGCGATGCGGGAGGCGACTGGGCGGCAATGGAACCCTACCGACGAGATATACGTATGTGGGAAAATCGGCGGAAAGGCTTGTAAAATTATCCTCGATACAGGTTCGCCTATCAACTTGCTGGACAAGGAGCTGTGTGCGACGAAGGGCATCGCTCGAGCGAGGTTCGATATCCGCTCCACGACGGGGGAGAAAATGAAGGTGTTCGGCAGGAAGAGCCTGGAGGTCAGCGTCGGAGGACTCTCGAGCGTAGAAGATTTCTACGTCGTTGAGATGGTGGAGAAGTGTATCCTAGGAGCGGCGTTCTTGAAGAAGCACCGCTGTAGCTTGGATCTGGCTCGGGGGGTGCTGAGCCTTCCCGGCAAATCGGACATTCGCTTCGGGGAGCCGACCCCCGAGGAGAAGGAACCAGCAGGAGAAGGGGGAACGGGCGTCCCACAGCATTTGGAAGAGCTGTTCACACGCTGTTCATCAGGTTTGACGGAAACGGAAAAGGAACTTTTTGCTGGGTTACTTCGTGAATTTCAGGACGTTTTCGCCAAGGACGCAACTCAGATTGGGAATTGCGACCGGGTCAAGCACACTATTGACACCGGAGATTGCGAGCCCATTAAACAGGCACCAAGGAGGCTGCCGTTGCACCGACGAGCGGAGGTGGAAGAGCTACTCAGGAAGATGTTGGCTCAGGGCGTGATCGAGGAATCGCGGAGCCCGTGGTCCTCCCCGATTGTCCTCGTGAAGAAGAAGGACGGGACCATTCGCTTCTGCGTGGATTTCCGTCGCCTGAACGAAGTCACGAAGAAGGACTCGTATCCTCTGCCCCGTATAGAGGATACACTGGACGCCCTCTCTGGATCTGCCTGGTTTTCAACCGTGGACCTGCAGAGCGGTTACTGGCAGCTTTCCATGGACGAGAAGGACCGAGGGAAGACCGCGTTTTCCGTGGGGACGGGACTGTGGCAGTTCAAGGTTATGCCCTTTGGACTCTGCAACGCCCCTGCGACTTTTGAGCGACTGATGGAGGACGTGCTTCAAGACCTGACGTGGAAGATCTGCTTGGTGTACCTGGACGACATCATTATCTACGGGAAGGCGAATGCCGAGGCAGCGGACGGAAGGGGCCACACGGCGTCTTTTCCACCCTTCCGGACCAGGGTACGGCTGCAGGAGTCGCAGAGACTGCAGCGGCCGGGACGACCGCTTTCTCGGAGGGGGGAGCAGTGTTGCGAACACCCCTTGGATGGGAATCCAAGGCCCACTGGAGCTCACGAGCGGGACAAGAGACAGCGAGAAGAAGGCGATCGGATCGATCGCCTGTCAAGCTGTCATTCGAAAGTCAGCCACCATTGCTAGCAGACGTCTCGATATTGTACTCCGCCTGACTGATTGTATTCGTTACCCGCTGTTAATGTTCTGTTATCGTTGCCGTTCAGTAAATACGCATTATGTCCAACCAAAATCGTAACAATACTCTAAGGTGAGAACATAGTAATACAATCAAAATTGTGTTGTTTTATTCAAAACGAAATGTCAGTTTTCGCTGTAGCAGTGGCGTCAACGTGAGAACGAAAAAAACCGTTGCCGGCATGGCCACTTGTCAAAATGTGGGATTTGGATTAATTCACTCAATCGCTAATAACATTGTCATTTTTCGGTCGATTTACTTCTGGTTGGTGTTATTTTTTGCGTAAAAGTATCAGGTTTACGCATATGAAGACAAACCGGACGTTTTTTATCGGTTTCTATTTTTCCGTGGCCACAGAATAAGCTCAAAAATGTAATTTTTCTTAAAATGTGGACTATTTTCATCAATATCTTTTGAACCGCTTAACCAATTAAAGATCCCATTATACATATTTGTTCGTGATTTCAATGTCTTTCATTTGGTACCAAGAACGACCAAATCGGGCACATCTAGCTCCAGATATGGTTTTTAAAGTGAAAAATGTATACAAATTGAAAAAATCACAATATCTTAAAAACTGTTCCATAAAAAAAATTTTAACCTGGATTTTCGAATTCAGCGGGAGAAAATCCATAAGAAAAGTCACCTCTCATCAAATGTACATAAAATTTATTTAATTTTGTAAACTAGTATAATTAACGATATTGGGCATAAAATGAATTCGCAGGATTAAAAGCCCATTTCGTTAAAAGTAGTGAGATTTAAATTATTTTCTGTTCGTTTAATCGGGGGAATGCAAGGAATCCATTGATGTCACTTTTATATTGATACGATGAAAAATAAAGAAATTCACTTTCCGTATAATCGATGACACATCGCCGAGTGACTCCAGGCGCCAGTTTAGGCGGGTGAACGATACAATGTTGCTCGGTTCGGACCTTGCGCAGCATCGATCAAAGACTCTCGCGAGTCTCGAGGCTCGCCAAGGTTAGTCGAGCTTCAATCAACTAAAATACGATGCAATACGAGAACACTGTTCATCCAATCATGATTGAATCCCCATGATTAAAGGTAGTTTAATCATGGCCGACGATTGAATCGCCATGAATTCAATCATGAGCGCTTGGATAAAAAATTGACTCGGGTTAGTATTATTCATGAGTCTGGAATAAAATTTCAGTCTCTTAGTCGAACTCAATTTTTTATTTCAAATAATTTTTTGCCCATCTCCGCGGTGCAGTCTACTATTGCCCGATGAGAAGAAGAGCTGCTACCCACAAGCTGAAATGTCACAGGGGCAAGGGGAATCGCCCACTCGCGTCAACCTATCCCGTCCAACACAGTTCGTCCCGTGACGAAGAACTCGACCGAAACTAATCGTGACAATCCGCGGATACGGCCAGCCGCTAAGAACCGCAAACTAGGACTTCTTGGAGGGGATAGGGTGGAGCTAACAGGCGATTCGCCTTGCCCCTGTGACATTTCAGCTTGTGGGTAGTGGCTCGTCTTTTCATCGGGCAATAGTACGTCCGCATTCAGCTACGGTTCTGCCGGCAGACCCTGCTGCCCGCCTGACATAGTGATCCTCTAGGTAGTGATAGGCAGAAGTGGCGGCCGTTTTCTATTGGTCGACACCATTTTTGACCGAAACCGGAAATAGAGAGAGCAAGTAGAAAAAGAAAGAGATACTGCTCGCACGTGGAATCAGCAGCAAACTTCATTTAATGCTGTCATTTTTGAACGTGCAAACTATTGCTAACGCGTGCAGATTTTGTAAGTATGAATATTTATGAGACAAAATTTAGGATAAAGCTAACCCGTCAATGGACGAGTGAAAAATATTTCGGAATGTACATGAGTGGAGTTCCAGTGGAGTTCGTAGAGATCTAGAAACAGTCTAATGTATTTAACCTAACATGTTTTAATTTGTATGAAGAACGGCAGAAGGAAATAGTACAACTTCAGTTTTCTCGGTTATTTCAAAATGTGCCCGCCAATTTGCGACTTCCGTTTCAGGCCATAATGATGTGTAATGGCGGCCACATCTGCCTATCACTACCTAGAGGATCACTAGCCTGACACACCCAACAGCGCCATCTGAAGGTCACAATTGCCAAACAACTCCCTTCGCGTGACGTCACATGGGCCTACGCACCAACACAAATGTACAATATTATTGCTGTGGTTCAGGGTTGACTAACTGGCGACTCACGAGTTGCCGGGGGCTCCTCCGCCTTGCGGCCACGCTGAACGCAGTCGAATTCGTCCGTGCCTACACAGACATAAATACATTCGATTGCTACGGCCGGCCACGGCCATACGTTTACATATATGTAATTGTGACGTCCCACGATTTTTCGCACGTTTCTTATTCCATAAACCTCAAAATCACACCACCAAAGTCTATCAAACTCAACTCCTACACCATCTCCTCAATAGCCGATCACCTTGATGTTGCACCTTAGCGGTCAACAACACAAGATGATGAATACAAACCTCCACCTCGCTGATGTACCTTAGCGGTCCCCATCACGAGATGATCGTTTTAAAACCCTCTTCACTCATTCGTCCTACAAAGGCACGAATCATTCCCTCTAAAAACGAATTCAAACAAGTCCCTCATTACAAATCCCTCTTAAATCGAGACCACGTCTCAATCCCCTCTCTACGTCACAACAGGGTCCAAACACTCTAACCCCTTTCCTATCAAACACCCAAAATCCAATCGAAGAGTTGAGTATCTCTACTACAGTTACAAAAACCCCACAAACCTAATTACGACGCATTTGGCGTACGTGACAAAATATGTCTATTAATAGCCATACCGTTTACAAAAACCCCGGAAGTCATACTGCGTCTTATTCCGAAATGTGTCAAGGTCTTTACCGCGCGTACCCCCGCAATACTCCTGTAAAATTACATAAATACGAGGTCCTGCGAGGCCTCGTCCTCTTTCATCGCAGAACTTTTGACAAAGTGTTATTAAACGGTGTTAAAGATTTATTATTACTACTAAATATTCAAAGTGTTCAATTCAGTGACCAACAATCACCAATCATTGTAAGTCATTATAATTACTATTATTAAGGAATATCACCCTCATTCATATTTCTTCGCATAAATAACGCTTATTGCATTCTATATTATTCTTATATTACTTTGTACTAATAACGCTTATTGCATTCTAAAGCTTATTGCTTCATTCATTATTTTGCATTACTATTCTTATATTTTCTATATCAACGTTTATTGCTATTCATTTATATTTTGTATATTATTTTATACTATTATTGCTTATATCATAACTATCGCATATTGTGTTTCATACTCATATTCTTGTATTGTGTCTAATTACCGTTTAAACAAAACATACTTGGGTTTAAAGTTAATAAACCTATTTGTTTCCAATCACGTTTCAAATTATTGTGTGTGTATCCTCGAGTCGTAAAGATTCCCAACGAAACCAAGCTGCCGCAACAGCTGATTCGCGAGAGCGCTCCCAGTGTTTACAAACATATCATTGCAGGAGCCGTGCAATCCACGAAAATACTAAACGTGGTTTCTTATATAACTGCAACGGTAAATCCTATTACTGAAACCAAAACAAATATAAGGTACTATAACGGGTGCTCTCCAAGTGTATATTTACCTTCCCTGGTCGATTAGAGTGAAGGATTAAAGATTCGCGCCTGATCGCCTCCAGAAATTCTAAGTGTGACGGATTTAATATTCGCGCCTAAGTCCCTCAAACCCCTCAGTGTGAAGGATTTAAGATTCGCGCCTGAGTCCCTCAAACCCCTCAGTGTGAAGGATTTAAGATTCGCGCCTGAGTCCCTCAAACCCCTCAGTGTGAATGATTTAAGATTCGCGCCTGAGTCCCTCAAACCCCTCAGTGTGAAGGATTTAAGATTCGCGCCTGAGTCCCTCAAACCCCTCAGTGTGAAGGATTTAAGATTCGCGCCTGAGTTCCCTCAAACCCCTCAGTGTGAAGGATTTAAGATTCGCGCCTGAGTTCCTTCCCTCAAATCCTTCAGAGTGCCGGATTATAGATTCCCGCCTGATCTAAACCTTCCCCGTAGTCATCGTTCCCAAAAGACCTCACCCGGGACGTGACATAATTATAATTAATACGACAATACGAACTGATATATACTTACTTTTACACATCTCTGTGAATGTGAACGTAAAAATTATTATTTTATTAAACGCACTTTTGCATCTGTATGTAGAACCAAATATTGATGAAATTTTTAAACCCAAATCCACCAATTTTTACGTTTACATTCACAGAGACGAGTAAAAATAAGTATATATCAGTTCGTATTGTCGTATTAATTATAATTACATATATGTAAACGTATGGCCGTGGCCAGCCGTAGCAATCGAATGTATTTATGTCTGTGTAGGCACGGACGAATTCGACTGCGTTCAGCGTGGCCGCAAGGCGGAGGAGCCCCCGGCAACTCGTGAGTCGCCAGTTAGTCAACCCTGCTGTAGGTGTATTCCTGCCCCCACATAACCAGGAAGCAGTTTCTGCAGTTTATTAAATAATTAATTCTACTTATTTCAAAAAGTATTTACTCTTTCTTTAATAATATACAGGATTGGTGATTACAATTGTTATGATGATTCTACACAAAAAAGAAGTCGAAAATATTGAATAAAAGTTCTTATGTCGCCCGTGCTAGGTATCACTGGTTACGGGACGTACTGTATATGGATATGTTAATGTAAATAATGAAAGTGCCCCTTTGGATTTATATGCGCTACTTATTTTATTTTGTAACAATTGTAATCACCAATCCTGTATATTATTAAAGAAAGAATAAACACTTTCTGAAATAAGTAGAATTAATTATTTAATAAACTGCAGAATCTGCTTGCAGGGTATGTGGGGGTCAGGCGGGCAGCTGAATTTGCTGCGGATCTGCTGTCGATCTGCCTGATAAGCAGGGTCTGCCGACAGAACCGTATCTGAATGCGAACGTGGACTGCGCCGCAGCTGCCGGCAGATCCTGCGCTCTCCTCGCAGACCCTGCTGTCAACTTGCTGGCTGACTGCAGGCAGATTGCTATCTGGGATAGTAACTAAATTCGCTTTATGTTTACAGAAACATTACGGAAGTATCCAGCAGGACCGATCCTGATGAGAAAAACAACTTCTGAGTACACGTTCAATGACACGAAAGTTTCGATACCAAAGCAGACGATTCTATGGATTCCAATATTCTCGATCCATCGAGATCCGAATATTTATCCAAATCCTGATGTTTTCGACCCTGAGAGATTTACCGAAGACGCCATTGCAGATCGGCATCCCATGCACTATTTACCATTCGGTGACGGACCCAGGAATTGCATTGGTATTAAGTACTCCAACTACTCATCCTCTAAAAACATTGCATACCGCCGCGAATGGGTCTGCTTGCATAATTTTCTTTGCAAGTTTGTACTATCATATTTGTTATGAAAGCCTGAGGTGGATATCCGACATTCAAATTTCGTATTCGCGTATATAAGAAGAAACGGTTCATCAGCCTGAAACTATCAGTTCAAACAATATAAATGTTTGGATTAATTTAACGAGCACTTGCCGTCGATAAAACGTATGTAATCGATTAACCGCTCTGTGGATTTATTACTAGCACAAATCAATATCCAAATGGTCGAATCGGATAAACCGTAGAGGTAGATTGTTGCAAAAACAAAAATTGAATTTCACCCAAATTAACCCAATATTTCGAAATTAACTATTTTCAGGTCCGCCATTTTGGATCTGCCATTTGAAATTTTGGGCTGTACATCCTCATTGGGCCGATCGACACGAGGTTGGGGGGGGGGGGGGGGAGGAGCGTGTGTGGACCCTAAATTTAAAATTGTATCTTTGGCAATGTATTAATTTTTCGAGATATTAATACATTGGGGTTGTTACGTCCCGAAACTTCAAAATTTTTAAAATCATTGATTAATTGTGTTTTCCTTTGTCAGTGGGCAGGGTGCTTCGACAACGCTTAGCGTTCTGGGAAATCCCGAATCGAGCGCACTTCTGCTTACTGTATTTTATCTATGAAAACGGATACTCGGTACTAGGAACGTCGTCGTCGCCGCGACGTTTGGTCGCTGCGCTGTACCCTGAACGTGGGACTGTGCTGAGGCATCAGCGTAGTTCTCAGTAGTTCGTTCAAAATGAGCAGTGGTTCTCATACCTCGCCACACTGATTAAATGTAAGCGGCGGGGGTGTGTCTTGACAATGCATCTAGCATTCTGGTTTAACCTAATCGAGCGCATCTCTGACCGTCGAATCGTCGCATCGATGTAGGGGAGTGATCTGAGTGTGAGAAGCGCGAGGATGAGAGTACCCTGTTCTACGCAGGTAGCGCATAGGTGAAAAGTATCGAAGAATGAAAGTGAGAACATCTAATGAAATCATGCGACGGTTGCTGGGGCATGATTGGGACTGCAGCGTCAGCTTTTCTGAGCGGACCTCGCGGCCGGGCGCTCTCGGGGGCGCGAAGCTGGAGCACTCTTTGTCGTACAGTCGCGGAGAGCGTGACAAGGTGTCCGTGGATAGTAATTCCTTTTTCTTTACATTAAATTCCGTTTCGAGCCAGAGATTCCAAAGTTTATAGTGAATGGACTCATTCTTTCCACGTTAAATAGTGTTTTAATTCCCTTGCTTTCAATTTTATAAATCTGCGTTTTACATTCGCTTAATAACCTTGTTTAATATCCTGTATTGCGTTGGGATCAACCTTCTGTTAGATCTCATCCCCTTTCGTGCTTTGAGTTATTTTATTTATCGCTTTTAATTGTAATCGCAAGTATTGTGTGTGTGATTTTCTTGTTCTCAGGCACAGAACAGGTGTTTTTATAAAGCATAAACAAAAAGGAATTTCAAACGTTGTAAAAGTTAAACGATATAGCGGGTGAGTGCGCATTTCTTTTCCTTAAAATATTGTAATCGAAATAACGATTGGCGAGCGTAAACTCATGTAAAAGAAATATTATTCGTGTTCTATTGCCAACTGGCGAATGCAGAGGTAACGGAGAGTCAATATTGGCTTTAGCCAATATTTTGGGATTACTCTTGGCTCTTTAAGTCTTCTTAACGCCAGAAAAGAAAAAGAATAAAAATATAATTATTCACACTTGAACCTTACATTTGAGCAGAAGTTATTTAATGATAAACTAACTAAATCCTCACAATAACTCAGTGCGGGGCCTGTATAGGACTAGATCTTGGATTCCCGATACCAAACAAAATTCTTTAAATTCTTAAATAATAATTTGTACTGTAACGCGCATAACATCCTTCCGATTAGACTGATTTAGATACTAATTACTCGGACTCCACGCTTACCTCGTAACCGCGTTACAGGGTCATTCGGAAGAAATATCTGAATTTTGCTATGACGGCTACAATTTTGACATCAGCATCCTTACGGCTACCGTCTCATTTTTGTTATGGTCCGAATCGATTCAAGCATTCATTTGTAAACAGACGGACCCTCATGAAACTACTGCGGTCGATAAAACGAATTTCTACAGAGGTGATTCCAGGTACTCTATGTAGGCGAATTTTTTATGCATAGTTGCCACATTTTTTGTTCTCTCCGATTCTGCCGCGCTGTTGCCACAGCTCCTTCTATCGAGAAGTCTTGAAGAAATACGGCTCGAGAGCTGCGTCTAGCGTCAGAGTCTCGCTGAACGTAAAGGAGGATTGCAATAATGAAAGATAGAGAGGTTGGGTAGTGAAGTTAGGAAACATGTCAATGAAACAATACTAAGGTCACGTTCCGATTTATTGGCCGGTGAGTATCGTGAGTTCTCCCACCACACCGCTTGCCTGCCTCGGTGCTCCTCTTCTCTAAGTTCTCCCTCTCGGGCTACGCCTGGTCGTCACGCGGTGGGGATTGGTGTCCGTCAGGCGGAGCCGACCAGCATTCCCATTACCCCACCATAGCCTTCGGGGGCCCAGCAACTTCAACTGCCGATCCACGATTAGAGGGGTAGGATAAAGGGATAATAGGGCAAGGGTAGGGGGAAAGAGGAGAAAGCTAAAGATATCGGCAAAAAAGGGAGGGAGAAAAAGAAGTGGCAAAGACGATGAATGAAGAAAGGTAATAGATTATGTAATAGGGAACGAGGATACAAGGGAGAGGGTGGAGAGGTTGGAGGTAGGGGAGAGGATGGAATTAGATCATTACCCGGTGGTGGTGTGGCTGAGAGGGGAGAGGAGTGATGGAGCGGGAAGGGGAGGGGGAAAGGAGGGGCAATGGGAGGGGGTAGAGGAGACTGGACGGAAGAGGAAAGAATGGAGATTATGAGGACTTTTGGGAAAAGGATAGGGGGAGAGGGGGGTAGAGGTGGAGTGGTGTGAGCTGCGGGAAAGGATAAAGGGCGCGTTGGATAAAATGGGAGAGGGGGGAGAGGGTAAAGAAAGGGGGGTGGTGGGATAAGGAGTGTAGGGAAGAGGAAAGTAAGGTGAGGAGGGAGTTGAAAAAATGGAAGAGGGAAGGAGGGGATGGGATTAAATATAAGGAGAGGAAGAAGGAGTATGGGAGGTTGTGTGAGGAAAAAAGGAAAAAGGAGGTGGAGAGGTAGGTGAAGGAAGTGGAGGGATTAAGAACGGAGGAACAAGTTTGGAAGGTGGTGAATAGGGGGGAGGGGAAAGGAGAGGGAGGGTAACGAAAGCATTACAATGGAAGAATAGGACGGGTATTTCAGGGGATTGCTGGGGGGGGGGGTGGAGTGGAGAGTGAGGGAGACGAGAAGGAGGAAGGACGGAGAGGCAGAGATAGATAGGGAGGAAATAGGAAAGGTGATAAGGAATCTAAAGGATGGGAAGGCGGGCGGGGAGGATGGGATCCCGAATGAGGTGTGGAAATATGGAGGCGCGGAAGTGGAGGATTAGCTATGGGGTCTATGTAAAACGGTGTGGAGCGGGGAAGGTTGGTCAGAAGGGTGGAGAGAGGGGGTGGTGGTGCCAGTAGAGAAGAAGCGGCTGGGGAATAGGGTAGAAGAGTACAGGGGTATAACCCTGACACAGACAGCGTACAAGGTGTACGCGACTGTGTTAGCGGAGAGGTTACAAGTAGAGGTGGAGGGAAAAGGATTGCTGCCACCGAGTCAAACGGGGTTTAGGAGGGGGGTGCGGTATATGGATAACGTGTATGTTTTAAATTATGTGATGGACAGGCAATTTGGCAGAAAGGGGGGAAAAATGGTTGTACTGTTTGTAGATATGAAGGCGGCGTTTGACTCGGTGGATAGGGAGGTATTGGTGAGGGCAATGAGGGAGAGGAGGGTGAGGGAGCAGCTGGTGGGAGGTGTGAAGAGATTCTTAGGGAAACTATGTGTAGGGTGCGGATGATGGATGAGGAGGGGGAGAGGTTTTGGCCGGCGAGAGGGGTCAGGCAGGGGTGCCCGCTGAGCCCGAGCCTCTTTACCCTGCTCATAGCGGATATGGAAGATGAGTTGAAAAAGGGAGGATTGGGCGAGTGAAGTGGGGGGGGGGAGTCTACACGCTGGCGTATGCCGACGATGTGGCAGTGTTGGCGGAGGATGAAGAGGGGATGAAGGGACTGATAGGGAAGTTGGAAAAGTACGTAGATGGGAAGGGACTACAGGTTAACGTGGAAAAAACGAAAGTAATGAGGTGCAGGGGGGGGGTGAGGAGCTTCAAATACTTGGGGTACGCGGTGATGGGAACGGGGGCAGGAGGACCATGTGGGGGAAACGGTGAAAGAAGGGGCGGCGGTAATAGAGATGGTATGGGGGATTGGGAAAAGGTTGTTTGGTAAAAATTGGGAATGAAGGGTGTGGTTATTTGTAAGTTGGTGTGACCGGTGGTTGGGTACGGTGCGGAAGTGTAGGGGTGGAGGGAAAGGGAGAAGGTGCAACGACTACAGGAAGGTTTTTGAAGTGGGTCCTGGAAGTGGAAAGAGGTACGCCGGGTTATATGGTGAGGGTGGAGGTGCAAAGGGAAGGGCAGGGATGAGGGCGTGGGGGTTTAAAGAAAGTTGGAAGAGGGGCAAGGGGGAGAGCTGGCGAGGTGGTGCTGGGAAGAAATGAAGGGGAGGCTCAGGAGGGGGAAGGTGCTGGAGGGGTGGGAAGAAGAAAGGAAAGAGTTTTACGAGGAAACGGGCTGGACGCTGAAGGAGATGGAAGGTGAGGGAAAGGAGGGGAATAAGAGGAGAGGAGTTAGTGAGCAGGGAAAGGAAAGTGCAGGAAGAGGAGAGGTGGAAATGGATAGGGGAATCTAAATATAATAAGTGGTATGGTAGGGTGAAGGGGGAAGGGGAAAGGGTTGCCGGGGTACCTGAAGAAGGGATAGGGAGAAAGCAGATGGAGAAGGATGGCATGGTTCAGGTTGGGCAATAAAATGAGGGGGAGGAGGTATTGGGAGGAGAAGGAAAAAAGGACGTGTAGGGTGTGTAGAGGGGGGGGGAGGGACGTGGGAGCACGTCTGGGAGGTTTGTATGGGGTGGGGAGAAGAGAGTGGGTGGCAGGAGATGGCAGGGGTGGTTCTCGATGATAAGGGGGGGCGGAGAGATGGATGAGAAAGATTGAGGAAAGAAGAGAGGGAATGGAGGAATGAGTGAGGAGATGAGAGTAGAAGGGGAGACGAATGGAAGCGGAGGTCCGGGAAAGAGAGGGTTGCACGTGCGGGCGGTGTGCGAGCGGCGGGGATGGAGTTGGAGGGCGACCGAGAGGGGAGGGGGAGGTGAAGGAGGAAATATTATATGATAGGTTAAAATAGGTTAAAATAGGTCCCCGGGTGTTAGGCCCCGGGCCGCGCCGTCCCGCTACTCCCCGCCATAGGGGATTGGGACGGGGCCGCGCCACGCAACAGGCGCGGCCGTTAAGCCCCCGGTGCGCCGCCCCCTCTGTGTCGGAGGGGGACGCGCGCCGGGGGACATCAGGGAGGAGTCGAGAAATGCGGCGGCCCTCGTTGTCACGAAGGGCCGCCGCGGACGACGAAACGACGGGTGGCCGCCGCGGTCGGCGAGTCGTGGCATCGGACTTGCCAGGGCCGCGGCGGCGTCGCGAGGTACGGAGAACGGGGGGGGCCATGTTAAAGCCCCCCCCCCCAGGGTAGCGGCCACCGCCGCTCCCGTCTGAGCGATCGAGCTCCCCCCGGGGTACAGTGCCCCGGTCCGGCCGCGCTACCAATCACTGCGCGGCACCGGTTGGGAGTTCGATCGCGGGGTCGCGGGGCGGGGGTGTCGGGGGACACCACCTGCCCTAGCAGCAGCGACCCCGGAAGGGGCGACTCGGGCGCGTGATCCGTCGCGAGTCGCCAGTCCCGGAGAACATTGCTGGGGGAGGTCTTAATACTCCCCCAGGGACGACCCCGTTCAGGGGACCTAGCGCGGGGCTGCACCGAAGCGCAAGGGGGGAGGGTAGCGAACGTATCGCTTGATTGATCTCGCGTCCAAATCCCTCCCCTCAGGTGCGCAGCTCCGAGGTAGATAGGTTAAGGTAGTTCCCCAGGGAAGACCCCGACGAGTCACGTCGGGGTTGTGGTGGGCGGAGTTGTACTCAAAGCGCAGGAGGGGGGGGGGGGCAAGCGAACGAATCGCTAGTTTGCTCTCGCATAAGTCCGCCCCTGAGGCTGACCAGCCTGGAGGTTTTAATGGGTTCGAGTCCCACATAACCCTCGAGTATCGCGGGGGTATCCGTGGGGATTTCCTCCAGGAAAAAAAAAGGTCAAGGTAGTTATAAGATAGAAATAAGGGAAGGAGAGGTGTAACTGGTGGTGGAAAAAGGAGATTGTACCCCGTGGACCCGAAGGTCAGAACCCAACCAGCCCCCGGGCGAGCGGCTGGCTATGCCAGAAGGGCAGCCCAACTGCCGAACTCGCCCCACGCGCGATCGATCGCGACTGGGAGCGACACCATTTGGCCGCTCCCGGGAGCCCTCTATAGCAGAGAGACTCCCCATCCCCTCCCCTGCCGCAGCATGAACCCCGCCATAGTGCGGTCACTGCGGTCACCACGCCCTGTACAGCCGCCCTTCACAGGGCCACTCCCACCCAGACGCACCCCCCCCCTCCCCGAAACGATGGAAATGCGCGCGCGCACGCCCCCCAGGAGAGGGGCAAGAGCCGGGCCCACGCAAGGCCCAGGCCAGACACGAGGCGAACTGTGTCGAGGGCAACAGGACCACGCAGACCGCCACAGCTGTCGCGGCAACATCCCCGGGCCCGGGCATCCCGCACGACCAGGAGCCGAACAGGCCACAGGGGGCCTGACCGACAGCAACCGCCCAGAAAGCCGCGGGTGACGGCCACAGGGTCACCTCACGCCCGCGCGCAACCCCACCCAGACCCAGCCCGACCCAACCCCAACCCCGCACCCACGACGCGCCCCCGAGGAGGGGGCGGTTGATTGGCCGACCCTTAACCAGGAAGGCAGCATCCTTCCACGGCCAGTGACAAAGTTCCTCACCCAGCGCCCAACAGAGGACATCGCCGCTTTCCCAGAGCCCCCTCACCACGCTCAAGGTGGTCGACCCTGGAGGGGGGTATTTTTTTATTTTAACGTCGAGGAAGTCTTTCGACACCCCCGACCCCGGGGAGGATCGAGAGTGGGAGCAAGGGTAGGGCCACCCCTCCCCCCCAAACCTCCACGGTGATCGAAGCACGGGAGTATAAAGCGTGGCTGATCCATTCAGTCTAACGCCAGATCCCATGTCCCGCGCCAAAGTTACATTTTCCCTGCCCGAGGAAGCGAGTCCCCCTGCGGGCACGCTACACAAGATGTCGACGCTGATCACCTCGCGACCGACATCCCGCCCCCCCCATCCCCCACCGCCCTTCAGCATGCAACGCCCGGGCCTCTGCACCGAACGCCCAGCGGACAACTTCTACGCTGTGTTACCCCCTATCCCTGAGCTAAGCCAGCCCTAGCGGGCTCCCTCCATGAAACTCCTCCCACCTTTCCCTACGCTCACCTCCGTCTGCGCGGGACTTACGGAAAGCCCGGTAGCCGAGAGGACGGAGGGCCAGGCCCAGGGGGGCCTATGCTCCCGACGGGACGCGTGTTCAGGGCCCTTTAATTTCAAGGGCACCTTACTAAGGCGCCCGCCCGGGGTCACAAACGACTCCGGAGGGCCCGCAGCTGCGTCACGGTACTTCGCGCCCGGCAGACGGAGTCTCCCAAAAACCCGATCGTTCCCCTTTAAAAACGGCCCCCACCTTAGGTATCCCCCCGGCAAGGTTTGCTCTCTTCGAGCGCGAACCACCCCCCGATGACGCGGAAGCCGAGTCCCCCAGCGACGAGCCGACGACACGGTGTGCTTGGCCCTCGAACTAGTGTCCCCCGAGGGCAAGCTCCCGCTGTCTCTGGGGAACTGTCGCCTGTCAACCCCACGACCGTTGGGGCATGAGCCCATCGAAACGCACCCCTGAGACGCCCGCCCGACGGACAAGCCGCCCGCGCGCGGTTGCCGAGTCCTACAGCGACGTCCCCACGGAACGGTGCGACTCAGTCCTCGAGCTAGTGTCCCCCGAGGGCGAGTCCCCGCCGCCTCTGGAGAGCTGCCCGACACACCCCGAACGATGCCCGACGAACGTGCCCCCCCCCCCCCCAGCAGGCAGACCTCACGGGAAGGTGCGCTACCGGCGCCGCGACATCCAACTGCTCCCCGCCCGCTCCCAAAGTTGATATGATGAACAGGGAGCAAGGATCCAACCCTCGCGATGCCCCCTCGACGTTTCCCACCCCCGACGGCCATCGCGCGGACGCGCTGCGCCCGCCACCGAACGCCCCCCGAATCACGCCCACCCCGAGCGGGGTCCGCGGAAGATCCCGATACGCGGCCATGTAGGGGGAGGAACGACGGGCCTCCCCCTCGAGCAGCGCGAGCCACGCATACGGTCGCGTGACTCCGCCCACCGAAATTCCCACCCCCATTACCCCGTTTCCTTACAACCCACCGCGTCGTACCCACGTAGCGAGTTACCCTCCTCCCAACGGAAGACCAGGCCGAGAGGCAAGGGTCCGTCGCGGAAGCCGAGTCCCCCAGCGACGAACCGACGGTACGGTGTACTCTAACCCTCGAGCTAGTGTCCCCCGAGGGCGAGTTCCCGTCGCCTCTGAGGAACCGTCGCCTACCCACCCCGCGGACGTTGGAGCGCGAGGCCCTTATCACGCACCCCCGAGTTGCCCACCCCCCGGCGGAACAGCAAAGTCTCGTTACGAGTCGGACGAGACGAGCCGCCGCCCGCGCGCGGTTGTCGAGTCCTCCAGCGACAATCCGACGGTACGGTGTTAACTCTCAACCAGCGGCGAGTTCGCGTCGTCTCTGGAGGACTAACGCCTACCCTCCCCGCGAACGATGCCCAAACGTACCCCGCAACGACCAACCCACCCACGCTGCGCGGAAGCCGAGCCCCCCAGCGACTGTACGCCCGACCGGTGCAGTGCACTCAACCCGCGAGCTAGTGTCCCCCGAGGGCGAGTTCCCGTCGTCTCTCGGGGGCTATCCCACCCCTGACCTTTGATATTCGAGGTCACCCCCGAATCGACCCTACCCCGCGCCCACCCCGTGCGGGGTCCGCGGAAGTCCCGAACGACAACGGCCGATTCACGCGACTCGGCCGCCGTTCGCCACCCTTACCCGCGAGTTCTGCCCCCCAAATCCCTACGCCCTCCCCTCCCTTCCCACGAAACCTGAAAATAAAAGTAAGTGGACCGATAGCACGCGCGCGAAACGGTTCCAGAGTCGAGCCGGAGAACCCTGCCTACCCCTTCGCAGAACTAAAAGGCAGGGGCGAACCACCGACTCGCCCGGGGCCCGCAGTGCGCACTCACGCGCACGCACCACTGGGTAACCGACTCTTAGCTAGAGAAGTAGCACCCCCCGCCGGCCAGTAAGAAAGGGACGAATCCCGCTCGTACCACCCGACGCAGGGCGTCGCCGCTTCTCCAGAGCCCTCACACCACGCCAAGGTGGTCGGTACTAGAGAGGGAGGAGATTGTTACCGCTAGGGGAACCAATAAAGTCTATTATTATTATTATATATATATAATAATAATAATGGACTTTATTGGTTAATATATATATATAATAATAATAATGGACTTTATTGGTTAATATATATATGCAAAACGGTTACTTAGGGGACAAAATGTCGAGCGCGTGCATGCTTTGGAGACATTTGTATACTATGGGGACAGGACTCAAAGTAATCATGTATTAATGGTATAGTTTGGGTACAATTTTAAATATATATTAAAGCAATAATTTGGGCCCAATTCAGTTCTCACACGACACCAATAGATGGCGCCGCTAGTACCAATAGTGTGTCTGGCAGACTCAAAGGTTCCGTAACCATATGAATGTCTATCTCAGGGCTCTCCAGCGTAGGGGCCCCTCACGCGTCAGCTTCCCCTTCTAATCTTTCTTTCGCGCAGTGTGCCTTCCGTTGTCAAGGAGACCGCGCGACGCTGCGCGAGCTGCCACGACGGGCTAGCAGGGCAAGCGTCTTCGCGGATAGCGTCGCGCGGTATCCCTGACAACGCGGACGAGAGTGGGAGAACCCCAAGCTCCCGCGGGAGCGACCTTGGAGAGCCCTGGTCTATCTCATTCGTGCAAAACAGAAATTTATCTGTAGATCAAAAATTTAGACGTTTGTAATAATTGCAATAGAAAATGCAGAAAAACAAATGTCGGTTGCGTATATATGTACATGACCCGATACATGTTTCTAAGTATTCATTGCACGATTTTGTTTTAGATTTCCATTTACAATTGGAATTGATTCAAATGTTAATCAGGTCCGCTGATGCTCAGAAATCTCCTTTGGACGGCCATTTTTTTTTAATCTTTTTGTTTATAAATTGGAGTAATTTATTTATTAATACAAATCATAGGCTATGAAATGTTTAATAATTTACATGTAATTATCTCTGATATTAAGGCTCAATGGCAGAAACGCCCGGACACGTATTTACTTATTTTCGACATAGATCCATCGTGCTAAGGCTCATCAAAATTGATGTCTACCTCACTGTGGGCTCCCGTTGTTAGTTTTTTCCTGTTTCATATACTATTTGTTTTCTTTGAGGTCACGAGATATACAACAAGTGCAAACTTGGAGGTCGCGCAATCTGCACGAAGTGCATACTTCGAGGTCACGCAATATACTATCGCCCGGCCGAAAGAAAATCCCTAGCAGACTGTCTCGGGCGATGCAGTCCGGCGCTATCACGTTTGATCGCGAGTCACCTAGTTATTTGGGCAAACTTTTAAAAACGGGGCACACGTATTTTGGTTATTGGCTGTAACTAGGCACATTCGTTGTCGTACCGCGCGACGAAGAATGCGAACGTAACACATCGAGATCGAGTGAGATAAAGCGATCCAACCGCCGAACGCCAAAGCAATAGCGGAGGCTCTTGAAGGTTAACCGCAATGTATAATAACATAAAAATTTCCTTGTATTTCACAATATGTTCAGGAAATTATTATCATTGGTTTGGTATCAGGATAATAATATTATCTTTGGTTTTGTATCAGGATAATACTTTCCCGAACATATAGTGAAAAATAAAGAAATTTCTATGTTATTGTATATTAATGGTTAACCGTCCGAGATGCCTACGCTATTGCTTTGGCGTTCGTCGGTCAAATCGCTCTATCCCACTCGATCTCGATGTGTTTTGTTCGCTCCCTTAGTCGCGCGGTGCGACAACGTATGTGCTTACTTTAGCCAATAACCAAAATACGTGTGCCCCGTCTTTAAAACTGTGCCTAAATAGGTGACTCGCGACCAATCGTGATAGCGCCGGACTGCTTCGCCCGAGATCGCCTGCTAGGGATCTTCTTTCGGCCGGGCAATCGTACACGAGGTGCATACTCTGAGGTCACGCAATATGCACGAACAGCATACTTCGAGGCCACGCAATATACACGATGAACATACTGTGCGGTGGCGGGATATAATACACGACGTGCATACCTCGAAGTTCGAGGTTTTGCATTTTTCAAAAAAGTGGAGAGATTTTGGGAACAGTCAACAAAAAATAAAACTTATGATGGTGCATACCGTTTAGAACAGGGCTCTCCAAGGTCGCTCCTGCGGGAGCTTGGGGTTCTCCCACTCTCGTCCGCGTTGTCAGGGATACCGCGCGACGCTATCCGCGAAGACGCTTGCCCTGCTAGCCCGTCGTGGCAGCTCGCGCAGCGTCGCGCGGTCTCCTTGACAATGGAAGGCACACTGCGCGAAAGAAAGCTCCCCCCAAAAAACTTCAAAAAAGTAAAAAAATTACGCCAAGTACATGAAATCACAAAAGAATAGAAGAAAATATACAGTCCCCCCAAAATAAAAGGAAATATACAATATAAAAAAATATGTGAAATCAAAATGAGCTGCACATTTTGATTTCACATATTTTTTTATATTGTATATTTCCTTCTATTTTGGGGGGACTGTATATTTTCTTCTATTTTTTTGTGATTTCATGTACTTGGCGTAATTTTTTTACTTTTTTGAAGTTTTTTGGGGGGATCTCACTTCTTTTTACAAAGATAATTTGCATAGCGAATGACTTTAGATAATTTTTAATATTATATTTATTATTATCTTCATTTTTTTGTGATATCAAACTACGAATAAACTTCGGATAATTGGGATTGGTGGAATTGATTTATTTAAAAATTTGAATTTTCAGATATAAAACAAGCATATGAATAAACTCATTTAATTAATATAATAATAATAATGCTATGTTTCAATAAATTTTTTTCTCTGATGTAGATCGCACTGCATCATCTTCTGCTTCGATTATCTGTAAATAAATATAAAAGCCACATTTTAGTTATATACCTTAATGTAGAACTTATAGAGTAGCCTTTTGCTCTAGTGAGTGTAGAGACTACATAATGTGTCCGAAGGAGGTGAGAACATATGGTAGAAAGTTTTGTTGGAGGATATTTAAAAAATGCTAATGGTAATTTAGCGAAAATGAATGAAGAGATTCAATATTTTTATTGGTGTTGGTTTAGTATATTTATTGGTGAATTGAAATATTGTTAATGGAAAACTAGTAAAATTAATGAATAGCATAGAAACTACTGTGGATTTCATTAATTAAAGTATTACGAATGTCTTTCACAAAAGATTGAAAAGCATCAACGGAGATGTGTTTTCAGTGTACTTTCTTTACTAATGTGACTTGCTTTACATTGCAAGCAGTCCACCATAACCTATTTTCTTAATAATTCTTAATGCTATGTCGTTAGACAAATTTTGTCGATTTACCTTATTTGACAAAGTTCCAGAAACTTGTGCGAAACAAGATGCTCTGTCTATCTATCTAATCTTCTCCGGACAACCTCCACGCCTGTGCATTCCCTTCATTTCTATCCATCCAAGCCTGTGCGTCCCCTTCAATTCTACTATCCAAGCCTGTGCGTCTCCTTCATTTTTATTGAAATCCTGTGCGTCCCCTTCATTTCTACCTATAATATAATAAGCTTTACATAAAATAAAAACTGGTATACCAATACAAATATCTGGCAATTTAAATTCAATGCAATTTTCTACTACAATATATTATTTTGTACAAGCATGGTATAAATTTCTAGAAACTTATGCGACAGAAGGTGCTTCTCTGTCGAACCTTCTCCGGACAACTTCCAAGTCTGCGACTCTACATAAGAAATCTATTAAATAAATTTGGCGACTTACCTTATTAATTGAGACAATAATTCAGTCGCCTATTTAGTGTAAAAACTCGTGACATTTCAAATTTGGACAACGTACCTTATTTGACACTGGCAGGTTATGATGGAATGACACTTGGTAGGTTATAAAATTCAAAATAGTATACATTGGTATATATATATACAATGACGGACGACGATCCCGGCCGAATAATCCCGAGAGTCGACGAACGAAACGTACACTAGTTTTTTGGCTGAAGGTGTGCGTGTAACGCGTATATACGTATTATGTCGACGAAAATTTTGACTGGAGAAGAAGAATCAGAAGAAAAATCTTACCGTTTCTGACAGATCCATGACATGATATTACGATATCTCTGTCATGCGTGGACCGATTTTATTGAACTTGGTCTTATTCGAAAGCTTATATGTGGTTTACATAAGAAAAATACCATTAAATTTAGGAAATATTGCAGGCGTGATGAGATATTAATGAAATAAGTTTCAGGTTAGGTTGGATTAGCTCGGCGACCAGTAAATGATGGGTGTGTTCCAATTCACGCATACTGCGCATGAAATTGGTGGCATCGTATTGGTGGCATCGTACGATTCCCTAGAATTTCTCTCACTTGCCACCAATACGATGCCACTTCCGGTGCAGCGAGCGGTGCAGCAATCGCAGAATTTCAAAGGAGAAGCAGTCACTGCACCGCTCGCTGCACCGGAAGTGGCATCGTATTGGTGGCAAGTGAGAGAAATTCTAGGGAATCGTACGATGCCACCAATACGATGCCACCAATTTCATGCGCACTATGCGTGAATTGGAACACACCCGATAGCAGTAGCGACAGTCGCCATATATAGGGTGTCTTTCCTGTACTTTTTTCCTGTACTTGGCGTCGAGACGCTACCGCGTCTCTAGATTAGAAGGGGAAGCTGGCGCGTGAGGGGCCCCTACGCTGGAGAGCCCTGGTTTAGAACTGCACGGATCCCATGGTCAATTCGCACGCACGCGTTGTCAAAACAATCGCCTGGCGTAGGAAAGTATTTATATACGATGCGACGAAATAAACTTTTCGTTCAGTAACAACATGTAAAAAAAGAAAAGTAAGAATCACTGAAAGCTACCTACTATTGCTAATTTTTTATATAGCCAGCAGATATTCCTATTAGTTTTCTCGAGGATACTGAAAACACTGAACAAAAAGTTTGTTTTGTAGCATCGTATATAAATATACATTTGACATAGGCCTTTAAAATTCAGTATACTTTGTTTTTGCAATGTTATCGACAAATGCTGTAAGTTTGAAGAGAATCGGTGAAACTAAATTTTCCCTCTATCCGTTTTGACGTGGTATAGCTCGTGCGCGATGGTCACAAGCGGAACAAGATGGAACCGCTTTTTTTTTGCGCCCTAGACGAACTTGTCAAATTGCGTCCTTTATTATAATACATTTAATTGAGCTTTTCAGGTTCTTACTTTTAATTTTTACTCGTATTTTAATACCGGTGTAGTACAATTTGTAGTATTTCATATAAAAATTTATTTTCAACAATGCCAACAATGAAAAGACCAGAGATGGGCAGAAAATTATTTTAAATAAAAAATTGATTTCGAATGAAAGACACAAATTTTATTCGAGAGTCATCGAATCAAAATAACTTTAGGTAATTATGTCAGGTTTGGTATCATTTTCGTCGGGAAAACACAAGGAGACGATTGATATGACTTTCGTGCAGATTCGATGAAGAATCTGATTTCACATTTTCTGTTCTTAATGGCTTCTCTATCTATGATAAGAATCGTCTCCTTGTGTTTTCCCGACGAAAATGATACCAAACCTGACATAATTTGAACTTTAATTAACGATATTAGGCATAAAATTAATTTGCAAGATTGAAAGCCCGATTCGTTAAAAGTAGTCTGATTTAAATAATTTTTTGTCAATTTAATCGGGAGAAGGCAAGGAATCCATTGGTGTCACTTTCATATTGATACGACGAAAAATAAAGAAATTCCGTTTCTGTATAATCGATGACACATCGCCGAGCAACTCCGCGCTGCAGATTAGACGGGTGAACGATACAATGTCGCTCGGCTCGAGAAGCCGGCGGCTTCGATCAAAGGCTCTCGAGGCTCGCCCAAAGTTATTTTAACTTCGAATAACTTTTGAAATAAAAGATGACTGAAACGGAGAAAATCATTTCAAACCTTAAAATGAATTCCCGTCGAATAAAAAAATCATGCGTAGCCGTCGAATGAATCTCGTCGAATAAAAAAGTTATTTCAGGCGCTTCGAATAAGAATAACTTTGGGTTATTTTTATTCGGCGACTTTTAGAAATAAAGTCTCTTTTATTTGATACCTTATTTAAATAACTTTTTATTTAAATGATGCCCATCTCTGGAAAAGACCATTTTGCGCCTCTTTTCAACCTTACGCCCTACCAGTTGCCTAATTTTGCAGAGTAAAGTCATAAATAATCTCAAATAAATGTATTATGATAAAGGGCGCAATTTGATAAGTTCGCTGAGGGCGCAAAAAAGACTTTACCGGGCCTGCGTCACGATTTTGCGAAGCGGTTTCCGTGCCCACCGTAAGCGCTAGCGACCATCACGCACGCCCGTCGCGCACACAAAGGACGGAGTGTGACGGCGCGGCGTCCGAGAGACGGAGCGAGACAAAGTATCATGCTTTCTCTGTTTCGAAGCCGACGGCAACTTCGTGCCGACTCTTTCCTTTCTTCTCCGGTTCTTTCACTCTCGTCTCAAGGATTCCAAAAAATGGTCGGGACGTACAACGCATGGTAGAAACGACGTTGTAACGAATGCGTATGTATGTGCGAATTCTTATGAACGATCAGGAGATCATTCTCGTCGCGTCGTCAGTGTCGTGAGGACAGTGTTCAGAAAACTTTCAGTATTAGAGTGTGATTATTAATCTACAAGGATATATAGAAATATCATCTTCTAATTGTTAAAAAATTAAGTTGTGACCTCCGTCCAGCCTTCACAACCTCCAATTGTGAAAAATTAAGTATTATAATAGACTTTACGTGTAAGTACTATTGCCCGATGAGAAGATGAGCTACTACCAACAAGCTGAAATGTCACAGGGGTAAAGGGGATCGCCCGCTCGCTCCACCCTATCCCCTCCAAGAAGTCCTACTTTTCGGTTCTTAGCGGCTGTCCATATCCGCGGATTGTCGCGATTGGTTTCGTTCGCGTTGTTCGTCACGGGACGAACTGTGTTGGAGGGGATAGGTTGACGCGAGCGGGCGATTCCCCTTGCCCCTGTGACATTTCAGCTTGTGGGTAGTAGCTCATCTTCTCATCGGGCAATAGTACCCATATCACGTTTATTTTAGTACGGAGATTGATGATTTCAAGCAGAGATGGGCAAAGATAATATCTAAATAAACACGAATAAAAGATACTTTACGTTTATTCGTTACTCGCAGCTTCAAATAACACGATTTATCTTTTCTCGAAACATCACGAATAAATAAGAAGTACCTTTTAGTCGACACGTTATTTAAATAATTTTTCAAATAACACGATTTATCTTTTTTCGAAACATCACGAATAAATAAGAAGTATCTATTAGTCGACACGTTATTTAAATAATTTTTCAAATAACACGATTTATCTTTTTTCGAAACATCACGAATAAATAAGAAGTACCTTTTAGTCAACACGTTATTTAAATAATTTTTCAAATAACACGATTTATCTTTTCTCGAAACATCACGAATAAATAAGAAGTACCTTTTAGTCAACACGTTATTTAAATAATTTTTCAAATAACACAATTGTTCTTTTCTCGAAACATCGCGAATAAATAAGAAGTATGTACGTTTTAGTCGACACGTTATTTAAATAATTTTTCAAATAACACGATTTATCTTTTCTCGAAACATCACGAGTAAATAAGAAGTACCTTTTAGTCGACACGTTATTTAAATAATTTTTCAAATAACACAATTTATCTTTTCTCGAAACATCACGAATATATAAGAAGTACCTTTTAGTCGACACGTTATTTAAATAATTTTTTACAGAGACAATGCCCATTTCTGCTTTTAAGTAAATAATTTGAAACGTAAAATTTCACAGGTTATTCCTTGTTTTCAGAAGTGCTTTAAAAAGTCTACTGTAATCATTCTAATACTTGAATAGAATTTTATGACAGAATGTTTTCGTTAGTAAAATTTGATAAAAATGAACATATCATTCTGAAATCGAAGCAAGTCCAAATACTTGACAGTACAAATTGTCTTATTAAATATAAAGGGGCGAAATACAATGCTTACTTCATAGATAAAGCTGGTAAGTGCATAAAATAAATTTACACTCATAATAACCTTAGATTAATTGTAGTTACGCATTAGAATGAAGTAAAAGAAACACAATTAGTGAAAAAACAATTATTTGCGATCTCTCATATTACAAACATTGTTGGAATTAAAGATACAGTATGATGGCTTTCAAGGGATCATTTCAGTGTGCGCGTCAGTAAATTAAGCGATTTTCGGGAATTTATTGTGAAGACATGAAATATAGTATTGGTATAAAACCTTTTCCTAGTTATTAAACTACATTCCTACACTAAGAAAAAATATGAAAACAATAAAATGAATGTTTTTAAAATACTTTTCTGTGTGGATTTGATGACATGTTTGAAAAGTGATGCTTCGCCGACGCAGGTTATTTCAGCTCTTACACTCGTGAATACAAAAATTCAAATATGATTGTGCTTATCGTCCAAACTATAATTAAGTATTTATCTTCCAGATAAACAAGATGAGGGATAAAAATGCAAAGAAAATGTTATTCGGCATTTTGGGGGGTATTTTTATCCGTCATCTTGTTTATCTTGAAGATAAATTGTTAGGTCTAGATCGGACGATAGCCACAGTCATACTGATCAAGAATCTGTTAGGATTTTTGGATTCACATGATTCTAACAGCTGGTAGATATCACTCGCGCCAGCGGGGCATCACTTTTCAAACATATCATCCAGATCGATTTTAAAATAATTTTAATTATTTTAAAATCTTTAATTTTATTACTTTTATATTTTTTACTTGCTGTAGAAATGTAGTTTAATGAATAGAGAAAAGTTTTATACCATTACTAGTAAATAGGTTTATTTTTTGCCTTTCGGCCTCAAAATGGGGTTACATGTGTTAAGTGTGTAAGTGTTTCTGGGACTGTTAACTGCATGTTCTGCTTTCGTTTTGTCTTTTTCCTTCATCTTGGACTTCTTTTCTTCTCCTTTTTTCCAGAACCAAACGCATCCACTCCGCTCCTTCTGCTTCTCCCTTTAGTATTCCTCTAATCGTTGAATTTTCTCTTTTCAGCTCCTTACAGTCTTGTAACATGTGGCCCAGGGTCTCTCTAGCCCTGTTACAATAGTCTGCATACTGTCTCTTTTTCTTCCTTCCAGTACTTGCTTCCCCTTTCTTCATTCCCACATCTGAACCTTGCGATCATGCTCTGGTCTCTGCCTCTGTAGTTTCCGTCTAGGTAATTTGCTCTTTGGTCTTCTCTGATTTCTGTGTAATGTGCGTTGTATCTGCCTCCTAGTATTCTTTCGTATTGCCATTGCACCTGCTTTGTCCTGTCTCTTTGCGCTAGTTCCTCAGCAAACTCTCTTCCTCTCCTTCTTTCTATTTCCATTTCTTGCATATCCAACATTTTTGTCTGTAGTATGCGTCTCTCATTTCCTCCCATTTCGACTTTTTCTCTGCCTGCTTCGCGTCTATTTCCCTCCAGCACTCTTGTACTATTTTATTCTTATTCAGCCGTTTCGCTTTCTCCTCATATTTTATTGCTCTTCTTCCCGCTTCTATCCTTACTTTGTCCGTTTTTGTTTCCTCCAAGATTAGATACGCTGGTGTATTGAAGTCCACCTTATATATTTCTCCTGTATTTTCTCTATCTTTTCTGCTTCCATCCATCCCCAGATTTCTGACGCGTACAGCAAGATACTTTTCACACGGAATATTCTCATTCTTCTCTCAAAATTGTTCTTGAACATTCTTTGCCCTATTCCCCATATCTGCGCCATTGCTATTCTTGCTTTCTTTATGACTTCCCTTATATGCATCTCTCTGCCCCCATTTTTCTGGAAATTATACCCTAAGTATTTGAACTCCTTTACTTCTTCCAGATTGTGCCCCTGCCAGCCCCATTCTTCTCTCTTCTTCTTTCCTCTTCCTTTATGGAAAATCAGCACTTTTGACTTCTCTGCATTCAGTTGCAGCCCTTTCCGTTCAAGATATGTTCCGAATCTTCTTATAATGTCCTTAAGATCCTTTGGTTCATTTGCTAATAACGCTATATCGTCCGCATATGCTAGAGTCCAGATTTTTTCTTTTCCTACTCTAACTCCTCCCGCTTGGTTTTTCCTCATGGTTTCCTCCAAATCCGCTACATATATTGTAAATAACGTTGGACTCAGTGGGCATCCCTGTCTTACCCCTTTTGTTGTCCAGAATTTGGATGACATTTCTCCGTTTGCTTTTATAGTATTTCTTCTTTCTTTGTAAATTTCTCCGATTCTCATCCTCAAGCATTTACTTATTTCCTTTTTCTTCATGATGTTTTGAAGTTTTACTCTATCCACTTTATCAAATGCAGCGCTTAGGTCTGCAAAAAAGGTATACAGCTTTCCCCCTTTTTTTCTGTATTTCTCTGTTAGCTACATAGTTCAGAATAAAAATATTATCTATTGTCGACCTACCGCTCCTGAATCCTGCTTGTGTTTCTGGTATTATGTGGTTCTTTTCCAATTCCTCTTTTAGTCTTTTTTCCAGAACCATAGCATATATTTTGTACGCTGTGTTTAGGATCGTTATCCCCCGGTAGTTACTCGCCTTTTCTCTATCTCCTTTTTTGAATATTGGTGAAATCACCCCTTCTTTCCACCTTTCCGGGAATCCTTCTCCCTTCCACACTTTATTAAAAATTTCTGTGATCCTTTTTACTATTTTCACGTTACCGTAAATCCAGGCTTCATTTTCTATTTTGTCTTCCCCTGCTGCTTTCTTCTTTTTTAATTTCCTGATTTGTTCTTTTACTTCTGCTTCTGTTATTTCCTCTTCCTCTTCTCCTTCCGTGTCGTCTATTTCTTCCAACTCTTCTACTTCTTTCTTACAGTCGTCGCCTTCTAGCAATGTTTTAAAATGATCCTTCCATTCTTTTAAATCTATTTTATTGGAGATTCCTATTCTTTTCTTTCTCTGTTTATTTATATATTCCCATATTTGATTTTCTCCCTTTAATTGCATTATCTCATTTTCTGTATTTTCTTGTTATTCCCTTCTCCTTTCATCGCACACTTTTTTGTACTCCCTTATTTTCTTCTGGTAGTCTTCTTTGTCTCCTTTACCTCTTCTCCAGTTCCTCAATGCTTTCCTGGCTTCCCTTTTCTTTTTTGTACAATTCGAATTCCATCACTTAAAGCTGCCCAGTTTCCATTTTTTAATTTTTACTTCTTCTTTTTGTACTGCATTATTTATTTTTTCTATCATTTTTTCTACCATTTCATTCACCTCCGTCCTATTAAAGTTTATTTTGATTAATTCGATTTCAAACTCTCTCCTGCCTTCTTCTGTCCAGATTCTTCTCTCTCTCCACCTCTCCTCCTGATTTCCCTCTCGATCTTCCCTTTTATTTCCCGCATATAGTTCTGCAATCAGAGGCATATGGTCTGACTCAACTCTCTCTTCCACTGTGAATTTCTTGATCTCTTCTTTCGCCTCGACATTTGTTATTATATAGTCGATTACTGTGCTGCCTCTTGGCCCCGAGTATGTATACTCTCCTTTATCGTCTCCCTCCATATTCCCATTCAGAATATTCCATCCTCTTTCCTCAACCACCTCTAATAACAGCTTTCCCTCTGAGTTTTTAACTTTGTCTTTTGATCTCCTTAAGCCATGCTTTTCTTCTATTCTACAATCGCCCCTTTCTTGTCCAATTCTTGCATTGAAATCTCCTCCAATTATCAGTTTCTCCACCTCCATCTCTTCTATTATCTGGTCTAGCTCTTCTTTTGTCTCCTTCATATCTCTGCTATACACTGTAATTATTCTCCATTTTTCATTTTGTATGTTTATTCTTCTCTCTTGAATGTTTTCCGTTCCTGCGTTCGATTCCTCCTCTTCTATGCCCTTTCTTATGCCTGTGATAATTCCGCCTATCGCTCTCCCCTTTTTTCTCTCTCTGGTGGAATATTTACACTTCCATGAGAATTCTTGTGGCAATTTATCTTTCAATCCTTCCCATTGTTTCTCTTCAATCCATGTTTCTACTAATCCTATTACATCGATTTCTTTTAGGAAATCCCAAAACTGCTTGTCTTTGCTGAGTAATCCTGCTACATTCCAGTATCCTATTTTAAATGTATCTATTTCTCTTTGGCTTCTTATTCCTTTCCCAATTCTGTGTACCGTCTCTCCCCGCATATCTGCATCCGCAGACGCGCGGGGAACGAGTGTTGGTACTGCCTTTTGTCTTGCTTTCGTTGTCCTTGTAAGCTCTGCGATCCTCAAAAAATTTAGAGGTTCACAGAACTTTGCCGACTCCAAAAATTTACTTCTTTCAGCCCACCCTCTTCTTTCCAGATAAATGTCTTATCGTTGATTTTTACTTTCCTGTACCCAACTTTCACCTTTGCCCCTTGCTCCCTTTCCGTCTTGGCAATATCTTTAATATCTCTTTGTATCTCCCTTTCTTTTTTCGTCAGGTCATTGTCAATGGACAGTCTCTTATCTTTCAATGTACTCTTCTTTAGCATTACTGCTCTTTTCTGTTGCCAGCTTCTTAACTTCGCTATCAGTAGCCCTTTTTTCTCTCCTCTTCCTACCCAGTATGCTTCCTCGATTTCTGCATCTGCCTGCAATTCGTGCCTTAACACATACTCCACCGTATCCTTCGGCGTCTCTTTACGTGGTAGATCTTCTCCCCTTAGGGTAATATTATTTCTTCTCTCTCTCTTTTCTCGAGCCTCTTCCTTCTTTTCTAGCCCCTCTATTCTTTCTGTCAGCCTCTCAGCCTGAACCTTCTTGGTCTCCAGTACTTCTATCCTTCCTCTCATTTCTTTCCTTTCCTTTTCCCATATCTCGTCCCTACTCTTCCACTCGTCCCTCAGATCCTGCATTCCCTGCCTTAGATCTTTATTATCTCTTCTCAACTCTTCCATGTCTTTCTTAACTGCCAGCACTGCTTCCATCAATTTGTCTAATTTTGCATCCATTTCTTTTTCCTGCCCTGTCTCCTGGCTATCCGACGTTTCCACAGATCCTATGGCTACCTCGGTTTTCTTCAGCGGAGGCGATCTCCCTACTTTCCTTGCTTTTAAGAATTCTTCTTCTATTTCCCTTTCGGCCCTCAACCTCTCCTGATTCTCCTCGTCCTCCCGTTTCCTCTTAAATGAGTCCAGTATCGAGCCTTCGCTGTCCGCTCTTCTTCTTCCCAGCTGTTCTGCCAACGATGGTCTTCCCCTTCTCCTGGTTTCCTTTTGCACTTCCCCGCCTTCGCCTGCTTGGTTCATTAGCCTCTCCGCTCTTCTTTACCAACTGCTGTCTTCGCTTTGTCTTCTCACTTCTTCCACTCCCTAGAGTCACTTATCCTTGCCACGTATCTTATACTTCGTGCACTCGTTTCACACCTTCTCTTCTTCACCTTTTATCTCACCCTTCGGCCCTTTATTAATTGTCGATTATACTGTCCACCGGAACCTTGTCTGATCCTGTCGTTTTCCACCCGACCTCGTAATTTTCTGAGCACTTTTACCACACTTTTCGTCTATTTCTTTCACCTGTCTGCCGACACACGTTATTCTCTCGCGCATGTCACGTGGTTCCCCTCTTATACCATTACTAATTTTATACTATTAACTTCCTGAAAATCGTTTAAGGGGGGATTCTGGTTTAGGACGCTGAAAACAGGGTGATTCTTAAGAATTATTTTCTCAACAAATATAAAACGAATCTTTCCAAAATTTCAAGCGTGTTGTTTTACTGTATATTCAGACAACACGAAACCTTTTCTTATTCTATTTTATTTTATTTTTTTATAAGAATAATTCATTTAATATTGTATTATTGGTATATCACGTAGCCGCTGCGCCGCCGGAGTTATCAAATTGCGTACATTCTAGCGGATAAAATTCTTGCCCGATATAAAAAGGTCGAAGTTTTTCTTAATTGACAGGTATTTATACAGCCGGTGAATTAAAAAAAAAGTAAGAAAAAAGTCTAAAATAAAATTGATAAAGTTATGAGACTTTAAAGAAAAAGTTACAATTTTGAAGGAAAAATTTCGGCGTTTTTGTGCAAAAAAATTGTTCTATTTAATTTCTGCATGCATGTTTTTCATTCATCGACTACGGTTCTCCAGTATGTAACTAAAAAGCCCCGGCTGAAGTCAATGGGGCAATTCGATTTTTCTGTATCGTGTACACAAGTTTAGAAAACGTAATTTCGAGTAAAACGCGTTTGAAGTTTTCGGCCGTACTTATATCTGCACTACCCGCATCTGTTACGGTTGGTGTATCTATGAAGCTACTTCAAATGTCTGTCTCTAACTTGGAGAATATATTATCCATGAATATTCCTATCAATTAAAACATAAAAAATAAAAATATATTAAAAGTAATCATATACGAGTCATTCGATGACAAAACACACGACTGTTGCGGCCATAGTCTTTTCCAATTTATTAATAACGTCGAGAAACTAAACTAATTAATTTTTCCTAGGTATGTAAAATTTTAATTTTCTATTCCGAATGGTTTTCAAGATTTTCAATGTTGAACTTTTGAAAAATTGGACGAAATGAGTAAACACGTTATCACTTTAACGGCAATATTTCGGCACTGTTTAAAGATAATGTGTTAATCCCCACTCATTTTAAATCTACGGAAATACTCTTTCCCAATATGTATATAAAATTCTGTTAAATATTAACAAAAATAACAATAATCGATTTTAATGTTTCGAATGAATCAAATTAAGGGGGTAGACACGGGTAATGCAGCGCGCTGTATACCGACACAATCTGGCCCAAAACATGGGTTTGGGATATTACGTTGTTTGTCCTTATATGAGCAGATTTTGGGCTGGGCGAGGTCTCATTCGGAAGATGAAGGTTCAGTGCAGCGCGCTCTGGTCATGGTTCGACGAGATTGTGTTGATATGTAATAATATGAGTGTCCAAAGTAGAGAAAAAATCAACAAAATACACTCGCAGATTCCAAGTATTTGTACGTCACTAAAAGAGTTTTGTGACTCAAACGATGACCAGAGCGCGCTGCATTGAACCTTCATCTTCCGAATGAGACCTCGCCCAGCCCAAAATCTGCTCATATAAGGACAAACAACGTAATATCCCAGACCCATGTTTCGGGCCAGATTGTGTCGGTATACAGCGCGCTGCATTACCCGTGTCACGTGGCGTGTTTACCTCCTTAAGTATTTTTAGGCCACTAAAAGAGTTTTGTGACTCAAACGGTGAGCAGAGCGCTCCGCATGGAATCTGCCTCTTTCGAATGAAACCTCGCCCAGCCCGAAATCTGCTCATATAAGGACGAAAAACGAAAAATCCCAAATCCATGTTTGAGGTTAGATTGCCGGTATTACTGCGCATTGCATTACACGTGTCACGTGACGTGTCTACCCCCTTAAGGCTGCCGTCTCAGCGGTCCTTGAATGTGTGAATACGCTCACACAAGCTAGAAAAAGTGTGTACGTATACGCGTGTAGTAAACAATCCGTTTCAACCAACTTTCGGCCTGGAATCGGCCAGAAGGAAGTTTTTCCGGGTACAGTTGCGTTTAGTAGACATCTGTGCAGGCGGGTCTGGTGCGTTTGAATGCTAATAACCACCGTACGTTGAAATAATAATGAATTTATGATTCGAAAAGTGACAAAATGAGGCTTCAATGCTTCTCCGTTGGTGGCGCTAATGTACTCGAACCTCATTCTGTCACTTTTCGAATCAGAAATTCATTATTATTAAATATGTCGACACATTTCGTTCAATTTTTCAAAAGTTTAGCTTTTAATATTTCGAAAAACATTCCAGATAAAAAGCTAAATTTTTGCACAGTAAAATTAGATACTTCAGTTTCTCGAGGTTATCGACGAACTCTGTTGTTATAATTTAGTATTTAGAGTAACTAATATTTTATTCAGATAGGGACGATGAATTAAAAAGTAATATTTTATTTAGATACGGAAGCTGAGTTAAAAAGTCTGCAAGCACGTGCAGAAAGCAAAAGTTTGGATGCCGCTGATATGCTGATATCGCCCCAAAATGTACAAAGGGAGGAATCGATAGATCTACCTCTCGACGAAGTGAATCAAGTTTCTTGCTCAACGCCAATTAACAAGGAACGAACACCTTCACTTTCAACTCAGTTATTAAATTCCACAGTCAATAAAGAAATTTCTACTATTGACATTAACGAGTCAAAGGAAAGTAGCGTTCCTAGTGGCCTTACAGATATATTAAACATAGTTGGTGATTCTTGGATTAATAGTACGGACGAGGTGAGGGAGTTAGAAACATCTCATCACAATAATGATAGTTCCAAAAGATCAGAGAATGAAAAAGCGGCAAATAGTAGTTCTTCTAGTGGTGATGAGAATGATCCCAATGATGTAGACTATGAACCAGATGAAACTTGTACCGTTTCATCTGCTAAAATTTCCGAAGCAAACTCTAAATGTATGGAATTCATATCACCGGAACATGGCTCAAATGTAGATATTCGATATGTACATGTTCCTGTCTCAAAGAATAATGCAAAACGGACAGTAAAAAGATATTTTTGTCCATTTTGCAAAAGTTTGCAAACGAAATTTGCTAGGCATCTTGAGCTGAAGCATAAGACGGAAACTGATGTTTAAAAATTTATAAATCTTGGAAAGGGAAGTCACGAACGACGAAAAATCATCGAAACGATTCGTGATTATGGCAATTATATTCACAATACTACAGCTGCATTAAATACAGGGATAGTTATTAGGGCAACTACTGGCAACGCGGGTACTCCGGGTACCCGGTTCTATCTCAAGATAATGAATATTACCCGAGTCCTACCCGACCCGCCGGGTACCCGAGTACCCGAGTACCCAAGTATTCCGAAAAACACCTAAGCAGATGAAAAATATAAATTGATGGATTTGTAGCCATATTTATATTGTATGCATTATCACGGACGTTCGCTTTACTGCTGATATTCCAATTTTCATTAAACAGATTAAACATGATGGCTAAATTCTTCCTCGAATGACGATTTTCCATGTGCAAAGAGTATAACTTTATAGGATCCACTTTTTATTTATAAAGTATAGAGTTGTAGAAATGAATGGATCTTATAATTTCGAGGATCATCCATTATTAAGAATGGCCATATCAAACACCATAGAAAGTTATTTTTCTATTCTACTTCATTACGCATTACAGTTAACCTATATCTCCTATAACGTGATTAATTCGTACCGCATTATATGGAGAATGCGTTATAAGAAACTCAGAATTATATAGTACAAATCATATTAATTTGTACCGCGTTATAAGTAGGAGGATTGTCGCAATTTTTGCTCCGCGTTTTACATATGGAAACCGCATTATAGGAGGGTTTACTGTAGACATAAGGTGGAATCGTTTTAGGATACTTTTACGATAAGGACAGCAACATCCTGGTTCGGCAATTAATGCTTAAAAGATAACATATATATCATGTATAGTTCATGTCACTTTTCCATCCTCCGATGGATCAAAGAAGTAGTCGCGATCCACCCGACCGACATTGTTGCAGGATCGCCTCTTGATGTAGCAACAATGTCCGTCGGATAGCCGAGTAATTTTTGCCCGGGTATCTCACGGGTATCCAGGTAACCGGGTAATTTTGGAATATCCGGGTGTCTCACCGGGTACCCGGGTACCCGGCGGGTCGGGTAGTCACAGCTCTAATAGTTATAACATCTAGACAACGTCAACCTAAATACGATAATGCTGCTGAAGATTATATTTACTGTACAAACTGTAAAAAGCTTTTATCTAAACGTACCATACGCCTTCATTATAAAAAATGCAATACGCAACATAAAGGAGGTGTACGCGAAATTACCGTTATGGGGAGACGATTAGCTGGATACATTCATAGTTGTGCTAATGGTGTGCTCCGTAAAGTTGTATTCCCTGTCATGCGAGATGATGCTGTTACTCGATCAATAAAATACGATGAACTGCTAATTTTGTACGGCAATAAACTATGCGATAAGTATACGAGTACGCATCAGCATGATATGATAAGAGCACATTTAAGATTGTTAGGTCGCTATAAGCTCGCAATCAAAGTTATGCAACCAGATATTGATGATTTTGCATCAATTTTTCGACCGTAATATTTTGATGCAGTCATACAGGCAATTAGGGTAGTAGCCCATTGGGATACGACAATAATGTGGTTTAAGACACCAGCCGTTGCTACTACGCTTACCACTTTATTAAAAAAATGCGCAAATAAATTAAGGTCCGAATGCATAAAAAAACAAGCCGACAACGCTAAAAAAGATATTGAAGATTTTCTTTTGTTATTTGAGGAAGAAGTTCCAACTTTAATAAACAGAAAAGCTATAGAAGATCAAATAAAACAAAAGAGACAAAAGAATGTAGTGCTACCATTAAAACAGGACATTAAACAACTGCATAATTATTTGAGAAATAATTGTATGGCTTCTTTTTCTACTTTACAGAATAACTTCGATTTCTCCGCCTGGGAACTTTTAACTGAGTGTACATTAGTTTTTATACAAATATTTAATCGTCGAAGAGCAGGAGAAATTGAAAGGTTAACAAAGACAGATTATGAAAACCAAGAAACATTAGATAAGAATGTTAATGCAGATCTTTATCAACATTTGTCCAAGGAATCCAAGGAATATGCCAGGAACTTTGTCCGAATAACTATTCGTGGCAAACTCGGGAGAACAGTGCCTGTCTTACTTGACTCTTTTATGTCTGAATGCATCAACACCATTTTAAAATACCGTTTACAAGCTGGAGTAAAATCTGATAACGAATATATTTTTAGTACACCAAATACCCACCCACTTAAAAAACAGTACATCAGAGCCTGTCCGTTAATGCGAAAGTTTTCGAAAGAATGCGGAGCAACTATGCCATCTTCTCTACGTGGGACTATTTTACGTAAACATATAGCAACCTATACCGCAATATTGGGAATTGAAGAAACGCATGTCGATTCTCTTGCGAACTTTTTGGGACATAGTAAAGACATTCACAAACGATTCTATAGAATGCCAGTCCCTGTTAAGGAAATAACAGATGTATCTCGATTATTACAAGCCGCAATGGGTGACGAAGAGGATGAAAATGATAGCGACGAAAGTGAAGATGATCCAAATGAAAATGGTAATGTGATTAACATTGTACCCCGTTCTGACTTTGTTCCGAATGCAATTCCACGAGAAAACAGCATGAATGCATCGAGCAGCTTGTCTAATAAAGACACCACGAATAACATATCTTCAAATCATACCGGAAATAGTTCTGGTTCAAAACGCCGCAGTAGTGAGTATTAGTTCATCCTGTAGCACTTTAACCTTCTTCGTTTCAGTTCTAACTAACATTATTCTCTTTTTAAAAACAAATTTAGCCTCCCCATATGGAAAAACTAAACGGTTAAAGTGGAGCGAAGCAGAAAAACAAATTATTAAGAAACATTTTGGAGATGTGATTAAATTACCTCATTTGCCATCTTTAAAGGAATGTCAAACTGCCATTAACAAGTATAAGGTATTATATAATAGGCAACCGCAACAATTAAAAACTTGGATTGATAACCAACGAAAGAAGAAAGAACGTCATGAATTATATATGTCAAGAAAGAAATAATTCTTATTTTCTACACATTTCCTAATTATTGTTATAATATTATTACCATTATAATATATAAGGTTTAACTACGTCTACAAAATTATTAATCTTATACAGAGTAACTCGAATATCTTATTTCCTTAATCTGTTGAACATAATATAAAGTGTCTAATAAACGAGAAAAACAAAGTTGATTTCTACGTGACTTTTACGCGTCCATATAAGAAATACTTACACCAGATAATATGCCCCATGAAACCGTTTCACTTTTGGTTGACATATTTTGTAGTATCATTAACCGTTTCAAAGATATTCAAGTGAGAGGATTTAAATGGGTACCCTGTATGTACAGTATTGACTTCCCGTGAATTTTTTTCGGTGCACACGCTGTGGGCTTTTCGCTATCCCCACCACTTCTGTCTCACTCTAATTCGGCGAAGGCGAGAGCGAGATGGAACGAGAGCGAGCGAAAGCCACTGGTCTCGCTCCGTCTTTCGGACGCCGTGTCACTCCGGCGCATGCAAAGCGTTCCATCTCGCTCCCCCCTTCGGCCAGAAAGAAGCGAGAAATGAACACACGGAATTAGGGCGCTGTTCACGATGTGGGCTCAACGCCGGTCCGGACCAGCGAGTTCTCAGGGAGACAATACTGTATACATATACAGTAATGCCTCGTTAGAATCACGACAATCGGGGCTGGATGCGGATACTATTTCGTGCCGACGACAACTTCGCGTCGACTCTTTTGTTCTCTATCGCAAATATCGGATTCTCTCACTCTCGACTGAAGGATGCCATGAAATGGTGGGGATAGTGAGCGTGATTATAATGCATGGTAAAAACGTGACACTAACGACGAATTACTGTATATGCATACATAAAGGAGAACCCGTGTGATTGCATTTTCCCATTACGTTTCCACACTATTAGTCGGACAGACGCCAAATTTTACAGCTGTGCCTGCTGAACATGTACCTAGGCTTTAGGAAAAGTTCCAGTTAAAAATATCCAGTTCTTTTTTTATTTAAATTTAAATAGAGAAAACCGTATATGTACCTTTTTTTTTGTTTTACTTGGTGGAAATCCCCACGGGTTATGTGGGACTCGAACCCACTAAAACCACCAAGGTGATCTACCTCGCGCGCGGAGCTGCGCGCCTGAGGGGAGGGATTTGGACGCGAGATCAATCAAGCGATACGTTCGCTACCCTCCCCCCTTGCGCTTCGGTGCAGCCCCGCGCTAGGTCCCCTGAACGGGGTCGTCCCTGGGGGAGTATTAAGACCTCCCCCAGCAATGTTCTCCGGGACTGGCGACTCGCGACGGATCACGCGCCCGAGTCGCCCCTTCCGGGGTCGCTGCTGCTAGGGCAGGTGGTGTCCCCCGACACCCCCGCCCCGCGACCCCGCGATCGAACCCCCAACCGGTGCCGCGCAGTGATTGGTAGCGCGGCCGGACCGGGGCACGGTACCCCGGGGGGAGCTCGATCGCTCAGACGGGAGCGGCGGCTGCCGCTCCCCTGGGGGGGGGGGGACTTTAACATGGTCCCCCCCCCCGTTCTCCGTACCTCGCGACGCCGCCGCGGCCCTGGCAAGTCCGATGCCACGACTCGCCGACCGCGGCGGCCACCCGTCGCTTCGTTGTCCGCGGCGGCGGTCCTTCGTGACAACGAGGGCCGCCGCATTTCTCGACTCCTTCCTGATGTCCCCCGGCGCGCATCCCCCTCCGACACAGAGGGGGCGGCGCACCGGGGGCACCGTATATGTACCAAGACGGACCAGGATACCACAGGTTGTAAGCTCTATTCAGGACACATGTAAACAAGAATTATTTCGTTTATATTCTTTGTAAATTGTAAATTTTATTTACTTAACATTTATGGATATATACCACCAAAATGACCGGCAAAGTACCCAATTTCTTAGGTGGCCACTATAGTGGCCAGCCCGACCCTCTAAAAGTTAAAGTTCTCGTCCCATTATAGTAGAGTTGCGTGTTACATGAAATACAGCATTGCAAACAGACAACCAATTGGAGAAGATGAATGATATGGTTAAAGCCTTTCACACATTTTCTAATAGGTACGATCCACTTTAGGTCTGATTTATATAAAATTTAACTATGTTAACATCTTTTTAGAAAAAACTTAAGACTTCAATATTTCCATAAATGGACAGAATAGCGTCCAGATGAATTGCCAATCCACTTTCCCTGACTTTTAATATAAACTGTGAAGAATTCCAGACATTAAGAAAACTTGAAAAGAGATTTGGTGGAATCCAAAATGTTCATTCAAAGCTTCAAGTAAAAGTGATGCGATGCGGAATAAGACCTCGAAATATACATTTCGTGTATATTGCGAGACCTCAAAGAAAACAAATAATATATGAATCGTGACAAAACTAACAAGGGGAGGACACCAAGTGATAGACATCGATTTTGATGAGCTTTGGCACGATGGATCTATGTCGAAAATAAGTAAATACGTGTCTGAGAGTTTCTGCCAATGGGCCCTAATAATAGAGATACTGTACTTTTTTCCTGTGCTTGGCGTCGAGACGCTACCGCGTCTCTAGATTTACATGTAAATTATTAAACATTTCATAGCGTCGATTGAAGGTATAAAAGTCATAACCTCAATTTAAGAATATGTCGTGGAGCGTTTGGTAAGGCGTCGACGTGGCGTTATTACGGTTGTGAGTTCGATTCCGCATGTGTCTATATATATTTCTTTCATACTTTATTTTTTTCACACTTTATTTTTTCCACATTATGAACCGTGAGGAAAAAGATAACGGTAGTTCGAACATATTTCTATGTAATATCTCGAGATAAGACCTCGAACGTCGAGGTATGCACGTCGTGTATATTCCGTGGCCTCGGAGTATGCACTTCGTGTATATTGCGTGACCTCGAAGTATGCACTTCATGTATAATGCGTGACTTCAATGAAAACAAATAGTATATGAAACACCTAAAAATTTAGCGCATGTTTTGGGGTCAGTGGAAAAATTTCCTTCATATATGTTTAAAATACAATTTGAGAACATGGTCACAAATCATGCTTTATGTGTACGAGTCCCCAGTCTATACTTTATATACATAAGTTAATATAATTTATAAACTAATGGTTTTTAAAAAAATTGGCCTTTTGAAAGAAGTTCTAGAATATCAATGGCACACTTTTACGTTGGAATTTAGATGTGTCTCAATCTATGCAATTCATATATATATATATATATATATATATTATTTTATGCAACCACTTCATTAATGAAAACTGCTATAATGTTATAATTAAATTTAATATTAATAACATTAATATAATATTACAACATTTAACTGTAATATTATATATATGTTATTAGTGGAATAGGTAAGTAAAATTGATTTACAATCATTTAAAATTCATATGCATATGCATTATGCAAATCGGAAGGTACAACAAGGTATCGGCATCAATGCGATTCTGCGTTATTTTCATAATAACATATATATTTTGCAAAGTCATTGTAAATCTTTAGGTATTAATTATTTATCGCGTGGTTTCCAAAATAACCTAATAATATTACACTTCAAGTAATGCACGTAGGAATGTGCTGTTATCATAATGATTCACGTACATAATTGATTAGTTTCAATGAATTTTATCTTAGATGCAATTTGAGGCACATACTGTCTTGCTTAAATACTTAAAAGTTGTCTCAACTTTCGTATAAATAATTTAAATATGGCTTTAAGAAACCATCAACAGACGCGGTCGCGTCTGGAAGCTAATTCCCCCTTCCCCTCTACCCATAGGCACACTGAGCGACCATGTCTCTATACACGAAAGATAACGAATTGACAGGTCGTCGGAGCTATTTTAGCCTTATTATCTTATTTTATGACATAGTCCCGGTGTTTTTACATGATTAAGCGAATCATTTTTTTTTCGAACTCATATCTGGGGGTACGGCAGTGCCCCCGCCGAGTCGAGTCGGGCACTTGCCGTAAGCACTATTTTCTGGAAGCAACTCAGCGTACTTTTGACCCCCCCCCCCCCCCCATATCTTTGTGCTGGAGTTACCTAGAAACTTGAAACTTTACAGAAACCTAGTACTATGCAAACGGAATAAAACCTCAAAATTTCACGTTTCTACCTTTTATAGTTCATAAGATATTTGAACTCAAAGTTTCGCAATTTTCTACACTGACCGATCATCAAAATTCAGTCGTACTTCTAGCAGCCCTAGAAACTTGAACTTTGGCAGAAAGATAGTGTTTGGGATACAATGAAAAATCCTCTTCACTAACAATTTATGAAAGAAATTCGATATCTCTGGAACCACTGAACCCATAACCATGAAATTTGATAGGCATGTTCCTTTTAGCCCCCAGGTGCTCGCTAATAAATGTAGACAAAATCTAGCCACCCTATTACCGAAAAACGATACATGAAAGTTTAGCCCTCGCGCGCGCGTGACGCATGTTCGGTCGTGACGATGACGCCGTAACGTAGTTACAGCGCGGAGCCTCCCACCCCCTATTCCGCAACAATGGGAGTGGGCTATTCGGAAAACAGTGGCTGATGCCCAAACACAACCCATAATTTAAAAAAAAAGAAGGATCACTTACAAAAAGAAGTGATATCTCATCAAAAACATTTCATGTAAAAAATGGTGCCGAATCTCGTGACTCTTTAATCATAAAAAGTTGTGAGATGTCATGTAGAGCCGAGTCTAGCGCTCTCATTAAGTCTGACAATTTCATTCACAACCCTGCTGCAACTGCCAGTTAGGACCGCATTGAATTTTGAACTGGATCTATCTGGCTCAATGCGGTACTACCTGGATTTTCAAGCAGTGATTTTTGGCAGTTCAAAAAAGAATCCGGTTCAATGCGGATATCCAGATCGATGGATGAAATAGGATTTTCCAGGTACATACTTTATCAGTTTCTATCGGGAATTGCAATTTGTACAAACCCAGAAGGTTAGTATCTGAAATTGCGGATAAAAAATCTTACGGATTCAATCTGGAAATGCCACAAGCTCTTTAGAGCCCGTCGCGATCCGGATTGGCAGAGTAAATAATTCACGGGATGTATATGGGGCTCGAAAAGAAAGAATTTGACTTGGTTTCCACCGGATTGGCGGATAGAAAATTAATGCGGTACTTTCCGGTTCTACGAAACACATACTTCGAGAAAATTGATTTGGTTTTATCTGGAATGACCATTACACAACATAATAGTTTCCGTCTGGAAATGCCACAAGCTCTTACGAGCTCGTCGCGATCCGGATTGGCAGAGAAAATAATTCACGGGATGCATATGGGGTTCGAAGAGAAAAATTTTACCCGGTTTCCAATGGATTGGCGGATAGAAAATTAATGCGGTTCCTTCCGATTTTACGAAACTCAAACTTCGAAATAAATTATTTGGTTCAAACACCGCTAGGTGGCCGCGATACTGGTAACTCCTCTCGCGGCAACGATGTGCGCCGCGAGACATAAGATCGGCGCCGCGAGCTAACGAGGCAGCTTCCTCCGTGATCAAGACTTCGACGATAAGATTGATACGGTAGAAGCTTTTGATATAGTAGGTTTAAGAATAAAATTATATCAAACCTCAGCTCACGATATAAGCGGTAACTGTTATTCGACACCTCCTTGATAACCTGAGTAAATCGGTCGAGGAACCATAAATGTATCCCCATTACAGATATAAAATCAGGTGTTAAAAAGGCTTGGAAAAACTGGATGAGTATCATGTGAATTTTGATTTACACTTCTAGATTCTAGTTACAAACAACTAAAAATTGAAGTGGATCTCATCCACATATATGTGTGTTTGAACATGCCTTTACGATATGCAAATCTGTGTAAGAACTGGAAGCAAAACAACTTGAAAAGACCAATAGATTCCATTTTGGTTTGGATCTGGATTTCCAGATAGAATTAGCTTAAAAAATGAATAAAGTTACTCAAGAAGTTTACTAGTAATATGCGAGTTACTTCGTGTAAATCCGAGCAGAACCGATGACAAATTGTGCTAGGAAATTCAGACAAATACCATCAAGATTTTTACATGCATATCCGGTTTGAAACTGATAGAAAATATTTCATCTGGTTCAATCTGCAATTTACGGGAAGAAAACCGCATTAATCCGGATTTAAAATTTTTTAATGCGGTTCTAACTGGCAGTTCCAGCAGGGTAAATCAATCCAAGTCGACATCTTTAGTTAAAGACCATTTTGTGACTTGGCTAGTACGCAGCACAGGGAAGTTATTACACCTTACAATGTTATGTAAAATTAAGTCCACGCTATAAATACATATACGTTCAGTTCCTGTATAAATATTATTTTATGCAATACTTAATTAATAAACGTGAATATTAAAATGTAAGCAACTTCCGTCACATTCTTATACTGCGTAACTGCCAAGTCGCAAAATGTTCTTTAACTAAAGATGTCGACTTGGAGTGATTTGAGAATGTAATTTTCAGACTTCTCACAACTTTTTATGGTTAAAGAGTCACGAGACTCGGCTCCATTTTTTACATGAAATGTTTTTGATGGGATGTCGTTTTACTTAATGTATCAAGCTATTTGTCTAAAAGATATAAGATTTATTCTGAATTAATAGTTATCAAAATGATACTTTTAGGATTAAGGCCGGTATTCATAGTCGCTACTTATTCTCAAGCAAATGCTTAAGCATTCTGTATCCTTTACTAGCTACTAGGTTAGTAGAGGATGCCGCATGCTTAAGCAGTTGCTTAAAAATAAAAGGTGACTATGAATACCAGCCTAAGAGTTGTGACGTCACGTTTTCCTCCTCCACTTGACGCCAGTAGGTGTCGCCTCGAAGCATAATCTATAAATGTCACTTGGCTGTCATTCAATCATAACCTGCTAAGTGTTAGTTGTTAACATTTTTGAAACGTCATGGTGGTAAAGAAGATCCCCCCAAAAAACTTTAAAAAAGTAAAAAAATTACGCCAAGTACATGAAATCAAGTAAATCACAAAATAAAGAAAATAATACTAATAAATACAAAGTAAAAAAGATGTGAAATCAGAATGAGCTGCAAGTACATAATGGTGCTTTCCCGCAGCGTGCAAAGGCGACACTGTGTAACACAATAAAAGACAAAAAAAAGATGTCCGCGGCCTGGAAGTCAAATACTTGGCGTGGCCAGGCAAGGTCAAGGTGTCGCTGAATAAGAATTAGTTAAAAAGGCAAAATAATGAAAATGTATTCATACTGTCAGAGTTTAAAATTGACAAATTATGTGAAAGGTTGTGAGAGGAAAACTATCGGTGTGGATAAATGATCTTACAATTATTTTAAAACGCAATATAATGAAAATGTACTCATATTGTCTGAGTTTTAAATGGACAAATTTTCTGAAAGCCTGCGAGGGGGTGGGGGAGAGGGGTATGGGTATTGATGATCTGCGAATACCTTGCCTGGCCACGCCAAGTATTTGACTTCCAGGCCGCGGACATCTTTTTTTTGTCTTTTATTGTGTTACACAGTGTCGCCTTTGCACGCTGCGGGAAAGCACCATTATGTACTTGCAGCTCATTCTGATTTCACATCTTTTTTTACTTTGTATTTATTAGTATTATTTTCTTTATTTTGTGATTTACTTGATTTCATGTACTTGGCGTAATTTTTTTACTTTTTTAAAGTTTTTTGGGGGGATCTCACTCCTTTTTACAAAGATTTTACAATTACAGCATAATAATTATCAGCTGTTGAAATTTACAATTCCATGAATCTGAAAGCACGTACAATACCATGAACCTGAAAGCACGTACAATTCCATGAAACTGAAAGCACGTACAATTCCATGAAACTGAAAGCACGCACAATTTCATGAATTGTTTTATCAAATCGAGAAATGTTTTTCGTGGTTAGAAAATTAAAATTTCCATTCATAACGCCATTTTCTGAGTATATTTCATGGAATGGTATTTTTTAAATTAATTTGTTTATGTTTACCAAATTCATGCGTTTTATTGGACTCTAATTGATTTTAGTATCAATTTTCATTTTCATGTTTACAGATTTCTGTGCTTAAAGGGGTTATCGCTAGATTTAGCACGAATTTTCGTGTTTTCAGATTCATGGAATTGTACGTGTTTCCAGATTCAGGGAATTGTATGTGAGACTGCATTTTGATTGCAATTCAATGGTACAACGATATATATTTGTAAAAACACGTGGCATCTCAAATTTTGTATATAACCTGACTGTAAGCTGTCAAAATTTGGAGTAGATTGCATAGTGAAGATAGGAATTGATGGACGAAATTGCATAGTGAAGATAGGAATTGATGAACGAAACATGTGTTGTGTTATGTATATGTATACAATGACGGCCGGCAGTCCCTGCCGAATAATCCCGAGAGTCGACGAAAGAAGAACGAACATGTGTTGGTTGAAGGTGTGTGTGTAACGCGTGTATACGTATTATGTGGACGAAAATTTGGCTTGGAGAATCAGAAGAAAAATATCGGAGATATCGGATCCGACCGATCCATGAGACGATATTACGATATCTCTGTCATGCGTGGACCGATTTTATTGAAATTGGTCTTATTCGAAAGCCGATATGCGGTTTACATAAGAAAAATGCCTTTAAATTTACAAAATATTGCAGGCGTGATGAGATATTAATGTATAAATGTCAGAATTAGGTTAGAGTGTCTCCGCGACGAGTAAAGATACACGGTAGCGACATCGACAGTCGACATATACAGGGTGTTTTTTTTCACAGTCGACATATACAGGGTGTTTTTTTTTCATATACTTGGCTTCGAGACGCTACCGCGTCTCTAGATCTCGCGCGATAGCGGCGGGAGGTTCATAGGAGGCAAATTTTTGCAAAAGATTCAACAAGACGCATCTGAATTTCTTTTAGCATTATGCAATAATTTACAAGAGCTCCAAAAAATAGTTTAATTTGAAATGACAACATCTGTACACTGCAGAAAATGTTCTCATAAAGAAACAACCACTACCAGCCATTATATTCTCCCTTTGACAGTTAAAGAATGTGTTTAATGTCAAAGAAATCCTTTACAAGATTATGTTAATATTGCTTTACCGATTGGTTGGAAATTGAGTTCGCAAAAACTGTGCAAACAATGTTCTGAGCAAATATTTACTAAAATTGAAATTACTACTCCGCCAATAATTATTATAATGCAACTGTTGTTGTTCTCTTATGATGAAAATGGCAACATTATTAAAGAAATTAATTGTAAAATTACCGCTGCTCCACAACCAATATCAATATGTAATAAAAAATATAAATTACTAAGTGCCGTATTTCATAACGGTCTTCATCCCCAGAACGGTTCATATTCATGCATGATACGTGATGGTAGATCAGCATGGAAATGTATTGACAACGACAAAATTAATCAAACGAAATGGCCCAAAAACGGCAAAAATGTGTAAGAAATCATACGTTTACACGATTTTATTCAGCTTCGATCCTCTGTTTGCTTCTTGTATGTTTGCTACATATCTGAAAACTCGAATTTAACGCAAAATCCACCAATCCACTGAATACGTATTACCACACGTATAACATAATTTACATATTTAATCAAGGTTAAAGGTAGGATTAATTAGTGGTTGGGATTGGTCGCATAGATGCGCCCAATTTGCGCTTGCGCGTTACTACTAGGAACCGCGGGAAATTTGACGCGTTGTTGTTGTCGACGAGACAACTGAGTGGTCGCGGAGACGGCCTAGTCGGTCCATCTCTTGATTGACACCTGGACTAATTATGCCCCACTAATTTGCATAACATCACGCGATCTTACGTGGTGCTTGCGGATTGGCCAGGTGTCGGCTCTCTCGATACGGTGGCTTGGCTCGCGCCGGCTCCGCGATCACTCTCTTCTCTGTGAAACGCGGAATCGTCAACATCGTGGCGTTACGCGACGTGAAACACAAAGAGCAATCGGCGCTCCGATACTCAATCCGAACTGACTCTCTTAGGAATCTTCTAATTCCACTCCGCGTACTTGCGTGGTAGTACTTTAATTTTAAAGAATAAGTGTGCGTTAAAATAATTGTAAACGTCCAATAAACGTGCTCGTTTATTGACTCTATTAAATGAACAATTTGAATCGCGATACTTAAACATAACGTTCGTTTAGCCGCGTAAAATAAAACTACAGTGCGTGGTAAGGCAAGACGTAGGATCTCCTCGTTCTTGCACGAACAATTAGAAAATATTTAATAAACTTATTTAATGAACTTAGAATACAAGGTACCGCATATTAAAAAAAAAGAAACATATCTGAGTTTAACGTAAACGAACATGTAAAATTCGCCTACGTTAAGTATCCACGCACAGTATCGTGGCCGAGGCCGTGGTCGTGGTCGGGGCCGTGGCGGTCAGGAAGAAAGCCGTTAAGGCGGAAAAGTTTATTAACTTAATATTGTTAATTTATTTATAATTTATTAAGTAATAAATTTCTTTCCCCGCATATATACGTTTTCTTTGTGGTGAAATTTCCTAGAGAGTGACTGGCGCTACATTAGGTTGATAAGATCAACACCACAAAAATTCACAAATTATGAAAAAAGTGATGAAATCCCCCCCCCCCCCCCCTCCATAAACATGACTCATGTATGAAAGAAGCTAATTCCCTTTAATTCACGAAAAGAGTTCTCACGCAAAGATTGTGAAATCATCTTTGCTAATTCCAGTTGTATTCTCGTTCTCCGTTCGAACACTGATTCCTCTGTCACTTTTTATAATTGACATTCCTTTATTGGCCACAAATCAATTCAGTGCTCAGATTTTCAGCTTCGGTTTTAAGGAATTAGCGGGCAAGGCCTGTAGTTAACACAAAAACTTTTATAAGGGGGACATCTTCTGTTAAAAATGTCGTACGAAAATCGTTTTACGATGGAAAATAATAAAAACTTGGTAGAGACTACAGTCCGCGACAAAATGATAGGACACCCCTGGATTTTTCGGATTTCTCAAAACCAATGATGTATACCAAGATTTTCTATATAGATCTATATAGAGTATGACTTCCTTAGTGACATGCGAAAAAACCGCAACTGTTTAAATTATTTTCCAGGAATTATAACCATGTACCTGAAAAACGCGTGCGACAAAATGATAGGACATGTTGAAGAAAAAGGATAATTTGTTACGTCCTGAAGGGACTTTTGGCGAATCGCCCTGAGCGGCTAGGGTGATTCGCGGGGTTCTTGCTCTTTCAAGGTGCTGAAGCACGCCTTGACTAAACTTACCGTGAGAGGATAAGGAGTAAGGGGGTTTAAATCAATGGTGAACGCTCGTAGTCGGCGGCAAAGGAGGAGGTGCAATAGGAGGGGCGTTAGCCATGGATTGTGAATCAGAAAAACTTTGTGCGGGGGGTGATCTCAAAATACCACCCGTCATTGTAATGTAATACTTTACAAAGGATCTTGAGTAATAGGAAGTGTAGTCAAGTTATGAGCAGATAATAATTTTCTAAAAGGAAATGATTAAAAAAAAATCAAATCCCACTTCTGACACCAGTTGTTACGTCCTGAAGGGACTTTTGGCGAATCGCCCTGAGCGGCTAGGGTGATTCGCGGGGTTCTTGCTCTTTCAAGGTGCTGAAGCACGCCTTGACTAAACTTACCGTGAGAGGATAAGGAGTAAGGGGGTTTAAATCAATGGTGACACGGAATTCAAGGGAAAATAACATAGTAAAATATATTCTGAATGATGGATAAAAGTAATGTAAGAACATACCCTAGGGACGGCGCTCCGTCCCTGCTATCGCAGTGAGCTCGGGTTTCGGCACGCTTGCCGATTATCGCCTCGTACGCTCTGTAAGTCGCTCAACCTAGCGCAGGTCGTGGTCGCTCGCTTGTCTATCTGGTCGCACTCGGAAGTCGGCACAATCGGAGTCCGTCGATGTTCTCGCTATCTCGTTCCATCGCACGTCTTCGCGGAGTCAACGGCGGTTCGTACCTCGCGCAAGGGCTCTCCCGGCTAGGCCGTTCGCGGTTTGTCGGATGGAGATACCCAGGGCTGATCTCGACCGTCCGGACGGGTGTCGCGGTATCTACGTGGCGGCGAGGCGCGGTTTCTAGACGGCCCGCTGGCTCGTCACAACTTCCTATCACGAGCTCTCAAAAACGAATCCGTGTTCCGCGGTTCTTCGTCGCGGGCCGAACCTCGGACAGTCCCCAGGAATGGGGGAAACTGCCCTGTCGGCAGCTGTCGATTGCTTCACTAATTCTTTGATATTTGCGAAATATCCGTGGCCCGGGCCGAGCGCGGTCGTTGTCCCTACGGTCGTTGCCACGGGCAACATGTTGAAGAAAAAGGATAATTTAAGTCAGAAACAAGGAATTTGTTTGAATTTTAATAATGAGTACATTTTCCCCTCTTTTCTATAACCTCCAATAGCCTCTTAGGTAAACTTTTGTACAATTTTTTTAACAACTTTCTTGAAATTTAATTCCAGCCTTCCTCAATAGCGTTTTTTAACTCGTCCAAGGAATCAAATTGTTTTCCACCTCGATATACATAACGAGTTAATTGCCCCCATACGTTTTCGATAATATTTAAAACCGGTGATCTTGCCGGCCATGTTAAAACTTTGATATCACGAGTATCAAAATAATTTTTTATAATTTTGGCAGTATGCACGGCTGCATTGTCCTGCTGGAATATGAATATTTCTCCACTTATTCGCCGTGCATGTAACGTTATTTCCTCGTTTATAAGTTTCATATAATCTGGGCTTTCCATGTTTCCATTTACAAACCGAATATTGGTCTTTCCTTTATACCCAATCGCTCCCCAAACCATAATACCTCCTCCTTTCATTTGGCGTGTTATTTGAAACTGCGGATCTTTTCTAAGGTCCAGTATCACCAGCCATCAGGTCCGTCAAGCATAAATATTTTTTCGTCTAAAAACATAACTCTTTTCCACTTTTTCCTCCAGCTTATGTGTTGTCGAGCAAATACCATCCGGTCGCCGATGTGTTTCTTGGTTAAGGGTGGTTTTCTTTTAATTTTTCTTCTTTGAATATTTTCTGATTTTTGTAAAATACGTTGCACGTTTCGTACATGTGTAGATACACCAGCTTCCTGTGCAATTTGACGTGATGTCAACATCGAATTGGACGCAACTTTAACAATTGCACGCACTCCACGGTCACTTACGGCACGTGGGCGACCCTTTCCTTTCTTCTTGCCGTACTTGTTAGGATTCTTTAATAAATTTCTAATCACATTTCGGCTTCTGCTGTAAGTTTAAAATCATTTTTATCTCGGTTTCGTTTAACTGTGTACCGCGTCCCATTTTATTACCGCCAATTATTCTTTTGTTTTTGGGGTTAAGGTTGCCCATACTGCGCGACCCCAGCGCCTCTGTTAGCGCTACCGAAAAACATACGGTGCCGAGCAAAACAATGTATACACTATTAAAATTCAAATAAAACCCTTGTTTCTGACTTAAATTATCCTTTTTCTTCAACATGTCCTATCATTTTGTCGCACTCGTTTTCAGGTAAATGGTTATAATTCCTGGAAAATAGCTTAAACAGTTGCGGTTTTTTCGCATGTTATTAAGGAAACCATACTCTATATAGACCTATATAGAAAATCTTGGTATACATCATTGGTTTTGGGAAACACGAAAAATCCAGGGGTGTCCTATCATTTTGTCGCGGACTGTAATTTAAACGAATCAAAGTCGTGAATTAAAGGGAATTAGCTTCTTTCGTACATGAGTCATGTTTATGGGGGGGGCGGGGGGTATTAATGGAAACTGCTAAAAAGGACTTCAAATTCGGTAATAGAGGTTTTATTTATTTGCAAAAAAATATGACACATAAACTACTTATACAATGAAAAGGAATAATTCAGAGGTATTTCTGCATATATTTAGAAAATACGAAAACTTAATTTTAAGGATTGGTGGTGGGAATAACTTGAGAAATTTGGATTTTTTGTATATATTGTTGCGAACACCCCTTGGATGGAAATCCAAGGCACACTGGTGCTCGCGAGCGGGACAAGAGGACAGCGAGAAGAAGGCGATCGCCTGTCAAGCTGTCACTCGAAAGTCAGCCACCATTGCTAGCAGACGCCTCGATATTGTATTCCGCCTGACTGATTGTATCCGTTACCCGCTGTTAATGTTCTGTTATCGTTGCCGTTCAGTAAATACGCGTTATGCCCAACCAAAATCGTAACATTGGTGTCAGAAGTGGGATGCCCGCCCGGAGCGGCATGCCCACTCGCGCTTCCGCGGCTTCCGCGGCCCCTGCGGACCCTCCTTCCGGAGCATCGGGCGACCCGTCCCTGCGGGAGCTTTTCACCAGCCTCCAGCTCAACATCGCGGGACAGATGCGGGAACTGCGAAGGGTCAACGAGGCCCGCTGGCAGCGGGAGGACCGTCTCAGGGAGGAAAAGGAAACCGCCGACCGAAGAACGCAGGCGGCCCTCGAGGCCCGGTTGACAGGAATGGAAGATCGCATCCAGGTCGTACTCTCCTTGTTGCAGGGTACCCGCGGCTCGGTTGACAGCGGCGCGGGTCCACGGGTTGGGGAGACAGTCGCGGTTGTAAATAATGATGCACATAGCGATGTAAATAGTGATGTAAATAATGGTGTAAATAGTGTTACCCCGACGCATGTCTCCGCCCCCGTCGTTGCGCCCGCCGCTGCCCCCCTTACGGAGCCGCGCGTACTCCGTTTGGGGTACGCCGTGAAACCGACAGTTTTTGATGGAGAAACGTCCTGGGAGGAGTACAAAGTGCAGTTTGAGACTATCGCGCGTGCTAACGGGTGGGATGACGAAAGGAAGGCTACGGCCTTGGTTACTTCCCTCGGGGGGCCGGCGAGGGGCGTCCTCACGACGCTCTCCGCCGCCCAGCGCGAGGGATACGCGGATTTGGTTTCGGCGCTAGAATTTCGCTACGGGGCGAAGAACTTGTCCAATCTGAACTACGTGCTCTTCCAGAGCCATAGGCAGCGGGGAGGGGAGAGCATCTCCTCGCTTGCCACCAAAATTGAACGTTTAGCGCAGTACGCATTCGCCGACTGCCCCGCGGAAGTCCGCGACAAACTTGCCGCGTCCCAGTTCGTGACGGCGTTGTCCAGCTCGGTTATGCAGCGAGAACTGCGACTCGGCGGGTACACGTCTCTAAGAGCCACCGTGACCAGAGCTCTGGAGATAGAGGCCGTTGAGGCGATATCTCGCGGCCCCGCGGACGAGTCGCGGGAACGGTACACGCAAGACCGCGAGGCTGAATTCTCTAACACTTTTGAAAGGTTCCCGGCGAGGCAACGTGGATTCGAGGAACCCGAAAAAATGAACGACGGTTCGAAGAAAACCTGCTGGCGGTGTGGAAGGACCGGACATCTCCAGAGGAACTGCTTCGGATCGAGGAATTGAGAGGAACGGCTCCAAGAGCGAAGGGAGGCCGTTGGAAACGGTGGGACCTGGGCTCGTTCGTTTTGGGGGAAGCACCGGTCGACCACACCTGGAACCGGGCTAGCGCTGCCGTGTGAGCGTGCGGATCTGCTGCAACGAGGAGGCGCCCGAGGTGCGCAGAGTTGCAGAGCTGTGACGAAGGGAGTTCGAGGGCGAATATCGTCACAGCATGACTGAGTACGAAGACCCGACGGAGGGAGTTCGAGGGCGAATACCGTGGCGGGGTAGCTGAGTACGAAGTTGCGACGGAGGGAGTTCGAGGGCGAATACCGTCGAGAGATCCACGACGCGTTGCGACGGAGGGAGTTCGAGGGCGAATACCGTCGCAGAGCTGGCGAGCCCCCCGCTCACGAGAGGGAGCCCAGGGTGACCGGAACATTGAACACCTCGAGCATTTGTCCGAAGACGAAGTCCTGGAGGAGAACGAGTGTGGTTGTCCCAACCACGAAGAGGAAAAGGAAACGTGCCCAGGAGGAGTGAAGACGTCGCAGGACTTTCACTGGACTCAAGGAGGAAGATTAGATTAAGCTAATTTGGTGGACTGGGCTGCGGAGGTTGCCTTCGCAGCCCGGCCCCCGCTCTTGAGTCTGTTTCAGGGAGCACGATACCCCACAACGAGGGACAAGGTGTCGGGGGACTGCCGCTGCAGCCTGGCCACGCGCTCCCGAATTCCCCAAATGTGCCATAATAGCGTGGCAGTCCGCAGCGGGGTGCGGACATATGTGAAAGCGCCCCGCTAGCCCCCTGGAGGAGACCCTACGAGCCCCCGGCGCGGCCGGAATGGAGGTTCTCGCGGGGTACCCAGGAGAAAGTAGGAGAGGAGGGTGGACAGCAGGAGGGAAATGGCATCCCCAACCACCAGGCGGACAAGCGTTGCTTGGATCGGCTGGAGGGGGTGTCGCGAAGACGGGAGCGCTGGCAGGACGCACAGGACGGTCCCCTGGTTCAGCACCTGAGGCCAAGAAGAGGAATGGGGCCATCGAGCAGGAAAGAAGAGAGAAGACAGCCAGGGTTGACGAGACGGGTGGCTGGACTGGGGGTCGGGCCGCTTGCATGCTTGCGACTAGCTGCGACCCTCTGCTTGCGCGTTCGGCCCTCCTTCCTAGTTTTCCGGCTCGTGCGGCCCCACGGGTTGCCTTCTGTTCCTGACTAATGTGGGCAACGTTTTCTTCGCAAGGGAACTTCGAAGAGCGATGGGCCACTCAGGACTGCTGGAAGGACGTCGAGGACGAACCAGGATGCAGTCGAGGACGAATCAGGTTGCCGTCGAGGGCGAACCAGGTCGCAGCGCCGGGGCGACCAGACCGCTGCGGGGCGCTGGACGGAGCGGAGCCGCCCAGGGACGTTCCGGAGCGGCGCGGGATTCCGCCGTTGGAGCCCCGGAGGATCCGCCGTCGAGGGATCCCGAGGAAACGCAAGGAGCTGTCGCGTGCGATACGCGAGGAGCTGTTGCGTGTGTGGACACAAGGAGCTGCTGCGCGCGAGACGCAAGGAGCTGTTGCGTGCGAAACGCAAGGAGCCGTTGCGCGCAGTGAACCGAGGAAATGCTATGATGCCTGAGGAATTAGCGGTGGGGGTACGCCTCTGAGGAATTAGCGGTGGGGGAAGAACGTCGAGCCAATCAACGCCAAGATTGGAAAGGAAACGGCGCCACCGTCGAGCCAAGCCAAGCCAGGCCAACCAGAGTCGTCGCAGTCTCGGTTGTCGATGTTGGTTGGCTGCGGCCTTACTTGCCAGCGTCGACAACCGAGTCCGCGACGACTCTGATTGGCCTGGCTCGGCTTGGCTCGACGGTAGCGCCGTTTCCTTTCCCATCTTGGCGTTGATGAACTCGACGTTCCCCCACCGCTAATTCCTCAGAGGCTTACCCCCACCGCTAATTCCTCAGGCATCATAGCATTTCCTCGGTTCACTGGTTGCGCGCGACCCAGCCTGCAGCAGGACGACGGGGGACAGCCGCAGAAGCAGCGGTGACAACGGACGAGGACCGAGGATTCCACGTGCCCACGCCTTGCCCAGGGTTTTCGGAGTGGTTTTTCCCTGGGCGGGAAGGCGAATGCCGAGGCGCCGGTCGGAAGGGGCCACGCGGCGACCTTTCCACCTTCCGGACCAGGGTACGGCTGCGGGAGTTGAAGGGACTGCAGCGGCCGGGACGACCGCTTCTCCGGAGGGGGGAGCAGTGTTGCGAACACCCCTTGGATGGAAATCCAAGGCACACTGGTGCTCGCGAGCGGGACAAGAGGACGGCGAGAAGAAGGCGATCGCCTGTCAAGCTGTCACTCGAAAGTCAGCCACCATTGCTAGCAGACGCCTCGATATTGTATTCCGCCTGACTGATTGTATCCGTTACCCGCTGTTAATGTTCTGTTATCGTTGCCGTTCAGTAAATACGCGTTATGCCCAACCAAAATCGTAACAATATTTAAAAATAGGATGCAACTTTTGTTTAATCTGCTTTTCGATATCTCTCACCGTTCTCGAGATATTACACGGAAATGCAAATTCTGCATTTTTTTCAAGGCGTGATTTCATCTCCAAAAATTGCACTATGGTACCAATAAAAAATAGGGTTGCGTTACGGATGAACTGCTCTACTTGCATACCGAGTTTTATAATTTTTTGAATTTGCGGTTTGCCGAACGTCCCTTGTAAGTCAATGAATATGTGAATAAAAACTATGGTCCAATTTAGGATCCGGACCAAGTTAAGGAGCTTTCCCCTATATAGAAACAAAAGAACTAATTATTGGATTTAAAAAATTCTTTTGGGATTACAGTATTTCCTCGCTGTGGGCTCGCTGGTCGGGACCGGCCTTGAACCCACATCCTGAACAGAGCCCTAATTCCGAGTGTTCGTTTCTCGCTTCTTTCTGGCCGAAGGGTAGAGCGAGATGGAACGCTTTGCGTGCGCGGCGAGTGTCCGCGACGGGCGCGAACCCTCAGATGGAATCGTGCCTGCGTCAAAATTTTGCGAAACGGTTCCCGTGCTCACACGTGGGCTCGTGACCATTGCGCACGCCCGTCGCGCACGCAAAGGACGCAGTGTGACGGCGTCCGAAAGACGGAGCGAGACAAAACATCAACGCGTCGTTTGTCTCGTACCGCCCTTGCTCGCTTCCAGTGCCTCTCGCTCGCTCTCGTTCCATCTCGCTCTCGCCTTCGCCGGACAAGAGTGAGACAGAAGTGGTGGGGATAGCGAAAAACCCACATCGTGTACACCAAACCGAGTCCACAATGAGACAATACTGTATTTTCGTAGATGAACTCGCTATCGTATTTCTCACTTTCATACGCTTTGGTTCACTCAATTTGATTTTATTCAGCAGTTTTTAACAAAAAATGATGGGTTTCGGAGCACCTTTATTAAAATTGCATTTATTATTTTTTCCACCCACAGTAGTTATGTTACGCGTGTTAATCTAAAGTTTTTCTTTTCAGGTGCACGTTTTGCAGTTTGTCAAACAAAGGTTGGTCTGATCACAATACTTCGTAACCACAAAGTGGATGTTTGTGATAAGACAATGATACCGTATGAATTTGATCCCGGTGCGTTTTTGCTGGCTCCAAAGGGAGGTATATATGTAAAGATGACCAAGATGGAAAACTAATTAATGTATATAGGAACAATTTTTGAAAGAATTCTTTTTAAAAGAATTCTTCAGTCCCATACCCGTACTTCTCTTTTATAAGACGTGTACATATTATACGACTTGTAAAAACAAGTGTATATGTAAATAAATGTTTTATGTACCGTCTTTAACATAAATAACCTGCACAATTTTAAAAATCATAACTTCCTTCAATGGGAAACATGTATCATCAACTTATAATCTTTCTCTGCAATGGTGTTATATAACTTATAAAATAGATTGCTGACGATATCCTTGACTTAAGCATCTATTAACTAACTTGGTTTGTTATTAAATAAATATATTCTTAATCTTTATGATAATAGTAATAAAAATCCATTATCATTATGATTAATCTTTTTATTGTTGTTTTTACGTTTTATGGATACAGATGAAATAAGATTAAATTGTAACATAAATAAAGAATGTTTTATTATTTTTCACTAATGTTTCTACTCAACCGTCATAAGTATTACTACTTAAAAACGATCATACTTTTCAAAAGAAATCATTTAACTATATAATTATGTGTTAGAAAATATACGTAAAATGTATACTAAAGGTAAGTCAACTCGCTCCTACACGGTGTTACGTGGCAGAGAAAACACTCGTGTTTTCCAAGTAACGATGTAGTTGTTTATTCGAGGATAGGTTTTTGAATACGAGAGAAAATCGTGCTTATGGTAACTGATAGCGACAAGGTATGCGTCTATGGGTGCCTTAGAGCATATAGACATGGAGGTCTTATTGAGAGCTCGAAATTGTTGCCAACATCGTGCGATAGAGTAAAGGTGCGTATCGGCGTTGCGACGCTTTGCAAACCAAGATGATCTTGTCGAGGTAGCCTCCAGACTCTCCACAAGCTTCGCAACGTCGAAACACACGTTAAAACATCGTGCGAGCGAGAGAAGTATAGATTCACAATCGCCCGTAATGCGCATGTGCCGATATCGTGAAGTATGCTGCAAGCGATATGGTTTGAACAGTGATACGCGTGTGATGCTTTCGTGACATAGTCATTTATTTGTATATTCAAACGAAGCGAAACAAATGGTAGAAAATATGGAAAACGTAAGCATTATAATGTAAACTATTATATAGTGTGATTGTTTAGCTATAGTCCTCAAAGACGATGTCGCTAATAAGCCGCGCTTCGGTGAATTACTTGGATTTCAACGTTCGAAACTAGGGAAGCCTTAGAATGTTTCGAAGCAAGCCGGGCGAAGATGAAACAACACCGCGCGGTCGGTTTATTGGTGGCGTCGACTTTGTGGACTCTAGCGAGACAATCACCCTGCATGTTCATTGAATTAAATTACTTGAAAAAGTAAAAAACAACCATTTCATTCCCAGATCCAAAAAGCATTAATAGAAGCTACAGAGGATAAGGGGAATAATGATAAAAAAAGAGGAGGTGGAAGCAGCGGCAGCGGAGTACATCAAAGAAAAAAAAATGTATTTCAGCTGTCCTAGGTGTAGCGAGATGTGGCGATCTAATGTCGTCAAAGTAACGAAGATTATGTACAGGTGTAACAGGTGTACAATAGATTGAATACTCTCACAACTCGGCGGTGTAGAACTTCTATTATTGAAATTGGTATTCTCGAAATCAGAACGTTCATGCACGTGAGTAGTTAGGCTATGAGAGTTCTGGCTCAAGTGGAGCCGAGGGGGTGAGGCGGGGCGGGGGGAGGTACCGCGCTCTTCCGCGAAATGGGCGAGGGGGTGAGGCGGGTACCGAGTTCGTAGGTGAGGGGGATGACGTCACAGGGGGGGGATTCCAATATGGCGTCGACCGAGTTCGTAGGTGAGGGGGATGACGTCACAGGGGAGGGGGATTTTCCAAATTTTCAAAATGGCGTCGCGCGGGCAGGTCGAGTTCGTGGGCGAGGGGGTTGACGTCACGGGGGAGGGGGAGGATTTTCAAATTTTCAAAATGGCGTCGCGCGCATTTCGTGTTGGCGCCACCTACTGGACGTTTAAGGTACTTTGGGCCCGTCTTGGTAAATTTTCCAGATTTTCCATACATTTCGTATTAGCGCCACCTACTGGACGTGTAAGGTACTTTGGGCCCGCGTCGATTTTTGGGCCCGTCTTGGTAAATTTTCCAGGTTTTTTCATACATTTCGGGTTGGCGCCACCTATTGCACGTTTAAGGTACTTTGGGTCCGCCATGGTAAATTTTCCAAGGTTTTCATACGTTTCGTGCTGACGTCACCTGTTGCATGTCTAAGGTATAAGGCTCCCCCAAACCAACGCGAATATTCGCGGCGGCAGCGGATTTTTTGCCGCGATGGATCCGCGACAGTTTACTATACGTGGCGGCTTATGGGGCTGTTCAGACCAACGCGGAACGATTCCGCTGCGGCGGCGGATCCTTAGCGTTTTTTTCCGCGGCGGACACGCGAATATTTTACCGCGTTGGATCCGCGGCAATTTACTATGCGTGGCGGCTTATGGGGCTGTTCAGACCAGCGCGAAACATTTTCGCTGCGACTGCGGATCCGCAACGTTTTTTCCGCGGCGATATCGATTCGCTCTCCAAGGCGTTTTTTCCGCGGCGAAATTTCTCCGCTCTCCAAGGCATTTTTTCACTGCCAATTGTACGTAACATATCGGGCTTGTCTTGATTGCCATATCTCGTCTATCGATGTGGCGATCTCCTAGCGACGCAACAGAACAAGAGAGTGCGGAATCAAAAAGGGGCGGCAATCGCAAATACGTACCGTAAGTACTTACACGGGCACGAGTTTCTCTCGCAAAATCAACACTGCGATGTGCAGCAGACTAAATAGAGATTGAAAAAATTTTTATTTAAATAAAAATTTCGAATAACCAATAAAAGTAAACCCGGGTCAATTTTATTTGTCGAATATAGTTATTAAAATGACTGTCCTCGGCGCGAGCGGCACGACCGCGCCCCAGAAAATTATTCGACGTCGAAGAAAGTTAAAATTTGATATGCTTGACTATAGAGTTATTGTACGGATAAATAATCACGCCGTGGTTCATAGGTACAGAATATAACTGACTGGCTGGGCCACGCTTGGCCCCTCCACGTGGCTTCCCAACGGCTCTCCTAAGGGCGAGAAGAGGTCGTGCTTCGCGACCGTTTGTTTTGGTCCGCGCTCGTTTCCACGAACTTGCTATGCACTCCGAATAACCGCTAAATGCCCATGTAAGGCAAATCCCGAGATTGCGATCGACCAATAGACGCAGAGTTCAAAACCAATTGAAAATCGGGGCTTGGCGCGAGACGGCTTCGCGCACGACCGGCGATCAGTCGCATTTTAATAGCCACAGCGTGACATAGGGATAGTGAATAATAAAAAACATTTTTAGTTTTCGAGTGTTGCGTTTGTTTATGAAACAATGTCCAATACTGAAAAGCTGATACAATTGGTCAAAAACTATCGTATTCTATACGATTTATCCCACGAGGATTACAAGAATATAAAGAAGAAGGATAAAATATGGGTTGAAATTGGAAAAGAATTAAATGAATGTGGTAAGTACCTGATATTGTGGTTGCTTTTTACTGTAGTACTACTGATAATACAGACAACAATAATTATCTAGTTGTAAACAAATAATTACTTTATTTATGATACAAAATCATACAAAACTATTTATATTTATTAATAATCTATTATGGGTGAATTCCACTTACCCCTAAATCGCCCGCAACGACTGACTTTCATTAGGGTAGGTTTTCCTATACGCGATTGGACGTAACGTCAAGAATTTCAAAGTCGATTTTCTCGAAAATGAAGCGCGATATCAAAAAATTTTATTCTCTTTTCTCGACTTATTTACTTGTTGTAAGTCGAAAAGAAACAGTAACTTTTTTTATATCACGCTTCATTTTCGAGAAAATCGACTTTGAAATTCTTGACGTTGCGTCCAGTCGCGTATGGGAAAACCCACCTTAATGAAAATCACGGGCGATTTGGGCGTGAGTGGAATTCGCTCTATGTAGAACCTATTATGTAACTTAACAGTTTGCGTCAATTAAGAATTAAAATAATTGACAAATTTTTCTCTGGTGGAAAATGCTAATCTTGCTGCTCGTCTTGGATTATTTTCTAAATTAATAAAAGCTCCAACTTCGGGCTCTGGTGGCTCTAAATATTGCAGCCACTCATCATCATCTTTTTTACTTCGTAAAAAATTGTGCAATATGCATGCCGTTTTCACAACTAGAATTGTAGTAGTTACTTTTGTTTCTAGAGGCCTAAAAAATATTCGCCACTTTTGAGCCAATATGCCAAAAGCATTTTCCACCACTCTTCTTGCACGACAGAGTCTTATATTATAATTATCTTTACGAATATCTAACCTAGATTGCGCATACGGAAACGGTCTCATTAGATATGAGTTTAAAGCAAAAGCTTCATCTCCAATTAAAACATGAGGGCAGGGTTCATTTTGTCCGGGAAGATTTATTGGTCCAGGAATATTCATTAAATTCATTTTTAATCTCCTTCCCATGTTGGAAACTTCGAAAATTCCACCATCACTGTTCTTACCATAACCACCAATATCGACACATATAAATTTATAATCTGGACCAACAATAGCCATGAGCACTAACGAAAATTTATTTAAATAGCACCAGTAGTTAGATCCAGTTTTGTCTGGACACTTGATGGTTACATGCTTGCCATCCACACTACCAATGCAGTTAGGAAATTGCCATAAATTCTTAAACCCTTCCGCAGACTGTTTCCAAATTTGCGTTGTAGGTTCGACTAAATATATATTTTCCATTTTTCGGCATATAGCTTCACAAACTTCTGTCACGATTGCACTCACTGTTGCAAATCCGACCCGGAAACTATGACCAATTGTGTAGAATGTATCGCCGGTGGCAAGAAATCTGAGAAATAAAATGTTTTCATTGTAGGTGAACAGAGCAAAAAAAAATGGAAAAATTTAAGGGACACTTATGCCAAATATATTAGGCGTAACAAACCAAAAACTGGACAGGCAGCGAATAGCAATAAGAAATGGATATGGGCCAATCAAATGAAAGGTTTCGATCGTTATTTGGCTTATGCTACTACTTCTACCAATGTCAGCGATATCGATAGCGAAGTCACTATAGAATCTGCCGAGGATTTCGAAAATCATAATATTCGATCGGAATATTCCGACAACAATTTTATTCAGGATACAGCAAATACAGAAAACACAGAAACCTACGCACAATTTAGTACCAGCAATAGTGAGTTACCGGACTCAACACCATTCTCGCAACAGTCAACATCATTATCGCAACAGTCAACATCATTATCGCAACAGTCAACATCATTCACGCAACAGTCCACACCATTCACTCAACAGTCAGCATCTTCAGATGTCCTCAACGAACCTCCTGAAGCCCCATCAAGACATCCGAGACAAACAGGGAACAAGCGGAAGTCAGAAGCATTATCACCTGTCGGACAGCTGATACAGCATTATTTGGACAAAAAAGTAAAGCCTCAATACGATGGCATCGACCACGTTTTTTTAGGTTATGCAAAAACTATAAAAACGTTTTCGGCAAGAAGGCAAGCTATTGCCAAACTTAAGATTGCAGAAGTAGTCATGCAACAAGAACTCCTGAATCAGGAGGACCTGACACCTTCAGATATGCATCATTCTCAAACTACAATTACTACGAATTATGTACATATGTCTGACAGTTCCGATAGTAGTTCTTTTCGTGATCGTACTAACATTGTTCAATTAAGGTTAACGGATGCGACTGAAGATCCATCTGATGATATTACCACACTGACAAATGTTTCCACCTCTGTGGGGTCATTTAATTCGTAAAATGTTTTATTTTTTGTAATATACCAGGTTACATATTGGGTAAATACTATGTTACGGAAATAATAAATTTTACGGAATTGCCAGTGTCGTAATATCATCACGTGGAAATTCATTTACATCTCTCAATCTTGTCCTCAAAATATTTAGTACTTATATTCTCATATTTTGGAGTTCTATTTCTTCTCTTGTCTATTTACATTTTATATTACTCTTTATTTTTATTCTGTATTTCAATTTTAGTATTAAAACATAATTATAATAATTCAAAATAATAATTTTTTTTACCTCAGTGCAATTGCAAGTCGTTCTTCAGGTGAGATAGGTTCCCGATAATTTGTATAAGATTTTTTAATTTCATCCTTGATAAGTTCCAAAATTTCATCAAAACAGTCCATAGTCATCCGGAAATAAATGTAGAAGCGTTTTTCATCCTTTCGCAGTTCGCACATCAATGTGTGAAACTCTCCATATCTTTTTCTGTCCAAGTTTATATTATGTACCCATTTTCGTTTTCTAAAGTAAATGTAAGTAAATTAATTGAAAATCGTTTGTAAACAATATAAAGTATATAAAATAGGGTAATTATGGGAGAGATGTCACACATTTTGAAAAAGTAACACTGTGCCTAAACTTCGTAACGGAAAATGTTTTCGAGGGTAGGTATTATTAGTAGCACATCTGCTATTTTCGTTCGAAAAATTGAATATTCCATATATGTATATCACCTTTAAACAATTGAAGTTGAAAATGTTCTGGTTTAGGGGGAGATGCTTCACTTACTGGAGGGATAACACATATCGAAAATTTTTCAATTTTCAATTAAAAGTTGTTAATTTAACCTTTTAATTAAAAAAAAATAATAAAAAAATAAAGTGACATTCTTATTTTCTGAAGTTATAAAATATAATAAAATATTAAAGGAACAAGTACCTACATTCAAATACAACAAAATATTAGAATTAAACATTGGGTATTCGTTTATATATCTCCATAACTACATTAATACTATAAATGGGCGATATATTAGGGCGGTATTCATAAACGGGTCTTAAGATTAAGCAAATGCTTAAGCATTCGGCATCCTTTACTGTGCTACTAGGTTAGTAGAGCATTTGCTTAAGAATAAGAGACGTTTATGAAAACCGCCCTAAATGCTGTGATAAGAAAAACAACAAACCTGGCACTTTCTTCTTCTGCTGCGACAAGCAACAACAATGCCTCTTCTTCATCCGATGATGAGTACATTCTGCACAACACTTGAAACGAAACTGAATGCTACAGAGCAACCTCAAATATTCACAGCGGCAGCGAAATATTCGCTCCGGTGTGAGCACACACGCGGATTCCGCTACCGCTGCCACTGCGAATTATTCCGTTGCCGCTCCGCGCCGCGAATATTCGCGTCGGTTTGGGGGAGCCTATATTTGGGCACGCGTCGCCGCCGCGCAATCTCCGTACGTGTGCGGGGATCGGTGCGCAGGCGCGACCGCGACCGATTCGTGGAAATTCAAATCGCGTTTTCGATGATGATTTCTGAGAAAGAGGGTGGACCATGATTTCTGAGAAAAGATAAGGAAATATTTGAATCTTGGGACCGATACAGCACACGTGCAATGATATAAACATAGAGCGATAATTATTATTATTATTATAAATCAATCATCGGACTTCCGTTTCCGGCCGCGTGAGTGATAGCTGGGCGTAAGAGTGAGTGAAGTTTGTGGTTGGAGGGAAAGGCGAGTGAGGTGGTGAAGGAGTGTGGAAAGTGGAGTGAAAGGTAGAGGGGAGTTGACGAAGGGTCGGAGGATAAAGGGCAAGGGACGGTGTTAGGGGGTAGCAGAAGTGCGAGAGGGATAAGGGAAGCTTTGGAGGTTAGGTGGTAGAGACAGGCGAAGAAAGGCGGGAAGGAACGTAGAGTGTGACAGGTGGTGGCGCGGGTGAGAGAAGAGTGAAACAGGAGAGAAGAGCTGGTGGGAAGGCGGGAAGTTTGAAAAAGAGATAAGGCAAGGGAAAGGAGTTAGAGAAGTAAGGAAGAGATGGAGACGGAAAAAGGTGGAAAAGAAGTAGGAAAGAAGGCAGGCGAAGGTAGGGTTAGAAAGGACAGTGAGAACAGCGTGGGGAGTAGCGCGGGAAGTTTAGATGGTCTATGGGGAAAAAAGAGGGAGAGAGAGGAGGACGCTGGGGCAATGGAGCAAGCCAAAACAGGAGGTTTTAAGAGAAGCTCCAAGACTCGGAGGTCTCCGGAAAATGCAGGCAAAGGGGGGAGGAAGGACGGAGGAGAAGAAGAGGGATCGCTGGAGGGAATGATAAGGGAAATGTTGTTGGAGATTAGGAAGATGAGGGAGGAAATGAGAAGGGATAGGGAGGATAGAAGGATGATGGAGGAGGAGATAAGGAGGGAGAGGGAGGAGATGAAGAAGGAAAGGGAAGAGAGAAGAAGAAGTGAGGAGGAGTGGAGAGAGGAAAGGAGGAGGTGGGAGGAGGAGATGAAGGAAGAGAGGGTGAGGAGAGGAGGGCTGGTAGAGAAGCTAGGGAAGTTAGAGGAATGGGATAGGAGAATGGAGGAGGTGATGGAGAAGGTAGGGAGGTGGGAAAGGGAAAGAAGTGGGGGGAGGGAGTGAGGTGGGAAGGACAAGAGGAGGAATGGAGAATGAGAATTAGAAGGATGGAGGTGATGCACGACAGGAAAGAAAGGGAGGTGAGGAGAAATAACGTGGTGGTTAGGGGGTTGGGACTAGAAGGAAAGGAGGTGAAGGAGGAGGTGGGGAGGTTATGGGAAAGGATGGGTTTGGGGACGAAGGGAATAAAGGAGGTGATGAGAATAGGAAGTGTAGGAAAGGAGGGGAGTGGAATGGTGCTGGTGAAGTTGGAGGGGAGGGAGGAAAAGAGGAAGGTGATGGACGCGAAGAAAAAACTGAGGGGAAGAAGGGAAAGGGTAGAGGACGACCTCACCGAGGAAGAACGGAGGGCGAAATGGAAAATAGAGAGAGAGGCGCAAATGGAGAGGGAGAAGGGAAGGAAAGTGCAGGTGGGGTATTTGAAAATGTGGGTGGACGGGAAGATAAGAAGATGGGACGAGTTAAGGGAGAAATGGTGTGAGGGGCAGGGAAACGATTGAACCGGGAAGGGGGAGACAGGAGGGAAAGGGGAAGGGAAAGGGGGATAAGGAGGGTGGCGTTCTGGAATGTAGCAGGGATAAAGAGGAAGGATGTAGGATTCTGGAGGGGACTCGAGGAATGGGATGTGATGGTACTGAGTGAGACGTGGGTGGAAGAGAAAGATTGGGGGTATGTACAAAGGAGTCTACCGAGAGTGTATACATGGGAAAAGCAGTGGGCCAGGAGAGAAAGTCAAAAGGGAAGAGCGATAGGAGGAATGCTGTTGGGGGCGAGAAAGGAGCTGGAAGTGGTAGATGGGGGAGGGGGGGGAAGGAGGGGATAATGGCTAATAAAGTGAAAATGGGGGGGGGGGGTGGAAAATAGTTGGGGTGTACGTAAATAGGGATCTGAAAGAGAAGCTGGAGGATTTAGGGGAGTGGATGGAAGAGAGAGAGGTGGGGATAAGAGTAGTGATAGGGGGGGACTTTAATGCACGCACGGGAGAGGAAGGAGGGGAGATACGGGGGGAAGAGGAGGAGCAAGGAGGAGGGGGGGGAGAAGGAGATCCAAGGATAAGGAGGTGAATGGGGAAGGGCGGAGGCTGTGTGGGTGGTTAGAGGAAAGGGGGTGGGGAATATTGAATGGGAATACAGAGGGGGACGAGGAGGGAGAGTGGACTTTCACAGGGGGAAGGGGGAATACGGTAATAGATTACGTGGTAGGGAACGAGGATACCAGGGAGAAAGTGGAAAGGTTAGAGGTAGCGGAAAGGGTGGAATCAGATCACCATCCGGTGGTGGTGTGGTTAAGAGGGGAGGGGAGGGAGGAGGGGGAAAGGGGAGTAGAGGAGGAATGGTGCGAGTTGCGGGAAAGGATTAAGGGCGCGATGGGTAAGATGGGGAAGGGGGGAGACGGTAAAGAAGGGAGGGTGGTGGGATAAGGAGTGTAGAGAGGAGAAGAGTAAGGTAAGGAGAGAGTTGAGAAAATGGAGGAGGGAAGGAGGGGATGGGAGAGAATATAAGGAAAAGAAGAGGGAGTATGCCAGGATGTGTGAGGAAAAAAGGAAGAAGGAGGTGGAGAGGTGGGTGAGGGAAGTGGAAGGAGTAAGAACGGAGGGGCAAGTATGGAAGGTGGTGAATAGGGGACGGAAAAGGAGAGGGAGGGTTGAGGAAGGAATAACAATGGGGGAATGGGACGGGTATTTCAGGGGGTTGCTGGGAGGGGTGGAGTGGAGGGTGAGAAGGGGTGGGGAGACGAGAAGGAGAGAGGATGGAGAGGCAGATATAGGGAGGGAGGAAATAGGAAAAGTGATAAAGAATCTAAAGGATGGGAAGGCGGGAGGGGGGGATGGGATTCCGAACGAGGTGTGGAAGTATGGAGGCACGGAAGTCGAGAATTGGCTATGGGGGCTGTGTAAGAGAGTGTGGAGGGGGGAAGGCTGGCCACAAGGGTGGAGAGAGGGGGTGGTGGTGCCAGTAGTGAAGAAGGGGTTGGGGAAGAAGGTGGAGGAATATAGGGGGATAACCCTAACACAGACAGCGTACAAGGTGTACGCGTCTGTGTTAGCGGAGAGATTGAGAGTGGAGGTGGAGGGGAAAGGACTGCTGCCACCGGGTCAAACGGGCTTTAGGAGGGGGGTGGGTTGTTTGGATAATATATATGTACTGAACTATGTGATAAACAGGCAATTGGGAAGAAAGAGGGGGAAAATGGTGGTACTGTTTATAGACATGAAAGCGGCGTTTGACTCGGTGGACAGGGAGGTATTGGTTAGGGCAATGAGAGGCCCGGCCCGGCGCGAGGGCAAGAGGGGGGTTGTCCCCCTAGTCGCGTCGGAGACCGAGGAGGAGGGGCCGACGGAGGTGTGCCCCGGCGACGTCCCCTTACCGTGTTCGTCGGATGGCCTCACCGACGGGGGTGGGAGGCCCGGCTTTGTGCCGGGCAAGCGCGGACGTAAGCCGGGGGTCTGGACGGACCCCCGGCGGCTCGGCCCGGGCATGAAGGCCCTGCCGACGCGCTCGAGCCTCCGGGACTGGGCCGAGACAATGTCGGTGGGGGGGCTCGCCGGACAAGCCCAGCGCGAGCTGGACGCGGTCGCCGCAGTCGTGGGTGCCGCTGGTCATATGAAGACCACGGACATGCGGGCGATCCGCGTCGCCATAAGGCGCGCGTCGGCACTGGCAGCCGAGCTCACGGGCAGGGCCGAGAGGGGTGAGAACCCCGATTTTTCTCCCACTGCCCCTTCCGCCAGGGGCAGTGGGAGAAAAAGTCCCACAGCCTGGCGGCGCAGGTGCGGGCCCTGACGGAGCAGGCGCACACCCTGGGAGAGTTCCTGCACGTCAGGGAGCGGGAGCTCGAGTTCCTGCGGGGGAAGTATACCCGCCTGGAGACGCGGGCGAGGGCCAAGGGCGTGGACGTGACGGAGGCGGAGGCTATGCCCTTCCACCCGTCCGTCCTGCTGTCCACCCGCTCCGAGCTCGTCCCGTCCTGCGTGCCCCCCTGGACGGACGACGGCGGTGCCGTGCCGGAGGCTGCCCCGGGTCCCTCGTCGGCAACGAGGCCTGGCCCTCTGCCGCGCGAGCCGACGGAGAGCGGCGCTCCCGCGGCGACGCAGGGGTTAAAGAAGAAGAGGAGGAGGGAGCGTTCCCCCCTGCCCCCGACCCCGACGCCGGGCCCGGCGTCCGGTGGCGGCGGAGCGAGCGCTCCTGCCGAGCAGCCGTGGGACGCGGTGCTGCGGCGGATGGAGGGCCTGGAGAGGCGCGTCGACGCGCGCCTCCTGGCCCTGGCCCTCCAATGGGCCGAGATCGCCGGGGGCGCCTCTGCCGGGAGCGGGGTTTCCGCCCGGTCCCGTAAGGGGGGCAAGCCGAGCGGGGCTGCGCGGGTCGCGGGCGCTGGCGCGACTGCCAGCGGCCCTGCGGGCGCGCCCTCGGGTGAGCGAGGGGTTGTTCCCCCGCTTACGGCCCCCCACCGCTCGACCTCGAAGGGGAAGAAGGCGACCGGTCCCTCGGGGCTCCCGGCTTCGGTATTGCCCGATGTCCGGGCGAAGACGGGCGCTCCCGCGGCTGCGAAGCAGCAGCAAAAGGGGGCCGCCAAGAAGAAGGCCGGGAAGGCGAGGGCAGCTGCCCCCGCGACGCCCGTGGCGTCGAGCACCCCGGCCTCGGCCCCCGGCCCGAGCGGCGTTGCCGCGGAGGGCACATGGGCGCAGGTGGTGGGCCGCAAGGCGAAGAGGGCCGCGCGGAGGGCGGCCGGAGCGGCCGCTAGCGGTGCCGGTGCGGGGGCTCGGCCGAAGACGGCGGCCCCCCAACAGGCTCGCACACCCGGGTCTCCCCCGGTTGCGATCCCGCGCGCTCCCAGGACGGCGGCGGTGACGATCACCGCCCCCGTGGGAGGGGAGGAGAGTTTCTCCGCGCGGGTCGCGGGCGCGATGGCGGCGATCAACGTCGCCGACCTCGGCATCGCAGCGATGCGGCCGAAGCGCGCCGTGACCGGGGGGTTGATCCTGGAGATTCCAGGATCGCAGAGCTCGGCCAAGGCTGCCGCCCTCAAGGCGAGGCTGGCGGAGCAGCTGGGGGGCACCGGCATCAAGGTGCAGTGCCCCCAAAAACTGGCCGAGTTCTGGGTGTGCGGGCTCACCGAGCTCGCGACCGTGGAGACGGTTCGGGGGGCAATCGCGGCCCAGGGGGCCTGTCCGGCGGAGGACGTCACGGTCGGCGCTAAGCGACCGGACACCGCCGGACTCTTCTCCCTCTGGGTCCGCGCGCCCGTGGCTGCCAAACTGTTAAGGGCGTCCACCGTCGTGGTGGACTCCCTGATGGCCCGCGTGGTACCGCTAGCGCAGCGGAAGCTACAGTGCTTCCGCTGCCTAGAGTTCGGCCACGTCAGGGCCAAGTGCAGCAGCCCCACGGACAGGAGCGGCGCGTGCTACCGGTGCGGTAAAGACGGACACGCGGCCCGCTTCTGCGAGGCCCCCCCGTCTGCCCGCTCTGCGCGGCGGCGAACCTGCCCAGCGGGCATAGAATGGGGGGACCGGCTTGCCGGCCCCCTCCCGTGACCCGCGCTGCGGCCCGGGGCCGCAGGGGCGCGAAGCCCACCCCGGCATCTTCGTCCGCCGCGGGTGTCCCGCCCGCGATCCCCGCGCCCTCCGCGTCTCCGCCCCCGGCGTCCCCGTCGGAGGCTATGGAGACAGCGCCGCTGGCCTCGGCATCCGTGGCCGGTGCGGGCGCGGGGAAGAGAAAGGAACGAGAAGAGTCGGACGCTCCGACCAGCGGCCTCTCTTCCCCGGCTCGCGGGGGGTCCCCCGTGGTAGGCGGGGGACGGAAGAAAAAGGGAAAGGGGGGGAGCAGCCCAGGGCTCCCCCCGGCGTGTCCGCCGCCGGTCGGGAGGGAGGCCTTTTTAAAGGCCACGGTGGTCCCTCCGACGGCGAGCGCGACAACGAGGGAGGAGGACGCGGCCGAGGCGCTGGGGTTGGCGCGCTCGGTCGCGGCTTCGTACGGAGGTGCCCACTTCCCGGACGACGAGGAGAAGCGTCCGGCGCCCCCGATTGCCAACGGGGGCGCGGTCCAGCCAGAGGAGGTGTCGGGGGGGGGGGGCGACCTTGAGACTTGCTAATGTCTCGAGGCCCCCCGATACTCCTCGCGAACGCGTGCCACTCCATGCGAGCGCACGACCTGCTTGAGCAGGCTCGCGTGGAGATGGGCGTTGGGCTGGCCGTCATCGCCGAGCCGTATCCGCTGGCGGACCGATGCTTTCGGTCCACCAACCCGGATCGGCAGGTGGCGATGACGTGGGAAGTGGGAAGAGGAGCCCCGTCGTGCGTGGTCGCCCAGCACGGACGGGGCTGGATGGGCGCGAAATGGGGAGGCCTCCTCGTGGTCGGCTGCTACCTGGCACCGAGCCTGAGCGTCCCGGAGTTCGAGGACCGGCTGAGCGAGGTGGGGGCGTTTCTAGCCCCCCAATTAGCTCGGCCAGTGGTCCTACTGGGGGACTTCAATGCCCACGCTCGCGCGTGGGGCTCCCCCAGAACGGACTGCCGCACAGTGGGGCAAAGTGACGATGTTTGTTTCAAAATGAAAGAACTTTTGATAGAAATGAGATAGATCGATGATTTTTTTTTTAAATTAAAGCTGACAGATTGCAGAATAAGGGAAAATTAATGAAATTATGGTACGAACGTTTTTTACGTTTGAAAATCTGTGTTAAACTTCAAATTTTAGAGCAAAATTATGTTTTATCCAATACCATGTCCGGTTAGAAGTTTTTCTTGACATGTTGTACATCATTTCCTATAGATTTTGTTGCGCTGATTTCAAATCCGTTCGCAAAATTTATCTACTACCTCAAGATTTTGAAAAAAAATCGATTTCAAGGTTAACACAGATTTTCAAAGTTAAAAAACGTTCGTACCATAATTTCATTAATTTTCCCTTATTATGCAATCTGTCAGCTTTAATTTAAAAAAAAAATCATCGATCTATCTCATTTCTATCAAAAGTTCTTTCATTTTGAAACAAACATCGTCACTTTGCCCCACTGTGTGCCGGGGCGAATTGCTCCTCGAGTGGGCGGAAGCGATGGGGTTCGTGCTTAAGAACCCCTACGCGGTCACGACGTTTCGCGGGTCGCGGGGCGAGTCGATCATCGACCTCGTCTGGGTGAACCCCGCGGCCGCGGCGTTAACGTCGGACTGCTGGGTGGCGGAGGAGTCGGAGACCGGATCGGATCACGTGTACGTGATGCTGGCCACCTCCGCCGCCACGCTTCCTCCCGCTCGTGCCGGTAGACAGCCGCCGCGCTGGGCGCTCAAAAAGCTAGATGCTAGCGCGGCCCAGATGGCGTCCTCCGTCGTCGCCTGGCCTTCCCTGCCGGGCGACGTCCTCGACGACCCCTCCAACGGCGCCCTATGGCTCCGGCGGGCGTTGCAGCGTGTCTGCGACGCCATGATGCCGCGAGTCGGGCCGCCGGGCGGGGGTCGGAGGTCGGTGTACTGGTGGTGCGAGGAGATCGCCGATCTCCGCGCGACGAGCGTCCGCGCTCAGCGCCAGTACACCAATGCCCGCCGTCAAGACCGACGGCGGGTGACGGAGGACCAGCTGCAGGAGCTGCGCTCCGCGTTTTCCGCGGCGCGCAGAGAGCTCCGTGCAGCCATAGCCCGGGCCAAGACCCGTTCGCACGAGGAGTTCCTCGAGACCCTGAATCGGGACCCTTGGGGGCGCCCGTACAAGGCCGTGTCCGTGAAACTCGGTCCTTGGGCGCCCCCTGTCACGGAGGGTCTCGAGCCCCGGTTTCTCCTGGAGGTTTTGTCGGCGCTGTTCCCCCCTCCCCCAGTTCCGGGGGAGGGTGGCGTCGACGCTTCGGGAGATCCGGAGCTCGCATGGGGCACCGACATAGCGGATGCCCCGATGGTCTCGGACGAGGAGCTCGAGTCCGCGGTGCGTCGAATGCGTTCGAAGAACGCCGCACCCGGACCGGACGGAGTGCCCGGGCTTGTCTGGGCCTGTGCGATGGGCGCCGTAGGGAGCCGCCTCAGGCGCGTCTTCGACGCGGCCTTGAGGACCGGGGGGTTTCCCCGCGCGTGGAAAGAGGCGAGGCTAGTGCTGCTGCGAAAGCCTGGTAAGCCCGCAGAGTCACCCTCGGCCTATCGGCCGATTTGTCTCCTCGACGAGGCGGGCAAGCTCCTGGAAAGGATAGAACTGCCCGCCTCATGGACCACCTCGGAGCTGCGGAGTTCCCGGATCTGTCCGACCGCCAATTCGGTTTTAGGCGGCAGCGATCGACCGTAGATGCTATTCTACTGGTTCGGTCGCTGTCCGACCGGGCGGTCGAGGGGGGCGGTGTCAGCGTGGCAGTGTCTTTAGACATCGCCAACGCGTTCAACACCGTCTCCTGGGCGGCGATCGAGCGGGCGCTGGTATACCATCGCGTCCCGCTCTACCTTCGCCGCCTGATCTGGGACTACCTCCGTGGCCGAGTGGTCTCCTACGTCGGGCGAGACGGGGACGGGGTGGCTCATGTGCACCGCGGCGTGCCACAGGGGTCCGTTTTAGGGCCCCTGCTATGGAACCTGGCGTACGACGCGGTGCTGCGGGTGGAGTTGCCATCGCCTGACGTGTCGTTCGTGTGCTACGCCGACGACACGCTGGTGGTGGCCTCTGGGCCGAGGTGGCTGGCAGCACTGGACCTCGCGGAAAGAGCACTGCGGCTTGTCATCCCCGCGATAGAGGCGCTCGGTCTGCGAGTCGCCTCCGAGAAAACGGAGGCGGTATGGCTCGCGGACAGGGTGGGAACCGGCATTCCCGTCGGAGCGTCTCTCAGAGTCGGGGAGGCCTGCATCAGGGTTGGCCGATCGATGAGGTATCTCGGTCTGACCCTGGACACCTACTGGCGATTCGCGCGTCACTTTCGGGTCCTGGGCCCCAGGTTGGAGCGACAGGTGTTCGCCCTCGGGCGCATCATGCCCAACCTGGGAGGCCCGCACGAAGCAGTTCGGCGACTATACGTGACGGTCGTCCGGTCCATGGCGCTCTACGGAGCGCCGGTCTGGGCCGGCGACCTGGAGGGCTGTCGCGTGGGGCGAGACCTTTTGGCAAAGGTTCATCGCCGCGCAGTCCTCCGTGCCGTGCGGGCTTACCGCACGGTGTCACACGCCGAGCTGTCGGCGCTGGGTGGGTCCCCTCCATTCCATCTGCTCGCTGAGATGGAGGCGGAGGTATACTTCGCCTCGCACTATCTCAGCGGAGCGAGGGACCCCCTGGCGCCGGTCGGACCCGACGCGCGGGACCAGGTTCGGCGACGCATGGGAGCCAGGTGGATCGACTGGCTCTCCCTCCCGGAACATCGGGAGGGACGCGTCGTCGGGGCGCTGCTGCCCATTCTCGGTGAATGGGTGGGGCGCAGGTACGGCAGGCTGACCTTCCGCCTGACACAGATGCTCACCGGAGTCGGTTGCTTCGGTGACTTCTTGTGTCGCATCGGGCGGGAGGAGGCGCCGCAGTGCCTCAGCTGCGTCCGGGGCGACGTGGACTCGGCGGACCACACTCTGGCCAGGTGCGCGGAGTGGCTGGACGACCGCCGAGTCCTAGAGCTGCAGCTGGGTCCCGATCTCTCGCTGGCGACGGTCGTGCGTCGCATGGCGGGGGATCGGGACTGTTGGGAAGCCATGGCCTCCTTCTCCGAAGCAATAATGCTGGAGAAGGAGGAGGCGGAGAGGGACCGCGAGAGGGCGGGCCGGGGAGGCCCGAGCCAAGCGGTCAGGAGGAGGCGGCGCGGGAGAAGAAGATGACCTGGGGCCGGGGGAGGTCGTGCGGCGACTTAGTTGCGTAAGTCGCCCCGCTCCCCCGGGTGTTAGGCCCCGGGCCGCGCCGTCCCGCTACTCCCCGCCATAGGGGATTGGGACGGGGCCGCGCCACGCAACAGGCGCGGCCGTTAAGCCCCCGGTGCGCCGCCCCCTCTGTGTCGGAGGGGGACGCGCGCCGGGGGACATCAGGAAGGAGTCGAGAAATGCGGCGGCCCTCGTTGTCACGAAGGGCGGACGACGAAACGACGGGTGGCCGCCGCGGTCGGCGAGTCGTGGCATCGGACTTGCCAGGGCCGCGGCGGCGTCGCGAGGTACGGTGAACGGGGGGGGGGGGGGGACCATGTTAAAGCCCCCCCCCCAGGGTAGCGGCCACCGCCGCGCCCGTCTGAGCGATCGAGCTCCCCCCGGGGTACAGTGCCCCGGTCCGGCCGCGCTACCAATCACTGCGCGGCACCGGTTGGGAGTTCGATCGCGGGGTCGCGGGGCGGGGGTGTCGGGGGACACCACCTGCCCTAGCAGCAGCGACCCCGGAAGGGTCGACTCGGGCGCGTGATCCGTCGCGAGTCGCCAGTCCCGGAGAACATTGCTGGGGGAGGTCTTAATACTCCCCCAGGGACGACCCCGTTCAGGGGACCTAGCGCGGGGCTGCACCGAAGCGCAAGGGGGGAGGGTAGCGAACGTATCGCTTGATTGATCTCGCGTCCAAATCCCTCCCCTCAGGCGCGCAGCTCCGCGCGCGAGGTAGATCACCTTGGTGGTTTTAGTGGGTTCGAGTCCCACATAACCCCCTGCCCGCCCCCGCGGGCGGGGGGTATCCGTGGGGATTTCCACCAAGTAAAACAAAAAAAAAAATAGGTTAAGGTAGATATAAGGTAGATATAAGGGAAGAAGAGGTTGCGAGAGGAGTTTGTATATGGAGCCTGTAACCCCTAGGGGAATCAATAAAGACCATTATTATAAATCAATCATCGCGATAGCCCATGGAATAAACATTGCACCGCGACATGCAGTGTGTTTATGTTTGAATCGTGGGACCGATACAGCGCACGTGCAATGATGTATACATATAGCGATAATTATTCGAGGAAGAGTTCCGAGTATTTTAATGATCGAGGAGGAGACTGTAAGTCAATCGTATTTGATTTGAATTTACCGCGTATTCTCTATCCCTTGTGTGATATACATAGACGCATTGACCATCACCATCACTAATGCGATATACTTTTACACATTGATGTGTACGTGTGCGTGAATCAGTATAAAGTGACGTGGATTAGTCTTTTAGGCATCAGTTCACCACGTACGCTTAAGTGCTAACAAGTATCGCAGGAGTCATTTTTTCGTCGATGAGAATCATACGTATTGCATATCAAAATGTACAAACGAAGCTTGAACGATTCATCCTGCACATGCTTGATGGTGATCCCGCGAATTCAGATGTTGCCAGAAGTATGGCGGTTCGAAGATCCAATGACTGATCGTCGGTGTTTTATCGTTGTTGATGTTTGCACGAATCGCGATCTCTTTGACGACGAACTGGCGTTCGATATTGAAACCTTGTAGATCGACAATGGCGAACATTATTATACGTTTTAGATAGCACCGTTGGCGACGATGTCGGAACTGCAACTAAGGTCTTCGACTTCGACGATTTAAAACAGTAGCAGTATTCGTAGTAGTAGTATTAGTAGTAGTAGTAGTTGTAGTAGTAGTAATCGAACTCGTACGCACGCTATATTAGTTTGCGTACCATGTTGGTTAAAGGGCCGTATTCGACTATACGATCGTGTATGAACAAACAGACGGCTGAAGTATTAGCGGGAATATTTTCTTTGCATTCGAAATCTATTCGCACGTCCACCGTAGCGCTCTTCAATGATTCGTTTTGCCTAGAACAATCTATGACCACGATAGGCGCGTATTTAAGGAATTCGCTCGCGCTCAGCAACGGTTCTCCGTGACCGTAGTGCGATCGGATGAAATTCGCGTACATATTGTACATGATCGCAAATATACTTGGGAAAATCTATTTGCATGTCATCGTACGGATACGTCTCGGAATTTAGGTAGAGTCGAAAGTTTGTAAGATTATTCAGGTCGAATATCCACGCGGGTTTATTTGGACGATTCTTTCGATCCGTTTGCATGCCGAATAACACGTATCGTGGTTTCTCAATTTGCGACGTAGTTTTCACGGTCCACGTATGTTTCGTTGTCGCTTGCAGTAATGGATACTCGTGCACGCTCCAAGATCGGAAACTCGTCGCGATCGGTCGTCCGCTTTCCAATATACGAAGCATCGATAGTTTATTCACTTCCTCCAAAACGACGTGGGGCATACGCCACTGCACCTTGCGTATCTCAAGTTTCGGGATCGCAGTGGCGGAGGTGCAGTGCATCGCGTTCGAATCATCTCGCGCTCGTATAAGAATTAGCTCGTGTCGCGCGTTCATCACGATGCGTTTGTAATCCTCGCAGAATCCTAATAACACGTTCAGGGGTACGCAGAAATTGAAAGCGCCCGAATGAAAAGTATCCTTATCGTAATCGATGTCATAATTCCAACCGGCATTCGCAAGCGCTTTGCTTCTCTCGGCTGACAACGTAACGAAATTTTTCAACGTGGTAGTGATTCCTGGATTTCGACAACGATCGATCTCGACACCGTTCAATTCGTATCGAATCTCATCGAACATGAACGCGACGCAATTATTGTCGAGAACAGCGGTCGCGGACGTTGGCGGACCTTTCGCGTCTTGCGCTGTCAACGTGCCACGACCTTCGATGTAGAGAAAACTTTCGCACGGAAGCGTGTACAGATCTTGCTGCTGTATGGGGATTCTTATTTCGTCGCTATTGTCAAACGTCGTGTTGGCGTACGGATTATACGTGTGTAACTCGATCTTCCTGATACGATTGTCGAAGGTTGGCGTATTCGCCACGTCCAAAATAATCGACATCGTGGTTACGCGTCTAATATGCGACGATGAAGCCTAACGATCGTAGGTAACGTACGTTTCGACGAGTCAACGGCTTTCTTATGCTTCTTACTGGTCCTCTTCTTATCGCTCCTCCCGTCTTTATTCTTCTTCCACTTTCGTCTGTAGATAAAGGGTTGCGTAGATGACGCGATGCAGAGACGGTAGGAGTATCAGCGACGATTGATGATTCATACTTATGATCTAACACTAACATACTACACACGCGCACATACACGTACGGTCACGCTACCTATCGCGCGGACGTCGTTGAACGTGTAAACGAATCGTTATTTCTTCTCCACGGAAATCTATAGGACGATCGTGTTGATCGACGATGCACAACGTTAGATCGTGTATTGCTTGTGCGACGATCGGCAGGTAAACGACATGTCGCGGAGTTTCCGATATCTTATATCCTGGAGGTACGCGAGGCGAAAATTCATGAATCGTGTGCACCTGTTTATCGTTACTGTACGCGCCGGTAGTGACGTTGCATGTTACTCTGATCACGTTAACGTTTATAATATTTACGGGTCCGTCGGATTCGTGCCAGATTCTCGGTAATAAGACGCGATTCGGGGAAAATCCTAGCAACGAACCCACATTGTTCGGTTTCGTAAAGTCCACAAAGAACGAACAGTACAGTTCACTTTTCATGGTGTTGTTGTTAGCTCGTAGCAGTAGAGGGTACTTGCCGTCATCGTCGTTCTCGTTGTTACCGCGTCTTCGAGGATATCGATCGAGTATTCGTTGCTTCAGATACTCGGCGATAGCGTCTAATTCGTAGGAGCCGTGAGGGATCGTAATACATTCATTAGCGATGTCGACGATGGAGTTGTTTTCGGTGTCATAGTTCACGACGAAATAGAATTTATCGTTGCTCGAGTCGATGTTCGGCATCGTGTGAAACGTCTCCAAGTCAGCGAGTCCTAATTCGTATTGACCATCACTCAAATCTATCGGTGGAAAATAGTTTACCGTGAGCGCGCTGCTGCGACCCGTTAACGTGAGCGTGAACGACGTATCATAGATTACACTCGCGAGACGGAGTGAGGGGAAGTGACGCGCGCTTACGAATACTCGGCAATTTATCGATATTATGAGTCTTTATTATAGAAGGTGTGAATCACCATTACGCACGGATACATTGTAACATAATCTTAGTACACACAAACACACACACACGCACATCGGTAGTAATATTAGTATATAGGCCATAATTCCATAGACTTTTGCTGTAAAAATTGCATGCACAAGCGACCGCAATTCATCTCGTCGAAACGTTGAAAACGATTGTGATTGTACGTGATCGTTGTACCGCGTCCGAAATAGTAGATCAATTCCGCGGGAGGTCGCAGATTCCCAAAACTATCAAAGTACTGTACTCGCGGTCCGCGTTTGGCGTACGCGACCCAGTGCGTACCGGTGCCTCGATTCTCATCCAGATTCACGATACCGCCAAAGAGGAGGTGTAATAAGAGGCGTCACTCGACAAGGACAGAAATAATCTAGGGAAACAGTGATTTCTAGTGAGACAACCAATTTAAATGCCCATTCGGCCCCATTCGGCAATGATCGGTAAACTTCGGCAATAATCAGCCAATTGCGGTAAGGTACATTTAGTCGATTTGAATATCCCGCTCGAGTGTACAACCAATTTAAATGCCAAGGTCAAGTAAGGACTTCAAAGGTTCCGCCCGGAGTGACGCCTCTTATTATACCTACTCTTTGATACCGCATTCGTTGCTTCGTACGCGCGTAGGAAGCGTGTCGCGCCTCGAAAGAACGGGATGCTGGTGCATTCACGTTCTAATTGCAGGTTCGTCATAGGTTGTTGCGTTATCGCCGCCACCGTCGCCACGCGCCTATGTGATCGGCGTTTTTTTTTCTTTGTTCGCAGTCGTCGTTGGCGTCTCGGGTTCAAGCCCGCGCCTCGCTTGTACGGTGTCAGATGCATCCCTCGCCCTTCCATTGCCCGATTATGACGCAAAGTCTCTTTCAGCTGTTTTCGAGAGGCCTTCGAATCGTTGACCGCTTTGGTTATACCAGCCGTTCCACCGGCCAATGCCCCGATAGCTGATAAAGCAGGCAGCACGAACGGAAAAAATGGAAGAAAGCCACCGCGTTTCGCCACTCGTAGATTACGATGTCGTCGTCGCCGTTGCGGATGTTTCCTTCCAGACATTCGCTGTTTACGTTTCGTCCTTCTCATACCCATGCCGAGTTTAGTCTTAGCCTTCATCGTTGCCCACACTCCAGTCGCGGCTGCTTTTTCACCAAAGGTCGCGTCGTTCGCGAATACTCGTTCTCGCGCTCGTTCGGCTAACGCGCGATCCGCCTCGTGTCGCCCCTCTAAATCCTTGCGACTAGAGTACGCGATATCGTGATCGCGGCACGCTGCGTCCAGAGGATTCACACCTTTGTCGCCACGAGCCAATCGCTTTAGCAAACGCGTTCCCGGTCCGCAGAACTGATAACCTGGAACGTGTAGTTCGAACGGCAGACGGTTTATGATACCGTTTACGAGACCCGATCCAGTCTTCTTCTTCTGATTATTCTTCTTCCTCCTCTGATTCTTCCCTAGTCCGTGAGACGTTGCGGTCGATGATACAATCATATACGTTAGAATAGTCACGATAGCTACTACAATAATAAACGCGTACGCACGCGTCACCGATCACTGTGATAGTGACCTGCGCGACGCGTGCCACGAATATAAATAGTTGATTATATAATATGCGATTCGCGAAACAGTCGGACGTTATTCGCGTGACCGCGAACAGAATTCTCGAGGATGATAGGGATCCGAGTCGATCGAACAGACACGGCCCATTATTACCGCACAGCGTACGAGGCGTGATTTGCGGTCCGTCAGGGTGCGGAAAAACGAACGTACTTCTAAGTATGCTAGAGAGTCCGAACGGTTTGCGTTTCGAGAACGTGTACGTATACTCGAAATCGTTGCATCAGCCAAAGTATCGATATCTGGAACAGGTGTTGTCGCTCGTCGATGGAATCGAATACTTTCCCTACTCGGACAACGCTGAGATCGTTCCACCGAGAGACGCTCGGCCCCATTCGATCTTCGTGTTCGACGATGTGGCGTGCGACGAACAGAACGCGATACGCGAATACTTCTCCATGGGCCGTCACGCGAACGTGGATTGCTTTTATTTATGTCAATCGTACGCTAGAATACCGAAACATTTGATCAGGGACAACTCGAATTTTCTCATGCTGTTCAAACAAGATGGTACGAACTTGCGTCACGTGTACAACGATCACGTGAACACAGACATGACGTTTGAGTCGTTCAACGACTTGTGCGCGAGATGTTGGCGTCGACGATACGATTTCGTGGTGATCGATAAGGATAGTTCCATGTACGAAGGTCGATATCGAAGAGGATTTAACGAGTTTGTCGTAGCTCACTGACATCAGTAAACCGCGAGTCATTCATCGAGCAACACGAAATGGCCAACGAACCGCCGACGACAACGACTGCTATAACCCCGAACACCGACGACGACCCGAAGCATTCGCAAAAACATCGCCGACGTTATCGACAAAAAGGGACGAAACATCAAAAAGGAACGAAACGTCGGAGCGCGGACGCAAAGGTGGAAATCGCCAAAGTCAGCGACATTATACGTAAAAAGTGCTTGGCCTTGAAAATTGGTAAAATGGCTACGGAAGCGGCTGTGGAGGCGAGTACGCGTCCCATCGTCGAACCGCTGAAACGATTGATCGAAAACTCGTCCGCGTTGAAAATGCGCTCAACGCCTCGATCGCGACCAGTGAAGAGGAAACACGAATACGATCAACAACAACAGCAACAACAACAACAACAATCATCGAAGAGACTTCGACCCGTTACTCCGTTGTTAACCAAGGAAAGTCGAAATAACCTTCCAGATTCTAACGACTATGACGACGACGATGACGACGACGACACCGACGACGATGATGACAACGACGATAACGACGACGATGACGACACTGACAACAACAATGACAACAACATTGACAACGACAACAACACCGACGACGACGACGACGACGCCAATAACAACGATGTAAACGATGTTGACGATGTTGACGATGATGTTGTTGATGATGTCGACGACAAAGCCGATGAAAAAATTCAGGATGATGAGTCGTCAGCAAAGGTTCATGATTTGGATTCGCTGCGCAACCCCGTCGACGATATCGAAGTGTATGTACGGAACGCCAAAGGACCCTTGTCGCGAGAATACCTGCGTCTGTTCTTCACCGATACAAAGAAACGAATCGATAACGTGTACGGCGTATACTTGGGGTCCGACGAAGACCTAATGATCGGCGATTCCGTACTCACAATCGACGAGGACGGTGACGACGTTCGCGTCAACGGAACGCGATACGCGGGAACTCGGGGTTTGTACGAACTGCTGTTCATGCGAATACCCAGCGTTAGCACGTACACGGACGCGGATATGCACTCGTACCGACGCATCTTACTATCAACGAACGCGCATAAGCGAAACCATTCGCCGAGTAAGCGCACGCTGGGTAACAGGGGGTACAAGTATAAGAAAATCATATCCGCGATAATCGGTGGGGTGCGGACGTCGGGTGTCAGACGCGTTAAGGCTGCCGTTCCAATGAGCGGCTGGCGACTGCGGCTGGAGACGCTTCCACTAGTGCAAGGGAGAAACAGATACATACTTCTCCCTTACACTAGTGGGAGCGTCGCCAGCCGCAGTCGCCAGCCGCTCATTGGAACGGCCACCTTTAGGGGCATGGGTATGAATGGGGGCGCGGGCGACGCGGTCACGCGACGAGGACAAGGATTACCAATCGACGAATCGATGACGGTTACCGATAACGCGATCGATTATGTGTACTGGGACGATCCGAACGAATTGATCGATAGACTGAGATTGCTCGTAGCATCTCGCGCGGCAGGTCACACGGGTCACGATAACGAAATCGCATCCATCGTGGAGGAACTTCGCGAGGCTAAACATATCTTAAATTGAACGATTCGGTGATCATCGCGTCAGTGGTGTTCGCGCATACGCATCGTTATGTCGGTGAATAAGTTTGGCACCTCGTTACGCAATAACAACAACAACAACAACGACGAAGCGAGAATGGCAATGACGAGATTATTGTCCTCGGTGGACGAACGCTTTACCCAAAAAATCGAAACAGCTATCGCGAGCGCTCGACTGGACGCCGAGTATCAACGATCTCAACTCGAAACGCGAGTACAAAGAACGATGACGGATATCGTTAACGCGCAATTGTCTCGATTAGAGGATGATTTAAATAACGCGATGGAACGACGCTTGGATCACTTGAAAGACAGACTCGAAGAGTTGACGACCACGGATCTGTACAAACGAAAGGAATCGCGAAAAGCGAATGAGGGTTTACGACGACGACGATGATCAATGACTGTCTCAGTAGCGGCTACGGCTCCGAAACGTCTAATAATAACGAACGATCACGAAAAACGTGTATCGATTGCGTTTTGCGAGCACTCGAGGAACTCATACTACTTCTAACATCCTTGGAACGTCGTAACCATCCCCCACCCACCCGCGAAGCATGAGTAAGGAGCGAGTACAATTAGTGAACGAATTACACGCTCCCGCGAGACGAAATTTTCCACGGCGTAGCGTCGTCATTCGCGGCTACGATCATTTATGGCAGGCCGATTTGGTGGAGATGCGTCCGTACGCGAAGCAAAATCGAGGATATCACTACATACTAACGATCATCGATGCGTTCAGCAAGTACGCGTGGGCCATACCCGTGAAAACAAAAAGTGGACGCGACGTAATCGCGGCGTTCACGATCGTCTTGCAGCAGAGCGATAGATGTCCGCGAAATTTACAAACCGACATGGGTAAGGAGTTTTACAACGCGGAGTTTCAACGATGCGTGAAGACTCGCGGAATCAACCACTACTCCACGTACAGCGTGATGAAAGCGTCGATCGTTGAACGTTTCAATCGCACGCTGAAAAACCTCATGTGGAAAAAATTCTCCTTGAACGCGTCCTATCGTTGGGTCGACCTGTTACCCGCGCTCGTACACACCTACAATCATCGCAAGCACCGAACGATCAACGCCCGACCCGTTGACGTAACCCCCGCGACGCGTTTGTCGTTCGCCGCGAATGAATCCCTTTCACCCTCAGCATCGGAAGGAGTTAGACGACGCGCGAAATTCAAAGTTGGTGACAAGGTACGCGTGAGCAAGTTCAAGACTCTCTTCGCGAAGGGGTACACTCCGAACTGGTCAACCGAGGTGTTTGAAATCATAACCGTACAACCAACGTGTCCGGTGACGTACATTCTGCGCGATTCCGCAGGAGAACCGATCTCGGGTGGATTCTACGAGTACGAACTACATTCGGTCGCGAATCCGGACGTCTATCTGGTCGAGAAGATTATTCGTCGTAAAGGAAACCAGGTGTACGTTAAGTGGCTCGGATTCGATTCGTCGCGGAACTCGTGGATAAGCAACAAGGATATTCTATGATTCCCGATCACGAACGCACTCGATGTTACTAAAATAAATGAATGAAAAATAAATACATACATATAAATAGATAAACAGTGTCCGTTTATTCAATTTTCCACATGCTCCTTCACCTTCTCGTATATGCGTACAATTAACCTTAAAATTATGAAAAAAAATATACATATATACCGACGCGTATAAAATACAATTTTAGTTATTCCGCGCTATATACAATTTTGACTATTCTACGCTATACATATATCCATAAATAAATAACCAAAGAAACGTATATACATATGTGCATGCAAACATACAACATACTAAACATGCAAACATACTAAACAATGGAATTGTCGAGGGACTCGTCGGGGTCAAGCTGGAGACGTTCGTGTGTCTTGAGCTCGGGGATTCGATAATGACCCCACGGAAGGGTGTCGACTCGATCGGCTAAAATACACCGCTTGTCGTCGAACGGACTGAGAGCGTTCTTCTCCTGACTCACGGTATACACATGATGCTCTTTGGAGCGTATATTGTTCTGCCGAATCGATTTCTCGGTGAGATCGCGGAGACAACGAATGTAATCGTCGAATTGTACATGATTCGCGACCACGTGTCTCCGCACACCCTTCACTTTTTTAGTCTCACTCGTAGACCCCACTGCCGCGTTAAACGTTCTAGTTGCGTACATCTTAGATCTCAATCCGACGAACTCGGTCATCAAGGCGCCGTTGTTCTCATCTTTCATGAGTCCCGGCACCTTTTTGTTTTCGCGGGGCATACCGTACGGATTGTCCACCGCGTAATCACTCGTGTCGAATCGGGCGACGTCACGCTTCATCGTTTCATACGCATCCTCGCATTCCACGCTATACATTAAACTATCGGTGTCGGTGTACAGAACCTTACACTTATCACCGAACTTCGCGCGCATATACGCGTAATGGAACTCGTACAGGCATTCTTTCGATACGTCCAGTACACTCATTCCCACGTATATGGGTTTATCAAACTTAACTTTTAATTTACGCATTTCGATGGCCACCAACTGTTCGGAGAAGATCGTGCGACTATGAAAGTTCGGCTTCGCGACCAGCGCTCCCGCAGCGTAACGACCGTCCCACCGCGTCACCAGTCGCACATCTACGCGATTCCGCACATTCTCCATCGTTTTTCCATACACAGCGTTATTCATTAATTTATACAGAGTCTTCTGAAATTCGCTGGTTGCCCGCGTCCTCAAATTGGTGTTCAATCGGATGTAGTCGCGCAAAGTAGTAAGGCTATGCCGGTTCTAACCCAGGTCCTCTGAGGGGAGCGCGGGGGCGGGGGGAAGTGAGGGCGCGCGGGGGAGCGCGGCGGAGGGAAACATGGACGCGGGGCCTGAGGGGAGAGGAAGACAGGTTGCGCGCGCACGAGCCGCAGAGTGGGGGAAGCCGCGATCGTGGAGGGGATCAGTCCGGGCCGAGCGGCCGCGGAGACCTCTCCAGACCGGACCCACCGCCGGAAATTTCCACGGAGGGTGAATGACCCCCAAAAAATCTCTTTCAGACCTCGACCCACCCCAAAAAATTTTTTCAGAGGGACCCCCAAATATTTTCCTCCAACGCAGAGAAATAATAATTTATTTTTTATCAGACAATATCGGGAAAGATCGGCGTTTTCGCACCGCGTCTTCGGGAGGGAAAGAGACAGAGCATTATTTAAAATTCTAGGGAGGGAAAGAGACAGAGCATTATTTAAAAATTCTCTGGAGGGAAAGAGACAACACTACATAGTGGTACAATCACATTAGATAACAATTTTTAAAGCGTCGCTGTGTCTCGCGCGATCTCGCGTAACTTGAATCCTCTGGAGCGACCGTGCAATGTGACGTCATTTGACAGCGCGAAGAACGAAATATAATTATGTGGAGTCAGCAGAATGTTTTTTTCCCCAACGCAGAGAAATAGTAATAATTTTTTAATCACCGATTTACCGAACCAATATGTAGCAAACGGAAATACTTCTTTTCAAACCAATATGTAGCAAGCATTCAAAATGTTCTGATTTAACACCGCAGCGTATTGCGCAATAACATGTAATTAGACTCGTCTAGAGCAACCGCGCGAGATGATACCACGCGAAGAACACATGAACAAAGCATGATAGTTTTTAGGAAACATCATACATGTGAGCAGAAAAGAAGGAAGATGGGCGAATAAATGGAGAAATAATATATGTTTACGATATTATATATTGTTACAATAAAAAAAATACAATAGAAATAGAAAATAAAAATATAAAATTGAAATAAAAATAAAAAATAGAAATAGAAATAGAGAAATATAAAATATATGGAAAAACTCATAATGATAATAATAAAAGAAAAGAAAATATGTGAAAATAATAATAATAATAAAAAATATATACATATAAAAAAATATATAAAATGAAATATAAAAAACTAATAGGGCGGGGGTGATGGCGGCGACGGGGGGGATGGGGGTGGTAATGGTGGTAATTGTAGTGGCGCAAATATTTGCACCATCAGCCGCCGGCGCAACGCTTGCCGTGGTATGTATGGCCGCAGCCGCGTTGCACAAAAGAAGTTTCACAAAATGTTAACAAGTGTGTCAGCTGTCACAGTTTGACGACAAATGGTCTCGCTGCATCTCTAAGCTCATGCATTTAAACTCATAACATGAAATCGAGAAGTGCATAGCTTTGCAAAAGTAAGATGCCTTTGTTCTCCACCTTCATTTTCGATGACCATCCTCTCCTTATTCACACATGTCTTCTTTCCCTTCTTCTTTACACTCATCATTCAGCTCGAGTGAAATAAAACGCTGAATCTTAAAATTAGGTGGCGAGGAGGAAGACGGGTTAATAATATGGAGAAATAATATACGTTTAAAATATATATATTGTTACATGGAAAAATTACTAATATAAAATTAAAAGAATATGAAAACAATATAATAATATGTCATGCAAGACATTAGACAATACAGATAGTCGTGTGTAAAAAAGTATTTTATTGATAACATATATATACTATTCCAGCGTCTGACATGCATCACGAACGATCAATCCCAATCCTAATGCTAAGAGTTCACAATCTATTAAAGAGTTCGGTTCGTAGCAGTCGGTTTCAGTAATGATTTTCTCATATTCCGCAGTCGTTGTATTATCAGTACGTATAATGTTGACAGAGTTCGCGATCATTGTCATCTGTCCGGACGGTTTAGAGGACCGGTACATTCGCAGTGCAATTTAAATTATAAAAATGCGTTTTACATCCCCATAGTTTTCCATAATTTGTCCGACCATATCACTTTGAACGGGTATCGAACGGGTATTGAACGGCTTTGAACGACTTTGAACGGCTTTGAACGCGAAACTTACGGGTATTGAACGGTTTTGAACGGCTTTGAATGGGTATCGAACGGTTTTGAATGGTTTTGAACGGCTTTGAACGCGAATCGAACGGGTATTGAACGGATATTGAACGGCTTTGAACGGCTTTGAACGGGTATTGAACGGGTATCGAACGGTTTTGAACGGCTTCGAACGCGAATCGAACGGGTATTGGACGAGTTTGAACGGGTATCGAATGGCTTTGAACGGGTATTGAACGGGTATCGAACGGCTTTGAACGCGAATCGAACGGGTATCGAACGGGTATTGAACGGGTATTGAACAGGTATCGAACGGTTTTGAACGGCTTTGAACGCGAATCGAACGGGTTTGAACGTACAAATTTCTCAATACCAGTCTCGACAAATTAGAATCTTTTCTGATCACAGATCAATTAAAAATTTCACGATCCAAATTTGAAAAATTATCCACCGAAGATTTCAATTTATTGACGCGAAAAGGTGTCTTTCCGTACGAATACCTTGATTGCGCGAACAAGCTGCAGGATTCATGCTTACCACCGCGCGAGTCATTCTACAGTTCGTTAACGGGTAAGACTGTATCAGAAACCGATTATCCAACGGCTTTGAACGGGTATCGAACGGTTTTGAACGCGAATCGAACAAGTATTGAACGGGTATTGAACGGCTTTGAACGCGAATCGAACAGGTATCGAACGGCTTTGAATGCGAATCGAACGGCTTTGAATGCGAATCGAACGGGTATTGAACGGCTTTGAACGCGAATCGAACGGGTATTAGACGAGTTTGAACGGGTATCGAACGGCTTTGAACGCGAATCGAACGGGTATTGAACGGATATTGAACGGCTTTGAACGGCTTTGAACGGGTATTGAACGGGTATCGAACGGTTTTGAACGGCTTCGAACGCGAATCGAACGCGAATCGAACGGGTATTGGACGAGTTTGAACGGGTATCGAATGGCTTTGAACGGGTATCGAACGGGTATCGAACGGCTTTGAATGCGAATCGAACGGGTATCGAACGGGTATTGAACGGGTATTGAACAGGTATCGAACGGTTTTGAACGGCTTTGAACGCGAATCGAACGGGTATTAGACGAGTTTGAACGGGTATCGAACGGCTTTGAACGGGTATCGAACGGCTTTGAACGCAAATCGAACGGGTATTGAACGGGTATTGAACGGGTATTGAACTGGTATCGAACGGTTTTGAACGGCTTTGAACGCGAATCGAACGGGTTTGAACGGATATCGAACGGGTATTGAACGGTTTCTACATAATAATTACAACTATCGTCTTAATCTAGCGTACATGCAAGAGGTTGGAGAGGGTGAAGAAAAAAAACATTTATGTATTAAAAATTGATTATATTTTATTTAAGCATTTCTCTCTCTCTGGCGTTTAGACCACCAGTTGAATATTTTAAATACATTTTGCAAGGCACAGTGCTTTGCGTGTCTGTCACATCGTAGAGTATCAACTACATTTAGCTTATTTAGAGATTTGATATCCTCGTATTCAATGTCCAGCGTCTCGATGATCACGTCCGCTCTGGTATTTTCATCGAGGAAATCCGCAAGCCAGTCGCGTTTCTGCAGCCCTTTAACGTATACTATATGGGATGTGTCATCTTCTTCGTCGATCGCATCAGCTACAGCTTTCGTAATTAGCTGTTTAGCCATACTGTACGGAACGTCTCCATCGTCCCACCGTAGTCCATGATGTTTTGCCACCAGCCATCGAATGCTTGATTTGTCGGATTTCGTAAGAAGAAATTGTGGCATAGGACTCCCAAAAATATAGTGTGAGAGAATTGTCCCCTTGCGTAGGACAGCCACTTCCTTCGCGATAAATCTTCCATCGACGATGAACCCTTGCAGGTCAACGAATGTTGGTACAGCCATTATCGGTACAATTTAGAGGTGCGTTCGCTTCCGAGACAGACGAGAGAATGCAGTCTTTCTCGTAAAGCATCTGAATTTTCACGAAGGTGTGAATTTGACACAGAAGAGGGCGGATAATTAGCGTAGCAATTTAATTCATTTTGCGCACAGGGGACAACCCCCCAAATATTTTTCCAAACCATTATGCGATGGAATTGTTTAATAATTGTTTCGGACAATGTCGGGAAAGACCGGCGTTTTCACACCGCGTCTTCGGGGAGGGAAAGAGACCGAGCATTACTTTAAAGCTAAAATTTTGGAAGAGGAAAAGAAACAGCACTACTTGGTGGTACAATCGCTTTCGTTCTAAAGCTAACAGTATTCTAAAGCGATCCGATTTAGCGTCGCAGCGTCTCGCACGATCGCATGAAACTTGAATCTTCTGGAGCAGTCGTGCAGGATGACGTCATTTTCACGGCGCGAAGAACGCTCGAGCGAAATAGAATTATGCAGCGTCGGCAGAATGTTTTTTTTTTTTTTTTCCCAACGCAGACAAATAGTAATTTTTTGAAACGTCGAATCTTAAAATTAGGTGGCGAGGAGGAAGACGGGTGAATAAAATTGACAAATAATATGTTTTTAAGCAATTTTATTTAAAATTAAGAGAATAGAATTTTAACATTTTTTCCTACGAGCATCAGCTAGAATATCATTGATGGCACATGCTACCAGTTCGCAATCTACATGATACTCCTCGTCGAAGTGTTCGCTATCGCGTATGATTTTAGCAGCACGCCGCGCATCTAATGTTTCGCAGGCAATACCGCTTTGCTGTAGCACTTTAACAAAAGTTTCAAATTTTACTCTCACATCTTCCGCAGTTTGATACATCCGCGGATACATATATTCTATACATGGCTGAAGATTTAATAAAAATGATATTGTGTCCAGTGTGTAATATAGCGAGTCATCACATTGTGTGATCTTTATAATTGGTGTATCAAAGATCCGAAAAAAATCCACCGCTAAACTATCAATCGACATCGAAGGTGATCCAGGTAATCGTGCACGTTCTTCCATGGTTTCACAGTTGTCGAATAGCAAACCCCATGTATGCCATGATAATATGAGATGATTTCCATGATTGTCGCCGAGAAGCACTTCTACATCGACTGTAGGTCCTACGTCGATTCCAATTTCCAAATATTTGCTACCCATGGATGTTAATGCGTATCTTCTAACCATGATACGCGATCCTTGACGCGGACTAAGAGAACAATCGAAGCTATGAAATTGCCCGCTCGTATTAGGATCAAACATAAAAATTTTGAGAAGATGTGAAAATTATGTGTTACCAATCATTATATATATTTTCCCCACATGGAGCTACACCATCATCTCGCACGATCGGAACGAAATAATCCTCACACCCAGCGAGTATTTCATCAATGGTGGTGGTGTACATTTTTTTTTTTTTGTTTCAGAGCACTATTTGTTCCGTCGAAACTCACTGAGGCTACTGAGCGATTAATTGTATAGCGTCCGGGAACTGGCTTAAATAGAGCTACAATTGCTTCCCCCACTACCACATTTTATTCTAAGCCCAACAATTTTTTCAAAATGATTTTCAATCTTAGCGTCGCTGCGTCTCGCGCGATCGTGTGTAATTTGACTCCTCTGGAGCAGCCGTGCAAGGGGACGTCATTTTCACGGCGGGAAGAACGCTCGAACGAAATAAACGCTGAATCTTAAAATTATGGGTCAGGAGGAAGACGGGTGAATAAAATTGACAAATAATATGTGTTTAAGAAATTTTATTTAAAATTAAAAGAATATAATTTTAACATTTTTTCCTACGAGCATCAGCTAGAATATCATTGATGGCGCATGCTACCAGTTCGCAATCTACATAATAATCCTCACAGTAATGTTCGCTTTCACGTATGATTTTAGCAGCACGACGCGCATCTAATGTTTCGCTGGAAACATCGCTTTGCTGTAGCACGTTAACAAAAGTTTCAAATTTTATCCTCACATCTCTTACATTTTGATACAGCCGCAGATACACATAGTCTAAACATGGTTCAAGATTTAATAAAAATGTTACTGTATCCGGTTTGAAATACAGCGGCTTATTATGTAGTGTCATCCTTACAATCGGAGAATTATAGATTTCACAAAAATCCACCGTTAATTGGCCCATTTGCATCGAAGGTGATCCAGGTAATCGTGCACGTTCTTCAATGGTCGTACGACTGCCGCATAGCGAACCCCATGTACCCCATGGTAACGTGAGAAACATCCCACGATTGTCGCCGAGAACCATTTCTACATCAATCGTAGGCCGTACGCGGATTCCAATTTCCAAGTATTTGCTGCCCATGGATGTTAGTGCGTATCGTCTGACCATGACACGCGATGTTCGACGCGGGCTAAGAGAACAATCGAAGCTATGAAATTGCCCACTCGTATTAGGAATAAACATAAAAAATTTTGAGATATGAAAATTAAGCCTTACCAAACAACTGTATCCTCCCCGCATTGAGCCACACCATCATCTCGCACGATCGGAACGTAATAATTCGTGTGTTCAACGTTTCCTTCGACACTGGTACTGCACATTTTGTTTTCAGAGCACTATTTGTTCCGTCGAAAGTCACTGAGGCTACCGAGTGATTGATTGAATAGCGTCCGGAAGACTGGCTTAAATAGAGGTGCAATTGCTTCCCCCACCACCACATTTTATTTTAAAACTATCAATTTTTCCATAATGTGTTTCAATCTTAACGTCGCAGCATATAGTTCCGGAAGATATGCACATGCCAATAACAAGTACATGTCATCTTACAACGCATCGGAAGAGTCATCGTACTTGATGTACTTTGACGTGAATAATTTGTATGGGTGGGCAATGTGTCAGCCCCTACCGTATGCTAAATTTCAATGGGTCGAAGATGTTGCAAAGTTTGACGTGTCTTCAATCGGACAACGGAGGTGTTCAAGATAGCCAAAGTACAGGCAACTAATCTTGCAACGTATCTGCTCGTCGATTCCTGTGGAAAACCCGTTGCCGGAGGATTCTATGAACACGAGCTGCAACGCGTCACCGATCCTGATGTGTATCTAGTGGAAAAAGTGTTGCGTAGAAAGGGGGATAAGGTGTACGTCAAGTGGTTGGGTTTTGATAAATCACACAATTCTTGGATAAATAAAAATAATGTATTGTAAAATAATAATACATGGTTCAATAAATACAATTATACATATACATGTGTGAAAAATTTTTATTTATTTTTTTTTTTTTTTTTTTTACACATTAATTCCACTATTTATATGAATGAGTTAATAAATACAATAATAATTTATTTAAAATTTTGCTGCAAGCGACGTCGATAATATCATTCAAAGGCACATGCCATCAGTTTGCAATCAACCAGAGATTTATCATCGAAATATTCTCATTATATGTTTTTCAACATCGCCTTTATGAAACTTTAGACTCATGCTGCGATGTTGAAAAGCATATAATGAGAATATTTCGATGATAAATCTCTGGTTGATTGCAAACTGATGGCATGTGCCTTTGAATGATATTATCGACGTCGCTTGCAGCAAAATTTTAAATAAATTATTATTGTATTTATTAACTCATTCATATAAATAGTGGAATTAATGTGTAAAAAAAAAAAAAAAAAAAATAAATAAAAATTTTTCACACATGTATATGTATAATTGTATTTATTGAACCATGTATTATTATTTTACAATACATTATTTTTATTTATCCAAGAATTGTGTGATTTATCAAAACCCAACCACTTGACGTACACCTTATCCCCCTTTCTACGCAACACTTTTTCCACTAGATACACATCAGGATCGGTGACGCGTTGCAGCTCGTGTTCATAGAATCCTCCGGCAACGGGTTTTCCACAGGAATCGACGAGCAGATACGTTGCAAGATTAGTTGCCTGTACTTTGGCTATCTTGAACACCTCCGTTGTCCGATTGAAGACACGTCAAACTTTGCAACATCTTCGACCCATTGAAATTTAGCATACGGTAGGGGCTGACACATTGCCCACCCATACAAATTATTCACGTCAAAGTACATCAAGTACGATGACTCTTCCGATGCGTTGTAAGATGACATGTACTTGTTATTGGCATGTGCATATCTTCCGGAACTATATGCTGCGACGTTAAGATTGAAACACATTATGGAAAAATTGATAGTTTTAAAATAAAATGTGGTGGTGGGGGAAGCAATTGCACCTCTATTTAAGCCAGTCTTCCGGACGCTATTCAATCAATCACTCGGTAGCCTCAGTGACTTTCGACGGAACAAATAGTGCTCTGAAAACAAAATGTGCAGTACCAGTGTCGAAGGAAACGTTGAACACACGAATTATTACGTTCCGATCGTGCGAGATGATGGTGTGGCTCAATGCGGGGAGGATACAGTTGTTTGGTAAGGCTTAATTTTCATATCTCAAAATTTTTTATGTTTATTCCTAATACGAGTGGGCAATTTCATAGCTTCGATTGTTCTCTTAGCCCGCGTCGAACATCGCGTGTCATGGTCAGACGATACGCACTAACATCCATGGGCAGCAAATACTTGGAAATTGGAATCCGCGTACGGCCTACGATTGATGTAGAAATGGTTCTCGGCGACAATCGTGGGATGTTTCTCACGTTACCATGGGGTACATGGGGTTCGCTATGCGGCAGTCGTACGACCATTGAAGAACGTGCACGATTACCTGGATCACCTTCGATGCAAATGGGCCAATTAACGGTGGATTTTTGTGAAATCTATAATTCTCCGATTGTAAGGATGACACTACATAATAAGCCGCTGTATTTCAAACCGGATACAGTAACATTTTTATTAAATCTTGAACCATGTTTAGACTATGTGTATCTGCGGCTGTATCAAAATGTAAGAGATGTGAGGATAAAATTTGAAACTTTTGTTAACGTGCTACAGCAAAGCGATGTTTCCAGCGAAACATTAGATGCGCGTCGTGCTGCTAAAATCATACGTGAAAGCGAACATTACTGTGAGGATTATTATGTAGATTGCGAACTGGTAGCATGCGCCATCAATGATATTCTAGCTGATGCTCGTAGGAAAAAATGTTAAAATTATATTCTTTTAATTTTAAATAAAATTTCTTAAACACATATTATTTGTCAATTTTATTCACCCGTCTTCCTCCTGACCCATAATTTTAAGATTCAGCGTTTATTTCGTTCGAGCGTTCTTCCCGCCGTGAAAATGACGTCCCCTTGCACGGCTGCTCCAGAGGAGTCAAATTACACACGATCGCGCGAGACGCAGCGACGCTAAGATTGAAAATCATTTTGAAAAAATTGTTGGGCTTAGAATAAAATGTGGTAGTGGGGGAAGCAATTGTAGCTCTATTTAAGCCAGTTCCCGGACGCTATACAATTAATCGCTCAGTAGCCTCAGTGAGTTTCGACGGAACAAATAGTGCTCTGAAACAAAAAAAAAAAATGTACACCACCACCATTGATGAAATACTCGCTGGGTGTGAGGATTATTTCGTTCCGATCGTGCGAGATGATGGTGTAGCTCCATGTGGGGAAAATATATATAATGATTGGTAACACATAATTTTCACATCTTCTCAAAATTTTTATGTTTGATCCTAATACGAGCGGGCAATTTCATAGCTTCGATTGTTCTCTTAGTCCGCGTCAAGGATCGCGTATCATGGTTAGAAGATACGCATTAACATCCATGGGTAGCAAATATTTGGAAATTGGAATCGACGTAGGACCTACAGTCGATGTAGAAGTGCTTCTCGGCGACAATCATGGAAATCATCTCATATTATCATGGCATACATGGGGTTTGCTATTCGACAACTGTGAAACCATGGAAGAACGTGCACGATTACCTGGATCACCTTCGATGTCGATTGATAGTTTAGCGGTGGATTTTTTTCGGATCTTTGATACACCAATTATAAAGATCACACAATGTGATGACTCGCTATATTACACACTGGACACAATATCATTTTTATTAAATCTTCAGCCATGTATAGAATATATGTATCCGCGGATGTATCAAACTGCGGAAGATGTGAGAGTAAAATTTGAAACTTTTGTTAAAGTGCTACAGCAAAGCGGTATTGCCTGCGAAACATTAGATGCGCGGCGTGCTGCTAAAATCATACGCGATAGCGAACACTTCGACGAGGAGTATCATGTAGATTGCGAACTGGTAGCATGTGCCATCAATGATATTCTAGCTGATGCTCGTAGGAAAAAATGTTAAAATTCTATTCTCTTAATTTTAAATAAAATTGCTTAAAAACATATTATTTGTCAATTTTATTCACCCGTCTTCCTCCTCGCCACCTAATTTTAAGATTCGACGTTTCAAAAAATTACTATTTGTCTGCGTTGGGAAAAAAAAAAAAAAAACATTCTGCCGACGCTGCATAATTCTATTTCGCTCGAGCGTTCTTCGCGCCGTGAAAATGACGTCATCCTGCACGACTGCTCCAGAAGATTCAAGTTTCATGCGATCGTGCGAGACGCTGCGACGCTAAATCGGATCGCTTTAGAATACTGTTAGCTTTAGAACGAAAGCGATTGTACCACCAAGTAGTGCTGTTTCTTTTCCTCTTCCAAAATTTTAGCTTTAAAGTAATGCTCGGTCTCTTTCCCTCCCCGAAGACGCGGTGTGAAAACGCCGGTCTTTCCCGACATTGTCCGAAACAATTATTAAACAATTCCATCGCATAATGGTTTGGAAAAATATTTGGGGGGTTGTCCCCTGTGCGCAAAATGAATTAAATTGCTACGCTAATTATCCGCCCTCTTCTGTGTCAAATTCACACCTTCGTGAAAATTCAGATGCTTTACGAGAAAGACTGCATTCTCTCGTCTGTCTCGGAAGCGAACGCACCTCTAAATTGTACCGATAATGGCTGTACCAACATTCGTTGACCTGCAAGGGTTCATCGTCGATGGAAGATTTATCGCGAAGGAAGTGGCTGTCCTACGCAAGGGGACAATTCTCTCACACTATATTTTTGGGAGTCCTATGCCACAATTTCTTCTTACGAAATCCGACAAATCAAGCATTCGATGGCTGGTGGCAAAACATCATGGACTACGGTGGGACGATGGAGACGTTCCGTACAGTATGGCTAAACAGCTAATTACGAAAGCTGTAGCTGATGCGATCGACGAAGAAGATGACACATCCCATATAGTATACGTTAAAGGGCTGCAGAAACGCGACTGGCTTGCGGATTTCCTCGATGAAAATACCAGAGCGGACGTGATCATCGAGACGCTGGACATTGAATACGAGGATATCAAATCTCTAAATAAGCTAAATGTAGTTGATACTCTACGATGTGACAGACACGCAAAGCACTGTGCCTTGCAAAATGTATTTAAAATATTCAACTGGTGGTCTAAACGCCAGAGAGAGAGAAATGCTTAAATAAAATATAATCAATTTTTAATACATAAATGTTTTTTTTCTTCACCCTCTCCAACCTCTTGCATGTACGCTAGATTAAGACGATAGTTGTAATTATTATGTAGAAACCGTTCAATACCCGTTCGATATCCGTTCAAACCCGTTCGATTCGCGTTCAAAGCCGTTCAAAACCGTTCGATACCAGTTCAATACCCGTTCAATACCCGTTCAATACCCGTTCGATTTGCGTTCAAAGCCGTTCGATACCCGTTCAAAGCCGTTCGATACCCGTTCAAACTCGTCTAATACCCGTTCGATTCGCGTTCAAAGCCGTTCAAAACCGTTCGATACCTGTTCAATACCCGTTCAATACCCGTTCGATACCCGTTCGATTCGCATTCAAAGCCGTTCGATACCCGTTCGATACCCGTTCAAAGCCATTCGATACCCGTTCAAACTCGTCCAATACCCGTTCGATTCGCGTTCGATTCGCGTTCGAAGCCGTTCAAAACCGTTCGATACCCGTTCAATACCCGTTCAAAGCCGTTCAAAGCCGTTCAATATCCGTTCAATACCCGTTCGATTCGCGTTCAAAGCCGTTCGATACCCGTTCAAACTCGTCTAATACCCGTTCGATTCGCGTTCAAAGCCGTTCAATACCCGTTCGATTCGCATTCAAAGCCGTTCGATTCGCATTCAAAGCCGTTCGATACCCGTTCAAAGCCGTTCGATACCTGTTCGATTCGCGTTCAAAGCCGTTCAATACCCGTTCAATACTCGTTCGATTCGCGTTCAAAACCGTTCGATACCCGTTCAAAGCCGTTGGATAATCGGTTTCTGATACAGTCTTACCCGTTAACGAACTGTAGAATGACTCGCGCGGTGGTAAGCATGAATCCTGCAGCTTGTTCGCGCAATCAAGGTATTCGTACGGAAAGACACCTTTTCGCGTCAATAAATTGAAATCTTCGGTGGATAATTTTTCAAATTTGGATCGTGAAATTTTTAATTGATCTGTGATCAGAAAAGATGCTAATTTGTCGAGACTGGTATTGAGAAATTTGTACGTTCAATACCCGTTCGATATCCGTTCAAACCCGTTCGATTCGCGTTCAAAGCCGTTCAAAACCGTTCGATACCTGTTCAATACCCGTTCAATACCCGTTCGATACCCGTTCGATTCGCGTTCAAAGCCGTTCGATACCCGTTCGATACCCGTTCAAAGCCATTCGATACCCGTTCAAACTCGTCCAATACCCGTTCGATTCGCGTTCGAAGCCGTTCAAAACCGTTCGATACCCGTTCAATACCCGTTCAAAGCCGTTCAAAGCCGTTCAATATCCGTTCAATACCCGTTCGATTCGCGTTCAAAGCCGTTCAAAACCATTCAAAACCGTTCGATACCCATTCAAAGCCGTTCAAAACCGTTCAATACCCGTAAGTTTCGCGTTCAAAGCCGTTCAAAGTCGTTCAAAGCCGTTCAATACCCGTTCGATACCCGTTCAAAGTGATATGGTCGGACAAATTATGGAAAACTATGGGGATGTAAAACGCATTTTTATAATTTAAATTGCACTGCGAATGTACCGGTCCTCTAAACCGTCCGGACAGATGACAATGATCGCGAACTCTGTCAACATTATACGTACTGCTAATACAACGACTGCGGAATATGAGAAAATCATTACTGAAACCGACTGCTACGAACCGAACTCTTTAATAGATTGTGAACTCTTAGCATTAGGATTGGGATTGATCGTTCGTGATGCATGTCAGACGCTGGAATAGTATATATATGTTATCAATAAAATACTTTTTTACACACGACTATCTGTATTGTCTAATGTCTTGCATGACATATTATTATATTGTTTTCATATTCTTTTAATTTTATATTAGTAATTTTTCCATGTAACAATATATATATTTTAAACGTATATTATTTCTCCATATTATTAACCCGTCTTCCTCCTCGCCACCTAATTTTAAGATTCAGCGTTTTATTTCACTCGAGCTGAATGATGAGTGTAAAGAAGAAGGGAAAGAAGACATGTGTGAATAAGGAGAGGATGGTCATCGAAAATGAAGGTGGAGAACAAAGGCATCTTACTTTTGCAAAGCTATGCACTTCTCGATTTCATGTTATGAGTTTAAATGCATGAGCTTAGAGATGCAGCGAGACCATTTGTCGTCAAACTGTGACAGCTGACACACTTGTTAACATTTTGTGAAACTTCTTTTGTGCAACGCGGCTGCGGCCATACATACCACGGCAAGCGTTGCGCCGGCGGCTGATGGTGCAAATATTTGCGCCACTACAATTACCACCATTACCACCCCCATCCCCCCCGTCGCCGCCATCACCCCCGCCCTATTAGTTTTTTATATTTCATTTTATATATTTTTTTATATGTATATATTTTTTATTATTATTATTATTTTCACATATTTTCTTTTCTTTTATTATTATCATTATGAGTTTTTCCATATATTTTATATTTCTCTATTTCTATTTCTATTTTTTATTTTTATTTCAATTTTATATTTTTATTTTCTATTTCTATTGTATTTTTTTTATTGTAACAATATATAATATCGTAAACATATATTATTTCTCCATTTATTCGCCCATCTTCCTTCTTTTCTGCTCACATGTATGATGTTTCCTAAAAACTATCATGCTTTGTTCATGTGTTCTTCGCGTGGTATCATCTCGCGCGGTTGCTCTAGACGAGTCTAATTACATGTTATTGCGCAATACGCTGCGGTGTTAAATCAGAACATTTTGAATGCTTGCTACATATTGGTTTGAAAAGAAGTATTTCCGTTTGCTACATATTGGTTCGGTAAATCGGTGATTAAAAAATTATTACTATTTCTCTGCGTTGGGGAAAAAAACATTCTGCTGACTCCACATAATTATATTTCGTTCTTCGCGCTGTCAAATGACGTCACATTGCACGGTCGCTCCAGAGGATTCAAGTTACGCGAGATCGCGCGAGACACAGCGACGCTTTAAAAATTGTTATCTAATGTGATTGTACCACTATGTAGTGTTGTCTCTTTCCCTCCAGAGAATTTTTAAATAATGCTCTGTCTCTTTCCCTCCCTAGAATTTTAAATAATGCTCTGTCTCTTTCCCTCCTGAAGACGCGGTGCGAAAACGCCGATCTTTCCCGATATTGTCTGATAAAAAATAAATTATTATTTCTCTGCGTTGGAGGAAAATATTTGGGGGTCCCTCTGAAAAAATTTTTTGGGGTGGGTCGAGGTCTGAAAGAGATTTTTTGGGGGTCATTCACCCTCCGTGGAAATTTCCGGCGGTGGGTCCGGTCTGGAGAGGTCTCCGCGGCCGCTCGGCCCGGACTGATCCCCTCCACGATCGCGGCTTCCCCCACTCTGCGGCTCGTGCGCGCGCAACCTGTCTTCCTCTCCCCTCAGGCCCCGCGTCCATGTTTCCCTCCGCCGCGCTCCCCCGCGCGCCCTCACTTCCCCCCGCCCCCGCGCTCCCCTCAGAGGACCTGGGTTAGAACCGGCATAGCCTTACTACTGCGCAACCAGTGCGACTGATCGAATCGCAACTAGAGCTGTTGTTTTCGCCCGGGTACCCGGGTACTCGGGTACCCGGGTACCCGTGAGATACCCCCGTGATGTTAGCCGAAAATGATCGAAAGTCGAAAGACGATCGACGATCAGCTGTCAAATCGGAATTATCAACTATCTTCATTTACTCGGGGTGTCTCACGGGTATCCGGGTAGTCGGGTAATTTTTGTCTACCCGGGTATCTCACGGGTACCCGGGTACCCGGCGGGTCGGGTAGTAACAGCTCTAATCGCAACACCCGATGAATTCGTGTTACGCGTAAACCGTGTGGCACGCACTGTTTCAGGTAGCGATAATGTATGACGTATCGCTCCTTATCGTCGAGCGTGGCAAGTAGCTTGGTCTGTTTTCCTTCTGGAGCGTGCTCGCGCACCGGGCAGAATGGAAGGTCAGCGTGGGCGTCGTGGATCTCCTGGGGATATTCGATGTCGACCTCCAACAGGTATCCCTCGGATTCCTTGGCGTCCTCGGTGTCCTCGCCGTCGGATAGTGATGATATATCGAGCGCGGCAGCCGTCGCATCGTCCAGCCATCGAAACCCACCTTTCGGCATAGCCTGCGACATCGCCCATCCGTACAAGTTGTTGACGTCGAAGTACATCAGATACGTCGATGCCTTCGATTCGTCGTACATCCCTGCAGGCAGGTACTTGTTGTTGGCACGCGCGTACCTGTGCGAGCACTGACTCAGACCGCCGCGTATGCCACGCTCTACGAACAGTAGCATGTCCACGTCCGTTAAAAGTTCTAATCGTACGCCGGTGTACTTGAGCATCGCGTCCCACGTGAAACTCGGTAGCGTAAAATAATGCGCGGGATCTAAATCGTAACTCGCGATACAGTCGGTGCGGAAACTCTCGAATACGTCGGCGAGTAACAGTACATCTGTTTTCAAGTACAAATCACTGTACTCGCCCAATCTCTGTACGCGAAAAGTATTCCACACGTTCGCGGCGTGCGCGTAATCAGGCTCCGACGCGGCGCTATCGTTCAACCGCTTATAGAACGCTTCGCGGGACGGTAAACTCGTATCATTAAGGGAAGAGGACACTGAAATTTTGAAATCCGAAAATATTTGAGTCATGCGGAATTCCTCTTAAGGGAAGGAAGTAAAGCCCTTATGCCAGTCTAGACTCAGTTTTAATCATTGCTTTTCATAGAATTTATATTACGTTACAAAAATCAAGCATAACTTCAAAAATGTTCTTGCGCAAAGTGTGTCATGCCACAGCTTCTAGGTTTTGCAGCGAAGAAGGGTCCATAGTAAAGTAAAAAATTGTGTATCGAGAAGTTTCTACGTCTCATACTTTTTAAGCTAAAAATGATTGAATTTATTAAATGTAAAAAATGCAAAGTTTCATCAAAATTTTGAGGAAAAGCAAGCACAGCGCAAAGAGTTTTGGAGATTTCTGCATGCCGATACACAATTTTGTTGGTCGCATGTTACTCTTGAAGCATGCCAAGCCGCAAGAGAATCAAACCAACAGTTTTGCGCAAGGAACATTAAATATATTAAAAAAGTAAGTTTTGAGATAAATGCATTTTAAATCTAAAGAGTTAATTCCAGAGCATTTTTCCTTTTTGTATAGTCTAAAATTCACCTGGTTGATATGCATTCTCTTCTGTTGTCTCTGTCTATAGCGATACTTATAGCTGTTTCAGATACAACTTCCCCAGCTGTTTGTTTCCTCAATGTCATTGAGCGTACACAACCCATATTAATTGTGCAACCCGTCAAGAAAATATCAAATTGATAAAATATATGTTTTCTGCAATCACTTTATAACCTATAATAATAGCATTCTTCACTCTACTCTTACTCTTGCGATATTTTCGGCTAATGATGTCCATTTCACTCGTTTTGTACAAGCTAAGTTCACTGCACTGTAAAATCTCACTCTGTATTCTCACATAAACCGGAGTTATGAAAGATTTAAAAAAATATGGTGTCTAGCGCCCGGAGACACTGACCTCTGTCGGCAACCACTGACTCTTTTGGGCCCGCTTAGAGAGTTATCTAATCGAAAAACGAAGGTTTTGGTTTTCGGCTCTTTCGCAACGTTTTGGAAGAATAGGTTTTCTGGTAGACAGACAACACTAAATGTCAAACCATGTTGTGTACAGTTGAACAAGGGTTCAGACTTGCCAAAAATGCAAAAAAAAAAAATTCTTAGAAATGGTCGAAAATCGCAATTTTTTCAGTGTCCTCTTCCCTTAAGTTTGATGTATGACGTCACGTAGTCGTACGGGAAGACGCCCTTCCTGGTAAGGAGATTGAACTGATCATCCGACAGGGATTGAAACTCGCGTCGTAGAATCGCGAGTCGTTCTTTGCCGAGGTCCGAAGCGAGTTTCTCCAGACTGGTGGCCAAAAACTTCAACGAATCTATGAATCGAAATTTCAATCCCCTCTTCCAATCGGTGTTCTCGGCGTCGATTCCCTTGACGTGTTTCGTGAAAGATATATACCGCTCTTTCGTTACCGGTAGCAGGTCGATCTGTCCTTCGAACGCGGACGCCAACTCCTTAATCACGAAATGCGCGTCGTAGCCTGATAAATTATGAAACACTACCGGTATCGTGTACGATCGTTGAAACTGTAAGTTGCACGACACGTGGGCCGCGCCTCGGTACTCGCCCGTCGAGTGACAATGGTCGCGCACTTTTTTATCCCCCTCGACGAAAGGTTGTCCGCACACGTGACACACGATCGCGTTGTTAAAACTTTGCCACTGGTGCCTCGTCAACGTGTTCATTGGTTTCGCATTCCGTAACCACGAATACGCAATGTCCGCAAAGTCGCGCAGTTCTTGTACAAACCACTTCACGCACTCGGATTCGTGACGATACGCGCGATAACGGCACAGAGACGCGTCGGTGGAACAATGGATGTAATATCCCACGCTGTACGCTCTATGCTGCTGGTATGTATACGTCCGACTCTGCTCCGCAGGCTCTACGTCCTCCAGCATACATTCGAAGTCCGCGTAAATAATGAATGGCGCTCGTTCCTTATTTTTAAAGTTCTTGAACTGCAACCATTTATCCTTCAGGGACGGCAATTCGACGGCGCACTCGTTCAGACGTTAGCAGTCCACGTTGTGCTTCGTCAATTGCACGTTCGAATGAAAGAAGCTGAGACATCTGCAACGATAATAGTATTAATAATACAACATAATAATCAATAACACATCGATCGAAATATACCATATTTTACTCACCTTTCGCAAACGAATACTTGTCCATTGTGTTTGCCGAGCTGTTTCGATATGAGTCTCGACATGCTGCGAATGCACGCGAAATGATAACGTTGAGGCTCGTTGGGGTCCTGCACCAGTAGGAGGTTCGCGTGCCTCTCTCGCTTGTCCTCGGTCAAACGCAGAGGTGCGCAGCTTCCGTCGGACCACGCGTACACGTTCACCGACACGTCGTTCATCCTCTCGAACTTTGTCAGCTGGTCCAACGTTACGGGTAGAGTCATATCGCCCGTACGAAACACATCCAAGTAGTGATGGTACGATGCGATCCTATCACTATTCGCAGCAACAGGGTACAAACTGGCAACGACAGCCCACAAGAAACACGCATTGTCTCTATTCTTTATGTTCACCACCGCTTTCTTCAGGACGACGGCGCGCGGAAGCGGTACGTTGCAACCGCCTCGAAGTGGATTATGCTTATTAATATTCACTAGAATATTTAGCACTGACCTTAAGGTCCATCCACTGTCGCGATCTTGAAACTCCTCGAGCATCACTAGCGTGGGAGCGACCACGTGCTTCGAGTACCACTCGCGAACGTTCGAAGTCATGAACAGTACTCGATTTCGCGTACCGAAACTTTTCATCTCCGTATTCTCTCCCAACATAAACTCCGCGTTAAAGTTCGTATTCACAGACAGGCTCTTATGTGCCGTGATAGCGTCCGTGACGCGCGAAATCACAATTCGTCGAGCACCTTCTAAAAATCGACGCGGATCGACGTGTCCCACGTTGATGACCGCACCGGTTGAAATACGGCCTATAAACGCCGATTCCACGTCTTCCCATACGACTTTGGGTGCAGTCGATCGGCCCGAAACACCGCAACCGACTCGCGAAAACTTTTCCCGCACGATCGCGCGCAATGTCTTGATTCGCGTGATCAGCGACACTAGGCGTTGTTTCGCGGCCACTGACATTCCTCCGCTGCTCTGGTACTGGACAATGAGCTGTAGGCACGTGTCGCAGTGATCCACCCAATCTCGGAATTCCGCAATAGAGCGTAAAAGCTTAGACATCCCGAACAGAACCCTGTACGTGTCCATGAACCCCTCCATGTTCACTTATTCACAAAGGTTTTTTTTTTGTCTACCAGACACGCACGAATAGTGTCGAATGGGTGATACGACTCTTCCAGGTGATGCGGTCGGTGATCGGATATCGGAAACCCAACGGCAAAATGAGACGCTTCGAGTGTAGTCGCATAATCGGTGTCGGGTGCTCATCCAAAAATCTTGCTAATTCACGACATAAAAACGAGTCCACGGTGATAGTCAATGTTCGAGGACACAACACTTTGTACACTTCGATCGCGCCGTTCTCAATGTCTTGCAGAAGCGTTAACGGTGTACACACGATCTCGGTAAAGTACTTCACATGCTTGCGATGTACATCTTTATCACCAACAATGCAATACAATGTGCATTTGCTCGCAGTACTGTATCGCGCGATATGGCGTAGCAATTGACGGTGGTGATGCCACAATTGCATAAATCCGTTTTGAACGATAATGTTCCACGATGTCTCGAATAATGACTGTGGGCTTAACACGTCCCGGATTTTATGCTTCTCGATCATAAGTGTTTGGTAGTCCAACTGCGGCATCGCGGATGAAGGGCTCGCGTTAATCAGATGCCCACGGGCCTATATCGAACTCTTTTCACCCTTACACGGTCCCGGTCCCGCTTCCACTTACCTACTATAAACACACTGCATGGCGCGGTCCAATGTTGTGTTTACTCCATGGGCTATCGCGACGATTAACTTACAGTCTCCTCCTCGATCATTAAAATACTCGGAACTCTTCCCCGAATAATTATCGCTCTATGTTTACATCATTGCACGTGCGCTGTATCGGTCCCACGATTCAAACATAAACACACTGCATGTCGCGGTGCAATGTTTATTCCATGGGCTATCGCGATGATTGATTTATAATAATAATAATAATTATCGCTCTATGTTTATATCATTGCACGTGTGCTGTATAGGTCCCACGATTCAAATATTTCCTTATCTTTTCTCAGAAATCATGGTCCACCCTCTTTCTCAGAAATCATCATCGAAAACGCGATTTGAATTTCCACGAATCGGTCGCGGTCGCGCCTGCGCACCGATCCCCGCACACGTACGGAGATTGCGCGGCGGCGACGCGTGCCCAAATATACCTTAGACATGCAACAGGTGACGTCACCACGAAACGTATGAAAACCTTGGAAAATTTACCATGGCGGACCCAAAGTACCTTAAACGTGCAATAGGTGGCGCCAACCCGAAATGTATGAAAAAACCTGGAAAATTTACCAAGACGGGCCCAAATATCGACGCGGGCCCAAAGTACCTTAAACGTCCAGTAGGTGGCGCTAATACGAAATGTATGGAAAACCTGGAAAATTTACCAAGACGGGCCCAAATACCGACGCGGGCCCAAAGTACCTTAAACGTCCAGTAGGTGGCGCCAACACGAAATGCGCGACGCCATTTTGAAAATTTGAAAATCCTCCCCCTCCCCCGTGACGTCAACCCCCTCGCCCACGAACTCGATCTGCCCGCGCGACGCCATTTTGAAAATTGGGAAAATCCCCCTCCCCTGTGACGTCATCCCCCTCACCTACGAACTCGGTCGACGCCATCTTGGAATCCCCCTCCCGTGTGACGTCATCCCCCTCACCTACGAACTCGGTCGACGCCATCTTGGAATCCCCCTCCCCTGTGACGTCATCCCCCTCACCTACGAACTCGGTCGACGCCATCTTGGAATGCCCCTCCCCTGTGACGTCATCCCCCTCACCTACGAACTCGGTACCCCCCTCCCCGCGTCACCCCCTCGCCGATCTCGCGGAAGAGCGCGGTACCTCCCCCCGCCCCGACTCACCCCCTCGCCACCACTTGAGCCAGAACTCTCATAGCCTAACTACTCACGTTCCTCCTCATAATAGATGGAACAACGTTGTGCTTAACAATTGAGCCTCTAGCTAGACAAATTATATCATCCTTTTGGAAATGATTCCAACACAGTTTAGTAGCAGTGTTCAAAACTTGTTCATCAATACCGCAAAAAGCTAGTCACTTCTGGCGAGATTCCTTATTTTTCGGCAATCTATTTAGAAGGAATGAAGTTAATATTACATTTGCAAGATGACCAAATATCGTACAAAAAATGAACTTAAATTTATCACATACTTGTGTGCACGACATACTTTAATTAATTGAATTTATTAAATATTACATATATTTACTTACGCATAATAGGAAGCCGATTTATCTCGGTTACCGCACAGCACGCAATATCGGTTTGGCATTCTTTAATTTCAACTAGATATAATCGTTTTTCAAAAGGTAAGTACGAGCGTAAACAACCATAAGCAGTGCATGTGCATTACGGGCGATTGTGAGTCTATACTTCTCTCACTCGCACGATGTCCCCCCCCCCGCACGATATCGGTGCATGCGCATTACGGTCGATTGTGAATCTATACTTCTCGCTCTCCCGCAGCAGTTCGCACGATGCTTTCTCTCTCACACGATGTTGGTCGGCTACTGGATCTACAGAAGACGTAGACCATGAGACCTCTATGTATATACATATGCTCTAAAGGTAAGATTTCCAAGACACGATCCGCCGCCGCAGCGAGTCGCGGCGGCCAAATCCTAAGCATCACTCTTATGGAGAAGGATGCATCAGTTTTCCTAGACGCGTTTTCCGACCGCTGTGTCAGTGCGTTTGTCTTGGCAGCTATCTAGGCTACTCGAGATTCAACACAATGCGATGAGTGTCTGTTTTCCGCCATTTTGGCGGAATCTTCTAGCGGGCGGCTAGTGGGACGAAACGTAGACATCTCTGGACATGGCCGTATCTTTGTTAAAAACATCCGATTTTGATGAAACTTAGCTTATTTTAAAGGCAAATGATTATACTTTCCGACAATGGACATAAAAATTGCAAAAAATATTGTTTGCACTCTCTAGCATTTGACAAACATCAACAAATTTTTGCAGTTTGGCACACTCTTCTTTGAGGGCGGATTTTACCCCCTGATTTGACACCCATTTCGATAAATGTCATTCACCGAGTCGAAAAGTAGAAAGTTCGAACTTTAAAATTATTTTATATCATCAACTTTGGTTGAATTTTAGCAAAGTTATGAGACTTTGAAAATTTAGCAAATTTTAAAATAGTTTTGTTTGGTTTTCGGTGCAAATATAAAGGTCTTCAGGAGATGAACTATTATTTTCTGCAAAAATGAATGTGAGAAAGGAAGGTAAAACAGACAGTGGGCATAATTGGCAAAAATATTACACACATAAACTATTTTATTCTTGTCATTTTTTGTTGAATGCTTCTCAAAATAAACAGAAAACGCATATATGAAGATATTTTCCACAATCTCTTAATTTCATCCGACCCTCTGATTTAAAATATTAGATCACACATTCCAAACAAAAGATAAAATAGTTAATGTTCCCCGAACTATTTTTGTTATTAAATAAAGAAGACAATGAAGAATTAATTTAGAAGAATTAATCGACATGCAGAACACGCCAGAATGTGATGTAGACACGAACAGTCAAACCGGCAAGCCTTAAAAAGGATCTACATAGAAGCAGTATTTATATGACACGGAAATTACTACTGTTATAAAGCGGATTAGAAAGATTGACACCAAGGAAGGCGAAGCTGGTTATGACGACACTACTAAGATCTTAGTCGATTATTAGACAAGAGGGCCTTTGTATAAACGGTCAACGGTTACACTTATATTAATTTTATGTACAATGTCACAAATAAACGATATATTCTTTACAATAAATTAAACACTTATTTTATGCGAGAAGGTTTAGCGCAAGCAGGCGCGCAAGCAAGTAAGCACTCACTAACTACCGAGCAAGGGGTAATTTCGCGAAGCAGAGGTGCGAAGAGCAAAGTGCGTAAAGTGTAAGTTAAAGCGTGTTATAGAGACAATAGCCGTTAACAGAGTGATCCAGGAAACCGCGGTCGATTTCCTGGAAGGAAGAGTCTTCCCCTTCCATCGATCGCGAGTCGAGGAAGGGGGTCCTGATCGTCGCTCCACGGGAGCAAGCAGGCTGCCGTCAACATCTAATTAATGAGGGGTCTGACAGATGTCGCCGAAATGCTGCTTTCTTGAACAACTACAGATATTGAAAAGTTTGTTTTGTTGTCTCAATTTATGCATAGTATTTTATATAAATATTACGCTTGATCATAATTTCGACTGCCTAAATCTATTTCTAAAACATATATTTATTTTTAAGAAAATAAGAAAGCGATGCGATGCCCCGCCGTTTATTTATTATGGTTTAACTAACATTAATAATAATAACCTAATTTTATGAATTATCGTTCGCTATATCATATTTATATTCATTTCCATAAAGACATAATCAATCGGGTACAAGAAAAGGAATGTCTAGGGGCGGTAATCACAGTCGCGTCTTGATCTCAAGACCATCTCAAGCATTTGCTTAAGATGCCGCCTAGATTCATAGTTGCGTCTTGAGCATTTACTTGAGGAAAATCTTTTTCAAATAAGTAAATCCTTGTATGACGTCACATGTGTCAAAATAGACGGTAAAGCGAGGTTATATTTTCAAGGCGACGTTTTACATGTCTTGAGACCGTCTTGAGATTCCACCAGAAGAATGTCCGGTGTAGAGGGAGAACATCTACGGCAGTGGCCATTATGTGTGCGTTATGATTCCATCACCCGTGTACCGGCACGTGATGGTCCAATCCACTCCAGAGATTCTATTCCCCGGCAACGTGTTGAAAGTTTAAACTGTCAAATACTTCCGCCATTATCTGCATAAAGGACGCGAAAAATGGATTTTGAAGACGATACCGACATTGATATTGATATTAGCGATATTGACGAAGATGATTATATAGCGGACAATAGAGTTGTTAGAAGGTATATTCGGGATTTGCAAAATCCATTTGAATATTACGATGAAAATGAATTTAAAAGGCGATGTCGACTTAATAAGGACTCTGTATTACATGGTATTTTACCGAGAATTATTGAAGGACTGGCGATAATAAATAATCGTGGTCGGGGAAATAGTTTAGTGGAGTGGAAGGGGAGTGACATATGCATGTGATGAGTGTGACCCATATACGGTATATGGGCCATCACGCATGTAACAGGGTAATCCTGGAGCAACTGGACTTTTGAGAAAAAATTGCGATATTTCAAAATTGATCTTTGTTAAGTTTATACTAAAAATGGGAATATTTTTCAATTTCGCTTTTAAATTTTTAATTAAATTGGTACTACAAAACGTTAAAAAGCGAGAAGGGTATATATTTTTCTTTACCACCATCCCAAAATTGCCCCCCTTGATATCTGTTTCATAAAAACAACATTCTTTATTCTGTCGTATCGAAGTCCTGGAAGTCATCGTGAGGCACCACGGGGGGCATCCTCGCCATTCCGGAGACTCCCTGATAAACTGTTCCCCCGGCATTGCTATAATATAACCTCGAGGCTCACACGCATCAGTCATTACTCACTCACGTTCGAGTATCCTACTCCGTCGTCCACCAAGGAACGAACGGAATATCCTTTATCATTGGTTGTTCTAACAGAATTATTCCGAAAGTTTCCGAACGTGAATGAGCAAATGCTTGAGTAAATGCTTTATAAAGTAAATGGATACGTCATATAAGCAATCGCTTATTCCAAGCAAATGCTTAAGATCATCTTGAGCAACGACTATGAATGCCTGATGTCTTCAGGCAAACAAGATCATCTTCTAGAATATGATTTTAAGCATTTGCTCAAGACGCGACTATGAATACCGCCCTAAATACATATTTACTCGTTTCGTCCCACATGCGTACACAATTTAATTAATTCTGCTAACGGGCGCAAGGTGGCGCAACTGGAAATTCGATTTTCTAAAACTAGAATGTTTAGTGATTATATGGGTATTTTTTTCTGGACAAATTTGGACTTTTTTCTAAATCGACAACAAAATTTTTTTTGAGAGGTTGGAAATCAAATAAAATCATTAAATTTGGTTTTTATACTACATAAATAACTTCTTAACAATCAACCCTAATGTGTAGTATGATGGTAGAAATTTTTTTCATTATTCTAATACTAATTATTTACATTCATATTACAGCCGTCTCCAGAAGTGAATGTGTTTGCTGTTAAAAATTCGGGATTTAAAATGTTTAAAATTTTTTTTTCATAATTTCGTATCCACTAGTACTTACAGATAATGCTCATATAATTATATCAATAAAAATAGGTACTTCATATTTTCGTCGATGTCCGAGAATTTGCATTGTGCGGCGCACAGTGGTACATAATCACACTTTTTGTTCAAATCACCGTACAGGTTGTAATTTTTTAGTAAACTTGGCGATTTTTTTTTTAAATTCTTCCCAATTAAATTCTCTATCGATCCCACCGGCCGGAATTTTGAATTTTCGTTGCTGTGTCACGTCCCGGGTGAGGTCTTTGGGGAACAATGACATGAAGGAGGGAAAACTCAGGCGCGAATCTTTAATCCTTCACACTGAGGGTTTTGCGGGAACTCAGGCGCGAATCTTGAATCCTTCACACTGAGGGTTTTGAGGGAACTCAGGCGCGAATCTTGAATCCTTCACACTGAGGGTTTTGAGGGAAGGCCAGGCGCGAATATTTAATCCGTCACTCTGAGGTTTGAGAGGAACTTAGGCGCGAATATTGAATCCGTCACGCTGAGGTTTGTGTCGATCATCTTGTGTTGTTGACCGCTAAGGTGCAACATCAAGGTGATCGGCTATTGAGGAGATGGTGTAGGAGTTGAGTTCGATAGACTTTGGTGGTGTGATTTTGAGGTTTATGGAATAAGAAACGTGCGAAAAATCGTGGGACGTCACAGCTGTTTTTTTTATATTTAGCAAAATATACAGCACTTTTAAAAAATCTGTGTTTTTTTTTTTTGGGCTGCCCTTTTAACGATGACAAATTCAATATATCGAAACCAAATTTCAGAAAATGAGCTTATTGGGTACAAACTTGGTGCGTATAAATTTTCGGAGATGATTACCAAAAATCTCACATCAATTATCTTGAGCTATTGGCCTCCTTTTTTTCATTAAAATGTTTTGCTGAAAACGCATATAACTGCCAAGTTTTACTTCGTATAGATAATACGACCGCAATTGCCTACATTAATAAAGCGCGAGGTATTCAATTCAAACATCTGAGCGAATTGGCAAGACAGATTTGGCAATGGTGTGAGAACCGAAAGATCTGGTTAGTTGCTTCTTACATTCCTTCAAAGGAAAACGTACGGGTCGATGCAAGCGTCTAGAATTAAAAATCTAGACTCAGACTGGGAATTATCCCAGAGAGCATTTGAAAAAATAATAAATGTGTTCGGCCCTGTCACTATTGATTTAGCCAAAAAAACCCACAGACACCGATTTTCTAAAAGTGCGGTTATTTTCGCTAAATATAAAAAAAAAACAGCAACGAAATTCAAAATTCCGGCTGGAGGGATCAATAGAGAATTTAATTGGGAAGAATTAAAAAAAAAATCGCCAACTTTACTAAAAAATTACGACCTGTACGGTGATTTGAACAAAAAGTGTGATTATGTACCACTGTGCGGCGGCCAAAAGCTTGACTTCTCCAAACTGAGACTAGCGGCGACTGCAGCGCGATACCACGCCACAGTGGAACAGAATTCTAAGAAATAGGGAAATCCAACAGTTATGGGATTATGTTTTCTTTATATATTTCTAGTAAACTAATAATATGACCTTCTAAAAAAGGGAAAAATATCATGGCGGCTACTTCTGATCTGTGTGTAAACACGTGTTGAAGACTGAATGAGCGCTGTTTGCATGGAGGCATACATCTCACTTTGGCAACCTTGCGACAGGAGTGTTGGGTCTTGCGGGGTCGTCCCGTAGTCAAAGCATGCTTACGCGCGTGTCTCAATTGTTCTAGGTGGAGAAGCTAGACTCCTGTTCAACTCATAGGCAATCTTTCCCGCACACGAGTTGTGCCGCGTAGGCCATTCCTGAAAGTGGGCATTAATTATGCAGGGCCTATTCTCGTCCGATCCGGCGGAGGACGTGGACAGCGAAGTGTGAAGGGCTACATTGTCCTGTTCATTTGTCTTGCCACGAAAGCGGTGCACCTGGAGGTGGTGTCCGACGGGAGCTCGAATACACTCCTGGCCGCTCTGAAGAGATCCGTGGCACGCAGGGGAATCTGCACGGAGATTTACAGCGACTGTGGGACAAATTTCGTAGCGCCGAATCACGAATTGAGAGCCTTGCTGCGAGCCACGAATCGCGACCTCTTCACGGCGATCGCAGCGGAGTGGATCGAATGGAAATTTTATCCGCCTGCAGCCCCCTACTTCGGCGGGCTGGGGGAAGTAGCAGTAAAAACGGTCAAGCACCACCTCCGAAGGGAAATAGGAGACCAGCGACTCTCCTCTGAGGAGCTGTCCACGCTCCTGGCCGGAATCGAGAATTATTTAAATTTCAGACCTCTCGAACCACTATCGGCCGACCCCGAGGACTTCCAAGCACTAACTCCCGGTCATTTTTTATTCGGCGGTCCTCTTATTGCAATTCCAGAACCGAGTCCAAAGGAATTACCAGCATCCAGACTCTCTCGATGGCAATTAATGCAACAGCATTTCTGGCGGCGGTGAGCAAGAAAATACGTCAATACCTTAAAACTACGAGCAAAATGGTGTCGAGTGCAGCCGAACATCCAACCGGGAACGCTGTGCCTGCTCAAACAGGAACTCCTGCCACCGACGCGCTGGCCGTTTGTGGTACAGTTAGGCTGGTTCCAATTCAAATTTGAGTTTCAAGGCCGCAGGAAATCCAACGCGACGAGCGGGCGGATGACGTCATAGAGATGGTGGAATGGTGGGGGGTATAGCATGAGAGCAGATATCGAATCAATCGATAACGCGGGTGAAGTACCACTCTCTCTCTCTCTCTGGAGCGTGGTATCGACTACTGTCGGTAAGGAAGGAAATATTAATTTTAAGATATTAATATAAATGAAAAAACTGAATCTCAGGCGACGGGGCTCGAACCCAAGACCTCCGCGGTACGAGTCAACCGCCTAACCAACTCCCCCAACGCCCACTCCCTGTCATTAGTCTTTTCCAAATGGTACATATACCGAGCGTCACACGCACACACACCGTTGCCAAACGTAAACGCATAATTATAATTATCGGATGATGTCGGGAAAGATCGGCGTTTTTACACACCACGTCTTCGGAGGACGGGAAAGAGAGAGACATCATTACATAGTAGCACAATCACAGGTATTTTAAAGCTAAATTCGAAAGAGGGAAAGACAGAGAAAGACGGCACTACATAATCGTACAATCACATTTTATTCTAAAGCTAACAGTATTTCAAAGCGCCGCAGCGTATCGCGCGATTACGCGTGTAATTTAAGTCCCCTGGGACAGCCACGCGAGATGATACCACGCGAAGAACGCATGAACGAAACATGATAGTTGTTTAGGAAACGTCATACGTGTGAGGAGAGTAGAAGGAAGATAGGCACATAAATGGATAAAGTATATATGTTTCACGTGAAAATATATTGTTACATAATTTCAATTAAAATATAAAATAAAATCTAAAATAAAATCTAAAATAAAATCTAAAATAAAAAATAAAAAATAAAAAATAAAAATAAAATTAAAAAATAAAAAATAAAATAATATAAAAAGGGGGGGATGTGGCGATGGGGACGACGATGGTGACAGCTACGGTGGTGCAAATATTTACACCATCGGCCACCGTCGCAGCACTCCCCGCAATGTATAAGGCCTCAACCGCGCCGCTTCATATGCCGACTCCTGCCGCACCGCGGCATAGTGTACGATTTTGGACTAAACTCATTAAACAGTGCAAATCTTGACCGATTTCAATAATTTTTTTTTAAATACTCGTGAAGGACTCAGTAATAACGGACTGCTGCAGTAAAACCTGTATCTTTTGGTCTAATCTAAAAAAAAACATTATTTAGCATAATACAGGGTGTCCCAGCTAACACTGGACAGCGCGATATCTCCTAAAGTATTGTCGATAAAAATATGAAAAAAATAGGGAATGCATGGTTCGAGGGGACCAACTTATTAGCCCGAACGAATTTTTTTTTCGATTATTATTTTAAAAGATACGATGGTCAAGTTTCGTTTTTCAAATGGAACTAATTTTTTTGAAGTCCTGAGTTGATAGTGCGTTAAAAGACAAAATCAATAAGCTTTAAGGGGGGGTTCTACCTTGTGGGGCCGGAAAAGTAGGTGACATTTGCGAATTTTTTATAGAAATAACTGTTGAACGGATTCATTTGAAATTTGCCAAGTTGTTTTATTGTACTTTTAAGTATTATTACTAATTTTTGTGAGGTTATAAAAAAAAAATGCGTGTGCGTGTAGAGTGTCGATTGCAGAACGTTGAAAAAAAACGGCTCGTGCTGGCGTTGAAGGAAAGTGTCCTATGGTTTATTTGAAACACAAGAAGGAAAATGGATTCTTGATCTGCATGAACATGGCTATCTCTGGAACTAGGATTATGACTGTATCTGTTACCGTTCTTTTTTTTTATTTAAATAATTCCTTGCAATTTTTGGACAACATTTGAATTTTTTATTCAAAAGGCTGCCATTTTAACAATTTTTAATTTTTCTGAATTGTTCTAGTTCCATAGATAGCCATGTCCATGCAGATTAAGAATCCCTATTCCTTTTTGTATTTCAGATAAGCCATAGGACACTTTTCTTCAACGCCAGCACGAGCCGTTTTTTTTCAACATTCTGCAATCGACGCTCTACACACGCCCTTTTTTTTGTATGGCCTCATAAAAATTTGATAGAATACTACAAAGTACAAGTAAAACAACTTGTCAAATTTTAAATAAATCCATTCAACGGTTTTTTTATAAAAAATTCCTAAATATCACCTACCTTTTCGGTCCCACAAAGTAGAACCCCCCCTTAATGTATACACTTTATTTCCACTAGTTTTTAAGGGGGGCGCCTACCTAGAGCGGTCGAAACAATGCGGTTCTTTGGAATTTTTTTCTAGAAAAACCGTTACACTTTTATTAATAACTATTCATCTATTGTTAAGAGTACATCTGAACGACAGTTCAGTATTTTTTGCATTAAAAAATATTAAACGATGTGAGAGTTATAGGCCATGACCGGAATGTCTTTTTTTTTAAGCTTTTTGCGGTGACCATCGTAACTCGTTGCAGTATCATCTAAAATGAAAAATACGAACAGTTTTAGATAGAGTATGAAATTATCTAGGCGCTATCGGGCCCGATTTTGGAAAAATTATTTTGAGACAAAATGGCGGCGCTGCATAGTTGAATCATCCATTTTCAACAAAAAGGTCGTTCCTTTCTTGGCGTGCAAAAAAAACTAAGAAGAAAAAAAATAAATCCCTCCGATAGCGCCTAGATAATTTCATACTCTATCTAAAACTGTTCGTATTTTTCATTTTAGATGATACTGCAACGAGCTACGATGGTCACCGCAAAAAGCTTAAAAAAAAAGTCATTCCGGTCATCGCCTATAACTGTCACATCGCTTAATATTTTTTAATGCAAAAGATACTGAACCGTCGTTCAGATGTACTCTTAACAATAGATGAATAGTTATTAATAAAAGCGTAACGGTTTTTCTAGAAAAAAATCCCAAAGAACCCGCACTGTTTCGACTGCTCTAGGTAGGCGCCCCCCTTAAGGGAAGAGGTCACTGAAATTTTGAAATCCGAAAATATTTGAGACATGCGGAATTCCTCTTAAGGGAAGGAAGTAGGTTTGAAGTAAAGCCCTTATGCCAGTCGGGACATAGTTTTAATCACTGGTTTTCATAGAATTTACATTACGTTACAAAAATCAATCATAACTTCAAAAACCTTCTTGCGCAAAGTGTGTGATGCCACAGCCTCCAGGTTTTACAGCGAAGAAGGGTCCATAGTAAAGTAAAAAATTGTGTATCGAGAAGTTTCTACGTCTCATACTTTTTAAGCTAAAAATGATTGAATTTATTAAATGTAAAAAATGCAAAATTTCATCAAAATTTTGAGGAAAAGCAAGCACAGCGCAAAGAGTTTTGCAGATTTCTTCATGCCGATACACAATCTTTTTGCTTTCATGTTACTCTTGAAGCACGCCAAGCTGTAAGATAATCGGACCAACAGTTTTGCGCAAGGAACATTAAATATATTGAAAAAGTAAGTTTTGAGATAATTGCATTTTAAATCTAAAGAGTAAATTCCAGACCACTTCCCTTTTTGTATAGTCTAAAATCCACCTGGTTGATACACATCCTCATCAATCTTGCGTCTCTTTATGTTTTGTTTCTTCTTAAAGCGCTTTCTTGTACTGGATTGCTGTTATGTACTGCAGGTTTCTCTTCTGTTGTCTCTGTCTCTTGCTATACTTATAGCTGTTTTAGAACAACTTGCCCAGCTGTTTGTTTCCTCACTGTCAATGAGCGTACATAACTCATATCAAATTCTGAAACAGCACATGCCACAGCTACTTCAAGTCTTGCCTCCGATACAAATGTTGTCTTCGGGCAGAATCTGCACACTTTTGCATGGAGAGATTAATTTGCATTTTGAGTGCCTCCCTTACAGCACCTTGCCATCAAATTTTCATTTGACAGTGTTTCGTATCAGGGTTTCACTTTGGTTGCTTGCCCTTAGGACATCTGGCATGGTTAGGATTGCTGTCTACAGAGCTACAGTGATCTAAAGTAGCCATCACAGCATCTTCCATGGTCTTTACATTTGGCATATTTTTTACAATAGCATTTCTGTAACACTAGAAGTAAATTTTGCAACCCGGCAGAAAATATCAAATTGATAAAATATACATATGTTTTCTGCAATCACTTTATAACCTATAATAATAGCACGCTTCACTCTACTCTTACTTTTGCGATATTTTCGGCTAATGAGGTCCATTTCACTCGTTTTATACCAGCTAATTTCACTGCACCATAAAATCTCACTCTGTATTCTCACGTAAACCGAAGTTTTCAAAGATTTAAAAAAATATGGTGTCTAGCGCCCGGAGAGACTGACCTCTGTCGGCAGCCACGGACCTTTTGGGCCCGCTTAGAGATTTACCTACTGTACATGGCGGAGTTATTGGCCGCGTTACTAATGGCCGAGGGATACGCAGCCTGACCACGAACTCAATCACATACTGTACTTTGTAAGAAAGCGTTCGTAGTTTAGTAGGCGGAGTCCAATGGATTCTGTTACAGAGCACGCGTGCGTTTTAGAATTGTGAAACGCATTTTGGCCATTGGTGAAAATAAACAATGTCAAGGCCACGCAGTTAATTTAGATTTCCCGAAACACTAGTCAGCGATTGAACATACTCAAAGAGATAAATAATAGAGAAATATACCGAAAAACGAAGGTTTTGGTTTTCAGCTCTTTCGCAAGGTTTTAGAAAAATAGGTTTTTCTGGTAGAAAGGCAACACTGAATGTCAAACCACGTTGTGTACGGTTGAACAAGGGTTCAGACTTGCCAAAAATGCAAAAAAAAAATTCTTAAAAATGGTCGAAATCGCGATTTTTTCAGTGACCTCTTCCCTTAAGATCCCATTAGATCACGAAAAATGATAATTACCCGTAATGGTTCTTCGATTTTTCAGATATACGAACTAAATTCTACATAAAAAAGTTAAATAAAGTTCTTCTGTAACTTGTTTAACAAAGAAAAATGTACATTCATAATTGAGGCATTTGATGGAAAAAGGGCACATACGCCAAAATGCTATTTCAAGAAAATCGATTTCAAAGTTTTCATTACAGTATAACTTAACAAAAGGTAATGCAATTAAATGATTTAAACATGATATGTATCTTTATTTATAAGTTTTAAACAAGTGGTTTACCGTCAAATGTACCCTTTTTCCGTAAATGTGGTAAAGTCGTAACAAAATTGCTTCTTTGTTTAGTTATTTAAATATAATTTTGTTTGCTTTCTTCGTTGCACATTTTTTATATATTGCTTAAATCAAAAATATAAAATGAAGCACAAAAACAAAGGCGAGGCGCAAGTTGCGCCGACTGCGCGACCCCCACGAAACGCATCGACACGGAAACATAAACAAAGCATACACGACCACAGATCGCGAATCGCGCGGATCTGCCCGTCAAATGTACTTGACGAAAACCAGGCCCGAGCGAACCCTCGAAACGGGAAACGAAAAGAATAGATAAGAAATCGTAAAATAGTAAGAAAAATTCAGAAAGGAGAAAAATCGAAGAAAAGGCTAAAAGAAATAACAGCAAGGCATTGGTGATAGTACCGAACTGCCAAACATGCATTTACCAGTTATCTTTCTCTCCTATTCTTGTACAATCATTCCTTTATACCAATTGACACATTTTAGTGTACAACATGTATTGCGATGTTAGCTTTGCATAACCAATGGGAATGTATCGCAAACGAAACTCGGTCGAGGTGGCGCTCTGATCGGAGTGCCCAAGATGGCGTCTGAGCATGCGTGTGATGACGCCGTGACGTCAAATCAATCAACGCCAAGATGAGCTTGGCTTTGCGCTTGCGTCGATTCGTTTATAGTGTTTATTAAGTCAAACTCATCTTGGCGTTGATTGGTTTGACGTCACGGCGTCATCACGCCCATGCTCAGACGCCATCTTGGGCACTCCGATCAGAGCGCCACCTCGACCGAGTTTCGTTTGCGATACATTCCCATTGTTTACATTTCCCTCCCGATGGAAGAGACCACCCCTTTCCCGTAGTTTCCATCGAGCGGTAACGTGCACGCTGCGCGTAATGTATTTATAAATAGTGCGTGATTCTTCGTCGCAACTTGATATAATTATCGAAAAATCTAACGAGAAATGTGATTATGGGGAGGTTCCGGTCTAAAAATCTATTTTCTTTTTATTTCATTTTTCGAATGTGCAACCTGTTAGGAATACGTGTTTAAAAGGATTAGTTGAAATTCGTAAAATCCCTGAAGTTATAGGCATTTGAATAGCAGCAAATGCATGGGTAAGACCTGACTACACGGCACTCACGTAAAACTTTAATGCGGGATTCCGGTCTGAATTTCGATTTTTTTTTATTTTTCGAATGTTCAATCTTTTAGGAAAACGTGTTTAAAAGGATTTGTTGAAATTCATAAAATTCCCGAAGTTATAGGCATTTGAGTAGCGGCAAATGCATGGGCAACAACCGGCCACTCGGCGCTCACGTAAAACGTGAAACGCGTTTTTCTCGAAACAGTGTTCTCAAAACGGTGGGCGCTGTATCTTCGAAAAATATTATCCGATTCGACTGAAACTTTTTTTATTTTGAAGAATATACTTCTGGCTAGGGGGGGGGCTAGAAAAAAGTACAAAAATTAAAAATTTATAATTTTCAATGGCGTTAAAAGGACGAAAAACACAGGGAAAAGTGATTTCAAACTTGAAGTGTCGTTATTTTCTAGAAAAATGTCATTTTTGTAATTTTTCTAGTTCCCCCTAGACAGAAGAATAATCTTCAAAATAAAAACGGTTTCAGTCGAATCGGATAATAACTTTTGGAGATACAGCGCCCACCGAATTGGATCAATTTTTTGACGCCTTGACTTTAACAGCTGCCCAGGGCCGTCTGCAATGATTAATTATAAAACAAAAAATATATTTCTATAATTTAAGACATCCTTAATACAATGCAAAAACTCCCATTGAATTATATGTAGTAGTTTGCCTTGAATTAATTCCTAAATATCACATATTTTTTGGAGCTCTAGACCGGAACCTCCCCTTAACGGATGACCGTGTACTGTACCTGTTTTTAACCAGTATACCAAAACTTCAACGTTATCTTACGGGAGTATGTGAACTTTATAACCCTTTGTGATTTGACAGTTCTGTAGTCCCAGTTGCCAGCAACAAAATATGCTGTAAATCTTAATACAATGCAAAAACTCCCAATGAATTATATATAGTAGTTTTCCTTGAATTAATTCCTAAATATCACCTATTTTTTGGAGCTCTAGACCGGAACCTCCCCTTAAGTTTAGATTTTAAATTTTAGATCATACGTATTATGTGTATAGTACTTTGTGTACAATACATGGTGCGCGAAGCAGCTTATGGCGTTGAAAGCAGCCTTTAGCACCGAACGTATTTAACTTTGAAGTGTAATAACAACCACAATTAGCACCTTTCTAAGAAAAATATGTATGCATTTTTAGCATTTCGTGGCCAAGCTTGTTTTTCTACTCGTAAATCATCAACGGATACCCACGTTGTGCCCTTACCCCTTACCATACTCGTGTAATGACCATCGGCAATACTTTTACAGTGGTGGAAAATTGCTGCCTTAAGTTTATAACAGTGATCTACCATTTGTATTTTAGTAGTAGGTATTGCTTTGATGTAGACATTTTCCACTTTCGTTGTTGTTCCACTACTATGGGTAATATCATTTTTCAATTTTTCAACGTCATTATCAACATCTCGTGTAACTGAAACAAGTTTAGCGATGGTACCGTTGACTAGACCTAGTGTAACATCAATATTTCTTCTAATCATTATTTGTACTCCTACTTTCACAATTACGACTCTTGCAAGTCCCGCCGTTCGGGTGCTATCATCGTCATTATTGTTTAGTACCTTTGACACGTTTTTTCTCAAGTACGGTGCACAATTCATTGTATCATGAGCAATCAAATGAATTTCTTCGGACGGAAATCGACTGAGCATTGCAGCGTTCAAAACATCACACTGTAGACATGTGGGAAGTAAACACATCGTATTAGATCCCACATTAAGCATGTAATCACTTAATTCCTTTAATCGGTCATTACAATTTGTCCCTTTGAAATTTAATTTCCTCGATTCTAAAAGCTTTGTATCTGAAACGGTCACTACTCCGGTGCGAATTCTCAACAGAATATCTCTGTAAATATTATCACCCTGCTGTCGCATGTTTATTGTCAATTCGTCATAGCTAAACAAGGCAGGCCATAAATTATAAGAACCTGATCCTCCAACATTTTTCTCCATACTCCTATTGGATAATTGTATAAAAGCAGGTTCTTTATGAACAGGAGGAAGTTGTAATAAGTCACCAAATAACAGAATAGGTATTTTTCCGAACCAATCATCATCGGGATCTGCAGTATCAAATATTTCTGTAAGTCCCAAATGTATGTACAGGACGGATACGTTAGAAACCATGGAAATTTCATCGATGATTACTAAAGCAACATTTTTGAGTTGATCTGGTACAATTTGAAGGGCTGCATCGCTAAGTTGCCTATACTGGGCTGTATGCCCATGTTCTACAGGTAATTGAAATAATCGGTGTATGGTAAGACCTTCGATATTAAAAGCTGTGATTCCAGTAGGAGCAGTTACTGCTGTGTCTTTTCCGATAATCTGCTTGATCCAATGTCTGATAGTTTTGATTAAAAAACTTTTCCCAGTGCCACCTTCTCCACTCACATAAAGTCTGAGAATGTCATCGTTAGACGTCAAGGACTTAGTAAATGTATCAAATATCCTCTTCTGATCATGGTTCAATTCCGAAATCATTTCTTGAAGATCACCACAATCAAATTTGTTTCCCCCGTCTTTAAAATCTTTCATGGCATCAACAGTTTCAACGGGAACACACTCTAATGGGTGATCGCCTTGATCATTTTCATCTTGCTCTACAGTATTCAACACGTTCTTTTCAATTTCTTCCTTTATATGATCACGCGCTTCTTGAATATCCGTTATTCGTTCGTGATACTGAACTGCTTCTGTCAATTGTGATTGTAGCGACAGAAAAGCTTCCGCATATGTGTTAAATCCATTTTTCAATTCGTCGGTGTTTCTCCAAGGTTGGAATAATAATAATAATGAGAAATAATAATTCTCAGGTTGGGTTTGAACATTGTACTTATAATGATTGATAAGATACCCTCTTTGCCTTTTTTTCAAAAACAAAGATGCACGGATTTCATAATATTCAGTTTTTTCAGACGGTCTAATTTTAGTAACCACACACCACATAGCAAAATCGTACAGATGCATAGATTCCAATTCCTTGGGTCTGTTAGGATAGTGATCATCCATGAGGGATGGACAAAATATGTCTGTGGATTCACCTTCCAGATCCTCAATCTCTTTGCGAGTTTTCAATTTTCTACTTCTCAGTATATTTACATTTAACCATCTAATAGTAGTACTGGAGTCAGTGCCATGCAATGAAAATCATAAAAGAGTATCAGCGCATTCAGGCGCTCCACATTCTCTATGACTTCGCATGCGCATTCCAAGGTTGCAGAGAATGCTAGCCAATGACTTAGTAGAATTTATTGCTGCCATAGTGTCCGTAGCGTAACTTTATTTCGGCTTTGACACGTACTTAGTACAGTAACATGTTACCAACCCCGTATTTTCCCCAATATATTGTATATCCATGTTACCTCTCCAAACCGTGAGAACAGGAGCATTATAATCATTGATACGGACTTCCTTTATTGAACGTGGAAGATCATAGAGTCTACCTTTTGCTTTCAATTGTTTTCTAGCACCTATAGAAACAGCCACATCCCTTATTATTAAAGTATCTGTAACTGGACGTGGAAATGAAAATCTACATACTTTACAGGAGGAATTTTTAGTTTTTTTGTTGCGTAGACAGTAACTATTGCATTTATGCATTTGATGTGCAATTACACGACTATATAATTCTGGCGACACGTGCGGTGATGGCAATCTGCAAGTGACGTATTTCCTAATGAATCGTGCTACATCTTCCTTCCAAGATTTATTGATTATAGGAGCATCTTCAATCCAAATTAAAAGATGAAAATGTTGTGATCCCCTGCTTTGATATTCTCTGCGCCAAAAGTAATGAGTGACCTTGCTAATCGGATTGTCGGGCGAACAAATGAAATCCAGCATAGCGTGGAATGCATTATCTATAAATCGAGCAGTTGAAGCGGGATCAGAAGCAATGAGTTCGTTCGGGGACATTTTAGCCACCGATGGGCCGTTTACATCACGAAGATATTCTATTAAATCTGTCCATAGCCACTCACTTGGACTGAGCGTGAGGAACCATGTAGCTGGTCCATAATGGTGTATCATACAGTTCAAATCATTTCTCGGTTTTCGCCAATACTGTGCTGTGTTACGTAATCTGGAATATATATACTCGAGCTCATTTTAGAAGGAACTTATTTCGCGCATGTTAAATGAGCTCATTGGCTCCAAGGGAGCATTTGTTTGAGGTATAGCCAATAGTAACTTGTTTCGACACCAATGAGCGCCAACATGCGCAGAACCGATCTAAACTCGTCGGTCGGCAAGTTCCTTCTAAAATGAGCTCGAGTATAGTGTTCAAGTTCGTTTGTAGCTGATCTTTAGAGAGTTGCTCTAGAAAACCAGCAGCTGTGTATTTTTCACGTGGATTTACGACGTTCATTTTGTGAAAAATTCCAGCGTTCAATTGCCGCATATTGGTATCGTGTAATAAATGAAAAATATATTGCATGTTCAATCGAAATTGCGAATGCTTGGACATCAGTTTGGACTGAATAAATTCATGATCAGTCAAACGAACCAATCTTTCTTCATGCTGTCCGTTCGTCCCATAAGGGTATAAATCTGGGAAACATTTCACATCTAATTGTTCAGCACGATGGCCCAACGGAACGTCATGAACTTTAAGCATTTGATAGAGTGCGGTAGCAGATTCATTAACCCTTTTGTCATACATTGGATAAATCGTAAACTGATCATAATATGAATCAGATTGTGACATTTGCGTCAATAATTCACGTTTGTTGTTTTCATCGATATTAAGTGTTTCACCTCCAACGTCCTCGATAGATTCGTTATTATCGTTGACAACAACTTCTTCTTGAAATTCTGTATCTAGTAATTTGGTAATTTGGCACTCAGCAATAAATCGTGCGATTGTGGCAAAACAATTTCTGAGTATAGAGGATTATTGGCTTTCAACCACACTAAGGCATTCCATACCTACTTTCTTCAAGTCAACTAACTTTTCCCAAACTATTTTAGATTTTCTTGGAACGCCCCGCACCAATATGTATAATTCATGATTTTGATTTAAAGGTTCAGTCGCAGGACAGTTTTTTTTTAAATTTTCTTGTAATGACAAAGGAAGGTGAAATGTTCTCCCCTTTACTTTTGGAAACATATGTTTATGTGGCATATTTTTACGCATTACTGTATCCATTCTCACAATCGTTGGAAACGGTTTAGCTCTTTGAATGAGAATTCGTTCGTAATCGTTCAACACGGCTATTTCTGGAATTGAACGTACATCAAGCTTATTTAAAATACATTTTGGTTGTATGGAAATAAAATGCATGTCACCAACTTTGTATCCAATATAATTTAACAATGTTTGCGTTACATTTCCCTTATATGTTCTTTTAGAAATATCAAACTTAAGAACCTCTCTTTTAAAACAGAGTTTCTCGCAGGAAACACACGGAACGCTTGGTGTGTCCATAGACCGTTTTGTGAAAGCTCTAAATGCTAAATAATATCGAGATATAATCTCTTCTTCGTTCAAGCTTGTGTCAGTATTATTTTTTTGTAACGCTTCAGCTTCTTTCCGCGCTTGCAGTGTTATTCGTTCAAGTGTTTCAAGGTCATTATCGTTTAAAGCTTTGTCTAAATTATGTAATTGGTCTTTATAAATGCTCGCAATTTTGTATATCATTCTCTTCAAATGTCGTAAATCCGGAAAATGGGGTGCCAAAATCTCAATGGCTAAAAAATTGGACTTACATAGTTTAGGGTTTATGTAACAACCACGAGAATGACCAACTTTTTCAGCATGCACTTTATTAGAACAGCTACTGATATGGTTGTTCAACTTATGTACGTTTTTTAATGAGCATTCTAACAAACGTTTGAAGAAATCCTACAAATTATTCAGATTTTCAACATCTTTTGTTTTACAAAGATAACTACAATGCCATGCTTTTGTTGTTTTCTTCGATTGTAATACAGGTAGAACGTTTATCGCTTTCCCTGCCGAATTCAGTATGATTGATTCAGAACCGCTGAAAGGATGGTACGAACTTTCCGCATAATATGATTCTGAAGAAGACGTATGTCTGGACCCTCCACACACAGCATTAATCCTGTCCTCAACTTCTAAACATTCTGCTGTGCGCGTTAAGGAAACTTCGACTTTTTGTTTACAATCTTTCAACAGTTTCCTCATTTCCAAAATGTACTTTTGCCTAATATGAAACCACCATTTTATTATACGCTCAGCTTCCAATCTACTTGCTTCTCCGGACGGCATGTTAATAATTTTTGAAAGTTTTCTAATATAAGTTTCTTTGTTATTTTTGGTTGCTATATTGTCATTTGTTACAGCAATATTAAGATACTTTTTTTATTTGCAGAGCAGCACGACGTTTTCCTACTTTATTATAATCATCTTCCTTACGTTTTTCATTATATACTTTCCGCTTTTTGGAGATAATTTCTTTATTTTGCTGATAATAATTTTTCCCTTCCCGCATTTTACTTCTTTATTTGCGTCATAATGCATTTTTTCTTTTTTATTATACCTTCTTTATTTTGCTAATAATAATTTTTTCGCTTTTTGCATATCATCACTTCTTTATTTGCGTCATAATGCATTTTTGTATTTTTTATTGCACCTTCATTGTGGGCGTTATAATATTCATAATTATAATTTTTTATGCTTTCCTCCCTTTTTTTACAATCGTTGCCTTTTTTCATGTTACACTCCCCTTTTTTTGCTTTATAAACAGCTCTTTTTAAATTAATTTCTTCTTTCTGCCTTTTATAATAATTAGACATGTATTCTGTATCTTTTAAGTATCTTTTATGTTTTATATCTGTATGTTTTAAGTATCTTTAGTATTAGTGTGCGTAGTATTAAGTAACATTTAGTTTATATTATGGTTAGGCTTACTAACAGTTTTTAAAAAACTGCAGCCTCGCCTTTACTCGTCTTTACTCTAATATGTATCACATCATTTTTTATTTCTGTACGTTAAAGAGTAATAAAGTTGTAATAATTCTGTCCTATTACTTTGTAGGTATACATTGCTGATTTTTTACTTCGAAACCAATGGTGGATCTGTCTGAATTACATTTTTTGTATATATGGTGACTTCTTTGTCACTAAGGTCGGGGCCAGATATATTGGCCGGTGAGTTTCGTGAGGGGTATTCTCCCACCACACAGTTTGCCTACCTCAGTGCTCCTTTTCTCAACGTTTTCTGACTCGCTCTCGTTCCATCTCGCTCTCGCCTTCGCAGAACAAGAGTGAGCCAGAAGTGGTGGGGATAGTGCCAAGCTTCTGGGGTGTAGGCCAAACCGAGCTGTCAGCGTAGAAATACACACATCAGAATAGGTGTGCGTCAGCAACGAAAAAATTCAGGAGCTTTATTGGTTAGAAGATTGATACTTTCTCGATAGCTTCATCTCGTATTGGTCTACGCATAGCTTCGTAACGCACACAACTATTACGCTAAGAATAAATAATAGCCAAACAGCTAGGTTCAGGCGGAGCCGAGCAGCGTTCCCGTGACCCCACCATACCCTGCGAGGCCACGCAGTTCCAACGACAAATCCACGATCGTCAGATGGTGGTGGCAGATTTCTCCTCGATCGCCGCTCGCGTCAACGAATTCATCGGCCAATATATATGGTCCCGACCTTAAGTACTACATTTTGAACTGGGGATATTGTATTATCTGTTTCGTTAGTAATGTAACTTTTACCGATTTGAAATGCAGGATCATTTCCACAAGAGGGATTTTTATTAATTGTACTACTAATTGCAGATTCATATTCGTGCACACAACGTGTTAATTGTTGATCCTGAGTGCATGGAAAATGTTCTATACGATTTGTTTGAAACATTTGGATTAAATGTTGACGCATCAACGCATGAGTGTACGTCACTTCGTCTGGTAATATTTTGAATAATAACGAGATAGCAAATGCAATCGCAAAAACTTCGCAATCCCGAGTGTTAGGTTGAGCTTGTACACGTGGAAATTTAATAAATTCTTCGTCAATGTTCCCGTCATGTTTGTTCAAAAAAGGGTATAACTTCTGCAGAAACAATTTATGATGACTATGCAATTTCGAGGAATTAAAAGAATCGTAAATATAAACTCTTCTTTCATCATGTTTATAGAAACTACAAACCCAGTGTCCCCCTGCATTGGTTCTAAAAGATTCGGTTTGGTGCAAAATCTGTACGTGTTTGAGATTCCATTAGTTCTCTGCTCCGCCGCACCCAAGCTCACCGCAGCACCTACCGGGCAGCGGAACACGCCGCTGATCGATATTCGATCAGGCGATCGATACTCCTAAGGTCGGGGCCATATATATTGGCCGGTGAATTCGTTTTCGCGAGCAGCGATCGAGGAGAAATCAGCCACCACCATCTGACGATCGTGGATTTGTCTGTTGGAGTTGCGCGGTCCTCGCAGGGTATGGTGGGGTCACGGGAACGCTGCTCGGCTCCGCCTGAACCTAGCCGTTTGGCTGTTATTTATTCATAACGTAATAGTTGTGTGCGTTACGAAGCTATGCGTAGACCAATACGAGATGAAGCTATCGAGAAAGTATCAATGTTCTGACCAATAAAGCTACTGAATTTTTTCGTAACTAACGCACACCTATTCTGATGTGTGTATTTCTCAGCTGACAGCTCGGTTTGGCCTACACCCCAAAAGCTTGGCACTATCCCCACCACTTCTGGCTCTTTCTAGTTCTGCGAAGGCGAGAGCGAGATGAAAGAAGAGCGAGTCAGAAAACGTTGAGAAAAGGAGCACCGAGGCAGGCAAACTGTGTGGTGGGAGAATACCCCTCACGAAACTCACCGGCCAATATATCAGTCGCCTGCTCAGCCAATCACCGATCCCCACATAAAGCGAGCGGCCGAATCACAATGCGTACTTTCTTGATCGATTCTCGAGGATTGTTCGAGAAGACGCTCAACCGTTTTCTGCGTTCCCTTTGTTCACTCTCGTTTCACACCGCTTGTCGCGATAGCCGTACTTTTCTGTTCATCTCGCAACGTGTGAAATCCTTGAATATTTGCATCAGTTTTGTGCTCAGTTCACTCTCAATTCACTTCCAGTTCACGTGAGTGAGTGACTTCGCTGTGATCTATTCACTTCATTCGTGTGCGCATCTCGCGTGATCATCGCGTCCTCGTGACCGCGTGTCTCGATACGAAAGTGAATCTGTGTGCTCACCCAAGCTCGTTCCGAGCCGTTTAATAAAGTGACTCAGTCGATTTGACTCAGAACTCTGCGCACCGCGTGTAACTTTCTCACCATTGTTTCCTAACCCCACTTTCCAGCGTGCTCAACCACCTGATTCCCAAACAGTATGTGATCCTGATTTTCAGGAACTGGTTGAATTGAACCAGGCATTTGAGTAGGTATACTAAGCCGATTCTAAACAACGGGTGGCGAGGAGGTGGAGCGGGGCGAGGGGGAGGCGGGTGGTGGGACCGCGATCCATGGAGGTGGGGCCGAGTCAGTGGAGGGGAAGCCGGCCATGGAGCGTCTGGAGGGGACGGGACGCGCGCGTTCGCTCGCTGCACGCGCACACACACACACACACACACGCACACACACGCGCGCGCGTTGCAGGAAGCGATCCGCAACCGTCTTGTCGCCCAAGGCCAGATCGCGCCCCGATATTTTCGTGGCAGTTTCGTATCGCGTAATCCGAGACTACGGCGCAGCGGCGGTGCGCGCTATCTGTGAACCGCGAAAATTCAAAGCGTACTGGAGAGAGACGCACGATATGCATTTATCCTTTTCTAGGATCATAGTCAAAACATACGGTCATCGAAGGTTATCGCTAGAGAGAGAGAGAGGTACGATATTTTTGCGTCCCTCTGTCGAAACGTACGAATAGCGAAGGTCAGTTTCCGAGAATACGGCGCAGCATCGGTGCGCGCACGCGACATCTGAGCCGCGAAAATTCAAAGCGTACCGAAGGCGCGATGGCGGTCGCGATAGCGGCGGCGGTGTTCGAACAAGGAGCGCGAGAGAGAGGTACGATATTTTCGTATATCTCTCCGTCGCTGTTCCTCATGTGGTCGGAGGTCAGAGGAAACCTACGGCGGTACGACGCGGAGAAGATGCAATTCGAAATGTACATTGTGTTGTGACGCGATAATCGTGCGCGCACGCGACATCTGAGCCGCAAAAATTCAAAGCGGACCGAAGGCGCGATGGCGGTCACGATAGCGACGGCGTTCGAACAAGGAGCGCGAGAGAGGTACGATATTTTTGTATATCTCTCTGTCGCTGTTCATCGTTTGGGCGGAGGTCAGAGGAAACATACGGCGGTACGACGCGGAGAAAATGCAAGTTGAAATCTGATGCGATAATCGCGCGTCCAAAACAGAACGATGTGGCGGTACACTACTGTAACGTTCGGTTGTCCGGGGACGACTGAATGCCGACAGGTTCTCGAGCGGAGAGCGGCGTCCGCCGAGAATAGGATAGGTGGGGGTTCGTTCTTAGAGTAAAGGAGTAAAATCCAACTTAAAACTTAACTATGGCTTTATTAAACAACACTTATTTCTAATAACAACAATACTGCTTACAACTACGATTATATATTTTGTGTTTTTGTGTTTTTTTTATGTTTTTATATGTATGCTAATTAATTCTAATACGCTGCAAAAACTGGATGTATGTGCTACTGCCGTAAGTTCGGCCGCTGCCGTTTCCGGAGCGGTTCCCGAAACTTGTGACAGAGTTTTATGTTCTACGATTCTGCTGTGAGAGCGGCCGCTGCCGTTTCCGGAGCGGTTCCCGATACTCGTGGCAGAATTCTTACTCTACTGTTCTATAGACTTCGCCTTCACTAACGGTTAAGCTGCTGCCTACTAGTAGGAGCAACGCTTGAAACCTTCGTGAAGACAAAGTTCTCAACCTTTAAATGAAAGATCCAAAAAGGAGCACCCAGTACCTTTGTACACTGAGAACCAGTCGCTGCCGTCTCCGGAGCGTGCTGAAATTCTACTGGATAGTACGTAAGCTGCCTCTAGGAACTAGCATTCATCGGTCGCAAGAACGTATCTCTATTCGAATGAGCGCGCCGAGTGCTGCGTGTGCCTCCTTATATACCAGAGAATTGGCGGGTTGGCGCATGCGCAGTGTGTCGGTTTTCGTTATTTTACAGTTTTCTCGCTTATTATATAATATTTTGTTTTGCGCTTTGGTCAGTATTTATAATTAATTATTCTTGACATTTCTATAACATTTGATTTTCTAATCCATGCTTGGTTTGAAATTAACATATAAAAGTATGTATAACGCTTTTGCGCGGTGACATAGGTGGGCTGTATGATAATGTAGTACAGTTCTACTTTACCGACGGTCGGTATTTAATGGTTCGAGTCCCTGTGGGACGTTACACTACCGAGAATACGACGCAGCACCGGTGCGCGAAAATTCAAAGCGGACCGACATTTCGAGAAGAATATGATGCATAGAAGCGCGATATGACTTAAGCTATAAGTCTAGGTATCCCATCGAGGTGGAAGGGTGTGGGGGATGTTAGGTAGGGATATTCGTATATTTAAGGCAGCTAACATTTTCGACAGGACAAAGTCGCGAATGGTAACACGTCGGAAGATGTGTTTCGATATAACCGTCGTGAATATCATGTGTTTTTGTGAAAAACGTATCCACTTAAGTTACATAATATACATTTACCGTAAGAATAACGAAATAGTTTTTATATACATTAACCATACGAATAATGGAAACATTTGAAGAAGCAGTTATGGTGTTGGTCCAAGCGATACCGCTGTTACACACCTACGAACAATGCTACGAGTGGATTGAGCGGTGCGACGCGTTTTCAAAACTTTCTGTGTACTTTCGTGAAAACATAGTGTCGGAACAAAGTAAAGAGTGGCTACGTGTAGTGGTATTACGTATGAGGCTAATGCGTGTATCTGTATATATGAAAAAGTTGGAACGGGCGGAAAAAGATGAGCGGGAGCCGTGAGGTGTAGCACTAGTACACATTAATTAAAAAAAAAAAAAAATGTTTTAAAATGGAAGTGTACATTGAAACGTTTAAATCATTGTCATCGAGCTGCATGTTCTTGAACACGATCCCGGAATATCGAGACTGGGTAGACAGGTGCACTGAATGTATACGAGCCACCATAGAGTTTCGACGTAAAAACCTACTTCTGGAAAATAGTAAACGTCATCGTTTGCTATTGGTTATCAAGCGCCTCAAGTTATTACGGATCGGAGTACGACAGAAAACGAAAGATCTAGATACGGAGAGTGCGCTGCGAAACGAGTTATTGTTCTCATCGTCGGACGATGAGAGTTATGGAAATGAGTATGCTGTAACGTCATCTAAGGATGTTAAGCTGGATGTGAAAACAGTACTGATAGAAACGCTTAAGATTCGCGAAACCGTGGGAATTCAATCACTTTGCGAGGCTTCGTGGACCAGTATATTCAACTATGGAGTTGAATTTTTTACATGCGAACAACGTAATGTGATGAAGCATATAGCGCGATCCAGCAGTGCTCGCGAGTGTACTGTATTATGTATTGTAGCCGACAAGGAGAAATGGCAATGGAGTGAGATGTACATTACCGCGATTGCATCTACACCCTTTATACTTTTACGCGATATTGAGAACAACTTGACGGAAGTGTTAGAGGGGTTATACCCTACAGCGGTAAGGCCCATAGATGTGTTCCTATGCAATGAATTAATGTGTTATGTTCGCGAGTGTCCAAGACGAGTTGAATGGGCTGTCGGACAATTAAAATGTGATGTTCGTGCACGTAGGAGACGAATTCACTGGTCCTTTACCAGCAAGCCGGTAATGTTATCGATACGTATGCGACATCCTGATGTGAATTTACATACGTGGCGACAACGTGTTACGGAACGATATGGAATCCAGTATATTCCGTGACTTTGGGAAAGAAAAGAACGAGAACATGGAAACATTCAAGAACGCGTTTGTGGCGTTGTCGCGGATGTCGGAGCTTGTGAGGACCACCGCGGAATTTCGCGATAGGATTGACAGGTGCGATACGTCACATCGTCGCATATCAACGTGGTGAACGCGTGCCGGTGTGGGAGAAGCAGCGAAAGGTGTCGTTGCTCGTGCGAACGCAAACATTGCGCGCGATAGTGCGCGGACGGTTATCGCGAGTAGGGTGTGGACAAGCCGCTCGAATGACGTCGCCCAAGGTCGAGTGGGAGGAACTTGAAACCACGTTCGGGAAGCGTTTGTTGACCGGGGCCGTGATAAACGTGGGGGCCGTCGGTCCACGCAAATTCTTTGAGAATGCGCGTCGAACGGTGATTTCGCGCGTTAAGCCGGGGCCAGACCTGAATGAGTATACGCTGAGCAGGCTGAGCGCGCACGAATATTCTGATGTGGACGGGTCATTCGTGGTGACTCGGCGCATGCGACCCGACTCGCGAATGCGAAGGCACACGGCCTGAGCCGACCGTTGTCGGTTTTCTTCCACACATCAAAGGGAGTTTGGAGTGCATTGCGTTCAGCGTCGAAGATAGAGGCAGATGTGATACTTTTCTAAAATCCTCGATGTCTCGGATTTTCATGATATTGAAATACATATATGGTAGTCCATATGAAATTTGGGAGCGTTAAGTCCTCATTTTTGCAGATTCGAAATTGTTTAAAAAATACAAATCTTCAAAATTCCCTGCTTTCGGTGATTTTTACGAAACGCCTACAGAAATTAATTTTAATGACTTAAATTATTGAAGACATAGACTAAATAAATTTAATCCATTGCTAATATTGACATAAACAGATAATCAAAGATTTAAAAATTACATTTGGAATAATAATAATGCAATTAACATATGATAGACTTTAAAGCTCTATTTTACTGAATAATTTGTCTTTTTTTTCTTCACTACACCCTGCTTTGTTCTAAATTCATACAGCCAGGCCGATTCGCTGTTGTGTTAAAAAATCATACAAGATTACTCGCGGGGGGCAGCAATACGCCTCGTGGAGGGACGCAGGTAGAATATGAGGTGTCCGCTGACTGCGCGTGATCCCGCCTGTGACGTCTTCCCTTCGAATTGGAGACTGATCCCTTATCTCTTCAGTATAAACACGTGCTACAATATCAAAACAAAAGAACGCACTGACATATGCGCTGCGAGAAAACGTGGGCCATAAAGAGAAAATATTACTATGAAGAGGTGAAAACGTTGCGTCTGCAACGAATGCAGGTCCGATTGGTCATAAGATAATCTCCCCCCTACGCCTCACCCTTTCTCGCAGTGCATACGCCTGTGCCTGTTCTTGTTTTGATATTGGAGCGCGTGGTTACACGAAAGATATGGGATCCGTCTTCAATTTGAAGAGGAGACGGCGCAGGCGGGAACCAGGCATCCTCCCAAGCCTGCAGGTGGCGAATTGATGGTGGACAATACTTTTTAATTGCTACATTGGTGACATCTGTTTCATATGCATGAAAGTAATTGTAGTTTTAATATAATTATGAAACACACATTGGGAACACCGTTCCTCGAAAAGGGGGGACCTTCCTTCAGTGAATTCGTTCGTAGAGGAGGAACCCTCTCACTCTTGACGAAATACAGGAGGGAAATGCCAAATCTGCTTGCCAAAAACTTACCAGGGCCGATCGGCCCGACCGTTTCGCTAAGGTCGCAATTTATGGCCGTATTGTCCCGCGAGTCGGCGTGGCGATTAACAACAGTACCTACGTGCGGGTCCGAAGCCATCGTACGTACTCCCCGGCGAAAAAGCAATATACGGATTAAACGGACTGAATAATGTCTAAAATTCTTAAAGTCCCATAAAATTGATTGCCCTTTAGAAATCTGGCACACAGATGTTGTCGAAACGTTCTTGGAAAAATAATAATTCACCCATCGTAAAGAATGAATGAATTTTTGCCTGGCTCTGAGCCCGCTTTTATCTCGACGCACGTGAAAAAAATGCCACCAATATAGCAACTACAAAGTATTATCCACTATCAATACGCCTCCTGCAGAGACAGAGGAAGGAAATGTATTGTCCGCTAACTGCACGTGCTTCAAATTAAAGACGGATCCGATATCTCTCGAGTATAAACTCGCGTTCGAATAGGCGGACGTTCCGCCAGGCGCGCACGCGGATGCTTGACGCGCACGTCGAAAGGTGGATCGGTCATGGCTCGGCTCGCCCAGCAAAATTGACGAGCTAGACGAGGCGAGCCGGCTCGCGGAGCCACGACCCGTCTGATTTCACCTAAAGGTAGTGGAAATATTAGCCTCCTTTTCTACATCTTGCTTTTTTATCTAAATAAAAAGTGAAAAAATTATTTAGTCATTAATAAACACTACAAAATGTGTGAAATCCCCACAAAATTACCTTTTTTAAAAAAACCTACAAAAAAAGCGCCAAGTATATAATCCCATCAAAATAAATCCCATTTAAGAACATTGTCGTAAATTAATATAAATTTATTAATGTGCTATATTTAACTTTATAAAAGTAATGATATACAAAAGTTGCGCCAATTATCACAATGGCTATTTATGTAAAGAAAAAAATGTATTAAATAATATTAAGCAGATATATATTTATACAAATTAATATTTTAATACGAATAAATATTTTATTCAAAATACTTGGCGCTGCTCTCCGAAAAAAATGTTAATTGTCTTGGTTAATAAATAAAACAAGACAAGACACCACTGAGACAAGAAATAAAGAAAAAAAAATTGAATGCAATTTATATATATTTATTCAGTTTAGCAACACCAATTCGGAGAGCAGCGCCTTGTATTTTGAATAAAATATTTATTCGTATTAAAATATTTATTTGTATAAAAATATATCTGCTTAATATTATAGTATTTCCTCGTTGAACCCATATCATAAACAGAGTCCCAATTCCGAGTGTTCGTTTCTCGCTTCTTTCTGGCCGAAGGGGGGAGCGAGATGGAATGATTTGCGTGCGTGGTGGGCGTTCGCGTTCCCATGCTCACCGTAACCGCTTGCGACCATCGCGCATGCTCGTCGCGCACGCAAAGGCCAGAGTGTCACGGCCTCCGAAAGACGGAGCGAGACAAAACATCAACGCGTCGGGTGCGTTCCAATTCACGCATTATGCGCATAGACTGCAGAGAAAACAGTTCCGTTTCAGTCTATGCGTGCATTGGTTGCGTTGGTGGCGCATAGGATTCCCTACAATTCTCCCACCTCTAACGCATGAAGCGTGCTATTTCTTCCGTGTACGGCATGTACCTCGTACGTCGGGGTGACGCGTTTTTGTTCGGAGATCGCGTCCGTCGGGTCAATTACTTCTCTCGTCAGCGTTTCTAATGTCACTGTTGGCGCGTTGATTAGGGCTTCTTCGGTAGTAGTATTCATTACGCTTATTATACATCTCCCGTTCCGGCCTACTGTTAGCGAGTTTCCTATGAACACTCCTGGCTTAATGGATCGTCCTTCTACTATTCCTTCACCTTTGTTCGTAGTTCTAGCTAGGAGGATGGTCTCGGAACGCGGTTTTAGAGTTACGTTTTTTCCTGAATATGGGAATTGTATTCCGTACAACTCTATTCCTTCGTTCGCTCTGATGCAAACGTCGTGTCTGGCCATAAAATCTTGTCCTAATATTCCGTCTGCTTTTAACGGGAAGTCGTTTCTGACTAACCGACATGGGTGTGTTACGGATTTATTTCCTACTTTTAAGTTTAAGTGTATTAGACATAACGTTTTTATTTTCATAGGGGTTATTCCTCGCAACGATACTATTTCGTCTTCGGCACGGACTTTATCTTGTACCTTCCCTATCTTTATTAAAGTGATATCGGCTCCAGTGTCCACTAACATATCCGCTGTCTCGTCTATCAATTCAGGCGCCCGTATTTCGATCGTGTTTTCGAACTTAGTAGTTGTCACCATGTTCGCGCGGTACGACTCTACTCTAGTTCCTGCGTTAGTTTGTCTATCGTCCGACGTTCCGCGGCTCGAGGATGGGGGATCTTGGTTAACGCTAGCTTGTTCTCGACCTTGATTTCTGTTAAAATACTGTCTCGTATCTTCGCGTCTATAATTCGTATTTGTATAACGCGGTCTATTATCTCGCCCATTTGCTCTTTCTCTTGCTCTGCACTCCCTGATTTGGTGACCCGGTTTTTTGCAGTAGTGGCAGACCATAGCTACTTGCTGTACTTCTTTTTTTATAGGCGTTTGTTGCGTCGGATAGTTTTCTCGCGGCATGCTTAATCGCGTATAGCAGTTCCTGGCTATATGTCCTAATTTATTACAGCGATCGCAGCGCGGTACGACCGACCCTTCGTTTCCTTTGGGTAGATTACCGAATTTCCGATAATTTCGCGTAGCATTTAAACCCATTGCCTGTTCTTCTTCTATTGCTGCTGCTACAGCAGCATTTAACGTAGCGTAGTTTCTTGATCTAATAATTGTTCTCAATTTTAAATTCAACCCGAGGGTAAAAACATCTAGGGCGCGTTCTTGCACTGATTCTGTTAGCGCCTCATTTACTTCGTCACTGTTCCCTGGTTTTACCGATAGTTCAGATAATTCTCCAGCTAACTCTTCTACTCTACACGCAAATAGCTTTACGCTCTCTCCTTCTCGTTGGTGACAGGCATGAAACTCTGCTCCAACGGCTCCTATAGATCTTTTGTCTACGAATAAGGAAGTTAAGATGTCTTTCAACTTATCGAATGTATCTACATCTTTGTACTCTAATACCTTGGCTGCTTTGCCTTTTATTTTTGTTCCTATCACTGTTTTCAAGAATCGCGACAACTCATTCGAGGGGACAAACTCCGCGGCGCTCGTATAAGACTTCAAAAATTCCGCTAGCTCGTCAGAAGATTTTCCTACGAATTTATCGACTAATGACAGCGCGGTCGCTAATCTTTTCACGTCCGGTGACGGTACCGGGGAGCTATTTTCCACATTTAGTGACATTTTTCTGTCTTCTGTCCCTTCTATATCCAATAAACTAAAGTCCGCTAGTACAATAGGGTATTCTCTATTTGGCGTTACGAAGTTTTCTGGGGACGATTCGGCACTAGAATCGTCGTATTTTCTAACGCTTAGTCGCAAAGCCGACGGTCGAAGTGTTCGGCGAGACGGTTTAGAATGGTCTAAAGAAGGTAGGATATCTAGTTCCTCTCGTACGAAGATAAGTTTTTTGTCAAAAAACGATTCGAATGATCGTGACAAGCTTCTTTGACCCGGGAGTTTAAATCGAATTGCGCGTTCGTCTTCTATAGACATTCATGCACCGTTTCCAGTTTTTTTTTTTTTTTTTGATAGGACTCTGGTTTACAATAAGCACGTTTACGCTATTCGGTTACTCACAACGCTACTCTCCTCCACATGTCGACGGCTCGGTCAGGCGTCCTCTCGTCCGTGAACCGACGGCGGTGATAAGAGATGAAACGGATCCAGCAAGGTCGATCCGTACAGCTGTTTACTGCGTGCTCCGACGGCTGTTACCTTCGTACGGCTCTCCGTCCGTTCTCTGGGTGCGGCTTCCTCTCGTTCCTCAGTCCCCAAGTCCTCTCGTGCGTCCTGGTCCTCGGATCAGCGACGTCCTCGTAGGTGGATTGTGGTGTTTAGTTAGTTGTAGTTTCACCCGTTCACTCTGAGGCTGATTTTACTCGTCTCCAGGCTCGTCGTCGTTCGGACTGCGTCGAACGTTTTTCTCGAAGACCGTTCCTCGATCCTCTGTGCTACCTCGGTAGCGACGATTGCCTGTCCTAGCCAATGTGACTGCGAAGACCCAATAATCTTGTCGGAGGTAGTTCAACCTCAGTCGACGTTGATCAATCGGTTGCGTCAAGGCTCGGTAAAATTTTTACGAAGCACGATCCCACCGCTGCCACCAATTGTTGTGCCCTGCGAGGTGGCACGCAAGGCTGGTAAGGGAAATGGTGATGTCGTAAGTACGGAGTGAATCAAAGATGGGAATCTACGGGGTGCACTACACGGTTATTTTCAGATGTTACTCTTTATTATAACTTTAACTTAACTAGACTGGGAATCACAAGTGTTAAGTCGCGTTAGCACGTCGAGTGTCAAGACCAGAATGTCCGTTAGCTGTGTTAGGTAGGTTTTTATAACCTGCTGGGCGTGGTACGCGTTACTAAGCCCGGTCGCGGTGATGCGCTTACATATTGCTGATTTGATAGATTTGGTCGCTTAGCGGCTCAGCTGGGAAACTTCTCGAACACAGCGAAATGTCATATGATATGTATAATATGTCAGGCGGCGCGTGTGCTTGGGCGTTTCCTGGGCACAACATAATCATGTAAGAGTTTTGCTATTGTAAAAATCGACTTTTTTATTTATTTATGCAACAATAAACAAGAAGTATTTTTAAAAACAATTTAATATGAAGTATAAAATGTCTATTTCTGCTCAGCGAAAATTGTCTATTTTCTGCTTACATATCTACGTGCGATTCAGCTTCCAATTGAAATGTCTAATAATTATATTTTGGATAACAGATATAAACAAAAGTATTTAAAGTTTTAAAATGTGTTTTATTTACAAAAATACAAAATATAACAAAATCTGTAACGAAAATAATTTTCAAATTACCAATACCAAATCTTTCAGTTTTTTTACTTTAATTTTCTCTTCATCTTTTTCTTTCTTAATTTTTACTTTTTCAAGTCCCATTCTCTTTCTTTCTTTCTTCTATTTGTTCCTCTTTTTCTTTTTTCATCTCTATTTTTCGCTTCTGATATTCTCTCCATGTATCAGAAGTCGCGACGGCTGGAATTTTCTCCCTTTTCATCAGGCCAAAATAATACTTCTCGGAAAGTTGCAGGAAGCAATGTATTATTATTATTAGCTGTAATTAATTAACGATATATTAATAAGTAAGTATTTTACATATTTTTGAAAAAAATACTCAAGGGGGTAGACACGCCACGTGACACGGGTAATGCAGCGCGCTGTAATACCGACAATCTAACCTAAAACATGGGTTTGGGATTTTTCGTTTTTCGTCCTTATATGAGCAAATTTTGGGCTGGGCGAGGTCTTATTCGAAAGAGGAAGATTGAATGCGGAGCGCTCTGCTCACCGTTTGAGTCACAAAACTCTTTTAGTGACCTAAAAATACTTAAGGATGTAAACACCCCACGTGACACGGGTAATGCAGCGCGCTGCATACCGACACAATCTGGCCCGAAACATGGGTCTGGGAAATTACGTTGTTTGTCCTTATATGAGCAGATTTTGGGCTGGGTGAGGTCTCATTCGAAAGAGGAAGGTTCAATGCAGCGCGCTCTGGTCATCGTTTGAGTCACAAAACTCTTTTAGTGACCTACAAATACTTGGAATCTGCGAGTGTACTTTGTCGATTTTTGCTCTACTTTGGACACTCATATTATTATATATCAACACAATCTCGTTGAATCATGACCAGAGCGCTCCGCATTGGACCTTCCTCTTTCGAATGAGACCTCGCCCAGCCCAAAATTTGCTCATATAAGGACAAACAACGTCAGCGCGCAAACCCATGTTTTGGGCCAGATTGTGTCGGTATACAGCGCGCTGCATTACCTGTGTCTACCCCCTTAAGTAAGGCAAATTAGTACCTGGAATAAATATAAATTATTTATATTATTCTCATTAAATGGAGAAATGTTTATACATACTTTCAAACTCACATTTGGCGTTTGGTGATATGAAAATTCAATGCAGTGTATTGCTTCAACTATTTCAACATGTGTTGTGAGGTAAGACTGCCCCAAATTGAAGGGTAATGGTACCCAGCTTTTAACATTACTTTTTTCTGGCTTAAATGCAACAGACATAAAACAATTACGAATAAGGCAGAATGAAGCCAGGAATATTTCTTTACACGCTTCCACATAAAAACCCAAAATAGAGGTAAAAGGAAACTGAGGACGAAAAAAGTAAATTTTGAATCGAGCATGTGGTCCATGAGCACATGAAAAATGTTCAGGATGGAATACCCCTGAAGAATACATTTGTGATTCATGTGGTAATTCATCTTAAAACAAAAAAATAATCAAATGAACATTTTTTTTATATTGCTTCCAACTTTTTTACAACGTAAATTTATGCTTTCTCGGTCATACTAATAAAAATTAGACACTTCAAACTATCAATTCATATAAAAAAACTAGCAAATGTGTAAGTTGCTCAAATTTTATAGCGTTTCTTTCTTATATAGCCGGAAGTACCCTACTTTCCCTTGTTTGCAGTATTCGAATTCGAAATACAGAAGCACACGTAAAGCGATAAATACGCATGCGCGTAATATGCGCATTGACTGCCCATGCTTTTATTTTCTGCACTTGCTGCACGCATTATGCGCTAGAAGTTGGAGGATTCTAGGGAATTCTACGAAATTGGTACTGCCATCTCTGCACTCGCTGTATGAATTGCAACCAACACAACGGACTCAATTTCGAAGCGAACAACACATCCCTAGAAGGTTTCAGGCAGGGTCGAAACGAAAGATGAGGAAGAAAGCAAATACGTAGCGCACATTGTTATTTCTTAAAGGCTTCTACTGCTAAGTTTTTCGAATGTGCTCTTATAATGCTAACTTTACAGCTATACTCTAATCCAAAAGACGTACGAGAGCCTGCGGTTCTATTCAATAGCCTTCAAAACCTTGAATTTACCCCGGACGCGGATAATAAATAACTTCATTTTTCCATTACACATCTGCTTACCAAATTACGCTGGGTAAGCAGCAGTTCGTCCTGCAAAACTCATAAAATATGGTATGGTCTTCGCTTTCAATAATTATCGCTGTTCAAGAAGAATAGAAAAACTCGGGTTGAGAAAATCCAGGAACCAATAAAGCCATCAAATTTCGTTAGGAGGCGGTCCCCGATCCTTAGGACGAAGTAACCGATGTAGTTAGGAAGCGTGCTTCGACCACCGTCCAGAAGTCTCGAATTAAATTAACCGTAATCCATCCAACTGCATAGCTATTTGTAAGTAAGTTTGAACATTCCCGCGTTACCTCACGAGCATCAGACGCATCGAAACCCGTTCCGTTTCGTTACTGCGGTTCATGCGCTGCTGGAAACGGAACGCTATTCATGCGCACAGCGTCTGCGCTGCGGTCTATGCGCATAATGCGTGAATTGGAACGTACCCATAGTCTGTCTCGTATCGCCCTCGCACGCTTTCAGTGCCTCTCGCTTGCTCTCGTTCCATCTTGCTCTCGCCTTCGCCGGACAAGACTGAGACAGAAGTGGTGGGGATAGCGAAAATCCCACACCGTGTACACCAAACCGAGCCCATAAAGAGACAACACTGTATTTAATGCATTTTTTTCTTTATATAAATAGATAATTGACGCAATTTTTGTATATCATTACTTTTATAAAGTTAAATATGGCACATTAATAAATTTATATTAATTTACGACATATCTTTAAATGGGATTCTTTTTGACGGGGTTATATACTTGGCGCTTTTTTGTACCTTTTTTTTTAAATAATAAAGGTAACGCCGGCGGATAGTTCAGTAGCCGAAGCAACGCCTTTACACTCCACACTACTTGAGATGTTTGAAGGGCTTTACTACGTCGCGGTCACCGATTACTGGAAACTGTGTTCAGTGATGCCAGAATGAGGACGGGTCCTCGTTCTGGCATCACTGACTGTGTTTCAAATGAAATGAAGGAAGTTCTCTGCCGTGACTTCCCTCACATAGTACCTATGTATTATGGTCATTTTTGTACATCACAGTAGACGGAGAAGCAGTTCTGTAAATTGTTTTAGGGCCGGCAAGAGTATAATAAACCTCGCTTGCTCAGTTGCGTACCAGATGATCGCGGACCAGGTTTGGGTGAAATTTTTACCGTTCGACACCGTACGTGTTTTCTTATCCACCGGAACCGCGGCTCGGGAAAAACCCTAATTTTTCCCTTACCTTCTGCGACCGACAGTTCTTCCTTCCTCATCCCCTCCTTTCGGAAATGACTAATCAGAAAGCTCATTTCAACCCCCGTTTTTTTAATGCAAACCAATAGCGTCAGTTTAGTGTTAACTTGCGAAGAAACTTGCATCGCAAGATCAGTTCATCGCAAACAGTGCACGACACAGTTCGTATTCAGTGCTTGTAGAATTGTGCAGAAGCTTCAGTGCAGAACAGAAGTTGGATATTTTCTGCTGAAAGTGCGATCAACTTCCATCGTAAGTATTAATAGTTATTATTTTTTTTAATACTACTTCTATATATCTCTACATCCTTTGTCAATTTATAATTATCGATTCTAACTTCGTGTACAATGAATTATACTTGTGTTGAGTGTTTTCTTGTTCAATTATTAATATTGCGACGATGTCCATGGGGGAGGGAGGGGGGGGGCGTTGACTCCCCATAGCCGGAACAATATCATGCAAATAATACTGTATATTAACTTATTGAATAACATTTACAAAGATATTATGAAAAACAGATAAACTTGTAGAAATGGACGCGCCAAAAGTATTCGTACAGTTGAATAAAGACTTAATAAACTATGGACATAAACTAAGTATTTAATGTGTTGATAATTTGTGGGATTGCCTTTTGATTATATTGTTGCGAACACCCCTTGGATGGAAATCCAAGGCCCACTGATGCCCGCGAGCGGGACAAGAGGACAGCGAGAAGAAGGGGAACCGATCGATCGCCTGTCAAGCAGGGAATCAAGGACTCCGGCGTAGGACAACACCTACAGGAGCGGTGGTAATGTGTGCGTGAATTGACGCCAGCGCGAAGCCAGCCAAGTGGCGACAACGCGAATGAATGTGACGTCACAGACGAGCCAACGTCAGCGCCAAGCCAAATCAAATGCGCCACGGACGCGAATAGGTACTACGCACGATTGGATATGATTGGAGACGAATCGACGCCAGCGCCAAGCGAGTAACGCCGCGGCCAACCACCGCTCTCTGTAGGTGTTTCCTTCTGACCAATAGCAGCTGTGACCGGTGGACTCTGCCTGAAATTTAGAGGAGCCACGCCGGGTTCCAGAGAAGGCACTTTTTACGTGGCTCAGAGTCCACCTGTGACGTCACATTAGTTTCGCGTTGCCACCGCGTGGCTGGCTTCGCGCTGGCGTCAATTCACGCACACATTACCACCTCTCCTATAGGTGTGTTGTCCAACGCCGGAGTCCTTGATTCCCTGCTGTCAAGCTGTCACTCGAAAGTCAGCCACCATTACTAGCAGGCGTCTCGATATTGTATTCCGCCTAACTGATTGTATTCGTTGCCCGCTGTTAATGTTCTGTTATCGTTGCCGTTCAGTAAATTTGTGTTATGCCGTACCAAAATCGTAACAATATAATAGCTTCGAGGCTACTTGGTGTGGAATTTACTAGGTTGGATGTTATATTTTACTCTACCCTTCTGGCGGAGTGGCTTTTAAACGTTTTTTAGGCCTGGTGCAGACGAGCGGTTTGCGGCAGTTTGCCGTCTTTAAAAGCCACTCTGCCAGAAGGGTAGAGTAAAATGTAACATCCAACCTAGTAAATTCCACACCAAGTAGCCTCAAAGCTATTATATAATCAAAAGGCAATCCCACAAACTATCAACACATTAAATACTTAGTTTATGTCCATAGTTTATTAAGTCTTTATTCAACTGTACGAATACTTTTTGCGCGTCCATTTCTACAAGTTTATCTGTTTTTCATAATATCTTTGTAAATGTTAAAGGGAATAAAGTTTTGTTTATACAAAATCTATTATACAAACATCGAAGAATATTTATTAATCATTATTTTCCGTTAAAATTTATTAATGACATGGATATACAACGTTTTACTTTAAATTGGTCGCTGTACGAATACTTTTAACACCGTCTGTACATCAATTCATCGTATGGAATTTGAGCATTACATATTAAAATTATTATGAACTAAAATGAATTTAATTAAAATACACATAATAAATATTAATGAAATTAAAAATCGTATAAAACTAATTCTTAAATATTCACATAGAGAAATTGAAGTCAATATCTCTCTAAAATATTCAGTATTAATTCTTGAAACTAATTGTGAAACTCTTTATGTACAGTATACAACAATGGAAATGGAGTGGTCAGACGATCAATGTCTTGAATTGATAGGGGCATATGAAAGGCAACCAATTTTATGGAAACCCTCATACCCCAATCATTTCTCGAAAAACAAAAAAAAAGACGCGTGGCAAGCAATTTCCAGAGAAATCGGCATAGACGAGGACAATATACGTCAGAAAATGACGAGTTTGTTGGGATCCTTTCGTCAACAGAAATCTAAAGGAAAACGTTCCATTGGCACTGGGAAAGGTACGTCGAAAAAATCTGTTGTTTTTCTATAATGTATTGTAGTGCATTCTGTATTCAAAGAATACATTATTCACAATCTTTATTTAATTATTCAAATAATTGTTACATTTCAGCAAGGCACGAGGTCTATAGATCGAAATGGTTCGCATTCAAACGAATGCATTTCTTACTAGACAAAAATCAACCCAGGCGAACCGTAAATACACACAATGTAAGTAAAATGGGTGTATTTAAATAATTTCCGTCACGCGTAGTCATTCTGCCAAGGGACAGTTCCGCTGGTAACGAAATAATTAGTAAATTCTTGTCTAATGTTTTGTGATTTTTGAGACGGTCTTCGAGGTACATTATTAACAGTGTTACGTGCCGCGGCCTTTGTGTTCGAGCGGCTCGTTTTAGATGGCCAAGTTCCGATCAGGGGTATCCCACAATCATTCGATTATCAGAACTTGTCGGATTCATCTAGGTAATGGCAAGGAGGCTCGCCGCACTCGTAACAGTCAATTATTTTGTTTAATTATCTAAATACCTTATCAGAAGGATAAGGGGTAGATTTTTGGGATCGTTGATGCTCTAGACCCATACGGGTCTTTTCAAAGGAATCAGACAGGTGATTAATGAGTATAATTTAATGGATAATAAAGCTTTATTCTTAAATATTGGACGAACGTAATGCATATAACATAACTGAATGTGGAGAGTCAATCAATAATTTTACAAGTATAGGGTACTCGTGGTTTTAGACAACCTCTGATTAGGGAAATCCCACAGTCGTTTGACTGTCAGAAATTGTTGTTAAACACGCAGTAATTTTAACAGAGATAAACGAAATGTACAGAAGAGGTAAAGGGTGCAACTCACCAGACAGTCACAGTAATGTAAATGACAATATAACTTGGATTCCGTTTCCTTTTTGGATTTTGGATAATTCTGATAGCCGGTATACCTGAATCAGAAAAGAGGATGAAACGCGAACACGCACACACTTGGTTGTAGATAAAACACACGCAAATTGAATTATAACATGGAACACAATTTGAAGTTAGAATAAATCGTTTAAAAGAATAAGTTATTTCACAGAGTTTAGTATAAGAAGTGTTTCAAAAATTAATAAAAAGAATTGTTTCGAAAAGTTAATAAATGATTTTGTTTCGCAAAGTCGAGTCTTTCACGCGGATTCACTATAACCCGGGAACTCTAGCTCTAAGACACTTGCGGACCCAGCGACACGAACCTCACGATTTATCGCCACAGAGTGTCGCAGCTTCACGCTCTCGGCAGCGACCAGAGTGGGTCCGTACCGAAAATGCTTACGCTGCATTTTATCGCTCGGCCGCGTTACCATGGGCCCGTCTACTTGACGAGGCGGTGTATGTGTGTGTGTGTGCTCACGTTCATCCATCAGATTTCCGATTTAATATATGATCGATATTCGTATGCACAGGAAAATATGACATTCCACATCTCGAAAACCATACAATTTCGCACGGCTGAGGGCCGCTCTCTCAATGTGCATAATTTCATATACACAATTTCTGACTAGGGGAATCCCACAGTCGTTGGACTATCAGAAATTGTGTTGGGTATTCAATTTTAACAACAATTTTTAATTAATTAATAATTCACGCAAGCGACAAAACCGTGGGAAGGCGCGGTTCCCTGCACCGGATGTAGAGTATACAATTCTGTCAGTCTTCTGAGAAATGATCCAGTCTGCGCATTCCCGCTGTAGCCGTTACTGATTATGTTACAATGTTTAACGCGGCGGTCAGAGGTGTTCTCAACGAGGGTTCTCCCACAATGCTGCAAGGCATTGTTGAAACGCACCCCTGCCGCTTACACAGGACGGATTCGGTACAGAAGGAGAATCACTGGGTCTTTTCGAACGCGACTCCCTGGTGAGATCGCCGCTGCGTCGGCACCGCCTTATCTGTATCGCGGGACGGCAATACGTCGAAACGACGACGCTCCAAGAAAGGGATTTTGTTCTATCAAAAATAATATTAATTAATGGGCAGGAGTATGATCAACGAGGGATTTCCCATAACGCTAGGCGTTGTTGAACCATACCCTGACCAAAAAGAAAAATTTTACGTTCCGAACGTAACATCCCTCCCTCCTTGGAACCATCGTCGTCCCCGACGATGTATACTGAAGGTATAAGGTACAGTAGCGCTTAGGAATATATAGAAGTATAGGCGCGGGTTGCATTGGACTAGGGAATTCCCATAATGTTTGCACATTGTCGCAATGCAATCCCGTTACAATTATTCGGAATGAAATAAGGGCTCATACATTAAGTCGTGCGTTACATGCAAATAGTTGTTGCGCTTATATCTGGTATATCGCGTAATGTTGGTACCTCCGACGTACAAGTGTATTGGCCCCGTTCGACGACCGCTTGTCACCACCTCGTACGCACAATTCAGTACGGTTTTACTGATGTTTGGGCAACTCTCCATATCGACGGTGACTAATTCTGGACACTGCCGCAGCAATCCACAGATGTCCTCGTCAGTGACACCTTGACTCTCTCTGCAGTGGACCTCCAGCAAGCCCTCGAGGAACTGCAGCACCCATCCCCCGACAGTCGGATGCATGTAATTGATGCTTAGGATTTTCAGTTTTTGCAATTTCCGGAGTGGTTCCAGGACGAATTCCCCTTTTACGTTAGTACAACCACTAAGGTTCAATGATGTTATTTCCCCCATATACAGGCCAATCTCCGAGACAAAGCCAGAAGCAACCCATCCACAGAATGTAAGGCTCAGGGTTGTTATATGCTGGTATTTAGAGGGGAAGGAGACAGCCATCTCTACCGGGCCTAGCTCCAGCTCGGCAAAATCTCCCCTCTCAACTGCCTCGTTGCCTTGCTCCATTTCCATTTCAGGTATGGGTTCCTCGAAACTGCAGAAGTGCAACTCCAAGTTCGTCAGGGTCATCGGCAGGTCTGAATTGTTCATTAACGCCTGCAAAATACTATGATCCATTAAATTTTTACATATGCTGATCTTTAAATAATTTAGCTTCCGCAACCCTTGAAGAGTAGTTGCTAGGTTTGAAGGTTTTAGTTGTTCGCAGCGGTGGAGAGAAAGCGTTTCTAAATTTTTGGTGATACCGAGAAGGGACTTCCCAGTGATATCTGTGTTCATAACACAGAGGGACTTTAGACTTCCTGCAAGGTCTAGCACCTTAAAGAGTTCAGGATCCACGGGACCCTCACATTTCCCCAGTTTGAGGCAAGTAAGGCGTGGTGCCCCCAACTCCAGGTCTCTCAGGGCCGATGGCCGGATCGTCACAGCGGTTAGATCTATTATCTCCAGTTCAGGGCAACTCCTTATGGCAATGGAGATAACCTGGGGCCTCAAACATTTTGCCAATACTTCCTCATTTATCCGTATGCTCTTTAGCTGACTACCTGCTCTCTTCATGAGCCAATAAAAAGACTCCGTGCTCACCGTCTTCCCTTCCCATCCATTCGGCCAGCACCAATCATTCAGGTCGATATGGCGAAGACCGTGATACGAGGCAAGGCTTCCGACTCGCCACCTTCTGGAGACCATTTCCAGCCGGCTCCTGTCTGCAAACGGCAGATAACTGGAGATTTTAGCTATACATTCTATTGGAAGTGAAATCCGTTCACGCAAATTTATGCCAGGGAATGGGTTCACATCGGGTCGCGGGGGAATTAGCTTGGTGCTGTGCCACGAGTCCGCCATCAGCACCCTCAACTTCCGCTTATGGCATACTATTCCGACGTTCGCCGTAGCTAGGGCTTGCTTCGCTCCTTCCGTGGACTTGAAGGTCACGAAAGCCTGGTTCCCCGAGGACTTCCGCAGCACCACCACATGCTCGACTCCATACGGACGGAATATCTCCATCAGCTTCTCCTTTTTGGTATACGGCGCCAAACGGCTAACAAACAGACGCCGATCGAGAGTCTCCGGCCGGGAGAAACTGGACGATGCCATTTCGCTAGTGTACTACAGATAATCACAAAGCAAGATCAAGATTATGAAATAACAAAATTATTATCAAAGGAGGAAAAGAACATCAGAAGAATCGCAAATAACAACAATTTCTGACAAGGGAATTCCCATAGTCCTTGGACTGTCAGGGTTTGTTATTATACATATTTCTAGCAGTTTATCGTTGCCCTCTGAATAGGCAACGGTGGTCTGTTTTCCGAAATAGACGATTCTTGCAACGGTATTGCTGCAGGCTGATTGGCTGAAGCTTCCTCAGTTTCGTGTCTCGGGCCCCGTTTCCTCAGGAACCGTATCTTGCATAAGGTCTTCAGTGGATTCCAGAAATAGTAGATCACCAATCCTATTATAATTAAGGCCTGTGCCGCTATTGTTCCATACGTCAATGACAAATGTGATTTTCTTGCTCGATGATGTTCTCCAATTTCCTCTAGTTGGGCTTCAATTTCGTACAACGAATCAGATGTGCGTTCCAGTTTGTTAATGTCATTTGAAAATAGGTTCACTGTAGTGTGTTTCTCCTTTGAATACTGATAAATTTTTGGTGATATCAAACTAATGTTCAGTAACATATTAGGGATATAATAGTAAGAATCCTTGCTCAGATACGTTTTTGATCCTAACAAGGTGTGATATCGTGTTTTTGCAAAACAATCTGGATGTATTTCCAAAATTCCTGTTCCAACTATTGTGGTGTGAGCATTCTTTTTCCGTCCGCATAGAATCTGCATCGGTTCGGGTTGTTCAAATGAGTATAACCATCCGCCAAGTGTAGTTAATTTTCGCCAGGCAGGTGCGTGATACGGCATGATTCTAATATTACACAAGCGTAAGAATTTCGGATCCGGTTGAAGTAATAGTGAAGTTTCACATGTTCTATGAGCTACGTCTTGCAATGGGACGTCCTGTGGACAAATGTAGTAATGCCATGCCCAAGTGCAAGAATCTATGAATGCTTTATCTGATCCGAAGAATTTTGAATGGTCATTGCTTATCCCCATATATGGAAATTCCGGTAAAATGAAAGCCGAAATTGTGGTTCTATTACCATTATCGTCAAAACTATTGTTTAAATATTGAGGAATTGGTAATATGTGTATTTTATACAGGTCATATTCAATTCTATTTACTAATGGTATTTGTACCGTCACGACCATTTTTCCTGTTATATATTTCAAATTGACACGAGATATCTTGACCAGATCCTCGATTCGTTGATGGTCCCGTGGTATAGGTAATTCGAAATCTATCATTGAATTATGTATTTCATTCATTATCGTTTTGAAGTTAGACCCGCTTAAAAGTGATGGATGTGGCTTTCCGTTACGCGCAGTACTCAATGCTGTGATAAAGCGTTGTGTTGTAGTAATGTAGTGATTCAGAGAGGTTTCAACAGATGCCGAATATTGACTCATTGTTAAGCTATAATTCAGAGCTAGCTGTTTATCAATTTGCATTTCTAATTCTGAAATCTTCTGCCTATTGATTTTTACTTCTGCAGCAACTCGATTGAAGGTTTTATGGACTTTATGAAGATCACTTATGATTATATGGGTTTGATTTTTGACAAGTTGAGTGATCTTCCTCTGATCAGCGTATATCTTATCTATTTCTTTGTTAATGTAGTCGGCATCATCACCGTCTAAAGTTCCAAATAAAGCATGGCTAATTGAACCTATGAATCCGAAAGGTGCATTCCTGCGTGTAATGGGTTTAGGCAAATTATGTGGTTCATATTCTGGTTCCTTAATTTCTGTACTCAATTCCATAAGTTCCTGTTGCAATCTTGTTGCTTCTCGCACCACATTGTTTAAATAGTTTGCACGTAACAAGGAGTCACATGATATTGTGGTTGGAAATTTAATGCATGAGCGATAAGTTTGTTCAATATTCCTGGCTTCATATGGAAATTCAGATACAATTTTATCTATATCTATAACTAGTATGAACCGCCAGTCAGCTCTTTGAAATCTAATCGCGTTGATCTTTTCGAAATATAAACCCGGGTTCAAATCCGTGCGTGTCAGTCTGTACAGTTCCTGGGTCCGCGCGATGTGTTGCAGAGTAAGAAAGAATATCAGTCGGGTCAGCGTCATCTCTCAACCTGAATCAGTCAAATCAATCAGGACTCCAATTTAATTGTAATTTATCGACATGTTTGGTGAGCATTTTACCAGCTTCATCTCTTAACAAAACATTGTTTCCCTCTAGTATCCCAATAATCTTATATGGTCCGTGATAGCGCCGGGCAAATTTTCCTCTTTTTGGCTCTACCAAAACTAGTACCATATCTCCTATTTTTCCTTTGAAGGGACGGGCGTTTCTATCATAATACAATTTAGATCTTTCTTTTGCCTGAACCAAATTTTGTCCTGCTATTATTTGCATCTCCGAAAGTCGCGTTATTAAATCGTGTAAATACGAATTGTATGTAACCAAATTTTCATCGTTCGGGAAGGAACTCGGACAACGCGCGAGTTTGCCAAAAACTAATTCATACGGAGTAAAATTTGTGGCTTCGTGAACAGATGTATTATAAGAAAACATAGCGAAGGGTACTAATCTATCCCAATCATCAAAGTCATTCATGTAATGGCTAATGTATTCGGTTAACACTATGTGACTTCTTTCTAATGCGCCGTTGGTTTGGGGTCTATACCCAGATGTAGTGACATGTTGAATTTTGAAGATTTTAGCTAAATTCCGAATTATCTTATTAATGAAACTAGTCCCTTTATCCGTTAGTATCGCGCGTGGTGTTCCATATTGCAATATAAGATTAGTTACCAATGCATGAGCTATTGTTTCAGCTTTTATATCCGGAACAGGGACAGCTATGCAATATTTTGTCAAATTATCTTGCATAGTTAGAATATGTTTATTCCCGCTGGGAGTAGTGGGTAAAGGACCTACAGTATCTATTGAGACTTTGGAAAATGGCTCTAAAGGAGTGTCAGTAATTAACATTGGTTCACGAGTTTTAGTTCGTACTAGTTTTTGATTCTGGCAACTATTGCAAGTACGGATATAATTTTGAATATCATTACGCATACCTGGCCAATAAAATCGTTCTCGAATTCTGCAATATGTCTTTGTTAGACCCTTGTGTCCTCCTACCAAACTTTCATGTAACTCTGAAATGATTTTCAGGCGAAGTTCTTCCGGAGGTACCTGAGTGTTTCCGTAACAAAGGGCTATTTCGATATTGCTATCCTCAAATGTATTCCTTAATATTTCTATTAACGTACCTTGAGGTAATTCGTCTGTAAAGTCGCCATTCTGTGAGATTCTTAGAGCCTTTATATCTAAATCTGAAAGTATTTTTCTTAGGTTCTGTACGCCAAGTTCCAAATCTTGAGTAGAAATTTGATCAAAATGTCTCCTTTTTATGACTACGCTAAATATTCTGTTTTTACCGCGCTTTGTTATTAGTATTTGTCCCACTCTGGGCTTTGCCTCCTTCAAGTCGTTTGCATTGATGATGCCTAGGTCGGAGAGCAATATACTCACTGATGTAACAAGTTCACAATCGGAAGAAATGAAATGTACATAGTTTGATCTGTAATACGTTAGATTTTGTCTCGTAGAAGTTATGATATCTTTTCTTTTGTAGCGAAATTCTGATTCCATATCCGGAGGTATGTAATCAGCGTCCGGGATGTATATGGATGATGAATTTGAGTTTTGTGGGAAAAGTTGTCTAGGAGTAGATTTTTGAGCGATAGGTTCCCTACCTCCCTCCTTGGGAGTTCGATCAGCCGTTGGATTTGGAAATGGTGTCGAAAGTGCTATAGGGCTTGGATCTATTGTTGAGTTAATCCATCTTAACGGTTCATGATCACTGACAAGGGTGAATTTTCGGCCGTATAAATATGGTCTGAAGTGTAAAATTGCATAAAGGACTGCCAAACATTCTTTTTCTGTAGTGAAATAATTTTGTTCTGGTTTAGTTAAAATCCTAGAAAGGTATGCAATTGGTAGATCTTGACCATCGATTTCTTGACTAAGTACAGCGCCTATTGCATAGTCTGATGCGTCTGTAGTTAAAGTGAATTGACTATTAAAATTTGGATATTGAAGTATGGGGCTTTTACAAAGTGCTTTTCGTAATTCCAAAAATCCTTTCTTTTGCTCCTTTCCCCAAGTGAAAGTAGAATTTTTCTTTAGCAAATCTGACAACGGTTTAGCCTTTTCAGCGAAGTTTCTGATAAAGCGTCTATAATATCCTGCTAGACCTAAAAATTGCCTAATGTTTTTCTGATTTTTCGGGCGAGGAAAATTCTTTACTGCACTAATCTTTTTGGGATCTGGTTTTACACCTGCCCGACTAATAACATGTCCTAGGTAAGCAACTTCTATTTTGAGGAACTCGCACTTATCCGGTTGTAAAGTTAATTTTGCATCGGCCAAACGCGTGAATAAACGACGAATTTTCTTTTCATGTTCTTCTAAATTTTTAGCGTATACCACAATATCATCTAAATAAACGAAAACTTCTACACCCTGTAACCCGCGTAGGACTTGATCCATTAATCTTTGAAAAGTCGCTGGAGCATTTTTGAGACCTTCCGGCATTCGGATGTATTCATAATGACCATTTGGGGTCGTGAAAGCTGTTTTTTGTCTATCCTTGGGATCCATCTCAATTTGTTGAAACCCACTTGCTAAGTCAAAAGTTGAAAAATATCGAGCTTCACCTAAGTGATCCAGTATATCAGTAATATTCGGTAATGGATATGCATCGCCAATGGTTTTTTCGTTAAGATTACGGAAATCTATGACTATTCTCCATCTCAGATTGCCTTTAGAATCCGGTTTTTTAGGTACAATCCAAATTGGTGAATTATATGGTGAATTTGAAGGTGCTATTATTCCATTGTTTAATTTATTACGGACCTGTTTTTCTATTTCATCTTTATGAACCGGAGGAAAACGATACTGTCGCGTATTCACAGGAACATCATCTACTGTGGGGATTCTATGTTTAATGTATGAAGTACATGGTAATTTATCACAAGGCAAGTGAAATCGTTCCGGAAATTCTTTAATAATTTTAATTACACGATCCCGTTCTTCTTTGTTCAAATGATCGAGACGCAATTTCTTTATGATTTCTAAAACTCTATTTTCCGCGATAGGCAAGGTCTCATCTTCCGTATCAGAATCGAAATAATTTTGTTCTTCTTCGGAGAAGTTATGATACTCGAATGGTATTAATACTTGTGGCGGAATTTCGACTTCGACATCCTTATCCGTCGTATTAACGGCAAATACGTGACATGCACCTCGGTCATTTACAGACACAACAGCTTCGCCAATGTACAAGCCATCTATAGTTTCAATTTTTGGTAAATATCCCTCTTTTAAATCATGATTCGTAACGTCAATGGCAACTGCTTGTCTAGTACGTGCTTTTAAATATAAAACTCGCGGTCCTACCCTACGAGGTACTGGATCATGACCAATAAAAGGTATAGGTTTAATAGGATCACTTCGTGTTACCAATGTGTTATGGGCGAAGGAAATTTCAGCCTGCTCTTGTGTGAGATATTCTTTACCTAATATACCATCGCAGCGCAGTACAAATGAAGATCTTACAACATGAAATTTTACGGGTTTGCCTAATAAGGTAATTATTGTGGTACCTAAAGTCTCCGTCGTATCCGGAGTTATTCCTGAGATAGCAACTGATTCGTGAAGCGCGACTGAAACATTGTCGTCTAGGGCGCTTAATTTGATTATATTTATATCTGCTCCTGTGTCTACAAGGAAATATGCACAACCCATATTTAATTCCTTACCCATCATTTTTACTAATGGAGATTCTGGTTTTTCTACCGTTGCGATTTTTCTTGGTTCGCTAAAAATTTTACTGTTGCATGACGCTCTTTTTCCGAATGACTCGACGTCGCGTCCGTCCGACGGGTCATTTGCGCGTTTAAATGATCGTTTCTTGAATCTTCGGATTTAGTATTTCTACTATAAGGAGATACAGGTCTTGGTGCCGAAGGCCCAGGAGATGGAGATCTTGGTCTAGCCCCTTGCGAATATCCATCTCTTGCTGAACGTGATTGCTCGTTACTATGTGTATTGTAATGTGAATAAGGGTAATAATTCGGGTATGGCATAGGCGGATAGAAATAAGGCGAGTAGTACGGATGTGGAGGCAATCCCGGCGGATTGTAATAATGATTGCGTGATAGAGGTTTCAAAATTCCTATTGGCGGTCCGCTTACGTCTGGACTGGGACTCGGAGAGCGTGTACGATTCTCTTCTTCGTTTCGAATTGCATAATTATGATAGCGAGGGGGATTCATGGATTGGCGGTTAGCGTAATCCTGATAGTAAGAGTTCGATGATCGAGAATAGCTATTATTCTGATTAAATGATACTTTTTGAGTTTCATACGAAGGTAATATTCCGGATTTCATTCGCGTTTCTATACGAACTGCAAATTTTCGTGCATCATCTAATGTTTTAGGGTCACGCGCATCTACTGAGCGTGCTATTTCATCTGGAAGTCCGTGAATATAAGCTTCCAATCCACATTCTTTTAGTGGTAGCAACATTTGTTCGGCATTATTCCCGTAACTATCTTCTAACGCATCTCGAGCTCCGCTAATTAATATGTTTAATCTGTCATAAAAATCGCTAACTGATTCCTCCTTTTTCATCCGAATATTTTCTATTTCGTGTTGATAGTAAGGATAATTTTTGCCCGGTGCGAATCTACCCTTTAGATGTTTGATTAGTTCATTAACTGTATTAAATGTTTTCCCATATGTACTATCGCGGGCTGGACCCTTCAATTTTCCTAATACTGACTTTAGAAAAGAACCCTCTAATGCAGGAGGTACTAATGCTGCACTATTTTGTACATCCTGTACAAAATCCTTCAAAGGAATGCCCTTCCCATCAAAGTAGGGAATATTTAAAGTACTATTCTGAATGGTTAGGCACTCTGCCATTGAGGTCATCATTGCGCTTGCATCTTGAGCCATCGTTAAATATTTGTTAATAAATATACAGAGCAGAAACTAGTCAATGAATAGTAGATAATATACCCAGCGCTACCAAGACCACACTGATTTTTTTGTAATTTGGAAAATGTTCATAAATTCTATCTGATTTCAATGAATAAGAGCACCCAGGAATTTTTACAAGAAAATTCCTGGTATCCCACCGCTGCCACCAGATCTGTTACGTGCCGCGGCCTTTGTGTTCGAGCGGCGCGTTTTAGATGGCCAAGTTCCGATCAGGGGTATCCCACAATCATTCGATTATCAGAACTTGTCGTATTCATCTAGGTAATGGCAAGGAGGCTCGCCGCACGCGTAACAGTCAATTATTTTGTTTAATTATCTAAATACCTTATCAGAAGGATAAGGGGTAGATTTTTGGGATCGTTGATGCTCTAGACCCATACGGGTCTTTTCAAAGGAATCAGACAGGTGATTAATGAGTATAATTTAATGGATAATAAAGCTTTATTCTTAAATATTGGACGAACGTAATGCATATAACATAACTGAATGTGGAGAGTCAATCAATAATTTTACAAGTATAGGGTACTCGTGGTTTTAGACAACCTCTGATTAGGGAAATCCCACAGTCGTTTGACTGTCAGAAATTGTTGTTAAACACGCAGTAATTTTAACAGAGATAAACGAAATGTACAGAAGAGGTAAAGGGTGCAACTCACCAGACAGTCACAGTAATGTAAATGACAATATAACTTGGATTCCGTTTCCTTTTTGGATTTTGGATAATTCTGATAGCCGGTATACCTGAATCAGAAAAGAGGATGAAACGCGAACACGCACACACTTGATTGTAGATAAAACACACGCAAATTGAATTATAACATGGAACACAATTTGAAGTTAGAATAAATCGTTTAAAAGAATAAGTTATTTCACAGAGTTTAGTATAAGAAGTGTTTCAAAAATTAATAAAAAGAATTGTTTCGAAAAGTTAATAAATGATTTTGTTTCGCAAAGTCGAGTCTTTCACGCGGATTCACTATAACCCGGGAACTCTAGCTCTAAGACACTTGCGGACCCAGCGACACGAACCTCACGATTTATCGCCACAGAGTGTCGCAGCTTCACGCTCTCGGCAGCGACCAGAGTGGGTCCGTACCGAAAATGCTTACGCTGCATTTTATCGCTCGGCCGCGTTACCATGGGCCCGTCTACTTGACGAGGCGGTGTATGTGTGTGTGTGTGCTCACGTTCATCCATCAGATTTCCGATTTAATATATGATCGATATTCGTATGCACAGGAAAATATGACATTCCACATCTCGAAAACCATACAATTTCGCACGGCTGAGGGCCGCTCTCTCAATGTGCATAATTTCATATACACAATTTCTGACTAGGGGAATCCCACAGTCGTTGGACTATCAGAAATTGTGTTGGGTATTCAATTTTAACAACAATTTTTAATTAATTAATAATTCACGCAAGCGACAAAACCGTGGGAAGGCGCGGTTCCCTGCACCGGATGTAGAGTATACAATTCTGTCAGTCTTCTGAGAAATGATCCAGTCTGCGCATTCCCGCTGTAGCCGTTACTGATTATGTTACAATGTTTAACGCGGCGGTCAGAGGTGTTCTCAACGAGGGTTCTCCCACAATGCTGCAAGGCATTGTTGAAACGCACCCCTGCCGCTTACACAGGACGGATTCGGTACAGAAGGAGAATCACTGGGTCTTTTCGAACGCGACTCCCTGGTGAGATCGCCGCTGCGTCGGCACCGCCTTATCTGTATCGCGGGACGGCAATACGTCGAAACGACGACGCTCCAAGAAAGGGATTTTGTTCTATCAAAAATAATATTAATTAATGGGCAGGAGTATGATCAACGAGGGATTTCCCATAACGCTAGGCGTTGTTGAACCATACCCTGACCAAAAAGAAAAATTTTACGTTCCGAACGTAACAACAGGCAGAAACGACGAAGTGTTTACAGTAGTTTGTGTCCTCGAGCTACCTGCTACTATTTCTCCATTCCTGTCATTGTCCAACATCCCTGATGGACAGTAGGATGCTCTTGAACTTTTCGACTTTCGCAGAAAATTGTGTAGATACACAATTGTTAGTGCAATAATCTCAGCTTTTTCCGGCTGCAATAGCATAGGTTTCCTCAAAATACGAAATACTGAAGAACATATCGCAAATACATTCTCTACCACTCTTCGTGCCCTACTCAGACGATAATTAAATATTCTTTCTCTGCTTCCTTTGCTGTGAGTTCCCGAGTATGGTTTCATTATATTTTCGGTGAGAGGAAATGCCTCGTCACCTAGTATGACGTTCGGCATGTTAATACGCCTTCCAGGCAGTGGAGTTTCTTCGGGCAAGGCTAAAATATAAAATTTTGTCCGAAATTCTACCTTGGCAACCAACATCGACAAATAAAAAATTATAGTCTGCATCTACAAGAGCAAACAATACAATGCTAAAAAAGGATTTGTAGTTGTAATATTCACTGGTACTATTAATGGGGCATTGTAGCATAATGTGTTTTCCATCCATTGCCCCACGCAGTGCGGAAAATTCCATTTGCTTTCGAACTGGGAAGCTACGCTTTCCCACTCTTCCGTAGTTGAAGGCATCTAGAAAAACACATAACTATATAAAAAACGCGATATATGCATGTGTACAGGGTAAATGAATAACAACTACCATCTCAAAGAACTCGTTATTTAGTGGTTTCGGCAAATATTATCGATTACAACAGAGTACTTAGAAAACTGAAGGCCACCATGATATCCCAAACAATATAAAATTTTAAAAAATATATGCCTGCTCGACCGAATACAATAAATTTCAGAAAAGCAATACGTAAGGAGTTATTTCAGGAGACAGTTATTATTAATTCACCTTGTATCAAGATCTGGAAGGAGCACTATAAAACTGGTGTATATGACAAAAAATGAAGAACACAAATTTTAAGAACACTAATTGAGATTGAACAAGTAATCTAATTCGATATAATTTTTTACAGGAAACTTTATTGGATACGGAGACGGAGGCAGAGTGTGGTGAAGCCAGATTATCCACTCCGTCAAATGAAGATGGCGAAATTGCTGGACCGTCCAGAATAGAAAATAATGCAGAAACACCACAACCAGCATCACGACGATCACCACCAGTAGCAGCAGCAGCAGCAAGAAGGACAAGAAACGAGGAAGACCCGCGAATAGAACAGACATTTGATATATTGCAAGAGACGTACCAGCAATTGAATACCGCGGCGAAAGGCGACAGGTTTGGGGCGTATGGGGAGCATGTAGCCCACAAACTAAGATCTTACCCCGTCAGGGTTACATCCATTGTGGAACACCACATAAGCAACATTATGTTCCAGGCAGACATGGGTCAATATGACCAATATGATCAGTTTGTAAATTATAATATCCCCCCCACAACCCCTTTCCCATCACATTTCAGTCCTCACATGTATCCCCCGAACATATTCCCATCCGACACCACGAATCCCGTAGAACACGAAAATTTCAATAGATACACCCCAGAACCGCAATAAATAGTTATTTTATAATAATTTGTAGTTTGGACTTACCTTTACATGACTTCTTAAACCTTCAATTAGCGCAGGACAAACTTCCATTACTATAGTCGATATTGCTTGCCTTGACACTTTAAAAACATATTGCAAGCTTGTATAGGGGAGACCGGGGCTGGTAGGCCAATTTTTCAGTTTTTGATTTTTAATAAATTATATGGGCGAAATATCATTAAATCGGCTACTATATTTGATAGGGCATACATTTAGCTATTTGAATAAATTATTAACGTTGACTCAATGCGACAACATTTAAGGCATTTTAATGTTTTTCTAACACCTTACATGCTGGTCAACCAGCCCCGTGGTCGGGGTTGGTAGACTAACAGTATGGGGTAGGTGGACTATAGGTGCAATCAGTTAAGAAAATTTTGTTAGCAACTTATCTGAGTGGTAATAACATAGCACAATGTCACGAGAGTTGTTTTATTATAAAATATTTATTACTTTTTAATAATAAATAACAATTTAAACCTTTATAGTAGCAATAAATCTTATATCTAGTATTATAAAAACATTCGCCATCTTCTATCAACTAATTACTATCTTCACAATCTGATGTGCAATTTTTGCACTCATAGAAAAGTATATTTCCTTTTACGCATCTCGAGTGCACCCACATCTTGCAAGAAATATATTGAACCCATTCTTCTCCAGGAATACTTTTTGAATAAAATTCAGTGCATTCAACGCACGTTGTATCGTCTGCATCATCAGAGGAGTAATTAGTGTCTGTTGGGAGCGTGATGGTTCTATGTATAACCGCTGGTTCAATAACCACGCTCGATTTTAAAAACGATAATATTTATTATAAATGACCGTTACTATGGTCGACAAGAGTCAAGTACAATAAGTAAAGATGTTGGTATATGTATGGCCGTTTCTAAGGCCGACAGGAGCCGAGAACCTTTCGTTTCGTTAAGTTTTGAGTTCTAATTTTCCTCCTCCGCGCACCCTTTAACGAGACCTCGGTTTGCCCCACCACCAACCTTTGCTACGGAAGTCCGTTCAGGGTGGAAATCTACGTTCACCAATCAGTCCTTAGGTGACACGTTGGGTGTTTTCCTGGTCTCTGTCCACACTCCGCCCACCTTTCTGCATAAACAAAATGCAGTGGGGGAACATCGTACCGGGACCCCAGGAAAGGCCCAAGGTCCCGCGGAAAGAAACGACCCCTCACGTGCGCGACCTGTCCAGGGGTTTATGACACGTCAATCGCTATTGAGCCTCCAAGGGGACCCGTCATAACAGGGATTTGGAGTTTTCCCCTGTTTATGATGCCAGATGTTTAACAGCCACAGCAATCGCGCTAATGACATTCCTAAACTCAAAAATAGCGAAGAGAGCACGTCCGCATCATAAACCCCGTGGCCTTTCGAATCCTTAACATGCCGCCCACCTTGAACGCATCGCGTTCAACAGACATCGTAGAATGCTAACATACATGAGCAATATTGAATAGCAAAAAAATGTCAAGTACATACAAAAAAAACAAGTCACACAAAACTTAGCCTAGATGTCTTTGGACAGTACACGTCGTAAAAATATTAACATAAGGTGCGTAGTAAAAGTAGTCCATTAAAAATCAAAGTTCCACAAGTGTCCATATCACCATACAACTCATACACCGGCTAGACCCCAAGCCTACATGGCTGGCTGGAGCTCTCCAGATCGTCCTTTGGCTTCTACGTCGTCATCTAATGGCAGGATGCAAATCTTTGTCACTGGTCGCTTGACAGTGCTGTCAGATAGCCTGATGCTGACAACGCGTGTGACATCATCCTTGCCAGGATGAACTTCAATGATCCTCCCCATGTGCCATTTGAGTGGTGGGGTGTTATCGTCTTTTACGACCACCAGAGTCCCTGGACCGAATTTAGCGGGAGTGCTTGTCCGCCATTTGGTCCGCTGGTGGAGCTGGTGCAAATACTCCTTCTGCCACCTCGTCCAAAAATGCTGTAACATGTACTGCAGATGCTGGTACCGAATCAACCGAGCTGGTTTAACATCTTGGAGGTCAGGGTCTGGCAAAGATGTCATTACGCCACCGATAAGGAAATGACTAGGTGTGAGAGGAGTGAGGTCGGACGGATCGTCGGTCAAAGGACACAAAGGTCTAGAATTCATACACGATTCGACCTGCGTTAAAACTGTGTACAGCTCTCCAAACGTTAAAGTCGTTTGTCCTATCACTCGCCTCAAATGGTACTTTGCCGATTTTACTGCACTTTCCCACAGACTGCCAAAATTGGGCGCTTGAGGAGGTATAAAGTGCCACTGAATACCTTCCGTACTATAGAAGTCGGAAGTCCGTGATCGGTGCTCATTATCTGACAACAAAATCCCGAGATCCTTCAACTCATTACGCGCTCCGACGAAATTAGTGCCATTATCCGAAAAAATGTGACTACATCGACCTCGGCGTACTATGAATCGGCGTAAAGAATTGAGAAAAGCTTCGGTAGTAAGGTCAGAAGCTAATTCAAGATGAACCGCTTTAGTCGCAAAGCAAACAAATACACATAAATATGCCTTGATTATCACCCGACAGCGTGATTTCTCCCGTATCGAGAACGGACCTGCATAGTCAACTCCGCAGGTAGAGAACGCCCTGGACAGAGTCACTCGTGACGCCGGCAAGTTTCCCATCATATAACTTTCGGTGTGTGGTTTGACACGAAAACACCTTATACACTTCCGTAAGAGGTTCCTTACAACGCTCCTGCATGAAAGTGGCCAATATCTTCTACGAAGAGACGCAATTACTGACTGACACCCCGCGTGAAGCAATCGCGAATGTTCGTGCAGAACAATCAAATTCGTGAACGAATGCTTTGATGGTAAAATTATTGGATGTCTTTCATCATACGATATCCTCGCGTTCGCTAATCTACCGCCTAGCCTAATAATACCGTTTGTGTCAAGAAACGGACTCAATGCCCTTAATTTACTTAACTTTGGTATGGTTCCTGCCTTTCGTAAATCGTGTAATTCCACAGAAAACGCGTCTTGTTGAGCGAGTTTCAGTAATCTGATGCGTACATCCTCTAACTCCTGAACCGTTAGAATTTTATCCCGAATCGTTTCACCCCCTTTCCTCGGACTCGTGGAGGCAGACCCCTTTGTTGCACGTGTATTGCGAATGAAACGAAAACAATACGCTACAACTCGTATCAATCGCGTATACGACGAGTATCTGTCAAACAATTCGCACCCGTTGCTGGCAGTTCCGGCCAGCACACATGGCTCCTTGCACTCTGGAGCATCTTCACAAAACTCAACTGGAGTGGGCCAGTAGCCAGCATCCTTGGATAACCAAGATGGACCGTGCCACCACAAACCAGTGCCCTGCAGTGCCGTTGGTTGAATACCCCGAGATATGATATCGGCCGGATTATCTTCCGACTTTACATGGAACCAGTCTACGGTGGTTAGTCGTTGAATCTCTGTCGTCCGATTCGCGACAAACGTTTTCCATCTGTCTGACGGAGCCCTAATCCACGCGAGAACAATAGTCGAATCGCACCAATAGTATTCCCGAATTGATGCAATATCTAACGCGGTCTTTACCTTACTAACTAATTGTGCCAATAACAACGCACCACATAACTCCAACCGCGGTAGTGTAATTACCTTTAGCGGAGCTACCCGACTCTTCGCGCATAACAACCGGACAGTCCCTTGACCCCTTTCATCCACGGATCTCAGGTAGACGCACGCCCCATATGCTTTCTCGGAGGCATCACAAAATCCATGAACCTCGACCATGTCTGTCACACCGATCATTGCGCGCCTTGGAATACTTATTTCATTAAGTGCGGCTAATTGTCCTTGAAACCCTTCCCAGTCCGTGTGCACATTTTGCGGTAGAGATTCATCCCACGACACTCAAAGTTGCCACAACCTTTGCAAAATCATTTTTGCCCGAATTGTCGCTGGACCTACCAAACCGAGAGGATCAAAAATCTTTGATATTTCCGACAAGATGCTACGTTTGGTAATGCGTTGCGGAGACGAAGTCGTAACTGAATATCGTAATGAATCGTCTTGTACTACCCACAAAAGACCCAAAGTTTTTGGATCCTTGTCGGCCTTGATCTCCACCCGTTGTGGACGTTCGTCGTTCTTATCTACAATACGCGGATCATTGGACGCCCATTTTCGCAACGTGAACCCCGCGGTACTCAAAATCTGCGAAATTTGGTGCCGTAATATCTTAACTTCGCCAATTGTATTTGCACCCGTCAATAAGTCGTCAACATAAAAATCTTTCATTATTGCCTGACTTGCGGCTGGAAAAGTCACAGCATTATCCTCGCCTAACTGTGTAAGAGCCTTTGTTGCTAAAAATGGCGCGGAAGCTGTCCCGTATGTGACCGTGTTAAGTTCATACGTTTGAACTGGAAAACTATCGTCGGGTCGCCATAAGATTTTTTGAAAACATCGTTCGTCCGGAGCAATAAGTATCTGTCGATACATTTTTTCTACGTCTGCCGACAAGACGTACTTATGCCTCCTGAAACGTAACGCGATAGCCAACAATGTATCCTGAACCGTCGGCCCTATTCTTTGGACATCGTTTATCGATAACCCCGCTGTGGTCTTCGCCGAACCATCGAAAACAACGCGAAGTTTAGTCGTTGTGCTGGTCTGTTTAAATACCGCATGATGTGGAAGATAATATCCCGACGTAGTTTCCCGACTACATGCAATGCGTGTCATGTGTCCTAAATCCTCGTACTCTTGCATGAATGCGACGTATTCTTTCCGTAACCCGACATTTCTATTGAGTTTACGTTCAATAGCATACAAACGTTTCTCCGCCATCTTATGCGAATCTCCAAGCGTTCGAACCTCTGCTTTAAACGGAATTTTGACGACAAATCGTCCACTCGCGTCTCGCGTAGTCGTGTCCCTAAAATATTGCTCGCACTCGCTATCCGCAGTCTTATTGTGGCACGTAGCCACTTCTTCCACGGTCCAGAACCTCTGCAATTGGGCTTGTAGATCCTCATTCGTAACCATATGACACGCAATTTTCGGCCGTTCGTGTCGCGGACACAGACACATACCTCCCGCAACTATCCAGCCTAACTGAGTTTTTTGGACGACCGGATAATTTGATCCGAGATCCTGTTGGCCAACGCATAATAGCTTCCAGAATAAACCTCCACCGAGCAATACGTCGATTTTTCCCGTTTTATAAAAGTGCGGATCTGCTAACTTCAAATTTGACGGAATAGGAATTGCGTCTCGTTTTAATGACACGTTAGGGAGGTCGTCTGTTATTTTTGGAAGTATTAAACACCGCAGGGACGTTTCAAAAGAAGTAAACCGTGAGTGCAATTTCGTTTGAGTCCAATTATCGATAGTACATAATTGGCGTGCTACTCCCGAAAACGTTCCAGTAAATGGATGACAAGAAAGCCCTAGTTTTATGGACAATTCCTCTGTCAAGAAATGGGATTGTGAACCCGGATCTAAAAGTGCTCTACACTTATGTTTTCTACCCTGACTATCCTCCAAATCGACGACCGCGGTTGCTAATAGCACGTATAACCCGTCCGAGAAAAAATGCGTACCTGCCAAGGTAACGCGAGTCGTAGGTACCGCAGGCGTTGTAGTCGTATCTACATCTTTTGCCACATTTCCTACACGAACCGCGTGTACAGAACTTATTTCGATGCCCCGGTTGCAGGCAATTAAAACAGAGGTTCATTTGTCGAACCTTACTATTACGTTCTGCGGGTGTCAGTCTCTGGAATTGGCCACACCCATACAGTGCATGTGCCTCAGTGCACATAGGACATTTTTCAGACGTTCTCGCTACATAAGATGCAATACTTGCCGGACGCTCACGCTTAGCCTCCGGAAGTGACTTGGACAACGATTTCGATGGCGCTTGCGGTGCAACTGGTTTATCGATGGCAGATCTTTGTAAATACTTGCACTGGTATTCTAAGAACTCTGCCATTTGTTTCCACGTTAGCCTATCAGCAATTTTCATTACCCGCTTATCCCACTCACGTTTGGTTACAGAATCAAATTTTGTTGAGATAAAATGAACAATCACCGAATCCCATGAATCGACGGGTTCATTTAACCTTCCGTGGTCACACGGGGTGTATTGTACCCCAGCCAAGTTTCGAATTCAAATATCGCGCCTTTACGAATTTGAAATGTGACTTAGTGCGCCATCTACCGTTAGTTGAGAGACCTTACTACAGCATTCAACGCTTTAGAAAATTCGGCATCGCGTTTGAATATTTCTAACAACCGTTTGAAAAATAGTGGGGTGTAGCGAACCCCAGTGTGACCAAAGTGCGATTCGGTGCAAAAATTTTGAAGTTTTTTTTTTAGTTCTTTGGACTCAGCAGATTTTATTAAATGTAAGTAAAAGTTTCTATACCCTGTGATTTTTTTAAAGGATATATTCAGTGATATATATATTGTGTTATGTGCAGATGCCATATAATTTACGGAGCCGGATGCTCAAAATTTTATTGAATGAAGATGAAAGAAACGATGAATGCTTTGGTGGCAGAGAATCCGAAGATGAATTGGATTGTATTTCGGAAGATTCTGATAGTGAATTTGAGCTATCAGACGATGATAGTGAAATAGACAATGCGTGCTTGGCAAGTCGTCTAAATAGATCGCGTGGTCGTGGTCGACCAACAGCGAAGCTAAGAGGGAAAAATGGATTCCAATGGTCAACGAGAATGCCTACAAGAAGATCCGAACGTTTGTGTGATGTACAGGATCCTTCACCTCCGGAACTTTTGAACGAAGCCACGAATTATCAAGAGATTGAAGAATTTTGGGAGCTTCTTCTGAATAATGAAATATTCAATATTATTATTCAAAATACGAATGACAAAATAGAAGAGGAGTGCTTAAATATTCTAAATGGCAAGCAAAAACTTCAAACTTATCATCACCAAACAAATCATGACGAAATTAAAGCTTTTATTGCTCTTCTATATTATGCTGGATTATGGAAATCGAGTCATGTACAAACACATGAACTTTGGAGTAAAGAAAGTGGAGTAACATTTTATAGAAGCGTTATGTCCAGAGCAAGATTTATGTTTTTGTCTACATGCCTCCGCTTCGATAATAAAAAAGGTCGAAATAAAGAGGACTGATTCGCGCCTATTCGAGAACCTTGGGACATATTCATGAGGAATTGCAGTCGTTATTATAAGCCTAGTTCACAATGTACAGTTGATGAACAACTGCTTTCATTTCGAGGACGTTGCATATTTAGAATGTATATGAAAGCTAAGCCTGATAAATATGGACTGAAAATTGTGACGCTGAACGACGCCCAAACATTTTATTTGGTATTTGGCATTCCATACTTGGGTAAATCAATGATCTCACATCAAAACGAGCTGATCCCAGAATATTTCTTTCGGGAAATTACCACTCCAATTCACGGAACGAATCGGACAGTTACATGTGACAACTGGTTCACGTCAATCCCGCTGATACAGCGCATGCTAGAGCCAACCTACAACCTTACTATCACTGGCACAATCCGCAAAAATAAGCGAGAGATACCTGCGGAAATGAAAGTTGCTTGTAAAGAGCCGCCAAGTACAAAGTTTTGCTTCACGCCGGATATGACGCTTGTATCTCACACGCCGAAAAAAAATAAAATTGTGCTCCTCGTTTCATCTTATATGCATACAGATGCAGTTCGCAATGGTAAACCGAACATTATTTTACATTATAATGATACGAAAGGTGGTACCGACTGTTTTGATAAGCTATGCCATTCATATAGTGTGAGTCGACCTACGAGCAGGTGGCCATTGAGAATATTTTTCGGCATGTTAGACCAAGCTGCAGTAAATGCTAGAATTTTATGTAATTTGAATCACCTAAATAATGAGGGACACACGCCCTTGACAGCAAAAGAAAGCTTGAAGAGAATTATTCGCCACCTTGTAACACCACACTTGCAGGAGAGGTATTCAATGTCAAGCATAAGAATAAACATTAAAAAGAATATTGCTGACTTTCTAGGCATGGACGTCAAATCTACAACAAATAATAACCACGAACGTCTTACTCGGCCACTTAGATGTGGCCTATGTAATAGGCAAAGCGATAAAAAAACGCGACAAGTGTGCCAGTCATGCAGACGGTCTATGTGTGATACGCACAGAATGTACGTATGCGTTGAATGCGGCATTAAAGATTAAGTATTTTATATTAGATATAAGACCTTTTTTGTTTTGGACATAGTATTAATACAATACACAGTAAAACCCTGCCAAAGATGTTTTTTATTTTATTTTTAGCAAATAAATAACCATACGTATATGCCAATTTTCGATTTCATTTCTGCTGAACATAGAACACTTCTTATCTCAGAATAAATACCTTTTTTGCACCCCCCAGCATTAAACTAATTTTTTTCCTGAAGTATATGTCTTTGCCAATATTCCTGTAAATTTTCAGAAGTTACTATTGAAATTTAAAAATTTGGTGTATTTTAACAAAAAAAATCGCTGTTTTCCACAACTATTTCTTTAAATATAAATTTCATCGTGTTGAAACGTACATTTCTAAAAAAAAAACGATTAGAGCATAATTGTATGAGTATTACGAATGTACAATTATCGCTGAAAAGTTAAAAGATTCAAAAATTCGAAAATGGTAACTAAAAAATGACGCTGGGGTACAATGAACCCCGTGTGACCAACGTGTGATTATAAGGAGGTGTGACCACGAAGGGTTAATGACCTTAAAGCTTGCAAATGATTGTTGTAATCATCGTAAAGCTGTCTTAGACTCGAATATGACACCTTTGTTAACACCTGAACGTCAAACAATCCTTTTATATGATGCAGAATCAATGCTTGCGAGTCATTGTAACGAGCTCTTAGGGCCGCCCATGCCCGGATATATTTTGCTTCCGAAACACCCAAAGTTTGGATGGTTCGTGCAGCCTCACCCTTTAACGCGGAATCTAAATAATGAAATTTCTGGATGCCCGATAGCTTATCACTTGTGTTGATAACCGACTCAAACGTATCTCGAAATCGAATCCAGTCACCACACGCGCCATCGAACGTCGGTAACTCTAGCTTAGGAAGTGGCACAGTAAACTGGTGGTCCACCATACCATATGAAAAAACATCCGTCGTCGGTGTACGCGATGTACTTGGCACTGGACGCGATGCCTGTTCAATGCGTTCTTTAGCAGCCGAGATATATTTATAGTACAAATTTTCGAATGCTTCACGTTCATTATCATGCGTTACTTCTGAATCGGTGCCACTTACAATAATTTCAATTTGAGATTGAATTCCGTCGAATTTATCGAACAACAATGACAGTTTCCCGGTTCGTTCGTGGAGTTCTCGCACGGGTGCAGAACTGTCCAACGAATCAAAATACGTTTTGAAACGAGTTAGTCCGGCTTTGACCTGACCACGCTCTTTCACTAACTCTCTCAACGATGCATCCATATTAAATGCGCAAGATAATCACGAATCGTGCAAGAAAAAACCGTAAGGAAATGAAAGATACTTAAGGAATCGGTGCGTTGATCTCCTGCCTCCACTGCGCCAGTCTTCGGAATAGAGGTGCAGCTACGGAATCTCGTGCAGGATGTTGACACCGCCACCTTTACAACGAAAGTCCAGAAGACGCCAAGAAATCACCAGTTCAGAAGACGCCAGCAAGAACAGCTTCTGGTGTCCCAATGGCGATCCTCGTCAGCAGATCCAAGTTGCAGGGTGCTGACCGGCGGGTCCGTGGTACTGATCAGGATTGTTGATCACACACGAATGTATTCAAGTCCGTGGATACACGTGACTCAACTTCTCACAAAGTCCGAGATGTCACTTGAATTCTGGTACACTGAACACGAATACTCCGGCTCGAAGGACCAATGTTGGGAGCGTGATGGTTCTATGTATAACCGCTGGTTCAATAACCACGCTCGATTTTAAAAACGATAATATTTATTATAAATGACCGTTACTATGGTCGACAAGAGTCAAGTACAATAAGTAAAGATGTTGGTATATGTATGGCCGTTTCTAAGGCCGACAGGAGCCGAGAACCTTTCGTTTCGTTAAGTTTTGAGTTCTAATTTTCCTCCTCCGCGCACCCTTTAACGAGACCTCGGTTTGCCCCACCACCAACCTTTGCTACGGAAGTCCGTTCAGGGTGGAAATCTACGTTCACCAATCAGTCCTTAGGTGACACGTTGGGTGTTTTCCTGGTCTCTGTCCACACTCCGCCCACCTTTCTGCATAAACAAAATGCAGTGGGGGAACATCGTACCGGGACCCCGGGAAAGGCCCAAGGTCCCGCGGAAAGAAACGACCCCTCACGTGCGCGACCTGTCCAGGGGTTTATGACACGTCAATCGCTATTGAGCCTCCAAGGGGACCCGTCATAACAGGGATTTGGAGTTTTCCCCTGTTTATGATGCCAGATGTTTAACAGCCACAGCAATCGCGCTAATGACATTCCTAAACTCAAAAATAGCGAAGAGAGCACGTCCGCATCATAAACCCCGTGGCCTTCCGAATCCTTAACAGTGTCTTGTGTCTTCATTTTCTTTGTTGTCTGTCCCTAGTGTCTCTACAGTTTTCTTTGGGGTATCACTGGGGTTGGTTGACCAGCTTAGTCATGTAACCCCGGACGTTATTAGTCAACCAGCCCCGAACGATCATTTTGACTTCAATACTCTATACAACCTGTAATTATTTATGTAAAATCAAAAACGCAGTCTGAATAGGTTGTTTAATAAACAAACTTTAAAATAGTCCCTTCACCTTTATTCTACTGTGACTATATAGAGCGTGGAAACATAAAATCTTTAAGAAAACATATTTACTTACGTAGCCAATTTTTCGATAAACGCTGGTAACTGCCAAACAACGTGTAATGGTGGTGTCGGACACAAATGAATGACATAGTAGAAGTGACTTGCTCCTACAGAAAATCGCTCCGCGGTAGAGCACACGTCGGTGGAAAGTTATTAACAATTAGTCAACCTATCCCTGGGGCCAACCAGCCCCGGTCTCCCCTACACTGTTACGTCCCTAATTCTTATTCTGAGGCGCGATTTTTAGGGAGTTTATATTTTGGATCCGCTTTTGAGCTAGTCCAGGGACTTTACGCTCTGGGATAGTTGAGCGCGAGATTTGAAAGGTATTAATACGGAATATTATGCAGCCTACCTTTTACTGGTCGATCAATATGATTCGCCAGGGAATGATTATCTCCGGTATGCCGTCGATTTGGTAGGCAACGAGATTTTTGGGTTCAACCCAAGGTCCGGCGTTGATTATCTTGCCCTGTAATCGTTGGGTGCTGATAATTCTTGGTGGGTTGGAAACTCCCAACAAAGATTCTGAGACTGCCGGGGTGCACTTATAATTATAGTTAAATCGTCTTAACTGTATTTTCCGCCCGGCTCGATTACTTTTGGGCATCTGAGGGATAATTAAATCCTTTATTTTTGTTCGAGTGGAACCTGGGTTGGGCTTGACTACAGAGGACACGGTGGGCAGCTGTCTGCGCGCCAGTGATTCCGAAAGTCAGCTCAAACGTAGTTGATAATTATTCAATCTTGGATGATTTTAAAGGAAAAGATTGGTATTAAATTGATCGCGTAAACAGATTAACCTCTAGTATCTAGCGATATAGTGGGCAGCTGACTGCTCGCCAATAACGCTTTCAACGGAAGAGAATCTGAATTTTCTTATTTTCATTTCTACGGTAGTGTCTTAATAAAAACTCCGGATGCCCAGAAGTTTCGGAATAAGTAAATTAAACACTTTGTTTGAGATTCCATTAGTTCTCTGCTCCGCCGCACCCAAGCTCACCGCAGCACCTACCGGGCAGCGGTACACGCCGCTGATCGATATTCGATCAGCCGATCGATACCTCTAGTCGCCTGCTCAGCCAATCACCGATCACCACGTAAAGCGAGCGGCCCAATCACGACGCGTACTTTCTTGATCGATTCTCGAGGATTGTTCGAGAAGACGCTCAACGGTTTTCCGCGTCCTTTTGTTCACTCTGTTCATACCGCTTGTCGCGATAACGTCGTAGATTTGTTAGTCACGCAACGTGTGAAACGCTTTGTTCAGAACTTTTGTGCTCAACCCTCATCTTAATTCACGCGAGTGAGTTTGTTTTGTGTTGTGCTCGTTCCTTTTAATAAAGTGACTCAGTCAATTCTTGACTCAAAATTCTCGTACCGAGCATTACTTTCTCACCGTTATTTCCAACCTAACATTCCAGCGTGCTCACCCACCTCAATCTTAAACACACTTGAAACACACGAAATATGAACTTAACACTTTTATTATTAGTAATAATTTCACTTACAACTTGTTTCAATTTTTACGCTGAGAAAGTTTATATAAAGTTCTGAATTATTGATCAATTGAATATTAACATAATAATCATCACTCCGCGGGTGGTCCGATCTCTTTTTATAGAGCAGTCGGTCACTCCTTCTCCAGGTTGTCACATGACAATTTAGAGGGTGGGAGATAAAATCACCCAATCATCTGCCGCGGGATCCACCTGAAGAATTCTTTCCAGAGGGCTATCCGAGAGTTTTGTTTACTGCAGAATTTGAGCTATTGCGCGCCTATTTCGGTGTCTTCTGACTTACTTAAGACGTATTTCTGCCGTTATACGAAACTCTCAGCAGCGTCGATAATTAAATTCTTAGTTTAATTCATTTTTTAGATGCTCACGCTATTGGGTTTTCGATGTACTCTGTACGATTGTTTTCGTACAGCCCACATACTAGGGATTGAAGTTAATGTACATCGGTTCCATATTGGAGCTCGATTTACAGGACATAAAGGGAGGGCAAATTTGTGGCGATGATCAGGAGCACAGCTTCGTGAAGGTGTCGACTCCGCTGGCGGAAGGGGCCTCGACCCATCAGCTGGCGTCTACTGGTCCCCTTGGTGTGCGCGCGGTTGGCTAGCTGGTGTGCAGCTAGTCAGTGTATGGCTACCTCCTTCGTGCTGGTTCTCCTGCTCACTGTTGCCGTTGGTGATTCTTGATTTGGTTTCTTCTTATCGCGAGTTTCGATTATAATGCCTTTTCGGCTATATATTGTATTGATAACTTATTTGAGATGGTTATAATATACCAAAGTATGAAATAGTAAGTTTGAATGATTTAAAGGGTTAAATAATAGTTGACTCCACGTCGCGGGACGTGACATACACTAATTGCGCCAATTATCACAATGACTATTTATACAAAGAAAAAAATGTATTAAATAATATTAACCAGATATATTTTTATACAAATAAATATTTTAATACGAATAAATATTTTATTCAAAATACTTGGCGCTGCGACACCAAAAAAAATGTTAATTGTCTTGGTTAATAAATAAAATAATACAACACACTACTGAGATAAGAAACAAAGAAAAAGATTTTAATGCAATCTATACATATTTATTCAGTTTAGCAATACCAATTCGGAGAGCAGCGCCAAGTATTTTGAATAAAATATTTATTCGTATTAAAATATTTATTTGTATAAAAATATATCTGGTTAATATTATTTAATACATTTTTTTCTTTGTATAAATAGTCATTGTGATAATTGGCGCAATTAGTGTATATCATTCGTTTTGTAAAGCTATTAATTTACGACAATGTTTTTAAATGGAATTTTTTTTTATGGGATTATATACCCAGACAGCACACGACGTCTCATAGACGTCCATTTTAAGTCTGTTTTACGTCTGAACGTCTGAATGTCCTGATTCGTGACAAAGACATCTTTCAGACGTCTTTAAGATGTCTTTCAGATGTCTGTGTGCTGTCTGGGTACTTGGCGCACTTTTTTGTACCTTTTTTTAAAAAAAGGTAGTAATAATTCAGCGAAAATGAACGAAGAGATCCAATATTTTTAACGCACAATTTATTGGTGTTGGAATAAAATTAATTTAGTTTGTTTATTGGTGAATTGAAATATTGTTAATGGGAATCTAAAAAATTAATGAATTAATGAATAGCGTGACAACTACTATGGATTTTATTATTAATTAAAGTATTACGAATGTCTTTCACAAAAGATTGAAAAGCATCAACGGAGATGTGTTTTCAGTGTACTTTCTTCACTAATGTGACTTGCTTTACATTGCAAGCAGTCCACCATAATCTATTTTCTTAATAATTCTTAATGCTATGTCTCTAGACAAATTTTGTCGATTTACCTTATTTGACAAAGTTTCAGAAACTTGTGCGAAACAAGATGCTCTGTCTATCTATCATCTAATCTTCTCCGGACAACCTCCACGGCTGTGCATTCCCTTCATTTCTCTCCATCCAAGGCTGTGCGTCCCCTTCAATTCTACTATACTATCCAAGCCTGTGCGTGTCCTTCATTTTTATCGAAGTCCTGTGCGTCTCCTTCATTTCTATAATATAATAATAAGCTTGTTATAAAGCTTTAGAGGATAGGCGCAAGGAACTGCAAAGAGTGATTAACACGACGAGGAGTCTTAGTCTACTTTAAGCACGAGGATTTTACCGAAACGTTCACGAGTATACTTGTATTTTAATTATGTACAATGCCAGACAATAAACTATACACTATTTACAATAACGAGAAACAATGGATTTTAGCACAACGGTTTAACGCAAGCAGGCGCGTAAAGCCAGTAAGCACTGAGGTCCGTTACAAAGCAAGGAGTAACGTCGCGAAGCGATCGGTGCGAGAGAGCAAAGAGTAATTTAATAGAAGCGTGTGTACTGAAGCAAAGCTGCGAACAGTTAGCGCGATCCAGGAAACCGCGGTCGATTTCCTGGAAGGAAAAGTCTTCCCCTTCCATCGATCGCGAGTCGAGGGAAGGGATACTGATCGCTGCTCCACATGAGTCAGCGGGCCGAGCCACAAATCGCCTAGTTGTTGACGGTTCTGGAAGATGGCGCAAGAATGCATCTTTTCTTGAACAAAACTTTACTTAAAAACTCTAAATAAATTGCTGGTATATAAATACAAATATCTGGCAATTTAAATTCAATGCAATTTTTTACTACAATATATTATTTTGTACAAGCATGGTACAAATTTCTAGAAACTTATGCGAAAGAAGGTGCTTCTCTGTCGAACCTTCTCCGGACAACTTCCAAGTCTGCGACTCTACATAAGAAATCTATTAAATAAATTTGGCGACTTACCTTGTTAATTGAGACAATAATTCAGTCTCCTATTTAGTGTAAAAACTCGTGACATTTCAAATTTGGACAACTTACCTTATTTGACACTTGCAGGTTATGATGGAATGACACTTGGTAGGTTATAAAATTCAAAATAGTATACATAGGTATAGGTATAATATATATACAATGACGGACGATGATCCCGGCCGAATAATCCCAAGAGTCGACGAACGAAACATACACTAGTTTCTTTTGGCTGAAGGTGTGCGTGTAACGCGTATACGTATTATGTTGACGAAAAATTTCTTGAAGGAGAAGAAGAAGAAGAAGAAGAAAATCTTACCGTTTTCGACAGATCTATTTTATTGAAATTGGTCCCATTCGAAAGCTTATATGCGGTTTACATAAGAAAAATGTCTTTAAATTTAAGAAATAGTGTAGGCGTGATGTGATATTAATGAAATAAGTTTCAGGTTAGGTTGGATTAGCCCGGCGACAGACAGCAGTAGCGACAGTCGCCATATATAGGGTGTCTTTCCTGTACATTCTTTCCTGTACTTGGCGTCGAGGCGCTGCCGCGTCTCTAGATCCGTCACTTTAATCGACCAGGGATGGTTTAACAGGTAAATATACACTCGGAGAACACCCGTTAGAGTACCTTGTATTTGTTTTGGTTTATGTAATAGGATTTACCATTGCATTGATGTAAAAGAAACCACGCTTAGTATTTCCGTGGATTGCACGGCTCATGGAATAGTATGTTTATAAACACTGGAAGCGGTTTCGCGTTCACGAACGGGAATCAGCTGTTACGGCAGCTTGTTTTGGTTTGGAATTCATACACCACCTCACACCCCACCGGACACACTTCCCACTACGCCGGAATTCCCAAAAACTCCGGACTTCAAGATTCCAAAGATGCCGGATTTCCAATTCAAAATTCCGGAGGTTCCACCACCCCGATGGCCAGTCTTAATAAAAATTGACATCCCGGATCCGGATTGGGAATGTTATAGGTCCCTCCCAAAAGAAGACCCCCGAAGGAGGATTTGGCGCATACTTCAGATATTTGGCATAGGAGCAGCCAGCCCTTATAAACCCACCATATAAACCATAATAAATAACTATATATATATTTAAATAATCGTTTATTCCGTTACCCTCCTCATACAAATCTCTCGAGGACGAGAGATCCCCCAGGGGGGAGGTGTAACGTCACACAGGGACTCGAACCGGTCATTACCGACCGTCGGTAAAATAGGACAATACTACATTACCACATAACCTGTACTACAATACCGCGCATACCCATTGTACATATTTTTATACGTTAATATTCAACTAAGCAAATAGTAGAGAAACAAATATTGTACAAATGTTAAGGATAATTAATTATAAATACTTACAGAAGCACGAAACAAAATTTTATATAATAAGTGAGAAAACTACAAAATAACGAATACCGACTCACTGCGCATGCGCCAGCCCGCCAATTCTCCAGTATAAAAGGAGGCGCGCTCATTCGAATACGTTCTTGCGACCAACGAATGCTAGTTCCTGGAGGTAGCTGAAGTACTATTCAGCAGAATTCGGGCACGCTCCGGAAACGGTAGCGACTGGTTCTCAGTGTACAAAGGAACTGTTGCTCCTCTTTGGATCTTTCATTTGAAGGTTGAGAACTTTGTCTTCGCGGAGGTTTCAAGCGTTGCTCCTATTAGTAGGTAGCAGCTTAACCGCTTAGCAAAGGCAAGGTTATAGAACACTAGAACAAGAATCCTGCCAGGAGTGTCGGGAACTGCTCCGGAAACGGTAGCGGCCGCCCTCACAGCAGAAGCATAGAATATCGAACTCTGTCAAAAGATTCGGGAACTGCTCCGGAAACGGTAGCGGCCGAGCTTACTACAGAAGCATATTTATATACATAATTTTCATAGCGTATTAGAATTAATTAATATAAGATAAAAAACATAAAAACACAAAAAACATTAAATATATAATCGTAGTTGTAAGCATTATTATAGACGTTACTAGGAATAAGTGTTGTTTTAATAAAAGTCATTGTTAAGTTTAAGTTGAATTTCAATTCTTTATTCTACCAACGAACCCCCACCTATCCTATTCTCGAGGGCAGGCCCGGATTAAAGGGGGGCTAGGGGGGGCTGTAGCCCCGGGCCCCACTTCCCGGTGGGGGCCCCGTTCAAAGCGATTAGATTACTACCCCCCCCCCCCCCCACGCGCTGTTGAACCACGGGGGAGGGGGGGGGGCTCGAAAGTTCGATAGCCCCGGGCCCCAAAAATCTTAATCCGGGCCTGCTCGAGGGACGCCACTCTCCGCTCGAGAACCTGCTAGCGTTTAGTCGTTCCCGGACAACCGAACGTTACACACACAATAATTCCATAGGTGTTTGAAAACAAATAGGTTTATTAACTTTCCTGAAGCTTTATAGCGTTTAGTAGTAATAATGCGTGGGACTTTTAGCATTAACAGATAACATTTATATAAATGATGGTTATTAGCAATATAAGAATATGAACATGAAATGCATGAGAATAAATCGATGATAATATATGAAATGCAATAAGCGTTAACACAAGAAAATGATATAAGTAATAAGCGATTATAAGACAAATATAAACGAAATAAGCATTAACGTGATAATACAAAATAACGAACGTTAATAATACGAAAATAATAAATGTTTGCAATAAGCTTGGATAGACAATAATAGTAATAAATGGTATACAAAATAATAAATGACTAGCAATAAGCGTTGATATAGAAAATAAGGTGAATAATAATACAAAAATATAAATGAATAGCAATAAGCTTTAGAATGCAATAAACGTTATTGATATAAAGTAATATGAGAATAATATAATATAGTATCTACCCTATATATATAAAATCATAACGTGTCGATTTCATTTGTTTTTAATCGATTATGTCACGTTTTTTTATCGATTATGTCACGTTTTCTGTAACGCTTAAAATAACACGTTTTTTGAAACGTTTAAAGAAATGTGTTTGGTGTCCTTCTTTTCGCTATTTAGTGAGGTTTAATGGAATACCGTTCGAATTTAAAATTCATGTTGCGTGATAAAATTAAAAACTAAAACGTTTCCGAGGTCAGAGTTTTTAATCGAATGTGTCACGATTTGAGAAACGCTTAAAATGGAGGTTATTTAAAAATTGTAAGGTGTCTTCTTTGCGTATTAAATTTAAAAACCAAACCATCGCGGAGATCATTGTTTTTTGTTGACTATGTCGCGATTTTTGTGCTTCTTTACTACTGGATTACCGCTGGACTTTAAAAAGCAAAGCGAAACACACGGGTGAAATCGCTTTGCACACCCCGCGGTCATTGATTTACAGGGTTTGTTTGTTTAATAAAAGAATTTGTGTGTTTGCCAACTTTTTGTTACAAACAAATATGAGTTAATAACCTGCAATACAACGTGATGTGTACATGTGAATGATATGCGTTCGAGGACAATTATTTCAATAACACTTTATGCTTCAAAAAACACTAAAAAAGAGAAATAACAGATTACTGCTTCCTTTGTATATATTTGTCTCAAAAAAATTGAAATGAGAGAAAATAATGGTAATGACGAGGAGGGCAGTTGTTCGGTAGCTAAACAGGCAGCGAAAAACTCTACAGAAACCGTTCGAGAATTAAAGAAGTCGCAACGACACCAGCATCATGAACATGGAACTTTTACATTTAAACAGGCGGCGAAAACAGCTTTGCAATATAAAAAAGAAAGTAAGAAACGATAATGACATTTCGCGAATAAATTATCCATGATTTAATGTAATAGAGCCTCAATAGGCATATTTGTACATTTGAACGTAGGTATAACTGATAACGAAGAAATTTGTTCGGTGTCGCATACGTCTTTGAAAAAACCAGTTCAACGTGTCAGAGAATTTCGGGAACGACAACGACAGCTACACGAAGAACAGGGAACTGCGTTATCTAAGCATACAGCGAAAACACCAGCTCAACGAAAAAGAGAAAGTAGGAAACGGCTTCGAGATTGTTTGTAACGCAACATTTCTGAGATTTTAAGGCAATGGTAACGCAACATTTCTGAGATTTTACAGCAATGGTAGCGCAACATTTCTGAGATTTTAAGGCAATGGTAGCGCAACATTTCTGAGATTTTATAGCAATGGTAGCGCAACATTCCTGAAATTTTAAGGCAATGGTAGCGCAACATTTTTGAGATTTTAAGGGAATGGTAGCGCAACGTTTCGGGCAGTAGGGCCAAAAATAAAAATAATGGTATTTTGTATAACATACATATTATATACCGAAGCTGATGTAAGGGGGACGCGGACGACATGAATGTGTGCAGAATCATAGAAGAATAACGTGAATGTATTTTTTATAAATAGAAAATTCTTTTACCCCAGGGAGATTCGAACCCGCGACATGTAGCACCGTAGACGAACACTTTACCGCTACAGCTACAACTGTTGATTGAGAAGATTGCTTACGCATTCGAGCTTATGTTCCTACCGTGCAACACTTTAAACTCAAATTATTCGAAAACGAAGATTCATTTTAACAAACCCCATTACGTCTCCCTAATCGTGGAGCCTGATTTTTCACAACAAATTCATTCCGACGCTTGATGTTATATTAAGTTAATTCATATTCTGTTATGAAATATCCTGCGCAGTACAAGAAAATAATGTTTTTTAGTTTTTAGCGCATTTTTAATACAATCGTTTAACATAATTTATTTTATTTTTTTTTATTTTCTAGTCTTTAGTGTTTGTGGATTTACATTTCACAGCTCAGACTTCTTTACAAATATCATTTAGTGCTGGATACAGTTTAACAGTTTGCTTAAACCTTATAGTGCTAATTAACTAATTGTATTATTTACTTGTATCACATATTGTCCGTGTTTACATATATTCCTTCGGATGTTGCCTGTGAAATGTAACACTGGATTCTATTTGTCCACGTATGTGATATAAGTAATTAATACAACTACTTAATTAACACATCTGGTTTAAACAAATTCATTAACTATATACAGCAACAAAAGAGATTTGTAAAAAAATGTTACACGCGCCAATTACTGTCAGTGTCCCTACCATTACCGTTTAATTGATTATATCTATTTAAAACATTCCGAATTGTCGAAGGAAAATATCTAAGTCCGGATTTTTGCGGATTTATTGCTGAAATCTTTCTCATAAGCAAGATTCCAGCAATCAATCCGCCATGCACGGCAATATGTGCGCAATATTCCTGAAACAATGGACAAATGTTTCCAAAGCAATATTACACGGCGATATGTGCGCAATGTTTCTGTAACATTTCACAAATGTGGCTATTGAAATATTGCACGGCAATGTTTCCGCAATTTTGCAGTAATATTGCAATGCAACTCGCAATCAAACGGCAACATTGCAATATACTGCAACTTTTGTGCAACGTTTCTGCAACAAAATGTGCTGTCGGGGTATGCTGTGGTGTAATTGGATTTTGGATATAGATCTTGGATTCGGGGCTGCAATGTGAAACTGTATCACCCGATTTTGTTATAATCGGGTTTTCTGGAATGTCCCCCAGCATGTAAGCCAATTTAAACATGTATTCACGTAAAAAATCTTTATACACTTTATCATTATGAAGATGGTGATTCCAGAGGTTCTTGGGGTCGCAGAATCTGATTTCGAGATCAAAATTTGTATTTGATTAAAACTAAGCCCTGTAAGGAGGAGGAAGTGCCGACAAAATTATGTTATGTTTTGTTTAACCGTAGGGGAAATATGGGCAAAACCGGGACGCTAAAGATAAAAGCTCATAACTTTGACATTATTAATGTAAAAAAGAAATTTAAATTAGGGTTCATTAGAATAAACTCTTTATTAATTTATAAATAAAAAATTTAGTAAATACTAAACCAAAATTTAGTTTTAATTTTGATAACTTCCTCTTTTTAGATTCTTTGTTATTTCCTCTGCGCTCCTCAAGTTCCTGTTTATAAGGAGACAAGGTAATAATGGCGGTTTTTCCTCGACGTCTATTCGTTTGAATTTTGCGAGTCATATGTAAGACTGGAATAATATCCGCAGGTGATACGATTAGTGTTGAAGAATACGGTTTTGTTGGTGTAACAACTGGTGCTGATATTACAGATTTTTCTTTTGCAGTTGTCTGTTTAACCGTTGATGTTATGTTATTGTTGTAAGAATCAATTACTTCTTCAACCAGATTTCTGTCGGTGGTAGTAGCAGCAGCAAAATCCATATCCGAAAAGATCTCAGGATTAGTTGAACAAATTCCTGTTTTTTTAAAATCTGCCAGAGCATTTTGTACAGTTGCTGCTATGCAGTATGCGTCTCCAAACAATTTAGATATTTGGAACTGACTTAAACTACGCCCAAAGGACGCATGAAACTTATGTTAAGCGGTTGCAATCTATGCGTGCAATGTGGTGGAAAACTAAGAATAATTACACCATTATCTCTTGCCTTTTCAATTAGAGGCAAAGGGTCTAGCGGGATAAGCTTAGTGAAAAGTGCCCTTGAACCGATTTTAGCTGGCAATGCACCTTTCAATAGTGTAGCACAGGAAAACATTGTACACCAAGTTTCAACCCCCTATCTCAACCAGGAGGGTAGTTATAGGGTAAATTCGAATTTTTGGTTGTTGCCATATTTTCCCTATTTAATGGTCAGAAAAAATTCTAAAAAAATCTGAAATATTGTAGACATGATTGTGTATGATTGTGAATTTTTTTAGATTTTTTGGTTGCAACTGCTAAGTGTAAGACATAAAAAACGCAAAAAAATGTCGAAAAATGCAGATTTCGTATTGAAGTTTTCGAGCGACTAGATTTTTAATTTTACAATAGTTAGATATTGACATGACTATTATCTACAATTTTTTTCAGATTTTTCGGTAAGGTGCGCCATAGTTAAAAAAATTAGAAAACGATATTTTCGAGATATTTCGCGTGAAAACGTGATAAGTACTTTCAATTTTTGCATTTCCGTCATACAGTGAATGCATTATATGATTTTTAATATCTCTATATTCGGCAGAGTAATATGTAAACGGAGGGAATTAAGTTAATATGATTGATTGGAAGTGTATACGCACCATATATCGTATGGTACGAAAGAATCATTCAGCGCCGCAGTTAAGGTGGGATCTCCTATCTGCGATTGGTCGCAGCGATTTGACCCAGCGACTGGCCCTAGGCTCAATCTCCTTACCTGCGACCAAGTCCATTGTCACAGTGGGAGAGAATCCCAAGAAGCAAGGAAACCAGTCAGAATTCAAAAGTTGGGTGGGGAGTATGTATTTTTATATGTTATCTGTAGACTACTAATATGAGTACCTAAATAAGGTATGACGCCTACTTCTGATCTATGTGTGAACACGTATCTAAGTTTGTATATATTTTTCGTGCAGAATTTTAAATGGAGTCCTTTAATTTTTGGTGATATAAAAGAAAACAAATTTTGGGGCCCCCAATGTGTAGTATCGATTCCAGTAAGTAATAGCAAATAATTAATTACGTACAGTTTTTTTCTATAAGAAACCAATTGAAAAAGTGTCAGCAATCATCGCCTTTTTAGTTGCCTTCCGGGGAACTTCAAAGCAAATTTCTTTTTAAACGATTTTAATCAGCTTCGATCCTGTTTTTATTTGTTGTACCTATGTATGTATGCTTGTTTGTTCGTATTATTTGTTTGTTTGATCCAAATCTGGAAATTCAATCTTAACCGACTTCCACCAATCCAATTGTCTTGAAACTTTGTAATGATGGCAATACAAAATTATGAAAAGCAAAATCGAAGAGTGTGAAAACATGACCCAGTCACCAATAATTTTAGCCCATAACCCCAAATTCAATCGACTTAAAATCAGCCACTCGCGTTCTTTACGAAAACGACAGAAATCCGCTGCGTTGGTCGGGTCGGTAGTCCGCATCGCGATTTCAATTTATCGCGGTTCTGTCATGGAGCGAAATCAGTCAACAGTGTACCGGTCGACTGTTTATGTATATGGAGATCGCGTACGAGGGAATGTATGTGAACATGAACAATATGATATAAGTAATTAATACAATTACTTAGCACTATAGGGTTTAAGCAAACAGTTAACCTGTATAACAATAAAAGATATTTGTAAAGAAGTCTGAGCTGTGAAATGTAAACCAACAAACGGTAATTAGGAAATAAAAAATTATGCTAAACGATTTTATTAAAAATTCACTAATAACTAATAAATAATTCTTTTCTTGTATTACAATTTCGATGGTGCTTTTTTACTTTAAATAAAATTTTGGAGCAGGATATTTAATAACCGAATATGAATCAATTTAACGCGGCATCAAGCGTCAAAATTAATTTGTTGTGAGATATCCTGCTCCACGATTTTATTTAAAGTGGAAAAAACACCATCGAAATTATAGTACAAGAAAATAATTTTTTTTCGTTTTTAGTGCATTTTTAATAAAATCGTTTAACATAAAAGTATTATTATATAGTTTACTTGTTTTATAATCAACAGATTATAATACTTGTCCTTGCTACTGCGGAAAAAACATTTGCGAATATTTGGCAATACATATTCGATTATAAGCCGGTATTCTACATATGTCGCATAGTGGGGGACTGATTCCCAAGAAATAAGGGAAAATTGCAGCATCTGATATTTCGCATTAAAAAATGCCGAATTTATCATTTAGCAGAAACAGAATATTAACTCCAAATTTTACATGAGCAGCGTAAATACAAAATGTCACAGTGGTCAACTTATCCTTTCCCCAATGGACAAACAAGTCGGAACGATAATTACTGACGTGAAATCCCTGATGACTTTAATCATGTTGACCTGGCATCTTACATTGGCTCGCCGTCTGGGCATAATACCGCGTATTATGCACAAACCAAAGTCGACTTGATCTAGAGCAACACATGCTCCTCCACAGTCACACCAACGTCGGACAATCCCATGTCCATTCTTGGTTTTTTAGAAATGGTCTCAGTTTCTGTGTTCACTCACAGTCACACAGACGTGTGTTTATGTGAACACCTCATTCACATCATTGACCATCTCTCTTGATGTTGCGGCGTTGCACAGAGGCCGTCCTCCTCGACAAGCCCACCCATACAGCACACTCCGTTGCCTGAAGGTGGCAGCAAGGTTCCATGGGGGTTGCCGTGGAATGTTCCCTCGGTGCGGACATAGGAACCTTCCTTGAACATTCCAGCCATTTTGCGGTGGAACATTGCCAGTTGGAACCTTCCTGCCAGCCTCATGGAACGTTCCGGCCATTCTCTGGCAATGCTCACGGAGCGCTCAGGCCATTCTCTGGCAATGGTCACGGAACCTTCCGGACATTTTACAACAAAGGTTCCAGAATCGATTCTTGCATCGACTTTTGCCTAATTGATATATATCAATAATAATTATTGTTCGCAGATTTTACAGCAATGGTCTCGTAACTTTTCGGAAATTTTACAGCAATGATGTTTCGGCAAAATTTGTGTGATATTACAGATAGGATAAAAAATGTAACGGAATTAATTAAATTACAATAAATACTAACAATTAAATATTCATATATTTTTTATATACAAGACGACAACAAGAACAATAATAATAACAATAAAAATAATAATGGCTGTGGTGGAACTTCCCAAGCCCACGTGGTGAAACTCCAGGCGTTGTGTGACGTCACGGACATCCAACTGCATGCGACGCGACAGGTTGCAAAGCCAAAGCACGTAAGAAAGCACAAGCGTAAATAGTTAGAGCGTGATTATTTATTAATTGCTTTTAAATAATAAAAATGGTTAGAACGTGTGTGTTTTGTGGCGCCTTGAGTGAGGAGACTTGAGTGAATTGGATGAAGGTTTGACATATCACGGGTAAGTAGAATCCATGTGTATACTATTTGTAGGTTAAGTCGAACTTATGTTTTCATTCATGCTACACAAGGACGGGATAAAAACAGATCTTTCGCAGATAATAGATATGAATTATTCAAATTAAGGATCTTATTTTTAAGTTAAAGTAACTAATATAACATATTTGATGTTTATTAACCAACGGCAATAGTTTAATTATTTAAAATACATATATTTCTTTGCTTTCTGTGCTACAAGCTTTTATTTTTCACACAGTTTCCTTATAAACATGCATACACTGTATAACTTTCATTTCACTTTCCGTTCAATTATTTAAAGTTATGGTGATTGTTGTTTTTTCATTGCTTCGATTCAATGCACCCCTGTGATTGGCGTTACATGAATGTTGTTTTCAATGAAGCCATTGTTCATGACTAAAATAATTTACTAAAGAGGAGCTGTCGAAGCAATGCTACGATAATGGCGTTGATGATATTAAATAAATTAATAGAGGATTCTGTGGCAGAAAAATATAGTTGGTACGGAAAATAGCAAAAACAATCATTCAGTACCTTCAAACATATAGTAAAGTTAGCAATGGGAATGTATCGCAGACGAAACTCGGTCGAGGTGGCGCTCTGATCGGAGTGCCCAAGATGGCGTCTGAGCATGCGCGTGATGACGCCCGTGACGTCAAACCAATCAACGCCAAGATGAGTTTGGCTTAATAAACACTATAAACGAATCGACGCAAGCGCAAAGCCAAGCTCATCTTGGCGCTGATTGATTTGACGTCACGGCGTCATCACGCGCATGCTCAGACGCCATCTTGGGCACTCCGATCAGAGCGCCACCTCGACCGAGTTTCGTTTGCGATACATTCCCATTAGTAAGTAAATTTATTATTTATCACATTTTAGCACTTAAAATTGTAAAATAAATGCATGTATTATTCCAGGTTCATTACATGCTGCATGCAGTACATTATCAGTAAAGAGGGCAGAAGACACTGGAACTCCACATACGCGGGTTAGAGAAGATCCACCAGAGTTTTCCAAAATGATTATAACACAATAAGGCGTTGTTTGAATGTACGAAATTCTGGCCCAGACCCATGTTCTGTAACCAACGGAAATCTATATGAAACAAACAAAAATATTTTTTTTTTGAAAAGTTCGACTTAACCTACAAATAGTATATACATAGCTTCTACTTACCCAGACGGTTCGGGGGGCAATCGCGGCCCAGGGGGCCTGTCCGGCGGAGGACGTCACGGTCGGCGCTAAGCGACCGGACACCGCCGGACTCTTCTCCCTCTGGGTCCGCGCGCCCGTGGCAGCTGCTGCCAAACTGTTAAGGGCGTCCACCGTCGTGGTGGACTCACTGATGGCCCGCGTGGTACCGCTGGCGCAGCGGAAGCTACAGTGCTTCCGCTGCCTAGAGTTCGGCCACGTCAGGGCCAAGTGCAGCAGCCCCACGGACAGGAGCGGCGCGTGCTACCGGTGCGGTAAAGACGGACACGCGGCCCGCTTCTGCGAGCCCCCCCCCCCCCCCCCCCGTCTGCCCGCTCTGCGCGGCGGCGAACCTGCCCAGCGGGCATAGAATGGGGGGACCGGCTTGCCGGTCCCCTCCCGTGACCCGCGCTGCGGCCCGGGGCCGCAGGGGCGCGAAGCCCACCCCGGCATCTTCGTCCGCCGCGGGTGTCCCGCCCGCGATCCCCGCGCCCTCCGCATCTCCGCCCCCGGCGTCCCCGTCGGAGGCTATGGAGACAGCGCCGCTGGCCTCGGCATCCGTGGCCGGTGCGGGCGCGGGGAAGAGAAAGGAACGAGAAGAGTCGGACGCTCCTACCAGCGGCCTCTCTTCCCCGGCTCGCGGGGGGTCCCCCGTGGTAGGCGGGGGACGGAAGAAAAAGGGAAAGGGGGGGAGCAGCCCAGGGCTCCCCCCGGCGTGTCCGCCGCCGGTCGGGAGGGAGGCCTTTTTAAAGGCCACGGTGGTCCCTCCGACGGCGAGCGCGACAACGAGGGAGGAGGACGCGGCCGAGGCGCTGGGGTTGGCGCGCTCGGTCGCGGCCTCGTACGGAGGTGCCCACTTCCCGGACGACGAGGAGAAGCGTCCGGCGCCCCCGATTGCCAACGGGGGCGCGGTCCTGCCAGAGGAGGTGTCGGGGGGGGGGCCGACCTTGAGACTTGCTAATGTCTCGAGGCCCCCCGATACTCCTCGCGAACGCGTGCCACTCCATGCGAGCGCACGACCTGCTTGAGCAGGCTCGCGTGGAGATGGGCGTTGGGCTGGCCGTCATCGCCGAGCCGTATCCGCTGGCGGACCGATGTTCTCGGTCCACCAACCCGGATCGGCAGGTGGCGATGACGTGGGAAGTGGGAAGAGGAGCCCCGTCGTGCGTGGTCGCCCAGCACGGACGGGGCTGGATGGGCGCGAGATGGGGAGGCTTCCTCGTGGTCGGCTGCTACCTGGCACCGAGCCTGAACGTCCCGGAGTTCGAGGACCGGCTGAGCGAGGTGGGGGCGTTTCTAGCCCCCCAATTAGCTCGGCCGGTGGTCCTTCTGGGGGACTTCAATGCCCACGCTCGCGAGTGGGGCTCCCCCAGAACGGACTGCCGGGGCGAGGTGCTCCTCGAGTGGGCGGAGGCGATGGGGTTCGTCCTTAAGAACCCCTACGCGGTCACGACGTTTCGCGGGTCGCGGGGCGAGTCGGTTATCGACCTCGTCTGGGTTAACCCCGCGGCCGCGGCGTTGACGTCGGACTGCTGGGTGGCGGAGGAGTCAGAGACTGGCTCGGACCACATGTACGTCATGCTGGCCACCTCCGCCGCCACGCTTCCTCCCGCTCGTGCCGGTAGACAGCCGCCGCGCTGGGCGCTCAAAAAGCTAGATGCTAGCGCGGCCCAGATGGCGTCCTCCGTCGTCGCCTGGCCTTCCCTGCCGGGCGACGTCCTCGACGACCCCTCCAACGGCGCCCTATGGCTCCGGCGGGCGTTGCAGCGTGTCTGCGACGCCACGATGCCGCGAGTCGGGCCGCCGGGCGGGGGTCGGAGGTCGGTGTACTGGTGGTGCGAGGAGATCGCCGATCTCCGCGCGACGAGCGTCCGCACTCAGCGCCAGTACACCAATGCCCGCCGTCAAGACCGACGGCGGGTGACGGAGGACCAGCTGCAGGAGCTGCGCTCCGTGTTTTCCGCGGCGCGCAGAGAGCTCCGTGCAGCCATAGCCCGGGCCAAGACCCGTTCGCACGAGGAGTTCCTCGAGACCCTGAATCGGGACCCTTGGGGGCGCCCGTACAAGGCCGTGTCCGTGAAACTCGGTCCTTGGGCGCCCCCTGTCACGGAGGGTCTCGAGCCCCGGTTTCTCCTGGAGGTTTTGTTCCGGGGGAGGGTGGCGTCAACGCTTCGGGGGATCCGGAGCTCGCGTGGGGCACCGCCATAGCGGATGCCCCCAGGGTCTCGGACGAGGAACTCGAGTCCGCGGTGCGTCGAATGCGTTCGAAGAACGCTGCACCCGGACCGGACGGTGTGCCCGGGCGTGTCTGGGCCTGCGCGATGAGCACCCTAGGGAGCGGCCTCAGGCGCGTCTTCGACGCGGCCTTGAGGACCGGGAGGTTTCCCCGCGCGTGGAAAGAGGCGAGGCTGGTGCTGCTGCGAAAGCCTGGTAAGCCCGCAGATTCACCCTCGGCCTATCGGCCGATCTGTCTCCTCGACGAGGCGGGCAAGCTCCTGGAAAGGATCATAGCTGCCCGCCTCATGGACCATCTCGGAGCTGCGGAGTTCCCGGATCTGTCCGACCGCCAGTTCGGTTTTAGGCGGCAGCGATCGACCGTAGATGCCATTCTACTGGTTCGGTCGCTGTCGCGCCGGGCGGTCGAGGGGGGCGGTGTCAGCGTGGCGGTGTCTCTAGACATCGCCACCGCGTTCAACACCGTCTCCTGGGCGGCGATCGAGCGGGCGCTGGTATACCATCGCGTCCCGCTCTACCTTCGCCGCCTGATCTGGGACTACCTCCGTGGCCGAGTGGTCTCCTACGTCGGGCGAGACGGGGACGGGGTGGCCCGCGTGCACCGCGGCGTGCCACAGGGGTCCGTTTTAGGGCCCCTGCTATGGAACCTGGCGTAGGACGCGGTGCTGCGGGTGGAGTTGCCATCGCCTGACGTGTCGTTCGTGTGCTACGCCGACGACACGCTGGTGGTGGCCTCCGGGCCGAGGTGGCTGGCAGCACTAGACCTCGCGGAGAGAGCACTGCGGCTCGTCATCCCCGCGATAGAGGCGCTCGGTCTGCGAGTCGCCTCCGATAAAACGGAGGCGGTATGGCTCGCGGACAGGGTGGGAACTGGCATTCCCGTCGGAGCGTCTCTAAGAGTCGGGGAGGCCTGCATCAGGGTCGGCCGATCGATGAGGTATCTCGGTCTGACCCTGGACACCTACTGGCGATTCGCGCGTCACTTTCGGGTCCTGGGCCCCAGGTTGGAGCGACAGGTGTTCGCCTTCGGGCGCATCATGCCCAACCTGGGAGGCCCGCACGAAACAGTTCGGCGACTATACGTGACGGTCGTCCGGTCCATGGCGCTCTACGGAGCGCCGGTCTGGGCCGGCGACCTGGGGGGCTGTCGCGTGGGGCGAGACCTTCTGGCAAAGGTTCATCGCCGCGCAGTCCTCCGTGCCGTGCGGGCTTACCGCACGGTGTCACACGCCGAGCTGTCGGCGCTGGGTGGGTCCCCACCATTCCATCTGCTCGCTGAGATGGAGGCGGAGGTGTACTTCGCCTCGCACGATCTCAGCGGAGCGAGGGACCCCCTGGCGCCGGTCGGACCCGACGCGCGGGACCAGGCCCGGCGACGCATGGGAGCCAGATGGATCGACTGGCTCTCCCTCCCGGAACATCGGGGGGGACGCGTTGTCGGGGCGCTGCTGCCCATTCTCGAGGAATGGGTGGGGCGTAGGTACGGCAGGCTTACCTTCCGCCTGACACAGATGCTCACCGGAGTCGGTTGCTTCGGTGACTTCTTGTGTCGCATCGGGCGGGAGGAGGCGCCGCAGTGCCACAGCTGCGGCCGGGGCGACGTGGACTCGGCGGATCACACTCTGGCGAGGTGCGCGGAGTGGCTCGATGACCGCCGAGTCCTGGAGCTGCAGCTGGGTCCCGATCTCTCGCTGGCGACGGTCGTGCGTCGCATGGCGGGAGATCGGGACTGTTGGGACGCCGTCGCCTCCTTCTCCGAGGCTATAATGCTCGAGAAGGAGGAGGCGGAGAGGGACCGCGAGAGGGCGGGCCGGGGAGGCCCGAGCCAAGCGGTCCGGAGGAGGCGGCGCGGGAGAGGGAGATGACCCGGGGCCGGGGGAGGTCGCGCGGCGACTTAGTTGCGTAAGTCGCCCCGCTCCCCCGGATATCAGGCCCCGGGTCGCGCCGTCCCGCCGCTCCCCGCTGTAGGGGATCGGGATGGGGCCGCGCCGCGCAACGGGCGCGGCCGTTACGCCCCCCGGTGCGCCGCCCCCTCTGTGTCGGAGGGGGACGCGCGCCAGGGGACGTCGGGAAGGAGTCGGGAAACGCGGCGGCCCCCGTTGTCGCGAATGGCCGCCGCGGACGACGAAGCGACGGGGGTGACCGCCGCGGTCGGCGAGTCGTGGCATCGGACTCGCCAGGGCCGCGGCGGCGTCGCGAGGCACGGAGAACGGGGGGGGGGGGGCGTCTTAAAGCCCCCCCCCCCGCCAGGGGAGCGGCGGCCGCCGCTCCCGTCTGAGTGATCGAGCTTCCCCCGGGGTACGCAGTGTGCCCCGGCCCGGCCGCGCGCTACCAAGCATTGCGCGGCGACCGGTTGGGAGCTCGATCGCGGGGTCGCGGGGCGGGGGTGTCGGGGGACACCACCGCCCTAGCAGCAGCGACCCCGGAAGGGGCGACTCGGGCGCGTGATCCGTCGCGAGTCGCCGGTCCCGGAGAATATTGCTGGGGGAGGTTGTCATACTCTCCCAGGGACGACCCCGTTCAGGGGACCTAGCGCGGGGCTGCATTGAAGCGCAAGGGGGGAGGGTAGCGAACGTATCGCTTGTTTGATCTCGCGTCCAAATCCCTCCCCTCGGGCGCGCAGCTCCGCGCGCGAGGTAGATCACCTTGGTGGTTTTAGTGGGTTCGAGTCCCACATAACCCCCTACCCGCCCCCGCGGGCGGGGGGTATCCGTGGGGTTTTCCACCAAGTAAAACAAAACAAAAAAAAAAAAAAAAGGTTCTACTTACCCGTGATATGTCAAACCTTCATCCAATTCACTCAAAGCGCCACAAAACACACACGTTCTAACCATTTTTATTATTTAAAAGCAATTAATAAATAATCACGCTCTAACTATTTACGCTTGGGCTTTCTTACGTGCATTGGCTTTGCAACCTGTCGCGTCGCATGCAGTTGCATGTGCGTGTCGTGACACAACGCCTGGAGCTTCACCAGGCGGGCTTGGGAAGTTCCACCAGAGTCAATATCATTATTTTTTTTATTGTTTTTATTATTGTTCTTGTTGTTGTTGTCATCTTGTAGTTTTATTTACATATATTTTTCATAAGTTAGGACTGATACCGTATCGATACATATCGATACTATTATTTTTTTTATTGTTATTATTATTGTTGTTGTTGCTATTATCGACTTGTACCAAAAAATATATGAATATTGCCAATATTTATTGTAATTTAATCAATTTCCCTTACATTTCCTCTTCTTTCTGTTATATCACACAAATTTTGCCGAAACAACATCGTTGTAAAATCTGTGAACAGTTCAGTGAGCATTGCCAGAGAATGGCCTGAGCGCTCCGTGAGCATTGCCAGAGAATGGCCTGAGCGCTCCCTGAGCATTGCCAGAGAATGGCCGGAACTTTCCGTGACCATGGCTAGAAAATTCCCGGAACGTTGCCCGGTAATGTTCCACAAGGGCGGACATAGGAACCTTCCTGGAACTTTCCAGCCATGGTCACGGAATGTTCCGTTGTCGGGCCGCAACCTTCCTGCCACGGAGTGTGCTGTATGGGCAATATCCTTCGGTGGTATCCTTCCCGTTCCTCGGCGGAACCGTCTCCGTCACAAACTGTGACTCTCTGACCACGCCATTGGCTCATCACTCCTTTTTCTGTACGTACAAAAAATATGAACATATATACCATATACATATCATGCTAACTAGAGCTGTGACTACCCGATCCGCCGGGTACCCGGGTACCCGGTGAGACACCCGGATATTCCAAAATTACCCGGTTACCTGGATATTCCAAAATTACCCGGTTACCTGGATACCCGTGAGATACCCGGGTACCCGTGAGATACCCGGGCAAAAATTACTCGGCTATCCGACGGACATTGTTGCTACATCAAGAGGCGATCCTGCAACAACGTCGGTCGGGTGGATCGCGACTACTTCTTTGATCCATCGGAGGATGGAAAAGTGACATGAACTATACATGATATATATGTTATCTTTTAAGCATTAATTGCCGAACCGGGATGTTGCTGTCCTTATCGTAAAAGTATCCTAAAACGATTTCACCTTATGTCTGCAGTAAACCCTCCTATAATGCGGTTTCCATATGTAAAACGCGGAGCAAAAATTGCGACAATCCTCCTACTTATAACGCGGTACAAATTAATATGATTTGTAGGGTAGACTGGGTACGGTTGACATATTTTAGCGTTTATCGTCCATTGCATCGGGATTAGTTAAGCGAGCGACGATGGAAATATGTTTAGGTGAGTAAGGCAGAAATGAATTATACAACTTGTAGAAAAAGTAAGGGAAACTATTTATTAGAAGGATCAGGCAACGATGCCTCTCGTTTCACGGACTCTGCAGGACTGACTTCATTCATTCTTATCTTGCGCTCCCCGAGATTCAAACTTACACACACACTCTTGACACGCGCTCCGGTCACCAAACTCTCCACGTGCATTCGACGAAACCATTCAAACCTCACAGGTATCCCTAGCAAATAAACTCTAAATTTTTTTAGCGACCTAACTATGGCCAACACTTCTAACTCGTAACTAGTGTCGTTTTCTTCAGCAGGTGTGGTTTTCCCGCTCGCGAAGTACACCGGATGTAACGCATTATCATGTCCCCGCTGTAACAAAATCGCACCATAACCAAATTTACACGCATCGGTATGCAATTCGGTTTCTGCATTTTCTCTATACAGATGCAGAACAGGCTTCTCGATTAACACACGCTTCAGTTGCACAAACGCATCTCTCTCATTCTCACCGAAAATAAAACTTGAATCCGCTCTTAACAAATCACTTAATGGTCGCGCAATCATAGAATACCGCGGGATAAACTTTCGGTAATAGCCGGTTAAACCCAAAAAGCTTTGCACGTGTCGCGCGGTAGTAGGTTCGGGGAATTTTCTAACCGCTTCGGTTTTATGCGCAGACGGATAAATTTTCCCACTTGAAATAACGTGCCCGAGAAACTCGACCCTCTCCTGTAGAAAGCAGCATTTCTTCCAGTTTATCTTTAAGCCGACCCGACCTGCAACATCGAGTACGACCCTGAGATTTTTCAAGCCGGTTTCACAATCCACCGAGGGTACAATCAGGTCGTCTAGATAAGTTAACACTATTTTATCGCGAATCAAGTCTCCAAAAACTACGTTTATGTACCTCTGAAACGCGGAAGGTGAGTTGCTCAACCCGAAAGGGACTTTCAAAAATTCATAATGTCCGTCTGGGACTATGAACGCGGTATATTTTCGGCTCAACTCATCCACCGAAACATGGAAAAATCCATTTCGCAAGTCGAGAGTGCTGTAATACTTCGCAGATTGCAATAAATCTAACTGATCTTCTATAAGAGGTAAGGGGTAACGATCCTTTAAAATTATCTCGTTCATCTTACGGAAGTCTATACACACTCTTATGGTCCCATCTTTTTTCCTAACCAATACAATCGGACTGCCATGCTCGGAAAGAGAAGGTTGAACAATGCCCTCGTCAATCCACTCCTGAATTTGCTTGTTCACTAATTCTCTCTCCGAAGGGGACAGTCGCCTTGCCCTCTGAAAAACTGGTACATCATTCTTAAGCACAATCGACATTTTTACATCTACGTTTCTAACCCGCTTTGGCTTGTATCCCATAATTAATTTTTTAATGGTATTCCTGTGTCTGACATTGGTGACGTTACTTATATCGGCCTCATCGACCACTATACATTCAATTGCGTTTATTTGAAATATTTCGGGGACATCGCGATTAACTATATCTGTTTCTTTGACGGGAAATATTGAGATATTGCCCCCTTTGATATTTGTTTCAACAGTATCTAAAAAGTTCGCGCCCAGAAGGAATTTATGTTTCATGAGCTTTTCTGAAACTACCTGTACAGCAACCGGATAGACATTATCATCGACAGCCAACTCCGCCTGAAACTCACCCAGTGTGCTATTCTCATTCGACCCCACACCAACAAATTTAATTTCCCTTTATTGCAACGGAGGTGCACCAATTTTAATATATTGATCCGCGGTCATTAATGTAATATCGCTTCCCGTGTCGATTAATGCTACAGTTTGATGGCCATTTACCGTTACCTCCTTCCTATATTTCTTATGCTGTACCTGAGCGACAGCGCCGCTGTTCGTCGCCGGTTCCTCGATGATCCGCACGCCCTGTGTACACCGCGACGCAATATGACCTCGTTCATTGCACTTAAAACACCTGATGTTGTGACTGTTTACATTCGTCGGACAGTCTCTCCTAAGATGATCCAAACTGCCGCAGCCGTAGCAAGCCTGGCGACCCCTCCGCGGCTCCTCTCTTGCGTCCCGTTTCACCCTCGATGACGAAGAAACCACGTTGCTGCTGCCGCCTGCATCTCTTGACCCTTTTGACGCTGTCGACCCTCGCAGCATGACGCCTTGGAATGCTTCTAGCAGTGCTGCCCTTGTTTTAAATTTGTGGAGACGCACCTGGTCTCTTAGAACAACATCTGATATTCCCCCAATAAGGTACTGCACTAACTCAGGCTCCTGGACGGACACTTTATTGGCCAGAAGAACCTTGTCGTGCACATACTCATGGAATGTCTCGCCAATTTTCCACGTTCGGTTCTGGAATTTGATGCGCAATTCGATCTCATTTGGGTAATGGCGATACATTTCCCGTAACTCGTTTAGCAACGACTCCATCGGCATTATCACGTGTTCCGGTTTGGAATGAAACCAATCCAACGCCTTTCCTTTGAGCCTCAGAAGTATCAGTCTTCTCGTTTGATCTTCGTTTAGTCTATGGGATACCTTTAACAGGTTTAGTTGTTTTTCCCATCTGTCGAAACCGTCCGGCTCCCCCGCATAATCATGCAAGTAGTCCGCAATCCCCTTCACAATTACATTCCGTCGTGTCGGAACTTCCGGTCCTGCTTCCGTATTTTCTTGTGTTTCCGTATCGCCTTCTGCTTCCGTCTCTCTACCTGCGACGGCTGAAATTTTCGTCTGCTGACACGGCCTCGACGTACCAGGCCCCTGCTGTGCAACCGCGGCCCCTTGGAGAAACATGTGCATCAGGCCTATCAATTCGTCCATTTTCCCCGACAAAGACCTTTCCTCAGCCCGCGCAGACCCACTGGCTGCGGGTGTACTCAATGATGCACCACTGTCACTACTCCCTGGCTCGGTCTCATGCACACCCGACACTGCCTGCATCCACGATCCCGAAGGATCTACCGCCACCATTCGAGCAATCAACTCAGCCCTGTTGCCCGATGTCTTCAGATTAAGACCTCTCAGCTTTTCCTTCAGTTGAGCGACTGTAATATCCGCCTTCACTGGCGTTGTAGACATATTCCTGTTACAATATTTTCACGGCTTCTCACAGTCACTCACGTCACGTTTCCACACAACCTGCCTTTTCCACTATCACCGTATCCTACACGTATATCACCACCGATCCCGGACGAGCCCCCAATTTTATGTAGGGATGTTAGGTGAGTAAGGCAGAAATGAATTATACAACTTGTAGAAAAAGTAAGGGAAACTATTTATTAGAAGGATCAGGCAACGATGCCTCTCGTTTCACGGACTCCGCAGGACTGACTTCATTCATTCTTATCTTGCGCTCCCCGAGATTCAAACTTACACACACACTCTTGACACGCGCTCCGGTCACCAAACTCTCCACGTGCATTCGACGAAACCCTTTTTTTTTTTTTTTGTTTTACTTGGTGGAAATCCCCACGGATACCCCCCGCCCGCGGGGGCGGGCAGGGGGTTATGTGGAGCTCGAACCCACTAAAACCAGGTGATCTACCTCGCGCGCGGGGCTGCGCGCCCGAGGGGAGGGATTTGGACGCGAGATCAAACAAGCGATACGTTCGCTACCCTCCCCCCTTGCGCTTCAATGCAGCCCCGCGCTAGGTCCCCTGAACGGGGTCGTCCCTGGGGGAGTATGACAACCTCCCCCAGCAATATTCTCCGGGACCGGCGACTCGCGACGGATCACGCGCCCGAGTCGCCCCTTCCGGGGTCGCTGCTCGCCGACGTAGGAGACCACTCGGCCACGGAGGTAGTCCCAGATCAGGCGGCGAAGGTAGAGCGGGACGCGATGGTATACCAGCGCCCGCTCGATCGCCGCCCAGGAGACGGTGTTGAACGCGTTGGCGATGTCTAGAGACACCGCCACGCTGACACCGCCCCCCCCCCGACCGCCCGGCGCGACAGCGACCGAACCAGTAGTATGGCATCTACGGTCGATCGCTGCCGCCTAAAACCGAACTGGCGGTCGGACAGATCCGGGAACTCCGCAGCTCCGAGATGGTCCATGAGGCGGGCAGCTATGATCCTTTCCAGGAGCTTGCCCGCCTCGTCGAGGAGACAGATCGGCCGATAGGCCGAGGGTGACTCTGCGGGCTTACCAGGCTTTCGCAGTAGCACCAGCCTCGCCTCTTTCCACGTGCGGGGAAACCTCCCGGTCCTCAAGGCCGCGTCGAAGACGCGCCTGAGGCCGCTCCCTAGGGCGCTCATCGCGCAGGCCCAGACACGCCCGGGCACACCGTCCGGTCCGGGTGCAGCGTTCTTCGAACGCATTCGACGCACCGCGGACTCGAGTTCCTCGTCCGAGACCCTGGGGGCATCCGCTATGGCGGTGCCCCACGCGAGCTCCGGATCTCCCGAAGCGTCGACGCCACCCTCGACGGAACCGGGGGAGGGGGAAACAGCGCCGACAAAACCTCCAGGAGAAACCGGGGCTCGAGACCCTCCGTGACAGGGGGCGCCCAAGGACCGAGTTTCACGGACACGGCCTTGTACGGGCGCCCCCAAGGGTCCCGATTCAGGGTCTCGAGGAACTCCTCGTGCGAACGGGTCTTGGCCCGGGCTATGGCTGCACGGAGCTCTCTGCGCGCCGCGGAAAACGCGGAGCGCAGCTCCTGCAGCTGGTCCTCCGTCACCCGCCGTCGGTCTTGACGGCGGGCATTGGTGTACTGGCGCTGAGCGCGGACGCTCGTCGCGCGGAGATCGGCGATCTCCTCGCACCACCAGTACACCGACCTCCGACCCCCGCCCGGCGGCCCGACTCGCGGCATCGTGGCGTCGCAGACACGCTGCAACGCCCGCCGGAGCCATAGGGCGCCGTTGGAGGGGTCGTCGAGGACGTCGCCCGGCAGGGAAGGCCAGGCGACGAAGGAGGACGCCATCTGGGCCGCGCTAGCATCTAGCTTTTTGAGCGCCCAGCGCGGCGGCTGTCTACCGGCACGAGCGGGAGGAAGCGTGGCGGCGGAGGTGGCCAGCATCACGTACACGTGATCCGACCCGGTCTCCGACTCCTCCGCCACCCAGCAGTCCGACGTTACCGCCGCGGCCGCGGGGTTCACCCAGACGAGGTCGATGATCGACTCGCCCCGCGACCCGCGAAACGTCGTGACCGCGTAGGGGTTCTTAAGCACGAACCCCATCGCTTCCGCCCACTCGAGGAGCAATTCGCCCCGGCAGTCCGTACTGGGGGAGCCCCACGCGCGAGCGTGGGCATTGAAGTCCCCCAGTAGGACCACTGGCCGAGCTAATTGGGGGGCTAGAAACGCCCCCACCTCGCTCAGCCGGTCCTCGAACTCCGGGACGCTCAGGCTCGGTGCCAGGTAGCAGCCGACCACGAGGAGGCTTCCCCATTTCGCGCCCATCCAGCCCCGTCCGTGCTGGGCGACCACGCACGACGGGGCTCCTCTTCCCACTTCCCACGTCATCGCCACCTGTCGATCCGGGTTGGTGGACCGAAAGCATCGGTCCGCCAGCGGATACGGCTCGGCGATGACGGCCAGCCCAACGCCCATCTCCACGCGAGCCTGCTCAAGCAGGTCGTGCGCTCGCATGGAGTGGCACGCGTTCGCGAGGAGTATCGGGGGGCCTCGAGACATTAGCAAGTCTCAAGGTCGGCCCCCCCCCCCCGACACCTCCTCTGGCTGGACCGCGCCCCCGTTGGCAATCGGGGGCGCCGGACGCTTCTCCTCGTCGTCCGGGAAGTGGGCACCTCCGTACGAGGCCGCGACCGAGCGCGCCAACCCCAGCGCCTCGGCCGCGTCCTCCTCCCTCGTTGTCGCGCTCGCCGTCGGAGGGACCACCGTGGCCTTTAAAAAGGCCTCCCTCCCGACCGGCGGCGGACACGCCGGGGGGAGCCCTGGGCTGCTCCCCCCTTACCCTTTTTCTTCCGTCCCCCGCCTACCACGGGGGACCCCCCGCGAGCCGGGGAAGAGAGGCCGCTGGTCGGAGCGTCCGACTCTGCTCGTTCCTTTCTCTTCCCCGCGCCCGCACCGGCCACGGATGCCGAGGCCAGCGGCGCTGTCTCCATAGCCTCCGACGGGGACGCCGGGGGCGGAGACGCGGAGGGCGCGGGGATCGCGGGCGGGACACCCGCGGCGGACGAAGATGCCGGGGTGGGCTTCGCTCCCCTGCGGCCCCGTGCCGCAGCGCGGGTCACGGGAGGGGGCCGACAAGCCGGTCCCCCCATTCTATGCCCGCTGGGCAGGTCCGCCGCCGCGCAGAGCGGGCAGACGGGGGGGGCCTCGCAGAAGCGGGCCGCGTGTCCGTCTTTACCGCACCGGTAGCACGCGCCGCTCCTGTCCGTGGGGCTGCTGCACTTGGCCCTGACGTGGCCGAACTCTAGGCAGCGGAAACACTGTAGCTTCCGCTGCGCCAGCGGTACCACGCGGGCCATCAGGGAGTCCACCACGACGGTGGACGCCCTTAACAGTTTGGCAGCAGCTGCCACGGGCGCGCGGACCCAGAGGGAGAAGAGTCCGGCGGTGTCCGGTCGCTTAGCGCCGACCGTGACGTCCTCCGCCGGACAGGCCCCCTGGGCCGCGATTGCCCCCCGAACCGTCTCCACGGTCGCGATCTCGGTGAGCCCGCACACCCGGAACTCGGCCAGTTTTTGGGGGCACTGCACCTTGATGCCGGTGCCCCCCCAGCTGCTCCGCCAGCCTCGCCTTGAGGGCGGCAGCCTTGGCCGAGCTCTGCGATTCTGGAATCTCCAGGATCAACCCCCCGGTCACGGCGCGCCTCGGCCGCATCGCTGCGATGCCGAGGTCGGCGACGTTGATCGCCGCCATCGAGCCCGCGACCCGCGCGGAGAAACTCTCCTCCCCTCCCACGGGGGCGGTGATCGTCACCGCCGCCGTCCTGGGAGCGCGCGGGATCGCAACCGGGGGAGACCCGGGTGTGCGAGCCTGTTGGGGGGCCGCCGTCTTCGGCCGAGCCCCCGCACCGGCACCGCTAGCGGCCGCTCCGGCCGCCCTCCGCGCGGCCCTCTTCGCCTTGCGGCCCACCACCTGCGCCCATGTGCCCTCCGCGGCAACGCCGCTCGGGCCGGGGGCCGAGGCCCGGGTGCTCGACGCCACGGGCGTCGCGGGGGCAGCTGCCCTCGCCTTCCCGGCCTTCTTCTTGGCGGCCCCCTTTTGCTGCTGCTTCGCAGCCGCGGGAGCGCCCGCGTTCGCCCGGACATCGGGCAACACCGAAGCCGGGAGCCCCGAGGGACCGGTCGCCTTCTTCCCCTTCGAGGTCGAGCGGGCGGGGGGCCGTAAGCGGGGGAACAACCCCTCGCTCGCCCGAGGGCGCGCCCGCAGGGCCGCTGGCAGTCGCGCCAGCGCCCGCGACCCGCGCAGCCCCGCTCGGCTTGCCCCCCTTACGGGACGGGGCGGAAACCCCGCTCCCGGCAGAGGCGCCCCCGGCGATCTCGGCCCATTGGAGGGCCAGGGCCGCCGGCTGAGCGGCCGGCCCGGAAGTCGGACCGACCATTACCCGGCCCAGGGCCAGGAGGCGCGCGTCGACGCGCCTCTCCAGGCCCTCCATCCGCCGCAGCACCGCGTCCCACGGCTGCTCGGCAGGAGCGCTCGCTCCGCCGCCACCGGACGCCGGGCCCGGCGTCGGGGTCGGGGGCAGGGGGGAACGCTCCCTCCTCCTCTTCTTCTTTACCCCCTGCGTCGCCGCGGGAGCGCCGCTCTCCGTCGGCTCGCGCGGCACAGGGCCAGGCCTCGCCGCCGACGAGGGACCCGGGGCAGCCTCCGGCACGGCACCGCCGTCGTCCGTCCCGGGGGGCACGCAGGACGGGAGGAGCTCGGCGCGGGTGGGCAGCGGGACGGACGGGTGGAAGGGCATAGCCTCCGCCTCCGTCACGTCCACGCCCTTGGCCCTCGCCCGCGTCTCCAGGCGGGTATACTTCCCCCGCAGGAACTCGAGCTCCCGCTCCCTGACGTGCAGGAACTCTCCCAGGGTGTGCGCCTGCCCCGTCAGGGCCCGCACCTGCGCCGCCAGGCTGTGGGACTTTTTCTCCCACTGCCCCTGGCGGAAGACCACCTCCCTGGCCGGCCTATCGGGGTTCTCACCCCTCTCGGCCCTGCCCGTGAGCTCGGCTGCCAGTGCCGACGCGCGCCTTATGGCGACGCGGATCGCCCGCATGTCCGTGGTCTTCATATGACCAGCGGCACCCACGACTGCGGCGACCGCGTCCAGCTCGCGCTGGGCTTGTCCGGCGAGCCCCCCCACCGACATTTTCTCGGCCCAGTCCCGGAGATTCGACGAAACCTTTTTTTTTTTTTTTGTTTTACTTGGTGGAAATCCCCACGGATACCCCCCGCCCGCGGGGGCGGGTAGGGGGTTATGTGGGACTCGAACCCACTAAAACCACCAAGGTGATCTACCTCGCGCGCGGAGCTGCGCGCCCGAGGGGAGGGATTTGGACGCGAGAGCAAACTAGCGATACGTTCGCTTGCCCTCCCCTCAGCGCTGGTACGAACTCCGCGCCCTACAACCCCGCATAGCGGCGGGGTCTTCCCGAGTCGCCGACGACACGGGCGGATCACACGCCCGCGTCGTCTCTTCTGGGGGGTCGCATGATGTTGTTAGGGGGTGAGAGTGTCCCCCGACACTCCCACCCCGCGACCCCCGCGATCGAGCGGCTACCCGGGGCGCGGCCCGAAGGGCCGCGGCCGGGCGGGGAGTCGGCACAAGGTCGGCTGGACCGCTGACCGCCGAACTCACCCTACCGCTGCTCGATCGCTACTAACGCGGGAGCGCGCTAATCCATAAACGGCGCCAATGGCGCGGCTCCCGGGGGGGCAGCAGGTGTTCGGCTGCCCCCCGGTGGGGTCCCCTGGAACGAGGACCCCTGACTCTAACTCCGCCGTCGGGCGTCGCGACCACTCACGACGCGACCCCGACGGCACCGCGTGGCACGGCCACCACCCTCCCGAAACTGGCCCTGAAAAGGGCCCCCCAGACCCGGAGACTCGCCGTCGGGGAGCGGGGTGACGCGTCAGCTCACGTCACCGCCTGACCTCCCCCGGCGCCGCGTCATCTGCCCCTTCTCCCCCGGCATCTGGGGGCCGCGAGACGGGACGGGTGACCCGTTATTTCGCGCTCCCGTTTCGCATCCTCCTTCTCCCGCATGACCGCCTCCGCAAACTCGGAGACGGCCTTCCAACTCGCCCCGTCTCCCGCCATCCGACGCACGACCGTCGGTAGCGAGAGATCGGGGCCCAGCTGCGCCTCGAGGACACGCCGATCGTCCTGCCACTCCTGGCACCTGGCCAGAGTGTGGTCGGCCGTGTCCTCGTCGCCCGAGTCGCAGCTGAAGCACCGCGACGTCTCCTCCCGCCCGATGCGACGCAGATAGGAGCCGAAACAGCCGACTCCTGTGATTATCTGCGTCAGGCGGAAGGTTAGCCTGCCATACCCGCGCTCCACCCATTCTTGCATAATGGGCAGAAGCGCCCCGACAACGCGACCCCTCCGATGTTCGGGGAGGGCTAGCCAGTCGAGCCATTTGGCCCGCATGCGTTGCCGGGCCTGGACCCGCGCCACTTCTTGTCCGTCTGCCATTGGGTCCCCAGCTTCGCGGAGATCTCGGACGGCGAAGTAAACCTCCGCCTCCATCTCCGCGAGCAGGTGGAATGGGGGGGACCCACCCAGAGCGGACAGTTCGGCATGCGACACCGTGCGATAGGCTCGCACGGCTCGGAGGACTACTCGGCGGTGAACTCTGCCCAAGAGTTCACGGCCAACGCGGCAGCCCTCCAGGTCGCCGGCCCAAACAGGCGCGCCGTACAGCGCCATGGACCGAACGACCGTCACATACAAACGCCGAACACCCTCGTGCGGACCTCCCAGGTTGGGCATGATTCGCCGAAAGGCGAATATTTGCTTCTCCAACCTGGGGGCGAGGGTTTTGAAGTGGCTCGTGAATCGCCAGTAGGTATCCAGGGTCAGACCGAGATACTTCATCGATCGGCCGACCCTGATGCAGGCATCCCCGATCATCAGGGACGCTCTGTTGGGGACACCGCTCCCAACCCTGTCCCCGAGGCACATCGCCTCGGTTTTCTCCAAGGCGACTCGCAGACCGAGCGTCCCGATCGAGGTGACGACGCGTCGCAGTGCTCTCTCAGCGAGGCTGATCGCGTCCCTCCATTTCTGCCCGGAAGCCACCACCAGAGTGTCGTCGGCGTAACATACCAACGACACCCCCGGCGACGGCATCTCGACCCGCAGCACCGCGTCGTAGGCCAGGTTCCATAGCAGGGGCCCTAGAACCGACCCCTGCGGAACCCTGCGGTGCACCGGAGCCACCCCGTCACAATCCCAATTACTCTGGTCCAAACATACTTTATCAAGCGGACAGTCTTTGCAGTCCCACATCACTGTATTGTATTTTATCTTTAAAATCAAATTTAAAAAAAAATGTAATTTGTTTCAACCGTCCCAATGCGAGGGTCGGTTGAAACAGTGCCTGGGGTCAATTGAAACACATGCAAATAATACAAAATATAATAAATGAACATGTTTTATTCATCGTCTAATAACATTTTACGACTCGTAATGGCACAGTTGAACATCACAAATATTTTTTTATTAATATTCAAGTCTTTCAGATACTTATAATCTAACATAATTTTTAATCAACCTTCAAAGGTTTATATTAAGTACAACTTAAATTATATAATAATCAGATGTTGGTGACGATTTTTTTTTTGTAATGTTTGTGTACTACAGCAGCTTTAAAAAAAAACTTTAGCACTTCAGCTATAAAATAGGTTAAAAAAAAATTAAAGACTTATTATTTCTATAAAAATCAATATTTTATTTATATTTTTCTCGTAGTCTTCCTGTAGCGTACCCTTGGCATCTAAGAAACAAGAAAATTAAATAAATAAACTGGTTCAACCGTACCCACAAAAACTGTTTCAACTGTCCCCAACCCCCCTTCTAGGTATAAAACGATTCACAGTAAGAATGATAATAAATTTCAATAAAAACTAATCATACAGCTGTATTCCACACACTTCAATTAAAACGATACAAAACTCTCAATACTCTAACTTTAATAAAACCACAGTAATTGCAAAAATGTACGAACAAAAAATACTTACTTTTCCGTAAAAAAACACAATGGGGCCTCCTATACACAAGCACAGCACGCGAAGAGCGACGCAACACTAAACTTCGTGTTTCGACTTGTCGCCCGCTTCGTTCTACCCTTGCACCCCTCACCCCCTCATGCACGGTATCGAGATATTCGCTTTGTTTCAACCGTCTACCGTTTCAACCGTACCCAGTCTACCCTACTATATAATTCTGACTTTCTTATAACGCATTCTCCATATAATGCGGTACGAATTAATCACGTTATAGGAGATATAGGTTAACTGTAATGCGTAATGAAGTCCCTGCTGGAACTGCCAGTTAGAACCGCATTAAAAAATTTTAAATCCGGATTAATGCGGTTTTCTTCCCGTAAATTGCAGATTGAACCAGATGAAATATTTTCTATCAGTTTCAAACCGGATATGCATGTAAAAATCTTGATGGTATTTGTCTGAATTTCCTAGCACAATTTGTCATCGGTTCTGCTCGGATTTACACGAAGTAACTCGCATATTACTAGTAAACTTCTTGAGTAACTTTATTCATTTTTTAAGCTAATTCTATCTGGAAATCCAGATCCAAACCAAAATGGAATCTATTGGTCTTTTCAAGTTGTTTTGCTTCCAGTTCTTACACAGATTTGCATATCGTAAAGGCATGTTCAAACACACATATATGTGGATGAGATCCACTTCAATTTTTAGTTGTTTGTAACTAGAATCTAGAAGTGTAAATCAAAATTCACATGATACTCATCCAGTTTTTCCAAGCCTTTTTACCACCTGATTTTATATCTGTAATGGGGATACATTTATGGTTCCTCGACCGATTTACTCAGGTTATCAAGGAGGTGTCGAATAACAGTTACCGCTTATATCGTGAGCTGAGGTTTGATATAATTTTATTCTTAAACCTACTATATCAAAAGCTTCTACCGTATCAATCTTATCGTCGAAGTCTTGATCACGGAGGAAGCTGCCTCGTTAGCTCGCGGCGCCGATCTTATGTCTCGCGGCGCACATCGTTGCCGCGAGAGGAGTTACCAGTATCGCGGCCACCTAGCGGTGTTTGAACCAAATAATTTATTTCGAAGTTTGAGTTTCGTAAAATCGGAAGGAACCGCATTAATTTTCTATCCGCCAATCCATTGGAAACCGGGTAAAAATTTTCTCTTCGAACCCCATATGCATCCCGTGAATTATTTTCTCTGCCAATCCGGATCGCGACGGGCTCGTAAGAGCTTGTGGCATTTCCAGACGGAAACTATTATGTTGTGTAATGGTCATTCCAGATAAAACCAAATCAATTTTCTCGAAGTATGTGTTTCGTAGAACCGGAAAGTACCGCATTAATTTTCTATCCGCCAATCCGGTGGAAACCAAGTCAAATTCTTTCTTTTCGAGCCCCATATACATCCCGTGAATTATTTACTCTGCCAATCCGGATCGCGACGGGCTCTAAAGAGCTTGTGGCATTTCCAGATTGAATCCGTAAGATTTTTTATCCGCAATTTCAGATACTAACCTTCTGGGTTTGTACAAATTGCAATTCCCGATAGAAACTGATAAAGTTTGTACCTGGAAAATCCTATTTCATCCATCGATCTGGATATCCGCATTGAACCGGATTCTTTTTTGAACTGCCAAAAATCACTGCTTGAAAATCCAGGTAGTACCGCATTGAGCCAGATAGATCCAGTTCAAAATTCAATGCGGTCCTAACTGGCAGTTGCAGCAGGGGTAGAATAGAAAAATAACTTTCTATGGTTTTTGATATGGCCATTCTTAATAATGGATGATCCTCGAAATTATAAGATCCATTCATTTCTACAACTCTATACTTTATAAATAAAAAGTGGATCCTATAAAGTTATACTCTTTGCACATGGAAAATCGTCATTCGAGGAAGAATTTAGCCATCATGTTTAATCTGTTTAATGAAAATTGGAATATCAGCAGTAAAGCGAACGTCCGTGATAATGCATACAATATAAATATGGCTGCAAATCCATCAATTTATATTTTTCATCTGCTTAGGTGTTTTTCGGAATACTTGGGTACTCGGGTACTCGGGTACCCGGCGGGTCGGGTAGGACTCGGGTAATATTCTTTATCTTGAGATAGAACCGGGTACCCGGGTTGCCAGTAGTTGCCCTAATGCTAACTACCACACTACCACGGCAGCCGTTAAATTATTATTTACTACCGTGTTCGCGTTGGAATGAGAAAGGGAATGGACTGAATAGCGTGATTTAATAAAATGTAGTTCTTAGCACCAAAAAGTTTGTCTTTAATCTATAAACTGTTTATCACTCGTTATTTACACTCGCAAACACAGAACTAACAAAAAAACTATAAATTTTAAATGATTATTAAATTTGTGAATTTGCAAACAGAACAAGATAATTGTATGGTTGTAACGGATCGTTACTAATTAGTGCGTGAGAGCTATACGTGCGTTACCGTGAACGTTCCGATGGAGAAGAAGGAGCATTCCTCCCGGAATTCACGTCTTGATTCTGGGAAATCACGTGACTCCCGAAATCATGACTCATACGCCGCCAAGCGATTTACCCAATAGATATAATTACATCTTGTGGCCCAGAGATGGCCTAATTAGTGCTGATCGGTGCGGTTTACCGAAGACTCGAGTCGGCTGCCGCGCGTAGCAGACGACACGACTAGTGACGCGTTTGATGTCGACCATACATTCGTTCAGTCCGCAACAACCGTGTTTACCATCGTTACAGGAAAATGGACACGCAATCCTTTAGACATCTCCATGAGATGACTACATTGGTACACCCCTGTCAATATCTTCCGGCTGCCACGCTATTGACCCTTCTGGTGAATTGAAGTAATTTTTAAATTTGTCGCGCACCGCAAAACCCTCGGCATCTCTGTAGCCTCCGGGTCAACACAACGGCAACATATTGTCCCTGGGTACGTTACGATCAAGATTTTCACGTTGACCAGCACTGAGATGTTCATCACGCAACATATTGTGTAAGCAGCATGTTGCAGTGATGATGCAGTGGTCTATTGTTTCGGACAGCACCGCTATTGGTGAATGAAACATCCTGAAAACTTGTGACAGAATTCCAAAAGCATTTTCCGATACTCTTCTTGCTCTGCATAAACGGTAATTAAATATTGTTTTTGGGTGTTCTTCTTGGTTTTTGGGATACGGCTTCATCATATTTTTTGTCAGCCTAAAGACTTCATCGCCTACAATCACGTGCGGGACCACCACATTAGATCCTGGTAATGCCTTGTCGACGGGGAAATTAAATTGTCCGGATCGAATTTGCTGACCCAGTGCAGATTTCTGGAAAATTCCACTATCGCCTTCCTTTCCATATGACCCAACGTCGGTCACGACAAATTTATAATTTGCGTCTACTAGAGCTAGTAATACAATAGAAAAATAGTTTTTGTAATTGTAGTACAGTGATCCACTATTTTTGGGGCACACTATTCGCACGTGCTTGCCATCTAGTGCACCAATACAGTTTGGGAAATTCCATTTCGTCTCAAAATCTTGCGCGATTTTTTGCAAATCCAGAACACTTGGTTTCGGTAGGAATATCGGTACTAACTTATTGCATAATTGCTCCAGAACGTTTTTGACAATCACACTTATGTAGTCGCGCGATATTCTAAATGCAAACGACAAGGATCTGAAACTTTCTCCAGTAGCGATGAACCTGCAAAAAATATATTATCTAATTGTCTCAGCTGCTGCCTGTAAAAAAAGATGGGGGAGCACTCGCGATACGTTCGTGGAAATGAAACGGGACAATAAACACTGTACAGGGTCGACAGAAAAGCCAAAATCTAAATGGTCGTTGTTGGATAAGCAAAGTTTTTGGGACAATGCATCGTTTGACTGAAGGAAAATATTTTGTACACACAATACGAGTTTTAAAATATAATAAATTTTGAAAATTAATTTAATTTATTTTATTATAGTACCCAGAGTAATGTGCAACAAACTGAAAAGGTTCAACACATTACAATCACTACGGGTAGCGACATTCCAAGAACGTCGATGAATGTTATAGTACCTCCTGAAACATGTGAATCTGTTATAGAAACACAGTCAGAGAACAATATTCCTCCTTGGAGGAAGAAGATAGCCATCCAGTTCAGTGCGAAAAGGCACAGAAATGATTCGAATACTATACTGGATTTATTGGACAGAACAGCTCTCAAAAGAGAAAAATTAATGGTCGACTCGACTTCGACATTTTTTGAAAATATCGCGTTAACTGTTGATAATTAACCGTTGATTATGAAAAATTAACTTGCCTTAATGTCACCAGCAACTTGTCTTGCGGTGAAATCGGGTGTTCCACTCTCGCGGATGGGGCTGTTTTTATGTCGTTTCCGATGAGGTTTAACACAAGGGCAACCTGCTCCTTATTTAAACGAAAGAATTGTCTATATGTCGTTTCGTTATCCTCCAAGTGATTCGCAACTAGTATCCTGCCGTAGCCCTCTCTATTTCGATTTGCGTATAACCTGCTCACTGCCTTTCTCTTCTTCCTTCTTTCCAACAGCGCTAACAGAAGTGCCTCATCTTCTGCTTCTTCCTGCAGCAGTTGTACCGTCAATGAAATAAAATTGCGGTTCATTTCGCAAATCTGTCAAATATCTGAGATAACCACTATCGTTTCACAGACACTATATAACACCGTTAAGAAAGTCACTTGTTTTGGAGCGATGCTTCCACTTCGGAGTCCAAGTAACGAGTATCGTTCTGGCAATGGTTGGGAGACGTCATGAACCAAGAGCAATAAACTAACGGCATTTATGACAACCCTGTTGAAGCGGTTCCATATCAAAACGACACAGTACAAAACTACACATGCAATTTAGGACACATCAGAATAGTGCACCGAAAGTAGTGCACATACAATTTAGAACACATGAAATTTATAGTGCACATACATTTTAGGACACATGCAACTTAGAACACATACAATTTAGGACACATGCGATTTAGAACACATACAATTTAGGACACATGCGCTTTAGAACACATGTGATTTATAGTGCACATACAATTTAGGACACATGCGATTTAGGACACATTCAATTTAGGACACATTCAATTTAGGACACATGCGATTTAGAACACATGCAGTTTAACGCACATTTTTTTAGTGCACATCAGGATAGCGCACAGCAAGATTTCACGCGCAACCATCTTCTCGTTGCCATCGACTGTTTCACAGCCGACGGTATTAATATTGGTTGGGGTTAGATCAGGGCGGGGGGCGCGCGCCCGCTTGCGGGCGCGTAAAGCATGGTAGCGAACCGATGTGGGTACGTGTTAAACTCGGTAATTGTAATTTTGAGTTATGTTTTTTGCGAATATCTCGTAAACCAAAACCAACTACCAAAAAGTTTAAGGGAAAATGTTCAGAATGATGATCTTGACAGCAATGGCGATATTGACCCCATCACGCGATACTTGTAACCGCAGTCACATTTTGGAAATCCCCAAATTCACATCGGTTCACTACCATGCATTACGCGCCCGCAAGAGAGCGCGCTCCCCCCGCCCTGAACTAACCCCAACCAATACTAATACCGTCGGCTGTGAAACAGTCGATGGCGACGAGAAGATGGTTGCGCGTGAAATCTTGCTGTGCGCTATCCTGATGTGCACTAAAAAAATGTGCGTTAAACTGCATGTGTCCTAAATCGCATGTGTCCTAAATTGTATGTGCACTATAAATCACATGTGTTGTAAATCGCATGTGTCCTAAATTGTATGTGTTGTAAATCGCATGTGTCCTAAATTGTATATGTCCTAAGTCGCATGTGTCCTAAATTGTATGTGCACTATAAATTTCATGTGTTCTAAATTGTATGTGCACTACTTTCTGTGCACTATTCTGATGTGTCCTAAATTGCACGTGTAGTTTTGTACTGTGTAGTTTTGATATGGAGCCGTTGAAGCTATTCAGGTATAGCGGAACTTGGAGTAGGGTAGGGTGGGGCTAAAAGTCCGGCGGGTAAAAAGTCCCGAATTCAAAATCTCTATTCCTAAACAATATATTGAGTTTCGCAGTACCTATACTATGTAAAATACGAGATTGTATGTTCTTTTAGTAATGTGTCCCTGATATTTTTTATTGCTAAATGATAATATTTTCTACCGTATATATCGCAGAAACTATAGAGGTACCATTGGGGCAAAAAGTCCCTCAGACTGAAAATACATATTTTATTATTTGTTCTTATAATAAGATGGCCAAAGTATAAAGAAATGATGCCAAAGTCTTTAAATATTTTTTTTTCTGTAGAGCGATTTTTTTAGTTTTCAGTTCAAAGTGAGTCTCTGACTTAGGAGACTTTCTACCATATGCAATGGACTTTTTACCCCGTGCGTGGGGCAAGAAGTCCATTTTGCATTGACAAACATTTTCTGGTATAACTCAACAGAAAATAACAGAATCAACAAACGAACTTCGTGAACGTAAAGCATAATAGTTATAGTTTATACAAAATAACATTAGACATCTCTAGATTGTTAGTACTAAATTTTAAATAGTTTTATACCAAAAACGGGACTATTAGCCCCACCCTACCCTACGCAGGCCAGTCCATACATGCCTGTGCATTTCACAAATGCGAATTAATCAGAGGAAATGAGACAAATATATTTATACGTATGTGCGGACACTTATCAGAAGAAGACAAGGGAAATTGTGAACTTCTATTTGCACTTTTTGGAAGGGGTAAAATAAATAAAAAAAAGCATATATAAAAATCGATATAGAGATGGCAGGATATTACTAAAAAATCACTTAGTGGATAACCGAACAACGTATACATAATTCTTCCGATTAAATACAGAACAAGTTGTTTTTGTTCTAAATCGCATTGTTTCTCGCGCGTTCTTAATGAGATCCGACTGTACTGAAGACGGATCAACGGGAGTCGTAAATTCCCGATACGGTACTTCCGACACTAAGATAAACGCGCGGTACCCTAAACGTCGTGTTATCGAGGTAAGGGTGATTAAATTGACACTGCATATAACAATAACAAGTTCTTGATATATTCTGTCATAAACAGCGTTGAAAAATATGATTATAGTGAAATCCGAAATACATGTGTTAAACCATCCTCATCTCCGGAGGATAACGAGACCTTGTCGTCTTTCGAAAAGTATCTGACTCCCCGACGGAGTCTTTCCTTCCTGCAAGACAAATCCTCCCTTCCAGGCTGGTTACTTGGTGGGCCAAACAATTATCTTATTGGTCGTGACATTGCCAAGGAACGGCCCACCCAGCCCCGTAGAAAGGGAAACTGTACTTCAGCTTATACTAATTTATAGCTAAACAGCCTGTCTCCAAGATGTCCTCCAAGGCGTCCAGAAGGTGAAACAGGACGTCTGGCCAATATCACCGAACCCCGGGACCGTCGGCGTCAATGAACAAAGGGCCATTGTAACTCCACGTTACTTACTACCCTCCGACGGTCCCAAGTGTCCGGCGGGTACAGGCGACAGACCCCGCGTCTGCCCGGCAACATCATAAAGTAGCGAATGGCCCTTTCCTTCCGGACCTCTCCCGACCTATTTACGAGAGACCCGGACATCGAGTATATGACCCTCGACCGATTATAATACAGAAAAACTAGCCTAATAATAATATAAGAAAGTATGCCTAATAATAATCGTGACGCGTAACACGCATTAATAAGCATGTAACAAAACATCATCTACGATAGAGGAACATTCGATTTCATCATGTTCGCGAAAGCGACACTATTTACGCCATCTCCCAGGCCTACCGGTAATTAGGCAATGGTAACGGCCCGCTGACTCATGTGGAGCGTCGATCACTGCCCCTTCCATCAACCTGCGATCGATGGAAGGGGGACTCTTCTTCCTTCCAGGAAATCACTGCCGATTTCCTGGAATTCAGACGCTCTCTGCTAGTGACACGTACCTTTTGCTTACGCACATTGCTTGCGTTTAGTTCAATTATTTCTAGGCTTCGCGACTTTGCTTCGCCAGCGACAATTGCTTCGCTTGATCTTATTAACTATTTCTAATCGCTACTTGTTTGTGTCAAATAACTGTTAAGTTTATTGTGCTTGGTTTTGTAAATACATTTTAATTATAACTCCAAAATATACGTTGTCGTGCTGTCCTAACTATTGGAAAATAAACTCTGTGCTTCGCTAATTGTGTAAGAGCTTCCGTGCACCGATCCGCTATTCTTTATTGTAACATTTTTTGGTCCTTCGAGCCGGATCCGGTGCCTGTGAAACAGTTCAAACGTTCGGTAGTGCTGTAACCGTCGCGTGTGAACTTCTTCCGCAAACAGTTTTTCTGTTCGGGTGTGTCGTCCAACCGTCGCGTGTGACCTCCACCTGCCAAACAATGAGCCACCTCATTGAAAGTCAACGCGACCTTAACCGTCGTATTGCTAACGCGTTTGAAAATCTGAAGAAGACCGGAGCTGCTAAATGTACCAAGGCAAACGTGTCTTCGCGATTAACAGCCCTTCGCAGGAATTGGGCTAAATTCGAAGCGCAACACGACCAATTACTTACCTTAACGTCGGATAAGAAAGTAATGGAAGATAGCTACTGGGACGATGACGAGCCATCGCAAACAGAAGAGGTTTTCCTCGAGCAAGAGAGCCTTTTTATGGAAAAACTGGAAGAGATCGAGAAAAATGAGAGGATACTGAATCGTACGATAGAGCGTCTGTCCTCTGAGGAACGAACGAGTGGCCACTCCACTGCTGTGACCGCTCGTACACCGTCCTCTCTTGAGAAGATTCCGTTACCTACCTTTGGGGGTCAACATAAGGACTGGCCGTCCTTTAAAGGACTTTTTCGATCCCTAGTAGTCCGGGAACCTACGCTATCGGATGCGGAGCGCCTTCATTACCTCCGCGGTGCTCTTAAAGGCGATGCGGAGCTTCTCCTTCGCAATATTCCAGAAGAGGAAGAGAATTTCGAAGCTGCTTGGGCTCTGGTCCAGGAACGATACGACAACCAGCGTCTGGCGGTTAAGGGCATACTGTCGGATATCTTTTCGCTACCTGCACTCAAGCAGGAGTCGGGGCCTGAGCTGAAACGGATGTTTTACCTGCTGTGGGACTCCGTCAAGGCGCTGACCACCCTGAAGAGGCCCTTCGACGCCACCGGCGACTGGCTTGTCCACTGGGTAGCGACGCGATTGGATCCCCAATCCCAGCGAGAATGGGAGACCTTCATTGCAAGAATGAAGACGCCTCCTACCTTCGCCGAGATGAGGGAGTTTCTTGAAGGGCGAGTCAACACGGTGGACGCGCTGGAGGAGAGCTGCAAGGCCACGGAGGGACGTTCTTCTCGAACGGTGCGCTCCACCTAACGTCTCCGCACTTCTGGTCGTCCTGGTTGCCGTTCGACGACATCCCGCGGCCGTTTCGTCCACCTGCTGGATTCGAGGCGACCGCAATTCTGGCGCAGCTGGACCACGGGATATCTGCCATCCTTTCAGGCCCGCTGCAAAGAGGACACGACCGATTAACCACTCCTTTATGAAATTAGTTTCTCGCATTAATAACGTTGTACATATGCTTACATGTATACTTCTTACCTGTTCAGATTAGCAGGGACACTCGAGGGGTCATCCCCAAACGTCAACATCACCGCTACCTTACCGCAACGATGACGTCCATGGCGCACACGCGATCACCACTGCTTCACGAACGCGTCATACGTCTCGTCTCCCGATCGCCTAAGACGTGCCTTACTTAGGCGAAAGTTTCGGTCACAATCGCGAGCTCGATTGTGATTCAGCCTGTTACTGCTCGCGTGCGTTTGCTGCCGCGAGATAAATCCGTTACTGCTCGCGTGCGATTGCTGTCGCGAGATACTCCTTGCTACTGCTCGCGTGCGTTGCTGCCGCGAGATAATCTTTACTGCTCGCGCCCGTTGCTGCCGCGAGATACTCTTTGCTGCTCGCGCCCGTTACTGCCGCGAGATACTCTTTGCTGCTCGCGCCCGTTGCCGCCGCGAGATTCTCATTGCCTCAACGCTGGGGTTGCGCGATGCCTCCACATGAGTTCAGCACGCCACTGCTACGCGAACAGACTATGCCATGTCCACGTTTATTGACCGGTACGTCGATTTTGGATTCAGATTCATCGGGTGATGAATCCCGGGGAGAATGTTCGCGAAAGCGACACTATTTACGCCATCTCCCAGGCCTACCGGTAATTAGGCAATGGTAACGGCCCGCTGACTCATGTGGAGCGTCGATCACTGCCCCTTCCATCAACCTGCGATCGATGGAAGGGGGACTCTTCTTCCTTCCAGGAAATCACTGCCGATTTCCTGGAATTCAGACGCTCTCTGCTAGTGACACGTACCTTTTGCTTACGCACATTGCTTGCGTTTAGTTCAATTATTTCTAGGCTTCGCGACTTTGCTTCGCCAGCGACAATTGCTTCGCTTGATCTTATTAACTATTTCTAATCGCTACTTGTTTGTGTCAAATAACTGTTAAGTTTATTGTGCTTGGTTTTGTAAATACATTTTAATTATAACTCCAAAATATACGTTGTCGTGCTGTCCTAACTATTGGAAATTAAACTCTGTGCTTCGCTAATTGTGTAAGAGCTTCCGTGCACCGATCCGCTATTCTTTATTGTAACACATCACAAGGAAAGATCCTCGTTACATTAAAGCAAGTTAATTTTCCAAAAACATATTTTATTACATTTTATTGTCCTTGGGCCGATTTGAGGACATGCCGCGAATATAATAGTTACTATTATTATGATTATATTGGGTGTATAACTTAAAAACCGGATTTTTTTTAGGATATTTAAGCGTTTATTAAAGAAAATCTTGTACAATCCTGTTACTCAAAGTATTGGCCACCGGAAGTTACAACATTTTCCCATCTTTCTGGCAATTTGTGGATGCCATTCCAAAAAAACGGTCATCTTTTGAATCAAAGAACGAATCGAGCCAATTTTTGATGTCTTGCACTGAAGTCAAGCGTATTCCGGAAAGTGCATTCTGCATGGACCGAAACAAATGGTAGTCAGAAGGCGTCAAGTCTGGACTATATGGCGGGTGGGGCAGAACTTCCCATCCGTTATTTTCCAAATAGTTTTTAACGGGTTGAGCAACATGTGGCTGAGCATTGTCATGTTGGAAAATCAATGCCTCGTGTCTGGTCTTCCATTCTGGCCGTTTTTCCTTCAATGCTCTCTTTAAACGAATCAGTTGTTTTCGGTACAGCTCTCCAGTAATGGTTTCACCCGGTGTTAGAAGCTCATAATATACAACTCCCTTCTGGTCCCACCAAATACAGAGCATTATCTTGGCAGCGTGAATATTCTTCTTCGGTGTCGACTTGGCTGGTTGGCCGGGCTTCACATACGATTTGTTGCGCTTCGCGTTGTCGTAATAAATCAATTTTTCGTGGCCAGTAACAATTCGATGCAAAAACGGCTTCTTTTTATGACGCTCGAGCAGCATTTCAGACATGCAAAATCGCCTTTCCACGCCTCTCAGCTTCAACTCGTTTGGCACCCAATTTCCTTGCTTTTGGATGAATCCTAATGCTTTTAGGCGCTTGGAAATGGCTACTTGAGTCACGCCCAATGTTTCCGCAAGCTCTTCTTGTGTTCGACACGAGTCTTGATCGAGTAACGCTTCCAATTCTTCATCTTCAAACTTTTTCGGCTGTCCAAGCCGCTCTTTGTCTTTGATGTCAAAATCGCCACTTTCAAAGCGTTGAAACCACTCGAAACACTGTGTTTTCGCAAGAGCATGTTCGCCATACAATTCCACGAGCAAACGATGACTTTCGGCTGCAGTTTTCTTTGCAAAAAAGTGACTCAGCAAAACTTCCCGCAAATGCTGTTTTTTCCGCCAATTTTCAAAATTTTCCATGATTGAAAACAATATGATGCGCCCAGCAAATCAAACACTGTTGACTGATTTTGATAGCTTATGAATAGAGCTTCAAAATGGCGCGCATCTCAATGATTTGCTACAGCGCATACACAAGTGTTGCCATCTAGTGTCAAATTCCGGTTTTTAAGTTATACACCTGATAATTATTTATTAACGGGTAAAGACCCTTCAAGTATAGACTGTACAAGTATTAATATCTACAATTTTTGCTGTCTCCTGTGATTTGTTTCTTCAGTCTTTGGGTAACTAGCATTCAGTAATCGTCCTTCTTACAGTACTTATTCTTCCAACCTCAATTTTGTGGTTTTCATTGTTGTTATTTTTGTTTTTTATTCTTCTAGTTATTGTCAGTGTTGCTGTTCGTTGTATAAGAAATTGAAAATGTCGGATAGTGAGTTTACTGACGTAGAGTATAAGAATTTATCAGAGAGCTGTACTGATACTTCTGATGAGAGTGAAACAGACAGAGAACAGGAAAGTGAACGCGAAATTCAATTAGATGATCGAAATTGGGAACGCATAAATGTTTGCAAGCCAAATCCTGCTCCACCAAGATTTCAATTTACAGAAACGCCTGGTTGCACGTTTACGGTCGAAAGTAATTCTAATTGTTTGTCATATTTTGAATTATTTTTCTCGAACTTTTTAGTAAATGTTATTGTCGCGGAGACAAACAGATATGCCGAACAGCAACCAGGTACGTCTTCGAGCAATAATGCACCAATTACAATGGAGGAAATGTATATGTTTTTTGCTATAAACGTAATTCAAGGCATAATACAAAAGCCAGATGAAAGATCGTATTGGACACCTTTAGAAATTTTCTAAACACCAATTTTTGCGAAATTGACTACTTTGCGGAGATATTTATATATATAAAAAAAATTACATTTTTGTAATAATGAAGATTATAATCCGAGTACTCATCCAAATGTTAAGCTCAATAAAATTTGGCCTGCTTATGATTATATAAATAAACAATGTGCCAGCTTATGTATCCCTGAAAGAGATATTTCAATTGATGAAAGTTTATTGTTATATAAAGGCAGATTAGGTTGGAAGCAGTACATTCCACTAAAACGAGCCCATTTTGGAATAAAAATGTTTTATTTGCGTGAAGCAATGACAGGATACTTATATTCTTTCATAATATACACTGGGAAAGGAACAATAATAAACAATAAATATAAAAATATGCCAATGTCAACACAAGTAGTTTTATCCTTGATTGAACTTTTATTAGGGAAAGGATATTGTGTAACTATAGATAATTTTTACACATCTGTAGATCTTGCGGAACTTCTTGTGGAAAGGAATACAGATATATATAGAACGGTTCGGTTACAAAGGAAAGGCATACCGAAACAATTACAAAATAAAACATTAGAAAAAGGCGAAATAATATCTTTCAAAAGAAACAAAATAATGACAATAAAATGGTTAGACAAAAAGAATGTTAGTCTTTTGTCAACAATACATAATACAGAAATTGTTACGACTAATAAAATTGACAAGGATGGATATTCAATCAGAAAACCGCGTGTAGTTGTAGACTATAATCGTACTATGGGAGGTGTTGACCGATTAGATCAACACCTACATGATTATGCCACAACAAAAAAGAGGGGGAAGAAATTTTATAAAAAAATATTCTTTCACTTATCAAGAGACACGGTACTGTCTCGCGCCAAGGATATAATATATATACATATATATATATATATACAGTTACTCAAAAAATTGAGCGTACACTTATGTTCGTAGTGAAAATTGGCGGGAGAATGAATAAAAACGAACATATTCGAGTGTAAAAAACGCAATATATATTTATTTGTATCGTTTAGCGAACGATTACTACATTTTAAAAAAAAAACATTAAGTATTTGTGCATATTTAATTGAAAACATAAAAATACAGGTATTTTACTGACACAAAATTGAGCGTACATATTGATATTTAGGGATTATAATATACTAGCATGCCCCGTCTCGGCTTCGCCCGAGATCGTAGCGTGACTGATACGTGTTTATTAGAATTAATATCTTTTCTATACCTATTATATAAAAACAGAGCCGATTTTTATATTCGCGCAAAACTCAAGACCTGTTGAACTGATCTTCCTCAAATTTTGACACGTTATTCCTATATACTCTAAGACGCGTTAAAAAACGCGTTATTAACATGTAATTATATGTAAACATTCCATGTGTACTGTTTTGCATACCACGTGATAATAAATTTGCAAAACCAGTTTGTACCCCGACGATCATTCTGACATATATATCCGCGATAATCCAGTTCTCTCGCGAGAAAGTGCTCGAAAAGCTTCGCCACCTGGTGGTAACATCGCGGTACTGCTACGGGCGAGGTATCGCGCGGGCTGAATATGCGCATGCGCGCGCAAGTAGACTGACGTATATAGGGGTCACATGGTCGGCCAAACAGTCGTACACGTGAAATCTTTGCATATAAATTACATGTTAATGACGCGTTTCTGAGACATGCTACATAGCCTATGTCCGTCCTAGAGTATGCAGGAATAACGTGTCAAAATTTGAAGAAGATCGGTTCAATAGGTCTTGAGTTTTGCGCGAACATAAAAATCGGCTCTCTCTTTATAAATAGTAAAGATAAAGATGAATAAATAGATATTAATATTTTGTTGCATAACCTTTCGCTTCAATAACAGCCTGTAACCGCCGTGGCATGGATTCGATGAGTTTTCGAATATAGGAAGGCGAAATATTGTCCCATTCTTCGCGTAATTTTAATTTTAGCTCTTCTTTATTTGTACAATTGTGATTTAACAATTTCGATTTCAGTTCTCCCCAGACATGTTCGATCGGGTTAAGATCGGGTGACTGGGGAGGGGTTTTTAATCATTTTGGCATATTATATAATAACCACTCTTGCACAAAATACGATGCGTGCTTCGGATCGTTGTCCTGCTGAAAGTGGTATACACGCGGCATTTGTAACTTTTGTGCCGATTGTTTTAAATTTTTTTTTAAAATATTTCAATATTTCATTTTGTCCATTATACCTTCAATGAATTCTACATTTCCGGTACCATTGGTGCCTATACACCCCCATACCATAACCGAGCCTCCTCCGTGTTTCACTGTTGGACATGTGTTGCGAACATGATGTTCTGTATTGGGCTTCCTCCACACAATTTGCTTTCTCCCATCACGCCCAAATAAATTTATTTTGGTTTCATCGGAAAATATGACACTTATCCAAAAACTGTCATCACAATTTATATAGGTTTTAGCGAACTGTAAACGTTTTTCTCTATTGGCTTTAGATATGTAAGGTTTCTTCCTGGCCACTCTACCGTGATACCCTTCTTTACGTAAAGTTCTTCGGACTGTTTCTACCGATATATTTTTTTTTAATACGTGTTGAAACCTCCTTTGTTAAATTTTTCATATTAATTCCTGGATTTATTTTAATTTGTCTGCAAATAAATCTATTATCGATGTCCGATAATATCTTCTTTCTTCCTCGTCCAGGTTTATTACGAACTGTTCCTTCGTACTTATAATGATTTACAATTTTCTGAATTGTGGAATGGGTTTTACTCACAATTTTACCCACTTCGCGCAAAGATTTCCCTTGGCAATATAATTTTATAGTTAATTGACGAGTAGAAATATCTGTTTCTTTCCTCCTGCTAGCCATTTCGTTAAAACTCAATAAACAGATAACAAGTAGTCATTTGTTTTTAGTTTCTTAGCAACCGCATATAGAGAACCATTTCACGGGACTTTCTCTTCAATAATACCCTCACTCAACTTATGCAGACCGCGTAATTTGTAAAATTTGTTATGTGTATGCTCAATTTTGTGTCAGTAAAATACCTGTATTTTTACGTTTTCAATTAAATATACACAAATACTTGATGTTTTTTAAAAACAAAATTCATCAATCGTTCTCTAAACAGTACGAGTAAATATATATTGCATTTTCACACTCAAATATGTACGTTTTTATTCATTCTTCCGCCAATTTTCACTACCAATATAAGTGTACGCTCAATTTTGTGAGTAACTATATAAGCGCAGCGCGAACACGGAGGGTGTGTTCCAATTCACGCATTATGCGCATAGACCGCAGCGCAGATGCTGCGCGCATGAATAGCGTTCCGTTTCCAGCAGTGCATGAACCGCAGTAACGAAACGGGTTTCGATGCGTCTGATGCTCGTGAGGTAACGCGGGAATGTTCAAACTTACTTACAAATAGCTATGCAGTTGAATGGATTATGGTTAATTTAATTCGAGACTTCTGGACGGGTGGTCGAAGCACGCTTCCTAACTACATCAGTTACTTCGTCCTAAGGATCGGGGACCGCCCCCTAACGAAATTTGATGGCTTTATTGGTTCCTGGATTTTTTCAACCCGAGTTTTTCTATTCTTCTTGAACAGCGATAATTATTGAAAGCGAAGACCATACCATATTTTATGAGTTTAACAGAACGAACTGCTGCTTACCCAGCATAATTTGGTAAGCAGATGTGTAATGGAAAAATGAAGTTATTTATTATCCGCGCCAGGGGTAAATTCAAGGTTTTGAAGGCTATTGAATAGAACCGCAGGCTCTCGTACGTCTTCTGGATTAGAGTATAGCTGTAAAGTTAGCATTATAAGAGCACGTTCGAAAAACTTAGCAGTAAAAGCCTTTAAGAAATAACAATGCGCGCTACGTATTTGCTTCCTTCCTCATCTTTCGTTTCGACCCTGCCTGAAACCTTCTAGGGATGTGTTGTTCGCTTCGAAATTGAGTCCGTTGCGTTGGTTGCAATTCATACAACGAGTGCAGAAAAGGCAGTACCAATTTCATAGAATTCCCTAGAATCCTCCAACTTCTAGCGCATAATGCGTGCAGCAAGTGCAGAAAATTAGAGCATGGGCAGTCAATGCGCATATTACGCGCATGCGTATTTGTCGCTATACGTGTGCTTCCGTATTTTCTGAAAAAAGAAAAAGAAGAACAAATAGAAGAAAGAAAGAAAATGGGACTTGAAAATGTAAAAATTAAGAAAGAAAAAGATGAAGAGAAAATTAAACTAAAAAAACTGAAAGATTTGGTATTAGTAATTTGAAAATTATTTTCGTTACAGATGTTGTTATAAATATTTTGTACTTTTGTAAATACCAGACATTTTAAAACTTTAAATACTTTTGTTTATTTTTGTTATCCAACATATAATTATTAGACATTTCAATTGGAAGCTAAATCGCCCGTAGATATGTAAGTAGAAAATAGACAATTTTCGCTGAGCAGAAATAGACATTTTATACTTCATATTAAATTGAGTATTATTAGGTTAAAATGTATTTAAAAATACTTCTTGTTTATCTTATATGTAAAGAGAAGGTTAAATATTATGTCTAATAAGTTTTTTTTGTCGGTTGTTGCATAAATAAATAATAAAAATCGATTTTTACGATAGCAAAACTCTTACACGATTAGAAATAGGGACATTGACCGTATACCCGATTCCTTAAAGATACCGTTGCGGGTAACAATGATATTTTGGAATGAAGTTAAGTTATAAAAAATTGACAAATGTAGCGTAAAAGAACGAAATATCCAATAAACATTTATTCTCATGTAGCATATCTATAGGTTATATTTTCTGTCCTTTCGAGGAGGGGACCACATAATTTTGACGCGCGTTACGAAGAGTACTTAGCCCGTTTTATTTTTTTCTTACGGATAACTGCATGTAGAAAAAATGAAACGTGCTACTTTTCGTAACGCGCGTCGATTTGGTGTATGTTTTTCAAAGCGTACGTAAAGAAACAAATACGCATGCGCGTATCAACTACACGCTTCATGCGCTAGAGATGGGAGAATTCTAGGGAAACCTATGCGCCACCAACGCAACCAATGCACGCATAGACTGAAACGGAACGGTTTTCTCTGCAGTCTATGCGCATAATGCGTGAATTGGAACACACCCGGAGAGTATTTATTACGCCACGACTCGCTATCAAGAACCCTGAGATTTCCGAATCTCAATAACGGCTGATCCGATTAGGTTTTGAATGGTCTTAATGGATAGCTTGGGTTTGATTTACATAAGAAAAGTGTCTTCGTTTTGTTCCTACGGGCCTTATGAGCTGAGATATTTCGATGTAAAGTAGCAATTTGCTGAATTTTATGTTATTAAAATTCAGCATCGTCCCCGTCATCGTCGTCGTCCTACACTTCTAGGCAAGAGGGGAGTATGAAAGGGTGAGGAAATGTCCCTCAGGCACGTCGTTCATTGGATGCGGGTTTCGGCCAATCGCGTGACATTATCATGTGACAGCTAGCAGACAGAGAGTAGATCTGTCGAGGTAGTGTCAAAACAATTATAACCTGCAAGTGTTAAATGTGGAGGCCTGTCAAAATGTTTGAAATATCACGAGGTTTTACAACATATAGGACACTGCATTATTGTCTCAATTAACAAGGTAAGTCACCAAAATTTTTTAATAAATTATTTATGTAGAGCTTATTGAAACGAAGGGGACACACAGACTTGGAAGGTGTCCGGAGAAGGTTCTACAGTGAAGCATCTTCTTTCGCACAAGTTTCTACAAAATAATATATTGTTTTTATACCAGCAAACTATTTTTACATTACAGTTTTTATGTAAAGCTTATAGGAATGCAGGAGACACATGGGCTTGGATAGAAATGAAGGGGGCTGTTATAAAGAGTACTAGCGGATCGGCGCACGGAAGCTCTTACACAATTAGCGAAGCACAGAGTTTATTCAAAGCGATTAGGACAGCACGACAACGTATATTTTAGAGTTTGTAGATTTTAGTTACAGTTATAATTCGAGTATATTTACAAGGTCAGGCACAATAAATTAACAGTTATTTACTCAACACTTTGGAATAATTATTATACGCACGTTTGGTTAGTTATTACTAAAAGAAGTCTTAGTTTTAAGGGAAGCGTGCGAAGCAAAGTCGCAACGCGTAGCGATTCGAAGTAGTTTCGAAAGAAAGCGCAAGCAAGGTGCGTAGGCAAAGTTTTCGTATCGCGTACAGTGAGCGTCTGAATTCCAGGAAATCGGCAGTCATTTCCTGGAAGGAAGAAGAGTCCCCCTTCCATCGATCGCAGGTTGATGGAAGGGGCAGTGATCGACGCTCCACATGAGTCAGCGGGCCGTTACCATTGCCTAATTACCGGTAGGCCTGGGAGATGGCGTAAACAGTGTCGCTTTCGCGAACAGGGGCGCACAGGCTTGGATAGAAATGAAGGTGATTCACAGGTTTGGAGGTTGTCCGGAGAAGGTTATAGATACACAGAGGAACATCTTGTTTCCCACAAGTTTCTGAAAATTTGTTAAATAAGATAAATCGACAAAATTTGTCAAATTAGCTTGGCATTGAGAATTAAAAAAATTATAGCATACTACTTACAACATAGAGCAAGTCACATTATTGAAGAAAGTACGCTGAACACATATCTCCCTTGATACTTTTCAATCTTTTGTGAAAGATATTCCTAATACTTTATTAAAATCCACAGTAGTTCCCTCGCTATTCATTAATTTTATTAGTTTCCCATTAACAATATTCCAATTCACCAATAAAGATAGTACATTAATTTTATTCCAACACCAATAAATTGTGCGTTAAAAATATTTGATTTCTTTGTTCATTTTCAATAAATTACCATTCGCATTTAAATTTCCTCCAACCAGACTTTCCGCCATACGCTCTCACCTCCTTCGGACACATTATGTTGTCTCTACACTTACTATAGAAAAAATCCATCCTTCTTCTATAAGTTCTAAGTTATGTTGTAACTAAAATGTGGATTTTATATATTTACAGATAATCGAAGCACAAGAGGATGCAGTATGATCTACGTCAGAGAAAAAAATTTATTGTGATATAGTATTATATTAATTAAACTTTAATTAAACTTTTATTCAGCTTTGATCCTCTGTGTGCTTCTTGCATGTTTGTTTCATATCTGAAAACTCAAATTTAAACCAATTCCACCAATCCAATTGTCTTGTAGCTTTGCAGGTGTGCGTAGTTTGGATGACAATACCTATAATATATTGCTAATTAAAAAAAATAACCCCGAGGGGGTGAAAAATTTATCCAGTCACTACTAAACACTACAAAATGTTTGAAATCCCCACAAAATTACCTTTTTTAAAAAAAGGTACAAAAAAGCGCGCCAAGTATATAATCCCATCAAAAAGGATCCCATTTAAAAACATTGTCATAAATTAATACCCATCAAAAAGACTCGCATTTAAAAACATTTGTCGTAAATTAATAGCTTTACAAAACTAATGATATACACAAATTGCGCCAATTATCACAATGACTATTTATACAAAGAAAAAAATGTATTAAATAATATTAAGCAGATATATTTTTATACAAATAAATATTTTAATACGAATAAATATTTTATTCAAAAAACTTGGCTCTGCTCTCTGAAAAAAATGTTAATTGGCTTGGTTAATAAATAAGACAAGACCAGACACCACTAAAACAAGAAAGAAAGGAAAAGATTTTAATGCAATTTATACATATATATTCAATTTAGATACACCAATTCGGAGAGCAGCACCCCCCCCCCCCACACACTCTAGAGTGCCGGGGAGTGTGTCGCTGAGCGAGCAGAGAGGTAGAAACAAGGAAGAAGCCGTGAGGCAATCATTGTACCGCATATAAACATAGAGGAAGCATGCAATAGGCAAAAATGTAGACGGCGATAAAAAGAGAAACATATTACAGGAGGGACACCCCCTCTCTTTCTAGCGCCAGCGTTTTTTTCTATGTTAGGAAGAGAGGGGGTGTCCCTCCTGTAATATGTTTCTCTTTTTATCGCCGTCTACATTTTTGCCTATTGCATGCTTCCTCTATGTTTATATGCTCTAAGGTTGCGTCTGAACTAGAGTTGGGCAAAATGTAATCTAATTACAACTTACAAATTACGATTAAAATGTAATTGTGTAGTTGATTACATTTTAATCGTAATTTGTAAGTTGTAATAATTGGATTACATTTTGCCCAACTCTGGTCTGGACGGGCCAACAATGAACAGGGCACCAACTGGGATTCAACGATATATCGAAAAGCGATAAATATCGTTCGTTCGATTGTGCGTTCGTAAATTAGCTTAAACAATGCGAATATTATCTTCGGCAGTTCATTATCGATGTTTGGTCTCCTATAATCGATATTTCGTAAACATCGATCAGTTCATTATCGATATTGAAACATCGATGAACATCGCCCATCCCTAGTGGTGATACCCGTCTCATCGACATTAAATATTCGAGTTGATGGGAACTTCTGGGTATCTATCAATTGGGTTAAAAGGTTAAAAAACTTAGTTACATTAATCTTGTTAAAACCCATAGCTCTCGCTATTGACGTTGGTTCTGGGGACCGAATCGAAAGTTTAGGGTGGCGTTTCAGAAAACCATACAGTTACTCATCTCCTGCCAGTCCTTTTGCTTTATTAAAATTATAATTTATATTATTTGCTTCGGCCATTTGAAACGCAAGTCGTTGTATGTCCGTACGGGTACGACCAAACAAACGATTTTCCATTGTCATAATATGTTGCATTATAAGATTTTCTTGCTCAGCAGAAAAAAATAGTGTGGAAACGACCTAGGCCTTTCTGAGACGCGATTTTTATATCCCCACAAATTTTTAATTTTTTTACTCTATCCTCTAGTGCATGCTTCCTCTATGTTTATTGAGGCACCTCCTATTGTCGTGCTGATAACCTATAACCCATTTTCCTATTTGTAACATCCAGAATAGCGTTTCGCATGTTTTTTTCACTCCACGACTGCCGGGTAGTGACTCGTTTGTAATCACGGGGTATTTTGTTGAAGCCTGAAAAATAACACATATTGTGTCCAAAATCGGGTACCCGATATTAGCCCGTACGGTTTTACCCCAGCATACAATTTTGTAAATATTACGGATTATCAACAATACCATGGCGAAATACAAATAAACTATCTTAGTTATTTACACTTTAATATGCAACAATTAACATAATTCACACAAAAAAGTACAGTATTGTCTCCCTGTGAACTCGACCCACAAAATTACCTTTTTTAAAAAAAGGTACAAAAAAGCGCGCCAAGTACTATTGCCCGATGAGAAGATGAGCTACTACCCACAAACTGAAATGTCACAGGGGCAAGGGGAATCGTCCACTCGCGTCAACCTATCCCCTCCAACACAGTTCGTCCCGTGACGAAGAACTCGAACGCAACTAATCGCGACAATCCGCGGATACGGCTAGCCGCTAAGAACCGAAAACTAGGACTTCTTGGAGGGGATAGGGTGGAGCGAACAGGCGATTCCCCTTGCCCCTGTGACATTTCAGCTTGTGGGTAGTAGCTCATCTTCTCATCGGGCAATAGTATATATGTGAATATATATAATTGAGATGATAGGGTTTATAACTTTTATAATAGACATTTATGAGTAATTTCAAATACATGCGGTACATACAATGATTCAATACACGCGGTACAATGATTGCCTCACGGCTTCTTCCTTGTTTCTACCTCTCTGCTCGCTCAGCGACACACTCCCCGGCACTCTAGAGTGTGTGGGGGGGGGGGGTGCTGCTCTCCGAATTGGTGTATCTAAATTGAATATATATGTATAAATTGCATTAAAATCTTTTCCTTTCTTTCTTGTTTTAGTGGTGTCTGGTCTTGTCTTATTTATTAACCAAGCCAATTAACATTTTTTTCAGAGAGCAGAGCCAAGTTTTTTGAATAAAATATTTATTCGTATTAAAATATTTATTTGTATAAAAATATATCTGCTTAATATTATTTAATACATTTTTTTCTTTGTATAAATAGTCATTGTGATAATTGGCGCAATTTGTGTATATCATTAGTTTTGTAAAGCTATTAATTTACGACAAATGTTTTTAAATGCGAGTCTTTTTGATGGGTATTAATTTATGACAATGTTTTTAAATGGGATCCTTTTTGATGGGATTATATACTTGGCGCGCTTTTTTGTACCTTTTTTTAAAAAAGGTAATTTTGTGGGGATTTCAAACATTTTGTAGTGTTTATTAGTGACTGGATAAATTTTTCACCCCCTCGGGGTTATTTTTTTTAATTAGCAATATATTATATTGTCATCCAAACGACGCACACCTGCAAAGCTACAAGACAATTGGATTGGTGGAATTGGTTTAAATTTGAGTTTTCAGATATGAAACAAACATGCAAGAAGCACACAGAGGATCAAAGCTGAATAAAAGTTTAATTAAAGTTTAATTAATATAATACTATATCACAATAAATTTTTTTCTCTGACGTAGATCATACTGCATCCTCTTGTGCTTCGATTATCTGTAAATATATAAAATCCACATTTTAGTTACAACATAACTTAGAACTTATAGAAGAAGGATGGATTTTTTCTATAGTAAGTGTAGAGACAACATAATGTGTCCGAAGGAGGTGAGAGCGTATGGCAGAAAGTCTGGTTGGAGGAAATTTAAATGCGAATGGTAATTTATTGAAAATGAACAAAGAAATCAAATATTTTTAACGCACAATTTATTGGTGTTGGAATAAAATTAATGTACTATCTTTATTGGTGAATTGGAATATTGTTAATGGGAAACTAATAAAATTAATGAATAGCGAGGGAACTACTGTGGATTTTAATAAAGTATTAGGAATATCTTTCACAAAACATTGAAAAGTATCAAGGGAGATGTGTGTTCAGCGTACTTTCTTCAATAATGTGACTTGCTCTACAGGGTGTCCCAAAAATGCTGTGGGTCCTTAAAGGGGGTGATTCGGGGGGTGATTGTAAACAACTTTTTCCTTTGCGAAAAAGTTCTCCGATGTTTCGTTAACGAGATATTAACAAAAAGAACCGACCAATCAGAGCGCGAGTCTGACGGCCGAGTTCCCGCGCTAGCGTGGCTACGCGCCGCGCTGCGAGTGTGAGCAAGCAACTCGGCATGCACCGAAGAAAATTGCGTAGAATGACAAATGAAAAAGACGTAACAAATAAAATCGAACGCGTTGTCATGGTTTGTTTGTTATTTAATGTGAATAATGAATAAAGGATAAATGGATGAAAATCACGTGTAACGTAAAAAGACGAATACACAGTTTTTTTTTAGAAGATTCGAAAATAATAATTATTTGAAGTGGGAGGATAAGGAATACGTAAATATCCTTGTGTTAATAACGTAGCCACGAAAAGGTAATGTAACGGGATATTAACGAAAAGTGATCGTAGTTCGTTATTGTGATAAAAATCCGTAATTCAATAACGGCCAGCACTGTTGCTGATAACGAATAAGTCTGTTTAAAAAGCCCGAATAAATATTATCGCCGGAAATAAGTCATCGCTTGCGTTAAATTTAAAAATGAATGATTACCAATGAAGTAACTAAAACTCACCCTTCTTGGAAATTCACCTGCAGCTTGAAAATCTGTGTCACAGGGTCACTGAACCGATCCTGGTCATCGATGGACGAGCCCAGTGCACAGCTGATCCCAGGTATACGACACTACCCAAAGTTAAGGGTCGCAATGTCAGGTGCGTCCAGGTCAACGTGCCGAATATTCACTTCACTGCACGGCTACTAACACTGATCACTTTATTTACTTTTTATGGAACCTGTTGTTCCTCCGTTTTAAAAATTGGTGGCCCCGAAAGGGGCCGATTGTTGGCAATTGAAGAATCGGGATATTCTAGCGCAAATGCTCGCGCAGCAGCACTTGCGTTCCTGTCGTTCCGGGCGTACACCCAGGACATCCGGTAGTATTCCTGGGCTGTGAACATTTCTGCAACGCGATTTCTAGCTGACTGACAGGATTTTTTCCAAGCAACTTCCGCTACCCCCAAGTAGCTTCTCTGGTTCCATTATGAGTTAACTCCCACCAGGTCAAGAGGCTTTAGGTAAAAAGAAGCCAGCACACTTTCGGAACACACGTGTTTTGCAGAAGTGCACCGAAAACTTTCACAAAAGCCCGCGATCCGTCCTTCTACTGCCAATGTACCCATTGCTTCGAGATAGAAAACAGACACCACGTGTATCGGTTCGAAAGGGTCCAAAGGGAAGAGGCGGAGAAAGTCTTCGAGTTGCTATAAAGAAGAAAATGCATACCATTCCTGTAGTCCCGCCTGCTTCGTTCTACCCTCAAATTAAAGACGGATCCCTTATCTCTCGTGTCTAAACACGCGCTCGAGTTTCAAAACAAAAGCACGCGTCGACGTATTCCGTGCGAGAGACTGTGGGCTTGAGGTCCGATTGGCCACAAACTATCCAATCCGGCCTGCTTATCTCTCGTGTCTAAACACGCGCTCGAATTTCAAAACAAAAGCATGCGTCGACGTATTCCGTGGAAGAGAAGGTAGGCCTTGGGGAGGAGATATTGCTGTGAAGAGGGCCTCTTGAGGACAGTGGCCGTTTGGGAGGGATGTAGGGCAGATTGGTTCGACTAGGGCCAATCGTACTTCAAGCCCACCGTCTCTCGTACGGAATACGTCGATGCGTGCTTTTGTTTTGAAACTCGAGCGCGTATTTAGACACGAGAGATAAGGGATCCGTCTTTAATTTGAGGGTAGAACGAAGCAGGCGGGACTACAGGAATGGTATGCATTTTCTTCTTTATAGCAACTCGAAGACTTTCTCCGCCTCTTCCCTTCGGACCCTTTCGAACCGATACACGTGGTGTCTGTTTTCTATCTCGAAGCAATGGGTACATTGGCAGTAGAAGGACGGATCGCGGGCTTTTGTGAAAGTTTTCGGTGCACTTCTGCAAAACACGTGTGTTCCGAAAGTGTGCTGGCTTCTTTTTACCTAAAGCCTCTTGGCCTGGTGGGAGTTAACTCATAATGGAACCAGAGAAGCTACTTGGGGGTAGCGGAAGTTGCTTGGAAAAAATCCTGTCAGTCAGCTAGAAATCGCGTTGCAGAAATGTTCACAGCCCAGGAATACTACCGGATGTTCTGGGTGTACGCCCGGAACGACAGGAACGCAAGTGCTGCTGCGCGAGCATTTGCGCTAGAATATCCCGATTCTTCAATTGCCAACAATCGGCCCCTTTCGGGGCCACCAATTTTTAAAACGGAGGAACAACAGGTTCCATAAAAAGTAAATAAAGTGATCAGTGTTAGTAGCCGTGCAGTGAAGTGAATATTCGGCACGTTGACCTGGACGCACCTGACATTGCGACCCTTAACTTTGGGTAGTGTCGTATACCTGGGATCAGCTGTGCACTGGGCTCGTCCATCGATGACCAGGATCGGTTCAGTGACCCTGTGACACAGATTTTCAAGCTGCAGGTGAATTTCCAAGAAGGGTGAGTTTTAGTTACTTCATTGATAATCATTCATTTTTAAATTTAACGCAAGCGATGACTTATTTCCGGCGATAATATTTATTCGGGCTTTTTAAACAGACTTATTCGTTAACAGCAACAGTGCTGGCCGTTATTGAATTACGGATTTTTATCACAATAACGAACTACGATCACTTTTCGTTAATATCCCGTTACATTACCTTTTCGTGGCTACGCTATTAACACAAGGATATTTACGTATTCCTTATCCTCCCACTTCAAATAATTATTATTTTCGAATCTTCTTAAAAAAAAACTGTGTATTCGTCTTTTTACGTTACACGTGATTTTCATCCATTTATCCTTTATTCATTATTCACATTAAATAACAATCAAACCATGACAACGCGTTCGATTTTATTTGTTACGTCTTTTTCATTTGCCATTCTACGCAATTTTCTTCGTTGCATGCCGAGTTGCTTGTTCACACTCGCAGCGCGGCGCGTAGCCACGCTAGCGCGGGAACTCGGCCGTCAGACTCGCGCTCTGATTGGTCGGTTCTTTTTGTTAATATCTCGTTAACGAAACATCGGAGAACTTTTTCGCAAAGGAAAAAGTTGTTTACAATCACCCCCCGAATCACCTCCTTTAAGGACCCACAGCATTTTTGGGACACCCTGTATGTTGTAAGTAGTATGCTATAATTTTTTTAATTCTCAATGCCAAGCTAATTTGACAAATTTTGTCGATTTATCTTATTTAACAAATTTTCAGAAACTTGTGGGAAACAAGATGTTCCTCTGTGTATCTATAACCTTCTCCGGACAACCTCCAAACCTGTGAATCACCTTCATTTCTATCCAAGCCTGTGCGCCCCTGTTCGCGAAAGCGACACTGTTTACGCCATCTCCCAGGCCTACCGGTAATTAGGCAATGGTAACGGCCCGCTGACTCATGTGGAGCGTCGATCACTGCCCCTTCCATCAACCTGCGATCGATGGAAGGGGGACTCTTCTTCCTTCCAGGAAATGACTGCCGATTTCCTGGAATTCAGACGCTCACTGTACGCGATACGAAAACTTTGCCTACGCACCTTGCTTGCGCTTTCTTTCGAAACTACTTCGAATCGCTACGCGTTGCGACTTTGCTTCGCACGCTTCCCTTAAAACTAAGACTTCTTTTAGTAATAACTAACCAAACGTGCGTATAATAATTATTCCAAAGTGTTGAGTAAATAACTGTTAATTTATTGTGCCTGACCTTGTAAATATACTCGAATTATAACTGTAACTAAAATCTACAAACTCTAAAATATACGTTGTCGTGCTGTCCTAATCGCTTTGAATAAACTCTGTGCTTCCCTAATTGTGTAAGAGCTTCCGTGCGCCGATCCGCTAGTACTCTTTATAACAGCCCCCTTCATTTCTATCCAAGCCCATGTGTCTCCTGCATTCCTATAAGCTTTACATAAAAACTGTAATGTAAAAATAGTTTGCTGGTATAAAAACAATATATTATTTTGTAGAAACTTGTGCGAAACTTGAATCCCAGTTGGTGCCCTGTTCATTGTTGGCCCGTCCAGACCAGAGTTGGGCAAAATGTAATCCAATTATTACAACTTACAAATTACGATTAAAATGTAATCAACTACACAATTGCATTTTAATCGTAATTTGTAAGTTGTAATTAGAATACATTTTGCCCAACTCTAGTTCAGACGCAACCTTAGAGCATATAAACATAGAGGAAGCATGCAATAGGCAAAAATGTAGACGGCGATAAAAAGAGAAACATATTACAGGAGGGACACCCCCTCTCTTCCTCACATAGAAATAAACGCTGGCGCTAGAAAGAGAGGGGGTGTCCCTCCTGTATATGTTTCTCTTTCTATCGCCGTCTACATTTTTGCCTATTGCATGCTTCCTCCACGTTTATATGCTCTAAGGACGCAACCGACAACGTTTTATCGTACGACATAGTACGTTAAAGTAACGTTTACAAACGTTTACGCCCGTTCTTTATCGTTGTTGGCACGTGTGTCAATTGTGAGGCGTATGGTCTGCGATCCTTTTGTTTAAGCGCAGTTTTGGATTAAAAAACATTTACTTATTTAGATTTAATATGAAACGCCAAAGTGTGTAAGTACATGTATTGTTTTATTGTCATTGCTATTATATTATTAGGAATGATTTGGTTTGGTTTGGAATTTGGTTCACGTGCCAATGAAGTGTTTTCTTATGATTTTAGGTTGTAAATGCTGGGTTTAATTGAATGCTACACTGTGTGTGAATAATAGAGTAACATATTTTTTTGCCTGGAAATTTTGCCTGTTGTCTGTAATGTCGAAATTCACTATTCTAAAACTTCTATTGAATCTTTTTCTACCATAACTGACTGAAAAATCAATCTTTTCAGGAGAACTATTATAATGCCGCCAAAAAGTCGGTATTGGGAATATTTTGAAAAAATATGTAATGCTACTGCAAGGTGTCGCTCTTGTTCAAAAATTTTGAAAACTTGTGGAAACACGACAAGATTACATGTGGAAAAAATTCATGGTATTTCGTTGTCGAGAAAAAAATGTAATACAAAGGTATTAAAGAAGTCTTACAGAAGACATATGAAGGCCTCCACAAGCTCTGCATCAGTAGAAGTGACTAAAAATGAATCGGACATTGAGATGAACGAGTTAGAAGGCAATTCTACCAAAAGCGATACTATTTCCAAATCAGAGACGATTAAGACATTTCAACCAACCTTAACTTCAAGTTTTATATATGATATTGCAATTTTATATATGATCTGTAAGGACTCACAACCCTTTCAAATTGTAGAAAATGATGGTTTTCTTAATTTGATGAAAGTAACTGTACCTCTGTATAAAGTACCTGCAAGATATACATTCAAGAGAATGCTGGAAAATAAATATGAAGTGAATCAAAACTATTTTAAAAATAAGCTTAAAACAGTGAACAGTTGCACCTTCACAACCGATGTATGGACTGATACAATGCAGACCCGAAGTTTTCTAGCAGTTACCGTACATTTTCCTGATAACGATAAATTGGAATTAGCTACTTTGTGAGTTTATGAATTATCGGAACGTCATACGGGCGAATACATTTCAGAAATGCTATTACAAGCTTGTCAAGAGTGGGGAATAGATAGAAATAAGGTACTGGCACTGGTAAGTGATTCTGTTGCTAACATGATAAAAGCAGTTGATTTAGCATTTGGTAAAAAATGCCATATACCGTGTTTTGCCCACATGCTTAATTTAGTAGCACAAAAATCAGTTGAAAAAACCGACAAATTGCCTGAATTGATTGCTTTAGTGAAACAGATTGTCACATGGTTCAAGCACAGTGTAGTAGCAAGCGATGAATTAAGAAAAGAAGTAGATCTGAAACTTATTCAAGATGTGTCCACCCGTTGGAACTCGACATTTTATATGATTGAAAGGTTTTTGAAGCTCCGTGCAGCTATAAATAACAACATAAATCGTCATGTCAGTGCACCTCCAATGATAACTGCTAAAAACTTAATAGATTTGACTGAGGTTTGTGACATTTTACGCCCGATCGAAGTCGCCACTCGTGAAGTCTGTGGCGAATTGTATGTGACTAGCAGTAAGGTTATTCCGCTGACTCGAATGTTACACATAAAAATATCCGACTTAAAACCTACACTCACCATTGGGAATAATCTACAAAGGAACATAATAGCAGAAATAAAGAAACGCTGACAACCCACGGAATCAGTGAACATTCTGGCTGTCTCTACACTATTGGACCCCAGATTTAAGAACATCCATTTCCAAGATGCTCTAGCATGTTCTAAAGCGATAAACGCTATCAAAGATCTAATTACTACTGCACAGACAGAACAGATCACACAAAATCAACAAAATGTGGGTGATAATGAAAAGGAGAACATTGATACACAATTTAATCTATGGCGCGACCATTACAAACTTGTGCAAGAAATAGGTAACTCACTAACCCAAAATGAAACTGGTATGCCGTCAGAATTGAGGTATTACCTGAAAAATCCTTTAAGTGATTTAGACCAGGAACCATTGAAAATATGGCACCATAACATTGGTTCTACGTATCCAAAACTTCGTAATATTGCCATTAAATATTTATCATGTGTTGCCAGCTCGTCAGCATTTGAAAGACTTTTTTCTAAAGCAGGACTTACACTTAGTCAGCAAAGAAACAGACTGAAAAGAAAACTAGTTTCCAAACTACTTTTGTTACAATCTGTTCCTAAAAAATTTTGGGAACACTGCGAATAGTACTGCGGTTGTAGAACAGAATGGCACCTATATAATTGAATAAATATATACTACAATTTAAATCTTCTGCGTTTCAAGTTTCCTTCACAATTGGCACAAACTTTCCGGACAACCCAATAATTTCTGACAAATATTGCTCTTTTTACTAATCTCCTAAATAGTTTTTCATACTTCTCTTGCCAAAGTATCGAAATATCGATGGACGAAGCTGATTTTCACACGTAAACGTTTCATATTTCTAGTAACAGAAAAAGCGATATGTATTTTTGAAAAGAAGCTTGATTAATGGAGTGTAGGTATCTTAGAAATATATTTGCCACAGAAGAAATCGAGATTATTGTTTCACTGTGAATATTTATTACATTATAGTTTATTAATTATTCAGTTTATATCTCTAATGTGTCCGTTCGAAAATCTTAAAATATCGCGGAAAAATATATAGTCGAAATATTGTACTATATCCAGCGAAGAAATCTTAATCAATATCCCTGCCAATCGGTACACATTGTTACGTCCTGAAGGGACTTTTGGCGAATCGTCCTGAGCGGCTAGGGTGATTCGCGGGGTTCTTACTCGGTTAAGGTGCTGAAGCACGCCTTGACTAAACTTACCGTGGAAGGATAAGGAAAGAAGGGGTTTAAATCAATGGTGACTCGGAATTCAAGGGAAAATAACACAGTGAAATATATTCTGGATAAAAGATCAAAGTAATCATAAAGACATACCCTAGGGACGGCGCTCCGTCCCTGCTATCGCAGAAATGCTCGGGTTTCGGCACGCTTGCCGTCTATCGCTCCGTGTGTTCTCTGGGTCGCTCACCCAAGCGCAGGTCGTGGTCGCTCGTTTCTCTATCTGGTTGTACTCAGAATTCGGCGCAATCGGAGTCCGTCGCTTCGTTCTGTCTCGATCCGTCGCACGTGTTCGCGGAGTCAACGGCGGTTCGTATCACGCACAAGGGCTCTCCCGGCTAGGCCGTTCGCGGTGTATCGGATGGAGATACCCAGGACTGATCTCGACCGTCCGGACGGTTGTCGCGGTTTTACGTGGAGGCGAGGGCGCGGTTTCTAGACGGCCCGCTGGCTCGTCGCGACTGCCTAGCACCAACTCTCGAAAACGAATCCCTGTCCCGCGGCTCTCGATCGCGGGCCGAACCTCGGACAGGTCTACTGGATGGGGAAAACAGCCCCGTCGGCAGTTGTCGATTGCTTCACTAATTCTTCGATGCTTGCGAAATATCCGTGGCCCGGGCCGAGCGCGGTCGTTGCCACGGGCTAAGCGCAACGCAAGTGACACGCGCGAGGCAATTCCGCTGAATCGTCGTAGGAAAAGTACGCGAGGACAGCGAGCACGGGATGGACCTGAAGGGCCCATGTAATAGACATTTTTTAAATATTAATGTTAATTTATTGTTCTGTTTTGTTCATTTTATGCTTTATTGTAAAAGCATCGATGTTGTCGAAAAATCGATGATTTGTGTTCGATGATTATCAGTTATCGATATTTAGCTATCGATGTCAAAATCGATGTCAACATCGATGTGTTCTCAACATCGCCCATCCCTAATCACCACTGTGCCCAAAAAACATGCTAAGATTATCGCTACAAAGGGGAAAAAATAAGTGGGAATCATTAGTTCAGCAGAAAGAGGGCAACTCACAACAGCTGTGATTTGCTTTACTGCATCAGGAATGTATGTCCCTCCGTTTCTTATATTTCCCCGAATTCGGATGAAAGCCGAGTTGCTCGACGGTGCATCACCCGAAACAGTTGCGGCCTGCCATCGAAGCGGATGGATTCAAAGTAATTTATTCGTAGATTGGTTATACGATTTTATTGAATCGGTTAAGGGAAGAGAACACTGAAATTTTGAAATCCGAAAATATTTGAGACATGCGGAATTCCTCTTAAGGGAAGGAAGTAAGTTTGAAGTAAAGCCCTTATGCCAGTCTGGATTCAGTTTTAATCATTGCTTTTCATAGAATTTATATTACGTTACAAAAATCAAGCATAACTTCAAAAATGTTCTTGCGCAAAGTGTGTGATGCCACAGCTTCCAGGTTTTGCAGCGAAGAAGGGTCCATAGTAAAGTAAAAAATTGTGTATCGAGAAGTTTCTACGTCTCATACTTTTTAAGCTAAAAATGATTGAATTTATTAAATGTAAAAAATGCAAAATTTCATCAAAATTTCAATCACAGTTTTGTTGGTCGCATGTTACTCTTGAAGCATTCCAAGCCGTAAGAGAATCAGACCAACAGTTTTACGCAAGGAACATTAAATATATTAAAAAAGTAAGTTTTGAGATAAATGCATTTTAAATCTAAAGAGTAAATTCCAGAGCATTTTTCCTTTTTGTATAGTCTAAAATTCACCTGGTTGATATGCATCCTCATCAATCTTGCGTCTCTTCCTCTCAGCAGCAATTTTCTTTGTGTTTTGTTTCTTCTTAAAGCGCTTTATAGTAGTGGATTGCTATTGTGCGATGCAGGTTTCTCTTCTGTTGTCTCTGTCTCTAGCGATACTTATAGCTGTTTCAGATACAACTTCCCCAGCTGTTTGTTTCCTCAATGTCATTGAGCGTACACAACCCATATTAAATTCTGAAACAGCACGTGCCATAGCTACTTCAAGTCTTGCCTTCGATACAAATGTTGTCTTTTGCATGGAAAAATTCATTTGCAATTTGAGTGCCTCCCTTACAGCACCTTGCCATCAAATTTTCATTTGACAGTCTTTCGTATCGGGGTTTCACTTTGGTGGCGACATCTTCAGACAGCTTGAGTGACATGTGTGTGTGGCTCATTGGTTTTCGTCTAATACTTTCTGCTTTATTGTAAAACCACCACGATTGCTTGCCCTTTGGACATCTGGCAGGGTTAGGTTTGCTGTCTGTAGAGTTACAGTGATCTAAAGTAGCCATCCATAGCCATCAGCATCTTCCATGGCCTTTACATTTGGCATATTTTTTACAATAGCATTTCTATAACATTAGAAGTAAATTTTGCAACCCGACAAGAAAATATCAAATTGATAAAATATATGTTTTCTCCAATCACTTTATAACCTATAATAATAGCACGCTTCACTCTACTCTTACTCTTGCGACATTTTCGGCTAATGAGGTCCATTTCACTCGTTTTATACAAGCTAAGTTCACTGCACTGTAAAATCTAGTATTCTCACGTAAACCGGAGTTTTGAAAGATTTAAAAAGATATAGTGTTTACCGCCCGGAGAGACTGACCTCTGTCGGCAGCCACTGACTCTTTTGGGCCCGCTTAGAAAGTTATCTAACCGAAAAACGAAGGTTTTGGTTTTCGGCTCTTTCGCAACGTTTTGGAAGAATAGGTTCTTCTGGTAGACAGACAACACTGAATGTAAAACCATGTTGTATACGGTTGAACAAGGGTTCAGACTTGCCAAAAATGCAAAAAAAATTCTTAGAAATGGTCGAAAATCACGATTTTTTCAGTGTCCTCTTCCCTTAAACCCACTAAAAATGCCCAGTTCTACTTCTCCTCGGTGGCCACACAACGCACACTAAGAAGGGTCTAGCGGGATAAGCTTAGTGAAAAGTGCCCTTGGACCGATTTTAGCTGGCAATGCTCTGTTTATTACGCGATAGGCGATTCAAATAGCTAACAGAACTAATATCTAGTCTTATACTTAGCGCGGTTTAACCTTCGAGCACGACTAACGTAACGGCGCGCGACGTGGCCTCTACAGGCTGTACAAGATGTGAGTGAGGGCGAGCGGCACCTCAGGATGGCTATTTATGCAGCCCTCTCGCAGGGCCGCGTTCCTCAAGCGACGCCGAAAACGCGCGGTAGGTTTTGGCGCGGAACTCGCGTCCGCGCGCGGAAAACACCGAACCTGTCCGAGTCTGGCTGCTAGGTACATCACGTGATCCTATCGTGACTCTACCAGGCCCACGGGGAAAACCCGAGCCTCCACGCGTAACGGTAAAAGTACCCCTAGCAACGAACGCGTGCTTGCCGAAGCCGCTACATTGCCATATTTTCCCTACTTAATGGTCAGCAAAAATTCTAAAAAAAATCTGAAATATTGTAGACATGATTGTGTATGATTGTGAATTTTTTTAGATTTTTTCGTTGCAACTGCTAAGTGTAAGACATAAAAAACGCAAAAAAATGTCGAAAAATGCAGATTTCGTATTGAAGTTTTCGAGCGACTAGATTTTTAATTTTACAATAGTTAGATATTGACATGACTATTATCTACAATTGTTTTCAGATTTTTCGGTAAGGTGCGCCATAGTTAAAAAAATAGGAAAACGATATTTTCGAGATTGGAAGTGTATACGCAGCATATATCATATGGTACGAAAGAATCGTTCAGCGCCGCAGTTAGCGGAGTGGTTAGAGTGTTAGACTCCAAAACCGCTGCATACTCTCTTTTGTCGTAGGTTCGCACCCCACCAATGTCCAATTTTTTTTTCACGATATAAATATTTTTCATATTTTTAAAATATTCTAGAAACATTTTTAAACGAATATCGTGTATTGTCATGTAGCAACGACGAGGAAAATTTTATATCATGAAAAAAAAAATTGGACCTTGGTGGGGTGCGAACCTACGACAAAAGAGAGTATGTAGCGGTTTTGGTTAGGTGATGATATGATTGTGATTCGTTGGGGTTTTCTGATGAAAATCATGCTAAATGTCGTGTAAATCGGACTACTTTGACACAAGCTATTTGTATTCCCTATTTAAAGTTGTCCGATTTACACGACATTTGGTATGATTTTTATTAGAAAACCCCAAGGAATCCATCGGCGTCACTTCCCCTTCGATTCGATGAAGAAAAGATGCAAACATTTGAAACCCCGAACATTTCCCAGTTCTTGATAGGCACTCCATCCACTTCGAGGGTCGAAAACCAAAAAATTCGGCGAGGCACTGCGGGTGGTTGTCCTCGCCACGGGATACCAGGCCGCATCTCTTTGATGGGCGTAGCTGGAGAATCAACCTATAAGTACCTACAGTGAGTTCGGGCGCGCAGGTACTGTTGTCAACCGCCGACTCGCCATAATACAATCATAAACCGCGACCCCGGAGAGACCGCTCTGGCCGATAATCACCTGATTCATTTTTGGGAAACAGATGTGGCCTTTTTCCTCCTCTACTATATAGCTAATCCTTCTACGTTCGTCGGGCAATAAACTTCGTGGGAAATGAAGAACATGTTTTTTAGTTAGATCGAAAAATGTTTCCCTGGCAATGGAGTATTGTAATATGACGTTAAGAAGATAAAGATGTAATTTCTTAACGTTGAATATTTAATTTGTTGTCCTGATTGAAATTATAATTCTTAAAAATATTAAAAAAACATTTATTTATATTTATCAGTGAAATAATTACAGAATCATTACCATAACTTTAATATGTCTCTACCATTTTTTATTTTTTTTAAATTATGATATTGCTGGGGAGATTAATGCAAGACTAACTTGTGGTCCTTGGTGATGGACGTAGGTAGATGTAGCCGTGAGAATTTGATTTTCCCTGTAGTGGAAAAACCAAAGTTCCTTAAAATGCTAGTTAATGTGGTCGCGTGATTCGACAGCATGGTCGCGCATACCTGTATACCGACTTTTTCCGACCATCAGGACACATCTGCATCTCCTTGGATTCCATTTAGATGACCTTACCTGGGAGCAGCGTAGTTAATATTTCAACGAGTGGGAATTCCCAATACCTACCGCGGTGCGAGGCATCGGGCAACCTTTTAAATATTTTCAATCGACTAGAATCTTTAACAATTGCGTGCAATATCACAAAGCCGATAGACGAATCAGTCGGATCATAAGTACATTGCACGTTGAATAAGCATGTAAAGCAAAGCGCATGTAACACTTTTTAAGGAACTTCATTAGGGTAAATCCGGGAGACGCGGTCGGGCCGGAGAGTTGGTCGAGTTGCTATATTTCAGACTATGTACCTAAATATGCGTTAAAGTGCAGACCAATTCCTTCTCTAGAAGCTAAACAGTCGAATGAATAACCTCATTTCGCTTCCTTCTGTGTTTTCTGGATTTATAGGCTTTAAAAGGTACATTGAGGTTACATTTAACCTCTTTTGTCAAACAGCGGTTGTACAGAATCGCATTTAAAATATACTTCTACGTTTATTTTGGTTTAATGTTTGGGATAATAAGATAGTAGAGATATTGACGGACTATGTAGCCAAAGTATTTCGCCATATTAACTCTTCCTCTCAAAGCTAACGAGAATACTATCTCTCGCTACAGAAAGGAGAGATGGTCGAGTTACGATTTTTTTAAATTTTTAAATTTTTTATTATTATTTTATTCTTAGTTTTGTTTATTTAGATTATTTATTCACTTTTGTATTCATTTCCCTTGCTAATCGGCAGTAGGTAGTACACTTTTCCTTTTATGTGTTCTTTACTTTTTTAGCGAATACAAATTAAATATCAATGAATCTGTAGTTGTATTCACTCATAAATAATTTTGTTTCATCCTTTGTTAATTTTCCATGAATAATTATGTGCCTGGTCTCTGCCAACGACGAAAACCATTTCTCCCGGCCCCTCGGGAAAGGTGGTCAGATGTCCTGACTTCAGTTTTCAACCCGTTTTACAGTAAATATTGTCTTAAAGCAAATATCGACCAGTTTTTCTGAATCAGCATATATTTGGCATTTTCCCTGCAAACAGTGGGACGTAGCATTTTCCCCCGATTTCGTGGCATTCGGTCACACTATGCGACATAGAATACAGGTGATTAGGGGAGAGTAGTGTTGAAGCGAAATGTTTTTTCTTATGTGTATATTATATATTTTTGTTATATTTTATTTGTAATACTTATACCGAAAACATATATTTATAGTTTTTTTACATAAATGAATACTTTTTAAATCGTACATCCAATGTTGAGCGTTCCATTTTATCCTACTTCCCCCTACTCCATTTTTGGAACTTTAGATGCATTGGCAAATGTCCGCCAGGATTGTCTTCCCGCCAAATCGCACGCCCGCTGCTGAAGAAGCGCGACCTGCCGGGTCAAAACACCATTTACTTACGTGCGATTTCCGGTACTTCCCAAATGAGACCAATCAGAACGGTCAATTTGGGCTTGAAATTGTATCGGTAGTGTTTCCGGTTTCGAGTCTTCGTTTACGGTAAACGGAGGACTCTGGACCATAGCCAAGTGAACATTCGAAGGGTCAACACCGTGTCGCGCAAGCAGAAAATTGCAAAGAAAATGGAGCAGTGCCGCGACTTGATCCAACATTATGAGGGGCACCGCGTGCTGTGGGGCACCACCCTGACAGGATACCACGATAAAAACCTCAGGGCAGATGCGTGGAAGGAGATCAGCAGGAGGATGAATCGACCAGTGGGTTCACTAAAACTGAAAATGAAGTCGTTGATGGGGTCCTATCGGCGTGAGAAATCGAGGGTGAAACACAGCCTCATCACCAATTCAGGTTTGAAAATTCTCATTTAACTAAATTTTTTTATTTGTAACATCAATCGGGCTTATTGTTAGTTATGCAGAAAGCTGCTAACCCTAATTGATTTGAAACTGAGCGCATTTAGTTTAAGGATTGAAAATGTTAAAGAACAGTAGTTTATTTATTTTGGCTATATTTTCTTTCTTGTTATTCTTTCACAATGTTATGTAATGGATTATTTGATGGTGAGCCGTGTAATTGATATTATTTTAAATTTTGTGTAGCTTTTGTTTTTATGCCTAAATTGCAACTATGGCCTGGTAATTTTAATAATTGTATAATGTAAAAGTTTCCTGCGGTTTGATTTTTTCCCCAAATTAAAGATCGCAAAAAGATGGGTTCCGTAATGTGTTTAAATATGTTTTGGTCATTTTAAAGGTGGTTGCTTTTGGCATATTAATGCCCAAGCGAAGACCTCGATGCAAAAGCTACGTAAGCGCAATGTTTGCTGAAATGTTTCTTGCTTAACTTTTAAATGTTTTTATACTTTGCCGATTGATGGGTATAAAACTTTCGCAAGTTGGACTTACTCGGTTTTTGCAACAAGGTCTTCAATTAATACACTTGATAGTGGATGTATTTTTTTGTCGAAAATGGCTTTTTATTGACTTCGAAGTAAACAATTATGCCTCACTCAGTTCCTTGCTTGTGACGTCGATGCCCGCCCCCTTCACTCTGTCTCCAACATTTCCCGCCCGCCTCGTCAAGGAGCTTGACGAAATATTGCATTCCTGACTGTGCTTCTCGACATGCGTGTTCCATCGAAGGCCTCAAGCGCTACAGGCGTGAGGGGGCGCCGCCGGCGTCCAAGCGTGTACAGTGATTGCCCGCGTGGTCATAAGTGCGCAGAATGTGCCTAAAATTTATACTAATATAATACACGTGTGACACAAAGTGAATGATGTTGCGATTGTGACGTGTGTCGTGAACCATCGAGTAAAGAAGACACGACTATCACACACACAGGACGGACATTAAAAAAAAAATGAAAGAAAAAGGTAAGTGGATACAATTATAAAGATTTGAGGTTAACTCTGTTGACTGGAGGAGTGGGCCGTTTTTTTTTTTTTTTTTGTTTTACTTGGTGGAAATCCCCACGGATACCCCCCGCCCGCGGGGGCGGGCAGGGGGTTATGTGGGACTCGAACCCACTAAAACCACCAAGGTGATCTACCTCGCGCGCGGAGCTGCGCGCCCGAGGGGAGGGATTTGGACGCGAGATTAAACAAGCGATACGTTCGCTACCCTCCCCCCTTGCGCTTCAATGCAGCCCCGCGCTAGGTCCCCTGAACGGGGTCGTCCCTGGGGGAGTATGACAACCTCCCCCAGCAATATTCTCCGGGACCGGCGACTCGCGACGGATCACGCGCCCGAGTCGCCCCTTCCGGGGTCGCTGCTGCTAGGGCGGTGGTGTCCCCCGACACCCCCGCCCCGCGACCCCGCGATCGAGCTCCCAACCGGTCGCCGCGCAATGCTTGGTAGCGCGCGGCCGGGCCGGGGCACACTGCGTACCCCGGGGGAAGCTCGATCGCTCAGATGGGAGCGGCGGCCGCCGCTCCCCTGGCGGGGGGGGGGGGGGGGGGCTTTAAGACGGCCCCCCCCGTTCTCCGTGCCTCGCGACGCCGCCGCGGCCCTGGCGAGTCCGATGCCACGACTCGCCGACCGCGGCGGTCACCCCCGTCGCTTCGTCGTCCGCGGCGGCCCTTCGCGACAACGGGGGCCGCCGCGTTTCCCGACTCCTTCCCGACGTCCCCCGGCGCGCGTCCCCCTCCGACACAGAGGGGGCGGCGCACCGGGGGGCGTAACGGCCGCGCCCGTTGCGCGGCACGGCCCCATCCCGATCCCCTACAGCGGGGAGCGGCGGGACGGCGCGACCCGGGGCCTGATATCCGGGGAAGCGGGGCGACTTACGCAACTAAGTCGCCGCGCGACCTCCCCCGGCCCCGGGTCATCTCCCTCTCCCGCGCCGCCTCCTCCGGACCGCTTGGCTCGGGCCTCCCCGGCCCGCCCTCTCGCGGTCCCTCTCCGCCTCCTCCTTCTCGAGCATTATAGCCTCGGAGAAGGAAGTGACGGCATCCCAACAGTCCCGATCTCCCGCCATGCGACGCACGACCGTCGCCAGCGAGAGATCGGGACCCAGCTGCAGCTCCAGGACTCGGCGGTCATCGAGCCACTCCGCGCACCTCGCCAGAGTGTGATCCGCCGAGTCCACGTCGCCCCGGCCGCAGCTGTGGCACTGCGGCGCCTCCTCCCGCCCGATGCGACACAAGAAGTCACCGAAGCAACCGACTCCGGTGAGCATCTGTGTCAGGCGGAAGGTAAGCCTGCCGTACCTACGCCCCACCCATTCCCCGAGAATGGGCAGCAGCGCCCCGACGACGCGTCCCCCCCGATGTTCCGGGAGGGAGAGCCAGTCGATCCATCTGGCTCCCATGCGTCGCCGGGCCTGGTCCCGCGCGTCGGGTCCGACCGGCGCCAGGGGGTCCCTCGCTCCGCTGAGATCGTGCGAGGCGACGTACACCTCCGCCTCCATCTCAGCGAGCAGATGGAATGGTGGGGACCCACCCAGCGCCGACAGCTCGGCGTGTGACACCGTGCGGTAAGCCCGCACGGCACGGAGGACTGCGCGGCGATGAACCTTTGCCAGAAGGTCTCGCCCCACGCGACAGCCCCCCAGGTCGCCGGCCCAGACCGGCGCTCCGTAGAGCGCCATGGACCGGACGACCGTCACGTATAGTCGCCGAACTGTTTCGTGCGGGCCTCCCAGGTTGGGCATGATGCGCCCGAAGGCGAACACCTGTCGCTCCAACCTGGGGCCCAGGACCCGAAAGTGACGCGCGAATCGCCAGTAGGTGTCCAGGGTCAGACTGAGATACCTCATCGATCGGCCGACCCTGATGCAGGGCTCCCCGACTCTTAGAGACGCTCCGACGGGAATGCCAGTTCCCACCCTGTCCGCGAGCCACACCGCCTCCGTTTTATCGGAGGCGACTCGCAGACCGAGCGCCTCTATCGCGGGGATGACGAGCCGCAGTGCTCTCTCCGCGAGGTCTAGTGCTGCCAGCCACCTCGGCCCGGAGGCCACCACCAGCGTGTCGTCGGCGTAGCACACGAACGACACGTCAGGCGATGGCAACTCCACCCGCAGCACCGCGTCGTACGCCAGGTTCCATAGCAGGGGCCCTAAAACGGACCCCTGTGGCACGCCGCGGTGCACGCGAGCCACCCCGTCCCCGTCTCGCCCGACGTAGGAGACCACTCGGCCACGGAGGCAGTCCCAGATCAGGCGGCGAAGGTAGAGCGGGACGCGATGGTATACCAGCGCCCGCTCGATCGCCGCCCAGGAGACGGTGTTGAACGCGTTGGCGATGTCTAGAGACACCGCCACGCTGACACCGCCCCCCTCGACCGCCCGGCGCGACAGCGACCGAACCAGTAGGATGGCATCTACGGTCGATCGCTGCCGCCTAAAACCGAACTGGCGGTCGGACAGATCCGGGAACTCCGCAGCTCCGAGATGGTCCATGAGGCGGGCAGCTATGATCCTTTCCAGGAGCTTGCCCGCCTCGTCGAGGAGACAGATCGGCCGATGGGCCGAGGGTGAATCTGCGGGCTTACCAGGCTTTCGCAGCAGCACCAGCCTCGCCTCTTTCCACGCGCGGGGAAACCTCCCGGGAGGAGTGGGCCGTGTCCAAACCCCACTCTGCCGGTATGGGCAATGGAATGACCTTGTTGATAGGTCGTTTAACTTCTGTTTTCGCAGTTCTCACCGTGACTACTCGTGTGAGTCCATCCGAGCCCGGATGCACAGAAGTGATTTGAGCTAAAGGCCACCTTGTCGGTGGAAGAAGTTCCTGTTTTAAGAGGTACAATGTCCCCTTTTGAATTGCAGGTTGTACCTGACACCATTTATCTCGTGTCTGCAGAGTATTCAAATACTCCTTCGACCACCGGCGCCAAAAATGTTGCTGCATTTGCTGAATCAACTGCCACCGGGAGAGTCTGGCCATCGGCAACTCCTCCAAGCTCGGCTCAGGAATGGCGATCAGTGGGCCTCCGATTAAAAAGTGACCAGGGGTCAACGCTTGAAGGTCCTCAGGGTCGTCCGACAATGGCTCCAGAGGTCTGGAATTCAGAAACGCTTCAATTCCGGCTAGGAGCGTGGACAGTTCCTCGAAGGTGAGTTTCCGTTCACCAATCTGTCGTCGGAGGTGGTGCTTGACAGACTTGACCGCTGCCTCCCACAAACCGCCGAAGTGAGGTGCAGTAGGTGGATTGAATTTACACTCAATGCCTTCCGTGGCAATGGTTGTGAGGAGGTCGCGGCCGTCTAGAAGGGCAGCGCGCAGGAGAGATCGCAACTTGTGGTTAGCTCCCACGAAATTGGTACCACAATCGCTATATATCTCTGAACAAATCCCCCTGCGAGCCACGAATCTCCTGAGCGCGGCCAGAAACGTCTCAGCACTTCCATCGGACACAAGGAATGACTGCAAGGAATGACCCGAGCGCGGGGGAGAGTCCCCATTAATTGTACAGGAGCTTGATGTCTCCATCTAAAACAAATAACGCATTTTCGCAGACACGATTTTACCATCGGACGACCCCTCAGAATCCAGCACTCCTGTCTGACTGTTGCCAACGTAAGTTGGACACCTCCGTGAAGACATCGTAGATGGGCTGTCTTCATCCAAAGGACTGCCAACGGAGACTCATCCGGCAGAATGAGGGGGTGAGTTCGGTCGTACGGCAGCAAGGCTCCTTGAAGTCGCCCTCCTACCCTCAATAGCCCTTCCTTGTCCAGGAAAGGGCTTAATTTCCGCAGACGACTCTTTGACGGAATGTTCCGCTTGTCCTGTAGACTGTTGACCTCCATTGAAAAGACCTGTCGCTGCACCATCCCGACTAGTCGTCTTCGGGCCGCGTGGATTTCCTCTGATGTGAGGTGTGCTGGCCGCTTCCCCTTGTGCTCAGGTAACCAGCGACAGAACCAAGCGGTTACCCTGAAGAGACGATGCAGATTACAGAACCGTGAAACATAGCTGCTCACCTCGTCCTCCCCAGGTAGTTGGGTATGAAGAGTCCTCGTTCGCTGCTCCAAGATTGGCTCCTGGACTCTGGACTCCATCCTAGGCCACAGATCGGGGAAGTTCATCCAGCTCGGTCCCGTCCACCAGAGGGCAAAATCAACGAGAGCCCTGGGTGATAGACCTCTGGACGCACAATCCGCCGGGTTGTCGGGGCCTTGGACGTGATGCCACACTGCAAGTGGCATTTTCTGCTGGATTGAGGAGACCCGGTTGGCCACGTATGTAGTCCATCGCGTCGGATGCCCTCTAATCCACCCCAGAGCCACAAGAGAGTCGCTCCACAGATGAACGTCCACCTTTTCCAGCTCCAGAACGGTGAGCGTGTGGGCCGCTAGGCGTGTCAGCAGCCACGCGGCGCAGAGCTCCGGCCTAGGTATTGAAACCTGCTTTAATGGAGCGACCTTGCTCTTGGCAGTTACCAGCGTAGATCGTGATATGCCTGATGCGTCGACCACTCGGAGGTAGATGACCGCTGCGTAAGCGCGCTCGGAAGCATCTGCGAAACCGTGCAATTCCACGATGCTAGTGGAAGGCAGCCACCCTAGCCAGCGACGAATCTGGATGCCTGCTAGAGCCGGTAGCTCCAGCACGAACTGCGACCAGTGTTGCTCCTCCCGTGGCGGCAACGGAGTGTCCCAATCGCTCTTCAGTAGCCACAGCTCCTGGATCAGGATCTTGGCTACGATCGTTACTGGCGCCAGCCATCCCAAAGGGTCGAACAGCTGGGCCGTCTTGCTCAGCACAGTCCTCTTGGTGGCTGCTGCTGCGCCTGAGCTATCTGCGGCTGTGATCTGAAAACAATCAGCGAAAGGCAGCCACTCGATCCCCAACAAGCTGTGTGGGCTAGAAGACGTCCAGCTTCGAGTAGTCTCTGCGTTGTCCATGGTTATGCCGCTCAGCAGCTCCCTAGAATTGGAACGTTGCTTCGTCCAACGTAGAACCTCCAGATAAGACATCGTCCACGTAGTCCACGTAGCTGAACATCGTGAAGAGAAGTATGGTGTTTTTCGTCACAGATCCTGCACTTCTTTGTTGATTGACATGCGTCAAGTTGATGTTTCCCCAAGCAGTTTATACAGAGGTGCAGTAATTCGGTGACCGCCTTCTTCTCTGTTGGAGATTTGGTCTGATACGTAGGACAGAATGCCACATAATGTTTCCCCTTACAGGGTCTGCAAACCTTTGCAGGGTTAGACGTGGCGGACACTTGGTGAACTCGGGCACCCTTCGCGGTTGTCTTCTTCGTCTCCGACTGTCCACCACTTCGTTGATCTTCAAGGGCTTCCACTGTGTCAATTCGCTTATCTAGGAACTCTTTCAGCTCGTCGAAAGTTGGCACTTCATCGGAGGTGCCTAAGGACGTTTCCCACTCTCGACGTGACTGACTATCCATTCGCTCCACGGTGATGTGCACCAGCCAGTCAGTAGCGTTTGTGACAGGTCGTCCGAGTTTTTCCAATGCTCCGATCGCCGCAGCGGTATCATAGAGTAATCGTTTCAGTTCGGAGGACGATTCCTTTTTCACCGGAGCCAAACTCGTCAACGTAGTGAGCTGCGCCCGCACGAGCTTGCGTTTATTTTGATAACGCGCTATCAGAGCCTCCCATGCCAAGGTAAAGTTATCCTCAGTGGTTGTATACTTTTTCAAATGCCCCGCGGCTTCTCCCTTTAGGCATGTTTCCAGATAGTGAAGTCTATCTACCTCACTGAGCGAAGAGTTCTTCACTACCAATGACACAAACAGATCACGGAAGGACGGCCAATCACAATAACGACCATCGAACGAGGGAAGACCGATTCGAGGCAAAACAGCGCGTGACCTCGACTCAACCTCAGCATCGGTTAGGTTTGAATTTGTACCTCTGGCCGGTAATAATTTTCCAGCTGGTTTTAAAATGTCCAATAAAAGTCCTTTCTGTTCCATATACGATTCTTCCGCGAGGTCGAACAGATCTTTAGTAAAATAATCGTCGGATTTGAGTGCAATGTGCTCTTTAGCGGCCTTGACGATGCCCCTGTGCAGCGCCTTGATATCCGCCCACATGTCCTCAAGCGTATCTAAGCGTGAGCGCACTGCTCCTTCGGTCATTTTTGCTGCGCCCGTTTTTTTCAAATTCTCCACCACTCTGGAGACTCTTCTGATGGTCTCCTTTTGTTCTTAGATTAGATCGGCCATGTTAATCAGCGGAATATGGACGAACAATGATCAAGCACGTGTGAAGAACACCTCAGAAATTCACTCACTGTTACCCGATAAACTACAGAGGACGATTATCCGGCTCGAAGGACCACAAAATTAATGTTACGAATTTGAACTAAGAAATATATGAAAGCACACAATTGATTGTTCAAGGATTCTTCCAATTATTAAACAAAGGCCATTTAATAAAACACTTCACTGAATACAAATATTTACATAAATTTGAATTAATCAAATTCTCCCACAACTCAGAATAATTGAAGTTTTAGTACACCGCGCCAGCGCTCTGGCCACGTATCATTCGACTATTCGATTCTTACGACACTCTGCGCGATCGCGAAACGTGTTCTCCGTGCGGCGCTTGGATCGAGAAGAAGACGGAAATCTCGTCTCCCGGAATCCTTGCCAGGATTCCGGGAAGTCACGTGAGCAGGTGATGTAATTAGGAACTGAGTGAGGCATCGTAATTAATGGGGGCCACCCAGAGATGGCTCACTCAGTTCCTTTGTGGATACGCGATGATTTGTATCGGCCCGCGGCCGAGCTCTACCGTCGCTTTGCTTGTGACGTCGATGCCCCCCCCCCCCCGCCCCCTTCACTCTGTCTCCAACAAATTATGTTCTTCCTTATACAGGCAGAGGAGAAATATATACCTCACGATGGTTCGCGTTCGATTGGTTCCAATTTTTGGCAGATGGAGACGTTCCACGGGAGACAGCGGATACAATGAACGACGTAAGAACTAGGCCGTCCCGAAAAAAATGAAAATGATTGGGGCGTTAGGCCTTAGTGCGGGAAAGTTGTGTCTTGGGATCAATAACAACTGCGCAAAATTTCAACCCTGTGAGTTAATATCTTCTGTTCCGGCAAGGGCCTGGAAATTTCGAAATTTGATCAAAAAGTATAAAAATGACTTGATAGTGAATCACACTTTATTATACAGCATTCTTAGATTAAGATTCCGAAAATAGAGAATGTAACATGCTTGTGCGACCGGTTTATGCAGCTCTTCGCCCACCCTATGACAAGAGAGTGACTCAGAACTCACCACGTGAAGGTGGCTGCATGTCGAGTTCCTCTCTAGCCCCCCCAACCACCCTACCTTGTGGACTAGAAGACGGAATTTATAGACTTGATGTAGTGGAAAAATGGGATTTGTACTCAAAGGCGGGCATATGACTGCGCGACTCAAGTGTGGCTCGAATGAAGCCATCCCTTGCGTCGAGTCCAATGACTTTGTTGGATGCCTCTGTTACGAGCTTTACCATACGCTCCACAGCCTGAGTGTGGCAAGGGTAAGTAATACTTAGCCAAGAAATACAGGTCAATCATTGATAAGGTAATTTCAAATAATGCATACTTCGCCTTACCAGAAAACGTCCTTTTGGCTATGTTAACTGATGACAGAGACAACATCAGAGAACTTGCTGTGCGTAGAGTGCTGACAGCACGTAAGAAACTAAAGTCGGTAGAAATCCGAAAATGTTCTCCACCTTCGTTGAATTTCGATGCTACCGATTATGCCGACTTGATCAATTGTAAAAATTGATAGGTGGTAAAAATTGAAAGTTCCTTTTTATAAAAATATTTATAATGGTCTACGTATTATGATACATTAGTTGTATGAATTCGTTCCACTTGATAACTGATATGTGAACAGTCCAATTCTTGAATTCAAAGATTGGCCCGAGATCTAACCAGATTAAAAGTCAAGACATAATCATGGCTGTCAGCAATTAGTTTTTGCACAACTTTTAATATTCAAAATTTATGCCCCACGCTTTTACTTTTAGTCATATGAGGGAACTCGTATGGCGACTAGAGCTCGAAACTGTGAAAATGTATTGTCCAATCGCTAAGAAAAATTGGAAAATTAAATGTTGTTAAACTGTACTTTAAAGAATATAGTCTTGTAAAGCTCGCCACGGCACACATTTTTTCTATTTACAGTTTTTTTATCGAATCATCAGTATTCGAGATAAAAATTATAAACAAAAAAATTTCTTCGACCAAAGTCAATATCTTTTTAAACATAAAATTGCATCCAAGCCTTCAATTATTTCTTTCCTTAGTGGATTTCAATAATTCTTGTTTTTTAAAAAAAAATTTCTTTCGATTAATGTTAAACATTATTTTGCCACGGTATTGAACCATTTCCAATGAAATGCCTTGCAAAATGCAAACGTATCTCTTTAGAAATATTTGTTGATCTTGTAGGAATAGTTTGAATGGGCAGCACTTCCTACATCTCCCTCCAATAATTCGTCAACTACTTGTCTGACGCGCCCACGGAAACAGCCAAGGAACATTACAAATTGTAATAATGTTGTTACAAGGATTTATCGGAACAGGCACTAATAAACAGTTTATATATTAAATTTAGCGTACGATTTATTTTAGGAGCGATTAAAGCGAACGGCACGATGTTTTAGCGATTAAGTTAACACAACAGTTATAATTCAAATTTGTACAAAGGTCAAAGCACAATAAGCAACAATTATTAACACACGCACAATTTCCAAGGGCTAACTTCGTGTCTAAATTAATGTCTAAATAGATTTAAGTATTAAGGCGTGCAAAGAGCTTGCGATGCAAAGTCGCGAAGCGAGGTAAAGCAAGATTCGAGGCAATGTCGAAATCAAGCGCAAGCAAGGTGCGTAAGCAAAAGATATATTACCAAGCGTGATGACTGGAACAGAGAGAGCGATTCCCAGAAATCGACCGTGATTTCTAGGAACCGAGAGGTCTCCCCCTCCATGGATCGCGAGTCGATGGAGGGGGGCGGGATCAGCGCTCCACATGAGCGAGCAGGCCGTTGTCACCTGCCTAATTAGTCAAGATCCTTAAGAGATGGCGTTAATATGTCGCTTTCGCGTACATTTCCTCCCCGGGATTCATCACCCGATGAATCTGAAGCTATCTAAGGATCGATGCAAAATTCGATAGGGCGGTGGAAGACCTCGCGGCGGTGGCGCCGCTCAACTCATGTGGAGGCGTCGGGCAACGAAAGTTATTGATTGTGATCTAGTGACAATGTGGATTCAGTGTTCTTTGCAAGGGGCAGGAAAACTAATTTCGAAATCGGTCGAACTAATTCTGAACGCGCGGTTTTCACTGTGACAACGCGAGTCAGATTATCGGAGCCAGGATGCAACTTTACAATACGGGCGAGTGGCCATCTGGCAGGTGAGGTTAATTCCGATTTGATCAAGCACAAATCGCCGACGAGGGGTTGGGGACGCTGGTGAGTCCATTTATTGCGGGCCTGGAGCGACTGCAAGTACTCAGTGGCCCACCGCTTCCAAAACTGCAACCTCATCTGTTGAAGTAGGTGCCACCGGGAGAGCCGGGTGACGGGAACGTCCTCGACGACGGGATCGGGCAGACTCAGCAGGGCGTCGCCGATCAGGAAGTGGCCTGGTGTAAGCGTGGATAAGTCCCCAGGATCGTCGCTCATCGCCTGCAGTGGGCGAGAGTTGAGGCAGGCTTCGATTTGGTGGAGCAGCGTCGACATCTCCTCGAAGGTGAGGTGTTGTTCGCCTATCACCCTCCTTAGGTGATACTTGGTCGACTTGACGGCGGCCTCCCAAAGTCCCCCAAAGTGAGGGGCAGCAGGCGGGTTGAACCGCCACTCGATGCCTTCTTTCAGGAGGGTGGAGTGGATGAGGTCGTTTCCAGCGTCTCGTTAAGCCAGCATCTCCCGTAGGAAACGGGAGGCTCCGATGAAGTTCGTCCCTCGGTCGCTCTGGATCACGTTGCATAGGCCTCGCCGTGACGTGAAACGGCGCAAGGCGGCGATGAAAGCTTCTGTACTGCAATCGGAAACGAGTTCTAAGTGAGCAGCGCGAGTGCTCAGACATACAAAGATTGCCACATAGCCTTTATGCGTGCGCTGGCCTCTGCCCCGAACCATGAGCAGTGATACAGGCCCCGCATAATCAATCCCCACGTGTTGGAAGGGTCGCGCTGGTGTCACTCGTGTAGCTGGTAGATCTCCCATCAGTTGTTGTCCGGTGGCAGCTCGCCATCGAATGCAGGTAGGACAGCGATGTATGATGGCTTTCACCCGCTGCCGACCCTGTAGTATCCAGTAACGTTGGCGTAGCGTTGCCAAGGTGAGTTGCGTCCCTCCATGTAGAGTGCGTCGGTGGGCCTCATCTACCAGCAACTCTGTTAAACGATTATCTCGCGGTAATAGTACCTGGTGTTTAGCATCTTGGGCCAGGGCTGCATGGCGTAGACGGCCCCCGACTCGAAGCAGGCCTTGGCCATCCAAGTAGGGGTTGAGCCGCAGTAAGCGGCTGCGGCTCGGCAGCGGGCGATTCAGTTGCAGATGTTGAATCTCCATTGCGAACTCTTCTTGCTGCACAAGTGACAGCCAGCAGTTACGTGCTGACTCTATCTCGGAGGGTAGCAGGTGAGTCCCTCTTTGATTGGCTGGATCTCTTTTCAGCCACCGCAAGCACCATGCGGTGATTCTAAGGAGAAATTGAAGGGATGAATATTGTTTTAGCAGGGCCCCGCCCTTCGGAAGTTCACCCGACGTCACAGTGGACGTAGTCCGGGCCTCCAGTTCCGTCTCAGCTATCGGAGTTTGCTTCTCGCTGGTCCATCCTGTAGGTGATGTCAGTCAGCTCGGTCCAGTCCACCACAAGGCACAGTCGGGTAGCTGGTTGGGTTGTAAACCTCTGGAGGCGTAGTCGGCAGGATTGTCCTTGCTGGACACGTGATGCCATCGAGCGTCAGGCAGCGTTCGTTGGATCTCAGATACTCGGTTGGCCACGTACGTCTTCCAGTGCGAGGGGTGTCCTTGGATCCAGGCGAGTGTGATTGTGGAATCACTCCACAAGTGAATTGTGACTTCACTCAGGCTCAGACTTTCGCAGGTGAAGGCCATTAAGTTTGTCAGCAACACTGCCGCGCACAGTTCGAGTCTAGGAAGTGTTATTTTCTTTAAAGGAGCAACTTTCGTCTTAGCAGCGACCAGGTGTGTGCGAACAGTTCCATCCAGTTCCACGATTCGGAGGTAGATCACTGCAGCATAGGCACGTTCTGATGCATCAGCGAACCCATGGAGCTCTCGGTGTTGGGAAGTCGGCTGTAGTCCGAGCCAGCGAGGGACTGCAATACGGTTCAGCGCAGGCAGCTCAGCAAGAAACTGCCTCCAATATTCAGCGTCAGCCGGCGGCAAGGGCGTGTCCCAGTCTATATGTAATAACCAGAGTGATTGTACAAATATTTTAGCGGTGACTGTAACTGGTGCAACCAGTCCCAGTGGGTCGAATAATTTAGCAATTTTTGATAGAACCGAGCGCCGTGTGATCCCGCTCCCCGGCGTGGTAGCCTGCACATGAGCTCGGAAGCAGTCGTCGGCCAAGCTCCAATGAACTCCCAATGCGGTGTGGGTTTCGCTGGACTGCCATTTACATTCTGGAATTACGTCTTCGGTAGGTACTCGTTCCATCAATGCGGGTTGGTTGGAGGCCCACTTCCTCAGATTGAAGCCACCCGCCTTGCATAGGAGACGAAGTTCGGACTGGATCTCGCTGGCTTCTTGCTCGGAGTTCGCGCCTGTCAAGACGTCGTCCATGTAAACGTCGTGCTGCAGGATGGCCGCCGCCCGAGGGTATCGCGACTGCTCGTCCGACGCCAGCTGCCGTAATGTGCGGATAGCCAAGTAAGGAGCACAAGCTAGTCCATACGTGACGGTGTTCAACTGGTATTCGCATACGACACTGCTCTCTTCTTCTCGCCAGAGTATCCGTTGAAATCGACGATCATCAGGATGGAGAAGTATCTGGCGATACATTTTCTCCACGTCCGCAGTGAGGCAGATGCGATGAATCCTCCATCGGAGCAGTAATTGTTGTAGGTTTGGCAGAAGATTAGGGCCCACCATCAGCACGTCGTTGAGTGATTGTCCCGAAGTCGTGGCGTAGGACCCGTTGAAGACAACTCGTAACTTGGTAGTAGTACTGCTTTCCTTCATCACGCCATGGTGCGGCAGGTAATAGCTCGAATCTAGCACATTGTTTGTGATCTTAGACATGTGTGTGAGTTGCATATACTCACGCATAAATGTCCTGTAGGCCTGTGCGAACGTCTGGTCCCTTTTAAATTTGGCTTCCATCTTCTGTAGCATTCTGCGAGCACCGTGGCGAGATTCGCCGAGTTCAGGGACTTCACGGAATGGCAGGCGAACCATGTAGCGTCCGGATGGCAGTCGCAGGTGAGTCGCTCGGAAGTGCTCCTCGCATCTCTGTTCCTCTGTGGTATAGGCAGGCGTTACCACAATCTCTTCCTGTTCTCAGAACCGTCGCACTAAGGGTAGCAGGTCCTCCTCGGTGGCGCAGGTAAGGGATGTGAGTTCGCGCTTGTCAGCTGATTTGCCCCCAGTTTGCGGAGCGGCTGGCCCAGACACGATCCAGCCAAGCGTAGTCTTCTGGGCAATCGGCTCTCCGGGCTGTCCTCTTACAATGCCGTCGAGCAGGACGAGGGCAAAGGCATCAGTGCCCAGTAGCAACTCGATCGGCCCACTGCCGTTGAAGTGGGGATCAGTTAAAGTAAGGTCCTTGAGGTGGCTCCAGGTACCTGCCTGACCATCGATGCGTGGCTGGTACGACGTGATCCGCGGCAGGACTAGGGCGCCTATCAGGTGTCGATCTGCGGAATTTAAATAAGCAGAGAATTCCAATTCTACCTTGCCGCGGATCCGTTCTGGAAGTTGACTCCCGACCCCGACGAGACTGATGTTGGCAGGCTTTCTAGGGAGACGTAGCTGCTGCGCCAATGCTTCGGTCAGGATGGACACCTCACTTCCTTGATCCACGAGAGCATGCACGAATCTGGAGCTCCCATCGGGTTGCAGCACTTTCACCCTCGCTGTGGCCAGTAGAACTGCAGGTACTGAGGCTAACGAACAGCTAGCAGTGTTTGTAGTACAGTCCGGGTTCAACGTAAAATCAGCACTGTTTTCGTGTATCGTCGTGTGATGCTTCCCCTGGCACTTCTGGCAGCGTTTCTCCGATGTGCAGTCTTTAACTTGATGTTTGCCGAGACAGTTGTAACATAGACTCGCCTCTTGCAGCGCTGAACGGCGCTCGGCCGGTGTTTTTGATTTATATATCCGGCAGTACAATATAAAATGATTTGCCTGGCATAGGCTGCAGGGGTCCGGGGGACGCTTCGTTTGACTAATCTGATGTACCTTGGTCGTTCGCTGATTTGCAGCTGGCTTCACAGAGCGGCCCTCAGGTCCCTTGCGCTGCTCCTCCAAGGCCTCAAGGGTGTTGACTCTGCCCTCCAGAAAGCCTTGTAGTTCTGCGAAGGTAGGCGGCGTCCTTTTCTGGCCGATAAGGGTTTCCCACTCGCGTCTGGATTGTGGATCTATCCGATCCACGATTAAATGAACAAGCTAGTCGCCGCTGGCATCGTAAGGGCGTTTCATGGCAGCAAGGGCCTTGACACTATCACACACGGTGTAGAATAGACGCTTGAGCTCGGGTCCCAATTCGCGAGCGATGCTAGTGTAGTGTGTATGTGTGCGTGAGTGTGGGTGTGAGTGGGTTTGAGTGGTGGGTGTATGTCTGTGGGTGGTGGATGTGCGAGCGTGTGAGTGCGTGGGTGCTGTGGCCGTTTAGGGGGAGGGCTATAGCCCTGGGTTAGGACCTAGCGGCGTCAGGGGGTCCCTCCGACAAGGGGGTCGGCAGTGCCGCGGGCGGCCATAACACCAGGGCCGTCGTGTGGGTGAAATCCGCTGGGCGGTGGGGTCGTCGCCCCTAAGACAACATAATGGATAATGACAACAACTAGCCTGGCCTCGGATGTCACACAGGCGGTTGGAGGCATTAGGCCATCCCCCCTCTCTCGCCCCGTCGGCAGCGAGGAGGGAGTAAGAAGTCAGACCGACGACACCGAGCTGATGCGGCGGGCCGGTGCCACCGGGGCGACAGCCCCGGAAAATGCAACAGCCGCGGACCATGGCGAGACTAAGGACAACGATTGGACCAACAGGGGGGTGGGAACGAGCAAGGGAGGCCCGGGACCACCACCGGGATCGAAGGAGGGGGAGGAGAGGACGTTGGAGGATATCCTCTGCGGGATTCTCCCCCAGGACGAAGCGGAGGCGGTCCTCCGACCGAGGAACGAGGACCTGGGACCGTTCCTGATCCCCGAGACACCATCTCCGGTGAGTAAGGGGATTAGTAGAGCGGGACAATTGGGTTGGGGGGGGGGGTAGGGATACTCCCCAGATCAAGGGTGCCGGGGGGGGACTGGCCGACATATTCAGGGGGAAGGCGCTGGCCAGGACACCCCCCTCGAAGGAGAGCGCGGACCCCCCGGGGGACGAAACGGGGGAGCTCGCGGGGACCAGCGGGATGGGGACCCCGAGCGAGCTGGCGGGTCCTTCCACCAAAAAGGCCGCCGAGAAGAAAGAGGGCAGGTCTTGCTCGGCCTCGAGGGTGGAGGGATCCACGCTGAAGGGGTGGGTGCTAGGCCCCAGCGAAACGCGGGAGGGGGAGCCGAGGAACCCCACAAAGCTCGGGGGCGCCCCCCTGCTGCAACAACAGAGCGGTGCAGCAAGGGGGCCCGATACACAGGGGGGGGGGGTGAGGCGACCCCTGGGGAGGGAGCGCGCCGCCTGGCGGAGGTGGCGAACCTGCTGGGGGCCGTCATCCGCGACTGCGCGAAGGCGACCGCCGAGTATAGCGACCGTAAGGCTTCGTCGAAGGTCGTCTCGGCGAACAAAGTTGTCGACCTGATCACGAAGGTGATCAGGAGATGCGAGAGGGCGGCAACCGCAGTCGCGGACGTTATCGCGGACGGCGAGACTGGGAGGGGGACGGAGGTTCCGCCTCCCCCCGCGACACCGGCGAGGCCCACGAGGGACGCGGGGACGCAGCACTCCCCCCCGCCAGGCGTAGGCGGCAAGGGGAAGTTCCCTCACCCCCAGGTCACCCCACTTAAGGGGAAGCCCGGGGGGAAGGGAGGAGAAGACCCAGCGAGGGGGAAGGACGGAGGCCAGGGAGGATCCAAGAGGGCCAGGGACTCCCCTGCATCCCCGCAGGAGGGGAGCAAGAAGAGGGCCTGCGAGGAGGTGGGGACCCCAGTGGGGTCTACGGATCCGGGGCGCCCAGCCACGCCGCCGGGGCAAGGTGACCCGGCCCAGACCCCCCGCGGGTCCGACGGGTCACCGGCATCGAGGCCTGGCGCTGGCGCTGGAGCCGGGGCGGCGGCGAAGAAGACGCCGAGGACGAAGGGGCAGGCGAGGAGGGACCGCAAGGAGCAGAGGAGGAAGGACCTCCTGGCCCAGAGACCCCCCGCTGGACCCCAGGTGCCCACCCAGGGGGAACCGGGGAAGGGATCGCCCCCACCGCAATGGCCACTACTGCAGCCTACCACGCAGGACGTGCAGCTGCAGTGGTGGTCAAAGTGGCCCACGTTAGGGCAGGCGCACGGCGTACCTGGGGATCCCAAGGACCCCCAGGTCCAACAGCTGCAGGCGCTCGGGGCCTGGCAGCAGCAGCTGCAGCAACAACAGCAGCTGCAACTGCAGCTGCAACAACAACAACAACAGCAGCAACAGCAGCAGTGGCGGGTCCAGCCACCCAGGCGGCAGAAGGGGCCCCAGGGCCCACAGGGGGGACGGGAAGGGGCGTCCGGGACGCCGAACCCTAAGAATCCCCCGAAAGAACAGGGGCAGGCGGGTCGGAAGATCCCCCCGAAGCCCCCGCCTCCGGTGAGGAAACGACCGGAGGCGGTGCTGGTGAAGGTCCCCCCCACGGCAACATACTTGGACACGTACAAGTTGTTGCTGTCCAAGGGGAGGGAGACCCTCGATGGGGTTAGGGGGGTGAAAAAGACCCAGCAGGGCCACATCCTCCTCGAGGTGGAGAAGGGGGCCAGCGTCGAAGCCTTGACGCGGTCCATTAAGGAGAAAATTGGGGCGGGGTTGGAGTGCACCCCGCTCCAAAACAGGGTGTCCCTGGAGGTTAGGGACCTGGACCCCTCGGTCGAGGGCCCGGAGGTTCTACGAGACCTAGGGGTCGCCCTTAAGGTGGACCCGGGGGACCTCCGGCTCAAGATGCTGAGGCTGGGCCCCAGGGGCACCCCAGCGGCCGTGGTCGAAGTTCCGCTGAACCTCCTTAAGAACCTCGGGGAGGGAGGGGCCCGCTTCAGGTCGGGCCTGTCCTGGGCGAAGGCCAGGGTCCTGCCGAAGAGCACGAGGTGCTACAGGTGCCACCTTATCGGCCATATGGCCAGGGACTGCGGGGCGGTCAGGGAGGGGTGCGAGCTCTGCAGAAGGTGCGGGGCCTCGGACCACCTGATCGCGAAATGCCCCAACCCTCCTAGGTGCGCCGTGTGCCTGAAGGAGGGGCGGAAGGGCCCAGGTACGGCGCACGTGACGGCATCGCTGGCGTGCCCGTACAACAGGCCGCACAGAGGAGTCGCGCCCAGGACGGAGCCCAAGGGTCGAGGGGGAACCAGCGCCGGGAATGGCCCTTAAGGTTGCCCAGATCAACCTGAACAGGTGCCGCCTAGCCCAGGACCTCATGGAGCATCTGATGTCTCAGCTCTCGGTGGATGTGGTGATCATCTCCGAGCCGTATCGCCAGTTGAACTACTGGTTCAACGATGCGGCCGGAGATGCCTCCATTTGGGTGACAGGGTTCAACGGCCACTTCCCAACGATGGCACGCCCCGTGGTGGCAGACGGGGTGGTTGCTGTCAGTTGGGAAGGTAAAGTGCTGTTGAGCTGCTACTGTTCACCCACAACCAACTTGGAGGAGTTTGTAGCCTTTATGAACACCATCGAGGGCGTCATCGCTGAGATGAGGTCCTCGGGCATGGGCGTGCTCCTGGCAGGTGACTGGAACGCCAGGTCCCCGGCCTGGGGGGGTGCCCGGCTGGACAGGAAGGGGACGGCGATCCTCGATCTGCTGGCCGGGCTTGGCCTGGCCCCGGTAAAGATCCCGGAGAGGTACAGGTTCACCTTCGAGAGGAACGGCAGGAGGTCATTCATCGACATCCTGTCCGCGGACCGTGCGACAGCCAGAGGTACCAAGAGCGAGGTCCTCGGTCAAGACTCGTTCTCCGACCATAGATACGTCCTCCATACCATCAGGAGGACAAGGTCTATGGTCGGGGCGGCCCCTTGGCAGCCATACTCCACGAGGGATACGGACGCTGCCGAGGTGGTGGCGCACTTCGGGCTGTTGCACGGGCGGCGGGATGTCGATGACGAAGGTGAGCCTGGCCCTCCGGGGGAGCCGAGGGCGGACAGGCTGCAAAGAACCCTCGAGGCGACCTGTAGGCAAGTGCTGCCCAGGAAGTCTCTCCCCCGAGGGACCCGCAAGCCCAATGGGTGGTGGTGCAGCGAGGTGGCCGTGGCGCGGGCAGCGTCCCTGAAGGCGAGGCGCAGGATGAAGAAGCGGAGGAGGAGGGGCGGCCCAGAGGCGGAGGAGGCGCGAGTGGCCTACTTCGTGGCTCGGAGAGGGGTGCAGGTCGCCATTTGGAGGGCAAAGGAGGCTCAATGGATGGGCATGTGTGCCCAGGTCGACCTGGACCCCTGGGGGAGGCCGTACAAGGCGGTTATGGCCAAACTCGGTGGGCGACCACCGAAAATGGTGATGACCCCGGCTCAGGTCGGGAGAGTTTTGGACGGCCTCTTTGTTACGGTACCTCCCCCCCCTCCCCCTCCCCACACGCCGTGGGGATGCCCCGGAGGACGGGCCCCTGAGGTGGACGTGGAAATGGTCGAGGAGGCCATATCCCGCCTCAAGCCCAACAAAGCCCCGGGCCTGGACGCGGTCCCTGCTGAGGTCGCGATAGCGGTGTCGAGGGCGTTTCGGCAGGAGCTCGCGGAAGCGTTCCTCGACACCCTAAGGAGGGGATCCATCCCTGCGGCGTGGAAAAGGGCTCGGGTGGTGCTTGCCCTGAAGCCTGGCAAGCAGCCCTCGGAGCCTGGCGCGTACCGTCCGATTAGCGTGCTCCCAGCACTGAGCAAAGTCTGGGAGTACGCTATGAAAGAGTTGATGGAGAGGCAGATCGGCCGGGACCCCTTCTCCCCGAACCAGTTCGGTTTTAGGAGGGGGGTCGGGACAGTGGAGGCCGCCAGGGAAGTCATGGCGTTTGCCGAAGGCTGTGTGGCTACCACCAAACCGAGGCTCTGCGTGATGGTGTTGATCGACGTGCGCAACGCTTTCAACGCCATCCGCTGGGAGTCCATCAAGCGGGAACTCGTCGCGAGGCGCGTGCACCCAGCGGTCAGGAGAGTCCTTCGAGACTATTTCTCCGACCGCTATATCACGGTGCACACGCAGCACGGCGAGGTCACAACCCGAGTCTGCGCGGGGGTGCCTCAGGGCTCGGTCCTGGGCCCTTTCCTGTGGAACCTCGTTTACGACGGGGTTCTTAAGACCATTGGTCCCGGGCGTTTTGTCAAGGCCATCGCGTATGCCGACGACCTGGCTGTCATGTTCTCAGCTAGGGACGTGACCCAGGTCGAGGCGATGATGGCCGAAACGCTCGGGAGGGTCAGGGCCTGGTTCGAGTCCACTGGCCTCGAGATGGCCTCGGATAAAACCGAGGTCATCGTCTTGGCAGGACTCCGCGCGGACAAGGGTAGGGAATTCCCGGTGATGGGATCGGTGGTGGCGGCCGCACTGTCGGCCAAGTACCTGGGGGTCACGCTGGACTGCCGTCGGAGGTTTAAGACGCACCTCGACGGGGCGGTCATCAGGGCGGACAAGGTTGTCGGAGCCCTGTCGGCGCTGCTCCCAAACGTTAGGGGTCCCTCGATCGCTTCGAGGCGACTATACTATAACGTTTGGGAGTCAGTGCTGACGTATGCCGCCCCGGCATGGGCGTCGGCCTTGGAGGTGGGAGTAAACCTCACCTCCATCCGACGGGCCCAGCGATCTGCCCTCATCAGGACATCGGCGGCCTATCGGACGGTGTCGCGGCAGGCACTCTGTGTCCTCGCGGGGAGGTTGCCGCTGGTAATGAAGGTGACCATGTGGAGGGAAGTCCATGATCGGAGGACGCGGGATAGGGCGAACCCGGCCCTAATGCGGGACCCAAAAGAGTTGAGGGCCAAGCAGGCGCAGAACAGGCGCACTGCCCTGGCCGCCGCCATGGGTAAGTGGCAGGAGACCTGGGACGGGATGGGCCTCACGTATTGGACGTGGAGGCTGGTGCCGGACGTCCGGACGTTCGCGGCGGGAGCTGGGCTGGCGCGGCAGCCAGATTATTGGTTAACCCAGCTCCTGACCGGACATGGGTCCTTCGGGGCCTTCAGGAGGAGAATTGGGAAGGCCCCTACTGGGGCGTGCGAGGAGTGCGGGGCGGCGTGGGATGACGCCGAGCACGTCCTCACGGCATGCCCGGTGTTCGAGGAAGAGCGCCGGGTATTGGCCGCGGCCCTGGGGGCCCCGTTGGACCCCAGTACAGTGGTCCGCCTCGCGATGGAGGCGGACAGGAAATGGGAACAGCTCCGGACCTTTGCATCCACTGTCATGGGTGCAAAGGCTCGGAGGGAGGCCCTGGCCGAGAAAGCCGCGAGGGAAGCCTGGGCGGCGGCGGCCAAGTAGGAGGCCCAAAGGAGGGCCCTGGAAAGAAGAAGAAGGGCCCTGAAGAGAAAGAGGGGTGGGGCGGGCCAAGGGGTTAGACCCCCTCCTAGTAAAAGGGTGAGGAGGCTGGTTCCTCCTCACCTCCAATAAAGGCGGGTCGATACGTTGTATTTATTTTATTTATTCCGTAGACGTAAGGTGGGCGGCGCGTAATTTATCCCGTTTTTTGTTTGTGTGAATGGATGTATCGCGTATTTATTCCGGCTTGTGTGGGTATGAATGCTGCTAGTGTACGTCTGGTTGCGTGAATGTGTACATATTTATTTGTTACTTATTTATCTATTTATTTAGGTAAGTAAGTATTTATTTAAATTGTACATAGGAGGCGTGGCCTACACCGTTACGGACGCTGTGGTGGTAGTAATGCCTTGAAGTTCCCACCACAGCGGGGTAGACACGTGTGAGGCGGACTTAGAGAGGGGGTTTTTAGTGGGTATCCCACCAATAGGGTGGCGAGTCCCACATAACCCCGGTATTCGTACCGGGGTATGCACAAAGCATTTTCCCCCTCTAAAAAAAAAAAAAAAAAAAAAAAAAAAGGTATATTGCGCAGCAGGAGCGCAGCATCACCAGTAAGAGCGCCCCGCAGGTAATGAAGGCGCTCGGCATCCGTTAGCGAAGTTTCCCGGACGACTAGTGATCGGAAGAGCCCTTGAAAGGACGGCCAGTCCTTATACTTGCCCCCAAAGGTAGGTAAGGGAATTTTCGGAAGCGAAGACGTTGCACGAGCGGTCACTGCAGTGGAACGGTCACTAGATAAGTCTCCGGAGGCCATGCGTTCCATCGTACGAGTCAGGATTCTTTCCCTTTTCGCGATTTCTTCTAGCTTATCCATCAGAAGCACTTCCTGTTCAAGGAACAACTCCTCGGTTGCCGAAGGTTCATCTTCCTTCCAGTAGACATCGTCCACGACTTCCGGGTCGGACGCTAGGATTAATAGCTTGTCGTGTTGCGCCTGAAACTTGGCCCAATTTTGGCGAAGGGCCGCTAAACGCGAGGTCACGTTGGTTTTCGTGAAATTATTCGCTCCTATTTTCTTCAAGTTTTCAAACGCGCGAGAGATTCGACCGTTAAGGTCACGTTGACTTGTAATAAGGATTCAGAAATAAACAATGCATGTCTTGAATCTGTGCAATGTTTTCATTAGTTCCTAATCTTATCCTAATATTATCTTATTTGTCCGTCCTCTACTCATGACGTTTCATTTGATTATAGTGTACCAAAAAGATATACACCGTAATAAATTTTAAAAAAAATGAACACAATGAAATTATAACTTGTAAAATAAAATAAAATACCGTAAATTATAGTCAATGTATCACGTTTCCCCAAAATATTCATGAAAGAACACCTTTTTTTTTTTTTTTGTTTTACTTGGTGGAAATCCCCACGGACACCCCCCGCCCGCGGGGGCGGGCAGGGGGTTATGTGGGACTCGAACCCACTAAAACCACCAAGGTGATCTACCTCGCGCGCGGAGCTGCGCGCCCGAGGGGAGGGATTTGGACGCGAGATCAAACAAGCGATACGTTCGCTACCCTCCCCCCTTGCGCTTCAATGCAGCCCCGCGCTAGGTCCCCTGAACGGGGTCGTCCCTGGGGGAGTATGACAACCTCCCCCAGCAATCTCCGGGACCGGCGACTCGCGACGGATCACGCGCCCGAGTCGCCCCTTCCGGGGTCGCCGCTGCTAGGGCGGTGGTGTCCCCCGACACCCCCGCCCCGCGACCCCGCGATCGAGCTCCCAACCGATCGCCGCGCAATTCTTGGTAGCGCGCGGCCGGGCCGGGGCACACTGCGTACCCCGGGGGAAGCTCGATCGCTCAGACGGGAGCGGCGGCTGCCGCTCCCCTGGCGGGGGGGGGGGGCTTTAACACGCCCCCCCCCCGTTCTCCGTGCCTCGCGACGCCGCCGCGGCGGTCACCCCCGTCGCTTCGTCGTCCGCGGCGGCCCTTCGCGACAACGGGGGCCGCCGCGTTTCCCGACTCCTTCCCGACGTCCCCCGGCGCGCGTCCCCCTCCGACACAGAGGGGGCGGCGCACCGGGGGGCGATGAAAGAACACCAAGGTGTACCTGCTTGGTGGACAAAAATTTGTAAATGGTCGAAACAAAAATATTTATTTTCCGCCAAACTTTTTTTTTTTTTTTTTTTAGATTTTTCATTTTCATTCTCATTGATCGAAACATCGCGGGGCATTGATATGTAGCGGTTTCTTAAATGGACTTTTCGATTTTCGGCTTCCTCTCGGATTCCTCTCGCGAGGTCCTGTGTTTGTTGGGTAGGTAGGTTAGGTTGGCGAGTCGTGGCATCGGACTCGCCAGGGCCGCGGCGGCGTCGCGAGGCACGGAGAACGGGGGGGGGGCGTGTTAAAGCCCCCCCCCCCCCGCCAGGGGAGCGGCAGCCGCCGCTCCCGTCTGAGCGATCGAGCTTCCCCCGGGGTACGCAGTGTGCCCCGGCCCGGCCGCGCGCTACCAAGCATTGCGCGGCGACCGGTTGGGAGCTCGATCGCGGGGTCGCGGGGCGGGGGTGTCGGGGGACACCACCGCCCTAGCAGCAGCGACCCCGGAAGGGGCGACTCGGGCGCGTGATCCGTCGCGAGTCGCCGGTCCCGGAGAATATTGCTGGGGGAGGTTGCCATACTCCCCCAGGGACGACCCCGTTCAGGGGACCTAGCGCGGGGCTGCATTGAAGCGCAAGAGGGGAGGGTAGCGAACGTATCGCTTGTTTGATCTCGCGTCCAAATCCCTCCCCTCGGGCGCGCAGCTCCGCGCGCGAGGTACATCACCTTGGTGGTTTTAGTGGGTTCGAGTCCCACATAATCCGTGGGGATTTCCACCAAGTAAAACAAAAAAAAAAAAAAAGGTAGGTTAGGTTGGGAGTGGATGGCTCTGGAAGGGCGCTCCATCGGCAGTCGGCTTGCCGGCATGTAGTCGATGGGGAACTCCGATGGGTTCCATGTTCTCTCAACTGGGTCGTCGACTTTGGTGGTACCCCCCGGGCCTTTGGCCGCGAGGGGAGGATCCAGCGTCAGCCCAGGGCGGAGAACTTGGACGAAGTTGGAGGCCCGACCGGGGTAAGACCATGTACCGCACCTCCACGTCGGTGCTCCCGGGGTCCCTACACGACACTGTCGGGTAGGGGCGCGGACGCGGGCATGGCACTCTTCGCCGCGCGTCGGATCTGATCCGCGTGCCGGGCAGGACCGCAGTCGCGGAGCGCTATCCCCGACTGCGGTGTCTCCCCCAATTTATTGGGGAAGCCTGGAAGCGTATCGCTTCCGGGAGTATCGTAACCCGTGGCGGTGGAACGACGACCCCTCGTCGAGAGAGTCATCTCTCGCGAGGGTATGCGAATCCGCCACGGACCGATGATCTTGCCTTAACCGGCCGGGTCGCGAGGTAAGGAAAAACCTCTATAATAAAACCCCCAACCCTGAGCCCCAGTGGTGGTGCCGGGGCGCGTGTTCCCTCCAGCTTGGAGGGGCACGTGGGCGGAGCGGGTATGCTCCGCCTAACCACGATCCGTCTGGGAACAGCCGCCCCCAGACGTAGCCCGCGCCCTTAGGGGTCCGGGCAAACGGCTTTGCAACGGCAGGTCGCCTCTACCGTTGTACGACCTCCCAAGCGACTACTCGTGGGCACTCATGGAGTCGCAACTTTGTCAGGGCGGTGCCCTTTATACACCCTCGGATGGCGACCGAGCTCAAACGCCTGAGGACCGACGTTCGATCGTTTCGTGCGGGTCGTCGGCCTCGCCGCAGGACCGGTGTACGATCGCGGTTTCGCGGGTCGCCGGCCTGGGTGAGGGAGGGACGGTGGCGGACGCTTCGGGGGTCGACAGCGGGGGTGGCAATCCAGCCTCCTCCCGCGACGTCGTCTCCGGGGTAGGGCGGGCGGATTGCCCGCTCCTTGGCGAGCCGAGGGCGGACTCCCCCTCGGCGCGGGAACCGGATGGGGACGGAGAGTGGGAGGACGTCCCTGGTCGCCAGGATGCCCCGGGGTCCTTGACAGGCCGCCGGAGGAGCGAAGAGGGAGGGTGCGACGAGGGGGCGTCGCAGATGGAGGAGAGCGCCGATAAGGGCGCGAGCGGGACCATGTCCATTGCGGCGGGGGTGGTCGGGTTCCCCCCTGCTACGCGCGTAGGCGGCGAGGAACGACCGCTGCGGGAGAGGCGCGAGACGGCGGCGACGACGCGGCACGCTCAAACTCGCCCCGACAGGACGTCAAACACCTGGATGGCCTCCGCAAAGAGGTGGCCGGCCTCATGAGGAAGTTCGACGGGGGCGCCGTCTCCCTCGGCCCGGTGCCGCGCCTGTCGGGGGCGAGCGTCGGTGCGGCGGCCGGGGCCCGCGTCGTTCTTACTAGGTGCGACGCGATGGTGGCCAGGAGGAACAAGGGCGACGACGACGTCACGGTGGTCGCCCCGGACGTTAGGAGGACGAGCGGGGCCGGCGAGCGCCTCGACACCGCGGGGCCCTTGGACAGGGGCGGGGAAATGGCCACTGCGGCCATGGAGGTCGACGCGGCGACCGGCGAGAGCGGCGACGGCGAGATCGTCGCGAGCGGGATGCGGCGCCTGTCCCGCGTCATAATCTTGTCGGTCACGGACGAAGACCAGGTCCCCGACAGGAGCGGTGTCACGAGCGGGGCCATCAACGCCCCCCTACCGGCATCCGATGGCGTCGGGACGGGCGACCGCGTCAGCGATCCCCCACCGTCGTCCGACGGGGGCGCGAGCGGAGGCGGAAGACCCGGGTTCGTCCCCGGTAAACGGGGCAGGAAGCCCGGGTTCTGGACGGACCCCAAGAGGCTGGGCCCCGGCATGAAGGCCCTGCCGTCGCGGTCGGAGCTCCGCAACTGGGCGGAGACCATGCCGGTCGGCGGCCTCGCGGGCCAGGCCCAGCGAGAACTGGACGCGGTCGCCGCGACGATAAGCGCGGCGTCCCGCTTGCAGACGACCGACGCCCGGGCCATCAGAATCGCCATCCGCCGGGCGTCGGCTGTCGCCGCGGAACTAACGGGAAGGGCGGAGCGGGGGGAGAACCCCGACAAACCGGCACGGGAGGTGGTCTTCCGTCAGGGTGCGTGGGAACGCAAATCCCACCAGCTCTCCTCACAAGTGAGGGCCCTGACGGAGCAGGCGCACTCCCTGGGGGAGTTTCTACACACGAGGGAAAGAGAGCTCGAATTTCTCCGTGGGAAATATGCGCGTCAAGAGGCGCGCGCCACGATGGCTGGCGTGGACGTGACGGAGTCGGAGGCATTGGCCTTCCGTCCCGCCGTCCCTATCCCCACGCGAGAGGAGCTCCTTCCCTCGTGCTTGCCTGCCTGGAACGACTCCTGTATCCAGGTGGAGACGGTCCCCGCGCCGGGCCCCTCGTCCGCGGCTAGGTCCTCCCCTATCCGGAGGACATCGGCGGCGACCGGCGGAAAGAAAAGGAAGAGAGTGGTTTCCCCCCATCCTTCCTCAACCGACGGCTCCCGCGATGCCGGCACCAGGGCCGCTGAGCAGCCCCGGGACGCCGTGTTGAAGCGCATGGAGGAGTTAGAGAGGAGGGCGGAGCAGCGCTTCCTCCACCTCGGCGGGATCCTCGGCCGTGGCGAAACGGCGACGAGGTCTGCCGACCCCCCATCTGCCCTCGCCCAGGAATGGGCAAAGATCGGGGGGAAGACGTTCGCGGGCGCCGCCGAGGCCCCGCCGCGCGCGGGAGGTAAGCCCGCCAAGCGTTCCGCTGGCGGGCTGGCGACGACACCCGCGAATGGGCCCGGGGACATCATTCCCCCTCCCCCCCTGTTCGCCTCCTAAGGTGCCGGGGGGGCCGCGCCCCCTCCACCGACCCCAAGTCGCGTTCCGGCGCGCGACGGCGCCGGGCGCAAGAAGGCGAAGGGGAAGGGCTCGGGGTTAGCCGCTCCCACCGGGGCCCCTCGTTCGGCTCCGCGGCTAAGCGGCCCGGCGAGGAGGGCCGCCAAAAAGACGGCCGCGGCGGAGAAGACGCCGGCGTCGGGTGCGGTTCGTGCCCCGACGCGGACGCCTGGAGCCCCTGCTGTGCCCCAGGACACCGGATGGGCCAAGGTGGTGGGTCGCAAGGCCCGAAGAGCGGCAGCGAGAGCTGCGAGTGGCGGAACCGGGGGAGCGGTGCAGCGGAGAGGCGTCGCGACGCCGGCTCCGACAAGGCCAAGCGCTCCCGGCAGAGCCCCGGTCGCGATTCTGCGCGCCCCCAGGTCCGCGGCGGTGGCCATCACCGCACCGGCTGGGGGAGAGAGCGACTTCTCGACGCGGGTCGCGGGCGCGATGGCGGCGATCAAGGTCGCCGACCTCGGTATCGCGGCTATGCGACCGAGGCGCGCCGTCACCGGGGGTCTCGTTCTTGAGATTCCGGGGGCGCAGAGCGCGGCCAAGGCCGCGGCTCTCAAGGGGAAGCTGGCGGAGCAGCTGGGGGGCACCGGCATTAAGGTGCACTGCCCCCAGCGCAAGGCCGAGTTCAGGCTTAATGGCCTGACGGAGTTGGCGTCGGAGGGCGCCGTGCGCGCTGCCATAGCGACGCAGGGGAGGTGCTCGCCGGCCGATGTCGCGGTCGGCGAGAAACGCCGGGACCCGACGGGGCTGTTTTCCCTGTGGGTCCGCGCGCCCGCGGCGGCGGCGTCCGTGCTTGTCAAGGCGGGAAGAATTGCCGTCGACTCCCTCGCCGCGCGCGTGACGCCGCTCGCGCAGAGGAGGCTGCACTGCTTCCGGTGCCTGGAGTTCGGCCATGTTCAGGCCAAGTGCTCCAGCCCGGAGAGCCGACGCCTCCTCTGCTACCGGTGCGGAGTCGAGGGGCATCTAGCGCGACACTGCGTCGCCGCGCCGAATTGCCCGCTCTGCACCGAGGCGGGCCTGCCCGGGGGCCACAGGATGGGCGGCCTGGCGTGCCGCCCCCCCCCCCGAAGACGGGGAAGGGCAAGGGGAAAAAGAAGGGGGGAAAGGCCGCCGTAACGGCTGCCCCGACGTCCTCGACGTCGGGGGCGCCCGCCGACGTCCCCCCCGTGCCCGCGGAGGCGCCGGAGGCTATGAACACCGCCCCTCTGGCCTCCACCTCCGCGACCAAGTCGGGGCACGGGAAGAGAAAGGACCGCGAGGAGCTCGAACGCCCGGCCAGCGGGGCGTCGTCGCCGACGTTGGGTGGCTCCCTCAAGGGGTCCACGAAGAAGAAGAAGGGGAAGGGGCAGAGCAACCCAGAACTGCCCCCCCCCCTAGCGGACCCCAGCCCGTGGGGAAAGGGGCCTTCCGCAAGGTGCGGAAGGACGCGCCCCCCCCCCCCCCCCCGGGGCTACCGACGGAGCCGGGAGTTGACGCGCGACGAGGCGCTGGGCCTCGCGGCTCCCGTGGCCATGTCGTACGGGGGCGGGCTGGTCCCGCCCGACGACGAGGGTGACGTCGGTACCCCCCTCCCTGTGACGGAGGGGACAGCTCGACCCGAGCAGGATCCGGAGGAGGCCGGCATCGTAGCACCGAGCGATGCCTAACGGCCCTCCGATCCTGCTAGCCAACCTCAACCACTCCATGCGAGCGCACGACCTGCTGGAGCAGGCTCGCGTGGAGTTGGGGGTCGGGCTGGTCGTCGCCACCGAGCCGTATCCGGTTCCGGACCGATGCTTTCGGTCCACTAATCCGGATCGGCAGGTGGCGATGATGTGGGAAGTGGCCAGGGGAGCCCCGCCGTGTTCGGTCGCCCGACACGGTAGGGGCTGGATGGCCGCGCAGTGGGGGGGATTCCTCGTGGTGGGATGCTACTTCGCGCCGAGGCTTTCCGTCCCGGATTTCGAAGACCGGCTTCACGAGCTGGGGACATTTATAGTCCCGCAACGAGCTCAGCCGGTCGTACTCCTGGGGGATTTCAACGCTCACGCCAGTGAGTGGGGTGCCCCAGGACGGACTCCAGGGGCGAGGTGCTCCTCGAGTGGACGGAGGCGATGGGGTTCGCGTTGAAGAACCCCTACGCAGTCACGACGTTCCGCGGCCCGCGGGGAGAGTCGGTTATCGACTTGATCTGGGTTAACCCCGCGGCCGCCGCCATTACGTCGGACTGCTGGGTGGCGGAGGATTGCGAGCCAGCTTCCGATCACATATATGTGATGCTGGCCACCTCCGCCCCCCGCCTCCTCCCCGAGTCGGTAGGCATCCCCTGCGATGGGCGCTCAAGCGGCTAGACGCCGAAGCGGCCCTACTCGCTTCCTCCGTTGTCGCCTGGCCTCCGATGCCGGGCGACGTCCTCGATGACCCCGTTGCCGGTGCGCTCTGGTTCCGCGGCGCGTTGCAATCTATCTGTGACGCCACTATGCCGCGGACCGGACCGCCGGGTGGGGGTCGGAGGACGGTGTACTGGTGGTCCGCCGAGATCGCGGATCTCCGCGCGGCGAACCTCGTGGCCAGACCCCAGTACACCAAGGCCCGTCGTCAAGACCGCCGACGGGTCTCGGAGGAACGGCTCCGCGAGCTGCGCTCCTCCTTTTCGGCGGCGCGCCGCGAACTTCGCGGAGCCATAGCGCGGGCTAAGGATCACTCCTGTCAGGAATTCGTCGCGACCCTCAACGAGGACCCTTGGGGGCGCCCGTACAGGGCCGTGTCTATCAAACTCGGTCCTTGGGCGCCCCCCGTCACGGAGGGCCTCGATCCCCGGCTCCTAGAACAAGTTCTAGTGGCGCTTTTCCCCCCTCCCCCGGTACACGGGGAGGGTGGCGCCGACGAGACCGGGGATCCATGGTTGGCCAGGGGCGCGGATACCGTCGACGCCCCTGGGGTCAGCGGCGAGGAGCTCGCGTCCTCGATCGCGCGAATGCGCGAGAGGAACGCGGCTCCGGGTCCCGACGGAGTGCCCGGGCGAGTATGGGCCTACGCCTTGAGCGCCCTAGGTGCCGGTCTCAGGCGTCTCTTCGACGCCGTCCTGAGAACCGGCAGGTTCCCCCCTGCTTTGAAGGAAGCGAGGCTGGTCCTCCTCCGGAAGCCCGGTAGACCCGCGGAGTCACCCTCGGCCTATAGGCCGATATGCCTTCTGGGCGAGGCGGGCAAGCTCTTGGAGCGCATCATTACTGCCCGCCTGTGCGCGCACCTGAAGGCCGTGGGCCCGGACCTGTCCGACCGCCAATTCGGCTTCAGGCGGCAGCGATCGACCGTAGACGCCATCTTACTGGTCCGATCGTTGTCGCGCCGAGCGGCCGAGGGAGGCGGTGTCAGCGTGGCTGTGTCGCTGAACATAGCCAACGCGTTCAACACCGTCTCCTGGGCGGCGATCGAGCGGGCGTTGCTGTATCACAACGTCCCGCTCTACCTTCGCCGCCTGGTCCGGGACTACCTCCGCGGCCGGGTCGTGTCGTACGTCGGCCGGGAGGGTGACGGGGTGGCTCCGGTGCACCGCGGGGTTCCGCAGGGGTCAGTTCTAGGGCCCCTGCTATGGAACCTGGCCTACGACGCGGTGCTGCGGGTCGAGATGCCGTCGCCGGGGGTGTCGTTGGTATGTTACGCCGACGACACTCTGGTGGTGGCTTCCGGGCAGAAATGGAGGGACGCGATCAGCCTCGCTGAGAGAGCACTGCGACGCGTCGTCACCTCGATCGGGACGCTCGGTCTGCGAGTCGCCTTGGAGAAAACCGAGGCGATGTGGCTCGCGGACAGGGTTGGGAGCGGTGTCCCCAACAGAGCGTCCCTGATGATCGGGGATGCCTGCATCAGGGTCGGCCGATCGATGAAGTATCTCGGCCTGACCCTGGATACCTACTGGCGATTCACGAGCCATTTCAAAACCCTCGCCCCCAGGTTGGAGAAGCAAATATTCGCCTTTCGGCGAATCTTGCCCAACCTGGGAGGTCCGCACGAGGGTGTTCGGCGTTTGTATGTGACGGTCGTTCGGTCCATGGCGCTGTACGGCGCGCCTGTTTGGGCCGGCGACCTGGAGGGCTGCCGCGTTGGTCGTGAACTCTTGGGCAGAGTTCACCGCCGAGTAGACCTCCGAGCCGTGCGAGCCTATCACACGGTGTCGCATGCCGAACTGTCCGCTCTGGGTGGGTCCCCCCCATTCCACCTGCTCGCGGAGATGGAGGCGGAGGTTTACTTCGCCGTCCGAGATCTCCGCGAAGCTGGGGACCCAATGGCAGATAACGGGCCACCCGTCCCGTCTCGCGGCCCCCAGATGCCGGGGGAGAAGGGGTAGATGACGCGGCGCCGGGGGAGGTCAGGCGGTGACGTGAGCTAACGCGTCACTCCGCTCCCCGACGGCGAGTCTCCGGGGCTGGGGGGCCCTTTTCAGGGCCAGTTTCGGGAGGGTGGTGGCCGGGCCACGCGGTGCCGTCGGGGTCGCGTCGTGAGAGGTCGCGACGCCCGACGGCGGAGTTACAGTCAGGGGTCCTCGTTCCAGGGGACCCCACCGGAGGGCAGCCGAACACCCGCTGCCCCCCCCCCCCCGGGAGCCGCGGCATTGGCGCCGTTTTATGGATTAGCGCGCTCCCGCGTTAGTAGCGATCGAGCAGCGGTAGGGTGAGTTCGGCGGTCAGCGGTTCAGCCGACCTTGTGCCGACTCCCCTCCCGGCCGCGGCCCTTCGGGCCGCGCCCTGGGTAGCCGCTCGATCGCGGGGGTCGCGGGTTGGGAGTGTCGGGGGACACTTTCACCCCCTAACGACAACATCATGCGACCCCCCAGAAGAGACGACGCGGGCGCGTGATCCGCCCGCGTCGTCGGCGACTCGGGAAGACCCCGCCGCTACGCGGAGTTCGCACCAGCGCTGCGGGGAGGGCAAGCAAACGTATCGCTAGTTTGCTCTCGCGTCAAGTCCCTCCCCTCGTGCGCGCGACTCCGCGCGCGAGGAAGATCACCGTGGAGTTTTAGTGGGTGCAAGCCCCACATAACCCCGTCCCTCTCCCGGGGGGCGGGGTATCCGTCAGGGATTTCTCCACGTCAAAAAAAAGGGGTGGGGGACGCGGGAAGATAGAGTCCATTGAGGGACGGGAGGAGGTTGACGTCGCGTCAGCCGCCCCCCCCCCCTGATGTTCAGGGGGGGGGGGGTTCATGCGGGCTGGCGCGCATAAATTGATATATTCGGGGTGTTGTAACTTGTTGTGTACATACAAATAGACCGAAGAAACCAAGAAATGTTATATAACACTTTATATTCTATTTTATGTAATACCTATAGTTTATTATAGAGCCATATAACAAAGAGGAATTAAAAATGTGATTTGGTGTGATAAATCTTAAAACAAGGCACGGCACATAAACCTACATTACAATCATTGCACATATCTACATATATCGTGTTTCTTTCCTACGTTTCTTTTGCTACTACAAACAACACAGATTCTGCATGGTGTAGTTTTTTTTCTGTTGCTGGAACGAAATCTGGAAAATGTCTTTCCGCTAATCTTAATGACCCCGGGTCTACACTAGGACGGCCTACTTCTTTTGCAAAATTTGGGGAATGATATTTTTCTATCATATTTTGGACCAGGGTTTGGCGAAACTCCAAATGCTTCATTTGCCCCCCCCCATTTTTTTGGTATAAAATGAAGGAATTCCACACAGTAATATCCAACCCCACAAAATTACCTTTTTTAAAAAAAGGTACAAAAAAGAGCGCCAAGTATATAATCCCATCAAAAAGGATCCCATTTAAAAACATTGTCATTAATTAATACCCATCAAAAAGACTCCCATTTAAAAACATTGTCGTACATTAATAGCTTTACAAAACTATTGATGTACACAAATTGCACCAATTATCACAATGACTATTTATACTGTTACGCGCCGCGGCCTTTAGTGTTCGAGCGGCACGTTTTATACATAAAAATTCAGATTAGGGATATCCCACAGTCGTTAGACTATCGGAAGTTGCAGTATTGGATATTTTCGTTAGAAAAGTAAGGAGGCTCGCCGCACTCGTAACAGTCAATTATTTAATTTTAATTGTCTAAGTACCTTATCAGATGGATAAGGGGTAGATTTTGGGATCGTTGGTGCTCTAGTCCCGTACGGGTCTTTTCAATGGAATCAGATAGGTAATTGATGAGTAGAATTTTAATGGTAAATAAAGTTTTAATGATTAAATAATTACTGGATGTAAAACATTTGACAGAACTGAATAAATCGGTATAATTCCTGACTAGGGGAATCCACAGTCGTTTGACTGTCATAAATTATCGTTAGGTACGAATTAATAATAACGGTGTATTTTCGTGTACAGAAGAGATAAGATGTGCAACTCACCAGACAGTCACAATAATCTAATTGACAATATGCTTTAAATTTCCTTTTTGAGATTCAAATAGTTTCTTGTCGCTGATAAAACCTTGGAGCTTGTATAATTCTGAGTCGCTGATAAACCTGAATCAGAAAACAGGATGAAACGCGAACACGCACACACTTGATTATCGTTTTGAATCGACGTGAGTTGAATCATGAAGTGAAACTGAATAATAATAATTTTAATTGAGCAAATCCGTTGAAAACTTAGAGTAAATCGTTAACAGAATAAATTAATTCGGAAGTTAATAGAATATATGTTTAGAATAAATAGTTTCGAAGTTATTAGACGAAATTGGTTAGAATAAATAGTTTCGTAGTTATTAGAAGAATTTGTTTCGTAAAGTCGAGTCTTTCACGCGGTTACACAGTAGACCGGAGAACTCTAGCTCTAAAACACTTGCGGACCCCAATCACACGCACCTCACAATTTACCGTCACAGAGTGTCGCAGCTTCACGCTCTCGGCAGCGACCAGAGTGGGTCCGTACAGAAAATGCTTATGCTGCATTTTATCGCTCGGCCGCGTTACCATGGGCCCGTCTACTTAACGAGGCGGTGTGTGTGTGTATGCTCACGTCCATCCATCAGATTCCCGATTCAATATATGATCGATCTTTACGGAATATTCGTATGCACAGGAAAACATGACATTCCACATCTCGAAAACCATACAATTTCGTACAGCTGAGGGCCCCTCCCTCAATGTTCATAATTTTATATACACAATTTCTGACTAGGGGAATCCCACAGTCGTTGGACTATCAGAAATTGTGTTGGATATTCAATTTTAACAACAATTTTTAATTAATTAATAATTCACACAAGCTCCGAAACGTGCTACAAAACCGTGGGAAGGTGCGGTTCCCTGCACCGGATGTAGAGTATACAATTCCGTCAGTCATCTAAGAAATGATCCAGTCTGCGCACTGATTATGTTACAATGTTTAACGCGGCGGTCAGAGGTGTTCTCAACGAGGGTTCTCCCACAATGCTGCAAGGCATTGTTGAAACGCACCCCTGCCGCTTACACAGGACGGATTCGGCACAGAAGGAGAATCACTGGGTCTTTTCGAACGCGACTCTCTGGTGAGATCGCCGCTGCGTCAGCACCGCCTTAAGCTAGATTCACACTAACCGTTTGGACGGCGGTAGAATGCCGGCCGTCCCACTAGTGCGATGGAGAAGTATGCATCTGTGTCTCTGTTGCGCTAGTGGGACGGCCATCATTCTACCGCCGTCCAGACGGTTAGTGTGAATCTAGCTTTAAGGTCGAGTATCCTAGCCGCGATCCGGCGGCGGCGGCACAGCGGCCGCGGCCGGCGGCCCGTGGCGGCGGCCAGACTCCGGCCGCGCAGCGTTCAAGGTCCCACTTGTTCAAGCGCACTTGAAAGGGTCAACGGCTAAGGATTCATACCTGCTTCAGAAATAAAATAATTTTTTTATTCTTTACCGTTTCAATATGGAAGTGACACCAATGGATTCCTTATGTTTTTGCGATGAAAATTATATGAAATTTAATGAAAATCGGGCTATTATTAACGAAGACAACTTGAAATGATATAAATTAATTTTTCATGAAATTTCCTTCATATGGTCCGAATTGTGTCGTTCGTGGTGTCAGTTTCATGGGCGAAACATAAGGAATTCATTGACGTCATTGTCACAAAGATCGGATGGGAAATGCGGAAATCCTGGATATTTCTGACTTTTTAATGGTATTCGAATCCTTTCGTGGGTCGAAAGCCATACAATTCGGTGAGGCACTTCGAGAGGTTGTCCTCGTCACGGCCTCCAACGAGTTAGGTAAACGACAAACAACGGTGGTCATTTAGTCGAACCCTATTCAGATTCGGAATACCTTCATTTGTTTAAACAATTTATCTAAAAGTAGTAACTTTTGACTCCTTGTTCTTATAAATTGTTGATCCATTATGGCGTCAATTTGTCAACGTAAACAACAGACCAAACTGTGAAATACGGGTACGTAGAATTCTTCAATTTCAACTTTTTAGTGAAAACTACACTATACTACATACAATTTGAAGAATCAATGTTAACGGCGCGTAGGTCAATTGACCGCTGTTAACATTGATTCTTTAAATTAAAAATTTTTTCTGTCGAAATCTTGTAACATTTTATTTATACTACATACACTATAATCTATATTGAACTCGCTACGTGTAGGGAATGGGAACCTCAGGTATAAGCTTTTAATATATTTCGAGCTTAATGGAACCAGCTGTTTCAGAAAAACTTGCCAGGTTGATCGGCCAGAGCGTCTCATCGGAGTCGCGGTTTATGATCATATTGTCCCGAACTTCGGTGGCGGCCAACAGTGCGTACGGGTGCAAAGTCCCTACCAACCGCTGACAGAGCAATATACGGATTAACGAAACAGCCGCTTTTCATTCTATTTTCAAATATTATTATGTTTTGGGCCTCTATATTGTGTTCAGTATTTTGCCTTTATGTTGTGTCCTTATTTATCCTAAACGAAGGGGTCTCTGGGATGTAACAGTTGGGAGCGGTGCGAAAATTCATTTACCTATCGTTTATGGTCAGCAATTCCGTATTTTCAAAGACGGCTTTGCAACATCTGGTTGCCAGATTTCCATAAGGCAATTAAGAACGTACCTTCGCCGACTTTCAAAAATTATTGTGGCTGGTCGGCCAGAGTGCCTCGCCAGAGTCCGGTTTATAACCGTACTGCCCCGCGAGTCGGCGCTTAACATCAGTCTTGATTGCCCTTTAGAAATGCTGGCAAACAGATGGTGTTAAGACGTTCTTGGGAAATATGAAATTAACAGTCGAAAACAAAGAGTGAACTCTCGCTTGCGTCCGATCCCGCTTTTGTCCCAACGCGCAGTGGGCGTCAATCCCAAGAATAGAGAACAAATTCAATATGCCAGTTTTTCTAATCAAAATGTCGAATCTTATGAACATTATAAAACAGTAGTACTGGATCTGAATAAATAGATAAAATGTTTAAAATATCTTCGTTTGTATTGTAATGATAATATTTGCCGCGTATAATATTTCTGCACTTTCCATAGTAATATAGGTATATTTATCAAATTGGTCTAGTTTTATTGGAATTATTGACATCATTTTTTTAAATAACGTCAATAGTAGTAAGGCTAAGGGGATTCTAACCCAGGTCCTCTGAGGGGAGCGCGGGGGCGGGGGGAAGTGAGGGCGCGCGGGGGAGCGCGGCGGAGGGAAACATGGACGCGGGACCTGCGGGGAGTGGAAGGTCGGTTGCGCGCGCACGAGCCGCGGAGTGGGGGAAGCCGCGATCGTGGAGGGGATCACTCCGGGCCGAGCGGCCGCGGAGACCTCTCCAGACCGGACCCACCGTCGGAAATTTCTTCCTTTGAAAGGAGGGAAAGAGGCAGCGTGGCGAGGAGAGAAGGAGGGTAAATGAAACGGTACAATTAAATACGTTTTAAATATATATTGTTACAATAAAAATATGTTTAAGAATAAAAAAAAAAAACATAAAAAATAAAAAATAAAAAAAGAATAAAAACATAAAAATAAAAAAATAAAAAAAAAATGAAAAATTTATGGCCTTGGTGGCGATTGGGGCGACGGCGGCGGCGTAAATTCGCCCTCTGCCCACTCGGGTGGTGGCGATGGGGGTGACGGGGGCGGTGTTATTAAACCCCCAAACCACTCGAGGGGCGAGAACGGCGAGGACGGTGTCGGCGGCGAGGACGGCGTCGGCGGCGAGGACGGTGTCGGTGGCGAGGACGGCGTCGATGGCGTCGACGGAGGCCACCATGGTGGTGTAGCAGATGACGACGACGACGACGACCCCGGAGGCGTCCACATCACGGATGGTGGCGATGCTGACTCCGGGGGCGTCATCACCCACCCCTGCAGCGGCTGCGACCTGCTGACATCTATCCACCCAGTTTCTTGCGGTGATGGAGGCCGCGGTCGCCGCAGGGGCCCCACCTGCCTGTAGGGCACCCATGGTCGCCGCAATCTTTCCGCCATGGCAGGACCGATCGTTGGCCCCGAACTCCGCCGCATCTGCGGCTCCTGGGCAGGTACCGCCTGAGGTGCAGCAGCAGCCTCCTCCAGGAGCCGCGCCAACATCACAAACCGCCTCATGAGGAAGTCGTTGTTCTAGAACATACACACAAACGTCGATATAATATTAATACTTCAAAACGGATAAAAAAAAAGAAAAAAATACAAAGTATTACATACCATTGGAGGCGGCGGCGATGGCGATGGCGATGGCGATGGCGATGGCGATGGCGATGGCGACGGCGTCGGCGTCGGCGTTGGCGGTGGCGAGTTCTGGAAAATAGAACCCACGATATAACACTAACACAACAGCCGTCTGATTTGATCTCGCTCGATTTCAACGGTTAAACGCGATAAATGTTAAAATATATTTTAAACTACATACCTCAAAGACGTCGGAGCATGGCTCCTCGTCCCACTCCGGCGCGATGCGGTTGATTCCCATTTTCAGAAACAATTGCCACACAAAAAACTGATCACTTAGAAAAAAATGTTCTAAACTGCATTCAATGAAGATTTGAATGCAACTGGTCTCGCTGCATCTCCAAGCTCTCGCATCTAAACTCATAACTCGAAATCGAGAAGTGCTTAGCTTTGCAAAAGTAGAATGTCTTCGTTCTCCCACCTACATTTTTTTTTCGCTGATTATCCTCCAGCACTTATCTTCGCCACTGCCCATCCTCTCCTTTTTCACACGCGTCTTCTTTCCCTTCTTCTTTGACACATCATTCAGCTAGACCATATCACTTTGAACGGTTTTGAACGGGTATTGAACGCGAATCGAACGGGTATCGAACGGTATTGAACGGCTTTCAACGGGTATCGAACGTGAATCGTACCACTTTGAACGTGTATCGATCGGGTATTGAACGGTTTTGAACGGTATGGAACATGAATCGAACGGTTTTGAACGGGTATCGAATGGTATTGAACGGGTATTGAACAGGTATTGAACAGGTATTGAACAGGTATTGAACAGGTATTGAACGGCTTTCAACGGGTATCGAACGGTATGGAACGTGAATCGAACGGTTTTGAACGGGTATCGAACGGTATTGAACGGGTATTGAACGGGTATTGAACGGGTATCGAACGGTATTGAACGGGTATTGAACGGGTATTGAACAGGTATTGAACGCGAATCGAACGGTATTGAACGGTATTGAACGGCTTTGAACGGGTATTGAACGGCTTTGAACGGGTATCGAACGGTATTGAACGGCTTTGAACGGGTATTGAACGGCTTTGAACGGGTATTGAACGCGAATCGAACGGCTTTGAACGCGAATCGAACGGGTATTGAACGACTTTGAACAGGTATCGAACGGGTATCGAACGGTTTTGAACGCGAATCCAACGGTTTCTACATAATAATTAAAACTATCGTCTTAATCTAGCGTACATGCAAGAGGTTGGGGAGGGTGAAGAAAAAAAACATTTATGTATTAAAAAATTGGTTATATTTTATTTAAGCATTTCCCTCTGGTGTTTAGACCACCAGTTGAATATTTTAAATACATTTTGCAAGGCACAGTGCTTTGCGTGTCTGCCACATCGCAGAGTATCAACTACATTTAGCTTATTTAGGGATTTGATATCCTCGTAGTCAATGTCCAGCGTCTCGATGATTACGTCCGCTCTGGTATTTTCGTCGAGGAAATCCGCAAGCCAGTCGCGTTTCTGCAGCCCTTTAACGTATACTATATGGGATGTGTCATCTTCTTCGTCGATCGCATCAGCTACAGCTTTCGTAATTAGCTGCTTAGCCATACTGTACGGAACGTCTCCATCGTTCCACCGTAGTCCGTGGTGTTTTGCCGTCAACCACCGAATGCTTGATTTGTCCGATTTCGTAAGAAGGAATTGTGACATAGGACTCCCAAAAATATAGTGTGAGAGAACTGTTCCCTTGCGTAGGACAGCCACTTCCTTCGCGACAAATCTTCCATCGACGATGAACCCTTGCAGGTCAACGAATGTTGGTACAGCCATTATCGGGACAATTTAGAGGTCCGTTCGTTTCCAAGACAGACGGGAGAATGCAGTCTTTCTCGTAAAGCATCTCGATTTTCACGAAGAAAATTTGTATGAATTTGACACAGGAGATGGCGCGCAAGTAGCGTGGCAATTTAATTCATTTTGCGCACTACATTTGTCAGTGGATTGTATTCAACCACCCGATCGTGCAGAATCAGACAGTAGGCTGTAGTATTTGCCGGCACATTCTCTTTACACTCGAATTCTATGCGCACGTCTACGGTACCATTCTTGATCGACTCATTTTGTCGCGAACAATCAATCACCACGATGGGACCAAATTGTAAAAATTCAGCCACGGTGAATAATGCCTCGTTGCAACTATGTCCATAATACGATTTACCGAATTGCGTATACATGTGATACAAGATGGCATGCTTATTCTTGTCAAAGTCCAAGTTCATGTCATCGTATGGGTAAAATTCCGAGTTGAGAAAAAGTTTGACATTAGTCAATTTACAGTTGTTGAACTTAGTAACGTCTTCGCTCGTCACATTCTTTCGACCAGTCTGTAGAGCAAGGATCACGCATCGTGGCTTCTCCAGCTGTGCGGATGCCTTTACGGCCCACGAATGCTTGTTTGTGTTTTGCAACATAGGATACTCGTACAGATCCCACGATTGAAAACAAATGCTTAGGTTTTGTCCACTTTCCAAAGTACGTAGCAACGATAGCTTATTAATGTCGTTCAGCGTCACATGAGGCATCCGCCATTGTAGTTTAAATAATTTAATTTCTGGTTCCAACACCGATGATCCTATCAGAGCATTGTTGTCGTTGCGCGACCGTATTAAAATCAATTCGTGACGCGCATTAATAATCATGTGTTTGTAGTTCTCACAAAATCCTAGCAAATATTTGAGTGGGATGCAAAAATTGAAATGATTTTTGACTATTGACCCATCGCGTCGTTTCAAGCCCCATCCGGCATTCTCCATATTTTTGTCTTCGTCCGATGTCAGCGATACATAGTTTTTAAGCGTGCTAGTTATTCCAACGTTTCTGTTGCGATCAATCTCCACGCCATTCAGCTCGTATCGAATCTCATCGAATAAGAACGCCACACAATTATTTCCCAACATCACCGTTAACGCATCATTTGGCTTATTTATCTTCAATTTCCCCTCCACATAGAGGAAACTTTCACACGGTAATGTGTATAAATCCTGCTGTTGTATCGGTATTCTTATCTCATCGCTGTATCCAAACGTTGTGTTGACGTATGGGTTGTATGTGTGAGTCTCGAGCTTGACGATGCGATCATCAAACGTCGGCTTCCCTCCAATGCTTAGAATATCAGCCATTTTTTCAACTTAAATGCGCACAATGAATCCCAAAGATTTCAAAAATGCAATGTTCGCAGCACTGAGCCTCTTCTTTTTAGCGTGATCAGAGCTGTTGCAGTTGTTGGTGTTGTAAACAATTTCACTTGGAACAAACGGGTTTCTGGAGTCGTTCAATACAAGCATTTCTTTCGCGCCACACGTATTATCGTCGTCGCACGTGCAGTCTGATTGTAATCTCTTCACCTCTAAAATCGAGCAACCGTCCGTCTTGATCCACAACGCGTATCGTCAGATCCGTAACGACCCGTGCGGTGATTGGAAGGTAAATGATCTGTGCAGGCGTTTCCGATATCTTATATCCTGGTGGAACTCTCGGAGAAAATTCATGTATCGTATGTACACGCCTCCCATTGTTGTACGCACCAGCGGTCACGCTACATTCTATGCGAATAATGTTCACGTTCATGATATTAATTGGATCGTCCGATTCGTGCCATCGTTCTGGTGCTAATACCCGATTCGTCGAAAATCCTAGTAGCGATCCAATGTTGTTGGGCTTTGTAAAGTCTACGGTGAACCGACAGTAAAGCTCGCTTTTCATGGTATTGTTGTTGGGACGCAACACTATAGGATACAGATCGTTGTCACCGTCATCGTTGTCGTCATCGGTGCCACCAAGATTTTTAGGATACCGCTCGAGTAATCGATGCTTCAGGTACTTGGCAATGGCGTCTAGTTCGTAGGAGCCGTGGGGAATCGTAATGTATTCATTAGCGCTGTCGGGGCTGTTGTTTACGATGAAGTAGAATTTATCGTTGCTCGAGTCGATGTTCGGTATTGTGTGATAAGTTTCAAAGGTTGTTAGACCAAGCTCGTAATCATCGTCGCTCAAATCTATGGGTGGAAAGTAGCTCACCGCGAGGGTGCTACTCTTGCCGGTTAGAGTGAATGTTAACGACATATTCCGCCCGAACTGCTCGACCAGTACTGAATCAGAGTGGTGGGAAATCAATCCTTAAATTTGGCACCGATCGTTTGTAGAAAGCGTAGACATAGTTGTCCGCAATTGCTCTGATCATACTTCTGATAGGACGTTCGATTGTATTCAATTTTCACAGCATCCTTATCCAGATACTTTACCAATTCCATCGGCGGTCGAAGATTCCCAAAGCTGTCGAAATATATAGCTCGACACCCTCTCTTCGCATACGCCACCCAATGAGTCCCCGGCCCCTCGGCATTGTCCAAATTTACGATACCGCTCTCGTTTCGACGTACTCCACCAGCTGGTAACGCGTTGCGCATAAAAACACCTCTAAAGAATGGAATACGCATACGTTTTGCCAACTCCTCCAATTGCACATCGGTAGTTACGCCCACAGGCATTTTTATTTTCTTTTCGACGTTTTTTTTTTCGTTTAGATATTCCCTGTCCGCGCTTGTACGGCGCGAGATAAAGTCCGCGACCTTCCATGGAGCGATTATGGCGTTGCATTTCCTGCAGCTGACGTTGCGCCGCCTTATTATCGTTTACCGCCTTGGCGATCCCCGCCGCTCCACCAGCCAATGATCCGAGAACACCCAACAGCGGTAAAAGTGGTAATATACCACCCCGTTTTGCCACCGGAAGAATCCGCTTTTGCGATGCTCTCTTTGGAGTCCTTTTGCGAGTTTTTGTTTTCATCCCCATTCCGATCTTCGTCTTGGCCTTCATAGCTGCCCAAACAGCTGTAGCAGCACCTCTTTCACCCAGAGTCGAGTCTCGCGCAACGATGCGTTTTCGCGCTTTGTCAGCGAGAACGTTATCTGCCGCGTGCCTTTCGCCTAGGTCGTTGCTACGCGAATACGCAATATCGTGTTCGCGACACGCTGCGTCCAACGGATTGATACCTCGATCCCCTCTAGCCAATCGTTTTGCAAGATGAGTTCCTGGACCGCAAAACTGATATCCCGGAATGTGTAATTCGATTGGTAACGCGTTTATCGCCCGATTTAACAAACCACGACCTTTCTTTACTGTCGTCGGTGACATTCGCTACAGTTTTTAATCAATGGTGCCGGACCATCGATATGCGTTCGCTGCCAAGGGCGATTATAATGTTCCAAGCACCGGTGATACTGTCGAACCTCGGAATCGGCTTTTATATGCTCGGGGAGCCTGTCCCACAACCGATCAATGTGTCTGCCAAACTCTCGCAGTAGAATAATCTTTGGTATATATTTCAATTGTTCAGAGGTTAGGTCTCGAATATCCGACAGGATCAGAAGCATATTGAATACTGAGCCGTCATGTTTCGACGTGGACCTATAAATAGGGTGCATCACCGCCTCGACGTATCAAAATCATTTTTCACGGTTCGCGGGGAGGATGCGATTCGTGCGACAACCTGTAACCATACGCGTGACAAATTTTGATGATAAATCACGAGTGATGTCTTCGAAAACAGGACGCAGACATGGTAGCATGCTACCAAACACTATCCGCTGCCTCATTTGTGGTCCATCAAATTGTGGAAAGACCAACGTGCTGATCAGCTTGTTGGAAAGTCCTCACGGCGTCCACTTCGAGAACGTGTACGTGTATTCCAAGTCGTTGCAACAGCCGAAATATCAGTACTTGGAGAATTTATTGACTCCGATAGATGAAATTGGCTACTTTACGTTTTCGAATAACAGTGATGTCATCCCACCGAGCGAATCGCTTCCGAATTCCATTTTTATTTTTGATGACGTGGCATGCGACAAGCAAGATACGATACGAGAGTACTTTGCAATGGGACGCCACTCGAACGTTGACTGTTTCTATCTCTGTCAGACGTATGCAAAGATTCCCAAACATCTTATACGCGACAATGCGAATCTGTTGATTCTGTTTAAGCAGGATGGTACCAACTTGAAACATGTGTACAACGATCACGTAAACACCGACATGTCTTACGAGGATTTCTGCGCTTTGTGTCGTAATTGTTGGCAACGGGATTATGGTTTCGTGGTGATAGACAAGGATAGCGCGATGTCCAATGGACGTTATAGAAAGGGATTTAACGAGTTTGCCATACCATGAGATGATCAATCGTCGTCAACACGTCGGTGGGAAAGCAACGTCCGCGGTACAGCGATGATCGATATCGATACTCTGGAGATTAAGGATCGCGAGAGAATAGCGAAGGAAATTGCAAAAACCAGCGAAGCCATTCGTCGGAAACATCAGGCTTTGAAGACTGGCAAGATGGAGGAAGATATCGCGTTGGAGAAATACTTCAAACCTATCGTCGAACCACTAAAACATATTGTGGAAAATACCGCAGAGATGGAAGCTGAAACATCGTCGCTGATGAGCACAGACGTTGAAGGGAATGAAACATTAACGCCTAAAAAAATCCTTCTGAAAGGGAACACATCGCGCAAGAGAAAGAGGAAAGAGCACATGTCAACGGAATATTCACCCATAACCTCGACACCAGTTCAATCGAAGCGGAAACGACAGAATGTTGGATCAAGCGATTCTCCGGCTCCACCCACGCCAATAAGTACATTACCCAATGTGCAATCGCTCTCAATCGTTGATGATGACGTTTTCGAAACTAGCCCCAATGAGTCGTTTGTAACATCTATTAGACAGCAATTCCAAACATCCGAGGGACAAGAGACGTTTCGCAGTCATTTCGGCCCGCTGGGGCAAAAATACATGAGCGCGATCTTAAGTGGTGATAAGGATACAACGATGGACTATGTGTACGGCGTATACTTTGGCAATAGTGGAACGAGGCTTGGGGATAAGGCTTTCGATATAGACATGGATGATAATATAATCATAGATGGTGTAAAATACAGAGGAACACCCGGTCTTTACGAACTGATTTTCAAGAGAATTCCCGATGATGCTGTATACACCGATGCCGATAAACAAAAATATAAAAGTATACTGTTGGCGACGAACGCCCACAGACGCGGTCATGGTGCTAAAAATCCCATATTGAGCAACAAGGGACACAAGTACAAATATGTAATTGCACCGCTACTCCCTCGCGCATCGACTAGCAGGGCAGGGAAAGGTCTAACGGTACCGCGCGCCATGGTGGTAAACGATAACAAGATCGATTACGTACACTGGAACGATCCCAACGAGTTGGTGGATCGATTGCGTTTGTTGGAAGCGTCGCGTCAGGCGGGTAACAACTCTCACGATCCCGAAATTCTATCGGTTATCGAGGAACTCCATGAGGTAGGCCTCATTATATAAATCCGCGCGCCGACGATGCACACAGTATGCATCGTGATGCCGATCAACAAATTTGGGGTATCGCTCGAGAAGAGTGGAGCAGCTAGAATGGACTATTACAAATGGAACGGTTTGCTTCGAAATTACATGCGAGATAACGCCCTTTGCGTGGCTGGTGCCGACTTTGATGCGAAATCACGCAAGATACGACGCGTAGCTCAGCCGGTGGCCGACACCGATGTCGTCAATAAATTATACGTGGAAAAGAACATTAAACTTTTGAGAGAGCAGCAGGAAGAATTAGAGAGGAAGCTGGTTGTGTTTCAGAAAGATATGCTGACGTTGCAAAACAGCGTTCAAAAGATATCGGAGGCGTTGAATTCTATCCCACAACCGGACAACGAAACTCGTAAAGTTAAAGAGGCTATAACCGCTTTTGCTACGGAGCAGCAACTTGTCCAGAATTTCCTCGGACCGACGAGAAGCACATAATAAATGTACGCGATAATTATCACATCATTCGTGTCCAAGACACCTCTGCGATCAAACATGCAACCATTATCGAAATCCAAGAGTAAAGAAGAAAACCATGGCTACAAGAAGCTACAACTCGTTGAGGAATTGCACGCTCCAGCTCGAAGACATTTCCCGCGGAGACGCGTCGTGGTGCACGGATACGATGATTTGTGGCAAGCTGACATTGTAGAAATGCGTCCATACTCGCGTTTCAACCAGGGTCACCACTACATACTCACCGTCATCGATGTGTTGAGCAAGTATGCATGGGCGGTGCCGCTCAAGACTAAAAGTGGTGCTGAGGTGACTAAAGCGTTCGCAAAGATATTTAGAGATCGATATCCGAAAAATTTGCAAACCGATCAAGGAAAAGAATTTTACAACGCCGATATGCAGAAACTCTTGACAAAGCACGACATTAATCATTATTCGACGTATTCGGTGATGAAGGCCTCCGTCGTAGAACGTTTCAATCGAACTTTGAAGAACAATATGTGGAAATTGTTTACGCTCAATGGAACCTATAGATGGACCGATGCGCTACCGCGTCTGCTTGCAGAGTATAACGCACGAAAACATAGAACCATCGGAATGCGTCCTTGCGATGTTACCCCTGCGATCGCCGACAGGCTGCTAGCCACCGTGTACAGCAACATAAAGATCGCTGCTCCAGCGAGATTCAAGTTGGGCGAGTTTGTGCGCGTGAGCAAATTTAAAACCATCTTCGATAAAGGCTATACGCCGAATTGGACAACGGAGGTGTTCAAGATAGTCAAAGTACAGGCAACTAATCCTGCAACGTATCTGCTCGCCGATTCCTGTGGAAAACCTGTTGCCGGTGGATTCTATGAACAGGAGCTGCAACGCGTCACCGATCCTGATGTGCATCTAGTGGAAAAAGTGCTGCGTAGAAAGGGGGATAAGGTATATGTCAAGTGGCTGGGGTTTGATAAATCACACAATTCGTGGATAAATAAAAATAATGTATTGTAAATTAATAATGCATAACTCAATAAATACAATGATACATATATATATATAAATGTGTAAACAATTTTTTTTATTTTAACACATTAATCCCACTATTTATAATACAATGATACATATATATAAATGTGTAAACAATTTTTTTATTTTAACACATTAATCCCACTATTTATAATACAATAATCCCACTATTTATAATACAATAATCCCACTATTTATAATACAATAATTCCACTATTTATAATACAATAATTTATATTTTACAATGGGATATTATAATGTCCCCAGGGCAGAGTGTCGGTCGAATCGGGTACGATATGCCGCTTGTCGTCGTATGGACTTAGAGCGATTTTAGATTCCGAAATGGTGTACACTTTATGATATTTAGACCGTATACATGATTGTCTGCGAACCATTTCGATCTCCCTTTGCAAACACTTCGCGTAATCGTCGAAAGTTATCGTTCTGGCTATGACGTTGGTCTTGACGCCTTTCGCCTTTTTCGTATCTCTTTTGCCGTCTACGCGAAGTGCATACATTTTCGCTCTAAGACCTACGAATTCGGTCATTATCGCACCGTTATTTTCGTCCTTCATCAGCCCTGGAACCTTCTTATTTTCGCGCGGCATATTATATGGATTGTCGATAGGATAATCGCTTGTGTCGAATCTACCGATATTGTGTTTCATAGTCTCGTAGATATCGTCGCATCGAATATGATAAATGAGGCTGTCTGTGTCGGTGTATAGAATATTACAATTTGGTCCGTGCTTGGGAGACATGTACTCGTAGTGAAATTCATACAAACAAATTTTCGATATGTCCAGAATGCACATACCCACGTATATCGGTTTGTTGAATTTCACCTCGAGTTTTCGCAATTCAACAGCTATTAAATTTTCCGAAAAAACACTTCTGCTGTGGAAATTCGGTTTCGCGATCATTGCCTCCGCGCCATATCGCCCTTCCCAACGTGTTAAAAGTTTTACATCCACGTGATTTCGTACATTTTCCATAGTTTTACCGAATACCGCGTTGTTCATCAATTTGTACAAATTTTTTTCAAAGTCATTTGTCGCGCTTGTTCTGAACCGTGTATTGAGTTCGATGTAATCGCGGAGCCAGGGAGATTGAGCGAATTGGAGCACGCGGTGTATCTTTGTAATACGAAGACCATGACGCGTGCACTGCTGCAGGTTGCGGTAATGGATAACGTAACGCTGCTTATCGTATACCGTCGCGAGTAATTTGTCCTGCCTGCTGCCAGGTGGTTTGGCACGCGTCGGGCAGAACGGTAGATCGGCATGAGCGTCGTGCAGACGTTGCGGATATTCCAGATCTACCTCGAGAATGTACCCCGTGGGCGAATCGACTTTGATTGAAGACACATCAAACTTTGCAACATCTTCGACCCATTGAAATTTAGCGTATGGTAGGGGCTGACACATTGCCCACCCATACAAATTATTCACATCAAAGTACATCAAGTACGATGACTCTTCCAATGCGTTGTAAGATGGCATGTACTTGTTATTGGCATGTGCATATCTTCCGGAACATTGGCTTAAACCCCCACGTATACCGCGTTCGATAAACATGACCATATCGACGTCGGTGAGCAATTCGAATGTAATTTTGGTATGCTTTAGCATTGCATCCCACGTGAAACCTGGTAGAGTATAATAATGCGCCGAATCTAGTCCATAACTCTTGATACAACTTTCGCGAAAATTTTCAAAAATGTCTGCCAATAACAAGACATCAGTTTTCAAATACAAGTCGCTGTATTCGCCCAAGGTTCTAATCCCGAAACGCTGCCAGATAGTCTCAGCGTGCGCGTAATCGCTCTCGGATACAGTCTCGCCCGTTAACGAACTGTAGAATGACTCGCGCGGCGGTAAGCATGGATCCTGCAGCTTGTCCGCGCAATCAAGGTATTCGTACGGAAAGACACCTTTTCGCGTCAATAAATTGAAATCCTCGGTGGATAATGTTTCAAATTTGGATCGTAAAATTTTTAATTGATCTGTGCTAAGGAAAGATGCTAATTTATCGAGACTGGTATTGAGAAATTTGTACGAATCGATGAATCGTAATTTAATATTATTTCGCGAGTCTGATTCAGCCGTATCTTCAACATTTTTTGTGAATGAAATATATTTTTCTTTAGTTATGGGTAATACATCAACGTGACCCTCGAAAGCGGTAGCTATTTCCTCGATAATGAAATGCGAATCGTAGCCGGATAAATTATGGAAAACTACGGGGATGTAAAACGCGTTTTTATAATTTAAATTGCACTCCGAATGTGTCGGGCCTCTAAACCGTCCGGAAAGATGGCAATGATCGCGAACTCGTACATCGTCAGCCTTGAATGGTTCTTCGCAAATATGGCAGTGTGTTGCATCGCGAAATGTCGTCAACTGTTCCAGAGTTAAATCCAGCATGGGAACATTACTGGTCAAGATGGGTTTGGCGAAATTTGCAAATTTTTTTAGTTCGTATACGAACCATGAAACACAATCCGCGTCGCGGCAACATCGATACGTCGATAGCGATGTATCGTAGGAACAATGCATATAATATGCAATACTATGCACTTTATGGTGCTGATACGTATGTAACTTATTATCTAAATCACCCACTCGATTGTCCTCGGTTTTTTCGATGATGCACTCGAGATCTGCGTACACCACGAAGGGGAGCCGCTCCTTCCTGCAGTGGTTCTCGAAGCTGAGGAAATTTTTTCCTTCGCTGGGCAGCAGGATGGCGCAGTTGTTCATCTGCCCACAGTCCAGCGAATGGTTCTCCAGCTTCTCGGCAGATCCGAAGTAATGCATACACCTGTAAACACAAAATTTGTTTATTTAATTTTTTCGCGAGACATTTCAATATTTCACAAGTATTCTATACGTACCGATCACAGATGAATTTCTTTTCCTTGTGTCTGCTCAGCTGCATGCCCACCAGTCGGGATAAGTTTTTGATTAGCACAAAGTGCCCTACATCACCGTGCTCTTGATTCGGCGTGTAGAGCAAGTTGACGTGCTGATCCCTCTTTTGGCTGGTGAGGTGCAGCGGAAAGACCGTCGACCCTTTCTCCTCGTCGAATGTGTACACGTTGACGGAGACGCTGTTCTGCCGCTCAAACTTCCCTATTTGCTCCAGGGACATTGGGAACTCAATGCCCTGGAGATTTAGCACGGAAGCATAAGGCGGGTACGAACTTGGGCGATCGGGATGTCTTTCCGCAGGATGGAGAGCGGCGACCACTGCCCACGCGAAACACGCATTGTCCTGGGATTGCACGCTAATTGTGGCTTTCCTCAAAGACAATACTCGCGGCAACTTGACGTAACATCCCGCGCGCAGCGGATTGTACTTGTTGACATTGACGGTCAGGTTGAGGATTCGCGTCAATGCCCATCCACTGTCGCGTTCCTGGAACTCTTCCAGCGATGCCAGGGTGGGTTCGATGACGCATCGTTGGTACCACTCCTGCAGATCGGATGTGTGGAAGAGTTCGCAGTTTCGGGTGTTGATGCTTTTACAAGCATGCTTGTCACCCGCCACAAATTCGCCGTTGAACACAGTGTTCACTTTGAGGTTTCGATGTTTCCTCAAAGCGTCCCGCACATGCTCCAGCACAATGGTCCCCGCATCCTGAAGGAAGTTGCGCGGCTCGATGTAGTTCAAATTTAGCACTGCACCAGTTAATACGCGGCTATCGAACGCAGTGTCTATTTCGCGCCACAAAAGTCCCGTACTCGAATGACCGGCACCTTCGCGCACGAAACGTCCGCGCAACGAATGTTTCAGTCCTTCGAGCCTCGCGATTCGAGCAATCAGCGATTGTTGAACACCGATCGATAATCGTGGGCGTTTCACGCGACTTTGTTCTTCCAACGATTCGATGCACTCGTTACACCGTTCTTCCCACGCGAGGTACTCTTCCCGAGAAATCAATCGCGTGGATTGATCCAACAATTGGCGTTCTACTTGCGCGAATTTTTCCATGATCGTAAATGGAACGAAAATGTAATGTGACTTTTTCCACGCAATACGTTGCAACGATTTAAGGCTTTCTACAGTTTAGAGCATATATTTATATCCTCATCATGATTTGATATCTCTGTCTAACTCTTTTAGCGCACCCCCTCCATCGAATGTATTAGTTTCTGCTAATACTGTATAATTCATTCTTTTTGGCGTGCCACTCCCCAATGCATTAGTTTCTGCTGATACAGCATAATTCTTTCTACGATTCACGCGTATGAGGAATTAGCGGGCATGATCATCCGACATAGTTTCTGCTGATTCTGCATAATTCTAAGATTCGACGTTCCCAGAAATATTATATTACGTTCGGCACGTGTCGAGACTTTTATCCTTGAGGATGGGACTCAAGTTACATGCTGCGACGTTAAGATTTCAGCACATTATGGAAAAATTGGTAGCTTTATAATAAAATGTGGTGGCGGGGGAAGCAATTGCACCTCTATTTAAGCCAATCTCTCGGATGTCATTCAATCAATCGCTCAATAGTCTCAGTGCCTTTCAACGGAACAAATTGTGCTCTGAAAGCAAAATGTGCAGTACCGGTGCCGAAGGAAACGTTGAACGCATAAATTATTACGTTCCGATCGTGCGAGATGATGGCGTGGCTCAATGCGGGGAGGATACAGTTGTTTGGTAAGGGTTAATTTTCACATCTTAAAATTTTTATGTTTATTCCTAATACGCGCGAGCAATTTCATAGCTTTGATCGTTCTCTTAGCCCGCACCGAACATCGCGTATCATGGTCAGAAGATACGCATTAACATCCACGGGCAGCAAATACCTGGAAATTGGGATCAGAGTACGACCTACGATTGATGTAGAAATGGTTCTCGGCGACAATCGTGGGATGTTTCTCACGTTATCATGGGAGACATGGGGTTTGCTATGCGGCAGTCGTACAACCATTGAAGAACGTGCACGATTACCTGAATCACCTTCGATGCAAATGGATCAATTAACTGTGGATTTTTGTGAAATCTATAATTCCCCGATTGTAAGGATGGCACTGCATAATAAGTCGCTGTATTTCAAACCGAATACGGTAACATTTTTATTAAATCTTGAACCATGTATAGACTATGTGTATGCGCGGCTGTATCAAAATGTAAGAGATGTGCAGACGAAATTTGAAACTTTTGTTAAAGTGCTACAGCAAAGCGGTATTACCTGCGAAACATTAGATGTGTGTCGTGCTGCTAAAATCATACGTGAAAGCGAACATTACTGTGAGGATTATTATGTAGATTGCGAACTGGTAGCATGCGCCATCAACGATATTCTAGCTGATGCTCGTAGGAAAAAATGTTAAAATTATATTCTTTTAATTTTAAATAAATTTCTTAAACACATATTATTTGTCAATTTCATTTACTCGTCTTCCTCCTCGCCACCTAATTTTAAGATTCGGCGTTTCTGCTAACGTTGCATTATTCTATGATTCGGCGTTCCCAGAAATATTATATTACGTTCAGCACGTGTCGAGACTTTTATCCTCGGGGACTCAAATTACATATGCTGCGACGTTAAGATTTCAGCACATTATGGAAAAATTGGTAGCTTTATAATAAAATGTGGTGGCGGGGGAAGCAATTTCACCTCTATTTAGGCCAGTTTTCTCGGATACCATTCAATCAATCAATCGCTCAATAGTCGCATACACAGTCGAACTGGGACAGTTTTTTGAAACACTTTTTCATTTTTTGTTTATGTTAAGTGAAATTGCTTTGAAGATTGCTATGGAAGGAGAACAATCGATTAATACCGTAAGTTTCCATTACCATATTTTTAGTGAATCGTTGTGTTAGTAACTTTGAGAATTATAATAGAAATCGATTTCAGATTACGTCGTTGTCAATCAATTCCGATAAACCAGCTTCCGCTACGATCACCGCTGCTGCGACTATTTTCCATTCTTATAGCCCGAAATTGTATGTCGTATGTAGAAATGTCGAGGTTCAAACGGAGGAAATTCGATGTGCGGAACTGTGTGAGGCAGAAGCTAATCATGATGCCGACAGTTATTTAAAAGTATTTCGTAACCCAGCGAATGAGCATCACAACTACAATGACGAGAAATATTGGCTGGATCGACATGTAGATGACATACAATTAGACTGTGATTTTGACACTTTTATGCGGAATCGTCATCTGACGTTTCCAACGCGTGTGGTTTGGCGAAACATAAATACGGTGATTGATCATAACAATGATTATAAAAATAAAATATCGGGGCTTTGGGCTGGCATTGCTGAAGTTCAAACTGATCCTGTGCAAGTTCCTGCGGATTTAGCTTTAACCGCTTTATTTGATGATGATGATGATGTTATCGAGTGGGATTGATAACTCCGTCCCAATCATCATCGTCGCCATCACCATCGCCGCCTCCAGTGGTATGTAATACTACTTTACACTGATTTATGCATTTTTGATGTGTGAGTATTATATCGACGTTTGTATCTGTGTGCAGGCGATTGATAGAAATGTATGGTACCCGCCACCGACGCCGCCGCCGTCGCCGCCGTGGTGGGACACACCACCACCATCACCGCCATCACCGAGGCCATAATTTTTTTTCATTTATAGTGGAATTATTGTATTATAAATAGTGGGATTATTGTAACAATATATATTTAAAACGTATTTAATTGTACCGTTTCATTTACCCTCCTTCTCTCCTCGCCACGCTGCCTCTTTCCCTCCTTTCAAAGGAAGAAATTTCCGACGGTGGGTCCGGTCTGGAGAGGTCTCCGCGGCCGCTCGGCCCGGAGTGATCCCCTCCACGATCGCGGCTTCCCCCACTCCGCGGCTCGTGCGCGCGCAACCGACCTTCCACTCCCCGCAGGCCCCGCGTCCATGTTTCCCTCCGCCGCGCTCCCCCGCGCGCCCTCACTTCCCCCCGCCCCCGCGCTCCCCTCAGAGGACCTGGGTTAGAATCCCCTTAGCCTTACTACTGTCAATCCCCCGTATGAGTTGTACCCATACAGCACACTTCGTTGCGGCAAAGTTGCAGGATGGTTGCAGTAACCTTGCAATCTTGCATGGTTGCAGCGCAATGTCGATGTATGGTTGCGGCATAGTTGCCGTGCAAAGTTGCGCGGAGCGGACATAGAATTGTTGCTGTATAGTTGCGGCATAGTTGCAGTGCATAGTTGCAACGCAACTATGCCGCAAGTATGCCACAAGTATGCCGAAAGTATGCCGCAAGTTTGCCGCAACTATGCCGCAACTATGCCGCAACTATGCCGCAACTATGCCGCAACTATGCCGCGAGTATGCCGCAAGTATGCTTAATCACTATATATACCATTTACAGTAATCTATATCCAAGAAGGTTCCGTAGCCCCAATGGTAGCGCGTCAGATTGTCATGCGGGCGGCCCGGTGTTCAAGTCGCCCTGAATCCAATAACTTTTTTTTTATTTTTTTTAACAGTTTTTCCCGTGGAAATACATTTTGTGAATAATTGCCTCAAAGTTGCCGTGCAACTTTGCAGCAGGCGGACATAGAATTTTTGCTGCATAGTTGCGGCAACCTTGCACGAGTCCTTGCCATCTTGCGCCGCAAGTATGCTGCAATTATGCCGCAAGGAGAGTGTGCTGTATGGGTATATTAATACTCTTTTATGAACTTCCTTAATTATATTCCGCAGTTTCAGTGCGAAAAATGTGATGTTGAATTTCCCCCTATTTCTTGAGATTCAGCCTCGCTGTGCGATATAGAATACAGGTAATTACTCCATTATTGGTAAATATTGCCAAATCTTGTTTTCGGAGTTGCAAAGCCAAATAGATGTTGATTATATAACAAAAAAGAAATTTGCTCGGAAGTTCCCGGAGGGTAACTAGAATTGCTGATATTTCTTCAATGGGTTTCTTATGGAAAAGTACTGTATGTAACAATACTACTCATCGAAAAACAATACTACTCATTTCGGTTTTCAAAAAATTTTCCACCAGAAAAAACATACTAACTTTGACACGTGGTTACACACAGATCAGACGTAGTCGACACGATATTTTTCCCTTTTTTTAGGAGCTCATATTATTAGTTTACAATATGTAAAAAAAATCATAATCCCATAACTTTCGAATTCTGCCTTGTTTCCTTATTTTTGGCATTCTGTCCCACTGTGGCGTAGGATCGCAGCGCGGCCCCGCGGCTATGACTTCTCCAAGAGAAGTCACGCGATTTGCCGCCGTGGCTAGCCGCGCGGCTAGTAGATTTCACCATGATGGCGGAAAACAGACACTCATCGCATTGTGTTGCGTCTTGAGTAGCCTAGGTTGCTGCTGTAGCAGACGGGCGGCCGCCGCCGCTCGAAAACGCGGCTAGGAAAACGGTTACATGCTTCTCCATAAGAGCGGTGCTTAGGATTTGGCCGCCGGACGCGGCCGCTACCGCCGCCGCTGGCCGCCGCCGCCGCCGGATCGCGGCTAGGAAACTCGACCTTTAAGGCTCCCCCAAACCGACGCGAATATTCGCGGCGGCAGCGGATATTTTGCCGCGATGGATCCGCGGCAGTTTTCTATGCGTGGCGGCTTATGGGGCTGTTTAGACCAACGCGGAACGTTTCCCCTGCGACTGCGGATCCGCAACGTTTTTTCCGCGGCGATATCGATTCGCTCTCCAAGGCGTTTTTTCCGCGGCGAAATTTCTCCGCTCTCCAAGGCATTTTTTCACTGCCAATTGTAGGTAACATGTCGGGCTTGTCTTGATTGCCATATCTCGTCTATCGATGTGGGGATCTCCTAGCGACGCAACAGAACAAGAGAGTGCGGAATCAAAAAGGGGCGGCAATCCCGACTGCGTGCCGTATGTAAGTACTTACACGGACAGGACTTTCTCCCGCAAAATCAACGCTGTGATATGCAGTAGACTAAAGAGAGATAGGCAAAATTGTTAATTAAATACAAATTTCGAATAACGAATAAAAGTTAACTCGGGTTAATTTTATTTATCGAATAAAGTTATTTTTTTCATTCGAGGAATACAGTTAATTTTTTTATTCGCCGAGCGTTTCACATTCAGCGTCAAATAAATGTTTCAACCCCAACTGTAACTGTAACTTTAACTTTAATCTTCTTCGTCTTTGACAATTTCCCGGCACGTGTTCGAGCTGTCGAAGATCGGGGATTCAGGCCTGACGCGCATGTTAAGCGGCATTGGATTTTATCGAAAAATAAACACGGTTTGCCGGAGTGGCAGGTTCTCAGAAGCCAACGAACACATACGGACGGCTGAGTGACTTTGTATGAAGGTCGCTAACGTAAACAATGCCCACTCCAGAAGTACGACGAGGGGGGAGAACGTGGAGGAACGCTCGCGAGGAGTCAGCTGTTCGGTATGGTGCAGCGGTGGATCGAGAATATCGTATAAAAAGTATAGATTAGTTCGATTTACTGTGTCGTTTCTGACTTGTTCCTATCACGCATGTTACAATGTAGTATCTTCCGATGACGGTACTCGGCACAACACTTGGAACGAAATTGTATGCTACAGATGAACCTCAAATATTCACAGCGGCAGCGAAATATTCGCTCCGGTGTGAGCACACACGCGGATTCCACTACCGCTGCCACTGCGAATTATTCCGTTGCCGCTCCGCGCCGCGAATATTCGCGTCGGTTTGGGGGAGCCTTTATCTTTATCGCGGGGCGGCAATACGTCGAGGCGACGGCGCTCCAAGAAAAGAGGTTTTTAATATTATTAATTAATGGTCAGGAGTATGATCAACGAGGGGTTTCCCATAACGCTAGGCGTTGTTGATTAGGGTGGTCCTTAGTTATAGGGGTCCAAATTCTTTTTTGAGTTTTTTTTGGTCTTACCCTCCTAAAATATGAGGTTGGGTGAGAAAATGATGTGTAAAGTTTCAAAGCGATTGGACCACGGGAACCCGTGCCGCATTTGAGTTGAAGTTTTGAAAAAATAGTGATTTCTCAATATTTTTGCATTTTTACGAAAAGTTGTTTATCTAGCACAAATTCGCTACACAGTATCGGATTCCGTAGACATTCCTAAAGAAGAAACCATACACGAAAAATGTCAGGATGGTTTATAACACGGACTGTGCGAGAAAATATCCGTTGGGAACGCGTGCACGGTGTTTTCCCGCCTGGCGGCCATGGCTCGCCTGCCACGACTGGTCAGGGCCGTCGCTACGCGCAATCGACACGGTGCCCCGTAGAGTGGTCCTTAGCTATAGGAGTCCAAATTTTTTTTAGTTTTATTTTGGTCTTTGGCTACTTTCAAAGTATCAGTGAATATTGTTGTTCGCGATAGTGTAAAAGGAGTTCGTTCTTTTATTGTAGCATAGTTTTATTCGTGTTCTTTTCTTGTACATATGTTCTATTGCATGTTAGTCTATAAGGTGTATATAGTGTACATTAGTTTTGTATTTGGCGCCCTAGCGCCAACAACAGGGGATTGGCTCGGCTGTTTCGTCGTTCCCGCGGTTCGGGTGGACCGAGTAGCTCGGGCCGCGGGCGCGGCGGGACGGGGTTACCGATCTGTCTTTCGATGATCCGCGAGGTAGCGGTTTGCTTCCTTCTTGTTCGCGCACCGGGAGTGTAAACACGTGTATTGTTGAACGCTTATCACCTTTTCGGCCTCGGGCTTCGAGCCGATTGCTTTGTACGATTCTTAACTTTTATATATTTCGTTTCCCTGTACGACTACGTGCAACATTTGTGTCACGCCGAGATTATCGGCGACTTATTCACTTTCTCGGACCTACGGTTCGGGGAAAAATAAACTTTGTGTTTAAACACGCGTTCAATCCTCTCAAACCCGAGCATCCAGTTTAAAACGAAACCGAGCGCGATTAATTCTTCAAAATTGAAGAACATTTAGCTCATTTTCTGGTCCTTCGAGCCGGATTCATTCTGTGTCCGGATTTCTTTGGATGTTCCGGATTAAATCGGATTCCTATCGGCACGTGTTCGCGTGTGCGCGCTTCGCGAACTTTCGAGAAGCTTCCACGACGCGTGTAGCAAGTGCGTAGTGAAGTGCTCCTCGCGTTTACGCTTCTTTTACGCGAGTGAATTGTTAAGTGAATCGCCTCTGTGCTTCCTCGCGACGCTCTTCGCGTAGATTCCGAGTGTGCTCCGAATTTCCTTTCGTCGTACCAGTGCACGCGGTCGCTTCCGGGTGAAAGATGGCGTCCTCGCTGAAGGACCTTATTCTCGAGCAGGAAGAGACTGCAGGACGCATTGAGAGATTCATGATTAACCTACTTAAGTTAGGCAAAAATAATATAACCCTTTCGGTGCTGGAAACCCGAAGGGAGCTTCTAGATATCTATTGGAAGACCTTCATCTCAGGTCATCGCAAGGTGATTCGCGTGCCGGAGGCCTCCGCGAATAATTACGTTAAAGACGATCGGTTCGCGGACATTGAGGAGATTTTCCTTCAGCATGCGGCCACGTTGAGAGACATGCTGCGCGATTTGAAACCGGATTCTGAAGGCGTAACTAAGGACCATGCCTCTTCCGGACGTACTGACGACGATGATTCCACCCTTCCGAAGCTTTCGCTACCGACTTTCTCTGGAGATATCTTGGCATGGGAGAGCTTTCGTGATCGCTTCAGGTCGTTAATTCACGATTCTATCCGCATTTCCAAAGTCAGGAAGTTGGAATATTTAAAGTCGACCCTGACTGGTGAGGCAGCGACGATGCTGGAGCGTACCAACATCACCACGGCAAACTACGACGGCGCTTGGAGCAGTCTACAAAAAAGGTACGAAAATCAACGTATTCTCTCTGCCGAGCGCATGAGGAGCCTTGTGAATTATCCTCGGGTGACAAAGGCGTGCCCTACCGATATCAAACGCCTGCTCGATGAGTTTCGTCAAGCGATCGTGTCCTTTACGTCCTTGAAACGACCTGTAGCGGAATGGGATGAATGGTTTGTTTTCCTCTTCGCTGAAAAATTGGACTCCACGTCCCGCCTCGATTGGGAAATAACACTTACCGACCGCACGACGTGCCCCAAATTTTCCGACATCGAGGATTTGGACTTGTCTTCGAGAATCGGGTTCATGCGCTCTACGCTGCGCACAATCCGGAGCCAACCCCACCCTCGAAGCAACGTGATGCGAAAGGAAGGCCGAAGACGTCCGAACGTTCTAGGACCGCGTTGCCGGTAAAGGTTGAAACCACACCTAAAAAAGGCAAATCAAAACGCCAATGCCCACTGTGTCAGGGCAATCACAATTTGAACTACTGTCCAAAATTCAAGGGGTTGAACGCAGCTGATCGCAAGGCCCAAGCAGTTAAGGTAGGCGTTTGTTTGGCGTGTTTGAACCTTGGACATGTTGTGGCAGCTTGTCCTTCCACGTTTCGATGTCTGGTGTGCGAATCGAAGCACCACACTTTACTGCACGACGCGTACGGGCCTTCCGAGGTCAAGATGGACAACAACAATGACGTTCATCTAAACCCAACCGCCAAAGCCTTGGTGAATTCTATTTGTGCTAAGCGATTGGTCCTTCTGGCAACAGCTCGGGTGCGTCTCTTGGCTTCCAATGGCAGATTTGTGTCGGTTCGAGCGGTGCTGGATCAGGGCGCTGATGCGTCGTTCGTTAGCGAATGGGTAGCTCAAACCCTTCGCTTGAGAAAAAGGTCGACGCACGTGCAGCTTGCTGGCTTCCAAGGTCGAGACGTCGGAACGGCCAAATACGAGGTGGAAGTGATCTTGACTGCGGATTTTAACTCTTCTTTTAAACTACCTTTTCATGCGTTGGTAACTCGAGAGGTGATGCCGCCGACACCCTCACGCTTGGCCTCCGTGACCGACTGGCCTCATTTAACGGGCCTTCAGCTCGCCGACGCAGAGTTCGACACGCCGTCGCGGGTCGACATCTTGCTTGGTGCAGACGTTTGCAGTGCACTTGTGGGAGAGACGCGCCAGGGACCCAGGGGCACCCCTGCAGCTACCCATACACCCTTCGGCTGGGTCTTGTTTGGTCCAGCGTCTCCAGATGCCGACGTCACTGATGCTCCAACACGACGGGTCTACCACACGTGCACTCAGGACCCAATCTCGGTTCAACTGCAGCGCTTTTGGGAGGTGGAGGATGTACAGGAGACCTCACCGCTGAGCTCTGAAGAACTCTGGTGCGAGGAACACTTCCAGACCTCTCACCAGCGGAATGAGGTCGGAAGATATGTGGTTCGCCTTCCGTTTCGTCCAGAAGGCCCTAAGGCCTTGGGTTTGTCCAGACCGGCAGCGTTGAGAGTGCTGCTTCACAATGAAAGGCGTCAGCAGAAGGACCCAGGTCTACGGGAGAAGTACTCCGACTTTCTGGTCGAGTATCTCCAACTGGAGCACATGCAACCCGTGCAGGAGGGTTTGGGCGGTGCCTCTCCTCTGTACTACCTCCCCCACCACGCTGTGTGGAAGGGTGAAGGGGAGAAACGTAAGATTAGAGTCGTTTTTAATGCTTCTTGTACTACTTCTTCAGGTCTTGCGCTGAACGACTTGCTATCGCCAGGCCCAAAGTTACAGACCTCCTTGTGGAGCGTGTTGACCCAGTGGAGGTTATTCCAATTTGCCTTTACCACGGATATCGTCAAAATGTTTCGGCAGATCCTAGTGCATTCTGATGATCGAGACTGGCAGTGTATCTTGTGGCGCGCTGACCCCAGCCTTACATTGAGTTCGTTCCGATTGAACACCGTGACCTACGGTACTGCCTCAGCGCCTTCCTGGCCCTGAGAGTGTTGCGACAGCTTGCCCAAAACGAGGAGGAACGATTTCCTCTTGGATCACAAGTGCTTCTGGAGCATTCCTATGTTGATGATCTCCTCGCTGGCGGTCATGACCTGGAGCAGGCCCGAGAGGTCCAGAGGCAGCTCATCGGTATCCTAGCCGCTTGAGGGTTTCAGTTGAGCAAGTGGGCTGCCAACCATGAGCTGTTAGTTCCATTGGAGACGTCAGAGAGCTCCAAGTTGTTTCAGGAGTCCGATCAGCACGGAGCATTAGGACTACTTTGGATGTCTACTTCGGATATGTTATCCGTGAAAGATCCAGGGCTTTCTTCAATCTCGGACGATGCCTCCTGGACCAAGAGAATGGTGCTTTCGGAGCTGGCGAGGCTCTTTGACCCAATGGGCTGGGTCGCCCCCGTTCTGGCAAGGGGAAAAATCCTCATGCAGGATCTCTGGCTCGCTGGGGTGGATTGGGATAAACGAATTCCCCCACCATTGACAAATTCGTGGAACTCCTTTCGCCAGGATTTACAATCCCTCGACGACGTGCGAGTTCCCCGATGGATCTCCTATGATCCGACCGAATCAGAGGTTGAATTCCATGGGTTTTGTGATGCGTCGGAAAGGGCTTACTGCGCTCTGGTGTACCTTCGGGTTCTCAATCCCCATAAAGGTCTAACCCACTCTAATATTCTTGTTACATTTACTGACCTATTTAGCGACCTTAAAATTCAAGCAGAAACGTCCACTAATATCCTAATCAGAGAGCAAGGCCTAATTAAAGGCGTAGACTACTTTCGATTTTTTCATAAGGATAAGGGTAAGCCGTGGTATGCTGGACGAAGACTCCCCAGAGATTTTGTAGTTTTTGTTAATAGATGTCGCTCTAACCATTATAACTTAAACGCTTCCTTAGCCAGAGTTAATTTTACACCAAACAGTGCTTGACATTGCGGAGCAGAATCTCAAGACCTGAATCATGTTATCTGGCAATGCCCAGAATACGAGGATGTACGTTCAATTTTATTAAAACTGCTCATCAGTCGCAAGTACTATCTCCCACTGTGTGTTAGTTCTTTTCTTTGCAATCCGGATATCATAGGTCTTAAACTTATCTATAACTATTTTAAGGAATGCAATGTAAGAATTTAACTACCGCCAAGTAATACATAATCACTAAATACTCTACAGAATAAATCTTATTATGTAAATCCGTAGCTGGTAATTTGAAAATTGTACAATTTATAAACTACTGTACTTGCGGTATAAGCCACATTCGGCTTAAAGCAATAAATAAATATATATATATATATATATATATAATTTTAAAAGATAAAATTCAAAGATTTCGTCAATATTTTTCGAAGTAACACATACATATTATTATTGTACATCTAATAAACTGTACTTTTATTAAAAAATATTCACTGATACTTCCAAAATGGACGAACACAATTATGTCCGAAATTGACGAGAAATCACTATTTTTTCAAAACTTCAACTCAAATGCGGCACGGGTTCCCGTTGTCCAATCGTTTTAAAACTTTACACATATCATTTTCTCACCCAACCTCATATTTTAGGAGGGTAAGACCAAAAAAAATCGAAAGTTGAAAAATAAGGACCACCCTATTGTTGATGCATACTCCGATCAAAAAGAAAAATTTTACGTTCCGAACGTAACAATACAAAGAAAAGATGTAGCCATAGTAAATAGTCATTGTGATAATTAGCGTAATTTGTGTATATCATTAGTTTTGTAAAGTTAATAATGTACGACAATGTTTTTAAATGGGAGTCTTTTTGATGGGTATTAATTTATGACAATGTTTTTAAATGGGGTCCTTTTTGATGGGATTATATACTTGGCGCTCTTTTTTGTACCTTTTTTTAAAAAAGGTAATTTTGTGGGGATTTCACACATTTTGTAGTGTTTATTAGTGACTGGATAAATTTTTCACCCCCCCGGGGTTATTTTTTTTAATTAACAATATATTATATTGTCATTCAAACTGCGCATACCTGCAAAGCTACAAGACAATTGGATTGGTGGAATTGGTTTAAATTTGAGTTTTCAGATATGAAACAAACATACAAGAAGCACACAGAGGATCAAAGCTGAATAAAAGTTTAATTAAAGTTTAATTAATATAATACTATATCACAATAAATTTTTTTCTCTGACGTAGATCACACTGCATCATCTTGTGCTTCGATTATCTGTAAATATATAAAATCCACATTTTAGTTACAACATAACTTAGAACTTATAGAAGAAGTGTGAACTTTTCCTATAGTAAGTGTAGAGACTACATAATGTGTCCGAAGGAGGTGAGAGCGTATGGCAGAAAGACTGGTTGTAGGAAATTTAAATGCGAATGGTAATTTATTGAAAATGAACAAAGAAATCCAATATTTTTAACGCACAATTTATTGGTGTTGGAATAAAATTAATGAACTATCTTTATTGGTGAATTGGAATATTGTTAATGGGAAACTAATAAAATTAATGAATAGCGAGGGAACTACTGTGGATTTTAATAAAGTATTGGGAATATTTTTCACAAAAGATTGAAAAGTATCAAGGGAGATGTGTGTTCAGCGTACTTTCTTCAATAATGTGACTTGCTCTATGTTGTAAGTAGTAAGCTATAATTTTTTTAATTCTCAATGCCGAGCTAATTTGACAAATTTTGTCGATTTACCTTATTTAACAAATTTTCAGAAACTTGTGGGAAACAAGATGTTCCTCTGTGTATCTATAACCGTCTCCGCACAACCGTGACTTACCTTGTTAATTGAGACAATAATACAGTGTCCTATATGTTGTAAAACCTCGTGATATTTCAAACGTTTTGACAGGCCTCCTCATTTAACCCAGACAGCACACAGACATCTTAAAGACATCTTAAAGACGTCTGGAGTCAGACGTTCCAGACGTCTGTAAGACGTCCGTGAACGTCGTTTTCACGTCTTACACAAGTCTTCGGCACGTCTTATGTCACGAATCAAGACGTCTTAAAGATGTATTTAAGACGTCTTTATCAGGTCCAAGTTCAGAAAAAAAATTTGACGCTGACGAGAGGACTCGAACCCAGGACATTCCGTTTACGAAGCAATCGTTGTTCAGAATAGATGTGCGATACTCTCGTGCTTGTCCTCAATCAAAGCGTAGAGGTTACTTGTAACCGTCGTGTTTACTTTTTCGGGCATACCTACGTCCTGCGTTGTTGTTACGCGTGATCACGTAGACAATTCTTAGTATTCGTAGTAATTCGTAGACTGCCAATAGGACCGGACCTACGTCACGTAGGACTGCGAAGGGGGATCGCTTCGTCGCTGCGAAGACGTGCGGTCGAGTCAGAGACAATGTGTAAGCGAACAGCGTCGCACGCTGTAAGAATTATTAAAGAAGCGTTTTTCTCGCCAGAGGAGCAATTACGTGGGAGTCCTTTGTCCAGACCTTTCACATCGTGTCGCGAACGTATCCGCGGGCCGGCATAAATAAAAATTATATGTCGCGTAAAGCGCATCGAAGGTGCGCGACAATCGTTATTCGCACCTACCCAACACACTTCCTTGTAAATACTTCCAAATTCTAGTTACATATACATTGTATTAATTGTTTATAAAAAAGCGCATTGCAGCGAAATATTCTATAGAATATTATTATTAAATGTCTTTAAGGGACAATGACAATTACGATATAACAATAATTGTGAATAGGCGAGGTTCAGCATAAGTGCTGCTCTACAACCTAACCTAATCATTATTCGACCTCTAGACTCATTTCACACACTGTCATATAATTGTATTAAAGAAAAATTGACGAAACAAATGTACGATAATTGTGTTACTATATGCTTAATATTCCATGCAAATGGTGTAAAACGTTGCAAATCCTTGCGCCGGTCCTGCCTTAAGATTGCTTTTTACGGACGTCATTCGGATGGCTTTTTACCGACGTGTTTAAGATGTCTTTTGACAGACGTCTTTAAGATGTTTTATGAGCGTGTTAAAGACGTCTTGAAGACGTCTTGTGGATGTCTTAAAGACATCTTAAAGACGTCTTTCACACGTCCGTACGACGTCTGAAAGATGTCTTTGTCACGAATCAGGACATTCAGACGTTCAGACGTAAAACACACTTAAAATGGACGTCTATGAGACGTCGTGTGCTGTCTGGGTAACACTTGCAGGTTATAATTGTTTTGACACTACTTCGACAGATCTACTCTCTGTCTGCTAGCTGTCACATGATAATAATTTGTTACGCGATTGGCCGAAACCCGCATCCAATGAACGACGTGCCTTTTAATAACATAAAATTCAGCAAATTGCAACTTTACATCGAAATATCTCAGCTCATAAGGCCCGTACGAACAAAACGAAGATATTTTTCTTATGTAAATCAAACCCAAACTATCCATTAAGACCATTCAAAATCTAATCGGATCAGCCGTTATTGAGATTCGGAAATCTCAGGGTTCATGATAGCGAGTCGTGGCGTAATAGATACACTCCGTGTTCGCGCTGCGCATATATCTTTACTATTTATAAAGAGAGAGCCGATTTTTATGTTCGCGCAAAACTCAAGACCTATTGAATCGATCTTCCTCAAATTTTGACACGTTATTCCTGCATACTCTAGGACGGACATAGGCTATGTAGCATGTCTCAGAAACGCGTTATTAACATGTAATTTATATGCAAAGATTCCATGTGTACTGTTTTGCATACCACGTGATAATAAATTTGCAAAACCAGTTTGTACCCCGACGATCATTCTGACATATATATCCGCGATAATCCAGTTCTCTCGCGAGAAAGTGCTCGAAAAGCTTCGCCACCTGGTGGTAACATCGCGGTACTGCTACGGGCGAGGTATCGCGCGGGCTGAATATGCGCATGCGCGCGCAAGTAGACTGTCGTATATAGGGGTCACGTGGTCGGCCAAACAGTCGTACACGTGAAATCTTTGCATATAAATTACATGTTAATGACGCGTTTCTGAGACATGCTACATAGCCTATGTCCGTCCTAGAGTATGCAGGAATAACGTGTCAAAATTTGAGGAAGATCGATTCAATAGGTCTTGAGTTTTGCGCGAACATAAAAATCGGCTCTCTCTTTATAAATAGTAAAGGTATATATGTATATATCTAGAGACGCGGTAGCGTCTCGACGCCAAGTACAGGAAAAACACCCTATATATGGCGACTGTCGCTACTGCTATCATTTACTCGTCGCCGGTCTAATCTAACCTAACCTGAAACTTATTTCATTAATATCACATCACGCCTACACTATTTCCTAAATTTAAAGGCATTTTTCTTATGTAAACCGCATATAAGCTTTCGAATGAGACCAATTTCAATAAAATCGGTCCACGCATGATAGAGATATCGTAATATCGTCTCATGGATCTGTCGAAAACGGTAAGATTTTCTTCTTCTTCTTCTTCTCCTTCAAGAAAATTTTTCGTCCATATAATATGTATACGCGTTACACGCACACCTTCAGCCAAAAGAAACTAGTGTATGTTTCGTTCGTCGACTCTCGGAATTATTCGGCCGGGATCGTCGTCCGCCATACCTATATACCTATGTATACTATTTTGAATTTTATAACCTACCAAGTGTCATTCCATCATAACCTGCAAGTGTCAAATAAGGTAAGTTGTCCAAATTTGAAATGTCACGAGTTTTTACACTAAATAGGCGACTGAATTATTGTCTCAATTAACAAGGTAAGTCGCCAAAATTATTTAATAGATTTCTTATGTAGAGTCGCAGACTTGGAAGTTGTCCGGAGAAGGTTCGACAGAGAAGCACCTTCTTTCGCATAAGTTTCTAGAAATTTGTGCCATGCTTGTACAAAATAATATATTGTAATAGAAAATTGCATTGAATTTAAATTGCCAGATATTTGTATTTGTATACCAGTTTTTATTTTATGTAGAGCTTATTATATTATAGATAGAAATGAAGGGGACGCACAGGACTTCGATAAAAATGAAGGAGACGCACAGGCTTGGATAGTAGAATTGAAGGGGACGCACAGGCTTGGATGGATAGAAATGAAGGGAATGCACAGGAGGCTTATTAATAAATTATTTAGAACATCTTGATTTGTCATTTTTCGGCTGCTCTTTTTGCGTATAATTCGCAGTAGTTTTTAATAGCGAATTCGGTACCTCGCACTGACTCTGTGCTGGTGCCAAAATGTGCCAAAAAATGACTTGGATTGGTTGATTCTTATAGAGCTAGCCAATCCAAGTCATTTTCTGGCACCAGCACAGAGTCAGTGCGAGATACCGAATTCGCTATATAAACATTATTTCGGGCGTTCTGGGCTTCCTCAGTTAAATATTCTAAAAAAACATTTAAATTTCCATTTTTAGAAAATTATCTGCTTTTACACATTGGAATAGTTTTAGTTAGTCTTTTTCTTGTAATGAAAAATATAAATCCTTATATTTTATTGTCAAATTAAGATTTCTTGTTACAATTTTCGTATTTTTCTAACTTAAAAAAAAATTTCGTATTTGTTCGTATATTCAAGCATACCTCTTAATTCTGGATAGATTTCAGTTTCAGAAAATTCAATTTTTATATCCATCCGCATCCGACCCTTTGAAAAATTGACATTTTTTTGCACGAAAGCAGGTGCAAGTCTGGAAAAATGTACTATTTTGCTCCAATTTATTATTTTCAATAATAATGGTGCAATATTTTCACAAAAAATAATTTTTTTTTGTAAAATCATTTTCTAAATTCTGTAATCTAAAGCTAGTAATCAAGAAATTATGAAAAATGTAAAAAATGAAGTGAATGCCTACCTAAACGTCGATCCGTCCCACTGTGAGGCGTGGAAGTTGTCCGGAGAAGATTAGGTAGATAGACGGAGCATCTTGTTTCGCACAAGTTTTTGGAACTTTGTCAAATAAGGTAAATCGACAAAATTTGTCTAAAGACATAGCATTAAGAATTATTAAGAAAATAGATTATGGTGGACTGCTTGCAATGTAAAGCAAGTCACATTAGTAAGGTGGCGCTTTACGTTGTGTACAGAAAATTAACGCTCTTCGTTATTTCTTTAATTACTCGGGCAAACCGCTTTTTCGTGGGTGTGTACGTACTTCATCTGATAGTTAAAAGTGCAAGTGATCGTTGGTTATAACCTGCTGTGCCGGTTCTCGTCGCTGTACATTTCTGAAAAGAAGTTTGCCAATTCTAGGAAATCGTCGATCGTAGAGTCACTGTCCACAGCTGTAGAGGTTTTTGCATCTCTAGTTCTGTTTACATACAATACGCGGTCTACCTCACTAGGTCAGTGGGCCAGCGCTACATTACATAGGTGTCAGGTGCCATCCAGTTTTGGCATAACGTATTGCCAATTAATACGCTAATTACTACCTTATCGGCGTCATAACACCATGCCTACTTGTATACAATGTGCGAAATTCTTACCTAAGTCAGGTCTATGTTCTGGTTGTGGACTAAGCAACAATCTCAGGATGATCGACCCAACTACGAGATCATCAGGCTCGGTCTCTCAGCCAAGTACCAATTCTTCGGCTCATACATCGTATACCCCGGACGACCTGTCTAATATAAATGCTACTCTGTCTGACATTCGGGCTCAACTTCACAGCCTTAGTGATATAAAACAGAGTCTCTCCAAGCTGGATGATATCACTTCTACGTTGAGTGAATGCATGGAGCGTGTTTAAAACTTGCAGCGGTCATTTTATGACGTTTCTCGACGTGTTGATGGTCTATCCTCGGCTCAACAGTTACTTACGACGCGTGACGACCTTGAACGGCGCATTGATACGTGCGTTAATGCTCCTCGACCTACTGCAACTGATGCTGCGCCAACAGGGACGATTTCTTCTATATCGCGGCGACTTGAGCGACTTGAGGAAGTCAACTGGCACCACGAACTTGCCATCACGGGACTACCGGACTTCCCTAATACCGCTATTATGGAAGTTATCTCCTCTATTGCTACTGCCATCAGTGTACCCTTTGTCAATACTGATGTTGCAGCAGCCACCTGTATCAATAGTAAGAAGGCAAAAAATAAAACGTTGATAGTGTGCTTTACATCTGCCATCATACGCGACTCATGGCTACACAAGAAAAGAGCCAAAAAGGATCTGAAAGCTGTAGAAGTCTTTCCAAATTGGCCGGAAACGATGATCTATATAAATGAGCGATCAACTGCTGATGAGCGCCGAATTTTCATGGAGGCAAAACAATTTGCCAAAATCCATAACTTTCAATACGTCTGGATGAGAAGAGGCGTCACATACGTTCGCAAGGACAGCGGCACAACATACACGTTTCCTCCTCCCTCAGGCTTCTCAAGTTGGAAATGAGACTCTCACCACAGCTAGACCACCTGCTGGAACGTCTGTGCCAACTCCCTCTGTGTCGCGTGGTTCTCTCCGCACCCTCAACTGACTACCGCGCAACGTTTTACATCAGGCTCATCCTCCTGGCACCTCACAACATACTCCGTCTAAGTCTCCTGTTACTCGGACCGTCTCGGTTAGTACTGGATTTGTTACACCTACGGACCATGCCTCTACTAGGGACCTACATCCTCTTTTCACTCCAGACTCTGTTTCTTCTTCAATATCTGCCGCATTCTCATCGCCTTCATCTAACTCATCGTCTCTGTATTTTACCGCGAACGAATCAGGTTCTAGCTCAAGTCTTGTAAATAATACATTAGTAATTAATCCCAAACATCTTTCGGTGGCTCACATAAATATCAGGTCACTCGTTGCGCACTTTACAGATATAATTGATTTACTCTCTAGCCTTAATCTCGATGTTCTAACCGTAAGTGAAACATGGCTCTCCGATGCCATACCTTCATCCTCCATTACTATCCCCGGATACACCTTCTTTCGGTCCGATCGGAAATCACGGCGTAAACAACGTGGCGGGGGTGTTGTTGTTTATGTCAAACGCGAAATTTGCTGCACATTAATCAACAATGATAATGTCGTATATGATGTATTGGAAGTTGATCCGTTGCTTGATTTTATTGGCCTGCATATTTCAGTGAACACTAAGCACCTTGCACTCTTCACTGTCTACCGTCCGCCAACTTGCTCTCTATCTGCTATCGACTTTTTGCTCGATTACTTGCTTTATGTATATAATTTCTCTGACTATATCATTTGTATGGGCGATTTTAATATTAATCTCAGTACATCCGAGTCTCTTGGTTTCGACTCTGTTAACCTATTTATGTCGCTATTATCTCTTAATCAGATCATTAACTTACCTACACGGGTGACTAACACCTCTTCTTCGTTAATCGATCTGATTATGATTAGCAATGATCTACCGGTTAATTTTAGTGGTGTTTATGACATGAGTCATGCAAGCAATCATTCTCTTGTCTATGTCATATTAGATATTGTCAAACCACGTACCACCCCTCGCTTTGTTTTCCGCCGAAATTTACGCGATATGTCTTTGGATGCTTTTAACGCTGCGGCTGCTACGATTGATTGGTCGCCTATATACGAAAGCAGCTCTATTGATGACAAAGTAAATATTTTCTACTCCCTTAACTTACTTTATTTGATCACTTTGCTCCCATTGAGCGTGTGCGTGTAACACGACCGACTGCTCCATGGCTAACTGCTAATTTACGTAAGCTCATGCGCATGCGTAATCGGGCGAGTTGGAAATTTCGTAGGACTGCTAATCCTTCGCACTGGCGCCGTTATAAGCAGCTCCGCAATCTCTGTACCGCAACTCTTAGAGCCGAAAAACGCGCTCTATTCAACTATCTTTCTTCCTCTTCCAATTCCCCTAAACAATTCTGGAAACTTATCACTTATGCTGGCTATTATCGTCCTCGGCGAGATCCTAACTCTTTTCTTCCTTTCCCTGATCCTAATTCCATTAACAATCACTTCATTGACTCCATCCCGCTTATTAAAATCTCGTCAGAAACAATTGATAGTTTTCTGAATAATTCTCATATGCATCCGTCTTCGTACTTCTCTTTCTCCCCTTTTACACTCGCAGACCTTTATTCAGTCCTCAAATATATCAAGCTCACCTCTTCAAATCCGTTTGACTTATCCGGCCAACTTCTCTTGTACTGCATTCCCTTTTGCCTTGATCCTCTAATTCATATATTTAATCCCTCCATCTCCTCCGGCACCTATCCGTCCATATGGAAGAACAATATTGTCGTACCTATCCCTAAAATTCCCGGGACTTCAACCCTTAATTCTCTTCGCCCTATCTCTCAGCCCCCTTTCCTCTCAAAACTCCTAGAGAAATTATGTTATGCTCAACTCTCGCCATTCATCTTGACCGTTCAAGCATTACCCGACCTCCAATCTGGTTTCAGGCGTGGGTACAGTAGGACCACCGCTCTTCTCTATATCACCGACTCCATCTTACGTGCTATTGACTCCCGTAACGTCGCTCTCATTACATCTCTCGATTTCTCTAAAGCGTTTGACACCGTCGATCATAACCTGCTGATTGCCAAATTAAAATTTTTTGGACTGTCTCCTATATCTCTTTCGTGGTTTCGCTCCTATCTGCTTGGGCGTACTCAGCAGGTTATGATAAACCGTGATGGGCCAAAATTATCCTCTACGCGTGCGGTGAGTTGCGGAGTTCCACAAGGCTCTGTGTTAGGTCCACTCCTATTTAATATTTTTGTCGCCGATCTACTCCGTCTTAGTAGCACGAATATATCATGCATGTACGCTGACGACATGCAGATTATCTCCACCTTTTCGCCGAACAACATTAACGAGGCTGTCAATAATTTGGAATCTGACCTAGCCCAAATATCTGAATGGGCGGTTCAACATGGGCTCAGACTTAATCCTTCCAAATCCTCTCTTCTTGTGCTTAGCTCTTCTTTCCTCCTCCGTGCTCTTCCTCCCATCACAGTAACGCTTGGCTCCGTACAGCTGCACCCTGTCACCTCTATCCGGAATCTGGGAATCACGTTTGATTCTACTCTTACTTTTGAAAAGCATGTCTCTACTGTATGTCGACAAGCTTTCAATCGATTGCGTCTTTTATATCCCTCTCGGCATATTCTCTCTACTACTCAGAAACTTCTCCTTTCACAATCCCTGGTTATATCGTTGTTTGACTACTGTGATGTCTTATGTAGTCCTTTCCTTACCTCTGGTCTTACTTCTTTGATTCAGCGTGTCCAGAACTCCTGTCTGCGTTTCTCCTACTGTATTCGTAAGTTTGATCACATCTCTCCGCTTTTCGTAAAATTCTCCTGGTTGCGTATGTCACAAAGATGGAAAGTCCACTTATGTTGTCTCGTGTTTAAAGTACTCTCCTCTAGAGCTATTGTTTTGACCCGGGTACTCGGGTACCCGGTGAGACCCCGGGTAGACAAAAATTACCCGAGTATCCATGAGATACCCGAGTAACTGAAATGTGATGAGATCGTTGAGAATTTCGATTTGACAGTCGATAGTCCGTTGGCCTTTCGATCATTTTCGGCTAACCTCGGTAATGAACGGAATAAACTTCAAGCAATTGAATGTAGTATTGTGTGCGCCTTACGATTATGAATATTATGATACAATGTCTTTTGCTGCGAGGGATCGGTGAGTCGTCGGTGTCGGTGACACTAGGTTACTGCCGCACCGCACCGTAGTATAGTGCGCAACGGTAAGTAGAATAATAAATTCTATACAAGAAATAGTGTGTGACTTCGAATCACGATTCTGTTCGCGACTTAACCTCCACACATTTCTGTTTTGATGTAAAAATACTAATAAATCTACATTTCCAGGTAGTAACCAAGCTGGACAAAATGTGTGTTCCGACCTAGCAGATGTAATCGGAATATTCAAATACATTTTTGCCAATTCTGCCAGGTTTTTATATTTGTCTATAAATATATGTACATATCAATTTCTGAACAACTTGAAGTGGTATTATCGTTAGCTGTATTATTTTCATTAATTGTTATATTTTCAATCTTGTTGTGAATAGAATCTATAATTATATTTTTAATGCGCTATCTTCTAATGTTAAATTTTTGCTTCTAGGTTCAAGAAAACAAGCAATGTGATGGGTACTGTCACTATATGAATGTATATCGAATCTACGAGCAAGGGATGTGACGTTACGAAATTGTTACGTTCAACAGTTGCATGTTCGAATGTAATTACATCAAATCATTAGCATCAAAGGATTTAAGGCCTCCGGCTGCAGACAACTGAGTTAATTTAAATTGTCATCTTATTATTCTTTTTATCATTTTAGTTTGCTTTTTAAGCAGTTGGATTTTTTAAAATTTTAAAATTTTTTTAAAATATTCTTAAATTCTTTAGCTTATACAGTGTCCCAATTATTGTCTTTTAAATGATTATTAATTAAGCCATGGATGATTGGTAGAACTAAGGAAATAGTTACCTTAGTTTCAGAACATAATTCTATGGTCGCTAAATTGAATCGTTTTATAATTAATATTTAATTTGGTTCCGTTTCTATTGATAATATGTAATTTGTTACGTTTCGGTTTTTTACAGGACCGTCACACATACTGCACGTTGAATTCCATCGGGTCGGGCAGGATTGAATTAACTTCTGTTATGGTACGTTCAGTTCCTTCTGGGCGTCTTGCACTGCAGAACTCGCCAAATTGGAATGATTAAAATGTTGCACTATTTTACTGCCTTTCTTTATTATAACTGAAAATTTTTCAACTGTATCCAAAGCGTCTTTTGTAGCTAACTGTAAAATATGTGCAGCACACGAAACACTGTATTTTAGATTATCTAATAAATTTGCTGATGCATGCATCTTAGTCGAATTGTCATGTTCTAGAGCAATTAATTTATTTGTAATATTGTAATGTTACAATCTCCCTGCATTCCCATTTCCTATTATAACGGCTGTGCCATTTTCGGCGGTACGTCGTCCCTCTATATCATGCGAGGAAAATGTGAAATTTTTATCTCCAAATTATTTCTGAAATAAATTTTTTTATCTTAAATCTCACTAAAGACGGCGGAAGGCCTGCTAAACAGATCTAGCCGCAACAAACTCCGACAAATGATGTGAACGAAAACCCAAAACCAGTGTATTTTCCTAGGATTTTCCGAGTTTTACTTTGCATCGACTGAGGGAGTTGGTTGTGATTAGATAAGAGTGCATCAATGCCAGGTCTACATATTTTAATCTATATTTTCGGAATGGGACGCTTACGGTACCCGCGACTCTTCTATTCTTAAGCTTTCCAATGGTGTATCATACTCCCCCGTGGGAAACGTTATATCAGGCTTTTAACAACATTGAATGATAAAAGTTACGTCAGATTCGGGCTTCTACAGTAATAGCATGGCTTATTTGAATATAAAGACACACTAATAGGGACAGGCACTGCAATAGGGCGAACCACCCTATTGTAAGTGCAAAGGACGTTGACAGTTCGCAATTTTCACATTCTGATACAGAATGTGTTCTGCGGACAATACCACATTTAATTGCTTGAAGTTTATTTCGTTTATTACTGGGGTTAGCCGAAAATGATCGAAAGGCCAAAGGACTATCGACTGTCAAATCGAAATTCTCAACGATCTCATCACATTTCAGTTACTCGGGTATCTCATGGATACTCGGGTATCCTACGGGTACCCGGGTACCCGAGTAATTTTTTTCTACCGGGGTCTCACCGGGTACTCGAGTACCCGGGCGGGCGGGTAGTAAGAGCTCTAATCTCCTCTGGCTGTCCGTCATATCTATATAACATCCTCCGCACAAACCTCTCCTATCATTCTTCCAGCTCTGTTTCAACTCGATCCCAATCTCATCTCTCTATTCCTTCACACAGTACCTCCAAATTTGAATCTTCTTTCTCATATATTGCGGCACATTATTACAACTCCCTTCCTGCTTCTGTCCGACAGCTTGATTCTTTTCCGGCCTTTAAAGATGCAGCCCGGCTTCATATCCTCCAGCACCTTTAGTGTGGGTTACCTTCCTACGTCTTCTCTTCTACTATAGCCCATGTTGTGCCGTTCCTGCCTATTCATCGTCATTGTTGTTTGGGGTCTAACTCTTCTTTTATATGTAATTTCATTTAGTTTTAAGTATGTTTAGTATTAGTGTACGTAGTATTAAGTAACATTTAGTTTATATTATGGTTAGGCTTACTAACAGTTTAAAAAAAAACTGCGGCCTCGCCTTTACTCATCTTTACTCTTAATATGTATCACATCATTTTTATTTCTGTACGTTTAAAGGGTAATAAAGTTGTAATAATAATTAGTAAAGAAAGTACACTGAAAACACATCTCCGTTGATGCTTTTCAATCTTTTGTGAAAGACATTCGTAATACTTTAATTAATAAAATCCACAGTAGCTTCTACGCTATTCATTAATTTTACTAGTTTTCCATTAACAATATTTCAATTCACCAATAAATATACTAAACCAACACCAATAAAAATATTGAATCTTTTCATTCATTTTCGCTAAATTACCATTAGCATTTTTTAAATATCCTCTAACAAAACTTTCTACCATATGTTCTCACCTCCTTCGGACACATTATGTAGTCTCTACACTCACTAGAGCAAAAGGCTACTCTATAAGTTCTACATTAAGGTATATAACTAAAATGTGGCTGTTCAGAACGGTTTCTGAACTTTTATATGTTTAAGTAGGCTAAGCTGTATATATGTTCTATTCTAGATGTAAGCCTTGTACATATGTATATAGTTTGGCCTGAGCGGGCCAAAGGTGGGACTGATTGCCTGCTCTCGTCGATTCCGTGATTCGGGTGGACCGAGTAGCTCGGGTCGCGGGATCGGCGAGGGGGGCGGCCGAACCCGTCCGGTGGCTCGCGAATTCCGCCGAGGTATTTCGACTTCGCGTTTATGCGTAGCTAATCGCTCTTCCTGCTTATCAGGTGTTGTCGCTGGACTATTGATCACATAAGTGCCGTTTTGCTTTGGTTTTCTGCTTCCACGCGAGTGATCGCGTGCGGATTTGCGAGTTTGGAGTTTAACCACGCGTTGTTTCTTGTATGACCACGCGTTTGGCCTTGTGAGACCACGTGCGTAACCGCTGCGTTGTGAGACGAAAACTCTGAACCATTAAAGCAAAGCTTGATCCAACGATCCAAACAGTGTGACGGTATTTTCTCTCCTTAATAGCTCCGAAAGTAATTACTGACAGAGTTTCAGGAATTTTCGGGTTCACTGGCTTTTATATTTATTTACAGATAATCGAAGCAGAAGATGATGCAGTGCGATCTACATCAGAGAAAAAAATTTATTGAAACATAGCATTATTATTATTATATTAATTAAATGAATTTATTCATATGCTTGCTTTATATCTAAAAATTGAAATTTTTAAATAAATCAATTCCACCAATCCCAATTATCCGAAGTTTATTCGTAGTTTGATATCACAAAAAATGTAGATAATAATAAATATAATATTAAAAATTATCAAAAGTCATTCGCTATGCAAATTATCTTTGTAAAAAGAAGTGAGATCCCCCAAAAAACTTCAAAAAAGTAAAAAAATTACGCCAAGTACATGAAATCACAAAAAAATAGAAGAAAATATATAATCCCCCCCAAAATAGAAGGAAATATACAATATAAAAAAATATGTGAAATCAAAATGAGCTGCAAGTACATAAAGGTGCTTTCCAACTGCGCTTAGGATGACACAACTACAAATACACAGCTAAAATGCTGTGTTCGTACATTCTATTACTCATATCGCGGACATTTTAATTAACCCATCAGAATAAAAGAATCCCATTTAAAAACATTGTTGTAAATTAATAGCTTTACAAAATTAGTGATATACAAAAATTGCGCGAATTATAACAGTGGTTATTTATATAATGATATTTTAATAGTGAGGCGAGCGGGTGGATACCGCGACCGTGAACGGGTTTGGAAATTTCCAGAAGAAGGCGAGCGTACAACTGCCGCCGGGCAGTTTCCCCCATTCATGAGACCTGTCCGAGGTTCGGCCCGCGATCGAGAGCCGCGGGACAGGAATTCGTTTTCGAGAGCTCGTGCTAGAAAGTTGCGACGAGCCAGCGGGCCGTCTAGATTTCGCGACCTCGCCTCCACGGAGATACCGCGACACCCGTTCGGACGGTCGAGATCAGCCCTGGGTAACTCCTTCCGATATACCGCGAACGGCCTAGCCGGGAGAGCCCTTGTGCGCGATACGAACCGCCGTTGACTCCGCGAAGACGTGCGACGGATTAAGACAGAGCGAAACGACGGACTCTGATTGCGCCGACTTCCTTGTACAACCGAAGAGTAAAGCGAGCGGCCACGACCTGCGCTAGGGTGAGCGACCTAGAGAGCGCACGAAGCTATAGACGGCAAGCGTGCCATCACCCGAATCACTGCGATAACAGGGACGGAGCGCCGTCCCTAGGGTATGTCGTTACTTTTATCTATCATCCAGAATATATTTTACTGTATTGTTTCTCCCAAGAATCCTGAGTAACCGTTGATTTGACCCCTTTCATTCCCTATCCTTTTACGGTAAGTGTAGTCCAGGCGTGCCTTAGCACCTTGAGAGAGCAAGAGCCCCGCGAGTCACCCTAGCCGCTCTGGGCGATTCGCCTAAAGTCCCTTCAGGACGTAACATCTTATTTTCGCAGTTGTAAAGTCAAATAGATGTCGATTATATATCAGGTTGGCAAGGATGAAATTTGTAGGTTAGAATATTGCCAACTTTAACAGCTTATTATTTGACATTGGCTTAATATTTTACCGTTCTATCTTTTTGTGTTGAAAAGGTACATATGTTGCCTGTTTAAAGAAATCATTGTAAGCTCTAAAAATATTAAAAACGTTTTTTAAAAATTAAGTTTGTTGAAAATGGAACGGGCGGAAATTCGCACCATTATGAAGTATGAGTTCTTACATGGAACTACGGCATCACAAACCGCGCGCAACATTAACAGTGTATTTGGCTTTAGTGTTACTACACATCAAATTGGTTCGCCAAATTTCGTACAGGTAACTTTGACCTCACAAATAAGCCACGCGGTCGCCCAGAATCAAAGGTCAATAATGACGGACTGAAGGTCACCGTTGAATCTGACCCATCTCAGAGTGCCTATGAATTATCGTTGAAGTTTGTTGTTAGCAAACATACAATATTATCTCATTTAGCTCAAATCGGTAAAGTGAAAAAGTTGGATAAGTGGGTTCTCCATGAACTGAATGAAAAACAGAAACAAAAGCGTTTGGAAGCTTGCTTGATGGCGCTTTCTCGTTACAAATCTGAATTGCCACTTGTGATGAGAAATGGATCCAATATAACATCCGCAAACATTCAGCACAATGGTTGGACAAGGATGAATCACCAAAACACACTCAAAGCGCAATATTCATCAAAAGAAGCTGATTGTGGTCTAGCGCAGGTGCAATTCATTATGATTGCATGAAACCCGGTTCAACGATCACAGCTAGGGATTGCAATACCGGTAAACCGGTTTACCGGTAAATCGCGAAAAATTCGCTGAAATATTTACCGGTAATTCGATACTTTTTTACCGGTAATTCGGTAAATTACATATATGTACCAATGTAGCACGTATATGCGTTTTATACTTGTGCCGCGCAAGTAAAAGATGCAAGTTACGGTTGCTCAGCAACCGACGAGTGGTGGGAGAACGAAACAGTTGACAGTGACAAGCTGGGCTGTCCACGACCAAACCATTGATACATTTTATACAAACTAAAGTCTTCAACTCATAGTGAGTGGGGTAGTCGATTGCTCAGTTTGTGATATAAAGTGAATAAAACAAAAAATCAAAGGTAAGTAATGGGCAGAGATGACCCAAAATTTTATTTAAACAAATTTCGAATAACGAATAAAAGTTAAAAACATTATTCGTCGTGTGTCAAACAAAGTGGACTGGGGTTGACTTTATTCGATGAATAAAGCCAACCTGTTCACTCGTCGAACGCTTCAACTTTACCGCTCAAGGCGATGAAAGTTTAAATAAGTTATGTTTTTGCGTGCATATTTATTAAAAAGCGTTGATAAATGAAAAATATTATAAATAAAGAATAGTTTTATTCGCATTTATTTTTTATAATGATTGATTAAACTTTTTTGTAATATATTTTCTTCTATTTTCAATACCTTAAAAAATACCGGTAAATTACCGGTAAACCGGTTTTGATTGAAAATTCTACCAAATTACCGGTAATTGAAAAAGTCGGTAAATTTGCAATCCCTAATCACAGCAGAAATATGCTGCAACCAACTGGGCGAAATGATGCAAAAACTTAAAGAAAAACAGCTTAGATTCGTCAACAGATCGACTCCTATCTTATTGCATAACGCTAGACCACACACTGCAAAAATGACTGTGGCAAAACTACAGGAATTGGAGTTGGAACTTCTTCATCATCCTCCATACTCACCAGACCTATTCCCCACTGACTACCACTTCTTCCGAAATTTGGACAACTTTTTAATAGGAAAACAATTTCATTCCGACAATGCTGTAAAACTGGCCTTCCAGGAATTCATTGACTCTCGTCGGCAAGGGATTTATACCACCGGCCTGAACAACCTGCGCTTAAATGGCAACAGTGTATAGAAAATATGGGTCCATACTTTGATGAATAAAACAATTCCTTATATTTGTAAGATATTAACCAATTTTGTCTTTTTTTCTACAAATTTCATCCTTGACGACCTGATAACAAAAAAGAAACTTGCTCTAATATCGGTAACTAAAAAGCCGATAATTGCTGGTATTTCTTCAATGGGTTTCTTATGCAAAAGAACTGCATGTAACTAAATATTTGCTATTGCTTACTGTTTCCGCCGATCGCGAAATCACAAAGTTGCCGGCGATAGGGCACTCGAAAGAAGTGAATGTCAGGCAATAATTCCCAGCTCGTGGACACAATACTGCTTTATTGGTCACTGGTGTTCACACAGGCGTCGGACAACACACGTTACAGTACACAAAACCGGACACGTTGACAAAGATAACGATTACGGCGCGTGGACGCGTGGCGATGTGAATCGCAAAAGGTTCTTGGGGCGCAATGGGCGCCAGATTGAAAACCCAAGCTCGTGTCTTTCCTGGAAGCGGTTGCCACGACGGTGCTGTTCGCTTGACTAACGGTCGCCGGGCGAGCGTTTCACCGGCTCATTAGCGGTTCAAAAACATTGCCACGGTGCCGCGTCCGACTCATCAGCTGTTGTGATGAGTCGGCGGGCATCGGTTCGAAATACGCGGCGCGGCGCGTTGCAACGGCCGCAACACTTACCAAAAACGATACTACTCTTTTTGGTTCCCCCAAAATTTATATCAACAGAATTTAAAAAACTCGATTCAAAATTTTCCACCAGAAAAAACATACAAACCGCCACAATATTTTTCCCATTTTTTAGGAGCTCACATTATTAGTTTACAAGAAATATATAAAAAATAAACATAATCCCATAACTTTCGAATTCTGCCTTGTTTCCTTATTTTTGGGATTCTGTCCCACTGTGGCGTAGGATCGCAGCACGGCCGCGGCTATGGCTTAGTTTGGAGGAGTCAAGCGATTTGCCGCCGCGGCTAGCCGCGCGGCTAGTAGATTCCGCCATCATGGCGGAAAACAGACACTCATTGCATTGTGTTGCATCTCGAGTAGCCTAGGTTGCTGCTGTAGCAGACGTGTGGCCGCAGCCGCTCGAAAACGCGGCTAGGAAAACGGTTGCATGCTTCTCCATAAGAGCGGTGCTTAGGATTTGGCCGCCAGCCGCGGCCGCCGGCCCTAGGAAACTCGACCTTAACGCATACAGTGACGAAGCTGTGTATGTCAGTCGTGGCCAAGAGATCATTTAGCTGTCGGGGGGGGGGGGGGGGGGTCATAAATGCATAAATCGGGCCTTACCGGTGATCGTGTTGTTTAGGGATTGCAAATTTACAAACTTTTTCAATTACCGGTAATTCGGTAGAATTTTCAATCAAAACCGGTTTACCGGTAATTTACCGGTATTTTTTAAGGTATTGAAAATAGAAGAAAATATATTACAAAAAAGTTTAATCAATCATTATAAAAAATAAATGCGAATAAAACTATTCTTTATTTATAATATTTTTCATTTATCAACGCTTTTTAATAAATATGCACGCAAAAACATAACTTATTTAAACTTTCATCGCCTTGAGCGGTAAAGTTGAAGCGTTCGACGAGTGAACAGGTTGGCTTTATTCATCGAATAAAGTCAACCCCAGTCCACTTTGTTTGACACACGACGAATAATGTTTTTAACTTTTATTCGTTATTCGAAATTTGTTTAAATAAAATTTTGGGTCATCTCTGCCCATTACTTACCTTTGATTTTTTGTTTTATTCACTTTATATCACAAACTGAGCAATCGACTACCCCACTCACTATGAGTTGAAGACTTTAGTTTGTATAAAATGTATCAATGGTTTGGTCGTGGACAGCCCAGCTTGTCACTGTCAACTGTTTCGTTCTCCCACCACTCGTCGGTTGCTGAGCAACCGTAACTTGCATCTTTTACTTGCGCGGCACAAGTATAAAACGCATATACGTGCTACATTGGTACATATATGTAATTTACCGAATTACCGGTAAAAAAGTATCGAATTACCGGTAAATATTTCAGCGAATTTTTCGCGTATTGCAATCCCTAGTGTTGTTGCAACAATGGGAAGTTCGTGACAATACCATATTTTCCTTGGAGAAAACAAAATGTTATCTTTGCAGTCAGAATTCCCCACCACATGACCTTATACCGAGGAGTGGGGAGTGAACGTACCACGGTCGAGCTCGATTGGGCACTGACTGGCCTAGGGCAAACTTAGTGTACACCCCTGGTCTATAGTATAAAGAATATATGTGCAAAAGGAGAAGTTGCACTTTTTTGCGACTTCCGAGTAATAACCAATTTATCTTGGCAGCAATCAGGCTGCTTGCGCGGAAGAAGTGTCTGCGACCCGCCAACGTGCTTCTACATATATTCCTGAAAATATGGAAGAAAACATATTTAACACTTTGCATGCGGGCGATATTTTTCACGCTCCTGGATGTGTAGCGAGGAATTACAGTCTTTTCACGTGCGAAGATCGGCAGAAGTTTATTGGCTGGCGAGGTTCGGGAGGGGCATTCTTCCAACAATCGTTTACCTGCCTGGTGGTCCTTTTCTCGAGCATGACGTGGTGGGGTTAGCGCCAAGCTCCTGACAGGCGGTGCAGTCCACCGCTAGCTCCGTCTGAACTTCTGTTTAGTACGTGTAGTAAGTAGATGTGGCCGATTCCGCCAACCACAAAAATACATGTGCCCTGTCTTTATGAGTGTGCACCAATCGGTAACAAATACCAATCGTCGTAGCAGCGGCCTGCCCCGCTTACCAGGAGCGCTCCCACCACGCAGCGATTACAGTCTCCCGCTTTCAACGTTTGGTCTGGTCCGGACTGTGATCTCAGTTTCCCGCATGCAAAGTGTTAAGTAAAATAGAAAGTGATAGTAATTAAGGGAAGAGGACTCTAAAAAAATCGCGATTTTCGACCATTTTTAAGAATTTTTCTTTTTTGCATTTTTGGGAAGTCTGAACCCTTGTTCAACTGTACACAACATGGTTTGACATTCAGTGTTGCCTTTCTACCAGAAAAACCTATTTTTTCAAAACTTTGCGAAAGAGCCGAAAACCAAAACCTTTGTTTTTCGGTATATTTCTCTATTATTTAGCTCTTTGAGTATGTTCAACCGCTGACTAGTGTTTTGGGAAATCCAAATTAACTGCGTGGTCTTGACATTGTTTATTTTCACCAATGGTCAAAATGCGTTTCACGATTCTAAAACGCACTCGTGCTCTGTAACAGAATCCATTTGACTGCGCCTACTAAACTACGAATGCTTTTTTACAAAGTACGGTATGTGACTGAGTTCGTGGTCAGGTTGCGTATCCCTCGACTATCGGTAACGCGGCCAATAACTCAGCTATGTACAGTAGGTAACTCTCTAAGCGGGCCCAAAAGGGTCAGTGGCTGTCGACAGAGGTCAGTCTCTCCGGGCGCTAGACACCATATTTTTTTAAATCTTACAAAACTCCGGTTTACGGGAGAATACAGAGTGAGATTTTACGGTGCAGTGAAATTAGCTTGTATAAAAACGAGTGAAATGAACCTCATTACCCGAAAATATCGTAAGAGTAACGTTATCTCCTAATTAGATGTCGCACAGCGACAAAATTGTTGTCGTCCAACCGACCGATTTTAGTCGGTCGTACGACAGTGTCCATATACGGCCGGCTGTAGAGTCATATTTGCAACCGCTTTTGCAAGATGTCTCCTTGTCGAAATTATGACAAAAATCAAACTGGTTTGAAATTCAAACTAAACGATCGACATATACGAAGTTGTCGCATCGCACGCTTTGCCAATTTGGACAAGCCCATAGAAAATCCTTTGTTTCTTTATAATCGTGTTGGTCGGTCGGTCGGACGGCAACGATTTTGTCGGTGGGCGACATCTAATTAGGACATAGCGTAAGAGTAGAGTGAAGTGTGCTATTCGTTTAGCAAAACAAGTAGTGGTAGCTGCTAAATTGAAGAGAAAGAACAAGGATGATCTTTAGAATTGCGAGTGACGCGTTTGCACGACCATTGCAAGCAATGATACCCAAGAGAGGCACAGAAATGACCGAATTCCCGTCGCGCGTCTTCTCCGTTCCCTTGGATCAGGCATGGAACTAAAGTGAACGCAGCGGCCGTTTTTCGGACGCAACGCCTCCTTTCTCCCGCCGCGCGTCTTGGCCCCCGCGGCGGCCCAGGTTCGTGGAGCGCCTCCGGCCCGTACCACGTGAACCGCGCGTGGCGCGTTGACAAGACAAAAACGCATCGACAATCGTGCTCTCTGGGTCGATGTGGAAACCTATTGATACAATGTCGCCCCAATGCGCCACGCGCGATTCATATGGTACGGGTCTGAGGCGCTCGAAGCTCCTAGGCCCGCCGCGGGGACAAAGACGCGCGGCGGGAGAAAGGAGGCGTTGCCTCCGAAAATCGGCCGCTGCGTTCACTTTAGTTCCATGCCTGCCTTGGATCGTCGATGCGGCGCGCTGATTGGCTTAACGATCTTCAATGATTGGTCGATCGATAGGCGCTGGTTGGCGGTTCGCTCGTCGATTAGCGTCGCTGTGTCGTGGTCCGTGAGGTGGTACGGTAATTGTGAGTATGGCGGAAATAGGAACTATTACATTCCCAAACAGTTAAACTTGCGTAAAATTTATCCTTAATTGTATCCTGTGATAAGGCTGTTCATCGCTGTTGATGGGGAACCTCTCTAATTTATAATATTAAAAATTATCTGAAGTTATTCCTCATACAAATTATCTGTGTAAAAAGATCTGAGGTCCCCATACACAACTTCAAAAAAGTAAAAAAATTTCGCCAAGTACATGAAAAAGTCGAGGACGGAAAAGAGTATTAAAAAATAAACCGCACAAAAATAGAAGATAATAATAATTACAATATAAAAAAAGATGTTAAATCAATATGAGCTGCAAGTACATAAAGGTGCTTTGTAATAATCCTTTTGTTTTCCCTTCGCAGATGCGAGCTCGAAAAACGGTTGAGAGCGGCGTATGGACAAATTCCACATACGTAACAATGACATGATTTGAATGATATCTGAACGACAACCAGGACAAAATCAACAAAGTTTACTTGTAGAATGTAAATAATTTTATATTATACTTCGCATAAGTAGGGGAAAATACAATTAAGAAAATATAAATGATTCTTAGAAGTAAAAAAAAATGGATTTAATAACCAATTAGAATATATTTTCATACACAAATGTCAGAATTATACATGTATTAATTATAAAGTTGATGAAATTTACAGATAAAAGTTTATCATAAAGTAACATTCACTCCATCCATGAGTTAACACGTCCCGCGACGTGGAGTCTACTATTATTTAATCCTTTAAATCATTCAAACTTACTATTTCGTACTTTAGTATTTTATAACCATCTCTAATAAGTTATCAATATAATACATAGCCGAAAAGGCATTATAATCGAAACTCGCGATAAGAAAACCAAGTCAAGAATCATCAACGGCAACAGTGAGCAGGAGAACCAGCACGAAGGAGGTAGCCATACACTGACTAGCTGCACACCAGCTAGCCAACCGCGCGCACACCAAGGGGACCAGTAGACGCCAGCTGATGGGTCAGAGGCCCCTTCCGCCAGCGGAGTCGACACCTTCACGAAACTGTGCTCCTGATCATCGCCACAAATTTGCCCTCCCTTTATATCCAGTAAATCGAGCTCCAATACGGAACCGATGTACATTAACTTCAATCCCTAGTATGTGGGCTGTACGAAGGCAATCGTACAGAGCACATCGAAAACCCAATAGCGTAAGCATCTAAAAAATGAATTAAACTAAGAATCTAACTATCGACGCTGCTGAGAGTTTCGTATAACGGCAGAAATACGTCTTAAGTAAGTCAGAAGACACCGAAATAGGCGCGCAATAGCTCAAATTCTGCAGTAAACAAAACTCTCGGATAGCCCTCTGGAAAGAATTCTTCAGGTGGATCTCACGGCAGATGATTGGGTGATTTTATCTCCCACCGTCTAAATTGTCATGTGACAACCTGGAGAAGGAGTGACCGACTGCCCTATAAAAAGGGATCGGACCACCCGCAGAGCGATTATCATTGAAAAAGGATTAATCACTGAATATTCAGTACTAATTGAGAAAAACTACTAAGAATTACGAACTTATAACTACAAACATTTAAAAACGTATAAAGTGTTAGAATCACGAACAATAAAAATAAAGGTAATTGTTTGTTTTTACATAAATATTGGTGAGTGAAGTGAAACCATTCCTTTATCCCATCCTTTAAATCGAGCGTTCGTCTTTTGGGAAAAGGTAAATTAATTCAAATTACGAAATGTACATTGATAGTTCACGGGTTGCGCTGATTGATGGTATCACCTATGAGCAGAACGTTGCCCGCGGTTTTACCAAAGATTAAGCGTAAAGCGTGACCAACGCGAATTATTTAAATATTAATCAACTTCTAAATCGATAATTGCAAACATGGAAAAATCACGCTTGCCCCGCCGATGGTGTCACCTAAGAGCAGAACGTTGCCCGTGGTAGCACCTGGTGCGGAAGGTAAAGAGTGATTTATCGGTTAGTTAACATAAAATATTATTTTCCAAAATACTAATGCCAAGAAATCACCGTGCGGGAAGACGCGTCCAATTACGCAAATTAAATTGGCTCTACCAAAGGGCACCCGTTACCGGCGACGAGATTTTGGGGATTGTCGTACCTACGACTATCACCAACCACACCATCCCTACATTCGGGCACACCCTGGTCACTGGAGAGTGGCCAGCCGCCAAAACACCAGAACCACCAGAGACCAACGGGGTGCCAGACGTCCCAATCCATTGGACGTTGATCCAGATCAATTAATAAAAGGTAACCAGTTTAAAATATCGCGTTAATGTACCCATAACAAGGTCTCAACTATCCCAGAGCGTAGAATCCCAGGATTCGCTCGAAAGCGGATCGTAAATATAAACTCCCCAAAAATCGCGCCCCAGAATAAGAATTGGGGACGTACCAATATCATTATGAATAATAATAATAGCACTGTGTTTTGTTTGCATATTCTTAGTTTTTATTGAACATTGATGATATTAATATATATGATATCAATATTACCTTGAAATTAAGAAATAAATTTATTTATGCATTTGTGAAAGTGCAATTTTAAGAGACCATAGGCACCACTTTTGTTATTTTCAGAAATATTCCGCCTTTAAGCGTTATCAAGAATGCTCGTTTGTCATGTCGGTATGGAATTGTCGTATTTTCACAAACTTCAACTCTGTGATGTCGAAGAATCCTGATAAGACCAATTTTGCTTTGTATATTTGCAAATCGAGCACCTGGAAGCATATATGAAAAACATTATAGTGTCTATCCTGCTATGAGTACATACAAGGTGTTGCAGTAATTGTAGTACAACCAGGAAGGGATTAATTCTTCCCATAAAAATCAATGAAAAGCATACAATTCAATGTTTTTGTATGACCGTCCGTTATCTATAGAAAATTTTGTATGTCAATGTTTTTTTTTTGTGGAGTTGATTACTGGATCACAATCTATAAATAATCACGCTATTCATACTAATAATATGATTAATGCACAATTATGATAACAAAAATACTATAATATCGTAAACTGTTAAATTTTCATTTCAACATACCAACACAATTTCTTGGTCCATCACCGAAAGGTAGATAACTCATAGGGTGCCTAGCTGAAACCACATCCTCGTTAAACCTTTCGGGATCAAAGATATCAGGATTTGGATAAATATCAGGGTCATGATGAATCGCGTACACTGGTATCCATATTTTCGTATCTTTTGGTATTGAGATTTTGGTGCCCTTAAAAGTGTAATCCACGGCTGTCTGTCTCATTAACATTGCCAATACTGGATATTTTCTTAGTGTCTCTATATAAAAGAAAATATTTTATTAAAATAAAAAATGGCGTCAACTGTAACTTCATTATTATAGCGTAGAATGTTTTATGGTGCAATGGCTACTGCAACAACTTTTTTCCAAGAATGGGAAAACGTGGTTCGTTAATTATTTTGTATAAGTAAAAGAAACCATGACACCGCCTGTTTAAGCCTTTAATAAAACTAGAAAGGTTGTTATATACCTTTCTGCTCAAATTACGTTTTTACATATGAAAGGCGGAAATCAGGTTATGGACTGGCGGAATGAAGTCAAGTTTAAAAGTTATATTTATTTTGCAGTTAGTAAATCTTTACTATTTATAAAGAGAGAGCCGATTTTTATGTTCGCGCAAAACTCAAGACCTATTGAACCGATCTTCCTCAAATTTTGACACGTTATTCCTGCATACTCTAGGACGGACATAGGCTATGTAGCATGTCTCAGAAACGCGTCATTAACATGTAATTTATATGCAAAGATTTCACGTGTACGACTGTTTGGCCGACCACGTGACCCCTATATACGACAGTCTACTTGCGCACGCATGCGCATATTCAGCCCGCGCGATACCTCGCCCGTAGCAGTACCGCGATGTTACCACCAGGTGGCGAAGCTTTTCGAGCACTTTCTCGCGAGAGAACTGGATTATCGCGGATATATATGTCAGAATGATCGTCGGGGTACAAACTGGTTTTGCAAATTTATTATCACGTGGTATGCAAAACAGTACACATGGAATGTTTACATATAATTACATGTTAATAACGTGTTTCTGAGACATGCTACATAGCATATGTCCGTCTTAGAGTATATAGGAATAACGTGTAAAAATTTGAGGAAGATCAGTTCAACAGGTCTTGAGTTTTGCGCGAATATAAAAATCGGCTCTGTTTTTATATAATAGGTATAGAAAAGATATTAATTCTAATAAACACGTATCAGTCACGCTACGATCTCGGGCGAAGCCGAGACGGGGCATGCTAGTGTATCATAATTTGCAAAATAATTTTTGGTATTTTCGCAGTTAGATAAACTGGATTCTTATCTCATTGAATAAAGAATTTTATTGTTAGAGTAAACTTTACTGCTGTCTGTGCAAAATCACTGACAAGGAGCAACTATTTTCGCCACAGTATTTAGATACTTTTCCACTTGATTGAAAATGACCGCAAACGTCAGCTGATTTGATTTCGACCAGATGCGTAACGTTTCTGAATGAATTCAGATCTCATTTTCAACTATTAATGATTTGTATTTTTACTTAAACGAAGAATCTTTTCTCTCCATTTAGGTCAGTAATATCCCCACAAAATTACCTTTTTTAAAAAAAGGTACAAAAAAGAGCGCCAAGTATATAATCCCATAAAAAAGATCCGATTTAAAAACATTGTCATAAATTAATACTCATCAAAAAGACTCCCATTTAAAAACATTGTCGTAAATTAGTAGCTTTACAAAACTAATGATATACACAAATTGCGCCAATTTTCACAATGACTATTTATACAAAGAAAAAATGTATTAAATAATATTAAGCAGATATATATTTATACAAATAAATATTTTATTCAAAATACTTGGCGCTACTCTCCGAGTTGGTGTTTCTAAACTGAATAAATATGTATAAATTGCATTAAAATCTTTTCCTTTCTTTCTTGTTTTAGTGGTGTCTGGTCTTGTCTTATTTATTAACCAAACCAATTAACATTTTTTTCAGAGAGCAGCGCCAAGCATTTTGAATGAAATATTTATTTGTATTGTGACGAAGTCACGTCGCGCGAACCGCGCGAGCGCACGGCGCCGAGACAAAGGGGCCCGAGTACCGGCTGCGGCCGCTAAGCGGCTACCGGCCCGCGAGTTGTCTCGCATGCGAAGATGCACGGCCCCACCGTATATAAGCCGCGGCGAGCGGAATCAGCAGCTCTTGTGCCTGTGGCTTTACCGCTCCTAGCAAAACCAACAAGACGCTCAATTTTTACTTCCTCGAGGTGTGTCAGGGGTCGGCCATCGCCACCGCTGTACCATTACCAGCCTCCGTCCGAAATCAGCCGAGAGTAATCTTGGGCCTTGCCTAATCAGAGAGGTGTCTCCGCACCCATTAGGCCAGAACCCTATAGCACTCTGAACCTCCATTATACGACTCTCGAACGGACGTGCCTCATACGGCCATCCGGAGCAGAACGTCCAATAACTCCGCTTCCTCATCTCCTTACCGCTCGTCGAAAGTCGCCGCCGCCGTGCTTCGACGCCGCGCTACCGAACCGTACTCCCGGACGACCGCGAAGATCACATTCGACGACGGTAACAACCGCGATTGACAATTGTACCGTCAACGAATGACTGAAGGCTACAAGACCACTGTACAAACGCCCAAATAAACGCTATTATCTGTTACACCAAACTATACTCATTCGCCGAACCCGGACATACCGACTGAGTCGGCAACCTAATCCCTTCTCCGTCCCACCGCTGATCGTCTCAACAACGGAGACGATTACAGTATAAATATATATCTGCTTAATATTATTTAATACATTTTTTCTTTGTATAAATAGTCATTGTGATAATTGGCGCAATTTGTGTATATCATTAGTTTTGTAAAGCTATTAATTTACGACAATGTTTTTAAATGGGAGTCTTTTTGATGGGTATTAATTTATGACAATGTTTTTAAATGGGATCTTTTTTTATGGGATTATATACTTGGCGCTCTTTTTTGTACCTTTTTTTAAAAAAGGTAATTTTGTGGGGATTTCACACATTTTGTAGTGTTTATTAGTGACTGGATAAATTTTTCACCCCCCCCGGGGTTATTTTTTTTAATTAACAATATATTATATTGTCATCCAAACTGCGCATACCTGCAAAGCTACAAGACAATTGGATTGGTGGAATTGGTTTAAATTTGATTTTTCAGATATGAAACAAACATACAAGAAGCACACAGAGGATCAAAGCTGAATAAAAGTTTAATTAAAGTTTAATTAATATAATACTATATCACAATAAATTTTTTTCTCTGACGTAGATCACACTGCATCATCTTGTGCTTCGATTATCTGTAAATATATAAAATCCACATTTTAGTTACAACATAACTTAGAACTTATAGAAGAAGTGTGCACTTTTCCTATAGTAAGTGTAGAGACTACATAATGTGTCCGAAGGAGGTGAGAGCGTATGGCAGAAAGACTGGTTGTAGGAAATTTAAATGCGAATGGTAATTTATTGAAAATGAACAAAGAAATCCAATATTTTTAACGCACAATTTATTGGTGTTGGAATAAAATTAATGTACTATCTTTATTGGTGAATTGGAATATTCTTAATGGGAAACTAATAAAATTAATGAATAGCGAGGGAACTACTGTGGATTTTAATAAAGTATTAGGAATATCTTTCACAAAAGATTGAAAAGTATCAAGGGAGATGTGTGTTCAGCGTACTTTCTTCAATAATGTGACTTGCTCTATGTTGTAAGTAGTATGCTATAATTTTTTTAATTCTCAATGCTAAGCTAATTTGACAAATTTTGTCGATTTACCTTATTTAACAAATTTTCAGAAACTTGTGCGAAACAAGATGTTCCTCTGTGTATCTATAACCTTCTCCGGACAACCTCCAAACCTGTGCATCACCTTCATTTCTATCCAAGCCTGTGCGCCCCCTTCATTTCTGTCCAAACACATGTGTCTCCTTCATTCCTATAAGCTTTATATAAAAACTCTAATGTAAAAATAGTTTGCTGGTATAAAAACAATATATTATTTTGTAGAAACTTGTGCGAAAGAAGATGCTTGTCTCTAGAACCTTCTTCGGACTACTTCCAAGTTTGTGCGTCCCCTCCGTTTCTATAAGCTCAATATAAATAGTCTATTAAAAAATTTTGCTGACTTACCTTGTTAATTGAGACAATAATTCAGTGTCTTGTATGGTGTAAAAACTAGTGACATTTAAAAAATTTTAAACTAAGTGGTTTCCTTATTTCACACTTGACAGGTTATAATTGTTTGACACTAGCTAAGTAGGTTACGTTTACCTCGACAGATCTGCTCTCTGCTAGCTGTCACGTGACTACGATTTGTTACGCGATTGGCCGAAAGTGCCGAAATCTTCATCGAATCAACGACGTGGATATTGGAGACATTTCCTCTCCCTTTCATGTTCCCCTCTTGGCCACACTTGACGATGACGATTCTTAATTCTTCAGAACATAAAATTCGCCAAATTGGAACTTTGCATTGAAATATCTCACGAGGGGAGGCCGCGAATAGGACGAGATATATATATATATTATATACTTGGCGCGAGACACTACCGTGTCTCTTGATAATAACTATTACCTATAGTAAGGAATAAAATTTTTAGCCAAACATAGGTTCAAAATTGCGCACCTCGAAACACCTTATCCAAGTATTTCATTTCTTTCAGTTGTTCATACATCAAAACTCCGTCATTTTTCGTATATGTCTCCTTGATTTCCTGCCGTAATTTATCCTGTATGTGGGGGTTCTGCGCCAGTTCATAAAGCGCGTGACCTATCGTGGATGAGGAAGTTTCAAAACCAGCCACGAAAAAGATAAATGCTTGCGCAGTAAGCAAGGAATCTGTCAGTTCTGCAAAATAAAATAACATTCAATTGAAACGTTTATCGATTTTCCGTCAGTAATACATACATACTTCTAGGTACATATTATGTACAAGATTTTTGACAACAGATAGTAGAAAAGGAAATGGGCGATTCTACATGACAACATAAGACGAAACTCAAGAGTAGCAGACTTGAGGTGGAGACTATGTTTTCCGGTTATTAATGTTATTAATCATGTTCTACTATCTGTTGACAAACACTCTATTAATGACAGTCTGAGAAGTTGAACTCAGAAACCAGGTTTTGCAAATTTCTCAATTTCAACATCACAGCGCAGGATCGATTTTTTGTAATTCATAGTCAGAAGTTTTCTCACTATTGAATTGGACTACACTTACTATATCATTACGTTTCTGTTGTAACAACTAGGAAGAACTATAGTTTCCTCATTAATTGATAAACAATTGCATTAATTAAAATATTTTCCTTATATTCCAAATTGAATCAATAACTAATTCGGTATAAAAAATCAATCAGGCAGCAAAATCTAATTTTGACCAATGTCGAAAATAATTGAACTAAAATCAATGAACCCAAGAAGGTTCATGCAAGTTTTTATTTTTAACAAAACGTGCGATAGAAAAAAAAATAGAAAAGCACTTCAAAACACTTCACAAAGATAAAAATTTGAAAGTATGTACCAATATTTTCCAAAGTATGCGGATTTTTCTTAATTTCCATTAACAAATTAACGAAATCCAGTCTGAGTACGTTATGTTTCACCCTATAATCCATCGTGTCTACTATCACTTTTGTGAAGAATTTATTAATATCCCTTGGTTGCATCAGGTGGCCAAATATTCTGTAAATATTAGGAAAAAATTGTCTGCAGGTATCCCTAATTAACTGTCGGGTAGAAGGCGTGAAGAGCTTTCTGCCCATACGACGAAACTCGCTGTCCTCGTCTGAGAGGGCATTCATGTCAATCCCAAAGGCACAGCTGCCAATTACGTCGGTGGTGAATTTGGCTGCTAAATCGCGACACTCGACAGGTTCATTGTTCTCCACAATTTTATCCAGGTACTTTTCTAAGTGTTCTGCGCATTCTACGATAAGAGGAAACATTTCTTTGAGTTTGCCCGACGTGAACACCGGCGACAGTCTTGCCCTTAGTGGGCGCCATCGATCAGCTTCTAACAGGAAGAGGTGTTCTGACAATGGCTCCGCCTGTGAATAGTTTTGTATAATAATTTAATAATTTTGGATAATTTTAATTTGTCCATTTTTTTCACATCGATCGAGTAGGAGAAATTATTTGTTCAATACTCATAAAGTGGCTATACAGGGTGTTCACCTAAACATCGCAATAAATTTAAGGGTTAATTCTAAACACTAGACTAATGAATAAAAAATATAGACATAAAAATAAAAAATAATGATATTGCGGTTGAGGCTTCGTTTCTTAGTTATAAGCGTTGAAAGATATGCCTAAAACCAGACAATGCGCATTGCGCGTGCAGTGGTGCACGCGGGGTAACACAGGCGAGGGGTCGAGCAGTGGTATTTAAATCTACTGTCGCAAGGGGTCACTCACCTCGGAGAAGTTGCGAATAAAGGACAATGTTAAGTCCTAGAGAGGATTACTGACCCAAGAGCCTACAGCATATGCTATACACCGTTGGAAAGATCTCGCCAAGACAAATCGATTGATACCATTTTTAACTTCGAAATCAGATGGGATCACCTCGAAAAATGCCCTCAAAGTTCGAGATTTTGCGGTTTTGAACAAAAGAAACCGGTAGTAAAATCCCATCCGGCCCGAGGGACCTCGAGTAGGCACCTGAGGAAAAACCGAGGGATGTAAGCGATGCTCTAGCAGGTTGGGGCGGCAAATGTGACCCACGACCTTCATTTCAGGGCCGTGTTGGGCTTGCGTTTGCTCCATGCGCCACTAATCCATTGGCGATTTCGTACTGGGCATTAGGAAAGGGGCCCATGGGGAAAACGTAGGCCCAACACGGTCCTGAAATGAAGGTCGTAGGGCACATTTGCCGCCCCAACCTGCTACAGTATCGCTTGTATCCCTCGATTTTCCCTCAGGTCCCTCGGGCCGGATGGGATTTTACTACCAGTTTCTTTTCTTCTAAACCGCAAAATCTCGAACTTTGAGGGCATTTTTCGAGGTTATCCGATTTAATTTCGAAGTTAAAAATGGTATCAGTCGATTCGTCTTGGCGAGACCTTTCCGACGGTGTATAGCATATGCTGTAGGCTCTTGGGTCAGTAATCCCCTTTAGGACTTAACATTGGTCTTTATCTCTTCTTCTTTATCACTTCATCCAAAATAGAAGGGTATCGCTGAATTACACCAGAACTTCCTACTCGCAGAAGTCAATTTCTTCCATTATTTGCACTGCAGTCAATTGTATTATTGAAAATCAGGTCTCTTGCACTAAAACGTGTGAAAAGAACACAAATTTACTCGCACTGAAACACGCCAAAAAATTAGATTTATACGTAGTTCCACAATTGAAACTGATAACGATGGTAATCTACTGCGCGATGTATCTATCGATGGTTGTTCAATTAAATTAAAATCGGCGGAGCTAGGTTGTATATGAGGATCACCAAAACGAAAACAGTCGAATGAATTCATTTGTATGCTTGCTTGGTTGATGTACTACGTTCGAAGAATTTAGTGAGACTGACGTCATCGTCAGTCAAACCAAGAGAATTCTGCTAAACCAGCTCTGCACAAAGTCACTGGGGCTCACTGATTCTACCGTTAGTAAGGCCCCTTTTATAGATGTCCGGGCCGGGTCCGTTCCGTTGGAAAAGGACCTTAACGCCGCACAGTGGTAAAAAATCAAGAAAACATGAGGTGACCTTTGATTTGTTAAAAAATTGGGTATACTAAGGTTTTCGAGGTCGCTGATTTAGAATCCGTAATCAAAATTTAAGAAAAAAAATGGCGGACGCGCATGTCAGGCAAACATAAAATTTGGATTAAGCTTGGTATCAGCAGTCAACAGCCTTCGCATGTGGTCAAAATGGGCTTTCTAGTTGGACAAAACTATTTTCGCTTCATCTATGGATCGTTCATCTAAGGTCATCAATAGCTCTGATTCTTCTCTTCTACTATCTGCCTTGCACTTACCGTAGTGAAAGATTTTTTTAAGCACTTTTAATTTTGGGTTCTCTCCAGCTGCATAGCCCATTTTGAACACTCGCGACGGCTGTTGGCTGTAGAGCTGTTCGAGTACTCGAAAGAATCGAGCCGAGTCGGGACCCGAACGGATCCGAGTAACCCGAATGTTTCGGGTAGCTCGATTCTCTCGGGTAGCTCGATTTTTTCGGATAACTCGATTCTTTCGGGTAGCTCGATTTTCTCGTAAGACGACGGCGACAACGACGGTACCGTTTAGAAGATGGAATTCAGAGTTCACTTTTTAACACTTTGAGGCTGCGTATCTCCTAAACGGCTGGTCCTACGTCGTTTTTGACGAAATTTCGAAAGAAAACTCAACCAAAGACACATATAATCTCCTCCTTTTAAAACGTCCCATGTACTTTAAGCAAGCACACTGCCCGGCACTGTCGGGTTGCCCGGAATACGTTCGAACTGTTGGAAAAAATCGAGCTACCCGAAAAAAAAATCGAGCTACCCGAAAAAAATCGAGCTACCCGAAAGAATCGAGCTACCCGAAAGAACCGAGCTACTCGAAACATTCGGGTTACTCGGATCCGTTCGGGTCCCGGCTCGGCTCGAAAAATCGAGTCCCGCTCGGCTCGCATTTCAATCTACTCGAATGTTTCGAGTACTCGAACAGCTCTAGTTGGCTCCCGATAGCTAGTTTAGACTAAATCTGATGTTTTTCCGATATACGCGTCCGCCATATTGAGTCCGCCATTTTATTTGTTGCAATTTTGACTTCAGAATCTTAATCAGCGACCTCGAAAAACTTAGTATACCCATTTTTTAACAAATCAAAGGTCACCTTCATGTTTTGGGGAGGTTTTCTCAATTTTTGACCACTGTGCGCTGTTAAGGTCCTTTTCCAACGGAACGGATCAGGCCCGGACATGTATAAAAGGAGCCACACTAACGGTAGAATCAGTGAGCCCAGTGACCCGACCGAATAATATTACGTTGAATTGCTCTATACTGCGAGCCCCACAAGGAACCCAGCCATATATACTTACGCTACGCGCCTACGAGCCCACACCTACACTACTGCAGTTTTCCTCACTGATTCTACCTTTAGTAACGGCGCACAGTGGGGCAAAGTGATGAAGTTTGTTTCAAAATCAAAGAACTTTTGATAGAAATGAGATAGAGCGATGATTTTTTTTTAGATTAAAGCTGACAGATTGCAGAATAAGGGAAAATTAAAGAAATTATGGTACGAACGTTTTTTAACTTTGAAAATCTGTGTTAACCTTGAAACCGATTTTTTTTCAAAATCTTGAGGTAGTAGATAAATTTTGCGAACGGATTTGAAATCAGCGCAACAAAATCTATAGGAAATGATGTACAACATGTCAAGAAAAACTTCTAACCGGACATGGTATTGGATAAAACATAATTTTGCTCTAAAATTTGAAGTTTAACCCAGATTTTCAAACGTAAAAAACGTTCGTACCATAATTTCATTAATTTTCCCTTCTTCTGCAATCTGTCAGCTTTAATTTAAAACAAAAATCATCGATCTATCTCATTTCTATCAAAAGTTCTTTGATTTTGAAACAAACATCGTCAATTTGCCCCACTGTGCGGCGTACGGCCGCTTGCTCGCCGCTAGGCGTTGAAAAAGGCTCCTTGTACAGCGCTGCCCTAAACTGATGCAGAGAATGTTCAAGTATTTTCAAATTGCTGTTGTAGAAGGTGCCTAAGTTCGAGATTCTCGCTGAGAATCTCGTGATGCTTCTTGGTCGTCCTTCGTGGTTGTCGTCCAACAGGCTCCGATGAATCAGGTGAGAATGCCAGGACGGATATACTCGGTTCGAAACCGAGGGTGGTAGGATTCTTGGCCGGTTACAGGTCTAAACACCAGTGGTAAGAAGAAGAGGCGCGTAGAGGGGCTCTTCTTTTTACGACTATTACGCGGAAACAGTATTGACACGGAACTGACAGACTGTTCGCGAAAGCGACACTATTTACGCCATCTCCCAGGCCTACCGGTAATTAGGCAATGGTAACGGCCCGCTGACTCATGTGGAGCGTCGATCACTGCCCGTTCCATCAACCTGCGATCGATGGAAGGGGGACTCTTCTTCCTTCCAGGAAATCACTGCCGATTTCCTGGAATTCAGACGCTCTCCGCTCGCGACACGTACCTTTGCTTACGCACATTGCTTGCGTTTAGTTCAATTATTTCTAGGCTTCGCGACTTTGCTTCGCCAGCGACAATTGCTTCGCTTGAGCTTATTAACTATTTCTAATCGCTACTTGTTTGTGTCAATAACTGTTAAGTTTATTGTGCTTGGTTTTGTAAATACATTTAAATTATAACTCCAAAATATACGTTGTCGTGCTGTCCTAACTATTGGAAAATAAACTCTGTGCTTCGCTAATTGTGTAAGAGCTTCCGTGCACCGATCCGCTATTCCTTATTGTAACATTTTTTGGTCCTTCGAGCCGGATCCGGTGCCTGTGAAACAGTTCAAACGTTCGGTAGTGCTGTAACCGTCGCGTGTGAACTTCTTCCGCAAACAGTTTTTCTGTTCGGGTGTGTCGTCCAACCGTCGCGTGTGACCTCCACCTGCCAAACAATGAGCCACCTCATTGAAAGTCAACGCGACCTTAACCGTCGTATTGCTAACGCGTTTGAAAATCTGAAGAAGACCGGAGCTGCTAAATGTACCAAGGCAAACGTGTCTTCGCGATTAACAGCCCTTCGCAGGAATTGGGCTAAATTCGAAGCGCAACACGACCAATTACTTACCTTAACGTCGGATAAGAAAGTAATGGAAGATAGCTACTGGGACGATGACGAGCCATCGCAAACAGAAGAGGTTTTCCTCGAGCAAGAGAGCCTTTTTATGGAAAAACTGGAAGAGATCGAGAAAAATGAGAGGATACTGAATCGTACGATAGAGCGTCTGTCCTCTGAGGAACGAACGAGTGGCCATTCCACTGCTGTGACCGCTCGTACACCGTCCTCTCTTGAGAAGATTCCGTTACCTACCTTTGGGGGTCAACATAAGGACTGGCCGTCCTTTAAAGGACTTTTTCGATCCCTAGTAGTCCGGGAACCTACGCTATCGGATGCGGAGCGCCTTCATTACCTCCGCGGTGCTCTTAAAGGCGATGCGGAGCTTCTCCTTCGCAATATTCCAGAAGAGGAAGAGAATTTCGAAGCTGCTTGGGCTCTGGTCCAGGAACGATACGACAACCAGCGTCTGGCGGTTAAGGGCATACTGTCGGATATCTTTTCGCTACCTGCACTCAAACAGGAGTCGGGGCCTGAGCTGAAACGGATGTTTTACCTGCTGTGGGACTCCGTCAAGGCGCTGACCACCCTGAAGAGGCCCTTCGACGCCACCGGCGACTGGCTTGTCCACTGGGTAGCGACGCGATTGGATCCCCAATCCCAGCGAGAATGGGAGACCTTCATTGCAAGAATGAAGACGCCTCCTACCTTCGCCGAGATGAGGGAGTTTCTTGAAGGGCGAGTCAACACGGTGGACGCGCTGGAGAAGAGCTGCAAGGCCACGGAGGGACGTTTTTCTCGAACGGCGCGCTCCACCTAACGTCTCCGCACTTCTGGTCGTCCTGGTTGCCGTTCGACGACATCCCGCGGCCGTTTCGTCCACCTGCTGGATTCGAGGCGACCGCAATTCTGGCGCAGCTGGACCACGGGATATCTGCCATCCTTTCAGGCCCGCTGCAAAGAGGACACGACCGATTAACCACTTCTTTATGAAATTAGTTTCTCGCATTAATAACGTTGTACATATGCTTACATGTATACTTCTTACCTGTTCAGATTAGCAGGGACACTCGAGGGGTCATCCCCAAACGTCAACATCACCGCTACCTTACCGCAACGATGACTTCCATGGCGCACACGCGATCACCACTGCTTCACGAACGCGTCATACGTCTCGTCTCCTGATCACCTACGACGTGCCTTACTTAGGCGAAAGTTTCGGTCACAACCGCGAGCTCGATTGTGATTCCGTTTGTTACTGCTCGCGTGCGTTTGCTGTCGCGAGATACTCCTTACTACCGCTCGCGCCCGTTGCTGCCGCGAGATACTTTTTGCTGCTCGCGCCCGTTGCTGCCGCGAGATACTTTTTACTGCTCGCGTGCGTTTGCTGTCGCGAGATACTCCTTGCTACTGCTCGCGTGTGTTGCTGCCGCGAGATAATCTTTGCTGCTCGCGCCCGTTGCTGCCGCGAGATAATCACCACTGCTCGCGTGCGTTTGCTGCCGCGAGATAAATGCACATGGCTGCTCGCGCCCATTGCTGCCGCGAGATATTCATTACTGCTCGCGTCCGTTGCTGCCGCGAGATTCTCATTGCTACTCGCGTGCGTTTGCTGCCGCGAGATAACTCTTTGCTGCTCGCGCCCGTTGCTTCCGCGAGATACGCTTTTGCTGCTCGCGCCCGTGGCTGCCGCGAGATTCTCATTGCTGCTCGCGCCCGTTGGTGCCGCGAGATACACATTGCCTCAACGCTGGGGTTGCGCGACGCCTCCACATGAGTTCAGCACGCCACTGCTACGCGAACAGACTATGCCATGTCCACGTTTATTGACCGGTACGTCGATTTTGGATTCAAATTCATCGGGCGATGAATCGCGGGGAGAATTTTCGCGAAAGCGACACTATTTACGCCATCTCCCAGGCCTACCGGTAATTAGGCAATGGTAACGGCCCGCTGACTCATGTGGAGCGTCGATCACTGCCCCTTCCATCAACCTGCGATCGATGGAAGGGGGACTCTTCTTCCTTCCAGGAAATCACTGCCGATTTCCTGGAATTCAGACGCTCTCCGCTCGCGACACGTACCTTTGCTTACGCACATTGCTTGCGTTTAGTTCAATTATTTCTAGGCTTCGCGACTTTGCTTCGCCAGCGACAATTGCTTCGCTTGAGCTTATTAACTATTTCTAATCGCTACTCGTTTGTGTCAATAACTGTTAAGTTTATTGTGCTTGGTTTTGTAAATACATTTAAATTATAACTCCAAAATATACGTTGTCGTGCTGTCCTAACTATTGGAAAATAAACTCTGTGCTTCGCTAATTGTGTAAGAGCTTCCGTGCACCGATCCGCTATTCCTTATTGTAACACAGACAGTGTCAGCTTTTTGAAGGTCCAATAGACGCGCTGCGCCTCAGAGTTTCCACTATAGCAGCAATTTAATTTTTTTTTTTGCAAGATGGAGTGAGCTTCGATACTTCCTAGCTAGCCACCGTGCAGGCCTTTAGGTGGGCGGAATAGTCGGTGGAACGTGAAGACATCGACTGACTCAATGGGGTGACCGTAAGGAATTTTTGCTATAGGGTAGGCCTTCAGGTCACGAATTATATACGTTCGCAACCGCAGGAACCTACCCGTGTGGTGTGCCAGGAGCAAGCGATACACCGGGAAAATAACGGTCACCCATCTTTCCCCAGCGCACGCCCCACGACGTTTAACTTCGGTGATCGGATGGGTACCGGTGCTGTCATCGCGGCCACTGCCGCTGGCACACGGAACTAACAAGTGTGTTTAGACCTTTATATTCTATTCGGGTGTGAAGCGGGGACCATCGGGGTCTCCGTTTTTGGCTCGTTTTTGGTGTTTCGCCATATGCTAACGGTTCTCGCTGCGCTTCCGAAATCCCTTAAGTACGCGGTTGTGTCAGATTTCGCGCGAGCGGTTGCGGTAATCGAAATGTGTGCTGAGGCTCTATGCCCGGTTGTTGATTGGGTCACAACACTGCAATAAACGGGAAAGAAAACCGCTCCGAACCTTCTACCACAACTGGGGTTACAAAATAATTTTGGGCCTACCTACTCGCGGTAGGGCTCGTTCAGGTTACCTGCCCTGCGCATGGCCGATGGGGAACTCCGATGGGTTCCATGTTCTCTCAACTGGGTCGTCGACTCTGGTGGTACCCCCGGGCCTTTTGGTCGCGAGGGGAGGATCCAGCGTCAGCCCAGGGCGGAAAACTTGGACAAAATTGGAGGCCCGACCAGAGTAAGACCATGCACCGCACCTCCACGTCGGTGCTCCCGGGGTCCCTACACGACATAGTCGGGTAGGGGGGCATACGCGGGCACGGTACCCTTCGCCGCACGCCGGATCGTATCCGCGTGCCGGGCAGGACTGCAGTCTTGGAGCTTTATCCCTGTCTTCGGTGCCTCCCCCCACTTTCGTGGGGGAAGCCCGGAAGCGCATCGCTTTCGGGAGTATCGTAATCCGGGGCGGTGGAACGACGACCCTTCGTTGAGAGAGTCATCTCTCGCGAGGGTATGCGAAGCCACCACGGACCGATGATCTTCTCTTAGCCGGCCGGGTCGCGAGTTAAGGAAAAACCTCTATAATCAAACCCCCAAACCTGAGCCCCAATGGTGGTGTCGGGGCACGTGGGCGGAGCGGGTATGCTCCGTCTAACCATGATCCGGCTGGGACATGCCGCCCCCAATTCGTAGCCCGCGCCCTTAGGGGCCCGGGTATAACGGCTTCTTAACGGCAGGCCGCCTCTACCGTTGCCAAATTCCCAAAGCGGTCACTCGTTGGTTGAACATGGAGTCTCCACAAAAACAGGGCGGTGCCCTTTGCACATCAACGGATGACGACCGGGTTCAAACGTCAGAGGACCGGTGTACGATCGCTTCGTGCGGGTCACCGGCCTCAAATGAGGACCAGTTCTCGATCGCGGTTTCGCGGGTGGCTGGCCTCGAGAAGGGAGGGGAAGGGGACAGGTATGGAGGATGGCCTGCCTGTGGGAGGGGGAGCGGGGCGTTTAAAGTCCCTGCACCCGTGCGCGACCATTGCGCAGGAGGTGCTTCCGGGGAGAGTCGGGCTAACGACCCGAGTGTTTTTGTATCGAGGCGTACGTCGGGAGCTGACTCCCTCTCGACGCAGGACCCGGAAGGGGAATGGGAAGATATCCCGGGCGAGGTCAAGGCCTCGTTCCCACGAGTCGGGAGCGCTCGGTGTGCGGCGCCGCGTCACACTAGAGGTGTGCCGTACGTCAGGAGCGCAGAGATGAAGATGTCGGAGGAGGTGAAACAGCTCCTCGGGTTGCACGGGGAGGTCGCGGCGTTGATGGGTCGGCCTCCTCGCGATGTGGGTCGCCGGCGGAATCCGTCCGGTCGGCGACGTCGGCGTTGGGCGCCGAGGCGGCGCGGAGGCTCCCCGCTCGCTTCTCAGCTCGTCGTGATTTCCTCGGACGAGGAAGAGGGCACCGCGGGACTCGGGCCTGAGGGGGGAAAGGAGAGGACCTGGATGAGCGCGGGCGCTGTGGGAGCGGGGTCGGCGTCTATGGACGTCGACAGTGATCCCGACCCGAGTGCAGCCCGGCGCAGAGGCGAGAAGAGGGCTGGTCCCTTGATCGCGTCGGAGACGGAGGAGGAGGGACCGACGAGGGATTGTCCCGTCGACGCCCCCTTGCCGTCGTCCGATGGCGGCACCGATGGGGGTGGGACGCCCGGCTTTGTTCCGGGCAAGCGCGGGAGAAAGCCAGGCGTGTGGACGGACCCGCGGAGGCTCGGCCCGGGCATGAAGGCCTTGCCGACTCGCTCGGACCTGAGAGACTGGGCCGAGACGATGTCGGTAGAGGGCCTCGCCGGGCAGGCGCAGCGCGAGCTGGATGCGGTCGCCGCAGTCGTGAGTGCTACCAAGCACATGAAAGGCACGGACATGCGTGTGATCCGCATCGCGATAAGGAGCGCGTCTGCGGTGGCCGCCGAGTTGACCGGCAGGGCCGATAGGGGCGAAAACCCCGACAGGCCGGCCAGGGAGGTGGTTTTCCGCCCGGGGATGTGGGAGAAAAAATCCCACAAATTGTCGACGCAGGTGCGGGCCCTGACGGAGCAGGCGCACTCCCTCGGGGAGTGTCTCCACGTCAGGGAGCGGGAGCTCGAGTTCTTGCGCGGGAAGTACGCCCGCCTTGAAACGCGGGCAAGAATGAAGGGTGTGGACGTGACGGAGGCGGAGGCGGAGGCGATGTCCTTCCACCCGTCCGTCCCACTGCCCACCCGCGCGGAGCTCCTCCCGTCCTGCGTGCCCCCCCCCCCCCCCCAACCGACCTCCAGAAGAAGAATACGGCCGGCCCCTCGCTGCCTTCGGCTCCGTTGCCCGGTGCTCCGGCAGAGATGGGTGCTCGTGGGGGGTGTGTTCGGCACGTGACTGTCCCTCGCGCGCGCGCCCCTCCTGTGCCCGTCGCTGCGGGGGGGTGGGCGGGTTCTCCGCCCCAGCTTACCCCCTCGCAGGTAAGACGGAAGCGGAGGGAGGCCGCTAAGAAGGCTGGGGCGGCGGCTGCCCCCGCGACGCCTGGTGCGTCGCGTGCCCCGACCCCGGCCTCTGTGTCGGGCGTCGCCGCTGAGGGCACCTGGGCCCAGGCTGTGGGGGCGCAGAGGGCGGCGCGAAAAGCGGCCGCTGGTGGGGACGGTGCGGGGGCCGTGCCGACGACGGCGGCTCCCCGACAGTTCCGCGCACCCGGGTCTGCCCCGGTTGCCATCCCGCACGCTCCCAGGACGGCGGCGGTGGCTATCACCGTCCCCGCGGGAAGGGAGAAAGATTTTCCCGCGCGGGTTGCCGGCGCAATGGCGGCTATAAACGTCGCCGACCTCGGTATCGCGGCGATGCGACCGAGGCGCGCCGTAACCGGAGGGTTGATCCTGGAGATACCAAGATCACAGGGCTCGGCCAAGGCTGCCGCCCTCAAATCGAGGCTAGCGGAGCAGCTGGGGGCACCAGCATTAAGGTGCACTGCCCCCAGAAGTTGGCCGAGTTCCGGGTGTGTGGGCTGACGGAGCTGGCGTCCGTGGAGAAGGTTCGGGGGGGGGGGGCATCACGGCTCAGGGGGCTTGCGCGGCGGAGAATGTATCGGTTGTCGCTAAGCGCCCGGACACCGCTGGGTTCTTCTCCCTCTGGGTCCGCGCGCCCGTGGCAGCAGCTGCCAAGTTGCTAAGGGCGTCCACCCTCGTGGTGGACTCCCTGGTGCCGCTCGCGCACCGGAGGCTACAATGCTTCCGCTGCCTAGAGTTTGGCCACGTCAGGGCCAAGTGCAGCAGCTCCACCGACAGGAGAGGTGTGTGCTACCGCTGTAGTGGCGAGGGACACGCTGCGCGCTTCTGTGTGCCCCCCCCCCCCCCGCCTGCCCGCTCTGCGCGGCGGTGGACCTCCCCAGCGGGCACAGAATGGGGGGAGCGTCTTGTCGGCCCCCTCCTGTGGCCCACGCCACGGCCCGGGGCCAAAAAGGTAAGAGGCCTGGCCCGGCATCGTCGTCTGTCGGGGTGGGCTCCACCCCGCCTGCGGGTGATTCCCCCGCGATTACCGTGTCTCCGCCCCCGGCGTCCCCGCCGGAGGCTATGGAGACCGGACCCCTGGCCTCGTCATCTATGGCCGGGGCGGGCGCCGGTAAGAGGAAGGACCGCGAGGAGCCGGATGCTCCGGGTAGCGGCCTCCCTTCCTCGGCGCCCGGGGGGTCCCCCGTGTTGGGTGGGGGGAAGAAGAAGAGGGAGAAAGGGGGGAGCAGCCCAGGGCTCCCCCCCGCGGGTCCGCCGCCGGTTGGGAGGGAAGCCTTTATAAAGGCCAAGAAGGTCCCTCCTGCGGTGAGCGGAACGACGGAGGAGACGAACACGGCCGAGGCGCTGGAGTTTGCGCGCTGGGTATCGGCCTCGTTCGGAGGTGCGTCCCACCTCCCGGACGACGAGAGAGAGCGTCCGGCGCCCCCAGTTGCCACTGGGGGCGCGGTCCAGCCAGCGGAGGAGTCGGGGGAGGCCGATCCTGAGACTTGCTAATGTCTCGCGGCCCCCCGATACTCCTCACGAACGCGTGCCACTCCATGCGAGCGCACGACCTGCTGGAGCAGGCTCGCGTGGAGATGGGCGTCGGGCTGGCCGTCATTGCCGGGCCGTATCCGCTTGGGGACCTGTGTTTTCGGTCCACCAACCGGGATCGGCAGGTGGCGATGACGCGGGAAGTGGGACGGGGAGCCCCGGCGTGCGTGGTCGCCCAGCACGGGCGGGGCTGGATGGGAGCGAGTTGGGGGAACCTCCTAGTGGTCGGCAGCTACCTGGCACCAAGATTGAGCGTCCCGGAGTTCGAGGATTGGCTGAGCGAGATGGGGGCGTTTCTAGCCCCCCAATTAGCTCAGCCAGTGTTCCTCCTGGGGGATTTTAACACCCACGCTCGCGAGTGGGGCGCCCCCAGAACAGACTGCCGGGGCGAGGTGCTCCTCGAGTGGGCGGAGGCTATGGGGTTCGTCTTGAAGAACCCCTACGCGGTCACGACGTTCCGCGGGTCGCGGGGCGAGTCGGTTATCGATCTCGTCTGGGTAAATTCCGCGGCCGCAGCGATGACGTCGGACTGCTGGGTGGCGGAGGAGTCGGAGACTGGCTCCGACCACATGTACGTCATGTTGGCTACCTCCGCCGCCACGCCTCCTGCCCCTTGAGCCGGTAGACAGCCGCCGCGCTGGGCGCTCGAAAAGCTCGACTAGCGCGGCCCAGATGGCGTCCTCCGTCGTCGCCTGGCCTTCCCTGCCGGACGACGTCCTCGACGACCCCTCTAACGGCGCCTTATTGCTCCGGCGGGCCTTGTAGCAAATCTGCGACGCCACGATGCCGCGAGTCGGGCCGCCGGGTGGGGGTCGGAGGTCTGTGTACTGGTGGTCCGAGGATATCGCGGATCTCCGCGCCGCGAGTGTTCGCGCGCAACGCCAGTACACCAATACCCGCCGTCGGGACCGACGGCGGGTAACGGAGGACCGGCTGCAGGATCTGCGCTCCGTTCTCCGTTCTCGAGTTCCTCGTGACCCTCAACGAGGACCCTTGGGGGCGCCCGTACAAGGCCGTGTCGATCAAACTCAGACATTGGGCGCCCCCTGTCACAGAGGGTCTCGATCCTCGGTTTCTCCGGGAGGTCTTGTCGGCGCTGTTCCCCCCTCCCCCGGTTCCTGAGGAGGGTGGCTTCGACGCTTCGGGAGATCCGGGGCTGACATCGGGCACCGACATAGCGGATGCCCGGGGGGTCACGGACGAGGAGCTCGCGTCCGCGGTGCAATGAATGCGTTCGAAGAACGCTGCACCCGGACCGGACGGAGTGCCCGGGCGAGTCTGGGCCTGCACGATGAGCGCCCTTAGGAGCGGCCTCAGGCGCGTGTTCGACGCGGCCTTGAGGACCGGGAGGATCCCCCGCGCCTGGAAGGAAGCGAGGTGAGTGCTGCTGCGGAAGCCCGGAAAGCCCACAGATTCACCTTCGGCCTATCGGCCGATTTGTCTCCTAGACGAGGCGGGCAAGTTCTTGGAGCGCGTTATCGCTGCCCGCCTCTTGGACCACCTCGGAGCCGCGGAGTTACCGGATCTGTCCGACCGCCAATTCGGCTTCAGGCGGCAGCGATCGACGGTAGACGCTATTCTACTGGTCAGATAGCTGTCGCGCCGGGCGGTCGAGGGGGGTGGTGTCAGCGTGGCGGTGTCCTGGGACATCGCCAACGCGTTTAACACCGTCTCCTGGGTGGCGATCGAGCGGGCGCTGGTATATCATCGCGTTCCGCTCTACCTTCGTCGCCTCATCTGGGATTACCTCCGCGGCCGGGTGGTCTCCTACGTCGGTCGAGACGGAGACTGGGTGGCTCGTGTGCACCGCGGCGTGCCACAGGGGTCCGTTCTAGGGCCCCTGCTATAGAATTTGCGTTACGACGCGGTGCTGCGGGTAGAGATGCCATCGCCTGACGTGTTGTTCGTGTGCTACGCCGACGACACGCTGGTGGTGGCTTCCGGGCAGAAATGGCTGGCGGCACTGGACCTCGCTGAGAGGGCACTGCGGCTCGTTATCCCCGCGATAGAGACGCTCGGTCTGCGAGTCGCCTTCGATAAAACGGAGGCGGTATGGCTCGCGGACAGGGTTGGGTCTGGCATCCCCAACAGGGCGCCTCTCAGAGTCGGGGAGGCCTGCATCAGGGTCGGCCGATCGATGAAATATCTCGGTCTGACCCTGGATACCTACTGGCGATTCGCGCGTCATTTTCGGGCCCTGGGCCCCAGGTTGGAGCGACACACCCAGCGCCGGGCTGCAGGCGCTGGGTGGGTCCCCTCCATTCCATCTGCTCGCTGAGATGGAGGCGGAGGTATACTTCGCCTCACACGATCTCAGCGGAGCGAGGGACCCCCAGGCGCCGGACGGACCCGACGCGCGGGACCAGGCCCGGCGACGCATGGGAGCCTAATGGATCGAGTGGCTCTCCCTCCCGGAACATCGGGAGGGACGCGTCGTCGGGGCGCTGCTGCCCATTCTTGGCGAATGGGTGGGGCGCAGGTACGGCAGGCTTACCTTCCGCCTGACACAGATGATCACCGGAGTCGGTTGCTTCGGTGACTTCTTGTGTCGTATCGGGGGGGGGGGGAGTCGTCGCAGTGCCACAGCTGCGGCCGGGGCGACGAGGACTCGGCGGACCACACTCTGGCCAGGTGTCCGGAGTGGTTGGACGACCGCCGGGTCCTCGGGCTGCAGCTCGGTCCCGACCTCTCGCTGGCGACGGTCGTGCGTCGCATGGCAGAGGATCGGGACTGTTGGACGGCCATGGCCTCCTTCTCCGAAGCGATTATGCTGGAGAAGGAGGAAGCGGAGAGGGACCGCGAGAGGGCGGGGCTTCGACCTCGCCGGGCGGCCACGAGGAGGCGGCGCGGTAGAGAATGACCCGGGGCCGGGGGAGGTCGTGCGGCGACTTAGTTGCGTAAGGTGTTAGGCCTCCCGGGCCGCGTCGTCCCGCTACTCCCCGTCCTCTGGGAGTGGGATGGGGCCGCGCCACGTAATGGGCGCGACCGTTATGCCCTGTGCGCTCCCTCTGTGAGAGGGGGGGGGTGCGCACTAATGGGCGATGGGGCGAAGTCAGAGGTGCGGCGGCCCTCGTTGTTATGAAGGGCCGGCGCGAACGATGCGACGAGTGACCGCCGTGGTCGGTGAGTCGTGGCATTGGGCTCGCCAGGGCCACGGCGGTGTCGCGGGGAATAGTGAACGGGAGGGGGGTCCATGTTAAGACCCCCCGGGGGAGCGGCAGCTGGCGGTCCCGTCCGAGCGATCGAGCTCTCTCGGGTCAAGACGGGCGGCCGATGGTGGGCCGCCCTGTAGACATTTTTTAGTCAGCCACCCGACCGAGATGTTCCTCTCGGTTAGAGTGGCTTGGGCGGTCCTTAAGGCCGTCAGCGCCCCGGCCCAGTCACTCGACCGCAGTTACGCGGCGAGCGGGTAGGAGCTCGATCGCGGGGTCGCGGGGGGGGGGGTGTCGGGGGGCACCACCCGTCCTAGTAGCAGCGACCCCGGAAGAGGCGTCGCGGGCGCGTGATCCGTCGCGCATCGCCGGTCCCGGAGACCATTGTTGGGGGAGGTTAAGATACTCCCCCAGGGACGACCCCATTGAGGGGACCTCGCGCGGGATTGCACGAAGCGCAAGGGGGGAAGGTAGCGAACGTATCGCTCGATTAATCTCGCCCTCAAATCCCTCCCCTCAGTCGCGCAGCTCCGCGCGCCAGGTAGATCACCTTGGTGGTTTTAGTGGGTTCGAGTCCCACATAACCCCCCGCCCGCCCCCGGAGGCGGGGGATATCCGTGGGGATTTCCACCAAGTAAAACAAAAAAAAAAGGTTACCTGCCCTCACTTCATAAACACGTATTTTGTTTAGGTACTTCTCATAATCAGCTGATATTAAGTTATCTGAACGAGCATCGACACTTCCCTAAGTAGACGAACATTCAGTGGACCCGCGAAGTTACATCGCAAAACTTGCTTTAAGTTTATTTATTAAGGGTTATTAGTTTCAATTGTCTGAGCACGTGTGAACCTGTTTTGCTTCGTTGCAAGTTGTAGTGTGAGTAAAGACATATTTTTTCATTTTCTTTTTTGCTTGTCAGGGCAAATAAATATGTTCCCTTTTCAAATTTCTTTACATCGTTTACTACAGATCTGATATTATTTTTCTTTTTTGGTATTATTTCGTGTTTTGTGTGTTTTCTGCGCGTGTGTCTCGACAGCATAATGAGCTACAGTAGGCTCAGTCTACTGACTGTGCTCCGATGGAAAGATGAAACTCGAAATGTCAGGGGGGCGAGAGGGGTTCTACGCTCCCACCGCCTCACTCTAGAGTTTCTCAAGTCTCTTCTTTCCATCGGGGCACAGTAGGTAACTGTTTATTGTAGGTACTACTCATCATGAGTTCATATTTTCAGAAAAAAATACGAAATGGAATAAAGATTTGGTACCACATTTTAAAATATTTATATTTTGTACAGATTTTATTATTTTAGATTTTTTCATTTGGTTTTGTGTGAAGTCTGTTTTATTGTGTTATAGTTTTGTAGATCCATAAATATTAGATGAACTCAAAAATTGTACGGATTCGTACGGATTTTAGTTATTTTAATTTTATTTGTATTTGGTTTTGTATAGAGTATATTTTATTTTTATATATTTTTATAATTCAATAATATTAAGAAAACTGAAAATGTTTAAAATAAGTGAAGTTACTATTTGAATTACATTTTTTGTTGTGAGAATTCGAAAACCGGTTTAACCGATTTTTTGGGAATAGTGGAATTCGTAAACCGGTTTAACCGGTTTTTCGGGAATAGTGGAATTCGAAAACCGGTTTTTGTATAAACCCTAGTAAGAATGAAACCAGTCCAGAGCTGGGCCACTAATGTTAAAATTATGAATTTTGTTAATAAGCATATCATGGTTTAAGGTATCGAAGGCTTTTGAGAAATCCAGCGAGACAATACATGTTACTCGACGCGAATCAAAAGCCCTAAATACCGTATTTGACATATAGAGAAGTGATGTTGTGGTGCTGTAGTTTGGTCTGAAGCCAGATTGAAACAGGGGCAGTGCATTAGTGTTATTGAGAAATTTATGTAGTTGTATAAAGTGTTAAAATAAATAAGTCTACAATGCCTCATTCATATATGGCGCCCAGCGTGGGCCAATCGGCGTTCGCCACGCCTGCCGGAAGTCAGCAGACTTTTGCTCACGCAGAAGCGCCACTAACGCCGGTTAGTTAGTTATGTACGGAATCCACCGAAAGAAGCACGTTGTTCGTATAGAGTTGTAATCGTGTTTGGTTGCGGCACGATTATCGGTGGGACGGAGAAGGGATGTTTGCCGACTCAGTCGGTATGGCCAGGTTCGACGAATGAGTACGAATGCGTTTTGGTAACAATAACAGTGTTTATTGTATTGCTGTAGGTTGTTTTTACATTTGTTTCCGAGCGCGTCGGACGAGTTATGATATTGCGGCGCGTCGGTTTCGCGGCGGCGGCGACTTGGCGGCGAGTCGGTCAGGAGGTAGGACGCGGAGGTTGTGGAACGTTCTGCTCGGAATGGCCTTATGGCGCACGTTCGATCGGGAGTCGTACGATAGAGTATCCAAGTGCAATAGGACTCCGGCCTAATGGGCGCGGAGGCTCCTCTCGGACGTAGGTAGAGCGCGAGATAAATCTTGGCCTATTTCGGACAGAGGCTGGTAATGGTACAGTGGTGGCGATGGCCGAACACTGACACACCTCAAGGTATGCAAAAATCGAGTCTCTTGGGTACTTGCGTGAAGCGGTATAGCGACATGCACAAGAGCTCCTGATTCCGCTCGCCGCGGCTCTTATATCGTGAGCCCGTACGGTTTCGCGAGCGAGAGCCGGCGCGGGGTCGCGGCCGCCTAGCGGGCGCGGCGCGAACTAAGTCCCCTCGTCTCGGCTCCGGGCGCTCGCACGGCGCGGAAGGTGACTTCGTCACAGAGTGTTATAACCAGTTTCAAATAAAAGAATCTCTTCAACTTTTGCAGACTAATTCACGTATCGCTTGTTATTATTAACCACGCTGAAGCTAACATAAAGCACAGTTTTTCTAGGATTTTGGAAAGGAAAGGAAGAGTCGAAATGGGCGGAGATAATTTATGATGGTATGAGAGTTTGTTTTAGGGATAGGTTTAACTATTGAGTGTTTCCACCGTGACGGAAAAGAGCCACTGGAAAGGAAGAAGTTAAATATGTGGAGGAGGGGGTCCAGACAGCAAGGCATAGAAAGGCATAATATGTCTATAACATGTAATAGCGGCATTAAGTCCCTGCACTAAACTCACCGGCCAATATACCAGAATACGACATTACTTCAGTGAATCATGATTCACTGTGTACCAGGGCAACTCGAGCCACTGTGTACCGAGCTGCCATTTTAGAATTAACCTCAAACACACATAAAATACTTGACTTTTTAAATATGATTGCACTATCAAAATAAACTAAAATAGATGTATTTTTCAATAGAATGACATCTACGTAATAATATGGCACATAATACAGCCTGGAAATTAGGAAAACTTATCTATAAAAACAACTTTGGACACACGAAAATATAAAACCAGTCGTAACACGTGTACACGTCGACTCTCAGGCAGGCGACTAGTTCGTCGGCGTTCACATCGCGAGAGCCTTGATGTGTGAATAGCACACAACGATAGTGTTTTTCCTCTCACACACAGAGTACTTGATCCACTGTACCCGCCTGAGCCACTGTGAGCACCCTGACCCTAGATATAATGGAAACTATGGACTACAGCGGTAGGTAGGTCTGGTGTAATTCACCGATACCCTTTAATTTTTGGATGAAGTATCACAAAATCGTGTAGCCATGCCGATTGTCATAAATTTCGTCGCAGTATCTCTGACTTAAGGGACTGTGTGTGACAATGGCTTTGGTTACCACTGCACGCACCCTCGCCGTTTGGACATATTTTTAAACGCTTATAACTAACGGAGCCCGAACTGTAATATCGTTATCCTTGATTTTCATCTTATTCTGATGTCTAGAATTACCCCTTAAATTTTCTCCCATCAGTAGTTGAACACCCTGTATATTGAGCAATTATAAATATATAAAATAAGGTCTTTCTACATTCGATTCTTCAGTTCGAACATGCACATTGGGGGCCTCACAATTACTCGATACACATATGTGCATTTATAATCTTCTTTGATAATTATTTACTTTAGGTTTTTATTGCCGATTTTGATGAAATTTAAATATATTGTAAATTTCAATATTCTGAACAACTTTTCCCTACATATATAACCGCCGTTCCGCCTTAGTTTTCGAGATATTTGCAAAATACCGCTGCTACTATTAAAATGAATCTGCGTATATCTACGCGTCCATGTCAGTCTATGTATCAGCATGGGACCACCGCTTATCTACTGTTTCTATAAATGGCCAGCGAGGGGGTCCGCTCACCTTTCAGAGCTTTTAGATAAAAAAATAGTTTCAAAACACGAGTCGAAACACGTTTGATTCAAGTCCACATAACCACCCATTTCTGAACCACATTTTTTCATCTTAACTCTCTCAAACGTTGGCCGCCCCCTTCATGGGGGCTATATTTATGGCGGCGCACAGTGGAGCTGGAGTGGAAAAAGGTCTTAAAATGAAAGTTGTATTTTTGTGTATCGATGACTGTAACCTGATAGCCAATGGACCAACGTATCTAACCTATATGATAGATATGTCATATTCAGGTTAATTGCAAAGAAAAATTGTTCCAAAGTTGACCTTTCGTATTCTAACGGGAAACGTGTCAATATTTGTACCAGATTGTCGATTTGTTTCTGTAGTCCTCTAGATATTTTTATTTGTGTACCTCATGTATTTCGAATGTGTATAGTCTCAACTTATTTGTGACATAAATACTTTTCGAAAACTCTTCACTGTAATCCTTCGCATCATGTAAATACTTGAAATACTAAGGTCGAAGCCAAATATACCCTATAAAAAAACTGCAAAAAATTAAAAAAATACGCCAAGTACATAATAAAATCGAGGACGGAAAGGAGTAAATTACAAAAAAATAGAAGAAAATATACATTGTAAAAAAAGATATGAAATCAAATTGAGCTGCAAGTACATAAAGGTGCTTTCGCGCAGCGTACAAAGGCGACACTGTGTAACACTAGGGTGGCTCTAACTTTCGACTTTTGAATTTTCCTCGGGGCACCCCCCAGAATGGTTCCAAATAATTAAAAAAAAATCCCCGTAAAGTTAGAGATCAATCGGATAACGGGAAAGGGTGCCCCTGGGCCCTTAAACATTTAAATCATTATTTAACAGCTCGCGAAGTCGACTTCATATAACATCTTCCAAGTTATTGATTAAATAAAAAAATATGTCAAACAAAAGTTGTAGATCCGGACAAGTAGCATCTTTTTTGTTCTATTACTTTTTCTCGTGCCACAAACGGTTTTCGAAAAACATCCGAAAAACTAAAAAAAAAACTTTTTTATTTTTCAAATTTTGAAAGTTTAAATGCTTCTAGAACACTTTTTATTTATGAATGTGAACAAAAAAGTGTAATTTTTATTTTCGAAGACTATTTTTTAAACATTTAAGAGGGGGGCATTTACCGAAATATGTAAAAAAGATAAAATTTTATTTATTTATTTTCAGTGTTTCATATGTTATGAATGTTTCCTGAAAATTTGGGACCGAAATTCGCAAAAATATCGAATTTAGAAAAATGTCAAAATTTGTCCAGAAAAAAGAAAATACCCATATAATCACGAAACATTCTAGTTTTAGAAAATCCAATTTCCAGTTGCGCCAACTTGCGCCCTTTAGCAGAATTAATTAAATTGTGTACGCATTGGGACGAAACGAGTAAATATGTATCTAGACATTTCTTTTCTTGTACCCGATGGATTATGTCTTTATGATGTCTTTATGGAAACGAATATAAATATGATATAGCGAACGATAATTCATAAAATTAGGTTATTATTATGAAATTTAAGGGGTAATTCCAGACATCAGAAGCTAATTAATTCATTGTTTATGTAATATCACATTCTTATTAGTACACAATTATCGTATATGGTTTTTGTATACCGAATGTTTATCGCGTTCATTACTATTTCGTTTGTTAATGATGCTTCAATTTTATTAATGTTCCTGTCCATATAACCGTTGGCTAATAACAAATAATATAAAAAAAGTATACAAAAATATTGAGAAACACCGAAGTTATGAGATTTTTTCCGCGAATCCTATGTTACGTGCTCAACTGTGCGGCGCGTTGTGGACACTATTCCGCGCGGTCAATGATGCTGCGGGTGAGAAAACCCAAGAGCGAGCGAGAAGAAACGAAAGAGCCTCTCGCTCCTTCTCGGGTTCTGTCATTCTCGTCCAAAGGCTTCCAAGACATGGTGGGGATAAACGCCGGGCGTACAACGCATGGTAGAAACGGGCTTATAACGAGTGCGTACTGTACTCGTAACCTAAATTCAACTAAAGTTTCTTGTGAATATCTCGAAAGTTAAAGCCTAGCGGCGGTAACACATATAGAAACAAATTCTTCGGAATCGTACCCCCGATAACATATTTCAAAGTCATTGAAATCAGTGATGAAAACCTAAAGTAAATAATTACCGGAAAATTTTTAGGTACAGATTAAAATATTAATTAACGTTGTTCATTCACAAGTACCTTTGGGAACATAATTAGACCCCGATCTGCAAATAGAGAAAAGTCTCGGATCAGAATGTCCTTGATCAAATCTAGATCATTAACAACAAGAAGGGGTGTTGCTCTCAAATATAATCCAAACACCGGCTCATGCTTATATTCATCGTATACTTCTTTCAAGTATTCGCTCATCGATAATTTCATCAAGATTGTATTTTTCACATTGCCGAAGATGATGGACGGTTGTGGTGCAGATATGCCTCGGTTTTTCCAAAAATGGAATGTCGATATATAATAGTAGTAAACTGTTAAAATTAACAGTGCGGTGCCGCATAAAATTTGGAAACAGTCTAACATGTTGAATTAGGTTTCCTAAACAGAAAATAATGCAAAAAGGTTAGTTGATATACACTGTATACAGAAGTGTTCAAATTAATGATATTGTCACGTCCCGGGTGGAGGTCTTTAAGACGATGTACACATAGTGGGGTTATATGGGAAGGTTCAGGCGCGAATCCCAGCTTCGTAGCGCTGAACGAGTAGGGATTCAGACTCGAATGCCAGCTTCGTATCACTGAGCGACTAGGGAATATTTACCGAGTGATCGCGCATCTGAGTGACACCCGTTATAGCACTGGTGGTTTTTATTTATGCTTGCTAATTGGATTTACCGTTGCATTAATATAAGAAGCTGCCCGTAGTATTCCGCCAAATACGTCTACACTGCATTCCATATTAGAGCATACCGACGCCCCTACCGATTTGCGACCGATCTGCGCAGCTCTCACTACTACCCACAATTTGAACCGCATGCAATTGGTCGAGGTAATTTCCAAGGAATAACCGGTACAATCTCAACCGCGGGACCTGACCGTTGTCAAGGAAAACAGTGCTCGAAAAGTTAACAGAGAGAGTAAGTAGAGGGCCGCGCGACGGAGAAAAACATAGGAGTCGGGCGTAGCAACGCCTCCTGAGGGTCGTGCCTGCGCGAAATCGGTATGCTCTAATGTGGAATGCAGTGTAGATGTATGATCGTGCTAGAGCTATGCGAAAGTAAGCCTTGTAAACACTATCCCCGTAAAAAACTTCAAAAAAGTAAAAAAACTACGCCAAGTATACGAAAATTAAATAAATCACAAAAAATAGAAGGTAATAATATAAATCATAAAAAATAGAAGGTAATAATATAAATCATAAAAATAGAAGGTAATAATATAAATCATTAAAAATAGAAGGTAATAATATAAATCACAAAAAATAGAAAAAATATACAATACAAAAAAAGATGTGAAATCAAAATGAGCTGCCAGTACATAAAGGTGCTTTCCAACTGCGCTTAAGATGACACAACTACATACACACAGCTAAAATGCTGTGTTCATACATTCCATTACAATGTATTACATAATATTAAGCAGATATATTTTTATACAAATAAATATTTTAATAATATTTAATACTACGAATTAAATATTTAATAATACGAATAAATATTTTATTCAAAATACATGGCGCTGTTCCCCGAATTGGTGCTGCTAAACTGAATAAATATGTATAAATTGCATTAATCTCTTTCTTTCTTTCTTGTGCGTGCGTTCGTGAATGTATGTATACATTGTAAGGGAGTTGTTGCAAATTATTAATACTGTTACGTCCTGAAGGGACTTTTGGCGAATCGCCCTGAGCGGCTAGGGTGATTCGCGGGGTTCTTGCTCTTTCAAGGTGCTGAAGCACGCCTGGACTAAACTTACCGTGAGAGGATAAGGAGTAAGGGGGTTTAAATCAATGGTGACACGGAATTCAAGGGAAAATAACATAGTAAAATATATTCTGAATGATGGATAAAATAATATAAGAACATACCCTAGGGACGGCGCTCCGTCCCTGCTATCGCAGTGAGCTCGGGTTTCGGCACGCTTGCCGAATATCGCTTCGTACGCTCTGTAGGTCGCTCAACCTAGCGCAGGTCGTGGTCGCTCGCTGTGCTCTCGGATGGCACACGGAAGTCGGCACAATCGGAGTCCGTCGATGTTCTCGCTATCTCGTTCCATCGCACGTCTTCGCGGAGTCAACGGCGGTTCGTACCTCGCGCAAGGGCTCTCCCGGCTAGGCCGTTCGCGGTGTGTCGGATGGAGATACCCAGGGCTGATCTCGACCGTCCGGACGGGTGTCGCGGTTTCTACGTGGCGGCGAGGCGCGGTTTCTAGACGGCCCGCTGGCTCGTCACAACTTCCTATCACGAGCTCTCGAAAACGAATCCCTGTTCCGCGGTTCTTCGTCGCGGGCCGAACCTCGGATAGTCCCCAGGAATGGGGGAAACTGCCCTGTCGGCAGCTGTCGATTGCTTCACTAATTCTTCGATGCTTGCGAAATATCCGTGGCCCGGGCCGAGCGCGGTCGTTGCCACTGGCTAAGCGCAACGCGATTGACACGTGCGAGGCGATTCCGCTGAATCGTCGTAGGAAAAGTACGCGAGGACAGCGAGCACGGGATGGACCTGAAGGGCCCATGTAACAATACTGAACCAATTAACATTTTTTCGGTTTCACAGCGCCAAGTATTTTGAATAAAATATTTATTCCTATTAAAATATTACGCCATTGTAAATCTTCAGGCATTATTTATGTATCGCGTGGTTTCCAAATATTATGATTCATACATATCATTGATTAGTATGTAATTGTAGATACGCACTGCCTTGCTTAAATGATTGAAAGTTGCCTAAACTTTATATAAATAATAATTTAATATATAAATATTGCTTCAAGAGGGTATTCTAGTTTAAAACTTTCCTTTATCATACAGTACTTGGTATTTTTTTAAGAGCATCTCTACAATTGTTTTAGTCAAACTTCGGTTCATATACCTATTTGTCCATGTTTCAGTAATATTTACACATTTTTGTAGAGAAAAACAATTCAAATTTGTGCCAGCGCTAATGCGTTTAAATGCGTTGGTTAAAAAGACTTCCCATGGTTGATGTAAATTTGGACATTCTGTTCATTTGAAATAAAAAAACCGAAGTAATTCTTAATTAAGACGAGTTGAGCTATATTCGGTACCAAACCAAATGAAAAAATCAACTATTAAAAAAATGAGGTCACTTTGAGGTTTGACTATGGATTTTTCATTTTTTTTGTCCCTTTCGCGGACCAAAAAACATTATTATGAATTAATTTCTGTACGGACGACTAAGACAGGTGCTGTGAAGGTGTACAAAAATCTGAAATCAATCCGTGGAATAGGTACATAGATTTTAAAATATTACGGAAAGTATTTGAAAAGCACGGTTTTGAGAAAAACGTGTTTAAAGTTTTTTTATAGGTACCTATCACCCATCGCGACGCTCGTCGCTGCATGGTTCAAACACCTATAACTTTTTTAATTTTAACAGTTCAGATATAGGGCTTTTCACATAAGTACATTGTTGAAACAATATTCTTTAAATCAATTTTTAAAGTATAATAGAGGTTTTATTTGTTTACAAGAAAAATATAACACATAATCTAATTAAATGTATGAAAACAAATTATTCAAATTATTCCTGTATATATTTACAAAATACAAAAATTTTATTTTAAGGGTTGATGGTGGGGGTAACTTGAAAAATATGGAGTTCTTGATAAATATTGTTATGCAGTTTCATAGATATAAAAAAAAGATGCAACCTTTGTTGAAATTTCGTTTCGATATCTCTCACAGCCCTCGAAATATTTCACGAAAAAGAAAATTCTGTATTTTTTTAAGCGATGACTTTACCCACTATAACCGCAATGTTGGGCACTACTCTACTTGCACACAAAGTTGCATAATTTACTGAATTTCCGGATTGGCTACCTTCCCTTTCAGATATGAGATAGATTAGGGTTGGTATGCCATAGGAAAGCGTTCTCGAACTAATTCTTTACATTCTCTAAGTCTATATGTAGGTACGGCAGATATACATAGCTACCCATAATGTCGAACCATGTAATTCTAACATTTGCGGACGACACAGTAATAATGCTTACCATAGATAAGGAACGGTGTTACAATAAAGAATAGCGGATCGGTGCACAGAAGCTCGTACTCAATTAGCAAAGCACAGAGTTTATTCTACAATAGTTAGGACAGCACGACAACGTACAGTTTGAGTTATAATTTAAATGTATTTACAAAGCCAAACACAATAAACTTAACAGTTATTGACACAAACACGTAGCACTAATTATCACAAAGAAGTAGTGATTTTAAATCGTTAATAAGCTTAAGCGAAGCAATTAGTCGCTGGCGAAGCAAGGTCGCGAAGCCTAGGAATATTCGAACTAAACGCAAGCAATGTGCGTAAGCAAAGGGTACGTGTCACTAGCAGAGAGCGTCTGAATTTCAGGAAATCGGCAGTGATTTCCTGGAAGGAAGAAGAGTCCCCCTTCCATCGATCGCAGGTTGATGGAAGGGGCAGTGATCGACGCTCCACATGAGTCAGCGGGCCGTTACCATTGCCTAATTACCGGTAGGCCTGGGAGATGGCGTAAATAGTGTCGCTTTCGCGAACAAACGGCAACAAGCAATTAATATTTTACAAGACCAAAGTAAATTCCATCAAATGTAAACACATTACATTCGCATTGCGAAAAAATCAAATGTCGGAAATTACAATTAACAACACAGAAATTTCGCAACCGAAGACAGTTAAGTACTTGGGACTACATATGGACACAACAACGTAAGTACACTCCAAAAACTGAACAAATTCGACTAAAAAGGAGACAAATGTCGTAGCCAACCGGCAAAAAATCCAAACTTAGGATGGAAAACGAACTACAACTCTATAAAACAATAATAAAGCCCATCCGGGCATATGGAACACCAGTATGGGGTACAGCAGCGAATCGTCACCTAGCCAAACCTGAGGCCCAATAATCTATTACCCTTGGCACAATCGTGTACGCTCCATGGTACCTATGTCAGAAATGAAGAAATAAGGAAAACCTAAACATCCCTACGATACAAGGAAAAATTATTGAGACAACTAGCAGCTACAAAAGAAGAATCGAAACAGACACTAATTCGTTAGCCAAAAATATATTCAATCAACCCATCCCGAGAAAGCTCAAAAGAACACGCCTTGAAGACGTAACAAACGCAAGCACCGCGAAATTACCCATTTCGATAGATCATATTGATAAAGACGTTATCTTAATGCAGACATCGTCTACGTGCTACATTATACAAGTACAACCATTTACCTAATTTCTACACTGTTTCTGTTTGAACAGTGGAAGTATTATTATGAATAACTGCATAATATATTTGTAAAATTGTGTATGACGTTTATAGGGATGAACAAAATGTGTCGAATGTGTTGGTGATGTTTGGTAAAATATTTTACGAATAGCCTGATTGTCAGTAAGAGTATATATTATCACTCTCCTTTCTAATTATGAATATCTTTGCTCGATAGGTATGTAAAGTTCGTTAACGAAGAAAGTACAAATTGATTATGTATTTTTGTACATAGGCCACGAAACTCAACATGTTGAGTACCACATTTTTAATACATTTTAATATATAAAGCAGAACAGACAATGTTAAATTCCAGAGGGGATTACTGATCTAAGAGTTTGTTGAAAACAATTTATGTAATGAATGATTAACATTAATCATAATAATATAATGCATACAACGTGGACACTTACTTCGAAGTAACTTTGCCGAGCAATGCTTTAACAAATTGATGTAAGTAATCTTTTTACTCAATTACGATCATAAAAGTTGCAGTATAGTCACGCGTACACACATTTGTTGCAACAAATATTTTCACATAATGTATCTGCTACCTACTGGTTCATAATGAATCGAAGAATCACAAGAATATATTCGCTTCGCGGTTCGCTTTATCCCGCGGTTGACTGCCAACTGATGCTGTCACCATTATTTACGTCTCGCTTTACAAGAATCCTTGTATTTCAAGATTATACCGCCAGAGATACATGGTAATCAGTTGTACAAATGATTGATAAGGATGGAGTGCTTCTACTCTACGGGTCTATCTACTGATAGAGTGAGTCACGTATTCCGAAAATGCCATATACGGTTGGAGATAAAAGATAACGATCAATGAAAAAGTTCAATAGCATAACAAATGTTATTCTGCTTAGTCATCAGTTTTTTAATCCTTTGATATGATGCGCTTCCAAAGGAAAAGTCATCCGCCGTGTGCAGAACAACATTGGCCGGGCCATCGTTGCGACATGGTATCAGAATCAGGGCCGTTCAAAAAATTCTAATGCCCCGCGTAAAGTGCCTACATTGGTGTACAATTTAGTAGTATTTATAAAAAATACATGGAACACCTAAGTTGTCCTTCTAGCACATGTTTGGACGTGGATTTATATTTCACGATGTGTCTAAGCCCCCTTTTGTCTCGGCATATAGCATTTTCATACACAAAGTAATAACTTTATTCATGAATTTGATTGAAAAAATTGTTTGTTTTTACCCTTCAATATGTACATATTAACTATACTAAACAATAAACTGATTTGCTTGCATTGTTTGAGTAATTCAGGGATAAACTATTAGTCCGAGTGGTTTAATTCTTTTTGTATTTTATAGGTATACGTTTATAGATTATAAAACAGGTATGAGAATTGCAAAATTTTTAAAAATGTGGCGTTCGCGGGCAGTGGCGTAGAACATGATTTCTGGCGCCGCCCAAAACGGTGGGCGTGATTCAGCCCGTACGAGAGGTCTGAAATAAAAATCATCGATTGTTTAACAATCTGATGGGATCATAGTGATATGGCGACGTCGCCATTTTTTCGAAAATAAAATTGCGGAAATGGTAGCACTTTGAAGAAAAGGGTCGTGATTTTCGCTATAAAAGTCGTACGTTTCTGCTTGTTATTAAAAAATGATTCAATTTAATTGAAAATGCTCGACGTCACGAGATAACGAATCTTATGTAGAATATGTGTGTAAATTATGAAGTTAATCGGGTGAACGGTGAGGTAGTTATCATGCCCACCGTCTTGAAAAATGCTGTTTCGAGAAAAACGCGTTTAAAGTTTTAGTTTATAATTAAGAGTTTTAATTATGCGAAACATTGAAATTTTGTAACTAACCCCTAATCAGCGACGCCTGCACCATAAAGGTGGCCTTCCTCTGCTTGCAATCTACTTCGTCTGCGATGAATTCTGCCCTCTTTGTTGCTTGCTGCGCTCTCAGTTCGCGCGTTGAGATACGCTATGCGTCGGCCTCCTGGCACATATAGTGCGCTGCATTTCCAATCTTAATGCTCAATGTTTGTAGTGTCTTCAAAAGCGACATATGGCCTTCATTGAACATCCCTGTTGCAATATATGTGGCGATTTGAACAATTATGGAACCGCTATATGTCTCCTTTGGAGCAACTTTCCAAATTAGAGCGTTCAAACTCTCATTCGAGTTTTGGGTGAAACCCCCGACACAATTTCGAAGCAAATCACTGTTGCTTCAATCTTCGTACACAGGACGAATAGCGTCTTGCACAATCTGATGAAGAGGAGGCTTTAGCCTGTATTCCTTCAAGTTATTCGTAGCATGCGCTCGTTGCCACGAGCACCACGACTATTCTCTGGCTGGCCAGAAATGATGCTGCGGTTTGTCATCATTTAAAATTTTATGCCAAAAAGTTGCCCAAATAGCATCGCTCATTTCTTCGACGGAATAACTGTGCCTCCTAATAGCTAGACCGTAATAAGTCAGTAGTTAGGCTATGCCGATTCTGGACCAAGTGGTGGCGAGGGGGTGAGGCGGGGCGGGGGGAGGTACCGCGCTCTTCCGCGAGATGGGCGAGGGGGTGAGGCGGGGAGGCGGGGAGGGGGTACCGAGTTCGTAGGTGAGGGGGTGAGGCGGGGAGGGGGTACCGAGTTCGTAGGTGAGGGGGATGACGTCAGAGGGGAGGGGGATTCCAAGATGGCGTCGACCGAGTTCGTAGGTGAGGGGGATGACGTCACAGGGGAGGGGGATTTTCAAAATTTTCAAAATGGCGTCGCGCGCGCAGGTCGAGTTCGTGGGCGAGGGGGTTGACGTCACGGGGAGGGAGAGGATTTTTAAATTTTCAAAATGGCGTCGCGCGCATTTCGTGTTGGCGCCACCTACTGGACGTTTAAGGTACTTTGGGCCCGCGTCGGTATTTGGGCCCGTATTGGTAAATTTTCCAGGTTTTCCATACATTTCGGGTTGGCGCCACCTACTGGACGTTTAAGGTACTTTGGGTCCGCGTCGGTATTTGGGCCCGTCTTGGTAAATTTTCCAGGTTTTTCATACATTTCGGGTTGGCGCCACCTATTGTACGTTTAAGGTACTTTGGGTCCGCCATGGTAAATTTTCCAAGGTTTTCATACGTTTCGTGCTGACGTCACCTGTTGCATGTCTAAGGTATAATTGGGCACGCGTCGCCGCCGCGCAATCTCCGTACGTGTGCGGGGATCGGTGCGCAGGCGCGACCGCGACCGATTCGTGGAAATTCAAATCGCGTTTTCGATGATGATTTCTGAGAAAGAGGGTGGACCATGATTTCTGAGAAAAGATAAGGAAATATTTGAATCGTGGGACCGATACAGCACACGTGCAATGATATAAACATAGAGCGATAATTATTATTATTATTATTATAAATCAATCAACGCGATAGCCCATGGAATAAACATTGCACCGCGACATGCAGTGTGTTTATGTTTGAATCGTGGGACCGATACAGCGCACGTGCAATGATGTAAACATAGAGCGATAATTATTATAAATCAATCATCGCGATAACCCATGGAATAAACATTGCACCGTGCTATGCCGTGTGTTTATATCTGAACAGGATCGAACGCGTTTTTGGCGCCTACGTGCACGCGCTTCGTGCCGTGTGTTTATGTTTGAATCGTGGGACCGATGCAGCGCACGTGCAATGATGTAAACATAGAGCGATAATTATTGTAAATCAATCATCGCGATAGCCCATGGAATAAACACGACATTGCATTCCATGATGATTTCTGAGAAAGAGGGTGGTACATGATTTCTGAGAAGTCATACAGCGCACCGCGACATGCAGTGTGTTTACATCTGAACAGGATCGAACACGTTTCGGGCGCCTACGTGCACACTCTTCGTCCCGTGTGTTTATGTTTCAATCGTGGGACCGATACAGCGCACGTGCAATGATGTATACATATAGCGATAATTATTCGGGGAAGAGTTCCGAGTATTTTAATGATCGAGGAGGAGACTGTAAGTCAATCGTATTTGACTTGAATTTACCGCGTATTCTCTATCCCTTGTGTGGTATACATAGACGCATTGACCATCACCATCACTAATGTGATATACTTTCACACATTGATGTGTACGTGTGCGTGAATCAGTATAAAGTGACGTGGATTAGTCTTTTAGGCATCAGTTCACCACGTACGCTTAAGTGCTAACAAGTATCGCAGGAGTCATTTTTTTCGTCGATGAGAATCATACGTATTGCATATCAAAATGTACAAACGAAGCTTAAACGATTCATCCTGCACATCCGACAACGCTGGTGGGGTTCCAAATAAACGCCAACGGCAACAATATCATCAACAGTCCAATATGAGGTATGTATACATTAATATACACTTTACACATACTTCATTCTCTTACTTCTTTCACTGTAAACGTCAACGAACAATACATTAATTTCGTGTACATGTTTCTTACAGTTCAGGATCCACAATGCTAAAAACGTTGAAAACATCAAAACCATCGATCGTACGGATCCTGGGGCGTGATTATCCACTAACCTCAACAGCTTATAAACGGCTAACTATTGGAATACGCATTGGTATGGATTCGTGCCACGTTGAGATCGCCATAGCCGACAACAAGGGTAGCGAGGTATACTTTTCAATGTCTACGTGGAAGCTCCTACTGCAAAACGAGGCGGACATACTCCAACGATTACGCAGCAACGCAACATCGTCCCAAACCCCCATCGTAATTGATCATTTGCGACTCGAATTCACGCGTATGCATGATGATCAACTTATTAAAATCACCGATAATCGCGTTACCTTATACATGACGGAAGTTACGATGCGTAAACTGTTCGCGTATGAACATTGCATCAATCATATGTTCACCTGGTTGACTGAAAATATGTACTCTGTAAGCAGTAAATATGCTGCCTTCGTGGAAGTTCTACGTACCGCTTCCGTACCAACGAATTATGTGAAATTAATTTCCGAAAGCGAGACCTTTGAGCAGCATTCTTTGATTGATTGTGAATTGTTAGCGTTAGGATTACAATCCATGCTGCGTGATGTAAACCAGGTACCACTATAGTACATGTATATATATGATTTAATAATAAATAGACAACAATTTTTCAATAAATGTATATATTTTTCAAAAGCAGTGTGTGTGTTTATTCATATATATCCATCCATGCGTACTTAAATTATAAAATCTGTATTTGTGGGAAATAACGTTCGTATGGGAGGGATATTCTTGCTCGCGGGTAAAGGAAGCATCCGTCGCTGTCATTGCACGCATCACCGCCGTCGTTGTGTTCATCGCTATAGAAAACAAAAAAAATAATTCTTACATATTCGTTTCTCTGCATATGACGCGTAAAGTAGATGCAATGCGTGTGTGTAGGACTTACATTAGGTAACGCTGCGTATATAATTCCATATTTTCCCGACATTCTCCAGCGCGCAAACACCGCAATTCTTGTGAAATGCACATCGAAGGGTATTCGTTGAAGACATAGACCTCAGGTTAGGAACGTCAGGGTCCACGATGTCAGGCATGATCCCGCAATAATCATCGTCAACGTCGTAGCCGCCGTCGTCTTCGACAGTTCGAGCGTTGTTGTTGATCTTTCGTCCCGTCAGTTCGTACAAATTACATACATCCTCAACGATTATGTCAGGTAGTAGTTGCAGCATCCACGTTTTCTTTTCCGTACCCTTTACGATTACGAAGTCAATGTTCGCGAGTACGCTGGCGAGGAGCCCCGGAAGTTTGGAGTATGGAACATAGCCGTCAGACCAGCGAAGCCCGTGATGATGCTTCGCGAGCCAGGATGCTTGATCGCGATCCCGCGAATTCAGATGTTCCCAGAAGTATGGCGGTTCGAAGATCCAATGACTGATCGTCGGTGTTTTATCGTTGTTGATGTTTGCACGAATCGCGATCTCTTTGACGACGAACTCGCGTTCGATATTGAATCCTTGTAGATCGACAATGGCGAACATTATTATACGTTTTAGATAGCACCGCGGGCGACGATGTCGGAACAGCAACTGAGGTCTTCGACTTGGACGATTTAAAACAGTAGCAGTATTCGTAGTAGTAGTATTAGTATTAGTATTAGTAGTAGTAGTAGTAATCGAACTCGTACGCACGCTATATTAGTTTGCGTACCATGTTGGTTAAAGGGCTGTATTCGACTATACGATCGTGTATGAACAAACAGACGGCTGAAGTATTAGCGGGAATATTTTCTTTACATTCGAAATCTATTCGCACGTCCACCGTAGCGCTCTTCAACGATTCATTTTGCCTAGAACAATCTATGACCACGATAGGCGCGTATTTAAGGAATTCGTTCGCGCTCAGCAACGGTTCTCCGTGACCGTAGTACGATCGGATGAAATTCGCGTACATATTGTACATGATCGCAAATTTATACTTGGGAAAATCTATTTGCATGTCATCGTACGGATACGTCTCGGAATTTAGGTAGAGTCGAAAGTTTGTGAGATTATTCGGGTCGAATATCCACGCGGGTTTATTTGGACGATTCTTTCGATCCGTTTGCATGCCGAATAACACGTATCGTGGTTTCTCGATTTGCGACGTAGTTTTCACGGTCCACGTATGTTTCGTTGTCGCTTGCAGTAATGGATACTCGTGCACGCTCCAAGATCGGAAACTCATCGCGATCGGTCGTCCGCTTTCCAATATACGAAGCATCGATAGTTTATTCACTTCCTCCAAAACGACGTGGGGCATACGCCACTGCACCTTGCGTATCTCAAGTTTCGGGATCGCAGTGGCGGAGGTGCAATGCATCGCGTTCGAATCATCTCGCGCTCGTATAAGAATTAGCTCGTGTCGCCCGTTCATCACGATGTGTTTGTAATCCTCGCAGAATCCTAATAACACGTTCAGGGGTACGCAGAAATTAAAAGCGCCCGAATGAAAAGTATCCTCTTCGTAATCGATGTCATAATTCCAACCGGCATTCGCAAGCGCTTTGCTTCTCTCGGCTGACAACGAAACGAAATTTTTCAACGTGGTAGTGATTCCTGGATTTCGACAACGATCGATCTCGACACCGTTCAATTCGTATCGAATCTCATCGAACATGAACGCGACGCAATTATTGTCGAGAACAGCGGTCGCGGACGTTGGCGGGCCTTTCGCGTCTTGCGCTGTCAACGTGCCACGACCTTCGATGTAGAGAAAACTTTCGCACGGAAGCGTGTACAGATCTTGCTGCTGTATGGGGATTCTTATCTCGTCGCTATTGTCGAACGTTGTGTTGGCGTACGGATTATACGTATGTAACTCGATCTTCGTGATACGATTGTCGAAGGTTGGCGTATTCGCCACGTCCAAAATAATCGACATCGTGATTGCGCGTCTAATATGCAACGATGAAGCCTAACGATCGTAGGTAACGTACGTTTCGACGAGTCAACGGCTTTCTTATGCTTCTTACCGGTCCTCTTCTTATCGCTCCTCCGGTCTTTATTCTTCTTACACTTTCGTCTGTAGATAAAGGGTTACGTAGATGACGCGATGTAGAGACGGTAGGAGTATCAGCGACGATTGATGATTCATACGTATGATCTAACACTAACATACTACACACGCGCGCATACACGTACGGTCACGCTACCTATCGCGCGGACGTCGTTGAACGTGTAAACGAATCGTTATTTCTTCTCCACGGAAATCTATAGGGCGATCGTGTTGATCAACGATGCACAACGTTAGATCGTGTATTGCTCGTGCGACGATCGGCAGGTAAATGACATGTCGCGGAGTTTCCGACATCTTATATCCTGGAGGTACGCGAGGCGAAAATTCATGAATCGTGTGCACCTGTTTATCGTTACTGTACGCGCCGGTAGTGACGTTGCATGTAACTCTGATCACGTTAACGTTTATAATATTTACGGGTCCGTCGGATTCGTGCCAGATTCTCGGTAATAAGACGCGATTCGGGGAAAATCCTAGCAACGAACCCACATTGTTCGGTTTCGTAAAGTCCACAAAGAACGAACAGTACAGTTCACTTTTCATGGTATTGTTGTTAGCTCGTAGCATTAGAGGGTACTTGCCGTCATCGTCGTTCTCGTTGTTACCGCGTCTTCGAGGATATCGATCGAGTATTCGTTGCTTCAGATACTCGGCGATAGCGTCTAATTCGTAGGAGCCGTGGGGGATCGTAATACATTCACTAGCGTTGTCCGCGATGGAGTTGTTTTCGGTGTCATAGTTCACGACGAAATAGAATTTATCGTTGCTCGAATCGATGTTCGGTATCGTGTGAAACGTCTCCAAGTCAGCGAGTCCTAATTCGTATTGACCATCACTCAAATCTATCGGTGGAAAATAGTTTACCGTGAGCGCGCTGCTGCGACCCGTTAACGTGAGCGTGAACGACATATCATAGATTACACTCGCGAGACGGAGAGAGGGGAACTGACGCGCGTGTACGAATACTCGGCAATTTATCGATAGTATGAGTCTTTATTATAGAAGGTGTGAATCACCATTACGCATGGATACATTGTAACATAATCTTAGTACACACACACACACACACACACCGATAGTAATATTAGTATATAGGCCATAATTCCATAGACTTTTGCTGTAAAAATTGCATGCACAAGCGACCGCAATTCATCTCGTCGAAACGTTGAAAACGATTGTGATTGTACGTGATCGTTGTACCGCGTCCGAAATAGTAGATCAATTCCGCGGGAGGTCGCAGATTCCCAAAACTATCAAAGTACTGTACTCGCGGTCCGCGTTTGGCGTACGCGACCCAGTGCGTACCGGTGCCTCGATTCTCATCCAGATTCGCGATACCGCATTCGTTGCTTCGTACGCGCGTGGGAAGCGTGTCGCGCATAAACACCCCTCGAAAGAACGGGATGCTGGTGCATTCACGTTCTAATTGCAGGTTCGTCATAGGTTGTTGCGTTATCGCCGCCACCGTCGCCACGCGCCTATGCGATCGGCGTTTTTTTTTTCTTTGTTCGCAGTCGTCGTTGGCGTCTCGGGTTCAAGCCCGCGCCTCGCTTGTACGGTGTCAGATGCATCCCTCGCCCCTCCATCGCCCTATTATGACGCAAAGTCTCTTTCAGCTGTTTTCGAGAGGCCTTCGAATCGTTGACCGCTTTGGTTATACCAGCCGCTCCACCGGCCAATGCCCCGATAGCTGATAAAGCAGGCAGCACGAACGGAAGAAATGGAAGAAAGCCACCGCGTTTCGCCACTCGTAGATTACGATGTCGTCGTCGCCGTTGCGGATGTTTCCTTCCAGACTTTCGCTGTTTACGTTTCGTCCTTCTCATACCCATGCCGAGTTTAGTCTTAGCCTTCATCGTTGCCCACACTCCAGTCGCGGCTGCTTTTTCACCAAAGGTCGCGTCGTTCGCGAATACTCGTTCTCGCGCTCGTTCGGCTAACGCACGATCCGCCTCGTGTCGCCCCTCTAAATCCTTGCGACTAGAGTACGCGATATCGTGATCGCGGCACGCTGCGTCCAGAGGATTCACACCTGTGTCGCCACGAGCCAATCGCTTTAGCAAACGCGTTCCCGGTCCGCAGAACTGATAACCTGGAACGTGTAGTTCGAACGGCAGACGGTTTATGATACCGTTTACGAGACCCGATCCAGTCTTCTTCTTCTGATTATTCTTCTTCCTCCTCTGATTCTTCCCTAGTCCGTGAGACGTTGCGGTCGTTAATACAATCATATACGTTAGAATAGTCACGATAGCTACTACAATAATAAACGCGTACGCACGCGTCACCGATCACTGTGATAGTGACCTGCGCGACGCGTGCCACGAATATAAATAGTTGATTATATAATATGCGATTCGCGAAACAGTCGGACGTTATTCGCGTGACCGCGAACAGAATGCTCGAGGATGATAGGGATCCGAGTCGATCGAACAGACACGGCCCATTATTACCGCACAGCGTACGAGGTGTGATTTGCGGTCCGTCCGGGTGCGGAAAAACGAACGTACTTCTAAGTATGCTAGAGAGTCCGAACGGTTTGCGTTTCGAGAACGTGTACGTATACTCGAAATCGTTGCATCAGCCAAAGTATCGATATCTCGAACAGGTGTTGTCGCTCGTCGACGGAATCGAATACTTTCCCTACTCGGACAACGCTGAGATCGTTCCACCGAGAGACGCTCGGCCCGATTCGATCTTCGTGTTCGACGATGTGGCGTGCGACGAACAGAACGCGATACGCGAATACTTCTCCATGGGCCGTCACGCGAACGTGGATTGCTTTTATTTATGTCAATCGTACGCTAGAATACCGAAACATTTGATCAGGGACAACTCGAATTTTCTCATGCTGTTCAAACAAGATGGTACGAACTTGCGTCACGTGTACAACGATCACGTGAACACAGACATGACGTTTGAGTCGTTCAACGACTTGTGCGCGAGATGTTGGCGTCGACGATACGATTTCGTGGTGATCGATAAGGATAGTTCCATGTACGAAGGTCGATATCGAAGAGGATTTAACGAGTTTGTCGTAGCTCACTGACATCAGTAAACCGCGAGTCATTCATCGAGCAACACGAAATGCCCAACGAACCGCCGACGACAACGACTGCTATAACCCCGAACACCGACGACGACCCGAAGCATTCGCAAAAACATCGCCGACGTTATCGACAAAAAGGGACGAAACATCAAAAAGGAACGACACATCAAAAAGGAACGAAACATCAAAAAGGAACGAAACGTCGGAGCGCGGACGCAAAGGTGGAAATCGCCAAAGTCAGCGACGTTATACGTAAAAAGTGCTTGGCCTTGAAAATTGGTAAAATGGCTACGGAAGCGGCTGTGGAGGCGAGTACGCGTCCCATCGTTGAACCGCTGAAACGATTGATCGAAAACTCGTCCGCGTTGAAAATGGGCCCAACGCCTCGATCGCGACCAGTGAAGAGGAAACACGAATACGATCAACAACAACAACAACAACAATCATCGAAGAGACTTCGACCCGTTACTCCGTTGTTAACCAAGGAAAGTCGAAATAACCTTCCAGATTCTAACGACTATGACGACGACGACGACGACAACAACACCGACGACGACGACGACGACGACGCCAATAACAACGATGTAAACGATGTTGACGATGTTGACGATGTTGACGATGATGTTGTTGATGATGTCGACGACAAAGCCGATGAAAAAATTCAGGATGATGAGTCATCAGCAAAGGTTCATGATTTGGATTCGCTGCGCAACCCCGTCGACGATATCGAAGTGTATGTACGGAACGCCAAAGGACCCTTGTCGCGAGAATACCTGCGTCTGTTCTTCACCGATACAAAGAAACGAATCGATAACGTGTACGGCGTATACTTGGGGTCCGACGAAGACCTAATGATCGGCGATTCCGTACTCACAATCGACGAGGACGGTGACGACGTTCGCGTCAACGGAACGCGATACGCGGGAACTCGGGGTTTGTACGAACTGCTGTTCATGCGAATACCCAGCGTTAGCACGTACACGGACGCGGATATGCATTCGTACCGACGCATCTTACTATCAACGAACGCGCATAAGCGAAACCATTCGCCGAGTAAGCGCACGCTGGGTAACAGGGGGTACAAGTATAAGAAAATCATATCCGCGATAATCGGTGGGGTGCGGACGTCGGGTGTCAGACGCGTTAGGGGCATGGGTATGAATGGGGGCGCGGGCGACGCGGTCACGCGACGAGGACAAGGATTGCCAATCGACGAATCGATGACGGTTACCGATAACGCGATCGATTATGTGTACTGGGACGATCCGAACGAATTGATCGATAGACTGAGATTGCTGGTGGCATCTCGCGCGGCAGGTCACACGGGTCACGATAACGAAATCGCATCCATCGTGGAGGAACTTCGCGAGGCTAAACATATCTTAAATTGAACGATTCGGTGATCATCGCGTCAGTGGTGTTCGCGCATACGCATCGTTATGTCGGTGAATAAGTTTGGCACCTCGTTACGCAATAACAACAACAACAACAACAACAACAACGACGAAGCGAGAATGGCAATGACGAGATTATTGTCCTCGGTGGACGAACGCTTTACCCAAAAAATCGAAACAGCTATCGCGAGCGCTCGACTGGACGCCGAGTATCAACGATCTCAACTCGAAACGCGAGTACAAAGAACGATGACGGATATCGTTAACGCGCAATTGTCTCGATTAGAGGATGATTTAAATAACGCGATGGAACGACGCTTGGATCACTTGAAAGACAGACTCGAAGAGTTGACGACCACGGATCTGTACAAACGAAAGGAATCGCGAAAAGCGAATGAGGGTTTACGACGACGACGATGATCAATGACTGTCTCAATAGCGGCTACGGCTCCGAAACGTCTAATAATAACGAACGATCACGAAAAACGTGTATCGATTGCGTTTTGCGAGCACTCGAGGAACTCATACTACTTCTAACATCCTTTGAACGACGTAACCATCCCCCACCCACCCGCGAAGCATGAGTAAGGAGCGAGTACAATTAGTGAACGAATTACACGCTCCCGCGAGACGAAATTTTCCACGGCGTAGCGTCGTCATTCGCGGCTACGATGATTTGTGGCAGGCCGATTTGGTGGAGATGCGTCCGTACGCGAAGCAAAATCGAGGATATCACTACATACTAACGATCATCGATGCGTTCAGTAAGTACGCGTGGGCCATACCCGTGAAAACAAAAAGTGGACGCGACGTGACCGCGGCGTTCACGATCGTGTTGCAGCAGAGCGATAGATGTCCGCGAAATTTACAAACCGACATGGGTAAGGAGTTTTACAACGCGGAGTTTCAACGATGCGTGAAGACTCGCGGAATCAACCACTACTCCACGTACAGCGTGATGAAAGCGTCGATCGTTGAACGTTTCAATCGCACGCTGAAAAACCTCATGTGGAAAAAATTCTCCTTGAACGCGTCCTATCGTTGGGTCGACCTGTTACCCGCGCTCGTACACACCTACAATCATCGCAAGCACCGAACGATCAACGCCCGACCCGTTGACGTAACCCCCGCGACGCGTTTGTCGTTCGCCGCGAATGAATCCCTTTCACCCTCAGCATCGGAAGGAGTTAGACGACGCGCGAAATTCAAAGTTGGTGACAAGGTACGCGTGAGCAAGTTCAAGACTCTCTTCGAGAAGGGGTACACTCCGAACTGGTCAACCGAGGTGTTTGAAATCATAACCGTACAACCAACGTGTCCGGTGACGTACATTCTGCGCGATTCCGCAGGAGAACCGATCTCGGGTGGATTCTACGAGTACGAACTACATTCGGTCGCGAATCCGGACGTCTATCTGGTCGAGAAGATTATTCGTCGTAAAGGAAACCAGGTGTACGTTAAGTGGCTCGGATTCGATTCGTCGCGGAACTCGTGGATAAGCAACAAGGATATTCTATGATTCCAGATCACGAACGCACTCGATGTTACTAAAATAAATGAATGAAAAATAAATACATCCATATAAATAGATAAACAGTGTCCGTTTATTCAATTTTCCACATGCTCCTTCACCTTCTCGTATATGCGTACAATTAATCTTAAGAGTATGAAAAAAAATATACATATATACCGACGCGTATAAAATACAATTTTAGTTATTCCGCGCTATATACAATTTTGACTATTCTACGCTATTCATATATCCATAAATAAATACCCAAAGAAACGTATATACATATGTGCATGCAAACATACAACATACTTAACATGCAAACATACTAAACATGCAAACATACTGAACATGCAAACATACTAAACAATGGAATTGTCGAGGGACTCGTCGGGGTCAAGCTGGAGACGTTCGTGTGGCTTGAGCTCGGGGATTCGATAATGACCCCACGGAAGGGTGTCGACTCGATCGGCTAAAATACACCGCTTATCGTCGAACGGACTGAGAGCGTTCTTCTCCTGACTCACGGTATACACATGATGCTCTTTGGAGCGTATATTGTTCTGCCGAATCGATTTCTCGGTGAGATCGCGGAGACAACGAATGTAATCGTCGAATTGTACATGATTCGCGACCACGTGCCTCCGCACACCCTTCACTTTTTTAGTCTCACTCGTAGACCCCACTGTCGCGTTAAACGTTCTAGTTGCGTACATCTTAGACCTCAATCCGACGAACTCGGTCATCAAGGCGCCGTTGTTCTCATCTTTCATGAGTCCCGGCACCTTTTTGTTTTCGCGGGGCATACCGTACGGATTGTCCACCGCGTAATCACTCGTGTCGAATCGGGCGACGTCACACTTCATCGTTTCATACGCATCCTCGCATTCCACGCTATACATTAAACTATCGGTGTCGGTGTACAGAACCTTACACTTATCACCGAACTTCGCGCGCATATACGCGTAATGGAACTCGTACAGGCATTCTTTAGATACGTCCAGTACACTCATTCCCACGTATATGGGTTTATCAAACTTAACTTTTAATTTACGCATCTCGATGGCCACCAACTGTTCGGAGAAGATCGTGCGACTATGAAAGTTCGGCTTCGCGATCAGCGCTTCCGCACCGTAACGACCGTCCCACCGCGTCACCAGTCGCACATCTACGCGATTCCGCACATTCTCCATCGTCTTTCCATACACTGCGTTATTCATTAATTTATACAGAGTCTTCTGAAATTCGCTGGTTGCCCGCGTCCTCAAATCAGTGTTCAAACGAATGTAGTCGCGCAACCAGTGCGACTGATCGAATCGCAACACCCGATGAATTCGCGTTACGCGTAAACCGTGTCGCACGCACTGTTTCAGGTAGCGATAATGTATGACGTATCGCTCCTTATCGTCGAGCGTGGCAAGTAGCTTAGTCTGTTTTCCTTCTGGAGCGTGCTCGCGCACCGGGCAGAATGGAAGGTCAGCGTGGGTGTCGTGGATCTCCTGGGGATATTCGATGTCGACCTCCAACAGGTATCCCTCGGATTCCTTGGCGTCCTCGGTGTCCTCGCCGTCGGATAGTGATGATACATCGAGCGCGGCAGCCGTCGCATCGTCCAGCCATCGAAACCCACCTTTCGGCATAGCCTGCGACATCGCCCATCCGTACAAGTTGTTGACGTCGAAGTACATCAGATACGTCGATGCCTTCGATTCGTCGTACATCCCTGCAGGCAGGTACTTGTTGTTGGCACGCGCGTACCTGTGCGAGCACTGACTCAGACCGCCGCGTATGCCACGCTCTACGAACAGTAGCATGTCCACGTCCGTTAAAAGTTCTAATCGTACGCCGGTGTACTTGAGCATCGCGTCCCACGTGAAACTCGGTAGCGTAAAATAATGCGCGGGATCTAAATCGTAACTCGCGATACAGTCGGTGCGGAAACTCTCGAATACGTCGGCGAGTAACAGTACATCTGTTTTCAAGTACAAATCACTGTACTCGCCCAATGTCTGTACGCGAAAAGTATTCCACACGTTCGCGGCGTGCGCGTAATCAGGCTCCGACGCGGCGCTATCGTTCAACCGATTATAGAACGCTTCGCGGGACGGTAAACGCGTATCATTAAGTTTAATGTACGACGTCACGTAGTCGTACGGGAAAACGCCCTTCCTGGTAAGGAGATTGAACTGATCATCCGACAGGGATTGAAACTCGCGTCGTAGAATCGCGAGTCGTTCTTTGCCGAGGTCCGAAGCGAGTTTCTAGCGGCCAAAAACTTTAACGAATCTATGAATCGAAATTTCAATCCCCTCTTCCAATCGGTGTTCTCGGCGTCGATTCCCTTGACGTGTTTCGTGAAAGATATATACCGCTCTTTCGTTACCGGTAGCAGATCGATCTGTCCTTCGAACGCGGACGCCAACTCCTTAATCACGAAATGCGCGTCGTAGCCTGATAAATTATGAAACACTACCGGTATCGTGTACGATCGTTGAAACTGTAAGTTGCACGACACGTGGGCCGCGCCTCGGTACTCGCCCGTCGAGTGACAATGGTCGCGCACTTTTTTATCCCCCTCGACGAAAGGTTGTCCACACACGTGACACACGATCGCGTTGTTAAAACTTTGCCACTGGTGCCTCGTCAACGTGTTCATTGGTTTCGCATTCCGTAACCACGAATACGCAATGTCCGCAAAGTCTCGAAGTTCTTGTACGAACCACTTCACGCACTCGGATTCGTGACGATACGCGCGATAACGGCACAGAGACGCGTCGGTGGAACAATGGATGTAATATCCCACGCTGTACGCTCTATGCTGCTGGTATGTATACGTCCGACTCTGCTCCGCAGGCTCGACGTCCTCCAGCATACATTCGAAGTCCGCGTAAATGACGAATGGCGCTCGTTCCTTGTTTTTAAAGTTCTTGAACTGCAACCATTTATCCTTCAGGGACGGCAATTCGACGGCGCACTCGTTCAGACGTTGGCAGTCCACGTTGTGCTTCGTCAATTGCACGTTCGAATGAAAGAAGCTGAGACATCTGCAACGATAATAGTATTAATAATACAACATAATAATCAATAATACATCGATCGAAATATACCATATTTTACTCACCTTTCGCAAACGAATACTTGATGTCCGTGATTACCGAGCTGCTTTGAAATCAGTCTCGACATGCTGCGAATGCATGCGAAATGATAACGTTGAGGCTCGTTGGGGTCCTGCACCAGTAGGAGGTTCGCGTGCCTCTCTCGCTTGTCCTCGGTCAAACGCAGAGGTGCGCAGCTTCCGTCGGACCACGCGCACACGTTCACCGACACGTCGTTCATCCTCTCGAACTTTGTCAGCTGGTCCAACGTTACGGGTAGAGTCATATCGCCCGTACGAAACACATCCAAGTAGTGATGGTACGATGCGACTCTATCCGCATGCGTAGTAGCAGGGTACAAACTAGCGACGACAGCCCACAAGAAACATGCATTGTCTCTATTCTTTATGTTCACCACCGCTTTCTTCAGGACGACGGCGCGCGGAAGCGGTACGTTGCAACCGCCTCGAAGTGGATTATGCTTATTAATATTCACTAGAATATTTAGCACTGCCCTTAAGGTCCATCCACTGTCGCGATCTTGAAACTCCTCGAGCATCACTAGCGTGGGAGCGATCACGTGCTTCGAGTACCACTCGCGAACGTTCGAAGTCATGAATAGTACTCGATTTCGCGTACCGAAACTTTTCATCTCCGTATTCTCACCCAACATAAACTCCGCGTTAAAGTTCGTATTGACGGACACGCTCTTATGTGCCGTGATAGCGTTCGTGACGCGCGAGATCACAATTCGTCGAGCACCCTCTAAAAATCGTCGCGGATCGACGTGTCCCACGTTGATAACCGCACCGGTTGAAATACGGCCTATAAACGCCGATTCCACGTCTTCCCATACGACTTTGGGTGCAGTCGATCGGCCCGAAACACCGCAACCGACTCGCGAAAACTTTTCCCGCACGATCGCGCGCAATGTCTTGATTCGCGTGATCAGCGACACTAGGCGTTGTTTCGCGGCCACTGACATTCCTCCGCTGCTCTGGTACTGGACGATGAGCTGCAGGCACGTGTCGCAATGATCCACCCAATCTCGGAATTCCGCAATAGAGCGTAAAAGCTTAGACATCTGGGACAAAACCCTGTACGTGTCCATGAACCCCTCCATGTTTGCTTATTCACAAAGTTTTTTTTTGTCTACCAGACACGCACGAATAGTGTCGAATGAGTGATACGACTCTTCCAGGTGATGCGGTCGGTGATCGGATATCGGAAACCCAACGGCAAAATGAGACGCTTCGAGTGTAGTCGCATAATCGGTGTCGGGTGCTCATCCAAAAATCTTGCTAATTCACGACACAAAAACGAGTCCACGGTGATAGTCAATGTTCGAGGGCACAACACTTTGTACACTTCGACCGCGCCGTTCTCAATGTCTTGCAGAAGCGTTAACGGTGTACACACGATCGCGGTAAAGTACTTCACATGCTTGCGATGCACATCTTTATCACCAACAATGCAATACAATGTACATTTGCTCGCAGTACTGTATCGCGCGATATGGCGTAGCAATTGACGGTGGTGATGCGACAATTGCATAAATCCGTTTTGAACGATAATGTTCCACGATGTCTCGAATAATGACTGTGGGCTTAACACGTCCCGGATTTTATGCTTCTCGATCATAAGCGTTTGGCGGTCCAACTGTGGCATCGCGGATGAAGGGCTCGCGTTAATCAGATGCCTACGGGCCTATATCGAACTCTTTTCACCCTTACACGGTCCCGGTCCCGCTTCCACTTACCTACTATAAACACACTGCATGGCGCGGTCCAATGTTGTGTTTACTCAATGGGCTATCGCGACGATTGACTTACAGTCTCCTCCTCGATCATTAAAATACTCGGAACTCTTCCCCGAATAATTATCGCTATATGCACGTGCGCTGTATCGGTCCCACGATTGAAACATAATCACACGGCAGAGTGTGCACGTAGGCGCCCGAAACGTGTTCGATCCTGTTCAGATGTAAACACACTGCATGTCGCGGTGCGCTGTATGACTTCTCAGAAATCATGTACCACCCTCTTTCTCAGAAATCATCATGGAATGCAATGTCGTGTTTACTCCATGGGCCATCGCGATGATTGATTTACAATAATTATTGCTCTATGTTTACATCATTGCACGTGCGCTGCATCGGTCCCACGATTCAAACATAAACACACGGCACGAAGCGCGTGCACGTAGGCGCCAAAAACGCGTTCGATCCTGTTCAGATATAAACACACGGCATAGCACGGTGCAATGTTTATTCCATGGGTTATCGCGATGATTGATTTATAATAATTATCGCTCTATGTTTACATCATTGCACGTGTGCCGTATCTGTCCCACGATTCAAATATTTCCTTATCTTTTCTCAGAAATCAGGGTCCACCCTCTTTCTCAGAAATCATCATCGAAAACGCGATTTGAATTTCCACGAATCGGTCGCGGTCGCGCCTGCGCACCGATCGCCGCACACGTACGGAGATTGCGCGGCGGCGACGCGTGCCCAAACATACCTTAGACATGCAACAGGTGACGTCAGCACGAAACGTATGAAAACCTTGGAAAATTTACCATGGTGGACCCAAAATACCTTAAACGTACAATAGGTGGCGCCAACCCGAAATGTATGAAAAACCTGGAAAATTTACCAAGACGGGCCCAAATACCGACGCGGGCCCAAAGTACCTTAAACGTCCAGTAGGTGGCGCCAACACGAAATGCGCGCGACGCCATTTTGAAAATTTGAAAATCCTCCCCCTCCCCCGTGACGTCAACCCCCTCGCCCACGAACTCGACCTGCCCGCGCGACGCCATTTTGAAAATTTGGAAAATCCCCCTCCCCTGTGACGTCATCCCCCTCACCTACGAACTCGGTCGACGCCATCTTCGAATCCCCCTCCCCTGTGACGTCATCCCCCTCACCGACGAACTCGGTACCCCCCTCCCCGCCTCACCCCCTCGCCCATCTCGCGGAAGAGCGCGGTACCTCCCCCCGCCCCGCCTCACCCCTCGCCTCCACTTGGTCCAGAACTCTCATAGCCTAACTACTAGAAGAAAATCCTGTTTCTCTTTTCCGATACCCTGAGTTGGAGCATGTCTATTTTTTGTGCATGTCTATTTTTTGTATATTAGGTAAAGTTCTTTTTCTTTTGTGTAAACATTTATGTACGAGGACTTCGGTCCGTTTATAAATAAATAAATAATAATAATAATAATAATTTCGATTGGTCTCTTTATTGCGCAAAGAAATAATTCCCGAAATATGCCTATTTTTTCGTGCTCTACAGTGGTTTAACCCCTTAACAAAATTAGCTTGACGTTATGGAAATGAATATTTCATGGAATTTCTTTCATTATTTTCCGAATTACGTCGTTCTTGGTATCAACTTCGTCGGCGAAACATAACGAATTAATTGGCGTCGTTTTCGCAAAGATCTGATGATAAACGCGGAAGTCGCTGGAGAATTACCCTGTATGTATACCTGCTGGAACTGCCAATTAGAACCGCATTAAAAATTTGTAAATCCGGATTGATGAGGTTTTCTTCCCGTAAATTGCAGATTGAACCAGATGAAATATTTTCTATCAGTTTCAAACCGGTTATGCATGTAAAAATCTTGATGGTATCTATCTGTATTTCCTAGCACAATTTGTCATCGGTTCTGCTCGGATTTACACGAAGTAACTTGCATCTTACTAGTAAACTTCTTGAGTAACTTTTTTCATTTTTTAAGATGCTCTATCTGGAAATCCGCATCCAAACTAAAATGGAATCTAAATTCATCTTTTCAAGTTATTTTGCTACCAGTTTTTAACACAGATTTGCATATCGTAAATGCATGTTCAAACACACATATTTCCGGATGAAATCGACTCAAATTTTTAGTTGTTTCTAACTAGAATCTAGAAGTGGACCAAAATTCAGATGCTGCTGCTCATCAGTTGTTTTTCCAAGCCATTTTACTACTTGGTTTTATTTGTATTCGCGACACATTTTATAGTCGTCCCTCGAGCCGAGATTTACTCAGGTTATCAAGGAATCATCGTCGATTAACCATTACCACTTACACCGTGACCTGAGGTTTGATATAATTTTATTCTTAAACCTACTATATCAAAAGCTTCTGCCGTATCAATCTTGCATCGAAGTCTTGATCACGGAGCAAGCTGCCGCGTTAGCTCGCGGCGCTGATCTTATGACTCGCGGGGCGCATCGCTGCCGCGAGAAGAGTTACCAGTATCGCGGCCACCTAGCGGTATTCGAACCACATCATTTATTTCGATGTAAGAGTTTCGTAAAACTGGTAGGAACCGATTAATTTTCTATCCGCCAATCCATTGAAAACCGGGTTAAATTTTTTTCTTCGAACCCCATATGCATCCCGTGAATAATTTTCTCTGCCAATCCGGATCGAGACAGGCTCGTAAGAGCTTGTGGCATTTACAGATTGAATCCGTAAGATTTTTGATCCGCAATTTCAGATACGAACCTTCCGGGTTTATACAAATGGCAATTCCTGATAGAAACTGATAAATTTTGGACCTGAAAAATCCTATTTCATCCATCTATCTGGATATCCGCATTCAACCGGATTCTTTTTTGAACTGCCAAAAATCATTGCTGGAAAATCCAGGTAGTACCGCATTTACCCTGATAGATCCAGTTAAAAATTCAATGCGGTTCTAACTGGCAGTTCCGACAGGGCAGTGTATACAGAACTTCTGTTTAACCCAGTGTAACGTCCGGTTGTCCGGGGACGACCAAACGTTAGCAGGTTCTCGAGCGGAGAGCGGCGTCCCTCGAGAATAGCGTAGGTGGGCGTTCGTTGGTAGAGATATTCCTAATAACGATTATAATATTTGTTAAAACGAATGCCTTGTGAAGGCGTTGTGGATCGCCGCTGGTTTGGCCAGGGAAGGGATGCACTCCAACGATTATGAACAGTTCCACGGGTTGATGGGACGGCACGTTTATTCAGTCGTGCGTGGGCGTCGTTACAAATGACGGACGAACACTCCACGGGTCGAACACTAACAAACACGACTTCACAAACACGATGGAAACACTCAACGGAAATGAACAAGATTATGTACGATGAGCGCTGGGCGCGAATGGCTCGAAGGGCCGGTTCCGGAGATTTAAATCGTGGGTCGCTGGGCGACAAAGCAATACGTTTAATCCGTGCGTGCGAGAGCGTGTTGTTGTCGTCAAAGGTGTTCGAAGAACTAACTGTCGGATTCTCGGAAGCGCGCAACGCTCGAATCCAGGCAAAAACGTGTGTTTTTGCTTTTAAGATTAGTGAGTTTAGGTTTAAGATTCGATAGGTTCGCGACTAGTAATTTATGCAGTTTAAGTTTATTTTATTAGCGTTAATACTTGTCCTTAATTTTAGTCTTATAATTACATTGAAGTCTGAAGTGATTAACTGACGCAGCACCTTTTATTCCTCCTAGCACATGGAAGCTTTTAGCGATATCTATTATAAAGCGTACTTTATTAGAAAGAAGGCAGCCAAGCAATTATACAAGCACCAATGCAAGACTTTAAGCAATAAAGCGAACGAAGCAAGCACGACAGTTTTGCATGTAAACTTCCGATACCTGATCCCAGCGAGAGAGTGATCGAGGAATCTTCTCGCGATTTCCGGGACAACGGTCTCTCCCCTTTCCATCAATATAAGATCGATGGAAGGGGCCGGGATCGACGTTCCGCATGAGTGAATCGGCCCGCCAGAATGTGTCAGCGGAAACTGATACTCGGGATCGGGAGATGGAGCTAAGTGACCGATTTATTGTACAACGTGTGACTGACGTAACCGTCTTACCGGACGGTGTGTCACCGTGTTTACACGCTCTCGCACGCACATTTAAATCCGTTCAACAGCTGATCGTCGAATCTCAGCTGCAACAATATTGCTTACGACTACGATCATATATTTTATGTTTTTGTGTTTTTTTATCTATGCTAATTAATTCTAATACGATATATATATGTATATAAATATGCTTCTGTAGTAAGCTCGGCCGCTACCGTTTCCGGAGCAGTTTCCGAATCTTTTGACAGAGTTCTTGTTCTAGTGTTCCGTAGACCTTGCCTTCGCTAAGCGGCTAAGCTGCTGCCTACTAGTAGGAGCAACGCTTGAAACCTCCGCGAAGACAAAGTTCTCAACCTTTAAATGAAAGATCCATAAAGGAGCACCAGTACCTTTGTACACTGAGAACCAGTCGCTGCCGTCTTCGGAGCGTGCTGAAATTCTACTGGATAGTACTTAAGCTGCCTCTAGGAACTAGCATTCGTTGGTTGCAAGAACGTATCCGTATTCGAATCAGGGACTCCTACCGGTACGTAAAATACCGGTATTTTTCGGTTGTACCATCGTAACCCTTATAGAAACCGAAATACAAAAATACCGGTATGAGATCATACCGGTATATTTACCGGTAATTTTTTCGGTTTTCTATTACAATTTTCAAGATATTTGTAAGCAGAGATTTAAAACCGGTATTATTTGATTACTGCTATTATGTTACCAAAATTATATCTAAACCGATATAGTACCGAAATCGCTGTAATACCGAAACCAAAGGAATTACCAGCATTTTTCTGGTAATATGTATAGTGTGATCGGAGTGAAAGAGAATAAGATGTTACAATGTTACATTCGTCGGAACGTCGATTTCAAACGCCAAGTATAGCGACGTCGTTTGATGCCGTCTTATATATATCGTCTCCCTTACGTCCCTCATGTGAGAAAGGGATAACAGAGAGGCTCAGCAATGAAGTGGAGGCGGAATATAAACAAATGAAGATTTGTTCTCGAGATCGATGACGAGAACGTGGAGCGTTGGCAGTGCCGCCAAGCCAAGTTAGTGTCGAAAGATTATTTTCTTCATTAAAATATGTCCTGTCACCATTACGTTACAATTTGTCTGATTGTTTTATTGAAAAAGAAAAACCTGTCTTAATCTTAACCTACCATTTTTATAAGAGGAAAACCGGAAAAATACCGGTATTTATTTCGGTTTCGGTATAGTGTAATACCAGTATCCAAATTATACCGGTATCCAAGTTATTATTATTATTATTATTATTATTATTATTTAATCAACGGGAGAACCCTTTTGAATACAAAATATAGACAACGTGAAATATATAAACAGAAACATAGAAAATATAAAATATAACTTAACAAAACATAACAACACAATAAACAAGATAGACAGTCAGAACACGGCGAACCCGGTGAGGGTAAAGCAATATTACTGAGGTGGCAGTCTACTAAGAAGCTGGTTCCTGAACGTCGAGAGGGAGGCATGAAATAAATCTATGTCCGCTGGGCACTGATTAAACTCATCCATAGCGCGGTTTATGGGGTCGGCAGTGTAATGACGATATTCCGGGGCGCATGATACAAAAAGGGGCCTAGTACGTAGTGACCGTTGCGGAGCATGAAAACAAATCAATGCTAGCAGTTCTTGGCAATTTATCTGACCATGTAAAACTTTAAACAGAAACAGTATGTCAGAACAGACACGGCGGTCGCTAAGGGTAGAAAGCCTCGTCTTAATCAGGGCCAGACTATAATCATGGTCATTGAACCCCATAGGGCTGCCAGATAACCTCATGGCAAGCCTAAGGAACTTGTGTTGGATCCTTTCGATTAAGCTAGCATATAGCTTATGCTTGGGGCTCCAAATAACCGACGCATATTCGACCAGTGGCCTTACCAGTGCAACGTATAACAGTTTTAATGTCCTGATCCTTTTAAAGTGTGTCGCAAAACGGGCAATAAACCCGAGGGTTTTCATTGCCTTACAGGTTATGATCCGATAGTGATTACGAAAATCAAGGCCCATCGTAAATGTAACACCAAGGTCCAAGACTTCCGCGACTGCTGTCAACATAGTATCACCCAGCTTATACGCCGAAGGAATGCCACTGACAGCCCTATGAGTCCTAAATAAAACACATTTCCCGGTATTTAATTGCATCCTATTCGCGGTACACCACTGTTCGAATCTACAGAGGTCGGCCTGCAGCAATTCAACATCGACAGAGCACCCAATGGTGCGGAACACCTTCAAATCATCAGCATACATTAAAAACTTACTGTGCAAGAAAACCTCCTTGAGATCATTAATAAAGAGAATGAACAGGAGAGGACCGAGGTGAGATCCTTGGGGGACGCCAGAGGTCACGCTAACTGGATAGGATAACTGGTCCCGCACCTTAATGATCTGCGTACGGCCTTCAAGGTAGCTGACAATCCATGATAGGACAGGCCCGTTAATCCCGAGAGAGGCTACTTTATGAAGAAGGAAACAATGATCCACCGAATCAAAGGCCTTACGGAAGTCGGTGTACACTGTATCAACTTGAAGGCCAGCGTTCAATGCAGCAGAAACGAAACAGTGGTGTACCGCCAGGTTGGTGGTCGTAGATCGCCCAGGAACAAAACCATGTTGTTCATCGCAAATGACGTTAGTGAGGCGGGGCGTTAGATGCTCAGTGATGATTTCCTCAAAGATCTTAGGCAAGACAGATAATTTGCAAATCGGCCTGTAATTTCTAACATCCGAGCGATCGCCTGCCTTAAACACCGGGGTAACCAAAGTAGTCTTCCAGATTGCCGGGAAAGTCCCCATAGATAACGAAGAGTTAAAAATATGCCAGAGGGGCCTAGCAAGTATGAAGCGACACTCCCATAAAAACCGAGGGGGGATCCCATCAAACCCCGGCCCCTTCGTCACGTCAAGCGACTCAAGCTTGGAGTAGATTTGGCCTATGGAAATGGACATCGTGTGTATATTTAAATCGCTGCTAGAGGACAGAGCGGCATTCAAGGCAGGCGACGCACCAGACTGAGGACTGTATACAGAGCCAAAGAAGTCAGCAAAAAGATTAGCGGCGGACAAATGCGTCGAAACATAAGTGCAGTCAAGATGTATCTTCTCAGGTATTACATGGCCACCCCTCTTAGTGTTTACAAATTTCCAGAAGCTCGAAACATTGTCTAGCACTGCACTTTCAACGCTATCAATGTGAGTACGGTGATCACGCAAAAGGGCCATTTTACATTTGGAACGAAGGCTGGAAAAATTAATATAGTCGCACGTGGAGCCAGAACGCTTAAAGGCTCTATGTGCCCTTTTCTTATGTAGGATCAGGGACTTTAAGCCAGGGGAAAACCACTGCGGAAAGGTAGATCGAGTCACAGATCGGAGCGGAATAAAGGCTACGATTGCCTGGTTCATATGGCCGTATAAGCGCTCAAGGGCAACACTTGGGTCGGTTTCGCCTGTCTCAGCGTCCCAATCTACCAGGTTAAGGTAATTCAATACACTGGGAAAATCACCCTGCTTAAAGTCCCTAAATACAGAATTTCCGCCAGAAAGGTCAGGACCCGATGTCAAGCCATTGAAGACAATGTACAAAGGTGGGTGATAGGCATCAGGTTCAATGAGGGCATCAATGACTCGGTCAACAATGCCGCCCGGACAGGAAACAAAAATGAGATCGAGCATCACATCAAATTCGTTAAAAACTGTGTTAACCTGGGTAAGGTTGCAGTAACTAGCACAGCCAAGGAGGAGGTCAATAGCCGCTGACTCAATAGACGGTACCCCCGACCTTCTAAAACACGATTGGACCGAGTCATTGTACCACACCGCGTGGGGGAGATTAAAGTCACCGTAGAGACAGAAGGTGTCATCACTGTGTTTGTGGTATAATTCAGTGACTGCGTCCACATAATTAGAATAGAGTGAAGGTTGGGATGCCGGCGGAATATAAACGGCCCCCAATAATATGTGTTTATTATTAGGAAGGTGCGCTCTGACGAACACTTGTTCGACATCAGTACAGCTGACTGCGGCCAGACACGACGGCAACGAATTCTTGACCGCGATAAGGACCCCGCCGCCTCTTGTACAGACGCTTGTTTTTTGGGACCTGTCACACCTGTACACCGTGTAATTACGCAACCCTAGTTCGATAGAAGATATCGCAGACGTAAGCCAGGTCTCGACGAAAATGATAACATCATACGACATTGCTGATGTGAGAACGGAATTGACAAGAGTAGACAACTTTGTACGCAAACCACGGACATTTTGCACATAAACAAAAGGGTTCATTATAAGTTTTTTTGCGAAAAGTCCTTATGTGGTCTACCCGACACAATTTTAGGAACACCACGGATGTAACGTATGGTCATGTGGGTCTCCCCCGAAACGTGAAGATCACGGAGCTTCCCTCTGAGCTGCGAAAGAGTCCCACGTTGTTGCCTGGTTTTACCGTCCGAGATTTTATACGGGCCTTTATAGCGATGTTTGCACTGGAGGATCCTTTTCGCCTCGTTAGCAGAGTCGAGTCGAACACAGAGAGGCCTGGAAGTTGACTTGCCCGGTTTCCCAAGTCGTTGTACGCCGAAAGCATGGGTATCAAGGGGGCAAATCTCGCACAAAACAGCACGAGCAGCGTCCACATCGGCAGATCTGATACGTTCAGGCGATGATTCATGAGGCTCAGGCATCCCAAAGATGATAATGTTTTTGGACCTCGACTCCCTATCGTACCACTCCTCGATGACATCATCCGTAGAAGGAGCGGGCACCTGTTCGGCGAAGATGGCCGGCTTCTCTTCAATCGCCTTGACACGCTCGGATAGCGACTTAATAGCCGACCTCATAACACACAAGTCCTCTTTAATACCATTTACGATTTCTTCACGAAACGCGGCAAGTTTCAAGTCCATCAGATCGCCCACAATGTCCCTAATCATATCAGCCGAGGGTAACGCAGAGAGCGATTGAAGTGTGTCTGTGGGTATCGCAGTCATTGATTGTGCCGGCGAGGCATTGGTCTGGATAACGGCAGTTTGAACCGTTGGAGAACCACCACGACAATTTAAAAGACTCTTGTCGAACCAAGGATGGCCAGAGCGACTGAGACAAGAGGATCCCGGATGGCATGTCATCTTGCATCCTGGACAGGTGACCGGTTGGGAAACGGGGGTCGCACAACCCTTACATTTCTTGGAACCGCCCGGCATTTCGAAACCGAAAACCGAAAAACTGTGATAGACAGCGGTCAGGCCAACACGGTCAATAAAGGTATATCACTGCTCGACCGGTTAAAAATTAGGCAGCACAAAACACGTGTGAGTCAAGGGATAAACACTGACTTCAAAAACAGACACTCCGCAGGGATCATAAATGATTCCAGATATAACGGTCCCACCAGCTAAACAGAGTCACACCGTCAAACACATGCTGACGCTCGCGTAATCACAACAGACAACCTGTCACCTCGGAGACCAGATTCAGACATTATCCAGATTATACCGGTATGAAGTCCCTGGGCCGTAATACCGGTATCCAAACCATACCGGTACGAAGTCCCTGGCGTAATACCGGTATTCAAATCATACCGGTATTAAGTCCCTGATTCGAATGAGCGCGCCGGGTGCTGCGTGCGCCTCCTTTATACTGGAGAATTGGCGGGCTGGCGCATGCGCAGTGAGTCGTTATTTGTTCTTTTGCATTTTGCTCGCTTATTACATATTACTATGTTTTGTGCTTCTGTCAGTATTTATAATTAATTATTCTTAATATTTCTATAATATTTGTTTCTCTAATATCTGCTTAGTTTAATATTAACGTATAAAAGTATGTACAATGCTTGTGCGCGGTAACATAGGCTGGCTACGTGGTAACGTAGTACTGTTCTATTTTATCGACGGTCGGTAACGCCGGGTTTGAGTCCCCGTGCGACGTTACACGAGCACTTGGGTCGGTCACGAGAGCGTGAGTGTATATGAGTGTATGTGAGGTGTTGTGTGGAAGAGTATGTATGTATGATGACGCGAAAAGTAAATAGAAAGTCCATCAGTTTGTTGTGCCTGGGCGCCGGGGGTCGAGATTCTGGGTGCGAATCTCGAGTTGCTCCTGGGCGTCCTTGGCGTTCGTCGTCCACGGGCTCCGAAGGTTCGGGTGATTATGCCGGGGCGGGAGGATTCGGTTTGAACCCGGAGGTAGGGGATCGTTGCGGGTTAAAGAGTTGGAACTCACCGTAAGGATAACAAGTTTATTCTGTCCCGATCTGGGTGACTGTTACACTGTGCCTACTTGGGCATGAGCCTTGTATTAAGGTCGGGTATCGTTCCCGTAACAATTCAGTATCAAGTCTGAGCTCGCATTGCTCGTACATTATTCTTATAAGGTAGTCGGGGCGAAGCGGGGACCATCGGGGTCTCCGCCTTTGGCCTGCTTTTGGGTGTTTCGCCATGTGCTGACGGGTCTCGATGCGCTTCCGAAATCCCTTACGCGGTTGTGCCAGATTTCGGCCGCTCGATTGTGTCAATCGGAATGTACGCGGTGTCGGCACACTTAGGTGTCGGTCCAGGCACAACATCCCCCCCCCCTTACGGAAGGGTGCTTAGGGGAATTTTTTATTCCTAACGGCTTACAAAATTTCCCGGTACCGTACAACGTCAAGGCTTCGGTGTATTCGCTGTCCTCGGCTGGTTTTCTGGACATTGTCGCTTTTGGTGGTGTATGGATCTGTATTTTATGGCGCAGTTGATAATCGCGTGTTAACAAATATATGACTAATATGCTAAGTATTACTAGTACAATAGTTGTTGTCGTTGGGTGCACGATTTGCCAGGTCGCTAGTCCTGGTTGCGAGTTGTTATTCTCTAAATCACTTTCTACTTGGTTAAGTTGGTCATATAGTGCTGAAAATTCAGATGGATTTTTCAGGAGCTTATCTAGCTGAAACCGCGACAGGGGCTGCGCTGGTTCGCCCCTTTGTGTCGCATTTAACGCTGCTATTATGTCGTACCGTGGTGCCGTTGGCACTTTGAAATCTTGACTATATGTTGTTCAACGCTTTTTTAGTACTACGTCCCTACTTCGAATATTACAATTTCCCGTGATTTTGAGAATCCCTGTCCTATTTATATCGACGTGCTCAGGTTGTCGTTCGTCACACTGTATGGTCAGTGTTTCGGGCTGATGCGTCGCAAAAATCCATGTGTCTGCGTGTGAGGTACCTATCCACATTGTGTGGTTTGCCGCGATGTACTTTATCTCGCAATTTCTTGGGGACTTATCCGCGGGTTGCAGCCATAGGCTTGCTTCGCACTCGAGATCGTTGTTTACGTTGTGTGCTAGCATCGGTTGTTCGCAGTAGTATTGCGCGGCTACTTGTTTACATTCCCTTAGCTCGTCTTGCTCGGTGAGCACATATTGATTACTGCTTGCATCAATGACGAGTATCGGCGTTCTTATAATTAACACCGCGTATGAGTTCCCGTGAACGTGGATTGGGGCTGGCGTTGCCTCGATCACTGTGAACGTTTGTGAGGAAATAAGGGGGATGGTTATTACTGCGATCAACGTGGTCGTATCGAAATACGCGGTGACCGATGACAATTTTTCGGTCACGTTAGTATTTTCTAGGCTGGGTGCTATCGGGAACGCGAGTCCGTTCGGGAGATGCTGTACCGCGGTTTGTAGTAACCTAATAATTTGCGCGCTCGATAGTACGTTTGTGCTGATGATTCCTTCTTTGAGGCCGGTGTAATATTGCAGCACATCGTCTACGTCCTGAGTCAGGTCGGTTAGTAGGACATTTAATGTAATGAAATGATCTACTCAGTCAGCTCTTCGCGTTTGTTGTAGTAAGCTCCTTTCAATTTGCGTACGTAATAGTCTCGTCTGTTTTGCTAATATTTCTTCGTTACGCTGTATTGTTTTTTCCCCGTTATGTAAATGATGTAGCGTGTTATTTGTTATTTGGACTTGTTTTTTCATAGCAGTTATTAATGTATTTTTGTGTACCGTCTAATCGCGATAAATGGTTGTTAATCTGTTCGGCGTCGTCGGCGTCCATAGTCTCGAATATGGTTCTGACTAGGGTCCCTGTTTGAGAAAGCACTGGATGAGAATGAGAGGAGTCTAAAGCAGGTTAGGTTACACTGAGACACAGTTTGCGGTGAAGCACCTTTGTCAATTTATTGAATCACAATTTTGTCAATGCACGTGGTTGAGATTTAACACAGTAATACTGAGTAGAGAACGTGAGAGAGTTGAACCTCGTGTGGTTATCACGTGGCGTCTACACAATTGCATTAATCGCGCGGCTTTAAGAGTTCAATTGAGCGCTGCTCGGTTTATAACGAAGATTGGTGAGCTGAGCGCAATAATTTGCCGTTGAAAAGAGCGTGAGAAAGAACAATTGAAATACTGAAAATCGCGACGCGAAATACAGCGGTCCGTTGGATTCAAATCGCACACAGAGAGTGAGAGAATAGCGGACATCCGCGACCGCGTCTTCTCCGTTCTTCTAGAACCCTGACGCGGCCTGCTGATTGGCGCATCGATCGCGGCGACGGTTGATCGATAGCCGCTGATTGGCGGCTCGCCCAGCGATCAGCGTTGCTGAATCGCAGTCCGCGAGGTGCTGCCATGAGAATACGTGTGGTGGCGTGGGAAACTAATTCCATTCCCAAACAGTCCCTATTCCGTTGATTAACCCCCGTCGCTTATTTGGTACATAAGACGGCATTTCAGATACTAGGTCTACCCTTTTGTACAGTTCTTCTGCTCTTCTGAGTAGAGGGTCCAAGTGTTCCCCGCAACTAGGTTGTATCGTGATTTCGTTCCCACAACGACGTTGCAACTGGTTTATGTAAGAAGCCAGCTGCCGGTTTCTTTCGAGGAGGGTGTCCATTTTTAAATGGGTCACGATCTTCCATGAATCGGTTACCATGTGCAGTTCTCCGAGGTGCGTAAAGTGGATTCCTGCTTTATGCTCAATCGGTGATATCGTATATGAGTTCTGGCCGCCTGTTGGCGCCGCTTCGATTAGGCCTCCCGCTAGGGCGGTCATCCTGAAACATGTAAGTTGAATTCAATCCTCTCCTAGTTTGATTGATTCGCGCCTACTATATATATTAGGTTGATCGCGAGTTTTGCTCATTATACTTGTTTTGCAACTCCGTGGTATCAGTGAAAGTGAAATTCAGTTAAATATTAAATACATATACTTGTTTTGTATCTGGATTAACATGTATCCTGAGGCCTTGCGCGCGGTAAGTACCATTACTGGTTATCCGTTTTCAAAAAAAATTCTTGATTACAATTGCTGATTTCTGCTTTTTTCGTGTTAGATGTTTGCTAGACGCCAGATTATTGGGTATTTGTACATCTGTAACGGTTTTAGGCGTGACTCGACGCGCCTTACAGGATTTCAGGATTGGTTCATGTGGCGTGCGACAAAGAATTAAAATTCAAGAACAAGAATTTAGGTTAAATAGTGTTTATTCAAGAAAACACTTCTAAATGATACATGAAAATATAATTTAACACCTTAATACTAAAGAAATTAAAGAAATTAATTAGGTTGCGACTCTAGGTCGTTACAAAAAGTAAAGCTGATCGTCTTGGGTTGCGATACTAGGTCGTTACAAAAGAAATACCCGTTTGGAGTATCGATTTGGAGTTATATAACTTAATTAATTAATAATGACGTATAGCCAAATGAAAGGAATTAGTATGTGGATAATGACTCTCGGTCGATAAAGGAATTACCTTATTGATCTAGAAATTTAATTATGGAGAATGACTCTCGGTCGATATAGGAATTAGCTTTGTGACGTGGCGTCCCAGCGCGAGGAATCGCACGCGAAGCGGTGCGACCAGGAGTGAGCGAGAGACCGAGAGCACGGGCGACCACGACCGAAGATGACCGAATGCGACCGAGGTACGCCGGTCTCGCGACGCGTCAAATGACGCTCACTCCCCACCGCGCCGCTAGATCGCGTCGATTTCTCGTTGCTGGGAATTTTCGAGAATCGGGACATAAGCCCCGACGCGACGAAGGACCGGCAGTTCGAGTGGGGCTACGGACCCCCCTCTCTAGACCGCCTGTCTGGATGTTGCCCGGCACACGCAAACTAGTAGAGAAATCCGAGTAACCGCTGATCGAAGGATCAGATACCATCCTGTTCCCTCCACCGTTCCGATATAGAGACTCCCGGACGCTGTCCGGTCTCTGTCCTTCCACTGTTCCGATATAGAGACGCCCGGACGCTGCCCGGTCTCTGTCCTTCCACCGTTCCGATATAGAGACGCCCGGACGCTGCCCGGTCTCTGTCCTTCCACCGTTCCGATATAGAGACGCCCGGACGCTGCCCGGTCTCTGTCCTTCCACCGTTCCGATATAGAGACGCCCGGACGCTGCCCGGTCTCTGTCCTTCCACCGTTCCGATATAAGGACACCAGGACGCCGTCCGGTCTCTTCCGATCTACCGTTCTAAGAGAGAGAGACGCCCGGACACGGCCGGTCTCTCCCTCTCTCGCTACCGGCCGAGACAGAGACACCCGACCTACTGCTGTTATCGCCGCGAGTAGGAACGGCCGCGCACCGAACGACTGCGCCTCTCGTAGAGGCCCCCCAACGAATGTAAATAGTAGACATAAGACAGGACGACTAATAAATAAAGAGACGATTTCCATATAGAGGAACAATTAATTGAACCCGGCATCCCGACTGACGCTATCCCGACAGTCCTCGGAGTGACGAACGTCACAAATTGGCGCCCAAACAGGGACCGGTGAAACGAAAACCTACAGATGAGCTCAGCGCTCACCCGACTCTACCACCTGAATAAAGCAGAACTCGTCGAAGCCCTCGAAGCGGCGGGCGAAAGCACCGAAGGCTCGTTCGATCAATTACGCGCCCGACTCCGCCAGCACCTGGTTTGCACCACCTCGATGGCAGAACCGAACAGAGCCAAAACGCCCGACGGAACAACCGGCATCCCGCCTCCGTCCATCATGGTCACCGAACCGGAAGCCACCTACGCACCCCCACCAATCGCCAACGCCATGGACCGCGTCCGCAAATGGGGGTGCCACTTCGACGGCACCAAAGATGCACGCGACTTCCTGGAACGGATATGCGAGCTCCAGGAAGGCTACGGTATAACCGAGGATCAACTCCTCCGATGCCTACCCGAGCTGTTACGAGGCCAGGCCCTCCTATGGCACCGCAGCAACCGGCTCGAGTGGACCACCTGGGCGGACTTCGAAAAAAGCTTCCGCCTATATTACATTCCAACCACCAGCCAGTACGAACTCGAAGAGGAGATACTCCACCGGAAGCAGAAGCCCGGGGAGCGAGCCAGCGAGTACCTCACGGGGATACGGACGCTCATACGACGCCACGGCCAGTTCACACCGGACCGACAACTGGACCTAATTCACCGCAACCTCTTGCCAGCATACAGACAGTACATACGGCGAAAAGACTGCCCCACCATAACGGCCCTTCTCGAGCTGGCCATTGAATACGAGGCGATAGAAAAAGACAAAAAGACCAGCGTACCAACTACCGGAACTACCGGCCCACCAAAACCTCGAACCGCCGGTTCAGCACTCGCGGCCACCGAGTACAGCCGTGAAACGTGCTGCTGGCGGTGCGGACAACGGGGGCATCGGCGGCAAGACTGCAGACAACCGGCGCGGCTTTTCTGTTCGCACTGCGGACAAGACGGCCGTCTCTCCCGAGACTGTCCTTGCCGGCCACCGGCGGGAAACGCCGCGGGGCCCGGAGACAAAGGCACGTCCCGACCACCGGCCACTCCCGTGCCCCAGTAAATCAGCCGGACCAGACAACGCGCCCGTTTATTAATATCACTCTACACGGCCGCCGATACCGAGCCCTACTGGACACGGGAGCCACACGTTCATACGTACGCAGCGACGTGGCCAAACACTGCCTCCGCCACGGCGACTCACTCGCCCCGACCCAACAGCGAGTCCGTTTAGCAGACAGCTTCGAGGCAACCCTCGCCGGGGACCTGCGAAGTTCGGCCCGGGTAGAGCACCAGAAATTAACGCACCAATACGCCGTCCTGCCGGCACTCACGCACCCGGTTATCCTCGGCATGGACGCCCTGAGAAAACTAAGGGTCCGTATGACCCTGAAAAGCCGGACATTAGTGAATTTAAAAAATTTTGAGTAAGCCGTAAAACTTTTAGAATTAAAGGTAGATGAATGCCTGAGGGACAATACATCAGTATTCTTTTTTAAATTTGTGCACTCACAAGGCAGTATAGTTAATCGAAATTCAAGAGATTTCATAGCACACTTTACAATCCCAACCACTCTCTGAAACAGCGTTCGCTTATTCGTGATTTTCAAGTGTTCTACTGGAATTGTGTAAACTTTGTCATTGTAGAAGCTTTTCAGGTACGTGTAAACAGCAGTTTCGAACAGTTTTCAAGCTGTTATCATCTATACTAGTATATAAATTAATATCAGAAGATAATTAATAATTTACTAACATTTTTGACGATTGTAAAACTTTATTAACGATTTTGTTATACTTCCGGGCACGTCCCGATACTTTTGCAGGTGTCACTAGATTTGGTAAAGATTTGTGATCCCGGTGCAAAAAAAATTGGATCCATATTCGTCCCAGTTCAATTTTTATAGCTAATTTCGTTAAGTAGATATGGTGCTCGCAGCATTTCACGTAGGCCTGTACGTTTGCTTTCGTGGGTGTTGTGTATGCATGTGGTCACCACATATGTGTGAGAATGCGAGGACGAGTGATGCGCATGCGCAACGACATACGAACGAGAACGAGACTCGGAACCGTGGTAGCACGAAACGAGCGCGAGTGTACGTGTTGAAATAAGAATCGTAGTAATCCTACAAAAGTGTCTCAACATTACTTGCTGCAGCCCTTTCTCCACATCCCCACGTTTTCCTATAAACATAACAGTGGCGACGAGGATCTTTTCGTGGACGAATGGTGCTTGATTTTCGCTTCAAAAGAATTACGTTTTTAACACGTGGTCGCGTACAGGACCACGTTTCCATACAAACCACAAATACAACAGTGGCAAATTACAAAGGTAACTACAATTACGCTGTACCATCAACGTTACACGCTGATATTGAAGAGAAATCTACTCTTTATACATACATCGGATTGTTAGAATTTCACAAGTTCAGCCCTACGATAGAAGAAGATTCATTACATAACCTAAAAATCTCCATGTGCTTGTAAGTGCTTTCAGTGTTACACACTATTCAAAATTGATCCGTTTAAGAATCTTTTGTTAAAAAAAGAGATAGAGTGTGATTCAGTTCCCAGTAATTCTTTGGTGGAAGCCGATACAAAAAATTCAGCAGTCAATATGACTACTACCAGTGCACAGTTGTTGATTAGTCCGTTTACGCCTGGCGAGTCACAATGGTAGCGTTGGCTACAAAGGTTGGAAGGAGCTTTAACCATCATGAAGATTACGTTAGACACTGAGAAGTCACAATATCTACTACATTACATAGGTGAAACGGCGTACAATGCATTGTGCGACACATTCGGAAATGCAGCAGTTGGCACGAAGAAATACGAAGAGTTAACCGGAAAGCTGAAGGATTTATATGCCCCTGCTGCACTCGAAATTTCGGAAAACTTCAAGTTTAATTGCAGGAAGCAGCTTGAGGGGGAGTCAGTACAGGACTTCGCCACTGCTTTGAATAAATTAAGTGCTTATTGTGGGTTTGGAGATTTTTTGCTACCCCCATTGTTCCTGCCCTGAACAAGGACCAAACCATTCGCATCTGCGGGGATTACAGCGTGACGGTCAACCCACAGCTCATTGTCAACGAGTGCCCGTTACCGACCACAGATGAACTCTTCGTCGATTTAGCAGGGTGTCGTTATTTTGGAAAAATTGATTGTTCCAAAGCTTATTTACAATTACGCGTTGATAAAGATACAGCGGACTTGCTCACAATAAACACGCAGCGCGGTCTATACCGAGTATGGCGTTTAATGTTCGGGGTCGCAGCTGCGCCTGCAATTTGGCAAGAATTCATGAACGCTTTGTTTAAATCAATCAAAGGTGTCTGTGTGTTTCAGGATGATTTTCGGTTGGCAGCAGCTACCCTCCAAGAATTCGTAGATTTAATTCACACAGTGTTAAAAAAATTAGATGATTATAATATAAAAATAAATTGGAGTAAATGCAGTTTCTTTAGTGAGAATATTTTATACTGTGGTTTTATTATTGACTCTAAGGGTATTCATAAAGATCCTGCTAAATTTGAAGCAGTGTTAAAAATGCCGCCACCGAAAGACGTCAGTGAATTACGTTCATTTATTGGTATGATAACTTACTATAATCGTTTTATGAAAAATATTAGTTGTATATTGGATCCTCTTTACAATTTGTTGAGTGAGAAAGTCAAGTTTGTCTGGTCAAATGAATGTCAGTATGCGTTCGAAACCGCGAAAAGGGTGTTTACACAGGATAAGTGTTTAGTTTTTTTCGATCCCAAAAGACCGTTAGTCTTAGCTACCGACGCTAGCCCTGTCGGAGTTGGGGCGGTTTTGTCGCATACTTACGAGGACGGTTCCGAACGTCCTATACAGTTTATTTCACAAACTTTAAATCAAGTTCAAAGAAAGTATAGCCAAATTGATCGGGAAGCTTATGCTATCGTTTTCGCAATAAAGAAATTGCATCAGTACTTATACGGTCATAAATTCACGTTAATATCGGATAATCGTCCGTTAGTTCAAATTTTTAGTCCCGACAAAACACTACCAATTTACAGTGCTATGCGTATGCAACATTACGCGATATTTCTACGCGGATTTAATTATGATATAAAGTATCGGCGATCGGAACAAAATGGTAACGCGGATTGTCTTTCCAGATTACCTTTGCCAGAGAGTGAAAATAACATTGATGTAGTTGATGCGTTTTACGCGGAAACCTTAGAAATACTAAAGGTGGATATCTCACACATACGTGAATTTGTACAGCAAGATGAAAAGTTACGTAGAATTATCAATGCAATCAATGTTGGTAAAAAGTTGAGTAGTAAAGACACATGGAACATTGATCCAAGAGAATTCTCTATTGAAAATGGATTGTTAGTAAAAGCACATAGAGTGGTAATTCCGGAAAAATTAAAAAAATGGGTTTTAAATGAGTTGCATGTTGGCCATTTTGGTATCGTTAAAAAGAAGAGTTTGGCGAGAGGTTATTGTTGGTGGTCGCAAATTGACAAGGACATTGAAAACCTTGCTAAATCTTGTACATCTTGTTCATTAGTCAGAAATAATCCTGCGAAAGTCCAAATTCATTCGTGGGAGCCCGCCGCAGAACCTTTTGAGAGAATTCATGTAGATTTCGCCGGACCATTCATGAATAGAATTTTTTTCATTTTGGTGGATGCTTTCTCAAAATGGCCAGAAATACATATCGTTAAGAACATGCTTGCAGAAACTACAGTTGAAAAATGTGAGGAGATTTTTGCGCAATTCGGGTTACCACAAATGCTAGTATCCGATAACGGTAGGACTTTTGTTTCTGACACATTTCAGAAATTCTTGAGATGCCACGGTATCGCGCACAAGCTCACTGCACCATTTCACCCTGCCACGAATGGGCAAGTAGAGCGATTCGTGCAGATAATAAAAAGTGCGTTAAAAAAGATAAATGACGAGAAAAATGTAAAGAGTGAGGTGAGCAAAATCTTAGCTCAGTATAGAAGCATGCCGCATCTTACAACGGGAAAATCCCCAGCAGAATTATTTTTAGGGAGAAAGACTAGGTGTAAATTAGATTTGCTAAAACCTACTAAAAAGGCAATGGACAAGGAGAGTGTAAATATGTATCTTAAAGTTAAGCAGTTTCGGTTGAATCAAAGAGTCATTGCTAGAAACTACGCTGGTAAAAAAAAGTGGTTTCTTGGGAAAATTGTTAAAATTAACGGCAAATTAAATTACGAGATTCTGCTGGATGACGGTCGAATGTGGGTGCGACATGCAGATCAAATTGATTCTGCGAGTAGTGTAAAACAGGACGAATGCATGCAAAGGCTCGATTACTATGTGCCCAGTAATGAACAGCTTTTATTAAAGAACCCTGAGATCGTTGTTCCGTCAGCAAATGTAGGAAAAACCACAATCAATAGGGTACCCTCGATTAATATCGAAGAGAGTTCGGCCAGTACAGATCACGAGGTTGCAATCGAAAATACTGCTGGCGTGTGTACTGATGTGCCTATTGGTGGGAGACCGAAAAGAAGCACTAAACCGCCTGAACGTTATGGAAGTTCCTCACATTGTCGTAATTGACCGACAGTGTAATGTCTTTTTTACAGGGGGAAGTGTTGTGTATGCATGTGGCCACCACATATGTGTGAGAATGCGAGGACGAGTGATGCGCATGCGCAACGACATACGAACGAGAACGAGACTCGGAACCGTGGTAGCACGAAACCAGCGCGAGTGTACGTGTTGAAATAAGAATCGTAGTAATCCTACAAAAGTGTCTCAACATTACTTGCTGCAGCCCATTCTCCACATCCCCACGTTTTCCTATAAACATAACAGTGGGCTTCCGCGAGACGCTGCGCTATGAAACTCGTCGAAGGATCTGTTTACGTAAAGAGACGGACATCCATACGATGTTTATGATACGTTACAAATAAGACTTCGACCTGGGCCTGTTCTTTCTGCGTGCATTCAGTTGAAACAGTGCCTTCAGAGACTGCATAGCGATATATTCAAAGTGTCTTTTACATAGTTATATCTTATATTTTAGTTTCTCTTTCAGTTTAAGTATTTTTTTGTGTATATATTTGTGACGAAGTCACGTCACGCGCCGCGCGAACGCCCGGCGCCGAGACGGGAGGACTTAGTTCGCGCCGCGCCCGCTGGGCGGCCGCGACCTCGCGCCGGTTCTCGCTCGCGAAACCGTACGGGCTCCAGATATAAGAGCCGCGGCGAGCGGAATCAGGAGCTCTTGTGCATGTCGCTATACCGCTTCACGCAAACCCGCAAGAGACTCAATTTTTGTACACCTTGAGGTGTGTCAGTGATCGGCCATCGCCATCACCGTACCGCTACCAGCCTCTTCCGAAATAGACCGAGATTCGTCTTGCGTCCTGCCTACGTCAGAGAGGTACCTCCGCGCCCATTAGGCCGGAACCCTATTGCACTCTGAACCTCTCTTATACGACTCTCGTACGAACGTGCCCCTTAAGGCCATTCCGAGCAGAACGTTACACATACCGCATCCAAGATCCTACCACTCGCCGCCAAGTCGCCGCCGCCGCGAAGCCGACGCGCCGCTATACCGTAGCTCTTCCGCCGCGACCGGAAACAAATGTAAACATAATTACAGCACACAATAAATACTGTTATTGTTACCAAAACACCTTCGTACTCATTCGCCGAACCTGGCCATACCGACTGAGTCGGCACATTTTCCTTCTCCGTCCCACCGATAATCGTGCCGCAACCAAACACGATTACAAAGTGGCGCCCAAACAGGGACCGTGAAAAGGAGAAGGGCGAATGAGCACAGGTGTAAGCTGGGTATACGAGCTACGGAAGTCGGATCTAATTAGAACTGCGGAAGACCTCCAGCTCGACACGACTGGCACTCTCGACGAACTAAGACAAAGAGTCGTCGCGCACTGCCGTCAGAATAAGATGGGACCACCGACCGTTACGATAACCGGCGAAACCGGCTCCCACACCGAACCGCTAACAACCAGTGCGGGCGGCAGTCTGATTGCCCCGGAGGTTACGCCAATGGACCGAATCCGAAAATGGGGGACCAGCTATAATGGCGGCCCCGGCGCCGCCGAATTCCTACAGCGATTGGGAGACCTCCAGCATAGTTACCAGGTCACCCCGACGCAGATCATCCAGTGTCTCTCCGAAATACTAAAAGGGAGAGCTCTCGGCTGGTACAGACTCCGCCGCTCCGAGTGGAAGTCGTGGGACGATTTCGTCAACGACTTCCGAGCCTTCTTCCTAGCCACGGAAGACGAGAACGAACTGGAGGAGATCATCACCCGACGCCTCCAAAAACCCCAGGAGACCGCCACGGACTTCATCTTGGACTTGCTGCCGCTGATGCAACAGTATGGGAAATACTCTCCCGAGCAGCAGGTCAACCGAGCCTACCGCAACCTCCGGCCGGAGTACCGCCGGTATATCAAACGGACAGAATTCCAGACACTGCCCGAACTGATGAAACTGGCCGCCGACCAAGACAAAGTCACGGCCGAGGAGAAAGAGGCCGCCGGCATCGGGCGGAAAGAAACCGCCAAGACCGAGAAACGGCCAGAAAGGAAGGCCGAGCCGGCCCGCAGCAGCGGCCTAGCGGAAGTACAGGCCGATTACGACCGAGCGACATGCTGTTGGCGATGTGGCCAACGCGGCCACCGCCGCCCCGAGTGCAGACGCGCGAGCAAGCTATTCTGCTCGTACTGCGGAACCGCCGGACGCACCTCCCGGGACTGTCCGTGCAACCCGTTTTCGGGAAACGAGGAGGGGCGCGGGAACCGAGGCGACCGACAAAACGCCCAACCCACAACGCCTCAAACAAACCAGTAAAAGAGGACCCCCGACTGTACCTCGCCTTCCAAGTGGGAAACGTACGCTGGTGGGCACTGGTCGACACCGGAGCGACCCGTTCGTTCATACGACCAGATGTCGCCACAGCCTGTGAGAAACGAGGTTGCACCCTCGCTCCCGCCTCCTTTACGGCGAGCGTCGCCGACGGCGCAGAAATACCACTACGAGGCGAAATGACGTTGCCCACAGTCATAAACGGCCACCAGGTAGAACACACCTACGCCGTGCTCCCTGGCCTGTCACACGCCGCTATACTGGGAGTAGACGTCCTGGAAAAGATGGGCCTAGAGGTACAAATCGGTACTCACCGATGGACCCGCCACGCCGAAACCGCGGCAGTGGAAGCACCCGGCATCCGACGATGCACCCCGGCACAAGAAGCCGCCCTGCAACAACTCCTGGACGAGGAGTTGCCACCGCTCCGGAAACTGCGAGGCACGACGAGCCTCGCAGAACACCACATCCGCCTAAAGACAACCGTACCGATCAAGCAACGATACATGCCCAGGAACCCGGCCACACAAGCCTTAATCAACGAGGCTGTGGACCAGATGTTGGCCGACGGAGTGATCGAGCCATCCAGTAGTCCCTGGAGCTCGCCCGTGGTCATGGTTGCCAAGAAGGGCAAGAAAAAGAAGCGGTTTTGTATCGACTTCCGCCGAGTAAACGCCGTTACCGAAAAAGACGCCTACCCCTTGCCGCAGGTCCAGGCAACGCTCGACAAACTGCGCGAGGCGCGCTACATCTCGACGCTGGACCTCGCAAATGGGTATTGGCAAGTACCGCTGGCCGAAGAAAGCCGCCCGCTAACGGCCTTTACCGTCCCCGGACGCGGACTATACCAGTTCCGCGTCATGCCGTTCGGCCTGCACTCGGCCCCCGCCACGTTCCAACGACTGCTCGACAGTGTCATCGGACCCAGCCTGGAGCCAAGGGCCTTCGCATACTTGGACGACATCATCGTCCTAGGTCGCACCTTCGAAGAGCACTTAGAGAACCTCCGAGAAGTGTTGCGCCGATTGCAGCAAGCCGGTCTCCGCCTGAACGAGGAGAAATGCCGGTTCTGCCAGACCGAGCTACAATACCTCGGCCACGTCGTCTCGGACCAGGGGGTCAAGACGGACCCCGAGAAAGTCGAGGCCATCCGCAACACACCTCCACCACAGAATATACGCGAGTTGCGACGCTTCCTGGGGATGGTCTCCTGGTACAGGAGATACATTCCCCAATTCGCGGACACAGCAGCACCACTGCACCAGCTCCTCCAGAAACGTACCCGGTGGAACTGGACCGAAGAAGCCCAGTCCGCTTTCGAGACACTCCGACACCAGCTAGCCACTGCACCAGTGCTAACGTGCCCTGACTTCAACCGACCGTTCGTGTTGCAGACAGACGCCAGCCAAGGTGGTCTTGGTGCCGTACTGACGCAAGACCACGATGGCGAAGAACGAGTCGTGGCCTACGCCAGCCGAACACTCAATTCCGCGGAAAGAAACTATTCCGTTACGGAAAAGGAATGCTTGGCGGTGGTCTGGGGCATCAGGAAGATGCGCCCATACTTAGAAGGATATTCGTTCACGGTCCTGACCGATCACCAAGCATTGAAATGGCTGCAATCCATCGACAGTCCCTCGGGCCGACTCGCGCGCTAGAGCTTGGAGCTACAACAGTACGATTTCAAAATCGAATATCGAAAGGGGGAGAACAATCTCGTGGCAGATGCCCTCTCCCGACAAGGCGAGATTGCCAACGTGGCTACCGAAACACCCAAGGAGTGGTACGACACAAAGAAACGAGCCGTCGAAGAGACACCGCTCCTCCACCCGGAATACCAGATCCGCAACGGCGAGTTGTACCGCCATTTCCCGGACACGACTGGGGGCCACCCCGAGGACGAGTGGAAACAATGCGTGCCACGGCCCCAGCGTGAAGAAATCCTCAGGGCAAATCACGATGCCCCCACGGCCGGGCATCTCGGAAGTAACAAGACCACCGCCCGACTGGCCAGAAAATATTACTGGCCCGGTATGTTCCGAGATGCAGCCCGCTACGTCCGCCAGTGCACTAAGTGCCAAGAATATAAGGTGTCACAACAGGCACCCGCCGGACTGATGCACACCACGCCAGCCGCCTACCCGTGGGATGTAGTATCAGCAGACTTAGTCGGACCGCTCCCACGATCAAAGAAAGGCCACACCGTGATCGTAGTAATGCAGGATAAGTTTACGAAGTGGATAGAGCTGCAACCTCTTCGACAAGCCACCGCTCCGGCTGTCACCAAAGCATTTCGAGAGCGAATAGTCATGCGCTTCGGGTGCCCACGCCGAGTCATCACCGACAACGGCAAGCAATTCGAAAGCCGAGAATTTACCGGACTGCTCAAGGAGTACGGCATAGACCACCGGAAAACCCCACCGTATACCCTGCAATGCAACCCCGTAGAGCGAGCAAACCGGGTGATCAAAACGATGATCGCCCAATTTACCGACGGGGATCACACGACGTGGGATAGTTGGCTCCCGGAAATCGCTTTCGCTTACAATACAGCCAAACACGAAGCAACGGGAAGCACACCAGCCGCATTAAATTTTGGCCGCGAACTGGTGGCTCCCGGAGACCCCCGAACGGCCACCACCGACCCAACCGAAGAACCGACACCGGAAGACACCCGGGGATGGCAACAAAGGCTCACGGAGCTGAGAGACAGCATCGAACTCGCCCGATGGAATCTGGTACGAGCGCACCAGAACCAGAAACACTATTACGACTTACGCCGCAGGGATTGGCGCCCCTCGATTGGCAACGAAGTTATGAAGCGTGAACATCACCTAAGCGCGGCAGCCAAGCAATTCAATGCTAAGCTGGCCCCAAAATTTGTCGGCCCGTACACCGTTGCAAAATTCGAGGGACCAAACGTCGTGGTGCTGAAAGGTGCGCGCGGGAAACCAATACGCGCGCACATCAGCGATCTAAAACCGTGCGATACCGACGAGGCAGGAGGCGCGAATTGCGCCAGCGCCTCGACAGGAGCAAGGGAGAGCGAGACCGCAACCCTAGTTCCAACCGCGGCACCTAGGCGGCCGCGGTCCGCCCAAGGCTCTCGCTGGCGAAAATGCACCACCGAAGGATATAAGGCAGCGACGGACAAGCCAGAACAAACGACAGTCAGCATGCCAAGCAGACGAATCAACCACGAGCAAGCAGGAGGAGCGAACGCCGTGCCACTGGGCTCCGCGCCCGTGGGCCCGCCAGAGCGTCGGACCAGACGGCTGCAGGTCCTGGAGGACCGGCCATGGCCCGCACGGGTCCATATCCAAGAACCGCCACCCCAACACCGAGGCCCGCCACCGCGTCTCCAAGCGCCACTACGGCGGACCGCCACCGGGAGAGATCGAGAGGAGGTCCTGCTGGTGGAAACCTCCGACACGCGACCCCGGGAAGAACATCAGGGGGTCACGACCCGTCGACGCCGGACGGCCCACACCGGCCTGCAACCGCTGGACCTCCGGCAAATGAGGGGCCAGCTGCCCTCGCCGACACCACCAGCCGAAGCGGCAGGCGAGCGACCGGCCTCGCGGGAATACCACACCCCACGGGCCACCCGGCCACCGCGGACCCGACCCCCGCCGGCGGACCGGAAACGGAAGCTGCCGGCCTCCGGCGGACGGCCGGGCCCCGCGGCACCAGCAACCGCCAGTCCACTACGGCCGCTGGGACAGCCCGGCTTTCAGAGCCCCCCAGCGGCTACGCCACCACCGATAGCGCCACCAGCGCCACAGCCGCTGGCACAGCCAGGCTTTCAGAGCCCCCCAGCGGCCACGCCACCGCCGATAGCGCCACCAGCGCCACAGCCGCTGGCACAGCCAGGCTTTCAGAGCCCCCCAGCGGCCACGCCACCGCCGATAGCGCCGCCAGCGCCCCAGCCGCTGGCACAGCCAGGCTTTCAGAACCCCCCAGCGGCCACGCCACCGCCGATAGCGCCACCAGCGCCACAGCCGCTGGCACAGCCAGGCTTTCAGAGCCCCCCAGCGGCCACGCCACCGCCGATAGCGTCGCCAGCCCCACAGCCGCTGGCACAGCCAGGCTTACAAAGCCCTCCAGCGGCCACACCAGCTGCCGCCACGCCAGCCGAAGCACACCGCCCGTGGACGTGGGCCTCAGACCGCCCCGGGATGGTCATTTTCCACCCCACCGCCATGCGACCCAGGAGGGTATACACCGTCCTGACCTCGACCGCCGTCGTGCTGGGCAGTCGGTTCCGCAACGGCGATATCGGTATCGAGATCCGGAGCCGGCGGCCGACTGCCCCAGCGGAATAAGCTCCGCCCACGTAGATTTAAGTTAGATTTAAGGATTGGTGATGGGTAAGTTAAGTGCGTGCGTTGGGTTGCAACCCCCCCTAAGTTAAGTTAGTATAAGGACAAATGTACCTGACGGCCAGAAGCCGATGTGAAACGCTTTTCCCCCCGAAGTAAGGAGGGGGTGTGACGAAGTCACGTCACGCGCCGCGCGAACGCCCGGCGCCGAGACGGGAGGACTTAGTTCGCGCCGCGCCCGCTGGGCGGCCGCGACCTCGCGCCGGTTCTCGCTCGCGAAACCGTACGGGCTCCAGATATAAGAGCCGCGGCGAGCGGAATCAGGAGCTCTTGTGCATGTCGCTATACCGCTTCACGCAAACCCGCAAGAGACTCAATTTTTGTACACCTTGAGGTGTGTCAGTGATCGGCCATCGCCATCACCGTACCGCTACCAGCCTCTTCCGAAATAGACCGAGATTCGTCTTGCGTCCTGCCTACGTCAGAGAGGTACCTCCGCGCCCATTAGGCCGGAACCCTATTGCACTCTGAACCTCTCTTATACGACTCTCGTACGAACGTGCCCCTTAAGGCCATTCCGAGCAGAACGTTACACATACCGCATCCAAGATCCTACCACTCGCCGCCAAGTCGCCGCCGCCGCGAAGCCGACGCGCCGCTATACCGTAGCTCTTCCGCCGCGACCGGAAACAAATGTAAACATAATTACAGCACACAATAAATACTGTTATTGTTACCAAAACACCTTCGTACTCATTCGCCGAACCTGGCCATACCGACTGAGTCGGCACATTTTCCTTCTCCGTCCCACCGATAATCGTGCCGCAACCAAACACGATTACATATTTAGTGCATATTTATATTACAAGTTTAAGTGCCTGTTTCTTTTTGTTTGGGACGATTGAATTTTTGACTGTGTTACAATAAAGAATAGCGGATCGGTGCACGGAAGCTCTTACACAATTAGCGAAGCACAGAGTTTATTTTCCAATAGTTAGGACAGCACGACAACGTATATTTTGGAGTTATAATAAAAATGTATTTACAAAACCAAGCACAATAAACTTAACAGTTATTTGACACAAACAAGTAGCGATTAGAAATAGTTAATAAGATCAAGCGAAGCAATTGTCGCTGGCGAAGCAAAGTCGCGAAGCCTAGAAATAATTGAACTAAACGCAAGCAATGTGCGTAAGCAAAAGGTACGTGTCACTAGCAGAGAGCGTCTGAATTCCAGGAAATCGGCAGTGATTTCCTGGAAGGAAGAAGAGTCCCCCTTCCATCGATCGCAGGTTGATGGAAGGGGCAGTGATCGACGCTCCACATGAGTCAGCGGGCCGTTACCATTGCCTAATTACCGGTAGGCCTGGGAGATGGCGTAAATAGTGTCGCTTTCGCGAACATTCTCCCCGGGATTCATCACCCGATGAATCTGAATCCAAAATCGACGTACCGGTCAATAAACGTGGACATGGCATAGTCTGTTCGCGTAGCAGTGGCGTGCTGAACTCATGTGGAGGCATCGCGCAACCCCAGCGTTGAGGCAATGAGAATCTCGCGGCGGCAACGGGCGCGAGCAGCAAAGAGTATCTCGCGGCAGCAACGGGCGCGAGCAGCAAAGAGTATCTCGCGGCAGCAACGGGCGCGAGCAGCAAAAAGTATCTCGCGGCAGCAACGGGCGCGAGCAGCAATGCGAATCTCGCGGCAGCAACGGACGCGAGCAGTAATGAATATCTCGCGGCAGCAACGGACGCGAGCAGTAATGAATATCTCGCGGCAGCAATGGGCGCGAGCAGCCATGTGCATTTATCTCGCGGCAGCAACGCACGCGAGCAGTGGTGATTATCTCGCGGCAGCAACGGGCGCGAGCAATAAAGATTATCTCGCGGCAGCAACGCACGCGAGCAGTAGCAAGGAGTATCTCGCGACAGCAATCGCACGCGAGCAGTAACGGATTTATCTCGCGGCAGCAAACGCACGCGAGCAGTAACAGGCTGAATCACAATCGAGCTCGCGATTGTGACCGAAACTTTCGCCTAAGTAAGGCACGTCTTAGGCGATCGGGAGACGAGACGTATGACGCGTTCGTGAAGCAGTGGTGATCGCGTGTGCGCCATGGACGTCATCGTTGCGGTAAGGTAGCGGTGATGTTGACGTTTGGGGATGACCCCTCGAGTGTCCCTGCTAATCTGAACAGGTAAGAAGTATACATGTAAGCATATGTACAAGTTATTAATACGAGAAACTAATTTCATAAAGGAGTGGTTAATCGGTCGTGTCCTCTTTGCAGCGGGCCTGAAGGGATGGCAGATATCCCGTGGGTCTGGAGGGATGGCAGATATCCCGTGGGCCTGGAGGGATGGCAAATATCCCGTGGGCCCACTGCTCCAGACTAGTGGTCGCCTCGAAGCCAGCAAATGGACGAAGCGGCCGCGGGATGTCATCGAACAGCGAACAGGAACGGCCCGAAAAGCGTTGCCGGTTATGCGGAGTGTGCTGGTCGAGAAGGGCGTCCCTCTGTGCCCTGGCAGCTCTCCTCCAGTGCGTCCACGATGTCGGCTCGTGCTTCGAGGAACTCCTTCATCTCGTCGAATGTCGGAGGTGTTTTCGTCTTGGCAATACAGCAAGCTTTGCCCCCTTCCAACGCTCCGATGGTGGTGATGCGGTTTTTAACAAACGCCCTGAGTTCCTCAAAAGTCGGAGGGGTAGTCTGGGCGTTACGCAGGTAATGTAGACGCTCGGCATCCGTCAACGTTTGATCTTGGACCACCAGGGATCGGAATAGCCCTTGGAACGACGGCCAGTCTTTATGTTTGCCTTCGAAGGTAGGTAACGGTATCTTCGGGAGTGAGGACGTAGAACGAGCGGCCACAGCAGTGGAATGGTCACTTGCTCGCTCTCCGGAGGCCAGACGTTCCATCGTACGATTTAGTATCTGCTCCCTTTTCGCCGATTTTCAAACGCGTCAGCGATTCGACGGTTAAGGTCGCGTAGACTTTCAATAAGGCGGCTCATTGTTTGGCAGGTGGAGGTCACATGCGACGGTTGGACGACACACCCGAGTAGAAAAACTGTTTGCGGAAGAAGTTCACACGCGACGGTTACGGCACTACCGAACGTTTGAACTGTTTCACAGGCACCGGATCCGGCTCGAAGGACCAAAAAATGTTACAATAAAGAATAGCGGATCGGTGCACGGAAGCTCTTACACAATTAGCGAAGCACAGAGTTTATTTTCCAATAGTTAGAACAGCACGACAACGTATATTTTGGAGTTATAATAAAAATGTATTTACAAAACCAAGCACAATAAACTTAACAGTTATTTGACACAAACAAGTAGCGATTAGAAATAGTTAATAAGATCAAGCGAAGCAATTGTCGCTGGCGAAGCAAAGTCGCGAAGCCTAGAAATAATTGAACTAAACGCAAGCAATGTGCGTAAGCAAAAGGTACGTGTCACTAGCAGAGAGCGTCTGAATTCCAGGAAATCGGCAGTGATTTCCTGGAAGGAAGAAGAGTCCCCCTTCCATCGATCGCAGGTTGATGGAAGGGGCAGTGATCGACGCTCCACATGAGTCAGCGGGCCGTTACCATTGCCTAATTACCGGTAGGCCTGGGAGATGGCGTAAATAGTGTCGCTTTCGCGAACAGACTGTTATAAATTTTGCTAGGATTGGGGTTCGTATATTATTTATGACTTATGTAATTACTTATTTATTATTTATTTAATTATTTTTTGTCCATATTAGTTAGTATCTATTTAATTAGTTATTATTATGCATTAGTTCTTTTAAATGCCTATATCTTTGTTAAAAAACATCTTTTTGCAATTAAGTTTGACTTATATGAAAGACAAACGATCATATTCTGCAATCGTACAGGTAAAACTTGCAAGGACCATTGTTTGCAGCCCGTAAACTTAACGGATATCGAGAAATTTTGACAATGTGATATACTCCACTTTAAAGCCATTTTTACTTTTTAGATACCATTACGATGAAAGTTATTATAAAAATCAAAAAGTAGACAGCACAAACTTTAAAATGGTTTTTGTTTCATTCATTTTGGATGAATTTTGACGAAGTTATGGGAATTTAAAGATTAAGAAAATTTTAAACTCGTCGTGTCCGGCTTTTCGGTGCGAATACCCCACTGTGCGGCGGCTCGGCCCGGAGTGATCCCCTCCACGATCGCGGCTTCCCCCACTCCGCGGCTCGTGCGCGCGCAACCTGTCTTCCTCTCCCCGCTATCCCCGCGCCCAGGTTTCCCTCCGCCGCACTCCCCCGCGCGCCCTCACTTCCCCCTGCCCCCGCGCTCCCCTCAGAGGACCTGCGTTAGAACCCGCTTAGCCTTACTACTACGAATATTAGTTAATAAATGATTATTCCTTAATGTGGATTATTCCATGGTATTGCGTGCGAAACGAATCAATGTAAAAATATGACTAACCAGTCTATGACCACACTATGGCCACCAGGATCAGGAGCAACGTTGGGAAAGTTGAAACTGTTCACAAGCCCGTCGTAAGTCATAATTTATTAAATAAATGCTTTTAATTCATATTGCTCCTTTTCCATGTTGCTACTTTCCGAATTGTTTATTACTAAACTGTGAAAATCGTTTGTAACATTTAACTGTGTTTCGAATTACCTATGTGTGTATGCTGTTTTGCTGTCGGTCAATACATACGCGCGCCGAATTTTAAATATACTGTAGGCTTAATTGCATACGCGCCATCTTGCATACCACACTACTGTACGAAAACATATCGTGTAGCAAAGTGATTATACGCCAAATTATAACTACAATTAATTAAAATATTTCATGTATCCTAAATTGTATGTGTCCTAAATCGCATGTCTCCTAAATTTTATGTGCACTATAAATTTGATGTGTTCAAAATTGCATTTGCACTATTTGCTGTGCACTATTTTGATGTATCCTAAATCGCATGTGTCCTAAATTGTATGTGTCCTAAATCGCATGTGTACTAAATTTTATGTGCACTATAAATTTGATATGTTCAAAATTGCATTTGCACTATTTTCTGTGCATTATTTTGATGTGTCCTAAATTGCATGTGTAGTTTTGTACTGTGTCATTTTGATATGGAGCCCAAGTTTCCATCAAGTGGGTTCTTTGAGTAAAGCGGTTGGACAATCCTCTTTGCCCTGCTAATCTCGGTCATATTATTATTGCCGTTTTATTTTATTCTAGCATAGTTTTCCAGTACAAACGTAAAACAGGTCAAGCGAAATGGACGGAGAGCAATCTGAAGCGCGCCATGGCTGCAGTCAATGAGAAAAAAAGTGTCTATTACGTCTGCAGCCAAAAAATACTTGATTCCGTATGCAACATTACAACGGCATTTGAAGTCAAGAAGTTGTAAAAACAAATTGGGAAGGTTTACTACTGTTTTTACCGAAGAACAAGAAAATGAGTTATGTTATTACTTGGAAAAGTTAGATAATCTATTTTTCGGCCTAACTCGTGCTGATTTCCTGCAACTAGTTTATGATTTTGCAACAAAAAATAATATTGAGAACCCTTTTAAGAACGATAAAGCTGGTGAAGATTGGTTTGCCGGTTTTAAGCGAAGACACCCTGATATTGTGCTGCGATCACCTGAACCCACTTCCATCGCTATAGCAAGAGGCTTTAACAGACCACAGGTGGAGCGGTTTTCTTTACTTTTGTGGGAGCAGATCGAGAAATTTAATTTTGATACAACTATGATTTACAATACGGATGAAACTGGCGTGAGAACGACGACTTCTAAGCCACCAAAGATTTTGAGTACGAAAGGGAAAAAACAAGTTGGAGTTATTAGCAGTGCTGAAAGAGGTCAACTTACAACTGTCATATGCTGTTGCAATGCTGCTGGCACATATGTTCCGCAATTTTTCATTTTTGCGCAAAAACGGATGCAAGATTGGCTTTTAGATGGTGCCCCTCCATATTCCCGAGCCTCCGTGAATGATAACGGTTGGATAAATGGACAAGTTTTCTTGTTGTGGCTTCAGTATCTTGTTGAAATGGTTCGTCCAAATGAAAACCGAAAAGTTTTGTTGCTACTTGACAACCAGGAATCTCACAAGTATTATCCAGCCTTAGAATTTGCACGGAAAAATCACGTTGTTTTCGTATCGTTTGCTCCACATACTACAAACAAAATGCAGCCGTTAGATGTTGCTGTTTATGGACCAATAAAAAAGTACTTTGAACAAGAGCTAAACACTTTTCAAAAAAGTCACCCAGGGAGAATTATCAACCAGTATGATATCGCAAAATTTTTCGGAGGAGCCTACAGCAAAGGTGCCTCTGTACAAAATGCCATTCAAGGATTTAAAAAACCAGGACTTTGGCCCTACAATCCACAAGTATTTGGCGACGAAGGCTATGCTCCATCATCCATAACAGACCGTCCATTGGAAGAAAATGCTTCAGAAAATATATCACGACTACACGACAGTATTCCATTACTGTTTCGTCTTAAAGAACAAAAGCTGGCTCAGGGCGAGGCGAAAATCCAACGTCTTTCACGGTAGGCAATTGTTTGTTCTCGAAGCATTCGTTGGGAACCATTTGCCTGCCAGATGACTAAGAGGCAATCGACATCGTGCCCTTTTTTCTGATATTCTCTATTACTCTCGTCCTGCGATAATCCGTTAAATTGCTCTGTCGGCGAGGGTACACGGTTACCTCGGACCGGTACATACCGTCGTCCACCGCTGACTCACTGAACAATACGGTCATAAACCGTGACCCTGGCTAAACGCTCCGACCGAACAACCTAGCTAGGTTTGTTAGCCAGATGTCTGGTTTTTCCACTGCTACGTCACCAAGAAGGAGAAGTCTTCCTCCTCTACCATCGAAATCGCGGAAGGAAGGTTCCTCCTCTTGGAAGAAAAATCAGCCAATCAGCAATTTGGCACCTCTCGAGAGTCTGATGTCTCGTCTACCGTCGACGTCGAAGGGCGAGACGCGACAGAGTTCAATCATCTCTCGAGCGAACACATTCATCCGTCTTAAAAACACTTATAATCCAACAGTCGATTCAAGTGATTTAGTCAAGGCAGTCGTGACTAAGACCTTAGTCAAAACATACTTTATTCAATATAGTCGCCGTACGAACTATCTCGATTGGTCTATTCAAGCATTCGTGATTGAGACCATCAATAAGAACATTCATAAATCCTCGTCATCATTCGGACCAGCAAGCTTTCTTGTCGTCACAAGAATAACAATCATTCAAGATGAATTTGGCGAGTGATAAAGCCACCAACACCGCGTACCACGGAGTCTCTTGGGCCTTACAACCCCAAGAGGAAAAAACAAAATTATCGCGTGTGTGTCGGTAGCTAACAATTACCTTGTGACAATATCACACCACTTCGCGACATTATACCACCGTTACACGACAATACTGCACTACAATGCAGCATTGTAGAGACAGAAAATCATGACACGACTATTAAGAGCTTATCACCATTTCAAGTAAGACCAATACCCATTATGGCTGCACCAAAAACAGCTCGTAAAAATAAAAGACAAAGGGCAGAAGTGTTGACATCCAGTCCCATTAGAATTCAGTAAGCTTCTAAGTTTCACAGAGTTGATAACAAGAAAACTAAAATAGTCGAAATAGCTGGCCCTACCTGTAGCCGTCGAACAAAAAAAAAACGACAAAAAAAGACAAGGAAAATATCCGATATTTCTGCTTGGTGTGTTTTGAGCCTTACTCCGACCTCCCATCCGAAGACTGGATCCAGTGCAGCCAATGTACCAGATGGGCCCATAAATTCTGCACTATATATGAAGGATCTGGCAGTTACTTCTGTGACGAATGCCAAGATTGACTTTGCGTTATTTAATAACATCCGCTTTGCCCGACCCCGTCATCCGCTATGCCCAGGGGGGTAGGCCAAAGCGGATTGATTGACTTACTTATGTTTTTCATTTTAGAAAGCTTTAAATGTTTTAGTTATCAATTTTTTCCTTATTTTATTAGAAAGCTGATTAATTTTACATGATTATTAATATAAAAAATATTTTTCATCTCAATTGTAACTGTGTTATTTTTCTCACTAAACCTTAACACATCCGCTTTACCCGGGCTTCCCCTAGTGTATGTGTAGACGGAAAGGGGAAAAGAAGTGATTTTAGGTGAGCATCGCGACTTATAAAAAAGCGGCCTCCGACAAACCGGAAAAGGGATTCTGAAAAAGCGATGACCAGTGCATCGGCGAAGAAATGAAAAAATTCGAAATATTCGAAAGTGATGGTAGATTTGTCATTCGGCTACCGAATTTCAAAGTTTGGTGCCGTAGTCACGGCTATTAGTTTATATGTAAATTCCAAAACGTGGGGAGGTCACGTAAAATTTGCAGAACACGACATTCGAGGTCTCGGATTTAATATTGTGATACAGTGTAATAAGTGTGACCCTCAGATTATCCTTTCTGGCCCAAATATAGATAAAACCTACCAAATAAATACCCGCTTCGTGTTTGTGATGAGAGTATTAGGACTGGGGCAATCAGGTATGCGAAAGTTTTGCGGGCTCATGGACTTGCCAAAGCCAATAGCGCAATCGACGTACAACGTAAGAAAAATTCTCATTGCTGCACAAACTGTTTCTGATGTTTCATTAAAAAATGTTGCGACTGAGGAAACAGCTACTCAAGAAGCAGAAATATTTGACGATGAAACAGGAATTATTGTTTCCGGGGATGAAACCTGGAAAAAACGTGGTTACTCTTCCCTTTTCGACGTGATGACTCTCATTGGGAGTTTGACGGGGAAAGTTGTGGACATTATTGTCAAATCATCATATTGCAAGGCCTGTGAATATTGGAAGAATAAAAGCGACACCGCCGTATATGAGAATTGGAATGAAGGAGGGCACGAGTGTTCGGCAAATCATGAAGGGAGTGCGGGAAAAATGGAGGTGGACGGAATGCAGGAAATGTTTCCGCTTGAATTGCCCGGTGTTAAATATTTATACTATATCGGCGACGCACAGTGGGGCAAAGTGACGATGTTTGTTTCAAAATCAAAGAACTTTTGATAGAAATGAGATAGATCGATGATTTTTTTTTTAAATTAAAGCTGACAGATTGCAGAATAAGGGAAAATTAATGAAATTATGGTACGAACGTTTTTTACGTTTGAAAATCTGTGTTAAACTTCAAATTTTAGAGCAAAATTATGTTTTATCCAATACCATGTCCGGTTAGAAGTTTTTCTTGACATGTTGTACATCATTTCCTATAGATTTTGTTGCGCTGATTTCAAATCCGTTCGCAAAATTTATCTACTACCTCAAGATTTTGAAAAAAAAATCGATTTCAAGGTTAACACAGATTTTCAAAGTTAAAAAACGTTCGTACCATAATTTATTTAATTTTCCCTTATTCTGCAATCTATCAGCTTTAATTTAAAAAAAAATCATCGCTCTATCTCAATTCTATCAAAACTTCTTTGATTTTGACACAAATTTCGTCACTTTGCCCCGCCGCTGCGCCGCTGCGCCGAACAGTGGAGCAAAGTGACGAAATTTGTGTCAAAATCAAAGAAGTTTTGATAGAATTGAGATAGAGCGATGATTTTTTTTTTAAATTAAAGCTGATAGATTGCAGAATAAGGGAAAATTAAATGAATTATGGTACGAACGTTTTTTAACTTTGAAAATCTGTGTTAACCTTGAAATCGATTTTTTTTCAAAATCTTGAGGTAGTAGATAAATTTTGCGAACGGATTTGAAATCAGCGCAACAAAATCTATAGGAAATGATGTACAACATGCCAAGAAAAACTTCTAACCGGACATGGTATTGGATAAAACATAATTTTGCTCTAAAATTTGAAGTTTAACACAGATTTTCAAACGTAAAAAACGTTCGTACCATAATTTCATTAATTTTCCCTTATTCTGCAATCTGTCAGCTTTAATTTAAAAAAAAAATCATCGATCTATCTCATTTCTATCAAAAGTTCTTTGATTTTGAAACAAACATCGTCACTTTGCCCCACTGTGCGACGGTGATAGCAAAACATTTAATGATATCCTGAAAATAAACCCATACAATATTCCCGTTTTTAAAAAAGAATGCCTGGGCCATGTGCAGAAACGAGTGGGAACGCGTCTTCGTGCACTGAAGAAAAGTACTAAAGGGCTCGGAGGAAGAGGCATGCTCACAGGCAAATTGATGGACGAATTGCAGACTTAAGTAGTTAGGCTATGCCGATTCTGGACCAAGTGGAGGCGAGGGGGTGAGGCGGGGCGGGGGGAGGTACCGCGCTCTTCCGCGAGATGGGCGAGGGGGTGAGGCGGGGAGGCGGGGAGGCGGGGAGGGGGTACCGAGTTCGTAGGTGAGGGGGATGACGTCAGAGGGGAGGGGGATTCCAAGATGGCGTCGACTGAGTTCGTAGGTGAGGGGGATGACGTCACAGGGGAGGGGGATTTTCAAAATTTTCAAAATGGCGTCGCGCGCGCAGGTCGAGTTCGTGGGCGAGGGGGTTGACGTCACGGGGGGAGGGGGAGTGTTGAAGCATACATTTAACTAGCCCGCCTTTCACACACGATAATTATGGCGTAAGAAAGGAAGAGGTACGCAAACGGCACAACAGGTGGAACATTGTATGCATATATATATATATACGTGTTGTTCGCTTGTCTCTTCCTTCTTCTTCTGTGCGACCTCGCAGTGTGTAAACAAGTGAGTCAAAATTGCTAAGACATTGTTAAAGACTAATCAGTTCAATATAAGAAAAACTGACTATCACATTAAAAGACGAGCTGACGTTGTAACGTGTATGTTGTGTGAGTTTATAAATCAGATTGTTTAGAAAATACACAAATTGACATTCAACCTCAACAGGTTATGGGCCCAGCCACGTGGCTATAAAAGAATCTAGATTTATCAATTTGGCCAATTTTCTTTTACTTAATAGATTCTATCTAGATTACATATTGTAATTCAAATTCATTTCTTCTCAAGTGTTCAAATCTTGAAACAGAATTTCAAGTAAATCTAACGCAAAAAGGCAGAAATAAACAGATAAGAGAAATGAAGGTCAGTGAGCAACGTCTGTTTCAAATACATCGATTCAACGGTCAAAATTACCAATTGTGGCGTAAACAAATGGAAATCTTCATGACGGAAAATAAATTGAAACCGTATATTCTCGATATTGAAAAACGAACTACAGAAAATAGCAAATTGTATGATGAAAAGGATGCTGAAGCACAAGCATTCCTGATGCGAGGTCTAGAGTTAGAACAGTTAAAGTATTTATCCGATTGCTCTACAGCAGCAAGTATGTGGGCAAGATTACGCACTGTACATTCAGAAAAAAGTGATCAATCCGTGCAGGTTCTACTCGATAGATTTATCAATGCTAAAATGGAGGAAAATGAGAAAATGGCGGACTTCGTCGCACGAATAGTATCCCTCACTCAACGTTTAAAGGATATGGACCTTGAACAGAAGGAACCAGTAATTATTGCCAAAATATTGAGTGGACTCTCTCCGCAATTTGATAATGTTCGAACCGCTTGGTATGCAGTGCCGAAAAAGGACCAAACGGTTGACAGATTAACAGATCATTTAGTAAACGAGGAAGCAATATTGTGCAGTAGATCAAAGGAGGAAACCAGCGTTGAAACAGCCCTGTTCGTGAGAGGCAAATCACGTCGATCTAGTTATAATCAAAGAGGTGAGAAAAATTCAAATTATGAGTCAAAAAATCATAACAACGATTCAAGCAGTTATAATTTCAAGAGAAACACAGATAATTCTCAGAAACGTCCAGGAAAGTGTAATTATTGCAAAATACCAGGACATTGGGCAAGGGAATGTCGAAAGAAAGCTCGAGATTGCCCAAACACCAAAAATCAACGCTCCTTTATGGCACAAGGACCTGTGAAAAATGAAAGGTATCCCGCTGGACTTGATGGGAAATCGAACGATGACTCCTTTTTATTAACTGCTGAATGTTCCAAGGAACATAAAAATGTGTGGTTTGCAGATTCAGGTGCAACGCATCACATGTCTTTTCAGAGCGATTGGTTTAAGAATTTTGAATCATATCCGGAAAAATCTTGTTTCGTAAAGGTTGGAAATGGTGAAAAGATTGATGCACGTGGGAAAGGCGACGTGGATGTTCAAATTCAAGGAGATGATGGTATTGTACGAACACACACGATCAAGGATGTCCTATATGTTCCACAAATAGAAAAAAATTTATTATCTGTTTATCGAACAACTATGAGAGGTACTGAAGTTACCTTTGAAGAGGGAGGAAATACTATGAGACTTGAAAGAAATGGAAAAACAATTATTACTGGAGTAAGAGATGGAAACTTGTATAAATTACAGGTCAGTCCTGTAAGAATAATACAGGCAAACTTAGCAGCGTGCAATTCTCCTACGATGTGGCACGAACGCCTAGGACATGTAAATTACAAAACCTTGAGACAAATGCATCGACAACATACAGTTGAAGGACTAAATATTGTTGGTCTGACAGAGGAAGATCCATTTTGTGAAGGTTGTGTTCTTGGAAAACAACACAGAAGAAGTTTCCCGAAAAATCAAGCGCGACGATCACAAATCCCTGGTGAATTGTTTCATGCAGATGTCTGCGGAAAGATGAGTACTCAGTCTATAGGAGGATCGAATTATTTTCTACTTATTAAGGATGATTGTTCCAGGTATTGTTTCGTTTATTTTCTGAAATACAAGTCCGATGTTGCAGATAAATTGCAAGAATTTTGTGCCGAAGTTCTAGCAGAAAACAAACAAATAAGACGGCTAAGGACTGATGGAGGAAAAGAATTTTGTAATGCTGAAGTAAAGAAATTTTTACTGTCAAAGGGTATCAAACACGAGGTAACCACTCCAAGAGCTCCACAACAAAATGGCTTCGTTGAGCGACAGAATAGAACAGAAATCGATTCCGCAAAGGCTATGTTACATGCCAAAAATCTTCCAAGGTATTTATGGGCAGAAGCTGTAAATTCGGCAGTATATATCAAAAACCGAACAGCATCAGAAACAATAGGAGGAATTACACCTTTCGAAAAATGGCATGGAGAAAAGCCATCTGTATCACATCTTAGAGTGTTTGGAAGTGAGTGCTATGCACATATCCCAAAAGAAAGCCGAACAAAATGGGAAACCAACTCAGAAAAGTGTCTGTTTCTTGGATACAGTGAAGGCTGCAAAGCCTACAGAGTACTTAATCTAAAAACAAAGAAAGTTTTAGTACGAAGAGATGTCGTCTTCAATGAAGATAATAATTCTCATCATGTTTGTTTAGAAAACATTGAAGAACTGAACGAGAAAGAAGAAAATGAAGAAGCATCAAGAAACCTGGATGAAAAATTAGCTAAAGAAGAAAGCGGTGGACAATCTTATGATACTCCTTTGAAATACAGAAATCCACGTTTGCCGATCCCACGAGATCCTTACAATTTGCGAACAAAGTCTTCAAAGGAAACTGATGATTCAGAAGTAACTCTGGCTGAAACGTTTATGGCTCAAGTAGAACCAGTAAATCTTGAAGACGCCTTGGAGGCAAAGGACGCCGAAAAATGGATTCAAGCAGTAAATGAAGAGCTTTATGCTTTAAAACAAAACAATACTTGGACACTCGTATCTAGAACAAAGGATATGCATGTGATTGGAAACAGATGGGTCTTTAGAAGAAAATATAAAGCAAATGGTGAAATAGACAAGTACAAGGCCAGATTAGTTATAAAAGGATACTCTCAAGTAAAGGGTATCGATTATCAAGAAACTTTCGCACCGGTGGTTAAATTTGACTCTGTCAGATTGCTATTGTCAATTGCTGCAGCTTGGAATATGAAGATTTACCAATTTGATGTGAAAACGGCGTTTTTGCATGGAGAATTGAACGAGGAGGTTTACATGGAGCAACCATATGGATTTGCAGAGGACAACCGAGTGTGTCTTTTGAAACGAAGTTTATATGGCTTGAAGCAGGCACCCAGACAATGGAATAAGAGAATTGTAGATTTCTTGATAAATTTTGGAATGAAACAATGTGCTGCTGATCCTTGCGTGTTTTTCAAAGTAACTGAAAAGGGTGAAAGACTGTATCTGGCGCTCTATGTTGACGATGGACTTGTTTGCGGAAATGATATAAATTCTATAAACAATTTGTTCAACCGTTTGAGAACTAATTTTCAAATTATCTTTTCAGAGGCACAATTTTTTGTTGGTTTACAAATACACAAAAATGAGGCTAACGGGACAATAAAAATACATCAAAGTGCCTATACGTCAAAAATACTTAAAAGATTTAATTTTGATAATTGTGCTTCTGTTTCCATTCCAGTTGATCCAGGTTTACATTTCTCAAAAGGCGATAATAATAATAGTAAAGGTCAATATTACCCATATCGAGAAGCAGTAGGCTCATTAATGTTTTTAATGATTGCATCCAGACCAGATCTGGCGTATATTACTGGAGTTTTAAGCAGATTTCTGGAGAATCCTCAACGAGAACACTGGAATGGAGTGGTCAAAGTATTTAAATATTTAAAGGGTACTGAAAATTATGGTATAACTTTTTCTGCAGGATCGAATCAATTTGAGATGACTGCATATTGCGATGCAGATTGGGCAGGAGACAGAGATACTAGACGAAGTACGACTGGTTGGCTATGTTTGTTGAATGATCATCCGTTTGCCTGGAGTTCGAAACGTCAAACGGTGACAGCTACATCAACAACCGAGGCAGAATTTGTCGCACTGTGTTCGGTAACGAAGCACATTATTTGGATCAGAAAACTACTGGCTGAACTAGAGTACAATTTAAGAACGCCTACTCATATAATGTGTGATAATCAGCGCGCGATAACGATTGTTAAAAATCCGGAATCGATTAAGAGCACCAAACATATAGAAACACAATTCTTTTATACAAGCGATCAATACAAAAACGGTAATATTGATGTTCAGTATGTACAGAGCAAAAATCAGTTAGCAGATCCTCTTACAAAACCGTTACCAAAGGAAACGTTCCTGAATATTAGAGCGCGATGGGGTATGAATTGATTGAACCCTTGTTAAATCTTTGTTCTGTAAGATTATCGTGTGTGTAATGCGAGAGGGAGTGTTGAAGCATACATTTAACTAGCCCGCCTTTCACACACGATAATTATGGCGTAAGAAAGGAAGAGGTACGCAAACGGCACAACAGGTGGAACATTGTATGCATATATATATATATATACGTGTTGTTCGCTTGTCTCTTCCTTCTTCTTCTGTGCGACCTCGCAGTGTGTAAACAAGTGAGTCAAAATTGCTAAGACATTGTTAAAGACTAATCAGTTCAATATAAGAAAAACTGACTATCACATTAAAAGACGAGCTGACGTTGTAACGTGTATGTTGTGTGAGTTTATAAATCAGATTGTTTAGAAAATACACAAATTGACATTCAACCTCAACAGGGAGGATTTTCAAATTTTCAAAATGGCGTCGCGCGCATTTCGTGTTGGCGCCACCTACTGGACGTTTAAGGTACTTTGGGCCCGCGTCGGTATTTGGGCCCGTCTTGGTAAATTTTCCAGGTTTTCCATTCATTTCGTATTGGCGCCACCTACTGGACGTTTAAGGTACTTTGGGCCCGCGTCGGTATTTGGGCCCGTCTTGGTAAATTTTCCAGGTTTTTCATACATTTCGGGTTGGCGCCACCTATTGTACGTTTAAGGTACTTTGGGTCCGCCATGGTAAATTTTCCAAGGTTTTCATACGTTTCGTGCTGACGTCACCTGTTGCATGTCTAAGGTATATTTGGGCACGCGTCGCCGCCGCGCAATCTCCGTACGTGTGCGGGGGTCGGTGCGCAGGCGCGACCGCGACCGATTCGTGGAAATTCAAATCGCGTTTTCGATGATGATTTCTGAGAAAGAGGGTGGACCATGATTTCTGAGAAAAGATAAGGAAATATTTGAATCGTGGGACCGATACAGCACACGTGCAATGATATAAACATAGAGCGATAATTATTATAAATCAATCATCGCGATAACCCATGGAATAAACATTGCACCGTGCTATGCCGTGTGTTTATATCTGAACAGGATCGAACGCGTTTTTGGCGCCTACGTGCACGCGCTTCGTGCCGTGTGTTTATGTTTGAATCGTGGGACCGATGCAGCGCACGTGCAATGATGTAAACATAGAGCGATAATTATTGTAAATCAATCATCGCGATAGCCCATGGAATAAACACGACATTGCATTCCATGATGATTTCTGAGAAAGAGGGTGGTACATGATTTCTGAGAAGTCATACAGCGCACCGCGACATGCAGTGTGTTTACATCTGAACAGGATCGAACACGTTTCGGGCGCCTACGTGCACACTCTTCGTCCCGTGTGTTTATGTTTCAATCGTGGGACCGATACAGCGCACGTGCATATAGCGATAATTATTCGGGGAAGAGTTCCGAGTATTTTAATGATCGAGGAGGAGACTGTAAGTCAATCGTCGCGATAGCCCATGGAGTAAACACAACATTGGACCGCGCCATGCAGTGTGTTTATAGTAGGTAAGTGGAAGCGGGACCGGGCCCGTAAGGGTGAAAAGAGTTCGATATAGGCCCGTAGGCATCTGATTAACGCGAGCCCTTCATCCGCGATGCCGCAGTTGGACCGCCAAACGCTTATGATCGAGAAGCATAAAATCCGGGACGTGTTAAGCCCACAGTCATTATTCGAGACATCGTGGAACATTATCGTTCAAAACGGATTTATGCAATTGTCGCATCACCACCGTCAATTGCTACGCCATATCGCGCGATACAGTACTGCGAGCAAATGTACATTGTATTGCATTGTTGGTGATAAAGATGTGCATCGCAAGCATGTGAAGTACTTTACCGCGATCGTGTGTACACCGTTAACACTTCTGCAAGACATTGAGAACGGCGCGGTCGAAGTGTACAAAGTGTTGTGTCCTCGAACATTGACTATCACCGTGGACTCGTTTTTGTGTCGTGAATTATCAAGATTTTTGGATGAGCACCCGACACCGATTATGCGACTACACTCGAAGCGTCTCATTTTGCCGTTGGGTTTCCGATATCCGATCACCGACCGCATCACCTGGAAGAGTCGTATCACCCATTCGACACTATTCGTGCGTGTCTGGTAGACAAAAAAAACTTTGTGAATAAGCAAACATGGAGGGGTTCATGGACACGTACAGGGTTTTGTCCCAGATGTCTAAGCTTTTACGCTCTATTGCGGAATTCCGAGATTGGGTGGATCATTGCGACACGTGCCTGCAGCTCATCGTCCAGTACCAGAGCAGCGGAGGAATGTCAGTGGCCGCGAAACAACGCCTAGTGTCGCTGATCACGCGAATCAAGACATTGCGCGCGATCGTGCGGGAAAAGTTTTCGCGAGTCGGTTGCGGTGTTTCGGGCCGATCGACTGCACCCAAAGTCGTATGGGAAGACGTGGAATCGGCGTTTATAGGCCGTATTTCAACCGGTGCGGTTATCAACGTGGGACATGTCGATCCGCGACGATTTTTAGAGGGTGCTCGACGAATTGTGATCTCGCGCGTCACGAACGCTATCACGGCACATAAGAGCGTGTCTGTGAATACGAACTTTAACGCGGAGTTTATGTTGGGTGAGAATACGGAGATGAAAAGTTTCGGTACGCGAAATCGAGTACTATTCATGACTTCGAACGTTCGCGAGTGGTACTCGAAGCACGTGATCGCTCCCACGCTAGTGATGCTCGAGGAGTTTCAAGATCGCGACAGTGGATGGACCTTAAGGGCAGTGCTAAATATTCTAGTGAATATTAATAAGCATAATCCACTTCGAGGCGGTTGCAACGTACCGCTTCCGCGCGCCGTCGTCCTGAAGAAAGCGGTGGTGAACATAAAGAATAGAGACAATGCATGTTTCTTGTGGGCTGTCGTCGCTAGTTTGTACCCTGCTACTACGCATGCGGATAGAGTCGCATCGTACCATCACTACTTGGATGTGTTTCGTACGGGCGATATGACTCTACCCGTAACGTTGGACCAGCTGACAAAGTTCGAGAGGATGAACGACGTGTCGGTGAACGTGTACGCGTGGTCCGACGGAAGCTGCGCACCTCTGCGTTTGACCGAGGACAAGCGAGAGAGGCACGCGAACCTCCTACTGGTGCAGGACCCCAACGAGCCTCAACGTTATCATTTCGCATGCATTCGCAGCATGTCGAGACTGATTTCAAAGCAGCTCGGTAATCACGGACATCAAGTATTCGTTTGCGAAAGGTGAGTAAAATATGGTATATTTCGATCGATGTATTATTGATTATTATGTTGTATTATTAATACTATTATCGTTGCAGATGTCTCAGCTTCTTTCATTCGAACGTGCAATTGACGAAGCACAACGTGGACTGCCAACGTCTGAACGAGTGCGCCGTCGAATTGCCGTCCCTGAAGGATAAATGGTTGCAGTTCAAGAACTTTAAAAACAAGGAACGAGCGCCATTCGTCATTTACGCGGACTTCGAATGTATGCTGGAGGACGTCGAGCCTGCGGAGCAGAGTCGGACGTATACATACCAGCAGCATAGAGCGTACAGCGTGGGATATTACATCCATTGTTCCACCGACGCGTCTCTGTGCCGTTATCGCGCGTATCGTCACGAATCCGAGTGCGTGAAGTGGTTCGTACAAGAACTTCGAGACTTTGCGGACATTGCGTATTCGTGGTTACGGAATGCGAAACCAATGAACACGTTGACGAGGCACCAGTGGCAAAGTTTTAACAACGCGATCGTGTGTCACGTGTGCGGACAACCTTTCGTCGAGAGGGATAAAAAAGTGCGCGACCATTGTCACTCGACGGGCGAGTACCGAGGCGCGGCCCACGTGTCGTGCAACTTACAGTTTCAACGATCGTACACGATACCGGTAGTGTTTCATAATTTATCAGGCTACGACGCGCATTTCGTGATTAAGGAGTTGGCGTCCGCGTTCGAAGGACAGATCGACCTGCTACCGGTAACGAAAGAGCGGTATATATCTTTCACGAAACACGTCAAGGGAATCGACGCCGAGAACACCGATTGGAAGAGGGGATTGAAATTTCGATTCATAGATTCGTTGAAGTTTTTGGCCGCTAGTCTGGAGAAACTCGCTTCGGACCTCGGCAAAGAACGACTCGCGATTCTACGACGCGAGTTTCAATCCCTGTCGGATGATCAGTTCAATCTCCTTACCAGGAAGGGCGTCTTCCCGTACGACTACGTGACGTCATACATCAAACTTGATGATACGCGTTTACCGTCCCGCGAAGCGTTCTATAATCGGTTGAACGATAGCGCCGCGTCGGAGCCTGATTACGCGCACGCCGCGAACGTGTGGAATACTTTTCGCGTACAGACATTGGGCGAGTACAGTGATTTGTACTTGAAAACAGATGTACTGTTACTCGCCGACGTATTCGAGAGTTTCCGCACCGACTGTATCGCGAGTTACGATTTAGATCCCGCGCATTATTTTACGCTACCGAGTTTCACGTGGGACGCGATGCTCAAGTACACCGGCGTACGATTAGAACTTTTAACGGACGTGGACATGCTACTGTTCGTAGAGCGTGGCATACGCGGCGGTCTGAGTCAGTGCTCGCACAGGTACGCGCGTGCCAACAACAAATACCTGCCTGCAGGGATGTACGACGAATCGAAGGCATCGACGTATCTGATGTACTTCGACGTCAACAACTTGTACGGATGGGCGATGTCGCAGGCTATGCCGAAAGGTGGGTTTCGATGGCTGGACGATGCGACGGCTGCCGCGCTCGATGTATCATCACTATCCGACGGCGAGGATACCGAGGACGGCGAGGACACCGAGGACGCCAAGGAATCCGAGGGATACCTGTTGGAGGTCGACATCGAATATCCCCAGGAGATCCACGACGCCCACGCTGACCTTCCATTCTGCCCGGTGCGCGAGCACGCTCCAGAAGGAAAACAGACAAAGCTACTTGCCACGCTCGACGATAAGGAGCGATACGTCATACATTATCGCTACCTGAAACAGTGCGTGCGACACGGTTTACGCGTAACGCGAATTCATCGGGTGTTGCGATTCGATCAGTCGCACTGGTTGCGCGACTACATTCGTTTGAACACTGATTTGCGGACGCGGGCAACCAGCGAATTTCAGAAGACTCTGTATAAATTAATGAATAACGCAGTGTATGGAAAGACGATGGAGAATGTGCGGAATCGCGTAGATGTGCGACTGGTGACGCGGCGGGACGGTCGTTACGGTGCGGAAGCGCTGATCGCGAAGCCGAACTTTCATAGTCGCACGATCTTCTCCGAACAGTTGGTGGCCATCGAGATGCGTAAATTAAAAGTTAAGTTTGATAAACCCATATACGTGGGAATGAGTGTACTGGACGTATCGAAAGAATGCCTGTACGAGTTCCATTACGCGTATATGCGCGCGAAGTTCGGTGATAAGTGTAAGGTTCTGTACACCGACACCGATAGTTTAATGTATAGCGTGGAATGCGAGGATGCGTATGAAACGATGAAGTGTGACGTCGCCCGATTCGACACGAGTGATTACGCGGTGGACAATCCGTACGGTATGCCCCGCGAAAACAAAAAGGTGCCGGGACTCATGAAAGATGAGAACAACGGCGCCTTGATGACCGAGTTCGTCGGATTGAGGTCTAAGATGTACGCAACTAGAACGTTTAACGCGACAGTGGGGTCTACGAGTGAGACTAAAAAAGTGAAGGGTGTGCGGAGGCACGTGGTCGCGAATCATGTACAATTCGACGATTACATTCGTTGTCTCCGCGATCTCACCGAGAAATCGATTCGGCAGAACAATATACGCTCCACAGAGCATCATGTGTATACCGTGAGTCAGGAGAAGAACGCTCTCAGTCCGTTCGACGATAAGCGGTGTATTTTAGCCGATCGAGTCGACACCCTTCCCTGGGGTCATTATCGAATCCTCGAGCTCAAGACACACGAACGTCTCCAGCTTGACCCCGACGAGTCCCTCGACAATTCCATTGTTTAGTATGTTTGCATGTTCAGTATGTTTGCATGTTCAGTATGTTTGCATGTTCAGTATGTTTGCATGTTCAGTATGTTTGCATGTTCAGTATGTTTGCATGTTTAGTATGTTTGCATGTTTAGTATGTTGTATGTTTGCATGCACATATGTATATACGTTTCTTTGGGTATTTATTTATGGATATATGTATAGCGTAGAATAGTCAAAATTGTATATAGCGCGGAATAACTAAAATTGTATTTTATACGCGTCGGTATATATGTATATTTTTTTTCATACTTTTAAGATTAATTGTACGCATATACGAGAAGGTGAAGGAGCATGTGGAAAATTGAATAAACGGACACTGTTTATCTATTTATATGTATGTATTTATTTTTCATTCATTTATTTTAGTAACATCGAGTGCGTTCGTGATCGGGAATCATAGAATATCCTTGTTGCTTATCCACGAGTTCCGCGACGAATCGAATCCGAGCCACTTAACGTACACCTGGTTTCCTTTACGACGAATAATCTTCTCGACCAGATAGACTTCAGGATTCGCGACCGAATGCAGTTCGTACTCGTAGAATCCACCCGAGATCGGTTCTCCCGCGGAATCACGCAGAATGTACGTCACCGGGAACGTTCGTTGTACGGTTACGATTTCGAACACCTCGGTCGACCAGTTCGGAGTGTATCCCTTCTCGAAGAGGGTCTTGAACTTGCTCACGCGCACCTTATCCCCGACTTTGAATTTCGCGCGTCGTCTAACTCCTTCCGATGCTGAGGGTGAAAGGGATTCATTCGCGGCGAACGACAAACGCGTCGCGGGGGTTACGTCGACGGGTCGGGCGTTGATCGTTCGATGCTTGCGATGATTGTAGGTGTGTACGAGCGCGGGTAACAGGTCGAGCCAACGATAGGACGCGTTCAAGGAGAATTTTTTCCACATGAGGTTTTTCAGCGTGCGATTGAAACGTTCAACGATCGACGCTTTCATCACGCTGTACGTGGAGTAGTGGTTGATTCCGCGAGTCTTCACGCATCGTTGAAACTCCGCGTTGTAAAACTCCTTACCCATGTCGGTTTGTAAATTTCGCGGACATCTATCGCTCTGCTGCAACACGATCGTGAACGCCGCGGTACGGACGCATCTCCACCAAATCGGCCTGCCACAAATCATCGTAACCGCGAATCACGACGCTACGCCGTGGGAAATTTCGTCTCGCGGGGGCGTGTAATTCGTTCACTAATTGTACTCGCTCCTTGCTCATGTTTTCGCGGGTGGGTCGGTGATGGTTGCGATGTTCCAAAGACGTTTTCGCGGACCCTCGTTCGCTTTTCGCAGTTCCTTTCGTTTGTACAGATCCGTGGTTGTTTTCGCTGTCGGCGACGTCGTTGTCGTGAACGTTTCGAGTATGTTTTTCAAGTGATCGAAGCGTCGTTCCATCGCGGTATTTAACTCATCCTCTAGCTGGGATAATTGCGCGTTAACGATATCCGTCATCGTTCGTAGTACTCGCGTCTCGAGTTGTGATCGTTGATACTCGGCGTCCAGTCGAGCGCTCGCGATAGCTGTTTCGATTTTTTGGGTAAAGCGTTCGTCCACCGAGGACAATAATCTCGTCATTGCCATTCTCGCTTCGTCATTGTTGTTGTTGTTGTTGTTGTTGTTGTTGTTATTGCGTAACGAGGTACCAAACTTATTCACCGACATAACGATGCGTATGCGCGAACACCACTGACGCGATGATCACCGAATCATTCAATTTATGATATGTTTAGCCTCGCGAAGTTCCTCCACGATGGATGCGATTTCGTTATCGTGACCCGTGTGACCTGCCGCGCGAGATGCTACGAGCAATCTCAGTCTATCGATCAATTCGTTCGGATCGTCCCAGTACACATAATCGATCGCGTTATCGGTAACCGTCATCGATTCGTCGATTGGCAATCCCTGTCCTCGTCGCGTGACCGCGTCGCCCGCGCCCCCATTCATACCCATGCCCCTAACGCGTCTGACACCCGACGTCCGCACCCCACCGATTATCGCGGATATGATTTTCTTATACTTATACCCCCTGTTACCCAGCGTGCGCTTACTCGGTGAATGGTTTCGCTTATGCGCGTTCGTTGATAGTAAGATGCGTCGGTACGAGTGCATATCCGCGTCCGTGTACATGCTAACGTTGGGGATTCGCATGAACAGTAGTTCGTACAAACCCCTAGTCCCCGCGTATCGCGTTCCGTTGACACGAATGTCGTCCCCGTCCTCGTCGATGGTGAGTACGGAATCACCGATCATTAGGTCGTCGTCGGATCCAGAGTATACGCCGTACACGTTATCGATTCGTTTCTTGGTATCGGTGAACAACAGTCGCAGGTATTCTCGAGACAAGGGTCCTTTGGCGTTCCGTAAATACACTTCAATATCATCGACGGGGTTACGCAGCGAATCCAAATCATAAACCTTTGCCGACGACTCATTATCCTGAATTTTTTCATCATCTTCGTCGCCGACATCATCAACAATATCATCAACAACATCATCGTCAACATTATCTTCATCGTCAACATCATTGTTGTCGTTATCGGTATTGTTGTTGTTGTTGTTGTTGTTGTTGTCATTGTTGTCGACGTCGTTGTCATTGTTGTCGGTGTCGTTGTCATCGTCGTCGTCGTCGTCATAGTCGCTAGAATCTGGAGGGTTATTCGGACGTTCGTTGGTTATCGATGGAGTAACGAGACGAAGTCTCTTCGATGATTGTTGATCGTATTCGTGTTTCCTCTTCACTGGTCGGGATCTAGGTATTGAACGCATTTTCAACGCCGACGAGTTCTCGATCAATCGTTTCAGCGGTTCGACGATTGGACGCGTGCTCGCCTCCACAGCCGCTTCCGTAGCCATTTTACCAATTTTCAAGGCCAAGCTCTTTTTGCGTATAACGTCACTGACTTTGGCGATTTCCGCCTTTGTGTCCGCACACCGACGTTTCGCCCCCTTTTGATGTTTCAGCCCTTTTTGATGTTTCGTTCCTTTTTGTCGATGACGACGTCGGCTATGTTTTTGCGAATGCTTCGCGTCGACGTTGCTCGAGGTTATCGTAGTCGCGGACGATTCGTTAGACATTTCGTGCTGCTCGATGAATGACTCGCGGTTTACTGATGTCAGTGAGCTACGACAAACTCGTTAAATCCTCTTCGATATCGACCTTCGTACATGGAACTATCCTTATCGATCACCACGAAATCGTATCGCCGACGCCAACATTTCGCGCACAAGTCGTTGAACGATTCGAACGTCATGTCTGTGTTCACGTGATCGTTGTACACGCGGCGCAAGTTCGTGCCATCTTGTTTGAACAGCATGAGAAAATTCGCGTTGTCCCTGATCAAATGTTTAGGTATTCTAGCGTACGACTGACACAAATAAAAGCAGTCCACGTTCGCGTGACGGCCCATGGAGAAGTATTCGCGTATCGCATTCTGTTCGTCGCACGCCACATCGTCGAACACGAAGATCGAATCGGGCCGAGCGTCTCTCGGTGGAACGATCTCAGCGTTGTCCGAGTATGGAAAGTATTCGATTCCGTCGACGAGCGACAACACCTGTTCGAGATATCGATACTTTGGCTGATGCAATGATTTCGAGTATAAGTACACGTTCTCGAAACGCAAACCGTTCGGACTCTCTAGCATACTTAGAAGTACGTTCGTTTTTCCGCACCCGGACGGACCGCAAATCACGCCTCGTACGCTGTGCGGTAATAATGGGCCGTGTCTGTTCGATCGACTCGGATCCCTATCATCCTCGAGCATTCTGTTCGCGGTCACGCGAATAACGTCCGACTGTTTCGCGAATCGCATATTATATAATCAACTATTTATATTCGTGGCACGCGTCGCGCAGGTCACTATCACAGTGATCGGTGACGCGTGCGTATGCGTTTATTATTGTAGTAGCTATCGTGACTATTCTAACGTATATGATTGTATCAACGACCGCAACGTCTCACGGACTAGGGAAGAATCAGAGAAGGAAGAAGACTGGATCAGGTCTCGTAAACGGTATCATAAACCGTCTGCCGTTCGAACTACACGTTCCAGGTTATCAGTTCTGCGGACCGGGAACGCGTTTGCTAAAGCGATTGGCTCGTGGCGACAAAGGTGTGAATCCTCTGGACGCAGCGTGCCGCGATCACGATATCGCGTACTCTAGTCGCAAGGATTTAGAGGGGCGACACGAGGCGGATCGTGCGTTAGCCGAACGAGCGCGAGAACGAGTATTCGCGAACGACGCGACCTTTGGTGAAAAAGCAGCCGCGACTGGAGTGTGGGCAACGATGAAGGCTAAGACTAAACTCGGCATGGGTATGAGAAGGACGAAACGTAAACAGCGAAAGTCTGGAAGGAAACATCCGCAACGGCGACGACGACATCGCAATCTACGAGTGGCGAAACGCGGGGGCTTTCTTCCATTTCTTCCGTTCGTGCTACCTGCTTTATCAGCTATCGGGGCATTGGCCGGTGGAGCGGCTGGTATAACCAAAGCGGTCAACGATTCGAAGGCCTCTCGAAAACAGCTGGAAGAGACTTTGCGTCATAATAGGGCGATGGAGGGGCGAGGGATGCATCTGACACCGTACAAGCGAGGCGCGGGCTTGAACCCGAGACGCCAACGACTGCGAACAAAGAAAAAAAAAAACGCCGATCGCATAGGCGCGTGGCGACGGTGGCAGCGATAACGCAACAACCTATGACGAACCTGCAATTAGAACGTGAATGCGCCAGCATCCCGTTCTTTCGAGGCGTGTTTATGCGCGACACGCTTCCGACGCGCGTACGAAGCAACGAATGCGGTATCGCGAATCTGGATGAAAATCGAGGCACCGGTACGCACTGGGTCGCGTACGTCAAACGCGGATCGCGAGTACAGTACTTTGATAGTTTTGGAAATCTGCGACCTCCCGCGGAATTGATCTACTATTTCGGACGCGGTACAACGATCACCTACAATCACAATCGTTTTCAACGTTTCGACGAGATGAATTGCGGTCGCTTGTGCATGCAATTTTTACAGCAAAAGTCTATGGAATTATGGCCTACATACTAATATTACTATCGGTGTGTGTGTGTGTGTGTGTGTGTGTACTAAGATTATGTTACAATGTATCCATGCGTAATGGTGATTCACACCTTCTATAATAAAGACTCATAATATCGATAAATTGCCGAGTATTCGTACGCGCGCGTCACTTCCCCTCTCTCCGTCTCGCGAGTGTAATCTATGATATGTCGTTCACGCTCACGTTAACAGGTCGCAGCAGCGCGCTCACGGTAAACTATTTTCCGCCGATAGATTTGAGTGATGGTCAATACGAATTAGGACTCGCAGACTTGGAGACGTTTCACACGATACCAAACATCGACTCGAGCAACGATAAATTCTATTTCGTCGTAAACTATAACACCGAAAACAGCACCAACGCTGACGCCGCTCACGAATACATTACGATTCCCCACGGCTCCTACGAATTAGACGCTATCGCCGAGTACCTGAAGCAACGATTACTCGATCGATATCCTCGAAGACGCGGTAACAACGAGAACGATGATGACGACAAGTACCCTCTAATGCTACGAGCTAACAACAACACCATGAAAAGTGAACTGTACTGTTCGTTCTTTGTGGACTTTACGAAACCGAACAATGTGGGTTCGTTGCTAGGATTTTCCCCGAATCGCGTCTTATTACCGAGAATCTGGCACGAATCCGACGGACCCGTAAATATTATAAACGTTAACGTGATCAGAGTAACGTGTAACGTCACTACCGGCGCGTACAGTAACGATAAACAGGTACACACGATCCATGAATTTTCGCCTCGCGTACCTCCAGGATATAAGATATCGGAAACTCCGCGACATGTCATTTACCTGCCGATCGTCGCACGAGCAATACACGATCTAACGTTGTGCATCGTTGATCAACACGATCGCCCTATAGACTTCCGTGGAGAAGAAATAACGATTCGTTTACACGTTCAACGACGTCCGCGCGATAGGTAGCGTGACCGTACGTGTATGCGCGCGTGTGTAGTATGTTAGTGTTAGATCATACGTATGAATCATCAATCGTCGCTGATACTCCTACCGTCTCTACATCGCGTCATCTACGTAACCCTTTATCTACAGACGAAAGTGTAAGAAGAATAAAGACCGGAGGAGCGATAAGAAGAGGACCGGTAAGAAGCATAAGAAAGCCGTTGACTCGTCGAAACGTACGTTACCTACGATCGTTAGGCTTCATCGTTTCATATTAGACGCGCAATCACGATGTCGATTATTTTGGACGTGGCGAATACGCCAACCTTCGACAATCGTATCACGAAGATCGAGTTACATACGTATAATCCGTACGCCAACACAACGTTCGACAATAGCGACGAGATAAGAATCCCCATACAGCAGCAAGATCTGTACACGCTTCCGTGCGAAAGTTTTCTCTACATCGAAGGTCGTGGCACGTTGACAGCGCAAGACGCGAAAGGCCCGCCAACGTCCGCGACCGCTGTTCTCGACAATAATTGCGTCGCGTTCATGTTCGATGAGATTCGATACGAATTGAACGGTGTCGAGATCGATCGTTGTCGAAATCCAGGAATCACTACCACGTTGAAAAATTTCGTTTCGTTGTCAGCCGAGAGAAGCAAAGCGCTTGCGAATGCCGGTTGGAATTATGACATCGATTACGAAGAGGATACTTTTCATTCGGGCGCTTTTAATTTCTGCATACCCCTGAACGTGTTATTAGGATTCTGCGAGGATTACAAACACATCGTGATGAACGCGCGACATGAGCTAATTCTTATACGAGCGCGAGATGATTCGAACGCGACGCATTGCACCTCCGCCACTGCGATCCCGAAACTTGAGATACGCAAGGTGCAGTGGCGTATGCCCCACGTCGTTTTGGAGGAAGTGAATAAACTATCGATGCTTCGTATATTGGAAAGCGGACGACCGATCGCGATGAGTTTCCGATCTTGGAGCGTGCACGAGTATCCATTACTGCAAGCGACAACGAAACATACGTGGACCGTGAAAACTACGTCGCAAATCGAGAAACCACGATACGTGTTATTCGGCATGCAAACGGATCGAAAGAATCGTCCAAATAAACCCGCGTGGATATTCGACCCGAATAATCTCACAAACTTTCGACTCTACCTAAATTCCGAGACGTATCCGTACGATGACATGCAAATAGATTTTCCCAAGTATAAATTTGCGATCATGTACAATATGTACGCGAATTTCATCCGATCGTACTACGGTCACGGAGAACCGTTGCTGAGCGCGAACGAATTCCTTAAATACGCGCCTATCGTGGTCATAGATTGTTCTAGGCAAAATGAATCGTTGAAGAGCGCTACGGTGGACGTGCGAATAGATTTCGAATGTAAAGAAAATATTCCCGCTAATACTTCAGCCGTCTGTTTGTTCATACACGATCGTATAGTCGAATACAGCCCTTTAACCAACATGGTACGCAAACTAATATAGCGTGCGTACGAGTTCGATTACTACTACTACTACTACTACTAATACTAATACTACTACTACGAATACTGCTACTGTTTTAAATCGTCCAAGTCGAAGACCTCAGTTGCTGTTCCGACATCGTCGCCCGCGGTGCTATCTAAAACGTATAATAATGTTCGCCATTGTCGATCTACAAGGATTCAATATCGAACGCAAGTTCGTCGTCAAAGAGATCGCGATTCGTGCAAACATCAACAACGATAAAACACCGACGATCAGTCATTGGATCTTCGAACCGCCATACTTCTGGGAACATCTGAATTCGCGGGATCGCGATCAAGCATCCTGGCTCGCGAAGCATCATCACGGGCTTCGCTGGTCTGACGGCTATGTTCCATACTCCAAACTTCCGGGGCTCCTTGCCAGCGTACTCGCGAACATTGACTTCGTAATCGTAAAGGGTACGGAAAAGAAAACGTGGATGCTGCAACTACTACCTGACATAATCGTTGAGGATGTATATAATTTGTACGAACTGACGGGACGAAAGATCAACAACAACAACAACAACAACACTCGAACTGTCGAAGACGACGGCGGCTACGACGTTGGCGATGATTATTGCGGGATCATGCCTGACATCGTGGACCCTGACGTTCCTAACCTGAGGTCTATGTCTTCAACGAATACCCTTCGATGTGCATTTCACAAGAATTGCGGTGTTTGCGCGCTGGAGAATGTCGGGAAAATATGGAATTATATACGCAGCGTTACCTAATGTAAGTCCTACACACACACATTGCATCTACTTTACGCGTCATATGCAGAGAAACGAATATGTAAGAATTATTTTTTTTGTTTTCTATAGCGATGAACACAACGACGGCGGTGATGCGTGCAATGACAGCGACAACTGCTTCCTTTACCCGCGAGCAAGAATATCCCTCCCATACGAACGTTATTTCCCACAAATACAGATTTTATAGTTTAAGTACGCATGGATGGATATATATGAATAAACACACACACTGCTTTTGAAAAATATATACATTTATTGAAAAATTGTTGTCCATTTATTATTAAAACATATATATACATGTACTATAGTGGTACCTGGTTTACATCACGCAGCATGGATTGTAATCCTAACGCTAACAATTCACAATCAATCAAAGAATGCTGCTCAAAGGTCTCGCTTTCGGAAATTAATTTCACATAATTCGTTGGTACGGAAGCGGTACGTAGAACTTCCACGAAGGCAGCATATTTACTGCTTACAGAGTACATATTTTCAGTCAACCAGGTGAACATATGATTGATGCAATGTTCATACGCGAACAGTTTACGCATCGTAACTTCCGTCATGTATAAGGTAACGCGATTATCGGTGATTTTAATAAGTTGATCATCATGCATACGCGTGAATTCGAGTCGCAAATGATCAATTACGATGGGGGTTTGGGACGATGTTGCGTTGCTGCGTAATCGTTGGAGTATGTCCGCCTCGTTTTGCAGTAGGAGCTTCCACGTAGACATTGAAAAGTATACCTCGCTACCCTTGTTGTCGGCTATGGCGATCTCAACGTGGCACGAATCCATACCAATGCGTATTCCAATAGTTAGCCGTTAGTAGTAAGGCTAAGGGGATTCTAACCCAGGTCCTCTGAGGGGAGCGCGGGGGCGGGGGGAAGTGAGGGCGCGCGGGGGGAAGTGAGGGCGCGCGGGGGAGCGCGGCGGAGGGAAACATGGACGCGGGGCCTGCGGGGAGTGGAAGGACGGTTGCGCGCGCACGAGCCGTGGAGTGGGGGAAGCCGCGATCGTGGAGGGGATCACTCCGGGCCGAGCGGCCGCGGAGACCTCTCCAGACCGGACCCACCGTCGGAAATTTTTCAGAGGAGGAATGACCTCCGAAAAAAGTCTTTTTCAGACATGACCCGCCCTCAGAAATTTTTTTCCCCTAATATTGTACCCCCCCAACACAGAGAAATAATAATTTTTTTACAAACCATGTACTTGGAGGAGGGAAAGAGACAGTATTATTTTAAAGCTAAACAATCTGCGCGTGATTTAAACGGCGGGTTGTAATCGTTGGGGAAATGTTCGCCGGCACGTTAGTCCGCGGAGATTCTGACGGCAGCGTGTCGATTAAATTTCACTAATTCTTTAATTTCTAATTGTAAGGAAACTGTTTATTGAAACGCGGAATCTTAAAATTAGGTGGCGAGGAGAAGGAGGGTAAATGAAATGAAAACAATGAAATATGTTTAAGAATATATATTGTTACAATAAAAATATGTTTAAGAATAAAAAAAAAAACATAAAAAAATAAAAAAAATTGAAAAAATTATGGCCTCGGTGATGGCGGTGATGGCGGTGATGGTGGTGGTGTGTCCCACCACGGCGGCGACGGCGGCGGCGTCGGTGGCGGGTACCACACATTTCTATCAATCATCTGCACACAGATACAAACGTCGATATAATACTCACACATCAAAATGCATAAATCAGTGTAAAGTAGTATTACATACCACTGGAGGCGGCGATGGTGATGGCGATGACGATGGCGACGATGATGATTGGGACGGAGTTATCAATCCCACTCGATAACATCATCATCATCATCAAATAAAGCGGTTAAAGCTAAATCCGCAGGAACTTGCACAGGATCAGTTTGAACTTCAGCAATGCCAGCCCAAAGCCCCGATATTTTATTTTTATAATCATTGTTATGATCAATCACTGTATTTACGTTTCGCCAAACCACACGCGTTGGAAAATACAGATGACGATTCTGCATAAAAGTCTCAAAATCGCCGTCTACATGTGCATCCTCTACATTTCGATTCAGCCAATATTTTTCATCCTTGTAGTCCTCATGCTCATTCGCTGGGTTACGAAATACTCTTAAATAACTGTCACCATCATGATTAGCTTCCGCCTCACACAGTTCCGCACATCGAATTTCCTCCGTTTGAACCTCGACATTTCTACATACGACATACAATTTCGGGCTGTATGAATGGAAAATAGTCGCAGCAGCGGTGATCGTAGCGGAAGCTGGTTTATCGGAATTGATTGGTAACGACGTAATCTGAAATCGATTTCTATTATAATTCTCAAAGTTACTAACACAACGATTCACTAAAAATATGGTAATGGAAACTTACGGTATTAATCGATTGTTCTCCTTCCATAGCAATCTTCAAAGCAATTTCACTTAATATAAACAAAAATGAAAAAGTGTTTCAAAAACTGTCCCAGTTCAACTGTGTATGCGGCTATTGAGCGATTGATTGAATGGTATCCGAGAAAACTGGCCTAAATAGAGGTGCAATTGCTTCCCCCGCCACCACATTTTATTATAAAGCTACCAATTTTTCCATAATGTGCTGAAATCTTAACGTCGCAGCATATGTAATTTGAGTCCCCGAGGATAAAAGTCTCGACACGTGCTGAACGTAATATAATATTTCTGGGAACGCCGAATCATAGAATAATGCAACGTTAGCAGAAACGCCGAATCTTAAAATTAGGTGGCGAGGAGGAAGACGAGTAAATGAAATTGACAAATAATATGTGTTTAAGAAATTTATTTAAAATTAAAAGAATATAATTTTAACATTTTTTCCTACGAGCATCAGCTAGAATATCGTTGATGGCGCATGCTACCAGTTCGCAATCTACATAATAATCCTCACAGTAATGTTCGCTTTCACGTATGATTTTAGCAGCACGACGCGCATCTAATGTTTCGCAGGCAATACCGCTTTGCTGTAGCACTTTAACAAAAGTTTCAAATTTCGTCTGCACATCTCTTACATTTTGATAAAGCCGCAGATACACATAGTCTAAACATGGTTCAAGATTTAATAAAAATGTTACCGTATCCGGTTTGAAATACAGCGACTTATTATGCAGTGCCATCCTTACAATCGGGGAATTATAGATTTCACAAAAATCCACCATTAATTGGCCCATTTGCATCGAAGGTGATTCAGGTAATCGTGCACGTTCTTCAATGGTCGTACGACTGCCGCATAGCGAACCCCATGTACCCCATGGTAACGTGAGAAACATCCCACGATTGTCGCCGAGAACCATTTCTACATCAATCGTAGGTCGTACTCTGATCCCAATTTCCAGGTATTTGCTGCCCGTGGATGTTAATGCGTATCTTCTGACCATGATACGCGATGTTCGGTGCGGGCTAAGAGAACGATCAAAGCTATGAAATTGCTCGCGCGTATTAGGAATAAACATAAAAATTTTAAGATGTGAAAATTAACCCTTACCAAACAACTGTATCCTCCCCGCATTGAGCCACGCCATCATCTCGCACGATCGGAACGTAATAATTTATGCGTTCAACGTTTCCTTCGGCACCGGTACTGCACATTTTGCTTTCAGAGCACAATTTGTTCCGTTGAAAGGCACTGAGACTATTGAGCGATTGATTGAATGACATCCGAGAGATTGGCTTAAATAGAGGTGCAATTGCTTCCCCCGCCACCACATTTTATTATAAAGCTACCAATTTTTCCATAATGTGCTGAAATCTTAACGTCGCAGCATGTAACTTGAGTCCCATCCTCAAGGATAAAAGTCTCGACACGTGCCGAACGTAATATAATATTTCTGGGAACGTCGAATCTTAGAATTATGCAGAATCAGCAGAAACTATGTCGGATGATCATGCCCGCTAATTCCTCATACGCGTGAATCGTAGAAAGAATTATGCTGTATCAGCAGAAACTAATGCATTGGGGAGTGGCACGCCAAAAAGAATGAATTATACAGTATTAGCAGAAACTAATACATTCGATGGAGGGGGTGCGCTAAAAGAGTTAGACAGAGATATCAAATCATGATGAGGATATAAATATATGCTCTAAACTGTAGAAAGCCTTAAATCGTTGCAACGTATTGCGTGGAAAAAGTCACATTACATTTTCGTTCCATTTACGATCATGGAAAAATTCGCGCAAGTAGAACGCCAATTGTTGGATCAATCCACGCGATTGATTTCTCGGGAAGAGTACCTCGCGTGGGAAGAACGGTGTAACGCATGCATCGAATCGTTGGAAGAACAAAGTCGCGTGAAACGCCCACGATTATCGATCGGTGTTCAACAATCGCTGATTGCTCGAATCGCGAGGCTCGAAGGACTGAAACATACGTTGCGCGGACGTTTCGTGCGCGAAGGTGCCGGTCATTCGAGTACGGGACTTTTGTAGCGCGAAATAGACACTGCGTTCGATAGCCGCGTATTAACTGGTGCAGTGCTAAATTTGAACTACATCGAGCCGCGCAACTTCCTCCAAGATGCAGGGACCATCGTGCTGGAGCATGTGCGGGACGCTTTGAGGAAACATCGAAACCTCAAAGTGAACACTGTGTTCAACGGCGAATTTGTGGCGGGTGACAAGCATGCTTGTAAAAGCATCAACACCCGAAACTGCGAACTCTTCCACACATCCGATCTGCAGGAGTGGTACCAACGATGCGTAATCGAACCCACCCTGGCATCGCTGGAAGAGTTCCAGGAACGCGACAGTGGATGGGCATTGACGCGAATCCTCAACCTGACCGTCAATGTCAACAAGTACAATCCGCTGCGCGCGGGATGTTACGTCAAGTTGCCGCGAGTATTGTCTTTGAGGAAAGCCACAATTAGCGTGCAATCCCAGGACAATGCGTGTTTCGCGTGGGCAGTGGTCGCCGCTCTCCATCCTGCGGAAAGACATCCCGATCGCCCAAGTTCGTACCCGCCTTATGCTTCCGTGCTAAATCTCCAGGGCATTGAGTTCCCAATGTCCCTGGAGCAAATAGGGAAGTTTGAGCGGCAGAACAGCGTCTCCGTCAACGTGTACACCTTCGACGAGGAGAAAGGGTCGACGGTCTTTCCGCTGCGCCTCACCAGCCAAAAGAGGGATCAGCACGTCAACTTGCTCTACACGCCGAATCAAGAGCACGGTGATGTAGGGCACTTTGTGCTAATCAAAAACTTATCCCGACTGGTGGGCATGCAGCTGAGCAGACACAAGGAAAAGAAATTCATCTGTGATCGGTACGTATAGAATACTTGTGAAATATTGAAATGTCTCGCGAAAAAATTAAATAAACAAATTTTGTGTTTACAGGTGTATGCATTACTTCGGATCTGCCGAGAAGCTGGAGAACCATTCGCTGGACTGTGGGCAGATGAACAACTGCGCCATCCTGCTGCCCAGCGAAGGAAAAAATTTCCTCAGCTTCGAGAACCACTGCAGGAAGGAGCGGCTCCCCTTCGTGGTGTACGCAGATCTCGAGTGCATCATCGAAAAAACCGAGGACAATCGAGTGGGTGATTTAGATAATAAGTTACATACGTATCAGCACCATAAAGTGCATAGTATTGCATATTATATGCATTGTTCCTACGATACATCGCTATCGACGTATCGATGTTGCCGCGACGCGGATTGTGTTTCATGGTTCGTATACGAACTAAAAAAATTTGCAAATTTCGCCAAACCCATCTTGACCAGTAATGTTCCCATGCTGGATTTAACTCTGGAACAGTTGACGACATTTCGCGATGCAACACACTGCCATATTTGCGAAGAACCATTCAAGGCTGACGATGTACGAGTTCGCGATCATTGCCATCTTTCCGGACGGTTTAGAGGCCCGGCACATTCGGAGTGCAATTTAAATTATAAAAACGCGTTTTACATCCCCGTAGTTTTCCATAATTTATCCGGCTACGATTCGCATTTCATTATCGAGGAAATAGCTACCGCTTTCGAGGGTCACGTTGATGTATTACCCATAACTAAAGAAAAATATATTTCATTCACAAAAAATGTTGAAGATACGGCTGAATCAGACTCGCGAAATAATATTAAATTACGATTCATCGATTCGTACAAATTTCTCAATACCAGTCTCGATAAATTAGCATCTTTCCTTAGCACAGATCAATTAAAAATTTTACGATCCAAATTTGAAACATTATCCACCGAGGATTTCAATTTATTGACGCGAAAAGGTGTCTTTCCGTACGAATACCTTGATTGCGCGGACAAGCTGCAGGATCCATGCTTACCGCCGCGCGAGTCATTCTACAGTTCGTTAACGGGCGAGACTGTATCCGAGAGCGATTACGCGCACGCTGAGACTATCTGGCAGCGTTTCGGGATTAGAACCTTGGGCGAATACAGCGACTTGTATTTGAAAACTGATGTCTTGTTATTGGCAGACATTTTTGAAAATTTTCGCGAAAGTTGTATCAAGAGTTATGGACTAGATTCGGCGCATTATTATACTCTACCAGGTTTCACGTGGGATGCAATGCTAAAGCATACCAAAATTACATTCGAATTGCTCACCGACGTCGATATGGTCATGTTTATCGAACGCGGTATACGTGGGGGTTTAAGCCAATGTTCCGGAAGATATGCACATGCCAATAACAAGTACATGCCATCTTACAACGCATTGGAAGAGTCATCGTACTTGATGTACTTTGATGTGAATAATTTGTATGGGTGGGCAATGTGTCAGCCCCTACCATACGCTAAATTTCAATGGGTCGAAGATGTTGCAAAGTTTGATGTGTCTTCAATCAAAGTCGATTCGCCCACGGGGTACATTCTCGAGGTAGATCTGGAATATCCGCAACGTCTGCACGACGCTCATGCCGATCTACCGTTCTGCCCGACGCGTGCCAAACCACCTGGCAGCAGGCAGGACAAATTACTCGCGACGGTATACGATAAGCAGCGTTACGTTATCCATTACCGCAACCTGCAGCAGTGCACGCGTCATGGTCTTCGTATTACAAAGATACACCGCGTGCTCCAATTCGCTCAATCTCCCTGGCTCCGCGATTACATCGAACTCAATACACGGTTCAGAACAAGCGCGACAAATGACTTTGAAAAAAATTTGTACAAATTGATGAACAACGCGGTATTCGGTAAAACTATGGAAAATGTACGAAATCACGTGGATGTAAAACTTTTAACACGTTGGGAAGGGCGATATGGCGCGGAGGCAATGATCGCGAAACCGAATTTCCACAGCAGAAGTGTTTTTTCGGAAAATTTAATAGCTGTTGAATTGCGAAAACTCGAGGTGAAATTCAACAAACCGATATACGTGGGTATGTGCATTCTGGACATATCGAAAATTTGTTTGTATGAATTTCACTACGAGTACATGTCTCCCAAGCACGGACCAAATTGTAATATTCTATACACCGACACAGACAGCCTCATTTATCATATTCGATGCGACGATATCTACGAGACTATGAAACACAATATCGGTAGATTCGACACAAGCGATTATCCTATCGACAATCCATATAATATGCCGCGCGAAAATAAGAAGGTTCCAGGGCTGATGAAGGACGAAAATAACGGTGCGATAATGACCGAATTCGTAGGTCTTAGAGCGAAAATGTATGCACTTCGCGTAGACGGCAAAAGAGATACGAAAAAGGCGAAAGGCGTCAAGACCAACGTCATAGCCAGAACGATAACTTTCGACGATTACGCGAAGTGTTTGCAAAGGGAGATCGAAATGGTTCGCAGACAATCATGTATACGGTCTAAATATCATAAAGTGTACACCATTTCGGAATCTAAAATCGCTCTAAGTCCATACGACGACAAGCGGCATATCGTACCCGATTCGACCGACACTCTGCCCTGGGGACATTATAATATCCCATTGTAAAATATAAATTATTGTATTATAAATAGTGGAATTATTGTATTATAAATAGTGGAATTATTGTATTATAAATAGTGGGATTATTGTATTATAAATAGTGGGATTATTGTATTATAAATAGTGGGATTAATGTGTTAAAATAAAAAAATTGTTTACACATTTATATATATGTATCATTGTATTATAAATAGTGGGATTAATGTGTTAAAATAAAAAAAAAAATTGTTTACACATTTACATATATGTATCATTGTATTTATTGAACCATGTATTATTTTACAATACATTATTTTTATTTATCCACGAATTGTGTGATTTATCAAACCCCAGCCACTTGACATATACCTTATCCCCCTTTCTATGCAGCACTTTTTCCACTAGATGCACATCAGGATCGGTGACGCGTTGCAGCTCCTGTTCATAGAATCCGCCGGCAACAGGTTTTCCACAGGAATCGGCGAGCAGATACGTTGCAGGATTAGTTGCCTGTACTTTGACTATCTTGAACACCTCCGTTGTCCAATTCGGCGTATAGCCTTTATCGAAGATGGTTTTAAATTTGCTCACGCGCACAAACTCGCCCAACTTGAATCTCGCTGGAGCAGCGATCTTTATGTTGCTGTACACGGTGGCTAGCAGCCTGTCGGCGATCGCAGGGGTAACATCGCAAGGACGCATTCCGATGGTTCTATGTTTTCGTGCGTTATACTCTGCAAGCAGACGCGGTAGCGCATCGGTCCATCTATAGGTTCCATTGAGCGTAAACAATTTCCACATATTGTTCTTCAAAGTTCGATTGAAACGTTCTACGACGGAGGCCTTCATCACCGAATACGTCGAATAATGATTAATATCATGCTTTGTCAAGAGTTTCTGCATATCGGCGTTGTAAAATTCTTTTCCTTGATCGGTTTGCAAATTTTTCGGATATCGATCTCTAAATATCTTTGCGAACGCTTTAGTCACCTCAGCACCACTTTTAGTCTTGAGCGGCACCGCCCATGCATACTTGCTCAACACATCGATGACGGTGAGTATGTAGTGGTGACCCTGGTTGAAACGCGAGTATGGACGCATTTCTACAATGTCAGCTTGCCACAGATCGTCGTATCCGTGCACCACGACGCGTCTCCGCGGGAAATGTCTTCGAGCTGGAGCGTGCAATTCCTCAACGAGTTGTAGCTTCTTGTAGCCATGGTTTTCTTCTTTACTCTTGGATTTCGATAATGGTTGCATGTTTGATCGCAGAGGTGTCTTGGACACGAATGATGTGATAATTATCGCGTACATTTATTATGTGCTTCTCGTCGGTCCGAGGAAATTCTGGACAAGTTGCTGCTCCGTAGCAAAAGCGGTTATAGCCTCTTTAACTTTACGAGTTTCATCGTCCGGTTGTGGGATAGAATTCAACGCCTCCGATATCTTTTGAACGCTGTTTTGCAACGTCAGCATATCTTTCTGAAACACAACCAGCTTCCTCTCTAATTCTTCCTGCTGCTCTCTCAAAAGTTTAATGTTCTTTTCCACGTATAATTTATTGACGACATCGGTGTCGGCCACCGGCTGAGCTACGCGTCGTATCTTGCGTGATTTCGCATCAAAGTCGGCACCAGCCACGCAAAGGGCGTTATCTCGCATGTAATTTCGAAGCAAACCGTTCCATTTGTAATAGTCCATTCTAGCTGCTCCACTCTTCTCGAGCGATACCCCAAATTTGTTGATCGGCATCAGGATGCATACTGTGTGCATCGTCGGCGCGCGGATTTATATAATGAGGCCTACCTCATGGAGTTCCTCGATAACCGATAGAATTTCGGGATCGTGAGAGTTGTTACCCGCCTGACGCGACGCTTCCAACAAACGCAATCGATCCACCAACTCGTTGGGATCGTTCCAGTGTACGTAATCGATCTTGTTATCGTTTACCACCATGTCGCGCGGTACCGTTAGACCTTTCCCTGCCCTACTAGTCGATGCGCGAGGGAGTAGCGGTGCAATTACATATTTGTACTTGTGTCCCTTGTTGCTCAATATGGGATTTTTAGCACCATGACCGCGTCTGTGGGCGTTCGTCGCCAACAATATACTTTTGTATTTTTGTTTATCGGCATCGGTGTATACAGCATCATCGGGAATTCTCTTGAAAATCAGTTCGTAAAGACCGGGTGTTCCTCTGTATTTTACACCATCTATGATTATATTATCATCCATGTCTATATCGAAAGCCTTATCCCCAAGCCTCGTTCCACTATTGCCAAAGTATACGCCGTACACATAGTCCATCGTTGTATCCTTATCACCACTTAAGATCGCGCTCATGTATTTTTGCCCCAGCGGGCCGAAATGACTGCGAAACGTCTCTTGTCCCTCGGATGTTTGGAATTGCTGTCTAATAGATGTTACAAACGACTCATTGGGGCTAGTTTCGAAAACGTCATCATCAACGATTGAGAGCGATTGCACATTGGGTAATGTACTTATTGGCGTGGGTGGAGCCGGAGAATCGCTTGATCCAACATTCTGTCGTTTCCGCTTCGATTGAACTGGTGTCGAGGTTATGGGTGAATATTCCGTTGACATGTGCTCTTTCCTCTTTCTCTTGCGCGATGTGTTCCCTTTCAGAAGGATTTTTTTAGGCGTTAATGTTTCATTCCCTTCAACGTCTGTGCTCATCAGCGACGATGTTTCAGCTTCCATCTCTGCGGTATTTTCCACAATATGTTTTAGTGGTTCGACGATAGGTTTGAAGTATTTCTCCAACGCGATATCTTCCTCCATCTTGCCAGCCTTCAAAGCCTGATGTTTCCGACGAATGGCTTCGCTGGTTTTTGCAATTTCCTTCGCTATTCTCTCGCGATCCTTAATCTCCAGAGTATCGATATCGATCATCGCTGTACCGCGGACGTTGCTTTCCCACCGACGTGTTGACGACGATTGATCATCTCATGATATGGCAAACTCGTTAAATCCCTTTCTATAACGTCCATTTGACATCGCGCTATCCTTGTCTATCACCACGAAACCATAATCCCGTTGCCAACAATTACGACACAAAGCGCAGAAATCCTCGTAAGACATGTCGGTGTTTACGTGATCGTTGTACACATGTTTCAAGTTGGTACCATCCTGCTTAAACAGAATCAACAGATTCGCATTGTCGCGTATAAGATGTTTGGGAATCTTTGCATACGTCTGACAGAGATAGAAACAGTCAACGTTCGAGTGGCGTCCCATTGCAAAGTACTCTCGTATCGTATCTTGCTTGTCGCATGCCACGTCATCAAAAATAAAAATGGAATTCGGAAGCGATTCGCTCGGTGGGATGACATCACTGTTATTCGAAAACGTAAAGTAGCCAATTTCATCTATCGGAGTCAATAAATTCTCCAAGTACTGATATTTCGGCTGTTGCAACGACTTGGAATACACGTACACGTTCTCGAAGTGGACGCCGTGAGGACTTTCCAACAAGCTGATCAGCACGTTGGTCTTTCCACAATTTGATGGACCACAAATGAGGCAGCGGATAGTGTTTGGTAGCATGCTACCATGTCTGCGTCCTGTTTTCGAAGACATCACTCGTGATTTATCATCAAAATTTGTCACGCGTATGGTTACAGGTTGTCGCACAAATCGCATCCTCCCCGCGAACCGTGAAAAATGATTTTGATACGTCGAGGCGGTGATGCACCCTATTTATAGGTCCACGTCGAAACATGACGGCTCAGTATTCAATATGCTTCTGATCCTGTCGGATATTCGAGACCTAACCTCTGAACAATTGAAATATATACCAAAGATTATTCTACTGCGAGAGTTTGGCAGACACATTGATCGGTTGTGGGACAGGCTCCCCGAGCATATAAAAGCCGATTCCGAGGTTCGACAGTATCACCGGTGCTTGGAACATTATAATCGCCCTTGGCAGCGAACGCATATCGATGGTCCGGCACCATTGATTAAAAACTGTAGCGAATGTCACCGACGACAGTAAAGAAAGGTCGTGGTTTGTTAAATCGGGCGATAAACGCGTTACCAATCGAATTACACATTCCGGGATATCAGTTTTGCGGTCCAGGAACTCATCTTGCAAAACGATTGGCTAGAGGGGATCGAGGTATCAATCCGTTGGACGCAGCGTGTCGCGAACACGATATTGCGTATTCGCGTAGCAACGACCTAGGCGAAAGGCACGCGGCAGATAACGTTCTCGCTGACAAAGCGCGAAAACGCATCGTTGCGCGAGACTCGACTCTGGGTGAAAGAGGTGCTGCTACAGCTGTTTGGGCAGCTATGAAGGCCAAGACGAAGATCGGAATGGGGATGAAAACAAAAACTCGCAAAAGGACTCCAAAGAGAGCATCGCAAAAGCGGATTCTTCCGGTGGCAAAACGGGGTGGTATATTACCACTTTTACCGCTGTTGGGTGTTCTCGGATCATTGGCTGGTGGAGCGGCGGGGATCGCCAAGGCGGTAAACGATAATAAGGCGGCGCAACGTCAGCTGCAGGAAATGCAACGCCATAATCGCTCCATGGAAGGTCGCGGATTTTATTTCGCGCCGTACAAGCGCGGACAGGGAATATCTAAACGAAAAAAAAAAACGTCGAAAAGAAAATAAAAATGCCTGTGGGCGTAACTACCGATGTGCAATTGGAGGAGTTGGCAAAACGTATGCGTATTCCATTCTTTAGAGGTGTTTTTATGCGCAACGCGTTACCAGCTGGTGGAGTACGTCGAAACGAGAGCGGTATCGTAAATTTGGACAATGCCGAGGGGCCGGGGACTCATTGGGTGGCGTATGCGAAGAGAGGGTGTCGAGCTATATATTTCGACAGCTTTGGGAATCTTCGACCGCCGATGGAATTGGTAAAGTATCTGGATAAGGATGCTGTGAAAATTGAATACAATCGAACGTCCTATCAGAAGTATGATCAGAGCAATTGCGGACAACTATGTCTACGCTTTCTACAAACGATCGGTGCCAAATTTAAGGATTGATTTCCCACCACTCTGATTCAGTACTGGTCGAGCAGTTCGGGCGGAATATGTCGTTAACATTCACTCTAACCGGCAAGAGTAGCACCCTCGCGGTGAGCTACTTTCCACCCATAGATTTGAGCGACGATGATTACGAGCTTGGTCTAACAACCTTTGAAACTTATCACACAATACCGAACATCGACTCGAGCAACGATAAATTCTACTTCATCGTAAACAACAGCCCCGACAGCGCTAATGAATACATTACGATTCCCCACGGCTCCTACGAACTAGACGCCATTGCCAAGTACCTGAAGCATCGATTACTCGAGCGGTATCCTAAAAATCTTGGTGGCACCGATGACGACAACGATGACGGTGACAACGATCTGTATCCTATAGTGTTGCGTCCCAACAAGAATACCATGAAAAGCGAGCTTTACTGTCGGTTCACCGTAGACTTTACAAAGCCCAACAACATTGGATCGCTACTAGGATTTTCGACGAATCGGGTATTAGCACCAGAACGATGGCACGAATCGGACGATCCAATTAATATCATGAACGTGAACATTATTCGCATAGAATGTAGCGTGACCGCTGGTGCGTACAACAATGGGAGGCGTGTACATACGATACATGAATTTTCTCCGAGAGTTCCACCAGGATATAAGATATCGGAAACGCCTGCACAGATCATTTACCTTCCAATCACCGCACGGGTCGTTACGGATCTGACGATACGCGTTGTGGATCAAGACGGACGGTTGCTCGATTTTAGAGGTGAAGAGATTACAATCAGACTGCACGTGCGACGACGATAATACGTGTGGCGCGAAAGAAATGCTTGTATTGAACGACTCCAGAAACCCGTTTGTTCCAAGCGAAATTGTTTACAACACCAACAACTGCAACAGCTCTGATCACGCTAAAAAGAAGAGGCTCAGTGCTGCGAACATTGCATTTTTGAAATCTTTGGGATTCATTGTGCGCATTTAAGTTGAAAAAATGGCTGATATTCTAAGCATTGGAGGGAAGCCGACGTTTGATGATCGCATCGTCAAGCTCGAGACTCACACATACAACCCATACGTCAACACAACGTTTGGATACAGCGATGAGATAAGAATACCGATACAACAGCAGGATTTATACACATTACCGTGTGAAAGTTTCCTCTATGTGGAGGGGAAATTGAAGATAAATAAGCCAAATGATGCGTTAACGGTGATGTTGGGAAATAATTGTGTGGCGTTCTTATTCGATGAGATTCGATACGAGCTGAATGGCGTGGAGATTGATCGCAACAGAAACGTTGGAATAACTAGCACGCTTAAAAACTATGTATCGCTGACATCGGACGAAGACAAAAATATGGAGAATGCCGGATGGGGCTTGAAACGACGCGATGGGTCAATAGTCAAAAATCATTTCAATTTTTGCATCCCACTCAAATATTTGCTAGGATTTTGTGAGAACTACAAACACATGATTATTAATGCGCGTCACGAATTGATTTTAATACGGTCGCGCAACGACAACAATGCTCTGATAGGATCATCGGTGTTGGAACCAGAAATTAAATTATTTAAACTACAATGGCGGATGCCTCATGTGACGCTGAACGACATTAATAAGCTATCGTTGCTACGTACTTTGGAAAGTGGACAAAACCTAAGCATTTGTTTTCAATCGTGGGATCTGTACGAGTATCCTATGTTGCAAAACACAAACAAGCATTCGTGGGCCGTAAAGGCATCCGCACAGCTGGAGAAGCCACGATGCGTGATCCTTGCTCTACAGACTGGTCGAAAGAATGTGACGAGCGAAGACGTTACTAAGTTCAACAACTGTAAATTGACTAATGTCAAACTTTTTCTCAACTCGGAATTTTACCCATACGATGACATGAACTTGGACTTTGACAAGAATAAGCATGCCATCTTGTATCACATGTATACGCAATTCGGTAAATCGTATTATGGACATAGTTGCAACGAGGCATTATTCACCGTGGCTGAATTTTTACAATTTGGTCCCATCGTGGTGATTGATTGTTCGCGACAAAATGAGTCGATCAAGAATGGCACCGTGGACGTGCGCATAGAATTCGAGTGTAAAGAGAATGTGCCGGCAAATACTACAGCCTACTGTCTGATTCTGCACGATCGGGTGGTTGAATACAATCCACTGACAAATGTAGTGCGCAAAATGAATTAAATTGCCACGCTACTTGCGCGCCATCTCCTGTGTCAAATTCATACAAATTTTCTTCGTGAAAATCGAGATGCTTTACGAGAAAGACTGCATTCTCCCGTCTGTCTTGGAAACGAACGGACCTCTAAATTGTACCGATAATGGCTGTACCAACATTCGTTGACCTGCAAGGGTTCATCGTCGATGGAAGATTTGTCGCGAAGGAAGTGGCTGTCCTACGCAAGGGAACAGTTCTCTCGCACTATATTTTTGGGAGTCCTATGTCACAATTCCTTCTTACGAAATCGGACAAATCAAGCATTCGGTGGTTGACGGCAAAACACCACGGACTACGGTGGAACGATGGAGACGTTCCGTACAGTATGGCTAAGCAGCTAATTACGAAAGCTGTAGCTGATGCGATCGACGAAGAAGATGACACATCCCATATAGTATACGTTAAAGGGCTGCAGAAACGCGACTGGCTTGCGGATTTCCTCGACGAAAATACCAGAGCGGACGTAATCATCGAGACGCTGGACATTGACTACGAGGATATCAAATCCCTAAATAAGCTAAATGTAGTTGATACTCTGCGATGTGGCAGACACGCAAAGCACTGTGCCTTGCAAAATGTATTTAAAATATTCAACTGGTGGTCTAAACACCAGAGGGAAATGCTTAAATAAAATATAACCAATTTTTTAATACATAAATGTTTTTTTTCTTCACCCTCTCCAACCTCTTGCATGTACGCTAGATTAAGACGATAGTTGTAACTATTATGTAGAAACCGTTCAATACCCGTTCGATATCCGTTCAAACCCGTTCGATTCGCGTTCAAAGCCGTTCGATTCGCGTTCAATACCCGTTCAAAGCCGTTCAATACCCGTTCAAAGCCGTTCAATACCGTTCGATACCCGTTCAAAGCCGTTCAATACCCGTTCAAAGCCGTTCAATACCGTTCAATACCGTTCGATTCGCGTTCAATACCTGTTCAATACCCGTTCAATACCCGTTCAATACCGTTCGATACCCGTTCAATGCCCGTTCAATACCCGTTCAATACCGTTCGATACCCGTTCAAAACCGTTCGATTCACGTTCCATACCGTTCGATACCCGTTCAAAACCGTTCGATTCATGTTCCATACCGTTCAAAACCGTTCAATACCCGATCGATACACGTTCAAAGTGGTACGATTCACGTTCGATACCCGTTGAAAGCCGTTCAATACCGTTCGATACCCGTTCGATTCGCGTCCAAAGCCGTTCAACATCGTTCAATACACGTTCAAAGTGATATGGTCTAGCTGAATGATGTGTCAAAGAAGAAGGGAAAGAAGACGCGTGTGAAAAAGGAGAGGATGGGCAGTGGCGAAGATAAGTGCTGGAGGATAATCAGCGAAAAAAAATGTAGGTGGGAGAACGAAGACATTCTACTTTTGCAAAGCTAAGCACTTCTCGATTTCGAGTTATGAGTTTAGATGCGAGAGCTTGGAGATGCAGCGAGACCAGTTGCATTCAAAACTTCCATAGACAAAGTTCAGTTTTTTTTCTAAGTGATCAGTTTTTTGTGTGGCAATTGTTTCTGAAAATGGGAATCAACCGCATCGCGCCGGAGTGGGACGAGGAGCCATGCTCCGACGTCTTTGAGGTATGTACTTTAAAATATTTTTTAACATTTATCGCGTTTAACCGTTGAAATCGAGCGAGATCAAATCAGACGGCTGTTGTGTTAGTGTTATATCGTGGGTTCTATTTTCCAGAACTCGCCACCGCCAACGCCGACGCCGACGCCGTCGCCATCGCCATCGCCATCGCCATCGCCATCGCCATCGCCGCCGCCTCCAATGCTATGTAATACTTTGTATTTTTTTCTTTTTTTTATCCGTTTTGAAGTATTAATATTATATCGACGTTTGTGTGTATGTTCTAGAACAACGACTTCCTCATGAGGCGGTTTGTGATGTTGGCGCGGCTCCTGGAGGAGGCTGCTGCTGCACCTCAGGCGGTACCTGCCCAGGAGCCGCAGATGCGGCGGAGTTCGGGGCCAACGATCGGTCCTGCCATGGCGGAAAGATTGCGGCGACCATGGGTGCCCTACAGGCAGGTGGGGCCCCTGCGGCGACCGCGGCCTCCATCACCGCAAGAAACTGGGTGGATAGATGTCAGCAGGTTGCAGCCGCTGCAGGGGTGGGTGATGACGCCCCCGGAGTCAGCATCGCCACCATCCGTGATGTGGACGCCTCCGGGGTCGTCGTCGTCGTCGTCATCTGCTACACCACCATGGTGGCCTCCGTCGACGCCATCGACGCCGTCCTCGCCACCGACACCGTCCTCGCCGCCGACGCTGTCCTCGCCGCCGACACCGTCCTCGCCGTCCTCGCCCCTCGAGTGGTTTGGGGGTTTAATAACACCGCCCCCGTCACCCCCATCGCCACCACCCGAGTGGGCAGAGGGCGAATTTACGCCGCCGCCGTCGCCCCAATCGCCACCAAGGCCATAAATTTTTCATTTTTTTTTTATTTTATTATTTTTTTCTCTTTTATTTTTATGTTTTTTCTCTTTTTTTATCTTTAATAGTTTTTTTATTGATGTAACAATATATTCTTAAACGTATTTCATTGTGTCATTTCATTTACCCTCCTTCTCTCCTCGCCACGCTGCCTCTTTCCCTCCTTTCAAAGGAAGAAATTTCCGACGGTGGGTCCGGTCTGGAGAGGTCTCCGCGGCCGCTCGGCCCGGAGTGATCCCCTCCACGATCGCGGCTTCCCCCACTCCGCGGCTCGTGCGCGCGCAACCGTCCTTCCACTCCCCGCAGGTCCCGCGTCCATGTTTCCCTCCGCCGCGCTCCCCCGCGCGCCCTCACTTCCCCCCGCCCCCGCGCTCCCCTCAGAGGACCTGGGTTAGAATCCCCTTAGCCTTACTACTGCCGTTTATAAGCTGTTGAGGTTAGTGGATAATCACGCCCCAGGATCCGTACGATCGATGGTTTTGGTGTTTTCAACGTTTTTGGCATTGTGGATCCTGAACTGTAAGAAACATGTACACGAAATTAATGTATTGTTCGTTGACGTTTACAGTGAAAGAAGTAAGTGAATGAAGTATGTGTAAAGTGTATATTAATGTATACATACCTCATATTGGACTGTTGATGATATTGTTGCCGTTGGCGTTTATTTGGAACCCCACCAGCGTTGTCGGATGTGCAGGATGAATCGTTTAAGCTTCGTTTGTACATTTTGATATGCAATACGTATGATTCTCATCGACGAAAAAAATGACTCCTGCGATACTTGTTAGCACTTAAGCGTACGTGGTGAACTGATGCCTAAAAGACTAATGCACGTCACTTTATACTGATTCACGCACACGTACACATCAATGTGTGAAAGTATATCACATTAGTGATGGTGATGGTCAATGCGTCTATGTATACCACACAAGGGATAGAGAATACGCGGTAAATTCAAATCAAATACGATTGACTTACAGTCTCCTCCTCAATCATTAAAATACTCGGAACTCTTCCCCGAATAATTATCGCTATATGTATACATCATTGCACGTGCGCTCTATCGGTCCCACGATTGAAACATAAACACACGGCACGAAGAGTGTGCACGTAGGCGCCCGAAACGTGTTCGATCCTGTTCAGATGTAAACACACTGCATGTCGCGGTGCGCTGTATGACTTCTCAGAAATCATGTACCACCCTCTTTCTCAGAAATCATCATGGAATGCAATGTCGTGTTTACTCCATGGGCCATCGCGATGATTGATTTACAATAATTATTGCTCTATGTTTACATCATTGCACGTGCGCTGCATCGGTCCCACGATTCAAACATAAACACACGGCACGAAGCGCGTGCACGTAGGCGCCAAAAACGCGTTCGATCCTGTTCAGATATAAACACACGGCATAGCACGGTGCAATGTTTATTCCATGGGTTATCGCGATGATTGATTTATAATAATTATCGCTCTATGTTTACATCATTGCACGTGTGCCGTATCGGTCCCACGATTCAAATATTTCCTTATCTTTTCTCAGAAATCACGGTCCACCCTCTTTCTCAGAAATCATCATCGAAAACACGATTTGAATTTCCACGAATCGGTCGCGGTCGCGCCTGCGCACCGATCCCCGCACACGTACGGAGATTGCGCGGCGGCGACGCGTGCCCAAACATACCTTAGACATGCAACAGGTGACGTCAGCACGAAACGTATGAAAACCTTGGAAAATTTACCATGGTGAACCCAAAGTACCTTAAACGTCCAGTAGGTGGCGCCAACACGAAATGCGCGCGACGCCATTTTGAAAATTTGAAAATCCTCCCCCTCCGCCGTGACGTCAACCCCCTCGCCCACGAACTCGACCTGCCCGCGCGACGCCATTTTGAAAATTTGGAAAATCCCCCTCCCCTGTGACGTCATCCCCCTCACCTACGAACTCGGTCGACGCCATCTTGGAATCCCCCTCCCCTGTGACGTCATCCCCCTCACCTACGAACTCGGTACCCCCCTCCCCGCCTCACCCCCTCGCCCATCTCGCGGAAGAGCGCGGTACCTCCCCCCGCCCCGCCTCACCCCTCGCCTCCACTTGGTCCAGAACTCTCATAGCCTAACTACTTCTTCTTTATAGCAACTCGAAGACTTTCTGTTTCTCTTCTCTTCGGAACCTTTCGAACCGAAACATGTGGTCTCTGCTGCCTATCTCCAAGCAATGGGTACATTAGGAGTAAAAGTTCTTCGAAAAGTGTTTCGAAATATTTCGAGGAAGTTGCTTGGAAAAAATCTTGTCAGTCAGCTAGCAATCACGTCTCAGAAGTGTTGTCTGCTCAAAAGTATTACGCGATGTTCTGGGTGTACCCCCCGCATAACTGAAAAATCTGAAAAGATTTCAGGACAACAGTAACAAGGATACGTACTTACAGTAAAAATATTGTGACGGTCGTACTCCGGTGGCAAGGATTGAGGAGAAGGGACTCAGTCGGTACGCCAGGGTTTTCGAACTCCTCTGGTTATCGTTTGCTCCGTTTATTCTTTTAAGTAGCTATATACATTATTTACACGTTGGTGGTAAGTTATCGTCGCTCTCGGGCTCGCGAAACTGCGAGCGATGCTTGCCGAAGCGATGGCGATCGGGCGACGTCCAGGTGTCTCGGTTCCGGCGCGGTAGTTAGAGAGAGAACGGGCAGCTTCCGGGCGTCTCTGTACGGAACGGTAGAGGCAAGAGACCGGGCAGCTTCCATGCGTGTCTTCGGGACGGTAGAGGGAAAGAGGATAGCCAGCGATCGGCGGTTACGCGGAGATTTCTCGCCAGTCCACTTGCACCGGGCAACATTCAAGCAGGCGGTCTAGGAGGGGGTATCCGTAGCCCCACTCGAACTGCCGGTCCTTCGTCGCGTCAGGGCTTATATCCCGATTCTCGGAAATTCCCAGCAGCGAGAAACCGACGCGATCTAGCGGCGCGGTGGGGAGTGAGCGTCATTTGACGCGTCGCGAGACCGGCGTACTCCGGTTGTGTTCGGCGATATTCAGTCGCGTTCGACCGCGCGCCCGGTCTCTCGCTCGCTCCCGGTCGCACCGCTCCGCGCGCGATTCCTCGCACTGGGACGCTACGTCACAATATAATTATAGTTCTGCAACATTTTTTGGCGTTTTTTATTTTACACAGCTTGGTTTCTCGATTTAAAAATCTGAAACGATTCTCTAACATGTACCCCTATAAAATAAATGCCTCTGATTTTTTTCAAAATTTTTCTTCTGTTAGTATAGGAGAAATTCGGCAAAAACCTAATTTTCTATTTATACCCTTTACTACCCCCCGGGGCGAGATACAAAGTTGAAACTTGGCACAAATGGTTCTTTTTTTTATAAGCTTTCGAATGACTCATCGTAGGTTCAATTTGGTTCAGGGGCACATTTGACCATCTTAACCGGCTATGCCCTTTAAAAAATTAGTCAACTAGCCCCGGTATCCCCTACTGTATAGCTATAGATAAATAGTTTAAGTATGTTTGATAATAATAAAAAATGTATTTCTCACAGTTTTCGTTTTCTTTGCTTTTTGGCGTAGACAAAATGTTGTGACGAAGTCACGTCGTGCGCCGTGCGAGAGCCCGAGACCGAAACAATGGGTCTAGTTCGCGCCGCGCCCGTTAGGCGGCCGCGGCCCCGCGACGGCTCTCGCTCGCGAAATTGTACGGGCTCCGCTTATAAGAGCCGCGGCGAGCGGAATCAGGAGCTCTTGTGCATGTCGCTATTCGGCTTCAAGCAAACCAGCAAGACGCTCACTTTTTGAACTCCTTGAGGTGCGTCAGTGATCGGCCATCGCCATCACTGTACCGTTACCAGCCTCTGTCCGAAATCGACCGAGAGTTATCTTGCGTCCCGCCTACGTCAGAGAGGTACCTCCGCGCCCATTAGGCCGGAACCCTATTGCACGCTGAACCTCTATTATACGACTCCCGTACGAACGTGCCCCTTAAGGCCATTCCGAGCAGAACGTTCCACAAACTCCGCATCCTAATTCCTGACCGTCTCGCCGCCAAGTCGCCGCCGCCGCGAAGCCGACGCGCCGCTATACCGTAGCTTTCCGCCGCGACCGGAAACAAGTGTAAACATAATTACAGCACACAATAAATACTGTTATTGTTACCAAAACACCTTCGTACTCATTCGCCGAACCTGGCCATACCGACTGAGTCGGCACACTTTCCTTCTCCGTCCCACCGATAATCGTGCCGCAACCATACACCATTACAAAGTGGCGCCCAAACAGGGACTGTGAAAAGGAGAAGGGCGAATGAGCACAGGTGTAAGCTGGGTATACGAGCTACGGAAGTCGGATGTAATTAGAACTGCGGAAGATCTCCAGCTCGACACGACTGGCACTCTCGACGAACTAAGACAAAGAGTCGTCGCACACTGCCGTCAGAATAAGATGGGACCACCGACCGTTACGATAACCGGCGAATCCAGCTCCCACACCGAACCGCTAACAACTAGTGCGGGCGGCAGTCTGATTGCCCCGGAGGTTACGCCAATGGACCGAATCCGAAAATGGGGGACCAGCTATAATGGCGGCCCCGGCGCCGCCGAATTCCTACAGCGATTGGGAGACCTCCAGCATAGTTACCAGGTCACCCCGACGCAGATCATCCAGTGTCTCTCCGAAATACTAAAAGGGAGAGCTCTCGGCTGGTACAGACTCCGCCGCTCCGAGTGGAAGTCGTGGGACGATTTCGTCAACGACTTCCGAGCCTTCTTCCTAGCCACGGAAGACGAGAACGAACTGGAGGAGATCATCACCCGACGCCTCCAAAAACCCCAGGAGACCGCCACGGACTTCATCCTGGACTTGCTGCCGCTGATGCAACAGTATGGGAAATACTCTCCCGAGCAGCAGGTCAACCGAGCCTACCGCAACCTCCGGCCGGAGTACCGCCGGTATATCAAACGGACAGAATTCCAGACACTGCCCGAATTGATGAGACTGGCCGCCGACCAAGACAAAGTCACGGCCGAGGAGAAAGAGGCCGCCGGCATCGGGCGGAAAGAAACCGCCAAGACCGAGAAACGGCCAGAAAGGAAGGCCGAGCCGGCCCGCAGCAGCGACCTAGCGGAAGTACAGGCCGATTACGACCGAGCGACATGCTGTTGGCGATGTGGCCAACGCGGCCACCGCCGCCCCGAGTGCAGACGCGCGCGCAAGCTATTCTGCTCGTACTGCGGAACCGCCGGACGCATCTCCCGGGACTATCCGTGCAACCCGTTTTCGGGAAACGAGGAGAGGCGCGGGAACCGAGGCGACCGACAAAACGCCCAACCCACAATGCCTCCAGCGGACAAGTAAACGAAGACCCTCGACTGTACCTCGCCTTCCAGGTGGGAAATGTGCGTTGGTGGGCACTGGTCGACACCGGAGCAACCCGCTCATTCATACGACCAGATGTCGCCACGGCATGCGAGAGGCGAGGATACAACCTCGCGCCGGCCACCTTCACGGCTAGCGTCGCCGACGGCGCAGAGGTACCACTACGAGGCGAAATGACGTTACCCGCCACCATTCACGACCAAAAGGTGCAACACACATACGCCGTGCTCCCAGGCCTGTCACACGCCGCCCTATTGGGGGTAGATATCCTGGAAAAGCTGGGCCTAGAGGTACAGATTGGTACCCACCGATGGACTCGCCACGCCGAAACCGCGGCCGTGGAAGCCCCCGGCATCCGCCGATGCACGCCGGTCCAAGAAGCCGCCCTGCAACAACTCTTGGATGAGGAGTTACCGCCGCTCCGGAAACTGCGAGGCACGACAAGCCTCGCAGAACACCGAATCCGTCTAAAGACGACCGTGCCAATCAAGCAACGATACATGCCCAGGAACCCAGCCACACAAGCCTTAATTAACGAAGCAGTGGACCAAATGCTGGCAGACGGAATAATAGAGCCGTCCAACAGCCCGTGGAGTTCACCTGTGGTCATGGTTGCCAAGAAAGGCAAGAAGAAGAAGCGATTCTGCATCGACTTCCGCCGTGTTAATGCCGTGACCGAAAAAGACGCCTATCCCTTGCCGCAAGTCCAGGCAACGCTCGACAAACTGCGCGAGGCACGCTACATTTCGACACTGGACCTTGCAAATGGGTACTGGCAAGTACCACTGGCCGAAGAGAGCCGCCCGCTGACGGCGTTCACCGTTCCCGGACGGGGACTGTATCAGTTCCGCGTCATGCCGTTCGGCCTCCACTCGGCCCCCGCCACGTTCCAACGACTGCTCGACAGCGTCATCGGACCCAGCCTGGAGCCAAGGGCCTTTACATACTTGGACGACATTATCGTCCTAGGCCGCACCTTCGAAGAACACTTAGAAAACCTTCGAGAGGTGTTGCGCCGACTGCAACGGGCAGGCCTCCGTCTAAACGAAGAGAAATGCCGGTTCTGCCAAACCGAGCTACAATACCTCGGACACGTCGTCTCCGACCAAGGAGTCAAGACCGACCCCGAAAAGGTCGAGGCCATCCGCAATACGCCCCCGCCGCAAAACCTACGAGAATTACGGCGTTTCCTGGGAATGGTCTCCTGGTATAGGAGATACATTCCCCAGTTCTCCGATACGGCCGCACCACTCCATCAGCTTCTCCAAAAACGCACGCGTTGGAATTGGACGGAAGAAGCCCAGTCCGCCTTCGAGACGCTCCGACACCAGCTAGCCACCGCACCCGTATTAACGTGCCCCGATTTCGACCGACCGTTTGTGTTGCAAACAGACGCTAGCCAAGGAGGTCTTGGTGCCGTACTGACGCAAGACCACGATGGCGAGGAACGAGTCGTAGCCTATGCCAGCCGAACGCTCAATTCGGCCGAAAGAAACTACTCCGTCACGGAAAAGGAGTACTTGGCAGTGGTCTGGGGCATCAGAAAGATGCGCCCATATTTGGAAGGATACACGTACACGGTCCTGACCGACCACCAAGCACTGAAATGGCTGCAATCCATCGACAGCCCCTCGGGACGGCTAGCGCGCTGGAGTCTGGAGCTGCAACAGTACGACTTCAAAATAGAATATCGAAAGGGGGAGAACAATCTCGTAGCGGATGCCTTGTCGCGACAAGGCGAGATTGCAGACGTGAATACCGGAATATCAAAAGAATGGTATGACACGAAGAAACGGGCCGTCGAGGAGGCACCGCTCCTCCACCCAGAATACCAGATTCGCGACGGCGAAATGTACCGACACTTCCCCGACACAACCGGCGGCCACCCCGAAGACGAATGGAAGCAGTGTGTGCCGCAACCCAGACGGGATGAAATACTAAGGGCGAACCACGACGCCCCCACGGCCGGACATCTCGGAATTAATAAGACCACCGCCCGGCTGGCCCGGAGATATTATTGGCCAGGGATGTTCCGAGATGCAGCCCGCTACGTCCGCCAGTGTGCGAAATGCCAGGAATATAAGGTATCGCAACAAGCCCCGGCAGGACTGATGCACACCACGCCAGCCGCCTACCCGTGGGACGTCGTGTCAGCCGATCTGGTCGGACCGCTCCCACGATCTAAGAAAGGCCATACCGTGGTCGTGGTGATGCAGGACAAGTTCACAAAGTGGATCGAGCTACAACCCCTTCGCCAGGCCACCGCCCCGGCAGTAGCGAAGGCATTCCGCGAGAGAGTGGTCATGCGCTTCGGGTGTCCCCGCCGAGTCATTACCGACAACGGCAAACAATTCGAGAGCCGAGAATTTACCGGCCTACTACGAGAATATGGCATCGATCACCGGAAAACACCGCCTTATACTCCGCAGTGTAACCCAGTAGAGCGGGCGAACCGGGTGATTAAGACAATGATCGCCCAATTTACCGACGGGGATCACACGACGTGGGATAATTGGCTACCCGAAATCGCTTTTGCCTACAATACGGCACGACACGAGGCAACGGGAAGTACGCCGGCCGCCTTAAACTTTGGCCGCGAACTCGCGGCTCCCGGAGACCCCCGACCAACCACGAGCGATCCAACAGAAGAGCCGACCCAAGAGGACACGCAAGGATGGCAACAACGGCTCGCGGGCATCAAGGACAGTATCGAACTCGCACGGTGGAATCTGGTACGAGCACACCAGAACCAGAAGCACTATTACGACCTACGCCGCAGAGATTGGCGTCCCGCGATCGGAGACGAGGTGATGAAGCGCGAACACCACCTAAGCGCGGCAGCGAAGCAGTTCAATGCTAAGCTGGCCCCAAAATTCGTCGGCCCGTACACCGTAGCCAGATTCGAGGGACCCAACATCGTGGTGCTGAAAGGGGCGCGCGGGAAACCAGTGCGCGCGCACATCAGCGATCTGAAACCACGCGAGACCGGCGAACCGGAAGGCGCGAACTGTGTCAGCGCCTCAACAAGAGTGAGGGAGGCCGAGATAGAAACCCTAGTTCCAACCGCGATACCTAGGTGGCGACAACCCACCCAAGGCTCTCGCTGGCGAAGATGCACCACCGGGGGATATAAGATAATGAAGGATCGGCCAAAACATTTGGCAATCAGCATGCCACGAAACAAGCCACCAACGCCGGAGAATTCCGGCCGAGCCACCGCAGTCCCCCTGGCCTCCAGCCCAGTAGGCCCCCCGGAGCGCCACCAACACCGCGCCAAGATTCTGGAGGACCGGCCATGGCCCGCCAGAGTCAAACTGGAGGCGCAACCACCAGCACACCGGGGCCCGCCACCACGCCTGCAGGCACCTCATCGGAGACCGACCACCCAGGAGTCACACGAGGTATTAATGGTGGAAACCTCAACCACACAGCCCCAGGAAGACAACGCACGAGGATACCTGGGAGCCACCACGCGTCACCGCCGGACGGCCCATACCGGCCTACAACCGCTGGACCTCCGACAATTGGGTAGCCAGCGGCCCACGTCGACACCGACCACCGAAACAGCGGCTGGACGATCGGTCTCGCGGGGACAAGGCACCCGACGGACCACCCGTCCACCGCGGAACCAACCCCCGCCGGCAGACCGAAAGCGAAAGCTACCGGTCTCCGGCGGACGGCCAACGGCAGTAGCCACCGACACCACGCCGCTGGTACAGCCCGGCCTCCAAGGCCCCCCAGCGGCCACGCCACCACCGATCATTGCCGAAGCCGCGCCGCTGGTACAGCCCGGCCTCCAAGGCCCCCCAGCGGCCACGCCACCCCCGATCGTTTCCGGAGCCGCGCCGCTGGTACAGCCCGGCCTAACAGGCCCCCCAGCGGCCACGCCACCCCCGATCGTTTCCGGAGCCGCGCCGCTGGTACAGCCCGGCCTAACAGGCCCCCCAGCGGCCACGCCGCCCCCGCTTGGCCCTGCAGCCGTGCCGCTGGTACAGCTTGGCCTACCCGGCCCCCCAGCGGCCACGTCATCACCGGTCGACTCCCTAGTCGCACCGTCGTTGGCCCGGCTAGGCCTTCAAAACCCACCGGCGGCCCCACCGAGAAGAACCACGTCCACCCGCCCCTGGTATTGGGCCGAGGACAGGCCCGGGATGGTCATTTTCCATCCCGATGCGATGCGACCCCGCCGCGTATACGCGGTTACGACCTCGACCGCCGTCGTCCTGGGCAGCCGGTTCCGCAACGGGGATCTCGGGATCGAGATCCGGAACCGGCGGCCGACTGCCCCCGCGGAACCGAATCCGCCCGAGTAGATGTAAGTTAGGTTTAAGTTAGACTTAAGCCTGGTGATGGGTAGTTTTAAGTCCGCTCCGTTGGGTTGCAACCCCCTTAGTTTAAGTTAGTCATAAGGACACTTGTACCTGGCGGCCAGAAGCCGACTGTTTACCGCTTCGCCTCCCCGAAGTAGGAAGGGGGTGTGACGAAGTCACGTCGTGCGCCGTGCGAGAGCCCGAGACCGAAACAATGGGTCTAGTTCGCGCCGCGCCCGCTAGGCGGCCGCGGCCCCGCGACGGCTCTCGCTCGCGAAATTGTACGGGCTCCGCTTATAAGAGCCGCGGCGAGCGGAATCAGGAGCTCTTGTGCATGTCGCTATTCGGCTTCAAGCAAACCAGCAAGACGCTCACTTTTTGAACTCCTTGAGGTGCGTCAGTGATCGGCCATCGCCATCCCTGTACCGTTACCAGCCTCTGTCCGAAATCGACCGAGAGTTATCTTGCGTCCCGCCTACGTCAGAGAGGTACCTCCGCGCCCATTAGGCCGGAACCCTATTGCACGCTGAACCTCTATTATACGACTCTCGTACGAACGTGCCCCTTAAGGCCATTCCGAGCAGAACGTTCCACAAACTCCGCATCCTAATTCCTGACCGTCTCGCCGCCAAGTCGCCGCCGCCGCGAAGCCGACGCGCCGCTATACCGTAGCTTTCCGCCGCGACCGGAAACAAGTGTAAACATAATTACAGCACACAATAAATACTGTTATTGTTACCAAAACACCTTCGTACTCATTCGCCGAACCTGGCCATACCGACTGAGTCGGCACACTTTCCTTCTCCGTCCCACCGATAATCGTGCCGCAACCAAACACGATTACAATGTCATCAGTACGCTCAAAAAAAGAACTCATTACGAGAAAAGAAAATGAAATCCAAAAATTAGAAGAGGAACTAAGAGAAGCCGAGCTTAGAGAAAGGCTTGAAATACAAGAAAAAATAAGGGAAAAAAAAGAGCATCAGTTGCAGATGCAACATCTGCTGGAACAGCAGCTGTTGGAACGCCAACAGCTGCAGCAGCAGCAACAACTAGAGTTGCGACACATTCGGGGAATACCCACCGTAGCAGTCGAGAGCCCAGAGCAGGTGAGCTTCGCGAAAGAATATATATATACAATAAATATGTACTATATAATCCTCCGTTTACAGGATACCCCCAGGGCGGCAGTTGCGGCTCAATAAATTTCTCCGCCGCACAGTGGTACATAATCACACTTTTTGTTCAAATCACCGTACAGGTCGTAATTTTTTAGTAAACTTGGCGATTTTTATTTTAAATTCTTCCCAATTAAATTCTCTATTGATCCCCCTGGCCGGAATTTTGAATTTCGTTGCTGTTTTTTTTTATATTTAGCAAAAAAAAACCAGCACACACCGATTTTTTAAAAGTGCTGTATATTTTGCTAAATATAAAAAAAAACAGCAACGAAATTCAAAATTCCGGCCAGAGGGATCGATAGAGAATTTAATTGGGAAGAATTTAAAAAAAAATCGCCAAGTTTACTAAAAAATTACAACCTGTACGGTGATTTGAACAAAAAGTGTGATTATGTACCACTGTGCGCCGGCGAGATCCTCCACAACATTTTCGGTGCATGGCTCCGCCACACAGTAGGACGGATCGACACTTAAATAGGCATTCAGTTCATTTTTTACATTTTTCATGATTTAGTGATTATAATCTAAGATTACAGGTAATATATTGTATAGTAAATACAATAATCACTTTTTCTCGTCGCTCTTCTTAACAATGGGACTCTTGATGTTGATTTTCATATACTTATATGGATCGGAGCTTATTATTAAATTATTTAGAACAGGGTTGACTAACTGGCGACTCACGAGTTGCCGGGGGCTCCTCCGCCTTGCGGCCACGCTGAACGCAGTCGAATTCGTCCGTGCCTACACAGACATAAATACATTCGATTGCTACGGCCGGCCACGGCCATACGTTTACATATAATTATAATTAATACGACAATACGAACTGATATATACTTACTTTTACTCGTCTCTGTGAATGTGAACGTGCACCTTGAGGCCGCGTCATATTATTGACAAGGGATGGTATATCCACGGAAAACGCACTTTCGCATCCGTATGTAGAACGAAATATTGATGAAATTTTTAAACCCAAATCCACCAATTCCACCTGCCCCGCACAGTTTACTCCATTGCGGCGTAATCCCGCCGGCCTTAGGGCGCCAGGGTACGTTGGAGGCGACGGGGCAAGAACTCCTTTCTCGTCATTATCCTAACCTTCACCACCCAGGACGTGACATAAAAATTGTGACAGCGGTGGGATCCGTTAACTGTCAAAGGGAAATAAATTCTCTAAAGTACGGTACCCACAATAGCCTATTCAGTATGTGCATTAAACACCCTAGTCGGTGTGAACCATCTTACAGCAGTCGCAGGTTACAGAGCATTTGGGCATATTTGAATGCTCTGACTTGCATTTCTGGAGGCATAGCTACTGTCAGGTCCTGGGTTGAGGTCTTTGGGGACGATGACAATGTGGGGTAAGAAATCAGGCGAGAACGTGTAATCCTGCACGCTGAGGGTTTTTGGGAGTCAGGCGAGAACGTAGAATCCTACACACTGAGGGTAGATAGGAGTCAGGCGAGAACGTGTAATCCTGCGCGCTGAGGGTTTTCGGGAGTCAGGCGAGAACGTAGAATCCTACACACTGAGGGTTTTCGGGAGTCAGGCGAGAACGTAGAATCCTACACACTGGGTTTAGGGGAAAATCAGGCGAGGATCTTAAATCCTGCACACTAATCGACCAGGAAAGGTTTAAAAGGTAACCGCGCGCCAGGGAGACACCCGTTAGACCACTTGTGGTTTTTACTTTAGTTTTGGTAATCGGATTTACCGTTGCATTGGCATAAGAAGCCGCCCGCGATATTCCGCGAAATTCGTCTAGACGTTGGTCGAACGCGAGCTATGTAAAAGTAAGCCCGGTAAATATTATAAGAACTCCGGTGTTCGCGCAGCCAGATCAGCTGTTGCAGCGGTTTGTTTTGGAAGGGAACCTTCGTACCGAAGATTTAACACAATAACTCGAAACGTGAATTAAATAAAACTGGTTTATTCAGTTTGTAGATAATTGTATAGATACTTTCCGAGTGATGTTTCTGCAGAAAGAGGACCACTGTCTCTCGGGCCCTTGTATTTATGTGAATTTTACATGATTGTTAGGTATGAAGTGTACGCGCGGTATGGACTTTGGCCTACCTACGAAATATGCGTCGCAATAGGACTTTCGGGGTTTTTATAGGGTATGTGTCCATAATTAGTTAAGGACACGTGGATGAAATATTCGTAGCAATAAGGCTTCTTGGTCTTATTTATGTTTCTGATGGGGAGATACTCAACCTATTGGATGGGTTTTTGAAGGTTTGATTGGAAAGGGGTGAGTGTGGCTTTAACTTCTTTGGTCATAGAGAGGGGGTGAGACGTGGTCTCGAGATAAGGAGTTTTTGGGACGAGGGACTTGTTTAAATTTAAATATGAGGGAGGAGATCGTGCCTCGTAGGGCGAATAAGGAAAGGGGATTTCGTAACGATCGTCTTGAGATGGGGACCGCTAACGTACATCGTCAAGGTGATCGGCGATTAGGAAAAAAGGGGTAAGAGTTGAAGTTTGGGGAGTTTCGGTGGAGTTGTGGAGTGATTTATGAGGGAGACTTGAAATAGTACCGCGCGAAAAATAGTGTCTCGTCACACTACAACCAATGACGACAGCGAGATTTGCCTAAAGTGCTCTAGCCTAGCGCCCGCAGATACCATAGAAGTATACTGGATGCATTATTACTATACATATAGAACTCCTGTCTATTGCCCTCGGTGCAGAAAGTCATTAATTCCAGAACGCCCCAGAAGAAACTGCGTCGAGTGCTTTGAAAGTTACCTCCTCTCGAATAAGAGCTACAGACGGTTCGATAATTATCAACAATGAAGATAGAACACCTTGATTTTAAATAACGGTTGCCGGACGCCGAAAATAGCAAACCCTAAACATGTCCGTGTACGACGAAATCGAGGACTCTTACGTAATGGATCGAGACGCGATGGAACGGGTACAATTGTTAAGGCATAAACAAGTTGAAATTGAAAGCTTGCACGTGAAATTTGCTATAAATCCGGAACCCAATACGCGTTCGGGCGTAGTCAGCGGATCGGGCGGCCCCACGTTGGAAGGTCTCTCCGATCAGATGCAAGCCATGTGCGGAATGATAGAAAAACTTCTTGCACCCCCGCCATCGGCAAACAATTTCGCTACTCCAGGTTCCTCCCGTTTCGATAGGAAACCAGTATTAAATTATAACAATGTTCCGGATCAGAATCCATCGCCCCAGATCAAATTAAAGGACGCTATAGAAACAGTCCCAAATTTTAACGATCACAACATGCCCGTTTTGAAATTCGCGAGAGCCTGCAATAGGGCTAAGGCTCTGGTTCCCTCGCAAGCCGAACCCCAACTAGCGAGGTTGTTGAGAAATAAGCTGCAAGACCATGCGTACTTGGCTGTTGAGGATCGGGTGTTCGACTCCGTAAATGATCTAATCAAACGACTTAAACGTACTTTCTCCCCTGCTAAAACGTCGGACCACTATCGTGGAGAACTCGCCAACGTTATTAAAGGAACCAACGAGCATATGTTGGAATATATTTCACGCATTAAGGACCTCCCATTCGCTACCTTAGAAGAGGATAAGGAATATTACCGCGACTTCGCACGGAATCACCCTCAGGATTTAGATCGCCTAACGTTAGATTCATTCATCGATGGCGTCCCGCCCCACATAAGGACAAGATTACTCCAACACCAGTTCGAAACCCTCGACGAAGCATTGGATCAGGCAATCCTCGTGGACAGGAAGATTGACAGGGACCGTCTCCGATTTTCCGAACCGAAGACTCCCAGGTTAAACTGCCAACTTTGCGATAAGACAGGTCACGACGCACGGTCCTGTTGGAACAATCAAGGTTCAGCCTTCCAACTTCCTGAAAGACACCATCTAAACCGCGCTGCGGAATACGGGTACCAAGCACCCAAACCCCAAATCCTCTATTGGGACAAAAACCGACCTCCTCCTCCGAGACCTACAGAATCACAAATCTGCGATTATTGCAAGAAGCCCGTGATCTCGGAATGCAGAAAACGCGTCATCACCATCACCAAGGATCCTACGACCTTGTGGGAAACGGAGTCGGGAATTACTCCTCCGAGCACCGATGAATGCGTTTCATGGAGTGGGCCAAGCAGGAGCGCACCCGCTTACGATTCAACCCAAGACACCTGGGATACCGTAAAAATCGGTACCATCCAAATAAATTCAGTTAACGAAGCCAAGGGGGTTTATGAGATCGGTTTATATTGATGCGAACACCCCTTGGATGGGTATCCAAGGCCCACTGGTGCTCGCGAGCGGGACAAGAGGACAGCGAGAAGAAGGCGATCCGATCGATCGCCTGTCAAGCTGTCATTCGATAGTCAGCCACCATTACTAGCAGACGTTTCGATATTGTATTCCGCCCAACAGATTGTGTTTGAGATTCCATTAGTTCCCTGCTCCGCCGCACCCAAGCTCACCGCAGCACCTACCGAGCAGCGGAACACGCCGCTGATCGATATTCGATCAGCCGATCGATACTCCTAGTCGCCTGCTCAGCCAATCACCGATCACCACGTAAAGCGAGCGGCCCAATCACGACGCGTACTTTCTTGATCGATTCTCGAGGATTGTTCGAGAAGACGCTCAACGGTTTTCCGCGTCCCTTTGTTCATTCTCGATTCATACCGCTTGTCGCGACAACGTATTTGCCACGCAACGTGTGAAATTCCTTGTGTTCATAATTTGTGCCCAATTCTCTTCTCAAATTCACACAAGTGAGTTTGTTTGACTCTTGTGCTCATCCAGCACATTATTTTAATAAAGTGACTCAGTCAATTCTCGACTCAAAATTCTCGCACCGAGCATTACTTTCTCACCGTTATTTCCAACCTAACATTCCAGCGTGCTCACCCACCTCAATCTTAAACAGATTGTATTCGTTACCCGTTCTTGTATTAACCTTGTTACCCCCTAGTTAATGTTCTGTTATCGTTGCTGTTCAGTAAACTCGTGTTATGCCTTACCAAAAACGTAACATTGGTGTCAGAAGTGGGATGCCCGCCCGGAGCGGCATGCCCACTCGCGCTTCCGCAGCTTCCGCGGTTTCCGCGGCTCCTGCGGACCCCCCTTCCGGAGCATCGGGCGACCCGTCCCTGCGGGAGCTTTTCACCAGCCTCCAGGTCAGCATCGTCGGGCAGATGCAGGAACAGTGGAGGGACGATGCAGCCCGCCGGCTGAGGGAAGATCAACGCAGGGAGGCCGCCGACCGCCAGGCGCAGGCGGCTTTTGAGGCGCGGATGGCGGAGTTGGAGGAGTGGGTTCAGGTCGTAACCGCTTCGTTGCAGAATAGCCACAGCTCAGGTGGTAGCGGCGCGGGCCCTCGGGGTGGGAAGATTATGCCAAGTGTAATCAGTGAAAATAGTGTTGCTAATAGTGTTCCCCCGGCGCATGTCCCCGCGCCCGTTAGTGCGCCCGCCGCTGCCCCTTCGTCGCGATCGAGCGTCCTTAGCTTAGAGTACGCCGTGAAGCCGACGATATTTGACGGGAAAAATTCGTGGGAGGAGTACAAGGTGCAGTTCGAAACGATCGCGCGTGCGAATGGATGGGACGACCAGAAGAAGGCCACGGCCTTGGTCGCTTCCCTTGGGGGCGCGGCGAGGAGCGTCCTTACGACGCTCACCGCTGCACAATGTGAGAGTTTCTCGGAATTGGTTTCGGCGCTCGAATTCCGCTACGGGGCGAAGAATCTTTCGAATCTGAACTACGTACTCTTCCAGAGCCATCGGCAGCGGAGGGATGAAAGCATCTCTTCGCTCGCCACCAAAATTGAGCGCTTAGCGCAGTCCGCGTTTGCCGATTGTCCGGTACAGACCCGCGACAAACTCGCCGCGTCCCAGTTCGTAACAGCGTTGTCGAGCTCTGTTATGCGACGGGAACTGCGTTCGGCGGGTTCACAACCCTAAGAGCCGCGGTGACCAGGGCGTTAGAAATTGAGGCCGTGGAGGCGATGTTTCGCGGCTGCGCGGTCGAACCGCGAAGTAGGGACGTAGAAAAGCGGAAAGCTAAGCACTCGGAAAATTCGAAGTGCCCCGAGAAGAGGAGGAGGCCCGCCAAACCGGAGGAGCGAGCAGTCCCGCCGAGAACCTGCTGGCTCTGCGGCAAGACGGGACACCTGGAGAAGGATTGCTTCAAGGCCAAGAACGGCCAGACAGGAGCTGCTCCACCAAAAAGGCCGTTCCAGGGAAACCTGAAGAGGACGGCGTAAGGGGGAGACGCCGGACCGAAAGGAGCAGTCGTCAAGAGTGTGGAGATGCAGGAGGCGACTGGCCGTCAATGGAATCCTACCGATGAGATATATGTATGTGGAAAAATCGGCGGAGATCCTTGTAAAATTATCCTTGACACAGGTTCGCCTATCAACCTACTGGACAAGGAGCTGTGTGCGACGAAGGGCATCGCCCGAGCGAGGCTCGATATCCGTTCCACTATGGGAGAGAAGATGAAGGTGTTCGGCAAGAAGAGCCTGGAAGTCTGCGTTGGAGGATTGTCGAGCGTGGAAGTGTCACGTCCCGGGTGAGGTTTTTGGGGAACAATGACATGAAGGAGGGAAAAGACAGGCGCGAATCTAGAATCCAGCACTCTGAGGTTTGAGGGACTCAGGCGCGAATATTAAATCCGTCACACTAGGGTTTGAGAGGAACTTAGGCGCGAATATTAAATCCGTCACACTAGGGTTTGAGAGGAACTTAGGCGCGAATATTAAATCCGTCACACTAGGGTTTGAGAGGAACTTAGGCGCGAATATTAAATCCGTCACACTAGGGTTTGAGAGGAACTTAGGCGCGAATATTAAATCCGTCACACTAGGGTTTGAGGGACCCAGGCGCGAATATTAAATCCGTCACACTAGGGTTTGAGGGACCCAGGCGCGAATATTTAATCCGTCACTCTGAGGTTTGTGAGGAACTTAGGCGCGAATATTGAATCCGTCACTCTGAGGTTTGTGAGGAACTTAGGCGCGAATATTGAATCCGTCACTCTGAGGTTTGTGAGGAACTTAGGCGCGAATATTGAATCCGTCACTCTAATCGACCAGGGAAGGTAAATGTACACTTGAGGAGCACCCGTTATAGCACTTCGTATTTAGTTTTGGTTTATGGGATAGCATTTACGTTTGCATTCGTGCGAAAGAAACCACGCTTATGTTTCTTGGATTGCACGGCTCATGCGATCATATGTTTGTAAACACTAGAACCGTTCTCGTGCTCACGAGCGAATCAGCTGTTGCGGCAGCTCGGTTTCGTTCGGGATCTTTATAACTCGAGGATACACACAATAATTCGAAACTTGGTAGAAAACAAAGCTGTTTATTAGCTTTGTTAGCACATTTTTATAAAGCACAATATGAAGTTCATAACCATTTGAAATTATATACAGGTACTGGTGAGTGTGAATAAGCGTAATAAGCTTCAGTAAGTTTATAATATGAAATGCAGTAAGCGTTAATGCAAGAAAACGATATAAGATAATAAGCGATTATAAGGCAAATACATATAAACAAAATAAGCATTAACGTGATAATACAAAGTAATGGAAATGTCAGTAATACGAAAGTAATAAATGAGCGTAATAAGCTTGGATAGATAATAATAGTAAGAAATAGTATATAAAATAATAAGTGAATAGCAATAAGCTTTAAAATGCGATAAGCGTTATTTATGCGGGGAATATAATGAGGGTGATATAGTAATAATAATTACTTACAATAGTTGTCGTTGAACACTGATTTGAAAATGTTTAACGCGGTTAATTACACTTGTCACTTGAAAGAATGCTTAACGTAGCTAATTACTTGTCGCTTGGACAGAATAGTGAAGAAGGAGGACGAGGCCTCGCAGGACCTCGTATTTATGTATTCTTACAGGAGTAGCGCGGGGGTACGCGCGGTAAAGACCTTGACACATTTCGGAATTAAGACGCAGTAGGACTTCCGGGGTTTTTGTACACAATATGGCTATTAATAGACATGTTGTTGTCATGTACGCCAAATATGCGTCGCAATTAGGTTTCTGGGGTTTTTATGACTGCGAAAGGAGATACTCAACTCCTCGAATGGATTTTTGGGTGTTCAATAGGAGAGGGGTTAGGGTAGTTTGGACCTTTTTGAGTCGTAAAGAGGGGTTGAGACTTGGTCTCGGTTTAAGAGGGATTTTGTAACGATGGGCTTGTTTGAATTCGATGTAGAGGGAATGATTCGTGCTTTATAGGACGAATAGGCGGCGAGGGTTTTGAAACGATCATCTCGTGATGGGGACCGCTAAGGTACATCAGCGAGGTGGAGGTTTGTGTTGATCATCTTGTGTTGTTGACCACTAAGGTGCAACATCAAGGTGATCGGCTATTGAGGAGATGGGGTAGGAGTTGAGTTTAATAGAGTTTGGTGGAATGATTTTGAGGTTTATAAATGGAATTTGGAATAGAAAGGCGCGAAAAATCGTGGGACGTCACACCTCCCCCCTTATATGAAGAAATGCGTAGCATTTCTTAACACAGGGTAAGGGTGTTTTGAAATGCGGAAAGAAAGAAATAATAAAATAATGGTGATTTGTTTGAATAACGAAAAAAAACAAAATAATACATTTGGCCTATTTGGCAAAAAGAAAATAAAGATAATAAGATATGTTGTAATAATAATAAAAAAGAATTGCTCGAGGAAATAAATAAAATGAAGAAATAACGAAAATAAAATCTTTGTGATTTGGTATGATAAGAACGAAAAATAAAATATATAGCCTATCTGGCGAAAGAAAGAAAAAATAAAAAGATATGTTTGATAATAAAAAAAATAAACGAAGGATATATATATATATGTATTAAATTAATTTTAAGGAATATTTACAAGGGAAGGATAGGATTAAAGGAAGGATTAGTAGGGAGGAAAGGAATATTCGAGGAATTGGAACATGGGATCGTCCAGGATGTACGCAAGGTCATAACCGTCCTGGTAGCGGTCATCGAACCACCTTAGGAACGCGGGTGTCAGTTCTGTGGGATTCGGAATCTGAATCTCTGACACCGTGTCCAGGATGTCCACGACACCTGGAGGTGGAGGGATGGTGTTAGGAGCTTGGGAGGTGGAGGGTTGGGGAGAGGAACTGGCGAGTACCTCCTTGCTTCCTGATGGAGGGCAATACGGCGGCGGCGAGGTGACGGCATCCATAATGGCCTCCATGTCCATTGGTGAGGCAGGGGGGGAGTCGTCAATGACGATGACTGGGATCGTTGGTGCTGCCTCCCTGATGATCACTGATGAGGTGATCCTTGGGAGAAGGGGCGAAAGGCTTCTGCCCTCCCTGATGGCTTCCTTGCACATCCACTTGATGTGGCCCAGTCTCCTTTTGAGGCCTGCTCCTTTGGGTTTAGCCCCATTGGGCTTGTGGGCCCTTTTGTGTGGCATTTTGATTTCCTAGGAAATGAAAGAATTAATACATGTTTTATATTTTGATTAGGGTCAACCGGGATCCTCGCGTAATCGACCAAGACGCGCTTTATTCGCGTGTATAATTTTTGTTTTTCCTTTCCACGATATTTTTAGATTTTGCGAAGGGATAACTTCCAATATTGTATGCGGACCGGAGTATTGGTCTCCAAATTTCCCTTTCTTTGGTTCTATTAACACGAAGACAGGGTCGCCCGGTTTAAAAGTCTCTTCGTTTATATGTCGATCATAATACTTTTTATATCGAAGCTTTGATTGATTTAATTTATCCGCAGCGGCGGTTTGTAATTCTTGCACCCTCGTACTCAAGTTCGACAGGTATTGGTTATAGGTTTCGTTTTCGAAGTCTTCGGGTACTCGTTTTCGGCTGGGTACCCGGGCTATTTTCCCGAATACTAATTCGTGTAGAGTGTAACCAGTGCCCTCGTGGACGCTGGTATTATAAGAAAACGCGGCCAAGTCGGTCCATTCGTCCCAGTCATCATATTTACTGATATACATTTTTAAATATTCCGTTAAGACGATGTGCGATCGCTCTAAAGAGCCGTTTGTCTGTGGGTGAAAGGCTGTGGTTCGAAATTGTTCGATTCTGAATTTTTGTGCAATAGTTTTCATGAATTTACTAGTGAAATTTGCTCCTTGGTCGGTGAGAATGGCTCTGGGAGCTCCGAATTGGCAGATGAATTTCTTAATGAACGCATCTGCGATTTTTATTGACGTCGACTGTGTAAAGGTAGGATTTCCTAGACACGATTCGCCGCGGCGGCGGATCGCGGCGGCGGATCCTAAGCACCGCTCTTATGGAGAAGCGTGTATCTGTTTTCCTAGGCGCGTTTTCCAACCGCTGTGTCAGTGCGTCTGTCTTGGCAGCTACCTAGGCTACTCGAGACGCAACACAATGCGATGAGTGTCTGTTTTCCGCCATTGTGGCAGAATCTCCTGGCGGGCGGCTAATCGCGGCGGTCAAAACCTTGACTGCTCCAAACTGAGTCTAGCGGAGACCGCTGCGCGATCCATCTCCACAGTGGGACAGAATCCCAAGAAATAAGGAAACTAGTCGAAATTCAAAAGTTATGGGATTATTTTTTCTTTATATATTTCTTGTAAAGTACTAATATGAGCACCTCAAAAAGGGAAAAATATTATGGCAGCTACTTCTGATCTGTGTGTAAAACACGTCAAAGTTTGTATGTTTTTATTTTGTGCAAAATTTTAAATCAAAGCTTTTCAATTTCGGTGATATAAAAGAAAAATATTTTGGGAACCGAATTGAGTAGCATCGTTTCCGATAAGCAGTAGCAAATAATTAGTTGCATATAGTTTTTTCCATAAGAAATCCATAGAAAAAATATTAGTAATTGTCGGCCTTTTAGTTATCTTCCGGGAACTTCCAAGCAAATTTTAAATTGGAGAATAATGCAACATCCCATTTTTAGCACTAAAAATGACGAACATTATGCAGGAAGTTCATAAAGGAAGAGTTAACATACAACTCATACGAAGGTTCGACGTTATCTAAAAAAATAACGTCAATACATCCAATAAAATTAAACGATTTGATAAATATATATACTATGGAATGTGCAGAAAAATTGTAAACCTGTATCCATATTATCCCGGTACCAATATACTAAATAAATAGATACTATTCACAAAGTGTTAATACATTTCTACGAAATTATACAATATTTGGGCAACCATCCAATCGGCTAATTGGGAGAAGGGACCCAAGATGCCACAAATGAAGATTTTAAAAAGTATAGAAAAGATTGTATGTACGCACAAATAAACAGTCTCATTGCAATACAAATGAAGAAGTTTTAAACCTTTTATCGACTTCTTGCGATCCAGTAGTAGATACTTTTCAAGGTATCTTCGCCAAAAAAAGATAAACTTTTTTTTATAAAGTAGTTGGTATGATTCGGCATTTTGATTGGAAAAAATGGCATGTCGACTTTTTTCTCTACTCTTGAGATTGACGCCCATTGTGCGTTGGAACATAGAAGGCTCAGAGCTCAGCGAGAATTCATTCGTTGTTTTTGACCCGTAATTTCATATTTTCCCAAGAACGTTTAGACAACATCTGTTTGGCAGCATTTCAAAAGGGCAATCAAGACTGTCGAGCCGTCTTTAAGAATTTTAGGGACTGTTCAATCTGAGTTAATCCGTATATTGCTCGGCCGATGAGTAGTGGGTACATGCGACGACTTCGGACCTGCGCGTCCCGTTGTTAACCCCCGACTCGAGGGACAGTACGGTTATAAACCGCGACCCTGTCGAGGCACTCTGTCCGATCAGCCAGAAAAATTTTTAGCCACCAGATGTGGGGTTTTCCCCCTCGATTTCGTCAAGAGAGGGAAGGTTCCTCCTCCGCCGCCGAACTCGCGGGGGTAAATCACCCCCTGTTTGAGGAACGGTGTTTCCAATGTGTGTTTTTATAATTAAATTACAACAACAGTTATCTTCATCTTGCTTTCTCTTCTTTATACATTAAATTGAAAAATATAAAATAGTTGAAAGCTGAAACCTTGTACTGTATGAACTCCTGGTATCGGTATATGTATGTTCAATGTATGGGTGCTTTTCTGTTGAAATTCGGACGCGTATTTATACATGAGAGATAAGGGATCCGTGTTTAATTTGGAAGGAGGACCATGCAGACGGGACCACACGCGCAGGCAGCGGACTACCACATTTTTTCCTGTGTTAACCTTGTTCATGTCGTCTCAACAAATAATATCGTAATATGAATACAAATGTATGCATAATTACCCCTCAAGTCAGGTATGTACATTGAACATACATATACCGATACCAGGAGTTCATACAGTACAAGGTTTCAGCTTTCAACTATTTTATATTTTTCAATTTAATGTATAAAGAAGAGAAAGCAAGATGAAGATAACTGTTGTTGTAATTTAATTATAAAAACACACATTGGAAACACCGTTCCTCAAACAGGGGGTGATTTACCCCCGCGAGTTCGGCGGCGGAGGAGGAACCTTCCCTCTCTTGACGAAATCGAGGGGGAAAACCCCACATCTGGTGGCTAAAAATTTTTCTGGCTGATCGGACAGAGTGCCTCGACAGGGTCGCGGTTTATAACCGTACTGTCCCTCGAGTCGGGGGTTAACAACGGGACGCGCAGGTCCGAAGTCGTCGCATGTACCCACTACTCATCGGCCGAGCAATATACGGATTAACTCAGATTGAACAGTCCCTAAAATTCTTAAAGACGGCTCGACAGTCTTGATCGCCCTTTTGAAATGCTGCCAAACAGATGTTATTGTACCGTCCTTTGGAAAATATGAAATTACCCATCGTTAGCGAATGACTTTTTCCTTCGTTCTCAGTCCGGTTTGCCCCGACGCACGTGAGAAAGATGTCCCCAATATAGCAATAAAAAATTATTACCCACCAAGTCCACCATCAATACGTCTCATGGAGAGACACAGGAATAAAGGCGGTAGTCCGCTGCCTGCGCGTATGCTCCCGCCTGCATGGTCCTCCTTCCAAATTAAACACGGATCCCTTATCTCTCGAGTATAAGACACACTCAAATTTCAAAACAAAAGCACGTATTCCGTGCGAGAAAATGTGGGCCTTGTCGAGCAGGTATTGCTCTTCAAGAGAGTGGCCGTTTGGGAGGGATTGCAGGGCAGATTGGTTAGGTATGGACCAATCGGACTTCAAACTCCCGGAATACGTCAATGTGTGCCTTGGATTTAAAATTAGAGTGCGTGTTTATATTTGAGAGATAGCGGCATCCGTATTTAATTTGAAGGGAGGACAACACAGGCGGGACCACGGGAAATCAGCGGACTACCCAACCCCGTTTCTTCCCATGTCTCACCGCGAGGCGTACTGGCACATCTTTACAGCAATTTCGTTTCCTACTTCATTGTCAGGAAAACATTTTGCGATCTAACATAAGAACATCTTGTTTTGGTCATCGTGCGGACCACAAGATTAATTTTCGTCATGATCAGTGTTCGGAACATAATTATAATTTATTCCTTCTGCAGCGGAGCACGGTTTATTGCCTGCCGAACGTAGAGGGATTATCCTGTAGTTAAGGATGATTAAGCCTAAAAACTGTCCAGCTGTTCTGCAAGTTACTTGGCAAAGTTTCCTAATTACTTTATAGCGTGTAGGGGGCGAAGTGTCCGGTGTCATAAAGCTGTAGTAAACCACAGCCCCGCTAACAATCCGTTTAGGGCATCACACAGATGGCCAAAAGCAGTAAAATTCACGTTTTTACTTTATACCTGTATTTTTCCACCTCTACGCCTACGACCTGCAAGGGTAGAGCTTTTTGGACCAATAATGTTCACCCTGTCGCACAAAACTCCAGCAATCAAAGGTATGCACGCTCTGGAGGGAAAGGTATTTAAAGTACGGCTTACAGGAATAGTTACTCAGTACAGAAAACAGATTTCTACGTTTCTGACGTGCCATTGCCTAAACGGTTTAAGTGTGTGTAAATCAGTGTTGGTGAAATGGCCCCCAACAATACGAAGAATCCCAAAATCAAGTTTTTGGAAGTGGAGGACGAAAAATTGATACACCTCGTATCACATCATTCTATTTTATATGATGCTTCGCACATCAACTTTAAAAAACACAACCTTAAAGAACCGTTTTGGAACGCAATCTCCCTCGAAGTGAAAAGAACAGGTAAACTATTGTTTAATTATATTTATTTCCATCAGCCATCAACTAGTGCTAATAATACAATCAACATAGTAATTTGTTTATAACGAAAGTATGGCCCGGATGCCCATCAATTGAATGGTCGGATGCAATAAGGGGATTAGCGCTGGAAAAGGGGAAAAATAATTGTCCAAACGTGAAGAAAAATTGGAAAATTAAATGTTGATAAAGTGTATTTTAAAACATATAGTCTTGTAATGCTCGTCACGGCACATATTTTTTCTACTTACAGTTTCTTTATTGAATCATTACTACCTATTCAAGATAAAAATTATAAACCAAAAAAATTTCCTCGGCCAAAATGTAATAATGTTTAATTAAAAAGTAATACTGGACAGAACCCATGCTTTTCAACGTTCGGCGTTAACAAGTATCGAGGCAATTTTGATGTACATATAACTTGCAGCGACAAAGTTTTTCCTTAATGTCCAAGGAAGATTTTCACCAATTTTCATACTAATTAATAAACAATTGTAGAAGATATGACGATATATATAAATCTCGCGCGCCACCAACAATCAACAGGTGCGTATAATGGTGGCGGGCGAGATTTATATATGTCGCTGCAAGTTATATGTACATCAAAATTGCCTCGATACTTGTTAACGCCGAACGTTGAAAAGCATGGGTTATGTCCAGTATTACTTTTTAATTAAACATTATTACATTTTGGCCGAGGAAATTTTTTTGGTTTATAATTTTTATCTTGAATAGGTAGTAATGATTCAATAAAGAAACTGTAAATAGAAAAAATATGTGCCGTGACGAGCATTACAAGACTATATGTTTTAAAATACACTTTATCAACATTTAATTTTCCAATTTTTCTTCACGTTTGGACAATTATTTTTCCCCTTTTCCAGCGCTAATCCCCTTATTGCATCCGACCATTCAATTGCCCCAATGCAGTTTAGAAAATTCCATTACATCCGACAATCTTTCGCAATTTGTTGCAAATCGGAAATATTGTGCTGCAGTAAAAGTATGGGCACTAATTTGTCGCATACATGCTTCAGTACGTTTCACACAATGACACTTACACATGTATTCATATGATATTCCGAATGCAAACCTGCAAAAAATATATTAGCTAATTATTTCAGTTGAAGACTGCAAAAAAAGGTGGAAAAATATACGCGACACTTACCTAAAAACGAGACGAGAAGAGAAGCAGGGTACGGGGTCGGCAGCACAGCCGAAATCAAAATGGGCGTTGCTCGAACATTTGGACTTTTTAGCTGTTGTGCCGTTTGAGAGAAGGCAAGTATTTCTTACACAGAATATGAAATCTTAAATACAATAAATTGTAAAAATTTGTCTTTTTCATTTTATTACAGTACCCAGAGCAATATGACAGCCCCCGAAAATCCTCCAGACATGGGAGCCTGCATGGATGCCGACAGCCCAGAAGTATCAGCGGACCCAATCATTGAGATTCCAGTTCCTACTGAAGATGTGGAACCCATCGCATCTACTTCGCGGAAGAGGGGACTGGATAGTACATCCGAATCTACGAGTAAAAAGTACAGGCCTGGCGCAAACACTGTACTCGACGTGTTCCAGAAGAGGGCGGCCGAAAGACAGGCACTAATAAAAAGCTGTAAGAAATCGATGGAGGACGACAACAATTCGACTATGTTGTTCTTTAGAAGCATGGGGACAATGGCCAATGAATTGCCACCAGATTTACTTGCGGAAGCAAAGTCTGCAGTACTGGAGGTTATGAATGCGGTTCATCTGAAATCGACCAAAACAACATGTAGTTGCGCAAGCCGAAGGGCTACACAATAGCCATGACGAGATTGGCCCCTACTTTTTATTATTTGTAACAAAATTTTATATGTATGTTATGTATTGTAAAAGATATTATTAAGGGGGAGGGTTCTGCCTTGTGGGATCGAAAAAAGTAGGTGATATTTGCGAATTTTTTATAAAAAAAACTGTTTAACAGATTTATTTGAAATTTGGCAGGTTGTTTTATTGTAGTTTTAAGTATTATTACAAATTTTTATGAGGCTATACAAAAAAAAGGTGCGTATGTAGATCGTTGGTTGCAGAACGTCGAAAAAAGACGCCTCGTGCTGGCGTTGATGGGAACTCATTCTTAAATTTAAAACAATACGCCATCTTCTTGTAACTAATAACTGATAATTTACAACAATGCTATCTATGTATCAGATGATACACCATTTACTTTACATGAATTTCTTTTAACTTTTCGCCTGACGTATCGGCGAAAAATAGTGACGCACACTATTGTGTGCGTAATCCGCGTCCCGATAAACCGAATAATAGAATATACCTGAAGGATGTCATAAATGCAGTTACTTCATTGGCCTTGGGTTAGGACCTCTCCCAACCTTTGCTAGAACGACACTCGTTCTTGTGACTTCGGAGTGGAAGCATCTCTCCAAAATCGTGATTCGAAACGCTCGAATTAGTGTAAAACAAAATTCATAACACGAAATCTTCTCGTCAGTCGTGTTAACGTGAAATCGCGACGTGTTGTGAGCTTTAACGGTACTTAAATTCGTAAAATGAATAGACAATTGTTGTTGCTAACATTGTTGGAGGAAGAAGAAGACGATGAACTTCTTCTCACCCTACACGAAAAAAGGAAAAGGAACACAGTGAAAAACATGTATAAGAACCGAGGTACCGAGGGTTATTCCAACATATTGATTGGAAACCATTTGTGCGGTGACGACGTAACACACAGAAAATTCTTCAGGCTAAGCAACGAACAAGTCCAGTTCGTTTTGAATCTTGTTGGAGAGCATCTACAAAGAAACTCCTATGAGAGAGTCAAACAGCCAATTTCCCCGAAAGAGAAGTTGCTTCTGACATTAAGGTGAGTTAATTTATCCAGAAATATATTTTATTTCATCATAACGTAATTTCATTAAAGCAGTTGTGTTTTTTATTGCATTTATATACAAAGTATCTGCGGTCTCATGATAATTACCCCACGTCTATTGATTATCACATACATTGTACGCTCTCTCTTCGCTCTCTCCACACTTTCCTGCATGGGTATCCGGAGGGGGGTGCAAAGGGAGCAGTTGCCCCCCTGGCTTTTGAAAAAAGATCGCTTATTTTTAAAAACTGCTCTTTATTAAGTTTATAGGTACTCAAAAAATGAATATTTCTAAATTTTTTATTTAAGAATTTAATTAAACTGGCAGTACAATATGAGTTCAAAAAATCAAACAGGCTATTTGCTTTTTCATCACTATATTTTTCTTCACCGCCAGACAGTACTTCGAATATACTACATGCTAACTGGATAAACTTATTTTTTAATTAGATTATATATTTTTCACAGATTCCTAGCTACTGGAGAATCGTTCCGCTCGTTATCTTTCGCGTTCAGAATATCGCCGAGCTATATTAGCATTATCGTACGGGACGTACTTAGCCAATTGGTGGAAAAATTAGTCCCGATTTTTTTGCCAGTGCCCACTGTGGAAGATTTCAAAAAAATTAGTGTCGATTTCGAAACTAAATGGAATTATCCCAATTGTGTTGGGGCAATTGACGGCAAACACATACGCGTCAGGAGCCCACAAAACAGTGGTTCCCTATACTTTAATTATAAAAACTATTTTTCAATAGTTTTGCTGGCGTTGGTTGACGCAAATTACAAATTTAGCGTAATCGATGTTGGGTCTTATGGTAAGGAAGGGGACAGCGGAATTTTTGCAAAATCAGCCATGGGCCGTAATATTCGATCTGGGGAATTTAACTTTCCCGATGAACAACCCTTGCCGAGATCGGACGTGATAGTTCCTCACACAATTCTTGGCGATGAGGCCTTTCGATTAACCCATCGCATGATGAAACCCTTCCCAAAAAATCAAGCGTGTAACGACAGAAGGAAAAGAATCTTCAATTATAGGCTGTGCAGACCACGCAGGGTCTCCGAAAATGCTTTTGGCATTTTGTGTCAAACATTCCGTATATTTTACTCTCCCATATCAGTCTTACCGGAGACGACTGATAAAATAACAATCGCAGCATGTTGCTTACACAACATGTTGCGTGATGAAAGTATACGGAAAAATGGCAACGCATCACGTAATGAGGCTCAGGAGCAACGCATAGCAACATTAGCAACCGACAATATGGCACCATTGGCTGGAGCTGGAGGGTTCGGAAACGCCGAAGGATTTGACGTACGCAATCGCTTTGCCGCATACTTCAGTTCTCCGGAGGGGGCTGTAGAGTGGCAAGAGGACTTTGTTTGAGAAGTTGATGTACACTAAACATTCGTGTTGAATTCGACAAATGGGGCTGACGGCGGGCGTACGACGCGTTGCGGACACTATTCCGTGCGGCCGATGCCATGAGTGAGAAAACCGAAGCGCGAGCGAGAGACAATGTGAAGCCATAACCAAATAATATTTTATTATTTCAAATGTGTATATATATATATATGCGCGCGCGCGCGTGTGTGTGTGTGTGTGGGTGTCATATTCTTATAATACTTCCTGATTTTAAATCGCTACTGATTGATTTCGACGCGCTTTTGCTTACAATTCCACTTTTGTAACGGGCTAATTTTTTAAACGTGTATGATAGGATGATGTTGAACGGCACAAATCAATTGTTGTTGTAAATCCATGTGATATATTTAATGATATACTGTACGGAAACTGTTTCATTTCGTCCAATGTAACGCTGCAGTGTAGTGTGTACCGTATCTGTTTTGTCATAACGTATTTCGTAGCAGGAGGGACATTAGAAATAATGTTATTTAAATTTTTGCGTCGCGGCAATACGCCGCCGGTCTGCCATGCCTTCATTCAGTGCCTCATATATTATGAAAGAATGAATAAAAATAAAAGTAGGCACAGGAAAGAAATAAATATAATTGAAAACTTCTTTACCTTTCCTGTTTAATTTAATTAATACTTCTCTCCACACATCTACTTTCATTCCGAAATTATTGTACTCCTTGTTCTTATAATCATAAAGAGCAGGATAATTAGATACAGTGGCTCACGAAAGTACTCGAACGCTCGCGATTAAAACTATAAACAATAAAAATATACATGTTAGATTTGTAGAAGTTATGAAACATTCATTGCACAGATGTACTGAAGCAGGATCACAGAAATATTCCAACGGCATTAATTACCTATTTTTTCGCCGTTGACGTATGCTGTACACTAGCTATTCAATTATTTTTGATTCGATAGAATTCAATATTTCTAAAATCTTTTGTTGTAGTATGTGTTTCGAAGTTATGTCGTACTTTTTTAATCTCCTGTGAATTCCACCCACAAATATTCGATGAGGTTAATGTCCAGACATTATGGACCGAATATATTGAAAATATATTAAAATTGTATTAAAAATTATTTCTACCAAATTGGGGTTAGATTACATACATGTCATACATCCCCATAATGTCTGGACATTAACCTCATCGAATATTTGTGGGTGGAATTCACAGGAGATTAAAAAAGTACGACATAACTTCGAAAGACATACTACGACAAAAGATTTTAAAGAAGTTGGAATTCTATCCTTTATATTTTTATTGATTACAGTTTTATTATTTAGGTATATCTTTTTTTTACGGATGGACAAACCAAACTTTTGTTGAACAAATGTCGACAAACGAATGCCATCATTGCTTTATAAAAATTCGCAATTGGGGGGGTGACAATTTCACACAACTCGAATTGTCGTCTCATTTCGTCCTCGAGACTCTATATGTATATATGTATATGTACATTGTACATGCTGTATTGTAGAGAGTGATTCTGGTGGCAAGGTTAACCTCCCGTGATGCCGCACCGACTTTTATGGCTTTCGACCCTCGAAGGATTTGGAATACCATTAAAAGTGGAAAAATCCAAGTTCCACATTTCTCATCAGATTTTTGCGAAAACGGTGTCAATCGATTCTCCATGTTTTGCCGATGAAACTAACACCAAGAACGATGTAATTCAGAGCATAATGAAGGAAATTAGATGAAAAATTCATTTGCATAATTTCAAGCTATCTTCGTTAAAAATAGCCCGATTTACATGACATTTGGTATGATCTTCATCGGTAAAACGTAAGGAAACCATCGGTGTCACTTCCATAGAGATACGATAAAGAATAAACAATCTTGTTTTTCTGAAACAGGTATACCGACCGTTAGAATAGACCCTTTCAAGTGCTCGAACCCAACTGGGTCCCTTAACACGGTACCCGTGGTCTGCTCGCCGCGGCGATGGGCCGCGATTCGCCGCCGCGATCCGCCGCCGCGGCGAATCGTGTCTAGGAAATCCTACCTTAAGGGGTACGCACACGAAATATTTTGTTAATAAATCTTGGATCGTTAATATATAGGTATTTCCTTCTCTGGTAGTGGGTAATGGTCCCACTATATCTAACGCAACTTTGTCAAAGGCTCGTCCAGGCGTGTCAGTAAGAATCATTGGTTGTTTAGTTTTGACACGGACGAGTTTCTTTCGTTGACAATCCTCGCATTTTCTAATATAATCTTCTACAGCTTTCTTCATTCCTTTCCAAAAGTAGTAGTGTCTAATACGATTATATGTTTTGGTCACTCCCTTATGTCCAGCTAATGCAGATGCGTGATGTTCTGTAATGATGTTTTGTCTTTTTGATTCTTCGGGGATTTGGACTATTTGTAAGCATATCGTGACTTCAATGTCTTCCTCGTCGATGACTTCGAGAATGTCCGTAATAATATCTTGCCAGGTCAATTGGTCGATATTCGCTGTTTTAGCTATACTAAATGAATATATTACGAGTTCATTTATTGTATTTTTAAGGGAAGATAACGCTTCGCCCCAGGTTGTGGTGGTTAGGGGAGTATTCTGCGTTTCTTTTATGACTAACCCGATAAGAAACCGTCCCTTATTACACGTTACATGGGCCTTTCCCAAGGTGAGTTCGTTCGTTTCTTTTAATGCTCCAGTTTCTATTAGTTGCTTGGCCCCATTGTCGCAAGGTTTCCCATCTGCGCTTAAGAAGAAGATAAGTGTTTCTTTTCGTAAGGACAATGGGTCACGACTAGTTATTGGTATTGTTCTAATGTCCCTATCGGGGTCCGCTTCATATGTTTCTTCCGGAGAATTGTCCAGTTCGATTAACGACGATTCTGAGTCAGTAGTTGATTCGTCTGATGCATTAGATTCTACTTCTGAATCAGAGTCTTCCAGTTCCAGTGGTATTGGAGATTGCGGAGGTGACACGGTTTGACGTGGAATATTTAATTCCTGTTCTTCTTCCTGTTGGATTTCATTTTCTATGCCACTCATGGGTTCTGATGCGCTTTCTGGGGTGACGTCGGGTGGTATAATTACAGGTGTTGGGGTTTTTCGTGCCTTTCGGTGTGGTTGGATCCTCGTGGGTTTAGCCTTTGGGCGGATGTTAGTTTCCTTAGCAATTCGAGGCTTTTTGCTAGGCTCCCAATCATCATCGGTTTCTTCCCGTGGTCGTATAGGACACGTTCTCTTCACAGGAGGATTACGAGATAGGGCGTCAGCAAGTTTATTGCTCTTCCCTGGTTGGTAGCGAATCTCGTAGTCGTATTCTGCTAATTTTAAACGCCACCTGACGAGGCGTGACGTTGGGTCTTTTACCCTATGTAACCAGATTAAGGGTTGGTGGTCAGTATATAGAATAAATTTCTTCCCATATAAATAGGGTCGGAAATGTCTAACGCAATACACAATGGCTAGAAGTTCCTTTTCTATGGTTGCGTAATTTATTTCTGCTTTATTTAAGAGACGGGAGGCATAAGCGATTGGTAGCTCTTTTCCATCGATATTTTGACTCAATATTCCTCCTATAGCATATTCAGAAGCGTCAGTGGTAACATGAAATTCCAGGTCAAAATTCGGATATTGCAGGATAGGTTCTTTCTGCAATGCTAATCTTAAGTGGTCGAAAGCCGTTTTCTGGGACGGTCCCCACTCGAATATGGTATCTTTCTTCAACAGTTGGGTCAACGGACGAGCTACTTTAGAAAAGTCTGGGATGAATTTCCTATAATATCCGGTCAAACCAAGGAATTGTTTGATTCCTTTTGCTGTACTTGGTGGTGGGTAGTTTCGGACGGCTTCAATTTTCCCTGGATTCGGTTTTACCCCTTGCTTGGTGATTATGTGACCCAAATATGCGACCTCTTTGTGTAGAAATTTACATTTTGAAGGCTGAAGTTTAAGATTCGCCTCTCTTAGGCGTTGAGCAAGTTTTTTAAATTTTATTAAATGTTCCGTAAGGGAACTTGCGTAAAGGACAATATCGTCCAGATATACGAACATTTCCGTGCCTTGTAGTCCCGTAAGTGTGTGGTCCATTAGACGTTGGAAAGTTGCTGGTGCATTACATAGTCCAAACGGCATTCTGACAAACTCATAATGTCCATGAGGTGTAGAAAAAGCCGTTTTAGGTGCATCTTCCGGCTTCATGGGGATTTGGTGAAATCCAGAAGCAAGGTCGAATACGGAGAAGTATTTTGCTCCTCCTAATTGGTCTAGTATTTCATTAATGTTTGGGAGTGGGTATGCGTCAGGAACGGTTTTTTCATTTAAGTCCCTGAAGTCAATTACCATTCTCCACAAGAGTTCCCCATCAGGTCCCGGTTTTTTGGACACGATCCAAATAGGCGAATTATAGGGTGATAGTGATGGCTTTATTATTTCGTTTTCAAGTAACCTTTTTACTTGTTTGTCTATTTCCTTCTTATGTACAGGAGGGAAGCGATATTGTTTGGAATTTACGGGCACTGGGTCCGTTATTTGGATCCCATGTTGGATAGCGTTTGTATGGCCTAACTTCTCGTCTGGTAAATGGAAGAGGTCATGGTATTTACATAATATTCCTTGGACATGCAATTTTTCCTCCGGATTCATGTGTTCCGTTGAGATTAATTTGAACACTTGTTCCATTCTTGTCGCGGTTTCTTCAGAAATTGTTTGTATTTCCTCACCCGACGCCATAGTAAGAGACTCCTGGAATTCTAGGGGAAGGGTTGTTTCGGCATAATGCCTTGGGGATGAGAGCGAGTGTACCTTCGCGGATACCTCTGAATGATGGATCGACGGATCCTGGGGAAAGAGGGACTTGATAGGAGTGACGTGTTTAGACGTCTTAGTCTCTTTTGGTCGTCTTTGTTTGGGTTCTGGGATCACAATTTCGAATTCTTCCAATTCAACAGTAGGTACAGTGATTGTTGTGTCCACTTCATTAGAATTTATAATTTGTAAATACGCTTTGCCGTCCTGATTACGCACGAGGGCATTACCTGCATGAATTCCAGTGCCTAATTCTAATCTAGGTAAATATCCTTCTTTTACTGAATTTGCTATATTTACAAAACAGACCGTTTTTGATCTGGCGGGTAATACGAGTTGATGTCTATCTACAAACGGAATAGAGTTTCCTTTGAACTCCAACTGTTTCTTTGAATAGTGAATTGAAGCATTCTGCTTTATAAAGAATTCAGTTCCAAGTATTCCGTGTGGTTTGATTGGGAAATCATCTTCAACTACATGAAATGTGACGTGGTTGCCCAATAAGGTTATGGTTATTGTTCCAAGGGTGTAGACGAGGTCTTTAGCAATGCCTCTTAATTGCACCTGTTGGTTGATATTTATATCTCGAGGTTGTTTTAATGTATGAATTTTCAATAGATTGACTTCAGACCCAGTGTCAATCATTAATTCTTGGGCCATAATAAAATCCGGTGATTGAATAATTACGGACGGGGCTTCTTTGACGGCATTCACCCATGCGGTGGCGATTCTAGTTCTGTTATTCCTGATCCCGCTTGTATTGTCATTGGGCGCGCTGCTGTTTGGCCCGTTCCACGGTACGCGTCCGCTGTTGACCGTAGGGGCAGAGCGTTTCCCGAGTACCGTTCTTGGGAGGTTCCAGGGTTTCCCTCATTACGATTAAACATGCGTTTTCGGCATTCTGAGATTAGATGTCCGGGTTTTTTACAATACGCGCAAATACGTAGTTCCGTAGGCCTTGAGGGAGGAGGTCGGTTTTTGTCCCAGTAAGGGAGCAATGGGTTAGGCGCCTGATTACTATATCCTGCTGCGCGATTTGGAGAGTACCTTTCGGAAGTTTGTGAAGTTCTGCAAGTCCGCGCATCGTGTCCTGTTTTATTACAGAGTTGACACGTTAATTTTGGGGCCTTCTGTTCTGAAAACCTTTGTCGATCCTTTTCTATTTTCTTGTCTACGAGTATAGCTAACTCGAAGGCTTCCTCGAGCGTTTCGAAATTATTTTGGAGAAACCTATTTCGTATATATGGAGGAAGGCCATCCACAAATGAGTCTAGCGTCAACCGATCTATGTCTTCGAGGCGATTCTGCGTAAAGTCACGATAATATTCGCTGTCCTCTTCTAAGATAGCGAATCGGAGATCCTTAACGCGTGAAATATATTCCAACATGTGTTCGTTGGTTCCCTTAATGACGTTGGCGAGTTCTCCACGATAGTGGTCCGACGTTTTCGCAGGGGAGAAGGTACGTTTAAGTTGTTTTATCAAATCATTTACGGAGTCGAAGACCCGATCCTCAACCGCCAAGTATGCATGATCTTGTAATTTATTTGTCAACAACCTCGCTAGCTGAGGTTCAGCATGCGAGGGAACCAAAGCCTTAGCCCTATTGCAGGCTCTCGCGAATTGCAAAATGGACATATTATGACCGTTAAATTTTGGAACCGTTTCTATAGCGTCCTTTAATTTGATCTGAGGCGATGGACCCTGATCCGGAACATTATTACTATTCAATGCCTCAGGAGTTTTATTGAAATTCAATACCGGTTTTCTATCAAAACGGGAGGAAGCCGGTGTGGCAAAATTATCCGCGACTGGCGGGGGTGCAAGAAGTTTCTTTATCATTGCTTCGATACTCTGCATTTTATCGGACAGGCTTTTAAACGTAGGTTCGGGTGGTCCGGTGCCTCTGCCCGTATGCGTTCTAGTTTCAAGGTTTTCCGCAATTCACGCGGGCAAATTGTCGAGCTCGGCTCCTTTCTCGCGTAATTTTTGTAATTGTTCCATTATTTCGGCGGTCGCGATTTCTATAGCACTTTTGGAAGGTCCCGCGTCTTGGTCTATCACGCAGGGGTCGTCGATATTGCCGGATTCAGACATTTTTGAATTCGATCGATAAATTTAAATGGTTTAGGAGATTTCTGTATTTAGGCGTCCGGCTACAGCTATTCAAAACCTATGGTAATCTCTACCCGGGTAGTTTAGATCAAATCTGTTATAATTTTTCTTTATTTGTCGGCAATGCTCTGTGCACGCGGCACGATTGTTAATAGCCCGTAATTTAAACAGAAGGTTTTTACAACGAGAGCATTCAGGAAACGTATCATTAAATTGGTGGTAGTGTACTTGATATATTTCATCTACCTCCACTGGATTCGAATTAAAACAATTTAGGCAAATTTTTCTGCCTTCCGTGGTCGTTACTACGCCTCCAGAAACACAAATTAATTTATTTGAGTCTGATAATACGGCCCGTAGTCTACGGCTTGGGTAATATAACGAGTTTTGAGTTTGACGAGTATCGCTCATGTTAAATAACGGGTATTTCTAATACCGCACGTTAAAAATCTATAAATTTTGCTGGTAGATGATGATTATAATTTTAGTTTCTGTATGAAAGGAAATAACGTTCGGTGCACACGGCACAGTTAGTTGCGGGACGTGTTTGTAGCAAGACCGCGTTGCACCGAGGGCAATTAGGGAACGTATAAGGCGTTTGATAATAATGAATTTGATACGTTGTCACCGTATTTGTTGGGTCTCGTAGGGAACAGTCTAAGCAAATTTCTTCGTCTGCGTTATTTGCTACTATGATCCCGGAGACGCAGACCATCCACTGTATAGAGCCCGTTGAGTTTTGAAATTGGTGGCTCTCGTAAGCTGGTTTCCACGGGTTTACGCGATCTAAGTACATCTTAAGTGTCGGGACTTTCTGTCCTCATCATTAATAGTTATCGAACCGTGTGTAGCTCCGATTTGAGAGGAGGTAGCTTTCAAAACACTCGGTGCAATTTCTTATGGGGCGCTTTGGAATTATTGGTTTTCTGCACCGAGGACAATAGACTGTTGTTCTATACGTATAATAATAGTGCGTCCAATACACTTCTACGGTGTCTGCGGGCGCTAAGTTAGAGCAACTTAGACAAATTTCGCTGCCGTCAGCGGTGGTAGCTATGCCTCCAGAAATACAAGTCAAAGCATTCAGGTACGCCCAAATGCTCTGTAGCCTACGGCTGCCGTAAGATGGTTCACGGCGTCTAGGGTGTTCAATACACATGCTTAATAGGCCTTGGTGGGTACCGTACAGTAGAGGTTTGATCCTATTAACAGTAAACGGATCCCACCGCTGTCACCAAAAATATGTCACGTCCCGGGTGAGGTTTTTGGGGAACAATGACATGAAGGAGGGAAAAGACAGGCGCGAATCTAGAATCCAGCACTCTGAGGTTTGAGGGACTCAGGCGCGAATATTAAATCCGTCACACTAGGGTTTGAGAGGAACTTAGGCGCGAATATTAAATCCGTCACACTAGGGTTTGAGAGGAACTTAGGCGCGAATATTAAATCCGTCACACTAGGGTTTGAGAGGAACTTAGGCGCGAATATTAAATCCGTCACACTAGGGTTTGAGGGACCCAGGCGCGAATATTAAATCCGTCACACTAGGGTTTGAGGGACCCAGGCGCGAATATTTAATCCGTCACTCTGAGGTTTGTGAGGAACTTAGGCGCGAATATTGAATCCGTCACTCTGAGGTTTGTGAGGAACTTAGGCGCGAATATTGAATCCGTCACTCTGAGGTTTGTGAGGAACTTAGGCGCGAATATTGAATCCGTCACTCTAATCGACCAGGGAAGGTAAATGTACACTTGAGGAGCACCCGTTATAGCACTTCGTATTTAGTTTTGGTTTATGGGATAGCATTTACGTTTGCATTCGTGCGAAAGAAACCACGCTTATGTTTCTTGGATTGCACGGCTCATGCGATCATATGTTTGTAAACACTAGAACCGTTCTCGTGCTCACGAGCGAATCAGCTGTTGCGGCAGCTCGGTTTCGTTCGGGATCTTTATAACTCGAGGATACACACAATAATTCGAAACTTGGTAGAAAACAAAGCTGTTTATTAGCTTTGTTAGCACATTTTTATAAAGCACAATATGAAGTTCATAACCATTTGAAATTATATACAGGTACTGGTGAGTGTGAATAAGCGCAATAAGCTTCAGTAAGTTTATAATATGAAATGCAGTTAGCGTTAATGCAAGAAAACGATATAAGATAATAAGCGATTATAAGGCAAATACATATAAACAAAATAAGCATTAACGTGATAATACAAAGTAATGGAAATGTCAGTAATACGAAAGTAATAAATGAGCGTAATAAGCTTGGATAGATAATAATAGTAAGAAATAGTATATAAAATAATAAGTGAATAGCAATAAGCTTTAAAATGCGATAAGCGTTATTTATGCGGGGAATATAATGAGGGTGATATAGTAATAATAATTACTTACAATAGTTGTCGTTGAACACTGATTTGAAAATGTTTAACGCGGTTAATTACACTTGTCACTTGAAAGAATGCTTAACGTAGCTAATTACTTGTCGCTTGGACAGAATAGTGAAGAAGGAGGACGAGGCCTCGCAGGACCTCGTATTTATGTATTCTTACAGGAGTAGCGCGGGGATACGCGCGGTAAAGACCTTGACACATTTCGGAATTAAGACGCAGTAGGACTGTGACGTCCTCTCTGGGCGTCACGCGGGATCGGGAAGACTCGTCGAATAACTCAGCCGAGTCGCAGGGTTCCGAGTGAGTTGAGCTTCCGTTGATTTACGTATATTTATTGAATATGTACAATCCTTATTCCTAGGTGGTTATGTTCTATAGTCCTATTATCTATTAGTGCGCGGCTATTGGCCGGAGGAGTCGCCGTCGGTCGTGGCTCGGCACGCGTCTGTTGGCCTGTCCGACTGTGTGGTGACGAGGTTGGGGAGAAATGCCTTCAGAGAGCCCGGGCAACGTCCAGTCGCTTCTCTGTCGGCGGTTCGGAGGTACGGTCGGTCGAGGGCCGGGCAACGTCCAGTCCCCTCGATCTAGGCACGGGAAAGTCGGAGGCGCCTTCAGAGAGCCCGGGCAATGTCCAGTCGCTTCTCTGTCGGCGGTTCGGAGGTGCGGTCGGTCGAGGGCCGGGCAACGTCCAGTCCCCTCGATCTAGGCACGGGAAAGTCGGAGGCGCCTTCAGAGAGCCCGGGCAATGTCCAGTCGCTTCTCTGTCGGCAGTTCGGAGGTACGGAACCGGTTCGGGGAGCCTGGGCAATATCCAGCCACTCCACCGAAGCAGGTTGGTTACGGAGGAGTTACGCTAGCAGCGTCCACACAATGCGAATCCGGGCAATTTCCAGTCCTTCGATTTATGTGGTGAGGGGGCTCCTGAATCCCCACTCGGATGCCTATCTTCGGTCGCCGCGGGTCTTATATCCTAATTCACGCTGGTTTTACTTGCGAGAAACGGACGCGATCTAGTGGCGCGTGGCGTACTAAATGTACCGAGCGCGGATCGCGTTGTGGAGGGGGGGTACCGTGGGCCGTTGCGCCTCGGCTCGGGTCGGCTGCGCTCGCTTCGTGACGTTTCGTCACACCCCCCTCTTTCTTCGGGGACGCGAGAATGAGCGTATTTTGGAAACGCGTGGTGTTTGAATTTCAACTGCTTATTTATTTCCACCTTACATTGTGTACGCCTAGTCTTAGTCTAACCTTATTTTGCTAGCTTAAATCTAATGTCGCCTCCCCGCAGGCGTCGCAGCTGTATCCGGTGGCTTCCGATGGCGACCCGGAAACGCTGGCCCTCCCGCAGTTGACTCCAGGGCACCACGGTCCAGTCGGCGGTGGCGGGCTGCTCTTCGGGGGCCGCTGTGGGCCATCGGTCCGTGAGGCTCGGGGTCTGCGTGGCCACGGTGGATGTCTGCCGCCTGCGGTCCTCTGCCGATGGTTGCGCTTCTGGGGACAGCTTAGGTGCTGGTCCCGGTGGCGCGGAGTGTCCGGACGAAGGCCCTTGTCCGTGGACGGCTGCCAGCCTTGGCAGCGGCCTCTCTGGTCCGGCGGGCGGCGGCCCGTGTCCATGGTCGATGTGTGACCGCTTCGGTGGCCTGCTGGCCTCGGGGGATGGTGGCCGACGCTTCCGCGTCCTGGCCGGTTGGTCGTCCTTCTGGGCTGGTGGGCTCGAGCACCCCGTTTGCTTCCGGTGGGGCGGCGTCTGGGTCACGCCGGATGGTCCTGGTGACGTCGGTGGCATGCCCTTCCCCGGTATGATTTGGATCCTGGTGATCCGCGGTAGTGCCTTGGTCGGTGGACGTATGGGCACTGTCGACCTCGGGCGCGGCGGCGTTTTCTCGGGCGTCCGGTGGTCGGGTAGAAACAGGTCCTTGCCTGGTGTCGGGGGGAGAGACGGGCTCGGTTTGCGGCGGACCGACGTGATCATCTCCCGCTCTGGGGATTCGCCGAACAGCTCCCGAAAACGGCGGCGGAGTCGTGGGCTTTCCAGCTCGGGAAGATCGTCCACGTGTAATACGTCCTCCATCCTGAGCTAGTGACGGCTCGACTGTGTGCTGCTCGTCGTTGTCATCGTACGGCATTTGGTCGTTCGGTTGTCCTCTGTGCTGTTGTGTAATATTGACGTCCCCCGTCTCCGGGCAAGGTTTCAAATCTTTAACGTGTACTCGGGCCACCTTGCGATTGTTTTGCTGGAGTAGCGCTATTGTTGGCCCCAACAGCCTGATGACTCGGTATGGCCCAGAGAATTTCGGAGCGAGTTTGGCATTGACGCCGTCGATTGCCTTAGACAGCGGATGTTCACGGCGCATGACGAGCGTGTTGACGGCTGGTTGCCAGTTGCGACGATGTTTATTGAAGTGCTTTCTCTGGTTTTCGGATGCACGCGCCTGATTTCTTTGGGCCAGAGCGAGTGCATCCTGCAGTCGACCGATTTCTTGCTGTCGTTGTTGTAGGTCGGCGGGGCCCGTGGCGACCGGGGTCGGTGGTTTGTAGGTGGCTCCCGGAGGGGAAAGTTCGCGGCCAAAATTGAGGTAGGCGGGGGAGTATCCCGTAGAGTCGTGTCGGGCTGTGTTATACGCAAACGCAACGTCTGCTATCCACTGATCCCAGTGTCTGTGATTTTCCTCGGTGTACTGCGCAATCATGGTTTTTAGCACGCGATTCACTCGTTCCACCGGGTTGCATTGTGGTGAGTACGGGGGCGTCTTGATGTGTTCAACCCCAGATTCGCGCAGGAGGCTGGCAAACTCCCGACTTTCGAATTGGCGTCCGTTATCGGTGATTACGGCGCGGGGACACCCGTGTCGTAGAAAGACACGTTCCTGCAAAACTCTGGTTACGGCTGGGGCGGTGGCTTGACGTAGTGGCTGGACCTCTACCCATTTTGTGAATTTGTCTTGTATTACTACGAGGACCGTATGGCCCTTGTTGGACCGAGGTAGGGGTCCCACGAGATCGGCGGCCACCACCTCCCACGGTGTCGTGACAGGCATTGTGTGCATCTGCCCAGCCGGTGCCTGCTGCGATACTTTATATTTTAAACATTGATGGCAACGGCGTACGTAGCTGGCTGCTTCTCGGAACATTCCGGGCCAGTAATATCGCCGGGCGAGTCGCGCCGCGGTTTTCGTGATGCCTAGATGGCCGGCCGTGGAGGCGTCGTGAGCTTCGTGTAGCACGTCCGGGCGGAGGGCGCGTGGGACGCACAGTTTCCATTCTGTTTCGCCATCCTCCTGGAGGCCGGTTTGGTTTGGGAATCGTCGATATAAACGGCCTTCGTAACTCCGATATTCCGGATATTTGTCCGGTTCTTGTTCTATACGGCTCCGGAGGCTCGTTATCCACGGGCAGGTGGTATGGGCTTCCACGGCGTCCAGGTCCTCCGGCTGTCGGGATAGTGCATCGGCAATGACGTTGGCGGAGCCTTTTCGGTACTGGACGGTAAAATCGTATTGCTGGAGTTCTAGACTCCAGCGGGCCAGTCGGCCGGATGGGTTTTCCATCTTCTGTAGCCACTTGAGAGACTGGTGGTCGGTCAGCACGGTGAAATGGTAGCCCTCTAGGTAGGGTCGCATTTTTCGTATGCCCCATACAACGGCGAGGCATTCTTTTTCCGTGGTGGAGTAGTTTCGTTCGGCTCGATTTAGTGTCCTACTGGCGTAAGCAATTACCCGCTCCCCTTGATCGGTTTCTTGGGTTAGGACGGCCCCTAGCCCGTCCTGGCTAGCGTCGGTTTGCAGCGTAAAGGGGCTGTCGAAATCTGGACAGGTCAGTACGGGTGCTGCGGCCAGCTGTTGGCGTAATGCGTGGAACGCCTCGTTTGTGTCGTCTTCCCATGCCCATTTCCGCTTCTTCTGTAGGAGTTGAGTGAGGGGGGCCGTCGTATCCGAGAAATGTGGTATGAATCGGCGATACCACGAGACCATGCCCAGAAAACGGCGAAGTTCTCGGATGTTGGTGGGGGGCGGTATCCCCAGGATTGCTTTCACTTTGTCGGGGTCTGTTTTCACCCCCCGGCTAGTTACTACATGGCCTAGGTACTTGAGTTCCGTGCGACAAAATTCGCATTTTTCCCGGTTGATACGGAGGTCGGCGTCCCGTAGCCGTTGGAATACTTCCTGCAGATTCTGTAGATGTTCTTCGAAGGTATTACCCAGCACGATAATATCGTCGAGATAAGCGAAGGCCCTTGGTTCTAGTTCGGGGCCGATGACCTCATCCAGTAGGCGCTGGAACGTAGCCGGAGCCGAGTGCAGGCCAAATGGCATGACCCGGAATTGATACAACCCTCTTCCCGGGACGGTAAAGGCAGTGACGGGGCGGCTTTCGGGTGTAAGTGGTACTTGCCAGTAACCGTTGGCTAGGTCAATCGTTGATATAAAACGGGCCCCGCGGAGTTTGCTCAGGGTAGCTTCGACCTGTGGTAAGGGATAGGCGTCCTTTTCCGTGACTTCGTTCACGCGGCGAAAGTCAATGCAGAAGCGCCGTTTCCCATTCTTCTTTCGGACCAGTACCACGGGTGAACTCCATGGACTTTGCGACGGCTCGATGATTCCATCGGCGAGCATTTTATTTACTTCTTCGTTAATTATTTGCTGCATTGCGGGGTTTCGCGGGGTGTAGCGTTGTTTAATCGGGCGATCGGTTTTGAGGCGGATTCGGTGGCGGGCCATTCGTGTCGGCCCCTGGATGGTGTCGAACTTGGGCAATTCTATGGCAAGGAGTTGTTGTAGACGCGCCTTCTGCGCGGCGTTGCATCCCGAGAGCAGCGTAGCGGGTTCGACGGCGGCTGTTTCCGTGCTCAGTGGCTGGTGGTTGATTAACACTTGGATGCCTAGTTTTTGCTGGGCATCTCTCCCGAGGATGATGGCCTGGGTTAGTGTGGGTAGGATCAAATACGCTTGCCGGAGTGCTCGGTGGTTTACTTTGGCCGTGACGACTATTTCTCCGTCTAAAGTAACTTCAGTTCCGTTGGCCACGCGCGCCCGTTGTTTAACGGGGGTGGCCGTGATACCGTTGCGGCGGCAGTGCTCGGCCAGGTCGCCTCTCATGTATGAACATACGGCTCCTGTGTCGATGAGTGCTTGGTACCGGCGGCCAAAGAGTACGACTGGCACGTATAGTCGGGTATCTTGTTCTACTGTGTCGAAGGGGGCGTAATTTCGGTGGTCGGCCGGGATGCACCCTTGGCCCCGGCCCCTGTATCGTTTCCCGACCCTTGCCGGCAAGTGCAATCACGAGTTAGCCGGTCCATCTTGCCGCAATACGAGCAAAATATTTTCGCTGGTTGTCGGCAGTCATGTTGTCGGTGCCCCCTCTGCCCACATCGCCAGCAGCAGGTGTCGCGATTATAGGCGGGGTTTACTTCGGCGAGACTGGTACGCGGTGCCCGTTGTTGTTGTGTGGACGGATTTGGTGGTAGGCGTGGTTTCTCCTCTCTAACCATTGTTTCGTATTGCGTGGCTAATCGTAGTAGGTCCGGGATTGATGTGCACTCCGCGAATCGTATGTATTGTTTATATTCCTTCTGTAGGTTCCGGTATATTCGCTCGAGCTGCCGGGCGGGTGAGAGGTGGCCGTGTCGCCTGATCAGCGTTTGTATGGCTGTTAAGTAGTCGGCGGCGCGCTCGCCGGTTTTCTGTTTCCTCTGGATAATCTCTTCTTCGAGATCGCCTTCGCTGAGATCTTGCAAGTAATACAGGCGGAAACAGTCTTCAAATGCCTTCCATGTGGCCCATCCGGTGCGGTTATTACGATACCACAGTAGGGCTTGGCCTTTCAATACTTCCGGTAAGCATCGAAGCATCTGGTCCTCGGACAGCCCATAGCTTTCTCGGAGTTCGTTAATGCGCTCTAGGAAATTTAGCGCATCCTTCGACCCGTCGAAGACGCAGCCCCACTTCCGGACGCGGTCCATGGCGGTCGTGATGGGGGGTGCGGCTTCTGTGGGGTCGCTCGGTGGAGTGCCCTCGCTGTCCTTCGGCATGGTTGATCTGAGGATATATCGACGGAGGCGTGCTCGTAATTCGTCGAAGTTTCCACTGGTGTCTTCGCCGGCTTGTTGCAGCGCTTTGGTGAGCGCGGTTTTATTTAATTGGTATAGTTGGCTTAACGGCGTACTCATCTAGTCCTGCTTCCAAGTTCTGACCAGTCCCTGTTTGGGCGCCATTTGTGACGTCCTCTCTGGGCGTCACGCGGGATCGGGAAGACTCGTCGAATAACTCAGCCGAGTCGCAGGGTTCCGAGTGAGTTGAGCTTCCGTTGATTTACGTATATTTATTGAATATGTACAATCCTTATTCCTAGGTGGTTATGTTCTATAGTCCTATTATCTATTAGTGCGCGGCTATTGGCCGGAGGAGTCGCCGTCGGTCGTGGCTCGGCACGCGTCTGTTGGCCTGTCCGACTGTGTGGTGACGAGGTTGGGGAGAAATGCCTTCAGAGAGCCCGGGCAACGTCCAGTCGCTTCTCTGTCGGCGGTTCGGAGGTACGGTCGGTCGAGGGCCGGGCAACGTCCAGTCCCCTCGATCTAGGCACGGGAAAGTCGGAGGCGCCTTCAGAGAGCCCGGGCAATGTCCAGTCGCTTCTCTGTCGGCGGTTCGGAGGTGCGGTCGGTCGAGGGCCGGGCAACGTCCAGTCCCCTCGATCTAGGCACGGGAAAGTCGGAGGCGCCTTCAGAGAGCCCGGGCAATGTCCAGTCGCTTCTCTGTCGGCAGTTCGGAGGTACGGAACCGGTTCGGGGAGCCTGGGCAATATCCAGCCACTCCACCGAAGCAGGTTGGTTACGGAGGAGTTACGCTAGCAGCGTCCACACAATGCGAATCCGGGCAATTTCCAGTCCTTCGATTTATGTGGTGAGGGGGCTCCTGAATCCCCACTCGGATGCCTATCTTCGGTCGCCGCGGGTCTTATATCCTAATTCACGCTGGTTTTACTTGCGAGAAACGGACGCGATCTAGTGGCGCGTGGCGTACTAAATGTACCGAGCGCGGATCGCGTTGTGGAGGGGGGGTACCGTGGGCCGTTGCGCCTCGGCTCGGGTCGGCTGCGCTCGCTTCGTGACGTTTCGTCACAGGACTTCCGGGGTTTTTGTACACAATATGGCTATTAATAGACATGTTGTTGTCATGTACGCCAAATATGCGTCGCAATTAGGTTTCTGGGGTTTTTATGACTGCGAAAGGAGATACTCAACTCCTCGAATGGATTTTTGGGTGTTCAATAGGAGAGGGGTTAGGGTAGTTTGGACCTTTTTGAGTCGTAAAGAGGGGTTGAGACTTGGTCTCGGTTTAAGAGGGATTTTGTAACGATGGGCTTGTTTGAATTCGATTTAGAGGGAATGATTCGTGCTTTATAGGACGAATAGGCGGCGAGGGTTTTGAAACGATCATCTCGTGATGGGGACCGCTAAGGTACATCAGCGAGGTGGAGGTTTGTGTTGATCATCTTGTGTTGTTGACCACTAAGGTGCAACATCAAGGTGATCGGCTATTGAGGAGATGGGGTAGGAGTTGAGTTTAATAGAGTTTGGTGGAATGATTTTGAGGTTTATAAATGGAATTTGGAATAGAAAGGCGCGAAAAATCGTGGGACGTCACAGAAGACTTCTTTGTCGTCGACATGGTAGAGAAATGCATCCTGGGAGCGGCGTTCCTGAGGAAGCACCGTTGCAGCATCGACCTTTCCCGAAATGTGCTGTGCCTTCCCGGCGGACCGGAGATACGCTTTGGTGAGCCGGCCGCCGAGGAGGGGAAACAGGAAGGAGAAAGGGAAACAGTCGTCCAGGAAGGGGAAAGGGAAACGGTCGTCCCACAGCACTTGGAGGGGCTGTACACGCGCTGCTCGGCAGGTTTGTCAGAAGGACAGAAGAAGCTGATCGCTGAATTGCTTTGCGAGTTTCAGGACGTTTTCGCCTCGGACTCAGGACAGATTGGAAACTGCGACCGGGTCAAACACACTATTGACACCGGAGATTGCGATCCCATTAAACAGGCACCAAGGAGGTTGCCGCTGCACCGACGAGCGGAAGTGGAAGAGCTACTCAGGAAGATGTTGGCTCAGGGCGTGATTGAGGAATCGCGGAGCCCGTGGTCCTCCCCGATTGTCCTCGTGAAGAAGAAGGACGGGACCATTCGGTTCTGCGTGGATTTCCGTCGCCTGAACGAAGTTACGAAGAAGGACTCGTATCCTCTGCCCCGTATAGAGGATACACTGGACGCTCTCACTGGATCTTCCTGGTTTTCAACCGTGGACCTGCAGAGCGGATACTGGCAACTTTCCATGGACGAGAACGACCGAGAGAAGACTGCGTGGGGACGGGACTGTGGCAGTTCAAGGTCATGCCCTTTGGACTCTGCAACGCCCCTGCGACTTTCGAGCGACTGATGGAGGACGTACTTCAAGACCTGATGTGGAAGATCTGTTTGGTGTACTTGGACGACATCATCATCTACGGGAAGGACTTCTAGCAGGAGCTCGAGCGCATACGGACAGTGTTTTCGCGCTTACGTCAACCTGGACTGCTGATGAGCCCCAAGAAGTGCTCTTTCTTCTGCCGAGAAGTAAAGTATCTGGGCCGCATCGTTACGGAGAGCGGAGTCAGGACAGACCCGGAGAAGATTAAAGCCATCTCGGAATGGCCACAGCTGAAGAACGTCACGGAATTAAGAAGCTTCCTAGGATTGTGCATATACTACCAGAAATTTGTAAAGGATTTCTCCAGGATCGCCAAGCCCCTGTATCGCCTCACCGAGGCCAAACAAAACTACGAATGGACCGAGGAATGCCAAGGAGTTTTCCAGGAATTGAAGAAGAAACTTACCGAGCACCGATACTAGCCTACCCGGTGATAAACAAGGACTTTGTAATCGTGTTTGGTTGCGGAACGATTACCGGTGGGACGGAGAAGGGATAGTTGCCGACTCAGTCGGTGCGTCCGGGTTCGGCGAATGAGTCAAGATGTATTTCAACAGTAACAGTGTTTATTGGAAGCTGTGTAATTGTGTTTACATTGATTTCCGATCCCGTCGGAAGAGCTACGGAGTTACGGTTGTTTGGCGCGTCGGTCTCGCGGCGGCGGCGACTTGTCGGCGAGTGGAAGGAACTTGGATGCGGTGTGTGGAACGTTCTGCTCGGAATGGCCTTAAGGGGCACGTTCGTACGAGAGTCGTATAAGAGAGGTTCAGAGTGCAATAGGGTTCCGGCCTAATGGGCGCCGAGGTACCTCTCTGACGTAGGCAGGGCGCATGATAAATCTCGGCCTATTTCGGACAGAGGCTGGTAATGGTACAGTGTGGCTATGGCCGACGCTGACACACCTCACGGCAGAGATGGGCCTTATTTAAATAAAACATTATTTAAATGACGTATCAAATAAAAAATACTTTAGTCTTATTCGTCATGAATAAGATTTACCCCGAGTCAATATTTAATCGTAGCGCTCATAATTGAAATCATGGGTATTCAATCGTCGGCCACGATTGAATTACTTCAGCCAGAGAATTAAAATCGTCGGCCATGATTGAACTACTTCAGCCAGGGAGTTCAATCGTGGCTCGCGATTGAATTGCCTTCTGCCATGGGTAGTCAAATCATGAATGAATGAACAGTGTTCTCGTATTCAATCGTATTTAGTCGACTGAAGCTCGATAACCTCGATGCCCGAGCCGAGCGACATTGTATCGTTCACCCGTCTAAACTGACGCCTGGAGTTGCTTGGCGATGTGTCATCGATTATACGAAAAGTGAATTTCTTTATTTTTCATCGTATCAATATGACAGTGACACCGATGGATTCCTGGCGTTCTCACGATTAATCGGTCAGAAAATAATTGAAATCAGACTACTTTTAATGGAGTTAGGTGTAAATTGTGTAAATTAATTGTATGCATATGTAATTTCGTTAATTATGGCCCAAATTATGTCAAGTTTGTTATAATTTTTGCCAGGGAAACAGAAGGAGACAATTGATGTCACTTTCGTGCATATCCGATAAAGAAATTAACATTTTTCCGTTCTTAATGGCTAGTGCTATCCTTGTCTTTTGTGACCCCATGGTTCTCGGCGATCCGTGTCGAGCGTTCGCTACTGAAGGGTCCTTACATAATATGTCTTCAACTCCTCAATAAAGGCAGAATGATAGGGATCATGATTTTGGAATTTGGATCAGGTTAACGAGCACTACTTACATATACATACAAATGTTAGGAAATTTTAAAGCAGTGCTTTAAAATACGATTCTAGTTGAGACGAATTATTTTTGTCGTTACTTTTCCCTGTACATATGTATACTTTAATAGTATTTACTCGTTTCTTACTTTATCGGATATGCACGAAAGTGACATCAATTGTCTCCTTCTGTTTCCCTGGCAAAAATTATAACAAACTTGACATAATTTGGGCCATAATTAACGAAATTACATATGCATACAATTAATTTACACAATTTACACCTAACTCCATTAAAAGTAGTCTGATTTCAATTATTTTCTGACCGATTAATCGTGAGAACGCCAGGAATCCATCGGTGTCACTGTCATATTGATACGATGAAAAATAAAGAAATTCACTTTTCGTATAATCGATGACACATCGCCAAGCAACTCCAGGCGTCAGTTTAGACGGGTGAACGATACAATGTCGCTCGGCTCGGGCATCGCGCGGCATCGATCAAAGGCTCTCGCAAGTCTCGAGGTTATCGAGCTTCAGTCGACTAAATACGATTGAATACGAGAACACTGTTCATTCATTCATGATTAGACTACCCATGGCAGAAGGCAATTCAATCGCGAGCCACGATTGAACTCCCTGGCTGAAGTAGTTCAATCATGGCCGACGATTTTAATTCTCTGGCTGAAGTAATTCAATCGTGGCCGACGATTGAATACCCATGATTTCAATTATGAGCGCTACGATTAAATATTGACTCGGGGTAAATCTTATTCATGAGTCTCGAATAAAATTTTCGTCTTTTAGACGAATTTAATTTTTTATTTGAAATAATTTTCTGCCCATCTCTGCCTCACGGTACGGCACGAGAGAACTCTCGGTCGTGGTTATCAAACGTGAGCGTCTTGTATTGCGTGAAGCAGTATAGCGACATGCACAAGAGCTCCTGATTCCGCTCGCCGCGGCTCTTATATCTGGAGCCCGTACGGTTTCGCGAGCGAGAGCCGGCGCGGGGTCGCGGCCGCCTAGCGGGCGCGGCGCGAACTAAGTCCCCTCGTCTCGGCGCCAGGCGCTCGCACGGCGCGTAATGTGACTTCGTCACAACTTCATTCTGGATACGGACGCCTCTAATTTCGCTATAGGCGACGTCCTCCCACAGGAGCACGAAGGACAGGAAAAGGTCGTAGCCTATTTTTCCAAAACTTTGGGAAAAGCAGAGAGGAACTACTGCGTCACCCGGAGAGAGCTGCTGGCGGTGGTGAAATTTGTGGAGCATTTCCACCACTACCTCTATGGTCGAAGGTTCCCGATAAGGACGGACCACGCAGCGCTCCGTTGACTGCTGACCTTCAAGTGCCCCGAAGGACAGGTCGCGCGCTGGATCGAGCGACTCCAGTAATACGACTTCGAGATTCGCCACCGCGCAGGAAGAGCCCACGGGAATGCCGACGGACTGTCGCGAAGACCGTGCATCGAGGAAGACTGCAAAAACTGCCATCGACTGGAGAAGAAAGAAGCTGGAGTGGAAGTTTCCACGAAGAAGATTCGCAGGATCTTCTGCGAAGACAACCGGAACGAGTGGAAACGAAGCCAGGAGAAGGATGAAGCGGTTGGTTTCAACCTTAAAACGAAGGGGGAAGGGAAGAAGCCGGGTTGGCAGGACATTGCTCGTTTCTCCCCGCAGTTGAAATATTACTGGACAATTTGGTATTCGCTGGAGGTTCACGAAGGTTTGCTTTTTAGGAAATGGGAGTCCCACAACGGCACAACGGCCTCGTGGCTTTTGGTGGTGCCGCGCGAAAGGGTTGCGGAGGTCCTGAAGGAGTTTCATGATGCGCCAGCAGCTCGACACTTCGGAGTGAACAAGACCTTGGCGAAGATCCGCCAACAGTTCTTCTGGTCGACGTGTCGACAAGACGTTCAAGAGTGGTGCCGGCGGTGTGACACCTGTGCGGCGAAGAAGGGACCACGTCAACGGGGAGCAGGTAACCTGAGAGTATACAACATGGGAGCTCCATTTGAGAGGCTTGCCCTGGACGTTGTCGGTCCGCTCCCGAGGTCCCAGGCCGGGAACAGGTACATGTTGGTCGTGGCGGACTACTTTACCCGGTGGCAGGAAGTAATCGCGATGCCAGACCAGCGAGCTGTCACAGTGGCAAGAGCTCTTCTCCACAACGTAGTGTGTCGTCATGGTGTACCTTTGGAGATACACACCGACCAAGGAAGGAACTTTGAGTCCTCCGTTTTCAAAGAACTGCTGAAGCTGCTTGGAGTCAGGAAGACACGAACAACTCCCCTGCACCCTCAATTTGACGGGCTGGTAGAACGCCTGAACAGGACATTGCTCCAATATCTTGCAATGTTCGTTTCGGAGCACCAGCGGGGCTGGGACGAGTGGATCCCCATGTTCCTCCTCGAATACAGGACAGCACGGCATGAGGCTACACAACTGACCCCAGCGATGATCCTGTACGGCCAGGAACTACGTCTACCCCTGCAGTTATGGAGAGGACTGCGCCCGGAAGTTGAACAAGAAGAGGGCGTCGAGCAAGGATACTCCGAATGGATTCGAGAGAGGATGACGAAGTTTCACGAATTCGTTCGACGCCGTCTGGACGTCTACAGTTCAAAGATGAAGTCGTGGTACGACAACCGGGTTCACGCGGTGGAGTTCCAGCTAGGAGAACGAGTGTGGTTGTTCCAACCACGAAGAGTGAAAGAGAAGTGCCCGAAACTGCAAGCGGATTGGGAAGGGACATCGTCTACAGGATCCAACGATCACGCAGGAAGAAGTGCAAGGTGGTCCATGTGCGCCGCCTTGCGAAGTACGAAGTACAACTGCAAGAGGAGTGAACACGTCACAGGACTTGGACTCAAGAAGGAAGATTAGATTAAGCTAATCTGGCGGACTGGGCGGCGGAGTCCGCCTTCGTAGCCCGGCCCCCCGTTTTCTTAGTCTGTTTCAGGGAACACGATACCCCACGACGAGGGACAAGGTGTCGGGGGACTGCCACCGCGGCTCGGATGCGACCCCGAATTCCCCGAATGTGCCACAATAGCGTGATGTTCCGCAGCGAGGCGCGGACATACGTGAAACCGCCTCGCTAACCCCCCTGGAAGAGAACCTTCTGAGCCCCGGAGCATGCTCCGGTGTGGAACTCAGGGGGATCCCCAGGTAGCAGTACGCAAGGGGTGGACAGCAGACGGGAAATGGTGTCGCCCTTCACCAGACGGACGTGCGACGCAGTTGCACGGGTCGGCCGGGGGAGACATCGCGGAGACGGGGGCGTTGACGAGCTGCAAAGGACGGTTCCCTGGGTCAGCACCAGATGCCAAGAAGAGGAATGGGGCCATCTTGAAGTCAAGGCCTCAGGATTGGAAGAAGAAAGAAGACGGCCAGGGCTGACGAGACGGGTGGCTGGACTGGGGGCTGGGCCGCTTGCATGCTTGCGACTAGCTGCGACTCTCTGCTTGCGCGCTCGGCCCTCCTTTCTGGTTTTCCAGCTCGTGCGGCCCCAACGTGTTGTCTTCGGTTCCGGTCTAACGAGAGCAACGTTTTCTTCACAAGGGAACTTCGAGGAGCGAAGGGTCGCGCAGGACTGCTGGAAGGACGTCGAGGACGGATCAGGATGCAGTCGAGGACGAACCAGGATGCAGTAGAGGACGAACCAGGTCGCAGCGCCGGAGCGGTCAGACCGCTGAGGGACGACGGGCGGAGCGGAGCCGCCCAGGGATGTTCCGGAGCGCCGCGGGATTCCGCCGTTGGAGCCCCGGAGGGACCGCCGTCGAGGGATCCCGAAGGAACGCAAGGAGCTGTCGCGTGTGATACGCGAGGAGCTGTTGCGTGCGAAACGCAAGGAGCTGCTGCGCGCGAGACGCAAGGAGCTGTTGCGTGCGATACGCAAGGAGCCGTTGCGCGCGACCCAGCCTGCAGCAGGACAACGGGGGACATCCGCAGAAGTAGCGGCGACAACGGACGAGGACCGCGGATTCCACGTACCCACGCCTTGCCCAGGGTTTTCGGAGTGGTTTTTCCCTGGGCGGGAAGGCGAATGCCGAGGCGCCGGTCGGAAGGAGCCACGCGGCGACCTTTCCACCCTTCCGGACCAGGGTACGACTGCAGGAGTTAAAAAGACTGCAGCGGCCGGGACGACCGCTTCTCCGAAGGGGGGAACACTGTTGCGAACACCCATTGGATGGGATTCCAAGGCCCACTGGTGCTCGCGAGCGGGACAAGAGGACAGCGAGAAGAAGGCGATCCGATCGATCGCCTGTCAAGCTGTCATTCGATAGTCAGCCACCATTACTAGCAGACGTCTCGATATTGTATTCCGCCTAACAGATTGTATTCGTTACCCGTTCTTGTATTAACCTTGTTACCCCCTAGTTAATGTTCTGTTATCGTTGCTGTTCAGTAAACTCGTGTTATGCCTTACCAAAAACGTAACAATATCATAAACCGAACCCAAGCCTCACCAGGCTTCCGGAAAATAATCGAATTAATGATCGACACCGGTACGGAGGTAAACGTACTAAAACTTCAGGCCATAAAGCGATTTCAGGACACAGATCCGACGCAGCGAGTGCTACTACAAGGCATCTCTCCGGACCCTACCTCCACCTTTGGAACAATAAAAGTAACCCTTTTGGGCGATTATGTCACGTTCAACGCAGTTGAAGCTGACTTCCCAATCAAAACTCAAGGAATACTAGGGTCAGAATTCTTAATGGAGAAAAATGTAACAATAAACTTCTCCACGAAGCAGTTGGACCCCAATGGGATTTCCATCCCATTCGTAAACAACCATCCAGTCGTGTTACCGGCGAGGTCAAAATCCTCCTTCTTCATACATACAGCTAATCCGGACCTAAAGGACCAGCTGAAAGTTATAAACTCCAGCGAGATTGACACTCCAATTACCATGCCCACCATGAAATTAGAGAATTTCAACAGAATAATTCCAGAACCCAAACCAGTACGACCAAAAGAGACTACGACGCCTATAGGCATCACTCCCATCCACCCCCTAATAAAAAACAAGTCCCTCTTAACCCTGGATCCGTCGATCCAGCATCTCGAGGCATCCGCGACGGTGTACTCATACTTACCCCCTGCGCTATACGCCAAATCAACTCTTCCCCTAAAATCCCAACAGACTCTTGCGGCTATGTTGGAACCAAAAATAATGGAAAATACTAATATGTAGTAGCTTAAAGAAAAAAAAACACAATGGAAGAATATAATATTTAAATAGAAAGGAGAAATTGATGCACTAAGGTAAATGAACAATAATACATATGTACTAAAGAAAAGAAAAAAGAAATAGTGAGATAATAGCACCTTACTCAAAAAGGAAAAGGCTACAGCTCTACAGAAAGGAAAAAGTGAAAGTAACAAGGAAATATAGGAAAATACTTCATTTAAATGCACACACGCGAAACAATACACACTAAGTAAATGCCCGAACCGCACGTCTATAAGTTTCCAAAAGGAATGATCGTGCCATACCTGAAAGGCAAACTTGCCCCTTCGTGACGCTAACCTGAGAAATTCCCAGTTTATTGCAGTTTATGATAGCCCGGACTGGCCCGGATCGCCCGACCCGCACCCCACTTGCAAGACGAACATGCCGGAAATGTTTCTAACATATTCGATAGTTCACATTTTTTTCACAAAAGAGAGAAAACAAACGTGTGAGGCATTAATCACGGGGCACCGCAAACAGAAAGTATACGAAATATTTGAACCTTACCACAGTTGCCTGATTATTGCCGAAGTTTACCGATCATTGCCTAATGGGCATTTAAATTGGTTGTCTTAGTGATTTCCCCAGATTATTTCTGTCCTTGTCGAGTGACGCCTCTTATTATATCTCCTCTTTGACACTACCGTGTCTCTTGATATACTCTGTGTCTCTTGATTACTATTAAACACAAGAATCTCTAGCTTCGAGACCTGGGCCTCGAAGCTTGAACCTCGACCTTCGAGAGCTCGAGCTTCATATGACTCGCGTCTTTAAGGTTAAGGTTTAAAGCTTTGAAGACTCGAGCTATATACAACACGTAAATAGCATTTAAATTTCCTACAACAAGACTTTCTGTCATACACACTCACCTCCTTCGGATACATTTTGTAGTCTCTACACTTACTATAGCAAAATGCCACTCTATTTCTACATATAATAAGATCTACATTAAGTTGTAACTAAAATAACTAAAATGTGGATTTTATATATTTACCGATAATGGAAGCAGAAGATAATGCAGTATGATCTACGTCAGTGTGACGTCCCGACTGTTATGTAACGACACATAACCATAACACCTGGTGCAACGGACACCAGCAAGCTCAGCAAGATGCGCAACCAAAGTAGACCGCATACGTTGCAAGGCCGAGATTGACAGGCGGAGACCAGTAGGCCTCCCCCCGTGATCACCAAACCGCGACCCCAATCATTGTATATAAACCCACAGCGGAATTATCAAAAGAGTTATTGTAAAAGATCAGTTACGCGATCACAACCGTGATCGCTCGTCCAAGTGTCAGCTCAAATAAACCTTTGTTAAACCTACGGTGAGTTCTAACTCTTTAACCGGCAACGATCCACTACCTCTCGGCTCGACCCGAGAATCCCGTTCCCGGCATCTTCACCCGAACTATCGGAGCCCGGCGAACGATCCGTTCGAGGACAACCGCGCAGTGTAGCCAGATTCTCGGAGAGAATCTCCACACCGGCAAACCTCGCAACAAAATTGGTGGCAGCGGTGGGATCCAGCCAACGTAGGGACAAGGCGAGCTCGACCATCGGAGGTAACACGAAGTTACCACGATCGACATCGAAGAGGACACCGATCCTCAACAAAGTGCTGTCAACTGTCAGAAGAGGACACCAGCGACGAATTCCACATCGCAGCTCATCGACAGTCCAGCAGCGGCAACAATGATGACGAGGCAACTCCTGCTACACGTGCTGTAAGTGGGACATTTACTACTAAAGAGCCGAGCATCACGCCGTAGAAAATTTTTTCCATGCGACGAGCAATATCGTTAGGAAATAATCTCGAGCGAAATTTAGGCCTACCAGAAAGGCAAGAAATTGTACTATCTAGGGTTGACCGATTAGGCACCACAAATAGGGCCCGTAGTTTACCCTCGATCGCACCGACCGACGAGGAATACGAAGCAGCAGTCGACGCGATCCTTGAAATCGACGAACGCGCGCTAGTTGGCCGGAACCAATCACTAGAACACAATAGCTCAATAGCCGAGATCTTACAAAATTCGCTAGGGTCAGACGGGAATATAGTCTGGGAACGACTTTTTCCTTTCGAGAGTATAGATCCGAGTCTACTCCCTCCGGCAGCATCGCACCCCTCTGACGAGACGTGTTCGGAAACGAGCGGATTCACTAATACCTCGTACGATAGCGAAATTTTTTAAATCACTGAAAAAATGGTGATCCATAGTCCAAAGGGACAACAAACCACCGGAACTACCAGGGCAGGAACTTCTGGGGAAAATACCTCAAATCCGGAACTCTTAATAACTAGAGACGAGACTTTAGGGGACGAAACAATGGCGGGCAATGCAAGCCCCAACGATAGGCAAGATAGGGTGGAGCAGATGTTAGCTTTACTCCAGGAATCCGTGCATCAAAATTGGTCATTCATGCAAACGTTAGCCAACAAGATAATTGACCTGCAGGAAACCAACGAAACAGGAATAAGAACGCGACTTGATATAGAACGCGATATTAACCACTGAACCCTAGAAGAAGAAGTGAGTAGGATGCGATCCTCATTAGGAGGCACCTTGCCAGAAGAAGGGAATAGAAACACGGTGCATTTCCAGGACCAAACGGATGAAGACAGCATACCGAGAAGGTCCAGTAATTTCATACCCCCCACTTTTAGTTTGGAAGGGCCATCTGACGTACCGACAGAATTAGGGGACAATAGAGTTTTTAACGCTTTAAAACTTATACCTAAATTCGACGGGAAGCCCAAGGAATTAGTATCATTTCTAGAGACTTGCAAATATATAGTAAAAGCATTCAGGGTACCTGAACATAGGGCGCAAATAGTACGAGGGATAAAAGAGACTAGAATTACCGGGATAGCCCAAATCGAAGTAAAGAATCGCCAAATACAGACATTCGAGGATTTGGAGAATGTGCTGAATTCGCTGTATAAACCAGCACGCACGACTGCGGCTGTGCAAATGGAACTTTTGCAATGTAGACAAGGAATGCAAGAAGATGCTCACGCGTACGGGAACCGATTATCCCTACTGCTCAACGAATTAATTGAGACCGGACTAGATGAAAAGGATTCACTAGTAGAGAAGACAGCGGCCATCAAGATATTCAAGAAACAGGCACACTGCATATTCCAGGAAGGACTCCGTGATGATCTAAAGATTCTGGTCAAATCACGAAGATCAGCCGACCTAACAGAGGCCGTATCAATAGCCATAGAAGAGGAACGATCTAGTAAGAAGCGGCTCGCAGCAAACGGGACGAACCGCAACAACAACTACAGAAGCCAAACAGGACAGAAGTACTGTCACAACTGTAAGAGGTCAGGACATTTCACTAAGGAGTGCTGGTATGGCACAGGAAATGGACCACGACAAAATGGTACGGGACCCGGAGACAGAAAAAACCCAAATGAGGGCAACACAAACTCCACAGGAAAAGGGACCCCCGACACCGGCTCGGGAATCGTCAGCCGTATTACAACAATAGGTCACAACCACAGGGGCGACGACCTTACAATGCTTACGCAGCAAGAACACAGGCCGGAGGACCACGGACTCTCCCCACGGCAACAAATTCCAATAACACTGTCACAAACCAGAAAGCGCTCAGGATGGCGAAAAGGAAACCACAAGAAATTGGAACACTTAATTTTGTCTCAGACGAGATACAAGTGCAAATAGAGGAAGCTGAAAATCAGGAGGTAAGAATGCTTATAGATACAGGAGCCGAAGTATCCGTAATAAATAAAGCATGCGTCAAGGACAACGTGGCATGGAAGGAAAGGGAGGTACAATTGGTAGCCCTATCAGGAGGAACCATAAAAACACTAGGAGAAATCGAAGCTACCTTCCCAATCGGGGAACAGAAAATTAAACACCCCTTATATGTAATAGAGGACGGGACGCTAACGGACCACCAAGGGATATTAGGTATAGATTTCCTAAAGAAACACGAGGCAGGAATACAGTACAAAACGCGAGAAATCACCATTAACGGGAAGCATTGGAAAACCCTCCGAAAAAAGAACGAGATAACAATTCCCCCGCGTACACAAACGCTAGTAGAAGTAGAAGTAGATAGCAACAACGAGGGAATAATAGAGAAGCAGGATCTAGGAAATGGAGTATTCTTAGGCGAATGCCTAGTAAAGCCAAAGCGAGGAAAAAGCATAGCTTGCGTAGTAAATTTATCAAATAAAATCCGTACTGTAAAATTGCCGTACATACACCTGACCGAGATACAAAGCGACTCAACAGCTGAGGCGCATTCCGCTGCCGCAGCATTCCGCGCAAAAATACGTAAAGAACCGCTGACGACACGCGTAACCCGTGTCCTAGAATTAATGAAGCTTAGCCATCTGAATAAAGAAAAAAGAATCAGTATGGAAGAAATAGGAAGAGAATTTTGCGATAATTTCCATCTAGCAGGGGACCCATTAGGAACTACGAACGCGACCACGCACCGAGTACCATTGAAGGAAGGTACAACCCCCTGTAATATTAAACCATACAGGTTACCCGAAGTACACAAACGGGAAGTAAGAGAACAGGTACAGCAGATGTTGGAAGATGGTATAATACAAGCCAGTTCCAGTCCATGGAACGCACCTCTATTGGTAGTACCCAAGAAAAGGGATGCAAAAGGAAATATTAGATACCGGGTAGTTGTAGATTTCAGGAAGCTAAATGAAGTCACAATAGGAGATTCATACCCTCTGCCAAATATTACGGAAATATTTGACCAGTTAGGGAAAGCGCAATATTTCACCACATTAGATCTCGCGTCAGGATATCACCAGATACCTATGGACGACGAAGACAAAGAAAAAACCGCGTTCTCCACACCACAAGGACATTTCGAATTTAATCGAATGCCCTTCGGGTTAAGAAACGCACCAGCAACGTTCCAGAGATTGATGAACACTATCCTGATGGGACTACAAGGAATAGACTGTTTCGTCTACCTGGACGACTTAGTGGTATTTGGCACTAACCTAAAGGAACACAACATGCGACTGAAAAAGGTAATGAAAAAATTACGGGAATACAACCTGAAATTACAGCCAGAAAAATGTTCATTTCTGTGCAAAGAAGTGGGATTCCTGGGACATATAATAACTCCCGAAGGGATAAAACCGGATCCCGAAAAAACCAAGGCAGTACAGCGGTACCCTGTGCCGACCAAACTTACGGAGGTACAGTCATTCCTAGGACTAGCAGGATATTATAGGAGATTTATCCCCGAATATTCAAAAATAGCAAGACCATTATCAAAGTTAACAAGCGACAAGACAAAATTTATCTGGACAACTGAGCAGCAGTACGCGTTCGAAACACTAAAAAATTACTTAATTACAGCACCTGTATTAGCCTACCCAGATTTCTCAAAGGAATTTATAGTAATCACAGACGCATCGGATGTAGCCATAGGCGCGATACAATCACAGGGAGTGATAGGAGAAGACAGACCGATAGCATACGCGAGTAGAGTACTGAACAAGGCGGAGAAAAATTACAGCACAACGGAGAAGGAACTACTCGCCATTGTATGGGCGACAAAACAATTTCGACCATACATATACGGTACACATTTTAAAGTAGTAACAGACCATAAAGCATTGGTTTGGTTATTTAGGGTACAAGACCCAGGATCACGATTGATCCGCTGGCGTATACAGCTAGCAGAACACGATTACGAGATCATTCATAAAGCAGGCAAAGCTAACACAAACGCGGATGCACTCAGCAGAAATATAAATACCATATGGAACGAGCAAAGGAGTAGCGCGGATACAGGCATTATAGAAGTAGAAGCAGAAAAGGATAGGCAACAAATACTATATGAATATCACCTAGCCCCTTTAGGAGGGCACCAGGGCATCCAGCGAACAGCGCAAAGGATCAAGCAGAAATACAAATGGAAGGGTATGGACAAAGACATAGAAGAGTACATTCAGAAGTGCACATGGTGCCAAAAGAATAAAATATGTAGGCGAAACAGGGCACCAATGGTAATATCAGATACGCCGACTCGACCATTCGAGAAAGGCGCATTGGACATAGTTGGACCCCTCACAGTAACCAGGTTAGGGAACAAATATATCCTGACGTTCCAGGATCATTTAACAAAATTTAGCAAAGCACTACCCCTTCCCAACCAAGAAGCACGGACCATCGCAGAGGCATTCGTGACCCGGATAATCTGCGAACATGGAATACCGGACAAGATTCTAACGGATCAAGGATCGAACTTCGTAGGTGAAGTATTCAAGAACACCTGCAAATTATTAAAAATAACAAAAATACAAACAACCGCGTACCACCCAGAGTCAAACGGGGCGCTCGAAAGATCCCATAGAACGTTAGTCGAGTATTTAAGACACTATATTGATGGGGACCAAGCAGATTGGGACGCGTGGCTACCATACGCAATGTTCACGTACAATACTACCCCACACACAGCAACGGGCTACACCCCGCACGAACTAGTCTACGGACAGCAAGCGGAGTTACCAACAGCCCTGAAACTCGCACCCAATCCTACATACAATTATGACGACTACGCACAAGAAGCTAAGGAAAGACTATGCGAGCAGCAAATGAAACAGCACGCGAAAACCTAGTAGACGCGAAAAAAGGATCAAAGGTAATATTCGACAAAAAAACTAAAAACATACAATTCAACGTAGGAGATAAAGTATTGTTATATGACGAATCGGTAAGACGAGGGAGGTCAAAGAAACTTGATTCTAAATGGGAAGGACCCTATATAATAATCGAGAAAAAATCAGGTGTAAACGTCACGATCAAGAAAGGAAGGAAAACATTGACGGTTCACACAAATAGAATAAAACATTTCATCGAATAATATAGGAAACAAACGCCTCGGAAAAAAATGACACGCGATAACGAACCTTAATAACTACAGGTAGGAGCAAGGAACCGGCTATGAAGGAAAATAAATAGGAAGACACATCGAAGTAGATAAAATAAAATATATTCAAAAAAGGGGAAGCAGGCTGACAAATAACATTGCCACTACAATAAAATTCCCAAAATGTCAAACTGGCCCCAGTCTTCTTCCTGTAACAGACAGAGTATGCAAGTTAGAAATAAGAAACAGATAGAAAAAATATATATATAAAATATTCGAGGGATAGATATACTCACTTCCTCCTCAAGAAACTGCAGGGAAAACAGCCTGCGTAGACCGAGGGGATCGTAAACCAATCCCCACTCGGGAAAATCAATCTCCCACAAATCGGAGAGAGACAATTGGGCCAGGACCCGCGCCAGGCGGACATGCCGCATCTGATGGATATTAATGTAACCCGGGATGTGCCGCCGAGACCACCACTGGAAAAAAAAGGGGGGAGAGAAAAGAAAAATAGGAATTAATAAGTATAACGTACACATAAACACAAACAAATAGGAGTAAAAATACTTAATACCCTCTTTAGACCTTCGGGATACATAGTACAACTGTTCTTTGGTGACTGCTCGGTAAATTCAAATTAACAATGGAAAAATCACGAAGCGATGCATTATATATACGCGCGCGGAAAGAAAAGTGGGGATAGAACCGAACCTCCATTTTGCAGGTTCATCGCACTGAGGTGTCCGAATTCACAAACGGCGCCCACTACCGAGGAACTGCCATACACGATAGAGCCGATGAAGCATAACGCGGGAATCCATTTTACCCACATCGGTAAGCTACACACGGTTACCGATAATTGGAAGATCGTCACACGACTGGACACGGAACCGTTAACGCGGAGGTACGAACAGCTCCAGCCGTACGTAAAAGCAGTAGAAGGTCTATGCAACAAGAAATCCTACGCACCAGAAATACATCTGACGTGCTTTAATAACCTCAACCTCTTGACTAAAAGAATGGAAAAACTGGGTAATCGTATACAACACATATACGAAATACCCTCGTATACGCAAAACAAACGTAGAGGGCTAATAAACGGGGTAGGATCAATAGCGAAAACATTATTTGGCACCATGGACGCAAGCGACGCAGAGGAAATCAACACACACTTCGCGGAGGTGGATAGAAAACAGGATGCGCTACAAAACGCCATGAAGAAACAATTACAGTTAACAAACACGACGTTGAACCACTTACAAAACGTCGAGAAAACAATCCAAACTAACGAGGACTTACTAACAAAACAAATGAGACGGATGCAAATGCGGACCGAAACGGACCACGTGCAGTACAACGTAAGAGCCGATTTAAACGACCATTTCACGACACTGGAGTCTCTGTTAGTCGACCTCACAGAAGACGTGAACGACGTAGCACAATACTGCAGTCAGCTGAAAAGCGGTATCATCGACCCCAGCGTCGGCGATCAAGCGCCGAGGTTGTTAGGCTACTACAAACGGCTGTCCAAGGACTGCCGAACGGACTCACGTTCCCGATACCACCAACACCGGAGAACGCACACATTATCGAACAAATATCCTCGATAACGGCATATTACGACAAACGCACACTCATCACGGTGATCAAGGTACCACTAATCTCCACGCAAGTCTACAGCGTCATGGAGGTGACACCGGTACCGCTGCACGTGCGTGACAACATATACGCACTATTAGCAATCCACTCGTCAACCATGATAATCGACACGGAAAGCAACCAATACATCATCGCAGACGCACAGGAGCTGCAAAAATGTAAGAAATTCTTAAATCAATACTACTGCGAACAACCAATGGTCGTACATAGGTTAACAGAAACATTAGAATGCGAAGTTAACCTATGGCTGAACCCAGAAGACAAATCCCCCGCGAACTGCGAAACAAAATATATAACCGCGAATAACACGCTTTGGATTAGTACGGCACAGCCGGCTACTTGGGTCTACGCAACACACGAACCCAACGCGCTCACTATCCAATGCGACGGTAGTAAAACATTCAGAACCACTATTACGCAATCAGGAATCATAAAATTAAAAAACAATTGTAAAATCAGTAGTAAGGAAGTAGTATTACGGAAGCAAAAAACGCTACAAGAACAAGACTACGTAATCAAAACAGCACCCGTGTACAACTTAACAACAAATCTAACGGGTTTAGGCAACACCGCGAAACCACTAACCCGAGTACAGCTACATAGGATAATAAAAGATCCCGCGGAATTCTCACAACTTTATAAGCAACTCGACCAAATCGAGAACAACATTTCACTAGAATCACGGAATAGCAATACTAGCATACCGATATGGCACATAGTTTTCCCTAGTGCCACTACAATATTAATATTAATTATAGTAGTACTTGCAATCGCAATATACCTTATATTGCGCCAAAAAAGAATACACGGAAGACAAGCGCAAGCAATGTACGCAACCCCTACGAAATTGAAAAGATCGGAACTAAATGTCCAAGTAGGAAATTAAACTAAGAAACGATTGTAATGTAAAAAATGTAACCGGGAAAAACAAATGTAAACACCGATAACACCGCCTTCTCATAAGGGGGGGAGGATGTTATGTAACGACACATAACCATAACACCTGGTGCAACGGACACCAGCAAGCTCAGCAAGATGCGCAACCAAAGTAGACCGCATACGTTGCAAGGCCGAGATCGACAGGCGGAGACCAGTAGGCCTCCCCCCCGTGATCACCAAACCGCGACCCCAATCATTGTATATAAACCCACAGCGGAATTATCAAAAGAGTTATTGTAAAAGATCAGTTACGCGATCACAACCGTGATCGCTCGTCGAAGTGTCAGCTCAAATAAACCTTTGTTAAACCTTCGGTGAGTTCTAACTCTTTAACCGGCAACGATCCACTACCTCTCGGCTCGACCCGAGAATCCCGTTCCCGGCATCTTCACCCGAACTATCGGAGCCCGGCGAACGATCCGTTCGAGGACAACCGCGCAGTGCAGCCAGATTCTCAGAGAGAATCTCCACACCGGCAAACCTCGCAACACGACCCCACCACGCGACTTAGTGTCAACGAGCGGCACCAGAAGTCTCTGATCTTTCCCGCTAGTCCTAACTCTCAATATCATTCGTATATATACAAGTACCAAATCATATTCTCTGTGTCCCTGTGCGTGTCTAGATCAAGGGCCGCGTCAGCTATCGCCCTACTGATGAGTCTGGCTGGCGGTCCCAAGACGAAACACACCTCTTCTTTTCCTCCTCGATCCCAAAAAGCCAATCCACCTGCCCCGCACAGTTTACTCCATTGCAGCGTAATCCGGTCGGCCTTAGGGCGCGACGGTACGTTGGAGGCGACGCACAGTGGGAGAAAATGACACAGTCGGCGTCAAAAATCGATTCCCACGCCAAATCGAAATGAAAATCAACGAAACTTGGTATACTGGGGTATTAGGTATCGCTGGTCCCGATCCCGTTGCGGGTTTTTTGAAAAAGAAGATGGCGGAGCCAATATAGCCGCCCAAACTCGGCCAAAACTAGTAAAATAGGGATCACACGAACGAAAAACGTTGTTTTTTGAAGTCCTAAAACTATAACTGTTTATTTTATGAGTCTAGAAAGTTGCATTATACTGTATAGAATGTTATACTAAAGAATAGTTGTTAAAGAATGGTAGATAACAATAAAAAAACCTGTTAGATTTATGGTGGAAGCGAATGTAATAAATTTATTTATATTGATATTAGCAGTGAACAATATTTATTATAGGTTAACTGTATAGCCTTTACATCCTTATTCCTTGAGCATCCAAGTCATACTACTCCAGCTCTCGCTCTCCTACTTCCCCTCCTTCACTCTCACACACACTTATATCTATAGGCGTATACTGAAGCAGAGATTTATACGTACATTCCAACACACCTCCTTAAATCTATGCTTCACAAATATCTATGTAAATTTAAACTATTCTTAGGGCTTGCCTTATGGTCTCAAACTTATTTCTTCCTAAGGGTTTTGTCAGAATGTCTGCAATATTATTTTCTGACTCGACTTTGACAATTTCTATAATTCCCTTTTCGTAACACTCATTAACGAAATGGTAATGTACCTCAATGTATTTCGAATTTTTTGTTAAATTTCCAAACTTAGCAATAGCAATAGCACCAGTATTATCTTCATAAATGTTTACAGGTTTGTTTGGTTTTATTCTAAAATCTTTGAGTAAGTTCAAAATCACTCTGATCTCACTGACTGAATCAGACAAAGCTACGTATTCAGCTGCAGTGGACGATTTCGTTACACTTCCTTGCTTTCGTGACTTCCAATAGATTACATTCCCAAAAACTCTAATTATATAACCTGTCGTAGACTTTCTATCAATTTTATCACCTGCCCAATCAGCATCAACAAAACAGTCAATTATATCTACTTCTAGATTTCTTTGATAAGTTAGCTTTAAGTCTCTTGTTAAATATAGGTACTTTAGTATTCTCAATGCATATTTATAATGCGATTCATTATAACAATTTTGAAATCGACTCAAATAGTTGACACTATAACTCACATCCAATCTCGTATTTGCACTTATGTATAATAATGCTCCGATCAAATTTCTATAATTTAAATCACTTGATGCTGACTGTGCTGGCTGTAAACATAAAGTTTGTTCCATTGGTGTATTATACAATTTCGACTCAATAATGTTATACTTCCTGGCTAGTGACTCTATATAATCTTTCTGGTCTAACGTCATTTTACATTTCTCGCGATCGTAATCAATATTTATACCTAAATACGTGTTGATTTCTCCTAGATTTTTCATACAAAATTTTTCAGATAGTTTATTTTTTATTTCATTCAATCTTTCTATATTTTTATCGCATATCAACAAGTCATCAACAAATAGGATTAAATAACTTGTATCATTTTTCTCATTTTTTATATATAGACAGTAGTCATTCTCACTTCTTGCAAAACCTAATTTTCTTATATAGTTATCAAAACATTCGTACCACGCCCTCGGGCTTTCTCTCAAACCGTACAATGCTTTCCTTAATTTACATACTCTCCTGGTGTTATCCGCATATCCCAAAGGTTGGTTCACAAATACTTCCGATTTTACCTGGCCATTCAAAAATGCCGTTTCAACATCTAATTGTATGATTGTTAATTTATTTTGACAACAATAGGATAATAATAATTTCAAAGTCTGTATTCTAGCTACAGGCGAATATAAATCTTCAAGCACTTCAGACTGCTGAAAGCCTCTCACTACGAGTCTTGCTTTCTTTCTATTCTCGGTTTTATTTGTGAACACCCATTTTAAGTCTAATATTTTTACATTCTTCGGTTTTTCGACTAGCTTCCATGTTTCGTTTTTAATTAAACTATCTATTTCCTTATCCATTGCTTCTTTCCATAAATCATATTCATCGCTTTTTAATGCTTCATCATAACTTGATGGACTATCTGCGCTTACGACGTTTACATAAATGCATCTCGTATTTACTAAGCTAGCACTATAAAAATCAGGTCTTTTCTTTTCTCTATCAGATCGTCTTAAATTCTGATCTTTATTTGATTCTGCACTCAACTTTCTTTGATCTTTTCTAATTGTATTCTCTTCAACTTCTTGTCTCTCATTTGTATCTTCAATTTTGATTTTTGAATCTTTTATGAATACGTCTGATTCCGAGTTTTGACTTCCTAAACTACATTTATCATCATTATCATAACAACTTTCACTATCATCGCCACTAAATCCGACTAGATTTTGACAATTTTCAACTATTTCAACATGCCTTACTACGGTGATTTTACTATTCATCAAGACTCGGTATCCCACGTTTTCGTAACCTAGCAAGATTCCTATGTCCGCTTTTCTGTCCCATTTTGAGTTTCTTTTTCCTTCGGGTACTCTAGCAAAAACTTTACTACCAAATAATTTTAAATTACTTAAATTCGGTCGCTTACAAAAAAATATCTCAAACGGTGTTTTATTTTCAACAGTGCTTTTCGTAAAAGTTCTATTTTTCAAATAGGTTGCTGTTTTTACAACTTCTGGCCAGTATCTTAGACTTACGTTTGCATCATGTAATAAACATCGGGCAGAGTTCATAATTGTTCTGTTAAATTTTTCAGCCACACCATTTAGTTCGTGTACGTACGGTGGGCATGGTTCAATTTGGATTCCCTTCTCATTTGCTAAATCATAGATATATTTATTCATATATTCCTTCCCATTATCGCATCTGAATTTCTTTATCTTTCTTCCAGTTAAATTTTCAACTTGGTTTATATAATTTTTAAAACAGTCATGTACTTCATTTTTTGATTTGATTGTATAAACGATAGCTAATTTGCTGTAATCATCAACCAAACTTAGAAAATATTTTGAACCATCATATCCTGTAGTTGTTTGTGGCCCATTTAAATCTGAATGAACAATTTCTAAGATTTCACTTGCTTTTGTTCTATTATTTTTAAAAGGTAAATTATGCATTTTGTTTCTTATACAAGTACCACATTTTAAGTAAGTTGACTCTAACTCATTTGGTAAACCATCTACTAAATTATTTTTACACATATGTTCTAGATATTTGAAATTTATATGGCCTAGCATCTTATGTAGTCTTTCCTTTTGGGTCATTTTGTTATTAATCTCTATGTTATAAATTTTCTTTTCATTTATGTAACTACTCATTTTATACAGTCCATTTTCTTTATAGGCAATTGCAATTAAATTTTCAACTTTATCATAAATTTTCGCTGTTTGATCAATCGAAATAATCTTATTTTTATCGGTTACTTTTGCAAAACTAATTAAATTTTTGTCCATGTCTTCTACATAGAATACATTTGATATCGTAATTTCAACTTTCGTACCATTAACAATAAAATGTGTATTGACTTTACCAACTTTGGTACCTTTTAGGATTCTACCATCACCAACCTTCACGTTAATAGGACTTTTCAAAATTAAAAATTCACTAAAATACGAGTCATTATTTATAATGTGATCTGAACACCCGCTATCTAGTATCCAATCTATTCTATTTGTATTAATACAATTATAACTTTTAATATCGCTCTCAACACACTCGTCACTCGCATACTCCTTACTCACATACTCATCACTCACAATTTGAGTCACAAAAGAACCTTTTACTTGACTCTGATCACTGTAACTATATCTTGCGTCATGCTCTTCGTTGTTTCGCTGCTGATAGCCTCTGCCTCTGCCGTTGAATCCTCGTTGTGCGTAGCCGTAACCTCTGCCTCCGCGCCCTCGCGTCGGCTGCTGCTGCTGCTGTTGAAATGTCCGTTGACCTTGCGCACCTCCTTGCCTGTACGCTCCAGCCCCATTCGGTCCGCTTCTTCCAAACCCTCTGCGCCATGGATTTCTGCAGTCTCTTATGAAATGTCCTGGCTTATCACAGCCATGACAGACACTTGGTTTATTTTCAACTTTGAACGCACTCGCTTTTCTCTTATTTGAATCATTTTTATCTTTGGCTTCCCACATTGATATTTTTCGTTTTAAAAATTCACAATTTCTATCTTCCAGTTTCATTGCATCAATCAAATCACCAATGTAGCTCAAAGTATCCGGTAATGTTCCTAGCATGTAGTTCAATTTTTCTTGCTCGCCTACTGTACCACCTGCACTTTTTAATTCATTAATCGTCTTCTCAAAGTCCGTAAAGAATGTGCTCGAATCTTCATAGTTCTTGAGTCTCATTTTATCTAGCTTATTCCTTATACATATTTGCAGCGCTGTTGACTCCTTCAAATAGAGCTGATCGAATTTCCTTATTATTCCATACGCTGTTTCTTCCTCACCAACAAACTCCAGCTGATCGTTAGTTATACTGCAATAGATGTAATTCATGGCCTTTATATCCATTTCTTCCCACTTGACTAGGTCTTCTGTGCTTCTTCTTTCTCTACGTGCTACTTCATCACATTTTTTCCATTTTAGATATAATAATAGTCTCTTCTTCCATAGACTGTAATCTTTGCCGTCAAAGACTTGTATTTTAACCTCTTCTTGCTTTAACATTTTCCTTTCTTCTACTGCATGACCGTGTGACTTAACCTCGAAAATCACCACGTGTTCGTCCGTCGTATATTTCTATTTACTTGCCACGTGCTCTTCCTTTAATCCTTGTGCATCGACTATTTGCACCTATTTATTTTACATTATTTTTGCCTTTCTAGCATCTCTAATACTTGTGGCATTATTATTTACTGATATTTTTTTACTGCACCTTTATTTATTTAATATACAAGCACTTCCTTTTGTTCAATTTTCATCACTGCCTTTTGTCATCATAACCTCCTTTTATTTTTCAACGAAACCACGAACTATATTTCTATTTACCAACCACGCTCTGCTACCATGTTAGATTTATGGTGGAAGCGAATGTAATAAATTTATTTATATTGATATTAGCAGTGAACAATATTTATTATAGGTTAACTGTATAGCCTTTACATCCTTATTCCTTGAGCATCCAAGTCATACTACTCCAGCTCTCGCTCTCCTACTTCCCCTCCTTCACTCTCACACACACTTATATCTATAGGCGTATACTGAAGCAGAGATTTATACGTACATTCCAACAAAACCAACATTATTTACTAATTTTATCATTTCCGCGACAAATACTGCAAATACATGATTAATCTAACCATTGATATCTATCGGAGACGAAAATAAAGATTATTGACATAAAAAATGTTAGTAGATTGTTTATTAATAATTTGTTTAAACAATTTGTTAACAAAGTGACAGTGAAATCCCTTTCATACAATCAAATTGACCATGCTTTGTTGTAACATTACTATAAACAATTGATTGTTATTAAACAATTTGTTAACATAATAGATTTCAGTAATATTCAATAACGATAAGTGAAATTTGGAAGGTACATTGTTTTTATGACATAGGCACCCACTAAGTAAGGATTCTTGGAAATTTAATCCCCAAGGGGCTGAAAAAGGGTAAACTGTATTTTCTCGGACTCCTTAGTATCTCTTAGGCCCGATTAGATATCACCTTGGTTTTCACGTACAATGACTGCCCACATAGATGCCTAAAACTCAATTTCAGGATTTTGCCCTAACCAACCCCTGGGGTGAAACGTGTTTTCACGCATTCTTCAAAATCTCTTGGGCCCGATTAGAAATCCAATTGGTTTTTAGTTACGAAGGTTCCCCGCCCAAATGCTTATCAACAAATTTCCGGATATTGCTCTAATCAAGCCCTAAGGGGGAGAAAGGTGGTATAATTTGTTGTCACGGATCCCTCAAAAGCTTTTCGGTCCGATTCGATATCGATACTTGGTTTTAGCCTAGCAACACAAATGCCGAAAAAACAATTTCCAAATTTTACCCTAATCAACCCTTAAAGGGTTAACTCTGGATCTGGTGTACTAAGTGTACATTGAATTGGGGCGTCTTAAGTTTTGAATAGTAGGTGTGGACGAACATATGCATATATAAATGTTCGTCATACAGAGGTTACTTTAAGGAAATTATATAAAAAATTGTTACGGAAAACAGGTATAAAAGTATTTCTTTTAATTATTCTACCGTAGCGAAGCACGCGTATTTTGCTAGACATAAATAAATAACTCGAAACCCAGTATTTGAACTTTTTAAACTTTTTTTACATTTTTCTCCAGTTTTATAATTTTGTTTTTATTTTTTCCGTGTTTTTCTTAATTTGTTGTTTACTTGAAGTTTATTGAATAAAATAATATTTATATTGACTCATGGTATTAAAATTCATCGGCGGACTCGTCCATGACCCTATATTCATCATTCGACTCCGGTTCGTTATCGTTTGTAGAAATTAATAAGTTTTTAGCTTGGTCACACAAGCGTTTAATTTTTTTTGGTTTATGGACTCTTAAGGCACTTATAATTGGGTCTGATGAAACCAACATAAAATGAATTACGTCTTCGTTACAAGCAAAACGTGAAAACAGTCTACTAAAACGTAATATTGCTCCCTTAAAAATTTTATTTTTAGCTTCCTGAGCTTCCAGACATCCAACCAATTGGTAAGCCAAAAACTTTCATTATATTGGCACCGTGTAACAAAACTTTATGTACACATGGAGGCATTTTATACCAATCGTATAACTCAACGAAGAGTTTTGCGGTATCAAGTGCATACTTCTCAAACTTCTCATAATCAATGTCGTATCCACTTGTCAAAATTTGTAAAATAATAGCAAATCGTTGTATTAAACGACTGTCAACTCCTGTTGCGTTTGCCGCTTTCTCGGGGTCATAAAAAAATCGCCTGGCTGTGTTGCCGTCATTGGTTGTTCCGTGACCCTGTTTGACCACATACACAATCAGTGATATTTCCGATTTTATTTTGTCTTGCACCAGTTTTTTTCGTTCCTGTTTTAACTGTTTGTCATTTACTTTAGCATAAAACTTTTCAAAATCTAAATTGTAGGCGATGTGCAGGATACATTCCATGAATCTAATACGACAATGGAGAGTCGAAAGTCCGTAGTAGTAATGTTTTTCTTCCACGTGCAGTTTTTGAAGAAGATCTAATTGGTTCATCTGATTTGGAGTTGCTCTACATATGTTACAAGATGTTGAAGATGCCTGACCTGTTAAGACGTTACAAACTTTTCCATCCACCATGGTAGAATATAATTTATGCGATACATAATATTTTTTTCTTTTAATATTAACATTTGTGGTTTTTAAATTCATAATTTTTTCATTTATATGGTCATATTCTTCTTGAATTTTTTCATTGGTTTCCTTCGTAAACTGAAATTGAATTGGTCTGAAAAGTCTCAACGGAAGATGGACGTATATTTCTCCAGATCGTTTGTCCATCTGAGGACAATATGCTCAGTGGTACATATGATACCATAAATATAGAGTTATCAGTATTTACTGATTTATCATTAGACCACTTTTGCTTAAACACCTGTTGACCGGAAGCACCATCTAAACCCCACTTCCCATGTAGAATTACTTGCTTATTCTTAACCTTCTTTAAATCTTCATTTGAAATTAACGAAAAAATTCTTACAACAGTAAAATCCAACAGCGATTGTAACTCAACTGCAGCACCAGTCTCGGTGATGGTTATATTTTCAGGATAGCATTGTTGCTTTGCTAACGATAGTTTTTCGTACGGAGGATACTGCTTCTTACCAAATAAAATAAAATTATGATTCCGAAGATTTTCATACTTGACTTTCGTTAATCCAATATCCATATATATGGCTAAATTTTTATTTATAAAATCGTTATCAAACTTCTCTATAATTACAGGCTCTTCCATTTCAACTTCCTCCACTGTAGTCTTTACAACTGGAATAATAGCTTTCGATAAAATATCTTGGGTATAATTCTTGCGAAGTTCTTGGGCACGTCTTTGTTGTGTTCTAACACCGCATTCGCCATTTCTAATACGCTGGCGACCACGAATTCCTGCAGAATTAGGTGGTGTAGTTCGATTTAAATCAGTAGAATTCTGATCTCTGAATACATACTTCAGTTTTTTACTCAGGAAACCATTATATTTCCTTTTTTGTTCACATACTGATATAGTACTTAATGCAATATCGGATAAAAAATTAAGTACATCTATTACATATTTTTTAATACATCGTATGTGTACATGTACAAGGTGTTGCGCTGAGGTGGAAGAAAATTTAAATTGTGGAAGAGTAACAAAATTGCGATTTGAGGTATCAATTTTAATTATAAGGGTTTAAAGAGTTGGTAAAATCTGCCTGGAACACAACAAAGTACCTAGCACCATTACAGGCGAAAGAAGTCAGGCCATAGGTAAACCAATCGCGGTCAAAATTACTATCGTGCAAGCTGAAACGTCTCATAGAAGCATTAAATCATGTTGCTTTCACTATAGATTGATTTTGTGTTTTAATTTTAGATATAAATATTGATGCAGCGATTGAGCATGGTGAAGGTTCAAATTATAAGCCACTGACAAAACGAATCTGCATTTTAGAAGATATAACATGTAAGAACCGATTGGTATAAGTAAATGAAGATTTATTATATTTCCATTGGTTTACGTATATATTTAATTCATTTACATAAATTAGAATAGAGTTTTTTTCATATACCTGTGTTCCAGGAACACCAGGACCATCTTTTCAAAATGAGATTGCTGTTACCACACCAATATCATTGGATATTGGTACACAATCTCGTGCATCAAGATCTGCAAATAGTCCTAGGAAGATGAAGAAACTCCATACCGAAATTTCAAATTTGCAAGAGGAAAATATGAAATTGAGGAGTATGCTCCTACAATTCGGTAAGGAGCAGTTTACGCACACGAATTTTGAGAAACTTTGTGATCAAAGTTCTTGAGAAAAGTTCTTGCCACCAGCTGTAGCGAATTTTGTTAAGGGGGTAGACACGTCACGTGGTCTGGCCGGCGGGGCCGGTCGGTATTACAGCAGATTTTTTCTGCACAGAAATGGTAATACCCATAGATACGCGGTTGCCTGTGCACGGGAGAAGGGGCTGTTCGCTATTTCCATATTCTATTTTGAATGTAGAAAGAAATTGTCAGCTGTTGCGTTATACTTGTAAAAATTTAAAGAGAAAGTCCGCTGGTACTGCAAACGTAGAAAATTCATTGTACTGTTACAATTTTGGTTGGGCATAACGCGTATTTACTGAACGGCAACGATAACAGAACATTAACAGCGGGTAACGAATACAATCAGTCAGGCGGAATACAATATCGAGACGTCTGCTAGCAATGGCGGCTGGCTTTCGAGTGACAGCTTGACAGGCGATCGCCTTCTTCTCGCTGTCCTCTTGCCCCTCTCGCGAGCACCAGTGGGCCTTGGATTTCCATCCAAGGGATGTTCGCAACACTGCTCCCCCCTCCGAAGAAGCGGTCGTCCCGGCCGCTGCAGTCTCTGCAACTCCTGCAGCCGTACCCTGGTCCGGAAGGGTGGAAGGGTCGCCGCGTGGCCCCTTCCGACCGGCGCCTCGGCATTCGCCTTCCCGCCCAGGGAAAAACCACTCCGAAAACCCTGGGCAAAGCGTGGGTACGTGGAATCCTCGGTCCTCGTCCGTTGTCGACGCTGCTTCTGCGGCTGTTCACTCGAGGCAAAAAAAAAAACACGATCACGGTCGTGATTTAACTTAAATCACAATGGTGATCGTGATTCTGCGATCACGGTGATAAATCACCGTTAGTGATTTTGCACTCCATCTCTAGACGTCACACAGCCGCCCCTACAGGTGTATCCCTACCCTTACATAACTAAATATCAAGAAGATACTGCAATTTATTAAATAATTAATTGTATTTATTTAAAAAAGTATTTATTTATTTTCCTTTAAATATGTGTGATTACAGTGTGATTACAATTGTTACAAAATAATATAAATCCGAAGAGGAACTTTCAATATTTACATTAACAAATCAATATACAGTACGTCCCTTAACCAGTGGTGCGTAGTAGGGGTGATATCAGAACATTTATTTAATAACTCCGCCTTCTTTTTTGTGTAGAGTCATCATATTCCCTGTTGTGTTTGCGCTGAAAACAAATAGAACATTAGTATAAAATTAAACGTAACGTATGAATAAACGGGATACATGCGATACTTACTTCAGCTCTATCTCCGTACAGCACACACCCTAAGCGATCATGCATGCTCCTGCGAACATTAACATTTATAACAAAACATGTGTTAAATTATTATTTACGAAACAAGACGCTAAATATTCGCACTTCGCGCATAACCCTATTTTTCTGTCTTGCACATAATGTGACTCTCGATTTCCGCGACGTAGATAATTAGTAAATTATTCAATTCCATAATTACGTTTGCCTTCTGGATACGTCGGGATGATTTGTCTGGATATTGATGCTTAGGATCACGTGGAATATTCTTCGATTTTGTCGGCACTGACTGTCACTGCCAGTGACTGCCACCCAAACCACGAAAACGAACGCAAACTGGACGTAGATTCTTGACCAATCATGAGTTTCGGCACTATGGCGCAGCCAATCCGAGCGTAGCCCATCGTACCGCCAAATTGGTAGCATGGTACATCTACATACTGTTTATTCAATGTGGTATCCGTTGTGCGTAAAGACGAACACTCGAAGAATATTCCACGTGATCCTAAGCATCAATATCCAGACAAATCATCCCGACGTATCCAGAAGGCAAACGTAATTATGGAATTGAATAATTTACTAATTATCTACGTCGCGGAAATCGAGAGTCACATTATGTGCAAGACAGAAAAATAGGGTTATGCGCGAAGTGCGAATATTTAGCGTCTTGTTTCGTAAATAATAATTTAACACATGTTTTGTTATAAATGTTAATGTTCGCAGGAGCATGCATGATCGCTTAGGGTGTGTGCTGTACGGAGATAGAGCTGAAGTAAGTATCGCATGTATCCCGTTTATTCATACGTTACGTTTAATTTTATACTAATGTTCTATTTGTTTTCAGCGCAAATACAACAGGGAATATGATGACTCTACACAAAAAAGAAGGCGGAGTTATTAAATAAATGTTCTGATATCACCCCTACTACGCACCACTGGTTAAGGGACGTACTGTATATTGATTTGTTAATGTAAATATTGAAAGTTCCTCTTCGGATTTATATTATTTTGTAACAATTGTAATCACACTGTAATCACACATATTTAAAGGAAAATAAATAAATACTTTTTTAAATAAATACTTGATATTCTCGAGCTCATTTTAGAAGGAACTTGTCGACCGACGAGTTTAGATCGATTCTGCGCATGTTGGCGCAGCCAATTGGCTACTATTGGCTATACATGAAACAAATGCTCCCTTGAAACCAATGAGCTCATTCAACATGCGCGAAATAAGTTCCTTCTAAAATGAGCTCGGGTATAGTTATGTAAGGGTAGGGATACACCTGTAGGGGCGGCCGTGTGACGTCACGCGTAGGGAATTCTTTGCCAATTCTGAACCTCAGATGGCGCTGTTATACGTGTCAGGCGAACGGCAGGATCTGCCGTCCGTCTGCCGTCCGTCTGCCGGCAGGCTCTGCCCGGCAGGGCCTGCCGGCTGATCCGTAGTCGAATGCGGACGTAGGTTGCGCCGTAGCTGCCGGCAGATCCTGCGCTCTCCTGGCAGACCCTGCCGTCAATCTGCTGGCAGACTGCCGGCAGATGGTTATCAGGGTATATGCTATACCCGATTTCCTAAAGATACCGTTGCAGCGTAGTAATAATGATTCGGAAAGATGATAAAAAGTTCACAAATGTAGCGCAAAAGAACGAAATAGCCGCTCAACATTTATTGCCATATAGCATATACATAGGTTATATTTTCTGTCACTTGGAAGACAGAAAATCCGCTCCTCAAAGTGACAGAAAATATAACCTAAGTATATGCTATATGACAACAAATGTTTAGTGGCTATTTCGTTCTTTTACAAAACATTTGTGAACTTTTTATCATCCTTTCAAAACATTATTATTACGCCACAACGGCATCTTTAGGAAATCGTATATAGTATATAAGTTATATTTTCTTTCACTTCGAGGAGCCGATCACATAATAATCACGCGCATCTAGCGTGCGCATTTTCAGTAGCGGATTTCATGAACGAATTCTGAACTAGATATATTATGAAACACAATGTTTACGGGGTTTATTACTATTTTATTTGTAAAAGATGCTTCAATTCTTTTAATGTTCCTGTCCATATAACTGTTGACTATAAACAAATAATATAAAAAAAAGTACTCAAAAATATTGGGAAACACCGAATTTATGAAATTTTTTCCGCGAATCCTGTTATGTGCCCCACTGTTGGGCGTTACCATCGCAGGCCACACCGACGCAAAGGATAGAATAATGATTACACGAGAGTACACACGACTGAACTATATTGTTACATAGAGCAATATCGGTTACAAAACAGTTCGGTACAAGACAGTCTTCTGGTCTTCTGGGCCTATACGCGGTGCTCGGAATACTGCTCTCCCCTCTGGAAGAGCGGACGTCTCGGCCGCATTGAATCCTCTTCGGAATCTTCGTACCCCTGCCTGAAGAAGTGGTCGTGCAGCCCCGTGGCTTCTTCAGACATCCGCCTCGGCATTTACCTTCTCGCTCAGGGGAAACCACGGAAAAACCCTGAGCAAGGCGTGGGTACAACGGGAATTCTCGATCTGCCACGATGAAACGCTCCAACTTCTGGTTCCGCTACGTCTCTGGAACTCTGCGCCTTCCTGTCCCACGACGTCTCTGGAACTCTGTAGCTTCCTGTCCCACGACGTCTCGGGAACTCGACAGCTCCTTGTCCCACGACAAAATCCACGGGGAGCTCCGGGCGCGTTCCTCTTTCATGTGTCCCACGACGAAATCCACGGAGAGCTCCGGGTCCAGCAGTCAGGCACAGGTACCGCGGGGCTTCTAATTCTCCCTCGACGAAACGCCCCTGGTCCTTGTCCCGCGACGTCCCTGGAACTCCAGTCTGGAACGTCCCACGTCGACTCCAACGCTCCGACGCTGCATCCTCCTTCGTGCAGCCTCCGGAACCCCGTGCAGACTCCAGCGCTGCCTCATTTGCAGGCAGCCTCCTACAGAAGGACGTCCGGCGACGTCTCCACTGCTTCGGCGACGTTCCCTCCTCCTCGTCGAATCCTTGGTCGCGGTCGACCCTCTCCCCCAGGGACTCGTCCTCGATGTCCTTCCGGTGGCCGTACGAGCTTGAGTCTTCAATCCCTTCACGGCTCCGGATTCCATGCAAAAGAGACGGAGAAGCATTAACATTTACTTTCATTTGAAAGAGTCCGTTGGAGCTGAAAGAACCGGGAAGATGGAAAGGCGAGACGGAACCGATAACAGGGGATCACAGCTCATGAGCATGTTATCGGCCCGTTCCCCGATCAATATGCCCAGCACGCCAGCTCGTCTGCATTTTCTTTCTTCTGGGCTTCTTGTCCTCTTCTCCCTCTCTCAGGCCTTGGCTTTCAGATGGCCCCATTCCTCTTCGTGGCTTCTGGTGCAGACCCAGGGGACCGTCCTGTGCGTCCTGTTAACGCTCCCGTCTCCGCGACATCTCCTCCAGCCGATCCAAGCAGTCGCACCGCTTGTCCAAACTGGTGGTTGGAGATGCCATTTCCCGGCTGCTGTCCACCCTGTCGACGCGAACCTCTTGGTTTGCACAAACCGGGGAGGAGCCAAGATTCACGCCAACAGGGCTAGAGAAGCGGTTTCACGTATGTCCGCGCTCCACTGCGGACCGCTACTCTGTCGTAGCACAGACGGGGAATTCGGGAACGCGTATCCAGGCCGCGGTGGCAGTCCCCCGACACCTTGTCCCTCGTCGTGGGGTTTCGTGCTCTCTGAAACATTTTAAAGAAACAGAGGGCTGGGCTACGAAGGTAGCCTCCGCAGCCCAGTCCAGTAGATTAGCTTAGACTAATCTTCAGACTCTTCGTTCAGAACTTCACACTCTCTCCTCGAGCGAGAGACTTCCTGGATCTTTGGTCGGCGAACAACCCATCCTGTTTAAACAACTCCACTCTTCGGGGCTCTCTCACATGGGGAATTCGGCCATTCTGCGACGATGTTCACTCTCGAACTCCCTTCGTCGCAGCTCAGTAACTCTGCGCACTCCAGGCGCCTCCACGTTGCTTATTCGACAGCTCTTCATATGCGCTGGATGCACTCGCCGGTGCCATAGTCAATTTTAATTGCAATTGCTTATTCGACAGCTCTTCATATGCGCTGGATGCACTCGCCGGTGCAAAAGTGACTTTGAATTGCAATTGCTTATTCGACAGCTCTTCATATGCGCTGGATGCACTCGCCGGTGCAATAGTCACTTTGAATTGCAATTGCTTATTCGACGGCTCTTCATATGCGCTGGATGCACTCGCCGGTGCAATAGTGACTTTGAATTGCAATTGCTTATTCGACAGCTCTTCATATGCGCTGGATGCACTCGCCGGTGCAATAGTCACTTTGAATTGCAATTGCTTATTCGACAGCTCTTCATATGCGCTGGATGCACTCGCCGGTGCAATAGTCACTTTGAATTGCAATTGCTTATTCGACAGCTCTTCATATCCGCTGGATGCACTCGCCGGTGCCATAGTCACATTGAATTGCAATTGCTTATTCGACAGCTCTTCATATCCGCTGGATGCACTCGCCGGTGCTATTGCAATGTTTTCATCCATCGTTTTGTGTACTTTCTTGTGTACTCGTACCCGCTCCATTTTCTGTTATGTCAGGAGGTTCTCTAATCGGCTGTTGTCGATTGTATCTGCTATCTATAATTTCTGGCAACATGCATGGTTGTTCCTCCATCTGTGTTGCCCAGAATCGATCATCTCTCGGTACTGTTATAATTTTCATTCCTTTCGGCGTCCATAAACCAAAATAAGCCCGTTGCCTTTCCGTTATGTGCAATTGTCCTTGCACTTGATAATAGTAATAATGATTTTTATTCATTTCATTTTTCTTGAAAATACGCCGTATTAGAGGAAGTTGGTCTATTGCTTCATCAGGTGATAAATCCTTCGCCGATTCAGGACACTTTACTTCGACGATTTCATCACTGCCCACGAGGCCGTCAGGAGTTGCACCTAAGTGAGGCACAGTGTCATCGATGAAGAGGCCACACGGTTGAATATCGAGTTCTAATTCTTCTGCCATTTGCTTCAAGGCGTTTGCCTCATTATTCCTTCCGTATTCGAGAGCAGATAAATTTGGAAGTTGCGGGTATAATATCTTCTTCACAGTATTTTCCCGTGGTGTAGTCTTTCGTAATCGGCATACCATGCCGAAATGGGATGCAGTTAATAATTTTTTCCTATAAAACATCCACTTTTCGCTATTTGCCTGATCGCGAGTTTCCTCTTCGATATTGTTTCGCCTGGATTGCCATTTAAGGAGAGTAACCATGTGCCTTTTACACTCGGAAGAGTATACTGTCTCTTCCATATCTGGTTTTGCTGCGTTGGGGCCGTAATCCTGATCGCACGATTGTTTTTTATTTAGGAAGGAGGATGCTTTCGCTTCTTTTTTATATTCCCTTGCTTTTTCTGCTGCATGCTTTCGACGTTCTTCCAGGTTTCATACCATGGTTGGCGGCTCTGTATTCATTGCCGTACTCAATCTGCTAAACGCCTCTTTCGTGTTATATTGGACGACTGCAGCGGAGACTCTACCCTGATACGAGCCCCCTCGTCCAAAGTTTATCCTCTTGCCTCCGATGAATTTGGCAATGATATTATTAAAACTTTCAACAGCATTGTTATTTAGCCCGTACAGCAAACTGTCAGCTTTAGGGAAAAGTGGCTGCATCGCTTCTTCGATACTTTGATATATACCAGCTTCACTCAGCCGTGGAACGTAGTCTACTCTGTCGGGATCAGAGTATTTCTTACAGAAGTATGCTAACTTCTGACACTCCTTGTGTTCACCGAAAACGTGACTCGGTACATTTGTCAAGTCTTGCTTCAAATTGCTTATCCGTTCCTCGAGTGTTATTCCTTCTTGCAACCGGTATTCTGCAGCTTTCTTTATACCAGTACGCAGGCGGAGAGCATTATGTTTTACGACAGCTCTTAGGTCTTTATCGCGGCCTTTTGTTGCGATTTCGTTTATTTTTTTACTGAAATTGCGTAGCAAGTGATTGGTGCATTCTATTTTTCGTACCTGCAACATGTACTTTTCATATGGATTATTGTCCAATATCTTCTTGTACACACTGCTATCGCCATCGGCAACTAATATAGAGTATATTAGGCCGTGCATATCTATGCTGCAATTGAAGCCTTCGACAATAGCAACACTTTCCATTCCAGTTGAACTCTGATTACGACCCCAGTTCTTGAAGCAACGATGCTCGCGCGGTTTTTCCTTCTTCGTACCTGCTATTTGGCAAGTCATGCAGAATTTATTCTTCACGCTGATGTACAGCACTTTCTTCGTGTGGTATCCCACGATGGCTCCTACGTCAGAAAGAGAATTGTAATCTCCTCCGCGGTATGACCTTTTCATCCAGCTACCATCCGCGACAACTGGGATAAACGGTACATCAGATTCTGGATATACGTCGCCTCTTGCTATAGCTAATGCTTTTTCTTCTTTTCCAGCATCTTCCATTTCGCGTTGTGCGGCCACTTCGAGGGCATCGATTATGTCCGTCTGACAGTTCTCGTAGATCCTTTTCGTCATACAGGACACGTTCATGGCGGTCAATATGTCCTCCAGTTGATTATATCCGCCGCCGGTCATCATTGTTGCGGCAACAGCGGCGTGGTTGATGTCCATAGTAGCATCACTGTTCCGAAGACAGGATATACGCTCTGTGTATTTGCACATTTTGCACTCTACATAATACACTTTTTCCAATCCATTCCGTTCACATCTAACTATATGAAAATCTTCGATGCCACAGGCAGTAGTCGAATGTTTTCGAAAATTTATTATTTGCTCGAAAACATGCGCAAAATCAACGAAGTCTATTCCTTCCGAAATTGGGTTTTCCGACTGTTGTGGTTTTGCATTCTCCACCACCCAGTAATCGGCATCGCTTCCAACATCTTCATTCGTTTCTTCGTTGATGTCTGTTACGGAAGGTATCTCATCGCCAACTGGCAGCTCATTATCTTCCGGCACCGATTTCAGTACTTCTTCTATAATTTCTTCTTCGTCCGTATCGAAATATACTCCTTCCACAATTTCTTCTGTGTCGGTATCGAAATCTACTTCTTGTAAAATTTCTTCGGTAATTCGGACATCTTCAAAATTTCCTACGTCTTCTTCGTGTATTCTCTCCGTAGGAAAATCATCCGCAGCAGATGCGCTTGGATGAGTTTGGTACGAGGTACCTGCTTCCGCCACTGTACCTTGAACTACCGCGAGGCATGCTGCGTTCTTCAATCGTTGTCTGCACGTAAAGAGTCAATAATCTGTAACAAGTGGTACATACAAAGAAATAAGAAAAAACATACAGCAGAAAGTAAAAGAAGATATACAGTAAAATCTCCATGTAAGCGAAAGCCTCGGAACAAAGCAAGTTTAAATACCCGTGCACGTGTGAGACAATACTAGCGCAATCAAAAGTTCAGATTCAAACTTTTGTATTTTTGGTGCCATTTTCATGACACTTCTACCAACATGTTCGTTAGAACCTCCTGATTCAAATGATATCAAACACGACATAAATCGGACAACTTTTACTTATCGTGGATACGAATCATTTATATTTATATAATTATCCAAACCATAACGTGTTTGGTGTCATTTTAATCAGAAAATCCTCACAAATATATTGGTGAAAAATTTATAAAAAAAACAAAAATAAAATACTTATAATTGTGAACCTCGTTTGCATCGGTGTTATCCCTCACCGATTTTCGATTTCGAATCGGGTTACACGATCGCACAGTGGTTCCAAAGTGTCTTTCTGTGGTCAAAATTTCGTATCTAATATCAAATACCTGAATTGCGACCAAAACGTGTTTTTTTCTATCTTATTTTCTGACAAAGTTGGATGAAAACTTTAGCAGAACAATCTTTGGGGATAATTTGATAAGATTTTGCTTATCTAAGTATTGTTTTTTGTAAAATCTTCAATTGGCACTAGAGAATAGCGGAAACATAAAACAGGCGATTTGTTGACACGTCAGAATGTTTGAAATACAACTTTACAATGGCTGAAAATTTGGAATGTCTGGTGCGTTTACTACAACCAGAACCGTGTAAAATATCAATTTAATGTATGATTATAGAACCTAATAGCGTTCAGAAATATCGAAGAACGTCAAAAACCGTGATTTATTTTTTAAGAAAAAAAGATAGAAAAAAACACGTTTTGGTCGCAATTCAGGTATTTGATATTATAGCAAATTTAAACCCCGACAAAACGAGCCAAAGCAATAAAAAATTGGTTGAGAATTGACGGAGATACGGAATTTTGACCGCAAAAAGTCACTTTGGAACCACTGTGCGATTGGCGTATGAGCCGTATTACACGCTTCACTGGTTCCAAGGGGGACCACCCCACCTAGGGGTGATAGAAATTAACACTAATGTTACATATTATATTAGGGACATTCCACGCGAAATCGGACACTTTTCGGAGTAACATTTGTGATTTTTGTGAAACATTGATATGTTGTAGTCTTTAGTGATATACAGGGTGTTTCTCTACCTGTGGTCAATACTCCAAGGGATGATTATACCGGAAAAAATAAGACGAAAATCAAGAGTGACGAAATTGCGGTAATGGTTTCGTTTTCGAGGAAATTGAGTTTGAATTTCACCTAAATACGCGTGAATCATAGGCGCTTGAGGGACACGCGGAGGTGAGCGGAACGCGTCAGCTGTCCGTAGGACGTTCCGCTCACCTCCGCTTGCCCCTCAAGCGCCTGTGATTCATATGGACTGGCTAAGCGGTGCGGTACTAGCAGCGGCCAAGCGGCTATACCTGATATTATTACATAGGGTTCTCGCAAATGGTAAATATTTGGAAAAAACTGAAATAGGAAAACTTTTACTATTTTTTATACCCAACATAATACGGTATGTTAACTTTTGGTGTTCGCGATATTTTCCGTGAACCGAAGGTGATCTGCAGTTTTTTAAATGGAATGCTACATATTTCATTACCCGATATGAAAGTGACTGTCAAGACAAATTCAACCATATATGGGATACTATAACTTTCAAGGCCACGCAAGATCAGGAATGAAAGATATAGATAGTTCAATATTGTAGCACGCACGGCTTAGCCAGTTCAGCCGGTATTGGACGACGCAGCGTTACATTCAATTAATTTTCATGCGACCAATTTTAAAGTGTCCGCGTTTCTGAAAACGTGTCTGTAAAGACCACAAGTAGGGCTATATCCTTATTTTTTCAAATGTGTAAATAGTGCCCTGTTAGTATAAAATTGCATTTGTTTAAAATAATTACAGTATAAATGGTCTAAACTTTGTTTTTTTTTTAAGTGATGTAGGATTTCTCCTGTTGTTGTTCGAATTCTTTCACGAATGGGACGCGGAGCTGGAGGTCTTATAAAGAATTGAGGCCCCGTTGATATTAAAATAAATTCGGTCTAATATAAGTAGGTCAAAATGGTTGAAAAAGAAGCAATATATAGGGTGTTTCTCTACCTGTGGTCAATGCTCTAAGGGGTGATTATACCGGAAAAAATAAAACGAAAATCAAGGGTGACCATATTGCGGTAAACGCTTCGTTTTCTCGAAAGTGACCATATTAATTAAAAAACTAGGGGTTTCTCGGAATACAGAAAGCGAATATGAACTGCGATTTGTAGAGAAAAATTATTTACGACCACGTTATTTAGAATGAATTACACATTTTAGCTCCTAACATCATATTTTTTTGAAGATAGAATTATTTTAATTATATTTAAAAATTATGTAGAGTTGCAAATATTTGCCGCTATAACTTTTGAATATGTACTCTATAAAGCAAATAGAATAAATATCACAAAAATTTTCAGGTTCCATGAGGTTCCTGGATATCTAGAGCTTTTCCAACGAAAAATTACATCATTTTGATGATTATATTTTAATTCTGTTCGTTCGAAATTAAAATACTCATGGCTGAAGCTTGATTTGTACCTCTGCATCCATTATTCAAAATACTAACAATTCGCGATACAATTGAGCACTTTTGATATACATATACAGTATTTCCTCGCTGTGGGCACGCTGGTCGGGACCGGCGTTGAACCCACATCCTGAACAGAGCCCTAATTCCGAGTGTTCGTTTCTCGCTTCTTTCTGGCCGAAGGGTGGAGCGAGATGGAACGCTTTGCGTGCGCGGCGAGTGTGCGCGACGGGCGCGAACACTCAGATGGAATCGTGCCTGCGTCAAAATTTTGCGAAACGGTTCCCGTGCTCACACGTGGGCTCGTGACCATTGCGCACGCCCGTCGCGCACGCAAAGGACGCAGTGTGACGGCGTCCGAAAGACGGAGCGAGACAAAACATCAACGCGTCGTTTGTCTCGTACCGCCCGTGCTCGCTTCCAGTGCCTCTCGCTCGCTCTCGTTCCATCTCGCTCTCGCCTTCGCCGGACAAGAGTGAGACAGAAGTGGTGGGGATAGCGAAAAACCAACATCGTGTACACCAAACCGAGTCCACAATGAGACAATACTGTACATAGCTTATACTGACGCATTCTAACAATCGGGGTTACTATGTAAGCGGCCGACTCGCCGAGCCGACTCGCCGTCTGACTTCACCTGAAGACTGGGTTTTTCAACGAGACAACTTTTCGTTCAGTAATAACAGGTAAAAAAGAAAAGGCAGAATCACTAAAAGCTACCTACTATTGCTAATCTTTTATTTGGCAAGCAGATATTTCTATTAGTTTTCTCGAGAATACCGAAACACTGAACGAAAAGTTTGTTTTGTCGCATCGTATATAAATACTTTCCTACGCCAGGCGATTGTTTTGAAAACGCGTGCGTGCGGCCTGACCATGGGATCCGTGCAGTTCCAAGAGATGTGCACTATCGTCAGTTTTATTTTTTTGTTGACGGTTCCCAAAATTTCTTCACTTTTTTGAAAAACCCATTTATTAGCTGAGGGTTCAACGAATCGAACGGTATTTTTTCAAGCTGGACCGTGGAGGGGAACGGCGTAAAATCGCGATTTGAAACTTTGACATCGATTGCCGTCAAGTTTATTAACAATAAACAAAATATTCTAAATACGGGTTGAGAAAGCATTCCTTCAGCTTTAAAATGAGCCCATGATGGAGACATTATCTTTAAAAATAACCGAGATATAGGGGTTTAAGTGATGACGCGGCAGCTGATTCTGTTGCAAATTTTAAGACTTTTAGATTAAATATTTCGAAAACTATTTGACATAGGCCTTTAAAATTCAATATACCTACTTTGTTTCTGCAAGGTTATTGACAAGTGTTGTAATTTTGAAGAGAATCGGTGAAACTAAATTTTCCCTCTATACGCTGTGGGCTTTTCGTTATCCCCACCACTTCTGTCTCACTCTTGTCCGGCGAAGGCGAGAGCGAGATGGAACGAGAGCGAGCGAAAGGCATTGAAAGTGAGCGAAGGCGATACGAGACAGACGACGCGTTGATTGTTTGTCTCGCTCCGTCTTTCGGACGCCGTGTCACTCCGGCGCACGCAAAGCGTTCCATCTCGCTTCCCCCCTTCGGCCAGAAAGAAGCGAGAAACGAACACTCGGAATTAGGGCTGTACTCATGATTTGGGTTCAACGCCGGTCCCGACCAACGAGTCGCTAATGAGACAATACTGTAACTACATATGCTCAACATCGAATCGCAAAGCATCGAAAATGAATATTATTAATTAATTAATTAATGACGAACATACGAATTGGAAAAGAATGACTGGGGCAAGAGGGGTAAAGTAATGACATGCGTCGCGGTGCGCATAGCATCGAATATGTGTACGTAAAGTATCAAAGATAGCTGTTGATATACATATTTGAAGAATATGAAGACATATATGCAATAAAATACCGTGCTACTACTGCTACATCACAAAGTACATACTAATCTGTACCATAAAACGTAACATAACTTTCTCGATACTTTCTATTTTTCGACAAACGCTTTGCAAATAACTTAGGCTGCTTCCTTTTTGTACCATCCTCCAAATAGCGCTTGTTTATTGCATCTGCGGCTTCCTTTTTTGATTCCATGGCAATGGAATGATCGCACACACTTATCAACACTACAGAAACGAACCACGCAGGAATGGAACAATTCACAAATTATGAATATTCCATATGTATCAATATCTGCGCAGTAAGTAAAAGCCCGATTGCTTTCCGCGTCTTCACTGTAGTGCAAACGGCAGAAAACTGATCAGCTAGCGTTGTCGCTGCATTAGTTACAGATGCTGGCTGTGTTCCAATTCACGCATACTGCGCATGAAATTTGTAGCATCGTATTGGTGGCATCGTACGATTCCCTAGAATTTCTCTCACTTGCCACCAATACGATGCCACTTCCGGTGCAGCGAGCGGTGCAGCAATCGCAGAACTTCAAAGGAGAAGCAGTCACTGCACCGCTCGCTGCACCGGAAGTGGCATCGTATTGGTGGCAAGTGAGAGAAATTCTAGGGAATCGTACGATGCCACCAATACGATGCCACCAATTTCATGCGCAGTATGCGTGAATTGGAACACACCCGCTGAGAAGCAGAACAAAAGATAGTGGGAAAAGGACGGGAAAGGATTTTTGATTATCCTGTGCATATACTTTTGACGTATCATCTTTGCGCGTTTGAACCTTTACGCGGGCCGAGACGTGTCGCCCGGTCCTTGGTGCAAGTGAAATACAAAATATTGAGTGAGTGAGAAAGACAGTTTGCGCTCTGCCCAGGGATTTCAGGAAAGAATCGCAAGTTGTGTAGCAGGATCACCTACAGGAGTGGTAGTAATGTGTGCGTGAACTGCGCCGGCAATTGTTTTTTGGCAACACAGACCCTTGAGGCTAGCAAAGGCTCGATCGTCAGAAATACGAGTGACTGCCGAACACTAAAGATCGTAAGTACCTTCACGCTTATTACTTCTGTCTTTTACACTATTTGTGCCGGTTATTCTAAAAGTGGTCTAATAAGACTGTATTTAGACATATTCCGGGTAAAGAGTCATTACCGTCATAGTATTGTTGTAATTTTTTGTGCAAAATCTATCGTGTGAGCTGTGATTGTTTGAGTTTCCGCGTGTTTCTTAAGCCGCGTATCGCCATTGCGAGGCTGCCTCGCGGAGTGGAGAGTCTGGAGACTACCCCGATTATTATTACTTTACGAGGCATCAGCCGTCGATTTTTCGACGTGCTGAAAGGTGCCTCGCGGTCCCAAGATCAAAAATCGCATGGCTCGGGCTACGCAAATATGATGATGGAGGTAGGGCGAGACTGTCGCACCAGCCTGCCTCGCAGAGTGATCATGATCGAGGTAGTTTCCAGATTCTTCACTACGCGAGGCGCGCCTCGCGAAGCAGACTCGCAATGTCGATACGCAGCTCCATGCTCAGAGATTCGTGCATTCATTCTCACGTAGAATAAGAAAGTTGTTATAATTCACCCGCGAAATGTCTAGAAAAGGTATATATATTCGGGTGGAATGTAGGCTTCCTTTAGTTGAAACTGAAAGCAAGTGATAAAAAATAAACCGTTTCTAAACATCAGAAGTGGAAAAATCCGAAATTTTTAAATTCAAGGGTCGGATGCAATAAGGAGACTAGCGTTCGAAAATGGGAAAAATTATTGTCCAAACGCTAAGAAATACTGAAAAATTAAATGTTGTGAAACTGTATCTTTGAAACTATACTGTTGTAAAGCTCGTCACGACACATATTTTTTCTATTTACAGTTTGTTTATCGAATCATTGCTATTCTAGCTAAAAATTATAAACTAAACAAATTTTGTTCGACCAAAGTCAATACCTTTTTAAACAAAAATTGCGATAACTTGTGTAATTATTATCGGATCCTTATGAGACTTCAAACATAAGTTAAGAAAACTCTAGCGAAGCCGTAAAATGTATGCACAAAACCCTTGTGTTAATAATGTAATAATATATTTAATTAAAAACAAATACTGGGCATAACCCATGTTTTTCAACGTTCGCCGTTGAAAAGTATCCAGGCAATTTTTACGTACATACAACTTGAGCTGACATGGGTTTTCCTTAATATACAAAGAACATTTTCACCAGTTTTCACACTGAATAATAAATAATTGTAGAAGATATGGCGATATATATAAATCTCGCGCGGCACCAAAAGTCAGCAGCCGCGTATAATGCTCTACTTACAATTAGCTGTTTTAGCACTCGCATTGACTGTTGGTGCCGCGCGAGATTTATATATATCGCCATATCTTCTACAATTATTTATTATTCAGTGTGAAAACTGGTGAAAATGTTCTTTGTATATTAAGGAAAACCTATGTCAGCTCAAGTTGTATGTACGTAAAAATTGCCTGGATACTTTTCAACGGCGAACGTTGAAAAACATGGGTTATGCCCAGTATTTCTTTTTAATTAAATATATTATTACATTATTTAACACAAGGGTTTTGTGCATACATTTTACGGCTTCGCTAGAGTTTTCTGAACTTATGTTTGAAGTCTCATAACGATCCGATAATAATTACTCAAGTTATCGCAATTTTTGTTTAAAAAGGTATTGACTTTGGTCGAACAAAATTTGTTTGGTTTATAATTTTTAGCTCGAATACTACTGATTCGATAAAGAAACTGTAAAAAGAAAAAATGTGTGCCGTGACGAGCTTTACGACACTATATTTTTTAAAATCCAGTTTAATTAAATTTAATTTTCCAATTTTTCTTAGCGTTTGGACACAATACTTGTTCGCATTTTCGAGCGCTAGTCTGAATAATAAATCCCCTTATTGCATCTGAGCCTTCAATTACAGATATTGTGAAATTTGATAACGTCATAATTACAAATTTTGGAAATGTCTGAATTTCAACGCTATCGAACTTCGAAATTTGAGCATTTCGAAATCTGAAGATTCTCCTCCTGCGCTAAATCTTGGCTAAAGGAAGCCTTTATTGTACCCAAATGTACCAACTTGATAAACGTGTACTACTCTCCGAGTTGGGCAAAATGTAATATAATTATAAATTATAAGTTACGATTAAAATGTAATTGTGTAATTGATTACACATTATTTTCTTATAGTTGACAAAATTGTGGTCAACTACGTAAATTAACAATTACAGAATATAATGTGTAGGTAATTCATTACACAATTACATTTTAATCGTAATTTCTAATTTGTAATTAAATTACATTTTAGCTAACTGTGGCTCTTCTACAGCACTTTCAAATCCATTACGTTCAATAATTTCACTGTTTCTTCGACTCTTTTTTAGATGTCTGGAACCGAAGCGGCCCAGAATATGGCGGGTGACAAGCCTCCGTCCTTGGGACGGAGGCGAACAAGCAGCAAGCCTCCGTCCCCAGAACGGAGGCGAACAAGTAGCAAGCCTCCGTCACCAGAACGAAGGCGAACAAGTAGCAAGCCTCCGTCCCCAGAACGAAGGCGAACAGGCAGCAAGACTCCGTCGCGAAGACGGAGTCGAACGAGGGACAGGACTCCGTCTTCGCGACGGAGTCGAACCAGTAGCCGGACTCCGTCGCGAGGACGGAGTCCGCGAAGAGAGTCGACTGCGTCCTCGCGACGGAGTGTGCGACGAAGTCCGCGGCGGAGCCCGCGGACTGACATGAACTGGATGGAGATGGCTCTCCAGTATCAAAAACAGGTATGTAGATACGTAGGCAATCTCACACAAACGTTTCTTACATTTCTTACATTCTGATGAAAGTGTGAAATCGTCTAGACATTATTGAAGGTAATTAACATAAGATTGATATATGTTTTTCATATTACAGTACGCAGAGCTCAGAAGAGAGCTTCGAAGAAACATTTATAGAGGAAGGGGAGGTAGAGGAGGTAGAGGAGGTAGAGGAGGAAGAGGAGGAAGAGGTGGAAGTGGTGGAAGAGGGGGATAATAATTTTTTTTGTATAATTGATTTTCTAATTTTAATGAAATAAAGCCGACATATAGTCAAACATCATATATTTAGTGAATAATTTTTTTATTCGATGGCCTTTCATCCGGCGACCATGAATAATTTTCTCGTATTTATTCGTACTTTGGACGAGAATCATATATTTAGTCAAGAAAGTACGAATAAATACGAGAAAGTTATTCATGGCCTACAATAATATTGAATTCCCCATGATTAAATTAATTCAATCATAATGCTTCAAATAAAAATTGGCTTGGGTTATTTAAGTAATGCCCATCTCTTGTATTTTGCCATATAATTGAGGCAGTGAGAGTAACAACGGACTAACCCGCATTTTTTTCAAAATTGAGTTAGTAGCAATAACGTATTCCAATAGGCTGTACTAATCATATACAATAGGAAAAAAATTTTTAATGTGGGTTAGTCCGTTGTTGCTCTAACTGCCTTAATTACTATAATTGTATACAGTTCGTAACAGTTTCTAGTCAATGTATGCCTAAAATGCATATAACCTAACCTACAATCGCACCAAAATGCATGCATTTACTGCATCACGCTTTTACTGTGGCACATGTATTCAGCTGACGCTTCAGTTTTGCCATAATTCCACGTTGGCAGTCCTCCCGAGTAGGCGCCATCTCGTATCCACTAGCTGAACTAAATTTGTCACGTGACTTGCTCTGTATTATCGCCAATATGGCGGAACTCGTATTTGGGAATGCAATTACGAGAATACGCTTTTCGTCCTTATAAGAGCAGATTTTCAGCTGAGTGAGGTCTCATTCGAAAGAGGAAGATTCAGTGCAGCGCGCTCTGGTCATCGTTTGAGTAAAAAATCTCTTTTAGTGACCTAAAAATACTTGGATTCTTGCGGGTGTATTTCGTCGACTTTTACTCTACTTTGCACACTCGTATTATTAAATATCAACACAATCTCGTCGAACCATGACCAGAGCACGCTGCACTGAACCTTCCTCTTTCGAATGAGACCTCGCCCAGCAAATAATTCGCTCATATAAGGACGAAAAGCGTATTCTACTAAACCCATGTTTCGGGCCAGATTGTGTCGGTATACAGCGCGCTGCATTACCCGTGTCTACCCCCTTAAGGTACAATTAATGCAATTTAATAAGACTCTTCATGGACGACGTTATACCGATGAATTTAAAAAATTTGCATTATCATTATACTTTGTTGGCCCAAAATGTTACCGTCAATTACAAACAACTTTTGCCCTTCCGTCAAACAGAATTTTAGAAAAATACTTAGAGAAATTACAGTTTTCTGCGGGATTAAATAATAATTTATTTAATATTTTAAAAATCAAAGTTAATAATATGAGTGAGTTAGATAAGTTTTGTATAATATGTGTTGACGAAATATCCATTAAGTGTAATTTGTATTATGATTATGGAAAGGATGAAGTAATTGGTTTTGAGGATAGTGGAATTGTAAAAGCATGTAATCATGCCAATTACGCGACTGTTATAATGGCAAGAGGCATTAAGCAAAATTGGAAGCAACCCCTAGGATACGTGTTTAGTACGACTGGTATGACAGCTCCAAGTTTGAAAGTAGTAATACATAATTTTATTAACAAATTAGTGGAAATTGGACTCACAGTCGTAGGCCTTGTTACGGACATGGGGTCCAATTTCCAACAATTAGCTAACATTTTAGGCGTTCATACCAATAATTCTAAAATAGTTTTAGGTGATTTAGAATTATTTTACATATTTGATCCCCCCATTTACTTAAATCTATACGTAATAATATGTTAAAATACCAGTTTCAATGGGAAAATAAAAAAACTTCGTGCTTATATATTGAACAATTTTATAATAAGGATAAAGAGTTAAATAATAGATTAGCACCCAAATTAATTAAAAGCCACATTTATCCAACAAATTTTGAAAGGGTGCGGTTTAAATATGCAACTCAAGTTTTAAGTGCTACAGTTTCGGCAGGAATGGAAACTCATTTAGTTTTAGGGAGTTTTGTTGGGATATGAAAGCGAAATAGTTTTAAGTCACGTTTGTATCTGGCGCTTCGCCGCATATACTTTATTTCCTGTTTCTACAGGGTGTCCTAGCTAACACTGGACAGAGCTATATCTCGTAAAGTATTGTTACTAAAAATCTGAAAAAAATAGGGAATGCATGGTACGAGGGGGCCAACTTTTTAGCCCGAACGAATTTTTTTTTCGATTATTATTTTAAAAGATACGATGGTCAAGTTCGGTTTTTCAAATGGCACTAACTTTTTGGAAGTCCTGAGTTGATAGTGCGTTAAAAGACAAAATCAATAAGCTATAATGTATACACTTTATTTCCACTGGTTTTTAAGATATTTCGCTTGCAAATTTCCTGATTTTCAGTGGAAAAACCGTCCCTGGACTGGCAAGGACCGGGGTCGGTTTTACTGTCGTCACGGGTAGCACTGCCTGTTGAAATAGATCCCTACCTGCCAAAGGTCTACCCCGGCCCACGGGCTGGACAATTCTTTTCCGTCAGAAATGCCACTTAGGTAGGTACATCTGCAGTATCGAGAAGCGCACCGTTACTTTTATTTCGCACTTGCTTCTACGCTCGGATGACCGGTTCTTTTTGGAGGGATGCAAGTTCGATTGGTTAGGTTAGGAGGTGTGAAAGTTGCTAGACTAAATTTCAACCATAGGGAGCAGATTGTATCAGAACCAATCGGATTTGCATCTCTCACAAACGGCTGCTCTCTTGAAGAGGCCAGCAATACCTCCTCCCCCAATGCCCACCTTCTCTCGCACGGAATACGTCAACGCATGCTTTTGTGTTGATATCGAAGCTCGTGTTTATACTCGAGAGGACCACGCGTGGACAGCGGGCTACCCCTTTTCTTCCTGTGTCTCCCCACGAGGAGTATTGACGGTGGATTGTAGGAGCGTAGATGTCTCGATGCCAGTTATTGAATTCAGGAGAGGATAGAAACATTTTATTACAAAACACACATGTACTATAATTAAAGTAAATCGTATTCCTCTCGGGCAGGAGTCGCCCGACGCTCGTCGAAGAGATGCGGCCTCTGGTACCCCGTGGCGGGGACAGTCCTTCGCAGGGCCTCACTCGATTTTTATGGCTTTTTTCCGGAAAAAGGTACGAATCCTGGGTCGAGCGTAGCGAATTAGGGTCGAACCCCGGCAGTCGAGGGTGTCACATCCCTACAGCGTATTAAGAAATTCTTTTCTTCATCGTATCGAAAGGAAAGTGTCGCCGATGGATTCCTTATGTTTTTCCGATGAAAATCATACCAAATATCATGCAGATCGGACTACTTTGACACAATCCGCTCCGTCCGTCGCCCCTCAGCGATCCGGCCGCTCCTGCGCCGCAACCTGGCTCGACCTCGACTGCATCCTGGTCCGTCCTTGACGTACTTCCAACAGTCCTGCGCGACCCCTTGTTCTTCAAAGTTCCCTTGCAAAGAAAACGTTTCTCTCATTAGCCGGAGACCGAAGACAACCCGTTGGGGCTGCACGAGCTGGAAAACCAGAAAGGAGGACCGAGCGCGCAAGCAGAGGGTCGCAGCTAGTCGCAAGCATGCAAGCGGCCCAGCCCCCAGTCCGGTCACCCGTCTCGTCAACCCTGGCTGTCTTCTCTCTTCCTTCCTGCTCGACGGCCCCATTCCTCTTCTTGGCCTCAGGTGCTGAACCAGGGGACCGACCTGTGCGTCCTGCCAGCGCTCCCGTCTTCGCGACACCCCCTCCAGCCGATCCAAGCAACGCTTGTCCGCCTGGTGGTTGGGGATGCCATTTCCCTCCTGCTGTCCACCCTCCTCTCCTACTTTATCCTGGGTACCCCGCGAGAACCTCCATTCCGGCCGCGCCGGGGGCTCGTAGGGTCTCCTCCAGGGGGCTAGCGGGGCGCTTTCACGTATGTCCGCACCCCGCTGCGGACTGCCACGCTATTGTGGCACATTCGGGGAATTCGGGAGCGCGTGGCCAGGCTGCGGCGGCAGTCCCCCGACACCTTGTCCCTCGTCGTGGGGTCTCGTGAACCTGAAACAGAACCAAAGGAAAAGGGGCCGAGCCACGGAGGCAGCCTCCGCAACCCGGTCCACCGGATTAGCTTAATCTAATCTTCTTCCTCGGGTCCAAGTCCTGCGTCGTCTTCACTCTTCCTGCAGTGATCCCTCGTACTTCGCAAGGCGGCGCACGTGGACCACCTTGCACTTCTTCCTGCGTGACCGTTGGATCCTGTAGACGACGTCGTTGATCCTGTCCACCACTGTGTAAGGGCCTTCCCAATCCGCTTGCAGTTTCGGGCACTTCCCCTTCACTCTTCGTGGTTGGAACAACCACACTCGTTCTCCTGGCTGGAACTCCACCGCGTGAACCCGGTTGTCGTACCACGACTTCATCTTTGAACTGTAGACGTCCAGACGGCGTCGAACGAACTCGTGGATCTTCGTCATCTTCCCCCGAATCCATTCGGAGTATCCTTGCTCGACGTCCTCTTCCTGTTCAACTTCCGGGGGCAGTCCTCTCCATAACTGCAGGGGTAGACGTAGTTCCTGGCCGTACAGGATCATCGCTGTGGTCAGTTGTGTAGCCTCATGCCGTGCTGACCGGTAGGCGAGGAGGAACATGGGGATCCATTCGTCCCAGTCCCGCTGGTGCTCCGAAACGAACATTGCAAGATATTGGAGCAATGTCCTGTTCAAGCGTTCTACCAGCCCGTCGGATTGAGGGTGCAGGGGAGTTGTTCGTGTCTTCCTGACTCCAAGCAGCCTCAGCAGTTCCTTGAAAACGGAGGACTCAAAGTTCCTTCCTTGATCGGTGTGTATCTCCAAAGGTACACCATGACGACACACCACGTTGTGCAGAAGAGCTCTTGCCACTGTGACAGCTCGCTGGTCTGGCATCGCGATTACTTCCGGCCACCGGGTAAAGTAGTCCGCCACGACCAACATGTACCTGTTCCCGGCCTGGGACCTCGGGAGCGGACCGACAACGTCCAGGGCAAGCCTCTCAAACGGAGCTCCCACGTTGTACACTCTCAGGTTCCCTGCTCCCCGTTGACGTGGTCCCTTCTTCGCCGCACAGGTGTCACACCGCCGGCACCACTCTTGAACGTCTTGTCGACACGTCGACCAGAAGAACTGTTGGCGGATCTTCGCCAAGGTCTTGTTCACTCCGAAATGTCCAGCTGCTGGCGCATCATGAAACTCCTTCAGGACCTCTGCAACCCTCTCGCGCGGCACCACCAAAAGCCACTGGGCCGTTGTGCCGTTGTGGGACTCCCATTTCCTAAAAAGCAAACCTTCATGAACCTCCAGCGAATCCCAAATTGTCCAGTAATATTTCAACTGCGGGGAAAAACGAGCAATGTCCTCCCAGCCCGGTTTCTCTCCTTCCCCCTTCTTTTTAAGGATGAAACCAATCGCTTCATCCTTTTCCTGGCTTCGTTTCCACTCGTTCCGGTTGTCCTCGCAGAAGATCCTGTGAATTTTCTTCGTGGAAACTTCCACTCCAGCTTCTTTCTTCTCCAGTCGTTCGCAGTTCCTGCAGTCTTCCTCGATGCACGGTCTTCGCGACAGTCCGTCGGCATTTCCGTGAGCTCTTCCTGCGCGGTGACGAATCTCGAAATCGTACTCCTGGAGTCGCTCGATCCAGCGGGCGACCTGTCCTTCGGGGCACTTGAAGGTCAGCAGCCAGCGGAGAGCTGCGTGATCCGTCCTTATCAGGAACCTTCGACCATAGAGGTAGTGGTGGAAATGCTCTACAGATTTCACCACCGCCAACAGCTCTCTCCGAGTGACACAGTAGTTCCTCTCTGCTTTTCCCAAGGTTTTGGAAAAATAGGCTACGACCTTTTCCTGTCCTTCGTGCTCCTGTGAAAGGACGCCGCCTATAGCGAAGTTAGAGGCGTCCGTGTCCAGAATGAAGTCCTTGTCCGTCTCCGGGTAGGCAAGTATCGGTGCTCCGGTGAGTTTCTCCTTCAATTCCTGGAAAACTCCTTGGCATTCCTCGGTCCATACGTAGTTTTGTTTGGTCTCGGTGAGGCGATGCAGGGGCTTGGCGATCCTGGAGAAATCCTTTACGAATTTCCGGTAATATGTGCATAATCCTAGGAAGCTCCTCAATTCCGTGACGTCGGAATTCACGGCGTACCCTAAGCTAAGGACGCTCAAACCCGATGAAGGGGCAGCGGCGGGCGCACTAGCGGGCGTGGGGACATGCGCTGGGGGTACACTATTGGCAACACTATTCTCACTGATTTCACTTGACACAACCTCCCCACCCCGAGGGCCCGCGCCGCTACCACCTGAGCCCTGGCTATTCTGTAATGAAGCGGTTACGACCTGAACCCGCTCCTCCAACTCCGTCATCCGCGCCTCAAAAGCCGCCTGCGCCTGTCGATCGGCAGCCTCCCTGCGTTGATCTTCCCTCAGCCGGCGGGCTGCGTCGTCCCTCCGCTGTTCCTGCATCTGCTCGACGATGCTGAGCTCGAGGGTGGTGAAAAGCTCCCGCAGGGACGGATCGCCCGATGCTCCGGAAGAAGGGACCGCAGGGGCCGCGGAAGCGCGAGTGGGCATGCCGCTCCGGGCGGGCATCCCACTTCTGACACCAATGTTACGTTTTGGGTAAGGCATATCGCGTATTTACTGAACAACAACGACAACAGAACATAAACAAGGGTAACACAAGAACGGGTAACGAATACAATCAGTTAGCGCAAAGAGATATCGTGACGTCTGCAAGCAATGGCGGCTGACTCTCGAATGACAGCTTGACAGGCGATCGATCCGATCGCCTTCTTCTCGCTGTCTCTTGTCCCGCTCGCGAGCTCCAGTGGGCCTTGGATTCCCATCCAAGGGGTGTTCGCAACAATATAGAAAAGTTAATAGGTCGCGAAAATTATGCGATATGGAAGTTTGCAATGCAGGCACTTTTGGAATGCGAAGATTTATGGGATGCGTATAGTGTTGGCTAGAACCATGATTTGTGAATCACGAGTGATCCGATCACGTTCGGTCCCAATCACGGTGATTTTTCACCGTGATCCGTGATTTTCGTGATCGCTTCTGATTGGTGCAGGCAGAACAGTGATCCGTGATCGCCTCTGATTGATGCAGGCAGAACAGTGATCGCTTCTGATTGGTGAAGAGTATAACTGTTCTTTGCACACACCACAAAACCTGCATATTCTATATTAATGACGTCAAAACAGAAATGCGCTGATATCACTTTCGTTTTTTGGTTATTCTATAAATACGGTCGAAATTCTAATTTCATTAATTAATTAAAGCAAATTTTCGTTATATACAGAAAACATAACGTAATATTAAAATTACATTATATGTAGATATTGTTAGGCAAGCTATATTGAAGCATTTTATAAAAAATAATTCAATCAAGAGCAAGATTTACAATCACAATATTCACAGTGAGCAAATTCACTCGAGGCAAAAAAATCACGATCACGGTTGTTTGAACAAGATCGAGGAGCTCCTGCGTTCTTGCCGTTTGTTTAACGCGCGCGAGACTTAATTTACCCTTATTATAATATTTAAGAAAATCAAGTAGGTTTAAGTTGTAGCTTAATGGCGTCACAATAAACGAGCACGTTTATTCTACAACACAGTACTCTCTCTAATTTTAATTAACTATTAACACACACACTCAAAGTAGTGATTAACAATTACGTAAGTACGCGAAAGGGAACCTCTAATTAAACTAAAGATTCCAACAAGTGGAAAATTATCGGAGCGCCGATAGCTCTTGGAAAGCGTTACTTTGGAGAACCTGAAGTGTACAGTACCGCGTTTCACGAGGAAGAGAGCGATCGCGGAGACGGTTCGAGCCAAGACACCGGATCGGATGATCGAAACCGGACCAATCAACGCAGCCCACGTACATGTTGAGAGACAATGACAATTAAGAGAGCGCGTACACCGGTAATTAGTCCAGGTGTCAATTCAGAGATGGCCCGACTGGTCCGTCTCCGCGATCGCCCAGCAGAGAAACAGGGACCAGAAGTGGGTTCAAAACCCGCGCCGCACAGCGATAAAGCGCAAGCACAACGATTGGTCGTTTTTCGGAGACCAATCCCAAACATTCCCGCCCGTCTCGTCACGTTCTGACGAAACAGACAGCGCACGGTAGCAGTGTGAAGTGATCACGAGTGAACGCTTGGTTAAAATTGAATAGTGTTAAAATAAGTAAGTGATTAAATACAGTATTAAACAAACAAAAGTGAGAGGCAACGCAAATCAAAACCTAACCACGACATATGGTAAGGTAACGAGGTTATATCAGTCGATGTCATTCGGCGACGTCTCCCTGAGAGCTTCCAATATCGACTTCCGCGGTGGCAGTAAAAGGTAAAAGAATCAGCTTGTGTAACGGACGAGTGAACTCCGACGTAGCCGTCTTAAGTGTTAGAACGCGTGTCAGACCATCGGGCCCTGGGTGAGTTTTACTAACTCGAGCCAGAGGCCATCGCGAGGGTGGTTGTAGTTCGCTTTTGATTAAGCACATATCACCCTCACGAATCACCGTCCGAAAGCGACTCCACTTACCCCGCGTTTGTAATGTGTTCAGGTAGTCTCGAGACCACAAGCGCCAGAAATGCTGCTGCATTTTCTGGATCAGTTGCCACCGAGAAAGCCGATTGTCTGGAAGCTCTTCCAGTCCAGGTTCAGGAATTGCGGTGATCGCCTCACCGACCAAAAAATGGCCCGGTGTCAACGTTTCTAGATCCTCGGGATCATCTGACAAAGGTATCAATGGCCTAGAATTTAAACACGCTTCGATCTCAGCGAGCAGCGTGGCCAGCTCCTCATAAGTCAGCCGATGCTCGCCAAGTACTCTCCGGAGGTGGTGCTTTACGGACTTTACAGCAGCCTCCCAGATCCCGCCGAAGTGCGGAGCGGAAGGTGGGTTAAAGTTCCACTCGATACCCTCAGAAGCCAGACGGTCCAGAAGTTGTCGGTTCTGGGGGCTGACAGCTTGTAGAAGACAGCGCAGCTCTTTGTCTGCGCCCACGAAGACCGTACCACAGTCACTGAAGATCTGGGAGCAGAGGCCACGGCGAGAAGTCAGACGTCTCAGTGCGGCTAAGAAGGCTTCCGTTGTCCCGTCCGACACCACCTCCAGATGCACGGCTTTGGTGGCTAAACAGACAAACAAAGCAATATAACCTTTGTGAGCGTGCTGGCCGCGCCCTCGACTGGATCGAATTAAAATGGGCCCTGCATAATCAACGCCCACGCGCAGGAACGGACGACATGGGGTTACTCGAGCCGATGGTAACACCCCCATTAGCTGGTCCGCCGTCTTGCCTCTCCATCGCACACAAGTAAGACACCGAAAGATGCAGGACTTCACCCGTTGTCGACCTCGCAGAACCCAACATTGTTGGCGGAGTGTAGATAAGGTAAGCTGCACCCCCCCGTGTAGGCAGCGCCGATGTGCATCGGCGATCCACAGCACCGCCAGGGTAGATTCATCAGGGAGTATCATCGGGTGCCTTTGATTATAGGTGATACTTGAGTAATGAAGCCGCCCGCCAACACGTAAGATGCCGTCCTCTTTCCTCTGGAAGGGGTTGAGTCGTAGCAAACGACTTCGACGAGGCAGTGGTTGGCTGGCTTGTATGGCGTCAATTTCCGCAGTGAAGGCAGCAGCTTGCACGCATCGAACCAGCCTCAGTTGAACTTCGCGTAGTTCGTCGGCAGTAAGGTAAGGTGACCGCTTCCCTCGAGCAGCAGGGAGCCATCGACAGCACCACGCTGTCACTCGGAGCATTCGACGAAAGTTAGAGAACTGGTTTAAATATAGGCTCACCTTATCATCCGAAGGATGGTGGATGTGAAGGGTTTGCCTGCTTTCAGCTTGAGGTACTTCGACCAATCTTTCGGAGGTGGTGGGGCGTCCGTCGCTGGAAGACAGCCACGCAGGTCCAGACCACCACAGTGAATGCCCGGGAAGCGCCATCGGATCCAACCCTCTCGAGGCACAGTCGGCAGGGTTATCTTGGCCTGGTACGTGGTGCCAATGGGCCTGAGGTAGCGTTCTTTGTATGTCGGCTACTCGGTTGGCCACATAAGTTTGCCACCGGCTGGAAGGAGCTTGGATCCACCCTAATGCCACCAAGGCATCAGTCCACAAGTACACGCCAACGACTTTGAGTGCCAGCGTAGATATAAGACGCGCCACCAACCGAGTAAGTAAGTGGGCGCCACTCAATTCGAGGCGCGGTAACGTTTGTTGCTTTAAAGGTGCCACCTTCGTTTTTGCTGAAATGAGATGAACTTGTATTTCACCTGATGCGTCCTGAATCCGTAGGTAAGCCACAGCAGAGTATGCTCGCTCAGATGCGTCGGAGAAGCCGTGTACTTCCACCGACTGACTAGTGGAGGTCAAGCCCATGCAGCGTGGGATTTGGATTTCACGAAGAGCCGGTAGTGCCTTCAGAAAGCTGCGCCAGGCGTCTTCAGATTCCTCAGGTAAAGGCTCATCCCAGTCAATTGTGAGAGACCAAAGTGTCTGGATAAATATTTTTGTCCATACTGTGACAGGTGCGAGCCAGCCTAGTGGATCAAAAATTTGTGCGGCTTGACTTAGAACGCTCCGCTTCGTGGTCCTTGAACTCGAGCCATTATCCAGCAATCTGATTTGAAAAGTATCGGTATCGGGGAACCATTGAATTCCCAAAACACTATGCTGAGAATCTGTATCCCAGTGACGTGCTAGACCAGTGGCGTCACTGTGGAACGACCTCATGAACTCGGGCGAATTCGACGACCACTTGTGCAGTCGAAAGCCGCCCGCCATTGCGAGCTGATCCAATTCCTCCTTCATTAACAGGGCCTCCTCTGCAGTAGCTGCACCAGTTAGGATGTCGTCCATGTACACATCGGATAACATCACCCTGGAAGCCAAAGGGAACGATCCGGCCTCATCGGTGGCTAGTTGATGCAAACATCGAAGAGCCAGGTAGGGCGCACAACCTAAACCGTAAGTGACGGTGCAAAGCTTATATTCTGTTAACCTTGACCCCTTCCCACTTCGCCAAAGTATACGCTGATAGTCTCGGTCGTCGGGATGTATCACAATTTGACGATACATCTTTTCGACATCAGCGACGAAAGCGATGGGATGTCGCCGCCATCTCAGCAACAAATCGGCCAAGGCAGGTAACAAATTGGGCCCGGTGTGCAGTACATCATTGAGGGCCCGTCCGTTGCTGGTTGCCATCGAACCATTGAAAACTACGCGAAGCTTCGTAGTGGAGCTAGAGGGCTTCAAAACACCATGATGAGGTAAGTAATAATGACGACCCTCTGGAGGGGTACGAGCTACCACCATATGGCCGAGGTCCTCATATTCTTGCAAGAAGTCTTGATAGGCTCGTTGAAATTCAGGGTTCTTACTAAACCGCTGTTGCATGGCATTCCAGGAGCGCAATGCAGCGGGCCTCGAGAAACCCAGCTCCGGCAGAATTTTAAAAGGAAGTCTCACCACAAAGCGACCTTCGGACGTGCGTCGATGTGTAGACCGGAAGTGATCCTCCGCCTCTTGGTCGCTGGGTGAGAGGGTGTGTGGCACATCGACTTCTTCTTGTACCCAGAACTTCTCCAGCAGATCAGGTAGCTCCTGACTAATCGAGCAGCACTGAACTGTTGAGATGCTTTTACGGCAGAGAGCACGCCCAGACCGAAGACCTCCGGTAAGAATCCAGCCAAATGTCGTCTCCTGAGCTAAAGGTGTACCTGGCTTGCCTTTGCGAACACCTTCTAACATAAAGTCATTGTAGACATCTGCGCCCAGCAGCAGCTCGATAGCGTCCTGACTGCTAAGTCGTGGTTCGGCCCACTGGAGGCCCTGCAGATGGGGCCAAGCTGTACCGTCGGGCAAGACGGGTGGTTTGTAGCTGGACAAATCCGTTAATACAAAGGCCGATAGGGCAAGAGTACTCTCACCGTCTCGATCGGCCGTGATGTCCAACTGCACCGAGCCTCTCGTATTTTGTGAAGGAGCACCGCCGGCGAACAGCAAGGGTATGCGAGCACGCTGTCTTTTTAAACCCAGTCGTTGCACAAGCAGTTCTGTAATTAAGGACACTTCACTCCCAGGATCGATTAACGCTCGCACTGAGACATGTTGACCGGCAGGTGTGTACACACGAACTCGAGCAAGACCGAGCATCACGGGCGGCGTGTTAAGCACGTGAGGCGTGACGTGTTGCACTACAGCACCCGTAGTCGTCTGGAACGCGTCGTGCAGGCAGGTATGGTGAGGTTCGGAGCAATGCTGGCAGCGTTTTGTCGTCTGGCAACTATCGAGTAGATGTTTGCCCAGACAGTTTAGACAGCGCTGCAACCTCTCAACAGTGGCCCTCTTTGATGCAGCATCCTGACCCTTGAATTTTGGGCAGAACAGAAGGTAGTGATAACCTTTACACAGACCGCAGTCCTTGGAGTGCGACGGTGTAGCGACGACTTGGTGTACAGCGGCGCCCTTGACAGTGGTGACCTTAGCAGCGGCACCTTTGGAAGTGGTTTCCTTGGCAGTTGTCCCCCTTGGTGTTGACGGCTTGTCTTCGACGGGAAGCTCACGCTTGCGCTTATGTTCGAGAGCTTCGACAGTATGTATACGGGTTTCAATAAATACCTTCAGAGCATCCAAGGACGGCGGTTCTGTACATAGACCGAGGGATGCTTCCCACTCGCGGTGCGATTGCTCATCCAACCGTTCGACGGTCATGTTTACTAACCAGTCTGTTGTAGTCACGGGACGACCCATTGCAGCCAGGGCACCGACTACGTCCCAAGTGCCGTAGAACAATCTTTTCAATTCGGCCGACGACTCACTGGTCACCGTAGGCAACTCCTTTAGAATGGTAAGCTGCGCATTCACCAGTAGGCGTTTATTCTGAAAACGCTCCTTTAAAGCGTCCCAGGCTGGCTGGAAATTGTCGTCCGTCGTAGTATGATTCCGGATCACGGTACTTGCGTCGCCCTTGACACAGCCCTTTAAATAATGTAGGCGATCCACATCCATCAATGACGAGTCCTTGATTACCAGCGAGACGAAGGAGTCGTGGAACGCCTGCCATTGCTCGTAACGTCCATCGAAGCTGGGAAGCGGGATGCGGGGCAAGGTGGCACGGGATCGTGACTCAGCGGCGGAAGCACCGCCGGAAGTTGGGGCCACGTTTCTGATGGGCTCCGTCTTCCGCCTAATTTCGCGAAGTCGATCTAGAAGGTACCCCTTCTGGTCCAAGAACGATTCTTCGCCAAGTGCGAAGCCATCCTTGGTGAAGTATTCGTGCATCGAGACTTCCGCCGTATTACCTTTCACTAGCGCACTATGTTGCTTTGAGAACTGCTCCCAGAGCGACGTTAGCAATTCCAGTCTAGCTTGCACCGACCCTTCCGTCATATTAGCAACGCCTTTCTTTTTTAGATTATCGTACACACGCGAAAGCCGATGGTACAGAGCGATCTGATCCGCGAGCAAGTCATCCATGATGGTGGAACGGAACGCACTCTTGCACCACGCGGTCACTACACGATACACGAACTTATCGGAGTCTCCGGCTCGAAGGACCAACTTTATGTTTGAACAAGATCGAGGAGCTCCTGCGTTCTTGCCGTTTGTTTAACGCGCGCGAGACTTAATTTACCCTTATTATAATATTTAAGAAAATCAAGTAGGTTTAAGTTGTAGCTTAATGGCGTCACAATAAACGAGCACGTTTATTCTACAACACAGTACTCTCTCTAATTTTAATTAACTATTAACACACACACCCAAAGTAGTGATTAACAATTACGTAAGTACGCGAAAGGGAACCTCTAATTAAACTAAAGATTCCAACAAGTGGAAAATTATCGGAGCGCCGATAGCTCTTGGAAAGCGTTACTTTGGAGAACCTGAAGTGTACAGTACCGCGTTTCACGAGGAAGAGAGCGATCGCGGAGACGGTTCGAGCCAAGACACCGGATCGGATGATCGAAACCGGACCAATCAACGCAGCCCACGTACATGTTGAGAGACAATGACAATTAAGAGAGCGCGTACACCGGTAATTAGTCCAGGTGTCAATTCAGAGATGGCCCGACTGGTCCGTCTCCGCGATCGCGCAGCAGAGAAACAGGGACCAGAAGTGGGTTCAAAACCCGCGCCGCACAGCGATAAAGCGCAAGCACAACGATTGGTCGTTTTTCGGAGACCAATCCCAAACACGGTCGTGATTTAACTTAAATCACGATGGTGATCGTGATGCTGAGATCACGGTGATAAATCACCGTTAGTGATTTTGCACTCCATCTCTAGATGCGTACTAGAAGAAACTGAATATACTGCCAATGCCAAGAAGATGTGCAAAGCAAGAGCAAGAATTATCCTACCTGTGGACAAAATTAATTACAGCCATATACAAAATACAACTACACCAAAGGAGGACTGGCTTAAACTACAGACAACTTTTGAAGATAAAGGTCTATCTCTTAAAGTAGGGTTACTCAGAACCCTAACAACAGCAAAACTACAAGAATCCAAATCTGTAGAAGCGTACGTGAATAAAATAATAGATACTGCCCACAAACTAAAGGATATCGGATCCAATGTTGATGACGAAATGATTGGGGCGGTGCTGTTATCGGGTTTGCCCGATGAATACAAACCCATGATAATGGGTTTGGAAAGTTCTGGAATAGCCATCACTTCAGACGCAATAAAAGTAAAATTGCTTCAAGAGGTGAAAACTACAGATAGCAAATCAGAAGACGCAGCATTTCTCTCCAAATCAAAAGGTCATTTCAAAAGGGACACAAAGAAGGCCCCTAAATGTTATAACTGTGAGAAGATTGGACACTTTGCAGTGAAGTGTTATTCACGTGGCAAAAAGAAGATTAACGAAGATAGCAAATCAGAAAAACAGGAGGCAGAAGAAAAAAAGGCATTTCTCGTTATGTCAGACACAAAAGTGTCTAACCAAACAAGCTGGTGCGTCGACTCAGGAGCATCGGCACACATGACAGGAAGCATGGATACATTAAAGAATCTCCAAAAGCACAATGCAACGATCAAAGTGGCTAATGATAAACAAATATTAGCCAAAGCAAAGGGAACCGCAGAGATACTCATAAACAATGAGAATGGGACCGAGAAAATTAGGGTAATGGACGTACTGTATGTTCCTACACTGAGCACAAATTTAATGTCAGTGAGCAAAATTACTGCTAGAGGATACAGAGTGTTCTTCGACAAGGAAGAATGTATAATTATGGACAGCCAGAACAACGTCATTACCAGAGGTCAGCAGAAAGACGGAGTTTATCATCTCAACAATCCAGAAGAAAAGGCGATGATATCAACAGAAGTAAACGACAAGCTGTGGCATCATCGACTAGGACATCTCAACCGTAGTGGCATGAAAACACTAATGACTGGTAGTGCGTATGGATTGGATGGATTAAAAATAAGCGAGAATGTATGTAAGACGTGCGTATTAGGTAAGAAAAGCAAACTACCATTTAAGACTAGTTATAATAGGAAACAAAATCTATTAGACTTGGTTCATTCGGACATATGCGGGCCAATGTCAGCAAGCTCAATAGGCGGAGCTAGGTATTTTCTTACCTTCATAGATGATCACTCAAGGAAGATGTTTATTTATCTGTTGGAAAATAAAAACGAAGTTGTCGAGAAATTTCTCACCTTTAAAGCATTAGTAGAAAACCAGTTAGAAAGAAGGATAAAAATATTGAGGACTGACAATGGAACGGAATATGTTAACAAAAAATTATTAAATATCTTAGAAAGAAATGGAATTAGACATCAAAAATCTGTTCCATATAATCCTCAACAAAACGGATTAGCAGAAAGGGCGAATAGAACTATAGTTGAAAGAGCTAGGTCTATGTTAATTGAGTCTAACCTCCCGAAGACATCTTGGGGCGAGGCATCCGTAACTGCCACATACTTAATAAATAGATCTCCAGCTAAGGCATTACAGGGCAAAACTCCAGAAGAAATATGGACTAACAAAATCCCCGACTTAAGACATTTAAAGGTATTTGGGTGTTTGGCCTTAGCACACATACCAAAGGAAAGACGGGATAAATGGGACCCAAAGGCAAAACGGATGATATTCACAGGTTATAACGATGACATAAAAGGATATCGACTAATAGATCCTGATACACTCCTGATAAAATATAGTAGGGACGTTACATTTTTTGAAAACGAATTCCCAACATCAAAAAAGGAAAATGACTGGAAAAATGAGACAATACTTGGCGAAGATATATCAGATAATGACAATACGGATGAATGCGAGGAAACTTCAGAAGCAAACGACATACAAATTGAAGAATTCTTTGACGCCAATTATGATCCTACGCAAGAGGAAGAGGGGAACCTCAGCGATCAAGAGACACAGGATAATATAGAGCCACAAGAAGTGGAACAAGCCGAAACTCTTAGAAGGTCAACACGAATCCGGAAACCAGTAATGAAACCAGATTTCATTTCATATATAACGCTAAATGAACCAATAAAAATTCCTTTAAGCGTAAAAAAGGCTCTAGAAAGTCCCCAAAGAAATGAATGGCAAGAGGCGATAGAAAGAGAGAGCAAATCCCTTCAGAAGAACAATACTTGGGAAATAGTTCCAAAACCCGAGAATATAACACTCTTAGGCACAAAATGGGTGTTCAAAACTAAACCTACCGATACATGCGAAACAAAATATAAAGCCAGATTGGTGGTCCAGGGATTCGCACAGAACAAAGGAATAGACTACGATGAGACATTTGCTCCCGTGGCAAGGTACAGTTCTATTCGATACTTGTTAGCCTTTACGGTTCAAAACAAAATGAAAATTACACATTTAGATATTGAAACTGCATACCTAAATGGAGAATTGGAAGAAGATATTTATATAAAAACTCCAGAACAAATAACATTAGGTGACACTAAAGACAAAGTGTTGAAATTAAAAAAGGCTGTATATGGACTCAAGCAAAGCGGAAGAGCATGGAACAAATGTCTAAATGAAGTATTAATTAGGTATGGACTACAAAGGCTGCAAAATGATCCATGTGTCTACAAGAAACAGTCACATAATACAAACATCATAGTCATAATATATGTTGATGATATATTAATAATGTATAACAACAAAAATGAAGAATTAGAATTAAAAGAAACATTAAAACAAAATTTTAATGTAAAGGATTTAGGAGAAGTCAAAGAGTTTTTAGGAATGCAGATTGAAAGAGACAAAAAACAAGAAATGTCATCAAATTTCATATATAAATAAAATGCTCAAAAAATTTGGAATGTCTGAATGTAAACCTGTGAAGACGCCGATGGAGACTAATCTGAGATTAACTTCGAATCCTGAACCAAAGACTGATGAGGATACCAAAGAAACTTTCCCATTTTTGGAAGCTATAGGTAGTTTACTATACATTAGTCAGATTTCAAGGCCTGATATAGCGTATGCGGTGAATACTGTAAGTAGTTTTATTAAGTCACCAAAAAAGGCTCACTGGTTAGCAGTGAAACGCATAATGCGATATCTAAAAGGTAGTATTAATTTGAAACTTAGAATTAAGAGAGACAGAAATCAAAATGTAATAGGTTACAGTGATGCAGATTGGGCAAATGACATCGAGAACAGAAAATCGGTGACGGGATGCGTTTTCATGGCATCCTCTTGTGCCATATCTTGGACCAGCAAAAAGCAGAAAACTACAGCATTGTCAACTGTGGAAGCAGAGTATATTGCGCTGTCACACACTGGCCAAGAAGCCAAATCTCTCCCCTCCGGCACCCGCAAGCCAAAGGGCTGGTGGAGTGCTGAGATCTCGGAGGTGAGAAACGCCGCGTTCCGGGCCAGAAGATGGGCCCAGAGACGACGAAAAAAGGGGGCCCCTGATGCCGAGGGGGCTAGGGAGGCCTACTCTGTTGCCCGTAAGGCAGTACAAATTAAGATCTGGAGGGCCAAGGAGGCGCAGTGGAGAGACCTATACTCCCTCGTCGACCTTGATCCCTGGGGCAAACCATATAAAGTGGTCATGTCAAGGCTCAAGGGCCGCCCCCACAAGATGTTGGCCTCCCCTGCTCAGATCCAGGGAATTGTTAAGCACCTGTTCGTGACAATTCCCCCCTCCCCTCCCCGTACCCCCGCGGTCAGCGGGTTGGTACCCGTCGGTAGTCGGGTGGCGGTCGAGGACCTGGAGGCGACTCTGGACCTCGTGGACGATGCCTCGTAAGGGAGGCGGTCGGTAAAATTAGACCCAGGAAGGCCCCGGGTATTGATTCAGTCCCGCCCGAAATAGTCATGTGCATCGCGGACGCGTTCCAACTTGACCTGGTGGATGCGATTAAGGACACCCTGAGGAGGGGTTCCATACCATCGGTCTGGAAAAGGGCCAGGGTGGTCCTTATACCCAAGCCCGGTAAGGATCCTCTGACCCCTGGCTCGTACCGGCCGATCAGCGTTCTCCCTAGAGTTGTTCGAGTACTCGGAACAAGCGAGCAGGGATATACTCGGTTCGAATAACCGATCCGAGCCGAGCGCTCGAAAGAACCGAGCGGCTCGGTTAAAAAGCGAGCGGCTCGATTAAAAAGCGAGTACACTGCATAGTGAAGGTAACGAACGAAACATGTGGATTGTTCGAGCCACACGATTGTTTCCAGCTGCTCGCTTCATTCGAGTACTCGGCTCGGCTCGGAAACCGAGTCCCGGCTCGACTCGAATTTCGAGCTACTCGAATATTCGAGTACTCGAACAGCTCTAGTTCTCCCTGCCCTTAGTAAGGTTTGGGAGCACGCGTTGAAGGCCATTATAGAAAGGCAGACGGGGTTGGACCCGTTCCACCCGATGCAGTTCGGGTTTAGGAGGCGTTCAGGCACTACCGAGGCGGCTATGGAAGTGATCAGGTTCGCGGAGCGTTGTATCGCGACAACTAAGAGGAGAATTTGCGTCATAGTCACAGTTGATGTCAAGAATGCATTCAACACCATTCGATGGGACATAATCCTCGAGGAGCTCGGGAGGAGGGGGGTCTCAGCGGCGGTGATCGAGACTATTCGTGATTATTTTACCGACCGGTGGATCACGATTCATACGCCGACCGCCCAGATTGAGTCCAGGATCGGGGCCGGGGTTCCGCAGGGGTCGGTCCTTGGACCATTCCTGTGGAACATCGTTTACGACGGCCTCATCAAGTCCCTTGATGGGAGTCGGTTTGTGAAGGCGATTGCCTATGCGGACGATCTGGCCATCATGTTCTCCGCTAGGGATTCCCCTCAGTTAGAGGTGATGATGAAGGCCACCATGTGTAAGGTCCAACAGTGGTTCGTCTCTACCGGACTGGAGGTGGCCGTCGACAAAACGGAGGTTATCGTGTTGGCCGGGCTAAGGAGCGATAAGATACGGGAATATAGTGTAATGGGGAGCACTATTACCTCCGTTAAGTCTCTCATATACCTGGGCATCACGTTGGATTGCAGAAGGAGGTTTAAGGCCCATATCGAGGGGGCTACGACCCGCGGTGATAGACTGGTGGGGGCGTTATCCGCGCTGCTCCCCAATACTAGAGGCCCCTCAATTAACGCGAGGCGTCTTTACTACACGGTCTGGGAATCGGTCATCCTTTACGCAGCGCCTGTGTGGGCGGGTGCGTTGACCACTAAGGTTAACAGACTGTGTCTTAGGAAGGCCCAGAAAACAGCGCTAGTTAGGACCACCACAACGTACCGGACGGTGGCCTACGAAGCCCTTTGCGTCCTGGCGGGCAGAATGCCTATACATTTGAAGGTGACCATGCTGGGCGCAATCTTTAAGGCAAGGGAGAGAGATAGGTCTAACCTGCCCCTCCTGAGAGACCAGGCGGTCTTGGCCGCCAGGCTTGCGCAGCACAAGAAAGAGGCCCTCGAGGAGGCCGAGGCGGCATGGCAGCGGCTGTGGGATCAGTTCGACCCGGTGAATTGGACCAGGAGACTGGTCCACTCTGTCAGGCCCTTTTTGGATAACAGGGAACTCCTAGGTGGATTAAATTACTGGCTGACACAGCTCCTTACCTCACACGGATCCTTTGCCGCATACCGGGTGAGGATTGGTAAGGCTCTGAGTCCCGTCTGTGGAGACTGTGGGGCACCGGTGGATAACGCCGAGCATGTTCTCATGGAGTGCCCGACATATAACTCGGAGCGGGCGAAGCTCGCGGTGGCCCTGGGGGCCCCGGTCCAAGTGGATACCTTGCTGCTGTCCGCTATGAAGTCGAGGAGTAGCTGGGAGGGCCTTAAGACCTTCGCGGAAACCACGATGCAAGATAGATGCCGTAAGGGGATCCTGACCGAGAAGGCGGCCCGCGCGGAACGCGTGAGAGCGAGCCGAGAGGCGGCGGGCAGGAGGGCCCTGGACCGGAGAAGACTGGCCAGGAAGAGAAAGGGCAACCCGTCGGTCCCCCGTCCCCGAGTAGTGGTAGCAGCCCAAGTGCTGGTAACTCTCGACCCAGTAAGATTAGGAGAGTCGCCTCCCCCGCCCCCCTCCCGTGGGGGCTGCTGGGCCCTAGGCGGCCTCGGATATATGGTGTTGCCTCTCCTTTGGGCGGTAACGCGCGGACCACAGCTGTGGGAGCATAGTTTTTTACTTTTAACCTTTTATCTTTACTTTATTTTACTTCTACTTTTACATTTACTTTGTATTTTCATTTTATCCCTTCCGGTATTGTTTCGGCCTGTTACCTTTTATTTTACATCTTATACTTTACATTTTACCGTTTGTACAGTGTTTGAGTTTTCCTATCGGCTGCTGGTGAGCTGACGATGAGGTGTGCGTCCTGCACTGGACCCGTAGTTTAGTTTTTTAGTTTTTTAGGGCACCAGACAGAGGATTGGCGCTAAGGAGAGCCGCCCCCCCATTTTACAGGGGACGCAATGGGAAGAAGTAATACAAAGAAGTCCCTCCCTTGCGATGGGCGGGCCCATTGCTGTAAGGTGGCAGCCTAGGAGGGGTTTTTAGTGGGTATCCCGGTACTCTCGGGGAGTCCCACATAACCCCGGTTATTGTAAGACCGGGGTATGAATAAAGCATTTTCCCCTTCTATAAAAAAAAAAAAAAAAAAAAATTGGGCAAATGACATCGAGAACAGAAAGTCGGTGACGGGATGCGTTTTCATGGTCTCCTCTTGTGCCATATCTTGGACCAGCAAAAAGCAGAAAACTACAGCATTGTCAACTGTGGAAGCAGAGTATATTGCGCTGTCACACACTGGCCAAGAATCCATTTGGCTGCGCGAATTAATAAAAGAAATAAGTAATGGACATTTAAACGAACCTGTGGTATTAATGTGTGATAGTAACGGCGCGATACATTCTGCAAAGAATAGAGTTACTAGTGCGGGAACAAAACATATAGGCATAAGACACCACTTTATACGCGAGAAAATAGAAGATAAGATTATAGAAGTAAGATACTTAGAAAGTAAGCAGATGTTAGCAGACATTTTTACAAAGGCCTTGCCTGGTCCAACATTCGAGTATTTACGAAACAAATTAGGTTTAAGCGAAGGATGTGAATGAACGATTTCGTTTCAAGGGGGCATGTTGGGATGTGAAAGCGAAATAGTTTTAAGTCACGTTTGTATTTGGCGCTTCGCCGCGTATACTTTATTTCCTGTTTCTATATATATATATATACATCATATATATATATATATATATATATATATATATATATATATATATATATATGATGTGTGCTTCCGTTACAAAACGCTTTTCTCACACTTCCGTTTTCTAGTTGCTTGCAATAAAGCCACGTTATACTTTGATTGTCTCTTGCGTATCTTAATCCTTACCCATCAGTATATATTGTAATTTAATTAATTCCCTTACATTTTTTATCTTATCTGTAATATCACACAAATTTTGCCGAAACATCATTGCTGTAAAATTTCCGAAAAGTTACGAGACCATTGCCAGAGAATGTCCAGAACGCTCCGTGACCATTGCCAGGGAATGTTCTGAACGCTCCGTGACCATTGCCAGAGAATGTCCAGAACGCTCCGTGACCATTGCCACAGAATGTCCGGAACGTTCCGTGACCATTGCCACAGAATGTCCGGAACGTTCCGTGACCATTGCCAGAGAACGTCCGGAACGTTCCATGAGGCTGGCAGGAAGGTTCCAAGTGGCAATGTTCCACCGCAACATGGCTGGAATGTTCAAGGAAGGTTCCTATGTCCGCACTGAGGGAACATTCCACGGCAACCTCCATGGAACCTTCCTGCTAGCTTCGGGCAACGGAGTGTGCTATATGGGAAGAGGAATGTGATAGAGGCGAGAAAAAAAATTAAGGGTGGGAGGGAATGGATTGAGGATGACCTCGCGGAGGAGGAGAGGAGAGGAAAGTGGAAGATAGAAAGAGAGGCTCAGAGTGAGAGGGAGAAGGGGGAGGTAGTGGGGGAAGAGGGGGGAGAAGGAGTAGAAAAATGAGGGTGGCCTTTTGGAATGTGGCGGGATTAAGAAACAAGGATTGAGAGGTTTGGAAGGGACTGGCACAGACACGATCCTCCGTGGAAACAATCTCGGAAAATGACTCGTATACCGCTGATAAGATTAAAGTTTTGTTGACAAATTCAACTCCATCCACACAAGCAATCCATACCTCTCCGTTTCCTAATATCATTTATTCTAAACATCACCTTTACATGCGTAGAGAATATAATGAGATTAAGGAGGAGAATCTTCTAAAGAATTTAATACCAACGTAATGAGCGGAGGATCGCTCCGCAGAGTTACTGAAGTCATGCTTATACTCGGGAGTCTGTCGGACATCGGAAAGGCCGACTTTGAATGCACCCCGCCACAGGCACTGTTAGATGGTGTCCCTGTATCTCAGGGTATCTGCGCTCTACAAGAAATTGGTAACAATGAACCCTCGATTCGTGTCGAAGCGGAGGCTCGACAGTCGGTCCTTTTTCCCAACTCATATCGTGGCACAGGCTGTGCGCAATCTAGTTTTTTCCGAATGAGGTTGTGGCGGAGTCTGGGTGAGCCGGCTGCTTCAGGTATGACAGAATCAGGTAAGGAATGGACACAATCCTCCGTAGAAAATGTTTCTGAAAATGATTCGTATACCCGTGATAAATTCAAAGTTTTCCTGACAAATTTAGTTCCATTTGTACAAGCATCCCATCCTTATCCGTTTCCAAATATTATTTATTGCAAGGACCTTCTTTATATGCGGAAAGACAATCTTCTTCATTTCTTCTCCACTGATTGCCAAGTTTCTTCACAAGTCAGTAATGATTTGTTAACACATAGAAAATTCTCCATTGGTCACATACAAGCGTATAATGTCCATATGGGTGAGGTAATGGTTTTTCCTGGTGGAACGCAACACATTTTTCATTTATTCTCTAAAGTAAGCTCTGTTGAACAACAGAACTTATTTTGCGTCTTCGTTGTCATCCCTTAAGAAACTTAATGGAATCCTTGAATGTGTTGTGCCCTGTGAGGTGGCACGCAAGGCTGGTAAGGGAAATGGTGATGTCGTAGGTACGGAGTGAATCAAAGATGGGAATCTACGGGGTGCACTACACGGTTATTTTCAGATGTTACTCTTTATTATAACTTTAACTTAACTAGACTGGGAATCACAAGTGTTAAGTCGCGTTAGCACGTCGAGTGTCAAAACCAGAATGTCCGTTAGCTGTGTTAGGTAGGTTTTTGTAACCTGCTGGGCGTGGTACGCGTTACTAAGCCCGGTCGCGGCGATGCGCTTACATATTGCTGATTTGATAGATTTGGTCGCTTAGCGGCTCAGCTGGGAAACTTCTCGAACATAGCGAAATGTCATATGATATGTATAATATGTCAGGCGGCGCGTGTGCTTGGGCGTTTCCTGGGCACAACAAATGTAACGTCCATTAGTTTATCTAAAAGTGAGAATAACATTGATCCTATTGAATGGAATTCTTTTGATTATCTTTTAAAGCAAATATTTAAGAGTTCACAATATAATATTACGGTTTGCACTGGTGAAATCATTTTCCCCTCTCCATCAAGAAGACCTTCGATTATTCAGGAATATCATGAGTCTGTAGCGGGTGGCCATCAGGGTGTGACTAACTGTAAGTTGTTCAAACGAATAAGGGAAAATTTCTACTGTACAAAAATGGGAATAGATATCTCAACTTTTGTCCGTTCTTGTTACAATTGTCAAAGAAATAAAATTCTTTCTGCTAAAACTAAACAGCCAATGCGGATAACAGATACTAGGGTTTGTCGGTTTTTATATATAAATTTGTAAAATTCGAAAACCAGGTTTTAAATTTAAAAACCCGGTTTTATATACTAGAATTAATATGAAGAAATGATTTAATTATTTAATTAAAAACGTTAACATTTTTACTTCAAATCGCCTCGGTCAATAGCAAATTGTAGTAGGTAACTGCTTATTGAAGGTACTAATCATCATGAGTTCATATTTTCAGAAAAAATACGAAATGGAATAAAGATATGGTACCACATTTTAAAAGATTTATATTTTGTATGGATTTTAGTTATTTTAGCTTTTTTCATTTGGTTTTGTATGCAGTCTGTTTTATTGTGTTATAGATTTGTAGATCCATAAATATTAGATGAACTCAAATATTGTACGGATTCGTACGGATTTTAGTTATTTTAATTTTATTTTTATTTGGTTGTGTATAGAGTATATTTTATTTTGATATATTTTTATATTTCAATAATATTAAGAAAACTGAAAATGTTTAAAATAAGTGATGTTACTATTTGAATTACATTTTTTGTTGTGAGAATTCGAGAACCGGTTCAACCGGTTTTTTGGGAATAGTGGAATTCAAAAACCGGTTTTTATAAAAGTCGGTTTTTGTATAAATCCTAACAGATACCCCTCAGAGAGCTTTAGAGAAAGTACAAATGGACATTGTGGGACCGTTATCTGTGACTAAAAGGGGTAATCGGTATTTGTTGACCCTGCAGGATAATTTGAAGAAATATTCTGATGCTATTCCTATACCAAGTATGGATTCCATTACTGTTGCAGTTGCTCTTGCAGAACAGTTTAGGTTTGATTGTCCTCAAGTTATCCATACAGATCAGGGGAGTAATTTTGTTAGCGCCGTAATGAAGAATTTCTGTAAAATCTTCAAACTACAGAGGATTACTTCTACCACATTCCGCCCACAGTCATTGGGGTCCTTAGAGCGAGCTCATCGTGTCTTCATTGATTATTTGAAACATTATTGTGTTAAGACCGACAGGGATGGTTGGATTAGATTCCGAATATTTTCTTAATATACATCCGTACACGAGGTTACAGGGTTTTTCTTCATTAGCTTATTTATGGTATCAAGGCCATAATCCCTTCAGAATTTAGACGTCAGGAAATACCACGAACTTTCGTCAACAATTTAGATGAATTGTTTACTAAGATTACAACTACTCAGGCTACGGCAGCACTTAACCTCGAATGGGCAAAAGAAAGAAACAAGTTGTTTTATAATAAAAATGTAAATTGTATGTTTCGGATGTATTGTTGCATTTGTCACGCCGCCCGATACTAAATCGCTACCCAGCAATTCGATGCTTCACATCCGATAGAACTCTAGACATAATGATAAGAATTGCCCCTCCACTCTGTAAATTCCAATACGAATAATCGATTCCGGTGCCAAGTGAAAAATAAATGAAAGTCAGTCGTTGCAAGCCTATTGTCGTGTGACGTTCATTCTACCCGACTCTAAGTCTAATTAATAGATAAGCGTACTGCGTGAGCCGAAATTATTATTAGACAGCGTCTACCTCTAAGGAGTTGTCGCGTTACAAGTCCTATTTAGAAATAAAACACTATTTTATTTCACTTTCACTGGTTCCACGTGCTATTTCGAGCCGTCCAGCAGAACACGTGAGAACCAATATACTGTGTCACCAAATTTGGGCATTTCCCCGTGACACATTACGTTATGGGTTACGATTATTTTATATTGAGTAAGGATTACAGCGTTTTTTTTATTACTACTAGATATTAATTATGCGTTGTATTATAAGTGATTTAATATTACCTAGTAATAGAATAATGATATCTTACTACTGTAAAATGTTGTGATATAACTATTATTCTTCAATTCGTGCTTCCTATGGGACAATGGGTGGACCGAGTAGCTCGTTTACCGCGGGGCTGGCGCGGGAAGGGGAGGCATAGTTATAATCATTTATGTAAAATACGTATTTATTCAATTTGGCATATTTAAGTTAATATTGATGTATTGTTTTTTTTTCATATTGAAAAGCTGTTTCTATAGGAAACACCTTTTGTATATGGATGGAGGTGTTGCGGGTACCTCTGATTAAATTGCGTGAAGTTAGCTATAAGAGGTTAGATGTTGAGCGTAATTCAAAATCCTTTTGTACAGAAAGATGGATATATTATAATTCGATTTGAAGCGATTGGTACATCTGGAAGGTCTTAAGCAAGTTTGAAATGGGGGACAAGGAGGATAGTAAATGGCTTAACTTTTCCTTCCACATCTGCGTGCCAAATTTAGTCGAGCGAGCAGCTGCTCGTCTCGTAAAACCATTTAAATTCTGTCCTCCCTTTCAATAATTGCCGAAGTCCTGTTAGGGTAGAAACTCAGCTTGGGAGAGGCTGAAAGTCATAAAGTCATAAACTTTACGCCGGCGACGTTATCTTGACCCTGGGGGTTGCGCTTACCTACTTGGTAGAAATGTATGTACTGTACGCAGCCTATGTAAAGTATGTAATCGGAAAGCGTGCCTCGACCACCAGCCGAGAGTGGAGGGAAGCGCGAAGGAAGGGCCATGGACGGAGAGATGGCTGAAGGACAACTGATGAAGTCTGAGGGACAACACCGTCTTGATTGGACGAAGGGATCCGAGGAGGGAGTCGGAAGAACACACCAAAATTAGAGGAGTAGGGCGCTCGGAGGTGACAAGCGAGGAGTTAATTCGTAAGAAACCAGATCAATCTTGTCAGCAGGGCAGCAAACGTTTTGTAACAATATACAGTTATTTACAAGTTATCAGAGTTCCATCATTGAAATTCCCGCGCAAACTCGCGAGCTGAGTGCTTCAGCGCTCCACGGGCACGGACCCACCAGTCTTTTAGAAATCCCCACGAAATCGCGCAACACAACACTCATCATCAATCGATTCACCTATCAGATTTCCCCACGTCGGTCGATCCTCGAGAACGTTCGAGAAGACGCATAATGGAAATGATCATCCATCTTTGAATAAATCTTGTTCTCATCGTGTACGGGAAAGGACGTGTCGTTCGCGATTTCAGAATTTCTATTGTAACGTGTGAATTTTCAATGTGAAACATCCAATTATCAGCTCACGATTCTCACGCTCATCTAAGGTAAAAGTACCTATTATGAAACATTGTCCCTTTCATGGAATAGTTTCATCAATACTGTAATTTTAATATAGTTTTAGGGATTCTTAGGAATTATAAAAAAAATTTCAATACATACGAATATTTAACCCCCCCAAAAAACTTCAAAAAAGTAAAAAAATTACGCCAAGTACATGAAATCACAAAAAAAAATAGATGAAAATACACAATCCCCTCCAAAATAGAAGAAAATATACAATATAAAAAAATATGTGAAATCAAAATGAGCTGCAAGTACATAAAGGTGACTTTCCAACTGCGCTTATGATGACACAACTACATATACACAGCTAAAATACTGTGTTCGTACATTCTATTACTCATATCGCGGATATTTTAAGTATCCCATTAGAATAAAAGAATCCCATTTAAAAACATTGTCGTAAATTAATAGCTTTACAAAATTAATGATATACAAAAATTGCGCCAATTATAACAATGGTTATTTATACAATGAAAAAAATGTATTAAACAATATTAAGCAGATATATTTTTATACAAATCAATATTTTAATACGAATAAATATTTTATTCAAAATACTTGGCGCTGCGGAACCGAAAAAAATGTTAATTGGCTTACAAGGGGAGGACACCATGAGGCACACATCGATTTTGATGAGCCTTGGCACGATGAATCTATGTCGAAAATAAGTAAATACGTGTCCGAGCATTTCTGCCAATGGGCCTTAATAATAGAGATATTTACATGTTAATTATTAAACATTTCATAGCACTCGTATAAAACATAAAAGCCATTACCCCCACTTAAAGATATGCCGTGGAGCTTTCGGTATGACGTCGGCGTGGTGTTGTTGCAATCGTGAGTTCGATTCTGCCTGCGTCTTATACATTTTTTCATACTTTATTTTTTCACACTTTATTTTTTCCACACTGTATGAACAGTGAGAAAAAAGCTAACGGTAGTAACGTTCATTATTAATTCTTTTAAATGTATAATTAAAATTAAGGTTTTTTTTATGGTGGAGAAATCTTTAAAAGACACCCCGACATACCTCCAGAGGGGAGTCCCCCGAAATCCAGGGGACCGTGAACTTTTTTCTCACTGTTCATACAGTGTGGAAAAAATAAAGTGTGAAAATATAAAGTATGAAAAAATATATAAGACACTGGGCGGAATCGAACTCACGACTGCAACAACATCACGCCGACGTCATACCGAACGCTCCACGGCATATCTTTGAGTGGAGGTTATGGCTTCTATGTTTTATACGAGTGCTATGAAATGTTTGATAATTTACATGTAAATATCTCTATTATTAAGGCCCATTGGCAGAAACGCTCGGACACGTATTTACTTATTTTCGACATAGATTCATCGTGTGAAGACTCATCAAAATCGATGTGTGCCTCATGGTGTCCTCCCCTTGTTAGTATTAATTAATAATTTACAATAACTGCCTTACAATCTAAAATACATAACCATATACATATACATATTAGAAACGCAGTGAAATTATTAATTCTACACATATTTAATTTTAATATCATCCTATGTAGAATATGCACACGCACACATGCACACATTCGCGAACACACGCACAAGAAAGAAAGAAAAAGATTAATGCAATTTATACATACTTATTCAGGGACTTCCATTTCCGGTGTGATAGTGTCAAGACGTGCGAGTGCAGGAAGCAGAAAAGGTGTGTGTAGGGCGAGTAGGGAGTAAAAAGGGTGAAGAGAAGGAGGAGGGGAGCAGGGAGTGAAGGGAGAGAAAGGGTGGAGTAAAGGGGCGTAAGGGTGAAGGGGAAAGCAAGCAGGAGGCTCGGGGTTTTGAGGTTACGGCAAGGCAAGGAGGAATAGAGCGGGAGAAGAAAGCGCGGCAAAGTGTCGAGAGAGAGAGGAAAGTAGTGACATCGGGCGGTAGAGAGTGAAAGTAATAGTGGAGTAGTGGATAAGGAAGGGAGCACAGGGAGAGTGGGTAAGCAAGAGAGTTAGGAAGAAATGGCGGGAGGGAAAGAGGGGGAGAAGGGAGAGGGCAAGGGACGTGAAAGGGCGATCGGAGAGAAGAAGGGAGAAGAAAAGGGGGAAGAAGAGGCGAGAAGGAAAGGCAGGAAGACATGTGCGGAGAAATTGACGAGGGAAAGGAGTATGAGTGGAGGAAATGTAATGGAGATAGCAGAGATGTGGAAGAGGAAAAGAGAGAAAGATGAGGAGAGGAGAGGTGAAGAGGGAGAGGGGAAGAGGCGTTTATGAAGAGCAGGAAGGTGCAGAGATCGCCGGAGGAGAAAAGGGTGGGCGATCAAGAAGCGCTGGAGAGTTTGATTAGGGGAATGAGGGAAGAGATGAGGAAGGATTTAAGGGAAGTGAAGGAGCAGGGGAGGGAGGCAAAGGAGGAGATGGAAAAAATTAGAGGGAAGATGGAAGAGTGGGAGGATAGGTGGAGAAGAGAAAAGGAGGAAATGAAGGATAGAATGATAAAGTTGGAAAAAAGGATGGGGGAGGCGGAACTAGAGGAGGGGAGGTTAAGAAAAGTGGAGGAGAGACTAATGGCTATAGAGACTTCGAGGGGAGGGAGGGGACGAATAGAGACAAGGGAGAACGAGGAGAAAGAGCAGGGCGAGAGAGTGGAGGGGAAGAGTGGGAAGCAAGGGTGCAGGAGGTGGAAAGAAAACTGGAGATGAAAGAGAGAGAAGGGAAGAGAAATAACGGGATAGTAAAGGGGGTAGGCAGGGAGGGATCGGCGATGCAGAGGGCAAAAGAAATATTGGCGATTGTAGGAGTAAAGGGGGGAATAGAGGGAGCAAAGGAGCTAGGAGGAGGAAGGCAAGAGAGGAAAGAAGTGACGCTGGAGGTGAGGATGGAGAATATGGACGCGAAGAGGGAGGTAATGAGGAACAAAGGAAAATTAAGGGGAAGGAAGGAGAGGTTGGAAGATGACCTGACATGGAAGGAGAGGAAGATGCAATGGCGGTTAAGAAGGATAGGAGAGGAGGAGGAAGCGAAGGGAAAAAGAGTAAGGGTAGGAGTAGTTAGGCTATGCGGATTCTGGACCAAGTGTAGGCGAGGGGTGAGGCGGGGCGGGGGGGTAAACCGAGTTCGTGGGTGAGGGGGATGACGTCACAGGGGAGGGGGATTCCAAGATGGCGTCGACCGAGTTCGTAGATGAGGGGGATGACGTCACAGGGAAGGGGAGGGGGATTTTCGAAATTTTCAAAATGGCGTCGCGCGCGCAGGTCGAGTTCGTGGGCGAGGGGGTTGACGTCACGGGGGAGGGGGAGGATTTTCAAATTTTCAAAATGGCGTCGCGCGCATTTCGTGTTGGCGCCACCTACTGGACGTTTAAGGTACTTTGGGCCCGCGTCGGTATTTGGGCCCGCCTTGGTACATTTTCCAGGTTTTTCATACATTTTCTATTGACGCCACCTATTGGATGTTTAAGGTACTTGGGTCCGCGTCGGTATTTGGGCCCGCCTTGGTACATTTTCCAGGTTTTTCATACATTTTCTATTGACGCCATCTACTGCATGTTTAAGGTACTTGGGCCCGCGTCGGTATTTGGGCCCGTCTTGGTAAATTTTCCAGGTTTTTCATACATTTCGGGTTGGCGCCACCTATTGTACGTTTAAGGTACTTTGGGCTCGCCATGGTAAATTTTCCAAGGTTTTTTCATACGTTTCGTGCTGACGTCACCTGTTGCATGTCTCTAAGGTATATTTGGGCACGCGTCGCCGCCGCCGCGCAATCTCCGTACGTGTGCGGGGATCGGTGCGCAGGCGCGACCGCGACCGATTCGTGGAAATTCAAATCGCGTTTTCGATGATGATTTCTGAGAAAGAGGGTGGACCATGATTTCTGAGAAAAGATAACGAAATATTTGAATCGTGGGACCGATACAGCGCACGTGCAATGATATAAACATAGAGCAATAATTATTATAAATCAATCATCGCGATAGCCCATGGAATAAACATTGCACCGCGACATGCAGTGTGTTTACATCTGAACAGGATCGAACGCGTTTTTGGCGCCTACGTGCACACTCTTCGTGCCGTGTGTTTATGTTTGAATCGTGGGACCGATGCAGCGCACGTGCAATGATGTAAACATAGAGCGATAATTATTGTAAATCAATCGGTGCGATAGCCCTTGGAATAAACACGACATTGCATTCCATGATAAGTTCTGAGAAAGAGGGTGTGTTGATGTATATATATCTGAGCATTGACTTTTCACAAGACTAGGACCTCTAAGAAGTACCCTCGAGAAAACGCAATGTCCCCGAAACAATAAATTAGGCGTTCCTTTCACGCGACCAGCTAAGCGATAATTATTCGGGGTAGAGTTCCAAGTATTTTCACGATCGAGAACACGGCGACGTCTCAAGCACCCTTCTCGAGGGTCTGCGAGTCAAACGTCGTGGGAGCGTGTAAGGGCGAAAAGAATTCGTACATAGACTTTCACACCGAAGTCTATAGAGTAAACATAACATTGCACCGCGCGATACCGCGTGTTTATATCTGATTCGTGGGAGTAGTATACAGCGATCGTCTAAGGGTGGGGAAAAATTTGAGGATACGTTCGAACTGCATCTGACGTCAACATAGTTCGATGGCGTTTTGAGAATCACGGTAGGGATAGGTGCCTAGTATATTAAATCCTGCAGTCGCTCGATGAAAATCGTGAAGTATGTTACGCGTGCATAATATGGACCTTTTCGTGAATTCGTACAAGTTGTTACAGGACGCGATAAAACAGTTGCGTACCGAAGAAGAGTTCAGTGAGTGGTTTATATCGTGTAACGAGTGCATACACAATATCAACGAATATCTTAAGACTCAAGAAGTATCAGAATCTAATCGTCGACGTTTGAAAACACTTAAGATTGATATTGAAACATTGCGAATACGGGTCCGAAGCAAAATAGCATGCATACTCGATGAAGAGGACGCGCGTGATGCATTGCTAGCGTCTTCCGACGATGACGATGATTATTGGATAAGTCCTTTATCGACGATTCCGCAGTTGGATGACGAAACACTGACGATCGAGAGGCATAAGATTCGCGACGTATTAAGCACTCCATCATTATTCGAGACGTTATGGATCAACATCTTCCGACAGGGATTTATGCAATTACCGCGTGAACATCGTCAACTGTTACGTCATACCGCGCGATATAGTGCTGCGAGCAAATGCACATTATATTGCATCGTTGCTGATACGGATCTGTGTCGCAAGCGACCGAAGTACACTACCGCGATCGCGTGTACACCGTTAACGCTTCTACACGACATCGAAAACGGCTCGGTCCAAGTACGAGAAGTATTGAGTCCCGAAACAGTGAAAATCACAGTACGCGAGTTTTTGTCTCGGGAATTATCTAAATTTTTGGATAATTGCATGAGTCTACCGCGGAACTCGAATCGTACACTTATACCGCTGAGTTTTCGATGGCCTGCTGAGGACCATGAACACATCACCTGGAAGATGCGCATAAAGAAGATGAATCAAGTCGTACGTCTGTGGGAGGTTAACTATTTGTGAAAATCGAATTATATGTGAAGTAGTGAACATGGATATGATCATGGACATGTACAGGGTTTTGACCCAGAGATCGAAGCTTGTACAGTCTGTTGAGGAATTCCTAGACTGGTCGAATCAGTGCGACTCGTGTATACGACGCATCGTTGAATATCAGAGCAGCGGAGGAGTGTCCGTGTACGCGAAACAACGCCTAGTATCGTTGAACGCGCAAATAACAACGTTGCGTGCGGACGTGCGGGAGAACAACTTTTCGCGAGTGGGATACGGGGTTTCGGCTCATTCGACGACACCCAAAGTCGTATGGGAAGACGTGGAAACTGCGTTTATAAGCCGTATTTCAACCGGCGCGGTCATCAACGTGGGATACGTCGATCCACGTAAATTTTTGGAGGGTGCTCGACAGATAGTAATGTCACGCGTCGCGAATGCTATCACGGTACATAATGGAGTGTCTGTGAATACCGTCTTAAACGCGGAGTTTTCGTTAAACGCGGAGTTTACGTTAGATGCGAATATTGACGTGAAAAGTTTCAATACGCGAAATCACGTACTGTTATTAGATTCGAACGTGCGCGAGTGGTACTCGAAGTGCGTGATCGCACCCACGTTAGTGGCGATCGAGGAGTTTCAAGATCGCGACAGTGGATGGACCCTAAGGACTGTGCTAAATATGCTAGTGAATATTAATAAGCATAATCCACTTCGAGTCGGTTGCAACATCCCGCTGCCGCGCGCCGTCGTCCTGAAGAAAGCGGTGCTGAACATAAAGAACAGAGACAATGCGTGCTTCATGTGGGCAGTCGTCGCAAGTTTGTACCCTGCTGCTACGCATGTGGATAGGGTCGCGTCGTATCAACACTACACAGATTTGCTTCGCACGGACGACATGACTCTTCCCATGACGTTGGATCAGCTGACGAAGTTCGAGAGGATGAACGACGTGTCGGTGAATGTGTACGCGTGGTCCGACGGAAGCTGCGTTCCTATGCGTTTAACCAAGGGCAAGCGAGAGAGACACGCGAACCTGCTGCTGGTACAGGATCCCAACGAGCCCCAACGATTTCACTTCGCGTGCATTCGAAGCATGTCGAGACTGATTTCGAAGCAGGTCGGCAATCACAAGAGTCAAGTATTCGTTTGCGACAGGTTAGTAAAATATGGTATATTCCGATTGATGTATCATTGATTATTATGTTTTATTATTGATATCGTTATCGTTGTAGATGCCTGAATTACTTCTACTCGATGGAGCGATTACGTAAACACGACGTGGACTGCCAACACCTGAACGAGTGTGCCGTCGAATTGCCGTCCGCGGAGGATAAATGGTTGCACTTCAAAAATTTCAAAAATAAGGAGCGAGCGCCGTTCATCATTTACGCAGACTTCGAATGCATGCTGGAGGACGTCGAGCCTGCGGAGCGGAGTCGGACGTACACGTACCAGCAGCATAGAGCATACAGCGTGGGATATTACATCCACTGTTCCACCGACGCGTCCCTGTGTCGTTATCGCGCGTATCGTCACGAATCCGAGTGCGTGAAGTGGTTCGTACAAGAACTTCGTGACTTTGCCGACACTGCGTATTCGTGGTTGCGGAACGCGAAACCAATGAAAACGCTAACGAGACAACAGATGCGTAGTCATGACAGTGCGATCGTATGCCACGTGTGCGAACAATCATTCGTCGACACGGACATAAAAGTGCGCGACCATTGTCACTCGACGGGCGAGTACCGAGGCGCGGCCCACGTGGCTTGTAACTTACAATTTCAACGATCGTACACGATACCGGTAGTGTTCCATAATTTATCAGGCTACGACGCGCATTTCGTGATCAATGAGTTGGCGTCCGCGTTCGAGGGACAGATCGACCTACTGCCGCTGACGAAGGAGCGCTACATATCGTTCACGAAACACGTTAAGGGAATCGACACCGAGAACAATGATTGGAAGAGGGGGCTGAAGTTTCGCTTCATCGATTCGCTGAAGTTTTTGGCAGCGGGTCTGGAGAAACTCGCTTCGGACCTTGGCAGGGAACGGCTTGTTATTCTACGACACGAGTTTAAAGACATGCCGGACTATCAATTCAATCTCCTGACCAGGAAGGGTGTCTTCCCGTATGACTACGTGACGTCATACGCCAAGCTGAACGAAACGCGTTTACCGTCCCGCGAAGCTTTCTATAACCGGTTGAACGATAGTACCGCGTCGGAGCCTGATTACGCGCACGCCGTGAACGTGTGGAATACTTTTCCCATAAAGACATTAGGTGAGTACAGTGATTTGTACTTGAAAACAGATGTGCTGTTACTCGCCGACGTATTCGAGGGTTTCCGCACTGACTGTATCGCGAGTTACGATCTCGACCCTGCGCATTATTTTACGCTACCGAGTTTCACGTGGGACGCGATGCTCAAGTACACCGGCGTACGATTAGAGCTTCTGACAGACGTGGACATGTTACTGTTCGTAGAGCGTGGCATACGTGGTGGTCTGAGCCAGTGCTCGCACAGGTACGCGCGTGCCAACAACAAGCACCTGCCTGCCGGGATGTACGACGAATCGAAGGCGTCGACGTATCTGATGTACTTCGACGTCAACAACTTGTACGGGTGGGCGATGTCGCAGGCTATGCCGAAAGGTGGGTTTCAATGGCTGGACGATGCGACGGTGGCCGCGCTCGACGTATCATCCCTACCCGACGGCGAGGACTCCGAGGAATCCGAGGGATACCTGTTGGAGGTTGACATCGAATACCCCAAGGAGATACACGACGCCCATGCCGACCTTCCATTCTGCCCGGTGCGCGGGCACGCCCCAGAAGGAAAACAGGCCAAGCTGCTTGCCACGCTCGACGATAAGGAACGATACATCATCCATTATCGTTACCTGAAACAGTGCGTGCGATACGGTTTACGCGTAACGCGAATTCATCGGGTGTTGCGATTCGATCAGTCGCACTGGTTGCGCGACTACATCCGATTGAATACCGATTTGAGGACGCGAGCTACTAGCGAATTTCAGAAGACTCTATTTAAATTAATGAACAATGCGGTGTACGGTAAAACAATGGAGAATGTGCGGAATCGCGTAGACGTGCGACTGGTGACGCGGTGGGACGGTCGTTACGGCGCGGAAGCGCTGATCGCGAAACCGAACTTTCACAGTCGGACGATCTTCTCCGAGCAGTTGGTGGCCGTCGAAATGCGAAAACTTAAAGTGAAGTTCGACAAGCCGATATACGTGGGGATGAGTGTACTAGACGTATCAAAAGAATGCTTGTACGAATTTCATTATTCATATATGCGTGCGGAGTTCGGTGATCGGTGTAAGGTTCTGTACACTGACACCGACAGTTTAATGTATAGTGTGGAATGCGAGGATGTGTATAAAACGATTAAGTGTGACATTGCGCGGTTCGACACGAGTGATTACGCGGTGGACAATCCGTACGGTATGCCGCGCGTAAATAAAAAGGTGCCGGGACTCATGAAAGATGAGAACAACGGCGCCTTGATGACCGAGTTCGTCGGACTACGTTCGAAGATGTACGCGACTAGAACGTTTAACGCTGCAGTGGGGTCTACGAGCGAGATTAAAAAGGTGAAGGGTGTGCGGAGACACATAGTCGCGAATGTAATACAATTTGGTGATTACATTCAATGTCTTTATAATCTAACCGAGAAGTCGGTTCGACAGAATAATATACGCTCTAAGAAGCATGATGTGTATTCCGTGAGTGAGGAAAAGAACGCTCTGAGTCCGTTCGACGACAAGCGGTGTATCTTAGCCGATCGGATACGCACCCTTCCGTGGGGTCATTATCGAATCCCCGAGCTCCAGACCCACGAGTTACTCGAACGTGCGCCCGACGAGTTCCTCGAGAACCCCATTGTATAGTACGTTTGCATGTTCAGTATGTTTGCATGTTTAGTATGTTTGCATGTTTAGTATGTTTAGTATGTTTGCATGTTTAGTATGTTTACATGTTTTGTATGTTTGCATGCACATATGTATATAACTAAAATTGTATTTTATACGCGTCGGTATATATGTATATATTTTTCATACTTTTAAGATTAATTGTACGCATATACGAGAATGTGGAAAATTGAATAAACGGACACTGTTTATGTATTTATATGTATGTATTTATTTTTCATTCATTTATTTTAGTAACATCGAGTGCGTTCGTGATCGGGAATCATAGAATATCCTTGTTGCTTATCCACGAGTTCCGCGACGAATCGAATCCGAGCCACTTAACGTACACCTGGTTTCCTTTACGACGAATAATCTTCTCGACCAGATAGACGTCCGGATTCGCGACCGAATGTAGTTCGTACTCGTAGAATCCACCCGAGATCGGTTCTCCCGCGGAATCACGCAGAATGTACGTCACCGGGAACGTTCGTTGTACGGTTACGATTTCGAACACCTCGGTCGACCAGTTCGGAGTGTATCCCTTCTCGAAGAGGGTCTTGAACTTGCTCACGCGCACCTTATCCCCGACTTTGAATTTCGCGCGTCGTCGAATACCTTTAGTTACAGAGGGTGAGAGGGGTTCATTCACGGCGAATGACAAACGCGTCGTGGGGGTCACGTCGACGGGTCGGGCGTTGATCGTTCGATGCTTGCGATGATTGTAGGTGTGTACGAGCGCGGGTAACAGGTCGACCCAACGATAGGACGCGTTCAAGGAGAATTTTTTCCACATGAGGTTTTTCAGCGTGCGATTGAAACGTTCAACGATCGACGCTTTCATCACGCTGTACGTGGAGTAGTGGTTGATTCCGCGAGTCTTCACACATCGTTGAAACTCCGCGTTGTAAAACTCCTTACCCATGTCGGTTTGTAAATTTCGCGGACATCTATCGCTCTGCTGCAACACGATCGTGAACGCCGCGGTTACGTCGCGTCCACTTTTTGTTTTCACGGGTACGGCCCACGCGTACTTGCTGAACGCATCGATGATCGTTAGTATATAGTGATATCCACGATTTTGCTTCGCGTACGGACGCATCTCCACCAAATCGGCCTGCCACAAATCATCGTAACCGCGAATCACGACGCTACGCCGTGGGAAATTTCGTCTCGCGGGGGCGTGTAATTCGTTCACTAATTGTACTCGCTCCTTGCTCATGTTTTCGCGGGTGGGTCGGTGATGGTTGCGATGTTCCAAAGACGTTTTCGCGGACCCTCGTTCGCTTTTCGCAGTTCCTTTCGTTTGTACAGATCCGTGGTTGTTTTCGCTGTCGGCAACGTCGTTGTCGTGAACGTTTCGAGTATGTTTTTCAAGTGATCGAAGCGTCGTTCCATCGCGGTATTTAACTCATCCTCTAGCTGGGATAATTGCGCGTTAACGATATCCGTCATCGTTCGTTGTACTCGCGTCTCGAGTTGTGATCGTTGATACTCGGCGTCAAGTCGAGCGCTCGCGATAGCTGTTTCGATTTTTTGGGTAAAGCGTTCGTCCACCGAGGACAATAATCTCGTCATTGCCATTCTCGCTTCGTCATTGTTGTTGTTGTTGTTGTTGTTGTTATTGCGTAACGAGGTACCAAACTTATTCACCGACATAACGATGCGTATGCGCGAACACCACTGACGCGATGATCACCGAATCATTCAATTTATGATATGTTTAGCCTCGCGAAGTTCCTCCACGATGGATGCGATTTCGTTATCGTGACCCGTGTGACCTGCCGCGCGAGATGCTACGAGCAATCTCAGTCTATCAATCAATTCGTTCGGATCGTCCCAGTACACATAATCGATCGCGTTATCGGTAACCGTCATCGATTCGTCGATTGGTAATCCTTGTACTCGTCGCGTAACCGCGTCGCCCGCGCCCCCATTCATACCCATGCCCCTAACGCGTCTGACACCCGACGTCCGCACCCCACCGATTATCGCGGATATGATTTTCTTATACTTGTACCCCCTGTTACCCAGCGTGCGCTTACTCGGTGAATGGTTTCGCTTATGCGCGTTCGTTGATAGTAAGATGCGTCGGTACGAGTGCATATCCGCGTCCGTGTACATGCTAACGTTGGGGATTCGCATGAACAGTAGTTCGTACAAACCCCTAGTCCCCGCGTATCGCGTTCCGTTGACACGAATGTCGTCCCCGTCCTCGTCGATGGTGAGTACGGAATCACCGATCATTAGGTCGTCGTCGGATCCGGAGTATACGCCGTACACGTTATCGATTCGTTTCTTGGTATCGGTGAACAACAGTCGCAGGTATTCTCGAGACAAGGGTCCTTTGGCGTTCCGTAAATACACTTCAATATCATCGACGGGGTTACGCAGCGAATCCAAATCATAAACCTTTGCCGACGACTCATTATCCTGAATTTTTTCATCATCTTCGTCGTCGACATCATCAACAATATCATCAACAACATCATCGTCAACATTATCTTCATCGTCAACATCATTGTTGTCGTTATCGGTATTGTTGTTGTTGTTGTTGTTGTTGTTGTTGTCATTGTTGTCGACGTCGTTGTCATTGTTGTCGGTGTCGTTGTCATCGTCGTCGTCGTCGTCATAGTCGCTAGAATCTGGAGGGTTATTCGGACGTTCGTTGGTTATCGATGGAGTAACGAGACGAAGTCTCTTCGATGGTTGTTGATCGTATTCGTGTCTCCTCTTCACTGGTAGGGATCTAGGTATTGAACGCATTTTCAACGCCGACGAGTTCTCGATCAATCGTTTCAGCGGTTCGACGATGGGACGCGTGCTCGCCTCCACAGCCGCTTCCGTAGCCATTTTACCAATTTTCAAGGCCAAGCTCTTTTTGCGTATAACGTCACTGACTTTGGCGATTTCCGCCTTTGTGTCCGCACACCGACGTTTCGCACCCTTTTGATGTTTCAGCCCTTTTTGATGTTTCGTTCCTTTTTGTCGATGACGACGTCGGCTATGTTTTTGCGAATGCTTCGCGTCGACGTTGCTCGAGGTTATCATAGTCGCGGACGATTCGTTAGACATTTCGTGCTGCTCGATGAATGACTCGCGGTTTACTGATGTCAGTGAGCTACGACAAACTCGTTAAATCCTCTTCGATATCGACCTTCGTACATGGAACTATCCTTATCGATCACCACGAAATCGTATCGCCGACGCCAACATTTCGCGCATAAGTCATTGAACGATTCGAACGTCATGTCTGTGTTCACGTGATCGTTGTACACGCGGCGCAAGTTCGTGCCATCTTGTTTGAACAGCATGAGAAAATTCGCGTTGTCCCTGATCAAATGTTTAGGTATTCTAGCGTACGACTGACACAAATAAAAGCAATCCACGTTCGCGTGACGGCCCATGGAGAAGTATTCGCGTATCGCATTCTGTTCGTCGCACGCCACATCGTCGAACACGAAGATCGAATCGGGCCGAGCGTCTCTCGGTGGAACGATCTCAGCGTTGTCCGAGTATGGAAAGTATTCGATTCCGTCGACGAGCGACAACACCTGTTCGAGATATCGATACTTTGGCTGATGCAATGATTTCGAGTATACGTACACGTTCTCGAAACGCAAACCGTTCGGACTCTCTAGCATACTTAGAAGTACGTTCGTTTTTCCGCACCCAGACGGACCGCAAATCACGCCTCGTACGCTGTGCGGTAATAATGGGCCGTGTCTGTTCGATCGACTCGGATCCCTATCATCCTCGAGCATTCTGTTCGCGGTCACGCGAATAACGTCCGACTGTTTCGCGAATCGCATATTATATAATCAACTATTTATATTCGTGGCACGCGTCGCGCAGGTCACTATCACAGTGATCGGTGACGCGTGCGTATGCGTTTATTATTGTAGTAGCTATCGTGACTATTCTAACGTATATGATTGTATCAACGACCGCAACGTCTCACGGACTAGGGAAGAATCAGAGAAGGAAGAAGACTGGATCAGGTCTCGTAAACGGTATCATAAACCGTCTGCCGTTCGAACTACACGTTCCAGGTTATCAGTTCTGCGGACCGGGAACGCGTTTGCTAAAGCGATTGGCTCGTGGCGACAAAGGTGTGAATCCTCTGGACGCAGCGTGCCGCGATCACGATATCGCGTACTCTAGTCGCAAGGATTTAGAGGGGCGACACGAGGCGGATCGTGCGTTAGCCGAACGAGCGCGAGAACGAGTATTCGCGAACGACGCAACCTTTGGTGAAAAAGCAGCCGCGACTGGAGTGTGGGCAACGATGAAGGCTAAGACTAAACTCGGCATGGGTATGAGAAGGACGAAACGTAAACAGCGAAAGTCTGGAAGGAAACATCCGCAACGGCGACGACGACATCGCAATCTACGAGTGGCGAAACGCGGGGGCTTTCTTCCATTTCTTCCGTTCGTGCTGCCTGCTTTATCAGCTATCGGGGCATTGGCCGGTGGAGCGGCTGGTATAACCAAAGCGGTCAACGATTCGAAGGCCTCTCGAAAACAGCTGAAAGAGACTTTGCGTCATAATAGGGCGATGGAGGGGCGAGGGATGCATCTGACACCGTACAAGCGAGGCGCGGGCTTGAACCCGAGACGCCAACGACTGCGAACAAAGAAAAAAAAAACGCCGATCGCATAGGCGCGTGGCGACGGTGGCAGCGATAACGCAACAACCTATGACGAACCTGCAATTAGAACGTGAATGCGCCAGCATCCCGTTCTTTCGAGGCGTGTTTATGCGCGACACGCTTCCTACGCGCGTACGAAGCAACGAATGCGGTATCGCGAATCTGGATGAAAATCGAGGCACCGGTACGCACTGGGTCGCGTACGTCAAACGCGGACCGCGAGTACAGTACTTTGATAGTTTTGGGAATCTGCGACCTCCCGCGGAATTGATCTACTATTTCGGACGCGGTACAACGATCACCTACAATCACAACCGTTTTCAACGTTTCGACGAGATGAATTGCGGCCGCTTGTGCATGCAATTTTTACAGCAAAAGTCTATGGAATTATGGCCTATATACTAATATTACTATCGGTGTGTGTGTGTGTGTACTAAGATTATGTTACAATGTATCCATGCGTAATGGCGATTCGCACCTTCTATAATAAAGACTCATAATATCGATAAATTGCCGAGTATTCGTACGCGCGCGTCACTTCCCCTCTCTCCGTCTCGCGAGTGTAATCTATGATATGTCGTTCACGCTCACGTTAACGGGTCGCAGCAGCGCGCTCACGGTAAACTATTTTCCGCCGATAGATTTGAGTGATGGTCAATACGAATTAGGACTCGCAGACTTGGAGACGTTTCACACGATACCAAACATCGACTCGAGCAACGATAAATTCTATTTCGTCGTAAACTATAACACCGAAAACAGCACCAGCGCTGACGCCGCTCACGAATACATTACGATTCCCCACGGCTCCTACGAATTAGACGCTATCGCCGAGTACCTGAAGCAACGATTACTCGATCGATATCCTCGAAGACGCGGTAACAACAAGAACGATGATGACGACAAGTACCCTCTAATGCTACGAGCTAACAACAACACCATGAAAAGTGAACTGTACTGTTCGTTCTTTGTGGACTTTACGAAACCGAACAATGTGGGTTCGTTGCTAGGATTTTCCCCGAATCGCGTCTTATTACCGAGAATCTGGCACGAATCCGACGGACCCGTAAATATTATAAACGTTAACGTGATCCGAGTAACGTGTAACGTCACTACCGGCGCGTACAGTAACGATAAACAGGTACACACGATCCATGAATTTTCGCCTCGCGTACCTCCAGGATATAAGATATCGGAAACTCCGCGACATGTCATTTACCTGCCGATCGTCGCACGAGCAATACACGATCTAACGTTGTGCATCGTTGATCAACACGATCGCCCTATAGACTTCCGTGGAGAAGAAATAACGATTCGTTTACACGTTCAACGACGTCCGCGCGATAGGTAGCGTGACCGTACGTGTATGCGCGCGTGTGTAGTATGTTAGTGTTAGATCATACGTATGAATCATCAATCGTCGCGGATACTCCTACCGTCTCTGCATCGCGTCATCTACGTAACCCTTTATCTACAGACGCAAGTGTAAGAAGAATAAAGACCGGAGGAGCGATAAGAAGAGGACCGGTAAGAAGCATAAGAAAGCCGTTGACTCGTCGAAACGTACGTTACCTACGATCGTTAGGCTTCATCGTTGCATATTAGACGCGCAATCACGATGTCGATTATTTTGGACGTGGCGAATACGCCAACCTTCGACAATCGTATCACGAAGATCGAGTTACATACGTATAATCCGTACGCCAACACAACGTTCGACAATAGCGACGAGATAAGAATCCCCATACAGCAGCAAGATTTGTACACGCTTCCGTGCGAAAGTTTTCTCTACATCGAAGGTCGTGGCACGTTGACAGCGCAAGACGCGAAAGGCCCGCCAACGTCCGCGACCGCTGTTCTCGACAATAATTGCGTCGCGTTCATGTTCGATGAGATTCGATACGAATTGAATGGTGTCGAGATCGATCGTTGTCGAAATCCAGGAATCACTACCACGTTGAAAAATTTCGTTTCATTGTCAGCCGAGAGAAGCAAAGCGCTTGCGAATGCCGGTTGGAATTATGACATCGATTACGAAGAGGATACTTTTCATTCGGGCGCTTTTAATTTCTGTGTACCCCTGAACGTGTTATTAGGATTCTGCGAGGATTACAAACACATCGTGATGAATGCGCGACACGAGCTAATTCTTATACGAGCGCGAGATGATTCGAACGCGATGCATTGCACCTCCGCCACTGCGATCCCGAAACTTGAGATACGCAAGGTGCAGTGGCGTATGCCCCACGTCGTTTTGGAGGAAGTGAATAAACTATCGATGCTTCGTATATTGGAAAGCGGACGACCGATCGCGATGAGTTTCCGATCTTGGAGCGTGCACGAGTATCCATTACTGCAAGCGACAACGAAACATACGTGGACCGTGAAAACTACGTCGCAAATCGAGAAACCACGATACGTGTTATTCGGTATGCAAACGGATCGAAAGAATCCTCCAAATAAACCCGCGTGGATATTCGACCCGAATAATCTCACAAATTTTCGACTCTACCTAAATTCCGAGACGTATCCGTACGATGACATGCAAATAGATTTTCCCAAGTATAAATTTGCGATCATGTACAATATGTACGCGAATTTCATCCGATCGTACTACGGTCACGGAGAACCGTTGCTGAGCGCGAACGAATTCCTTAAATACGCGCCTATCGTGGTCATAGATTGTTCTAGGCAAAATGAATCGTTGAAGAGCGCTACGGTGGACGTGCGAATAGATTTCGAATGTAAAGAAAATATTCCCGCTAATACTTCAGCCGTCTGTTTGTTCATACACGATCGTATAGTCGAATACAGCCCTTTAACCAACATGGTACGCAAACTAATATAGCGTGCGTACGAGTTCGATTACTACTACTACTACTACTACTACTAATACTAATACTACTACTACGAATACTGCTACTGTTTTAAATCGTCCAAGTCGAAGACCTCAGTTGCTGTTCCGACATCGTCGCCCGCGGTGCTACCTAAAACGTATAATAATGTTCGCCATTGTCGATCTACAAGGATTCAATATCGAACGCGAGTTCGTCGTCAAAGAGATCGCGATTCGTGCAAACATCAACAACGATAAAACACCGACGATCAGTCATTGGATCTTCGAACCGCCATACTTCTGGGAACATCTGAATTCGCGGGATCGCGATCAAGCATCCTGGCTCGCGAAGCATCATCACGGGCTTCGCTGGTCTGACGGCTATGTTCCATACTCCAAACTTCCGGGGCTCCTCACCAGCGTACTCGCGAACATTGACTTCGTAATCGTGAAAGGTGTGGAAAAGAAAACGTGGATGCTGCAACTACTACCTGACATAATCGTTGAGGATGTATGTAATTTGTACGAACTGACGGGACGAAAGATCAACAACAACACCAACAGCAACAGCAACAGCAACAACAACAGTAACAATAACAACGCTCGAACTGTCGAAGACGACGGCGGCTACGACGTTGACGATGATTATTGTGGGATCATGCCTGACATCGTGGACTCTGACGTTCCTAACCTGAGGTCTATGTCTTCAACGAATACCCTTCGATGTGCATTTCACAAGAATTGCGGTGTTTGCGCGCTGGAGAATGTCGGGAAAATATGGAATTATATACGCAGCGTTACCTAATGTAAGTCCTACACACGCATTGCATCTACTTTACGCATCATATGCAGAGAAACGAATATGTAAGAATTATTTTTTTGTTTTCTATAGCGATGAACACGGCGACGGCGGTGATGAGTGTAATGACAGCGACGACTGCTTCCTTTACCCACGAGCAAGAATATCCCTCCCATACGAACGTTATTTCCCACAAATACGAATATTATAATTTTAAGTACGCATGGATGGGTGGTTGTACATGAATAAACACACACTGTTTTGAATAAAAAATAATATTTATTTAAAAAAAATATATTTTAAAATATTTAAAAATATTTAAAAATATTTAAAAAAATATCCTTGACGTCACGTCCTGCAACACACAGAGAAAACACCAAATTATTATATGAAACGTTGGTAATAGAATGTGAAACATTAAACAGTTAAAATTCATTCGTACTCACTCTCTGAATAATCGCCCAAGGTTCCAAAACTCCCCTTCGAATGATAAAAATTCTACATCCATTGTATCTTCGCGCCACATGCGTCGGGCGAATTGAATTTTTCTGCGTAACTCCTCGCAGATTCGCCCGTCCTCCTGCGTCGGGTACTGCCGCCGCTGAAACAAACACATGAATCGATTAAAATCATTGAATGGTGTACGCGGATCATTTGTGCGAAACATCACATACCAACAACTGGATAATTGCGTCGCGGTCCCCGTCGCGCGCATGGGCCTCGATGTCAGCCCGGCGCTGAAACAAACGCGTGACTCGATTAAAACATCGTCGATTGGTGTACGCGTATCAGAATAATTTTTTCAGAAACGTCACTTACGAGGCGCCCGAGCGTCCCTAAATACTCGCGGCTCCACTCGGCCATTGCGTTTTCGCGTTCTTGCTGTAACAAACATGTGATTGGATTAAAACACTGTTGAATGGTATATGCACATCAATTTTTTTTTGCGAAACATCACTTACGAGGAAACGAATCACCTCCCGCCGCTCCGCGCGCCACGCCCTCATCATATTATCCCGTTCACACTGAAACAAACGTATAACTTTGCTAGAAGACCGTCCAATTGAATACACGCACCAATTCAGTTTATATGAAAACCATACTCACAATTTGCCGAATTATCCCGTCACGCTGGTCGTGCCACGCACGCTCAATTTCCCCATGCCGACGCTGTAACAAACGCACAACTTCAATAGAATGTCATCGAATGGATTACGCGCACAAATTTAATTTTCACGAAACTATACTTACGATACATCGTTGCATTTCAAATGCGTTTACCCCCTGCGCTGCTGCGAATAAATTATCTTCAAACGCGTCCATGTTTCGTTTCGTAGTATTTTTGAGGAAACTATACTGTCCCGTGCGGTGGTGGTCGACACCCTTATATACATTTCGTTTCCCTAGCCTAGAAGGATGGCCCTGCGCGTTGCAAGGGTAGGGATAGTTTTCAAGTAGGGTAGTCTTGAGGTATGGTGGGGATGGTCACGTCACAGTTTCTTTGCACCCTCCTCCTCCTCCTCCTCCTTCTTATTCTTTTTCCTCGATGATTTTATAATATGAAACTAATTATTCCAGCTTATAGTATACTTTTATGACTCGCACTTTTCTGTTTCACATCGCGAATCGTCTCTACCTCTTCTGTGGCATGCATATCATTTGAATTTGCCACGTATTCTCTAACCCTTGTGCGGTAAACATACGCGCTTGACCATCACCATCACTGATGCGATATACTTTCACACATTGATGTGTACGTGTATGTGAATCAGTATAAAGTGACGTCGGTCAGTCTTGTAGGCATCAGTTCACCACGTACGCTCGAGTGCTAACAAGTATCGTTCGAATCATTTTTTTCTCGTCGATGAGAATCATACGTATTGCATATCAAAATGCACAAACGAAGCTTAAACGATTCATCCTTCGCATCCGACAACGCTGGTGGCGTTCCAAATAAATATCAACGACAACGATATCATCAACAATCCAATATGAGGTATGTATACGTTACTATACACTTTACATATACTTCATTCACTTACTTCTTTCACTGTAAACGCCAACGAACCATGCATTAATTTCGTGTACATGTTTCTTTCAGTTCTGGAACAACAACGCCAAAAACGTTGAAAACGCCAAAACCATTGATCGTACGAATCCTGGGGCGTAATTATCCACTAACCTCAACAGCTTATAAACGTCTAACTATTGGAATACGCATTGGTATGGGTTCGTGCTGCGTTGAGATCGCCATAGCCGACAACAAAGGTGTCGAGATATGCTTTTCAATGTCTACGTGGAAGCTCCTACTGCAAAACGAGGCGGACATACTCCAACGATTACGCAGCAACGCAACATCGTCCCAAACCCCCATCGTAATTGATCATTTGCGACTCGAATTCACGCGTATGCATGATGATCAACTTATTAAAATCACCGATAATCGCGTTACCTTATACATGACGGAAGTTACGATGTGTAAACTGTTCGCGTATGAACATTGCATCAATCATATGTTCACTTGGTTGACTGAAAATATATACTCTGTAAGCAGTAAATATGCTGCCTTCGTGGAAGTTCTACGTACCGCTCCCGTACCAACGAATTATGTGAAATTAATTTCCGAAAGCGAGACCTTTGAGCAGCATTCTTTGATTGATTGTGAATTGTTAGCGTTAGGATTACAATCCATGCTGCGTGATGTAAACCAGGTATCACTATAGTACATGTATATATGTTTTAATAATAAATGTATGACTTTTGCATCAATACATGTAACGTGTTATTTATAATATCCTTTCATACATATTCCTATCCATATATTAATTCTTAGAGACGTAGACTTAGCGAATGTCAATTGCGTTTCCTGATAGGTAATAGACGTGGGTGGGTTCGGATACGTTCCCACGACGCTTGACCATGACACTGGATCTACTATAAACCGGATGTCTGCGGGTCTATGTACGAATTCTTTTCGCCCTTACACGCTCCCACGACGCTTGACTCGCAGACCCTCGAGAAGGGTGCTTGAGACGTCGCCGTGTTCTCGATCGTGAAAATACTTGGAACTCTACCCCGAATAATTATCGCTTAGCTGGTCGCGTGAAAGGAACGCCTAATTTATTGTTTCGGGGACATTGCGTTTTCTCGAGGGTACTTCTTAGAGGTCCTAGTCTTGTGAAAAGTCAATGCTCAGATATATATACATCAACACACCCTCTTTCTCAGAACTTATCATGGAATGCAATGTCGTGTTTATTCCAAGGGCTATCGCACCGATTGATTTACAATAATTATCGCTCTATGTTTACATCATTGCACGTGCGCTGCATCGGTCCCACGATTCAAACATAAACACACGGCACGAAGAGTGTGCACGTAGGCGCCAAAAACGCGTTCGATCCTGTTCAGATGTAAACACACTGCATGTCGCGGTGCAATGTTTATTCCATGGGCTATCGCGATGATTGATTTATAATAATTATTGCTCTATGTTTATATCATTGCACGTGCGCTGTATCGGTCCCACGATTCAAATATTTCCTTATCTTTTCTCAGAAATCATGGTCCACCCTCTTTCTCAGAAATCATCATCGAAAACGCGATTTGAATTTCCACGAATCGGTCGCGGTCGCGCCTGCGCACCGATCCCCGCACACGTACGGAGATTGCGCGGCGGCGGCGACGCGTGCCCAAATATACCTTAGAGACATGCAACAGGTGACGTCAGCACGAAACGTATGAAAAAACCTTGGAAAATTTACCATGGCGAGCCCAAAGTACCTTAAACGTACAATAGGTGGCGCCAACCCGAAATGTATGAAAAACCTGGAAAATTTACCAAGACGGGCCCAAATACCGACGCGGGCCCAAGTACCTTAAACATGCAGTAGATGGCGTCAATAGAAAATGTATGAAAAACCTGGAAAATGTACCAAGGCGGGCCCAAATACCGACGCGGACCCAAGTACCTTAAACATCCAATAGGTGGCGTCAATAGAAAATGTATGAAAAACCTGGAAAATGTACCAAGGCGGGCCCAAATACCGACGCGGGCCCAAAGTACCTTAAACGTCCAGTAGGTGGCGCCAACACGAAATGCGCGCGACGCCATTTTGAAAATTTGAAAATCCTCCCCCTCCCCCGTGACGTCAACCCCCTCGCCCACGAACTCGACCTGCGCGCGCGACGCCATTTTGAAAATTTTGAAAATCCCCCTCCCCTTCCCTGTGACGTCATCCCCCTCATCTACGAACTCGGTCGACGCCATCTTGGAATCCCCCTCCCCTGTGACGTCATCCCCCTCACCCACGAACTCGGTTTACCCCCCCGCCCCGCCTCACCCCTCGCCTACACTTGGTCCAGAATCCGCATAGCCTAACTACTGGTAGGCTATGGGAAGATAGTGGAGGATGGAATAACGTGGTTCTGGGACGAGTGGAGGGAGGTGTTAAGGGACTGGAGGGGAAGAGAAAAGGGAGGGCTAGAGAGGGAAACAAGGGAGGGGAGTAAGGATGACGGGAGGAGGGAGGAGGGAGAAGCAGAAAGAAGAAGTAAAGAAAGAGAGGGGACCAAAAACTAGGAAGGAAGGAGGAGGAAGGGGGGAGGGGGATGCAGGGAGAGGAAGGGAAGAGGTGCAGGCTAGCGTTCTGGAACATAGCGGGTGCGACAAACAAGGATGAAGAATTCTGGAAAGGGTTGGAGGAGTGGAAGGTACTAGTCCTGATGGAAACATGGGTGGAAGAAAAGAGTTGGAACAGTGTGAAGCGCAGGCTGCCAGAGGGATACAGGTGGAGAGTGCAATGGGCAAAGAGAAAGAATAGGAAGGGGAGAGCGATGGGAGGCATGATGATAGGAGTGAGGGAAGAGATGCTAGGAAAGGAGGAGCCCAGACAGGGAGAAGAGGAAGGATTGATGGTGGAGAGGGTAAAGACGGGGGAGGAGGAATGGATGGTGGTAGCGGTGTATGTGAACGGGGATATGGAGAGGAAGCTGGGAAGGATCAGATGGTGGTTGGAGGGGCAGGATGAGGAAGGGAGGGTGATAATAGGGGGGACTTCAACGCGAGGACAGGCGTGCAGGGTGGCAGGATAGAAGGGGGAGAGGACGAGGAGGAAGGTGGGGGAAGAAAGTCGAAGGACAGGAAGATAAACGGGGATGGGAGGAAGTTAATAAAGTTGATAGAAGAGACAGGGTGGGAGATATTGAACGGGAACATAGAAGGGGACGAAGAGGGGGAATATACGTACACGGGAGGAAGAGGGGATACAGTGATTGATTATGTACTGGGGGGCGAGGGGACGAGAGAAGGGATGGAAAGGATGGAGGTAGGAGAGAAGGTGGAATCGGACCATCACCCGCTGGTGGTGACAATGAAGGAGGGAGGAGTGGGGGAGAGAAGCAAGAAAAGGAGGGATAGGAAGGTGGGAGGAGGACGGTGGTCGGGAAGGATGAAGGAGGAATTTGAGAAGGGGATGGGTGGTGCGGTGATAGAAGGAGAGGGAATACAGGAGTTGGTGAGCAAGACGGTGGGTTCGATAAAAGAGGTGATGAGGAAAGGGGAGGAGGTGGGAGGAATGGAGAAAGGGCGGAAGAGGGAAGGGTGGTAGGACGGAGAATGTAGGGAGATGAAGAGGGAGGTGAGAAGGGAACTAAGGAGGTGGAGATGGGGGAGGGGGAGGAGAGAGAAGTACAAGAAAAGGAGGGGGGAGTACAAAGAGCTGTGCGAAAGGAAAAAAGAGGAGGAGAGGGAGAGACTGATAAGGGTGGTGGTAGAAGCGAAAACGGAAAACAGAGTGTGGGAGATAGTTGACAGGGGAAGAAAGAAAAGGAAAGTGGTGGACACAAGGATAAAGAAGGAGGAATGGAAGGAATACTTTATGGGGTTGTTAGGAGGAGTAGAAAACAGAGTTAGGATGGGAGAGGAGGGGGGTAGGAGAAGGGGAGAGGAGGAGGGAATAAGCAAGGAGGAACTAAGGAGGGTAGTGAGGAAGCTGAAGGAAGGAAAGGCAATGGGAGGGGACGAGATTCCGAATGAGGCGTGGAAGCACGGGGGGAGAGGGGGTTGGAGTTGGCGTGGGAGATCTGCAGAAGAGTGTGGGAAGGAGAGGGGTGGCCGCAGGGGTGGAGAGAGGACATTATAGTGCCGCTGGCGAAGAAAGGGAGCGGGGCGCGAGTGCAGGAGTATAGGGGGATAACGTTGATGCCAACGCTGTATAAGGTGTATGTAGCGGTCCTGGTAGGGAGGCTAGAGCAGGAGGTGGAAAGGAAGGGCTTGATCCCTGAGAATCAGGCGGGGTTTAGGAGAGGGAGAAGTACGATAGACCATATATACTTGCTAAACCACGTAATAGGCAAGAGGATACAGGGGAAGAAAGGCAAGCTGGTGGCGTTTTTTGTGGATCTTCGTGCGGCATTCGACACGGTTGGACAGGAGGTTACTGTGGGAGGCGATGGAGAGGAGAGGGGTAAGGGAGGGTCTGACAGAGAGGGTAAAAGAGGTATATAGGGAGACAACGAGTAGGGTGAAGGTGGGAGGGGAGCTAGGAGAGGAATTCTGGACGGCAAAGGGTTTGAGGCAAGGGTGCCCAATGAGCCCGATTCTGTGCAATCTGCTCATGGCGGATGTGGAGGAGGAGATTAGGAAAGGAAGATGGGGAGGGGTAGAAGTAGGAGGAAGGAGGATATGCACGTTGGCGTACGCAGACGACCTGGTGTTACTGGCGGAAAATGAGGAGGAGATGGGAAGTATGATTAGGCGGCTAGAAGGGTAGATGGGGAGAAAGAGGCTGGAGGTGAACGTAGAGAAGTCGAAGGTGGTGAGGTTCAGGAAGGGGGGAGGAAGAGAAAGAAAGGTGGACTGGAGGTGGAAAGGAAAGAGGATTGAGGAAGTAAAGGAATTTAGGTATCTGGGATACGTGTTCAAGAAGAACGGGGGTATGGGGGTGGAAGGAAAGGGAAGAGGTGGAGAGGATCCAGGAGAGATTTATAAGGTGGTCTTTGGGGGTGGACTGGAGGACGCCGGGATACATGGTGAGGGAGGAGACGAAGAGGAAAAAGCTGAGGACGTGGCATAGTGTTTCGCGTAATGCTCAAAAGTCAAAAATCTAAAGTGATCGATCCATAAATTCTTGTATCTTAAAATGTTAATAAAGGAACGTAGATTTTAATGTTACCCATAATTTTTGCTGAATGTACCAATTTGTTGTAAAAAATAATGCTTGAAATTTATTCCAATTTTCAGTGCGTTTCTTTAAACACGTGCTATTTGCCGAATGTTTATCTGATTAATTTGAAGTTTATGCAGATATGTTTAGTATTTTATGACCTTCCAAACTGCCATAAAACTTTTTTGCAATATCAACAATTTATCCAAATTTATTATGTTAAATGTTTATCATCTTTGACTTGAGTTTAAAAAAAAGTACCAAAAAGTACCTCCGTGATTTTTTGTATATAAATTGAGGGAACATTAAACTTTATATTAACGTCAATTTGAACTGCTCGAATTTGCCCGAAACTGAAAAAATAGCCAAAATCTTTAAGACGTTCACCGCTTCTTATTTAATTTTTTTATTAATGTTTTCATTTTTATGTTAATTTTTATGTTTTACGTACTACATAATGAAAACTACAAACCAAATATAAGAAAAATTTTGAATGTATACGAAGTTATGATATTTGTCTCCCAAATCCATGTATGTAAACCGACAGCAACGGTTTTCAGGTATTTCTGCGAAACTGATGAAAAAAATTTTCCAACGAAAGTGAGTCAGTATTCAGTTGACAACAAATTGCAAAAGTAAAAAATTAATAAAAAAAATTTATTTAGAGGAGGGAGTGGAGGGAGAGAGGGGCGAGGGAAGGTGGGGAAGGGGTAAGGAGACGAGAGGGGTTGGAGGGTTGGGAGGAGGAGGACGACAGGAGGCAGGGAGAGGAGAGATGGGAAAAGATAGAACAATCGAAATACAACAAGTGGTATAGAGAGATAGCGACTAGGGGGATCCCAAAGTACCTGGCGGCGGGATGGGGAGAATCGAGGTACGGGAGGATAGCTAGGTTCAGGCTTGGGAACGAGCTGAGGGGAGGAAGGTATTGGGAGGTGGAAGAGGAAAGGAGGTGCAGGTTGTGCGGTGGGGAAGAAGAGTCGTGGGAGCACGTGCTGGAAAGGTGCACAGGGGAAGAAGGAGGCGAAAGGGGGGTCGGGGAAAGGATAAGAGAAATCTTGGACGAAGGAGGGAAGGGGGAGGAGGGGGCAGGTAGGAGGGAGGGTTGAAGGTAGGAAGGAGCGAAAGAAGGAATGGTATGAAAGAGTGGAAATGGAAGTCAAAGGCGGGGGAGGGCGAGCGGAAGTTAGAGCGAAAAGCGTAGATTTAAGAGGCGTATGCGGTTGAATAAGAATAGTGTAAGCGTAGGGTAGGAGGCGGGAAGGCGGCGGAGGCGAGCGTGCGGAGAGAGAGAGAGTGCGAGGAGGAGAGGGAGCGAAGGAGTAGGTTAAGGTTTAGAAGTAAGATAAGTTAAGGGAATAACTGTACAGGAGAGGAGAGAGGCGGAAACTTGTAACCCTAAGGGGAAACAATAAAGAAATACTACTACTACTACTACTACTACATACTTATTCAGTTTAGCAATATCAATTCGGAGTGCAGCGCCAAGTATGTTGGATAAAATATTTATTCGTATTAAAATATTTATTTGTATAAAAATATATCTGCTTAATATTGTTTAATACATTTTTTTCATTGTATAAATAACCATTATTATAATTGGCGCAATTTTTGTATATCATTAATTTTGTAAAGCTATTAATTTACGACAATGTTTTTAAATGGGATTCTTTTATTCTAATGGGATACTTAAAATGTCCGCGATATGAGTAATAGAATGTACGAACACAGCATTTAGCTGTGTATATGTAGTTGTGTCATCTTAAGCGCAGTTGGAAAGTCACCTTTATGTACTTGCAGCTCATTTTGATTTCACATATTTTTTTATATTGTATATTTTCTTCTATTTTGGAGGGGATTGTATATTTTCTTCTATTTTTTTTGTGATTTCATGTACTTGGCGTAATTTTTTTACTTTTTTGAAGTTTTTTTGGGGGGGATCTCACTTCTTTTTACAAAGATAATTTGCATAGCGAATGACTTTAGATAATTTTTAATATTATATTTATTATCATCTTCATTTTTTTGTGATATCAAACTACGAATAAACTTGGGATAATTGGGAATGGTGGAATTGATTTATTTAAAAATTTGAATTTTCAGATATAAAGCAAGCATATGAATAAACTCACTTAATTAATATAATTATAATAATGCTATGTTTCAATAAATTTTTTTCTCTAATGTAGATCGCACTACACCATCTTCTGCTTCGATTATCTGTAAATAAATATAAAAGCCACATTTTAGTTATATACAACTTAATGTTCAACTTATAGAGTAGCCTTTTGCTCTAGTGAGTGCAGAGACTACATAATGTGTCCGAAGGAGGTGAGAACATATGGTAGAAAGTTTTGTTGGAGGATATTTAAAAAATGCTAATGGTAATTTAGCGAAAATGAATGAAAAGATTCAATATTTTTATTGGTGTTGGTTTAGTATATTTATTGGTGAATTGAAATATTGTTAATGGAAAACTAGTAAAATTAATGAATAGCGTTGAAACTACTGTGGATTTTATTAATTAAAGTATTACGAATGTCTTTCACAAAAGATTGAAAAGCATCAACGGAGATGTGTTTTCAGTGTACTTTCTTCACTAATGTGACTTGTTTCACATTGCAAGCAGTCCACCATAATCTATTTTCTTAATAATTCTTAATGCTATGTCTTTAGACAAATTTTGTCGATTTACCTTATTTGACAAAGTTCCAGAAACTTGTGCGAAACAAGATGCTCTGTCTATCTATCTAATCTTCTCCGGACAACCTCCACGCCTGTGCATTCCCTTCATTTCTATCCATCCAAGCCTGTGCGTCCCCTTCAATTCTACTATCCAAGCTTGTACGTCTCCTTCATTTTTATCGAAGTCCTGTGCACCCCTTCATTTCTATAATATAATAAGCTTTACATAAAAACTCTAAATTGCTGGTACATACAAATACAAGTATCTAGCAATTTAATTATTAAATGCAATGCAATTTTTTACTACAATACCCTGATAACCAGATCTGAAGCGCAGAGCATCACGCCAGATCCGTAGTCATCTGTGTCCGCATTAGGATACGGTCTGCAGTACAGAGCCTGACATCAGGACCCTGACGTCAGATGGGCAGCAGATTCGCAGCAGATCCTGCTGTTCGCCTGACACGTATAATAACGCCATCTGAGATTCAGAATTGACAAACAATTCCCTACGCGTGGCGTCACACGGCCGCCCCTACAGGTGTATCCCTTTTTTTTGTTTTACTTGGTGGAAATCCCCACGGATACCCCCCGCCCGCGGGGGCGGGCAGGGGGTTATGTGGGACTCGAACCCACTAAAACCACCAAGGTGATCTACCTCGCGCGCGGAGCTGCGCGCCCGAGGGGAGGGATTTGGACGCAAGATCAAACAAGCGATACGTTCGCTACCCTACCCCCTTGCGCTTCAATGCAGCCCCGCTCTAGGTCCCCTGAACGGGGTCGTCCCTGGGGGAGTATGACAACCTCCCCCAGCAATCTCCGGGACCGGCGACTCGCGACGGATCACGCGCCCGAGTCGCCCCTTCCGGGGTCGCCGCTGCTAGGGCGGTGGTGTCCCCCGACACCCCCGCCCCGCGACCCCGCGATCGAGCTCCCAACCGGTCGCCGCGCAATGCTTGGTAGCGCGCGGCCGGGCCGGGGCACACTGCGTACCCCGGGGGAAGCTCGATCGCTCAGACGGGAGCGGCGGCTGCCGCTCCCCTGGCGGGGGGGGGGGGGCTTTAACACGGCCCCCCCCCCCCGTTCTCCGTGCCTCGCGACGCCGCCGCGGCCCTGGCGAGTCCGATGCCACGACTCGCCGACCGCGGCGGTCACCCCCGTCGCTTCGTCGTCCGCGGCGGCCCTTCGCGACAACGGGGGCCGCCGCGTTTCCCGACTCCTTCCCGACGTCCCCCGGCGCGCGTCCCCCTCCGACACAGAGGGGGCGGCGCGGCCCCATCCCGATCCCCTACAGCGGGGAGCGGCGGGACGGCGCGACCCGGGACCTGATATCCGGGGGAGCGGGGCGACTTACGCAACTAAGTCGCCGCGCGACCTCCCCCGGCCCCGGGTCATCTCCCTCTCCCGCACCGCCTCCTCCTTCTCGAGCATTATAGCCTCGGAGAAGGAGGCGACGGCGTCCCAACAGTCCCGATCTCCCGCCATGCGACGCACGACCGTCGCCAGCGAGAGATCGGGACCCAGCTGCAGCTCCAGGACTCGGCGGTCATCGAGCCACTCCGCGCACCTCGCCAGAGTGTGATCTCTTCCGGGGACGCTGCTACTAGGGCGGGTGGTGTCCCCCGACACCCCCGCAGTAGTATGTCTAGGACAGTTCTAACCCAGGTCCTCTGAGGGGAGCGCGGGGGAGTGCGGCGGAGGGAAACATGGGCGCGGGGCCTGCGAGGAGAGGAAGACAGGTTGCGCGCGCACGAGCCGCGGAGTGGGGGAAGCCGCGATCGTGGAGGGGATCACTCCGGGCCGAGCCGCCGCGGAGGCCTCTCCAGACCGGACCCACCGTCGGAAGGGGGAATGACCCTCAAAAAAATCTCGGTCAAAACCTTGACCAACCCCAAAAATTTTTTTTTTCAGAGTGAGGGGACAACCCCCAAATATTTTTCCAAATCATTATACGATGGAATTGTTTAATAATTGTTTCGGACAATGTCGGGAAAGATCAGCGTTTTCACACCGCGTCTTCGGGGAGGGACGCGCGATCGCGTGTAACTTGAATCCTATGGAGCAGCTGTGCAGGGTGACATCATTTTCATGGTGTGAAGAACGCTCGAGCGAAATAGAATTATGCAGCGTCGAATCTTAAAATTATGTGGCGAGAGGAGGAAGACGGGTGAATAAAATTGACAAATAATATGTGTTTAAAATATATATTGTTACAAAAACTATATTTATGATAATAAACAAAAAAAAAAGAATATAAATAAAAAAATAGAAATATAAAATATAATAAAAATGAATATAAATATAAAATAGAAATATAAAATGTAATAATAATAAAAAATGAATATAAAATATAAAATAGATTATAAAAATAAAATAATAAAATAAAAACTATTCTAGGGTGAGGGAGGCGAGGGGGCGACAGGGGCGATGATGGTGCTGGGGACGATGAGGGTGCTGGGGACGATGGGTGGGATGCTGGCCGTGGAATCCAGTAGGGGGCCCGCCGCGGCGCCCGCCGTGACTCCCTCGCGTCGACCACTGGGCCGATCACCGGCCCCGACCGCTGTATGAAAACATGCAGCGGTGCAACCTGGAGCGCTATGCGTTCCAAGTTCGCCAGCCACTCCACCAAATCTTGTAGGTGTATACCCTAGAACATAGACACAAACGATGATATAACACTGATACATTTTTTTAAAAAAAGAAAAAAAAAATAATAATGCACTACATACCTGTGGAGGTGGAGATGGCGATGCTGGTGGCGAGGGCGGTGATGGCGGCGAGGACGATGATGGCGGCGACGCCGGTGGCGAGCCCCAATCCGCCGACCACGTTGGCGATTCGGGTGGAGAACGCTAGAATATAGAAACCTACGGTTTAATCTCGCTCGATTTAAAAGGTTAAACGCGATAAATGCTACAATATTGATAAGTACATACCTCACTGTCACACTCCGGAGCAATCCTGGTTACACCCATTTTCTTCTTTCAAAACTACTTTCAACTGTCTGCTGCCACAGTATGATGACAAATGGTCTCGCTGCATCTCCAGGCTCATGCATCTAAGTCATAACTTAAAATCGAGAAGTGCATAGCTTTGCAAAAGTAAGAAGCCTTTGTTCTCCACCCGCATTTTCGCTGACCATCCTCTTGCACGTATCTTCGTCACTGACCATCCTCTCCTTATTCGCTCGCATCTTCTTTCCCTTCTTCTTTGACACATCATTCAGCTAGACCACATCACTTTGAATGGGTATCGAACGGGTATCAAACGGCTTTGAACGCGAATCGAATGGGTATCGAACGGGTTTGAACAAACGGCTTTGAACGCGAATCGAATGGGTATCGAACGAGTTTGAACGGGTTTGAACGGGTATTGAACGCGAATCGAACGGGTATTGCACGGCTTTGAACGGTTTTGAACGGGTATTGAACGGGTATTGGACGTGTATCGAACGGGTATTGAACGGTTTCTACATAATAATTACAACTATCGTCTTAATCTAGCGTACATGCAGGAGGTTGGGGAGGGTGAAGAAAAAAAAAGAAACATTTATGTATTAAAAATTGATTATATTTTATTTAAGCATTTCTCTCTGGCGTTTAGACCACCAGTTGAATATTTTAAATACATTTTGCAAGGCACAGTGCTTTGCATGTCTGTCACATCGCAGAGTATCAACTACATTTAGCTTATTTAGAGATTTGATATCCTCGTATTCAATGTCCAGCGTCTCGATGATCACGTCCGCTCTGGTATTTTCATCGAGGAAATCCGCAAGCCATTCGCGTTTCTGCAACCCTTTAACGTATACTATATGGGATGTGTCATCTTCTTCGTCGATCGCATCAGCTACAGCTTTCGTAATTAGCTGTTTAGCCATACTGTACGGAACGTCTCCATCGTCCCACCGTAGTCCATGATGTTTTGCTACCAACCATCGAATGCTTGATTTGTCGGATTTTGTAAGAAGAAATTGTGGCATAGGACTCCCAAAAATATAGTGTGAGAGAATTGTCCCCTTTCGTAGGACAGCCACTTCCTTCGCGATAAATTTTCCATCGACGATGAACCCTTGCAGGTCAACGAATGTTGGTACAGCCATTATCGGTACAATTTAGAGGTGCGTTCGCTTCCGAGACAGATGAGAGAATGCAACCTTTCTCGTAAAGCATCTCGATTTTCACGATGAAATTTGACACAGAAGAGGGCGGACAAGTAGCGTGGCAATTTAATTCATTTTGCGCACCACGTTTGTCAGCGGATTGTATTCAACCACCCGATCGTGCAGAATCAGACAGTAGGCTGTAGTATTTGCCGGCACATTCTCTTTACACTCGAATTCTATGCGCACGTCCACGGTGCCATTCTTGATCGACTCATTTTGTCGCGAGCAATCAATCACCACGATGGGGCCAAATTGTAAAAATTCAGCCACGGTGAATAATGCCTCGTTGCAACTATGTCCATAATACGATTTACCGAATTGCGTATACATGTGGTACAAGATGGCATGCTTATTCTTGTCAAAGTCCAAGTTCATGTCATCGTATGGATAAAATTCCGAGTTGAGAAAAAGTTTTACATTGGTCAATTTACAGTTGTTGAACTTAGTAACGTCTTCGCTCATCACATTCCTTCGACCAGTCTGTAGAGCAAGGATCACGCATCGCGGCTTCTCCAGCTGTGCGGATGCCTTCACGGCCCACGAATGCTTGGTTGTGCTCTGTAAGAGAGGATACTCGTACAGATCCCACGATTGAAAACAAATGCTCAGGTTTTGACCACTTTCCAAAGTACGTAGCAACGATAGCTTATTAATGTCGTTCAGCGTCACATGAGGCATCCGCCATTGTAGTTTAAGTAATTCAATTTCTGGTTCCAACATCGGTGATCCTATCAGAGCATTGTTGTCGTTGCGCGATCGTATTAAAATCAATTCGTGACGCGCATTAATAATCATGTGTTTGTAGTCCTCGCAAAATCCTAGCAAATATTTGAGTGGGATGCAAAAATTGAAATGATTTTTCACTATTAGCCCATCGCGGCGTTTCAAGCCCCATCCGGCATTCTCCATATTTTTGTCTTCGTCAGATGTCAGTGATACATAGTTTTTAAGCGTGCTAGTTATTCCAACGTTTCTGTTGCGATCAATCTCCACGCCATTCAGCTCGTATCGAATCTCATCGAATAAGAACGCCACACAATTATTTCCTAACATCACCGTTAACGCATCATTTGCCTTATTTATCTTCAATTTCCCCTCCACATAGAGGAAACTTTCACACGGCAATGTGTATAAATCCTGCTGCTGTATCGGTATTCTTATCTCATCGCTGTATCCAAACGTTGTGTTAACGTATGGATTGTATGTGTGAGTCTCGAGCTTGACGATGCGATCATCAAACGTCGGCTTCCCTCCAATGCTTAGAATATCAGCCATTTTTTTTTTTTTTTTCTTCAACTTAAATGCGCACAATGAATCCCAAAGATTTCAAAAATGCAATGTTCGCAGCACTAAGCCTCTTCTTTTTAGTGTGATGAGAGCTGTTGCAGTTGTTGGTGTTGTAAACAATTTCACTTGAAAGAAACGGGTTTCTGGAGTCGTTCAATACAAGCATCTCTTTTGTTCACACCACACGTATTATCGTCGTCGTCGTACGTGCAGTCTGATGGTAATCTCTTCACCTCGAAAATCGAGCAACCGTCCGTCTCGATCCACAACGCGTATCGTCAGATCCGTAATGATCCGTGCGGTGATTGGAAGGTAAATGGTCTGTGCGGGCGTTTCCGATATCTTATATCCTGGTGGAACTCTCGGAGAAAATTCATGTATCGTATGTACACGCCTCCCATTGTTGTACGCACCAGCGGTCACGCTACATTCTATGCGAATAATGTTCACGTTCATGATATTAATTGGATCGTCCGATTCGTGCCATCGTCCTGGTTCTAACACCCGATTCGTCGAGAATCCCAATAGCGATCCAATGTTATTGGGCTTTGTAAAGTCTACGGCGAATCGGCAGTACAGCTCACTTTTCATGGTGTTGTTGTTGGGACGCAACACTATAGGATACGCATCGTTGTCACCGTCATCGCTGCTGTCATCGGTGCCACCGAGATTTTTTTTTTGAGGATACCGCTCGAGTAATCGCTGCTTCAAGTACTTGGCAATGGCGTTTAGTTCGTAGGAGCCATGGGGAATCGTAATGTATTCATAAGCGGTGTCGGCACTGTTGTTGATATCATAGTTTACGATGAAGTAGAATTTATCGTTGCTCGTGTCGATGTTCGGTATTGTGTGATAAGTTTCAAAGGTTGTTAGACCAAGCTCGTAATCATCATCGCTCAAATCTATGGGTGGAAAGTAGCTCACCGCGAGGATGCTACTCTTACCGGTTAGAGTGAATGTTAACGACATATTCCGCTCGAACTGCTCGACCAGTACTGAATCAGAGTGGCGGGAAGTCAATCCTTAAATTTGGCGCTGATCGTTTGTAGAAAGCGTAGACATAGTTGTCCGCAATTGCTCTGATCGTACTTCTGATAAGACGTTCGATTGTATTCAATTTTTACAGCATCCTTATCCAGATATTTTACCAATTCCATAGGCGGTCGAAGATTCCCAAAGCTGTCGAAATATATAGCTCGACACCCTCTCTTCGCATATGCCACCCAATGAGTCCCCGGCCCCTCGACATTGTCCAAATTTACGATACCGCTCTCGTTTCGACGTACTCCACCAGCTGGTAACGCGTTGCGCATAAAAACACCTCTAAAGAATGGAATACGCATAAGTTTTGCCAACTCCTCCAATTGCGCATCGGTAGTTACGCCCGCGGGCATTTTTATTTTCTTTTCGGCGTTTTTTTTTTTCGTTTGGATATTCCCTGGCCACGCTTGTATGGCGCGAGATAAAGTCCGCGACCTTCCATGGAGCGATTATGGCGTTGCATTTCCTGCAGCTGATGTTGCGCCGCCTTATTATCGTTTACCGCCTTGGCGATCCCCGCCGCTCCACCAGCTAATGATCCGAGAACACCCAACAGCGGGAGAAGTGGTAATATACCACCCCGTTTTGCCACCGGAAGAATCCGCTTTTGCGATGCTCTCTTTGGAGTCCTTTTGCGGGTTTTTGTTTTCATCCCCATTCCGATCTTCGTCTTGGCCTTCATAGCTGCCCAAACAGCTGTAGCAGCGCCTCTTTCACCCAGAGTCGAATCTCGCGCAACGATGCGTTTTCGCGCTTTGTCAGCGAGAACGTTATCTGCCGCGTGCCTTTCGTCCAGGTCGTTGCTACGCGAATACGCAATATCGTGTTCGCGACACGCTGCGTCCAACGGATTGATACCTCGATCCCCTCTAGCCAATCGTTTTGCTAGATGAGTTCCTGGACCACAAAACTGATATCCTGGAATGTGTAATTCGATAGGTAGCGCGTTTATCGCCCGATTTAACAAACCACGACCTTTCTTTACTCTCATCGGCGACATTCGCTACAGTTTTTAATCAATGGTGCTGGACCGTCGATATGCGTTCGCTGCCAAGGGCGATTATAAGATGTTTGGGAATCTTTGCATACGTCTGACAGAGATAGATACAGTCAACGTTCGAGTGGCGTCCCATTGCAAAGTACTCTCGTATCGTATCTTGCTTGTCGCATGCCACGTCATCAAAGATAAAAATGGAATTTGGAAGCGATTCGCTCGGTGGGATGACATCACTGTTATTCGAAAACGTAAAGTAGCCAATTTCATCTATCGGAGTCAATAAATTCTCCAAGTACTGATATTTCGGCTGTTGCAACGACTTGGAATACACGTACACGTTCTCGAAGCGGACGTCGTGAGGACTTTCCAACAAGCTGACCAGCACGTTGGTTTTTCCACAATTTGATGGACCACAAATGACGCAGCGGATAGTGTTTGGTAGCATGCTACCATGCCTGCGTCCTGTTTTCGACGACATCATTTGCGATTTATCGTCAAAATTTGTCACGCGTATCGTTACAGGTTGTCGCACGAATCGCATCGTCCCCGCGAACCGTGAAAAATGATTTTGATACGTCAAGGCTGTGATGCGCCCTATTTATAGGTCCGCGCCGAAACACGGCGGTTCAGTATTCAAAATGCTTCTGATCCTGTCGGATAATTACGATATTCGAGACCTAACCTCTGAGCAGTTGAAATATATACCAAAGATTATTCTACTGCGAGAGTTTGGCAGACACATTGATCAGTTGTGGGACAGGGTCCCCGAGCATATAAAAGCCGATTTCGAGGTTCGACAGTATCGCCGGTGCTTGGAACATTATAATCGCCCTTGGCAGCGAACGCATATCGACGGTCCAGCACCATTGATTAAAAACTGTAGCGAATGTCGCCGATGAGAGTAAAGAAAGGTCGTGGTTTGTTAAATCGGGCGATAAACGCGCTACCTATCGAATTACACATTCCAGGATATCAGTTTTGTGGTCCAGGAACTCATCTAGCAAAACGATTGGCTAGAGGGGATCGAGGTATCAATCCGTTGGACGCAGCGTGTCGCGAACACGATATTGCGTATTCGCGTAGCAACGACCTGGACGAAAGGCACGCGGCAGATAACGTTCTCGCTGACAAAGCGCGAAAACGCATCGTTGCGCGAGATTCGACTCTGGGTAAAAGAGGCGCTGCTACAGCTGTTTGGGCAGCTATGAAGGCCAAGACGAAGATCGGAATGGGGATGAAAACAAAAACCCGCAAAAGGACTCCAAAGAGAGCATCGCAAAAGCGGATTCTTCCGGTGGCAAAACGGGGTGGTATATTACCACTTCTCCCGCTGTTGGGTGTTCTCGGATCATTAGCTGGTGGAGCGGCGGGGATCGCCAAGGCGGTAAACGATAATAAGGCGGCGCAACATCAGCTGCAGGAAATGCAACGCCATAATCGCTCCATGGAAGGTCGCGGACTTTATCTCGCGCCATACAAGCGTGGCCAGGGAATATCCAAACGAAAAAAAAAAACGCCGAAAAGAAAATAAAAATGCCCGCGGGCGTAACTACCGATGCGCAATTGGAGGAGTTGGCAAAACTTATGCGTATTCCATTCTTTAGAGGTGTTTTTATGCGCAACGCGTTACCAGCTGGTGGAGTACGTCGAAACGAGAGCGGTATCGTAAATTTGGACAATGTCGAGGGGCCGGGGACTCATTGGGTGGCATATGCGAAGAGAGGGTGTCGAGCTATATATTTCGACAGCTTTGGGAATCTTCGACCGCCTATGGAATTGGTAAAATATCTGGATAAGGATGCTGTAAAAATTGAATACAATCGAACGTCTTATCAGAAGTACGATCAGAGCAATTGCGGACAACTATGTCTACGCTTTCTGCAAACGATCAGCGCCAAATTTAAGGATTGACTTCCCGCCACTCTGATTCAGTACTGGTCGAGCAGTTCGAGCGGAATATGTCGTTAACATTCACTCTAACCGGTAAGAGTAGCATCCTCGCGGTGAGCTACTTTCCACCCATAGATTTGAGCGATGATGATTACGAGCTTGGTCTAACAACCTTTGAAACTTATCACACAATACCGAACATCGACACGAGCAACGATAAATTCTACTTCATCGTAAACTATGATATCAACAACAGTGCCGACACCGCTTATGAATACATTACGATTCCCCATGGCTCCTACGAACTAAACGCCATTGCCAAGTACTTGAAGCAGCGATTACTCGAGCGGTATCCTCAAAAAAAAAAATCTCGGTGGCACCGATGACAGCAGCGATGACGGTGACAACGATGCGTATCCTATAGTGTTGCGTCCCAACAACAACACCATGAAAAGTGAGCTGTACTGCCGATTCGCCGTAGACTTTACAAAGCCCAATAACATTGGATCGCTATTGGGATTCTCGACGAATCGGGTGTTAGAACCAGGACGATGGCACGAATCGGACGATCCAATTAATATCATGAACGTGAACATTATTCGCATAGAATGTAGCGTGACCGCTGGTGCGTACAACAATGGGAGGCGTGTACATACGATACATGAATTTTCTCCGAGAGTTCCACCAGGATATAAGATATCGGAAACGCCCGCACAGACCATTTACCTTCCAATCACCGCACGGATCATTACGGATCTGACGATACGCGTTGTGGATCAAGACGGACGGTTGCTCGATTTTCGAGGTGAAGAGATTACCATCAGACTGCACGTACGACGACGACGATAATACGTGTGGTGTGAACAAAAGAGATGCTTGTATTGAACGACTCCAGAAACCCGTTTCTTTCAAGTGAAATTGTTTACAACACCAACAACTACAACAGCTCTCATCACACTAAAAAGAAGAGGCTTAGTGCTGCGAACATTGCATTTTTGAAATCTTTGGGATTCATTGTGCGCATTTAAGTTGAAGAAAAAAAAAAAAAAATGGCTGATATTCTAAGCATTGGAGGGAAGCCGACGTTTGATGATCGCATCGTCAAGCTCGAGACTCACACATACAATCCATACGTTAACACAACGTTTGGATACAGCGATGAGATAAGAATACCGATACAGCAGCAGGATTTATACACATTGCCGTGTGAAAGTTTCCTCTATGTGGAGGGGAAATTGAAGATAAATAAGGCAAATGATGCGTTAACGGTGATGTTAGGAAATAATTGTGTGGCGTTCTTATTCGATGAGATTCGATACGAGCTGAATGGCGTGGAGATTGATCGCAATAGAAACGTTGGAATAACTAGCACGCTTAAAAACTATGTATCACTGACATCTGACGAAGACAAAAATATGGAGAATGCCGGATGGGGCTTGAAACGCCGCGATGGGCTAATAGTGAAAAATCATTTCAATTTTTGCATCCCACTCAAATATTTGCTAGGATTTTGCGAGGACTACAAACACATGATTATTAATGCGCGTCACGAATTGATTTTAATACGATCGCGCAACGACAACAATGCTCTGATAGGATCACCGATGTTGGAACCAGAAATTGAATTACTTAAACTACAATGGCGGATGCCTCATGTGACGCTGAACGACATTAATAAGCTATCGTTGCTACGTACTTTGGAAAGTGGTCAAAACCTGAGCATTTGTTTTCAATCGTGGGATCTGTACGAGTATCCTCTCTTACAGAGCACAACCAAGCATTCGTGGGCCGTGAAGGCATCCGCACAGCTGGAGAAGCCGCGATGCGTGATCCTTGCTCTACAGACTGGTCGAAGGAATGTGATGAGCGAAGACGTTACTAAGTTCAACAACTGTAAATTGACCAATGTAAAACTTTTTCTCAACTCGGAATTTTATCCATACGATGACATGAACTTGGACTTTGACAAGAATAAGCATGCCATCTTGTACCACATGTATACGCAATTCGGTAAATCGTATTATGGACATAGTTGCAACGAGGCATTATTCACCGTGGCTGAATTTTTACAATTTGGCCCCATCGTGGTGATTGATTGCTCGCGACAAAATGAGTCGATCAAGAATGGCACCGTGGACGTGCGCATAGAATTCGAGTGTAAAGAGAATGTGCCGGCAAATACTACAGCCTACTGTCTGATTCTGCACGATCGGGTGGTTGAATACAATCCGCTGACAAACGTGGTGCGCAAAATGAATTAAATTGCCACGCTACTTGTCCGCCCTCTTCTGTGTCAAATTTCATCGTGAAAATCGAGATGCTTTACGAGAAAGGTTGCATTCTCTCATCTGTCTCGGAAGCGAACGCACCTCTAAATTGTACCGATAATGGCTGTACCAACATTCGTTGACCTGCAAGGGTTCATCGTCGATGGAAAATTTATCGCGAAGGAAGTGGCTGTCCTACGAAAGGGGACAATTCTCTCACACTATATTTTTGGGAGTCCTATGCCACAATTTCTTCTTACAAAATCCGACAAATCAAGCATTCGATGGTTGGTAGCAAAACATCATGGACTACGGTGGGACGATGGAGACGTTCCGTACAGTATGGCTAAACAGCTAATTACGAAAGCTGTAGCTGATGCGATCGACGAAGAAGATGACACATCCCATATAGTATACGTTAAAGGGTTGCAGAAACGCGAATGGCTTGCGGATTTCCTCGATGAAAATACCAGAGCGGACGTGATCATCGAGACGCTGGACATTGAATACGAGGATATCAAATCTCTAAATAAGCTAAATGTAGTTGATACTCTGCGATGTGACAGACATGCAAAGCACTGTGCCTTGCAAAATGTATTTAAAATATTCAACTGGTGGTCTAAACGCCAGAGAGAAATGCTTAAATAAAATATAATCAATTTTTAATACATAAATGTTTCTTTTTTTTTCTTCACCCTCCCCAACCTCCTGCATGTACGCTAGATTAAGACGATAGTTGTAATTATTATGTAGAAACCGTTCAATACCCGTTCGATACACGTCCAATACCCGTTCAATACCCGTTCAAAACCGTTCAAAGCCGTGCAATACCCGTTCGATTCGCGTTCAATACCCGTTCAAACCCGTTCAAACTCGTTCGATACCCATTCGATTCGCGTTCAAAGCCGTTTGTTCAAACCCGTTCGATACCCATTCGATTCGCGTTCAAAGCCGTTTGATACCCGTTCGATACCCATTCAAAGTGATGTGGTCTAGCTGAATGATGTGTCAAAGAAGAAGGGAAAGAAGATGCCAGCGAATAAGGAGAGGATGGTCAGTGACGAAGATACGTGCAAGAGGATGGTCAGCGAAAATGCGGGTGGAGAACAAAGGCTTCTTACTTTTGCAAAGCTATGCACTTCTCGATTTTAAGTTATGACTTAGATGCATGAGCCTGGAGATGCAGCGAGACCATTTGTCATCATACTGTGGCAGCAGACAGTTGAAAGTAGTTTTGAAAGAAGAAAATGGGTGTAACCAGGATTGCTCCGGAGTGTGACAGTGAGGTATGTACTTATCAATATTGTAGCATTTATCGCGTTTAACCTTTTAAATCGAGCGAGATTAAACCGTAGGTTTCTATATTCTAGCGTTCTCCACCCGAATCGCCAACGTGGTCGGCGGATTGGGGCTCGCCACCGGCGTCGCCGCCATCATCGTCCTCGCCGCCATCACCGCCCTCGCCACCAGCATCGCCATCTCCACCTCCACAGGTATGTAGTGCATTATTTTTTTTTTTTCTTTTTTTTAAAAAATGTATCAGTGTTATATCATCGTTTGTGTCTATGTTCTAGGGTATACACCTTCAAGATTTGGTGGAGTGGCTGGCGAACTTGGAACGCATAGCGCTCCAGGTTGCACCGCTGCATGTTTTCATACAGCGGTCGGGGCCGGTGATCGGCCCAGTGGTCGACGCGAGGGAGTCACGGCGGGCGCCGCGGCGGGCCCCCTACTGGATTCCACGGCCAGCATCCCACCCATCGTCCCCAGCACCCTCATCGTCCCCAGCACCATCATCGCCCCTGTCGCCCCCTCGCCTCCCTCACCCTAGAATAGTTTTTATTTTATTATTTTATTTTTATAATCTATTTTATATTTTATATTCATTTTTATTATATTTTATATTTCTATTTTTTTATTTATATTCTTTTTTTTTATGTTTATTATCATAAATATAGTTTTTGTAACAATATATATTTTAAACACATATTATTTGTCAATTTTATTCACCCGTCTTCCTCCTCTCGCCACATAATTTTAAGATTCGACGCTGCATAATTCTATTTCGCTCGAGCGTTCTTCACACCATGAAAATGATGTCACCCTGCACAGCTGCTCCATAGGATTCAAGTTACACGCGATCGCGCGTCCCTCCCCGAAGACGCGGTGTGAAAACGCTGATCTTTCCCGACATTGTCCGAAACAATTATTAAACAATTCCATCGTATAATGATTTGGAAAAATATTTGGGGGTTGTCCCCTCACTCTGAAAAAAAAAAATTTTGGGGTTGGTCAAGGTTTTGACCGAGATTTTTTTTAGGGTCATTCCCCCTTCCGACGGTGGGTCCGGTCTGGAGAGGCCTCCGCGGCGGCTCGGCCCGGAGTGATCCCCTCCACGATCGCGGCTTCCCCCACTCCGCGGCTCGTGCGCGCGCAACCTGTCTTCCTCTCCCCGCAGGCCCCGCGCCCATCTTTCCCTCCGCCGCACTCCCCCGCGCGCCGCCACTTCCCCCCCGCCCCCGCGCTCCCCTCAGAGGACCTGGGTTAGAACTGTCCTAGACATACTACTCCCCGCCCCGCGACCCCGCGATCGAGCTACTACCCGACCGCGCGACAACGAAAGTAGCGCGGCCGGGCCGGGGGGCGTCAACGGCCTTAAGGGCCGCCCGAGCCGCGCGGCCTTTTTCCTCGAAAAAGGCCGCCGGGTGTAAACCCGGAGGACACCTGGGGCGAGCGGCAGGCAACGAGCCTGCAGGGCGGCCCACTTTCGGCCGCCGGACTAGCCCCCCGCGAGCTCGATCGTTCCACTGGGAGCGGCGAATTTGTTTCGCCGCTCCTGAGTGGGGGGGGGTCCTGTTCGCGGGCCGCCCGTTCACCTTCCCCCTTTATTCGCGGGGCCCCCGCCGAGGGGAGCCACCGCCCTTCCCGCAAAACCCCCCGCGTCCAAGCGCTCACCCCCCACAGGGGGGGGGCGGGGACGGGGGGTTTGTCGCCGCACCCGTTGCGGGGTGCGGCCGTTCCTCCCGCTCCGCGTACTCGGGAGGCGCGGCTACGCGTGGCCCGAGGCCGATATGGTGGATTTGTTCACCGGGGGAGCGGGGCGACCTACGCAACTAGGTCGCCGCACGGCCTCCCCCGGCCCCGGGTTATCTGCCGCGCCTCCTCCTGCGAGGGCCCGCGTGGCCGGGTCGAAGACCCGCCCGCTCGCGGTCCCTCTCGGCCTCCTCCTTCTCGAGCTTGACCACCTCGGAGAAGGAGGAGACGGCCGCCCAGCAGTCCCGATCCTCCGCCATCCGACGCACGACCGTCGGTAGCGTGAGGTCGGGACCCAGCTGCAGCTCGAGGACCCGGCGGTCGTCCAGCCACTCCGGGCACCTGGCCAGAGTGTGGTCCGCCGAGTCCACGTCGCCCCGGCCGCAGCTGTGGCACTGCGGCGTTTCCTTCCGCCCTATGCGACACAGATAGTCACCGAAGCACCCCACTCCGGTGAGCATCTGCGTCAGGCGGAAGGTAAGCCTGCCATACCCGCGCCCCACCCATTCACCGAGAATGGGCAGGAGCGCCCCGGCGACGCGTCCCTCCCGATGTTCGGGGAGGGAGAGCCACTCTATCCACTTGGCTCCCATGCGTCGCCGGGCCTGGCCCCGCGCCTCGGGTCCTTCCGGCGCCAGCGGGTCCCTCGCCCCGTCGAGATCGTGGGAGGCGAAGTAAACCTCCGCCTCCATCTCGGCGAGCAGGTGGAAAGGAGGGGACCCGGCTAGCGCCGACAGTTCGGCGTGCGACACCGTGCGGTACGCCCGCACGGCACGGAGGACCGCGCGTCGATGCACCCTCGCGAGAAGGTCTCGCCCGACGCGACAATCCTCCAGGTCGCCGGCCCACACCGGGGCTCCGTAGAGCGCCATGGACCGGACGACCGTCACGTACAGTCGCCGAACCGTCTCGTGAGGGCCACCCAGGTTGGGCATGATTCGCGCGAACGCGAATACTTGCCGCTCCAACCGGGGGCCCAGGACCCGAAAGTGGCGCGAAAACCGCCAGTAGGTATCCAGGGTCAGGCCGAGATATCTCATCGATCGGCCGACCCTGATGCAGGCCTCCCCGACCCTCAGGGACGCTCTGTTGGGGATACCGGACCCAACCCTGTCCGCGAGCCATATCGCTTCTGTTTTCTCAGTGGCGACTCGCAGACCGAGCGCCCCTATCGCGGGGATAAGGAGCCGCAGTGCCCTCTCGGCGAGGTCTAGCGCCGCTACCCAACGCTGCCCGGAAGCCACCACCAGCGTGTCGTCCGCGTAGCAGACCAGCGACACGTCCGGCGATGGCATTTCCACCCGCAGACAGTACACACCCTAAGTGATCATGCATGCTCCTGCGAACATTAACATTTATAAGAAAACATGTGTTAAATTATTATCTACTAAACAAGACGCTAAACATTCGCACATCCAGCATAACCATACTTTTCTGTCTTGCGGATAATGTAAATCTTGAGTTCCGCGACGCAGATAATTGGAAATTATTCAATTTCATAATTACCTTTGCCTTCTGGATACGTCGAGATGATTTGTCTGGATATTGATGTTTGAAATTACTTGGAATATTCTTCAATTTTGTCGGCACTGACTGCCACTGACAGTGACTGCCATCTCAGACCTCGAAAACGAACGCAAACTGGACGTAGAGCCTTGACCAATAACGAGTTTCGGCACTATGATGCAACCAATCCAAGCGTGGCCGATTATACCACATTTAGTTATCCTCTACCTACCTACATACCCTTCGTTTAAACCATCCGTTCTGCTTGAAGACGTACGCTCGAAGAATATTCCAAGTAATTTCAAACATCAATATCCGGACAAATCATCTCGACGTATCCAGAAGACAAAGGTAATTATGAAATTGAATAATTTCCAATTATCTGCGTCGCGGATCTCAAGATTTACATTATCCGCAAGACAAAAAAGTATGGTTATGCTGGAAGTGCGAATGTTTAGCGTCTTGTTTAGTAGATAATGGCTGCGTTCAGCCGACACAACCGGTGAGCAACCGGTAGCGAGGTTACCAGTGATCAGTGATCAGTGATCAGTATCTGCTGGACGGTTGGGTACGTTCAGCCGATAAAACCACACAACCGGTGAGCGATTTCCCTAGATTTTGCTCTGAACGCAACCGATCACTTACCACCTACTCAACATGTTTAGTATTCGGTCGCCATTTTTTGTACCGGAAATAAACTACGGTACATTTGGGATCAGTGATCAGTTAAATGGTTTTTAAAAATGGCGGGTCCCGTTCAGAATAGTGTATTTAGACCTTTTAGGCTAGCCAAGTTTAGACGCGCCAAATTGAAATTGTTAAGCAAAACAATCGAAAGTATGAATAAAAACGTATTAGTTTCGGTTGCTTTGCTATTAAATCACCGATACCATGTGAAACGCTTGTTCTTAATAAGCGGAGAACCAATAAAAAGACTCGTTGGATTATTAATTAAGAAATTACTTCTATAATTGGATAATTTTATTAACAAAACATGAGATTTTAATTCTGAATAACAGCGCATTGTACATCGTCACTTGTTCATTAGCAGCCGTGTTCTGTATATTATCCTACTGTATAATAAAAGTAAATCAGTTACAACACAAATAAGTTTCGGTTTATTTATCCAAACGCCTTGCTAAATGTCACCTAAATTGCGATCCTCCCTCTAGCGGCGTTTAACGCAAACTCTTATTGCGCGAAGTTCGAACAGAAAAGAGTTAAAATGAAGTTTACTACATCAGAGATTTGCCTTGGCACGCTTCCTTATCACTCAAAAACAATTATTAATGAAAAAGAGGAACGTACGAAGAAGCCTGTTTCTTCGCCTCGCAATTGATAACCGACATTGTAAAAGCTCAGACGTGTTATAATAAACTCAGCCTTGATCAATTCCTAAATTATCTCCCTTCTGTTTCTCGTTCCCTAATAGTTCCGAATCGTTTAACAATTTAAGGGGGAACACCACTGTGACGGCCGGAAAAGTAAGCCATTATTCAGAATTTTTTTCAGACATAATTTACAGTTTTCATCGAAAATTTTTATTACCTACCTTTAGTACACTGTCTTAAGAGAGAATACAAAAAAAAAAGAAATAGAAAAACATCCATAAATTTGAATATATTAATTAATCTTCTAGACCCCTCCGCGCGAGCTGGTCGAATCTGTAACTATGGAACAGCAGGTCCGAAATCAAATTTCATTTTTGTTTAATAAACTATATGAGTGTAGTTTCCGTTGTACGTAGCGATTTCTTAAACAAATTATTTTTGTAAAAATGGTGCGCTTTAGAAGAAAAGTTTCTAAAATCCGCGAATAAGATGGACAGTTTTTCGACCGTATTTCAAAAAGTTTGTTTTCAATCAAAAAATCCGTACGTACAACGAAAACCACACTGATATAGTTTATAAAAAAAAAATGAAATTTGATTTCGGACTTGCTGTTCCATAGTTACAGATTCGACCAGCTCGCGTGGAGGGGTCTAGAAGATTAATTAATATATTAAAATTTATGCATGTTTTTCTATTTCTTTTTTTTTTGTATAGTCTCTTAAGACAGCGTACTAAAGGTAGGTAATAAAAAGTTTTGAGAAAAACTGTAAATTACGTCTGAAAAAAAATTCTTAAAAATGGCTTACTTTTCCGGCCGTCACAGTGGTGTTCCCCCTTAATCATTTTAATCCAGTTCAGTTTTACAAGTTTTATTCAGTTCTAAGTTATTTGTTACAAATCGTTTCGTTCGTTTAACTTCACGCGTTCGCGAGCAGAGTCCTTCAGAGCTCCACGGAAATCAGAATTCCCAGCCGGCCCCGCAACAACACCAAGGGCGAACGTGACTGAATATTATAAAAATGGACCCAGTACTACTAATTGGTCTAGACATTGGTCTGAATTTAAATCTAATCCAAATATTAGTAAATGAATTACTAGAACCGAGAAATCATAATTTACTAATCACAGAACGTGGCATTAGATCCAGAAATGAAAATTATGTAGAAGCTATAGTTCCCTTATATAGTCATAATTTGTTTAAGGAACATTTTCGAATGTCCCGCATAAGTTTTGAAGTAAGTAAGTATACATTTTTGAATCGAGTGATAGTTTTAAAATGCAGAAATGCATTTCACACTATCGGTCCGGTCTCGATCAAATTCACATCCCTGAGCGTCCACACTTGCCCGACTTTTTTTTTTTTTTTTTTTTTTTTAATGGAGGAGGAAAATGCTTTATGCATACCCCGACCATGGGCCGGGGTTATGTGAGACTCGCCACCATAAGGTGGGATACTCACTAAAAACCTCCTCCGAGGCGACCTCCTCGCCGCGCGCCCATGGGATGGGGGGGGAACACTCGGTATTACTTCCTCCCCCATCCCCCAACTAGGAGGGCGCTCCTCGTTATGTACGAACCGGGCAACCCGTAGGCTTTCCTCAGCTCGACCGCGATGTTTGCTCGTTAAAAGAATAAAAACATGGGCGAGGGGAGACCCGCAGTCAAAATCAACGCGGGTACCAACGCTACGTCGGGATAAAAAACACGGATAAAATACTGGTTGGACGATAAAAATACGCGGATAAAACAACAAAATGTAAACTATGGAGGTCATCGCACAATAGTGCGGATCACTTAGCGGTTAAATACGCGGATAAAATAAAATAGAGTATAAAATAAAATGAACAGTACTACCTACGTGGCAAGAATTCTGGGGGGGGGGGGTGGGCCGCCGGGGCCTTCCTTTTACCCCGCCTTCTAAGGGCCTCAAGCCTCTTGGCAGCGGCCTCGGCTCTCAGGGCCTTGTTTCGCGCTGCCCGTGCCAGAGCAGCTATGGCCTGCTCCTTCCTGGCTCTATCCTGCATAGTGGCACGGGCAAACTCCTTGAGTGCCCGCCACCTCTCGGGAGAGGCCATGGCCAGGCCGACAAACGTTGCGGCCTCAACGGGGGCCCGGATTGCCAGGGAAAGGGCCTGCCTTTCCGCCTCGTAAGTAGGGAAATGCACTAGGACGTGCTCGGCATCGTCCACCGATTTCCCTCCACAGTCGTCGCACGCCACGTCGTTGGCCTTCCTAATCTTGAATTTGAAGGCCTTAAACGCCCCGTGGGCCGACAGTAGCTGCGATAGCCAATAATCAGGCTGGAATTCGACGCCAGCCTCCCCCAGGAAGGTCTGGACCGAAGGGATGATCCATCGGGTCCAAATGGACTGGTCGTACGAATCCCATGTGGATTGCCAGTCGTCAATGGCCTCCTTCTGGGCCACTTTCACCATGGCTCTGGCCCTCTCGGCCCGTAGGACGGGATTTCCCGCCATCTCCGGGTTGGCTCGGTCCGCCAACTTGGCCTGGAACACCTTTTCCCCCATCCTCACCTTAAGGTGGACGGGGATCCTGCCCGCGAGGACGCACAGGGCCTGGTACGAGACCGTTCTATAGGCCGTCGTCGCCCTAATTAGCGACGACCTGTGCGCCCTCCTCAATATCGCAGCGTTCGACTTGAGATCAAGGGCACGTGCCCAGGCCGGGGCCGCGTAGAGCACCACCGACTCCCAGACCGAAAGGTAGAGCCTTCTGGCCTGGATCGATGGGCCTTCCAAGTTGGGCAGGAGGGAGGCCATGACCCTATCGCCCTTGGCAGCCGCCTCGGTGACGTGACGTTTCTCCTGCAGTCGAGGAGGATTCCCAGGTACTTGACCGCCTCTGCCGAGACGATCCGGGTACCGAGGACATCGAAGGGGAGGATCTTGTCCCCCCTCCGCCTGGTGAGTAGGACAATTTCCGTTTTCTCGGTGGCTATGGCTAGGCCCGTCCTGCTAAACCAGGCGTTAACCTTCGCCATCGTCGCCGCAAGCATCCCCTCGAAGTGCTCCCCATCCCTGGAGGTGAAGACGAGGGCCAAATCGTCCGCATAGGCCACGGGTCGAACGAAACGCTCGGTCCCAATAAGCCTCAAGCGGTTGTCGTAGACGAGGTTCCACAGGAATGGGCCAATAACTGACCCCTGTGGAACCCCCGCCCAAATTTCGGCCTCAATGGGCTCCTCCCGGTTGTGGACCGTGATGCCTCTATGGGCAAAATAGTCCCTTATAAGTGCCACAACCGGCGTGGGAACACCCCTCCACCTAATCTCCTCGAGGATAACATCCCAACCTAAGGTGTTGAACGCGTTCCGCACGTCAATGGCGACCATGACGCACAGGCTGTACCTAGTCGCACATTCCTTTGCGTACGCGAGGATGTTCAGGGTCGCACCTACCGTCCCCACGCCCCCCCGGAACCCGTACTGGGAGGGGTGGAACGGGTCGCGACCTGTATTCTTCTCAATTAGGGCCTTGATTGCATACTCCCAGGCCTTGCTAAGGGCCGGGAGGATGCTGATCGGTCTAAAGGCCGACGGGGAGTCGTCCTTCTTCCCCGGTTTGGGGATGAGAACCACCCTTGCTCTCTTCCAAGACAGAGGGATGGCTCCCCTCCGCACGGTGTCCCTCACCAGTTCCCGGAAGTGGTCCTGGTGCCGCCTCAGGACGCACGCCACCACTTGGGAGGGGACGGAGTCCAGGCCCGGGGCCTTGTTGGGTTTAATTTTCCCCACGGCCTCCCTGATAAGGTCGTCGTCCACTGCCCCGACCACCTCCTCTACGGACCCCCACGGAGCCCAGCCAAGCAGGGAGCTTAGTGCCGGGGGGCGCGGGGGGGGGGGGGGGGGGGACGTGCGGAACAGGTGGTCTATAGTGACTCGCACCTGGGCAGGGGACATCACCGACTTGGGGGCTCGGCCCTTAAGGGTTGCCATTACCACCTTATATGGCTTTCCCCAAGGGTCCGAGTCCACCATCGCATTTAAGATCCTCCAGTGGGCCTCTTTCGCCTTCCGGATCTTCAGTTGGAGGTCCCTCAGGGCGAGGATATATGCCCTTCTGGCTTCCTCGGCGTCAGGGGCGGCCTTTTTCCTCCTGCGTTGGAACCAGCGCCTCGCCCTAAGGGACACGCGCCTGGCCTCGGCGATTTCTGGCGACCACCAGAAATTGGGCTTTCTGGCTCCGCGCGGGATGGATCTCTTGGGGAGGATGGCCTCGGCCACCTCCTCCAGCAGCCTCTGAAGCCTATCAGCCGCGGGTTCAGCGTCCAGCGCACCTTCCATAGGGGGGGGGGGGGGTACGAGCCGTTCGTCCTCCCCGCCGCGGCGTCTAACATACTCCGCCAGGACCGCCTCCGGATCAAAGTCCTTAAGGGAATACTGCGCCCACTCCGGAGGGGGGGGGGGGGCAGCGGTTTCCTGGGCTCCGCGATTGTATGGGCGACATATCTGTGGTCCGAATAGGAGAAATGACCAAGGACCTCCGACTTGGTCACTCCCCTATGCGTAACCCTGTCCACAGCCATAATGTCAATAAACGACGAGCCCTTGTTATTATGGTGGACAAATGTGGGTTTTCCTCCCAGTCTAACGGGGACCAGCCCGAGTCTGGTGAAGGAGTCCAACAACGCGGCCCCCTTCCTGTCCAGGATAGGGCCCCCGAACGCCGGGGACTTCGCATTGAGGTCGCCCGCTACGACAATCCCCGTATTTCGGACCCTAGCCTCCACCACCAGGCCCTCCAGGAGGTCCAGGAATTCTCCGAACTCCGCGGGCTTCTTCCTGGGGGAGGCGTACCCACTAAAGATGGTGAGATCTCCCACCACCACACCGACCAGTCCCTCTGCGATAAGGGGAGCTATTCGCGTGGGGAGTTTCCCGTTGAACCCAGTAACCCAGATAGAGGCCAAACCTGTGGCGTCGTTGTACTAGTCGCCTTGTTGTTTATAAGGCTCTGATACAACGACAACGTCCGCGTTCAAGACCGAGGCGTTATGGACCAGGATATCCTTTTTTTTTTTTTTTTTTTGTTTTACTTGGTGGAAATCCCCACGGATACCCCGCGCTAGGTCCCCTGAACGGGGTCGTCCCTGGGGGAGTATTATAACCTCCCCCAGCAATGTTCTCCGGGACTGGCGACTCGCGACGGATCACGCGCCCGAGTCGCCCCTTCCGGGGTCGCTGCTACTAGGGCGGGTGGTGCCCCCCGACACCCCCGCCCCGCGACCCCGCGAACGAGCTCCCAACCGGTCGCCGCGCAATCTTCGATAGCGCGGCCGGGCCGGGGCACTGTGCCCCGGGGGAGCTCGATCGCTCAGACGGGAACGGCGGCCGCCGCTCCCCTGGGGGGGGATCTTTAACATAGACCCCCCCCCCGTTCTCCGTTCCTCGCGACGCCGCCGCGGCCCTGGCGAGTCCAATGCCACGACTCGCCGACCACGGCGGCCACCTGTCGCTTCGTCGTCCGCGGCGGCCCTTCGTGACAACGAGGGCCGCCGCATTTTTCAACTCCTTCCTGGTGTCCCCCGGCGCGCGTCCCCCTCCGACACAGAGGGGGCGGCGCACCGGGGGCATAACGGCCGCGCTTGTTGCGTGGCGCGGCCCCGTCCCAAACCCCTATGGCGGGGAGTAGCGGGACGGCGCGGCCCGGGGCCTAACACCCGGGGGAGCGGGGCGACTTACGCAACTAAGTCGCCGCACGACCTCCCCCGGCCCCGGGTCATCTTCTCCTCCCGCGCCGCCTCCTCCTTCTCCAGCATTATTGCTTCGGAGAAGGAGGCCATTGCTTCCCAGCAGTCCCGATCCCCCGCCATGCGACGCACGACCGTCGCCAGCGAGAGATCGGGACCGAGCTGCAGCTCGAGGACTCGGCGGTCATCCAACCACTCTGGACACCCTGCCAGAGTGTGGTCCGCCGAGTCCACGTCGCCCCGGCCGCAGCTGTGGCACTGCGCCGCCTCCTCCCGCCCGATACGACACAAGAAGTCACCGAAGCATCCGACTCCGGTGAGCATCTGTATCAGGCGGAAGGTTAGCCTGCCATACCTGCGCCCCACCCATTCGGCAAGAATGGGCAGCAGCGCCCCGACGACGCGACCCTCCCGATGTTCCGGGAGGGAGAGCCAGTCGATCCACCTGGCTCCCATGCGTCGTCGGGCCTGGTCCCGCGCGTCAGGTCCGACCGGCGCCAGGGGGTCCCTCGCTCCGCTGAGATCGTGCGAGGCGAAGTATACCTCCGCCTCCATCTCAGCGAGCAGATGGAATGGTGGGGACCCACCCAGCGCCGACAGCTCGGCGTGTGACACCGTGCGGTAAGCCCGCACGGCACGGAGGACTGCGCGGCGATGAACCTTTGCCAGAAGGTCTCGCCCCACGCGACAGCCCCCCAGGTCGCCGGCCCAGACCGGCGCTCCGTAGAGCGCCATGGACCGGACGACCGTCACGTATAGACGCCGAACTGCTTCGTGTGGGCCTCCCAGGTTGGGCATGATGCGCCCGAAGGCGAACACCTGTCGCTCCAACCTGGGGCCCAGGACCCGAAAATGACGCGCGAATCGCCAGTAGGTGTCCAGGGTCAGACCGAGATACTTCATCGATCGGCCGACCCGGATGCAGGCCTCCCCGACCCTAAGAGACGCTCTGATGGGGATGCCAGTCCCCACCCTGTCCGCGAGCCATACCGTCTCCGTTTTATCGGAGGCGATTCGCAGACCGAGCGCCTCTATCGCGGGGATTACGAGCCGCAGTGCTCTCTCCGCGAGGTCTAGTGCCGCTAGCCATCTCGGCCCGGAGGCCACCACCAGCGTGTCGTCGGCGTAACACACGAACGACACGTCAGGCGATGGCAACTCCACCCGCAGCACCGCGTCGTATGCCAAGTTCCAAAGCAGGGGCCCTAGAACGGACCCCTGTGGCACGCCGCGGTGCACGTGAGCCACCCCGTGACCAGGATATCCTGGGCCAACCTGCACCTGTTCAGGTTTATCTGAACGATCTTAATTCTCCGGTGCATTTCTTACGGAGGACGGGGGTTCCCCCTTGCGGCCCTGTCGTCCGGAACAGATCTCCCCCTATTCGCTGGACAGGCGAGCGAAGCCGTCACGTGGGCGACCCGGGCACCCGTGAGCCCCTCCTTGGTGCAAATTATGCACCTCGGAAGGCTGGTGCAGTCTGCAATCAGGTGCCCCGATGCCCCGCATCTCCTGCATGTCTCGCCCGCCTCCCTAGGGGCCTGGCAGTTTCGTGCTAAATGTCCCAGCTGGTGGCACTGGAAACACCTCACGAGTTTGGGGAGGACCCTACACCTGGCGATTGTTAGGCCCGTCCTGAACTTAAAGCCCCCCGGGTCGCTCCTAATCATGTTGGTGGGGACATCCACCACCGCAGACTGCGTACCCCTGGGGTCCAACCTGAGCATTTTAATTCTCAGGTCCCCAGGGGTCGCTTTAAAGGCAGCCCCCAGGTCTTCAAGGAGCTCCGGGCCCTCCACCATGGGGTCAATGCCCCTAATTTCTAGGGCCGTACGGTCTTGGAGGGGGGCGCAGTCAATCCCCGTGTCGCCCAACTTCTCCCGGAGGGCATCCGCGAAGCTGCCGGCCTTCGTCTTCCGGTCCAGCTCCAGGAGGACGTGGCCCAGGCGGGATTTCTTCACGCCCACCACCCCTCCGAACGACTCTCTGCCCTTGCTCAAAATGGACCTGTACGTCTCGATATAGGTCGACGTGGAAGGGACCCTAATAAGGACCGCCTCCGGACTCTTCTTGGGTGGCCTCGGTCTAGTTGAGGGTCGGGGACCCTTCTCTTTATCTTTATCGGGGGGGGCTCCCAGCCCTTGCTGTCGCGGCGTCTGAGCCCGAGGGTCGCTGTTCTGAGGGGGGGGGGGCGACTCTCCTTCTGTCTCGCCAAATCCTCCTGTCTCCTAAGGCGCTGGTCCCTTTTGCGCTGCCCACGGGTGCGTTGCTGGGACCAACCCTCACTTTGCTGCTGCCGCTGTTCGGGGGCATCCCTAAGGGGGGAATCGCTCCGGGCGGTTCCCTCCTCATGCGGGGGAACCCGGGGCGGGGGGGGGGGGCTGCTTGGTAGCTGAGGCAACCAAATCCCCCTCCACGACCTCCGAGAAAAGCCTCCGCTTAGGAGAGTTGTCCCCACCATGCTGCTCCTGAGGGGAGGACTTCGTCCTCTTGCTCGCCTTAGTGCCCTTCACGCCCCCCTTCGCCCCTTCCACATTGGACCTGGGGGGGGAGGGCTTGGTGCCACTACTTTCCCCCAGCCCAACCACTGGAGGGTTGGAAGGGGGGGGGGGAGAAACCTCCTAAACGCTTGGTTCGTGGCCGCCTTGTCAATCGTCTGGGCGGCCGTCGAGCATGCCGCACCGATTTTAGACGCGAGGTCCAGCACCGCGCCTCTTGTTGGCCGTCCAACGTCGACCAGCGTGTAGAGGTCCCGGCACGTCGCCGTCAACTCCCTCAGAGTTGCCGCAACCTCGCCCAGCAGCCTAACCGCCCTGTCGTCAATCGACTCGTTCGCGACAACCCTTACCGCCTTTGCCTTAGGGACCCTGATCGACTCCGGCTCCACGAACTGGAAGTGGCCCTTGGGCCCTTTCTTCAGATCATCAGCTCTGGAGGTAGAGCTAGCCCTGGGTCTTACCTTAGTCCCACTCGGGACCTTAGACGGCCTCACCCATGTTGGGGTACGGTCACCCGTGCCAACATTCTGCGGGCCCTGGGGCGCCTTGGAGGGGGGGCAGGTGATTGAGTCACCGCCTCCGTTCCCCCAAGGGGCCTATCCTCGTTTTTCCTCTTCGGTGGGGTTCGGGCCAGGGAGCGACCCCCTCGGGCGGTGGCGCGACTGCCAGCGGCCCTGCGGGCGCGCCCTCGGGCGAGCGAGGGGTTGTTCCCCCGCTTACGCCCCCCCCCCCCCCCCGCCCGCTCGACCTCGAAGGGGAAGAAGGCGACCGGTCCCCCGGGGCTCCCGGCTTCGGTGTTGCCCGATGTCCGGGCGAAGACGGGCGCTCCCGCGGCTGCGAAGCAGCAGCAAAAGGGGGCCGCCAAGAAGAAGGCCGGGAAGGCGAGGGCAGCTGCCCCCGCGACGCCCGTGGCGTCGAACACCCCGGCCTCGGCCCCCGGCCCGTGCGGCGTTGCCGCGGAGGGCACATGGGCGCAGGTGGTGGGCCGCAAGGCGAAGAGGGCCGCGCGGAGGGCGGCCGGAGCGGCCGCTAGCGGTGCCGGTGCGGGGGCTCGGCCGAAGACGGCGGCCCCCCAACAGGCTCGCACACCCGGGTCTCCCCCAGTTGCGATCCCGCGCGCTCCCAGGACGGCGGCGGTGACGATCACCGCCCCCGTGGGAGGGGAGGAGAGTTTCTCCGCGCGGGTCGCGGGCGCGATGGCGGCGATCAACGTCGCCGACCTCGGCATCGCAGCGATGCGGCCGAGGCGCGCCGTGACCGGGGGGTTGATCCTGGAGATTCCAGGATCGCAGAGCTCGGCCAAGGCTGCCGCCCTCAAGGCGAGGCTGGCGGAGCAGCTGGGGGGCACCGGCATCAAGGTGCAGTGCCCCCAAAAACTGGCCGAGTTCCGGGTGTGCGGGCTCACCGAGCTCGCGACCGTGGAGACGGTTCGGGGGGCAATCGCGGCCCAGGGGGCCTGTCCGGCGGAGGACGTCACGGTCGGCGCTAAGCGACCGGACACCGCCGGACTCTTCTCCCTCTGGGTCCGCGCGCCCGTGGCAGCTGCTGACAAACTGTTAAGGGCGTCCACCGTCGTGGTGGACTCCCTGATGGCCCGCGTGGTACCGCTGGCGCAGCGGAAGCTACAGTGCTTCCGCTGCCTAGAGTTCGGCCACGTCAGGGCCAAGTGCAGCAGCCCCACGGACAGGAGCGGCGCGTGCTACCGGTGCGGTAAAGACGGACACGCGGCCCGCTTCTGCGAGGCCCCCCCCGTCTGCCCGCTCTGCGCGGCGGCGGACCTGCCCAGCGGGCATAGAATGGGGGGACCGGCTTGCCGGCCCCCTCCCGTGACCCGCGCTGCGGCCCGGGGCCGCAGGGGCGCGAAGCCCACCACGGCATCTTCGTCCGCCGCGGGTGTCCTGCCCGCGATCCCGGCGCCCTCCGCGTCTCCGCCCCCGGCGTCCCCGTCGGAGGCTATGGAGACAGCGCCGCTGGCCTCGGCATCCGTGGCCGGTGCGGGCGCGGGGAAGAGAAAGGAACGAGAAGAGTCGGACGCTCCGACCAGCGGCCTCTCTTCCCCGGCTCGCGGGGGGTCCCCCGTGGTAGGCGGGGGACGGAAGAAAAAGGGAAAGGGGGGGAGCAGCCCAGGGCTCCCCCCGGCGTGTCCGCCGCCGGTCGGGCTGGAGGCCTTTTTAAAGGCCACGGTGGTCCCTCCGACGGCGAGCGCGACAACGAGGGAGGAGGACGCGGCCGAGGCGCTGGGGTTGGCGCGCTCGGTCGCGGCCTCGTACGGAGGTGCCCACTTCCCGGACGACGAGGAGAAGCGTCCGGCGCCCCCGATTGCCAACGGGGGCGCGGTCCAGCCAGAGGAGGTGTCGGGGGGGGCCGACCTTGAGACTTGCTAATGTCTCGAGGCCCCCCGATACTCCTCATGAACGCGTGCCACTCCATGCGAGCGCACGACCTGCTTGAGCAGGCTCGCATTGAGATGGGCGTTGGGCTGGCCGTCATCGCCGAGCCGTATCCGCTGGCGGACCGATGTTCTCGGTCCACCAACCCGGATCGGCAGGTGGCGATGACGTGGGAAGTGGGAAGAGGAGCCCCGTCGTGCGTGGTCGCCCAGCACGGACGGGGCTGGATGGGCGCGAGATGGGGAGGCTTCCTCGTGGTCGGCTGCTACCTGGCACCGAGCCTGAACGTCCCGGAGTTCGAGGACCGGCTGAGCGAGGTGGGGGCGTTTCTAGCCCCCCAATTAGCTCGGCCGGTGGTCCTTCTGGGGGACTTCAATGCCCACGCTCGCGCGTGGGGCTCCCCCAGAACGGACTGCCGGGGCGAGGTGCTCCTCGAGTGGGCGGAGGCGATGGGGTTCGTCCTTAAGAACCCCTACGCGGTCACGACGTTTCGCGGGTCGCGGGGCGAGTCGGTTATCGACCTCGTCTGGGTTAACCCCGCGGCCGCGGCGTTGACGTCGGACTGCTGGGTGGCGGAGGAGTCAGAGACTGGCTCGGACCACATGTACGTCATGCTGGCCACCTCCGCCGCCACGCTTCCTCCCGCTCGTGCCGGTAGACAGCCGCCGCGCTGGGCGCTCAAAAAGCTAGATGCTAGCGCGGCCCAGATGGCGTCCTCCGTCGTCGCCTGGCCTTCCCTGCCGGGCGACGTCCTTGACGACCCCTCCAACGGCGCCCTATGGCTCCGGCGGGCGTTGCAGCGTGTCTGCGACGCCACGATGCCGCGAGTCGGGCCGCCGGGCGGGAGTCGGAGGTCGGTGTACTGGTGGTGCGAGGAGATCGCCGATCTCCGCGCGACGAGCGTCCGCGCTCAGCGCCAGTACACCAATGCCCGCCGTCAAGACCGACGGCGGGTGACGGAGGACCAGCTGCAGGAGCTGCGCTCCGTGTTTTCCGCGGCGCGCAGAGAGCTCCGTGCAGCCATAGCCCGGGCCAAGACCCGTTCGCACGAGGAGTTCCTCGAGACCCTGAATCGGGACCCTTGGGGGCGCCCGTACAAGGCCGTGTCCGTGAAACTCGGTCCTTGGGCGCCCCCTGTCACGGAGGGTCTCGAGCCCCGGTTTCTCCTGGAGGTTTTGTCGGCGCTGTTTCCCCCTCCCCCGGTTCCGGGGGAGGGTGGCGTCGACGCTTCGGGGGATCCGGAGCTCGCGTGGGGCACCGCCATAGCGGATGCCCCCAGGGTCTCGGACGAGGAACTCGAGTCCGCGGTGCGTCGAATGCGTTCGAAGAACGCTGCACCCGGACCGGACGGTGTGCCCGGGCGTGTCTGGGCCTGCGCGATGAGCGCCCTAGGGAGCGGCCTCAGGCGCGTCTTCGACGCGGCCTTGAGGACCGGGAGGTTTCCCCGCGCGTGGAAAGAGGCGAGGCTGGTGCTGCTGCGAAAGCCTGGTAAGCCCGCAGATTCACCCTCGGCCTATCGGCCGATCTGTCTCCTCGACGAGGCGGGCAAGCTCCTGGAAAGGATCATAGCTGCCCGCCTCATGGACCATCTCGGAGCTGCGGAGTTCCCGGATCTGTCCGACCGCCAGTTCGGTTTTAGGCGGCAGCGATCGACCGTAGATGCCATCCTACTGGTTCGGTCGCTGTCGCGCCGGGCGGTCGAGGGGGGCGGTGTCAGCGTGGCGGTGTCTCTAGACATCGCCAACGCGTTCAACACCGTCTCCTGGGCGGCGATCGAGCGGGCGCTGGTATACCATCGCGTCCCGCTCTACCTTCGCCGCCTGATCTGGGACTACCTCCGTGGCCGAGTGGTCTCCTACGTCGGGCGAGACGGGGACGGGGTGGCTCGCGTGCACCGCGGCGTGCCACAGGGGTCCGTTTTAGGGCCCCTGCTATGGAACCTGGCGTACGACGCGGTGCTGCGGGTGGAGTTGCCATCGCCTGACGTGTCGTTCGTGTGCTACGCCGACGACACGCTGGTGGTGGCCTCCGGGCCGAGGTGGCTGGCAGCACTAGACCTCGCGGAGAGAGCACTACGGCTCGTCATCCCCGCGATAGAGGCGCTCGGCCTGCGAGTCGCCTCCGATAAAACGGAGGCGGTATGGCTCGCGGACAGGGTGGGAACTGGCATTCCCGTCGGAGCGTCTCTAAGAGTCGGTGAGGCCTGCATCAGGGTCGGCCGATCGATGAGGTATCTCGGTCCGACCCTGGACACCTACTGGCGATTCGCGCGTCACTTTCGGGTCCTGGGCCCCAGGTTGGAGCGACAGGTGTTCGCCTTCGGGCGCATCATGCCCAACCTGGGAGGCCCGCACGAAACAGTTCGGCGACTATACGTGACGGTCGTCCGGTCCATGGCGCTCTACGGAGCTCCGGTCTGGGCCGGCGACCTGGAGGGCTGTCGCGTGGGGCGAGACCTTTTGGCAAAGGTTCATCGCCGCGCGGTCCTCCGTGCCGTGCGGGCTTACCGCACGGTGTCACACGCCGAGCTGTCGGCGCTGGGTGGGTCCCCTCCATTCCATCTGCTCGCTGAGATGGAGGCGGAGGTATACTTCGCCTCGCACGATCTCAGCGGAGCGAGGGACCCCCTGGCGCCGGTCGGACCCGACGCGCGGGACCAGGCCCGGCGACGCATGGGAGCCAGGTGGATCGACTGGCTCTCCCTCCCGGAACATCGGGAGGGACGCGTCGTCGGGGCGCTCCTGCCCATTCTCGGTGAATGGGTGGGGCGCAGGTACGGCAGGCTGACCTTCCGCCTGACACAGATACTCACCGGAATCGGTTGCTTCGGTGACTTCGTGTGTCGCATCGGGCGGGAGGAGACGCCGCAGTGCCACAGCTGCGGCCGGGGCGACGTGGACTCGGCGGACCACACTCTGGCCAGGTGCGCGGAGTGGCTGGACGACCGCCGAGTCCTAGAGCTGCAGCTGGGTCCCGATCTCTCGCTGGCGACGGTCGTGCGTCGCATGGCGGGGGATCGGGACTGTTGGGAAGCCATGGCCTCCTTCTCCGAAGCGATAATGCTGGAGAAGGAGGAGGCGGCGCGGGAGAAGAAGATGACCCGGGGCCGGGGGAGGTCGTGCGGCGACTTAGTTGCGTAAGTCGCCCCGCTCCCCCGGGTGTTAGGCCCCGGGCCGCGCCGTCCCGCTACTCCCCGCCATAGGGGATTGGGACGGGGCCGCGCCGCGCAACAGGCGCGGCCGTTATGCCCCCGGTGCGCCGCCCCCTCTGTGTCGGAGGGGGACGCGCGCCGGGGGACATCAGGAAGGAGTCGAGAAATGCGGCGGCCCTCGTTGTCACGAAGGGCCGCCGCGGTCGACGAGTCGTGGCATCGGACTCGCCAGGGCCGCGGCGGCGTCGCGAGGTACGGAGAACGAGGGGGGGGCATGTTAAAGCCCCCCCCCCCCCCCAGGGGAGCGGCGGCCGCCGCACCCGTCTGAACGATCGTGCTCCCCCCGGGGTACAGTACCCCGGTCCGGCCGCGCTACCCATTATTGCGCGGCACCGGTTGGGAGTTCGATCGCGGGGTCGCGGGGCGGGGGTGTCGGGGGACACCACCTGCCCTAGCAGCAGCAACCCCGGAAGGGGCGACTCGGGCGCGTGATCCGTCGTGAGTCGCCAGTCCCGGAGAACATTGCTGGGGGAGGTCTTAATACTCCCCCAGGGACGACCCCGTTCAGGGGACCTAGCGCGGGGCTGCACCGAAGCGCAAGGGGGGAGGGTAGCGAACGTATCGCTTGATTGATCTCGCGTCCAAATCCCTCCCCTCAGGCGCGCAGCTCCGCGCGCGAGGTAGATCACCTTGGTGGTTTTAGTGGGTTCGAGTCCCACATAACCCCGTGCCCGCCCCCGCGGGCGGGGGGTATCCGTGGGGATTTCCACCAAGTAAAACAAAAAAAAAAAAAAGGATATCCTGGTCCATAACGCCTCGGTCTTGAACGTGGACGTTGTCGTTGTATCAGAGCCTTATAAACAACAAGGCGACTGGTACAACGACGCCACAGGTTTGGCCTCGATCTGGGTTACTGGGTTCAACGGGAAACTCCCCACGCGGATAGCTCCCCTTATCGCAGAGGGACTGGTCGGTGTGGTGGTGGGGGATCTCACCATCTTTAGTGGGTACGCCTCCCCCAGGAAGAAGCCCGCGGAGTTCGTAGAATTCCTGGACCTCCCCTGGAGTCCCACATAACCCCCTGCCCGCCCCGCGGGCGGGGGGTATCCTTGGGGATTTCCACCAAGTAAAACAAAAAAAAAAAAAAAGGGAGCGACCCCCGAACACGCCCGGTTCCGGGTCCGTCGGAGGGGCGGGGGAAGGTGAACCCGCTCCGCCCACAGTCTCCAGCTGGGACCTGAAAAACTCCCCGAGCGTCTTCCTATCGCTTGCCTTGCTAGAAGAGGGCCCCCCGGTCGACCCTGATCTCGCCTCAATGGCCTTCACCTTCGCCTGCCCGAGCTTGAATTGATCGCCCGCAGACACCTCCTTATGGGGGGGAAGCTGCCCCCCGTCGTGTCCCCATCAGGGGTGACATCTTCGTCCAGGATAAGGAGGATCTCCTCCTTATCCCCACTACTTCCCGGATTGCTCAAAACCTTAGACCTGCCTGACCGTACAGCTGTTGCTTTCTCTGGGGGGGGGGGGTTTGACCCCCTTTTTTTTTTTTTTTTTACGTGCAGGAAATCCGGAACGGATACCTCGAACCTCGGGGGAGGCTCGGGGTTATGTTGGGCTCCAACCAACTAAAAGCTGCACGGTAACCGCCTAGAGCGGAGGATCTGGCAAGGAAGATGGCCGTTCTTGCGCGAGATCAAACTAGCGATGCGTTCGCTAGGCCATCCTCCAAGACCCCGGATCCCCGCGCTCGTTTGCCAGAGTTGGTACTTTCCCAAGGGGGAGAGAAGCTCCCCGGGAGACTTCCCCGCTATCGCCAGGGTAACGCTGCGGGTCACACGCCAGCGCCACCCTCTGCCAGGGTCGCTGCTAAACTAGGGCGGGTGGTGCCCCCCGGCACCTCCGCCCCACGACCCCGCGACCGATCGGGCACTTCCCGGCGTCGACCCTGTGGGAACGAACCTCCGGGCGGGGGCGGTCCGCTAGCCCACAGGGCGCCCAAATACCGCAAACCCCGGGGGGTCACAAACCGGTCGGGCCCGAAGGTCAGAACCCAACCGGCCCCCGGTCGAGCGGCTGGCTATGCCAGAAGGGCAGCCCAACTGCCGAACTCGCCCCACGCGCGATCGATCGCGACTCCCCTCCCCCCCCCCCCTGTCGCAGCATGCACCCCGCCATAGTGCGGTCACTGCGGCCACCGCGCCCTGTACAGCGGCCCTTCACAGGGCCACTCCCACCCAGACGCACCCCCCCCCCGGAGCGTTGGAAATGCGCGCGCGCGCCCCCCAGGAGAGGGGCAAGAGCCGGGCCCACGCAAGGCCCAGGCCAGACACGAAGCGAACGGGGCCGAGGGCAACGGGACCACGCAGACCGCCACAGCTGTCGCGGCAACATCCCCGGGCCCGGGCATCCCGCACGACCAGGAGCCGAACAGGCCACAGAGGGCCTGACCGACAGCTACCACCCAGAGATCCGCGGGTCACGGCCACAGGGCCACCTCACGCCCGCGCGCACCCCACCCAGAACCAGCCCGGACCCAACCCCAACCCCGCACCCACGACGCGCGCACGCGCCCCCGAGGAGGGGGCGGTTGGTTGGCCGACCCTTAGCCAGGAAGGCAGCATCCTCCCACGGCCCCCGGGCAAGGAACAAAGTTCCTCACCCAGCGCCCGACAGAGGACATCGCCGCTTTCCCAGAGCCCCCTCACCACGCTCAAGGTGGTCGACCCTGGAGGGGGGGGGGGGGGTTGACCCCCGCCCCAGTGGTGCTGGCCCGCCGCATCAGCTCAGCACCATCGGGCTTATTACCGGCCCCCGTATCGCTGCCGACAACGCAAGAGGGGTCTGACCTTATGTCAGTCGTCGCCTGGGTGACATCCGAGGCCAGGCTTTTACGTGACATAGTATCATGTGGTGTCTCAGGGGCGACGACCCCACCGCCCAGCGGATTTCACCCACCCGACGGCCCTGATCTTGTGGCCGCCCGCGGCAATGCCGGCCGTTGTCGGAGGGACCCCTACGCCGCTGGGTCCTACGACAGGGCAATTACCCCCCTCCTCTCCATTCCCTATCCCTATTCCCCCTTAACGGCCACAGCACCCACACACACAACACACACTTACACACCCACACACACATACCCATTACACTACACCCACGCTGTGGCCGGGCTATTACAATGGAGGGCACCCATCCCACCCAAGGGAGCTGGTCCGCGGCAGGGCCTTCGCCTTCCACATAAGGTTTCTAGGCCCCGGGTCAGCTTATAGCCACTGCTAGCCGTCGTACGTCGCCGCTCCCCCCCCCCCCCCGTCCCGGTCTGGCCACCGTAAGGAAGACCATCCCGGGCAGGCGGGGAGCCGCCACCCACCTCGGCCGTTCCCCTATCCGCCACCTGGGGACGCGCTCGGTTGGTGCTCAACCCAGATCGACCAAGGCCGATCCGGACCCCCGCACCCCTTTACGGGGATAGGGGGACACCGAGCCACACTTGCCCGACTTTCTTAGGCTCGATTAGATATCAACTTGGTTCTTCAATATTTCTTTTTTTTCTTTCAATATCTGTTTTACTAGTTACATCGTAAAATCAAGAATATAGGATTAAATAAAGAACAGAAATTTTTTATTTATAGATATTAATAAACACTATTGGGAATAACATGTTGATTGGCCAAAACACCCCAATCGATTTGAATAAGAAAATTATGTTCAGTGTGTGGGTTTTAGCGAAACCTGAAAGCTTTTTATCTGTTGGAGACAGATTTGGGATTGCTAAAAGCACCGGGCACATGATATTTCGGCAAATTACTGACGTACTAACAAATTTGTTACCAGAATATGTTAAATGGCCAGCTCCTGAAACATATAATGAAATATCGCATGTATGTTTATAATAGTTATATAACATTTTATATTGTTATAGTTAGAAAATTACTCGAATATAATATATCAATTGTAGGTTTCTGAAACACGTTCACGTGGTTTCCCCGGTGTAGTAGGGGCGATTGATGGGTGTCACATACAGTGTAAACAACCAGTGCATAATGCAAATGATTATTATAATAGGAAAGGTTTCCATTCGATAATATTACAAGGTATGTATGTATGTATATGTTTATTGTATCCTCTAAGGGTTTACAATCTCCTTTCACGCTTCCTTCTCCTTCCTTCTCTTCTCTTTACATTTTTTTTTTGCCCTATCCTTAATTTCTATCCTTACTCTAATTCTTAACCTATTTTTTTTTCTATTTTCCGCTGTCTCCGTTCTCGCCTCCGCGCTCTTTCGCCGCTCACGCTCTTTCGCCGCACCCGCTCTCTCGCCGCTCTCGCTCTTTCGCCGCAGACAGAGGTCTCACCTCTCTCGCTCTCGCGGCTCGCCGCCCCGCCACCCTCTCGCTCTCCTACTCTACTCTTATTTTATTTCTTTTTTCGCCAGTCTTTCTCTCTCTCCTCTTACAATACTTTCTCTTACTTCCTATCGCTCATTCCCGCCTCTTTCGACTTTCATTTCCTTCCTTCCATTCCATTCCTTCTTTCATTCCTTCCTCCTCCCTTTTTCCCTCCCTTCCTCCCTCTCCCTCACCCCTTTCTGCACCCTCCCTCCTCTTTCTCTCCAACTTCTTCATCCATTCCTCTCCTTTCCCTCCTTCATCCAATATTTCTCTTATCCCTTCCCCTATTCCCCTCTCATATTCCTCTTCCCTTGTACACCTATCCACCACGTGTTCCCATGTCTCTTCGTCTCCTCCACATATCCTGCATCTCCTCTCTTCCTGCTTTTCCCAATACCACCCTCCCCTTATTTCGTTTCCCAATCTAAATCTCGCTACCCTTCCATACCTCTCCTCGCTCCATCCTGCTCCCAGATATTTCGGGATCTCCTCCGTTCTTACTTCCCTATACCACCTATTGTACCTCAACTCTCTTATTTTCTCTCTTCTCTCCTCTTCCTGTTTCCTACAGTCTTCCTTTTCCATTTCTTCATACCCCTCCCGTCTCCTTCCTCCCTCTCCCTCCTCCTGCCATCCCCTTTCTGTCTTAAACTCTTTCCTCTCTCTCTCCCATGCGGACCGATCATCCCCCTTCTTTTCCTTTACCTCTCCCCAACATATTCTTGCCAGCTCCCCCCCTTCCCCCCTGTTCAGCTTCTCCTCATACTTCCATGCTCTTCTTCCCGCCCACGTCCTTAGCTTCATCCTCTTCGCCTCCTCCCTTACCATATATCCCGGTGTTCTCCAGTCTACCCCTAGTGTCCACCTTAGAAACCTCTCCTGTACCCTCTCCACTTCCTCCCTTTCCTTCCATCCCCAAATTTCCGCTCCATAACTCAGCACCGTCCACACCAGCGTGTCAAAGAGCCACATCCTCCTACTCCATTTCTTTCCAAATTTTCTCTTTTCTATTCCCCATGCCTGCCTCATTATCACCCCTGCTTTTCTCACCCTATCCTTGACGTGTGCCTCTTGTCCTCCGTTTTTCTTGAACACGTATCCTAGATATTTAAATTCCTTTACCTCCTCTATCCGCCTTCCCTTCCACCTCGATTCCATCTCTCTTTCTCTCCCCCCCCCCTTTCCTGAATCTTACTATTTTCGTCTTCCCCACGTTCACCTCTAACCTCCTCTTGTCCATATACTTCTCCATCCTCCTCATCATACTTTCCATTTCTTCTTCCCTTTCCGCCATTACCACCACATCATCTGCATATGCTAATGCACATATCCTCCTTTGCCCCACCTGTATCCCTCCCCATTTTCCCTTCCTTATCTCCTCGTCCAGGTCCGCGGTTAGTATATTGAATAACATTGGGCTTAGCGGACACCCCTGTCTTAATCCTTTGGCCGTCCAGAATCTCTCCCCTATTTCCCATCCCACCTTCACCCTATTTATCGTCTCCCCATATATTTCTCTCACCCTTTCCAATAAGCCTGCCCTCACCCCTCTCCTTTCCATCACCTCCCATAAAATCCTCCTGTCCACTGAGTCAAATGCCGCCTTGAGGTCAACGAACAACGCTATCATTTTTCCTTTTCTTTTACTTATGTATTTCCCTACCACGTAATTTAGCACATAGATGTTGTCCGTTGTCCCTACTCCTTTTCTAAATCCCACCTGGTTACTTGGGATCATCTTCTTCTCTTCTATCTCCTTCTCCAACCTCCCTGCCAGTACCGTTGCATAGATTTTGTATGCCGACGGCAACAACGTCACTCCCCTGTAATCCTGTACCTCCTCTCCTCCTCCTTTTTTCAACAGCGGTACTATTATCCCCTCTTTCCATCCCTGTGCCCATCCCTCTCCTTCCCATACTCTTTTACAAATCTCCCACGCTATATCCACCGCCCTCTCTCCCCCAAACTTCCACGCCTCATTCGGGATATCGTCTCCTCCCATCGCCTTCCCCTCCTTTAGCTTCTTTACCACTCCTCTTATCTCTTCCTTACTTACCCCTTCCTCCTTTTCCTTCCTCCTATCTTCCTCCTCTCCCATCCTCACCCTATTTTCCACTCCCCCTAGTATCCACATAAAATACTCCTTCCACTCTTCCTTACTTATTCCTTCATTCACCCCTTTCCATGTCTTTCTTCCTCTATTAACTATCTCCCAGACTTTGTTCTCCGTCTTTGCTTCCGCCACATCCCTTATCGCCCTCTCCCTCTCTTCCTCTTTCTTCTTTTCGCACATCTCTTTGTATTCCCTCCTCGCCCTCCTATATTCCTCCCTTCTATTCTTATTTCCTCTCCACTTTCTCAACTCTCTTCTCACCTCCTTCTTCTTCTCCCAGCATTCTTTATCCCACCACCCTTCCCTCCTTCGTTGCATCTCACTCCCCCCACCTGCCTCCTCCCCTTCTTCATCTCTTCCTTTATTCTTGCCTCCACCTTGTTCAATTCCTCCTGTAACCTCCCCCCCACCCCATGTTCGCCCCTTCCATCCCCTTCTCGAACTCTTCCTTCATTCGCTCCGACCACTGTCCCTTTCCTATTTTTCTTTCCTTCTCTTTCCTTCTTCTCCTTCCCACTCCTCCTTCCTTCATTGTCACCACCAGCGGGTGGTGGTCTGATTCTACTCTGTCCCCTATTTGCATCGTTTCTATCCCTCTTCTCGTTCTGTCATCCCCCAACACGTAATCTATCACCGTTTCTCACTTTCCTCCCGTGTATGTGTATTCCCCCTCTTCATCCCCTTTTATGTTCCCATTTAAAATTTCCCATCCCGTCTCTTCCACTATCTTTATTAATTTCCTTCCGTCCCCATTTACTTTTCCATCTTTCGACTTCCTTCCCCCTCCCTCCTCTTCCTCCCCTCCTTCTACCCTACCACCTTGTTTGCCTGTTCTCGCATTAAAATCTCCCCCTACTACCACCCCTCCTCCCTCCCTTTGTCCCTCCATCCACCCTCTAATAATTTTCAGCTTCCTCTCCATATCCCCGTTCACATACACCGCCACCACCGTGCATTCTTGCTCCTTATTCTTTCCACCATTATTCCTTCCTCTTCCTTCTGCCCCCGCTCCTGTCTTCCTACCATCTCCTCCCTCAGCCCTATCATTATACCTCCCATCGCTCTCCCTTTCCTATTCCTCCTGCTTGCCCATTGTGCCCTCCATTAGTATCCCTTCGGTAATCTGTTCCTGATCCTGGTCCAGCCTTTTTCCTCTATCCATGTCTCCAACAGGACTATTACCTCCCATTCCCCTATCCCCTTCCAGAACTCTTCCTCCTTGTTTGTCAGTCCTGCTACGTTCCAAAATCCTATCCTCCAGCTTTTCAGCTCCTCCTTTTGTTCCTTCCTTCCCTCCTCCTCCCTTGCCCCATTTAGTTTTTTGTCCCCTCTCTTCTCTATCTCCCTTCCTCCTCCCCTCCCACCTTCCTCTCTTCCTCCTTTCCCTCTTTTCCCTCTTCCCTTGTTCCCTCTGCTACCCTTCCCCTCTCCCTATCTCTATCCGACCGTAGCTTACCCTCACTCTTTTCCCTTCTCTTCCCTCTTCCTCTTCTATCTCCTTTAACCGCCACTGCATCTTCCTTTCCTTCCAGGTTAAGTCGTCTCCTACCCACTCCTTTCTCCCCCTTAGTTTTCCTTTGTTCCTCATTACCTCTCTTTTATCCTCCATACTCCCCATCCTCACTTCCAGCATTACATCCTCCCTCTGTCTCCCTCTTCCTCCTAGCTCTCTCACTCTCTCTATTCTCCCCTGTACTCCCATCGCCTCTAGTACCGCCTTTGCCCTTGCCATCTCCGTTCCTTCTCTGCCTACCCCTTTTATTATTATGTTTTTCCTTTTCTCTTCTCTCTCCTTCATTTCTAGTTTTCTTTCCACCTCCTCCCTTGATTCCCATTCCTCTCCTCCTGCCCTCTTATCCGTCTTGTCCCCTCCTCTTCCTTTTCCTCCATTTTCCTCATACCTTTCCCTCCCAAGTTCCATGTTCCTTCACCTCTCCTCTATCTCCTTTATCTTTTCCTCCTCCCTCCTCACTTCCTCTAGCCTTTTTTCCATTCTCTTGAATCTGTTCCCCATTTCCTCTTTTTCTCTTCTCCATTTTTCTTCCCACTCTTCCATCTTCCCTCTTAGCCTTGCCATATCATCCTTTACCTCCCTCCCTTGTTGTTTTACATCCCCCAAATCTTTCCTCACTTCGTCCCTCATTTCCCTTATCAATCTCTCCAATCCTCCACCTTCCCCTTCTCTTTTCTCCTCTGGTGACCTTTGCACCTTTCTACTTTTTAACAACGCCTCCTCTCCCTATCTCTCTTCCATTTGTTTTTCCTCATCTTTCTCCCTCTTTCTCTTCCACATCTCTTTAATTTCTATCACATTTCCTTCACTTGCTGTCCTTTCTCTTGTCAGTCTCTCCGCATTCGTTTTCCTACCCTTCCTTTTCCCCTCCTCTTCCTTTTCTTCCGCTATCCTTTCTGCTTCTACCTTTCCTTTCCTGTTACCTCTCTCTTTTCACCCTCTTTCTCTTGCATTCTTTATTCCACTCTTCCACTCTCCCTTCTACCTCTTTTCTTTTCCTTTCCTCCCTACTTTATCTACCGTTCTACGATCTCCCCACTACCTCTCTCTACCGCACGGTGTCTCCACTGTCCTCCTTCCCTGCTCTTCTGTCCTTCTCTCCTCTGCCTTCTTTTCCTCTCTCGCTCGCTCCTTCCCGCCTTGCCCTAACCTCAAACTTCGTCTCTTCCACCTGTTTTCTCCTCAACCCTACCTCCTTTTTCCTCACCCTTTCTCTCCTTTCCCTTACGTCTCTCCCCCTATCCCCTTCTCCAATCCCTTTACACCCCACTCCCCTTTTTCCACCTTTTATGCCCTTTCCTTTCACTCTACACGCACTCACTTCTGCTCTCTGCCGTACCGGAAATGAAAGTCAAATTACAAGGTATGTATAAACCCTGATAGCCAAATCTGGGAAGCAGAATCTGACATCAAAACCGTAGTCGTCTGTGTCCGCATTTGGCTGCGTTCTGAGGTGCACAGCCTGATGTCAAGGGGTGCGTTCCAATTTACCGCAGTGAGTGCATGAAATTTATCTCACTTTCCACAAATACGATGCCACTTCCGGTGCAGCAAACGCAGAAATTTCAGAGGTGAAGCAGTCACTGCGTAGCACGCATGCGTGTTGTTTCTACAATCTTCGATTATTTGAATTTCTCTATTTCCAATCATCTTCATTTTCGCTTTCAACACTATTATTTATATCACTATAATATATATAATAATAATCTGAAGTCAGAGTGGAGACAGATGGTTATCAGGGAACGAAATATTTACAACGAGTAATAGTTTATTCATATTTTTTACTTTTTTTATATAGGGGTGTGCGACGACAAATTACGTTTTATAGACGTTTTCATTGGACTACCTGGGCGCATGCATGATGCTCGAGTATTTCGAAATAGTCAATTATATAGTGACATGACAAATAACAGAAATCCTCTGTTACCGCCTCGTTATCATATTGTTACGTGCCGACTTCTTTTCAAAATTAAAGATATTGACAATTGGTTCAACCATCACGTGTTATGGGAATTTCCCTCAATCAATTGTCAGTTATCTGTGAAAACTCTCAATAGTTACAGTTTAACCCAGTTTAAAGCCTGTCACGCCACGGCAAACTTTCCCATGCAAGATTGTCGACAACAATCTCCCGACGCCGTGAGATATTCTGAGAACGCTTGATATGATAAGTATTCCGAAACTCAAGCATTGTAGTAGACCATTTATATTTTTCCTTCTTTTAAATTTCCATTACACTATCATTGACAACTGATTCAACCATGGTGTGTTATGGGAGTCTCCCTCGATCAATTGTCAATGATCTACAAACTGAATTATAATAATAATTAAATGCAGGTCGTTACGCCACTGCGTTTCTTCCTTGAGAAAATCTTTCATCAGCATCGACGTTCTTGGAACGCCGGATGCGATAGCACTCGAAAACCTAAGCACTGCGAGGCTGGGAACGGTCCGAGGCGGCGACGGTTGGGCCGTGTGCATGAGGTGCAGAGTCAGCAATTTGGCGGTCCTTGTTTCAAAGTCCCGAGTGCTCGAGCCTGCCCTGCGAACGCTCGGGGCAGTCGCCTGTTAAGTCGCATAGTGCGCTGACGTTCTGTCCGAGGACATATTGCTATTCGCTAAAATAGTTTTTGAGCCGGAGTTCCCGTGTGTCTTATAGTGCGTGGAAGGACTCAGTCCCCGTAGAGATTTATATATATATTTTTGCGTTTTTCCACCAATTTAACCCTTATTTGTTTTATACGTATTATTTTATTAAGTGATTAATTTGACATTGGTGTATTGTGTGCGACCCTCCTGCGCTTCACCATCTAGGACGCGGGATCCTCCAAGTCGTGGAGACAGAGACAGAGAGAGTGAACTTGAAAGTAAGCCGTAGTACAAATTAACAATCTCTTGTACAGAGTTGGTGAGTGAATCCATCTATCAATGATATTATACGGAAGCAGTAGCTGATTCAACCACCTAGTGGGTTATGGGTTATCCCTCAATTAGCTGTTACCTTCCCTTCGGCGTGTGACGTGATTTAAAACTGTCTTGCTTCGAGTGATATAAATTGCGACCAAACTAATCATTCAAACAACTCGAGTGAACGTACAAAATTAAGAACAAACGCGATTATTGATTCAACCACTTAGGGTTGTGGGGTTTCCCTCGATCAATTATTGTTGACCCGTTATTTGTTCACCGTCAACCTTCCCGTTCACATTCAATTGCGACTAAATCAAATCCTCCTAAACGAGTCTAGGATTCTACATAATTGGATTCTTATCTATATATAGTTTGGTGAAACACAAATCCATGTAATTTTCCCCATTTTGTACCACCTTTCAAAACTCCTTTTATATATATTATATTGTAATACATGGTATATTATTCCTTAATTTGTCTAATTTTGTTTCGAACCAGTCTCCTCTAAAATACCACATCCTGATTGGACAACCTGTACGGGTTGTAGACGAAAGCCGCGCCCCAAAGCAATCCTGATTTTTGCGTAATAATCACTGATTATGTTAAAATTATAACTTTTCCCTTTAAAATTCGTTAAGCGTTACTTGAGGAAATTAGACTCAACCGCTCGGTCTCTTTCAAAATTAACAACAAGACATGATTATTGATCCAACCATTTAGTGTTGTGGGGTTTCCCTCGGCCAATTATTGTTGACTTGTTACTTGTTAATTGAACAACGCCCTCACGTAACAATATACTTGGGGACTCGGCATATCCGCTATTAAAAAATATTATGACACCTTGGAAGGATAATGGGCATTTAACACAGTCCCAGATTGCATATAATACCAAATTGTGCTCAATTCGTTCTGTCGTTGAAAGAGCATTTAGTCATTTAAAAGGCAGATTCAGACGATTAAAATATTTAGATATTTCCGATTTTGTATTGGGCAATAAAATGACAGCGTGGTGCTGTGTCTTACATAATTTCATTATTAATGAGAATGAAACTGACGACTTGGAAATAAATGAAGACCCAGAAAATGTAGATGTAGGAAACGAAGAGGTACAGAATGAAGAAAATTTGTATCATAATGTAAATCAAGATGCTATTAATAAAAGGAATAACATAGTTCTGTTATTTTAAATCTCGTTGTGTTTTTATTTAATCATAACAAGATAAAATTGATAACGTTAATGTGTTGTACTGTCGTTTGCTGAGTGACCAATAATTATTTCCAGTAACTTATTTTTATCTAATACAGTTCTGTTATTTTAAATCTCGTTGTTTTTATGTAATTATAACATTTTCATAACAAGATAAAATTGATAACTTTAATTTGTTGTACTACCGTTTGCTCGTTGTTTTATAATTATTTCCAATAATTTATTTCTATCTGATTGAATTTCATTGATTTGATCAATTTTGTTGATTAAAACCTTTAATGATTCTCTTCGATCATCATCACCTTCCAACAATTTTTTCCGTAAATTATACATCGCTTTGGCTCGGACAGCTTTCGTTTTTTTGCTTTTGTTTATTTCTGTCGGACTGGTTGAGGATGTAGGTATCTGTAAAGGGAATTATTGGGATAAATGACGAACTACTAGAATATGAGTAAATGTAAATGTAGGTGAATATGTGCTTTGGTACTGTTTAAATCTGCATTGCCATCTGGATTGGACTCTGGATTGGCATCTGCATTGGCATCTGCATTGACATCTGGATTGGCATCTGCATTGGCATCTGGATTCGCATCTGCATTGGCATCTGTATTGGCCTCAATATCGGAACTTGGATTAGGGATATGTAAGGGCCGTGCGCGCGACGATAGCGTCGGCCCAAAATTTATGGTTTTATCATTGGAAAATATCTCCTCGAACGTATCGTAATAATGCCAACAGGTCCGTCCGCGACCATTTGCCGAGTTATTATCCTTTATATGCCGGTGGGTCTTTTTCAAGTTGCGCATTTTGGAGTCCAATATGTCATTAGAAATTTCATAACCATGATGTTTAAAAATTGTAACAATCTCTCTCCATAAAGTTTTTTTTTTAATTTTTGGGTCTCGAAATTGAAGAGCTCTTTCTCGGTATGATTGTAAGAGTAACTGTATGGTTTCATGCGACCATTTGAAATCTGTAATATGTACAAACAGAATATTAGCATATCTATACAAAAATAATATGTTATATGATAAAGCCTATGTCTAATCTACAAAAGTTTTTTTTGCATACCTTCTGAAGTACATGAATTTGATTCTCTAGTTGACATTACTACATTTGGATCGTCAACACCTTCGACTGTTTCAGTAGTGTTTGTACTATTTTCTAAGATATAGATTCTCAACAAATTTTGATCTGAAATATGAAAATATCATATTCAATAGGTTAATAGACTATACATTATAAATATGAATAAAAATATTTTTAATCCAATACCTGTTGCCAGTTTATGATGGTCTTCCATTGTAGCGCTAATGGAATATATCGTATTATTATAAGTATATTCTGCTGTTGTACTTGACATTGCTAAATTTGAATGGTCCACAGCTCCGACTGTTTCAGTACTGTTTGTACTATTTTCTAAGATATAGTTTCTTAAAAAATTTTGATCTGAAATATGAAAATATCATATTGAATAGGTTAATAGACTATACATTATAAATATGAATAAAAATATTTTTAATCCAATACCTGTTGCCAGTTTATGATGGTCTTCCATTGTAGCGCTAATGGAATATATCGTATTATTATAAGTATATTCTGCTGTTGTACTTGACATTGCTAAATTTGAATGGTCCACAGCTCCGACTGTTTCAGTACTGTTTGTACTATTTTCTAAGATATAGTTTCTTAAAAAATTTTAATCTGAAATATCAAAATATCATATTCAATAGGTTGTCAAGGAGACCGCGTAACGCTACGAACATACGAAGGCTGCTATGACGGGGCTAGCGTCGCGCGGTATCGCTGACAACGCGGACGAGATTGGGAGAACCGCAAGCTCCCGCGGGAGCGACCTTGGAGAGCCCTGATACAGTATTGTCTCTCTGAGGGCACGATTCGGTGGACCCGCTGTGGGCTTTTCGCTATCCCCACCACTTTTGTCTCACTCTTGTCCGACGAAGGCGAGAGCGGGCGAGAGCCATTGAAAGCGAGCGAGGGCGGTACGAGACTGACGACGCGTTGATGGTTTGTCTCGCTCCGTCTTTCGGACGCCGTGTTACTCCGGCGCACGCAAAGCGTTCCATCTCGCTCCCCCCTTCGGCCAGAAAGAAGCGAGAAACGAACACTCGGAATTAGGGTTCTGGGCACGATGTGGGCTCAACGCCGGTCCCGACCAGCGAGTCTTCAGAGAGACAATACTGTATACGTTATGAATATGAATAAAAATATTTTTAATCCAATACCTGTTGTGAATTTGTGATCGTCTTCGGTTGTAGCGTGAATTGAACAAAAGTATATAGCGTATTCGGGCGGTCGCACTGGTGCGCACCAGTGCGACCGCCCGAATACGCTAGATCACTTAAGAGTTGAGTGTTGTGCCCTGCGTGATGGCTCGCAAGGCTGGTACGGGATTTGGTGATATCGTAGGTTCGGGAGTGAACAAAAGATTAGGATCTACTGGGTGAACTACACCAAGTTGGTTAAATTTAGAGACTAAGTCTTTATTCAGAGACTAATTAATACTAGACTGAGGTTTACAGAAGTGTCAGCCGTGTTAACAGGTCGAGTGTCAAGTCTAGAATCCTCCTCTTTGTGGAATCGCATTGGTTTTATATCCTTCTTGGGCGTGGTACGCGTTACTATGCTCGGTCGCAGCGAGGCGTTCACGTGTTGCTGACATTGTAAGATTGGTCGTTAGCGGCTGTCTTAGCTTCGAAACATCTCGAACGTTTATATAACGTAATATAATATGTGTAATATGTCTAACACGTGGGCTTGGGCGTTGCCTGGGCACAACATGAGTCTGTTGAACGCACAAAACACAAGCCAGGTACGAGTCCAAGTCCAAAGGAATCGGAGCATTTTCGCACTGAAGATCGCACGCAGCTTTGGGTTTTGCTTGCGCCTCTCACGAAAAGGCGCCCGTTGCTGAAGCACAGATGGCGCACTCTGGCGGCGCGGTGGCAAGACTGCCACAGACTGTTCTGAACGGGACCCGCCATTTTGAAAAACCATTTATCTGATCACTGATCATAAACATGTTGAGTAGGTGGTAAGTGATCGCTTGCGTTCAGAGTAAAATCTAGGGAAATCGCTCACCGGTTGCTCACCGGTTGTGTCGGCTGAACGCACCCATAGTGAAGATAGGAATTGACGAACGAAATTGCATAGTGAAGATAGGTATTGATGAACGGAACATGTATTAGTTCGTTTTGGCTGAAGGTGTGCCTATAATAACGCGTGTACGTATTATGTCGACAAAAATTTGAGATTGAAGAAGAATCAGAAGAAAAATCTACCGTTTTCGACAGATCCCTGAGACGATATGTTGGGTCCTGAAGTGGTAGGAAGGTAATAATGGAAAGCACGATGTACAACTATAACTCTATAATTAACAAAATGTCTTGTACAAGGAGCGCGTCAGCCAACTCTTACATACAGCGCGGAACTGACGAACTCTGTAGATGGCCTCGCGCGTAGGCGCGGGCCCACCACCGATGGTGGTGCCACCCGGCGGAGGAGCACCGGCTGTGCCCCAACATCTCCCTCCCTGAAGAGATTACCACTGTGCGTGCGATTGGGCCTTAGGATCCAGGACCAATCTACGAGGTGGTGCTTTGGTGCGAATAGGTCTCTTTGGAGTCACATCCGGGGGCGCCGGTGGGTCCTGGCGCGGAGGATCGGGTTGACCCGTAGGGGTCTGGCTCGGTTCTCCCTGGTGTCCCTGTTCTGGCATGGTTGGAGGTGTGCTGACAGTTTGGTCTAAGAACAACCAATCGTCCGTCTCCTCCGTTCCTGGGTCTGGAGGGCTGCTTCCCCCCTTCCAAACGTGGTTCAAATGGCGTTCAACAAGTCTGCCATCGTCCAGTAGAATTCTGCAGCGGGAACCGGAGATGATCTCTGCAATGCTGCCTTGGGCGCGTTTGTCCTTGGCGAGGAGCACCACCACGCGATCCGCCACGACCAAATTACGCCGTCTGGCCCCGTGGTGGTTCTGGAACTGTGCTTGGACTTTGCTCTGCTTACTTCCCGCGCCCTCGGGGAGATTTGAGTGGTCGAATGAAGGCTTCGGGAACAACCTGCTGAAGGGTGAATGGATCTTGCGGCCAAAGAAGAGTTCGGCCGGGGACTTTCCGCCTGGAGCCGATTCGCACGGGGTATAGCGATAGCTATACAAGAAATCGTGCAGCTGCTGCTTCCAATTGGTAGGGTCCTTCTTCATGGCTCTCTTGATAGAGTCAACCATTCTCTCCGCCTGGCCATTGGATTGTGGATGATTGACCGCGGAAAACAGATGAGTGACCTGGAACTCACTGCAGAGGTTAGAAAAGGATTCCGCGGTGAATTGAGTACCGTGATCGCTGACCAGAATCTCAGGGGGCCCAAATCTACAGAAGAACTCGCGGCACAAGTCCACAGTGCGTTGAGCTGAGATTGACGACGTGACTGCCGCATCCAGAAACTTGGAATAGGCGTCGACAAACACTAAGAAGTAGTGCCCGTCAACAGGTCCCGCGTAGTCAATGTGCAAGCGCTCTAGAGGTTTCATCGGAGTCGGCCAAGGGTTGAGAGGGATCTTGACCGGCAACTTCCGTGTCAAGGCGCACGCACCGCACTGACGTACAAGACGCTCGACGTCGTCTGACATTTTGGGCCAATATACGTACTCCCGAGCGAGTTGCTTCATTCTTCGGATGCCTGGGTGGTCCCTATGCAGCGAAGTAAGAATTTTGGACTGCATCACCTTCGGGATTATGACTCTGTCTCCCAACAGCAAGGTTCCGTCGACGACGCTTAGCTCATCGCGTCGCTTGGCATAGTGCTGAGTGACCTCGGAGTCCTGGACCTTCCGCCAGTTATCCCGGATGCCCTCGATGACCGCCATGAGGTCTGGATCTTCCTTGGTGGACGTCATCAGGAGCTGTCGCAAATCCCTGCCGAAGGCGTCAATGGACAAGTTCCTGATTTGGTAGACCTCCTGTTCCACCGTTCGGACGCTGGCGACCTGCAGTTCCTCCAAGTTGTCCTCGCGAAACATCTGGATCAAGCGTGACAGGGCGTCGGCTTGGCCAAAGTCCTCAGTGCGGATGTGTTCGATGTTGAAATCGTAGCCCAGCAGTCTGATAGCCCAGCGCTTGAGCCTAGCAGCAGTCGTTGGTTTGAGGCCTTTGGTGTTTTCTGTTTGGAGTAGGGCGACCAATGGTTTGTGGTCAGTTTGCAGGGTGAACCTCCTGCCCCACACAAACTTATGGAAGCGCTCAACCGCAGTGACCAGAGCCAGGGCCTCTTTTTCGAGTTGGGAGTAGTTGCGCTGGGCGTCAGTGAGGCTCTGAGACATATGGTATACCGCGCGTTCATGACCATTTGAATCACGCTGTAGAAGCACGCCTCCGATGCCGGTTGAAGAAGCATCCGCAGCCACGATAAGACTCTTGGAGGGATCGTAGTGCTCGAGTAATAATGGGCTAAGCATGATCTCCTTGATGCTCTTTAGGGCCGAGTCATGTTCATCACCCCAGGACCAAGCACGATTCTTCCTAGTAAGATCCTCCAACGGGTGCTTGATCTGGTGAAGATGAGGGATGAACTTGCCATAGTGATTCACCATGCCCAGTAGACTTTGGACCTGAGTGACACACGTGGGCCTTGGCAGCTCTGCAATTGCGCGGGTGGCCTCAGGGTCGGCCGAGATTCCTTTGGCGTTTATTATTACGCCTAAATACTTTATTTCCCTCAGGGCGAAATTGCATTTTTCAGGTCTGAGTCTCCATCCTCTTTCCTCGAGGCGTCGTAAAGTATCTTGTAAACGTTGGTCGTGCTGACGAGTAGCGCCTGAAACCACGACATCGTCAATATAAGCGTGTACGCCGTTCAACCCCGACAGCGAATGGTCTATGGCCTGCTGGAAGATAGCCGGGGCAGTCTTGATTCCGAAGGGTAGCCGCTTGTATCTAAAGAGCCCCTTGGTTGTAGTAATTGTGGTAATGTCGCGATCTTCTTCGGCCACCTCTATCTGCAGGAAAGCATCACTAAGGTCGAGGCTGCTAAAATAACAATTTCCGTTAAGTTTCGTGATAATGCCCTCGACGCTAGGGAGGGGGTGACGATTGTCAATCAACGTGGCATTGACACCCGTGGAGTAGTCCGCGCAGATGCGAATGCCCCCGTCCGGCTTCCGCACGATGACGATGGGTGTGCTGCAACTCGAAGATGGAACACGCTCGATGATGTCCAAGGATTCGAGGCGTTGCAGTTCTCCCTACAGGAGCGCCTCCATGGCGTAAGGGATCGGCCGACACTGTCTTTGCACCAGACGAGCGTTCTCGGTTAGCGCCAGCCTTGCGTGAAAATCTACACACTTGCCCAAATCGCGCGCAAAAAGTTTAGGGAAACGTTTGAGAAAGTTCTCACGCGACTCAGAAACTGACGTGAGAGGCGTGGAAGTAACGTTCGGTGCACTGTCCTGTACACTTAGAGTTTTGAGTGATTCGCGACACTGAGAGAGTGGCACAGACCAGAGGTTCAGTTTGTCTATCGCGTTTAGACCGAACAAATTCACTCCGTCGCGCGAAACGACGTTAACGTCTATTTCACCCTCGCGGCCGAAAGCCCGAATTGTGGCACGGAATTTGCCGATTGTTCCCAGCTCGGAACCGCCAGCGTGCTGCACGGTGTCGCTGGTAGTGAGTTTTGGGCGTCCCACGTGGGCCCATTCCTTTTTGCCGACCGTAGTCACATCTGAGCCCGAATCGTACTATAAACGCACTGATTTCCCCAATATAGATGTCGTCACGTAGATCCGGCGTCTCTTATCGATCGACGTTATCGACCGGAAGGTTCGCATTTTTGGCCGCGTCGTTACTAGTGCTTTTTGGCGCTTCTTTACTGACGCCATCGCCTGAGCGACACACCTTAGCAATGTGGCCCTTCTTCGAGCATTTGTTGCACGTTGCGTCACGAAATTTGCAATCTGTGCCATCACAGCCATAACACTTGGTACTTACATGCGCTTGACTGTGACTTTTTGTTGAGGAGGTAGGCTTCTTCTTCTGTACATCGCCCCGCTGTGTTGCACTCCCTTTATTGGAACGAACGGCGTTTACCACTGTAGGCGTAGAACTGATTGGATTCTCAAGCGTCTTCATGTTCGAAGAGACGTTGAGATGTGCCTCCAGTTCCGTAGCGATGGTCTTTAAAGTGGCATCTTTGTCCTTCTCGACGACCCTTAGCGCAATTTTCTTTAACTCGTCGTTTTCTTGTGAGAAGCAGAATGACTGTAAAAGTAGCAGGACTCGTAAGCCGTCGTCCGTTAGCTTTGCACGTTCGAATTCGGAAGCCTGTCGATTAATTCGGTCGATGTGCTCGGCGATAGGAACAGCCTTAGAATATCTGAAGTTCAAAATCTCGATCCGACGACGTGTGATCGATGTCCTATCGCGAAAGAGATTTTCCAAGTGTTTGATGAGATCCGGTTGCAGAATTTTCGCTGGTTCTGTCGGTGCAACGTGGTCGACCAAACGATCGTATTCGGTTTGGCCGAGTTTGTCCAGGATGAGACGTGTTCGCATTTCGATCGGCAGCGATGCCGCTTCGTGTACGAGAGTGTATTCGTGCCGTTGAAGCCATTTTGTAAACGGTTTGATTTCGTCCCCGAGACCGTATGAATATTTTTCCACACGCGCACTCAGCTGATTGTACAAATCAGTCACCGTTCCCTGTGGCGACGTTTGGCTTTCCACTTTCGACTTTTCATTCTGTACTTGAAACTGAAGAAGGCTGTTTATGGCGGCGGTGAGGGCTTCGATTTGCTTCGATACCTCGGCCATGTTCGCAGCTTGATTACTTCGAGGTTAGGAAGAATTAACAATGAAAAGTTACTGAATTCACAGTCCGCAGCGCCAGTTGTTGGGTCCTGAAGTGGTAGGAAGGTAATAATGGAAAGTACGATGTACAACTATAACTCTATAATTAACAAAATGTCTTGTTCAAGGAGCGCGTTAGCCAACTCTTACATACAGCGCAGAACTGTCTAACTCTGTAGATGGCCTCGCGCGTAGGCGCGGGCCCACCACCGATGGTGGTGCCACCCGGCGGAGGAGCACCGGCTGTGCCCCAACACGATATTACGATATCTCTGTCATGCGTGGACCGATTTTATTGAAATTGGTCTTATTCGAAAGCCGATATGCGGTTTACATGAGAAAAATGACTTTAAATTTACCAAATATTGTAGGCGTGATGAGATATTAATGTATAAATGTTAGAATTAGGTTAAAGTGGCTCCGCGACGAGTAAAGATACACGGTAGCGACATCGACATATACAGGGTGTTTTTCATGTACTTGGCGTCGAGACGGTACCGCATATCGAGATTTTCCCGAAAAGCTGGCCAAAAGTCAATTTCTGAAGTGAATAGTAGCTTGTCGATAGTATGGTACATTTAATATATATACATCAGTGCAACAAATGCCGCTTGAAAATTTAAAATATAGTGGTTGGTTAATGAGATATAGGTTGTCAAAGTTGTCGAAATTTCGTACTTTTTAGATGGCTTGAAAACGCTCGCATGTTTAATGTATCAGGCAAAGCGTATTTTTAAAAAATTCATATGTAACACATTTTACAATTAAGATACGTGTTATAAACATATATTTTGCACATGAATAATGCAAAACATCTTTGAACTTACTCTTGTACTTCCCTTCTCAAGGTGTCCTAAATCCTACTCATATTTTAGTACAACGGAAGGAAAATAGTTACTTTATTCACGGAACTTCACACAGTTGAAGGTTTCTTGACGTAAAGTAACATGTGAAGTATGATATCCAATTGAAAAATCTTGCGCATATTTGCGCTTTTTTAAGATATCCGCATTTAAAGTGCCTATTAGTATCTATCTACGCTCTCCGTGAACGAACCCTTTCAGGTCTATACTTTTTGGTTTGTGGGAATTTTTGTCATAGACAATTATTAATCATAAGAGTTTAAATAAGCGCCACATTAAATTTTAGGATTCTACATTATCGGGTTTAACCATAATAAGGGAGAGTGGGGGAATTACGAACACCTAAGCGGGAAAGCAAACGGAACGGAAACTATGTGAAATACGAATTGGTTTTTTATTTATAAACATACTTAAACTAGTCCTCTATAAACTGCTCTAACGAATTTTACAAAAATTTTAATAAAACTTAATTTTATAATGAAAAAATCAAACCCATGCTGTTCGGAATTACCCGACTGCTGGTGGGGTAATTCCGAACAGAGTGCTAAATATCACAGAAGTCGCAGAGAAAGCACGATTTCAATGGTCAACCCATAAAAAACGTTGCTACAACCTATACCTAATGTATTTTTCAAACTCCACTTCTTGTGCATTAGAAAATAATTGTAATTGGTCGGAATATCGAAAAAAATAGTAAAGGCTGTTTTTTAAACTTTTTTGTCTGACCCTGTAATGAAAATTAAAAAATCCCTTTTGTAGATTTAAGTAAGTTTTATACATGCTGAAAATTTCATCAAAATCGGTTATTATTGCTAATCTCAAAGGTTCGAGATTACCCCATCCGAGTTGTTCGTCATTGCCCCACGACATCAAAAAATAGAAAAGAGGTTAGAATCATAATTCAAGCCACGCCTTAGTCCCAAAATGTTGGTAAAAAAGTGCTTTATTTGAACTTAAAAAATCCCTATTGAATCCTTAATTCAACAGTCATTACGTGTAATTGAAAATGAACAAAATATTACTTGAAACATGATGAAAATAATAAATTGTGTTTATCTTGACTAGCATGAGCATTCTGTATTTACTACTTTCTGCCCGGCGTTGGATACGACCTAAACTATTAGCTAGTGGAGAGGGAGCATCGTTTTTATTTATTAAAGCGCCGTAACATCGCATTCGCGATTACCCCGCGTTCGTAATTCCCCCACTCTCCCTTAAGTGTTGTATATACGCAACATCGGTCCTCAAATAGTACTCGCCTTTACGCATAGTGGACGAGAAATATAAATAAGAATGTTATGTCTTTGTCTTAAACATATATAAATTTTGTACTTATTTTAGAAAATGCTTTTGACTCTTGACTCTTGACTCTCACCTCCTTATCTTCTTCGTGTAAACAGTTACATTGAAATCTTCCGCCTCGACCTACACACTTGCCATTCGCACTCGAAGTTCGGTAATCTTTATGGAACAATAATCATTCCTCTCACCTAGAAATACTATATATGTTATACTGTGATTGAGCGAGAGAAGAAACTAAATAGAAGAAGATAGATTTTTGGTGGAAAATATATATAGAGTAGATGTGGCGGACGCGAGTCATTTGACAACAGCGAGTTAATAGAGAACATTGAGGAAAAGTTAAAAGTATCAGGAGCGAAAGCGTGTTTTGTAGAATAAGTGTTATAATCACTGTGTTATTTGTTTTCCCTGTTATTGTTAAGTTTATATATTGTTATTGTATTTCGTGCAGATCTATCAATTTTTTAATATACACGTCCGCCATATTGGATTCGCCATTTTATTTTTGAAAATTTGAAGTTCAGATTCGTAATCAGCGACCCGAAGAACAGTAGGATACCAATTTTCGTGCAGATCTATCAATTTTTTAATATACACATCCGCCATATTGGATTCGCCATTTTGTTTTTAAAAATTTGAAGTTCAGATCGTAATCAGCGACCCCAAAAACACCCGACCACCAATTTCTGACAAAATTGAAATACGTTTTGAGGGTTTTGCCGCTTTTTTGCGATTTGGAACCACTGTGTGTCACCTCGACGGTACTGTAGCTCGAAGTCGTACTGCTGGAGCTCCAGCCCCCCCCCCCGGCCGCGAGGAGGAGGCTGGATTTTGGAGGCCCTCCACCACCGGCGCGGGGACCGCCGCAAGAGCTCCGGCCACCCCCGCGACCGTCAGCGGTAACGAGGCTGGCGATTCTGGAGGAGGTGGAGCGGAGTCGGCTTCCACCACCGACAGAACCAGGAATGAGGGCCGAAACCCCGAATCATGGAGGACCTTCGCCTCCCACCCACGGACTTAAGGGAACCCGGCGCCTCCCTCCTGGCAGCGCTCCTCCAGGCACCACCACCGCCATGGCCAGTAATAGCCACCCCGCTGCCACCACGACCAGCGCCTCCGCCCAACTCACCGGGCTTCACACGGCCACCAAGGGCGACGCACCCGACGCACAGCGCCTCCGCCACAACCGACCACAAGGCAGCCGGCGCAGCCGCCCCGGACACAGCCGCCCGAGACACGGCCGCCGCAGCAGCAGACGCCGCCACGGCAGAAGACGCCGCTCACGCAGCCGGGACCACTAGCGCCTCCACCCCAACCGCCGTCCCCGCCCCGACAACCCGTCCGCCAAGTCCCACCTCCGCAGCTGCCGACCCCGCTTCTCCCGACACAACCCCCGGCGCTGTTGGACCTCCCGCCGACAGCGCCAGCAGCAGCCCCTTCCCCAGCCAGCACCACCCCCACGGGACCCTCATGGCAACACACCACCGACCCCCCCGGAGCTGCGAATAGACATCCCGGCTCTCTGCGACGGGCACAAATTCCGGGTACCGATTCCGGGGGGGTACCTCGAATTCAAGATGTTGCGGGGACAGCAGCTTCGGGTCCGGTACAGGCCCCCCTGAAGCCAGCCCGATGCCTGGCCGAGTATTTTAAGTAAGGTGGCGGGTAGTTAGTAAGCGCAACTGATTAGGTTTAAGTATAGTGATGAGTAGCAAGTAAGTTTGTAAATAAAAGGCTTGTAAACACTGGGAGAACCAAAGGTGTATAAGAGGCGGGGGAAGATCGCGTCCTCCGAAGGGAGAGGGAGATGTAACGAACTAGTTACGGGTGGACGCGAGTCTTCCCACCACCACGCGCGCCGGGCGGCGCTCTCGTTGGCGAAGTTGGCGCGGCGGCCCATATAGGCCAGCGCAACGGGCCCGTCAGGCAGAGTCTACCTCGAGCGCTACAGGCAAACGGCCAGAACTCTCACGGCGAACTCTTGGCATCCAAGCTGTATCGTTGTGTATTTTTGTATTCCTCTACCTCCACGGCCCCTAGAAGAACGCGAGTTCGCCGACTTCTAGACGCAAGTCGATATCCCCTGTCGATCTTAGGGTCAGGCTCTATCTGTCCCGGAGGACATCCTGCAGCCTCCGTTTCTCCCGCGAGTTTAACCCACTGGGCGACCGGACTCAAGGCTTCCCGGTCAGGGCACCAGTACGACTACCCCCACCTTTCCTGCCTTCGCCGAAACGTACCGAGACCGCGATCGCGACGCGTCGCCTGCGAATCACCGCGATAGCTTAAGCCGCACAGACCCTGTTAGTCAGCACAGACCTGGTCAGGCGACTCTGTACTCTAGTTATAAGAATAAACGCTCGTCAAACAGACCACCTTGCCTCATTCACTCGGCCGCCCCGAATACCCGTCCGGTAGCTAACCTTGTCGAAGCGAGGTTACATCCTTAACCCTTATGTCAATAACCAACTTTACCTACGTTGTTCAATGACCGGGGTACAGCTGTACCCGTGTGGTGAAATCATGTATTTAAGGCTCTTTAGAGGGGTGATTCGTAACTTAGTAATTATACTTGACTTCGGCAACCCTGAGGTGAGCCGGGAGACCTTTATTAGGTATACGGGACTTTCCGCATGTATCTCGAAATGACTGTTAAGCGATTTTCCACTAAGCCGCACGGTCGTTTGCTTAGTTTTTCGAGCTCAGGCGCGCTGCAGCTGTTTGAAGTTCAACTTGGGACGAAAATCCGGGGACTCCTCTGCGTTGGGTCTTAGGATTCACTTTTGGCTCATTCCTATCATGCGAATTCGAGTTCCAAGAGATGGTGAGCGAGGAACGGTACGGAGCGGGCAACGTGTTGGTGCTTTGTCTTGCTCCGTCTTTCTGGCGCTTGGTGCTCCGTCCTTTGCGTACGTGACAGACGCAAGCTTTTTCGTCTAAAATACGAGAACAGCTCCACACATTTCGTAGCAGCTCAACGCGTGTATCGTGTCACAGCCAATCACAGCAAAAGACGGAGTGTCGGGCGTCCGAGGGACGGAGCGAGGCGATGAGTATCGGCGATTTCTGGGAATCGTGTCCCCTCTACATTGTATGGTTACAAGCCGTAACGTCCTAAGCAAGAAATACTGTATTTCCTTTTGGCCAAAAGTGTAAATCGGAAGCACTTTTAGTAGGTATAGTAAGCCGGTTCTGGACCAACGCGTGGTGAGGGGGTGAAGCGGGGCGAGGGGAACCGCGCTCTTTCGCGAGATGGGCGAGGGGGTGAGGCGGGGAGGGGGTACCGCATTCGTAGGAGAGAGGGGATGACGTCACAGGGGAGGGGATTTTCAAAATTTCAAAATGGCGTCCGGGGCGGGATACCGCATTTGTAGGTGAGGGGAGGGGATGACATCAGAGGGGAGAGGGATTTTTTCAAAATTTTCAAAATGGTTTCTGGGCGGGGATACCGCATTTGTAGGTGAGGGGAGATGACGTCACAGGGGAGGGGGATTTTCAAAATGGTTTCTGGGCGGGATACCGCATTTGTAGGTGAGGGGAGGGAGATTTTTCAAACTTTCAAAATGGTGTCCGGGCGAGGATACCGCATTTGTAGGTGAGGGGAGGGGGTATACCGCCAAGGATACGGGTAGGTGGAGGGGGAAACACGCGTTCCCCCCGGAAGCACCTAAGGACAGGTGGAGGAGGAAATCACCTTGTAAAAATATAGGATAGCATGATGCGGCGAAGATGTAAGTCGAAAGCCGACACAGGTTATCACGCGATAACAGAATCAAAACAGGTAGGTGGAGGGGAAATCGCACTTGCTCCCAAAAACACAATATCGTCTCACGGCCCAACCACAGCTGCGTAGCAACGACGGTCGTAAAATAAAAACAAAACATCCGAAATCATGATACGCCAAAGATGTAAGTCGGAAGCCGACACAGGCTATCGCGCGATAACAGAATCAAAACATAGAACTATAACAGTGGACGGCGAGATATCGAGAATAATGAAATCTAGGTGGTCCTTTGGTAGACCTATGAGAGTACGAATATTTTCGGAGACGAAAATTCAAAGCGACCCGACACCCTTCTATCGGTCCGACCACAGCCGCCTAGCAACGACGTTCGTAAAATAAAAAACAAAAACATCCGAAATCCTGATACGCCAAAGATGACTCGAAAGCCCCGCACCGGCTATCGCGCGATAACAGAATCAAAAACATAGAACTATAACAGTGGACGGTTCGATACCGAGAATAATGAGCGACAGCTCTGAACCGTGAGAAATCGAATCAGAAATATACGCGTGATAATGTTAAATAGGAAAGGAGTGTACAAGGTATCATAGAATATGTGCAATTTGCAAGAAAGCATATATTTGCGTGTACATTATTGTGATACGTGACAAGCATCGTTTATCATAGAATTCATACATAACGCTAATAATTCGCAATCCAACAAAGAATGCGGTTCGAAGTATTCGCTTTCCGAAATAATTTTCTCATAGTCCGCGACGGGTGTCGTAGCGGTACGTATAACGGCGACAAAGGAGGCATATTTTGTGTTTACAGAATTCAGAATTTCCGACAACCAAGAGAATGTATTATCGATACAACTATTATATTTAAACATTTGACATATCGTAGGTTCGGTCATGTATATAATTGAACTACCATCTGATATTTTAACAATTCGTTGACTGTTGATTCGTGTGTATTCGATGCGTAAATGGTCGATGATTATAGAATCTTGATGCGATGTAGCTGTCTCCTTACGGAAACGTTGAAGTAACTCAGATTCTTGCTGCATTAGAAGCTTCCACGTAGACATGGGGAAACACAGTTCGTTTGATTTGTTGTCGACTATAGCGATTTCAACGCAACACGAATCTCGTTTAACACAAATCCCAATCGCAAGACGTTTGTAGGTTGTTAATGTCAATGGATAATCACGTCCCATGATTCGTATGTTAACTTTCTTAGGTGATGTAGCTGATTTATCACTGTAAGAAACATGTACGGAGTGAATGCTTCGATCGGTTACGTGTAAATCGAAAAGTATGTAAATGTGTACTACATACCTTATTTTCGGATGATATTGTTTATTCGGAAAATTCATATCTTTGCTGTGGTTAAACGGGTTCTCGACCATGTATGAAACGTCATTCAAATGTTGGTTAAACATTTTGAATACACTATACGAGTATACTGAGCGATCACAGAGCACTAACTGGAGATCCACGAATACGTTGGATGTAATGTGGACCGCAAGATCGAGAGACGACTCTTTTATAGTAAAATGTAATTATGCATGTGTAGAATTAGAGTTTCATGACGTGGGGATAGTGAAGTGGTATGTGTGTGTGTGTGTGTGTGTGTGTGTGAAGAAGAAATTGAAAAAATATAAATAAAAAATGGAAATAAAACGTGATAACATCGAAAAATACTATACATAAAGAATTGTATATTGAGAAGAAGAAGAAGATTTATAAAAGAAGCATGTGATAGTATATGATGTATTCATCTGAAAAAATGTATCGTGGGAATCTAGCGACTACAGCATATCTCGTGTGTTTGTGTATATGTGATATCGCGAGGGTGTTGAAGCATATGTGAGCACAGTAGAGTGCCACAGGATAATACCACGAAAGATGGTGCGAAGTATGGGGTCAGTATACTGAACAAGGAGCCCGATATCCGAATGTTCAATGATGACTGAGATGGGAGTATGGTCCTACTGACAGCCCCCACCAGACTCCATGCTTATCAGTCCTTATAAAATACGAACGCCTAGCCGCGGTGAAGGTTCATTACAAGCGACAATCAGGAAGCGACCAGTCGTCACGAAGGATTTGAAAGAATATGGCAAGTATTAGATATTCATAACGCTTACGAAGTTTTTACCATTAGATATCATACAATGTGTTTCAATGTTTCAGCGAATACTGAGAAGCTACATTATCCTGTCGATTGAGATACATCGAGGAAACGATCAACCCTTTCGATAATGCCGGATTCTCCACCACTCATCCTGAGGATGCTATAATTCATCCCGAGGAAGTCGCTACATCTCCCGAGGAAACGGTCAACCCTCCCGAGGAAACGGTCAACCCTCCCGAGGAAAACAGTCAACCCTCCCGAGGAAGTGGATACATCTCCCCGAGGAAGCTGTCAACCTTCACGGAGGAAACGATCAATCCTCCCGAGGAAGCGGTCATCCCTCCCCGAGGAAGCTGTCAACCCTCCCCTAGGAAGCGGCTAGCCCTCCACGAAAAGTGTTGTGCGGTATAGTTTTTCGGTTTTACGTTGTGATTATTATAAGTAATGGTGTCGATCTTACACGTATTAGTTCCAATATGAATATACATTCATAGTAATGCTACTCCATGTTGTTCATTCATTACTGACAATATCGAATAGTTCAATAATGGTTGAACAGCGTGAAGTATCATTGTTTATATCATCGAATCCATACGCGCATAACAATGCTAGCACCTTAATCACACGCTCACATATGGCAGTCCTTGGTCAATGAAGTATATTTAAGTTTATTGAGTATCTATTGCCATACGTGTGTGTGTGTGTATGATATTCTATACACATGCATACGAGTAATCGGATTGATGTCTATACATCGATAGTGAAAGGGTATATTGCACAACGTTTCTGTATAACTTCAATCACAGAGAGGTTGTGCAGTATAACTCGGTTACTATCACTTACACGAGCGTAGTAGCAGCAACCACCGCACGACTAGCCAGCATGATTTATACATCGATAGTGCTAGGGTAATACTTGTCGGTACTTCTATGTATAACTTTAATCACATAGAAGATTGGTCAGTATAACTCTGGTACTATCACATACACAAGTATCGTAACAATATAGACAATTCAGTGATAGTGCTTCCATAACCACAGCATGATCCATTATGATTTTTCGGTGATGATAATATTTGCATTAACATCCTAACCACACATGCATATGCCACTCGGAGCATCAGTAACGTATATTACAGTTTATTGTTCGCTGTGTGGCATACGTATTGGTGATACTTTACACACGCATGCAACAATACAGACAATTAAGTGATTGTGATTATAATTTTCGACGAGGATAATTATTGCATCGAATGTTTAAGCCATGCATGCACGTTTCATTCATTGACTAATAACGTATATTTAATTGTTAATAGTTTATGGATGGAATCTGTATTTGTTGTAAATTTACCTACACGTATATGATTTTGAATCTATACATCGAAACCGATTACTATACCGTACATGCATATGTCTTTCATGGTTCAATAACGTGTATAAGTGTTACGGAGTCGCGAACGACATATATATTTGCGGTAAATTTACATATGTATACCATATACCATATACCAACCCTAGTCAATAACATGTAGTGCGACGAGAGTTATGACAATACTGACAATTAAGTGACAATGTTTTTTCATAATCGACGACAGTATGATTTTCGACGAGAACCATACACTTCAATCGTATATGCATTTATCCATTCATGGACCACTAACGTATATTTTACTGTTAATGGTGTATGAATGGTATATGTTTATTCGATACATTTACATCCACGTATATTTTTGAACATTACATCGATAGTGACAGAGTCAATACTGGGTATCCTCATTGTATAGTTTCGATCACAATGGGTTGCCGAGTATATCTCGGTTACTATCACTTACATATCAATCGTTATTAACATACACGTTTATGATTTTGAACATCGATACTTGTAACCGAACTGTACACGCGTCTGTATTTCATACCCCAATAACGTATATTTAAGTGTTATTGGTTTATGGAATACATATATGTTTGCAGTAAATTTACACATGTATACATATTCCTTAATTGTGACAGCAACATCGGTGACGTTAGTAATAAGTGTATGTAGTAATAGCAATGTGCGGGTATCGACAGAAATTAATAAATATATCATAGATAATATATTTTTTTAGAGTGTAAGACTATTGGTGTAACTCTTCGTTGTAAGAGGATGATGATGATGGGAGGAAATAAAAAAATCTTTATTATTCTTATATGAATACTAATATTTTATTCACATTTATCATTTTTATATAATTATACTTTTACGAGTAATATTAAATTTCAGAACGCATAAATTGGTGAATTTTCTGAACGTTTTCAAGTGCGCACACCCGACCGCCACCGTTGTGGAACGAACATCGTACAACGTTCTTTGCGGACATTGATTTCAGGTTAGGAACATCCGTAACGGGAGGTCTGATTCCACAATAATCATCGGCAACGTCAAAGCCTTCGGTATTATCCTCGTTGTCATTATCGTCATAGTCGAAGTCGTTACCGTCGTTGGAGTTGTCATCATTCTTCTTCTTCTTCTTCTTCTCGTACATCTCAACGATATCTACGATGCGTATATCCGTTCGTAGGCATAGCTGTGATAACCAGGTCTTTTTCTCCACACCCTTCACGAATACTACATCGACGCTTGCGAGTTCGCGAGCGAGCAGTTCCGGAAGCCTGTGGTACGGTACCCAGCCGTCGGACCAGCGAAGTCCATGATGATGTGTCGTGAGCCATGTCGCTTGACGTTTCTCGAACGATGACAGGTGTGCGTACGAGTATGATGGTTCGAAAATCCAGTGACAGATCGTCGTTTCAGCATCATGATTAATCGTGAAAATAGCAATTTCCTTAGCGACGAATGTTTCACGTTCGGTCTTAAAGCCTTGCAAGTCAACCACGACGGTCGTCATTATTATGTTATGATATGTAGTAGTAGTAGTAGTAGTAGTAGTAGTAGTACTAGTAGTAGCAAGGATTGCATCCAAATAACAACTGACGTTTTGCGAGCGTCGTTATCGGTATAGTAGTCGTAATCACTTGATTTTTCGCACAACGTTTGACAAAGGTGCGTATTGAACTATAGAATCGTGTAGGATTACGCAAAATGCTGATGTACTAGCAAGTACGTTATCTTTACACTCGAATTCGATTCGCACATCCACCGCAGCACTCTTCACGGCCTCGTTCTGTCGAGAGCAATCTATGATCGCGATAGGAGCGTATCGTAAGAATTCGGAAGTGTTTAGCAACGGTGTACCGCGACCGTAGTACGAACTAGTAAATTTCGCATACATATCGTACAGCAACGCGTATTTAGACTTATCGAAATCCAGGTTCAAGTCGTCGTACGGATACGTCTCGGAATTCAGAAACAATCGTACGTTCGAGAGTTTGCACGAGTCAAATCTGCTCGCACTTTTCTGAAGATTATTCTTTCGATCTGTTTGTAAACCGAATAGTACGTATCGCGGTTTCTCGATCTGCGACGATGCTTTCACGGTCCACGTGTGTTTCGTAGTCGTTTGCAACAACGGATACTCGTACAGTTCCCAGGAGCGGAAACTCATCTCGATCGGTCGATCGCTTTGCATGATACGCAGCATCGATAGTTTATTCGTATCTTCTAACGTGATGTGAGGCATACGCCATTGTATCTTGCTGACGGTGAGTTTCGGCACTATCGAGGGGTTTAGGGTGATCGCATACATCGCGTTCGTATCGACTCGCGCGCGAATCAGAATCAACTCGTGTCGCGCGTTAATCACGATGCGTCTGTAATCTTCGCAGAATCCTAGTAACGTATTCATCGGTACGCAGAAATTGAATTGTTGACTATTAAAAATATCTTTATCGTGCGCGATGGTATGATCCCAACCAGCATTCGTCAACGCTTTGCTCCTCTCGACAGATAACGACGCGTAATGTTTCAGCGTGGTAGTGATTCCCGGATTTCTGGAACGATCGATTTCCACACCGTTCAATTCGTATCGAATCTCGTCGAACATGAAGGCGACACAGTTGTTATCCAGAATAACTCTCGCAGCGGCTTTCGCGTCAGCGGTAATCGACGAGGGAGCCATCAAAGAGACACGTCCTTCGATGTATAGATAACTTTCGCACGGTAGTGTGTACAGATCTTGTTGTTGAATGGGTATTCTTATCTCATCGTTATTGTTGAACGTCGTGTTGGCGTACGGATTGTAAGCGTGCACCTCGATCTTCGTGACACGATCGTCGAAAGTCGACGTACTCCCCACGTCCAGTATGGAATACATCGTGTTAGCCATGTATGCAAGTGATACGTTAGTATGTTACGCTAAATCCCAAGGATTGCAGGAAACGCGTGTTTCGACGAGTTAAAGGTTTTCCGCTTCTTCTTCTTCTTCTTCTTCTCGATCCTGTTCCACTTCCCGTCTTTATTAGTACGTCAGAGGTCGTTGGCTGTATCGATGACCTAGATGTTATGTTTTGACGATAAGGCGTTGCGGAGTCCAGAGGAGCGATAGCAGCGGCGACGTTGAACGATGAATCGTACGCGTGATCGAACACCAACATGCTATGCATACACACACGTGCGTACGTTCACGCTATCTTATTGCCCTTGAACGACGTTGCACGTGCAGACGAATCGTTATTTCCTCTCCGCGAAAATCTATAGGACGATCGTATTGATCGACGATGCGTATCGTTAGATCGTGTATCGCTCGTACAACGATTGGCAGGTAAATGACGTGTCGCGGAGTTTCCGAGATCTTATATCCTGGGGGAACTCGGGGTGAAAATTCGTGAATCGTATGCACAGGTTTGTCATTGCTATACGCACCGGTAGTGACGTTGCACGTTACTCTGATCACGTTAACGGTTATAATGTTCACGGGTACGTCCGATTCGTGCAAGATTCTTGGTAATAAGACACGATTCGGAGAAAATCCTAGTAACGAACCCACGTTGTTCGGTTTCGTAAAGTCCACGAAGAACGAGCAGTACAGTTCGCTTTTCATGGTATTGTTGTTAGCTCGTAGCATTAGCGGATACCTGTCATCACCATCAGTATCATTGGTTTTATCATGGCGTCGAGGATATCGTTCGAGTAATCGTTGCTTCAAGTACTTGGCGATAGCGTCTAATTCGTAGGAACCGTGAGGAATCGTAATGCATTCGCGAGCGATGTCTACGATTGATTCGTTACCGGTGTCATAGTTCACGAAGAAGTAGAATTTATCGTTGCTCGAGTTGATGTTCGGTATCGTGTTAAACGTTTCCAAGTCGGCGAGTCCGAGTTCGTACGACTCGTCGCTCAAGTCTATCGGTGGAAAATAATTGACCGTGAGCACGCTGCTCCGACCCGTTAACGTAAGCGTGAGCGACATTGTACCTCCACCGCTGTAGGTTACACTAGTGAGAGAGAGAGCGCGAAAGTGATTCGAACGCACACTCACACGTCAATTTATCTTTGAGCGTGTGTAGGCCAAAATTCCAAAGCTTTTTGACGTATAAATTGTACACACAAGTATCCACAATTCATCTGGTCGAAACGTTGAAAGCGTACGTGATTGTACTTGATTGTGGTAGTAATAGTAGTTGTCGGTTCTCGTTCGAAATAATCGATCAGTTCCGCGGGAGGTCGCAAATTACCGAAACTATCGAAATACTGTACGTGAGATCCACGTTTCGCGTATGCTACCCAATGCGTACCTTCGCCACGATTCTCGTCAAGATTCGCGATACCGCATTCGTTTGATCGTACGCGCGCGGGGAGTGTGTCACGCATAAACACACCGCGAAAGAACGGTACATCGAAACACTCGCGCTCTAATTGCAGGTTAGTCATAGGTTGTTGATGTTGTCGATATCGCGCTACCCCAATCGTCGCAGCATGCTTCGTAGATCGGCGTTTTTTTTTTTCCTCGATCGTCGTAAGCGTCTCGAGTTCATGCCTGCACCACGCTTGTACGGTGCCAGACGCATTCCTCGCCCTTCCATCGCTCGATTATGACGCAACGTTTCTTCCAGCTGTTTTCGCGCGGCCTTCGCGTCGTTGACCACTTTGGTGATACCAGCAGCTCCACCGGTCAATGCACCGATAGCCGAAAGAGCAGGTAAAAGAAGCGGAAGAAATCCTCCACGTTTCGCGGTCGGTAGGGTACGATACTGTCGCAATCGTTGTCCTCTGGACTTGCGTTTCATTCTCGTAGTTCCCCTTCTTGTTCTTCTTCGTCTTTTCATGCCCATACCGAGTTTAGTTTTAGCCTTCATCGTGATCAACACTCCGGTCGCAACTGCTTTTTCACCGAAAGTCGCGTCTTTCGCGAAAACTCGTTCTCGCGCTCGTTCCGCTAACGCGTGATCCGCCTCGTGTCGTCCTACCAAATCCTTTCGACGAGAGTATGCGATATCGTGTTCCCGACACGCAGCGTCCAGTGGATTTATACCTTCGTCTCCTCGAGCCAATCGCTTCGACAAACGCGTCCCCGGTCCGCAGAACTGATATCCCGGAACGTGTAGTTCGAACGGTAGACGGTTTATTATACCGTTCACGAGTCCCGATCCTGTCTTCGTAGAATTCTTTTTCTTCGTCGCGAGTCTACGCGTTATCGAAACCATGTATGTGAAAATGACGATACATCGAGACGCAAGTACAGTCGTAAACTGTATTCTCTTGGATAGTGATCGGTTCAACGAATGATACGATTCTAATCCGCTCGACAGGTGTCGTTGGTATAAATAGCCGTGACATTACGATTTCGGTGGGTTAGAGAGAGAGAGAGCATGCAATTCGCGAAGCAACCGAACGCTATTCGCGTGACCGCGAACAGGACGTCGGATGATTTGGCGTGGGATAAGAGTCGATCGTGCAGACACGGTTCGTTGTTACCGAACAGCGTACGATCCGTAATCTGTGGTCCGTCCGGGTGCGGAAAAACGAACGTGCTTCTCAGCCTGCTGGAGAGCCCGAACGGTCTACGCTTCGAGAATGTTTACGTGTACTCGAAATCATTGCGACAGCCAAAGTATCAATATCTGGAGCATGTGTTGTCGCGTATCGGTGGACTCGGTTACTTTCCCTACTCGGATACCGCTGAGATCGTCTCACCGAGAGACGCTCGATCTGATTCAATCTTCGTGTTCGATGACGTGGCGTGCGAAGAACAGACCGCGATCCGCGAATACTTCTCGATGGGAAGGCATGCGAACGTGGATTGCTTTTACCTGTGTCAATCGTACGCGAGAATACCTAAACACTTGATTAGAGATAACGTGAATTTTCTCATACTGTTCAAACAGGACGGAACGAACTTACGTCGCGTGTACAACGATCACGTTAACACGGACATGACGTTCGAGGCGTTCAACGATCTGTGCGCGAGATGTTGGAAACGAAGATATGACTTCGTAGTCATCGATAAGGATAGTTCATTGTACGATGGACGATACCGACGAGGATTTAACGAGTTCGTGGTATCGCACAGACCTCAGTAGATTACGAATCCTTCATCGAGTAACACCATGATGTCTAACGAACCAGCGACTAGTGATGTTAGCATGGAGATTGTGCAACAACAACAACAACAACAACAACAACCACAACAACGACGACGACGAGTATCACAGAAACAGCCTCGTAGACAAAAGTCCCGAGACATCGATACGACGACGAAGAAAATTGCTGAAATTAGTGCTGCTATACGACGGAAGTACATGAACCTGAAACTCGGTAAAATGACCACGAAAGCCACTGCGGAGGAGCATGCGATACCGATCATCGAACCGTTGAAACACTTGGTCGAGAATACCGCGATGCTGAAAACGAGTCCAGCGATACCATCGAAGCCGAGATCATTACTCGCAAAGCGAAAACATCTGCAACAACAACAACAACGTTTGAAGAAGACACGGCTATCCTTTTCCCCGTCCACAGCCGAAGCGACGATACAACCCGAAACGACACCGCTTCCGGATTCGAGCGATGATGACGTCGACGATACCGATGATGATGATGATGATGATGACGCGTACGAAACAACCGAGTATCGTGATTCTGATGATAAGGGTGTGGCGAACGAATCTATTCGAGAAGATCTCGATTCAAAAACTACCGTCGAAAACCTCGACGCGTACACTCGAAACGCTACAGGACCGCTGTCGCGCGAATATCTACTCTTGTTCTTCACCGACACCAAGAAACTGATCGACAACGTGTACGGTGTATACCTAAACGATAACGAACAGCTGATGATCGGTGATTCCGTGCTTACCATCGAGGAGAACGACGACGTTAGCGTGAAGGGTAAGCGATACGCGGGTACACGAGGCTTGTACGAACTGCTGTTCATGCAAACACCTAATGATCGTGCATACGCGAATGTCGATCTCCAAGCGTACCGCAGTATCTTGTTAGCGACGAACGCGCATCGACGGAACCATTCGGCTAGTAAGCCTACGTTAGGTAACAGAGGTTCCAAGTACAAGAACATCGTGTCGCTATTGATTCGTAAAGGTCACGATGCTGGTGGCAGCGAGATACACGAAGGTCGCGGATTATCCATCGACGACGCGATGACAGTTACCGATAACCCGATCGATTACGTGTACTGGGACGATCCGAACGAATTGGTCGATAGACTACGATTGCTCTTGGCATCGCGCGATGCTGGACATACAGGACACGATAACGAAATTGTCTCGATCATTGAGGAACTTCGGGAAGCCGGTCTCATCATAAATTGATCGTTCGGATCGATGATGTGTCAGTCTCGTTTCGCGAAACACACCGTGATTATCACAGAAGTTGACATGTCGGTGAACAAGTTTGGCGCATCTTTACACGATACCCCCAATGCTGCTTCCAGCGTGAACGATCAACGCATGGAGATGATTCACATGCAGAATCAGTACGTCGAGAATTACGTTCGTGAGAACGCGTTGTGCGCGGTCGTCGATCTGTCTACGTTCGACGCGATGGAACGCAAGGTATGTCGCGTGGCACATCCCGAGGTGGATACCGACGCTGCGACGAAACGATACGTTGACGACATAGGAAGTACCGTCAGACGTGCTCTCGACACTATGGAGGAAGATATGTATGAAGTGACTACGAAACGATTGGACGCTTTGACGACCTCGATAAATACTGCGATGGATAAACGTTTCCGTGACCTGGCGACCGACTTAAATATTACGCTACGCCGACGCGCCGATCATTTGAAGGACAGACTCGTAGACCTTGCGACACCGATCGTATAGGTACATAAACGCATGGAAGCGCGACGATGAGCGACGACTACTACTACAACGACGATAACAAACACAATCAACACCGTACGTGCTTCGAGGGTCTGATACGGTATCTGCTGCTGATCGGGAGATGCTACCTTCGCATCCATCGCAGACATCATCATCATCGCTATGAACACGAGTAAGGAGCGAATACAATTGGTTAACGAATTGCATGCTCCCGCGAGACGAAATTTCCCGCGGAGACACGTCGTTACTCGAGGTTACGACGATCTATGGCAGGCGGATTTGGTTGAAATGCGTCCGTACGCTACCAACAATCGCGGCTACAACTACATACTCACGATCATCGATACGTTCAGCAAGTACGCGTGGGCCGTACCTGTGAAAACGAAAACCGGTCGCGACGTTACCGAGGCATTCGCGACCGTGTTGCGACGAAGCGGCAGATGTCCACGAAACCTACAAACTGACATGGGAAAGGAGTTCTACAACGCGGAGTTTCAACGATGCGTTACGTCTCGCGGAATCAACCACTACTCGACGTACAGCGTGATGAAAGCGTCGATCGTCGAGCGTTTCAATCGTACGCTGAAGAATCTGATGTGGAAACAATTCTCCTTGAACGCATCCTATCGCTGGTTGGATCTGCTACCGACGCTCGTGCACACCTACAATCATCGTAAACATCGCACGATCAACGCGCGACCCGTGGACATGACCTCCGCGTCTCGTTTACCGTTCATCGTATCTTCGGATATTGAACAACAACAACAACAACAACAACATACTAAATTCCATGTCGGTGCCAAAGTACGCGTAAGCAAATTCAAAACGATCTTCGAGAAGGGTTACACGCCAAACTGGTCGACCGAGGTGTTCGAAATTACTGCGGTACAACGGACGCAACCTGTAACGTACATGCTACGTGATTCCGCGGGAGAACCGATCTCGGGTGGATTCTACGAGCACGAACTGCATTCGGTCGCGAATCCGGACGTCTATCTGATCGAGAAGATTATTCGTCGCAAGGGGAATCGAGCGTACGTGAAATGGTTGGGATTCGACTCGTCCAAGAACTCGTGGATAGAGGAAAAGGATATTCTGTGACACAAGAAGGACTCCTTATTCTTATCACTTACATAAATATACGTTTATTCGATTGTCTGTATTTTAAACATAAAAATAAAGTATCATATATATTACGATAATTGTATATTATTTCATCGAATATTACATAGGTACAGTTAGAAAACATCATTGCCCATACCACGTTCATCAATTACACACTTTTTTTTTTTTTAAGAGGGGGAAAATGCATTACGCATACCTCAACGACTGTTATGTCGAGGTTATGTGGGACTCCCCATTTCTGGTATACCCACTAAAAACCTCCTCTACGTTCATACGGTACATCATACTTCTATAGGTACATGAAAATATCGCTCGCGAGAGTAATGTGTTGTGCCCTGCGTGATGGCTCGCAAGGCTGGTACGGGATTTGGTGATATCGTAGGTTCGGGAGTGAACAAAAGATTAGGATCTACTGGGTGAACTACACCAAGTTGGTTAAATTTAGAGACTAAGTCTTTATTCAGAGACTAACTAATACTAGACTGAGGTTTACAGGAGTGTCAGCCGTGTTAACAGGTCGAGTGTCAAGTCTAGAATCCTCCTCTTTGTGGAATCGCATTGGTTTTATATCCTTCTTGGGCGTGGTACGCGTTACTATGCTCGGTCGCAGCGAGGCGTTCACGTGTTGCTGACATTGTAAGATTGGTCGTTAGCCGTCTTAGCTTCGAAACATCTCGAACGTTTATATAACGTAATATAATATGTGTAATATGTCTAACACGTGGGCTTGGGCGTTGCCTGGGCACAACATCCCTTCCCCCTAAGGGAGGAAAAGCCATAGCTTTTTCTTACGATACGTCTTAACAATATTTGTCTACATTTGACTATAATATATTTGTATACAATGGTTATGATGTGTATTGTTACGTCTTAACAATATTTGTCTACATTTGACTATAATATATTTGTCAAAGGGAACTGGTGGAAGAAGTTCCTTCCTTACTAACTATATTAATTATCGCTTCGGGTTTTTGCGTGGTTTTGTCGTGACTTGTGTTTTCCGTTTTACAATGTCGCGGTGTTCTCGCTTTGAAGTGTACAATACATTTATAGAGTGCAATGATACATAATGTAATTGTTATGAATCCCGTTATCGATGATAGCGTAAAGAAGCTGTAGTGATACTCGGTTGGTATAATCTCGGGTTTTTCTAGGTCGTTTTGTAAGTCGTCTAATTTTTTGCTAACTTTATTCAATTCTTCTGGGTGTTTGATTATTCTTTTTAGCTCGAAATTTGTGTTACGATATGAATTTACAGTGGTTTGTGGCAGTGTGAATTCGTCTAGTGATAAATTGTAACCAGGTAAGTAGTTCCATATTTTTTCTATACCGTATTGTTTTCCGGTTTCTATCGTAAATTCGGCCGTAGTGATAGTACATTTATTTCTTATTGTTATTATACCAGAGTCCTTAATACTATACATATTTGTGCCTTTATCGTCGCAAGTCGCTGCTAATTGTATCGGTTTTGGTGTGACGTAAATCCATGCGCCTGGTTGTTGTAATTCTATTAGGATTGTATGGTTCAAAGTCATGATTCGTATCTTACAATTGTTCGGTTTTTCTGTTAGTTTGGTGTACAACTGTACTTCGCAGGGTCCGTATGGTATCGCTTTGAATATCGGGTGGTTAGATGTGCAGAGATATAAATCGTTTATCGTTTTACATTTCGATAAGTCCTGTTCGCTTAACTGTATATAATCTTGCACCGAGGTGTCAAGTACTACGTAGGAATTGAGGGATTCTATGTACGCGTAGAATGATTCGTTTATCTTAGTGGGTACTGGGTGTACTTTGCTTAATTTGAATTTTTTCGCGTTTAGTAGTGGGATATCTAGTATTACAGTAATTGATTTAGTGTCCGAAAAGGCAGAAAGTGTAAGGATTTCATATAAAACGTGCATGTTTTCTAATTTTATACTTATGGGGAAGTCTAGTCCTTTCGGTATATAAGCTAGTGCAGAAGTGAGGTAGGTTATGATTTGCGCTGGTGGTATTAATCGGGGGTTTAAAATCCCTTTCTTTATATCCATCATAATTCATAAATTCTAGTAGGTCTTGTGTGTCGCGTAGGAGTGTTTCTGCCACGCTATTTATTAATATGAGGTTTTCGTCTATGGTTTCTCGAAATCTAGTTATGTCGGTTGCGAAGTCTTTCTTGTGCGTGCGCGAGATAAATTTTTGCTAACGTAGGGCAGATCTTCTTTGCAGGAGCTCGATTGGCTCGTGGTTTCTTATGTCGTTATAGTCTTCATTATGCTTTCGTTGTGGGATGTACCTCGCGAGATCGCGATGTTTCTGTTGGTGGGTGTTATACTGTTTAGTGTCTCCGTGCGTGAGGTTGAGGTGGTTGTGTTAATTGTTTTAAATTTTTCTTCTAGTGGTTGGAATATCCGGCCCCGCCGGGATTTATCAATATAGAATATAGACGGGCGGTACGTGAATACCGCATGCATCAGCGTCAATTCGAGGCGGAGAATGCCGAGTTTTTGGACGGCGAGGACGCGTGGGGCGTGCGCGCCATGTTTGGTGAGTTACTTTTTATTTATTTTTCGTTGCCTTGTGTTGTTTGTTTCTAGTGGGATTTTCTGTTTTAATTCATTCGCATCCGGTTATTATTCCAGAACGCCATGGAGATTGGTTTTACGGGCCCGTTCCTCGGCGTGTATCATGGACGATGTTCGAAGACGTAGATTACTAGCGTCCTCGCATTGTATATAGAAATTATCTCCCTTTTTTTTTGTTTAAATATAATTACCCTTCTTCTGATTAATTCTTATAGTTGTTCGTGTACCGTTACTTCCCTTCACGATTGCGACCTTTTCCTATGCTCACTATTCGATAAAGTGTTTTAGTCGATTTGCGTGTACGCGAAGCGTTCGTCGTCCTTTAATTATGGTATAGTTATTATTATCATGTACGCCTTGGATCGTGTAAGGACCGATCCAAGCGGGGGTTAATTTCTTTGATCTTCCGCGTCTCACGGTCTCGTCGTGTAATAGTATTTGGTCTCCTATCGTGAAGGATTTTTCTGCTGTCTTTTTATCGTATTGTCTTTTAGATTTGTCTTTGTTAATCTCTAAGGTTTCGCGCGCAATGTTATTTGTGGACCGTAGTCTTTCGCGTAGTTCTTCAGCGTATTTGTCATACGTATACGTTAGTTGCGGTGCCTGGTTTAGTGAGGTCGGCAATGTTGCTTGTCTCCCGAATACGAGTTCGTAGGGTGTGTAGCCAGTAGACGAGTGTGGGGTTGTGTTGTAAGTAAACATTGCATACGGTAGCCATTCGTCCCAATCGGTCTGGTCTTCTGTGATAAAGTTCTTTAGGTATTCTGCTAGCGTACGATGGCTTCTTTCTAGGGCTCCGTTTGATTGAGGGTGATATGCCGTGGTTTGTATTTTTTCGATTTTAAGCAATTTACATACGTTTTTGAACACTTGGCTAAGGAAATTGGTTCCTTGATCGGTTAACACTCGTTGTGGAATTCCGTATTCGCAGATTATTCTTGTGACGAATTCTTTTGCTACTGTGTTTGCTTCCTGATCTTCGAGGGGTATAGCTTTGCTGAATTTGGTTAACAAGTCTTGAAAGGTTAGTATGTATTTGTTTCGTCTACTTGTCTCGGGTAAAGGTCCTACTATATCCAGTGCGCATTTTTCGAATGGTTCTGTGGGAGTGTCTGTAATTACCATGGGAGCTTTGGTTATTCTTGTTAATTTATTTTTCTGACATTTTTCGCATTTGGAGATGTATTTTTCAACGTCTTGGCGCATTCCTGGCCACGAATGATTTAATTTTATACGTTCCAGGGTTCGTTTTATTCCTAAATGTCCGCCTAAGGGAGTGTCATGAAATTCGCGCAGTATTTGATTTTTATCGTCCTCCGTATATGTTATATCGCTCTTTTCTTCTTCTGACTGGGATTCGTTTTCTTCGTCGGCGTTTTCGCTGGCGACGGCTAGTGTTTCTGTGTTGAGTTTTCGCTTCGTTCCTCGCGTAATCGCGAACATTCTACTGAGGGCGTCTGCGTTTTTATTTGTCTTTCCCGCTTTGTATTCTATGGTGTAATCGTATTCTGCTAGCTTCAATTTCCATCTCATTAATCTTGAGCCGGGATCCTTTACGTTAAAAAGCCAAGTAAGAGGTTTATGGTCTGTTACGATTTTAAATTTTGTGCCGTATACATAAGGTCTAAAATGTTGCGTTGCCCATACTATGGCCAACAATTCTTTTTCTATGGTGCTATAATTTTCTTCTGCCTTATTTAGTATTCTACTTGCGTATGCTATGGGTAGGTCTTGACCTATCTTTCCCTGTGATAATACTGCTCCTATTGCTTTTCCGGAAGCGTCTGTTGTAAGAACGAATGGTTTCGTGAAATCGGGGTATTGCAGTATCGGTGCTGTTGTTAACTTTTCCTTTAATATCTCGAAGGCTTCCTGCTCTTGTGCAGTCCATCTGTATGCTTGGTCTTTCTTTAATAATTGCGTCAAAGGTTTCGCGATTTGTGAAAAATGTTCTATGAATCTCCTATAATATCCGGCTAGGCCTAAGAAGGATTGTATATCTTTAGTTCTTTTGGGTATTGGAAAGTTTTTTACCGCGTCGAGTTTCGTAGGGTCTGGTTTGATACCGCTCTCACTTATCACGTGACCAAGGTATATCGTTTCCTTTCGTAGAAATTCGCATTTGTTGGGTTGAAGTTTCAGGCCACTCTCGCGTATACGTTCGAATACTAGTTCTAGACGATCTTGGTGTTCTTTCAGTGAACGTCCATAGACGACAATATCGTCTAAATACACGAAACATTTTATTCCTTGTAATCCAGATAATACGGTATTCATTAGTCTTTGGAATGTCGCGGGAGCGTTTTTAAGCCCGAACGGCATTCTATTATATTCAAAATGGCCGTATGGTGTCGAAAATGCCGTTTTCTCACGATCTTCCTTTTTCATGGCTATTTGATGGAATCCTGACGCTAAATCTAAGGTTGAGAAATATTTTGCTCCTCCTAATTGATCTAGAATGTCCGTTATATTCGGTAAGGGGTATGAGTCGCCTACCGTCGCGTCGTTCACTTGCCTCAAATCTGCTACTACTCTGAGTTTGCGTTTTCCTGAAGCGTCTGGTTTTTTAGGAACTACCAGCAATGGGACGTTCCACTGGCTGACGCTTGGACTAATTATTCCTTCTTCTACCATTTCCTGAACTTGTCTATTTACTTCCTCTTTATGCGCTTGAGGTAATCTATACGGTTTTACGTATATAGGTTTAGTATCTGGGATTAGGGTAATCGAATGCTCTGCCATCGTGGTGTATCCTAATTTGTCTCCTTCTAGGCAGAATATTTCATTATACTTCTCACATAGCTCGAGTAAGCTGGTTTCTTCTTCTTTATTTAGGTGATCTGTTCTAAGGTTTTCGCGCAGGGTTTGCATTCTATTTCTCCCGTGTACGGCGTGTATTACGTACGTCGGTGTGTCGCGCTCCTTGTCGCAATTCGCGTCAGTCGGGTCAGTTTCATAGCTCGTCAGTGTTTGTAACGTCACTGTTGGCATATTGATAAGGACTTCGTCCGCGGTAGTGTTCATTACGCTTATTGCACATTTCCCGTTCTGGCCCACTGTTAACGAGTTTCCTATAAATACTCCTGGTTTAATAGATTGTCTTTCCACTATACCTTCGCCTTTATCAGTTGTTCTAGCTAGGAGAATGGTTTCAGATCGCGGTTTTAAAACTACGTTCCTTCCTGAGTAGGGGAATTGTATTCCGTATATCTCTATTCCTAGGTTTGCCCGGATGCATACTTCGTGTTTGGCCATAAAATCTTGTCCTAGGATTCCGTCTGCTTCTAATGGGAAGTCGTCTTTAACTAATCGGCAAGGATGCGTTACTGTTTTATTTCCGATTTCTATGTTTAATTGTACTAGACACAGCGTTTTGATTTCCATAGGGGCTATTCCTCGCAAGGATACTATTTCGTCTTCGGCTTGAACATCGCCCTTTACTTTACCTATCTTTATTAATGTAATATCGGCTCCTGTGTCTACTAACATATTCGCTCTTTCCTTTTCTAGTTCCGGCGCTCTAATTTCGATCGTATTTTCGAGTTGGGATGTCACTACCATATTTGCTCGGTACGATTCTACCCTAGATCCTGCGTTTGTTTGTCTGTCATCGGCTGTCCCGCGGCTCGTGGTAGGGGAATTTTGATTTTCGTTAGATGGTTCTCGACCCGGAGTTCTATTAAAATTCTGTCTGGTATCTTCGCGTCTGTAATTCGTATTCGTATAGCGCGGTCTGTAGTCTCGTCCGTTTGCTCTTTCCCTAGCTCTGCATTCTTTGATTAGATGTCCCGGTTTTTTACAGTAATGGCAGACCATGGTGACGCGCTGAACTTCCCTTTTTACTGTCGTCTGTTGCGTCGGGGAGTTTTCTCGAGGCATACTTAATCGCGTATAGCAATTTCTTGCTAAATGTCCCAATTTATTACATCGATCACAGCGCGGTACGTTTGATCCTTCCCTTCCCTTGGGGTGATTACCGAATTTCCTGTAATTTCGCGAGGTGTTTAAACCCATCGCTTGTTCCTCTTCTATAGCGGCGGCTATTGCTGCGTTCAACGTTGCATAGTTACGAGACCTTATGATCGTTCTTAATTTTACATTTAACCCGAGGGTGAAAACGTCTAGGGCGCGCTCTTGTACTGATTCTGTTAACGCGTTATTTACTTCATCGCTGTTCCCTGGTTTTACCGATAATTCAGATAGTTCTCCAGCTAATTCTTCTACTCTACACGCGAATAATTTTACGCTTTCGCCTTCTCGTTGGTGGCAGGCATGGAATTCTGCCCCAACTGCTCCTATGGACCTTTTGTCTACGAATAAGGAAGTTAGGATGTCTTTTAATTTATCAAAAGTATCTACTTCTTTGTACTCTAGTACCTTGGCTGCTTTGCCTTTAATTTTCGTACCTATCACCGTTTTCAAGAATCTTGGCAGATCATTCTCGGGCACAAATTCTGCGGCACTTGTATAAGACTTCAGAAATTCTGCTAGCTCGTCCGACGATTTTCCTATGAATTTATCTACTAGCGACAGCGCGGTGGATAATCTTTTTACGTCCGGTAGTGGAACCAAGAGGCTGCTTCCAGCATTTAGTGACATTTTTCTATCTTCTGTCTCTTCTATATCTAACAAGCTAAAGTCCGCTAGCACTATCGGGAATTCTCTATTCGGCGTTACAAAGTTTTCTGGGGACGATTCGGCACTTGAATCGTCGTTTTTCTTAACGCTTAATCGTAACGGCGACGGTCGTCGTGTTCGGCGAGACGGTCGTGAATAGTCTATAGAAGGTAGGAGATCTAGTTCCTCTCGTATGAAGGTTAGTTTTTTTATCAAAAAATGATTCGAACGATCTTGACAAGCTTTTCTGACCCGGAAGTTTGAATTGATTTGCGCGTTCGTCTTCTATAGACATGCATGTACCGTTTCTATATTTTGATAGGACTCTGGTTTACAATAATTAGTTTCACGGTATTCGGTTACTCACAACGCTACTCTTTTCCACATGTCGACGGCTCGGTCAGGCGTCCTCTCGTCCGTGAACCGTAGATGGTGATAAGAGACGAATCGGATCCAGCAAGGTCGATCCGTACAGCTGTTCACTGCGTGCTCCGACGGCTGCTTCCTTCGCACGGCTCTCCGTCCGTCCTTCAGGTGCGGCTTCGACTCGTTCCTCGGTCCCCAAAGTACTTCTCGTGCGTCCTGGTCCTCGGATTTGCGACGTCCTCGAAGATGGGTTTGGTGTTAGTCAAATGGTCAATTCACCCGTTCACTCTCAGGCTGATTTTACTCGTCACTAGGCTCGTCGGCGTTCGGACTGCGTCGAACGTTTTCCTCAAAGGCCGTTCCTCGGTCCTCTGTACTACCTCGGTAGAGACGATTGCCAGTTCTAGCCTGTTCGATTGCGATGATCAAATAATATTGTCGGAGGTAGTTCAACCTCTGTCGACGTTGATCAATCGGTTGCGTCAAGGCTCGGTAAAATTTTTCACGATGCACAATCCCACCGCTGCCACCAATTTGTTGTGCCCTGCGTGATGGCTCGCAAGGCTGGTACGGGATTTGGTGATATCGTAGGTTCGGGAGTGAACAAAAGATTAGGATCTACTGGGTGAACTACACCAAGTTGGTTAAATTTAGAGACTAAGTCTTTATTCAGAGACTAACTAATACTAGACTGAGGTTTACAGGAGTGTCAGCCGTGTTAACAGGTCGAGTGTCAAGTCTAGAATCCTCCTCTTTGTGGAATCGCATTGGTTTTATATCCTTCTTGGGCGTGGTACGCGTTACTATGCTCGGTCGCAGCGAGGCGTTCACGTGTTGCTGACATTGTAAGATTGGTCGTTAGCCGTCTTAGCTTCGAAACATCTCGAACGTTTATATAACGTAATATAATATGTGTAATATGTCTAACACGTGGGCTTGGGCGTTGCCTGGGCACAACAAATGAATCGTAACACACACACACACACACACACACACACACACACACACACACACACACTACGAACTATCCATACACATATTGCCACCACTATCGTTTTCGTTCTCGTACTCGGGGATCCGATAGTGCCCCCACGGAAGAGTTTCGACTTGGTCGGGAAGTACGAATCGTTTATCGTCGTACGGACTGAGAGCTGTTTTCAGTTCCGTCACGGAATAAACATCGTGTAATTGCGCACGGATATGGTTCTGACGTATCGTCGTTTCCATGTGCTCGCGAAGACATCGCACATAGTCCTCGAAACGTATCTCATTCGCGACCACACATCTCTTCACACCCTTAACTTTTTTGGTTTCTGTCACTATCGTCGACGCGTCGCACACTCGAGTCGCATACATCTTGGACCGCAGTCCCACGAACTCAGTCATCAATGCACCGTTGTTCTCGTCTTTCATTAGACCCGGCACTTTCTTGTTCACGCGTGGCATATCGTACGGGTTGTCTATCGCGTAATCACTCGTGTCGAAGCGCGCACTGACGTCACTTTTCAGAACCTCGTAAGCGTCATTGCACCGCAGCTGATACAGTAAACTGTCCGTGTCTGTGTACAGCACTTTACATCCATCGCCGAACTTTTTACGCATATAGTCATAGTGAAATTCGTATAGGCATACCTTAGACACGTCCAACACGCTCATACCCACGTATATTGGCTTATCGAATTTCACTCGTAATTTACGCATCTCGATGGCTACTAAGTGTTCTGAAAATATCGCACGACTGTGAAAATTCGGTTTGGCTATCAACGATTCGGCACCGAAACGTCCGTCCCACCGCGTCACTAGTCGTACGTCCACGCGATTTCGAACGTTCTCCATAGTCTTCCCGTACACAGCGTTATTCATTAATTTGTACAGTGTTTTTTGGAAATCGCTGGTTGCGCGCGTCCTCAACTCCGTGTTAAGGTTGATGTATTCGCGTAACCAAGGTTTCTGATCGAACCGTAGAACGCGATGAACTCGTGATACGCGAAGTCCGTGTCGAATACACTGCTTCAAGTATCGACAGTGAATCACGTATCTTTCTTTATCCTGGAGCGTGGCGATCAGTTTGGTCTGCTTACCGATGGGTGTGTGCTCGCGCACAGGACAGAACGGAAGGTCCGCGTGCGTGTCATGAATGTCCCGCGGATACTCCAGATCCACTTCCAGCAGGTATCCCTCTGGTCCATCGTCCGACGGCATGGAGTTTACGTTCGATTCGATCACCGACTTGCTCAGCTTGGTCACCGTCGCATCGTCCAGCCAGCGGAATCCTCCGTACGGCATCGCCTGAGACATTGCCCATCCGTACAGATTGTTCACATCGAAGTACATCAAGTACGTGGATGGTTGCGATGCATCGTACATCTCTGCAGGCAAATACTTGTTGTTTGCACGCGCGTACCTGTGCGAACACTGACTCAGACCACCGCGTATTCCACGCTCCACGAACAACAGCATATCCACGTCGGTGAGCAGTTCCAATTCAACGCGCGTGTATTTGAGCATAGCATCCCACGTGAATGCCGGTAACGTACAGTAATGCGCGGGATCCAGTTCGTAGCTCGCGATAGAGTCTATACGAAAGTTCTCGAACACGTCGGCGAGCAACAACACGTCGGTCTTCAAATACAAGTCACTGTACTCGCCTAATGTTTGTATACGAAAACTGTTCCACACGTTCGTCGCGTGCGTGTAATCCGACTCCGACACATCACTATCGTTCAACCGATTGTAGAATGCTTCACGAGGCGGTAGTCGAGTGTCGTTCAACTTATCGTACGACGCCACGTAATCGTATGGAAAGACCCCGTTTCTGGTAAGGAGATCGAATTGTTCGTCAGGAAGATGTTGAAACTCGCGTCGCAGAATCGTCAGACGCTCTTTCCCGAGATCCGACGCGAGTTTCTGCAGACTCGTTGCCAAGAACTTGAACGAATCGACGAATCGAAACTTTAACATTTTTCGCCAATTCTTGCGATCACCTCTGAGATCATCCACGTCCTTCGTAAAAGAGATGTAACGTTCTTTCGTTATCGGTAGGAGGCTAATCTTTCCCTCGAACGCGTCTGCCAACTCCTTGATTACGAAGTGCGCGTCGTAACCGGACAGATTGTGGAACACCACGGGTATCGCGCACGAACGTTGGTAACGTAAATTACACGAGTTATGCGCCGCACCCCTGTACTCCCCCGTCGAGTGACAATGATCTCGTACTTTCCTGTCATCCTCACCTCGATCGAAGGGTCCTCCGCACACGTGACACGCAGTCGTCTCGTGAAAACTTCGCCACTGCTGCTGTGTTAACGGCGCCATCGGTTTCTTCACGCACAACCACGAGTATGCGACGCTCGCGAATTCACGCAGTTCGCGCACAAACCACTGCACACAATCTTTATCGCTGCGGTATGCTCGATACCTGCACAGCGCCGAGTCGTCGGAACAATGCACGTAGTATCCTACGCTGTGAACTCTGTGGCGTTGATACTGGTACGTGCGACGATGCTCCATCGATGATTGTGCAACATCCTCCAGCATACACTCAAAGTCCGCGTAGACGACGAACGGCACGCGTTCCTTGCGCTCGTGATGCCGGAACTTCAAAATTTTTTCGTCTTCGGACGGCAATTGCACCGCGCACTCGTTCAAGCGTCGGCAATCCTCGGTGTGCCGCTGCAATCGCTCCGCCGACGAGAAAAAGTTGAGGCACCTGAAACGTAGGGGAAAAAAAGACAATGTAAACGCTTCTTCTTCGTGTGTTATGTATCGCTCATTTTTTTTTTGTGATTATTCTTATTTGCTTACCTATCGCAAACGAACACTTGACATTTGTGTTTGCTGAGTTGGCTGGAAATCAGGCGGGAGAGACTGCGGATGCAAGCGAAATGGTACCGCTGCGAATCCTTTGGATCTTGTACCAGCAGCACGTTCGCGTGTCTCCCATCCCGCTTGTTGCTGGACACGCGTAGCGGTACGCAGCCATCCTCGTTGGACCACAGGTAGATGTTCACGGAAACGTCGTTGGTCACTTCGAATTTCCGTACCTGATCGATGGACATGGGGAGTGTCACATCATCCGTACGGAACACCGTCCAGTAGGGCGGATACGACGCGATCCTGTCCCCGTGTGCAGTAGCCGGAAACAGACTGGCGACGATCGACCACAAAAAGCACGTGTTGTCGTTGCACCGAACGTTCACCACTGCTTTTTTCGTTGCTACCACTCGCGGAAGCGACACGTCACAACCGGCACGCAGTGGATTGTGTTTGTTCACGTTGATCAGGAGATTCTGTACTGCCCGTAAGGTCCAGCCGCTCTCGCGCTCCTGAAACTCCTCCATCGCGGTCAACGTCGGAGCGACCACTTGTTTCGCGTACCACTCGCGAACGTTCGACGACATGAAGAGTACGTGATTACGCGTCGCGAAACTCTTCACGTCCGTCTCGTCCCGCAACATAAATTCTGCGTTAAGAACGGTGTTCACCGATACGCTGTGATGCTCCGTAATAGCGTTCGTAACGCGCGAAATCACCGTTCGACGGGCATTCTCGAAGAATTTGCGTGGACCAACGACCCCCACGTTTATCACAGCCCCGGTCGACAAACGCTTCTCGAACGCGGTTTCAAGGTCCTCCCACACGACCTTGGGTGCCGTCACTCGAGCGACGTGTCCATATCCTACTCGCGATAATTGTCCTCGCACTATCGCGCGTAATGTTTGTGTTCGCGCGAGCAACGACACCATTCGCTGCTTCTCCCACACCGGCACGCGTTCTCCTCGTTGATACGCGACGATGTGTCGTATCGTCTCGTCGCACCTGTCCATCCAGTCGCGAAATTCCGCGGTGGTCCTCAACAGTTCGGACATCCGAGACAACGCCGAAAACGCGTTCTTGAACGTTTCCATATTTTCGTTATTTACGTGTACGCAATCACTTAAAAGAAATGACTCTTTCCAACGCGTTACCATTCGCGACTTTATCCTGTCACAGATGTGAGCTGCTTTAAATATAGGAACATCCCTACCTAAAATCTCCCCACGCCCTTACACTTGCACACAAGGGGATACATAGAATTCCACCTTAAATTCATACCATGGTTTTACTCATCATAGGTATTCTTCTCGAAAGTTCAACTTCGATCAGTATCGCAACCTGAAACGCACCGGCCCGCTTTGACTTTTCGCGCACCAATGCTGCGTATTATTCTCGGGAGTCAACCTTCCATCGTTACGGTGATATGTTTTTCGCGCGATTATCGCGCCATAACAAACCGTAGGTTTCGACTTGCATCTTCTCCGCGTCGTACCGGATTATTCTCGGAAGTCAACCTTCGATGGTTATATGTTTTTGGCACGGTTATTACACAATAGAAAACTACAGGTTTCGACTTGCATCTTCTACGCGTCGTACCACCGTATGATTTTTCTGCCTGGGAGAGGAACGGAGACAGAGAGATATACGAAAATATCGTACCTCTCTCTCGCGCTCCGTGTTCAAACGTCGCCGCTATCGTTCCTTCGGACGATAATTCGAAGCGCGCGTCGGCTCGCTTTGAATTTTCGCGATTTTTCCCGACTGGGAGAGGAACGGAGACAGAGACATATACGAAAATATCGTACATCTCTCTCTCGCGCTCCGTGTTCAAACGTCGCCGCTACTGTGCATTATTCTAGGAAGTCGACCTTCGACCATAATACGTTTTTGGAGCGATACCCATGCAGGTTTCGACTTGCATCTTCTACGCGTCTTACCTCGTGTTGCGCAAGATCTCGCAAGCCTACCTTTGATGGCCGTATGTTTCCACTATGATCCTAAACAAGGATAAATGCATGTGTGTGTGTGTGTGTGTGTGTGTGTGTGTGTGTGTGAGCAAGTGCGATTTCCCATCCACCTACCTGTTTTGATTCTCTTATCTTCTTGCTAGGCGGCTGTGGTCGGACCGATAGAAGGGCGTCGGGTCGCTTTGAATTTTCGTCTCCGAAAATATTCGCACTCTCATACGTCTACCAAAGGACCACCTAGATTTCATTATTCTCGATATCTCGCCGTCCACTGTTATAGTTCTATGTTTTGATTCTGTTATCGCGCGATAGCCAGTGTCGGCTTCCGACTTACATCTTTGGCGTATCATGATTTCGGATGTTTTGTTTTTATTTTACGAACGTCGTTGCTACGCAGCTGTGGTCGGGCCGTGAGACGATATTGTGTTTTTGGGAGCAAGTGCGATTTCCCCTCCACCTACCTGTTTTGATTCTGTTATCGCGTGATAACTCCTACAGCACATTTGTTGCAGAAACGTCTCAGTTGCGTTGCGGTTTAATCCTTGGAATATTGCACGAAATGTTGCCGAAACGTTACAAGTAAATTGCTATGTCCGCCCCTGTGCAACATTGCAGGATATATTTCTGCAATATTTTGGGGGGATTTTACAGCAATGGTAGCGCAACATTTCTGAGATTTTACAGCAATGGTAGCGCAACATTTCTGAGATTTTACAGCAATGGTAGCGCAACATTTCTGAGATTTTACAGCAATGGTAGCGCAACATTTCGGGCAGTAGGGCAAAAAATAAAAATAATGGTATTTTTGTAAGGGGGACGCGGACGACATGAATGCGTGCAGAATCATAGAAGAATAACGTGAATGTATTTTTTATAGCAGAAAATTCTTTTACCCAAGGGAGATTCGAACCTGCGACCTGTAGCACCGTAGACGAACACTTTACCGCTGCAGCTACAACTGTTGATTGAGAAGATTGCTTACGCATTCGAGCTTATGTTCCTACCGTGCAACACTTTAAACTCAAATTATTCAAAAACGAAGATTCATTTTAACAAACCTCATTACATCTCCCTAATCGTAAGGCCGATATTTCAAACACCTTCATTCCGACGCTTGATGTTGTATTAAGTTAATTCATATTCTGATATGAAATATCCTGCGCAGTACAAGAAAATAATGTTTTTTAGTTTTTAGCGCATTTTTAATACAATCGTTTAACATAATTTATTTTATTTATTTTTTTTTTCTGGTCTTTAGTGTTTGTAGATTTACATTTCACAGCTCAGACTTCTTTACAAATATCATTTATTGCTGGATACAGTTTAACAGTTTCTTTAACCTTATAGTGCTAATTAACTAATTGTATTCTTTACTTGTATCACATATTGTCCGTGTTTACATATATTCCTTCGGATGTTGTCTGTGAAATGTAACACTGGATTCTATTTGTCCACATATGTGATATCAGTAATTAATATAATTATTTAATTAACACTACAGAGTTTAAACAAACTGATAAACAATATTCAGCAACAAAAGAGATTTGTATAAAAGTGTTACACGTGCAAATTAATGCCAGTGTCCTTACTATTACCGTTTAATTGTTTATATCTATTTAAAACGTTCCGAATTGTCGAGGGAAAATATCTAAGTCCGGATATGTTGCTCATATATTGCTCATATATTGCTCATATCTTGCAGCGCTTGCAAGATATGAGAAATATATGAGCAATATATGAGCAACATATTCGAATTTCCAGGAGCGATTCCTAATTGTCGATGCCCAGAATACAGTCTAAGATTCCACGGGCTATCAAGAGGGAATATATGCGAACGCGGACATTATCTGACATAAATAATTAATACAATTATTTAATTAACACTACAGAGTTTAAACAAACTGATAAACAATATTCAGCAACAAAAGAGATTTGTATAAAAGTGTTACACGTGCAAATTAATGCCAGTGTCCTTACTATTACCGTTTAATTGTTTATATCTATTTAAAACGTTCCGAATTGTCGAGGGAAAATATCTAAGTCCGGATATGTTGCGGTTTCATGGCTCACATATTGCTCATATCTTGCAGCGCTTGCAAGATATGAGGAATATATGAGCAATATATGAGCAACATATTCGAATTTCCAGGAGCGATTCCTAATTGTCGATGCCCAGAATACAGTCTAAGATTCCACGGGCTATCAAGGGGGAATATACGCGAACGCGGACATTATCTGACATAAATAATTAATACAATTACTTAATTAACACATCTGGTTTAAACAAATTCATTAACTATATACAGCAACAAAAGAGATTTGTATAAAAGTGTTACACGTGCAAATTAATGCCAGTGTCCTTACTATTACCGTTTAATTGTTTATATCTATTTAAAACGTTCCGAATTGTCGAGGGAAAATTTCTAAGTCCGGATATGTTGCTCATATATTGCTCATATATTGCTCATATCTTGCAGCGCTTGCAAGATATGAGAAATATATGAGCAATATATGAGCAACATATTCGAATTTCCAGGAGCGATTCCTAATTGTCGATGCCCAGAATACAGTCTAAGATTCCACGGGCTATCAAGAGGGAATATATGCGAACGCGGACATTATCTGACATAAATAATTAATACAATTATTTAATTAACACTACAGAGTTTAAACAAACTGATAAACAATATTCAGCAACAAAAGAGATTTGTATAAAAGTGTTACACGTGCAAATTAATGCCAGTGTCCTTACTATTACCGTTTAATTGTTTATATCTATTTAAAACGTTCCGAATTGTCGAGGGAAAATATCTAAGTCCGGATATGTTGCGGTTTCATGGCTCATATATTGCTCATATCTTGCAGCGCTTGCAAGATATGAGGAATATATGAGCAATATATGAGCAACATATTCGAATTTCCAGGAGCGATTCCTAATTGTCGATGCCCAGAATACAGTCTAAGATTCCACGGGCTATCAAGAGGGAATATACGCGAACGCGGACATTATCTGACATAAATAATTAATACAATTATTTAATTAACACTACAGAGTTTAAACAAACTGATAAACAATATTCAGCAACAAAAGAGATTTGTATAAAAGTGTTACACGTGCAAATTAATGCCAGTGTCCTTACTATTACCGTTTAATTGTTTATATCTATTTAAAACGTTCAGAATTGTCGAGGGAAAATATCTAAGTCCGGATATGTTGCTCATATATTGCTCATATATTTCTCATATCTTGCAAGCGCTGCAAGATATGAGCAATATATGAGCCATGAAACCGCAACATATCCGGACTTAGATATTTTCCCTCGACAATTCGGAACGTTTTAAATAGATATAAACAATTAAACGGTAATAGTAAGGACACTGGCATTAATTTGCACGTGTAACACTTTTATACAAATCTCTTTTGTTGCTGTATATAGTTAATGAATTTGTTTAAACCAGATGTGTTAATTAAGTAATTGTATTAATTATTTATGTCAGATAATGTCCGCGTTCGCGTATATTCCCTCTTGATAGCCCGTGGAATCTTAGACTGTATTCTGGGCATCGACAATTAGGAATCGCTCCTGGAAATTCGAATATGTTGCTCATATATTGCTCATATATTCCTCATATCTTGCAAGCGCTGCAAGATATGAGCAATATATGAGCCATGAAACCGCAACATATCCGGACTTAGATATTTTCCCTCGACAATTCGGAACGTTTTAAATAGATATAAACAATTAAACGGTAATAGTAAGGACACTGGCATTAATTTGCACGTGTAACACTTTTATACAAATATCTTTTGTTGCTGAATATTGTTTATCAGTTTGTTTAAACTCTGTAGTGTTAATTAAATAATTGTATTAATTATTTATGTCAGATAATGTCCGCGTTCGCGTATATTCCCTCTTGATAGCCCGTGGAATCTTAGACTGTATTCTGGGCATCGACAGGGCATTTCATTGCTGAAATCTTCCACGGTGCAATATTTCACGGCAATATGTGCGCAATATTCCTGAAATAATGCACAAATGTTTCCAGAGCAATATTACGCGGCGATATGTGCGCAATGTTTCTGTAACATTGCACAAATGTGGCCATTGAAATATTGCACGGCAATGTTTCCGCAATTTTGCAGTAATATTGCAATGCAGCTTGCAACCAAACGGCAACATTGTAATATTCTGCAACTTTTGTGCAACGTATCTGCAACAAAATGTGCTGTAGGGGAACCTGTGTCGGCTTTCGACTTACATCTTCGCCGCATCATGCTATCCTATATTTTTACAAGGTGATTTCCTCCTCCACCTGTCCTTAGGTGCTTCCGGGGAACGCGTGTTTTCCCCTCCACCTACCCGTATCCTTGGCGGTATACCCCCTCCCCTCACCTACAAATGCGGTATCCTCGCCCGGACACCATTTTGAAATTTTGAAAAATCTCCCTCCCCTCACCTACAAATGCGGTGTCCCCGCCCAGAAACCATTTTGAAAATCCCCCTCCCCTGTGACGTCATCTCCCCTCACCTACAAATGCGGTATCCCCGCCCAGAAACCATTTTGAAAATTTTGAAAAAATCCCTCTCCCCTCTGATGTCATCCCCTCCCCTCACCTACAAATGCGGTATCCCGCCCCGGACGCCATTTTGAAATTTTGAAAATCCCCTCCCTTGTGACGTCATCCCCCTCTCCTACGAATGCGGTACCCCCTCCCCGCCTCACCCCCTCGCCCATCTCGCGAAAGAGCGCGGTTCCCCTCGCCCCGCTTCACCCCCTCACCACGCGTTGGTCCAGAACCCGCTTACTATACCTACTACTTTTATTTCGAACGTCTCCTTCGCATGGACTCTGTATTTCTGTCAGAACGATAAGTGGTTATTGTGTTTGCGGCTTGTTTATTTACGTGTTCTTCTTGTGTAATTGCATAAGTTATAAGAAAAAGTGACCAACAATGGAAGAATTGTCAGAGAAAGAGTTCGAAAGATTGAACAATGAAGGCAAGGATGCGTACTTGAAGCAGTTATTAGGACCTATTGAACAGGAAGATTTCTATGCTTCTGATAGCGACGACGAGGACTGGTTTCCAGTGCCGCAAACTGAAGCCCGAAGCTCTGAAGTATTGGACAGCGATAAAACTGATGAAAATGCAGATGATGAAGGTGAGACAGTCAACAAGGAATATGAAGAGGAAAATGAAACGAGTGAAGCAGAGACAAGCAACGACGAGGCGGCTGAAGGCATTATACTAATTTCTATGAATGCGAGCGGAAATGTTAGAAATTTTGTAGCTAAAGATGGAACAGTTTGTAGTCGGACACCACTGACTGAACATCAAGCTGCAGCATAATTAAAATAAAATAAGTATTTGTTTTTAATTATATGCATGTAATAAATATCTGTTTTCATTTATTTTCTACTCCCTGTTACTCTTAGACGTTATTTTTAATAGTATTCCCGATAATTATCACATTCATATATGTGGGTACAGGTGTACCCCGGTTATTGGCACAGACATATCAACTTTGACTGCGCTATTCTAATATTTTCAAGTTAGAAATTTTAAAACTAAGGACATAAGTCGATAGTAAATACCTCAATTAACGGGGATTTGGTTGGGTGAAACTTTCTTTTAACGGGAACATAAAAAATTTTAGGAGGCAACGCTTATGTGGGTACAACTGTACCCGGTTATTGACATAAGGGTGACCACTGTAAAAAATCTGAAAAATCGATTTTTTCTTTTTTACATTTTCTGGAACACGTACATTTCAAGAATGCTGTCTCCAAATTTTATGAAGAAATTTGCAAAATTGACGGAGATATAGTATTTTCTGTGAAGCTGGGTCAAACGCGCGACTGAGCCGCGCGGAACATTGAACGCGTTTTCCTCAAAATGACATTTTTCAACTGCGTTGACAGTCTACAGAGAAAACTATACGTCCAATTAACATGGTCAAGGTCATTTCTTGTACGGAAAACCCGTGGCTATTACGTGACGATAAGTTGTTTTCAGTTTTCGACCTGCTTCTATTTTTTTTATTAACATTTCCCCAATTTTGTACCCCGAAAACGTGATTTTTTTTCAGTGGTCCGCCATTTTGTAATTTTTTACAATTTTGACTTTTTTTTATCGTCACGTAATAGAGGGAGGCTTCTAGTTTCTGAATATTATTGTGTTTTTGAATTCGGATTAACCATATGGCCTGGGCACTGTCAACGCGACTAGCATGTTTTTGCCGCAGCCCAAATTTTGACGAAGAGTATACAGGAAACGGACTTATGAATTTGATTGAAAAAAAAATTTTCTTACCCTTCGATATGTACACTATTAACTATACTCAGCAATATATTGATTTACTTGCGTTGTTTGGTTGAAATAAATTCCCGAAAACACCCTTACATTTCAGACCGTTACAGTGGTCTCCCCCCTTAACGAACTTGATAAATGAATTTAACTCGTCAAGCTCTTTGATTTTAGACATGTTATTCCGCTCAGTTCGCATTTCAAGCTACTCGAATATTTCGAGTACCCGAACAGCTCTAAGTCATATTCACTTCCTATTGATTCCGAGAACAAATTATCTAGAGACGCGGCAGCGTCTCGACGCCAAGTACATGACACCCTGTATGTTATGTCGCTACCGTTATCATTTACTCGTCGCCCGGCTAATCCAACCTAATTTGAAACTTATTTCATTAATATCTCATTACGCCTGCCATATTTTCTAAATTTAAAGGCATTTTTCTTACGTAAACCGAATATCAGCTTTCAAATTTCAATAAAATAGGTCCACGCATGACAGAGATATCATAATATCGTCTCATGGATCAGTCGAAAACGGTAAGATTTTTCTTCTTCTCCTGATTCTCCAAGAAATTTTTCGTTAACATAATACGTATACGCGTTACATGCACACCTTCAGTTAAAACGAAACTAACGCATGTTTCATTCTTCTACGTATATAGATATATGCGTTACACGCATACCTTCAGCCAAAATGAAACTAAAACATGTTTCGTTCTTCGTTCGTCGACTCTCGGGATCATTCGGCAGGGATCGTCGTCCGTCGACTCTCGGGATCATTCGGCAGGGATCGTCGTCCGTCATTGTACGTACCTATTGTTTAAATATGCCATTTAACTTTATAACCTACCAATCTTAACCTTCCAAGTGTTAAATAATGTAAGTGGTCAAAATTTGAAATGTCAGGAGTTTTTATACTAAATAGGAGACTGAATTATTGTCTGAATTAACAAGGTACGTCGCCAAATTTTTTCAATAGATTTCTTATGTAAAGAAATACATTTACTAATTTTCTATTCGCAGACTTGGAAGTTGTCCGGAGAAGGTTCGACAGAGAAGCATCTTCTTTTGCATAAGTTTCTGGAAACTTGTACCATGCATGTACAAAATAATATATTATTTATTTATTTATTGCTTTAAGGGGTTAGCTCGCCTCAGGAAGTAGAAAATGTATCGATTCTTTGGGAATTTATTTCAGAAAGTACACGCATATTTTTATGCAATGGTTTTTATATTCAAATGAGGGACACTTTACCAGATTATTATATTATGTTTTGTTATACAAATATTTATTTATTGCACAATTACAACTGGTTTCCTGGAAGCTGTTTTTAGAAACACGTTTTGCGGTGACCAACATTTTTCGAAACTGGGCTATCTGAAGTCAAAAAACGAAGAAGATTTAGTTAGTACAATAGTTTATCTAGTCTTTAACCGTTCCGTTTTATAAAATATTAATCTGGGACAAAATGGCAGATGTTTTAAATGAAATGATCGATTTTCGTAGAAGAAACACTCATTTTTCATCCATAAAATAAAAACTATGCATTGGAAAAACAAATGCTTCGATTAAAGACTAGATTTGAATGTCTAGAAGAAACTTACAAAGTTTCAGAAAGATTGGTGAAGCGGTTGTGGAGAAATCGTGGTCACCGCGAAACGTATTTCTAAAAACAGCTTCCAGGAAATCAGTTGTAGTTTTGTAATAACTAAACATTTTTGTACCAAAACATAATATAATAACCTGTTAAAGTGTCCCTCAGCTGAATCCAAAAACCATTGCATAAAAATATGCATGTACTTTCTGAAATAAATTCCCAAAGAATCGATACATTTTCTACTTCCTGAGGCGAGCTAACCCCTTAAGCCGAATATGGCTTATACCGCAAGTACAGTATACATGTAGTTTATAAATTATACAATTTTCGAATTACCAGCTACGAATTTACATAATAAGATTTACTCTGTTGAGTATTTAATGATTACACAGGACCACAAAATTTTTTTCTAATAGACACAAACGCGACCACCTGTCCTTTACGTAGTTTGGGTCGCTGCATATGAATCCGTTGCCCGTTTTGGCCCATCTAGTTTTTTGGTAAATTGCAAAAAACCGTTGTTAACCCTAAAAATGCCATATAAACACAACATATCCTATTTCCACAATACTTATAACGTCAAACTCCCTAATCTACTAACCCCAAGGCCACACAACATGTAATCCTATATTTCGTTAAACCTCTAAACCCAAGAACCGAATTTACACATACCCCCACAAACCACTACGGGGCGTTTGTATGTCAAACGCAGAAATAAATATTTTCAAATTTGCTCAATTTTCAAACATGAACCAAGATGAAACAAAAACATTTCAAAGTTTGAACTTTCTATTTTTCAATGCTTTAATCGGTATCCAGGGGGTTAAATCCGCCCTTAAAGAGAAGTGTGCCAAACTGCAAAAATTTCGTCATGTGTGTCAAGTGTTACGGAGTGCAGACAATATTTTTTGCAGTTTCTATGTATTCTGTCGGAAAGACTGGTCCTTTGTCTTTAAAATAGGCCAAACCTCATCGAAAAAGGGTGGTTTTTAAGAAGGATACAGCCATTTAAAGAAAACCTGCTAAAATCATAGGATGTCTTTAGGGCGGATCATCCGGTCAACCAAAAAGTTACAAGAAGTTATCTTCTTTTTCCTATGTAAAACTACTTCAATACCTTGAGTTCCACTTGCAAAAAAGATGTTTTCCCAAATAGAAGTTTGTTCGTTTTGTTCCTACAGGCCCCGCATGAATTTTTCGTTTCCAGAAGTGGACCTAAAATGGTCTATGTAAAAGCTAAGGCCTTATGCTTTAAAATGCGACTAGAAAGATCACGGAGAAATACCGACAACTGTTTGTAACAAGGAATCAAAATAAAACATTTTCGAAAAGCCATAAGTCCGAAATGGTCAGTAGTATCAAAGTGTAATTTGGCAAAATTGAAATACGTATCTGGTTCACTTAATTCCATCACATATCATTTAATATATTTCGAAATGGGTCAAGGTCTTTACCGCGCGTACCCCCGCAATACTCCTGTAAGAATATATAAATACGAGGTCCTGGGAGGCCTCGTCCTCTTTCTTCGCTTTTCGGTCCTTACGACAAGTAATTAGCTGCGTTAAAATCTTTCAGTGAAAAGTGTAATTAGCCGCGTTAAACATTTTTCAAATCAGTGTTCGACGACAACTATTGTAAGTAATTATTATTACTATATCGCCCTCATTATATTCCCCGCATAAATAACGCTTATCGCTTTCTACATCACATTATTCTCATATCACTTTATATTAATAGCGTTTATCGCATTTTAAAGCTTATTGCTATTCATTTATTATTTTATATACTATTTCTTACTATTATTGTCTATCCAAGCTTATTGCGCTCATTTATTACTCTCGTATTACTTACATTTCTATTACTTTGTATTATCGCTTTAATGCTTATTTTGTTTATATATATTTGCCTTATAATCGCTTATTATCTTATATCGTTTTCTTGCATTAACGCTTACTGCATTTCATATTATAAACTTACTAAAGCTTATTGCGCTTATTCACACTCACCAGTACCTTTATATAATTTCAAATGGTTATGAACTTCATATTGTGCTTTATAAAAATGTGCTAACAAAGCTATTAAACCGCTTTGTTTCTTACCACGTTTCGAATTATTGTGTGTATCCTCGAGTCATAAACAGTACGAACGAAACCGAGCTGCCGCAACAGCTGATTCGCGCTCGTGGACACGAGAACGGTGCTAGTGTTTACAAACATATGATCGCATGAGCCGTGCAATCCAAGAAACATAAGCGTGATTTCTTTTGCACGAATGCAAGCGTAAATCCTATCTCGTAAACCAAAACTAAATACGAAGTGCTATAACGGGTGCTCCTGAAGTGTACATTTACCTTCCCTGGTCGATTAGAGTGACGGATTTAATATTCGCGCCTAATCACCGCCAGAAACGATTAGAGTGACGGATTAAATATTCGCGCCTGATCGCCTCCAGAAAGACTAAGTGTGACGGATTCAATATTCGCGCCTAAGATCCTCACAAACCTCAGAGTGACGGATTAAATATTCGCGCCTGGCTTTCCCTCAAACCTCTCAGCGTGACGGATTTAATATTCGCGCCTGAGTCCCTCAAACCCTAGTGTGACGGATTTAATATTCGCGCCTAAGTTCCTTTCAAACCCTAGTGTGACGGATTTAATATTCGCGCCTAAGTTCCTTAAAACCCTCAGCGTGGCGGATTTAATATTCGCGCCTGAGTCCCTCAAACCTCAGAGTGCTGGATTCTAGATTCGCGCCTGTCTTTTCCCTCCTTCATGTCATTGTTCCCCAAAGACCTCACCCGGGACGTGACAGTACATAAGCAGATGCATAAAATATTTATAAAATGAATTATGGTTTTGACACTACACATGATCAGTAAACCATGAACAACGACCAGTGCGTATAGTAATAATAAACTGGTGTAAAAGTACAGTTAGCAGTGGACAACGCGAACGCAACGCGACATGCCATGTGATTGCTCAGTGCGTTGCGACAAAGAAAATGCTGGGAAAACCAAAATGGCACGAATAGGCAGCCAATCTTTTTTTCTATTGTAAAGAGAAACCTTTACTCAATTTAATGACACCAAAAGAAACACTCGATCTCACACCTAAATATAACAAAATCATTAATGAAATGTTCGAACTGTAATATACCTCACTGAATTATTCGTCATTTTCAAACATCAATAATCACAAAAAGATAGGTAATAAGAAAGTAAATATCATCTGAAAGTATAGTACATATCTACATGAACGGCTTCTGTAAGAAAAAAATTGACATAATTTGTTTACGACATACAAAAATGACTGTTTAGCGGAAGGTGTTTCAGAGACTGATCAAGAGAGAAACGTGTACTATGAAAACTCTTCACTTCTAACAAATAATAACTCTTTACGAGTGAATAAATGAAAAAAACAATATTGCCACATTGTTCTTCATACATTCAACTATATCAGGAAAAAAAAATTTACAGTTTGGACAAAATTTTTCAAATCGACTTTTGGCCAGCTTTTAGGGCCAAATACTCCACTGTGCGCCGAGCGGATTGATCAATGAATCGATGCGTCTTTGTTACATATAAACTTTAAAAAAGTAAAAATATTACGCCAAGTACATGAAATTAAATAAATCACAAAAAAATAGAACATAATAATAATTATAAAATAAAAAAATGTGAAATCAAAATGAGCTGCAAGTACATAAAGGTGCTTTCCAACTGCACTTAAGATGATACGACTACATATACACAGCTAAAATGCTATGTTCATAAATTCCATTACTGATATCACGGACATTTTAAATAACCCATCAAAAAGAATCCCATTTGAAAACATTGTCGGAAATTAATAGCTTTACAAAAGTAATGATATACAAAAATTGCGCCAATTATAACAATGGCTATTTATAAAAAGAAAAAAATGTATTAAATAATATTAAGCAGATATATATTTATACAAATAAATATTTTAATACGAATAAATAAATTATTCAAAATATTTGGCGCTGCGAAACCGAAAAATGTTAATTGCCTTAGTATTATTAACAATTGGCAATAACTCCCTTACGATCTAAAATACATAAACATATTGGCCCCGAATTGGTGTTGCTAAACTAAATAAATATGTTTAAATTGCATTAACCTTTTTCTTTCTTTCATGTGCGTGCCTTCGTGAATGTGTGTATGTGTCAGGGACTTAATACCGGTATGATTTGAATACCGGTATTACGGCCCAGGGACTTCATACCGGTATAACTTGGATACCGGTATAATTTGGATACCGGTATTACACTATACCGAAACCGATATATTACCGAAAACCGAAATAAATACCGGTATTTTTCCGGTTTTCCTCTTATAAAAATGGTAGGTTAAGATTAAGACAGGTTTTTCTTTTTCAATAAAACAATAAAATATTAAAAACAATCAGACAAATTGTAACGTAATGGTGACAGAACATATTTTAATGAAGAAAATAATCTTTCGACACTAACTTGGGTTGGCGGCACTGCCAACGCTCCACGTTCTCGTCATCGATCTCGAGAACAAATCTTCATTTGTTTATATTCCGCCTCCACTTCATTGCTGAGCCTCTCTATTATCCCTTTCTCACATGAGGGACGTAAGGGAGACGATATATAAGACGGCATCAAACGACGTCGCTATACTTGGCGTTTGAAATCGACGTTCCGACGAATGTAACATTGTAACATCTTATTCTCTTTCACTCCGATCACACTATACATATTACCAGAAAAATGCTGGTAATTCCTTTGGTTTCGGTATTACAGCGATTTCGGTAGTATATCGGTTTAGATATAATTTTGGTAACATAATAGCAGTAATCAAATAATACTGGGTTTAAATCTCTGCTTACAAATATCTTGAAAATTGTAATAGAAAAACGAAAAAATTACCGGTAAATATACCGGTATTTTCATATACCGGTATGATCTCATACCGGTATTTTTGTATTTCGGTTTCTATAAGGGTTACGATGGTACAACCGAAAAATACCGGTATAATACCGGTATTTTACGTACCGGTAGGAGTCCCTGGTATGTGTGCGTGTGCATATGCTACATAATACATATGATATTAGAATTAAATACCCACACAGCACACGGCGCCTTAAAGGCGCCTGTTTTCGGCCTGTTTTCGGCCTGTTTTAGGCCTGAGCGCCTGAGCGTCCGGATTTGTAACAAGGCGCCTTTAAGACGCCTGTAAGGCGCCTTTGGGACGCCGTGTAACTACACTGGCGCCATCTGTACAAAGTTTCACAGGCGCCTTACAGGCGTCTATGGGTGCGTTCCAGTTGGGCCCAAAGCGACCGGTCCGCGACCGTACTGATTTGCCGTTCCACTTGCTTACAAGCGGTTGTGGGCTTCGTGGGCGAAAAGCTAGTGGAACGGGCAGGAATGGGGTTCGTACGCGCCTGGTTTGCGTTCCACTTGAGTCCACATCGCCCGCTGACTATTTGAGTGGTGGGGAAAATTGCACACGTCCACGCACGCGCGTGATGACGCCGCGCGTCAACCAATCAACGCCAAGACGGAAAACGAACCGACGCCAACGCCAAGGCAAGCGAAGCTAGCCAAGCCAAGTGAGGTCGCAGCCAACCAGCGTCGACAACCGATTCCACGGCGACGCTGGTATGACGATTCTACTCGATTCTTCTAGAATATATCGATTCTTTTTCTGAAAAGTCGATTATTTTACTGATTATTCTCGGATACTCGATTATTTTCTAACCAAGAATCGAGATCCACCATTGTCCGAACTGCTTACCTCTTGGCTTGTGGAACGTAAGTAGTTTGTTTTTCAATGTATAATAGTAATAATTACTACCTATGTGAGTATAATAGTTAGTCTAATAGTTTCCTTCATCATCAGAGTTTTCTTGTAACCGATTTTTAACTGTGGTGTCCGCGTTTAGACGTAAGCGCCTCGGATGATTTTCGATAACGCGTGAAAACATGTCGACGAAATTGCAGTTTTCTTCTGATAAGGACGAACAATTAATATAAAATATCGCAAACGACCCTGTACTTTATGCTACTAATAACCAAGCTTACAAAAATTATGTAGTCAAAGAAAATGTGTGGAGAGAAATATCAAATAAATTAAAAACCACAAGTAAAGTATTGTTTATTTATTTGTATGTTCATAAATGTTACATCTTTTAAATAATAAACGAGATAAGAAGCCGACAGCACCGTCTAGAAGCACGCGTTTGACGCTGATAGGAAATCCCGCCTTTAGCGCTTGAATTGAATTACGTGCGAAAATCACGAACGACCGGGCCAGACCCATCTTCGGAGGTGGGTCTCCGTGGGCGCGATGCGGTCGCATCAATGACGTCATGAGTGACGTTTTCAGCCCGACCGCGGGCGGCGTGGTCGCCAAGTGGAACGAGAAACCGAGCGTTGCGGTCGCTTTGGGCTCAACTGGAACGCACCCTATAAGGCACCGAAAAGGCGCCTTTTGAGGGACTGTCGACGGCCTTATAGGCGCCTTATAGGCGCCTTTTTGGCGTCGTCAGTCGTGTACCTGCACTAACTCCATCTATAGAACGTCGTCTATACTATGAGATGCATTTCAGTCTTAAAGGGTATTTCAGCGAAAGTGTATTACCGACTCCTAATTTGAAGACTGGACGTAGCGCCCTCTGTTTATAGACAGCGTGCAATTCAAGAACTACTCTAAAATGTATCGAAATGTTGAAAGATTTGTTTGGAGCGAGAGTTTGAAACGGGCGGCAGGTGTAGAGACGTGTACGTGCGTTAGAGGTGTACGAATTTATTTCCGAAAATCTATGCGGGGAGTGTGGAGTCATATGGACCCGAATATAGTACATCCTGAGAATTTGTATTTTATCGGGTCTAAATTAGGCTAAAAGCATTGGGACGGTGTTGAAGACGGTTATCGATACGATTAAAATAAAATTAACTTTGATAAGAATATATTTCCATTTATTTCATTACAGTACACTACAAATTATATCATCCACTGCATTACACTATGTGTGTTTACAAATATTGAAAAACTACAATATTATTATTCTATTTGTTATAAATTATAAATTAAATTATTATATTTCTATAATCAAATTACTGGTGCGTGCATGCGCGAAATGACTATAGAATGCACTTACAATAAGTTGTGAATACACCTGTAGTTGGTTGGAATATACGAAGCAGAGTATACACAGTGTACACAGAATACACATATCGCATACGCACTTAAAATATATGTAGGTATCACATATCGGATTTTATGGAATATACAGTAGTGATAGAGTAGTAGATACACCACACAGTGGCAGACAAACGTATACATATACACTTTTTAAAATCGCATAACTTTTTACAAAAAGTGAGCTAAACGAGTTCGGTTTTTTTAGAAGTTAGAAAGATCGGTTTACTATGTATAATAGATATGTCGTTTATTCGCCGTTTTGAACAATTGGAATTTTCGAAATAACAAGAAAAAAAACGGTTTTTCAAAGTTTTTTATGTGAGCTTATAATGAAAATTTAAAAAATTCCCTTTCTAGATTCAAGTAAGATATACGCATACTAAAAATTTCATTTAAATCGGTTAGCTACAATCGCTGAGCTACAAACGCTTAAAGATCGCAGAATAAGGTCGAAATCGCTGGTACATGCCGAGGGCACGGATTTTGAAATACTGTCATGTTAAGGTGTCATTCTGGTTAGCGCGCCGATAAATTAAGCGAATTTCAGGAATTTATTGCGAAGATAGGAATTATAGTAATGTAATAAAATTTTTTTCTATTGATTAAACTACATTTCTACAGCAAATAAAAAATATAAAAGTAATCAAATTATTGCTTTTAAAATGGTTTCTGGAGGCGATTTCGATGACATGTTTAAAAATTTATGCTTCGCTCGTGCAGGTGATTTCAGCAGTCGGACTTATCTGAAATCAAAAATACAAACATATTCTTTATCAATATGACTGTCGCTACGGCTCGAACTAGACTAAATGATTTATCCATAAAATTAACAAAATGGCGGGTAAAATACAAGAATAAATGTATTTCGTAATATTTTATGTGCTATTTTCGATTTTAAAAGTAGGTTAGACTCAACAGAAATACTTAGTTGTAATCCCGGCCAAAGGCATAGGTGTACAGAATAAGCAGTTCAATTTATAAAGCAATCGGTTCGATGAATTTTGAAATTTTACCTGCACCATGTGAAAAAATGACGTTTCGAGAAAAACGCGTTCAAAGTTTTCATCTATGGTGGTCGAGCCTCAGCGCTCCCTACAAAATGCCTATGTAGAAGCTAAAATAATTGGAATTTTTCAATGAAAATTTAACAGTACATTCTATTTAATGACAAAAACATTATTACACTATTTCAATACTTGTGTGAGACCAGTCCTGTAACGCGATTGACCCGATTGCAGAGCTTGCAACTATAGATAGCGCTCTCACAGAATTTACCAATACACATATGCGCTTTACCATGGATATACTTTGTTGATCGTAGCAGAATGTTGCTCCAACTTTGATGTCTGGGGAAGGCAGCGACTCTCCTATCAATGTTGCGCTTCTTCCAGGCTCGTGAACGATGCTTTACTGCGGGATGTTTATCGCACTTCATTGGGAGAGGCGGCCAGGATCCGCTTTCATCGACAGTCAGGCCGCACTGCTACTTTTTTTTTTTTTTTTTTTTTTTTTAACGTGGGGAAAATGCATTACGCACACCCGGCGAGATGTTGTGTGCCGGGTAGTGTGGGACTCCTTGCAGGTGTCGGTCCCACAAGTTTACCCACTAAAAACCACCACGACTCCCCTCAATCATCTAAATTCTAAATTTTGGAAAGGTATGAATATTGAATCAACAAGAAAACCTCGAAATCTGAATGTTGTTGTCATCATAAAGACATCATAAAGACAGAATTTACATATACCAGAAACATTGGACAAGTATTTTATTTGCATGTCGGAAGAGTGGAGTGAAGTAGAGGGAAAATTTTAACGTTATCTGAAGTTTCGAATTTCACACATTTATGCACTATTTCCGCTACACTAAAAATTTGACGAGGACCCATGTTATTGGATGGCGTTTGATAAATTCCTAATTCGGAGGACTCACAGGGATCACTATAAAAATCTATCAATTGTAAAAATTTTCGGCCTATTATTTTATGCTGGTTTTCATGAACGATAATATTTTCTACAATAACAATGCTGCCATCATTGAGACGGCAGCAATTGTTAGGGTGCCGGTTCTGTAAAATAAAATTGCTGAAACTAATACGTTTAAATTGCTTCGCGTTATTAAAACCGTCTATTATTGGACCACGAAAATGTTCCTTTTGGAAAATCGGATATACGGGGGAACTATTTAATGCTTCTATATTAAAATGAGACTTTTCTAATTGGCGTTTCACAAGCTGTTGCAAGGGTTTCTCACTCTTCCTAATACATTTTTTAATACTTTGCAAAAAGTTTTCAAACGGAAAGCAACTAAAATTATCAACAGGTCCGTGATTTCTGACATCGTCTACCAAGTGTAGCAAATTGTGAATATTATGGGATACGTGTTTTGAGCCATATAACGATTCGAAAGTTTCAACAAAATATTTTAATAACTTTACCGCATAATTTAGATGAATAAAATATTTCCTGTGCGATAAAATGAGAAATGCAGTGTGCAGTGTAAGAAAATGTATATATCTGTCATCATCTATATTTTTTAATAAAACTACTGGCCCGGTGTACATTAAAAATTGACGCAATTCAGTTGCTTTCCACCGTTTTAAAATACACAAGCTTCGAGGTTTTCTCGTGAATTCTCTTGGCATGCTGGTAGATATTTCTATTAACGCTAGTGATATGTTGCATTGAGCTTGAAGTGAAATTCTGGTCTTGGGTTTGCCACAACACCACAGATTGAGCAACTTTTTCACTACACCCAGACAAATCAGGTGCATATAATCTAACGGAAACGAATTGATCATATGGATGCCAGGAATTCTCTCTATAATCGACGTTCCAGTATGATGATGTGGGTCAGATTTGCATCTGAAATCATCATCAGTCCTTAAACGGAGATTATTTGTCCCAGGAAAGCACGTTCTCTTAGCTATATTTTTACCTACTATATGGCATTTGGTGCACGAAGAATAGCCGGCATGGCCTCTTGTATATTTAAGAAAGGACTTTGCAGGTACGTCGCAAATAAATGATTTTATTTTTAAATTATACAAATGGTCGTTAATATAAATTCCGTTATTAATTAAATGTATGGCTTCTTTGGCGAAATCTTCGAGAAAAATATTGGCATCTTTGGGTTTTTCATACCCATGATATGTGCCAATCATAGATACTTCATTGCATCCCGCAATGCAGGCTAAAATCGGGTAGACTTGACTTTTGGAACTTTTACAAAGCGGTAAACCGTCCACATTGATATTGATAAAAATTGTATTGTTTTCGATATGGGATAAATCTACGGACTGAACGAGTTTTAAAACGCTGGATTCTAAACCAAAATGGTAATACTGACCTGGATCGACACATTTAATCTGTACATTCCTGGGAGTTTTTAAAAGAGTCCTGGCATCCGCGGGTAAAGGACTTGGAATTGATCTCTTTAAAATGGGTAATAAATCGTTAATGGCTTTATGAGTAATATTATGTTTTATAGCCCACTCAGCTAATGAATTGGATAAATTGGGACTATCGGTGGTCTTAGAATTTCCGAATGTGGCGAAATTTTCAATTTCCTCCACATTCTCACGGAATCTTACATCACTCTGAGTGATATTAACAGAAGGTTGAGAATTAATGCCAGGTGAAATGGCATTTGTAGTGGTACTGAGATTGGAAGATGTTGATTGAGAAACTGACTGTGAACAACTAGTGCCAGGTGGGAGTGAATGTGGGAAAGTAGCATCTGATGATGTTGTGGCTCGGATTTCCTGAAGGAACTTATTTTGAGATCTCTTGGCACGCATATAGTACTTCTGTAATTTTATTTTGCCAGTCATTATTGCGGTAAAAAGGAAATAGATAGAACTGACTGTATAGATGGGAAGAGAATAGCGTAATATAAGCAAATGGATATAGAACTTACCTGTAATAAAACCGGTCCTTGTATATCCTTGAATGTTAAAGAAACCCTTTGCCTTCGACGGTTCAGCAGTAACTACCGTGGCGCGTGCAGTGAGGCCAGAATCGTGGGTTTTCGCCCACGAGCGCTACCCCCACTCCACGATCAAACGTACCCCCCCCCCCTCCAGTGCCTGTACCGCACCAATCAAGCATACTCGCCCTTCCACCTGGCCGGCCGCGGCGCGGCGCTCTCCTGCGGGAATTCGTTTTCCCGACATCGAATAAAAATATATAAAAAAAAATTTCATGTTAAACGATTGTATTAACCCTTCGGTGGGCGCGCCCGCGGTAGTTAGCCGCAAATTTTACATTTCTTATTGTTTAGTTAGATTTTAAGAACACAAGTATTTTTGTAACAGATACGTTTGTCTCATCGACCCCAATCTTCGATGACACAAAGCAGAGTTTTTAAACTTTAATTTTAGTTTAATAGTAGAATAAGTAGATTAAATAGAATTAAGATAGTTTAATAATATCTAGTTTGTATAGTTCTTTAGATATTAACACGCGTTCACTGATTCTCTCTCTTATTGTAAAGATCTAGAATATTCACAAGTATTGCGAATATGAGTATATGACCGACGAGTATCGTCGACGAGATTTTGTAATTGACGAGTATCGTCACCGAGACTTTGGAACCGACTAACCGGCAGACGGGCGCGAGGATTCCGCGGTCGCGGAAACGTAGATGATTGATTAGAGTGGGGAGAGAGAAGCAATGAACGCTTCTTAACATGTTAGATGGCGACACCATTAGTAAAAGTAACTTATGTAACGTCTTACACCTAGTAATAATAAAAATAGAATTTTTGTACAGTATTGACACGAAACATTCCGCCCGCCTTCGTAGCGGGCACGCAACGAATGCCTCTTCGAGAGGATACTCGATTATATCGAGCTTTCGAATTAGATTGTTCGAGCCTCGACAATTGGCTCCGAAGGAAAAAGACTTATTTTAGAGATAGGGCGCTGTAGAGTAGCCTTGGGTGTCCGTATTGTGACGACTCGTACAAGGCCATCTGGTCCCGGATGAACCTCCGTGATTCGTCCTATTGGCCAGTGAGTTGGCGGAGTTGCCTCGTTCTTTACGAGGCAGAGTTGTCCAAGCTGAACGTTCGGATGAGCAGCGACCCACTTCGGACGTCCTTGCAGTGTTTGGAGGTATTCAACAGACCACCGTTTCCAGTAGTGATCCCTCATTTGCTGAATTTTCTGCCAGCGAGTGAGTCGATTTGACGACTCCGCAGTGAGAGAAGGTTCCGGAATCGCTGTTAAAGCGGAGCCTAGATCGGCCAGTAGAGGCGCCAACTTCCCCAGTTCGCCGGAGGCATCGGAGAACAAACGTCGTAGCTCCTTGTCGGCACCGACGAAATTCGTCCCGCAGTCGCTACGTATCGAGGCACAGTTACCTCGTCGGGAAACGAAACGACGGTAGGCGGCTAGAAAAGCGTCCGTTGTATAATCGGACACAAGTTCCAAGTGAATGGCGCGTGTGGCCAAGCAAATGAAGACCGCGACGTAGGACTTTCGAGTTCGATGGCCGCGTCCTGGAGACGTTTTTGTTAAGAAGGGGCCAGCGTAGTCGACCCCGGAATGAAGAAACGGTCTAGCTGGAGTTACGCGCGGCAAAGGAAGATTTCCCATTTGTTGTTGGGAAGCCTTGGCGCGCCAACGCCAGCACGTGACGCAAGAGTGAATATAGTGACGAACTGCACGTCGTCCGCGGAGAATCCAGTATTCTTGTCGCAACGCGCTCAAGGTTAGTTGAGTACCGCCATGTAGAACTCGTTCGTGACAATCGCGGATAATTAAAACGGTAAAATTTCCCTTTTCAGGTAATATAATCGGGTGCTTCTGGTCGAAATCCAGTATGGAATGTTTGAGACGGCCACCGACTCTCAGGACGTTCTGGTCGTCCAGAAAAGGGGCCAGACGAGAGAGGGGCCCCCGGGAGATAGAAAGGGTTTTCTCAAGTATCGAGAGTTCAGTTGGAAACTCGCAGCGCTGTACAACCCTTGCCAAGGTAAGTTTAGCATCCTCTATCTCGCGAGCTTGAATGTAGTTGAATTGAAAAAGAGGGGAGGACTTTCCTCGCAGCTGACATATATATCGCAGGCACCAAGCAGTTACGCGTGCTAATTTTTTAAGAGAGGAATATCTAGCCAAGAGATCTCCTAAAGGGTAGCTCGGGGCTAGCAAAGTAGTATGAACAGTGGTTTGCACGCGTTTCTCCTCCGTCGTGCTAAGCTCGACCACGTGCTTTGACTCGCTGTTATATGTAGAATTTCGTAAGAACGATGGCCCTTGCCACCATAGTGAGTAATTCACGAGCGTAGCACCGTTTATACCGCGCGACGCGCAGTCGGCTGGGTTTTCTTTCGTCCGAACGTGGTGCCATTTCGCACTCGGCAATGAGGTTTGAATCTCGGAGACGCGGTTGGCGACAAACGTCTTCCACTGGAAGGGCTGTCCCTGTAGCCAACTCAAAACTATTGTCGAGTCCGACCATAGATGTACGTCACAGCGTAGTAAATTCAAAACTTTAGTAACGCGAATCATTAACCGAGTGAGAAGAGTAGCAGCGCACAATTCGAGGCGAGGTAAAGAGCTCTGTTTCAAAGGAGCGACTCTAGTCTTAGCGGCGATCAAACTTATTCGGGGAGTTGACTGATCGAACGAGGATCGTATATATATTACAGCGGCGTAAGCCTTCTCAGACGCGTCTGCGAAACCGTGTAATTCGTAAGATCCAGCTTCCGGATTTACGAGAAGCCAGCGAGGTATCCTCAGCGAGGAGAGAGCTCCTAATCCGGCACAATAGTGCTCCCAAGTCTCCACTAGAGAAGTGGGGAGCGGTTCGTCCCATTCCAGTTTTAGGAGCCAGAGCGATTGTACGAATATTTTCGCGGCGATTATTACCGGTGCAAGAAATCCTAAAGGATCGTAGAGACTCGCCGTCTCGCGAAAGACGGTGCGTTTCGTCAGTGCTTCGTCTCGGGTTTTCGACGAGACTGTAAAAACAAAGCAGTCTAGGCTGGTTTGCCACTTCAGACCTAGCAGCGAGAAGGTGCCCTCGAAATTACAAGAAAGTTCAGGAGTAGAAGCAATATAATCGTGAGGCAGATTTTCGAGGAGTTCGGGCCGATTCGAGGTCCATTTTCTAAGTTTGAATCCGCCCGCCTTGAGCAAGGAAAGTAACTCGCTCTGGAGTTTGAGAGCGACCGGCAAGGTTGCGGCTCCCGAGATAACATCGTCCATATAGACGTCGTCTAGCAAACACGGCGCAGCCAAAGGATAACGTTCCCGTTCATCCGAGCTTAATTGTTTAAGCGTACGAATCGCAAGATAGGGGGCACACGCCATCCCGTAAGTGACCGTGAGTAAGCGATAAGCTTTTACTTGCTCCGTAGATTTCTTCCGCCACAGAATGCGTTGGAAGTCGCAGTCGTCGTTATGGACGCGTATTTGACGGTACATTTTTTCAATGTCCGCCGAAAATACAATGGAATGGAGCCGCCAGCGCGTTAGAATATCGAAGATTTCCGGTAGTAAATTCGGACCCGTATGTACAATGTCATTTAGAGAAAGACCAGAAGTCGTTTTAGCAGACGCGTTAAAAACTACACGAAGTTTAGTAGTAGTGCTAGACGAACGAATTACCCCATGGTGAGGTAAATAATAACAGTTAGAAGTATCGCGAGAATCTCCCGCGGCCAGAGTCATATGGTCGAGTGTCTCATACTCTTCCATGAATTGGCGATACGCCGTTTCCAATTCAGGAGAATTATAAAATCTCCGTTCCAGTTTTTTTAGGAGAACCTCGGAAGTAACACGAGAAAGACCGAGGTCACTATTAGAACGAGAAAATGGTATCCGGACTATATACCTGCCACTGTCCTCGCGAGAATGAGTTCGAACGAAGTGATCTTCGCAATCCTTTTCCTCCGTCGTTAATGTAGAAAGTGGTGCCGACACCTCTTCTTGCTTCCAGAATTTTTGCAAGATCTCCGAAATATCGAAGTCAGTGGTACACTGAAGAGTGACAGCGGCTTTCGCCTCAGAGAAGTTATCTGGATTGCCAACCAAGCCAGTTAGAATCCAGCCCAGTGTGGTAGCTTGAGCTACAGGCGCGCGAGGAGGCCCGTGCCGTAATCCTTCACGGATAATTTGAGAATAGACTTCCGCGCCTAAGAGAAGATCTACCTTTCTAGAGGAAGCAAATTCGGGGTCAGCTAGTTCAAGATCGGTTAAGTGAAACCAAGAAGTTGAAACCGAAACCGGACTCGGCCGATACGAGGAGAGTCGTGGTAGTACCAGAGCTTGTGTCGAGAAACCGACCGAATCGCGGTTGCGATGGGAGACTCGAATTGTTACCGAACCCCTCGAGTAAGTTTTATTTTTCGCGACTCCTATAACTGGAATATTTGTGGGTGACCTTGGGAGTCTTAGTAATTGAGTGATACTCTCACCGATCAAGGACACCTCGGAGCAGGGATCGATCAACGCGCGAACAGTCACCTTCTCCCCAGAATTGGACGCCACCCTGACCAAAGCAGTAGCAAGAAGTACAGCAGCGCCAGGCGGTTGCACCTGAGCGCAATGAGTCGTTGCAGTGGTCGAGCCTAGCGACGGAGAAGCGCTCTTTCCAGATTGTGCGAGTTGCTCGTTTACCTGCGAAATTACACCAGAAGAAGAATTTTGTTCGATTGGAATATGGATAGTGGTATGATGCTTACCCACACAAAGTTGACAACGCTTTACAGACTTACAGTCGCGAGAAGAATGCGCAGCCAAACAGTTGAAGCACAAGTGCTTTTCTATTACCCGATTTTTCCTCTCTAGGGGGCCCATGGCCTTGTACTTTGGGCAGTAAAGTATAAAATGCTCGCCCTGACACAGAGCACACTTTGGCTTCCCGTTGGCGTTCTTCGTCACACAGTGCGTCTTGGGCCGACGCCCTGCTCCAGTAGAAGCTCCAGTTGAGTTCTTGTCACTTCCGGAACGGTTTTGACCAGCTGATCCGGTAGCGGTGCCTCCAGTTGCCACCAGCGCTCTCACTTGAGAGCTAAGAAACGTCTTCATCTGGTCGAAGGTTGGATGCTCCGGCGTAGTTCCGATGGACATTTCCCAGTTCATCCTCGTAGTTGGGTCCAAGCGTTCTGCCGTGAGCACAACTAAGAAGGCGCTCCAATGTTCAACAGGTAGATTTAGCGTTGCCAACGCATCGACTGCATTTCGAGTACCATGCAGCAAATCCTTCAGTTCTTGAGCTGATTCCTTCGTCATCGCCGGCAAAGACAGGAGATTCTTGACGTGAGCGTGAATGAGAAGTCGTGGGACGTCGTATTGTTCCATGATGGTTTCCCACGCTCGCTTGAAGTTGGACGCCGTTAACGTGACGTTTTGAATCAGTCGAGCAGCTTCATCGGTTAAACTGGTTTGAAGGTAGTGCAGTTTATCAACTTCGGAGAGAGACGAGTTTTTGATCACTAGAGAGCGAAATAAATCGCGAAAGCTTGGCCAGCTCTGATAATCTCCAGAGAATTTCGGGATAGGAATTTTTTCCAAAGTCCTGCCTTGGGAGTCGGTTCCAGTTTGTACTGTTTCGTCCAGTTCTTCAGGAAAATCATCTCTAGCATCCAGCAGACTAGCCTTCTGCTGCAAGTAGGCTTCTTCGCACAAGCTCATGTGATCGTCCTTGAAATACGGTTTCTCCTTGTGTTCTTCCTTGAAACTAGCGCATAATTTCGAATTATTCTGGAGAAACGTTGCCCAGTAATTCTCCAAAAGTTCCAATCGAGAAAGAATTACGCCTTTTGTTATCTTGCTAGCGCCGAGCTTCTTCATATTTTCCGTTAACCTTGAAATCCTTCCGTATAGGTATTTCTGTTCTGATATGAGTATATCCATTGTGTTTCAGATCCCAGAACGTTCGGTAGCAGAAAAACTGTGTTTCGACCGGCACTGTTTACACTTTCACGGCCTTGAAATTGTTCGAGAATGTTCGATGCCTCGTGGAGACAATGGATAGCGTAACGGACTTTCTGGTTTAACAAGAGTGAAATTTCCAAATCACCACACATCCGGCTCGAAGGACCATTTGTTTAGTTAGATTTTAAGAACACAAGTATTTTTGTAACAGATACGTTTGTCTCATCGACCCCAATCTTCGATGACACAAAGCAGAGTTTTTAAACTTTAATTTTAGTTTAATAGTAGAATAAGTAGATTAAATAGAATTAAGATAGTTTAATAATATCTAGTTTGTATAGTTCTTTAGATATTAACACGCGTTCACTGATTCTCTCTCTTATTGTAAAGATCTAGAATATTCACAAGTATTGCGAATATGAGTATATGACCGACGAGTATCGTCGACGAGATTTTGTAATTGACGAGTATCGTCACCGAGACTTTGGAACCGACTAACCGGCAGACGGGCGCGAGGATTCCGCGGTCGCGGAAACGTAGATGATTGATTAGAGTGGGGAGAGAGAAGCAATGAACGCTTCTTAACATGTTAGATGGCGACACCATTAGTAAAAGTAACTTATGTAACGTCTTACACCTAGTAATAATAAAAATAGAATTTTTGTACAGTATTGACACGAAACACTTATTATACCATATGTAGTGTTCAAACTGGATCCATGTCCAGTTCAGGATTTTTCCAGCGGACATTTTTGCATCATGCTACGTACTTGTCCGGTTCAAATTCAGTTTGGAAGTGTCTCTAATTGAATGAAAACGAAAGTATACCACGTATCCGGCCGGCGATCTCCCGTGTACTCACAAGTTTTTCAGGTGTCCACCTCCGATTACTTTGATTTTTGGATGTGTGTTAGAGGACAGAAAAATAAGATATAGGTGTTTTTTTTATTTTGGCCTATTTGTATGTTTAGGGGGTGAAACTACCCCTTATAGGTTTCAGGTATTCGTCTCCGATTGTTCTGGTTTTTGGATATGTTTTAGAGGGTAGAAAAATAAGATATATGTTTTTTTTATGAGGTCTTTAAGAATTTTAGACATTGTTCAGTCCGCGTTAATCCATGTATTGCTCTGTCGCCGGGTAGTACGTACGATGGCTTCGGACCCGCACGTAGGTACTGTTGTTAATCGCCACGCCGACTCGCGGGACAATACGGCCATAAACCGCGACCTTAGCGAAACGGTCCGGCCGATCGGCCCTGGTAATTTTTTGGCAAGCAGATGTGGCATTTCCCTCTTCTACTTCGTCAAGAGTGAGAGGGTTCCTCCTCTACGAACGAATTCACTGAAGGAAGGTCCCCCCTTTTCGAGGAACGGTGTTCCCAATGTGTGTTTCATAATTATATTAAAACTACAATTACTTTCATGCATATGAAACAGATGTCACCAATGTAGCAATTAAAAAGTATTGTCCACCATCAATTCGCCACCTGCAGGCTTGGGAGGACGCCTGGTTCCCGCCTGCGCCGTCTCCCCTTCAAATTGAAGACGGATCCCATATCTTTCGACTAACCACGCGCTCCAATATCAAAACAAGAATAGGCACAGGCGTACGCACTGCGAGAACGGGTGAGGCGTAGGGGGGAGGTTATCTTATGACCAATCGGACCTGCATTCGTTGCAGACGCAACGTTTTCACCTCTTCATAGTAATATTTTCTCTTCATGACCCACGTTTTCTCGCAGCGCATATGTCAGTGCGTTCTTTTGTTTTGATATTGTAGCACGTGTTTATACTGAAGAGATAAGGGATCAGTCTTCAATTCGAAGGGAAGATGTCACAGGTGGGATCACGCGCAGTCAGCGGACACCTCATATTCTACCTGCGTCCCTCCACGAGGCGTATTGCTGCCCCCCGCGAGTAATCTCGTGTGATTTTTTAACACAACAGCGAGTTGGCCTAGCTGTATGAATTTAGAACAATGCAGGGTGTAGTGAAGAAAAGAAAGACAAATTATTCAGTAAAATAGAGCTTTAAAGTCTATCATATGTTAATTGCATTATTATTATTCCAAATGTAATTTTTAAATCTTTGATTATCTGTTTATGTCAATATTAGCAATGGATTAAATTTATTTAGTCTATGTCTTCAATAATTTAAGTCATTAAAATTAATTTCTGCAGGCGTTTCGTAAAAATCACCGAAAGCAGGGAATTTTGAAGATTTGCATTTTTTAAACAATTTCGAATCTGCAAAAATGAGGACTTAACCCTCCCAAATTTCATATGGACTACCATATATGTATTTCAATATCATGAAAATCCGAGACATCGAGGATTTTAGAAAAGTATCACATCTGCCTCTATCTTCCACGCTGAACGCAATGCACTCCAAAATCCCTTTGATGTGTGGAAGAAAACCGACAACGGTCGGCTCAGGCCATGTGCCTTCGCCGGCATTCGCGAGTCGGGTTGCATGCGCCGAGTCACCACGAATGACCCGTCCACACTAGCATATGCGTTCACGCTCACCCTTTCTGACGTAGAAGCATGCGCCACGGGCTCCTGTTTCACCCGTCCACATCAGAATATTCGTGCGCGCTCAGCTTGCTCAGCGTATACTCATTCAGGTCTGGCCCCGGCTTAAGAAGTGACGAAAAAAAAATTCTACATTTTTCATCGGATCTTGGCGAAAGTAGTGTGAATCGTTTCCTTATGTTTTCCTGATGAAAATGGTCTAAAAACGACACAAATCGGATCTTAATTAAGGAATCTTCATAATAAATTGATTTCCATAACTTCGTTAAAAATAGTTCGATTTACATGAAATTTGGTATAATTTTCGTTTGAAAAACATAAGAAATGCATCGGTATCACTTCCATATCGATACGATAAAGAATAAAGAATACAGGTTTTCTGTAACAGGTATGAATCCTCGGTCGACCGCAGCGAATCGAGGTCGGCGACCCACAGTCGAGGGTGAAATATTAATTACAGCGTGTTAAGAGATTCATTATTCGTCACCGTATCGATCTGAAAATAACACTAATGGATTCATGGCGTTCTCCCAATTAAAATTATCACGGAGCAATACAAATTATAAAAGGGGTAGGGATTTCTTACACGCACTCTCTTATCGTATCGATTCCTGGCTCATCGCGGAGTTCGACGAGAGTGCAACTTATCCGAAAGCATGATTAGATCGATGTAGACTCTGTGATCCGTAGGGTGATCGAAGTAACTGTGAAAATTTTGTTTTATGAGGGCTGCTCGGATTTGGTAATCCGAACGCAGATCAGAATGAGCAAAGAACATTGCTGATTAGCCAAATTTTCCTTGGTGAGGAGGGACCATCCTCCCCTTCTCGATAACGTAGAAGTGTAAAAATAGAAACGGGGATGAAAGGGGAAAAACCGAGAAAAACATAGTGAGAGTAAAGAGAAAGCGTGGGACAAGGAAAGTGTTCTTCGGTTCGTAAACGCCTGGCCGCCAAATGTTCCTGACGATGACCAGGCCTGTGCGAACCCTTGAAACCAGGTATGTATGTAGACGGAAGAAGAAACGGCAGAAAGTAATAAAGAGGTACAGACAGGGTGTCCGCGGGAACAGTAAACAGTTGGATATTTCCTAACATATTCGAGATAGAAAAACAATGTTTATATGGGATTGCATGGTTCAATGGGGCAAATTTATTAGGCCAGACGATTTTTTTCTTACATTATTATTTTAAAAGATACGATGGTCAAGGATAGTTAGTTAAAACATTAAATATGAATATCTTAATACACGTGAAATCGTATATTTCGATACACGTGTACCCGTGGACTGAAATTCACGTGTATCGAAATATACGGTTTCACGTGTATTAAGATATTCATATTTAATTTTTTAACTAACTATCCGAATGTTTAGATTTTACGCAAATAATTTGCGATAGATAGGTACAGACATAATTTACTAGCACATGAAAATAAATAACATCATGATTTTGGTTAATAAGGTTTAATCTATTAATCGTATATTAATCTATTTGAGACAAACAACAACGACTGATTTTATGCTAACGGTGCGCATATGAGTTTTGTATGGCGCTCTATTTGAAGCACTATAACTTTGGATATAACCACTATTTTTGCATACAATTTTTTTTCATATTCCCTAAAGATTGACAAATGAAGCCAGAAAGCTGGAAGTAAATATATTTAATTCTTTGGTATGAAAAAATTCTCGTTCACTTTCTACCGCTTGTAGCCGCTCGCAGAGTCTTGGCAGCCAGACGCGCCGCGCGCCTCAGAATTTTCCGCACTGTCGGATATTCCACGCGCCACGCCAAACCCTTAGTTTCAAGTGCCGCTTTCCTTTTCTAACTACCTTTTCTGTCTCTTATCTAACCTTTTCTGAAGTAGAGGTTTGCGCGCCACACTTTTGGACGCGCCACGCCTGGGTCATTCCACGCGAAGTCGGACACTTTTCGGAGTAACTTCTCGGATTTTGATGCAATTTGGATATGTTGTAGTCTTTAGGGGTATATAAACATATCTCGAAGGATTTTTCGAAATGTAAAAAATTGTGGATGTTACAGCTGTTTGAAATATAGTGTTTACTTTTTTTCCAAAAATTATAACTGTTGAACCAACAAACTGATAAAAATGACCTTTTGGGTGCTTACAGTGGAGATGTAAGGGTACCTAATAAAAATTATTTCACTTAATAAAAACGAATATTTGACCATTTATTTAGCAATTGTTCTTAACAAATGCAATTTTATAGCTGAAGGCACCTTTTGAAAAATTTAAAAAAAATAGGAGGATGTAGCCCTGTTTTTCCTCTTTATGGACATGTTTTGAAAAACGTGGACGTTTTAAAATTGGCCAAATGAAAATTAATTAAGTGTAACGCTGCGTCAAATCACACCGGCTCGACTGGTCGTTCGGGCCGTGCGGTACTCCCAGCGGCCACGCGGCTATACCTGCCACTTTTATATAGGGTATTAATGAGGATCGCTGCAAGGTTTAATACCGTTCATAGGTACTGGAAACTCACTCTCTGTTGATGGCACTTATTGTTTGAAACATTTAAGTAGCCATTGTTCAATGGAAACCACGAGAAGGTGGTGAGTATTCTTCCATCGGGAGAGGATGGGATATGATGGAATTATGTTAAAGGATAAATATTTTGTCGTATCTTTGAGCGTCTTTTGGAATAAATGGCCGGTTATGTGATTACTTATTTGATAATTGCTACAAGTTTTAATTTGTCACTGTATGAATAGACTTTACCTTTTAAATGAGACACTGTGTCCGTTGGTATAAATGAATGAAAGTTTCGTGTTCCAGAAATTGTTTTTGCAAGTCCACGTCTCTCTAGTAATAATCGTGAATGTTTTTGATATTGTTCTATTGAGATGAAATGAAAATGAATGTTTTGAATTTTGCCAGTCGCCCAATCAAACAATTTTTGTGGTGTTGTTATTTGTTCTTCTAGTAGTCTTTGTAAACTGGCTCGAGCTGCAAGACGTTTTAATACCATCGCATGCATTTTTGCCATGTGATGTTGCGAAAAAATGCCACTCGGCGTTAATTCCGAAATCTTCAAAATGGAAGCTGAGATTCAGTAAATTGTATTTATTTTTATGAATATAAAAATTTTATAAGTATTTTCCAGTACCTACGAACGGTATTAAACCTTGCAGCGATCCTCATTAATACCCTATATAAAAGTGGCAGGTATAGCCACGTGGCCGCTGGGAGTACCGCACGGCCCGAACGACCAGTCGAGCCGGTGTGATTTGACGCAGCGTTACACTTAATTAATTTTCATTTGGCCAATTTTAAAACGTCCACGTTTTTCAAAACATGTCCATAAAGAGGAAAAACAGGGCTACATCCTCCTATTTTTTTTAAATTTTTAAAAAGGTGCCTTCAGCTATAAAATTGCATTTGTTAAGAACAATTGCTAAATAAATGGTCAAATATTCGTTTTTATTAAGTGAAATAATTTTTATTAGGTACCCTTACATCTCCACTGTAAGCACCCAAAAGGTCATTTTTATCAGTTTGTTGGTTCAACAGTTATAATTTTTGGAAAAAAAGTAAACACTATATTTCAAACAGCTGTAACATCCACAATTTTTTACATTTCGAAAAATCCTTCGAGATATGTTTATATACCCCTAAAGACTACAACATATCCAAATTGCATCAAAATCCGAGAAGTTACTCCGAAAAGTGTCCGACTTCGCGTGGAATGACCCGCCTGACAAAACGGTTCTGCTCGTACGCAAGAACGTGGAATTCCGGCGCGCCACGCTTCTAGCCGCGCACAAGATGCTAGCAAGAACTTCCGATGAGGTGGAAACTTTTCGTCTGCAAGGAGAATGCAGATCGCAATACAGTCGTTATAACTGAGTAATAAACCATTTCCATAATTTATAGCACCTTCAGGTAAACCAAATGTAGCTTCGTAAAAACAGATGTGTCAGTGTGCCGTAGGAGTAACAGCATTTGTAATATCCTCTCATAAGCCAGGTACATCGAGGAATTCGTATACTTTTCGCGATACTGCGTATATCGCGATCGTGTCTTGCCGATCGTTTCACAGATCGATAATATACATGGAACAGGTAGTACATAATACAAGACTGCGCTGGATCCTGGAAAAAGCATATGGAATCGACGTAGAAATGGAAACCCGAACTCGCTATCTCTAAGTAGTGACGGGTACGACCCTCTGGCCTGCGCGCTCCTTCCGACGTTCCGGTACGCCACGCCAAAAGAATGTCGCGCTGGCGTGTGGCACGCAAAAGTGTCGGAAAAGAACGTCCGTGTAAAGGCCCCAATTGTCCACCGACGCGTGTCAAAGAGTTGCCACCTGGTACCCCGTGGCTAGGACAACCCCCTGCAGTGCCTCACCGAATTTTATGGGTTTCGATCCTTCAAACGGTTGGAATACCATTAAAAATTCAGAAATGTTCAAGAGTTCCGCATTTCTCATCACATCTTTGCGAAAACGACGTCAATTTATTCCTTATGTTTCGCCGATGAAACTAACACCAAGAACAATGTAATTCAAAACCAGGTATGTCAGACAAGGCAGCCCGTACAGTTTTCTCCATGTGTTTGATTTTTCTTCCTGCCCCCCCCCCCCCCCCCCGGCAAGACATCATTACCAGTTTGGAAAGTAGAAAGGTCGTTAAATCGGTATCATGTTAAAACAAACATAGGGTAAACTCGGATAAATCCGTGGTACAGGTTATTCCGTGATTACTTCCGTGAGTCCCGTAGACATTTCGAACCGTAGGCGTAGGTATATATCTACATTGGAAAGGTCTGTGGGACACTCTTCGTTTATTACCACCTTGTCTTGCTTCTTTAAACTACTTGACACCCCCAATTGTAAGGACGACAACAAGTCATGGTGGTGTGAGGAACAGGGATGCACCACTACAGTTGTTTACCCCATGTGGGTGAGCCATTCCTATGATGGTTTGAGACTTTACCAACATCGGCTGGGAAGAGCCGGAACATCGCAGCGAGCCTGACTTTCCTTTGGTCGAGGGTCCCGCGGTCCCTTCCTCGGTGTCATATAGCAGGCAAACCTTTCGTCTGCACTACTCTAAACACTCTCTATCCTTCTGTCCTTAGCTGTCGCGAGCCACGAGACTCTGTCGAAACTGGCGAAGAAGATCGCTAGAAATATACGTTCGACACATAGGAACTACGGAATTAGGGAGTCTCAAGTGAACGCGTGTTTATACTCCAGAGATAAGGGATCCGCCTTTAATTTGAACCACGTGCAGTCAGCGAGCAATACATTTTCTTCCTCTATCTCTGCAGGAGGCGTATTGATAGCGGATAATACTTTGTAGTTGCTATATTGGTGGCATTTTTCTGACGTGCGTCGAGATAAAAGCGGGCTCAGAGCCAGGCAAAAATTCATTCATTCTTTACGATGGGTAATTTATTATTTTTCCAAGAACGTTTCGACAACATCCATTTGCCAGATTTCTAAAGGGCAATCGATTTTATGAGGTCTTTAAGAATTTTAGACATTGTTCAGTCCGCGTTAATCCATGTATTGCTCTGTCGCCGGGTAGTACGTACGATGGCTTCGGACCCGCACGTAGGTACTGTTGTTAATCGCCACGCCGACTAGCGGGACAATACGGCCATAAACCGCGACTCTATCGAGGCGCTCTGGCCGATCAGCCTGGCTAGTTTTTCCGAAACAATTGGTTCATTAGGCCCAACGTGTAATAAAATTTTACATCCTTTATGACAATAGGGCCCTTTACACGGACGTTCCGGCGCGCGGTCCGGCACGGCACGCAAAAGTCCGTGAAGCCGGATCGCGGTGCTCCTTCGCGCAGGCCAGAAGATCGTACCCGCCACTAAAAGGCACGGTTAAACATGTGCAATGCGCGCTGCAGAACACCATTACAAGGGTCGATTTTTATGGTTCGGCGCGCAACGTAGGACCTCGTACCGCACCAGCTAGGCGCGTGAGCAAGATACAAGAGTCGCACAAACTGTATCCGTGATACAGGCATCAGTGTTTCACAACTCTTGCATCACCGTCTGTAGGAGCCTTTAGAGACAGCGAGTTCGGGCTCCCATTTCTACGTCGACTCCACATGCTTTTTACACGATCCACCGCAGTGGTGTATTGTGTACTACCTGTTCGATGTATATCAGCGATCTGCGAAACGATCGGCAAGACACGATCGCAATATACGTTCGCGAAAAGTATACAAATTCCTCGATATACCTGGCTTATAAAGGATATCATACATGCTGTTTCTGTAGGGTACACTGAAATATCTGTTTTTACGAAGCTACATTTGGTTGACCTGAAGGTGCTACAAATTATGGAAATAGTTTATGACTCAGTTATAACGAGTGAAAAATTTTACAAGGGTACATTAAAAAATGTTCAAATGTTTTCCCGGCAAAGCGTTGGCAAATGAAATTGCAGTTAACACATTCACTGTTGTGACGATCATAATTATTACTATTGACGGCAATAATTACTATGTCGTTGTTTGTTTTAATATAAAAACTAATATTGATAGACAATAAATACACATAGGTATGCAAATGATGTTATATGTAAGATAAATGCTGAAGAGATGTAATATGCAAGATGTTTTGAAGAAAGGGGGTGGTATCAGTGATGCCAGAACCGTGGGTTTTCGCCCACGGACCCTACCACCACTCCACGACCAAGCGTACCCCCTCCTAGCGCCTGTACCGCACCACACAAGCATACCCGTGCCTCCATCCGTGTGCCGTACGCGCTGCCTGGCCCCGGCGCTCTCCGGCGAGAATTCGTTTTCCCGACATCGAAGCGCTTGGGTCGCAAGCAAAAAGTCATGAGTTCAAATCCCGGTGCGGATATTCTACTTTTTTTCTTTACTTATTCTCTAATTTCTCTTCCTATATTCTCAAAAGACTAAAGACTTGAAAACTGTTAATTTATAAACCATTTTCGAAGCTTGATTTGTTGCAAAAGATGCGATCTCCTTCTGGCTTGTACCGTACCATCATCACAAGCGTACCCTACCTTCTGTCCGTGTGCCGCGCTGCCGGGCCGGCGGCGCTCTTCGCCAAGAATTCATTTCACCAAAGTCCTAGAGCTTGGGTCGCAAACGGAAAGTCCGAGGTTCAAATTCCGGTGCGAATATTCTACTTTTTTCATTAATTATTCTCTAACTTCTCTTTCTATATTTTCAGTAGAATAAAAACTTTAAAACTGTTAATTTACAAAGCATTTTCGCAGCTGGCTAATGTACGATGTTGGTCTTCTGCCTTTTTTTTTGTACATAAACAGAAATAATTCCTTGAAATGCTACTTACAAAATAAGCTGCTTTCTAGGATGGACTCTTTAAAATTCACGTCAGAACGAACAGTTACAGAATCGGTGATTTCCGTTTCAGGTAAGCGAGCCGCCCGCTCCGCTATTACGGTCGGCTTACCACTCGCACCCCGGATTACTGTAATGAGGTTCGAAAACAATATCGACTGGTCCCGTACCCGTCGCAATCATGTCATTTATACCTACAGAAGAGTTTTATTAACCCACTCTTGGCCAACGACACTCTTTTCGTGTTAATCAGGTTTATACGTATCTGCTTATTTGCTTCTTGATTATTTACGAAAATGAATTCCATCTATGTTGTACGCACATCCTTAAAAGCCAGAAATGAGACGAGTTGTAGTATGACTGTCGACGATAGGCATCTCGCTCTTATGTCGGGAGATCGTTTGTACGAGAGTTTGTCTAATCCCCAACAATATAAACAACTCACCCTCCATGCCTGTTGGAACATATAGCTCCGACAGCCTCAGCACATTTTACCGATCTCTTTCTTGTACAGTAATTTACGAAACATTTACAATAATATTGCAGTGGTGCTATCACAGCTTCTACGCGTATCACACTTTCCCGAACCTTTATATCCGTGGAGTAGAGGTTTCGACCGCTACGTCCATCATTCACACCAATCCTATCCATTCTATCCATCTCGACCTATCCTTATTCTCTCCTGATGGAAGAAGCCCACCACCTTCTCGTGGTTTCCATCGAGCAATGGCACAATTTTCGTAAATAATCAAGAAGCAAATAAGCAGATACGTATAAACCTGATTAACACGAAAAGAGTGTCGTTGGCCAAGAGTGGGTTAATAAAACTCTTCTGTAGGTATAAATGACATGATTGCGACGGGTACGGGACCAGTCGATATTGTTTTCGAACCTCATTACAGTAATCCGGGGTGCGAGTGGTAAGCCGACCGTAATAGCGGAGCGGGCGGCTCGCTTACCTGAAACGGAAATCACCGATTCTGTAACTGTTCGTTCTGACGTGAATTTTAAAGAGTCCATCCTAGAAAGCAGCTTATTTTGTAAATAGCATTTCAAGGAATTATTTCTGTTTATGTACAAAAAAAAAGGCAGAAGACCAACATCGTACATTAGCCAGCTGCGAAAATGCTTTGTAAATTAACAGTTTTAAAGTTTTTATTCTACTGAAAATATAGAAAGAGAAGTTAGAGAATAATTAATGAAGGAGATTGCATCTTTTGCAACGAAGAGCCCCTCAATTGACGAGTGGCATAAGTTTTACCAAGTCCCAAAATATTATGTTGCAATTACGTATTAACGTGTCAAACGTCAAACTTAACCCAAAAAAAGATAAAAGAGGCATTGCCTCTTACCGATGATATATCACTTTCATCAATCAATCACCGATCGTCCACCACCACATGCGCAGTATCATGCACCCCCCTTACTTACACGAGCTTAGGCCCCGCAGCTTAGTGCTCCGTCCATTTAATTCTTAGGTCCATGATCCACACGCGAAAAATACTTACCTGTGGGCGTCTGGTTTGCCAGATGTGTAGCTTGGCTATAGCCCGACTCACTCAGTACCTCGGGGGAAAAACCCGAGAGTATGCCGAAAATCATAAAGTCCTTTTACCTGAGAACGGAGGCACGATAGCGACGAAAGTCGAAATCCCTGAAAAACGGCACGGTGTCGACTGCCCCTTATCGACATATCTGGTAGACAAATGTTTCCCAACGAACGCTTCGAGAACAAACGATTGCCTAGTCGCAAAGAAACGAAGAAATTTCGCTTAAAAAATACCAAATTTCCAGCTGTAAATCGCCTGCATCACCAGGACTGTTTAGCTTACGCACCCCCTTTCGAAGCCAGATACCGTAAAACTCTCGAAAGTAGAACAGCATGGGCCCATCCGCCCTTGACTATATTTATACCTATTAATAATCACGTTGATTGGAACAATGCTGCAATCAAACTTCAAACTTATATAATGATAAAAGTAATAATATTTAATTAAAAAGTAATACTGGAAATAACCCATGTTTTTCAACGTTCGCCGTTAAAAAGTACCGAGGCAATTTTGAGGTAGGGGATAGGTGCTATAAAGGGGACACGTCTTAAAAGGGACAAATCGAATTTCCAAAATTCTAAACGCATTACACATGCAACTTATTTTCCTGTTTATTACAACACTAGTGCCTAGTCGTTTGACGTAAACTTCGCTACGGTCTCACTTGCAACAGAGTAGTAATCCACGGTTGATGTTTTTCGGCAGTAAAAATGAAATTTTTCATTGGTTTTCTGTGTCGTTTTCTGAGTTCAAGGTATATATAAAGTGTTAAAGTGTTATATCATTAAAATAGCCTGTATTCAACTGAAACGAAATCGCTTAACAGGTATGCTTAATTAATTGTTTTCTTTGGTTTGCGGTTATTTTATATTAAACTCACGTATAGTCGTAAAAGGGACAGCATAATAAGTCTTAAATGGGACAACCGTTTCATGGCTGTCCCTCTCATACACATGTACTGCTGATGTTTCCATGACGATGGAAGTCTATTATTTCAAACAAATCCGGGATTTTTTCTATTCCATGTGTCATTAATAATAAAATATTGATGATTTATACTACAAAGAGTTAATTTTTTCGTAGATTTCGTTGTTTTGTATCATTAAGATTTAGAATTATAATTGTAATACTTAATAAATTTATTTTTATTAACGTGTCCCTTTCATGACTTATACTGTCCCATTTAAAACCACCTAGTCGTAAAAGGGACATTTCCCACTTTTTTGTAAATCGAAGATTTTGTTATTTTCTATTACAATTGATGAGTTTGCAATATACTTTTATTGAAGGGAAATAAACGCGCTTTCTTGTGGTGTAGTTGTTTTTTAAATACCTATAACGACATTGTCAGAAATGGACGCTAAACAAAAGTGTCCCTTTTATAGCACCTCTCCCCTACATATAACTTGCAGTGACAAAGTTTTTCCTTAATATACAAGGAAGATTTTCAACAATTTTCACAATGATTAATAAATAATTGTAGAAAATATATCGATATATATATAAATCTCACGCGCCACCAACAGCCGCGTCTAATGCGCTACATAGCAGATTTAGCACTCGCGTTGACTGTTGGTGGCGCGCGAAATTTATATATATCGACATATCTTCTACAATTATTTATTAATCAGTGTGAAAATTGTTGAAAATCTTCCTTGTATATTAAGGAAAAACTTTGTCACTGCAAGTTATATGTACCTCAAAATTGCCTCGGTACTTTTTAACGGCGAACGTTGAAAAACATGGGTTATTTCCAGTATTACTTTTTAATTAAATATTAGTTCCTTTTTTTAACATAAGGGTTTTGTGCATACATTTCACGGCTCCGCTAGAGTTACCTGAAGTTATGTTTTAAGTCTCATAACGATCCCTTAATATTTACTCAAGTTATCGCAATTTATGCTTAAAGAAATAATGATTTTGGACGATGAAAAATTCTTTGTTTCAAATTTTTACCTCGAATAGTAATGATTGGATAAACAAACTGTAAATAGAAGAAAGGTGTGTCGTGACGAGCTTTACAACACTATATTTTTTAAAATTCAGTTTAATAACATTTAATTTTCCAATCTTTCTTAGCGTTTGGACAATGATTCTTCCCATTTTCCAGCGCTAGTCCCCTTATTGCATCTAACCCTTCGATTAACAATTACTTCCGCGGTAGGTACAGTCCACAGTGTATTTGGACGCTAAATGAGGTGTGATATTCCCTGGACAGTTTAAACTTTTGCCCACCAAAAAAAAACGGGTTTTCGGCCCACTTTGCGCCGCACGCAAAGACGCCTAGACCTGACCTGTGATTTTTCCAATGTTAGCGGGCTCGCGCCACCGACGACCCTCACGATTTCCTGTCTCTGCTTATTATCACCCCCCTGTGACTCAGGTCGTTGCCAACACGTGCAACGCAGATTTGCGGAAAAGACGGTCGGTCACTGCGAGGTGAAAGTTTTAAGACTCAACCCCTTGAAACACAAACTCTCCTTAATTTCACGTGAACGACGTCATATTCGATTTTGAACAGAATCCCAGACATCGAATTAAAAAAGTGATCATTTTGGCGCGGCATTATTAAGCACTCTAAAGGCCGCCATAAGGACACGCTCATTCGTACCCGTTCGATTTACAGACTTGCATATAGTCAAAAATTGTAATGCGACACGGAACGCGTGTGTCAATTGTCTAGCATGAACGCAATCACCGCGAGGTTGATTTATCTGGGTTCCGATTTGCCGCAAATCATCAAAATTAACGGGAAGTGTGGGCAACCAGCAGACAGATTTAAAATTATTGACACGTGTACTTTGCTGAGAGGATTTATCGAATCGTACAAAGAAAATCAATCCATTTGGAAAATTAATTCTAAAGATTGTTTGGATAAAAATTGAAAAAAAATGTTTATAATATCTTAATAAATAAATTAAAGGAATTAGATCAGGATACGAATAAAGATGCAGTAGTAATTCTGCTCTTTTCAGTAACGGCACTCTCTTCTTTGACCACTACTGTACTCGAGATCATTGCTTCTTTTTATTAGCGTTTTTTCCGGGTTTAAACGGGCGATTTTTAAGCCGATTTCGTGATCTCTTTTCTAGGCGACAACGAAAGATACGACATTGATGCCTCGTATACCTACACTTTTATTCATCTTTTGGCTGTTTAAAATCATGAAGGGTGATGTAAAATCTTTACAACTTTCAGAATTATAAGCGTTGTCATCCGAACACATCCTTATTGACTTGTCCCAAGGCTAGCGACTTTTCCATTGGGCAGAAAAAAGTAAATCAAACGTTTTTTTAATCCTCACGAGTGTCGCTATCGCCCTTACCACGACCATAAATTTGAAGAAAAAATATCTACAAAATGGAAGTCGGTTAAAGATAAAATACGTTTTCTCATGCAGATTTTTAACTTTTAGGTGGCTCCAAAAAAATCGATGTTCAGAAAATATTGACCTGATTTTTGTGGTGGCGATAACGAAACTCATAAGGATTAAGAAAACCTTTGGTTCAATATTTTCTGTTTTTCTCCTTTAAAGAGCTTCTCTGGCAAGTCTTCAGAGGTACACGGAAAAATGTTTTTACCCTTGAAAACAGTGCTTGTCGTAGGATGAGGGTTGTGCCGCGTAGTGGGGGGTGGCAAGGTTTCCTTGGACCCCCCAGGTAGCAAGGAAACTGCAGCAGTTATCGCAGAACCATCGCAGGGGACGCACGCCAATTTCGCCTATTTTTCAACAGTTTTCCATTTTTCTTTTCTTCATATTATTCTTAGTGTATAGTTTATTATTCCTATTTTTTTTCATACTAGTTTTTATATTATTTCTTATTTTTATATTGTTATTTATCGTGTGTTTATCGTATTTTTAGTGTTTTTTATCGTGTTTTTATATTATTTCTTATTTTTATATTGTTATTTATCGTGTGTTTATCGTATTTTTAGTGTTTTTTATCGTGTTTTTATAGTATTTGTATTGTGTTTTTTTTAGTATTAGTTAACTCGTTTAAAAATAGTTGTATTTAGTGTGTGGACCTTTGGCGTTTAGTTTTGGACCGCATCAATATATTCTCCAGGTAAGTTCTATATCTCTATATTTCTGAAACCAGTGTTGCATTTTGTTGTTTCTACAGTACAGTCAGTTTATTTCTATTTTCTTCATTACTTTAATAGTAGTCTCCTTCTTTTTATTTGCATTTCTTGCGTATGCATCATTTTTTGCCTGTAGTATGAGTCTTTCATTTCCTCCCATTTCGACTTTTTCTCTGCTTGCTTCGCGTCTATTTCCCTCCAGCATTATTGTACTATTTTATTCTTATTCAGCCGTTTCGCTTTCTCCTAATATTTTATTGGTCTTTTCCCCGCTGCTATCCTTACATTGTCCGTTTCTGTTACCTCCAGATATGCTGGCGTATTGAAGTCCAAACCTAAAGTCCACCTTATGTATTTCTCCTGTATTTTCTCTACTTTTTCTGCATCCATTCATCCAGAGACGTTTCATTATGCTTCTGAATATTCTCATTCGTCTCTCAATATTGTTCTTGAACATTCTTTGTCCTATTTCCCATATCTGCGCCATTGCTATTCTAGCTTTCTTTATGACTTTCCTTATATGCATCTCTCTGTCCCCATTTTTCTCGAAATTATACCCCAAGTATTTGAACTCCTTTACTTCTTCCAGATTGTGCCCCCCTGCCAGCCCTATTCTTCTCTCTTCTTCTTTCCTCTTTCTTTATGGAAAATCAGCACCTTAGATTTCTCTGCGTCCAGTTCGAAAGGAACCCTTTCCTTCCAAGGTATTTTCCAAATCTTCGTATCACGTCCTTAAGATTTGGTTCATTTGCTAGTACCGCTATATCGTCCGCATATGCCAGAGTCCAGATTTATTATTTTCCTACTCCAACTCCTCCTGCTTGTTTTTTCCTCGTGGTTTCCTCCAAGTCCGCTACATATATAGTGAATAACGTTGGACTCAGTGGGCATCCCTCTCTTACCCCTTTTGTTGTCCAGAATGTGGATGACATTTCTCCGTTTGCTTTTATAGTATTTCTTGTTTCTTTGTAAATTTCTCCGATTCTCATCCTTAAGCGTTTACTTATTTCCTTTCTCTTCATGATGTTCTGAAGTTTTACTCTATCCACCTTGTCAAATGCTGCGCTTAGGTCCGCGAAAAGGTATACAGCTTCCCCCTTTCTTCTGTATTTCTCTGTTAGCTGCATAGTTCAGAATAAAAATGTTATCTGTTGTCGACCTGCCGCTCCTGAACCCTGTCTGCGTTTCTGGTATTAAGTGGTTCTTTTCCAATTCCTCTTTTAATCTTTTTTCTAGGACCATAGCACATATTTTGTACGCTTAGAATCGTTACCCCCCCCCCGGTAGATGCTTACCTCTTCTCTGTCCCCTTTTTTGAATATTGGCGAAATCACCCCTTCTTTCCACCTCTCTCCGGGAATCCTTCTCCCTTCCACACTTTATTGGAAATTTCGGTGATCCTTTTTACTCTTTTCACGTTACCGCAAATCCAGGCTTCATTTTCTATTTTGTCTTCCTCTGCTGCTTTCTACTTTTTTAATTTCCTGATTTGTTCTTTTACTTCTGCTTCTGTTAGTTCCTCTTCCTCTTCTCCTTCCGTGTTGTCTATTTCTTCCAACTCTCCTACTTCTTTTTTACAGTTGACATCTTCTAGCAATGCTTTAAAATGATCCTTCCATTTTTTTTTAAATCTATTTTACTGGAGATTCCTATTCTTTTCTTTCTTTGTTTATTTACATATTCCCATATTTTATTTTCTCCCTTTAATTGCATTATCTCATTTTCTGTATTTTCTTGTAATTCCCTTCTCCTTCCCTCGCACACTTTTTTTGTACTCCCTTCTTTTCTTCTGGTAGTCTTCTGTGCCTCCTTTGCCCTTTTTGTCAGTTCCTCAGTGCTTTTCTGGCTTCTCTTTTCTTTTTTGTACAATTCGAATTCCACCACTTAAAGCTGCCTAATTTCAATTTTTTTATTTTTACTTCTTCTTTCCGTACTGCATTGTTTATGTTTCCTGCCATTTCTTCTACCATTTCATTCACCTCTGTCCTATTGAAGCTTATTTTGTTTAATTCCATTTGAATCTCTCGTTTTCCTTCCTCTGTCCAGACTCTTCTCTCTCTCTCTCTCTCTCTCTCTCTGTCCCTCTTTCTCTGGCAAATTGAAATTGAATAAGTACTATATGCATGCTAACAAGATCACTTTTATCGTTCTGTTCAGGAAGCCATAACATCATTAGATGCTAGTTCTTAACATTTAACATCTGCAATCCATTTTTTTAGTACCCCACTAGTGATGTCTAACCTGGAATTAGTTCACAATTATTGTCACATTCAAAATCTTTTGTCCGTATTTTCTTATTAACAATATACTCATATGTTTCACCTGGCACAAGTTCGCAATCTTCTTCCAATATCACCGAAAGTAACGTAGAATTTTCTCCGAATTTAGAAGAAATTCAGAATGTTGCCTCCTTCGAAAATTCAGAGACTTCTGAAGAATTATCAAGTGAATTGAGTAATCCTAATTCAGCTTCTTCATTGGCAGAGTGTGCTGCATCACATCAAATTTCACATCAAACAGTAAATGATGTACTCCACCCCCATATTATCACCATTCCGGATTAAAAAATAGCATTTTAAAACTCATTAAATCTATAGGTGTATTCCCGAATAAATCTTAAAAATTATGAAATTCCCTTTCAGAAGAATGCAATTTGGGTCCTTCTCTACTTTTTAATGTCGTAGAAATAGCATATAAATGTGTGAACTTAGAATATTGTCATTCAATGTTTGTACTGTCTTTAGAACGTCTTTATGACGATAATATTAATGATTCAGATTTCGATTTTTTCTGGTCTCAATGTCGCTATACCTTTCAAGCTAAAAATACCCGCTAGCAAATTTCTAAACATGTTTTATTTCAGGAATAATACAAGAGCAGAAATGAATAACAAGGGTTGGCTCACCGTCGAATTTAAAGAGGATAATTCGGTGTCCCAAGTTCCCTCGGACTGGGTGGTAGGGGATTTTTGTTATTGGCCACCATATAAACCCAGTTGCGTGACAGTGGCGATTAAGAAACTCGAGGCGTGTGATGTTTCATGGGATATGTACCCCGTATCGGTATTTCCTGGTGGAATTTGTTGTAGGTTGAATATATTATTATATATACTTATTAATGACTATTATATTTACTTATTATATTAATTAATTAGTGACTAATCATTGTACCCATTAATTACTAATGTGTTCACCCAGATGATTATGCCACGGCGAGGAGAAGGGCGAAGAGAGCGGAAGAAACCAGCGATTTACAGTCGGACGCAGGTAATGGAAAAAGAAAAATCATCAGGAAGAGATGTTCCAGCAGTGATGAGTCGGGGCAGGAAGAATACCCGATGGTATCCCGATCTCCTCCACAAACTGCACAAATGACTGAAGAGGCGTCATTATTACCTCCACCTCCAAAAATGAGGAAGAAAGCAGTTATTATATCAGGTGTGAAAATATGCTATATAAAAATTACAATTACCTAAAACAATTTTCCAATTCCCTTCCTGCTACTTTGCTCAGTTCCATCATATTATTTCTGATGAAGCTATCTTCTGTCCTAGGCGTTTTGTGCAAAAAATCGTGTTGTTTCACAGATTCCCTTGTTAAAAATGCCTCTTCTTCCGCAGTACTTAATGTACAAATTCCACCTTTCAGCGATGTGGTTGCCAACATCTGCCCTTGTAGATTAGTAACGATACATTTTTCACATTTTCCTTACACTTTATTTGCAGTAGATGCGTTTTGGATGTTTCCACAATTTTGCTTCCTTACCTCGGGAATTATTATGTTCGCTTTCGTACGGATTTTTCCGTAGGGTTGGTAACCTTGTTCGTTCCTGTTTATTCCCACTTGTGGTACCCCTGATTAAAGCACTGACGAACGCGCGAGATATAAAACATATATGTTTATTAATGTTTGCAACAGAACTCTTTAATAAAACAATTTTGGTTTTTAGACGAAATAGTATCCCCGGCGGAGCACAGCAGCAGTAACGGAGGCGAAGGGAGTTTCTCCCATATGAATAGTTCAGTTGGTAAGTCATTATATATGTGTATATATATTCTATGCGGAGATAGTTTTTTACCATGGAAAGTTACAGTGAAAAGATATAAAATGTAATAAATAATTTTCTGAAAACATAGATGCAGGCCCCAGTTGCAGCACCAGCACCAGCAACAGCAACAGCAACAGCAACGCTGAAGATATCAAAGTTTTAATCGACTTAAATTATGCAATGATGGGTCAGATGAATTTTCAACGAGAATTGCTCCTCGAAGCGCTGGAGCGGATAAAGAATCTAGAATGCAAAGTTGGCACACAACAAACACCAGTGCCGGATCGTAAAAAATCCTTTTTTATTAAAAATAAAAATTTCCAATTTCCATTAAATTCTGTGGAAAAAGTAATAGAGTTGGAGGAGTTATTAAAAAACGATGCAAATTTCCAGGACGCAGTAAGTAAAATATCATCTCTCTCTCTCTCTCTCTCTCTCTCTCTCTCTCTTTCTCTTTCTCTTTTAATTTAGCCAAGCTAATAATTTTTTAATTATAGGTAAATGAATTTGCAAAATTTGGGGGTACAAATGTATACGATTTCGTAAAGAGGGTTTTGGGCTCTGTGATTACAAATGATGTGGCCCTGATGTACAGTTGGCTGGGGAGGCAGGGGAAGGAACCCTTTTATAAATTAAAATTATCCCAAGTCGTTAGAGGTATGTAATTATCACCGAAATTTCACCATAGCTAATACTAATTAATATAGAATATATGTAACATCTTATTGAAATTCTTGTTTAAGATGCTGCCGAAAAGGGGAAGCAATCCCAAAATAGGAAGGAAGCGGAGTCCACCATCCAGAAATGGTTGAAGCGAGCGTGCGACAGGAAAACCGCGAAAAAATAATTTTCATTCTTGTCCGGCGAAGGCGAGAGCGAGATGGAACGAAAGCGGTATTCATAAACGTGTCTTAAGCAAAGAGGAGATATAATAAGAGGCGTCACTCGACAAGGACAGAAATAACCTAGGGAAATCACTAGACAACCAATTTAAATGTCCATTCGGCAATGATCGGTAAACTTCGGCAATAATCAGCCAATCGCGGTAAGGTACATTTAGTCGATTTGAATATCCCGCTCGAATATACAACCAATTTAAATGCCAAGGTCAAGTAAGGACTTCAAAGGTTCCGCCCGGAGTGACGCCTCTTATTATACCTACTCTTTGTCTTAAGATTAAGCAAATGCTTAAGCATGCGGTATCCTCTACTAACCTAGTAGCATAGTAAAGGATGCCGAATGCTTAAGCATTTCTTTAATTTTAAAACACGTTTATGAATACCGTCCTACGATACAGACGACGCGTTGATGTTATGTCTCGCTCCGTCTTGCAGGCGCCGTGACAATCCGTCCGAAAAAGTTCTGGAACTTTCCAATAGGTTCCATTTAAAACAATGACCGCGGAACTTTTTTAAAAATGTTCTCACATTATAAGTTCTCAGAAGAACCGATAAAATAAAAGTTCTTGAAAATAAAAGTTCCAGTTGGAATGGAATTTATAAAATATAAGAATACAAATTTCTCTATAACAGGAACATATATTTTGTTCACCGATATTAAAAAAGTTCTCAATCGTTGTAACAAATACTAGATACTATTCAATGGATAGTACTACAAGAATATTAAATAATTCTTACAGTTAAATTGATATCCTGAATGTGTTACTTATATGTAATACTTACCTACGCAGATGTTTTAGAATCGTTATAATAAAAGTTCCATGAAAACAAGTTATATTAGAACGTTTATTAAAAAAGTTTTCATAAGATAAAGAAAAGTACTAAACTATTAGGTAAGAGTTTTATTTAACAATATAATTATAGTAATATAATTAATGGTTTTAATTAGTTTAAATACGATGATGTATTATGGCTATAATACTATCACGCTGAATTGCAAAACATAAATAGTATAATAATACATAGATGTATATTCATATATTCTATTACTGAAATATAAATATTATATATTATATTAGAGAATTTCTATGTATTTCGGTTCATGTAAGTTATAAAAAAATGTTATTTAGGTATTATTCTTGACAAGTCTCTTTTTCGTTCAATACTTCTTATGAAACCATTAATTACTTATGTTATGATTTTCATACCCTTTATTAAATAAACACACGAATAATCTTATATAATGAACAATGAATACTTTTCTTTATCTTTTGAAAACTTTTTTAATAAATGTTCTAATGTAATATTATTGAATTCCCATGCAGGCCCGGCACAAGTCTTTTTTGCGCCCTAGGCGAACTTGTTTAATTGCGTCCATTATTATAATACATTTATTTGAAATTATTTATGACTTTACTCTGCAAAATGGTATTTTCATTACTGATATTGTTAAAAATAAACTTTAAAATTAAATATTACAAGTTGTACTATAAGTGGATTAAACTACGAATAAAAATTCAGAGTAAGGTTATCAATAATCTCATAGCATAGAGAAATTGTTCAATTCGGCGCCGTCGGTGAAGCGTTAAGTGTCTTTATATGTATATTTTGTATATTCTGTAAAGTTTGTATACTTTGCGTACTTACATCTCTATCATCTAGCTATACTTCTTAATAATACACTCACGTATATATAATAAAAAATGTATAATAAGATATATGTAATATATATAATATAAGTGTTGTATAAGTATAGATGTTAAATATTTGCAACACACTGTCAATTATATATTTTATACAAAGCGTGGTATGTACTATGTAATAGTAGTAATGATTAAAAAATTATATGTGCAAATAAACAATTGAAATGAATTTTTATCGTGTCCGATTTCTTTTTGATAACCCTTTGTTTTATTAAATTTATATTATAATTAATCAGTATCGATAACCGTCTTAAATACGCCCTAATGGCGATTTTTAAACAGCTGCATCAGACCTAATTTATCCATAATTAAGACGCCTGACAGTCCTAATCCAGGCCCGTTAAGGCGCCTGTTCCAGGCGTCTTTTAGCCGCCCATTTCAGGCGCCTTTGAGGCGCCTTTTAGCCGCCCATTTCAAGCGCCTTTGAGACGCCTGTCAGTCCTAATTCAGGCGCTATAAAGGCGCCTTTAAGGCGTCCCGTTTTGTAACAACAGGCGCTCAGAAGGCGCATATTGGACGCTCGTGGGACACTCGCGGCGTCTTAAAGGCGCCTCGAGCGCCTGGGACCAGGCGCCTGGAAGGCGCCTTTAAGGCGCCTGTGTGCTGTGTGGGTATATATAGAATCAAGAGACACGGTAGTGTCTCGCGCCAAGTATATATATATATATATGCGCAGCGCGAGACACGGAGTGGCTATTATTACACGACGACTCGCTTTCAAGAACCCTGAGATTTCCGAATCTCAATAAGGGCTGATCCAATTAGATTTTGAATGGTCTTAATGGATAGCTTGGGTTTGATTTACATAAGAAAAGTGTCTTCGTTTTGTTCCTACGTGCCTTATAAGCTGAGACCCTGATAACCAGATCTGAAGCGCAGAGCCTGACGTCAGATCCGTAGTCATCTGTGTCCGCATTAGGCTGCGGTCTGAGGTACAGAGCCTGACATCAGGGCCTGACGTCAGATTGGCAGCAGATTGACAGCAGATCCTGATGTCAGATCGGCAGCAGATCGACAGCAGATCCTGATGTCAGATCGACAGCAGATGGACAGCAGATTCTGCCGTCTGCTTGGCACAGCTAACAGCGCCATCTGAGGGTCAAAATTAGCAAACTAACGTGTGGTAAGAAAAAAAAATACAAACGTTGGTATTCACAAGCGGTCACCCATCCAAGTACTAACCGCGCCCAATACCGCTTTAACTTCAGTGATCGGACGAGAACTTGTATTTTTCCTAGCACAGAATGATCGTTGGTAAAAATTTGGCTCTTATTAATACTTCTTGTGTAAAAATCTTCATACTATTATATTCTAAGAACTTATTATATAACGTTTAAGTCGAAAAGAGTCGTTGTTCTGTGGTATAAGTACCTGTTTAAATTACAAATGATATCAATATTAAATAACTTACCTAACGCAATTCTTTTTACCTGTTGTATTTAATTTTTATACATTTTCTGTGTACTTTACTGACATGGTAGTAGAATTGGACAGAGTTTAAATGTATTCTACAGGAATTAAAGGTTAATGTTATGAATTTATTATATAAATTAACTTATTTTCACAATTATATAATAAATTAACTTATTTTCACAATTTAACCTTTAATTCCTGTAGAATACATTTAAACTGTGTCTAATTCTACTACCACTGTCAGTAAAGTACACAGAAAATGTAAAATTGTAGTTTAAATAGGTACTTATACCACAGAACAACGACTCTTTTCGACTTAAACGTTATATAATAAGTTCTTAGAATATAATAGTATGAAGATTTTTACACAAGAAGTATTAATAAGAGCCAAATTTTTACCAACGATCATTCTGTGCTAGGAAAAATACAAGTTCTCGTCCGATCACTGAAGTTAAAGCGGTATTGGGCGCGGTTAGTACTTGGATGGGTGACCGCTTGTGAATACCAACGTTTGTATTTTTTTTTCTTACCACACGTTAGTTTGCTAATTTTGACCCTCAGATGGCGCTGTTAGCTGTGCCAAGCAGACGGCAGAATCTGCTGTCCATCTGCTGTCGATCTGACATCAGGATCTGCTGTCGATCTGCTGCCGATCTGACATCAGGATCTGCTGTCAATCTGCTGCCAATCTGACGTCAGGCCCTGATGTCAGGCTCTGTACCTCAGACCGCAGCCTAATGCGGACACAGATGACTACGGATCTGACGTCAGGCTCTGCGCTCTCACGGCAGACCCTGTTGCCAATCTGACGTCAGATTGCAGACATCTGGTTATCAGGGGATATTTCAATGCAAAGTTCCAATTTGGCGAATTTTACGTTAAAAGATTTTTCTCCATCGTCAAGTGTGGGCAAGAGGGGAGCATGAAAGGGTGAGGAAATGTACCGCCAATTCACGCAGCACGAAAAGATCAAAAAGCATCTACGTTCAGGTTGCTAGTCCACGTAACCTAGCTAGTGTCAAACAGTTATAACCTGTCAAGTGTGAAATAAGGAAACTAGTTAAAAATTTTTAAGTGACACGAGTTTTTACACCATAGAGGACACTGAATTATTGTCTCAATTAACAAGGTAAGTCCCCAAAATTTTTCAATAGACTATTTACGTAGAGCTTATAGAAACGGAGGGAACGCACAGACTTGGAAGTTGTCCGGAGAAGGTTTGACGGAGAAGCATCTTCTTTCCCACAAGTTTCTGGAAATCTGTCAAATAAGGTAAATTGACAAAATTTTTCATATTAGCGTAGCATTAAGAATTAAGAAAATTATGGCGTAGTAGAAGTTGAAGGATTCTAGGCAATTATACGAATCAGGTTATGCAGTCTATGCATCATTGAGCTATAAGAATACCTGGAGTGATTTTTACATTTAGTTAGATAGACAGAGAAGCATCTTGTTTCGCACATGTTTCTGGAAATTTGTCAAATATGGTAAATTGACAAAATTTTTCAGATTAGCGTAGCATTAAGAATTAAGAAAATTATGGCGTAGTGCTTGCAGTGTAAAGTAAGTTACATTAGTGAAAAAAGTACGCTGAAAATGCATCTCCCTCGATACTTCCTAATCTTTTATGAAAGATATTCGTAATAGTTTATTAAAATCTACAGTAGTTCCCACGCTAATCATTAATTTATTAGTTTCACATTACCAATATTTAAATTCACTAATGAACATATTAAATTAATTTTATTCCAACACCAATAAATTGTGCGTTAAATATATTGGAGCTCTTCATTCATTTTTGATAAATTACCATTAGCATTTAAATTTCCTTCAACAAGACTTTCTGCCATACGCTCTCACCTCATTCGGACACATTATGTAGTCTCTACACGTACTATAGGAAAAGTCCACCCTTCGTCTAAAACTTCTAAGTTATATTGTAACTATAATGTGGATTTTATATATTTACAGATAACTGAAGCACAAAATGATGCAGTCTGATCTACGTCAGAAAAAAAATTTATTGTAATATAGTATAATATTAATTAAACTTTAATTAAACTTTTATTCAGCTTCGATCCTCTGTGTGCTTCTTGTATGTTTGCTTCATATTTGAAAACTCAAATATAAAGCAATTCCACCAATCCAATTGTCTTGTAGCTTTGCAGGTGTGCGTAGTTTGGATGACAATATAATATATTGTTAATTAAAAAAAATAACCCTGACGGGGTGAAAAAATTATCCAGTCATCAATAAACACTACAAAATGTGTGAAATCCTCACAAAATTACCTTTTTTAAAAATGGTACAAAAAAGTGCGCCAAGTATATAATCCCATCAAAAAGAATCCCTTTTAAAAACATTGTCGTAAATTAATAGCTTTACAAAACTAATGATATACACCAATTGCGCCAATTATCGCAATGACTATTTAAACAAACAAAAAAATGTATCAAATAATAGTAAACAGATATATTTTTATACAAATAAATATTTTAATACGAATAAATATTTTATTCAAAATACTTGGCGCTGCTCTCTGAAAAAAATGTTAATTGTCTTGGTTAATAAATAAAACAAGACCAGACTTATTGATTCAGACATATTTATTCAGTTTAGCAACACCAATTCCGAGAGCAGCGCCAAGTATTTTGAATAAAATATTTATTCGTATTAAAATATTTATTTGTATAAAAATATATCTGTTTACTATTATTTGATACATTTTTTTGTTTGTATAAATAGTCATTGCGATAATTGGCGCAATTGGTGTATATCATTAGTTTTGTAAAGCTATTAATTTACGACAATGTTTTTAAAAGGGATTCTTTTTGATGGGATTATATACTTGGCGCACTTTTTTGTACCTTTTTTTAAAAAAGGTAATTTTGTGAGGATAAATTTGACTGTGTTTCTAATATGTATATGTATATGTGTTTTAGATTGTAAGGGAGTTATTGTAAATTAATAATATTAAGCCAATTAACATTTTTTTCGGTTTCGCAACGTCAAGTATTTTGAATAAAATATTTATTCCTATTAAAATATTTATGAGTACAAAAATGTATCTGCTTAATCTTATTTAATATACTTTTTCTTTGTATAAATAGCCATTGTTATAATTGGCGCAATTTTTTTATATCATTAATCTTGTAAAACTATTAATTTACGACAGGCTGGGGAATTAAGGGGGGGCGCCTACCTAGAGCGGTCGAAACAGTGCGGGTTCTTTGGGATTTTTTTCTAGAGAAACCGTTACACTTTTATTAATAACTATTCATCTATTGTTAAGAGTACATCTGAACGACAGTACAGTATTTTTTGCATTCAAAAATATTAAGCGATGTGAGAGTTATAGGCGATGACCGGAATGACTTTCTTTTTTTAAGCTTTTTGCGGTGACTATCGTAGCTCGTTGCAGTATCATCTAAAATGAAAAATACGAACAGTTTTAGATAGAGTATGAAATTATCTAGGCGCTATCGGAGGGATTTTTTTTCTTCTTAGTTTTTTTTTGCACGCCAAGAAAGGAACGACCTTTTTGTTGAAAATGGATGGTTCAACTTTGCAGCGCCGCCATTTTGTCTCAAAATAATTTTTCCAAAATCGGGCCCGATAGCGCCTAGATAATTTCATAGTCTATCTAAAACTGTTCGTATTTTTCATTTTAGATGATACTGCAACGAGCTACGATGGTCACCGCAAAAAGCTTAGAAAAAAGACATTCCGGTCATCGCCTATAACTCTCACATCGCTTGATATTTTTTAATGCAAAAAATACTGAACTGTCGTTTAGATGTACTCTTAACAATAGATGAGTAGTTATTAATAAAAGTGTAACGATTTTTCTAGAAAAAAATCCCAAAGAACCGCATTGTTTCGACCGCTCTAGGTAGGCGTCCCCCCTTAAGAGAACGCAGCGGCCGATTTTCAGAGGCACCACCTCCTTTCTTCCGCCGCGCGTCTTGGCCCCTGCGGCGGCCTAGCAGCTTGGAGCGCCTCAAGGTTGCCGTTGCAATGAGCGGCTGGGCGGCTGCGGCCGGCGGGTGGCGACTGCGGCTGTAGCCGCAGTACCTACACTGGTACAATGGAAAAGCATTCATCTCAACTCCTATGGCCGGCTACGACTGCTGCGGCCGCGCCAGGATTGCTATAGCCTATGCACGTCTGGTTCATGAGCAGCCTAGGCTACTCGAGACACAACACAATGCCATGAGTGTCTGTTTTCCGCCATAACGGCAGAATCTCCTAGTCGCACAGCGGCTGCCGCTCTACTCCTCCAGAAGCTGTGCTATGCGACTGCAGCCGCTCTGCGATTCTAGCCGCTCTGCGATCCATCGGCACATTCGGACAGATTATCCAGAAATAAGGAAAGAAGTCAGAATTCATAACTTATGGAATTATGTTTTTTTTTATATATTTCTTGTAAACTAATAATATGAGCTCTTGTAAAAAAAGGTAAAAATATCATGACGGCTACATCTGATCTGCGTGTAAAGACATGAAAAATTTTTTGTTTTGTGCAGAATTTTAAATTGTGTCTTTTAAAGTTTGTTAAAGTAAAGTTAAAGGGGTCAGAAATGATTAGTATCGTATTCTGCAAAGTAATAGCAAATAATTCGTTATATACAGTTCTTTTTCCATAATAAGAAACCCATTGAAAAAATATCAGTAATTTTCGGCTTTTTAGTTACCTTCCGCGAACTTGTATAATCAACATATATTTGTCCTTGCAACTGCGAAAACAAGATTTGATAATATTTGCCAATAATGGAGTAATCACCTGTATTCCATTGTGGGGATCGAGCTTTAGGAGTCGAGCCACCCCCTCCTAGCGGACTGTGGAGGAGTGGGGAATCGTCCAGCTCGTGCGAGCGTTGCCGTACGGACTCCCCCAATCCGTTGAGTAGAGTCTTGGCAAGACGCTGTGTAGACACCACGTGTTTTCGTTGGTGTATTCTGAACACTATTTTGTGGCGCGTAGCCTGTTGGCTAACGTCTATTGTATTATCGTCTATCGTTATAGTCAATGATATATTCTGGCTACTGTGTTGGTGGTGTAACGTTCTCGAACGAGACGTTGCCGTTCTTTACAGGATATTCACTAGTAGAGCGGTTTACCAGTGAATTGTGGGATGGTTCGGGTGGCGTGCGATTAAGAAATGAATTTCAAGAGACGAGAGTCCTTCCTTTACAGTAAAAATAACAATGGTTTATTCAAAAATGAACGTTGTCGACTCTAAGTCGAAATGAACAATGTTTTTACAACGCGAAGTCGTTTTGATTATTACAATTAGTTGAATACGTTACGACGTATTGATTAGTTATAAAGAATTCGGTATCGTTACCTAACGCTAAGTCGGTAGTTTGTTATGAATATGGAAATTGATTTCGGCGCTAAATAGTTTGTTTGATTTATAGTCTCTTCCCGAACTGCGCGTTTTAACGATTGTAATGACGCTAGGTCGATTTGGGATGTTTAAATTGAGATACTGGGAGTGTTCCTTCTCCTGTTATTGGAATGGCTTCCAGTTGCCTATAAGCTTGGATTCGCTTTCTAGGATGGTAGCCAGGTAGTCGTCTATTAGTCGTCCCCTGATGGAAATTGAATTGATTGCCTCCTTCCTTCAGATTTGGTAACTTTTCTGGTGCCTATCAGCTGGCCCACGCTTGGAGGATGAGGTGGTGAGGGGGCTAACAAAAGCGACCTCGAAAGGATACTGAGGGGGCTAACAAAAGCGACCTAGTAATGGGTCTTGAGAGGGCTAACTAAAGCGATCTCGTAATAGGATTTGGTAGTCGGTTTTAAAGATACTACTCTAGACTGTCAAAACTAAAGGGGGCTAACGAAAGCGACCTAAGTCTCGTGGTTCGGTTGCAGAACCAAGTCTGATTTCGCATGTCGGCGCGCCTATATTTATACTACAATCCTGAATTTAACCCGCGCCAATCACACGCTGCGTGATTAAATGCACCAATTAGAATTAACGTCCGGTTCGCGCCACTCGCGCTCTACGCTAGGTTTATTCGGCGACCGGTTTGACGTAGGGTGTGCGCACGCGCCTTTGGTTCACTCGCGGCACTGAGTTTAATGTTTGAATGTTCGGTTATGCGCATGCGTCGCGCGTCACTTGATTCACTGGTTTCGCGCCGCATGGGATATCGTATAAAGTATTCTTAATACTAATTTGTACAAAAGGTGAACTAAACATGAATATTAACGAAAGAAGATTAGAAATGAAAAAATGTGGGGGCTATTCGTAGCGGTACGTTACATCTCGCCGCCCGGTTTTTCTCTCGTCCCGAGAGATGTAGGTTTTTAGAGGTAGTTGCTCCGGTGATTATTGGTTCCGTGAGGATGTTTCGCGCTCAACCTCTTCTTCGATTTGTTGGAATTTGCCCGCGTCTTTGTTTGGGTTGACCGCTGTTCCTGTTGTTGGAGGTGGTGCGTTTCCCGTGCCGAATAAGAAGATATATTTCCATGCGCGTCGCCGTGGATCGGAATGAATGAGTCCCGCGTATGGTTGCCAATCGACTTCTGGCACTGTTATTTTTCGTAATTTCCATGGTATGGAGTTTGATTTTTTTGAATCGGTTAACGTTTCACTTGGCGGTGTTAATGTTTTTAATTTTAATGCCGCCTGTATTCGTTTTATTTTCCTTCCCGATCGGTTGGGCATTTTGACTATTGTATATATGTACTATTTGGATCGTATCCTTATGATCGAATGAAGCCTGGCTGTACGATGTCTCTAAATATATGTGGTTCTCCTTACGTTGAGTCTGTCCCCATTATTGACTACCTATTCCCCTGAAATTTACTGTCCTTTTCTATTGTAATGCTATCCTATTTCTTACTGTTTGGGGTACGAAATGCTTCTATCCTATTCTATTTACTACGCGGCTATGTTTCTCTTTTGCTCAGGAATGCGCGGTTTGTTTACATCGCGCCCCGGCTTGTCCTTGGTACAGGATCGTCGTTCTCGCGTGCTCGATAGGGATAAGGATAAAGATGGTAGGTTAGAAATAATTATTGTAGAATTGGTATATATGGAAAAATAATGAAATTTATTGGGACCGTGATTGTCCCCTTTCGTGAGCCTCCAATACATTTAGAGAAAGCCCCAAGTTAAGGGCTTCGTTATTGTTAGCACTTATGTGCATATATGTGTCGACGCAATCGGTGCATTGCGCTGCTACCGTCCATCTAAATATCTCTCGAGTACAGATCATACAATATTTAAAATTGATGAGATTTCTTCGTAGAGTTAAAAGGTGGCGGCTAGCGGGGGTGTAATATCTAGTATCTTCAGCCTTTAAGTTTTTATAACAAATCCAACAGATCTTGCGGCGGTACAGGTCGCTGAGGTCTGTTCTGTATCCGGGCAATTTTGCTTTTAAACATATCATTCGTAGAAGTTTTAGGTAGTGATCCTCTTGATCCTCCTCGCGAGGGCGGTTGACCCACTTCTCTTCGGCAGATTTCAATGACATGATGCCTATATCGGCAGACCACGCGTAATTTTAATAACTCAATTTTCCCTTTTAATATTTTATTCTTTTAAATAATTTATGCTTTATGCTGTTCCTACCTTAATTGTTTTTCTGGGTTTCCTTTGATTGTGCCCTTTTTCACCTGCTTCTTTCTCCACTGTTAATTATAGTTTTGAAAAATTTTCACGTGGTTTTCGCGAGGGTGTCACTTTTCTGAATGAGCCCTTGCGTAATCCCCACCACTTTTAAATTTAGCGGTGCGAAGTTGTTAATGGTTTGCCGTAATGTCCCTAGGGACGGCGCAGTCTGGTGGCGTATAGGCCTTTTTTATTCTGTCCATGTGGACAACCTTAGTTCGACGGGGGCTCACAGCTATCTTTACATTGTTGTTTTTTAAAACTTCAATGATTGTGTAAGGCCCATCATATTCGTCGCTGAATTTGTCTCTTTTAGGTTTTAAAACCAGTATTTGATCGCCTTTGTAGTAATTAACTGAGGATACCTTTCGGTCGTAGTAATATTTTTGGCGATACTTTGAGTTTTCTAAATTGTGGCGTCCCAGTTCGCGAATGTTAAGCAACTTTGTAACTAACCTCTCTACAAGGTCTGGATATGTAGTTAGCGAGTCATTTGGCATTAGACTTGATGGTTGTCTGGCTTTTTTACCATATACTAATTCGTATGGAGTGTATTTGGTCCCTTCATGTATACTAGTATTATAAGAGAACATTGCTTGTGGTAGCCACTGGTCCCATTGTTTTTCTTTGGTTATGTAATGTTTTAAATATTCGACTAATACATGATGGCTTCTTTCCAGGGAACCGTTTGACTGAGGATGGCATGCTGAGGTTTTATACTGCTTAATATTGAAGGCCTTTGCAAAGTTTTGCATGAGAGAACTGATGAATGAAGATCCTTGATCTGTGAGAATGGCTTTTGGACATCCGTATTGACATATGAAATGCGTGGTGAATGCTTTGGCTATTTCTTCGCTTGTGAATGAGACTAATGGTATTGCTAATGAAAATTTTGTTAAATTGTCCTGTATGGTAAGTATATATGTTTTCCCTGACTTTGTGGATGGCAATGGTCCCACAATATCCATGGATATTTTGTCAAAGGCGTCTAGTGGCGTATCTGTTATTATCGTAGGCTCTTTTGTTTTAGCTCGTACTAATTTTTTCTTTTGACAACTTATGCATGTTTTAATGTGTTGCCTTACATCCTTTTTCATGTTTGGCCAATGGTACAGGTTTCTAATTCTGTTGTAGGTTTTGGTTACCCCTTTATGTCCTCCTACTGGTGATTCGTGGTTTTCTTTAATTATTACTAGACGATCTTGTTCTGATGGCAGCTGTACAGTGCCATTGCAAATTGTGATGCTGATATTTGTTTGTAAGAACCTTAGGGTGATCATTTGTTTTAATTTTCCCCATGATATATTAATATCTGTTTTTGGTAGTGAGATTTTGTTAATATTATTTTGTATTAATTTATTATACAGGTTCCTGATTATGGTATGATAGGCTTCGTCGTTTGGAGGATCTGGCATTACCATCCCTAAGATGGTCCGTTCTGTTTTAGGAATTTCTATTATACTTCCTGCCTGGAGTGGCAGGGGTAAGGTAATTTTAATTTGTTCCTTATTCATAAATTCCGTGCTTTCCTCGCCCATTGGTTTACCTAGTGTAGTAATGTATACTCCTGCCGTTTCCCTTCTCATCCATAAATGGTCTGCTATTTCCTTTACTCTACTTTGAATTAATTCTTGGTTTACTATTTTTGGTAATGGTTGTTGTCGTGGTGGTTTTTGCTGTTGGGGTAGTCTCTCTTGACGTGGTGATGTTTGCTGTCGGGGTGGCCCAATTTTGAAATTATTATTTGAGTCTTTTCTTATGGTTACTGGAGATATTGGTCCGGTCAATGTTTCACTGGAATCTCTTGTGCAGTATTTCTTTCCTCTTATTGGTGGGCTGTTTTCTTTGCTGCTACTACTATCGCTAGAATTTATTTTGGGAGGCTCTCTATAAGTATGATTTCTTGGGACTTCTACGTTTTCGCTAATTTCCATTATTTGATCGAGATCTGGTTCGATTGTTTCTGTCTCCATTCGTTGGGGGCTGCGAGGATGATTAAGGGTGGTTGGTCTGGGGGCTGACGGTGGAAGACCGATTTGTCCAGGGGAGGGGTGAACCTCTACTGATACTTGGATATCCTTGGTTGCTTCGAAGCTGTCTGTGGATACCTCCATTTCTTCTGATTCCCCTTTTGGTGCAATTCCCCTCTTTTTCTCGACTGGTTTGCTTGACGATGTGGTTGTTGAGGTTTTGTGTTTTCTTTTTAATTTCCTCCTTAATGTAATTTGAGTTGGATTGAATTCTGATGATGATGAGGAGGATGATCCATCTCCTTTTGGTTGTTTCGTTGGGTTTGGATTTGGGGATCCCGAACTTGTGGCGGTTGGGGAATGTGATCTTTTCCCTTCCACTCGTAATGGGAATGCATTTACTGGGTTCCTCGAGAGTGCATCTGCGTTAGTGTTATATCTCCCGGCCTTATATATGATCTTATAATCATATTCTGCTAATTTTATTTTCCAGCGCATGAGTCTAGAGGTAGGATTATCTAATGTATGTAACCATTCTAGTGGTTTATGGTCCATCACTAGGGAGAAACGTTTCCCGTATACGTACGGACGGAAATGTTGTACGCCGTATATTAGGGCTAGTAATTCGCGTTCTGTTGGAGCATACCGTGTTTCAGCTTCATTCAATATTCTTGAGGCGTAAGCTATTGGAAGATCTTTCCCGATTTCTCCCTGACTTAGTACTGCGCCTATTGCGTAACCAGAGGCGTCTGTAGTAATGATAAACGGTTTATTGAAATCAGGATATTGTAATATAGGCTCCTCGCATAAGGTGTCCCGTAATGTCTCGAATGCTATTTGTTGTTTGATTGTCCATTCAAATTTATTATCCTTTCTCGTTAAGTCGGACAATGGTTTAGCTATCTTGGAAAAGTTCTTTATGAATCTTCGGTAGTACCCGGCTAATCCTAGGAATTGTCTTATATTTTTTTGAGTTTTGGGTTGCGGGAACTGTTTAACGGCTTCTAGTTTCATTGGATCTGGTCTAACTCCGTCTTCACTAATGATATGTCCTAAATAGCATACTTCTCTCTTTAGAAATTCGCATTTGTCCGGTTGCAGTGATAGGTTGGCTTCTCTCAGCCGATTCATTAATCTCATGAATTTCGTAGCGTGTTCTTGGAGTGAACTTGCGTAGATTACAATGTCGTCGAGGTACACGAATAATTCTATTCCTTGTAATCCGGTAAGAACTTGATCCATTAATCTTTGAAACGTAGCTGGGGCGTTTTTGAGGCCGAAGGGCATTCGATTGAATTCGTAATGTCCATAAGGTGTTGAAAAGGCGGTTTTGTGCTTGTCTTCTGGATGCATTGGTATCTGATGGAATCCCGATGCTAAATCGAATATCGAGAAGTACTTTGCACTGCCTAGCTGATCTAATATATCCACTATATTCGGTAAGGGGTATGCGTCGCCTATTGTTTTTTCGTTTAATCGACGGAAATCTATTACAATTCTCCAACGTATGTTTCCTTTACTATCCCGTTTCTTGGTTACTATAAACAATGGGGAGTTGTACGGAGAAGTTGAATGCGAGATTATTTTGTTTTGTATGAGTTCGTTTATCTGCCTATTAATTTCCTCCTTATGAACTTGGGGATATCGATATTGTTTAACATTTACCGGTGCCTCGTTCTCGGTAATTATTCTGTGGAATACAGCGTTTGTTGCTTCTAGTTCACTACCAGGGAGGTGGAATCTAGCCGCGTATTGTTCTATTAATCTTTCGATGCTGGCTCTTTCTTCTGAATTTAGATGGTTTAAACGAAGTAGTTCAAGTATTTGTTTAACATGGTCCGGTGATGCAATTTTTCCTTCAAATTTTACTTCTTCGTATGGTTCTATCTCTACCGAAGGTATTTCTATTTTTATATCCTTGGCAGAAGTGTTAATGGCGTATAGATATCCTATTCCATCGTCGTTGGTTACTATAGCGTTACCCATTAAGATTTTGGGGTGTACATTTAATTTCGGTACGTATCCCGTTTTTAGACTTGAATTTTGAATTTTGATTGGAATTTGATATCTCATTCGAGCTGGTATTGTTATTTCTACGTTTTGAAATGGAAGTAATTTGTTTCCTATCGTGATTCCTTTTCTTGAGTAATCTCTTACAGCTCCACTACAGTGGAAAAAATCTGACCCTAAAATTCCGTCCTGAGCTGTAGGTAGGGTTTTGACTACGTGAATATTTGCTACTGTATTTAATAGTCTTGCTTTAATGTATCCTATTGTAGCTAGTGTACCGTCGGTAATTCCCGTTAATTCGTAGGTGACGTCGGTAAAAATCTGAGTGCCTGGTGATACGGCTTCTTCTTTTATCACGCTCAAATCTGCTCCTGTGTCGATCATCATTATTACCCTATTTTGCTTAAAATCTGGACTGGATAATGCTAAACTGGGGGCTCTCCATGTTTCTGATATTCGTAATTTTAACACGGCTTGACTGCGTACAGGATTTTGAGGGGGGGTTGGCGTTGGCTGTTCGGAATTTGGAGTTTCTGCGAGCCTTCGTTTGTCATTATACATTTTCTTTCGACATTCCTGAATAGTGTGTCCCTTGTTTTTGCAATATCTACATTCTACTGATTGAGTTTGACGCGGCATTGTTTGAGACCCGGTATTATACGACGATGGCCTTGACCCGGGATTACTTGTTGTTGACATGGGCGCGGTGTTTATGTTCCGACATTCCTGAATTGTGTGACCTACTTTCCGGCAATGATTACAATACTTCGATCGCCAGCTGATTTGAGCTATTTGTCCTACTGGGAATTTACTGCTACACTCCGTGGCTGAGTGCCCGTACCCGAAACAATTTGTGCACTGCGCGGAGTGCGATAGTCCTTCTGCGAATTTATTCCTCATTATATTTTCCTGACATTCTGCCTCGGCTTTGATAGCGGCGCTAATGGCGGTATCGAGGTCAGCGAATTCGACGGTTCGCATTCGTGCGTAGATATCTGGTTTTAACCCCGTTAAAAATGCTTTAATTGAATTAGTTTCTGCTGATTTATTATATTGTTCTACGTGTAAGGGAACCTCTAATTCATTACAATATCTTAATTGTAGGAGTATCCCGGAGACTCGACTGCTATAGTCTACAGTGGCTTCATTCGGTAATTGAGCGATTTTCGACATTTCTGCGTATAACTGAATTGAGGAATGTAATGGTGCGAAACGAGAACTGAGTACCTTAATTACTTCTTCGATCGTGTTATAATCGTCGTTAAGTATGACTCGAGATGCTTGTCCGGATAGTTTACATTTGATTAGCTGTACTAAACCGTATTCGGCGTTCGGCGCGATCATACTCTTCGCGTTCCTACAGCATTTTGTGAACTGATGTATAGTAATGTTTCGTCCGTCGAAAACCGGAACCGTGTCCGCGGCATCGCGAATTCTAGTATGCGGTTGACGGCCGCTTTCTTGACTTAATTGTAAGCGTCGTAATTCTTCTACAACTGCGTCTACCTGAGGGGTATTAGATCCTACTCCGCTCGTAGCCATGATTTTGCTTCTTTTAACGCGCCTGATTTAGTAAGAAAGAAGGAGTCTTGTTCTTCGCTAGGAGAGTGTATCTCCTTGCCACACTTTCGTGGTTTCTAAGCAAATTTCATCCCACCGCTGTCACCAAAATTAACTACCTGTAACGTTCTCGAACGAGACGTTGCCGTTCTTTACAGGATATTCACTAGTAGAGCGGTTTACCAGTGAATTGTGGGATGGTTCGGGTGGCGTGCGATTAAGAAATGAATTTCAAGAGACGAGAGTCCTTCCTTTACAGTAAAAATGACAATGGTTTATTAAAAAATGAACGTTGTCGACTCTAAGTCGAAATGAACAATGTTTTTACAACGCGAAGTCGTTTTGATTATTACAATTAGTTGAATACGTTACGACGTATTGATTAGTTATAAAGAATTCGGTATCGTTACCTAACGCTAAGTCGGTAGTTTGTTATGAATATGGAAATTGATTTCGGCGCTAAATAGTTTGTTTGATTTATAGTCTCTTCCCGAACTGCGCGTTTTAACGATTGTAATGACGCTAGGTCGATTTGGGATGTTTAAATTGAGATACTGGGAGTGTTCCTTCTCCTGTTATTGGAATGGCTTCCAGTTGCCTATAAGCTTGGATTCGCTTTCTAGGATGGTAGCCAGGTAGTCGTCTATTAGTCGTCCCCTGATGGAAATTGAATTGATTGCCTCCTTCCTTCAGATTTGGTAACTTTTCTGGTGCCTATCAGCTGGCCCACGCTTGGAGGATGAGGTGGTGAGGGGGCTAACAAAAGCGACTTCGAAAGGATACTGAGGGGGCTAACAAAAGCGACCTAGTAATGGGTCTTGAGAGGGCTAACTAAAGCGATCTCGTAATAGGATTTGGTAGTCGGTTTTAAAGATACTACTCTAGACTGTCAAAACTAAAGGGGGCTAACGAAAGCGACCTAAGTCTCGTGGTTCGGTTGCAGAACCAAGTCTGATTTCGCATGTCGGCGCGCCTATATTTATACTACAATCCTGAATTTAACCCGCGCCAATCACACGCTGCGTGATTAAATGCACCAATTAGAATTAACGTCCGGTTCGCGCCACTCGCGCTCTACGCTAGGTTTATTCGGCGTCCGGTTTGACGTAGGGTGTGCGCACGCGCCTTTGGTTCACTCGCGGCACTGAGTTTAATGTTTGAATGTTCGGTTATGCGCATGCGTCGCGCGTCACTTGATTCACTGGTTTCGCGCCGCATGGGATATCGTATAAAGTATTCTTAATACTAATTTGTACAAAAGGTGAACTAAACATGAATATTAACGAAAGAAGATTAGAAATGAAAAAATGTGGGGGCTATTCGTAGCGGTACGTTACAGTGGTTCATTACCGCCATCCTCACGTGCACGGTATCGTTGCACGTGTTGGCAATAAAGTTCCTAGTCTTGCCAATCTAACCTGCAAGTTATTACCTCTCAACCCTTGGAATACGATTGCGGCAGTAGGGCCGCTGACGGCAGAGGTTGTTACCTTTCCCCCTATCTATCATCCTACACCATATCGTGCAGTGCTGTCCTCCTTAGTTAAACTGTCCTATCTAGCATTTTATCATTTTTTGAGATATGATGAAATATTTGAAGTTCCACACGTCTTTTACCTTTTAAGTATTGTTCCGCGTCCTTCACAATAAATTCATAAGATTTACTACAGTGACATGCGGGCATCGCGTTAATGGCGTAGCTAGAATTAGAATCAGAGTTTTAAGTCGTTTATAATAGTATTATTCTTAGATCCTTTAGGAATAAGTTTTCTTTTATACATTGTCTTCCATAACGGGACTTAGCCTTACCATATTTTCGTACAACCGTGTACGCGACTGTTTACAACTTGCTTCCCGTAATATTCTTCAGTATTCAGATACTTGGGACATCTGGTCGACAGTCGGTCTTGTCCGCACGAACTCCAAAAATCAGACAAAAGAGTCATAAACCTACACCGTCGATAGGCACTCAGAAACTCGGCCCGGCTAAGCTAATCCTTGACCTTCGACTTTTACAACGTGCACGTGCACGCATTACCTTACCGAGGAACTTTCCATTTCCACAACTCAACTGAATTTGTAAGGGCGGTTCCCTATCTATGAAAACCAACCAATCATAAGCGACAATTCGCAACCGCCTACTCACTTGTTCGAGCTTTCCTCACGAATATAAGACTTCCGAAAAGTCAGTTAGCAGCTCCCGTCAACGCAGAACGGTCAGCGTCAATCCGTCAACGCATTACGGTTAGCGCAATCAGAAAAGTCACAATTCTGACCAACGGGTCATTCGCAAACCATTCTTCAATGTTCACTTGTCTATTCCGTTTATTTGTTGTTATTGTTGTTGTTTAAATATAGTTGAATTATTGTTCTTCTCTACCATTTCTTCAAGTTAATCAGCCCTATTACAGTAATTCGTTTAGGGCATCCGCGTAATTCCGGTGTCGATACAAATCGTAACGGAGATTTACGACCTCCGTTTACTCGACACTCAGAGGTCTAGTCTCATCGTGGCTACGCGTGAACAAGTATAGTTAGAAACGTCTACGTGCTTCATAAAGATTTATAAACAGTTTAATGTATTTAACCTAACTTCTTTCAAAATGGTTAAAATATCTTATCTGAAACAATTAATTAATTGGTACGTTAATAATACATTCCTTACCGGTACATCTATTACAAAAAATGATATTAGGCTATTATGCAATAATGACAACATGTTTTAATTTGAAAGAAGGAAAATAAGTATGGTGCAGTGTAAATGATAAAACTTCAGTTTTCTCGGTTGTTTCAAAATGTTAGATAGGACATTTTAACCCAGCGCTGTTCAAGGTCGCTCACGCGTGAGCCCGGGGTTCTCCCACTCTCGTTCGCGTTGTCAGGGATACTACGCGACGCTAAAGAGGCGACCATGACAGACCAGCGCGTCCGTCGTCGAGCGAGCTCGGACGCCCGATACGACATGTGTATTAATGACACGCACCATCACAGCCAGCCAATGCTACTACTTCCCGCGAAATTCGGATTATTCGTCGTTTGTTAGCCCCCCTAACCGCGAAGACGCTAGCCCGTCATGGCCCTCTTAGCGTCGCGCGGTCTCTTTGACAACGGAAGGCACGCTGTGCGAGAGAAAGATTGGAAGGGGAAGCTGGCGCGTGAGGGGCCCCTACGCTGGCCAGCGCTGTTCTAACCAAAGAGGGCAGAGTGGGCCTGAATCCCAAGAAATAAGGGAAAAATGCAACATTCCACTTTTCGCGTTGAAAATACTGAATATTATTAAGCAAGTTCATAAAAAAAAGTGTTAATAGATAACTCATAAAAAAGTTTGACGTTATTTAAAAAAATAACGTCAACAATTTCAATAAAACTAAAAAAATTTTAATAAAGATTTTAATAAATATAGAAAGATTATGAGTTCAAAATATTCTCATTGCAATACAATCTCATTTTATGTATACAGAAATGGAGTTTCTTTATTTTTCATCGTATTAATATGACAATGATACCAATGGGTTCCTTGCATTCTCCCGATTAAATTGTCAAAAAAATATTTAAATCCTACTACTTTTAACGAAACAGCCTTTCAGTCCTGCAAATTAATTTTATACGTAATATCGTTAATTGAGGCAGTGAGAGCAAACAACTGACTAGACCACATTCTTTTCGAAATTGAGTTAGTACCAATAGCGTATTCCTATATGCTCTACTAATCATATAAAATAGGCGTTATTAGGTCGGTGCATACGTTCATTCGCTTTATTGATAGAAAGTGTTTATTACAAATATAAATATATTTCATACTTTTCAAGACTGGCGTTCCAATATGCGGCCGGCGACCGCGGCTGGCGACGGTCCCACTAGTGCAAGGGAGAAACAGATGCATACTTCTCCCTTGGACTAGTGAGACCGCCAGCCGCGGTCGCCGGCCGCATATTAGAACGCCAGCCTTGAAACAAAAACATTTTTCTTCACTGTGGTCTCCGACGGGTAATGAATTACTAATAAAAGATGATTTTTATCGCAAATGACTGATCATTAATTTAAACAAAACGATATTCGCCTACTTCCCTTACTATTCGACTTTTCCTCATAACTTGAAAACCGAACGTTTCTCCAACGTGCGACTTAAACCACTAATAAAGTACCAAAAAAACAGTTTTCAATTTTTTATCACGATTGAGTTAAAAAATAGAAAAAACAAGTATACACCACTAGAAAGGAATAGGTTTATCCAAATTTAATTCCGATATCTTAAAAGAAACACCCAAATGTCATTGACTTCTTCAATCCGGCAGATAAACAGAGCACGAATGTGCTCGAAAAAGGTCTGTGCGGCGCGTCGTTGCACTGGTGGGGGCCATGGCGTCGACGCTTAGGTATAGGAAATACCATTTGCGACGACGCCGGTTGCAGTCGCATGCGGCTGCAGCCGCCCATTGGAACGGCCACCTTCAGGCCCGTACGTTATGAACTACGCGTGGCGCGTTGACATGTTGCGACTCCCGTCTAACGGCGTTTAGTATTGTAGGCGTTTGGCGCTTGGAAGACGGCCTATGGTGCGAGAGTGGCACATATAGGTGGCGTCCATTTAGGAGGAGTTCGGAACTAAGGTACCACGGGAAGTCGCCGTGGGTGAATCGGTTAGGCGGCTGGGCAGCACGCGGAAGGCCCGGGTTCGAGTCCCGGCAGAGTGGCTTTCCCTTTTTCCGTCTCCTACAAATTTCAGAAGTGGGATTCTGACCCTTTGGCGTGTCTCTCGGATTATGGCCGAGGACGGCGCATATGTTAGGTATGGCCGAACTGTAGTAGGCATACTGGCATTTAGGCAACGGCCTAGTGTGTGGTGTAAGCACATATAGGTGGCGTCCATTTAGGAGGAGTTCGGAACTAAGGGACCACGGGAAGTCGCCGTGGGTGAATCGGTTAGGCGGCTGGCCAGCACGCGGAAGGCCCGGGTTCGAGTCCCGGCAGAGTGGCTTTCCCTTTTTTCCGGCTCCTACAGTATAAACTTCAGAAGTGCGAAGTTTGAATCGGATCACACGACTGTAATAGGAAAGGGAGACAAAGTGAAGTTCGCACAAGTCCGAGGTGTTTGAAAATAGTTAGAGATTCTTTTAATGAGGGGCCTTCAGGATTATAAATTAATCGATACTCTCTTAGAAACGGATGTTTGAATAAATGAACTTCTCGTTTCTCCCTTCTCCTAGGTGCGTAATTCCAGCGCAATGTAGTTAAACGCTTGGTTTTATAAAAATCGATAATCGAAAGGAATCGGATTGACGAATAGGAATTAAGCTAATTAATTAGTAAATTTGCGATTGGCTCTTGGCGTAACTAAGATACCTTGTTAATTAATAAAAGAAAAACTCGATGGATTCTGGAAAGCGTCTCTCGAGCCCCAAAAGCAGAAGCGAGCGGACGTATAATTCTGAACTCCAATAAATTCTTTATTTTGTGTTCAATACAGTTATCAGTTATTTGTGTTTTAATCTTTTTTATTATTTTACTATCACCTTTATTAATATAATCAGCTCTAAGAAATCCGCGTCCAGTGAGCAGAACGCCTTAGCGTTCCACGGGCATCGTCCCGCGCCTGAATTCCCTAAGACGGATCCAGAGGACCCAACCGGCCACGCAACAAATTTGGTGACAGCGGTGGGATGCTTCAAATTCGCCGGCTTGTGGACGTAGGATTCGAAGACAGCCATCGGCCAATTCGTGCAGTCCCTCTTTCCTGGGTTTTTGGACGGTTTCCCCCGGAACATGGGTGAATGCCAGAGGGAAGTGACTTCGGACGACCGTACCAGTTTTTCCTGAAGCCACATGCACTCGACCAGAGGACCTTCGCTGAGATCAACCAGGACAACGGGGCGACATCGAACACTCGTCTGCAATTGCGTGAGAGATCGAAGGTTAATTAAAATACCCAATTGATGGTTCAAATTGTTAAATTAGGGTGCTGTAATTTATCGTTGCGTTGAGTTAGTTATTAGTTGGTAACATAGAGTTTCGTATTTACATTACGAAATATTGCGTAAAAGTAAGAATTTATTAAAACGTAAGAGACGACAACCGCGTTCATGTTGCTTACGGGGCTTTGAAGTTGAGGATGTATATCTGCTGAAACGATTCAAATAGAGCGCCCTATTACGTTCTAATGATCTCGAACATTAAGTATTTTGCCGACACAAATCAGTGACCGTATTATTAATCCGCCTGATTCAGAAAATCTTTTGCCCTGCCCAGCCACGGTTGTTGCTGCAAATTTTGAAATTCCCGGTGATGAGTCACAGTTATGCCAACTAAACCTTTTAATTTGTCCGAACTAAGTAGCTGGTGTTAACGATTTATTAAGGAACTCGGCAATAATCAGTTTTATTAAAGGCCTTTGGAATGAAACCGCGCGATTCTATTTGAATAGACAGAAAGACAGTAAAAATTTACCTGATCTCGAAGCTGCTATTACCATTGCCAGAAAGATAGGGTCAGAGTTGGAATTGGTTAATTATTCAAGGCCCCTTCATCTTCAAAATCTTTTCTCACGGATGTAAAGTATTTTGACTTAAAAACCATAAATCACACATCTACCTGTACTAAGACGGACTGTACAGACATTCCGTCTTCTAAGCATCTGCAAAGGGTTGTCGTAGGCGCCAACGATTTGCCACTTGCAGATTCTGAAAAGTAGAGAATACAGACTGCAATAGAATTTGGGAAAATAATGGAAAGGTAATAGTTACCATCTTCCTTGCCCATGAAACAAATTTTAACGGTCCACCTGAGGTCTTTATTGAGATTGAACACTCCGACGACAGTTCGATTGACAGCGACGCTTACTTTACGGCAGACGAAGAGACGTCACCTTCTCTTATGGCAGAAATATCTAAGAGGCGTGGAGCCCTTAACGAAATGTAGTGGTTGGAGGATCGTTCTCAGGAGACTGTGTGGATATGCTTCGACCCGGGAGCCTATTGAACATCGGATAGGCCGACTTTGAAGGCACCCCGCCTCAGACACCGCTAGGGGCTGTCCACGTATCTCAGGGTGAGCAGGTTATGTTCGACCTGGGACATCGGATAGGCTTTAAGCACCCCGCCCAGGTCTCCGGCTTGGCACCCACGGCTTGTGTTTGGTTAGGGGCTGAGGAGCCAAATTTGGAGGCTGAAAGATGCCGGATTTTATTTGAAACCAAGTCCGTACATGATGAGACATGATCCTCCGTTGAAGATACCTCAGGAAATGGTGACCTAATTGAACAAAGTAGTAGTAGTAGAGTCTTAATGACAAAGACGACCTCATTAATGCCAATCACCCATCACCCTTTTGCCCTTAATATTATTTACTCTAGGGATTACCTTCATATGTGCCAGGATAATTTTATTCGTTTTCTTTTTCCTCCTCTCCCTCAACTATGAAGTCATGTCAAGCCACTAAAGATTTGTTAATTTATAATGAATTTTCACTCGAAACAGATTGAATAATGTAACATCAATGTTATAGGAACAATGGTTTTTGTCAACATAAAATTTCTTACCTTCATATTTTGTAAAGCCACGTCCAGCAGAATCAGTAAGCCAGGACCATCTTAAATCTTCGGTAATTTCCTTCAAACACCTTATACATACCTTGGATGTCCAAGTAGTCAGCATCTCTAAATATAATAATATCGAGCATGTTAGTTGGGATTTTGTGAAATGTCTTCTAAAACAGGAACTAAATATCTTAGAATATGCAATTACGGCTCATGCCAATGAAGTTATAGCTCGACTCACATCTAAGCTCCAATTCTTCCATAAAGAATTTTTATGAATTCACCATCGATGGTCATTAGGTATTCGTAAATTCTTCCACATGAATTTGTATTTGGCGTAAAGGCTATATTCTCCGGAAGTTGTTAAACAAATTCTATGAACGTTTGTTGATCATTTGGATGACTTATTTTTAAAGATAAACGCAACCCAGGCTGTGGCAGCGACAAATCTGAAAAAGGCAAAGTAGAAATGCAAATTGTATTATGGTAGAAGGGACAGATCTTATAAATTTTCTGTAAGAGATGATATATATTTGTTCAGAGAACCAAAAAACACCTAAACTCGATTGTAGTTGGTTAGCACTTTACAAAATTGTTAGAATGTTTGATAATTTGAATGCAGAAATAGGCATAAGAGTTAATAAAATCAAAATAGTTCATGTGAAGAAATTAAAATTAACATGTGTAAGATTAGATTCCTTAAAGATACTCACCTTTATCATAGTACCGTTGTTGTATTCCTTTATTGTTTTAATGGGCTACACCACCTTGGTATAAGTTAAGATCACTTTATTCTATTTGTTTGTGAACTCGATGCCACGTTAGTTTATAATTAAAATTTCATGTATTACCCAGAATAAATCTGGAGACGTCGTGTCTTGGAGACAAAATTGTAACAAATTGTAACACAGTGAACATTCTCTAACGTCTCTCGAATCGCATTCTTCGCGGCAAACCGGGTGGACCGAGTAGCTCCGATACCGCGGGGGAGGCGAGGAGAGGAGGTGCAGGAAAGCTTCACTATAAGAAGTTTATAGCTTAAATTAGGAATTAAAATCAAATTTGATAAACGTATTTTTTGAAAAGCTGTTTCCATTGGAAAAACCTTTTGTATAAGGAGGGAAGTGTTGCGACTCCCGTCTAACGGCGTTTAGTATAAACTTCAGAAGCGCGAAGTTTGAATCGGATCACACGACTGTAATAGGAAAGGGAGACAAAGTGAAGTTCGCACAAGTCCGAGGTGCTTGAAAATAGTTAGAGATTCTTTTAATGAGGGGCCTTCAGGATTATAAATTAATCGATACTCTCTTAGAAACGGATGTTTGAATAAATGAACTTCTCGTTTCTCCCTTCTCCTAGGTGCGTAATTCCAGCGCAATGTAGTTAAACGCTTGGTTTTATAAAAATCGATAATCGAAAGGAATCGGATTGACGAATAGGAATTAAGCTAATTAATTAGTAAATTTGCGATTGGCTCTTGGCGTAACTAAAATACCTTGTTAATTAATAAAAGAAAAACTCGATGGATTCTGGAAAGCGTCTCTCGAGCCCCAAAAGCAGAAGCGAGCGGACGTATAATTCTGAACTCCAATAAATTCTTTATTTTGTGTTCAATACAGTTATCAGTTATTTGTGTTTTAATCTTTTTTATTATTTTACTATCACCTTTATTAATATAATCAGCTCTAAGAAATCCGCGTCCAGTGAGCAGAACGCCTTAGCGTTCCACGGGCATCGTCCCGCGCCTGAATTCCCTAAGACGGATCCAGAGGACCCAACCGGCCACGCAACAGACAAAACAAAAACACATCGACAATCGTGCTCTCTATGACGATGTGGAACCGATTGATACAATGTCGCCCTAATATCGTACAGGCGACGTGGGGACGAGCATTGTCGTTCGACCCCGAATACATAACAGTCGTTGAGGAACACATGAATGCACCTCTCCAAGAGCTTCCCCAGGATGGAGAGAAGGCTTATAAGCCGGGAGCTGGTAAGTAGTTCGTGCGGTTTGCTCGACTTGGGAATGGGAATTATTTTGGCAATTTTCGAAGCATCTGGGATATATCCCAGTGAAATGGCTGAACGGAAAATGTAATAGATTTAGAGAATAAATTTCCTAGATGCGTACTTCAACATTAAGACGGGACCCTGTCACTCCCGAGGGCTTTGCGATTTCCTGCTTCCTTGACATAAGTGAGAATTTGTTGAGGAGAGAGTGGGGACTCCGTATACATTTCGTCGATATGCCGATTAAAGGAGGCAGAAAAATCTTCTATGGTTGGAACCTTACTGGAGTGGAGTTGAGTGGCTTGTAGGTGGATTTCAGCGAAGGTGGACGCCAGCGCACAGTGTAACGAGTATTAAAAAGAGGTTCCGGTCTAGAGTTCCAAATAGCAGGTGATATTTAGGAATTAATTCAAGGAAACCTACTATATATAATTCAATGGGAGTTTTTGCATTGTATTAAGGATGTCTTAAATTATAGAAATATATTTTTTGTTTTATAATTAATCATTGCAGACGGCCCTGGGCAGATGTTAAAGTCAAGGCGTCAAAAAATTAATCCAATTCGGTGGGCGCTGTATCTCCAAAAGTTATTACCCGATTCGACTGAAACCTTTTTTATTTTGAAGATTATTCTTCTGTCTAGGGGGGGAACTAGAAAAATTACAAAAATGACATTTTTTTTAGAAAATAACGACACTTCAAGTTTGAAATCACTTTTCCCTGTGTTTTTCGCCCTTTCAACGCCTTTGAAAATTATAAATTTTTAATTTTATGTAAGTTTTTCTAGCCCCCCCCCCCCTAGCCAGAAATATATTCTTCAAAATAAAAAAAGTTTCAGTCGAATCGGATAATAATTTTTGGAGATACAGCGCCCACCGTTTTGAGAACACTGTTTCGAGAAAAACGCGTTTAAAGTTTTACGTGAGCGCCGAGTGGCCGGTTGTTGCCCATGCATTTGCCGCTACTCAAATGCCTATAACTTCGGGAAATTTACGAATTTCAACAAATCCATTTAAACACGTATTCCTAAAAGGTTGAACATTCGAAAAATGAAATAAAAAGAAAATAGATTTTTAGACCGGAACCTCCCCTTAAGGAAAAAAAAACCAAAAATCAATTTTCCAAAAAGATATAGTTATTTAGACGTAATTGATATGTTAATCATATTAATACCCAAAACAAATAATTTTTAACATTAAATAATTGTTTAAAATGTATTTTTTAACAGAATAAAATCAAACAAATAAAAAATATATATATTTAAATACATTTAAACACAAATTAATAACAAACATATGAAACAATTATAAAAAACATAAAATTAATTTTTTAAATAATTCGTTTTGATAATAAATTTTAAATTATTCATATGAGTTGCATCTGAAGAAATTCAAAGCACAGTGTCTTTTATAAATAAATATTCGAGCACTGTTGGAGACAGAGTGAGGAGAGGGGGGCCGTCGACGTCACGAGCAAGGCGATGCGCGTGGTAGAGCTCAACCGAGGACCGATTCAAATCGGCAAATGCTTGTAAGGGACTGAGTGAGCCATCTCTGGGTGTTCCTCACTAATTACGATGTCTCACTCGGCTTCGCGATTACGTTACCCGCGTCCACGTGACTTCCCGGAATCCTGGCGAGGATTCCGGGAGACGAGATTTCCGCTTTCTTCTCGCTTCAAGTGCCGAACAGTAAGCACGTTTCGCGATCGCGCGGAATCTCGCTTAAATTCAGAAAAGTTCAATTATACGTGGCCAGAGCGCTGGCGTGGTGTACTAACAATTCAAAGTATTTTCTTAAGTCTGTGAAAGGGTTTGATGTATTCAAATCGTTGTAAATAATTGTATATAGTCGAGTGTTTTATTAAATGGCTATTGGTTCTTAAGTGTTAAAATCCCGTGAACAATCAATTGTGTGCGTCCGTACATTCGTTAATACAATTCGTAACAAGCACAGATATGTCTAGTTTTTTCGTTTTATTATGTGTATTTTTTTATGTAGGAGCACTCGAGAGCAGATAAAATTTATACCAAATTAAAGGACATAAAAACAACTAATTATAGTAAAAAAAAATGAAAGAACCGATATGTTTCGTTTCTTTAATTCTCTCCAGAATTTAGAAGATGCGACAAAAAAAGTAATAATTTGAGCCACTGGGACGTATCCATATCTTTAAATGCAAGAGTTTTTAATTAATAAAACAAAAAAAAAGTATATATTTTGCTTATTTTCAACAAAAAAAAAGAAAAGAAATGTTGCGTCGCAAGGTGAGACTCAGTTGAGACCCACTGACCAGAGGGTTTATACCTCTCCATCGAACGCGCCGAGAAGCGCAGGCAATTGTTGTAACCCCATGCTTGGACGAGTCCGCCTGTGACGTCACGAGCGGTTCCGGCCTTTGTGGGAAAAACCCCCGGTTTTGGCTAACACGCGTTCCCGCGTTTTCTGCGAAATGCGCGGGAAGCTCACGATGTCTTGACCAATCACGAGTGTTAGAAGGTCGCACCCCCATACTCTATACTTCCGCTTCCTTCCGACCGACCAGCGCATCCATTTCCCAGTTACGAGTCACTTACTCACAGACCATCGAACCGTGAACACCATATTTTTCTTATCTCATTCACCATCACGCACAACCATAGTATTATTTTAATAAATTAGTTTCAAATATTAAAGTGCAGTTTTACTCAAAGTAAGTCAACATAACGCGGCCTTATTTCAGTAATTTGAAATAAGGAAAAGCAAGTGTCAGGCGGCCTTACAACCCGCCAGCTTAACGGCACTTCAACAAGAAATGCAACAAAAATGCGGTGAGTAAATATTTCCTATGTGTAGTCTGTGGCAGCTTGCCGTTGGTTATTGGACTTTGAATGTAATTACTAACCTTAAATCCGTTATTTATGTTACTAAGTTATGATGTTTTTATATAAACCCTTTATTTCAGCTTCACAGCCATGAAATTTGGACTTGGTTTACAATTACCTAACTATACAAAAGCTACCCTAACCCACTCATTTTTCTTATCCCTCTGTTACATGACTATTTCAGCTAAGCTCATTCATTCTATTTTTCCACTGTTTCTCTATATTTCTTAGCCAACTTATCACCACCTCATTCCTTCTGCCTTCCACAATCTCCGCCTCTCCTAGTTCACTAGTACCTAAACTCTGACAGTCCTTTAGTAGGTGTTTTATTGTACCTATCTCTAGACTGCATAGAGTGTATTTCCTTCTTTCCTCGTCCATCCAATATCGGTTGCCCTCCTCGGTGTTTCTACACCTTGCCCTTGCAATTAACCTTTGGCTGCCTCCCTTTCCTTATTTTTCGAGATATTCTACCCTTCCCACTGGCCTTCTGGATTTTATTATATTGCACAAGGCCCTGCAGATCTTTGTCTCTTTCGGTCAGCGTTTTGACTATATTTACGTTCTGCTGTTTTAGGATTTCTACTCCTAGCTGGCTGTATCCATTTTTCTGCAGATATTCTTCTCTTTCCCTGCTGTTTTTTGTTCCCCCAATTTCCTCTCTTTTTCTTTCAAGCATTCTTTCACCAACACTCTACCTTCTCCATTTTTAACGCCTTCTTCATATCTCAACGCTCTCTTCCCTGCTCTAATCCTAATCTTCTCCCTCTTGGTTTCTTCCAAAAATATATATTTTGGCGTGCAATAATCCAAACCCAAACACCACCTCAGGTACTTTGCCTGAATCCGCTTGATTTCTGCCCTTTCTTTCCACCCATAGATTTCCACCCCATACAGCAGAATGCTTATTACTAAATAATCTAACAGTATCACCCTTCTCTTAAAATCGTCTTTAAACTTCCTTTCCCCTATTCCCCAGATTTGCCTCATCACCACATTTGCCTTCTTTACGCGATCTTTGATGTGGCTATCAACGTCTCCGTTTCTTTGGAACCGCACACCTTGGTATACGTATTCTTTTGCCTTCTCTATTTCCGCCCCCTTCCATTCCCATTTTATTTTCTTTTCCCTACCTCCCCCTTTTCTAAATACCATAACTTTCGACTTTTCGGTATTCAGTATCAGCTTTCTCTTACCTAAATATTTTTCGAATCTTCGCATCATGTTTTTTAACGCTTCCTCTTTTTCCGCCACTGAAACTATGTCATCAGCATACGCTAATGTCCAAAATCGTTCCCTACCTATTCCAATCCCTCCGTCTAAACAGTTTCTGAACACCTCCTCCAAGTCTGCTATAAAGACCGTGAACAAGGTAGGGCTCAGTGGACAACCCTGTCTGACGCCGTTGCTAGTCCAAAATTTTTCAGATAGCTCTTCCTTTATCTTTACCACATTTTCTGTTTCCTCATAAATCTCCTTAACCCGTTCTATCCAGCCTTTTCTCACCCCTCTTTCATTCATTCTCTTCGATAGCTCTTCTCTCACCACCATGTCAAAGGCTGCTTTAAGATCTATAAAAAACGTGAAAACCTTGCCCCTAGGTCTTCCAATTTCCCTTTCTATAACATGTTGTAACACATATATATTATCTATTGTTCCTCTGTTCTTTCTAAAACCTGTCTGTGTCTCTGCTAATATGTTTTTCTCCTCAACATCTTTTCTGGTCCTCTCATTTAAAATGGCCGCGTACAGCTTGTAGGGAGAATCAAATATTGAAATCCCCCGATAATTCGCGACTTTATCCTTATCGCCTTTTTTGTAAATAGGGAAAATCACCGTGTTCGCAAAAGAAGCCTATTACCGACACCTATGGGCCACTTATGCTAATTAAAGAGGCGGACAACGGCCTACTCACTCAGGCGGAGCGCTAATCGCGTCCCCTCCATCGTCTCGCGATTTATGGAGAGGGAAGGCTTGCGCTTCCTAGAAATCTACCGCGATTTCTGGGAATCGGCCACTCTGGTCCAGTCATCACGCTTAGGTAATATAATTTCGCTTACGCACCTTGCTTGCGCTATATATTCGACTTTGCTTCAAATCGCACTCCCGCTTCGCGACTTTGCTTCGCAAGTGCTTTAAACGCTTTAACGCTTAATTATATCTAGAAAGTATTTAGACATTGTAAATTGTGTGTGCTATTAACTGTTACTGATCGTGCTTTAAACCTTGTGCATATTTGAATTATAATTGTCGTGTTAAATTAATCGCATAAATATCGCATCGTTCGCTTAATCGTCCCCAAATAAATCGTGTGCTAAAACTACTGCAAAACTGTTTATTAGGGCCCTTTCCAAACTTTATTGTACACACCGCTTTTCTCCAATCTTTGAGAATCCCTCTCCCTTCCATATACTTTTCAAAATTTTCTTTAGCCTCTGCCTAGTCTATCCCCCGCTATACAGCCATGCTTCCTCTGGAATGGCGTCCTCCCCTGCTGCTTTCCTCCTCTTTAGAAGTCGGATTTGCTTTTCTATTTCTTCGTCGGTCAACTCTGCTTCCTCTTCTTCTTCTGTGCTCCTTTCCCGTTTGACTCTTACTATTCTCTTTTCCGCACCTCCTAGCACGTCTCTAAAATGCCTTACCCACTCATCTTTATTCACATTGTCTCCTATACTGTTTCTTTTCCGTCTGTCCTTATTTATGTATTCCCAGATTTCCTTCTCAGTCTTTACATTTTTTATCTCCTCTATTTCCTCTTCTCTTTTTTTCCTTTTGTTCACATATTTTTCTGAACTTTGCCTTTCCTGCCACGTATTCCTCTCTTGTGCTCTTTCCATCTTTCCACTTTTTGCATAGCACCTTTGCTCTTCTTTTTTCCCTTCCGCAATCCTTATCCCACCACGCCCTGTATCCTAGCTTTCTCTCTTTTATTCTAACGTTTTTCTTGACTATACATGTACAATTCCTGCCTTCAATTCCAGCCAACTCTCTTCGACCCCTGCTCGGTTAAATTCTAGCTTTTCTGTGTTATTTGTGAACACTTGTATACTTTCCTTACTCCAACACATGATTTCTTTCTTTTTAACACCCTTTCCTTGCTTATCCCTACTTGGTCTCCTCGGGAGTCGGAAAGTTAAGCAAATGGGCATGTGATCTAATTCTACTCTTTCCTCAATATTGAATTTGTGAGCTCCTCTAAACCTGCCGTGTTAGTTACGGCGTAATCAATGACCGTCGCCCCCCTGCTACCCACATATGTAAATTCCCCTTCTTCGTCACCTTGGACGTTACCATTTGTAATGTGCCAACCCCTGTCTTCAATTAATTGCAGCAACAGATCCCCCTCTACATTTTTCTTCGCATCCTTTGACTTCCTTCTCGTCTGCCCACCTTTACTGCCCACCCTTACATAGATATCCCCTTTGCTTCCAATTCTTGCACTCATACCCCCCGCAATAATTAGTACTTTCTCCTCCGCTTCCTTTACAAATTCATTAATATTTTCTGCCATTTTCTTCATTCCCTCCGTATTGTAAACTGTCACAACCCTCCAGTTATTATTTCCCACCTTCATTCTACTTTCTACTATGTTTGTCTCTTCTCTTTCTGTCTTCTTCGACACCCACTCCCTCTGAACTTCTGTTATTATTCCTCCCATAGCTCTGCCTTTCTTCTTTTCTCTTATTGCGTATTGACACTTCCATTCGAAGCCTATCGGTAGCCTGCTCTTAAGTCTTTCCCAGTCCTTTTCTTCAACCCAAGTTTCCGTAAGCCCCACAAATTCAAAGTTCCGGATATAGTTCCAAAAATCTTTATCTTTATTCGAGGCTCCAGCAACATTCCAGAACACCATTTTTCGTGTATCCCCGTATTCGCCTACGTTTTCTTGACTCGTGTCATTGCTGCTTCGCTGCTTCACTGAAAAACCTGAGCCTGCCTATTGTTTGCCCTCTCTTTTGCTCTGTCTGTCCAATCTCTCCATTTTCCATCTACCATTATTTTCTTACATCCCACTTTTACCGCTCTGCCTTTTTTCCTCTCCGCTCTTGCCGCTTCTAATATCTTGCTCTCGATATCTCTCTCTGCCTTTGTGTAATCATGGTTTATAAATATTTTACTTCCTCTTAGTGTGCATTTGTTCTTCATTACCTCCTGCTTATCCTCCCAGTTCTTCAGTCCATCTGTAATCATTTCTCATCCCTGCAAACCTGCTACCTTTGTCCATATTATATCCCTCCTTACACTTAATGTTTCTCTGAAGAATCTTTCTATTTGTTCTTTTACTTTTTCCTTGCTTACCATGAGCCCTCTAATTACAACATTATTTTTCCTCTCTCTTCTGTCTTGTATTTCTATCAATCTTCTCATTCTCTCCACCTCTCTATTCAGCTCATCTTCTGCTCTTCTTTCGGCTTCCATTTGTACCCTCCCTTCTAGTTCTTCCAGTTCCTGCTTCATAATTTTATTGTTATTGCAATCCTCTTTCTCCTCCATTTGCATCATCTTACCTTCGAGCTGTTTGATTCTATCAAGCATCTCTTTCCTCTCCCTTTCCCAACATTGTCATAAATTAATACCCATCAAAAAGAATCCCTTTTAAAAACATTGTCGTAAATTAATAGCTTTACAAAACTAATGATATACACCAATTGCGCCAATTTTCGCAATGACTATTTATACAAAGAAAGAAATGTATCAAATAATATTAAGCAGATATATTTTTATACAAATAAATATTTTAATACGAATAAATATTTTATTCAAAATACTTGGGGATGCTCTATGAAAAAAATGTTAATTGTCTTGGTTAATAAATAAAACAAGGCCAGATTTATTGATTCAGACATATTTATTCAGTTTAGCAACACCAATTCGGAGAGCAGCGCCAAGTATTTTGAATAAAATATTTATTCGTATTAAAATATTTATTTGTATAAAAATATATCTGCTTAATATTATTTGATACATTTTTTTCTTTGTATAAATAGTCATTGCGAAAATTGGCGCAATTGATGTATATCATTAGTTTTGTAAAACTATTAATTTAGGACAATGTTTTTAAAAGGGATTCTTTTTTATGAGTATTAATTTATAACAATGTTTTTAAATGGGATTCTTTTTGATGGGTATTAATTTACGACAATGTTTTTAAATGGGATCCTTTTTGATGGGATTATATACTTGGCACTCTATTTTGTACCTATTTTTAAAAAAGGTAATTTTGTGGGGATTTCACACATTTTGTAGTGCTTATTGATGACTGGGTAATTTTTTCACCCCCTCGGGGTTATTTTTTTTAAATAACAATATATTATATTGTCATCCAAACTACGCACACCTGCAAAGCTACAAGACAATTGGATTGGTGGAATTGGTTTAAATTTGAGTTTTCAAATATGAAGCAAACATACAAGAAGCACACAGAGGATCGAAGCTGAATAAAAGTTTAATTAAAGTTTAATTACTATATTACAATAAATTTTTTTCTGACGTAGATCACACTGCATCATCTTGTGCTTCAGTTATCTGTAAATATATAAAATCCACATTTTAGTTATAGCATAACTTAGAAGTTTTAGAAAAACGGTGGACTTTTCCTATAGTAAGTGTAGAGACTACATAATGTGTCCGAAGGAGGTGGAAGCGTATGGCAGAAATCCTTGTTGAAGGAAATTTAAATGCTAATGGTAATTTATCAAAAATGTACGAAGAGCTCCAATATTTTTAACGCACAATTTATTGGTGTTGGGATAAAATTAATTTAATATGTTCATTAGTGAATTTAAATATTGGTAATGGGAAACTAATAAAATTAATTATTAGCGTGGGAACTACTGTAAATTTTAATAAAGTATTACGAATATCTTTCATAAAAGATTGGGAATTATCGAGGGAGATGCATTTTCAGCGTACTTTTTTCACTAATGTAACTTACTTTACACTGCAAGCACTACGCCATAATTTTCTTAATTCTTAATGCTACGCTAATATGAAAAATTTTGTCAATTTACCATATTTGACAAATTTCCAGAAACATGTGCGAAACAAGATGCTTCTCTGTCTATCTAACTAAATGTAAAAATCACTCCAGGTATTCTTATAGCTCAATGATGCATAGACTGCATAACCTGATTCGTAGAATTGCCTAGAATCCTTCAACTTCTAGCGCATGATGCGATGTTATGTAACGACACATAACCATAACAGCTGGTGCAACGGACAGCAGCAAGCTCAGCAAGATTCGCAACCAAAAGTAGACCGCATACGTTGCAAGGCCGAGATCGACAGGCGGAGACCAGTAGGCCTCCCCCCGTGATCACCAAACCGCGACCCCAATTATTGTATATAAACCCACAACCGAATAATCAGTAAGAGTTATTGTAAAAGATCAGTTACGCGATCAGAACCGTGATCGCTCGTATAAGTGTCAGCTCGAATAAACCTTTGGTAAACCTACGGTGAGTTCTAACTCTTTCACCGGCAACGATCCACTACCTCTCGGCTCGACCCGAGAATCCCGTTCCCGGCATCTTCACCCGAACTATCGGAGCCCGGCGAACCTGTTCGAGGACAACCGCGCAGTGCAGCCAGATACTCAGGGAGAATCTCCACACCGGCAAACCTCGCAACAGCATAGAGTGTTGCGTGGCCGGTTGGGTCCTCTGGATCCGTCTTAGGGAATTCAGGCGCGGGACGATGCCCGTGGAATGCTAAGGCGTTCTGCTCACTGGACGCGGATTTCTTAAAGATGATTATAATAATAAAGGTGATAGTAAAATAATAAAAGATTAAAATACAAATAACTGATAACTGTAATGAACACAAAATATAGAATTTATTGGAATTCAGAATTATACGTTCGCTCGCTTCTGCTTTTGGGGCTCGAGAGACGCTTTACAGGATCCATCAGGTCTTTCTTTTATTAATAACAAGATATCTTAGTTACCAAGAGCCAATCGCAAATTTACTAATTAATTAGCTTAATCCCTATTCGTCGATCCGATTCCTTTCGATTATCGATTTTTATAAAACCAAGCGTTTAACTACATTGCACTGGAATTACGCACCTAGGAGAAGGGAGAGACGAGAAGTTCATTTATTCAAACATCCGTTTCTAAGAGGGTATCGATTAGTTTATAATCCTGAAGTTCCCTGATTAAGGAATCTCTAACTATTTTTAAACACCTCGGACTTGTGCGAACTTCACTTTGTCTCCCTGATAATGAGCGTAATTGTTACGTGAATAATTGCTGGTTCAGTAACACGCTCGATTTTAAAAACAATAATATTTATTAGAATTGACCGTTACTTTGGTCGACAAGAGTCCAAGTACATTGAGAATAAATGTATGTATAGCCGTTTCTAAGGCTGACAAGAGCCGATAACCTTTGCCTTCGTTTTTAATGTAAGTTCTGATTTTCCTCCTCCGCGCACCCTCTAACGAGACCTTGGTTTGCCCCACCACCAATTTCTGCCACGGAGGTCCGTTCAGGGTGGAAATCTTCGAGTGCCAATCAGTGTCCTTAAGGTGACACGTTGGGCGTTTTCCTGAACTCTGTCCACACTCCGCCCACCTTTCCGCATAAACACAATGCAGTGGGGGGACAACGCACCAAGACCCCGGGACAGGCCCCAAGGTCCCGTGGACAGAAACGACCCTCACGTGCGTGACCTGTCCAGGGGGTTTATGATACGTCAATCGCTATTGAGCGCCAGGAGAAACTCTAACGGTACTCGCCATAACAGGGATTTAGAGTTTATCCCTGTTTATGATGCCAGATGCTTAACAGCCACAATAATCGCGCTAATGAAATTCTTAAGCTCAAAAATAGCGAAGAGAGCACGTCCGCATCATAAACCCCGTGGCCTTCCGAATCCTTAACACTCCCTTTCCTATTACAGTCGTATGATCCGATTCGAATTTCGCGCTTCTGAAGTTTATACTAAACGCCGCTAGACGGGAGTCGCAACAAGACAACCAATTTAAATGCCCATTCGGCCACATTCGGCAATGATCGGGAAACTTTGGCAATAATCAGCCAACTGCGGTAAGGTACATTTAGTCGATTTGAATATCCCGCTCAAATAGATAACCAATTTAAATGACAAGGTCAAGTAAGGACTTCAAAGGTTCCGCCCGAAGTGACGCCTCTTATTATCTCCTCTTTAACGGAACGGTTTTCTATGCAGTCTATGCACTCAATGCGCGAAACGGAAGGCAGCCTTAATTACTCGACGTTTCTGAACCAGCCTTGTTTGTTCAAGCAATGTATATGTGTATGATACTCAGTTGTTTAAAGTACGCCATAATAACTGCAATCACAAATGTCAGTATTTACACCGAAGTTCAGTCGAAAACATATTTTATATGATACTACAGGAATATTTAAAATTGTGCGTGTGTATGGAAATGTGTTCAGTGATATCAATGTACAATAAATGGTACAATTGTACTATTTTATCTCCGATGTTTATCATTGTACATATATTGTATTTGATAGCATTGATAACGGCTCAGAAAGGTAAGTACTAATGGATAATGTTACTTTTTAAATGATTTTATTCAGCTACGATCCTCTGTTTGTTTATTTGTTCCTTGTATGTATGTTTGGTCCAACTCTCCAATAGATTTGAAATTTTGCAGGCGTGCGTAGTTTGGTGGAAATAGAATGTTTTAAAATAAAATTAACCCCGAGAGGGTGCAAAAATTACCCAGTCATCAATAAATATAACCCATAACTACAAATCCAAACGATTCGAAATCTGCCACTCGCGTTCTTTACGAAAACGACAAAAAGCTGATGCATTCGGGTCACTAGTCATATCGCGATTACCGAAAATACACAATTTATCGAGAAATTATCTGTCACGTATGTACGAATAGTAAAACTAAAACTTTGCAGATGTTCGTAGTATAGGGTAAAGAGTACAATGGTTGGCCACTTAAGTAAGAGTGTCACATAAATAATGAATTATAAATGTGAATTTAGTAAATTTGCATTGGAAATCGATTTAAATAAGTAAGAAAAACTCCTAATAATCTAAAAATAAATAGGGTTTATTTAAAAAAAAGCAAGAATTTATAAAAATATACAAAAAATGTGTTGACTACGAAAAAATATAATTATTGGCATGGTCACGACAGTAGTTGTCCGATCGGTTCGACAGTGATTGGCCGCTATTTGACACATAATATAACCTAAAAGAAAATGTTATATGATTTGATGATAGAAATGGGATTAAAATTATTCAATAAAAATGGATATATCTTATATATGTATGTGTTTATTAAATACAAATAAATATATTTGTTCTTATACATCTTATATTAATACTTATCTCTGACAAGGTATACTTTCTTTGGGCATCTTTCATTGCTTATAATTATTGGTTTCGCTGTTTTATTTTGAATAGTATTCTCCTTGTTACTAATTTTCTCTTGCTGCTTTAGCAACCTTGCTAATTTCTTTGCTTCTTTCTCTTTTTCTGCTGCTTCTTTCTTTTTCAAAATTTCGCATTTTTTAGCATCTTTCTTTTTTCTTTCCATTTTTTGTTGGTAAAATTTATTTTCTTCATTTAATTTCCATTCTCCACTCATTATATACTGTGATTATATATAAAAGCAAATAGGATGATTCGGCTTTGAAGCTTGCAAATTACAGCCATTTAATAAAAAAACCATAAGAGTACAGTTGAAAGTTTACGAATAGTTTAATGTATTTATGATATGTATATCTCTCATATTCGGTATATATCGATAAATAAAAGTTGAAACTTTATAAAATAATTATTTATTTGTTAAAATTATACATATATTATAAAAAATACTGGGGGCCAATAACTGTTTTACCGTTACTAAGGTTATAAAACAATCATTGGCCGCCCGGCCAATTATTGCCATTCAACATTATTCATATGACAGTTGTTGGCCCCCTGTATTTTTCATAATATATGTATAATTTTAACAAATAAATCATTCTTTTATAAAGTTTCAACTTTTATTTATCGATATATACCGAATATGAGAGATATACATATCATAAATACATTAAACTATTCGTAAACTTTCAACTGTACTCTTATGGTTTTTTTATTAAATGGCTGTAATTTCCAAGCTTCAAAGCCGAGTCATCCTATTTGCTTTTATATATAATCACAGTATATAATGAGTGGAGAAATATTGATTACATCCGAAGCAAGAAAGTACAAGGAATATGAATATGTTCATTAAAAAAAGGCATAACATTGGTATTTCTTAATATTCATTTATTTCTCAAAATATGGCCAATCACTGTCAGGTGGCCAACCACTGTACTCTTTACCCCTATCACCATTGAAATTGTAGTATATGAAAATAATTATTTTTTAGTGACTTTAGCACTATAGCGTTTAAGCAAACTGTTAAATTGTATACAGCAATAAAAGATATTTGTAAAGAAGTCTGAGCTCTAAAATGTAAATCCACAAACTCTTAAACGTAGAAAATAACAAAATATATATTTTTTTTCTTAAATGCTCTGAATAATTATTTTTTTTTACTATAATTTCAATGGTGTTTTTTCACTTTAAATAATTCACTTTAAATAAAATATATTTCATAACAGAATACGAATCACTTTAATACAGAAGAGAACGTCAATATGAATTGGTTGTGAGAAAATTTTCATTCGCATTAATAGAACAAATTGTTTTAATTACAGGATACAGATTGTAATGTGACATAAAATTGATAAACTGTAGTTCATGATGTTCCACTTGCCAACCGATACTTCAACTTCTGGTTGCACATGGTGCCCTATGATTTTATTTAAAGTGAAATATTTAAAGTGAAAAAAACATCGAAATTGTAGTAAAAGAAAAGGGTAAACATGTCGAAATCTACCTGTCACCGATTTCAACGAGGTCTGAATATATTGTAGAAATCAACATTCTGAACAACTGTTTCCTTTGACGAAAATGGCGGTCAGCTCTAGTTGCCGAGATATGGCGATATATATGAATCTCGCGCGACACTAAGAGTCAGTAGCCGCGTACACTGCCGTACTTACTTATTCGCGTTACATTGCAAAGACGTGACTTACTTATTATTATATGATTACACTATAAAAAACTTTAAAAAAGTAAAAAAATTACCCCAAGTACTATGAAATCAAACAAATCACCAAAAATACTTGATAATAATAATTACAAAATAAAAAAAAAGATGTGAAATCAAAATGAGCTGCAAGTATATAAAGGTGCTTCCCGCAGCGTGCAAAGGCGACAATGTGTAACACAATAAAAGACAAAAAAAGATGGCCAGTCCTGGAAGTCAAATACTTTGCGTGGTCAGGCAAGATCAAAGTGTCGATGAATAAGAATTATTTAAAAACCGGAAACTAATAAAAGTATTCGCAATGAGTCAAAGTTTTATTTAAATTGATGGAATATTAGCTGTATGCCTGTCAAAGGCAAGGTATTGGAGTCGATGAATTAGAATTATTTAAAAACGCAAAATAATGAAAGTATATTGACAGAGTTTTAAATTGACAAATAATCTCAAAGCCTGCGAGAGGGAAGGTACGGGTATTGATGATCTGAGAATAATACCTTGCCACGCCACACAGTGAGACAAACTGCTCCTTTTTGTGTCAAAATCGTAGAACTCTTGATAGGAATAAGGTAGAGCAATGTAACTTTTTGGAGGTTAAAGCTAAGATGTTGCAGATTAAGGGAAATATGTTTAGAATGTATCAAAAAAAAGTTTTGACCTTGAAAATCCAAGTTGAAGTTGACATTTTCGACGAAAATTTCGGTTTTTCCGTTATAATTCGTGGTTGAAGTTTTTCCTTTACTTGTTATACATCATTTCCTATAGATTTTGACGCGCTGAATTCAAATATCACCGCGAAATTGGTCTAGCCCTTCAGGATTCGAAGAAAAATGCGTTTTGAGTTGAAAAATCGATAAAAACCGTGTTATTTTCTGGTTTCCGTGCTTTGATAACAATATTTTAGATTTATTTATCGTATTTATTCATATGAAGTATAAAAAGATAATAGAATACTTGAATACTTTGAATTTTGCAATATAAAGGGTTTACATGTCGTAACCTGTTGCGTACCTACTATACGCTCGCAACTCGATTGCCGAACCGTATACGCATCTCACACGCCAAATTAACTTGGTAGGAGATAGTTAAGAAAGGAAAATGAATATACTCGTATATTCGAATATAATTATATAGTGATTGTTAAGTTATCCACGAGTATATTCATTTTCCTTTCTTAACTATCTCCTACCAAGATTGAAAATATCTATTATTTAATTAAATAAGAAAAATCTAAGATGCTAGATATTTTCTATCGAGCTGTATACCGAACTGATCCAGAGATCTCATTTATTCTAATACACTATCGATTGAAATCCTACAAAGAGGAGAATATGCATCCAAAAATTAAAAGATTTGTTGAAGAGAGGTAAGTAAATTGAAACGAGTGAATACGTACGTTATTTACTGCAAAAATGAATGTGTAATTATAAAGAAATTTACATTTACTTTAACCCTCATCCGTCCCTCATTTCACGAACTGAATCTGTCCCTCGGTGTCAAATTGACACAATGGTGAAAGATCGATAAAATGACATGATAAACAGTTATTTTTCGATATTGTTTTATTCGAATTGATAAGTTAATATTTACATACTAAATCTTTCACAAGTTTCACATAAAATAAAACGATGTGGAGGGCATACAGCTTTTTTGCAAGAATCACATCGGGCAGTATATACATTTGCATTTCGTTTTTTTTCGCATATATGACATCGGGCTCGTTTTTTTGTGGGTGGAGTATGCGTTAGACTATTAGAAGTAGGTACAATCACTTGTGGTATACCTTGTATTTCTTCCACAAGTGCAGCGGAATTAGATCCCCGCGGGAGATGTGTACGTGACGTAATATAGGATTGCACCAAAGAATATCCAATTTCAATCAAAAATAGACGTCGACGATATTTTTTATTCTCATTCCATTTCGTGTTGAGTGAGGTAAATATTATGAAAGCACTGCATCCTGACATATCTAACATATTACCAAAAACTGCCATTGGCCATCTATTTGTTTTACGTTTACATCGGTACGTGCCCACCATCTCGTCGAGAACATCCACGCCTCCCTTTGTAGCATTATAGTACTTTATAATTTCGGGTTTTTTATCTCTTTCATTATTTATTTTCTTTGACGTATGATATGTACTGAGTAGAGTGACAAATCGTCTTATTTTTGGTACATAAGATACCATTGTAGCTTTGAGTTTGTGGTCAAAAACAAACTCAGAATGATAAAGTGGCTTCGTTTTCATATCGAGCAAAAGTGGTGGGATTTCTTTTCTATTTTTTCTTATGGTGCCTACGAACGTCATCTTTTGTTTCTGTAATATAGTTGCCAATTCATGTGAAGTAAAAAAATTGTCACACGTAACATTGCGTCCACTCAAACCTTCAACTAATTGCAACACCACGCGTTGACCCTGTTTTACTTCTGTGTGGCAGTTTCGATTCCGCCCCGTGTAAATTTCCATGTTATAGGGGTAATATGTTTTAGAATCGCATGCTATCCAAACTTTTATCCCGTACTTATGTGGTTTCGATGGGATATACTGCGTAAATGGACAACGGCCACGAAATGGGATAAGTTGCTCATCAACCGTAATACAATCACCAGGAGTGTACAACATCTTTACACGATGCGTCCATTTATCAAAAACATTTCGTATGGGAGCCAATTTATCTCTACTCCTTCGTTCCGCTCTGTCTTCTTTGTCGTCAAAACGCAAGCATCTGGTTATCATTTTGAACCGTTTCAAAGACATGGTTGCTCGAAAAATCGGCCTACCTAAACGATCGTCCCATAATTCCGTAACACATTCCCCACGTGAACGATAAACACCAGCTAGTAAAAGTAATCCAATATATGCACGGAATGTACAAATGTCAATGTTTTCCCAATTTTTCTTCAATTTTTGAATGCCGTGTAAATTTGTCATTGAAATAATTATGTTTTCGATAGGTTCAATGAACAATAGAAAGGCAGACAATGTGTCTGTACATCGGGATGACGCATAAATAGTTGGGCCTAAAAAAAGTGTACCTATGTATATGAATTTCTCTTCCTTCAATAATTTATCCATATTTGTATTTCATTTTACCAGGAATACACTTCAATATGAAAGAAGAACTTCTTCTACCAACGGCTGGTGGCGGATCTGTTGAGTACACTATTTTCTTGTCTTTTGACAAAAAGTAATTTTCGGGATCGGCAGCTACTTCTTCCTGAGTTGCTTGGTCTAAAAATTCCTCGCTACTCTCATCACTGTCATATTCCTCTTCACTATTTACATTTTCAGAAGGTACATAATCGGTATCATCTGCGCTAGTTGCGAATGAATCACTATCATCGCTAGTATTTTCATCACTGAACCCTGCTCCTGAACCACTAGCCATTCTTATATTATGCAAAGTAACTATAAGAAAAGCTTTATCTCTTTCGTTGTATTCTTTTAGATCTATCGTTTCAACAATGCATTGTACGATATGAAGTTGGCGTCGACTCTTTCGTTCGCTCTCGGTCGTTCTCGGGTTCTCTCACTCTCGGCCGAAGGATTTCAAAAAGTGGTGGGGATAGTCACCGGGCGTACAATTCGCGGACTCCAGCTACCACTGATGGAGGGGGAAACACCTACAGGAGCAATGGTAATGTGTGTATGAACTGCACCTGCGTCAGTCACGCACACGTAACTGTCGACGGCAACTTCGTGTCGTACTCTTTCGTTCCCTCTCTTTCCCTCTTAGGTTTTCTCACTCACGGCATTGGCGGTACGGAATAGTGTCCGCAACGCGCCGTACGTCCGTACGTCCGTACGTAGTATGAGTGTGTACTGTATTCTCAACTCCGATTCGAAACAGACTGCCTTTATTTTCATGTCCCGTGCTTCGTAATTCGTATTGCTCACATGTATTTTTTACACTTATTTATATTTTCACTTCGAACTTCAACTTTTCTGTTTTAGTTTGCTTTTTGACCGTACTGATCATCAAGTCGATGCACAGTAAGAAACACATAAGAAACACTGCGACAAACGTAAGAGTATATGTGTCATATTGACACACAGGAACTCTTTCGTCACAAATTTAATTTGTACCTTTGACATCATTATCTATCATCAACAATACTAACCACGTGTGCTTTGCGTTAAAAAAATAAAAGTCACGAAGTTTCGGGCAAATTTACCCACAAATAAAAGAATAATATAATTTATTACGCGAAAAATGTGTCAAATTGACACGAGGGACGGATGAGGGTTAAAATACTTTTCTGCCAGTTTAACGAAGAAAGCGGATATGACAGCGATGCGTTTAAGCACCAAACCTTGACCATTTTTCTTATCACCGTTTAGGCACGGCTGTAATTTAAAGGCGGTTTATTGCGGGCAATTTGTAACGGTTCTAGGCTTATTTAAGCCAGATGCCGCGGCCCGAGCCTAGACCCCGACATGTTTGGGTGCTTCGAATGATGTCGCGAAATTGAGATTTGCCAGACCCGCGATTCGGGGGTGAGAACAGCTTTCCCTTAGATAAAGACATCTTCCCACCATTGCCATATTCTGCACGCCTATTTTTGTATACAACCAATGACAAGGCTAATTTTCAACTCCACCTTTTTTGGAAGAAAACAATCGGGGTTGCTTAGCGTTTTCCTTAGCGTCACTGAGTCCGGCATAACCCTTTTTGTAACCATCACTTTTTGCATATTTTTTATTTAATTATATAGTGATTGTTATGTTATCCACGAGTATATTCATTTTCCTTTCTTAACTATCTCCTACCAAGTTAATTTGGCGTGTGAGATGCGTATACGGTTCGGCAATCGAGTTGCGAGCATATAGTACGCAACAGGTTACGACATGTAAACTCTTTATATTGCAAAATTCATAGTATTCAAGTATGCTATTATCTTTTTATACTTCATATGAATAAATACGCTAAATAAATCTAAAATATTGTTATCAAAGCACGGAAACCAGAAAATAACACGGTTTTTATCGATTTTTCAACTCAAAACGCATTTTTCTTCGAATCCTGCAGGGCTAGACCAATTTCGTGTTGATATTTGAATTCAGCGCGTCAAAATCTATAGGAAATGATGTATAACAAGTAAAGGAAAAACTTCAACCACGAATTATAACGGAAAAACCGAAATTTTCGTCGAAAATGTCAACTTCAACTTGGATTTTCAAGGTCAAAACTTTTTTTTGATACATTCTAAACATATTTCCCTTAATCTGCAACATCTTAGCTTTAACCTCCAAAAAGTTACATTGCTCTACCTTATTCCTATCAAGAGTTCTACGATTTTGACACAAAAAGGAGCAGTTTGTCTCACTGTGTGGCGTGGCAAGGTATTATTCTCAGATCATCAATACCCGTACCTTCCCTCTCGCAGGCTTTGAGATTATTTGTCAATTTAAAACTCTGTCAATATACTTTCATTATTTTGCGTTTTTAAATAATTCTAATTCATCGACTCCAATACCTTGCCTTTGACAGGCATACAGCTAATATTCCATCAATTTAAATAAAACTTTGACTCATTGCGAATACTTTTATTAGTTTCCGGTTTTTAAATAATTCTTATTCATCGACACTTTGATCTTGCCTGACCACGCAAAGTATTTGACTTCCAGGACTGGCCATCTTTTTTTGTCTTTTATTGTGTTACACATTGTCGCCTTTGCACGCTGCGGGAAGCACCTTTATATACTTGCAGCTCATTTTGATTTCACATCTTTTTTTTTATTTTGTAATTATTATTATCAAGTATTTTTGGTGATTTATTTGATTTCATGTAGGTACTTAGTGCAATTTTTTTACTTTTTGAAGTTTTTTATGGGGATCTCACTTCTTTTTACAAAGATAATTTGTATAGGGAATGAGTTCAGATATTTTTTAATATTATAACTTAGAAATTATCACGGGACAGAATTAACGATAAATTCTACGTAAGTTTAATAATTATGAAAAGAAACTATATGTATTATATGTACCTTTTTCAAAAAAAGGTACAAAAAAGAGCGCCAAGTATATAATCCCATCAAAAAGGATCCCATTTAAAAACAATGTCGTAAATTAATAGCTTTACAAAACTAATGATATACACCAATTGCGCCAATTATCGCAATGACTATTTATACAAACAAAAAGATGTATCAAATAATAGTAAACAGATATATTTTTATACAAATAAATATTTTAATACGAATAAATATTTTATTCAAAATAGTTGGCGCTGCTCTCTGAAAAAAAATGTTAAGTGTCTTGGTTAATAAATAAAAGAAGGCCAGACTTATTGATTCAGACATATTTATTCAGTTTAGCAACACCAATTCCGAGAGCAGCGCCAACTATTTTGAATAAAATATTTATTCGTATTAAAATATTTATTTGTATAAAAATATATCTGTTTACTATTATTTGATACATCTTTTTGTTTGTATAAATAGTCATTGCGATAATTGGCGCAATTGGTGTATATCATTAGTTTTGTAAAGCTATTAATTTACGACAATGTTTTTAAATGGGATCCTTTTTGATGGGATTATATACTTGGCGCTCTTTTTTGTACCTTTTTTTGAAAAAGGTAATTTTGAGAGGATTTCACACATTTTGTAGTGTTATTGATGATTGGATAATTTTTTCACCCAGTCGAGGTTATTTTTTTTAATTAACAATATATTATATTGTCGTCCAAACTACGCACACCTGCAAAGCTACAAGACAATTGAATTGGTGGAATTGGTTTAAATTTGAGTTTTCAAATATGAAGCAAACATACAAGAAGCACACAGAGGATCGAAGCTGAATAAAAGTTTAATTAAAGTTTAATTAATATTATACTATATTACAATAAATTTTTTTTCTAACGTAGATCACACTGCATCATCTTGTGCTTCAGTTATCTGTAAATAAATATATAAAATCCACATTTTAGTTACAATATAACTTAGAAGTTTTAGAAGAGGGGTGGAATTTTCCTATAGTAAGCGTGGAGACTACATAATGTGTCCGAAGGAGGTGAGAGCGTATGGCAGAAACTCTTGTTGAAGGAAATTTAAATGCTAATGGTAATTTATCAAAATGAACGAAGAGCTCCAATATATTTAACGCACAATTTATTGGTGTTGGAATAAAATTAATTTAATATGTTCATTAGTGAATTTAAATATTGGTAATGTGAAACTAATAAAATTAATGATTAGCGTGGGAACTACTGTAGATTTTAATAAAGTATTACGAATATCTTTCATAAAAGATTAGGAAGTATCGAGGGAGATGCATTTTCAGCGTACTTTTTTTACTAATGTAACTTACTTTACACTGCAAGCACTACGCCATAATTTTCTTAATTCTTAATGCTACGCTAATATGAAAAATTTTGTCAATTTACCTTATTTGGCAAATTTCCAGAAACTTGTGCGAAACAAGATGCTTCTCTGTCTATCTAACTAAATGTAAAAATAGTTTGCTGGTATAAAAACAATATATTATTTTGTCGAAACTTCTGGGAAAGAAGATGCTTTACTGTCAAACCTCCTCCGGACAACTTCCAAGTCTGTGCGTTCCCTCCGTTTCTATATGCTCTACGTAAATAGTCTATTGAAAAATTTTGGCGACTTACCTTGTTAATTGAGACAATAATTCAGTGTCCTCTGTGGTGTAAAAACTCCTGTCACTTAAAAATTTTTAACTAGTGTCCTTATTTCACACTTGACAGGTTATAATTGTTTGACACTAGCTACTTAGGTTACGTTTACCTCGACAGTTCTGCTCTCTGCTAGCAGTGCTAGCTGTCACGTGACAACGATTTGTTACGCGATTGGCCGAAAGTGCTGAAACCTTCAGCGAATCAGCGACGTGGATATTGGAGACATTTCCTCTCCCTTTCATGTTCCCCTCTTGCCTAGAAGCGTAGGACGATGACTATGAAAGATCTTAACATGAAATTCAGCAAATTGCAACTTTACATCAAAATATCTCAGCTCCTAAGGCACGTAGGAACAAAACGAAGACACTTTTCTTATGTAAATCAAACCCAATCTATCCATTAAGACCATTCAAAGTCTAATCGGATCAGCCGTTATTGAGATTCGATAATCTCAGGGTACGTAACAGCGCGGCGTGCCGTAATAGATACACTCTGTGTCTCGCGCTGCGCATATATCTATATATATACTTGGCGCGAGACACTACCGTGTCTCTTGATAGTACTTTGTGTACAATACATGGTGCGCGAAGCAGCTTTTGGTGCTGAGCGTATTTAACATGGAAGTGTCATAACAACCACAATTAACACCTTTCGAAGAAAAATATGTATGCATTTTTAGCATTTCGTGGTAAAGCTTGTTTTTCTACTCGTAAATCATCAACGGATACCCATGTTGTGCCTTTCCCCTTACCATACTCGTGTAATGACAATTGGCAATATTTTTACCGTGGTGGAAACTCGCTGCTTTAAGTTTATAACAGTGATCTACTATATGCATTTTAGTAGTAGGTATTGCTTTGATGTTGAAATTTCCCATTTTCGTTGTTCCACTATTATCGTGATCGAACAAATGTAATTTTGCAATAACAATTTGTTTGGAAGCAGTAATATTGACTTTCTTCATTATGTTTGAGTTTGTATTATCACAATTATTGCAAGGATCTTTCAGATTATTAAAACCTAACCTGTCATCCTGTGAAATTATGTTTTATTATATCTTGAAATTCAAATGATTTATTTTTTAACACCTTGGTAGTAATTTTAAAGAAATAAATTTCTAATTTAGGTATTTTATTTTATACATATACATGAAAATGTGCTTATTTCATTTGCTCGTGCAGCAGGGTTACTTTCTCTTTCAGCTGTTGAAATAATTCTCTTCGTGTACATCAGCGGTGGCCACATCGGGCTATTTGGGAGTAAGGTCTCCATCAAGAGACACAGAGTGTATCTATTACGCCACGACACGCTATCAAGAACCCTGAGTTTATCGAATCTCAGTAACGGCTGATCCGATTAGATTTTGAATGGTCTTAATGGATAGCTTGGGATTGATTTACATAAGAAAAATGTTTTCGTTTTGGTCCTACGTTCCTTATGAACTGAGATATTTCAATGCAAAGCTCCATTTTGGCGAATTTTATGTTCTGAAGAATTAAGATTCGCCATCGTCAAGTGTGGGCAAGAAGGGAACATGAAAGGGAGAGGAAATGTCTCCAATATCCACGTCGTTAATTCGATGAAGGTTTCGGCACTTTCGGCCAATCGCGTAACAAATCGTTGTCACGTGACAGCTAGCAGAGAGCAGATCTGTCGAGGTAAACGTAACCTAGCTAGTGTCAAACAATTATAACCTGTCAAATGTGAAATAAGGAAACTAGTTAAAATTTTTTAAATGACACGAGTTTTTACACCATAAAGAACACTGAATTATTTTCACAATTAACCAGGTAAGTCGGCAAAATTTTTTAATAGACTATTTATGTGGAGCTTATAAAAACAGAGGGGACGCACAGACTTGGAAGTTGTCCGGAGAAGGTTCGACAGAGAAGCATCTTCTTTCGTACAAGTTCCTATAAAATAATATATTGTTTTTATACTACAAAACTATTTTTACATTAGAGTTTTTATGTAAAGCTTATAGGAATGAAGGGGACGCATGGGCTTGGATTGAAATGAAGGGGACGCACAGGCTAGGGGTAAAAATGAAGGGGATGCATAGGCCTGGAGCTTGTCCAGAGAAGGTTAGATAGAAAGTGAAGCATCTTGTTTCACACAAGTTTCTGGAAATTTGTCAAATAAGGTAAATCGACAAAATTTGTCAACTTAGCTTATCATTAAGAATTAAGAAAATTAAGGCGTACAGCTTGCAATGTAGAGCAAGTCACATTAGTGAAGAAAGTACGTTGAAAATGCATCTCCTTTGATACTTTTCAATCTTTTGTGCAAGATATTCATAATACTTTATTAAAATCTACAGTAGTTCTCATGCTATTTATCAATTTTATTAGTTTCTCATTAAGAATATTTCAATTCAGCAATATACATACTAAATTAATTTTATTATTCTAACACCAATACATTGTGTGTTAAAAATATTGAATCTCTTCTTTCATTTTCGTTGAATTACCATTAGTATTTAAATTTCCTGCACCAAGACTTTTTGCCATACGCTCTCACCTCCTTCGGACACATTTTGTAGTCTCTACGCTTACTATAGCAAAGGGCCACTCTATTTCTATATAATTTCTATGTTAAGTTGTAAATAAAATGTGGATTATATATATTTACAGATAATCGAAGAAGATGATGCAGTGTGGTCTACGTCAGAGAAAAAACTTTATTGTGACATAGTATTATATGAATTAAACTATTTTATTCAGCTTGGATCCTCTATTTGCTTCTTGTATGTTTGGTTCATATCTGAAAACTGAAATTTAAACCAATTCCTCCAATCCAATTGTCTTGAAGCTTTGCAGGCATGAGTAGTTTGGATGACAATACAAAATATTTAAAAAAATAAATAACCCAAGGGGGTGATAAAATTATCCAGTCATCAATAAAATCTGCAAAATGTGTGAAATCCCAACAAAATTACCTTTTTTTAAAGAAAGGTACAAAAAAGTGCGCCAAGTATATAATCCCATCAAAAAGAATCCCATTTAAAAACATTGTCGTAAATTAATAGCTATCTCAATGGCTATTTTTGCAAAGAAAAAATGTATTAAATAATATTAACCAGATATATTTTTATACAAATAAATATTTTAATACGAATAAATATTTTATTGAAAATACTTGGCGCTGCTCTCCGAATTGGTGTTGCTAATGTTACGTCCCGAAACTTCAAAATTTTTAAAATCATTGATTAGTTGTGTTTTTCCTTTGTCAGTGGGCAGAGTGCTTCGACAACGCTTAGCGTTCTGGGAAATCCCTAATCGAGCGCACTTCTGCTTACTGTATTTTATCTATGAAAACGGATACTCGGTACTAGGAACGTCGTCGTCGCCGCGACGTTTGGTCACTGCGCTGTACCCTGAACGTGGGACTGTGCTGAGGCATCAGCGTAGTTCTCAGTAGTTCGTTCAAAATGAGCAGTGGTTCTCATACCTCGCGACACTGATTAAATGTAAGCGGCGGGGGTGTGTCTTGACAATGCATCTAGCATTCTGGTTTAACCTAATCGAGCGCATCTCCGACCGTCGAATCGTCGCATCGAGGAAAAGGAGTGATCTGAGTGTGAGAAGCGTGAGGATGAGAGTCACCCTGTTCTACACCGGTAGCGCATAGGCGAAAAGTATGGAAGAATGAGAGTGAGAACATCTAATGAAATCATGCGACGGTTACTGGGGCATGATTGGGACTGCAGCGTCAGCTTTTCTGAGCGGGCCTCGCGGCCGGACGCTCTCGCGGGCGCGAAGCTGAAGTCACTCTTTGTCGTACAGTCGCGGAGAGCGTGACGAGTGTCCGTGGATAGTAATTTCTTTTTCTTTACATTAAATTCCGTTTCGAGCCAGAGATTCATAAATTTTAGTGAATGGACTCATCTTTCCACGTTAAATAGTGTTTTAACTCCCTTGCATTTCAATTTTATATATCTGCGTTTTACATTCGCTTAATAACCTTGTTTAATATCCTGTATTGCGTTGGGATCAACCTTCTGTTAGATCTCATCCCCTTTTGTGCTTTGAGCTATTTTATTATCACTTTTAAATTGTTATCGCAAGTATTGTGAGTGTGAGTGTGATTTTCTTGTTCTCAGGCATAGAACAGGTGTTTTTATAAAGCATAAACCAAGGAATTTCAAACGTTGTAAAAATTTAAACGATATAGCGGGTGAGTGCCCATTTTTTTTCATTAAAATATTGTAATTGAAATAACGATTGGCGAGCGTAAACTCATGTAAAAGAAATATTATTCATGTTCTATTGCCAACTGGCGAATGCAGAGGTAACGGAGAGTCAATATTGGCTTTAGCCAATATTTTGGGATTTCCCTTGGCTCTTTGAGTTCTCTTAACGTCAGAAAAGAAAAAGAATAAAGACATAATTATTCACATTTGAACCGTACTCTTGAGTAGAAGTTATTTAATAACGAACTAACTAAATCCTCACAATAACTCAGTGCGGGGCCTGTATAGGACTAGATCTTGGATTCCCGATACCAAACAGAATTCTTTAAATTCTTAAATAATAATTTGTACTGTAACGCGCATAACATCCTTCCGATTAGACTGATTTAGATAGGGGAACATGTTGTACCTTTGACCAGTTTGAAGTTTTTGAATTTTCTCCACTTCAGTTTTGCTAAAAAAAAATCGAAAATGGGAACATATCAATTTTCAAGGCTTTTACTAACACATATATTTTTATAAAATTTTAATATATCTTTTACTCTCAATTTACCGCAGTTTAAGAAAGAAAGGAAAATTGGTCAAAGGTACAACAGCCCGTTGTTCCTTTGACCAGGGGGTATTGTACCTTTGACTAGCAGGTATATAATGATACATAATAAAAAGAAGCAGGCTTAAATGAATACAAATGTTTATTATTGTGTTACAGTAACATGTGACACTAACTTATAGACTATAAAACTATAAAATATTGCGCTTTGCTTTCTTATTTTTTATTCTTTTCTTTTCTTCAATCGCAAGTTTCTCTGGCGTATTTGTTAAAATGGTAGATTTTCCTTTTGGTCGACCTCTCTTGGTATTTTTCCGTGCTGCTGCTTTTGGATGAGGTCTAATCATTTCGGGCGTGACTATCTTCGCAGTTGAAGAGTTGTATTCTGGACTGGATATGGAATTTGAGGGAACTGGTGTGTTATCCAGATGTGTAATGATAGGTAAGGAATCTGCACTAGGTCTGGGGATAACAGAAGTACTTTGAACAGAAAGATCTTGAAGTGATTCCACTGATTGATCCTCTTGCGGTACTGCTCGATCCGTTACATTTGCTGGCATGTAGTCTTCATCAGTGAAGATGTTTTCATTTAAAGGGTATAAACCAGAACTTTTGAAGCCCTTAATTATATTATTAGGGGTGAAAGCTTTTGGGTATGCTGCGCCAACCAGTGTTGCAATTTCATAAATTGAAATAGGCTTTTTTGCATTACCTGGTGACAACATCCAGTTATTAGCCGCACTCCTATAAAACGATTTAAAAGGGCCAAATACACCTCGATCAAGCGGTTGCATTTTATGCGATGTATGCGGATGAAATGTCATTAAAACGACACCACTTCTTTTAGCTAAATCAATTACTGGGATAGAAACGTGGCTGTCGTGGTTATCCAATAGCAACAGAGCAGGTTTATCAATTGATGGTCGAACGTTTTTTATAAAATGGTGCATAAACTGTAGAAACAAGAATTCATTGGACCATCCAGATGAGTTTGCTGCACCAATTGTCCCAGGTGGTGCTCTTGTGAGCATGAATGGTTTAAAATTAACTCGTGGAAATATCAGCATTGGTGGAACGCTGTTTCCAATCGCATTTACTGCACAAATTAAAGTAACATTCTGTCCACGTTCTCCTGATGTCATGCCACCAATTTGCTTCTTCCCTTTTTGGGCTAAAATTTTTGGAGGTACATGAACTGTTGTGATGCCCGTTTCATCACAGTTCCAAATATTAGTTGGATCAAACTTATATCGTTCTAAAAGCTGTTTGTAATTGTTAAAAACTATAGAAACAGTTTCTCGGTTAAAAGCTGTTGCTCTCGATAAGCTTGTTGCCTCAGGTTTCCTCAAAGAAAGTTGTTCAGTGTATGTTTTACGGAAATTCCGCAACCATTGTTCTCCTGCACATTTGTTATCGGTCCCTGATTTGTCAAATTTCTTGTTATTATGAACGGCATATTCATAAGCCAAGACTCTAACTTGTTTGAGCGTTAGACAATAGTGCATATAGGCAGCGTTTTTTAAATACTGAACTAATAAAAGCTCCTCTTCGTCTGTGAATACCATTTTTGGTTTTTTAGGAGAGTACTTAAATTCTGTGTTATCTGATTCTCTCAGCTTATGTAAGTGGTAGATTAAAGTTGGCTTCTTCATCTCAAAATGTTTTGCTGCTTCACCAATTGTCATCTCTTTTTTCTGTATACATTTTATGGCTGCTTCAATCTGGTTCTTTTCAATTATTTTCCTTTTAATACCATCTTTACTTCTAGGCATTCTTAAACTGAAAACAAAAATAAAATTAAAAATAAAAACAATAAATGTGAAATTTATATTGTGCTAGCTAGAGCAGGCCTGCACAGCAAGGCTGTGACGGGCAAGAGCGCTCTCGATTGCTCGTGAGCAAAGCGAAGAGCGACGCCGTGAGCAGTTCCCCCACCCTGTGGCCAATAGCTGTCGTAGTATGCGTGTAAACTGTAAGGTGTGTTGCTGACGTTCAGCGGCACACTTCACTCACGAACACTCCCCACCACGGAATACGCGGCACTGTTGCTCATGAAGGTGCTTTACGATGCTCTTTCCGCACGCACCCGAAAATTTTTGCCCGGCGGGCATTCAGCTGTGCACGCCTGAGCTGGAGTGTTGTACCTTTGATTGGTCAAAGGTACAATGGTTACTGGTGGTCAAAGGTACAACACATTGACTTGATTAAGCACATTGCAAACTATAATGTTTAGGTTAGACCGACCGACTTCAAACCTCGCATGCTTCTTTGTCACAGTCTTATCTACAGCTTAGTATAAAAAAACTTAAAAAATATTAACTTGTTAAAACTTTATGAGGTTATGAAGCAACGGAAAAATACTTACTGTTTTCTTATGAAATTGAATATTATTTTTCTCTGATCACATGGACTACGATCTCCTTACAACAAGCCATTAAATTACAAATCTGATGGGTAACAAATGCACTGAAATTTTTATTTTTACATACATTTAACAGATGACTCTGTAACCCATGGTGGTTAAAGGTACAACTGGTCAAAGGAACAACATGTTCCCCTACTAATTACTCGGACTCCACGCCTACCTCGTAACCGCGTTACACTAAACTGAATAAATATGTCTGAATCAATAAGTCTGGTCTTGTATTATTTATTAACCAAGACAATTAACATGTTTTCAGAATAGCAGCGCCAAGTATTTCATCTTTCATTCCTAACCATCTGTAGGCTTGAAGGTCATACTATACCATATGGTTGAACTTGTCTTGACAGTCGCTTTCATATTGGATAATCAAATATATAGCATTCCATTTAAAAAACTGAGTGTCACCTTCGTTTCAAGGAAAATATTGCGAACACCAAAAATTGAATTACCGTACTATGTTGTGTATAAAAAACAGTAAAAGTATTCCTTCTTCAGTTTTTTTACAAATACTTGTCGTATTCGAGAAAACTGTATAAGAATAGCACAAGAATAGTACCGCACGGCTCAGCCAGTCGAGCCGGTGTGATTTGACGCAGCGTCAACTTTCGGCAATTTTTACAGAGCCAATTTTGAAATGTCCATACTTTTGAAAATTAGTCCATCAAGGGGAAGGATAGAACTATATTCTCCTTTTTTTACAGATTTTTAAAATCGCGCCCGATATTAAAAAACTCCATTTGTTTAAAATAATTGCACAAAAATGGTTCAAATTTTTATTTTTTAAACTAAAATAATTTTTTCTTAAAACTTCAATGTCTTCTCTATAAGCACCGTAAAGCTCATCTCCATCCGTTTACTACTTCCATAGCTATATTTTACTGAAAAAAAGTTAGCACTTACCTTCAAACAGCTGTAAAAAAGACCCTTTTCAAAATTTTGAAAAATCCTTTGAGGTACGTTTAAATATCACTAAAGACTACAATATATTCAAATTTCAGCAACATCCGAAATGTTACTCCGAAAAGTGTCCGATTTCGCGTGGAATGTCCCATAGTCACAATTTTGAACTCTAATCGTGATTTTACTGTAGATCCTACATTTTTAGAAGTTTGTCGACAGTCTCGAACGTAGGAGAAGAGAACAAGTGAAAAAAGGACTGCCGATTGTATCCATCTTTTTCATTCGCTATTCTTCTCTGCGGCCGAAACTTATTACCACTAAATATGTATTATCCAAATTATACCGTAATTAATCATTACAGAAACATCACAAATGTTACGATGCTTTATTTATGAAAAGATTATTATTATTATTGCATTACTCTGAACATGATTCTAATATATCTTGGTGATACGAAGAGGAACGTAACCTGATACAAATGTTCCTCTTAGATAACGTGATTCCCTCGCTACGCAAACCGAAGGAAATGCACATTTAGCCCGTTTTCTTTTCACACGCACACATCTGCAGAACCGTCTCCGCTACTCGCAAGCGAAGGCAGCCACAAGCGAGTGTACAGGCTCGCGTGCACTTGACCGCGTGTGAAAAGAATACTTTTCGCATTTCAATTCTGGGTCATTCCACGTGAAATCGGACACTTTTCGGAGTAACATTTGGGATTTTTGTGAAACATTGATATGTGTAGTCTTTAGTGATATACAGGGTGTTTCTCTACCTGTCGTCAATACTCCAAGGGATGATTATACCGGCAAAAATAAGACGAAAATCAAGAGTGACGAAATTGCGGTAATGGTTTCGTTTTCGAGAAAATTGACTTTGAATTTCACCTAAATACGCGTGAATCATTGGCGCTTGAGGGACACGCGGAGGTGATCGGCAGGGGGGCCAAGCTTCCCTCTTACGAACGTTGAAGCAGATTTCGTAGCGCCTCCTACCAATAAAGTGCGTACTAAACTGTGAGTGCGTGAATCGGTGTGAATCGGAACGTATGTGTAAGTGTATACGTGTAATGCATCGCTTTATAACCTATCCACGGATCGTCGCGCCAGCGACACGTATGCAGCAGATAGAAGGATAAACATTGAAATTGAATATTTCTTCTTTTCATAGGACACGAAAATATATTCAATTTCTTTGTATATCCTTCTTTCTGCTGCATACGCGTCACTGACGCGACGATCCTTGGTCAGACGCAAATGAGGACGCCATTTGACCAACGTCGAAAGGTTGTGTGACGTGCTCACTGATGCACCTAGGTATGTGTGTGTGATGTACCTAGCGCCTCCTACCAATAGAGTGCGTACTAAACGGGAACTTCAGGCAAACAATGACGGCTTGGCCCCCCTGGTGAGCGGAACGCGTCAGCTGCCCGTAGGACGTTCCGCTCATCTCCGCGTGCCCCTCAAGCGCCTGTGATTCATATGGACTGGCTAAGCGGTGCGGTACTAGCAGCGGCCAAGCGGGTATACCTGATATTGTTACATAGACAACAATACCAGTTTGGACAATACTTGTTCGCATTTTCGAGCGCTAGTCTAAATAATAAATCCCCTTATTGCATCTGAGCCTTCAATTACAGATATTGTGAAACTTGATAACCTCACAATTACCAATTTTGGAAATGTCTGAATTTCAACGCTATCGAACTTCGAAATTTCAGCATTTATAAATCTGAATATTCTCCTCCTGCGCTAAATCTTGGCTAAAGGAAGCTTATATTGTACCCAAATGTACCAAATTGATAAACGTGTACTATTCTCTGAGTTGGGCAAAATGTAATATAATTATAAATTATAAGTTACGATTAAAATGTAATTGTGTAATTGATTGCATATTATTTTCTGCAATCGTTAATTTAGATAGTTGACAAAATTGTTGTCAACTACGCAAATTAACAATTACAGAATATAATGTGACATCCCACGATTTTTCGCGCGTTTCTTATTCCATAAACCTCAAAATCACACCACCAAAGTCTATCGAACTCAACTCCTACACCATCTCCTCTATAGCCGATCACCTTGATGTTGCACCTTAGCGGTCAACAACACAAGATGATCAACACAAACCTCCACCTCGCTGATGTACCTTAGCGGTCCCCATCGCGAGATGATCGTTTCAAAACCCACTTCGCCTATTCGTCCTACGAGGCACGAATCATTCCCTTTAAAACGAATTCAAACAAGTCCCTCGTTACAAATCCCTCTTAAAATCGAGACCACGTCTCAATCCTCTCTTTACGACTCATGAAGTCCAAGCCACTCTAACCCTTTCCCTATCAAACACCCAAAATCCAATCGAAGAGTTGAGTATCTCTACTACAGTTACAAAAACCCCACAAACCTAATTACGACGCATTTGGCGTACGTGACAAAATATGGCTATTAATAGCCATACCGTTTACAAAAACCCCGGAAGTCATACTGCGTCTTATTCCGAAATGTGTCAAGGTCTTTACCGCGCGTACCCCCGCAATACTCCTGTGAAATTACATAAATACGAGGTCCTGCGAGGCCTCGTCCTCTTTCATCGCTACTCTTTTGACAAATATGTTCAAAGTATATTTTAACAAGTGTTAAACTTTAAAATCAGTGCTCTACGACAACGATTGTAAGCATTTATAATTATCTTACATTACTCTGCATATCATCTTCATACTATTTGTTACTATTATTTCGTCATTGCTTAATGCAATCATATTATTATTTCATTTATATATTTTCCTTATAATCGCTTATTACTTATATCGTTTTCTTGTGTTAACGCTTATTCCATTTCATATTATAAAATTTACTAAAGCTTATTGCATTTCACATACTATAATCGATTTATTCTCATGTATTTCATGTTCATATTCTTGTATTATCAATAACCACCATTTATATATATGTTATGTGTTAATGCTAAAAGTCCCACGCATTATTATCATTAATCACTATAAAGCTTCAACAAAGTTAATAAACTGCTTTGTTTTCTATCACGTCTCGAATTAATGTGTGTATCCCCGAATCATAAAGATTCCCAACGAAACCAAGCTGCCGCAACAGCTGATTCGCGAGAGCGCTCCCAGTGTTTATAAACACACTGCTGCATGAGCCGTGCAATATACAGAAGAACTAAACGTGGTTTCTTTTACACAAATGCAACGGTAAATCCTATCTCACAAACCAAAACAAATACGAAGTGCCGTAACGGGTGTTCTCTAAATATACATTTACCTTCCCTGGTCGATTAGAGTGACGGATTAAATATTCGCGCCTGATCGCCTCCAGAAATTCTAAGCGTGACGGATTCAATATTCGCGCCTAAGTTCCTCTCAAACCTCAGCGTGACGGATTCAATATTCGCGCCTAAGTTCCTCTCAAACCTCAGAGTGACGGATTAAATATTCGCGCCTGGCCTTCCCTCAAAACCCTCAATGTGAAGGATTCAAGATTCGCGCCTGAGTTTTCCCTCCTTCATGTCATTGTTCCCCAAAGACCTCACCCGGGACGTGACAATAATGTGTAGGTAATTCATTACACAATTACATTTTAATCATAATTTCTAATTTGCAATTAGATTACATTTTAGCTAATTGTGGCTATTCTACAGCACTTTCAAATCTGGAACAATGTCTGGAACAGAAGCAGCCGAGGATATGGCGGGTGACAAGCCTCCGTCCCCGGGACGGAAGCGAACAAACAGCAGGCCTCCGTCCCCGGGACGGAAGCGAACAAGCAGCAAGACTCCGTCGCGAAGACGGAGTCGAACGAGTAGCCGGACTCCGTCGCGAGGACGGAGTCCGCGAAGAGAGGCGACTGCGTCCTCGCGACGGAGTGCGCTACGAAGTCCGCGGCGGAGCCCGCGGACTGACATGAACTGGATGGAGATGGCTCTCCAGTATCAAAAACAGGTATGTAGATACGTAAGCAATCTCATACAAACATTTTTTACATTCTCATGAAAGTGTGAAAACGTCTATACATTATTACAGTAATTAACATAAGATTGATATTTATTTTTCGTATTACAGTACACAGAGCTAAGACGAGAACTCAGGAGAAGCTACTACCGTTAAGGAACTAGTTTCTGATCAGTTTAGAGGGTTTCCCGCTTTAATATTTATTTTTAACCTAATAAAACATTAAACCATACACTTTTTTATACTAAAAGTTGAATTAATGTTTAAACTTCAAGGAAAAATTTTAAAAAGTTGAAAATAAGTATATAATTTAATTATTTATAAGGTGTGAAATAATAAGGTGACTAGGAACTAGTTTTTGATCATCTAAAGTTAACAATACTAACTGCTGTCACAGACAACACCTATATTTTTGAATTATCAGTTTTTATGTTAGTAATTATTTCAAGCAATTATTTATTGACATAAACTCAAAAAAACGATGTATTTCATGAACTGATAAAAAATTAGTGCCTGATCAAGAACTAGTTCCTTAACGGTATATCAGAGGAAGGGAAGGTCGAGAAGGTAGAGGAGGAAAAGGAGGAAGAGGAGGCAGAGGTGGAAGAGGAGGAAGCGGAAGAAGAGGAGGAAGAGGTGGAAGAGGAGCAAGAAGCGGAGGAAATATTAATAACTTTTATTTTAATACATGATTTTTTAAATAATAAAAAAATGGGTATTGGAAAGCCATATACATAGTGACTAATTTTTTTATTCCAAGGTCTTTCATCCGTCGGTCATAAATAATTTTCTCGTATTTATTTATACTTTAGTTGGGAATCATATATTTAGTGGAGAAAGTACGAATAAATACGAGAAAATTATTCATGGCCGACAATATGAAGGCTCGGATGCAATAAGGGGACTACCTAGCGGTCGAAAATGGGAAAAATTATTGTCCAAACGATAAGAAATATTGAAAAATTAAATGTTGTGAAACTGTATCTTTGAAACTATAGTGTTGTAAAGCTCGTCACGACACATATTTTTTCTATTTACAGTATGTTTATCGAATCATTGCTATTCTAGCTAAAAATTATAAACCAAACAAATTTCTCCGACCAAAGTCAATACCTTTTTAAACAAAAATTGCAATAACTTGAGTAATTATTATCGGATCGTTATGAGACTTGAAACATAAAACTCGGAAAACTCTAGCGAAACCGTAAAATGTATGCACAAAACCCTTGTGTTAAATAATGTAATAATATTTACTTAAAAAGAAATACTGGGCATAACCCATGTTTTTCAACGTTCGCCGTTAAAAAGTATGCAGGCAATTTTGAGGTACATATAACTTGGAGCTACAAAGTGTTTCCTTAATATACAAGGAACATTTTCACCAATTTTCACACTGAATAATAAATAATTGTAGAAGATATGGCGATATATATAAATCTCGCGCGGCACCAACAGTCAATGCGAATGCTAAACCAGCTAATTGTAAGTAGAGCATTATACGCGGCTGCTGACTGTTGGTGCCGCGCGAGATTTATATATATCGCTTTATCTTCTACAATTATTTATTATTCAGTGTGAAAATTGGTGCAAATGTTCCTTGTATATTAAGGAAAAACTTTGTCGCCTCAAGTTATATGTACCTCAAAATTGCCTGGATACTTTTTAAAGGCGAACGTTGAAAAACATGGGTTATGCCCAGTATTTCTTTTTAAGTAAATATTATTACATTATTTAACACAAGGGTTTTGTGCATACATTTTACGGCTTCACTAGAGTTTTCCGAGTTTTAAGTTTCAAGTCTCATAACGATCCGATAATAATTACTCAAGTTATCGCAATTTTTGTTTAAAAAGGTATTGACTTTGGTCGGAGAAATTTGTTTGGTTTATAATTTTTAGCTAGAATAGCAATGATTCGATAAACAAACTGTAAATAGAAAAAATATGTGTCGTGACGAGCTTTACAACACTATAGTTTCAAAGATACAGTTTCACAACATTTAATTTTTCAATATTTCTTATCGTTTGGACAATAATTTTTCCCATTTTCGACCGCTAGTCCCCTTATTGCATCCAAGCCTTCATTGAATTACCCATGATTAAATTAATTCAATCATAGTGCTTCAAATAAAAATTGGCTTGGGTTATTTAAGTAATGCCCATCTCTTGTATTTTGCCATATAATTGAAGCAGTGAGAGTAACAACAGACTAACCCGCATTTTTTTCGAAATTGAGTTAGTAGCAATAACGTATTCCAATAGGCTGTACTAATCATATACAATAGGAAAAAAAATTTTAATGTGGTTTAGTCCGTTGTTGCTCTAACTGCCTCAATTACTATAATTGTATACAGTTCGTAACAGTTTCTAGTCAATGTACGCCTAAAATGCATATAACCTAACCTACAATCATACGAAAATGCATGTATTGACTGCATCACGCTTTTACTGTGGCACAAGTATCCAGCTAACGCTTCAGTTTTGCTACGATTCCACGTTGGCAGTCCTCCCGAGTAGGCGCCATCTCGTATCCACTAGCTGAACTAAATTTGTCACGTGACTTGCTCTATATTATCGCCAATATGGCGGAACTCGTATTTGGGAATGTAGTCGGGATATTACGTTGTTTGTCCTTATATGAGCAGATTTTTGGCTGGGCGAGGTCTCATTCGAAAGAGGAAGGTCCAATGCAGCGCGTTCTGGTCATCGTTAGAGTCACAAAACTCTTTTAGTGACCTACAAATACTTGGAATCTGCGAGTGTATTTTGTCGATTTTTTCTCTACTTTGGACACTCATATTATTACATATCAACACAATCTCGTGGAACCATGACCAGAGCGCGCTGCACTGAACCTTCATCTTTCGAATGAGACCTCGCCCAGCCCAAAATATGCTCATATAAGGACAAACAACGTAATATTCCAAACCCATGTTTTGGGCCAGATAGTGTCAGTATACAGCGCGCTGCATTACCCGTGTCTACCCACTTAACGATACGCTAATTTGATAAATTTTGTCGATTTACCATATTTGACAAATTTCCAGAAACTTGTGTGAAATAAGATGCTTCTCTTTCTATCTAACCTTCTCTGGGCAAGCTCCAAGCCTATGCATCCCCTTCATTTTTACCCCTAGCCTGTGCGTCCCCTTCATTCCTATAAGCTTTACATAAAAACTCTAATGTAAAAATAGTTTTCTGGTATAAAAACAATATATTATTTTATAGGAACTTGTACGAAAGAAGATGCTTCTCTGTCGAACCTTCTCCGCACAACTTCCAAGTCTGTGCGTCCCCTCTGTTTCTATAAGCTCTACATAAATAGTCTATTAAAAAATTTTGCCGACTTACCTTGTTAATTGTGAAAATAATTCACTGTTCTTTATGGTGTAAAAACTCGTGTCATTTAAAAAATTTTAACTAGTTTCCTTATTTCACATTTGACAGGTTATAATTGTTTGACACTAGCTAGGTTACGTTTACCTCGACAGATCTGCTCTCTGCTAGCTATCACGTGACAACGATTTGTTACGCGATTGGCCGAAAGTGCCGAAACCTTCATCGAATCAACGACGTGGATATTGGAGACATTTCCTCTCCCTTTCATGTTCCCTTCTTGCCCACACTTGACGATGACGATTCTTAATTCTTCAGAACATAAAATTCGCCAAAATGGAACTTTGCATTGAAATATCTCAGCTCATAAGGCACGTAGGACCAAAACGAAAACATTTTTCTTATGTAAATCAATCCCAAGCTATCCATTAAGACCATTCAAAATCTAATCGGATCAACCGTTACTGAGATTTGACAATCTCAGGGTTCTTGATAGCGAGTCGTGGCGTAATAGATACACTCTGTGTCTCGCGCTGCGCATATATCTATATATACTTGGCGCGAGACACTACCGTGTCTCTTGATAAAGTGTGTAAGTTACCACTAGTTGGACGGTGTTGACGCACTGGCGACGCGGGGCGTACGAGTGGCTATTGCAATATGCCACATAGAATATAAACCGAACTCGCGGATTCTATGCGGTTAACTATTCATACTGACAGGAACCTTAGCCCGATCTTACTGAATATAACCAACTCTGTACAAGCGTGACACGACGGGACTCTACGCGTGACTGTATAGCTTTGAACCGCCGAGGGTTGAAACCAAAGGGTCTATATAGTCCCAAAATGAGTGGGGGTTCGTTAGGAGTTTTCCATATAAGGGAATCCTTCGGAGTCGTCGTCGTGTCACTCCCGTTCCCATGGTCGTGATCCAGATGGTCGAGATCACGACCCCGTTAGTGGTATGTGATAAACAAAAAGGCTTTTAGGGCGTATTCCCTTGGCAGACACGAGCTCGAAAAATGGTTGAGAGCGGCGTATGGGAAAATTCCACATACGTAACACATGCGATACTTCCGTCAACATCAATATCCGGACAAATCATCTCGACGTATCCAGAAGACAACGGTAATTATGAAATTGAATAATTTCCAATTATCTACGTCGCGGAAATCAAGATTTACATTATCTGCAAGACAGATAAGTATGGTTATGCTGGATGTGCGAATGTTTAGCGTCTTGTTTAGTAGATAATAATTTAACACATGTTTTCTTATAAATGTTAATGTTCGCAGGAGCATCCATGATCGCCTAGGGTGTGTACTGTGTGGAGATGTAGCGCAAGTAAGTATCGCGTGTATCCTGTTTATTCATACGTTACGTTTAATTTTATACTAATATTGTGTTTGTTTTCAGTGCTAACGCAACAGGAAACATGATGCTTCCACACAAAAAATAAGTCTAAAATACAGGAAATTTTCTGATATCGCACCTAATAGGTAGCACTGGTTACGGAACGTATTGTATATAGATTTATAAATGTTGTGACGTAGCGTCCCAGCGCGAGGAATCGCGCGCGGAGCGGTGCGACCGGGAGGGAGCGAGAGACCAGCCGTGCGGGCGACCACGACCGGAGATAACCGAACACGACCGAGGTACGCCGGTCTCGCGACGCGTCAAATGGCGCTCACTCCCCACCGCGCTGCTAGATCGCGTCGGTTTCTCGCTGCTGGGAATTTCCGAGAATCGGGACATAAGCCCTGACGCGACGAAGGACCAGCAGTTCGAGTGGGGCTACGGACCCCCCTCTATAGACCGCCTGTCTGGATGTTGCCCGGCACACGCAAACTAGCAGAGAAATCCGAGTATCCGCTGATCGAAGGATCAGATACCATTCTGTTTCCTCCACCGTTCCGATATAGAGACGCCCGGACTCTGCCCGGAATCTGTCTTTCCACTGTTCCGATATAGAGACGCCTGGACGCTGCCCGGTCTCGTTCCTCTACCGTTCCGAGATAGAGACGCCTGGAAGCTGCCCGGTCTCTTTCCTCTACCGTCCCGAGACAGAGAAACCTGAAAACTGCCCGGTCTCTTTCCTCTACCGCTCCGAACCGGGACGCCCGGACGCTGTCCGGCCTCCACCGTTTCGCGAAGCGACGTTTAAAGCACCGCGAGCCGAATCGCGACGATCACTCTCTCTCTCTCTCTCTCTCTCTCTCTCTCTCTTCCACACAGTGGTAGTACCCCATGTAAATAGTGTACATAGTAAGAAATAAAGGCAAGTGACAATCAAAGAGTCCGTCAAACCCTGGCGTATCGACCGAGCACAACCTCCTAAATCCTTCCTCCGGAGTGACAAGCATCACAATGTAAATATTGAATGTTCTTCTTCTAATTTATATGCGCTACCTATATTATAATAATAATTGTGTGTAATAATATGTAATAATTGTAATCGCCAATCCTGTATTAATAAACAAAGAATAAATACTTTTTAACATAAGTAGAATGAATTATTTAATAAACTGCAGAATCTGCATGATAGTTATATAAGGGTAGCGATACACTTTTAGGGACGGCTGCCAATCTGACGTCAGATTACAGACATCTGGTTATCAGGGCATGTAATTATCTCTATTATTAAGGCTCATTAGCAGAAACGCTCGAACACCTACTTACTTATTTTCGACATAGATCCATCGTGCTAAGGCTCATCAAAATCGATGTCTGCCTCATAGTGTCCTCCCCTTGTGAGTTAAAATTGTAATATAAACACTCTCTTTGCAAGTACGTGTTTTTTCTTTTTTTTAATATTTAATGTGGCTATTATTAAAGTAATACAGTTATAATACATAGTTATCACTTTTAAGTGTCTCGTTAATTAAAATTTATAATTTAAGTTCAAAAGTCTGGCTGGGGTCGATTGTAACATCGACAGTCGGGGTCGGTTGTAACGCGACAGAACCGAATAGTGACAAAGAAAATGAATAATATTGTCTTGATTGCAAGGAATAATATAGCACAGCACAAGAAAACAAATGAAAAGGGGTGCAATGTACTGAATGTAAAGATTGATCACATGAAGAATGTACCAGTCAAAACGTTTTCTATTTCTGCCACAATTGCGATACCGCATAATTAGTTATAAATTTTACTTTTTTTCATTTGCTATTATAATTAAAATTAATAAATATTTTAATTTTGTAAAGTTAAATTTGTGCTACTATCGATTCCACGCAGTGTTACAACTGACCCAGGGTCACGGACGGTTGTACCACTTTGCCCGCTTCCCATTTTTTATTAATAACCTAGATATTACTTGACAAACAGCGAAGCTGTTGTGGCTTAACGAGTGTCAGATAAGTAAGTAACATTTCCGTATAAATACTTTTGTTGTAACTTGAATAGTTTTTGCATAATCGTAGTCCAAAGTAAAAGTGTTACTACCGCCCCCGGGCTACCCTATATGTACAATGACGGACGGCGAACCCTTCCGAATGATCCCGAGAGTCAACGAACGAAACATGTGGTGGTTTCATTTGGCTGAAGGTGTGCGTATAACGCGTAATATGTATTATGTAGTGATAGGAGTCATACCAGTCTTACTCAAGAGTTTCAAGTAGTTCGATACCCAAAGTACTCGTTGGAAGGTTCGATACATATCGAAATTGTAAGCACTTGGTGTATCGACATTTGATACCAGTAGGAGCTAAAATGGTTACTGAGTGGAATTGGTATCACGGCAACAGTAAAGTATCGATGCTATTCGAACCGGAATAAAGTATGTATAGGTATCGAAACCGTAATGAGTACTTGAGGTATCTAATAGAATTGATTCGAAGTATCGATGCTATTCGAACCGGAATAAAGTATGTATAGGTATCGAAACCGTAATGAGTACTTTAGGTATCTAATAGAATTGATTCCCAAATGATACCTACAATTGTCTCGGTCCTTTAAACTCAACTTCATTGGGGTTTAACGTTGAGCATACAAAGTCTCGCGATAAGGAACCTCTGAATAGTTGGACAAGGAAAGAAAATGAATATAACGAGAGAAAGCGAAATGGACGATCCTCTCGCGACGCTAGTCAAACAAAATAGCGCCCGGCACCACGTGGCGAAAACAAAACTCCTCCAAGTGGTTAGTATACCTGCCCATTAAGAAGTGAGAAATCTTTCAGTTCCGCATTTCTCATAAGATCTTTGCGAAAACGATTCCAATCGATTCATCATGTTTCACCGATGAAACTAACACCAAGAACGACGTAATTTGCACCATAATGAAGGAAATTACTTGAAAAATTGATTTCCATAATCTCCTCCTAACTTCGTTATAAATATTCCAATTTACATAATATTTGGTATAATTTTCATTGTAACAACATAAGAAATCCATCGGTATCACTTCCATATCGATACAGTACAGAATAAAGAATGCAATTTTTCTGAAAATGGTATGAATCCTCGGCCGACAGCAACGAAAGAAGGTTGGTGCCTTGCAGTCGCGGGTGACATATTCATTTCAGCGTATTAAGAAATTGTTTATTCTTCATGTAAATATCGATATGGAAGTGGGACCAATGAATTCCTAACCTTCTCCCAATTAAAATTATATAAAATTTCATGTAAATCAGACTTTTTTTTAACGAACTTAGTGTGAAATTATATAAATCAATTTATCGTTTCAGTGCTCCTTCACTATGCTCCGAATTACGTCGTTCTTGGTGTTAGTTTCATCGGTGAAACATGATGAATCGATTGCAATCGTTTTCGCAAAGATCTTATGAGAAATGGGGAACTGAAAGATTTCTCACTTCTTAATGGATATTCCAACCGTTCGAGGGTCAAAAGTCGCAACACTCGGTGAGGCATTGCCGTAGGGGGGGGGGGTGTCCTCGGCATCTGGATGCCTTGCGGCGACTCGTTGGACCCAAACGCAGTCGAGTTTAAAGAACCCAGACTTTTGTAGGTATCATTTGGGAAACGATTCTTTCCAAGTACTCATTCCTGTTTCGATACTAATGGATGCTTATTATACCTACAAAGAATCTAATCATTTGAGTAGGTATCATTTAGGTATCAATACCTTCTGGTACCTACGGTACTCACATATGCTTGAGATGACATGATACTTCACCGCTAGGTATCGATACTGCTTCAGCGGTATCACTCCCATAATAACCTTAAGCAAATAACACTATTAAAACCACGAACTGAGATTTTTACGTTTATACTAGTTAAAACATTGTAAATATTTAGTTCTTAAATACTAATATAACAACCCTGTATTGCCAACCTTGAAAAGTTTCCCCAAGGACCTGTCCAGGTTCAAAGTATTTAATAATAATAAAAAAAACTTCCATCACTAGTATTATGTTGACGAAAGTCGACCAAATTTGGTTGAAGAAGAAAAATCTTACCGTTTCTGACTGATCCATGAGACGATATTACGATATCTCTGTCACACGTAGATCAATTTTACTGAATTTTGTATTATTCGAAAGCTTATATACGGTTAACAAAAGAAAAATTTCTTTAAATTTAGGAAATATTGCAGGCGTGATGAGATATTAATGAAATAAGTTTCAGGTAAGGTTGGATTAGCCAGTTGACGAGTAAAAGATACGCGGCAGCGAAAGTCGACATATATACAGTGTGACGGTCGTCACTCCGAGGACTGTTGGGATAGCGTCAGTCGGGATGCCGGGTTCAATTAACTGTTCTTCTATATGGAAATCGCCTCTTTATTTAGTAGTCGTCCAATCTTATGCCTACTATTTACATGCGTTGGGGCCTTTTTTTTTTTTTTTTTGTTTCACTTGGTGGAAATCCCCACGGATACCCCCGGCCCGCGGGGGCGGGCAGGGGGTTATGTGGGACTCGAACCCACTAAAACCATCAAGGTGATCTACCTCGCGCGCGGAGCTGCGCGCCTGAGGGGAGGGATTTGGACGTGAGATCAATCAAGCGATACGTTCGCTACCCTCCCCCCTTGCGCTTCAGTGCAGCCCCGCGCTAGGTCCCCTGAACGGGGTCGTCCCTGGGGGAGTATTACGACCTCCCCCAGCAATGTTCTCCGGGACTGGGGACTCGCGACGGATCACGCGCCCGAGTCGCCCCTTCCGGGGTCGCTGCTACTAGGGCAGGTGGTGTCCCCCGACACCCCCGTCCCGCGACCCCGCGATCGAACTCCCAACCGGTGCCGCGCAGTAGTTGGTAGCACGGCCGGACCGGGGCACTGTACCCCGGGGGGAGCTCGATCGCTCAAACGGGAGCGGCGGCTGCCGCTCCCCTGGGGGGGGGGCTTTAACATGCCCCCCCCCCGTTCTCCGTACCTCGCGATGCCACCGCGGCCCTGGCGAGTTCGATGCCACGACTCGTCGATCGCGGCGGCCCTTCGTGACAACGAGGGCCGCCGCATATGCGTTGGGGCCTCTACGAGAGGCGCAGTCGTTTGGTGTGCGGCCGTTCCTACTCGCAGCGATAACAGCAATAGGTCGGTTGTCTCTGTCTCCGGCGGTAGCGGGAGAGTGAGAGACCGGCCGTGTCCGGGCGTCCCTCTCTTAGAACGGTAGATCGGAAGAGACCGGACGGCGTCCTGGTGTCCTTATATCGGAACAGTAGAGGGACGGAGACCGGGCAGCGTCCAGGCGTCTCTATATCGGACCGGTGGAAGGACAGAGACCGGGCAGCGTCCAGGCGTGTCTAAACCGGAACGGTGGGAGGACAGAGACCGGGCAGCGTCCAGGCGTCTCTATATCGGAACAGTGGAAAGACAGATTTCGGGCAGAGTCCGGGCGTCTCTATATCGGAACGGTGGAGGAAACAGGATGGTATCTGATCCTTCGATCAGCGGATACTCGGATTTCTCTGCTAGTTTGCGTGTGCCGGGCAACATCCAGACAGGCGGTCTATAGAGGGGGGTCCGTAGCCCCACTCGAACTGCTGGTCCTTCGTCGCGTCAGGGCTTATGTCCCGATTCTCGGAAATTCCCAGCAGCGAGAAACCGACGCGATCTAGCGGCGCGGTGGGGAGTGAGCGTCATTTGACGTGTCGCGAGACCGGCGTACCTCGGTCGTGTTCGGTTATCTCCGGTCGTGGTTGCCCGTGCGCCCGGTCTCTCGCTCACTCCCGGTCGCACCGCTCTACGCGCGATTCCTTGCGCTGGGACGCTACATCACAACAGGGTAAACATGTACTTGGCGTCGAGACGCTACCGCGTGTCTAGATATATTACAAAAAAATATTGCGATATTATTTTCAAAATATTTATTAATGTAACACTGGGAAAATGGCGGGATAAGGGAAATAGCCGGTATAGAACGGGCAGGACTCAAGATGGAGACGATTCCAGTGGGCTATGTCTTGTTTGTTATTAAATCTCTCCTCGTCAACGTCTGACCCACGACTGTCTCTTCCTTCTTCCCGCTTGCCTAACATACACATGTGCGACGCAAGGCGAGACGTCGCACAGTGGGGCAAAGTGACGATGTTTGTTTCAAAATCAAAGAACTTTTGATAGAAATGAGATAGATCGATGATGCTTTTTTAAATTAAAGCTGACAGATTGCAGAATAAGGGAAAATTAAAGAAATTATGGTACGAACGTTTTTTAACTTTGAAAATCTGTGTTAACCTTGAAACCGATTTTTTTCAAAATCTTGAGGTAGTAGATAAATTTTGCCAACGGATTTGAAATCAGCGCAACAAAATCTATAGGAAATGATGTACAACATGTCAAGAAAAACTTCTAACCGGACATGGTATTGGATAAAACATAATTTTGCTCTAAAATTTGAAGTTTAACACAGATTTTCAAACGTAAAAAACGTTCGTACCATAATTTCATTAATTTTCCCTTATTCTGCAATCTGTCAGCTTTAATTTAAAGAAAAAATCATCGATCTATCTCATTTCTATCAAAAGTTCTTTGATTTTGAAACAAACATCGTCACTTTGCCCCACTGTGCGTCGCCGGTGGCAAGCGGGAGATTCGAATATTTATAGTCTACATTACCATATATATTACAGTATTTACAGGCAACATTTACAATATTTACACGTTGTAAGGTATCTACACCATGTTTCGAGTCTATTCTTCTATAACTTTTTCTTTTTATCCTCTTTTCTATGTTTCCTTTTTCATTTTCTTTTTGGTTACCTTCCCTTCTTTACACACTTTATTTTTGACAGATGTCGTGCTTAAAATTTTTTTGCCAAAATCTTGTCCACTAGAGGTACAATACTGTAGTAAAGTTTCAAAATCTTTGCGTTTTTCATTGGCCACTCCTACTCCGCCTGCCAACGGCGCTTTTCGCAAATCTTTCACTCCAATAATGTTTTAATTTTAATAGTAGTTGGTTCCCCATTATAACTATGTAAAGAAAACAACCACACTCATATAATAGTGTGTCGTTTCTTAATAACACATTTTGGAATTTACCGCGCTATCGACGGAACTAAATAGGTGTGACGACGATCGTTTATGAGATGGGAGAGAAGATGAGGTTAGAGGGAGTAAAAACGATAAAGTCAGAGGACTGTAGAATAACCGCCTGGAAAGAATTTATAATCCCTGAATTAAAGGCTTTAAATGTTGTTTTTTTGTCTTTGCAGGTGAGAAACTCGTCTGTTCACAGACACTTGATCTTGAAAACTAGTGTACAGTTAGGCGTAAAATTATGTTAAGAATTATAAACGTTGTGCATACACGTGGTTGTAAATAAAATTTTTGTCTTTGCAGAAAAACGCAATTTTGTCTTTATTTCAAACATAGGAGTGGGGTGTCATTATAACTATTATACACATCTACCTGCCCATTGGGAAAAGAAACGATATGCACGATTTGACTTATTTTTATTTTTTGTAAATCTTTGTCAGGCGTCAATAAACAGTCGTAATCTTTGAATTTAATTTTTGTGGCATCTATCATCTGATAGGTGGAGGGGGGGGGGGGGGGGGGTCGCGCCGTTCTAATTAGTTTCACGTATTCTTATTCAGTTTGGATTCTTTCCCGCATATTTTTTTTTTCTTTTCATATATTCCAAAGTTCCTGTCACATTGACAATAAGAGTGACCTCTCACCGGAAAGAGATGCTTAATTTCTACTTGAACGACAGTAGATAACATACAAAACATTGTAGCATCGTATAATTGCGATTATGTCCTCCTGCAGCGTCAGAGTACAAAAAAAATTGTTATAACAGCCCAAGTCAAGTTCTTTCTTAGTGGCATAATATACTATATTACACACAGTGTTAGCTCCTGTCTTTAAACTACCGTCCATGAAATGGATCATGTAACTTCAATCACTTTTATGTACGTGTACATTAAATATATATAACCTGATCAATCGACGAAAAAACTGCGCATTCACAGGAAATTTCGGTAGCGGAAGATTATGGCCAAAATTAAAGGTAATAATTTTAAATAATTTTAATATTTTTAATAAAACCGCAATGTACGCGGCTGCTGACTGTTGGTGCTGCGCGAGATTCATATATATCAACATATCTTCTACAATTATTTATTTATCAGTGTGAAGATTTGTGAAAATCTTCCTTGTATATTAAGGAAAAACTTTGTCGCTGCAAGTTACCTCGATACTTTTTATCGGTGAATGTTAAAAACCATGGGTTCTACACAGTATTACTCATTAATTATATATTGTTACATTTTTTAACATAAAGTTTTCAACATACACTTTACCGCTTCGCTGGAGTTTTCTGAGTATTATGTTTCAAGTCTCATAACTGTTTCGGTGGAAGCGGATCGGATTATCTGGCCCAGCACGCCACTCGTTGGGAAGGAGAGCGGATGAAATCACGATACTAAAGTCCAGTTCAAATATATTGGTCGGTGAGTTTCGTTTCGCGAGCAGCACGCGAGGAGAAATCAGCCACCACCACCTGACGATCGTGGATTGGCAGTTGAAGTTGCTGGGTACCCGAGGGGTATGGGGGGGGGGGGGTAACGGGAACGGTGCTCGACTCCGCCTGTCGTTACAGCTACGTTAGCTGTGGGGCTGTTGTTTATTCGTAGCGTAATAGTTGTATGCGTTACGGAGCTATGCGGAGACCAATAGGAGATGAAGCTAACGAGGAAGAATGACCAATAAAGCTCCTGAATTTCTTCGGAGCGAACGCACACCTATTCTGATGTGTGTAAAACATTGTCTCTATACGGGCACGGTTTGGTGTACACGATACGGACTTGTCGCTATCCCTACCACTTCTGTCTCACTCTTGCCCGGCGAAGGCGAGAGTGAGCGCGAGGCACTGAAAGCGAGCGAGGACAGGACAAGCCAGATAACGCGTTGATGTTGTGTCTCGCTTCTTCCTTTGGGCGCCGTCACACTCCGTCCTTTGCGTGCGCGATGATCCCAATGGCTTACGGCGACCACGGGAACCGCTTCGCAGAATCTTGACGCAGACCCGACTCAAGTCTTTTTTTGCGCCGTAGGCGAACTTCTCACATTACGCCCTTTATTATAATACATTTATTTGAGATTATTTATGGCTTTACTCTGAAAAATTAGGCAACTACTAGGGCGTAAGGTTGACAAGAGGTACAAAATGGTCTTTTCATTGTTGGCATTGTTGAAAATAAATTTTTAAATGTAATATTACAAAATTTTACTACAACGGTTTTAAACTACGAGTAAAAATTAAGAGTACGGATATGAAGAAGCTCAATTAAATGTATTATAATAAAAATGGAGGAATTTGGCAAGCTCTCCTAGGACGCAAAAAAGACTCGTGCCGTGCCTGGCAATCTGACTGTTGCGCGCATTCGGCGAGCAGTCACGAATTGACGATTCCATCTGAGCGTTCGCGCCCGCCGCGCACGCCGTGAAGCATTCCATCTCGCTCCTCCCTTCGGCCAGAAAGAAGCGAGAAATGACCGCGTGGAATCGTGACCCGCCGTCTATGTGCTCAAAATGGTGGGGATGCTTCGCTGCATGTGTGCGTACCTCACGGACACTAATTCCCACCGGGCGACGAGTAGGCAGAGCCCCAGAGAGAGCGAGAACGCAGAGAAAAGGAGCACCTAGGCAGGCAAGCGGTGTGGTGGGAGAATACCCCTCGCGAAGCTCACCGGCCAATATATATGAACTGGAGTTTAGTGTGGGGACGTTAGACTTTATTCCCGTGGTTAAACACTGACACACGGACGTCACAACATGTGTGTGTGACACGTAGGCACGAACACTGTACAAAAGCTCGTGGGCATAATGACCGGTGGGCGCAAAAATACAAAAGTTTGTCTACGTTGTCGTCACGACGGTGTTGTTCTCGGAAGTAACGATCGCCGAGCGAGCGCTCCGCGACAATCGTTACCGGTGTAACGTCCGGTTGTCCGGGGACGACTAAATGCTAGCAGGTTCTCGAGTAGAGAGCGGCGTCCCTCGAGAATAAGATAGGTGGGGGTTAGTTGGTAGAGTAAAGGAGTCAAATCCAACTTAAACTTAACAATGACTTAATTAAAACAACACTTATTCCTAATAACGAGTATAATATTGCTTACGACTACGATTATATGTTTTATGTTTTTGTATTTTTATGTTTTTGTGGTTTTATCTATTCCAATTAATTCTAATACGCTGTGAAAAATTATATATATGTGTATAAATATGCTTCTGCAGTAAGCTCGGCCGCTACCGTTTCCGGAGCAGTTCCCGCACTCGTGGCAGGATATTTGTTCTAGTGTTCTATACTTACTAATAGGAGTAACGCTTGAAACCTCCGCGCAGACAAAGTTCTCAACCTTCAAATGAAAGATCCAAAGAGGAGCAACATTACCTTTGTACACTGAGAACCACTCGCTACCGTTTCCGGAGCGTGCTGTAATTCTGCTGGATAGTACTTCAGCTACCTCCAGGAACTAGCATTTGTTGGTCGCAAGAACGTATCTGTATTCGAATGAGCGCCCCAGGTGCTGCGTGTGCCTCCTTTTATACTGGAGAATTGGCGGGCTGGCGCATGCGCAGTGAGTCGATATTCATTATTTCACATTTTGCTCGCTTAATACATATTATTTTGTTTTGCGCTATTGTCAATAGTTATAATTAATTATTTTTAATATGTCTATAATATTTGTTTCTCTAATATCTGCTTAGTTTAATATTAACGTATAAAAGTGTGTACAATGGGTCTGCGCGGTATTGTACTACAGGTTGTGTGGTAATGTAGTACGGTCCTACTTTATCGACGGTCGGTAATTACTGGTTTGAGTCCCCGTCGGACGTTACACCGGTGAAAATATTGCGAACATGCCGCAGCTGACTCATCAGCTGTCAATAGTAACGATCCCTTACTATTTACTTAACTTATCGCAATTTATGTTTAAAAAGGTATTAACTTTAGTCGAGAGAATTTTTTCTTATTAATTATTATCTCGAACACTAATGATTCGATTCAAAAAACTATAAATAGAAAAAATGTGTGCCGTAACGAACTTTACAACATTTTTTTTTAAAATCCAGTTTGACAACTTTTAAGTATATGTAATATATTTCGACAGATCCAATTTTGAGGTTAGAAATTTAAAACTTAATCTGCGTTTCACTGAAAGATAAATGGAACAACATTTAAAGCTTCTAATTTCTTCTTCTTTATCTTGCTATCTATTCTTTCCTCTTTATCAATCTCCTACTTTTCATCCCACGTTTCTTCCTACCGTGCCATCTGTCCGTGGTATTTGTTGATAACGCGGTATATTCAAATATGGGGAGAAGCGGCGACACCAGTCCATGCGTGTCGTGCTTTTCTTTACATCTCCCCCCTCGGGGAAGAACAATTATGTGTCGTATTTACCGTGATTGTTCAGTGATCATCCAACACCGGGATTAGTTTCGTGATGTGAAACCGATTTGATTCTGTTTTCCTGTGTCCAGTATTAATTTCATAAATTGAGTTAGAAATCCTCTTCAGTATTGTATATGGTCCAATTCTAAGTTCATCTAGTTTCCTCCTATTTAGTTTATTTCCATTTTCTACATATACTCGGTCTCCCACATTTAACTTTAATTCTTTTCGATGCAGATCAAATTTTTTTTTATTGTAGTTGTGAGATTTAATCGTGTTCTTCAAGGCTAGTTTTCTATCTCTTTTCAGGTCCTCATCTGTATACTTTGGTTTCAGTTCCTGTGGTAGAATATTTACATTTTCGCCTTCCAGTAGGTATTTTGGGGCGAATTTTGTGATTGTGTGTTCCGTTTCGTTGTATTTCTCTACACATTTTTGTGCGATGGTTGTCCATGCAACTTTTTTCTCGCTTTCGTTTATTTTGCATCGTATTTTGTTGATCAGAGTTTGGTTTAATCTCTCATTGAGACCGTTTGAGAATGGTGCATCAATCGCAGTGAAAACCATTTTGATGTTTTCCTTTTTTAAAAATTCCTTAAATTCTTTCGAGTTTATGCCAGGGTATTGGTCTGTTAGCATCATGTTTATGTTGTGATTCTGTGTCACTTTCTTGGTTAATTTTATAAAGTCCTCGGAGTTTTGGTTTCTTGACGTTAAGATGTAGGCATATCTCGTAAAATGGTCAACCAAAAGATGTAAGTATCTTTTCGTAGAACGAGATCCGCCAAACCCCCCAATGGTATCAATAGATACGATTTCAAAAGGATATTTTGCTGGACCCAAGTGTGACATCAAACCATATTTAGGTTTTCTCCTTGTTTTGTTTTTCTTACAAATCTCACAATTATCGCAGGTTTTTCTTATGTTTGCGATGAGATTTTCCCCTGTATAGAATGTTGTTATTTTGTTTAGCATTTGAGTTCTTCCAATATGGCAGTAAGTTTTGTGTACATTTTCTATTAGGTTTTTACTTAATTCTTCTGATAGTATGATCTTTTCTCTTTTTTTTTGTCTTTTTGTAGTAAATTTCATTTTTTTTTGTTAATTTGTTTTTGTGACGTTGTATATTTGGATTTTTATTCTGGTCATTTATTATATCTTGTAGATTAATTAAATTTACTACTTTTAAGAAATCATCTGTCTCTTCATAAGGTTCTAGAACCGGATTCCTACTTAAGCAGTCTGCCTCTTGGTTTGATATTCCTGGGTTGTATTTTATTTTTAAGTCATATTGGGATAAGTAATATGTTAGATCTCCTAGTTCTTCATCCGTCCTGGCCTTTATGTTCATGTGTTCCAGGGGTTTATGGTCGGTGTATATTGTGAATTCTTTACCCATAAGCCACTGTTGCCAATATTTCACGGCTTCTTTTATTGCCAAACATTCAAGGTATATCGGCTTCTTTTTCTTTTGGGTCTCAGTTAGTTTTCTTGAAAAATAAGCCACTGGCTTACTATCTCCATTTTCATCTTTTTGTTTTAGTACAGCCCCCATTCCTTTAATACTTGCGTCTGTGTAGATATCGATTGGTAGACTTGGATCAAAAATTTTCAAAACTGGTTCTGAGCACATTAGTGCTTTTATTTTATCGAACGATTCTTGGCACTCCTCTGACCAGTTGAATTGTACTTCTTTCCTCAATAGGTTGTGTAGAGGGTCCAGAATGGTTGCGATATGTGGTATAAACTTATGGTGAAAATTTATTTTTCCAAGAAATTGGCGTATATTTTTCCTTGTTTCTGGGACTGGGAATTTTTTTACAGCAGTTAAGTAATCTTTCAGAGGTTTGACTGAATTATTTTCTATTCTGTGACCTAAATAATTTGCATAGTTATTTGCAAAAGTGCATTTTGAGAATTTCAGCCTGAACCCTTCGGTTAATATTGCCTCCAGTAGTTTTGATAATTGTGTTATATGTTCATCAAACGTTTTTGAAAAGACTATGATGTCGTCTATAAAGTTTACTGCAAAATCAGATAGTCTATGTTTTCGTATGATATTGCTCAGTATTCTTTGGAAAATTGCTGGAGCTGTTTTTAGTCCGAATGGGAGGCAAGTCCACTGGAAATGTCCCTCCTGTGTTGTGAATGCCGTTTTGTGTCTATCTTGGATTTTTAGAGGGATTGACCAAAATGCCGAATTAATGTCTAATGTTGTAAAATATTTGCTGTTTACTGTTTTAACCATCAAGTCTTCGATCAGTGGGAATGGTTGTGATTGGGGAATTACGATTTTGTTCAAGTCTCTGAAATCCATACATAATCTTGATTTTTTGTTCTCTTCTCTTTTATATGCTAGAGTAACTGGAGCCCCAAACGGGCTATATGATTCCTCGATTAGGTTTCGTTCTAATAGCTTCGCTATTTGATTTTCTATTTCTTTTCTGTCTTCAATCGTGCATCTGTATGGTCGTTTGTAACAGTATTTGTCTACCATTAGTTCAATGTGGGCCTCATAATCTTTTACCGTTCCGACGTCGTATTTGTCCTTGGCAAATATTGGACTGTATTTATCTATCAGTTTTTCAATCTCTAGTTGTTGATGTGAACTTAAATGATTTATTGAGATTTCAAATTCATTAGTATTTATATATTCGTTGAAGTTTACTTCCCATTTCTTTATGTGTTTGTCTTCTTGTTTTAATACTTCTGATTCTAAATACTTTTTTTCTCTATGTTTGTCGCCTAGTACATCAGGAATCTCGACAATTTCGTTCTCTATGTCCTCTTTATGCGAGGTATTTTCGTTTGTTTCTTTATTGTTACATTGTATGATCCTTAGATCTTCATTCTGGGTTAGGTTGAATTTCTTGATGCAATCCAACCCGATTAGGAAATCATAATTAAAATTTTCATTATCTACAATAAAAATATCCATAGTCTTTTCGATCTCGTAAATTTTTATTTTTAAAGTTACCATACCTTTTGTTTTCTTTACACCATTAATCGTTTTCAAGTTTACTGTTTGTCTATTATCCGTATTCTTTTGTTTTATCTTCACTAATTTTGCATTAATTAGTGACACATTTGAACCTGAGTCATAAATTCCAGAAACTCTTAAAGTGTCGTTGAGTAGTAACTCGATTTCTATTAATGGTGTTATTTCTAGTTTTTTGGATTTTTCTCATTCAGTTCTATTTCTAATTCTGAATTATTGATATGTTTTATTGGTTCTGTCCTTTTATTTTTTTCACTTTTTTCCCTAAACCAGCAAGTTGATTCGGGGTGATAACGTTTACCCCTTTTTTCGTTTTCACAGATTTGGCATGGTTTTTTTTCTTCATCCTTCCTTAGCTTTTTATCAAGGTATTTTCCTTTTTTTTCCATTTTATTTCTATCAACCAGGTGTTCTAATTTGCCAATCTCGTTGTAGAGATCTTCAGTTCCCTGCAAAATTCCTCTGTCAATTTTGTCCGAGACGTAGTTTGGTAGTCCCACTGCTATAAGGTCTATTAATGTTTCAGTATCCATTGATTTTCTTATCTCCAGTAGCAGTTTCTCTTTTTTTAGAGCATAGTCAAGCAGGGGGCCACCTTGATATTTAAAGGCTAGAGCGTATCTAATCGGAGACCATCCTTTATTTGCGAAAGTTTCGCAAAAGTTTTTTTTCCAAATTCCCCATTCTGATTCCACTGTGAATTTCAAAATCATACAGCTATACCAATCTGCACCAGCTTTCTCAAGGAAAAATTTTAAAATTTCTATTATTTTCCTGTCTTCTCTTATCATGCAGCGTTCACACTCTTTTTCAAATTCCTGTATCCATTGGTAGGCGTTTGAGCTTTTTCCTTCAAATTTTTCAATCATAAAGTCTTTTGCTATTTTCCCCAAGTTTTGAATTTCTGATTTTTGATTTTTCTCTTCGAACACTTTTTCCAGTAATTTTTTTATTGTTTCATCCGTTGTGTTCTGTGTAGTTTCTACCATTACTTTTTCTGTAATATCTTCTAAGTAATATTCTCTAAATTGTAAATTTCCTTCTTCATCTAAATATACTTTTGATAACTCTTCTGTTAGACTAATCCAGACTTTCCTATATTGGTGTCTCTTTGTTAGTGTCTGTTTTACCTTAGCAAATGTTCGTGATGTTATCAGTTCACTGTGTAGATTTGTTGGTTGGTATTCATCTGGTATTTCAAAGGTGCGGTTATCTGGTGTGCCTATTGAGGTTAGGCATAGTATTGTTGACTTCCCATCTGCCGTTCCCCTCATCTTGAAATCAAATCTTAGTTTGTTCATTTTCTTGAAATATTTGCAGAAATGTTGTTTTGTAATATATTTCCACAGATCCAATTTTGAGGTTAGAAATTTAAAACTTAATCTGCGTTTCACTGAAAGATAAATGGAACAACATTTAAAGCTTCTAATTTCTTCTTCTTTATCTTGCTATCTATTCTTTCCTCTTTATCAATCTCCTACTTTTCATCCCACGTTTCTTCCTACCGTGCCATCTGTCCGTGGTATTTGTTGATAACGCGGTATATTCAAATATGGGGAGAAGCGGCGACACCAGTCCATGCGTGTCGTGCTTTTCTTTACATATATAATCTTCCTTAGCGTTTGGACAATACTTTTTCCCATTTTCGGATGGTAGTCCCCTTATTGCATCCGACCTTTCAGTTGTAGCCATTTGTGTTTACTTTTAATATAACAGTTAACAGTTAACTAATAGTTAATAAGTGTTATGGGAAATTCATTATCATTAGTTTGACAATGAGAATAATACATATGTAAATCAGGCTCGGAAATTAAGTGAACGCAGCGGCCGATTTTCAGAGGCAACACCTTTTTTCTCCCGCCGCGCGTCTTGGTCCTCGCGGCGGCCAGGCAGATAGAAGCGCCTCAGACCTATACCACGTGGACCGCACGTGGCGCATTAGGGCGACATTGTATCAATAGGTTTCCACATCGTCCCAGCGAGCACGATTGTCGATGCGTTTTTGTTTTATCAACGGGCCACGCGCGGTTCACGTGGGGTGCGTTCCGATTTACGCAGTGAGTGCAGAGATGGCAGCGCAGTCGCTGCGCGCATTCATATCGTTCCGTTTCGTTACTGCGGCTCATGCGTTCTTGAAAGGACAATGTTAAGTCCTAGAGGGGATTACTGACCCAAGAGCGTACAGCATATGCTATTCACCGTCGGAAAGGTCTCGCCAAGACGAATCGATTGATACAATTTTTAACTTCGAAATCAAATGGGATAACCTCGAAAAATGCTCTCAAAGATCGAGATTATGCGGTTTTGAATAAAAGAAACCGGTAGTAAAATCCCATCCGGCCCGAGGAACCTCAGGTAGGCACCTGTGGGAAAACCGAGGGATGCAAGCGATACTCTAGCAGGTTGTGGCGGCAAATGTGCCCCACGACCTTCATTTCAGGGCCGTGTTGGGCCTGCGTTTGCTCCATGGGCCACTAATCCATTGGCGATTTCGTACCGGGCATTAGGAAAGGGGCCCATGGGGAAAACGTAGGCCCAACACGGCCCTGTAATGAAGGTCATAAGGCACATTTGCCGATCCGGCCTGCTGGAGTATCGCTTACATCCCACTGTTCTTCCTCAGGTGCCTACCGAGGTCCGTCGGGCCGGTTGGGATTTTACTACCGGTTTCTTTTGTTCAAAACTGCAAGATCTCGAACTTTGAGGGCATTTTTCGAGGTGATCCCACCTGCTTTCGAAGTTAAAAATGGTATCAATGGATTTGTCTTGGCGAGATCTTTCCAACGGTGTATAGCATATGCTGTAGCCTCTTGGGTCAGTAATCCCCTCTCGGACTTAACATTGTCCTTTGAAAATGCCACTATGGAGAAAGAAACGTTGTTTACAATAACCACGATACTATTAAATAATAGTAATAATTAAATCAGCAGCTGTGATTCATCTGATGAAAGCGAAAATGAAGATGATATTAACTTGCCATGTACAATCGAAATTAATATACATATTGTTGCGCCGGGGTGTTTCCGGCACCGACCACCCCGACGCAAAGGGCAACCAATGATACGCGGGGGTTTACACGACACAACTATATTTGGTTATACAGAGCCATGATAATACAACCCGCGCGTCCGAACGCTACGGCATTCGGTACAAGACAGTCTTCGGCGTCGTCCAGATAGTCTTCTCGAAGGGGGTTGATCCTCTTCTGTCTTCCGCTGCGAGCACCAGCAAGCTATGCACGGGCCTATACCCGGTGTTCGCAACAATATCATTAATTGTAAACAAAACACTCGGACAGATTATGTTTGCCTAAAAATTGACAGATTATGGAGAACGTGTCATTCCGGGATATTTGAGAACAATGTGCGGAGAATATTTTCGGTAGATAATAAGTATGTAATTATACATTTGTATTAAAAAAAAAAAACATCAGATGAAGTTTCTTCAAAATAATAATGTAGAAAAGTGGCATTGTAGTCATTAGAGAATTAATTGTTTTTATTACTTTTCATTAAATTGTATCAGTTGAATTTCTCTATATTAGAAATAGAGTAGAGAAATTCAAATAATCAAAGATTGTAGAAACAAACACGCATGCGCGCTGCGCAGTGACTGCTTCACCTCTGAAATTCTGCGTTTGCTGCACGCTTCGCTGCACCGGAAGTGGCATCGTATTGGTAGAAAGTGAAAGAAATTCTAGGGAATCGTACGATGCCACCAATACGATGCCATCAATTTCATGCATTCACTGCGGTAAATCGGAACGCACCCGTGGTACCGGCCTGAGGCGCTCCAAACATTTAGGCCGCCGCGGGGGCCAAGACGGGAGAAAGGAGGCGTTACCTCTGAAAATCGACCGCTGCGTTCATTTAATTCCCAAGACTGATGTAGATGTTTATTTGCAGTGCATAATGCATCACGGACTGATTTGCTGAAATGTAAACTAACTCAAACTGGAATGGAGTACAGAGGTTCAACGGCGAAAACTGTTGGTGATATACGATGTCAAGCTTGGTACCCAGAAGAACCAATGCATGAGGTTATTGTTGCTTATATTACCACTTTGTGTGCAGTCGGCATATTGTCACAGCGATGGATTGCCAGTCGCAACATAGCTTTGGCGTATTTTCATGCAGATATTTTCTGAAAAGCGCCGAATTATCCGAGAGTGCCAGAATGTTTACTTTGAAAACAAACCGAACTGAATATTTTGCTTTATATTCGAAGTGGCACCGGCAGCAGAAACCGCATGTGTACTCACACCGGAGCGGGAATGTCGCTGCCGCTATGAACATTCTATCTGGTGGTTCCCTAATCTATTTGCCTATTTTCGTGAAAATGGGTTGTACTTTTGAAATTTTACCTCGGAAACTATTTCTCCGATTTAGTTGATTCTTTGTTTATTTTCATCTAGAAGGATCGGCCTTCCTCAATAATTTCTTTCCGGATGAAAAATAATTTTTATAGCAGTAGAAATTATAAACAAATTATTATTTTGCACATTTTAGCTCATGGTACCGATTTTAAAAATCTGAAGAATACTACCTTATTCTCTGAAGTGTTTTGTATAAAGTAAGCCTATCTGATTGCGTATAAAAACAGTGCTACGCCCCGTTTCAGGAAAGCGAGCCGCGTGCTCCATTATTACGATCGGCTAATCTTACCACTCGCAGTCCATATTACTTCAATGAAGTCTAAAACAAAGAGAGCTTCTAAGCTAGCAGTATGTATTACCTGTCCGTTCATTATAATTGACTCAATCGAAAGTAATACAGGGCGATTCTCGTGCTAGAGTCCTCAAAAGCAATGCCGCTGACAAGATCGCGCCTCGCTGAGTTTCTGGGCCTTTGACGCTCAAGATTATCAATAGCTAACTGAGACTGTATTTTTTTATATAACATACCCGAAGTATACCAACCAGAGTTGGGCATTATTCGACTAAATTTTTAATCGAATACGTATTCGTATAAATCCCCAAGATTTATTCGCGAATAACGAATAACGATTTTATTCGCGAATAACGAATTACGATTTTATTCGACGAAAAATTATACGTTATTCACGAATAAATAATCTGTACCGTTATTCGAGCCAGATTTATTCGAATAAGAATTTATTCGTTATTCGACCTGATTGAACGACGAATAAATGTGACACCCGACATCTATCGATGGAAGTCGGTACTGTGTCTAACACACGTTTGGACTTGCCTTAATTTGGATCCTGCCTTAAGGTAGATTCTCACTATCCGTCCGGCCGGCGGCAGACCACCGTCCGGCCCAGGGGGACCAAGCCGTCATTGATTGGCCGAAGTTCCCATTTAGTTAGCACCTAGTAGGCAGGAGGCGCTAGGTCCTGCAAATGGCGTCCTCACTTTCCCTGGTTTACCTTTTCTAGGGCCGTCTGACCATGGATCGTCGCGTCAGTGACGCGTATGCAGCAGATAGAAGGATATACAAAGAAATTGAATATATTTTCATTTCCTATGAAAACAAGAAATATTCAATTTCAATGTTTATCTTTCTATCTTCTGCATACGCGTCACTGACGCGACGATTCATGGTCAGACGGCCTTAGAAAAGGTAAACCAGGGAAAGCGGTGCATTACACGTATACACATAGATATACGTCCCGATTCACAAATTCACAGTTTAGTACGCACCTAGTAGGCAGGAGGCGCTAAAAACTCTGCTTCAACTTTCGTAAGAGGGAAGCTTGGCCCCCCTGGTCCGGTCACAGCCGTCTTTAATACTAGCCGTGCTGAACAACGTGGAAACACCGCCTCATGTGAGGTTCAGGAGTCCGACCGAGCCCGACTCTTGCATCTTGGGAGCTTGGCAAGTCTTGCAGTGGATTTTGTTGAAGGACGTTGTTTAACCCTTTTTTAGGGAAATTGATACAAATACAGTATTGTCTCATTGTGGACTCGGTTTGGTGTACACGATGTGAGTTTTTCGCTATCCCCACCACTTCTGTGTCACTCTTGTCCGGCGAAGGCGAGAGCGAGATGGAACGAGAGCGAGCGAGAGGCACTGGAAGCGAGCAAGGGCGGTACGAGACAAACGACGCGTTGATGTTTTGTCTCGCTCCGTCTTTCGGACGCCGTCACACTGCGTCCTTTGCGTGCGCGACGGGCGTGCGCAATGGTCACGAGCCCACGTGTAAGCACGGGAACCGTTTCGCAAAATTTTGACGCAGGCACGATTCCATCTGAGGGTTCGCGCCCGTCGCGCACACTCGCCGCGCACGCAAAGCGTTCCATCTCGCTCTACCCTTCGGCCAGAAAGAAGCGAGAAACGAACACTCGGAATTAGGGCTCTGTTCAGGATGTGGGTTCAACGCCGGTCCCGACCAACGAGCTCACAGCGAGGAAATACTGTATACAATTTTTTTTTAATAATTACATACCAAATAATATATAAGTACTACAATTTATTGTGATTCGGTAAATTTCCTCACCACCTCAGGGGTATTACCGTGGTACGTTACCGTTTGAATCATGAAGTGGGTGGTTCGCCAATAACCATATTCACCCCACATAATAAAATAAAAACGTAACAAAAATAAAACAATGTGATCAAAACTGAAAAAAAATAACGATATGATCTACCTGAAAGAAAACATTACAAAAAATAACAATTATATAATCTGCCTTAAAGAAAACAGAAATAATCTTTAACCCTTCGTGGTCACACGGGGTGTATTGTACCCCAAGAGCCATTTTTGATTTGAAATGCCGCACGTTTACATCTTCCAAAGGGGATTTATCGAAAAAAAAAAAATAAAAAAATATTTTGAAAAATCTGGATTTTACCACGACGATGGAAAATCGCTCATTTTCAACTACAAATTTTAGCATATCAAAATTTACATTTCTAGAAAAAGACTATTAGACCATGACTGTATAAGTATTACGAATGTAGAATTATCACTGAAAAGTTAAAAGGTTCAAAAATACGAAAATGGTAACTCAAAAATGACGCTGGGGTACAGTGAACCCCGTGTGACCAACTTGTGATTATAAGAAGGTGTGACCACGAAGGGTTAAAATAAAAATGGAATAGAATGTTAAATCTTGAAATAATAATAATAATAATAATAAATCGTCTTTATTCACCACAAGTTACACGAATCAAGTGATGAGTGGGCGAGGTTCAGCATACCTGCTGTTTTGCAACCTAACCCCAAAACATTACATATAAGAATTAGAATTAAAGTTAACAATGCATCAGAAAGACAAGAGAGAACCACAAAGACAAGGGAAGTTACACATAGTGTACAAGAATATAAGAACGAGCAGCACATTTAAAAGCGGGGATAGAGGACAGGGAACCAATTTCCAAAGGAAGAGAATTATAGTAAGAGCAAGATAAATAGGAGAAAGATGCCGTAAATTTGGCCGTCCGATGCACAGGCACAGCCAGATCAGCTCCACGCCTAGTAGATGGTGCAATAGGGTACTAATCAAATAAAACAAAGTACCTACATACAGTAAGGAGCATAACTGAACCAATAACCACTAATTTTGTATAAATCTTTATTTATTGCTAAGAATGTAGAAGAATATTAAAAAATGAACATTACAGTAAGTTTTATTAGAGTTAGAAGTTCGTGCTAGAAAGTTGCGACGAGCCAGCGGGCCGTCTAGATTTCGCGACCTCGCCTCCAGATCAGTCCTGGGTAACTTCTTCCGATACACCGCGAACGGCCTAGCCGGGAGAGCCCTTGTGCGCGATACGAACCGCCGTTGACTCCGCGAAGACATGCGACGGAATGAGACAGAGCGAAACGACGGACTATGATTGCGCCGAATTCCGTGTACTACCGAAGAACACAGCGAGCGACCACGACCTGCGCTAGGGTGAGCGACCTAGAGAGCGTACGAAGCGATAGACGGCAAGCGTGCCGTCACCTGAACCACTGCAATAACAGGGACGAAGCGCCGTCCCTAGGGTATGTCCCAATTATTACTTTAATCTTTTCGTAGAGAATACATTTTACTTTGTTTCTCCCTTAAGGGGGTGGCCTGCTTTATAAGGTCCAAAAAAATGATTTTTTCGCGAATTTTTTTGACAGGGAACGGAACAATTGATCTTCGTATACTTTTAGGGATATTTAAACATATATTCGATGAGCACAAAAAAAATTTTTATTTCATAAAATTATAAAATATGGCTGATTGTTGAGCCGATTCTCGGAGCGCTTTGCCATTGCAGTCTCCAATTGGCGGGAAGAATTCTGGTTGTAATTCTTGTCTGAATGAAAAAATCAAAATGGTTTTTAATGCTCATATATTTTTCTTCTGGGTGAACTAAGAAAAAGCAGAAAAAAGCGCGAAATCATACATTTTTTTCGTTTGAGAAGAAGAATGTCTATTTTTTAAAGACAACATTTGACTTTAATGCGCTATAAAAATGATTTAAAAAGAATTTTTTAACAATCTTTTTAGTTCACATAGAAAAGAATTTAATACTGAAGAGCATAAGCTTTGGTTCAATGCAATAGGCCGCATAGTTTTTTTGCTATCACACCCGCCAATTTTAAAGAATCGTAAAACTGAAAACTGGAGAAATCGCGCTTTAAAGTTTTCGCTTGCGGTCGATCGCTACAATTCTCTGCGTTCAACTTATAAAATTTGTAACTCACTCTGCTCTACGACTATTCTGTACAATTACACTGTACAACTCTGCCGTTTCGATTGTCTTTAAAAGTAATGATCGACGAATGGGGACGCGTCAAAGGGTGAAGCACGCGTCCGTGTCCGGCCGAGCGCTCGCACATATACTCGCCGCTTACCTGCTCTCGGTTCTGTATCTTTAAAAATACTTCGAATTGGCCGCTGTAACTTAGTGAATACATTCTTGGATAGTTTATCTATCGATTTAGGCAATGAAAAAAAAATCATTTTTTTGGACCTTATAAAGCAGGCCACCCCCTTAAGGGAAGAGGACACTGAAATTTTGAAATCCGAAAATATTTGAGTCATGCGGAATTCCTCTTAAGGGAAGGAAGTAAGTTTGAAGTAAAGCCCTTATGCCAGTCTGGACTCAGTTTTAATCATTGCTTTTCATAGAATTTATATTATGTTACAAAAATCAAGCATAACTTCAAAAATGTTCTTGCGCAAAGTGTGTGATGCCACAGCTTCTAGGTTTTGCAGCGAAGAAGGGTCCATAGTAAAGTAAAAAATTGTGTATCGAGAAGTTTCTACGTCTCATACTTTTTAAGCTAAAAATGATTGAATTTATTAAATGTAAAAAATGCAAAGTTTCATCAAAATTTTGAGGAAAAGCAAGCACAGCGCAAAGAGTTTTGCAGATTTCTTCATGCCGATACACAATTTTGTTGGTCGCATGTTACTCTTGAAGCATGCCAAACCGCAAGAGAATCAAACCAACAGTTTTGCGCAAGGAAGATTAAATATATTAAAAAAGTAAGTTTTGAGATAAATGCATTTTAAATCTAAAGAGTAAATTCCAGAGGATTTTTCCTTTTTGTATAGTCTAAAATTCACCTGGTTGATATGCATTCTCTTCTGTTGTCTCTGTCTCTAGCGCTACTTATAGCTGTTTCAGATACAACTTCCCCAGCTGTTTGTTTCCTCAATGTCATTGAGCGTACACAACCCATATTAATTTTGCAACCCGACAAGAAAATATCAAATTGATAAAATATGTTTTCTGCAATCACTTTATAACCTATAATAATAGCACGCTTCACTCTACTCTTACTCTTGCGATATTTTCGGCTAATGAGGTCTATTTCACTCGTTTTATACAAGCTAAGTTCACTGCACTGTAAAATCTCACTCTGTATTGTCACGTAAACCGGAGTTTTGAAAGATTTAAAAAAATATGGTGTCTAGCGCCCGGAGAGACTGACCTCTGTCGGCAGCCACTGACTCTTTTGGGCCCGCTTAGAGAGTTATCTAACCGAAACACGAAGGTTTTGGTTTTCGGCTCTTTCGCAACGTTTTGGAAGAATATGTTTTTCTGGTAGACAGACAACACTAAATGTCAAACCATGTTGTGTACAGTTGAACAAGGGTTCAGACTTGCCAAAAATGCAAAAAAAAATTCTTAGAAATGGTCGAAAATCGCGATTTTTTCAGTGTCCTCTTCCCTTAAACTCCGCGTAACCATTGATTTGACCCATTTCATTCCTTATCCTTTCATGGTAAGTATAGTCAAGGCGTGCTTTAGCACCTTGAACGAGCAAGAGCCCTGCGAATCCTCCTAGCCGCTCAGGGCGATTCGCAAAAGTCCCTTCAGGACGTAACATTATTAAATATTGGAGGAAGACCAAGAAAATTATCACCGCAGGATGAACGAAGAATTATACGGTTTGTCATATCTGGTGAAGCTTCAAGTGCAACCATGGCTGCAAAATTATTAAAAGAAGATACGGATATACAAGTAAGAAATTAGACAGCACAAAGAACCGCAAAAGGAGTTGAGTTTAGAAGCATTAAGAAAAAAAAAAAGCCGATGTTATCGAAGAAAAATATAAAACTTCGTTTGAAATTTGCTAAAAAATATAAAAACTGGACAACTACTGAATGAGAACGGGTTATTTCGTCAGACGAGACCAAAATTAATAGAATTTGTTCAGATGGCATATCATGGTGCTGGATTCGAAAAATTGAAAGGCTCAAACCACGATATGTAAAGCAAACGGCAAAACATGGAGGCGGATCCCTAATGTTTTGGGGTTGCCTAACAGCATTTGGCGTTGGATCACTGCACCGAATTAAAGGCATCATGAATTAGTACATGTACAAGGATATTTTACAAGATCATCTCATACATGCTGTTGAAAATATGCCTTTTGAAGATGTAAATGTAATTTTCATGCATGACCGAGACCCTAAGCACACTGCTAAAAGTGTGAAAAATTGGCTCAGTACAAAAAAAATTTCTGTTCTGGATTGGCCTGCACAGAGCCCCGACCTCAACCCCATAGAGAATCTATGGGGTCTACTAAAAAGACGACTTCGGGATTCATATGACTCCCAACCAACTTCAATCACAGATTTGTACGATAGAATTCAAGAACAGTGGGAAAAAATATCTCCGGATTATTGAAAAAAATTAATAGAAAGTATGCCGAAGCGAATTAGTGCAGTTTTGCAAGCAAAATGATTGTGGACAAAATATTAAAAATAAATAATATTGTTACGATTTTGGTTGGGCATAACGCGTATTTACTGAACGGCAACGATAACAGAACATTAACAGCGGGTGACGAATACAATCAGTCAGGCGGAATACAATATCGAGACGTCTGCTAGCAATGGTGGCTGACTTTCGAGTGACAGCTTGACAGGCGATCGCCTTCTTCTCGCTGTCCTCTTGCCCCGCTCGCGAGCATCAGTGGGCCTTGGATTTCCATCCAAGGGGTGTTCGCAACACTGCTCCCCCCTCCGAAGAAGCGGTCGTCTCGGCCGCTGCAGTCTCCGCAACTCCTGCAGTCGTACCCTGGTCCGGAAGGGTGGAAAGGTCGCCGCGTGGCCCCTTCCGACCGGCGACTCGGCATCCGCCTTCCCGCCCAGGGAAAAACCACTCCGAAAACCCTGGGCAAGGCGTGGGTACGTGGAATCCTCGGTCCTCGTCCGTTGTCGCCGCTGCTTCTGTGGCTGTCCCCCGTCGTCCTGCTGCAGGCTGGGTCGCGCGCAACGGCTCCTTGCGTATCGCACGCAACAGCTCCTCGCGTTTCTCCGGGATCCCTCGACGGCGGTTCCTCCGGGACTCCAACGGCGGAATCCCGCGCCGCTCCGGAACGTCCCTGGGCGGCTCCGCTCCGTCCAACGCCCCGCAGCGGTCTGATCGCTCCGGCGCTGCGACCTGGTTCGCCCTCGACGGCAACCTGATTCGTCCGCAACTGCATCCTGGTTCGTCCTCGACGTCCTTCCAGCAGTCCTGCATGGCCCCTCGCTCTTCGAAGTTCCCTTGTGAAGAAAACGTTGCCCTCATTAGACCGGAACCGAAGACTACCCGTTGGGGCCGCACCAGCCGGAAAACCAGAAAGGAGGGCCGAGCGCGAAAGCAGAGGGTCGCAGCTAGTCGTAAGCATGCAAGCGGCCCAACCCCCAGTCCAGCCACCCGTCTCGTCAGCCCTGGCCGTCTTCTGTCTTCTTCCGATCCTGAGGCCTTGACTTCAAGATGGCCCCATTCCTCTTCCTGGCCTCTGGTGCTGAACCAGGGGACCGTCCTGTGCGTCCTGCCAGCGCTCCCGTCTTCGCGACACCCCCTCCAGCCGATCCAAGCAACGCTTGTCCGCCTGGTGGTTGGGGATACCATTTCCCTCCTGCTGTCCACCCTCCTCTCCTGCTTTCTCCTGGGTACCCCGCGAGAACCTCCATCCCGGCCGCGCCGGGGGCTCGTAGGGTCTCCCCCAGGGGGCTAGCGGGGCGCTTTCACGTATGTCCGCACCCCGCTGCGGACTGCCACGCTATTATGGCACATTTGGGGAATTCGGGAGCGCGTAGCCAGGCCGCGGCGGCAGTCCCCCGACACCTTGTCCCTCGTCGTGGGGTATCGTGCTCCCTGAAACAGACTCAAGAGCGGGGGCCGAAGGCAACCTCCGCAGCCCAGTCCACCGGATTAGCTTAATCTAATCTTCTTCCTTGAGCCCAGTGAAAGTCCTGCGACGTCTTCACTCCTCTTGCAATTGTCCCTCATATTCCGCAAGGCGTCGTACGTAGACCACCTTGCACTTTTTCCTAAGCGAACGTTGAATCCTGTAGACGACGTCGTTGATCTTGCTCAGCACCGTGTAGGGTCCCTTCCAGTCGGACTGCAGCGTTGGGCACTTCCCCTTTCTTTCTTCGTGGTTGGAATAACCACACACGTTCTCCTCCGGGACTTCGTCTTCGGACAAATGCTCGAGGTGTTCAACGTTCTGGTCACCCTGGGCTCCCTCTCGTGAGCGGGGGGGGGGGGGGGGGGGGCTCGCCAGCTCTGCGACGGTATTCGCCCTCGAACTTCCTCCGTCGCAACGCGTCATGGATCTCTCGACGGTATTCGCCCTCGAACTCCCTCCGTCGCAACTTCGTACTCAGTTATGCTGTGACGATATTCGCCCTCGAACTCCCTCCGTCGGGTCTTCGTACTCAGTTATGCTGTGACGATATTCGCCCTCGAACTCCCTTCGTCACAGCTCTGCAACTCTGCGCACCTCGGGCGCCTCCTCGTTGCAGCAGATCCGCACGCTCACACGGCAGCGCTAGCCCGGTTCCGGGTGTGGTCGACCGGTGCTTCCCCCAAAACGAACGAGCCCAGGTCCCACCGTTTCCAACGGCCTCTCTTCGCTCTTGGAGCCGTTCCTCTCAATTCCTCGATCCGAAGCAGTTCCTCTGGAGATGTCCGGTCCTTCCACACCGCCAGCAGGTTTTCTTCGTGTCGCCGTTCGTTCCCTCGGGTTCCTGGAATCCTCGTTGCCTCGCTGGGAACCTTTCAAAAGTGTTAGAGAATTCAGCCTTCCGGTCTTCCGGGTAACGTTCCCGCGACTCGTCCACGGGACCGCGAGATATCGCCTCAACGGCCTCTATCTCCAGAGCTCTGGTCACGGCGGCTCTTAGAGACGTGAACCCGCCGAGTCGCAGTTCTCGCTGCATAACCGAGCTGGACAACGCCGTCACAAACTGGGACGCGGCAAGTTTGTCGCGGGCTTCCGCAGGGCAGTCGGCGAATGCGGACTGCGCTAAACGTTCAATTTTGGTGGCGAGCGAGGAGATGCTCTCACCCCGCTGCTGCCTATGGCTCTGGAAGAGCACGTAGTTCAGATTAGACAAGTTCTTCGCCCCGTAGCAGAATTCTAGCGCCGAAACCAAATCCGCGTATCCTTCGCGCTGGGCGGCGGAGAGCGTCGTGAGGACGCTTCTCGCCGGCCCCCCAAGGGAAGCGATCAAGGCCGTAGCCTTCCTTTCGTCATCCCACCCGTTAGCACGCGCGATAGTCTCAAACTGCACTTTGTACTCTTCCCAGGACGTTTCCCCATCGAAAACTGTCGGTTTCACGGCGTACCCCAAACGGAGTGCGCGCGGCTCCGTAAGGGGGGCAGCGGCGGGCGCAACGACGGGGGCGGAGACATGCGTCGGGGTAACACTATTTACACCATTATTTACATCACTATTTACATCGCTATGTGCATCATTATTTACAACCGCGACTGTCTCCCCAACCCGTGGACTCGCGCCGCTGTCAACCGAGCCGCGGGTACCCTGCAACAAGGAGAGTACGACCTGGATGCGATCTTCCATTCCTGTCAACCGGGCCTCGAGGGCCGCCTGTGGCTCTTCGGTCGGCGGCTTCCTTTTCCTCCCTGAGACGGACCTCCCGCTGCCAGCGGGCCTCGTTGACCCTTCGCAGTTCCCGCATCTGCCCCACGATGTTGAGCTGGAGGCTGGTGAAAAGCTCCTGCAGGGATGGGACGCCCGATGCCCCGGAAGGAGGGTCCGCAGGGGCCGCGGAAGCCGCGGAAGCGCGAGTGGGCATGCCGCTCCGGGCGGGCATCCCACTTCTGACACCAATGTTACGATTTTGGTTGGGCATAACGCGTATTTACTGAACGGCAACGATAACAGAACATTAACAGCGGGTAACGAATACAATCAGTCAGGCGGAATACAATATCGAGACGTCTGCTAGCAATGGTGGCTGACTTTCGAGTGACAGCTTGACAGGCGATCGCCTTCTTCTCGCTGTCCTCTTGCCCCGCTGGCGAGCCTCAGTGGGCCTTGGATTTCCATCCAAGGGGTGTTCGCAACAATATATTAAATATTGCCAAATATTGGACAACACGGAACAAGCCCCCCATACCCATCACCCTGAGTATTTCAACCCCACGTCCGGAAGATATTTAGTCAGCCGAAAATTCTTACCCAGGGGGGGAGGTGTTACGTTCGGTACCCAACGTGTTGAGCGTCGCGATGTTGTGGCCGGCTCCGAGGCTGGGCCTTTAGCGGATTTAAAGCGCTCCAATCAGAGGTCAGCGCCAAGACCGTCTTACTCCAAAACTGGACTTCCGCCCGCGCCTATCAACGGCCACGGACAGCTCCGTGCGTTGGCGGACCTCTCCGTGGTCCGCGACATTTCACTAAGTAGACACCAAAAAGGCGCAGAGGCAACCCATTTTTGGCCATTCCAAACTCCTACAATTCCAAAGCGATATTCTATTTCTAGTCTTACATTCAACAGTTCATAGTTTTAATGTTTTATAGTTTTAATGTTTATAGTTTTAATGTTTATGGATTCGAGGAGTTACCGCCGCTCCGGAAACTACGAGGCACGACGAGCCTTGCTGAGCACCGTATCCGTCTGAAGACAACGGAACCGATCAAACAAAGATATATGCCCAGGAACCCGGCCACGCAAGCCTTAATCAACGAGGCCGTGGACCAGATGTTGGCCGACGGAGTAATCGAGCCATCCAATAGCCCATGGAGCTCGCCCGTCGTCATGGTTGCCAAAAAGGGCAAGAAAAAGAAACGATTTTGTATCGACTTCCGCCGAGTAAACGCCGTCACCGAAAAAGACGCCTACCCCTTGGCACAGGTCCAGGCCACGCTCGAGAAACTGCGCTAGGCGCGCTACATCTCGACACTGGACCTCGCAAACGGGTACTGGCAAGTACCGCTGGCCGAAGAGAGCCGCCTGTTAACGGCCTTTACCGTTCCTGGACGCGGACTATACCAATTCCGCGTCATGCCGTTCGGCCTCCACTCGGCCCCCGTCACGTTCCAAAGGCTACTCGATAGTGTCATCGGACCCAGCCTAGAGCCGAGGGCCTTTGCATACTTGGACGACATCATTGTTCTAGGCCGAACGTTCAAAGAGCACCTGGAAAACCTCCGAGAGGTACTGCGTCGACTACGACAAGCGGGCCTCCGTCTCAACGAAGAGAAGTGCCGGTTCGGCCAAACGGAGCTGCAATACCTCGGCCACGTCGTCTCAGACCAAGGAGTCAAGACAGACCCCGAGAAAGCCGAGGCCATCCGAAATACGCCTCCACCGCAGAACCTCCGCGAACTGCCGACGTTTCCTGGGGATGGTCTCCTGGTATAGACGATACATCCCCCAATTCGCGGACACTGCAGCACCGTGGCACCAGCTCCTCCAGAAACGTACACGTTGGAGCTGGACAGAAGAAGCCCAGTCCGCCTTCGAGACGCTCTGACACCAGCTAGCCACCGCGCCGGTGCTAACTTGCCCCAATTTTGACCGACCGTTTGTGTTGCAAACCGACGCCAGCCCAGGTGGCCTGGGTGCAGTACTAACGCAAGACCACGATGGCGAAGAACGAGTCGTGGCCTATGCAAGCCGCACGCTCAATGCAGCCGAACGAAACTATTCAATCACCGAGAAGGAATGCTTGTCTGCAGTCAATCGACAGCCCCTCGGGACGCCTGGCGCGCTGAAGCTTGGAGCTCCAACAGTACGATTTCAAAATAGAGTACCGAAAGGGGGAGAACAATCTCGTAGCGGATGCCTTATCGCGACAAGACGAGATTGCAGACGTGGACACCGAAGTATCAAAAGAATGGTACGACATGAAAAAAGGGCCGTTGAGGAGACACCGCTCGTCCAGCCAGAATACCAGATTCGCAATGGCGAACTGTATCGGCACTTCCCCGACACAACCGGCGGCCACCCCGAAGACGAATGGAAGCAGTGTGTGCCGCGATCCAGGCGCGACGAAATACTAAGGGCAAACCACGACGCCCCCACGGCCGGACATCTCGGAATTAACAAGACCACCGCCCGATTGTCCCGAAAATATTATTGGCCAGGGATGTTCCGAGATGCAGCCCGCTACGTCCGCCAGTGCATGATATGTCAGGAGTACAAGGTGTCACAACAGGCGCCAGCGGGACTCATGCACACCACGCCAGCGGCCTACCCGTGGGAGGTCGTATCAGCCGATCTAGTCGGACCGCTCCCACGATCAAAGAAAGGTCATACCGTGATCGTGGTGATGCAGGATAAATTCACGAAGTGGATCGAACTGCAGCCTCTTGGACAGGCCACCGTCCCGGCTGTCACCAAAGCATTTCGGGAGCGAGTGGTCATGCGCTTCGGGTGCCCACGCCGAGTCATTACCGACAACGGAAAACAATTCGAGAGCCGAGAATTTACCGGTCTGCTACGAGAGTATGGCATCGACCACCGGAAAACACCGCCTTATACTCCGCAGTGTAATCCGGTAGAAAGAGCAAACCGGGTGATTAACGGGGGAGCCTGGTGTAGTGGGTCGAAGAACTCGATTATTTTTTTTCCATGAATCAATAGTTAAACATCACGACAATATGTTCCCAAAGCCGTAAAACGAAATTCGAAAAATTAAAGCGTATATAGCCGGTTTTGCTACGGAGCGCCGGGTTACCACAAAACTTTAAATGCGTTTTTCTCGAAACGACAGTTTCACACTTTGCGGGCAATGTAAGTAAAAAAATATTCAACCTTGGCCTTGTGCACGGATATTTGTGAACATTTTCTTCACAGAGCTAAGTTATTAGTATAATGATATTGTTTAAATACATAACTTTTTTTTACACATTTAAGGCAAAATTTCGTTGGAAAAAGTGAACTTTTTATTCAAGAGGCCGCCATTTGTTCAATTTTGCATCTTTTCAGTTATAAGTTTGTTCGATCTGTGCGTACACTCATAAACTAAACGAAAATTGTTCGATTTTTGGTTTCAGATGAAACCAAAAGACCCTACGTTGCCCGCAGGCAACAATTGCGTCGCCAACGGACTGGGCATAAGCCCTTATAACTTTGTTATTTGCCGCTCTTTTTTAATAAATTTTCTTTTTATCTACCTTAACCTGTTAATACTATATCCGGAAAGTTTCACAACTATCGATTAAATACTTTCTTTAAAAAAAAATCCCAAAGAATGCCTCGATTTCCAACTAGTTACACCAGGCTCCCCCCTTAAGACAATGATCGCCCAATTTACCGACGGGGATTACACGACGTGGGATAATTGGCTCCCGGAGATCGCTTTTTCCAACAATACGGCGCGACACCAGGCCACGGGGAGTACACCGGCCGCCTTAAACTGTGGCCGCGAGCTCGCGGCTCCCGGAGACCCACGGCCGACCATGAGCGATCCAACGGAAGAGCCAACGCAAGAAGACACCCGAGGATGGCAACAGCGGCTCGCAGATATGAAAGACAGGATCGATCTGGCACGGTGGAATCTGGTACGAGCACACCAGAACCACAAGCACTATTACGACCTAAGCCGCAGAGATTGGCGGCCCGCGATCGGCGACGAAGTTATGAAGCGCGAGCATCACCTAAGCGTGGCAGCGAAGCAATTTAACGCCAAGCTAGCACCAAAATTCGCCGGCCCGTACACCGTTGCCAAATTCGCGGGACCCAACATCGTAGTACTGAAAGCGGCGCGCGGGAAGAGCATGCGCGCGCACATCAACGATCTGAAACCGCGCGAACCGATTGGCGCGGGAACCGCCACCGTAGCGGCTATAAAAGCCGCGACAAACGAGCCACCGAAACAATCGGCAATCAACATGCCACGGAGAACACAGCAGCAGCCAGAGAGCTCTGGCAAGACAGCAGCCGTCCCGCTGGGCTCCGAGCCAGTAGGCCCACCGGAGCGCCACCAACGACGCGCCAGGATCATGGAGGACCGACCATGGCCCGCCAGAGTCAGGGTGGAATCCCAACCACCGCAACACCGCGGCCCACCGCCGTGCCTCCAGGCGCCACACCGGACACTAGTCGCGGAACGGCACGAACTTTCGGTGGTGGAGACCCGGCCACGCCAGTCCGGACAAGCCCAGGCCGTCGGCTGCCAGGAGGCGACCACCCGCAACCGCCGGATCGCCCATGGAGGGCCCAGCCCCTGGATCTCAGGCGAATGGCGGAGCTACAAATCACCCCGCCGACCGAGACGGCCTCCGGACGGACGGGACCACCCCCCTCCCGAGCCCGAGCCACGCCGACCGGACGCAAGGGGAAGCTGCTGGAGAGGAAATAACCGGCAAACACGAGGCAACCACCGCTGGCTCAGCCAGGCCGCCTGGGCCCCCCAGCGACCAAGCCACCGCCGACAGCCCCACCGACACCATCGCCGCTGGCACTGCCCGGCCTTCAGAGGCCCCCAGCGGCCACGCCACCACCGGTAGCTCCACCGACACCCCAACCGCTGGCACTGCCCGGCCTTCAGGGACCCCCAGCGGTCGCACCCGGCCGTACCGCACCGCCCGGCCAGCACTCATTGGAGCTGGGCCACCGAGCGCCCCGGCATGGTCGTGTTCCACCCGAACGCCCTGCGACCGCGACGGGTGTATGCGGTCACCACCTCGACCGCTATCGTATTGGGCAGTCGGTTCCGCAACGGGGTCTCGGCATCGAGATCCGGAACCGGCGGCCGACTGCCCCCGCTGAACCGACGCCGCCCAAGTAAGAATAAGTTAGATTGAAGTATTGGTGATGGGTAGATATAAGTTCCCGTTGGGTTGCAACCTCTTTAGGCTAAGGTAGGTTAAGTACCAGCCAGAAGCCGAAGCATACCGCCCCCCCCCCCGAAGTTAAGAAGGGGGTGTGACAAAGTCACGTCACGCCCCGTGCGAACGCCCGGAACCGAGACAATGGGCTTAGTTCGCGCCGCGACCGCTTGGCGGCCGCAGTCCCGCGATCTCTCTCACGAGCGAAAATGTACGGCCTTCCAATATAAGGACCGCGGCGAGCGGAATCAGGAGCTCTTGTGCATGTCGCTATACCGCTTCACACAAACCAGCAAGACGCTCAATTTGTGAATACCCGAGGTGTGTCAGTGTCGGCCATCGCCACGACTGTACCGTTACCAGCCTCTGTCCGAAATAGGCCAAGATTTATCTCGCGCCTCTCCTACGTCAGAGAGGTGCCTCCGCGCCCGTTAGGCCGGAGCCCTATTGCACTCCGATACTATACCGTACGACTCTCGACCGAACGTGCCTTATACGGCCATTCCGAGCAGAACGTTCAACAACTCCGCGTCCTACCTCCCGAACGACCCGCCGCCAAGTCGCCGCCGCACAGTGGGGCAAAGTGACGAAGTTTGTGTCAAAATCAAAGAACTTTTGATAGAAATGAGATAGAGGGATGATTTTTTTTTTAAATTAAAGCTGAAAGATTGCAGAATAAGGGAATATTAAAGAAATTATGGTACGAACGGTGGGAGTGTCGGGGGACACTATCACCCCCTAACAACAACATCATGCGACCCCCCAGAAGAGACGACGCGGGCGCGTGATCCGCCCGCGTCGTCGGCGACTCGGGAAGACCCCGCCGCTACGCGGGGTTGTAGACCGCGGAGTTCGCACCAGCGCTGCGGGGAGGGCAAGCGAACGTATCGCTAGTTTGCTCTCGCGTCAAGTCCCTCCCCTCGTGCGCGCGACTCCGCGCCCGAGGAAGATCACCGTGGAGTTTTAGTGGGTGCAAGCCCCACATAACCCCGTCCCTCTCCCGGGGGGCGGGGTATCCGTCAGGGATTTCTCCACGTCAAAAAAAAAAAAAAGGTTACGACATGTAAACCCTTTATATTGCAAATTCATAGTATTCAAGTATTCTATTGTCACGTCCCGGGTGAGGTCTTTTGGGAACGATGACTACGGGGAAGGTTTAGATCAGGCGCGAATCTATAATCCGGCACTCTGAAGGATTTGGGGGAAGGAACTCAGGCGCGAATCTTGAATCCTTCACACTGAGTGTTTTGGGGAACTCAGGCGCGAATCTTAAATCCTTCACACTGAGGGGTTTGAGGGAACTCAGGCGCAAATCTTAAATCCTTCACACTGAGGGTTTTGAGGGAAGGCCAGGCGCGAATATTTAATCCGTCACTCTGAGGTTTGAGAGGAACTTAGGCGCGAATATTGAATCCGTCACGCTGAGGTTTGAGAGGAACTTAGGCGCGAATATTTAATCCGTCACTCTAATCGACCAGGGAAGGTAAATGTATATTTAGAGAACACCCGTTACGGCACTTGGTATTTGTTTTGGTTTGTGAAATAGGATTTACCGTTGCATTTGTGTAAAAGAAACCACGTTTAGTTCTTCTGTACAGGGTGTCCCACGGTAGAGTGGACAGAGCGATTTCTCCTAAAGTATTGTCGCTAAAAATATGAAAAAATTAGGGAATGCATGGTTCGAAAGAGCCGACTAATTAGCCCGAACGAATTTTTTTTTCGATTATTATTTTACAAGATACGATGGTCAAGTTCGGTTTTTCAAATGGGACTAATTTTTTTGAAGTCCTGAGTTGATAGTGCGTTAAAAGACAAAATCAATAAGCATTAATGTATACACTTTATTTCCACTGGTTTTTAAGATATTTCGCTTGCAAATTTTCTGATTTTCAGTTTAAAAACCGTCCCTGGACTGGCAAGGACCGGGGTCAGTTTTACTGTCGTCACGGGTAGCACTGCCTGTTGAAATAGATACCTACCTGCCAAAGGTCTACCCCGGCCCACGGGCTGGACAATTCTTTTCCGTCAGAAATGCCACTTAGGTAGGTACATCTGCAGTATCGAGAAGCGCACCGTTACTTTTATTTCGCACTTGCTTCTACGCTCGGATGACCGGTTCTTTTCGGAGGGATGCAAGTTCGATTGGTTAGGTTAGAAGGTGTGAAAGTTGCTAAACTATATAAATATCAACCATAGGGAGCAGATTGTATCAGAACCAATCGGATTTGCATCCCTCACAAACGGCTGCTCTCTTGAAGAGGCCTTCTTCACAGAAATACCTCCTCCCCAATGCCCGCCTTCTCTCGCACGGAATATGTCAACGCATGCTTCTGTTTTAATATCGGAGCTCGTGTTTATACTCGAGAGGACCACGCGTGGACAGCGGGTTACCCCTTTTCTTCCTGTGTCTCTCCACGAGGAGTAGTGACGGTGGATTGTAGGAGCGTAGATGTCTCTATGCCAGTTATTGAATTCAGGAGAGGATAGAAACATTTTATTACAAAACACACATGTACTATAATTAAAGTAAATCGTATTCCTCTCGGGCAGGAGTCGCCCGACGCTCGTCGAAGAGATGCGGCCTGCTACCCCGTGGCGAGGGTTACCCTTCGCAAGACCTCACTCGATTTTTATGGCTTTTTCCGGAAAAAGGTACGAATCCTGGGTCGAGCATAGCGAATTAGGGTCGAACCCCGGCAGTCGAGGGTGTCACATTCATTACAGCGTATTAAAAAATTATTTTCTTCGTCGTATCAAAAGGACAGTGCCGCCGATGGATTCCTTATGTTTTTCTGATGAAAATCATACCAAATATCTTGTAAATCGGACAACTTTTACACAGAGAATAAAAATAGGTTGTGTCAAAGTAGTCCGATCTGCATGATATTTGGTATGATTTTCATCGGAAATACATAAGGAATCCATCGGCGACACTTCCATATCCATACGATAAAGTACAAGGAATTATTTTATTTCTTAAACAGATACAGGGTAATTCTGGAGCAGCGTCCGTCAAGGAGATGCGGCCCCTGGTACCCCGTGGCCGGGACAGTCCTTCGCAGGCCTCACTCGATTTTTATGGCTTTTTCCGGAAAAAGGTACGAATCCTGGGTCGAGCGTAGCGAATTAGGGTCGAACCCCGGCAGTCGAGGGTGTCACATCCCTTACGGCGTATTAAGAAATTCTTTTCTTCATTGTATCGAAAGGAAAGTGTCGCCGATGGATTCCTTATGTTTTTCCGATGAAAATCATACCAAATATCATGCAGATCGGACTACTTTGACACAACCTATTTTTATTCTCTGTGTAAAAGTTGTCCGATTTACAAGATATTTGGTATGATTTTCATCAGAAAAACATAAGGAATCCATCGGCGGCACTGTCCTTTTGATACGACGAAGAAAATAATTTTTTAATACGCTGTAATGAATGTGACACCCTCGACTGCCGGGGTTCGACCCTAATTCGCTATGCTCGACCCAGGATTCGTACCTTTTTCCGGAAAAAGCCATAAAAATCGAGTGAGGTCTTGCGAAGGGTAACCCTCGCCACGGGGTAGCAGGCCGCATCTCTTCGACGAGCGTCGGGCGACTCCTGCCCGAGAGGAATACGATTTACTTTAATTATAGTACATGTGTGTTTTGTAATAAAATGTTTCTATCCTCTCCTGAATTCAATAACTGGCATCCGGATATCTACGCTCCTACAATCAACCTTCAATACTCCTCGTGGACAGACACAGGAAGAAAAGGGGTAACCCGCTGTCCACGCGTGGTCCTCTCGAGTATAAACACGAACTCCGATATTAAAACAGAAGCATGCGTTGACATATTCCGTGCGAGAGAAGGCGGGCATTGGGGAGGAGGTATTTCTGTGAAGAAGGCCTCTTCAAGAGAGCAGCCGTTTGTGAGGGATGCAAATCCGATTGGTTCTGATACAATCTGCTCCCTATGGTTGATATTTATATAGTTTAGCAACTTTCACACCTTCTAACCTAACCAATCGAACTTGCATCCCTCCGAAAAGAACCGGTCATCCGAGCGTAGAAGCAAGTGCGAAATAAAAGTAACGGTGCGCTTCTCGATACTGCAGATGTACCTACCTAAGTGGCATTTCTGACGGAAAAGAATTGTCCAGCCCGTGGGCCGGGGTAGACCTTTGGCAGGTAGGTATCTATTTCAACAGGCAGTGCTACCCGTGACGACAGTAAAACTGACCCCGGTCCTTGCCAGTCCAGGGACGGTTTTTCCACTGAAAATCAGGAAATTTGCAAGCGAAATATCTTAAAAACCAGTGGAAATAAAGTGTATACATTATAGCTTATTGATTTTGTCTTTTAACGCACTATCAACTCAGGACTTCAAAAAAATTAGTCCCATTTGAAAAACCGAACTTGACCATCGTATCTTGTAAAATAATAATCGAAAAAAAAATTCGTTCGGGCTAAAAAGTTGGGCCCCTCGTACCATGCATTCCCTATTTTTTTCAGATTTTTATTAACAATACTTTAGGAGAAATCGCTCTGTCCACTCTACCGTGGGACACCCTGTATATTGCACGACTCATGCAGTAATGTTTGTAAACACTGGGCGCGCTCTCGCGAATCAGCTGTTGCGGCAGCTTGGTTTCGTTAAGAATCTTTATGACTTGAGGATACACACAATAATTCGAAACGTGATAGAAAACAAAGCGGTTTATTAACTTTGTTGAAGCGGTTATTATAATTATGCAGGGCTTTTAGCATTGACACTTAACATTTATAATATGTATTATGACATGTATATGTATGGACATGAGGTACAATATATAAGTTATAGAACGAAATAACTTTAATAATGATCGTTAATAATATAAAGGAATAAGATCGCAGTAAGCGGTTATTAGACAAAGATATAGATATAAAATAAGCGTTAATGAAAGAACAGTATAATATGAAAGTAATATGAATAATAATATGACTGCATTAAGCAATAAATGAGATAATAATATGATTGCATTAAGCAATAAATGAAATAATAGTAACAAATAGTATGAAGATGATATGCAGAGTAATATAAGATAATTATAAATGCTTACAATCGTTGTCGTAGAGCACTGATTTTAAAGTTTAACACTTGTTAAAATATACTTTGAACATATTTGTCAAAAGTTCTGCGATGAAAGAGGACGAGGCCTCGCAGGACCTCGTATTTATGTAATTTCACAGGAGTATTGCGGGGGTACGCGCGGTAGAGACCTTGACACATTTCGGAATAAGACGCAGTATGATTTCCGGGGTTTTTGTAAACGGTATGGCTATTAATAGCCATATTTTGTCACGTACGCCAAGTGCGTCGTAATTAGGCTTGTGGGGTTTTTGTAACTGTAGTAGAGATACTCAACTCTTCGATTGGATTTTGGGTGTTTGATAGGAAAGGGGTTAGAGTGTTTGGACTCTGTTGTGACGTAGAGAGGGGATTGAGACGTGGTCTCGATTTAAGAGGGATTTGTAATGAGGGACTTGTTTGAATTCATTTTTAGAGGGAATGATTCGTGCCTTTGTAGGACGAATAAGCGAAGTGGGTTTTACAACGATCATCTCGCGATGGGGACCGCTAAGGTACATCGGCGAGGTGGAGGTTTGTGTTGATCATCTTGTGTTGTCGACCGCTAAGGTGCAACATCAAGGTGATCGGCTATTGAGGAGATGGTGTAGGAGTTGAGTTCGATAGACTTTGGTGGTGTGATTTTGAGGTTTATGGAATAAGAAACGTGCGAAAAATCGTGGGACGTCACACTATTATCTTTTTATACTTCATATGAATAAATACGATAAATAAATTTAAATATTGTTATCAAAGCACGGAAACCAGAAAACAACACGGTTTTTATCGATTTTTCAACTCAAAACGCATTTTTCCTCGAATCCTGAAGGGCTAGACCAATTTCGCGGTGATATTTGAATTCAGCGCGTCAAAATCTATAGAAAATGATGTATAACAAGTAAAGGAAAAACTTCAACCACCAATTATAACGGAAAAACCGAAATTTTCGTCGAAAATGTCAACTTCAACTTAAATTTTCAAGGTCAAAACTTTTTTTAGATACATTCTAAACATTTTTCGCTTAACCTGCAACATCTTAGCTTTAACCTCCAACAAGTTTCATTCCTCTACCTTATTCCTATCAAGAGTTCTACAATTTTTACACAAAAAGGAGCAGTTTGTCCCATTGTGCGACGGTGCAGTGAGCTGGAGGCTGGTGAAAAGCTCCCGCAGAGCAGAGTTGGGCATTATCTAGATAAGAAAATTATTTAAATCATAAATCGAATGAAATATACTGTATCTTTATCCGTTATTCGAAGTTCGAATAACCCAAGAGTATCTTATTCGCAGCGCCAACGGATGAAACGTTTATTCGACGGGAGTTCATTCGACGAGGCAACGGTACTTATTTTATTCGAAGGTCTTCCACTCTGAGGTTCGAATACTTGTTTCTACTTTACCTGTAACTTTATTCGAAGGTTTCGAATAATTTGGGCAGGCGCCTGGGTCGTTCAAGGGCTGAGGCGAGCGAGGCAGCGGTCCCCTGCTACGGCCGCTCGCCACGTGTCACCAATTTTACAGAAATTAAAATTGTTTATTTTTCATCGTATCGATCTGAAAGTAACATCGATGGATCCCTGACATTCTCCCGATTAAAAGGACAAAATATCATGCAAAACGGGCAATTTTTAACGAAGTAGGCTTTAAATTCTGCAAACCAATTTTTCGTGTAACTTTGTTAATTATAGCCCGAATTATGTCGGGTTTGGTGTCATTTTCATGGGGAAAACACTAAAACACAAGGAGTGGATTCATAACACTTTCGTAAAGTGCCGATGAGAGATATGGAAATCCACTTCTTAATGGTACAGGGTGATTCTGGAGCTACGCCCGTCAAAAAGATGCGGCCTGGTACCCCGTGGCAAGGACAATCCCCCGCAGTGCCTCGCCGAATTTTATGGCTTTCGACCCTCAAGGGGGTTGGAATGCCTATTAAGAAGTGAGAAATCTTCGACTTCCGCATTTCTCATTAGATCTTTGCGAAAACGACGCCAATTGATTCCTTATGTTTCGCCGACGAAACTGATACCAAGAATGACGTGATTCGGAAAATAACGAAGGAAATTCCACGAAAAAGTCATTTCCATAGCCTTAAGCTAATTTCGTTAATAATAGTCCGATTTACATGAAATTTGATATGATTTTGATCGGAAAAACACCATCACTTCCATATCGATACGGTAAATAATAAAGAATTATTTGTTTCTGAAACAGGTATGAATACTCGTCCGACCGTGACGAATTGAGGTCGACACCCCGCAGTCGGGAGTGAAAATGTAAAATATTCATTTCAGCGTCATAAGGAAATTCTTTATTCCTTATCGTATTGATATGGAAGTGACAACACCGAGGGATTTGCTCCCTCGCATCATGCAATTCCATATAAATACTTTTTTTAACATAAAATATTCAGTTCTAATTACTCCGAATTACAATTGTTACAAAATTATTAAGTTAAAAATATAAGATTTAAATTATCTGTACAGTTTATTTAAAACATAAATTTTGTAAATTTAAAGTAAATTTTTAATTTTATAGCTAATATTAAATTTACAAAAAATTAATTTTTAATATCATTAGTAGATACCTACTGAGATACCGATGTATCTCTTTACAACAAATTCAACCAAGCGTAATCAGATTATGAATAATTTGTCAACGTAAAATACAGACCAAACTGTGAAATACGGATATTTACTTAGAATTCTTCCATTTCGTCTTTTTAGTACAAACTAAATATACTATATTGAACTCGCTACGCGTAGGGGACAGGAACCTCAGGTATACATTATCGTAAAGGATGTAAAATTTTATTATATTTCGAGCCTAATAGAACCAGTTGTTTTCGAAAAACTAGCCAGGTTGATCGGCCAGTGTCTTATCAGGGTCAGGGTTTATGATCTTATTGTCCCGCACTTCGACGGTGGGCAACGGTGGGTACGGATGCGAAATTACCCTGCACCTATGCCTACCACCCGCTAACAAAGCAATATACAGATTAACGAAAAGGCCACTTTTTATTGCATTTTCAAGTTTTATATTTGAGCGTTTATATTGTGTTCTGGATTTTGCCTTTATGTTGTGTCCTTAATTATCCCAAACGAAGCGGGCCCCGTAAGGTGACAGTTGGGAGCAAAGCGAAAATTTATATATCGTTTATGGTCGGAAATTCCGTATTTTTGAAGACGGCATCGACAACATCTTGTTGCCAGATTTCCAAAGGGCAATTAAGAACGAATCTTCGTCCCTTTTAACAATTTATAGATTATTCGCTTCGAACAAAAGCGCGACTTTTCATTAATCCGCGGGTGTCCGTGGGAACAGTAAACAGCTGGATATTACCTAATGTATTTGAGATAGAAAAAAATTTCTCAAATCTGGTATAGGTATTTGGGTAAAAGGGGGAGAGGTTACCTTGTGTCCCTAGCATGGTGGAATAGAGTTCGACGACACGGCCACCACCGTTGGTCGTTTTATTCTCAGTATGTAATTTACAACCCTACGCGACATTAAATGGCCTCATATTACAACTTTGTTTATTTCGTCTGAACAAATGATATCGTAATACGAATACAATAATGTATGTCAATGCATGAGAGAATACCCCTCAAGAGCCGGGTATGTACAGTGAGCCACGAAAGTATTCGAACGCTCGCTATTAAAACTATAAACAATAAAAATATACATGTTAGACTCAAGTTCTAAAAGTAATGTTGTAACTACAGTATTGTCTCTCTGAGGGCTCGCTGGTCGAGACCGGCGCGGCGTTAAGCCCACATCGTGCCCAGAGCCCTGATTCCGAGTGTTCGTTTCTCGCTTCATTCTGGCTGAAGGGGGAAGCGAGATGGAACGCTTCGCGTGCGCCGGAGTGACACGGCGTCCGAAAGACGGAGCGAGACAAAACATAAACGCGTCGTCTGTCTCGTACCGTCCTCGCCCGCTTTCCATGGCTCTCACTCGCTCTCGTTCCATCTCGCTCTCGCCTTCGTCAAACAACAGTGAGACAGAAGTGGTGGGGATAACGAAAAGCCCACAGCGGGTCCACAGAATAGAGCCCTCAGAGAGACAATACTGTACTACAAGACACAAGTATCAAGATTATATATACCAAATTTGAAATGGATCGGATAATATTTGTAGAAATTATGTATTCGAACGGCATTAATAACTTTATGTATGTATGGATCGTCCTTAACCAACAAGATCAACCGCATTTTTCAGTCATTCAGTAGCCCAATTACCCTTATCGGTAGTCCTTTCTCAAGTTCTTGGCATCTTTAGCAAAAAAAAACTGTCACTATTCAAAGTCTTTGCGGGGTAATAGCACTTGCCTCTCATTACCCTCAAGACCGTTATTTTATTTCGGTAAAAATAGTAGAATAACATTTGAAATAATCACAAACTTGAAGTTATTATGACAAAGTTTAACTATGGATCATTCAAATTAAACCTAATTCAAATGTAATAGATAAAGGTTTTGTACTGACTATTTCGACGCAAATTTTCGCGAAATAACAGAAAAGACGTCCTCAACAAACAACAGTCTCTATCACCGATACGAACGCGACTAGCGAGATGAACAAATGCCCAGCATCATTGTTGTCCGGAGGGATACCTTCGGGCGGAAATGCATCTTCGTTTGATTTATAATATTCAGGGCTGTGCGGGTCCCCCCCGTATTAGCCTCGGGACCCGCCGGAAAGTTTCGTGCGGGATCGGCCGTGTTCCGTACTTTCGTGTTGCTCGAGATCCCGATTCGGGTTACAAGCATGACCGCCATGAGCGGGCAATTTAACTTTAGGTCGGCTCGGCAAAACTCGGACGCGATCGGCTCGTAAGCCAGTTGTTAAGGGGGAAGACCACTGTAACGGTCCGAAATGTAAGGGTGTTTTCGGGAATTTATTTCAACCAAATAACGCAAGTAAATCAATTTAGCTCAGTATAGTTAATAGTATACATATCGAAGGGTAAGAAATTTTTTTTTTCAATCAAATTCGTAAATCCGTTTCCTGTATAATCTTCGTCAAAATTTGCGTTGCGGCAAAAACATGCTAGTCGCGTTGACAGTGCCCAGGCCATATGGTTAATACGATTTAAAAAAAAAACTAATATTTAGAAACTACCAGCCTGCCTCTATTACGTGACGATTAAAAAAAGTCAAAATTGTAAAAAATTACAAAATGGCGGATCTCTGAAAAAATTCATGTTTTCGGGGTGTAGGAGCGTGGAAGGTAAAAGACACCAGCAGCTCAGCTCAGAGGACGATAAAGGCGCATTTACTGCGTTTATTATTGAACATACATATAACACATTATTATGAGTAACACAAATCGTATCCCTTTCGGACCCTCACCGTTTTACTACTGAACACGCACGCAGCATATTATTGTAGCTAACGCAAATTGTATCCCTTTCGGACCCTCACTGTCTACGCGACACATACGCAACACTCGATGATCGACGATCGATAGCCAAAATTCGCGTCGCGTGCTCGGGCTCGCTTACACACTCGGGCGCTGTCGGGTGCCGTCGGACACCTCCGGTGGGTTGTTCGCCCAGGGACGCCGAAGACGCCGTATACAATTGGGCGAAGCCCTACAGGGGAAATGTTAATAAAAAAATAGAAGGGACATTCCACGCGAATTCGGACACTTTCTGGGGTAACATTTCAGATGTTGCTGAAATTTGAATATATTGTAGTCTTTAGTGATATTTAAACGCACTTCAAAAGATTTTTCAAAATTTTGAAAAATGTCGATATTACAGCTGTTTGAAGGTAAGTGCTAACTTTTTTTCAGTAAATTATAGCTATGGAAGTAGTAAACGGATGGAGATGAGCTTATGGTGCTTATAGAGAAGACATTGAAGTTTTAAGAAAAAATTATTTTAGTTTAAAAAAATAAAAATTTGAACCATTTTTATGCAATTAATTTAAAGAAATGCAGTTTTTTAATATCGGGCGCGATTTTAAAAATCTCAAAAAAAAGGAGAATATAGTTCTATCCTTCCCCTTGATGGTCTAATTTTCAAAAGTATGGACATTTTAAAATTGGCCCTGTAAAAAGTGCCGAAAGTTGACGGTGCGTCAAATCACACCAGCTCGACTGGCTGTATCGTGCGGTACACGCAGCGGCCAAGTGCTATTCTTATACAGTTTTCTTGAATACGGTAAGTATTTGTAAAAAAACTGAAGAAGGAACAAATTTACTGTTTTTTATACACAACCTAGTACGGTAACTCAATTTTTGGTGTTCGCAATATTTTCGTTGAAACGAAGGTGACACTCAGTTTTTTAAATGGAATGCTATATATTTGATTATCCAATATGAATACGACTGTCAAGACAAGTTCAACCATATGGTATAGTATGACCTTCAAGCCTACACATGGTTAGGAATGAAATAAATATATCGAACTATTTATCTAGTACATATTTCATCAATGTCTTCTCTATAAGCACCGTAAAGCTCATATCCATCCGTTTACTACTTCCATAGCTATAATTTACTGAAAAAAAGTTAGCACTTACCTTCAAACAGCTGTAAAATCGATATTTTTCAAAATTTTGAAAAATCCTTTGAGTTGCGTTTAAATATCACTAAGGACTACAATATATTCAAATTTCAGCAACATCTGAAATGTTACTCCAGAAAGTATCCTAATTCACGTGGAATGTCCCAGAAGCAGGCTGAAAATTGAAAAAAAAAACTGATTGTCATGTAATAGCGACGGGTTTTCCGTACAATGAATGTCCTTGATCGTGTGAATTCGACGTATAGTTTTCTCTGTAGACTGTCAACGCGGTTGAAAAATGTCATTCACAGGAAAACGCATTCAAAGTTCCGCTCGGCTCAGACGCGCGCTTGACACCGCTTCACGGAAAACACCATATCGAGTCCGAGTTTTGCCGAGCCGACCTGAAATTAAATTGCCCGCTCACGGCGGTCATGCTTGTAGCCCGAAACGAGTCTCGGGATCCCGAGAACCTCGGGTTCTCAAGCAATACGATAGTATCGAGACAGGCTCGATCCCGCCCGAAACTTTTCCGACCCGTCCCGAGGGCCGGGGAACCCGAGCCTCGGGACGATCCGCACACCCCTAGCATTCTCCATCTTCGTAGGAAGATTGTCTAATATTTACGGTGGTTTTATTTCTCATCTGCGTTTACTTTATTGTATTTTTTTTATTTTTAGTGATCAATTTCATTTTTAACCCGTTTTAATAGAATCTTTAGCAAAAAATCATTTAGCGGGAAACCACTATGGTGACGTTCCGTTCCCAATAAATCATTTAGCAGGAAGCTACTACACTGACTCGTGGTTAATAAATTAATTACTAAATAGAATGTAACAACATTCCCCTTGTCTTGTGTAACAACTTGCTCCCGTTGGCACCATTGTGTATAAAATATTCTTGGTATGAATCTGTAGGTAAAGGGACATTAATTCAAACGTGGTAATATTAATGTACATACATTGTAGAGGAAAATTGATAGAGGATAATTACTATTAGTACCGAAAACACAAAAACAACCTGCCTCTGTTACATCTAGCCCTCGTCTCTCCTACCTGATGCGTGGACGAGGCCATCTGTCGACCAGATGACGGGGCCTTTGCCTATCGTCTAACTAAGCCTTTAGCTTTAGACGATAAACCTTAACCTTAAGGTGTCGAAAATATTAAACAATGGAAGCTATAAGACGAAACCCGTACACGACTCTAGAAAAGATATTGATGCTAAAAGATATTGGTGCTAAGTAATTCTTGAAGTTTAAAGTATAAATTCCGTTTATAAAAACCTTCTAAAATTAATAAAGCCTGCATGCATTATATACTCGTAGAATTTAAACATTGTGTTTTTATTTGGTGATTTGCCTTAAGTGACTGTCTAATCCAGACTAGACTGTCTTATTTTACTAGTAACCCGCTCATAGCGGGTTAACCCGGTTACTTCATTATTTCTAGAATTTTAAGAACCGTTCAGTTAATTAAATAATTTTAAGAGCTGTTACAGAAACCTTCCTTGGTTAACCGGGTTTGAGTTGGGATTACGGAGCGGTTCGGATCCCTGGTTTGCGAATTCGTAATTGGCGCACAAAAAATGTATAAGAAACGGCTATCAAATGTTGCAAGTCCCCAAAAAGTTAAATTTTTTCGAAATTTTTTAAAATCAATAAATTGTGCATGATTTCATTGATGTCTAATTTAATTGCACTTACAAGCTCAATTACTAGGTAATTCTAATTACAAAAATACTTCTTCACGGGTGACATAGAGAGAGAGAGAGAGAGAGAGAGAGAGAGAGAGAGGGGAAGGAGACGAATGTAACGTCGCGGAAGGGAATTGAGTAAGTATAAGGAATGTAGGGTGTTCAGAAAATATTGCATCTTAACGCCATCTTCCAGGCCCATCGATAATTAGGCCATGGCGACTGCGCGCTGACTCGTATGGAGCGTCGATCACGGCCCCTTCCATCGACTTACGATCGATGGAAGGGGGACTCTTCCTTCCAGGAACTCGGGCCGACTTCCTGGATCCTCTCGGTACACGTGTCTACTTATCGACGAGCCGTCTAATAAGTCGTGTTGCTTCGCTCTACTTTAACGCTTCGCTTATATCTTCGCTTGTTCACTTGTTCTGGATTCAGACCGAATCCACGTGCTTTACCGCCGCTTTATAAAATCCTACCGCGTAGGGAAAATAGTGCCGTTACTTTAGAATACTATAATTGTACATTCAACTTTCTTTATTGTAAAACTGTAAATAGTGTATTGTGTTAGGATTAAAGTTAGTGCTTAAAATTACTCGACCCCCCCCTCGCAAGAACCCGATCCTGCGACGTGCGCGATCCGAAACTTTGCTAACATAGGGACTGTGCCAAACAGTAATTGTATACACGGTATCATTGGATGCAGTATACATATGTATTACACATTTTATTTATCTTTATGCATTCAAAGTATGAACAAAGTCGATTAAATATTTTTCAATTTTAAACAATACATACATATATAAAAAACTAACTTAGGTACATATTGAGGGGCCATTCTGTAGGGCCGCGAAGTCCGGTGCTTACGCGGGCACGCGCGCGCGCGGGGACATCAAAGCAGTACATTGTGCGCGGCAAGACGCTGTTTTTTTGCCGGCGACCGAAACGGCGACATTCGACGTTGCCTTGCGTTGCCACATTTCCGAAAAGTGGCCGGGCGACGCGTCGCCTGCCGCAGAGATCGTCGCGAGTTGCTAGCGCGAGCATTGTCTTTTCTATCCTATCACCACTTATATTTTGTTATTAAACTTATACACTAGTTCCCACAACAGTGATTATTCTTCCTCCTACAATTCTGTTAATCACGCCGCAACATTCAGGTTTTTTTTCTCAGTGAATACAATCAATAACAATGTCATTTTTTTCATTTATTAAGGTACTTATAATGTATACGGAACAATTTTTTAAATACACTTTTAATTGTGTTTTTTAAATGTTATCTGGAGTCAAAAATTGCGTCTTTGAAAAGACGGCGAGAGTGATTTCAGCTCACAGACTCATCTGAAACAAAAAAACCAAACTGATTCTTAATCATTATGAGTACTGCTATCGCAGGGGCCAGAATTAGCCGCACAAGTCAAAATTTAACAAAATTGTGTGCATTTAAACTTCAAGTAAAAATGGAAAATCTCGAGCCTTGAAGTTTAAATGCACACAACTTTGTTAAATTTTGACTTACGTGGCTAATTTTGGCCTCTGTGATAGCAGTACTCATAATGATTAACAATCAGTTTGGTTTTTTTGTTTCAGATAAGTCTGTGAGCTGAAATCACTCCCGCCGTCTTTTCAAAGAAAAGACGCAATTTTTGACTCCAGATAACATTGAAAAAACACAATTAAAAGTGTATTTAAAAAATGGTTCCGTATACATTATAAGTACTTTAATAAATGAAAAAAAAAATTGACATTGTTATTGATTGTATTCACTGAGAAAAAAAACCTGAATGTTGCGGCGTGATTACCAGAATGGCCCCTTAATGTTGTGTTTTACATATATTTCCGAACAATGATGAAAAAATATCGTCAGTCTCGCTCGCACCAGGAAATGGTCTCCCCTTTCTGGAGAGGATCAATCCAATTTATAAGTCATTTGATTGGCTTTCAAGAGCACTCTCCTTTCGAACATGTTATCCGACAGTCGATTGAATTTCGGCGAATTCGTCATCGTTGCATATGAGAATAATCTCTCTACAGGAGCCGACGACGGCAGTGGAGTATTATGCCGTAAAAACACCTTTTTTACGGCAGGATATTTGTCCAAAATAGTGTACTCCGTATTTCTCTCTTGAAAAAAGTGTAATACCTGTAAGTAAAATATCAAAAGATTAAAAATACGTATGTTCCATTATGTATTTATTGAATGATAAAAAGTACTCACTTCAAGTTCTGCTAGCGAAGCATATTCTGCAGCCATTGTTTCCACAGTGCCATTATCGAAGTCAAAAAACTTGTCTTCGTTAGACAATCTGGGTGGTGGATTTATGGTATATGTATGATTGCATCTGACTTCTGTAGTTACAGCAGCTTTTAACAGGTCCAGTAACTTTTTCCGGTGAAATTCAGGAATGGAACCCAACCATCTATTTTTAAATTTTGGATGGGTTAGTGCTGCCAGAGCAGCATAATCCGATTCCTGCGAGAAGAAGTCGAGATAGTTCTCGAATCGTGTCTTTAAACTGTCAAGAAGACATATACTGATCGGTTTGCAAAATTTCAAATCAGATTCTGCGATTGCGGTTAATTTCTTCCTTAACGTCACCAAACATGGTAGCAGCGTGCCATAATAAATGTTGTCGCCTTGCAAAATGTCTATTGCTTCTGCAATTGGCGCCGTGCATAGTAGATGTTCCTCTAAATACGCTAAATCAATTTCTGTTAAGTTACTTTTAAAACCTAAATTTTTCCCTAAATCGTTAATCTGGCCCTTAATTTGTATAATATTTTGTAGGGAATCGTATAACGAATTCCATCGCGTTTCGCATGGTCGTTTTAAGGTATGTTTAATTATTCTATCCATTATTTCGGCGGATTTTGGCTTTATCGCTGCTTTCCACAGCATATTGCACTTTTGCATCACGTCACCGTGCAAAGTATACAACCCCCTGTTTTTTTATCATTTTCACCATATCCGTTGTGATGCACAAATTCAACGTATGTGCTGAACATCGGATGTGACGGGATAATAATGGGGTAATGCAATTTATATTAGTTGCAGCTTCGTCTACTTCTACTTCTTCTTCTGCTTCTTCTACTTCTTCTTCTTCCTCCTCTTCCTCTTCGGTGGACGAATCAGGGCAACATTCTTCATTATCGGGCGTAATGATAGATTCCATCACGCCGAACTTTCTAAACGCCTTTACAAAATTGCTGGCATTGTCAGTAGTAGTTAGGCTATGAGAGTTCTGGCTCAAGTGGAGGCGAGGGGGTGAGGCGGGGCGGGGGGAAGGTACCGCGCTCTTCCGCGAGATGGGCGAGGGGGTGAGGCGGGGAGGGGGTACCGAGTTCGTAGGTGAGGGGGATGACGTCACAGGGGAGGGGGATTCCAAGATGGCGTCGACCGAGTTCGATGGTGAGGGGGATGACGTCACTGGGGAGGGGGATTTTCAAAATTTTCAAAATGGCGTCGCGCGCGCCGGTCGAGTTCGTGGGCGAGGGGGTTGACGTCACGGGGGAGGGGGGAGGATTTTCAAATTTTCAAAATGGCGTCGCGCGCATTTCGTTTTGGCGCCACCTACTGGACGTTTAAGATACTTTGGGCCCGCGTCGGTATTTGGGCCCGTCTTGGTAAATTTTCCAGGTTTTCCATACATTTCGGGTTGGCGCCACCTACTGGACGTTTAAGGTACTTTGGGCCCGCGTCGGTATTTGGGCCCGTCTTGGTAAATTTTCCAGGTTTTTCATACATTTCGGGTTGGCGCCACCTATTGTACGTTTAAGGTACTTTGGGTCCACGATGGTAAATTTTCCAAGGTTTTCATACGTTTCGTGCTGACGTCACCTGTTGCATGTCTAAGGTATATTTGGGCACGCGTCGCCGCCGCGCAATCTCCGTACGTGTGCGGGGATCGGTGCGCAGGCGCGACCGCGACCGTTTCGTGGAAATTCAAATCGCGTTTTCGATGATGATTTCTGAGAAAGAGGGTGGACCATGATTTCTGAGAAAAGATAAGGAAATATTTGAATCGCGGGACCGATACAGCACACGTGCAATGATATAAACATAGAGCGATAATTATTATTATTATTATTATTATAAATCAATCATCGCGATAGCCCATGGAATAAACATTGCACCGCGACATGCAGTGTGTTTATGTTTGAATCGTGGGACCGATACAGCGCACGTGCAATGATGTAAACATAGAGCGATAATTATTATAAATCAATCATCGCGATAACCCATGGAATAAACATTGCACCGTGCTATGCCCTGTGTTTATATCTGAACAGGATCGAACGCGTTTTTGGCGCCTACGTGCACGCGCTTCGTGCCGTGTGTTTATGTTTGAATCGTGGGACCGATGCAGCGCACGTGCAATGATGTAAACATAGAGCGATAATTATTGTAAATCAATCATCGCGATAGCCCATGGAATAAACACGACATTGCATTCCATGAGGATTTCTGAGAAAGAGGGTGGTACATGATTTCTGAGAAGTCATACAGCGCACCGCGACATGCAGTGTGTTTACATCTGAACAGGATCGAACACGTTTCGGGCGCCTACGTGCACACTCCTCGTGCCGTGTGTTTATGTTTCAATCGTGGGACCGATACAGCGCACGTGCAATGATGTATACATATAGCGATAATTATTCGGAGAAGAGTTCCGAGTATTTTAATGATCGAGGAGGAGACTGTAAGTTAATCGTCGCGATAGCCCATGGAGTAAACACAACATTGGACCGCGCCATGCAGTGTGTTTATAGTAGGTAAGTGGAAGCGGGACCGGGACCGTGTAAGGGTGAAAAGAGTTCGATATAGGCCCGTGGGCATCTGATTAACGCGAGCCCTTCATCCGCGATGCCGCAGTTGGACCACCAAACGCTTATGATCGAGAAGCATAAAATCCGGGACGTGTTAAGCCCACAGTCATTATTCGAGACATCGTGGAACATTATCGTTCACAACGGATTTATGCAATTGTCGCATCACCACCGTCAATTGCTACGCCATATCGCGCGATACAGTACTGCGAGCAAATGCACATTGTATTGCATTGTTGGTGATAAAGATGTGCATCGCAAACATGTGAAGTACTTTACCGCGATCGTGTGTACACCGTTAACGCTTCTGCAAGACATTGAGAACGGCGCGGTCGAAGTGTACAAAGTGTTGTGCCCTCGAACATTGACTATCACCGTGGACTCGTTTTTGTGTCGTGAATTAGCAAGATTTTTGGATGAGCACCCGACACCGATTATGCGACTACACTCGAAGCGTCTCATTTTGCCGTTGGGTTTCCGATATCCGATCACCGACCGCATCACCTGGAAGAGTCGTATCACCCATTCGACACTATTCGTGCGTGTCTGGTAGACAAAAAAAAAACCTTTGTGAATAAGTGAACATGGAGGGGTTCATGGACACGTACAGGGTTTTGTCCCAGATGTCTAAGCTTTTACGCTCTATTGCGGAATTCCGAGATTGGGTGAATCATTGCGACACGTGCCTGCAGCTCATCGTCCAGTACCAGAGCAGCGGAGGAATGTCAGTGGCCGCGAAACAACGCCTAGTGTCGCTGATCACGCGAATCAAGACATTGCGCGCGATCGTGCGGGAAAAGTTTTCGCGAGTCGGTTGCGGTGTTTCGGGCCGATCGACTGCACCCAAAGTCGTATGGGAAGACGTGGAATCGGCGTTTATAGGTCGTATTTCAACCGGTGCGGTTATCAACGTGGGACACGTCGATCCGCGTCGATTTTTAGAAGGTGCTCGGAGAATTGTGATTTCGCGCGTCACGAACGCTATCACGGCACATAAGAGCGTGTCCGTCAATACGAACTTTAACGCGGAGTTTATGTTGGGTGAGAATACGGAGATGAAAAGTTTCGGTACGCGAAATCGAGTACTGTTCATGACTTCGAACGTTCGCGAGTGGTACTCGAAGCACGCGATCGCTCCCACGCTAGTGATGCTCGAGGAGTTTCAAGATCGCGACAGTGGATGGACCTTAAGGGCAGTGCTAAATATTCTAGTGAATATTAATAAGCATAATCCACTTCGAGGCGGTTGCAACGTACCGCTTCCGCGCGTCGTCGTCCTGAAGAAAGCGGTGGTGAACATAAAGAACAGAGACAATGCGTGCTTCTCGTGGGCTGTCGTTGCCAGTTTGTACCCTGTTGCTGCGAATAGTGATAGGATCGCATCGTACCAACACTACTTGGATGTGTTTCGTACGGGCGATATGACTCTACCCGTAACGTTGGACCAGCTGGCAAAGTTCGAGAGGATGAACGACGTGTCGGTGAACGTGTACGCGTGGTCCGACGGAAGCTGCGCACCTCTGCGTTTGACCGAGGACAAGCGAGAGAGACACGCGAACCTCCTACTGGTGCAGGACCCCAACGAGCCTCAACGTTATCATTTCGCGTGCATTCGCAGCATGTCGAGACTGATTTCGAAGCAGCTCGGCAAACACAATGGACAAGTATTCGTTTGCGAAAGGTGAGTAAAATATGGTATATTTCGATCGTTGTGTTATTGATTATTATGTTGTATTATTAATACTATTATCGTTGCAGATGTCTCAGCTTCTTTCATTCGAACGTGCAATTGACGAAGCACAACGTGGACTGCCAACGTCTGAACGAGTGCGCCGTCGAATTGCCGTCCCTGAAGGATAAATGGTTGCAGTTCAAGAACTTTAAAAACAAGGAACGAGCGCCATTCGTCATTTACGCGGACTTCGAATGTATGCTGGAGGACGTCGAGCCTGCGGAGCAGAGTCGGACGTATACATACCAGCAGCATAGAGCGTACAGCGTGGGATATTACATCCATTGTTCCACCGACGCGTCTCTGTGCCGTTATCGCGCGTATCGTCACGAATCCGAGTGCGTGAAGTGGTTCGTACAAGAACTTCGAGACTTTGCGGACATTGCGTATTCGTGGTTGCGGAACGCGAAACCGATGAACTCGTTAACGAAACACCAGTGGCAAAGTTTTAACGAAGCGATCGAGTGTCACGTGTGCGGACAACCTTTCGTCGAGGGGGATAAAAAAGTGCGCGACCATTGTCACTCGACGGGCGAGTACCGAGGCGCGGCCCACGTGTCGTGCAACTTACAGTTTCAACGATCGTACACGATACCGGTAGTGTTTCATAATTTATCAGGCTACGACGCGCATTTCGTGATTAAGGAGTTGGCGTCCGCGTTCGAAGGACAGATCGATCTGCTACCGGTAACGAAAGAGCGGTATATATCTTTCACGAAACACGTCAAGGGAATCGACGCCGAGAACACCGATTGGAAGAGGGGATTGAAATTTCGATTCATAGATTCGTTAAAGTTTTTGGCCGCTAGTCTGGAGAAACTCGCTTCGGACCTCGGCAAAGAACGACTCGCGATTCTACGACACGAGTTTCAATCCCTGTCGGATGATCAGTTCAATCTCCTTACCAGGAAGGGCGTCTTCCCGTACGACTACGTGACGTCGTACATTAAACTTAATGATACGCGTTTACCGTCCCGCGAAGCGTTCTATAATCGGTTGAACGATAGCGCCGCGTCGGAGCCTGATTACGCGCACGCCGCGAACGTGTGGAATACTTTTCGCGTACAGACATTGGGCGAGTACAGTGATTTGTACTTGAAAACAGATGTACTGTTACTCGCCGACGTATTCGAGAGTTTCCGCACCGACTGTATCGCGAGTTATGATTTAGATCCCGCGCATTATTTTACGCTACCGAGTTTCACGTGGGACGCGATGCTCAAGTACACCGGCGTACGATTAGAACTTTTAACGGACGTGGACATGCTACTGTTCGTAGAGCGTGGCATACGCGGCGGTCTGAGTCAGTGCTCGCACAGGTACGCGCGTGCCAACAACAAGTACCTGCCTGCAGGGATGTACAACGAATCGAAGGCATCGACGTATCTGATGTACTTCGACGTCAACAACTTGTACGGATGGGCGATGTCGCAGGCTATGCCGAAAGGTGGGTTTCGATGGCTGGACGATGCGACGGCTGCCGCGCTCGATGTATCATCACTATCCGACGGCGAGGACACCGAGGACGCCAAGGAATCCGAGGGATACCTGTTGGAGGTCGACATCGAATATCCCCAGGAGATCCACGACACCCACGCTGACCTTCCATTCTGCCCGGTGCGCGAGCACGCTCCAGAAGGAAAACAGACTAAGCTACTTGCCACGCTCGACGATAAGGAGCGATACGTCATACATTATCGCTACCTGAAACAGTGCGTGCGACACGGTTTACGCGTAACGCGAATTCATCGGGTGTTGCGATTCGATCAGTCGCACTGGTTGCGCGACTACATTCGTTTGAACACTGATTTGAGGACGCGGGCAACCAGCGAATTTCAGAAGACTCTGTATAAATTAATGAATAACGCAGTGTATGGAAAGACGATGGAGAATGTGCGGAATCGCGTAGATGTGCGACTGGTGACGCGGTGGGACGGTCGTTACGGTGCGGAAGCGCTGATCGCGAAGCCGAACTTTCATAGTCGCACGGTCTTCTCCGAACAGTTGGTGGCCATCGAGATGCGTAAATTAAAAGTTAAGTTTGATAAACCCATATACGTGGGAATGAGTGTACTGGACGTATCTAAAGAATGCCTGTACGAGTTCCATTACGCGTATATGCGCGCGAAGTTCGGTGATAAGTGTAAGGTTCTGTACACCGACACCGATAGTTTAATGTATAGCGTGGAATGCGAGGATGCGTATGAAACGATGAAGTGTGACGTCGCCCGATTCGACACGAGTGATTACGCGGTGGACAATCCGTACGGTATGCCCCGCGAAAACAAAAAGGTGCCGGGACTCATGAAAGATGAGAACAACGGCGCCTTGATGACCGAGTTCGTCGGATTGAGGTCTAAGATGTACGCAACTAGAACGTTTAACGCGACAGTGGGGTCTACGAGTGAGACTAAAAAAGTGAAGGGTGTGCGGAGGCACGTGGTCGCGAATCATGTACAATTCGACGATTACATTCGTTGTCTCCGCGATCTCACCGAGAAATCGATTCGGCAGAACAATATACGCTCCAAAGAGCATCATGTGCATACCGTGAGTCAGGAGAAGAACGCTCTCAGTCCGTTCGACGATAAGCGGTGTATTTTAGCCGATCGATTCGACACCCTTCCGTGGGGTCATTATCGAATCCCCGAGCTCAAGACACACGAACGTCTCCAGCTTGACCCCGACGAGTCCCTCGACAATTCCATTGTTTAGTATGTTTGCATGTTCAGTATGTTTGCATGTTTAGTATGTTTGCATGTTTAGTATGTTGTATGTTTGCATGCACATATGTATATACGTTTCTTTGGGTATTTATTTATGGATATATGTATAGCGTAGAATAGTCAAAATTGTATATAGCGCGGAATAACTAAAATTGTATTTTATACGCGTCGGTATATATGTATATTTTTTTCATACTTTTAAGATTAATTGTACGCATATACGAGAAGGTGAAGGAGCATGTGGAAAATTGAATAAACGGACACTGTTTATGTATTTATATGTATGTATTTATTTTTCATTCATTTATTTTAGTAACATCGAGTGCGTTCGTGATCGGGAATCATAGAATATCCTTGTTGCTTATCCACGAGTTCCGCGACGAATCGAATCCGAGCCACTTAACGTACACCTGGTTTCCTTTACGACGAATAATCTTCTCGACCAGATAGACGTCCGGATTCGCGACCGAATGTAGTTCGTACTCGTAGAATCCACCCGAGATCGGTTCTCCTGCGGAATCGCGCAGAATGTACGTCACCGGACACGTTGGTTGTACGGTTATGATTTCAAACACCTCGGTTGACCAGTTCGGAGTGTACCCCTTCTCGAAGAGAGTCTTGAACTTGCTCACGCGTACCTTGTCGCCAACTTTGAATTTCGCGCGTCGTCTAACTCCTTCCGATGCTGAGGGTGAAAGGGATTCATTCGCGGCGAACGACAAACGCGTCGCGGGGGTTACGTCGACGGGTCGGGCGTTGATCGTTCGATGCTTGCGATGATTGTAGGTGTGTACGAGCGCGGGTAACAGGTCGACCCAACGATAGGACGCGTTCAAGGAGAATTTTTTCCACATGAGGTTTTTCAGCGTGCGATTGAAACGTTCAACGATCGACGCTTTCATCACGCTGTACGTGGAGTAGTGGTTGATTCCGCGAGTCTTCACACATCGTTGAAACTCCGCGTTGTAAAACTCCTTACCCATGTCGGTTTGTAAATTTCGCGGACATCTATCGCTCTGCTGCAACACGATCGTGAACGCCGCGGTCACGTCGCGTCCACTTTTTGTTTTCACGGGTACGGCCCACGCGTACTTGCTGAACGCATCGATGATCGTTAGTATATAGTGATATCCACGATTTTGCTTCGCGTACGGACGCATCTCCACCAAATCGGCCTGCCACAAATCATCGTAACCGCGAATCACGACGCTACGCCGTGGGAAATTTCGTCTCGCGGGGGCGTGTAATTCGTTCACTAATTGTACTCGCTCCTTGCTCATGTTTTCGCGGGTGGGTCGGTGATGGTTGCGATGTTCCAAAGACGTTTTCGCGGACCCTCGTTCGCTTTTCGCAGTTCCTTTCGTTTGTACAGATCCGTGGTTGTTTTCGCTGTCGGCGACGTCGTTGTCGTGAACGTTTCGAGTATGTTTTTCAAGTGATCGAAGCGTCGTTCCATCGCGGTATTTAACTCATCCTCTAGCTGGGATAATTGCGCGTTAACGATATCCGTCATCGTTCGTTGTACTCGCGTCTCGAGTTGTGATCGTTGATACTCGGCGTCCAGTCGAGCGCTCGCGATAGCTGTTTCGATTTTTTAGGTAAAGCATTCGTCCACCGAGGACAATAATCTCGTCATTGCCATTCTCGCTTCGTCATTGTTGTTGTTGTTGTTGTTGTTGTTGTTATTGCGTAACGAGGTACCAAACTTATTCACCGACATAACGATGCGTATGCGCGAACACCACTGACGCGATGATCACCGAATCATTAAATTTATGATATGTTTAGCCTCGCGAAGTTCCTCCACGATGGATGCGATTTCGTTATCGTGACCCGTGTGACCTGCCGCGCGAGATGCTACGAGCAATCTCAGTCTATCGATCAATTCGTTCGGATCGTCCCAGTACACATAATCGATCGCGTTATCGGTAACCGTCATCGATTCGTCGATTGGCAATCCCTGTCCTCGTCGCGTGACCGCGTCGCCCGCGCCCCCATTCATACCCATGCCCCTAACGCGTCTGACACCCGACGTCCGCACCCCACCGATTATCGCGGATATGATTTTCTTATACTTATACCCCCTGTTACCCAGCGTGCGCTTACTCGGTGAATGGTTTCGCTTATGCGCGTTCGTTGATAGTAAGATGCGTCGGTACGAGTGCATATCCGCGTCCGTGTACATGCTAACGTTGGGGATTCGCATGAACAGTAGTTCGTACAAACCCCTAGTCCCCGCGTATCGCGTTCCGTTGACACGAATGTCGTCCCCGTCCTCGTCGATGGTGAGTACGGAATCACCGATCATTAGGTCGTCGTCGGATCCAGAGTATACGCCGTACACGTTATCGATTCGTTTCTTGGTATCGGTGAACAACAGTCGCAGGTATTCTCGAGACAAGGGTCCTTTGGCGTTCCGTAAATACACTTCAATATCTTCGACGGGGTTACGCAGCGAATCCAAATCATAAACCTTTGCCGACGACTCATTATCCTGAATTTTTTCATCATCTTCGTCGTCGACATCATCAACAATATCATCAACAACATCATCGTCAACATTATCTTCATCGTCAACATCATTGTTGTCGTTATCGGTATTGTTGTTGTTGTTGTTGTCATTGTTGTCGGCGTCGTTGTCGTTGTTGTCGGTGTCGTTGTCATCATCGTCGTCGTCGTCGTCGTCGTCATAGTCGCTAGAATCTGGAGGGTTATTCGGACGTTCGTTGGTTATCGATGGAGTAACGAGACGAAGTCTCTTCGATGATTGTTGATCGTATTCGTGTTTCCTCTTCACTGGTCGGGATCTAGGTATTGAACGCATTTTCAACGCTGACGAAAATTCTCGATCAATCGTTTCAGCGGTTCGACGATGGGACGCGTGCTCGCCTCCACAGCCGCTTCCGTAGCCATTTTACCAATTTTCAAGGCCAAGCTCTTTTTGCGTATAACGTCACTGACTTTGGCGATTTCCGCCTTTGTGTCCGCACACCGACGTTTCGCCCCCTTTTGATGTTTCAGCCCTTTTTGATGTTTCGTTCCTTTTTGTCGATGACGACGTCGGCTATGTTTTTGCGAATGCTTCGCGTCGACGTTGCTCGAGGTTATCGTAGTCGCGGACGATTCGTTAGACATTTCGTGCTGCTCGATGAATGACTCGCGGTTTACTGATGTCAGTGAGCTACGACAAACTCGTTAAATCCTCTTCGATATCGACCTTCGTACATGGAACTATCCTTATCGATCACCACGAAATCGTATCGCCGACGCCAACATTTCGCGCACAAGTCGTTGAACGATTCGAACGTCATGTCTGTGTTCACGTGATCGTTGTACACGCGGCGCAAGTTCGTGCCATCTTGTTTGAACAGCATGAGAAAATTCGCGTTGTCCCTGATCAAATGTTTAGGTATTCTAGCGTACGACTGACACAAATAAAAGCAATCCACGTTCGCGTGACGGCCCATGGAGAAGTATTCGCGTATCGCGTTCTGTTCGTCGCACGCCACGTCATCGAACACGAAAATCGAATCGGGTCGAGCGTCTCTCGGTGGAACGATCTCAGCGTTGTTAGATTAGGGAAAGTATTCGATTCCGTCGACGAGCGACAACACCTGTTCGAGATATCGATACTTTGGCTGATGCAATGATTTCGAGTATACGTACACGTTCTCGGAACGCAAACCGTTCGGACTCTCTAGCATACTTAGAAGTACGTTCGTTTTTCCGCACCCAGACGGACCGCAAATCACGCCTCGTACGCTGTGCGGTAATAATGGGCCGTGTCTGTTCGATCGACTCGAATCCCTATCATCCTCGAGCATTCTGTTCGCGGTCACGCGAATAACGTCCGACTGTTTCGCGAATCGCATATTATATAATCAACTATTTATATTCGTGGCACGCGTCGCGCAGGTCACTATCACAGTGATCGGTGACGCGTGCGTATGCGTTTATTATTGTAGTAGCTATCGTGACTATTCTAACGTATATGATTGTATCAACGACCGCAACGTCTCACGGACTAGGGAAGAATCAGAGAAGGAAGAAGACTGGATCAGGTCTCGTAAACGGTATCATAAACCGTCTGCCGTTCGAACTACACGTTCCAGGTTATCAGTTCTGCGGACCGGGAACGCGTTTGCTAAAGCGATTGGCTCGTGGCGACAAAGGTGTGAATCCTCTGGACGCAGCGTGCCGCGATCACGATATCGCGTTCTCTAGTCGCAAGGATTTAGAGGGGCGACACGAGGCGGATCGTGCGTTAACCGAACGAGCGCGAGAACGAGTATTCGCGAACGACGCGACCTTTGGTGAAAAAGCAGCCGCGACTGGAGTGTGGGCAACGATGAAGGCTAAGACTAAACTCGGCATGGGTATGAGAAGGACGAGACGTAAACAGCGAAAGTCTGGAAGGAAACATCCGCAACGGCGACGACGACATCGCAATCTACGAGTGGCGAAACGCGGGGGCTTTCTTCCATTTCTTCCGTTCGTGCTACCTGCTTTATCAGCTATCGGGGCATTGGCCGGTGGAGCGGCTGGTATAACCAAAGCGGTCAACGATTCGAAGGCCTCTCGAAAACAGCTGAAAGAGACTTTGCGTCATAATAGGGCGATGGAGGGGCGAGGGATGCATCTGACACCGTACAAGCGAGGCGCGGGCTTGAACCCGAGACGCCAACGACTGCGAACAAAGAAAAAAAAAACGCCGATCGCATAGGCGCGTGGCGACGGTGGCAGCGATAACGCAACAACCTATGACGAACCTGCAATTAGAACGTGAATGCGCCAGCATCCCGTTCTTTCGAGGCGTGTTTATGCGCGACACGCTTCCTACGCGCGTACGAAGCAACGAATGCGGTATCGCGAATCTGGATGAAAATCGAGGCACCGGTACGCACTGGTTCGCGTACGTCAAACGCGGACCGCGAGTACAGTACTTTGATAGTTTTGGGAATCTGCGACCTCCCGCGGAATTGATCTACTATTTCGGACGCGGTACAACGATCACCTACAATCACAATCGTTTTCAACGTTTCGACGAGATGAATTGCGGCCGCTTGTGCATGCAATTTTTACAGCAAAAGTCTATGGAATTATGGCCTATATACTAATATTACTACCGGTGTGCGTGTTTGTGTGTACTAAGATTATGTTGCAATGTATCCATGCGTAATGGCGATTCGCACCTTCTATAATAAAGACTCATAATATCGATAAATTGCCGAGTATTCGTACGCGCGCGTCACTTCCCCTCTCTCCGTCTCGCGAGTGTAATCTATGATATGTCGTTCACGCTCACGTTAACGGGTCGCAGCAGCGCGCTCACGGTAAACTATTTTCCGCCGATAGATTTGAGTGATGGTCAATACGAATTAGGACTCGCAGACTTGGAGACGTTTCACACGATACCAAACATCGACTCGAGCAACGATAAATTCTATTTCGTCGTAAACTATAACACCGAAAACAGCACCAGCGCTGACGCCGCTCACGAATACATTACAATTCCCCACGGCTCCTACGAATTAGACGCTATCGCCGAGTACCTGAAGCAACGATTACTCGATCGATATCCTCGAAGACGCGGTAACAACGAGAACGATGATGACGACAAGTACCCTCTAATGCTACGAGCTAACAACAACACCATGAAAAGTGAACTGTACTGTTCGTTCTTTGTGGACTTTACGAAACCGAACAATGTGGGTTCGTTGCTAGGATTTTCCCCGAATCGCGTCTTATTACCGAGAATCTGGCACGAATCCGACGGACCCGTAAATATTATAAACGTTAACGTGATCAGAGTAACGTGTAACGTCACTACCGGCGCGTACAGTAACGATAAACAGGTACACACGATCCATGAATTTTCGCCTCGCGTACCTCCAGGATATAAGATATCGGAAACTCCGCGACATGTCATTTACCTGCCGATCGTCGCACGAGCAATACACGATCTAACGTTGTGCATCGTTGATCAACACGATCGCCCTATAGACTTCCGTGGAGAAGAAATAACGATTCGTTTACACGTTCAACGACGTCCGCGCGATAGGTAGCGTGACCGTACGTGTATGCGCGCGTGTGTAGTATGTTAGTGTTAGATCATACGTATGAATCATCAATCGTCGCTGATACTCCTACCGTCTCTACATCGCGTCATCTACGTAACCCTTTATCTACAGACGAAAGTGTAAGAAGAATAAAGACCGGAGGAGCGATAAGAAGAGGACCGGTAAGAAGCATAAGAAAGCCGTTGACTCGTCGAAACGTACGTTACCTACGATCGTTAGGCTTCATCGTTGCATATTAGACGCGCAATCACGATGTCGATTATTTTGGACGTGGCGAATACGCCAACCTTCGACAATCGTATCACGAAGATCGAGTTACATACGTATAATCCGTACGCCAACACAACGTTCGACAATAGCGACGAGATAAGAATCCCCATACAGCAGCAAGATCTGTACACGCTTCCGTGCGAAAGTTTTCTCTACATCGAAGGTCGTGGCACGTTGACAGCGCAAGACGCGAAAGGCCCGCCAACGTCCGCGACCGCTGTTCTCGACAATAATTGCGTCGCGTTCATGTTCCATGAGATTCGATACGAATTGAACGGTGTCGAGATCGATCGTTGTCGAAATCCAGGAATCACTACCACGTTGAAAAATTTCGTTTCGTTGTCAGCCGAGAGAAGCAAAGCGCTTGCGAATGCCGGTTGGAATTATGACATCGATTACGAAGAGGATACTTTTCATTCGGGCGCTTTTAATTTCTGCGTACCCCTGAACGTGTTATTAGGATTCTGCGAGGATTACAAACACATCGTGATGAACGCGCGACACGAGCTAATTCTTATACGAGCGCGAGATGATTCGAACGCGATGCATTGCACCTCCGCCACTGCGATCCCGAAACTTGAGATACGCAAGGTGCAGTGGCGTATGCCCCACGTCGTTTTGGAGGAAGTGAATAAACTATCGATGCTTCGTATATTGGAAAGCGGACGACCGATCGCGATGAGTTTCCGATCTTGGAGCGTGCACGAGTATCCATTACTGCAAGCGACAACGAAACATACGTGGACCGTGAAAACTACGTCGCAAATCGAGAAACCACGATACGTGTTATTCGGCATGCAAACGGATCGAAAGAATCGTCCAAATAAACCCGCGTGGATATTCGACCCGAATAATCTCACAAACTTTCGACTCTACCTAAATTCCGAGACGTATCCGTACGATGACATGCAAATAGATTTTCCCAAGTATAAATTTGCGATCATGTACAATATGTACGCGAATTTCATCCGATCGTACTACGGTCACGGAGAACCGTTGCTGAGCGCGAACGAATTCCTTAAATACGCGCCTATCGTGGTCATAGATTGTTCTAGGCAAAATGAATCGTTGAAGAGCGCTACGGTGGACGTGCGAATAGATTTCGAATGTAAAGAAAATATTCCCGCTAATACTTCAGCCGTCTGTTTGTTCATACACGATCGTATAGTCGAATACGGCCCTTTAACCAACATGGTACGCAAACTAATATAGCGTGCGTACGAGTTCGATTACTACTGCTACTACTACTACTACTACTAATACTACTACTACGAATACTGCTACTGTTTTAAATCGTCCAAGTCGAAGACCTCAGTTGCTGTTCCGACATCGTCGCCCGCGGTGCTATCTAAAACGTATAATAATGTTCGCCATTGTCGATCTACAAGGATTCAATATTGAACGCGAGTTCGTCGTCAAAGAGATCGCGATTCGTGCAAACATCAACAACGATAAAACACCGACGATCAGTCATTGGATCTTCGAACCGCCATACTTCTGGGAACATCTGAATTCGCGGGATCACCATCAAGCATCCTGGCTCGCGAAGCATCATCACGGGCTTCGCTGGTCTGACGGCTATGTTCCATACTCCAAACTTCCGGGGCTCCTCGCCAGTGTACTCGCGAACATTGACTTCGTAATCGTGAAAGGTGTGGAAAAGAAAACGTGGATGCTGCAACTACTACCTGACATAATCGTTGAGGATGTATGTAATTTGTACGAACTGACGGGACGAAAGATCAACAACACCAACACCAACAGCAACAGCAACAACAACAGTAACAATAACAACGCTCGAACTGTCGAAGACGACGGCGGCTACGACGTTGACGATGATTATTGCGGGATCATGCCTGACATCGTGGACCCTGACGTTCCTAACCTGAGGTCTATGTCTTCAACGAATACCCTTCGATGTGCATTTCACAAGAATTGCGGTGTTTGCGCGCTGGAGAATGTCGGGAAAATATGGAATTATATACGCAGCGTTACCTAATGTAAGTCCTACACACGCATTGCATCTACTTTACGCGTCATATGCAGAGAAACGAATATGTAAGAATTATTTTTTTGTTTTCTATAGCGATGAACACAACGACGGCGGTGATGCGTGCAATGACAGCGACGGATGCTTCCTTTACCCGCGAGCAAGAATATCCCTCCCATACGAACGTTATTTCCCACAAATACAGATTTTATAATTTAAGTACGCATGGATGGATATATATGAATAAACACACACACTGCTTTTCAAAAATATATACATTTATTGAAAAATTGTTGTCTATTTATTATTAAAACATATATATACATGTACTATAGTGGTACCTGGTTTACATCACGCAGCATGGATTGTAATCCTAACGCTAACAATTCACAATCAATCAAAGAATGCTGCTCAAAGGTCTCGCTTTCGGAAATTAATTTCACATAATTCGTTGGTACGGAAGCGGTACGTAGAACTTCCACGAAGGCAGCATATTTACTGCTTACAGAGTACATATTTTCAGTCAACCAGGTGAACATATGATTGATGCAATGTTCATACGCGAACAGTTTACGCATCGTAACTTCCGTCATGTATAAGGTAACGCGATTATCGGTGATTTTAATAAGTTGATCATCATGCATACGCGTGAATTCGAGTCGCAAATGATCAATTACGATGGGGGTTTGGGACGATGTTGCGTTGCTGCGTAATCGTTGGAGTATGTCCGCCTCGTTTTGCAGTAGGAGCTTCCACGTAGACATTGAAAAGTATACCTCACTACCCTTGTTGTCGGCTATGGCGATCTCAACGTGGCACGAATCCATACCAATGCGTATTCCAATAGTTAGCCGTTTATAAGCTGTTGAGGTTAGTGGATAATCACGCCCCAGGATCCGTACGATCGATGGTTTTGGTGTTTTCAACGTTTTTGGCATTGGGGATCCTGAACTGTAAGAAATATGTACACGAAATTAATGTATTGTTCGTTGACGTTTACAGTGAAAGAAGTAAGTGTAAAGTGTATATTAATGTATACATACCTCATATTGGACTGTTGATGATATTGTTGCCGTTGGCGTTTATTTGGAACCCCACCAGCGTTGTCGGATGTGCAGGATGAATCGTTTAAGCTTCGTTTGTACATTTTGATATGCAATACGTATGATTCTCATCGACGAAAAAAATGACTCCTGCGATACTTGTTAGCACTTAAGCGTACGTGGTGAACTGATGCCTAAAAGACTAATGCACGTCACTTTATACTGATTCACGCACACGTACACATCAATGTGTGAAAGTATATTACATTAGTGATGGTGATGGTCAATGCGTCTATGTATACCACACAAGGGATAGAGAATACGCGGTAAATTCAAATCAAATACGATTGACTTACAGTCTCCTCCTCGATCATTAAAATACTCGGAACTCTTCCCCGAATAATTATCGCTATATGTATACATCATTGCACGTGCGCTGTATCGGTCCCACGATTGAAACATAAACACACGGCACGAGGAGTGTGCACGTAGGCGCCCGAAACGTGTTCGATCCTGTTCAGATGTAAACACACTGCATGTCGCGGTGCGCTGTATGACTTCTCAGAAATCATGTACCACCCTCTTTCTCAGAAATCCTCATGGAATGCAATGTCGTGTTTATTCCATGGGCTATCGCGATGATTGATTTACAATAATTATCGCTCTATGTTTACATCATTGCACGTGCGCTGCATCGGTCCCACGATTCAAACATAAACACACGGCACGAAGCGCGTGCACGTAGGCGCCAAAAACGCGTTCGATCCTGTTCAGATATAAACACAGGGCATAGCACGGTGCAATGTTTATTCCATGGGTTATCGCGATGATTGATTTATAATAATTATCGCTCTATGTTTACATCATTGCACGTGCGCTGTATCGGTCCCACGATTCAAACATAAACACACTGCATGTCGCGGTGCAATGTTTATTCCATGGGCTATCGCGATGATTGATTTATAATAATAATAATAATAATAATTATCGCTCTATGTTTATATCATTGCACGTGTGCTGTATCGGTCCCGCGATTCAAATATTTCCTTATCTTTTCTCAGAAATCATGGTCCACCCTCTTTCTCAGAAATCATCATCGAAAACGCGATTTGAATTTCCACGAAACGGTCGCGGTCGCGCCTGCGCACCGATCCCCGCACACGTACGGAGATTGCGCGGCGGCGACGCGTGCCCAAATATACCTTAGACATGCAACAGGTGACGTCAGCACGAAACGTATGAAAACCTTGGAAAATTTACCATCGTGGACCCAAAGTACCTTAAACGTACAATAGGTGGCGCCAACCCGAAATGTATGAAAAACCTGGAAAATTTACCAAGACGGGCCCAAATACCGACGCGGGCCCAAAGTACCTTAAACGTCCAGTAGGTGGCGCCAACCCGAAATGTATGGAAAACCTGGAAAATTTACCAAGACGGGCCCAAATACCGACGCGGGCCCAAAGTATCTTAAACGTCCAGTAGGTGGCGCCAACACGAAATGCGCGCGACGCCATTTTGAAAATTTGAAAATCCTCCCCCCTCCCCCGTGACGTCAACCCCCTCGCCCACGAACTCGACCGGCGCGCGCGACGCCATTTTGAAAATTTTGAAAATCCCCCTCCCCAGTGACGTCATCCCCCTCACCATCGAACTCGGTCGACGCCATCTTGGAATCCCCCTCCCCTGTGACGTCATCCCCCTCACCTACGAACTCGGTACCCCCTCCCCGCCTCACCCCCTCGCCCATCTCGCGGAAGTGCGCGGTACCTTCCCCCCGCCCCGCCTCACCCCCTCGCCTCCACTTGAGCCAGAACTCTCATAGCCTAACTACTGTCAGTGATAGTTACAACAATTTTGTCACTTGTCAATCCAAATTCGCCCTGAATATTCAGCAGAAGATCTTTTATTTTATCAAAGCAATGTACACCAGAAAAACGGCGGCAGGCTAAAGCCGCTGATTTTCTCTTCAAATTTGAAGAAATCCAATGGGCTGTAACGCCGAAAAAGCTCCGTCGCCTTCCCGACCATATGTCTGCAGTGGTGCAGACAAATTCGACGGTTTTCAACTCGTTCTTCACATTTAATAAATCATCGACGTATATTTGATTTACGATTCGCCCCAGTTTACGCTGACTAATTGCATTGATACTGGCACCAAGACCCAGATTGAGAAAAATTTGGCGAAAGTAGGGATCGTCCACCGATCTTAATGGAATCATTGAATGGATGATATACCTCGCGACATCTGATTCAAATTGTTTTTGACTTCCTTTTGCCACTTGTTCACGACTTCCGACCGTCTTTCGCCTTTTCACTGTTGATTCGGTACAGTACTCGTCAAACTCGGCAGAATGTTTTCGCTTCAAGTGGGAGCGAAAATTGGATGTGGATGATACTTGCCCCTTGATTTCTGTCCGTTTAGGCAAACAGAACTGACACAACCCAGTAACAGATTTGTCATCAGATTTTTCAGCCACAACTGAGAAGTATTTCCCCTTCAATATAGTTGGCACTTGCTGTTCTCCAACTAAACTTTCGCTTGAAGCCGACGTCGACGGGTACACTGCACTCGTAATTAAAAAGTTCTGCTCTTCACACTCGGTGTCACTCATTTTGAACTGTTTATATTATAGTAAATGTTAACTATATTATACTAAAGTGTTACTATGTCACTCTAAACTAAATAGAATAATGTTTTTAACACGTTTTGGAAGCTCTCTGTGATGCTCTATTGGCGATTGCCGTCACAAGAATGATTCTAAGATTCTTGTCATTGCATGTCACCCCCGTCTACCCCCACTTTCTTCAGGTAACACCGCTAATAAAGGTGGGATTCCGTAGCCGTGATTGGCAACGCCGGCGGCCAGTCGCAGCGGCCGGTCGCGGCGGCCGGCGGTCAACCCCCGAGCACTGTTTTTCATGCATCTGTTTTCTTAGCCGCTCATTCGATACATATCTCGAGTAGAATATATATATAGATAAAACAGAATAGAATATATATATATATAGATTGTACTCAAGACGCAACAAAATGCGATGAGTATATATTTTTCGCGTTTATGGCGGAATCTACTAGCCTGCAGCTCGCCGCGGCGGCAAACCGCTCGACTCCTTTCAAAGTAGTAGCAACAAGATTTGTCTAAGATGTAAGTCATGTGGTTATTGGGCCCATGAAAATTCCACAGAGTTTGACACTGTGTATCATACATGCTAATTAGGAGACTCACAGCAAGAGCCCAAACAAGTTTTTAGCGGGCAGAAATGGAGGTGGGCGAAAACTAGAAAGAATTTGAGATAGCAGTTAAGGAAGGACCACAACTTGTTAGCCCGAAAGGTACATATGACGATCTTTCCCGGACATTAAGGAAGATATGGACAATGATACATTTTTTACATTTCTAAAATTTGTATATTAAATAATTAGAGCTGTTCGGGTATTCAAATATTCGGGCGGCTTGAAGTTCGGACCGAGCCGGGACTCGGTTTTCGAGCCCAGCCGGATACCCGTCAAATTCGGGCGGTCCGAAAAATCCGAGTAGCTCGAATTTGTTTCGGCGGCTTGAAAAATCCGGGTAGTCCGAATCGTTTCAGGCCGCTCGAAAGAAGGGGCTAGCTGGAATTGTTTTGAATAACGTTCAAGGCGTATGGATTTTCCGAGCTAGCCCCTTCTTTCGAGCGGCCCGAAACAATTCGGGCTATCCGATTCTTTCGGGCGGCCCGAAACGATTCGGACTACCCAGATTTTTCAAGCCGCCCGAAACAAACTCGAGCTACTCGGAATTTTCGGACCGCCTGAATTTGACGGGTATCCGGCTCGGCCCGGTCAGTCGAGTACCCGAACAGCTCTATAAATAATATTTTTTCGTTTATTAATATTAACGGACATGTAGACAAATGATTGAAGTTTTGTTCTACATCATTTTCGTTGCTTTATTTCAACTAGGTTGGCTGTAACAGACTCTAAACGAAACTATGACCATCTCACGTAGAGTTACCCTAAAAGAATTTGACAAACATACATACTATGGAAAGTGCAGAAATATTTGTAAACATGTATTCGTGTTACCCATGTATCAATATATTAAATAGGTACTGTTGAAAATGTGTTAATACATTCTTACGAAATTATAAAATATTTGGGCAACCTTCCACAATCGGCTAATTGGGTGAAGAGACACAAGAAGCCAGAAATAAAAATTTTGAAAAGTGTAGAAAAGATTGCATGAGGGACAGGGGAATATGAGCCAGTAGGTAATAAGAGCCAGTATAATTTTAGCAATATTGATAATATTGCTAAAACATGCGACAGAAAAGTAAAAAAAAATATTACAGGTATTGATATGAATGATATACATCATTCTTTCCGTCTCGGTCTCCCCCCTTAACAACTGGCTTACGAGCCGATCGCGTCCGAGTTTTGCCGAGCCGACCTAAAGTTAAATTGCCCGCTCATGGCGGTCATGCTTGTAACCCGAATCGGGATCTCGAGCAACACGAAAGTACGGAACACGGCCGATCCCGCACGAAACTTTCCGGCGGGTCCCGAGGCTAATACGGGGGGGACCCGCACAGCCCTGAATATTATAAATCAAACGAAGATGCATTTCCGCCCGAAGGTATCCCTCCGGACAACAATGATGCTGGGCATTTGTTCATCTCGCTAGTCGCGTTCGTATCGGTGATAGAGACTGTTGTTTGTTGAGGACGTCTTTTCTGTTATTTCGCGAAAATTTGCGTCGAAATAGTCAGTACAAAACCTTTATCTATTACATTTGAATTAGGTTTAATTTGAATGATCCATAGTTAAACTTTGTCATAATAACTTCAAGTTTGTGATTATTTCAAATGTTATTCTACTATTTTTACCGAAATAAAATAACGGTCTTGAGGGTAATGAGAGGCAAGTGCTATTACCCCGCAAAGACTTTGAATAGTGACAGTTTTTTTTTGCTAAAGATGCCAAGAACTTGAGAAAGGACTACCGATAAGGGTAATTGGGCTACTGAATGACTGAAAAATGCGGTTGATCTTGTTGGTTAAGGACGATCCATACATACATAAAGTTATTAATGCCGTTCGAATACATAATTTCTACAAATATTATCCGATCCATTTCAAATTTGGTATATATAATCTTGATACTTGTGTCTTGTAGTACAGTATTGTCTCTCTGAGGGCTCTATTCTGTGGACCCGCTGTGGGCTTTTCGTTATCCCCACCACTTCTGTCTCACTGTTGTTTGACGAAGGCGAGAGCGAGATGGAACGAGAGCGAGTGAGAGCCATGGAAAGCGGGCGAGGACGGTACGAGACAGACGACGCGTTTATGTTTTGTCTCGCTCCGTCTTTCGGACGCCGTGTCACTCCGGCGCACGCGAAGCGTTCCATCTCGCTTCCCCCTTCAGCCAGAATGAAGCGAGAAACGAACACTCGGAATCAGGGCTCTGGGCACGATGTGGGCTTAACGCCGCGCCGGTCTCGACCAGCGAGCCCTCAGAGAGACAATACTGTAGTTACAACATTACTTTTAGAACTTGAGTCTAACATGTATATTTTTATTGTTTATAGTTTTAATAGCGAGCGTTCGAATACTTTCGTGGCTCACTGTACATACCCGGCTCTTGAGGGGTATTCTCTCATGCATTGACATACATTATTGTATTCGTATTACGATATCATTTGTTCAGACGAAATAAACAAAGTTGTAATATGAGGCCATTTAATGTCGCGTAGGGTTGTAAATTACATACTGAGAATAAAACGACCAACGGTGGTGGCCGTGTCGTCGAACTCTATTCCACCATGCTAGGGACACAAGGTAACCTCTCCCCCTTTTACCCAAATACCTATACCAGATTTGAGAAATTTTTTTCTATCTCAAATACATTAGGTAATATCCAGCTGTTTACTGTTCCCACGGACACCCGCGGATTAATGAAAAGTCGCGCTTTTGTTCGAAGCGAATAATCTATAAATTGTTAAAAGGGACGAAGATTCGTTCTTAATTGCCCTTTGGAAATCTGGCAACAAGATGTTGTCGATGCCGTCTTCAAAAATACGGAATTTCCGACCATAAACGATATATAAATTTTCGCTTTGCTCCCAACTGTCACCTTACGGGGCCCGCTTCGTTTGGGATAATTAAGGACACAACATAAAGGCAAAATCCAGAACACAATATAAACGCTCAAATATAAAACTTGAAAATGCAATAAAAAGTGGCCTTTTCGTTAATCTGTATATTGCTTTGTTAGCGGGTGGTAGGCATAGGTGCAGGGTAATTTCGCATCCGTACCCACCGTTGCCCACCGTCGAAGTGCGGGACAATAAGATCATAAACCCTGACCCTGATAAGACACTGGCCGATCAACCTGGCTAGTTTTTCGAAAACAACTGGTTCTATTAGGCTCGAAATATAATAAAATTTTACATCCTTTACGATAATGTATACCTGAGGTTCCTGTCCCCTACGCGTAGCGAGTTCAATATAGTATATTTAGTTTGTACTAAAAAGACGAAATGGAAGAATTCTAAGTAAATATCCGTATTTCACAGTTTGGTCTGTATTTTACGTTGACAAATTATTCATAATCTGATTACGCTTGGTTGAATTTGTTGTAAAGAGATACATCGGTATCTCAGTAGGTATCTACTAATGATATTAAAAATTAATTTTTTGTAAATTTAATATTAGCTATAAAATTAAAAATTTACTTTAAATTTACAAAATTTATGTTTTAAATAAACTGTACAGATAATTTAAATCTTATATTTTTAACTTAATAATTTTGTAACAATTGTAATTCGGAGTAATTAGAACTGAATATTTTATGTTAAAAAAAGTATTTATATGGAATTGCATGATGCGAGGGAGCAAATCCCTCGGTGTTGTCACTTCCATATCAATACGATAAGGAATAAAGAATTTCCTTATGACGCTGAAATGAATATTTTACATTTTCACTCCCGACTGCGGGGTGTCGACCTCAATTCGTCACGGTCGGACGAGTATTCATACCTGTTTCAGAAACAAATAATTCTTTATTATTTACCGTATCGATATGGAAGTGATGGTGTTTTTCCGATCAAAATCATATCAAATTTCATGTAAATCGGACTATTATTAACGAAATTAGCTTAAGGCTATGGAAATGACTTTTTCGTGGAATTTCCTTCGTTATTTTCCGAATCACGTCATTCTTGGTATCAGTTTCGTCGGCGAAACATAAGGAATCAATTGGCGTCGTTTTCGCAAAGATCTAATGAGAAATGCGGAAGTCGAAGATTTCTCACTTCTTAATAGGCATTCCAACCCCCTTGAGGGTCGAAAGCCATAAAATTCGGCGAGGCACTGCGGGGGATTGTCCTTGCCACGGGGTACCAGGCCGCATCTTTTTGACGGGCGTAGCTCCAGAATCACCCTGTACCATTAAGAAGTGGATTTCCATATCTCTCATCGGCACTTTACGAAAGTGTTATGAATCCACTCCTTGTGTTTTAGTGTTTTCCCCATGAAAATGACACCAAACCCGACATAATTCGGGCTATAATTAACAAAGTTACACGAAAAATTGGTTTGCAGAATTTAAAGCCTACTTCGTTAAAAATTGCCCGTTTTGCATGATATTTTGTCCTTTTAATCGGGAGAATGTCAGGGATCCATCGATGTTACTTTCAGATCGATACGATGAAAAATAAACAATTTTAATTTCTGTAAAATTGGTGACACGTGGCGAGCGGCCGTAGCAGGGGACCGCTGCCTCGCTCGCCTCAGCCCTTGAACGACCCAGGCGCCTGCCCAAATTATTCGAAACCTTCGAATAAAGTTACAGGTAAAGTAGAAACAAGTATTCGAACCTCAGAGTGGAAGACCTTCGAATAAAATAAGTACCGTTGCCTCGTCGAATGAACTCCCGTCGAATAAACGTTTCATCCGTTGGCGCTTCGAATAAGATACTCTTGGGTTATTCGAACTTCGAATAAATTTTTTCTCTTTTATTCGAATTTGAAATTTTTTTGAAGATAATTTTATGCCCAACTCTGCCGCAGAGACGGGTCGCCCGATGCTCCGGAAGGGGGGTCCGCAGGAGCCGCGGAAGCGCGAGTGGGCATGCCGCTCCGGGCGGGCATCCCACTTCTGACACCAATGTTACGTTTTGTGGTCGGCATAACGGTTTAATAGGTGGTAACAAGAACAGGAACGGAGCATAAACAGTAATACAGTAACTAATACAATCTCTGAACGGGTAAATCTGTGGTTGTAAGGAAAAACGACCCATGTCACATGTTTTCACTTTCGAGATATTGTCGTTGAAAGTTCTAAACACCAATTCTTCTTATTAGCAATGTCTCCTTGTTTTCTTCTTACGATATAGGCGTATATTTCCTTCACTTTGGATAATATTCAATATTCGTATAATTAACGTAAATAATAATAAACAAAATAGTAATAATTTACATACACTTTAGGCAGAACGACACAAGTCCATTGGACTTGTGTCGTTCTGCTTAATGGCATGTCACGTCCTGGGTTGAGGTCTTTGGGGACGATGACAATGTGGGGTAAGAAATCAGGCGAGAACGTGTAATCCTGCACGCTGAGGGTTTTCGGGAGTCAGGCGAGAACGTAGAATCCTACACACTGAGGATTTTCGGGAATCATTCATTACAATGGAGCTTTAAAGTCTATCATATGTTAAATGCATTATATTGTTAAAAATATAATTTTCTTATTTTTCATCAACTGTGTATAACTATATTAGTAATGGATTAAATGAATTCACATAGATCCATCCTTTACGATTAAAAAAAAAACCGCAAGATCATACCTTCAATAATTTAGGTCATTAAAATTCATTTCTGAAGGCGGGTTTCATAAAAATCACCGAGACCAGGGAACTTCGAAGATTTGTATTTTTTAAACAATTTCGAAACTATAAAAATGAGTACTTAGCCCTCCCTAATTTCATATGAAGTCCAATTCAATATTTCAATATCATGAAAATCCGGGACATCGAGGATTTGAGAAACGTATCGCATCTGCTTCTATCAACCACGCTGAGCGCAATACGCTCGAAACTTCCTTTGATGTGTGGAAGAAAACTGACAACGGTCGGCTCAGTCCATGTGCCTTCGTCGGCATTCGCGAGTGGGGCCGCATGCGTCGAGTCACCACGAATGACACGTCCACACTAGCATGCGCGTTCACGCTCACCCTTCCTAACGGAGAAGCATGCGGCCCTGGCTACCGTTTCACCCGTCCACATCAGAATATTCGTGAGCGTTCGGCCTTGCTCAACGTATACTCATTCAAGTCTGGATCCGGCTTTACGTAGGCTTCTGATGCGGAGATACTCAACTTATTGGATGGGTTTTTTGGAGGTTTGATTGGAAAGGGGTGAGTGTGGCTTTGACTTCTTTGGTCATGGAGAGGGGGTGAGACGTGGTCTCGAGATAAGGAGTTTTTGGGGCGAGGGACTTGTTTAAATTTTAAATATGAGGGAAGAGATCGTGCCTCGTAGGGCGAATAAGGAAAGGGGATTTCGTACCGATCGTCTTGAGATGGGGACCGCTAAGGTACATCGTCAAGGTGATCGGCGATTGGGAAAAAAGGGGTGAGAGTTGAAGTTTGGGGACTTTCGGTGGAGTTATGGAGTGATTTAGGGGAGAGTTGAAATAGTACCGCGCGAAAAATAGTGTCTCGTCACAGGCATTAAGAAGAAAATAAAAAAAATGATTACTTTTCCTTCTTTTACTTTCTTTTTTTGTCTTCTTTCATTTTCTTCTGTGCTTTGCGTTGTTATTTGTAAAATACAAGTTACACATTTATGTATCACTGGTATTTCTTAGTGTGCTCTTTCTAGTAAAATAAAAATATGAAATATAATTTTTCTCATTTTATTTTACACAAAATACGTATAGTATATACAGATAAATAAAAATAGACAGCCAGGGGTGTGCACTTCCTATATAATATCTGTTGGCAAAATTTAGTTAGGGGCACTTTTCACTCGTGGCGCTAGGATCAATAAAGTTAAAAGAATTTGGCAACAGATGGCGCTGTTCAGATTATTTTATGGCGGCAAAATTGAATCCTGGAATAATGGTATTGGTTACAAGAGAACATATGGGACCCGTACACGCCGATTTTAATGGAGCTTTTGTAAGATGTTGTTCTCAAAATATTTTTCTGAGAACTACTTCATACAAAAGCCCAATTAAAATCGGCGTGTGTGGGTCCCATATGTTCCCTTGTTAGGCAATTTTATTACAAATAGGAAATAAATTACTGAAATACAATTTTCATATTTATTTTTAGTTTTTATTCAATTAAAAAAGGATTGTTATTATTGGTGTTACACGAATTTACTGCTTTACAATACTTTCGCACATACATTGTTACTATTATTTTAATTATATGCTGCATAATTAATTCTTTACGACACTTAAAATCAAAGCAAATATGGTTTGATACTGCTGTTTGTACCAAGTACATGTTCGAGGAATTATGATTTACACCAGGCCTGCCCTTTATAGGGTGCAAATACCTCAAGTTCTGAGGCCTGGGCAACAGCAGAGCGTGGAACTTTTACGTTGCTAATCACAGCACGGGCTGTGGGTGAACTGCAAGACTGTGTGTGCGTCCATCTTGGTTCGTAAGTACCACAAGTCCATATAGCTGGGCCTCGCGCGTATAGGCGCACATACACTCTTGCAGTTGTCCCAAACCCCACGCAATGGTTAGCAAGGTAACAGTTCCACGCTCTGCTGTTGCCTGGGTCCCAGAACTTGAGGAGGTATTTGCACTTTAAAGGGCAGGCCTAATTTACACTAAAGTGTTGATGACACACATGATAATTTGCATATACCTTTCTGTCGTAACGTCTTTCTATAGGTTTGGAAAGTGATGTCGCGTAGAGTGCGTATTCAAACATCCAGGCATAGCACATGATCCATAGTTCCGTCCCATCTTGTACCTGTAACTAATAATGTAACGCGTCCTCAATAACTACCCCATTCCATTACTTTCTTTCTTAATCGTTTATTTCTTACCTTTCAATACGATGCTTTCCTGCACTTTCCAGACCTTTCCTACGCTTTCCTATGCAGGGTTATGTACTGACCGCTATAGTGACACTGCCACTGGGTGGATTATGTTCTATTCCCGCCACAAAATAATCTCATCAGCGCCATCTGTTACCAAATTCTTTCAACTTTATTGATTCTAGCGCCACGAGTGAAAAGTGCCCCTAACTAAATTTTGCCAACAGATATATAATGGAAGTGCCCACCCCTGATGACAGCTTGACAGGCGATCGATCGGACCGCCTTCTTCTCGCTGTCCTCTTGTCCCGCTCGCGAGCACCAGTGGGTCTTGGATTCCCATCCAAGGGGTGTTCGCAACAATATACACATTTTTGGGCCATTTCGTTTGATTAATTTTGTCGTTGTCATGCATGAATATGAACCGTTCTGGGGATGAAGACCGTTATGAAATACGGCACTTAGTAATTTATATTTTTTATTACATATTGATATTGGTTGTGAAGCAGCGGTAATTTTACAATTAATTTCTTTAATAATGTCGCCATTTTCATCATAAGAGAACAACAACAGTTGCATTACAATAATTATTGGCGGAGTAGTAATTTCAATTTTAGTAAATATTTGCTCAGAACATTGTTTGCACAGTTTTTGCGATCTCAATTTCCAACCAATCGGTAAAGCAATATTAAGATAATCTTGTAAAGGTGTACCTTTCTTTGACTTTAAACACAATTCTTTAATTGTCAAGGGGAGAATATAATAGCTGGTAGTGGTTGTTTCTTTATGAGAACATTTTCTGCAGTGTACAGTCGTTGTCATTTCAAATTGAACTATTTTTTGGAGCCCTTGTAAATTATTGCAGAATGTTAAAAGAAATTCAGATACGTCTTGTTGAATCTTTTGCAAAAATTTGCTTCCTATGAAACTTATAATATTCAAAATTAGTTATTTTTTCATGTTGTTCTGAGTCATCATTTATGAAATCTGGAATTTCGTGAAATTCTGTAGGGGAGACCGGGGCTAGTTGTTACACTTTTCAGTTTTTTATTTTTTATTTTTTTGCATTCCATATTCAATACTATCGATGACTCTGACTTACAATTAAAGTACGTTCTTTCCTCTACCGATGACCGCTATCGCATGTAATTAAACGAAAACCATGACTTTGAAACAAGCCATTTTGAAAGTCGAGACATGTTGTATCAACGTGTCCCGAGTAGGGGCAAGTTGTTACAGAATTAAATTTTACGAAACGAGGCTTATTATGAGTAATATAATTATATTTTCTTGGACAAAAGTAAATTTATTAATGTTAAGAATCTGTTACAATAAATATACAATAAAAAATCTATTTTAAAAATAATAAAAAACTACTGAAATCAGTTGCACTAATTATCGTCGTCCATTACATACGGGGACGCGCAATTAATGCACACATAAAAGTGATTCTTCGGTTTTGCACACTTCTCATGTACCCACTTTTTGCATTTTATGCATTTCATCCACTTTGTGGAACCCCTCTTTGAATTTGAAAAAGGAGAGAGACAGTGCAAGCAAACGCATTCTTCATCTTCTGAGGAAGAGTGTCTATTATTTGTGGTGGATTTATTTCTCATCTGCCTTTTCTTTACTGTATGTTTTTTTTCATTTTTATGTCATTAGTTCCCTTCCTAAAACTTTTTAATAAAATCTTTTTAGGTTTCGATTTTTTATGTTTCGTTTTTTCATTTAACAGTTGTTAAACCACTATAGTGACTCGTGGTAACTAAAGGATTAAATTAATAAATTAATTACTAAATACAATGTAACAACATGCCCCTTTCCCTCTGTAACAACGTGCCCCTTTTCGTATGTAACAACCAGGGAGTCGAGACCGAAGCAGAAACCGAAATTCAGACCGGTCACATATCGGTCATGTAACCAGTAACCGGAAGGAAAGAGGGGAGAACTTCTGACCGTAATAGCGAGAGGTTGCAAAAGGTAACCGAAGTTCCTGACCAATTGCACTTCGGTCGGGAATCGGGGACCGGTCGGTCGATCGGTCGTCACTTAATGTATGGAGCGGTCCGCTGACTGGTTAGGGCTCCGGGTCTGTGTTGTTCGGGTGGGTTCGGTTCAGTTCGACCTAGCTGAATAGACCGGGAAGGTATGTATGCTGTCCCTGTCGGTCTCATTGTTTGTCTCTCTCGTGACGGGATTTGTGAATGCAGACTGTTGCAGTTATTTGTTAATACTCTGACACTGTCGGTCCCAAAGTGCGCCGATCTACCGAGGCATTGTTGTATTTGAAACACTTCATTAAGAAGATGCTCGTCATCTCCCATCGACTTTAATAGAGGTAGTTAATATAAAATAAATGATTGTTAAAATCGAAATAACAAGAAAATGATTGAAAATATATTTTGCGATTTTTCATGTGGTTATTCCAAAAGTTTGTCCAAGTGTGGGAAAAACCAGAAGATACAAATGTAACAAAATGTAAATATATATTTAATGTAAACTTAAATAACAAATTACACAGCGAAATTTATTATAATGATTCAATAGTTATCTCTCGTAATAACATACAAAAACATTACTTTACATCTTCTACATCAGTCATACCTATGGCATTGAACCGTAACATTATATGGGACAGGGACTTTTGGGGATAAGCACTATTGAAATTCAAACAAAAGCAGTTAAAGAAACTCTTCCACAGGCATAAATGGCCCGATTATGGCGGATACGGGACCAGTCGATTTTATGTTCCGACCTGATTGCAGTAATACGGGGTGCGAGTGATATTGTAAACCGCCCGCAATAGTGCAGCGCGCGGCTCGCTTACCTGAAACGGGGCGCACCTCTGCCTTCGTACATACCATCCTACGAAAATCTTTATTTTATAGACAGCAGGCTAGAAAGATGGTCATATTTATTTAGAATTTAAAAACATATGATGTTGCAGGCAAAATTGTGAAAATAAGAATTTGCCTAAATTTTTTGTTTGATGTTACAAATATGCATTTAATAAACTATTATGTGAATAGGCAAAATAATCTAAAGTATAGCGTAGTTTCAAAAAGAGATATGCAAAAATTGCTGAAAATTATTTATATAAATATTTCATTGCGACTGTCAAAGTAATATTTCATTTATAAAAATATTTAAAGTAGGGGAAAGTGGGGCAAAACAGGGTACGTGGGTCAACCCGGGTATCATTATTTTTCTACAGGGTATCATTGTAGAAAAACAATGATATCTATAAAATTTAATAAATTTAGAAAACGACGTAAATGTATTTTTAAAAATTTATATATGAATCAAATTAATTGATTTTATTTATTATTATAAATTTGTTTCTTTTATACTATGTATTTCGCTGTGGATTGCAAAAGATGCAAGGACAGGTTACTAACGTGATAAAAAGTAATTAAAATAACCTACTAAATATTTTTAGTCACGATTTGCGATTCCGAACAGGGATAGCAATAATTTATTTCACAAAGGGTATAGCCGGTTAAGACGGCCAAATGTGCCCTTGAACCGAATTCGACTCACGATGGGTCATTCGAAAGCTTATAAAAAAAGAAACATTTGTGGCAAGTTTCAACTTTATATCTCCACCCGGAGGGTAGTAAAGGGCAAAAATAGAAAATCAGGTTTTTGCCGAATTTCTCCTATACTAGGGGATGAAAAATTTTGAAAAAAATCAGACGCAATTCTGTTATCGGGGCACATATTAGAGAATTGTTTCAGATTTTTAAATTGAAAAACCGAGCTGTGAAAAATAAAAAACGCCAAAAAATGCTGAATAATGCCGGTTGTGTATCGAAGCAGTCTTGGCACTATAATTATATTTTTACTGTAAGTACGTATCATTGTTACTATTGTCCTGAATTTTTTTCAGATTTTTCAATTTGGTGCGCCGCAGTTAAAAAAATTAAAAACCGAGTTTTTCGTCGTTTTTTCCGTCTGAGAGTAACTAATAGGTCGAATTTTCGTACATACTTTATGGAATACGTCTTTTATGCAATCTTCAATGTCTTCACACGCAGTAAAACAGCGTAGAAATTAAAAGAACTAAACATGCCGTGACACTACAGTCTAAAATGTGTAGCATATTTTCAACGGCGTCGATGGCGCAGTGGTAAAGTGTTGGACTGCTGAATCGCTGCGAACTTTTTGAACGTCGGTTCGAGCCTCGGAAATTCTAAATCCCGCGCACAGTCATTTTTTTTTCACATTAATTATGTATTTTTTCGATTTCTAACTATATGACAATGGTCAATATTTATTCACAATGTTTTTAATGATGTTGAAATATACGTAAAATCAACGTATATTAAACGTTGAAATATACGTAAAAATACTATTAAAAACTTTGTAAATAAATATTGACCATTGTCTTATAGTTGGAAATCGAAAAAATACATAATTAATGTGAAAAAAAATGACTGTGCGCGGACTTAGAATTTCCGAGGCTTGAACCGACGTTCAAAAAGTTCGCAGCGATTCAGCAGTCCAACACTTTATTTTTTTTGTTTTTTTGTTTTTTGAAAGTGTTTATTGAGGAATGGAACAAAGAAATAACAGTAATAATACATTTTTGGCATACAATAAACATAGAAAAATTGCCACTCAGTCGCTTTGGCATCGAAATATAACAGCTTGTACAGTGCTTCTGTAACTCACTGCTAAACTAACACAGTTAACTTATGAATAATATAATGCTTAAAATAGGAACATCGTTGTGTTATCAGTCTTAGATTATTGCTTCTTAAGTGTAGTGGAAAATTTCCTGAAAAAAACCACAATATCGATCGGGAACTAATAAAGATTAGAAGACGCAGAGAGAGAAGAAGGACTTATAGTACTAGGAATATATACACTATTTACAAAATATACACACCATCGGATTTAGGGACCCGATGTTCTTAGCTTAATGTGTGACTAGGATGAACCTGCCTGCGATCAGACAGTTCAGACAAAAAGGGGCAGTTGCCATTAAGCCACCAGTATTTTTGGTAGTTCAGTCTGTGAAAGTCACGTAAATCCTTATCAGGAATTTTAACTGAATATTTAAATTTATTCGTGTCGTAAAGTGAGTCGTTTAGGGTGAGCGCAATTCTTTTGTCGGCTTTATTTCTTCGCCAGTGGTATATCCATGGGATATTACACTCGTTTTGGATAAGACCAAGGGCATCACAGGAGAGGAAAGCCTGAGGAGTCACATAACCTGAAGCGAATTCTCTGGAGGCTGCTTCGTCGTCTTTAATTGAAATTGCTTTAAGAAAATCATTGTCTATGTTTGGGAGCTTTGCGAAATATTCACGGGTAATTTTTAGAAGTAGGTTGTCTATTCTTGGTATTTCAGCCTTATTATATAGGGTTTGATTGCTCACATAGTGCTGCCAATCTGAACTTTGAGAGCGGTAAAGCCCCAGGCAGGCTCGCAGGCATTTGCGTTCAAAGCAGCGCAGTCTCTCGGCGCAAGTATGATTAAAATTCCACCATACTGGCGCCGCATATGTCAGGATAGGCCGCACCAGCAGCATATACAGGATTGTTTTGGCTTTGGAGGATAAATACTTATTATGGAAGACTCTACCATTACTTAGCAATGCTCTTCCTGCTTTTTCTAATTGTATATCGATGTGCTTGTTTCCTCTAAGTAGGTAGTCTAGGTGGACACCCAGGTACTTGACAGTCTTCCGGTGCGGGATGGGGGTTCCGGTGTTGTTATTCGGTGCAATGATTGATATTTGGAATCTGTTTTGGCCTACGGAGGATCGAGTGGATAACTTAGATAAGGGCTTACGGAAAAGTATGGTCTCACATTTTGCTGGATTAATTTTGAGATTCCACGACGCTAGATAATTTTTTATCTTGTTTACAGCCACCTCCAGATCATCACGGATGGTGCTTACCCGGTTGCCAGCCACATATACCACCAAGTCATCCGCAAAGGACAACAATGTCGGATGGCCGAGCGTGTTAAAATCAAATAATTTTGGTAGTTCACTAATAAAGATATTAAATAAAATTGGTGAGTTAACTGTTCCCTGCTGAAGACCCTCCACGACCCAGAATTTACCCGGTGATACGCTCACGCCGCCCCAAGTCACAAAGCTTTTCCCGCTAACCATATCCCAGACCATGTGAACCAGCCAGCGAGGGAAATCATTTTTGCACATTCTGACCAACAGCCCGTTCAACCAGACAGAATCAAAAGCCTTCTCAACGTCCAGAAGCGCTGTGCCCACAAGTCGGCTCTTGGCAACGAAATCATTTATGTCTGCCATCATTTTGTGGATGGCGTGAGTTGTAGAGTGGTGGTGCTTGAAGCCGAATTGGCTAACAGGTATTATTTTGTTTATTGTGCAGTGCTCTGTTAATGCATCGTTCAGAATCATTTCAAAAACTTTACTGAGGCTGGGCGTGAGGCTGATTGGGCGATAACTAGAAGGGCTATTGGGGTTTTTTCTTTTTTAAGGATAGGAAGGACTTTCGCTTCTTTCCAAAGACTGGGGAAGTAACAATTGTTTATGGCATTGTTAAAGATTATAGTTAGGTTGAATATTACTTTAGCTGGCAAGTGTTTGAGTACTATTGGTGGGATTCCGTCGAGGGCAGCCGAGGTTTTGTTTGGGAGATGTTTAAATTTATAAGCTAATGATGCTGGGTTGCAAAAAGGCTGTAGTGATTCACCTGCTAGAGTCGGATTACTGGCTGGATTGAGGGCATCAAATTGTACTAAGGTCTTATTTTGCTCTCTATTATTGTGAAATTCTAATTTTACTGCCTCAGCTTCAAGATCTATTATCTGTTTAAGTCTAGCGTTATTATTAATGAAGCGGGGCGAGTTGATGAATTCATAATGTGCTCCTATGATGTTAAGCTTATCAAAACGCTCGGTGAATACATATTCGTTCCCTGATTTTTGTATATTATCTAGACTGCAGCCACTTCTATTTAATAAAGCGATTTCATCTTCGTGGACATGTATGTTATCAATACTAGCAAATGATTTAGGGCGAAAAATTGCATTTACTTTTGGAAAGAAGGAGTCTGACTTCCTGAAATCGATATTCTTGATGTGGTTGGTCCAATAACCCTCTATAGACAATTTAAACTCGCGTTGTAGAGCCTTCGATAATTTTTTTTGTGTGATTTTTGCCTCACGCGTTATTCTTAGACGAGCTGAAGGGTCCAATATGTGCAATTTATGCAACAGAGAAACAATGTATTTTTTATCTTTTTGTAACTTTCTAATTTTACGGTTTAGATATTTGTTAATGCTGTCTGAATGTTTATAGGTTGGAATTATTTCAGCCATCGATTGGGAGATGGTGTCTGTGATGTACTGTAATTGGATATTGATTTCGTCTATCGAGAGATTAGTGTCTAGGGGTATCTCTTGTATGTAAAGGTCTGATATTTTGCGAGTAAGAGCTTCCCATTTTGTGGCTCTATAGTTATATTTTATTCCGTGGCATGCTGGTCCGTTTCGAATGAATGAGTCGTCCTGAGATTCGAAGGTCAGGGATATGGCTGCGTGATCACTATCATACGGGAGTGTACGAGCTCTATCGTTAAGAGCATCCACCCAAACTAGGCGAGCGTCTGCTAAGCAAACATCGAGGAAGGTTCCAGCAGGTTTGAAAGTTGGGAAAGCCGGCGTTATAATTTTAAGCCTATACTGAGCATCGAATGAAGTTGACCATTGTCGCATATATTTACCGCGCTGATTGTCAGCGTGGTCTCCCCATGCCTTGCGCCTGGCATTAAAATCTCCAGCTAATATGAAATAGTTTCTGTTGTTGTCTAAGTTAAGATCTTGGAAGAGTTGGTTAATCTCATTGATGAAAAGGTTCCTGTTGTCGTTTTTTGCATATAAACTTCCCAGGTATAAGAATTTATTATTATTCATTTTGATTTTTATAATAGCGGATTCAAGTATCTCATTATTAGCTGCAGATGGGAGGTCTACTATTTCGAAGGGTATCTCTCTTTTTATAAGGATCGCAGTGCCAAAAAATGTGGAACGCTTCACGATTTTGCGTGTCATCCTTGCGCAGGGGCCATGCTAATCTTCTCTGTATCGTTCCAATTTTAGTATATGTACTGCCGAAGCAAGTACGCAGTCCAACACTTTACCACTGCGCCATCGACGCCGTTGAAAATATGCTACACATTTTAGTCTGTAGTGTCACGGCATGTTTAGTTCTTTTAATTTCTACGCTGTTTTACTGCGTGTGAAGACATTGAAGATTGCATAAAAGACGTATTCCATAAAGTATGTACGAAAATTCGACCTATTAGTTACTCTCAGACGGAAAAAACGACGAAAAACTCGGTTTTTAATTTTTTTAACTGCGGCGCACCAAATTGAAAAATCTGAAAAAAATTCAGGACAATAGTAACAATGATACGTACTTACAGTAAAAATATAATTATAGTGCCAAGACTGCTTCGATACACAACCGGCATTATTCAGCATTTTTTGGCGTTTTTTATTTTTCACAGCTCGGTTTTTCAATTTAAAAATCTGAAACAATTCTCTAATATGTGCCCCGATAACAGAATTGCCTCTGATTTTTTTCAAAATTTTTCATCCCCTAGTATAGGAGAAATTCGGCAAAAACCTGATTTTCTATTTTTGCCCTTTACTACCCTCCGGGTGGAGATGTAAAGTTGAAACTTGCCACAAATGTTTATTTTTTTATAAGCTTTCGAATGACCCATCGTGAGTCGAATTCGGTTCAAGGGCACATTTGGCCGTCTTAACCGGCTATACCCTTTTAATCGAACGTATTTCTATTTTCTTCCTATTTCTCATGAGGTGATGAATTCTAGTTGCTCGCATTTCTATCTCTCCTGACTTTATGTCAACCGCATTGCAATCGGTCGAGACTCTCGGGTGACCGTTTTGCCAACCTCTCCATACATTAACTCGAACCTTTCCATAAATTAACGCGACCGTATTCCCGACCGGTCGAGACTTTCGGTGACCATAAGTCTGAGAAAAATTCTCTCTCGGTTATCGGTTGAGAGAAAACTTCGGTCGGCCGTCGGTCTTCGGTTCGGTCGAGAGACCCGTAAATGCCACGTCGAACCTCTCAGAGACTGCGACCGTGACCGTAACCGAAAGTCTATCGGTATCGACTGCCTGGTAACAACATGCCCCTTGTCTTGTGTAACAACTTGCCCCGGTTGACACCATTGTGTATAAAATGCTATAAGTTCATACCAGTTGGGTGTATTCTTATGTTCTTGGTGCCAATCTGAAGCTAAAGGAACACTGATTCAAACGTGGTAATATTAATTTACATACATTTATCTGTCTGTTCGGTAGAAAAGATTCAAGTAGAAAGAGAAAAGTTACTACTAGTACCCAAAACACAAAAAACTGTAATAAAGTGACAACGCGTGAACCGACTACAAACAAACAACATACACAAGTGTGTATGGTTGAAACACATCAGCCACTTCATCGTCAAAGTGATAGTCCAAGCGAAAAAAATTTAAACTGCTTTGTAACAACCTGCCCCTGTAACAACTAGCCCCAGTTTCTCCTAAACTCTAATAATTTTGTTTTGATTACATAACATTGTACAATACATTGCATGATGGCGTTTGCCTAACTTGATATTTGATCAGTGTTAGGTAAATTTCTATACAATTTTCAGCATTATCCTCAATGGGAATTTGATGAGCTAGCACTCCTTTGGGCACGGGCCAGAAATTGTCTGTGATTTTTTTATGTTTAATGTTTCGAATTTCGTTACTTGGAAGTGGCGGATCATGAGTGGCCCCTAATTTGTTATATTCAAGAATTGCCGATTCACTAGCTGGAACAGATTGCGGGTCAAAGTTAATCAACTGTAGTCCTTCCAAAGCAGTGATTCTTGAGAGAGCCACATAAACTTGCCCAGTTGAAAACACACTGTTGCCAGCGTCAATGATAGCATTTGCCAAACTCAAGCCTTGACTTTTGTGTATAGCAGCGCTGGCCAGCTTAGGGGCCCCTCACGCGCCAGCTTCCCCTTCCAATCTTTCTCTCGCACAGCGTGCCTTCCGTCGTCAAAGAGACCGCGCGACGCTAAGAAGGCCATGACGGGCTAGCATCTTCGCGGTTAGGGAGGCTAACAAAAGACGAATAATCCGAAATTCGCGGGAAGTAGTATCATTGGCTGGCTGTGACGGTGCGTGTCACTAATACACATGTCGTATCGGGCGTCCGAGCTCGCTCGACGACGGACGCGCTGGTCTGTCATGGTCGCCTCTTTAGAGTCGCGCGGTATCCCTGACAACGCGAACGAGAGTGGGAGAACCCTGGGCTCACGCGTGAGCGACCTCGAACAGCGCTGGTGTATAGTGATACCATAGCTAAGACATATGGGAAATTGTTTTCTAATATCGAAAACTTTTTCCATAACTTCAAATTTAACGGAAACTCTTTCTATAGCACATTCTTTGCCTCCTGGAAGGACAATGGTTATTTTGTCGATAACATATTTTTTGTCAATAGATCGAATGACTGAAATAATTGTTCCAACAGTACCGTTAACTAGTCCTAAAGTGACGTCTATGTTCCTACGAATCATAATTCTCGCTCCAATTTTTATTGTTATACTTTTGGCCAGACCAGCAGTTCGTGAATAATCTTCTTCGGATTTATAAATTTGTATTATTCACTAATTCCTTATAATTATGTAAGTATTTATATACAACAAAATATTATTACAATTTAACTTATGGGTATAAATAAAAATAAAAAATGCATATGTGTCAGTATTTGTCTTTTATCAAGCAAGATTCCTTCTGTACAATTTCTAAACCCACTTTATGTTCCTTATACATGTAAGAAATTGTACTTTTATTAAACAATATTCACTGATACTTTGAAAGTAGCCGAAGACCAAAATAACACTAAAAAAAATTTCGACTCCTATAGCTAAGGAACACTCCACGGGGCACCGTGTTGATTGCGCGTAGCGACGGCCCTGACCAGTCGTACAGTGAGGCAAAGTGACGATGTTTGTTTCAAAATCAAAGAACTTTTGATAGAAATGAGATAGAGCGATGATTTTTTTTTAGATTAAAGCTGACAGATTGCAGAATAAGGGAAAATTAAAGAAATTATGGTATGAACGTTTTTTAACTTTGAAAATCTGTGTTAACCTTGAAACCGATTTTTTTTCAAAATCTTGAGGTAGTAGATAAATTTTGCGAACGGATTTGAAATCAGCGCAACAAAATCTATAGGAAATGATGTACAACATGTCAAGAAAAACTTCTAACCGGACATGGTATTGGATAAAACATAATTTTGCTCTAAAATTTGAAGTTTAACACAGATTTTCAAACGTAAAAAACGTTCGTACCATAATTTCATTAATTTTCCCCTATTCTGCAATCTGTCAGCTTTAATTTAAAAGAAAAATCATCGATCTATCTCATTTCTATCAAAAGTTATTTGATTTTGAAACAAACATCGTCACTTTGCCCCACTGTGAGTCGTGGCAGGCGAGGTATGGCCGCCAGGCGGGAAAACACCGTTCACGCGTTCCCGACGGATATTTTCTCGCACAGTCCGAGTTATAAACCGTCCTGACGTTTTTCGTGTATGGTTTCTTCTTTAGGAATGTCTACGGAATCCGATACTGTGTAGCGAATTTGTGCTAGATAAACAACTTTTCGTAAAAATGCGAAAATATTGAGAAATCACTATTTTTTCAAAACTTCAACTCAAATGCGGCACGGGTTCTCGTTGTCCAATCGCTTTGAAACTTTACACATATCATTTTCTCACCCAACCTCATATTTTAGGAGGGTAAGACCAAAAAAAAACTAAAAAAAGATTTGGACCCCTATAACTAAGGATCACCCTAGTGAGGAACCAGGTAGCTGGCTCATAATATTCCAGCATGCATCTCAAATTACTTCTAGGTATATGCCAGATCGGTTCTGTATTTGGAATTCGAGAGTATATAGTCGTTAAGTGACACTTTAGAAGGTCATTTTGTATTAGATTCAAATATGTACTTGCTGTACATTTTTCTTTTGGATTAATTATGTTCAATTTTTGATAAATTCCAGCTTTCAATCGTCTAATGGTGGTTTGATTCAATAAGAAAAATAGGTATTGCACGTCCAGTCGAAACTGAGAATGTTTTGATTCAAGCCTTGCTTTAAGGGGGTAGACACGTCACGTGGTCTGGCCGCCGGGGCCAGTCGGTATTACAGCAGATTTTTTCTGCACAGAAATGGTAATACCCATAGATACGCGGCTGCCTGTGCACGCGAGAGGGAGCTGTTTGCTATTTCCATATTCTATTTTGAATGTGGAAAGAAATTCTCAGCTGTTGCATTGTACTTGTAAAAATTTAAACAGAAAGTCTGCTGGTACTGCAAACGTAGAAAATTCATTGTACATTTACTTGAAATGCGCTTATGCTACAATATTCTACGTTGGCAGTAAGGAATTATAAGTGAAAAGGAAAAATACATGAGGACATGTCCCCAGAAAATGAAATTTGTTAGGATAGACATTTTTTAATTAGCAAAACACTGAAACAGAACATGAAATACATATCCTATGCAGAAAGCCTTTATGAACAAACATATATAAAATTGTGTTTGTCCCTCCTTGAAGTGACAGAAATTATAACCTATGAATATGCTATATGACAATAAATGTTTAGCGGCTGTTTCGTTCTTTTTTGCTACATTTGTGAACTTTTCATTATCCTTCCGAAACATTATTATTACGCCGCAACAGTATCTTTAGGAAATCGGGTCTAACGTATAGGTTATATTTTCTGTCACTTGGAGGAGCGGTTTTTTTTGTTACTTGGAGGAGCGGATTTTCTGCCCTCGAAGTGACAGAAAATATAACCTATATGCTATATTCCTGATTTTCTAAAGATACCGTTGCGGCGTAATAATAATGATTCGGAAAGATGATAAAAAGTTCACAAATGTAGTGCAAGAGAACGAAATAACCGCTCCACATTTATTGCCATATACCCTGATAACCAGATCGGGCGGCAGGATCTGCCGGCAGCTGCGGCGCAACCTACGTCCGCATTCTAGTCCAGTGAAATTAGGATCTGTCTTCGGACTAATTCCCATCAAGCTGAATTTTGGCATGAGCCTTTATTTAGTCGTTATAAACAATATGTCAAAAGTCCCCATCAATCCGACTGCTGCTAAAAATTTTACAGAGGGTTGAAAAAAAAAATCCTGTTTTTCGCAAATATCTCGCTATCTGTCAGTTTTGCGACAAAAATAGTTATTATACAATTTATAGCCTAGGAAATTCTCTACAAAAAAGGTCTTGCAAGTTTTGTCGTAGGTGTAACCATTTTCAAGTAGGTCGGGTTACCAAGTTTTAACCCCCATAAATTTGACAAGGGAAGATCCTGAATCCGGAAATTCAAAAAATTATGAAACTCTGGAAATATGTAGGGGATGTCCTCCTGAATACAACGCAATTTCGTTTGATGCCCAAATTCACTCCCAGAGGGTGCAATTCACCTCTAAACTTTTTTTGGGGGGGTATTATTACTCGTGAACTGTAGGAGATAGAAAAAAAGTGTTCAGGAAAAAGTTACTTCTTTTAATTAGGACTATCAGTTGGTAAGTTATAGGTCCTACAGTTCTTACGATTGTCGAGTTATAAAACAAAATCGGAAAAAAACGTATTTTCAGGGGTCAATTTCAGCCCCTTACAATGAATTTGGGCACCAAACAAAAAAATTACGCAATACACACCTATATTAACATCTCTATATCCCCAAAGTTTTAAAAAATTTTGAATTTTCGAGGGGTGGATCTTCGCCCGCGACATTTTTGACACAGGTTGAAGTTATGTCAGCGGACAAGGAAAATAGTGTAAAGCATAAAGGCAGGATAGATTGGCTCTTAGACAGTGGTTGTACAGACCATGTAATAAACAACGACAAATATTATAGTGATTCGATAATTTTAAAAATACCGGTAAATGTCAAAATAGGTGATGGTACAATATTGGAAGCAACGAAAGTAGGAAATGTTATAAGTAAATTTCAAGTTTTTAATGAAAAGATAGAAATTAAAATGAAAAATGTTTTCTTTGTAGAGAAAATGGACAGAAATTTGATAAGTTATGCAAAAATAACTAATAATAATAAGATAGTTTCCAAAGAGAATACATCTAAGGTTTATAATTCACTTAACGAACTGATTGCAATAGCATGGAAAGAAGGGAGTATGTATAAAATGTATAGTTATATTGACGAGGAAAAAGAATCAAACATGGAAATGAAAACTGATAAAAGTATGACGTCAAAGGAAAAGTGGCATAGAATTTTGGGACATGTCAATTTTAGTTATTTAAATACAATGTGCAAAAATCATGTGTTAGAGGGTTTACCCGAAGAGATAGAGTCTGATTATTTAAAGTGTGCTACATGTGTTCCAAACAAAATGCATAATTTACCTTTTAAAAATAATAGAACTAAAGCTAACGCTATTCTAGAATTGGTACATACAGATCTAAATGGGCCACATGCAACAACAGGTTTTAATGGTGAAAAGTATTTCTTAACTTTTGTCGATGACTACAGTAAGTTAACTAAGATTTACACGATAAAGTCGAAAAGTGAAGTTCATGACTGTTTTGTAGATTACATAAACTTAGTCGAAAATATGACAGGTTCAAAAGTAAAAAAATTGAGATGTGATAATGGAACGGAATACTTAAATTCAGCGATTTACAAATTTGTAAGAGAAAAGGGAATTTCGATAAATGCTTGCCCACCATACACACATGAATTAAACGGTACTGCTGAGAGATACAATAGGTCGGTTATGGATGTATCTAGGTGTCTGTTAGCAGAAGTAAAAGTACATAATAGTTTTTGGCCAGAAGTAGTATGTGCAGCAGCGTACCTGAAGAATAGAACTATAGCTAATACAATAGAAAGAAACAAAACACCATATGAGATATTTTTTAATCAAAAACCTAGTACAAAATACTTGAAAATGTATGGAAGTAGAGTATTTGTAAGAGTACCTGAACAAAAAAGAAAGTCAAAATGGGATAGAAAAGCAGATTTGGGAGTATTATTAGGTTATAGTGAAGTAGGATATAGAGTACTGATTAATAATAAAATTACGGTTACTAGACATGTAGATGTTATCGAAGAGGATGTTGAATGTATAGGTTTAAATAGTCAAGATTCAGGGGATGGTTCACAAGAAAAGAATTTAAAGGATATAAAAAACACAAACGAAAATTATGAAAAGTTTAACCAAAACAGTGGGGAAGAGTCTGAGAATATTACTGAAAATTTAAATGAAAAAGAAAAAGAGACTCAACCTGAACTACGAAGGTCACAGAGGGAAATAAAGAAACCTGATAGATTTGATGATAATTATGTTTATAATGGTTACATTTATGTAAATTTTTGTAGTGCTAACAGTCCAGAAAATTTTGGAGGCGCCATAAAATGTGATGAGTCTAGATATTGGAAGGAAGCAATGAACAAAGAAATGAGTTGTTTAAATAAGAATAAAACATGGAATCTAGTTGAGAAGCCAAAAAATGTAAAAGCAATAGATTTAAAATGGGTTTACACAAAAAAATCTGAAAATAATTATAAAGCAAGAATAGTTGTAAGGGGTTTCCAACAAAAGGAGATTATACAAGATATATATTCACCCGTGGCAAAAATGCAAACATTGAAAATCTTATTATCTTATAGTTGCCAAAATGGGTTATTTATCGAGCAAATGGATGTGGAAACAGCCTTTTTAAATGGGAAAGTCTATTCTGAAATTTATGTAAAACAACCTCAAGGTTATGAGGATGGAACGGAAAGAGTGTGTAAATTAGATAGTTGCCAAAATGGGTTATTTATCGAGCAAATGGATGTGGAAACAGCCTTTTTAAATGGGAAAGTCTATTCTGAAATTTATGTAAAACAACCTCAAGGTTATGAGGATGGAACGGAAAGAGTGTGTAAATTAGACAAGGCATTAGATGGACTGAGAGAAAGCCCACGAGCGTGGTATGAATGTTTTGATGAATATTTGAGAGACGTAGGTTTTGAGAGAAGTAAATACGATTATTGTTTATATAGTTTAAGAGATAAAAACGAGATTATTTATTTGATATTATTTGTAGATGATTTATTAATATGTTGTAAAAGCAAAGTGAAACTAAAGTACATAAAAAGTTTATTAGCTAGAAGATTCCAAATGAAAGACTTAGGTGAAATTAATACATATCTAGGGATAGAAATTAATTACAATTATAACGAAGGTATTATGACACTTGATCAGGAAAAGTATATTGATTCGTTGGCCGAAAAATACCAAATTAAACAAGCCAAATTATATGAAACACCTATGGAGCAAAATTTGAAATTAGAAACTGCGCAGCCTGTATGTGGAGAGATATAATTTAGAAATTTGATTGGTGCACTTTTGTATATAAGTTCTGGAACAAGATTGGATATAAGTTATAGTGTAAATTATTTAAGCAGGTTCCAAAACTGTTACAATGAAACACACTATAAGTACGCTATAAGAATTTTAAAGTATTTATATTTGACAAAAGGTTTAAAGTTAACATATAGTAAAAAAGAAAACGTAGAAATTGTAGATTGTTTTGTTGATGCAGACTGGGCAGGAGACATAAATGATAGAAGGTCAACCACAGGATATATAATAAGAACGTATGGAAATGTTGTTTATTGGAAGTCTAGAAAACAAGGTAGCGTAACGAAATCTTCCACAGCTGCAGAATATGTTGCACTATCAGAAGCTATAAGCGAAGTAAAAATAATTAGAGGTGTGTTAAGTAATTTTAATGTAAATATAAGCGGATCGATAAATATCTATGAGGATAATGCAGGAGCGATAAATATAGCAAAGTATGGAAACCTGACGAAAAACTCGAAGTACATAGAAATGCACTACCATTTTGTCAATGAAAGTTACTTGGATGGTAGTATAGATATAATCCTCTCAAAATTACCTTTTTCAAAAAAAGGTACAAAAAAGAGCGCCAAGTATATAATCCCATCAAAAAGGATCCCATTTAAAAACATTGTCGTAAATTAATAGCTTTACAAAACTAATGATATACACCAATTGCGCCAATTATCGCAATGACTATTTATACAAACAAAAAAATGTATCAAATAATAGTAAACAGATATATTTTTATACAAATAAATATTTTAATACGAATAAATATTTTATTCAAAATAGTTGGCGCTGCTCTCGGAATTGGTGTTGCTAAACTGAATAAATATGTCTGAATCAATAAGTCTGGCCTTGTTTTATTTATTAACCAAGACACTTAACATTTTTTTCAGAGAGCAGCGCCAACTATTTTGAATAAAATATTTATTCGTATTAAAATATTTATTTGTATAAAAATATATCTGTTTACTATTATTTGATACATTTTTTTGTTTGTATAAATAGTCATTGCGATAATTGGCGCAATTGGTGTATATCATTAGTTTTGTAAAGCTATTAATTTAGGACAATGTTTTTAAATGGGATCCTTTTTGATGGGATTATATACTTGGCGCTCTTTTTTGTACCTTTTTTTGAAAAAGGTAATTTTGAGAGGATTTCACAGATTTTGTAGTGTTATTGATGATTGGATAATTTTTTCACCCAGTCGAGGTTATTTTTTTTAATTAACAATATATTATATTGTCGTCCAAACTACGCACACCTGCAAAGCTACAAGACAATTGGATTGGTGGAATTGGTTTAAATTTGAGTTTTCAAATATGAAGCAAACATACAAGAAGCACACAGAGGATCGAAGCTGAATAAAAGTTTAATTAAAGTTTAATTAATATTATACTATATTACAATAAAATTTTTTTCTAACGTAGATCACACTGCATCATCTTGTGCTTCAGTTATCTGTAAATAAATATATAAAATCCACATTTTAGTTACAATATAACTTAGAAGTTTTAGAAGAAGGGTGGAATTTTCCTATAGTAAGCGTGGAGACTACATAATGTGTCCGAAGGAGGTGAGAGCGTATGGCAGAAACTCTTGTTGAAGGAAATTTAAATGCTAATGGTAATTTATCAAAAATGAACGAAGAGCTCCAATATATTTAACGCACAATTTATTGGTGTTGGAATAAAATTAATTTAATATGTTCATTAGTGAATTTAAATATTGGTAATGTGAAACTAATAAAATTAATGATTAGCGTGGGAACTACGGTGGTTTTTAAAATAAAGTTTTAGAAATATCTTTCACAAGAGATAGAAAAGTATCAAGGGAGATGCGTTTTCAGCGCACTTTCTTCAATCAATAATGTAACTTTCTCTACATTGCAAGCAGTAAGCTATAATTTTCTTAATTCTTAATGCTACGCTAATTTGACAAAGTTCGTCGATTTACCTTATTTGACAAATTTCTTTCAAGCTTCTCTGTCTATCTATCCTTCTTCGGACAACCTCCAAGGCTGTACATCCCCTTCATTTCTATCGAAGCTTGTGCGTCCCCTTCATTTTTACCCAAGCCTGTCCATTCCTTTCGTTTCTATATAAGCCCACGCGTCCCCTACATTCATTTCTATATGCTTTATACATAAAAACTCTAATGTAAAAATAGTTTGCTGGTATAAAAACAATATATTATTTTGTCGAAACTTCTGGGAAAGAAGATGCTTTACTGTCAAACCTCCTCCGGACAACTTCCAAGTCTGTGCGTTCCCTCCGTTTCTATATGCTCTACGTAAATAGTCTATTGAAAAATTTTGGCGACTTACCTTGTTAATTGAGACAATAATTCAGTGTCCTCTGTGGTGTAAAAACTCCTGTCACTTAAAAATTTTTAACTAGTTTCCTTATTTCACACTTGACAGGTTATAACTGTTTGACACTAGCTAGGTTACGTTTACCTCGACAGTTCTGCTCTCTGCTAGCTGTCACGTGACAACGATTTGTTACGCGATTGGCCGAAAGTGCCGAAACCTTCATCGAATCAGCGACGTGGATATTGGACATTTCCTCTCCCTTTCATGTTCCCCTCTTGCCTACACTTGACGATGACGATTCTTAATTCTTCAGAACATGAAATTCGGCAAATTGCTACTTTACATCAAAATATCTCAGCTCCTAAGGCACGTAGGAACAAAACGAAGACACTTTTCTTATGTAAATCAAACCCAATCTATCCATTAAGACCATTCAAAGTCTAATCGGATCAGCCGTTATTGAGATTCGATAATCTCAGGGTACTTGACAGCGCGGCGTGCCGTAATAGATACACTCTGTGTCTCGCGTAGTGATGGGAATGATACCAGTCTTTCTCATGAGTTTCAAGTACTTCGATACCCAAAGTACTCGTTTGGAAGGTTCGATACGTATCGAAATTGTAGGTACTTGGTATCGACATTTGATACCAGTAGCAGCTGAAATGAGTACTGAGTAGAATCGGTATCACGGCAACAGTAAAGTATCGATACTATTCGATCCGGAATCAAACACGCATAGGTATCGAAACCGTAGTGAGTACTTTAGGAATCGAATGGAATCGATTCCCAAATGATACCTACAAAAGTCTCGACTGCGTTGGGGTCCGACGTAGAAAGTCTGGCGGCTAAGGGACCCTTGAATAGTTGGACAAGGAAAGAGAATGAATATAACGAGAGAAAGCGAAATAGACGATCCGCAACAACACGTGACGCCCGGAACACGTGGCGAAAACAAGACCCCTCCAAGTGGTTAGTATACCTGCCCATTAAGAAGTGAGAAATCTTTTAGTTCTGCATTTCTCACCAGATCTTTGCGAAACCGACGCCAATCGATTCCTTATATTTCGCCGGCGAAATTAACACCAAGAACGACGTAATTCGGAGCATAATGAAGGAACTTAAATGAAAAATCGATTTATATAATTTCACACTAAGTTCGTTAAAAATAGTCTGATTTACATGAAATTTGGTATAATTTTCATTGGAAAAACATAAGAAATCCATCGGAATCACTTCCATATCGATACGGTGAAGAATAAAGAATGCAGTTTTTCTGAAACAGATACGAATTTTCGGTCGACCGCAGCAAATCGAGGTGGGCGCCCCGCAGTCGAGGGTGAAATATTCATTTTAGCGTATTAAGAAATTCTTTATTCTTCATCGTATGGATATAGAAGTGAGACCAGTGGATTCCTGGCCTTTTCCCAATTAAAATTATACCAAATATCATGTAAATCAGACTATTTTTAACGAACTTAGTGTGAAATTATATGAATCGATTTTTCATTTAAGTTCCTTCATTATGCTCCGAATTACGTCGTTCTTGGTGTTAATTTCATCGGCGAAACATAAGGAATCTATTGGCGTCGGTTTAGCAAAGATCTGATGAGAAATGCAGAACTGAAAAATTTCTTCCTTCTTAATGGGTATTCCAACCATTTCGAGGGTCGAACGTCGCAACACTCGGTGAGTTATCGCCCGGGGGGGGGGGGGGGGGGTGTCCTCGCCATTTGGCATCTCGTGGAACCCCAACGCAGTCGAGCTTCAAGGACCGAGAGTTTGTAGGTATCATTTGGGAAACGATTCTTTCCAAGTACTCATTTCTGTTTCGATTCCTATGGCATGCTTATTTCGGGTTCGAATAGTATCGATACCATGTCCAGCCACGATGATGATACCTACAAAGCGTCGAACCTTTTGAGTAGGTATCATTTAGGTATCGATACCTTTTGATACCTACGGTACTCATACATGCTTGAGCTGCCATGATACTTCACCGCTAGGTATCGATACTGCTTGAGCGGTATCATTCCCATCACTAGTCTCGCGCTGCGCATATATCTATATATATACTTGGCGCGAGACACTACCGTGTCTCTTGATAAAAGTAGAATCAGAGAACAATATCGCAGATATTTTAACCAAGTCACTTGGTAAAAATAAGTTTGTAAAATTCAGAAATGAATTAAATATAAGAGGTTAAAATATTGTGTGTGTGAGAAGTTAAAATAGGAAAAAAGACTGGTTAATATAAATGTAAGGAGGCATGTTAATATATATACATTTATATTGGTGATGTGTGGCGCCATCTGGTGCAAGAGAGTGAATGTAGAGAGGAAGCGAGGTGAAGCGTTGCAAGCACCACTACGTTGCAAGTACCAAAGAGATGAAGACATGTGCTGTATTACTTAATGTGATTTATTACTTAATTATTCAAATATATATTTAGTTAATGATAACTGAGTATTGTTCATCATTCCTAGTAAGAATATTAGCAATTATACTCCGTACACGCCCAGTGTGACTGACTATTTTTTAGGGAAAAGAATAATGAATGCATATATTGGCACCATTTTTCAGTTAACTAATCGCAATAAATAATTTTTTCCGCCGGGAAAAGTGTCTAAGCACTAAAGGGTTACGTAATGCCCATCTTTGGTACTTTGCCATATAATTGAGGCAGTGAGAGCAACAACGGACTATGTAACCCACATTTTTTTCGAAATTGACTTAGTAGCAATAACGTATTCCAATATACTCTACTAATCATATATAATAGGAAAACAAATTTTTTAACGTGGGTTAGTCCGTTTGTTGCTTTAACTGCCTCAATTACTATAACATAAATTTGACAGCGATTTGAAGTGATATATGTGTTACGGTAAAAGCGTTAACCTTCCGGTACTCGCGTGTGTGCACGGAGTGCACGGAGTTCAGTTTTTGGCTGATAAAACCGTTTTACCGTGATCTGTTGTACCCAGCACCCCTATGTATTCTTCCAGCGGACATTTTTGAATAATGCCACGTACTTGTCAGGTTCAAATTCAATTTGCAAGTGTCTCTGATTGAACGAAAACGAAAGTATTGCCGCGTATCCCGCCGGCGAGCGCGCTCGTGTACTCACAAGTTTTCCAGTTATCCGCCTCCGATTGCTTTGATTTTTGGATATGTTTTAGAGGACAGAAAAATAAGATATACGTATTTTTTTATTTTCGCCTGTTTGCATGTTTAGGGGGTGAAACCACCCCTCAATGGTTTTCCAGGTATTCGCCTCCGATTGCTTTGATTTTTGGATATGTTTTAGAGGACCGAAAAATAAGATATACGTATTTTTTTATTTTCGTCTGTTGTTATCTTTAGGGGGTCAATGGTTTTCCAGGTAATTCGCCTCGGATTGCTTTGATTTTTGGATATGTTTTAGAGGACACAAAAATAAGATATACGTATTTTTTTATTTTCGCCTGTTTGCATGTTTAGGGGGTGAAACCACCCCTCAATGGTTTTCCAGGTATTCGCCTCCGATTGCTTTGATTTTTGGATATGTTTTAGAGGACCGAAAAATAAGATATACGTATTTTTTTATTTTCGTCTGTTGTCATCTTTAGGGGGTCAATGGTTTTCCAGGTAATTCGCCTCGGATTGCTTTGATTTTTGGATATGTTTTAGAGGACACAAAAATAAGATATACGTATTTTTTTATTTTCGCCTGTTTGCATGCTTAGGGGGTGAAACCACCCCTCAATGGTTTTCCAGGTATTCGCCTCCGATTGCTTTGATTTTTGGATATGTTTTAGAGGACCGAAAAATAAGATGTACGTATTTTTTTATTTTCGCCTGTTGTCATCTTTAGGGGGCGAAACCACCCCTCAATGGTTTTCCAGGTAATTCGCCTCGGATTGCTTTGATTTTTGGATATGTTTTAGAGGATAGAAAAATAAGATATACGTATTTTTTTATTTTCGCCTGTTTGCATGTTTAGGGGGTGAAACCACCCCTCAATGGTTTTCCGAAGGATGGGTGTCACGTCCTGGGTTGAGGTCTTTGGGGACGATGACAATGTGGGGTAAGAAATCAGGCGAGAATCTGTAATCCTGCACACTGAGGGTTTTCGGGAGTCAGGCGAGAACGTAAAATCCTACACACTGAGGATTTTCGGGAATCAGGCGAGAACGTAGAATCCTACACACTGAGGGTTTTCGGGAATCAGGCGAGAACGTGTAATCCTGCACGCTGAGGGTTTTTGGGAGTCAGGCGAGAACGTAGAATCCTACACACTGAGGGTTTTCGGGGAATCAGGCGAGAACGTGTAATCCTACACACTGAGGGTTTTCGGGAATCAGGCGAGAACGTGTAATCCTACACACTGAGGGTTTTCGGGAATCAGGCGAGAACGTGTAATCCTGCACGCTGAGGGTTTTCGGGAGTCAGGCGAGAACGTAAAATCCTACACACTGAGGATTTTCGGGAATCAGGCGAGAACGTAGAATCCTACACACTGAGGGTTTTCGGGAATCAGGCGAGAACGTGTAATCCTGCACGCTGAGGGTTTTTGGGAGTCAGGCGAGAACGTAGAATCCTACACACTGAGGGTTTTCGGGGAATCAGGCGAGAACGTGTAATCCTGCACGCTGAGGGTTTTCGGGAGTCAGGCGAGAACGTAGAATCCTACACACTGAGGGTTTTCGGGGAATCAGGCGAGAACGTGTAATCCTGCACGCTGAGGGTTTTCGGGAGTCAGGCGAGAACGTAGAATCCTACACACTGAGGATTTCGGGAAGCAGGCAAGAACGTAAAATCCTACACACTGGGTTTAGGGGGAAATCAGGCGAGGATCTTAAATCCTGCAGGCTAATCGACCAGGGAAGGTTTAAAGGTAACCGCGCGCCAGGGAGACACCCGTTAGACCACTTGTGGTTTTTACTTTAGTTTTGGTAATCGGATTTACGGTTGCATTGACATAAGAAGCCGCCCGTGCTATTCCGCGAAATTCGTCTAGACGTTGGTCGAACGCGGGCTATGTAAAAGTAAGCCCGGTAAATATTGTAAGAACTCCGGTGTTCGCGCAGCCCGATCAGCTGTTGCAGCAGTTTGTTTTGGAAGGGAACCTTCGTTCCGAGGATTTAACACAATAACTCGAAGCGTGAATTAAATGAAACTGGTTTATTCAGTTAGTAGCACCAAATAAGCCATGCATATTATTGTGCAGGTAATTTAGTTTATAATAATGCGTTAGGCGTTTAGCGTTAACACAGAACAATTATATAAATGGTTATTTATAAAGATATATGTATGAATATGATGTACAGGAATATAAATCGTGGTATAGATATAAAACAATAGACATGAAATAATAGACCGTCGCAATAAGCGGGTAATAATGATATAAAACAATAAAAGTTAGCAATAAGCATGAAATAGTAATATAAATGGTAAGAGTTAGCAATAGTACATGAGAAATAAATGAGGGTGATATACCGTGTAACAATATTTAATATTAATTGCTTACGATAAATGTCGATGAGCAGTTCGTTGAAACTGATTCTAAAACTCGATAGTTGTAAAGATACTCTCCGCGTGATGTTTCTGCAGAAAGAGAGGCCTCTGTCTCCCGGGCCCTTGTATTTATGTGAATTTTACATGATTGTTAGGTATGAAGGGTACGCGCGGTATGGACCTTGGCCTACTTACGAAATATGCGACGCAATAGGACTTCCGGGGTTTTTATAGGATATGCGTCTACAATTAGTTAAGGACACGTGGATGAAATATTCGTGGCGATAAGACTTTCGGGGTCTTACGTAGGCTTCTGATGGGGAGATACTCAACCTATTGGATGGGTTTTTGGAGGTTTGATTGGGAAGGGGTGAGTGTGGCTTTGACTTCTTTGGTCATGGAGAGGGGGTGAGACGTGGTCTCGAGATAAGGAGTTTTTGGGGCGAGGGACTTGTTTAAATTTAAATATGATGGAAGAGATCGTGCCTCGTAGGGCGAATAAGGAAAGGGGATGTCGTACCGATCGTCTTGAGATGGGGACCGCTAAGGTACATCGTCAAGGTGATCGGCGATTGGGAAAAAAGGGGTAAGAGTTGAAGTTTGGGGACTTTCGGTGGAGTTATGGAGTGATTTATGAGGGAGAGTTGAAATAGTACCGCGCGAAAAATAGTGTCTCGTTACATGGGTTACCTGGAAAACCATTGAGGGGTGGTTGCACCCCCTAAACATGCAAACAGGCGAAAATAAAAAAACACGTATATCTTATTTTTCTGTTCTAAAAAACATATCCAAATATCAAAGCAATCGGAGGCGAATACCTGGAAAACAATTGAGGAGTGGTTTCCCCCCTAAACATGCAAACAAGCCAAAATATAAAAACACGTATATCTTATTTTTCTATTCTCAAAAACACATCCATAAATCAAAGCAATCGGAGGCGAATACCTGGAAAACCATTGAGGGGTGGTTGCACCCTCTAAACTGCAAACAGGCCAAAATAAAAAACACGTATATCTTCTTTTTCTGTTCTAAAAAACATATCCAAAAATCAAAGCAATCGGAGGCGGATGCCTCGTAAACCATTGAGGGGTGGTTTCACCCCCTAAACATGCAAACAGGCCAAAATAAAAAAATACGTATATGTTATTTTTCGGTCCTCTAAAACATATCCAAATATCAAAGCAAGGGGGGGGGGGGGATAACTGGAAAACTTGTGAGTACACGAGCGCGTTGACCGCAGGATTCGCGGCATACTTTCGTTTTCATTCAATCAAAGACACTTCCAAATTGAATTTGAACTTGACAAGTACGTAGCATGATGCAAAAATGTTCGCTGAAAACATACATAGAGGTGCTGAGTAGAATACATCACGGTAAAACGTTTTTTTCAGTCAAAATTGAATTCCGTGTACTGAGTACACGCCAACGCCCGCCGGCAGGTTAGGACGAAACAAAATGAATGTCCTAATTTGCGGGACATGTCACTTCTACTGCAAGATAATAAGTTTTTGGCAAATTTATAAACACTCTTTACTTTGAGCCTGTCAGCAGTCTTCAACAATGCTTGATATCTTTGTATAATGGATACATTATGAATTTTACAAATATCACCACACATCCATATTTTGCTTTGTTTTTTGTTATTGTTGTCTAATAATGGTAATACGTTCGTAACTTGGCCTTTCTCATTGAAAATAAGAAGTTTAGTTTCAATTGGCAGAGGTTCTAAAACTTTGCCAATATTCACACCATTTGCATTTTCAGTCACTAATTGATCATCCAATTATGTAAATTTATTTTCATGTATATTTACCTCTATGTCGTCATCCTTTTCGTTTTTATCTTTCTGATGAGAAACACATTTAGACTTCTTTATCAGGAATTTGTGCTTGTATGCCGCCTCATAAAAGTACGGTTCAGAAGACGGCAAATGCTTTGAAAATCCACATAATGCTTCAGTTCTATCCGAAATATTGCATTCTGGACAATTGTTAGCTCGAGTCAAAGCAACTTCAGCTTTTTCTTTCAAGATTCTTATATTTTTTCTCAAATAGAATACAGTATTATCTCTCTGAGGGCTCGCTGGTCGGGACCGGCGTTGAGCCCACATCGTGCCCAGAGCCCTAATTCCGAGTGTTCGTTTCTCGCACGCCCGTCGCGCACGCAAAGGACGGAGTGTCACGGCACTCGAAAGACGAAGTGAGACAAAACATCCACGCGTCGTCCGTCTCGTACCGTCCTCGCTCTGTTTCAATGGCTCTCGCTCGCTCTCGTTCCATCTCGCTCTCGCCTTCGCCGGACAACAGTGAGACAGAAGTGGTGGGGATAGCGAAAAGCCCACAGCGGGTCCACCGAATCGAGCCCTCAGGTGGACAATACTGTAAGTAGCTTTTCTTTTTCTGCATGCACCAATTATACATTTTCATAGCTTCAAATCGACTACTCACTACACATTTCTTTTTCATTTCTGAAAGAAGAGATTTGGATATCTGTCAGAAGAAAGATGAAACTTTATGGTATAATTGATTTTTCGAATCTTTCCGACTTTGCAATGCGATGTTTTTTCATATATTGTAATTATTTTCCAGCAATTTTATTCGTAATTTTTTTTCCTATAATAGTTACAATTATGTTTTTTTCTATCATTAATCTCGGGATTATTTTTTTGTGAATCAGTTTGCAAAATTTGTTCCACCATATTAGAAGGAGTCTTCATTAATTTGTTATCAAAGTTCCTTTGATCATTACAATATTGAAGTACAGGAAACAGGTCTATGGCATTATTTTTTAACATTTTGATCAAATGGTCGCGCATTTTATTACAATCATATTGCACTTCAGTAGGTTTTACTCTTAATGAAAGTGACACGGCATTAGCTATTGCGTATACGCCACAATCATTGAAATTGGTTTGCATCTGTACCGAGTAAAGAATGACACCTTTTTTTCGAAAGGATAAATGGAAATAATCGTTTTAGGATAATTTCATGGTGTCGATGCACAATTCTTTTGTTCAGAGAATCATATATATAAGTCAAATTTGTATCATAATAACAGCAAACCCAATGGCTACCTGTGCTATCAGACCAATGGGAACGTATCGCAAACGAAACTCGGTCGAGGTGGCACTCTGATCGGAGTGCCCAAAATGGCGTCTGAGCATGCGCGTGATGACGCCGTGACGTCCGATTTGAAATGATGCACGCACAAATCATGATATTTGGTTTGAAATAAAGAGGTTATAATAATAAACACTATAAACGAATCGACGCAGGCGCAAAGCCAAGCTCATCTTGGTGTTGATTGATTTGACGTCACGGCGTCGATTCATTTGACGTCACGGCGTCATCACGCGCATGCTCAGACGCCATCTTGGGCACTCCGATCAGAGCGCCACCTCAATCGAGTTTCGTTTGCGATACATTCCCATTATCGTTCACTTGGCTGTATAAAATTTGTATATGTTCTTTCGATTCGTCTACTGGGATTATTGCATCTAGACATTGTAGTAAAAGCGTATCTATGGGTTCATAACCATGAAATTGTCGCAGAATATTGTGAAAATGGCTTATATGCGTGTCTTCTAACCACTCCCCTATCTGAATGATCTTTTCATTTTTTTCTGACAATTCCCTTTTTCTCAATTTCATCGTTCGTGGAATTGTTGTAGAGTTATTTGTTCTCGAAATCGAATGCTTAAAAGAACGTTTCAAATCAGTTACTATTTTATCATTCATAAATTTATTCTCATCAGCAAACAGTTTTTTGTTATCGTCAGTCATTATATTATCGTTGGATGACTGTCTAACATCTACCTTGATTTTTTGATTTCGAATATTTTTGCGTAACCTTTCGTAACATTTTTTCCGTGCAACTTGTAGCGGCAAAACTTGTTGAGGAGTTGTAATATTAAGATCTTGTGGAAAATGTTCGAACTGTATTTCTTCCGTCAACAATTTCATGAGGTGATTTCGCATAAGTGTTGTATTATAGTGAACATTTTGTGGTTTAATACCAAATGCTAATGAAACGGCAATTGCTATAGCCATGACTCCACAATTTCTTGTATTTTTTTGTGGTTGAAGCATCGGAAAACGCACGGTTTTTTCCGTAATTGTAATATGAGGATACAAGTTTTCTAAAAACAGTTTTTGCTCTTTATGTAATAGATCCGCAAAATTCTGCAGCGTATCGTATATGTAAATATTTGTCCCGTCATAGTAACTACATGTCCAACAATGTTGTGGACGATGCAAAATTTGAATGTGATCTAAATCTTTCCTAACGGATTTGATTTCTAAAAGGTTATGTCTGAGATAGGTAGGTCGAATTTCGTAATTAGCGACTTTACACAATAAGTAAGAAAAAACCGACATATGTGAATCCTCAAACCGGCCACCGCTTGACTCACATCTTATAGCTTTCTTATCCTCTTCGGTTGAATATTTCTGAGGAACATTAAAATTTAGATCCTGTGTTCTAGATATCAGATCTTTATTTTCTACATATACATACATTTTGGTTTTTTTATATATTGAAAACCTTTAAACTTTATTAAAAGTTTTTATACTCGAGACTTGGTGCACTGCACCCTATCGAGTGATGTTATAAGATAAGGCGCGTATGCAGCCTGTATAAAGTTTACTCGGAATAGAGCACAGCAACTGACCGAGTGTACTTTATTTAATTTGGATTCTAACCTGTAAAAAACAAAAAATTTGTAATAAATACTATTATATCATACGTATTATTTTTCATAAATGTAAAGGTCGCTTACCAAATATAATATTTGTACTTTGCTTTCTCCTACTGAGAAGAATAGAATGTCCTTCTAGGGGACTTGATACTAAAAAGATACACATTTGAATAGAGAAACAGGTTAGTAAAAATCTGCGCAGACTATTTGTTTAAATGTTTATCTGTTCTTACAAATTTGTTTAATAAATACTGAGAGCGGCGTGTCGACGACAATGGCAGAACCGGCGAGCCGTGACGGGTTCCCCTCCCCCCGCGTCTCGCGCGGATTCACGGGTGGACCGAGTAGCTCGGGTCCCGCGGGTCGCGGGGGATGGGCTGAGTTCGGGCGGTGAGACGAGTGTCGTTTCGCGCATCGACCACTTCCTTTTCGACAAGTAATTGGTACACCTCGTGTTCTATTTTCGAGTGATCCATTTGCGTTCGTCGGTCTTTCCGTTGCCTTTAAAACCGTTCATTTTATCATTAAACCTTTAACTTTATTCACTTTCTTTCTGCGCGATAAATACATTCGGTTTATTACGCTTCAAATTTACAACTTTGTACACGAAAGACACTTGGTCTGTAATCGAAAGAATTCGCTCGATATTTGAGGAAATTTCGAGAACACTATTATTTGACTGCAAATAAATCTGTACACATGTATAATGAAACAATAACCCATTCATTGAAAATATGTTCGTTTTATTATGCATAGAACTTAATTAAAATAATAATGAAGCACACTTACCTGTAAGAAAATAATGATGATTTTTCGAATGCCAGGACATGTGTGTCTCTGTCGATACGAAAAAGAAGTGAGCTCCAGTCACCCTCTTCGTTTTGTGTTTCGCGCGACCCTAGGCTCACATGCCCGTCGGTAAGAGCGAGCCTTCCACCACAGACGAGGTATAGAATAGACCTATCACCTTATGGGACTTGATGTCACCGCCCAAACTGTGTTACCGACCCAGAATTTGAGGACTGAATTTAACGACCTCTGTTCATGAACAGCGTCCAACTCATGAACTACTCTGATATGTGTTGAAATACTGAAAAATGTGTGGGTGCTTGTATACGTGCTTTCGCATAGCTACGCTTTGACTCGGTTTGTCAACGACTCACGCCGGATTTCTCTCTGAAAATCTATTTCGGAGATCAGGAGCCTATATGGCGCTGAAATATGGCACTTCTTGAGAGTTTATACAAGCTATAAATTGCAAGATGAAATTGATTGGTAGTATTTTACGTGTAGTGGAACATTTAACTAATATTTTCACGTGTCGTATGCCGTAAAATATTAAAAATTGACGCTATTACTAACATTTCCGCAAATATCTGCACTTCACGCGTGTCTAAATAGACAGTACCCATTCTACGACACGTAAAAAGCATTGAAAATAAGGAATTGAAACGTTTTTGTAAAATTTATATTCGTAGTTTTTGGGACCTGAGGCCCCTGAATGCCTACGTTTCATTGCAAATTGGTTGGCTCTGTCCTTATTAATTATTAAATGGATTTAAAAATTATAAAAAACATCTACGATGTTAGTACACAAGCGTAGGTATCGCTTACGAGCGCTTAAGCCTTACGTTAAGATCTGAGCTCACATATCAGTTCCGTCTCAGTTCACATAGAATTCCGGTACTCTTCATTACTTTCCTCAATTACTTTACTCCTATTTTTCATTACAGTCATTAAAAATAATCAAGATTATATCAAGTTTGGTGTCATTTTCATAAAAAAAACACTAGTAATCCAGTAGTAATACTTCTGTTCACGCGTCAGCTCTTGAATCGCGCGCCGGACCGACCGGGGATCGACCCCTGTAGTTGAGCTCTCGAACGACGGCGAGTTCGTGTGTATCTTTCTGTGACGGGTTCTAACTAATACGGAAGTGCGACAGTGCCAAATAAACACCATCGTTACAGTTTCTTAATAGTGAATCATTGTACTCGCACCTTTCCTAACCTCCCCAAGCACGTGCACGTGGAATGATTCAACGCGTCATCCTGCCGGTCCGTCAACATTCTGGGTAAACCCTATCGGGTTACTTTAAGCCCGAACAACTTCCATGATAGAAATTGGCATACTCATTACTGAATGGCCTATTGCTGAGTTTGTCCTTATGCCACTACCCTAGCATTTATGACCCCCCAGCCGCGTGGATCGAAAACTTTTACCTAAGAACTCATCTGGGTCGTAAAAAAAGGTACGCGTTATCGTTCAGCCGATTTCAAGAGAGCGTACAGTGAAAAGGCCAGAATGTCGTGGCCATCGAATTTTAACTTTCTGAGTACGAATACAGATCCGACACTGGAGGAAAAAGGAGCTTCGAAGATTTTGGGATGGTCTCTTTCAGATTCACGTGGCAAAGAGGTATTGGGAATTTCTCAGCCCAGGTAAGCGAGCCGCGCGCTCCGCTTTTATGATCGGTTTACCACTCGCACCCCAAATTACTATAATGAGGTTTGAAAACATTGTCGACTGGTCTCGTACCCGTCTCAATTTCAAAACTTTTAGCTACGACAGGGTTGACCGCGGCGCTATACCCCTGTACGGAGAGATTTTTCGCCTCCTGCGTGTAAAAGCCACAACAATGGCCACACTTGCAAAATTGCACCAAAATCGGTGTGTACTTGTTCGATATGGTCCTTTTAAATAATATAGTACAGTAGGAGGATATTATTATTATTGTTATTATTATTGCTGACTTCCGTTTCCGGCCGCGTTGGGTGAAAGGTGTGTTGAAAGTGAGTGGTGCTGGTGGTGTAGGGAAAGTGTGGAGAGAAAGTGAAAGGGGGAATAGAGTGCGAGTGTAGAGGTGGGGGGAGAGGTGTGGAAAAGACAGGGATAAGAGGGAAAGGGCTAGGACTGAGGGTGACAGGGATATAGAAGAGAGAAGTGAAGGTTTGGAGGTTAGGTGACAGAGGTGAGAAAAGTGTGGCGGGAAAAGACAAGGAGAAGTGCAAGGGGTGACACCTGTCGGAGAAGAAAAGAGGTAGAGGTGTTGGTGGAGAAGGCGGGAAGTTTTGAATCGGGGGAAAAGTATAGAAGAGTATGTTTAAAGGGAATATTGGTGGGACTGGGGCTGGGGGGATTGGGGGAGAAGGGCAGTTGGGTGGAGAGGGGAGGAAAGGGATGGGGAAAGACAAGGGGAGCGAAACGTTAAAGGAAAGGAGTAGAAAGGACAGTGGCAGTAGTGTTGGGAGCAGTGTGGGGAGCTTAGAGAGTGGTGGGGGAAAAAAGAGAGAAAGAGAGGATGAGGTGGGGACGTTGGAGAGAGAGAGGAGGGGAGGGTTTAAGAAGAGTGGGAAAACGGAAAGGTCACCAGTAAAAGGGGACAAAGACAGGGAGGAGCAGGGGGGAGGGGGAATAGAAGGAGTGATGATGGAGTTAATAAGGGAGATAAGGGGGATGAAAGAGGAGATGAGGAAAGAAAGGGAGGAAAGAAGAAGGGTGAAGGAGGAATGAAGAGAAGAAAGAAGGAAGTGGGAGCAGTGGATGAAGGAGGAGAAGGCGAGCAGGGAAGGAATAGAGGAGAAGTTAGAAAAGTTAGAAGGAAGGCAAGGAAAAAGTTGAAGGTCGGGAAGGAGAGGATCGAGGACGACCTCACGGAGGAGGAGAGAAGGGGGAAGTGGAAGATAGAAAGAGAGGCAGATGAGAAGAGGAGGAGGGGGGTGAATGTGCAGGTAGGGTACATGAAAATGTGAGTGAATGGGAGGATGAGGAGCTGGGATGAGGTAGGAGAAAAATGGATGGAGGAACAGGGAAACGAGAAGGGGGGGAAAGGAGGGGGCGAGAGGTTAAGGGGTGGGGATATGGCAGGGGAAAGAAGATATAAGGTGGCGTTTTGGAACGGGGCGGGGGTGAAAAATAAGGATGTGGAGTTCGGGAAGGGTTTGGAGGAATGGGATGTGGTGGTGTTATGCGAGACGTGGGTGGAGGAAAGAGATTGGGAGAGGGTAAGAAACAAATTGCCAAAAGGGTATGTGTGGGAGAAGCAGTGGGCAAAGAGGGAGAGTAAGAGAGGTAGGGCAATGGGGAATGATGATGGGGGTCAGGAAGGGGTTGGAAACAAGGGAAGGAGACGGGGGGGAATAGGAGGGGATAATGATGAGGAAGGTGAATATGGAGGGGGAGTGGTGGGAGTGTATGTGAATAAGGATTTGCAGAGGAGTTGAAGGAGTGTGTGGTGGGGAGAGAGGAGGGAGTGAGGGTGGTGATAGGGGGAGATTTTAACGCTAGGGCGGGGGGTGGAGGGGGGGAGATGAGGAAGAGAAGGGAATGGAAACTAGGAGGTCGAAGGACAGAGAGGTGACTGGTGAGTGCAGGAGGTTGTGTAGTTTTTTGGAAGAGAGGGGGTGGGGGATATTGAACGGAGGCGTGGAGGGGGGTGAGGAGGGGGAATGGGCATACACGGGAGGAAGAGGGAACACGGTCATTGACTATGTGTTGGGGAATGAGGGCACGAGGGAGAAGGTGGAGAGAATGGAGGTGGCTGAAAGGGTGGAGTCGAACCATCACCCAGTGGTAGTATGGCTGAAGGGGGAAGGCAGGGAGGGGTTGGGAGGGGAGAAAAAGGGGGAGGGAAGAGGGTTAACAAGGGGCAACTGGACAGAGAAGGGGAGAGAGGAGTTCATAAGGATGTTTGGTAAGAGAGAGGGAGGGGGCAGGGGAGTACAGGAAGAATGGAGGGAATTGAGGGATAGGATAAAAGGGGTGATAGGGAAGGTGGGGTAAGGAGGGGAGAGGGTAGGACGGAGAGGGTGGTGGGATAAGGAGTGTAAGGAGGAGAAAGGGGAGGTAAGAAGGGAGTTGAGGCGATGGAGGAGGGAGGGTGGAGATGGGAAAGAGTATAGGAAAAAGAAAAAGGAGTATCAACGTATGTGTGAGGGGAAGAAGAAGAAGGAGGTAGAAAGATGGGAGAAGGAGGTGGAAGGGGTGAAGACAGAAGGGTAGGTGTGGAAAATAGTGAATAGTGAGAGGAGGAAAAGAAGGATGGTGGAGGAGTGGGAGGAATATTTTAGGGGGTTATTGGGAGGAGTGGAGTGGAGGGTGAGAAAAGGGGGGGGAAGTAGGACGGGGGAGGGCGAGGAGGAGGAGTTAAGTAAGGAGGAGGTGAGAAGGGTAATGAGGAACCTGAAGGATGGGAAGGCAGGAGGGGGGATGGTATAGCGAACGAGGTATGGAAGTATGGGGGGGTAGAGGTGGTTATGGGATATTTGTAATAGGGTGTGGAAGGGGTAGGGATGGGTGGAGGAATGGAGGGAAGGGGTAGTGGTACCGGTGGTTAAGAAAGGAGCCAGAAAGAGGGTGGAAGAGTAAAGGGAGGTGACGCTAACGCAGACGGCGTACAAAGTCTACGCGTCTTTGTTGGCGGAAAGGTTAAGAGAGGAGGTGGAGGGGAAGAATTTGTTGCCACCGAGTCAGGCCGGCTTTAGGAAAGGAAGGGGTTGCATTGATAACATCTACGTGCTAAATTATCTGATAAATAGACAGGTGACTCGGAAGGGGAAAAAGATGGTAGTTTTCTTCATTGACCTAAAGGCGGCCTTTGACTCGGTGGACAGGGAGGTGTTAGTGAGAGCGATGAGGAAGAGGGGAGTGAGGGAGGGGCTTGTAGAGAGATGTGACGAGGTATTGAAAGAAACGGTGTGTAGGGTGAGGGTGGGGGACGAGATGGGGAGGGAGTTTTGACAGCTAGGGGAGTAAGGCAGTGGTGGCCACTGTGCCCGAGCTTGTTTACCCGGCTTCTGGCAGATTTAGATGAGGAGCTGGAAGAGGGTGGATGGGGGGGATAAAAGTTTACACGCTGGCGTATGCCGATGATGTGGCGGTGGTGGCGGAAGATGAGGAGGGAATGAAGGGTATGATGGCGAGACTACAAAGGTACATGGACAAAAAGGGGCTGCAGCTGAATGTGGGTAAATAAAAAATAATGAGGTGTAGGAAGGGGGGGGAGGTGGAAGAAGGTGGTATGGAGATGGAAAGGAAGGAGGTGGAGGAGGTGAGGGCGTTCCAATATTTAGGGTATACCATGATGGCGAATGGGGAGCAGGAGGCCCATGTGAGGGATAGGTGCTCTTAAAAACATTAAAGCACTCTTTTTACAAATTACGTTATTGCAAGCGTATGAAATTTGTTTTCCGTTAAATAAATCAGAATAGAACAGCAAGGTTAAAAGGCGAATGTGATATCGTTTTATATTCATGCTCCTTTCTCTTCCGTTGAACGGAATATGTTCATAAGACGATTCTTTAATTGTTCTTAAATTGTAAAGTGTAACAGAAACATTTATAAATCGCGGGCTTCGACTCTCAAAACATAACCTAGTTTTACCCGTGCTGAATTCTAATTCTTACCACGCGTAGCGTTACAATCTGTTTCGAGACTTCACCGGTAACGTTGCGTGCGACACTGAAATAATAAGGGGGTCCTGGGACCCCCCAAACCGGTGACAGAAAAATACATTGGTTGATAGGTCTATTCTATACCTTGTCTGTGCACGTACCAAGCAAACGTACCGCCGATCACGTCCCGCCGCTATCGGACGAGATCTTCTTTACCATCGTGACGTTTCAAAAATGTTAACAACTAACACTTAGCAGGTTATGATTGAATGACAGCCAAGTGACATTTACAAATTATTACAGTGGGTCCAGGGACAGCGTGGCCAATGAGCCGGAAGCCGCCATTTTCAGTTCCAGCCAGGCCAAGCGCGCGCGATATAGAGTACAACTCTGAAGTTGTAAAAGTACTACTCTGAAGTTGTAAAAGGACAACTTGAGAATGTGTTAGTATATATGTATACTATCTATACATAAGACAGATCTGCCGGAACGTGCCTGAAAATGGCGGTACCAATCAGCGGCGAGGAACACATTGGCCACACTGTCCCTGGACCCACTGTAAAAATTATGCTTTCGAGGCGACACCTACTGGCGTCAAGTGGAGGAGGAAAACGTGACGTCAAAACTCTTAATCCTAAAAGTATCATTTTGATAACTATTAATTCAGAAAAAATCTTATATCTTTTAGACAAATAGCTTGATACATTAAGTAAAACGACATATGGGTTCGAAAAAAAAAATGATTCGCTTAATCATGTAAAAACTCCGGGACTATATCATAAAATAAGATAATAAGGCTAAAATAGATCCGACGACCTGCCAATTACGCTATCTTTCGTGTATAGAGACATGGTCGTTCAGTGTGCCTATGGGTAGAGGGGAAGGGGGGAATTAGTTTCCAGACGCGAGCGCGTCTGTTGATATAATGAGTTGTAATTTAGTTTATAAGCTTTGTTGACAACCAAATGTTTTTCAGAATCATACACAGTACGTACATCGTTAAATTTAGCTATTCTTACTTAATTCGTGTAAAAATAGGAAAAAACAAAACTTTTATCCAAATTTTTTAAATTTAACCAATTATTTCTTATATTTTTCATTATGTGAACAGTATCAAAAGATAGAAAAATGGTTTTGTCAGATTGAGAGCGATTAAGAAAACTTATACCATTACTAGCTAATTTACTAAACATTTTCCTATTGATTCTATAATTACACAGTACAACAAATTTTAACTTTTTTCGGACTTGTAACATTCAATAGCCGTTTCTTATAGGTTTTCATACGCTGAAAACGAATCCGCAATCCGTTTGTCGCCATCACCCTCAGTCTTTGAGAAATTCGATTTTGAAAAAAAAACCTGCAAATTTTGAACTTTGAACGTCTTTTGTGTTGAAACGGTAATAGTCATTCGGTTGTTCGTTGTGTCAAAATATTCTATGAACCTTCCCGAATACAACGATATAAGTTATTATTACATTATGAACATTTAAATATGTTTAAACAACGATCAAAGGGAAAAGGACACCTGGAATTCACAAATTTTTGCAGATATCTCTCAATTTATTTCCAAAACTAAGAGTCTGGGAGAAAATCTGACCATCCCACGTGGTACGGCAGACAGTTTTCCCTCGGAAAGTGTGAACAGAAGTGGTAAGTCCCGTTTTGTTTTCAATACAGAAGCGAAATAGTTTGGTAAAACGCGCGGAACCGACAGTGGTAGTCAACGGCGCACAGTGTGCGATTTTGGACAAAAATCGCTAGACAGCGCAAATCTTGACCCATTTCAATAATTTTTTTTTTAAATACTCGTAAAGGGCTCAGCAAATCCAGCTGCGGTAAATCCTGTATTTTTTAACGGTTGAAGCTGAAGAAATGTTATTATAAAATTAGCCACAATGCATGTAAGTTTTCATGCATAACAGTTAAATGCATATAACTTCGTATCACATATAATTCATATTAAATCCAATTCTATTTTAAGAGGTTACGCCACCCTGAAAGTTTTGAAAAATCGATTTTTTTTCATTTTCTTATTACGCGGAGTTTTAAGCATAATTTAAGTCATGGTAGACGCAAAAATTCCCCAAAATACCCGAGTTATAGACTTTAAACGAGGCGTGGTTGTCGATATTTCGCAGCAGATAGCGGCCACCGGTTACGAAGCGCGGTTACTTGGGTTTTCCTAATTGTTTTATATGGGGTAATTTGAATACAGGACAGTCCCAACGTGGGCTTATTGTTTCGGGTATGGCTGAAGTTTGGAAAAATCCAATCAGTTTTTCACGAACATCGTCAGAGTACGCATCGTTGAATAGGAAAAGTGAAATTCGTATCAGGTAGTTTAAAATTATGTCGGAACGACTATACCTTGACAAAAAGGGATAGGCAAAAAGCAATCCACGTCCTTTTACAGTCGCAAAAGGAAACATTACCCGCTAAACCGCTGTTTGGTGGAAGCTGAGAAAGCCAGCACTAGTGCATCTGCAAAGAAATTACGGAAAAGCGAAGATATTGACATAGAGGTCGACGCAACTTTCGGATATCGAATTGTAAACTAGGTCACAGTCTTCGGAGCTATTGGTGCAGCAGTGAAATGTAAAAAGTGTGATGGCAATGTGAACTTCTCTGAGTCATCTATTCGTGGACTTGGTTTCAAAGTCAACATGTCCTGTGTGTCGTGCGAACCTGTCTATGTAAATTCAAGCCCTCTCATCGATGGAAACGCATATGAGATAAACAGGAGAATTGTTTTAGCGTTTAGATTGCTTGGAATTGGTTTAGCGGGAATTAAAAAATTCTGTGAAATAATGGATCTGCCTAAACCCGTGTTTCATTCATTTTATGATAAGATAGTTCAAAATATTCACTTCGCGGTGAAAAGTGTTTGAAAACTAGCCATGAAAAATGCCGTAAATTCCGAGAAAAAGATAAATACTCAAAAGGGAGATTCGGAGGGTCTTACCGTTTCAGGAGATGGAACGTGGTGGAAACGAGGATTTTCTTCTCTTTTCGATGTATCAACGGTTATTGCAAATTATACGGGCAAAGTTATAGATGCAATAATAAAATCTCGATATTGCAAATCATGTGAATTTTGGGAAAAATTTACCGGCACCGAGGAATATTATGAATGGAAAACAGATCATGAGGCTGAATGTTTGGCAAATCACGAAGGATCAGCTGGAAAAATGGAAGTTGATGCCATAATAGAAATATTTGCCAGATCGGATGAACAATATGGAGTGAAGTACACCAATTATATAGGGGACGGGGTCAGTAAGATCTATAAGGGAATCGTCGACTCTGAACCATATGGAGATGTCATTGTAAAAAAAAAGAATGTATAGGCCATGTACAGAAACGAATGGGCACCCAGTTACGCAACGTAAAGAAAGAAAATAAAGGTCTTGGTGGCAGGGTAAAATTAACTGCAAAGCTCATCGACGAGCTAACTGTGTATTATGAGTTAGCCATTAGAAGATTTCCAAATTCGATCGAAGAAATGAAAAATGCCATTTGGGCTACGTTTTTCCATAAGATGTCTACGGATAAGAAACCCCAGCACGACAAGTGTCCACCCGGAATAGATTTTTGGTGCACGTGGCAGAAGGCGAAGGCTGATAAAACTTCAGAAAATTATAAACATAAAAGCCCTATACCTACAGATGTTCAAAAGGCAATTCGTCCGGTATATGAAAAACTGAATACCGATGATTTATTAGGACGCTGCCTGGTAGGGTTCACACAGAATAATAATGAGAGTGTGAACGCTGTCATTTGGTCTATGGCTCCAAAAGTGACATCCAGCGGTGCCACAATCGTCGAAATCGCAACATATATTGCCATAAATTTATTTAACGACGGCTACGACAATGTATTGTTGATGATGAAAGTTCTGAATTTAATCATTTGACCAAATGCGCATCACGCCTGCAATACCATGGTTGCGCACCGCATCGCTGCAGCAAATTTACAAGCACAACAAGCAACGAAAGAGGGCAGAAAACTAAAAAGGGCAGTTCAAAGGGAAGCTGAGGATATTGCTTCTGCTATGGAAGGATTGCTGTATGGGCCAGGAATTGCGGATTGAAGATAACACAAATACTTTTTTAATTATCACATGTAAAGTTCCACTTTTCTTCTTTTGCGTTTTTCTTGAAACTACATTTTCAAAGATGATTTATCAAATATCTCCAAAACTATTTGTCCGATTGATTTCAAACTTGGTACGCATATTCTTAATGGTATTATCTACGATGTAGCATAGCAGTTTTTCCATCCGATACCCCATTCGTATATAATTAATGGTTTAGATTCGTTTTTTCACGTGAAAAACGTATATTTTTTTTTCACATTGCTCTCATTTGTGCAATAAATTTTTTTTTCTCAAATCCCTATGCTATATCGTAGGTATTTTATTAAGGAACACGAAAATCATCGGGATTTTGATTTCAGACGAACATGTTCGTTATAATTTGTTAGGTTAGTCACGCGTGTAACGGCGGACGAGCTTCGCGGGAGAACAAATAACTCGGTCATTTTTTAATATTTTTGTACCATATTTATACAATATATGCACTAATACATGATCTACACATAAGAAGAAAATAAATAATTTTCAACCTCATAGTATCAGTAAAAAAAAATCGTCTAGTTTAGTGCTGTTTCGAGCGCCTCAGGGTGGCGTAACCCCTTAATTACAATTCCTAAAAAAAATTTAAAAAAAATAAAAAATAATATATATACAGTATGTAACAAAAGTAAGTAAACACGAAAGTTTGAATAGATTTTTCTGAAACCTGGAGTTAGGTATCCTAGCAACGAAAACAGCAAACGTTAGAGCGACGTCCCCCAATTGTTATTCCTATTTGGGGCACTAGTTTCTTTTATGCATTAAGTTTATTATACCAAGTTAATTAGAACATATATATTACAGAGTTACAAAAGTAAGTAAACATCTTTGGTTTTTCATTTTGTATTCTGTTCCTGAAATGTATTTTTGAATTAACTCTTTTAGGTTATAAACTTATAGATTCTACCAATCATTTCGATGTATTAAGGTTATGTTGATATATAATTAAAAGATATTTTCAGTCCAGTAAATATCTCTTTGGCATTTGCGTTCTTCCTTTCAGGTCGATACAGAAAATGTCTCAGCGGAAGCATTTAACAAACGAGGAGAGAAGAGTAGTAATTAAAATGAAAGATGAGGGCAAGACATATAGAGAAATAGCTAGCTTTTTTAATTAAACACCAGCAGCCATTTTTAAAACTGTTAAAGCGTATAAGAAAGATGGAAGAGTATCAGCTTTACCAAGGCCGGGACGTCCAAAAGTCACTAATATTCGAATAGATAAAAGGATAGTCAATATTTCTTCATCAGATCCTTTTTTATCTACATCAAAAATTCGTACAAAATTATTAAGCGAAGGTAAAAGTGCACCATCAACCCAGACCATTCGACGTCGATTACACGCATCAGGAAAACACGGTCGCGTTGCAAAGAAATTACCTTATGTTAATAAGATAAATCTTAAGAAGCGAATGAACTTTTATTATAAGCACGTTTTAAAACCTTTGAGTTTCTGGGAAAAAATCCTTTGGACAGATGAATCTATGATTAGACTTAAATACAGTCATGGACGAATGTATGTCTGGAGGAAACAAAACGAAGTTTCGTCATACCAATGTGCCAGACCAACAATGAAGTCAATGGAACAGGGTATTATGGTTTGGGGATGTGTTTCCTTCTTTGGAGTAGGGAAAATTATAATTTTAAAAGGGAAAGTTAACTCCCAAGTTTACCTGAAATTGTTACAAGACGTTATAATTCCAGAAGGGAAACGATTGATAGGAGATGATTTTATTCTCCAACAAGACAATGCGCCAATTCATACGGCGAAAATTATTAAAAAACATTTACAAGAAAATTTAATTAACATTTTGGAATGGCCTCCGCAAAGCCCTGATCTTTCGCCAATTGAAAATATGTGGTCTATCTTAAAATTACGAATCGCAGAACACAGACCACGCAATATAAAGAAATTAGAAAATTTAATAGAGAAAACATGGCAATTATTTTCAATTGATGAATGTAGAAAATACATGCTCTCCTTACCCGATCGATTAGCCAAGCTATCATTGCGGAATGGTCATCATTGCGGATATTAATTTATTATTTAGTTCGTGTTCACTTACTTTTGTAATATGAGTTCTTCACATATCATCCATTTTTAGTTTTCTTAAAAACAGATTATTAATTAGTGAAAGTTTTATTAGTATAGTTATTTCAGTAGTCTCATGTAATATCAATAAATGTATACTTTGTTCAATGAAATTAAACACTTACTTCAATACAATCTTTTGTTTGCTAGAATTCCGACTGTTTACTTACTTTTGTTACATACTGTACTAGAAATAAAATCAAAAGCAATAAAAATAAAACATAATTTAAAAATATTAGTGTTACGTCCTGAAGGGACTTTTGGCGAATCGCCCTGAGCGGCTAGGGTGACTCGCCGGGTTCTTGCTCTTTTAAGGTGCTAAAGCACGCCTTGACTAAACTTACCGTGGGATGATAAGGAGAAAAGGGGATTAAATCAATGGTGACACGGAATTGAAGGGAAAATAACATAGTAAAACATATTCTGAATGATGGATAAAATAATATAAGAACATACCCTAGGGACGGCGCTCCGTCCCTGCTATCGCAGTGAGCTCGGGTTTCGGCACGCTTGCCGATTATCGCTTCGTACGCTCTGTAGGTCGCTCAACCTAGCGCAGGTCGTGGTCGCTCGCTGTGCTCTCGGGTAGCACACGGAAGTCGGCACAATCGGTGTCCGTCGATGTTCTCGCTATCTCGTTCCATCGCACGTCTTCGCGGAGTCAACGGCGGTTCGTATCTCGCTCAAGGGCTCTCCCGGCTAGGCCGTTCGCGGTGTGTCGGATGGAGATACCCAGGGCTGATCTCGACCGTCCGGACGGGTGTCGCGGTATCTACGTGGCGGCGAGGCGCGGTTTCTAGACGGCCCGCTGGCTCGTCACAACTTCCTATCACGAGCTCTCAAAAACGAATCCCTGTTCCGCGGTTCTTCGTCGCGGGCCGAACCTCGGACAGTCCCCAGGAATGGGGGAAACTGCCCTGTCGGCAGCTGTCGATTGCTTCACTAATTCTTCGATATTTGCGAAATATCCGTGGCCCGGGCCGAGCGCGGTCGTTGTCCCTACGGTCGTTGCCACGGGCTAAGCGCAACGCGATTGCTACACGCGAGGCGATTCCGCTGAATCGTCTTTACGGAAGAAAGTGACGCGAGGACAGCGAGCACGGGATGGAGCTGAAGGGGCTATGTAACATTAGATTCAAATCAGCTACACTACTAGTTTATTTAACACATAAATGTTGTAAATTTGAATTAAATTTTTTAATTTTGGCATGCGGCGCACAAAAGTACCACGAAAGAACGTCCGTGGAAAGGGCCCAATTCACCGGCCCGGCGTTCTGAGGGTTGCCAACGACCGCGGGACAGCGGTGATGCTCGAGCTTTGAAAATTTTAGGATGGTCTCTTTCAAATTAACGTCACAAGGAGCTATTTGAAATTTCCCCGCCGATGTTGAAGAATTTGGGGCCTTTTTCGTATAACTTTTGAACTATAAAAGATAACGGAATGCAATTTGAACTGAAAAATGAGAAAAAATTATTCCCTCTTAATGATGGATAATTTAAAATATTTTACGTTTACTTAATTAATTGTTGTGAAAAGCTTTTGCAAATTGCTTATTTAATACTGTATTTACAGTATTGTCTCATTGTGGACTCGGTTTGGTGTACACGATGTGGGTTTTTCGCTATCCCCACCACTTCTGTCTCACTCTTGTCCGGCGAAGGCGAGAGCGAGATGGAACGAGAGCGAGCGAGAGGCACTGGAAGCGAGCAAGGGCGGTACGAGACAAACGACGCGTTGATGTTTTGTCTCGCTCCGTCTTTCGGATGCCGTGACACTGCATCCTTTGCGTGTGCGACGGGCGTGCGCAATGGTCACGAGCCCACGTGTGAGCACGGGAACCGTTTCGCAAAATTTTGACGCAGGCACGATTCCATCTGAGGGTTGGCGCCCGTCGTGCACACTCGCCGCGCACGCAAAGCGTTCCACTCGCTCCACCCTTCGGCCAGAAAGAAGCGAGAAACGAACACTCGGAATTAGGGCTCTGTTCAGGATGTGGGTTCAACGCCGGTCCCGACCAGCGAGCCCACAGCGAGGAAATACTGTAATGCTTTTTTTAAAAAATAAAAAATAGGCTAGTTGTTTCCGTGTCATTAGTTTCATAAATTGAGAAATTCAATGTTTATTCAATTATGTGTTAGTTCTGCAGACCTCAGAATCTATTACTCTGGTTTTCGTTTTTATAATTTTATCCTTATATGCAGTGCATGCATACCGTCAAGGACCCAGTTCCTGATCAGAACCCAATTCCTGATCAGTTTAGTATATAAATACCAAATAATAAGTTTATCACGATACAAATTTAGTCCAAAAAATTATTAAATAATTATGAAGTATTTTTAAATTTATACGCAAACATTTGATAGCTCATAGTAAAATGTTTTAGGTTGATCAGAAACTGCTCCCTTTGCATCTTAAGTGATCAGGAATTGGGTCCTTGACGGTAGATCGGACGTAAGAAGTAACTAATGGGATTGTAGCGGTGTTTGAATTTTTTCTCTAGAATTTTTGTGTCTGAATGTTTAACCTTTTAGCTACCCAACGCCACGCCTATACCGGCTTCCGTTAATGGGAGTTTTTGGAACGATGCGTCATTATTGTGGCTTTTACACGCAGGTGGCGAAAAATCTCTGCGTACAAGGGTATAGCGCCGCGGTCAACCCTGTCGTAGCTAAAATTTTTTAAATTAAGACTGGTACGAGACCAGTTGACATTGTTTTGAAACCTCATTACAGTAATCCGGGGTGCACAAGACGGATGGATGAGATCACATCCTGGAAAGACGATAACAATTTATGACATCCCGTCCATAGTTAGAACTGCTTTGCCAATGGCGCTTTCTTCCGTTTTTCAAGCAACGGGGGTTTTCCCATTTAATCAGGACATATTTACCGATAGTGATTTTGAACCTAGCTATGTTACGGATCGTTCAGAGTGGAGTGAAGTCCAAGAGGTTGCTGGAGTTGAAAAAGAAAACGTGCCTCCAGAATAGTTATTTCCTCCCAGCCATTGACTTCCAGAAATGACACGTTTTCAGTAGAAATTGTGAGGCCATTCCCTAAAGCAGGCCCTCGTAAAATAACCACCAGGAAACGCCGTAAAACTACCGTTTTAACAGATATAATAGAGAGGCTAGGGAACAAGAAAACTGTAAAAAAAAGAAAGGTAAAAAGATTGAAATTAAAAGGAAGAAGATACTCAACAAACAAATTTTACAAGATAAAGAGGCTGAATCTGTTTCTGAAGAAGAAAAAGGAAAGGTAAAAAGATTGAAATTAAAAGGAAGAAGATACCCAAGAAGAAAATTTTACAAGATAATGAGGTTGAATCTGTTTCTGAAGAAGAAGACTGTTTAGTTTGTGGCCTACTCTGAAAGCAGGCCAGGGGAAGGGTGAATTCAGTGTGGCACCTGTAAGGGTTCGGCTCACGACAGATGTGCCGAAAGTACGAAAACCGATTTTTACGTTTACGTCACCTGTAATAGTGGCGGTAGTCATTGATTTCATAATCAAGTAACACTAACAAAATGACTTGTGTTTTATATAAGCAAGGTATAGTTTAAAATGAAATTATATTTTTTATTATTTGCTTTCGTAATAAGATGACCAAAAGCATAAAGAAACGATGCCAAAGCCTTTAAATAGTGTTTTTGTTTTAGTTGAGAGAAAATTTTTGATAGTTTTTAGTTCAAAGTAAGTCTCTGACTTATATTTTTATTTTTTGTTAAGGAAATAATGCTTTCCTTTCATATTGTATGCCGAAAAGAATTGGTTCAATAAATATTTGTTGATTTAAGAAGAGTTTTTTACTTATTTAGTTTTATATTACACGAAAAGTTGGTTAGAACATATTAGGGACTTTTTATCCCCAAGCAATGGACTATTTGCCCCGTGATTTCGCCAGGTGCGAGCGTTGAAATTTGCCGGCGCTGGGACAACTCGTTGGGAAGGCAAAATGACGCAAGTAACCCTTGGAGGGACTGGCACACTTTATTTTTCTAGCGGTCAACTCGGCCACTGGACGTCACACACAGATATACAATGAAACAACACACTATATTACAGCGAACGCGTGGGCGTTTAGCGACAATGGGTCGCGGTACGAAACGCTCTTGAAAACGGCACAATGGGCGCAAAGATAGAAGTGCGTGAGTGCGTGTCACAGCGGAGATAGCTTCGAACTAACGGTCGCCGGGCGAGCGCCTCGAAAATAACGTTGACGTAAACATCGAGGTGTCGACGGTGTCAGCTGACCCGTCAGCTGTTGATGCGAGCATATTTGAACGCGAGACGCGTCGCGCTGTACGCGGCCGCAACACCCCGCGCGTGGGGCAATAAGTCCATTTTGAATTGACGAACATTTTGTGGTATAACTCAACAAAAAATGACAATATCACCAAATGAACTTCGCGAACGTGAAGCCTAATAGTTATAGTTTTAACAAAATAACACCAGATATCTCTAGATTATTAGTACTACATTTTACATAAGGTTATACGAAAAACGGGATTATTAGCTCGACCCTACCCTACTTGATACTATTGGTACAGACATTTTATAACACTCATGTAAACAGGAGCGCTCGTACGGTGGGAACGAGGCATCGACGGCCGCGTGCACTCCGCGTCCCGCGGGACTCCGGGTGGACCGAGTAGCTCGGTTCTCGCAGGTGCCCCGGGGGAGGACGGTTGGCCCCCTCATTACCGCCGATAATTTGAAGAGCGTAACGACGATGCGGTATACCTCGTGTCCCGAGTACTCCGATAATTAAAACTGTCTTAATCTCAAAGTGCGTACGTTATTGATTATCAATCCTTTTCGCAATTCGGAGACGAAACACGCTTCATTAAAGATTTTCTAATTTCCAACGAGAACCGGTCATTTTGTCTTGGGCTCGGGATAAATCTTCTAGTCGAAAAGGAGACTCTCGAACAAGAAAGCGTGGGAGGTATGGGTCAGATACTTACTTTTAGAACTTTTATAATTTTAAAGATTTGATGGTAAAATCTTACTAACTACAACTATTCACATTTAAAGCATGTTTCTCTCTCATTTTGATCAACATTTGAGATTAATTAAAATCTGACCCAAACCTACTCACTCTCCCCTAATCGCAACCAAATACAGTGAGATATATGTATATAAAATAAATATGTAACATGTATGTTATTATATGCCTTTTAACAAAGCATATGCAATATGCAAAATAATATTTGCATATCAGTACATGAATTTGCATAAAACATTTGCAGTCTACTTTTAATTTAGATACCTATGTGTTTGCAACATTTGTCAGTCCGAGATTAAGAACAAGCTGATTCATATTTTTTGTTTCAATGCCACACAGAACCCTATCTTGCTTCGATCTTAAAATATCAAGATTGACCGATCTCTTCCGGTGGTCCAACTATCCCGGACTTACCCTACATAGGTACAATTGATAAATGGCCTGCTGGGGACATCTCAAGTGTGTAGTATGAATTGTGAAACCCTTGCTTCGGCTACTGAGCGCAATCGTTGCGTTGGTCCCAAGTAACACTAGGACAGATGTTTAAACGTAGTGTAGATCTTTCCATTGTTTCTGATGTGCGCTCTCGCATTCGCGTGCATTCTTGGCGGCGCAGATCAGCCACATCAAACAGTAAAAAAAGTTGGGATCGACGATAGGGGTTCGGCAGTCAAAGCGAATATTTATATTTCGCACTACCTGATGATGTTCCGTCTTTTACGGGACAAAAGAGTGAAGCTTAAATTCGTTCATCGTTTACAACCGATAATTGCTCGCTTTCGAAGTGTTCGTAACATCTGCTTCCTAGATTCTGAAAAGGTAATAATGTCTGTGCAGCCTTTAAAGATTTTTAACTCGCGAACTGTACGAGATAGAAAAAAAGTTTCAAGACAGAAGTTACTTCTTTTAATTAGATCTATCATTTGGTAAAAAAATTTTTACTGAGCGCGAAAATTCTGTAAACTCTTTAAAGAGATGGCTTTCGAAGCTCTGATGAGGAGAAAAGGGGTGGAACACTATTTTGATCGTTGGATCGAGCTTTCTATTAATGGCCAATGGCGGCCCAGGTTTACAAACCAATCCCGCGACTCAGCGGTTACAAGAGGAAGTCACAGACTACACTGGCGGACTAACAGAACCAAGCGTTTGCAACCCAAAACTCGCAAATCCGCACGCGAATACTGGCGTGGAAGCACAAAAATAAAACGAAAAACTGACACACATGTGTCTAAGGTCTAGCGACGAAAAGGGTACTAGCTCAGGTATGAGCTACGCATTTACGATAAGAGGCCTCGGCGGAATTCGCGAGCCCCCCACCGATCCGGCGACTCAAGCTACTCGGTCCACCCAAATCACGGAATCGACGAGAGCAGCCAACCGGTCCCACCGTCGGCCCGCGCAGGCCAAACTATATACATATATACAAGGCTTACAACTAGAAGAGAACATATATACAGCTTAGCCTAATTATACAAAACAGTTCGGAAAACGTTGCGAACATTTACATTTCACGAGTTATAACACAAAATCGGAAAATAACCAGATTTTCAGGGGTTAATTTCACCCCCTTAGAGTGATTTTGGGCAGGAAAAAAATTTGCGTTGTAATCAGGAGGAAATTCCCTACATATCCACAAAGTTTCAGAATTTTTTGAATTTCCGGGTTCGGTATCTTCCCTTGTAAGTAGCATTGTAGTAACAATTCCTCCTATCCAGGAGATAAGCACGACGGGCAGCTAGATCCGCCATGTTTGTACTGTAGGAAACGGAAAAAGGAAGCCTCGGACGCGGGACTCGAACCCCCGATCTCTGGATTCGTAGCGCACTGATCAGCCGCCTTAGCCTACTTGGCTACCGCCGACTTCCCGTTCTTGGGTATTCCGTGTTCTCCTCTTATGTTATGGGGGTTCCTGATCCCACAGTACTATTGTTCGAGAGCCACCAGTATTTATCTTGGTTTAAACGATGGAAATCATAACGATCGGTGCTATTGCTGATAAAATCTTCAGGCGTAAAAGCCAATCTTTTGTCCGCCTTATTTCGGCGCCAGTAATTGATTAGAGGGATGTTATCAGTATCCTGAATTAAACCTAGAGAGTCGCACGGCCTTTCCAATTGTCGCCTTTCGTCCCCCCTTTTTATCTGCAACCGTCTAGGATCTTCAACCCAGATCAGCATCCGACCACTTTCCCCTCTTGGGGAGACCGAATAATAGACCAAACCTTCTTTCCTTGCATGTCTTCAAAAGTCCTTAAATCAAGCCCTCACACCAAAACCCATTTATTCTCGCGTTTCCACGAAGGACCTCATAAATCGGGCCCTTACGCCAAAAGCCACTTTCCATCGAAAGATGAGTAACCCAGATAAGGTGCCTTCAGACCCAAGACCGATAGGAGAAAGTTCCTACTCCCTCTCCATCCTCCACCTACCCTTACGTAAAGTCTCCTTTAAATAAGAGGCATTAAACAAAAACCAGGATAACTGTGTTAAATAATAAATAAACTAAGTATGGAAAACAAAAAATAAGTAAATAAACCCCAGAGTTACGGCATAAACTGGTGGCAGCAGTAAAGAATATTGTGTTTGAATGTCAGCCAACGGAAAATCTCCTAGCTCTCAAGGCATCTTTCAAGGAGGAATCGTTTGAATATGCTACAAAGAATCTAGAGGACTCTCCATCAACTACCGCCGTGGACAACAAGTGGACCCAGTGGCGGGAAAGCAAAAGCAACGTAAGTCTACTTACAGACGCATACGGCGATAGTAGGTATAGTAAGCGGGTTCTGGACCAACGCGTGGTGAGGGGGTGAAGCGGGGCGAGGGGAACCGCGCTCTTTCGCGAGATGGGCGAGGGGGTGAGGCGGGGAGGGGGTACCGCATTCGTAGGAGAGGGGGATGACGTCACAAGGGAGGGGATTTTCAAAATTTCAAAATGGCGTCCGGGGCGGGATACCGCATTTGTAGGTGAGGGGAGGGGATGACATCAGAGGGGAGAGGGATTTTTTCAAAATTTTCAAAATGGTTTCTGGGCGGGGATACCGCATTTGTAGGTGAGGGGAGATGACGTCACAGGGGAGGGGGATTTTCAAAATGGTTTCTGGGCGGGGATACCGCATTTGTAGGTGAGGGGAGGGAGATTTTTCAAAATTTCAAAATGGTGTCCGGGCGAGGATACCGCATTTGTAGGTGAGGGGAGGGGGTATACCGCCAAGGATACGGGTAGGTGGAGGGGAAAACACGCGTTCCCCGGAAGCACCTAAGGACAGGTGGAGGAGGAAATCACCTTGTAAAAATATAGGATAGCATGATGCGGCGAAGATGTAAGTCGAAAGCCGACACAGGTTATCACGCGATAACAGAATCAAAACAGGTAGGTGGAGGGGAAATCGCACTTGCTCCCAAAAACACAATATCGTCTCACGGCCCGACCACAGCTGCGTAGCAACGACGTTCGTAAAATAAAAACAAAACATCCGAAATCATGATACGCCAAAGATGTAAGTCGGAAGCCGACACTGGCTATCGCGCGATAACAGAATCAAAACATAGAACTATAACAGTGGACGGCGAGATATCGAGAATAATGAAATCTAGGTGGTCCTTTGATAGACCTATGAGAGTGCGAATATTTTCGGAGACGAAAATTCAAAGCGACCCGACGCCCTTCTATCGGTCCGACCACAGCCGCCTAGCAAGAAGATAAGAGAATCAAAACAGGTAGGTGGATGGGAAATCGCACTTGCTCACACACACACACACACACACACACACACACACACACACACACACACACACACACACACATGCATTTATCCTTGTTTAGGATCATAGTGGAAACATACGGCCATCAAAGGTAGGCTTGCGAGATCTTGCGCAACACGAGGTAAGACGCGTAGAAGATGCAAGTCGAAACCTGCATGGGTATCGCTCCAAAAACGTATTATGGTCGAAGGTCGACTCCCTAGAATAATGCACAGTAGCGGCGACGTTTGAACACGGAGCGCGAGAGAGAGATGTACGATATTTTCGTATATGTCTCTGTCTCCGTTCCTCTCCCAGTCGGGAAAAATCGCGAAAATTCAAAGCGAGCCGACGCGCGCTTCGAATTATCGTCCGAAGGAACGATAGCGGCGACGTTTGAACACGGAGCGCGAGAGAGAGGTACGATATTTTCGTATATCTCTCTGTCTCCGTTCCTCTCCCAGGCAGAAAAATCATACGGTGGTACGACGCGTAGAAGATGCAAGTCGAAACCTGTAGTTTTCTATTGTGTAATAACCGTGCCAAAAACATATAACCATCGAAGGTTGACTTCCGAGAATAATCCGGTACGACGCGGAGAAGATGCAAGTCGAAACCTACGGTTTGTTATGGCGCGATAATCGCGCGAAAAACATATCACCGTAACGATGGAAGGTTGACTCCCGAGAATAATACGCAGCATCGGTGCGCGAAAAGTCAAAGCGGGCCGGTGCGTTTCAGGTTGCGATACTGATCGAAGTTGAACTTTCGAGAAGAATACCTATGATGAGTAAAACCATGGTATGAATTTAAGGTGGAATTCTATGTATCCCCTTGTGTGCAAGTGTAAGGGCGTGGGGAGATTTTAGGTAGGGATGTTCCTATATTTAAAGCAGCTCACATCTGTGACAGGATAAAGTCGCGAATGGTAACGCGTTGGAAAGAGTCATTTCTTTTAAGTGATTGCGTACACGTAAATAACGAAAATATGGAAACGTTCAAGAACGCGTTTTCGGCGTTGTCTCGGATGTCCGAACTGTTGAGGACCACCGCGGAATTTCGCGACTGGATGGACAGGTGCGACGAGACGATACGACACATCGTCGCGTATCAACGAGGAGAACGCGTGCCGGTGTGGGAGAAGCAGCGAATGGTGTCGTTGCTCGCGCGAACACAAACATTACGCGCGATAGTGCGAGGACAATTATCGCGAGTAGGATATGGACACGTCGCTCGAGTGACGGCACCCAAGGTCGTGTGGGAGGACCTTGAAACCGCGTTCGAGAAGCGTTTGTCGACCGGGGCTGTGATAAACGTGGGGGTCGTTGGTCCACGCAAATTCTTCGAGAATGCCCGTCGAACGGTGATTTCGCGCGTTACGAACGCTATTACGGAGCATCACAGCGTATCGGTGAACACCGTTCTTAACGCAGAATTTATGTTGCGGGACGAGACGGACGTGAAGAGTTTCGCGACGCGTAATCACGTACTCTTCATGTCGTCGAACGTTCGCGAGTGGTACGCGAAACAAGTGGTCGCTCCGACGTTGACCGCGATGGAGGAGTTTCAGGAGCGCGAGAGCGGCTGGACCTTACGGGCAGTACAGAATCTCCTGATCAACGTGAACAAACACAATCCACTGCGTGCCGGTTGTGACGTGTCGCTTCCGCGAGTGGTAGCAACGAAAAAAGCAGTGGTGAACGTTCGGTGCAACGACAACACGTGCTTTTTGTGGTCGATCGTCGCCAGTCTGTTTCCGGCTACTGCACACGGGGACAGGATCGCGTCGTATCCGCCCTACTGGACGGTGTTCCGTACGGATGATGTGACACTCCCCATGTCCATCGATCAGGTACGGAAATTCGAAGTGACCAACGACGTTTCCGTGAACATCTACCTGTGGTCCAACGAGGATGGCTGCGTACCGCTACGCGTGTCCAGCAACAAGCGGGATGGGAGACACGCGAACGTGCTGCTGGTACAAGATCCAAAGGATTCGCAGCGGTACCATTTCGCTTGCATCCGCAGTCTCTCCCGCCTGATTTCCAGCCAACTCAGCAAACACAAATGTCAAGTGTTCGTTTGCGATAGGTAAGCAAATAAGAATAATCACAAAAAAAAAAAATGAGCGATACATAACACACGAAGAAGAAGCGTTTACATTGTCTTTTTTTCCCCTACGTTTCAGGTGCCTCAACTTTTTCTCGTCGGCGGAGCGATTGCAGCGGCACACCGAGGATTGCCGACGCTTGAACGAGTGCGCGGTGCAATTGCCGTCCGAAGACGAAAAAATTTTGAAGTTCCGGCATCACGAGCGCAAGGAACGCGTGCCGTTCGTCGTCTACGCGGACTTTGAGTGTATGCTGGAGGATGTTGCACAATCATCGATGGAGCATCGTCGCACGTACCAGTATCAACGCCACAGAGTTCACAGCGTAGGATACTACGTGCATTGTTCCGACGACTCGGCACTGTGCAGGTATCGAGCATACCGCAGCGATAAAGATTGTGTGCAGTGGTTTGTGCGCGAACTGCGTGAATTCGCGAGCGTCGCATACTCGTGGTTGTGCGTGAAGAAACCGATGGCGCCGTTAACACAGCAGCAGTGGCGAAGTTTTCACGAGACGACTGCGTGTCACGTGTGCGGAGGACCCTTCGATCGAGGTGAGGATGACAGGAAAGTACGAGATCATTGTCACTCGACGGGGGAGTACAGGGGTGCGGCGCATAACTCGTGTAATTTACGTTACCAACGTTCGTGCGCGATACCCGTGGTGTTCCACAATCTGTCCGGTTACGACGCGCACTTCGTAATCAAGGAGTTGGCAGATGCGTTCGAGGGAAAGATTAGCCTCCTACCGATAACGAAAGAACGTTACATCTCTTTTACGAAGGACGTGGATGATCTCAGAGGTGATCGCAAGAATTGGCGAAAAATGTTAAAGTTTCGATTCGTCGATTCGTTCAAGTTCTTGGCAACGAGTCTGCAGAAACTCGCGTCGGATCTCGGGAAAGAGCGTCTGACGATTCTGCGACGCGAGTTTCAACATCTTCCTGACGAACAATTCGATCTCCTTACCAGAAAGGGGGTCTTTCCATACGATTACGTGGCGTCGTACGATAAGTTGAACGACACTCGACTACCGCCTCGTGAAGCATTCTACAATCGGTTGAACGATAGTGATGTGTCGGAGTCGGATTACACGCACGCGACGAACGTGTGGAACAGTTTTCGTATACAAACATTAGGCGAGTACAGTGACTTGTATTTGAAGACCGACGTGTTGTTGCTCGCCGACGTGTTCGAGAACTTTCGTATAGACTCTATCGCGAGCTACGAACTGGATCCCGCGCATTACTGTACGTTACCGGCATTCACGTGGGATGCTATGCTCAAATACACGCGCGTTGAATTGGAACTGCTCACCGACGTGGATATGCTGTTGTTCGTGGAGCGTGGAATACGCGGTGGTCTGAGTCAGTGTTCGCACAGGTACGCGCGTGCAAACAACAAGTATTTGCCTGCAGAGATGTACGATGCATCGCAACCATCCACGTACTTGATGTACTTCGATGTGAACAATCTGTACGGATGGGCAATGTCTCAGGCGATGCCGTACGGAGGATTCCGCTGGCTGGACGATGCGACGGTGACCAAGCTGAGCAAGTCGGTGATCGAATCGAACGTAAACTCCATGCCGTCGGACGATGGACCAGAGGGATACCTGCTGGAAGTGGATCTGGAGTATCCGCGGGACATTCATGACACGCACGCGGACCTTCCGTTCTGTCCTGTGCGCGAGCACACACCCATCGGTAAGCAGACCAAACTGATCGCCACGCTCCAGGATAAAGAAAGATACGTGATTCACTGTCGATACTTGAAGCAGTGTATTCGACACGGACTTCGCGTATCACGAGTTCATCGCGTTCTACGGTTCGATCAGAAACCTTGGTTACGCGAATACATCAACCTTAACACGGAGTTGAGGACGCGCGCAACCAGCGATTTCCAAAAAACACTGTACAAATTAATGAATAACGCTGTGTACGGGAAGACTATGGAGAACGTTCGAAATCGCGTGGACGTACGACTAGTGACGCGGTGGGACGGACGTTTCGGTGCCGAATCGTTGATAGCCAAACCGAATTTTCACAGTCGTGCGATATTTTCAGAACACTTAGTAGCCATCGAGATGCGTAAATTACGAGTGAAATTCGATAAGCCAATATACGTGGGTATGAGCGTGTTGGACGTGTCTAAGGTATGCCTATACGAATTTCACTATGACTATATGCGTAAAAAGTTCGGCGATGGATGTAAAGTGCTGTACACAGACACGGACAGTTTACTGTATCAGCTGCGGTGCAATGACGCTTACGAGGTTCTGAAAAGTGACGTCAGTGCGCGCTTCGACACGAGTGATTACGCGATAGACAACCCGTACGATATGCCACGCGTGAACAAGAAAGTGCCGGGTCTAATGAAAGACGAGAACAACGGTGCATTGATGACTGAGTTCGTGGGACTGCGGTCCAAGATGTATGCGACTCGAGTGTGCGACGCGTCGACGATAGTGACAGAAACCAAAAAAGTTAAGGGTGTGAAGAGATGTGTGGTCGCGAATGAGATACGTTTCGAGGACTATGTGCGATGTCTTCGCGAGCACATGGAAACGACGATACGTCAGAACCATATCCGTGCGCAATTACACGATGTTTATTCCGTGACGGAACTGAAAACAGCTCTCAGTCCGTACGACGATAAACGATTCGTACTTCCCGACCAAGTCGAAACTCTTCCGTGGGGGCACTATCGGATCCCCGAGTACGAGAACGAAAACGATAGTGGTGGCAATATGTGTATGGATAGTTCGTAGTGTGTGTGTGTGTGTGTGTGTGTTTACGATTCATTACTCTCGCGAGCGATATTTTCATGTATCTATAGAAGTATGATGTACCGTATGAACGTAGAGGAGGTTTTTAGTGGGTATACCAGAAATGGGGAGTCCCACATAACCTCGACATAACAGTCGTTGAGGTATGCGTAATGCATTTTCCCCCTCTTAAAAAAAAAAAAAAAGTGTGTAATTGATGAACGTGGTATGGGCAATGATGTTTTCTAACTGTACCTATGTAATATTCGATGAAATAATATACAATTATCGTAATATATATGATACTTTATTTTTATGTTTAAAATACAGACAATCGAATAAACGTATATTTATGTAAGTGATAAGAATAAGGAGTCCTTCTTGTGTCACAGAATATCCTTTTCCTCTATCCACGAGTTCTTGGACGAGTCGAATCCCAACCATTTCACGTACGCTCGATTCCCCTTGCGACGAATAATCTTCTCGATCAGATAGACGTCCGGATTCGCGACCGAATGCAGTTCGTGCTCGTAGAATCCACCCGAGATCGGTTCTCCCGCGGAATCACGTAGCATGTACGTTACAGGTTGCGTCCGTTGTACCGCAGTAATTTCGAACACCTCGGTCGACCAGTTTGGCGTGTAACCCTTCTCGAAGATCGTTTTGAATTTGCTTACGCGTACTTTGGCACCGACATGGAATTTAGTATGTCGATATTGTTGTTGTTGTTGTTCAATATCCGAAGATACGATGAACGGTAAACGAGACGCGGAGGTCATGTCCACGGGTCGCGCGTTGATCGTGCGATGTTTACGATGATTGTAGGTGTGCACGAGCGTCGGTAGCAGATCCAACCAGCGATAGGATGCGTTCAAGGAGAATTGTTTCCACATCAGATTCTTCAGTGTACGATTGAAACGCTCGACGATCGACGCTTTCATCACGCTGTACGTCGAGTAGTGGTTGATTCCGCGAGACGTAACGCATCGTTGAAACTCCGCGTTGTAGAACTCCTTTCCCATGTCAGTTTGTAGGTTTCGTGGACATCTGCCGCTTCGTCGCAACACGGTCGCGAATGCCTCGGTAACGTCGCGACCGGTTTTCGTTTTCACAGGTACGGCCCACGCGTACTTGCTGAACGTATCGATGATCGTGAGTATGTAGTTGTAGCCGCGATTGTTGGTAGCGTACGGACGCATTTCAACCAAATCCGCCTGCCATAGATCGTCGTAACCTCGAGTAACGACGTGTCTCCGCGGGAAATTTCGTCTCGCGGGAGCATGCAATTCGTTAACCAATTGTATTCGCTCCTTACTCGTGTTCATAGCGATGATGATGATGTCTGCGATGGATGCGAAGGTAGCATCTCCCGATCAGCAGCAGATACCGTATCAGACCCTCGAAGCACGTACGGTGTTGATTGTGTTTGTTATCGTCGTTGTAGTAGTAGTCGTCGCTCATCGTCGCGCTTCCATGCGTTTATGTACCTATACGATCGGTGTCGCAAGGTCTACGAGTCTGTCCTTCAAATGATCGGCGCGTCGGCGTAGCGTAATATTTAAGTCGGTCGCCAGGTCACGGAAACGTTTATCCATCGCAGTATTTATCGAGGTCGTCAAAGCGTCCAATCGTTTCGTAGTCACTTCATACATATCTTCCTCCATAGTGTCGAGAGCACGTCTGACGGTACTTCCTATGTCGTCAACGTATCGTTTCGTCGCAGCGTCGGTATCCACCTCGGGATGTGCCACGCGACATACCTTGCGTTCCATCGCGTCGAACGTAGACAGATCGACGACCGCGCACAACGCGTTCTCACGAACGTAATTCTCGACGTACTGATTCTGCATGTGAATCATCTCCATGCGTTGATCGTTCACGCTGGAAGCAGCATTGGGGGTATCGTGTAAAGATGCGCCAAACTTGTTCACCGACATGTCAACTTCTGTGATAATCATGGTGTGTTTCGCGAAACGAGACTGACACATCATCGATCCGAACGATCAATTTATGATGAGACCGGCTTCCCGAAGTTCCTCAATGATCGAGACAATTTCGTTATCGTGTCCTGTATGTCCAGCATCGCGCGATGCCAAGAGCAATCGTAGTCTATCGACCAATTCGTTCGGATCGTCCCAGTACACGTAATCGATCGGGTTATCGGTAACTGTCATCGCGTCGTCGATGGATAATCCGCAACCTTCGTGTATCTCGCTGCCACCAGCATCGTGACCTTTACGAATCAATAGCGACACGATGTTCTTGTACTTGGAACCTCTGTTACCTAACGTAGGCTTACTAGCCGAATGGTTCCGTCGATGCGCGTTCGTCGCTAACAAGATACTGCGGTACGCTTGGAGATCGACATTCGCGTATGCACGATCATTAGGTGTTTGCATGAACAGCAGTTCGTACAAGCCTCGTGTACCCGCGTATCGCTTACCCTTCACGCTAACGTCGTCGTTCTCCTCGATGGTAAGCACGGAATCACCGATCATCAGCTGTTCGTTATCGTTTAGGTATACACCGTACACGTTGTCGATCAGTTTCTTGGTGTCGGTGAAGAACAAGAGTAGATATTCGCGCGACAGCGGTCCTGTAGCGTTTCGAGTGTACGCGTCGAGGTTTTCGACGGTAGTTTTTGAATCGAGATCTTCTCGAATAGTTTCGTTCGCCACACCCTTATCATCAGAATCACGATCCTCGGTTGTTTCGTACGCGTCATCATCATCGGTATCGTCGACGTCATCATCATCGTTCGAATCCGGAAGCGGTGTCGTTTCGGGTTGTATCGTCGCTTCGGCTGTGGACGGGGAAAAGGATAGCCGTGTCTTCTTCAAACGTTGTTGTTGTTGTTGCAGATGTTTTCGCTTTGCGAGTAATGATCTCGGCTTCGATGGTATCGCTGGACTCGTTTTCAGCATCGCGGTATTCTCGACCAAGTGTTTCAACGGTTCGATGATCGGCATCGCATGCTCCTCCGCAGTGGCTTTCGTGGTCATTTTACCGAGTTTCAGGTTCATGTACTTCCGTCGTATAGCAGCACTAATTTCAGCAATTTTCTTCGTCGTCGTATCGATGTCTCGGGACTTTTGTCTACGAGGCTGTTTCTGTGATACTCGTCGTCGTTGTTGTGGTTGTTGTTGTTGTTGTTGTTGCACAATCTCCATGCTAACATCACTAGTCGCTGGTTCGTTAGACATCATGGTGTTACTCGATGAAGGATTCGTAATCTACTGAGGTCTGTGCGATACCACGAACTCGTTAAATCCTCGTCGGTATCGTCCATCGTACAATGAACTATCCTTATCGATGACTACGAAGTCATATCTTCGTTTCCAACATCTCGCGCACAGATCGTTGAACGCCTCGAACGTCATGTCCGTGTTAACGTGATCGTTGTACACGCGACGTAAGTTCGTTCCGTCCTGTTTGAACAGTATGAGAAAATTCACGTTATCTCTAATCAAGTGTTTAGGTATTCTCGCGTACGATTGACACAGGTAAAAGCAATCCACGTTCGCATGCCTTCCCATCGAGAAGTATTCGCGGATCGCGGTCTGTTCGTCGCACGCCACGTCATCGAACACGAAGATTGAATCAGATCGAGCGTCTCTCGGTGAGACGATCTCAGCGGTATCCGAGTAGGGAAAGTAACCGAGTCCACCGATACGCGACAACACATGCTCCAGATATTGATACTTTGGCTGTCGCAATGATTTCGAGTACACGTAAACATTCTCGAAGCGTAGACCGTTCGGGCTCTCCAGCAGGCTGAGAAGCACGTTCGTTTTTCCGCACCCGGACGGACCACAGATTACGGATCGTACGCTGTTCGGTAACAACGAACCGTGTCTGCACGATCGACTCTTATCCCACGCCAAATCATCCGACGTCCTGTTCGCGGTCACGCGAATAGCGTTCGGTTGCTTCGCGAATTGCATGCTCTCTCTCTCTAACCCACCGAAATCGTAATGTCACGGCTATTTATACCAACGACACCTGTCGAGCGGATTAGAATCGTATCATTCGTTGAACCGATCACTATCCAAGAGAATACAGTTTACGACTGTACTTGCGTCTCGATGTATCGTCATTTTCACATACATGGTTTCGATAACGCGTAGACTCGCGACGAAGAAAAAGAATTCTACGAAGACAGGATCGGGACTCGTGAACGGTATAATAAACCGTCTACCGTTCGAACTACACGTTCCGGGATATCAGTTCTGCGGACCGGGGACGCGTTTGTCGAAGCGATTGGCTCGAGGAGACGAAGGTATAAATCCACTGGACGCTGCGTGTCGGGAACACGATATCGCATACTCTCGTCGAAAGGATTTGGTAGGACGACACGAGGCGGATCACGCGTTAGCGGAACGAGCGCGAGAACGAGTTTTCGCGAAAGACGCGACTTTCGGTGAAAAAGCAGTTGCGACCGGAGTGTTGATCACGATGAAGGCTAAAACTAAACTCGGTATGGGCATGAAAAGACGAAGAAGAACAAGAAGGGGAACTACGAGAATGAAACGCAAGTCCAGAGGACAACGATTGCGACAGTATCGTACCCTACCGACCGCGAAACGTGGAGGATTTCTTCCGCTTCTTTTACCTGCTCTTTCGGCTATCGGTGCATTGACCGGTGGAGCTGCTGGTATCACCAAAGTGATCAACGACGCGAAGGCCGCGCGAAAACAGCTGGAAGAAACGTTGCGTCATAATCGAGCGATGGAAGGGCGAGGAATGCGTCTGGCACCGTACAAGCGTGGTGCAGGCATGAACTCGAGACGCTTACGACGATCGAGGAAAAAAAAAAACGCCGATCTACGAAGCATGCTGCGACGATTGGGGTAGCGCGATATCGACAACATCAACAACCTATGACTAACCTGCAATTAGAGCGCGAGTGTTTCGATGTACCGTTCTTTCGCGGTGTGTTTATGCGTGACACACTCCCCGCGCGCGTACGATCAAACGAATGCGGTATCGCGAATCTTGACGAGAATCGTGGCGAAGGTACGCATTGGGTAGCATACGCGAAACGTGGATCTCACGTACAGTATTTCGATAGTTTCGGTAATTTGCGACCTCCCGCGGAACTGATCGATTATTTCGAACGAGAACCGACAACTACTATTACTACCACAATCAAGTACAATCACGTACGCTTTCAACGTTTCGACCAGATGAATTGTGGATACTTGTGTGTACAATTTATACGTCAAAAAGCTTTGGAATTTTGGCCTACACACGCTCAAAGATAAATTGACGTGTGAGTGTGCGTTCGAATCACTTTCGCGCTCTCTCTCTCACTAGTGTAACCTACAGCGGTGGAGGTACAATGTCGCTCACGCTTACGTTAACGGGTCGGAGCAGCGTGCTCACGGTCAATTATTTTCCACCGATAGACTTGAGCGACGAGTCGTACGAACTCGGACTCGCCGACTTGGAAACGTTTAACACGATACCGAACATCAACTCGAGCAACGATAAATTCTACTTCTTCGTGAACTATGACACCGGTAACGAATCAATCGTAGACATCGCTCGCGAATGCATTACGATTCCTCACGGTTCCTACGAATTAGACGCTATCGCCAAGTACCTGAAGCAACGATTACTCGAACGATATCCTCGACGCCACGATAAAACCAATGATACTGATGGTGATGACAGGTATCCGCTAATGCTACGAGCTAACAACAATACAATGAAAAGCGAACTGTACTGCTCGTTCTTCGTGGACTTTACGAAACCGAACAACGTGGGTTCGTTACTAGGATTTTCTCCGAATCGTGTCTTATTACCAAGAATCTTGCACGAATCGGACGTACCCGTGAACATTATAACTGTTAACGTGATCAGAGTAACGTGCAACGTCACTACCGGTGCGTATAGCAATGACAAACCTGTGCATACGATTCACGAATTTTCACCCCGAGTTCCCCCAGGATATAAGATCTCGGAAACTCCGCGACACGTCATTTACCTGCCAATCGTTGTACGAGCGATACACGATCTAACGATACGCATCGTCGATCAATACGATCGTCCTATAGATTTTCGCGGAGAGGAAATAACGATTCGTCTGCACGTGCAACGTCGTTCAAGGGCAATAAGATAGCGTGAACGTACGCACGTGTGTGTATGCATAGCATGTTGGTGTTCGATCACGCGTACGATTCATCGTTCAACGTCGCCGCTGCTATCGCTCCTCTGGACTCCGCAACGCCTTATCGTCAAAACATAACATCTAGGTCATCGATACAGCCAACGACCTCTGACGTACTAATAAAGACGGGAAGTGGAACAGGATCAAGAAGAAGAAGAAGAAGAAGAAGAAGCGGAAAACCTTTGACTCGTCGAAACACGCGTTTCCTGCAATTCTTGGGATTTAGCGTAACATACTAACGTATCACTTACATACATGGCTAACACGATGTATTCCATACTGGACGTGGGGAGTACGTCGACTTTCGACGATCGTGTCACGAAGATCGAGGTGCACGCTTACAATCCGTACGCCAACACGACGTTCGACAATAACGATGAGATAAGAATACCCATTCAACAACAAGATCTGTACACACTACCGTGCGAAAGTTATCTGTACATCGAAGGACGTGTCTCTTTGATGGCTCCCTCGTCGATTACCGCTGACGCGAAAGCCGCTGCGAGAGTTATTCTGGATAACAACTGTGTCGCCTTCATGTTCGACGAGATTCGATACGAATTGAACGGTGTGGAAATCGATCGTTCCAGAAATCCGGGAATCACCACCACGCTGAAACATTACGCGTCGTTATCTGTCGAGAGGAGCAAAGCGTTGACGAATGCTGGTTGGGATCATACCATCGCGCACGATAAAGATATTTTTAATAGTCAACAATTCAATTTCTGCGTACCGATGAATACGTTACTAGGATTCTGCGAAGATTACAGACGCATCGTGATTAACGCGCGACACGAGTTGATTCTGATTCGCGCGCGAGTCGATACGAACGCGATGTATGCGATCACCCTAAACCCCTCGATAGTGCCGAAACTCACCGTCAGCAAGATACAATGGCGTATGCCTCACATCACGTTAGAAGATACGAATAAACTATCGATGCTGCGTATCATGCAAAGCGATCGACCGATCGAGATGAGTTTCCGCTCCTGGGAACTGTACGAGTATCCGTTGTTGCAAACGACTACGAAACACACGTGGACCGTGAAAGCATCGTCGCAGATCGAGAAACCGCGATACGTACTATTCGGTTTACAAACAGATCGAAAGAATAATCTTCAGAAAAGTGCGAGCAGATTTGACTCGTGCAAACTCTCGAACGTACGATTGTTTCTGAATTCCGAGACGTATCCGTACGACGACTTGAACCTGGATTTCGATAAGTCTAAATACGCGTTGCTGTACGATATGTATGCGAAATTTACTAGTTCGTACTACGGTCGCGGTACACCGTTGCTAAACACTTCCGAATTCTTACGATACGCTCCTATCGCGATCATAGATTGCTCTCGACAGAACGAGGCCGTGAAGAGTGCTGCGGTGGATGTGCGAATCGAATTCGAGTGTAAAGATAACGTACCTGCTAGTACATCAGCATTTTGCGTAATCCTACACGATTCTATAGTTCAATACGCACCTTTGTCAAACGTTGTGCGAAAAATCAAGTGATTACGACTACTATACCGATAACGACGCTCGCAAAACGTCAGTTGTTATTTGGATGCAATCCTTGCTACTACTAGTACTACTACTACTACTACTACTACTACTACATATCATAACATAATAATGACGACCGTCGTGGTTGACTTGCAAGGCTTTAAGACCGAACGTGAAACATTCGTCGCTAAGGAAATTGCTATTTTCACGATTAATCATGATGCTGAAACGACGATCTGTCACTGGATTTTCGAACCATCATACTCGTACGCACACCTGTCATCGTTCGAGAAACGTCAAGCGACATGGCTCACGACACATCATCATGGACTTCGCTGGTCCGACGGCTGGGTACCGTACCACAGGCTTCCGGAACTGCTCGCTCGCGAACTCGCAATCGTCGATGTAGTATTCGTGAAGGGTGTGGAGAAAAAGACCTGGTTATCACAGCTATGCCTACGAACGGATATACGCATCGTAGATATCGTTGAGATGTACGAGAAGAAGAAGAAGAAGAAGAAGAATGATGACAACTCCAACGACGGTAACGACTTCGACTATGACGATAATGACAACGAGGATAATACCGAAGGCTTTGACGTTACCGATGATTATTGTGGAATCAGACCTCCCGTTACGGATGTTCCTAACCTGAAATCAATGTCCGCAAAGAACGTTGTACGATGTTCGTTCCACAACGGTGGCGGTCGGGTGTGCGCACTTGAAAACGTTCAGAAAATTCACCAATTTATGCGTTCTGAAATTTAATATTACTCGTAAAAGTATAATTATATAAAAATGATAAATGTGAATAAAATATTAGTATTCATATAAGAATAATAAAGATTTTTTTATTTCCTCCCATCATCATCATCATCCTCTTATAAATCTTCTTCTTCTCAATATACAATTCTTTATGTATAGTATTTTTCGATGTCATCACGTTTTATTTCCATTTTTATTTATATTTTTTCAATTTCTTCTTCACACACACACACACACACACACACACACACACACACACACACCACTTCACTATCCCCACATCATGAAACTCTAATTCTACACATGCATAATTACATTTTACTATAAAAGAGGCGTCTCTCGATCTTGCGATCCACATTACATCCAACGCATTCGTGGGTCTCCAGTTAGTGCTCTGTGATCGCTCAGTATACTCGTATAGTGTATTCAAAATGTTTAACCGACATTTGAATGACGTTTCATACATGGTCGAGAACCCGTTCAACCACAGCAAAGATATGAATTTTCCGAAAATAAGGTATGTAGTACACATTTACATACTTTTCGATTTACACGTAACCGATCGAAGCATTCACTCCGTACATGTTTCTTACAGTGATAAATCAGCTACATCACCTAAGAAAGTTAACATACGAATCATGGGACGTGATTATCCATTGACATTAACAACCTACAAACGTCTTGCGATTGGGATTTGTGTTAAACGAGATTCGTGTTGCGTTGAAATCGCTATAGTCGACAACAAATCAAACGAACTGTGTTTCCCCATGTCTACGTGGAAGCTTCTAATGCAACAAGAATCTGAGTTACTTCAACGTTTCCGTGACGAGACAGCTACATCGCATCAAGATTCTATAATCATTGACCATTTACGCATCGAATACACACGAATCAACAGTCAACGAATTGTTAAAATATCAGATGGCAGTTCAATTATATACATGTCCGAACCTACGATACGTCAAATGTTTAAATATAATAGTTGTATCGATAATACATTCTCTTGGTTGTCGGAAATTCTGAATTCTGTAAACACAAAATATGCCTCCTTTGTCGCCGTTATACGTACCGCTACGACACCCGTCGCGGACTATGAGAAAATTATTTCGGAAAGCGAATACTTCGAACCGCATTCTTTGTTGGATTGCGAATTATTAGCATTATGTATGAATTCGATGATAAACGATGCTTGTCACGTATCACAATAATGTATACGCAAATATATGCTTTCTTGCAAAATGCACATATTCTATGATACCTTGTACACTCCTTTCCTATTTAACATTATCACGCGTATATTTCTGATTCGATTTCTCACGGTTCAGAGCTGTCGCTCATTATTCTCGGTATCGAACCGTCCACTGTTATAGTTCTATGTTTTTGATTCTGTTATCGCGCGATAGCCGGTGCCGGCTTTCGAGTCATCTTTGGCGTATCAGGATTTCGGATGTTTTTGTTTTTTATTTTACGAACGTCGTTGCTACGCGGCTGTGGTCGGACCGATAGAAGGGCGTCGGGTCGCTTTGAATTTTCGTCTCCGAAAATATTCGCACTCTCATAGGTCTATCAAAGGACCACCTAGATTTCATTATTCTCGATATCTCGCCGTCCACTGTTATAGTTCTATGTTTTGATTCTGTTATCGCGCGATAGCCAGTGTCGGCTTCCGACTTACATCTTTGGCGTATCATGATTTCGGATGTTTTGTTTTTATTTTACGAACGTCGTTGCTACGCAGCTGTGGTCGGGCCGTGAGACGATATTGTGTTTTTGGGAGCAAGTGCGATTTCCCCTCCACCTACCTGTTTTGATTCTGTTATCGCGTGATAACCTGTGTCGGCTTTCGACTTACATCTTCGCCGCATCATGCTATCCTATATTTTTACAAGGTGATTTCCTCCTCCACCTGTCCTTAGGTGCTTCCGGGGAACGCGTGTTTTCCCCTCCACCTACCCGTATCCTTGGCGGTATACCCCCTCCCCTCACCTACAAATGCGGTATCCTCGCCCGGACACCATTTTGAAATTTTGAAAAATCTCCCTCCCCTCACCTACAAATGCGGTATCCCCGCCCAGAAACCATTTTGAAAATCCCCCTCCCCTGTGACGTCATCTCCCCTCACCTACAAATGCGGTATCCCCGCCCAGAAACCATTTTGAAAATTTTGAAAAAATCCCTCTCCCCTCTGATGTCATCCCCTCCCCTCACCTACAAATGCGGTATCCCGCCCCGGACGCCATTTTGAAATTTTGAAAATCCCCTCCCTTGTGACGTCATCCCCCTCTCCTACGAATGCGGTACCCCCTCCCCGCCTCACCCCCTCGCCCATCTCGCGAAAGAGCGCGGTTCCCCTCGCCCCGCTTCACCCCCTCACCACGCGTTGGTCCAGAACCCGCTTACTATACCTACTGGCGATCTTCTTCAACAAGGATTCGCAACTGCTCTCGACAATATGCGTTGTCTACACTAAAAGCGTTAGTGTTGTAAATATATATATTTATTGTACGAAACTTGATATAAAAGCGAATATAATAATGTTGCGCCGGGGTGTTTCCAACGCCCACCACCCCGACGCAAACAATAGATAATAACACACATGCGAGTGCGTTCGAGTGCATGCGAGTACGAACGCTATAGCGTTCGGTACCAGACAGTTTTCTTGTCGGCCTCCCGATCGTCTTCTTCAAGGGGGCCGACCTTCTTTCCTCTTCGGTTGCGAGCACTAGCAGGCTATGCACAGGCCTACACCGGGTGCTCGCAACACTGCTTCCCCCTCCGGAAAAGCGGACGTCCTGACCGCGTCGAAACCTCTTCGGAATCTTCGTACCCCTGCCTGAAGAAGTGGTCGTGCAAGCCCCGTGGCTTCTTCAGACATCCGCCTCGGTATTTGCCTTCTCGCTGAGGGGAAAGCCACGGAAAAACCCTGAGCAAGGCGTGGCACAGTGGGGTATTCGCACCGAAAAGCCGGACATTAGTAAATTTCAAAAATTTTGAGTAAGCCGTAAAACTTTTAGTATTAAAGGTAGATGGATGCCTGAGGGACAATACATCAGTATTCTTTTTTAAATTTGTGCACTCACAAGGCAGTATAGTTAATCGAAAATCAAGAGATTTCATAGCACACTTTACAATCCCAACCACTCTCTGAAACAGCGTTCGCTTATTCGTAATTTTCAAGTGTTCTAGATATTCTAGACTTCTAGAACGTCCCACGACGACGACTCCGCTCCATCGTTGCGTCCTCCTTTGATTGCGGGCAGGTCCTTCCTACAAGGGTTTATCCTCGAAATCCTTCCGGTGGCCTGGTTCGAATCTCCGATCCACTTACGGCTCCAGTGACCCTTGTGGAGAAACGTTAAAGACATTGAAATCTGCGTAAATGCCGTGTACGGATGAATCGTGTCAATTTATTTCTTAAAAGATGCAAAATTGAACAAATGGCGGCCTCTTGAAAAAAAAGGTCCCTCTTTCCAACGAAATTTTGCCATAAATGTGTAAAAAAAAGTTATTTATTTAAACAATATCATTATACGAATAGCTATGTTCTGTGAAGAACATGTTCACAAATATCCGTGCACAAGGCCAAGTCGATCGGTTGAATATTTTTGGAGTTACATTGTCCGCCAATTGTAAAACTGTTGTTGCGAGAAAAACGCATTTAAAGTTTTGTGGTACCCTGGCGCTCCGTAACCAAACCGGCCATATCTGCTTTAATTTTTCGAATTTCGTTTTGCGGCTTTGGGAACGTATTCCCGTAATGTTCAACTATTTATTTATGCAAAAAAAAATCGATTTCTTCGACCCGCTACACCAGGTTCCCCCCTTAACAGTTTATACTGCGGCCCCGCCTTTACACGCCTTTACTTTCTCCTCATGCACTACATCTTTTTTTTCTGTTTTTATTTAACGAGTAATAAAGATGAAATAATAATAATAATAATAATATCACTTGCGATAACATAGTGGAATCGAAACGCTCGTGCGCATTGCTTCATAGAAATGGTAAACCTGCCGAATCGCACAACATCACGACTGTGAAATCACAACGACCCCACATCGCTCATATCCACCGGGCCTAAGAATAAAGGCAGGATCACGGTGGCACCAACATCGGTTGTTGGATTGTTCTTGCCAGACGCCGCGCGCTGATCTTTTCAAACGCATTGGGACGTTTTTGCAGACAGAACGAGGCTGCTGTCGACGCTGAATTCGTAACGATGCGTGTCGACTAGGGTGGTCCTTAGCTATAGGGGTCAACATTTTTTTTGAGTTTTTTTTTGGTCTTACCCTCCTAAAATATGAGGTTGGGTGAGAAAATGATATGTGTAAAGTTTCAAAGCGATTGGACAACGGGAACCCGTGCCGCATTTGAGTTGAAGTTTTGAAAAAATAGTGATTTCTCAATATTTTTGCATTTTTACGAAAAGTTGTTTACCTAGCATGAATTCGCTCCACACTATCGGATTCTGTAGACATTTCTGAAGAAGAAACCATACATGAAAAATGTCAGAACGGTTTATAACTCGCACTGTTCGAGAAAATATCCGTCGGGAACGCGTGCACGGCGTTTTGCCGCCTGGCGGCCATGGCTCGTCTTCCACGACTCGTCAGGGCCGTCGCTACGCGCAATCGACACGGTGCCCCGTGGAGTGGTCCTTAGTTATAGAAGTTAAAATTTTTTTAGTTTTATTTTAGTCTTCGGCTACTTTCGAAGTATTAGTGAATATTTTTTAATAAAAGTACAATTTCTTACATGTATAATAGTAATATTTGTATATTACTTCCAACAATAAATTCAAAATCTTTGAATTAAGCATAGGGTAGATGTCCCAATTACCGTGCCCTGTACCTACCTATTACCGTGTCTTTATACTTAAAGAAGCCGTACAAAAAAACTCGCACACATAACTAAGGAAAGAAATTTTTTTAATTAAATTGAACTATTACTATATGTGTTACAAACGAGTAGATTGCATTTCTAAACAATTAAAGCTTCTTTAAGTATAAAGGCACGGTAATAGGTACAGAGCACGGTAACTGGGACATCTACCCTAGCATATAAAGCAGCGGCTGAGTCACGGCCGTGCGTAAGCCAGCTACCTGAGGTGGAAAATTCAGTCCACCCCACTGGTTTTTCCCTGCGAAGGACCTTTCATTGTAATGTTAGCGGCTTCGTCACTAGCTCGCCTTCGCAAGTAAGGGATAATGTACCGTTTGGCGTAGGTAGGTAGGGGAGACCGGAGCTGGTAAGCGAGTCTTTCAATTTTTGATTTTTAATAAATTATGTGGGCGAAATATCATTAAACCGGTTAGTATATTTAATAGGGCATATATTTGCCTATCTGATTAAATTACTAATATTGACTCAATGTGACAACAATTAAGGTATTTTAATGTTTTTCTAACACTTTCCATGCTGGTCATCAGTTAAGAAAATGTTATTAGTAACTTATCTCAGTGGTAATAAAATAACACAATGTCACAAGAGTTGTTTCATGAAAACTCTTTCAACTTAAACATTAATTATAATATATTTATAACATCGCGAAATTTAAACTAAAAATAAAAATCGCTTTATAAATAACAAAATAACAGTTTAAACCTTATTAACATTAGTAGTCAACCAGCCCCGACCGATAATTTTGACTTCAATAATCTATGTAATCTTCAATTATTTATGTATAAACAAAAATACTATCTCAATAGATCGTCTAATAAACAAACTTTAAAATAGTCCCTTTACATTTATTCTATTGTAACTGTATAGAATGTGAGAAAATAAAATCTTTAAGAAAAAATATTTACTTACATAATCAATTTTTCGACAAACGCTGATAACTGTTAAAAAACATGCGATCGCGGGGTCGGACATAAATGAATGGCATAGTAGAAGTGACTTCTTTCTACAGTTAATCTTTTCGCAGTAAAGCATACGTCGGTGCAAGGTTATTAATAATTAGTCAACCTACCCCTTGAGACAACCAGTCCCGGTCGCCCGTACTCTTCGGTTTTTAACCGTGGGCCGGAGTGAGTCAGGCTATCGCCGCGTTACCTGTCTGGCAGCGAAACTCGCCCAGGTATTTTTCGGCGTGCGGAACTGGATAGTATCCGATTTTGGCGCCAATTTTTCCCGCGCGTTTCTGATGTCGCCTGAGGGACGCGTACCTGTGCGAGGGCTGAATAAATAACCCTCCAAAGGTGACGCGAGCTCTCAGTCTTGTAGTAGCCCTTGAAGGTACCGTGTCGAGTCGTTAATATTTACAAGTATTTACAAGTATATCACCGCGCATCGCCAGTTCGCGTTGATATAAAGGAGTGTTAAACAGAAAGTGAATTTAGAAAAATGGACAGCAGAAGTTCTAATGCAATATATTTGCTGGGTCATGACGAAAGTCAAATTGTTAGCTCCAAACTTCCTAGTAATGGACAAGTTTTACGTGTCTTGTATTACAATTTGCGAAAAGTAAAATTAGACATTCGAAAAAGTGCCGCGATCGTGATAAAAGAAGTGGAAGTGTTTTGGGAGAAAGCACGCATCCCTGTAAAACAATCGTACAATAGTGTTGCAAAACTAATAGCGTTGTATGACAGTTTGCGACTATTGCAACGGCCTGAAAAGCGCCGAAGTGAACTGCAAGAAAGCAAAGAAAAGAAATTTCTTGACTCACTAAACGATCTTTTTGATATCGCTCATAGTGATGCATTAACAATGATGCATATTGAAAGTGACAAGCAATTTCTATTAAATCAAAGACAAAATGGGAGACCAGGATCACTGATTGGAGTAGACAGAAATTTTACAGAAATGGAACAGCGGAAAACAATTCGACAAGAAGAAGATGAGATACGCAAATAACGATATGATGCGATGGTGGAAGTAGAAGGTGTGTATACATATATCTAAATTTGATATACATATATTTATTTCTAATTTAGAATTTGTTTTAACGAATTTCTAGACTCGAGGTAACTTTTTTTTCTTGTATTGCAGAATTAGCACAACTTGAGTCAACTTCATCAAGTGATGAACCAGAATCTTCTGTATTCAAAGGTTCTATTACAGAGGAACCTGATTTTCTTAATGAACCAGGCCCAAGTAACCCAAAGAAGCCAAGGGGGAAACGGGATTTTATTAATATGAAACTCGTCGCATCATTGGACAACTGCAAAGTGAGTGATCGTAATGCAGTTTGTATCATCATGGCTACTGCCGAATCGTTAGGGCATAAACTAACCGATTTGATCATTAACCGATCTTCAATTCGGCGTATACGCCAGCATCTTCGCGCAGAACGCACCGCGAAATTGCGGGAAGTATTTCAAGAAAATGTACCTAAAATTATAACAGTTCATTGGGATGGGAAAATGCTACCATGCTTATCTGGCAAAGGACGGGTAGAGAGATTGCCTGTAGTTGTTACATATTCACAAAAAGAAAAACTCCTGGGGGTTCCTGCAATAGTAGAATCTACTGGTAAAGAACAAGCGTTAGCAGTATTCGAAATGCTAGAAGATTGGCAACTAACAGGTTCGGTACAAGCGATTTGCTGCGATACTACTGCTACAAATATGGGGCGATTGAAAGGTGCTTGTGTTATTTTAGAGCAAATGCTCGGGCGGGATTTGTTGTACTTTCCGTGTCGTCACCATATTTACGAATTAGTTTTAAAATGTGTATTCGAAAAAAAAATATCGAAATCTTCAGCTCCTGAAATACCGTTATTTAAGAAATTTCAAAAAGCTTGGCCGGCCATTAAACAATCCAATTTTCGATCAGGTATGGAAGATCATTATGTTAGTGGAAAGCTCCAAGACATACAATTAAAATTGAACTTCTGCTTCAAAACTATACAGCAAAAGCACCCAAGAGGTGACTATGTGGAATTCCTCGAATTAATGATTATTTTTCTTGGTGGAACTTGTGCCAAAGGAAATCGTTTTCATGTTCCTGGAGCTTTCCACCATGCCAGATGGATGGCTAAAGCCATATATATATTAAAGATATATTTATTTCGCGAAGAATTTGCATTAAGTTCCGAAGAAATGGTAGGAATTCAGGATATATGTATATTTTTAACTAATTTATACATTGAAGCGTGGTTCAGTGCTCCAATTCCAGAAAAAGCTCCGCATCAGGATTTACGATTTGTGCAACAGCTTTATGCATACGAAGCAGTTGACAAAAATATAAGCGAAATAGGATTACGTAAATTTAGTGGCCATTTATGGTATTTGACGCCAGAATGTGCAGCTCTATCTTTTTTTGATGCAGATTTATCTTTCGATGTAAAAAGGCGTATGGTTACAAAGTTAGATGAAATCGATACAAAAATTTCTTTAAAAAAAATTGTTATAAAAAATATTGACATAAAAAATTATGTTAATGCCAGCGTGGAAAAATTTATTTCAGGAGAAAGCAAAAATTTTTTTACCAGATTTAATATATCGACAAATTTTTTGCAACTAGATCCGGAAGCCTGGGAAAACGACGAAGGTTATAAAGCGGGTTTAGAAATTGTACAGAATTTGAAAATTGTGAATGACACTGCGGAGCGAGGCGTAAAACTGATGTCAGACTACAATGAAATATTAACAACAAATGAAGATAACAAACAATACATTTTACAAGTTTTAGAAGAATATCGACAATTGTACCCCGATACAAAGAAATCTAGCTTGATACAAGACAAATACTAACACGTATGCATTATTTTAATTTTATTTATAGCTATATCTGAGCTAAATTGTAATAAAATTGTGTTGTATATAAATACTTACATAATTATAAGGAATTAATGAATAATACAATTTTAGTAAATAAAAAATATTGTATATTGTGACATCCGGATTCTGTACCTGCGTAGAGTAGCTTACACGCTGCGTTATATTCTATCATATAATTGTAAGAGATAAAAAACAAAGATTTCGTCTATATTTTTGGAAGTAATATACAAATATTACTATTATACATGTAAGAAATTGTATTTTTATTAAACAATATTCATTGATACTTCGAAAGTAGCCGAAGACCAAAAAAAATTCAAAACAATTTTTGACTTCTGTAGCTAAGGACCACTCTACGGGGCACCGTGTCGATTGCGCGTAGCATCGGCCCTGGCGAGACGCGTCAGGCGAGCAATGGGCGCCGCTGCCGCCAAGCGAAAAAACACCGTGCACGCTAGGGTGATCCTTAGTTATAGGGGTCCAAATTTTTTTTGAGTTTTTTTTGGTCTTACCCTCCTAAAATATGAGGTTGGGTGAGAAAATGATATGTGTAAAGTTTCAAAGCGATTGCACAACGGGAACCCGTGCCGCATTTGAGTTGAAGTTTTGAAAAAATAGTGCTTTCTCAATATTTTTGCATTTTTACGAAAAGTTGTTTATCTAGCACAAATTCAGTACACAGTATCGGATTCCGTAGACATTCCTAAAGAAGAAACCATACACGAAAAATGTCGGGACGGTTTATAACTCGAACTGTGCGAGAAAATATCCGTCGGGAACGCGTGCACGGTGTTTTCCCGCCTGGCGGCCATAGCTCGCATGCCACGACTGGTCAGGGCCGTCGCTACGCGCAATCGACACGGTGCCCCTTCGAGTGTTCCTTAGCTTTAGGAGTCCAAATTTTTTTTAGTTTTATTTTGGTCTTCGGCTACTTTCAAAGTATCATTGAATATTGTTTAATAAAAGTACAATTTCTTACATGTATAAGGAACATAAAGTGGGTTTAGAAATTTTACAGAAGAAATCTAGCGTGATAAAAGACAAATACTGACACATATGCATTATTTTATTTTTATTTATACCCATAAGTTAAATTGTAATAATATTTTGTTGTATATAAATACTTACATAATTATAAGGAATTAGTAAATAACACAACTTTAGTAAATGAAAGATATTGTAGCTTGTGACATCCGGATTCCGCACCTGCGTAGAGTAGCTTACATGCTGCGTTATATTCTATAATTGTAAGAGATACTAATAAAAAATTTCGTCTATATTTTTGGAAGTAATATGCAAACGTTACTATTATACATGTAAGAAATTTGACTTTTATTAAAAAATATTCACTGATACTTCCAAAATGGACGAACACAATTATGTCCGAAATTGACGAGAAATCACTATTTTTTAAAAACTTCAACTCAAATGCGGCACGTGTTCCCGTTGTCCCATCGCTTTGAAACTTTACACATATCATTTTCTCACCCAACCTCATATTTTAGGAGGGTAAGACAAAAAAAAATCGAAAGTTGAAAAATAAGGACCACCCTAATATACATCTACCTGGCCTTTGGGAAAATAAACGATATGGACGATTTGACTTATTTTTATTTTTTGTAAATTTTTGTCAGGCGTCAATAAACTTCTGTAATCTTTTATATCAATTTCTGTGGCATCTACCACTTGGAAGGGGGAATTTCGCACTGTTCTAATTAGTTTCACGTATTCTTCTTCAGTTTCGATTCTTTCCCGCATCTTTTTTTTTCCATACATTCCAAAATTCCTATGTTGGGTATTGCGCAGCATCGCCAAAGGGCGCTGCGGCACATGGTGGAGGCTCGCTTGTATCCGGGGCCTGGCAGTCGCAACATGGCCGCCAGCCGATTAGTACGACTCGTCTTATTCCTGTACTGTTTCTCATATCTTTATTAAAGTTCGTGTTGTGTTATACCTGTGTACACTAGCCATAATTGCACCTTCCTCGTCTCCTCGAAGAACCCATCAACTGGCGCTGCGGACTTAGGATACTTCTAAACCTGTGTCTTCGAGTAAGAATCGCGAAGCGTGCTCATCATGGCGGAAACCAGTGCGCAAATCAAGGCCCTTACTGCTGCAATTCAGGGTCTATTACAATTACAGCTCAATCAGAAGGACGCAGGGCAGGCCAGTGGCTCATCCCAAGCAGCGACAGCACCTGATACGTACAATCAGTTAAGTGCTCGTATTGAGAAATACGCTTACGGCGTCGGTGATGAGGTAAAGTCGTTCAAAAAATGGCTGCTGCGCTACGAGTTTACCCTTCGCGCGGAGGCGGCATCCTTACCATCCGAAATGCAGACGCGCCTCGTGCTCGACAAACTCGGGCAGTCAGAATTCAATCGATTAGTGTACCACGTCGCTCCCACGGATCCATTCAAGATGTCGCAGAGTGATCTTCTGGCCAAATTGGGTGAACTCTTCCGCGACAAAGTTCCGCTTACTCGTCGCCGGGTCGAAATTTTGAATTATCGGTACGATAAGGCAATTCCGATCACGGAACACATAGATCGCATCAACCGCCATGCCGCCGAGTTCAAGCGATCCAAATTCACCGATGACAGCCTGCGTATACTCCTGCTTTGCAATCATTCTGCTACGCAAGCGACAATGATGAGCTAAAGAAGATAGCCCTCCGTGTCGTCGAGAAAAATCCGGACGCCTCGCTCAAGGACGTTGTCGCAGAGCTCGAAGAACCCGGTCAAGAATACCCCATCTTCGGTGCTGAAAGTAGCGCAACCGAAGCGCCACAACGGCCAAACGGCCAAAACTTCGAAGCTCCCTACAAGGCAGCCCCAACCTCAAACTTATAGTAAGTGCTATGGTTGTGGCGCTGCTCACCACAGGTCGAAGTGCGGATTTCGGGTTAGGTGTATCACAAGTGTTCTAAAAAGGGACACATCGCGGCGGTTTGCCAGTCTCAATCTCAATCCGAGAAGACAAACCAGGTGAAACCCGTCGCAAAAAGTAAAAGTGTTGTGACACAGTCTCTCTCCGCGATCGGTATACGTCGGCGACGTTACGTGTCAACGGGCATACTCGGCAAAGTGTTAAACTTACAGTATGACACCGGGTCAGACATCACGGTTATCGACAGGGACGCGTGGGCCCGCCTTGGGTCCCCGAAGCTTACCGACAGCGACACGGTTGAACACGCTGGCGGGAGTGAGGTCGGGATACTCGGTCGTTTCCGTAGCCCGATTCAAGCGTTCGGTCGCGAGGGTCGTTACCCGAAACGGGATAAACTTATTCGGTTTAAACGCCATCGACGCGTCGCGACGGCCTCAATCTGTGGTCTGTGCGGCTGTTCGAATTGTTTTCAAACAAGTGTGCCCTAAATGTGCGGTGCGTTTCTTCTTCCAGCCCGGTCGTCGCGCCTTCGGCCGTTAATACATCGGAGTTAATGTATTGGAATGACACTGTCAAGAGCTTCCCCAGTTTGTTCGCGAGTGAACTCGGTAGATGTCGTGACTTTAAAGTAAAGTTTAATCTTATAGACAATGCGCGCGCGGTTCAAATTCGGTGCCGTCAAATTCCATTCGCCATGGAAAAGCTCCGCTAGGATGAGCTCCAGCGTCTCGAGGCAAACGATATCATCGAGCGCGTTGAATCGGCGGAATGGACCTCACCTATCGTTTTAGTCAAGAAGCACGACGGTAGAATACGCGCGTGTGTGTGTGTGTGTGTGTGTGTGTGTGTGCCGGTTATTCGACGGGAGTGAACGCCGCGTTGACGGACAATAGATATCCTTTGCCCAGTGTGGAATACATCTTAACGAAATTGAACGGTGGCTGTTTCTTCAGCCTAATCGATCTCAGCGATGCGTTCCTTCAGCTTGAGATCGACGAGGCCCATCGGGAGATACGACCATTACAACGCTAAAAGGGTTATTTTGCTACAAACGCCTACCCTTTGGCATTAAAACGGCACCAGAAATTCTATTCGTTTATAATTTTTATCTTGAATACTAATGATTCGATAAAAAAAACTATAAATACAAAAAATGCGTGCCGTGACGAGCTTTACAACACTATATTTTTTAGAATCCAGTTTAACGACATTTACTCTTCCAATCTTTCTTAGCGATTGGACCATATTTTTTCGCATTTTCGAGCGCAGTCCCCTTCTTGCATCCGACCCTTCAATTAAGGGCAATTTCCAGTCATATAGCACAAAAACATGAGTGACTTTTATGATTTTGTCTAGAAAAAAGTATACAATGTAAGGGTCTAAAAGTTTATACACTTTATTCTGCTAGAAATGTAGAGCATAAAAAATTATTTCATTTTTACCCACTCCTGCCTCTGATATGTCTGCATGCTGTATCGTTGTAAAAAGTAGAGGCCTGGAGTCTAGACTTTCGCCATGATAACTTCAGACAGGATCATCCAAAATCAAAAAACCAAAGAAATTCCTTAGTTACATATGCGTGGTTATCGCGCTATGCTCTCGCATTGTTAGGAAACAATTATACGATGATTGTCATATGTTTAAACGATAGGGTCCGGAAAAAGTTTTTTTCGCACAAAAGTGCCCGTAAAAGAATTTGAGTATATGAAAATTCGCAATAGAGGGTAGCACGGGAGCGAGAGTGTTATATCTGTGCCACAATCCATCTTTAAAACACCTATTTTAAGGCCGTCACACTGTTGGCCCCACTTGAGGGGGTAGACACGGGTAATGCAGCGCGCTGTATACCGACACAATCTGGCCCTAAACATGGGTTTGAGAAATTACGTTGTTTGTCCTTATATGAACAGATTTTGAGCTGGGTGAGGTCTCATTTGAAAGAGGAAGGTTCACTACAGCCCGCTTTGGTCATGGCTCAACGAGATTGTATTGATATCCGATAATATGATTGTCCAAAGTAGAGAAAAAATCGACAAAATACACTCGTAGATTCCAAGTATTTGGAGGTCACTAAAAGAGTTTTATGACTCAAATGATGACCAGAGCGGGCTGCATTGAAGCTTCCTCTTTCAAATGAGACCTCACCCAGCCCAAAATCTGGTCATATAAGGACAAACAACGTAATTTCGCGACTACATTCCCAAATACGAGTTCCGCCATATTGGCGATAATACAGAGCAAGTCACGTGACAAATTTAGTTCAGCTAGTGGATACAAGATGGCGCCTATTCGGGAGGACTTGTGGGGAGCGCTTACCCCCTCCGCAGGGGACTGTCCTGGGAGTGGGGAGCTCGCCGGTAACGGCAAAGGTTGCCATGAGGCAGGACACACTTGGCTTAGATACTTCGTGGTCACGCGTCGACTGAGCGCGCATTTCACTTAACGGCGAGTTAGCCGGAGAGGTTTTCCTTGTTAATTAAAACAGCATATATTTCCTCGTACCACGACTTTTATTCCTACCCCTTCGGGATAGGCATTCCTCTTCGCCGTGGGCTAATCAAGGGATCTATTGGGCTAGATCTTAACCTAAATCCCTACAGACTGCCAACGTGGAATCATGGCAAAACTGAAGCGTTAGCTGAATACATGTGTCACAGTAAAAGCGTGATGCAGTCAATGCATGCATTTTGGTGCGATTGTAGGTTAGGTTATATGCATTTTAGGCATACATTGACTAGGAACTGTTACGAACTGTATACAATTATAGTAATTGAGGCAGTTAGAGCAACAACGGACTAACCGACATTAAAATTTTTTTTCTTATTGTATATGATTAGTACAGCCTATTGGAATACGTTATCGCTACTAACTCAATTTCGAAAAAAATGTGGGTTACTCCGTCGTTATTCTCACTGCCTCAATTATATGGCAAAATACAAGAGATGGGCATTACTTAAATTACCCAAGCCAAATTTTATTTGAAGCACTATGATTGAATTAATTTAACCCTTCGTTGACACTCATGGTGTGAGCCACCCATGAACTGATTTTGACACTCTGTACCTTCCATATGCAAAATAAGTACTTCTTTCCAAAGCTGACTTACAAACTATTTTTTTCCTCAAAATATTATATCCGAACAACAACTCGGTAGATTTTTAACTTCTAATTCTGAAATTTATAAAAGTTACAAGCTTTTGAACATTTCCTTCGTGTTTTCTGGACATATGGTAATCTAGACTTTTTTTGCAAAACCTAATAAAATGCCAATCAAAAAACTATTGGAATACATTCTAGAGACCCTGAAATTGACCCATGATTTTTTTCATAACAATTGGATTCTTTAGATGAGAGTGGCAGACGTTCAAAAATTGTTTTGGGTGTGAGCCACCCAGGTGTGTCAAGCTTGATCGAAATAGGAGGTCAACGAAGGGTTAATCATGGGGAATTGAATTATTGTCGGCCATGAATAATTTTCTCGTATTTATTCGTTCTTTCTCGACTAAATATATGATTCCCGACTAAATTATGAATAAATACGAGAAAATTATTCATGGCCGACGGATGATAGACCTTGGAATAAAAAAATTATTCACTAAATATATGGCATTCCATTATTAGGTGGAATAAAATATTAATTAAAATAAAAATTATTGACGGTGCCTCCGCCTCTTCCTCCACTTCCTCGTCGTCCTCCTTTACCTCCTCTTCCTCCCTCTTCCTCCTCCATACTTCCAATCCCTCAATACTCTTTTGAGCTCGCTATTCTGTTATATGAAAAATAAACATAAATCTTAAAACTTTCATTAGAATGTAAGAAATGTTTGCACAAGATTGTTTACGTATCTACATACCTGCTTCTGAAATCGCAACGCGATCTCCATCCACCGGGGGCGCGGAGTCGGCTCTCTGTGCGGACTCCGTCGCGAAGACGGAATCCTGCTACTCGTTCGACTCCGTCTTCGCGACGGAGTCTTGTTGCTTGTCCGCCTCCGTTCTGGGGACGGAGCACAGTGTGCGATTTTGGACAAAAATCGCTAGACAGCGCAAATCTTGACCGATTTCAATAATTTTTTTTTTCAAATACTCGTAAAGGGCTCAGCAATTGCGGAGGGCTGCGGTGAATCCTGTATTTTTTAACGGGTGAAGCTGAAGAAATGTTATTATAAAATTAGCTACAATGCATGTAAGTTTTCATGCATAACATTTAAAGCATGTAACTTCGTATCACATATAATTCATATTAAATCAAATTCTATTTTAATTACAATTCCTAAAAAAAATACAGAAAAATAAAAAATAATATATATAGGGGAAGGTGGGGCAAGACGGGGGGGGGGCAAGACGCGGTACCCCCTGTATTTCATGATACAAACACAGTAATCCAAATTTAGCATAGGCGTTAGATGCGTCACTATAGGCGCCGTCAGTGAGCAGCGAATCAGTGAAACATGTGGACGCGTGACGAAGTTAGATCAGAATTTATACTTTTTGGGACTTCATTACATTTTTCTTATTTTTAGCATCCAAGACAGTGACATAATAATATAGAAGATCTCCGGTACAGATATGTGTTTCTGAGACAGAATTTAGCTGGCTATAAGGTACGTATGTTATTTTATACTTTTGTAAATAATGTTTCGAGCAATGTTCATATGATTGTCGTGAGACGCGAAGGGGCATGATGGGGTGATGAAAATGAGAGGAACCCATCATGTCCCTCACAAACCTAAAAATAAAAATCAAAGTTTCTCATTGTTCCAGGATGTTTAGAAACTACAGACGGAAAACGGACCGAGGTTTCCCCTTTTAATACTTCTTTTCTATTAATTAATCCAAACGCACCCATTCCCTTGTGGAAAGGTGGATACACTGTTAAATATGTCGCAAATGGGCTCTGCCAATGCAAATTGAAATGCAAATCAGCATTTCTCCTCTGTTGATGTACTAGATGAGGACGACGAAGCCATACATGTGTGTCTTCTCTGTCAACCCAATAAATAATTACTTTGTATATACAGTATTTCCTCGCTGTAGGCTCGCTGGTCGGGACCGGCGTTGAACCCACATCCTGAACAGAGCCCTAATTCCGAGTGTTCGTTTCTCGCTTCTTTCTGGCCGAAGGGTGGAGCGAGATGGAACGCTTTGCGTGCGCAGCGAGTGTGCGCGACGGGCGCGAACCCTCAGATGGAATCGTGCCTGCGTCAAAATTTTGCGAAACGGCACCCGTGCTCACACGTGGTCACATGACCATTGCGCAAACCCGTCGCGCACGCAAAGGACGCAGTGTCACGGCGTCCGAAAGACGGAGCGAGACAAAACATCAACGCGTCGTTTGTCTCGTACCGCCCTTGCTCGCTTCCAGTGCCTCTCGCTCGCTCTCGTTCCATCTCGCTCTCGCCTTCGCCGGACAAGAGTGAGACAGAAGTGGTGGGGATAGCGAAAAGCCCACATCGTGTACACCAAACCGAGTCCACAATGAGACAATACTGTATATACTTTATTTATATTGTTATTTAATTGGTACCCCATCGATATATATAAATCTCGCGGACCACCAACAGTCAGCAGCCGCGTACAATGCTCTACTTAGCAGTTCTAGCACTTGTGTTGACTGTTGGTGGCGCGCGAAATTTATACATCGCCATATCTTCTACAATTATTTATTATTCAGTGTGAAAATTGGTAAAAATCTTTTTTATATATTAAGGAAAAACTTTGCCGCTGCAAGTTATATATACGTCAAAATTACCTCAATAGTTTTTACCGACGAACGTTGAAAACCATAGGTTATGTCCAGTATTATGGATTTTTTAATGAAATATTATTACATTTTTAACATAAGGGTTTTGTGCATACATTTTTCGGCTTCGCTAGAGTTTTCCGAGTTTTATATTTCAAGTCTCATAACAATCCGATAATAATTACTCAAGTTATCGCAATTTTTGTTTAAAAAGGTATTGACTTTGGTTGAAGAAATTTGTTTGGTTTATAATTTTTATCTCGAATACTAATGATTCGATAAAGAAACTGTAAAAAGAAAAAATGTGTGCCGCGACGAGCTTTACAACACTATATTTTTTCATATTCAGTTTAATAAAATTTAATTTTCCAATTTTTCTTAGCGTTTGGATAATACTTTTTCGCATTTTCGAGCGCTAATCTCCTTATTGCATCCAAGCCTTGAATTTAAAAATTTCCGATATTTCCACTTCTGATGTTTACAAACGGTTTAATTTTCATCACTTGGTTTCAGTTTCAACTAAAGGTAGCCTACATTCCAGGGGAATGTATACACCTTTTCTAGACATTTCGCGAGTAAATTATAGCATAACTTTCTTATTCTACGTGAAAATGAATACACGAATCTCTGAGCATGAAGCTGCGTATCGACATTGCGAGGCTGCCACGCTAGGCACGCCTCGCGGAGTGGAGAATCTGGAAACTACCTAGATCATGATCACTTTACGAGGCAGGCTCGTACGACAGTCTCGCCCCACCTCCAGCATGATATTTGGGCCGCGAAGCACCTTGGAACACGTTGAAAAATAGACGGCTGATGCCTCGTAAAATAATAATAATGATCGAGGTAGTCTCCAGACTCTACACTCCGCGTGGTGTGCCACGCGAGGCAGCTTCGCAATGGCGATACGCAGCTTGAGAAACACGCGGAAACTCAAACAATCACAGCTCACACGATAGATTTTGCACAAAAAATTACAACAATACTATGACGGTAATGACTCTTTACCCGGAATATGTCTAAATACAGTCTTATTAGACCACTTTTAGAATAACCGGCACATATAGCGAAAAATACAGGAGTAATAAGCGTGAAGGTACTTACGATCTTTAGTGTTCGGCAGTCACTCGTATTTCTGACGATCGAGCCTTTGCTAGCCTCAAGGGCCTCCGTTGCCAGAAAACAATTGCCGGCGCGGTTCACGCACACATTACCATTACTCCTGTAAGGTGATCCTACTACACAACTTGCGATTCTTTCCTGAAATCGCTGGACAGAGCGCAAACTGTCTTTCTCACTCACTCAATATTTTGTATTTCACTTGCACCAAGGACCGAGCGACACGTCTCGGCCCACGTAAAGGTTCAAACGCGCAAAGATGATACGTCAAAAGTATATGCACAGGATAATCAAAAATCCTTTCCTGTGCACATTTCTGCATCAAAAAGTATTCCCGGAAGTACATACTCTATGTAAATGTATCAGCATACACCAATCCTACTGAGAAAGAGAGGAACAGAACGCATATATCCGTCCTTTTCCCACTATCTTTTGTTCTGCTTCTCAACATCTGTAACTAATGCAGCGACAACGCTAGCTGATCAGTTTTCTGCCATTTGCACTACAGTGAAGACGCAGAAAACAATCGGTCTTTTATTTACTGCGCAGATATTGATACATATGGAACATTCATAATTTGTGAATTGTTCCATTCCTGCGTGGTTCGTTATTGTAGTGTCGATACGCGCGCGCGCGTGTGTGTGTGTGATCATTCCATTGCCATGGAATCAAAAAAGGAAGCCGCAGATGCAAGGAACAATCGCTATTTGAAGGGTGCTGTAAAAGCAAAACAGCCCAAGTTATCTGCAAAGCGTTTATCAAAAAATAAGAAGCGTCGAGAAATGTAAGTTATGAATTATGGTACAGATTTGAATACAGTTACAGTTTGTGATGTAGTAGTAGCAGCACGGTATTTTGTTGTATATAATACAGTATTATTCATATTCTTTAAATATGTATATCAACATATTCTATACTATACGCATCGCGACGCATGTCATTACTTTACCCCTCTTGCCTCACTTATTCTTTTCCAATTCGTATGTTCATCATTATTTAATTAATTAATAATCCGATGTATACCGTGTTGGAACTCATTTTCGATGGTTTGCGATTCGATGTTGAGCATATGTAAGTAGTTACAGTATTGTCTCCTTAGCGGCCAGAGGCGTATCGAGGGTGGGGTAAGTAGGACTCGTGCCCTGGGCGCCAATGCCGGGGGGCGCAAAAAAGCCGAAAGAAATAGTGTTTCTTGAATAAATTTATTTGGATGGTTAATGTTAGTAGTTTACGCTTGTTATTCGTGTACTTTGCATGCCTTTTTAGAAAAGCTTTGAAAAAACTTGCCGCACTTTTAGGCTTCATCTGCCTCCAACTTTCGTCTCTTCCGCCCTACAGTTCCAATTTCTTGAAAAAGATTATCTAAATTCCAAATAAAATGTTTTGTGTGATGAACACTTTTAACAAAGAAGTAGAACAGAAAGATGGAATTGGAATGATATGCACTGGGAGAGGGGGGTGGGGGAGGGGAGCGCAAATTCTACGCTTGCCCTAGGCACTGTTTACATTAAATACGCCACTGTTAGCGGCTCGCTGGTCGGGACCGGCGTTGAACCCATATCATGAGCAGAGCCCTAATTCTGAGTGTTCGTTTCTCACTTCTTTCTGGCCGAAGGGGGGGAGCGAGATGGAACGCGTTGCGTGCGCCGGAGAGACACGGCGTCCGAAAGGCGGAGCGAGACAAAAAATCAACGCGTCGTCTGTCTCGTATCGCCTTCGCTCACTTTCAATGCCTTTCGCTCGCTCTCGTTCCATCTCGCTCTCGCCTTCGCCGGACAAGAGTGAGACAGAAGTGGTGGGGATAGCGAAAAGCCCACAGCGTGTACATCAAATCAAGCTTCAGCCATGAGTATTTTAATTTCCAACGAACAGAATTTAAATATAATCATAAAAATGATGGAATATTTCATTAATTTTCGTTAGAAAAGCTCTAGATATCCAGGAACCTCATGGAACCTCAAAATTTTTGTGCTATTTATTCTATTTGCTTTATAGAGTGCATATTCAAAAGTTATAGCGGCAAATATTTGCAACTTTACATCATTTTTAAATATAATTAAAATAATTCCATCTTCAAAAAAATATGATAGGAGCTAAAATGTGTAATTCATTCTAAATAACGTGGTCGTAAATAATTTTTCTCTACAAAACGCAGTTCATATTCGCTTTCTGTATTCTGAGAAATCCTTAGTTGTTTTAATTAATATGGTCACTTTCGAGAAAACGGAGCGTTTACCGCAATTTCGTCACCCTTGATTTTCGTCTTATTTTTGCCGGTATAATCATCCCTTGGAGTATTGACCACGGGTAGAGAAACACCCTGTATATCACTAAAGACTACAACATATCAATGTTTCACAAAAATCCCAAATGTTACTCCGAAACGTGTCCGATTTCACGTGGAATGACCCAGAATTGAAATGCGAAAAGTATTCTTTTCACACGCGGTCAAGTGCACGCGAGTCTGTACACTCGCACAGCCGCGTATCGCAACGCAAGCATGTTTGCTTGTGGCTGCCTTCGCTTGCGAGTAGCGGAGACGGTTGTGCAGATGTGTGCGTGTGAAAAGGAAACGGGCTAAATGTGCATTTCCTTCGGTTTGCGTAGCGAGGGAATCACGTTATCTAAGAGGAACATTTGTATCACAGTAGATATCCTAAGAGAGTTCTGGACCAACGGGTGGCGAGGAGGTGAAGCGGGCCGAGGGGAACCGCACCGTAGGCGAAGGGGAGGCGGGTGGGGGGAACACGACTCGGGGAGGTAAGGATGAGTCAGTGGAGGGGGAAGCCGGACCATGGAGCGTCTGGAGGGGGAACGGGACGCGCGCGCTCGCTCCATACACACACACACACACACACACACACACACACGTGAGAGGTGGGGAGGGGGTACCGCCGATGACACGTCACGCGTCGTAGGAAGTGATCCGCAGCCCTCTTATCGCCCCAAGGTCAGATCGCGCCCCGATATTTTTCGTAGCATTTTCGTATCGCGTAATCCGAGAATAATGCGCAGCAGCGGTGCGCGCTATCTCTGAACCGCGAAAATTCGAAGCATACTGGAGAGAGAGACGCACGACATGCATTTCTCCTTTTCTAGGATCATAGTCGAAACATACGGCCATCGAAGGTTAGCTTGCGAGATCTTGCGCAACACGAGGTAAGACGCGTAGAAGATGCAAGTCGAAACCTGCATGGTTATCGCTCCAAAAACGTATTATGGTCGAAGGTCGACTTCCTAGAATAATGCGCAGTAGCGGCGACGTTTGAACAAGAGAGAGGTACGATATTTTCGTATATCTCTCTGTCTCCGTTCCTCTCCCGGTTGGAAAAATCATACGGTGGTACGACGCGTAGGAGATGCAAGTCGAAACCTGTAGTTTTCTATTGTGTAATAACCGTGCCAAAAACATATAACGATCGAAGGTTAACTTCCGAGAATAATGCGGTACGACATGGAGAAGATGCAAGTCGAAACCTACGGTTTGTTATGGCGCGATAATCGCGCGAAAAACATATCACCGTAACGATGGAAGGTTGATTCCCGAGAAAAATACGCAGCAGCGGTGCGCGAAAATTCAAAACGGGCCGGCGCGTTTCAGTTTGCGATACTGATCGAAGGTGAACTTTCGAGAAGAATACCTATGATGAGTAAAACCATGGCATGACTTAAGACGGAATTCTATGTATCCCCTTGTGTGCAAGTGTAAAGGGGTGGGGAGAGTTTAGGGAGGGATGTTCCTATATTTAAAGCAGCTAACATCTTCGACAAGACAAAGTCGCGAATGGTAACGCGTTGGAAAGAGTAATTTATTTTAAGCGATTACGTACACGTAAATAACAAGAACATGGAAACGTTCAAGAACGCGTTTTCGGCGTTGTCTCGGATGTCCGAGCTGTTGAGGACCACCGCGAAATTTCGCGACTGGATGGACAGGTGCGACGAGACGATACGATACATCGTCGCGTATCAACGAAGAGAACGCGTGCCGGTGTGCGAGAAGCAGCGGATGGTGTCGTTGCTCGCGCGAACAAAAACATTGCGCGCGATAGTGCGAGGACGATTATCGCGAGTAGGGCACGGACTTGCCGCTCGCACGAGGTCATCCCAACTCGTGTGGGAGGACCTTGAAACCGCGTTCGAGAAGCGCTTGTCGACCGGGATGGTGATAAACGAGGGGGTCGTTGTTCCACGCAAATTCTTCGAGAATGCCCGTCGAACGGTGACTTCACGCGTTACGAACGCTATTACGGAGCATCGCAGCGTGTCGGTGAACACCGTGCTAAACGCAGAATTTATGTTGCGAGATGAGACGGACGTAAAGAGTTTCGCGCCACGTAATCGCGTACTCTTCATGTCGTCGAACGTTCGCGAGTGGTACGCGAAACAAGTGGTCGCTCCGACGTTGATCGCGATGGAGGAGTTTCAGGAGCGCGACAGTGGCTGGACCTTACGGGCAGTACAGAATCTCCTGATCAACGTGAACAAACACAATCCACTGCGTGCCGGTTGTGACGTGTCGCTTCCGCGAGTGGTAGCAACGAAAAAAGCAGTGGTGAACGTTCGGTGCAACGACAACACGTGCTTTTTGTGGTCCATCGTCGCCAGTCTGTTTCGGGCTACTGCACACGGGGACAGGATCGCGTCGTATCCACCCTACTGGACGGTGCTCCGTACGGATGGTGTGACACTCCCCATGTCCGTCGATCAGGTACGGAAATTCGAAGTGACCAACGACGTTTCCGTGAACATCTACCTGTGATCCAACGAGGATGGCTGCGTACCGCTACGCGTATCCAGCAACAAGCGGGATAGGAGACACGCGAACGTGCTGCTGGTATAAGATCCCAAGGATTCGCAGCGCTACCATTTCGCTTGCATCCGCAGTCTCTCCCGCTTGATTTCCGGATAACGCAGCAACCATAATAGCAGAGTGTTCGTTTGCGATAGGTAAGCAAATAAGAATAATCATAAAAAAAAATTTGAGCGATACATGACACACGAAGAAGAAGAAGAAGCGTTTACATTGTCTTTTTTTCCCCTACGTTTCAGGTGCGTCAACGTTTTGCGGGAATTCGCGAACGTCGCGTACTCGCGTTTACGCGCCAAGAAACCGATGGCACCGTTAACGCAGCAACAGTGGCGTAGTTATCACGAGGCTATCGCGTGCCACGTGTGCGGAGGTCCCTTCGACCGAGGTGAGGACGATAGAAAAGTGCGCGATCATTGTCACACGACGGGTCAGTACAGGAGCGCGGCGCATAGATCGTTCAACTTGTGCTACCAACGTTCGTGCACGATATCCGTGGTGTTCCACAACCTGTCCGGCTACGACGCGCACTTTGTGATCAAGGAGTTAGCAGACGCTTTCGAGGGAAAGATCAGCCTCCTATCGATAACGAAAAAACGGTACATATCGTTTACCAAGGACGTGGAGGACCTCAAGGGCGAGCGCAAGGACTGGCGACGAACAGTGAAGTTTCGATTCGTCGATTCCTTCAAGTTCTTGGCAACGAGTCTGCAGAAACTCGCGTCGGATCTCGGTAAAGACAGACTTACGATTCTTCGACGCGAGTTCCAACTTCTGCCGGACGAGCAATTCGATCTCCTCACCAGAAGGGGGGTCTTCCCGTACGATTACGTGGCGTCGTACGACAAGTTGAACGACACGCGACTACCGCCTCGTGACGCGTTCTACAATCGCCTGAACGATAGTGGTGTGTCGGAGTCGGATTACGCGCACGCGACGAACGTGTGGAATAGTTTTCGTATACAGACATTAGGCGAGTACAGTGATTTATACATGAAGACTGACGTGCTGTTACTCGCCGATGTGTTCGAAAACTTTCGCAGTGCATCTATCGCGAGCTACGAACTGGACCCCGCGCATTACTGTACGTTACCGGCGTTTACGTGGGACGCGATGCTGAAATACACGCGCGTCGAATTGGAGCTGCTCACCGACGTGGACATGCTGTTGTTCGTGGAGCGTGGTATACGCGGTGGCCTGAGCCAGTGCTCCCACAGGTACGCTCGCGCCAACAACAAATACCTGCCGACAGCGATGTACGACGCGTCGCAACCATCAACGTACTTGATGTACTTCGACGTGAACAATCTGTACGGATGGGCGATGTCGCAGGCAATGCCGTACGGCGGCTTCCGATGGTTGGACGAGGCTGCGGTGACCGAGTTGAACGAGGCGGTGGCCGTTTTTGACGTGGACTCGTCGTTACCGAAGGACGATGGGAACGAGGGATACCTGCTGGAAGTGGATTTGGAGTATCCGCGGAACATTCACGACGAGCACGCGGACCTTCCGTTCTGTCCTGTGCGCGAGCAGGCGCTCATCGGTAAGGAAAGCAAACTGATAGCCACGCTCCGCGACAAGGAACGATACTTGATTCACTATCGCTATCTGAAGCAGTGCATTTGACACGGACTTCGCGTTTCGCGAATTCATCGCGTTGTACGGTTCGATCAGAAACCGTGGTTGCGCGATTACATCACTTTGAACACGGACTTGAGGACGCGAGCTACCAGCGATTTCCAGAAAACGCTGTACAAACTAATGAACAATGCCGTGTACGGAAAGACTATGGAGAACGTACGAAAGCGAGTGGACGTGCGACTAGTGACGCGATGGGACGGACGTTACGGTGCCGAAGCGTTGATCGCGAAACCGAATTTCCACAGTCGCGCGATATTTTCCGAGCACTTAGTCGCTATCGAAATGCGTAAATTGAGAGTGAAATTCGATAAACCCATATACGTTGGTATGAGCGTGTTGGACGTGTCCAAGGTGTGCCTGTACGAATTTCACTACGACTATATGCGCGCAAAGTTCGGCGATGGGTGTAATGTGTTGTACACGGACACAGACAGTTTGATGTATCAGCTGCGGTGCGAGGACGCTTACGAGCGGATAAAAAGTGACGTCAGTGCGCGATTCGACACGAGCGATTACGCGGTGGACAACCCGTACGGTATGCCGCGCGTAAACAAGAAGGTGCCGGGCTTGATGAAAGACGAGAAAAACGGTGCCTTGATGACGGAGTTCGTGGGACTACGGTCCAAGATGGGACTACGGTACCGCGGTGATTTCGAACACCTCGGTCGACCAGTTCGGCGTGTATCCCTTCTCGAAGATCGTCTTGAACTTGCGGAGGTCACGTCGACGGGTCGCGCGTTGATCGTGCGATGTTTACGATGATTGTAGGTGTGCGGAACGTCCGTAGCAGATCCAACCAGCGATAGGAGGCGTTCAAGGAGAATTGTGTCCACATCAGGTTCTTCAGCGTTCGATTGAAACGCTCGACGATCGACGCTTTCATCACGCTGTACGTCGAGTAGTGGTTGATCCCGCGAGTCTTCGTCAATCGTTGAAACTCCGCGTTGTAGAACTCCTTTCCCATGCCGGTTTGTAGGTTTCGCGGACACCTGCCGCTTCGTCGCAACACGGTCGCGAACGCCTCGGTCACGTCGCGGCCGCTTTTCGTTTACACCGGTACGGCCCACGCGTACTTGCTGAACGTATCGATGATCGTGAGTATGTAATTGTAGCCGCGATTGTGGATCGCTTACGCGCGCATTTCCACCAAATCTGCCTGCCACAGATCGTCGTAGCCTCGAATAACTACGCGTCTCCGCGGGAAATTTCGTCTCGCTGGAGCGTGCAGTTTGTCGACCAATTGTATTCGCTCCTTACTCGTGCCCATAGCGGCGGCGACGGCGAAAGTAACGTTCCACGACCAGCAGCAGATACTGTACCAAGCACTCGAAGCATGTACGGTGTTGGCGGGTGTTGTCGTCGTCCGCAAAGTCGTTGCTCATCGTCGCGTTTCTGTACTTACACGATCGGTGTCGTGCGGTCGTCGAGTGTATCGTTCAAGTGATCGAAGCGTCTTTGCATCGTGATATTTAACTCGGTCTTTAGGTCACGCAAACGTTTGTCCACCGCGGTGTGTATCGCGGTCGCCGAAGCGTCCAGTCGTTTCGTCGTCAATTCGTACATGTCTTCCTGCATAGTGTCGAGAGCGCGTCCGACGGTACGTTCCATGTCGTCCACGTATCGTTTCTTCGCAGCGTCGGTATCCACACCCGGATGCGCCACGCGACGTATCTTGCGTTTCATCGCGTCGAACGTTGACCGATCGGTGCCCAGACACAGCGCGTTCTCCCGCACGTAATTCCCGACGTACAGATTCCGCGAGCGAATCATCTCCATGCGTTGATCGTTGTAGCCGGTGGCGGTAGCAACGGCGGTACTACTACTACCGTGCAAAGATGCGCCAAACTTGTTCACGGACATGCTGGGTGGGCGGTAATCGCCAACGAGACTGACGCGTCGTCGATCCGACCGATCAATTTACGATGAGACCGGCTTCGCGAAGTTCCTCCACGATGGAAGCGATCTCGTTATCGTGTTCGGTGTGTCCGGCGTCGCGCGACGCCAAGAGCAATCGTAGTCTATCGACCAATTCGTTCGGATCGTCCCAGTAGACGTAATCGATCGCGTTATCGGTGACCGTCATCGCGTCGTCGATGGGTAATCCGCGACCTTCGCGCGTAGCCCCGCCGACGTTGCGGTCTCCGCTAATCAACACCGACACGATCTTCCTGTACTTGTGACCCTTGTTACTCAGCGTGGGTTTGCCAACCGAATGGTGCCGTCGATGCGCGTTCGTCGACAACAAGATTTCGCGGTACGCGTCGAGATCATCGCTCGTGTACGCCTGCTCGTCAGGCACTCGCTTAAACAGCAGTTCGTACAAGCCTCGCGTACCCACGTATCGCTTGCCCCGCGCGGTAACGTCGTCGTTCTCGCCGATGGTGAGCACGGAATCACCGATCATCAGCTGTTCGTCGTCACCTAGGTACACGCCGTACACGTTGTCGATCAGTTTCTTGGTATCGGTGAAGAACAAGCGCAGATATTCCCGCGACTGCGGTTCGGTGGCGTTTGGAGTGTACGCGTCGAGATTGTCGACGGTGGTGGGGGTTTTTGGATCGAGAACTTCTCGAATTGTTTCGTCCGTCTCACCCTGGTCCTGTTCCTCTGGACCACCGAAACCGTACCGCCACTGCTATTTATACCCGCGACACCTGTCGAGCGAATCAGAATCGTAGCGCTCCTCGAATATATCGCTATCGAAGAACCATCGACCAACGACTGCCTTTGCATCCCCGTGTATCCGCATTTTCACGCGTATGGTTGCGGTAACGCGTAGAGCAACAACGAATACGAAGAAGCAGAAGATAGGAACGGGACTCGTGAACAGGATCATAAACCATTTACCGATACAGCTACACATTCCGGGATATCAGTTCTGCGGACCGGGGACGCGTTTGCTGAAACGATTGGCTCACGGCGACCAAGGTATAAATCCGCTGGACGCCGCTTGTCGAGAGCACGATATCGCGTACCCTCGTCGAAAGGATTTGAAGGGACGACACGAGGCGGATCGCGCGTTAGCCGAACGAGCGCGAGAACGAGTGTTCGCGAACGACGCGACTTTCGGTGAAAAAGCAGCGGCGACCGGAGTGTGGGCCGCGATGAAAGCTAAGACTAAACTCGGCATGGGTATGAGACGACGAAGAGGAGGAGGAAGAAAAACTACGAGACGGAAACGCAAGTCCAGAGGACAACGCCGTGTCCTAGCGATAGCGAAACGCGGAGGCTTTCTTCCGCTTCTTCTGTCCGCTCTGTCGGCTATCGGGGCATTAGCCGGTGGAGCGGCCGGTATCACCAAAGCGGTCAACGACGCGAAGGCCGCGCGAAAACAGCTGGAAGAAACGGTGCGTCATAATCGATCGATGGAAGGGCGAGGACTGTATCTGGCACCGTACAAGCGCGGCGCCGGCATGAACTTGCGACGACGACGCACAGTGGTGCCTTTTCCCGAAAAGCTGGCCAAAAGTCAATTTCTGAAGTGAATAGCAGCTTGTCGATAGTATGGTACATTTAATAAATATACATCAGTGCAACAAATGCCGCTTGAAAATTTAAAATATAGTGGTTGGTTAATGAGATATAGGCTGTCAAAGTTGACGAAATTTCGTACTTCTTAGATGGCTTGAAAACGCTCGCATGTTTAATGTATCAGGCAAAGTTTATTTTTAAAAAATTCATATGTAACACATTTTACCATTAAGATACGTGTTATAAACATACATTTTGCACATGAATAATGCAAAATATCTTTGAACTTACTCTTGTACTTCCCTTCTCCAGATGTCCTAAATCCTACTCATATTTTAGTACAACGGAAGGAAAATAGTTACTTTATTCACGGAACTTCACACAGTTAAAGGTTTCTTAACGTAAAGTAACATATGAAGTATGATATCCAACTGAAAAATCTTGCGCATATTTGCGCTTTTTTAAGATATCCGCATTTAAAGTGCCTATTAGTATCTATCTACGCTCTCCGTGAACGAACCCTTTCAGGTCTGCACTTTTTGGTTTGTGGGAATTGTTTTCATAGACAATTATTAATCATAAGAGTTTAAATAAGCGCCACGTTAAATTTTAGGATTCTACATTATCGGGTTTAACCACAATAAGTGTTGTATATACGTAACATCGGTCCTCAAATAGTACTCGCCTTTACGCATAGTGGACGAGAAATATAAATAAGAATGTTCTCTCTTTGTCTTAAACATATATAAATTTTGTACTTATTTTAGAAAATGCTGTTGTGGTACGCGGGAAAGGAGTGAATAAGTATGGTTTTGGTCACGATAACACGAGGCGTCGTCCCCGTCTGTCTGTGCTCCCCTGCCGAACCGATCTCCCCACCGCCGTCGGTCCGCCAGATAGCGCTCAGGACGCACGCACACAACAAATGCTTTTGACTCTTGACTCTTGACTCTCACCTCCTTATCTTCTTCGTGTAAACAGTTACATTGAAATCTTCCGCCTCGACTTACACACTTGCCATTCGCACTCGAAGTTCGGTAATCTTTATGGAACAATAATCATTCCTCCCACCTAGAAATACTATGTGTGTTATACTATGATTGAGCGAGAGAAGAAACTAAATAGAAGAAGATAGATTTTTGGTGGAAAATATATATAGAGTAGATGTGGCGGACGTGAGTCATTTGACAACAGCGAGTTAATAGAGAACGTGTAACCTCGTCTCGAGGTTAGCTACCGGACGGATGGTCGGGCTGATCGGGTGAATGAGGCAAGGTGGTCTGTTTGACGGACGTTTATTCTTAAACCTAGAATACAGTGTTACCCGGTCAGGTCTATGCTGACGAACAGGGTCTGTGAGGCTTAAGCTAACGCGGTTACCCGCAGGCGCGTCGCGATCGCGATCGCGATCGCGGTTTCGGTCTCGAAACGATTCGGCGGAGGCAGGAAGGGTGGATGGTCGTACAGGTGCCCTGGCTGTGGTCTCCACCAATGGCCCTGACCGGGAAGCCTTGAGTCCGGTCGCCCAGTGGGTTAAACCCGCGGGAGAAACGGAGGCTGTAGGATGTCCTCCGGGACAGACAAAGCCTGACCCTAAGATTGACAGAGGATATCGACTTGCGTCTAGAAGTCGGCGAACTCGCGTTCTTCTAGGGGCCGTGGAGGTAGGGGAATGCAAAAATACGCAACGATACAGCTTGGATACCAAGAGTTCGCTGGGAGAGTTCTGACCGATTGCATGTAGCGCGCTAGGTAAAACTCTGCCTGACGGGCCCGTCGCGCTGGCCTATATGGGCTGCCGCGCCAACTTCACCTGCGGGAGAGCCACTCGGCGCGTGGCCATCTCGCGGCCGCGCTCGGTAGCGGCGGGCCGCTCCAGGCGCGCGTGGTGGGGGAAGACTCGCGTAACTAGCTCGCTACAATCGTTGAGGAAAAGTTAAAAGTATCAGGAGCGAAAGCGTGTTATGTAGAATAAGTGTTATAATCACTGTGTTATTTGTTTCCCCTGTTATTGTTAAGTTTATATATTGTTATTGTATTTCGTGCAGGTCTATCAATGCTTTAATATACACGTCCGCCATATTGGATTCGCCATTTTGTTTTCAAAAATTTGAAGTTCAGATTCGTAATCAGCGACCCCAAAAACCCCCGACCACCAATTTCTGACAAAATTGAAGTACGTTTTGAGGGTTTTGCCGCTTTTTTGCGATTTGGAACCACTGTGCGACGACGACCGAGGAAAAAAAAAACTCCGGGCGACTGACCGTGCGGCGGCGATAACGCGACAGCAACCTTTTTTTTTTTTTTTTTTTGTGGAGAAATCCCTAACGGATACCCCTAACCCGCGGGGGCGGGCGGGGGTTATGTGGGGCTTGCACCCACTAAAACTCCACGGTAGCCGCCTAGAGCCGGGGGATCAGGCAAGGAAGATGGCCGTTCTTGTGCGAGATCAAACTAGCGATACGTTCGCTAGGCCATCCTCCAAGATCCCCGATCCCCGCGCTCGTTTTGTCAAAAGTTGACACTTTCCCAAGGGGGAGAGAAGCTCCCCGGAAGAATAATACTCCGCTATCGCCGGGGCAGCGTTGCGGGCTACGCGCCAACGCTACCCCACATTCCCCGGCTTTATCTCCCAGGCTCGACAAGCCCCCGCTTGCCGAGCCCCCTACAGCCCTCCGGTGCCGCCAGCCGCCTACACGCACTGCGAGGGGGGGAACGGGCCCGGTAGATACCGGTCCACCGAACCCCCCGCGGTCACCACTTTACTCCCAAACGGCCCTCTACCTCCCCCGAGAGGCCATGTGTGCGGATGGGGCATTGGCGGATGGAGGGAGGACTACCTCTCCAGACGCGACAGCAACCTATGACGAACCTGCAATTGGAGCGCGAGTGCATCGACGTACCGTTCTTTCCGGGGGTGTTTATGCGCGACACGCTACACGCGCGCGTACGACCGAACGAATGCGGTATCGCGAATCTAGACGAGAATCGCGGCGAAGGCACGCACTGGGTGGCGTACGCGAAATGCGGATCACACGTGCAGTATTTCGATAGTTTTGGGAATTTGCGACCACCCGCTGAATTGATCGATTATTTCGGACGGGGAACGACACCTACGATCACGATCAAGTACAATCACGATCGCTTTCAACGTATCGACCAGACCAATTGCGGCCACTTGTGCGTACAATTTCTGCGACAAAAAGTTTTGGAATTTTGGCCTCGACGCTACCCAAGATTATAAATTGACGCGCAACCGTACGTTCGAGTCACTTTCTCTTTCTCAGTCTCGCTAGCGTAACCAACCGTGGTACGATGTCGCTCACGCTCACGTTAACGGGTCGGAGCAGCGTGCTCACGGTCAATTATTTTCCACCGATAGATTTGAGCGACGGGCAATACGAACTAGGACTCGCCGACTTGGAGACGTTTTCACACGATACCGAACATCAACTCGAGCAACGATACGTTCTACTTTGTCGCGAACAACACCGTGCTCCCCAGCGTCGATGTCGCTCGCGAAATCATCGCGATTCCCCACGGTTCCTACGAATTAGACGCTATCGCCAAGTACTTGAGGCGTCGACTGCTCGAGCCATATCCTCGGAAACGCGATAACAACGAGAACGAAGACGACGACAAGTATCCGCTAGTGCTACGAGCTAACAACAATACCATGAAAAGCGAACTGTACTGCTCGTTCTTCGTGGACTTTACGCAACCGAACAACGTGTGTTCGTTGTTGGGATTTTCCCGACGCGTGTCTTATCGCCGAGAATCTGGCACGAGTCCGACGTACCCGTGAACATCATAACTGTTAACGTGATCAGAGTAACGTGTAACGTCACTACCGGTGCGTACAGCCACGACAAATCGGTACACACAATTCACGAATTTTCACCTCGCGTACCTCCGGGATATAAGATATCGGAAACTTCGCGGCACGTCATTTACCTGCCGATCGTCGCACGAGAGATACACGATCTAACGGTACGCATCGTCGATCAATACGATCGTCCTATAGATTTTCGCGGAGAGGAAATAACGATTCGCCTGCACGTGCAACGGCGTTCGCGTTATAAGATAACGTGAGTGCGTATGTAGCATGTTGGTGTTCGATCGCACGTACGACTCTGCTGCTACCGCTCCTCTGGCCTCTGCAAAAACGCATTATCGTCGAGACGAAACACCAACGACCGCACTGATAATAAAGACAGGAAGCGGAACGGGAACAAGAGGAAGAAGAAGAAGCGACAAACCGTTGACTCATCGAAACGCGCGTTTCCTACGAACCCTGGGGTTCGTCGTAACGTACTAACGTATCATTTACATAGACACACACACACACCTCTAACACGATGAATACCATACTGGACGTGATGAGTACACCGACTTTCGACGATCGTATCACGAAGATCGAAGTGCACTCTTACAACCCGTACGCCAACACGACGCTCGACAATAACGACGAGATACGAATACCCGTTCAGCAACAAGATGTGTACACGCTCCCGTGCGAAAGTTATCTCTACGTCGAAGGACGCGTCGCTGTGATGGCACCCGCGACGACGGAACAGGAGGTGAAAGCTTCCAAAGTTTTTCTGGGCAACAACTGCGTCGCGTTCATGTTAGACGAGATTCGATACGAATTGAACGGTGTGGAGATCGATCGTTCCAGGAATCCGGGAATCATAACCGCGTTGAAACAGTACGCGTCGTTGTCCATCGACAGGAGCAAAGCGCTGCTGAACGCCGATTGGGACCATACCATGGCACACGACCGCGACATTTTTGGTAGCGCGTCGTTCAATTTCTGCGTACCCATGAACACGTTACTGGGATTCTTCGAAGATTACAGACGCATCGTGATGAACGCGCGCCACGAGCTGATCCTGATTCGCGCGCGACTCGATACGAACGCGCTGTACGCGGCCTCCCTAAACCCCGTGGTAACAACGAAACTGGAGATACGCAAGATACAATGGCGTATGCCGTACGTCGCGTTAGAAGACACGCAAAAACTGTCGTTGCTACGTCTCCTGCAAAGCGATCGACCGATCGCGATGAGTTTCCGATCGTGGGACCTGTACGAGTATCCGTTGCTGCAAAAGACTACGAAACACACGTGGACCATGAAAGCATCGTCGCAGATCGAGAAACCGCGATACGTGATATTCGCTATGCAAACCGATCGAAAGAATAATCTGAAGAACAGCGCGAGCAGATTCGACGCGTGCAAACTCGCGAACGTACGATTGTTTCTGAATTCCGAGACGTATCCGTACGACGACCTGAACCTGGATTTCGATAAATCTAAATACGCGCTGCTGTACGATATGTACGCGAAATTTACCCGTTCGTACTACGGCTACGGCAAACCGTTGCTGATCACGATCGAATTCTTACGATACGCCCCTATCGCGATCATAGATTATTCTCGACAGAACGAGTCGGTGAAGAGCGCGACGGTGAACGTGCGAATCGACTTCGAGTGCAGGGATAACGTACCCGCTAATACCACCACGTATTGTCTACTCATACACGATCGCATAGTCCATTACAACCCTTTGACGAACGTCGTGCGAAAAATCACGTGATTCCAACGACTACGTCTATGATTATTATACCGATGAGTTTAACCGCGAAAAAGTCAGTCGCTCATCTGCAGCCGCCGGTGACAGTTGTTGTTGTATTACATACTACATACGTACTAAAAATGTTATCCGTCGTGGTCGACCTGCAAGGCTTTAAGACCGAACGCAAAACGTTCGTCGCTAAGGAAATTGCGATTCTCGTCAACAGTCGCGACACGGAAACGACCATCTGTCATTGGATTTTCGAACCACCGTACTCGTACGCTCGTCTGTCATCGTTCGAGAAGCGTCAAGCGTCGACGTGGTGTTCGTTAAGGGTATGGAGAAGAAGACCTGGTTGTCGCAACTGCTCCTACGAACAGACCCGCGCATCGTAGATATCGTTGAGATGTACGAGAAGAACAACAACGACTCCGACGATGGCTCCGACGTGGACGACGATTATTGTAGAATCTTGCTTGACACGGTCGTTCCTAGGCTGAAAGCAATGCCTGCAACGAACACCGTACGATGTCCTTTCCACAACGGCGACAGTGACGGTTGTATGTGCGCGCTGGAAAACGTGCAGAAAATCTGGAAATATATGCGCTGTGAAATCTAACGCTACACTTTCTTTTATCTTCTGTATTATATAGTATTTTCCGTTTATCTTACAGGTTTCACGAACGCGTACTGCATAAATAAACGTACTATTTTTATGAAAATATGTTAAGGATTTTATTTTAACACTCCTCCCCTCCTCCTTCTCCTCCTGCAACGACGATGGCTACCACCCCCATCACCACTATCCCCACCACCAATAAACTATACTTTTGCACATGTGTGAGTGTACATCCCTATAAAAGAGGTGCTGATCCGTTTTGCGGACCACATTACATCGCGTACGTTCGTGCCTGCACAGTTCCTATTCACAACCGTGTGTATTCAATTTTCAAAAAAAGGTACAAAAAAGAGCGCCAAGTATATAATCCCATCAAAAAGGATCCCATTTAAAAACATTGTCGTAAATTAATAGCTTTACAAAACTAATGATATACACCAATTGCGCCAATTATCGCAATGACTATTTATACAAACAAAAAAATGTATCAAATAATAGTAAACAGATATATTTTTATACAAATAAATATTTTAATACGAATAAATATTTTATTCAAAATAGTTGGCGCTGCTCTCTGAAAAAAATGTTAAGTGTCTTGGTTAATAAATAAAACAAGGCCAGACTTATTGATTCAGACATATTTATTCAGTTTAGCAACACCAATTCCGAGAGCAGCGCCAACTATTTTGAATAAAATATTTATTCGTATTAAAATATTTATTTGTATAAAAATATATCTGTTTACTATTATTTGATACATTTTTTTGTTTGTATAAATAGTCATTGCGATAATTGGCGCAATTGGTGTATATCATTAGTTTTGTAAAGCTATTAATTTACGACAATGTTTTTAAATGGGATCCTTTTTGATGGGATTATATACTTGGCGCTCTTTTTTGTACCTTTTTTTGAAAAAGGTAATTTTGTGACGATTTCACACATTTTGTAGTGTTTATTGATGACTGGATAATTTTTTCACCCCGTCGAGGTTATTTTTTTTAATTAACAATATATTATATTGTCGTCCAAACTACGCACACCTGCAAAGTTACAAGACAATTGGATTGGTGGAATTGGTTTAAATTTGAGTTTTCAAATATGAAGCAAACATACAAGAAGCACACAGAGGATCGAAGCTGAATAAAAGTTTAATTAAAGTTTAATTAATATTATTATACTATATTACAATAAATTTTTTTTCTAACGTAGATCACACTGCATCATCTTGTGCTTCAGTTATCTGTAAATAAATATATAAAATCCACATTTTAGTTACAATATAACTTAGAAGTTTTAGAAGAAGGGTGGAATTTTCCTATAGTAAGCGTGGAGACTACATAATGTGTCCGAAGGAGGTGAGAGCGTATGGCAGAAACTCTTGTTGAAGGAAATTTAAATGCTAATGATAATTTATCAAAAATGAAGGAAGAGCTCCAATATATTTAACGCACAATTTATTGGTGTTGGAATAAAATTAATTTAATATGTTCATTAGTGAATTTAAATATTGGTAATGTGAAACTAATAAAATTAATGATTAGCGTGGAAACTACGGTGGATTTTAAAATAAAGTTTTAGAAATATCTTTCACAAGAGATAGAAAAGTATCAAGGGAGATGCGTTTTCATCACACTTTCTTCAATCAATAATGTAACTTTCTCTACATTGCAAGCAGTAAGCTATGTGGCGGCTCGGGCAACAAGCACGCCGCCTCATTGCGTGCAACCGTGATGGGCCGAACTTCCGCGCCGTTGCGTCGCGCCGCGATTGTACGACAAAAGGTTTCTCGGAACGCGGCGGGCACCGTCGTCGGCGGAAGTTGGAAAAAACAATCTTTGGCGGCGCGAGTGACGACGTTCCCCAAAGTTCGGCGCGGAGAGCTCGCAGGGAGTCAGTCGGTCGAAGCCACGCACTGTGAACGGAACTATCTAATAAAAAGTCTTACTATAACCAGCGTCACTTATTCCTTTCCTTCCGTCATACCTTCCACACGCTTCACGCAACGCCCACATTGGTGACCCCGACGTGATCTGTCGCGCAAAGGCAGATTCTCGTTTTTTTTTTGTGGGAACGCACGTACATTACCCGCGTGTGCAACGTCGTGTATCGTCGAAAGTGCGATTTTGTGAATCGGCTGCGATGGCGGATCCAACGAGCAATCCGGAGACGAGCTCCGCGAACAATCCAACGTTGGTCCCCACGAACAACCCAGCGTCGGACCCCGCGAGCACCTCCGAGACGACAGCTGCCGCACCTTCGCCGGCGGTAGCGCGAGTTTCCATTCGGGTCCCACCGTTTTGGGAGAAAAACCCGACAACGTGGTTCCGGCAACTCGAGTCACAATTCGTGCTGTCAGGAATCACGCAGGATTCGACGAAGTACCACTATGTCAGTGCGAATCTCGAGAACAAATACGCCGAAGTGGTGATCGACATCATCAACAACCCGCCGGCGACAGGTATGTACGAGAAGATGAAGACGGAATTGATTCGACGATTGTCAGACTCGAAGGATCAGAACATTCGACACCTGCTTGAGCACGAGGAGATCGGCGACCGAAGACCGTCGATTTTTCTGAGGCGTCTGCAGAACCTCGCGGGCGACGCAGTGTCGGACGACTTTCTGAAGACGCTTTGGTTGGGCCGCCTCCCGAAGACGGTCCACGCCGTTCTTATCACGCGGCAGAGCGAGACCCTTGACGAGCTCGCCTCCCTCGCCGACGCGGTGATGGAGGTAGCACCTGGCATCCAGGTCGCTGCAGCATCGAAGCCGCAAGACGATCTCCACGCGGAAATATCCGAACTGCGTCGAGAAATCGCGGCCCTTCGCTTGGACAAAGATAACCCCCGACGGGCACGTTCGAAGTCTCGGGGACAGCGCCGCGGCGCCTCGCAATCGCGCGACCAAAGCCAAGAGAACACCCCCGATGATGGTTTGTGCTGGTACCACCACGAGTTTGGGGCTCGCGCAAAAAAGTGCCGCGATCCGTGCAAGTTTGTGTCGGGAAACGCTCCGGCCGATCGCTAATGGCGGCTAGCGATTCCGAGCCGACCACCAACCGCCTATTCGTCACAGATAGTGATACGAAACTAATGTTTATGGTGGATACCGGATCCGATCTGTGCGTTTTTCCGCGCTCGCGAGTGCGCGGTCTGCGGGAGAAAACCACGTACGAACTTTTCGCGGCGAACGGCTCGACAATTGCAACGTACGGGTGCATCACCTTCCATCTCAATCTCGGGCTGCGACGGGATTTTTCGTGGCGATTCGTCATCGCGGATGTCACGATGCCCATCATCGGAGCGGATTTTTTGGGATCCTACGGCCTCCTCGTCGATCTACGCTCAAAGAGGTTGATCGACGGCGTAACGGCGTTGTCCACGGCCGGGCGCGTCGCCGCGGGCCGTCCCGATAGCGTTAAAGCAATAGCCGGAGACTCGGGGTATCACGCAATTCTCACCGAGTTCCCGGATGTCACGCGGCCGTCGGGAGGACATCGAACGATCAAACACGCGACGTGTCACCACATTCGGACCACTCCTGGTCCACCCGTGTCGTGCAAACCTCGACGTTTAGCCCCCGACAAATTGAGAGTTGCAAAAGCCGAGTTCGAGGCCATGGTAAGGGATGGAACGGCGCGCCGATCTGAGAGTTGCTGGTCATCGGGCCTGCACATGGTTCGGAAGAAAAAAGTCCCCAAGCAAAAAACTCTCAACAAAAAAAACCGACGACGGCGAGCTCGAGGAGTGGCGAATGTGCGGTGATTATCGGGGAATGAACGCGAGAACAATTCCGGACAAGTATCCTGTGCCGCACATCGAGGACTTCGCGCAGCGGTTGGCCGGCAAAACAATATTTTCGACAGTCGATCTGGTGCGCGCATACAATCAGATTCCGGTGCACCCAGAGGATATTCCGAAAACCGCGATTACGACGCCCTTCGGACTGTTCGAGTTCCCATACATGTCATTCGGGCTACGAAACGCGGCTCAGACTTTCCAGCGCTTTATGGACGAGGTGTTGCGTGGTTTCGATTGGTGCTACGTGTACATCGACGACATTCTCGTGGCGTCCAGTTCCAAGGAGGAACACGAGCGACATTTGCGCGAATTGTTCAGTCGTCTGACCGCGTACGGAGTGTTAGTGAACTCGCGGAAGTGCGTTTTCGGTGCTCCAGAAGTGACTTTCCTGGGGTACGCGGTGTCTGCGCAGGGCACCCGACCGCTTCCGGAGAAGGTCGAGGCGATTCGAGCATTTCCGCGCCCGGAGACAGTGAAACAGCTGCGGCAGTTCCTGGGCATGGTGAACTTTTATCGGCGGTTCATTTCAGCGGCTGCCGGGATCCAGGCTCCTCTCAACGCGGCCCTACAGGGGAACGCCAGGGGTCGAGCTCCCGTCGAGTGGTCAGCGGACAGGATCGAGGCTTTCGACCGATGCAAGGAGAGCCTCGCGCGTGCAGCCCTCCTGGCACATCCCGATGTCACGCTGCCCTTGGCGATTTTTACGGATGCTTCGGATTTCACGGTAGGCGCTGCGCTGCAACAACGGTCGTCAGACGGATGGCAACCCTTGGCTTTCTTTACCAAGAAGCTAACGGGAGCCGAGCGAAATTACAGCCCATTTGATCGGGAGCTCTTGGCTATATATAAAGCTGTCAGGTTCTTCCGCCATATGGTTGAGGGTCGCGTATTTACGATTTTCACCGATCATAAGCCATTAACCTTCGCGTTCGCACAGAAACCGGAGAAACACACTCCGCGTCAGTTCCGCTATCTTGACTTGATCGGACAATTTTCCACCGATATCCGGCACGTGTCCGGCACGGAAAACGTCGTTGCCGATGCGTTATCGCGGATCGCGGAGATATCGCCGGCGCTAAATTACGCAGAACTTGCCGAATCGCAGCAAGCGGACGAGGAGCTGCATGCTCTCCTACGCTCAAATTCGTCCCTCGCCCTAAAAAGGATCACGTTGCCCGGGACAAGTATCGAATTGTATTGCGATTCCGCGACCCCTTCATTGCGACCGTTTATAACGAAGCCATTCCGACGTGGGGCGTTCGCGTCATTGCATGACCTCGCGCATCCCGGGGTTAAGGCGACCGCAAGATTGGTATCGCAACGCTTCGTGTGGCCGGGTATCCAAAAGGATAGCAAAACCTGGGCACGAGCATGCGTGCCGTGCCAGCGAGCGAAGACAAGCAAACACGTGTCTACCCCGGTCGGCCGATTTCAAGCACCCTCGTCTCGTTTCGAACACTTACATGTGGACATCGTCGGTCCATTGCCGATTTCGAGGGGGTATCGATATTGCGTAACGTGCGTCGACCGTTTCACGCGGTGGCCGGAAGCTTTTCCCGTCGAGGACGTCACCGCCGAAACGGTGGCGTACGCGCTATTCTCCGGTTGGATTTCGAGGTTCGGAACACCTCAACGAATCACGACCGATCAGGGTCGACAGTTTGAGTCGACGTTGTTCCAACAGTTGTCGCGCCTAATCGGCACACGGCACCTGCACACGACCGCGTACCATCCCGCAGCAAACGGGATGGTGGAACGATTCCATCGGCAATTAAAATCCGCGATCATCTGCCACGCCGACGCGGGATGGGCGGACTCACTGCCTGTCGTTCTCTTAGGCATTCGAGCGGCCTGGAAGGAGGATATCAAAGCAACGCCTGCGGAGATGATCTACGGCGAACCGATTCGTTTACCGGGCGAATTTTTAGCCGACTCGCGAACCCCTACCGACGATTGCGAGGCGTTCGTTTCGCGGCTTCGCCAGCATTTCCGCGGGCTGCGACCGTCTCCGGCATCACGCCACGGAGACAGAAAGACATTTGTTTTCAAGGACCTGGCAACAGCGTCGCACGCGTTCGTGCGACACGGCGGAGTCAAAGGCTCCTTGCAACCGGCATACGACGGTCCCTATGAGATAGTCCAGCGGCGCTCGAAACACTTTAACATACGCATTAAAAATCGAGTGGTTCCAGTGTCGTTGGACCGCTTGAAGCCCGCGTACCTGCTGCAAGACGGCGAGCAGGACGAATCACGGGAACCGACTCCGCGGGTGGTTCCCGCAGAGACCACGACAGATCGAACGCCCGAACGAACGACACGATCGGGAAGACGCGTACGATTCCCGGATCGCTACAGCGCAAGCACGTAGAGGTTTGCGTAAATGCTGAGCCTGCGAAAGCGCCCTAGTTGTAAGCATGTACATAGTAGTCAGTAGGTGTATGATATATATGTTTGTGCGTAGTAGTTTTAAGCGCGAGCGCACCCGTAATTTCACCAAGGGGGGTGATGTGGCGGCTCGGGCAACAAGCACGCCGCCTCATTGCGTGCAACCGTGATGGGCCGAACTTCCGCGCCGTTGCGTCGCGCCGCGATTGTACGACAAAAGGTTTCTCGGAACGCGGCGGGCACCGTCGTCGGCGGAAGTTGGAAAAAACAATCTTTGGCGGCGCGAGTGACGACGTTCCCCAAAGTTCGGCGCGGAGAGCTCGCAGGGAGTCAGTCGGTCGAAGCCACGCACTGTGAACGGAACTATCTAATAAAAAGTCTTACTATAACCAGCGTCACTTATTCCTTTCCTTCCGTCATACCTTCCACACGCTTCACGCAACGCCCACATTGGTGACCCCGACGTGATCTGTCGCGCAAAGGCAGATTCTCGTTTTTTTTTTGTGGGAACGCACGTACATTACCCGCGTGTGCAACGTCGTGTATCGTCGAAAGTGCGATTTTGTGAATCGGCTGCGATGGCGGATCCAACGAGCAATCCGGAGACGAGCTCCGCGAACAATCCAACGTTGGTCCCCACGAACAACCCAGCGTCGGACCCCGCGAGCACCTCCGAGACGACAGCTGCCGCACCTTCGCCGGCGGTAGCGCGAGTTTCCATTCGGGTCCCACCGTTTTGGGAGAAAAACCCGACAACGTGGTTCCGGCAACTCGAGTCACAATTCGTGCTGTCAGGAATCACGCAGGATTCGACGAAGTACCACTATGTCAGTGCGAATCTCGAGAACAAATACGCCGAAGTGGTGATCGACATCATCAACAACCCGCCGGCGACAGGTATGTACGAGAAGATGAAGACGGAATTGATTCGACGATTGTCAGACTCGAAGGATCAGAACATTCGACACCTGCTTGAGCACGAGGAGATCGGCGACCGAAGACCGTCGATTTTTCTGAGGCGTCTGCAGAACCTCGCGGGCGACGCAGTGTCGGACGACTTTCTGAAGACGCTTTGGTTGGGCCGCCTCCCGAAGACGGTCCACGCCGTTCTTATCACGCGGCAGAGCGAGACCCTTGACGAGCTCGCCTCCCTCGCCGACGCGGTGATGGAGGTAGCACCTGGCATCCAGGTCGCTGCAGCATCGAAGCCGCAAGACGATCTCCACGCGGAAATATCCGAACTGCGTCGAGAAATCGCGGCCCTTCGCTTGGACAAAGATAACCCCCGACGGGCACGTTCGAAGTCTCGGGGACAGCGCCGCGGCGCCTCGCAATCGCGCGACCAAAGCCAAGAGAACACCCCCGATGATGGTTTGTGCTGGTACCACCACGAGTTTGGGGCTCGCGCAAAAAAGTGCCGCGATCCGTGCAAGTTTGTGTCGGGAAACGCTCCGGCCGATCGCTAATGGCGGCTAGCGATTCCGAGCCGACCACCAACCGCCTATTCGTCACAGATAGTGATACGAAACTAATGTTTATGGTGGATACCGGATCCGATCTGTGCGTTTTTCCGCGCTCGCGAGTGCGCGGTCTGCGGGAGAAAACCACGTACGAACTTTTCGCGGCGAACGGCTCGACAATTGCAACGTACGGGTGCATCACCTTCCATCTCAATCTCGGGCTGCGACGGGATTTTTCGTGGCGATTCGTCATCGCGGATGTCACGATGCCCATCATCGGAGCGGATTTTTTGGGATCCTACGGCCTCCTCGTCGATCTACGCTCAAAGAGGTTGATCGACGGCGTAACGGCGTTGTCCACGGCCGGGCGCGTCGCCGCGGGCCGTCCCGATAGCGTTAAAGCAATAGCCGGAGACTCGGGGTATCACGCAATTCTCACCGAGTTCCCGGATGTCACGCGGCCGTCGGGAGGACATCGAACGATCAAACACGCGACGTGTCACCACATTCGGACCACTCCTGGTCCACCCGTGTCGTGCAAACCTCGACGTTTAGCCCCCGACAAATTGAGAGTTGCAAAAGCCGAGTTCGAGGCCATGGTAAGGGATGGAACGGCGCGCCGATCTGAGAGTTGCTGGTCATCGGGCCTGCACATGGTTCGGAAGAAAAAAGTCCCCAAGCAAAAAACTCTCAACAAAAAAAACCGACGACGGCGAGCTCGAGGAGTGGCGAATGTGCGGTGATTATCGGGGAATGAACGCGAGAACAATTCCGGACAAGTATCCTGTGCCGCACATCGAGGACTTCGCGCAGCGGTTGGCCGGCAAAACAATATTTTCGACAGTCGATCTGGTGCGCGCATACAATCAGATTCCGGTGCACCCAGAGGATATTCCGAAAACCGCGATTACGACGCCCTTCGGACTGTTCGAGTTCCCATACATGTCATTCGGGCTACGAAATGCGGCTCAGACTTTCCAGCGCTTTATGGACGAGGTGTTGCGTGGTTTCGATTGGTGCTACGTGTACATCGACGACATTCTCGTGGCGTCCAGTTCCAAGGAGGAACACGAGCGACATTTGCGCGAATTGTTCAGTCGTCTGACCGCGTACGGAGTGTTAGTGAACTCGCGGAAGTGCGTTTTCGGTGCTCCAGAAGTGACTTTCCTGGGGTACGCGGTGTCTGCGCAGGGCACCCGACCGCTTCCGGAGAAGGTCGAGGCGATTCGAGCATTTCCGCGCCCGGAGACAGTGAAACAGCTGCGGCAGTTCCTGGGCATGGTGAACTTTTATCGGCGGTTCATTTCAGCGGCTGCCGGGATCCAGGCTCCTCTCAACGCGGCCCTACAGGGGAACGCCAGGGGTCGAGCTCCCGTCGAGTGGTCAGCGGACAGGATCGAGGCTTTCGACCGATGCAAGGAGAGCCTCGCGCGTGCAGCCCTCCTGGCACATCCCGATGTCACGCTGCCCTTGGCGATTTTTACGGATGCTTCGGATTTCACGGTAGGCGCTGCGCTGCAACAACGGTCGTCAGACGGATGGCAACCCTTGGCTTTCTTTACCAAGAAGCTAACGGCAGACCGAGCGAAATTACAGCCCATTTGATCGGGAGCTCTTGGCTATATATAAAGCTGTCAGGTTCTTCCGCCATATGGTTGAGGGTCGCGTATTTACGATTTTCACCGATCATAAGCCATTAACCTTCGCGTTCGCACAGAAACCGGAGAAACACACTCCGCGTCAGTTCCGCTATCTTGACTTGATCGGACAATTTTCCACCGATATCCGGCACGTGTCCGGCACGGAAAACGTCGTTGCCGATGCGTTATCGCGGATCGCGGAGATATCGCCGGCGCTAAATTACGCAGAACTTGCCGAATCGCAGCAAGCGGACGAGGAGCTGCATGCTCTCCTACGCTCAAATTCGTCCCTCGCCCTAAAAAGGATCACGTTGCCCGGGACAAGTATCGAATTGTATTGCGATTCCGCGACCCCTTCATTGCGACCGTTTATAACGAAGCCATTCCGACGTGGGGCGTTCGCGTCATTGCATGACCTCGCGCATCCCGGGGTTAAGGCGACCGCAAGATTGGTATCGCAACGCTTCGTGTGGCCGGGTATCCAAAAGGATAGCAAAACCTGGGCACGAGCATGCGTGCCGTGCCAGCGAGCGAAGACAAGCAAACACGTGTCTACCCCGGTCGGCCGATTTCAAGCACCCTCGTCTCGTTTCGAACACTTACATGTGGACATCGTCGGTCCATTGCCGATTTCGAGGGGGTATCGATATTGCGTAACGTGCGTCGACCGTTTCACGCGGTGGCCGGAAGCTTTTCCCGTCGAGGACGTCACCGCCGAAACGGTGGCGTACGCGCTATTCTCCGGTTGGATTTCGAGGTTCGGAACACCTCAACGAATCACGACCGATCAGGGTCGACAGTTTGAGTCGACGTTGTTCCAACAGTTGTCGCGCCTAATCGGCACACGGCACCTGCACACGACCGCGTACCATCCCGCAGCAAACGGGATGGTGGAACGATTCCATCGGCAATTAAAATCCGCGATCATCTGCCACGCCGACGCGGGATGGGCGGACTCACTGCCTGTCGTTCTCTTAGGCATTCGAGCGGCCTGGAAGGAGGATATCAAAGCAACGCCTGCGGAGATGATCTACGGCGAACCGATTCGTTTACCGGGCGAATTTTTAGCCGACTCGCGAACCCCTACCGACGATTGCGAGGCGTTCGTTTCGCGGCTTCGCCAGCATTTCCGCGGGCTGCGACCGTCTCCGGCATCACGCCACGGAGACAGAAAGACATTTGTTTTCAAGGACCTGGCAACAGCGTCGCACGCGTTCGTGCGACACGGCGGAGTCAAAGGCTCCTTGCAACCGGCATACGACGGTCCCTATGAGATAGTCCAGCGGCGCTCGAAACACTTTAACATACGCATTAAAAATCGAGTGGTTCCAGTGTCGTTGGACCGCTTGAAGCCCGCGTACCTGCTGCAAGACGGCGAGCAGGACGAATCACGGGAACCGACTCCGCGGGTGGTTCCCGCAGAGACCACGACAGATCGAACGCCCGAACGAACGACACGATCGGGAAGACGCGTACGATTCCCGGATCGCTACAGCGCAAGCACGTAGAGGTTTGCGTAAATGCTGAGCCTGCGAAAGCGCCCTAGTTGTAAGCATGTACATAGTAGTCAGTAGGTGTATGATATATATGTTTGTGCGTAGTAGTTTTAAGCGCGAGCGCACCCGTAATTTCACCAAGGGGGGTGATGTGGCGGCTCGGGCAACAAGCACGCCGCCTCATTGCGTGCAACCGTGATGGGCCGAACTTCCGCGCCGTTGCGTCGCGCCGCGATTGTACGACAAAAGGTTTCTCGGAACGCGGCGGGCACCGTCGTCGGCGGAAGTTGGAAAAAACAATCTTTGGCGGCGCGAGTGACGACGTTCCCCAAAGTTCGGCGCGGAGAGCTCGCAGGGAGTCAGTCGGTCGAAGCCACGCACTGTGAACGGAACTATCTAATAAAAAGTCTTACTATAACCAGCGTCACTTATTCCTTTCCTTCCGTCATACCTTCCACACGCTTCACGCAACGCCCACAGCTATAATTTTCTTAATTCTTAATGCTACGCTAATTTGACAAAGTTCGTCGATTTACCTTATTTGACAAATTTCTTTCAAGCTTCTCTGTCTATCTATCCTTCTTCGGACAACCTCCAAGGCTGTACATCCCCTTCATTTCTATCCAAGCTTGTGCGTCCCCTTCATTTTTACCCAAGCCTGTCCATTCCTTTCGTTTCTATATAAGCCCGTGCGTCCCCTTCATTCATTTCTATAAGCTTTATACATAAAAACTCTAATGTAAAAATAGTTTGCTGGTATAAAAACAATATATTATTTTGTCGAAACTTCTGGGAAAGAAGATGCTTTACTGTCAAACCTCCTCCGCACAACTTCCAAGTCTGTGCGTTCCCTCTGTTTCTATATGCTCTACGTAAATAGTCTATTGAAAAATTTTGGCGACTTACCTTGTTAATTGAGACAATAATTCAGTGTCCTCTGTGGTGTAAAAACTCCTGTCACTTAAAAATTTTTAACTAGTTTCCTTATTTCACACTTGACAGGTTATAATTGTTTGACACTAGCTACTTAGGTTACGTTTACCTCGACAGTTCTGCTCTCTGCTAGCTGTCACGTGACAACGATTTGTTACGCGATTGGCCGAAAGTGCCGAAACCTTCAGCGAATCAGCGACGTGGATATTGGAGACATTTCCTCTCCCTTTCATGTTCCCCTCTTGCCTAGAAGCGTAGGACGATGACTATGAAAGATCTTAACATGAAATTCGGCAAATTGCAAGTTTACATCAAAATATCTCAGCTCCTAAGGCACGTAGGAACAAAACGAAGACACTTTTCTTATGTAAATCAAACCCAAGCTATCCATTAAGACCATTCAAAGTCTAATCGGATCAGCCGTTATTGAGATTCGATCATCTCAGGGTACTTGATAGCGCGGCGTGCCGTAATAGATACACTCTGTGTCTCGCGCTGCGCATATATCTATATATATACTTGGCGCGAGACACTACCGTGTCTCTTGACATGTTTAACCGATATTGCAACGACGCTTTCTAAATGGGCGAGAACCATCTCAACCGTTGCAACGCGGCGGCTGTCCCTACTAAACAACAGCGATCGAATATAAGGTACGTAGTACATATATGCATACATACTTTCCAATTTACGTGCAACCGTTCGAAGCATTAACTCTGTGCGTGTATTTCTTACAGCGATAAATCTGCACCCAAGAAAGCCATCGTTCGAATCATGGGGCGTGATTACCTACTGACCTTGATTACCTAGAAACGCATCGCAATTGGAATCCGCATCGATCGGGATTCGTGCTGCGTTGAAATCGCGGTAGCCGACAACAAATTCAACGAACTGTGCTTCCCGATGTCTACGTGGAAACTTCTGGTGCAGCAAGAACCGGAGATACTTCAGCGATTCCGTACCGACGCAACTCTATCGCCTCAAGACCCTATCGCCATCGATCATTTACGCATCGACTTCACGCGAATCAACGGTCAACGAATTGTCAAAATATCGGATGGTAGTTCCACCATATACATGACCGAAGCTACGACACGTCAAATGTTTAAATACGATCGCTGCATCGATCATACGTTCTCGTGGTTGTCGGAAATTCTAGACTCCGTAAGCAGCAAATACGCGTCCTTTGTTGCCATTATACGCGCCGCTACGACACCGACCGCGAATTATGAAAAACTCATTTCCGAAAGCGAACATTTCGAACCGCATTCTTTGTTAGGTTGTGCACTATTAGTGTACATGGATTCGTGATACACGCTGCTCGCAACGTATCATAATAATGTACACATGTCTATATACTTTCCCAATAAATACATTACTTTTGATATCGAAAAATGTATTGCTTGATATCTTACGCGATCCTTTCCTATCTGCGCAGAATTTCACTTCTCTCAAAACCTACATATGTAACGTTTTTTCGATCTTAGATGTAAGAAATTACACTATGTATGTAGGTACGATCTCGGCACATCTATACCTCTTATTATGCATTTCGAATTACATCTATTCTATTGCATCGTCTCCTACACTGTACTCGCGTGACTATGAATCCTATGATTTGCACAATGTCTTAACATCTATCACCGCTCTCGTGAGAACAGCATGATACCTGGTACTCGGAACCATACCTTGACGCAGTATCGCACCGAATATGTTCTTGATACTCATCTCTAACCCAATGGATGGCCGACAATAGTATTCGATTACATCTTTTAAGCATACTATGCGTATTCTTCTCGAAAGTTTACCTGCACTCATTATCGCGAACAGAAGCGCGCCGGCCCGCTTTGACTTTTCGCGCACCGATGCTACGTATTATTCTCGGGAATCAGCCTTCCATCGTTACGATGATACGTTTTTCGCGCGATTATCGCGCCATAATAAACCGTAGGTTTCGACTTGCATCTTCTCCGCGTCGTACCGCATTATTCTCGGAAGTTAACCTTCGATCGTTATATGTTTTTGACACGGTTATTACACAATAGAAAATTACAGGTTTCGACTTGCATCTTCTACGCGTCGTACCACCGTATGATTTTTCCGTCCGGGAGAGGAACGGAGACAGAGAGATATACGAAAATATCGTATCTCTCTCTTGTTCAAACGTCGCCGCTATCGCTCCTTCGAACGATAATTCGAAGCGAGCGTCGGCCCGCATTGAATTTTCGCGATTTTTCCAACCGGGAGAGGAACGGAGACAGAGAGATATACGAAAATATCGTACCTCTCTCTTGTTCAAACGTCGCCGCTACTGCGCATTATTCTAGGAAGTTGACCTTCGACCATATTACGTTTTTGGAGCGATAACCATGCAGGTTTCGACTTGCATCTTCTACGCGTCTTACCTCGTGTTGCGCAAGATCTCGCAAGCTAACCTTCGATGGCCGTATGTTTCAACTATGATCCTAGAAAAGGAGAAATGTATGTCGTGGGTCTCTCTCTCCAGTACGCTTCGAATTTTCGCGGTTCAGAGATAGCGCGCACCGCTGCTGCGCATTATTCTCGGATTACGCGATACGAAAATGCTACGAAAAATATCGGGGCGCGATCTGACCTTGGGGCGATAAGACGGCTGCTGATCACTTCCTACGACGCGTGACGTGTCATCGGCGGTACCCCCTCCTCACCTCTCACGTGTGTGTGTTTGTGGAGCGAGCGCGCACGTCCCGTTCCCCCTCCAGACGCTCCATGGTTCGGCTTCCCCCTCCACTGACTCATCCCTACCTCCCCGAATCGTGTTCCCCCCACCCGCCTCCCCCTCGCCCACGGTGCGGTTCCCCTCGCCACGTTTCACCCCCTCGCCAACGTTGGTCCAGAACTCTCTTAGGATATGTACTTATCACGTTACGTTTCTCTTCGTATCACCAAGATATATTAGAATCATGTTCAGAGTAATGCAATAATAATAATAATATTTTCATAAATAAAGCATCGTAACATTTGTAATGTTTCTGTAATGATTAATTACGGTATAATTTGGATAATACATATTTAGTGGTAATAAGTTTCGGCCGCATAGAATGATAGCGAATGAAATAGATGGATACAATCGGCAGTCCTTTTTTCACTTGCTTTCTTCTCCTACGTTCGAGACTGCCGACAAACTTCTAAAAATGTAGGATCTACAGGGTGTCCCAGCTAACACTGGACAGAGCTATATCTCCTAAAGTATTGTTACTAAAAATCTGAAAAAAATAGGGAATGCATGGTACGAGGGGGCCAACTTTTTAGCCTGAACGAATTTTTTTTCGATTATTATTTTAAAAGATACGATGGTCAAGTTCGGTTTTTCAAATGGCACTAACTTTTTGGAAGTCCTGAGTTGATAGTGCGTTAAAAGACAAAATCAATAAGCTATAATGTATACACTTTATTTCCACTGGTTTTTAAGATATTTCGCTTGCAAATTTCCTGATTTTCAGTGGAAAAACCGTCTCTGGACTGGCAAGGACCGGGGTCAGTTTTACTGTCGTCACGGGTAGCACTGCTTGTTGAAATAGATACCTACCTGCCAAAGGTCTACCCCGGCCCACGGGCTGGACAATTCTTTTCCGTCAGAAATGCCACTTAGGAAGGTACATCTGCAGTATCGAGAAGCGCACCGTTACTTTTATTTCGCACTTGCTTCTACGCTCGGATGACCGGTTCTTTTCGGAGGGATGCAAGTTCGATTGGTTAGGTTAGGAGGTGTGAAAGTTGATAGACTAAATTTCAACCATAGGGAGCAGATTGTATCAGAACCAATCGGATTTGCATCCCTCACAAACGGCTGCTTTCTTGAAGAGGCCTTCTTCACAGAAATACCTCCTCCCCAATGCCCGCCTTCTCTCGCACGGAATACGTCAACGCATGCTTCTGTTTTAATATCGGAGCTCGTGTTTATACTCGAGAGGACCATGCGTGGACAGCGGGCTACCCAATTTCTTCCTGTGTCTGTCCACGAGGAGTATTGAAGGTTGATTGTAGGAGCGTAGATATCCGGATGCCAGTTATTGAATTCAGGAGAGGATAGAAACATTTTATTACAAAACACACATGTACTATAATTAAAGTAAATCGTATTCCTCTCGGGCAGGAGTCGCCCGACGCTCGTCGAAGAGATGCGGCCTCTGGTACCCCGTGGCGGGGACAGTCCTTCGCAGGGCCTCACTCGATTTTTATGGCTTTTTCCGGAAAAAGGTACGAATCCTGGGTCGAGCATAGCGAATTAGGGTCGAACCCCGGCAGTTGAGGGTGTCACATCCATTACAGCGTATTAAAAAATTATTAATAAATTATTATTATTCATCGGAAAAACATAAGGAATCCATCGGCGACACTTTCCTTTCGATACGATGTAGAAAAGAATTTCTTAATACGCTGTAAGGGATGTGACACCCTCGACTGCCGGGGTTCGACCCTAATTCGCTACGCCCGACCCAGGATTCGTACCTTTTTCCGAAAAAAAGCCATAAAAATCGAGTGAGGCCCTGCGAAGGACTGTCCCCGCCACGGGGTACCAGAGGCCGCATCTCTTCGACGAGCGTCGGGCGACTCCTGCCCGAGAGGAATACGATTTACTTTAATTATAGTACATGTGTGTTTTGTAATAAAATGTTTCTATCCTCTCCTGAATTCAATAACTGGCATCCGGATATCTACGCTCCTACAATCAACCTTCAATACTCCTCGTGGACAGACACAGGAAGAAATTGGGTAGCCCGCTGTCCACGCATGGTCCTCTCGAGTATAAACACGAGCTCCGATATTAAAACAGAAGCATGCGTTGACGTATTCCGTGCGAGAGAAGGCGGGCATTGGGGAGGAGGTATTTCTGTGAAGAAGGCCTCTTCAAGAAAGCAGCCGTTTGTGAGGGATGCAAGTCCGATTGGTTCTGATACAATCTGCTCCCTATGGTTGAAATTTAGTCTATCAACTTTCACACCTCCTAACCTAACCAATCGAACTTGCATCCCTCCGAAAAGAACCGGTCATCCGAGCGTAGAAGCAAGTGCGAAATAAAAGTAACGGTGCGCTTCTCGGTACTGCAGATGTACCTTCCTAAGTGGCATTTCTGACGGAAAAGAATTGTCCAGCCCGTGGGCCGGGGTAGACCTTTGGCAGGTAGGTATCTATTTCAACAAGCAGTGCTACCCGTGACGACAGTAAAACTGACCCCGGTCCTTGCCAGTCCAGAGACGGTTTTTCCACTGAAAATCAGGAAATTTGCAAGCGAAATATCTTAAAAACCAGTGGAAATAAAGTGTATACATTATAGCTTATTGATTTTGTCTTTTAAGGGGTTAAACGACTGTAGCGCACGAAAAAAAGGCATATTTCGGGAATTTTTTTGGCGCAATAAAGAGATCAATCGAAATTCTGAAAAATGGGATTTATAATTCTAGTAATGAAGTACAAAAAATATTTTTTTCAACGTCGTTCATGACAAAATGGTGGCTGCGCAGCATTTCTCCTTCGGTGCCTGTTTTTTGTAAAGGGTCCACGGCCGGAAACCTAACTCCCGCAATTTTTGACTTAGAACAAAAAACCAAAGTTTTTTCGATTCTATAAAACAACAGCAAAAGACGTACGTAGGATTTTTTCGATATATTGATTTTTCGCGAAATGGTGCACTTTTTAAAAAAAAGTTTAAAATTTCATGAAAAAATCGTCACAGAATTGGTTATAAAAAAAAAGTATGAAATATAAAAAAAAAATCCTACGTACGTCGCTGGAGAAAGCAATTTTGAATATACTGTAAAATTTTCAGATCGATCGGTAAAGATTTGTTCGAGTTATGTTTCCGGCCAGTTAAAGAAAAGTGGTTTCGAGAAAAACGCGTTTAAAGTTTTAAGTACTGTACAATCATATTATATTCTTATATACCTTTAATCTGTGATGCCTGCGCCATACAATTGGCCTTACACTCTAGACTATTCGGAGGACAGTCCCTTCTCCACAGACTGTTGTTATTCCTGTTTCTGTACACCAAAACAAATCTATAGCGCGCGCAGTGAGAACAAAAAGCGCTCGGGGCATACACGAGAGCGTTGTGGTAGAATTGAAAATTTGGACATTTAGAAATTTTTGCCGCGCTCCATCTTTTGGTATATTATTTTTGAGACCCTAAAACATCTTTTAAACAAAAAAAAAATTTTTCATTTTTTGAAAATTCTACAGTGGTGTAACCCCTTAACGCACTATCAACTCAGGACTTCCAAAAAGTTAGTGCCATTTGAAAAACCGAACTTGACCATCGTATCTTTTAAAATAATAATCGAAAAAACAATTCGTTCGGGCTAAAAAGTTGGCCCCCTCGTACCATGCATTCCCTATTTTTTTCAGATTTTTAGTAACAATACTTTAGGAGATATAGCTCTGTCCAGTGTTAGCTGGGACACCCTGTACAGTTAAATCACGATTAGAGTTCAAAATTGTGACTATGTAACATTAGTGTGAATTTCTATCACCCCTAGTTGGGGTGGTCCCCCTTTGAACCAGTGAAGCGTGTAATACGGCTCATACGCCAATCGCACAGTGGTTCCAAAGTGACTTTTTGCGGTAAAAATTCCGTATCTCCATCAATACTCAATCAATTTTTGATTGCTTTGGCTCGTTTTGTCGGTGTTTAAATTTGCTATAATATCAAATACCTGAATGTAGACCAAAACGTGCTTTTTCTATCTTTTTTCTTTAAAAAATAAATCACGGTTTTTGACGTTCTTCGATATTTCTGAACGCTATTAGGTTCAATAATCATACATTAAATTTATATTTTAGACGGTTCTGGTTGTAGTAAACGCAGCAGACATTCCAAATTTTCAGCCATTGTAAAGTTGTATTTCAAACAATCTGACGTGTCAACAAATCGCCTGTTTTATGTTTCCACTATTCCCTAGTGCCAATTGAAGATTTTACGTAAAAAAAACTACTTAGAAAAGCAAAATCTTATCAAATTAGCCCCAAAGATTGTTCTGCTAAAGTTTTCATCCAACTTTGTCAGAAAAAAAGATAGAAAAAACACGTTTTGGTCGCAATTCAGGTATTTGATATTAGATACGCATTTTTGACCGCAGAAAGACACTTTGGAACCACTGTGCGATCGTGTAACCCGATTCAAAATCGAAAATCGGCGAGGACAACACCGATGCAAACGAGGTTCACAATTATAAGTACTTTATTTTTGTTTTTTTTTATAAATTTTTTACCAATATATTTGTGCGGATTTTCTGATTAAAATGACACCAAACACGATATGGTTTGGATAATTATATAAATATAAATGATTCGTATCCACGATAAGTAAAAGTTGTCCGATTTATGTCGTGTTTGATATCATTTTAATCAGGAGATTCTAACAAACATGTTGGTAGAAGTGTCATGAAAATGGGACCAAAAATACAAAAGTTTTAATCTTAAATTTTGATTGCGTTAGTATTGTCTCACACGTGCATGGGTATTTAAACTTGCTTTGTTCCGAGCCTTTCGCTTACATAGAGATTTTACTGTACATCTTCTTTTACTTTCTGCTGTATGTTTTTCTTATTTCTGTGTATGTACCACTTGTTACTAATTATTGACTCTTTACGTGCAGACAACGATTGCAGAACGCATCGTGCCTCGCGGTAATTCAAGGTACAGTGGCGGAAGCAGGTACCTCGTACCAAACACATCCAAGCACATCTGCTGCGGACGATTTTCCTACGGGGAGAATACACGAAGAAGACGTAGGAAATTTTGAAGATGTCCCAATTACCGAAGAAATTGTACAAGAAGTAGATTTCGATACTGACACAGAAGAAATTGTGGAAGAAGTATATTTCGATACGGACGAAGAAGAAATTATAGAAGAAGTACTGAAATCTGTGCCGGAAGATAATGAGCTGCCAGTTGGCGATGAGATACCTTCCGTAACAGACATCAACGAAGAAACGAATGAAGATGTTGGAAGCGATGCCGTTTACTACGTGGTGGAGAATGCAGAACCACAACAGTCGGAAAACCCAATTTCGGAAGGAATAGACTTCGTTGATTTTGCGCATGTTTTCGAGTAAATAATAAATCTTCGAAAACATTCGACTACTGGCTGTGGCATCGAAGATTTTGATATAGTTAGATATGAACGGAATGGATTAGAAAAAGTGTATTATGTAGAATGCAAAATGTGCAAATACACAGTGCGTATATCCTGTCTTCGGAAGAGTGATGTCACTATGGACATCAACCACGCCGCTGTTGCCGCAACAATGATGACGGGCGGCGGATATAATCAACTGGAGGTCATATTGACGGCCATGAACGTGTCCTGTATGACGAAAAGGATCTACGAGAACTGCCAGAAGGACCTAATCGATGCCCTCGAAGTGGCCGCACAACGCGAAATGGAAGATGCTGCAAAAGAAGAAAAAGCATTAGCTATAGCAAGAGACGACGTATATCCAGAATCTGATGTACCGTTTATCCCAGTTGTCGCGGATGGTAGCTGGATAAAAAGGTCATACCGCGGAGGAGATTACAATTCTCTTTCTGGCGTAGGAGCCATCGTGGGATACCACACGAAGAAAGTGCTGTACATCAGCGTGAAGAATAAATTCTGCATGACTTGCCAAATAGCAGGTACAAAGAAGGAAGAACCGCGCGAGCATCGTTGCTTCAAGAACTGGGGTCGTAATCAAAGTTCAACTGGCATGGAAAGTGTTGCTATTGTCGATGGCTTCAATTGCAGCATAGATATGCACGGCCTAATATACTCTATATTAGTTGCCGATGGCGATAGCAGTGTGTACAAGAAGATATTGGACAATAATCCATATGAAAAATACATGTTGCAGGTATGAAAAATAGAATGCACCAATCACTTGCTACGCAATTTCAGTAAAAAAAATAATCGAAATCGCAACAAAAGGCCGCGATAAAGACCTAAGAGCTGTCGTAAAGAATAATGCTCTCCGCCTGCGTACTGGTATAAATAAAGCTGCAGAATACCGTTTGCAAGAAGGAATAGCACTCGAGGAACGAATAAGAAATTTGATGCAAAACTTGACAAATGTACCGAGTCAGGTTTTCGGTGAACACAAGGAGTGTCAGAAGTTACCATACTTCTGTAAGAAATACTCTGGTCACAACAAAAAGGACTACGTACCACGGCTGAGAGAAACTGGTATATATCAAAGTATCGAAGAAGCGATGCAGCCACTTTTCCCTAAAGCTGACAGTTTGCTGCACGGTCTAAATAACAATGCTGTTGAAAGTTTTAATAATATCATTGCTAAATTCATCGGAGGCAAGAGGATAAACTTCGAGGATAGAGTCACCGCTGCAGTCGTCCAATATAACACAAAAGAGGCGTTTAGCAGATTGAGTACGGCAATGAATACAGAGCCGCCAAAGCATGCAGCAGAAAAAGCAAGGGAATATAGAATAGAAGCGAAAGCATCCTTCTTCCTAAATAAAAAACAATCGTGCGACCAGGATTACGGCCCCAACGCAGCAAACCCAGATATGGAAGAGACAGTATACTCTTCCGAGTGTAAAAGGCACATGGATACTCTCCTTAAGGGAAGAGGTCACTGAAATTTTGAAATCCGAAAATATTTGAGACATGCGGAATTCCTCTTAAGGGAAGGAATTAGGTTTGAAGTAAAGCCCTTGTGCCAGTCGGGACATAGTTTTAATCACTGGTTTTCATAGAATTTACATTACGTTACAAAAATCAATCATAACTTCAAAAACCTTCTTGCGCAAAGTGTGTGATGCCACAGCCTCCAGGTTTTACAGCGAAGAAGGGTCCATAGTAAAGTAAAAAATTGTGTATCGAGAAGTTTCTACGTCTCATACTTTTTAAGCTAAAAATGATTGAATTTATTAAATGTCAAAAATGCAAAATTTCATCAAAATTTTGAGGAAAAGCAAGCGCAGCGCAAAGAGTTTTGCAGATTTCTTCATGCCGATACACAATCTTTTTGCTTTCATGTTACTCTTGAAGCACGCCAAGCTGTAAGAGAATCGGACCAACAGTTTTGCGCAAGGAACATTAAATATATTAAAAAAGTAAGTTTTGAGATAATTGCATTTTAAATCTAAAGAGTAAATTCCAGACCACTTCCCTTTTTGTATAGTCTAAAATCCACCTGGTTGATACACATCCTCATCAATCTTGCGTCTCTTTATGTTTTGTTTCTTCTTAAAGCGCTTTCTTGTACTGGATTGCTGTTATGTACTGCAGGTTTCTCTTCTGTTGTCTCTGTCTCTTGCTATACTTATAGCTGTTTTAGAACAACTTGCCCAGCTGTTTGTTTCCTCACTGTCAATGAGCGTACATAACCCATATCAAATTCTGAAACAGCACATGCCACAGCTACTTCAAGTCTTGCCTCCGATACAAATGTTGTCTTCGGGCAGAATCTGCACACTTTTGCATGGAGAGATTAATTTGCATTTTGAGTGCCTCCCTTACAGCACCTTGCCATCAAATTTTCATTTGACAGTGTTTCGTATCAGGGTTTCACTTTGGTTGCTTGCCCTTAGGACATCTGGCATGGTTAGGATTGCTGTCTACAAAGCTACAGTGATCTATAGTAGCCATCGCAGCATCTTCCATGGCCTTTACATTTGGCATATTTTTTACAATAGCATTTCTGTAACACTAGAAGTAAATTTTGCAACCCGACAGAAAATATCAAATTGATAAAATATACATATGTTTTCTGTAATCACTTTATAACCTATAATAATAGCACGCTTCACTCTACTCTTACTTTTGCGATATTTTCGGCTAATGAGGTCCATTTCACTCGTTTTATACCAGCTAATTTCACTGCACCATAAAATCTCACTCTGTATTCTCACGTAAACCGAAGTTTTGAAAGATTTAAAAAAATATGGTGTCTAGCGCCCGGAGAGACTGACCTCTGTCGGCAGCCACTGACCCTTTTGGGCCCGCTTAGAGATTTACCTACTGTACATGGCGGAGTTATTGGCCGCGTTACAGATGGCTGAGGGATACGCAGCCTGACCACGAACTCAATCACATACTGTACTTTGTAAGAAAGCGTTCGTAGTTTAGTAGGCGGAGTCCAATGGATTCTGTTACAGAGCACGCGTGCGTTTTAGAATTGTGAAACGCATTTTGGCCATTGGTGAAAATAAACAATGTCAAGGCCACGCAGTTAATTTAGATTTCCCGAAACACTAGTCAGCGATTGAACATACTCAAAGAGATAAATAATAGAGAAATATACCGAAAAACGAAGGTTTTGGTTTTCAGCTCTTTCGCAAGGTTTCAGAAAAATAGGTTTTTCTGGTAGGAAGGCAACACTGAATGTCAAACCACGTTGTGTACGGTTGAACAAGGGTTCAGACTTGCCAAAAATGCAAAAAAAAAAATTCTTAAAAATGGTCGAAATCGCGATTTTTTCAGTGACCTCTTCCCTTAAATGGCAATCCAGGCGAAACAAGATCGAAGTGGAAACTCGCGATCAGGCAAATAGCGAAAAGTGGATGGTTTATAGGAAAAAATTATTAACTGCATCCCATTTCGGCAAGGTATGCCGATTACGAAAGACTACACCACGGGCAAATACTGTGAAGAAGATACTATACCCGCAACTTCCAAATTTATCTTCTCTCGAATACGGAAGGAAAAATGAGGCAAACGCCTTGAAGCAAATGGAAGAAGTATTAGGACTCCATATTCGACCGTGTGGCCTCTTCATCCATGACGCTGTGCCTCATTTAGGTGCATGACGGCCTCGTGGACAGTGATGAAATCGTTGAAGTAAAGTGTCCTGAATCGGCGAGAAATTAATCACCTGCTGAAGCAATAGACCAACTTCCTCTAATAGGGCGTATTTTCAAGGACAATGAAATGAATAAAAATCATTATTACTATTATCAAGTGCAAGGATAATTGCACATAACGAAAAAGCAACGGGCTTATTTTTGTTTATGGATGCCGAAAGGAATGAAAATTACAACAGTAACGAGAGATGATCGATTCTGGGCACCACAGATGGAGGAAAAACACAGAAAATTTTATGAGGAGTGCATGTTGCCAGAAATTATAGATAGCAGATACAATCGACAACAGCCGATTAGAAAAACTCCGTACATAAAAGAAAAAGGAGCGGGTACGAGTAGACAAGAAAGTACACAAAACGACGGATGACAATGTTACATGGGCCCTTCAGGTCCATCCCGTGCTCACTGTCCTCGCGTACTTTTCCTACGACGATTCAGCGGAATCGCCACGCGCGTGTCAATCGCGTTGCGCTTAGCCCGTGGCAACGACCGCGCTCGGCCCGGGCCACGGATATTTCGCAAGCATCAAAGAATTAGTGAAGCAATCGACAGCTGCCGACAGGGCAGTTTCCCCCATTCCTGGGGACTGTCCGAGGTTCGGCCCGCGACGAAGAACCGCGGAACAGGGTTTCGTTTTCGACAGCTCGTGCTAGGAAGTTGCGACGAGCCAGCGGGCCGTCTAGAAACCGCGACACTCGTCCGGACGGTCGAGATCAGCCCTGGGTAACTCCTTCCGATATACCGCGAACGGCCTAGCCGGGAGCCTACCCTTGAGCGCGATACGAACCGCCGTTGACTCCGCGAAGACGTGCGATGGAACGAGATAGCGAGATCATCGACGGACTCCGATTGTGCCGACTTCCGTGTGCTACCCGAGAGCACAGCGAGCGACCACGACCTGCGCTAGGTTGAGCGACCTACAGAGCGTACGAAGCGATAATCGGCAAGCGTGCCGAAACCCGAGCTCACTGCGATAGCAGGGACGGAGCGCCGTCCCTAGGGTATGTCTTTATAATTACTTTAACCTTTTATTCAGAATATATTTTACTATGTTATTTTCCCTTCAATTCCGTGTCACCATTGATTTAATCCCCTTTTCTCCTTATCCTCCCACGGTAAGTTTAGTCAAGGCGTGCTTTAGCACCTTGAAAGAGCAAGAACCCCGCGAGTCACCCTAGCCGCTCAGGGCGATTCGCCAAAAGTCCCTTCAGGACGTAACAACAACATCGCAATAGCACCGGTGAGTGCATCCAGCGCATATGAAGAGCTGTCGAATAAGCAATTGCAATTCAAAGTGACTATGGCACCGGCGAGTGCATCCAGCGCATATGAAGAGCTGTCGAATAAGCAATTGCAATTCATAGTCACTATTGCACCGGCGAGTGCATCCAGCGCATATGAAGAGCTGGCGAATAAGCAACGTGGAGGCGCCTGGAGTGCGCAGTGTTACTGAACTGCGACGAAGGGAGTTCGAGAGCGAACATCGTCGCAGAATGGCCGAAATCCCCATGGGAGAGCCCCGAAGAGTGGAGTTGTTTAGACAGGATGGGTTGTTCGCCGACCAAAGATCCAGGAAGTCTCTCGCTCGAGGAGAGAGTTTGAAGTTCTGAACGAAGAGTCTGAAGATTAGTCTAAGCTAATCTACTGGACTGGGCTGCTGAGGCTACCTTCGTAGCCCAGCCCTCTGTTTCTTTAAAGTATTTCAGAGAGCACGAAACCCCACGACGAGGGACAAGGTGTCGGGGGACTGCCACCGCGGCCTGGATACGTGTTCCCGAATTCCCTGTCTATGCTACGACAGAGTAGCAGTCCGCAGTGGAGCGCGGACATACGTGGAACCGCTTCTCTAGCTCTGTTGGCGTGAATCTTGGCTCCTCCCCGGTTTGTGCAAACCAGGAGGTTCGCGTCGACAGGGTGGACAGCAACCGGGAAATGGCATCTCCAACCACCAATCGGACAAGCGGTGCGACTGCTTGGATCGGCTGGAGGAGATGTCGCGGAGACGGGAGCGTTAACAGGACGCACAGGACGGTCCCCGGGGTCTGCACCAGAAGCCACGAAGAGGAATGGGGCCATCTGAAAGCCAAGGCTTGAGAGAGGGCGAAGAGGACAAGAAGCCCAGAAGAAAGAAAATGCAGACGAGCTGGGGTGCTGGGCAGATTGATCGGAGAACGGGCCGATAACATGCTCATGAGCTGTGATCCCCTGTTATCGGTTCCGTCTCGTCTTTCCATCTTCCCGGTTCTTTCAGCTCCAACGGATTCTCTCAAATGAAAGTAAATGTTAATGTTTCTCCGTCTCTTTTGCATGGAATCCGGAACCGTGAAGGGATTGACGTCTCAAGCTCGTACGGCCACCGGAAGGACATCGAGAACGAGTCCCTGGGGGAGAGGGTCGACCGCGACCAAGGATTCGACGAAGAGGAGGGAACGTCGCCGAAGCAGTGGAGACGTCGTCGGACGTCCTACTGGAAGAGGCTACCTGCAAATGAGGCAGCGCTGGAGTCTGCACGGGGTTCCGGAGGCTGCACGAAGGAAGATGCAGCGTCGGAGCGTCGGAGTCGACGTGGGACGTTCCAGAGTGGAGTTCCAGGGACGTCGCGGGACAAGGACCAGGGGCGTTTCGTCGAGGGAGAATTAGAAGCCCCCCCGCGGTACCCGTGCCTAACTGCTGGACCCGGAACTCTCCGTGGATTTCGTCGTGGGACACACGAAAGAAGAACGCGCCAGGAGCTCCCCGTGGATTTTGTCGTGGGACCAAGATCCGCAGAGTTCCAGCGACGTCATGGGACAAGAAGCTGTCGAGTTCCAGAGATGACGTGGGACAGGAAGCTGCAGAGTTCCAGAGACGTCGCGGGACCAGAAGTTGGAGCATTTCGTCGTGGCAGATCGAGAAGTCCCGTTGTACCCAGGCCTTGCTCAGGGTTTTTCCGTGGTTTTCCCCTGAGCGAGAAGGCAATTGCTGAGGCGGATGTCTGAAGAAGCCATGGGGCTGCACGACCACTTCTTCAGGCAGGAGTACGAAGATTCCGAAGAGGATTCAATGCGGCCGAGACATCCGCTCTTCCAAAGGGGAGAGCAGTGTTCCGAGCACCGCGTATACGCCCAAAAGACCAGAAGACCGTCTTGTACCGAACTGTTTTGTAAGCGATATTGCTGTATGTAACAATACAGTTCAGTCGCGTGTACTCCTGTGTAATCATTATTCTATCCTTTGCGTCGGGGTGCCCTGCGATGGTAACGCCCAACAGTGGGGCACGTAACATAAGATTCGCGGAAAAAATTTCATAAATTCGACGTTTCCCAATGTTTTTGAGTACTTTTTTTATATTATTTGTTAATAGTCAACAGTTATATGGACAGGAACATTAAAAGAATTGAAGTATCTTTTACAAATAAAATAGTAATACACCCCATAAACATTGTGTTTCATAATACATGTAGTTCAGAATCCGTTCATGAAATCCGCTACTGAAAATGCGGACGCTAGATGCGCGTGATTATTATGTGGTCGGCTCCTCGAAGTGACAGAAAATATAACCTATATGCTATACACGATTTCCTAAAGATACTGTTGTGGCGTAATAATAATGTTTTGAAAAGATGATGAAAAGTTCACAAATGTTTTGTAAAAGAACGAAATAGCCACTAAACATTTATTGTCGTATAGCATAATCATAGGTTATAATTTCTGTCACTTTAATGAGGGACCACATAATAATTATGCGTTGGATTCAACATCAAACACAATTTTATATATGTTTGTTCATAACTGCTTTCTGCATAGGATATGTATTTCATGTTCTGTTTTAGTGTTTTGCTAATTAAAAATTGTCTATCCTAACAAACTTCATTTTCTGGGGACATGTCCTCGTGTATTTTTCTTTTTCACTTATAATTCCTTACTGCCAATATTGTAGCATAAGCACATTTCAAGTAAATGTACAATGAATTTTCTACGTTTGCAATGCCAGCAGACTTTCTGTCTAAATTTTTACAAGTACAACGCAACAGCTGAGAATTTCTTTCCACATTCAAAATAGAATATGGAAATAGCAAACAGCTCCCTCTCGCGTGCACAGGCAGCCGCGTATCTATGGGTATTACCATTTCTGTGCAGAAAAAATGTGCTGTAATACCGACCGGCCCCGTCGGCCATATCACGTGACGTGTCTACCCCCTTAACTGTCTGTCAAATCTGTACCGTTAGGAATTTGATTTTAAAATTTTACCTGGTCATTCTTACACGTGTTATTAATAATGAATATTACTCATAAATAATACGTCACATTGGTTTTTCATGACCGCGTGACACCAACTCTTATAAAATAATAGGGCTATCCCAGAGCTGCATAAAGATTCGCCGGGTCAGAGCCGAGCGTGGAGCTGTTACTACGACACTAATTACAGCAAAGGGTGGGGATACCTGCAATATTGCATATGTGTGCAGCTGCAGGCTGGTACCACGCACACTACTGCAGTTCCCCTCACCCGTGCTATGGTTACCGCGGTAAAGATGCGTCCTCATTAGCGAAATGTTCACGTACACTATTCACAAAAATGCTCGCAAGTTGTTCGCAAACTTTTTATAACCATTGCTCGTGTAAAGGTGCGCCCTCACTAGCGAACAGTTCGCGAACAGATAATTCCTAGGAAATTCAATTCCCATACTGTTCGCGAACAGTTCGCGAACGCTGCTGAAGACGCACCTTAACAGTTCCGCGCTAGATTGTTACCCGTGTCCCAAAACCTAACGAGGCCTTCGGCTCCTGACTGGCCAGGCCTGCTATACTTCGTCGATTATCTCACATTCAAAACACTTACTATGTCATATACTTTTATTCAATTCCTTCTTGTATTTATTTATATCAGGTCAGTAAGGATATAAGTAACAACGACTTTCCCGAGAGATCAATGAAAAGTGCAAGAAATTACTGTAGAAATCCAACAGGGGATATTAGAGGTCCATGGTGTTATACTGTAAATCCGTCACTTATAGACGATAAATGTGATGTGCCACTCTGCAATTTTGGAGGTAAATACATTATTGTCTGATGATACAATACTTTTATAGCATTTCTTGAACTTCAAAAACCAGAGGGTCCCGCGAGGGTGCCGGTTTATGACATAGTAGCTTTAATGCTCGGCTTCGCCCGAAATTTAGATTCTGATTTTATAAAAAAAAAAAAATTATTTTTTTGGGGTGAAAATAGTCATATTCATCTGGATTAGTCAAGCATAATGGGCTGAGACACATTTCGTGATCGCAGAGTTTATCATTCGAAAGTTTGTAGGCCACATCTACACTGCATTCCATGTAAGAGCATACCGACGCCCCTACCGATTTGCGACTGATCTGCGCAGCTCCCACGGATTTGACACACGCGATTGATCGTGCACTTTCCCTGCCAGTTTACTACTAATCAACAGTATATCCCTGCGCGAAACCAGTATGCTCTAATGTGGAACGCAGTGTAGTGTAGCTGTCTTGGCCCAAAGTGGAGCGCGCTCTACATCAGGCTTTCGCCTATACAAGCATTTGGCTGGCATGGTTCGGCAAATTCAGCGTAGATGTTCTGTCGAAATGGTACTTAGAAAAACCCTGCCCTCATCCGCTAGGAATTACTGGGCAAGTTGGATCTACCCCGAAGGGTGGCGGCTCGTTTAGTCAGCCGCGGCGCGGAACGCTGTCCAGCGGGGAGCACGAGGAGGTAAAGCCGCCAGCGTAAGCTGGATCCCGGCAGGAAAGCTTTCGCCGATACCGCCCCACCCGCCAAAGTGCCTGGGATTTTTAGGCGACAGATAAACACACAAACATATTAGAAGCTTTCTGCTTTATATATTAAGATTGCCTCGCGGGTTGCGGCGGTCGACAATGTACCACCTGCCGATAGAACAATATCAAGAGACACGGTAGTGTTTCGCGTCAAGTATATATAGATATATGTGCAGCGCGAGACACAGAGTGTATCTATTACGGCACGACTCGCTATCAAGAACCCTGAGATTATCGAATCTCAATAACGGCTGATCCGATTAGATTTTGAATGGTCTTAATGGATAGCTTGGGTTTGATTTACACAAGAAAAGTGTCTTCGTTTTGGTCCTACGTGCCTTATGAGCTAAGATATTTCAATGCAAAGTTCCAATTTGGCGAATTTTATTTGCATTGTATTGTATATTGTTTCTCCTGTTAAACAGGATGGCGTTTCAAGCTTATCCGCTTATATTACCCAACGAACTATAAGTCATATATTCTTTTTTCTCTCCTCTCTCTCCTTCGGGTCCCAGCAGCAGTGGTGCACCGGGAGAAACGTGGTCTCCCATCTTTCCCCAGTACCCGTCCCGTGATGCTTAACTTCGGTGATCTAACGAGAACCGGTGTTTTCCATCACGGCTACGGCCGCTGGTATCGAATTTTATGTTCTGAAGAATTAAGAATCGTCATCGTCAAGTGTGGGCAATAAGGGAACATGAAAGGGAGAGGAAATGTCTCCAATATCCACGTTGTTGATTCGATGAAGGTTACGGCACTTTCGGCCAATAGTGTAACAAATCGTTGTCACGTGACAGCTAGCAGAGAGCAGATCTGTCGAGGTAAACGTAACCTAGCTAGTGTCAAACAGTTATAACCTGTCAAATGTGAAGTAAGGAAACTAGTAAAAATTTTTTAAATGACACGAGTTTTTACACCATAAAGGACACCATAAAGGATATTAAAACCAAACGTTTCCCGATAAACGCTTCGAAAACAAGCAATTAAAAATACGAAAAATACGAAATTGCCGGCTATAAATGAGAAAATGAATTTTCGCTACTGTTCGAGTCGGATTTTCACCTATAAGATGGAACAGTTCCGCTTTTCTTTCAGTGCTGCATTGTATGCGAAGCGCGTGAAACACAGTGTGAAATTACAGTGTGAAAGAACCTGTCACTTGGTAATGGATACTAAGTACGTTGTGCATAATATAGTGGATATGGCATCCACATCCAGAAGAAAGGCTTTAAATGCGCTGGTCTCTTTCCAGACGTCGCGGGAGGAAGCCTTCCTACTTACAGGGTACAGAGGTGATGCAAAATGTTTTATGTGTTGCAACACATTTACATGTGCGAAACAATTTAATTTGTAGTGGCACTATACTCGATATCACGATACTGCTTATAAACAATTCACACGTGAGGAACGTCTTAAAAAACTCCAACAACTAAAAGAACAATCACTATCGGAGCAGGAAGACATGTCAGAGAGAGTAAGTTATTTTTACAATCTACGGATCACATTCTATCCAATATCTGTGCTCTGTTTCAAGATATTATCTTGTGTTTATAATAATTTTAAAACTTTCCTTCAGAAACGTTTATTGTACATTGTACAGAGAGAATTTCAAAAAATTGATTAATACTTTCTTCAAGTGAATCTAAGCGTGGTTACAAATGAAGGGGGTTGTAAATTCTTGAACCGAGCTCTCATCACCATTCAAGTACTGTAGTAGTAGTTTATTAATTGTTTCCCTCAGGGTTACAATCTCCTTTACCCTTACATCCATCCTTATATTTTCCTTAACCTACCTTACCCCCTTTTTTTTTTGTTTTACTTGGTGGAAATCCCCACGGATACCCCCCGCCCGCGGGGGCGTATTGCGACCTCCCCCAGCAATGTTCTCCGGGACTGGCGACTCGCGACGGATCACGCGCCCGAGTCGCCCCTTCCGGGGTCGCTGCTGCTAGGGCAGGTGGTGTCCCCCGACACCCCCGCCCCGCGACCCCGCGATCGAACTCCCAACCGGTGCCGCGCAGTAGTTGGTAGCGCGGCCGGACCGGGGCACTGTACCCCGGGGGGGAGCTCGATCGCTCAGACGGGAGCGGCGGCTGCCGCTCCCCTGGGGGGGGGGGGGGCTTTAACATGCCGCCCCCCCGTTCTCCGTACCTCGCGACGCCGCCGCGGCCCTGGCGAGTCCGATGCCACCGCGGCGGCCATCCGTCGCTTCGTCGTCCGCGGCGGCCCTTCGTGACAACGAGGGCCGCCGCATTTCTCGACTCCTTCCTGATGTCCCCCGGCGCGCGTCCCCCTCCGACACAGAGGGGGCGGCGCACCGCGGGCATAACGGCCGCGCCTGTTGCGTGGCGCGGCCCCGTCCCAATCCCCTATGGCGGGGAGTAGCGGGACGGCGCGGCCCGGGGCCCAACACCCGGGGGAGCGGGGCGGCTCACGCAACTAAGTCGCCGCACGACCTCCCCCGGCCCCGGGTCATCTGCCTCTCCCGCGCCGCCTCCTCCTTCTCCAGCATTATTACTTCGGAGAAGGAGGCCATGGCTTCCCAACAGTTCCGATCCCCCGCCATGCGACGCATGACCGTCGCCAGCGAGAGATCGGGAAACCTACCTTTTTTTTTTTTTTTTTGTTTTACTTGGTGGAAATCCCCACGGATACCCCCCGCCCGCGGGGGCGGGCAGGGGGTTATGTGGGACTCGAACCCACTAAAACCACCAAGGTGATCTACCTCGCGCGTGGAGCTGCGCGCCCGAGGGGAGGGATTTGGACGCGAGATCAAACAAGCGATACGTTCGCTACCCTCCCCCCTTGCGCTTCAATGCAGCCCCGCGCTAGGTCCCCTGAACGGGGTCGTCCCTGGGAGAGTATGACAACCTCCCCCAGCAATATTCTCCGGGACCGGCGACTCGCGACGGATCACGCGCCCGAGTCGCCCCTTCCGGGGTCGCCGCTGCTAGGGCGGTGGTGTCCCCCGACACCCCCGCCCCGCGACCCCGCGATCGAGCTCCCAACCGGTCGCCGCGCAATGCTTGGTAGCGCGCGGCCGGGCCGGGGCACACTGCGTACCCCGGGGGAAGCTCGATCGCTCAGACGGGAGCGGCGGCTGCCGCTCCCCTGGCGGGGGGGGGGGGGCTTTGACACGGACCCCCCGTTCTCCGTGCCTCGCGACGCCGCCGCGGCCCTGGCGAGTCCGATGCCACGACTCGCCGACCGCGGCGGTCACCCCCGTCGCTTCGTCGTCCGCGGCGGCCCTTCGCGACAACGGGGGCCGCCGCGTTACCCGACTCCTTCCCGACGTCCCCCGGCGCGCGTCCCCCTCCGACACAGAGGGGGCGGCGCACCGGGGGGCGTAACGGCCGCGCCCGTTGCGCGGCGCGGCCCCATCCCGATCCCCTACAGCGGGGAGCGGCGGGACGGCGCGACCTGGGGCCTGATATCCGGGGGAGCGGGGCGACTTACGCAACTAAGTCGCCGCGCGACCTCCCCCGGCCACGGGTCATCTCCCTCTCCCGCGCCGCCTCCTCCGGACCGCTTGGCTCGGGCCTCCCCGGCCCGCCCTCTCGCGGTCCCTCTCCGCCTCCTCCTTCTCGAGCATTATAGCCTCGGAGAAGGAGGCGACGGCGTCCCAACAGTCCCGATCTCCCGCCATGCGACGCACGACCGTCGCCAGCGAGAGATCGGGACCCAGCTGCAGCTCCAGGACTCGGCGGTCATCGAGCCACTCCGCGCACCTCGCCAGAGTGTGATCCGCCGAGTCCACGTCGCCCCGGCCGCAGCTGTGGCACTGCGGCGCCTCCTCCCGCCCGATGCGACACAAGAAGTCACCGAAGCAACCGACTCCGGTGAGCATCCGTGTCAGGCGGAAGGTAAGCCTGCCGTACCTACGCCCCACCCATTCCCTGAGAATGGGCAGCAGCGCCCCGACGACGCGTCCCCCCCGATGTTCCGGGAGGGAGAGCCAGTCGATCCATCTGGCTCCCATGCGTCGCCGGGCCTGGTCCCGCGCGTCGGGTCCGACCGGCGCCAAGGGGTCCCTCGCTCCGCTGAGATCGTGCGAGGCGAAGTACACCTCCGCCTCCATCTCAGCGAGCAGATGGAATGGTGGGGACCCACCCAGCGCCGACAGCTCGGCGTGTGACACCGTGCGGTAAGCCCGCACGGCACGGAGGACTGCGCGGCGATGAACCTTTGCCAGAAGGTCTCGCCCCACGCGACAGCCCCCCAGGTCGCCGGCCCAGACCGGCGCTCCGTAGAGCGCCATGGACCGGACGACCGTCACGTATAGTCGCCGAACTGTTTCGTGCGGGCCTCCCAGGTTGGGCATGATGCGCCCGAAGGCGAACACCTGTCGCTCCAACCTGGGGCCCAGGACCCGAAAGTGACGCGCGAATCGCCAGTAGGTGTCCAGGGTCAGACCGAGATACCTCATCGATCGGCCGACCCTGATGCAGGCCTCCCCGACTCTTAGAGACGCTCCGACGGGAATGCCAGTTCCCACCCTGTCCGCGAGCCATACCGCCTCCGTTTTATCGGAGGCGACTCGCAGACCGAGCGCCTCTATCGCGGGGATGACGAGCCGCAGTGCTCTCTCCGCGAGGTCTAGTGCTGCCAGCCACCTCGGCCCGGAGGCCACCACCAGCGTGTCGTCGGCGTAGCACACGAACGACACGTCAGGCGATGGCAACTCCACCCGCAGCACCGCGTCGTACGCCAGGTTCCATAGCAGGGGCCCTAAAACGGACCCCTGTGGCACGCCGCGGTGCACGCGAGCCACCCCGTCCCCGTCTCGCCCGACGTAGGAGACCACTCGGCCACGGAGGTAGTCCCAGATCAGGCGGCGAAGGTAGAGCGGGACGCGATGGTATACCAGCGCCCGCTCGATCGCCGCCCAGGAGACGGTGTTGAACTCGTTGGCGATGTCTAGAGACACCGCCACGCTGACACCGCCCCCCTCGACCGCCCGGCGCGACAGCGACCGAACCAGTAGGATGGCATCTACGGTCGATCGCTGCCGCCTAAAACCGAACTGGCGGTCGGACAGATCCGGGAACTCCGCAGCTCCGAGATGGTCCATGAGGCGGGCAGCTATGATCCTTTCCAGGAGCTTGCCCGCCTCGTCGAGGAGACAGATCGGCCGATAGGCCGAGGGTGACTCTGCGGGCTTACCAGGCTTTCACAGCAGCACCAGCCTCGCCTCTTTCCACGCGCGGGGAAACCTCCCGGTCCTCAAGGCCGCGTCGAAGACGCGCCTGAGGCCGCTCCCTAGGGCGCTCATCGCGCAGGCCCAGACACGCCCGGGCACACCGTCCGGTCCGGGTGCAGCGTTCTTTGAACGCATTCGACGCACCGTGGACTCGAGTTCCTCGTCCGAGACCCTGGGGGCATCCGCTATGGCGGTGCCCCACGCGAGCTCCGGATCCCCCGAAGCGTCGACGCCACCCTCCCCCGGAACCGGGGGAGGGAGAAACAGCGCCGACAAAACCTCCAGGAGAAACCGGGGCTCGAGACCCTCCGTGACAGGGGGCGCCCAAGGACCGAGTTTCACGGACACGGCCTTGTACGGGCGCCCCCAAGGGTCCCGATTCAGGGTCTCGAGGAACTCCTCGTGCGAACGGGTCTTGGCCCGGGCTATGGCTGCGCGGAGCTCTCTGCGCGCCGCGGAAAACGCGGAGCGCAGCTCCTGCAGCTGGTCCTCCGTCACCCGCCGTCGGTCTTGACGGCGGGCATTGGTGTACTGGCGCTGAGCGCGGACGCTCGTCGCGCGGAGATCGGGGATCTCCTCGCACCACCAGTACACCGACCTCCGACCCCCGCCCGGCGGCCCGACTCGCGGCATCGTGGCGTCGCAGACACGCTGCAACGCCCGCCGCACAGTGGTTCCAAATCCCAAAAAGCTGGCCAAAAGTCCAAAAATGAAGTTTCTATATAAGGAACTTTCACTATTGGGTTCGCTAGTAAATCGCTTTGGGAATTTATTTTGGAAGCTGCTATGTAACGAGCGTTATTATTTTGTTTTAAAATTAATGTCGAATGTATCTCTCGCACGCGTCCCATCGAGCGTTCGGAAAAGGCGAAAAATAATATTGTATTTCGCAGTGCACTGTGAGTCGTGTAGTATATCAATTTTAATTTGGTAAAATGGATTTATCTACTGAAGATATGTACAATTAAAATATGTAAACCAAAGTTTAAAATAGTAACGTACTTAGTAACAAATTAGCAAGAAATTCTTTGAAAATGATTGAAGTCGCGAAAAGGAGAATTACATTCAAACAGAGAAACAGTTTGTTGTTCTTCATTGTTCTGTCACGAGACCTATTAAACGTTATTATATGAACATTTTACTATAAAACTACGTAAAAATTGGCTGCGGATAGCTGCGGATGCGGATTCTGGGCAACTTTTTATTCAACGTTGTAGAAATCTGCCAAAAGGAATCAATGAAGTTATATAGCCAAATTTATTTATGCAGCAATGTTTGTTACTTCAATAAATGAATCATTGTATTTTTTAGGGCATTTTATACACAGAGTATAAACATTTTGCGAGTACAACTAACAATTTCTCTGTATACTTGTCCGCCATATTGGATTCGCCATTTTTTTTACTTTTAAGTTCAGAATCGTAGTCAGCGAACCCAAAAACATAAAAATACCAGTTTTCATGCAAATCGAACGAAGTTATGAGTTTTGGCCACGTTTTCGGGATTTGGGACCACTGTGCGCTGGAGCCATAGGGCGCCGTTGGAGGGGTCGTCGAGGACGTCGCCCGGCAGGGAAGGCCAGGCGACGACGGAGGACGCCATCTGGGCCGCGCTAGCATCTAGCTTTTTGAGCGCCCAGCGCGGCGGCTGTCTACCGGCACGAGCGGGAGGAAGCGTGGCGGCGGAGGTGGCCAGCATCACGTACACGTGATCCGACCCGGTCTCCGACTCCTCCGCCACCCAGCAGTCCGACGTTAACGCCGCGGCCGCGGGGTTCACCCAGACGAGGTCGATGATCGACTCGCCCCGCGACCCGCGAAACGTCGTGACCGCGTAGGGGTTCTTAAGCACGAACCCCATCGCCTCCGCCCACTCGAGGAGCAATTCGCCCCGGCAGTCCGTTCCGGGGGAGCCCCACGCGCGAGCGTGGGCATTGAAGTCCCCCAGTAGGACCACTGGCCGAGCTAATTGGGGGGCTAGAAACGCCCCCACCTCGCTCAGCCGGTCCTCGAACTCCGGGACGCTCAGGCTCGGTGCCAGGTAGCAGCCGACCACGAGGAGGCCTCCCCATTTCGCGCCCATCCAGCCCCGTCCGTGCTGGGCGACCACGCACGACGGGGCTCCTCTTCCCACTTCCCACGTCATCGCCACCTGCCGATCCGGGTTGGTGGACCGAAAGCATCGGTCCGCCAGCGGATACGGCTCGGCGATGACGGCCAGCCCAACGCCCATCTCCACGCGAGCCTGCTCAAGCAGGTCGTGCGCTCGCATGGAGTGGCACGCGTTCGCGAGGAGTATCGGGGGGCCTCGAGACATTAGCAAGTCTCAAGGTCGGCCCCCCCCCCCCCCCCGACACCTACTCTGGCTGGACCGCGCCCCCGTTGGCAATCGTCGTCCGGGAAGTGGGCACCTCCGTACGAGGCCGCGACCGAGCGCGCCAACCCCAGCGCCTCGGCCGCGTCCTCCTCCCTCGTTGTCGCGCTCGCCGTCGGAGGGACCACCGTGGCCTTTAAAAAGGCCTCCCTCCCGACCGGCGGCGGACACGCCGGGGGGAGCCCTGGGCTGCTCCCCCCCTTTCCCTTTTTCTTCCGTCCCCCGCCTACCACGGGGGACCCCCCGCGAGCCGGGGAAGAGAGGCCGCTGGTCGGAGCGTCCGACTCTTCTCGTTCCTTTCTCTTCCCCGCGCCCGCACCGGCCACGGATGCCGAGGCCAGCGGCGCTGTCTCCATAGCCTCCGACGGGGACGCCGGGGGCGGAGACGCGGAGGGCGCGGGGATCGCGGGCGGGACACCCGCGGCGGACGAAGATGCCGGGGTGGGCTTCGCGCCCCCGCGGCCCCGGGCCGCAGCGCGGGTCACGGGAGGGGGCCGGCAAGCCGGTCCCCCCATTCTATGCCCGCTGGGCAGGTCCGCCGCCGCGCAGAGCGGGCAGACGGGGGGGGGGGGGCCTCGCAGAAGCGGGCCGCGTGTCCGTCTTTACCGCACCGGTAGCACGCGCCGCTCCTGTCCGTGGGGCTGCTGCACTTGGCCCTGACGTGGCCGAACTCTAGGCAGCGGAAGCACTGTAGCTTCCGCTGCGCCAGCGGTACCACGCGGGCCATCAGGGAGTCCACCACGACGGTGGACGCCCTTAACAGTTTGGCAGCAGCTGCCACGGGCGCGCGGACTCAGAGGGAGAAGAGTCCGGCGGTGTCCGGTCGCTTAGCGCCGACCGCGACGTCCTCCGCCGGACAGGCCCCCTGGGCCGCGATTGCCCCCCGAACCGTCTCCACGGTCGCGAGCTCGGTGAGCCCGCACACCTGGAACTCGGCCAGTTTTTGGGGGCACTGCACCTTGATGCCGGTGCCCCCCAGCTGCTCCGCCAGCCTCGCCTTGAGGGCGGCAGCCTTGGCCGAGCTCTGCGATCCTGGAATCTCCAGGATCAACCCCCCGGTCACGGCGCGCCTCGGCCGCATCGCTGCGATGCCGAGGTCGGCGACGTTGATCGCCGCCATCGCGCCCGCGACCCGCGCGGAGAAACTCTCCTCCCCTCCCACGGGGGCGGTGATCGTCACCGCCGCCGTCCTGGGAGCGCGCGGGATCGCAACCGGGGGAGACCTGGGTGTGCGAGCCTGTTGGGGGGCCGCCGTCTTCGGCCGAGCCCCCGCACCGGCACCGCTAGCGGCCCTCTTCGCCTTGCGGCCCACCACCTGCGCCCATGTGCCCTCCGCGGCAACGCCGCTCGGGCCGGGGGCCGAGGCCGGGGTGCTCGACGCCACGGGCGTCGCGGGGGCTGCTGCCCTCGCCTTCCCGGCCTTAGAGCCCCCTCACCACGCTCAAGGTTGTCGACCCTGGAGGGGGATCCTACTTAGCCTTTTTTTTTTTTTTTTTTTTACGTGCAGGAAATCCGGAACGGATACCTCGAACCTCGGGGGAGGCTCGGGGTTATGTTGGGCTCCAACCAACTAAAACCTGCACGGTAACCGCCTAGAGCGGAGGATCTGGCAAGGAAGATGGCCGTTCTTGCGCGAGATCAAACTAGCGATGCGTTCGCTAGGCCAGGCATGGAACTAAAGTGAACGCAGCGACCGTTTTTCGGAGGCAACGCCTCCTTTCTCCCGCCGCGCGTCTTCGTCCTCGCGGCGGGCCTAGGAGCTTCGAGCGCCTCAGACTCGTACCATATGAACCGCGCGTGGCGCATTGGGACGACATTGTATCAATAGGTTTCCAAATCGACCCAGAGAGCACGATTGTCGATGCGTTTTTGTTTTGTCAACGCGCCACGCGCGGTTCACGTGGTACGGGCCTGAGGCGCTCCACGAACCTGGGCCGCCGCGGGGGCCAAGACGCGCGGCCTGAGAAAGTAGGCGTTGCGTCCGAAAAACGGCCGCTGCGTTCACTTTAGTTCCATGCCTGCGCTAGGCCATCCTCCAAGACCCCGGATCCCCGCGCTCGTTTGCCAGAGTTGGCACTTTCCCAAGGGGGAGAGAAGCTCCCCGGGAGACTTCCCCACTATCGCCAGGGTAACGCTGCGGGTCACACGCCAGCGCCACCCTCTTCCAGGGTCGCTGCTAAACGTGTGCGACCGATCGCGCACTTCCCGGCGTCGACCCCGTGGGAACGAACCTCCGGGCGGGGGCGGTCGGCTAGCCCACAGGGCGCCCAAATACCGCAAACCCCGGGGGGTCACAAACCGGTCGGGGACCCGAGGGTCAGAACCCAACCGGCCCCCGGTCGAGCGGCTGGCTATGCCAGAAGGGCAGCCCAACTGCCGAACTCGCCGCACGCGCGATCGATCGCGACTCCCCCCCCCCCTGCCGCAGCATGCACCCCGCCATAGTGCGGTCACTGCGGCCACCGCGCCCTGTACAGCGGCCCTTCACAGGGCCACTCCCACCCAGACGCACCCCCCCCCCGGAGCGATGGAAATGCGCGCGCGCGCCCCCCCAGGAGAGGGGCAAGAGCCGGGCCCACGCAAGGCCCAGGCCAGACACGAAGCGAACGGGGCCGAGGGCTACGGGACCACGCAGACCGCCACAGCTGTCGCGGCAACATCCCCGGGCCCGGGCATCCCGCACGACCAGGAGCCGAACAGGCCACAGAGGGCCTGACCGACAGCTACCAGCCAGAGATCCGCGGGTCACGGCCACAGGGCCACCTCACACCCGCGCGCACCCCACCCAGAACCAGCCCGGACCCAACCCCAACCCCGCACCCACGACGCGCGCACGCGCCCCCGAGGAGGGGGCGGTTGGTTGGCCGACCCTTAGCCAGGAAGGCAGCATCCTCCCACGGCCCCCGGGCAAGGAACAAAGTTCCTCACCCAGCGCCCGACAGAGGACATCGCCGCTTTCCCAGAGCCCCCTCACCACGCTCAAGGTGGTCGACCCTGGAGGGGGACCCTTCCATACCATTTTTTTTTTTGTTTTACTTGGTGGAAATCCCCACGGATACCCCCCACCCGCGGGGGCGGGCAGGGGATTATGTGGGACTCGGACCCACTAAAACCACCAAGGTGATCTACCTCGCGCGCGGAGCTGCGCGCCTGAGGAGAGGGATTTGGACGCGAGATCAATCAAGCGATACGTTCGCTACCCTCCCCCCTTGCGCTTCGGTGCAGCCCCGCGCTAGGTCCCCTGAACGGGGTCGTCCCTGGGGGAGTATTAAGACCTCCCCCAGCAATGTTCTCCGGGACTGGCGACTCGCGACGGATCACGCGCCCGAGTCGCCCCTTCCGGGGTCGCTGCTGCTAGGGCAGGTGGTGTCCCCCGACACCCCCGCCCCGCGACCCCGCGATCGAACCCCCAACCGGTGCCGCGCAGTGATTGGTAGCGCGGCCGGACCGGGGCACTGTACCCCGAGGGGAGCTCGATCGCTCAGACGGGAGCGGCGGCCGCCGCTCCCCTGGGGGGGGGGGGGAGGGACTTTAACATGGTCCCCCCCCCCGTTCTCCGTACCTCGCGACGCCGCCGCGGCCCTGGCAAGTCCGATGCCACGACTCGCCGACCGCGGCGGCCACCCGTCGCTTCGTCGTCCGCGGCGGCGGCCCTTCGTGACAACGAGGGCCGCCGCATTTCTCGACTCCTTCCTGATGTCCCCCGGCGCGCGTCCCCCTCCCACACAGAGGGGGCGGCGCACCGGGGGCATAACGGCCGCGCCTGTTGCGTGGCGCGGCCCCGTCCCAATCCCCTATGGCGGGGAGTAGCGGGACGGCGCGGCCCGGGGCCTAACACCCGGGGGAGCGGGGCAGCTCACGCAACTAAGTCGCCGCACGACCTCCCCCGGCCCCGGGTCATCTTCTTCTACCGCGCCGCCTCCTCCTGATCGCTTGGCTCGGGCCTCCCCGGCCCGCCCTCTCGCGGTCCCTCTCCGCCTCCTCCTTCTCCAGCATTATTGCTTCGGAGAAGGAGGCCATGGCTTCCCAACAGTCCCGATCCCCCGCCATGCGACGCACGACCGTCGCCAGCGAGAGATCGGAACCCAGCTGCAGCTCCAGGACTCGGCGGTCGTCCAGCCACTCCGCACACCTGGCCAGAGTGTGGTCCGCCGAGTCCACGTCAGCCCGGCCGCAGCTGTGGCACTGCGGCGCCTCCTCCCGCCCGATGCGACACAAGAAGTCACCGAAGCAACCGACTCCGGTGAGCATCTGTGTCAGGCGGAACCCTTCCATACCATTTTTTTTTTTTTTTTTTTTTCGTGGAGAAATCCCTAACGGATACCCCTAACCCGCGGGGGCGGGCGGGGGTTATGTGGGGCTTGCACCCACTAAAACTCCACGGTAGCCGCCTATACTCTAAGTCATGTTAGAATAGACCTTTTCGCGCATGTAGAATGAGCTCATTGGTTCCAAGGGAGCATTTGTTTCATGTATAGCCAATAGTAACCGATTGACTGCGCCAACATGCGCAGAATCGATCTAAACTCGTCGGTCGGCAGGTCTATTCTAACATGATTTGGAGTATAGAGCCGGGGGATCAGGCAAGGAAGATGGCCGTTCTTGTGCGAGATCAAACTAGCGATACGTTCGCTAGGCCATCCTCCAAGATCCCCGATCCCCGCGCTCGTTTTGTCAAAAGTTGACACTTTCCCAAGGGGGAGAGAAGCTCCCCGGAAGAATAATACCCCGCTATCGCCGGGGCAGCGTTGCGGGCTACGCGCCAACGCTACCCCACATTCCCCGGCTGTATCTCCCAGGCTCGACAAGCCCCCGCTTGCCGAGCCCCCTACAGCCCTCCGGTGCCGCCAGCCGCCTACACGCACTGCGAGGGGGGGAACGGGCCCGGTAGATACCGGTCCACCGAACCCCCCGCGGTCACCACTTTACTCCCAAACGGCCCTCTACCTCCCCAGAGAGGCAATGTGCGCGGATGGGGCATTGGCGGATGGAGGGAGGACTACCTCTCCAGCCCCATGATCCGCCCCATATGGTCCGCGTACCCTCCCGCTGCGTCCGCGTCCACCGGCTCCTCACCCGAATAGCTTGGCGCCCTTCTTTAAGAAAGACACCCCGGTGTCGCGCCTCGCCATCTTCCTGCCCGCTACCACGCTTTCCTCCTTCTCCTTAGCGTTGGTAGCGAACGCCGCGTACTCCTGGCGCAATTTCCTCCAGTAGCCGGTGCGCTTCGCAACCTGTCGTGGTCTCGGAGCACGCAGGTCTGTCCGCATCCTCGGCGGGATGGGACCCGGCTCCGAGACCACCACACCCTTCCCCTTGAGGCGCTCCCCCAGAGCCTTGGCCAAATGCACGGCCCTGCTCTTGCCGGCGGGACCCGGGCACCGAAAAACGGCGCATCTGGTCCATGTGCCTGCGTACTCTACGCGGCCGGACCATTTTTGGTCCCGGACGGCAAAGAGTTTCTCCCACTCGCGGTCGATGAGGTCGACGAAGGCCTCGTCGCCGCTCTCGCCCCCTCCCATCTCGCCCCGCATGACCCAGACCTGGCCCGAGCCCGCCGTGTATTCGTCCCGGACGAACACTCGGTCGTCGTCCGGGTACGGGCGTCCGTCTGGGTCGAGGTCTTCTTCCTCGATAACCCCATGGGGATCCGTCCCCGAGATCAACGGCCCCATGTCAGCCTCGTCGTCCTCGTCGCCGGACGAGATGTCGTCTTCCGACGGAACGTCGGCGACGTCCGTGACCCCGGACCCACTAGCAGCGCCCATGGGGGTCGCAGCGGGGCTACAAGCGGCGACGTCCCGCGAGTCCCCCCCGCTCATCAGCACCGTGTCGCTGAGAGCAGGCGAGTACAACAAGGGTGCCGGCGAGTCCACCGACACCGACCCCGCGGCCGCAACCGGCGACTCCGGCGCGGCAACCTCCTCCCTATCCCCGCATCCCGAAGCCGGCTGGGACAACGACAGGGGGGCGCCATAAACGGCCACCGTCGCTACCGTCCCCGCTGCCGCTGCGTCCGGCGACGGATCCAGAGCCCTCGGGGGGGCCTCCGGCATCTCCTCTTCCTCGGCGACGTCCGAGTCGGAGTCCGAGACCACCCGTCTCCGCCCGTCCGCAGCCCTGGACCTCTTACGGGTTCTCGGAGGGGAGCCAGAGGAGCCAGAGGAGACGCGATTCTCCCCGGCCTCACGCTCCAACCTCCGCTTGCCCTGGCCAACGGCGGGAGCCGCGGCCTCGTCCACTGCCATCCCTTGCCCCGCAACAGGTACCGTCACTGCTGCCCTCGAGGGCCCTGCCGCCGTCTCCGGCACGACCGGCGCGACAACTCGAGCTGGCGGACCACGCCCCGGCGTCACCTTCGGCGGCCTCGAACCGCTCTTATCCTCCTTCAGCGGACGCTCCTTCGCCTTCCTCTTCCCCGCCATCGAGGAAGCCGTTGGCTTCCGGCACGCAGGGCCACCCATACAGTGTCCCGCCGAAAGCCCGGCCGCCAAACATGCCGGGCAGCTTACAGCCGCCCCGCATCCCAGGGCCATATGCCCCGCAACTCCACACCGGTAGCACACGGCGCTCCTGTCCGTGCCCGCCGGGCAAGCCCGACGAACATGTCCGAACAGCAGACACCGGTGACACTGTAGAGCTCTCCTCGGAAGGAGCTCCACACCGGCGGAGAAATGTCCGAGCCGGATCCCGCCAAGCTTGAGGATCTTGGAGATCCCCCCCAATGGGCAGCGCGCGTACGCGGAATAGAGCCCAGCGTTATCCCGCCGGAACTCCCCAACGCGAACATCCCCCACCGCGCACCCCCCAGCCGCAGCTATCGCGTCCCGCACGGTCGCGGGGGTCGCGAGCTCCGTGAGGCCCTTAACCCGGACCTCACCCGATCTCTGCGGGCGAGACACCCTCACCCCCTTGCCCAGGGTGGCCGCACCCAGGGCTCCCGCCAGCGCATCGGCCTTCTCCTGGGCATCCGGGCCGGGGATTGATAAAATCAATGCCCCATTCGCGGCCCGTTTGGGGCGCAACGCCGCAATGCCCAGGGGCTCAAGGTCCACGGACCGCATCGCCTCGGCGACCGCGCCCGCAAACCCCGCCTCTCTGCCCTCCTCCGCCACGATACCGACGGCCGCCCCCCGCGGCAGCCGCGGCGGGCGGGGCCCCGTCACCACCGATGGCGGTGGTTGGGTTTCTCCCTGGCGTCCTGCTCCCCGATCGACCACCTGGGCCCACGTCGACCGAACAGGCCGCTCGATCGCCCCCGTCACCCCGGGAGCACCCGTCTTCCTCGGGGGCGGCCCGGGTTGTGCCGCCCGCCTCTTCTTCTTCCCCTTCTTCAATGGGACGTCCCTCGGAAGGGGGTCCGGATCCCCCGACATCGGCGACTCCGGGTGCGTTTCAGCAGCACTCAGGACCACCGGGGCGGGGGCGTGGCCTCCCTCTAGCGCGGCGAGTCTCTGGCCTATCGCGGCCAGCGCGTCACACAAGCGCTCCATCATATCGAGGGACCGGTGCGCGAACGCAGCGAATCCCGCCTCGCCAGGGATAGCCGGGATGTTCGCCGACCCCCCCACATCCATCCCGCGTCGCGACCGGTCATCGGCGGCCTCCTCCTCCTCCCGGACCTCCAGCTGTCTGAGCAGCTGGGCGACCCGCTCCTCCAAGCTGCCAATCCGGGACCTCTGCTCGCTGAACTCGCGGTCCTTGGCCCGGACTACCCCGGACCACTCCGCGGCCGTGCGGATCCCCTCTCCGTCTCTCTCCCCGCGAATCGGGGACCTCGAGGCATCGCGACGCGTACGCGACGCGGCCCCACCCGTCTCCGCATTGAGCCTCTTGCTCCTCCTCGGCACCGAACCGTAAGTCCGATCGCCGCCAGAAATCGTGTCCATGTGGATTGCCAGGTCTGCTTCTGTGACTTCTTCTGGGTGGGGTGGCAACATACCCTCCCCAACACCAGTGACGCCGGACCGAGGCACCAACTCGGCGTCATCAGTCTTACGTCTTACTTCAGAATGGCTGCTGACAGGGCCAAACTGAGTCGGGCGATTACCCCCCGAGAGCGGCGTAGTTTCCGAGGCATCTCTACGCTTGTGCATTCCATAAAAAGTCTTAAAGGGCGACGACCCCACCGCCCGGCGGTCTCCCAACCATCCCCACTAAGGCGGGGGGAGCACCCAGCCAGAGTTTTACTTCCCTGCTGCTGAGAAGGTCCCCTCACCACCGAGAGAGACAGTAACCCCGCAAGCGAAATACACCGCAGGGGAGCGCAATGCCATGTCCGCGTCCGCGCCCCTACCCGACTATGTCGTGTAGGGGCCCCGGGAGCACCAGCGTGGAGGTGCGGTACATGGTCTTACCCCGGTCGGGCCTCCAACTTCGTCCAAATTCTCCGCTCTGGGTTGCCTAAGGATCCTCCCACCGCGACCCTAAGGTCCGGGGGGTACCACCAGAGGCGACGACCCAGTTGAGAGAATATGGAAGCCATCGGAGTTCCCCATCGACCATGCGCCGGCAAGCCGACAGCCGATGGAGTGCCCTTCCAGAGCTTCGGGATTTTTGGCGATCAGTCGGGACCGGCAAATACCGCGTCCGACTTACCATTCCCGTTACACAACTCCCACCCTTCCATACCATACATTATACCTGGCGCTCCCTATCCTTTCCCACCTCTCCTCCTCCTGTACTTTCCATTCCCTGCTCACCAGTTCCTCTCCTCGTAGTCCCCCCTTCTCCCTCATCCCCTCTATCTCCTCTATCGTCCACCCCCTCCCCTAAAAAAAAACTCCTTCCTCTCCCTTTCCCGCCCCTCTAGCACCTTTCCCCTCCTGAGCCTCCCCTTCACCTCCTCCCAGCACCTCCTTGCTAGCTCTCCCCCCTGTTCCTCCTCCAGCTTTCTTTCATAAGCCCACGCCCTCATCCCAGCCCTACCCCTCATCATTCCCCTCTGCAATTCCTCCCTCACCATATATCCCGGTGTACTTCGTTCCACCCCCAAAACCCACTTCAGGAACCTTTCTTGCATCCTCTCTATTTTTTCCCTCTCCCTCCAACCCCACACCTCCGCCCCGTACCCCACTACCGGCCATACCAACCTGTCAAAAAGCCACAGTCTCTTTTCCCAGTCTTTCTCAAAAAGCCTCTTTCCCATCCCCCATACCTTTCCCATCACCGCGGCCCCCTTCTTCACTCTCTCCTCCACGTGTCCCTCTTGCCCCCCATTCCCCATCAACGTGTACCCCAAGTACCTAAAACTCCTGACCTCTTCCAGTTCCTTACCCTTCCACCTCCAAGTCACCCTCTTCCATCTCCCTCCCTCCCCCCTCCTGCATCTCATGACCTTTGTTTTCTCCACATTCACTTGCAACTTCTTCCCATCCACGTACGTTTCCAACTTCCCCATCAGTCCTTTCATTCCTTCTTCGTCCTCTGCTAACACTGCCACGTCGTCTGCGTACGCTAATGCGTACACTTCCCCCCCCCAACTTCACCCCTCCCCATCCTCCCCTTTCCAGCTCCTGATCAAGGTCCGCTATTAAAAGCGTGAAAAGGGTCGGGCTCAGCGGGCACCCCTGCCTCACCCCTCTCGCAGTCCAGAACCTCTCCCCCTCCTCTCCCCCTACCCGTACCCTACCTATCGTTTCCCTCAACACTTCCTCACACCTCACCACTAGCTGTTCTCTCACCCCCTCCCTCTCATTGCCCCCACTAAAACCTCCCTGTCCACCGAGTCAAACGCGGCCTTCATATCAATAAATAATACCACCATATTTTTTCCCTTCCTCCCCACCTGCCTGTTAATCAAATAATTCAAAACATACACGTTATCTATACACCCCACCCCTCGCCTAAACCCCGTTTGACTCGGTGTGTTGGTGCCGAAAGCCACCGATCAGCTGTCGCGCGGATTTAAATGTGCGTGCGAGAGCGTGTAAACACGGTGACACACCGTCCGGTAAGACGGCTGACGACGTCACGCGTTTTTGCCGGATTCGAGCGTTGCGCGCTTCCAGGAATCCGGCAGTTAGTTCTGCGAACACCTTGATTAGTAACAACACGCTCCCGCACGCACGGATTACCGACTTGTTTTGTCGCCCAGCGACCCGCTCTTTATTTCTTCGGAAAACGGCCCTTCGAGCCATTCGCGCCCAGCGCACGTCACACACATTTGTGTGCATTTTTCGTTCAGTGTTCCGTCGAGTTTGTGCAGTCGTGTTCGTTAGTGTTCGATCCGTGGAGTGTTCGTCCGTAATTGTAACGACGCCCACGTACGGCAGAATAAACGTGTCGTCCCATCAATCGGTGGATCTGTTCCAATTCTTGGAGAGTATTCCTTCCCTGGCCAAACCAGCGGCGATCCACAAGCCTTCATAAGGCATCCGTTTAAACACGGTGGCAGTAATCCTTTCTCCTCCACCTCCACCCTCAGCCTTTCCGCTAACACAGACGCATACACCTTGTATGCTGTCTGTGTTAGGGTTATCCCTCTATAATCTTCCACCTTTCCCCCTCCCCCCTTTTTCAACACCGGGACTACCACTCCTTCCTTCCATCCTTCCGGCCACCCTTCCCCCCTCCACACCCTATTGCACATCCTCCCGAGCCATTCCTCCACTTCTACACCTCCGTACTTCCACACCTCGTTCGGGATCCCGTCCCCTCCTCCCGCCTTCCCGTCCTTTAAATTCCTTATCACTTTCCCTATCTCTTCCCTCCCTATCTCTGCCTCTCCATCATCCCACCTTCTCGTCTCTCCCCCCTTCTCACTCTCCATTCCACTCCCCCTAGCAGACCTCTGAAGTATTCGTCCCAATTTCCCATTGCTATCCCTTCATTAACCCTCCCTTTCCTCTTCCTTCCCCTATTAACCACCTTCCAGACCTCCCCTTCCGTTCTCACCTCTTCCACCTGCTTCATCCACCTCGCCACCTCCTTGCTCTTTTTTTCCTCACACAGCCTCCCATACTCCCTCTTCAACTCCTTATATTTTCTCCCATCCCCTCCTTCCCTCCTCCATTTTCTCAGCTCTCTCCTCACCTTCCTTTTCCCCTCTCTACACTCCGAATCCCACCACCCCCCCTTTTCCTTCTTCCCCCTTTCCCCCAACTGATCTATCGCTCCTTTTATCCTATCCCGCAGCTCACTCCATTCCTCCTCCACTTCTTTCCCCCCCTCGCCCCTTTTTCCAAACTTCCTCATAAATTCCATCCTTCCCTCCTCCGTCCAATTTCCTCTGCCCCCTCCCTTTTCTCCTCCCTTTTTCCCCCTCCCCCCTCCTCCCCCCTCTCAGCCACACAACCAACGGATGGTGGTCCGAATCTATCCTATCCCCTACCTCCATTTTCTCCACCTTCTCCCTTGTAGCCTCATTCCCCAGCACGTAATCTATTACTGTGTTCCCCCGCCCCCCTGTGAAGGTCCACTCCCCCTCTTCGTCCCCCTCTATATTCCCATTCATTATTCCCCATCCCATTTCCTCTAGGTGCCTTTTTTTTTTGTTTTACTTGGTGGAAATCCCCACGGATACCCCCCGCCCGCGGGGGCGGGCAGGGGGTTATGTGGGACTCGAACCCACTAAAACCACCAAGGTGATCTACCTCGCGCGCGGAGCTGCGCGCCTGAGGGGAGGGATTTGGACGCGAGATCAATCAAGCGATACGTTCTTCCTCTAGGTGCCTGCACAACCTCCTCCCTTCCCCGTTTATCTCCTCATCCTTGGATCTCCTACTTCCCTCCCCCTTCCCATCCGCCTCCTCACATTCCCATGCTTCTCCTCCTTCCTCCCCCGTACGCGCGTTAAAATCCCCCCTATAACTACCCTCACCCCCCCTTCCCTCTCCTCCATCCATTCCCCTAACTCCTCTAGCTTCTCCTTCAGGTCCCCGTTAACATAAACCCCTACTATCTTCCACCAGCCCCCGCCAATTTTCACCTTCTTCGCCATTATCCCCTCCCTCTCTCCTCCTCCCCCTTCTCCCAATTCCAGCCCCTTTCTCACCCCCATTAACATTCCCCCTATCGCTCTCCCCCTCTTGTATTCCCTCCTGGCCCATTGCTTCTCCCATACATATCCCCTGGGCAGCCTCCTTTCCACTTGCTCCCAATCTTTCTCCTCCACCCAGGTCCCACTCAGAATCATTACGTCCCATTCCATCAGTCCCCTCCAGAAATCTTCATCCTTCTTCCTCGCTCCCGCCACGTTCCAGAAGGCCACTTTCCAACTCCCCCCTTTTTCTTTCCCCCTTTTATTTTCGCCCTCCTTTCCCACCTCCCACCTCCCCCCCCTTCCCCCTTCACTCGTTTCCCTGCTCCTCACACCATTTCTTCCTTATTTCGTCCCACCTCCTTACCTTCCCATCCATCCACATCTTCATGTATCCCACCTGCACTCTGCCCCCCCTCTCTCTCTCCCTTTGTGCCTCCCTCTCAATCTTCCACCTCGCCCTCCTTTCCTCCTCTGTTAAGTCGTCCTCCACCCTTTCTCTTCTTCCTCTTAGTTTGCTTTTTGCCTCCATTACTTTCCTCTTTTCTTCTCTTCCCTCCAGACTCACCAGCGCCATACCCCCTCCTTCCCTTCCTGTCTTTCCTATTCTCCTCACCTCCTTTATTCCCTCCCCCCCAGCCCCATTCTTTTCCAAAGCTGCCCCACTTCCGCCTTCACATCACTTCCTTCCCCCCCTAACCCCCTTACCACCACGTTATTTCTTCTTTTCTCTCTCTCCTTCTTGTCCTGTATCACCACTATCTTTCTCACTCTAATTTTCCACTCTCCCTCATCCCCAGATACCTCACTACCCCCCACCTCCACCCCCTTCCTTTCCTTTTCCCATCTCTCCACCCTCTCCATCACCTCGTCCATCCTTTTCTCTCTCTCTCTTCCATCTTTCCCAACTTTTCTACCAACCCCTCCCTCCTTACCCTCTCCTCCCTCATCTCCTCCTCCCACCTCCTCCTCTCCCCTCTCCACTCTTCTTCCATCCTTCTTCTATCCTCCCTCTCTTTTTCCATTTCCTCCCTATCCTTCCTCATTTCCTCCCTCAGCTCTTTTCTTTCCTCTCTGTCCCTTTTCATATCCTCCCTCATCCTCCTCATCTCTAACATCATTTCTCTCGTCATCCCTACCATTCCTTCCCCCCCTCCTCTCCTTCTTTCACCTCCTGCTTTCCGCTTTTCTCCGGCGACCTCCTTGTCTTCCCGCTCCTCTTAAACCCTCCCTTCCCCTCCCTTAATTCCTCTTTCTCCTCTTCTCTCTCCCTCTTTTTCCCACCATAGTTTTCTAAACTCCCCACACTGCTTCCTACACTACTTGTGCTGTCCCTCCTCTTTTTATCCTCACCTTGTAACCCCCCTTCCTTTTCTCAGCCTCCTTTCCCTCCTCCATCCTTCCTGTACCTGTTCCCTCCCTTCCCCTGGTCTATTACTCCTTTTCCCCCGCTTTATGTACTTCTCTCTTCTCTCACCTTCTTCCTTTTCCTACCTACCTCGCGCCTTATCACCCACTTGAATTTCCCGCCTTTTCGCACTCCTGTCTTACTTCTCTCCTCTCCCTCACTGTGTCGCCACTTACCACTCACCGCTCTTCACTTTCCTTCCCGCCTTCTTTCACCTACCGGCACACCTAACCTCTAACCTCCCCCTATTTCATCTGTATGCCTAACTCACCCTACAGCTCGCCCTTTCCCTATACCCCTCGCCTCTTCCCCTCTACCCCAACTCTCTCTCACCTCCACTCTCCAGCCCTTCCTCACCACCTCACTCTCCTTTCCTTCGCACAATCACTCGCTCAGTCTCACACTGCACTGCCACTCTCGCGACCGGAAACGGAAGTCCCCATTCAAGTACTGTCGTTTGCATAAATGTTGCCGGCAGACACGTGGTGGTTCGATCGAGTGTATCCTCATAGGCCCACGTTCTCTAACAGTGTTGTAAATGTAAAGCACACGTATTGTCGCTATTGGCGGACGCGCCACGTCAACGAATTGGTCAGCAGCACCGCAAGACGAAGAGAGCGAGCGGGGGAATTGGGAAGTTCCGTGGGAGAGAGTGGGGCGGCGCACAGTGGGACAAACTGCTCCTTTTTGTGTCAAAATCGTATAACTCTTGATAGGAATAAGGTAGAGGGATGAAACTTTTTGGAGGTTACAGCTAAGATGTTGCAGAATAAGAGAAAAATGTTTACAATGAATAAAAAAAAAGTTTTGACTTTGAAAATCTAAGGTGAAGTTGTCATTTTCGACGAAAATTTCGGTTTCTCCGTTATAATACGTGGTTGAACTTTTTCCTTCACTTGTTATACATCATTTCCTATAGATTTTTACGCCCTGAATTCAAATATCACCGCGAAATTGGTCTAGCCCTTCAGGATTACAAGAAAAATGCGTTTTAAGTTGAAAAATCGATAAAAACCGTGTTTTTTTCTGGTTTACGTGCTTTGATGACAATATTTTAGATTTATTTATTAGAACTCTAATTTCGAGTGTTCTTTTTTCGCTGCTTTCTGGCCGAAGGGGGGAGCGAGATGGAATGCTTTGCGTGCGCCGGAGTGACACGGCGTCCGAAAGACGGAGCGAGACAAAACATCAACGCGTCGTCTGTCTCGTACTTCCATCTCCCTCTCGCCTTCGCCGGACAAGAGTGAGACAAAAGTGGTGGGGATAGCGAAAAGCCCACAGCGGGTCCACCGAATCGAGCCCTCAGAGAGACAATACTGTATATTTTAAACGTATTGTTGCGCCGGGGTGTTTCCGGCACCGACCACCCCGACGCAAAGGGCAATGAATGATACGCGGGGGCATACACGACACAACTATATTTGGTTATACAGGGCCATGACAATACATCCCGCACGTCCGAACGCTGCGGCGTTCGGTACAAGACAGTCTTCGGCGTCGTCCTGATAGTCTTCTCGAAGGGGGTTGATCCTCTTCTGTCTTCCGCTGCGAGCACCAGCAGGCTATGCACGGGCCTATACCCGGTGTTCGCAACAGTATATTATTTCTCCATTTTATTCACCCGCCTTCCTCCTCTCGCCACATCATTTTAAGATTCGACGTTTCAATAATTACTATTTGTCTGCGTTGGGAAAAAAAAAACATTCTGCCGACGCTGCATAATTCTATTTCGCTCGAGCGTTCTTCGCGCCGTGAAAATGACGTCACATTGCACGACCGCTTCTGAGGATTCAAGTTACGCGCGATCGCGCGAGACACTGCGACGCTAAATCGGAACGCTTTAGAATACTGTTAGCTTTAAAAACTGATAGCTTTAGAACGAAAGCGATTGTACCACCAATTAGTGTTGTCTCTTTCCCTCCCTAGAATTTTAGCTTTAAAGTAATGCTCTGTCTCTTTCCCTCCCCGAAGACGCGGTGTGAAAATGCCGATCTTTCCCGACATTGTCCGACATCATCCGATAAAGTATTAAACAATTTCTCTGTGTTGCAAATAATCTGTCTGTATGCCGCATAATGGTGTGGTAAAAATATTTGGGGGTCGTCGCCTCCCTCTGAAAAAATTTCGGGGTGGGCCTCACCCTCCGCGGAAATTTCCGGCGGTGGGTCCGGTCTGGAGAGGTCTCCGCGGCGATATCAAAACCTAACCTGACCAGTCGTGGCATGCGAGCTATGGCCGCCAGGCGGGAAAACACCGTGCACGCGTTCCCGACGGATATTTTCTCGCACAGTTCGAGTTATAAACCGTCCTGACATTTTTCGTGTATGGTTTCTTCTTTAGGAATGTCTACGGAATCCGATACTGTGTACTGAATTTGTGCTAGATAAACAACTTTTCGTAAAAATGTAAAAATATTGAGAAAGCATTATTTTTTCAAAACTTCAACTCAAATGCGGCACGGGTTCCCGTTGTCCAATCGCTTTGAAACTTTACACATATCATTTTCTCACCCAACCTCATATTTTAGGAGGGTAAGACCAAAAAAAACTCAAAAAAAATTTGGACCCCTATAACTAAGGACCACCCTACTCTACATATGCGAGGATTCCCCATCTAATACTCCCTACTACGTCACGAGTTCGCACTTCCAATAGCTATTCCCCCTCCACTACTCCTACGTCATGTGCCCATTACTTTTGGCACACCTCGTCCTAGACGTCACGCGTGGGATTTCGGGGTCTCCCCTTTGGAGGTGTCGGGGTGTCTTTTGAAGATTTCCCTATGTTAAAAAAAAACTTTAATTTTAATTATTCATTTAAAAGAATTAATAATGAACGTTACTACCGTTAGCTTTTTTTCTCACTGTTCATACAGTGTGGAAAAAATAAAGTATGACGAAATATATAAGACACAGGCGGAATCGAACTCACGACTGCAACAACACCACGCCGACGTCATACTGAATGCTCCACGGCATATCTTTAAGTGGAGGTTATGGCTTTTATGTTTTATACGAGTGCTATGAAATGTTTAATAATTTACATGTAAATATCCTTATTATTAAGGCCCATTGGCAGAAACGCTCGGACACGTATTTACTTATTTTCGACATAGATTCATCGTGCCAAGGCTCATCAAACTCGATGTGTGCCTCATGGTGTCCTCCCCTTGTAAGTGTAACGCCTCGCAGAGCGGTATTAGCATAGGGCACTTAACTTTGAAGCCGGTTTTCTTGAAACACCATTCTCAGAAACGGTGTACTCTAGAACCAATGAATATTTTCACTTAAAATTTTAACTGGAGCTGTAGAATTCCTTTCTCTATCGTGTGAAATTTGCGCATAGACATTGGATGTTTGTAAAACATTTTATAACTAATTAAAGGCATTGTTTTCCCAGACAAATGTGGGGAAAAAATTGTTTCATGTGTAACTTTTACAATTTTTGTTTAAATTCGCTCAGCGAAATTTCACACGATAACTATTAGTGTAGAAATTACTCACCCCAAAGCATTTTGCTTTTAGATAATTGGTTCACTAGGGACTATGTACACCGATCACAGCTGCGCGCTATGCGGGACCGTCTTTAGCGTCAAATAACTTGAATAATTTTTAACATTCTGACAATTTTTTTATTTTACATCACTTGTAAAAGGGTACATAAAAACTGTGAAGAGCGCCGCACAGGGGGACGGATCGATGTTTAGGTAGGCATTCAGTTCATTTCTTACATATTTCATCATTTAATGAGTATAATCTAAGATTACAGGTAATATATTGTATAATAAATACAATAAGAATTTTTTTTCTCGTCGCTCTTTTTAATAATGGGACTTCAAGAGTCCCTTCATGTTGATTTCCATATATATACATCCATATATATGGATCGGGGCTTATTAATAAATTATTTAGAACATCTTGATTTGTCATTTTTCGGCTGCTCTTTTTGCGTATAATTCGCAGTAGTTTTTAAAATCATTATTTCGGGCGTTCTGGGCTTCCTCAGTTAAATATTATAAAAAAACATTTAAATTTCCATTTTTAGAAAATTATCTGCTTTTACACATTGGAATAGTTTTAGTTAGTCTTTTTCTTGTAATGAAAAATATAAATCCTTATATTCTATTGTCAAATTAAGATTTCTTGTTACAATTTTCGTATTTTTCTAAATTAAAAAAAATGTTCGTATTTGTTCGTAAATTCAAGCATACCTCTTAATTCTGGATAGATTTCAGTTTCAGAAAATTCAATTTTTATATCCATCCGCATCCGACCCTTTGAAAAATTGACATTTTTTTGCACAAAAGTAGGTGCAAGTCTGGAAAAATATACTATTTTGCTTCAATTTATTATTTTCAATAATAATGGTGCAATATTTTCACAAAAAATAAAAAAAAAATTCACAAAAAATAAAAAAAGAAATCGCAAAAAATAAATTTTTTTTTTATAAAATCATTATCTAAATTCTGTAATCTAAAGCTAATAATCAAGAAATGATGAAAAATGTAAAAAATGAAGTGAATGCCTACCTAAACGTCGATCCGTCCCACTGTGCGCCGGTACGGTGATTATTTGGTATCCAAGCAATCCAACCGACAAGAAACCATCGATTATAGTCGTTCAATAGTCCTATACCCCCTTAATATCCCAAACACGCATTGTCGCATTTGGAACCCTCCTTTACAATATTGTCTTCGATGCGACGGTCGGGAGTGTGGTCGTTTTACCAGAATGCTAAACGCATTTTCAAGGCGCACCGCCGCCGCTTACATTAAATAAATTTCGCGAGGTAGGTATGAGAAGCACTGAGATTGTCTGAGCCAGCGCCTGAGAACTATACTGACATCGGCACAGTCACAGGATCAGAATATTGCGCAGCGGCCAAGCGTCGCGACGACACAGTACCGGAGGTATCCATTGTTAAAGATAAAATTATTATTATACGGCAAGAAAGAGCGCGCTCGACGAGGGTTTTTCCAGAACGCTAAGCGTTATCGATGCACTCTCTGCTTATTAACAAAAAAGAAAGAAAATAAGAAAAAAATTAAATTTAAATTCAGGGGCGTAACAATCCATTTGAATACATTAAGGGGGGAACCTGGTGTAACTAGCTGAAAATCGAGGCATTTTTCCGGATTTTTTTTTAAAGAAAGTACTTATTCGATCTTTCTGAAACTTTCGGGATATTGAATTAACAGGTTAAGGTAGATATAAAAAAAAATTTATTAAAAAAGAGCAACAAATAACAAAGTTATAAGGACTTATGCCCAGTCCGTTGGCGACGTAATTAGTTCACTGCGGGCAACGTAGCGTCTTTTGGTTTCATCTAAAACCAAAAATCGAACAATTTTCATTTAGTTTATGAGTGTACGGATGAATCGTGTCAATTTATTTCTTAAAAGATGCAAAATTGAACAAATGGCGGCCTCTTGAAAAAAAGGTCCCTTTTTCCAACGAAATTTTGCCTTAAATGTGTAAAAAAAAGTTATTTATTTAAGCAATATCATTATACCCATAGCTTACATCTGTGAAGAAAATGTTCACAAATATCCGTGCACAAGGCCAAGTCGATTGGTTGAATATTTTTGGAGTTACATTGCCCGCAAATTGTAAAACTGTCGTTTCGAGAAAAACGCGTTTCAAGTTTTCTGGTGACCTGACGCTCCGTAGCAAAACCGGCTATATCCGCTTTAATTTTTCGAATTTCGTTTTGCGACTTTGGGAGCATATTATTATGATGTTTAACTATTTATTTATGCAAAAAAAAAATCGATTTTTTCGACTAGCAACACCAGGCTCCCCCTTAAATGTGCAAGAAAAGTTATTTATTTAAACAATATCATTATACAAATAGCTATGTTCTGTGAAGAACATGTTCACAAATATCCGTGCACAAGGCCAAGTCGATCGGTTGAATATTTTGGAGTTACATTGTCCGCCAATTGTAAAACTGTCGTTGCGAGAAAAACGCATTTAAAGTTTTCTGGTACCCTGGCGGTCCATAGCAAAACCGGCCATATCTGCTTTAATTTTTCGAATTCCGTTTTGCGGCTTTGGGAACGTATTCCCGTAATGTTCAACTATTTATTTATGCAAAAAAAAAAATCGATTTCTTCGACCCGCTACACCAGGTTCCCCCCTTAATCGCTTAGAATGCTTAGATGTTAGTGATTGGGACACGATCACGCATTTTCTATCATTCGTCAAAACAGTGAAAACGCGTGATCCTGACTTAAAAATAATTTGTTTTAATTGCTTTTTTACAACGTCAATATGCCACATAAAAATTGCGGTATGTTTGTGACGCAGGTAATTTCCCAGCTCATGCTTATCTGAAACAAAAAATTCAAAAAAATTTTTAATCTGCATGAGTGTCGCTATCGTCCGTAGATCTATTAGGGGGTCATGCTCAGTCAGGAGGCCGAAAAAAGGGTGATCTTTGGAAATTTTTTACTCGAAAGATATAACACATTTCTCAAAAATTTTATTTCCTTTTAAGGATTGCACCTAGTACCGTGTATCGTAATTTTTTTATTTAAAAATATTTATTAATAACTAAGTTATTGTCCATCACTCGAAGGTTCTCTCAAAACAAGGCTCCTGCGGTGACCACTGCTGCTCGAAAGTCGATCATCTAAAATTAAAATTCCAAAAGAATTTACTTAATATATTATATTATCTAGTGTTTGAACGAAGGATTTTTCGGAATATTGATTTGGGACAAAATGGCTGATGTTTAAAGAAAAAGTTTCAATTTCTATCATAAATGGTGTCTGATTTTCGTCAATTAAAAGAAAACTAAACATCGGATGAAAAAATCCTTCGTTCAAACACTAGTTTATTGTTCCTACAGTAACCCAGTAAACAAACTGACCGCAGTATGCCACCAGATTGATGTCAGATTCGAGTAGATTCTGACGTCAGATTCGGGTCCTACTATGTCCGCATTTGACTATGATTTTGTGGTCAGAGCCTGACATCAGGATCTGACCACAGATTGATGTCAGATTTCGATCAGATCTTGCTGCCGTGGCTGACCGCAGATTGAGAGCAGAATTCGAGCAGATCCTGCGCAGCGCGATCTGATGGCAGATTGGCGGCAGATACCGAACAGATCCTGACGTCAGATTCGGTGCCTACTATGTCCGCATTAAACTATGGTTCTGCGGTCAGAGCCTGACATCAGGATCTGACCGTAGATTGATGTCAGATTTCGATCAGATCTTGCTGAGTATAGATTTAAAAACAGTGCGAAAGTCTGAAGCGTAAATAATATATAGAACACGTTTATAAGACCGACTTGAAAGATCTGATTCCTACCATATTTTATGGAAGAAAGAAAACTTGGAAAACCACGTATTTAGAGGGGTATTATAACATTTTTAATATTTTACTTAGCAGGTTGTTAGTAAATTGAATGCCAGGGAGACTTAAAATAATGATTTAAACTTTTAAACACAGTTTTTCCAAATATAAAAGAATTAATGATTTCTACTATTCATTCAGTAATCTTAGGACGGTATTATTCTCAATCGTTTTTTAGTTTTTAGCATGCGGCATCCTCTAATAGTCTAGTAGATTCGTAAAGGATGCCGGATGCTTAAGACGATCTTAGTCTTAAGCAACGATTGATAATACCGCCCTTAGAGACGGGTATACAAAATATATACTCCGCGGTGAAATGCCGTCAAATTCGAGTGGTACTCGAGAGCCCTGAATGATGGAGCCCTCGGACACTTATTCCAGCCACGGTGCTATTTCGCAAGCGAGAAACGCTCACCCGATCGCCGCCTGCCGGGGTCGCATCATGAACTATGCCAGCAGAATCTGCCCAATTCCTGCTGCCTATCTGCCGTCAGATCGCGGTGCCCAAGATCTGCTCGATTTATGCCATTAAATTGGATTAGCAGACTCTGCTTACTTTCTGCCGCCAAACTGCTCGCAGGGTATGTCAACAGAATGTGCTCGATTTCTGCTGTCTATCTGGCGTCAGATCGCGCTGCGCAGGGTCTGCTCGATTCGTGCCATTAAATTGTATCAGCAGACCCTGCCGCCAATCTGCTCGCAGGTTAAGGCAGCACAATCTGTCGGCTTTCTGTTGTCAGTCTGCTTTCATTATCGAATATAACAAATCCTGTATCAAATCTGTAGTCTTTCTGCCACAAACATTTGTACTCAGGAGTTGAGCAAAATCTGCAAAATCGGACGTGGCTGACTGGGAAGCTTGTAAAATTTGAAGTAAATCGGTTGAATGGTTTTTTAAACATTTTGGTCACCGCAGAAGCCTTTTATTTGAGAGAACGTTCGAGTGATGGACAATAACTTGGTTATTGATAAATATTTTTAAATAAAAAAATTACGATGCACGGTACTAGATGCAATCCTTAACAGGAAAAAAGATTTTTTGAGAAATGTGTTATAGTTTTTGAGTAAGGAAATTTCCAAAGACCACCCTTTTTTCGGCCTCCTGACTGAGCATGACCCCTTAAGGGAAGAGGTCACTGAAATTTTGAAATCCGAAAATATTTGAGACATGCGGAATTCCTCTTAAGGGAAGGAAGTAGGTTTGAAGTAAAGCCCTTATGCCAGTCGGGACATAGTTTTAATCACTGGTTTTCATAGAATTTACATTACGTTACAAAAATCAATCATAACTTCAAAAACCTTCCTGCGCAAAGTGTGTGATGCCACAGCCTCCAGGTTTTACAGCGAAGAAGGGTCCATAGTAAAGTAAAAAATTGTGTATCGAGAAGTTTCTATGTCTCATACTTTTTAAGCTAAAAATGATTGAATTTATTAAATGTAAAAAATGCAAAATTTCATCAAAATTTTGAGGAAAAGCAAGCGCAGCGCAAAGAGTTTTGCAGATTTCTTCATGCCGATACACAATCTTTTTGCTTTCATGTTACTCTTGAAGCACGCCAAGCTGTAAGAGAATCGGACCAACAGTTTTGCGCAAGGAACATTAAATATATTAAAAAAGTAAGATTGAGATAATTGCATTTTAAATCTAAAGAGTAAATTCCAGACCACTTCCCTTTTTGTATAGTCTAAAATCCACCTGGTTGATACACATCCTAATCAATCTTGCGTCTCTTTATGTTTTGTTTCTTCTTAAAGCGCTTTCTAGTACTGGATTGCTGTTATGTACTGCAAGTTTCTCTTCTGTTGTCTCTGTCTCTTGCTATACTTATAGCTGTTTTAGAACAACTTGCCCAGCTGTTTGTTTCCTCACTGTCAATGAGCGTACATAACCCATATCAAATTCTGAAACAGCACATGCCACAGCTACTTCAAGTCTTGCCTCCGATACAAATGTTGTCTTCGGGCAGAATCTGCACACTTTTGCATGGAGAGATTAATTTGCATTTTGAGTGCCTCCCTTACAGCACCTTGCCATCAAATTTTCATTTGACAGTGTTTCGTATCAGGGTTTCACTTTGGTTGCTTGCCCTTAGGACATCTGGCATGGTTAGGATTGCTGTCTACAGAGCTACAGTGATCTAAAGTAGCCATCACAACATCTTCCATGGCCTTTACATTTGGCATATTTTTTACAATAGCATTTCTGTAACACTAGAAGTAAATTTTGCAACCCGACAGAAAATATCAAATTGATAAAATATACATATGTTTTCTGCAATCACTTTATAACCTATAATAATAGCACGCTTCACTCTACTCTTACTTTTGCGATATTTTCGGCTAATGAGGTCCATTTCACTCGTTTTATACCAGCTAATTTCACTGCACCATAAAATCTCACGTCTAGCGCCCGGAGAGACTGACCTCTGTCGGCAGCCACGGACCTTTTGGGCCCGCTTAGAGATTTACCTACTGTACATGGCGGAGTTATTGGCCGCGTTACAGATGGCCGAGGGATACGCAGCCTGACCACGAACTCAATCACATACTGTACTTTGTAAGAAAGCGTTCGTAGTTTAGTAGGCGGAGTCCAATGGATTCTGTTACAGAGCACGCGTGCGTTTTAGAATTGTGAAACGCATTTTGGCCATTGGTGAAAATAAACAATGTCAAGGCCACGCAGTTAATTTAGATTTCCCGAAACACTAGTCAGCGATTGAACATACTCAAAGAGATAAATAATAGAGAAATATACCGAAAAACGAAGGTTTTGGTTTTCAGCTCTTTCGCAAGGTTTTAGAAAAATATGTTTTTCTGGTAGAAAGGCAACACTGAATGTCAAACCACGTTGGCTGTGTTCCAATTCACGCACACTGCGCATGAAATTGGTGGCATCGTATTGGTGGTGTTACGTAGCCCCTTTAGGTCCATCCCGTGCTCGCTGTCCTCGCGTCACTTTCTTCCGTAAAGACGATTCAGCGGAATCGCCTCGCGTGTAGCAATCGCGTTGCGCTTAGCCCGTGGCAACGACCGTAGGGACAACGACCGCGCTCGGCCCGGGCCACGGATATTTCGCAAATATCGAAGAATTAGTGAAGCCATCGACAGCTGCCGACAGGGCAGTTTCCCCCATTCCTGGGGACTGTCAGAGGTTCGGCCCGCGACGAAGAACCGCGGAACAGGGATTCGTTTTCGAGAGCTCGTGATAGGAAGTTGTGACGAGCCAGCGGGCCGTCTAGAAACCGCGCCTCGCCGCCACGTAGAAACCGCGACACCCGTCCGGACGGTCGAGATCAGCCCTGGGTATCTCCATCCGACACACCGCGAACGGCCTAGCCGGGAGAGCCCTTGCGCGAGGTACGAACCGCCGTTGACTCCGCGAAGACGTGCGATGGAACGAGATAGCGAGAACATCGACGGACACCGATTGTGCCGACTTCCGTGTGCTACCCGAGAGCACAGCAAGCGACCACGACCTGCGCTAGGTTGAGCGACCTACAGAGCGTACGAAGCGATAATCGGCACGCGTGCCGAAACCCGAGCTCACTGCGATAGCAGGGACGGAGCGCCGTCCCTAGGGTATGTTCTTATATTATTTTGTCTTTCATCTGAATATACTTTACTGTGTTATTTCCCCGAACTCCGTGTCACCATTGATTTAATCCCCTTTTCTCCTTATCCTCCCACGGTAAATTTAGTCAAGGCGTGCTTTAGCACCTTAAAAGAGCAAGAACCCCGCGAGTCACCCTAGCCGCTCAGGGCGATTCGCCAAAAGTCCCTTCAGGACGTAACAGTGGCATCGTACGATTCCCTAGAATTTCTCTCACTTTCCACCAATACGATGCCACTTCCGGTGCAGCGAGCGGTGCAGTGACTGCTTCTCCTTTGAAATTCTGCGATTGCTGCACCGCTCGCTGCACCGGAAGTGGCATCGTATTGGTGGCAAGTGAAAGAAATTCTAGGGAATCGTACGATGCCACCAATACGATGCCACCAATTTCATGCGCAGTATGCGTGAATTGGAACACAGCCGTTGTGTACGGTTGAACAAGGGTTCAGACTTGCCAAAAATGCAAAAAAAAAAAAATTCTTAAAAATGGTCGAAATCGCGATTTTTTCAGTGACCTCTTCCCTTAAGGGGTTAGGATACAGTAACGGGCCAAAAAAGCAGACGATTTTTAGACGACGATAATAAGAAAAGAAAACGATCGATAAATATAAGGTTTTGTGTTTTAGTTCACTATATATACAGTAGGGTGTATCGAAAAAACCAAAAGTGGTTGTAACGATTGACCCTAGTGCGGAAAAGTTGTGGATCGACATTAGTAAAACATGTGTAAAAGTTGAACTTAATCAGTTAATATCTTCTGTTCTGTCCAGAGACTCAAAATATCAAAACTTTACCGAAATAATTGAGAAATACCGAACTTTCTAAAAGCAAGTTATTCCAAAACGATTCATAAGGACAAACTGCCGCAAAATATCCATCTCATGTTGTGCCAGCCTCCAAGAACGTGGGAAAGGTTGAGGTTAAGAGAAACTTACAGGGAAAAAATTTCCCTACTCAGGGCCGAGAAAGTATTCAGTGTTTTTTTTACAACTCTTCACCCGCTTCCGTTTCATTTAGTGTTGCTAGAAAACGACTCAGAACTCACCATGTGAAGGTGGTTGAACCTCGAGTTCCACCCCCTACCTATTACCCAACCAACCACATATGAAGAATTAAAAAATTATGTCTTATGTATTTTTATGAAATCTGCTTTTGTATTGAATACTGGGAGTTCAGCTCTTGCCTCCAATGTGGCTCGAATATAGCCATGTCTTGGAACTTCTCCACATACCTTTGAAGATGCCTCCATGACTAGCTTTACAGTTCGCTCTATTGCCAAAGTGTGAGATGGGAACTTATAGTAATCCCACTCAATTGGTATAGGATTCCCTAGTGAGCTCTGCAGGTCATCAGAAGTTACATGAGATAGAACAGAACGTGCGTATAGGGCTAGAATCAACTGCAGTGGCTCTGGCCTCTATAATTTTTCTAACGGCAGTTTTACGAATATCTGCTCTTTCGTCTGCCAACATACAAAACAGCAGATTCTCTGGAGCAGCAAAGAACGCATTTCTTGAAATAACACGATCTACGATCACCAGATATTTTTTGGGCAAGTATCTCATCGATGTTATGAAAGAGAAAATGTGTTTCCCGCCATCCTTAAGGGGGGAGCCTGGTGTCACTAGCTGGAAATCGAGGCATTTTTCGGGATTTTTTTTTAAAGAAAGTATTTAATCGATCTTTGTGAAACTTTCAGGATATTGCACTAACAGGTTAAGGTAGATAAAAAAAAATGATTAAAAAAGAGCGGCAAATAACAAAGTTATAAGGTCTTATGCCCAGTCCGTTGGCGATGCAATTGTTGCACTGCGGGCAACGTAGCGTCTTTAGGTTTCATGTGAAACCAAAAATCGAACAATTTTCATTTAGTTTATGAGTGTACGCACAGATCGAACAAATTTATAACTTAAAAGATGCAAAATTGACCAAATGGCGGCCACTTGAATAAAAAGTTCACTTTTTCCATCAAAATTTTGCCTTAAATGTGTAAAAAAAAAGTTATTTATTTAAACAATATCATTATACTAATAACTTAGTGCTATGAAGAAAATGTTCACAAATATCCGTGTACAAGGCCAAGTCGATTGGTTGAATATTTTGTGAGTTACATTGCCCGCAAAGTGTAAAACTGTCGTTTCGAGAAAAACACATTTCAAGTTTTCTGGGAACCTGATGCTCCGTAGCAAAACCGGCTATATCCGCTTTAATTTTTCGAATTTCGTTTTGTTGCTTTGGGAGCATATTATCATGATGTTTAGCTATTGATTTATGCAACAAAAAATAAATCGATTTCTTCGACCCGCTACACCAGCCCCCCCCCCCCCTCTTAATAGACTGCTGAGTTTTAATTCGAAACTAGAAGGGAGCGGAAACTTTTATTACTGTTACGTATGTGGAATTCTTCCATACGCCGCTCTCAACCATCTTTCGAGCGCGCGTCTGCGAAGGGAAAACGCCCTAAAAGCCTTTTTGTTTATCACATACCACTAAGGGGGTCATGATCTCGACCATCTGGATCACGATCATGGGAACGGGAGTGACACGACGACCATACGGATTTCCTTATATGGAGATTTCTAATGAATCCCCACCCATTTTGGGACTATATAAACCCTTTGGTTTCAACCCTCGTCGGTTAAAAGCAGTACAGTCACGCGTAGAGTAACGTCGTGTCACGCTCGTACAGAGTTGGTTATATTCAGTTAGATCGAGCTAAAGTCTCCGTCAGAATCATAGTTAACCTCATAGAATCCGCGAATCCGGTTTATATTCTATTTGGCACTTCGAAATAGCCACTCTTACGCCCCGCATCGCCAGTGCGTCAACACCGTGCAACTAGTGGTAACTTACACACTTTATTTAATTATTTAATCGCGACACTTACATTTGTACAATAACTGATTATTGAATATACGAATGGTGTTCACGTGTAAATCGAGTAGATTCGTTAAACCCATCTTTTACCCAGTGATCCTTATAATATTATAGTAGCACTCACCCACTGATACAACTTTACCGCTCGAGTTGTATCAAATATTAATTAAGAGTTACGAGGCATTACTAACATTTCCCGCGACTCCCTGATCTTGCATCAGGTTCGTTCGCAACCTTTCATCCAAAACAAGGAATCTTCTCCAACCCAGTGGCTCCCCGATTTCGCATCGGGTTCGTCCACGAAACCTCACCCTCCTACGGCTCCCTGATTTCGCATCAGGTTCGTCCGTATCCTACAGCTCCCTGATTTCGCATCAGGTTCGTCTGTAAATCTACCAACTTCCTAACAGCTCCCTGGTTTCGCACCAGGTTCGTCTGTGAATAATCCAACCTCCTAACAGCTCCCTGGTTTCGCACCAGGTTCGTCTGTGAACTTTATCCTAGTGACTCCCCGATTTCGCATCGGGTTCGTTCACGACGTTTCACCCTCCTGCGGCTCCCTGATTTCGCATCAGGTTCGTCCGCGTGTGACTCCATTCCTAGAGGCTCCCTGATTTCGCATCAGGTTCGTCCTCGCCGTCAATAATCCTAGTGGCTCCCTGATTTCGCATCAGGTTCGTCCACGCACCTAACTAACAAACTCATAAACCATATTCCTTGGGAAATACCCTTCTCGCCGGCCTCTCGCGTTGCCGCAGCCCCGGCTCGTAACATTACATACGCAGCAAGTATCCTTAAACCTGATGAAGGTGACATATACATATAACCTCAGAATTCGATTGACTATTGTAAGCCAGCGAGACATATTAAGTTGTACAGGGTAACGATTTGCGAAATCAGGAGTGCATATGCCTGACTTTAAAGTCTGGACACAAAGAAAGAGGTATTGCTGAACCTTGCTCAGCGTGTCCAGATTAACAATCGACAAGTCACATGTATTAGTAATTTTTTTAAACGAAACCACTGCACGTTTCCCACAACCAGGCAGCATTTTTCGAACAGGACCAAAGTATGAACTAGGCCAGGTCGTGCCACCATCAACTTTCTGAAACAAGTGTCTGAAAGGAAATTCATTAAAGTGAAATAAGCAAATTATCCATTGCAAAGCTTTACCGCACATCAATTCAAGGCTCCGAATTACTCCGCCATTGATCCCAGTGTTTACGGCAGTTCCATCTGAGCCTACAAGCAGTAGTTCACTAGGGCCGCTCGGAACCTTTGTGTAGACGTGCTCGAATATAGCATTCGCAATGTCATTGGCACCACCAGATTTCGGTGTAACGTGTCCAATATACTTTGCACCCGGTTCCTTCATTAGACAATAACGGCCTTCGACAATAGTTTTGCGATAATATTTATTATTTCGTTTCTCTTGGAACGATGTCTGGTCATGCCGCCTGTCAAAGTATAGGCCCTTGACTTGCATAGTACTCTCTGACTGTGTTCCGATCTGCAGTTCAGAACGAACCCTTAATCGTTCTCTGGCTATTTTGCTCTTGTCCGTAACAAGCGAACTGTCACTCTTAGAAACTAAGCCAATGTCCTGGACAAAACTTGAGGTAATAGCGGCTGCAGCTCTGCGTGAAACTCCAAACCTATCTGCAGCAAGAGCTGTATTAGGTCGAAAGTTGTTATCAGAATCAGAATCAGTCACTTCTGTGGACTTCAGTGATTGAGCAACGGGGAGAAGCAACACCTGAAGTAGGGGCCTCACGGTGATATGAACATTTGAGGGCATCTGCCTCTCTTCGCTCAGCCCGCTTTTTTAGTTTTTCTGTCTCAATAAGATCAGGACAACCAATAACCATCCGTCTAACATCTCTTTCATCAGAGAGAAAATCTCGTTCTTTTAATGGTACCTTTTGCAGTTTAGGGCAAGAGCAATGTGCAAAGTCTGCACATTTGCAAGAAGCAACATCGAAAAGCTTGCATGCGTGTTCTTTAAATGTATCAATCTTGACCCGTATGTTCACACTTTCATTATACTTTCGATTATCACTTCTCATGGAAATGTTTTTTTTTGTGATAAGTGTGTATTTTGGCAATAACACGTTTTTCAGTTACTGCTGGAATAGATGCTTTATCATACAACGCTAGAATCTGTGCGGCAACATTTGCTGCAATATCAGAAAAGGAAGGCTCCTTGATACCTTTTGACTTCTGTCCAACATATTGTCTCTGATAGGCACAACATTTGAGAACATCCTCATGTGTTGGAAGATTGTTGCCAAAATCCTTGGGATGTCCGAAAGTTTATCGAAGGAAAAACTTTGAGGGTTTTGACATTTCTTATTGGCTTAAAGTACTCGCTTAAAAAAAACCGGCGTTGCCCGGGTTTGTTATATGTATCTACTGCTGTATCCCACCTGCGAGAAGCGCCCGGCCTGGTCGCCACGTGGCGGTGGTGTCGTGTCCAAAGCAATGTCAACGCGAACTAGCGTGACACTACTGGCGATAAATTGGATATTTCTCAATTATTTCAGCAAAATTTCGAAATTTGTGCCTGTGGACATAACAGAAGATACTAACTGATTAAGTTCAAATTTTACACATGTTTTAGTAATGTCAACCGACAACTTTTCCGCACTAGGCTCAATCGCTACAACCACTTTTGGTTTTTTCGATACACCCTAATATACAGGGTGTCCGCGGGAAAGGTGTACAGCTGGATATCTCCTAAAGTATTGTCGCTAAAAATCTGAAAAAATTAGGGAACGCATGGTTCGAGGGGGCCAACTTATTAGCCCGAACGAATTTTTTTTATTATTATTATTTTAAAAGATACGATGGTCAAGTTCGGTTTTTCAAATGGAACTATTTTTTCTGAAGACCTGAGTTGATAGTGCGTTCCAAGACAAAATCAATAAGCTATAATGTATACACTTTATTTCCACTAGCTTTTTAACTATCGCGCTTGCAAATTGACTGATTTTCACTGGAAGAAAACCCTCTGAAATAGCAAGGACCGGTGACGGTCTTACTGGCGCTACGGGGTGGCACTGCCTGTTGAAACAGATACCTACCTGCGAAAGGTCTACGCCGGGAATGGCTGGACAATTCTTTTTCGTCAGAAATGCTACTTAGGTAGGTACATCTGCGGTATCGAGAAGCGCATCGTTACTTTTATTTCGCACTTGCTTCTACGCTCGGATGACCGGTTCTTTTCGGAGGGATGCAAGTTCGATTGGTTAGGTTAGGAGGTGTGAAAGTTGATAGACTAAATTTCAACCATAGGGAGCAGATTGTATCAGAACCAATCGGATTTGCATCCCTCACAAACGGCTGCTTTCTCGAAGAGGCCTTCTTCACAGCAATACTACCTCCCCAATGCCCACCTTCTCTCGCACGGAATACCTCAACGCATGCTTTCATTTTGATATCGAAGCTCGAATTTATACTCGAGAGGATCACGCGTGGACAGCGGGCTACCCCTTTTCTTCCTGTGTCTCCCCACGAGGAGTATTGACGGTGGATTGTAGGAGCGTAGATGTCTGGATGCCAGTTATTGAATTCAGGAGAGGATAGAAACATTTCATTACAAAACACACATGTCTTATAACTAAAGTAAATCGTATTCCTCTCCGGCAGAAGTACCGATTATGATCGAACTTGCGCCCCGCTTCGCGCGGACCGATCACGCGGAGGGTAGTTGTATCACACACTACATAAATGATGCAGGGTGATTCTGGAGCAACGCCCGTCAACGAGATGGGGCCCCTGATACCCCGTGGCGGGGACAGTCCTTCGCAGGGCCTCACTCGATTTTTATGGCTTTTTCCGGAAAAAGGTACGAATCCTGGGTCGACCGTAACGAATTAGAGTCGAACCTCGGCAGTCGAGGGTAAAATATTCATTACAGCGTATTAACAAATTCTTTTCTTCATCGTATCGAAAGGGTAATGACGCCAATGGATTCCTTATGTTTTTCTGATGAAAATCATACCAAATATCTTGTAAATCGGACAACTTTTACATAGAGAATACAAATAGGTTGTGTCAAAGTAGTCCGATATGCATGATATTTGGTATGATTTTCATCGGAAAAACATAAGGAATCCATCGGCGACACTTTCCTTTCGATACGACGAAGAAAATAATTCTTTAATACGCTGTAATGGATGTGACACCCTCGACTGCCGGGCTTCGACCCTAATTCGCTACGCTCGACCCAGGATTCGTACCTTTTTCCGGCAAAAGTCATAAAAATCTCACGTGTTAATGATATTCCAAACCCTTCGAGGACCGAAAGCCATAAAATTCGATGGACACTGCGGGGTGTTGTCCTGGCCACGGGATGACAGGCGTAGCTAGAGAATTACCCTGTATCTTTTTATAAAATAAAATAATTCTTTATTCTTTATCGTATGGATATGCAAGTGTCGCCGATGGATTCCTTGGGGTTTTCCGATGAAAATCATGCCAAATATCGTGCAGATCGGACTACTTTGACACAACCTATTTGTATTCTCTATGTTACAGTTGTCCGATTTACAAGATATTTGGTATGATTTTCATCAGAAAAACATATGGAATCCATCGGCGGCACTTTCCTTTTGATACGACGAAGAAAATAATTTTTTAATATGCTGTAAGGGATGTGACACCCTCGACTGCCGGGGTTCGACCCTAATTCGCTACGCTCAACCCAGGATTCTTACCTTTTTCCGGAAAAAGCCATAAAAATCGGGTGAGGCACTGCGAAGGGTAGCTCTCGCCACGGGGTACCAGACCGCATCTCTTCGACGAGCGTCGGGCGACTCCCGCCCGAGAGGAATACGATTTACTTTAATTATAGTACATGTGTGTTTTGTAATAAAGTGTTTCTATCGTCTCTTGAATTCAATAACTGGCATCCGGACATCTACGCTCCTACAATCCACCGTCAATACTCCTTGTGGACAGACACAGGAAGAAATTGGGTAGCCCGCTGTCCACGCATGGTCCTCTCGAGTATAAACACGAGCTCCGATATTAAAACAGAAGCATGCGTTGACGTATTCCGTGCGAGAGAAGGCGGGCATTGGGGAGGAGGTATTTCTGTGAAGAAGGCCTCTTCAAGAAAGCAGCCGTTTGTGAGGGATGCAAATCCGATTGGTTCTGATACAATCTCCTCCCTATGGTTGAAATTTAGTCTAGCAACTTTCACACCTCCTAATCTAACCAATCGAACTTGCATCCCTCCGAAAAGAACCGGTCATCCTCGCGCAGAAGCAAGTGCGAAATAAAAGTAACGGTGCGCTTCTCGGTACCGCAGATGTACCTACCTAAGTAGCATTTCTGTGTTGTGCCCAGGCAACGCCCAAGCCCACGTGTTAGACATATTACACATATTATATTACGTTATATAAACGTTCGAGATGTTTCGAAGCTAAGACAGCCGCTAACGACCAATCTTACAATGTCAGCAACACGTGAACGCCTCGCTGCGACCGAGCATAGTAACGCGTACCACGCCCAAGAAGGATATAAAACCAATGCGATTCCACAAAGAGGAGGATTCTAGACTTGACACTCGACCTGTTAACACGGCTGACACTTCTGTAAACCTCAGTCTAGTATTAATTAGTCTCTGAATAAAGACTTAGTCTCTAAATTTAACCAACTTGGTGTAGTTCACCCAGTAGATTCTAATCTTTTGTTCACTCCCGAACCTACGATATCACCAATTCCCTTTGAAATATTGTAATCTTATTATATAAGGGTCGTATCAATTGTAAACTAATAATATTCATATGTACCGAATTACTAGTTAAGAAACAATGTTAAACCGACCGCTAAGAAAAAGCTATGGCTTTTTCTCCCTTAGGGGAAAGGGATGTTGTGCCCAGGAAACGCCCAAGCACACGCGCCGCCTGACATATTATACATATCATATGACATTTCGCTATGTTTGAGAAGTTTCCAAGCTGAGCCGCTAAGCGACCAAATCTATCAAATCAGCAATATGTAAGCGCATCGCCGCGACCGGGCTTAGTAACGCGTACCACGCCCAGCAGGTTATAAAAACCTACCGAACACAGCTAACGGACATTCTGGTTTTGACACTCGACGTGCTAACGCGACTTAACACTTGTGATTCCCAGTCTAGTTAAGTTAAGGTTATAATAAAGAGTAACATCTGAAAATAACCGTGTAGTGCACCCCGTAGATTCCCATCTTTGATTCACTCCGTACCTACGACATCACCATTTCCCTTACCAGCCTTGCGTGCCACCTCGCAGGGCACAACAATTGGTGGCAGCGGTGGGATAGTGCTTCGTAAAAATTTTACCGAGCCTTGACGCAACCGATTGATCAACGTCGACTGAGGTTGAACTACCTCCGACAAGATTATTGGGTCTTCGCAGTCACATTGGCTAGCACAGGCAATCGTCGCTACCGAGGTAGCACAGAGGACCGAGGAACGGTCTTCGAGAAAAACGTTCGACGCAGTCCGAACGACGACGAGCCTGGAGACGAGTAAAATCAGCCTCAGAGTGAACGGGTGAAACTACAACTAACTAAACGCCACAATCCACCTACGAGGACGTCGCTGATCCGAGGACCAGGACGCACGAGAGGACTTGGGGACTGAGGAACGAGAGGAAGCCGCACCCAGAGAACGGACGGAGAGCCGTACGAAGGTAACAGCCGTCGGAGCACGCAGTAAACAGCTGTACGGATCGACCTTGCTGGATCCGTTTCATCTCTTATCACCGCCGTCGGTTCACGGACGAGAGGACGCCTGACCGAGCCGTCGACATGTGGAGGAGAGTAGCGTTGTGAGTAACCGAATAGCGTAAAAGTGCTTATTGTAAACCACAGTCCTATAAAAAAAAAAAAAAAAAAAAAAAAAAAAAAAAAAACTGGAAACGGTGCATGAATGTCTATAGAAGACGAACGCGCAATTCGATTTAAACTCCCGGGTCAAAGAAGCTTGTCACGATCATTCGAATCGTTTTTTGACAAAAAACTTATCTTCGTACGAGAGGAACTAGATATCCTACCTTCTTTAGACCATTCTAAACCGTCTCGCCGAACACTTCGACCGTCGCCTTTGCGATTAAGCGTTAGAAAATACGACGATTCTAGTGCCGAATCGTCCCCAGAAAACTTCGTAACGCCAAATAGAGAATACCCTATTGTACTAGCGGACTTTAGTTTATTGGATATAGAAGGGACAGAAGACAGAAAAATGTCACTAAATGTGGAAAATAGCTCCCCGGTACCGTCACCGGACGTGAAAAGATTAGCGACCGCGCTGTCATTAGTCGATAAATTCGTAGGAAAATCTTCTGACGAGCCAGCGGAATTTTTGAAGTCTTATACGAGCGCCGCGGAGTTTGTCCCCTCGAATGAGTTGTCGCGATTCTTGAAAACAGTGATAGGAACAAAAATAAAAGGCAAAGCAGCCAAGGTATTAGAGTACAAAGATGTAGATACATTCGATAAGTTGAAAGACATCTTAACTTCCTTATTCGTAGACAAAAGATCTATAGGAGCCGTTGGAGCAGAGTTTCATGCCTGTCACCAACGAGAAGGAGAGAGCGTAAAGCTATTTGCGTGTAGAGTAGAAGAGTTAGCTGGAGAATTATCTGAACTATCGGTAAAACCAGGGAACAGTGACGAAGTAAATGAGGCGCTAACAAAATCAGTGCAAGAACGCGCCCTAGATGTTTTTACCCTCGGGTTGAATTTAAAATTGAGAACAATTATTAGATCAAGAAACTACGCTACGTTAAATGCTGCTGTAGCAGCAGCAATAGAAGAAGAACAGGCAATGGGTTTAAATGCTACGCGAAATTATCGGAAATTCGGTAATCTACCCAAAGGAAACGAAAGGTCGGTCGTACCGCGCTGCGATCGCTGTAATAAATTAGGACATATAGCCAGGAACTGCTATACGCGATTAAGCATGCCGCGAGAAAACTATCCGACGCAACAAACGCCTATAAAAAAAGAAGTACAGCAAGTAGCTATGGTCTGCCACTACTGCAAAAAACCGGGTCACCAAATCAGGGAGTGCAGAGCAAGAGAAAGGGCAAATGGGCGAGATAATAGACCGCGTTATACAAATACGAATTATAGACGCGAAGATACGAGACAGTATTTTAACAGAAATCAAGGTCGAGAACAAGCTAGCGTTAACCAAGATCCCCCATCCTCGAGCCGCGGAACGTCGGACGATAGACAAACTAACGCAGGAACTAGAGTAGAGTCGTACCGCGCGAACATGGTGACAACTACTAAGTTCGAAAACACGATCGAAATACGGGCGCCTGAATTGATAGACGAGACAGCGGATATGTTAGTGGACACTGGAGCCGATATCACTTTAATAAAGATAGGGAAGGTACAAGATAAAGTCCGTGCCGAAGACGAAATAGTATCGTTGCGAGGAATAACCCCTATGAAAATAAAAACGTTATGTCTAATACACTTAAACTTAAAAGTAGGAAATAGATCCGTAACACACCCATGTCGGTTAGTCAGAAACGACTTCCCGTTAAAAGCAGACGGAATATTAGGACAAGATTTTATGGCCAGACACGACGTTTGCATCAGAGCGAACGAAGGAATAGAGTTGTACGGAATACAATTCCCATATTCAGGAAAAAACGTAACTCTAAAACCGCGTTCCGAGACCATCCTCCTAGCTAGAACTACGAACAAAGGTGAAGGAATAGTAGAAGGACGATCCATTAAGCCAGGAGTGTTCATAGGAAACTCGCTAACAGTAGGCCGGAACGGGAGATGTATAATAAGCGTAATGAATACTACTACCGAAGAAGCCCTAATCAACGCGCCAACAGTTACATTAGAAACGCTGACGAGAGAAGTAATTGACTCGACGGACGCGATCTCCGAACAAAAACGCGTCACCCCGACGTACGAGGTACATGCCGTACACGGAAGAAATAGAATGCAAATCTTGCGTGAAAACCTTAGAACTGAACACTTAAATAAAGAGGAAGAGGCCAGCTTACACGGGCTGTGCGAAAAGTATAATGATATATTCGGATTAGATGGAGACAAGTTAGGATACACAACGAAGGCGGAACATTCCATTACCTTAACCCCGGATACAAAACCCAAATACGTAAAGCCGTATAGATTGCCACAAGCGCATAAGGAAGAGGTAAACAGACAAGTAGAAGAAATGATAAAAGAAGATATAATTCGTCCGAGCGCTAGTCAATGGAACGCTCCGTTGCTAGTAGTACCGAAAAAGCCCGACGCGACAGGAAAGCGTAAACTCAGGGTTGTAGCAGATTTTACCCAACTAAATGAAGCAACTATAGGAGATTCGTACCCCTTACCGAACATAACCGATATATTAGACCAATTAGGTGGGGCGAAATACTTTTCAACCCTAGATTTAGCATCAGGATTCCATCAAATCGCCATGAAGGAGGAAGATCGTGAGAAAACGGCATTTTCGACGCCGTACGGTCATTACGAATATAATAGAATGCCATTTGGCCTAAAAAACGCTCCCGCGACTTTCCAAAGACTAATGAATACCGTGTTATCGGGCCTACAAGGAATAAAATGTTTCGTGTATTTAGATGACATAGTTGTATACGGACGTTCATTAAAAGACCACCAAGATCGATTAGAACAAGTGTTTGAACGCATACGCGAAAGTGGCTTAAAACTCCAACCCAACAAGTGCGAATTTTTGCGAAAAGAAACCGTGTACTTAGGCCACGTGATAACCGAAAACGGGATCAAGCCAGATCCCTCGAAGCTCGATGCTGTCAGAAACTTTCCGGTACCAAGAGGCGTAAAAGACGTACAATCGTTCTTAGGCTTAGCCGGGTACTATAGGAGATTCATAGAATTTTTTTCACAAATCGCTAAACCCTTAACGCAATTATTAAAGAAAGATCAGGCATTCAGGTGGACCGCACAAGAACAGGAAGCCTTCGAAATACTGAAGGAAAAACTAACAACTGCACCGATACTACAATACCCCAATTTCTCTAAACCATTCGTTCTGACGACAGACGCTTCCGGAAAGGCATTAGGAGCAGTATTATCGCAGGGAAAGATTGGGCAAGATTTACCTATAGCATACGCAAGTAGAGTGTTAAACAAAGCGGAAGAAAACTATAGTACTATCGAAAAGGAGTTGTTAGCAATCGTATGGGCGACACAACATTTCAGACCATACGTATATGGCACCAAGTTTACCGTCGTAACCGACCATAAACCTCTGGCTTGGCTCTTTAACGTAAAAGACCCAGGCTCTAGATTAATGAGGTGGAAATTGAAATTAGCAGAGTACGACTACAGCATAGAATATAAAGCGGGTAAGACGAATAATAACGCTGACGCCCTCAGTAGAATGTTCGCGATTACGCGAGGAATGAAACGACAACTCAGCACCGACGCACTGAACGTCGGCGGAGAAAGCACCAACGAAGAAGACAAGACCCGACCAGATGAAAACACGAACGATACGACATATACTGAAGACTTTAAAAATCAAATACTACGCGAATATCACGACACGCCTTTAGGTGGGCATCTAGGGGTAAAACGAACACTCGAACGTATAAAACTAAACCACTCATGGCCAGGAATGCGCCAAGATGTAGAAAAGTATATCTCCAGATGCGAAAAATGTCAGAAAAATAAACTAACGAAATTAACCAAAGCGCCCATGGTGATTACAGACACCCCGACGGAACCATTTGAGAAATGTGCTCTAGACATAGTAGGTCCATTACCCGAGACCAGCAGACGAAACAAATACATATTAACCTTTCAAGATCTACTAACGAAGTTCAGTAAAGCAATACATCTCGAGAATCAGGAAGCGAACACGGTAGCGAAGGAATTCGTTACGAGAATAATATGTGAATACGGTATTCCACAACGAGTGCTAACAGACCAAGGAACCAATTTCCTTAGCCAAGTATTCAAAAACGTGTGCAAACTGCTCAAGATCGAAAAGATACAAACCACAGCCTATCACCCTCAATCAAACGGAGCCCTAGAAAGAAGCCATAGAACGTTAGCAGAATACCTGAAGAATTTTATCACGGAAGACCAGACCGATTGGGATGAATGGTTACCATATGCGATGTTTACGTACAATACTACCCCGCACTCGTCCACTAGCAACACTCCCTACGAACTCGTATTCGGGAGACAAGCAACGTTACCGTCCTCACTAAACCAGACACCGCAACTAACGTATACGTATGACAAATATGCCGAAGAATTACGTGAAAGGTTACGGTCAACCAATAACATGGCGCGCGAAACCTTGGGGATCAATAAAGACAAATCTAAAAGACAATACGATAAAAAGTCAACCGAAAAAGTCTTCAAGATAGGAGACCAAGTACTACTACACGACGAGACCGTGAGACGCGGAAGATCAAAGAAATTAAACCCCGCTTGGATAGGTCCTTACACAATCGAAGGCGTACATGATAACTATAACTATACTATAATTAAAGGACGACGGATGCTTCGCGTACACGAAAACAGACTAAAACACTTTATCGAATAGTAAGAATAAGAAGAGGACGCAATCGTGAAAGGAAGTAAACATACTCGAACAACTAGTATAAAGTAAAATTATAAAAGAAAGATTTATTCACAAAAATTTTTTTTAAAGTTTATAAAAAATTTTTTTTTTGTTTGATTAAAAATCTTCAGCTAAAAGCCCCCAAGAAACCTTGCGGGAAACGGGCCCCTCGAAAACGTCACCATAGAGTTCTGGAATAATAACCAGATACAAAATGTAAACGGAGAATTCAAAAAAAAAAAAAGAGGGAGAAATACAATACAAAGAGGGTATACAAATTCTATATAAGAAACTCACCGAACATGGAACGAATTCCCCAGGCATCCTCCTCGTCCAGCCAGGACAAACATTCTGCGCGGTACCGCCGCATGTCCGAACGGTACTCGCGCACCGCCTTCCGATAGGAAAAATTTAGGAAACCCGGAGGAGCCGGATATTCCAAACTCTAAAAACAAAAAAATAAAAACGAAAATATTAACATTTTAGGGAAAAACACCAACCCGCGCCACTACACTCGTAGAGAACAACATTTAACACTAAAAACACACCAATAAAAACAGCACGATTTCCCTCGGGATATCCAGGACGGAAAGCATGATGAAGAATGAAACGAAATAAGAAGCGACGAGAATATCGAGCCTTATGCACGTCGCCCCACTTAAACCTAAGTGAGATAGGAAAGACATTCGGTCCACGCGGCAAAAACTAATCTCACTCACGCATGAGGTAGACGTAGCAAACAACAACACGTAAAACCAACTACAGCTCAACATTATATTTTACAGAATGACAACTCAACTAATGACGATACTATTAATGGGAGGAACGACCCCCGACTCCGACTTCGCTATTAAAGAATTCCAAGATCACCCAGGCATCTACTTCGAAAACATAGGCGACCTACAGATCTACCGAGATAGTTGGAAATTAATACTACACGTAGACATATCCTACATTTACAGACGCGAAACAAGTCTCCAGCAATCATTATACGACATACTCACTCAGTGTAAAACACCTACTACTGCAAACTTTCAAAAATTTTGTAAAACGTTCGGTACAAAAATCCAAGGCAAAGTAGACCGCGTAGCCAAGCTCATTACTTATGTTCAACAAACCATAAGCTCCGCACCAAAACAGCGTCGCGGATTAATAGACGGATTAGGTTACATAGGCAAATCACTTTTCGGACTAATGGATTCCGAAGATAGAAAGAAAATCAACGACCAAATAGACTTCCTAAAAAGACAAGACAGTAGAATGAAAAATACTATCAATGGGCAATTGCAAGTTGTAAGAGCTAACACCGAACTCCTAAATGAAACTATATACAATATACAGGAAAACGAAAAAACCCTTTTAAACGCGACTTGGCAAATTCAATACCTACTCCAACAGACGACTGACATTACTAGATTTCGAGAGACTATAGACGAAAATCTCGTTTTAATAAATAGCGTGGCAGAAACGCTCCTGCGTGACACGCAAGACCTACTAGAATTCATTATGGACATAAAGAAAGGAGTCCTAAACCCACGATTGCTACCGCCAGCGCAAATCATAACGTATCTCACATCAGCACTAGCTCATATACCACAAGGACTAGATTTCCCCATCGGAATAAAATTAGAAAACATGCACGTCTTATATGAAATCCTTACTCTCTCAGCCTTTTCAGATACAAAATCAATAACCGTAGTACTAGACATTCCACTGCTAAACTCAAAAAGGTTCAAGCTAAGCAAAGTACATTCAGTACCCACGAAAGTAAACGAATCATTCTACGCGTATATAGAACCCCTTGACTCCTACGTAGTACTCGATACGGCAGTGCAAGATTACATACAACTAAGCAAACAAGACCTAATGAATTGTAAAATTATTAACGATCTATATCTCTGCACCTCTAACCACCCGATATTCAAAGCGATACCATACGGACCATGCGAAGTACAGCTATACACCAAGTTAACGAAAAAACCGAATAATTGTAAAATACGCGTAATGACCCTGAACCACACTATCCTAATAGAATTACAGCAACCTGGCGCATGGATTTATATCACACCAAAACCGATACAATTAGCAGCGACTTGCGACAATAAAGGCACGAAAATGTATAGTATTAAGGACTCTGGTATAATAACTATAAGAAATAAATGTACTATCACTACCGCCGAATTTACTATAGAAACTGGAAAACAATATGGAATAGAAAAAACGTGGAATTACTTACCAGACTACAATTTGACGTTAGGCGAAATCACACTTCCACTAATCACTGTAAATTCGTATCGCAACACTAATTTCGAATTAAAAAGGATAATCAAACACCCAGAAGAGCTAAACAAAGTTAGCAAAAAATTAGACGAACTACAGAATGACCTGGAAAAACCCGAGATTATACCTACCGACTATCACTACAGTTTTTTTACACTATCTTCGATAACAGGATTCTTGACTGTCACATTATGTATCTTTACACTCTACAAATGTATTGTTCCCCTTAAAACAAGAACACCACGACATTGTACAACGGAAAACACAAGTCACGACAAAACCACGCAAAAACCCGAAGCGATAATTAATATAGTTAGTAAGGAAGGAACTTCTTCCACCAGTTCCCTTTGACACATCATAACCATTGTATACAAATATATTATAGTCAAATGTAGACAAATATTGTTAAGACGTATCGTAAGAAAAAGCTATGGCTTTTCCTCCCTTAGGGGGAAGGGATGTTGTGCCCAGGCAACGCCCAAGCCCACGTGTTAGACATATTACACATATTATATTACGTTATATAAACGTTCGAGATGTTTCGAAGCTAAGACAGCCGCTAACGACCAATCTTACAATGTCAGCAACACGTGAACGCCTCGCTGCGACCGAGCATAGTAACGCGTACCACGCCCAAGAAGGATATAAAACCAATGCGATTCCACAAAGAGGAGGATTCTAGACTTGACACTCGACCTGTTAACACGGCTGACACTTCTGTAAACCTCAGTCTAGTATTAATTAGTCTCTGAATAAAGACTTAGTCTCTAAATTTAACCAACTTGGTGTAGTTCACCCAGTAGATTCTAATCTTTTGTTCACTCCCGAACCTACGATATCACCAAATCCCGTACCAGCCTTGCGAGCCATCACGCAGGGCACAACATCTGACGGAAAAGAATTGTCCAGCCATTCCCGGCGTAGACCTTTCGCAGGTAGGTATCTGTTTCAACAGGCAGTGCCACCCCGTAGCGCCAGTAAGACCGTCCCCGGTCCTTGCTATTTCAGAGGGTTTTCTTCCAGTGAAAATCAGTCAATTTGCAAGCGCGATAGTTAAAAAACTAGTGGATATAAAGTGTATACATTATAGCTTGTTGATTTTGTCTTGGAACGCACCATCAACTCAGGTCTTCAGAAAAAATAGTTCCATTTGAAAAACCGAACTTGACCATCGTATCTTTTAAAATAATAATAATAAAAAAATTCGTTCGGGCGAATAAGTTGGCCCCCTCGAACCATGCGTTCCCTAATTTTTTCAGATGTTTAGCGACATTACTTTAGGAGATATCAAGCTGTATATCTTTCCCGCGGACACCCTGTATATATGTAAGTGACAATTTAAAGATTTTAAATGGAGCGAAGTTTTAGGGAAGAATCAACACATATATGATGCAGTAAACATATTAATAATATGTACAAATTAGCGAAGTTCAGAAATATTATAATAAACGGGTATGCTTAAACTAACCTGAATCAATACAATTGCCGATCGCAAACCTTTGTATACATTGATACAATAACATCAATGCTAACAGCTCGGAGTCTTGTTACCTTCTGACTCTCACGCGCGTGTCGACACGCGACGAAGCCAGGCTTGATTACGCCCCGGCTTACATCCCCCCTTTTTAAGCCCGAGGGTACGTTCCATCGGTGTAAGGAACAATCTTACTAGCATGAAAAATATTTGACTCATTTTTCCTTAATCTACTATCTAACAAGAACATTACATCAGAAAGGGTCTAGCGGGATAAGCATAGTGAAAAGTGCCCTTGAACCGATTTTAGCTGGCAATGCACCTTTCAATAGTGTAGCACAGGAAAACATTGTACACCAAGTTTCAACCCCCTATCTCAACCCGGAGGGTAGTTATAGGGTAAATTCGAATTTTCGGTTTTTGCCATATTTTCCCTATTTAATGGTCAGCGAAAATTCTAAAAAAAATCTGAAATATTGTAGACATGATTGTATATGATTGTGAATTTTTTCAGATTTTTTCGTTGCAACTGCTTAGTGTAAGAAATGAAAAACGCAAAAAAATGTCGAAAAATGCAGATTTCGTGTTGAAGTTTTCGAGCGTCTAGATTTTTAATTTTACAGTAGTTAGATATTGACATGACTATGATCTACAATTTTTTTCAGATTTTTCGGTAAGGTGCGCCATAGTTAAAAAAATCAGAATACGATATTTTCGAGATTGGAAGTGTATACGCACCATATATCGTATGGTACGAAAGAATCATTCAGCGCCGCAGTTAGCGGAGTGGTTAGATAATTATTAGAAATAATAATAGAGCTGTGATAAAAAATGAGGTTGTGAATTCAATTAAAAGAACATTAGTTACACAGGGAAAGAAACAAGACATATCATTTGCGCAAATAGCCAAGAGCAAAAATAATCCTTTATCGATGGGACATTACCAGATTAATTCACAAAGAGGAATCAGGAAAGAAGATCCCCTTACGCAACAATACCCTGAACTTCTAGAAAACACAAGAGGCTTATCACAAGAGAACGTCCAAATAGACTCGGGAAACGCTATAATAGAAATCAAAAATTTTTTCTCGCAACATCTGGTCAGGCTAGAAAACTTAATATCGCAAAACACGAATAACATCAATAAACTACATAACATTTTCTTTGGTCTTAACGAAGATCAAATAGATCCAAACTCAAATATAGTTCAATCAAATCTAAAGAATAGTGGATAACACAAACAATACAAAACTCAAAATTATATCTGCGAATGTCAACTCTATAGTCACAAATGAAAGAAGGCACAACCTGTTACAGTTGCTGCGCGAAGAAAACCCTGACATAGCCTTACTAAACGAAACTAAACTAAAACCATTTCACAGACCAAAATTTAAAGATTACGACATGCTTAGAAATGACAGAAACTCAGCAAATGGGGGTGGGGTTGCATTGTTGATAAAAAAACATATAAAGTACGAACAAATTACACTTGGTTCCCACTTTGAAATAATTGAGACCGTTGTTGTACGTATAGGGCTAAGGAGCGACAAAAACTTATTTATAATAACTATGTATGCACCTGGAAGTAAGGCAGACGAGTTTATTAATGAATTAGATGAAATATTTAGCCCACTAGCTTTAGACAACACGCGTAATTATTATATGCTGGCGGGTGACCTCAACGCTAAGCATACAATCTGGAACAACACATATTATAATGGTAGAGGTTTAGCCCTCGCAAACTGGGTAGTCGATAAGGAGATTGACTTCAGACTGTCTCTAAGAGGCACTAATATACCCACGTTCCCAAGGAGTAACGCCTTCCTCGACATTGCCATACTCGACAGTAGACTAAAATTAAACAACCTTAACGCTGACAATACACTCCAAACAATAGACATGGACAGTGATCATACAGCCATTAATATACAAATCTCGCTCCCTAATCAAAACGACCAAATAGCGCTAGAAACACCTCAGGCCTCCCTTAACTATAATAAAACTAACTGGGAAGATTTCCAAAAGGTAGTAATCGAGAACGACAATTTTAGTATCCCACATAACAGAAATCTGAGCAGTGCTGAAATCGATAACTACGTAGAAAAAAATAAACAACTTGGTTAAAAACGCAGTCCTTTCCGCAGTGCCCAGATTTGAGAGTGTGAACTCTACAGACATATACATAAATACAAAAATCAAAGACCTCCTCAGGACCAAGAGCAGACTGATTACCATTCTCAACAATGAATATAGACACCCTACTTCACTAGCATCAATCATAATAAATAGAACTAAATCTTGCATTAAGACATGCAAGGCAAAAATCAAAAGAGAATTCCAAAAGTCAGTAAACAAGTATTGGGAAAATAAAATTAAAAAAATCCCTATAAATTCGTCTAAGATGTTCCCTCAAATCAATTCAATTTTCAGACCAAAAGAAATGACTGCGTTACCGAACCTAATAATAAAAAAGAATTCCACAAATAATCTTTTTAGAGGTGTTTCGACCGTAAATCTTAATTATAAATGATATTGGCGCACTGATTCGGTCATGAAAAAAAAAATTATTTTATTTAATTTAATAAAACAAAGAAATCAAAGCTATTTTGCAAATAATTATATTAATATTCCGACGTTTCGGTTCTTATTTGAACCATTTTCAAGGAAAGAATTTGACATAATATTGCATATGCTAATGATGATTGTGTCGCGACGTTCAAACTATGCAAACGACACTCGAGTCGGTTGGAAGAAGACTGAGGTAAACAGTAGACACCACAGACATAACTAGAGGTGAAACGATAGAGATGGTCAAAGAAAGCCGTTGACAATTTCAAACCTTTAAACACTGACCTTTCGTACAAATACTGCCTTTGTATAAACTAACTTCTTGCTCATGTGATAGAGTGTATATTAATAATCGGTGTAATGTAATGAGTTATATTACATAACTATAGATATGTAACAACTCGAGTGATGAATTGGGATTAATTAGAGAAATACATCATAACGCATTACTTTTTTAGTAATGCTGCGTAATATTCTTGTACCTTCGGCGTTTCATACCGAAGATTCACGCTAGGTTGTTTAATCATATGCAATGTCTCTAAAATAATCCTCTGGTTCAAATTCAATTCTTTGTCAACAATTTTAGCATTATTGAAGTCGAAACAATGATCAAACTCTACAGAATGTTTCGTTAAGGCAGTATGTTGTAGGGGGGAAAGGAAAATATTTCTTTTGTGTTCATATATTCGTTTCTCTAGAAGTCTAGAAGTTTGTCCAATGTAAACTTGATTACATCCCATGCATGGGATTGAATATATAATATTAGAATTTTTAAACAATGGTAATTTATCTTTAATCGAAGGCAGTATGTGTTTAGTATACAACGGTAGTTTGAAAATAGTGTGCATCCCGACTTTTCTGAAGATTCTCCTAATGTCGTTCGAAATACTATTTACGAAGGGCAAAACAACAACATTTCTCCAGCTAATTGGTCCTAATAAATTACTTCTTTCAGTTTTACGCTTATCAACTAATAATGGATGATAAATTTCAAATGTTCTTTCTTTAATGATTTCAGAAACCATTGCTAATGGATATCCATTACGTTTTAACGTGTTTTTAACTAAAAGTAAATTGGCTGGACGAAATTTCGGGTCAGAAAGCAGAATTGCACGATCTACTAATCCTTTGATTAAACCCACTTTATGCTGCATGGGATGAGCTGAGAAAAAATTAATATATCTTCCAGACCAACTTGGTTTATGAAACCAATTTGTGATGATTTTACTATTTGTTCTAATGACCGTAGTATCAAGAAAACTCAGACACGAATCCTTCTCAATCTCATGAGTGAATTGTAACCTTATGTGGAAACTGTTGAACGTGTCTAACATTGTTTGTAAATCCTCAAGTCTAAGACATGCAATAACATCGTCCACATACCTCCTATAAAAAATCAATTCAAACGGTAATTTCGAAAGAGAAACACTCTCCAATTCCTCCATAACAATGTTCGCAATTACTGGCGAGATAGGCGAGCCCATAGCGGTTCCAAACACTTGTTTATAATATGTACCATTGAAAAGAAAAACGTTAGATTCTAAAACGAACTTAACAGCCTTGAGAAAACCCGTGCGATCAATACTGGTATGTTCTTTTATTTCGTCCCAACGACGACCAAGTACCTGCAACGCTAGATCACTAGGAATATTAGTGAATAGCGATACAACATCAAGTGATACTAATCTCAAAGATTCATCTTCAATTCGTAAGTTCTTAATTTCCTTACAGAATTGCCAACTATCAACTGTGTGGTAAGGCAATTTACCGACAATCTTAGAAAGAATAGTAGATAAAAACTTAGACAATTTGTAAGTGGGACCACCAATTGAAGAGACAATTATTCTCCAGGCTAAATTTTCTTTGTGAGTTTTCGGTAGTGCATATGCTCTGGGTACAACCGCATTGTATGTTTTTAAGTGTTTGCTAATTTGTTCGCTAATTTGGTTCTTTTTATAAAAATCAGAAACAATGGAGTTGGATTCTCTTTCAAAAGTACTTGTATATTCAAATTTACTTATATTGTATGTGTTAGTGTCGTCTAGCAATTTCATCACTTCAGAAATGTAAAAAACTTTGTCTACAAGAACTGTTGTATTACCCTTATCCGATTTTAGGACAAGTAAATTATCGTTTCTTTTGAAAAATTGTCTGGTTTCAAGGATTTCCTTTTCAGATAAATACATACTATTGGGTTTTGTAAAATTAGTGGTATAATTTAAAATTTTATTCACTATTCTTAATCTAACAGATGTTTGAGTGTCACTGTCTGGAATTTTAGCTAAACCTGATTCAATGGACGCAATAAATTTAGGAGAAGTGATGAAATTCTTATGAACACATAACGCATGTTTCGGTCCCAAAGTTAACACTTTTTTAACATTCACCGGAATTTCAATATCAGAAAGATTTCTTAGCCATTTTTCCTTGTTAATATCGCAGATAGCACTCTCTGGAGAGATCTCTCCACAAAAATCATTGTTAAAAGATTTATTTTTGGTTATGAGTAATTTATTGAATTTCTTGATGCCTATGTTTTTAAGTATTTTAAACTGTCTTGCGGATCTTTTATTTTCAAAGTTACAAAACATATCAAAAATCTCAGTAGGAAGAGTAAATTGAATTTCCTCATGTAACTGCCTTATTCTATTTGAAATTGACCTTTCCAATTTATGAGTGTCTAAAATGGCAATATTCAGTGATTTTCTTAAAAATCTTCTATGTAAATTCAATAACTTACTAGTTGCCGAAACGGAAACAGTGAATATATTAGATTGGTTCAATAAATTACATGAAATGAAATTAGGGATGATATTATTTGATCTGCATTTAAGTAGGAAGATTTTTCGGTTACTTATCTTAACTTGTTTAGAATTACAACCAGCTAACTCCTTGAGTAATTTCAAAGTCTCCGGTCCGTGTGTTCTTGATATCAAATGGAAAAAACTTTCCTTCACTTTGGTAGAAATTTCGCCGTTCATTTTAATAATCTTTTTAGAGGTGTTTCGACCGTAAATCTTAATTATAAATGATATTGGCGCACTGATTCGGTCATGAAAAAAAAAATTATTTTATTTAATTTAATAAAACAAAGAAATCAAAGCTATTTTGCAAATAATTATATTAATATTCCGACGTTTCGGTTCTTATTTGAACCATTTTCAAGGAAAGAATTTGACATAATATTGCATATGCTAATGATGATTGTGTCGCGACGTTCAAACTATGCAAACGACACTCGAGTCGGTTGGAAGAAGACTGAGGTAAACAGTAGACACCACAGACATAACTAGAGGTGAAACGATAGAGATGGTCAAAGAAAGCCGTTGACAATTTCAAACCTTTAAACACTGACCTTTCGTACAAATACTGCCTTTGTATAAACTAACTTCTTGCTCATGTGATAGAGTGTATATTAATAATCGGTGTAATGTAATGAGTTATATTACATAACTATAGATATGTAACAACTCGAGTGATGAATTGGGATTAATTAGAGAAATACATCATAACGCATTACTTTTTTAGTAATGCTGCGTAATATTCTTGTACCTTCGGCGTTTCATACCGAAGATTCACGCTAGGTTGTTTAATCATATGCAATGTCTCTAAAATAATCCTCTGGTTCAAATTCAATTCTTTGTCAACAATTTTAGCATTATTGAAGTCGAAACAATGATCAAACTCTACAGAATGTTTCGTTAAGGCAGTATGTTGTAGGGGGGAAAGGAAAATATTTCTTTTGTGTTCATATATTCGTTTCTCTAGAAGTCTAGAAGTTTGTCCAATGTAAACTTGATTACATCCCATGCATGGGATTGAATATATAATATTAGAATTTTTAAACAATGGTAATTTATCTTTAATCGAAGGCAGTATGTGTTTAGTATACAACGGTAGTTTGAAAATAGTGTGCATCCCGACTTTTCTGAAGATTCTCCTAATGTCGTTCGAAATACTATTTACGAAGGGCAAAACAACAACATTTCTCCAGCTAATTGGTCCTAATAAATTACTTCTTTCAGTTTTACGCTTATCAACTAATAATGGATGATAAATTTCAAATGTTCTTTCTTTAATGATTTCAGAAACCATTGCTAATGGATATCCATTACGTTTTAACGTGTTTTTAACTAAAAGTAAATTGGCTGGACGAAATTTCGGGTCAGAAAGCAGAATTGCACGATCTACTAATCCTTTGATTAAACCCACTTTATGCTGCATGGGATGAGCTGAGAAAAAATTAATATATCTTCCAGACCAACTTGGTTTATGAAACCAATTTGTGATGATTTTACTATTTGTTCTAATGACCGTAGTATCAAGAAAACTCAGACACGAATCCTTCTCAATCTCATGAGTGAATTGTAACCTTATGTGGAAACTGTTGAACGTGTCTAACATTGTTTGTAAATCCTCAAGTCTAAGACATGCAATAACATCGTCCACATACCTCCTATAAAAAATCAATTCAAACGGTAATTTCGAAAGAGAAACACTCTCCAATTCCTCCATAACAATGTTCGCAATTACTGGCGAGATAGGCGAGCCCATAGCGGTTCCAAACACTTGTTTATAATATGTACCATTGAAAAGAAAAACGTTAGATTCTAAAACGAACTTAACAGCCTTGAGAAAACCCGTGCGATCAATACTGGTATGTTCTTTTATTTCGTCCCAACGACGACCAAGTACCTGCAACGCTAGATCACTAGGAATATTAGTGAATAGCGATACAACATCAAGTGATACTAATCTCAAAGATTCATCTTCAATTCGTAAGTTCTTAATTTCCTTACAGAATTGCCAACTATCAACTGTGTGGTAAGGCAATTTACCGACAATCTTAGAAAGAATAGTAGATAAAAACTTAGACAATTTGTAAGTGGGACCACCAATTGAAGAGACAATTATTCTCCAGGCTAAATTTTCTTTGTGAGTTTTCGGTAGTGCATATGCTCTGGGTACAACCGCATTGTATGTTTTTAAGTGTTTGCTAATTTGTTCGCTAATTTGGTTCTTTTTATAAAAATCAGAAACAATGGAGTTGGATTCTCTTTCAAAAGTACTTGTATATTCAAATTTACTTATATTGTATGTGTTAGTGTCGTCTAGCAATTTCATCACTTCAGAAATGTAAAAAACTTTGTCTACAAGAACTGTTGTATTACCCTTATCCGATTTTAGGACAAGTAAATTATCGTTTCTTTTGAATGTTAAAAAAGTGTTAACTTTGGGACCGAAACATGCGTTATGTGTTCATAAGAATTTCATCACTTCTCCTAAATTTATTGCGTCCATTGAATCAGGTTTAGCTAAAATTCCAGACAGTGACACTCAAACATCTGTTAGATTAAGAATAGTGAATAAAATTTTAAATTATACCACTAATTTTACAAAACCCAATAGTATGTATTTATCTGAAAAGGAAATCCTTGAAACCAGACAATTTTTCAAAAGAAACGATAATTTACTTGTCCTAAAATCGGATAAGGGTAATACAACAGTTCTTGTAGACAAAGTTTTTTACATTTCTGAAGTGATGAAATTGCTAGACGACACTAACACATACAATATAAGTAAATTTGAATATACAAGTACTTTTGAAAGAGAATCCAACTCCATTGTTTCTGATTTTTATAAAAAGAACCAAATTAGCGAACAAATTAGCAAACACTTAAAAACATACAATGCGGTTGTACCCAGAGCATATGCACTACCGAAAACTCACAAAGAAAATTTAGCCTGGAGAATAATTGTCTCTTCAATTGGTGGTCCCACTTACAAATTGTCTAAGTTTTTATCTACTATTCTTTCTAAGATTGTCGGTAAATTGCCTTACCACACAGTTGATAGTTGGCAATTCTGTAAGGAAATTAAGAACTTACGAATTGAAGATGAATCTTTGAGATTAGTATCACTTGATGTTGTATCGCTATTCACTAATATTCCTAGTGATCTAGCGTTGCAGGTACTTGGTCGTCGTTGGGACGAAATAAAAGAACATACCAGTATTGATCGCACGGGTTTTCTCAAGGCTGTTAAGTTCGTTTTAGAATCTAACGTTTTTCTTTTCAATGGTACATATTATAAACAAGTGTTTGGAACCGCTATGGGCTCGCCTATCTCGCCAGTAATTGCGAACATTGTTATGGAGGAATTGGAGAGTGTTTCTCTTTCGAAATTACCGTTTGAATTGATTTTTTATAGGAGGTATGTGGACGATGTTATTGCATGTCTTAGACTTGAGGATTTACAAACAATGTTAGACACGTTCAACAGTTTCCACATAAGGTTACAATTCACTCATGAGATTGAGAAGGATTCGTGTCTGAGTTTTCTTGATACTACGGTCATTAGAACAAATAGTAAAATCATCACAAATTGGTTTCATAAACCAAGTTGGTCTGGAAGATATATTAATTTTTTCTCAGCTCATCCCATGCAGCATAAAGTGGGTTTAATCAAAGGATTAGTAGATCGTGCAATTCTGCTTTCTGACCCGAAATTTCGTACAGCCAATTTACTTTTAGTTAAAAACACGTTAAAACGTAATGGATATCCATTAGCAATGGTTTCTGAAATCATTAAAGAAAGAACATTTGAAATTTATCATCCATTATTAGTTGATAAGCGTAAAACTGAAAGAAGTAATTTATTAGGACCAATTAGCTGGAGAAATGTTGTTGTTTTGCCCTTCGTAAATAGTATTTCGAACGACATTAGGAGAATCTTCAGAAAAGTCGGGATGCACACTATTTTCAAACTACCGTTGTATACTAAACACATACTGCCTTCGATTAAAGATAAATTACCATTGTTTAAAAATTCTAATATTATATATTCAATCCCATGCATGGGATGTAATCAAGTTTACATTGGACAAACTTCTAGACTTCTAGAGAAACGAATATATGAACACAAAAGAAATATTTTCCTTTCCCCCCTACAACATACTGCCTTAACGAAACATTCTGTAGAGTTTGATCATTGTTTCGACTTCAATAATGCTAAAATTGTTGACAAAGAATTGAATTTGAACCAGAGGATTATTTTAGAGACATTGCATATGATTAAACAACCTAGCGTGAATCTTCGGTATGAAACGCCGAAGGTACAAGAATATTACGCAGCATTACTAAAAAAGTAATGCGTTATGATGTATTTCTCTAATTAATCCCAATTCATCACTCGAGTTGTTACATATCTATAGTTATGTAATATAACTCATTACATTACACCGATTATTAATATACACTCTATCACATGAGCAAGAAGTTAGTTTATACAAAGGCAGTATTTGTACGAAAGGTCAGTGTTTAAAGGTTTGAAATTGTCAACGGCTTTCTTTGACCATCTCTATCGTTTCACCTCTAGTTATGTCTGTGGTGTCTACTGTTTACCTCAGTCTTCTTCCAACCGACTCGAGTGTCGTTTGCATAGTTTGAACGTCGCGACACAATCATCATTAGCATATGCAATATTATGTCAAATTCTTTCCTTGAAAATGGTTCAAATAAGAACCGAAACGTCGGAATATTAATATAATTATTTGCAAAATAGCTTTGATTTCTTTGTTTTATTAAATTAAATAAAATAATTTTTTTTTTCATGACCGAATCAGTGCGCCAATATCATTTATAATTCCACAAATATATTATCTAAGGCTAATATTGACCCTCAACAGCTTCAAACAGACAAAGAGGGTAATTATATTATAAATAAGGAAGAAGACAAGAATGACGTAATAGGGGCCAATTTCGCGGCAGTTTACTCCCAAAATAAAAACCTAGGCAAAACCAGGCTAACAGAGATAATTGAAAAGAAATATGACGATATTACCGGTGGACTAGTGGCCTTCAGCAATGGGAACGCGTCATTGGTGCAATTTTCTGACGAGAATACAGCCAGCGACCCCCAGTGGGAAACAGATATGTATTATTTTCATTCACCCTTAGAGACCCTAAAAATATTCAGATCCATTAGCAATAAAAAATCAGCAGGAATGGACGACATACCGAACATAGTTTTGAAACACCTACCTTTTAAAACCATATTAGACTATAATATCTTATTCAACAACTGTCTTAACAATTGCTACTTTCCAAGTGCATGGAAAGGGGCAAAAGTAGTACCCATTGGAAAAAAAGGCAAAGACCCAACTGATCCCACTAGCTATAGACCAATCAGTCTTCTACCAAATGTCTCAAAAATCTTCGAAGTTCTTATCAAGAAAGCGTTGGAAAGATTTTTCATTGAAAAGGAATTAATTCCCGACAATCAATTTGGATTCAGATACAAGCTCAGTACAGTACATGCAATAAACAAGTTAACTTCTGACATACACTATGCGCTCGCTAGGAAGGAGAGTGTGGCTGCATGCCTTATAGATTTAGAAAAAGCGTTTGACACAGTCTGGATTAAAGGACTAACATTCAAATTACATAATAAGGGATGCCCCCCGCACCTGTTAAATATCCTGGTGAACATGCTAACCAATAAGAAGTTTTATATATCTAACAACAAAACAAACGCAAATCGTATATACAATATCGATGACGGCATGCAACAGGGGACTGTTACAGCTCCTATACTTTTTAATTTTTACAATTCAGACATTCCTAATCTCTTTGGACTGGCGAGTGCAACAGACGTAAATACTCTTTTCTTCGCCGATGACTTGATTGTTTATTGCAATGGAAAAAATGTTAAAAAAATGCAAAAAAGACTACAAGATATATACAATAAAATCAACGATTACTACCTTACTTGGAAACTCAAAATTAACCCTACCAAATGTGAAACAATACTATTCAGAGATAAGTTACTAAATAAATGCAAAACTTTCGTAAGACCTATAAAACATTCAAAATCAAGTCAAACAATATAGAAATACCCCACCAAAAGATAGTTAAGTACCTAGGAATCCACCTGGACGAACGGATATTGTTGAACAAACATGTGGATATTCAACTGGAAAAAGCGAGGAAGGCTTTTCTCACCCATAGTAGATTATTCTACTCCGATTATCTGAAACAAAAAATCAATATAATTTGTTACATGCTCCTAATTAGACCGATTCTAACTTACGGCTGCCCAGTTTGGTACAATGTCAGTCCTCACATGATGGAGAAATATAGAAAATTTGAGAGAAAATGTCTAAGGGCCTGTACAAGGGTCTACAGAAGCGATAAATCAAATTTCAAACATTATGAAAGTTGCAAAAAATTATACAACACAGCGGGGATTTCTAGGATAGACTGCCACGCAATTAAATTAATTAGAGATTACTTCGCCAATATTTCGCATATCAGCAACAACGGTCTTATTAGGGGCGCAGTATACCCCAATGATGAATACCATAGAAACACCCTGTTATCTGGCAATATCCCCCCCGAAGCATTTATCTACTTAGATAAAACAAATAGAATTACCGACATAAACAATATACCAACGATTTACCATGTAAAAAGAAGATCCTCAGACAAGAGAATAGTGTACGACCCCGACATAGACTGCCTAAACTCTGAAATCGATAAGGTATACATAATGGATATACCAAACATTGATAAAACAAACAAATATCACCTCAATACCGATAAATACTGGTGGAGGGAAGTCATCCCAACACACCACGATATATATACTCCCGCAGACCCGATTGGCGAGACATAAAAAAAAAAATAATAAAAAAAAAGGCTATAGAGCGATATGAACCACAAATTTTAATGAAAGCCTTATCCTATAAGGCAAATATAAGTGTAAATATGTATATAGTTTGTATATAGTAGTCTTAAGGCGTTATAAATGGATGAGTGAATGCGTGTGATGTGCGAGTGTGAAAGTACAATAGTTGTAAGTATCCAGCCCTTACTAAAGAGGCTAGAAAAACAATGCTCCGGTTTTTTATTTTCTTTTGCGGAACGGTACCGTTCCTTTTCCGGATGCTTCTTACACACATACAACCCACCCTATATAAGGAAAAGGGAAAGGAGAAGAAATAAATTTAATAGATAATTAGAAATTAAGGTTATTTCATAGGATTGCGAGCGTCGTTTTTACGATCTGTTAATCTTTTTTTTAGTACACTTTCTAGACAAGTAGTTTATTCTCTACACTTGTACAAGTTGCTCCTGTTAAATTTGTACTAAATGAATAAAATAATTTAAAAAAAAAAAACGGAGTGGTTAGAGTGTTAGACTCCAAAACCGCTGCATACTCTCTTTTGTCGTAGGTTCGCACCCCACCGAGGTCCAATTTTTTTTCATGATATAAAATTTTTTTCATCGTTGATTATATGACAATACACGATATTCATTTAAAAATGTTTCTAGAATATTTTAAAAATATGAAAAATTTTTATAACGTGAAAAAAAAATTGGACCTTGGTGGGGTGCGAACCTACGACAAAAGAGAGTATGCAGCGGTTTTGGAGTCTAACACTCTAACCACTCCGCTAACTGCGGCGCTGAATGATTCTTTCGTACCATACGATATATGGTGCGTATTCACTTCCAATTAATCATATTAACCTGATTTCCTCCGTTTATATATTACTCTGCCGAATATAGAGATATTAAAAATCATATAATGCATTCACTGTATGACGGAAATGCAAAAATTGAAAGTACTTATCACGTTTTCACGCGCAATATCTCGAAAATATCGTTTTCTGATTTTTTTAACTATGGCGCACCTTACCGAAAAATCTGAAAAAAATGTAGATAATAGTCATGTCAATATCTAACTACTGTAAAATTAAAAATCTAGTCGCTCGAAAACTTCAACGTGAAATCTGCATTTTTCGATATTTTTTTGCGTTTTTTATTTCTTACACTAAGCAGTTGCAATGAAAAAATCTGAAAAAATTCACAATCATATACAATCATGTATACAATATTACAGATTTTTTTTAGAATTTTTGCTGACCATTAATTAGGGAAAATATGGCAAAAACCGAAAAATCGAATTTACCTTATAACTACCCCCCTGGTTGAGATAGGGGGTTGAAACTTGGTGTACAATGTTTTCCTGTGCTACACTATTGAAACGTGCATTGCCAGCTAAAATCGGTTCAAGAGCACTTTTCACTATGCTTATCCCGCTAGACCCTTTTCTCTTTTATTTTAAAAGGACCTACTCTAATTTGATCTATTTTATTTTTATTCAATTTATTACCGTTTTGTACATAAACTAAATCTCCTACCTTATAATTTATCTGTTTTACATTCTTATCATAATATTCTTTATTCTGATTGTGAATTTCTTTTGATTTCTTAAAAGCTATTTCTCTATTGTTGGCTAAATTTATCAAATTATTGTCGTTCACTTCATCAGGTAAAAATGAATGGTTTAATCCTGTCAGCAAATAATTAGGAGTAAATCCGGTCGAACTGTGAATTGTGTTGTTGTAATCCTTTACACATTCCTCTGCTACCTGAGGCCATGATTTATTTTTATTTTCATAAATTTTACATCGTATTCTGTTTACCAAGGTCTGATTTGTCCTCTCGTCCAGTCCGTTAGAAAACGCACAATCCACTGCCGTAAAAACCAATGCTACTTTCTGTTTATTTAAATATTGCTTAAACTGTGCTGAATTTACACCAGGATACTGATCTGATAAAACTAATTTAATACTTCCATTTTATTCTACTTTCTTGATTAGATTTATAAAATCTTTTGCAACTTGAGTCTTTGAGGTTATTATGTGTGCAAATCTTGTGAAATGATCCACCGCCAAATGTAAATATTTTTTTGTACTTTTATTACCTTTGAAACCTCCTATTGTGTCTATAGACACTATTTCGAAAGGTTCCTTTGCTGGACCAAGTTGAGATAAGGGGGCTTTAAAGATACCTATTCTCGATTTATTTTTAATGCAAGTTTCACAAGATCTACAAGTCAATCTTATGTGCTTATATATATTTTTGAAATAAAATTTTTGGCCAAAGGTTAAAATTAACCGTTTTGTGTGTTACGCGCCGCGGGCTTTAGTGTTCGAGCGGCACGTTTTATACAAGCAAATTCGGATTAGGGATATCCCACAGTCGTTAGACTATCGGAAGTTGCTGTATTGAATGTTTTCGTAAGAAAAGCAAGGAGGCTCGCCGCGCTTGTAACAGTCAATTTTTTTATATTTTAAATGTCTAAGTACCTTATCAGATGGATAAGGGGTAGATTTTGGGATCGTTGGTGCTCTAGTCCCGTACGGGTCTTTTCAATGGAATCAGATAGGTAAATGATGAGTAGAATTTAATAGTAAATAAAGCTTTAATGATTAAATACTGAATGAAAGCAAAAACATAACAATGGAATAATAAAGTATGGCGAATTTCAACATATCATTGTAAACGGAGATAACTCCTGACTAGGGGAATCCCACAATCGATTGATTGTCAGAAATTATCATTAGATACGAATTAATTATAACGGTGTATTTTCGTGTACAGAAGAGATAAGATGTGCAACTCACCAGACAGTCACAATAATCTAACTGACAATATGCTTTAAATTTCCTTTTTGAGGTTCAAATAGTTTCCTGTCGCTGATAAACCTGGAGCTTTTATAGTTCTGAGTCGCTGATAAACCTGAATCAGAAAAGAGGATGTAACGCGAACACGCACACACTTGATTGTCGTTTGAATTGACTTGAGTTGAATAATAATTTTGATTGAGCAAATTCGTTAAAAACTTAGAGTAACAGAATAAATTAATTCGGAAGATAATAGAATATTTGTTTAAAATAAATAGTTTCAAAGTAATTAGAATATTTGTTTCGCAAAGTCGAGTCTTTCACGCGGTTACACAGTAGACCGGAGAACTCTATCTCTAAGACACTTGCGGACCCCAATGACACGCACCTCACGATTTACCGTCACAGAGTGTCGGAGCTTCACGCTCTCGGCAGCGACCCGAGTGGGTCCGTACCGAAAATGCTTACGCTGCATTTTATCGCTCGGCCGCGTTACCATGGGCCCGTCTACTTTACGAGGTGGTGTGTGTGTGTGTATGCTCACGTTCATCCATCAGATTCCCGATTCAATATATTGTTACGTTTTGGGTAAGGCATATCGCGTATTTACTGAACAACAACGACAACAGAACATAAACAAGGGTAACACAAGAACGGGTAACGAATACAATCAGTAAGCGCAAAGAGATATCGTGACGTCTGCAAGCAATGGCGGCTGACTCTCGAATGACAGCTTGACAGGCGATCGCCTTCTTCTCGCTGTCCTCTTGTCCCGCTCGCGAGCACCAGTGTGCCTTGGATTTCCATCCAAGGGGTGTTCGCAACACTGCTCCCCCCTCCGGAGAAGCGGTCGTCCCGGCCGCTGCAGTCCCTTCAACTCCTGCAGCCGTACCCTGGTCCAGAAGGGTGGAAAGGTCGCCGCGTGGCCCCTTCCGACCGGCGCCTCGGCATTCGCCTTCCCGCCCAGGGAAAAACCACTCCGAAAACCCTGGGCAAGGCGTGGGCACGTGGAATCCTCGGTCCTCGTCCGTTGTCACCGCTGCTTCTGCGGCTGTCCCCCGTCGTCCTGCTGCAGGCTGGGTCGCGCGCAACGGCTCCTTGCGTTTCGCACGCAACAGCTCCTTGCGTCTCGCGCGCAGCAGCTCCTTGTGTCCACACACGCAACAGCTCCTCGCGTATCGCAAGCGACAGCTCCTTGCGTTTCCTCGAGATCCCTCGACGGCGGATCCTCCGGGGCTCCAACGGCGGAATCCCGCGCCGCTCCGGAACGTCCCTGGGCGGCTCCGCTCCGTCCAACGCCCCGCAGCGGTCTGGTCGCTCCGGCGCTGCGACCTGGTTCGCCCTCGACGGCAACCTGATTCGTCCTCGACTGCATCCTGGTTCGTCCTCGACGTCCTTCCAGCAGTCCTGAGTGGCCCTTCGCTCTTCGAAGTTCCCTTGCGAAGAAAACGTTGCCCACATTAGTCAGGAACCGAAGACAACCCGTGGGGGCCGCACGAGCCGGAAAACCAGAAAGGAGGGCCGAGCGCGCAAGCAGAGGGTCGCAGCTAGTCGCAAGCATGCAAGCGGCCCAGCCCCCAGTCCAGCCACCCGTCTCGTCAACCCTGGCTGTCTTCTCTCTTCTTTCCTGCTCGATGGCCCCATTCCTCTTCTTGGCCTCAGGTGCTGAACCAGGGGACCGTCCTGTGCGTCCTGCCAGCGCTCCCGTCTTCGCGACACCTCCTCCAGCCGATCCAAGCAACGCTTGTCCGCCTGGTGGTTGGGGATGCCATTTCCCTCCTGCTGTCCACCCTCCTCTCCTACTTTCTCCTGGGTACCCCGCGAGAACCTCCATTCCGGCCGCGCCGGGGGCTCGTAGGGTCTCCTCCAGGGGGCTAGCGGGGCGCTTTCACGTATGTCCGCACCCCGCTGCGGACTGCCACGCTATTATGGCACATTTGGGGAATTCGGGAGCGCGTGGCCAGGCTGCGGCGGCAGTCCCCCGACACCTTGTCCCTCGTTGTGGGGTATCGTGCTCCCTGAAACAGACTCAAGAGCGGGGGCCGGGCTGCGAAGGCAACCTCCGCAGCCCAGTCCACCGGATTAGCTTAATCTAATCTTCTTCCTTGAGTCCAGTGAAAGTCCTGCGACGTCTTCACTCCTCCTGGGCACGTTTCCTTTTCCTCTTCGTGGTTGGGACAACCACACTCGTTCTCTTCCAGGACTTCGTCTTCGGACAAATGCTCGAGGTGTCCAACGTTCTGGTCACCCTGGGCTCCCTCTCGTGAGCGGGGGGCTCGCCAGCTCTGCGACGGTATTCGCCCTCGAACTCCCTCCGTCGCAACGCGTCGTGGATCTCTCGACGGTATTCGCCCTCGAACTCCCTCCGTCGCAACTTCGTACTCAGCTACCCCGCCACGGTATTCGCCCTCGAACTCCCTCCGTCGGGTCTTCGTACTCAGTCATGCTGTGACGATATTCGCCCTCGAACTCCCTTCGTCACAGCTCTGCAACTCTGCGCACCTCGGGCGCCTCCTCGTTGCAGCAGATCCGCACGCTCACACGGCAGCGGTAGCCCGGTTCCGGGTGTGGTCGACCGGTGCTTCCCCCAAAACGAACGAGCCCAGGTCCCACCGTTTCCAACGGCCTCTCTTCGCTCTTGGAGCCGTTCCTCTTAATTCCTCGATCCGAAGCAGTTCCTCTGGAGATGTCCGGTCCTCCCACACCGCCAGCAGGTTTTCTTCGTACCGTCGTTCATTTCTTCGGGTTCCTCGAATCCACGTTGCCTCGCCGGGAACCTTTCAAAAGTGTTAGAGAATTCAGCCTCGCGGTCTTGCGTGTACCGTTCCCGCGACTCGTCCGCGGGGCCGCGAGATATCGCCTCAACGGCCTCTATCTCCAGAGCTCTGGTCACGGTGGCTCTTAGAGACGTGTACCCGCCGAGTCGCAGTTCTCGCTGCATAACCGAGCTGGACAACGCCGTCACGAACTGGGACGCGGCAAGTTTGTCGCGGACTTCCGCGGGGCAGTCGCCGAATGCGGACTGCGCTAAACGTTCAATTTTGGTGGCAAGCGAGGAGATGCTCTCCCCTCGCTGCTGCCTATGGCTCTGGAAGAGCACGTAATTCAGATTAGACAAGTTCTTCGCCCCGTAGCGGAATTCTAGCGCCGAAACCAAATCCGCGTATCCCTCGCGCTGAGCGGCGGAGAGCGTCGTGAGGACGCTTCTCGCCGGCCCCCCGAGGGAAGCAATCAAGGCCGTAGCCTTCCTTTCGTCATCCCACCCGTTAGCACGCGCGACAGTCTCGAACTGCACTTTGTACTCTTCCCAGGACGTTTCCCCATCGAAAACTGTCGGTTTCACGGCGTACCCCAAACGGAGTACGCGCGGCTCCGTAAGGGGGGCAGCGGCGAGCGCAACGACGGGGGCGGAGACATGCGTCGGGGTAACACTATTTACACCATTATTTACATCACTATTTACATCGCTATGTGCATCATTATTTACAACCGCGACTGTCTCCCCAACCCGTGGACTCGCGCCGCTGTCAACCGAGCCGCGGGTACCCTGCAACAAGGAGAGTACGACCTGGATGCGATCTTCCATTCCTGTCAACCGGGCCTCGAGGGCCGCCTGTGCTCTTCGGTCGGCGGCTTCCCTCTCCTCCCTGAGACGGTCCTCCCGCTGCCAGCGGGCCTCGTTGACCCTTCGCAGTTCCCGCATCTGTCCCGCGATGTTGAACTGGAGACTGGTGAAAAGCTCCTGCAGGGACTGGTCGCCCGATGCCCCGGAAGGAGGGTCCGCAGGGGCCGCGGAAGCCGCGGAAGCGCGAGTGGGCATGCCGCTCCGGGCGGGCATCCCACTTCTGACACCAATGTTACGTTTTGGGTAAGGCATATCGCGTATTTACTGAACAACAACGACAACAGAACATAAACAAGGGTAACACAAGAACGGGTAACGAATACAATCAGTAAGCGCAAAGAGATATCGTGAAGTCTGCAAGCAATGGCGGCTGACTCTCGAATGACAGCTTGACAGGCGATCGCCTTCTTCTCGCTGTCCTCTTGTCCCGCTCGCGAGCACCAGTGTGCCTTGGATTTCCATCCAAGGGGTGTTCGCAACAATATGATCGATATTCGTATGCACAGGAAAATATGACATTCCACATCTCGAAAACCATACAATTTCGCACGGCTGAGGGCCGCTCTCTCAATGTGCATAATTTCATATACACAATTTCTGACTAGGGGAATCCCACAATCGTTGGACTATCAGAAATTGTGTTGGGTATTCAATTTTAACAACAATTTTTAATTAATTAATAATTCACGCAAGCGACAAAACCGTTGGAAGGCGCGGTTCCCTGCACCGGATGTAGAGTATACAATTCCGTCAGTCTTCTGAGAAATGATCCAGTCTGCGCATTCCCGCTGTAGCCGTTACTGATTATGTTACAATGTTTAACGCGGCGGTCAGAGGTGTTCTCAACGAGGGTCCTCCCACAATGCTGCAAGGCATTGTTGAAACGCACCCCTGCCGCTTACACAGGACGGATTCGGTACAGAAGGAGAATCACTGGGTCTTTTCGAACGCGACTCTCTGGTGAGATCGCCGCTGCGTCGGCACCGCCTTATCTGTATCGCGGGACGGCAATACGTCGAAACGACGACGCTCCAAGAAAGGGATTTTGTTCTATCAAAAATAATATTAATTAATGGGCAGGAGTATGATCAACGAGGGATTTCCCATAACGCTAGGCGTTGTTGAACCATACCCTGACCAAAAAGAAAAATTTTACGTTCCGAACGTAACATGTGCCTATATGACCCTGATGAACATGTACCTTGGTGATAAGAAACTTTCCGAATTCTTCCGTAATCCATATTTTCTCTCTATTATTTAGAATTCTATAAATTATATCATCTTTAATAATGCATTTATCATCAACATTTAACAATTTCTGATTTTCTTTGATATCATTCAATTTCAGTAAATTTGAAGTTTTAATCACAGAATCACTGTTTGTATCCTCATGTGGGTCCAATACCGGATTTCTAGACAGACAATCAGCTTCAGTATTTTCTTTACCCGGGTTATATACCATTTCAAAATCAAAATGTGAAATATAGTAGTTAGGCTATGCCGATTCTGGCTCAAGTGTAGGCGAGGGGGTGAGGCGGGGCGGGGGGAGGTACCGCGCTCTTCCGCGAGATGGTCGAGGGGGTGAGGCGGGGAGAGGGGTACCGAGTTCGTAGGTGAGGGGGATGACGTCACAGGGGAGGGGGATTCCAAGATGGCGTCGACCGAGTTCGTAGGTGAGGGGGATGACGTCACAGGGGAGGGTGATTCCAAGATGGCATCGACCGAGTTCGTAGGTGAGGGGGATGACGTCACAGGGGATTTTCAAAATTTTCAAAATGGCGTCGCGCGCGCAGGTCGAGTTCGTGAGCGAGGGGGTTGACGTCACGGGGGAGGGGGAGGATTTTCAATTTTCAAAATGGTGTCGCGCGCATTTCGTGTTGGCGCCACCTACTGGACGTTTAAGGTACTTTGGGCCTGCGTCGGTATTTGGGCCCGTCTTGGTAAATTTTCCAGGTTTTTCATACATTTCGGGTTGGCGCCACCTACTGGACGTTTAACGTACTTTGGGCCCGCCATGGTAAATTTTCCAAGGTTTTCATACGTTTCGTGCTGACGTCACCTGTTGCATGTCTAAGGTATGTTTGGGCACGCGTCGCCGCCGCGCAATCTCCGTACGTGTGCGGGGATCGGTGCGCACGCGCGACTGCGACCGATTCGTGGAAATTCAAATCGCGTTTTCGATGATGATTTCTGAGAAAGAGGGTGGACCATGATTTCTGACAAAAGATAAGGAAATATTTGAATCGTGGGACCGATACAGCACACGTGCAATGATATAAACATAGAGCGATAATTATTATAAGTCAATCATCGCGATAGCCCATGGAATAAACATTGCACCGCGACATGCAGTGTGTTTACATCTGAACAGGATCGAACACGTTTCGGGCGCCTACGTGCACACTCTTCGTGCCGTGTGTTTATGTTTCAATCGTGGGACCGATGCAGCCCACGTGCAATGATGTATACATATAGCGATAATTATTGTAAATCAATCGGTGCGATAGCCCTTGGAATAAACACGACATTGCATTCCACGATAATTTCTGAGAAAGAGGGTGTGTTTGTATCTATATCTGAGCATTGACTTTTCCCAAGACTAGGTCCCCGAAACAATAAATTAGGCGTTCCTTTCACGCGAGCAGCTAAGCGATAATTATTCGGGGTAGAGTTCCAAGTATTTTCACAATCGAGAACAGGGCGACGTCTCAAGCACCCTTCTCGAGGGTCTGCAAGTCAAGCGTCGTGGGAGCGTGTAAGGGCGAAAAGAATTCGTACATAGACCCGCAGACATCTGGTTTATAGTAGATCCAGTGTCATGGTCAAGCGTCGTGGGAACGTATCCGAACCCACCCACGCCTATTACCTATCAGGAAACGCAATTGACATTCGCTAAGTCTACGTCTCTAAGAATTAATATATGGATAGGAATATGTATGAAAGGATATTATAAATAACACGTTACATGTATTGATGCGGAAGTCATACATTTATTATTAAAACATATATATGTATATATACATGTACTATAGTGGCACCTGGTTTACATCACGCAGCATGGATTGTAATCCTAACGCTAACAATTCACAATCAATCAAAGAATGCTGCTCAAAGGTCTCGGTTTCGGAAATTAATTTCACATAATTCGTTGGTACGGAAGCGGTACGTAGAACTTCCACGAAGGCAGCATATTTACTGCTTACAGAGTATATATTTTCAGTCAATCAGGTGAACATATGATTGATGCAATGTTCATACGCGAACAGTTTACGCATCGTAACTTCCGTCATGTATAAGGTAACGCGATTATCGGTGATTTTAATAAGTTGATCATCATGCATACGCGTGAATTCGAGTCGCAAATGATCAATTACGATGGGGGTTTGGGACGATGTTGCGTTGCTGCGTAATCGTTGGAGTATGTCCGCCTCGTTTTGCAGTAGGAGCTTCCACGTAGACATTGAAAAGCATATCTCGACACCTTTGTTGTCGGCTATGGCGATCTCAACGCGGCACGAATCCATACCAATGCGTATTCCAATAGTTAGACGTTTATAAGCTGTTGAGGTTAGTGGATAATCACGCCCCAGGATTCGTACGATCAATGGTTTTGGCGTTTTTGGCGTTGTTGATCCAGAACTGAAAGAAACATGTACACGAAATTAATGCATGGTTCGTTGGCGTTTACAGTGAAAGAAGTAAGTGAATGAAGTATATGTAAAGTGTATAGTAACGTATACATACCTCATATTGGTTTGTTGATGATATTGTTGTCGTTGATATTTATTTGGAACGCCACCAGCGTTGTCGGATGCGAAGGATGAATCGTTTAAGCTTCGTTTGTGCATTTTGATATGCAATACGTATGATTCTCATCGACGAGAAAAAAAATGACTCGGCCGATACTTGTTAGCACTCGAGCGTACGTGGTGAACTGATGCCTACAAGACTGACCGACGTCACTTTATACTGATTCACATACACGTACACATCAATGTGTGAAAGTATATCGCATCAGTGATGGTGATGGTCAAGACGCGTATGTTTACCGCACAAGGGTTAGAGAATGCGTGACAAATTCAAATTCAAATGGTATGCATGCCATAGAAGAGGTAGAGACGATTCGCGATGTAAAACATAAAAGTGCGAGTCATAAAAGTATACTATAAGCTGGAATAATTAGTTTCATATTATAAAATCATCGAGGAAAAAGAATAAGAAGGAGGAGGAGGAGGAGGAGGGTGCAAAGAAACTGTGACGTGACCATCCCCACTATACCTCAAGACTACCCTACTTGAAAACTATCCCTACCCTTGCAACGCGTAGGGCCATCGTTCTAGGCTAGGGAAACGAAATGTATATAAGGGTGTCGACCACCACCGTACGGGACAGTATAGTTTCCTTAAAAATACTCTACGAAACCAACATGGACGCGTTTGCGGGCAATTTATTCGCAGCAGCGCAAGGGGTGAATGTGTTTGAAATGCAGCGATGCATCGTAAGTATAGTTTCGTGAAAATTAAATTTATGCGCGTATTCCATTCGATGACATTCTATTGAAGTTGTGCGTTTGTTACAGCGGCGGCATGGGGAAATTGAGCGTGCGTGGCACGACATACGCGATGGGATAATTCGACAAATTGTGAGTATGGTTTTCATATAAATTGAATTGGTACGTGCATTCAATTGGATGGTCTTCTAGCAAAGTTAAGCGTTTGTTTCAGTGTGAACGGGATAATATGATGAGGGCGTGGCGAGCGGAGCGGCGGGAAGTGATTCGTTTTCTCGTAAGTGATGTATCGCAAAAAAAATAAAAATATTGGTTGCATATATCATTCAACGATGTTTTAATCGAATCACATGTTTGTTACAGCAAGAACGCGAAAATGAAATGGCTGATTGGAGCCATCAATATTTAGGGACGGTCGGGCGCCTCGTAAGTAACATTTCAAACAAAAAAAAAGAAAATTATTCTGATACGTGTACACCAATCGATGATGTTTTAATCGAGTCACGCGTTTGTTTCAGCGTCGGGCTGACATCGAGGCCCATGCGGGGGATGGGGACCGTGACGCCATCATCCAGTTGTTGGTATGTGATGTTTCGCACAAATGATCCGCGCACACCATTCAATGATTTTAATCGATTCATGTGTTTGTTTCAGCGGCGGCAGTACCCGACGCAGGAGGACGGGCGGATCTGTCGCGAGTTGCGCAGGAAAATTCAATTCGCTCGACGCATGTGGCGCACAGTGGGACGGATCGATGTTTAGACAGGCATTCAGTTCATTTCTTACATATTTCATCATTTAATGAGTATAATCTAGAGACGCGGTAGCGTCTCGACGCCAAATACAGGAAAAAAGTACAGGAAAGACACCCTATATATGGCGACTGTCGCTACTGCTATCATTTACTGGTCGCCGAGCTAATCCAACCTAACCTGAAACTTATTTCATTAATATCTCATCACGCCTGCAATATTTCCTAAATTTAATGGTATTTTTCTTATGTAAACCACATATAAGCTTTCGAATAAGACCAAGTTCAATAAAATCGGTCCACGCATGACAGAGATATCGTAATATCGTCTCAGGGATCTGTCGAAAACGGTAGATTTTTCTTCTGATTCTTCTTCAATCTCAAATTTTTGTCGACATAATACGTATACGCGTTATTATACGCACACCTTCAGACAAAACGAACTAATACATGTTTCGTTCATCAATTCCTATCTTCACTATGCAATTTAGTTCATCAATTCCTATCTTCACTATGCAATCTACTCCAAATTTTGACAGCTTACAGTCAGGTTATATACAAAATTTGAGATGCCACGAGTTTTTACAAATATATATCGTTGTACCATTGAATTGCAATCAAAATGCTATCGTTGTACCATTGAATTGCAATCAAAATGCAGTCTCACATACAATTCCATGAATCTGAAAACACGAAAATTCGTTCTAAATCTAGCGATAACCCCTTTAAGCACAGAAATGTGTAAACATGAAAATGAAAATTGATACTAAAATCAATTAGAGTCCAATAAAACGCATGAATTTGGTAAACAAAAACAAATTAATTTAAAAAATACTATTCCATGAAATATACTCAGAAAATGACGTTATGAATGGAAATTTTAATTTTCTAACCACGAAAAACATTTCTCGATTTGATAAAACAATTCATGAAATTGTGCGTGCTTTCAGTTTCATGGAATTGTACGTGCTTTCAGGTTCATGGAATTGTATGTGCTTTCAGATTCATGGAATTGTAAATTTCAACAGCTGATAATTATTATGCTGTAATTGTAAAATCTTTGTAAAAAGAAGTGAGATCCCCCAAAAAAACATTAAAAAAGTAAAAAAATTACGCCAAGTACATGAAATCAAGTAAATCACAAAATAAAGAAAATAATACTAATAAATACAAAGTAAAAAAAGATGTGAAATCAGAATGAGCTGCAAGTACATAATGGTGCTTTCCCATAGCGTGCAAAGGCGACACTGTGTAACACAATAAAAGACAAAAAAAGATGTCCGCGGCCTGGAAGTCAAATACTTCGCGTGGCCAGGCAAGATATTCTCAGATCATCAATACCCGTACACCCCCTCCCCTCTCGCAGGCTTTCAGAAAATTTGTCCATTTAAAACTCAGACAATATGAGTACATTTTCATTATATGGCGTTTTAAAATAATTGTAAGATCATTCATCCACACCGATAGTTTTCCTCTCACAACCTTTCACATAATTTGTCAATTTTAAACTCTGACAGTATGAATACATTTTCATTATTTTGCCTTTTTAAATACTTCTTATTCAGCGACACCTTAACCTTGCCTGGCCACGCCAAGTATTTGACTTCCAGGCCGCGGACATCTTTTTTTTGTCTTTTATTGTGTTACACAGTGTCGCCTTTGCACGCTATGGGAAAGCACCATTATGTACTTGCAGCTCATTCTGATTTCACATCTTTTTTTACTTTGTATTTATTAGTATTATTTTCTTTATTTTGTGATTTACTTGATTTCATGTACTTGGCGTAATTTTTTTACTTTTTTAATGTTTTTTTGGGGGATCTAAGATTACAGGTAATATATTGTATAATAAGTACAATAAGCATTTTTTTTCTCGTCGCTCTTTTTAATAATGGGACTTCAAGAGTCCCTTCATGTTGATTTCCATATATATATACATCCATATATATGGATCGGGGCTTATTAATAAATTATTTAGAACATCTTGATTTGTCATTTTTCGGCTGCTCTTTTTGCGTATAACTCGCAGTAGTTTTTAAAATCATTATTTCGGGCGTTCTGGGCTTCCTCAGTTAAATATTATAAAAAAACATTTAAATTTCCATTTTTAGAAAATTATCTGCTTTTACACATTGGAATAGTTTTAGTTAGTCTTTTTCTTGTAATGAAAAATATAAATCCTTATATTCTATTGTCAAATTAAGATTTCTTGTTACAATTTTCGTATTTTTCTAAATTAAAAAAAATGTTCGTATTTGTTCGTAAATTCAAGCATACCTCTTAATTCTGGATAGATTTCAGTTTCAGAAAATTCAATTTTTATATCCATCCGCATCCGACCCTTTGAAAAATTGACATTTTTTTGCACAAAAGTAGGTGCAAGTCTGGAAAAATATACTATTTTGCTTCAATTTATTATTTTCAATAATAATGGTGCAATATTTTCACAAAAAATAAAAAAAAATTTCACAAAAAATAAAAAAAAAATTCGCAAAAAATAATTTTTTTTTTTATAACATCATTATCTAAATTCTGTAATCTAAAGCTAGTAATCAAGAAATGATGAAAAATGTAAAAAATGAAGTGAATGCCTACCTAAACGTCGATCCGTCCCACTGTGTGGCGGGAGGATACGGTAGACGTAGAATTTTTATCATTCGAAGGGGAGTTTTGGCACCTTGGGCGATTATTCAGAGAGTGAGTACGAATGAATTTTAACTGTTTAATGTTTCACATTCTATTACCAACGTTTCATATAATAATTTGGTGTTTTCTCTGTGTGTTGCAGGACGTGACGTCAAGGAAATTTTATTTTAAATATTTTTTAAATATAAAATATATTTTTAAATAAATATCATTTTTTATTCAAAACAGTGTGTGTTTATTCATGTACATCCACCCATCCATGCGTACTTAAAATTATAATATCTGTATTTGCGGGAAATAACGTTCGTATGGGAGGGATATTCTTGCTCGCGGGTAAAGGAAGCATCCGTCGCTGTCATTGCACGCATCACCGCCGTCGTTGTGTTCATCGCTATAGAAAACAAAAAAATAATTCTTACATATTCGTTTCTCTGCATATGACGCGTAAAGTAGATGCAATGCGTGTGTAGGACTTACATTAGGTAACGCTGCGTATATAATTCCATATTTTCCCGACATTCTCCAGCGCGCAAACACTGCAATTCTTGTGAAATGCACATCGAAGGGTATTCGTTGAAGACATAGACCTCAGGTTAGGAACATCAGGGTCCACGATGTCAGGCATGATCCCGCAATAATCATCGTCAACGTCGTAGCCGCCGTCGCCTTCGACAGTTCGAGCGTTGTTGTTGTTGTTGTTGATCTTTCGTCCCGTCAGTTCGTACAAATTACATACATCCTCAACGATTATGTCAGGTAGTAGTTGCAGCATCCACGTTTTCTTTTCCACACCTTTCACGATTACGAAGTCAATGTTCGCGAGTACGCTAGCGAGGAGCCCCGGAAGTTTGGAGTATGGAACATAGCCGTCAGACCAACGAAGCCCGTGATGATGCTTCGCGAGCCAGGATGCTTGATCGTGATCCCGCGAATTCAGATGTTCCCAGACGTATGGCGGTTCGAAGATCCAATGACTGATCGTCGATGTTTTATCGTTGTTGATGTTTGCACGAATCGCGATCTCTTTGACGACGAACTCGCGTTCAGTGATGCCAGAATGAGGACGGGTACTCTCGAGAATTTCCCCCACCACGCATGCACACTACGCCGGAGTGGCGTGTTCGAGCTCACGGACGCCGCTCCGGCGTAGTGTGCATGCGTGGTGGGGGAAATTCTCGAGAGTACTCGTCCTCATTCTGGCATCACTGCTCGCGTTCGATATTGAATCCTTGTAGATCGACAATGGCGAACATTATTATGCGTTTTAGGTAGCACCGCGGGCGACGATGTCGGAACAGCAACTGAGGTCTTCGACTTCGACGATTTAAAACAGTAGCAGTATTCGTAGTAGTAGTGTATTAGTAGTAGTAGTAGTAGTAGTAGTAGTAATCGAACTCGTACGCACGCTATATTAGTTTGCGTACCATGTTGGTTAAAGGGCCGTATTCGACTATACGATCGTGTATGAACAAACAGACGGCTGAAGTATTAGCGGGAATATTTTCTTTACGTTCGAAATCTATTCGCACGTCCACCGTAGCGCTCTTCAACGATTCGTTTTGCCTAGAACAATCTATGACCACGATAGGCGCGTATTTAAGGAATTCGCTCGCGCTCAGCAACGGTTCTCCGTGACCGTAGTACGATCGGATGAAATTCGCGTACATATTGTACATGATCGCAAATTTATACTTGGGAAAATCTATTTGCATGTCATCGTACGGATACGTCTCGGAATTTAGGTAGAGTCGAAAGTTTGTAAGATTATTCGGGTCGAATATCCACGCGGGTTTATTTGGACGATTCTTTCGATCCGTTTGCATGCCGAATAACACGTATCGTGGTTTCTCGATTTGCGACGTAGTTTTCACGGTCCACGTATGTTTCGTTGTCGCTTGCAGTAATGGATACTCGTGCACGCTCCGAGATCGGAAACTCATCGCGATCGGTCGTCCGCTTTCCAATATACGAAGCATCGATAGTTTATTCACTTCCTCCAAAACGACGTGGGGCATACGCCACTGCACCTTGCGTATCTCAAGTTTCGGGATTGCAGTGGCGGAGGTGCAGTGCATCGCGTTCGAATCATCTCGCGCTCGTATAAGAATTAGCTCGTGTCGCGCGTTCATCACGATGCGTTTGTAATCCTCGCAGAATCCTAATAACACGTTCAGGGGTACGCAGAAATTGAAAGCGCCCGAATGAAAAGTATCCTTATCGTAATCGATGTCATAATTCCAACCGGCATTCGCAAGCGCTTTGCTTCTCTCGGCTGACAACGAAACGAAATTTTTCAACGTGGTAGTGATTCCTGGATTTCGACAACGATCGATCTCGACACCATTCAATTCGTATCGAATCTCATCGAACATGAACGCGACGCAATTATTGTCGAGAATAGCGGTCGCGGACGTTGACGGACCTTTCGCGTCTTGCGCTGTCAACGTGCCACGACCTTCGATGTAGAGAAAACTTTCGCACGGAAGCGTGTACAGATCTTGCTGCTGTATGGGGATTCTTATCTCGTCGCTATTGTCGAACGTCGTGTTGGCGTACGGATTATACGTGTGTAACTCGATCTTCGTGATACGATTGTCGAAGGTTGGCGTATTCGCCACGTCCAAAATAATCGACATCGTGGTTACGCGTCTAATATGCGACGATGAAGCCTAACGATCGTAGATAACGTACGTTTCGACGAGTCAACGGCTTTCTTATGCTTCTTACCGGTCCTCTTCGTATCGCTCCTCCGGTCTTTATTCTTCTTACACTTTCGTCTGTAGATAAAGGGTTGCGTAGATGATGCGATGCAGAGACGGTAGGAGTATCAGCGACGATTAATGATTCATACGTATGATCTAACACTAACATACTACACACACGCGCATACACGTACGGTCACGCTACCTATCGCGCGGACGTCGTTGAACGTGTAAACGAATCGTTATTTCTTCTCCACGGAAATCTATAGGGCGATCGTGTTGATCAACGATGCACAACGTTACATCGTGTATTGCTCGTGCGACGATCGGCAGGTAAATGACATGTCGCGGAGTTTCCGATATCTTATATCCTGGAGGTACGCGAGGCGAAAATTCATGGATCGTGTGCACCTGTTTATCGTTACTGTACGCGCCGGTAGTGACGTTGCATGTTACTCTGATCACGTTAACGTTTATAATATTTACGGGTCCGTCGGATTCGTGCCAGATTCTCGGTAATAAGACGCGATTCGGGGAAAATCCTAGCAACGAACCCACATTGTTCGGTTTCGTAAAGTCCACAAAGAACGAACAGTACAGTTCACTTTTCATGGTGTTGTTGTTAGCTCGTAGCATTAGAGGGTACTTGCCGTCATCGTCGTTCTCGTTGTTACCGCGTCTTCGAGGATATCGATCGAGTATTCGTTGCTCCAGATACTCGGCGATAGCGTCTAATTCGTAGGAGCCGTGGGGGATCGTAATACATTCACTAGCGATGTCCGCGATGGAGTTGTTTTCGGTGTCATAGTTCACGACGAAATAGAATTTATCGTTGCTCGAATCGATGTTCGGTATCGTGTGAAACGTCTCCAAGTCAGCGAGTCCTAATTCGTATTGACCATCACTCAAATCTATCGGTGGAAAATAGTTTACCGTGAGCGCGCTGCTGCGACCCGTTAACGTGAGCGTGAACGACATATCATAGATTACACTCGCGAGACGGAGAGGGGGGAAGTGACGCGCGGGTACGAATACTCGGCAATTTATCGATAGTATGAGTCTTTATTACAGAAGGTGTGAATCACCATTACGCATGGATACATTGTAACATAAACTTAGTACATACACACACACACACACACACACCGATAGTAATATTAGTATATAGGCCATAATTCCATAGACTTTTGCTGTAAAAATTGCATGCACAAGCGACCGCAATTCATCTCGTCGAAACGTTGAAAACGATTGTGATTGTACGTGATCGTTGTACCGCGTCCGAAATAGTAGATCAATTCCGCGGGAGGTTGCAGATTCCCAAAACTATCAAAGTACTGTACTCGCGGTCCGCGTTTGGCGTACGCGACCCAGTGCGTACCGGTGCCTCGATTCTCATCCAGATTCGCGATACCGCATTCGTTGCTTCGTACGCGCGTGGGAAGCGTGTCGCGCATAAACACTCCTCGAAAGAACGGGATGCTGGTGCATTCACGTTCTAATTGCAGGTTCGTCATAGGTTGTTGCGTTATCGCCGCCACCGTCGCCACGCGCCTATGCGATCGGCGTTTTTTTTTTCTTTGTTCGCAGTCGTCGTTGGCGTCTCGGGTTCAAGCCCGCGGCTCGCTTGTACGGTGTCAGATGCATCCCTCGCCCCTCCATCGCCCTATTATGACGCAAAGTCTCTTTCAGCTGTTTTCGAGAGGCCTTCGAATCGTTGACCGCTTTGGTTATACCAGCCGCTCCACCGGCCAATGCCCCGATAGCTGATAAAGCAGGCAGCACGAACGGATAAAATGGAAGAGAGCCACCGCGTTTCGCCACTCGTAGATTACGATGTCGTCGTCGCCGTTGCGGATGTTTCCTTCCAGACTTTCGCTGTTTACGTTTCGTCCTTCTCATACCCATGCCGAGTTTAGTCTTAGCCTTCATCGTTGCCCACACTCCAGTCGCGGCTGCTTTTTCACTAAAGGTCGCGTCGTTCGCGAACACTCGTTCTCGCGCTCGTTCGGCTAACGCACGATCAGCCTCGTGTCGCCCCTCTAAATCCTTGCGACTAGAGTACGCGATATCGTGGTCGCGGCACGCTGCGTCCAGGGGATTCACACCTTCGTCGCCACGAGCCAATCGCTTTAGCAAACGCGTTCCCGGTCCGCAGAACTGATAACATGGAACGTGTAGTTGGAACGGCAGGCGGTTTATGATACCGTTTACGAGACCCGATCCAGTCTTCTTCTTCTGATTATTCTTCTTCCTCCTCTGATTCTTCCCTAGTCCGTGAGACGTTGCGGTCGTTGATACAATCATATACGTTAGAATAGTCACGATAGCTACTACAATAATAAACGCGTACGCACGCGTCACCGATCACTGTGATAGTGACCTGCGCGACGCGTGCCACGAATATAAATAGTTGATTATATAATATGCGATTCGCGAAACAGTCGGACGTTATTCGCGTGACCGCGAACAGAATGCTCGAGGATGATAGGGATCCGAGTCGATCGAACAGACACGGCCCATTATTACCGCACAGCGTACGAGGCGTGATTTGCGGTCCGTCCGGGTGCGGAAAAACGAACGTACTTCTAAGTATGCTAGAGAGTCCGAACGGTTTGCGTTTCGAGAACATGTACGTATACTCGAAATCGTTGCATCAGCCAAAGTATCGATATCTCGAACAGGTGTTGTCGCTCGTCGATGGAATCGAATACTTTCCCTACTCGGACAACGCTGAGATCGTTCCACCGAGAGACGCTCGGCCCGATTCGATCTTCGTGTTCGACGATGTGGCGTGCGACGAACAGAACGCGATACGCGAATACTTCTCCATGGGCCGTCACGCGAACGTGGATTGCTTTTATTTATGTCAATCGTACGCTAGAATACCGAAACATTTGATCAGGGACAACTCGAATTTTCTCATGCTGTTCAAACAAGATGGTACGAACTTGCGTCACGTGTACAACGATCACGTGAACACAGACATGACGTTTGAGTCGTTCAACGACTTGTGCGCGAGATGTTGGCGTCGACGATACGATTTCGTGGTGATCGATAAGGATAGTTCCATGTACGAAGGTCGATATCGAAGAGGATTTAACGAGTTTGTCGTAGCTCACTGACATCAGTAAACCGCGAGTCATTCATCGAGCAACACGAAATGGCCAACGAACCGCCGACGACAACGACTGCTATAACCCCGAACACCGACGACGACCCGAAGCATTCGCAAAAACATCGCCGACGTTATCGACAAAAAGGGACGAAACATCAAAAAGGAACGAAACGTCGGAGCGCGGACGCAAAGGTGGAAATCGCCAAAGTCAGCGACGTTATACGTAAAAAGTGCTTGGCCTTGAAAATTGGTAAAATGGCTACGGAAGCGGCTGTGGAGGCGAGTACGCGTCCCATCGTCGAACCGCTGAAACGATTGATCGAAAACTCGTCCGCGTTGAAAATGCGTTCAACGCCTCGATCGCGACCAGTGAAGAGGAAACACGAATACGATCAACAACAACAGCAACAACAACAACAACAATCATCGAAGAGACTTCGACCCGTTACTCCGTTGTTAACCAAGGAAAGTCGAAATAACCTTCCAGATTCTAACGACTATGACGACGACGATGACGACGACGACGACGACGACGATGATGACAACGACGATAACGACGACGATGACGACACCGACAACAACAATGACAACAACATTGACAACGACAACAACACCGCTGTAACGTTCGGTTGTCCGGGGACGACTAGCGTTAGCAGGTTCTCGAGCGGAGAGCGGCGTCCCTCGAGAATAGGATAGGTGGGGGTTCGTTGGTAGAACAAAGAATTTAAATTCAACTTAAACTTAACAATGACTTTATTAGAAAAACAACACTTAAACTAACAATAATTATAATATTACTTACAACTACGATTATATATCTTATGTTTTTTTGTGTTTTTTTATGTTTTTTATCTTATATTATATGCTACGTGGCTAAGTATTTATTGCAGAGCACAGCCGCTACCGTTTCCGGAGCGATCTAGTACTCTTGGCAATGTCTGTAGTAAGAACAGCCGCTACCGTTTCCAGAGCGATCTCATTCTTTTGACAGAGTTTTGGTTCTATGCTCTAACAGACCTCGCTTTTACCAAGTGCATCAGCCGCTACCGTTTCCAGAGCGATCTCAATGCCTTTGTAGGAGCAAGGTACTATAGTTTTCAAATGAAATAGTCCAAAGAGGTGCACCAGTAACTTTTATACACTCGAGATCAGCCGCTACCGTTTCCGGAGCGATCTCAATCTCACTGGTTGAAACTTAAGCTTCCTCTAGGTCTAAACATTCGTCAACTAAAGAGCGTGTTTTTGAATGTAGCCTTGAACTGAGCGCTCCGCTGCGTGCGCCTCCTTATATACTGGAAAATTGGCGGGCTGGCGCATGCGCAGTGAGTCGATATTCGTTATTTTGCAGTTTTCTCGCTTATTATATTATATTTTGTTTTGTGCTTTTGACAGTACTTATATTTAATTATTTCTAATGTTTCTATAATATTTGTTTCTTTAATCTATGCTTGGTTTAATATTAATGTATAAAAGTTTGTACAATAGGTATGCGCGGTAACATAGGCTGGTTGCGTGGTAACGTAGTACTATTCTGTTTTACCGACGGTCGGTATTGACCGGTTCGAGTCCCCGTGGGACGTTACACCTCCCCCCCCTGGGGGATCTCTCGTCCTCGAGAGATTTGTATAAGGCGGGTAACGGAATAAACGATTTATTTTAGCTATATGAGTTTTTATTTATATGTTTTCTGAATTTGGTTTGTACGGGCTTGCTGCTCCTGTACCGAATAATCCTAAAATTCTCCATATTCTCCTTCGAGGATCTTCTTTAGGAAGAGTCCTGTACCATTCCCAGTCTGGTTCGGGGATGTGGATCTGTATTAATCCTGGCCATTTTGGTGCTGGTGGCTCCGGGACCTTGAAGTCAAAGTCCAAAGGTTTCGGGATTTTGAAGTCCGGGGTCTTCGGATACTCCGGCGTTGTGGGTAGAGTGTCTGGTGGTGTGTTTGGCGGAGTATGTGTGGCTGGTGGTGTCTTGAAGATTTTTGAATTTGTTAGATTTTGGAAGGAAAGTATATTTTTTATAGGTATATTACCATTTTCTTTGGAGATATTGGGAGTGGTGTAAGTAGGGGAGGGATTTCTATCATTTCCCTTAATATTTTGCTTATTTCTTCGCTTTTTCTGTGTCTAAAATGTCGATTGCCTGACCGTTTCGGCATCTTGGCGACTAATGAAAGAAAACATGGCGCAAGCGCGAGTTTGAACGTGTTTGAGGGTCTCTTATAGTGGCGCCCTCTAGCGGAATTTTTTTTAATTTTTTGCGTTTGCAACTATATATGCAACTATGTATTAATGTGACAGGTTTATAGGTTATTATGGACTTTTAGGTTACTTGGAGATTATAGGTTATTTATAGGTTTTAAGTCATTATTAATAGAAAAAATATTAAGTTTTATTTTAAAAAAATGTACATAAATGCTTAAAACTAGGTGTGAGTATTAATTACATTGTGTTTGTGTGTGTGTGGTGTGTAACTGTAAAGTGTAGTGTGTGAAAATGTTAATAAAATTATGTTTTTAGTCTGACTCCATACATTCCTTACATTGACTTGCCGGTCTGGCAATATATAATATCCGGTGGCAAATCCGGCACCTTCGCCACTTTATTAAATTTCTTGTGGCTAGTAAATGCTTCCCGAGGGGTTCCTCGTCCACTATGTCGTACCTTTGTGTACATATCACACATATGAAACCACTTTTGTGGTTAAAGATTCCTTCGTCATAAACTCTTCTTAAACACGTGCGTGTTTCCATTTTTTTTCTTTTGTTATCTTTATGTAACACTTGTCTCAGTGAATACTCTCGATTGCAATGGAAGATCCTTTGTCCGGTGGCCCTTATATAGACTTCCTCTGCAGGGTTGCAACTTTGTGTAGTTAATTTCGCTTTTGTTTCGCTGGACTAATGTGAATGCTCCTCTTTTGTTTATAATTTTATTTAATTTTATTTATTTAAAAGTTTTATTAAAACATTTTATTTTCCTTCTTTATGCAGTGGTGTTTTGTTGAGTTTCCTCTGGTAGATAGGCCTTTTTTACCCTGTTCATATGTACGATTCTAGTTTGTTTTAAAGTTATTGCTATCTTCAGATTACTATTCCCTATGACTTCAGTAATTTGGTATGGTCCGCTATATTCGGGTCCCAGTTTTTCGCGCCTTGGATTTAATAACCAAACCCAATCTCCTGCTTCATATGTTTGAGGTTGTATCTTCCGGTCGTAGTAATGTTTTTGTCGAACTTTTGATTCTTCTAAATTATTTCGCGCCATTTGTCGGATGTGGTGTAGTTTGTGTATTAATTCGTCGACATAGTCTGGATATGTCTTGATATTATCTGTTGGGGGCATACTTGAAGGAAGACGTGCTTTTTTGCCGTAGACAAGTTCGTGAGGCGTAAATTTCGTGCCTTCATGAGTGCTTGTATTGTACGAGAACATTGCTTGAGGTAACCATTGGTCCCATTGTCTTTCCTTTGATACATAGTGTCTTAAATATTCAATAAGAACGTGATGACTCCTTTCTAGTGATCCATTGGATTGAGGATGGTATGCAGAAGTTCGATATTGTTTGATGTGGAATGTCCTGGCTAATTTCTTCATAAGGGAACTCATAAAATTTGGCCCTTGATCAGTCAGAATTGCTTTAGGACTTCCGTATTTGCAGATGAAATGTTCTGTAAATGCTTTAGCTATGTCTTTTGCAGTTATGTTTGTTAATGGTATTGCAAGAGAATATTTGGTTAGGTTGTCTTGAATTGTAAGTATATAGCTGTTTCCATTTTTTGTAAAAGGTAATGGTCCTACTATGTCCATTGAAATTTTATCAAAGGCATCTAATGGTGTGTCTGTTAATACCATTGGTTCCTTATTTTTTACTCTTACTAATTTGGTTTTTTGACATTCTAGGCATGTCTTGACGAATTGTGCTATTTCGTATTTCATGTTTTTCCAATAATATATGCTTCTTATTCGATGATATGTCTTAGTAATTCCTTTGTGTCCTCCTATAGGTGTTTCATGGATTTCTTTGATAATTTGTTGTCTATCTTGTATTGAAGGAGTTATAAGAGTTCCTTTGCAAAAAATGAACTGAATTTCTTCATTTATGAATATTAGTTCTATCAAATTTCGTAATTGTCTAAGTGATACTTTATTTTCCTCTCCTGATATATACACTTTTGTAGCTTGTTTAAGTGTCAGGTATGTGTAGAGAGTTTTTAATAATGTGTATATATCTTCCTCTGTTGGGTAATTTGGTGTTACAAGTCCAACGATTGTTCGTTTTCCACTTCTTATTGTTACTGACTCTCCGATATTTAATGGAAATGGAAGTTTGTGAGCTCTTATATTTCTTTCTTTATATAAATTTTCTCCATTTTGTCCTATTGGTTTGCCTTCTGTGTTTATAAATGTTATTATAAAATTGCTTCCCATCCATAGATGATCTTCCACTTCAATATTTTGTTTTTTGACAGGTATATTGGATATTACTCTTGGTTTGCCTGTGGTATGGTGTGGAGGTGATGTGGGTGGCACAGATAATGGCAGGGGAGTCAATGGTGGGAGGGATAATGGTGGGAGTGTTAATAACGGGGATGGTGGTGGTGAAGGGGGAGTAAGTATTTTCCCTTGTTTGATTTTAATGGGAGTTATGGGAGCTGTGTCTGTACTTGATTTTAATTTTTGTTTTTTTCTTTTAGGTGTATGGTGAGTACTTTTATCTGTGCTTGACTCTGCATAGATTTTGGGAGGGTCCTTATAATTGTGTCTTGGCACTATAGTTGTCTCATCTATTTCTTCTATTAAGTCCTCTTGAGGTTTCTTGATATAAGGCTTTTTTATTCCTTGTGTGTTGTCTTGAGTTATTATTCTTTCTTGAGGAGTTATAGGTACCGAAATTTGGGGGGTATATGCGTTTCAACAGGTACTGTAATTTGGGGGGGTATATACGTTTCTATAGGTGTATGTATTTGAGGAATTTCTATACTTTGTTTTTTTGTTTCTGGTTGTGATGATGAAGTATTTCTTTTTATTTTTCGTTTTAACTGTTGTCGTTTTGTTCCTACTGCATCACTTTCGTCGTATGAAGAGTCGGAATCTGTCGAACTAAGTTTATGCTGTTTATGTGGAGCTGGGTTTCCTGAGGTCGAGGCGGTTGTTTCTCTTTGTCGCGTGTTATGTTGGTGAAACTGTTTTTGTTTTTTGTTCTCGTGTGAGTTTGTTTCTGAATGTGCTCGCTTTGCGTTTAACGGTAATGCTATCGGATTTCTAGATAAAGCATCCGCGTTCGTATTATATTTTCCCGGTTTATACAGAATTTTGTAATCGTATTCCGCAAGTTTTAATTTCCATCGCATTAATCGTGACGTTGGGTTTGAAAGAGTTTGTAGCCATTCTAACGGTTTATGATCTGTTATAAGATAGAATTTTCTACCATAAATATAAGGTCTAAAATGGAATACTGCGTATAATATTGCTAAAAGTTCCCGTTCTGTCGGTGAGTAACGAGTTTCTGCGTCATTTAGAACTCTAGATGCGTAAGCTACCGGTAAGTCTTTCCCTATTTCTCCTTGACTAAGAACTGCACCTACAGCGATACCTGAGGCGTCTGTCGTTATATTAAACGTTTTTTCAAAGTCTGGATACTGTAATATGGGTTCTTTGCAGAGAGCTTCCCTTAAGGTTTCAAACGCTTTTTGTTGTTTGTTTGTCCATTCAAATTTATAATCCTTCTTGGTGAGATTAGAAAGTGGTCTTGCAATTTTTGAAAAATCTTTTATAAATCTTCTGTAGTATCCGCTTAGTCCTAAGAACTGTTTTACGTTCTTAACGGTTGTTGGTGTTGGGAATTCCTTAACTGCTACTATTTTCCGTGGATCAGGTTTGACCCCGTATTCTCCTATTATGTGTCCTAAATATGTAACTTCTTTCTTCAAAAATTCACACTTATCGGGTTGAAGGTGAAGATCTGCCTCTCTTAATCTATCCATTAATCGTTTGAATTTGGTTGCATGTTCTTTCAGAGAGCTGGCGTATATGACTATGTCATCTAAATATACAAAAAGCTCTACTCCTTGAAGTCCTGTTAAGACTTGGTCCATGAGCCTTTGAAATGTTGCTGGTGCATTCTTAAGTCCAAACGGCATTCTATTAAATTCGTAATGCCCATATATTGTAGAAAATGCTGTTTTATGACGATCATCTGGATGCATGGGAATTTGATGAAACCCAGATGCAAGATCGAACACGGAAAAATATTTGGCGCTTCCTAACTGATCTAATATGTCAGTTATATTTGGTAAAGGATAAGCGTCTCCAATTGTTTTTTCATTTAATTTCCTGAAGTCAATTACTATTCTTGGTTTTCTAATTCCTTCTGAGTCTTCTTTTTTTAGTACTATCCATATCGGTGAATTATAAGGAGATAAAGATGGTTGTATTATTCCTTTCTCCAGTAATTCTTTGGTTTGTTTCCTTACTTCTTCTTTAAATGATTGAGGATATCGATATTGTTTTGTAAAGACGGGGACATCATTTTCTGTTATAATTTTATGGTAAGCTTTATTTGTTGCTTCTAATTTTTCTCCTGGAATATGAAATCTATCCGCATGTTCTTTTATTAATTCCTCGATACTGGCTCGTTCCTCTGAATTTAAATGATCTAGCCTTAATAACTGTAGCAATTGGTGAGTTCTGTTGGTTTTTATATATTTTTCTGCGTCTTCTTCCTTTATAGGTATTTCTATAAATGGTTCTAATTCGACCGATGGTACAGGAATTTTAATGTCTTTTGTGGATGTATTTATTGCAAATAGACATGCCATGCCGTTATTATTTGACACAATTGCGTTTCCCATATGTAAATTAGGATGAATATTAATTTTGGGAATATATCCTGTGCTGGTATGTGTATTAAGAACTCGTACATATATTTGACTTCTTGTTCTGGCTGGTATTGTGACCATTTCAGGATCGATGAATTGAAGAGTTTCTTGTCCAATAGTTATTGCTGATCTCATATAGTCAATAGTTGCTCCGTTGGTTTGGAAAAAATATGTTCCTAATATTCCATCCTGTCTGATAGGAAGGTTTTCTACGACGTGGATCATAATTTCTGTATTTAAAGTTCTTATTTTGATGTATCCTATGGTGCTAAGTAGACCGTCCGTGATGCCATTCAGATCAAATAGGGTATCCATGAATATTGGAATATCGGGAGAAACAGCGCATCTTTTGATTACGTTCAGGTCTGATCCTGTGTCAATCATTAGGGTTGCTTGTCCTCCGTTAAACCCTATGTCAGAAAGAAAGATGCTAGGTGGTTTCCTTATTTGCTCTGTTTTGAGTCTGAGTATGGCCTGTCTACGTACCATACGGGGTTGTGCCTCTTCTTTTCCTTTCCTATCAAAATACATCTTTTTCCTGCATTGGTCTATTGTATGGCCTCGGAATTTGCAGTATTCACAGGATATGCTATCGTATGCTCGGTTTCTGCATTCTTGTACCGTATGACCCGGTCTCCGACAATAATCGCAGTATATATTGGATTGAGGAGTTCTGGTCGTGTAACTCTGACTTCTACAATCTTGCGTCGTGTGACCTGTTCTTCGGCAGTTGCTGCAATATTCGTTGGACTGTGGGGCTCTGGTGGCTTGGCTCCTGCAATCTTGCGTCATGTGACCTGTTCGTCGGCAGCTGCTACAATATTCGTTGGGTCTTCCATTGTAACTTCGATTTCTACAATCTTGTGTCATATGTCCTGGCTTTCGGCAAAAGTCACAGAATGTATCGTTTTGATTTCTATTAAGGCTCCTACATTCTTGTATGGTGTGTCCTATTTTTTTGCAATGTTGACAAGTTTTTTGTCGCCAGTCGGTGCGTGAAACTTGCTGACTACTGCAGTTGGTGACGTCATGGCCATATCCAAGGCAGTTTATACATTGATTATTTTGTGTTACTCCGGTTGCTATTTTTGTTCTTATTTGATACTCGTTATATTCTGCTTCTGCTTTGATAGCATAATTGATAGCGCGGTCAAGACTACCGAAGTTGTATTCATGTATTCTATTATATATTTCGATCCTTAAACCCGTTAGAAAGGCTTTAACAGCATTTAGTTCTGCATTTATATTAAATTGAGCTTCATGCGCAGGTACTTCTATTGTGTTACAATGTCTGATTTGTAAAAGTAGATTAGATACGCGGCTACTATAATCTACTGTTGTTTCGTTTGGTAATTGTGCAATTTTTGATAGTTCGCCGTATAACTGAATTGATGTGTGTAACGGAGCGAAACGTGAGGTTAATACAGATATAAGATCGTTGATGGTGTTATACTCTCCGCTTAAAACTACTCTCGAAGCTTGTCCGTACAGCTTATTTTTTATGAGTTGTACTAATCCGTATTCTGCGTTAGGATTTACCATGCGTCGTGCATGTCGACAACTTTTAGTAAATTGGTGTAGTGGTATATTTCTACCATCGAAAGAAGGTACTGTGTCGGCTGTGTCACGTAAGCTAATGTGTGGTAAGTGAGGATATGCATTCGTAGCTGTATTCATATTAATTTGTGGATTTGAAGTTCCTGGAATATTTTCAATTTCTGATGTTTCTGAAGTTTCTGGAGTATTTATATTTTCGGGATCTCTTCGAGTCTCCGTAGTGATTGCTAAATTAGCCAGTTTTTCTCCAAGTGTGTCAGGCATTGTAAAGTTTTAAGTTTCTACGGAATTTAAGAAAAATTTTCTAAGAAAATACTCACTTTTGGAGTGATTTTACTAAGCGAAAATATTCTTCTCAACGAGATATCCCACCGCTGTCACCAAAAATATCCGACCTGTAACGTTCGGTTGTCCGGGGACGACTAGCGTTAGCAGGTTCTCGAGCGGAGAGCGGCGTCCCTCGAGAATAGGATAGGTGGGGGTTCGTTGGTAGAACAAAGAATTTAAATTCAACTTAAACTTAACAATGACTTAATTAGAAAAACAACACTTAAACTAACAATAATTATAATATTACTTACAACTACGATTATATATCTTATGTTTTTTTGTGTTTTTTTATGTTTTTTATCTTATATTATATGCTACGTGGCTAAGTATTTATTGCAGAGCACAGCCGCTACCGTTTCCGGAGCGATCTAGTACTCTTGGCAATGTCTGTAGTAAGAACAGCCGCTACCGTTTCCAGAGCGATCTCATTCTTTTGACAGAGTTTTGGTTCTATGCTCTAACAGACCTCGCTTTTACCAAGTGCATCAGCCGCTACCGTTTCCAGAGCGATCTCAATGCCTTTGTAGGAGCAAGGTACTATAGTTTTCAAATGAAATAGTCCAAAGAGGTGCACCAGTAACTTTTATACACTCGAGATCAGCCGCTACCGTTTCCGGAGCGATCTCAATCTCACTGGTTGAAACTTAAGCTTCCTCTAGGTCTAAACATTCGTCAACTAAAGAGCGTGTTTTTGAATGTAGCCTTGAACTGAGCGCTCCGCTGCGTGCGCCTCCTTATATACTGGAAAATTGGCGGGCTGGCGCATGCGCAGTGAGTCGATATTCGTTATTTTGCAGTTTTCTCGCTTATTATATTATATTTTGTTTTGTGCTTTTGACAGTACTTATATTTAATTATTTCTAATGTTTCTATAATATTTGTTTCTTTAATCTATGCTTGGTTTAATATTAATGTATAAAAGTTTGTACAATAGGTATGCGCGGTAACATAGGCTGGTTGCGTGGTAACGTAGTACTATTCTGTTTTACCGACGGTCGGTATTGACCGGTTCGAGTCCCCGTGGGACGTTACACCGCCAATAACAACGATGTAAACGATGTTGACGATGTTGACGATGATGTTGTTGATGATGTCGACGACAAAGCCGATGAAAAAATTCAGGATGATGAGTCGTCAGCAAAGGTTCATGATTTGGATTCGCTGCGCAACCCCGTCGACGATATCGAAGTGTATGTACGGAACGCCAAAGGACCCTTGTCGCGAGAATACCTGCGTCTGTTCTTCACCGATACAAAGAAACGAATCGATAACGTGTACGGCGTATACTTGGGGTCCGACGAAGACCTAATGATCGGCGATTCCGTACTCACAATCGACGAGGACGGTGACGACGTTCGCGTCAACGGAACGCGATACGCGGGAACTCGGGGTTTGTACGAACTGCTGTTCATGTGAATACCCAGCGTTAGCACGTACACGGACGCGGATATGCACTCGTACCGACGCATCTTACTATCAACGAACGCGCATAAGCGAAACCATTCGCCGAGTAAGCGCACGCTGGGTAACAGGGGGTACAAGTATAAGAAAATCATATCCGCGATAATCGGTGGGGTGCGGACGTCGGGTGTCAGACGCGTTAGGGGCATGGGTATGAATGGGGCGCGGGCGACGCGGTCACGCGACGAGGACAAGGATTACCAATCGACGAATCGATGACGGTTACCGATAACGCGATCGATTATGTGTACTGGGACGATCCGAACGAATTGATCGATAGACTGAGATTGCTCGTAGCATCTCGCGCGGCAGGTCACACGGGTCACGATAACGAAATCGCATCCATCGCACAGTGGGACGGATCGCGAATCTAGGTGGAAAAAAATAAGTAATGGCCAATTTTTTTACTTTTCAGGTTGAAAAAGACGGGCAATATATTTTTGATAAATACAGAAGTATATATACATATTTTTATTGTTTCAAACGCATAGAGGGTTATAACTCGTACGATGAGCTGGCACTAGAATCGGAGTCTTCTGAAAGCCTATTAAAACTATCGTCATTTTTATTAGAATAGGAATCGTTTAAAATTTCTAGTCCTTTCAGCAAATGTAATGTACCTTTTGGAATAGCTTCCTTCTTTTTACATGGTAATTCCCTGAAAGTATTAATAAGTATTATTACTTTTGCATATAATTATATTTTCAATCCATTAGCACATATTAGCAGTTCAAATTACCATAAATCGAAACTATCCGTAGTAACCTTACAAATTATAATGGAATTACAGTGGCATTTTGTGGCATTGGTTAGTAATTAAGTTTTTTAAAAAAAAAAGACCTTTTAAATTTTGCATATTCAATGCCCCATATCTAACATTAATAGAGGTTTTTCCAAGTAACCAAAATATGCTAAATTAAGAATATATATTAAATTTTTATAATATACAAAGGTTTTTAAATATTATACTTACCTTAATGCGAAAAAAGCTCTAATTTCGAAGCAATTTCGTCAGGATTGACTTTTGCCTTCAAACATATGAACTTGAACGAACCGATTTTCGAAAACGGTGTACATTAAAAAGATAATATGCTGGATTTGCTCTAATTAGACATTTTAGAGCCAACATATCGATTCTTATAAATATTGGTGACTTGAATTTTTTCCACCTAGATTCGCGATCCGTCCCACTGTGCATCGTGGAGGAACTTCGCGAGGCTAAACATATCTTAAATTGAACGATTCGGTGATCATCGCGTCAGTGGTGTTCGCGCATACGCATCGTTATGTCGGTGAATAAGTTTGGCACCTCGTTACGCAATAACAACAACAACAACGACGAAGCGAGAATGGCAATGACGAGATTATTGTCCTCGGTGGACGAACGCTTTACCCAAAAAATCGAAACAGCTATCGCGAGCGCTCGACTGGACGCCGAGTATCAACGATCTCAACTCGAAACGCGAGTACAAAGAACGATGACGGATATCGTTAACGTGGCAATTGTCTCGATTAGAGGATGATTTAAATAACGCGATGGAACGACGCTTGGATCACTTGAAAGACAGACTCGAAGAGTTGACGACCACGGATCTGTACAAACGAAAGGAATCGCGAAAAGCGAATGAGGGTTTACGACGACGACGATGATCAATGACTGTGTCAATAGCGGCTACGGCTCCGAAACGTCTAATCATAACGAACGATCACGAAAAACGTGTATCGATTGCGTTTTGCGAGCACTCGAGGAACTCATACTACTTCTAACATCCTTGGAACGTCGTAACCATCCCCCACCCACCCGCGAAGCATGAGTAAGGAGCGAGTACAATTAGTGAACGAATTACACGCTCCCGCGAGACGAAATTTTCCACGGCGTAGCGTCGTCATTCGCGGCTACGATGATTTGTGGCAGGCCGATTTGGTGGAGATGCGTCCGTACGCGAAGCAAAATCGAGGATATCACTACATACTAGGGTGGTCCTTAGCTATAGGGGTCAACATTTTTTTTGAGTTTTTTTTTGGTCTTACCCTCCTAAAATATGAGGTTGGGTGAGAAAATGATATGTGTAAAGTTTCAAAGCGATTGGACAACGGGAACCCGTGCCGCATTTGAGTTGAAGTTTTGAAAAAATAGTGATTTCTCAATATTTTTGCATTTTTACGAAAAGTTGTTTACCTAGCATGAATTCGCTCCACACTATCGGATTCTGTAGACATTCTGAAGAAGAAACCATACATGAAAAATGTCAGAACGGTTTATAACTCGCACTGTTCGAGAAAATATCCGTCGGGAACGCGTGCACGGCGTTTTGCCGCCTGGCGGCCATGGCTCGTCTTCCACGACTCGTCAGGGCCGTCGCTACGCGCAATCGACACGGTGCCCCGTGGAGTGGTCCTTAGTTATAGAAGTTAAAATTTTTTTAGTTTTATTTTAGTCTTCGGCTACTTTCGAAGTATTAGTGAATATTTTTTAATAAAAGTACAATTTCTTACATGTATAATAGTAATATTTGTATATTACTTCCAACAATAAATTCAAAATCTTTGAATTAAGCATAGGGTAGATGTCCCAATTACCGTGCCCTGTACCTACCCTATTACCGTGTCTTTATACTTAAAGAAGCCGTACAAAAAAACTCGCACACATAACTAAGGAAAGAAATTTTTTTAATTAAATTTAACTATTAATATATGTGTTACAAACGAGTAGATTGCATTTCTAAACAATTAAAGCTTCTTTAAGTATAAAGGCACGGTAATAGGTACAGGGCACGGTAACTGGGACATCTACCCTAGCATATAAAGCAGCGGCTGAGTCACGGCCGTGCGTAAGCCAGCTACCTGAGGTGGAAAATTCAGTCCACCCCACTGGTTTTTCCCTGCGAAGGACCTTTCATTGTAATGTTAGCGGCTTCGTCACTAGCTCGCCTTCGCAAGTAAGGGATAATGTACCGTTTGGCGTAGGTAGGTAGGGGAGACCGGAGCTGGTAAGCGAGTCTTTCAATTTTTGATTTTTAATAAATTATGTGGGCGAAATATCATTTAACCGGTTAGTATATTTAATAGGGCATATATTTGCCTATCTGATTAAATTACTAATATTGACTCAATGTGACAACAATTAAGGTATTTTAATGTTTTTCTAACACTTTCCATGCTGGTCATCAGTTAAGAAAATGTTATTAGTAACTTATCTCAGTGGTAATAAAATAACACAATGTCACAAGAGTTGTTTCATGAAAACTCTTTCAACTTAAACATTAATTATAATATATTTATAACATCGCGAAATTTAAACAAAAAATAAAAATCGCTTTATAAATAACAAAATAACAGTTTAAACCTTATTAACATTAGTAGTCAACCAGCCCCGACCGATAATTTTGACTTCAACAATCTATGTAATCTTCAATTATTTATGTATAAACAAAAATACTATCTCAATAGATCGTCTAATAAACAAACTTTAAAATAGTCCCTTTACATTTATTCTATTGTAACTGTATAGAATGTGAGAAAATAAAATCTTTAAGAAAAAATATTTACTTACATAATCAATTTATCGACAAACGCTGATAACTGTTAAAAAACATGCGATCGCGGGGTCGGACATAAATGAATGGCATAGTAGAAGTGACTTCTTTCTACAGTGAATCTTTTCGCAGTAAAGCATACGTCGGTGCAAGGTTATTAATAATTAGTCAACCTACCCCTTGAGACAACCAGTCCCGGTCGCCCGTACTCTTCGGTTTTTAACCGTGGGCCGGAGTGAGTCAGGTTATCGCCGCGTTACCTGTCTGGCAGCGAAACTCGCCCAGGTATTTTTCGGCGTGCGGAACTGGATAGTATCCGATTTTGGCGCCAATTTTTCCCGCGCGTTTCTGGCGTCGCCTGAGGGACGCGTACCTGTGCGAGGGCTGAATAAATAACCCTCCAAAGGTGACGCGAGCTCTCAGTCTTGTAGTAGCCCTTGAAGGTACCGTGTCGAGTCGTTAATATTTACAAGTATTTACAAGTATATCACCGCGCATCGCCAGTTCGCGTTGATATAAAGGAGTGTTAAACAGAAAGTGAATTTAGAAAAATGGACAGCAGAAGTTCTAATGCAATATATTTGCTGGGTCATGACGAAAGTCAAATTGTTAGCTCCAAACTTCCTAGTAATGGACAAGTTTTACGTGTCTTGTATTACAATTTGCGAAAAGTAAAATTAGACATTCGAAAAAGTGCCGCGATCGTGATAAAAGAAGTGGAAGTGTTTTGGGAGAAAGCACGCATCCCTGTAAAACAATCGTACAATAGTGTTGCAAAACTAATAGCGTTGTATGACAGTTTGCGACTATTGCAACGGTCTGAAAAGCGCCGAAGTGAACTGCAAGAAAGCAAAGAAAAGAAATTTCTTGACTCACTAAACGATCTTTTTGATATCGCTCATAGTGATGCATTAACAATGATGCATATTGAAAGTGACAAGCAATTTCTATTAAATCAAAGACAAAATGGGAGACCAGGATCACTGATTGGAGTAGACAGAAATTTTACAGAAATGGAACAGCGGAAAACAATTCGACAAGAAGAAGATGAGATACGCAAACAACGATATGATGCGATGGTGGAAGTAGAAGGTGTGTATATATATATCTAAATTTGATATACATATATTTATTTCTAATTTAGAATTTGTTTTAACGAATTTCTAGACTCGAGGTAACTTTTTTTTCTTGTATTGCAGAATTAGCACAACTTGAGTCAACTTCATCAAGTGATGAACCAGAATCTTCTGTATTCAAAGGTTCTATTACAGAGGAACCTGATTTTCTTAATGAACCAGGCCCAAGTAACCCAAAGAAGCCAAGGGGGAAACGGGATTTTATTAATATGAAACTCGTCGCATCATTGGACAACTGCAAAGTGAGTGATCGTAATGCAGTTTGTATCATCATGGCTACTGCCGAATCGTTAGGGCATAAACTAACCGATTTGATCATTAACCGATCTTCAATTCGGCGTATACGCCAGCATCTTCGCGCAGAACGCACCGCGAAATTGCGGGAAGTATTTCAAGAAAATGTACCTAAAATTATAACAGTTCATTGGGATGGGAAAATGCTACCATGCTTATCTGGCAAAGGACGGGTAGAGAGATTGCCTGTAGTTGTTACATATTCACAAAAAGAAAAACTCCTGGGGGTTCCTGCAATAGTAGAATCTACTGGTAAAGAACAAGCGTTAGCAGTATTCGAAATGCTAGAAGATTGGCAACTAACAGGTTCGGTACAAGCGATTTGCTGCGATACTACTGCTACAAATATGGGGCGATTGAAAGGTGCTTGTGTTATTTTAGAGCAAATGCTCGGGCGGGATTTGTTGTACTTTCCGTGTCGTCACCATATTTACGAATTAGTTTTAAAATGTGTATTCGAAAAAAAAATATCGAAATCTTCAGCTCCTGAAATACCGTTATTTAAGAAATTTCAAAAAGCTTGGCCGGCCATTAAACAATCCAATTTTCGATCAGGTATGGAAGATCATTATGTTAGTGGAAAGCTCCAAGACATACAATTAAAATTGAACTTCTGCTTCAAAACTATACAGCAAAAGCACCCAAGAGGTGACTATGTGGAATTCCTCGAATTAATGATTATTTTTCTTGGTGGAACTTGTGCCAAAGGAAATCGTTTTCATGTTCCTGGAGCTTTCCACCATGCCAGATGGGTGGCTAAAGCCATATATATATTAAAGATATATTTATTTCGCGAAGAATTTGCATTAAGTTCCGAAGAAATGGTAGGAATTCAGGATATATGTATATTTTTAACTAATTTATACATTGAAGCGTGGTTCAGTGCTCCAATTCCAGAAAAAGCTCCGCATCAGGATTTACGATTTGTGCAACAGCTTTATGCATACGAAGCAGTTGACAAAAATATAAGCGAAATAGGATTACGTAAATTTAGTGGCCATTTATGGTATTTGACGCCAGAATGTGCAGCTCTATCTTTTTTTTATGCAGATTTATCTTTCGATGTAAAAAGGCGTATGGTTACAAAGTTAGATGAAATCGATACAAAAATTTCTTTAAAAAAAATTGTTATAAAAAATATTGACATAAAAAATTATGTTAATGCCAGCGTGGAAAAATTTATTTCAGGAGAAAGCAAAAATTTTTTTACCAGATTTAATATATCGACAAATTTTTTGCAACTAGATCCGGAAGCCTGGGAAAACGACGAAGGTTATAAAGCGGGTTTAGAAATTGTACAGAATTTGAAAATTGTGAATGACACTGCGGAGCGAGGCGTAAAACTGATGTCAGACTACAATGAAATATTAACAACAAATGAAGATAACAAACAATACATTTTACAAGTTTTAGAAGAATATCGACAATTGTACCCCGATACAAAGAAATCTAGCTTGATACAAGACAAATACTAACACGTATGCATTATTTTAATTTTATTTATAGCTATATCTGAGCTAAATTGTAATAAAATTGTGTTGTATATAAATACTTACATAATTGTAAGGTATTAATGAATAATACAATTTTAGTAAATAAAAAATATTGTATATTGTGACATCCGGATTCTGTACCTGCGTAGAGTAGCTTACACGCTGCGTTATATTCTATCATATAATTGTAAGAGATAAAAAACAAAGATTTCGTCTATATTTTTGGAAGTAATATACAAATATTACTATTATACATGTAAGAAATTGTATTTTTATTAAACAATATTCATTGATACTTCGAAAGTAGCCGAAGACCAAAAAAAATTCAAAACAATTTTTGACTTCTGTAGCTAAGGACCATTCTACGGGGCACCGTGTCGATTGCGCGTAGCATCGGCCCTGGCGAGACGCGTCAGGCGAGCAATGGCCGCCGCTGCCGCCAAGCGAAAAAACACCGTGCACGCGTTCCCGACGGATATTTTCTCAAACAATCCGAGTTTCGAACCGTTCCGACATTTTTTATGAATGGTTTCTTCTTCAGAAATGTCTACAGAATCCGATACTTTTGAGCAAATTCGTGCTAGATAATACAACTTTTCGTATAAATGCAAAAGTATTGCGTAGAAATTATGCACATCGGCACTTTTTTAAACTTTGACGGCCGATTACAACCGTATAAAACCATCAAATTTAATATTTGTATACAGGGTGTCCCAGCTAACACTGGACAGAGCTATATCTCCTAAAGTATTGTTATTAAAAATCTGAAAAAAATAGGGAATGCATGGTACGAGGGGCCCAACTTTTTAGCCCGAACGAATTTTTTTTTCGATTATTATTTTAAAAGATACGATGGTCAAGTTCGGTTTTTCAAATGGCACTAACTTTTTGGAAGTCCTGAGTTGATAGTGCGTTAAAAGACAAAATCAATAGGCTATAATGTATACACTTTATTTCCACTGGTTTTTAAGATATTTCGCTTGCAAATTTCCTGATTTTCAGTGGAAAAACCGTCCCTGGACTGGCAAGGACCGGGGTCAGTTTTACTGTCGTCACGGGTAGCACTGCCTGTTGAAATAGATACCTACCTGCCAAAGGTCTACCCCGGTCCACGGGCTGGACAATTCTTTTCCGTCAGAAATGCCACTTAGGTAGGTACATCTGCAGTATCGATAAGCGTGTCACGTCCCGGGTGAGTTTTGGGAATGTTGACAATGGGGAAGGACTTGGCAGGCGCGAATATCAAATTCGTCACTCTGAACGTTTAAGGAAGGAATCAGGCGCGAATATCAAATTCGTCACTCTGAACGTTAAGGAAGGAATCAGGCGCGAATATCAAATTCGTCACTCTGAAAGTTCAGGAGGAAGTCAGGCGCGAATTTCAAATTCGTCACTCTGAACGTTAAGGAAGGAATTAGGCGCGAATATCAAATTCGTCACTCTGAACGTTAAGGAAGGAATCAGGCGCGAATATCGAATTCGTCACTCTGAAAGTTCAGGAGGAAGTCAGGCGCGAATCTCAAATTCGTCACTCTGAACGTTAAGGAAGGTTTAACGGCAAATACACACTCTGGAGACACCCGTTGGCGTGGTTTGTTTGTTTTGACTGGGCAATTGCAATTGCTACTGCATTCACGTAAGAAGTTGGCCGTAATACTTCCACGAAATCCGTCTACGAATATGGCTATAATCGGCCCATGAGAAAGAACGTTTGTAAACACGACTGTCGGCTTCGCGTCCGTGGACCGAGATCAGCTGTTGCTGCAGCTTGTTTAGGTTTGGGAATCTCCGCAACCGAAGAATAGATATGATCGTTTCAAGCGTAGTTCAAAGTAAAGAGTGTTTATTAACTCAAAACACTTTAACATACCATGCACTGTTTGTGATGGTTATATAGTTACAGATTATGCGTTAGACTTATAGCATGAGCATATAACATTCATATAAAGTTATTAAGAGCGATATGGTATGAATATGAGATACAACGATATAACACTAAGCGTTAATTATACAAAATAATATAAAAATAATATAGAAGGCAATAAGCGTTGATAGAACAAAATATAATAAATCGCAATAAGCGTTGATAGAACAAAATATAATAAATCGCAATAAGCGTTGATAGAACAAAGTATAATAAACCGCAATAAGCGTTGATAGAACAAAATGTAATAAATCGCAATAAGCGTTGATAGAACAAAACGTAATAAGCCGCAATAAGCGTTGATAGAACAAAATATAATAAACCGCAATAAGCGTTGATAGAACAAAATGTAATAAATCGCAATAAGCGTTGATAGAACAAAACGTAATAAGCCGCAATAAGCGTTGATAGAACAAAATGTAATAAATCGCAATAAGCGTTGATAGAACAAAATATAATAAACCGCAATAATGATAATTGTACAAAATGGTATGGTGGTGATATGCGAAAAGTAGAATAGTAATTATAATGGCTTACGATAGGTGATGAGGTGATTAGAATTTCACTGGTTTAAACAATACTTTCGTAGGCGCGTTTGTCCACTTGGACGGTATGCATCGAAAGAGCGCGCGTTTCCTCGAAACCCTCGTATTTATATGTTTGTTGCGGGGTACGCGCGGTAAGGACCTTGACATATTTAAGAAAATAAGGCGCAGTAGGACTTCCGAGGTTTTTACAATATGTACGTCTATTATTAGACACATTTCTGTCACGTACACCAAATATTCTTCGCAGTTACATTTCCGGGGTTTTTATGGCTGGGGAATAATTTGCTCAACCCATCGAATGGATTTTGAGGTTTTTAACGGGAAAAGGGTTAGAGTGACTTGGACTTCATGAGTCTTAAAGAGGGGATTGAGACGTGGTCTTGATTTAAGGAATTTTTAGCGAGGGACTTGTTTGAATTCGTTTTTAAAGGGAATGATTCGTGCCTTGTAGGACGAATAGGCGAAGAGGGTTTTGAAACGACCATCTCGTGATGGGGACCGTTAAGGTACATCAGCGAGGTGGAGGTTTGTAACGATCATCTTGTGTTGTTGACCGCTAAGGTGCAACATCAAGGTGGTCGGTGATTGAGGAGATGGGGTAGGAGTTGAGTTCGATAGAATTTCGTGGTGTGATTTTGAGGTTTATGGAATAAGAAGTGCGCGAAAAATCGTAGGACGTTACACCTCCCCCCTTATATGAAGAAATGCGTAGCATTTCTTAACACAGGGTTAGGGTGTTTTGAAATGAGAAAATAAAAGAAAGAAATAATGAAATAACAAAAATAAATGGTTGGCCTACTTGGCGAAAAGAAAATAAAATGAAAGGTATAATTTGATAATAATAAAAAAAAACAGAATTGATCGTTTAACGGGACTCAAAACAAATAAAATAAAGGAACATTTATACATACAAAAAAAAATAAGTAAAATAAGTATATATATATTAGTTTACTTCTAAGGGAATATTTACAAAGGAATATATACAAGGAAGGATTTTAGTAGGGCGGAAAGGAATACGCAAGGAATTGGAAGGTGGGATCGTCCAGGATGAACGTGAGGTCATAACCATCCTGGTAATGGTCATTGAACCACCTTAGAAACACGGGCGTCAGCTCTGTATGGTCAGGAACCTGAGTATCTGACCCCGTGTCTAGGATTTCCACGACACCTGGGTAAGGAGGGATAGTGGATGGGACAGGGATTTGGGGAATATCTGGGGAATGATGAGGAGGTGGTAGTGGTTGGGTGAGTTTCGGGGCCGGTGGGGTGGTGGCCTCCTGTAAGGTTTCCCAATCCATCGGGGTCATGGGTAAACGGGGGGAGTCTTCGACGATCACCACTTCCGGTGACTGCTGAGCCTCCCTGATGACCACGGAGGAGACTACTTTTGGTAGGAGGGGCGCGATGCTCTTTCCTTCCTGGAGGGCCATCCTCCTTGTCCATCGCAGGCGGGAGATGCGTCGCTGCCTCCCTCCTCCGTTTGGTCGGGGCTTGTGGTTGTCTGTGTGTCTGTGCTTGTGCGGCATGTTTTTTGTGATTTTGTACCTTTGAAATAATAGTTGAGTTAATATATGTATAATGATTGTTGTCAACCGGGATCTTCGCGTAATCGACTAAGACGCGCTTTGTTCGCATGTATGATTTTTGTCTTGCCCTTCCATGATATTTTTAAATTTTGCGAAGGGATCACCTCTAATATGGTGTGAGGACCCGAATATTGGTCTCCGAATTTTCCCTTTTTTGGTTCTATTAGGACGAAAATTGGGTCTCCCGGTTTAAAGGTCTCTTCGTTTATATGTCGGTCATAATATCTTTTATACCGAAGTTTTGATTGATTTAATTTTTCCGCAGCGGCGGTTTGTAATTCTTGTACCCTCGTACTCAAGTTCGAGAGGTATTGGTTATAAGTTTCATTTTCGAAATCTTCGGGTATTCTTTTTCGGCTGGGTACCCGGGCTATTTTCCCGAACACTAACTCGTGTGGGGTGTAACCAGTGCCTTCATGAACGCTGGTATTGTAAGAGAACGCGGCCAAGTCGGTCCATTCGTCCCAGTCATCGTATTTACTAATATACATTTTTAAGTATTCTGTTAGAACTATATGTGATCGCTCTAAAGAGCCATTTGTCTGTGGGTGAAAGGCTGTGGTTCGAAATTGTTCGATTTTAAATTTTTGCGCGATAGCTTTCATGAATTTACTGGTGAAGTTTGCTCCTTGGTCAGTGAGAATGGCTCTGGGAGCTCCGAATTGACAGATGAATTTCTTTATGAACGCATCTGCGATTTTTAATGACGTGGATTGTTTAAGGGGTACGCATACGAAATATTTTGTTAATAGGTCTTGGATCGTTAATATATACGTATTTCCTTCTCTAGTAGTAGGTAACGGTCCCACTATATCTAGCGCAACTTTGTCAAAGGCTCGTCCAGGCGTGTCGGTAAGAATCATAGGTTGTCTGGTTTTGACACGGACGAGTTTCTTTCGTTGACAATCCTCGCATTTTCTAACATAATCTTCGACGGCCTTTTTCATTCCTTTCCAGAAGTAGTAGTGTCTAATACGATTATATGTTTTGGTCACCCCTTTGTGTCCAGCTAATGCAGACGTGTGATGTTCTGTAATGATATTTTGTCTTTTTGATTCCTCGGGGATTTGGACTATTTGCAAACATACCGTGACTTCAATGTCTTCCTCGTCGACGGCTTCGAGAATATCCGTAATAATATTTTGCCAGGTCAATTGGTCGATGTTCGCTGTTTTAGCTATACTAAATGAATATATTACGAGTTCATTTATTGTATTTTTAAGGGAAGATAATGCTTCGCCCCAGGTTGTGGTGGTTAGGGGAGTATTTTGCGTTTCTTTTATAACTAACCCGATAAGAATTCGTCCCTTATTACATGTTACATGGGCCTTTCCTAAAGTGAGTTCGTTTACTTCTTCTAATTCTCCAGTTTCTAGTAATTGTTTGGCTCCATTGTCGCAAGGTTTCCCATCGACGCTTAAGAAGAAGATAAGCGTTCCTTTTCGTAAAGACAACGGGTCGCGACTGATTATTGGCGTTATTCTGATGTCCCTATCGGGATCCACTTCGTATGTTTCTTCCGGAGACTCGCTTAGCTCGATTAACGACGATTCCGAGTCAGTAGTTGATTCGTCCGATATGTTAGATTCGAGTTCGGAATCAGGGTCTTCTTGTTCTTGTGGTGTTGGAGATTGTGGAGGTGAAATGATTTGATATGGAATATTTAAATCCTGTTCTCCCTCTTTTTCCTGGTCCTCCCTTTCAATGTCACTCATGGGTTCTGGTGCATTTACTGGGGGAACGTCGGGTGGTATTGCTACAGGTGTTGGAGTTTTACGCACCTTTCGGTGTGGTTGGGTCCTCGTGGGTTTTGCCTTTGGGCGGTTATTAGTTTCCTTAGTGGTTCGAGGCTTTTTACTAGGCACCCACTCATCATCAGTTTCCTCTCGCGGTCGTATGGGACATGCTCTCTTTACAGGAGGATTACGAGACAGGGCGTCGGCGAGTTTATTACTTTTCCCTGGTTGGTAGTGAATTTTGTAGTCATATTCTGCTAGCTTTAAGCGCCACCTAATGAGACGTGAAGTTGGGTCTTTTACCCTATGTAACCAAACTAGGGGTTGGTGGTCAGTATATAAGATAAATTTCTTTCCATATACATAAGGTCGAAAGTACCTGACACAATAGACAATGGCTAGGAGTTCTTTCTCTATGGTTGCGTAGTTTATCTCTGCTTTGTTTAGGAGCCGAGAAGCATAAGCAATGGGTAACTCTTTTCCTGCGATATTTTGACTTAATATTCCTCCTATAGCGAATTCAGAAGCGTCGGTGGTGACATGAAATTCTAGGTCAAAATTCGGGTATTGCAGGATAGGTTCTTTCTGCAATGCTAATCTTAAGTGGTCAAAAGCCGTTTTCTGGGACGGTCCCCACTCAAATATTGTGTCTTTCTTCAATAGTTGGGTCAACGGACGAGCTATTTTAGAAAAGTCTGGGATAAATTTCCTATAATATCCTGTTAAACCAAGGAATTGTTTAATTCCTTTTGGTGTACTTGGTGCCGGGTAATTTCGAACGGCTTCAATTTTCCCTGGATCCGGTTTTACCCCTTGCTCTGTGATTATGTGGCCCAAATATGCGACTTCTTTGTGTAAGAATTTACATTTCGAAGGCTGGAGTTTAAGATTCGCCTCTCTTAGGCGTTGAGCAAGTTTCTTAAAGTTTCTTAGGTGTTCCGTGAGGGAACTCGCATAAAGGACGATATCGTCCAAGTAAACAAACATTTCCGTGCCTTGAAGTCCCGTAAGTGTGTGGTCCATTAGGCGTTGGAAAGTTGCTGGTGCATTACAAAGTCCAAACGGCATTCTGACAAACTCATAATGTCCATGAGGTGTAGAAAAAGCCGTTTTAGGTGCATCTTCCAGTTTCATAGGAATTTGGTGAAATCCTGAAGCTCGGTCGAATACGGAGAAGTATTTTGCTCCTCCTAATTGGTCCAGTATTTCAGTAATGTTTGGAAGTGGATATGCATCAGGAACGGTCTTTTCGTTTAAGTCTCTGAAGTCAATTACCATTCTCCACAAGAGTTCCCCATTGGGTCCTGGTTTTTTGGAGACGATCCAAATAGGCGAATTGTAAGGCGATAACGACGGTTTTATAATGTCGTTTTCAAGTAAATTTTTTACTTGTTTGTCTATTTCCTTCTTATGTACAGGAGGGAAGCGATATTGTTTAGTATTTACCGGCACTGGGTCCATTGTCTGGATCCCATGTTGGATAGCGTTCGTATGGCCCAACTTCTCATCTGGTAGATGGAAGAGGTCGTGGTATTTATATAAAATTCCTTGGACATGAAGTTTTTCCTCCGGATTCATGTGTTCCGTCGAAATCAATTTGAGCACTTGTTCCATTCTTGTTGCGATTTTTTCAGAAGTTGTTTGCATTTCCTCACCCGACGCCATAGTTAGAGACTCTTGGAATTCTAGGGGAAGGGTTGTTTCGGCATAATGCCCTGGGGATGAGAGCGAGTGTACCTTCGCGGGTACCTCTGAATGATGGATCAACGGATCCTGGGGAAAGAGGGGCTTGATTTTTGTTAGGGTTGGAGTAGGAGTGACGTGTTTAGACGTCTTAGTCTCTTTCGGTCGTCTTTGTTTGGGTTCTGGGATCACAATTTCGAACTCTTCCAATTCAACAGTGGGTACAGTGATTGTTGTGTCCATTTCATTAGAATTTATTATTTGTAGGTACGCTTTGCCATCCTTATTACGGGCGAGGGTATTACCTGCATGTATACCAGTGCCTAAATCTAATTTGGGTAAATATCCTTCTTTTACGTCTGAATTGGATATATTTACAAAACAGACCGTTTTCGATCTGGCGAGTAACACGAGTTGATCTTTGTTTACAAACGGAATAGAGTTTCCTTTGAACTCCGACTGTTTCTTCGAATAATGAATTGAAGCACTTTGCTTTATAAAGAATTCAGTTCCAAGTATTCCGTGTGGTTTGATTGGGAAATCATTTCCGACTACCTGAAATGTGACGTCGTTGCCCAATAGAGTTACGGTTACTGTTCCAAGTGTGTAGACGAGGTCTTTAGCGATGCCTTTTAATTGCACCTGCTGGTTGGTATTTATATCTTGAGGTTGTCTTATTGTGTGTATTTTCAATAGATTGACTTCAGACCCGGTGTCAATCATCAATTCTGGGGCCGTTACGAAATCGGGTGATGGAATAATTACGGATGGGGCTTCTTTGACGGCATTCACCCATGCGGTGGCGATTCTAGTTCTGTTATTCCCGATTCCTCTTGTATTGTTATCGGACGCATTGCTGCTTGGCCCGTTCCACGGTACGCGTCCGCCGTCGACCGTAGGGGCAGAGCGTTTCCCGAGTCTCGTTCCTGGGAGGTTCCAGGGTTTCCCTCATTGCGATTGAACATTCGTTTCCTGCATTCGGAGATTAAGTGTCCGGGTTTTTTGCAGTATGTGCAAATACGTAGTTCCGTAGGTCTTGAGGGAGGAGGTCGGGTTTGGTCCCAGTAAGGGGGCAAAGGATTGGATGCCTGATTGCCATATCCTGCAGCGCGGTTGGGAGGATACCTCTCGAAAGGTTGTGGGGCGGTATTTTGGTTATTTCTGCAGGTCCGCGCATCGTGTCCTGTTTTATTGCAGATTTGGCACGTTAATTTGGGAGCTTTTTGTTCTGAAAATCTCTGGCGGTCCCTATCGATTTTCTTATCCACGAGTACAGCTAATTCAAACACTTCATCGAGCGTTTCGAAGTTATGTTGAAGAAATCTTGTTCGTATATGTGGAGGAAGGCCATCCACAAACGAATCTAACGTCAAATGATCTAAGTCTTCGGGGTGATTTCGTGCGAAGTCGCGATAATATTCTTTGTCTTCTTCCAAAATAGCGAATCGGAGATCCTTAACGCGTGAGATGTAATCCAATATGTGTTCATTGGTTCCCTTGATGACGTTGGCAAGTTCTCCGCGATAGTGGTCCGACGTTTTCGCAGGGGAGAAGGTACGTTTTAATTGTTTTATCAATTCATTCACGGAGTCGAAGACCCTATCCTCAACCGCCAGGTACGCATGGTCCTGCAGCTTATTCGTCAATAACCTCGCTAGCTGAGGTTCAGCATGCGAAGGAACCAGAGCCTTAGCCCTATTGCAGGCTCTCGCGAATTGCAAAATTGACATATTATGACCGTTAAATTTTGGGACTGTTTCTACGGCGTCCTTTAATTTGATCTGGGGCGATGGACCCTGGTCGGGAATATTATTACTATTTGATGTTTCAGGAGTTTTATTGAAATTCAACGCCGGTTTTCTATCAAAACGGGAGGAGCCCGGTGTGGCAAAATTATTCGCGACTTGCGGGGGTGCAAGAAGTTTTGCCATCATTTCGTGCATGACTTGTATTTGATTGGAGAGACCTTCCAACGTGGGTTCGGACGTTCTGGGGCCTATACCCGGATGCATGTTGGTTTCTTTCTTAACGGCTAGTCTCGCGTACAAGCTTTCAATTTCAGTTTGTTTTTGTTTTAACAATCGAACCTTTTCCTGTAATTCGGCGGTCGCGACGTCTATGGGGTTAGTGGAAGGGCCAAACTCTGGGTCCATTACGCAAGAATCGTCGGTATCACCGCGTTCAGACATTTTGAGTTCAGTAAAGTCTGTTATTTAAGGGAGTTTGAGGAATTGCTTTTGGCGTACGGTAGTCGTTACTCAAAGTGTACTGTATTCTCTACCCGGGTAGTTAATATCAAATGTGTTATAATTTTTCCTTATTCGACGGCAATGTTCTGTGCACGCGGCGTGATTGTTAATAGGCTTTAGTTTAAACAGAACGTTTTTGCAACGAGAGCATTCAGGGAATGTGTCGTTAGGTTGGTGGTAGTGCACTTGATTTATCTCGTCCACTTCCACCGGGTTTGAATCGAAACAATTTAGGCAAATTTTCCTGCCTTCCGTGGTCGTTGCGACTCCTCCAGAAACACAAATCAATTTATTCGAGTCTGATAGTACAGCCCGTAGTCTACGGCTTGGGTAATCTAACGTGGTTTGGATTTGGCGGTTATCGCCCATATTAAATATCGACTTTAGTTTCTATTCGAAAGGAAGTATTGCTCGGTGCACGCGACACAATTAGTTGCGGGACGTGTTTGTAGCAAGACCGTGTTGCACCGGGGGCAATTAGGGAACGTATAAGGTGTTTGATAATAATGAATTTGATACGTTGTCACCGTATTTGTTGGGTCTCGTAAGGAACAGTCTAAGCAAATTTCTTCGTCTGCGTTATTTGCTATTATGGTCCCGGAAACGCAGACCATCCACTGTATAGAGGCCGTCGAATTTCGAGACTGGCGGTTCCTGTAAGCTGGTTTCCATGGGCTAACGTGTTCTATGTACATAATAATTGTCGGGACTTTCTATCCTCGTTATTGGTAATTGTCGAACCGTATGTAACTCTTATTAGAGAGGAGGTAGCTTTCAAAACACTCGACGCAGTTCCTTATGGGACGTTCCGGAATTACTGGCTCTCTGCACCGAGGACAATAGACGGTTGTTCTAAATGTATAATAATAGTGTGTCCAATACACTTCTACGGTGTCTGCGGGCGCTAGGCTAGCAGACTTCAGACAAATTTCGCTGCCGTCAGCGATCGTGGCTATTCCTCCAGAAACGCAAGTCACAGCATTCAAATATGCCCAAATACTCTGTAACCTACGGCTACTATAAGATGATTTGCACTGACTGGAGTGTTTAATACACATATCTAATGGGTCATTGTGGGTACCGTATAGCAGAGAATTTATATCTATTAACGATAAATGGACGATCCCACCGCTGTCACCAAATTTATGTCACGTCCCGGGTGAGTTTTGGGAACGTTGACAATGGGGAAGGACTTGGCAGGCGCGAATATCAAATTCGTCACTCTGAACGTTTAAGGAAGGAATCAGGCGCGAATATCAAATTCGTCACTCTGAACGTGAAGGAAGGAATCAGGCGCGAATATCGAATTCGTCACTCTGAAAGTTCAGGAGGAAGTCAGGCGCGAATCTCAAATTCGTCACTCTGAACGTTAAGGAAGGTTTAACGGCAAATACACACTCTGGAGACACCCGTTGGCGTGGTTTGTTTGTTTTGACTGGGCAATTGCAATTGCTACTGCATTCACGTAAGAAGTTGGCCGTAATACTTCCACGAAATCCGTCTACGAATATGGCTATAATCGGCCCATGAGAAAGAACGTTTGTAAACACGACTGTCGGCTTCGCGTCCGCGGACCGAGATCAGCTGTTGCTGCAGCTTGTTTAGGTTTGGGAATCTCCGCAACCGAAGAATAGATATGATCGTTTCAAGCGTAGTTCAAAGTAAAGAGTGTTTATTAACTCAAAACACTTTAACATACCATGCACTGTTTGTGATGGTTATATAGTTACAGATTATGCGTTAGACTTATAGCATGAGCATATAACATTCATATAAAGTTATTAAGAGCGATATGGTATGAATATGAGATACAACGATATAACACTAAGCGTTAATTATACAAAATAATATAAAAATAATATAGAAGGCAATAAGCGTTGATAGAACAAAATATAATAAATCGCAATAAGCGTTGATAGAACAAAATATAATAAATCGCAATAAGCGTTGATAGAACAAAGTATAATAAACCGCAATAAGCGTTGATAGAACAAAATGTAATAAATCGCAATAAGCGTTGATAGAACAAAACGTAATAAGCCGCAATAAGCGTTGATAGAACAAAATATAATAAACCGCAATAAGCGTTGATAGAACAAAATGTAATAAATCGCAATAAGCGTTGATAGAACAAAACGTAATAAGCCGCAATAAGCGTTGATAGAACAAAATGTAATAAATCGCAATAAGCGTTGATAGAACAAAATATAATAAACCGCAATAATGATAATTGTACAAAATGGTATGGTGGTGATATGCGAAAAGTAGAATAGTAATTATAATGGCTTACGATAGGTGATGAGGTGATTAGAATTTCACTGGTTTAAACAATACTTTCGTAGGCGCGTTTGTCCACTTGGACGGTATGCATCGAAAGAGCGCGCGTTTCCTCGAAACCCTCGTATTTATATGTTTGTTGCGGGGTACGCGCGGTAAGGACCTTGACATATTTAAGAAAATAAGGCGCAGTAGGACTTCCGGGGTTTTTACAATATGTACGTCTATTATTAGACACATTTCTGTCACGTACACCAAATATTCTTCGCAGTTACATTTCCGGGGTTTTTATGGCTGGGGAATAATTTGCTCAACCCATCGAATGGATTTTGAGGTTTTTAACGGGAAAAGGGTTAGAGTGACTTGGACTTCATGAGTCTTAAAGAGGGGATTGAGACGTGGTCTTGATTTAAGGAATTTTTAGCGAGGGACTTGTTTGAATTCGTTTTTAAAGGGAATGATTCGTGCCTTGTAGGACGAATAGGCGAAGAGGGTTTTGAAACGACCATCTCGTGATGGGGACCGTTAAGGTACATCAGCGAGGTGGAGGTTTGTAACGATCATCTTGTGTTGTTGACCGCTAAGGTGCAACATCAAGGTGGTCGGTGATTGAGGAGATGGGGTAGGAGTTGAGTTCGATAGAATTTGGTGGTGTGATTTTGAGGTTTATGGAATAAGAAGTGCGCGAAAAATCGTAGGACGTTACAAGCGCACCGTTACTTTTATTTCGCACTTGCTTCTACGCTCGGATGACCGGTTCTTTTCGGAGGGATGCAAGTTCGATTGGTTAGGTTAGAAGGTGTGAAAGTTGCTAAACTAAATATCAACCATAGGGAGCAGATTGTATCAGAACCAATCGGATTTGCATCCCTCACAAACGGCTGCTCTCTTGAAGAGGCCTTCTTCACAGAAATACCACCTCCCCAATGCCCGCCTTCTCTCGCACGGAATACGTCAACGCATGCTTCTGTTTTAATATCGGAGCTCGTGTTTATACTCGAGAGCACCACGCCTGGACAGCGGGTTACCCCTTTTCTTCCTGTGTCTCTCCACGAGGAGTATTGACGGTGGATTGTAGGAGCGTAGATGTCTGGATGCCAGTTATTGAATTCAGGAGAGGATAGAAACATTTTATTACAAAACACACATGTACTATAATTAAAGTAAATCGTATTCCTCTCGGGCAGGAGTCGCCCGACGCTCGTCGAAGAGATGCGGCCTCTGGTACCCCGTGGCGGGGACAGTCCTTCGCAGGGCCTCACTCGATTTTTATGGCTTTTTCCGGAAAAAGGTACGAATCCTGGGTCGAGCATAGCGAATTAGGGTCGAACCCCGGCAGTCGAGGGTCTAATATCCATTACAACGTATTAAGAAATTTTTTTCTTCATCGTATCGAAAGGGAAATGACTCCGATGGATTCCTTATGTTTTTCCGATGAAAATCATACCAAATATCATGCAAATCGGACTACTGTGACACAAGCTACTTGTATTCCTTATGTAAAAGTTGTCCGATTTGCACGACATTTGGCATGATTTTCATCGGAAAAACATAAGGAATCCATCGGAGTCATTTCCCTTTCGATACGATGAAGAAAAAAATTTCTTAATACGTTGTAATGGATATTAGACCCTCGACTGCCGGGGTGCGACCCTAATTCGCTACGCTCGACCCAGGATTCGTACCTTTTTCCGGAAAAAGCCATAAAAATCGAGTGAGGCCCTGCGAAGGACTGTCCTCGCCACGGGGTACCAGAGGCCGCATCTCTTCGACGAGCGTCGGGCGACTCCTGCCCGAGAGGAATACGATTTACTTTAATTATAGTACATGTGTGTTTTGTAATAAAATGTTTCTATCCTCTCCTGAATTCAATAACTGGCATCCAGACATCTACGCTCCTACAATCCACCGTCAATACTCCTCGTGGAGAGACACAGGAAGAAAAGGGGTAACCCGCTGTCCAGGCGTGGTGCTCTCGAGTATAAACACGAGCTCCGATATTAAAACAGAAGCATGCGTTGACGTATTCCGTGCGAGAGAAGGCGGGCATTGGGGAGGTGGTATTTCTGTGAAGAAGGCCTCTTCAAGAGAGCAGCCGTTTGTGAGGGATGCAAATCCGATTGGTTCTGATACAATCTGCTCCCTATGGTTGATATTTAGTTTAGCAACTTTCACACCTTCTAACCTAACCAATCGAACTTGCATCCCTCCGAAAAGAACCGGTCATCCGAGCGTAGAAGCAAGTGCGAAATAAAAGTAACGGTGCGCTTCTCGATACTGCAGATGTACCTACCTAAGTGGCATTTCTGACGGAAAAGAATTGTCCAGCCCGTGGACCGGGGTAGACCTTTGGCAGGTAGGTATCTATTTCAACAGGCAGTGCTACCCGTGACGACAGTAAAACTGACCCCGGTCCTTGCCAGTCCAGAGACGGTTTTTCCACTGAAAATCAGGAAATTTGCAAGCAAAATATCTTAAAAACCAGTGGAAATAAAGTGTATACATTATAGCCTATTGATTTTGTCTTTTAACGCACTATCAACTCAGGACTTCCAAAAAGTTAGTGCCATTTGAAAAACCGAACTTGACCATCGTATCTTTTAAAATAATAATCGAAAAAAAAATTCGTTCGGGCTAAAAAGTTGGGCCCCTCGTACCATGCATTCCCTATTTTTTTCAGATTTTTATTAACAATACTTTAGGAGATATAGCTCTGTCCAGTGTTAGCTGGGACACCCTGTATACCGACATATTCAGGAAACTCTCCTCTATCTTTTGAGAGTAAATTGAACTTTCTAGCGTTCTTGGTTTTCACGTAATACCTCATTCTTGCCCAAAATCGGGCGCTTTTTACAAAAACTCATGTTTTTCAAAAACTGTGGGTGATAGAGCAGTTTTCTTTACGGATTCGGGTTTGGGACGAAAAACTCTATTAGGATCTCGGAGTTCATATTGCAGATGCAAATACGTGTTGGACAGTGTAGTTAAACCCCCAAATCGCCTATTCTGGCTTATACGCTGCGATGTATACTAATTTTAAAAGATAAAATTCAAAGATTTCATCAATATTTTCTTAAATAACACATACATATTCTTATTGTACATCTAATAAACTGTACTTTTAGCGAAAAGTATTTACTGATACTTCCAAAATAGACGAACACAATTATGTCCTAAATTGACGAGAAATCACTATTTTTTCAAAACTTCAAGTCAAATGCGGCACGGGTTCCCGTTGTCCAATCGCTTTGAAACTTTACACATATCATTTTCTCACCCAACCTCATATTTTAGGAGGGTAAGACCAAAAAAAATCGGAAGTTGAAAAATAAGAACCACCCTACTACATACTAACGATCATCGATGCGTTCAGTAAGTACGCGTGGGCCATACCCGTGAAAACAAAAAGTGGACGCGACGTGACCGCGGCGTTCACGATCGTGTTGCAGCAGAGCGATAGATGTCCGAGAAATTTACAAACCGACATGGGTAAGGAGTTTTACAACGCGGAGTTTCAACGATGCGTGAAGACTCGCGGAATCAACCACTACTCCACGTACAGCGTGATGAAAGCGTCGATCGTTGAACGTTTCAATCGCACGCTGAAAAACCTCATGTGGAAAAAATTCTCCTTGAACGCGTCCTATCGTTGGGTCGACCTGTTACCCGCGCTCGTACACACCTACAATCATCACAAGCATCGAACGATCAACGCCCGACCCGTTGACGTAACCCCCGCGACGCGTTTGTCGTTCGCCGCGAATGAATCCCTTTCACCCTCAGCATCGGAAGGAGTAAGACGACGCGCGAAATTCAAAGTTGGTGACAAGGTACGCGTGAGCAAGTTCAAGACTCTCTTCGAGAAGGGGTACACTCCGAACTGGTCAACCGAGGTGTTTGAAATCATAACCGTACAACCAACGGGGCCGGTGACGTACATTCTGCGCGATTCCGCAGGAGAACCGATCTCGGGTGGATTCAACGAGTACGAACTACATTCGGTCGCGAATCCGGACGTCTATCTGGTCGAGAAGATTATTCGTCGTAAAGGAAACCAGGTGTACGTTAAGTGGCTCGGATTCGATTCGTCGCGGAACTCGTGGATAAGCAACAAGGATATTCTATGATTCCCGATCACGAACGCACTCGATGTTACTAAAATAAATGAATGAAAAATAAATACATACATATAAATAGATAAACAGTGTCCGTTTATTCAATTTTCCACATGCCCCTTCACCTTCTCGTATATGCGTACAATTAATCTTAAAAGTATGAAAAAAATATACATATATACCGACGCGTATAAAATACAATTTTAGTTATTCCGCGCTATATACAATTTTGATTATTCTACGCTATACATATATCCATAAATAAATAACCAAAGAAACGTATATACATATGTGCATGCAAACATACAACATACTAAACATGCAAACATACTGAACATGCAAACATACTAAACAATGGAATTGTCGAGGGACTCGTCGGGGTCAAGCTGGAGACGTTCGTGTCTTGAGCTCGGGGATTCGATAATGACCCCACGGAAGGGTGTCGACTCGATCGGCTAAAATACACCGCTTGTCGTCGAACGGACTGAGAGCGTTCTTCTCCTGACTCACGGTATACACATGATGCTCTTTGGAGCGTATATTGTTCTGCCGAATCGATTTCTCGGTGAGATCGCGGAGACAACGAATGTAATCGTCGAATTGTACATGATTCGCGACCACGTGCCTCCGCACACCCTTCACTTTTTTAGTCTCACTCGTAGACCCACTGTCGCGTTAAACGTTCTAGTTGCGTACATCTTAGACCTCAATCCGACGAACTCGGTCATCAAGGCGCCGTTGTTCTCATCTTTCATAAGTCCTGGCACCTTTTTGTTTTCGCGGGGCATACCGTACGGATTGTCCACCGCGTAATCACTCGTGTCGAATCGGGCGACGTCACGCTTCATCGTCCCATACGCATCCTCGCATTCCACGCTATACATTAAACTATCGGTGTCGGTGTACAGGACCTTACACTTATCACCGAACTTCGCGCGCATATACGCGTAATGGAACTCGTACAGGCATTCTTTCGATACGTCCAGTACACTCATTCCCACGTATATGGGTTTATCAAACTTAACTTTTAATTTACGCATTTCGATGGCCACCAACTGTTCGGAGATGATCGTGCGACTATGAAAGTTCGGCTTCGCGATCAGCGCTTCCGCACCGTAACGACCGTCCCACCGCGTCACCAGTCGCACATCTACGCGATTCCGCACATTCTCCATCGTTTTTCCATACACTGCGTTATTCATTAATTTATACAGAGTCTTCTGAAATTCACTGGTTGCCCGCGTCCTCAAATCAGTGTTCAAACGAATGTAGCCGCGCAACCAATGCGACTGATCGAATCGCAACACCCGATGAATTCGCGTTACGCGTAAACCGTGTCGCACGCACTGTTTCAGGTAGCGATAATGTATGACGTATCGCTCCTTATCGTCGAGCGTGGCAAGTAGCTTGGTCTGTTTTCCTTCTGGAGCGTGCTCGCGCACCGGGCAGAATGGAAGGTCAGCGTGGGCGTCGTGGATCTCCTGGGGATATTCGATGTCGACCTCCAACAGGTATCCCTCGGATTCCTTGGCGTCCTCGGTGTCCTCGCCGTCGGATAGTGATGATACATCGAGCGCAGCAGCCGTCGCATCGTCCAGCCATCGAAACCCACCTTTCGGCATAGCCTGCGACATCGCCCATCCGTACAAGTTGTTGACGTCGAAGTACATCAGATACGTCGATGCCTTCGATTGGTCGTACATCCCTGCAGGCAGGTACTTGTTGTTGGCACGCGCGTACCTGTGCGAGCACTGACTCAGCCCGCCGCGTATGCCACGCTCTACGAACAGTAGTATGCCCACGTCCGTTAAAAGTTCTAATCGTACGCCGGTGTACTTGAGCATCGCGTCCCACGTGAAACTCGGTAGCGTAAAATAATGCGCGGGATCTAAATTGTAACTCGCGATACAGTCGGTGCGGAAACTCTCGAATACGTCGGCGAGTAACAGTACATCTGTTTTCAAGTACAAATCACTGTACTCGCCCAATGTCTGTACGCGAAAAGTATTCCACACGTTCGCGGCGTGCGCGTAATCAGGCTCCGACGCGGCGCTATCGTTCAACCGATTATAGAACGCTTCGCGGGACGGTAAACGCGTATCATTAAGTTTGATGTATGACGTCACGTAGTCGTACGGGAGGACGCCCTTCCTGGTAAGGAGATTGAACTGATCATCCGACAGGGATTGAAACTCGCGTCGTAGAATCGCGAGTCGTTCTTTGCCAAGGTCCGAAGCGAGTTTCGCGAAGCCCTCTTCCAATCGGTGTTCTCGGCGTCGATTCCCTTGACGTGTTTCGTGAAAGATATATACCGCTCTTTCGTTACCGGTAGCAGGTCGATCTGTCCTTCGAACGCGGACGCCAACTCCTTAATCACGAAATGCGCGTCGTAGCCTGATAAATTATGAAACACTACCGGTATCGTGTACGATCGTTGAAACTGTAAGTTGCACGACACGTGGGCCGCGCCTCGGTACTCGCCCGTCGAGTAACAATGGTCGCGCACTTTTTTATCCCCCTCGACGAAAGGTTGTCCACACACGTGACACGTGATCGCTTCGTTAAAACTTTGCCACTGGTGCCTCGTCAACGTGTTCATCGGTTTCGCGTTCCGCAACCACGAATACGCAATGTCCGCAAAGTCTCGAAGTTCTTGTACGAACCACTTCACGCACTCGGATTCGTGACAATACGCGCGATAACGGCACAGAGACGCGTCGGTGGAACAATGGATGTAATATCCCACGCTGTACGCTCTATGCTGCTGGTATGTATACGTCCGACTCTGCTCCGCAGGCTCGACGTCCTCCAGCATACATTCGAAGTCCGCGTAAATGATGAATGGCGCTCGTTTCTTATTTTTAAAGTTCTTGAACTGCAACCATTTATCCTTCAGGGACGGCAATTCGACGGCGCACTCGTTCAGACGTTGGCAGTCCACGTTGTGCTTCGTCAATTGCACGTTCGAATGAAAGAAGCTGAGACATCTGCAACGATAATAGTATTAATAATGCAACATAATAATCAATAACACATCGATCGAAATATACCATATTTTACTCACCTTTCGCAAACGAATACTTGATGTCCGTGATTGCCGAGCTGCTTCAGTCTCGACATGCTGCGAATGCACGCGAAATGATAACGTTGAGGCTCGTTGGGGTCCTGCACCAGTAGGAGGTTCGCGTGCCTCTCTCGCGTGTCCTCGGTCAAACGCAGAGGTGCGCAGCTTCCGTCGGACCACGCGTACACGTTCACCGACACGTCGTTCATCCTCTCGAACTTTGTCAGCTGGTCCAACGTTACGGGTAGAGTCATATCGCCCGTACGAAACACATCCAAGTAGTGATGGTACGATGCGATCCTATCACTATTCGCAGCAACAGGGTATAAACTAGCGACGACAGCCCACAAGAAACACGCATTGTCTCTGTTCTTTATGTTGACCACCGGTTTCTTCAGGACGACGGCGCGCGGAAGCGGTACGTTGCAACCGCCTCGAAGTGGATTATGCTTATTAATATTCACTAGAATATTTAGCACTGCCCTTAAGGTCCATCCACTGTCGCGATCTTGAAACTCCTCGAGCATCACTAGCGTGGGAGCGACCACGTGCTTCGAGTACCACTCGCGAACGTTCGAAGTCATGAACAGTACTCGATTTCGCGTACCGAAACTTTTCATCTCCGTATTCTCACCCAACATAAACTCCGCGTTAAAGTTCGTATTGACGGACACGCTCTTATGTGCCGTGATAGCGTTCGTGACGCGCGAGATCACAATTCGTCGAGCACCCTCTAAAAATCGTCGCGGATCGACGTGTCCCACGTTGATAACCGCACCGGTTGAAATACGGCCTATAACCGACCCGCGAAAACTTTTCCCGCACGATCGCGCGCAATGTCTTGATTCGCGTGATCAGCGACTAGGCGTTGTTTCGCGGCCACTGACATTCCTCCGCTGCTCTGGTACTGGACGATGAGCTGCAGGCACGTGTCGCAATGATCCACCGAATCTCGGAATTCCGCAATAGAGCGTAAAAGCTTAGACATCTGGGACAAAACCCTGTACGTGTCCATGAACCCCTCCATGTTTGCTTATTCACAAAGAATTCACTTCTTTACAAATAATTAACATCCCAGACGTGTACGAGTTCCTCTAATTTCATGATACGGCTTTTCCAGGTGATGCGATCATACTCGATATGCGGAAATTGGAATCTCAGCGGTACAAGGACGAGCTTCGAGTTTCGCGGTAGATCCGTATGCTCCTCCAAATATCGTTTCAATTCCACACATAAAAACCTATTCACTGAAATTGTTGTTTTGTCTGGACTCAATACTTCCAGTACTTTGACCATTCCGTTCTCGATGTCATGTAGAAACGTCAATGGTGTACACACGATCGCGGTAGTGTACTCCGTACGTTTAAGGTGCACGTCCTTATCACCAACGATGCAATATAATGAACATTTACCCGCAGTACTGTGTCGCGCGATATAACGTAACAATTGACGATGTTCACGCGACAATTTCATAAATCCATGTCGAAAGATGCTGATCCATGACGTCTCGGATAATGTCGGTGCGCTTAACACACTACGAATCTTGTGTCGCTCGATCGTCAGTGATTCGTCATCTAACTGCAGCAACGTCGATAAATAGTTCACCCTACCATCGTTATCGTAGTCGTCGGAAGACGATGACACGAGTAACGCATCTCGCGCGTCCAATTCAGCGACTATGCATGCTTGTTTACTTCGAACACACGTTCGCAATATTTCCATACTACTCATAAATAATGTCAACCGTTGTTGTTGTTTCGATTCCGATACTTTTAGAGTCTTAAAATGTTCGCGGTAGAGGCGTAAATACTCGTCACATGATATAAACCATTCGTAGCACTGTTCTTCGGTACGCAGCAGTGGAATCATCCCCCGCAACAATTCGTACGAATTCACGAAAAAGTCCATATCTCGCGATACTTATGCGCACGTAACGTATTTCACGATCTTCACCGAGCGACTGCAGGATTTAATATACTAGTCACCTATCCTAGCCGTGATTCTTAAAACGCCATCGAACTATGTTGACGTCAGCTGCAGTTCGAACGTATCCTCAAATTTTTCCCCACCCTTACACGTTCGCTGTATACTACTCCCACGAATCAGATATAAACACGCGGTATCGCGCGGTGCAATGTTATGTTTACTCTATGGACTTCGGTGTGAAAGTCTATGTACGAATTCTTTTCGCCCTTACACGCTCCCACGACGCTTGACTTGCAGACCCTCGAGAAGGGTGCTTGAGACGTCGCCCTGTTCTCGATCGTGAAAATACTTGGAACTCTACCCCGAATAATTATCGCTTAGCTGCTCGCGTGAAAGGAACGCCTAATTTATTGTTTCGGGGACATTGCGTTTTCTCGAGGGTACTTCTTAGAGGTCCTAGTCTTGGGAAAAGTCAATGCTCAGATATATATACAAACACACCCTCTTTCTCAGAAATTATCGTGGAATGCAATGTCGTGTTTATTCCAAGGGCTATCGCACCGATTGATTTACAATAATTATCGCTATATGTATACATCATTGCACGTGGGCTGCATCGGTCCCACGATTGAAACATAAACACACGGCACGAAGAGTGTGCACGTAGGCGCCCGAAACGTGTTCGATCCTGTTCAGATGTAAACACACTGCATGTCGCGGTGCAATGTTTATTCCATGGGCTATCGCGATGATTGATTTATAATAATTATCGCTCTATGTTTATATCATTGCACGTGTGCTGTATCGGTCCCACGATTCAAATATTTCCTTATCTTTTCTCAGAAATCATGGTCCACCCTCTTTCTCAGAAATCATCATCGAAAACGCGATTTGAATTTCCACGAATCGGTCGCAGTCGCGCGTGCGCACCGATCCCCGCACACGTACGGAGATTGCGCGGCGGCGACGCGTGCCCAAACATACCTTAGACATGCAACAGGTGACGTCAGCACGAAACGTATGAAAACCTTGGAAAATTTACCATGGCGGACCCAAAGTACCTTAAACGTACAATAGGTGGCGCCAACCCGAAATGTATGAAAAACCTGGAAAATTTACCAAGACGGGCCCAAATACCGACGCGGGCCCAAAGTACCTTAAACGTCCAGTAGGTGGCGCCAACCCGAAATGTATGAAAAACCTGGAAAATTTACCAAGACGGGCCCAAATACCGACGCGGGCCCAAAGTACCTTAAACGTCCAGTAGGTGGCGCCAACACGAAATGCGCGCGACGCCATTTTGAAAATTTGAAAATCCTCCCCCTCCTCCGTGACGTCAACCCCCTCGTCCACGAACTCGACCTACGCGCGCGACGCCATTTTGAAAATTTTGAAAATCCCCCTCCCCTGTGACGTCATCCCCCTCACCTACGAATTCGGTCGACGCCATCTTGGAATCCCCCTTCCCTGTGACGTCATCCCCCTCACCTACAAACTCGGTACCCCCCTCCCCGCCTCACCCCCTCGCCCATCTCGCGGAAGAGCGCGGTACCTCCCCCCACCCCGCCTCACCCCCTCGCCTCCACTTGAGCCAGAATCGGCATAGCCTAACTACTAAATATAATTCAAAATCTGAACCAGTTCCATATCATTACTTTTTTTTATATTGAAATTTTCCAATGGTTTATGGTCCGTAAATACAACGAACTTCTTTCCTATCAAATGAAATTGCCAGTATAAAATAGCTTCTTTAATGGCTAAACATTCTATAAAAATAGCTTTCTTCTTTTTCTGAGCGTCTGTCAACTTTCTAGAAAAGAAAAACACCGACTTCAAGGAGTTATCTTCCTGTGGCTGTTTCAATATTGCTCCAACTCCTTCGATACTTGCGTCAGTGAAAATAAATATTGGGGCCTCTGGATCAAAAATTGCCAAGGCTGGAGCTGTGCACAAATATTCTTTTGTTAAATTGAAACTATTCATAAACTCTTCAGACCAATTGAAGGATACATTTTTCCTTAACAAATTTCTTAAAGGATCCAGTAAAGCTACGTGATTTGGTATAAACTCCAAATAAAAATTAATCTTGCCTAAAAACTGTCTGATTTGTGTTTTTGTTGTAGGTATTGGAAACTTCTTAATAGCCACTAAATTATCGTTTATTGGTTTAATCATATTGTTTCCAATTTCGTGTCCCAAATATGTTATCTTTTCTTGGACGAACTGACATTTATTTTTATTCAGTTTGAAACCTTGTTCATATAATGCTTGCAGAACCCGCTCTACATGATATAAATGTTCTTCGTAAGTTTTAAAGAACACCAATATATCATCTATATAATTTACTGTGAAAGAATCCAATTTCTTTTTTCTTATCACGCTTGCTAAAACTCTTTGAAAGATAGCGGGGGCAGATTTCAGACCAAAAGGTAAACATCTCCACTGCCAGTGTCCATGATGGGTTACAAAGGCCAGCTTATATCTATCTTTTGCACGCACCGGAATCGACCAAAACGCTGAGTTCACATCGAATTTTGAAAAAAACTTACAATTTCTGGCGCGTACCGTAAGATCATCTATCCTTGGAAAAGGCTGACTTTCTGGCACTACTATTTTGTTGAACTCTTTAACGTCGATACACAAGCGTGATTCTTTCCCTTCTTCTCTCTTAAAAACCATGGTTACAGGAGCTGCATAAGGACTACTTGACTCCTCTATTAAATCTGCATTCAACAATTCCTCCACTTGTTTCTCAATTTCTAATTTATCTTGAAAAGAGCATCTATAAGGTTTCTTTGAAATATATCTATTTTCTGTCAGTTTCACCGTGGCTTCATACTCCTTTACTGTTCCCATATCAAACTTTGATTTGGCAAAAATTCTTTCATTTTTTTTTATAATATCTTCTATACTATTAGTGCTTATTTCACTAATGTTACTTTGCTTATCTAAATTTTTATTTTTCTGTTGTTTCTGTGATATCCTCAATTTTTCATCCTGGCAGAGCTTGAATTTTGTTATTGAATCTAGTCCTAATAGAAAATCACAATCAATACCTTCCTTAACTATGATAAACGGAAAATCCTCTTCAAAGTTACCAATTTTAGTACGTGTTATTGCAATCCCCTCCGTTTTCGCCGTTCCAGCTACACATTTAATAGTAGCTCTCCCACCTATTATTTGTTTAATATTTTTATTATCGTTCATAAAGGTGCTGTTAACCATAGAAATATTTGATCCCGAGTCATATAAACCAATTGCTGGGCAACCATTTGCAAAAAGCTTAATTTTTATAAGTGGGAGAGTTATTCGTTTTTTGCCTCCTCATAACTTGCTACTACTTCCTGTAGTTCGTTATTATTTGTAACCTTGATATTTTCATTTTTAAAATTTTTAATTTGCCTATCTTTATTACGGCATATGCTTTCTGAATGTAATCTATTTTTGAAACCTAACTTATCACAAATACTACATGGTCTTTTTTCACTTAGCATTCTCTTATTTACATTGTCATTTTTCGAATCGTTAATTTTACCGAATTGTTTTAATTTTGACATTAAATTTTCTATATTTATGGTGGAATCAATACAATTGCCGATCGCAAACCTTTGTATACATTGATACAATAACATCAATGCTGACAGCTCGGAGTCTTGTTACCTTCTGACTTTCACGCGCGTGTCGACACGCGACGAAGCCAGGCTTGATTACGCCCCGGCTTACATATATATATATTTATTTTTTTAACCTCGGCCATTTTGTCAATTTTCGCAAAAATTGAAATGTTGGATCGTCAATGCCTAAGAAATATATTATAGTTTATGACATTATGAAAAAAAAGGACAGTTTAAATGCACGGCATACAAATGCTATTTTGTAAATATTATAAGCTTTTCTTATAGTTCATAATAAAGTAAACTAAAACACAAAACCTTATATTAATCGATCGTTTATTTTTCTTATTATCGTCGTCTAAAAATCGTCTGCTTTTTTGGCCCGTTACTGTGTCCTAACCCCTTAACATTTTTTGTTGAAAAGTAACAAAATTGCACCGATTTGAAAAAATTTTGGCATAACACCCAAAAAGGATGTTTTCTTGGATGTTCCCCGAGAAAAATCTCGGTTATTTTTCGACAAAAATTATTATTATCATTATTACAGCAAAATATACTTAATGACTTTATTTAAAAAGTCTTTTTCAATGTTATCATTATCTGCTTATTTACGTTAGTTGTAATTGTTAACACGCTACCTAATCTAACGAGGTAACCCGCTCAGATCAGTAACTGTCTCTTGGTAATCTGTGGGTTACAATAGGAATTATTAAAACCTCTATCATCCTTAGGTCGCTTGTAATCTGCTCCGACCGGGTTAACCGACTCACTGGCAGCACTTGGGAACCATTCTTTTGTGTTTACTACGGGTTACTATAACTTATAGTAACCTTTCTGAATTACGAATTACGACTCATGTCAGACACCTTGGTTGCTGCCACGTGCTCTCTCGCTCGTTCTCAGCCGTCTCATTTGGCACGGTAGAAAATAAAGGCAAGCCGAGTAGACCACCTGTCGCGAAGAGTGCTCGCCCCGGTCACGAGGTGCCAGTACATACTCTTCGAGACAAAACTATATTTTGACTATATTTCAGTGTTAGTATTTTCATAATAACAATGTAATAGCGAATTTAAATTTATATGGGTCATTCCACGTCAACCGGATCACCTTCGAGTCCAAAATTTGGGGAAACGTAAACAAACGTTTGAGGGCTTAAATTGTTCGTCTGAACATCTACTTTCGAAAGAACGTTGGCATTTTGAAAAATTCAATATGGCGGATCCAATATCGCGGCCACAATCTGCGAAATTGGGAGATAATTGAGTAATTCTATTAATAAAAATCCGAAAATTACTTGAACGGCTTGAAAATAAAGTGATTACGACTCGACATGAGTCGCTGATTACGAATCTGAAATGAGAATTGACGAATTCAAAATGACGGATTCAATATGGCGACCATACACCCAAGATCTTGTTCCAAGACTGTAAGTTACTCGAAATGATAATCACATAATTACTCGGGGTTTTTGAGGCCACTGATCACGTATCTGAAGCCAGATTTTAAAAATTCAAAATGGCGGATCAAAATTTTGAAAAATTTTCGATTGTCATGAAAATTTGCATGTAGGGGTTCTTTGGGTCTCTCGTTACGAATTCGCTGTCACATTTCCAAAATTCAAAATGGCAGATCCGATACTAACGCGACGCACAGTGGTAAAAAATAGAGAACACCTCCACAAAACATGAAGGTGACCTTTGATTTGTTAAAAAATGTGTATACTAAGGTTTTCGATGTCGCTGATTAAGAATCTGTGACAACAATTTAAATAAATAAATAAAAAAATGGCGGACCCGATATGGCGAATGCGCATATCAGAAACACGTCAGATTTAGTCTAAACTTGGTATCGGCAGCCAACAGCTGTCGCAATTGGTCAACATGGACTATGCAGCTGGAGAGAACCCAAAATTAAAAGTGTTTAAACAAACTTTTAACTACGGTAAGTGCAAAGCAGATAGTAGAAGAGAAGAATCAGAGCTGTTCATGCCCTTAGATCAGAGCTGCACAGGGAGCCTTTTCCAGCCCCTAGCGGCGAGCAACCAGCCGTGCGTCGAGCTGTCCCGTTGCTAAGAGTAGAATCAGTGAGGAGAACTGCAGCAGTGTAGGTGTGAGCTCGGAGGTGCCTAGCATAAGTATAAGTAACTCATTGATTCTACCCTTAGCAACGGGACTAAAAACCGCCGCTAGGCACTAAAAAAGGCTTCCATGCACCCCTGCCTTAGATGAAGGATCCATAGATGAAGCGGAAATAGTTTTGTCCAGCTAGGAAGCCCATTTTGACCACATGCGAAGGTTGTTGACTGCTAATACCAAGCTTAAACCAAATTTTATGTTTTTCTGACATGCGCGTCCGCCACTTTTTTTTTAAATTTTGATCACAGATTCCTAATCCGCAACATCGAAAACGACAGGATACCAAGTTTAGACCAAATCTTATGTTTTTCCGATATGCGCGTCCGCCATTTAATTTTTTTTGCAATTTTGACTTCAGATTCGTAATCAGCGACCTCGAAAACCTTGGTATACCCATTTTTGAACAAATCAAAGGTCACCTTCATGTTTTGGGGAGGTGTTCTCTATTTTTTACCACTGTGCGTCGCGTTAGTATCGGATCTGCCATTTTGAATTTTGGAAATGTGACAGCGAATTCGTAACGAGAGACCCAAAGACCCCAACATGCAAATTTTAATGACAATCGAAAATTTATCAAAATTTTGGTCGGTCATGTTCCATCCGCCATTTTGAATTTTTAAAATCTGGCTTCAGATACCTGATCAGTGGCCTCCAAAACCCCGAGTAATTATGTGATTATCATTTCGAGAAACTTACAGTCTTGAAACAAGATCTTGGGTGTATGGCCGCCATATTGAATCCGCCATTTTGAATTCGTCAATTCTCATTTCAGATTCGTAATCAGCGACTCATGTCGAGTCGTAATCACTTTATTTTCAAGCCGTTCGAGTAATTTTCGAATTTTTATTAATAGTATCACTCAACTACATCCCAATTTCGCAGATATTAGCCGCCATATTGGATCCGCCATATTGAATTTTTCAAAATGCCAACTTTCTTTCGAAAGTAGATGTGCAGACGAACAATTTAAGCCCTCAAACGTTTGTCTACGTTTCCCCAAATTTGAGCTCGAAGATGATCCGTTTGACGTGGAATGACCCAGATATTTTCATTAATCATGCGCAAATATATTTATGATTTACAAAAGCTTATTTATGGTTAACTAGAATGTAAACTGTCAGGACCAGGAGCTGAATATGGTGGTAGTAGGGGAGTCAGCACATCCGGGAAAAAATGTAAATTATGGCATAAACGTTACAAGCTTGAAGATACGAAGGTGAGTGAAATAAAATGTATCTTAAAATTCTTGACGTCGTATTACTTTATTCGTTATAAAAAAGAACGGTAAATATTGCCAAACGGGGACCCAGCCTCAGTCATCTTGACCGGAGTGAGTCAGAAGTGGTGGGGATAGCGCTCAGCTTTTAACCTGTAAAACCTACTACCGGACGTTCCGGCTTTGCAATTTCAAAAAATGTTAATACTTACAATTAGTGTATGTGAAGGTCTTCACTCAAACATTAATTTCCCAAAGTAATAAGCGCGCTTTTCAGCGAAAGTTAAGAAAATCAACTTTGAAAAGTTTCGAGTTTTCTTATATACATTTGATAGGAATTAAGTACCAACAAACAGCGTAGATCAGTGTATAGCGCCCCGAGTAGTAAGCGCTGGGTCGCTAGTTAGTTCGTGGCTCACTGTTGACACTCGTTTTCCTTCCTTTTTTATTCATTTGAATACTTACACCTGTGGCATGCAAAATTGATCAAATTCATGCTTATTAACAGATATTTAAACATATGTTTTATGCAACCCCCGGCCCTTTCCCCGACTCGCCTGCTTTTCTGAGTCGTAGGAAAACGAGCTCCTCCATATCTATTTGACTCCTACACTCGAAACAGCTACACGGAGCTCCCGCTCCAACATAGCTGATATTGCTGATGGTGGGGAACCGGCTGACTGGTAATGGGGATTGTGTAGCCCGCGGCGACGAACAAGTTGCTCAGGCCTGGTGCAAAGAGTAGGGATAACAAGAGGCGTCACTCCGGTCGGAACCTTTGAAGTCCTTGCTTGACCTTGGCATTTAAATGGGTTGTCTATTTCGAGCGGGATATTCAAATCGACTAAATGTACCTTACCACAATCGGCTGATTATTGCCGAAGTTTACCGATCATTGCCGAAGTTTACCGATCATTGCCGAATGGGGTCGAATGGGCATTTCAATGGGTTGTCTCACTAGAAATCACCGTTTCCCTAGATTATTTCTGTCCTTGTCGAGTGACGCCTCTTATTATACCTCCTCTTTGTCTGGTGTACGTATTGTAGCTGTGCCCGTATATGTACCCGTATTCCACTTCCCAAAAGGGGTTTAGGAGTGGAGCGGCGCACCGTCGTACAGTGTACGATTTTGGACAAAAATCACTAGACAGCGCAAATTTTGACCGATTTCGATAATTTTTTTTTAATACTCGTAAAGGACTCAGCAATAATGGAGTGCTGCAATAAAACCTGTATCTTTTGGTCTAATCTATAAAAAAACATTATTTAGCATAACATAACATAAAACCGTAAACTTTGGAAATTAAAGATATGAAAAAGTAATTTTTTGTAATATTAGCTATAAAATAAAAATTTATGTTTTAAATAAACCGTAAATATAGCTGATTTAAATCTAATATTTTTAAATTATATTTCAATTTTATTAGTTTTGATTTTATCCTTACTAATATATAAAAGTGAAACGTTGTCTGTTTGTTTGTCCTTCTTTCACGCCTAAACGATTGAATGGATTTTAATAAAATTTTGAATATACATTAAATACGTCCTAGATTAGATTATAGGCTATTTATAAATATGCTATTGTTACGTCCTGAAGGGACTTTTGGCGAATCGCCCTGAGCGGCTAGGGTGATTCGCGGGGTTCTTGCTCTTTCAAAGTGCTGAAGCACGCCTTGACTAAACTTACCGTAAGAGGATAAGGAGTAAGGGGTTTAAATCAATGGTGACACGGAATTCAAGGGAAAATAACATAGTAAAATATATTCTGAATGATGGATAAAAGTAATGTAAGAACATACCCTAGGGACGGCGCTCCGTCCCTGCTATCGCAGTGAGCTCGGGTTTCGGCACGCTTGCCGATTATCGCCTCGTACGCTCTGTAAGTCGCTCAACCTAGCGCAGGTCGTGGTCGCTCGCTTGTCTATCTGGTCGCACTCGGAAGTCAGCACAATCGGAGTCCGTCGATGTTCTCGCTATCTCGTTCCATCGCACGTCTTCGCGGAGTCAACGGCGGTTCGTACCTCGCGCAAGGGCTCTCCCGGCTAGGCCGTTCGCGGTGTGTCGGATGGAGATACCCAGGGCTGATCTCGACCGTCCGGACGGGTGTCGCGGTTTCTAGACGGCCCGCTGGCTCGTCACAACTTCCTATCACGAGCTCTCGAAAACGAATCCCTGTTCCGCGGTTCTTCGTCGCGGGCCGAACCTCGGACAGTCCCCAGGAATGGGGGAAACTGCCCTGTCGGCAGCTGTCGATTGCATCACTAATTCTTCGATGCTTGCGAAATATCCGTGGCCCGGGCCGAGCGCGGTCGTTGCCACGGGCTAAGCGCAACGCGATTGACACGCGCGAGGCGATTCCGCTGAATCGTCGTAGGAAAAGTACGCGAGGACAGCGAGCACGGGATGGACCTGAAGGGCCCATGTAACACTATCTAAAATAACGGGTAACGGGTCAGCTAGTTTCTAATATATAAATTTATTTTCTATTTTCATTTTTTTAAATTTTTTTAGGAATTATAATCCTATGTTAGACGCATTGAAATGTTATGCATGAAATGTTTCATGGATTGTTGCTTACTTTATAATCACATTCCATCAGCTTCAACCGTGAAGGCCTTAACTTTTTTATTTTTTTTCAGTCTGAGAGTGCTAATTATTGAGAGATTTGATGAGTTCAAGAGATAATGTAAAATATCTTTGTTACTCATTTGTCTGTTGCACATTCTGCTATGTTCAGCTCGTGCTTTACGAAAAATTGTATTATTTCATTCTTGTGGCTCTTTTGATAGCCAGCCAAACGGTAATTTTTTATTTTATAGCTAATATATAATGGACTTTATTGATTCCCCTACGGGTTACAATCTCCCTTTTCCTCCACTCCTTACATCCGTTTCTTCCCTTACATCTACCTTATATCTACTTGAATTTATCTTAAACTATCCTAACATACTTTAGCCTATCTGAATCTATTTCCTCCTTCGCCACTCCCCCTCCGCTCTCGCTCGCCATCTATCTCCATCCCCGCCGCACAGTGGGACGGATTTTAAATTTGCCGCCTTTTGGGTCTTCTTTTTAAGATATCGGAATGAAATTTACGCTAAAAAAATAGGCAAAAAAATATTCCTTTCTAATGATGTATAATTTAATATTGTTTACATTTATTTATTTTTTAATTTTGTTAACTTATTTGTGATAAAAAAAATTTTAATTCTGTTTATTTGGTACCTTATTTAAGGGGGTATACCCGTTTGAACCCTCGGAAAATGTATACATTTTGTGGATTTTTTTACAGGTCAACGGTTTGATGCAGATTCCCCGTTTTTTTACTATCTTTACCTAGTATTATGAACTACTCACAAAAAAGTTTCAGTTAAAAAACTATTGTTTTTGGGAAGTTATGCATACATATCTGAAAGTCTTTCGATTTTAGACGGCTAAACGGTGGCCCTAAAAACTCGCGCTACGTTCAACCAATTCATTTCCAATTTTGCATGCAAAATCATAATAAGATTCCACATCGTCCAACGAAGGCTTTTTTTATTCCGACTCCCCGTTTATTATTTATAAAGAAAAAAAGGTGGATTTTTCTCTTAGAAAAATTTAACTTTACCTTTGATCTCTCACCGTTTCTTTATTTCTCAAAATTTTCAAAATCGGCTACGTTGGACGATATCTATTGACATACTTTATAAAACAATTTTATGGTTTTTGATTTCAGACACGACATACAGGTGTTTTCAGGGCCACCGTTTAGCCGTCTAAAATCGAAAGACTTTCAGATGTGTATGGATAACTTCCCAAAAACAGTAGTTTTTTAAGTGAAACTTTTTTTTTGAGTAGTTCATAATACTATGTAAAGATAGTAAAAAAACGGAAAATCTGCATCAAACCGTTGACTTGTAAAAAAATCCACAAAATGTATACATTTTCCGGTTCAAACGGGTATACCCCCTTAAGGGAAGAGGTCACTGAAATTTTGAAATCCGAAAATATTTGAGACATGCGGAATTCCTCTTAAGGGAAGGAAGTAGGTTTGAAGTAAAGCCCTTATGCCAGTCGGGACACAGTTTTAATCACTGGTTTTCATAGAATATACATTACGTTACAAAAATCAAGCATAACATCAAAAACCTTCTTGCGCAAAGTGTGTGATGCCACAACCTCCAGGTTTTACAGCGAAGAAGGGTCCATAGTAAAGTAAAAAATTGTGTATCGAGAAGTTTCTACGTCTCATAGTTTTTAAGCTAAAAATGATTGAATTTATTAAATGTCAAAAATGCAAAATTTCATCAAAATTTTGAGGAAAAGCAAGCGCAGCGCAAAGAGTTTTGCAAATTTCTTCATGCCGATACACAATCTTTTTGCTTTCATGTTACTCTTGAAGCACGCCAAGCTGTAAGAGAATCGGACCAACAGTTTTGCGCAAGGAACATTAAATATATTAAAAAAGTAAGTTTTGAGATAATTGCATTTTAAATCTAAAGAGTAAATTCCAGACCACTTCCCTTTTTGTATAGTCTAAAATTCACCTGGTTGATGCACATCCTCATCAATCTTGCGTCTCTTTATGTTTTGTTTCTTCTTAAAGCGCTTTCTTGTACTGGATTGCTGTTATGTACTGCAGGTTTCTCTTCTGTTGTCTCTGTCTCTTGCTATACTTATAGCTGTTTTAGAACAACTTGCCCAGCTGTTTGTTTCCTCACTGTCAATGAGCGTACATAACCCATATCAAATTCTGAAACAGCACATGCCACAGCTACTTCAAGTCTTGCCTACGATACAAATGTTGTCTTCGGGCAGAATCTCCACACTTTTGCATGGAGAGATTAATTTGCATTTTGAGTGCCTCCCTTACAGCACCTTGCCATCAAATTTTCATTTGACAGTGTTTCGTATCAGGGTTTCACTTTGGTTGCTTGCCCTTAGGACATCTGGCATCGTTAGGATTGCTGTCTACAGAGCTATAGTGATCTAAAATAGCCATCACAGCATCTTCCATGGCCTTTACATTTGGCATATTTTTTACTATAGCATTTCTGTAACACTAGAAGTAAATTTTGCAACCCGACAGAAAATATCAAATTGATAAAATATACATATGTTTTCTGCAATCACTTTATAACCTATAATAATAGCACGCTTCACTCTACTCTTACTTTTGCGACTATTTTCGGCTAATGAGGTCCATTTCACTCGTTTTATAGCACTTAAGTTCACTGCACCATAAAATCTCACTCTGTATTCTCACGTAAACCGAAGTTTTGAAAGATTTAAAAAAATATGGTGTCTAGCGCCCGGAGAGACTGACCTCTGTCGGCAGCCACTGACCCTTTTGGGCCCGCTTAGAAATTTACCTACTGTACATGGCGGAGTTATTGGCCGCGTTACAGATGGCCGAGGGATACGCAACCTGACCACGAACTCAGTCACATACTGTACTTTGTAAGAAAGCGTTCGTAGTTTAGTAGGCGCAGTCCAATGGATTCTGTTACAGAGCACGCGTGCGTTTTAGAATCGTGAAACGCATTTTGGCCATTGGTGAAAATAAACAATGTCAAGGCCACGCAGTTAATTTAGATTTCCCGAAACACTAGTCAGCGATTGAACATACTCAAAGAGATAAATAATAGAGAAATATACCGAAAAACGAAGGTTTTGGTTTTCAGCTCTTTCGCAAGGTTTTAGAAAAATAGGTTTTTCTGGTAGAAAGGCAACACTGAATGTCAAACCATGTTGTGTACGGTTGAACAAGGGTTCAGACTTGCCAAAAATGCAAAAAAAAAAATTTCTTAAAAATGGTCGAAATCGCGATTTTTTCAGTGACCTCTTCCCTTAAGGGGTTAGGACACAGTACGGGCCAAAAAAGCAGACGATTTTTAGACGACGATAATAAGAAAAGTAAACGATCGATTAATATAAGGTTTTGTGTTTTAGTTCACTATATTATGAACCATAAGAAAAGCTTATAATATTTACAAAATAGCATTTGTATGCCGTGCATTTCAACTGACCTTTTTTTGCGGATGGCCAACTGGTGGGCCGAATTCCGGGAAATCGGATGAACTAAATCATAAACCCCGAAAATGTCATAAACTATAATATATTTCCTAGGCATTGACGATCCAACATTTCAAATTTTTTAATTATTGTACAAAATATAAACAGAAAGATGTCGACACTTCGGTCGAAATTTGATCATTATTTTTTAAACATCGGCCATTTTATCAATTTTCGCAAAAATTGAAATGTTGGATCGTCAATGCCTAGGAAATATATTATAGTTTATGACATTTTTGGGGTTATTGATTCAGTTCATCCGATTTCGCGGTATCCGGCCCACCAGTTGGCCATCCGAAAAAAAAGGACAGTTTAAATGGAGACATTGCACGGCATACAAATGCTATTTTGTAAACATTATAAGCTTTTCTTATAGTTCATAATATAGTGAACTAAAACACAAAACCTTATATTAATCGATCGTTTACTTTTCTTATTATCGTCGTCTAAAAATCGTCTGCTTTTTTCGCCCGTTACTGTGCCCTAACCCCTTAAGGGGGGAGACCACTGTAACGGTCCGAAATGTAAGGGTGTTTTCGGGAATTTATTTCAACCAAACAACGCAAGTAAATCAATATATTGCTCAGTATAGTTAATAGTGTACATATCGAAGGGTAAGAAAATTTTTTTTTCAATCAAATTCATAAATCCGTTTCCGGTATACTATTCGTCAAAATTTGGACTGCGGCAAAAACATGCTAGTCGCGTTGACAGTGCCCAGGCCATATGGTTAATCCGAATTCAAAAACACAATAATATTCAGAAAGTAGAAGCCTGCCTCTATTACGTGACAATCAAAAAAAGTCAAAATTGTAAAAAATTACAAAATGGCGGAACACTGAAAAAAATATCATGTTTTCGGGGTACAAAATTGGGGGAATGTTAATAAAAATAATAGAAGCAGGTCGAAAATTGAAAAAAACTGATCGTCACGTAATACCCACGGGTTTTCCGTACAAGAAATGTCCTTGACCATGTTAATTGGAAGTATAGTTTGCTCTGTAGACTGTCAACGCGGTTGAAAAATGTCAATCTGAGGAAAACGCGTTCAATGTTCCGCGCGGCTCAGTCGCGCGTTTGACCCCGCTTCACAGAAAATACTATATCTCCGTCAATTTTGCGAATTTCGCCATAAAATTTGGGGACAGCATTCTTGAAATGTGCGCCTTTCAGAAAATGTAAAAAATAAAAAATCAATTTTTCATATTTTTTAGTGGTCTCCCCCCTTAAGGGGGTATGCCCGTTTGAACCCTCGGAAAATGTATACATTTTGTGGATATTTTTAAAAGTCAACGGTTTGATGCAGATTTCCCGTTTTTTTACTATCATCACATAGTATTACTAGGGGGGCTTCGCCCCCCTAGCGCCTTCGGCGCCCCACTCCCCGGGGCTCGCTTCGCTCGCCCCTTCGTTACTGTTCCACCTTTGGTAAAACTCACAGTTTCGTTAAGCAATCGGCGTTCCCTAAATTTTCACATACGTTCTGTAGATGTTGTTGTTTGCGGTTCTAATGGCGATGCAACCCATTCCGCTCGCAAATCTTGATGCCGTTTCCTACTGTCTCTTTTTCGTTCAGCTGGTGTTTTCGTTCTCTTCTTAACAGACGATGTTCCCTGTTCTCCCTGTAGCTGTCCTGGTCGTTCCCGAAATTCTCCGGCACGCCGTGCGGATTTTTTCATAGGATTTTTTATTACAGTAAACCTTTACCGCATCTGAATGGTTTACAGTAAACCTTTACCGCATCTGAATGGTTTACAGTAAACCTTTACCGCATCTGAATGGTTTACAGTAAACCTTTACCGCATCTGAATGGTTTACAGTAAACCTTTACCGCATCTGAATGGTTTACAGTAAATCTTTTAGGCGTCTGAATGGTCTACAGTAACCTCGTTACAGAAAACGTGACATAGAAAACGTGACATAATCGATTAAAAACAATTGAAGTCGACACATTATGATTTTATAGTTATAGGGTAGATGAAATACCCCGACGACTCTCGGGATGAAATACCCGGTTTCTTAGAACATAAGGAACCGGGTACAGTAGGCCATTCTACGTGGGGAAGGTTATAATCACCCAAGATGCAGAAAGCGTCGTCACAATAGTTATGGAAAATCTCCATGACACAACCGGTGTGATTCTCAAAAAGATCCGGATGAGTGGCTGGCGGGAGATATATCGCCCCAAGTATGATATGCTGATTGAGGAGCTGCACTCTTACAAAGACTTGCTCTAGTTCACGTCGTATGGGGTGAATCTCTAGGCAAGGTAGCGAGTTTCTGACAGCAATAAGGACCCCCCCTCCTCTCGAAAAAGAACTAGTGAGAGGGGATCTGTCTGACCGGAAGACATTGAATTCTGTGAGGCCTAACTCGGACGAAGAGATAGACGGGTTAAGCCAGGTTTCTGCCAAAATGAGGATGTCGTATCGGACTGCGGAGCACAATATCGCAGATTTTAAGTCATCTAACTTAGTTCTTAGACCAGGCACGTTTTGGTAATAAACCAAGGGGCAATTTAGTGGTTTTTTGGGGCTGGGTCATGCGACTTTTTGTTCTCCACGATGGTTGGTACTCCATGGATGTAGCGGATAGTCCAAGACGTCTCTCCCCGCTGGTGAAGATCTCGCAGTTTTTCCCTAAGGTGCTCCAGAGCCTGACGCTGAGTCTTGGTCTTGTCGTCGGTAATAATGCAAGGCCCCGGATACCGGGACTTGCCTTTCAGGATATCGATGACCGCCTCAGGTGAATTAAGTACTGCGCAGAGAGGTCGAGGGGTTGGACCGCTACGCTTTCCAAGTCTTCGAACCGTTAAATTCGTATAGTCGGAAGGCTGGATCTTGTCTAGTATGGATTTAACTCCATCAAGGTCATGGGAGCGTGCCAAATCAAGGGAGGAATTAGACGATTCCGGTAAACCGTGGATAATTAGGTTCTTCGCCCTGACCTGCCTATCCTTCATCTCTGCCATGATCTCGTCCATGTCTATGGGACTCGACGACGACTGAGCCGCCGAACCGGAGGACTTCTGCTCAAGCTGACATACACGAGTATCGAGGTCACTCATTTTAGTTTTAATGTCTGTGAGTTCCGACCTAATGCTGGAGACAATATCATCCCGGAAGTTTCTCATCTCTTCCCTTATCACTTCCCTTAACAGTACTCTCATCATGTCTTTTAGCTCATCGACAGATGGAAAGGAGGGTTGCGATATTACCGCCTGGGAGCCTAAGACGTTGAGTTCGGCATCGGCCGATCTAGGTAAACACGGGCCGCAGTTTAAAAGCATGCCGTTTTGCCAGAGGTGACCTGTCCTTCCAAGACAAGCAGGATGAGATACAGTATCATAGTGTGGACATAATAATTTAATTTATTATGTAAATCAAACCCAAGCTATCCATTAAGATCATTCAAAATCTAATCGGATCGGCCGTTATTGAGATTCGATAATCTCAGAGTTCTTGATAGCGGGTCGTGGCGTAATATAGAGACTCTGTGTCTCGCGCTACGCATATATCTATATGTACTTGGCACGCGACACCACCGTGTCCCTTGATATTATGGAAGGATGTTGAGTTATAAAATGTTCACAAATACGGTGTAAAATAACGAAATGTAGTTCATACGTCATGTAGCATATATGGCCATTTTCGCGCGGACTAGGACATGGGGATATGTTTTTCAAAATATGTGGACACACATGAAAAGTGGTCCACTATGTTGTATATGCTCCATACCAACAAAAAATGAGTCTGACAGAATCAGTCCACTCGTATACAGAGTCGGAAATCGATGATGAAGTCCCCTTTGTACTACGATTTCAATGAACCAGTAATAGGGATCTCTTTAGATAAGATATTCCGTTATTTCCTGCGTTTACATCGCTAAAACTAATTGTGTGTCTTGTTGTACACTGTTCAACGTACAAAAAGACGTGCGTGCAAAACAATTCATTCTTTCGGCTGATGTGTAAAGCAGTAGCCAAAATTCAAAATTTCGTGTCCGTACGTTACCGTCCGAGGTGAAGTTATTATCACCCAGTCCAAACTTGTGGGTTAAAATACACACCAACGCGGATTCAATGTCTCCTGGGCTACCTGTGCACATGTGTAAATATTGCGGAACTGCAGCTCATAACTACAGCACGATCTTATATGGTAACGTACGGACACCTTGAAAATGTCGACTCGCAGGGGCCTGTCTATCGTCTGCCGATCTGCAGACGAAAGCGTAGTAAAATAATAATTCAAATGAAAATAAAATATTTATCAGATAATGAATCATATTAATATAAATTTGTATGAAGAAATTATTTTTAATTATAATTAATAAATATATAACCGCGGGGAGGTTTTGCCGTCTGTGTTTATATTGTGGTGAAACTTTCGGCGTAGATGAGTTGGTGTGATTATTTGTAATTATATAAAATACGATCAATGCGCCGACGTGATTTACAGTGCAATGTATAAGATTCGTAAAATAGCCATCTTGATTGAAGGCGCACGCGAAGATTGTGTTTTGTCGCTAACAATAAGAGTAGTGAGCATGGCGCGATCAAAAAATTGACGAACGATGGTAGTGGACAAGGCCCGAGATTCCAGAAGACAGTCGCAAAAAGCACGCGGAAAAGAAAAGTATAAAAATAAATCGTTGCGTAGAGAAATAAAAAGTGTATTTCATTTTTATCAATCGTAAACATGGCTTTGACAAACGCGCAAAAACAAGCTGCATATCGGGCCAGGCGAAGGGCACAAGGTTTGAGTGAAGTTGACAAACTGAGGGAGAAGAAGCGTCAACAGATTCGCAGAAAAGCAATTCAGCAGAATCCTGCACATTATAAGGAGGTAAAAAAAAACAATGCTGTGTGCAAACGAGCAAGCCGAGCCCAACAGCACGAATCGAACAGCAGCAGCTTTTCTGAAGATGACACCGCCGCGTATAATAGTAAACAAGCCCTTTGGAAAGCTGTTCATCGTGCCCGCCGTGCACTCCCGTCAAGTCCACGTAAATGTAAGGCCGTTGTCGCCACCCTCGCCAAAAGTATAGGTATAGTGGTGATGGATCCGAAAGCAACGTTCCCTGGTGAAAATGGGCGAAGAACTGACCCCGCAGTTATAACACGGATCCATAAATTCTACAGATCGGACGAAATATCATGGCAAAGTCCCTGCGCAAAACACAAAATATTTTTACGTGAGACATATAGTGAGGGGAAGGTAAAGAAAATCTCGGTTATAAAACGGTTCATGAGGATGTCCTATAACGAAGCATTTCAACTGTTCGTACAGGAGACTGACACTCAGATTGCTTTCACAACCTTCTACACCTACAAGCCTCCAGAGATATACTCATACGCACATATTCCTCAGAATATTTGTCTCTGTAGGTACCATGAGTACATGCGTTTGCTATTGGAAGTTCTCAATCGTTACATCGGTGTGTCCGTGTCTTTTCGAGATTTCATTTCTTCTGTCACATGTGACCAAACGCTAAAATCGTGTATGATGGAACAGTGTGACGGCTGTAAGTCAAAGGTAGAAGATTATAGTCCAGACAAATTTTGTGTGAATCCAGACCAAATATTGGTTACTTGCGAACAATGGACTATAGGCAGAGCAGTCAAAGAAACACATAAATGGTCCCTTATAGAATGTTTCAAGGTTTTAAAGAAGAATTTGCCATATTTTCTACGACATGTATATGTCAAGCGCGCTCAAGCAAATTACTTTGAGAAGGTAAAAAATTCACTGGATGGAAGTGCCATTGTTCTTCAAGTGGACTTCGCAGAGAATTTCACTATTCAAGAAAGGGATGAAATTCAGAGTGCACACTGGGCCCATAAGCAGTGTACTATTTTCACAGCTTATGCTTGGACAAGTGGTAACACCCCGGGCCAAGGGTTTGGCATAGTTTCAGACCACTTAAGTCATGACAAAATTGCTGTTTTTAAATTCCTGGACGAATTACTGGCATGTCTTACTGATGATCATGTCTCTGTTCGGGATGTATATATTTTCTCGGATGGAGCATCAAGTCAGTTTAAACAGAAATTTTTGTTTGCTACGCTTCATGTCTTTGAATTAAAGTACGGCATTCGTGTCTTCTGGAACTTTTTTGCTTCAAGCCACGGGAAGGGAGTAGTGGATGGCATAGGTGGCTCGCTGAAAGCCACAGTGTGGAATCGTATGAAAGCTGGGACGCATAAGGTTGCCACTGCTGAAGAGTTCGCCACCGTGGCTTCAGAAGTATGCCCGAATGTGCGAATTATGTACATTTCGCATGACAGCGTCGTCAGCCTTCAAAGCGTCTTAGATGAGCACTGGCTGGAACTGATACCTGTTCCTAACACATTAGATGTGCATAGTGTCTACACATTAGCGCCTTATGTTATATCCGTGGCTCATACATCTGAAGATGTGGAAAGGAGGGTGCACAAATTACAGCGCAACGTTCTGCTGTAGACTGTTCTGGTGTAAATGGAGAAAAGTTTAATTTTATAATAATAAAGAAATATGTTTGTACTTTATATGATAATTAAATATAAAATCAGTTTTATGTATCATTACATGGTGGTTTCGTTGTTCTTTTTACGATTTATCCGCACGTTACTGCGAATGTCCGTACGTTACTGCAAATGTCCGTACGTTACCAGAGACGTAATTCCAAATATGTTGAGATTTCGAGGGTAAGGTATAATGTTTTTGAAAAAACAATAAGAGGGTCGTGATCAGGAAGATTTAATCTATGAGGAATGTCTATTGCCATTATGTATAGTGAAAAGCATTCGCAGAAATATGGGGAAGAGTCTTGACGTTGCGTATTGCATGTCCACTGTGTCCGTACGTAACCGACCACTTCCTTTTCGCTCTAGATTTGATTGAGCTTGCATCTAGACTCCGGGCTATGAGCGTACAAGACACAACTTTTCATGCTCTTTCCATATAGTAAATCAATATTTGAATGCCAGTAAGCGTTTGGTCATAAACTTCGAGGAAACACCGCTAGAAACTGTGCGAACGTCCGTACGTAACCGGCGAAAATGGCCATATGTAGGTAATTTGTTCTGTCTCTTCGAGGAGCGGATTTTCTGTCCTCGAAATGACAGTAAATATAACCTATATGCTACATGACTATAAACTCAACATCCGTCCAAAATATTATTATTACGCCGCAACAGTATTTTTATGAAATCGAGAAATGTGATTATTAGTGGGTATAAAAATAAAATTTCCATTCGTAACATCATTTTCTGAGTATATTTTATCGAAATAGTATTTTTCAAATTAATTTGTTTATGTGTGACGTCCCACGATTTTTCACGCCTTTCTATTCCAAATTCTATCAGTAAACCTCAAAATTCACTCCATCAAACTCTATTAAACTCAACTCCTACCCCATCTCCTCAATCGTCGATCACCTTGATGTTATACCTTAGCGGTCACCAACACAAGATGATTGATACAAACTCCACCTCGCTGATGTATCTTAGAGATCCCCATCACGAGATAATTGTTACAAAACCCTCTTCGCCTATTCGTCCTACAAGGCACGAATCATTCCTTCTAAACCGAATTCAAACAAGTCCGTCATTACAAATCCCTCTTAAATCGAGACCAAGTCTCAATCCCCTCTTTACGACTCATGAAGTCCAAGCCACTCTAACCCCTTTCCTATTAAAAACCCAAAAATCCATTCGATGAGTTGAGTATCTCCTTTCGCAGTCATAAAAACCCCAGAAACCTAATTGCGACGCATATTTGGCGTACGTGACATAAATATGTCTATTAATAGCTATATCGTTTATAAAAACCCCAAAAGTTCTACTGCGTCTTATTCCGAAATGTGTCAAGGTCTTTACCGCGCGTACCCCCGCAATACTCCTGTAAGAATACATAAATACGAGGTCCTGAGAGGCCTCGTCCTCTTTCATCGATATTCATTTGACAAAGTATATTCAAAAGTGTAAGCTCTCTTTCATCGCTATTCTGTCCATTTGACAAGTGTTAATTAGCTGCCTTAAACTCTTTCATCGCTATTCTGTTCATTTGAAAAGCGTCAATTACCGATGTTAAAGATTTTCAAACATTCAAAAAGTGTTCAATTCAGTGCTACGACAACCATTGTAAGTCATTATAATTACTATTATTAAGAAATATCACCCTCATTATATTTCTCCGCATAAATAACGCTTATTGCATTTCATATTATAAATTTTACTAAAGCTTATTGTATTTCATATATTATCATCGATTTATTCTCATGTATTTCATGTTCATATTCTTATATTGTTAATAACTGCCATTTATATAAATATTATCCGTTAATGCTAAGAATCCCAAGCATTATCATTAACAAACGTTACGATAAAGCTAATAAACCGCTTTGTTTTCTATCACGTTTCGAATTATTGTGTGTATCCGCGAGTCATAAAGATTCTTAACGAAACGAAGCTGCCGCAGCAGCTGATTCGCGAGAGCGCGCCCAGTGTTTACAAACATATTACTGCACGAGCCGTGCAATACACGAAAAACTAAGCGTGGATTCTTTTGCACGGATGCAGCGTTAAATCCTATTACGCAAACCAAAACAAATACGAAGTGCCATAACGGGTGTTCTCCAAGTGTACATTTGCCTTCCCTGGTCGATTAGAGTGACGGATTAAATATTCGCGCTTGATCGCCTCCAGAAATTCTCAGTGTGACGGATTTAATATTCGCGCCTGGTCTTCCCTCAAAACCTTTCAGTGTGACGGATTTAATATTCGCGCCTGGTCTTCCCTCAAAATCCTCAGTGTGACGGATTTAATATTCGCGCCTGGTCTTCCCTCAAAACCCTCAGCGTGACGGATTTAATATTCGCGCCTGGTCTTCCCTCAAAATCCTCAGTGTGACGGATTTAATATTCGCGCCTGGTCTTCCCTCAAAACCCTCAGCGTGACGGATTTAATATTCGCGCCTGAGTCCCTCAAAACTCTCAGCGTGACGGATTTAATATTCGCGCCTGAGTCCCTCAAAACCTCAGAGTGCTGGATTCTAGATTCGCGCCTGTCTTTTCCTTCTCCATTGTCGACGTTCCCAAAGACCTCGCCCCGGACGTGACATATGTTTACGAAATTCATGCGTTTCATTAGACTCTAATTGATTTTAGTATCAATTTTCATTTTCACAGATTTCTGTGCTTGATGAGGTTATCGCGAGATTTAGCATGAATTTTCGTGTTTATAAAAAGGTATAAAATAAGGCTGTTCGAGTACTCGAATATTCGAATAGCTTGAAGTTCGGACCGAGCCGAGACTCGGTTTCCGAACCGAGCCAAGTACCCGTAAAAACCGAGTAGCTCGAATGTACTTCGAGTAACTTCAAGCTTGAAGCTTGAACGTTTCGGGCAATGCGAATGTTTCGAATATTTTGGGTTACGTTTATCTACTGGAATGTAAATGACGACCGCTCGAAAAAATTTGAGCTACTCGAAAAATTTCGAGCTACTCGGATTTATCGACCTACTCGATTTTTACGGGTACTCGGCTCGGCTCGGCTCGCTTTTTCCGAGTACTTTTATAATATAAAAGTTCACAAATGTAAATAGCGTGAAAGAAAGAAATAGCCACGAAACATTTATTGTCATATAGCATAATAAAGTCCTTAGACGAGGTATATCCTCTTGGCTCATTCATGCGCATGCGCCGTTGTGCGGTCTAGTGATAACGCAATAGATATTCATGGAAAATGTTAATTAAAAGACAATTCCTTGTCAATAAGTAATAAAAATGAATGAACAAAGATGTACAAACGACCAACGATCGATTCCACTTAAAATTATTGACGAACAATGAAAAAAAATGCAATGAGGGGCTAGATGAATAAAATAATTTCAGCCAAATTTATTTAATTTATTATAAATCGGCATTTGATGAACAAATAATATAAACTGCTGAACAATGATGTACAAACGATGCATAAACGATTGCATAAAAAAGAAATTTATATATTCATCAATGAGGGGCTAACTTTTTGGTGGTTAACTGCTCGACGCATGCGCCCGACGGCCAGATAGCCAGGCACGGCACGAGTCATTTTTACGCCTAAGCGAGCTTGCCAAATTCCGCAAATTATTATAATACATTTAATTGAGCTTCTTCCAACAATGAAAAGACCATTTTACGCCTCTTGTCTACCTTATGCTCTAGTAGTTGCCTACTTTTGCAGAGCAAAGTTACAATAAATCATTTTAAATAAATATATTATAATAAAGGGGGCAATTTGACAAGTTCGCCTAGGGCACAAAAAAGACTTGAGCCGGGCCTGTGTCAAGATTTTGCGAAGCGGTTCCCGTGCTCATCGTAAGGACGTAAGCGCTTGCAACCATCGCTCACGCCCATCGCGCACGAAAAGGGCGTAGTGTCAGGTGTCCGAAAGACGGAGCGAGGCAAATCATCAACGGATCGCCTGTCTCAGAGCGTCCTCGCTCGCTCGCGTTCCATCTCGGTCTCGCCTTCGCCGAACAAGAGATAAGCGCGTATCACACTAGCTGCTGCGGCTGCGGCTGCCGCTGCCGCCGGCGTCCGACCAATCAAAGTGAAGCAGTCGACGCTGCGGCCAGGATAACCCGTCAAAAAGTGTCAGCAGTATTCGTAATGCTCAGTGCTATGTTCAGGGCATCTGAGCTCAAGTGCACCAACAGGATGATGGTTACCCCCTTGATTAGCCAATCCCACAACACCTGTCCTTATATTATTAGCCTGCCGCCACTCCCCCTCTTGTATTGCACCCATCACCACCTCTTCATTGTCCACGTATTGAGGAGGCGAATGCATAGCATGACCCACAATATCAGTGCGAAGCCAATTGTGCAAAGCACAAGTTGCAAGAATAATGGCTTTGGCTTCACTAGACACTACGTTCAGGGCATCGAGAATAAAACGCCAAGACGTTTATATGGCTAACAGACAAATCGAGCGTTGTTGCAGCAAACAACGATGAACATGCAAAAGAGACTGCTTGTGTCTTATCATGAAGAGAATGCGAGGAAACGAAAATTGGCATCTGCTTGTTTCATGATGGTCTTGGCGTTTTATTCTCGATGCCCTGAACGTAGTGTCTGGGTAAAACATTGGATAGCGCGTAGGAAAAAGCAAGGTGTTCATCACAACCTCTTTCTAGAGCTTCAATTAGAAGATCCTATGAAGTACCGTAGGTAAGAAAAACAATGAAATCGCATTTTAAATGAGAATGGGACCACATCATGGTAATCGGTGTTTATCTATTTCGGAGATTAGGTGCCTTCGCATAACAACTGCTATGTTTGAGGACCTTTTGGCTAAAGTCAGTCCTCTCATTCGAAAGAGAGATTTAAGCGATAGTATTTCGCCTGCCGAAAGATTATCTCTAACTCTGAGACACCTTGCCACAGGTAAGTCATATTTAGGACTAATATATATCATGGAAATACTTGTTACTTTATTGTAACATGTATTATTTTTTCAGGCGAATCCCAAGAATCTTTATCCTTAAGTTTTAGAATGGGACAAAGTACTATTTCTGGAATTATAAAGGAAACAGTAAGGGCCATTTCCAAAGTGTTGAAGGATGAATATTTAAAGTTCCCTTCATCACTAGAGGAGTGGAAGGCTGTCACTCATGATTTTAATGAGCGTTGGAATTTTCCTAATTGCTTAGGCGCAATGGACGGCAAACATTTCGTTTTGGAGCATCCTCTCAAGTCTGGCTCAAAGTATTTTAACTACAAAGGTACCTTCAGTGTTGTTTTGTTGGCCATTGTGGATACACAATTGAGATTCATTTTTATTGATGCTGGAGCAAATGGTAGAGTCAGTGATCGGGGAATCTGGAATAACAGTGATATTAAAAACTATGTTGTAAATAGTAATTTTCCCCTTGCACCTCTTCCTGGCACAAATATGATGTTCCCTTATGTTATTGTGGGTGATGAGGGATTCACTTTATCTGAAAACATGATACCTTTTCCAAAGGCGTCTTTATCGGGGAGAATTGACAGAAAAATCTTTAACTACAGGTAAGTGTTTGATTTGTGTTGACTAATTTATAAAAAGAGTAAGATTGTCAATTTTAATATTTTTTAAATTTTTCAGGCTATCACGTGCTAGAAGATGTTCAAAAAATGCATTTGGTATTCTTCTTACTAGATTTCACATATTCAGAGCTCCAATGCGATACGACCCTCAAGATGCCAAAGCCATTATTCTTGCAACTTGTGCTTTGCACAATTGGCTTCGCACTGATATTGTGGGTCGTGCTATGTATTCGCCTCCTCAATACGTGGACAATGAGGATGTGGTGATGGGTGCAACACAAGAGGGGGAGTGGGGGCAGGCTAATAATATAGGGACAGGTGTTGTCTGATTGGTTAATCAAGGGGGTAACCATCATCCTGTTGGTGCACTTGAGCTCAGAAACTGTTTGTGTACATATGTTAATGGTGTAGGAGCTGTCCCCTGGCAAGACACAATGATCAGGGTTCCACAACAAAACTGAAATTTATCTTTCATTGTAAATAATAAATTGATTCCAGTGTTTAATTTTTAACGTATTATTATTATTATCAATACTGCAAGAGAAGAGACATTGTAGCATTCTCGCATTCTTTCTTCTTCTCTGAACCCATCTTGCGGAGTCAAGAAGCTATAAAAGATGCAAAAATTTCCTCATTGTCAGGGGGAGTTACAGCAAGAGGAGGTTGCTTTGAAATATCTTGCATAATATTTACAGCCTCCTCCATTAAGGAAGTGTTCGTCCTTTTTGTTTGCCCTCGTTTTGCATAGAGCTGACCAACCCTCTCCTGAGCTGGTCGCTTGCTTGGTGTTGGGGTTGAAGCTGGGCGCGATGGCACAAACAGATCTGGGGATGTTTGGCCTGATCTTGATTCATATGAGTCCATTTGAGTGGCCGCCAAATCTTTCTCCAGAGGAGTTAATTCAGGTCCAGTTGTTGGACTCAGTGAAGAACCAGGCTGCTCACACTCCAAAATGACGGATACAGGAATGTTGGATGTTGATGGTGCCTGGACACAAATCTTTTTTAAAAAGAGCAACCTGGTGTACAGACCCCACTTTGGTTTGTGCATGTCGTCTGCCCCTGCACCGCTGCATTTTGCTTTGCTCTCTTCAATCTTTCTATCATTTTTCATGAAAGTATCCTTCATTGCTTTAAATCTGGTGGATACATCATTACCCACAGAAGCAAGACTGTAAGTTAGGCACAAGAAAGATGAAAGCAAACAATCTGGATTTACTGAGGTCATTTCATAATTAAGGGGAGGATTAAAGAAATTCTCGACTTACTAGAAAATTGAAACCCAATACATCTGGACACCTCTTCCCAAACTTTGTCCTTCAAATCAGACCTTATATAAATATTCAGTGTAGCATCCCACAGTATTGGACGTTTCGCGACCTCATGTGCCAGCCTTACCTCCTAGTCAAAACAAAATTTTACGTTCGGCCGCAAACGTGACATTGTACCGAGCATTAATGACGGATACTGCTGACAATTGAATTAGAATATCATATAAATGTCAGCGCGATGCCTTGAACGTAGCACTGAGCATTACGAATACTGCTGACACTTTTTTTATAACCTGTTTTGAATGTCAGCGCTTCACTTTGATTGGTCGGACGCCGGCGGCAGCGGCAGCGGCAGCCGCAGCGGAGGCCGCAGCAGCTAGTGTGATACGCGCTTACGACAGAAGTGGTGACATCGTGTAGACCAAACAGAGCCCATAGAGAGACAATATTGTATATAGCGCCGCGGTCAACCCTGTCGTAGCTAAAATTTTTTAAATTGAGATGGGTACGAGACCAGTCGACATTGTATTCAAACTTCGTTACAATAATTTGGGGTGAGAGCGGTAAACCGATCATAAAAGCGGAGTGCACGGCTCGATTACCTGGTCCGGGAAATTCCCAATACCTAGCTCTTTGCGACGTTAATTTAAAAGAGACCATAAATGTAAAGTAGAAAAACAAACAAGCGTTACTTTAAAAAATTTACTTACTGTAAATTTATAATATAATATAATAATAATACTAATATAATATAATATAAACGTGTAAAAAGCCTTGGTATAACTTCGCTTTATATTAATATAATAATAATACTAATATAATATAATATAAACGTGTAAAAAGCCTTGGTATAACTTCGCTTTATATTATTATAAATGACAAGAAAACATAATGTGTTTCTTAACGCGGAAACGTAATAAATACAAATAAATACAAAGTCAAAAAATATGTGAAATCAAATTGAGCTGCAAGTACATAAAGGTGCTTTCCCGCAGCGTGCAAAGGCGACACTGTGTAACATGTGTGTGAAGTTAGCCCCCCTTTTTTTGAAAACCTAATTTTTTTTGTACCAGTTTGTACTAGGTTTGTACCGCGTTGTACCGTTCCGAGCTCTCAAAAATTCGAAACCGTTTTCGAGAAAATTAGAAAATAAGAAAAAAAGCTAGCCCCCCATTTTTGGAAATTTCGATTTTTCGCGATTGTACTGCATTGTACTAGTTGTACCGAACATTGTACCATTCGAAGAAACTGTTTAACTCTTTTGGTTTTCGAGAAAAATCGAAATAACCAAAGTGTCGTGTCGTACTACTGAGAAAAAAAATTAAAAATTCGCGGTTGTACCAGTTTGTACCGCGTTGTACCGTTCGTAGAAATTGTTTAACTTTTAATTTTTGTATTAATCATTTAAATGTTTTTATTTAACATTTAAATTTTTTTATTTTAAATTTTGTGTTGTAATTCTTTCCACACTTATCTTTTTAAAAATTATTAAGACTTATACAGCTACAATTTTTTCTGTACACTTGTGACTGAAATTGCATGGGGTGCATCACATCCCTATGCACGGTTAACGTTAAACTATTAGTACACAGTTAAGGTTAAAATATGGGCCCATAAAGAGTAAGGCCCCAGCTTGCGCCTACTGCGCCTTATGGTAAATGCTGTTACGAATATTCATGTAATCTAAGTACAGTATTGTCTCGTCAGGGGTTCGCTGGTCGTGAACACAGCCGTAATTCCGAGTGTTCGTTTCTCGCTTCTTTCTAGGGATGGGCGATGTTCATCGATGTTGACGAAATATCGATAATGGGAAACCAAACATCGATGTTTCAATATCGATAATGAACTGATCGATGTTTACAAAATATCGATTATAGGAGACCAAACATCGATAATGAACTGCCGAAGATAATATTCGCATTTTTTAAGCTAATTTACGAACGCACAATCGAACGAACGATATTTATCGCTTTTCGATATATCGTTGAATCCCGGTTGGTACCCTGTTCATTGTTGGCCCGTCCAGACCAGAGTTGGGCAAAATGTAATCCAATTATTACAACTTACAAATTACGATTAAAATGTAATCAACTACACAATTACATTTTAATCGTAATTTGTAAGTTGTAATTAGATTATATTTTGCCCAACTCTAGTTCAGACGCAACCTTAGAGCATATAAACATAGAGGAAGCATGCAATAGGCAAAAATGTAGACGGCGATAAAAAGAGAAACATATTACAGGAGGGACACCCCCTCTCTTCCTAACATAGAAAAAAACGCTGGCGCTAGAAAGAGAGGGGGTGTCCCTCCTGTATATGTTTCTCTTTCTATCGCCGTCTACATTTTTGCCTATTGCATGCTTCCTCCATGTTTATATGCTCTAAGGACGCAACCGACAACGTTTTACCGTACGACATAGTACGTTAAAGTAACGTTTACAAACGTTTATGCCCGTTCTTTATCGTTGTTGGCACGTGTGTCAATTGTGAGGCGTATGGTCTGCGATCCTTTTGTTTAAGCGCAGTTTTGGATTAAAAAACATTTACTTATTTAGATTTAATATGAAACGCCAAAGTGTGTAAGTACATGTATTGTTTTATTGTCATTGCTATTATATTATTCGGAATGATTTGGTTTGGTTTGGAATTTGGTTCACGTGCCAATGAAGTGTTTTCTTATGATTTTAGGTTGTAAATGCTGGGTTTAATTAAATGCTACACTGTGTTTGAATAATAGAGTAACATATTTTTTTGCCTGGAAACTTTGCCTGTTGTCTGTAATGTCGAAATTCACTATTCTAAAACTTCTATTGAATCTTTTTCTACCATAACTGACTGAAAAATCAATCTTTTCAGGAGAACTATTATAATGCCGCCAAAAAGTCGGTATTGGGAATATTTTGAAAAAATATGTAATGCTACTGCAAGGTGTCGCTCTTGTTCAAAAATTTTGAAAACTTGTGGAAACACGACAAGATTACATGTGGAAAAAATTCATGGTATTTCGTTGTCGAGAAAAAAATGTAATACAAAGGTATTAAAGAAGTCTTACAGAAGACATGTGAAGGCCTCCACAAGCTCTGCATCAGTAGAAGTGACTAAAAATGAATCGGACATTGAGATGAACGAGTTAGAAGGCAATTCTACCAAAAGCGATACTATTTCCAAATCAGAGACGATTAAGACATTTCAACCAACCTTAACTTCAAGTTTTATATATGATATTGCAATTTTATATATGATCTGTAAGGACTCACAACCCTTTCAAATTGTAAAAAATGATGGTTTTCTTAATTTGATGAAAGTAACTGTACCTCTGTATAAAGTACCTGCAAGATATACATTCAAGAGAATGCTGGAAAATAAATATGAAGTGACTCAAAACTATTTTAAAAATAAGCTTAAAACAGTGAACAGTTGCACCTTCACAACCGATGTATGGACTGATACAATGCAGACCCGAAGTTTTCTAGCAGTTACCGTACATTTTCCTGATAACGATAAATAGGAATTAGCTACTTTGTGAGTTTATGAATTATCGGAACGTCATACGGGCGAATACATTTCAGAAATGCTATTACAAGCTTGTCAAGAGTGGGGAATAGATAGAAATAAGGTACTGGCAGTGGTAAGTGATTCTGGGGCTAACATGATAAAAGCAGTTGATTTAGCATTTGGTAAAAAATGCCATATACCGTGTTTTGCCCACATGCTTAATTTAGTAGCACAAAAATGAGTTGAAAAAACCGACAAATTGCCTGAATTGATTGCTTTAGTGAAACAGATTGTCACGTGGTTCAAGCACAGTGTAGTAGCAAGCGATGAATTAAGAAAAGAAGTAGATCTGAAACTTATTCAAGATGTGTCCACCCGTTGGAACTCGACATTTTATATGATTGAAAGGTTTTTGAAGCTCCGTGCAGCTATAAATAACATCATAAATCGTCATGTCAGTGCACCTCCAATGATAACTGCTAAAAACTTAATAGATTTGACTGAGGTTTGTGACATTTTACGCCCGATCGAAGTCGCCACTCGTGAAGTCTGTGGCGAATAGTATGTGACTAGCAGTAAGGTTATTCCGCTGACTCGAATGTTACACATAAAAATATCTGACTTAAAACCTACACTGACCATTGGGAATAATCTACAAAGGAACATAATAGCAGAAATAAAGAAACGCTGACAACCCACGGAATCAGTGAACATTCTGGCTGTCTCTACACTATTGGACCCCAAATTTAAGAACATCCATTTCCAAGATGCTCTAGCATGTTCTAAAGCGATAAACGCTATCAAAGATCTAATTACTACTGCACAGACAGAACAGATCACACAAAATCAACAAAATGTGGGTGATAATGAAAAGGAGAACATTGATACACAATTTAATCTATGGCGCGACCATTACAATCTTGTGCAAGAAATAGGTAACTCACTAACCGAAAATGAAACTGGTATGCCGTCAGAATTGAGGTATTACCTGAAAAATCCTTTAAGTGATTTAGACCAGGAACCATTGAAAATATGGCACCATAGCATTGGTTCTACGTATCCAAAACTTCGTAATATTGCCATTAAATATTTATCATGTGTTGCCAGCTCGTCAGCATTTGAAAGACTTTTTTCTAAAGCAGGACTTACACTTAGTCAGCAAAGAAACAGACTGAAAAGAACACTAGTTTCCAAACTACTTTTTTTACAATCTGTTCCTAAAAAATTTTGGGAACACTGCGAATAGTAGTGCGGTTGTAGAACAGAATGGCACCTATATAATTGAATAAATATATACTACAATTTAAATCATCTGCGTTTCAAGTTTCCTTCACAATTGGCACAAACTTTCCGGACAACCCAATAATTTCTGACAAATATTGCTCTTTTTACTAATCTCCTAAATAGTTTTTCATACTTCTTTTGCCAAAGTATCGAAATATCTATGGACGAAGCTGATTTTCACACGTAAACGTTACATATTTCTAGTAACAGAAAAAGCGATATGTATTTTTTAAAAGAAGCTTGATTAATGGAGTGTAGGTATCTTAGAAATATATTTGCCACAGAAGAAATCGAGATTATTGTTTCACTGTGAATATTTATTACATTATAGTTTATTAATTATTCAGTTTATATCTCTAATGTGTCCGTTCGAAAATCTTAAAATATCGCGGAAAAATATATAGTCGAAATATTGTACTATATCCAGCGAAGAAATCTTAATCAATATCCCTCCCAATCGGTACACATTGTTACGTCCTGAAGGGACTTTTGGCGAATCGCCCTGAGCGGCTAGGGTGATTCGCGGGGTTCTTACTCGATTAAGGTGCTGAAGCACGCCTTGACTAAACTTACCGTGGAAGGATAAGGAAAGAAGGGGTTTAAATTAGAGCTGTTGATACCCGGGTACCCGTGAGATACCCGGGAAAAACGAAAATTCCCGGGTAGTTACTACCCGGGTAAACTACCCGAGATACTCGAGAGTCTCGAGATCTCATAGAGTACCGTTCCATACTTGAAGCCACACTGAGCGTCATGGCCTTCGGGACAAAGGCTTCGACCCCCGGGGAGACAGGAATACCCATTAAGAAGTGAGGATCTCCAGTTCCGAATTTCTTATCAGATCTTTGCGAAAACGACGTCAATCGATTCCGTATGTTTCTCCGATGAAAATAACACCAAGAACGACGTAATTCAGACCATAATGAAGGAAATTCCATGAACAAATGTTTTGCATTATTTCAAATTCATTTCGTTAAAAATAGTCCGATTTATATGAAATTTGGTATGATTTTCATCGGAAAAACATAAGAAATCCATCGGTGTCACTTCCATATCGATACGATAAAGAGTTAAGAATTATTTTACTTCTGAATCAGGTATGAATTTTCGGGGTTGACCTCGCCACAGGGTGCCAGACGGCATCTCTCTGACAGGCGTCGCTCCAGAAGCACGTTCTGTACTCTGTAAGTTCTCGAGATTCTCGAGAGTCTCGGGTAGTTTTCCCGGGTAGTAACTACCCGGGAATTTTCCTCGTCCCGGGTATCTCACGGGTACCCGGTCCAGAGCTACAGACCTAGTTTAAATCAATGGTGACTCGGAATTCAAGGGAAAATAACACAGTGAAATATATTCTGGATAAAAGATCAAAGTAATCATAAAGACATACCCTAGGGACGGCGCTCCGTCCCTGCTATCGCAGAAATGCTCGGGTTTCGGCACGCTTGCCGTCTATCGCTCCGTGTGTTCTCTGGGTCGCTCACCCAAGCGCAGGTCGTGGTCGCTCGTTTCTCTATCTGGTTGTACTCGGAAGTCGGCGTAATCGGAGTCCGTCGCTTCGTTCTGTCTCGATCCGTCGCACGTGTTCGCGGAGTCAACGGCGGTTCGTATCACGCACAAGGGCTCTCCCGGCTAGGCCGTTCGCGGTGTATCGGATGGAGATACCCAGGACTGATCTCGACCGTCCGGACGGTTGTCGCGGTTTTACGTGGAGGCGAGGGCGCGGTTTCTAGACGGCCCGCTGGCTTGTCGCGACTTCCTAGCACCAACTCTCGAAAACGAATCCCTGTCCCGCGGCTCTCGATCCCGGGCCGAACCTCGGACAGGTCTACTGGATGGGGAAAACAGCCCCGTCGGCAGTTGTCGATTGCTTCACTAATTCTTCGATGCTTGCGAAATATCCGTGGCCCGGGCCGAGCGCGGTCGTTGCCACGGGCTAAGCGCAACGCAAGTGACACGCGCGAGGCAATCCGGCTGAATCGTCGTAGGAAAAGTACGCGATGACAGCGAGCACGGGATGGACCTGAAGGGCCCATGTAATAGACATTTTTTAAATATTAATGTTAATTTATTGTTCTGTTTTGTTCATTTTATGCTTTATTGTAAAAGCATCGATGTTGTCGAAAAATCGATGATTTGTGTTCGATGATTATCAGTTATCGATATTTAGCTATCGATGTCAAAATCGATGTCAACATCGATGTTTTCTCAACATCGCCCATCCCTACTTCTTTCTGGTCGAAGGGGGGTGCGAGGTGCATGGCTTTTCGTGCGGGGCGTGCGTGCGCAACGGGCGCCAGTGCTTACATGAAATCGTAATTGCTCGGCGCATGCGCGTCATGGTCAGATAGTCAGACACAGCACGAGTGTTCTTTGGGCCCTAGCCGAGCTCACTAAATTCCGCCATTTATTATAATACACTTAATTGAGCTTCTTCATGTCCTTGCTCTTAATTTTTACTCGTAGTTTAAAACCATTGTAGTACAGTTTGTAATACTTGATTTAAAAATTTATTTTCAACAATGCCAACAATGGAAAGACCATTTTGCACTTCTTGTCAACCTTACGCCCTAGCAGTTGCCTAACTTTGCAGAGTAAAATCATAAATAATCTCAAATAAATGTGTTAATAAATGGCGCAATTTGAAAAACTTGCCTAGGGCGCAAAAAAGACTTGACGCGGGCGTGCCTCAAGATTTTGCGAAGCGGTTTCCGTGCTCACTGTAAGCGTTTGCGATCGTAGCGCACACAAAGGACGGAGTGTGACGGCGTCCGAAAGATGGAGCGAGAAAAAACATGAACGCGTCGTCTGTCTCGTACCGTCTTCGCTCGCTTTCAGTGTCTCTCGCTCGCTCTTGTCCCATTTCGCTCTCGCCTTCGCCGCACAAGGGTGAGACACAAGTGGTGGGGAGTAGCGAAAAGTCCGTATCGTGTACACCAAATCGAACCCGTAACGAGACAATACTGTATTCGTATACCACAGAATTCGAATAATTTCTTCGAATATTCGGATCTATCGAATTTCTGATTGTACCGAATAGGAATCTGAACATGAAATATTTGTTCACAGTTTATCGTGAAATTCTTTTCATATTGGCGTTTACAATTTTTTGTTTTTCAAACGATCAATTTGTAACTTTATTAATCTTTGGTAAATTTATAAATTTTGAAACGAAAGCAACCTACAGTTATTATAGTCCAGTTCAAATATATTGGCCGGTGAGTTTCGTTTCGCGAGCAGCGCGCGAGGAGAAATCAGCCACCACCACCTGACGATCGTGGATTGGCAGTTGAAGTTCCTGGGTACCCGAGGGGTATGGGGGGTGGGGGGTGACGGGAACGGTGCTCGACTCCGCCTGTCGTCAAAGCTACGTTAGCTGTGGGGCTGTTGTTTATTCTTAGCGTAATAGTTGTGTGCGTTACGGAGTTATGCGCAGACCAATAGGAGATGAAGCTAACGAGTAGGAATGACCAATAAAGCTCCTGAATTTCTCCGGAGCGAACGCACACCTATTCTGATGTGTGTAAAACATTGTCTCTATACGGGCACGGTTTGTGTACACGATACGGACTTGTCGCTATTCCCACCACTTCTGTCTCATTCTTGCCCGGCGAAGGCGAGAGTGAGCGCGAGGCACTGAAAGCGAGCGAGGACAGGACAAGCCAAATAACGCGTTGATGTTGTGTCTCGCTTCGTCCTTTGGGCGCCGTCACATTCCGTCCTTTGCGTGCGCGATGATCGCAAGGGCTTACGGTGAGCACGGGAACCGCTTTCGCAGAATCTTGACGCAGACCCGACTCAAGTCTTTTTTTGCGCCATAGGCGAACTTCTCACATTACGCTCTTTATTATAATACATTTATTTGAGATTATTTATGGCTTTACTCTGAGAAATTAGGCAACTACTAGGGCGACACGGACACTAATTCCCACCGGGCGACGAGTAGGCACAGCCCTAGAGAGAGCGAGAACGCAGAGAAAAGGAGCACCGAGGCAGGCAAGCGGTGTGGTGGGAGAATACCCCTCGCGAAGCTCACCGGCCAATATATATGAACTGGACCTTAGTATTATTATTTTTATATTAATGAGGGGACAACCCCGACGGAGTCGGCAATGGGCTCCTTCCTCTAAGCCCACCCATGCCCCATCATAAGCGGGTGACAAATGTGGTATGTGAGGAGTGCACATTGAATATAGCACTCAATGAAGAAACACAATATTTAATAGAAATATAATAACGGTAATACTGATTATGGTTAAATTTCTGGATCTCACACACTTCCTTTACTATCCCTCTCGATACAAGGACTGCGTCTTCTTTCGCCTTCATGCAGTACTGCCAACTTCTCATTCCATCATTCCCCATACACTAGGCCCATTCAAACTCACACTCATACCAACTGACAGATGAAAAATAACTCCACAACAAACAGTATAAGCAGACTTTTTTGTAGGAAGCTAAAACCCCATAAACCATTTTGAGGAACTATAATATTTTTATTTGTCCCTCGTTACTATAACGTTATTTCTCTAAATTTATAGAGTATTATTTGATTTATAGATACTGCGTTACTCATTAATAGTAATAGTATTAATTTTATTCTTTGTTTCTGTAAGCTGTGTTACGTCCTGAAGGGACTTTTGGCGAATCGCCCTGAGCGGCTAGGGTGATTCGCGGGGTTCTTGCTCTTTCAAGGTGCTGAAGCACGCCTTGACTAAACTTACCGTGAGAGGATAAGGAATAAGGGGGTTTAAATCAATGGTGACTCGGAGTTCGGGGAAGTAACACAGTAAAATATATTCAGATGAAAGACAAAATAATATAAGAACATACCCTAGGAACGGCGCTCCGTCCCTGCTATCGTAGTGAGCTCGGGTTTCGGCACGCTTGCCGATTATCGCCTCGTACGCTCTGTAAGTCGCTCAACCTAGCGCAGGTCGTGGTCGCTCGCTTGTCTATCTGGTCGCACTCGGAAGTCAGCACAATCGGAGTCCGTCGATGTTCTCGCTATCTCGTTCCATCGCACGTCTTCGCGGAGTCAACGGCGGTTCGTACCTCGCGCAAGGGCTCTCCCGGCTAGGCCGTTCGCGGTGTGTCGGATGGAGATACCCAGGGCTGATCTCGACCGTCCGGACGGGTGTCGCGGTTTCTAGACGGCCCGCTGGCTCGTCACAACTTCCTATCACGAGCTCTCAAAAACGAATCCCTGTTCCGCGGTTCTTCGTCGCGGGCCGAACCTCGGACAGTCCCCAGGAATGGGGGAAACTGCCCTGTCGGCAGCTGTCGATTGCTTCACTAATTCTTCGATGCTTGCGAAATATCCGTGGCCCGGGCCGAGCGCGGTCGTTGCCACGGGCTAAGCGCAACGCGATTGACACGCGCGAGGCGATTCCGCTGAATCGTCGTAGGAAAAGTACGCGAGGACAGCGAGCACGGGATGGACCTGAAGGGGCTATGTAACAAAGCTAACCACACACGCGCGAATGTTTCTCCCTTCTCTCAGGGTTGTAAGGCCCGATTAACTTTGGTGGTACACGATGTAAGCGACTTTGCCACTCGGCAAATTAATTTTCAGTGAATGATTGAAAACATCATGACAAAAAAGAACTCATCGTCCCGACTGACGACCAGACGAGGAAAAAACGTTGTTGTCCGTATGGTGATTTTAACGAGAATTGTGCGTTGACAATGAACGAACACGACTGTGTTTTCGAATGATTTCTGCGTCACGAACGTTTGACGAGAAAGGGTGTTGTTTTTTACTTAAACATAAATAGTATATAAATAAATTGTATACAGATATAATGATAAAATTAGAAGTTAATTTATTAAATTTATTCTTATTTAATAAATAAATTAAAGAAACTCGCCAAATTGAATATTCACCTGTTTATCAAAAACATGTCCTTTTGTTTATACTTTAAGGTCTGCTCTGCCCAATGAATTATTTTTTAAATGGCTGCAGTACATAGACTGTACAAAGGTAGCATAATCATTAGTCTTTTTATTGGGGGCTTCTATGAATGAGTTGATGAAATATTTACTGTCTTTGGTCTAAATTATTAATTTCTGTAAATATGAGCCGTAACATAAGCTGAACGATGACTTTAATAAGAGCCCTCGCTAACTTTCCCGGCGTTCGGATGGTAGACGTGTTGTCCAGAATTTTGGGAGGTGACAAATTCCAATTGTTTACACTTTTGTAGAAGAAGAGGGACCTCCCCTCTGTTAATTCGTCGGTGGAAGGGGTACCTCCGCCGTCTTGACAAGGTGGAGGAAATGTATATACAACCAGCTGGTCCCAAACAGAGCATCTCGCCAGGGTCGCGGTTTATGACGAAATTGCCCCCAGAGTCGGCGGTGGACAACGGTACATACAGGTACGAATGGTTACCAAATGTACCATCCACCGACAGAGCAATATACGGATTAACTTGGAGCGAAGAAGGTCGAAATCCCTGAAAAAACGGCACGATGCCGATTGCCTCTATTTCACATTTGGCAAGCAAATGTTTCCCGATGAACGCTTCGAAAATAAGCAAGGAATACAATTACTACTATTGCTATTAATGAGTATTATGATTCAAGATTTAAATACACTAGGTCCCTAAAGTTAAATATAATTCATACACTTCGTTGCAGAATTCATAGCACCAAAGATTATTAAAATTCCAAATTTTTCGTTTAAAAACAAATAATTGTAAAGGTCAATATGAAAAGAATTTCACGATAAAGTATGAACAAATATTGTATGTTCAGATTCCTATTCGGTATAATCCGAAATTTGATCGCTCCGAATATTCGAATGTTCAAACATTCGAATACTCCTCATTATTCGAAATTCGAATGGTCGAATAATTAAGGTCCGCACACACATATCCGTTTCGTGTCAGTTACGTTCCGGCGTGCCATGGTAAGAAGAAGACAGGCATAGAGGGTCTCTTCTTCTTACCATAGGCACGCCGGAACAGGACTGACACGGAACGGATATGTGTGCGCTGACCTTAACACGTCTACCCTCTATGTCGCGTCGCGCTTTTACGTATTTCGTTCGGACACATTGTCCCAAATTCGTAAGGAAGCACAGCCGCCCTTAGCACTGAGTTAAGCGGTGCCGTTGCCTCGCGCCTCGAGCTTAGGGATTTTATTTTGTAGACCCTCAAATTACACAATTTTCATCGATTTTATGGGAAACTATATTTCGAAATTGGCAAAATAATTATTTAAATACACCTTATTTTTCATATGGAAACCTATTTCTTTTTGAATCTCATCTATTTTTTTACTTAATTGATCAATAGCAGTACGCTGCTTTTCCTGTGGTACAAAACGGTGTTTAAATCTAGGATCATTAATTCTGTTACTTGTTACGTGGGTGTTAGAACTGTTGTTACAGCTTTCAAAAACGTCCACTCATGAGGATTCAAATTTTTCGACATCTTTTTGTTCGATAGTGCAATATTAAGGGGAGTCTGTAGTAAAGAAAATCTTTGAAACATCATATACGTGGAATTCCATAGGGTGTCTACTTCTTATACTAATTGCAGAGGCATTGTGTCGGAATCCCTACAATTGTATAAATGTTTCTCTCGCAGATGTTGAACGTGCAAAAAATCCAACTATAGTTCGGCACTTCTTAGGAATTATTTCATATTGCTCATAATTTTTTAAGCAAACCAGATAGCCAGATGAAAACAATGTGCAAAACATGGTATTCGAGTCCAGTTTGCTCGTGTACTTATGGTTTTAACAACATTTGGAACATTGTCTGAAGAGAAAAATGCCTCTTTAACTTTAATTATGCCCCACGTAGTCAATAAAATTATGCCTTGAATATGTTTATGTCTATTTTTTCGGTAAATATTGCAAATTTAGTATATAATGATTCATGAAAAAATTGTTACCTGAGAACGTAACTTACAATGTTTCTTACACGGTAATTTAAAATACTAAAATCTTCACCTTCCCGTATATTTTTGTTCCTATGAAACGTCCAGGAAATATTCCTTTCTGTATGTTTATAGTTGTTCGAACATTTTTTATTTGAAATCAGAAGCTATCCCGAAAAACATAATACCCGATATATTCCCTCTGCATAAAGTGTTTTGATATATTGTTAAGTAAGTATGAAGTATATTTTATTAGTATTTGAAAATACGGTGTAACGCAGTACAACGCGGTGCAAACCTAGTACAAACTGGTACAATCGCGAGGTTTCAATTTTTCGGATTTTTTTTCTCAGTAGTACGACTCAACACTTTGGTTATTTCTATTTTTCTCGAAAACCAAAAGAGTTAAACAGTTTCTTCGAACGGTACAATGTTCGGTACAACTAGTACAATGCAGTACAATCGCGAAAAATCAGAATTTCCAAAAAGGGGGGGCCAGCTTGATTTTTTATTTTCTCATTTTCTCCAAAACGGTTTCGAATTTTTGAAAACTCTCGACGGTACAATGTTCCGTACAACTAGTACAATGTAGTACAATCGCGAAAAATGATAATTTCCAAAAAGGGGGGCGCCAGCTTCATTTTTTATTTTCTTATTTTCTCGAAAACGGTTTCGAATTTTTGAAAATTCGCTACGGTACAATGTTCGGTACAACTAGTACAATTCAGTACAAGTGCGAAAAAGCGGAATTTCCAAAAAAGGGGGGCTAGCCCAAAAATTGTTTTTTTCTGATTTTCTCGAAAACGGTTTCGAATTTTTGAAAGTTCTCAACGGCACAACACGGTACAAACCTAGTACAAACAGGTACAATAACAAAAAATTAGGTTTTCAAAAAAGGGGGGCTAACTTCACACACATGTCGTGGAGTCGGTTCGTCTCCCATCGCGGCATCTCATGCACACATTACCACCACTCTCTGTAGGTGTTCCCCCTCCACGAAACATCAAAAAACATCCCCGTAACAAAATGTTCTCGGGGAACCCTAGTCCAAACTGATGTCCAAGTATTCGCAATTTCAATTGCCCGTCAGTGAGAGCGTGCCCTCCACGTACCAAGAAAATGTACCGTTGGTCATGTCACGCTGTCGAGTGAGATCTTTACCCTCGTCTTTTAGTTACGCTTTCAGCCTTATTTATTTGATCCGGACCTTACATACAGCTAAATATAACGTAGAATCGAATCTGTTACATCCCAGACAGCACACGACGTCTTCAAGACGTCCATTTTACGTCTGTTTTACGTCTGAACGACGTCTTTAACACGCCCATAAAACATCTTAAAGATGTCTGTTAAAATACATCTTAAAGACGTCCGTAAAAAGCCATCTTAAGGCACGACCGGCGCAAGGATTTGCAAATTTTCGCACCTGTTTTCTACTTTTAATTATCTTTAAAAAAAGAATTATATTTTGTTGGGTTATTAAATTTTACTGGATCCACAATGGCGTGGAATAAAGAAAGTTTGTTTCTATATAAACGTGTCTTTATTTCTAACAATCCACTTCACTTAAATTAAGATAATGATATTCATAAGAATTAACCAGATTTGAGCATTATTATATTTTTATATTTACATAACAGATCAAATAATAAAAGTGAGGCCAATTATTTTATACTAATTACAGGAGAATATGCGACACGCAGACACAAGCGGAGTGGTTTCAAAGTCAGAGCCCAACAACAACGTTGGGCCGCCATGAAACTTGTGCGCGAGCAGGCTAGAAGCCTGCGCGCACAAGCCACAACGATCCAAGCACTGATCGTGGATCAGTACCGTGGCCGGGGTCGTGGACGAGGCGGCCGTAATTTGTAAGGTTTCATCATTTACACATGGGAATCATTCACACATGGGAAAAAATTCACGTCCCCCTTTTTTTAATGATTATATTTTTTTATTTAGATAACAAATATTATAATATCATTTTTAATGATTATATTTTTTTATTTAGTTTAGATCACAATAACAAATATTATAATATTATTTTTAATGATTATATTTTTTTATTTAGTTTAGATCACAATAACAAATATTATAATATTATTTTTAATGATTATATTTTTTTATTTAGTTTAGATCACAATAACAAATATTATAATATTATATTATGTTTGAAATTATATTAAAACTGACCTGACCTGACCTTTTTTTTTTTACTTGGAGGAAATCCCCACGGGGATTTGTGGGACTCGAACCCACTAAAACCACCAAGGTGATCTACCTCGCGCGCGGAGCTGCGCGCCTGAGCGGAGGGATTTGGACGCGAGATCAATCAAGCGATACGTTCGCTACCCTCCCCCCTTGCGCTTCGGTGCAGCCCCGCGCTAGGTCCCCTGAACGGGGTCGTCCCTGGGGGAGTATTAAGACCTCCCCCAGCAATGTTCTCCGGGACTGGCGACTCGCGACGGATCACGCGCCCGAGTCGCCCCTTCCGGGGTCGCTGCTGCTAGGGCAGGTGGTGTCCCCCGACACCCCCGCCCCGCGACCCCGCGATCGAACTCCCAACCGGTGCCGCGCAATAATGGGTAGCGCGGCCGGACCGGGGTACTGTACCCCGGGGGGAGCACGATCGCTCAGACGGGAGCGGCGGCCACCGCTCCCCTGGGGGGGGGGGGATTTAACATGCCCCCCCCCCGTTCTCCGTACCTCGCGACGCCGCCGCGGCCCTGGCGAGTCCGATGCCACGACTCGTCGACCGCGGCGGCCACCCGTCGCTTCGTCGTCCGCGGCGGCCCGGGCAACGGGACCACGCAGACCGCCACAGCTGTCGCGGCAACATCCCCGGGCCCGGGCATCCCGCACGACCAGGAGCCGAACAGGCCACAGAGGGCCTGACCGACAGCTACCACCCAGAGATCCGCGGGTCACGGCCACAGGGCCACCTCACGCACGCGCGTACCCCACCCAGACCCAGCCCGGACCCAACCCCAACCCCGCACCCACGACGCGCGCACGCGCCCCCGAGGAGGGGGCGGTTGGTTGGCCGACCCTTAGCCAGGAAGGCAGCATCCTCCCACGGCCCCCGGGCAAGGAACAAAGTTCCTCACCCAGCGCCCGACAGAGGACATCGCCGCTTTCCCAGAGCCCCCTCACCACGCTCAAGGTGGTCGACCCTGGAGGGGGGTATTTTTTTATTTTAACGTGGAGGAAGTCCTTGGGCTTAGACACCCCCGACCTCGGGGAAGGTCTGGGAGTTATGGGATGGTTGGGTACAAACCCCCCCACAAAACCTCCACGGTGACCGATGCGCGGGAGTATAGGCAAGCTCGAGATCAAGGTCTGCCGGTGCATCTCCGGTCTGCCCGGGCGAACCCGAACGACTACCCGAGCCAGATCCCATGTCCCGCGCCAAAGATTCCCTGCTCGGCGGGAGCGAGTCCCCCGCGAGCACACTACACAAGGTGCCGGTGCTGGCCACAGACACGCGAACACCCCCGCCCAACCCCCCCCCCAACCCCCTCCGCCCTTCAGCATGCGACGCTCGGGCCCCTGCACCGAGCGCCCAGCGGGCTACTTCTATTCTGATTCCCCCCTTCCCTATGCTAGCATCCTGACCTCGTCAGTCCCTCCTCTAACCCTGCACGACTTCTTGTTCCGCGGGCTTACTCGAACCCAGCTAGCCCCGAAGCCCGGGTTGCCAGCGCCGCTCAGGGCCGTTACTAAGGCTACCTGTCGTCGGGCCGTATAGGCGCGTGTTCGGGGCCGTTCCCATCGCGTCTCCCTACTAAGGCGCCGTACCCGAGCAGTTCACGTGTTCTCGGCCCGTCGCGGCCCCAACCCCCCGAACCGCGGGAGCATCGCAGGGCCCGTGCCCGCGTCCATTCATGAACCTGAAAAGTAATTCCCCCCTAGGTTTTCTGGCTCCTTGGGAACCGATTGGTTACGCGCCATCCCGCCGAAATTTCCTACGTATCGCAGCGCCCACCCCCCGACGGAACAGCAATTATATTACCCTCACGACGAGCGTGAGGGGAGCCGCCGCCCGCGCGCGGAAGCCGAGGCCCTCAGCGACGAACCGACGGTACGGTGCTACTCCCAGCCCGAGGGCGAGTTGCCCGTCGTCTCTGAGGGTCTGTCGCCCCACCCCGCGATCGTTGCCCTGACGCCCAGCGCACGCCCACCCCCCGACGGAACAGCAATTATATTACCCTCACGACGAGCGTGAGGGGAGCCGCCGCCCGCGCGCGGAAGCCGAGTCCCCAGGCGACGATCCGACGTACGGCGTTACTCCCATCCCGAAGGAGAGTTTCCGTCGTCTCAGGGGGACTATCCACCCCGATGCCCCCGACCCGCCCCACACCCCCCGCCCGCGAACAGCCTCCAACACTCTCCGGAGCGAAGCCGCGGGCCGGTCGCGCGCGACCTCTACCCCCCACTCCTCCCCCAAGATGTAACTGGAAAGCAGGAAGTAGGTCCACCCCGAACGAGGCCCCACGGGGTCCATCCCGCCCGTCCCACCCCCTCGCGAGAGAGAGGAGTGGTCCGTCACCGCGACATCCATCTGCTCCCCGCCCAAACCCAAAGTTGATATGTCGGACAGGGAGCAAGGATCCAACCCCGCGAACCTCACAACGTTTTCCCCCCCTGGCGGCCTTCGCGAACGGCCCGGGCGGCCGCCACCGATCGTTCCCCGAAAACGCGCCCACCCCGAACGGGGTCCGCGGAAGATCGCGAATAAACACCCCCCATCCCCTTGCGACCGAACCTGTAAATCAACCCTCCCAAGGACGTTGGTTCCCGACAGGGGAACCGAGTGCTCTACCACCCCCGCGCCCCACGTAGCGTGCGCCCCACCTCCGACGGAACAGCAATTAAATTACCCTCGCGACGAGCGCGAGGGGAGCCGCCGCCCGCGCGCGGAAGCCGAGGCCCTCAGCGACGAACCGACGGTACGGTGCTACTCCCAGCCCGAGGGCGAGTTGCCCGTCGTCTCTGAGGAACTGTCGCCTACCCACCCCACGGACGTTGGAGCACGAGACCCTTGACACGCACCCCCGAGTCGCCCACCCCCCGGCGGAACAGCAGGGTCTCGTTACGAGTCGGACGAGACGAGCCGACGGTACGGTGTGACTCCCAGCCAGAGGCGAGTTCCCGTCGTCTCTGGAGGACCAACGCCTACCCTCCCCGCGAACGATGCCCAAACGTACCCCGCAACGACCAACCCGCCCCCGCGGCGCGGAAGCCGAGCCCCCCAGCGACTGTACGCCCGACCGGTGTACTCAACCCTCGAGCTAGTGTCCCCCGAGGGCGAGTTCCCGTCGTCTCTCAGGGGCTATCCCACCCCTGACCTTTGACATTCGAGGTCACCCCCGAATCGACCCTACCCCGCGCCCACCCCATACGGGGTCCGCGGAAGTCCCCAGCAACAACGGCCGATTCACGCGACTCGGCCGCCGTTCGCCACCCTTATCCGCGAGTTCCGCCCCCCCACCAAATCCCTACGCCCTCCCCTCCCTTCCCACGAATCCTGAAAATAAAAGTAAGTGGAACGATAGCACGCGCGCGATACGGTTCCCGGGTCGAGCCGGAGAACCCCGCCTACCCCCTTGCAGAGCGAGGAGGCAGGGGCAAATCTCCGACTCGCCCAGGGCCCGTAGCGCGCACCCACGCGCACGCTCCACTGGGTAACCGACTCTTAGCTAGAGAAGTAGCACCCCCCGCCGGCCAGTAAGATAGGGACGAATCCCGCTCGTACCACCCGACGCGGGGCATCGCCGCTTCTCCAGAGCCCTCACGCCTGGACCGGGGCACTGTACCCCGGGGGGAGCTCGATCGCTCAGACGGGAGCGGCGGTGGCCGCTTCCCTGGGGGGGGGGGCTTTAACATGGTCCCCCCCCCCCGACCTGACCTGACCTGACCTGACCTGACCATCATCTTCGGAATCACCATTCTAAGATAAAAAATCTCGTTTCCTCTGGTTGTTCTGAAACAATATTATTAAACGATACATTTTGAAATGTGTAGCAACTCGTAGAAGACAATCTTATGCAACCATACAATTTCTACCCTTTTATCCCATATAAGCTTTACATAACAACTCTAAATTGCTGGTATAAAAATAAATATCTGGCAATTTAAATGCAATGCAACTTGTTACAATATATATTATTTTGTACATGCATGGTACAAATTTCCAGAAACTTATGAGAAAGATGCTTTTCTGTCGAACTTTCTTCGAACAACTTCCAAGTCTGTGATTTAACATAAAAAGTCTTTAAAAAAAATTTGGCGACTTACTTTATTAATTGCGACAATAATTTAGTCTCCTATTTAGTCTAAAAACTCGTGACATTTCAAATTTTAACAACTTACCTTATTTAACATTTACCAGGTTATATAATAATTGATTGACACTTGGTAGGTTATAACACTTCGTAAGTTATAATGTACAAAGACGGACGACGATCCCTGCCGAATGATCCCGAGAATCGACGAACGTGTTACGTACGTGGAATTCTCCCATACGACGCTATCAACCACTTTTCGAGCTCGCGTCTGCGAAGGGAAAACGCCCTAAAAGCCTTTTTGTTTATCACATACCACTAAGGGGGTCATGATCTCGACCATCTGGATCATGATCATGGGAACGGGAGTGACACGACGACGACCATACGGATTTCCCTATATGGAGATTTCTAATGAATCCCCACCCATTTTGGGACTATATAAACCCTTTGGTTTCAACCCTCGTTGGTTAAAAACAGTACTGTCACGCGTAGAGTAACGTCGTGTCACGCTCGTACAGAGTTGGTAAGTTCGGGCTAAAGTCCCTGTCAGAATCATAGTTAACCTCATAGGATCCGCGAGTCCGGTTTATATTCTATTTGGAACTTTGAAATATCCACTCGTACGCCCCGCATCGCCAGTGCGTCAACACCGTGCAACTAGTTGTAACCTACACACTTTTATTTATAATTTAATCGCAACACTTACATTTGTATAATAACTAATTATTGAATATACTAATGGTGTTCACGTCTAAATCGAGTAGATTCGTTAAACCCATCTTTTACCCAGTGATCCTTATAATATTAGTAGCACTCGCCCACTGATACAACTTTACCGCTCGAGTTGTATCAAATATTAATTAAGAGTTACGAGGCATTACTAACATTTCCCGCGACCCCCTGATCTCGCATCAGGTTCGTTCGCAACCTTTCATCCAAAATAAGGAATCTTCACCAACCCAGTTGCTCCCCGATTTCGCATCGGGTTCGTCCATGAAACCTCACCCTCCTACGGCTCCCTGATTTAGCATCAGGTTCGTCCGTATCCTACAGCTCCCTGATTTCGCATCAGGTTCGTCTGTAAATCTACCAACTTCCGAACAGCTCCCTGGTTTCGCACCAGGTTCGTCTGTGAATAATCCGACCTCCTAACAGCTCCCTGGTTTCGCACTAGGTTCGTCTGTGAACATCATCCTAGTGACTCCCCGATCTCGCATCGGGTTCGTTCACGACGTTTCACCTTCCTGCGGCTCCCTGATTACAAATCAGGTTCGTCCGCGCCGTCAATAATCCTAGCGGCTCCCTGATTTCGCATCAGGTTCGTCCGCGCACCTAATTAACAAACTCATAAACCATATTCCTTGGGAAATATCCTTCTCGCCGCCCTCTCGCGTTGCCGCAGCCCCGGCTCGTAACAAACGATACATGTGTTATTAGTGAAGGTGTGCATGTAACGCGTATACGTATTATATCGACAAAAATTTTGACTGGAGAAGAAGAATCAGAAGGAGAAAAATTTTTTCTTACCGTTTCGACTGATCCATGAGACGATATTACGATATCTCTGTCATGCGTGGACTAGGGCTGCAATTATTCGACAATTCGAATATTCGAATAATTCGAATAATTTCGAATACGAATAATTTCTTCGAATATTCGAATATTCGAATTTCGAACCTTCGAATATTCGAACTTCGAACCTTCGAACTTCGAACCTTCGAACCTTCGAACCTTCGAATAGTCGGATCAATCGAATTTCTGATTGTACCGAATAGGAATCTGAACATGAAATATTTGTTCACAGTTTATCGTGAAATTCTTTTCATATAGGCCTTTACAATTATTTGTTTTCCAAACGATAAATTTAGAATTTTATTAATCATTGGTTCTATGAATTTTGCAACGAAAAGTATAAATTCTATTTAAATTTAGGGACCTACTATATTTAAAATATTTAAATGTTGAATCATAATGCTCATTAATAGCAATAGTAGTAATTTTATTCTTTGCTTCCTTTTACGGGATAACATTGTATCATTCATACATTTTATCCTTATTCGCTAAGTAGTCTTATCTATCTTACTTTACCCCCCTTCCAGTCTTATATACACATTCGTCCATACACATACCTATATCCACATTCATCTAACTTAGCTTAGTTAACTATCCTATTTACAATTATTTACAATGCTTACATATTTTAGCGTTTTTTCAAACTTGTAACATCCAATACGTGTTTCTTGTACATTTTTATGTGTTGAAAACGAATCTGAAAATGGTTTTTTGTGTAAGAACTGCGAAAATGAAATTCAGTTTTCTCGAACCACTAACCGTATTTACGATTCAAAATTAAAGTACAAGTGCGGAATGCAATTTGTTAACTCGTGTCTGAGTGATCAAGTTTTAAAAGTCATCTTCCCAATTTATGAAGACATGTCATCAACGAAATATACTGAAATGCTCGAGACGCACATAGAATCGATCGCTCAGAACGACGCACGAATTCATGATAGAGCAGAGAAATTAACAAAGCAGGACTTCTTTGAGCAAGAAGATGTTCTTTATGGTCCTGAGCTGACAGATTAGTCGTAAGTATGACTTTGAACGCATTTTTTCAAATTTATGTTTTTTTTAAATGGTGTCCATGATATTTTAAAATGTACTTGGCCAATTGGCTTAAAATTATATGTTCACGGTCAGTGCATGTATCACTATAGCTCGAACTAGAATTGTTTCAAAATCTTTCTTTCTTCTATTTTTTCAAGCCCCCGAAAGTTAAAAGAAGTATAAGAAAATCGATAATCAAACTTCAACGTTCCGTAATTTTGTTAATTATCAATGTTTTCTTTCTTTCTAGTACCAGCTATAGCCAAATTCACCATAATTAAGAATCTTGATGTTTTCATTTTAGGTAAACAGAACAACCGGAACCACGGACGCCATAAACGACCTATTTTATAAGCAAATGTGTATGAGGACATGGACTGCCAGCAATTTGGATGTTTTTTTGACAAAAAAATGATAAATATTATTGAAGCATGTATAAATATACCCTGAAATTTGTACTTCAAAAAGTGTTATAGGTTCTTTGTAAAAAAACCTCACAAAAACTAAAAAAACGCGTTTTACACTAAAATACGCCCTTAAACACAAGTATTTTGCAACTTTGAATTTTGCATTGTTCTTTCAAAATCAATATCCTCATGAAATGAACATGCTAACAAAAACGATTTACAGATTCGTATTCAGCACACAAAAATGTATAAGAAACACGTATTAGATGTTACAAGTCCAAGTACGTATTGAACAGCTTCATTTGTTTGTTTCATTTGCTTTGGATTCATACCAAAATTTATTTTGGTGGAGAAAAACGAAAACATTTACATTTTCTGGTGCAAGGCAGCTCCTCTTTGCCGTAACAATATTTCCTGCAGTAGAAAACGTACGTTCTGATGCAGCTGAGGTGGCTGGAATACATAAGTAGTGCCGCGCAAGTTTGGCGATTAGTGGATACACATGCTCGTGATTTTTCCACCAACCGTATGGGTCCAGATTTCGGTCAATTTGCGGTTCAGACATGTATTTTTGAAATTGTGCCGTAACATCATTTGTTTTATTGGTATCTCCGAATATAATGTCCATAGCTGTTATTCGACTGTTGGTTGCAGTTTCATGAGACCCGTTCGCAGGTCTTGGCTCCATTAACTGGAGCTGACGGTTCACCTTTGACTTAATAGCAAGCCTTGCCTCAATATTTGTTTCATGCATTAAGTCTTTATACCGCGGATCGAGGAAGGATGCAATTCTTCGTGCGGAAACGAAAGTTGTGTCATCATCGAGGTTGAAGCGAGTACTGCATTCATTTGATACTATATTTTTAAATTCTACTATCGCAAGGGCATCATTAGTGTTAGGTAGTAAGTGATGAGTAACTAGCATGTTCAAAATTGGATGCACCATTGACACAGATGAAGTGTCTGCACACAAAAGTTCACATGCAATCTGCATTGGGCTAAGCGCTTTGACTAGTGCGGTCAATATGCCCCACTCAGTCCCTGTCATTTCCAGTTTTATAGCTGTCACTTCCTTAGTTACACTCCTGTCGGCCAAAACGCCGACGACCGGAACTGTATTCTTCACAAGGCGCTCGGCCATGAAGAAAGTAGAATTCCATCGTGTCTTGACGCTTTGGATTAATTTTAAAGGTTTCAATTTAGATTGCACCTGTGCTTTCTCAAGTGCTGCAGTAGCAACATTTGAGTGGCGGAAGTGCGTAACAATTGCACTGGCTTTGGAGCATACCCGTTTTATTTCCTCCAGGCTCAGCCCTGCATTGATGCACAATTGTAGAGTGTGCACGCTACATGTTAGATCTTGTTTTTCAGTTACATTTGGTAACTGTAGCACTGCACCAACGATATTCGATGCGTTATCTGTAACGATGCCGCTAATAATGTTTTCGATCCCCCACTCCAAAAATATATGGGTAAATCTTGCTGCAAGGTTTTCTGCCGTGTGGCGTTCGCTCATTTCTTCTGTTGTTAATGTGATATTTCTAATTTTCCAGCCCTTGTCAAGGAATCTCGCCTGTACTGTCAGATATCCATCTTGCGTTCGTGAGGTCCAGTTGTCCGCTGAAATGGCAACAGCTGATAATGAAGACAGTGCCTCCTTGATTTTCAAGGCAATGTCGTCATGCAGTGCGTGCAGCCTCTTGGTTATGGTTTGGGCGCAGGGAGGCTTATACCCGGGCTCAACAACGCGCATAAACCTCGCGAAACCAAGACTGTCAGCGAACGATGCGGGCAACATATTGATAGCGATCATTTGTGCGAGCGCTTGATTGATTATTTCCGTGCGGTCCCTGCTACATGGATGTGAGAATGCGGTGGCATCTTCCAAAGGTGCTCCAAGTCTCCGCGATCGTGCGGGTGGTCGGGGAGTTTCTGGGGATGTTTGGGTCGTTTCATTACCCGAAACCGACGACATCGGAATCAATTCCTCTGTAGCCACATCACTGCTACCAGCATTGGAGTTCGATTCTGAGTCTTCATTTCTCCTACAATAAAATATAATGATATATTATTCGTCGATTATTTATTTTGATTGGAGATGTTACATTAGGATCATTCCAAGCCAAATCGATCACTTTTCTTTGCTCTCATTTGCACAATAAATTTTTTTTCCTGAAAATGATATGCTACATCGTAAATATTTTATCAATGAACAATATGATCATGGTGTTTATAATATCAGATCAACGTGGACGTCCTAATTTGATACACCGCTCATGTGCGTAACGGCGCAAGAGCTTCGCGGGATAACATATAAATCGGCCATTTTTTAAAATTTCTGTACAATATTTATACAATATATTCATTAATACATGCTCTAAGCAGAAAAAGTATAGCAATAATTCTTAACCGTAGTATCCAAAAACAATTGTGAAATTTCGTGCTATTTTGAGCGTCTCAGGGTGACGTAACCCCTTAAACCACCCACCCCTCAATTTCACGAGGACTACAATCTATTCTAGTTTGAACAAAATGCCAGACATCGAGGGAAAAAAGTGATCAATTTGGCGTAGAATGATCCATTATTTCAATATTTTCCAAGAAAATTTATCAGCAGTTGAACAAAGTACGAACTACAGCGAGAAATTTATAATTCAGTGGACAAATATTCCAAGTAGGTCACAAAATTAGTAAAAAAGGAGTCAGTTGTAAAAGGAGACGGACGAATTATGAACATCTCTTATCCGGGTGTCGTGAAATATCAATAATAGCAATATAATATCGAACCAGAAGTTAATCTCACTAATATAATAGAAATGATACTAAGAAGGTTGTTGTGCCCGGGCGCCGAGGGTCGTGATTCTGGTGTCGAATCTCGGGGGTGCTCCGGGGCATCCTTCACAATCGGATCATTCCACGCGAAGTCGGACACTTTTCGGAGTAACATTTCGGATTTTGGTGCAACTTGGATATGTTGTAGTCTTTAGGGGTATATGAACATATCTCGAGGATTTTTTGAAATGTCAAAAATTGTGGATGTTACAGCTCTTTGAAATATAGTGTTTACTTTTTTCCAAAAATTATAACTGTTGGACTAATAAACTGATAAAAATGAGCTTTTAGATGCTTACAGTGGAGATATAAGAGTACCTAATAAAAATTATTTTACTTAATAAAAACGAAGAAATTTGACCATTTACTTAGCAATTGTTCTTAACAAATGCAATTTTATAGTTGAAGGCACCTTTTTAAAAATTTAGAAAAAATAGGAGGATATGGCCTGTTTTTTTTCTTTACGGACATGTTTTGAAAAACATGGACGATTTAAAATTGGCCAAATGAAAATTAATTGAATGTAACGCTGCGTCAAATCACACCGGCTCCACCGGTCGCTCGGGCCGTGCGGTACTCGCAGCGACCAAGCGGCTATAACCGCCACATATAGGCTATTGATGAGGACCGCTGCAAGGTTTAATACCGTTAATAGTTACTGGAAACTCACTCTCTGTCGATGGCACTTATTGTTTGAAACATTGAAGTTGCCATTGTTCAATGGAAACCACGAGAAGGTGGTGAGTATTCTTCCATCGGGAGAGGATGGGATGTGATGGGATTATGTTAAAGGATAAATATTTTATCGTATCTTTGAGCGTCTTTTGGAATAAATGACCTGTTATGTAATTACTTATTTGAGAATTGCTACAACTTTTGATTTGTCACTGTATGAAAGCTAAAGTCTATTCATACAGTGCTACAACTTTTGATTTGTCACTGTGTGAAAGCTAAAGTCTATTCATACAGTGACAAATCAAAAGTTGTAGCAATTCTCAAATAAGTAATTACATAACAGGTCATTTATTCCAAAAGACGCTCAAAGATACGATAAAATATTTATCCTTTAACATAATCCCATCACATCCCATCCTCTCCCGATGGAAGAATAGTCACCACCTTCTCGTGGTTTCCATTGAACAATGGCAACTTCAATGTTTCAAACAATAAGTGCCATCGACAGAGAGTGAGTTTCCAGTAACTATTAACGGTATTAAACCTTGCAGCGGTCCTCATCAATAGCCTATATGTGGCGGTTATAGCCGCTTGGTCGCTGCGAGTACCGCACGGCCCGAGCGACCGGTGGAGCCGGTGTGATTTGACGCAGCGTTACATTCAATTAATTTTCATTTGGCCAATTTTAAATCGTCCATGTTTTTCAAAACATGTCCGTATAGAAAAAAAACAGGCCATATCCTCCTATTTTTTCTAAATTTTTAAAAAGGTGCCTTCAACTATAAAATTGCATTTGTTAAGAACAATTGCTAAGTAAATGGTCAAATATTCGTTTTTATTAAGTAAAATAATTTTTATTAGGTACTCTTATATCTCCACTGTAAGCATCTAAAAGCTCATTTTTATCAGTTTATTAGTCCAACAGTTATAATTTTTGGAAAAAAGTAAACACTATATTTCAAAGAGCTGTAACATCCACAATTTTTGACATTTCAAAAAATCCTTCGAGATATGTTCATATACCCCTAAAGACTACAACATATCCAAGTTGCACCAAAATCCGAAATGTTACTCCGAAAAGTGTCCGGCTTCGCGTGGAATGATCCAAATGAGAATGCCATTTAGTAAAATATAAAGATAGAAAAACGTAAGATAATGTGAATAGTGGACTGCGTGATTACAATTTTGTAGGTAGTTCAGTTTGTGTTGGTAACTGTAGAATTGCAAAAATTGACTTACCTTCTCTTTTCAGGCGGACAATATATCTGATGCTGTGACTGCAAATGGTGTGCAAGTGGTGTCGTCGCACCATGCGTTTTTAGCACGCTATCACAGACTAAACATGTAGCCATCTGTCCATTTGCTGACTTCTTGCAGTGGTCCCAAACCCAACTCGGCATTTTCACTGTTTTGCGCGTAAACTAAGACGGTGTTTCCTGGTTTGACAGAGCGTTCACACTGACTTTCGAAAGTCTTGAAGCGTTAATGAAGACTCGCATTTCCTATGATTGGTTGAGTCAATCGTGTGGGCGGTTGCAAATTGTGATTTTCTATTGGTTTTATCTTCAAAGAGGGGGACAGCCCTTAGGTTTTCTTGGGACTTATGGTGGAGGAAAAATCCCTTGGTAGCGTGATGCTTGCACGTGAAAACAATAAAGGTGCGAGGTCAAAGATTGACTTGACCGCGCTGAATTTGGAAGCGTCTACCGGCAGTGCGGTTTATGATCCCGGTAGTGCCGCGCGGAATGGCTCGACCCTCGACCAGAAGTTTGGACCTTTCTTTATGGTCTAAAGTGTCGAAAATATTTGAATGGTAGAAAACATTAAAAGGATAGAAGCTATAAAAAATAAACGCGTACACTGCTGTAGGAGATATTGAAAAAAAATCACAGAGTTCCGTTATGGTGAATTTGACAGCTGCAGTTAAAGATGGGCAATATAAGACGAGGAAAACTTATTTTTAAAGATATTTGGATACAATACTAGTATAAACTACCCTAAGATTAAGAGCTTAACTTTAGCTATGTACATTAGTGGGTCGTCCGTATATATACGGCAATAATGTTTTATTACTGTGTCTATTTTGTATGAGCATCGCGGAACAATATATTTCTATGTAGCTGTCAGCGTTGGCCGACAAGAGTCACTAGTGACGGAGTTTTTTCCGGTTATGGTGCCAAATTAAATTCTTAAGCTCAAAAATAGCGAAGAGATCACGCCCGCATCATAAACCCCGTCACATTTCGAATCCTTAATATTTCGTTTCTGAAAACAATAATTTCTCGTTCGGAAGTCACGGCTCGACTGGCTATCGTGCGAGGCTGTCGCCCAATAAACACACCGCGGTCTCGTTTCTTTGATTAATACTATATGATAAAACTAATCCAGTAATATACACACCTATATCATATATTATTTATTTATGCATTTCCATCCAGTGTAATTTTTAATATTTTCGGAATAGGTGTCGTCGGTCCCGAGTCATGGCAACGTATCGAGAGAAGACTGTAATATAATGTAATGCTAAAGAGAACTGTTCCGTCTTATGTAATAAAGGAGGACTTGGAGCGAAACGAAAATTCATTATCGTTTACAGCCGGCAATTTCGTATTTTTTGAAGCGAAATTCAATTTATTCCTTTACAATCGGGCAATGCTTATTTTCGAAGCGTCCATCGGGAAACATTTGGCTGGCAGATTTCGAATAGGGGGCAATCGACATTGTCCCGTTTTTTCAGGAATTTCGACTTTCTTCGCTTCGAGTTAATCCGTATATTGCTCTGTCGGCGGATGGTCATTTGGTAACCAGCCGTAGGTACCTGTGTGTACCGTTGTCCACCGCTGACTCTCGGGTCAATTCCATCATAAACCGCGACCCTGGCGAGACGCTCTGTCCGATCATCCCGGCTAGTTTTTGGAACCAGCTGGTTGTACATACATTTCCTCCACCTCGTTAAGACGGTAAAGGTACCCCCTAAACCGACGAATTAAGAGAGGTGAGGCCTCTCCTCTTCTTCTTCCTCCACCTCGTTAAGACGGCGAAGGTACCCCCTAAACCCACGAATTAACAGAGGTGAGGCCCCTCCTCTTCTTCTTCCTCCACCTCGTTAAGGCGGCGAAGATACCCCCTAAACCGACGAATTAACAGACGTGAGGCCCCTCCTCTTCTTCAAAAGTGCAAACAATTGGAATTTGTCACCTCCCAAAATTCTGGACAACGCGTCTATCACCCGAACGCCGGAAAAGTTAGCTCTTGCTAAAGTCTTCGTTCAGCTTATACTTCCGACTCATATTTACATAAATTAATAATTTATACCAGAAACTGTAAATATTCCATCAACTCATTCATAGAAGCCTCCATTAAAAAGACTAATGATTATACTACCTTTGTACTACAGCCATTTAAAAAATAATTCGTTGGGCAGAGCAGACCTTAAATTGTAAACAAAAGGACATGTTTTTGATAAACAGGTGAATATTAAATTTGGCGAGTTTCTTTAATTTATTTATTAAATAAATTAACTACTAATTTTATCATTATATCTGTATACAATTTATTTATATACTATTTATGTTTAAGTAAACAACATCACCCTTTATCGACAAACGTTCGTGGCGCAAACATCATTCGAAAACATAGTCGTGTTCGTTCATCGTCAACGCATTATTCTCGTTAAAGTCACCATACAGAGGACAATGTTTTTCCTTGTCTGGTCGTCCGCTGGGCCAATGAGTTCTTTTTCGTCATGATATTTTCAATCAGTCACTTAAAATTAATTTGCTGAGTGACACTTACATCGCGTACCACGAGAGTTAATCGGGTCTTACAATCCTGAGAGAAAGGAGAGACATTCGCGCGTGTGGGGGTAGGTTACAGAAACAAAGAATAAAATTACTATTAATGAGTAAGATGGTGTCTGCAAAGAGAATAATACTCTATAAATTTAGAAAAATAACGTTATAGTAACGAAGGAAAAATAAAAATATTATAGTTCCTCAAAATTGTTTATGGGGTTTTAGCTTCCTACAAAAAAGTCTGCTTATACTATTTGTCATCTGCTTATGATAGGACACGGGTGGGCCTAGAGGAGAGGGCCCTTGGCCGATTCCGTTGGGGTTGTCCACTCATTATTATAAAAATAATAATACTAATAACTGATGGTTGTTTTCGTTTCAAAATGTATAAATTTACCAAAGATTAATAAAGTTAAAAATTTATCGATTGAAAAACAAATAATTGTAAAGGCCAATATGAAAAGAATTTCGCGATAAACTGTGAACAAATATTTCATGTTTAGATTGCTATTCGGTGCAATCAGAAATTCGATTGATCCGAATACTCGAACGTTCGAAATTCGAATATTCGAAGGTTCGAAGTTCGAATATTCGAAGGTTCGATGTTCGAATATTCGAAGGTTCGATGTTCGAATATTCGAAGGTTCGATGTTCGAATATTCGAAGGTTCGATGTTCGAATATTCGAAGGTTCGATGTTCGAATATTCGAAGTTCGAAGTTCGAATATTCGAATATTCGAAGTTCGAAGTTCGAATATTCGAGGGTTCGAAGAAATTATTCGAATTCTGTGATATTCGAATATTCGAATATTCGAATACTTAGATTATTCGAATATTCGTTAGAGCCCTAGCGTGGACCGATTTTATTGAATTTGGTCGCATTCGAAAGCTTATATGCGGTTTACATAAGAAAAATGCCTTTAAATTTAGAAAATATAGCAGGCGTGATGAGATATGAAATAAGTTTCAGGTTAGGTTGGAATAGCCCGGCGACGAGTACAGTAAATGATAGCGGTAGCCACAGTCGACATATACAGGGTGTCTTTCATGTACTTGTCTTTCATGTGTACTTGTCTTTCATGTACTTGGCGTCGAGACGCTACCGCGTCTCTAGATAAATCAGTCTGATGTCATTTTCTCTAACTTTTTCCTCTATAAAACGATAACGAACATCTATATGCTTGGATCTTTTATTCAAGATTCCTGTACTAATTGCGCTTTGATTATCTATATGCATTTCTGCTTGTACATTTGCATCTATTAGCTCCTCTATAAAACTTTTTAAATAAAGTAATTCTTTTCAACATTCAGCAACTGAAATAAACTCCGCTTCAGTACATGATGACGCTACAATAGGTTGCTTTCGTGATGCCCAGCGTATAAGACTACCACAAAACTCTATCACAGGCTTGGGAATTAAGTGAACGCAGCGACCGATTTTCAGAGGCAACGCCTCCTTTCCCCCGCGCGAGTCTTGGCCCCCGCGGCGGCCTAGGTGCTTGGAGCGCTTCAGGCCCGTACCGCGTGAAGACAAAAACGCATCGACAATCGTGCTCTCTGGGACGATGTGGAAACCTATTGATACAATGTCGCCCTAATACGCCACGCGCGGTTCACCTGTCACGGGCCTGAGGCGCTCCTAGCTGCTCGGCCGTCGCGGGGGTCAAGACGCGAGGCGGGAAAAGGAGGCGTTGTCTCTGAAAATCGGCCGCTGCGTTCACTTAATTCGCAAGCCTGCTCTATCATATGCCCTGATGTGCTTTTCCTATTTATTACATCACCTGCATAGTCTGTATCGCAATAACCTCCGAGTACATTCATATTATATTGTTGCGAACACCCCTTGGATGGAAATCCAAGGCACACTGGTGCTCGCGAGCGGCACAGGAGGACAGCGAGAAGAAGGCGATCGCCTGTCAAGCTGTCACTCGAAAGTCAGCCACCATTGCTAGCAGACGTCTCGATATTGTATTCCGCCTGACTGATTGTATTCGTTACCCGCTGTTAATGTTCTGTTATCGTTGCCGTTCAGTAAATACGCATTATGCCCAACCAAAATCGTAACATTGGTGTCAGAAGTGGGATGCCCGCCCGGAGCGGCATGCCCACTCACGCTTCCGCGGTTTCCGCGGACCCTGCGGACCTCCCTTCCGGAGCGTCGGGCGACCCGTCCCTGCGGGAGCTTTTCATCAGCCTCCAGCTCAACATCGCGGGACAGATGCGGGAACTGCGAAGGGTCAACGAGGCCCGCTGGCAGCGGGAGGACCGTCTCAGGGAGGAAAAGGAAGCCGCCGACTGAAGAGCACAGGCGGCCCTCGAGGCCCGGTTGACAGGAATGGAAGATCGCATCCAGGTCGTACTCTCCTTGTTGCAGGGTACCCGCGGCTCGGTTGACAGCGGCGCGAGTCCACGGGTTGGGGAGACAGTCGCGGTTGTAAATAATGATGCACATAGCGATGTAAATAGTGATGTAAATAATGGTGTAAATAGTGTTACCCCGACGCATGTCTCCGCCCCCGTCGTTGCGCCCGCCGCTGCCCCCCTTACGGAGCCGCGCGTACTCCGTTTGGGGTACGCCGTGAAACCGATAGTTTTCGATGGGGAAACGTCTTGGGAAGAGTACAAAGTGCAGTTTGAGACTATCGCGCGTGCTAACGGGTGGGATGACGAAAGGAAGGCTACGGCCTTGATTGCTTCCCTCGGGGGGCCGGCGAGAAGCGTCCTCACGACGCTCTCCGCCGCTCAGCGCGAGGGATACGCGGATTTGGTTTCAGCGCTAGAATTCCGCTACGGGGCGAAGAACTTGTCTCATCTGAACTACGTGCTCTTCCAGAGCCATAGGCAGCAGCGGGGTGAGAGCATCTCCTCGCTTGCCACCAAAATTGAACGTTTAGCGCAGTCCGCATTCGCCGACTGCCCCGCGGAAGTCCGCGACAAACTTGCCGCGTCCCAGTTCGTGACGGCGTTGTCCAGCTCGGTTATGCAGCGAGAACTGCGACTCGGCGGGTACACGTCTCTAAGAGCCACCGTGACCAGAGCTCTGGAGATAGAGGCCGTTGAGGCGATATCTCGCGGCCCCGCGGACGAGTCGCGGGAACGGTACACGCAAGACCGCGAAGCTGAATTCTCCAACACTTTTGAAAGGTTCCCGGCGAGGCAACGTGGATTCGAGGAACCCGAAGGAATGAACGACGGTTCGAAGAAAACCTGCTGGCGGTGTGGAAGGACCGGACATCTCCAGAGGAACTGCTTCGGATCGAGGAATTGAGAGGAACGGCTCCAAGAGCGAAGAGAGGCCGTTGGAAACGGTGGGACCTGGGCTCGTTCGTTTTGAGGGAAGCACCGGTCGACCACACCCGGAACCGGGCTAGCGCTGCCGTGTGAGCGTGCGGATCTGCTGCAACGAGGAGGCGCCCGAGGTGCGCAGAGTTGCAGAGCTGTGACGAAGGGAGTTCGAGGGCGAATATTGTCACAGCATGACTGAGTACGAAGACCCAACGGAGGGAGTTCGAGGGCGAATACCGTCGCAGAGCTGGCGAGCCCCCCGCTCACGAGAGGGAGCCCAGGGTGACCAGAACGTTGAACACCTCGAGCATTTGTCCGAAGACGAAGTCCTGGAAGAGAACGAGTGTGGTTGTCCCAACCACGAAGAGGAAAAGGAAACGTGCCCAGGAGGAGTGAAGACGTCGCAGGACTTTCACTGGACTCAAGGAAGAAGATTAGATTAAGCTAATCCGGTGGACTGGGCTGCGGAGGTTGCCTTCGCAGCCCGGCCCCCGCTCTTGAGTCTGTTTCAGGGAGCACGATACCCCACGACGAGGGACAAGGTGTCGGGGGACCGCCGTCGCGGCCTGGCTACGCGCTCCCGAATTCCCCGAATGTGCCATAATAGCGTGGCAGTCCGCAGCGGGGTGCGGACATACGTGAAAGCCCCCGCTAGCCCCCTGGAGGAGACCCTACGAGCCCCCGGCGCGGCCGGGATGGAGGTTCTCGCGGGGTACCCAGGAAAAAGTAGGAGAGGAGGGTGGACAGCAGGAGGGAAATGGCATCCCCAACCACCAGGCGGACAAGCGTTACTTGGATCGGCTGGAGGGGGTGTCGCGAAGACGGGAGCGCTGGCAGGACGCACAGGACGGTCCCCTGGTTCAGCACCTGAGGCCAAGAAGAGGAATGGGGCCATCGAGCAGGAAAGAAGAGAGAAGACAGCCAGGGTTGACGAGACGGGTGGCTGGACTGGGGGTCGGGCCGCTTGCATGCTTGCGACTAGCTGCGACCCTCTGCTTGCGCGTTCGGCCCTTCTTCCTAGTTTTCCGGCTCGTGCGGCCCCAACGGGTTGTCTTCGGTTCCTGACTAATGTGGGCAACGTTTTCTTCGCAAGGAAACTTCGGAGAGCGAAGGGCCACTCAGGACTGCTGGAAGGACGTCGAGGACGAACCAGGATGCAGTCGGGGACGAATCAGGTTGCCGTCGAGGGCGAACCAGGTCGCAGCGCCGGAGCGACCAGACCGCTGCGGGGCGTTAGACGGAGCGGAGCCGCCCAGGGACGTTCCGGAGCGGCGTGGGATTCCGCCGTTGGAGCCCCGGAGGATCCGCCGTCGAGGGATCCCGAGGAAACGCAAGGAGCTGTCGCGTGCGATACGCGAGGAGCTGTTGCGTGTGTGGACACAAGGAGCTGCTGCGCGCGAGACGCAAGGAGCTGTTGCGTGCGAAACGCAAGGAGCCGTTGCGCGCGACCCAGCCTGCAGCAGGACGACGGGGGACAGCCGCAGAAGCAGCGGTGACAACGGACGAGGACCGAGGATTCCACGTGCCCACGCCTTGCCCAGGGTTTTCGGAGTGGTTTTTCCCTGGGCGGGAAGGCGAATGCCGAGGCGCCGGTCGGAAGGGGCCACGCGGCGACCTTTCCACCCTTCCGGACCAGGGTACGGCTGCGGGAGTTGAAGGGACTGAAGCGGCCGGGATGACCGCTTCTCCGGAGGGGGGAGCAGTGTTGCGAACACCCCTTGGATGGAAATCCAAGGCACACTGGTGCTCGCGAGCGGGACAGAAGGACAGGGAGAAGAATGCGATCGCCTGTCAAGCTGTCACTCGAAAGTCAGCCACCATTGCTAGCAGACGTCTCGATATTGTATTCCGCCTGACTGATTGTATTCGTTACCCGCTGTTAATGTTCTGTTATCGTTGCCGTTCAGTAAATACGCATTATGCCCAACCAAAATCGTAACATCTTCTCGCTGTCCCGCTCGCGAGCACCAGTGTGCCTTGGATTTCCATCCAAGGGGTGTTCGCAACAATATCTTTTATACACTATTCCTAGATTCCTACCCATACAGCACACTTCGTTGCGGTAAAGTTGCAGGATGGTTGCAGTAACCTTGCGATCTTGCATGGTTGCAGCGCAATGTCGATGTATGGTTGCGGCATAGTTGCCGTGCAAAGTTGCGCGGAGCGGACATAGAATTGTTGCTGTATAGTAATCGCCTGTATGCATTTACCACAACTTTTCAATTGTTCTAATATCTCATTTTTGGTTAATTTTATTCCTTCTGATAGATCTAGTAATTTGATTATACTACTCGAGCTCAGGTGACCTAATCTTTGGTGCCATAATCTTACAGAGGATTCTCTTGCAATTACCAATGCCTTTTCCTCCGCTTCTGTTTCTTCAATGGTGTATAATCCTGTGTCATTTCTTCTTCCTTGAAGAATGATGTCTTCGTTTCTTCTTATCTTTACTATGTCTTTATGAAATTCCACCGTCCCTCCTCGTTTATCTATTGCACTTACTGATATGAGATTCCCTCTTAGCTCTGGTACATACAATACATAATTTAATGTGCATTTACCTAATTCGACTGTTCCTATTTTCTTTGCTATCATTGCTCCTTCTTGACTTGCTACGTTAACTTTTGTTTTTATTTCACGGGCTTCTTTTAGTTTCCTCAGGTTGTTCGTCATATGTGAAGTAGAGCCTGAATCTATTATCCATTTATCTGTAGCGATACTCGTCAAGAAAGCTACTTTAAGAGTTTCTTCTTTCGTTGTATTACCTTTCTCGTTCTGGAAAAAACAATCCTTCTCAAAATGATTATTCTGTTTGCATATTTTGCAAAACTTTTGAACATCAGTTTCAAATTGTTACCTTTTTCACTTTTAGATTTCTTACCCATATGTGTCGAATGAGTCTTTTTATTCCTTTGGTAACCCCTTTTCTCTTCTGTCTCAAATGCAACTACTTCTTCTCTTTCTAAGCAATTTCTTGCCTCTTCGACTAGAAGTCTTGCAGTTAAATTTGTTAACGTTCTCTCCTTAACAGGCGTCGACTCCCATGCACTTTTGAAGTAACGATAGTTTTCTGGGATGGCTGTTAAAATCTTAGATACTATCATCGATTCATTTATCTCTTCACCAAGGCTGTTAAGCTTGACAGCAATATTTTTCAGATCGGATATGAAAGTTGTCATATCTGAGTTACTTTTCTTTCTATATTCGAAGAACTCTTGCATAAGTATGCATTTTTGATGCTGTATAACCCTTTCATAAATATTTTGTAACTTATGCCACATTTCATATGCCGATTTGTACGTTATTATATGGACTAATGATTGTCTCTCTAGCGTACTCACCAAGATTCTTCTTGCCTTCGCATCCTTTTGTTTCCAATCTTCTGCATGAATTACTGCTTCCGTAGGTACATTTTTTATAACATTTAGAAGATTCGCTGCTTCTAGGCGAATCTCAATCTGGAATTTCCACAACTGGTATCCATCTGCATCCTTCAATTTATCAATGCTTTCCAAGAAGCCTCGATCGTCTACTGCAGCACACATGTTTTTACTTTCACTAACCTGTTTATCTTATCTAGTGAATCTTCTCTTTAATTTCAATATTTTAAGTTTTACTAGACTTTCTTTTCGTCACACCACGTGGCCACTGGGCCCAAAACCTGTTGGGTTATTAAATTTTACTGGATCCACAATGGCGTGGAATAAAGAAAGTTTGTTTGTATATAAACGTGGCTTTATATCTAACAATCCACTTCACATAATTTAAAATAATGAATATAAGTTTTAATTCTCATTCAGACACTTTTCTCACTATGTACGCTTATCCCTTCGATCTATCTCGGGAGACGGTGTTCAACGAACTCTCACCGGAAACTCAACTCTACCACGAGAATCAAATTAAGCGACTCGCACGCACTCTCGCTACTCTGATACGTGCCATATTTAAACTTCGATTGCACATTCTAACATATTTACATTTTGTTTATGCGGGAGTTAGATTCCTTTATTATTAAGCGTGCGATATAGTTAGTTTTTTAGCGCCCTTATGCGGCGCATAACTTGCATAATATTAATGTCGCCGAGGTGTCTGCAAAAAGTCATCTATAAGATGAATTTAGTTGCATGGAATATTAAATATATAGTAACGCAATTATCATATATTTGTTTCGTCAATTTTTCTTTAACACAACTCTATGACAGTGTGCGGAATGAGTCCACCGGTCGAATGATGATAATATATTAGGTTAGATTGTAGAGCAGCACTTATGCTGAATCTCGCCTATTCACAATTATTGTTATATCGTAATTTTCATGGTGCAATAAAGACATTTAATAATAATATTTTGTAGAATATTTCGCTGTAATGCGTGTTTTTCCTAAACAATTAATACAATATATACACGTAGAATTTGAAACTCTTTACAACGAAATACGTTGGGTAGGTGCAAATAACAGTTGCATCGTAAACGGAAAGTCCTTGGTTCGATTCCTCTCGTCCACCGTCAAATTTTTTTTTCGAACCTGGAGCCGTCTATTACCCCGGGTCTCCACCAAGGCGAACACGAACAGAAACATTGTTCGCGAACGTTTTCCTCTGTTCTCGTCGTGTCCACATCGCCGCAAAGAGAACAAAACATTCACATACGATTCATACGTTGAGTTTTGTTCATGTTTGCGCCGGAGTGGACAAGTCTAGAACAGACAAAAACGATAGCGAACACTGTTTTTGTTCGTGCTCGCCTTGGTGGAGACCCGGGGTAAGACTTCTTAAAAACGTCTTTAAGACTCCTTGATTCGTGACATAAGACGTGCAGAAGACCTGTATAAGACGTGTTTTTAAGATGTATGTGTGCTGTCTGGGATGCAGCTAAATGTAACTAACATAGAAGTACAAATAATACTCTCTTTCGTCCCCGACTTTTTTCATATACTTGGCGTAATTTGGTACTTTTTGGAAGTTTTTTTATGGGGCTCTTACATACAGCTAAATGTAATGTAAAAGTACAAACAAGCGTTACATTAAAAAATTTATATATATAAACGTGTAAAAAGCATTAGTATAACTTCGCTTTATATTCTATACTTAGTAAATAAAGTGCTCTTTCATCGTCGAATGTTTCGAATATTTAACTAACATCTGGGCCACCTTCAACTTGTGTGGTTCTTCTTCGCGCCTTCAAACAGGGTTAGACGAGGGGGGGGGGGGACATCTACAGGAGTGGTGGTTAAGAGTCACGCGGCCTGAAGCGCTCCAAGCACGTAGGCCGTCGCGGGGGCCAAGACGCGCGGCGAGAGAAAGGACGCGTTGCCTCTGAAAATCGGCCGCTGCGTTCACTTAATTCCCAAGCCTGTTCTAGCTTGTAACACCAACGACTAAATATATGAAACACATCTGAGTTAAAGTATGCTTCTATGTATCCAATATATTGTTACGATTTTGGTAGGGCATAACGCGTATTTACTGAACGGCAACGATAACAGAACATTAACAGCGGGTAACGAATACAATCAGTCAAGCGGAATACAATATCGAGACGTCTGCTAGCAATGGTGGCTGACTTTCGAGCGACAGCTTGACAGGCGATCGATCCGATCGCCTTCTTCTCGCTGTCACTTGTCCCGCTCGCGAGCTCCAGTGCGCCTTGGATTCCCATCCAAGGGGTGTTCGCAACAATATTATGTATGTATCTTCTTGTTGTATTACTTGTTATACAATTATGGTCTACGTCCACTAATAATACTTAACATAGGCCAAGTGCCTACCAAAGACTTTCAAAATATTGTAGTTTACGTTCCATTGAGATCAGATATATTTCTAATCGTTAGCATTATAAGTTAGAATATGCCTCAACGTCTCCAATATTTTCTTATTTTACTACTAGTTACAAGTGCGAATTGTTCAGGAAATAAATTTATAATGTAATGTAATGTAATGTAATGTAATTTTTATAATTTCGCATCATACACTATTTCAGTTTTCAAATTTTTATATTTCTTAATTTTCAATTTGCACTTGAATAATACGTACCCTTGCGCTAGATGTATAATGACTTTCTTCCATAATCCATTGTTTATTAATGTTTGTAGCAAAGAGTGGAAGATTCCTTATTAGCAGGTAAATAATAGAAATTTAATTATATACATTTATTCAATTTTTTTTATTTTTCCACTCATTTGATGATGAAATTTATTAATTTTGGCATTGATTTATCGGAAATGTTGGTGCCCACACCAACACCATCAGCACCACCAACACCACCGGCGCGGCAGGGCCTGCCGGCAGATCCGTAGTCGAATGCGGACGTAGGTTGCGCCGCAGCTGCCGGCAGATCCTGCCGTCCGATCTGGTTATCAGGGAATATAATATCGCCGAGAGGAAAGAAAATGAAGAAGAGAAAACGAACGAACACGCGACCGGTAGATGCGCACGCAGCTAGCCTCCACACCAGCATGCAATGGGAATTTACAATATCTTAACAATTAGGTATATAGGCATAATTTTGAAAATCGTTTTAATTGAGTCTAGGTTGTAGTTTTTATTGTATTTAGAGTAGTAAGACGAATAATAGACCCCGGCTACGGGGTTAGTTGACAAACATGATGGGGTCAGTTGACTTGACAATAAATTTTCAGTTTTAACCCTTTGTCTGCGAAAGGTGTATATATATACTGGCATAGTACATCAATATAATGTGAAAAACGTATATATACGCTGCCAATTCCATCAATATAGTATACGAAACGCGTACATATGTATACTACGACCAATAAATTATTTTTTTTTTTTTCACTCCTTCACAGTGTTATTTTGTTATTAATCATCATGGTCCAAGATACTGTAATTATTTTATACTGGTTTGTTATGGTCTATTTGGAAGACCTGAGAGTTTGAAGTCAGGATAGGGTGTATAACTGGTAGGCGTGAGTTTGGAAGGATTTGTGGTGGGGGAAGTGGACTTCAGCAGCTAAACTCTTTGGCTCGACTGCATCTTGAGGGTAAAAAATGCAATTATTAGTAGTATTCCAATGCTTAGTCAAGTAACCCCATCCGACATTGTTAACATGTTAAGGGTCGTACGTACAAAACCTCCACGCACCGGATAAAATAAAATACCGTAAATTATAGTCAAGGTATCACGTTTCCACAAAATATTCATGAAATAACATCAAGCAGTACTTAATGGACAAAAATTCATAAATAGTCAAAACGAAAATATTTACTTCCAGCCGACCTTTTTAGATTTTTCATTCTCATTGACAGAAAACGCAAGTTTTTGTCACGGCGACACATTAAGTGGCAAGTTGGTCATTCATATGCTCCAATATTGCGAATCACAGAATAATTTATTGCATAATACAAGAATTAAAGGGAATTAGTCAACTAACCTCGTTAGTCAACTAGCCCCGGTCTCCCCTACCGATTTCGCGCAGGCACGACCCTCAGAAGACGTTGCTACGCTTGACTTCTATGTTTTTTTCCGCACAGCCCTCTACTTACTCTCTCTGTTAACTTTTCGTGCACTGTTTTCCTTGACAACGGTCAAGTCCCGCGTTTGGGATTGTACCAGTTATTCCTTGGAAATTAACACGACCAATCGCATGCGGTTCAAATTGTGGGTAGTAGTGGGAGCTGCGCAGATCGGTCGCAATTATAATAATAGAAGTAGTATGTCTAGGACAGTTCTAACCCAGGTCCTCTGAGGGGAGCGCGGGGGCGGGGGAGAAGTGGCGGCGCGCGGGGGAGTGCGGCGGAGGGAAACATGGGCGCGGAGCCTACGGGGAGAGGAAGACAGGTTGCGCGCGCACGAGCCGCGGAGTGGGGGAAGCCGCGATCGTGGAGGGGATCACTCCGGGCCGAGCCGCCGCGGAGGCCTCTCCAGACCGGACCCACCGTCGGAAGGGGGGAATGACCCCCAAAAAATCTCTTTCAAAACCTTGACCCACCCCAAAATTTTTTTTCAGAGTGAGGGGACAACCCCCAAATATTTTTCCAAATCATTATGCGATGGAATTGTTTAATAATTGTTTCGGACAATGCCGGGAAAGACCAGCGTTTTCACACCGCGTCTTCGGGGAGGGAAAGAGACAGAGCATTACTTTAAAGTTAAAATTTGGAGGAGGGAAAGAGACAACACTACATAGGGGTACAACCGCTTTCGTTCTAAGGTTAATAGTATTCTAAAACGTTCCGATTTAGCGTCGCTGCGTCTCGCGCGATCGTGTGTAATTTGACTCCTCTGGAGCAGCCGTGTAAGGTGACGTCATTTTCACGGCGGGAAGAACGCTCGAACGAAATAAACGCTGAATCTTAAAATTATGTGGTCAGGAGGAAGACGGGTGAATAAAATTGACAAATAATATGTGTTTAAGAAATTTTATTTAAAATTAAAAGAATATAATTTTAACATTTTTTCCTACGAGCATCAGCTAGAATATCATTGATGGCGCATGCTACCAGTTCGCAATCTACATAATAATCCTCACAGTAATGTTCGTTTTCACGTATGATTTTAGCAGCACGACGCGCATCTAATGTTTCACAGGAAACATCGCTTTGCTGTAGCACGTTAACAAAAGTTTCAAATTTTATCCTCACATCTCTTACATTTTGATACAGCCGCAGATACACATAGTCTAAACATGGTTCAAGATTTAATAAAAATGTTACTGTATCCGGTTTGAAATACAGCGGCTTATTATGTAGTGTCATCCTTACAATCGGAGAATTATAGATTTCACAAAAATCCACCGTTAATTGGCCCATTTGCATCGAAGGTGATCCAGGTAATCGTGCACGTTCTTCAATGGTCGTACGACTGCCGCATAGCGAACCCCATGTACCCCATTGTAACGTGAGAAACATCCCACGATTGTCGCCGAGAACCATTTCTACATCAATCGTAGGCCGTACGCGGATTTCAATTTCCAAGTATTTGCTGCCTATGGATGTTAGTGCGTATCGTCTGACCATGACACGCGATGTTCGACGCGGGCTAAGAGAACAATCGAAGCTATGAAATTGTCCGCTCGTATTAGGAATAGACATAAAAAATTTTGAGATATGAAAATTAAGCCTTACCAAACAACTGTATCCTACCCGCATTGAGCCACACCATCATTTCGCACGATCGGAACGTAATAATTCGTGTGTTCAACGTTTCCTTCGACACTGGTACTGCACATTTTGTTTTCAGAGCATTATTTGTTCCGTCGAAAGTCACTGAGGCTACCGAGTGATTGATTAAAAATTTAAAATCTATATAAGTCCATATAAATCACCCCCTTCGGGCAGCGACAGCGCGGGCGGCGTTGGCGGTGGCGCGAGCGAGGTCAGGGAGCATGTTCCGCAAACGTTCTATCTGGGGCGGTGGTGGTAGCGGCGGCAAGTTCTAAAACACGTAAACCCAAATATAATATTAATACATTCCACACAATATCATATCACAATATTACTTACCAGCAAGCCATCAATGGCTGCATCGATGCTGTCACCGTCATCGCCAGTGTCGTCGGCGGAGGAGTCCTCGGTGTCGTCGGCGGAGGAGTCCTCGATATCGTCGACGGTGTCGGCGACGTCGTCACCACCGCCGACTGCTCCCTGAAAATCCTAGAACATAGAAACCTTGATATAACACTGCATCATTTAAAAGCATAAACGCGAAAAATACCAAAATATTGATAAGTACATACCTCAGGATCACACTCCGGGACGATTCTTAGTAATCCCATATTATTTCACAAAAATACTCACTTAACAAACAGACTGTCACCTTTGACAGTTTGAAGACAAATGGTCTCGCTGCATCTCCAGGCTCGTGCATCTAAACTCATAACTTGAAATCGAGAAGTGCATAGCTTTGCAAAAGTAAGATGCCTTTGTTCTCCACCTGCATTTTCACTGGCCATCCTCTTGCTCTTATCTTCGTCACTGACCATCCTCTTGCACTTATCTTCGTCACTGACCATCCTCTTGCACTTATCTTCTTCTTCACCTGCATTTTCGCTGACCATCCCATTCCTCCTTGTACTTATCTTCTTCACTCTCCGTATTCACACGCATCTTCTTTCCCTTCTTCTTTGACACATCATTCAACTAGACCATATCACTTTGAACGGGTATCGAACGGGTATTGAACGGCTTTGAACGACTTTGAACGGCTTTGAACGCGAAACTTACGGGTATTGAACGGTTTTGAACGGCTTTGAATGGGTATCGAACGGTTTTGAATGGTTTTGAACGGCTTTGAACGGGTATCGACCGGTTTTGAACGGCTTTGAACGCGAATCGAACGGGTTTGAACGGATATCGAACGGGTATTGAACGTACAAATTTCTCAATACCAGTCTCGACAAATTAGCATCTTTTCTGATCACAGATCAATTAAAAATTTCACGATCCAAATTTGAAAAATTATCCACCGAAGATTTCAATTTATTGACGCGAAAAGGTGTCTTTCCGTACGAATACCTTGATTGCGCGAACAAGCTGCAGGATTCATGCTTACCACCGCGCGAGTCATTCTACAGTTCGTTAACGGGTAAGACTGTATCAGAAACCGATTATCGAACGGCTTTGAACGGGTATCGAACGGTTTTGAACGCGAATCGAACGAGTATTGAACGGGTATTGAACGGCTTTGAACGCGAATCGAACAGGTATCGAACGGCTTTGAACAGGTATCGAACGGCTTTGAATGCGAATCGAACGGGTATTGAACGGCTTTGAACGCGAATCGAACGGGTATTAGACGAGTTTGAACGGGTATCGAACGGCTTTGAACGCAAATCGAACGGGTATTGAACGGGTATTGAACGGGTTTGAACGGATATCGAACGGGTATTGAACGGTTTCTACATAATAATTACAACTATCGTCTTAATCTAGCGTACATGCAAAAGGTTGGAGAGGGTGAATAAGAAAAAAAACAAAAAAACATTTATGTATTAAAAATTGATTATATTTTATTTAAGCATTTCTCTCTGGCGTTTAGACCACCAGTTGAATATTTTAAATACATTTTGCAAGGCACAGTGCTTTGCGTGTCTGTCACATCGTAGAGTATCAACTACATTTAGCTTATTTATAGATTTGATATCCTCGTATTCAATGTCCAGCGTCTCGATGATCACGTCCGCTCTGGTATTTTCATCGAGGAAATCCGCAAGCCAGTCGCGTTTCTGCAGCCCTTTAACGTATACTATATGGGATGTGTCATCTTCTTCGTCGATCGCATCAGCTACAGCTTTCGTAATTAGCTGTTTAGCCATACTGTACGGAACGTCTCCATCGTCCCACCGTAGTCCATGATGTTTTGCCACCAGCCATCGAATGCTTGATTTGTCGGATTTCGTAAGAAGAAATTGTGGCATAGGACTCCCAAAAATATAGTGTGAGAGAATTGTCCCCTTGCGTAGGACAGCCACTTCCTTCGCGATAAATCTTCCATCGACGATGAACCCTTGCAGGTCAACGAATGTTGGTACAGCCATTATCGGTACAATTTAGAGGTGCGTTCGCTTCCGAGACAGACGAGAGAATGCAGTCTTTCTCGTAAAGCATCTGAATTTTCACGAAGGTGTGAATTTGACACAGAAGAGGGCGGACAATTAGCGTAGCAATTTAATTCATTTTGCGCACCACGTTTGTCAGTGGATTGTATTCAACCACCCGATCGTGCAGAATCAGACAGTAGGCTGTAGGCTGTAGTATTTGCCGGCACATTCTCTTTACACTCGAATTCTATGCGCACGTCCACGGTGCCATTCTTGATGGACTCATTTTGTCGCGAGCAATCAATCACCACGATAGGGCCAAATTGTAAAAATTCAGCCACGATGAATAATGCCTCGTTGCAACTATGTCCATAATATGATTTACCGAATTGCGTATACATGTGGTATAAGATGGTATGCTTATTCTTGTCAAAGTCCAAGTTCATGTCATCGTATGGGTAAAATTCCGAGTTGAGAAAAAGTTTTACATTGGTCAATTTACAGTTGTTAAACTTAGTAACGTCTTCGCTCATCACATTCCTTCGACCAGTCTGTAGAGCAAGGATCACGCATCGCGGCTTCTCCAGCTGTGCGGATGCCTTCACGGCCCACGAATGCTTGGTTGTGCTCTGTAAGAGAGGATACTCGTACAGATCCCACGATTGTTTTCAGAGTGAGGGGACAACCCCCCAAATATTTTTCCAAACCATTATGCGATGGAATTGTTTAATAATTGTTTCGGACAATGTCGGGAAAGACCGGCGTTTTCACACCGCGTCTTCGGGGAGGGAAAGAGACCGAGCATTACTTTAAAGCTAAAATTTTGGAAGAGGGAAAGAAACAGCACTACTTGGTGGTACAATCGCTTTCGTTCTAAAGCTAACAGTATTCTAAAGCGATCCGATTTAGCGTCGCAGCGTCTCGCACGATCGCATGAAACTTGAATCTTCTGGAGCAGTCGTGCAGGATGACGTCATTTTCACGGCGCGAAGAACGCTCGAGCGAAATAGAATTATGCAGCGTCGGCAGAATGTTTTTTTTTTCCCAACGCAGACAAATAGTAATTTTTTGAAACGTCGAATCTTAAAATTAGGTGGCGAGGAGGAAGACGGGTGAATAAAATTGACAAATAATATGTTTTTAAGCAATTTTATTTAAAATTAAGAGAATAGAATTTTAACATTTTTTCCTACGAGCATCAGCTAGAATATCATTGATGGCACATGCTACCAGTTCGCAATCTACATGATACTCCTCGTCGAAGTGTTCGCTATCGCGTATGATTTTAGCAGCACGCCGCGCATCTAATGTTTCGCAGGCAATACCGCTTTGCTGTAGCACTTTAACAAAAGTTTCAAATTTTACTCTCACATCTTCCGCAGTTTGATACATCCGCGGATACATATATTCTATACATGGCTGAAGATTTAATAAAAATGATATTGTGTCCAGTGTGTAATATAGCGAGTCATCACATTGTGTGATCTTTATAATTGGTGTATCAAAGATCCGAAAAAAATCCACCGCTAAACTATCAATCGACATCGAAGGTGATCCAGGTAATCGTGCACGTTCTTCCATGGTTTCACAGTTGTCGAATAGCAAACCCCATGTATGCCATGATAATATGAGATGATTTCCATGATTGTCGCCGAGAAGCACTTCTACATCGACTGTAGGTCCTACGTCGATTCCAATTTTCAAATATTTGCTACCCATGGATGTTAATGCGTATCTTCTAACCATGATACGCGATCCTTGACGCGGACTAAGAGAACAATCGAAGCTATGAAATTGCCCGCTCGTATTAGGATCAAACATAAAAATTTTGAGAAGATGTGAAAATTATGTGTTACCAATCATTATATATATTTTCCCCACATGGAGCTACACCATCATCTCGCACGATCGGAACGAAATAATCCTCACACCCAGCGAGTATTTCATCAATGGTGGTGGTGTACATTTTTTTTTTGTTTCAGAGCACTATTTGTTCCGTCGAAACTCACTGAGGCTACTGAGCGATTAATTGTATAGCGTCCGGGAACTGGCTTAAATAGAGCTACAATTGCTTCCCCCACTACCACATTTTATTCTAAGCCCAACAATTTTTTCAAAATGATTTTCAATCTTAGCGTCGCTGCGTCTCGCGCGATCGTGTGTAATTTGACTCCTCTGGAGCAGCCGTGCAAGGGGACGTCATTTTCACGGCGGGAAGAACGCTCGAACGAAATAAACGCTGAATCTTAAAATTATGGGTCAGGAGGAAGACGGGTGAATAAAATTGACAAACAATATGTGTTTAAGAAATTTTATTTAAAATTATAAGAATATAATTTTAACATTTTTTCCTACGAGCATCAGCTAGAATATCATTGATGGCGCATGCTACCAGTTCGCAATCTACATAATAATCCTCACAGTAATGTTCGCTTTCACGTATGATTTTAGCAGCACGACGCGCATCTAATGTTTCGCTGGAAACATCGCTTTGCTGTAGCACGTTAACAAAAGTTTCAAATTTTATCCTCACATCTCTTACATTTTGATACAGCCGCAGATACACATAGGCTGTGTTCCAATTCACGCATAGTGCGCATGAAATTGGTGGCATCGTATTGGTGGCATCGTACGATTCCCTAGAATTTCTCTCACTTGCCACCAATACGATGCCACTTCCGGTGCAGCGAGCGGTGCAGCAGTCGCAGAATTTCAAAGGAGAAGCAGTCACTGCACCGCTCGCTGCACCGGAAATGGCATCGTATTGGTGGCAAGTGAGAGAAATTCTAGGGAATCGTACGATGCCACCAATACGATGCCACAAATTTCATGCGCAGTATGCGTGAATTGGAACACACCCATAGTCTAAACATGGTTCAAGATTTAATAAAAATGTTACTGTATCCGGTTTGAAATACAGCGGCTTATTATGTAGTGTCATCCTTACAATCGGAGAATTATAGATTTCACAAAAATCCACCGTTAATTGGCCCATTTGCATCGAAGGTGATCCAGGTAATCGTGCACGTTCTTCAATGGTCGTACGACTGCCTCATAGCGAACCCCATGTACCCCATGGTAACGTGAGAAACATCCCACGATTGTCGCCGAGAACCATTTCTACATCAATCGTAGGCCGTACGCGGATTCCAATTTCCAAGTATTTGCTGCCCATGGATGTTAGTGCGTATCGTCTGACCATGACACGCGATGTTCGACGCGGGCTAAGAGAACAATCGAAGCTATGAAATTGCCCACTCGTATTAGGAATAAACATAAAAAATTTTGAGATATGAAAATTAAGCCTTACCAAACAACTGTATCCTCCCCGCATTGAGCCACACCATCATCTCGCACGATCGGAACGTAATAATTCGTGTGTTCAACGTTTCCTTCGACACTGGTACTGCACATTTTGTTTTCAGAGCACTATTTGTTCCGTCGAAAGTCACTGAGGCTACCGAGTGATTGATTGAATAGCGTCCGGAAGACTGGCTTAAATAGAGGTGCAATTGCTTCCCCCACCACCACATTTTATTTTAAAACTATCAATTTTTCCATAATGTGTTTCAATCTTAACGTCGCAGCATATAGTTCCGGAAGATATGCACATGCCAATAACAAGTACATGTCATCTTACAACGCATCGGAAGAGTCATCGTACTTGATGTACTTTGACGTGAATAATTTGTATGGGTGGGCAATGTGTCAGCCCCTACCGTATGCTAAATTTCAATGGGTCGAAGATGTTGCAAAGTTTGACGTGTCTTCAATCGGACAACGGAGGTGTTCAAGATAGCCAAAGTACAGGCAACTAATCTTGCAACGTATCTGCTCGTCGATTCCTGTGGAAAACCCGTTGCCGGAGGATTCTATGAACACGAGCTGCAACGCGTCACCGATCCTGATGTGTATCTAGTGGAAAAAGTGTTGCGTAGAAAGGGGGATAAGGTGTACGTCAAGTGGTTGGGTTTTGATAAATCACACAATTCTTGGATAAATAAAAATAATGTATTGTAAAATAATAATACATGGTTCAATAAATACAATTATACATATACATGTGTGAAAAATTTTTATTTATTTTTTTTTTTTTACACATTAATTCCACTATTTATATGAATGAGTTAATAAATACAATAATAATTTATTTAACATTTTGCTGCAAGCGACGTCGATAATATCATTCAAAGGCACATGCCATCAGTTTGCAATCAACCAGAGATTTATCATCGAAATATTCTCATTATATGCTTTTCAACATCGCAGCATGAGTCTAAAGTTTCATAAAGGCGATGTTGAAAAACATATAATGAGAATAGGATTCTGGAATATTCATGTCTCGGTGAACCCAATCATATCCATTTTTCTATAAATTCCCTGAATGTAATGAAGAATTATGTATCGTTATTTACTAGCCCATGGATAGCAAAGAAAGATACATAATTCTTCATTACATTCAGGGAATTTATAGAAAAAATGGATATGATTGGCTTCACCGCCACATGAATCTTCCGAAAATCCTATTCTCATTATATACTTTTCGCCATCGCCTTTATGAAACTATACAACATGTCGATACGAAGTTTTCAAATTTTGCGAGCGTGTGATATTCCACTATTTATAATAAATACCTACAATAATTTCTATTTTACAATGGGATATTATAATGTCCCCAGGGCAGAGTGTCGGTCGAATCGGGTACGATATACCGCTTGTCATCGTAGGGACTTAGAGCGATTTTGGATTCCGAAATGGTGTACACTTTGTGCAATTTAGACCGTATGCATGATTGTCTGCGAACCATTTCGATCTCCCTTAGCAAACACTGCGCGTAGTCGTCGAAAGTTATCGTTCTAGCTATGACGTTGGTCTTGACGCCTTTCGCCTTTTTCGTATCTTTTTTGCCGTCTACGCGCAGTGCATACAGTTTCGCTCTAAGACCTACGAATTCGGTCATTATCGCACCGTTATTTTCATCCTTCATCAACCCTGGAACCTTCTTATTTACGCGCGGCATATTATATGCATTGTCGATAGGATAATCGCTTGTGTCGAATCTACCGATATTGTGTTTCATGGTCTCGTAGATATCGTCACATTGAATGTGATAAATGAGGCTATCTGTGTCGGTGTATAGAATTTTGCAATTTGGCCCGTGCTTTGGCGACATGTACACGTGGTGAAATTCATACAAACAAATTTTTGATATGTCTAGAATGCACATACCCACGTATATCGGTTTGTTGAATTTCACCTCGAGTTTTCGCAATTCAACAGCTATTAAATTTTCCGAAAAAACACTTCTGCTGTGGAAATTCGGTTTCGCGATCATTGCCTCCGCGCCATATCGCCCTTCCCAATGAGTCAAAAGTTTTACGTCCACGTGATTTCGCACATTTTCCATAGTTTTACCGAATACCGCGTTGTTCATCAATTTGTATAAATTCTTTTCAAAATCATTTGTCGCGCTTATTCTAAATCGTGTGTTGAGTTCAATGTAATCGCAGAGCCAGGGAGATTAAGCGAATTGAAGCACGCGATGTATCTTTGTAATACGAAGACCGTGACGCGTGCACTGCTGCAGGTTGCGGTAATGGATAACGTAACGCTGCTTATCGTATACCGTCGCGAGTAACTTGTCCTGTCTGCTGCCCGGTGGTTTGGCACGCGTCGGACAGAACGGTAAATCAGCATGAGCGTCGTGCAGACATTGCGGATATTCCAGATCTACCTCGAGAATGTATCCCGTGGACGAATCGACATGGATTGAAGACACGTCAAAATTTGCAGCATCTTCGACCCATTGAAATTTAGCATATGGCAGGGGCTGACACATTGCCCATCCATACAAATTGTTCACGTCAAAGTACATCAAGTACGATGACTTTTCCGATGCGTCGTAAGATGGCATGTACTTATTATTGGCATGTGCATATCTTCCGGAACATTGGCTTAAACCCCCGCGTATACCGCGTTCAACAAACATGACCATATCGACGTCGGTGAGCAATTCAAATGTAATTTTGGTATGCTTTAGCATGGCATCCCACGTGAAACCAGGTAGAGTATAATAATGCGCTGAATCTAGTCCATAACTCTTGATACAACTTTCGCGAAAATTTTCAAAAATATCTGCCAATAACAAGACATCTGTTTTCAAATACAAGTCGCTGTATTCGCCCAATGTTCTAATCCCGAAACGCTGCCAGATAGTCTCGGCATGCGCGTAATCGGTTTCTGATACAGTCTTACCCGTTAACGAACTGTAGAATGACTCGCGCGGTGGTAAGCATGGATCCTGCAGCTTGTTCGCGCAATCAAGGTATTCGTACGGAAAGACACCTTTTCGCGTCAATAAATTGAAATCTTCGGTGGATAATTTTTCAAATTTGGATCGTGAAATTTTTAATTGATCTGTGGTCAGAAAAGATGCTAATTTGTCGAGACTGGTATTGAGAAATTTGTACGAATCGATAAATCGTAATTTAATATAATTTCGCGAGTCTGATTCAGCCGTATATTCGACATTTTTTGTGAAGGAAATATACTTTTCTTTAGTTATGGGTAATACATCAACGTGACCGTCGAAAGCGGTAGCTATTTCCTCGATAATGAAATGTGAATCGTAGCCGGACAAATTATGGAAAACTATGGGGATGTAAAACGCATTTTTATAATTTAAATTGCACTGCGAATGTGCCGGTCCTCTAAACCGTCCGGACAGATGACAATGATCGCGAACTCGTATATCGTCAGCCTTGAATGATTCTTCACAAATATGACAGTGTGTTGCATTGTGAAATGTCGTCAACTGTTCGTTGGTTAAATCAAGCATGGGAACATTACTGCTCAAGATGGGTTTGGCGAAATTTGCAAATTTTTTCAGTTCGTATACGAACCATGAAACACAATCCGCGTCGCGGCAACATCGATACGTCGATAGCGATGTATCGTACGAGCAATGCATATAATAGGCTATACTATGAACTTTGTGATGTTGATACGTGTGTAATTTGTTGTCATCAATTCGGTCGCTGTCCTCTGTTTTCTCGATGATGCACTCCAGATCTGCGTACACCACGAAGGGGAGCCGCTCCTTCCTGCAGTGGTTTTCGAAGCTGAGGAAATTTTTACCTTCGCAGGGCAGCAGGATGACGCAATCGTTCATTTGTCCACAGTCCACTGCATGCGCCTCCAACTTCTCGGCAGATCTGAAGTAGTGCATGCATCTGCAAAAACATGAAATTTTTTTTATTTAATTGTTTCGTGAGACATTTCAACATTTCACAAGTTTTCTATACGTACCGATCACAGATGAATTTCTTTCCATCATGCTTGCTTAGCTGTGCGCTCACCAGCCGGGACAAGTCCTTGATTAGTACAAAGTGCCCTACATCACCGTGTTCTTGATTCGGCGTGTAGAGCATATTGACGTGTTGATCCGTCTTGTGGCTGGTGAGACGCAGCGGAAAGACCGTCAACTCTTTCTCCGCCTCGAAGCTGTACACGTTGACGGAGATGTTGTTTAACCCTTCAAACTTCCCTATTTGCTCCAGAGACATTGGGAACTCAATGCCCTGGAGATTTAGCACGGAAGCATAGTCGGGGTACGAACTTGAGCGATCGGAATGCCTTTCCGCGGGATGGAGAGCGGCGACCACTGCCCACGCGAAGCATGCATTGTCCGGGGATTGTATGCTAATTGTGGCTTTCTTCAAAGACAATTCCCGCGGCAATTTGACGTGACATCCCGCGCGCAGCGGATTGTACTTATTGACATTGACGGTCAGGTTGAGGATTCTCGTCAATGCCCATCCGCTATCGCGTTCCTGGAACTCTTCCAGCGATGCCAGGGTGGGTTCGACGACGCATCGTTCGTACCACTCCTGCAGATCGGATGTGCCGAAGAGTTCGCAGTTTCGGGTATTAATGCTTTTACAAGCATGCTTGTCACCCGCCACAAATTCGCCGTTGAACACCGTGTTCACTTTGAGGTTTCGACGTTTACTCAAAGCGCCCCGCACATGCTCCAGCACAATGGTCCCCGCATCCTGAAGGAAGTTGCGCGGTTCGATATAGTTTGAATTTAGCACTGCACCAGTTAACACGCGGCTATCGAACGCCGTGTCTATCTCGCGCCACAAAAGTCCCATACTCGAATGTCCTGCACCTTCGTGCACGAAACGTCTGCGCAACGAATGTTTCAGTCCTTCGAGCCGCGCGATTCGAGCAACCAACGATTGTTGAACACCGATTGATAATCGCGGGCGTTTTACGCGGCTGTGCTCTTCTAAAGATTCGACGTACTCGTTGCACCGTTCTTCCCACGCGAGGTACTCTTCCCGTGAAGTCAATCGTACAGATTGATCCATCAATTGGCGTTCTACTTGCACGAATTCTTCCATGGTCGTAAATGCAGTATGTCTTTTTCCTTGCAACACGTTGCAGCGATTTAGGGCTTTGTGCAGTTTAGAGCGCATATTTATATCCTCATCATGAATTGGTATCTCTGTCTAACTCTTTTGGTGTACTCCCTCCCTCGAATGCATTGCATGCAAAAAAAAAAAAAATGGCGATCCGCCCCAACATGGTTCTATGCAGTTTCTGCTGATACAGCATAATTCTTTCTATGATTCACGCATATGACGAATTAGTCCGCAAGATCATCCAACACAATATCTGCTGACACCTATTTTCTAAGATTCGACGTTCCCAAAAGTATCATATTACATTCGACACATGTCGAGACTTTTATTAGGAGGGGTAGATGGTAGAGGTGGTGCATAGCACCACTATTTAAGCCAGCTCCTCGCACGCTATTGCATTAATCGCTCTAGAGCCTTTCAGTGACTTTCGACATACACACAGTGCTTCGAAAAAAAAAAAAAAAAATGTACAGTACCGGTGTTGCGAATTATTACGTTCCGATCATGCAAGATGATGTATCGCCATGTAGGAAGAACACATCTAACAGGTAAGATTTAATTTTTTCATACCATATCATCGTTATTTATTTATGTGTTTTCCTGATAAACGGTAATTTTCATGATCGGACTCTTAGATCGCATCAAACATCACGTATCATGGTTAGAAGATACGCGCTAACGCCTGCATCGTATAAATATCTGGAAATTGGCATCAGCGTGCAATCTATACCACTGGTGGAAATTGTTCTTGGTGATAATCGTGGGAATCAATTGTTGTTGGATCTTCCAACATGGAAAACACTAATGGAAAAACGCACAGACATCGAAAAACATGCACAATTAATTGGATCAGCACCGCTATGGATTGGCGAATTGTTGGTAGAATTTTGTATAATGTATAAGTCGCGAATTGTGAAGATGTCGCTACAAAATAAGTCTTTATATTTCAAATTAGAAACTATAAAGTTTTTATTTAATCTCGAGCGTTGTATCGACCACATGTATTCGCGGCTTTTTGAAAATACGCATCTTGTCCATGAGAAATTTTCAAATTTTGTCACCGTGTTACAACGGCATGATGTCGCCGGTGAAACTTTAGATTCGTGTCACATCGCTAAAACTATATGCGACAGCGAATATTTCGATGGTGAATCTCTTATCGATTGCGAACTACTGGCATGTGCCATGAATGATATTGTCGACGCCGTTCGTAGCGAATGTTAAATTGTACAATTAGTACATTATTTGTAACAATATATATATTATAAACATATATAATGTCTCAATTTTATTTACCCGTCTTCCTTGTCTCCTCTTTTTCCATGATTCATGCGTATGACGAATTAGCGCACAAAATCATCCGATACAGTTTCGGCTGATACAGCATAATTATATGTATGCGCGGCATTATCATGTAGATTGCGAACTGGTAGCATGCGCCATCAATGATATTCTGATGCCCGTAGGAAAAAATGTTAAAATTATACTCTTTTAAATTTAAATAAATTTCTTAAACACATATTATTTGTCAATTTTATTCACCCGTCTTCCTCCTGGCCACATAATTTTAAGATTCAGCGTTTATTTCGTTCGAGCGTTCTTCGTGCCGTGAAAATGACGTCACCTTGCACGGCTGCTCCAGAGGAGTCAAATTACACACGATCGCGCGAGACGCAGCGACGCTAAATCGGAATGCTTTAGAATACTATTAACTTTAGAACGAAAGCGGTTGTACCCCTATGTAGTGTTGTCTCTTTCCCTCCTCCAAATTTTAACTTTAAAGTAATGCTCTGTCTCTTTCCCTCCCTGAAGACGTGGTGTGAAAACGCTGGTCTTTCCCGACATTGTCCGAAACAATTATTAAACAATTCCATCGCATAATGATTTGGAAAACCTATGTAGTGTTGTCTCTTTCCCTCCTCCAAATTTTAACTTTAAAGTAATGCTCTGTCTCTTTCCCTCCCCGAAGACGCGGTGTGAAAACGCTGGTCTTTCCCGGCATTGTCCGAAACAATTATTAAACAATTCCATCGCATAATGATTTGGAAAAATATTTGGGGGTTGTCCCCTCACTCTGTAAAAAAATTGTGGGGTGGGTCAAGGTTTTGAAAGAGATTTTTTGGGGGTCATTCCCTCCTTCCGACGGTGGGTCCGGTCTGGAGAGGCCTCCGCGGCGGCTCGGCCCGGAGTGATCCCCTCCACGATCGCGGCTTCCCCCACTCCGCGGCTCGTGCGCGCGCAACCTGTCTTCCTCTCCCCGCAGGCTCCGCGCCCATGTTTCCCTCCGCCGCACTCCCCCGCGCGTCGCCACTTCTCCCCCGCCCCCGCGCTCCCCTCAGAGGACCTGGGTTAGAACTGTCCTAGACATACTACTAATAGAAGTTAATTGACCGATAAATCACTCTCCACCTTCCACATCAGGCGCTACCGCGGGCAACGTTCTGCTCTTCAGCGGCACCATCGGGGAAGACAAGGGTGACTTTTCCTTGTTCGCACACAGTGATTTCGAAAACTATTAATATTTAAACTAATCGCGTCGTTTACGATTTACGCTTAATTTCTGGTGAAACCGCGGGCAACTTTCTGCTCATAGGTGATACCTTCAATCAGCGCGTCTCGTGAACTGTCAATACACATTTTCATAATTGTAATTCATTTGTCCAAAAAACGAACGCTCGATTTACAGAATGGGTAATTGGGGTGGAATTCACTTCACTAACTGGTGTGATGTAATAAAAATCATTTTTATTGATTCTGGTGCTTACACTTCAATTTTTCTAAGTCTTATCACGATTAACAAAAACAGGTATATCGATGAATATTGGACGATACAGTAATTAATTTGGTGGTTGATACTGATTAATTAATGAGCTCTGCGGGTGGTCCGATCCCTTTTTATGGGGCAATCGGTCACTCCTTCTCTAGGACTTGTCACATGACTAATCCTAGGTGAGAGACCCCATCCCATAGCCTCTACCTGGAATCTGCCAGGAAGAATCTTTCCATCGCTCTATTCTGGGAATTTTGTTTACTACTTAGGCACGTTCCGCCAGTTCGTTCCCATTAGCTGTCATCTTCGCGCCTAATACGTTTTATTTTCATCTGATTCCCAGCGGCGACGATAGCAAGATTCCTATTTTAATTCGCATTTGATTTATATGTTATTTGTGTACAATATTTTCTGTACGATCGGTTTCGAACAGCTTATTTACTAGGGTTGAAGTTACGTGTATTATTTTGGAGATTGATTTGCGTGAATTAACGGGAGGGCATTCTTCTGGTGAGGAGAAGAAAACGAATATAGCTCTCGAATATTAGGTGGAAGGGAATTATAGTAATGAGCCGAAATATATGCAAAGGATGATTCGACGGCATCTCGACGGCAGATCCTGCTGCCCGCCTGACACAACCAGCAGCGCCATCTGACGGCCACCATTATCGAACAATTCCCCACGCGTGACCTCACATGGACCTACGCACTAACACAAATGCACATTACTGCTGCAGGTGTATCCCTACCTTTCTAGGACGCGTGGAGAATTGGTAGGAATCAGTGAAATGGAGCAGTGGATTCCGCTCACATAACCTGCGAGCAGATTCTGTAGTGTATTCAATAATAAGAATTGTTCTACATGTTTTTAAAGGTATGGTTTGTTTTTATTAAGAATATATACATTTGATGCACGTGAGTGATTAAAATGAGAATATGATACAGCTATAAAACAAAAGAGAAACTTTCAATATTTACACCGTAAGCAATGGTAATTCTACATTAAAAAATAAGTCAATTTTCTCGATAACGAAGGGCAATATCAAAAACTTTAATCCTATATTTTCGACTATTTTTTTTGTAGAATCACCATATTCCCACTTGTGTTAGTTCTGAAAATAAGTACAATATTAGTTTAAAATTAAAAGAATGAACGTCGAGAGGTGTATTTTACTTTCAGTTATACTGAAGTAAAATGAGCATTGAAAAGTGCTGTTTGGTGGTTACGTTTTAAAGTAGTGGCGCTGAAAAGTGCCGATTGATATTCTTTCAGAACGTCGAGAGGTAGTTCCCGTTGAAGTCAGTAAAATAAGCACTGAAAAGTGTTGTCTTCGCCGCAGTAAAAGAAGACACACCTCTTCTTTTAATAGGCATATTTCTGAAAAATAACTGCAGTTAATTTTTATTTCACGCGACAGTAAATCATGACTTTTACGGTCATGACACTAAATGTCATAACTTTTACTTTCGTGTGAAAACGGACCTTCATAGATCATCTGTCTCTTCTTCCTGTTGTTGCTGTTCGGTCCAGAAATTGCGGGGCATTCGATGTTCCTGGGATGACGAGGGCTTTGCTCTTGGACCACGCTTCCTGCCGCGTACCCTCTCCTTTGCCGCCTTCAGTTCCGCTTGCATCCGCAATTGGAAGTCGGATCGAGTGGGTTTGTCGAACTTGCGGTTACTACAGACACCGTCTGAAAAAGAAATGTATGCAAAGTACGTTAGGATCAATGGAACATACAGTAATAGTAACAATAATTCTATGTAAAAAGATGAAAAGTGCTTATTGCTTCGTACCAAAAATCGCCATCGCGATACGGGTGTCGTAGAAAGATTTAAGTCCTTCGCGGCCAAACCATGTGAATGACGACGTTAAGTCGTCCGATAGTGCTTCCTTGAAGCAGGACTTGACCGCTCCCTTGAAATCAAATCCACCCACGTATTCGAAATACTTTACCTAAACAAAGCGAGTAAAGATTGATGTAAGTATATATTATATATGATAGTAAATAAAAGAATAATTTCGTTTTCACTTACGACTTTGTAATAGGTGTCGTCATCGATGTCCTCAAAGCATTCGACCTCCTGCACTGAGGACAAGGGAAGGACTACTGGCTTTGTCGGTCGACCAGTGTTATGGGTGCTCTGCACAGATTTCTGTATACTCATTAAGAGAGTATTCATTCTTCTGCAAACAGAACGAATGGAGCCGTAACGAATTAATAAACACGATACATGCGATACTTACGTTAGCTCTGCCTCGATGCTCCGATCGCGTCCCGTGAGATCTTCCATGCTCCTGCGAACATTAACATTTATAAGAAAATATCCTTACAATAATACTTTTATAGCAAAAAAAAAGCAAAATGTAAATTTACCCATCATCAGGGTGTTGTGTCGGCGTTGTGTTATGCTGCAACGGCTCACCGTGGATCACAGTCGCGTGCAGACGATGTCTCTGGATCTGTGTATCCTTCGAGGGCAGGAATATTGGCCGCATCCGTATCCTGAAACATAAGATTCTGATTAAGAGTAGGAACACCCTTCGACGTTGTTGGATCGTGTTCCTGCAGGACTGTCGCCAGATCCTGGATGTCCTGCTCTATTGGTGGTCTCTGCGCGGTCGGCGTCCTTCGCCGTTTCGGTACATCCTCCTCCGAAGACGTCGTTTGGTATCGTGTGGGTTTCACGACCACACGTTTCCCTCGTTTCTCCATGCTAGTCTGTAAGTAAAATAAGTACATATTACTATACTCAGCAAAGGCGTGTGTTAGATATGTTTTCCATTTTACATGCAATATTTTATACACCAACTATTCTCACATTTTCCATATTATATTTTTATGTATCTTAATTGTACGAAACCTCAAGACGAACCTATTTAACGTACTACAGTATTGTCTCATTGTGGACTCGGTTTGGTGTACACGATGTGGGTTTTTCGCTATCCCCACCACTTCTGTCTCACTCTTGTCCGGCGAAGGCGAGAGCGAGATGGAACGAGAGCGAGCGAGAGGCACTGGAAGCGAGCAAGGGCGGTACGAGACAAACGACGCGTTGATGTTTTGTCTCGCTCCGTCTTTCGGACGCCGTCACACTGCGTCCTTTGCGTGCGCGACGGGCGTGCGCTATGGTCACGAGCCCACGTGTGAGCACAGGAACCGTTTCGCAAAATTTTGACGCAGGCACGATTCCATCTGAGGGTTCGCGCCCGTCGCGCACACTCGCCGCGCACGCAAAGCGTTCCATCTCGCTCCACCCTTCGGTCAGAAAGAAGCGAGAAACGAACACTCGGAATTAGGGCTCTGTTCAGGATGTGGGTTCAACGCCGGTCCCGACCAGCGAGCCCACAGCGAGGAAATACTGTATTCAATAATTCGAGTGTAACGCGACAAAGGCTTCAACAGTAGCAAACGTGAAAAAATGACCCATCACCATAGATTAACAAGAATACGTGTAAATGTGGTTTTACTCGTTAAGAGCAATACAAAAGAAGAAAATGTAAATATTATAGCCCGTCACTCACCAGAAAATAGTTTGTAACTTACCAAAAAGAAGAGACGAAGCTAGAAAGTGAACTTTTTTTTTTTTTACGTGGTGGAAATCCCTTACGGATACCTCACCCTCCGTGGGAGGGGTGAGATTATGTGGGGCTTGCACCCACTAAAACCACCGTGGTGACCACCGGACGCGAGAGGCTTATACAAGGGAGGGAGACTGGTAGCGAGATACTTCTAACGAAAATAAATATTGAAGAATTTAAACACTACGGCTTCTCGCTGTGTGAAATAACGGCAACTACATAGACACGGGTTTCTAAGGGGATGGGGTCGGCATTGTTGTCAATGGGCGTACAACCGTGAAAAGGAATTCTATAACATTTAGCGCGAACCTGATCGGGGGAGATGTATAAAATGTCGGTGCTCAATGTGGCGCATTTATATACGCCAAGAGCGGAAGACTTCATGGCGATATCATAAAAATCTTCGACCTCTAGAAATTTTCTAATACCTAAACGATAAGAGTTATTGGAGTCCACGCTAATATTGAAAATTACGCAGATGGAGCCGTCGACTGAGATGCAACAATTATCGCGTACATTTATGCCCAGAGATATCCTATTGAACTCTATCTTACGGTATTGAGAACAATTGGGGTTGTTACTAAGCGGTCTAGATACGCGAGTAGAAAAATCGACATTACAATGAATATTTGTGCCATGAAGTTGTCTCTCCTTCATCCTATTGAAATACTGTTGCAGAGGAAGACTTGGCTTTCGGAGATAATTTTTAAAAATGGACATGTTGTTTTCATATTGAAAAGCAGAACACGAATCTAAATTACCAAGACGTCTGACATCGTTGGTTAGGTGAAGAAGTTCTTCGTTACGAAGAACAAATTTCTCCAGAGCTGTCTCTGCGAATTTCAAGTGCGTGCTCGATGGAGATTCTGAAACTAAAATCCGTATGGCCGCATGTAAGAATAAGAAATGATTCAGCCAATCCGAGCGTTCGTTTTCAAGCACAAAGGGTACCACGTCGAATAAAGGGTACCACGAGGTAACATTTTGGCGGTACAGTCACCTACGCTCGGATTGGCTGCGCCGCCCTGCGGTCATTCGTGATTGGTCGGGACTCTACTTCCCAGTTCGCGTTTGTTTCGAATTCTCGTTCATTCTGAGGTGGCAGTCATTGACGGCAGATCCGAAGAATTTCCAGAGCATCAAAACCACGAAAATCATCCCGAGACATTCACAAGACGTAAGTAATTATGGAATTGAATAATTTCAAATTATCTGCGTCGCGGAAATCGGGACGCGCACTATCGGCGAGGCAAAAACGCAGAGTTATGCGCGAAGTGCGAAGCAACTTACGCGTGCGATACCGTTCTGGATTTAACACCGTTCGTAGAGTAGCGGATAATATTCCTACCGTGCAAGATGCTGCTAGCACATCTGCCGGTTGTAGTTCGTCCGCTCCTGTTGATTTAATCCCCGATAGATTCAGTGCTAGGCGCGATTTAAATGTAGAAGATGCCGGTTCTTCTACTTCCACTTCACGCGTTTCTAATATCCCCAATACAGTTTCTTTGTCCTGTGGTACTGCCTCCGAGCCATCTTTTCGCCAACGGTTAGCGTCTTGTTTCGTAGACAACAATTTGACACATGTTCAAGGAAATAATATATTATCTCTCCTTCGAACGCATTCCTGTTTCTCCCAGTTACCTCAGGACGTTAGAACGCTTGTGTCTACGCCACGTACACCTGCTGTCACATTCGTCGTGCCACCAGGAGAATACATTCATTTTGATCTGGAAGCAGAAATTATTAAAAGTCTCCCGAATACTTTGTCCGTAGCTTTTGTTAGACACTTAGAATTAGATTTTCATACCGACGGATGTAGTTTAGACAAATCAAGTTCCATTCATATCTGGCCCATTCAATGTAGAATTTCAAATATTCCTCATCTAAAACCGATAGTGGTAGGCATTTATAAAGGTCCCCGAAAACCACGCGACCCCAATATTTTCTTTGAGAAATTTATTGCTGACGTTAATGCCATTATGTCCAACGGAGGCATAAATTTTAATTGCAGTAAGTTGCCCGTACGACTGAGATGCTTCATAGCTGACGCACCAGCTCGAGCGTTTGTATTAAATCATTATGAGCATATGTCTTTCCGTCCCTGTTCCAAATGTACAGTTTCTGGTACCCTGATCGGTAGGCATTACGCTTACCATGGGATAAAACATTCTCCTCGAACCGATGAGGAATATATTGGACGCTCAGGCGCAAAGCATCACAAGGAAGGTGCGAACCCATTGTCATCGCTACCGATGGGAATGGTTTCGCAAGTTCCTTTTGAGTATATGCATCTTGTATGCTTGGACGTAGTAAAGAAACTCTTGTCTGCGTGGGTACTTGGAGAGTATCCACCTTTCTCAAAATTTGACCGCGTGAAAATTTCTATACTGTCCGCGAGACGGAATAGCGTTAGCAGATATTGCCCCTCAGATTTTGCAAGACGTCCCAGAGATATTGAACTATGCTCTAAATATAAGGCGACCGAATTCCGTCAGTTCCTTCTGTATACAGGGCCAGTTATACTGAGTGGGGTACTGGAGAAAACCCCATACAATCATTTCTTATTCTTACATGCGGCCATACGGATTTTAGTTTCAGAATCTCCATCGAGCACGGACTTGAAATTCGCAGAGACAGCTCTGGAGAAATTTGTTCTTAGTAACGAAGAACTTTATGGCCCAACTTTTAATAGTTATAACGTCCATGGTCTTCTTCACCTAACCAACGATGTCAGACGTCTTGGTAATTTAGATTCGTGTTCTGCTTTTCAATATGAAAACAACATGTCCATTTTTAAAAATTATCTCCGAAAGCCAAGTCTTCCTCTGCAACAGTATTTCAATAGGATGAAGGAGAGACAACTTCATGGCACAAATATTCATTGTAATGTCGATTTTTCTACTCGCGTATCTAGACCGCTTAGTAACAACCCCAATTGTTCTCAATACCGTAAGATAGAGTTCAATAGGATATCTCTGGGCATAAATGTACGCGATAATTGTTGCATCTCAGTCGACGGCTCCATCTGCGTAATTTTCAATATTAGCGTGGACTCCAATAACTCTTATCGTTTAGGTATTAGAAAATTTCTAGAGGTCGAAGATTTTTATGATATCGCCATGAAGTCTTCCGCTCTTGGCGTATATAAATGCGCCACATTGAGCACCGACATTTTATACATCTCCCCCGATCAGGTTCGCGCTAAATGTTATAGAATTCCTTTTCACGGTTGTACGCCCATTGACAACAATGCCGACCCCATCCCCTTAGAAACCCGTGTCTATGTAGTTGCCGTTATTTCACACAGCGAGAAGCCGTAGTGTTTAAATTCTTCAATATTTATTTTCGTTAGAAGTATCTCGCTACCAGTCTCCCTCCCTTGTATAAGCCTCTCGCGTCCGGTGGTCACCACGGTGGTTTTAGTGGGTGCAAGCCCCACATAATCTCACCCCTCCCACGGGGGGTGAGGTATCCGTAAGGGATTTCCACCACGTAAAAAAAAAAAAAGTTCACTTTCTAGCTTCGTCTCTTCTTTTTGGTAACTTACAAACTATTTTCTGGTGAGTGACGGGCTATAATATTTACATTTTCTTCTTTTGTATTGCTCTTAACGAGTAAAACCACATTTACACGTATTCTTGTTAATCTATGGTGATGGGTCATTTTTTCACGTTTGCTACTGTTGAAGTCTTTGTCGCGTTACACTCGAATTATTGAATAGTACGTTAAATAGGTTCGTCTTGAGGTTTCGTACAATTAAGATACATAAAAATATAATATGGAAAATGTGAGAATAGTTGGTGTATAAAATATTGCATGTAAAATGGAAAACACATCTAACACACGCCTTTGCTGAGTATAGTAATATGTACTTATTTTACTTACAGACTAGCATGGAGAAACGAGGGAAACGTGTGGTCGTGAAACCCACACGATACCAAACGACGTCTTCGGAGGAGGATGTACCGAAACGGCGAAGGCCGCCGACCGCGCAGAGACCACCAATAGAGCAGGACATCCAGGATCTGGCGACAGTCCTGCAGGAACACGATCCAACAACGTCGAAGGGTGTTCCTACTCTTAATCAGAATCTTATGTTTCAGGATACGGATGCGGCCAATATTCCTGCCCTCGAAGGATACACAGATCCAGGGACATCGTCTGCACGCGCCACTGTGATCCACGGTGAGCCGTTGCAGCATAACACAACGCCGACACAACACCCTGATGATGGGTAAAGGGTATAGCCGGTTAAGACGGTCAAATATGGCCTTGAACCGAATTCGACTCACGATGGGTCATTCGAAAGCTTATAAAAAAAGAAACATTTGTGGCAAGTTTCAACTTTATATCTCCACCCGGAGGGTAGTAAAGGGCAAAAATAGAAAATCAGGTTTTTGCCGAATTTCTCCTATACTGGGGGATGAAAAATTTTGAAAAAAATCAGAGGCAATTCTGTTATCGGGGCACATATTAGAGAATTGTTTCAGATTTTTAAATTGAAAAACCGAGCTGTGAAAAATAAAAAACGCCAAAAAATGCTGAATAATGCCGGTTGTGTATCGAAGCAGTCTTGGCACTATAATTATATTTTTACTGTAAGAACGTATGATTGTTACTATTGTCCTGAATTTTTTTCAGATTTTTCAATTTGGTGCGCCGCAGTTAAAAAAATTAAAAACCGAGATTTTCGTGGTTTTTTCCGTCTGAGAGTAACTAATAGGTCGAATTTTCGTACATAATTTATGGAATACGTCTTTTATGCAATCTTCAATGTCTTCACACGCAGTAAAACAGCGTAGAAATTAAAAGAACTAAACATGCCGTGACACTACAGTCTAAAATGTGTAGCATATTTTGAACTCAATAAATTCTGAATGGAGCATCTGGAAAAATAGTTTGTGTGAAACATTTTCAAATAAAGGATGGTCACCAGTCAGATACGCATTTAACTACAGATATAAACAAGGATCAATACTGGAGTACGCTATGAAAAAAGAAAGATTATTGTTAGAAATAAATAAATCTATAGATACACAAACACTTATTAACCTCATTGCCACAGGATTACCAAACTTTATAACAGACAAGATAGATAGAGAAAAATTAAACACAATAAATGATCTATTCAACAACATCAGAGGTCTTGAACATTTGATAAAAAAAACAAATCCAAAAGAAAAATATGACAACAATATGACTTTTAAAAACAATTACAAAGACAATAAATCACCATGCACAATATGCAAAAAAGAAAACAAAGGTATAAGATTTCACCCTGAACCTGCATGCTGGTTTAAAAACAAACAAGAAGATAAACGAAAAAATACTCAAGAAGAAATAAATAATAATTTAATTGAAACAGAATTTGAAAACATAGATCCAAAAAACTAATTTTACCACCATTAATTAAAATACCAGTAACAATCAATGGTAAATTAGAAATACAAGGAATATATGATCCTGGTGCAAACATTTCAATAATCAATTCAAGATTATTACACTGGAAAAATAGACCAAACAATTACCATAGTAAAGTGAAGACGATTAATGGTGGGAGAGAAACTCTAGGTATGGTATCGTTGAAAATAAAAATTTTTAATATAGAAGAAACAATGAAGGTATTTGTAATAGAAGAAAAAAATTTTGATCATGAGTTGTTAATCGGATTAGACTGCGTAAAAAAATTCCGGTTAATACAGAATGAAGAATTAGAGATTAGTCAGAAAATGAAGCCACAAAAGAATATTGCTCCAAAAGGGGAAATAAAAATCCCTAATTGTACAGGTAAGATGCCTCAAAGCAATAATGAAATTGAAAATAAAAAAATAAAAAAAATCCTAAGGGATCATAATATAAGCAGAAAAATTGAAATAAATTTCAACGAGCATATAAGACCACAAGATTTTAATATCACGGTAACTAACCTAAATTTAGAACAAAAATCTGAAATTAATGAACAATACAAACACATTTTTGCGAAAGATAAATATGACGTTGGAACGGTAAAAGATTACGAAGCTCGCATCGACTTAGTAATTGATAAATATTGCTGCAAAAGGCCATATAGATGCACAATCGAAGACAAAAGAGAAATAGAATTACAAGTATCAAAGTTATTAGAGAAAAAATTAATAGAAGAGTCTTATAGTCCGTTTGCGGCTCCAGTGACACTAGCTTTCAAAAAAGAAGAAGGAAAAAAATCAAGGTTATGCATAGACTTTCGCGACCTGAATAAAATAGTAGTCCCACAGTCACAGCCTTTCCCTCTGATTGAGGACCTGATGGTGAAAACAAGAGGATGTAGATATTTCACTACATTAGACATAAATTCAGCATTCTGGTCAATACCACTCCGGATTGAAGATAGAAGGAAAACGGCGTTTGTTACACAAGAGGGACATTACCAATGGACTTGCCTACCATTTGGTTTGAAGACATCACCTGCGATTTTCCAAAGAATCTTGAGCAGTATCATTAGGAAATATAAACTGAATGGATTCGCAGTAAATTATGTGGATGATATACTAATATTTTCAAAAACATTTGGAGAACACATTATGCATCTAAAACAATTATTAGATGCAATATCACGGGAAGGATTCAGATTAAAACTATCGAAATGCACCTTTGCACAAAATTCAGTTAAATACTTGGGTCATATTATTAAGCATGACTCAGTCACTCCCTTGAAAGACAACTTAATTGCAATAAAACATTTCCCAACGCCAACAACACAGAAACAAGTCAGACAATTTATTGGAAAAATAAACTTTTATAATAAATACATTCCTAACTTTTCAATAACACTAGATCCCCTGTATAATTTACTCAGGAAAGATAAAAAATTCATTTGGGACGAAAAATGTAAAAACACTTTTGAAAAAATGAAGAAATTATTGTGTTCAAAACCTATACTGGCGATTTTTGACCCAAATTTACCAATTCACATATACACTGATGCAAGTTTACAAGGTATTGGAGCTGTTCTCAAACAACCACAAGAAAGCGGAGAAGAAAAACCAGTGGCATATTTTTCCAGAAAACTGAATGACAGCCAAAAAAAAAAAAAGCTATCTACCTGGAATGCCTAGCGATCAGAGAGACGATAAGATATTGGCATCACTGGTTAGTGGACAAATCATTCACAGTCTTTTCGGATCACAAACCGCTGGAAAAACTGAATATAAAAGCCAGGACTGACGAAGAATTAGGTGATTTGACATACGATTTATCACAATATGAATTTAAAATTATATATGCACCTGGAAAACAAAATGTAGAAGCAGATGCACTAAGCAGAAATCCAGTGTTAGAACAAAGCAAATATGAGGAAAATTATATTAAAACAGTGAATCTAATAAAATTAGAAGAAATTAAAATAGATCAATCTAATAATAAAAATATACAAAGTAATAAGGAAAAATTATTGCTGAAAAACGACATATACTATAAAAAAATTAGGGAAAAAGATAAAATTTTACTGTCTGAATATCTTAGTATAAAACTCATTAAAGAAGTACATAACCAATACTGCCACTTGGGAATAAAACAGATGGAAAATAAAATAAGACCACATTACACATCAAAAAATTTAACATATAACATAAAAAGAATATGCAACAGTTGTGAAATCTGCATAAAAAACAAATCAAGAAAAAAATTTAAAATTGGATTAATGTCACATCTGGGTCCAGCTACTCGTCCATTTGAAATTATATCAATAGACACAATTGGAGGTTTTGGAGGGGTACGCTCTACAAAAAAATACCTGCACCTACTTGTAGACCATTTCACAAGATACGCATATATTCTAACATCAAAAACCCAATCGGCAAACGATTTTATTAAACTGATTAAACAAATACCTCAAAATGAAAAAATAGGAATGATTTTATCAGACCAGTACCCTGGAATAAACTCAAAAGACTTTAAACAATTTCTAAACCAAGAAGATATACCAATAGTATTCACAGCAGTTAATGCAGCTTTCTCAAACGGCCTAAACGAAAGACTTAACCAAACACTAGTGAATAAAATTCGATGCAGAATAAATGAAGGAAAAAATAAAAGAGCGTGGACTAGCATAGCACACGAATGCACGAAAATCTACAACGAAACTGAACACACAGTAACAACATTCTCACCAAAATATTTGCTGGAAGGAAAGGATACCAACATTTTACCAGAAGAACTACGACAAGAGAAACCAAAAGAAGATTTACAGAGAGATAGACAAATAGCTTTTCAAAACACATTAAAATCTCACAATTATAACAAAAAAATATTCGATAAAAATAGAGAAGAATATGATTTAAAGGTTAATGATCTAGTATACATAGAGAATGGCAATAAATTGAATAGGAGAAAAACAGATGAATTAAAAATAGGTCCATTTAAGATTTTAGATAAAATATCAAACGTCATTTTTAAAATAGATACAGGTCATAAAAAAACAGAATCAAACTTTTTCCATAAGACAAAATTAATTCCATACGCCAATTAAAGTATTTTTATATTTCTATTGTCTACTCTGAGGGGGGGAGATGTAAAAGAAATACGATACAGGTTATGTAGGATTAACGTATTCCTTTTAAAACTCAACGTAAATTGGATAGATATTGCGCATGCCTGTAGAACAAGACAACGGACTGACACAGGTGAAAAGAGAGATAAGCCACGTGCATTATAGGATCTTAATGTGTTGTCGCTCTTACAGAAGTCTTTGTGGAATAATAGCTTTTAATGTCGTTTCTTGTGTTTACAGGTAAGCGTATACAGTAGGTTAAGTTAAACTTTGTAAATAAATGTAAATAATAAATAACTTGTGTTTACAGTGAAACCCAGTTCGGTTATTATTTCCTCAAGGTAAATTAAAAGAGAAAGGTTAAACCCATTATATTATTTTAAAAATTTAGTGAATTTACATTATCTTAATGCAACTTCATTTAAACTTATCAGGTACAGGTACTGTGAATTTTAGAAATATTATAAAATACTATAAAATACTATAAAATACTATAAAATACTATAAAATACTATAAAATACTATAAAATACTATAAAATACTATAAAAATACTATAAAAATACTCAAACGAGGTCGCACTTTCACAATGATGAACATGTAACAGCGGTCGTACATCTAGAGATTGCCTTACGCAATTAGCTAGTGGTAGTTACAATGATTTAGTAATGCTATAATATTAAATTAACTTAATTATTATCGAAGAGATCATCATTAGACTTATTTACACTATATACATGTTGTGAGCATCATATATATGACTATGTTTATTATTATACAGTTCTGTGTCGTTTTCGTTCCAATTATTTGGCTCTTAAAAATTTGCTCATTCCTTGAGCCACCAGTATCTATCTACATTTGCCCTGTGTTTGTCCTTTTTATCCCAATTTGATGGTTTAAAATCAAATCTTAGATTATCATTATTAATTTCTATGTCTTTATTATATAGGAGTCTTCTATCATCAGCTTTCCTGAATACATGATATAATAGGGGAATACCACTTCTGTCCTGTACCACACCTATTGAGTCTCAGTGAGGAAACGCTTGGGGAGGGATAAGCCCTGTCGCTCTTGACTGCTCAAACTAATTCGGGTTTGGGTATAGAGAGTGAGCTATTAGTGAGTTTGAATCTATTTTATGTATTACGGCCCAATGGTCTCTTATGAGTTTGAGTAGGAAAATGTCGATACGTATTATTTTCGCTTCGTTATAGAGCTATTCCACGTCAAAACGGATAGAGGGAAAATTTAGTTTCACCGATTCTCTTCAAAATTACAGCACTTGTCAATAACCTTGCAAAACCAAAGTATACTGAATTTTAAAGGCCTATGTCAAATAGTTTTCGAAATATTTAAAGTTAAAGTCTTAAAAATTGGAACAAAATCAGCTGTCGCGTCATCACTTAAACTCTAATATCTCGGTTATTTTTAAAGATAATGTCTCCGTCATGGTCTCATTTTAAAGCTGAAGGAATGCTTTCTCAACCCGTATTTAGAATATTTTGTTTATTGTTAATAAACTTGACGGCAATCGATGTCAAAGTTTCAAATCGCGATTTTACGTCGTTCCCCTCCACGGTCCAGCTTGAAAAAAATACCGTTCGATTCGTTGAACCCTCAGCTAATAAATGGGTTTTTCAAAAAAGTGGAGAAATTTTGGGAACAGTGAACAAAAAAATAAAACTTACGATAGTGCACATCACTTGGAACTGCACGGATCCCATGGTCAGGCCGCACGCACGCGTTTTCAAAACAATCGCCTGGCGTAGGAAAGTATTTATATACGATGCGACAAAACAAACTTTTCGTTCAGTGTTTCGGTATTCTCGAGAAAACTAATAGAAATATCTGCTTGCCATATAAAAGATTAGCAATAGTAGGTAGCTTTTAGTGATTCTTCCTTTTCTTTTTTACATGTTATTACTGAACGAAAAGTTTGTTTTGTCGCATCGCATATAAATACTTTCCTACGCCAGGCGATTGTTTTGAAAACGCGTACGTGCGGCCTGACCATGGGATACGTGCAGTTCCAAGCGATGTGCACTATCGTAAGTTTCATTTTTTTGTTCACTGTTCCCAAAATTTCTCCACTTTTTTGAAAAACCCATTTATTAGCTGAGGGTTCAACGAATCGAACGGTATTTTTTTCAAGCTGGACCGTGGAGGGGAACGACGTAAAATCGCGATTTGAAACTTTGACATCGATTGCCGTCAAGTTTATTAACAATAAACAAAATATTCTAAATACGGGTTGAGAAAGCATTCCTTCAGCTTTAAAATGAGACCATGACGGAGACATTATCTTTAAAAATAACCGAGATATTAGAGTTTAAGTGATGACGCGACAGCTGATTTTGTTCCAATTTTTAAGACTTTAACTTTAAATATTTCGAAAACTATTTGACATAGGCCTTTAAAATTCAGTATACTTTGGTTTTGCAAGGTTATTGACAAGTGCTGTAATTTTGAAGAGAATCGGTGAAACTAAATTTTCCCTCTATCCGTTTTGACGTGGAATGGCTCTATAGAGCTTTGTGTTTTTTATTAACTTGGTAAAATTTGACTCTGGAGAGCGATATTTCCCCAGACATGCTCTTATGCATTTTCTTTCGAATCGCCTTAGTATCTCCATGGTGCCTGCAGTTAGATTAAACCAAATCTGGCATCCATAGGATAGGATTGGACGAATTAGCAATTTGTAACATAAAATTTTTATTTCTTTGTTTAAGTACTTTGAGTAGAATAGTTGTCTGTTTGCATGAAATGCATTATGTGCTTTATGGACTTGTAATTCTATGTGAGGCTTATAATTTAAGTTAAATTTTATAGAGACACCCAGGTATCGTACTATTTCTTTGTGAGGGATGTTTTTGTTAATGTTGCCTACTGTTTTTAGTGCAAATTTAGTTCCGTGTTTTCTAACGTCATTATTGGCCTCAGAGATTTTCGAAATGTAAGGTCTAAATAAAATTGTTTCGCACTTACTTTCGTTTATTTTTAATTTCCATGTTTGGAAATAATCTTCAATTTTGTTATATAATTTTTGCAGATTATTTTGAATTGTTGATGGGTTTTTCCCAGTTATGTAATTGATTAAGTCATCCGCAAAGGCTATTGCTGACATATTTTTGTTGTTGTTTAAATCAAATAAATGGAGCAGGTCACTCATAAAGATGTTGAAAAGTATGGGAGAATTTACTGTCCCTTGTTGGAGACCGTTTTTAATACTGAATTCTTTCGAGGAAGTCAGACCGCCCTCAGATACACAGAATTTTTTTCCATGTAGCATGTTCCATATCATTTTTATAAGGTGCTTTGGGAATTTTTTTTTTAAAAGCTTGAAGAAGAGGCCCTCCAACCACACTGTATCAAATGCCTTCTCAAGGTCGATCAGGCACGCGCCAACACATTGACCATCGTTCCTGTACCAACACAGGTCCGCTGTGAACTTTGACAGGGCATGGATCGTCGAATGTCTAAACTTAAAACCAAACTGGTGTTCTGGTATTATATCAAGTTCACTGCAATGATCATTGATCGCTGTATTTATAATAGATTCGAATACCTTGCTTAGATTTGGTAACAGGCTTATTGATCTATAACTTGCTGGATCGCTTTCCGGTTTACCCTTTTTTTTTTATTGTAATCACTTTAGCTTTCTTCCACAGGATAGGGAAGTAGGTTTGATTTAAGCAGTTGTTGAATAATATTGTTATATAGTAAGTGTAAATAGGAGGAAGTTTTTTTAGGCAGATGTTTGGGATATTTCCCGCTGATTTTTTATTGTTTAGTTTTTTGAAAATGTATGATAATTCTATAAAATTGGTAAAGTAGTTTGGCGGTGTCTGAGTTTCGTCTGGGTTTTCTGCTACGTTGGAAGTGGAAAAGGTGCATATTGTTTTGCGGTTTTTTACGTCACAGTCTATTTCGTTTTTCAGTTGTGTCACTTCTCGTTTGATGATATTGCTTTGTTGTTTTTTTCCTAGTGAATCATTTTGAGTGTGAACCGTTTGAAAATGTGCACCAAGCAGGTTCAATTTGTCCATCGGGTTTTCAATTTTGTAGTTTTTGTCTTTGTCTGTGTTAAGCGTTTTGAAGTCGATGCCTGCTTCAGTAAGGAGCGGGGTTTTGTCATTTGGAATAACAATAGTGCCTACTAGATCTTGCTTTTTTTGCCGAAATAGACTATTTCTTTTAGGAAAAGGGCTTTTACTATTTTTTAATGATATATTAATTATTTGTTGCTTCCATTGGCTATTTACTTGTGCAGTGAATGCTTGTTTGATTTTATATCTTGTTTGTTTAAGTGTTTCTTTCAAGGTTTTTACTAAATTTGGCATTTGTATTGCGTTGACCGATTGCCTTGAATAATTATTTATCATTGTGATTATTTTGCTTTTATGTTTTCTGAGTTCAATGATTTCTTTGGTGATATATTTGTCAGTGAAATGAAAGTTGTTATTTATTCTAGGTACTGCGTGATCTAGCGCTTGAGTGATTTTTAGGTTTATATTGTTTATGTGTGTGTCTATTTCCTCGGTGGAAAGATTTCTATCGTTTGGTAACCTGATTTTCTATTTTTGCCCTTTACTACCCTCCGGGTGGAGATATAAAGTTGAAACTTGCCACAAATGTTTCTTTTTTTATAAGCTTTCGAATGACCCATCGTGAGTCGAATTCGGTTCAAGGGCACATTTGACCGTCTTAACCAGCTATACCCTTTACATTTTGCTTTTTTTTGCTATAAAAGTATTATTGTAAGGATATTTTCTTATAAATGTTAATGTTCGCAGGAGCATGGAAGATCTCACGGGAAGCGATCGGAGCATCGAGGCAGAGCTAACGTAAGTATCGCATGTATCGTGTTTATTAATACGTTACGTCTCCATTCGTTCTGTTTGCAGAAGAATGAATACTCTCTTAATGAGTATACAGAAATCTGTGCAGAGCACCCATAACACTGGTCGACCGACAAAGCCAGTAGTCCTTCCCTTGTCCTCAGTGCAGGAGGTCGAATGCTTTGAGGACATCGATGACGACACCTATTACAAAGTCGTAAGTGAAAACGATATTATTCTTTTATTTACTATCATATATAATATATACTTACATCAATCTTTACTCGCTTTGTTTAGGTAAAGTATTTCGAATACGTGGGTGGATTTGATTTCAAGGGAGCGGTCAAGTCCTGCTTCAAGGAAGCACTATCGGACGACTTAACGTCGTCATTCACATGGTTTGGCCGCGAAGGACTTAAATCTTTCTACGACACTACTTGTTTTCTACTTTGCATACATTTCTTTTTCAGACGGTGTCTGTAGTAACCGCAAGTTCGACAAGCCCACTCGATCCGACTTCCAATTGCGGATGCAAGCGGAACTGAAGGCGGCAAAGGAGAGGGTACGCGGCAGGAAGCGTGGTCCAAGAGCAAAGCCCTCGTCATCCCAGGAACATCGAATGCCCCGCAATTTCTGGACCGAACAGCAACAACAGGAAGAATGAAGGTCCGTTTTCACATGAAAGTAAAAGTTATGACATTTAGTGTCATGACCGTAAAAGTCATGATTTACTGTCGCGTGAAATAAAAATTAACTGCAGTTATTTTTCAGAAATATGCCTATTAAAAGAAGAGGTGTGTCTTCTTTTACTGCGGCGAAGACAACAAACGCTACTTTTCAGTGCTTATTTTGCTGACTTCAACGGGAACTACCTCTCGACGTTCTGAAAGAACATCAATCGGCACTTTTCAGCGCCACTACTTTAAAACGTAACCACCAAACAGCACTTTTCAATGCTCATTTTACTTCAGTATAACTGAAAGTAAAATACACCTCTCGACGTTCATTCTTTTAATTTTAAACTAATATTGTACTTATTTTCAGAACTAACACAAGTGGGAATATGGTGATTCTACAAAAAAAAATAGTCGAAAATATAGGATTAAAGTTTTTGATATTGCCCTTCGTTATCGAGAAAATTGACTTATTTTTTAATGTAGAATTACCATTGCTTACGGTGTAAATATTGAAAGTTTCTCTTTTGTTTTATAGCTGTATCATATTCTCATTTTAATCACTCACGTGCATCAAATGTATATATTCTTAATAAAAACAAACCATACCTTTCAAAACATGTAGAACAATTCTTATTATTGAATACACTACAGAATCTGCTCGCAGGTTATGTGAGCGGAATCCACTGCTCCATTTCATTGATTCCTACCAATTCTCCACGCGTCCTAGAAAGGTAGGGATACACCTACAGCAATAATATGCATTTGTGTTGGTGCGTAGGTCCATGTGACGTCACGCGTGGGGAATTGTTCGATAATGGTGGCCGTCAGATGGCGCTGCTGGTTGTGTCATGCGGGCAGAGCCTGCCGGCAGATCCGTAGTCGAATGCGGACGTAGGTTGCGCCGCAGCTGCCGGCAGATCCTGCGCTCTCGTGGCAGACCCTGCCGTCAATCTGCTGGCAGACTGCCGGCAGATGGCTATCAGGGTTATATTATAAGAAATAAAGTGTTTGTTTCAACCTAAAGTGGGTATTTCAATAGGTTATGGGCCCAGGCCCGCAAAGGTTGAAATAAAAAGTAAAATCGTAAAGTAAACATTTTGAGGTTAAGGCAACGCGTACTAAGCAGCAATGAGTAGTATACATACAAAGATCCAAGTGTTGGAAAAGGATAATTACGAAACGTGGCGAATGCAAATGGAAGCTGTGTTAGTCAAAAACGAATTATGGCAATACGTGAATGGCAAACTGGTGAAGCCTGAAAATACGAGAGAGCAGCCGAATCTGGATATGGACTGGGTGAAGAATGATGAGAAGGCAAAAGCAGACATTATACTATGTGTGAGCCCAAACCAGCTCACTTAGCTAAAGGGTTGTGAAACCTCAAGGGAAGTATGGCTAAAATTAGAAAACATATTTGTATCAAAGGGACCTGCTAGGAAAGCTACGCTTCTAAAGCAGCTTACGCTGCATAGAATGAACGAAGGTGACGAAGTGAGAAGTCACATAAATTAGTTCTTTAACATTAAAGACAAGTTAAGTGATATGAACGTAGATATAAATGCAGATTTGTTCCCAATAATGCTCTTGTACAGCCTTCCAGCCTCATTTGAAAATTTTAGATGCGCTATAGAGACCAGAGATGAGTTACCAGATCCAGAATCACTGAATGTGAAGATTCAGGAAGAGTATGATGCCAGAATCCAGAAACCCGAATCCACAAGTGCCATGGTAGCATCACAAAAACGGGTTGTTGAAAATACCCAGAAGAGAAACGATAACAAGGATAAAGGGACACAAGGTTCAAGCCAAAACAGAACGGTTAACAATAAATATGCAAATTTAAGATGTTACAGATGTCAAAAACTAGGTCATATTGCACCCAAATGCAAGTCAAAATACCCCACGAATCGCACATATAAGAGTGAAAGTCAAAGTGCAAATACAGTTGAGGATGACGCATACTTTGCTTTCAGTGGTGGTGAAAATAGTTATAGCGAAATATGACATGATGACAAAAGATGGATTATGGACAGTGGATGTACTGCACATTTATGCAAGAATAATGATACTTTTGAAAACATGTCAGAAGCATGTGAAAACTTGAATTTGGCGAATAATGGATCAACCAATGTGAAAGGAAGAGGCACTGAAACTGCAAATAAATACAGACAAAGAGAAGAGAAATATAAAATTAGAAAATACATTGTATGTACCAGATTTGAGGTGCAATCTTATGTCTGTATGAAAAATTGTTGACAAAGGCAACATAATTACTTTTGATAAGGAGACAGCCATTGTGAAAGATAAGGAAAGCAAAGAGACAAAGTTAATTGCTGACAGAATTGGAAATCTATATTATTTGAGAAAGCCAAAAAATGAAGAAGCGAACTATGTAAGGGAAAATGAAAATGATTCTTTAGCATTATGGCATAATAGAATGGCTCATCTACCCATACAGCACACTTCGTTGCGGCAAAGTTGCAGGATGGTTGCAGTAACCTTGCGATCTTGCATGGTTGCAGCGCAATGTCGATGTATGGTTGCGGCATAGTTGCCGTGCAAAGTTGCGCGGAGCGGACATAGAATTGTTGCTGTATAGTTGCGGCAACCTTGCATGAGTCCTTGCCATCTTGCGCCGCAAGTATGCTGCAACTATGCCGCAAGGAGAGTGTGCTGTATGGGTAAATGAAAGAAGTCTTAGAGAAGTGATGTCAAGAACTTGCAATATGAAATTTAAGAATGACAAAGGCATTTTAAAATGTGATGCAGGTGCAATGGGAAAACAAACAGTGAAGCCATTTACACTACAAGTGATCGATGCAAAAATCTGTTGGACATAGTTCATTCAGATGTGTGTGGCCCATTTAACGTCTCAACTATGGGAGGCGCTAGGTACTTTGTCACGTTCATTGACAATCATTCACGCTGGTGTGTTGTTTACCTGTTAAAACGTAAAAATGAAGTCTTTGAAAAATTCACACAATACAAGGATATGGTGGAGAACATCACAAGTAGAAGGGTAAAAGCTCTACAAACTGACAATGGCACCGAATTTTGTAATGAGAAATTCGACAATCTGCTGGCATCGTCAGGGATCCGTAGAAGACTTAGTGCGCCAAGAACACCAGAACAAAATGGATTGGCGGAGAGGAAAAATCGCACATTGGTGGAAGCGGTAAGATGTTTGTTAATCCATTCTGGTCTAACATTATCTTTTGGGGGAGAAGCTTTAATGACAGCAAACTATGTAAGAAACAGATGTCCTACTATGGGTTTGAATGGAGATATTCCGTATAATGTATGGCATGGAAGAATGCCCAATTTTACACACATGAGAACATTTGGAGCAAAAGTTTTTGTTTTAGACAAGACGCAGAAAAGTAAATTAACAGGTCGAGCCCATGAAGGTAAATTTGTAGGCTATTCAGAGGAAGCAAAAGCTTTTAGAATATGGGTACCTACACTGAAAAGAGTAATAGTATCCAGAGATGTAAAGTTCGTCGAAGAAAATATGTATACGATTAAAAGACAAGAATCATCATACGACGAACAAATCACTGATAAAAATGAAAACACTATTTTCAAGGAGATGGAGATTACTTTATCAATGCCTCTTGAAGAGAAAAATGAAAATGCAAACTGCATAATAGATAACAGTCAAAACATAGATTCAACAAGACGTCTACCTGGAAGACCAACATTAATAAAAACTGGTAAACGAGGCTGAGCAAGGAAAGAATACAGGGCACGCACTCAGTCGGAAAATCCGAGTGATATTGAGAGTATGCAAGGAGAAGAAGCGACTCAAGGTGACCAAAATAGCAATGAGGAAGCTGATGATGTGTTGAAAGATGCAGAAGCTAACTTTGCACACATTGATTATCACGAGGCTTTGAATGGAAAAAACAGTGAAGAATGGAAGGAGTCAATAAGCGAAGAGGTAAAACAGCTGATCAAAAACGATACGTGGGACATCATTGAAAAACCGAGCGATCATAAACCAAATATAATAGACTCAAAGTTAGTATTAACAAATAAGACTGATGCACAAGGAAATGTGATAAGTAGAAAGGCTAGGTTAGTAGCGAGAGGTTTTGCACAGGTTTATGGGATTGATTATTTTAAAACATTTGCTCCAGTAGTAAGGCTGGAATGCTTTCGCATTCTAATTGCTCTCGCGGTTCAGTTGGACCTAAAAATTGATCAAATGGATATAACAAGTGCATTTTTACACGGTAGGTTAGATGAAAAGGTTTATATGAAAATCCCAGACTTTCTAGAGAACTTTCTAACTTTAATGATAAACAGTAAAAAGTACAATGATATTTCTGATAAAGCTCAGGATATGTTAAACAAAATAAAAAAGGGAAATAAGGTATGTTCATTAAAAGGATCATTGACTTCCGTTTCCGGGCGAGTGAGTGAAAGTCGTGTGAAGATAGTGTGTGTGGGGTGAGAGTGAAGTGATCTGGGGAAATAGGGAGTAGTGAGCGGGCGAGGAAGGTAGAGAAGGGCGTGTAGGGAGAAGGGAGAGACAGGGAGTGGGTACGGCAAAAGGTAGACGGGTGTGTGTGAGGGAGAAAGGAAGGGTTTGGAGGTTAGGTGCGAGAGAGGAGTAATTTGAGCGGGAGGATAGCAGAGGAATAACAGGTGGAGAGCTCTGTGAGTAAGAAGAGGAACGACAGGTACGGACAGGTGGGCGGGAGATTTGAAAGGTTGAAGCAGGAAAGAGTGGAAAAGTGTAGGTGCGAAGATAGATTCTGGGATAGGTGGGAGAATTAAAGACGGATAGAAAGAGGAAAGCGTGTGGGTAGATAGGTAGAGGGTGTAAGAGGTTGACAGGCGAGATGGAGGGGGATAAAGAGGGGGAAAAAGTAAAGGGGGTAGGAGGGATACGGGGGAATGACTACCCCAGAAGGGATAGTGTGAGTAGTATAGGGAGTAGTGTTGGTAGTCTGGAGGGCTGCGGGGGGAAAAAGAGGAAAGAGAGGGAGGGGGAAGAGGGTAAGAAGGAGGAGGGGTTGGGTACAGGCTTTAGGAAATGTGGGAAGACGGCGAGGTCGCCGGCAGGTGGCGATAAGGAGAGGAAGAGGGGAGGTGGAAGGGAAGAGACAGGAGGCGTGGAGTGATTAATCAGGGAAATGATGGCGGAGCTGAGGGGGGTGAAAGAGGAATTAAAGAAGGAAAGGGAGGAGTTGAGGGAGGTGAAGGAGGAAATGAGGAAAGAGAGGGAGGATAGAAGAAGAGTGGAAAAGGAATGGAGGGAGGAGAGGAGGAGATGGGAAGAGAGTTTAAGGGAGGAAAAGGTGAAGCGGGAGGTCATAGAGAAAAAGGTGGAGAGGATGGAGGTGTGGGAAGGGGAAATGGAGGAAAGGATGGAGAAGATGGAGAGGTGGGGAAGGGATGGGGAGGTAGGAGGTGGAAAGGGGAAGCAGGAAAGGGAAGAATTGGAGGCGTGTGTGCGAAGAATGAGGGTGGTGGAGATAAGGCAGGATAGAAAGGAGAGAGAAGAGAGGAGGGAAAACGTGGTGATAAGAGGACTGGAGATAGGGGGAAGCGCGGGGGTGAGGGAGGAGGTAAAGAGGCTATGGGAAAGAATAGGTTTAGAAGAGGAGGGGATAAAAGAAGTAGTGAGGTTAGGCAAGGCGGGAAAAGAGAAATACGGTATGGTCCTGGTTAAGCTAACGGGGAGAGAGGAAAAAATAAAAGTGATGGAGGCGAAGAGGAAACTGAGGGGTAGGAGGGAGAGGATAGAGGATGACCTGACGGAGCAGGAAAGGAGAGTGAAGTGGGTGATTGAGAGAGAAGCGGAGAAAGAAAGAGTGAGGGGGAGAAAGGTGCAGATAGGATATATGAAGATGTGGATAGATGGGAAGTTGAGGAGATGGAATGAATGGGAGGAAAAGTGGGAGGGGGAACAGGGAAACGAGAAGGTGGTGGAGGGGAGAAAAGGCGGGGGAGGAGGAATATAGATGTGGTAAGATATAAGGTAGCATTCTGGAATGTGGCAGGGGTGAGGGGGAAAGACGGGGAATTCTGGAAAGGGCTGGAGAAGTGGGATGTAATGGTGCTGAGCGAGACGTGGGTGGAGGAGAAGGACTGGGAGTATGTGGAGTCGAGGCTGCCGAGGGGCCACATATGGAGAAGACAGTGGGCAAAGAGGGAAAGCGTGAAGGGGAGGGCGATGGGAGGGATGATTATGGGGGTGAGAAAAGGGCTGGAGATGAAGGAGGAGGAGGATAGAGAGAAGGAAGGAATGATGTTGAAGAAAGTGAGGTTAGGGGGGGATTGGTGGAGGATAATAGGTGTTTACGTTAACAAGGATCTGCAAGGGAAACTGGAGGAATTAAAGGAGTGGACGGAGGAGAGGGAGGAGGGGGTAAGGACAGTTATTGGGGGTGATTTTAACGCAAGGACAGGGACGGGAGGGGGGGGGGTATGGGGTGTGGATGAGGAGGAAGGAAATAGTGTAGAAAGAAGGAAGTCGAAGGATAAAGTGGTAAATGGGGAGGGGAAAAGGCTGTGTAGGTTTGTAGAAGAGAGGGGCTGGGAAATCATGAACGGTAACGTGGAAGGAGACGAGGAGGGGGAGTGGACTTACACAGGAGGGAGGGGTAGTTCAGTCATTGACTACGTGCTAGGGAATGAGGACACGAGGGAGAAAGTTGATAGGATGGAGATCGGGGAAATGGTGGATTCGGACCACCACCCAGTTGTGGTGTGGCTGATGGGGGGAAGGAGGGAGAAGAGGGGTAGGGGGAGGAATGGAGGAGAGAGGGCGTGTGAGAGAGGAAACTGGTCGGAGGAGGGGAGAAGGAAGTTTATAAGGGAGTTTGGGCTTAGGCCAGAGGGGGAGAAGGGAGTGCAAGAAGAGTGGAGGGAACTGAAAGAAAGAATACGGGGGGCGATAGATAAGATGGGAAAAGAAGAAAGGGGAGGAGGAAAAGGAGTTTGGTGGGATGAGGAGTGTAGGGACGAAAAGAAGAAGGTAAGAAAAGAGCTGAGGAGATGGAGGAGGGAAGGAGGGGATGGGGGGGAATATAGGGAGAGTAAGAGGAAGTATGGGAGGATGTGCGAGGAGAAAAGGAAAGAGGAGTTGGAGAGATGGGAAAAGGAGTTAGAGGGGGTAAGAACAGAAGGGCAAGTGTGGAAGGTGGTGAATAGGGAAAGGAAGAGAAGAAGGAGGGTTAATGAAGGAATTAAAATGGAGGCATGGGAGGAACATTTTAAGGGGCTACTGGGAGGAGTGGAGTGGAGGGTGAGAAGGGGTGGAAGAAGTGAGAGGGGGGAGGATGGGGAGGAGGGGATTAGAAGGGCGGAAATAGGAAGGGTGATTAGAAATCTAAAGGAGGGGAAGGCTGGTGGGGGGGATGGGATTAGAAATGAGGTTTGGAAGATGGGTGGACCGGAGGTGGAGGAGTGGTTGTGGTCGTTATGCAACAGGGTGTGGAGGGGGGAGGGGTGGCCGGAAGAGTGGAGGGAAGGGGTGGTGATCCCGGTGCTTAAAAAAGGAGCGGGGGACAAGGCAGAGGACTATAGGGGAATCACGCTAACACAGACGGCGTATAAAGTGTACGCGTCTGTGTTGGCGGAGAGGCTGAGGGAGGAGGTGGAGGGAAAGAGGCTTCTGCCACCGAGTCAAACTGGCTTTAGAAGGGGGTTGGGGTGCATGGACAATATATACGTTCTGAATTATTTGATGAATAAGCAGGTGGGGAGGAAGGGTAAGGGGATGGTTGTATTGTTTATGGACCTAAAGGCAGCGTTTGACTCGGTGGACAGGGGGATTCTAGTGCAGGCAATGAGGAAGAGGGGGGTGAGGGAAGGGTTGGTGAGGAGATGCGAGGAGATGTTGGAGGAGACGGTGAGTAGGGTTAGGGTAGGGGACGAGGAGGGGGGGAGGTTCTGGACTGCTAGGGGGGTGAGGCAGGGCTGCCCACTGAGCCCTAGCCTGTTCACCCTGCTGCTAGCGGATTTGGATGAGGTGTTGGACAAGGGTGGGGGGGGTGAAGCTGGGGGATAGGAAGGTATACTCGTTGGCGTATGCCGACGATGTAGCGGTGCTGGCGGAGGATGAGGAGGGGATGAAAGGGATGATCGCGAGATTAGAAAGATATTTAGATGGAAAGGGGCTGGAAGTTAATGTGGGTAAGACAAAGGTAATGAGGTGTAGGAAGGGGGGGGGGAGATGGAAAAAGGTATCGTGGAGGTGGAGGGGTCAGAAGTTAGAGGAAGTAGGGAAGTATACGTACCTGGGATATACATTGATGAGGAGCGGTGGGCAGGAGGCACACATAGAGGAGAGGGTGAGGAAGGGGGCGGCGGTGATGGGGAAGGTGTGGGGAATAGGGAAGAGGAGATTTGGGAAAGATTGGGAAAGGAGAGTATGGCTCTTTGAGAAGCTAGTGTGGGTGGTAGTGGAATATGGGGTGGAGGTGTGGGGGTGGAAGGCAAGGGAGAGGGTGGAGGCACTGCACGAGAGGTACCTGAGGTGGGTACTGGGGGTGGAAAGGTACACACCGGGATACCTGGTGAGGGAAGAATTACAGAGGGGAATGTTAAAGGGAAGGGCGGGGATGAGGGCGTGGTGGTTTGAGAAGAAGTTGGAGGAGGGGGGCGGTGGAGAACTGGCCAGGTTGTGCTGGGCGGAGATGAAGAAGAGGGCAAGAAGGGGTAAGGCCTTGGAAGGGTGGGGGGAGGAAAGAAAGCAATTCTTCGAGGGGTTGGGGTGGTCTTTGGAGGAGGTGGAAAGACAGAGGGAAAGAGGAGAGTTGAGGGGGGAGGAGATAGTGGCTAGGGATAGAAGGATGCAGGAGGAGCAGAGGTGGGAGATGATAAGGGAATCGCGGTTTAACAGGTGGTATGGGGCGGTGAAGGGGGTGGGAGTGCCCGGATATTTGAAAAAGGGGTGGGGGGAGAGTAGATGGAGGAGGGTGGTTAGGTATAGGCTGGGGAACGAGATGAGGGGGGGGAGGTACTGGGAAGAGGAAGAAGGAAGGACGTGCAGAAGATGTGGGTGGGGGGTTGAGTCGTGGGAGCATGTGTGGGAGGTATGTGGAGGGTGGGGGGTGGATAGAGGATGGCAGGATATGGTAGGAGAGGTTCTAGGAGATGACGGGCAAGGGGAGGGGTGGTTAAGAAAATTAGACAAGTGGAGAGGGGGTGAAGAGGAATATGGGCAAGGAACGGAGGAGGGTGTGAATGAGAAAAGGGAAGTGGAAGAGGAAACGTGCGGAAGCGGAGGTCCAGGGAGAGGGAGAGGGGGAGAGAGGGGAGGCGTGCGGGCGAGCGTGCGAGCGTGCGGGCAAGCGGGCGAGCGTGCAGGCGAGAGTGCGTTTGTAGGGAGTAGGTTAAGTTTAGGCTAAGTTTAGGCTAAGTTAGGATAAGTTAGATTAAGACATAGATGATAAGGGAAATGTAAGGATGAAGGAGGTAGAGGTGGAGGGAGATTGTAACCCTGAGGGGATCAATAAAGAGCTATATATACATTAAAAGGATCATTGTACGGACTAAAGCAGGCAGGTAGAGTTTGGAATACAAAAATTGATGGCATCCTTAAGAATTGAAATTTAAAAGCGTCAAAAACAGAACCTTATGTATGTAATAACCGTTAATTATGACATTAATGAAAACTATATTATTATTATTATCTTGTATGTTGATGATATGCTCATAGCTTATAATGTTGATAGGAAGTTAAGAGAGTTGGAAAACAAAATAAAGTGTGAATTAGAAATAAAAAATCTTGGCGAAGCAAAATTTTGCATGGGGATAGAAATTGTCAGAAAAGGTAATCAAATTTGTCTTATGCAAAGAAAACACATAAACAAAATTGTAGAAAAGTTTAATTTGATCGACGCGAAAATATGCAATATTCCGAGTGATAGAAGTTTATTGTACTCTTGAAAGGAAAACAAACCAAGCATAGAAGTGCCTTATCGAGAACTAATAGGAAGTTTAATGTATCTATCTGTTGCAACCAGACCAGATATAATGCATAGTGTGATATTTCTATCACAGTTCAATACGTGTTTTGGAAAAGAACATTGGAGCGCAGCGAAGCGAATAGTTAAATATTTAAAGCACACTATCAATTATAGCTTGGTGTATGAGAAGTGTGATTTCCAAATCAAAGCATTTGTAGATGCTGACTGGGGTTCCAGTACCTTCGACAGAAAATTATTTCCTGGATATGCGTTTATGTTAAGTGGCTCGCCTATTGTATGGAAAAGCCAAAAACAAAAAACAGTTGCGTTATCGTCTGCAGAAGCAGAATACATGGCGATGTCCGAATCTAGTAAGGAAGCTATGTTTTTACGAAATTTATTATTAGAATTAGGGATAGAAATAAAGATAATAATGTATAACCATATTCAAAGCGCACAGTTATTAGCAAATAATAGTATGTTTCATGCAAGATCAAAACATTTAGATTTGCGTTATCACTTCATACGAGACGCCCTAAATGATAAAGTTTTTGATTTACTTTATTTACCAACGGAGAAAATGATTGCGGATATAATGACGAAACCACTTTGTAAAATGAAACATTATTTTTGCGTCGATAGTCTGGGAATGCGAGCGATTGCAAGCGAAAATGATCGCGACAAGCATGCATTGAGGGGGAGTGTTAAGACATTGTAAATTCCCATTGCATGCTGGTGTGGAGGCTAGCTGCGTGCGCATGTACCGGTCGCGTGTTGGTTCGTTTTCTCTTCTTCATTTTCTTTCCTCTCGGCGATATTATATTATATTATAAGAAATAAAGTGTTTGTTTCAACCTAAAGAGGTTATTTCAATAGCCTATTTCAATACTAATGAAATTTGGAAACTTTTGGTATGCTGTAAGTCAGGCGTGCACAGCTGAATGCCCGCCGGGCAAAAATTTTCGGGTGCGTGCGGAAAGAGCATCGAAAAGCACTAAACCACGCCTTCATGAACAACAGTACTGTGAGTGCCGTAGTGGGGAATGTTCGTGAGTGAAGTGTGCCGCTGAACGTCAGCAACACACCTTACAGTTTACACGCATACTACGACAGCTATTGGTCACAGAATGAGGGAACTGCTCACGGTGTCATTCTTCGCTTTGCTCACGAGCAATCGAGAGCGCTCTTGCCCGCCACAGCCTTGCTGTGCAGGCCTGCTGTAGGGGAGACCGGGGCTAGTTGTTACAGGGGCAGGTTGTTACAAAGCAGTTTAAATTTTTTTCGCTTGGACTATCACTTCGACAATGAAATGGCTGATGTGTTTCCACCATACACACTTGTGTATGTTGTTTGTTTGTAGTCGGTTCACGCGTTGTCACTTTATTACAGTTTTTTGTGTTTTCGGTACTAATAGTAACTTTTCTCTTTCTACTTGAACCTTTTCTACCGAACAGACAGATAAATGTATGTACTATTGCCCGATGAGAAGATGAGCTACTACCCACAAACTGAAATGTCACAGGGGCAAGGGGAATCGTCCACTCGCGTCAACCTATCCCCTCCAACACAGTTCGTCCCGTGACGAAGAACTCGAACGCAACTAATCGCGACAATCCGCGGATACGGCTAGCCGCTAAGAACCGAAAACTAGGACTTCTTGGAGGGGATAGGGTGGAGCGAACAGGCGATTCCCCTTGCCCTTGTGACATTTCAGCTTGTGGGTAGTAGCTCATCTTCTCATCGGGCAATAGTAAATTAATATTACCACGTTTGAATCAGTGTTCCTTTAGCTACAGATTGGCATCAAGAAGATAAGAATACACCCAACTGGTATGAACTTATAGCTTTTTATACACAATGGTGTCAACCGGGGCAAGTTGTTACACAAGATAAGGGGCATGTTGTTACATACGAAAAAGGGCACGTTGTTACAGAGGGAAAGGGGCATGTTGTTACATTGTATTTAGTAATTAATTTATTAATTTAATCCTTTAGTTACCACGAGTCACTATAGTGGTTTAACAACTGTTAAAAGAAAAAACGAAAAATAAAAAATCAAAATCTAAAAAGATTTTATTAAAAAGTTTTAGAAAGGGAACTGATGACATAAAAATGAAAAAAACATACAGTAAAGGAAAGGCAGATGAGAAATAAATCCACCACAAATAATAGACACTCTTCCTCCGAAGATGAAGAATGCGTTTGCTTGCACTGTCTCTCTCCTTTTTCAAATTCAAAGAGGGGCTCCACAAAGTGGATGAAGTACATAAAATGCAAAAAGTGGGCACATGAGAAGTGTGCAAAATCGAAGAATCACTTTTATGTGTGCATTAATTGCGAGTCCCCGTATGAAATGGACGACGATAATTAGTGCAACTGATTTCAGTAGTTTTTTATTATTTTTAAAATATACAGGGTGTAAACGGTATACGTAGCAATATTTTAGGGGGTGGTAGGGGAGGTCCAATGGAACATAAAAGTCCTATGACATAGTGTCCGATCTGTCTCCATTTTACAGTAATAATGCCCTAAAGTTTGCACCATGCGTTTGAAACGGATAGTAGCTCGCGCATATTGGTGAGACCAACACATTGAAACAGGGTGTTGACTTCTGATCTTTCATGTAATTCCCAAAGTGGTGTGTTTTTCGGAAGGAAAGACTCTTAAGAGTGATCCTCCAGCGACTCGACTCAAGGAGATGCCGCATCGTATCCCGTGGCGAAGACAACACCCCGCGATACTTCACCGCAAGTTTATGGTTGTCGCCTCTCGAAGGAGTTTGAATACCTATTAAGAACCAAACTCTTCCAGCTCCGCATTGCTCATCAGATCTCTGCGAAAACGACAGCAAGCGATACCTTTCGTCATCGTTTGGTTGTCATTTAAAGTGAATTACGAGTAAAAGATAAATCGAGGAAAATCATGTCAAACGTAAAAAAATGAATACACATTTTTTTTAAAACAGAATCGAAAATAATAATTATTTGAAGTGAGAGGACAAGAAGTACGTAAATTTCGTTTTCAAATATCGCATAAACAAAAAAGTAATGTAACAGGAAATAAACAAAACGTGATCGTAGTTCGTTATTGTGATAAGAATCCGTAGTTTAATAACGGCCAACACTGTTGCTGATAATGAATAAGTCTGTTCAAAACCCCCGAAGACAAAATTTAGGTACGGAAATTTAGAGAATTATCGCCGAAAATAAGCCATAGCCTGCGTTCAATTTAGTAACTAATAATCACCAATAAAGTAACTAAAACTCACACTTTCGGAAATTCACCTGCAGCTTGAAAACCTGCGTCACTAGGTCACTGAACTGGTCCTGGTCAGCGACGGATGCGTGTAGTGCACAGCTGGTCCCAGGTATGCGACACCAACCAAAGTAAAAGGGTCGCAACGCCAAGTGCGTCCGGGTTAATGTACCGAATATTCACTTCACTGCACTGATACTAACACTGATCACTGAATTTATTTTTCACGGAACGTGTTGTTCCTACGTTATAAAAATTGGTGGCCCCGAAAGGGGCCGATTACTGTTAATTGAGCAGTTGCACAATGTGGCCACCCTCAGCGTCTATGCACGGTAGCATTTGCGTTCCCGTTGTTCCGCGCGTACACCGAGAACATCGCGTAATACTCTTCGGCTGAGTACATTTCTGGACGAGATTACTAGCTCACTGACAGGATTTCTTCCCAAGCAACTTCCTCTACCGCCAAGTAGTTTCTCTGGTTCCATTATGAGTCTACTCCCACCAGGACAAGAGGCTTTAGGTAAAAAGAAGCCAGCACATTTTTGAAACACACGTGTTTTGCAGAAGTGCAACGAACGAATCATCCTACACTTTCACAAAAGCCCGCGCTCCGTCCTTCTACTGCCAATGTACCCATTGCTTCGAGATAGAAAACAGACACCACGTGTATCGGTTCGAAAGGGTCCGAAGGGAAGAGAAGCAGAAAGTCTTCGAGTTGCTATAAAGAAGAAAATGCATACCATTCCTGTTTCCCCTTTCCGCTACCCTGAGTTCACGTCTGCTACGAGGCGGAACCAATTAAGTCATAAATTATCCGAACCTGTAGGAAAGCGTTCTCTACCGCCGACTGGCGGGACAATACGGTCATAAACCGCGACCCTGGCGAAATGCTCTGGCTGATCAGCCTGATTAATTTTGGAGAAGTAGAAATTACAGAGTATTATCCAGCATCAATACGTCTCGCGGAGAGACACAGGAAAAGAAGGGGTACTCCGCTGACTGCGCGTAGTCCCGCCCGCTTCGTCTTACCCTCAAATTAAAGACGGATCCCTTATCTCTCGTGTCTAAACACGCGCTCGAATTTCAAAACAAAAGCACGCGTCGACGTATTCCGTGCGAGAGACGGTGGGCTTCAAGTCCTATTGGCCCTAGTCGAACCAATCTGCCCTGCATCCCTCCCAAACGGCCACTGTCCTCAAGAGGCCCTCTTCACAGCAATATCTCCTCCCCAAGGCCCATGGCGTGTTCCGCGCGGGAGAAGGTGGGCTTAAAGTTCGATTGGTTCTAAACTAACCAATCGGTCCTGCTTATCTCTCCTGTCTAAACACGCGCTCGAATTTCAAAACAAAAGCATGCGTCGACGTATTCCGTGGGAGAGAAGGTGGGCCTTGGGGAGGAGATATTGCTGTGAAGAGGGCCTCTTGAGGACAGTGGCCGTTTGGGAGGGATGCAGGCCAGATTGGTTCGACTAGGGCCAATAGGACTTGAAGCCCACCGTCTCTCGCCCGGAATACGTCGACGCGTGCTTTTGTTTTGAAATTCGAGCGCGTGTTTAGACACGAGAGATAAGCAGGCCCGATTGGTTAGTTTGGGACCAATCGAACTTCAAACCCACCTTCTCTCGCACGGAATACGTCGACGCGTGCTTTTGTTTTGAAATTCGAGCGCGTGTTTATACTCGAGAGATAAGGGATCGGTCTTTAATTTGAAGGTAGTACGAAGCAGGCGGGACTTCGAGCAGTCAGCGAACTACATGGTCTCCTTCTTCCTGTGTCTCTTCGCAAGCCGTATTGATGTTGAATAATAATTTTTAATTGCTAGTTCCCAAAAATTAATCAGCCTTATAGGCCAGAGCATTTCGCCAGGGTCGCGGTTTATGATCGTATTGTCCCACGAGTCGAATTTATGACTTAGTTGGTTCCGCCTCGTAGCAGACGTGAACTCGGGATATGGGAAAAGGGAAACAGGAAACAGGATTTTTTTCTTTATAGCAACTCGAAGACTTTCAGTTCCTCTTCTCTTCGGACCCTTTCGAACCGAAACACGTGGGGTCTGCTGCCTACCTCGAAGCAATGGGTACATTGGCAATAAAAGAAGGGAGCGCGGGCTTTTGTGAAAGTGTAGGATGGTTCGTTCGTTGCACTTCTGCAAACGCATGTGTCTCGAAAATGTGCTGGCTTCTTTTTACCTAAAACATCTTGTCCTGGTGGGACAATAAATTAGGTGATCAGTGTTAATAACCGTGCAGTCAAGTGAATATTCCGTATCTACATTAACCCGATCGCACTTGATGTTGCGATCCTTTTACTTTGGGTGGGGTCGCATACCAGAGACCAGCTGTGCATTGGACGCATTCGTCGCTGACCAGGGTGAGTTCAGTGATCTAGTGACGCAGGTTTTCAAGCTGCAGGTGAAATTCTGAAAGGGTGAGTTTTAATTAGTTGATTGGTGATTATTAGTATTTAAATTTAACGCAGGCTATGACATATTTCCGGCGATAATAACCCATTTTTTCCTGTGTCCGAACGCGAGGCGTAGGTATTGATGGTGAATAATACTTTTTAATTGCTATATTGGTGTTTCAAAAAATAATTAAGCTGACCGTTTAAAGCGGTTCGTCAGGGTCGCGGTTTATAACCGTATTGCCCCACGAGTCGGCGAACGACAACGGTACATGCGGGTCTGTTGCAGCCGAAACCCGCGCGACAGCTGATCGGCGGATTTAAACGTGCGTGCGAGAGCGTGTAAACACGGTGACACACCGTCCGGTAAGACGGTTGACGACGTCACGCGTTTTTGCCGGATTCGAGCGTTGCGCGCTTCCAGGAATCCGGCAGTTAGTTCTGCGAACACCTTGACTGATAACAACACGCTCCCGCACGCACGGATTACCGAATTGTTCTGTCGCCCAGCGACCCGCTCATTATTTCTCCGGAAAACGGCCCTTCGAGCCATTAGCGCCCAGCGCTCGTCATACACCTGCGTGTGCATTTCCGTTGAGTGTTCCGTCGTGTTTGTGAAGTTGTGTCTGTTAGTGTTCGATCCGTGGAGTGTTCGTCCGTCAGTGTAACGACGCCCACGTACGGCAGAAATAAACGTGTCGTCCCATCAACCGGTGGATCTGTTCCAATTCTTGGAGAGCATTCCTTCCCTGGCCAAACCAGCGGCGATCCACCCGCCTTTCCTAAGGCACCCGTTTAAACATTGGTCCTTCGAGCCGGATCGCTTTGAAGAATGGCTCCAACGAATCGGGATGGAGACAACGACGACAGCACGATGTCACCCCCAAGATGGCAGGCACTGGTGAAGGAGATTCGCCTGCTCCTACAGGGGTCCGTTCGCCTTCTCGCGAACTTCAAGAAGATGGGGAGGGCGAAGTTCACGGCGGAAAACGCCGAGGATCGGCTAGCCAAGCTGACCGAGACGTGGGCCCGGTGCGAGGCCCTCAACATGGAGCTGGAGCTCCTTCTTCCAGACGCCGAGAGGTCGGCGTGCCCGTTCGTCGCGCAAGAAGAGTTCGTCCGGGCCGAAGAAGAATATTGGGCAGCGCGGGACTTCCTCCGGGAAACCATCCGGACTCTCCAGACGCCACCTGCATCCGGAGCATCGGAGGCATCCAGCGAGGGAGCCAGCCGTGGCCTTGCGCGCCTTCCGCACATCGCTTTGCCCAAGTTTTCAGGTGCGTACACGGAGTGGCCGAGTTTTCGCGACTTATTCACGTCGTTGGTCATCGGGAACGCGACCCTTAGTGATACTACGCGGCTGCAATATCTGCACTCGGCGGTGGAGGGTCAGGCGGCCGAGACGATCGCCCATATCACCATCACCGAGGCCAATTTCGGCACTGCGTGGGCCCTCATGACCCAGGAATTCGAAAACAAACGAGCGATCGTCTCGGCACACCTGCGTGACCTCCTCACCTTGCCGCCGATGGCCGGTACATCGGCCGCGGAGTTGAAACGGTTGCGTGCCCCCACCAACCGGGCGCTCTCGCTCCTCGCCAACCTGGGCCGCCCCACCGAGCACTGGGACGACGTCATCGTCGCTCTGACGACGATGAAGCTCGATCCCGAGTTACTAGAGGAGTGGGAGCTCTCGCTTGGCGTCAGCACCGATCCTCCGTCCTACGCGGCGCTCGACCAATTTATGCAAATGCGGATTCGGTCGCTCGACGCGGTGCAACACGCGAAGGAAGCCGGGGCGCCCGACCAAAAGCAAACCGGGAATTCGTCGCGCGGTTCCGTCGCTCGGGTCTGCTCGACCAACCCTGCGCCAGACCCTTCGCCGGACCAGTCAAAATCCCAGTGCCCTGTGTGTCGGGCGCGACACGCATTATACCGGTGCCCAGCGTTTAAGGGACTCCGCCTCGAACACCGCCGCGAAGTCGCGGCAGACAAACGCGTGTGTTTCAACTGCCTCGCGCCCGGCCACATGGCCCCGTCGTGCCCCGTCGCAGCTAGCTGCGCGCGATGCAGCCGGCGGCACCACTCGCTGCTCCATCCGCCGACCTCCGAAATGGCAAGCGGTGCCGACGGCGCCGCCGAGGTTCCGTCGGCCGGCGGTGATCAGTTCCCCGCGGCCGCGGTAAATGCCATCGCGTCGCCCGCGTGCTCGGATGGAGCGCCAGTGTTGCTGGCCACCGCGATTGTCGGCGTCCGGTCGTCGGGTGGCGATTTGCTGACCATCCGGGCCCTACTTAACCAAGGAGCTCAAGTATCCCTAGTCTCGGAGTCCGTGGCACAGACGCTGCGACTTCCCCGACACTCACACGTCACCAACTTCATCGGCGCCCTGGATGGCAAACTGGGTGCTTCGCAGGCGACGGTGAGATTGACATTGTCGCCACCTACTGGAGCGCCTTCGGCTGCCATCCCTATCACCGCCCACGTCGTGCCGAAGGTATCTTCGTACGTGCCCGATTGGACTCCGACCACACAGCGGGGGGACTTCGCCGGCCTGAACTTCGCGGATCCTGATCCGTCGGCCCGTCACCCGATCGACCTGATCGTCGGCGCCGATTATTTCGGAGCCCTGCTGCTCCCCGGGCTGCGTCGCGGCACCCCCTCGGCTCTGATTGCCCAACAAACTGTCTTCGGTTGGATCGTCTCCGGTCCGACCGGTCGTTCGCCCGCCGTCGGTGCGTTGCACCATGTAACGGCCCAAACCGTGGCGGCGGAGGAAGATATTCACGCGTTGCTGCGAAAGTTCTGGGAGATCGAGGAGATCAACGCCCCGACGAGCCTCGCCCCAGAGGACGCACGTTGCGAGCAACACTTCGCGAGCACGCACTCGCGGCGGGCGGACGGTCGGTACATCGTGCGACTCCCCTTGAAGGCCGGACATCCACTCGATGTCGGCGACTCCCTCTCGCGCGCGACCGCGCTTTTGCGCTCACTGGATCGACGCCTCGCAAGGGACGCGCCACTGGAGAAATCATATCGCGAATTCCTCGCGGAGTATGAATCACTCGGGCATATGGAAGAGGTCCGGAGCCCTCAGCGGGTCGGGACACCCGCGACGCCACGGATGGTGTACTTGCCTCACCATGCCGTCGTGAAGCGGGCTCCGGGCGCGGCACCGAAGCTACGCGTTGTATTTAACGCATCAAGCCCGACGTCGAACGGTACCTCCCTAAATGACCACATGATGGTCGGCCCGAAACTGCAGCGTGACATCATGGCCGTGCTTATCCAGTGGCGCCTCCCCCGCTTCGCCCTCAAAGCCGACATCGAGAAGATGTACCGACAGATTCTCGTGCACCCGAGCGACGCGAACCTACAATGTATCCGGTGGCATCGTCGCCCCGACAGCGAACCCACCACATTTCGGCTCCGGACCGTTACTTACGGCACCGCCTCCGCGCCCTATCTCGCCCTACGGGTCTTACGGCAGCTGGCCACCGACGAAGGAGGACGATATCCGCGAGGGCGACGAATCCTCGAGACCCAATTTTACGTCGACGACGTCTTATTCGGGGCGGACGAGGTCTCGTCGGCGCTCGCGGATCGCGACGAGCTCTGCGCCTTGCTTGCGCGGGGAGGATTCGTGTTACGGAAATGGGCGGCCAATCACCCGTCCCTTCTTCCGGACGGCTCGACTTCGACCACATTCGAGCCCTCGGTCCCGTGCGCGCCAGAGGGCTCAGATCTCCATTCGGTGCTGGGAATTCATTGGATTCCGCAAGCGGACGCATTTCGCTACGTGATTGGCCCCCCATCCACCCCCGCGACGACGAAGCGCACCATCCTGTCGGTGGCTGCGCGGCTGTACGACCCGCTCGGCTGGATATCGCCCGCGGTGGTGGTCACCAAAATCTTATTGCAGGACCTGTGGATGCGAGGGTCGGACTGGGATGCCCCACTTCCGCTGGACATGCTGCAGGGATGGCAGGATCACGTCTCGTCCCTTCCCCTCCTGGAGTCGCTGCGCATCCCGCGCTGGTGCGGACACGACGCCTCCGCCGTCGTCTGTGAGTTGCACGGCTTCGCCGACGCGTCCTCCCGGGCATATGGCGCTGTCGTGTATTCCAGGATCGTTCGCCGAACCGGGGAAGCAGCGTACGTCACTCTCCTTGCTGCCAAGACGAAGGTTGCGCCGGTCCAGACAATGAGCATCCCGCGCCTCGAACTGAGCGCCGCCGTACTCCTTGCGCGCCTCCTCCTCCGGATTAAGTCCGAAGCCCCTTGGCCTGTCTCGACGACGCACGCCTGGACGGATTCGCGGGTGGTGCTTGCGTGGCTGCAACGTCATCCGTCCCATTGGACCGTATTCGTCGCGAACCGCGTATCGGAAGTACAGTCCTCGCTGCCGGCAACCGCGTGGCGTCACGTACCGACGCGCGACAACCCGGCCGACTGCGCCTCGCGAGGGATGCACCCTCGGGAATTGATCCTCCACGAACTTTGGTGGAAAGGGCCGAAATGGCTCCCGCTGGCACCGTCGGAGTGGCCCACGTGTCCGGAGGACTCGCGACCGGTAGAGGAGGAAATGCGCCGAGTGGTGACACACGTCACTGCTTCGCCCGCGCCCTGCCCGTTAGACCCGTTGCCGCACAGTGTTTCCTCATGGCCGCAACTCCTTCGGGTCACGGCACGCATGCTGTCATTCGCGCGACTGTGCCGTCGGGAGCCCGCGGGGGGTGGGGGGTCGCGACTGTCGGAGGTGCAGCGGGCGCGTATCTGGTGGCTTCGATGGCTTCAGGGTACGACCTTCGCGGACGACATCGCCGCGATTCGGAAGAGGGAACCGGTCCGAAGGGCCAGCCCGCTCCGCCAGCTGGCCCCGTACATGGACGAGGACGGTTTGATTCGCGTGGGGGGAAGGTTACAGCACGCTCCCCTCCCGTACGACGCGCGTCACCCGATCGTTCTCCCAGCCCATCACGTCGCGAACCTGATAATCAGCCATGCGCACCTCAGGGCGATGCACGGTGGGCCCCAGCTCACCCTCAACGTCCTGAGGAACAATTATTGGGTGGTGCGTGCGCGGGAGTCAGTTCGCGCGATCGTGCACCGATGCACAGTCTGCGCCCGGTTCCGGGCCGCCGCCGGGACGCAAATCATGGCCGACCTCCCCGCTGCGCGAGTCTCGCCGTCCCGTCCCTTTGAAAACACCGGCGTGGATTACGCGGGACCCGTAATGGCGCGACCAGCGAAGGGTCGCGGGTATAAGGCCCATAAGGCATACATCGCCCTCTTCGTGTGCATGTCGACGCGGGCCGTACACCTGGAGTTGGTGTCTGATTACACCACCGCGACCTTCCTCGCCGCGTTTCAGCGGTTCGTCTCCCGCCGCGGTCGCCCTCAGCGCGTGCATAGTGACAACGGTACGAATTTCAGAGGCGCCGCGCGGGATCTTGGCGCCGCGCGGGATCTTGGCGCCGCGCGGGATCTTGGCGCCGCGATCCGCGACGCCGTGGGCTCGCCGGACCTCGCTGCATTCTCCGACTCCGAGAACATCGCGTGGAGCTTCATTCCCCCGGCTGCACCACATTTCGGGGGATTATGGGAAGCGGGCGTGAAGAGCGCGAAGCACCACCTGCACAGAGTCGTGCGGGACCACACCCTGTCCTACGAGGAGCTAGCGACAGTACTTTGCATGGTCGAGGCGTGCCTCAACTCGCGCCCCCTCGTCCCCGCGCCGGGTGACGACGACGACTTCGCTCTCACCCCAGCTCATTTCGTGACCGGCGCGCCTCCCTTGGCGCTGCCCCCGTTATCATCGGCGACCGGTCCTGCGTCGCTTCGGACCCGGTGGGAGCTCGTCCAGCGGATGCGTGACCACTTCTGGAGGCGATGGCACGCCGACTACCTCCACTCCCTTCAGCCGCGGCGCAAGTGGACCAGCCCAGAGAGAAGCCTCTGCGTCGGCGATGTCGTCGTCCTCAAAGGCGACGACTCTCCGCCGGCGCAGTGGCGACTCGGCCGCATCTCGCGTGTCCATCCTGGCCCGGACGGCCGCGTTCGGGTGGTGACGGTTCGCACCGCACAGGGCGAATCCCTGCGGCCGATCACTCGCGTCGTCCTTCTCCCGTGTACCCCGGCGTCTGCTGACGAGCCCGCGACGTGAACAACATCTGTAAGATCTCCGCAATATATGTAACGCGCCACTCCGAGTCACCTTACAGCGTCACTGCGTGTCACGGCGGGCGGACGCCCTGCGTCGGCGTCTGCCAAGGTCGGCCCAATTCTCCGGGCCGAGGCGGGCGGAATGTTGCAGCCGAAACCCGCGCGACAGCTGATCGGCGGATTTAAACGTGCGTGCGAGAGCGTGTAAACACGGTGACACACCGTCCGGTAAGACGGTTGACGACGTCACGCGTTTTTGCCGGATTCGAGCGTTGCGCGCTTCCAGGAATCCGGCAGTTAGTTCTGCGAACACCTTGACTGATAACAACACGCTCCCGCACGCACGGATTACCGAATTGTTCTGTCGCCCAGCGACCCGCTCATTATTTCTCCGGAAAACGGCCCTTCGAGCCATTAGCGCCCAGCGCTCGTCATACACCTGCGTGTGCATTTCCGTTGAGTGTTCCGTCGTGTTTGTGAAGTTGTGTCTGTTAGTGTTCGATCCGTGGAGTGTTCGTCCGTCAGTGTAACGACGCCCACGTACGGCAGAAATAAACGTGTCGTCCCATCAACCGGTGGATCTGTTCCAATTCTTGGAGAGCATTCCTTCCCTGGCCAAACCAGCGGCGATCCACCCGCCTTTCCTAAGGCACCCGTTTAAACAGGGTCCGAAGTCATCGCATGTATTACCCATCGATACAGCAATATACCGATTAACTCAGGTCGAGGGATGTCTAAAATTCTTAAAGACCGCTCCACGTTCTTGATTGTCGACAGTATTAATGTTCATATCTTCCGGAAAGAAGCTAGCGTTCTTGCCGTGATTGATTGGTGGTGCCGCTTGCTTCGTCCTCCCTTCAAATTAAAGGGGAACCCTTATCTTGCGAATATAAACACGTGCTCAAAATTCCCAACAAAAGCACGCGCTGACGTATTCAATGCGAGAATGGGCGAGACATAGGGAAGAGATTATGTTGTAACAACTCCGATCTGCATTCCTGCACAACGCGAAGTTTCTACTTCTCACAGCAATATCTCCTCCCCTAGGTCCACCTTCTCTCGCACGGAATACGTCGACGCGTGCTTTTGTTTTGAAATTCGAGCGCGTGTTTAGACACGAGAGATAAGCAGGCCCGATTGGTTAGTTTGGGACCAATCGAACTTCAAACCCACCTTCTCTCGCACGGAATACGTCGACGCGTGCTTTTGTTTTGAAATTCGAGCGCGTGTTTATACTCGAGAGATAAAGGATCCGTCTCCAATTTGAAGGGAAGACGGTGTAGGTGGAGTCATGTGCAGTGACTACCCTTTTTCTTCCTGTGTCCCTGCACAAAACGTATTGTCCCCCCCCCCTCCGCAACTGTACCGAAAAAAGATAGACAAATTATTCACTAAAATAGAGATTTAAAGTCTATTCTATGATACATGGCCTCTCTAATTTCATACGGACAACAAGAGGATCCCTGATTCGAAGTATTTTATTCAGCGCTGCGTTTAGTTGTGAATCGGTATTTCCGTCAACCAGGAAATGCACTAATAACAGTATTTCATTCCCCCTTGTAAACCACCTCAGAAGTCCGCACATCTGCATGGCATGGCCAGGCCGACCTGTAATCCGCTTCGATTGAGGTAAGTCATAAGATCATAAAGGCCTGACCGTTTTAAGGGACTCCAAGGTCGGGTACGCGACTCTGGCCGCTCGCGCTGAACGGTCTAGGGGGTCGCAAGACTACCAGCCCTTTACGTGCAATCCGGATGTCTGTGTTTTTCGCCTGACAGAAAAATATACTTCCGCTAGCAGGTATCCGCCGCCGCACTGCCAATCAGGGTTCACACGAAGTCCTTCGTCAACCCTGATTGGTTATGCAAGTCACTGCCACTGCGAGCAAGTTCCACGTTGGTGTTTTCTTCGGCCATGGAAAACGCCGAAAAATCAGTCAAGACACAGCAGTCACCACACTCGGTCTCCGAAACCGAACAAGACGTTTCCATTTTGGTGACACCATCCGTGCGAAATCGCTGATCGTGCGACACGTGCTCGCGAACTCCTTTTAAGTGCAAAAGTGTGAAAGTGATTTTGTCAAGCATGGAGACCAATGCGGGGTATTCGTGCAACGAAATGTTTAACATGATTATCATGTATGGGGAGGCTAACTGCAGCGCATTACGTGCGAAGCAATTATACGCGGAACGGTATCCTCATCTGCGACAACCACCCCGGCAGTTTATCGTGAATTTGTGTGACACATTGCACACTACGGGTTCCTTTTTCCCTCGCATCGAAGGAAGAGGGCCAAGAAGGAATATCGACAGGGAAGATGAAATCCTTCAACATATATTCATAATAACTCTGCCCGCAGTACGAGGAGTATTGCTCGAGAAATGGGACTCTCCCATACGTATGTCCATCGCACATTGCGTGATGAAGGTTTGTAGGATTTTAGTTGTATAAAGTGACATTTCTTTATAAATTTACCTATTCTTACTATAAATTCACATTTCATTGTAGCTGTAAATTCTTCACTAAATGTATCGTCAAATTTTGATTAAGTGCACCCCCCGGTGAAAAAATCCATTTTTTGCATATTTTCATTCCACAACATCTCAAGAATGATCAGGTAAAATTTTAGAATGAAATTCCTGACGGCAAAGATTTTACATGCAATTCAGGGGGATTAACAGTGTGACGCCCTTAAAATAGGTGTTTGTTTGTGCGTGTGTGCGTGAGCGGCGTGCGTTCCTTTAAACGAATAAACGCATGGAAAATGTGGCGCTCACTCAATAGGATTCTACTCGTACTTACATTGCCTTCCGTGCTACCCTCTATTGCGAATATTCATACAGTCAATTGTTTTTAAGAAACATTTTTGTGTGAGAAAACCCCATGTTTCGGGGACTCTACCGTTTAACCATTTAGCCATCATCGCCCAGTTGTTTCTTAACACTCTCCGAAGATAACGCGATAACCACACATGTGTAATTAAGGAATATCTTTGGTTTTTTAATTTGGATGATCCTGTCGAAAGCCGAGTTGAGCATAATCAATTACAGGTGTAATTCCTTTCATTACAATTACAGAGTAATTCCGATTAAAAAGTAATAGCAATTGGATGTAATTGTCCTGCACACTTACAATTACAATTGTAATTGTGGTCAACTAAATTAACGATTACAGAAAGTAATCTGTAATTGAATTCCACAATTACATTTAAATCGTAATTTGTAATTACATTACATTTTGCCCATCTCTGATTTGTAGCAGAATAAAGTGCAAAAAGTTTTAGACTCATACATTGTATACCATTTTCTACAAAATATCATAAAAGTCACCTATGTTTTCGCGCGATTTAACCGGGGGATGCCTTTAATATCTGAGTCACTGACGTTATCCTGGCTATCGACTAATGATTAGATACTTATTATTTTATCTTTTGTTTTCGCATATTTCATTAATAACACGAACTACCACTAATTAAAGAATTATTAATCCAAAATCCCACAGGCTTATACCCTTACCACTCACAACGGGTACAAAATTTACTACCACAAGATTTTGAGAGACGACGGACTTTCTGCCGGTGGTTCCTCGATAGAGTGGAAGAGCATGATCATTTTCCGGCGATCATACTCGCAGCAGATGAGTCAACGTTCACTCGTTCTGGCATATTTAATTTCCGCAATTCCCACGCGTGGGAACCCATGAATCCCCACAATGTTGTAACGGGGCACTTCCAGCAGGAGCTGAGGCTAAACATATGGGCTGGGGTAGTAGGCGATCATCTCCTCGGACCGCATATTTTGCCGGCGTGTCTAGATAGCGCAAAATATGCTAGATTTCTTCGACGGGATTTGCCACTTCTGCTAGAAGATGTTTGCCTGGCCACCCGAAGAAATATGTGGTTTCTTCACGACGGCGCCCCAGCCCATATGGGAAGAGCTATACCAGCTATAGGCCGAATATGGGGGAACCGTGTAATTGCACGGAATGGTGCGGTTGCGTGGCCGCCAAGGAGCCCAGATTTAAATCCAATGGATTTTTACGTATGGGGCCACATGAAATCCTTAGTATACGTCGACACCGAATTTGAAACCTTAGAGGAATTGCGAGGTAGAGTATTTCATGCTGGTAACGTTATACGCGAGCAGCCTGGAATATTCGCCCGCGTTCGCGACAACTGGTTGCGTCGGTGTCAGGCGTGTCTGGATGCAAATGGCAACCATTTCGAGCATCTTTTGTAAATAAATGTAGGTAGCGAAATTTGTATTTCTTTACTGCACATTCAGGTCAGAGTAGCCACGCATTGACAGTAGCTTGTTGCGTGACAGTTTAGTCACACTAAAAGGAAAGAAACAGTTTTATCACTTCCTGAAAAAAAACAACACGTTTTGCAGTCACGTCGTCAAAGGAGTTTACTTCCATGTAAATCAATGCATTTTTCGTGAGCATCAAAACTGTCACGCAACAAATTGCCACCACTGCGCGCCTGACCTAAGAATGCGTGTAGAGTTTTCGTTCACTTGTTTCTTCTTTTCTAGCTGACGACCCTAAGTGCCTCCGCTACTCCAAACAGATCCTCAATGGGACCGCTACTGTAAGGGGCCCGTCGTTACTTGGTTACTGGGTCATCTTGAACAGTTCACCACGGGCGGTCTTTGTGCTACGGCTCATCTGTGTGCGTGTAGCGACGATCTTTTCCACAAACATCTCCGATGTTTAAACCTTTATAACAGCTAAACTATACGAGATACAACAAAATGTATTCAGACAATTTTACTCTACTGGTTGTCTCCAATGTATGTGCAAAATTATGGAATCCTGCGTCTATTAGTTTAGCATATAGACATGTTAACTTCGAGGCATTATTACTGTAAAATGGAGACCGATCGGACATTATGTCATAGGACTTTTATGTTCCATTGGACCTCCCCTACCACCCCCTAAAATATTGCTACGTATACCGTTTACACCCTGTATTTTTTATTGTATATTTATTGTAACAGATTCTTAACATTAATAAATTTACTTTTGTCCAAGAAAATATAATTATATTACTCATAATAAGCCTCGTTTCGTAAAATTTAATTCTGTAACAACTTGCCCCTACTCGGGGCACGTTGATACAACATGTCTTGACTTTCAAAATGGCTTGTTTCGAAGTCATGGTTTTCGTTTAATTACTTGGGATAGCGGTCATCGGTAGAGGAAAGAACGTACTTTAAGTCAGAGTCATCGATAGTATTGAATATGGAATGCAAAAAAACTAAAAAATAAAAAACTGAAATGTGTAACAACTAGCTCCGGTCTCCCCTAAGTCAACAAAATACTAATGGTCTATTTATAACAATTAGAATTGTAAAAAATTAGTTATCTAGCCCCGGTCTCTCCTATGCTCTAATGTGGAATGCAGTGTACGTACACCTGCAAAGCTACAAGACAATTGGATCCCCCCAAAAAACTTAAAAAAAGTAAAAAAATTACGCCAAGTACATGAAATCACAAAAAAATAGAAGAAAATATACAATCCCCCCCAAAATAGAAGGAAATATACAATATAAAAAAATATGTGAAATCAAAATGAGCTGCAAGTACATAAAGGTGCTTTCCAACTGCGCTTAGGATGACACAACTACAAATCCACAGCTAAAATGCTGTGTTCGTACATTCTATTACTCATATCCCGGACATTTTAATTAACCCATCAGAATAAAAGAATCCCATTTAAAAACATTGTTGTAAATTAATAGGTTTACAAAATTAATGATATACAAAAATTGCGCGAATTAGTAGTAAATAGGTTTATTTTTTGCCTTTCGGCCTCAAAATGGGGTTACATGTGTGTAAGTGTGTAAGTGTTTCTGGGACTGTTAACTGCATGTTCTACTTTCGTTTTGACTTCTTCCTTCATCTTGGACTTCTTTTCTTCTCCTTTTTTCCAGAACCAAACGCATCCACTCCGCTCCTTCTGCTTCTCCCTTTAGTATTCCTCTAATCGTTAAATTTTCTCTTTTCAGCTCCTTACAGTCTTGTAACATGTGGCCCAGGGTCTCTCTAGCCCTGTTACATAGTCTGCATACTGTCTCTTTTTCTTCCTTCCAGTACTTGCTTCCCCTTTCTTCATTCCCACATCTGAACCTTGCGATCATGCTTTGGTCTCTGCCTCTGTAGTTTCCGTCTAGGTAATTTGCTCTTTGGTCTTCTCTGATTTCCGTGTAATGTGCGTTGTATCTGCCTCCTAGTATTCTTTCGTATTGCCATTGCACCTGCTCTGTCCTGTCTCTTTGCGCTAGTTCCTCAGCAAACTCTCTTCCTCTCCTTCTTTCTATTTCCATTTCTTGCATATCCATCATTTTTTGTCTGTAGTATGCGTCTCTCATTTCCTCCCATTTCGACTTTTTCTCTGCCTGTTTCGCGTCTATTTCCCTCCAGCACTCTTGTACTATTTTATTCTTATTCAGCCGTTTCGCTTTCTCCTCGTATTTTATTGCTCTTCTTCCCGCTTCTATCCTTTGTCCGTTTTTGTTTCCTCCAAGATTAGATACGCTGGTGTATTGAAGTCCAAACCTAAAGTCCACCTTATATATTTCTCCTGTATTTTCTCTATCTTTTCTGCTTCCATCCATCCCCAGATTTCTGACGCGTACAGCAAGATGCTTTTCACTATGCTTCGGAATATTCTCATTCTTCTCTCAAAATTGTTCTTGAACATTCTTTGCCCTATTCCTCATATCTGCGCCATTGCTATTCTTGCTTTCTTTATGACTTCCCTTATATGCATCTCTCTGCCCCCGTTTTTCTGGAAATTATACCCTAAGTATTTGAACTCCTTTACTTCTTCCAGATAGTGCCCCTGCCAGCCCCATTCTTCTCTCTTCTTCTTTCCTCTTCCTTTATAGAAAATCAGCACTTTTGACTTCTCTGCATTCAGTTGCAGCCCTTTCCGTTCAAGATATGTTCCGAATCTTCTTATCATGTCCTTAAGATCCTTTGGTTCATTTGCTAATAACGCTATATCGTCCGCATATGCTAGAGTCCAGATTTTTTCTTTTCCTACTCTAACGCCTCCCGCTTGGTTTTTCCTCATGGTTTCCTCCAAATCCGCTACATATATTGTAAATAACGTTGGCCTCAGTGGGCATCCCTGTCTTACCCCTTTTGTTGTCCAGAATTTGGATGACATTTCTCCGTTTGCTTTTATAGTATATCTTGTTTCTTTGTAAATTTCTCCGATTCTCATCCTCAAGCATTTACTTATTTCCTTTTTCTTCATGATGTTTTGAAGTTTTACTCTATCCACTTTATCAAATGCAGCGCTTAGGTCTGCAAAAAAGGTATACAGCTTTCCCCCTTTTTTCTGTATTTCTCTGTTTGCTACATAGTTCAGAATAAAAATATTATCTATTGTCGACCTACCGCTACTGAATCCTGCTTGTGTTTCTGGTATTATGTGGTTCTTTTCCAATTCTTCTTTTAGTCTTTTTTCCAGAACCATAGCATATATTTTGTACGCTGTGTTTAGGATCGTTATCCCCCGGTAGTTACTCACCTTTTCTCTATCTCCTTTTTTGAATATTGGTGAAATCACCCCTTCTTTCCACCTCTCCGGGAATCCTTCTCCCTTCCACACTTTATTAAAAATTTCTGTGATCCTTTTTACTATTTTCACGTTACCGTAAATCCAGGCTTCATTTTCTATTTTGTCTTCCCCAGCTGCTTTCTTCTTTTTTAATTTCCTGATTTGTTCTTTTACTTCTGCTTCTGTTATTTCCTCTTCCTCTTCTCCTTCCGTGTTGTCTATTTCTTCCAACTCTCCTACTTCTTTCTTACAGTCGTCGCCTTCTAGCAATGTTTTAAAATGATCCTTCCATTCTTTTAAATCTATTTTATTGGAGATTCCTATTCTTTTCTTTCTCTGTTTATTTATATATTCCCATATTTGATTTTCTCCCTTTAAGGGAAGAGGTCACTGAAATTTTGAAATCCGAAAATATTTGAGACATGCGGAATTCCTCTTAAGGGAAGGAAGTAGGTTTGAAGTAAAGCCCTTATGCCAGTCGGGACATAGTTTTAATCACTGGTTTTCATAGAATTTACATTAAGTTACAAAAATCAATCATAACTTCAAAAACCTTCCTGCGCAAAGTGTGTGATGCCACAGCCTCCAGGTATTACAGCGAAGAAGGGTCCATAGTAAAGTAAAAAATTGTGTATCGAGAAGTTTCTATGTCTCATACTTTTTAAGCTAAAAATGATTGAATTTATTAAATGTAAAAAATGCAAAATTTCATCAAAATTTTGAGGAAAAGCAAGCGCAGCGCAAAGAGTTTTGCAGATTTCTTCATGCCGATACACAATCTTTTTGCTTTCATGTTACTCTTGAAGCACGCCAAGCTGTAAGAGAATCGGACCAACAGTTTTGCGCAAGGAACATTAAATATATTAAAAAAGTAAGTTCTGAGATAATTGCATTTTAAATCTAAAGAGTAAATTCCAGACCACTTCCCTTTTTGTATAGTCTAAAATCCACCTGGTTGATACACATCCTCATCAATCTTGCGTCTCTTTATGTTTTGTTTCTTCTTAAAGCGCTTTCTTGTACTGGATTGCTGTTATGTACTGCAGGTTTCTCTTGTGTTGTCTTTGTCTCTTGCTATACTTATAGCTGTTTTAGAACAACTTGCCCAGCTGTTTGTTTCCTCACTGTCAATGAGCGTACATAACCCATATCAAATTCTGAAACAGCACATGCCACAGCTACTTCAAGTCTTGCCTCCGATACAAATGTTGTCTTCGGGCAGAATCTGACAACTTTTGCATGGAGAGATTAATTTGCATTTTGAGTGCCTCCCTTACAGCACCTTGCCATCAAATTTTCATTTGACAGTGTTTCGTATCAGGGTTTCACTTTGGTTGCTTGCCCTTAGGACATCTGGCATGGTTAGGATTGCTGTCTACAGAGCTACAGTGATCTAAAGTAGCCATCACAGCATCTTCCATGGCCTTTACATTTGGCATATTTTTTACAATAGCATTTCTGTAACACTAGAAGTAAATTTTGCAACCCGACAGAAAATATCAAATTGATAAAATATACATATGTTTTCTGCAATCACTTTATAACCTATAATAATAGCACGCTTCACTCTACTCTTACTTTTGCGATATTTTCGGCTAATGAGGTCCATTTCACTCGTTTTATACCAGCTAATTTCACTGCACCATAAAATCTCACTCTGTATTCTCACGTAAACCGAAGTTCTGAAAGATTTAAAAAAATATGGTGTCTAGCGCCCGGAGAGACTGATCTCTGTCGGCAGCCACTGGCCCTTTTGGGCCCGCTTAGAGATTTACCTACTGTACATGGCGGAGTTATTGGCCGCGTTACAGATGGCCGAGGGATACGCAGCCTGACCACGAACTCAATCACATACTGTACTTTGTAAGAAAGCGTTCGTAGTTTAGTAGGCGGTGTCCAATGGATTCTGTTACAGAGCACGCGTGCGTATTAGAATTGTGAAACGCATTTTGGCCATTGGTAAAAATAAACAATGTCAAGGCCACGCAGTTAATTTAGATTTCCCGTAACACTAGTCAGCGATTGAACATACTCAAAGAGATAAATAATAGAGAAATATACCGAAAAACGAAGGTTTTGGTTTTCATCTCTTTCACAAGGTTTTAGAAAAATAGGTTTTTCTGGTAGAAAGGCAACACTGAATGTCAAACCACGTTGTGTACGGTTGAACAAGGGTTCAGACTTGCCAAAAATGCAAAAAAAAAAATTCTTAAAAATGGTCGAAATCGCGATTTTTTCAGTGACCTCTTCCCTTAATTGCATTATCTCATTTTCTGTATTTTCTTGTAATTCCCTTCTCCTTTCATCGCACACTTTTTTGTACTCCCTTCTTTTCTTCTGGTAGTCTTCTTTGTCTCCTTTACCTCTTCTCCAGTTCCTCAATGCTTTCCTGGCTTCCCTTTTCTTTTTTGTACAATTCGAATTCCACCACTTAAAGCTGCCCAGTTTCCATTTTTTAATTTTTACTTCTTCTTTTTGTACTGCATTATTTATTTTTTCTATCATTTCTTCTACCATTTCATTCACCTCCGTCCTATTAAAGTTTATTTTGTTTAATTCGATTTCAAACTCTCTCCTGCCTTCTTCTGTCCAGATTCTTCTCTCTCTCCACCTCTCCTCCTGATTTCCCTCTCGATCTTCCCTTTTATTTCCCGCATATAGTTCTGCAATCAGAGGCATATGGTCTGACTCAACTCTCTCTTCCACTGTGAATTTCTTGATCTCTTCTTTCGCCTCGACATTTGTTATTATATAGTCGATTACTGTGCTGCCTCTTGGCCCCGAGAATGTATACTCTCCTTTATCGTCTCCCTCCATATTCCCGTACAGAATATTCCATCCTCTTTCCTCAACCACCTCTAATAACAGCTTTCCCTCTGAGTTTTTAACTTTGTCTTTTGATCTCCTTAAGCCATGCTTTTCTTCTATTCTACAATCGCCCCCTTCCTGTCCAATTCTTGCATTGAAATCTCCTCCAATTATCAGTTTCTCCACCTCCATCTCTTCTATTATCTGGTCTAGCTCTTCTTTTGTCTCCTTCATATCTCTGCTGTACACTGTAATTATTATCCATTTTTCATTTTGTATCTTTATTCTTCTCTCTTGAATGTTTTCCGTTCCTGCGTTCGATTCCTCCTCTTCTATGCCCTTTCTTATGCCTGTGATAATTCCGCCTATCGCTCTCCCTTTTTTTCTCTCTCTGGTGGCATATTTACACTTCCATGAGAATTCTTGTGGTAATTTATCTTTCAATCCTTCCCATTGTTTCTCTTCAATCCACGTTTCTACTAATCCTATTACATCGATTTCTTTTAGGAAATCCCAAAACTGCTTGTCTTTGCTGAGTAATCCTGCTACATTCCAGTATCCTATTTTAAAAGTATCTATTTCTCTTTGGCTTCTTATTCCTTTCCCAATTCTGTGTACCCTCTCTCCCCGCATATCTGCATCCGCAGACGCGCGGGGAGCGAGTGTTGGTACTGCCTTTTGTCTTGCTTCCGTTGTCCTTGTAAGCTCTGCGATCCTCCAAAAATTTAGAGGTTCACAGAACTTTGCCGACTCCAAAAATTTACTTCTTTCAGCCCACCCTCTTCTTTCCAGATAAATGTCTTATCGTTGATTTTTACTTTCCTGTACCCAACTTTCACCTTTGCCCCTTGCTCCCTTTCCGTCTTGGCAATATCTTTAATATCTCTTTGTATCTCCCTTTCTTTTTTCGTCAGGTCATTGTCAATGAACAGCCTCTTATCTTTCAATGTACAGTATTGTCTCATTGTGGACTCGGTTTGGTGTACACGATGTGGGTTTTTCGCTATCCCCACCACTTCTGTCTCACTCTTGTCCGGCAAAGGCGAGGGCGAGATGGAACGAGAGCGAGCGAGAGGCACTGGAAGCGAGTAAGGGCGGTACGAGACAAACGACGCGTTGATGTTTTGTCTCGCTCCGTCTTTCGGACGCCGTGACACTGCGTCCTTTGCGTGCGCGACGGGCGTGCGCAATGGTCATGTGCCCACGTGTGAGCACGGGAACCGTTTCGCAAAATTTTGACGCAGGCACGATTCCATCTGAGGGTTCGCGCCCGTCGCGCACACTCGCCGCGCACGCAAAGCGTTCCATCTCGCTCCACCCTTCGGCCAGAAAGAAGCGAGAAACGAACACTCGGAATTAGGGCTCTGTTCAGGATGTGGGTTCAACGCCGGTCCCGACCAGCGAGCCTACAGCGAGGAAATACTGTACTCTTCTTTAGCATTACTGCTCTTTTCTGTTGCCAGCTTCTTAACTTCGCTATCAGTAGCCCTTTTTTCTCTCCTCTTCCTACCCAGTATGCTTCCTCGATTTCTGCATCTACCTGCAATTCGTGCCTTAACACATACTCCACCGTATCCTTCGGCGTCTCTTTAAGTGGTAGATCTTCTCCCCTTAGGGTAATATTATTTCTTCTCTCTCTCTTTTCTCGAGCCTCTTCCTTCTTTTCTAGCCCCTCTATTCTTTCTGTCAGCCTCTCAGCCTGAACCTTCTTGGTCTCCAGTACTTCTATCCTTCCTCTCATTTCTTTCCTTTCCTTTTCCCATATCTCGTCCCTACTCTTCCACTCGTCCCTCAGATCCTGCATTCCCTGCCTTAAATCTTTATTATCCCTTCTCAACTCTTCCATGTCTTTCTTAACTGCCAGCACTGCTACCATCAATTTGTCTAATTTTGCATCCATTTCTTTTTCCTGCCCTGTCTCCTGGCTGTCCGACGTTTCCACAGATCCTATGGCTACCTCGGTTTTCTTCAGCGGAGGCGACCTCCCTACTTTCCTTGCTTTTAAGAATTCTTCTTCTATTTCCCTTTCGGCCCTCAGCCTCTCCTGATTCTCCTCGTCCTCCCGTTTCCTCTTAAATGAGTCCAGTATCGAGCCTTCGCTGTCCGCTCTTCTTCTTCCCAGCTGTTCTGTCAACGATGGTCTTCCCCTTCTCCTGGTTTCCTGTTGCACTTCCCCGCCTTCGCCTGCTTGGTTCATTAGCCTCTCCGCTCTTCTTTACCAACTGCTGTCTTCGCTTTGTCTTCTCACTTCTTCCACTCCCTAGATGTCACTTATCCTTGCCACGTATCTTATACTTCGTGCACTCGTTTCACACCTTCTCTTCTTCACCTTTTATCTCACCCTTCGGCCCTTTATTAATTGTCGATTGTACTGTCCACCGGAACCTTGTCTGATCCCCTCGTTTTCCACCCGACCTCGTAATTTTCTGCGCACTTTTACCACACTTTTCGTCTATTTCTTTCACCTGTCTGCCGACACACGTTATTGTCTCGCGCACGTCACGTGGTTCCCCCCAATTGCGCGAATTATAACAATGGTTATTTATATAATGATATTTTAATAGGAATAAATATTTTATTCAAAATACTTGGCGCTGCTCCCCGAATTGGTGTTGCTAAACTGAATAAATATGTATAAATTGCATTAATCTTTTCCTTTCTTTCTTGTGCGTGCTTTCGTGAATGTGTGTAGGTATACATTGTAAGGGAGCTGTTGCAAATTATTAATACTAAACCAATTAACATTTTTTCGGTTTCGCAGCGCCAAGTATTTTGAATAAAATATTTATTCCTATTAAAATATCATTATATAAATAACCATTGTTATAATTCGCGCAATTTTTGTATATCATTAATTTTGTAAAGCTATTAATTTACAACAATGTTTTTAAATGTGATTCTTTTATTCTGATGGGTTAATTAAAATGTCCGCGATATGAGTAATAGAATGTACGAACACAGCATTTTAGCTGTGTATTTGTAGTTGTGTCATCCTAAGCGCAGTTGGAAAGCACCTTTATGTACTTGCAACTCATTTTGATTTCACATATTTTTTTATATTGTATATTTCCTTCTATTTTGGGGGGGATTGTATATTTTCTTCTATTTTTTTGTGATTTCATGTACTTGGCGTAATTTTTTTACTTTTTTGGGGGGATCTCACTTCTTTTTACAAAGATAATTTGCATAGCGAATGACTTTAGATAATTTTTAATATTATATTTATTATTATCTTCATTTTTTTGTGATATCAAACTACGAATAAACTTCGGATAATTGGGATTGGTGGAATTGATTTATTTAAAAATTTGAATTTTCAGATATAAAACAAGCATATGAATAAACTCATTTAATTAATATAATAATAATAATGCTATGTTTCAATAAATTTTTTTCTCTGATGTAGATCGCACTGCATCATCTTCTGCTTCGATTATCTGTAAATAAATATAAAAGCCACATTTTAGTTATATACCTTAATGTAGAACTTATAGAGTAGCCTTTTGCTCTAGTGAGTGTAGAGACTACATAATGTGTCCGAAGGAGGTGAGAACATATGGTAGAAAGTTTTGTTGGAGGATATTTAAAAAATGCTAATTGTAATTTAGCGAAAATGAATGAAGAGATTCAATATTTTTATTGGTGTTGGTTTAGTATATTTATTGGTGAATTGAAATATTGTTAATGGAAAACTAGTAAAATTAATGAATAGCATAGAAACTACTGTGGATTTCATTAATTAAAGTATTACGAATGTCTTTCACAAAAGATTGAAAAGCATCAACGGAGATGTGTTTTCAGTGTACTTTCTTTACTAATGTGACTTGCTTTACATTGCAAGCAGTCCACCATAACCTATTTTCTTAATAATTCTTAATGCTATGTCGTTAGACAAATTTTGTCGATTTACCTTATTTGACAAAGTTCCAGAAACTTGTGCGAAACAAGATGCTCTGTCTATCTATCTAATCTTCTCCGGACAACCTCCACGCCTGTGCATTCCCTTCATTTCTATCCATCCAAGCCTGTGCGTCCCCTTCAATTCTACTATCCAAGCCTGTGCGTCTCCTTCATTTTTATCGAAGTCCTGTGCGTCCCCTTCATTTCTATCTATAATATAATAAGCTTTACATAAAATAAAAACTGGTATACAAATACAAATATCTGGCAATTTAAATTCAATGCAATTTTCTACTACAATATATTATTTTGTACAAGCATGGTATAAATTTCTAGAAACTTATGCGACAGAAGGTGCTTCTCTGTCGAACGTTCTCCGGACAACTTCCAAGTCTGCGACTCTACATAAGAAATCTATTAAATAAATTTGGCGACTTACCTTATTAATTGAGACAATAATTCAGTCGCCTATTTAGTGTAAAAAGTCGTGACATTTCAAATTTGGACAACGTACCTTATTTGACACTTGCAGGTTATGATGGAATGACACTTGGTAGGTTATAAAATTCAAAATAGTATACATAGGTATATATATATACAATGACGGACGACGATCCCGGCCGAATAATCCCGAGAGTCGACGAACGAAACATACACTAGTTTTTTGGCTGAAGGTGTGCGTGTAACGCGTATATACGTATTATGTCGACGAAAATTTTGACTGGAGAACAGGGAATCAAGGACTCCGGCGTAGGACAACACCTACAGGAGCGGTGGTAATGTGTGCGTGAATTGACGCCAGCGCGAAGCCAGCCAAGTGGCGACAACGCGAATGAATGTGACGTCACAGACGAGCCAACGTCAGCGCCAAGCCAAATCAAATGCGCCACGGACGCGAATAGGTACTACGCACGATTGGATATGATTGGAGACGAATCGACGCCAGCGCCAAGCGAGTAACGCCGCGGCCAACCACCGCTCTCTGTAGGTGTTTCCTTCTGACCAATAGCAGCTGTGGCCGGTGGACTCTGCCTGAAATTTAGAGGAGCCACGCCGGGTTCCAGAGAAGGGACTTTTTACGTGGCTCAGAGTCCACCTGTGACGTCACATTAGTTTCGCGTTGCCACCGCGTGGCTGGCTTCGCGCTGGCGTCAATTCACGCACACATTACCACCTCTCCTGTAGGTGTGTTGTCCAACGCCGGAGTCCTTGATTCCCTGCTGGAGAAGAAGAATCAGAAGAAAAATCTTACCGTTTCTGACAGATCCATGACATGATATTACGATATCTCTGTCATGCGTGGACCGATTTTATTGAACTTGGTCTTATTCGAAAGCTTATATGTGGTTTACATAAGAAAAATACCATTAAATTTAGGAAATATTGCAGGCGTGATGAGATATTAATGAAATAAATTTCAGGTTAGGTTGGATTAGCTCGGCGACCAGTAAATGATAGCAGTAGCGACAGTCGCCATATATAGGGTGTCTTTCCTGTACTTGGCGTCGAGACGCTACCGCGTCTCTAGATTGATGGAGTTGGTTTAAGTTTTCAGATATGAAGCAAACATACCAGAAGCACACAGAGGATCGAAGCTGAATAAAAGTTTAATTAAAATTTAATTAATATAATACTGTATCACAATACATTTTTTTTCTAATGTAGATCACACTGCATCATCTTGTGCTTGGATTATCTGTAAATATATAAAATCCACATTTTTAGTTACAACATAACTTAAAACTTATAGAAGAAAGGTGGTCTTTTCCTATAGTAAGTGTAGAGACTACATAATGTGTCCGAAGGAGGTGAGAGCGTATGGCAGAAAGTCTTGTTGAAGGAAATTTAAATGCTAATGGCAATTTATCAAAAATGAACAAAGAGATCCAATATTTTTAACGCACAATTTATTAGTGTTGGAATAAAATTAATTTAGTATGTTTATTGGTGAATTGAAATATTGTTAATGAGAAACTAATAAAATTAATGAATAGCATGGGAACTACTGTGAATTTTAATAAAGTATTGCAAACATCTTTCACAAAAGATTAAAAAGTATGAAGGGAGATGCGTTTTCAGTATACTTTCTTCACGAATGTGACTTACTCTACGTTGCAAGCAGTACGCCTTAATTTTCTTAATTCTTAATGCTATGCTAATTTGACAAATTTTGTTGATTCACCTTATTTGACAAATTTCAAGATGCTCACCTGTGTATTAGGGTGGGCCGAAAAACCCAAATTTTCGAAACTCGAAACGGCGTAGTGCGGAAAAGTTGCCGTTGGGGAAGACAAATTGAGGCCAAAAAAAAATTTTGAAATCGGTCAATATTTGACCCTCGCGCATCGCCATCAATGTTTTTAATTTTTGACCGAGTTTGGCGACTTCCGTATATTTTCTTAAAATTGTCTATATTTCACTGTTGAACATCACAAAATATTATTTCAGCACATAAATACATACAATTCTTCAGCTGCGCAGCTCTTGGCTCGAGTTAAATACCTAACGCGACTCAGAACTCACCACGGGAAGGTGGCTGCACCAACTTCTCAACCAACCAACCACATAAGGCATACATACTACTTATTGTCGATATCTTTCACGACTTTTACTTCTTCACGTTGAATTGTGCCTTGTTTGTGAAGGAAGGCATGATTTCCCTGGACATCAACGTGGTCCGGATAAAACCATCTCTGTTTTTATACCCAACAACTGTTTTTTCTGCTGCTTCCGTCACTAACTTATCACAGCGCTCAACTGATTGGGTATGGCAAGGAAAGTTCCTGATATCCCAGTCTGGCGTAATTCCAGATTCTATTAGTGATGTATTGTGTTCAGTTGAGACATGACGTAAAAGAGGTGGGGAAGAGTTAATGGAGCTCCAGTCGATAATTTCTGAATAATCTGTCGCAGCAAAGTTGATTTTTGGAATGAAGAAGTCATGAACCGGCTTTTTTTTATTCAGAGGTGATTTTCTTGCCTCGGTGATTCTTTTTAGGCCAAGTTCTCTAATATTTCTTCTTTCATCCATCGCCATTGCCAAGAGCAACTTTTCAGGATGTGCAAAGAACCCGTTGCGTTGGATGACAGGATCCAAAATTTGGAGGAGGTTTTCAGGTAAGTATCTTGATGTTTTAATAACCTTGAACACATGTTTGGGACCGTCTATGATGGAACTATTCTTCTTTATGGCAAACCATGCAGGCATATAACATGGAAGTACAAAATTTACTACCTGTACAGGGTGATCCTGGAGCCACTGGACACAAAGAGATGCTGCCTGGTACCCCGTGGCCGGGGTCAACCCCCCGTGGTACCTCTTCTAATTTATGGATTTCGACCCTCGAAGGGGTTGAAGTACCTATTAAGAAGTGCGAAACGTCCCGTTTCCGCGTTTCTCATCAGATCTCTGAGAAAATGGTGTCAATCGATTCCTTATGTGTCGCCGATGAAACTAACACCAAGAACGACGCAATTCGGAGCATAATGAAGGAAATAAGATGAAAAATTAATTTATATAATTTCTCGCTAGCTTCGTAAAAAATAGTCCGATTTACATGAAATTTGGTATAATTTAATCGGCAAAACGTAAGGAATGCATCGGTATCACTTCCATATCGATATGGTAAACAATAAACAATTCAGTTTTTCTGAAACAGGTATGAATCCTCGGCCGACCGTAGCGAATTGCGGTCGGCGCCCCGCTGTCGGGGGTGAAAATGTGAAATATTCATTTCAGCGTATTAAGAAATTCTTTATTCTTTATCGTATCAATTTGGAGCCGGCACCAATGGATTCCTTATGTTTTTCTGATGAAAATCATACCAAATGTCATGTAAATCGTACTACTTTTACGTAAGGAATACAAATTGCTTGCGTAAAAGTAGTTCGATTTGCATGACATTTGGTATGATTTTCATCAGAAAAACATAAGGAATCCATTGGTGCCGGCTCCAAATTGATACGATAAAGAATAAAGAATTTCTTAATACGCTGAAATGAATATTTCACATTTTCACCCCCGACAGCGGGGCGCCGACCGCAATTCGCTACGGTCGGCCGAGGATTCATACCTGTTTCAGAAAAACTGAATTGTTTATTGTTTACCATATCGATATGGAAGTGATACCGATGCATTCCTTACGTTTTGCCGATTAAATTATACCAAATTTCATGTAAATCGGACTATTTTTTACGAAGCTAGCGAGAAATTATATAAATTAATTTTTCATCTTATTTCCTTCATTATGCTCCGAATTGCGTCGTTCTTGGTGTTAGTTTCATCGGCGACACATAAGGAATCGATTGACACCATTTTCTCAGAGATCTGATGAGAAACGCGGAAACGGGACGTTTCGCACTTCTTAATAGGTACTCCAACCCCTTTGAGGGTCAAAATCCATAAATTAGAAGAGGTACCACGGGGGGTTGACCTCGGCCACGGGGTACCAGGCAGCATCTCTTTGTGTCCAGTGGCTCCAGGATCACCCTGTATCAGATCATTAGAAGGATTGACCGTTGATACATATAACCTCAGATTTCGATTTGCAGCTGTCAGCCACCGGGAATGATACAGCGGCCCAGGATCTGAGACAGCTAAATCTGGAGGACAGAATCCTGACTTGATAGCTGAAGCTATATTCAGAAGATATTTCTGATCCTTACTAAATTGTTTCAGATCTTTCTCATCAATAGATGGAATGCCGCAATCAATACTCTCAAATTTAACAACAGGTAAGTTTTCGCAGCTCAAAAGACACTTCCCAATAGGACTACAAAACGATTTTGGACCTGCAGTTTGACCATCTAAATGTTCAAATAAATGTCTGAATGGAAGCTCATTGAAGTGCAACATGCATATAATCCATTGGAGTGGTCTTTTAAGAATCATATCAATATTGTGAATTACACCATTCTTCCATCCAGTATTAGTTGCTGTTCCATCACAACCAACAACATCTAAGTCTCCAAGGGAGATTTTTAATTCCTTTAGATGTGAGATAACACTATCAGTGATAATATTTCTCGCAGAACTTAAACTTGGAGAAACATGACTGATATTGTTAGATCTCGGCTCTTGAATTAATGAAATATGTTCCTCTTTCACTCTTCTGCGAAAATTCTTCGAGTGCATTGTATCAACAACCAAAGTTTCATCTTTTCTGCCATCAAAATATAAACCTCGAAGAATTATATCAGCACTATCCTGTAAGCTTGATCTCAAACGTTCCTTTTCTCTCCTTACTTTATTTTTGTCAATAATAAGTGACTTTTCACATTCATTTATAATCCCTACATCTTTCAGAATACTCGAAGCGATTGCCGCAGTTGCCCTGTCAGAAATACCATACCTGTCGCTTACTAAAGCAGTCGACTTGAGTCCAATCCTCATCTGTGTACCTGATGATGGTTTATGCTTTTTCGAAGGGACAAAATTGTCATTTTCAGTCTCTTCTTCAGGTTCAGGGCTTTGGTCTTTGACTTCTTCTGAGATATGTTCGAAAGAACTACCGTTCAGGGCTACGTCAAAACGAGACAGGCCTTGCTCTGCCCTCAGTAGTCTTTTGATTCGGTTTTCTGATTCTTTTTTGTCAACTTGTCCTATTCTTCCAAATCTTCCATTTCTTTGATCATACATAAATTTAATCTCAAGAAGTGGAATTTTCTTTGATATCTCACAACACCAGTTAATAGAAATTTTACAAATACAATTTCGAATACTTTTTCCACAGATGCAGTTTAGAATCATTAGACACTTGTAGGAAGCTACGTCGAAGAGTTTTGCAGCTTCCTCCTTGAATTTTTCAAGTTTATGCGTATAATTTTGTTTCTCTTTGTCCCTGCTATAAGATTTCCGCAAATTGTAGTATGAGCTGTGATATGATTTTATCTTTTGTACGATTGTTTTTTCTGTTATAGTGGGAATAGATGCTACATCATACAGAACCAAAATTTTTTGTGCAACTGCCTTAGCTACGGTAGAAAAACTGGCGGTATTATAGTTGGCGCGTGAAGCCAGCCTTAAATCGTTCTTCGAAACAACATTTCAAAACTTCTTCGTATGTAGGAAGTTGAGAAGTTGATAAATCCTTTGGATTACCAAAAATCGGACAGAAAAATGTTTCCCGGCTAATGTGTTTCTTTCGGACTTCCATCTTTTATTGATGGAAGAGCTTCAAGATCACAAAATATAGGAAGAAGTCAATACAAAATGATAAGATAAATGCTTTAAATACAAATGCGGACAATTTCTGTTATAAAAGAGCATAAGTGGTCGAGTAACGAAACAAAGAAGCTTTACTGACGCCGCTTTGCTGATTCTACCGCGATGATAGACGAAGGGAGAGGAGTGGGTCTGTTAAGCCAAGCCAAGAGCTTTGTGCCCAGAGTTGCCAGGAAACTCCTACACGTAGTGGAGGGCGCATACCTACCTTGGCGTCGATTGGTTTGACGTCACGGCGTCATCACGCGCATGCGTGGCGTGTTCCCTCTCCACTACGGTTAGGACTTCCTGGCAACCGTGTTTGTTTATGCCTAAAGAATTCAACAATATTGCCTAATTTATGTTGCGTACTGAGGTACGCCGTCGCACACCGAATTAACTTTGTGCGTAACTAATTAGATTGAAGTAAGTGCGTTAGCAATTTCAATGCTAAAAATTCAATTTAATATAATTGCAATGTTGCTTTCGTAGCCCCTTACAGGATTGTGGTTTGCGTCGTGTTCGCCTTACGCCTAGTCGCGCCCCACACATTGTCTTCGGTCCGCGACAATACATATAGAAAACACTATTTTACGTGTTTATGTGCTGAAATAATATTTTGTGAAATTCAACAGTGAAATATAGACAATTTTAAGAAAATAGACGGAAGTTGCCAAACTCGGTCAAAAATTAAAAACTTTGAAGGCGATGCGCGAGGGCCAAATATTCACCGATTTCAAAATTTCTTTTTGGCCTCAATTTGTCTTCCTCAACGGTAACTTTTCCGCACTACGCCGTTTCGAGTTTCGAAAATTTGGGTTTTTCGGCCCACTCTACTGTGTATCTTACCTTCTCCGGACAACCTCCAAGCTTGTGCATCTATCTAAGCCTGTGCGTCTCCTTCATTTTTATCCAAGCCTGCGCGTCCCTTTCGTTTCTATCTAAGCCCCTGCGTCCCCTTTATTTTTAAAAACTTTACATAAAAACTCTAATGTAAAAATAGTTTGCTGGTATAAAAACAATATATTATTTTGTAGAAACTTGTGCGAAAGAAGATGCTTCTCTCTGGAACCTTCTTCGGACAACTTCCAAGTTTGTGCGTCCCCTCCGTTTCTATAAGCTCTACATAAATTGTCTATTAAAAATTTTTTGTGACTTACCTTGTTAATTGAGACAATAATTCAGTGTCTTGTATGGTGTAAAAACTCGTGACATTTAAAATTTTTTAACTAGTTTCTTTATTTCTTAGTTGACAGGTTATAATTGTTTGACACTAGCTAGGTTACGTTTACCTCGACAGATCTGCTCTCTGCTAGCTGTCACGTGACAACGATTTGTTACGCGATTGGCCGAAAGTGCCGAAGCCTTCATCGAATCAACGACGTGCATATTGGAGACATTTCCTCTCCCTTTCATGTTCCCTTCTTGCTCACACTTGACGATGACGATTCTTAATTCTTCAGAACATAAAATTCGCCAAATTGAAACTTTGCATTGAAATATCTCAGCTCATAAAGCACGTAGGACCAAAGCAAAGACACTTTTCTTGTGTAAACCAAACCCAAGCTATCCATTAACCCCTTCACGACCACGGACGAGATATCTCGCTCCACGGTATCTGTCGTACGATGCCATGGACGAGTTATCCCGCAACATTATGTCGTTCGTACGATGCCACGGACGAGTTATCCCGCGACATTATTTCGTTCGTACGATGCCACGGACGAGTTATCCCGCGACATTATATCGTCCGTAATATGCCATGGACGAGTTATCCCGCGACATTATTTCGTTCGTACGATGCCCCGGACGCGTTATCCCGCGACACAATATTGGAATTCGCTACACTGCGATACGCTACCTGGTGACGAAAATCAGAACCTGAAAGAGTAGGTGGCTGGCTGCGGTTGCATAGAAACAGTGTGTAAATAATTAATTTAAAATATACATTTTATCTTGTGTATGGTAAAATTTTTGCTTATCAATTTTTCTACTAGAATTAATTTACTTAGTATCTACTTTCCGTGACTGTAAAAATTCTTCACGTCGTATTGCAGATTACAAGAACATGTGGCACCTGCACACGGCGATTGTAATGGGGATTTTGTATGAAGTAGTTCCCAGAAAAATATTTCGGGAATAACTTCTTACAAAAATCACATTAAAATCGGCGTGTGTGGGTTCCATATGTTCTCTTGTAACCAATACCATAATTCCAGGATTCAAATTTGCCGCTTTTCCTAATTTAGTTAGGGGCACATTTCACCAGAGGGCGCTGATTTTGCCAACAGATATATATGGGAAGTGCCCACCCCTGATAACAACCGATCTACTCTGTTCGGCCATCTTTGTTTCGTGACGTCACGACCACCAATCTCAATAGTCCGCACGAAGTCAAAGCTCTAAGCGCCAAAGACGAGATATCCTGCGCGTTTGTTTTCTGTTTTTACAGCTAAATATCGTTCATCGCACGTTCTGAGCAAGGTAGGGTAAATGAACACGTACCAGTGAATGGACACTTTATATTAAAATGTGTAAAATAAGTTATTAAAACAAGTAACTAATTAATTCTTTTAATTTCGTGCTTCATGTCCAAACAATTTTCGTAGAACGTAGAATCAATCGCGCTGCAAACATAATTTTATAATAGTGTTCATTCATTAGCCTTAAATTTTCATTTATTGGTGTGTTTACCCTATTATGTTGAGATTACAATTTTTAGTCGACAATGATGATGCCTCGACGTGCAAGAAATCGAATTATCAGCGATAGTGATAATGATAGCATCGAGGATATAGAGTTAACTATAAATGATGATGATATTCCATTATCTGAACGGTGGAAAAAATTAACTGAAGAAAAAAAGTGGAAAATTCCAAGCATCACAGAAAATTTTGAACCACGAGTGATAAATTATATGGATAACTGTAGCAGAGTACAACAAGAATCGGGCTTATCAGAGAGCAGTTGCCCTACTTCAATTTTTCAGTTCTTTTTCGACAAAGAGCTGATAGAACTAATAGTAAATGAAATTAACAAATACAGCCGTAAAGAAGGTTTTTCGGGGCGTTACTATAATGTTACATCCAACGATATACAGTATTTCCTCGCTGTGGGCTCGCTGGTCGGGACCGGCGTTGAACCCAGATCCTGAACAGAGCCCTAATTCCGAGTGTTCGTTTCTCGCTTCTTTCTGGCCGAAGGGTAGAGCGAGATGGAACGCTTTGCGTGCGCGGCGAGTGTGCGCGACGGGCGCGAACCCTCAGATGGAATCGTGCCTGCGTCAAAATTTTGCGAAACGGTTCCCGTGCTCACACGTGGGCTCGTGACCATAGCGCACGCCCGTCGCGCACGCACAGGACGCAGTGTGACGGCGTCCGAAAGACGGAGCGAGACAAAACATCAACGCGTCGTTTGTCTCGTACCGCCCTTGCTCGCTTCCAGTGCCTCTCGCTCGCTCTCGTTCCATCTCGCTCTCGCCTTCGCCGGACAAGAGTGAGACAGAAGTGGTGGGGATAGCGAAAAACCCACATCGTGTACACCAAACCGAGTCCACAATGAGACAATACTGTATATTGTTTTATCGCTATCATAATATATATGGGTATAGTCCGCTTGCCCACACTATCTTTGTATTGGTGCACTAAGCCGATGTATAATATTCAATTTGTCAGAAGAATTATGCCCAGAATAAAATTCTTACGGATCATGCGAATCTTGCATTTCTGCGATACAGATGCAAACAATAATACTGTTACTAGCAGAAGTTACAAAATACAACCAATTATTGATATTTTATTACAGCGATTTCAAAGAGCATATCGCCCAGGGCAGAATATAGCTGTTGACGAAAGCTTATTATTATGGAAAGGAAAACTTTTATTTAAGCAATATGTTCCAACTAAGCGTGCGAGATTTGGGTTAAAATCCTTTATTTTGGCCGAATCTGAAACCGGATATGTGTACAATTTAAAGTTATACAGTGGGCAATTTTTGTATGAACAGAAGTCCGCGTTACTTGGGATATCGGGCTCTATTGTGCTCGATTTATAAATAACGAAAAATAGCGAAAATGTCAAAATCATCGATCGTACGGATCCTGGGACGTGATTACCCGTTGACTACAACAGCTTATAAACGTTTAATTATTGGAATTCGCATTGGCATGGATTCGTGCCACGTCGAGATCGCCATAGCCGACAACAAAGGCTGCGAGGTGTGCTTTTCAATGTCGACGTGGAAGCTCCTACTCCAAAACGAGGTGGACATACTCGAACGATTACGTAGCAACGCAACATCGCCCCAAACCCACATCGTAATTGATCATTTGCGACTCGAATTCACGCGAATGCATGATGATCAACTTATTAAAATCACCGATAATCGCGCTGTCATATATATGACTGAATCCACGATGCGTAAACTATTCGCGTACGAACATTGCATCGATCATATGTTCACTTGGTTGACTGAAAATATGTACTCGGTAAGCAGTAAATATACCGCCTTCGTGAAAGTTCTACGTACCGCTTCCTCACCAACGAATTATACGAAATTAATTTCCGAAAGCGAGCACTTCGAAAAGCATTCATTGATCGATTGCGAATTGTTAGCGTTAGGATTACAATCCATGCTGCGCGATGTAAACCTCGCCATATAATAAAGCTTAACAATTTTTAAATAAATATATTTTTTTTTTTATTCAAAACAGTGTGTATGTTTATTCATATACATCCATGCATGCGTACTTGAATTATAAATCAATATTTGTGTAAACGTTATTCGTATGGGGCGGGATATTCTTGCTTGCGGTGAATGAATCATGTGTAGTCGTCGCCATGATTCTCATCGCTATAGAAACAAAATAAAATAATTCATACATATTCATTCTTGAATAGCAATGCGCGTATAGGATTTACATTAGGTAACGCTACGTATATAATTCCATATTTTATGAACGTTCTCCAGCGCGCAAACGCCATCGTTGTTGTGAAACGCGCATCGCGGGGCATTCGTTGAAGACATAGACTTCAGGTTAGGAACGTCAGGCATGATCCCGCAATAATCATCGTCAACGTCGTAGCCGCCGTCGTCTTCGACAGTTCGACCGTTGTTGTTGATCTTTCGCTCCTTCAGTTCGTACAAATTGCATACATCCTCGACGATTATGTCCGGTAGTAGTTGCAGCATCCAGGTTTTCTTTTCCGCACCTTTCACGATGGCGAAGTCAATGTTAGCGAGTGCGCTGGCGAGCAGTCCTGGAAGTTTCCAGTATGGAACGCAGCCATCAGACCAACGGAGACCGTGATGATGCTTCGCGAGCCAGGACGCTTGACATTTCTCGAACGAATTCAGATGATTCCAGAAGTATGGCGGCTCGAAGATCCAGTGGCTGATCGTCAGTGTTTCATCGGTATTGCTGCTGCTATCGTTGTTGCTGTTTGTGCGAATCGCGATCTCTTTCACGACGAAGTCGCGTTCGGTTTTGAAACCTTGCATGTCGACAATGGCGAACATCATTACTCTATTAGCGTCAGTAACGAAACAGTAACAGAGGACTTTGACATCGACATCATCGTTTTAAAACAGTAGCAGTATCCGTAGTAGTAGTAGTAGTAGTAGTAGTAGTAGTAGTAGTAGTAGTATTAGTAGTATTAATCGTTGACACACGTACGCTACATTCGTTTGCGTACCATGTTGGTTAAACGGCCGTATTCGACTATACGATCGTGTATGAACAAACAGACGGCGGAAGTATTAGCGGGGACATTTTCTTTGCATTCGAAATCTATTCGCACGTCCACGGTAGCGCTCTTCAACGATTCGTTTTGCCTAGAACAATCTATGACCACGATAGGCGCGTATTTAAGGAATTCGTTCGCGCTCAGCAACGGTTCTCCGTGACCGTAGTACGATCGGATGAAATTCGCATACATATTGTACATGATTGCGAATTTATACTTTGGAAAATCTATTTGCATGTCGTCGTACGGATACGTCTCGGAATTTGGGTAGAGTCGAAAGTTTGTGAGATTATTCGGGTCGAATATCCACGCGGGTTTATTTGGACGATTCTTTCGATCGGTTTGCATGCCGAATAACACGTACCGGGGTTTCTCGATTTGCGACGTAGTTTTCACGGTCCACGTGTGTTTCGTTGTCGCTTGCAGTAACGGATACTCGTGCACGCTCCACGATCGGAAACTCATCGCGATCGGTCGTTCGCTTTCCAAGATACGCAGCATCGATAGTTTATTCACTTCCTCCAAAACGACGTGGGGCATACGCCACTGCACCTTGCGTATCTCAAGTTTCGGGATCGCAGTGGCGGAGGTGCAATGCATCGCGTTCGAATCGTCTCGCGCTCGTATAAGAATCAGCTCGTGCCGCGCATTCATCACGGTGCGTTTGTAATCCTCGCAGAATCCTAATAACACGTTCAGGGGTACGCAGAAATTGAAAGCGCCCGAATGAAAAGTATCATTATCGTAATCGATGTCATAATTCCAACCGGCATTCGCAAGCGCTTTGCTTCTCTCGGCTGACAACGAAACGAAATTTTTCAACGTGGTAGTGATTCCTGGATTTCGACAACGATCGATCTCGACACCGTTCAATTCGTATCGAATCTCATCGAACATGAACGCTACGCAATTATTGTCCAGAACAGCGGTCGCGGACGTTGGCGGACCTTTCGCGTCTTGCGCTGTCAACGTGCCACGACCTTCGATGTAGAGAAAACTTTCGCACAGAAGCGTGTACAGATCTTGCTGCTGTATGGGAATTCTTATCTCGTCGCTATTGTCGAACGTCGTGTTGGCGTACGGATTATACGTGTGTAACTCGATCTTCGTGATACGATTGTCGAAGGTTGGCGTATTCGCCACATCCAAAATAATCGACATCGTGGTTACGTGTCTAATAGGCGACGATGAAACCTAACGATCGTAGGAAACGTGCGTTTCGACGAGTCAATGGCTTTCTTATGCTTTTTACCGGTCCTCTTCTTATCGCTCCTCCCGTCTTTATTCTTCTTCTACTTTCGTCTGTAGATAAAGGGTCGCGCAGATGACGCGAGGTAGAGACGGTAGGAGTATCAGCGGCGATTGATGATTCGTACGTGCGATCTAACACTAACATACTACACACGCGTGCATACACGTACGGTCGCGCTACCTATCGCGCGGACGTCGTTGAACGTGCAAACGAATCGTTATTTCTTCTCCACGGAAATCTATAGGACGATCATGTTGATCGACGATACACAACGTTAGATCGTGTATTGCTCGTGCGACGATCGGCAGGTAAATGACATGTCGCGGAGTTTCCGATATCTTATATCCCGGCGGCACGCGAGGCGAAAATTCATGGATCGTATGTACCGGTTTATCGTTGCTGTACGCGCCGGTAGTGACGTTGCACGTTACTCTGATCACGTTAACGTTTATAATATTGTTGCGAACACCCCTTGGATGGAAATCCAAGGCACACTGGTGCTCGCGAGCGGGACAAGAGGACAGCGAGAAGAAGGCGGTCGCCTGTCAAGCTGTCACTCGAAAGTCAGCCACCATCGCTAGCAGACGTCTCGATATTGTATTCCACCTGACTGATTGTATTCGTTACCCGCTGTTAATGTTCTGTTATCGTTGCCGTTCAGTAAATACGCGTTATGCCCTACCAAAATCGTAACATTGGTGTCAGAAGTGGGATGCCCGCCCGGAGCGGCATGCCCACTCGCGCTTCCGCGGTTTCCGCGGCCCCTGCGGACCTCCCTTCCGGAGCGTCGGGCGACCCGTCCCTGCGGGAGCTTTTCACCAGCCTCCAGCTCAACATCGCGGGACAGATGCGGGAACTGCGAAGGGTCAACGAGGCCCGCTGGCAGCGGGAGGACCGTCTCAGGGAGGAAAAGGAAGCCGCCGACCGAAGAGCACGGGCGGCCCTCGAGGCCCGGTTGACAGGAATGGAAGATCGCATCCAGGTCGTACTCTCCTTGTTGCAGGGTACCCGCGGCTCGGTTGACAGCGGCGCGAGTTCGCGGAGAGGGGAGACAGTCGCGGTTGTAAATAATGATGCACATAGCGATGTAAATAGTGATGTAAATAATGGTGTAAATAGTGTTACCCCGACGCATGTCTCCGCCCCCGTCGTTGCGCCCGCCGCTGCCCCCCCTACGGAGCCGCGCGTACTCCGTTTGGGGTACGCCGTGAAACCGACAGTTTTCGATGGGGAAACGTCCTGGGAAGAGTACAAAGTGCAGTTCGAGACTATCGCGCGTGCTAACGGGTGGGATGACGAAAGGAAGGCTACGGCCTTGGTTGCTTCCCTCGGGGGGCCGGCGCGAAGCGTCCTCACGACGCTCTCCGCCGCTCAGCGCGAGGGATACGCGGATATGGTTTCGGCGCTAGAATTTCGCTACGGGGCGAAGAACTTGTCCAATCTGAACTACGTGCTCTTCCAGAGCCATAGGCAGCGGGGAGGGGAAAGCATCTCCTCGCTTGCCACCAAAATTGAACGTTTAGCGCAGTCCGCATTTGCCGACTGCCCCGCGGAAGTCCGCGACAAACTTGCCGCGTCCCAGTTCGTGACGGCGTTGTCCAGCTCGGTTTTGCAGCGAGAACTGCGACTCGGCGGGTACACGACTCTAAGAGCCACCGTGACCAGAGCTCTGGAGATAGAGGCCGTTGAGGCGATATCTCGCGGCCCCGCGGACGAGTCGCGGGAACGGTACACGCAAGACCGCGAGGCTGAATTCTCTAACACTTTTGAAAGGTTCCCGGCGAGGCAACGAGAATTCCAGGAGCCCGAGGAAAACGGCGACACGAAGAAAACCTGCTGGCGGTGTGGAAGGACCGGACATCTTCAGAGGAACTGCTTCGGATCGAGGAATTAAGAGGAACGGCTCCAAGGGCGAAGAGAGGCCGTTGGAAACGGTGGGACCTGGGCTCGTTCGTTTTGGGGGAAGCACCGGTCGACCACACCTGGAACCGGGCTAGCGCTGCCGCGGGAGCGTGCGGATCTGCTGCAACGAGGAGGCGCCCGAGGTGCGCAGAGTTGCAGAGCTGTGACGAAGGGAGTTCGAGGGCGAATATCGTCACAGCATGACTGAGTACGAAGACCCGACGGAGGGAGTTCGAGGGCGAATACCGTGCGGGGTAGCTGAGTACGAAGTTGCGACGGAGGGAGTTCGAGGGCGAATACCGTCGAGAGATCCACGACGCGTTGCGACGGAGGGAGTTCGAGGGCGAATACCGTCGCAGAGCTGGCGAGCCCCCCGCTCACGAGAGGGAGCCCAGGGAGACCAGAACGTTGAACACCTCGAGCATTTGTCCGAAGACGAAGTCCTGGAGGAGAACGAGTGTGGTTGTCCCAACCATGAAGAGGGAAAGGAAACGTGCCCAGGAGGAGTGAAGACGTCGCAGGACTTTCACTGGACTCAAGGAAGAAGATTAGATTAAGCTAATCCGGTGGACTGGGCTGCGGAGGCTGCCTTCGCAGCCCGGCCCCCGCTCTTGAGTCTGTTTCAGGGAGCACGATACCCCACAACGAGGGACAAGGTGTCGGGGGACTGCCGCCGCGGCCTGGCTACGCGCTCCCGAATTCCCCGAATGTGCCATAATAGCGTGGCAGTCCGCAGCGGGGTGCGGACATACGTGAAAGCGCCCCGCTAGCCCCCTGGAGGAGACCCTACGAGCCCCCGGCGCGGCCGGAATGGAGGTTCTCGCGGGGTACCCAGGAGAAAGTAGGAGAGGAGGGTGGACAGCAGGAGGGAAATGGCATCCCCAACCACCAGGCGGACAAGCGTTGCTTGGATCGGCTGGAGGGGGTGTCGCGAAGACGGGAGCGCTGGCAGGACGCACAGGACGGTCCCCTGGTTCAGCACCTGAGGCCAAGAAGAGGAATGGGGCCATCGAGCAGGAAAGAAGAGAGAAGACAGCCAGGGTTGACGAGACGGGTGGCTGGACTGGGGGTCGGGCCGCTTGCATGCTTGCGTCTAGCTGCGACTCTCTGCTTGCGCGTTCGGCCCTCCTTCCTAGTTTTCCGGCTCGTGCGGCCCCCACGGGTTGTCTTCGGTTCCTGACTAATGTGGGCAACGTTTTCTTCGCAAGGGAACTTCGAAGAGCGAAGGGCCACTCAGGACTGCTGGAAGGACGTCGAGGACGAACCAGGATGCAGTCGAGGTCGAATCAGGTTGCCGTCGAGGGCGAACCAGGTCGCAGCGCCGGAGCGACCAGACCGCTGCGGGGCGTTGGACGGAGCGGAGCCGCCCAGGGACGTTCCGGAGCGGCGCGGGATACCGCCGTTGGAGCCCCGGAGCATCCGCCGTCGAGGGATCCCGAGGAAACGCAAGGAGCTGTCGCGTGCGATACGCGAGGAGCTGTTGCGTGTGTGGACACAAGGAGCTGCTGCGCGCGAGACGCAAGGAGCTGTTGCGTGCGAAACGCAAGGAGCCGTTGCGCGCGACCCAGCCTGCAGCAGGACGACGGGGGACAGCCGCGGAAGCAGCGGTGACAACGGACGAGGACCGAGGATTCCACGTGCCCACGCCTTGCCCAGGGTTTTCGGAGTGGTTTTTCCCTGGGCGGGAAGGCGAATGCCGAGGCGCCGGTCGGAAGGGGCCACGCGGCGACCTTTCCACCCTTCCGGACCAGGGTACGGCTGCGGGAGTTGAAGGGACTGCAGCGGCCGGGACGACCGCTTCTCCGGAGGGGGGAGCAGTGTTGCGAACACCCCTTGGATGGAAATCCAAGGCACACTGGTGCTCGCGAGCGGGACAAGAGGACAGCGAGAAGAAGGCGGTCGCCTGTCAAGCTGTCACTCGAAAGTCAGCCACCATCGCTAGCAGACGTCTCGATATTGTATTCCACCTGACTGATTGTATTCGTTACCCGCTGTTAATGTTCTGTTATCGTTGCCGTTCAGTAAATACGCGTTATGCCCTACCAAAATCGTAACAATATTCACGGGTACGTCGGACTCGTGCCAGATTCTGGGTAACAAGACGCGATTCGGGGAAAATCCTAGCAAAGAGCCCACATTGTTAGGTTTCGTAAAGTTCACAAAGAACGAACAGTGCAGTTCGCTTTCCATGGTATTGTTGTTAGCTCGTAGCATTAGAGGGTACTTGTCGTCATCGTTGTTCTCGTTGTTTTCGCGTCTTCGAGGATATCGCTCGAGTAATTTTTGCTTTAGGTACTCGGCGATAGCGTCTAATTCGTAGGAGCCGTGGGGGATCGTAATACATTCATAAGCGGCGTCGACGATGGAGTCGTTACCGGTGTCATAGTTCACGATGAAATAGAATTTATCGTTGCTCGAGTCGATGTTCGGTATTGTGTGAAACGTCTCCAAGTCCGCGAGTCCTAATTCGTATTGACCATCACTCAAATCTATCGGTGGAAAATAGTTTACCGTGAGCGCGCTGCTGCGACCCGTTAACGTGAGCGTGAACGACATATCATAGATTACACTCGCGAGACTGAGACAGGAGAAGTGACGCGCACGAATACTCGGCAATTTATCGATATTATGAGTCTTTATTATAGAAGATGTGAATCGCCATTACGCATGGATACATTGTAACATAATCTTAGTACATACCGTTATTATTATTATTATTATTATTATTATTATTATTATTAGTAGTAGTAATAGTAGTAGTAGTAGTAGTAGTAGTAGTATTAGTATATAGGCCATAATTCCATAGACTTTTGCTGTAAAAATTGCATGCATAAGCGACCACAATTCATCTCGTTGAAACGTTGAAAACGATTGTGATTGTACGTGATCGTTGTACCGTGTCCGAAATAGTAGATCATTTCCGCGGGAGGTCGCAGATTCCCGAAACTATCAAAATACTGTACTCGCGGTCCGCGTTTCGCGTACGCGACCCAGTGCGTACCGGCGCCTCGATTCTCATCAAGATTCGCGATACCACATTCGTTGGTTCGTACGCGCCTGGGAAGCGTATCGCGCATAAACACGCCTCGAAAGAATGGTACGTTTGCGCACTCGCGATCTAATTGTAGGTTCGTCATAGGTTGTTGAATTATCGCCGCCACCGTCTCCACGCGCCTATGCGATCGGCATTTTTTTTTCCTTCGTCTGCACTCGTCGTTGGCGCCGCCGTCTCGGGTTCAAGCCCGCGCCTCGCTTGTACGGTGTCAGATGCATCCCTCGCCCTTCCATCGCCCGATGATGACGCAACGTCTCTTCCAGCTGTTTTCGGGACGCCTTTGCATCATTGACCGCTTTGGTTATACCAGCCGCTCCACCGGCCAATGCCCCGATAGCTGATAAAGCGGGCAGCACGAACGGAAGAAATTGAAGAAAGCCACCGCGTTTCGCTACTCGTAGATTACGATGTCGTTGTCGCCGTTGCGGTTGTTTCCTTCCAGACTTTCGCTGTTCACGTTTCGTCTTTCTCATACCCATACCGAGTTTAGTCTTAGCCTTCATCGTTGCCCACACTCCAGTCGCTGCGGCTTTTTCGCCAAAGGTCGCGTCGTTCGCGAACACTCGTTCTCGCGCTCGTTCGGCTAACGCACGATCAGCCTCGTGTCTTCCCTCTAAATCCTTGCGACTAGAGTATGCGATATCGTGGTCGCGGCACGCTGCGTCCAGGGGATTCACACCTTCGTCGCCACGAGCCAATCGCTTTAGCAAACGCGTTCCTGGTTCGCAGAACTGATAACCCGGAACGTGCAGTTCGAACGGCAGACGGTTTATGATACCGTTCACGAGACCCGATCCAGTCTTCTTCTTCTTAGTCTTCTTCAGATTATTCTTCTTCCTCTTATGATTCTTCCCTAGTCTGTGAGACGTCGCAGTCGTTGATGCCACCATATACGCTGGAATAGTCGCGATAGCTACTACAATTATAAACGCGTACGCACGCTTCACCGATCAGAGTGATAGTGACCTGCGCGACGCGTGCCACGAATATAAATAGTCGTCACTCGTCGTAGACGTGCGCGCAAATATGCGATTCGCGAAACAGTCGGACGTTATTCGCGTGACCGCGAACAGAATGCTCGAGGATGATAGGGATCCGAGTCGATCGAATAGACACGGCCCGTTGTTGCCGAACAGCGTGCGAGGCGTGATTTGTGGACCGTCCGGATGTGGAAAAACTAACGTGCTTCTAAGTATGCTAGAGAGTCCGAACGGTTTGCGTTTCGAGAACGTGTACGTGTACTCGAAATCGTTGCATCAGCCAAAGTATCGATACCTCGAACAGGTGTTGTCGCTCGTCGATGGAATCGAATACTTTCCCTAATCTAACAACGCTGAGATCGTTCCACCGAGAGACGCTCGACCCGATTCGATTTTCGTGTTCGATGACGTGGCGTGCGACGAACAGAACGCGATACGCGAATACTTCTCCATGGGTCGCCACGCGAACGTGGATTGTTTTTATTTGTGTCAGTCGTACGCTAGAATACCTAAACATTTGATCAGGGACAACGTGAATTTTTTCATGCTATTTAAACAAGATGGTACGAATTTGCGTCGCGTGTACAACGATCACGCGAACACAGACATGACGTTCGAGTCGTTCAACGACTTGTGCGCGAGATGTTGGCATCGACGATACGATTTCGTGGTGATCGATAAGGATAGTTCCATGTGCGAAGGTCGATATCGAAGAGGATTTAACGAGTTTGTCGTAGCTCGTTGACATCAGTAAACCACGAGTCGTCAATCGAGTAACACGAAATGTCTAACGAACCGACGGCGACTACGATAACCTCAAGCAACGTCGACGCGAAGCATTCGCAAAAACATCGTCGACGTCATCGGCAAAAAGGAACGAAAAATCAAAAAGGAACGAAACATCAAAAAGGGACGAGACGTCGGGGCGAAGGTGGACGCGAAGGTGGAAATCGCCAAAGTTAGCGACGTTATACGTAAAAAGTGCTTGGCCTTGAAAATTGGTAAAATGGCTACAGAAGAGGCTGTGGAGGCGAGTACACGTCCCATCGTCGAACCGCTGAAACGATTGATCGAGAACTCATCCGCATTGAAAACGCGCTCAACGCCTCGATCGCGATCAGTGAAGAGGAAACACGAATACGAGCAACAACAATCATCGAAGAAACTTCGACCCGTTACTCCGTCGATAACCAAGGAAAGTCCGAATAACATTGCAGATTCTAGCGACTATGACGACGACGATGACATCGGCAACGACAACGACAACGACAATGACAACGACAACGACAACACCAACGACGATAACAATGATGTTGACGATGATGTTGTTCATGATGTTGTTGATGATGTCGATGACAAAGACGATGAAAAAATTCAGGATGATGAGTCGTCAGCAAAGGTTCATGATTTGGATTCGCTGCGTAACACCGTCGATGATATCGAAGTGTATATACGGAACGCCAAAGGACCCTTGTCGCGAGAATACCTACGACTGTTCTTCACCGATACCAAGAAACGAATCGACAACGTGTACGGCGTATACTTAGGGTCCCTCGATGACCTAATGATCGGCGATTCCGTACTCACCATCGACGAGGACGGCGACGATGTTCTCGTCAACGGCACGCGATACGTGGGAACTCGGGGTTTGTACGAACTGCTGTTCATGCGCATACCCAATGATCGTACGTACACGGACGCGGATCTTCACTCGTACCGACGCATCTTGCTATCAAGTGACGCGCATAAGCGAAACCATTCACCGACCAAGAGCACGCTGGGTAACAAGGGGCACAAGTATAAGAAAATCATATCCGCGATAATCGGTGGGGTGCGAACATCGAGTATCAGACGCGTTAGAGGTACGGGTAGCGGCGCGGGCGACGTGGATGGTGGGAGCGCGACAAGGTCGAGGATTGCCTATCGACGAATCGATGACGGTCACCGATAACGCGATCGATTACGTGTATTGGGACGATGTGAACGAATTGGTCGATAGACTTCAATTGCTCATGGCATCGCGTGCGGCAGGTCACACGAGTCACGATAACGAAATCGCATCCATCCTGGAGAAACTTCGCGAGGATGGATGCATCTTAAATTGAACGATTATGTCGGTGAACAAGTTTGGCACCTCGTTACGCAACAACAACAACAATAACAACAACAACAGCGACGAAGTGAGAATGACAATGACGACAGTATTATCCTCGGTGGACGAACGCTTTACCCAAAGAATCGAAACGGCTATCGCGACCGCGCGACTCGATGCCGAATATCAACGATCTCAACTCGAGACGCGAGTACAACGAACGACGTTGAATATCGTTAACGCGCAATTGTCACGACTAGAGGATGATTTAAATAACGCGATGGAACGACGCTTCGATCATTTAAAGGACAGACTCGAAGAGTTCACGACGTCGACAATGACACCGATTGCGATAACGACCACGGATCTGTACAAACGAAAGGAGCCGCGAAAAGCGAACGAGGGTCTACGACGACGACGATGATCACTGACGGTGACAATAGTTGCTACGGCTCCGAAACGTCTAATAATAACGAACGATCGCGAAATACGTGCACCGATTGCGTTTTACGAACGCTCGAGGAACTAATACTAATTCTAACGTCTTTGGAACGTCGCGACCATCCCCACCCACCTGCGAAGCATGAACAAGGAGCGAGTACAATTAGTGAACGAATTACACGCACCCGCGAGACGAAATTTCCCACGGCGTAGCGTCGTGATTCGCGGCTACGATGATTTATGGCAAGCCGATTTGGTGGAGATGCGTCCGTACGCGAAGCAAAATCGAGGATATCACTACGTACTAACGATCATCGACGCGTTCAGTAAATATGCGTGGGCCGTACCCGTGAAAACGAAAAGTGGACGTGACGTGACCGCTGCGTTCATGACCGTATTGCGGCAGAGCGATAGATGCCCCCGAAATTTACAAACCGACATGGGTAAGGAGTTTTACAACGCGGAGTTTCAACGATGTTTGAAGACACGCGGGATCAACCACTACTCCACGTACAGCGTGATGAAAGCGTCGATCGTCGAACGTTTCAATCGCACGCTGAAAAACCTCATGTGGAAACAATTCTCCTTGAACGCGTCCTATCGCTGGGTCAACCTGTTACCTGCGCTCGTGCGCATCTACAATCATCGTAAGCATAGAACGATCAACGCCCGACCCGTTGACGTGACCCCCGCGACGCGTTTATCGTTCGCTGCGAATGAACCCCTTTCACCCTCCGCATCGGAAGGAGTTAGACGACGCGTGAAATTCAAAGTTGGTGACAAGGTACGCGTGAGCAAATTCAAGACCCTCTTCGAGAAGGGGTACACTCCGAACTGGTCGACCGAGGTGTTTGAAATCATAACCGTACAGCGAACGTGTCCGGTGACGTACATTCTACGCGATTCCGCGGGAGAGCCGATCTCGGGTGGATTTTACGAGTACGAACTACATTCGGTGGCGAATCCGGACGTTTATCTGGTCGAGAAGATTATTCGTCGCAAAGGAAACCAGGTGTACGTTAAGTGGCTTGGATTCGATTCGTCCAAGAACTCGTGGATACGCGATAAGGATATTCTCCAAATCATTAGCGTGCTGGATGTTACTGGAATAAATAAATGTATGAATAAATACATATAAATATACATTGTACGTTTATTCACATTCTCCTCCTGATTCTCATTCTACTTCGATATAGATATATACATAGAATTAATGTTAATAAAGAAAGAAAAAATATATATATATTGCATATTATACATATTATACATATTATACATATTATACATATATTACATATTATACATATTATACATATATTACATATATTACATATATATTACATATTCGTAAAATGATATAACCAAAGTACATGCGAACATACAACATGCGAACATACTATGCAACGAGATTCTCGTGGGGCTCGTTGGCCTCAAGCTCGGGGATTTGATAATGCCCCCACGGAAGGGTGCCGACTCGATCGGTTAAAATATACCGCTTGTCGTCGAACGGACTGAGAGCGTTCTTTTCCCCACTCACGGAATACACCTCGTGTTGGCTAGAGCGGATATTGTTCTGTCGAATCACTTTCTCGGTCAGATCACGAAGACAATGAATGTAATCTTCGAATTGAATATCGTTCGCGACCACATGTCTCCGCACACCCTTCACTTTTTTACACTCATTCGAAGACCCCACTGCCGCGTTAAATGTTCTAGTGGCGTACATCTTGGCCCTCAATCCGACGAACTCGGTCATTAAGGTGCCATTATTCTCATCTTTCATGAGTCCTGGCACCTTTTTGTTTACGCGCGGCATACCATACGGATTGTCCACCGCGTAATCACTCGTGTCGAATCGGCTAACGTCACACTTCATCGTTGCATACATATCATCGCATTCCACGCTATACATTAAACTGTCGGTGTCGGTGTACAAAACCTTACATTGATCACCGAACTTCGCGCGCATATACGCGTAATGGAATTCATACAGGCATTCTTTCGATACGTCCAGTACACTCATTCCCACGTATATAGGTTTATCAAACTTCACTTTTAATGTTCGCATTTCGATGGCGACTAACTGTTCGGAAAAGATCGTGCGACTATGAAAGTTCGGCTTCGCGATCAGCGCTTCCACACCGTAACGACCGTCCCACCGCGTCACCAGTCGCACGTCTACGCGTCCTCAAATCAGTGTTCAATCGAATGTAGTCGCGCAACCAATGCGATTGATCGAATCGCAACACTCGATGAATTCGCGTCACGCGTAAACCATGTCGCACGCACTGTTTCAGGTAGCGATAGTGGATGACGTATCGCTCCTTATCGTCGAGCGTGGCAAGCAGCTTGGTCTGTTTACCGTGGGGCGCGTGCTCGCGTACCGGGCAGAATGGAAGGTCGGCGTGGGCGTCGTGAATATCCTTGGGATATTCGATGTCGACCTCCAACAGGTATCCCTCGGTTTCCTCGTCTTCGGGTCCCTCACCGTCGGGTAGGGATGATACGTCGAGCGCGGCCATTGCCTCATCGTCCAACCATTGAAACCCTCCTTTCGGCATAGCCTGAGACATCGCCCAACCGTACAAGTTGTTGACGTCGAAGTACATCAGGTACGTTGACGTCTTCGATTCGTCGTACATCTCTGCAGGCAGGTACTTGTTGTTGGCGTGCGCGTACCTGTGCGAGCACTGGCTCAGACCGCCACGTATACCACGCTCCACGAACAGTAACATGTCCACGTCCGTCAAAAGCTCTAATCGCACACCGGTGTATTTGAGCATCGCGTCCCACGTAAAACTTGGGAGTGTGAAATAATGCGCTGGATCCAAATCGTAACTCGCGATACAGTCTGTGCGGAAACTCTCGAATACGTCGGCGAGTAACAGCACATCCGTTTTCAAATACAAATCACTGTACTCGCCCAATGTCTGTACGCGAAAAGTGTTCCACACGTTCACGGCGTGCGCGTAATCAGACTCCGACGCGACACTATCGTTCAACCGATTGAAGAATGCTTCGCGGGACGGTAAACGCGTATCGTTGAGTTTAATGTACGACGTCACGTAGTCGTATGGGATGACGTCCTTCCTGGTCAGGAGACTAAACTGAGTGTCAGACAGGGATTGAAACTCGCGCCGTAGAATTGTGAGTCGTTCTTTGCCGAGATCCGAAGCGAGTTTCTCCAGACTAGCGGCTAAGAACTTTAGCGAATCGACGAATCGAAACTTCAACCCCCTCTGCCAATCGTTGCTCTGCGTCGATTCCCTTGACATGTTTTGTGAATGATATGTACCGTTCCTTCGTTACCGGTAGCAGGTCGATCTGTCCCTCGAACGCGGACGCCAACTCCTTAATTATGAAATGCGCGTCGTATCCGGACAGATTATGGAAAACTACCGGTATCGTGTACGATCGTTGGAATTGTAAGTTACACGATACGTGAGCCACGCCTCGATACTCGCCCGTCGAGTGGCAATGGTCGCGCACTTTTTTGTCCGTGTCAATGAAAAGTTGCCCGCACACGTGACACACGCTCGCGTCGTTAAAACTTCGCCACTGTTGTTTCGTCAACGGAATCATCGGTTTCGCGTTCCGCAACCATGAATACGCAGTGTCAGCAAAGTCTCGGAGTTCTTGCACGAACCATTTCACGCACTCGGTTTCGTGACGACGCGCGCGATAACGGCACAGGGACGCATCGGTGGCACAATGAATGTAATAACCCACGCTGTACGCCCTGTGGTGCTGGTACGTGTACGTACGACTCCGCGTCGCAGGCTCGACCTCCTCCAGCATGCATTCAAAGTCCGCGTAAATGATGAATGGCGCTCGTTCCTTATTTTTGAAGTTCTTGAACTGCAGCCATTTATCTTTCGCGGACGGCAATTCGATGGCACACTCGTTCATGCGTTGACAGTCCACGTTATGCTTGGTCAATCGCTCGGACGAATGGAAGAAGCTGAGGCATCTGCAACGATAATAGCATTAATAATACGAATAAAACATGAGAATAAATAAATACATCGATCGAAATATTCCATATTATACTCACCTATCGCAAACGAATACTTGATGTCCGTGATTGCCGAGTTGCTTAGATACGAGCCTCGACATGCTTCGAATGCACGCGAAATGGTATCGTTGGGGCTCATTGGGATCCTGCACCAGTAGCAGGTTCGCGTGCCTCTCACGTTTATCATCGGTCAGTCGCAGAGGCATGCAGCTTTTGTCGGTCCAGGTGTACACATTCACCGAAATGTCGTTAATCCTCTCGAACTTCGTCAGTTGATTTAACGTCACGGGAAGAGTTATATCGTCTGTACACAGTACCGTTGAGTAGTGATAGTACGACGCGACCCTATCCGCATGCGTAGCAACAGGGAACAAACTGGCGACGACGGCCCACAAGAAACACGCATTGTCTCTGTTCCTTACGTTCACCACTGCCTTTTTCAGAACGACGGCGCGCGGAAGCGGCACTTCGCAGCCGGCGCGAAGAGGGTTGTGCTTATTAATGTTTATTATAAGATTTAGCACAGCCCTCAGGGTCCATCCACTATCACGATCTTGGAACTCCTCGATCGCCACTAACGTGGGAGCAACCACGCAACTTGAATACCACTCGCGTACGCTCGATGTCCTGAACAGTACACGATTTCGCGTCTCGAAACTTTTCATGTCTGTATTCTCGTTTAACATAAAGTCCGCGTTCAGGATCGTATTCACGGACACACCAGAATGTTCCCTCATAGCGTCTATCACGCGTGATAGCATCATTCGTCGGGCCCCCTCCAAAAATTGACGCGGATCGATGTAACCCACGTTAATTACAACACCTGTCGAAATACGATTCCGAAACGCGGTTTCCACATCCTCCCATACGACTTTAGGTGTCGTCAATCGACCCGAAACACCGAGCCCTACTCGCGAAAACCGTGCCCACACGATCGTACGTAATGTTTTCGTACGCGCGATTAACGATGCCAGACGCTGCTTCGATGCCATAGACACTCCTTCGCCGCCCTGATATTCGACGATGAGTTGCAAGCAGGCGTCGCACCGATCCGTCCAGTCCCTGAATTCCGCAATGGTGCGTAAAAGCGCTGCCATTTGGGATAGAACCTTGAACGTGTTCATGAATACCTCCATGTTTACTTCTTCTGCTTCAATATTCAATTAAAAGGCACGTACGATCAGGCACGAGTGGTTGATGCGACTCTTCCACGTGATGCGGTTCTGATCCGGATATCGAAACTCAGGGGAAGAATGAGGTGTAACAATTGTTGTCGCGAAGATCTTTACCGAACGACTGCGCGACTCTGATTGAATATACTAACCACCTACCCTAGCCGAGATTCATTAGTCATTATCGCTCCAAATTCTTTTCTTCGCACTCTCTCAAGTACTCTTTCTCCCTTGCTCACCCTCAACGCCTCAATCAGGTGACGTGATGTCACGCTTGCTCGATGTCTTACCACATGTATCGAATTCACGCGCCCGTGATAAGGGTGTTTACACCCGTCACGGTGGTCTCGATCTTCAAAATACGCTGGGCGATGCTCGAATAATTATCGCTCTATACTTCCGTATGCGTATCGGTGTCGAATTACAGCATCCGCGGTACATTCTTTCGCGCCTTATCTTTCGCGCCTGCGCACCGATCTCCGCACGTGTTCGGAGATTGCGCGGCGGCGGACGCCATTTTGAAAATTTTGAAAATTTTGAAAATCCCCTCCTGTGACGTCGTCCCCCTCACCTACGAGCGCGGTACCCCCCGCCCCGTCTCACCCCCTCGTCCATCTCGCGGAAGAGCGCGGTACCCCCCACCCCGCCTCACCCCCTCGCCCATCTCGCGGAAGAGTGCGGTACCCCCCGCCCCGCCTCACCCCCTCGCCAACACTTGGTCCAGAATCGGCCCTACCTACCTACTAGCCTTCCGAGCCTTCTGAGCCATCCGAGCCTCTATAGTATGCTTATGGACGGCGCCGGCAAGTTTCCGCCGAGCTCGGTGGAAGCTCGGAGGCCCCCGCTAGGCCCGGGCTCGGAGGCCACTCGTTGAGACGACTAGACGGACGGACCGAATCCGTGCCCTGTCGAAGTGTAATGCTGCTGGATTTTATGCTCCCAACACGTACGGTAAATGCGAGAGACGCTGTCGATCTACCTACTGGCGATTAGTAAGGCAAATAAATACAAAAGTGAATAAATAAACTAAATAAAAAAAAATAATGATAAAAAAAAGTCATAACTCAACCATCTCACCTTTCTGCAGCGACAGGTGCTCTTTTCGTTAGCTTTCAGAGGAAGAGTTAATATGGCCAAATACTTTGGCTGCATTGTCCCTCAATATCTCTACTATCTTTTTACAGCGGCCCGCGCCGTTTCAGGTAAGCGAGTCGCGCGCTCCGCTATTACGGTCGCCTGACCGTACCCCTCGCACCCTCTATTACTTCAATCAGGTCTAACAACGGTAGAAACAATAACGATAGCTCACGTATCCATTACGAGGGTGTCATTTATACCTGCGGAAGAATTTTACTTTCAAGCAAAATTCAAGGCCCTGTATTTTTTAAATAGATTTGAAACCAACAAAATGATGACTCAGACCATCCCTAATTCCACGAGGACTACAACATATTCAAGTTTGAACAAAATCCGAGACATCGACGGAAAAAAGTGATCGAGTTGGCGTGGTATGACCCTGTATCTTCGCGAAAAATGTTCGCAAAAAATATTTAAAAAAAGCATTTTAATGCTTGAAGTTTCTGATTTTTTCATCAAGAACTCAATTTTTTTCATCCATTATGACACTGTTTTATCAAGATAAAGGCTTTTCACTATCCCCACCACTTCTGTCTCACTTTTGTCCGGCAAAAGCGAGAGCGAAATGCAATGAAAGCGAGCGAAGGCGATACGAGACATACGCGTTGACGTTTTGTCTCGCTCCGTCTCTCGGACGCCGTGACACTCTGTTTTTTGCGTGCGCGACACGCAAAGCGTTCTATCTCGCTCCCCCCTTCGGCCAGAAAGAAGCGAGAAACGAATACTCGGAATTAGGGCTCTGATGCTATGTTTAATTTTTTCGCTACTTTTTGGGATTCAGACCCACTGGACTCGGGACAACAGCGGACTCAGAGTAGGTACTATCCAACATCAATACGCCTCGCGGAGAGACAAAGGAAGCCTAATATTCCATAGGCAGGTCATTGCAGATGTTACAGCGTACACTTTATGATAGACCCTCGCGGTCCGTTAAGATTTCGCGCCGTGCTGCGAGTGTCGAGCCTAAATTACTTTACGATCTCTTCCAAAGGTTGCAGTAGGTCAGCAACTTTATAACTCTCCTTTTTTGTTCATTTTTTAAATCGAACGACCGGAATTTCCTGTCGTGAGTCACGCCAAGGGGATTCCGCAAAGGCGCCCCTACTTCGACATACAAATATGTACACCGCTTTTGCGAGTATACGTATGTATAATAGTAGTAACTATACCTGTACAAAATATTAAGCCATTTCGTTAATGTTAATGAGGCAACATTTTCACCTGAAGTTAAAAGAAAACTATGTATTTGCACACACATATTGTGTCTTTTTGATAACAAATATATATAACGTTATTAACTACATATACGATTATACAATTTAACCGATACACGTTTTATCACTGGATTTCCTTATGTTCTCTGTGCTATCTCACTATTTTCGATCTCTTCCCACCACTCACACAAACACATTCTACACACAGAATATTTATTAGGTGTTTGTGGTGTATAAAATTCTTATGTTTTCGTTGTTTTTATGATAAGTATGAAACCACTTTATAGATTAATTGTAACGAAAGTATTAATGAAACGGAACATTAATAATACAATATTTTCAAATAAATGAACTTTAAAGCGTCAGTAGAACTAACGGGATATTAATATAATGAAAGAAAATATAAATTATATGTGAGAAAAGATGTTCCATCTTACAGGACGAAAGCGGGCTCAGAGTGAAGCGTAAATTCGTTTATCGTTTACTTACGACCGATAATTACTTGTTTTTCGATGCGTTCGTCGTAAAATATTTGCTTGCCAGATTTTCGAGAAGGCAACCAGAAATGTGCGGCCCTGAATGGTTTATACATTCTTTGCCCTGAGTTAATCCGTATATTGCTCTGCCGCGGCATGCCGGTGGGTAGTAAGGAAATACGATGACTTCGGACCTGCGCGGGGGGCAATACGGTCATAAACCGCGACCCTGGCGAGATCAACCAGGCTACTTTTTTAGAACCAGATGTTCATTTTCCTACCCTACTTCATCAAGGAGGAGAGGTTTCCTCCTCCACTGACGATTTCACAGAGAGGAGGCCACTTCTTTCCTTCAAAATTCATTTAACATTCAACATCTCATAAAATGTATGTGAAGTCGTATCAGACTGCAAAAGTTCACTGATTCATAATGGATGAAAAAAATTGAGTCCTTGATTCAAAAATCAGAAACTTTAAACGTTAAAATGTTTTTTTTTAATATTTTTTGAGAACATTTTTCGCGAAGATGCAGTCATTTCAAAATGACCATTATTTTCGGGAACTTATTGACGTTAATGATGGACGAATATTGCTGATATATTTTAAATGTGTATTTTGAGTGGAGTTTTGTCACACTTAATGTGTTTAGGAAAAAAAATTAAAGAATTACTAAAAAAAAAATTCTTTTATGGATGTTTCTGCAAAAGCGGGGCGAATTGTGTAATTTCACTCCAAGTAGAAACAATCGATACCACTGAGAGGACGCTTGGTAATCTGTCACAGGTACATAAATAAAAGTTTCTCAGGAGAATGTTACATTTCCAAAAATTAATAACCAATGATATTAATAAACGTATACAAACACATATAATACATATAAATGTACAAATTACACTTAAAGACAAAATGCAAACATGAGAATTATACAAGGCGTAACCAATATTTTGAGAAATATTCACATGGTACGCAGAGAGGTTTAATAAATTATCCAAAATGTTGTATGGTCAAGTGTTCGATCTGACCCGTTTTGCAATAATAATGGCTTAAAGTTAATCGTGCGACTCCATCTTCGTTTTTATGGCTATATCTTCCGAAGGTGCTCGTCGTCCCCCACCCCGACTCGAAGAAGCGCGTCGAATGAGTAAAACAAGGGAGGTTTCGAAATCGGCAACCATGATTGGTTATTTCCATTCAGGTAAATGACCAATTAGAAATACCATAGGAAAATGGAAACTTACGAGGTCCGGTGACTTGGAACACCAAGTCAGTCTACTTCCGAGTTTTGAACTGTATTAACCATTTAACGGAACTGTGACCAGAATGTTTGACGAAAAATTGATTGCGCTCGTGAGGCAGCATACAGTGCTGTACGACATGTCAAATCGCCGATACATTGACCACACCCGTAAAATGAAAGTGTGGCAACAAATTGGGATAACCTTGAACATGCCAGGTATGTGTGAATTACTTACATATATACTTAATTAACTTAATATTAAATATATATACATATATATACAGTGTGCTTGTTTTAACTATTTCTAAACTATAAACGCTGGATGTCTCGAACATCCCGTAGGACGTTAAAGATATAGGAAATTGTTCTTATGAGAGTTCTTTGCTATGGGCGGGTGACTTTGTATGGTGTAAGTAGTTTGTTTGTGCATGAAATTGTAAGGGAGCTTTTGAAGGTCATGTTCATTTGTTCAATGCAATATTATATATCTTTATTCATATGATGGTGTTTGTTAAGACGAGTGCAACGGTGTGCCACATAAAGTCATTACATGTAGTACAAGGTCATAGTACATATGTAGAGTACATTGCACGGTCACGTAGGGTTTTACCTACGCGACGATCCACGATTTGCGTTGCCCTGTCTCCACAGGATGTCATCAATGTATAACCTTGTACTACACTGAATTACCTTATGTGGCACAACGTTGCACTCGTCTTAACAAACACAAACATATTATGAGTAAATATGTATAATATTCCATTTAAAGGGTTATGTCTAGTCAGGTTTCGAAAAAGAATGCGATTTTCGTTTTTTTTTGTGGAATATCTACTGTATATTTTTTTACAACTATTCTCTTACTTTAACAGTACACATGTGGAGAAACTTTCAGTAATTTTATTATACAAAAACATTAAAAAATAAACGAATAACAGCCATTCTCGCGGAAGCTGTGTTGATAAAGGCGTTAGCAAGTTTTCTCTGAGCCGAACCATCTAAAATTAAACATTCGGAAACATTCCGTTAATATATGGTTCAATTTAGTAGATGAACGAAGGATTTTTTATTTTAACAAAAACTCTATTTTTAATTAACGAAAAACGAACAATTCAGACATCGAAAAAGCGTGTTTTTTAGTTAAACGGCCGCCATTTTGTCGAAAATTAAATTTTTGAACAACCCTTCGTTCATCTACTGAATTGAACCTTATATTAACGAAATGTTTTTGAATTTTTAATTTTAAATGATCCCGCTCAGAGAAAACTTGCTCACCGCACAACGCCTTTATCAACACAGCTTCCGCGAGAATGGCTGTTATTCGTTTATTTTTTAATGTTTTTCTATAATTAAATTACTGAAAGTTTCCCCATATGTGTACTGTTAAAGTAAGAGAATAGTTGTAAAATAATATACAGTAGATATTCCACAAAAAAAAAACGAAAATCGCATTCTTTTTCGAAACCTGACTAGACATAACCCTTTAAACAAATGAACTTGACCTTCAAATCTCCCCTACAATTTCATGCACAAAAAAGCTATTAACACCACACAATGCCACCCGCATAAATCACTTAGGATGTCATTAAGTATCTTGCAAACACATCTCTAATTTTGAAAGGTTGCAGATGCGCTGCATTTCCTTCTTCTAACGCGAGGCTCCATATCAAAACTACACAGTACAAAACTACACGTGCAATTTAGGACACATCAGAATAGTGCACAGAAAGTAGTGCACATACAATTTAGAACACATGAAATTTATAGTGCACATACAATTTAGGACACATGCGACTTAGGACATATACAATTTAGGACACATGCGATTTAGGACACATGCGATTTACAACACATGTGATTTATAGTGCACATACAATTTAGGACACATGCGATTTAGGACACATTCAATTTAGGACACATGCAGTTTAACGCACATTTTTTTAGTGCACATCAGGATAGCGCACAGCAAGATTTCACGCGCAACCATCTTCTCGTCGCCATCGACTGTTTCACAGCCGACGGTATTAGTATTGGTTGGGGTTAGTTCAGGGCGGGGGGAGCGCGCTCTCTTGCGGGCGCGTAATGCATGGTAGTGAACCGATGTGAATTTGGGGATTTCCAAAATGTGACTGCGGTTACAAGTATCGCGTGATGGGGTCAATATCGCCATTGCTGTCAAGATCATCATTCTGAACATTTTCCCTTAAACTTTTTGGTAGTTGGTTTTGGTTTACGAGATATTCGCAAAAAACATAACTCAAAATTACAATTACCGAGTTTAACACGTACCCACATCGGTTCGCTACCATGCTTTACGCGCCCGCAAGCGGGCGCGCGCCCCCCGCCCTGATCTAACCCCAACCAATATTAATACCGTCGGCTGTGAAACAGTCGATGGCAACGAGAAGATGGTTGCGCGTGAAATCTTGCTGTGCGCTATCCTGATGTGCACTAAAAAAATGTGCGTTAAACTGCATGTGTTCTAAATCGCATGTGTCCTAAATTGAATGTGTCCTAAATTGAATGTGTCCTAAATCGCATGTGTCCTAAATTGTATGTGCACTATAAATCACATGTGTTCTAAAGCGCATGTGTCCTAAATTGTATGTGTTCTAAATCGCATGTGTCCTAAATTGTATGTGTTCTAAGTTGCATGTGTCCTAAAATGTATGTGCACTATAAATTTCATGTGTTCTAAATTGTATGTGCACTACTTTCGGTGCACTATTCTGATGTGTCCTAAATTGCATGTGTAGTTTTGTACTGTGTCGTTTTGATATGGAACCTAACGCGATCACTCTCGGGTGTACAGTGTTTGATGCTGGTGTTCTATTGGTTACGGGTGCAACGCACACCTCTCTTTTCCTGATAAAATTGTGTAAGATACATGTCGCCATCACAATGTAGTCGACGTGGTCGGGGGTTGATTGAATTCGTCTATTGTATATTCTAAATTTTTGTGACAAAATGCCAAATGCATTTTCTACATAACGCCTGGCTATAGTCAACCGATAGTTGAAGTTGCTTTTTTCATCTGTGGTTAATTGGGGTCCCGGAAATGGCCTCATAAGATATGTTTTTAGGGGAAATGCCTCATCCCCTACAATAACGTACGGTGCTGATATAGAAGTGCCCGGCAGAGGCTCATCGGAGGGTAAACGGAATGTGCCGTTTTGCAATGCCTCCCCTAAATTGGAGTGAGCTAGTATGCCACCGTCGCTATTTTTGCCATAACTTCCCACATCCACCGCGATAAAATTATACTGGGCGTCCACCAGTGCCAGCAGCACTGTGGAAAATGTCTTTTTATAGTTGAAATACATACTTCCACTATTTGCTGGAGCTTGTATTTGGATATGTTTCCCATCTATTGCCCCTACACAATTTGGAAACCCGGTACGATGGAAAAACTCTGAACTGATTATTTTCCATTGTTCTTCTGTTGGAAGAGGCATTGCTTCTTGCATTAGTGCTTTAACTACTGCGTTGCACGTTTCATGTACAATCACCGCTGCAGTGGTGTGCCCAATTCTATAGTTATAGGAAATCGTCTTAAACGAATCTCCTGTAGTAAGATACCTAAATCAGAAATTAAAAACCATATTTAATTGAAAAGTAAAAAAATATGGTAAAACATTCATACACATCGCAATATTGTTTTTAACATAATATCACAATATATGTACAGGATGTTTTATCACAAATGGGACGATTGAAATTGTGCAGTTTTCCAGAGAAAAATAACTCGAAAATATAGTAAGACTTTTTTCGAGAAAAGTGACCTTTAATTCCTACACCGAAGCACAGTCTTAACCATTAGTATCATAGTGTAAAACCCGTGTTACACGAATTGAAAAAATCGCGCGCGCCATTTGAGGGCTTTTTCATGAACTAAAAAAGCGGTACTTTACTATTACCATATGTAACAAGTGTCCATAGGGCAGAAATACATTCGTAGAAATTCTACTTTGATACACTGTCTCGTATTGTTGATTACACCTCTTAATTTCGCCAGGACCACTGGAAGTACCAAGTAAATACTAATTTGTTCTCTCAATTATTTCGAATTTTTTTTTATTGAATTTGATGTCGAACATAATAATGTATGTAACAATAGTGTAACATTCTGCAGACGCGAGCACTGGCTTAACATTATAATACATAGGTACCTTTATACATGATTTAACAGTGGTGTTATATCCACATTTTTTCATTTATATAAAGACCTGTTACACTAGGAATTGTTTGCTTATTTTTACGATAAAGTGTGGGCAAAAATGCAACGATAAGAATTTTTCTGGGTAAAATAAAAGTATCATGATACCAAGGGTTAAGTACTGACAAGAGTACGCTGAAATAAGGGAAGCAGTTCTCTATTACCGTACACACAGTAAAAAACTTGTACCTTAGTTGTTTTACATACAATCACCATCCTTTCGCCAAATTTTCCTTATTTTTCACAATTTGTTCAGGAAAGTATTATCATTGGTTTGGGATCAGGATAATACTTTCATAAACAAATTGTGAAAAATAAAGAATATTTTATGTTATTATATGTTAATGATTAACCGTCTGAGATGCCTACGCTATTTCTTTGGCGTTCGTTGTTCAGATCGCTCCATCCCACTGGATCTCGATGTGTTTTGTTCACTCTCTTCGTCGCGCGGTGCGACAATGTATGTGCCTACTTCAGCCAATAACCAAAATACGTGTGCCCCGTCTTTAAAAGTGTGACCAAATAGGTGACTCGACCAATCGTCATAGCGACGGACTGTATCGCCCGAGACCGGGTGAGGCAATAGTATTTTGTATATATTTCACCGTGTATGTTTGTATTTTATGTTTATGTTTATATGTATTGTATGTTTGTATTTTATGTTTATAATTTTTTCTTCCATTATTATTTGAACAGTCAAGTTTGATTTTTTTAAATGTGTAGGGCTTCGCCCAATTGTACACAACGTCTTTGACGTTCCTAAGCGAGCGATCCACCGAGGGTGCCCGACAACACCCGATAACGCCCGAGTGCGTGAGCGAGCCCGAACGGGTGATATAGATCTGTCTGTCGATCATCGATCGTTGAGTATGTAACGTGTGAATGGTGAGAACCCGGAAGGTGTCGAGTGCGAGTGAAACCGCTATTAGGAACGCGGACTGCGGGTGAAAGAGAGCAGGTAGCCTGACTACCCTCCGCGAGATCGGTCGGACACGAAGTGGGCACGAGTACGCTCGTCATCGGTAACCCGGTTCGAAAGGGATACGAATTATTTTGATTACAATAATATAATATATGTGTGTTTAGCAATAAACTGCTTTTATCGTCCCCTGAGTTGAGTTACTGGCGTTTTACCATCCACGCTCCTACAAATGGAACTATATATTTTTTTACAGATCACTTGATAGTGCGTTTCAAGACAAATTCAATAACCTGTAATGTATACACATTATTTCAAATAGTTTTCAAGATATCACGTTTGCAAATTTGTTCATTTTCAATGGAAGAAAACACGCCGAATAGGAAGCACCGAGGGTGGTCTTGTTTACGCCACGGGTGGCACGCGCTAGACATTGCCTCTTGAAACAGATACTCACTAATAGTCTATGCCAGGAATGGCAGGCCTAAAGGCTAGAAAATAAGAAAAATGCCACCAATATAGTAATTAATAAGTATTATGGGACACGGGTTCATTACAGGTTATTGAATCTGTCTTGAAACGCACTATCAATTGATTTCTAAAAAATATATAGTTCTATTTAAAAAAACAAGCTTGACCATCGTATCTTTAAAAATAATAATCTAAGAAAAAATTTGTCGTGGGTAGTAAATTACCTCCCTTCAACCATGCAATTGCATATAAACATTTCTCTCTATTTCGAATACGTTAGGAAATATCATGTAACAAATAATCTTCTGTACCTACCTCAAACAGATTGCTAAGCGTTCTCTCGATGATATCGACCGCTTCCAGTTTGTGTCGTTTCTGGTTATTAGTAGTTTGATTTTATCCAGTAGGGTGTCAAATGTATTTCTGGACATCTTGAAATAATTGTACAATTTCTCCTCGTGGTCAATAAGCGTATCGTACATTTGAAATTCTCCTTGCTGACTTCTATTTTTCCACAGAGGGTGGACACTCCATCTTCTCTCCCTTCTTCTGATTTGAGGCTCTTCTAATATAATTGCCATTATAGCTAAATGTTCCATCGGAAATGAGTAAGACATTACGAATGGCTGAACTCAAAGGTCTTCACTGGTCGAAGATTTGTTCAGAACTGATCAGTCACTCGTTTCGACCAGCTAAAAAGGCGTAGGCAATAAAGTCATGAACCAGACCTTGTGACCTTCGCTTGTCAGGTATGACTCCTCTAGGGTAAATCCTGGAGACGTGGTCGTGCCGAAGAGTTGGTCGAGTCGCCATATTTCAGACTCTATACGGAAAAACACGTTAAAGAGCAGACCAATTGCTTCTCTAGAAGCCAAACAGTTTAATGAATAGCGTCATTTCGCTTCCTTCTGTGTTTTTTTTATTTATAGGCTATACAAGGTAAAGTCAGGTTACATTTAACCTCTTTTCTCAACCAGCGGTGTACAGAATCGTATTTTAAAATATACGCCTAAGTTTATTTTCGTTTAATATTTGGGATAATAAGATAGTAGAGATATTGAGGGACAATGCAGCCAAAGTATTTGGCCATATTAACTCTTCCTCTGAAAGCTAACGAAAAGAGCACCTGTCACTGCAGAAAGGTGAGATGGTTGAGTTATGACTTTTTTTTTATCATTATTTTTTTTTATTTAGTTTATTTATTCACTTTTGTATTTATTTGCCTTACTAATCGCCAGTAGGTAGATCGACAGCGTCTCTCGCATTTACCTTACGTGTTGGGAGCATAAAATCCAGCAGCATTGCACTTCGACAGGGCACGGACTCGGTCCGTCCGTCTAGTCGTCTCAACGAGTGGCCTCCGAGCCCGGGCCTAGCGGGGGCCTCCGAGCTTCCACCGAGCTCGGCGGAAACTTGCCGGCGCCGTCCATAAGCATACTATAGAGGCTCGGATGGCTCGGAAGGCTCGGAAGGCTCGGCTCGGCCGCTGTATAAACCGACCTTAACTCGTCCGTGGCATCATACGAACGAAATAATGTCGCGGGATAACTCGTCCGTGGCATCGTACGACAGATACCGTGTAGCGAGATATCTCGTCCAGGGTCGCGAAGGGGTTAAGACCGTTCAAAATCTAATCGGATCAGCCGTTATTGAGATTCGATAATCTCAGGGTTTTTGATAGCGGGTCGTGGCGTAATAGATACATTCTGTGTCTCTTGATCTGTATCACCCACTCGGTTGTTCTCTGTTTTTTCAATGATACACTCTAGATCTGCATATACGCTCCTTCCTGCAGTGGTTGCTGAAGTTGAGCAAATTGTTGCCTTCGCTGGACAGCAGGATGGCGCAATCGTTCATCTTACCGCAGTCCAGCGAAGGAAGCTCCAACTTCTCGGCAGATCCGAAGTAGTGTATGCACCTGTAAAAATTTTTTTTAATTAATTTTTTTCGCGAGACATTTCAACGTTTCATAAGTTTATATATACGTACCGGTCGCAGATGAATTTCTTGGCTTTGCTTTTGCTCAACTGGCCCTCACCAGCCGGAAAAAGTCCTTGATTAGCACAAAGTGTCCTACATCACTGTGCTCTTGATTCAGCGTGTAGGGCAGTTTGACGTGCCGATCCCTCTTATGGCTGGTGAGACGCAGCGGAAAGACTGCTGGCCCTTTCTTCGTCTTCTCCACCTCGAAGCTGTAGATGGAGATGTTATTTTGTCGCTCAAACTTCCCAATCTGCTCCAGAGACATTGGAAATTCAATGCCCTGGAGATTTAGCACCAATGTATAAGGCGGATATGAACTTGGGCGATCGGTATGTCTTTCCGCAGGATGTAGCGCGGCGACCACTGCCCACGCGAAACACGCATTGTCCTCGGATTGCACGTTATTTCTCGCTTTCTTCATCAATATTTCTTACGGCAACTTGAAGTGACACCCCGCGCGCAGCGGATTGTACTTGTTGACATTGACCGTTAGGTTGAGAATTCGCGTCAATGTCCATCCGCTGTCGCGTTCCTGGAACTCGTCCATCGATGTTAGGGTGGGTTCGATGACACATCGCTGGTACCACTCCTGTAGATCGGATGTGCCGAAGAGTTCGCAGTTTCGGGTATTGATGCTTTTACAAGCATGCTTGGCACCCGCCACAAATTCCCCGTTGAACTTTGAGGTTCCGCTGTTTCCTCTAACAAGGGGATCTTACAGTTGTGACAATCGCTTTTGGAACGGCAGTATATGGGGGTCATAGCACTCATGTAGTATGAAATTACCATTTCGGCTTTTTGAATGGTGGGCCTTCGTTTTCGAGATATTTTGATTTAAAGTTTTTAACGTAGTAAGTAATCCAGATACATAGTGTGTATATACAAAAAGGTTCCGTGGCTACAACGGTAGCGCGTCAGATTGTCATGCGCGCGATCCGGGGTTCAAGTCCCCTGCTATATATATATATATATTTTTTTTTAAAAGTTTTTCCCGTGGAAATATATTTTGTGAATATTACGTATTATATAGAGAGTTACATATTACTCTACGCAAATTTTAAGGTTGAAAATGCATTCATAACATAACATATTATTCTAATCGTCTCTTTCACCGGTGCTTTCATATTCTTGTACTGCGAAAATATTTCATTCCGCAACTTTCGACGCCTGCGATTGTCGAGCAGGTAAAGTGGGATAGCCGTTACTTCTGACCGTAAGGGTCGTCTTATACCTGCTCAAAAGAATGGTCGAATACCTGGTCGTTGGGGGCGAGTAAGTCTTGACAACGATTTCATGAATATTTCATTTATTTAATTAATTTTTATACAATAGTTGGGGTGGTAGTTTTAAGTTGCGGAACGCAATATTTTCGCAGTACAAGAATACGAAAGTACCGGTGAAAGAGACGATTAGAATAATATGTTATGTTATAAATGCATTTTCAAACTTAAAATTTGCGTAGAGTAAGATGTAATGCACTATATAATACGTAATATTCACAAAATATATTTCCACGGGAAAAACTGTTAAAAAAAAAAATATGTAGCAGAGGGGACTTGAACCCGGACCGCCCGCATGACAATCTGACGCGCTACCGTTGTAGCCTCGGAACCTTCTTGTATATACACACTATGTATCTGGATTACTTACTACGTTAAAAACTTTAAATCAAAATATCTCGAAAACGAAGGCCCACCATTCAAAAAGCCCAAATGGTATTTTCATAGTACATGAGTACTACGACCCCCATTTACTGTCGTTCCAAAAGCGATTGTCAAAACTGTAAGGTCCCCTTGTAAGCGCCCCGCAAATGCTCCAGCACAATGGTTGCCGCATCGTGGAGGAAGTTGTGCGGCTCGATATAATTTGAATTTAGCACTGCACCAATTAATATGCGGCTATCGAACGCAGTGTCTGTGTCGCGCCACAAAAGTCCTGTGCTCGAATGTCCAGCACCTTCATGCACGAAACGTCCGCGCAACGAATAGTTCAGTCCCTCGAGACGCGTGATTCGAGCAACCAACGATTGCCGAACACCGTTCGAAAATCGAGGACGTTTCACACGGCTGTGTTCTTCTAAAGATTCGATACACTCGTTGCACCGTTTTTCCCACGCGAGATATTCTTCCCGCGAAATCAATCGTGCAGATTGATCCAACAATTGGTGTCCTACTCGCGCGAATTCTTCCACGGTTGTAAATGGAATGTGAATGTAATGTCTTTTCCACGCAACACGTTGCAACGATTTGAGATTTTGTGCAGTTTAGAGCGCATATTTATACCTACACTGCGATTTGGTATCTCCGTCTAACTCTTTCGATGTACCTCCTTCCTCCAATAGATTGCATGTAAAAAGCCGACCCTTCCCAATATTATCCGAAACAATTTCCGCTGACATAGCATAATTCTTTCTGAATTTCTGCTGACTCCACATAATTCAAATAATTGACGTTCCCAAAAGGATTATATTACACTCAACACGTGTCGAGACTTGTATCCTTGAGTGTGGGCTCAAGTTACACACGATCGCGCAATACGCTGCGATGTTAGGATTGAAAAACATTATGAAAATTTTTTAGCTTTAGAGTGTCTGTTTGCTACATATTGGTTCAGCAGATCGGTGTGGAAGGGGATTAAAATTATACAGCATATGTTATACACCGTTCGATCTCGCCAAGACGAATCGATACCATTTTTAACTTCCAAATCAGATGGGATAACCTCGAAAAATGCCCTCAAATTTCGAAATCTTGTGGTTTTGAACAAAAGAAACCGGTAGTAAAATCCCAACCGGCCCGACGGACCTCGGGTAGGCACCTGAGGAAAAACCGAGGGATGTAAGCGATACTCCAGCAGGTCGGAGCGGCAAATGTGCCTTCCATTCCACGCGTAGACGTTGTTGCGATCGGACGTAGCCTCGTTTCTGTTTACTTTACCCAGTGTCTCATACATAGTGATTTCAGTGTTCTTTGAGTGCGCGCTCACTTTAGTTTCTTCGCAGATTCTTATTTCAATTAAAATTAGTGTAACATAGCACCAAATTTATTCTGGAGACCTCCGAGGAGGGTTCCGAACCCTTAATAAATTGGGATCTATCCAAGGACCCATTGGCAAGCTCCAATAATGACGGGCCTTCTCTCGATGCCCTCACACAGAAGAAAATGGTGAGCAACTCAATTTTTATGGATTCAAAATCTGATTCAGCTTCTGCTTCTACACTCCCGTCCAAAAGACGAGCCCAAAATCCTTTGGACCATTCTTTTGGTTCAATATCTCCCAATAACTCTGATTCCCAGTTAAACACAAGCAAATTTTCCGTTATGGCTGCTCCTGAAAAACACCTCGGGGAAAAAAGCATAAAAGAGCGGCAAAAAGCGACCATAATTTATCCAAGGATAGTCTCGGTAAGACATCCTCCACTTCACTTCGGAACAAAATCCCGAATATAAACGTTTCTTTACCATTGACGCAATCCCTTGAGGGAGAAGATTCTCTCATTAAGGACGCACAATCCATGCCAAATATACCAGTTTCCAACCGATTTTCGGTTTTAGCTGCCTTTAAACCAAGTGATGAAATTTCACAGCCATCGTCCTCTAAGGGGAAAAAAACCTCCCCGGAAGTAAACACGGCTCCTAATAATATTATGCTACATGCCGAACAGCCTTGCTCCCCGAGCGCTACCTCTCCTTCTGCGCCGGGTCGCCCAGCGAAACCCCCTCCGCTGTATATTTCCAATTTTAAATATAATATAATTAAATTTGAGTCCGAACTAGCGGCTGACTTTGGAAAAACTTTTCAAATCAAGTACCTGGGGAATAAAATCAGGCTCCAATTCGAAGAGGTTGAATCCTTTAAAAAATTCAAACAAGCCTTGTCCCAAGACAACATTCCCTATTTTACTTTCACATTAAATTTTGAACGTGGGCTAACCATGGCCCTCAAGGGTCTTCCGGAAACTCCTCCCGAGGAGATTTTACTCGAATTAAAGGCAAAAGGCCTAAACCCAATCTCTTGTGTTTCCCTCAGGGGCAAGGATAATATACATTCACTTTTCTCTATTTATAAGGTTAATTTTCCCCAGGGAACTGCACCCTCCACAATTTCCAAAATCAATTTTCTGTTCAGTACAAGAGTTTATTGGGAGAAATTTTTCTCGAAAAGAAATTATACACAATGCTTTTGCTGTCAAGACTTTGACCACTCGGCGGCCAACTGCGGGCTGCCCCCCAAATGCGTGAAATGTTCCGGTTCCCATCGGTCTGCCGACTGCCAAAAGTTAATAGAAATACCCCCAAAGTGTATCAACTGGAGTGGGTCCCACACGGCCAATTACGGACAGTGTCCTGCCCTCCTCAAATACCTGGAAAAAGGAAACAAGAATTTCAAGCCCAGTAATGGGGTAGCCATCAACGCTCGTACTTTCCCAACTCTAAACCACACTTCCAACGTTATTACTTCTTCAACGTCCCGCCTTACCCCACCTTTCCCCTCCGCTCCCCGCCCATACGCGGAAGTTGTTGCTGTAGGACCTCGTGGTCCTGGCGGTGTTCCTCCTCTACCTACTATTCATGCGGCTCCTCTCACACATGAGAACCACGAACTTCAAGGTAATGGGGTGAGAACAATGCTTGATCTCTTCGGAGCCATTAAAGAATTAAAGTCGAAGGTTGATCTTACCCACATGCTGTCTCTCACAAGAACTTTAATCGACAAACTCCGTCCCTGCCGTACGGTAGCCGAAAAATTCCAGGTTTTCTGCACGGTACTCAGTTATATTGATTAGAATAATGTCCTTACCAACAATAATGCTCTGGAACGCCTCGTCGCTTTATTATAAGCGTAATGAATTGATCCGCGCGGTCGCCGGACTGCAACCGGGAATTATCCTCATAACCGAAACCTGGCTTACCCCTCAGGTTACTTTTTCGCTGCCCGGCTATGCTGCGGTTCGCGCTGATCAACCCACTAAAAAAGGAGGAGTGGCAATTTTTATACACACCTCTATCCACTATACTAATTTTACAGTAAATACTCCCTTACCGCATGATGCTTGTTTCATCAAGCTTTCAGCCCCAAAAATAATTATTGGGGTCAGCTACGCGCCCCCCTGTGCCATTAAGGACGCGCACTTTTTTGATGCCATGGTCCGCCTGGGGTCCCCCTTCCTTATAGGGGTCGACTAGAATGCCAAACATAAACTGTGGAATAATTTCGCTGAAAATAGAGCTGGTAGAATCCTATACGAGCACTCTATCAAGCACCAATACCGGGTCCTACACTCTGACGAATTTACTCACCAGACTGGCTGTTCCAGATCTTCCTTAATTGACTTCTTTTTAACGGACTATCATGCGGATTTTAAATATGCAATTTCGGACTATTTTAACACTGCCCAACGTCCTGTCATTCTGGCTAGCAATCATCCAAATGGACCTCACAGCCTTGCCTCGTCCGTTGACTGGAGGCTCTATAAAGAAAACACTGCTCGGTTTAATATTAAGAACAATTTCTCAAAACAGGATACTGAGAATAATCTTAAATCCCCCATTCAAATATTCTACACACGATCTTCACGTCGATGCCAAAGTTCCTCTACTAAGTGACGTTATTAACAAGATGAAACTCAACTATCTGGTCTCCGACCACGAAAATCCCCTAGTTCGTCAAACCGGGACCTACGACATAAATAAAATCCCCTATAAAATCAAAATCCCTTTCCCTATGTCCTTCTAACCTCATTCCTTTGCCCCACCTACCTCTCACACTCTCCGCCTTTCCCCTATCCCCTCCCTTCCCCCCCTCCCTTCTAATCAGGTATTTTGTTTACAGCTCTCTAATCCCTCTATTCAGTTGCTTCTTTCGCCTTCCAATCTGGACTCTGACTCTACAAGGATTCACCATTCTGGACTGCCCGAAATCGCTTTATTACGCATGCACATGCACGAGCATGCGCCTTCAAACTTCCAAGCTTGCCGCTTCCTGCGCCTTTTCCTCAACTGACTTCCATAATCAAACATTGCACTCATACCTCGTACTTTTAAATTCTTACCCACAGATTAAAACACTCAAGTCCGTGCGGTTTTTTGAAAATGTTCCGCAACCTACTGTCAGCCATGGCTCCCACTTCTAATTGGTAATACCAAAATACTTTTTGGCTGGTAACTAGGCTTCTGCTTAGAGGGACGGCCTTAAAGAAAGGGATAGTGGGAACTGGAGTCCCCCCCCCACAGTCAAAAATATAAAAAAAAAATCGGAGCGGCAAATGTGCCTTATGACCTTTATTACAGGGCCCTGTTGGGCCTACGTTTTCCCCATGGGCCCTGTTAAGACAAATAAGAATTCTGCGTGCCACTTTTGCAATTCGCGCCATTACCTTTCGACCCCGAGGGCGCTCCGAGCGATCGATACGCTGATCGATCGTCGATCAGCATCACTTCCTTCTTCTCTAGCTAGGTGACGAGTGAGTGGAGATCGTAAGAACACTGCGTGTGCAAGCATTATTTCTAAGACTTTATATTCAAATACTTTTGCTCAAGTTCAATGTTCTCATTCTTCTTTCTTTATTGCTGTAATAATTACATACATTCATATACAGACTTTTACTTCTTTCTTTTTCACTGCGCGTGTAAGAATCACAATCCTAACCTCAATAGGCCCCTTTCCTAATGCCCAGTACGAAATCGCGAATGGATTAGTGGCCCATGGGGCAAACGCAGGCCCAACACGGCCCTGAAATGAAGGTCGTGGGGCACATTTGCCGCCCCAACCTGCTAGAGTATCGCTTGCATCCCTCGGTTTTCCCTCAGGTGCCTACCTGAGGTCCCTCGGGCCGGATGGGATTTTCCTACCGGTTTCTTTTGTTCAAAACCGCAAAATCTCGAACTTTGAAGGCATTTTTCGAGGTTATCCCATTTGATTTCGAAGTTAAAAATGGTATCAATCGATTCGTCTTGGCGAGACCTTTTCGACGGTGTATAGCATATGCTGTAGGCTCTTGGGTCTGTAATCCCCTCTAGGACTTAACATTGTCCTTTAAGATTCGGCGTTTCTGTATTATATTTCGTTCTTCGCGCCGCCGAATGATGTCATCAGGCACGGCTGCTCCAGAGGACTCAAACTACGCGTAATCGCGCGATACGCTGCGACGTTAAATCGGAACGCTTTAAAAACTGTTAGCTTTAGAATACTTGCAATTGTACCACTATGTAGTGTTTTCTCTTTCCCTCCCCAGAATTCAGCTTTAAAATACTGCTCTCTCCTTCCCTCCCCCCAGAATTTTAGCTTTAAAGTAATGCTCTGTCTCTTTCCCGTACCCCGAAGACGTTGCACGTAAAAAGCCGACATTGCTCGACATCATCCGATAATTATTATTATTATGCGTTAACGTTTGGCAACGGCTCATAACATGTGACGCTCGGTATATGTACCATTCGGAAAAGACTAATATCAGATAACTGACGTTGGGGAGTTAGTTAGGCGGCTGACTCGTAACGCAGAGGTCTTGGTTTCGAGCCCCGTCGCCCGAGATTCTGTTTTTCATTTATATTAATATCTTAATAATTTTGGAATATTGTATTTGCTGTGTTCGATGCATGTGACACGTATGATAAAGCGACATAAGGTTGTATTACCTAACAAATTTGCATTCTTTTTTAGAATCCGAAATTTGACGAAAACAACTTTCCGGAACAATCGCGAAAGAAGGCTGATAACTTTTGTAGAAATCCTACCGGCGATGTTGGCGGGCCATGGTGTTACGTTGAACAAGAACACTTTGAATATGTTCAGCAAGAATACTGTGATGTTCCATTCTGCGATGACAGAGGTATTTTTTACATCTATTAATCCCTTCATAACTTTGGACGAAATATCTCGCGACCCGATACCAGCCGTGTAACGTTGTTGACGTGATATCTTGCAACTCAACATCAGCCGTTTAAGGTTCTTGACGAGAAATTTCGCCATCTAATACCGGCGATTTAAAGGCTCCCCCAAACCAACGCGAATATTCGCGGCGGCAGCGGATATTTTGCCGCGATGGATCCGCGGCAGTTTACTATACGTGGCGGCTTATGGGGCTGTTCAGACCAACGCGGAACGTTTCCGCTGCGGCGGCGGATCCTTAGCGTTTTTTTCCGCGGCGGACACGCGAATATTTTACCGCGTTGGATCCGCGGCAATTTACTATGCGTGGCGGCTTATGGGGCTGTTCAGACCAGCGCGAAACATTTTCGCTGCGACTGCGGATCCGCAACGTTTTTTCCGCGGCGATATCGATTCGCTCTCCAAGGCGTTTTTTCCGCGGCGAAATTTCTCCGCTCTCCAAGGCATTTTTTCACTGCCAATTGTAGGTAACATATCGGGCTTGTCTGGATTGCCATATCTCGTCTATCGATGTGGCGATCTCCTAGCGACGCAACAGAAGAAGAGAGTGCGGAATCAAAAAGGGGCGGCAATCGCGACTACGTGCCGTATGTAAGTACTTACACGGACAGGACTTTCTCCCACAAAATCAATTAATCAACGCTGTCATATGCAGTAGACTAAAGAGAGATGGGCAAAATTTTTATTTAAATACAAATTTCGAATAACGAATAAAAGTTAACCCGGGTCAATTTTATTTGTCGAATAAAGTTTTTTCTTCATTCGAGGAATAAAATTAATTTTTTTATTCGCCGAGCGTTTCAAATTCAGCGGCAAATAAATTTTTCAACCCCAACTGTAACTGTAACTTTAACTTTAATCTTCTTCGTCTTTGAACAATTTTCCGGCACACGTTCGAGCTGTCGAAGATCGGGGATTCAGGCCTAACGCGCATGTTAAGCGGCATTGGATTTTATCGAAAAATAAACACGGTTTGCCGGAGTGGCAGATTCTCAGAAGCCAAGGAACACATACGGACGGCTGAGTGACTTTGTACGAAGGTCGCTAACGTAAACAATGCCCGCTTCAGAAGTATGACGAGGGGGGAAAACGTGGAGGAACGCTCGCGAGGAGTCAGCCGTTCGGTACGGTGCAGCGGTGGATCGAGAATATCGAATAAAAAGTATAGATTAGTTCGATTTACTGAGTCGTTCCTGACTTGTTCCTATCACGCATGTTACAATGTAGTATCTTCCGATGCCGGCCCTCGGCACAACACTTGGAACGAAACTGAATGTTACAGACAGGCCCGTTCCTGGCGGGGGTGCAGAAGGTGCCCCTGCACTTAGGCGGCCAAACCCGGGGGCGGCCGCGGGCCGTTTGTTATATATAAATTTTTTACTAAAAAGAATAATATTTATAATAAGCTCTTTTGCATGATAAACGTTCAAAACTATGCATAAATAGATATAAAAATAAAGTGACATATAAACGACACTGCATATTAAATTCTTAATTAAAGAATATTAAATTAATAAGGATGGCAAAATTGTTTTTGCACCTGGGCGACACAAAACCCAGGAACGGCGCTGGTTACAGAGCAAAAAACCTACAGATCAACCTCAAATATTCACAGCGGCAGCGAAATATTCGCTCCGGTGTGAGCACACACGCGGATTCCGCTACCGCTGCCACTGCGAATTATTCCGTTGCCGCTCCGCGCCGCGAATATTCGCGTCGGTTTGGGGGAGCCTTTACTCTGTAAACGAAATCCCCCCATAAACATGACTCATCTATGAAACAATCTAATGTCCAGTTCATATTTATTGGCCGGTGAGTTCGGTTTCGGGAGCAGCGTACGAGGAGAAATCAGCCACCAACACCTGACGATCGTGGATTGGCAGTTGAAGTTGCTGGGCCCCCGAAGGGTATGGTGGGGGTAACGGGAACGCTGCTCGACTCCGCCTGAACGAAACCGTGTGGCTGTTGTTTATGCTTAGCGTAATAATAGTGTGTGTTACGAAGCTATGCGTAGACCAATACGAGAAGAAGCTATCGAGGAAAAATCAATGTTCTGACCAATAAAGGTCCTGAATGTTTTCAGAGCGAAAGCACACCTATTCTGATGTGTATACAGTATTGTCTCGTTAGCGGCTCGGTTTGGTGCACACGCTGTCGGCTTTCGCTATCCCCACCACTTCTGTCTCACTCCTGTCCGGTAAAGACGAGAGCGAGATGGAACGAGAGCGAGCGAAAGGCACTGAAAGCGAGCGAGGGCGGTAGGAGACAGACGACGCGTTGATGTTTTGTCTCGGTCCGGCTTTCGGACGCCGTGACACTCCGACCTTTGCGTGCGCGACGGGCGTGCGCGATGGTCGCAAGCGCTTACAGTGAGCACGGGAACCGCTTCGTAAAATCTTGACGCAGGACCAGCCCAAGTCTTTTTTGCGCCTTGGGCGAACTTGTCAAATTGCGCCCTTTATTATAATACATTTATTTGAGATTATTTATGACTTTCCTCTGCAAAATTCGGCAACTGCTATGGCGTAAGGTTGACAAGAGGTGCAAAATGGTCTTTTCATTGTTGGCATTGTTGAAAATAAATTTTTAAACGAAATACTACAAATTGTACTACAACGGTTTTAAACTACGAGTGAAAATTAAGAGTAAGGTCATGAAGAAGCTCAATTAAATGTATTATAATAAATGGCGGAATTTGGCAAATTCGCTTAGGGCGCAAAAAAGACTCGTGTCGTGCCTGGCTATCTCACCGTCGCGCGTGCGTCGAGCAGTCACGATTCTATCTGAGCGCTCGCACCCGTCGCGCACGCAGAGCGTTCTATCTCGCTCCACCCTTCGGCTAGAAAGAAGCGAGAAACGAACACTCGGAATTAGGCTCTGCTCACGATATGGACTCAACGCCGGTCCCGACCAGCGAGCCCCTAACGAGACAATACTGTATTTCTACGCTGACAACCAGAGTTGGACATTATTCGTACGAATCTCCAAGATTTATTCGCGAATAACGAATAACAATTTTATTCGACGAAAAATTATGCGTTATTCACGAATTAATCTGTACCGTTATTCAAGCCAGATTTATTCGGATAAGAATTTATTCGTTATTCGCCCTGATTGAACGACGAATAAATGTGTGTGCGCTCTATCTCTTCGAGCTCGATCCACGTACACAAGTATATACAATGTATCAGTGAAGAGGTAGAGCGTAGTTACAATGTCTGTACAGTACTTATTCGTGAGGAACTCTGACTCGCTCTCGCCTTCGGCAAGAATGAATCGGCGAAATCGTGTTCCGTCTATGTACTCAAAATGGTGGGGATACTTCGCTGCATGCGTACGTACCTCACGGACACCAATCCCCACCGTGCGACAACCAGGCGTAGCCCGAGAGAGAGAGTGAGAACGTAGAGAAAAGGAGCACCGTGGCTGGCAAGCTGTGTGGTGGGAGAATATCCCTCACGAAACTCACTGGCCAATAAATCTGAACTGGACCTTAATTTTCCTTAATTCACGGAAAAAGTTCATATGCATAGATTGTGAAATCAACTTTGCTAATTACAATTGTATTCTCGTTCTCCGCTCGAACACTGATTTCTCTGTCACTTTTTATACTTGACATTCCTTTATTAGCCACTGTTTGAGAATGTACCTAATGAGCACGTCGGTTGAAAGTGAGGTTAGGAGCGACGGTGAAAAGGTGCACACAGCACAGCACTTAAAATGAGTAGCGTCAAGTTTATTTAAAACACACATTGAGAGTACAAACGAGAAGCCTTGATAATGTTTTCGCGGCACTGGAGTGAGTGTGAGAGTTAACATAATGATTGCATGATGAGAATTTTCACTGATATTAAGTAAGATGAACAAGATGGAAAAGATATATAATTATTCGCGATGTGTTTGGGAATGCACTAATTCCCAAAGCCACCACACTCGCTCTCGGCGCACCACCTCACGGACTCGAAACAGAGTCAAGCGTTGCGCTGATTGACTGAGTGGTGCACACTCCGCGTTCGAGCACACTCTGCATCGAGTCCGTGAGGTGGTGCGCCGAGAGCGAGTGTGGTGGCTTTGGGAATTAGTGCATTCCCAAACATTCTGCCCGCCATCATCAGCTGGACAGAAGATTGTGATGTTATCTGAAACAATTGAAACCGCCAACCTCGCGATTGGCATGATTAGTGAAGTTACAGCTGATGCGGGCTGAGCTGAGCCAATCCCCTTGGGCTGGAAGTAGTTGAGGTGTGTCAGTGATCTGATCTTGAAGTCACTGGCGGGTAGCTCCACTTGATCTAGTTCGGGTCGTTCTTATGAAGATGGTGTAGAACGATGAGTACTGCAAGCTGTAGTATCACCTTGCTGAATAAGGTGAATCCTTGTGTTGAGTGATGTTGATCTTGGCTGATTGGAACCTTGCCCTTTCCACGTCTGGATTGCAGTTGCGCTGCAGATGAGCCCGAGTCGTGATTGAGAAATACACGAGACGTCGTTGCGTTTAGTTGCTTCCCACGAAAGGCGTCACCACATGATTGTATGAATGCATGTGGGCACCTGTGAGCGCTGAGGGGTGAGTCTGGCCAAGCGAACAATCCGTTGGTCAGTCATGACTGTCGACGTCAAGTGATGTTGAATGTTGTGAGGGTGTGACTCTCGAAAGAGGTAGTTGGCCCATCCTGAGATGGACACGGATCCCCCTTTGTCAAGCACACACCACACACCGATGAAGTTGACTTCCCATTGGAGCTCGTATATGAAGATCCAGAGTGGTTGTCAGATGGGAATGTGGCATCACTGAGTTCTACTTCTGTGTCGTTGTTTGTGAGCGTGGACCTAACCTGGGTCCAACAGACGTGAAATGCAAGGAGCACTTGATAATTGTTACCTTGATGATTGATAGAGGTGTTGCAGATGAAGGCTAGCTTGATTCAATGAGTCTCGATGCCGTGCGGTGAATCATAACTTCAACTTGCTCGTTGAAGTAGACGCCTTTCAATGCCAATCATCACTTGAAGAAAGTCTTGAGGTCTAGAATGACTTGGTTCGTGTGCACTGCATTCGGTAAAGATGCAGGTTGGTGGTGAGGCCGCCATCTGCTTGACTTCTGCCCATCTTCATCCCACATTGCCGAGATGAGATGATTTGACCGAGATTCAGCTTCTCGGTCTCGTGATGCTGCTGAAACAAACTGAACTGGGGTGAGGTGATGTGGTGAGAGCTCAGATTTGTAAGTGAATTCCAAATGATACTTCAATGTTGAATGTGGAGCGAGTCAGAGAGTCTTGATCTAGTCTCCGATGAACTCGAATGTACCGAACAGCAACTCGCCTCAGGATTATTTGAATACAAGCGGGTACAAGTGAGTCATGAGGAGAAGAGTTGTAAGTTCCTCTCAGTCCAGTACGGGTGAGTATCACCTCGAGGTCCGAGAACAGCCAGCTTGCGCATGATCTGCAGGCGAGTCCCTCGTTGAAGTAGTGATGTGGCTTTGAATGCGAGACTTCTATTGATCAGACTTCTTGACTGTTGTGCAATGATGGTAAGGCAGTGTTGTAAATTCTGTCTGCACTGCTGTGAAGAATGCTTTCGCAACGACACAAGTCATGGCGCTCTGATCGACGAAGTAATCTATGCTCCAGGAGTTGATTAGCTGATGTTGAGGTCAATAATTTGGAGTTGATGTTCTTGGATCCTTCCATTGCACATGTAAGGTGAATTCTTGATCTTGAACCTTCCAGGATGATGTTTGAGGAGTGATCCATTTGTGCATGTAGGTTGAAAATCCGTCTACACGTGAGTAGTGATGTTGTGGTGAGGGTTGATTGAATGTAGCTGGCATGGCATGCCAGGATTACTGCAGTAGTGAGTAAAGTTGCTAGCTTGAGGATGATGCACGGTGCTGTCTATTTATTGGAGCACCCTGGTGAATGCCTTTGATAGGGCATCGAGTGTCGACACTTTGTGATCTGTGGACGGTGTGACTGCATTGAAGAAAATTACTGCTGTGGTGACATGTCGATAAGCATCAGACAGGTGTTTGATTCCACGGTTGAGCCTCTTCAGTCATTTACCACTGAAAGTGTGAGTGCTTGCAAGCTTGTGAGGACCTTTCTGAAGTTGCGTCAGTGATGGTATCATTCTTGGAATGACAGTGGATCATACCAATGGAGCATGCGTGGCCACGACTCTTGCAATCGTCCTTGTTTGAATGGTGACCAGTGACAGGATGCTGAATGGATCACAAATTTGTTAATTCTTCGAATGTTGAGAAATCTCAGGTGTGGTGAGCCCCCTTACACCAATTGATTAACACCTTTTGTGTAGAAGACAATTAACCATGAGCTATTGAACACGTGGTTAACCTCACCTAAACCGACAAACGCGATTCTCACGCGAGAGAGACTCCACGATGCAGTCAATACTTATGCGCGGTGAGATGAAGAATTGAGAAAACGCGAGTTGTGAACTGAGAAAGAACTACACGAAATATCAGAGCGATGTACACAACGTTAAAGACAAATTCTGCCCGGCGAACGAACGTCCTTTTCAAAACTCGATGTGAACTAGAATGATTGGAAACTGTGATTGATTTGAAAGGTGATTATGACGGAACGTCGAAACTAGCATGTAGGGTTAAATGCTAGCAGTTGAAGTTGAGGAACTGAAGTTGCGGTTGAGCGCGTCTCTTGGGCGCTGAATGCTCTAAAAGGCAGTCGTCTAGCTGGATGATTGATAGGGCTTCACAACTGTGTGCCCAATGCCGAAGGTTGTTGAATTCCACTTGAGAGACGAGAAACTCGCTGTTGTTGTCCATGTTGTTCCTTCAGCAGTAAGACGCTGCCCGCGTCGCACAGGTCTTTATTCGTGACGAGCCGTTCCACTGAGTCCGTCAGCTGTTCCAGCATTGCCATATGCGTTGTTGATGCATCTCGTATGCATGATTACTGACTAGAATCGAGTAGCTATTATCATTAGATGAATTTTATGGTGCTCTTACCATGTGAATGATGTCTTTGGACTCCTTTCTGGTTCCATGATTGCAGTCACGATACTCAATGGTTGCGATGAGGTGGCTGAGTATGCCTGGGTGCAGGCACGAGCATTGATGAATGACCTGTACGTCACGATGGTTGATTTATGTGAAGTCCTCGTCATATTTGAAGCTTGATGGTTGTGATTGGCATCTGTGATGAGCTGGGCTTGAAGATGTCCCTTTGTTTGATGCCCCAATGATGAACACTGAATTTAAACATTCAAATTCCCATTGCCACTTTGAGGTTATGGTTGGTGGCAGTCTTGACGTCAATCGAGGTTGAGTAGAGTTCTGAGAGCTCAGTTCCAATGATGATGGTGAAGTCTGGCGTTCACTGGGCGCTGAGAATGTTGATGGGCTCCTTCTCGATGTTGGTGAATGGAGATGAGTAATGTTTGTGTGTTCACGACACCAATTTAGTGTACTAATGCTGTGAACAGACGTACCTCTTCGAGGAGCGAGCTGTGAGTACATGTGTACATGTAGCCAACAAGGGCTTGTAAAGTATTGAAACGACCCACCTGGGTTGTGATGATGCGTTTGAAGAGCCCTGCGCTCTCACCGGAGCTGGTGCGTTGAGATGAATTCCTGCGGCCATGGTTGAGGGTGATCTGTGTCCTTGAAGGGCTGAGTGCGTGATGGTGAGATGGATGAGTGCCTGATGAGTTGATGGTGAGGAGCTTTACTTTTCTGATCCCTCAGGCGTCGGTTGCGGTCGTTGAGCTGGTACGGTTGCCAGATGCAGCATCGTATGGTGAGCTGCTTGGCACTGCTTGCATCTGATCCGCGACTTGCAGTTTGGGGTGGAATGCCTACTACAGCAATTCCGGCATAGTAGCTTGTCAGTAATGAGTTTACGCCTGTTTTGGATCGTCAACTGGCGAAACTTTGGACACATCACTATGAAATGAGCTGTGCCACAGCAGTCGCAGGGGTATGAGGTGTTGTCTGCTTCTTTGTGAGTCTCCTGCTTCACAGATGTGCTTGCTCTTGCTTTGGGAGCGGGCAAAGCCTCGCCTTTCTCCAACGAGCCCTGTTGATGACGAACTTCTCTAGACTTTCCCAATCTGGGTAGTCGGGTGAGGACTGCAGCGAGGTTTCCCAGGCCTCTCGCGTCTTGTTATCAAGTTTGCACCACACTTGATGCACCAACATGCAGTCTTGAGCGTCTTGCGTGCACATGGAGGTGAGCGTGAGCTTGACCTTCTGAGTTAAGGTGAGCAGCTTGCGCAGGGCCTCGGCACTCGGGGAGATGATAGAGGGTTCAGCCTCTAGCTCGTCGAGTTGCCGCTTGATAACAGACCTTCGTTCACGAAATTGTGCCACAAGCCTTTCCCACGCAGCAGTGAAGGTGATCGATGCATCAACCAGTTCTTGAACGATGTGAGCTGGTGCCCCTTTTAAGCTCGAGCGTAAGTATTGGAGCCTGTTGCCATCGCTGAGATGGACGTCCTTGATGACGAGCTGGGTGAACCGTTCTTTGAACTCCGGCCACTCCTTGAAGTCTCCGTTGAACGATGGCACCGTGATCGCCGGGAGATCATCTGAGCTGTTGAGCTGGTCAGAGGCTTGAGAGGTGTGATACATCTCCAATTCTACTCTGAGGCGGCTGAGCTTGAGTTTAAGTTTTGAATGGCATCGCGACTCCCTTGAGAACGTGTTTGATGCAAAGTACGCATGCTCCATGAATACTGCAGGCCATTTTCCCTCGAGGTATGCGTGCTCTGCGATGAATGCCTGATGAAGGTCGTTCACCTGTCCAGAATACTCGTTCAATTCCTCGAGTGTGATGTTGGGCGCACAGCTGGGCAAATCTTCTTCGAGGGCTTGCAACGACTCGAGTCGACTCGCCTGAGTGAGACACTTGAGCGTGAGCTCGGCAGGCAATGGATCAGCGATGCATTCCCCGGCTTGAATTTGCTGAGTTGAGCCTCCGGGTTGAGACTCCACTTGCAACACCGCCATCACTGTATCCAACGATGGTGTTGTTGGTCTGGTGGAGGCGTCAGCCCAGTCTTCTCCATTAGCACTCATTGTGCACGATGAGGGTGAGTGTGAGCTTGAGTCACTGCACTAACACTTCACTGCTCCTCTACTGTCGATCCGGCTCGAAGGACCAAAATGTTTGAGACTGGGATGGGTGAACACGCTGGAAAGTGAGGTTATGAGGCTCGACAGTGAAGAGCTGCGATACACAGTTTGTTTAGGCAATGATTTTTGGGTCTTTATTCATAAAAACACTTGCGGTGAACGAGCTTGCCACACACAGTCTTGAAGCACACGCGGCGAGCTAATCGCGAGCCACTGCGCACGTGGTTCTTCTTTTTGAGGAATCGGCGAGAGTTATTATCTCGAGCCGGTAAAGGAGAGCGCGGGCGAGCGTATTTCGCTTCGAAGCCCGGAGAAGGACAGCGTTTGGCTTGGTCGCTCTGCTGATTGGCCACGTCAGAGAGGACAGCTGCTCGAGCCGTAGAAGAGACGGGGTGTCTCACCGATGAGGATCGACGGTCGATCAGCAATCATCAACGCAGAGTGTGCACCACTCAGCCAATCAGCGCAACGCTTGACTCTGTTTCGATTGGCCTGGGATCCCGCACTCAACCAATCAGATTTTCCCACGGTTGTCGATCTTCGAGAATGTTCGAGACGACGCCGGTAACGGAAATCATCAACCATATTGTGTTCTATCTTGTTCACATAGCGTGATTGAACGGACGTGTCGCGTGCGATAGCTGTTCTAAAATCAACTAGTGGAGCTCACAGCTCACCAGTTTCATTGTCTTTCATTACATTCTCTCGCATTAACTGTCGTTCTCACCGCTCAATCACTCTCATCGCGACTGTAAAAATTGCTTTCGTGTACAATCTCACAACGTACGCCGGTACAACGAGGTCACCACGTGCGCAGTGGCTCGCGATTAGCTCGCCGCGTGTGTTTCAAGACTGTGTGTGGCAAGCTCGTTCACCGCAAGTGTTTTTATGAATAAAGACCCAAAAATCATTGCCTAAACAAACTGTGTATCGCAGCTCTTCACTGTCGAGTCTCATAACCTCACTTTCCAGCGTGTTCACCCATCCCAGTCTCAAACACGATGCGATTACACTGTTACTGAGCACGCAAAAGTGTTCAGTGATGATGCTTAGGCAGAGTTGTAAATTCTGCCTCTCAGTGAAACGAGATTGACTCTACAGCAGCCTTACACATATATTATTGATAACAATGATTGACTGCTGAGAACGAGATGATATGAAATGTATCCACGTGGATCTGCGACCACGTGGTCTCCGTTACGATTATATTAATCGAGAGTACGTGAGCTGACACTTGATTGAGCTTTGAGAATGATCAATGCACGGAGATTCACTTGAAATTGAACGATGGTAAAATAACTACGTGAGCAATTCGCGATTACACAAGTTTGATCTGAGACGTGCTGATTGAGCACCGCAGACTATTCCGTGCACTGATACACCACGAAGAATGCAAGATGGACGCGAGCTGCCGTCTGAGAGTTCACAATGTGGTTCGAAACACAACACGTTGTTGTGCCCAGGCAACGCCCAAGCACACGTGTTAGATATATTACACATATTATATTACGTTATATAAACGTTCGAGATGTTTCGAAGCTAAGACAGCCGCTAGCGACCGATCCTACAATGTCAGCAATATGCGAACGCATCGCTGAGACCGGGCATAGTAACGCGTACCACGCTCAAGCAGGATATAAAACCAATGCGATTCCACAAATGGACGAATTCTAGACTTGACGCTCGACCTGTTAACACGGCTGACACTTCTGTAAACCTCAGTCTAGTATTAATTAGTCTCTGAATAAAGACTTAGTCTCTGAATTTGACCAACTTGGTGTAGTTCACCCAGTAGATTCCAATCTTTTGTTCACTCCCGAACCTACGATATTACCAAATCCCGTACCAGCCTTGCGAGCCATCACGCAGGGCACAACAAATTGGTGGCAGCGGTGGGATAGTGCATCGTAAAAATTTTTACCGAGCCTTGACGCAACCGATTGATCAACGTCGACAGAGGTTGAACTACCTCCGACAATATTATTTGATCATCGCAATCGAACAGGCTAGAACTGGCAATCGTCGCTACCGAGGTAGTACAGAGGACCGAGAAACGGCCTTTGAGAAAAACGTTCGACGCAGTCCGAACGCCGACGAGCCTAGTGACGAGTAAAATCAGCCTGAGAGTGAACGGGTGAATTGACCATTTGACTAACACCAAACCCATCTACGAGGACGTCGCAAATCCGAGGACCAGGACGCACGAGAGTACTTGGGGACTGAGGAACGAGTCGAAGCCGCACCTGAAGGACGGACGGAGAGCCGTACGAAGGAAGCAGCCGTCGGAGCACACAGCAAGTAGCTGTACGGATCGACCTTGCTGGGTCCGATTCATCTCTTATAACCGCCGCCGGTTCACGGACGAGAGGACGCCTGACCGAGCTGTCGACATGTGGAAAAGAGCAGCGTTGTGAGTAACCGAATAGCGTGAAATTAATTATTGTAAACCAGAGTCCTATCAAAATATAGAAACGGTACATGCATGTCTATAGAAGACGAACGCGCAAATCAATTCAAACTTCCGGGTCAGAAAAGCTTGTCAAGATCGTTCGAATCATTTTTTGATAAAAAACTAACCTTCATACGAGAGGAACTAGATCTCCTACCTTCTATAGACTATTCACGACCGTCTCGCCGAACACTACGACCGTCGCCGTTACGATTAAGCGTTAGAAAAAACGACGATTCAAGTGCCGAATCGTCCCCAGAAAACTTTGTAACGCCGAATAGAGAATTCCCGATTGTGCTAGCGGACTTTAGTTTGTTAGATATAGAAGGGACAGAAGATAGTAAAATGTCACTAAATGCTGGAAGCAGCCTCCCGGTTCCACTACCGGACGTGAAAAGATAATCCACCGCGCTGTCGTTAGTAGATAAATTCATAGGAAAATCGTTGGACGAGCTAGCAGAATTTTTTAAGTCTTATACAAGTGCCGCAGAATTTGTTCCCGAGAATGACCTGCCAAGATTCTTGAAAACGGTGATAGGTACGAAAATTAAAGGCAAAGCAGCCAAGGTACTAGAGTACAAAGAAGTAGATACTTTTGATAAATTAAAAGACATCCTAACTTCCTTATTCGTAGACAAAAGGTCCATAGGAGCAGTTGGGGCAGAATTCCATGCCTGCCACCAACGAGAAGGCGAAAGCGTAAAATTATTCGCGTGTAGAGTAGAAGAATTAGCTGGAGAACTATCTGAATTATCGGTAAAACCAGGGAACAGCGACGAAGTAAATAACGCGTTAACAGAATCAGTGCAAGAGCGCGCCCTAGATGTTTTCACCCTCGGGTTAAATGTAAAACTGAGAACGATCATAAGGTCTCGAAACTATGCAACGTTGAACGCAGCAATAGCCGCCGCTATAGAAGAGGAGCAAGCGATGGGTTTAAACACCTCGCGAAATTACAGGAAATTCGGTAATCAGCCCAAGGGAAGGGAAGGATCAAACGTACCATGCTGTGATCGATGTAATAAATTAGGACATTTAGCAAGAAATTGCTATACGCGATTAAGTATGCCTCGAGAAAACTCCCCGACGCAACAGACAACAGTAAAAAGGGAAGTTCAGCGCGTCACCATGGTCTGCCATTACTGTAAAAAACCGGGACATCTAATCAAAGAATGCAGAGCTAGAGAAAGAGCAAACGGACGAGACTACAGACCGCGCTATACGAATACGAATTACAGACGCGAAGATACCAGACAGAATTTTAATAGAACTCCGGGTCGAGAACAATCTAACGAAAATCAAAATTCCCCTACCACGAGCCGCGGGACAACCGACGACAGACAAACAAACGCAGGATCTAAGGTAGAATCGTACCGAGCAAATATGGTAGTGACGTCCCAACTCGAAAATACAATCGAAATTAGAGCGCCGGAACTAGTGAAAGAAAGAGCGAATATGTTAGTAGACACAGGAGCCGATATTACGTTAATAAAGATAGGTAAAGTAAAGGGCGACGTTCGAGCCGAAGACGAAATAGTTTCCTTGCGAGGAATAGCCCCTATGGAAATTAAAACGCTGTGTCTAGTACAATTAAACATAGAAATCGGAAATAAAACAGTAACGCATCCTTGCCGATTAGTTAGAGACGACTTCCCATTAGAAGCAGACGGAATCCTAGGACAAGATTTTATGGCTAAACACGATGTATACATCCGGGCGAACCTAGAAATAGAGATATACGGAATACAATTCCCCTACTCAGGAGGGAACGTAGTTTTAAAACCGCCATCCGAAACCATTCTCCTAGCTAGAACGACCGATAAAGGCGAAGGTATAGTGGAAGGACAATCTATTAAACCAGGAGTATTCATAGGAAACTCGTTAACAGTAGGCCAGAACGGGAAATGCGCAATAAGCGTAATGAACACTACCGCGGACGAAGTCCTTATCAATATGCCAACAGTGACGTTACAAACGCTGACGAGCTATGAAATTGACCTGACAGACGCGAATTGCGACAAGGAGCGCGACACGCCGACGTACGTAGTACACGCTGTACATGGGAGAAATAGAATGCAAACCCTGCGCGAAAACCTTAGAACAGATCACCTAAATAAGGAAGAAGAAGCCAGCTTACTCGAGCTATGTGAGAAGTATAATGAAATATTCTGTCTAGAAGGAGACAAGTTAGGATACACCACGATGGCAGAGCATTCGATTACCCTAATCCCAGATACTAAACCTATATACGTAAAACCGTATAGATTACCTCAAGCGCATAAAGAGGAAGTAAATAGACAAATTTAGGAAATGGTAGAAGAAGGAATAATTAGTCCAAGCGTCAGCCAGTGGAACGTCCCATTGCTAGTAGTTCCTAAAAAACCAGTCGCTTCAGGAAAACGCAAACTCAGAGTAGTAGCAGATTTGAGACAAGTGAACGACGCGACGGTAGGCGACTCATACCCCTTACCGAATATAACGGACATCCTGGATCAATTAGGAGGAGCAAAATATTTTTCAACCTTAGATTTAGCGTCAGGATTCCATCAAATAGCCATGAAAAAGGAAGATCGTGAGAAAACGGCATTTTCCACACCATACCGCCATTTCGAATATAATAGAATGCCGTTCGGGCTTAAAAACGCTCCCGCGACATTCCAAAGACTAATGAATACCGTATTATCTGGATTACAAGGAATAAAATGTTTCGTGTATTTAGACGATATTGTCGTCTATGGACGCTCGTTGAAAGAACACCAAGATCGTCTAGAACTAGTATTCGAACGTATACGCGAGAGTGGCCTGAAACTTCAACCCAATAAATGCGAATTTCTACAAAAGGAAACGATATACCTTGGCCACGTGATAAGTGAGAGCGGTATCAAACCAGACCCTACGAAACTCGACGCTGTAAAAAACTTTCCGATACCCAAAAGAACTAAAGACATACAATCCTTCTTAGGCCTAGCCGGATATTATAGGAGATTCATAGAACATTTTTCACAAATCGCGAAACCTTTGACGCAACTATTAAAGAAAGACCAAACATACAGATGGACTGCACAAGAACAGGAAGCCTTCGAGATATTAAAAGAAAAACTAACAACAGCACCGATACTACAATACCCCGATTTCACGAAACGAAAAGCATTATCGCAGGGAAAGATAGGTCAAGACCTACCCATAGCATACGCAAGTAGAGTATTAAATAAAGCAGAAGAAAATTATAGTACCATAGAAAAGGAATTGTTGGCCATAGTATGGGCAACGCAACATTTCAGACCTTATGTATACGGCACAAAATTTAAAATCGTAACAGACCATAAACCTCTTACTTGGCTTTTTAGCGTAAAGGATCCCGGCTCAAGATTAATGAGATGGAAATTGAAACTAGCAGAATACGATTACACCATAGAATACAAAGCGGGAAAGACAAATAAAAACGCAGACGCCCTCAGTAGAATGTTCGCGATTACGCGAGGGACGAAGCGACAACTCAACACAGAAACACTAGCCGTCGCCAGTGAAAACGCCAACGAAGAAGACGAATCTCAGTCAGAAGAAGAAAAGAGCGATACAACATATACGGAGGACGATAAAAATCAAATACTGCACGAATTTCATGACACTCCCTTAGGCGGACATTTAGGAATAAAACGAACCCTGGAACGTATAAAATTAAACCATTCGTGGCCAGGAATGCGCCAAGACGTTGAAAAGTACATCTCCAAATGCGAAAAATGTCAGAAAAACAAATTAACAAGAATAACCAAAGCTCCCATGGTAATGACAGACACTCCCACAGAACCATTCGAAAAATGTGCACTGGACATAGTAGGACCTTTACCCGAGACAAGCAGGCGAAACAAATACATACTAACCTTTCAAGACTTGTTAACCAAATTCAGTAAAGCTATACCCCTCGAGGATCAGGAAGCAAACACAGTAGCAAAAGAATTCGTCACTAGAATAATCTGCGAATACGGAATTCCACAACGAGTGCTAACCGATCAAGGAACCAATTTCCTTAGCCAAGTATTCAAAAACGTATGCAAATTGCTTAAAATTGAAAAAATACAAACCACGGCATATCACCCTCAATCAAACGGAGCTCTAGAAAGAAGCCACCGTACACTAGCAGAATATCTAAAGAATTTTATCACAGAAGACCAGACTGATTGGGACGAATGGCTACCGTATGCAATGTTTACTTACAACACAACCCCACACTCGTCCACTGGTTCCACACCCTACGAACTCGTATTCGGGAGACAAGCAACGTTGCCGTCTTCGCTAAATCAAGCACCACAACTAACGTACACTTACGACAAATAAGACTACGGTCTAAAAATAATATTGCGCGCGAAACCATAGGGATCAACAAAGACAAATTTAAAAGACAATATGACAAAAAGGCAGCGGAAAAGTCTTTCAAAGTTGGATATCAGGTACTCCTACACGACGAGACGGTGAGACGCGGAAGATCAAAGAAATTAACACGAGCCTGGATAGGTCCTTACACGATTCAAAGCATACACGATAATAACAACTACACAATAAATAAGGGACGTCGAACGCAGCGCGTTCACGCTAACCGACTAAAACATTTTGTAACGTTCGGTTGTCCGGGGACGACTAGCGTTAGCAGGTTCTCGAGCGGAGAGCGGCGTCCCTCGAGAATAGGATAGGTGGGGGTTCGTTGGTAGAACAAAGAATTTAAATTCAACTTAAACTTAACAATGACTTTATTAGAAAAACAACACTTAAACTAACAATAATTATAATATTACTTACAACTACGATTATATATCTTATATTTTTTGTGTTTTTATGTTTTTTTATCTTATATTATGTGCTACGTGGCTAAGTATTTATTGCAGAGCACAGCCGCTACCGTTTCCGGAGCGATCTAGTACTCTTGGCAATGTCTGTAGTAAGAACAGCCGCTACCGTTTCCAGAGCGATCTCATTCTTTTGACAGAGTTTTGGTTCTATGCTCTAACAGACCTCGCTTTTACCAAGTGCATCAGCCGCTACCGTTTCCAGAGCGATCTCAATGCCTTTGTAGGAGCAAGGTACTATAGTTTTCAAATGAAATAGTCCAAAGAGGTGCACCAGTAACTTTTATACACTGGAGATCAGCCGCTACCGTTTCCGGAGCGATCTCAATCTCACTGGTTGAAACTTAAGCTTCCTCTAGGTCTAAACATTCGTCAACTAAAGAGCGTGTTTTTGAATGTAGCCTTGAACTGAGCGCTCCGCTGCGTGCGCCTCCTTATATACAGGAAAATTGGCGGGCTGGCGCATGCGCAGTGAGTCGATATTCGTTATTTTGTAGTTTTCTCGCTTATTATATTATATTTTGTTTTGTGCTTTTGACAGTACTTATATTTAATTATTTCTAATGTTTCTATAATATTTGTTTCTTTAATCTATGCTTGGTTTAGTATTAATGTATAAAAGTTTGTACAATAGGTATGCGCGGTAACATAGGCTGGTTGCGTGGTAACGTAGTACTATTCTGTTTTACCGACGGTCGGTATTGACCGGTTCGAGTCCCCGTGGGACGTTACACCTCCCCCCCTGGGGGATCTCTCGTCCTCGAGAGATTTGTATAAGACGGGTAACGGAATAAACGATTTATTTTAGGTATATGGGTGTTTATTTATTCGCTCGGCTTATAAGGGCTGGCTGCGCCCGTTCCAAATAGTCCCAGGATTCGCCAAATTCTCCTTCGAGGATCTTCTTTAGGGAGAGTCCTGTACCATTCCCAGTCTGGTTCGGGAACATTAATTTTAATTAATCCTGGCCATCGGGGTAGTGGAACCTCCGGGACTTTAAAATCAAAGTCGGGCTTCGTTGGAATTTTGAAGTCCGGGGTTTTTGGATACTCCGGCGTTGTGGGAAGAGTGTCTGGTGGTGTGGTTGGCGGAGTGTGTGAGGATGTAGTTGGTGGTGTCTTGAGTTGAAGATTTTTGAATTTGTTAGATTTTGGAAGGAAAGTAGAATTTTAATAGATATATTACCATTTTTTGTGGAGATATTGGGAGTGGTGATATTAGGGGAGGAACCTCCATCATCTCCCTGAATATTTTTTCTAATTCTTTGGTTTTTTTGTTTCGAAAGTGTCGATTGCCTGACCGTTTCGGCATCTTGGCTACGAATGAATAAACATGGCGCAAGCGCGAGTTTGAACGTGTTTGAGGGTCTCTTATAGTGGCGCTTTCTAGCGGAATTTTTTTTAATTTTTTGCGTTTGCAACTATATATGCAACTATGTGTCATTGCGATACTATAGATTTTTAGGAGGTATTTATTATGGATGGTTTAGAGGTTATAGGTTTTTAGGAAGTTATGGATTTTTAGGTTATTAATGGATTGTTTTATAGGTTATTAAGTTTTATCCTCTTTTTTGTTATATATATAAAAAAAAATATGTAATTTGAAAATGGATAAATACATAGGTGCTTAAAACTAGGTGTAAGTATTGATTACATTGTGTGTGTGTGTGTGGCGTGTAATTGTAAAGTGTAGTGTGAGAAAAATATTAAAAGAGATTGTATAGTGCATTTGTGCACATTGTGCACTCTGCTACCGGTCGGCCGATATATAGTATCCGATGGCACAATCGGCACCTCCGCCATCGTATATTATCTGTTTTTGATGTCAGGTGACTTTCCAATTCGTAGTCATCTTCTACCTGGATTTCTACTCTTTGTGTGCATGTTACACAGACTATCCCGGTTTTATAAAAAAACACACCATGGTCGTAAACCTTCTTCAAACACGTGTATCTTTCCATTAAAAAGAAATTCTTACGTCTGGGCACGACTAAATACTTTGTAACAATGATGAAATCCTTTGTCCGGTGGTCCTTATATAGACTTCCTCTGCAGGGTTGCAACTTTGTGTAATGAATTACGCTTTTGTTTCGCTGGACTAATGTGAATGCTCCTCTTTTGTTTATAATTTTATTTATTTAAAAGTTTTATTAAAACATTTTATTTTCCTTCTTTATTCAGTGATGTTTTGTTGAGTTTCCTCTGGTAGATAGGCCTTTTTTACCCTGTTCATATGAACGATTCTAGTTTGTTTTAAAGTTATTGCTATCTTTAGATTACTATTCCCTATGACTTCAGTAATTTGGTATGGTCCGCTATATTCGGGTCCCAGTTTTTCGCGCCTTGGATTTAATAACCAAACCCAATCTCCTGCTTCATATGTTTGAGGTTGTATCTTCCGGTCGTAGTAATGTTTTTGTCGAACTTTTGATTCTTCTAAATTATTTCGCGCTATTTGTCGGATGTGGTGTAGTTTGTGTATTAATTCGTCGACATAGTCTGGATATGTCTTGATATTATCTGTTGGAGGCATACTTGAAGGAAGACGTGCTTTTTTGCCGTAGACAAGTTCGTGAGGCGTAAATTTCGTGCCTTCATGAGTGCTTGTATTGTATGAGAACATTGCTTGAGGTAACCATTGGTCCCATTGTCTTTCTTTTGATACATAATGTCTTAAATATTCGATAAGAACATGATGACTCCTTTCTAGTGATCCATTGGATTGAGGATGGTATGCAGAAGTTCGATATTGTTTGATGTGGAATGTCCTGGCTAATTTCTTCATAAGGGAACTCATAAAATTTGGCCCTTGATCAGTCAGAATTGCTTTAGGACTTCCGTATTTGCAGATGAAATGTTCTGTAAATGCTTTAGCTATGTCCTTTGCAGTTATGTTTGTTAATGGTATTGCAAGAGAATATTTGGTTAAGTTGTCTTGAATTGTAAGTATATAGCTGTTTCCATTTTTTGTAAAAGGTAATGGTCCTACTATGTCCATTGAAATTTTATCAAAGGCATCTAATGGTGTATCTGTTAATACCATTGGTTCCTTATTTTTTACTCTTACTAATTTGGTTTTTTGACATTCTAGACATGTTTTGACGAATTGTGCTATTTCGTATTTCATGTTTTTCCAATAATATATGCTTCTTATTCGATGATATGTTTTAGTAATTCCTTTGTGTCCTCCTATAGGTGTTTCATGGATTTCCTTGATAATTTGTTGTCTATCTTGTATTGAAGGAGTTATAAGAGTTCCTTTGCAAAAAATGAATTGAATTTCTTCGTTTATGAATATTAATTCTATCAAATTTCGTAATTGCCTAAGCGAGATTTTATTTTCTTCTCCTGCTATATATACTTTTGTGGCTTGTTTAAGTGTTAGGTATGTGTAGAGTGTTTTTAATGATGTATATATATCTTCTTCTGTTGGATAATTTGATATGACAAGTCCAACAATTGTACGTTTTCCACTTCTTATCGTTACTGACTCTCCAATTTTTAGTGGAAATGGAAGTTTATGAGCTCTTATATTTCTTTCTTTATATAAATTTTCTCCTGTTGGCCCTATTGGTTTGCCTTCTGTACTTATAAATGTTATTATGAAATTGTTTCCCATCCATAGATGATCTTCCACTTCAATATTTTGTTTTTTGACAGGTATATTGGATATTACTCTTGGTTTGCCTGTGGTATGGTGTGGAGGTGATGTGGGTGGCACAGATAATGGCAGGGGAGTCAATGGTGGGAGGGATAATGGTGGGAGTGTTAATAACGGGGATGGTGGTGGTGAAGGGGGAGTAAGTATTTTCCCTTGTTTGATTTTAATGGGAGTTATGGGAGCTGTGTCTGTACTCGATTTTAATTTTTGTTTTTTTCTTTTAGGTGTATGGTGAGTACTTTTATCTGTGCTTGACTCTGCATTGATTTTGGGAGGGTCTTTATAATTGTGTCTTGGCACTATAGTTGTCTCATCTATTTCTTCTATTAAGTCCTCTTGAGGTTTCTTGATATAAGGCTTTTTTATTGCTTGTGTGTTGTCTTGAGTTATTATTCTTTCTTGAGGAGTTATAGGTACCGAAATTTGGGGGGGTATATGCGTTTCAACAGGTACTGTAATTTGGGGGGGTATATGCGTTTCAACAGGTACTGTAATTTGGGGGGGTATATACGTTTCTATAGGTGTATGTATTTGAGGAATTTCTATACTTTGTTTTTTTGTTTCTGGTTGTGATGATGAAGTATTTCTTTTTATTTTTCGTTTTAACTGTTGTCGTTTTGTTCCTACTGCATCACTTTCGTCGTATGAAGAGTCGGAATCTGTCGAACTAAGTTTATGCTGTTTATGTGGAGCTGGGTTTCCTGAGGTCGAGGCGGTTGTTTCTCTTTGTCGCGTGTTATGTTGATGAAACTGTTTTTGTTTTTTGTTCTCGTGTGAGTTTGTTTCTGAATGTGCTCGCTTTGCGTTTAACGGTAATGCTATTGGATTTCTGGATAAAGCATCCGCGTTCGTATTATATTTTCCTGGTTTATACAGAATTTTGTAATCGTATTCCGCAAGTTTTAATTTCCATCGCATTAATCGTGACGTTGGGTTTGAAAGAGTTTGTAGCCATTCTAACGGTTTATGATCTGTTATAAGATAGAATTTTCTACCATAAATATAAGGTCTAAAATGGAATACTGCATATAATATTGCTAAAAGTTCCCGCTCTGTCGGTGAGTAACGAGTTTCTGCGTCATTTAGAACTCGAGATGCGTAGGCTACCGGTAAGTCTTTCCCTATTTCTCCCTGACTAAGAACTGCACCTACAGCGATACCTGAGGCGTCTGTCGTTATATTGAACGTTTTTTCAAAGTCTGGATACTGTAATATGGGTTCTTTGCAGAGAGCTTCCCTTAAGGTTTCAAACGCCTTTTGTTGTTTGTTTGTCCATTCGAATTTATAATCCTTTTTAGTAAGATTAGAAAGTGGTCTTGCAATTTTTGAAAAATCTTTTATAAATCTTCTATAATATCCACTCAGTCCTAAGAACTGTTTTACATTCTTGACGGTTGTTGGTGTTGGGAATTCTTTAACTGCTACTATTTTCCGTGGATCAGGTTTGACCCCGTATTCTCCTATTATGTGTCCTAAATATGTAACTTCTTTCTTCAAAAATTCACACTTATCGGGTTGAAGGTGAAGATCTGCTTCTCTTAACCTGTCCATTAGTCGTTTAAATTTGGTTGCATGTTCTTTCAGAGAGCTGGCGTATATGACTATGTCGTCTAAATATACAAAAAGCTCTACTCCTTGAAGTCCAGTTAAGACTTGGTCCATGAGCCTTTGAAATGTTGCTGGTGCATTCTTAAGTCCAAACGGCATTCTATTAAATTCGTAATGCCCGTATATTGTAGAGAAGGCTGTTTTATGACGATCATCTGGATGCATGGGAATTTGATGAAACCCAGATGCAAGATCAAACACAGAAAAATATTTGGCGCTTCCTAACTGATCTAGTATGTCAGTTATATTTGGTAAAGGATAAGCGTCTCCAATTGTTTTTTCATTTAATTTTCTGAAGTCAATTACTATTCTTGGTTTTTTAATTCCTTCCGAGTCTTCTTTTTTTAATACTATCCATATGGGTGAATTATAAGGAGATAAAGAAGGTTGTATTATTCCTTTCTCCAGTAATTCTTTGGTTTGTTTCCTTACTTCTTCTTTAAATGATTGAGGATATCGGTATTGTTTTGTAAAGACGGGGACATCATTTTCCGTTATAATTTTGTGGTAAGCTTTATTTGTTGCTTCTAATTTTTCTCCTGGAATGTGAAATCTATCCGCATGTTCTTTTATTAATTCCTCGATACTGGCTCGTTCCTCTGAATTTAAATGGTCTAGCCTTAATAACTGTAGCAATTGGTGAGTTCTGTTGGTTTTTATATATTTTTCTGCGTCTTCTTCCTTTATAGGTATTTCTATAAATGGTTCTAATTCGACCGATGGTACAGGAATTTTAATGTCCTTTGTGGATGTATTTATTGCAAATAAACATGCCATGCCGTTATTATTTGACACGATTGCGTTTCCCATATGTAAATTAGGGTGAATATTAATTTTGGGAATATATCCCGTGCTGGTATGTGTATTAAGAACTCGTACATATATTTGACTTCTTGTTCTGGCTGGTATTGTGACCATTTCAGGATCGATGAATGGAAGAGTTTCTTGTCCAATAGTTATTGCTGATCTCATGTAGTCAATAGTTGCTCCGTTGGTTTGAAAGAAGTCTGTTCCTAATATTCCATCCTGTCTGATAGGAAGGTCTTCTACGACGTGGATCATAATTTCTGTATTTAAAGTTCTTACTTTGATGTATCCTATGGTGCTAAGTAGACCGTCCGTGATGCCATTCAGATCAAATAGGGTATCCATGAATATTGGAATATCGGGAGAAACAGCGCATCTTTTGATTACATTTAGGTCTGATCCTGTGTCAATCATTAGTGTTGCCTGTCCTCCGTTAAACCCTATATCAGAAAGAAGGATGCTAGGTGGTTTCCTTATTTGTTCTGTTTTGAGTCTGAGTATGGCCTGTCTACGTACCATACGGGGTTGTGCCTCTTCTTTTTCTTTCCTATCAAAATACATCTTTTTTCTGCATTGGTCTATTGTATGGCCTCGGAATTTGCAGTATTCACAGGATATGCTATCGTATGCTCGGTTTCTGCATTCTTGTACCGTATGACCCGGTCTCCGACAATAATCGCAGTATATATTGGATTGAGGAGTTCTGGTCGTGTAACTCTGACTTCTACAATCTTGCGTCGTGTGACCTGTTCTTCGGCAGTTGCTGCAATATTCATTGGACTGTGGGGCTCTGGTGGCTTGGTTCCTGCAATCTTGCGTCATGTGACCTGTTCGTCGGCAGCTGCTACAATATTCGTTGGGTCTTCCATTGTAGCTTCGACTTCTACAATCTTGTGTCATATGTCCTGGCTTTCGGCAAAAGTCACAGAATGTATCGTTTTGGTTTTTATTAAGGCTCCTACATTCTTGTATGGTGTGGCCTGTTTTTTTACAGTGTTGACAGGTTTTTTGTCGCCAGTCGGTGCGTGATGTTTGCTGACTACTGCAGTTAGTGACGTCATGGCCGTATCCGAGGCAGTTTATGCATTGATTATTTTGTGTTACTCCGGTTGCTATTTTTGTTCTTATTTGATACTCGTTATATTCTGCTTCTGCTTTGATAGCATAATTGATAGCGCGGTCAAGACTACCGAAGTTGTATTCATGTATTCTATTATATATTTCGATCTTTAAACCCGTTAGAAAGGCTTTAACAGCATTTAGTTCTGCATTTATATTAAATTGAGCTTCATGCGCAGGTACTTCTATTGTGTTACAATGTCTGATTTGTAAAAGTAGATTAGATACGCGGCTACTATAATCTACTGTTGTTTCGTTTGGTAATTGTGCAATTTTTGATAGTTCGCCGTATAACTGAATTGATGTGTGTAACGGAGCGAAACGTGAGGTTAATACAGATATAAGATCGTTGATGGTGTTATACTCTCCGCTTAAAACTACTCTCGAAGCTTGTCCGTACAGCTTATTTTTTATGAGTTGTACTAATCCGTATTCTGCGTTAGGATTTACCATGCGTCGTGCATGTCGACAACTTTTAGTAAATTGGTGTAGTGGTATATTTCTACCATCGAAAGAAGGTACTGTGTCGGCTGTGTCACGTAAGCTAATGTGTGGTAAGTGAGGATATGCATTCGTAGCTGTATTCATATTAATTTGTGGATTTGAAGTTCCTGGAATATTTTCAATTTCTGATGTTTCTGAAGTTTCTGGAGTATTTATATTTTCGGGATCTCTTTGAGTCTCCGTAGTGATTGCTAAATTAGCCATTTTTTCTCCAAGTGTGTCAGGCATTGTAAAGTTTTAAGTTTCTACGGAATTTAAGAAAAATTTTCTAAGAAAATACTCACTTTTGGAGTGATTTTACTAAGCGAAAATATTCTTCTCAACGAGATATCCCACCGCTGTCACCAAAAATATCCGACCTGTAACGTTCGGTTGTCCGGGGACGACTAGCGTTAGCAGGTTCTCGAGCGGAGAGCGGCGTCCCTCGAGAATAGGATAGGTGGGGGTTCGTTGGTAGAACAAAGAATTTAAATTCAACTTAAACTTAACAATGACTTTATTAGAAAAACAACACTTAAACTAACAATAATTATAATATTACTTACAACTACGATTATATATCTTATATTTTTTGTGTTTTTATGTTTTTTTATCTTATATTATGTGCTACGTGGCTAAGTATTTATTGCAGAGCACAGCCGCTACCGTTTCCGGAGCGATCTAGTACTCTTGGCAATGTCTGTAGTAAGAACAGCCGCTACCGTTTCCAGAGCGATCTCATTCTTTTGACAGAGTTTTGGTTCTATGCTCTAACAGACCTCGCTTTTACCAAGTGCATCAGCCGCTACCGTTTCCAGAGCGATCTCAATGCCTTTGTAGGAGCAAGGTACTATAGTTTTCAAATGAAATAGTCCAAAGAGGTGCACCAGTAACTTTTATACACTGGAGATCAGCCGCTACCGTTTCCGGAGCGATCTCAATCTCACTGGTTGAAACTTAAGCTTCCTCTAGGTCTAAACATTCGTCAACTAAAGAGCGTGTTTTTGAATGTAGCCTTGAACTGAGCGCTCCGCTGCGTGCGCCTCCTTATATACAGGAAAATTGGCGGGCTGGCGCATGCGCAGTGAGTCGATATTCGTTATTTTGTAGTTTTCTCGCTTATTATATTATATTTTGTTTTGTGCTTTTGACAGTACTTATATTTAATTATTTCTAATGTTTCTATAATATTTGTTTCTTTAATCTATGCTTGGTTTAGTATTAATGTATAAAAGTTTGTACAATAGGTATGCGCGGTAACATAGGCTGGTTGCGTGGTAACGTAGTACTATTCTGTTTTACCGACGGTCGGTATTGACCGGTTCGAGTCCCCGTGGGACGTTACAATTTCATCGAGTAGTAAGACTAGGATAAGGACGCTATCATGAAGGAAAGTAAATATACACGAACGACTAGAATAGAGTAAAAATGTGAAGAAACAATTTATTAATATATTTTAGTAAAACTTACAAAAAAAAGAGAAGAGAAAGAGGGAGAGAGAAATCAAAAGAGCTCCCCACCAAGGCAACTCCATGCCTCATTCCGGGGATCGGGCCCCACGAACACTTCTCCGTAGCGTTCTAGAATAACAACCAGATACGAGAATAGTTAGAGAAATCCACGAAAAAAAAAAAAAAAATATTTTTAATAAACTCACCGAATAGGGCCCGAATCCCCCAGGAATCCTCGCCATCCAACCACGAATGGCGCTCGTCGCGGTATCGCCGCAGATCCGCGCGATATTCACGCACCGCTCTCCTATACTCAAAGCTCATGCAGCCTGGCGGAGCTGGATATTCCAAGCTCTATAAATAAACAAATAAAGAATTAAGGAAAACACAGAATTCACACCCTTAAACACGCCGAGAAAAACACACGATTATATAAACGCACCAACAAAAAATACACGATGTCACGCGGAATATCCAAGGCTGACAGCATGGTAACGAATGAAACAAAATAAGAGGCGACGAAGAAAATCGAGTCCTATGCACGTCGCCCCACTCCAACTTAGTCCAGATAAAAAGGACATTTAGTCCACGCAGCGAAAACTTATCTCGCGCACGCACGAAATGGACTTCGCAACCAACTGAACGTAACGACAATTACAACTCATAATTATATTTTACAGGATTACCGCCCTACAAATGACGATACTAGTAATAGGAGGGACGACCCCCGACTCAGACTTCGCTATAAAAGAATTCCAAGATCACCCTGGCATTTACTTCGAAAACATAGGCGACCTACAAATCTACCGAGATATACGCTGCAACACCTTTTTAAAAAATGAGTGATTCTATTCCAACACCAGTGTTATTAGCAATAATAGGGGGTGTATTAATTATAAAAAATAAAAAATTGAAAACCAAAAGAAAATGGGCAAAGAGATGGTTCATTGAGAGAAATTCTACTTGTGCGTTACTAAAAGAATTGAGAGCAAACGAACCGGGTGATTTTAAAAACTATTTACGCATGAACGATTATGCTTTCGGGCATTTATTAGAAAAAATTCGACACCGCATTGAAAAGCGAAATACAATGATGAGGGATGCGGTAAGTGCAGAAGAAAGACTTATTGCAACATTAAGATATTTAGCCACAGGAAATAGTTAACAAGATTTAAAATTTGGGACTGCGATTTCTCCCCAATTACTGAGTAGAATAATTCCTGAAGTATGTACTGCTATTTATGAGGAACTAAAGGATGAATATTTAAAGGTAAATCAAAATATTTATTTATTTTTCATACAAATTACGTAACGAAGGTAACAATCTTATAAAAGTACATAGTTAATATTACTATCTTAAAACTATGTTACGTATTAATGTTATTATAAGAAAGATATTCTGTTGAATGAAATGATGTTGATGCATTTGCTGTATTTGTTAAATTACAAGGTGGTTGATTATATGGAATGTAGTTTGTATTGTAAGTGGGATTATTTTGTGGATTATGTGGTGGGTAAGATAAAGTTTGAACTGTTGGTTGAACAGTTATTACTGGATTTTCAGTCAGTCTACCTAGTTTAGAGTAGTACAGATCGCGCAATATAACTTTGCCTCCGAGCGGCGACCAGCGGCGACTGAGTTGGCCATGACTCGCCGTGCGTGCGAGAGAGTCAGACCGTCGGCGGCCGATGGCCTGACTCTCTCGCACGCACAGCCGAGTCATGGCCAACTCAGTCGCCGTTGGTCGCCGCTCGGAGGCAAAGTTATATTGCGCGATCTGTATGATTAATTAATTTTTCGGCAAAAATTAGTTGACGTTCATTAATGGATCTCAAATCAAATGCGATTTTGTTCCCTATAACATCCAATTTATCATCAGCCTTAACTGTATTTCCTTTAGCTGCGTTATGTTGTTCTAGGGTTGTAGTAGTTATGGCTAAAAAATCTTTTTCTACATTTCTTCTTTTTTTTCGCTTATTAGAAGAAATTTCTGTCGTAGTGGTAGTTCTTTGTGAAGATGTTGCACGTTCACTTTATTCTGGGGAAGTGATTACATTAACCTCTGTATCCGATACATGATTGTCATAAAATGTATCTTGTGTTTCCTGAAGTAAAAGATTTACAATTATACAAAATAAAAGGAAATAGCCGCTTAACTTCTACTTTTTCTTGTTCTCATTATCGAATTATTTTTTAGTCTCCAAAAAATGAAGAATGGAAAGTAGTTGCTAATGGATTTAAACAACAATGGAATTTTGATACATGCTGTGGAGCTATAGATGGCAAGCATATTAATATCGTAAAACCCACAAGTAGTGGATCTTACTACTATAATTATAAAGGGAAATTTAGTGTAGTATTACTAGGAATTGTCAATGCTGATTATGAATTTATATATATTCATACCGGAATTAACGGACGTATCTCGGATGGGGGAGTTTTACAAAAAACAAAATTTTATGAAAAATTAAGGAATGGTTCTTTGAATTTGCCGCTACCAGAAGTACCGGATGGTACTCAATATTCTCTACCTTTCGTTTTTGTGGGCGACGAAGCGTTTCCGCTCCTTGAAAATTTATTGAAACCCTATGCTGAAAAAGGCCTCACAGATGAACAAAGAATTTTTAATTATAGGCTAAGTCGAGCAAGGAGAGTTGTAGAGACCGCATTTGGCATTATGGCTACTCGGTTTCGAATCTTACAAACAGATATGCATATTGATATTGAAACTGTTGATAAAGTAGTATTGGCGATTTGCGTTCTTCATAATTATTTGAGACACACGTCAAGTACAACTTATTTACCTCACTCCTATCATGCTGTAGAAAATTTTGTAACAACATCAATTGTACCCGGACATGGGCGTGAAAATGAAATTTATGTGGCATCATTACAAAGTACTGCAAAAGCAACAACTGCGCAAGCGAAACAAATTAGAGACCGATATAAAGCTTATTTTAATAATGAAGGTAGTGTACCATTCCCAGAAAAAATGGAATTTAAGAAATAATAGCATTCCGAAAGACATTTAAATTTCGATGTGCTCATAATATTTTATCTTTAAATATAAAAATATACTTACTTCGTCCTGCGTATCATTTTCCACTGATTCACTTTCCTCTTCTTCGTCATCCATACTTGATATTCCTCTACGTGGTATTTCACTGTCTGTTGTGAATTGTAACAAGTCATAATACCATAAATTTGGCACGTACAGATTGTCGGTTGAAGTACTACTTTTTTTTATGCCAGTACTTTCTTTATCTCTCTTCGAAAACTGCATCGCATACTATGAATTTTTTTCACTACAAAAGTTTTAGTAGCAATATTTGGAAATTTTTCTTTACATTTCTGAATAAGATCATTGTAGGCAATATTTCTTGCATTTTTGTTTGAATATTCTGGTTTTTTAGTGTTCCATAAACATTCATTTATTCTATATATATTAATAAAGTCCCGCCAGAACTCCTGGTTATCCTCCATTTCTAAAACTGTATTAATACGTATAGTAAATTTTCCGTAAAATTGCTATGCTCGGGGCTGGCGGTTAACATATAACATAGCAGACACTATTCCGAGTCGCCAATGCCGCCAATAAGAAACTCGAGAGTAAGCGGGAGGGGATTTTGCTTTTAGTTAAGAAAAACAGAAAACGTGCAGTTTGTTCTGTGTTGCGTGCGCGTGTACAATGTATCAGCTTTTTGTATTATTTACGTATAATACCACATTGAATCTTGTGCGTCGCCGTTGTTGCGTCTCAACGCACTGTACTCTTCCTGGAAGCGCCCGAAAGGAATTCCCCTCTTTTGCGGCAACGGTGCACGCTGGCGACAAACGAAAGACAACACTGCACGAATTGACAGCGCGGCGTGATCGGCTCGACACGCCGACAAACCAATAGTGATGCGCGATATTGATCCCAACTATTGATAACGCATATCGATATATATGATTCGTTCATTATCGATACTCGAAATATATTACTCAAAAAGTATCGATATTGGTAATATCGATAATCTTTTTTTACATAATAATCGCGTTTAAACACTTAAAGGAGGAGACCACTGTAACGGTCCGAAATGTAAGGGTGTTTTCGGGAATTTATTTCAACTAAACAACGCAAGTAACTCAATATACAGGGTGTCCCAAAAATGCTGTGGGTCCATAAAGGGGGTGATTCGGGGGGTGATTGTAAACAACTTTTTCCTTTGCGAAAAAGTTCTCCGATGTTTCGTTAACGAGATATTAACAAAAAGAACCGACCAATCAGAGCGCGAGTCTGACGGCCGAGTTCCCGCGCTAGCGTGGCTACGCGCCGCGCTGTGAGTGTGAACAAGCAACTCGGCATGCAACGAAGAAAATTGCGTAGAATGGCAAATGAAAAAGACGTAACAAATAAAATCGAACGCGTTGTCATGGTTTGTTTGTTATTTAATGTGAATAATGAATAAAGGATAAATGGATGAAAATCACGTGTAACGTAAAAAGACGAATACACGTTTTTTTTTAGAAGATTCGAAAATAATAATTATTTGAAGTGGGAGGATAAGGAATACGTAAATTTCCTTGTGTTAATATTGTAGCCACGAAAAGGTAATGTAACGGGAAATTAACGAAAAGTGATCGTAGTTCGTTATTGTGATAAAAATCCGTAATTCAATAACGGCCAGCACTGTTGCTGATAACGAATAAGTGTGTTTAAAAAGCCCGAATAAATATTATCGCCGGAAATAAGTCATCGCTTGCGTTAAATTTAAAAATGAATGATTACCAATGACGTAACTAAAACTCACCCTTGTTGGGAATTCACCTGCAGCTTGAAAATCTGTGTCACAGGGTCACTGAACCGATCCTGGTCATCGATGGACGAGCCCAGTGCACAGCTGATCCCAGGTATACGACACTACCCAAAGTTAAGGGTCGCAATGTCAGGTGCGTCCAGGTCAACGTGCCGAATATTCACTTCACTGCACGGCTACTAACACTGATCACTTTATTTACTTTTTATGGAACCTGTTGTTCCTACGTTTTAAAAATTGGTGGCCCCGAAAGGGGCCGATTGTTGGCAATTGAAGAATCGGGATATTCTAGCGCAAATGCTCGCGCAGCAGCACTTGCGTTCCCGTCGTTCCGGGCGTACACCCAGAACATTCGGTAGTATTCCTGGGCTGTGAACATTTCTGCAACGCGATTTCTAGCTGACTGACAGGATTTTTTCCAAGCAACTTCCGCTACCCCCAAGTAGCTTCTCTGGTTCCATTATGAGTTAACTCCCACCAGGCCAAGAGGCTTTAGGTAAAAAGAAGCCAGCACACTTTCGGAACACACGTGTTTTGCAGAAGTGCACCGAAAACTTTCACAAAAGCCCGCGATCCGTCCTTCTACTGCCAATGTACCCATTGCTTCGAGATAGAAAACAGACACCACGTGTATCGGTTCGAAAGGGTCCGAAGGGAAGAGGCGGAGAAAGTCTTCGAGTTGCTATAAAGAAGAAAATGCATACCATTCCTGTAGTCCCGCCTGCTTCGTTCTACCCTCAAATTAAAAACGGATCCCTTATCTCTCGTGTCTAAACACGCGCTCGAGTTTCAAAACAAAAGCACGCGTCGACGTATTCCGTGCGAGAGACGGTGGGCTTGAAGTCTGATTGGCCCTAGTCGAACCAATCTGCCCTGCATCCTTCCCAAACGGCCACTGTCCTCAAGAGGCCCTCTTGACAGCAATATCTCCTCCCCAAGGCCCACCTTCTCTCGCACCGAATACGTCGACGCATGCTTTTGTTTTGAAATTCGAGCGCGTGTTTAGGCACGAGAGATAAGCAGGCCCGAGGGCTGTGGGCTTGAGGTCCGATTGGCCACAAACTAACCAATCGGGCCTGCTTATCTCTCGTGCCTAAAAGTGCTGCTGCGCGAGCATTTGCGCTAGAATATCCCGATTCTTCAATTGCCAACAATCGGCCCCTTTCGGGGCCACCAATTTTTAAAACGTAGGAACAACAGGTTCCATAAAAAGTAAATAAAGTGATCAGTGTTAGTAGCCGTGCAGTGAAGTGAATATTCGGCACGTTGACCTGGACGCACCTGACATTGCGACCCTTAACTTTGGGTAGTGTCGTATACCTGGGATCAGCTGTGCACTGGGCTCGTCCATCGATGACCAGGATCGGTTCAGTGACCCTGTGACACAGATTTTCAAGCTGCAGGTGAATTCCCAACAAGGGTGAGTTTTAGTTACGTCATTGGTAATCATTCATTTTTAAATTTAACGCAAGCGATGACTTATTTCCGGCGATAATATTTATTCGGGCTTTTTAAACACACTTATTCGTTATCAGCAACAGTGCTGGCCGTTATTGAATTACGGATTTTTATCACAATAACGAACTACGATCACTTTTCGTTAATTTCCCGTTACATTACCTTTTCGTGGCTACGTTATTAACACAAGGAAATTTACGTATTCCTTATCCTCCCACTTCAAATAATTATTATTTTCGAATCTTCTAAAAAAAAACGTGTATTCGTCTTTTTACGTTACACGTGATTTTCATCCATTTATCCTTTATTCATTATTCACATTAAATAACAAACAAACCATGACAACGCGTTCGATTTTATTTGTTACGTCTTTTTCATTTGCCATTCTACGCAATTTTCTTCGTTGTATGCCGAGTTGCTTGTTCACACTCGCAGCGCGGCGCGTAGCCACGCTAGCGCGGGAACTCGGCCGTCAGACTCGCGCTCTGATTGGTCGGTTCTTTTTGTTAATATCTCGTTAACGAAACATCGGAGAACTTTTTCGCAAAGGAAAAAGTTGTTTACAATCACCCCCCGAATCACCCCCTTTAAGGACCCACAGCATTTTTGGGACACCCTGTATTGTACGGTATAGTTAATAGTGTACATATCGAAGGGTAAGAAAATTTTTTTTTCAATCAAATTCATAAATCCGTTTCCTGTATACTCTTCGTCAAAATTTGGGCTGCGGCAAAAACATGCTAGTCGCGTTGACAGTGCCCAGGCCATATGGTTAATCCGAATTCAAAAACACAATAATATTCAGAAACTAGAAGCCTGCCTCTATTACGTGACGATCAAAAAAAGTCAAAATTGTAAAAAATTACAAAATGGCGGACCACTGAAAAAAAAATCACGTTTTCGGGGTACAAAATTGGGGAAATGTTAATACAAAAAATAGAAGCAGGTCGAAAATGGAAAGAAACTGATCGTCACGTAATAGCCACGGGTTTTCCGTACAAGAAATGTCCTTGACCATGTTAATTGGACGTATAGTTTTCTCTGTAGACTGTCAACACGGTTGAAAAATGTCATTCTGAGGAAAACGTGTTCAATGTTCCGCGCGGCTCAGTCGCGCGTTTAACCCCGCTTCACAGAAAATACTATATCTCCGTCAATTTTGCGAATTTCTTCATAAAATTTGGAGACAGCATTCTCGAAATGTACGTCTTTCAGAAAATGTAAAAAATAAAAAATCAATTTTTCAGATTTTTTACAGTGGTCTCCCCCCTTAAGCCACTGTAAAGGTGGGATCTCCTAGCTGCGATTGGTCGCAGCGACAGGTCGCAGTATACTGGTGCAATGGGAAAGCATGTATCTGTTCTCCTACATGCGACTGCGATCGTCGGGTATGCGGCAGACGTAGGAGCCTGACGCGAGTCTGTTTGAGTACCAGCCTAGGCTACTGGAGAGGCAACACAATGCGAGGAGGGTCTGTTTCCCATTATACCTAGTCGCAGGCTGGCACTGCGACCAGTCGCACAGTGGGACGAAAAGTAGACATCTCTGGACATGGCCGTATCTTTGTTAAAAAACATCCTATTTTGACGAGGTTTAACTTAGTTTAAAGGCAAATGATCATACTTTTCGACAGTGAACATAAAAATTGCAATAAATATTGTTTGCACTCTCTAGCATTTGACAAATATCAACAAATTTTTGCAGTTTGGCACACTCTTCTTTGAGGGCGGATTTTACCCCCTGGACACCCATTTCGATAAATGTGATTCAACGAGTCGAAAAGTAGAAAGTTCAAACTTTAAAATGGTTTCTGTTTCATCAACTTTGGATAAATTTTAGCAATGTTATGAGGCTTTGAAAATTTAGCAAATTTTAAAATAGTTTTGTCTGGTTTTCGGTGCAAATATAAAGGGCTTCAGGAGATGAACTATTATTTTCTGCAAAAATGAATATGAGAAAGGAAGGTGAAACAGACAGTGCGACGAAATGTATACATTGCTGGACATTCAAACTTCTTGTATGTAACCTATCATATCTTTATCCAAAGTGGCATAAATATTACACACATAAACTATTTTGTTGCGGCGTATAAGATCACATCGTATCTGATTGACGACTGGTCTTACTTTATCACACTCTTGTGATGGGTTAAAATCACAAAAGCTCACTGAATTTTTAGTAATAGTAACTGACACATAAAATATATATTTTCAACGGGTAACAAGTTTACATTGAATGCTATTGAAGGGTAAAATTGTTAATATTCGTTGAGTTGTAGTGTAATGTGACTCCGATTATAAAGTATTGATATAACGGAGCTCCTCTCAACATATTTTGATCTTGTGATTTTTTGTTGATCTTGAACTAATAACCGGTCAAAAAATAAACAGAAAACGCACATATGAGGAAATTTTCCACAATCTCTTAATTTCATCTGATCCTCTGATTTCAAATATTAGATCACACATTGCAGACAAAACATAAAGTAATTAATGTTCCCCGAAGTACTTTTGTTATTAAATAAAGAAATCAATGAAGAAAATTTAGAAGCATTAATGGACATGCAGAACACACCAGAATGTGATGTAGACACGGACAGTGAAACCGGAAAGCCTTCAAGAGGATCTAGGTACATAGAACCAGTATTTATATGACACGGAAATTACTACAGATATTGAAAAGTGTGTTTTGTTGTCTCAATTTATGCATAGTATTTATATAAATATTACGTTTGATCATAATTTCGACTTCCCAAATCTATTTCTAAAAAATATATTTCTTTTTAAGAAAATAAGAAAGCGATGCGATGCTTGTGTCGTTTATTTATTAAGGTTAAACTAACATTAATAATAATTAGTAGCCGGTATAGGCGTGGCGTTGAGTAGCTATAAAATTAAAACATTCAGACACAAAAATTCAAACACCGCTACAATCAAAGACACGTTCCATTAGTTACCCCTTACGTCTGATCTAGGTATGCATTGCATTAAGAATAAAATCATAAAAAAGAAACACCGTTCTTCGAGAAGGGGGGCCCTCTCTCTGTGAATTCGTCGGCGGAGGAGGAACCTTCTCCTTGTTGTCGAAGTGGGGGAGGAAAATACCTACCACATTTGGGTCCAAAATATTAAGTAGACTGATCGATGAAAGCGTCTCGCCAGGGTCGCGGTTTATGACCGTATGGTCCCGCGAGCCGGCTGTGGACAACGGTACATGCCGGTCCCAAGTCCTCGTGTAGCGCCCGGTGACAGAGTAATCAACGGATTAACTCAGTGCGAAGAAAGTTTAAACCCCTGCAAAAATCGGCCCGGTGTCGATTGCCCCTGTTGTTCGACATCAGGTACACAAATGCTTCCCGACGAACGCTTCGAAAATAAGCAATTTCCTACCGTAAACGAATGAAGAAATTTCGCTTCTAAAAATTCTAAATTACCGGCTGTAAAAGATAATTGGAATTTTCGCCTCGCTCTGAGCCCACTTTTGTCCCACAAGGCGATACATGCAGAAATAATTGCGAACCTGTATCCGTTATCCTATATATTGTTGCGAACACCCCTTGGATGGGAATCCAAGGCCCACTGGAGCTCGCGAGCGGGACAAGAGACAGCGAGAAGAAGGCGATCGGATCGATCGCCTGTCAAGCTGTCATTCGAGAGTCAGCCGCCATTGCTTGCAGACGTCACGATATCTCTTTGCGCTCACTGATTGTATTCGTTACCCGTTCTTGTGTTACCCTTGTTTATGTTCTGTTGTCGTTGTTGTTCAGTAAATACGCGATATGCCTTACCCAAAACGTAACATTGGTGTCAGAAGTGGGATGCCCGCCCGGAGCGGCATGCCCACTCGCGCTTCCGCGGCCTCCGCGGCTTCCGCGGTTCCCGCGGCCCCTGCGGTCCCTTCTTCCGGAGCATCGGGCGATCCGTCCCTGCGGGAGCTTTTCACCACCCTCCAGCTCAGCATCGTCGAGCAGATGCAGGAACAGCGGAGGGACGACGCAGCCCGCCGGCTGAGGGAAGATCAACGCAGGGAGGCTGCCGATCGACAGGCGCAGGCGGCTTTTGAGGCGCGGATGGCGGAGTTGGAGGAGCGGGTTCAGGTCGTAACCGCTTCATTACAGAATAGCCAGGGCTCAGGTGGTAGCGGCGCGGGCCCTCGGGGTGGGGACGTTGTGTCAAGTGAAATCAGTGAGGATAGTGTTGCCAATAGTGTACCCCCAGCGCATGTCCCCACGCCCGCTAGTGCGCCCGCCGCTGCCCCTTCATCGGGTTTGAGCGTCCTTAGCTTAGGGTACGCCGTGAAGCCGACGATATTCGACGGGAAAAATTCGTGGGAGGAGTACAAGGTGCAGTTCGAAATGATTGCGCGTGCGAATGGTTGGAACGACCAGAAGAAGGCCACGGCCCTGGTCGCTTCCCTTGGGGGCGCGGCGAGGAGCGTCCTGACGACGCTCACCGCCGCACAATGTGAGAGTTTTTCGGAGTTGGTTTCCGCGCTTGAATTCCGCTACGGGGCGAAGAATCTTTCGAATCTGAACTACGTACTTTTCCAGAGCCAACGGCAGCGAAGGGATGAAAGCATCTCTTCGCTCGCCACCAAAATTGAGCGCTTAGCGCAGTCCGCGTTTGCCGATTGTCCGGTAGAGATCCGCGACAAACTCGCCGCGTCCCAGTTCGTAACAGCGTTGTCGAGCTCTGTTATGCAACGGGAACTGCGTCTCGGCGGGTTCACAACCCTAAGAGCCGCGGTGACCAGGGCGTTGGAAATTGAGGCCGTGGAGGCGATGTCTCGCGGCTCCGCGCCCGAATCGCGAAGTAGGGACGTAGAAAAGCGGAAAGCTAAGCACACGGAAAATTCGAGGTGTCCCGAGAAGAGGAGGAGGCCCGCCAAACCGGAGGAGCGAACGGGTCCGACGAGGACTTGCTGGCTTTGCGGCAAGACTGGACACCTGCAGAAGGATTGCTTCCAGGCTAAGAACGGTCAGACAGGAGCTGCTCCACCGAGGAGACCCCCCCAGGGAAACTCGAAGAGGACGGCGTAAGGGGGAGACGCCGGACCGAGAAGAACAGTCCCCCGGTCGTCAAGAGTGTGGCGATGCGGGAGGCGACTGGGCGGCAATGGAATCCTACCGACGAGATATACGTATGTGGAAAAATCGGCGGAAAGCCTTGTAAAATTATCCTCGATACAGGTTCGCCTATCAACTTGCTGGACAACGAGCTGTGTGCGACGAAGGGCATCGCTCGAGCGAGGCTCGATATCCGCTCCACGACGGGGGAGAAAATGAAGGTGTTCGGCAAGAAGAGCCTGGAGGTCAGCGTCGGAGGACTCTCGAGCGTAGAAGTTTTCTACGTCGTTGAGATGGTGGAGAAGTGTATCCTAGGAGCGGCGTTCTTGAAGAAGCACCGCTGTAGCTTGGATCTGGCTCGGGGGGTGCTGAGCCTTCCCGGCAAATCGGACATTCGCTTCGGGGAGCCGACCCCCGAGGAGAAGGAACCAGCAGAAGAAGGGGGAACGGGCGTCCCACAGCATTTGGAAGAGCTGTTCACACGCTGTTCATCAGGTTTGACAGAAACGGAAAAGGAACTTTTTGCTGGGTTACTTCGTGAATTTCAGGACGTTTTCGCCAAGGACGCGACTCAGATTGGGAATTGCGACCGGGTCAAGCACACTATTGACACCGGGGATTGCGAGCCCATTAAACAGGCACCAAGGAGGCTGCCGCTGCACCGACGAGCGGAGGTGGAAGAGCTACTCAGGAAGATGTTGGCTCAGGGCGTGATCGAGGAATCGCGGAGCCCGTGGTCCTCCCCGATTGTCCTCGTGAAGAAGAAGGACGGGACCATTCGCTTCTGCGTGGATTTCCGTCGCCTGAACGAAGTCACGAAGAAGGACTCGTATCCTCTGCCCCGTATAGAGGATACACTGGACGCCCTCTCTGGTTCTGCCTGGTTTTCAACCGTGGACCTGCAGAGCGGTTACTGGCAGCTTTCCATGGACGAGAAGGACCGAGAGAAGACCGCGTTTTCCGTGGGGACGGGACTGTGGCAGTTCAAGGTTATGCCCTTTGGACTCTGCAACGCCCCTGCGACTTTCGAGCGACTGATGGAGGACGTGCTTCAAGACCTGACGTGGAAGATCTGTTTGGTGTACCTGGACGACATCATTATCTACGGGAAGGATTTCGGGCAGGAGCTCGAGCGCTTACGGACGGTGTTTTCGCGCTTACGTCAAGCTGGACTGCTGATGAGCCCCAAGAAGTGTTCTTTCTTCTGTCGAGAAGTAAAGTATCTGGGCCACATCGTCACGGAGAGCGGAGTCAGGACAGACCCGGAGAAGATTAAAGCCATCTCGGAATGGCCGCAGCCGAAGAACGTCACGGAATTGAGGAGCTTCCTAGGATTATGCACATATTACCGGAAATTTGTAAAGGATTTCTCCAGAATCGCCAAGCCCCTGCATCGCCTCACCGAGACCAAACAAAACTACGTATGGACCGAGGAATGCCAAGGAGTTTTCCAGGAATTGAAGGAGAAACTCACCGGAGCACCGATACTTGCCTACCCGGAGACGGACAAGGACTTCATTCTGGACACGGACGCCTCTAACTTCGCTATAGGCGGCGTCCTTTCACAGGAGCACGAAGGGCAGGAAAAGGTCGTAGCCTATTTTTCCAAAACCTTGGGAAAAGCAGAGAGGAATTACTGTGTCACTCGGAGAGAGCTGTTGGCGGTGGTGAAATCTGTAGAGCATTTCCACCACTACCTCTATGGTCGAAGGTTCCTGATAAGGACGGATCACGCAGCTCTCCGTTGGCTGCTGACCTTCAAGTGCCCCGAAGGACAGGTTGCCCGCTGGATCGAGCGACTCCAGGAGTACGATTTCGAGATTCGTCACCGCGCAGGAAGAGCTCACGGGAATGCCGACGGACTGTCGCGAAGACCGTGCATCGAGGAAGACTGCAGGAACTGCGAACGACTAGAGAAGAAAGAAGCTGGAGTGGAAGTTTCCACGAAGAAAATTCACAGGATCTTCTGCGTGGACAACCGGAACGAGTGGAAACGAAGCCAGGAGAAGGATGAAGCGATTGGTTTCATCCTTAAAAAGAAGGGGGAAGGGGAGAAGCCGGGCTGGGAGGACATTGCTCGTTTTTCCCCGCAGTTGAAATATTACTGGACAATTTGGGATTCGCTGGAGGTTCACGAAGGTTTGCTTTTTAGGAAATGGGAGTCCCACAACGGCACAACGGCCCAGTGGCTTTTGGTGGTGCCGCGCGAGAGGGTTGCAGAGGTTCTGAAGGAGTTTCATGATGCGCCAGCAGCTGGACATTTCGGAGTGAATAAGACCTTGGCGAAGATCCGCCAACAGTTCTTCTGGTCGACGTGTCGACAAGACGTTCAAGAGTGGTGCCGGCGGTGTGACACCTGTGCGGCGAAGAAGGGACCACGTCAACGGGGAGCAGGGAACCTGAGAGTGTACAACGTGGGAGCTCCGTTTGAGAGGCTTGCCCTGGACGTTGTCGGTCCGCTCCCGAGGTCCCAGGCCGGGAACAGGTACATGTTGGTCGTGGCGGACTACTTTACCCGGTGGCCGGAAGTAATCGCGATGCCAGACCAGCGAGCTGTCACAGTGGCAAGAGCTCTTCTGCACAACGTGGTGTGTCGTCATGGTGTACCTTTGGAGATACACACCGATCAAGGAAGGAACTTTGAGTCCTCCGTTTTCAAGGAACTGCTGAGGCTGCTTGGAGTCAGGAAGACGCGTACAACTCCCCTGCACCCTCAATCCGACGGGCTGGTAGAACGCTTGAACAGGACATTGCTCCAATATCTTGCAATGTTCGTTTCGGAGCACCAGCGGGACTGGGACGAATGGATCCCCATGTTCCTCCTCGCCTACCGGTCAGCACGGCACGAGGCTACACAACTGACCCCAGCGATGATCCTGTACGGCCAGGAACTACGTCTACCCCTGCAGTTATGGAGAGGACTGCCCCCGGAAGTTGAACAGGAAGAGGACGTCGAGCAGGGATACTCCGAATGGATTCGAGGGAAGATGACGAAGATCCACGAGTTCGTTCGACGCCGTCTGGACGTCTACAGTTCAAAGATGAAGTCGTGGTACGACAACCGGGTTCACGCGGTGGAGTTCCAGCCAGGAGAACGAGTGTGGTTGTTCCAACCACGAAGAGTGAAGGGGAAGTGCCCGAAACTGCAAGCGGATTGGGAAGGCCCTTACACAGTGGTGGACAGGATCAACGACGTCGTCTACAGGATCCAACGGTCACGCAGGAAGAAGTGCAAGGTGGTCCACGTGCGCCGCCTTGCGAAGTACGAGGGACCACTGCAGGAAGAGTGAAGACGACGCAGGACCGGACCCGAGGAAGAAGATTAGATTAAGCTAATCCGGTGGACCGAGTTGCGGAGGCTGCCTCCGTGGCCCGGCCCCTTTTCCTTTGGTTCTGTTTCAGGTTCACGAGACCCCACGACGAGGGACAAGGTGTCGGGGGACTGCCGCCGCAGCCTGGCCACGCGCTCCCGAATTCCCCGAATGTGCCATAATAGCGTGGCAGTCCGCAGCGGGGTGCGGACATACGTGAAAGCGCCCCGCTAGCCCCCTGGAGGAGACCCTACGAGCCCCCGGCTCGGCCGGGATGGTGGTTCTCGCGGGGTACCCAGGAAAAAGTAGGAGAGGAGGGTGGACAGCAGGAGGGAAATGGCATCCCCAACCACCAGGCGGACAAGCGTTGCTTGGATCGGCTGGAGGGGGTGTCGCGAAGACGGGAGCGCTGGCAGGACGCATAGGACGGTCCCCTGGTTCAGCACCTGAGGCCAAGAAGAGGAATGGGGCCGTCGAGCAAGAAGGAAGAGAGAGGACGGCCAGGGTTGACGAGACGGGTGACCGGACTGGGGGCTGGGCCGCTTGCATGCTTGCGACTAGCTGCGACCCTCTGCTTGCGCGCTCGGTCCTTCTTTCTGGTTTTCCAGCTCGTGCAGCCCCAACGGGTTGTCTTCGGTCTCGGGCTAATGAGGGAAACGTTTTCTTTGCAAGGGAACCTTGAAGAACAAGGGGTCGCGCAGGACTGCTGGAAGTACGTCGAGGACGGACCAGGATGCAGTCGAGGTCGAGCCAGGTAGCGGCGCAGGAGCGGCCGGATCGCTGAGGGGCGACGGACGGAGCGGAGCCGCCCAGGGATGTTCCGGAGCGTCGCGGGATTTCGCCGTTGGAGCCCCGGAGGAGCTGCCGCCGAGGGAAACCTGGGAAACTTGGACTGTCGAGCCGTCGCATGGGATACGCCGTGTCTCCCGGCGGCTGAAGGAACGAGGAGTCCCGGCCTTCGGAAGAACAGGAAGCCCCACCTGTCTCTGCCCAAGAAGAAGATGCGCCGTCGGAGAAGAGGAAGGCCGCGCAAGAAAGAAGCCCGCAAGTTTGAAGACGCAAGTGGAGGGCAGAGGCGCGAAGACTCACGTACCCACGCCTTGCCCAGGGTTTTTGGAGTGGTTTTCCCCTGGGCGGGAAGGCGAATGCCGAGGCAGCGGACGGAAGGGGCCACACGGCGTCTTTTCCACCCTTCCGGACCAGGGTACGGCTGCAGGAGTTGCGGAGACTGCAGCGGCCGGGACGACCGCTTTCTCGGAGGGGGGAGCAGTGTTGCGAACACCCCTTGGATGGGAATCCAAGGCCCACTGGAGCTCGCGAGCGGGACAAGAGACAGCGAGAAGAAGGCGATCGGATCGATCGCCTGTCAAGCTGTCATTCGAGAGTCAGCCGCCATTGCTTGCAGACGTCACGATATCTCTTTGCGCTCACTGATTGTATTCGTTACCCGTTCTTGTGTTACCCTTGTTTATGTTCTGTTGTCGTTGTTGTTCAGTAAATACGCGATATGCCTTACCCAAAACGTAACAATATCAAATACTGTTCACAAAGTGTTGATACATTCCTGCGAAAGTATAAAATATTTTGGTAACCTTCAGGTCGGCCAATTGGATGGATGGACCCAAGATGAAGCCAGAAATAAAGGTTTTAAAAATTATGGAAAAAATTGTAGGTCAAAAGATTCACACTGGAATACAGACGAAGATGCTTAAAACTTTTTGTGCATTTCTTTAGATACAGTAATAGTTTTCTATCTTTGCCGAAAGAAAATCAAAAATCTTTTTTTATTAAGTAGTTTAAGGGGTCTCCCTAGTGTGACGGTTCAAAAAAATCGATTTTTTTTTTGTTTTTTCTGAAAGTTCAACATCTTAAGAACATATTCCTAAAATATTATAGCTGAATTCGAAATTTTGGCAACGCTGTGAGCTATGAACGGTACCGCGCGACCGGGCGCGCAGGTATGAATCGGAGCCCTCAACGCTTGTACCGAAGGTCCACCTTTTTGAATTGAAAAATCTCCAGAGTTATCTATGACCTGGCTACCTGTACCGTCCCCTTCTGTGCTAAATGGGCCTCTCCAAGTGTTATAGCTGGTGTAATTCAGTGCATCGTAGACTCTGGAGTAAAACAGAAGTGAATATTTAAACGCGTTTTACTCGAAACGACATTTTTTGCGCGGCGATCACGATATCTCAAAAACTACTCAACCAAACGACTTAAAACTTAACATATATGTTGAGAGCGTGTTCTCTTAGGACTTGATCTAGAATGAAGTCATTATTTGCAAAATTCGAATTGTGCAGCTCAAAAAACTGACCACTTTTTTGCCGCGAAATGAAAACTTTTCTTTAAAGTGCCGTCATTTTTTTATTTGGTGATTTTCTATTTTCATTCTGGTTCAAGTCCTAGCTACATTCATATAGATTAAGAAAATAACTGCGTTTTTTGTTTCCGATAACCATGGCAGCCGGAATCGTGATCGCCAGCAGCAGGCGTTTTTTTGCGAGCTTCTCATTATAACCCTTATAACATAAAATATAATTATCATTAATGCTTCAAAGAATTCAAGTAGATTGCCAAAATGTAACTGAATAAATACCCCAAAGTTAGAAGTTGAATAGTTCCTCTATTTCTTGAGATTCCGGCCCACTGTGCGTTGGGACAAAAGCGGGTTCAGAGTGAAGCGTGAAATCATTCGTGGGTTTCGACCAGTAATTTCATATTGTCCCAGGAACGTTTCGACAACATCTGTTTGCCAGCATGTCTAAAGGGCAATCAAGAACGTTGTGCCGCCTTTGATAATTTTGGGCATTCTTAAGTCTGAGTTAATCCGTATATTACTCTGTCGGTGGATTGTACATACCTATACTGTAATGACTTCGGACCCGCACGTTGATACTATTGTCAACCGCCGCACCGACTCGCGGGACAATATGGTCATAAACTGCGACCCTGGCGAGACGCTCTGGCCGATCAGCCTGTTTAATTTTTGGGAATCAGATGTGGCATTTTCCTACACTAAGAAAAGAAGACGATGTTCTTATGTTAAATCGCAGAATGTTTCCCTGTCGATGGGGTAGGAAACGAAATTGTTCTGTAGAAACACCAGTAGTACGTCTCGCGCAGAGTCTCAGGAAAAAAGGGGTGGTTCGATGACTGCGCGTGATTCCGCCTGCTTCGTCTTCCTGACAAATTCGAAACGGATCCCTTATCTCTAGAAGTAGCCGTCATGATATTTTTACCTTCTTTAGGAGCTCATATAAGTAGTTTACAAGGAATATATAAAAATCCAATAACTTTTGAATTCGGACTTGTTTCCTTATTTCTTGGGATTCTGCTCCACTGTGACGAAGAATACAAATAGTCCGATTTACATGAAATTTGGTATGATTTTCATCAGAAACACATAAGGAATCCATTGGTGTCACTTCCATACCGATACGATAAAGAATAAAGAATTTCTTAATACGCGGAAATGAATATTTCACATTTTCACCCTTGACAGCGGGGCGCCCAACCTCGAATCGCTGCGGTCGACCGAGGATTCATACCTGTTTCGGAAATAAAATAATTCTTTATTCTTTATCGCATCGATATGAAAGTAACATCGATGGATTCCTTATGTTTTTCCGATGAAGATTGTACCAAATTTTATGTAAATCGGACTATCTGTAACGAAGCTAGCGTGAAATGACATAAATTAAGTTTACACCTAATTTCCTTCATTATGCTCCGAATTACGTCGTTCTTGGTATTAGTTTCATCGGCGAAACATAAGGATTCGATTGGTGTGGTTTTCGCAAAGGTCATTTCGCAGTTCTTAATGATATTCAGACCCATTCGAGGGTCGAAGATATCAAAAACTCAGTGAGGCACCACGGGGAGAGGGGGGGGACTTCGTCACAGGGTGCCAGGCGGCATCTCTTTCAATCCAGTGGCTCCAGGATTACCCTGTAGCCAGCACCCTGTCGCAGGCAAGGAGATTCAGCCTAGGGCCAGTCGCTAGTCCAAGTCGCTGCGACTTGTCGCAGCGACCGGTCGCAGCTAGGAGATCCCACCTTAAGATACACCAAGCCTTCGCAACCAGTATGTCTGGATATTGTCATTTATTTCTACCGTTACCCTCTTTCCGCGCGACTTTCCCTTATATCATGTCTGGTCATCGTCACCCACTTGGATCCTTAGACCTTTTCAGGCGTACGTGCCTTAGTCGTAAACAAGCGGATTAGACCGTGGCCTCAAGGCCCTTCTTCCCACGGAAATCACTTCAACCGTCGAAAGTAACTTTCTCCAGCAATGCCACTTCCACCCTCGCCAATAAATAATCCCAGTTCTTATTTCCTCACCCTCGCAACAGCAACCACCAATTACATTCTTTAGTTTGTCAACGTTCTTTTCGAACCTCGCGGACGAGAGTCAGAAAGCTCTGATACCTTGTACAGGCAAGTCACCCAAATTCGCTGATTAATAAAGACGAGTAATTGTTATAAGGAAGTGTTGAATTTGTTCCTCCCCGGGTTCACGACACAAATTTGGCGCAGTCGGTAGGACCAGTCAACGGTGAACGGATAGATAAACTTTATATAAAAAGTGTTCTTCGCCTGTGGATTTTTTATCCTTTGTGACGGAAGATAATCGTGTCAACCCCGGAAATCTACGGATCCAGATATCCACTGCAACAGAGGAAGTCAATTATTGGCACGCCCAAGAACTCCTTCACTGGTAGAGGTTTGTGTGATGCATATTCGAATTTCGTTGCTTGTCAATCGCCTTTGTTACTCAGCATCCTATCACAATGGTTGATAATTCCACAACTCCATCTAATTCCACAGATTTATCCAATACCATGGATCGATCTAATACCACGTCCGATTTTTCAATACAGTTCCTATGTAATTTGATTGCTAAAGAAGTCACTGGTAACAGATTTGAGCTCGGGCAGTTTTTAGCCAACTGCAATAATGCAAATGAACTTGCCTCAGAAAGACAGAAAACTCCGGTATTGTATTTTATTCTTTCAAAAATCTCTGGTAATGCTAAGGAGCAGCTTGCTCTTCAAGATTTTCATAATTGGGCAGAATTAAAAGATCAGCTTAAGAGGTTGTATCAAGATAAGAAACATTATTGCCAAATAATGGAAGAATTAAATAATTGTAAGCAGTTTCCTTCCGAACGTATCAATGCATTTCATCAAAGATTGCTGACCTTGTCCTCAAGGGCACTTAGTGCAACACAGCAATATGCAAGTTGTTAGCAAAGTTTCGGATCGCGCACGTCGCAGGATCGGGTTCTCGCGAGAGGGGGTCGTTTAATTTAAGGGACTTTAGTTTTAACACTAATTTAATCTTAGGTGTAAGTCTATTTACAGTTATATACAATAAAGAGTTGATCGCACAATTATTAGCACAATAATTTAGTCGCAGCGGTACTGGCTTTCCGGCACGGTTAGCGAGTTGTAATTTAAGCAGCGCAGTGCACGTAGATTCGGCCCGATTCTCGTTACAAAGCAAAGCGTTTCAAGCGAAGCAAAAGTTACACGACTTATTAGACGGCTCGTCGACAAGTAAGCACGTGTACCGAGAGGATCCAGGAAGTCGGCCCGAGTTCCTGGAAGGAAGAGTCCCCCTTCCATCGATCGTAAGTCGATGGAAGGGGCCGTGATCGACGCTTCACACGAGTCAGCGCGCAGTCGCCATAGCCTAATTATCGATGGGCCTGGAAGATGGCGTTAAGATGCACTATTTTCTTAACACAAGTGATCCCTTAGAAATACCGGGTAAGAAAAGATCTGTAGAGGAAGCTACGTTAAATCGATTTGTTTATCATAGTAGTCCGCAAATATCCCAAATGCTGAGATGGAAAGATTTCGGTAATTTAAATTCTGCGTATTTCGCCGCTGTTTCAGAAGAACGTGCTTTAAACATGCAGAAGTATACTAAACAAGGGTCTTGTAAAATCTGTAAAAGAACAAATCACGAAACTTCTCAATGTAGATTCAAATCGTCTGGTCCAAATCATACTAGGGTTGTTAATCATGTTCAAACTCGTAATCAGAGTCGGAATAATTATCATAATTCGCACCAACAAAATCCGACCGAATCCCATCAACCCCATACACAAAATCGTTATCAGAATCAAAATCATGTGAGTTCGAATCAGCCTGTCAATCAATCTAAATCTTGTAAAGATGTAAAAGAACAGCGGAGGGACGACGCAGCCCGCCGGCTGAGGGAAGATCAACGCAGGGAGGCTGCCGATCGACAGGCGCAGGCGGCTTTTGAGGCGCGGATGGCGGAGTTGGAGGAGCGGGTTCAGGTCGTAACCGCTTCATTACAGAATAGCCAGGGCTCAGGTGGTAGCGGCGCGGGCCCTCGGGGTGGGGAGGTTGTGTCAAGTGAAATCAGTGAGAATAGTGTTGCCAATAGTGTACCCCCAGCGCATGTCCCCACGCCCGCTAGTGCGCCCGCCGCTGCCCCTTCATCGGGTTTGAGCGTCCTTAGCTTAGGGTACGCCGTGAAGCCGACGATATTTGACGGGAAAAATTCGTGGGAGGAGTACAAGGTGCAGTTCGAAACGATTGCGCGTGCGAATGGTTGGAACGACCAGAAGAAGGCCACGGCCCTGGTCGCTTCCCTTGGGGGCGCGGCGAGGAGCGTCCTGACGACGCTCACCGCCGCACAATGTGAGAGTTTTTCGGAGTTGGTTTCCGCGCTCGAATTCCGCTACGGGGCGAAGAATCTTTCGAATCTGAACTACGTACTTTTCCAGAGCCATCGGCAGCGAAGGGATGAAAGCATCTCTTCGCTCGCCACCAAAATTGAGCGCTTAGCGCAGTCCGGGTTTGCCGATTGTCCGGTAGAGATCCGCGACAAACTCGCCGCGTCCCAGTTCGTAACAGCGTTGTCGAGCTCTGTTATGCAACGGGAGCTGCGTCTCCGCGGGTTCACAACCCTAAGAGCCGCAGTGACCAGGGCGCTGGAAATTGAGGCCGTGGAGGCGATGTCTCGCGGCTCCGCGCCCGAATCGCGAAGTAGGGACGTAGAAAAGCGGAAAGCTAAGCACACGGAAAATCCGAGGTGTCCCGAGAAGAGGAGGAGGCCCGCCAAGCCGGAGGAGCGAACGGGTCCGACGAGGACTTGCTGGCTTTGCGGCAAGACTGGACACCTGCAGAAGGATTGCTTCCAGGCTAAGAACGGTCAGACAGGAGCTGCTCCACCGAGGAGACCCCCCCAGGGAAACTCGAAGAGGCCGGCGTAAGGGGGAGACGCCGGACCGAGAAGAACAGTCCCCCGGTCGTCAAGAGTGTGGCGATGCGGGAGGCGACTGGGCGGCAATGGAATCCTACCGACGAGATATACGTATGTGGAAAAATCGGCGGAAAGCCTTGTAAAATTATCCTCGATACAGGTTCGCCTATCAACTTGCTGGACAAGGAGCTGTGTGCGACGAAGGGCATCGCTCGAGCGAGGCTCGATATCCGCTCCACGACGGGGGAGAAAATGAAGGTGTTCGGCAAGAAGAGCCTGGAGGTCAGCGTCGGAGGACTCTCGAGCGTAGAAGATTTCTACGTCGTTGAGATGGTGGAGAAGTGTATCCTAGGAGCGGCGTTCTTGAAGAAGCACCGCTGTAGCTTGGATTTGGCTCGGGGGGTGCTGAGCCTTCCCGGCAAATCGGACATTCGCTTCGGGGAGCCGACCCCCGAGGAGAAGGAACCAGCAGAAGAAGGGGGAACGGGCGTCCCACAGCATTTGGAAGAGCTGTTCACACGCTGTTCATCAGGTTTGACAGAAACGGAAAAGGAACTTTTTGCTGGGTTACTTCGTGAATTTCAGGACGTTTTCGCCAAGGACGCGACTCAGATTGGGAATTGCGACCGGGTCAAGCACACTATTGACACCGGAGATTGCGAGCCCATTAAGCAGGCACCAAGGAGGCTGCCGCTGCACCGACGAGCGGAGGTGGAAGAGCTACTCAGGAAGATGTTGGCTCAGGGCGTGATCGAGGAATCGCGGAGCCCGTGGTCCTCCCCGATTGTCCTCGTGAAGAAGAAGGACGGGACCATTCGCTTCTGCGTGGATTTCCGTCGCCTGAACGAAGTCACGAAGAAGGACTCGTATCCTCTGCCCCGTATAGAGGATACACTGGACGCCCTCTCTGGATCTGCCTGGTTTTCAACCGTGGACCTGCAGAGCGGTTACTGGCAGCTTTCCATGGACGAGAAGGACCGAGAGAAGACCGCGTTTTCCGTGGGGACGGGACTGTGTCAGTTCAAGGTTATGCCCTTTGGACTCTGCAACGCCCCTGCGACTTTCGAGCGACTGATGGAGGACGTGCTTCAAGACCTGACGTGGAAGATCTGCTTGGTGTACCTGGACGACATCATTATCTACGGGAAGGATTTCGGGCAGGAGCTCGAGCGCCTACGGACGGTGTTTTCGCGCTTACGTCAAGCTGGACTGCTGATGAGCCCCAAGAAGTGTTCTTTCTTCTGCCGAGAAGTAAAGTATCTGGGTCACATCGTCACGGAGAGCGGAGTCAGGACGGACCCGGAGAAGATTAAAGCCATCTCGGAATGGCCGCAGCCGAAGAACGTCACGGAATTGAGGAGCTTCCTAGGATTATGCACATATTACCGGAAATTTGTAAAGGATTTCTCCAGAATCGCCAAGCCCCTGCATCGCCTCACCGAGACCAAACAAAACTACGTATGGACCGAGGAATGCCAAGGAGTTTTCCAGGAATTGAAGGAGAAACTCACCGGAGCACCGATACTTGCCTACCCGGAGATGGACAAGGACTTCATTCTGGATACGGACGCCTCTAACTTCGCTATAGGCGGCGTCCTTTCACAGGAGCACGAGGGACAGGAAAAGGTCGTAGCCTATTTTTCCAAAACCTTGGGAAAAGCGGAGAGGAATTACTGTGTCACTCGGAGAGAGCTGTTGGCGGTGGTGAAATCTGTAGAGCATTTCCACCACTACCTCTATGGTCGAAGGTTCCTGATAAGGACGGATCACGCAGCTCTTCGCTGGCTGCTGACCTTCAAGTGCCCCGAAGGACAGGTCGCCCGCTGGATCGAGCGACTCCAGGAGTACGATTTCGAGATTCGTCACCGCGCAGGAAGAGCTCACGGGAATGCCGACGGACTGTCGCGAAGACCGTGCATCGAGGAAGACTGCAGGAACTGCGAACGACTGGAGAAGAAAGAAGCTGGAGTGGAAGTTTCCACGAAGAAAATTCACAGGATCTTCTGCGAGGACAACCGGAACGAGTGGAAACGAAGCCAGGAAAAGGATGAAGCGATTGGTTTCATCCTTAAAAAGAAGGGGGAAGGGGAGAAGCCGGGCTGGGAGGACATTGCTCGTTTTTCCCCGCAGTTGAAATATTACTGGACAATTTGGGATTCGCTGGAGGTTCACGAAGGTTTGCTTTTTAGGAAATGGGAGTCCCACAACGGCACAACGGCCCAGTGGCTTTTGGTGGTGCCGCGCGAGAGGGTTGCAGAGGTTCTGAAGGAGTTTCATGATGCGCCAGCAGCTGGACATTTCGGAGTGAATAAGACCTTGGCGAAGATCCGCCAACAGTTCTTCTGGTCGACGTGTCGACAAGACGTTCAAGAGTGGTGCCGGCGGTGTGACACCTGTGCGGCGAAGAAGGGACCACGTCAACGGGGAGCAGGGAACCTGAGAGTGTACAACGTGGGAGCTCCGTTTGAGAGGCTTGCCCTGGACGTTGTCGGTCCGCTCCCGAGGTCCCAGGCCGGGAACAGGTACATGTTGGTCGTGGCGGACTACTTTACCCGGTGGCCGGAAGTAATCGCGATGCCAGACCAGCGAGCTGTCACAGTGGCAAGAGCTCTTCTGCACAACGTGGTGTGTCGTCATGGTGTACCTTTGGAGATACACACCGATCAAGGAAGGAACTTTGAGTCCTCCGTTTTCAAGGAACTGCTGAGGCTGCTTGGAGTCAGGAAGACGCGTACAACTCCCCTGCACCCTCAATCCGACGGGCTGGTAGAACGCTTGAACAGGACATTGCTCCAATATCTTGCAATGTTCGTTTCGGAGCACCAGCGGGACTGGGACGAATGGATCCCCATGTTCCTCCTCGCCTACCGGTCAGCACGGCATGAGGCTACACAACTGACCCCAGCGATGATCCTGTACGGCCAGGAACTACGTCTACCCCTGCAGTTATGGAGAGGACTGCCCCCGGAAGTTGAACAGGAAGAGGACGTCGAGCAAGGATACTCCGAATGGATTCGAGGGAAGATGACGGAGATCCACGAGTTCGTTCGACGCCGTCTGGACGTCTACAGTTCAAAGATGAAGTCGTGGTACGACAACCGGGTTCACGCGGTGGAGTTCCAGCCAGGAGAACGAGTGTGGTTGTTCCAACCACGAAGAGTGAAGGGGAAGTGCCCGAAACTGCAAGCGGATTGGGAAGGCCCTTACACAGTGGTGGACAGGATCAACGACGTCGTCTACAGGATCCAACGGTCACGCAGAAAGAAGTGCAAGGTGGTCCACGTGCGCCGCCTTGCGAAGTACGAGGGATCACTGCAGGAAGAGTGAAGACGACGCAGGACTTGGACCCGAGGAAGAAGATTAGATTAAGCTAATCCGGTGGACCGGGTTGCGGAGGCTGCCTCCGTGGCTCGGCCCCTTTTCCTTTGGTTCTGTTTCAGGTTCACGAGACCCCACGACGAGGGACAAGGTGTCGGGGGACTGCCGCCGCAGCCTGGCCACGCGCTCCCGAATTCCCCGAATGTGCCATAATAGCGTGGCAGTCCGCAGCGGGGTGCGGACATACGTGAGAGCGCCCCGCTAGCCCCCTGGAGGAGACCCTACGAGCCCCCGGCGCGGCCGGGATGGTGGTTCTCGCGGGGTACCCAGGATAAAGTACGAGAGGAGGGTGGACAGCAGGAGGGAAATGGCATCCCCAACCACCAGGCGGACAAGCGTTGCTTGGATCGGCTGGAGGGGGTGTCGCGAAGACGGGAGCGCTGGCAGGACGCACAGGACGGTCCCCTGGTTCAGCACCTGAGGCCAAGAAGAGGAATGGGGCCGTCGAGCAGGAAGGAAGAGAGAAGACAGCCAGGGTTGACGAGAAGGGTGACCGGACTGGGGGCTGGGCCGCTTGCGTGCTTGCGACTAGCTGCGACCCTCTGCTTGCGCGCTCGGTCCTCCTTTCTGGTTTTCCAGCTCGTGCAGCCCCAACGGGTTGTCTTCGGTCTCGGGCTAATGAGAGAAACGTTTTCTTTGCAAGGGAACTTTGAAGAACAAGGGGTCGCGCAGGACTGTTGGAAGAACGTCAAGGACGGACCAGGATGCAGTCGAGGTCGAGCCAGGTTGCGGCGCAGGAGCGGCCGGATCGCTGAGGGGCGACGGACGGAGCGGAGCCGCCCAGGGATGATCCGGAGCGTCGCGGGATTTCGTCGTTGGAGCCCCGGAGGAGCTGCCGCCGAGGGAAACCTGGGAAACTTGGACTGTCGGGCCGTCGCATGGGATACGCCGTGTCTCCCGGCGGCTGAAGGAACGAGGAGTCCCGGCCTTCGGAAGAACAGGAAGCCCCACCTGTCTCTGCCCAAGAAGAAGATGCGCCGTCGGAGAAGAGGAAGGCCGCGCAAGAAAGAAGCCCGCAAGTTTGAAGACGCAAGTGGAGGGCAGAGGCGCGAAGACCCACGTACCCACGCCTTGCCCAGGGTTTTTGGAGTGGTTTTCCCCTGGGCGGGAAGGCGAATGCCGAGGCAGCGGACGGAAGGGGCCACACGGCGTCTTTTCCACCCTTCCGGACCAGGGTACGGCTGCAGGAGTCGCAGAGACTGCAGCGGCCGGGACGACCGCTTTCTCGGAGGGGGGAGCAGTGTTGCGAACACCCCTTGGATGGGAATCCGAGGCCCACTGGAGCTCGCGAGCGGGACAAGAGACAGCGAGAAGAAGGCGATCGGATCGATCGCCTGTCAAGCTGTCATTCGAGAGTCAGCCGCCATTGCTTGCAGACGTCACGATATCTCTTTGCGCTAACTGATTGTATTCGTTACCCGTTCTTGTGTTACCCTTGTTTATGTTCTGTTGTCGTTGTTGTTCAGTAAATACGCGATATGCCTTACCCAAAACGTAACATTATTGTAAAAAGCAAGGTCACCTGATCGCTGAGTGTAGAAAGAGACAGTTTAGTAATAGTCGAAGGGAACAATTCACAAATCAAAATTCTTCTCGCACAGAAAATGCTGCGGTTCATTTAAACTCCCAAGAGTCCTCAGCGACGGACACTGTGCTGACGGACCGAATGTCTCAGTTAACGGTGTTCGAGAGTTGAATGTCTCCATTTCACATGATAATTTAGATTATATTAACGCATTCTCCCCGCATTCAAATGATAGCAACAAAAATTTCAAATTTCTGATAGATACGGTGCGAATGTTTCTTTGATCAAAGCCTGTAGATTAGATCCGGAAACGTGTTTTAATTCAAAGGATAAACTGATATTGCATGGTCTTAGTCCGAACATTCCTGTAGGAACTGAAGGTAGTTGTCAAATTCCCATACAAATTTGTGGTAGTGTTATTAACGTACAATTTTATATCCTAAATCAAGCAATAAACGTCCCATTTGACGGCTTATTAGGAAAAGATTTCATGCAACAAGAATCCGCAACTATTGACTACCAATCTAACACATTAACACTTAAATCAGTACCAGTTACAATTAAGTTAAATTCTGAAAAATCCAAACATCCGAGTGTGAATTTTGTTAGTCTTAAAGCTCGAACGGAAACTCTGATCGAAATCGAAGTGGAAAGCCCTGAAATTCAAGAGGGTATCATTCCAGAATTAAAATTACTTAAGGGTGTTTATTTATCAAGGGCAATAACGAAAGTAAATAAGGATAATAAAGCCTATGCTACAATTTTGAATACGCGAGTAACGGATCACCAAATAAAGCCAATCACTGTACGTGTGGAACAAATTCCAGAAACCGCAATTTTCTTATTAGATAATTCGAATTCCTCACAATCAAATCGGGAAAATTTAGTAAAGAAGAATTTAAGGTTAGGGCATTTGAATTCAGACGAGAATACCGCAGTTTTGAATATTTGTACGGAATACAATGATATTTTCCATTTCTCGGATGATATTTTAACTACTACAAATGCTATCGAACATAAAATTCATGTAACCGACCCGACTCCTATTTATACAAAATCATATCGATATCCAGAAGCTCATAAACATGAAGTGAAAAAGCAAATTGATAAAATGCTTAAACAAGGGATAATACGACCTTCAATCTCTCCGTGGTCTGCTCCCTTGTGGATTGTACCAAAGAAATTAGGCGCATCTGGCGAACAAAAGTGGAGGATCGTAATTGATTTTAGACGATTAAGGGGCGACTCCGGTCTAAATTTCGATTTTTTTTTATTTCATTTTTCGAATGTTCAATCTTTTAAGAAAATGTGTTTAAAAGGACTTGTTGAAATTCGTAAAATTCCCGAAGTTATAGGCATTTAAGTAGCGGCAAATGCATGGGCAACAAACGGCCACTCGGCGCTCACGTAAAACTTCAAACGCGTTTTTCTCGAAACAGTGTTCTCAAAATGGTGGGCGCTGTATCTCTAAAAAGTATTATCCGATTCGACTGAAACGTTTTTTATTTGGAAGAATATACTTCTGACTAGGGGGGGGGGGGGACTAGAAAAAATTATAAAAAATTAAAATTTATAATTTTCAAAGGCGTTGAAAGGACGAAAAATACAGGGAAAAGTGATTTCAAATTTGAAGTGTCGTTATTTTCTAAAAAAATGTCTGTGACGTCCCACGATTTTTCGCGCGTTTCTTATTCCATAAACCTCAAAATCACACCACCAAAGTCTATCGAACTCAACTCCTACACCATCTCCTCTATAGCCGATCACCTTGATGTTGCACCTTAGCGGTCAACAACACAAGATGATCAACACAAACCTCCACCTCGCTGATGTACCTTAGCGGTCCCCATCGCGAGATGACCGTTTCAAAACCCACTTCGGCTATTCGTCCTACGAGGCACGAATCATTCCCTTTAAAACGAATTCAAACAAGTCCCTCGTTACGAATCCCTCTTAAAATCGAGACCACGTCTCAATCCTCTCTTTACGACTCATGAAGTCCAAGCCACACTAACCCCTTTCCTATCAAACACCCAAAATCCAATCGAAGAATTGAGTATCTCTACTACAGTTACAAAAACCCCACAAACCTAATTACGACGCATTTGGCGTACGTGACAAAATATGGCTATTAATAGCCATACCGTTTACAAAAACCCCGGAAATCATACTGCGTCTTATTCCGAAATGTGTCAAGGTCTTTACCGCGCGTACCCCCGCAATACTCCTGTGAAATTACATAAATACGAGGTCCTGCGAGGCCTCGTAACATCCATCGCATTCTAAAGCCTATTGCTATTCACTTATTATTTGTATTATCACTTTAACGCTTACTGCGTCCATATATATATATATTTTTCGTCTTACTATCGCTTATCGCTTTCTATATTATATATTTTCATATTACTTTGTATTAATAATGTTTATTCCATATCAACGCTTGTTGCATTCAAGCATTATTTTGTATTACTATTGTTTATGCTTGCTTTGTTTATATATATTCCTTTATAATCGCTTATTACTTATATCAGTAATACATATCGTTTCCTTGTGTTAACGCTTATTGCATTTCATATTATATTCTTCTATTATCAATAACCACCAATTATATATATGTTATGTGCTAATGCTAAAAGTCCCACGCATTATTATTATTATTAACCGCATTAAAGCTTCAACAAAGTTAATAAACCTATTTGTTTTCAACTACGTCTCGAATTAATATGTGTATCCCCGAATCATAAAGATTCCTAACGAAACCAAGCTGCCGCAACAGCTGATTCGCGAGAGCGCTCCCACTGTTTGTAAACACACTGCTGCATGAGCCGTGCAATATACAGAAGAACTAAACGTGGTTTCTTTTACACAAATGCAACGGTAAATCCTATTTCACAAACCAAAACAAATACGAAGTGCCGTAACGGGTGTTCTCTAAATATACATTTACCTTCCCTGGTCGATTAGAGTGACGGATTCAATATTCGCGCCTAAGTTCCTCTCAAACCTCAGAGTGACGGATTCAATATTCGCGCCTAAGTTCCTCTCAAACCTCAGAGTGACGGATTAAATATTCGCGCCTGGCCTTCCCTCAAAACCCTCAGTGTGAAGGATTAAAGATTCGCGCCTGAGTTCCCTCAAAACTCTCAGTGTGAAGGATTTAAGATTCGCGCCTGAGTTCCCTCAAACCCCTCAGTGTGAAGGATTTAAGATTCGCGCCTGAGTTCCCTCAAACCCCTCAGTGTGAAGGATTTAAGATTCGCGCCTGAGTTCCCTCAAAACCCTCAGTGTGAAGGATTCAAGATTCGCGCCTGAGTTCCCGCCAAACCCTCAGTGTGAAGGATTAAAGATTCGCGCCTGAGTTTTCCCTCCTTCATGTCATTGTTCCCCAAAGACCTCACCCGGGACGTGACATATTTTTGGTGACAGCGGTGGGATATACGTTTGCCGCCGGTAAGAAATAGACTCTGCGACGCGGTACCCACAAAATCCCGCTATTTAATATGTACTTAGAACGCGTAAACCCGTGGAAACCAGCATACCAGAGCCGCCAATTACAAAGGTTGACGGAATCCATACAGTGGATGATCTGTGTTTAGGGGAAATTAGCGACAAATGACGAAGGCGACGAAATTTGCCTACATTGCTCTCAACTAAATTCAACAGAAACGGTGACAGAGTATCAAATTCATTACTGCCAAAGGCCTTATACATTCCCTAATTGCCTAAGGTGCAATAGCGTGATATATCAAACGCGTCCCGCAACCAACTGTGTCGAGTGTACACAGTGGTACTTCCTTTCAAACAGAAATTGAGTCACTAATATTTTTATCACGAAATTTAAACAAACTGCCAGACGCGACATAAGACATTGATAACTAACATGTGTGATTCACGCCAAAGTCAAAGTACATTATATTACCCAAGCCGCAGGCTGCGGGACGTTTTGTCAGATTCAAACGCGTTGATTTGTGTTTCTGGAGGTGTAGCAACGACCACGGAAGGCGGAAAAATTTGTCTAAATTGTTTTAATTCAAACCCAGTGGAGGTAGATGAAATATACCAAGTACACTACCACCAACTTAACGATACGTTTCCTGAATGCTCTCGTTGCAAAAACCTTTTGTTTAAATTACAGCCTATTAACAGTCACGGCGCGTGCACAGAACATTGCCGTCGAATAAGGAAAAATCATAACAGATTTGACACTAATTACCCGGGTAGAGAATACAGTAGATTTTGAGTAACGGCTACCGTACGCCAAAAGAAATTTCTTCGTTCTCCCTTAACTAACAGACTTTACTAAATTCAAAATGTCCGAACGCGGTGATATCGACGATTCTTGCGTAGTGGACCAAGAGATTGACCCTTCCACTAACCCCATAGACGTCGCGACCACCGAATTAAAAGAAAAGGTCCAACTGTTAAAACAAAAACAAGCTGAAATAGAAAGCTTGTGCGCGAGACTAGTTGTTAATAAAGAAACCAAAATGCATTCGGCCGTAGCTACCGGAACGGGCGCCCCTACGTTGGAAGGTCTCTCCAATCAAATGCAAGCTATGAACGGAATGATAGAAAAACTTCTTGCACCCCCGCCAGTCGCGGATAATTTTGCCACACCGGCTTCCTCACGTTTTGATAGAAAACCGGTATTAAACTTCAATAAAACTCCAGAGGCATTGAAACATAATTATATTCCGGACCAGGGTCCATCACCCCAGATCAAATTAAAGGACGCCGTGGAAACAGTCCCAAAATTTAACGGGCACAATATGTCCATTTTGCAATTCGCGAGAGCCTGCAATAGGGCTAAGGCTTTGGTTCCCTCGCATGCTGAACCTCAGCTAGCGAGGTTGTTAACGAATAAATTACAAGATCATGCATATTTGGCAGTTGAGGATCGGGTCTTCGACTCCGTAAACGACTTAATAAAACAATTAAAACGCACCTTCTCCCCTGCGAAAACGTCGGACCACTATCGCGGAGAACTTGCCAACGTTATTAAGGGAACCAACGAACACATGTTGGAATATATTTCACGCGTTAAGGATCTCCGATTCGCTATTTTGGAAAAGGACAGCGAATATTATCGTGACCTTACACAGAATCACCTCGAAGATATAGATCGCTTGACGTTGGATTCATTCGTGGATGGTCTTCCTCCGTATATACGAAACAGATTACTTCAAAATAATTTCGAAACGCTCGACGAAACTTTTGAATTAGCCGTATCCGTAGACAAGAAAATAGAAAGAGACCGCCAAAGATTTTCAGAGCAAAAGGCCCCGAAATTAACGTGTCAACTTTGTAGTAAAACAGGACATGATGCGCGGACCTGCAGGAATAATCAAAATACCGCTCCACAACCTTTCGAGAGGAATTCCCCAAATCGCGTTACAGGATATGGTAGTCAAGCACCAAACCTTTTGCTCCCTTACTGGGACAAAAACCGACCTCCTCCCTCAAGGCCTACGGAATTACGTATTTGCGCATACTGCAAAAAACCCGGACATTTAAGGCTGCCGTCTCAGCGGGCCTTGAATGTGTGCGTACGCTCACACAAGCTAAATTTTGCGTGTACATACACGCGTGTAGTAACCAAATCGTATATTACAACTTTCGTCCTGGAATCGGCCAAAAGGAAGTTTTTGCGGGTATAGTTGCCTCCAGTATACATCCGTGCAGACGGGTCTGGTACGTTTGAACGCTAATAAGCACCGTACATTGAAATAATAATGAATTTATGACTCGTGTACTGAGGCAGACTCGAGAAATGACAGAAATATGCTTCAAGGATTCTCCGTACCGGCGTTGATGGTATATTCGGGCCATGTACCATCAGAATCGGTGGAAGTCCAAGCTAGCCGATAAATGTAGAAAATACATAGTTGCCGAGACGTATCGAGAGTCAAATCGCGCTGTTGCCGCATTTCTCCTATTACTATTTTGTCGTTACGGAGGCTTGAATGAATCACGGCGAAGCGGCTGGAGAGCAGAGACGGACAAAGATAATATCTTGATAAACTCCAATAAAAGATAACTGTACTCGTTGTTGACAGTGTACCAATATTTGACACTTTTATTTTCAGTCACAAATAATAAGCTTTTTATTAAAAAAATGTTTTTGACTAATACGGTGTTTGAAAAAGTATTAGTGAAAAACATTTTTTAATAGAAAGCTTATTATTCGTGACTGAAAATAAAAGTGAATCTAAATTCTAATCTAAAAATGTTAAAAATAATCTGATTTATACTGTGTTTAAGTTTATTTTCATCTGGAAAATCTCAGGAGTATGTTATTGAAACGTTCATGACGATACGATAGCAAATGTGGAAGTTTTACATTCTATCAAAACAAACAACATAAACAATCCCAATCATTTTAATATATTTTTTATGAGTAAATATAAATGTTGTTCACCCACGGCTATTTCCTCCCCGTCGTCCTGGGGATTTTGTTCAAATTGAAATATGTTAGAGTCCATACAGGTCGGATGCAATAAGAGGATTACCTACTTAGCAGCCTTACAAGGAGACCTGCAGGACTGGCTTCAGAAATGATTTATGCTGTTTCCCATCCAAATTCGAGAAAATCGACTTTGAAAAAATGCCGAGATCACATATTCTTTGATAAAAAGCAATTACCAATAAATAGCGAGGCCATTGGCTAGTGCGTATCGGTCTCGGCTAATAAGCGTGAGGTCGCCAGTTCACGCCCCCCCCCCACGGGTAACACATTTTTTTTTTTAAGAAAAAAAAATATTATTGTAAATATTCCGATCCTTCTACGTATGATAAAAATATTTCCTGACTTCACTCCTGAACCTCTCTACCTTTCATTACTGCTATCTTCTTTTACGTTCAACGAGGCTCTGTCGCTAGACGCAGCTCTCGTGCCATATCCTTCAAGACTTCTCGATAGAAAGAGAGAACTCTGTGGCAACAGCGCGGCAGAGACAGAGAGAGAGAGAGCAGAAGATTTTACAACTATGCGCCAAAATTAAGTAAACATAAATATTGCACAGAATGAGAGAAGATAATAAGAATTGCGAAGTTTAGAAGGGATATTGAGACGCTAATTATTATTGTTTCATTATTGAAAGTGATTCTGCCGATTAAATTGACAGGAAATAATTTAAATCGGACTACTTTAAACGAAACGGGCTTTCAATTCTGCAAATAAATTTTATGTGTAATATCGTTAATAATGATAGTTCAAAATGTGTCATGTTTGGTATTTTTCCATCTTTCCTTCTTACACTCCCGGACCTCTCTATCTTTCATTATTGCTACGTTCAGGGAGGCTCTGACGCTAGACGCAGCTCTCGTGCTGTATTCCTTCATGATTTCTCGATGAAAAGAGAACTCTGTGGCAACAGCGCGGCAGAGGCGGAGAGTACAGAACATGTGGCAACTAAGCATAAAAAATTCGTCTACCCAAAGTACCTAAAGATGTCATCGCTGTACAAATTCTTTTTATCGATCGCAGTAGTTTCATTAGGCTCCGTTTGTTTACTGGGGACGCTTCGATCGATTCGGACCATAACAAACTTGAGACGGCAGCCTTAATCTCCGAATGTAGAAAACGCATGTTTAATCGTAATGAGGGAAACCCTGGAACCTCCCAGGAACGAGACTCGGGAAACGCTTTGCCCCTACGGTCAACAGCGGACGCGTACCGTGGAACGGGCCAAGCAGCAACGCGTTCGATAACAATACAAGCGGAACCGAGAATAACAGAACTAGAATCGCTACCGCATGGGTGAATACCGTCAAGGAAGCCCCGTTTGTAATTATTCAATCACCAGATTTTATAATGGCCCAAGAATTAATGATTGACACCGGGTCTGAAGTCAATCTATTGAAAATACATACAATAAAACAACCCCGAGAGATAAATATCAACCAACAGGTGCAATTAAGAGGTATCGCTAAAGACCTCGTCTACACTCTTGGAACAATAACAATAACTTCATTGGGCAACAACGTCACGTTTCATGTAGTTGAAAATGATTTCCCAATCAAACCACAAGGAATATTGGGAACTGAATTCTTTATGAAACAGAATGCTTCAATACATTACTCAAAGAAACAGTTGGAGTTCGAGGGGAACTCCATTCCATTTGTAAATAGAGATCAACTCGTATTACCCGCCAGATCAAAAACGGTCTGTTCTGTAAATATATCAAATTCAAATGTAAAGGAAGGATATTTAGCTAGATTAGAATTAGGCACTGGAATTCATGCAGGTAATGCCCTCGTCCGTAATCAGGACGGCAAAGCGTACTTACAAATTATAAATTCTAATGAAGTGGACAAAACAATCACTGTACCTACCGTTGAATTGGAAGAATTCGAAATTGTGATCCCAGAACCCAAACAAAGACGACCAAAAGAGACTAAGACGTCTAAACACGTCACTCCTATCAAGCCCCTCTTTCCCCAGGATCCGTCGATCCATCATTCAGAGACACCCGCGGAGGTGTACTCACTCTCATCCTCAAGGCATTATGCCGAAACAACCCTTCCCCTAGAATTCCAGGAGTCTCTTACTATGGCGTCGGGTGAGGAAATACCAACAATTTCTGAACATACCGCAACGAGAATGGAACAAGTGTTCAAACTAATTTCTACGGAACATATGAATCCGGAAGAAAAACTTCATGTCCAAAGAATTTTATGTAAATACCACGACCTCTTCCATTTACCAGATGAGAAGTTAGGCCATACAAACGCTATCCAACATGGGATCCAAACAACGGACCCAGTGCCTGTAAATACTAAACAATATCGCTTCCCTCCTGTACATAAGAAAGAAATTGACAAACAGGTAAAGAATTTACTAGAAAACGAAATAATAAAGCCATCATTATCACCTTACAACTCACCTATTTGGATCGTCTCCAAAAAACCGGGACCTGATGGGGAACTCTTGTGGAGAATGGTAATTGACTTCAGGGATTTAAACGAAAAAACCGTTCCTGACGCATACCCACTTCCAAATATCAATGAGATATTAGATCAATTAGGAGGAGCCAAATACTTCTCCGTATTCGGCCTTGCTTCTGGATTTCACCAAATCCCTATGAAGCCGGAAGACGCACCAAAAACGGCCTTCTCTACACCTCATGGACATTATGAGTTTGTTAGAATGCCATTTGGACTTTGTAATGCACCAGCAACTTTCCAACGTTTAATGGATCACACGCTTACGGGACTTCAAGGCACAGAAATGTTTGTTTACTTTGTTACGTAGCCCCTTCAAGTCCATCCCGTGCTCGCTGTCCCCGCGTCACTTTCTTCCGTAAAGACGATTCAGCGGAATCGCCTCGCGTGTAGCAATCGCGTTGCGCTTAGCCCATGGCAACGACCGTAGGGACAACGACCGCGCTCGGCCCGGGCCACGGATATTTCGCAAATATCAAAGAATTAGTGAAGCAATCGACAGCTGCCGACAGGGCAGTTTCCCCCATTCCTGGGGACTGTCCGAGGTTCGGCCCGCGACGAAGAACCGCGGAACAGGGATTCGTTTTTGAGAGCTCGTGATAGGAAGTTGTGACGAGCCAACGGGCCGTCTAGAAACCGCGCCTCGCCGCCACGTAGATACCGCGACACCCGTCCGGACGGTCGAGATCAGCCCTGGGTATCTCCATCCGACAAACCGCGAACGGCCTAGCCGGGAGAGCCCTTGCGCGAGGTACGAACCGCCGTTGACTCCGCGAAGACGTGCGATGGAACGAGATAGCGAGAACATCGACGGACACCGATTGTGCCGACTTCCGTGTGCTACCCGAGAGCACAGCGAGCGACCACGACCTGCGCTAGGTTGAGCGACCTACAGAGCGTACGAAGCGATAATCGGCAAGCGTGCCGAAACCCGAGCTCACTGCGATAGCAGGGACGGAGCGCCGTCCCTAGGGTATGTTCTTATATTATTTTGTCTTTCATCAGAATATATTTTACTATGTTATTTTCCCTTCAATTCCGTTTCACCATTGATTTAATCCCCTTTTCTCCTTATCCTCCCACGGTAAGTTTAGTCAAGGCGTGCTTTAGCACCTTAAAAGAGTAAGAACCCCGCGAGTCACCCTAGCCGCTCAGGGAGATTCGCCAAAAGTCCCTTCAGGACGTAACAACTGGTGTCAGAAGTGGGATCTGATTTTTTTTTTTATTAATCATTTCCCTTTTAGAAAATTTATTATCTGCTCATAACTTGACTACACTTCCCATTACATTACAATGACGGGTGGTATTTTGAGATCACCCCCCGCACAAAGTTTTTCTGATTCACAATCCATGGCTAACGCCCCCCCTATTGCACCTCCTCCTTTGCCGCCGACTACGAGCGGACGACCTTCCCTTGGATACCGGACGAACGACCTAGAAATGTCTGTATTAGACGTATGGCGTTCCCGAGAAGATGAGGAGAGAGTGTATAGGGCGCTAGACAGTATTCCCCGTTTCGACCCAGATTTTGTAACATTGGAGGACTTCGCTGCCTCAATACAGAGAGCTTCAAAGCGAGTACCGCCCGGTCAGGAAGAAAAATTTTTGACCGAATTAATATATAAATTAAAAGATCCTATTAGATATTATGTCGAAGGGAAAAACTGTCAAAGCGTGGCCGATCTGCTCTCCCTTCTAAGAGTCCGATATTCCCCCTGCCGCGGTTATGAGGAGCTCCGGCTGGAACTCGAACGTATAAGCATGTTTCCCCGCGAGCGTCTAATAGACTTTATCCATCGCGTGGACCGCCTGTACAGACAGGTAATTGTAAGAGCGAAAGAATTGATTGGAGAAAATGTCGAGAAGACTATTAAGGACGTGGAGCGATTGGCCCGGACCTCATTTGTCATCGCGTTACCGCAAAGAATTTCGACTAAAGTAGCATTGTCAAACCCCGAATCGTTAGACGACGCGTTTGATTTAGCGTTGCACATACAAAGACGAGAACAAGAATTGTCCGGTTTGTCGCGCGAGGACGCGTATGGGTATCCGCCGAACGCGCGTCCCCCGTCACCGTATGACCCTCAGCGTAGATGGACCGAATGGAGACAGCCGTACGAAGATGACTCGTACCGCGATCATCATTCTCCATATTCCGGTTATAGTTCCCCCCGCTATAGAGACGATTATTATCGAGAGCCCCTTCCCTCGTACCCTGCGTACAGTTACACTTGTTATCAGGATGAATACTATTGCGATCCATATCACCGCGACCCGTTTTACCGTGACGATTACCGCCGCGAGATGGATTATCGCGAACCTCTGCCGCCAACGACCTTGCTGACGAGGCAAAGCGAACGTCCGCTAGACTATGAACGCAGACCGTCGGAGCCCCAGCACGAATTCTGCGAGTACGAACCGCGCGAGCCAAGAACTTACGAATCTCGCGAGTCCCGAGAATACGAGCCGCGCGAGCAGAAAAGGCCCGCTGAACATGAAACGCCACCCGAAAACCGCGATCATTTAAACAACCAGCGATCGTTCAACCAGTTCAACTGGAACGAGGCGGGCGGGGTTTCCTCGCAGGCCCCAAGACTACCTCGAAGCCCGAGTCCGCGACGCTTCTCGGACGCGCTGTCACAAAATCCGGTCTTTCATGCGTTCCCCACAACCACGGAAGAAACTACGCCTGAGAGCGACAACGAAGATTCCACCATCCCAAGTGACGGTTCCAGCTCGGGCCCATTCACACGGGAGGAAATCACCAGCTTGAAGAATCTTGAAGACTTCCCCTATAAGGGAAGGCAGGAAACATCGAACCCTCACAAAGATGTTAGTCCCCGGGAAATAGATCTGGAGTCGGAAAGCGAAGACTCAGGAGAGTTCGTAGAGGTCTACTCCCCCGTGGTAACCGAGGGCCCGTACGCAAGCCAAGTGACGGAGGACCAACTCGCCTTTTTAAAGAGCCTTGATGAACCACCACGTTATGAGATGATCCACCCCCGGGTGACCTCTGCACCTCTGCACGCAGAAGCCCTGGACACCACGGAAGGAAGAACGGAAATGCCCGAATTCCAAGATGAAGTGGAGAATCCGGAAGAAACCAACGAGGATTCTACCAGTCTAAGTGAAGACTCTGGCGTAAGTCCGTTCACACAGGAAGAAATCACTATCTTGAAGAGCCTTGACGATGAATACCCCTCCAAGGCTGAGGAGGGAGCGATGGGCCACCATGAAGTAGAAGATTTTGAAGAAGACTATTCTCCCATGGTAACCGAGGGCCCTTACGCAGGCCAATACACGGAAGACATGCTCGCCTTTTTGAAAAGTCTGAGCGAACCACCCAGTTGGGAGTATATAGAAGGAGACAATTTGGAACCCACCTACAGGACCGTAAATACGCCCCTTGGCCCGACCACGAGGATGGAAGTTACCATTGCAGGAAGTCCCCTCGGAAAAGGGAGGCAAGCGTCAGAAACCCCCGATAACGGAAGTCCACAGAAAACAAAATCGCCACAAGGCCCGAAGAAAAGAGTATCATGGGGTATACCCCTTCACGAAGAAGCTTTGGACATTCCGCAATCAACCATGATATGTCCGGACGCTGAGACATTGGAGGAAACAGAAGATCCATCGCCTCCTAGAATAGAGTCGAGCACGTGCCCAAGGCCCGATGTGATCGAAGTGCTAGATGGGGCCACCGTGGGGCCATTCAACCCCTCGCCCAGTTTTCAAAAGGTCTCGCACGAATCATCCGAACACAGGGGAGACCCGACGGACACCTCGGAAGACGAAGCCCAGATAACGAAATCTGTAGTAAAAATTGTAAGGAACACGCTTACGTCCGTTCCGGATAATTATGTACATTTCATATCCGCCGACAGAATACTAACTAGCCAGATTAGTAAAACCTTAAAATCTATCGGACTCCTCGATGAAACAAAATTATTATCCGAGGAATTAACCAAAAACTGCGTAATTATCACCCATAATGGAGAAAGGAAAATATTTAGCGTCGTCGGGACTGCAAGCCTCCACTATGAAATGGGACCCGACGAGTTTGCGTCAGCACTTGCAGCGCTCAGGGACGCAATAAAAGACGAAAACGCGCGCTCGTTTCGAAACATACCTATCAAAATTAAACACGTAATTACATCTGGATACCGACCACAAACTAACGGTTCCTTCGAAAGAAGTCATATCGTCCTAGCCGAATATTTAAAACACTATTTGGAAAGATATATAGATTTTCCCCCGCTTAATAACGATTCATGTATTGCCATTCCTTTGCGACCCCTTAGATTTAATACCGTAATCGTAATGTTAAGCCGTCTAGCGAAAAGTAACGCGCGGACAGCTTCACACGGGTTGACGACGAAACAGCCTCACGAGACCGTTTCGTGTCTAGGTGGGGAGGTGTTACGTAGCCCCTTCAGGTCCATCCCGTGCTCGCTGTCCTCGCGTCACTTTCTTCCGTAAAGACGATTCAGCGGAATCGCCTCGCGTGTAGCAATCGCGTTGCGCTTAGCCCATGGCAACGACCGTAGGGACAACGACCGCGCTCGGCCCGGGCCACGGATATTTCGCAAATATCAAAGAATTAGTGAAGCAATCGACAGCTGCCGACAGGGCAGTTTCCCCCATTCCTGGGGACTGTCCGAGGTTCGGCCCGCGACGAAGAACCGCGGAACAGGGATTCGTTTTTGAGAGCTCGTGATAGGAAGTTGTGACGAGCCAACGGGCCGTCTAGAAACCGCGCCTCGCCGCCACGTAGATACCGCGACACCCGTCCGGACGGTCGAGATCAGCCCTGGGTATCTCCATCCGACAAACCGCGAACGGCCTAGCCGGGAGAGCCCTTGCGCGAGGTACGAACCGCCGTTGACTCCGCGAAGACGTGCGATGGAACGAGATAGCGAGAACATCGACGGACACCGATTGTGCCGACTTCCGTGTGCTACCCGAGAGCACAGCGAGCGACCACGACCTGCGCTAGGTTGAGCGACCTACAGAGCGTACGAAGCGATAATCGGCAAGCGTGCCGAAACCCGAGCTCACTGCGATAGCAGAGACGGAGCGCCGTCCCTAGGGTATGTTCTTATATTATTTTGTCTTTCATCAGAATATATTTTACTATGTTATTTTCCCTTCAATTCCGTTTCACCATTGATTTAATCCCCTTTTCTCCTTATCCTCCCACGGTAAGTTTAGTCAAGGCGTGCTTTAGCACCTTAAAAGAGTAAGAACCCCGCGAGTCACCCTAGCCGCTCAGGGAGATTCGCCAAAAGTCCCTTCAGGACGTAACAACTTGGACGATATCGTCCTTTATGCGAGTTCCCTCACAGAACACCTAATAAAATTTAAAAAACTTGCTCAACGCCTGAGAGAGGCGAATCTTAAACTTCAGCCTTCAAAATGTAAATTTTTACACAAAGAAGTCGCATATTTGGGTCACATAATCACAGAGCAAGGGGTAAAACCGGATCCAGGAAAAATTGAAGCCGTTCGAAATTACCCGGCACCAAGTACACCAAAAGGAATCAAACAATTCCTTGGTCTAACCGGATATTATAGGAAATTTATCCCAGACTTTTCTAAAATAGCTCGTCCGTTGACCCAACTGTTGAAGAAAGACACCATATTCGAGTGGGGACCGTCCCAGAAAACAGCTTTCGACCACTTAAGATTAGCATTGCAGAAAGAACCTATCCTGCAATATCCGAATTTTGACCTAGAATTTCATGTTACCACTGACGCTTCCGAATTTGCTATAGGAGGAATATTAAGTCAAAATATCGATGGAAAAGAATTATCAATCGCTTATGCCTCTCGTCTCTTGAATAAAGCAGAGATAAACTATGCAACCATAGAAACGGAACTCCTAGCCATTGTGTATTGCGTTAGGCATTTCCGACCCTATTTATATGGGAAGAAATTTATTTTATATACTGACCACCAACCCTTAATCTGGTTACATAGAGTAAAAGACCCAACGTCACGTCTCGTTAGGTGGCGCTTAAAGTTAGCGGAATACGACTACACAATTCATTATCAACCGGGAAAAAGCAATAAACTTGCAGACGCCCTGTCTCGTAATCCTCCTGTAAAGAGAGCGTGTCCCATACGACCGCGAGAGGAAACTGATGATGAGTGGGTGCCTAGTAAAAAGCCTCGAACTACCAATGAAACTAACAAGCGCCCAAAAGCGAAACCCACGAGGATCCAACCTCACCGGAAGGCACGAAAAGATCCAACGCCTATAATAGAGACCACCCCAGAAAGCGCACCAGAACCCATGAGTGGCATAGAAAATGAAATCCAACAGGAAGAAGAACAGGAATTAAATATTCCACGTCAAACCGTTTCACCTCCGCTATCTCCAATACCACTGGAACTGGAAGACTCCGATTACAACGATTCCGAAATAGAATCTAACGCGTCAAACGAATCAACTACTGATTCAGAATCATCGTTAATTGAGCTAAACGATTCCCCAGAAGAAACATACGAAGCGGATCCCGATAGGGACATTAGGACAGTACCAATAATCAGTCGCGACCCGTTGTCTTTACGAAAAGAAACGCTTGTCTTCTTCTTAAGCGCAGATGGGAAACCTAGCGACAATGGGGCCAAGCAACTAATAGAAACTGGAGCATTAGAAGAAGCGAACGAACTCACTTTGGGAAAGGCCCACGTAATATGTAATAAGGGACGAATCCTCATCGGGCTAGTCATAAAAGAAACGCAGAATACTCCCCTAACCACAATAACCTGGGGCGAAGCGTTATCTTCTTTTAAAGATACAATAAAAGAACTTGTAATATATTCATTTAGCATAGCCAAAACAACGAATATCGACCAATTGACCTGGCAAGATATCATTATGGACATTCTCGAAACCGTTGACGAGGAGGATATCGAGGTCACAATATGTTTGCAAATAGTTCAAATTCCCGAAGAGTCAAAGAGACAAAATATAATTACAGAAAATCACGCATCTGCATTAGCTGGACACAAAGGAGTAACTAAAACTTATAACCGAATTAGACACCATTATTTTTGGAAAGGAATGAAGAAAGCCGTTGAAGATTATATTCGAAAGTGCGAAGACTGTCAACGGAAGAAACTCGTTCGTGTTAAAACCAGGCAACCAATGATTCTTACCGACACTCCTGGACGCGCCTTTGATAAAGTAGCATTAGACATAGTAGGACCGCTACCTACTACCAGAGAAGGAAATACATATATATTAACAATACAAGATTTGCTAACAAAATACTTCGTGTGCGTACCCCTCACACAGTCGACATCAATAAAAATCGCAGATGCGTTCGTTAAAAAAATTATATGTCAATTCGGAGCTCCTAGAGCCATTCTCACCGACCAAGGAGCAAATTTCACCAGTAGATTCATGAAAACTATTGCACAAAAATTTAAAATCGAACAATTTCGAACCACAGCCTTTCACCCACAGACAAATGGCTCTTTAGAGCGATCGCATATAGTTCTAACAGAATATCTAAAAATGTATATTAGTAAGTACGACTACTGGGACGAGTGGACCGATTTGGCCGCGTTCTCTTATAATACCAGCGTCCATGAAGGCACTGGTTACACTCCACACGAGTTAGTTTTCGGGAAAATAGCCCGGGTACCCAGCCGAAAAAGAGTACCCGAAGACTTCGAAAATGAAACATATAATCAATACCTCTCGAACTTGAGCACGAGGGTGCAAGAATTACAAACCGCCGCCGCAGAAAAATTAAATCTATCAAAAATTCGATATAAAAGGTATTATGATCGCCACATAAACGAAGAGACTTTCAAACCGGGTGACCCAATTTTTGTCCTAATAGAACCAAAAAAGGGAAAATTCGGAGACCAATACTCGGGTCCTCACACCATATTAGAGGTGATCCCTTCGCAAAATTTAAAAATATCGTGGAAGGGCAAGACAAAAATCATACACGCAAACAAAGCGCGTCTTGGTCGACTACGCGAGGATCCCGGTTGACCCTAACTCCAATAAAACATGTATTAATCTATTTTCACTCTTAGCACAAAATGCCACACAAAAGGGCCCACAAGCCTGGCAGGCCTAAGGCCAGAGGAGGAGGCCTCAAAAGAAAAATCGGCCACATCAAGTGGCTGCGCCAGGAGGCCAAGAGAGAAGGAAGGAGCCTCTCACCTCTTTTCCCAAGGGTGGTCTCCGCGCAGGTCATCAGGGAGGCCGAGCCCGAGGTCACCATCGAGAACTCTCCCCTCATGACGCTGGATGACCTCCGACAATATCAAGAGGCCACCACCCCACCGCTCCCTAACCACCCTTGTACAGTAGGTAAAGAGAGTCTCGCCACCCCACCAGCCTCTCCTTACCATTCTCCACCCCACCCCGAAAACCCAATTCCCTCCACCATCCCTCCTCAACCAGGTGTCGTGGAAATCCCAGACCCGGGGTCAGCTACTTTGGTCCCAGACCATACAGAACTGACACCCGAGTTTCTGGGTTGGTTCAATGACCGGTACAAAGACGGTTACGACCTCACGTTCATCCTGGACGATCCCTCATTCTCAACCCTTCAATACTCCTTTCCTCCCTATTAATCCCTCCAAAATTCCTTCCTTTATTCCTATCCTCTCCATGTAAATACTCCCTTGTAAATATTCCCTTATAAGTATTTCTATTTCTTTTATTTTTTTTCTATATATATATATACTCTTTATTTTTTTTTTTTGTAAATGTTTTTTTTTCATACAATCAATTTTCTTTTATTTTTTGTTATTATTGTTAGACCACGTCTCAATCCTCTCTTTACGACTCATGAAATCCAAGCCACTCTAACCCCTTTCCTATCAAACACCCAAAATCCAATCGAAGAATTGAGTATCTCTACTACAGTTACAAAAACCCCACAAACCTAATTACGACGCATTTGGCGTACGTGACAAAATATGGCTATTAATAGCCATACCGTTTACAAAAACCCCGGAAATCATACTGCGTCTTATTCCGAAATGTGTCAAGGTCTTTACCGCGCGTACCCCCACAATACTCCTGTGACATTACATAAATACGAGGTCCTGCGAGGCCTCGTCCTCTTTCATCGCAGAACTTTTGACGAAGTGTCATCCAAAAGTATTCACTAAAACGGTGTTAAAGATCTATCATTATTGCTAAATATTCAAAGTGTTCAATTCAGTGCTACGACAACCACTGTAAGTCATTATCATTATTATATTATTACTCACTTCCATACTATTGTTTATATCCACGCTCATTACTTTTCATGTCATACTATTTTCATACTATCTTATATTAATAACATCCATCGCATTCTAAAGCCTATTGCTATTCACTTATTATTTGTATTATCACTTTAACGCTTACTGCGTCCATATATATATATTTTTCGTCTTACTATCGCTTATCGCTTTCTATATTATATATTTTCATATTACTTTGTATTAATAATGTTTATTCCATATCAACGCTTGTTGCATTCAAGCATTATTTTGTATTACTATTGTTTATGCTTGCTTTGTTTATATATATTCCTTTATAATCGCTTATTACTTATATCGTTTCCTTGTGTTAACGCTTCTGCATTTCATATTATATTCTTCTATTATCAATAACCACCAATTATATATATGTTATGTGGTAATGCTAAAAGTCCCACGCATTATTATTATTATTAACCGCATTAAAGCTTCAACAAAGTTAATAAACCTATTTGTTTTCAACTACGTCTCGAATTAATATGTGTATCCCCGAATCATAAAGATTCCTAACGAAACCAAGCTGCCGCAACAGCTGATTCGCGAGAGCGCTCCCACTGTTTGTAAACACACTGCTGCATGAGCCGTGCAATATACAGAAGAACTAAACGTGGTTTCTTTTACACAAATGCAACGGTAAATCCTATTTCACAAACCAAAACAAATACGAAGTGCCGTAACGGGTGTTCTCTAAATATACATTTACCTTCCCTGGTCGATTAGAGTGACGGATTCAATATTCGCGCCTAAGTTCCTCTCAAACCTCAGAGTGACGGATTCAATATTCGCGCCTAAGTTCCTCTCAAACCTCAGAGTGACGGATTAAATATTCGCGCCTGGCCTTCCCTCAAAACCCTCAGTGTGAAGGATTAAAGATTCGCGCCTGAGTTTTCCCTCCTTCATGTCATTGTTCCCCAAAGACCTCACCCGGGACGTGACATGTCATTTTTCTATTTTTTTTAGTTGCCCCCCTAGACAGAAGAATAATCTTCAAAATAAAAAAGGTTTCAGTCGAATCGGATAATAACTTTTGGAAATACAGCGCCCACCGATTTGGATCAATTTTTTGACGCCTTGACTTTAACAGCTGCCCAGGGCCGTCTGCAATGATTTGGGGCCTTTACACGGACGTTCTTTTCCGACACTTTTGCGCGCCACACGCCAGCGCGACACTCTTTAAGCGTGGCGTACCGGAACGTCGGAAGGAGCGCGCAGGCCAGAGGGTCGTACCCGTCACTACTTAGAGATAGCGAGTTCGGGTTTCCATTTCTACGTCGATTCCATATGCTTTTTCCAGGATCCAGCGCAGTCTTGTATTATGTACTACCTGTTCCATGTATATTATCGATCTGTGAAACGATCGGCAAGACACGATCGCGATATACGCAGTATCGCGAAAAGTATACGAATTCCTCGATGTACCTGGCTTATGAGAGGATATTACAAATGCTGTTACTCCTACGGCACACTGACACATCTGTTTTTACGAAGCTACATTTGGTTTACCTGAAGGTGCTATAAATTATGGAAATGGTTTATTACTCAGTTATAACGACTGTATTGCGATCTGCATTCTCCTTGCAGACGAAAAGTTTCCACCTCATCGGAAGTTCTTGCTAGCATCTTGTGCACAGCTAGAAGCGTGGCGCGCCGGAATTCCACGTTCTTGCGTACGAGTAGAACCGTTTTGTCAGGCGTGGCGCGTCCAAAAGTGAGGCGCGCAAACCTCTACTTCAGAAAAGGTTAGATAAGAGACAGAAAAGGTAGTTAGAAAAGGAAAGCGGCACCTGAAACCAAGGGTTTGGCGTGGCGCGTGGAATATCCGACAGTGCGGAAAATTCTGAGGCGCGCGGCGCGCCTGGCTGCCAAGACTCTGCGAGCGGCTACAAGCGGTAGAAAGTGAACGAGAATTTTTTCATACCAAAGAATTAAATATATTTACTTCCAGCTTTGTGGCTTCATTTGTCAATCTTTAGGGAATATGAAAAAAAATTGTATGCAAAAATAGTGGTTATATCCAGAGTTATAGTGCTTCAAATAGAGCGCCATACAAAACTCATATGCGCACCGTTAGCATAAAATCAGTCGTTGTTGTTTGTCTCAAATAGATTAATATACGATTAATAGATTAAACCTTATTAACCAAAATCATGATGTTATTTATTTTCATGTGCTAGTAAATTATGTCTGTACCTATCTATCGCAAATTATTTGCGTAAAATCTAAACATTCGGATAGTTAGTTAAAAAATTAAATATGAATATCTTAATTTAAGATATCTTAATTTAAGATAAGACGGGTACGACCCTCTGGCCTGCGCGCTCCTTCCGACGTTCCGGTACGCCACGCCAAAAGAGTGTCGCGCTGGCGTGTGGCGCGCAAAAGTGTCGGAAAAGAACGTCCGTGTAAAGGCCCCAATTAATTACAAAACAAAAAATATATTTCTATAATTTACGACATCCTTAATAGAATGCAGAAAGTCCCATTAAATTAGATATAGTAGTTTTCCTTCAATTAATTCCTAAATATCACTTATTTTTTTGGGCTCTAGACCGGAACCTCCCCTTAAGGGGGTATACCCGTTTGAACCCTCGGAAAATGTATACATTTTGTGGATTTTTTTACAAGTCAACGGTTTGATGCAGATTTCCCGTTTTTTTACTGTCTTTACATAGTATTATGAACTACTCAAAAAAAAAGTTTCAGTTAAAAAACTATTGTTTTTGGGAAGTTATGCATACACATCCGAAAGTCTTTCGATTTTAGACGGCTGAACGGTGGCCCTAAAAACTCGCGCCACGTTCAACCAATTCACTTCCAATTTTGCATGCAGAATCATAATAAGATTCCACATCGTCCAACGTAGCCGATTTTGAAAATTTTGAAAAATAAAGAAATGGTGAGGGATCAAAGGTAAAGTTAAATTTTTCTAAGAGAAAAATCCACCTTTTTTCTTTATAAATAATAAACGGGGAGTCGGAATAAAAAAAGCCTTCGCGATTCCGATAAACAAAAGACGGCTTTCACCACGTCTCTAGGTCATTATGAATTTTCAAGAATGCCATTTGGTTTAAAGAACGCTCATGCGACCTTCCAAAGGCTCATGAATTCTATTCTGACGGGTTTACAAGGTCTTCAATGTTTTGTTTATTTAGACGACATTGTTGTTTACGCGTCATCAATCGAGGAACATTCTACAAAATTAAAAGCAGTTTTCGAACGTCTCAGAAGTAATAATTTAAAGCTGCAACCAGAAAAATGCGAGTTCATGCGACAAGAGGTAGCATACTTAGGTCATGTTATATCCGATAAGGGCGTACAGCCAAATCCCGATAAAATCAATGCTATCGCTAAATTTCCTGCTCCTAGAAATCAAAAGGATATTAAAGTTTTCTTAGGCCTCATCGGTTATTACCGAAGATTTATAAAGGACTTCGCAAAAATGGCCAAACCATTAACTCTTCTATTAAAAAAAGATATGCCTTTTGAGTGGACTTCTGAACAAGCAAAATCATTTGATGCATTCCGCCAAATCAAGAGACACGGTAGTGTCTCGCGCCAAGTATATAATATATATATATATATATATATATGCGTAGCGCGAACACGGAGTGTATCTATTACGCCACGACTCGCTATCAAGAACCCTGAGATTTCCGAATCTCAATAACGGCTGATCCGATTAGGTTTTGAATGGTCTTAATGGATAGCTTGGGTTTGATTTACATAAGAAAAGTGTCTTCGTTTTGTTCCTACGGGCCTTATGAGCTGAGATATTTCGATGTAAAGTAGCAATTTGCTGAATTTTATGTTATTAAAATTCAGCATCGTCCCCGTCATCGTCGTCGTCCTACACTTCTAGGCAAGAGGGGAGTATGAAAGGGTGAGGAAATGTCCCTCAGGTACGTCGTTCATTGGATGTGGGTTTCGGCCAATCGCGTAACAAATTATTATCATGTGACAGCTAGCAGACAGAGAGTAGATCTGTCAAGGTAGTGTCAAAACAATTATGTAAGGTGTATTAAAGATAAGGTATTAAAGAAATTGTTTGTCAGGATGTTAGGTTGGATTCTTCAAGATTTATTTAACAATCGCGTCTTCGCGAAATACGCAGTTGGAAATATGGCACAAATATCGGATAACTCGTACGCCTTCACATAACGAAAGATTTAAACACGGTGGAGCACTTGCTCCCGAGTACATAAATTAACACGTACTTCGTGATTTATGATGCCTCGATTTGCTAAAATAAGTATTGGATAATACGGACAGATTAACGGAATCTCGATTTCCACTAGTTTTAGACGTAATAGCAATGCTCTCACTCAAATCTCACACAGGATAGTAAAGTTCGCACGTGGTTACTTGATCAACGTTCGCAAGACGAATTGCTACGCACCGCCTCGTAACTCAAGACGCTCTCTCCCCTCTTAACATCGAAGCCCATAGATGAGCGCACTTCATATCTAATTTCCTCCTTTCGCGCGCCATCTATTGCGCGAATCTTACAATTATAACCTGCAAGTGTTAAATGAGGAGGCCTGTCAAAATGTTTGAGATATCACGAGGTTTTACAACATATAGGACACTGAATTATTGTCTCAATTAACAAGGTAAGTCATCAAAATTTTTTAATAGATTATTTATGTAGAGCTTATTGAAACGAAGGGGCACACAGATTTGGAAGGTGTCCGGAGAAGGTTCTACAGTGAAGCATCTTCTTTCGCACAAGTTTCTACAAAATAATATAGTGTTTTTATACCAGCAAACTATTTTTACATTAGAGTTTTTATGTAAAGCTTATAGGAATGAAGGCGACACATGGGCTTGGATAGAAATGAAGGGGGCGTACAGGCTTGGATAAAAATGAAGGTGATGCACAGGTTTGGAGGTTGTCCGGAGAAGATTATAGATACACAGAGGAACATCTTGTTTCGCACAAGTTTCTGAAAATTTGTTAAATAAGGTAAATCGACAAAATTTGTCAAATTAGCTTAGCATTGAGAATTAAAAAAATTATAGCATACTACTTACAACATATAGCAAGTCACATTATTGAAGAAAGTACACTGAACACACATCTCCCTTGATACTTTTCAATCTTTTGTGAAAGATATTCCTAATACTTTATTAAAATCCACAGTAGGTCCCTCGCTATTCATTAATTTTATTAGTTTCCCATTAACAATATTCCAATTCACCAATAAAGATAGTACATTAATTTTATTCCAACACCAATAAATTGTGCATTAAAAATATTGGATTTCTTTGTTCATTTTCAATAAATTACCATTCGCATTTAAATTTCCTCCAACCAGACTTTCTGCCATACGCTCTCACCTCCTTCGGACACATTATGTAGTCTCTACACTTACTATAGGAAAAGTGGATAACTAAAATGTGGATTTTATATAATTACAGATAATCGAAGCACAAGGTGATGCAGTGTGATCTACGTCAGAGAAAAAAATTTATTGTGATATAGTATTATATTAATTAAACTTATATTAAACTTTTATTCAGCTTTGATCCTCTGTGTGCTTCTTGTATGTTTGTTTCATATCTGAAAACTCAAATTTAAACCAATTCCACCAATCCAATTGTCTTTTAGCTTTGTAGGTGTGCGTAGTTTGGATGACAATATAATATATTGTTAATTAAAAAAAATAACCCCGAGGGGGTGAAAAATTTATCCAGTCATTAATAAACACTACAAAAAGTGTGAAATCCCCACAAAATTACCTTTTTTAAAAAAAGGTACAAAAAAGAGCGCCAAGTATATAATCCCATCAAAAGGATCCCATTAAAAAACATTGTCATAAATTAATACCCATCAAAAAGACTCCCATTTAAAAACATTGTCGTAAATTAATATAGCTTTACAAAACTAATGATATACACAAATTGCGCCAATTATCACAATGACTATTTATACAAAGAAAAAATGTATTAAATAATATTAAGCAAATATATTTTTATACAAATAAATATTGTAAATATAGTGCAAACACGGACGGAAGAGGTGTACAATGTAATAGGTCACAAACGGAAAGTAGCTGCCGATAATCTGTTTGAGAAACCCTGCCAATCTTCGGTTTTAAAAGTTTTTATTGTTTCCGAAGCGACACGATTATGTTATTGACCGGTTTCACAAATAAAATGTAAAATGTGGACTATAAAAAGAAATGAAACCCAGGATTACGTTATGCCCTTGCGACATAAGCATGACTAAAGATCGAGCTGCTCTCTGAAAAAAAATGTTAATTAGCTTGGTTAATAAATAAGACAAGACCAGGCACCACTAAAACAAGAAAGAAAGGAAAAGATTTTAATGCAATTTATACATATTTATTCAGTTTAGAAACACCAATTCGGAGAGCAGCGCCAAGTATTTTGAATAACATATTTACTCGTATTAAAATATTTATTTGTATAAAAATATATTTGCTTAATATTATTTAATACATTTTTTCTTTGTATAAATAGTCATTGTGATAATTGGCGCAATTTGTGTATATCATTAGTTTTGTAAAGCTATATTAATTTACGACAATGTTTTTAAATGGGAGTCTTTTTGATGGGTATTAATTTATGACAATGTTTTTAAATGGGATCCTTTTGATGGGATTATATACTTGGCGCTCTTTTTTGTACCTTTTTTTAAAAAAGGTAATTTTGTGGGGTATTAACTACACGACCAATTCTTCAGTATCCTGATTTTAGTCAGGAATTTATCCTCACCACTAACGCTTCTAATTACGCTATAGGTTCCGTGTTAAGTCCGGGCCTGATCGGAAAAGATCTTCCGATCGCGTACGCTACTCGTACATTAAATAAAAGTGAGCAGAACTATAATACAACAGAGAAAGAACTTCTCGCTATCGTGTGGAGTGTTAAACATTTCAGGCCCTACCTGTACGGTAGAGGGTTTACGATCGTGACAGACCATAAACCGCTAACCTGGTTATTCAATTGCAAGGACCCAGGCAGCCGGCTAATACGTTGGCGACTGAAGTTAGAAGATCATACTTATAAAATAGTGTACAAAGAAGGAAAACTAAACTCGAACGCGGACGCGTTATCTCGATTTCCAGTAGTAAATGTAATTCAGAATGATCATTCCTTCGAAAGCTTCATACAATTTCACTATAAAACTCTTGATATTCCAAAGATCAAATCCATTCCATGCGACAAATTCAAATATTTTCCGAACGTATTGTTTTATTCAAAGGATTTAGATGATAACAATTTGTTCTCGGAATCAATACGAAGCGAATATGACATGTCTAAAGTCAAAGAGCCTGACGAATTAAATTCATTTATCAAGTTCGTTAAAGACTCACAAATAACATATGTTTGTATTTCTAAAGCATTCCATTTTGATAAATTGGAATATAAAGAAGTATTTTACTCATTACAAACATTGCACAAGTATTTAAGGGGAAACAATTATTCTGGAAATCTTTATATTCATGACGTTACTATCAATAATAAAAATATAAAGAAAGACATGTTTGGTGAAATTATATATTACATCTTCAAGGACACACCAGATGTTATTCCTATTATTTTAGACACCGAACGAATCACTTCTAAGTCAAGGGAAGAAATCAATAAAATTTTGCAAGAAAATCATGATTCAAAATTAGCAGGTCATTCGGGTTTCCTTAGGACATACAAACGGATAAAAGAATTTTATAAGTGGGATACCATGAAAAAGGATATTAAGAAATACGTAAAGCAATGCCCGTCTTGCCAGGTTAACAAGACCAATTTTCGACCTTCTAAAGCCCCAATGGAAATCACGTCCACATCCAATAAACCGTTCGAAAGATTCGCACTCGACATTGTCGGACCTTTGCCGCAGACCTTAAATGATAACTGTTATATGTTAATGAAGACTTAACCTTATGTCACTAGATGTTACTAGGCAGTGAGGACTGTCTCTCTGGGTGCGTTCCAATTCACGCATTATGCGCATAGACCGCAGCGCAGACGCTGCGCGCATGAATAGCGTTCCGTTTCCAGCAGCGCATGAACCGCAGTAACGAAACGGAACGGGTTTCGATGCGTCTGATGCTCGTGAGGTAACGCGGGAATGTTCAAACTTACTTACAAATAGCTATGCAGTTGGATGGATTACGGTTAATTTAATTCGAGACTTCTGGACGGTGGTCGAAGCACGCTTCCTAACTACATCGGTTACTTCGTCCTAAGGATCGGGGACCGCCTCCTAACGAAATTTGATGGCTTTATTGGTTCCTGGATTTTCTCAACCCGAGTTTTTCTATTCTTCTTGAACAGCGATAATTATTGAAAGCGAAGACCATACCATATTTTATGAGTTTTGCAGGACGAACTGCTGCTTACCCAGCGTAATTTGGTAAGCAGATGTGTAATGGAAAAATGAAGTTATTTATTATCCGCGTCCGGGGTAAATTCAAGGTTTTGAAGGCTATTGAATAGAACCGCAGGCTCTCGTACGTCTTTTGGATTAGAGTATAGCTGTAAAGTTAGCATTATAAGAGCACATTCGAAAAACTTAGCAGTAGAAGCCTTTAAGAAATAACAATGTGCGCTACGTATTTGCTTTCTTCCTCATCTTTCGTTTCGACCCTGCCTGAAACCTTCTAGGGATGTGTTGTTCGCTTCGAAATTGAGTCCGTTGTGTTGGTTGCAATTCATACAGCGAGTGCAGAGATGGCAGTACCAATTTCGTAGAATTCCCTAGAATCCTCCAACTTCTAGCGCATAATGCGTGCAGCAAGTGCAGAAAATAAAAGCATGGGCAGTCAATGCGCATATTACGCGCATGCGTATTTATCGCTTTACGTGTGCTTCTGTATTTCGAATTCGAATACTGCAAACAAGGGAAAGTAGGGTACTTCCGGCTATATAAGAAAGAAACGCTATAAAATTTGAGCAACTTACACATTTGCTAGTTTTTTTATATGAATTGATAGTTTGAAGTGTCTAATTTTTATTAGTATGACCGAGAAAGCATAAATTTACGTTGTAAAAAAGTTGGAAGCAATATAAAAAAAATGTTCATTTGATTATTTTTTTGTTTTAAGATGAATTACCACATGAATCACAAATGTATTCTTCAGGGGTATTCCATCCTGAACATTTTTCATGTGCTCATGGACCACATGCTCGATTCAAAATTTACTTTTTTCGTCCTCAGTTTCCTTTTACCTCTATTTTGGGTTTTTATGTGGAAGCGTGTAAAGAAATATTCCTGGCTTCATTCTGCCTTATTCGTAATTGTTTTATGTCAGTTGTATTTAAGCCAGAAAAAAGTAATGTTAAAAGCTGGGTGCCATTACCCTTCAATTTGGGGCAGTCTTACCTCACAACACATGTTGAAATAGTTGAAGCAATACACTGCATTGAATTTTCATATCACCAAACGCCAAATGTGAGTTTGAAAGTATGTATAAACATTTCTCCATTTAATGAGAATAATATAAATAATTTATATTACCAGAGCGTGCTGCATTGAACCTTCCTCTTTCGAATGAGACCTCGCCCAGCCCAAAATTTGCTCATATAAGGACAAACAACGTCAGCGCGCAAACCCATGTTTCGAGCCAGATTGTGTCGGTATGCAGCGTGCTGCATTACCCGTGTCACGTGGGGTGTTTACATCCTTAAGTATTTTTAGGTCACTAAAAGAGTTTTGTGACTCAAACGGTGAGCAGAGCGCTCCGCATTCAATCTTCCTCTTTCGAATAAGACCTCGCCCAGCCCAAAATTTGCTCATATAAGGACGAAAAACGAAAAATCCCAAACCCATGTTTTAGGTTAGATTATCGGTATTACAGCGCGCTGCATTACCCGTGTCACGTGGCGTGTCTACCCCCTTAAGTATTTTTTTCAAAAATATGTAAAATACTTACTTATTAATATATCGTTAATTAATTACAGCTAATAATAATAATACATTGCTTCCTGCAACTTTCCGAGAAGTATTATTTTGGCCTAATGAAAAGGGAAAAAATTCCAGCCGTCGCGACTTCTGATACATGGAGAGAATATCAGAAGCGAAAAATGGAGATGAAAAAAGAAAAAGAGGAACAAATAGAAGAAAGAAAGAAAGAAAATGGGACTTGAAAAAGTAAAAATTAAGAAAGAAAAAGATGAAGAGAAAATTAAAGTAAAAAAACTGAACGATTTGGTATTGGTAATTTGAAAATTATTTTCGTTACAGATTTTGTTATTTTTTGTATTTTTGTAAATAAAAGACATTTTAAAACTTTAAATACTTTTGTTTATATCTGTTATCCAAAATATAATTATTAGACATTTCAATTGGAAGCTGAATCGCACGTAGATATGTAAGCAGAAAATAGACAATTTTCGCTGAGCAGAAATAGACATTTTATACTTCATATTAAATTGTTTTTAAAAATACTTCTTGTTTATTGTTGCATAAATAAATAATAAAAATCGATTTTTACAATAGCAAAACTCTTACATGATTAGAAATAGGGACATTGACCTTATACCCGATTCCTTAAAGATACCGTTGCGGCGTAACAATGATATTTTGGAATGAAGTTAAGTTATAAAATATTCACAAATGTAGCGTAAAAGAACGAAATATCCAATAAACATTTATTGTCATGTAGCATCATATCTATAGGTTATATTTTCTGTCCTTTTGAGGAGGGTACCACATAATTTTGACGCGCGTTACGAAGAGTAGCCCGTTTTATTTTTTTCTTACGGATAACTGCATGTAGAAAAAATGAAACGTGCTACTTTTCGTAACGCGCGTCGATTTGGTGTATGTTTTTCAAAGCGTACGTAAAGAGACAAATACGCATGCGCGCATCAACTGCACGCTTCATGCGCTAGAGGTGGGAGAATTCTAGGGAATCCTATGCGCCACCAACGCAACCAATGCACGCATAGACTGAAACGGAACGGTTTTCTCTGCAGTCTATGCGCATAATGCGTGAATTGGAACGCACCCAATATATATATTCATATAGGCAGGGGTCACTTTTGGGTAGACATAAAAGTACCTGCCATGTCGTTCTTTTCTAAAGCTTATTAATAAATTACTTTTCATATATCAAAGCTATTGTGTATTTATTGAGAACCAACAACTATAGTGCGCGACACTATTTTTTGCCGAATATATAATGACATATATATTGATTGAAAAAATAAATGCCCAAGAAATTACATATACAATCTTCTTATAAAACATGTATGAAGTACATAAGACAGAGAAAACAATTTGAATACACAAAATTTATACAAAATTTTAGAAAACTCATAATGAGGGGTGATTCATTGCGACACATTTTGTTGACGATAAAGTTTTATTAGTTTAATAATTAACTTTGACATTTGTATAATTTTAAGAAGTCGTAAGTAGTAATTTAGATTATTCTTCCTTTATTTTTAATTACTTTTAGTAGACGAGATGGCATATCTAGGGTTAATTTTCTTAAAACATCCCGTTTCTCGGCCATTAATTTTGAAGCTGCTGCACGTATAGAATTCCAAAGTTCCTTTTGGTTATGGTACTCTGGACCATCATAAACAATGTCGGCGAGCATTTTCCAAACATTTTCCACAGGATTTAAGTCTGGACTTTTGGCAGGCCATTCGAGAACTGCAAAAAAATTTATTTCGAGCCATTGTTTTGATAATTTGGACACGTGTATCGATGCGTTGTCCTGTTGAAACACATAATTCCTGATACCTAATTTGTTGTCCAGAAATGGTTTCACTTTTTCTGCTAAAAAATTAATGTATTTTATACTATCTATTCTTCCCTGTAGTGTTTCCAATCAAATGGTTCCATCGGGCAAAAGTCCTGCCCAAACCATGAGTGATCCACCACCCATTTGCCGCCTATTTCGATATAATGTTCTATCTAAATCTACCCACGAGGACCAGGAATCTGGGCCATCAAAATTGAATTTTTTTTCGTCCGAAAAGACTGTAGATTCCCATTTGTGAGATATTTTTAGCCATTGCTCTGCTAGTTCCAAACGTTTAGCTTTGTGTTGTTTCGTTAACGAAATTTTCTTTTCTAGTTTTTTAAATTTAAACTTTAGAGATTTTAACATTCGCTGTAAAGTTCTAATTGAGCACGAAAGTTTTAGATTATTCCGTATTTTTGTGGCAGTTACTCTTTCATTTCTGGAATTCAGTATTCTCACTTCCCGTTTAATTCTTGTTTTTTCTCGAGGAGACAGTAAATATTTTCTTCCTCGTTTGGATTTCCCTTTCTTATAGTTATTTCGAACCATAAATTTGACCGAGCTTACAGGTATTCTTATTATTTTTGCAACTTTCTCATAATTTTTATGAATTTCATAAAGTTCGCGAACTTTCTCTATTATCTCGTTTGAATACATCTATATTGCCAAAAGTAAATCATAATACGGTTAATAATATATTGTAATAAAGTAATAAGCTATAATGATTCTGAAAACTTACATTTATACTTTGCACTAAGTCGATTAGCTTACCGGCAAAAAAATGTGTCGCTTTGAACAAGCATTTGCTTAGTGATTCTTAAATTTGAAACAGTACGCCATTTTGTTTTAACTAATAACTGATATTTTACAACAGTGCCATCTATGTGCCAAATGATACACTATTTACTTTACATGAATTTCTTTTAACTTTTCGTGTGGCCGATCGGCAAAAAATAGTGACGCGCACTATATAACATGGCACAGTTGGTAGACATATAGTAAAAGAAAGAAAAGTATTATCCGTCAGGAAAGTGTATGTAGAAAGAAATACAAGTGCGTACTAAAGAAAGGAAGTCAAAATGGCGAGTGAAGAAAACGTGGGTAATCAGTTACAAGCAGTGCAAGCCATTCCTTTATCAGCACCAAAACCCATGTGTCTTGGTGGAGACTTAAATGTTAATTGGAAGAAGTTTAAAAGAAACTTCCAATTCTATCATAAAGCAACAGAAATGAATAAGAAAAGTTCAGGAACGCAGGCAGCTATTCTTTTACACTATATCGGTGAAGAGGTGTTAGAAATTTTTGATACACTGGAACTAACACAAGAAGAAAAAGAAAATTATGATACAGTCATGAAAAAGTTGGAAACTTATTTTATACCTAAAGGAAACCAAAGTGTTGAAAGTCATAAATTCAACGTTAGGAAACAAGGGTCAAATGAAAAATTTGATAATTTCCTAATGGATTTACGCAAACTTGCCAATAGTTGTGATTTTGGTGAGCTGCGAGATAGGCTCATTCGAGATCGCATAGTCAGTGGTATATACGATCAAAAAGTGAAAGATCGTTTACTGCGAGACCCTAACTTAACCTTAACAAGAGCCGTGGACATCTGCAAGGCAGCAGAACAAACGGACAATCACGTCAAACTCCTTACGACCCAAACAAAGGGGTTGGAAGTAAATGAATTGCGAAACGGAAAGAAATCACAGGGAACGTCCAACATCAGGAAATGGAAAGGTCAGCAAGGAAAGGTGAAGGAAGACGTCGACAGCGAGGACAAGGAGAACGTTCGCAAGAAGGGACATACCATGCTTGACAAGCACAGTCAACCACTCAACAAAACAAAGTGCAGTCGCTGTGGATGGATGCACGGCAAGAATCGTTGTCCAGCCATGGGCAAGCAGTGCCTTAAATGTAAAAAATATAATCACTATGCGAAGGTATGTAGAAATAACACTGTAGGTGCGATAGATGTAGAAACAGAAGCAATGGAGAGATATGTTATAGGAACGGTACAATTAGACGAAACTAATCAGCTAAACTGGTTCGAACAACTAAGGCTGTTAGAATGTGATAAGACGCTAAAATTTAAACTTGATACAGGTGCTCATGTTAATATAATCCCATTGTATATTTTTAAGGTACTAAATCTTAATGATAGGTTAAAGAAAGTAAATATGATAGTCTCTAACTATGGTGGTACAGTCTTAGATGTAAAGGGTTCTTGCTCATTGACCGTAATAAGTGAGAATAATATTAAACAAAGTTTAGATTTTGTAATAGTAAATACAAAAGAAAAATCAGCACCCATTCTGGGAATTGAGGGTATACAGAGGCTGAACTTGATACAGAGAAATCAAAGTATCTCAGAGATCAGGACTAATCTCAATATGGGAGATTATCAAGACATATTCGAGGGTATTGGCAGAATTAGAAGCGCTCCATGTGATATTAAGTTAAAAAAAGATTATGAAGCAGTTGTAGTTCCTTGTAGAAGAGTCGCGTTTGGACTTATGGAGCCCTTGAAGGCTGAAATACAAAAAATGATAAAAGACGGTATTATTTGTAGTCAAACGGAGCCATCTGAGTTTGTTAATCCAATAGTGATTGGAAGAAAGCCAGATAATTCCATTCGGATATGTCTGGACCCGCAGAATTTAAATGCGGCAGTAATGAGGGAACACTTTGAGATTCCTACATTCGAGGAAATAACGGTAGATGTAGCAGGATCAAGATACTTCTCGGTTCTTGATGCAAGCAGAGGATTTTGGCAGATTGAGCTCACTAAGGAAGCGTCAATACTGACAACTTTTGCTACGCCGTTTGGTCGGTTTAGATTTTTGAGACTACCATTTGGGTTGAGTAGTGCCCCGGAGATTTTTCATAGGAAGTTCTCGGAAATTTTCGGTGATATAAGGGGTGTTAAGATCTATATCGATGATATAATTATTTATGCTAAAACGGAAGAAGAACATGATGCAATTTTAACTAAAATATTAACTAGAGCCAGAGAGTGCGGTATTAAGTTTAATAAAAATAAATGTCAGTTCAGAGTGATAGAGGTTAAATATGTTGGACACGTCCTGACTAAGGAAGGTATAAAAGCAGATCCAGATAAAGTAGAGGCAATTAAAAGGATTCCAGTTCCAACAAATGTACAGGAACTTAGTAGATTCATGGGGATGGTCACTTACCTGGCGAGATTTATTCCTAATCTATCGAATAAAAATTCCAATTTACGAAGTTTGCTAAAAAAGAACAATCAGTGGCTGTGGACCGAGCAGCACACTAGGGAGTTCAATGATTTGAAGGGTCTTTTAGGCTCAACTCCTGTATTGCAGTATTTTGATAGGAATAAATCGATTGTATTGTCAGTAGATGCGTCAAAAAACGGTCTAGAAGCAGTGTTGCTGCAAGAGGGTGGTCCAGTGGCATATGCGTCGAAGTCATTATCAGAGTCGCAGCAGGGATATGCTCAAATTGAGAAGGAAATGCTTGCAATAGCATTTGGCTGTCAAAGATTCTATCAGTACCTGTATGCTTGTGAATTCGTGGTTGAGTCGGACCATAAGCCATTGGAAATTATATTTAAGAAACCTTTAGAACGTTGTCCATTGCGACTCCAGCGACTCAGAATAATCCGGCAAAACTATACTTTTAAAGTTATTTATAAGCCGGGATCAAAACTTTATGTGGCAGACACATTATCTAGGGCAAGTTATAATGATACTACGTGCGATATAAATGAGGAAGAGATAAATGCATTTAAAAACATTTAATAAATTATTATGACATTTCACCGAAGAAATATGAGCAGATAAGGCTTGAGACGGAGAGGGAGGAAGAATTATTAAAACTTAAAGAGGTTGTCAAACAGGGATGGCCAGATTGTAAGCGTAAACTGCATCCTTTAGTGAAACAGTATTGGACGTTTCGTGACGAACTTGTAGAAATGGAAGCAATTGTTTTCAGAGGTAACCGGGTTGTGATACCAAAAAGCCTAAGAAAAGATACGATAGATAAACTTCATTACAATCACATGGGGATTGAAAAGACAATATTGAGAGCTACGGAGCTAGTATTTTGGCCTGGCATGAACAAAGAAATAACAGATGTAGTAAATAATTGTCCAGCGTGCCTCAAGTTTCAAAATGCCAATCAAGAAGAGACATTAGTGAATAGAGAAATTCCTAAATACCCATGGTATAGTGTTGCTGCAGACTTGTTTCACCTTAATGGTGAAGAATATCTTTTACTGGTGGATACATATTCAAAGTTTCCAGAATTTTTTTGCCTAGGCACGAACACAACGCATAATCGTGTTATTGAAACAGTAGAATCGGTTTTTGCTCGGCACGGTAAGCCAAAGATATTGTATTCGGGTAACGATGTTCAATTTGTTAACAGTCATTTTCAGTTATTTCTAAAGAATTGGGAAATCGAGCATAGAACAAGTTCACCGCGAAATCCAAAATCGAATGGGTTTATTGAGAGACACGTACAAACTATAAAAAAGCTATTGAAGAAGGCCCTGTTTGATGGCAGGAACAAATACTTAACTCTATTAGAATATCGAAACACTCCCCTTGGGAGAGGAATCCCATCTCCGGCTCAACTTTTGTTTGGGAGAAGGCTACAAGGTGTTGTACCGATGAAAGAAGATCTTCTAAAACCTGAGTTTGTCGATTGCAACTATGAAAAAATTCTAAAAGACAAGCAGTATAAACAGAAGGTGTATCATGATAGATATGCTAGAGATTTACGACCACTATTAGTGGGAGATCTTGTTATGATTCATATTAATGATAAAGTCTGGGAACCTGGAAAAGTAGTTGAGATAGATAAAAATAGGGTAAAAACCTACATGGTAAAATTAAACCGCAATAATAGAATATATGTTAGAAACCGAAAATATCTGCGCAAATTTGATGTCGACAATTTTCCAGCAGAGAACTGCTATGAGGAGATATTTGATCACTATTATAGTTCTAAGCAAAAACCAAATAGTGTAGTAACAGTGGATAATAATAATCGTAATGAATGTGATACTGAGAGCATTACACATACTCCGTCCACTGACCAGCAAGGTCAAAACAATACTAATAATGAGAATGGCCAAAGACAAATTATTCAGAAAAATGTAAAACTAAAAGCTGAAAACACTGAAGAACAGCACAGTGTTACCCGATCGGGTCGGGTTAGTCGTAAACCAGCGTATTTTAAAGACTATGTCTAAAGTGCAATCTTGCGTTTACTTTAAGTTAATGGTATTATTATTTTAAACAATTAATTGTAAGGATATAACTGTAATCTCGATGAAGGGAGATGATATATGTTAATGAAGACTTAACCTTATGTCACTAGATGTTACTAGGCAGTGAGGACTGTCTCTCTATATATATTCATATAGGCGGGGGTCACTTTTGGGTAGACATAAAAGTACCTGCCATGTTGTTCTTTTCTAAAGCTTATTAATAAATTACTTTTCATATATCAAAGCTATTGTGTATTTATTGAGAACCAACAACTATAACAATAACCGCTTCATATTGACAATGCAGGACGACCTCACTAAATTTTCATATGCCGCACCTATTCAGAATCATTAAGCAAAAACCGTTGCTACAGAACTATCCAAATTTATAACCTTGTTCGGAATCCCTAAAACTATACTCACTGATCAGGGAACCGATTTTACATCACGGTTAATGAAGGATTTGACTAAGTTATTCGATACACATTATTATCATATAAACATTTATTATCGTCTCCTTATCATCCCCAGACAAACGGTGCTCTGGAAAGATCGCACTTGACTTTGAAAGATTACCTAAAACATTATATTAACGCAAAACAAACAGATTGGGATGAGTTCATAATCTTTGCAATGATGGCTTATAATACTCATGTGCATAAATCAATGCATAAATCCTTATGAAACGCTCTTTGGAAGCAAGGCATACCTACCTACTAGTATAACTCGAGAACCCACACTTAATTATTCATATGATGACTATATAATTAACTTGAAACAAAAACTAAATTACACGCAAAAGATAGCTAGAGACAATTTAATCCAGTCTAAAACTAATTCAAAAAATTATTATAATAATAAGATTGTTTCACATACATATAAAGTTGATGACCTACTTTATATTTTAAATAAGCAAAATACGCCGGGACTAAATAAGAAACTTACACCTAATTATAAAGGTCCCTACAAGATAACGAAAATTAATTCAAATAATACAGTTCAGATTCAAAATAACAGGAACTTAATAACTTATCATACTAACTTGCTGAAACCTTCGGTTTCAGGCGACCAGGATGAATAAAATATCTCATATTCAATTCTTCCTGATAGTAGCATTCACTCTACCTAATTCCAATCATAACCGTGAAATTAAAAAAACCCTATTATGAAATCTTACATTTAGATAATCATTTAGGATTATATTATGATCATCTAGGCAGCGCAAGCTTATCAAATTCCGAATACACTTTATTAACTTACCTCAATCTTACAGACGCGGATCAAAAATATGATCAGCAACTCAGATTTTATACAAGATCTATGTATATGTGTACTCCACTCAAACAAACAGTATACGGTAGTAACGTATATTTTTGTCAAAGTTCTCTCCAGTGTTTACAATCGCGAATCTCAGTAATTGGTGAAAAGATAGAGACCATAAAGTATGCATCCGGCAATAAACTGAATAAGGGAAATAGAATAGTGAAAAGAGCATTATTTAATGGTGCATTTTATGTTTTGCGTTGGCTATTTGGCGTTCCAGACGCCGAGGATGTTAAATTTTATGAACAAGCTATAAATTCAATTATCTCTAAAAACAGAAATGTTAAGTTACTAATGAAGCAACAGATGGCAATCATAGACGATGTGATCCAGAATTTCAATTCATTCACTTGGAGTCTCCGAGCCAATGAGGATCAGTTTAATGAAAACATAAAAATGCTTAATAACTTCACAAATTCAACTGCCAATTACTTAAATGATATTTTTACACGACATCTTATTTTGCATGTTTAGGGGGTGCAACCACCCCTCAATGGTTTTCCAGGTAACCCCTCCTCCGATTGCTTTGATTTTTGGATATGTTTTTGAGAACAGAAAAAGAAGATATACGTGTTTTTATATTGTTACGTTTTTGGCAAGGCATAACGCGAGTTTACTGAACAGCAACGATAACAGAACATAAACAAGGGGATAACAAGGCTAATACAAGAACGGGTAACGAATACAATCAGTTAAGCGTAATACAATATCGAGACGTCTGCTAGCAATGGTGGCTGACTATCGAATGACAGCTTGACAGGCGATCGATCCGATCGCCTTCTTCTCACTGTCTCTTGTCCCGCTCGCGAGCACCAGTGGGCCTTGGATTCCCATCCAAGGGGTGTTCGCAACAATATTTTGGCCTGTTTGCATGTTTAGGGGGTGAAACCACCCCTCAATGGTGTTCCAGGTATTCGCCTCCGATTGCTTTGATTTTTGGATATGTTTTACAGAACAGAAAAATAAGATATACATGTTTTCATGTTTTGGCCGAAGCAATCGGAGGCATGGATACCTGGAAAATCATTGAGGGGTGGTTGCACCCCCTAAACATGCAAACAGGTCCAAATAAAAAACACATATATCTTATTTTTCTGTTCTCTAAAACATATCCAAGAATCAAAGCAATCGGAGGCAGGGTTACCTGGAAAACCATTGAGGGGTGGTTGCACCCCCTAAACATGCAAACAGGCAAAAATAAAAAACACGTATATCTTATTTTTCTGTTCTCTAAAACATATCCAAAAATCAAAGCAATCGGAGGCGGGCATACCTGGAAAATCATTGAGGGGTGGTTGCACCCCCTAAACATGCAAACAGGCCAAAATAAAAAACACGTATATCTTATTTTTCTGTTCTCTAAAACATATCCAAATATCAAAGCAATCGGAAGCGGATGATTGGAAAACTTGTGAGTACACGAGCGCGTTGGCCGCAGGATTCGCGGCATACTTTCGTTTTCATTCAATCAAAGACACTTCCAAATTGAATTTGAACCTGACAAGTACGTAGTATGATGCAAAAATGTTCGCTGAAAACATACATACCGGTGCTGAGTACAATACATCACGGTAAAACGGTTTTTCCAGCCAAAATAGATCCCCCTGTACTGAGTACACGGTGCGCCCGCTCGCGCGACTCCGGGGGGCGCGCCCGCCGGCAGGTTAATAAAGACGAGTAATTGTTATAAGGAAGTGTTGAATTTGTTGCTCCCTGGGTTCACGACACCACCCACCGACGTTTCGTTTCGTAGGCTGGTACTTTTCTTTGGACAGGTACTCTTTTTTTTTTTAACTTGGAGGAAATCCCCGCGGATACCCCCTGCCCGCCCCCGGGACTCGAACCCACTAAAACCTCCAAGGTGGTCTACCTAGTGCGCGGAGTTGCGCGCCTGAGGGGAGGGACTTGGCGCGAGAGCAAACTAGCGATACGTTCGCAACCCTCCCCCCCTGCGCTTCGTGCGACTCCGCGCACAGCAGCCCCCAGCTGGGGGGGCTCTTCCCTGGGGGTGTATTATCAAACCTCCCCCAGCAATATTCTCCCATCTGGCGGCGCGAGACGGACCACGCGTCCGCGCCGCCTCTTCCGAGGTCGCTGCTGCTAAGGCAGGAAGTGCCCCCGGCATCCCCGCCCCGCGACCCCGCGATCGAGCTACTACCCGGTCAATGCGACCTGGCCGTGGCGTTGACGGCCTTAAGGGCCGCCCGAGCCGCCGCGTCCCGAGGGGCCCCGCGACCTCGATCGCTCCATCGGTAGCGGCGTTGGTTTTCGCCGCTCCCGGGAGGGGGGGGGGCCGGTTCGTGGGCCCCCCGTCCGCCTACGCTTCTTCCGGTGCCCCCACCACGGCGTTGGGGGTGCCGCCCTTCCCCACACCCCCCGTTCCCGCGCGCTCGCTTCCTGACAGGAGGGCACACGGGGGGGGGGGGGTGTGGATATGTACTCTGTGCAGTACTCGCCCAAAAATTTGGTTAAATAAAAGTTGTTATATACAGTATTTCCTCGCTGCGGACTCGCTGGTCGGGACCAGCGTTGAACCCACAGCATGAACAGAGCCCTAATTCCGAGTGTTCGTTTCTCGCTTCTTTCTGGCCAAAGGGGGGAGCGAGATGGAACGTGCCTGGGTCAAGATTTTGCGAAACGGTTCCCGTGCCCACATTATGGACTCGTGACCATTGCGCACGCCCGTCGCGCACGCAAAGGACGGAGTGTGACGGCGTCCGAAAGACGGAGCGAGACAAAACATCAACGTCGTTTGTCTCGTACCGCCCTTGCTCGCTTCCAGTGCCTCTCGCTCGCTCTCATTCCATCTCGCTCTCGCCTTCGCTGGACAAGAGTGAGACAGAAGTGGTGGGGATAGCGAAAAACCCACATCGTGTACACCAAACCGAGTCCATAAGGAAACAATACTGTAGTATTAAGAAATCATTTTACTTAAATTAAGATTCAAAGTGTTAAAATGAAAACAAGTAATTTCATTTTCTAAAAATATAAAGGAAACCTAGGTAGACTAACTGAAAATTCAGTAATAACTTGTAACCGTAATACGCGGAGTTACCGGGGAGACGGTGGAGGTACCGTATCGCTAGCTCAGGACGGTGGTCCAGGGCCGCCGGTCGAGTGATCAAATGCTTAGGTTGAGTGGAGTATGACAGTTTATTTGGTCTTAAGGGAAGAGGTCACTGAAACTTTGAAATCCGAAAATATTTGAGACATGCGGAATTCCTCTTAAGGGAAGGAAGTAGGTTTGAAGTAAAGCCCTTATGCCAGTCGGGACTCAGTTTTAATCACTGGTTTTCATAGAATTTACATTACGTTACAAAAATCAATCATAACTTCAAAAACCTTCTTGCGCAAAGTGTGTGATGCCACAGCCTCCAGGTTTTACAGCGAAGAAGGGTCCATAGTAAAATAAAAAATTGTGTATCGAGAAGTTTCTACGTCTCATAATTTTTAAGCTAAAAATGATTGAATTTATTAAATGTCAAAAATGCAAAATTTCATCAAAATTTTGAGGAAAAGCAAGCGCAGCGCAAAGAGTTTTGCAGATTTCTTCATGCCGATACACAATCTTTTTGCTTTCATGTTACTCTTGAAGCACGCCAAGCTGTAAGAGAATCGGACCAACAGTTTTGCGCAAGGAACATTAAATATATTAAAAAAGTAAGTTTTGAGATAATTGCATTTTAAATCTAAAGAGTAAATTCCAGACCACTTCCCTTTTTGTATAGTCTAAAATCCACCTGGTTGATACACATCCTCATCAATCTTGCGTCTCTTTATGTTTTGTTTCTTCTTAAGGGAAGAGGACACTGAAATTTTGAAATCCGAAAATATTTGAGTCATGCGGAATTCCTCTTAAGGGAAGGAAGTAAGTTTGAAGTAAAGCCCTTATGCCAGTCTAGACTCAGTTTTAATCATTGCTTTTCATAGAATTTATATTACGTTACAAAAATCAAGCATAACTTCAAAAATGTTCTTGCGCAAAGTGTGTAATGCCACAGCTTCTAGGTTTTGCAGCGAAGAAGGGTCCATAGTAAAGTAAAAAATTGTGTATCGAGAAGTTTCTACGTCTCATATTTTTTAAGCTAAAAATGATTGAATTTATTAAATGTAAAAAATGCAAAGTTTCATCAAAATTTTGAGGAAAAGCAAGCACAGCGCAAAGAGTTTTGCAGATTTCTTCATGCCGATACACAATTTTGTTGGTCGCATGTTACTCTTGAAGCATGCCAAGCCGCAAGGGAATCAAACCAACAGTTTTGCGCAAGGAACATTAAATATATTAAAAAAGTAAGTTTTGAGATAAATGCATTTTAAATCTAAAGAGTAAATTCCAGAGCATTTTTCGTTTTTGTATAGTTTAAAATTCACCTGGTTGATATGCATTCTCTTCTGTTGTCTCTGTCTATAGCGATACTTATAGCTGTTTCAGATACAACTTCCCCAGCTGTTTGTTTCCTCAATGTCATTGAGCGTACACAACCCATATTAATTGTGCAACCCGACAAGAAAATATCAAATTGATAAAATATATGTTTTCTGCAATCACTTTATAACCTATAATAATAGCACGCTTCACTCTACTCTTACTCTTGCGATATTTTCGGCTAATGAGGTCCATTTCACTCGTTTTATACCAGCTAATTCCACTGCACCATAAAATCTTACTCTGTATTCCCACGTAAACCGAAGTTTTGAAAGATTTAAAAAAATATGGTGTCTAGCGCCCGGAGAGACTGACCTCTGTCGGCAGCCACTGACCCTTTTGGGCCCGCTTAGAGATTTACCTACTGTACATGGCGGAGTTATTGGCCGCGTTACAGATGGCCGAGGGATACGCAGCCTGACCACGAACTCAATCACATACTGTACTTTGTAAGAAAGCGTTCGTAGTTTAGTAGGCGGAGTCCAATGGATTCTGTTACACACGGAAAAATGTTTTAACCCTGGAAAACAGTGCTTGTCGTACACTGTTCAGATGAGTGCTCAGTCATCACGCGGTAACGTGTTCAGCACCGTCGCTCTCGATGCGCGAGCACCGATATTTTCGGTGCTTACCGTTCGTCGTTGTTTTCAATGCGCGCATGGTACATACATACTGTACGATGTTTTCATTGAATGCGCACGGAAAAAGGTCTGCACTGTTGAGTTCCTGATAGAAAATTAATGGATCTATCTGGTTGGCTTATTAATTAATAGTTAAATTAATAAGCTAAGAATAAGCCACATTATAATCTGCCCTGATAACCAGGTCTGCCGGCAGATCCGGTGCAGTCTATGTCCGCATTCAACTACGGTTCTGCCGGCAGATGAACGGCAGATCCGCGGCAGATCCTGCTGTCTGACGCCATCTAGTTGAAGGCAGGGTCTGCTGCGGATCTGCCGTCCATCTGCCGGCAGACTCTGCCGTGTCAGAGCCTGCTGTCTATCTGCTGGCAGACTGCAGGCAGATTGTTATCAGGGTATGTTATTCCTTGTTTTTGGTCAATTACGCATGGTGTTCTTACTGCGATCGAGTCGTAACTAATTATCGGTTTGTTTTTGGTATCTGCAACGACACTGTATGCGAAATAATGGCTACTAAATGCAATCACATTAAAAGGCATATACCTGAAGTAGATTTTATTATTTACGATATAAATTTTATCTATTTCCCCCAAACCAGGACAATTTTTCCCTATAGTAGCTACTACGATAATTTTAACTTTATATTTTATATCATTTATTATAATATTAGTTACCAAATTATTATTATAACGTTAAAACTTTAAATAAAATGATATGAATATAGGTTAGATTTGCATTCGAAATTCACAGTTGTTAACCCTTAGGCTGCTGCTATTTTTTCGTAAAAATAAGGGTCCTTTTTTTCCAAAAATTTTTATGTATTGAGTAGTCAAAACGTCCCATAGAGTCCAGGGGGTAGAACCGTGCCAATATAGTGGCTATAGCGGCAGCCTAAAAGCGGGTTAAAAGCATATTCGGAACTGTTTTTTAGCCAGATTATAATGTGGCTTATTCTTAGTTTATTAATTTAACTATTAATTAATAAGCCAACCAGATAGATCGCATTCAATAAAAACATCGTACAGTATGTACCATGCGCGCATCGAAAACAACGACGAACAGTGAGCACCGAAAATATCGGTGCTCGCGCATCGAGAGCGACGGTGCTGAACACGTTACCGCATGATGACCGAGCACTCATCTGAACAGTGTACGACAAGCACTGTTTTCAAGGGTTAAAACATTTTTCCGTGCAGTCAGCGACAGTGCGTGCACGTGATTATACGATGCCTATTATTTAAGCACCGTTACCAACTGTGAAAATATTTTTCCGTGCACAGCACGCGTGCGTTTTAGAATTGTGAAACGCATTTTGGTGAAAATAAACAATGTCAAGGCCACGCAGTTAATTTAGATTTCCCGAAACACTAGTCAGCGATTGAACATACTCAAAGAGATAAATAATAGAGAAATATACCGAAATACGAAGGTTTTGGTTTTCAGCTCTTTCGCAAGGTTTTAGAAAAATAGGTTTTTCTGGTAGAAAGGCAACACTGAATGTCAAACCACGTTGTGTACGGTTGAACAAGGGTTCAGACTTGCCAAAATTGCAAAAAAAAAAAAATTCTTAAAAATGGTCGAGATCGCGATTTTTTCAGTGACCTCTTCCCTTAAATCTAGGTACAATAAATCCCGGCCAGGTCTGTGCTGGCACACAGCGTGAGTACGGCTTAACCTATCGCGGGTTTCGGTGTGTATCGCGGCGCGGAGCGCGGTGCGATTCGAAATCGGTGACGAGGCGGCGAGAGAGGAGAGGAGAGACGATTTGACCGTTCGGTGTCCTGGCGGGCAAGCCCTGCCGTGAGACCCTAGTCGGAGAGTCTTGAGTCCGGTCACCCGGTGGGCACAACCCGTGGGTGAATCGGAGACTGTGGGGACGTTCTCGAGAACGGAGGTGACTCTGTTCGGGAGATCGATAAATGATAACGGCCTGCGTCCAGAGGATGGCTCACGCTGTCCTTCTGGGAACCGGGGAGGGAATGAGTTCAAAAATGCGCAGAGACACAGGCTGTCGACACACGAGAACTGGTGTAAACACGGGCGCTTGTCTTTCGCAAGAACCGGTGTTTCGGCACAAGAACGTGGAATCGCACAGGAGGTCTCTGGGAGAGGTGTACTTGTTTGTACGTTCGCTCGAGGCGGTCTCTCCCAAATAAGCCTATGCCCCCGGCCTATATGTCCTCGTCCGCGGATTTCGGCAGCGAGAAAGACACTGGCTAATTAACCATATCGCGCCGATTCTCGGAACCCGCAGGCGAGTGGTGGGGGGCAAGACCGTTGGCAGCCCGCGCGGTACGCGTCATTGCGGTCGATCGCGCGGTGGGGGGGGGGGGCAAGATCGTCATCCTACCGACAATAACTCGTTACAAACTTGTGACGGCCACTCTGCGTGGGCGTCACGCGGGATCGGGAAAGACTCGTCGAATAACTCAGCCGAGTCACAGGGTTCAGAGCGATTCGAGCCTTGATCAGTTAGCTGTATTTATTTACTATGTACAATCCTTATCCCTAGGTGATTATTCTATTATTCTATTACTATTGGTGCGCGGCTATTGGCCGGAGAGTATCGCGGGCTTGGTGCCGAAGAGTCGCCGTCGGTCGAGGCTCGGAGCGTGTCCGTTTGCCTATTGACTATGTTACGACGAGGTTGGGAGAGATGCTTCCAGAGAGTCCGGGCAACGTCCAGTCGCTTCTCTGTCGGCGGGTCGGAGGTACGGTCGGTCGAGGTCTGGGCAACATCCAGTCCCCTCGGTCTACGTACGGGAAGGTCGGAGGCGCCTTCAGAGAGCCCGGGCAATGTCCAGCCGCTTCTCCGTCGGCGGGTCGGAGGTACGGTCGGTCGAGGTCCGGGCAACGTCCAGTCCCCTCGGCCTACGTACGGGAAAGTCGGAGGCGCCTTCAGAGAGCCCGGGCAACGTCCAGTCGCTCTCTGTTGGCGGTACGGAGGTACGGAACAGTTTCGGGGAGCCTGGGCAACATCCAGCCACTCCACCGAAGCAGTTTGGTTACGGGGGAGTCACGCTATTCGCGTCCACACACAATGCCAATCCGGGCAATCTCCAGTCCTTCGATTGGTGTGGTAGGGGGCTCCTTAATCCCCACTCGGATAATTGTCTTCGGTCGCCGCGGGTCTTATATCCTAGTGCGTGGTGAATTCCACTTGCGAGAAGCGGACGCGATCTAGTGGCGCGTGGTGTACTAAGTGTACCGAGCACGGATCGCATTGGGGAGGGGGGCACCGTGGGCCGTTGCGCCTCGGCTCGGGTCGGCTTCGCTCGCTTCGTGACGTTTCGTCACAAACTGTTCAACCAACAGTTCAAACATTATCTTACCCACCACATAATCCACAAAATAATCCCACTTACAATGCAAACTACATTCCATATAATCAACCACCTTGTAATTTAACAAATTTAAATACGGCAAATGCATCAACATCATTTCATTCAACAGAATATCTTTCTTATAATAACATTAATACGTAACATAGTTTTAAGATAGTAATATTAACTATGTACTTTTATAAGATTGTTATCTTCGTTACGTAATTTGTATGAAAAATAAATAAATATTTTGATTTACCTTTAAGGGAAGAGGTCACTGAAAAAATCGCGATTTCGACCATATTTAAGAATTTTTTTTTTTTTGCATTTTTGGCAAGTCTGAACCCTTATTCAACCGTACACAACGTGGTTTAACATTCAGTGTTGCCTTTCTACCAGAAAAACCTATTTTTCTAAAACCTTGCGAAAGAGCTGAAAACCAAAACCTTCGTTTTTCGGTATATTTCTCTATTATTTATCTCTTTGAGTATGTTCAATCGCTGACTAGTGTTTCGGGAAATCTAAATTAACTGCGTGGCCTTGACATTGTTTATTTTCACCAATGGCCAAAATGTGTTTCACAATTCTAAAACGCACGCGTGCTCTGTAACAGAATCCATTGGACTCCGCCTACTAAACTACGAACGCTTTCTTACAAAGTACAGTATGTGATTGAGTTCGTGGTCAGGCTGCGTATCCCTCGGCCATCTGTAACGCGGCCAATAACTCCGCCATGTACAGTAGGTAAATCTCTAAGCGGGCCCAAAAGGTCCGTGGCTGCCGACAGAGGTCAGTCTCTCCGGGCGCTAGACGTGAGATTCTATGGTGCAGTGGCTCATTAGCCGAAAATATCGCAAAAGTAAGAGTAGAGTGAAGCGTGCTATTATTATAGGTTATAAAGTGATTGCAGAAAACATATGTATATTTTATCAATTTGATATTTTCTGTCGGGTTGCAAAATTTACTTCTAGTGTTACAGAAATGCTATTGTAAAAAATATGCCACATGTAAAGGCCATGGAAGATGCTGTGATGGCTACTTTAGATCACTGTAGCTCTGTAGACAGCAATCCTAACCATGCCAGATGTCCTAAGGGCAAGCAACCAAAGTGAAACCCTGATACGAAACACTGTCAAATGAAAATTTGATGGCAAGGTGCTGTAAGGGAGGCACTCAAAATGCAAATTAATCTCTCCATGCAAAAGTGTGCAGATTCTGCCCGAAGACAACATTTGTATCGGAGGCAAGACTTGAAGTAGCTGTGGCATATGCTGTTTCAGAATTTGATATGGGTTATGTACGCTCATTGACAGTGAGGAAACAAACAGCTGGGCTAGTTGTTCTAAAACAGCTATAAGTATAGCAAGAGACAGAGACAACAGAAGAGAAACCTGCAGTACATAACAGCAATCCAGTACAAGAAAGCGCTTTAAGAAGAAACAAAACATAAAGAGACGCAAGATTGATGAGGATGTGTATCAACCAGGTGGATTTTAGACTATACAAAAAGGGAAGTGGTCTGGAATTTACTGTTTAGATTTAAAATGCAATTATCTCAAAACTTTTTTAATATATTTAATGTTCCTTGCGCAAAACTGTTGGTCCGATTCTCTTTCAGCTTGGCGTGCTTCAAGAGTAACATGAAAGCAAAAAGATTGTGTATCGGCATGATGAAATCTGCAAAACTCTTTGCGCTGCGCTTGCTTTTCCTCAAAATTTTGATGAAATTTTGCATTTTTCACATTTAATAAATTCAATCATTTTTAGCTTAAAAAGTATGAGACGTAGAAACTTCTCTATACACAATTTTTTACTTTACTATGCACCCTTCTTCGTTGTAAAACCTGGAGGCTGTGGCATCACACACTTTGCGCAAGAAGGTTTTTGAAGTTATGATTGATTTTTGTAACGTAATGTAAATTCTATGAAAACCAGTGATTAAAACTATGTCCCGACTGGCATAAGGGCTTTACTTCAAACCTACTTCCTTCCCTTAAGAGGAATTCCGCATGTCTCAAATATTTTCGGATTTCAAAATTTCAGTGACCTCTTCCCTTAAATATTCATCCTTTAGTTCCTCATAAATAGCAGTACATACTTCAGGAATTATTCTACTCATTGTAAGTGTCGGCGGACAATGTAGGGTAAATTCGAGTAAGTCTGTGACAGTTTTAGAATTTGTCTATTAACTGCTAATACATATTTACATATTCTGAAAGTGAGTCTATGATATAATGATAGGTCAGACATCAGAGAAACAAATGAGCCCATAATTATGAAAGTGGTCTAAGTCAAAATTTAAAAAAAATGAGTTTATCAATTATTTCACATCACATTATTTTAAACTAAATTAATTCAATGTAATTTTTACGATAACGTCAAAAATGTACAATTAGATGGTTGTAATTTCATCATTATATGGAATTCATTTAGTGTTAATTATGAAAGTGGTTAAAGTAAAAAATTTAAAGAAATTATATGAACATAACCTTAAAATGGCACGTGGCCCTCTTTGACGCGTATTTGAACTACACAATAAACCGACAAATGACAATCAAACAATAACAGAAACGACAATACTTTCCAATAAAATTCGTAGTTTTTTATTGCTTTAAGTCATTTATAGGACATTCGGGTAATTTTGAAAATGGTCTAAGTCAATTCAAACTTTAAAAACATTTTCGTATGAAATTCACACAGAATTTCATATTCATAATAAGTTTCCATTAATCAAGACTAATAAAATTCTAAATTAAAATGTTTCACAATGTAAAAATATTTTTTAATTTATTCAAATGCAATTCATTAAATATCTCGAAACAAGAAATATATGACTTAGACCACTTTCATAATTATGGGCACAAATATAGGTTCACAGAATTTTACTAAGTATATTTAATTGAATTAATATACAAAATTAAGTTGTCATAACATACTCTGGTTACTCCGTGACAGCTCTGGTTACTTTGTGATAGTACTCGCTAGTCTGTGATATGGGCATTAGCTACATTTTTCATATTATTTTTTATTATTTTACATTAGTTTACATTAGTTTACATTATTTTAAATTATTTTACATTAGGCGAGACCGGGGCTGATAGGCCATTTTTTCAGTTTTTGATTTTTAATAAATTATTCAGGCATAAATGTGACAACATTTAAGGCATTGTAATGTTTTTCTAACATCTTACATGCTAGCCAACCAGCCTCGTGATCGGGGTTGGTAAACTAACAGTATGGGGTAGGTTGACTGGGATAGGTGTAATCAGTTAAGAAAATGTTGTTAGCAACTGTAGGAGGTGGTCTCAATAAAACCCAAAGAAGTATTGTAACAATTAATAAGAACGTTTATTAAAGCTAGACGTAGACTGGCGACAGTCTGGAGACTAAGGATGGACTGACTGACTGAGCCTTTCCACAGGCTCCCAGGACGAGCAGGGCCTGGGCTGTTTACAATATGGGACCCAGACGGGTGGGCCGAACTCGTCACGCACTTAACAGGCATACGACGCAAAAGACGTCTGCACTATCTCACAGGTCGAAGCAGGCGGCCTACTAGACTAAACAGTCTACACAACTTATCTGAGTGGTAATAAAATAGCACAATGTCACAAGAGTTGTTTCATTATAAAATATTTATTACTTTTTAATAATAAATAACAATTTAAACCTTTATAGTAGCAATAAATCTTATATCTAGTATTATAAAAACATTCGCCATCTTTTATCAACTAATTACTATCTTCACAATCTGATGTGCAATTTTTGCACTCGTAGAGAATAACATTTCCTTTTACGCATCTCGACTGCACAACATCTTGCAACAAATACACTGAACCTATTCTTCTTCAGGAATACTTTTTGAATAAAATTCAGTGCATTTAATGCACATTGTATCGTCTGAATCATCAGAGGAGTAATTAGTGTCTTGTGCCTTCATTTTCTTTGTCTGTCTGTCCCTATTTTCTTTACAGTTTTCTTTGTTTTTCCCTGTACGCTTCACTTTTTTCTTTTGTATTATGAGCTTTTCTTTGTCAGGCGTGTCCGTGTATATTACGCTTTTTCTTTTGCATTTATTTGTTTTGCACTCTTGACGTGGTCCTGCTTTGGGAAATGGTCTTATATCTTCCGGTGAAAATGAAGTTGATGCTGTATTATTTGTTGAATCGTTTAACGGCGATGACTCAATCCTGTTTGTATTATCTTCTTCTTCTTCAATGACATCACGGCCCAAATCGAGCCTTAGCCTCCTCTAATTTCCCCTTCCATTCTTCACGGTTGCTCGACGCGCTTTTCCAGCTTCTTACGCGTAGTAGGTCCCTGGCATCCTGGGAAACACTCTCCTCCCATCTCCGTTTTGACCTACCAGCAGATCGTTTCCCTCCAGGTTGTGAGTTCAAGACCTTTTTCTGTACACGAGAGTCCGGCATCCTTTGTACGTGACCCGCCCATCGGAGCCTCATTAGCTTTATGTGATCCGAGAGTCTAGTGTTACAGTGTTGCAAATTCAGATTAGGGATATCCCACAGTCGTTAGTCTATCAGAAATTGCAGTATCCCATACAGCACACTCCATCGCAGGAAGGTTCCATGAAAAATCCTATGTCTGCCCTTTTGGAACATTCCACGGAACGTTCCGGACATTCTCTGGCAATGGTCACGGAACCTTCCGGACATTCTCTGGCAATGGTCACGGAACCTTCTGGACATTCTCTGGCAATGGTCACGGAACCTTCCGGAAATTCTCTGGCAATGGTCACAGAACTGTTCGCAGATTTTACAGCGATGTTGTTTCGGCAAAATTTGCGTGACATTACAGAAAGGATAGAAAATGTAAGGGAAATTGATTAAATTACAATAAATATTGGCAATATTCATATATTTTCTTGTACAAGTCGATAATACCTGTTTTAATGTAAATTATCGAATCACACTCGGAATTTAAAAGACGTGAAGAGAGAAGCACGGACAATTCTCGTACAATAGCAACAGCAACAATAATAATAACAATAAAAAAAAATAATAGTATCGATATGTATCGATACGGTATCAGTCCTATCTTATAAAAAGTATATTTAAATAAAACTACAAGACGACAACAACAACAAGAACAATAATAGAAACAATAAAAATAATAATGATATTGACTCTGGTGGAACTTCTCAAGCCCGTGTGGTGAAGCTCCACGCGTTGTGTCACGTCACGCACATGCAACTGCACGCGACGCGACAAGTTGCAAAGCCAAAGCGCGTAAGAAAGCACAAGCGTAAATAGTTAGAGCGTGATTACTTATTAATTGCTTTTAAGTAATAAAAATGGTTAGAACGTGTGTTTTGTGGCGCCTTGAGTGAATTGGATGAAGGTTTGACATATCACGGGTAAGTAGAACCTATGTATATACTATTTATAGGTTAAGTCGAACATTTTAAAAAAAAATATTTTTGTTTGTTTCATATTGTTTGGAAATGAGGTGGATGAGCACGCTGGAATGTTAATGGATTGGCGGTAAGAAAGTAACACGCAGTGCGACAATTTATAGTCAAATTGACTGCGTCACTTTATTTAAAATGATGAACTTGGGTGAGCACAAAGACAACAAAACTCACTCGCGTGAGTTGACACGAGAATTGAGCACAAAAATGTTCTGCCCAAAAGAATTTCACAAGTTGCGTGACTAACGCGGACAAACACGTGTTCCCGACAAACGGTGTGAAACGAGAGTGAACAAAGGGACGCAGAAAACCGTTGAGCGTCTTCTCGAACAATCCTCGAGAATCGATCAAGAAAGTACGCGTCGTGATTGGGCCGCTCGCTTTACGTGGTGATCGGTGATTGGCTGAGCAGGCGACTAGGAGTATCGATCGCCTGATCGAATATCGATCAGCGGCGTGTTCCGCTGCCCGGTAGGTGCTGCGGTGAGCTTGGTGCGGCGGAGCAGAGAACTAATGGAATCTCAAACACATATAGATTTCCGTTGGTTACAGAACATGGGTCTGGGCCAGAATTTCGTACATTCAAACAACGCCTTATTGTGTTATAATCATTTTGAAAAACTCTGTTGAAAAACTCTGGTAGATCTTCCCAAACCCGCGTTTACAAGGAAACTGTGAAAAGTAAAAGCTTGTCGCACAGAAAGCAAAGAAATATATGTATTTTAAATAATTAAACAATTGCAGTTGGTTAATTGGTATAATTTAGGTTGCCCAATAAAAGTTACGAAAGACATTGTATATAACTGCACGTTTATTACAAGAACAGTGGATTCACTTCTTTTTTTCGGATGGGGTTGTTAGCCCCACGCCAACCCCCTTTCGGAGGGCCATGTTGTATTTGGTCCGCGGGAAGTATTTTGTTTCCTTCCAACCCTGCAGCCTCCGAAGAAGGTGCCGAGATACCTCTATCCGCCACCTGGGGCCGCGCCCTCTAGCAGTGTCACCTCTGCCGAGGGCCTGTTTGTATTATAGCTGGATTTTATTTGTTTGTTAAGAGTTACTAGTTGTTGCTCACTATTTGTGTGAGCAGACGATTGTTGATTTATGCCATCAGTGACCGGAACTGGTTTATCTGTCACATAAGCACCAAAAAACTCAGATTAAGGAAAAATATTTTCGTCTAGCGGATAAATCCTTGTAGCTCTGGCCTGTATATTGTTACAACTTGCTGCCAATGGTAGTGCAATTTAAATTAATTCTGGAATATCGTAAATGCGTATAGTTTTTTTAGGATGAGAAGCTAGCCATTTATTGGAGGCTGTGTTAAAATATAATTTTAAAGGTCCATAAACTGTCCTATCATTGGGTTGAAGCTTGTGGCTACAGTGAGGAGGGAAAGATAATGAGTTAATCAAGTTATGCCATTACTCTTAAAATAATCAAGGACTTCAATCGGCAGGTGCGAATCATGGTTGTCTAACAGTAGGAGAACGGGCTTTTCTTTAGATAGTTTCACGTATTGAACAAAATGTTTTACGAATTTAATGAAGTTTTCAGCTTTCATCCAACCTGACTTGTTGGCATCGCCAGATGATCCGTGTGGTCTACCTCGAATAAAATAATCTTTATAATTTACACGGGGAAACACGGAAAACGGTGGAACTTTATTTCCGACTGATAAGACAGCAATTGCAACCATGACCAATGTTCCTCTCTCAGCTGAAGTTATCTTGCCTAATTGTCGCATGCCTCGCCGTGCAACTACTTTATTAGGAACGTGAGCAGTCGTAATCCCTGTCTCATCGACATTCCATATGTCTCCGGGATTGAGATTTAAGCGAATATATAAAAAATGAAGCTAAATTGTTCTTGTTAGAAGATGTATCTCTCGAAAGACTTGTAGCTTGTGGTGATTTAATTAACAATGTAGAATGTCGTTTAAAAAATGTCCCAACCAATCTCCTCCAGTAATGTTTTCATTATCCATGAATCAGCTACCACTTTATTGTTTTTCATGGTGTACTCGTACGCAAATTTTCTGGTTTCATAGGGGGTGAATCCATAATAAATATCAGCAGTTTTTTTATATAATTGGCTACAGCTTTTTCTTCTTCATCGATAAAAATTTGCTTGTTTCTCTGCTATCCACGTGTAACGTTCTCGAACGAGACGTTGCCGTTCTTTACAGGAGATTCACAAGTAGAGCGGTTTACCTGTGAATTTGTGGGATTGGTTCAGGTGGCGTACGATTAAAAAATGAATTTCAAGATACGAGAGTCCTTCTTTTAGCAATAAATAACAAAAGGTTAATTCAAAAATAGTTTTGACGCTTGGTCGAAATGAAACATATAATGCGACACTGAGTCCTGTGGATTATTACAATTAATTAATAGAACTAATGTAAATACGTAATGACGTATCGGTCGATGATTGGTAGATTTAGACGCTGACAACGAAGTCCGTAATAACGAATATAGTTCGATTTTTGGTCACAAAGTCAAGTCGGTAATATGAGTAATACAGAGAATGACGCTAGGTCGATTTGGTATGTTAAAGTTTGAGAATTACGAGAGGATTCCTTCTCTCAGATCGAAGTGGCTTCCAGTTGCCTATCAGCTGGCCCACGCTTTGGAGAATGAGGTGTTGAGGGGGCTAACTAATACGACCTCGAATAGAAGTTGAGGGGGCCAACTAAAGCGACCTCGTATAGGTGTTCAGAGGGCTAACTAAAGCGATCTCAAATGCAAGTTTGGAAGTTGGTTTTAAGATATATTTCCTTAGACCTTCCAAAACAAAAGGGGGCTAATTAAAGCGACCTAAGTCTTGTTGGTTCGGTGGCAGAACCAAGTCTGCCTTTCTGCTGCTGGCGGGCCTATATTTATACCGGTTTGTTGTACTTAGCCCGCACCAATCACAAGCTGTGCGATCTCGCACACCAATTATGATTAACATCCGGTTTGCGCCACTCGTACACTACGCTTGGTTTATACGGCGTCCGGTTTATCGTACGGTGTGCGCACGCGCCTTTGGTTCATTCGCGACACTGAGTCTACTGTTTGAATACGCGGCTATGCGCATGCGTTGCGCGTCACTACGTTCACTGTTTCTCGCCGCATGCGATGTCGCTCGCACGTGGTTCGTGTATTCTTAATATTAATGTTACAAATGATAAAATGAACGAAAATAATGACTAACATAGAAAGAAACGGAAAAATGTACGGCGGTTCGTAGCGGTACGTTACACGAGTCTGTCCAAAACTATCTCTGACTTTGGGATGTTTGGATTTTGTTCAATTTTACTTTGCATTTTAATAATATATCTATACAGTGTTTTATACGGTATATTATGTTCCACAACAGCTGCATGAATGCTTTTCTTTTCAAGAATTACTTCACGACATGCTTGTTCTATAGGTTCTTTTGAAGTTGAACCTCTATTTGACTTTCTTTGATATGTCCTCATTGTTCTGTGAAATAAGTTATTAACTAACCTTTAGTACCGAAAAGTTCGTAATAAACTAATATTATTGGGGTTGGTTGACCAGCATAGTCATGTTACGTACGTAGATTTATCTTTGACTTTCTATTCCTTTCGGGTGTCCGGAATACACGTGACCCGCCGGGGTCACCGTTTTCTGCAGTGGTGTAATGCAACCGAGTTTTCCCCGAAAACATTATATTCCATAAAGGCACTCATGTCCCCACTACTTTCAAACCAAATTTCACCGTATAAAAAAGGCCACGAATCGACACTCGGGAGCTCATTTGAAATCTAGTACTCATAGACGAAAGAGGCTTATTACTTCAACTTAAACCAGACAGCACGTAGAGTTGCTGATAAGTGTTGTTACTATTAAACTCTTTGAGACCCCCGCATTTCTCAGTGCGTCAAAACCGAGAGGTGGACTTAGGTACCGCGACAAACATAAACTGTAACAATTGTAAAAGACCGAGTTTATTAGAATATAATTTGTTATTTCTAATTCAGAGTTCTTTATTTCAATCAATCATTATCTGAATTTCCTCTTCGAGATACTCCCACATAGGTACTCCTTTACCGCTCAAGGTGTACCACTTTATAAAGTTACGAGGCTAAACTAACATTCCTAGTGGCTCCCGGGGATACCAGACCCCGGTTCGTCCACGATTTCCACCTTCCTAGCGGCTCCCGGGGATACCAGACCCCGGTTCGTCCACGATTTCCACCTTCCTAGCGGCTCCCGGGGATACCAGACCCCGGTTCGTCCGTGAAGCTTACCTTCCTAGTGGCTCCCGGGAATACCAGACCCCGGTTCGTCCACGACATCCAACCTCCTCATAGCGGCTCCCGGGGATACCAGACCCCGGTTCGTCCGCTACTAACAAACTCAAACAACCAAATTCAATCCTCGGCCTCGCAGCCGCCATTCTCATTGCCCTCAGCCTCGGCTCGTAACAAATTGGTGACAGCGGTGGGATATTCTCTTAGCTGGTTATTCAGATTTTGATGTGCTCTCAGCACGATTCCAATCTTACGGCCCCGCGTCCGAGAAGGCCTATTAGATTTATGCCGGAATATAGCGAGAATATTTGTATTAAAGGTTGGACTACAACCTTGGTCGATGGTAGCACAATCTACTCACAGTGTGCTTTAACCACGCCTAAAGAAATATCATGTACCGCATTAGAACATCGGTTTCAGCGTAATCCGCCTATAGTTCTTTGCGAGTCTTGTAACGAGTTCTTGTTCGAGACTCAACCAATTTTGTATTGCCCTCGTTGCATACTAAATTACTTCACGCACGGTGCGTGAACGGTTCGGATAATTTAAAGCAATCAAATTATCTGTAAAAGGAAAGAAAATCTTTCGCTTTTATTTTAACGCCTGTTCGGGTCGTTACTTTATTAATTTATCATGCCTGAGACAATTGCCTCGGCCTCTCCTGAGGATATAGCCAATCTGACTTTGTCAATGGCTAATTCAATGGCTATACTCACACAGCGTAACGGCATACAGTACGCTGCAGCTTCAATTCCGGTTTTCGACGGTGAGAATCCACCCCTCTCGGTTTTCGCGCAGAATGTAGAAAACGGGTTGGCATTGATACCGCCTAATACTGAGCCTGAATATCTAACAATCGTATTAACAAAACTCACGGGTCCTGCAAGAATTAGTATTCGGGATAAGTCATTTTCTGATACGTCGGAGTTATTAAAATATCTTAAAAAACGATACGCTCCGGGACGTAATCTGGCGCATTTCCAAGGGGAAATCGCTCGACTCAATATTCGAAGTGACGAATCTTTAAGAAGATATATCGACCGGGTTAGTCGTCTTGCTCATCGCTCTTGCGCGGCAATTCGGGATCGGTACGGTGCGAATGCCGATGAAATAACTAAGGAAATGGAGAAAGACATACTAGAAAACTTCATCGAAGGATTACCAGAACGCGTTGCGTGGCGAATGGCAGCATTGGGCGAAAAACACAAGGATTTGGACGAGGCGATTGAGGCCGTCCTCCTAGTGGTCCGTCGGCTTAGGAATCGCCGTGAAACCCACGACGACCGATCAACAGATTACGACGACGAGTATCGCGGAAGAAGACGGAGCCGTGAACGGGATCACAGGTCGCGACCCATGTACCCTCAGTCAACCTCTCCTTCGCGTTATCGCAGGCAACACTTTAGGGACAAGAGTGCATCTGGTTTAGAAAGTGATTACGGGGACCGACCAAAACGCGCGACGGCTATGACCTTACGAAGGACTGATTCACGTTCCCCGCCTTATTTTTCTGATGCGTCAGAAGAAGGATATTACCGTGATAGGAAATACGCCGAAAAAAGTAGTGATAGGCAAGAATTATACTGCTGGAATTGCGGCGTGAAGGGACACAACGGGAAGACATGTAGAGAAAGGGACAAATTTCAACGTAGAAATAGATCACCAATGATTTCTTCTGCCGGACCAAGCAAATCTTTAAACTACTAGAACGCTCATCGCAACGGCGATTCGGTGAGTGTCTCAGAAAAGGATCGCCCCAAAACAACCAGGTTCACCGACAAAAAGAACGAAGACTAATCAAGGAGGCACCAACACCGAGAATCAGGCTCAACGTCCCGGAACTGGAAATCGGACAAGGGGAGTTTCTCATAGACGGAGGAGCCTCTGTTAACCTAGTCGCCCTTAACGTATTGGGAGATAAGGCCGCGATCACTTGCAGAGAAAAAATAGAGATAAAGAGCTTGTCTCCTTCGCCCATTCACACTTTGGGTACCACTACGTTACATATCAATGGCATTCCAGCGCATTTTTATGTAATTAGAGATCTTCCAATATCAGCAGATGGTCTCATAGGAAGCCCCATTTTGTTACAAGAGCAAGCAGAAATTTCCTATCACCACAAAACACTTGTAACTCACCGTCAGCCGATTAGGCCTATTAGATTTATCAATTTTCCAGAGATGGATCCACAACTTAATTCTTCCAAAATAAAACATCGAATTCCTCGGACAGTTTGCTTTCCCGCCACATCCAAAGGAAATACGAATCGCGACACCAACGCTATAGGATATCGCATCAGAACATTACGCAGAAACCAAGAGGCGAAGCCAAACCACAAGGAACCCAGTTCTGAAGATTCTGATGAAGCCACTACACCGGTTGTTCGTCGAAAAATTAAACCACCGCAAACCATAGTAAAAAGAAAAATACTACCTCCTTCATTGCCAACAGTACAATCTGCACCTGTAGATCAAGAAGAAGCAGAAAAATCCAGTGAGGAGGATAGCACTTTAACTGCAGATTTGAATCCTTTCTGCGACTCAAATCCACTGGACGCTACACTGATACCCGCAGATCACAGTCAATTATTTTCACAGACAGTCATAGGAAGACCACAAGAATCAAATCTCCCTACATCACCAGCATCAACCACTTTCAATAATCCAATTATCGCATCCACACCTATTCCTTTAAGAAACATAACGATTCCTCCACAAAATATCTCAATCCCTTTACAAAATTCATTTCTGAGGACAAATTTCCCCAGACTGATAGACATCGTCCCAATAGATTGTGAATCATCACCACCTGAAGATAGCAGTTCGGATCAAGAGGAACCACCCATTCTAACCATACCACAGCCAATCGTATCAAGCAGGAATCTTCAAAATCCGCCAGAAGACATCAGGAAACAACTGATTGAGGAAGCTCATAGCAGCCTCATTGGAGGACACAAAGGAGTTACCAAAACATTTAATCGACTACAAACAAAATACCATTGGCAGGGTATGCGAAGAGACGTACAGGATTTCATCAGGAAATGTAAGAGTTGTCAGGAACAAAAATTAGTTAGAGCAAAAACACGGCAACCTATGATCATCACCGATACGCCTTTGGAACCCTTCGATAAACTCGCTTTGGACACCGTTGGACCCCTTCCGGAGACTCCTGCTGGGAATCGCTACATTTTAACAATGCAAGACAGCCTCACGAAATATTGCATCGCAGTTGCAATACCGAACATTCGAGCCACTACAATTGCAGATGCCTTTGCACGACATTTTATTTCAATTTTCGGGACACCGCGTTCAATATTAACAGATAAAGGAACCAGTTTTGTGGGGAAGATAATGACACACCTCGCCGAAATATTCAAGATAAAACAATTAACTACTTCCGGATACAGGCCTCAAACAAACGGATCTTTGGAGAGAAGCCATATCGTCCTTGCAGAATATTTAAAACATTACATGGAGTCGCACGAGGAATGGGATCTCTTCATTCCATTTGCCATGTTTTCCTATAACACATCTGTGCACGAAGCCACCAACTTCACACCACACGAGCTGGTATTTGGAAAAATGGCTCGTTTTCCCAGCGCTTTTGATGTGGATCAAAATACAGAAACCTACGGGAGTTATTTGACGGAACTAATCACCCGGATGACAAATATTCGCAACACAGCAGCAGATCACCTCAACAGAGCAAAAGAACGATCAAAGCGATACTACGAAAGACGAGCACGCCCACAACAGTTCAAGGAAGGAGAATACGCCTATGTTATAAAGGAACCTCGTCTAAGCAAATTTGATCCCCACTATATTGGACCATATAAAATAGTGGATGTGTCGAATTTACACAATGTAGTCTTGGAGACTGGTAACCATAAATTAATTACGAAACATCAGGACAAGTTAAAGCACGCATTTCTGCCGGACGACTCGTCGGGATCAGAATAAAAACCAGACCAGAACCGTTTGTACTTCAAACCAGAGATGCCTGAGAGGACCTTCTCGAGGAGCGAAGACTGAAGTCACCCATCACCCTACAGTACACTACAATTATCACATACATATACCGCAATAGGCCGTGGAAGGTTTGCTTTCAACACACCATCGCACGAGTAAGTAGTATTTTGTCTAGTCGCGTGCATTGCGGACACCGAAAGGTGGAAAAGCATCGTAAGAAACGATGTTTTATCTAAAGGGGGAGGTGTTACGTACGCAGATCTAGCTTTGACTTTTTAACCCTTTCGGGTGTCCGGAATGCACGTGACCCGGCGGGGTCACCGTTTCCTGCAATGGTGTGATGCAACCGAGTTTTCCCCGAAAAACTAATATTCCATAAAGGCACTCATGTCCCCACTACTTTCAAACCAAATTTCACCGTATAAAAAGGCCACGAATCGACACTCGGGAGCTCATTTGAAATCTAGTACTCATAGACGAAAGAGGCTTATTACTTCAACTTAAACCAGACAGCACGTAGAGTTGCTGATAGGTGTTGTTACTATTAAACTATTTGAGACCCCCGCATATCTCAGTGCGTCAAAACCGAGAGGTGGACTTAGGTACAGCGACAAACATAAACTGTAACATTTGTAAAAGATCGAGTTTATTAGAATATAATTTGTTATTTCTAATTCAGAGTTCTTTATTTGAATCAATCACTATCTGAATTTCCTCTTCGAGATAATCCTACATAGGTACTCATTTACCGCTCAAGGTGTACCACTTTATAAAGTTACGAGGCTAAATTAACATTCCTAGTGGCTTCCGGGGATACCAGACCCCGGTTCGTCCACGACAATCAATCTCCTAGTGGCTCCCGGGGATACCAGACCCCGGTTCGTCCGTGAAATTTACCTTCCTAGTGGCCCCCGGGAATACCAGACCCCGGTTCGTCCGCTACTAACAAACCCAAACAACCAAATTCAATCCTCGGCCTCGCAGCCGCTATTCTCATTGCCCTCAGCCTCGGCTCGTAACAGTCATGTGACCCCGGACGTTATTAGTCTACCAGCCCCGAACGATCATTTTGACTTCAATACTCTACATAACCTTTTAATTATTTATGTAAAATCAAAAGCGCAGTCTCAATAGGTCGTTTAATAAACAAACTTTAAAATAGTCCCTTTACATTTATTCTACTGTAACTATATAGAGCGTCGAAACATAAAATCTTTAAGAAAACATATTTACTTATATAGCCAATTTTTCGATAAACGCTGGTAACTGTCAAACGTGTAACGGTGGTGTCGGAAACAAATGAATGACATAGTAAGAGTGACTTTTTTCTACAGAAAATCGCTCCGCGGTAGAGCACACGTCGGTGGAAAGTTATTAACAATTAGTCAACCTACCCCTGGGGCCAACCAACCCCGATCTCCCTTATTTTATATTATTGTTATTTTGTGTATAATCAATTGTTTCATGATCGTTATGTAACGTCCCACGGGGACTCGAACCGGTCATTACCGACCGTCGGTAAAATAGAATAGTACTACATTACCACGCAGCCAGCCTATGTTACCGCGCAGACCCATTATACATACTTTTATATGTTAATATTAAACTAAGCATAGATTAGAGAAACAAATATTGTAGAAATGTTAAGAATAATTAATTATAAATACTGACAGAAACACGAAACAAAATATTATATAATAAGCGAGAAAACTGTGAAATAACGAATACCGACTCACTGCGCATGCGCCAGTCCGCCAATTCTCCAGTATAAAATCAGGCGCACGCAGCACTCGGCGCGCTCATGCGAATACGTTCTTGCGACCACCGAATGCTAGTTCCTGGAGGTAGCTGAAGTACTATCCAGCAGAATTACAGTACGCTCCGGAAACGGTAGCGACTGGTTCTCAGTGTAGAAAGGTACTGTTGCTCCTCTTTGGATCTTTCATTTGAAGGTTGAGAACTTTGTCTTCGCGGAGGTTTCAAGCGTTGCTCCTATTAGTAGGTAGCAGCAGCTTAACCGCTTAGCAAAGGCAAGGTCTATAGAACACTAGAACAAGCATCCTGCCACGAGTGTCGGGAACCGCTCCGGAAACGACAGCGGCCGCTCTCACAGCAGAATCATAGAACATAAACTCTGTCAAGAGTTTCGGGAACCGCTCCGGAAACGGCAGCGGCCGAACTTACGGCAGTAGCACATATACTCAAATTTCGCAAGCGTATTAGAATTAATTAGAATAGATAAACCACAAAACATAAAAAAAAACATTAAACATATTGTTACGATTTCTGTAGGGCATAACACGAGTTTACTGAACGGCAACGATAACAGAACATTAACAACGGGTAACGAATACAATCAGTTAGGCGGAATACAATATCGAGACGTCTGCTAGTAATGGTGGCTGACTTTCGAGTGACAGCTTGGCAGGCGATCGACGGGATCGCCTTCTTCTCGCTGTCCTCTTGTCCCGCTCGCGGGCATCAGTGGGCCTTGGATTTCCATCCAGGGGGTGTTCGCAACACTGCTCCCCCCTCCGGAGAAGCGGTCGTCCCGGCCGCTGCAGTCTCTTCAACTCCTGCAGCCGTACCCTGGTCCGGAAGGGTGGAAAGGTCGCCGCGTGGCCCCTTCCGACCGGCGCCTCGGCATTCGCTTTCCCGCCCAGGGAAAAACCACTCCGAAAACCCTGGGCAAGACGTGGGTACGTGGAATCCTCGGTCCTCGTCCGTTGTCGCCGCTGCTTCTGCGGCTGTCCCCCGTCGTCCTGCTGCAGGCTGGGTCGCACGCAACGGCTCCTTGCGTCTCGCACGCAACAGCTCCTCGCGTCTCACACGCAGCAGCTCCTCGCGTATCGGACGCGACAGCTCCTTGCGTTTCTTCGGGATCCCTCGACGGCGGTTCCTCCGGGGCTCCAACGGCGGAATCCCGCGCCGCTCCGGAAGATCCCTGAGCGGCTCCGCTCCGTCCATCGCCCCCTGGTCTGGCCGCTCCGGCGCTGCGTCCTGGTTCGCCCTCGACGGCATCCTGATTCGTCCTCGACGGCATCCTGATTCGTCCTCGACCGCATCCTGGTTCGTCCTCGACGTCCTTCCAGCAGTCCTGCGTGGCCCTTCGCTCTTCGAAGTTCCCTTGTGAAGAAAACGTTGCCCTCATTAGACCGGAACCGAAGACAACCTGTTGGGGCCGCACGAGCCGGAAAACCAGAAAGGAGGGCCGAGCGCGCAAGCAGAGGGTCGCAAGCATGCAAGCGGCCCAGCCCCCAGTCCAGCCACCCGTCTCGTCAGCCCTGGCCGTCTTCTGTCTTCTTCCGATCCTGAGGCCTTGACTTCAAGATGGCTCCATTCCTCTTCTTGGCATCTGGTGCTGACACAGGGAACCGTCCTTTGCAGCTCGTCAACGCCCCCGCCTCCGCGATGTCTCCCCCGGCCGACCCGTGCAACTGCGTCGCACGTCTGTCCGGTGAAGGGCGACGCCATTTCCCGTCTGCTGTCTACCCCTTGCGTTCTGCTACCTGGGGATCCCCCTGAGTTCCACACCGGAGCATGCTCCGGGGCTCAGAAGGTTCTCTTCCAGGGGGGCTAGCGAGGCGGTTTCACGTATGTCCGCGCCTCGCTGCGGACCACCACGCTATTGTGGCACATTCGGGGAATTCGGGGTCGCATCCGAGCCGCGGTGGCAGTCCCCCGACACCTTGTCCCTCGTCGTGGGGTATCGTGTTCCCTGTAACAGACTCAAGAGCGGGGGCTGGACTACGAAGGCAGACTCCGCATCCCAGTCCGCCAGATGAGCTTAGTCTAATCTTCCTTCTTGAGACCAGGTCCTGTGACGTCTTCACTCCTCTTGCAAATGCCCCTCATATTTCGCAAGGCGTCGTACGTGGACCACCTTGCACTTCTTCCTAGGCGAACGTTGAATCCTGTAGACGACGTCGTTGATCTTGTTCACCACCGTGTAGGGTCCTTCCCAGTCGGACTGCAGTGTTGGGCACTTCCCCTTTCACTCGTCGTGGTTGGAGTAACCACACTCGTTCTCTTCCAGGACTTCGTCTTCGGACAAACGCTCGAGGTGTTCACCGTTCTCGTCACCCTGGGGGTGAGCTCTGCGGCGGTATTCGCCCTCGAACTCCCTCCGTCGCAACTTCGTACTCAGCTACCCCGCCACGGTATTCGCCCTCGAACTCCCTCCGTCGGGTCTTCGTACTCAGTCATGCTGTGACGATATTCGCCCTCGAACTCCCTTCGTCACAGCTCTGCAACTCTGCGCATCTCGGGCGCCTCCTCGTTGCAGCAGATCCGCACGCTCACACGGCAGCGCTAGCCCGGTTCCGGGTGTGGTCGACCGGTGCTTCCCCCAAAACGAACGAGCCCAGGTCCCACCGTTTCCAACGGCCTCTCTTCGCTCTTGGAGCCGTTCCTCTCAATTCCTCAATACGAAGCAGTTCCTCTGGAGATGTCCGGTCCTTCCACACCGCCAGCAGGTTTTCTTCGTGTCGCCGTTCGTTCCCTCGGGTTCCTGGAATCCTCGTTGCCTCGCCGGGAACCTTTCAAAAGTGTTGGAGAATTCAGCCTTCCGGTTTTCCGAGTACCGTTCCCGCGACTCGACCGCGGGGCTGCGAGATATCGCCTCAACGGCCTCTATCTCCAGAGCTCTGGTCACGGTGGCTCTTAGAGACGTGTACCCGCCGAGTCGCTGCATAATCGAGCTGGACAGCGCCTTCACGAACTGGGACGCGGCAAGTTTGTCGCGAGCTTCCGCAGGGCAGTCGGCGAATGCGGACTGCGCTAAACGTTCAATTTTGGTGGCGAGCGAGGAGATGCTCTCACCCCGCTGCTGCCTATGGCTCTGGAAGAGCACGTAGTTCAGATTAAACAAGTTCTTCGCCCCGTAGCGGAATTCTAGCGCCGAAACCAAATCCGCGTATCCCTCGCGCTGGGCGGCGGAGAGCGTCGTGAGGACGCTCCTCGCCGCCGCCCCCCCCCCCCCCCCCAAGGGACGCGATCAAGGCCGTAGCCTTCCGTTCATCATCCCACCCGTTAGCACGCGCGATAGCCTCGAACTGCACTTTGTACTCTTCCCAGGGCGTTTCTCCATCGAAAACTGTCGGTTTCACGGCGTACCCCAAACGGAGTACGCGCGGTTCCGTAAGGGGAGCAGCGGCGGGCGCAACGACGGGGGCGGAGACATGCGTCGGGGTAACACTATTTACACCATTATTTACATCACTATTTACATCGCTATGTGCAACATTATTTACAACCGCAACTGTCTCCCCACCCCGTGAACTCGCGCCGCTGTCAACCGAGCCACGGGTACCCTGCAACAAGGACAGTACGATCTGGATGCGATCTTCCATTCCTGTCAACCGGGTCTCGAGGACCGCCTGCGTTCTTCGGTCGGCGGCTTCCTTTTCCTCCCTGAGACGGTCCTCCCGCTGCCAGCGGGCCTCGTTGACCCTTCGCAGTTCCCGCATCTGTCCCGCGATGTTGAGCTGGAGGCTGGTGAAAAGCTCCTGCATGGACGGGACGCCCGATGCCCCGAAAGGAAGGTCCGCACGGGCCGCGGGAGCCGCGGAAGCGCGAGTGGGCATGCTGCTCCGGGCGGGCATCCCACTTCTCACACCAATGTTACGATTTCTGTAGGGCATAACACGAGTTTACTGAACGGCAACGATAACAGAACATTAACAACGGGTAACGAATACAATCAGTTAGGCGGAATACAATATCGAGACGTCTGCTAGTAATGGTGGCTGACTTTCGAGTGACAGCTTGGCAGGCGATCGATCGGATCGCCTTCTTCTCGCTGTCCTCTTGTCCCGCCCGCGGGCATCAGTGGGCCTTGGATCTCCATCCAAGGGGTGTTCGCAACAATATAATCGTAGTTGTAAGCATTATTATAGTCATTATTAGTTTAAGTGTTGTTTTAATAAAAGTCATTGCAAGTTTTTTTCGAAGTTTCTATAAAGAGGCATGCGAAGCACACGAATAACAAGCGTAAATTACTAACATTAACCCTCCAAATAAATTTATTCAAGAAACACTATTTCTTTCGGCTTTTTTTAGCCCCCCCCCCCCCCTCCCTATTGGCGCCTAGGGCAGGAGCCCCATTTGTCCCACCCTAAATACGCCACTGGGCCAACGACAGCGAAAGCCAATATAAAGGCCCATTTTCACCCACGTTGTTATACCGTTGTATATATTTCCTCATAACACGAGTACTACAATGGACGTTAAATGTGTTACATAGCCCCTTCAGGTCCATCCCGTGCTCGCTGTTCTCGCGTCACTTTCTTCCGTAAAGACGATTCAGCGGAATCGCCTCGCGTGTAGCAATCGCGTTGCGCTTAGCCCGTGGCAACGACCGTAGGGACAACGACCGCGCTCGGCCCGGGCCACGGATATTTCGCAAATATCAAAGAATTAGTGAAGCAATCGACAGCTGCCGACAGGGCAGTTTCCCCCATTCCTGGGGACTGTCCGAGGTTCGGCCCGCGACGAAGAACCGCGGAAGAAGGATTCGTTTTCGAGAGCTCGTGATAGGAAGTTGTGACGAGCCAGCGGGCCGTCTAGAAACCGCGCCTCGCCGCCACGTAGTTACCGCGACACCCGTCCGGACGGTCGAGATCAGCCCTGGGTATCTCCATCCGACACACCGCGAACGGCCTAGCCGGGAGAGCCCTTGCGCGAGGTACGAACCGCCGTTGACTCCGCGAAGACGTGCGATGGAACGAGATAGCGAGAACATCGACGGACTCCGATTGTGCCGACTTCCGTGTGCCATCCGAGAGCACAGCGAGCGACCACGACCTGCGCTAGGTTGAGCGACTTACAGAGCGTACGAGGCGATAATCGGCAAGCGTGCCGAAACCCGAGCTCACTGCGATAGCAGGGACGGAGCGCCGTCCCTAGGGTATGTTCTTACATTACTTTTATCCATCATTCAGAATATATTTTACTATGTTATTTTCCCTTGAATTCCGTGTCACCATTGATTTAAACCCCCTTACTCCTTATCCTCTCACGGTAAGTTTAGTCAAGGCGTGCTTCAGCACCTTGAAAGAGCAAGAACCCCGCGAGTCACCCTAGCCGCTCAGGGCGATTCGCCAAAAGTCCCTTCAGGACGTAACAAATGCAATGCGATAATTTTCCCCGACAAGATCCCGTGCTGTTCCTTCGACGTATTCGTTGTTTCTGCTTAACTTAGGATAGGAGGAAGCACAGTTTTTAAAACAATTAAAGACGATGAATGCGATTTTCAACTGTTTGCAAAACTGATCCCGCATTTATCCAAATTCAATACAATTAAAACCACGTCATCGTTCTCTCTAAAACCCCTGTCTGTATTCCATAATTGCACAGCCCAGCGTTAAAATGATGTCCCTTTTGAACAAATTAAATTATTCGAATTAAATTAAACAAATTAAATTAACTAAATATTAGGGGAAAGTGCCAAAATATGCATTAGTATCAAGAGGCACGGCAGTGTCTCGCGCCAAGTATATATCTACAGGGTGTCCCAGCTAACACTGGACAGCGCGATATCTCCTAAAGTATTGTCGCTAAAAATATAAAAAAAATAGGGAATTGCATGGTTCGAGGGGGCCAATTTATTAGCCCAAACGGATTTTTTCCGATTATTATTTTAAAAGATACGATGATCAAGTTCGGTTTTGATATTTCCGGCTTTGAAGTTTCCGTTTTCCAAATGGAACTAATTTTTTTGAAGTCCTGAGTTGATAGTGCGTTCCAAGACAAATTCAATAAGCTTTAATGTGAAAACTTTATATCCACTGGTTTTTAAGATATTGTGCTTGCAAATTTACTGATTTTCACTGGAAGAAAACCCTCTGGAATAGAAAGGACCGGGGTTGGTCTTACTAGCGTCACGGGTGGCACTGCCTGTTGAAATAGATACCTACCTGCCAAAGGTCTACGCCAGGAAAGGCTGGACAATTCTTTTCCGTCAGAAATGCTACTTAGGTAGGTACATCTGCGGTATCGGGAAGCGCACCGTTTAATTTTATTTCGCACATGCTTCTACGCTCGGATGACCGATTCTTTTCGGAGGGATGCAAGTTCGATTGATTAGGTTAGAAGGCCTGAAAGCTGCTAGACTAAATATCAACCATAGGGAGCAGATTGTATCAGAACCAATCGGATTTGCATCCCTCACAAACGGCTGCTCTCTTGAAGAGGCCTTCTTCACAGCAATACCTCCTCCCCAATGCCCACCTTCTCTCGCACAGAATACGTCAACGCATGCTTTTGTGTTGATATCGAAGCTCGTGTTTATACTCGAGAGGACCACGCGTGGACAGCGGGCTACCCCTTTTCTTCCTGTGTCTCTCCACAAGGAGTATTGACGGTGGATTGTAATTTGTAGGAGCGTAGATGTCCGGATGCCAGTTATTGAATTCAGGAGACGATAGAAACACTTTATTACAAAACACACATGTACTATAATTAAAGTAAATCCTATTCCTCTCGGGTAGGAGTCGCCTATTAAGGCTATTCGAGTACTCGAATATTCGAGTATAAAATCGAGTAGCTTGAATTATTTCGAGCGGCCCGAAAGAACCGAAACGCTCGAGAGACCCCTGGGTTTGCTTGGTACCGACCCGACCCAACCGGACCGGACCCAATCGGACCCAACCAGACCGGTTCTTTCGGGCCGCTCGAAATAATTCAAGCTACTCGGTTTTAACGGGTACTCGGCTCGGCTCGGAAACCGAGTCTCGACTCGGTCCGAACTTCAAGCTACTCGAACAGCCTTACGGGCGACTCCTGTCCATGGACCTCAAGGACGGTGCATAGTTGCGGGGGGTTGAAGATCTCCGCGGGGAGGGAAGGAATACTTTCAGCCATCTTGTACCGGTCAACTTGTGCTGCACTCTGTAGGCGAGATTACTTATTAGTACTATGAGCGTAGCTGAGCGTAGCTTGGCGTTGGCGTGGCTGGGCGTCATTCAGCTGCGCAGTTTTAAATTTTGCCACGGTATGATATAGATGGCAACACTAGTTGACCGGCACAAGATGGCTGAAAAGTATTCCTTCCCTCCCCGCGGAGGTCCTCACCCCCCGCGTCCATAAGTCTAGTTTATGCACCGTCCTTGAGGTCCATGCTTCTGTCCGAGAGGAATACGATTTACGGTATTTATAGTACATGTGTGTTTTGTAATAAAGTGTTTCTATCGTCCGGACCGTGTTTATACGTGTTCAAAAGGATTTGTTGAAACTCGTAAAATTCCCGAAGTTATAGGCATTTGAATAGCAGCAAATGCATGGGTAAGATCTGACTACACGGCACTCACGTAAAACTTTAATGGGAGGTTCCGGTCTGAATTTCGATTTTTTTTTATTTTATTTTTCGAATGTTCAATCTTTTAGGAAAACGTGTTTAAAAGAATTTGTTGAAATTCATAAAATTCACAAAGTTATAGGCATTTGAGTAGCGGCAAATGCATGGGCAACAACCGGCTACTCGGCGCTCACGTAAAACTTTAAACGCGTTTTTCTTGAAACAGTGTTCTCAAAACGGTGGGCGCTGTATCTCCAAAAATTATTATCCGATTCGACTGAAACTTTTTTATTTTGAAGAATATACTTCTGGCTAGGGGGGAACTAGAAAAAATTACAAAAAATTAAAAATTTATAATTTTTAAAGGCGTTGAAAGGACGAAAAACACACGGAAAAGTGATTTCAAACTTGAAGTGTCGTTATTTTCTGAAAAAAGGTCATTTTTGTAATTTTTTCTAGTTCCCCCCCTAGACAGAAGAATAATCTCCAAAATAAAAAAGGTTTCAGTCGAATCGGATAATAACTTTTGGAGATACAGCGCCCACCTAATTGGATCAATTTTTTGACGCCTTGACTTTAACAGCTGCCCAGGGCCGTCTGCAATGATTAATTATAAAACAAAAAATATATTTCAATAACTTATGACATCCTTAATACAATGCAAAAACTCCGATTGAATTATATATAGTAGTTTTCCTTGAATTAATTCCTAAATATCACCTATTTTTTGGAGCTCTAGACCGGAACCTCCCCTTAAGAATCGTCATCGTCAAGTGTGGGCAAGAGGGGAACATGAAAGGGTGAGGAAATGTCTCCAATATCCACGTCGTTGATTCGATGATGGTTTCGGCACTTTCGGCCAATCGCGTAACAAATCGTTGTCACGTGACAGCTAGCAGAGAGCAGATCTGTCGAGGTAAACGTAACCTAGCTAGTGTCAAACAATTGCAACCTGTCAAGTGTGAAATAAGGAAACTAGTTAAAATTTTTTCAATATCACGAGTTTTTACACCATACAAGACACTGAATTATTGTCTCAATTAACAAGGTAAGTCAACAAAATTTTTTAATAGACTATTTATGTGGAGCTTATAGAAACGGAGGGGACGCCAAACTCGGACGTTGTCCGAAGAAGGTTCCAGAGAGAAGCATCTTCTTTCCGATAAGTTTCTACAAAATAATATATTGTTTTTATACCAGCAAACTATTTTTACATTAGAGTTTTTATGTAAAGTTTATAGAAATGAAGGGGACGCAGGGGCTTAGATAGAAACGAAAGGGACGCACAGGCTTGGATAAAAATGAAGGGGACACACAGGCTTAGATAGATATGAAGGTGATGCACAGGCTTGGAGGTTGTCCGGAGAAGGTAAGATACACAGATGAGCATCTTGAAATTTGTCAAATAAGGTGAATCGACAAAATTTGTCAAATTAGCGTAGCATTAAGAATTAAGAAAATTAAGGCGTACTGCTTGCAACGTAGAGTAAGTCACATTCGTGAAGAAAGTATACAGAAAACGCATCTCCCTTCATACTTTTCAACCTTTTGTGAAAGATGTTCGCAATACTTTATTCAAATTCACAGTAGTTCCCAGTCTATTCATTAACTTTATTAGTTTCTCATTAACAATATTTCAATTCATCAATAAACATACTAAATTAATTTTATTCCAAAACTAATAAATTGTGCGTTAAAAATATTGAATCTCTTTGTTCATTTTTTATAAATTGCCATTAGCATTTAAATTTCCTTCAACAAGACTTTCTGCCACACGCTCTCACCTCCTTCGGACACATTATGTAGTCTCTACACTTACTATAGGAAAAGACCACCCTTCTTCTATAAGTTTTAAGTTATGTTGTAATTAAAAATGTGGATTTTATATATTTACAGATAATCGAAGCATAAGATGATGCAGTGTGATCTACATCTGTTTGAGATTCCATTAGTTCTCTGCTCCGCCGCACCCAAGCTCACCGCAACACCTACCGGGCAGCGGAACACGCCGCTGATCGATATTCGATCAGGCGATCGATACTCCTAGTCGCCTGCTCAGTAAATCACCGATCATCACGTAAAGCGAGCGGCCCAATCACAATGCGTACTTTCTTGATCGATTCTCGAGGATTGTTCGAGAAGACGCTCAACCGTTTTCTGCGTTCCCTTTGTTCACTCTCGTTTCGTACTGCTTGTCGCGATAACGTGTTAGCTTTTTTAGTCACGCAATGTGTGAAATTCTATGTTCAAAACTCTTGTGCTCAACTCACCACTCAAATTCACGCGAGTGATTTGTTTTGTGTTGTGCTCATCTTTTTAATAAAGTGACTCGGTCAATTTGACTCAAAATTCGCGCACCGCGTGTTGCTTTCTCACCGTTGATCCTTAATAACCTCACATCCAGCGTGCTCACCCACCTTATTCTCAAACAACATCAGAAAAAAAATGTATTGTGATATAATATTATATTAAGTAAACTTTAATTAAACTTTTATTCAGTTTCGATCCTCTGTGTGTTTCTTGTATGTTTGCTTCATATCTGAAAACTCAAATTCAAACCAATTCCACCAATCCAATTGTCGTGTAGTTTTACAGGTGTGCGTAGTTTGAATGACAATATAATATATTGTTATTTAAAAAATATAACCCCAAGGGGGTGAAAAAATTATGCAGTCATCAATAAGCACTACAAAACGTGTGAAATCCCCACAAAATTACCTTTTTTAAAAAAAGGTACAAAAAAGAGCGCCAAGTATATAATCCCATCAAAAAGGATCCCATTTAAAAACATTGTCGTAAATTAATACCCATAAAAAAGAATCCCATTTAAAAGCATTATCATAAATTAATACCCATCAAAAAGAATCCCTTTTAAAAACATTGTCATAAATTAATAGCTTTACAAAACTAATGATATACACCAATTGCGCCAATTTTCGCAATGACTATTTATATGAATAAATATTTTAATACGAATAAATATTTTATTCAAAATACTTGGCGCTGCTCTCCGAATTGGTGTTGCTAAACTGAATAAATATGTCTGAATCAATATGTCTGGCCTTGTTTTATTTATTAACCAAGATACTTAACATTTTTTTCATAGAGCAGCGCCAAGTTTTTTGAATAAAATATTTATTCGTATTAAAATATTTATTTGAATAAATAGTCATTGCGAAAATCGTCACTGCGCATGCGCCAGCCCGCCAATTTTCCAGTATAAAAGGAGGCGCACGCAGCGGAGCGCTCAGTTCAAGGCTACATTCAAAAACACGCTCTTTAGTTGACGAATGTTTAGACCTAGAGGAAGCTTAAGTTTCAACCAGTGAGATTGAGATCGCTCCGGAAACGGTAGCGGCTGATCTCCAGTGTATAAAAGTTACTGGTGCACCTCTTTGGACTATTTCATTTGAAAACTATAGCACCTTGCTCCTACAAAGGCATTGAGATCGCTCTGGAAACGGTAGCGGCTGATGCACTTGGTAAAAGCGAGGTCTGTTAGAGCATAGAACCAAAACTCTGTCAAAAGAATGAGATCGCTCTGGAAACGGTAGCGGCTGTTCTTACTACAGACATTGCCAAGAGTTACTAGATCGCTCCGGAAACGGTAGCGGCTGTGCTCTGCAATAAATACTTAGCCACGTAGCATATAATATAAGATAAAAAACGTAAAAACACAAAAACATAAGATATATAATCGTAGTTGTAAGTAATATTATAATCATTATTAGTTTAAGTGTTGTTTTTTCTAATAAAGTCATTGTTAAGTTTAAGTTGAATTTAAATTCTTTGTTCTACCAACGAACCCCCACCTATCCTATTCTCGAGGGACGCCGCTCTCCGCTCGAGAACCTGCTAACGCTAGTCGTCCCCGGACAACCGAACGTTACACAAGGATATTCGCGTTTACTTTTCAAATGTTTCAGGAGAGCACGCGACCGTTCTTCACATAACAAATCGACGGCTTGTATGTGAAAACCCGATGATTTGTGTAATTTTATATTTAAATTTTTTATTTTATGTAAATTTTTAATGAAATTTGAGATATTTAATATCAAAGGCTCAGGTTGCGCTCGACTAAGGAAAGTCGCAGAATGCTTGCATATTGTCGATGCACAGCCCGGGCTACGTTTCATAAAAACAATTCATAAAACAAAACTTTATAATAAAGACGTTTGCAACGTAACATTATTTTTAGTCCGAAATACATTTATAATTGAAGTGTTTGCACATACACAATCTACTTATCATATAGTTACTCTTAGAATAGTAACATACATTTAATTTGTAGGTATGGAAATTTTTCTTTTCCAGATTGCCTGATATTTGCTAAGAATGTCTCAGGTTACTCTGTAATAACAAAGTTGAATACACGTGATGGTAACATTTCATTTTGGATTAAGTTATGGAACCCTAACGACGAAAAAAAGGTATGTTTTATTTCTTACAACATTTTCAATGTGTACGCTTATGTTAAAATATAAAAGGGGGAAAGCACTGTAAGAAATCGGAAAAATAGATTTTTCTTTTTTTTATATTTTCTGAAAGGCAAAGGTTTCAAGCAAATATGGGCATTACTTTGTGACGTCTCACTATTTTTCGCGCGGTATTACGTCAAATCTCTCTCATAAATCACTCCACAACTCCACAGAAATTCCCCAAACCTCAACTCTTACTCCTTTTCCCTGCCGTCGAGGTAACTCCGATTTAATAACTACTGGTTCTTTATTGTTATGACTGGTACAATTTATAAGTTTTTACAGATTTTGTTCGGAACGACGTTGTGACTTGACTAGTCTTAGGTCTACGACTGTGTTGGCCCTTGGTTTGGGACCGGTATTTAACTTGGTTGCGAAAAGGGGTGGGAGGTGAGCTAGGCGAACAGCCTAAGGAATTTGGGGAAAAAGGGGGTGTTGGGAAAAGGCGATATCAGGAGGAGCCATCTTGGCGACGATCGAAATTTGGAGAAAAGGGACTGCTCTGGAAATCAGGATGTTGCTAAAAGGGATCTGTTGTCCGGAGGGATAATTATTTTGGCAACACTTGGAACGTGTCGCCCCTTACTGAATGGTCGAATTTCCGACCGGACCCATCTCGTTGGGTCCGTACAAGGGAAACCCATTCGTCTAATGGGGGAAAAGGGGATGGTCGATTGGTGACTATCGCGATATCCCCAATCACTGATCATCTTGACGATGTACCTTAGCCGTCCCCATCTCGAGATGGTCAATCAACGAAACCCCCTTCCCCTCTTCGTCCTATGAGGCATGATCTCCTCCCTCATATCTAAATCTTAAACAAGCCCTCGTCCTATAAACCTCCTTATCTTGAGACCACGTCTCACCCCCTCTCTAAGACCAAAGAATTTAAAGCCACACTCACCCCTTCCCAATCAAACCTTCTAAAATCTACCCAATGGGTTGAGTATCCCCTTATCAAAAGCCGAAATAAAATCCCGGAAGCCTTATTGCGACGCATATTTCATACATGAGTTATAAACTAATTATAGACGCATATTTTATAAAAAACCCGGAAGTCCTATTGCGACGCATATTTCGTAACTAGGCCAAGGCACATACCGCGCGCACCCATCATACCTGACATTCCTGTAAAATCATATAAATACAAGGGCCTGAGAGACAGAGGTTCTCTTTCAACGGAAACACTCCCGCGAAAGTTAATACGTATACCTTGTCGTTAGAATCAGTGTTCAAAGAACTATTTATCGACATTTACCGTAAGCAATTATTATTAACCATTGTTACACGGCATATCATCTCCATTTATTTTTCATTTAGTATTGCTAACGCTTACCTATTTATATTACTATTTCATGCTTACTGCATATTGATTTATATTGCTATCATTGCTAACACTTATTGTTTTATACTACTATTCCTCGCTTATTGCAATCGTTTATTACTTCATGCTTATTGTTTTATATCGTTACCACTATTAATGTTCATGTGTTTCATACTCATTCATCTATATCTTTATTAATAACCATTTGTATAAATGTTATGTGCTAATGCTAGTCGTCCAACGCATTGTTATAAAACCTAATCACTAGCACAATAATAGTGCATGGCTTATTTTCGTGTTATAAACTGAATAAACAGTTCTACATTAAATCACGCTTCGAGTTATTGTGTCTAATCTTCGGTACGAAGATTCACATCCAAAACAAACTGCTGCAACAGCTGATCTGGGTTCGCGAACGCAGGAGTTCTTATAATATTTACCGGGCTTACTTTCACACGACCATACGTCTAGACGGATTTCGCGGAATATCACGGGCGGCTTCTTATGCCAATGCAGTAGTAAATCGAATTATCAAACTTAAGTAAACACTACAAGTGCTCTCGCGGGTGTCCCCTTGGCGCGCGTTCACCTTTTAAACCTTCCCCAGATAGCACCCGACGTCTTCAAGACGTCCATTTTACGTCTGTTTTTGGTCTGAACGTCTTAGAGCATATTAAGACGTCTTTAAGACGTCTGCGCGGAGACATTTCTAAGACGTCTTTAAGCAGTCTGTACCAGGACGTCTTTTAAACGACTGTGTTAAGACGTCTTTAAGGTGTTTGTATCAGGACGTCTTTTAAACGACTGACTTAAGACGTCTTTGAGGCGTCCATACCAGGACGTCTTTGAAACGACTGTGTTGAGACGTCTTTAAGACGTCTGTCCTGAGATGTTTCTAAAACATCTATCCGAGTAAGTGTTTAGGACGTCTCTAAGACGTCCATGCTAAGACGTTTTTTAAACAACTGTGTGTAGATGTTTTAAAGACGTATATGTACATAAACAAGTCATGACAAGGCCGGTTCGCGATGGATAATACGCAACCGCCAGGTGGCGACCGGGCCGAGCGCTTCCCGCATGTAGGATACAACAGTCATGCCTATAAGAGAGCCGGGCAGATCATAGTCTCGAGTACCGGCGTTTTTTGATGATGGAAATTTACATTTCCGACTTAAACTTGAATATGCCAAAGAATGTCTCGATCATTCGCTACTGCAAGACGTTTTTCTTTTTTATGAAGAAACGAAAATATTGATCAGCATGATATACTTAATTTCATTAAAAGATATTAATTCTAATAAACACGAATCAAGTCACGCTTAATATCTTTAATATCTCTTGAAAAATGCCTAATCAAGTCCTTACGAAGACGTCTTTGACGCGTCGTGAAAGTTTGAAATGGACGTCTTTAAGACGTCTTCACGACCACTTAAAGTTGTCTATAAGACGTTTCTACAAGGCGTTTAAAACACGTCTTAAAGACGTACGGTTTTCTAACTAGCGACGTTCAAAAATGTCTATAGACATCTTTAGGACGTCTTGAAAATTTGAAATAGACGTCTACGCGACGTTTAAAAGACGTCTACAGGGCGTTTATAACTCGTCTCACAGACGTCTTACAAGATGTCGTACATACTGTTTAAAAGACGTCTTAAAGATGTACGGTTTCCTGACTCAGGACATTCAAAAATGTCTATAGATGTCTTTAAGACGTCTTTCAGAAAATAGCAGACGTCTTTAAGACGTTTTGAAAGTCTGAAATAGATGTCTTAAAGACGGCTCATAGACATCGGGTGCTATCTGGGTCCCTGGTCGATTAGTGTGCAGGATTTAAGATCCTCGCCTCATTTGCACCAATCCTCAGTGTGTAGGATTTCGCATTTTCGCCTGACTTCCATTAACCCTCAGCGTGCAGGATTTAAGATCCTCGCCTAATTTCCACCAATCCTCAGTCTGCGGGATTTCACATTCTCGCCTGCCCTTCTACCCCACATAGTCATCGTCCCAAAGACCTCCACCCGGGACGTGACAACTTAATTAAAAAGTTATTTAAATTACGAATTAAATAAAAGAGACCTTATCTTTATTTGTCTCCAATTAGAATAACCTGAGTCAATTTTTATTTGAAGCGCCACGGATGAATCAATTTATTTTACGGGAATTCATCCGACGGTCACAAATAATTTTTTTATTTGAAGGCCTTTTATCTGACGGCTACAAGTAATTTTTCTATTTAAGGGGGGCAACCACTTTAGGAGACTGAAAATTCACTCGAGCCCCGAAAGCAAAAGCGAGCGGCCGTATTATTTAAAACCCTCATAAATTCTTTATTTTATGTTCAAATCATTTTGTTGTGTTGATTAAAGTTATAAGTTATTTGTGTTCAAATCTTTTTATTGTATTATTGTCATCTTTATTATTATAATTATCATTAAAATCCGCGTCCACTGAGCAGAACGTCTTAGCGTTCCACGGGCATCGCACAGTGGTCCGAATCGACGAAAATGTGAAAAAAAATCCTTACGCTCACATTTCACCATTTATCATTATGAAGATGGTCATTCCAGGGGTTTTTGGGGTCGCAGAATCTGATTCCGAGGTCAAAATTGTTATTAAATTAAAACTGAGCCCTGTAGGTGGAGGGAAATGTTGATAAAAAAATATTATGTTTTTTAACAGTCCTGTCTGATTTGATTACGTTATTTGAAGATAATTACGGCATCAAATTTTGAAAAATTAACATGGATAGCGTTTTTAAGATAGCAAAAGCTATTGAGCGCGCGGAAACTAAAATATATAAAAAGTTATAAATAACTGAAACACGAGATGGTCGTTTTTAATCGCATGTTACATTTTTCGGAATCGAGAGGCATCTGTGAAACTTACATTATTTAATAGTCTACAGTTTAAGGAATGTATGTGCAAAAGGAGAAGTTGCACTTTTTTGCGACTTCCGAGTAATAACCAATTATGTGGGTAGCAATCAGTCCGCTTCACAGTGTGTCGAGTATATGGGCGTTCGGGACAAAACTCACAAAGCTTCGATAGGTGTATAAAAAATATATAGTTACATTTAAAAAAATAAGGCTATCTTGATTTTTTAGTGAATAAAAAGTTTTTTATTAATATTTACTGTTGCAATTTGTTGTCAACTGTATACTGATGTTACGTGAGGGCGTTGTTCAATTAACAAGTAACAAGTCAACAATAATTGACTGAGGGAAATCCCACAACACTAAATGGTTGGATCAATAATCATGTCTTGTTGTTAATTTTGAAAGAGACCGAGCGGTTGAGTCTAATTTCCTCAAGTAACGCTTAACGAATTTTAAAGGGAAAAGTTATAATTTTAACATAATCAGTGATTATTACGCAAAAATCAGGATTGCTTTGGGGCGCGGCTTTCGTCTACAACCCGTACAGGTTGTCCAATCAGGATGTGGTATTTTAGAGGAGACTGGTTCGAAACAAAATTAGACAAATTAAGGAATATTATACCATGTATTACAAAATAATATATATAAAAGGAGTTTTGAAAGGTGGTACAAAATGGGGAAAATTACATGGATTTGTGTTTCACCAAACTATGTATAAATAAGAATCCAATTATGTAGAATCCTAGACTCGTTTAGGAGGATTTGATTTAGTCGCAATTGAATGTGAACGGGAAGGTTGACGGTGAACAAATAACGGGTCAACAATAATTGATCGAGGGAAACCCCACAACCCTAAGTGGTTGGATCAATAATCGCGTTTGTTCTTAATTTTGTACATTCACTCGAGTTGTTTGAATGATTAGTTTGGTCGCAATTTATATCACTCGAAGCAAGACAGTTTTTGTATCACGTCACACGCCGAGGGGAAGGTAACAGCTAATCGAGGGATAACCCATAACCCACTAGGTGGTTGAATCAGCTGCTGCTTCCGTACAATATTGTAATAAAACGGGCTCACCAATGTAGGGTAGAAACTGTCTAAATTTTAAAGTGTCGCTTACTCTCTCTCTCTGTCTCTGTCTCCACGACTTGGAGGATCCCGCGTCCTAGATGGTGAAGCGCAGGAGGGTCGCACACAATACACTAATGTCAAATTAATCACTTAATAAAATAACACGTATAAAACAAATAAGGGTTAAATTGGTGGAAAAACGCAAAAATATATATATAAATCTCTACGGGGACTGAGTCCTTCCACGCACTATAAGACACACGGGAACTCCGGCTCAAAACTATCTTAGCGAATAGCAATATGTCCTCGGACAGAACGTCAGCGCACTATGCGACTTAACAGGCGACTGCCCCGAGCGTTCGCAGGGCAGGCCCGAGCACTCGGGACTTTGAAACAAGGACCGCTAAATTGCTGACTCTGCACCTCATGCACACGGCCCAACCGTCATCGCCTCGGACCGTTCCCAGCCTCGCAGTGCTTAGGTTTTCGAGTGCTATCGCATCCGGCGTTCCAAGAACGTCGATGCTGATGAAAGATTTTCTCAAGGAAGAAACGCAGTGGCGTAACGACTTGCATTTAATTATTATTATAATTCAGTTTGTAGATCATTGACAATTGACCGAGGGAAACTCCCATAACTCGCAATGGTTGAATCAGTTGTCAATGACGGTGTAATGGAAATTTAGAAGAAAGTCAAATATAAATGGTCTACTACAATGCTTAAGTTTCCGAAACCTTATCGCAGCGCGCATTCTAGGAACGTCGACGGCGTTTAAAGATCGTTTATAATACTCTTTCGTGAGAACTTGCCGTGGCGTGACAGGCTTAAAGCTAATTTCGATTGCAACTATTAAGCATATTCACAGATAATCGGCAATTGATTGGGGAAGTTCCCATAACACGTGATGGTTGAACCAATTGTCAATATCTTTAATTTTGAAAAAGTAGTCGGCACGTAACACTGACTAACGTTTGTTCGAAACATTTTTTTATCAAATTATTTTTATCGCGTGTATTGCGTTTGACTGCTATTTTAAAACTGAAGACAGCATCCAAAAAGCATATCAGATGTGTAGATACATTGTCTGAACAATACGAAAAAACGAATGTTTAGACTAACATACGTGTCTTATGCCTTCGCGGGACGCACGAGAAGAGGCTTATGATAATGACTTATAATAATAATTGGCTATTTTTTCTGTTTCGTGCAAATATGTGCAGTTGAAAGCGATGTTAATATAAAGTTTAATGATCCCTAAATCCATATAAAAAAACATCACGGAGGTATTTTTTGGTGTTTTTTTGAAAAATCCCATCGAAGTTGATAAACATTTAACATAAAAAAAATAGTACAAATTGTTAGTATTATAAAAAACTGACTCGGCAGTTTTGTAGGTATGACAGTATTAAATACAACTTATCATATTTTAAATCGTTACTTTTTGTATTTGTTCTTTTATTAAAAAAAAGAATGGATATATACTATCTTTACTATTTATAAAGAGAGAGCCGATTTTTATGTTCGCGCAAAACTCAAGACCTATTGAACCGATCTTCCTCAAATTTTGATACGTTATTCCTGCATACTCTAGGACGGACATAGGCTATGTAGCTTGTCTCAGAAACGCGTCATTAACATGTAATTTATATGCAAAGATTTCACGTGTACGATTGTTTGGCCGACCACGTGACCCCTATATACGACAGTCTACTTGCGCGCGCATGCGCATATTCAGCCCGCGCCATACCTCGCCCGTAGCAGTACCGCGATATTACCGCCAGGTGGCAAAGCTTCTCGAGCGCTTTCTCGCGAGAGAATTGAATTATCATCATTTTATATATAAAGAGAGAGCCGATTTTTATGTTCGCGCAAAATTCAAGACCTATTGAACCGATCTTCCTCAAATTTTGATACGTTATTCCTGCATACTCTAGGACGGACATAGGCTATGTAGCATGTCTCAGAAACGCGTTATTAAGATGTAATTTATATGTGAATATTTCATGTGTACGGCTGTTTTGCGGACCACATGACCCGTGTATACGACAGCCTACTTCGCGCGCGCATGCACATATTCGCCCCGCGCGAAGCTCGCCCGTAGCAGTACCGCGATGTTACCACCAGGTGGCGAAGCTTTTCGAGCACTTTCTCGCGGGAGAACTGGATTATCGCGGATATATATGTCAGAATGATCGTCGGGGTACAAACTGGTTTTGCAAATTTATTATCACGTGGTATGCAAAACAGTACACATGGAATGTTTACATATAATTACATGTTAATAACGCGTTTCTGAGACATGCTACATAGCATATGTCCGTCTTAGAGTATACAGGGTCATCCGTTAAAACTGCAACCTACGCGCGCGCGAACAGTCGAAAATGGCAACACCGCCTCACGGACGCATTCCACTACAACCATGCACCGGCCCAGCGTTCGGAGGGTTACCAGTGACCGCTGGGTAGTAGTGATCCCCGAGCTTCGAAAATTTTAGGATGGTCTGTTGCAAATTAACCGGCCCAGGTAAACGAGCCGCGCGCTCCGCTTTTATGATCGGTTTACCACTCGCACCCCGGATTACTGCAATGAGGTTTGAAAACAATGTCAACTGGTCTCGTACCCGTCTTAATTTAAAAAATTTTAGCTACGACAGGGTTGACCGCGGCGCTATATCATTGTACGGAGAGATTTTTCGCCACGTCGTCCCATTAGTTACTTCTTATTGCATATAAAGATAAAATTATAAAAAAGAAATCAGAACAATAGATTCTGGGGTTTGTGCAGAACTAACATAAGGTGCGTCCCAGAATGATAGAGCCACCTTAGAAAATAGCAGTTCTAAAAGTTTGGGTTAGGTTAGAAAAGAATTACAATATCACGTTATTCGTATGCTTATTTAATATATATTTTTGCATAAATAATACAAAACAAAAAACTTTCTCCGGTATAAAATTTAAAAACAAAACAGAACTATGTCCCAAAATGATAGGGCCACTTAACTAATCTTTATAACATTAATTAATTTTATTGTGTATTACATTTTTAATAGCCTATGAAACCACCTTGTTTTGAAATAACCTTATATACTCTATTTGGCATTGAGTTAACCAGATTCTGCATGTCTTTTTCTGTAATTTCGTTCCAACAATCGGTAATCGCACACTTTAAATCGGTAACATTAGCAAACTGACGGCCATTTTGGTATACTTTTCGTGCTAATATACCCCACAGATTCTCTATGGGGTTTAAATCAGGAGAGTATGGCGGCCAAGTCATTACCAATATCTGTTTACTTATGAACCACTCTCTAGTTGATAATGCATTATGAATAGGTGCATTATCCTGTTGGAATTGATACACTCTATCATTAAATTCGTCTAAGAATGGTAATAAATTGTTTTCGAGCATAATTTGATAGTCCCTAGCTTTCATTCTTCAGGAAATAAAAGCTAAAGGTGCTTTAGCCGTCCCGCAAAATGCACCCCACACCATTACACTTGCACCACCTTGTTGGCGTTTCGAAAAAATAAGTTCCTCCTTTCGAATATCGTGCCAATAACATTTCCAACCGTCTGGCCCATCTAAATTAAATTTTTTCTCATCGCTCCAAATGATATTCTTCCATTCAGTCGTCCATGTCATGTGTAATCGGGCCCATTCCATCCGCTTTATCTTATTTACTTTATTTAAAGGTGGCTGCTTTTTCATCTTCTTGCATTCTAACTGGCCTGATGACGTAATAAATCTATGAACGGTGGATTTGGCTGCTTCTATTCCCGGTAAAGCCGCTACTGCACGAACACTTGTCGTAGAATTACTCATTTCTCGCAAAATTCTTCTTTTTTGGCGAGTCTTTAGTGTAGGGGGGCGTCCTTTTGATTTCTTTTTACCATAATTTTCGTTCAATAATTTAAAATTAGAAATAACGTGTCGGGAACGTTTCAGTCTCTTTGCAATTTCTCTAATTGACATGTTGGCTTTAAGCATTTCAGTAATTTGTCATTTTTCGAAATCGTTAAGCATTTTTCCTCTTCCCATACTGGTAACGTGTATTTTACGCTAATACGTTTCAACTGACTGTCACTTTGAAACATTTGAACTGATTGTTTCACCATTGTTGCCAATATAATAGAGCTAACCAAACATTGTTGCCAATATCGTAGCATTATTAGTTGGCTCTATCATTTTGGGACATAGTTGTGTTTTGTTTTTAAATTTTATACCGGAAAAAGTTTTTTGTTTTGTGTTATTTATGTAAAAATACATATTAAATAAGCATACGAATAACGTGGTATTGTAATTTTTTTCTAACCTAACCCCAACTTTTAGAACTGCTATTTTCTAAGGTGGCTCTATCATTCTGGGACGCACCTTATAATTGAATAAAAATTTAATTTCTCAATTTATGAAAGTAATGACACGGAAACAACTAGGCTATTGTTTATTAACATCGTGACTTTTAAAAAGAGCATTAAATACAGTATTAAATAAAATGTTTGCAAAAGCTTTTCACAACAATTATGGTTAAAAAATTGATAAATGAAAAATTAAGTAAACGTAAAATATTTTAAATTATCCATTATTAAGAGGGAATAATTTTTCCTCATTTTTCAGCGCAAATTGCATTCCGATATCTCTTATAGTTTAAAAGTTATACGAAAATGTCCCCAAATTCTTCAACCCCAGCTGCGAAATTTCAAACACCTCCTTGTGATGTTAATTTGAAAGAGCCCATCCTAAAATGTTCAAACCTCGAGCTTTACCGTTGTCCAGCGGTCGCTGGAAACTCTCCGAACGCTGGGCCGGTGCATGCTTGTAGTGGTATGCGTCCGTGAGGCGGTGTTGCCATTTTCGTCTGTTCGCGCGCGCGTAGGTTGCAGTTTTAACGGATGACCCTGTATGTATAGGAATAACATGTCAAAATTTGAGGAAGATCAGTTCAACAGGTCTTGAGTTTTGCGCGAATATAAAAATCGGCTCTGTTTTTATATAATAGGTATAGAAAAGATATTAATTCTAATAAACACGTATCAGTCACGCTACGATCTCGGGCGAAGCCGAGACGGGGCATGCTAGTTATTTAATAATAAAAAAACATCACGGAGGTATTTTTTGGTGTTTTTTTTTAAAAGTCCCATCGAAGTTGATAAACATTTAACATAAAAAAAATAGTACAAATTGTTAGTATTATAAAAAACTGACTCGGCAGTTTTGTAGGTATGATAGTATTAAATACAACTTATCATATTTTAAATCGTTATTTTTTGTATTTGTTCTTTTATTAAAAAAAAGAATGGATATATACTATTATTTAATAATGACTTTATTCTAATGAATCCTAATTGCAATTTCTTTTTTGCATTAATAATGTCAAAGGTATGAGCTTTTATCCTTATTTCCTGATCTCCCCTATCCTGAGGAGACTCGCAACGGTACTGTTATGTTAGCGGTTTTTAATGCAACTATCGTATTGTTTGGCAATCCAATTTGGAGGATTGTGGAAAGGGTACGTTATTGGCTAATCTGGAAGGCTATGCGTGAGCAAATGTTAGTTTAAGTTGAAAAGCAGTTCCTGACTGAACTTCGCCTTTGCGTTTGTCTTTGTTTACTTTCTTTTCGTTGTTATCTGCTGTGTTTTGCAATAGAGTCGTTTAATATCCTTACATCATGATCTATCCGACAATCGAATCTCGATCGGCCACAATCGTTTGAGCTGTGTGTTCTCCATTGTGCTAACGAGACACACGCGTGCAACAATGACAAAAAACACAGAATCAGAATCATCCTTTCCCCATAAGAAAATATCACTTGTGACAAAAATGTAGAAAACGACACAAATTTACACAAGATTTACACACTCAAACAATTGAAATTGGTAACTCTTATTGATTGTCTACTTAGCAATACGATGTGTCAATGCTCGTTGATATAAATTAATATTGGCGAAGCTGGGTTGAACATGAGGGTCACCAAAAGAAAACAGTTGAATGAGTTTATTTGTATACTTAGTTGGTTGATGTGCCAAATTCGAAACATTTGGTGAGACTGACGTCTTCGTCGGTCAATCCAAGAGAGTTCCCCTAAACCAGCGCTGCCGAAGATTGAGCACCCGTGCTCTCGGGGTTCTCTCACTCTCGTTCGCGTTGTCAAGGATACTGTGCGACGCTCACCGCGAAGACGCTACACGGAAAAGGGTTAGCACCGTAAGAACCGGCGCTGGGTCCCATTCACGGTGGTATTCAGTATCGAAAAAACCGTTGAGAATGGGCTCAGCTCCGATATTTTCGCCACTTTCTTTACTTTAAGAAAAGTCCCTGTTTTCTATTGTGGGGAGTTTTAGTATAGGTTGAGGCAGAGCATCCCATATGTTTGCATTCATTTTTGGAAAGAAAACCTCAACATTTCATCGGTAATGCTATTGTGACGACCCACTATTTTTCGCGCAGTCCTAATTAGACTCTTCCCCACAATTCACTCCACAACTCCGCCTAAATCCTTAAAACTCAACTCTTACCCCTTTCCCCAACCATCAGGCCATCCGGAAGATGTACCTTAGTGGTCCCCATCTCGAGATGGTCAAGTATGAAATCCCTTTCCCCTCTTCGCTCTACGAGGCATAATCTCCTCCCTCGCATTTAAATCTAAACAAGTCCCTCGTCCCAAAAACCCTTTAAACTCGAGACCTCGTCTCACCCGCTCTCTACGACCCACTAAATCAAAGCCACGTTCACCCATTTCCAATTAAAACACCCAAAATCCTGAGATGAGTCATTGTGCATACCGCGCATACCCCTCACACCTGACATTCCGGCGAATCACATAAATACAAGGGCCCCGGAGGCCGAAGCTTTCTTCTACGGAAACAACTTGTAGTAGGTATACATATTCTAAACCAGGGCTGAGCAACTTGTTCGCCACCGCAGGCCGCACAGTTCGCACTACCAGTCAGCCGGATCCCCCACCATCAACAGCTATATGCGGCCCACGAGCCACCAGTACAGTGTAATGTAGGAGTTAAAAGAGTACGGTGGGGGCTGTTCTCCTCCGGCCGAGCAGAGCAGGCAAGTCGGGGAACGAGCCGCATGCGACTCATGGGCCGCGGGTTGCCCAGCCCTGTTCTAAACTAATAATCTCAGTGAACAAAGTAAATTCTCATATCAGTGCTACTCCTTTCTAAGGAATTATCAATGCACGACACCTACTGTAAACGATTATAATTAATTATCGTACCAGTGCATATCATCTTCATTTATATTATTCCGTATTGCTTACGCCTTTCATATTTCAAATTAATGAGTAGTAAGGCTAGGCGGGTTCTAACTCAGGTCCACTGAGGGGAGCGCGGGGCGGGGGGAAGTGAGGACGCGCGGGGGAATGCGGTGGAGGGAAACCTGGTCGTGGGAGGCGCGGGGGAAGCGGGGAGTGGAAGACAGGTTGCGCGCGCACATGCCGCGGAGTGGGGGAAGCCATGATAATGGAGCGGATAAGTCCGGGCCGAGCTGCAGCGGAGACCTCTCCAGATCGGACCCACCGTTGGAAATTTCCAAAAAGGGAGGGAATGACCCCCGAAAAATCTCTTTCAGACCTTGGCCCACCCCAAAATTTTTTTCAGACCTAACCGAGAGAGGGAAGCCCCCGAAAAAAATTCTGGGGACGGGTCATGTCTGAAAAGTCGTTTTCAGACGCGATCCATCCCCAGAAATTTTTTCCAAACTCCTATCTACCCCCCAAATATTTTTCAAAACCAATATGCAGCGTCAACAGAATTTTTTCGCCCAACACATAATAATTATCGGATGATGTCGGACAATGTCGGGAACGATCGACGTTTTTATACACAGCGTCTTCGCGGTACGAGAAAGTGACACAGCATTACTTTAAAGCTAAAATTCTGGGAAGGGAAAGAGACAGCACTACATAGTGGTACAATTGCATGCATTCTAAAGCTAACAGTATTTCAAAATGTTTTTTTAATCTTAACACCGCAGCGCATCGCGCGATCGTCTGTAATTTGAATCTTCTGGAGCAGCCGTGCGGAATGATGTCATTTCCACGGCGCAAAGAAGGCGCGACCGAAATAAACGCTGAATCTTAAAATTAGATGGCGTGGAGGATGGCGGATAAATGAAATGGAGAAATAATATATGTTTTAATATATATATATATATATAGAAATCAACGAAAAATAATGATAATAATAGTAATAATAAAATGAAATAAAAGAAAATATAAAAAAAAAAAAAAAACTAATAGGGCTGGGATAATGTTGGAATTTAGTAGTCAACGTGGTTATATAATGTCTTTTTATTACTAACAGTGTGTGAAAATTCGTGATATTAGCGACGCGTGTTTACAGGAAGACGTTCGACAATACAATGTGTCGTTGAGGACGCAATTCATAATAGAGATAACCGGCGGGTGGGGCCTCCGAGTCCATCTGCTAACTTGCTAGGATTTATACACAGATGTCGCGATTATACTTATGTACCAACACTCCCCCGTAATCGCTACAGCTGTGGTTGAACAATCCCAAACCTTTAATAAATCTCGAGTGCTTTATTGCAGTTACAGGTTTTGTTCAGACATCGGAGATCATTTCGTTCGTACTAATATGTTGTACTTCTACAATTTTTAACTTTATCGCTTCACGTACGAAATGATTTTTTGTATCAATGTGTTTTGTTCTGCTGTATGGCATCCGCTCTTTTGACCATGCTATCGCTGATTGATTGTCATTGTATAGTTTTACAGGTAAGATTTTGTCGGTTATTTCGTATACGAGGTTTTTCAAAAATTTCCCTTCCATACTTGCTTCCAACATTGCAACATATTCAGCTTCGCTGATCGAAAGGGCAACGGTGGATTGTTTTTTACTATGCCATGCTATTGCACCGTCCCCCAGCAGAAATGCATATCCCGTGTACGATTTCCTATCATACTCGTCGTTGGCAAAATCTGCATCGACATAACCCGTAATTTTTAGATTTGACTTTTGGTAAGTTAAACAATAATTCGCAGTTCCCTTTAGGTATCTTAAAACGCGTACGGCTGCATTCCAATGGTCTTCGCCGTGACAGTTATTGAATTTACTTAGGTAGCTTACTGTATGTGATATGTCAGGCCTACTGCACGTTGCCAGATAATTTAAGCACCCTATCAATTCCTGGTATGGATGATTATCTGATGTATATGTATTTTGGAGTCTCAATCCAACTGCATACGGTGTATTGGCTGGTTTACAATTGCTTAATTTAAATCTACCTAGGACCTCATGAATGTAATTTTCCTGGTCTAAATACATGATATTTTTCTCTCTCTGAACTCTAATACCTAAAATCGACTTTACCATTCCTAAATCTTTGATCGCGAATTTTGAGTTTAGTTGTTTCTTTAGCTTTTGTTTTTCTACTTCATTATTACTTAATACTAAAATATCATCTACGTATATCGCAATTATTAATCTTTCATTTTTGTTAATTTTAGTGTATACGCAAGGAGCAGTTATACTTGGTTTGAACCCTAATTCTAACAATGTGGAATCGATTTTATCATACCAAACTTTAGACGCTTGCTTTAGTCCGTATATGGCCCTTTTGAGTTGGCAAACTTTGTTTTCGTCTGTGGTATAGGTTTCGGGTTGTTGCATATATACTTCCTCCTGAAGCTCTCCATTAAGAAATGCGGTTGTTACATCAAGGTGATCGACATCCATGTTCAATTGTAAGGCTAAAGCAAGCAGTAGGGGAGACCGGGGCTAGTTGACTAACGAGGTTAGTTGACTAATTCCCTTTAATTCTTGTATTATGGAATAAATTATGCTGCGATTCGCAATATTGGAGCATATGAATGACCAGCTTGCCACTTAATGAGTCGCCGTGACAAAAACTTGCATGTTCTGTCAATGAGAATGAAAAATCTAAAAAAGTCGACTGGAAGTAAATATTTTCGTTTCGACTATTTATGAATTTTTGTCCACTAAGTACTGCTTGATGTTATTTCATGAATATTTTGTGGAAACGTGATACCTTGACTATAATTTACGGTATTTTATTTTATCCGATGCGTGGAGGTTTTGTACGTTCGACCCTTAACATGTTAACAATGTCGGATGGGGTTACTTGACTAAGCATTGGAATACTACTAATAATTGCATTTTTTATCCTCAAGATGCAGTCGAGGCAAAGAGTTTAGCTGCTCAAGTCCACTTCCCCCACCACAAATCCTTCCAAACTCACCCCTACCAGTTATACACCCTATTCTGACTTCAAACTCTCAGGTCTTCCAAATAGACCATAACAAACCAGTATAAAATAATTACAGTAACTTAGACCATGATAATTAATAAAGAAAATAACACTGTGAAGGAGTGAAAAAAAATAAAAAATTTATTGGTCGTAGTATACATATTGTACGCGTTTCGTTTACTATATTGATGGAATTGGCAGCGTATATATACATTTTTCACATTATATTGATGTACTATGCCAGTATATATATACACCTTTCGCAGGCAAAGGGTTAAAACTGAAAATTAATTGTCAAGTCAAGTGACCCCGTCATACTTGTCAACTAACCCCGTAGCCGGGGTCTATTGACTTATTCGTCTCACTACTCTAAATACAATAAAAACTACAACCTAGACTCAATTAAAACGATTTTCAAAATTATGCCTGTATACCTAATGAAATTTGGAAACTTTTGGTATGCAGTAAGTCAACAAAATACTAATGGTCTATTTATAAAAATTAGAAATGTTAAAAATTAGTCATCTAGCCCCGGTCTCCCCTAACCTTAACGTCGAGTACCTAATAACAGGAGAAAAAGTTTCGTCAAAGTCTACACCATACTTTTGACTACAGCCCTTCGCCACTAGGCGTGCCTTGTAATCGACAACCTTACCATTAGCGTCCTTTTTTCTTTTAAATACCCATTTTGATTTTATAGCTTTTTTACCAGTTGGTAATTCTGTCAGATTCCACACTTGATTTTGCTTTAAGGCGTTGAATTCTTTATCCATGGCTTTTTTCCATTCCTCTTTTTCTTCGCCTGATAAAGCTTCTTCGACAGTCCTGGGTTCTTCTTCCATTGTGAGGAATGCTTGATGTCTGACTTGTCCTGGGAACTCTCTTGCCTTCCTTTGTCTTTCGGGATATCTTCTTGTTTTAGGCTCTTGGTCAGCATTCGATTCGCTTTTTGAATCAGGTTCAGCTGTGGTTTCTTCAGTTTCCTCATCTTCCCCTATTGCGATGCTGTCTTCTTCCTTGAAGCAGTTCGTTGTAATTAATTCAGTATTATAGCTCTCTTCTTCTCCGAAATCAATAATGTGTATTTCTGACTTCTCCCTTTTTTGTTCTTCAATCTGCTGACCTCCATATTCATTTTCGAAGAAATCTACATCCCTTGCTTTTAAAATTCGGGCAGGATTTTCCAAGTCCACTAATCTGTAGCCTTTCGATTCCGAACAATACCCCAGAAATATACATTCTTTTCCTTTTGCATCAAATTTTGTTATTTTCTGCTTGGGTATATGTATGAAGGCTTTGCAGCCAAACACTTTTAAGTGTCTTAGATCAACCTTTTGGTTGGTCCATACTTCGGATGGCGTTTTTCCTCTAACTGCTTTTGTTGGGGACCTATTTTTGAGATAAACTGCCGTTCTCACAGCCTCTTCCCAGAATTTTTCATCTAGTTTACTATCATTTAGTATGGACCTTGCTTTTTCTATTATTGTGCGATTGGCTCTTTCGGCCACTCCATTTTGCTCTGGAGTGTATTGTATTGTCGTCTGGTGCCGAATCCCGTTTGTTTTGAGGAACTTTTCCATTTCATGGTTCACGAACTCTGTCTCGTTGTCCGTTCTGAACACTTTAATAGTTTTATCCTTTTCGTTTTCTGTCCAAGCCTTAAATTCCTTGAAGGCTTCTGTTACTTCGTTTTTGTTCCTCATAAAATAACAAAAAGTCATGCGTGTATAATCATCAATAAGAACGAATACGTACCGAGCTCCTGACCAACTTCTCTCTGGAAATGGTCCACATACATCTGCGTGTCTGATTCCTAGAACTTCTTTTGCCCTTTGTGTTTCATTGCGACTAAATGGTTCCCTGGTTTGTTTGCCTTTGATACAGGCTTCACAGGGTTCTCTGGTTGAATCATTGTAGTCAATCCCGGTCGCCATTCCTTTCCGTAGAAGTGCCATGCTGCGATGATTTAGGTGTCCTAATCTTTTGTGCCAGAGTTCCTGGCTTTTTGAACACTTTGATACAGTGTAGGCTTTTGCCAATTTTGTGTTTAGTTTGTACAAGCCATTTTCTTTGTTCGCTGTTACCACGACTTCTGTTTTTACTTGGAAATCTTCTTTTCGGTAAAAGTTACAGCTGTTTTTGTTGAACACCAGTATGAAATCTTTATTAGTCAATGTACTGACTGATAGTAAGTTTGTGCTCAAGTCAGGTACATGCAGTACATTACTGATTTTTCTTACTTCAGATTCATCCCTTAATTGTACTGCAACTTCTCCGGTTCCTGTGCTCCGAAGCGTTGTATTGTCCGCTACTGTGATTTTTTGCTCCGTGGTATGTGTGAAATTCTGCATCCAGACTTTATTGGGTGTCATATGATTAGTAGCGCCTGAGTCTACATACCATTCTTCGTCATTTACCTTGACAAAGCAGTGAACATGCCCCATTTTGTATTCTTGGAGTTTTCAGAACTTTTCGCACTCTCTGTTGGAGATTCCGATTGCTTTGTTTTTTGCATTTCGACTTTATATGCCCTGTCTCACCACAACCATAGCACTTTATGTTTTTCTTTTCAAATTTCTTCTTATAGGAGGAACACTTTACATTTCTGGTCGTGTATGCTGATTCTGTTTTGACATCTATCTGAGTTTTCACGTCTTCTTGTAGTAATCTACTTTTTACCAAATCAGTCGTAATTACTGCACCTGAATTTTCCAATGCCATTACCATTGGCTTGTATTCTGCCGGTAACCCTGCCAGGAGTATTACTGCCAATAACTTGTCCTCAACTGGGTTCCCAATGTCCGCCAATTTTTGAGATATAGATAGGGCTTCTGAAACATACTTATCCATGTTTTGATGTTCATTAAAATCAATTTTGAAAAGAGCCCTCATCAGTACTAAAGTTCGTGATAACCCAGCATCTTCATAAGCTTTGCTTAGTTTATTCCACGCTTCTTTGGCCGAACACACGTTTCGTAGATGCACGTGACAATGCGTCTTCACGTTCAAACAAATGGCCGCCAAAGCCCTTTGATTTCTCTTTTGGTCGGTTGCGCTTGTAGTTCCGGGATCTACGCAATCCCATAAATCCAGACCAATTAAGGTCATTTTCATGACAAATTTCCAAGAGGCAAAATTTGACGAACCATCTAATTTCGGCTCAATCGAGGGAATATTTCCCATCAGTGTTGGAGCGGCCGTATTATTGCTTTCTTCAGATGACGCCATTGTTTGTTACTTGTATGGGACGTAAATTCAAGAAATCAAGTGTAAATCCTTTCTTTTAGTCTTTACTTTAAAGTAGGGATTTGAGAATGACCCTCTTTTGTAACTTTTATGTAGTAGTGATAATGTGGAACTTACTTACTGATTGTTCCACCACGTGGTTACGATGCCGGCTTCGCCATTTGCATATATTTTTCAGTTATTCACTATTATTTTTGTAATGCAGATTACCAACCACTTTTAATATATTCCTGGGCCCATAGCCTGTTGGAATTTAGTAGTCAACGTGGTTATATAATGTCTTTTTATTACTAACAGTGTGTGAAAATTCGTGATATTAGCGACGCGTGTTTACAGGAAGACGTTCGACAATACAATGTGTCGTTGAGGACGCAATTCATAATAGAGATAACCGGCGGGTGGGGCCTCCGAGTCCATCTGCTTACTTGCTAGGATTTATACACAGATGTCGCGATTATACTTATGTTCCAACAGATAATGGCGGTGATGGGGGCGACGATAGTGGCAGTTGCGGTGGTGCAAATACTTGGACCTTTGCGCAGCCCCGTATATCTACCTTTGGAAGCGGGGAATGGGAAAGAGGGAGCATTACTTAGTGGTACAATCACAGTTATTGTAAAGCTAAATTCGGGGAGGGAAAGGGATAGCACTACATAGTATTCTAAAGGTAGCCAGTTATTAAAGCGTTCCGAGTTAACGTCGCAGCGTATCGCGATCATATAAAAATATATGATGAAGAAAAGAAGAGTCAGCGTCGAAGAACGAGAAGAAAGAGGAATGGAAAGTAACAGCTAGCGAAGAAGAAGGCGAAGAACAGAAACATAATACTTTACAGCAAATGCAACTTTCAAGATATGCACCACATATAAGGAACTGAGATGCTGCAAGATTATTACAGTCGTTTGACATCTACAACGGTTAGATAACGATGCGTGCAACGTGTGACGTGTTGACCATCGAACAACGTTTTGTGTACGAGAGACAGTGCGAAATATAGTGAAGGAAATCGTCCATAAAAAGTATGGGAATTGTTAGATTATTACACATGCTAATAACGAGTCAGATTTTTTGGATAAAAAATACATTTTTTTTTAATAGAACCATATTCCACACAATACAAAATGCCCGTGCTACACACACTGGGAATGCGAGAAACAGAGCACTAAACGAATATTATGGTCCTTGGGATGGGGTATTACCAGGTTTATACCCCTTCGTATATGCAAAATTATTGGAACTGGTGGGCATGCAAGTCAGAGACCTGATATATACAGACAATAACGATGTTTGCCATCGGAAGATTTGTGCCCTGTGTTATCACAGCCTCCCGCATATGTATAGAGCATCCTATGAGGAGGGGTACAATCATATTGTTGCGAACACCCCTTGGATGGAAATCCAAGGCCCACTGGTGCTCGCGAGCGGGGCAAGAGGACAGCGAGAAGAAGGCGATCGCCTGTCAAGCTGTCACTCGAAAGTCAGCCACCATTGCTAGCGGACGTCTCGATATTGTATTCAGCCTAACTAATTGTATTCGTTACCCGCTGTTAATGTTCTGCTATCGTTGCCGTTCAGTAAACTCGTGTGATGCCCTACCAAAATCGTAACATTGGTGTCAGAGGGTTGCGAACACCCCTTGGATGGAAATCCAAGGCCCACTGGTGCTCGCGAGCGGGGCAAGAGGACAGCGAGAAGAAGGCGATCGCCTGTCAAGCTGTCACTCGAAAGTCAGCCACCATTGCTAGCGGACGTCTCGATATTGTATTCCGCCTAACTAATTGTATTCGTTACCCGCTGTTAATGTTCTGTTATCGTTGCCGTTCAGTAAACTCGTGTGATGCCCTACCAAAATCGTAACATTGGTGTCAGAGGGTTGCGAACACCCCTTGGATGGAAATCCAAGGCCCACTGGTGCTCGCGAGCGGGGCAAGGGGACAGCGAGAAGAAGGCGATCGCCTGTTAAGCTGTCACTCGAAAGTCAGCCACCATTGCTAGCGGACGTCTCGATATTGTATTCCGCCTAACTAATTGTATTCGTTACCCGCTGTTAATGTTCTGTTATCGTTGCCGTTCAGTAAACTCGTGTGATGCCCTACCAAAATCGTAACAATATATTTACACTTCAAACTCATTACATACATTTCATATATTGTCGAATATGTTTGACACAGATGTATGTGCGCCACGCCTCAGAAAAGTGTAGTGCATGCATAGAGGAGTATTTTAATTTATCTCAAAATGAGTGGTACACCATAAGAAACGGGTGTGCGCTCAATGTTGTCACCCGCTGGTGACTACTTTTTTAATAAATTTTGTTAGCTTTTATATTTTGTCTCCATGTTTACTTTCCTTCATTTTCCACATCCTTGCCATGTTACATTGGACGTCTATCAAACACCTGTTGTACCACTCTGATCACGTATCGAACGTGTATTGAACGCTTGTCGTACCACTCTAAACGCATATCGAACGTGCATCGAAGACAACTGGTCTCGCTGCGTCTCCAGGCTCTCGCATCAAAACTCATATCTTGAAATCGAGAAGTGCGTAGCTGTGCAAAGTAAGATGTCTTCACCTTCATTTTTGCTGAACATCCTCTCCTTATTCACACACATCTTCTTTCCCTTCTTCTTTGAACACATCTAGCGACTACACCAAATCACTTTGATCGCGTATCGAACGGGTATTGAACCGGTTTCGAACGTGTATGGAACGGCTTTGATTGAATGTGTATGGCACCACTTTGATCGTATATCGCATGTGTAATGAATCCCTCTGAACGTGTATTGGACGTGTATCGAACGTGTATGGTACCGCTTTGATCGTGTATCGAACGTGTAATGAAGCACACTGAACGTGTATGGTACCGCTTTGATCGTGTATCGAACGTGTAATGAAGCACACTGAACGTGTATGGTACCACTCTGAACGTGTATCGAACGTGTAGGATACCACTCTGAACGTGTATCGAACGTGTAATGAACCACTCTGAACATGTATCGAACGTGAATCATACCACTCTGAACGTGTATCGAACGTGTAATGAACCACTTTGATCGTGTATCAAACGTGTAATGAACCACTTCTACATAATAATTATAACTATCGTTTTAATCTAGCGTAAATGCAGGAGGTTGGGGGTTGAGGAGGGTGAAAAAAACATTTATGCATTAAAAATTGATTATACTTATTTATGAATTTCCCTTTGGAGTTTAGACCACCAATTGAATATTTTAAATACATTTTGTAAAGCACAGTGCTTTGCGTGTCTGCCACATCGCAGAGTATTAACTATGTTTATCTTATTTAGGGATTTGATATCTTCATATTCAATGTCAGGTATCTCAATGATCAGCCGGCGTCCCGCAGGGGTCGGTGCTTGGCCCTTTCCTATGGAATATAGTATACGACGGCATCCTGGAAAGGGTCAACGCACTCGACAACACTGAGGCTGTGGCCTATGCCGACGACCTGGCAGTCCTTTTCTCCGCCAGGGATCTGGAAAGGCTGCAGCCCTTGATTAATAGGGCGATGGGGTATATTAGGGCCTGGTTCAAAGAGACAGGACTGGAGATTGCCACAGAAAAAACTGAGGTCATCTTCCTAAGGGGAAACAAGGTAGGAAGGGTGAAGGATCTCGAGATTCTAGGAACCCAGGTCAACGTTGGGAAAAGGCTCAAGTACCTGGACAACATCCGTAGCTTTAAACCACACCTGGAGGGAACCGTCGAGAGAGCGAACAAGGTGGCTGGGCTGTTGGGTTCGTTGCTCCCGAACACCAGGGGCCCCTCCAGACAGTCGCGAAGACTCTATTACACAGTGTGGGCGTCCATAGTCTTGTATGCGTGCCCAACGTGGGCCCCGACCCTTGAGGTGGCTGTTAGGAGAAATATTGTAAGGAGGGCCCAGCGCACAGCCTTGATAAGGACGACCACGGCATACATACCCATAGACCTGAAAGCTAAAATGTGGAGGGAAATCTTTATCGGGAAGGAGCAGGACAGGGAGGACCCCGCCTGCAGGGGAAATCGGAAGATCCTGGCCAGCAGGGAGGTAATGCACAGGAAAGCCGCACTCGAAAATGCAATGGCTGAATGGCAGCGGTTATGGGACGACGTGGGTGAAAATTGCTGGACGAGAGCCGTAATTAAGTCAGTAGATACCTTCATGGCCGTGGGGCCGAAGGCTCTGACTGTGGATTATCATACGGCCCAGCTACTCACAGGGCACGGAGCATTCCAGGCGTTCAAAAAGAAAATAGCCAAGGCTACGGAAGATAAATGTCTCAGCTGCAACGAGGATGAGAGAGACGACGCTGAGCACGTTATCTTCTTCTGCACTGCCTACGAAAGCGAAAGAAGGGAGCTGGCAAGGGTAATTGGGGAAGATTTTAATAGAATAAATCTGGCCTCCAAAATTACCAAAACGGAGCAAAAATGGAGTGCATTTAGGGACTTTGTAGCGAAAGTCATGAAAGATAAAGAGGATAAGGAACGCGTCATCGAGAAAAGGGCTAGGGAGGAAAGACTCCGTATTAGGAGGGAAGAGGCCGATAGGGCCAGGAGGGAAAGGGCCCGCCTCGCTAGGAAAAGAAAGAGGACGTGCAAACGACGAGGGCCCCGGCAGAAAGGCCAGAAGGGCGCGAGTGGATCCTAATTGAATTAAATATAGGCTCGCAATGAAAGAAATACGAACGATTTAAGTATTCACTGTGGTCGTCATAATTTATTACTTATTTATTATTTTATCAATTGACGAGGTTTCTACGGATTAAAGGCCGGTTACGGTGCTTCTCTGCCTGATTTTAGATATTAATATATTTATTTATTTATTAATTGGGTAATCCACCGTCAACTTTGGGCCCACAACACGGTCGCGTAATAATACGCAGGTAAAACGAGGGTAACGACCCCAAAGGGGTAGATGAAATCCCGGGTCCTTAGAATATTAAGGGTAGGCCGGGGGGATGATAATGAGGACATATTTTTGACGCCGGAATGAAGGGAGGCAACCGAGGGGAAAATCCTACTCCCGAAGGGGATAGGAAGATAGAAGAACGAAGAGTGAAGAGAGAAGGAAGAAGAGGATAGTAGGAAATGGGAAGATAGAAGATTGAAGAGGAATTAGAATGCAAGAGGAGAGAAAACTTGCAGGTTTAATCTGCAGGAAGGTAAAGGAGGACCACCGCGTAAAGCGGGGTGACGGGAAGTAGTCCCGTCCAGTACCCGGTCATCCAGGGTGGTAAAATGAGGATACCGAGGAGGGGGTTTTTAGCGGGTATACCCATTATGGGGAGTCCCGCATAACTCCGGGACTCGCAATCCCCGGGGTATGCATAAAGGCATTTTCCCCCTCCTCCTAAAAAAAAAGGTATCTCAATGATCACGTCCGCTCTCGTATTTTCGTCGAGGAAATCCACAAGCCAGTCGCGTTTCTGCAGCCCTTTGACATATACTATATGGGATGCGTCATCTTCTTCATCGATCGCATCGGCTACAGCTTTCGTAATTAGCTGTTTAGCCAGACTGTACGGAACATCTCCATCGTCCACCGTTGTCCATGATGTTTTTCCACCAACCATCGAATGCTTGATTTGTCGGATTTCGTGTGGCATCGAACTCCCAAGAATATAGTGCGATAGAATTGTTCCCTTTCGTAGGACAGCCACTTCCTTCACGACAAATCTTCCATCCACGATGAACCCTTGTAGGTCAACAAATGTTGGTACAGCGCCGCTTCAGGTACTTGGCAATGGCGTCTAGTTCGTGGAAGCCGTGGGGAATCATAACGTATTCATAAGTGGTATCGACGCTGCTGTTGATGTCATAGTTTACGATGAAGTAGAATTTATCGTTGCTCGAGTCGATGTTCGGTATTGTGTCATAAGTTTCAAAGGCTGTTAGACCAAGCTCGAAATCATCGTCGCTCAAATCTATGGATGGAAAGTAGCTCACCGCGAGGGTGATACTCTTACCGGTTAGAATGAATGTTAACGACATATTCTGCTCGAAGTGTCCGACTAGTAATAAATCAGATGGTGGGAAGTCAATCCTTAAATTTGGTGCCGATCGTTTGTAGAAAGCGCAGACATAGTTGTTCACAATTGCTCCGATTGTACTTCTGATATTTATCTAGATATTTTATCAATTCCATAGGCGGTCGAAAATTCCCAAAGCTGTCGAAATATATAGCTCATCACCCTTTCTTCGCATACGCCACCCAATGAGTCTCAGGCCCTTCGACATTGTCCAAATTTACGAGACCGCTCTCGTTTCGACGTACTCCTCCAGCTGGTAGTGTGATGCGCATAAAAACACCTCTAAAGAATGGTATATGCATACTTTTTGCCAACTCCTCCAATTGCGTATCGGTAATTACGCCCGCGGGCATTTTTATTTTCTTTTCGGCGTTTCTTTTTTTGTTTCGATATTCCCTGTCCATGCTTGTATTGTGAGAGATAAAGTCCACGACCTTCCATGGAGCGATTATGGTTTTACCAGTTTTACCACCGGAAGAATCCGCTTTTGCGATGCTCTCTTTGGAGTCCTTTTGCGGGTTTTTGTTTTCATCCCCATTCCGACCTTCGTCTTGGCCTTCATAGCTGCCCAAACAGCTGTAGCAGCGCCACTTTCACGCAGAGTCGAGTCTCGCGCAACGATGCGTTTCCGCGCTTTGTCAGCGAGAACGTTATCTGCCGCGTGCGTTTCGCCGAGGTCGTTGCTACACGACTACGCAATATCGTGTTCTCGACACGCTGCGTCCAACGTATCCAGGGATATGTAATTCAATAGGTAGCGCGTTTATCGCCCGATTTAACAAACCACAACCTTTCTTTACTCTCATCGGTGACATTCACCACAGTTTTTAATCAATGCTGCTGGACCGTCGATATGTGTTCGCTGCCAAGGGCGCTTATAATGCTCCAGACACCGACGATACTGCTGAACCTCAGAATCGGCTTTTATATGCTCTCGGGGAGCCTGTCCCACAATTGATCAAGTGTCTGCCAAACTCTTGCAGTAGAATAATCTTTGGTATATATATTTCAACTGCTCAGAGGTTAGGTCTCAAATATCGCAATTATCCGACAGGACCAGAAGCATTTTGAATACTGAGCCGCTTTGCTTCGGCGTGGACGTATAAATAGGGCGCATCACCGCTTCGACGTATCAAAATCATTGTTCGCAGTTCGCGGGGAGGATGCGATTCGTGCGACAACCTGTAACGATACGCGTGAAAAATTTTGACGATAAATCGAAAATGATGTCCTCGAAAACAAGACGCACACATGGTAGCATGCTACCAAACACAGTCTGTATTCAGTCGCTGAGGTGACAGGTTCTGTTTTGATTGAGTGATCCGTAGCACGTGCGTTGACTCTATGACTCATTGTAGTCCTCGCGACCGTTAATTTTGGCATTTTTCGCTGTGACTTTTAGTCCTTATTCTGGTTTACGAGGCTTACAGTGGGTGTGTTACGTGAGGGCGTTGTTCAATTAACAATTAACAAGTCAACAATAATTGACTGAGGGAAATCCCACAACACTAAATGGTTGGATCAATAATCATGTCTTGTTGCTAATTTTGAAAGAGACCGAGCGGTTGAGTCTAATTTCCTCAAGTAACGCTTAACGAATTTTAAAGGGAAAAGTTATAATTTTAACATAATCAGTGATTATTACGCAAAAATCAGGATTGTTTTGGGGCGCGGCTTTCGTCTACAACCCGTACAGGTTGTCCAATCAGGATGTGGTATTTTCGAGGAGACTGGTTCGAAACAAAATTAGACAAATTAGGGAATAATATACCATGTATTACAAAATTATATATATGAAAGGAGTTTTGAAAGGTGGTACAAAATGGGGAAAATTACATGGATTTGTGTTTCACCAAACTATGTATAAATAAGAATCCAATTATGTAGAATCCTAGACTCGTTTAGGAGGATTTGATTTAGTCGCAATTGCATGTGAACGGGAAGGTTGACGGTGAACAATTAACGGGTCAACAATAATTGATCGAGGGAAACCCCACAACCCTAAGTGGTTGGATCAATAATCGCGTTTGTTCTTAATTTTGTACATTCACTCGAGTTGTTTGAATGATTAGTTTGGTCGCAATTTATATCACTCGAAGCAAGACAGTTTTTGTATCACGTCACACGCCGAAGGGAAGGTAACAGCTAATCGAGGGATAACCCATAACCCACTAGGTGGTTGAATCAGCTGCTGCTTCCGTACAATATCATAATAAAACGGGCTCACCAATATAGGGTAGAAACTGTATAAATTTTAAAGTGTCGCTTACTCTCTCTCTCTCTGTCTCTGTCTCTGTCTCTGTCTCTGTCTCTGTCTCTGTCTCCACGACTTGGAGGGTCCCGCGTCCTAGATGGTGAAGCGCAGGAGGGTCGCACACAATACACTAGCACTAGGTGTTTATATTGTTTGTAATAATAATATTTTAAGGAACGGTATTAAAAATTGAAAACGTATACAATCGAGTCTCTACGGGGACTGAGTCCTTCCACGCACTATAAGACACACGGGAACTCCGGCTCAAAACTATCTTAGCGAATAGCGATATGTCCTCGGACAGAACGTCAGCGCACTATGCGACTTAACAGGCGACTGCCACGAGCGTTTGCAGGGTAGGCCCGAGCACTCGGGACTTTGAAACAAGGACCGCCAAATTGCTGACTCTGCACCTCATGCACACGGGCCCAACCGTCCTCGCCTCGGACCGTTCCCAGCCTCGCAGTGCTTAGGTTTTCGAGTGCTATCGCATCCGGCGTTCCAAGAACGTCGATGCTGATGAAAGATTTTCTCAAGGAAGAAACGCAGTGGCGTAACAACTTGCATTTAATTATTATTATAATTCAGTTTGTAGATCATTGACAATTGACCGAGGGAAACTCCCATAACTCGCAATGGTTGAATCAGTTGTCAATGACGGTGTAATGGAAATTTAGAAGAAAGTAAAATATAAATGGTCTACTACAATGCTTAAGTTTCCGAAACCTTATCGCAGCGCGCATTCTAGGAACGTCGACGGCGTTGAAAGATCGTTTATAATACTCTTTCGTGAGAACTTGCCGTGGCGTGACAGGCTTAAAGCTAATTTCGATTGCAACTATTAAGAATATTCACAGATAATCGGCAATTGATTGAGGGAAGTTCCCATAACACGTGATGGTTGAACCAATTGTCAATATCTTTAATTTTGAAAAAGTAGTCGGCACGTAACAGGTGCATAATCTTGATAGGCTTGTGCTGTGATCCAAGTCGAATCACTTGTTCGTTGTTTAAGTTCTTTTTGTTCATTGTGTTAATCCTGTGACGATAGCGTTGGTTCTCCGGTCGCCAGTCCGATCACCTGCCCTGGTTGTGGGGTTACACAGTCCAACAAAATGAAACTTTTTTTCTGTCCTGCAATATCCATTGGGTGATTCTTGTAGGGTTTTGCGCCCTGTATACGAATCCACAAACCGTTTGTCGCCATCACCTTCAGTTTTTGAAAAAAACTGCAAATTCTCAACTTTGAACATCTTTTGTGTCGAAACGGTAATAGTTATACAATTGGTCGTTGCGTCAAATTATTCTATGAACCCTCCCGAATACAACGATATAAGTTATTATTGCATTATGAACATTTAAATGTGTTTAAACAATGAACAAAGGGGAAAGGACACACGAAATGCACCCATTTTTGCAGATATCTTTCAATTTATTTCCAAAACTAAGGTTCTGGGAGAAAATCTGACCATTCCACGCGATGTAGCAGGGAGTTTTCCGTCGAAAAGAGTCAATAGAAGTGGTAAGTCTAGTTTTGTTTTCAATACTGAAGCGAAATAGTTTGGCAAAACGCGCAGCGCCGACAGTGGTAGTCAACTCGCCTTAAGCGATTGTGTTACGCTGAGCAGCACTGGATCGCGCGCCGCCGTTGACCACCACTCTCGACATCACGCGTTTTGCCAAACTATTTTACTTCAGTATTGAAAAGGAAACGTAACTGACCACTTCTGTTGATGATTTCCGAAAGAAAAATGTCTGTCGCATCGTGTGGGATGTTCAGACTTTCTCCTAGACCCTCAGTTTTGGAAATAAATTCAGAGATATTATCAAAAATGGGTGCATTTCGGGTGTCATTATCCTTTTGATCGCTGTTTAAACATATTTAAATGATCATAATGCAATAATAACTTATATCGTTGTATTCGCGAGGGTTCGTAGAATAATTTAACGCAACGACAAACCGAATAACTATTACCGTTTCGATACAAAAGATGTTCAAAGTTGAAAATCTTCAATTTTTTTCAAAATCGATTTTCTCAAAAACTGAAGGTGATAGAACAATTTTACTTACGGATTCGTGTTCAGGGCGAAAAACTATGCAAGAATTACCGAGCGGCTATTTCAAACCAAAAATCGTGTTGGACAGTGTTATCAGCCACCCGGGATCTTCATGCCTAGCATGTACAGGTCATCCCTGGCATGATGGGAGACTTTTAAATTGTCGTCCAGGATCACCTAGGCCCCGGACCGCCATTACCCATACTAGCGGATCGTCGGCACAGTCTCTCTCAGCATTACTAGCGGCCACGCTCCAGCTCCACACTGCTTTACCGGCTGCTACCAATTTGCGGGATATGATTAGGGATTTAATCAAGCAAGAACTTGCTGTATGTCGCGATGAGATGCTCGCATGAATCCGAATGGACCTTTCCGACATGAGGGCTGAGATCAGTTCGTTGTCTGAGCGTGTCCGGGTGCTTGAAGATAAACCCTCCAACTCTTCGGCTCAGTCCCTCGCACCATCGACTCACGACGTCATAGAGGAGTTGCATGACAGAGAAGTCAGGGCCAAAAACCTAATAATATTTGGCATTCCGCCCCTGTTTTTAAGGGAATGTCGCTTCATTTTGTCCAGGCCCTTATGGCATATCCTAAATTCGTCCCTTTCCAGTGGTACGTTTCCAATACTCTGGAAAACTAACATAGTCCCACCAGTATTTAAGGCAGGTGACCATACTGATGTCAAGAACTATTGGCCGATTTGTAAATTATCTGTTCTGCCAAAGATCTTCGAGGAACTCGTAACAGAGTATTTGACGCCGTGTCCAACGAATATTATCTGCGATGAGCAGCATGGATTTGTTCCCGGTCGATCGACTGTAACGAATCTGGCGGTATACCACTGCTTCGTCTCTGCGGCGTTGGATGAGGGATTGCAGGTCGATACTGTATATACGGAGTTCCGAAAAACATTTGATACGGTTGACCAAGGTATCCTGCTGCAAAAGTTAGCTGCGAGTGGGATCTGTAGGCCGCTCCTGTCTTGTATCTGCAGCTACTTGAAGGACCGTGTGCAGGTTATCAGGGTGGGCGACTAGCTATCGACACCAGTTAAAGTGTGCTCGGGTGTCCCTCAGAGATCGCATCTTGGTCCCCTTCTATTGCTCCTCTTTGTCAACGATCTTAAATATGTATTCCTAAATAGCAAGTTTCTTATGTATGCCGACGTTCTAAAAATTTTCCGTTCTATTCGCGGTGGCCTGGGCGTTGCGAAGTTGCAAGATGACCTCTCGAGGTTCGAGCAGTGGTGTGCCGCCAATAAGAAGCAGCTCAACACGGATAAATGTGTCGTTATGAGAACCTTTAGAACTATTAGTTCCATTTTATCGACGTATGCTCTTTGTGACACCCCTTTGACTGTTGTGGGAGAAATTAGAAATCTCGGTGTAACATTTGTAACTGGGCTTGATTTCCGAAATTACTACCGGAACATTACTCGTAAGGCGATGAAAACTTTGGTGTTTTCATGGACCATGGTCAGGCCTTACAGAAGACTGGGCTCACTACTCTAAGTGACTGGCGTGTCTATTCGGACCTCTTGTTTATATACAAATTAATTCACGGTCAGATAAACTGTTAGGAGCTAGTGTGTTTGATTCGCTTTCATGCACCACAACGGTCATTGCGTCCGCGACCACTTTTCGAATCGAGGGTTCCCGACTACAGGCACTGTGTATTCTGGAACCCTTAAACCGGGCTATGTGTGTGGTCAGCCAATGTCTCGCCGACATTGATTTGTTTTCGATCTCGCTCGATTCGTTCCGGAAGCAACTATTTAGTCGTATCTTAGTTTAGTATAATCTATCTCCGCTGTTCGCTGCTTATTTTCGTTGTTGCTTACAGACTGTTTGTTTTGTTTTGTTTTATTCTATTCTACTTTATTTTTTATTATATTGTATTTAATTCTAAGTACTGTACTTATCTGTGTAAGTACACAAGTACAAATATGTAAACTTATGTACTCTAAAGGGTTTTCCCGTTGATATTAATAATAAGAATAATAATAACACTATCCGCTGCGTCATTTGTGGTCCATCAAATTATAGAAAGACCAACGTGCTGGTGAGCTTGTTGGAAAGTCCTCACGGCGTCCGCTTCGAGAATGTGTACGTGTATTCCAGGTCGTTGCAACAGCCGAAATAGAATTTATTGACTCCAATACATGAAATTGGCTACTTTACGTTTTCGAATAACAGTGACGTCATCCCACCGAGCGAATCGCTTCCGAATTCCATTTTTATCTTTGATGACGTGGCATGTGACAAGCAAGATACGATAAGGGAATACTTTGCAATGGGACGCCACTCGAACGTTGACTGCTTCTATCTCTGTCAGACGTATGCAAAGATTCTAAAACATCTTATACGCGACAATGCGAATCTGCTGATTCTGTTTAAGCAGGATGGTACCAACTTGAAACATGTGTACAACGATCACGTAAACACCGACATGCCTTACGATGATTTCTGCGCTTTGTGTCGTAATTGTTGGCAACGGGAGTATTGATTAGTGGTGATAGACAAGGATAGCGCGATGTCCAATGGACGTTATAGAAAGGGATTTAACCAGTTTGCCGTACCATGAGGTGGTCAATTGTCATCAACACGTCGGTGGGAAAGCAACGTCCGTGGCACAACGGTGATTGATATCGATACTCTGGAGATTAAGGATCGCGAGAAAATAGCGAAGGAAATTGCAAAAACCAGCGAATCCATTTGCAAGAAACATCAGGCTTTGAAGACTGACAAGATGGAGAAAGATATCGCGTTGGAGAGATACTTCACACCTATTGTCGAACCCTTAAAACATATTGCGGAAAATACCAAAGCGGCAGAAGCTAACACATCACCGCTGATGAGCACGGAGGTTGATGAGAATGAAACATTAACGCCTAAAACAAAAATCAAGTCGAAAGGAAATACATCGCGCAAGAGAAATAGGAAACAACGCATGTCAGCGGAATATTCACTCGTAACCTCCACCCCGGTTCAATCGAAGGGGAAACTGCAGAATGTTACATCAAACGAGTCTCCCGTTCCTCCCACACCAATAAATACCCTTTTCCAGTGTACAATCGCTCACAACCAATGATGATGATGATGACGTTTTCGAAACTAGTCCCGATGAGTCGTTTGTATCATCTATTAGACAGCAACTCCAAACATCCGAGGACAAGAAACGTTTCGCAACCATTTCGACCCGCTGGGACAAAAATACATGAGCACAATCCTAAGTAGTGATAAGGATATAGCAATGGACTATGTGTACGGTGTATACTTTGGCAATAGTGGTACGATGCTTGGGGATAAGGCTTTCGATATAGACAAGGATGATAATATAATCATAGATGGTGTAAAATACAGAGGAACATCCGGTCTTTACAAACTGATTTTCAAGAGAATTCCCGATGATGCTACATACACCGATGCCGATAAACAAAAATACAAAAGTATACTGCTGGCGACGAATGCCCACAGACGCGGTCATGGTGCTAAAATTCCCATATTGAGCAACAAGGGACACAAGTACAAATATGTAAACTTTTGAGAGAGCAGCAGGAAGAATTAGAGAGGAAGCTGGTCGTGTTTCACAGAGATATGCTGACGTTGCAAAACAGCGTTCAAAAGATATCACAGGCGTTGAATTCTATCCCGCAGCCGGACAACGAAATTCGTAAAGTTAAAGAGCCTATAACCATAATGCACGTACGCGATGATTATCGCATCATTCCTGTCACAGACACCTCTGCGATCAAACATGCAGCCATTATTGAAATCCAAGAGTAAAGAAAACCACGGTCACAAGAAGCTACAACTCGTTGAGGAATTGCATGCTCCAGCTCGAAGACATTTCCCGCGGAGACGCGTCATAGTGGATGGATACGATGATCTGTGGCAAGCTGACGTTGTAGAAATGCATCCATACTCGCGATTCAACCAGGGTCACCACTACATACTCACAGTCATCGATGTGTTGAGCAAGTATGCATGGGCTTTGTCGCTCAAGACTAAAAGTGGCGCTGAGGTGATTAAAGCGTTTGCAAAGATATTTAGAGATCGATATCCGAAGAATTTGCAAATCGATCAAGGAAAAGAATTTAACAACGCTGATGTGCAGAAACTCCTGACAAAGCATGATATTAATCATTATTCGACGTTTTCGGTGATGAAGGCCTCCGTTGTAGAACGTTTCAATCGAACTTTGAAGAACAATATGTAGAAATTGTTTACGCTCAATGGAACCTATAGATGCACCGATGCGCTACCGCGTCTACTTGTATCGTATAACGCACGAAAACATAGAACCATCAGAATGCGTCCTTGCGGTGTTACCCCTGCGATCGCCGACAGGCTGCTAATCACCGTATACAGCAACATAAAGATCGCTGCTCCAGCGAGATTCAAGTTGGGTGAGTTTGTGCGCGTGAGCAAATTCAAAACCATCTTCGATAAAGGCTATACACCGAATTGGACAACGGAGGTGTTCAAGATAGTCAAAGTATAGGCAACTAATCCTGCATCGTATCTGCTCGTCGATTCCTGTGGAACACCCGTTGCTGCAGGATTCTATGAACACGAGTTGCAACGCGTCACCGATCCTGATGTATATCTAGTGGAAAAAGTGTCGCGTAGAAAGGGGAATAAGGTATACGTCAAGTGGCTGGGGTTTGATAAATCACACAATTTTTGGATATATAAAAATAATGTATTGTAAAATAATAATATCTGGTTCAATAAATATATTGATACACATACATGGGTGAACAATTTTATTTTTTACACATTATTTCAACAATTTATAATCCAGTTAATATATATATATATACAATGATACATATGCAATAATTCCACTATTTATAATAATTTCCATACATGTGTGAAGCATGTTATGTTATACAAAAAATACAATAGTTTTCTATTTGACATCGATGTCACTAGCTTACAAAATCAAAAATATTATTTTTTATCCAGACACCACTACGAAATTCTTATCTAAGGTGGTCCCCTAAACTCAAAAATCGACATGAGACAAAATCCTATGGATACGATTTTGCGATATCGCCGAATGAATATTTTGGTAATTTTAAGAGAAGACGACCCGACGTCTTTGGTCATATCTCGCGACAGAGTCGACCGATTTGATCGCAACGACTCTTAAATTAAAGGTAATTGAATTGCATATAATTCTTTTCTACAGTGTTTTTCAATCAGACCAATAGTTTAGGCGGAATCGAGCGAAACATAAGAAAAATGTAGTTTTGGGGCCGAAATTGAAATCGAAAATTCATTACGTAGCCTGGAAGACACAGAAATTATCATGACACGTCCAGTTTCTTATTTTTTATGCAGAGTGCGCACCTTTACGAAGAAAACAAGCCCAACTTGATCAAAATCCATGCACAAATAAGGAAGTTATGGGCGATAGAGTTTGAGTGCCTATTTCCAACATTTTTTTTTTATTTCTTCCTGTTTCTTGGCAAATTACGTATTTGTCTTCAATGAAAACAAATGTAAATATATTTTATTTCATTTTATTTTATTTTTGAAAAGCAATTCTGGCTCTTTCTGTTTCTGTTGCCCGCATTGAGATCAGTTTCTCTTACAAGGAACCAGTCATAGTCACCCATCATTGGTTCGTCCCAGAATCCTTGGTAGCGTCTCTCAAAACTTTTGATTTGCTGATGAAATCTCTTGTCATGTTTATCGCTTATAACACAAAGATTTGGTGGGAAGAAATCCAAATGCGAGTGGAGGAAATGGATCTTCAAAGACATGTTAACACCTATATTGAGAGAATAAAGGAGTAAAAAGCATGTTACAGCAAAAGATCGATACAAATTAAATTATTACAAACACCATTACATACAGAATTTCTTATAGTTCTTGAGCAAATCATTGATCATTTTCACAGATTCTGGACTTTTATTGTTCCCAAGAAAGCCAAGGGCGACCAATCGAAACGACTTGAATTGCAGCAGCTTCATTTCGCGATAAATGCAATTCAAACTAATCACTTTCCGGCAACTTTTTGATCTGCGGCCCATCGAAAACGCCTTCCTTAACCCTCATTCGTCCCTCGTATCAATTTGACACAATTTTCTCGTAATAAGTTATATTATTCTGTTATTTGTGGGTAAATTTGTCCGAAACTTCGTGACTTTTATTTATTTAACGCAAAGCACACATGGTTAGTATTGTTGATGATAGATAATGATGTCAAAGGTACAAATCAAATTTGTGACGTAAGAGTTCCTGTGTGTCAATATGACTCATATACTCTTACGTTTGTCGCAGTGTCTCTTATGTGTTTCTTACTGTGCATCGACTTGATGATCAGTACGGTCAAAAAGCAAAACAGAACAGAAAAGTTGAAGTTCGAAGTGAAAATACAGTATTGTCTCCCCGTGAACTCGTTTCGGTGCACACGGTGAGCTTTTCGCTATTTCCCACCACTTCTGTCTCACTCTTGTTCGGGGAAGGCGAGAGCGAGATGGAACGAGAGCGAGCGAAAGCCACTGGTCTCGCTCCGTCTTTCGGACGCTGTGTCACTCCGGCGCACGCAAAGCGTTCCATCTCGCTCCCCCCTTCGGCCAGAAAGAAGCGAGAAACGAACACTCGGAATTAGGGCTCTGCTCACGATGTGGGCTCAACGCCGGTCCCGATCAGCGAGTTCGCAGGGAGACAATACTGTATAAATAAGTGTAAAAAATACATGTGAGCAATACGAAGTAGAGCTGTTACTTTTTGACCCGTCGGGTGCCCGGTTACCCGAAACAACTTCAAGCAATTGAATGTTTTATGGTCTGTGGTATTGTTTGATGTTAGCTAAAAATGATCAAACAATACTACATTCAATGGCTTGAAGTTGTTCCGGATAGACGGGTACCCGACGGGTCAAAAAGTAGCAGCTCTAATACGAAGCACGGGACATGAAAATAAAGGCAGTCTGTTTCGAATCGGAGTTGAGAATACAGTACACACGCGTTATATATAGACCCGGCAAACGGAGCTGGCGTCGGACGTACGGCGCGTTGCGGACACTATTCCGTACCGCCAATGCTGTGAGTGAGAAAACCCAAGAGGGAAAGAGAGGAAACGAAAGAGTACGACACGAAGTTGCCGTCGACGGTTACGTGTGCGTGACTGACGCAGGTGCAGTTCATACACACATTACCATTGCTCCTGTAGGTGTTTCCGCCTCCATCAGTGGTAGCTGGAGTTCGCGAATTATACGCCCGGTGACTATCCCCACCATTTTTTGAAATCCTTCGGCCAAGAGTGAGAGAACCTGAGAACGACCGAGAGCGAACGAAAGAGTCGACGGCAACTTCATATCGTACAATGCATTGTTGAAACGATAGATCTAAAAGAATACAAGAATACATTTTATCGATCTTTCACCACTGTGTCAATTTGACACCGAGGGACAGATTCAGTTCGTGAAATGAGAAACGGATGAGGGTTAATCTTGGTGTCGGATAGTTTCAGGAAAATGGTCTTCAAATATATGAATGCATCACCTGTTTGTAATAATTTACTTTGTATCGATCTTTTGCTGTAACATGCTATTTACTCCTTTATTCTCTCAATATAGGTGTTAACATGTCTTTGAAGATCCATTTCCTCCACTCGCATTTGGATTTCTTCCCACCAAATCTTTGTGTTATAAGCGATAAACATGACAAGAGATTTCATCAGCAAATCAAAAGTTTTGAGAGACGCTACCAAGGATTCTGGGACGAATCAATGATGGGTGACTATGACTGGTTCCTTGTAAGAGAAACTGATCTCAATGCGGGCAACAGAAACAGAAAGAGCCAGAATTGCTTTTCAAAAATAAAATAAAATGAAATAAAATATATTTACATTTGTTTTCATTGAAGACGAATACGTAATTCGCCAAGAAACAGGAAGAAATAAAAAAAAAATGTTGGAAATAGGCACTCAAACTCTATCGCCCATAACTTCCTTATTTGTGCATTGATTTTGATCAAGTTGGGCTTGTTTTTTTCGTAAAAGTGCGCACTCTGCGTAAAAAATAAGAAAATGGACGTGTCACGATAATTTCTGTGTCTTCCAGGCTACGTAATGAATTTTCGATTTCAATTTCGGCCCCAAAACTACATTTTTCTTAAGTTTCGCTCGATTCCGCCTAAACTATTGGTCTGATTGAAAATCACTGTATAAAAGAATTGTATGCAATTTAATTATATTTAATTTAAGATCCGTCACGATCAAATCGGTCAAATCTATCGCGAGATATGGCCAAAAACGTCGGGTCGTCTTCTTTAAAAATTGCCAAAATATTCATCGGGCGATATCTCAAAATCGTGTCTATAGGATTTTTTCTCATGTCGATTTTTGAGTTTAGGGGACCACCTTAGATAAGAATTTCATAGTGGAGTCTGGATCAAAAATAAAGTTTTTGATTTTGTAAACTAGTGTATTTTCTTACAACGGAATTTTATAACTGAATTTTATAATGGTATATCAAGAGACTGTAGTGTCTCGCGCCAAGTATATATAGATATATGCGCAGCGCGAGACACAGAGTGTATCTATTACGGCACGACTCGCTATCAAGTACCCTGAGATTATCGAATCTCAATAACGGCTGATCCGATTAGACCTTGAATGGTCTTAATGGATAGCTTGGCATTGATTTACATAAGAAAAGTGTCTTCGCTTTGGTCCTACGTGCCTTATGAGCTGAGATATTTCAATGCAAAGTTCCAATTTGACGAATTTTATGATCTGAAGAATTAAGAATCGTCATCGTCAAGTGTGGGCAAGAGGGGAACATGAAAGGGAGAGGAAATGTCTCCAATATCCACGTCGCTGATTCGATGAAGGTTTCGGCACTTTCGGCCAATCGCGTAACAAATCGTTGTCACGTGACAGCTAGCAGAGAGCAGAACTGTCGAGGTAAACGTAACCTAGTTAGTTAGTCAAACAGTTATAACCTGTCAAGTGTGAAATAAGGAACACTACAAAATGTGTGAAATACCCATAAAATTACCTTTTTTAAAAAAAGGTACAAAAAAGAGCGCCAAGTATATAATCCCATCAAAAAGGATCCCATTTAAAAACATTGTCGTAAATTAATACCTATCAAAAAGAATCCCTTTTAAAAACATTGTCGTAAATTAATAGCTTTACAAAACTAATGATATACACCAATTGCGCCAATTATCGCAATGACTATTTATACAAACAAAAAAATGTATCAAATAATAGTAAACAGATATATTTTTATACAAATAAATATTTTAATACAAATAAATATTTTATTCAAAATACTTGGCGCTGCTCTCGGAATTGTTGTTGCTAAACTGAATAAATATGTCTGAATCAATAAGTCTGGCGTTGTTTTATTTATTAACCAAGTCAATTAAAATTTTTTTCAGAGAGCAGCGCCAAGTATTTTGAATAAAATATTTATTCGTATTTGAATAAATATTCGCGCTCTTTTTTGTACCTTTTTTTAAAAAAGGTAATTTTGTGGGTATTTCACACATTTTGTAGTGTTTATTGATGACTGGATAATGTTTTCACCCCGTCGGGGTTATTTTTTTTAATTAACAATATATTATATTGTCATCCAAACTACGCACACCTGCAAAGCTACACGACAATTGGATTGGTGGAATTGATTTAAATTTGAGTTTTCAAATATGGAGCAAACATACAAGAAGCACACAGAGCAGGCCTTCCCAAGTAGGGGAAATCGGCTCCTGGAACACATGTTTCAGTTCTCCCTCCAATGCTCCCTCTCTCAGAGGAGACACTAACGCCGCTAGGAAGCAGAGAGAGAGGGTACTAGAAATCGTCCCAGCTTAGCTGAAGGCGCAGCGTTGGAAGGAGATTATAATGACCCCAGGGCAGAGTGTCGATCGAATTGGGTACGATATGCCGCTTGTCGTCGTATGGACTTAGAGAGATTTTAGATTCCGAAATGGTGTACACATTGTGTAATTTAGACCGTATGCATGATTGTCTGCGAACCATTTCGATCTCCCTTTGCAAACACTGCACGCATTTGGCGTGGCGTGTCGGAACGTCGCACAGTGGAGTATTTGGCCTGAAAAGCTGGCCAAAATTCTAGATAATTTAGAATTTGTTCAAACTTGGTATATAGGGGTTTTTGGGGTCGCTGATTTTGAATCTGATGTCAAAACATCAAAATTCAAAATGACAGCTCCAATATGGCGTCAATAATTGCAGAAAATTGGCCAAAATTATTTTTTGTTGTTTAATGAAAAACAGAAATACTTTATTGATCTCAAAAAATATATTTGTGTCACAATAAAATAATTCGAGATCAATCAGATGATGATGTCCACGGCTAGCCGTGGAGTATTTGGCCCTAAAAGCTGGGGAAAATTATTTGTTTCGTTTAAATGCAGCCAAATGTAGTTAGAAGTGACGCAACGTAATTATTTCATAGAATTTTACAAAAATATGCACAGGACGTAAAAAAATTTAGAAATAAGTTGATTTATTTACAAGATTTATTTTATTGTGTCATTCCTCGTATTGAGATTTTCGTATTCTGAGTTACATATGTGTCAAGAAATACAATGGTTTCATGTGAGGATATAGTGTGATCATTTAATACAGTTAACAATAAAACATAATGTTTGAGTTTATGTCACATCTGTTGGTTTTATACGTTTATTGGCATTACATGTCTTACTGTAAGGTTCTGGGATTTGCAGACGTTTATGGGTGTTAGTACATAAGCAGATGCATAAAATATTTATAAAATGAATTATGGTTTTGACACTACACATGATCAGTAAACCATCAACAACGACCAGTGCGTATAGTAATAATAAACTGGTGTAAAAGTACAGTTAGCAGTGGACAAGGCGAACGCAACGCGACATGCCATGTGATTGCTCAGTGCGTTGCGACAAAGAAAATGCTGGGAAAACCAAAATGGCACGAATAGGCAGCCAATCTTTTTTCTATTGTAAAGAGAAACCTTTACTCAATTTAATGACACCAAAAGAAACACTCGATCTCACACCTAAATTTAACAAAATCATTAATGAAATGTTCGAACTGTAATATACCTCACTGAATTATTCGTCATTTTCAAACATCAATAATCACAAAAAGATAGGTAATAAGAAAGTAAATATCATCTGAAAGTATAGTACATATCTACATGAACGGCTTCTGTAAGAAAAAAATTGACATAATTTGTTTACGACATACAAAAATGACTGTTTAGCGAACGGTGTTTCAGAGACTGATCAAGAGAGAAACGTGTACTATGAAAACTCTTCACTTCTAACAAATAATAACTCTTTACGAGTGAATAAATGAAAAAAACAATATTGCCACATTGTGCTTCATACATTCAACTATATCAGGAAAAAAAAAATTTCAGTTTGGACAAAATTTTTCAAATCGACTTTTGGCCAGCTTTTAGGGCCAAATACTCCACTGTGCGTCGGAAGGAGCGCGCTCCTTGTCGCAGGCCAGAAGATCGTACCCGTCCCTACTTAGAGACAGAGAGTTCGGGCTCCCATTTCTACGTCGACTCTACATGCTTTTTCCAGGAACCAGCACAGTCTTGTATTCTGTACTACCTGTTCCATGTATATTATCGATCTGCGAAACAATCGGCAAGACACGATCGCGATATACGTAGGTTCGCGAAAAGTATACGAATTCTTCGATATACCTGGCTTATAGAGGATATCATAAATGCTTTTACTGTAGGGCACACTGAAACATCTGTTTTTACGAAGCTACATTTGGTTTACCTGAAGGTGCTATAAATTATGGAAATGGTTTATTACTCGGTTATAACGACTGTATTGCGATCTGTATTCTTCTTGCAGACGAAAAGTTTCCACCTCATCGGAAGTTCTTGCTAGCATCTTGTGCGCGGTTAGAAGTGTGGCGCGCCGGAATTCCACGTTCTTGCGTGCGAGTAGAACCGTTGTCAGGCGTGTCGCGTCCAAAAAAGTATGGCGCGCTTGAATTTTCGTCGCACGCAAATCTCGACTCAAAAGGCAACCCTACCGATAAGCCGTGCCTCGATGGGTTTCAAGGACTTCGACCCTCGAGCCCAGGGGGGCCGTACAATGTTGCCCCCTAAAAAGTGACGAATCAAAAATTCCACATTTTTCATCGGATCTTGGCGAAAGTGGTGTGAATCGTTACCTTACGTTTTCCCGATGAAAATGGTCCAAAAACGACACAAATCGGATCGTAATTAAGGAATCTTCATAATAAATTGATTTCCAAAATTTCGTTACATATAGTTCGATTTACATGAAATTTGGTATAATTTTCATTTGAAAAACATAAGAAATGCATCGGTATCACTTCCATATCGATACGATAAAGAATAAAGAATACAGCTTTTCTGTAACAGGTATGAATCCTCGGCCGACCGCAGCGAATCGAGGTTGGCGACCCACAGTCGAGGGTGAAATATTCATTACAGCGTGTTAAGAGATTCATTATTCGTCATCGTATCGATATGAAAATAACACTAATGGATTCATGGCGTTCTCCCAATTAAAATTATCACAAATGTCATGCAAATCGGACTACTTTCACACAATCAATACAAATTATAAAAGGGGTAGGCATTTCTTAAACACACTCTCTTATCGTATCGATTCCTGGCTCATCCCGGAGTCCGACGAGAGTGCTACTTATCCAAAAGTATGATTAGATCGATGTAGAATCTGTGATCCGTAGGGCAGGCGTGCACAGCTGAATGCCCGCCGGGCAAAAATTTTCGGGTGCGTGCGGAAAGAGCATCGAAAAGCACTAAGCCACGCCTTCGTGAGCAACAGTACCGTGAGTGACATGGTGTGGAGTGTTCGTGAGTGAAGTGTGCCGCTGAACATCAGCAACACACCTTACAGTTTACACGCATACTACGACACGCATACTACGGGGGAACTGCTCACGGTGTCGCTCTTCGCTTTGCTCACGAGCAATCGAGAGCGCTCTTGCCCGCCGCAGCCTTGCTGTGCAGACCTGCCGTAGGGTGATCGAAATAATTGTGAAAATTTTGTTTTATGAAGGCTGCTCGGATGTGGTCCGAACGATAATCAGAACGAGCAAAGAACATTGCTGATTGGCCAAATTTTCCTTGGGGAGGAGGGAACTTCGGAGAGGGGGCCGTGGCAGCAAGGCGGAGGGGCCTCCGGTGACTCGCGAGCCACCAGTTAGTCAACCCTGGTTTACAACTACCTAAGTAGTTAATTGCTTGTTTTCGAAGGTTTCGGCGGCAAACATTTGTCTGCGAGATGTCGAAAATGGAAAATGGACATCGTGCCGTTTTTCAGTGATTTCGAAGTTCTTCCTGAGTTAATCCGTATATTGCTCCTTCGGCGGGTTCCCCCAGCAGACCCGCGGGACAATACGGTTATAAACCGCGACCCTGGGCGAGACTCTGACCGATCAATCTGGCTAGTTTTGGTACGCAGATGTCTACTTTTACACCTCTACGTTATCCAGAGGGAGGTGTGGGTGGTCCCTCCTACACCGTCGAATTTGCAGAGGGAAGGTCCCTCCTCTCCAAGGAAAATTTGGCCAATCAGCCATGTTCTTTGCTCGTTCTGAACATCGTTCGGACCACCAAATCCGAGCAGCCTTCATAAAACAAAATTTTCACAATTATTTCAATCATAATATTGCATACAATTTTTTTTCATATTCCCTAAAGATTGACAAATGAAGCCACAAAGTTGGAAGTAAATATATTTAATTATTTGGTTTAAATAAATTCTCGTTCACATCCTACCGCTTGTAGCGGCTCGAAGAGTCTTGGCTGCCAGGCGCGCCGCGCGCCTCAGAATTCTCCGCACTGTCGGAAACTCCACGCGCCACGCCAAACCCTTGGTTTCAACTGCCGCTTTCCTTTTCTAACTACCTTTTCTGTCTCTTATGTAAACTTTTCTGAAGTCGAGGTTAGCGTGCCACACTTTTCTGGACGCGACACGCCTGACAACGGTTCTACTCGCACGCAAGAACGTGGAATTCCAGCGCGCCACACTTCTAACCGCGCACAAGATGCTAGCAAGAACTTCCGATGAGGTGGAAACTTTTCGTCTGCAAGAAGAATACAGATCGCAATACAGTCGTTATAACCGAGTAATAAACCATTTCCATAATTTATAGCACCTTCAGGTAAACCAAATGTAGCTTCGTAAAAACAGATGTTTCAGTGTGCCCTACAGTAAAAGCATTTATGATATCCTCTATAAGCCAGGTATATCGAAGAATTCGTATACTTTTCGCGAACCTACGTATATCGCGATCGTGTCTTGCCGATTGTTTCGCAGATCGATAATATACATGGAACAGGTAGTACACAATACAAGACTGCGCTGTTTCCTGGAAAAAGCATGTAGAGTCGACGTAGAAATGGGGGCCCGAACTCGCTGTCTCTAAGTAGTGACGGATACGATCTTCTGGCCTGCGCCAAATGCGTGCCGCGCTGGCGTGTGGCGCGCAAAAGTGTCAGAAAAGAACGTCCGTGTAAAGGCCCCAATTGCCCATCCGTGCAAATTATTCACATCGAAGTATATCAAGTACGATGATTGTTCTGATGCGTCGTAAGATGGCGTGTACTTATTATTGGCATGTGCCTATCTTCCGGAACATTGATTTAAACCCTCACGTATACCGCGTTCAATATACATAACCATATCGACGTCTGTGAGCAAGTCGAACGTAATTTTGGTATGTTTTAGCATGGCATCCCACGTGAAACCGGGTAAAGTATAATAATGCGCTGAATCTAGTCCGTAACTCTTGATACAACTTTCGCGAAAATTTTGAAAATTATCTGCCAATAACAAGACATCAGTTTTCAAATACATGTCGCTGTATTCGCACAAGGTTCTAATGCCGAAATGCTGCCAGACTGTCTCGGCGTGTGCATAATCGCTCTGGGATACAGTCTCACCCGTTAACGAACTGTAGAATGATTCGCGTGGCGGTAAGCATGGGTCTTGCATCTTGTTCGCGCAATCAAGGTATTCATATGGAAAAACACCCTCTCGCGTCAATAAATTGAAATCTTCAATGGATAATGTTTCAAATGTGGATCGTAAAATTTTTAATTGATCTGTGCTAAGAAAAGACGCTAATTTGTCGAGACTGGTATTTTGAAATTTGTATGAATCGATGAATCGCAATTTAATACAATTCAACCGTATCTTCGACATTTTTTGTGAATGAAATATACTTTTCTTTAGTTATGGGCAATACATCATCGTGACCTTCAAAAGCGGTAACTATTTCCTGGATAATGAAATGTGAATCGTAGCCAGATAAATTATGGAAAACTATTGGGATGTAAAACGCATTTTTATCATTTAAATTGCACTCTGAATGTGCTGGGCCTCTAAACCGCCTAGAAAGATGGCAATGATCGCGAACTTGTACATCATCAGCCTTGAATGGTTCTTCGCAAATATGGCAATGTGTTGCATTGTGAAATGTCGTCCACTGTTCGGTGGTTAAATGAAGCATGGGAACATTACTAGACCGGATGGGTTTGGCGAAGTTTGGAAAATTTTTTAATTCATCGACGAACCATGAAACACAATTCGCATCGCGGCGACAGCGATACATGGATAGCGATGTATCGTACGAGCAATGCATATAATATGCTATACTGTGCACATTGTGGTGCTGATATGTATGTAACTTATTATCTAGATCACTCACTCGGCTGTTCTCCGTTTTCTCGACGATGCACTCCAGATTGGCGTACACCACGAAGGGAAGTCGCTCCTTCCTGCAGTGGTTGCCAAAACTGAAGAGATTGTTTCCTTCGCTGGGCAGCAGGATGGCACAATCATTCATATGCCCGCAGTCCACTGCATGGGCCTCCAACTTCGCGGTGGATTCGAAGTAGTGTATGCATCTGCACAAAATTTATTTAATTTGTTTCGCGAGATATTTCAACATTTCATAAGTTTATATACGTACCGATCGCAGATGAATTTCTTTGCCTTCTTCTTGCTCAGCTGCGCGCTTACCAGTCTGGACAGGTTCTTAATGCATGCAAAATGCCCTACATCACCGTGCTTGTGATTCGGCGTGTAGAGCAAGTTCACATGCCGATCCCTCTTGTGGCTGGTGAGGCGTAGTGGCAAGACCGTCAACCCTTTCTCCGCCTCGAAGAACGCTACACGTTGGCGGAGATGTTGTTCAGCTGTTCAAATTTTCCAATTTGCTCCAGGGACATTGGAAATTCAATGCCCTGGAGATTTAGCACGGAAACATAGTAGTCGTATGAACTTGGGCGATCGGCATTTCTTTCGGCGGGATGGAGAGCAGCGACCACTGCCCATGCAAAACACGCATTGTCTGTGGATTCTACGCTAATTGTGGCTTTATTTAGCACCAATTCCCGCGGAAAATTGATGTGGCACCCCGCACGCAGCGGATTGTACCTGTTGACATTGACGCTCTGGTTGAGGATTCTCCTCAACGCCCATCCACTGTCGCGTTCCTGGTAATCTTCCAGCGATGCCAGGGTGGGTTCGATGATACATCGCTGGTACCACTCCTGTAGATCGGATGTGCCGAAGAGTTCACAGTTTCGGGTAATGATGCTTTTACAAGCATGCTTGTCATCCGCCACAAATTCGCCGTGTTCACTTTGAGGCTTTCATGTTTCCCCAAAGCGCCCTGCACATGCTCCAGCACAATAGTCCCCGCATCCTGGAGGAAGTTGCGCGGTTCGATGTAATTCGAATTTAGCACTGCACCAGTTAATATGCGGCTATCAAACGCAGTGTCTATTTCGCGCGACAAAAGTCCTGTGCTCGAATAACCGGCACCTTCACACATGAAACGTCCACGCAACGAATATTTCAGTCCTTCGAGCCGCGCGATTCGAGCAACCAACGATTGTTGAACACCGATCGATAATCGAGGATGTTTTACGCGGCTGTGTTTTTCCAACGATTCGATACATGCGTTGTACCTTCCCACGCGAGGTGTTCTTCCCGTGAAATCAATCGTGCAGATTGATCCAACAATTGACGTTCTACTTGCGCGAATTCTTCCATGATCGTCAATGGAATGTAAATGTAAATGTAATGTCTTTTCCACGCAACACGTTGCAACGATTTGAGACTATGTGCAGTTTAGAGCGCATTAGTACTCTTTTGGTGTACCCTCTCCCTCGAATACATTGCATGCAAAAAAAAATGGCCATCCGTCCATGGTTACAGTCGATGCAGCATAATTCTTTCCATGATTCACGCGTATGACGAATTAGCGCGCAAGATCATCCGACACAGTTTCTGCTGATTCCACATAATTCTAAGATTCTACGCTTCCAAAGGTATTATATTACATTTAATACGTGTCGAGACTTTTATCCTTGAGGGTGAAAAGACGTCCAATACACGTTCAGAGGAGTACGTTAGGCGTTGAGAGTGGTTTAATAGACTGTTGATAGACGTCTAATACATGATCAAAGTGGTATAGTCTCGTCGAATGATGTGTCCAAAGAAGATGTGTGGGAAGAAGGAAAGGATGGTTAGTGAATAATTCCAAGCAGATGGTCAGCGAAAATGAATGTGGAGAATAATAGAATTCTACTTTGCAAAGCTATGCACTTCTTAGTTTCAAGATAAGGGTTCCATGTGCAAGCCTGGAGATGTAGCGAGACCAGTCGTCTGTTAAACCCTGTGCCAAAGTATACTCACATATAATGACAGTCTGGAGGATTGCCCCGGAAAATGACCTCGCGCAATGTTGGAACAATCCTGAGGTATGTACGTAACAATGTTTTGCATGTTTTTACGTTTAACGCGTGAATATTATATCAAGGTTTCTATGTTCTAGGATTTGCAGGGTGCGGTCGGTGGTGACGTCGACGAGACTGTGGACTCCACCGACGACACCGGCGATGATGACACCGGTGACGACGGTGATGTAGCCGATATCTTGGTGGTAAGTGATGCTGTGATAGAATATTGTGTGAAATGTATAAATATTATATTTGGGTTTACATGTTTTAGAACATGCCACCGCTGCCACCAGCGCCTCAGATACAGCGTATGCGGGACATATTCCATACCCTCGCTGACGCCACCGCCAACGTCGCCCGCGCTGTGGCTTCACGAAGGGCGCGATTTATATAGATTTATATTTTTTCATTTTTTTCCCCTCTTATTTTTCTAATTTAAATATATTTTTTTCTTTTAATTTTAAATAAAATTTCATAAACGTATATTGTTTCTCCATTTTATTTATCCGTCTTCCTCCTCGCCACCTAATTTTAAGATTCAGCGTTTATTTCGTTCGCGCCTTCTTTGCGCCGTGGAAATGACATCATTCCGCACGGCTGCTCCAGAAGATTCAAATTACACACGATCGCGCGATACGCTGCGGTGTTAAGATTAAAAAAACATTTTGAAATACTGTTAGCTTTAGAATGCATGCGATTGTACCACTATGTAGTGCTGTCTCTTTCCCTCCCCAGAATTTTAGCTTTAAAGTAATGCTCTGTCTCTTTCTCGTACCCCGAAAACGCTGTGTGTAAAAACGCCGGTCTTTCCCGACATTGTCCGACATTAACCGGTAATTATTATGTGTTGGGGGAAAAAATTCTGTTGACGCTACATATTGATTTTGAAAAATATTTGGAGGGTGGTTAGGGGTTTGGAAAAAATTTCTGGGAACGGATCGAGTCTGAAAACGATTCTTCAGACATGACCCGTCCTCAGAAATTTTTTCCGGGGGCGTCCCTCCCTCGGTTAGGTCTGAAAAAAATTTTGGGATGGGCCAAGATCTGTAAGAGATTTTTCGGGGGTCATTCCCTCCCTCTTTGGAAATTTTCGACGGTGGGTCCAGTCTGGAGAGGTCTCCGCGGCGCACAGTGGGACGAAACATAGGACATCTCTGGACGTGGCCGTATCTTTGTTAAAAAAACATCCGATTTTTATGAAACTTAGCTTATTTTAAAGGGCAAATGATCATATTTTCCGACAGTGAACATAAAAATTGCAAAAAATATTGTTTGCACTCTCTAGCATTTGACTAACATCAACAAATTTTTTCAGTGTGGCACACTCTTCTCTGAGGGCGAATTTTACTCCCTGGGCACCCATTTCGATGAATGTGATCCAACGAGCCGAAAATTAGAAAGTCCAAACTTTGAAATTGTTTTTGTTTCATCCACTTTGGATGAATTTTAGCAAAGTTATGAGACTTTGAATATTTAGCAAATTTTAAAATAGTTTTATCTGGTTTTCGGTGCAAATATAAAGGGCCGCAAAATGAAAACTTTTCTTTAAAGTGCTGCCATTTTTTTATTTGCTGATTTTCTACTGTTAAGATATGTATAATTATATATGATACATTGTAAGGCATGAGTATGGAGTGTGCGGTAGTGTGCGTGCGCATAGTCGAGAAAGAGAGAGAGAGAAAGAGTGAGTGAAGGAGGAGGACAAGTAGAAGGACTGCACATAAGAGAACAAGGACTGTATGTAAAAGAAAGTTAAGAGAACACATATCGAGTTATAAGTAAGCCATCAGTAATAAAGAAAGTATAATTAAGTAGCAGATAAAAGCAGTATTAATAAATGAAGTATATGAAACATTTATTAACCTTATCATATTTATTAATAGTTCTAGTTCGAACCCTAGCTACGTTCATATAGATTAAGAAAATAACTGCGTTTCTTGTTTCCGATAACCATGACAGCCGGGATCGTGATCGCCAGCAGCAGACGTTTATTTGCGAGCTTCTCATTATAATCCTTCTAACATAAAATATAATTATCACCAATGCTTCAAAAAATTTAAGTAGATTGCCCAAATGTAACTGAATAAATACCCCAAAGTTTGAAACTGCAATATCAAGTACATTTCCTTAAAAAAATTCCCAAATATAGCCCTATTTTCCAGGCGTCACACCCCTTAATAAATAAACGGCGAAGCATCGTATCGCTTTCTTATTTTCTTAAAAATAAATATATGTTTTAGAAATAGATTTAGGCAGTCGATATTTATTAATATGGTAGCAGAGCGTGGTTCTGTTGGTTCATATGTTTTGAGGTTAAGTGGCCACGTGTAATGGTAAGCGAAGTAAAAGTTATCAGTGTAAATGGTCTTAGGAAATAAGGAAATAAATACTGAACAGTTGCTCAAAACATTAATAAAAGAGATTGAGAAAATCTGGATATTGAAAAAAATAATTTTTGATATTAAAAGGGATAATACAGAAACTATAAAAATGCCGAAAAATGAGGAAATTACACTTCAAAGCTTTGATGGACGTGATTATGCTATATGGAAAAAAAGGATTTTATTATACTTGAAATGGAAAAAATGTGATGAACCAGCTACACGTGGAAGACAAGATACAGATACACAACCCGAATGGGCTGAAAAAAATCTGAAAGCAATGAACTACATATATTGTAGTATAACAAATGAACAATTAGAGTTCGTTGGAGATGAAGATACGGCATTCAAAATATTAACAAAATTCGTCAAAATGTACTTGAAAGAGTCAACAGCACTACAAATTTGCATCAGGAATAAAATTGACAGAATGAGAACGATAGACTTTGAAGACTCAAACACCTTTTTCACAGAATTTGAAAAATTGATTAATAAATTGAAAAGTGCTGGTGCAAAAATAACTGAAAGAGAAAAACTTGACTACATGTTAAAGACGCTACCAGATTCTCTAAGTTACGTTGGAGATTTAATTGATTCAATGCAAGAAGATGATCGTACTTGTGAATTTCTAAAAAACAAAATTACTATGTGGGAAACACGAAGCCCGAGTGAAACTGGCAAGAAAGAGTCGAGCGTATTCAAAGTGGAAAAAAAAGACATGCAGTGCTTTGGTTGTGGAAAGCGAGGACACATTAAGAGAAATTGCCAAAATAAGTGGCAAGATGGAGCAAGTGGAGGAGTACAGTGGCCAGGAGGTGCGAGCCAGAAGCAACAGCAACCTTGGGCACAAAATCGCAGCGGCTATGGTCAACGAGGACGAGGCTACGGTCAACGAGGACGGAGCTATGGTCAAAGAGGACGGGGCAGAGGCTGGCAGCCACGCACCACAGGAACGGAAAATCACGATGCTAAGTATTCGTACAAAGAGGGTTACGAAGAAGAAGATACAGGTTCCTTTTTAACTCAAGTGGATCAAAAAAATTATGGTATAAGTAAAGCAGTAGTATATACGTGCGATAACGATAGAGTAGATTGGATTTTGGACAGCGGATGTTCAGATCATATAATAAATAACGATTCTTATTACACTGAATATGTAAATTTGAAAAATCCGATAAATGTTAAAGTTGGGGATGGTAGGATTTTGAAGGGTACTAAAGTTGGAAACATAGTGACTAATTTTATAGTAAGTAGAAGGAAAGTTAAAATAACAATATCAAACGTATTTTATGTAAAGGAAATGGATAAAAATCTGATCAGCTATGCGAAAGTGACAGATAAAAACAAAATTATATCTACTGGAAATGTGTCTAGAATATATAACAAAGTGGGAATCTTGATTGGGATGGCTTACAAAGAAAATGGTTTATATAAAATAAGTAGTTATAGGGTATAGAGAGACCAGAATCTTGCGCAAACAACGTAGGAAAAATGACACAAAAGGAAAAATTCCATAGAATCTTGGGACATGTAAACTTTAATTATTTAAATAAAATGTGTAAAGAAAAATTAGTTGAGGGAATCCCAGAAAATTTTGAAAATGTATTTTTAAAATGTGGAACATGCATTCAAAATAAAATGCATAACTTGCCATTCGAAAATAAACGCAGTGGAGCGAAAGAAATTCTAGAGTTAGTTCACACAGACTTGAATGGGCCACACAAAAATAACGGTTTTGATGGTTCAAAATATTTCTTGACGTTTATTGATGATTATATATATAACTTTATTATTCCCCTAAGGGTTATAATCTTCCCATACATGCATCCAACTTATGTCTACCTTATCCTATTCCTTACTTTACTACTTAATCCTAAACACTCCTTCACCATCGCTCGCTCGCTCGCTCTCTCGCACTCCCGACCGCTCCCCCTCCTGGACCCCCGCTTCTGGTCGCCGCTCTTTCACCCTCATTTCCTCATTCATTCTTCCTCTCTTCCCTCTTTTCACACACACCCCTCCCTCTTTTCCTCTATACTCCTCAGCCATTCCTCTCCCTCCCCCTCTTCCCCCAACACCTCTTCCACCATCTCCTGCCACCCCCTCTCCCTTCCCCACCCCATACAAACCTCCCATACGTGTTCCCACGACTCCTCTTCCCACCCACACACCCTGCACCTCCTTTCCTCCTCTTCTTCCCAATACCTCCTTTCTCTCATACCATTACCCAGTCTAAACTTGGCCACCCTCTGCCACCTATTCTCCCCCCACCCTTTCTTTAAGTACCCTGGCACCCCCGGCCCCTTCACTCTCCCATACCATTTGTTATAAGTCGACTCCCCTATCCTCCTCCACCTATCCTCCTCCTGCAACTTTCTTTCCCGGTACACTATCTCTTCCCCTCTTACTTCCCCCCTTTCTCTCCCCCTTTCAATCTCTTCCACTGTCCACCCCCTTTCACTAAAGAACCACTCCCTTTCCTTTTCCCATCCCTCCAGCACCTTACCCCTCTTAAACCTCCCCTTCATCTCCCCCCAACATACCCTCGCTAACTCCCCTCCTTGCCCCTCTTCCAATTTCCTCTCGTACCCCCAAGCCCTCATCCCTGCCCTACCCCTCAACAACCCCCTTTGCAACTCCTCCCTAACCATATAACCCGGTGTATTCCTTTCCACTCCCAGCACCCACTTCAGAAACCTGTCTTGCAGAGCCACCACTTTCCCCCTTTCTCTCCACCCCCATACCTCCACCCCATCAAGAGACACGGTAGTGTCTCGCGCCAAGTATATAATATATATATATATGCGCAGCGCGAACACGGAGTGTATCTATTACGCCACGACTCGCTATCAAGAACCCTGAGATTTCCGAATCTCAATAACGGCTGATCCGATTAAGTTTTGAATGGTCTTAATGGATAGCTTGGGTTTGATTTACATAAGAAAAGTGTCTTCGTTTTGTTCCTGCGGGCTTTATGAGCTGAGATATTTCGATGTAAAGTTGCAATTTGCTGAATTTTATGTTATTAAAATTCAGCATCGTCCCCGTCATCGTCGTCGTCCTACACTTCTAGGCAAGAGGGGAGTATGAAAGGGTGAGGAAATGTCCCTCAGGCACGTCGTTCATTGGATGCGGGTTTCGGCCAATCGCGTAACAAAATATTATCATGTGACAGCTAGCAGACAGAGAATAGATCTGTCGAGATAGTGTCAAAACAATTATAACCTGCAAGTGTTAAATGAGAAGGCCTGTCAAAATGTTTGAAATATCACGAGGTTTTACAACATATAGGACACTGAATTATTGTCTCAATTAACAAGCTAAGTTACCAAAATTTTTTAATAGATTATTTATGTAGAGCTTATTGAAACGAAGGGAACACACAGACTTGGAAGGTGTCCGGAGAAGGTTCTACAGTGAAGCATCTTCTTTCGCACAAGTTTCTACAAAATAATATATTGTTTTTATACCAGCAAACTATTTTTACATTAGAGTTTTTATGTAAAGCTTATAGGAATGAAGGAGACACGTGGGTTTGGATAGAAATGAAGGGGGCGCACAGGCTTGGATAGAAATCAAGGTGATGCACAGGTTTGGAGGTTGTCCGGAGAAGGTTATAGATACACAGAGGAACATCTTGTTTCGCACAAGTTTCTGAAAATTTGTTAAATAAGGTAAATCGACAAAATTTGTCAAATTAGCTTAGCATTGAGAATTAAAAAAATTATAGCATACTACTTACAACATAGATCAAGTCACTTTATTGAAGAAAGTACGCTGAACACACATCTCCCTTGATACTTTTCAATCTTTTGTGAAAGATATTCCTAATACTTTATTAAAATCCACAGTAGTTCCCTCGCTATTCATTAATTTTATTAGTTTCCCATTAACAATATTCCAATTCACCAATAAAGATAGTACATTAATTTTATTCCAACACCAATAAATTGTGCGTTAAAAATATTGGATTTCTTTGTTCATTTTCAATAAATTACCATTCGCATTTAAATTTCCTCCAACCAGACTTTCTGCCATACGCTCTCACCTCCTCCGGACACACTATGTAGTCTCTACACTTACTATAGGAAAAGTCCACCCTTCTTCTATAAGTTCTAAGTTATGTTGTAACTAAAATGTGGATTTTATATATTTACAGATAATCGATGCACAAGATGGTGCAGTGTGATCTACGTCAGAGAAAAAAATTTATTGTGATATAGTATTATATTAATTAAACTTTAATTAAACTTTTATTCAGCTTTGATCCTCTGTGTGCTTCTTGTATGTTTGTTTCATATCTGAAAACTCAAATTTAAACCAATTCCACCAATCCAATTGTATTGTAGCTTTGCAGGTGTGCGTAGTTTGGATGACAATATAACATATTGTTAATTAAAAAAATAACCCCGAGGGGGTGAGAAATATATCCAGTCACTAATAAACACTACAAAATGTGTGAAATCCCCACAAAATTACCTTTTTTAAAAAAGGTACAAAAAAGAGCGCCAAGTATATAATCCCATCAAAAGAGATCCCATTTAAAAACATTGTCATAAATTAATACCCATCAAAAAGACTCCCATTTAAAAACATTGTCGTAAATTAATAGCTTTACAAAACTAATGATATACACAAATTGCGCCAATTATCACAATGACTATTTATACAAAGAAAAAAAGTATTAAATAATATTAAGCAGATATATTTTTATACAAATAAATATTTTATTCAAAATACTTGGCGCTGCTCTCTGAAAAAAATGTTAATTGGCTTGGTTAATAAATAAGACAAGACCAGACACCACTAAAACAAGAAAGAAAGGAAAAGATTTTAATGCAATTTATACATATTTATTCAGTTTAGAAACATCAATTCGGAGAGCAGCGCCAAGTATTTTGAATAAAATATTTATTTGTATAAAAATATATCTGCTTAATATTATTTAATACTTTTTTTCTTTGTATAAATAGTCATTGTGATAATTGGCGCAATTTGTGTATATCATTAGTTTTGTAAAGCTATTAATTTACGACAATGTTTTTAAATGGCAGTCTTTTTGATGGGTATTAATTTATGACAATGTTTTTAAATGGGATCTTTTTTGATGGGATTATATACTTGGGGCTCTTTTTTGTACCTTTTTTAAAAAAGGTAATTTTGTGGGGTATCCTACTACAGCCCACACCAACTTGTCAAATAACCATATTCTTCTGCCCCAATCCTTTCCAAATAGTCTTTTTCCTAACCCCCACACCTTCCCCATTACCGCTGCCCCCTTCCTCACCCTCTCCTCCACATGTTGTTCCTGCCCCCCATTCCCCATCACCGTATATCCCAAATACCTATAGCTTCTCACCTCTTCCAACTCTTTCCCCTTCCATCTCCATGTCATTCGCTTCCACCTCCCCCCACCCCTCCTACACCTCATTACTTTCGTCTTTCCGACATTCACCTGCAAACCCTTCTTATCAAAATACCTTTCCAACTTCCCTATCATACCCCTCATCGCCTCTTCATCCTCCGCTAGCATAGCAATGTCATCCGCGTATGCTAGCGTGTAAACCTTTCTATCCCCCACTTTCACCCCCCCCCAACCCCCCCTCTCCAGCTCCTCGTCCATGTCCGCTAACAGCATAGTAAATAGGCTAGGGCTCAGTGGACACCCCTGTCTCACCCCCCTTGCGGTCCAAAACCTCTCCCCCACTTCGTCCCCCACCCTTACCTTACATACTGTCTCCTGTAAAACCTCCCCGCATCTCACCACCAGCCCTTCCCTTACTCCCCTCCCCCTCAACGCTTTCATCAAAATTCCCCTGTCCACCGAGTCAAACGCGGCCTTCAGATCTACAAATAAAACCACCATCTTCTTCCCTTTCCTCACCACTTGCCTATTCACTAGATAATTCAAGACATAAATGTTATCGACACACCCCACCCCCCTCCTAAACCCCGTTTGACTCGGTGGCAGCATTCCCTTCCCCTCTACCTCCACTCTTAACCTTTCCGCCAAAACAGATGCATAGACCTTGTAAGCAGTCTGCGTAAGAGTTATTCCCCTGTAGTCCTCTGGTTTCTCCCCTGCCCCCTTCTTCAGCACCGGAACCACAACGCCCTCCCTCCATCCCTCCGGCCACCCTTCCCCCATCCACACCCTATTACATATACTCCAGAGCCACTCTTCCACTTCTACACCCCCATATTTCCACACCTCATTCTCTATCTCATCCCCACCCCCCACCTTCCCATCCTTCAGATTCTTCACCACTCTTCTTATTTCTTCTCTTCCTAACTCCCCCTCCCCGTCCTCCCCCCTTCCTCTCTCGCCACCCCTCCTCACTCTCCACTCCACCCCTCCTAGCAGCCCCCTAAAATACTCGTCCCACTCCCTTATTTCTATCCCCTCTTTTATCCTCCTTCTCGTCTTCCGTCCTCTGTTCACTACTTTCCAAACCTGGCCCTCCGTTCTTACCCCCTCCACCACCTTCTCCCACCTCTCCCTTTCCTTTTCCTTTTTCTCCTCACACATCTTCCCATACTCCCTCTTCCTCGCCTTATACACTCCCCCATCCCCTCCCTCCTTTCTCCACTTTCTCAACTCTCTCCTCACCTTACTCTTCTCCTCTCTGCATTCCTCATCCCACCATCCCCCTTTCTTTTCCCCCTTCCCCATCTTACCCACTGCCTCCTTTATTCTTCCCCTCAACTCTTTCCAATCCTCGTCAACTCCCCTCTCCCCCACCTCCCTTTTCCCAAAAGCCCTCATAAACTCCCTTCTACCCTCTTCGGTCCAGTTTTTTCTCTCCCTTCTCCGCAAACCCTTTTTATCACTACCTCTTACCTCCCTCCTCTCCCCTTCTAACCACACCACCACCGGGTGGTGATCTGAGTCCACTCTATCCGCTACTTCCATCCTTTCCACCCTCTCCTTTGTGTCCTCGTTACCTATCACATAATCTATGACCGAATTTCCCCTTCCCCCTGTAAACGTCCACTCCCCTTCCTCGTCCCCTACTCTTAGAGCATATATAAATGGAGGTATCATTGCCTTAGAGTGAGTGCCTCGAAACTGTCGGCAACATCACGCGGCGAGAGAGAAAGACATGTGCCACTGGTGCGAGCGAGAAAAGTCTACATGTGCGAGCGAGAGAAGTATAGGTTCCCAATCGACCGTAATGCGCATGTGCCGATATCTATACTTTTTTCTCTCGCACCAGTTCACACGTCTTTCTCTCTCGCACGTAATCGGCACATGCGCATTACGGTCGATTGGGAACCTATACTTCTCTCGCTCGCACATGTCTTTCTCTCTCGCACCATGTTGCCGACAGTTTCAAGCTTTCAATGAGACCTCCATAGTATATGCTCTAAGCCCCTACTACCTTTCCATTCATTATACCCCATCCCCTTTCCTCCAGGTATCGGCATAGCCTTCCTTCTCCATTCACCTCCTTATCCTTCGATCTCCTGCTTCCCACTCTCACTTCCCCCTCCTCTTCCTCCTCCCACACCCCTCCACCCTCCTCCCCTGTCCTAGCATTAAAATCCCCCCCTATTAAAACTCTCACTCCCTCCTCCCTTTCCTCCGTCCATTCCCCTAAATCCTCCATCTTCCATTGCAGGTCCTTATTTACATATACCCCCACTATCCTCCACCACTCTCCCCCCATCCTCACTTTCTTCATCATCATTCCCTCTTTTTCCCCTCCTCCCCCCTCCCCTCTCTCTATACCCCTTCGTACCCCCATTAGCATACCTCCTATCGCTCTTCCCTTCTTATTATCCCTCCTCGCCCACTGCCTTTCCCATATATATCCCTTGGGCAACTTTTTCTCCACCCACTCCCACTCCCTCTCTTCCAGCCACGTCTCGCTTAAAATCATAACATCCCATTTTTCCAGCCCTTTCCAGAAATCCCCCTCTTTTCTTCTCACTCCTGCCACATTCCAGAAAGCCACTTTGTAACTCCCATCTTCCTTCCCTTTCTCCCTTCTCGTTACATCCGCCCACCCCTCTACCCTCTTCATTCGTTTCCCTGTTCCTTATACCATTTTTCCCCCAATTCGTCCCACCTTCTTACCTTCCCATCCACCCATAACTTCATATATCCCACTTGAACTTTTCTCCCCCTCTCCCTTTCCCTTTCCGCCTCTCTCTCTACCTTCCATTTCACCCTCCTTTCCTCCTCCGTAAGATCATCCTCTATCCTCTCCCTCCTTCCTCTAAGTTTTTTCTTTGCCTCCATCACCTTCCGCTTCTCCTCCCTACCCTCCAGCTTTACCAACACCATCCCTCCACCTTCTCTGCCTGTTCTTCCTATCTTCACAACCTCCTTCATTCCCATCTCTTCTACCCCTATCCTTTCCCATAGCTTCCTCACTTCCTCCCTCACCTCCTTTCCCTCCACCCCTAAACCCCTCACTACAACGTTGTTCCTTCTCCCCTCCCTTTCCTTTTTATCTTGCCTTATCTCCATTCTCCTAACCCTGCATCTCCATTCCTCCCCTACCCCTACCCCCTCTTCTACCTTAGACCCCGCTTTCATTTTTTCCTTTTCCCACCCCACTACCTTGTCACACATCTCCTCCATCCTCTTGTCCCTATCCTCCCACTTGTCCATCCTTTTTTCCATTTTTTCTCTCCTTGTCTTCTCTTCCCTCATCATCTCTTCCCACCTTCTCCTTTCCTCTCTCCATTCCTCTTCTATCCTCCTCCTCTCCTCCCTCTCCTTCCTCATTTCCTCCTCCAACCTTCTTCTTTCCTCCCTGTCTGCCCTCACTTCCTCCCTCAAGCTCCTCATCTCCAGTATCATTTCCTTTATCATTCTTTCCACTCCTCCCACTTCCTCCTCTGTCCCCCCACTTCTTCCCGTATCCCTACTCACCGGTGATCTTTGTATCATCCCACTTCTTTTAAAACCCTTCCCTTCGTTTTCGTCCCCCCCCCCTCCCCCTCGTCCCTGTCCTTCCTCTTTTTACTCCACAAACTATCCAAACTTCCTGCACTGCTTACACTACTTACACTACCCTTCCTCCCCCTCTCCCCCTTTTGTGACATATAATCTTTTTCTTCCCCCTTTCCTCCCTCCCTCTCCTCCTTTCCTTTTCTTTCCTCCCTTTGGCTTCTTCTTACCTTCCCTCTTTTTACTCCTTACCCCCTGTATCCTTTCCTCCTATTAAACCTTTTGCTCCTTATCTCCTTTCCTTTCTTCCGTACTCTCTTTCCTTTATCGTCTGTTTGAATTTCCCTCCTTCCCGTCAAATCGTCCTAACTCCTCTTTTTTCCCCCAGATCCCGCTACCTGTCTTCTGCTGCCTCTTCCTTCCCGCCAGTCTACACCTGTCCTGCCGCCCTAACCTCCAAATGCTTTCCTTAACACCTTATCCCCTTCCCACACCACTTCCCTCACTTAATCCTTTGCCCTCTTCCCTTCGCCCACTTCACACGTTTTACCCCACGCACTCACTACTATTCGCCTGACACCTTTCACTCCTCTTTCCTCTTTCCAAAGACCACACGCTTCTCCACACGCCTCTCTCACACGCGACCGGAAACGGAAGTCCTTATTGATGATTATTGATGATTATAGTAAATGCGCTTTAATCTATACGTTGAAATCAAAAGATGAAGTATACAATTGCTTCTTAGATTATATAAATAAAGTCGAAAATTTAACGGGTAAGAAAATAAAAAGGCTTAGGTGTGACAATGGCAAAGAATATATGAACAAAAACATGTTTAGTTTATTTAGCGAAAAAGGAATTGTAGTAGAACCATGTCCACCATATGTACACGAACTGAACGGAACAGCTGAGCGCTACAATAGAACAATAATGAACTCGGCTAGATGTTTACTGTCTGATTCAAAATTAAATATTATGTATTGGCCGGAAATAGTGAAAGCCGCAGCGTATTTAAAAAATAGAACTATGACAAACACTCATAAAATTAAAACTCCTTTCGAAATATTCTTTGGAAAAAAACCAAATATTAGTAATTTGAAATTATACGGAAGCAAAGTCTTTGTCAGAGTTCCTGAAATAAAAAGACACTCAAAATGGGACAGGAAAGCTGACATTGGTACACTTGTAGGATATGAAGGCGTGGGATACAGAGTTTTAGTTAACAATAAAATCATAGTAGCAAGACATGTAGATTTTATAGAAGAAAACGAAAACTTAATAGGATTTAAAGATGAGGATGAAAGTGATGATGAATCGTTGAGTAGTATAAAAGATAATTCCGGATCAAACGAAGTTCTTGAAAATGTAACAAATGAAGAAAATAAGAAATTTAGGAATTTAAGTAACAGATCGGATATAAATTTAGATGATCAAGAAATAGAATTGCGAAGGTCAGAACGCGAAAGAAAGAAACCAGAAAGATATGGACAATCCGACTCGTATTACATCTATGTAAATGTTATAAGCGCAGATAGTCCAAAAACGTATGAAGAGGCTTTAAAAGGAAATGAGTGTGAGGCATGGAAAGAGGCAATGGATAGAGAAATGAATTGTTTAAAGAAAAATAAAACTTGGAATTTCGTGGAAAAGCCAAAAGATAAAAGGGTCTTAGATTTAAAATGGGTATTTACAAAGAAATCCGACAATCAAAAAAAAGCGAGATTAGTCGTCCGAGGTTTCCAGCAAAAGCAAGTACTGGAAGATTTGTATTCTCCAGTAGCCAGAATTCAAACTTTGAAGTTATTATTGTCTTATTGTTGCCAAAACGGATTAATGATTATACAAATGGATGTCGAGACCGCATTCTTGAACGGGTCGATAAAGTCAAAAGTATTTGTAAAACAACGTTTAGGTTACGACGACAAAACCGGAAGAGTATGTAAACTGGGAAAAGCGTTGTATGGTTTGCGTGAGAGCCCACGTGCATGGTACGAATGCTTTGATGATTATATACAGAAACAAGGATTCAATAGAAGCGTGAGTGATTACTGCTTGTACATAAAATATGAGAATGGCGAAACACTTTACTTAATTCTATTTGTAGACGACTTATTGATTTGCGGAAGAACTATGGAAAAAATCAAAGAGATTAGGAGTAGATTGTCAAATAAATTTGCGATGAAAGACTTGGGAAAAGTAAAGACTTATTTAGGAATAAATATCAATTATAATTATAAAATTGGTGAGATGACACTAGATCAAAGTAATTTTATTGAGTCATTAGGTAGAAAATACCAGATTGAAAATAGTAAATTATTTCGTACACTTATGGAACACAATTTAAGTTTGGAACCCGCACAGGGAGTGGCAAATACTTTAAAATATAGAAATCTCATTGGAGCGTTATTATATATTAGTAATGGAACTAGACTAGATGTTAGTTATAGTATAAATTATCTAAGTCGCTTCCAAAATAGTTATAATGAGACTCACTACAGATATGCACTCAGAGTTCTAAAATACTTGTACTTAACCAGAAATTTAAAATTAACGTATAAGAGAAATTTAAATACCGACGTTATGGATTGTTTTGTTGATGCGGACTGGGCCGGAGATAAATCCGACAGAAAATCGACTACAGGATTTATAATACGAGTATTTGAAAACGTAATATATTGGAAAGCCCGAAAGCAGGGCAGCGTGACAAAATCGTCAACAGCCGCCGAGTGCGTAGCATTATTAGAAGCAGTAAGCGAAATAATAGTCATAAGAAACGTGTTAAAAGACTTTAGGATAAAAATCGAAAATCCAATAAAATTGTATGAGGACAACTCTGGAGCTATTGCCATAGCAAAATTTGGAAACATGACAAAGAACTCAAAGTACATCGAAGTACATTATCATTTTGTAAATGAATGTTACGAAAAAAAAAGAAATTGAAATTGTAAAAGTAGAGTCTGAAAATAATATCGCTGATATTTTAACGAAGGTTCTAGGGAGAATAAAATTCGAAAATTTCAGATCACTACTCAGAATAGTTTAAGAAAACATGTAGCATATAAATTAAGGAGGTGTGTTAAGATATGTATAATTATACAGGGTGTCCCAGCTAACACTGGACAGAGCTATATCTCCTAAAGTATTGTTACTAAAAATCTGAAAAAATAGGGAATGCATGGTACGAGGGGCCCAACTTTTTAGCCCGAACGAATTTTTTTTTCGATTATTATTTTAAAAGATACGATGGTCAAGTTCGGTTTTTCAAATGGCACTAACTTTTTGGAAGTCCTGAGTTGATAGTGCGTTAAAAGACAAAATCAATAAGCTATAATGTATACACTTTATTTCCACTGGTGTTTAAGATATTTCGCTTGCAAATTTCCTGATTTTCAGTGGAAAAACCGTCTCTGGACTGGCAAGGACCGGGGTCAGTTTTACTGTCGTCACGGGTAGCACTGCCTGTTGAAATAGATACCTACCTGCCAAAGGTCTACCCCGGCCCACGGGCTGGACAATTCTTTTCCGTCAGAAATGCCACTTAGGTAGGTACATCTGCAGTATCGAGAAGCGCACCGTTACTTTTATTTCGCACTTGCTTCTACGCTCGGATGACCGGTTCTTTTCGGAGGGATGCAAGTTCGATTGGTTAGGTTAGAAGGTGTGAAAGTTGCTAAACTAAATATGAACCATAGGGAGCAGATTGTATCAGAACCAATCGGATTTGCATCCCTCACAAACGGCTGCTCTCTTGAAGAGGCCTTCTTCACAGAAATACCTCCTCCCCAATGCCCGCCTTCTTTCGCACGGAATACGTCAACGCATGCTTCTGTTTTAATATCGGAGCTTGTGTTTATACTCGAGAGGACCACGCGTGGACAGCGGGTTACCGCTTTTCTTCCTGTGTCTCTCCACGAGGAGTATTGACGGTGGATGTGACACCCTCGACTGCCGGGGTTCGACCCTAATTCGCTACGCTCGACCCAGGATTCGTACCTTTTTCCGGAAAAAGCCATAAAAATCGAGTGAGGCCCTGCGAAGGACTGTCCCGGCCACGGGGTACCAGGGGCCGCATCTCCTTGACGGACGCTGCTCCAGAATTACCCTGTATCTGTTTAAGAAATAAAATAATTCCTTGTACTTTATCGTATGGATATGGAAGTGTCGCCGATGGATTCCTTGGGGTTTTCCGATGAAAATCATACCAAATGTCGTGCAAATCGGACAACTTTTACATCAGGTGTACAAATAGCCTCTGTCAAAGTAGCCCGATTTGCATGATATTTGGTATGATTTTCATCGGAAAAACATAAGGAATCCATCGGCGTCATTTCCCTTTCGATACGATGAAGAAAAAAATGTCTTAATAGGTTGTAATGGATATTAGACCCTCGACTGCCGGGGTGCGACCCTAATTCGCTACGCTCGACCCAGGATTCGTACCTTTTTCCGGAAAAAGCCATAAAAATCGAGTGAGGCCCTGCGAAGGACTGTCCTCGCCACGGGGTACCAGAGGCCGCATCTCTTCGACGAGCGTCGGGCGACTCCTGCCCGAGAGGAATACGATTTACTTTAATTATAGTACATGTGTGTTTTGTAATAAAATGTTTCTATCCTCTCCTGAATTCAATAACTGGCATCCAGACATCTACGCTCCTACAATCCACCGTCAATACTCCTCGTGGAGAGACACAGGAAGAAAAGCGGTAACCCGCTGTCCACGCGTGGTCCTCTCGAGTATAAACACAAGCACCGATATTAAAACAGAAGCATGCGTTGACGTATTCCGTGCGAGAGAAGGCGGGCATTGGGGAGGAGGTATTTCTGTGAAGAAGGCCTCTTCAAGAGAGCAGCCGTTTGTGAGGGATGCAAATCCGATTGGTTCTGATACAATCTGCTCCCTATGGTTCATATTTAGTTTAGCAACTTTCACACCTTCTAACCTAACCAATCGAACTTGCATCCCTCCGAAAAGAACCGGTCATCCGAGCGTAGAAGCAAGTGCGAAATAAAAGTAACGGTGCGCTTCTCGATACTGCAGATGTACCTACCTAAGTGGCATTTCTGACGGAAAAGAATTGTCCAGCCCGTGGGCCGGGGTAGACCTTTGGCAGGTAGGTATCTATTTCAACAGGCAGTGCTACCCGTGACGACAGTAAAACTGACCCCGGTCCTTGCCAGTCCAGAGACGGTTTTTCCACTGAAAATCAGGAAATTTGCAAGCGAAATATCTTAAGGGGTCATATACGTTTCCTCATTGGAAAAAATGCATTTTTTTTTTTATACATAATTTGAAAGGTGCATGTCTTCGAAATATTTTAAGCCTACAGCGAACTCGAAATTCCAATTATTGGTGAAGTTACGGCCGTTTGAACGAAACAAGTCGCGCCGGTCCCATTTCAGTTTTACAGCGGGCTAGCTGTACGACCGCGCGTCTTCCTCTAAATTGGACTCCGATAATTGCGGAGTTGTAAAATATGGAAAAACCTATTGTAAAATACTTTTGAAGTATCCATATTGTATTTATAGGGCCCATAATTAGCTATATGACTAGTTTTAGGCCTCTGTTAACCGGTACAGGGGCGGGTGGAAAGTACGTTTGAGTACATCAGGCGTTTAGTCTGATACTATCCTCCGACTTGTAAACGGTGACCAGAAAAATGTCAGGACCTTGTGTATATGCAGACCGAAAGGGGAAAAGAAGTGATTTTAGGCGAGCATCGCGACCTGTGAAAAAGCGGTTTCCAACAACCCGGAAAAGGGAGTCTGAAAAAGCGATGACCAGTGCATCGGCGAAAAAATTAAAAAATTCGAAATATTCGGAAGTGATTGTAGATTCGTCATTCGGGTACCGAATTTTAAACTTTGCTGCTGTATTTGCGACTATTAGTTTATATGTAAATTGCAAAACGTGTGGAAGTCACGTAAAATTTGCAGAAGACGACATTCGAGGCCTTGGATTTAAAATTGTGATACAGTGTAATAAGTGTGGCCCTCAGCGTATCCCCTCTTGCCCACAAATTGATAAAGCCTACGAAATAAATACCCGCTTCGTGTTTGTGTTGAGAGTGTTAGGACTAGGGCAATCAGCTATGCGAAAGTTTTGCGGACTCATGGACTTGCCAAAGCCAATAGCGCAATCTACGTACGACGCTATAGTAAAAAAAATTCTCATTGCTGCACAAACTGTTTGTGATGTTTCATTAAAAATTGCTGCGACTGAGGAAAAAACAGCTACTCAAGAAGCAGAAATATTTGACGATGAAACAGGAATTGTTGTTTCCGGGGATGGAACCTGGAAGAAACGTGGCTACTCTTCCCTTTTCGGCGTGATGACTCTCATTGGGAATTTGACGGGGAAAGTTGTGGACATTCTTGTCAAATCATCATATTGCAAAGCCTGTGAATATTGGGAGAATAAAAGAGACACCGCCGAATATGAGGGTTGGAATGAAGGAGGGCACGAGTGCAGAGATTGTAACCGCCGCCTAACCCTAACCCGAATCCGGTAACCGAGGGAAGGTTACTGTAACCCGTAGTAACCCCGAAGGAACGGCTCCCAAAGAGTGCAGAGAGCCGGTTAACCCGCTCGGAGCGGGTTACAATTGACATACGACATTCTACGTCCAAAATCCGACTATGGTCGCCCGCGCTCGTCCACCGCTGCGATGCAACTGCAATTTTAACAAGAACCGGGTTACATACAATGACGTCAATCACTTGCAGGGTTTTGTTTTTCGATCTAATTTTTAATCTCTCCAAGAAAAATGTCACGATTTTCTTGAAGTATACCCACGACATTACATGCAAATCGTTTCTTGGTCAAATTGCATCACCGTGGTAGATGAATGGCCTATAATAAATGTAACAATTCTGTAGAAGTTGGAAAGGTAATTTGTTTATTTTCCGCAAACGGAAAAGAAACTGACGGGTGAACTGGCGAACTGGCGAACTGCCGAAGTGCGAACTAGCTAACGGACTCAGAAACGAGCGAAGGAAGACTGATCCTTGGTTAGCAAGAATTTTTCCTTTTATTGTGCTTGGTGTTTAGCGAAAGTAGTGGGAGAATTTGACTAATTCTTCAGTCGAGAAATTTATGAAAGCAGCGACAAACGTTTTACAACTAAAGTACCTGCAATAACTGTGTAAACCCTTACGATCCCTGCCGGGTAGGCTTACGGTCATTTTCAGCTAAATTTTTTCAGATCAGGTATATGACATAGGTACTATAAAATGCTAGACAGCTGCAAATATTTTCTCATGTTACTGGTATTTTACATCTGGTTTAAACTCAATGTGACGTTAATATTAAAGACTCCATTCTAGGAGGAGTTTAGTTTGAGTAGAATTTCAAAGAATACTGTTATTTTCCAAATTTAGAAACATATCACCCTCGAGGAGAAATTTGCAAAATAAAAGCTTGTTTGTAATTTGACGTTACATAAATAATTTTTCGATTTCAAAAAAATATTATTGAAATAGACAAAACCTTCTGCATTAAAATTAAAAAGGAATGAACCTAATGCGATATATAGTTTCTAAAATAAAAATTCGTAAGTACAGCTCGATTTCACGAAAATAGGGAAAAACTGCGCCCTCTACCGTATTAGGGTAACCCGCTCCGAGAGCGGGTTACCCGGGAACTCTGTGCGTAGATGCCTCGGGTTACCCGGTTATGTAAATTAGTCTACGGTACAGAGAACCGAACCGGCCTAGGGTTACGGTTACAATCCCTGCACGAGTGTTCGGCAAATCATGAAGGGAGTGCGGGAAAAATGGAGGTGGACGGAATGCAGGAAATGTTTCAGCGATCGCTTGAATTACACGGTGTTAAATATTTATACTATATCGGTGACGGTGATAGCAAAACATTTAATGGTATCCTGCAAACAGACCCATACAATACTCCCGTTTCTAAAAAAGAATGCGTGGGCCATGTGCAGAAACGAATGGGAACGCGTCTTCGTGCACTGAAGAAAAATACGAAAGGGCTCGGAGGAAGAGGCATGCTCACAGGCAAATTGATGGACGAATTGCAGACTTATTACGGTCTAGCTATTAGGAGACACAGTGATTCTGTCGAAGAAATGAACGATGCTGTTTGGGCAACTTTTTGGCATAAAATTTCAAGTGATGACAAACCGCAGCATCATTTCTGTGCAGCCGGAGAAGAGTCGTGGTGCTCATGGCAACGAGCGCATGCTACGAATAACTTGGAGGAATACAGGCATAAGCCTCCTCTTCATCAGATTGTGCAAGACGCTATTCGTCCTGTGTACGAAGATTTAAGCAGCATTGATTTGCTTCGAAAGTGTGTCGGGGGTTTCACCCAAAACTCGAATGAGAGTTTGAACGCTCTAATATGGAAAGTTGCTCCAAAAGAGACATATAGCGGCTCCACAATTGTTCAAATCGCCACATATATTGCAACAGGGATGTTCAACGAAGGCCATATGTCGCTTTTGAAGACACTACAAACATTGAACATCAAGATTGGAAATGCAGCGCACTATATGTGCCAGGAGGCCGACGTACAGCGTATCGCAACGGGTGAACTGAGAGCGCAGCAAGCGACAAAATAGGGCAGAATTCATCGCAGACAAAGTAGATTGCAAGCAGAGGTAGCTCAAATTGCAGAGGAAGGTCACCTTTATGGTGCAGGCATCGCTGATTAGGAGTTAGTTACAAAATTTCAATGTATCACACAATTAAAACTCTTTTAAAACTTTAAACGCGTTTTTCTCGAAACAGCACTTTTCAAAACGGTGGGCATGATAACTGCCTCACCGTTCATCCGATTAACTTTAGCATTTACACACATATTCTACATAAGATTCGTTATCGTGTTAGGAGAGCTTTTTCAATTAAATTGAACCATTTTTTAATAACAAGCAAAAACGTACGAGTTTTATAGCGAAAATCACGACCCTTTTCTTCAAAGTGCTACCATTTCCGCAATTTTTTGTTTTTGAAAAAATGGCGCCTACACACGATAACTATGATCCCACAGATTGTTAAAAAATCGGTGATTTTAATTTCAGACCACTCGTACGGGCTGAATCATGCCCACCGTTTTGGGCGGCGCCAGAAAACATGTTCTACGACACTGCCCGCGGACGCCACATTTTTAAAAATTTTGAAATTCTCATACCTGTTTTATAATCTATAAACGTATACCTATAAAACACAAAAAGAATTAAACCAATCGGACTAATAGTTTATCCCTGAATTACTTCCAAACATTGACCACATTTTAGCGCCGAGAAACGTATATGACCCCTTAAACACCAGTGGAAATAAAGTGTATACATTATAGCTTATTGATTTTGTCTTTTAACGCACTATCAACTCAGGACTTCCAAAAAGTTAGTGCCATTTGAAAAACCGAACTTGACCATCGTATCTTTTAAAATAATAATCGAAAAAAAAATTCGTTCGGGCTAAAAAGTTGGGCCCCTCGTACCATGCATTCCCTATTTTTTTCAGATTTTTAGTAACAATACTTTAGGAGATATAGCTCTGTCCAGTGTTAGCTGGGACACCCTGTATATGATACATTGTAAGGCATGAGTATGGAGTGTGCGGTAGTGCGCGTGCGCATAGTCGAGAAAGAGAGAGAGAGAAAGAGTGAGTGAAGGAGGAGGACAAGTAGAAGGACTGCACATAAGAGAACAAGGACTGTATGTAAAAGAAAGTTAAGAGAACACATATCGAGTTATAAGTAAGCCATCAGTAATAAAGAAAGTATAATTAAGTAGCAGATAAAAGCAGTATTAATAAATGAAGTATATGAAACATTTATTAACCTTATCATATTTATTAATAGTTCTAGTTCGAACCCTAGCTACGTTCATATAGATTAAGAAAATAACTGCGTTTCTTGTTTCCGATAACCATGACAGCCGGGATCGTGATCGCCAGCAGCAGACGTTTATTTGCGAGCTTCTCATTATAATCCTTCTAACATAAAATATAATTATCACCAATGCTTCAAAAAATTTAAGTAGATTGCCCAAATGTAACTGAATAAATACCCCAAAGTTTGAAACTGCAATATCAAGTACATTTCCTTAAAAAAATTCCCAAATATAGCCCTATTTTCCAGGCGTCACACCCCTTAATAAATAAACGGCGAAGCATCGTATCGCTTTCTTATTTTCTTAAAAATAAATATATGTTTTAGAAATAGATTTAGGCAGTCGAAATTATGATCAAACGTAATATTTATATAAAATACTATGCATAAATTGAGATAACAAAACAAACTTTTCAATATCTGTAGTAATTTCCGTGTCATATAAATACTGCTTCTATGTACAATTCTGTCTCTCTATAGCCGCGTGTGTCAGGACCGGGCGCACGCAATTTGAGAGACGAGTAGTCTACTCTCTGTCCCTTTTCATATCCTCCCTCATCCTCCTCATCTCCAACATCATTTCCTTTATCATCTTCCCAAATCTTCCCCCGCTCTCCTTCTTTTCCTCCTCGCATATCACCTTTCTCCGATAACTTCTTTATCCTTCCGCTCTTCTTAAACGCTCCCTTTTCGGCCATCCCGCCCTCTTTCTCCTCCTCTCTCTCCCGCTTTTTCCCCCAAACATTCTCCAGACTTCCCACACTGCTCGTGCTGTCTCTTTCTTTCCTCACTCGCTATCCTTACCTTTCTTTTCTCTCCTTCCCCTCCCTCCTCCATCCTTCCTTCACCTGTTCCCCCTTTTCTTCCCTTTGCCCTTCCTTCCCCTTCCCCACCTTTCCCTGTTCCACTACACCTTTTAATCCTATTTACCAACTTCTCTCTTGTCGTGCTCTCTTTCCTTTTATCTCTCTACCTTACACCTTAGTTTAGTATAATTTAAAAATCACGGGGGAGGTGGACGGTACCAGCTGCAGGCGCTACTCCCTCTGGGGGGGGGGGGTCCGCTCGTATCGACGGTACCATGTACGGCATGGACACCATCCCCGGAGCTTTGTCTAACGTTCGCCCCCGGCGGTGTACTTCCCCTGCACTGCCCAGGGAAGTGCGCCGGGTAGAACACAACGGGGTACCGGTTACGAGGTGCGCATGACCCGCGGACGCCTACCCCCGTTCGCGCACAGCTCCGCTTTTTATAGGACGCGGCCAACTTTCGTAGCCAGTGCCTTACTAGGGGGTAGGAGCCCAGGGAGGAGCCTAAACTACCTAAGTGATCGCTCGGGCTCCCACGGAGTTGGTTCATTGTTTAGAAGTGCACGTGGGGCGATTCCTCCCCTTAAATTGGCCCCGGGCGGTACAAGCGCGCCTCTGTTCCCTGTCTTCAGCAGTGCCTCACTGTCCGGAACCAGACCTCCTACTCACCCGCTACTCGGATACGCACGCTGGCCCGGCTAAGCCGTGGCCTACTCGTCTCCCGAAGAGCGGACGAGACGCTCGCGAGGAGACGGAGCTGAGGACCCACGGTTCGGAGAACCTCCCCCTCCCTCCGTACCCCCACCCCGCGCATTAGTCCCTAGCACACACCCCACCACGTGCACGCGGGCCCGATCTACCATCCGAACTCCCATACCCCGACCCTCCCTAAAAGCCCAGCGAACGTCTGACGACGATCGCACCCATCCAAGGGAGCGAGCCCTCGCTACCCAGCTCCCCGCACCGACGGACCCACCCCCGCGGCCCCCCACCCGAGTAGCAGCGAAAGGCCACCCCGCAGGACAGGACGGCGCGGGTGATCCCGCTAAGCCCCCGCCCCGCGGCGGGAACCCATCCCGCGTCTCACCACCCGCCTTGGTACTCCCACGGAGCGGTGAGGGCAGCGACCCCCGCGGCAGGCAGCCGCGAGCGCTCGCCTCCTGCTATTGATTTGACACCCTCGAGTCTCTATCGGCTCTAACCCTGGCTCCAAGGAGCCGCCCTAACGCTCATCCTAAGCTGTGCTATTCCACCACCCGCGGGGGCGGGCAGAGGGTTATGTGGGACTCGAACCCACTAAAACCTCCAAGGTGGTCTACCTAGTGCGCGGAGTTGCGCGCCTGAGGGGAGGGACATGGCGCGAGAGCAAACTAGCGATACGTTCGCAACCCTCCCCCCTGCGCTTCGTGCGACTCCGCGCACAGCTGCCCCCAACGGGGGGGGGGGGGCTCTTCCCCGGGGGAGTATTATCAAACCTCCCCCAGCAATATTCTCCCATCTGGCGGCGCGAGACGGACCACGCGTCCACGCCGCCTCTTCCGGGGTCGCTGCTGCTAAGGCGGGAGATGCCCCCCGGCACCCCCGCAATCGAGCTACTACCCGGTCAATGCGACCGGGCCGGGGCGTTGACGGCCTTAAGGGCCGCCCGAGCCACCGCGTCCCTAGGGGGCCTTGAGAAAGGCCGCCGGGTGGTATACACCCTGTGGACACCTCGGGCCGGCGGCTGGCAACGTGCCTGCAGGGCGAACCGCTTTCGGCCGCCCGACTCGCCCCGCGAGGTCGATCGCTCCATCGGGAGCGGCGTTGGTTTTCGCCGCTCCCGGGGGGGGGGGGGGGGTGGCCCGATTCGTGGGCCCCCCATCCGCCAACCCTTCTTCGCGGTGCCCCCACCACGACGTTGGGGTGGGGCCACCGCCCTTCCCCCCACACCCCCCGTTCCCACGCGCCTCCCCCCCTCACAGGTAGGGCACACGGGGGGGGGGGGGGAGCCTCAGGCTCTAGGCGAACCTAGGGATGAATGCCCGTGAAAACTTGTTCCCCTTCTTTCCCGTGAGGTCTGGCCGCCAGGCACGGTGGCGTTTGGACGCGCACCATCACGTCCGGGGAATCACCTCCCCACCCGTCGTCCTCCATGCTGAGGTCAGAGGAGCAGGGAGTTACTGATTCCGCTTAAGGTGTGTCCAGTATGCAAGGCCTAAGGTACCGGCCAATTTTACGGAGGGAGGCCTCCCCCTAACCTGCCCTTAGCAGGTAAAATGATCTTGTCGCAGGGGCAGGGCTGATCGTACCCCCGCTATTTGTATGTTCCATTCCAAGTCCCATCAACCATGTAATCGCAATCCCCACAAAATTACCTTTTTTAAAAAAAGGTAGAAAAAAGAGCGCCAAGTATATAATCCCATCAAAAGGATCCCATTTAAAAACATTGTCATAAATTAATACCCATCAAAAAGACTCCCATTTAAAAACATTGTCGTAAATTAATAGCTTTACAAAACTAATGATATACACAAATTGCGCCAATTATCACAATGACTATTTATACAAAGAAAAAATATATTAAATAATATTAAGCAAATATATTTTTATACAAATAAATATTTTAATACGAGTAAATATTTTATTCAAAATACTTGGCGCTGCTCTCTGAAAAAAATGTTAATTGGCTTGGTTAATAAATAAGACAAGACCAGGCACCACTAAAACAAGAAAGAAAGGAAAAGATTTTAATGCAATTTATACATATTTATTCAGTTTAGAAACACCAATTCGGAGAGCAGCGCCAAGTATTTTGAATAAAATATTTACTCGTATTAAAATATTTATTTGTATAAAAATATATTTGCTTAATATTATTTAATACATTTTTTCTTTGTATAAATAGTCATTGTGATAATTGGCGCAATTTGTATATATCATTAGTTTTGTAAAGCTATTAATTTTCGACAATGTTTTTAAATGGGAGTCTTTTTGATGGGTATTAATTTATGACAATGTTTTTAAATGGGATCCTTTTGATGGGATTATATACTTGGCGCTCTTTTTTGTACCTTTTTTTAAAAAAGGTAATTTTGTGGGGATTTCACACATTTTGTAGTGTTCATTAGTGACTGGATAAATTTTTCACCCCCTCGGGGTTATTTTTTTTAATTAACAATATATTATATTGTCATCCAAACTACGCACACCTGCAAAGCTACAAGACAATTGGATTGGTGGAATTGGTTTAAATTTGAGTTTTCAGATATGAAACAAACATACAAGAAGCACACAGAGGATCAAAGCTGAATAAAAGTTTAATTAAAGTTTAATTAATATAATACTATATCACAATAAATTTTTTTCTATGACGTAGATCACACTGCATCATCTTGTGCTTCGATTATCTGTAAATATATAAAATCCACATTTTAGTTACAACATAACTTAGAACTTATAGAAGAAAGGTGGACTTTTCCTATAGTAAGTGTAGAGACTACATAATGTATCCGAAGGAGGTGAGAGCGTATGGCAGAAAGTCTGGTTGGAGGAAATTAAATTAAATGCGAATGGTAATTTATTGAAAATGAACAAAGAAATCCAATATTTTTAATGCACAATTTATTGGTGTTGGAATAAAATTAATGTACTATCTTTATTGGTGAATTGGAATATTGTTAATGGAAAACTAATAAAATTAATGAATAGCGAGGGAACTACTGTGGATTTTAATATAGTATTAGGAATATCTTTCACAAAAGATTGAAAAGTATCAAGGGAGATGTGTGTTCAGTGTACTTTCTTCAATAATGTGACTTGCTATATGTTGTAAGTAGTATGCTATAATTTTTTTAATTCTCAATGCTAAGCTAATTTGACAAATTTTGTCGATTTACCTTATTTAACAAATTTTCAGAAACTTGTGCGAAACAAGATGTTCCTCTGTGTATCTATAATCTTCTCCGGACAACCTCCAAACCTGTGCATCACCTTCATTTCTATCCAAGCCTGTGCGCCCCCTTCATTTCTATCCAAGCCCATGTGTCGCCTTTATTCCTATAAGCTTTACATAAAAACTCTAATGTAAAAATAGTTTGCTGGTATAAAAACAATATATTATTTTGTAGAAACTTGTGCGAAAGAAGATGCTTCACTGTAGAACCTTCTCCGGACACCTTCCAAGTCTGCGTGTCCCCTTCGTTTCAATAAGCTCTACATAAATAATCTATTAAAAAATTTTGATGACCTACCTTGTTAATTGAGACAATAATTCAGTCCCTGATAACCAGATCTGAAGCGCAGAGCCTGACGTCAGATCCGTAGTCATCTGTGTCCGCATTAGGATACGGTCTGCGGTGCAGAGCCTGACATCAGGACCCTGACGTCAGATGGGCAGCAGATTCGCAGCAGATCCTGCCGTTCGCCTGACACGTATAACAGCGGCATCTGAGGGTCAGAATTGGCAAACAATTCCCTACGCGTGACGTCACACGGCCGTCCACGCGTGACGTCACATGCACGTGGCTACGCACCAACACATTTGTACCGTGATTGCTATAGGTGTGTCCCCCCACCCTTTCTACTGCGCGCAGGGAATTTGTAAATATTAAGCAGCAGTTTCGGAGCAGATTAGGTTTACATAACCTACGAGGTTTATTAAATAAGTTTTCGATTTATAAAGGTATTTATCGTTTATTTTTAATAATACAGCATTAACTCTGAAAACAAATACAATATTAGTATAAAATTGAATTGATACTGGGAATGTATCAATCCATGATTACTTTATTAAACGGGCGCTGAAAAGTGCCGATTGATGTTCATTGTGAACATCGAGAGGTTCCTTACGTTTGAATAAATTAAAATGGGCACTGAAAAGTACCGTTTGGTTTCTTCGCCACTGTAAAAGGAGCACACCTCTACTTTTAATGGGCACATTTCTGAAAAATAAAATATTTACCATATTTAATTATCGTTTTCCCACGACAGTAAATCGTGACTTTTACGGTCATGACACTAAATGTCATGACTTTTACTGATACGGACCTTCAAAGGTCAGCTTCTTCTTCGGGCTGCGGGTCGTCCGTCCACAAATCGCGGTGTATTCGCGATGCATCGGAGGCTGCTGTCGCGCGAGGACCACTCTTCTTACTGCGAACCCTCTCCTTGGCTGCTCGAAGTGCCTGCTGCATCGACCGTTGAAAATCGGATCGCAGCGGCTTGATGAAGTGGGGATTTCCAGACACCGCTTCTGAAAAAGTAATGCGCGCAAAGTACGTTAGCATAATTATGCATAAAAACATGGAGATGCTTATTGCTTCGTACCGTATATTGCCATCATGATTCGCGTGTTGTACAACGGCCTTTGGCCTGTTCGGCCGAACCACGTGAAGGACCGTGTGACGTCGTCGACCAGTGCTTCCTTCAGGCAAATCCCGACCGCTTCCTTCATGTTGAACCCACCCACGTATTTTAAATACTGGACCTAAGCAAAATAAGTAAAGATTGATGTAAGTATGTATTATATAAAAGTAAATAAAAGCATAATTTCGTTTTCACTTACAACATTGAAATAGGTTTCGTCGTCGATGGTCTCGAAACAGTCCACCTCCTCCGGTGACGAGAGAGGAATGACCGCTGGTTTTCTTGGTGGACCATTACGGGTGGGTTGCACACATTTGAGCACACTCTCCAACAGAGTATTCATTTTTCTGCAAGCAGAACGGATGGAGACGTAACGTATTAATAAACACGATAACATGCAATACTTACCTTAGTTCCGTCTCGACGCGTGCCGTGCGATCTTCCAGGCTCCTGCGAACATGAACATTTATAATAGAAAACTTCACACTAGCAATATTTTTATAACAAAAAAAACATGTAAATTTACCCATTAGCAGAAGATTGGACGTGCACTGTATGGTGCTGCAACGACTCATTCCGGATGACCGTGGCGCGTAGACCCGACGTCCCTGGATCGCGATGATCCCTTAATGTTTCTACGGCTGGAAGACTGGTGGCAGCAGGACTTTTCTGTAACAGAAGAACGTTACTTGGATTAGTCGTAGAAAAACCCTTTGACGTTGTATGCTCAGATTCCTGCAGGATTTGCTTCAAATCCTGGATGTCCTCATCGATTGACTTCTTCTGCATAGTTGATATCCTCTTTCTCGGAGCTTCCTCCTCCTCCGAAGAAGTCGTTTGGTATCTCAATGGTTTTGATATCACACGCTTCTCTCGCTGCGACATGTCAACCTGTGAGTAAAAGTACATATTACAATACTGAGCATAGGCGTGTTGGCTGTTTTTCCTATTTTACATGCAATATTAACCTAACCCAAATCAAAACACGAACCCAGGTAATGTATTACTCAATAATTCGAGTGTAACTCGACAAAGGCTATAACAGTAGAAAACGTGAAAAAATGACCCATGAAGAAATATTTGAACCAAACGATAAAATAACTCATCACCAGAGATTAACAAGAATATTTGTGAATATAATATCATTTATGAAGAGCAGTACAAAAGGAAAGTACAGTGCAAAAGAAGAAAATTTGAATATTATAGAGCATCCTACTCATCAGAAAATAGTCGTAACTTACCAAAAACAAGAGACGAGACTAGAAACGGAAGATTTTTTTTTTTTTTTTTTACATGGTGGAAATCCCTTACGGATACCTCACCCCCCACGGCAAGGGTGAGATTATGTGGGGCTTGCACCCACTAAAACCACCATGGTGACCGCCTGACGCGAGAAGCTACACAAGGGAGAGGTACTAGCAGCGAGATACATCTAGAGCAAATAAAGTTGGAAGAATGTAAATACTATGGATCTTACGGCTTCTCGCTGTGTGTAATAACAGCAACGATATACCTACGCGGTTCTGAGGAGTTTGTGTCAGTGGACATACTACAGTGAAAAGGCATTCTATAACATTTGCCACGAACCTGATCGGGGGAGATATATAAAATTTCAGGGCTCAATGTGGCGCATTTATATATGCCAAGAGCGGAAGACTTCATGGCGATATCATAAAAATCTTCGACCTCTAGAAATTTTTTAATACCTAAACGATAAGAATTATTGGAGTCCACGCTAATATTGAAAATTACGCAGATCGAGCCGTCGACTGAGATGCAACAATTATCGCGTACATTTATGCCCAGAGATATGCTATTGAACTCTATCTTACGGTATTGAGAACAATTGGGGTCGTTACTAAGCGGTCTAGATACGCGAATAGAAAAATCGACATTACAATGAATATTTGTGCCATGAAGTTGTCTCTCCTTCATCCTATTGAAATATTGTTGCAGAGGAAGACTTGGCTTTCGTAGATAATTTTTAAAAATGGACATGTTGTTTTCATATGGAAAAGCAGAACACGAATCTAAATTACCAAGACGTCTGACATCGTTGGTTAAGTGAAGAAGACCATGGACGTTATAACTATTAAATGTTGGGCCATAAAGTTCTTCGTTACGAAGAACAAATTTCTCCAGAGCTGTCTCTGCGAATTTCAAGTGCGTGCTCGATGGAGATTCTGAAACTAAAATCCGTATGGCCGCATGTAAGAATAAGAAATGATTGTATGGGGTTTTCTCCAGTACCCCGCTCAGTATAACTGGCCCTGTATACAGAAGGAACTGACGGAATTCGGTCGCCTTATATTTAGAGCATAGTTCAATATCTCTGGGGCGTCTTGCAAAGTCTGAGGGGCAATATCTGCTAACGCTATTCAGTCTCGCGGACAGTATAGAAATTTTCACACGGTCAAATTTTGAAAAAGGTGGATACTCTCCATGTACCCAAGCAGACAAGAGTTTCTTTACTACGCCCAAGCATACAAGATGCATATACTCAAAAGGAACTTGCGAAACCATTCCCATCGGTAGCGATGACAATGGGTTCGCACCTTGCTTGTGATGCTTTGCGCCTGAGCGTTCAATATATTCCTCATCGGTTCGAGGAGAATGTTTTATCCCATGGTAAGCGTAATGCCTACCGATTAGGGTACCAGAAACTGTACATTTGGAACAGGGACGGAAAGACATATGCCCATAATGATTTAATACAAACGCTCGAGCTGGTGCGTCAGCTATGAAGCATCTCAGTCGTACGGGCAACTTACTGGAATTAAAATTTATGCCTCCGTTGGACATAATGGCATTAACGTCAGCAATAAATTTCTCAAAGAAAATATTGGCGTCGCGTGGTTTTCGGGGACCTTTATAAATGCCTACCACTATTGGTTTTAGATGAGGAATATTTGAAATTCTACATTGAATGGGCCAGATATGAATGGAACTTGATTTGTCTAAACTACATCCGTCGGTATGAAAATCTAATTCTAAGTGTCTAACAAAAGCTACGGACAAAGTATTCGGGAGACTTTTAATAATTTCTGCTTCCAGATCAAAATGAATGTATTCTCCTGGTGCCACGACGAATGTAACAGCAGGAGTACGTGGCGTAGACATAAGCGTTCTAACGTCATGAGGTAACTGGGAGAAACAGGAATGCGTTCGAAGGAGAGATAATATATTATTTCCTTGAACATGTGTCAAATTGTTGTCTACGAAACAAGACGCTAACCGTTGGCGAAAAGATGGCTCGGAGGAAGTACCACAGGACAAAGAAACTGTATTGGGGATATTAGAAACGCGTGAAGTGGAAGTAGAAGGACCGGCATCTTCTACATTTAAATCGGGCCTAGCACTGAATCTATCGGGGATTAAATCAACAGGAGCGGACGAACTACAACCGGCAGATATGCTAGCAGCATCTTGCACGGTAGGAATATTATCCGCTACTCTACGAACGGTGTTAACTGCAGAACGGTATCGCACGCGTAAGTTGCTTCGCACTTCGCGCATAACCCTGCGTTTTTGCCTCGCCGATAGTGCGTGTCTCGATTTCCGCGACGCAGATAATTTGAAATTATTCAATTCCATAATTACTTACGTCTTGTCAATGTTTCGGGATGTAATTCGTGGTTTTGATCGGTTTTGCTGCTCTGGAAATTCTTCGGATCTGCCGTCTTTGGACTGCCACCTCAGAATGAACGAGAATTCGAAACAAACGCGAACTGGGAAGTAGAGTCCGGACCAATCACGAAAGACCGCAACGCGGCGCAGCCAATCCGAGCGTAGGCCGCTGTACCGCCAAAATGTTACTTCGTGGTACCCTTTATTCGACGTGGTACCCTTTGTGTTTGAAAACGAACGCTCGGATTGGCTGAATCATTTCTTATTCTTACATGCGGCCATACGGATTTTAGTTTCAGAATCTCCATCGAGCACGCACTTGAAATTCGCAGAGACAGCTCTGGAGAAATTTGTTCTTCGTAACGAAGAACTTTATGGCCCAACATTTAATAGTTATAACGTCCATGGTCTTCTTCACTTAACCAACGATGTCAGACGTCTTGGTAATTTAGATTCGTGTTCTGCTTTTCCATATGAAAACAACATGTCCATTTTTAAAAATTATCTACGAAAGCCAAGTCTTCCTCTGCAACAATATTTCAATAGGATGAAGGAGAGACAACTTCATGGCACAAATATTCATTGTAATGTCGATTTTTCTATTCGCGTATCTAGACCGCTTAGTAACGACCCCAATTGTTCTCAATACCGTAAGATAGAGTTCAATAGCATATCTCTGGGCATAAATGTACGCGATAATTGTTGCATCTCAGTCGACGGCTCGATCTGCGTAATTTTCAATATTAGCGTGGACTCCAATAATTCTTATCGTTTAGGTATTAAAAAATTTCTAGAGGTCGAAGATTTTTATGATATCGCCATGAAGTCTTCCGCTCTTGGCATATATAAATGCGCCACATTGAGCCCTGAAATTTTATATATCTCCCCCGATCAGGTTCGTGGCAAATGTTATAGAATGCCTTTTCACTGTAGTATGTCCACTGACACAAACTCCTCAGAACCGCGTAGGTATATCGTTGCTGTTATTACACACAGCGAGAAGCCGTAAGATCCATAGTATTTACATTCTTCCAACTTTATTTGCTCTAGATGTATCTCGCTGCTAGTACCTCTCCCTTGTGTAGCTTCTCGCGTCAGGCGGTCACCATGGTGGTTTTAGTGGGTGCAAGCCCCACATAATCTCACCCTTGCCGTGGGGGGTGAGGTATCCGTAAGGGATTTCCACCATGTAAAAAAAAAAAAAAAAAATCTTCCGTTTCTAGTCTCGTCTCTTGTTTTTGGTAAGTTACGACTATTTTCTGATGAGTAGGATGCTCTATAATATTCAAATTTTCTTCTTTTGCACTGTACTTTCCTTTTGTACTGCTCTTCATAAATGATATTATATTCACAAATATTCTTGTTAATCTCTGGTGATGAGTTATTTTATCGTTTGGTTCAAATATTTCTTCATGGGTCATTTTTTCACGTTTTCTACTGTTATAGCCTTTGTCGAGTTACACTCGAATTATTGAGTAATACATTACCTGGGTTCGTGTTTTGATTTGGGTTAGGTTAATATTGCATGTAAAATAGGAAAAACAGCCAACACGCCTATGCTCAGTATTGTAATATGTACTTTTACTCACAGGTTGACATGTCGCAGCGAGAGAAGCGTGTGATATCAAAACCATTGAGATACCAAACGACTTCTTCGGAGGAGGAGGAAGCTCCGAGAAAGAGGATATCAACTATGCAGAAGAAGTCAATCGATGAGGACATCCAGGATTTGAAGCAAATCCTGCAGGAATCTGAGCATACAACGTCAAAGGGTTTTTCTACGACTAATCCAAGTAACGTTCTTCTGTTACAGAAAAGTCCTGCTGCCACCAGTCTTCCAGCCGTAGAAACATTAAGGGATCATCGCGATCCAGGGACGTCGGGTCTACGCGCCACGGTCATCCGGAATGAGTCGTTGCAGCACCATACAGTGCACGTCCAATCTTCTGCTAATGGGTAAATTTACATGTTTTTTTTGTTATAAAAATATTGCTAGTGTGAAGTTTTCTATTATAAATGTTCATGTTCGCAGGAGCCTGGAAGATCGCACGGCACGCGTCGAGACGGAACTAAGGTAAGTATTGCATGTTATCGTGTTTATTAATACGTTACGTCTCCATCCGTTCTGCTTGCAGAAAAATGAATACTCTGTTGGAGAGTGTGCTCAAATGTGTGCAACCCACCCGTAATGGTCCACCAAGAAAACCAGCGGTCATTCCTCTCTCGTCACCGGAGGAGGTGGACTGTTTCGAGACCATCGACGACGAAACCTATTTCAATGTTGTAAGTGAAAACGAAATTATGCTTTTATTTACTTTTATATAATACATACTTACATCAATCTTTACTTATTTTGCTTAGGTCCAGTATTTAAAATACGTGGGTGGGTTCAACATGAAGGAAGCGGTCGGGATTTGCCTGAAGGAAGCACTGGTCGACGACGTCACACGGTCCTTCACGTGGTTCGGCCGAACAGGCCAAAGGCCGTTGTACAACACGCGAATCATGATGGCAATATACGGTACGAAGCAATAAGCATCTCCATGTTTTTATGCATAATTATGCTAACGTACTTTGCGCGCATTACTTTTTCAGAAGCGGTGTCTGGAAATCCCCACTTCATCAAGCCGCTGCGATCCGATTTTCAACGGTCGATGCAGCAGGCACTTCGAGCAGCCAAGGAGAGGGTTCGCAGTAAGAAGAGTGGTCCTCGCGCGACAGCAGCCTCCGATGCATCGCGAATACACCGCGATTTGTGGACGGACGACCCGCAGCCCGAAGAAGAAGCTGACCTTTGAAGGTCCGTATCAGTAAAAGTCATGACATTTAGTGTCATGACCGTAAAAGTCACGATTTACTGTCGTGGGAAAACGATAATTAAATATGGTAAATATTTTATTTTTCAGAAATGTGCCCATTAAAAGTAGAGGTGTGCTCCTTTTACAGTGGCGAAGAAACCAAACGGTACTTTTCAGTGCCCATTTTAATTTATTCAAACGTAAGGAACCTCTCGATGTTCACAATGAACATCAATCGGCACTTTTCAGCGCCCGTTTAATAAAGTAATCATGGATTGATACATTCCCAGTATCAATTCAATTTTATACTAATATTGTATTTGTTTTCAGAGTTAATGCTGTATTATTAAAAATAAACGATAAATACCTTTATAAATCGAAAACTTATTTAATAAACCTCGTAGGTTATGTAAACCTAATCTGCTCCGAAACTGCTGCTTAATATTTACAAATTCCCTGCGCGCAGTAGAAAGGGTGGGGGGACACACCTATAGCAATCACGGTACAAATGTGTTGGTGCGTAGCCACGTGCATGTGACGTCACGCGTGGACGGCCGTGTGACGTCACGCGTAGGGAATTGTTTGCCAATTCTGACCCTCAGATGCCGCTGTTATACGTGTCAGGCGAACGGCAGGATCTGCTGCGAATCTGCTGCCCATCTGACGTCAGGGTCCTGATGTCAGGCTCTGCACCGCAGACCGTATCCTAATGCGGACACAGATGACTACGGATCTGACGTCAGGCTCTGCGCTCTCACGGCAGACCCTGTTGCCAATCTGACGTCAGATTGCAGACATCTGGTTATCAGGGAGTGTCCTATATGTTGTAAAACCTCGTGATATTTCAAACATTTTGACAGGCATCCTCATTTAACACTTGCAGGTTATAATTGTTTTGACACTACCTTGACAGATCTACTCTCTGTCTGCTAGCTGTCACACGATAATAATTTGTTACGCGATTGGCCGAAACCCACATCCAATGAACGACGTGCCTGAGGGACATTTCCTCACCCTTTCATACTCCCCTCTTGTCTAGAAGTGTAGGACGACGACGATGACGGGGACGATGCTGAATTTTAATAACATAAAATTCAGCAAATTGCTACTTTACATCGAAATATCTCAGCTCATGAGGCCCGTAGGCATAAAACGAAGACACTTTTCTTATGTAAATCAAACCCAAGCTATCCATTAAGATCATTCAAAACCTAATCGGATCAGCCGTTATTGAGATTCGGCAATCTCAGGGTTCTTGATAGCGAGTCGTGGCGTAATAGATACACTCCGTGTTCGCGCTGCGCATAAATATATATATACTAGCATGCCCCGTCTCGGCTTCGCCCGAGATCGTAGCGCGACTGATACGTGTTTATTAGAATTAATATCTTTTCTATACCTATTATATAAAAACAGAGCCGATTTTTATATTTTGCGCAAAACTCAAGACCTGTTGAACTGATCTTCCTCAAATTTTGACACGTTATTCCTATATACTCTAAGACGGACATATGCTATGTAGCATGTCTCAGAAACGCGTTATTAACATGTAATTATATGTAAACATTCCATGTGTACTGTTTTGCATACCACGTGATAATAAATTTGCAAAACCAGTTTGTACCCCGACGATCATTCTGACATATATATCCGCGATAATCCAGTTCTCTCGCGAGAAAGTGCTCGAAAAGCTTCGCCACCTGGTGGTAACATCGCGGTACTGCTACGGGCGAGTAATCGCGCGGGCTGAATATGCGCATGCGCGCGCAAGTAGACTGTCGTATATAGGGGTCACGTGGTCGGCCAAACAGTCGTACACGTGAAATCTTTGCATATAAATTACATGTTAATGGCGCGTTTCTGAGACATGCTACATAGCCTATGTCCGTCCTAGAGTATGCAGGAATAACGTGTCAAAATTTGAGGAAGATCGGTTCAATAGGTCTTGAGTTTTGCGCGAACATAAAAATCGGCTCTCTCTTTATAAATAGTAAAGATAAATAGTAAAGATATTATATACTTGGCGCGAGACACTACCGTGTCTCTTGATATCCGTGATAAAGCCCCGAGGTACTGGCAACTTTTACGGAGGGGTGATATGAATGAGCTTGTCGCAGGGGCAGGGCGTATCGTACCCCCGCTATCCAGGCGTCCATTACCAGTCAATTCCTTTACCTTCGTTAAGATATAACCCAGGCGCGGAAGGACAAAAGTCCCGCGGAACCTGAGATATAGATTTCTTGTTGCTTCTTTTATTATTATCTCCACATACCAGTTCTCCTTGCTCGTTCAATCATATATCGTTCCGGGAGCGGTGGAACTATGAGCTCGACGGAACCACGGAGCCAGAGAAAGAGAAAGAGAGAATAGAAAAGAGAAGGTAAGAAAAGAAAAGAGAATAAGGAAACAAGAAAAGAATAAAAAAGAAACAGAAATCAAGCAAAGAAAGAAAATGAGAAAGAGAAAGAGAGAAAGAGAAAGAAAGAGAAAGAGAAAGAAAGAGAAAGAGAAAGAGAAAAAGAAGAAGGAGAGAAAGAGAAGAAAGAGAGAAAGGAAAGAAAAGAAAAGAAGAAGAGAAGAAAAGAAGGAAGAAAAGAGAAGAAAAGAAGGAAGAAAAGAGAAGAAAAGAAGAAAGAAAAGAGAAGAAAAGAAGGAGAAGAAGAAAAGAGAAGAAGAAGAAGAAAAGGAAAGGAAAGAAAGGTGAAGGAGAAAGGAAAGGAAAAGGAAAGGAAGAGGGATAGCCGACCCTTCGCCAGGGCAGCGGCACCCCCCGCAGGCCAGTAGGAGAGGGACAAGTCCCACCCATACTGCCCAACGCGGAGCATCGCCGCTATCCCAGAGCCCTACCCACCACGACAAGGTGGTCGACTGTGGAGTAGGGACCTTACACCTTATCTCCCTTTTGTATTTTCCGCCTATTCACTCTTTTATCCCACTTCTTCCCTCTCCCGCCTGGTGTCACCACTTATCACTCGCCGCTCTTCACACCACCTTCCCGCCTTATTTCACCTATCACACCGCCTAACCTCTACACCTCTTCTTATCTTTCCTGCACCTAACCCGCACGCGACCGGAAACGGAAGTCCTCGCTTATTGATTTATATTATTAATGTTACGTTTTGGGTAAGGCATAACGCGTATTTACTGAACAGCAACGACAACAGAACATAAACAGGGGTAATACAAGAACGGGTAACGAATACAATCAGTTAGCGCAAAGAGATATCGTGAAGTCTGCAAGCAATGATGGCTGACTTTCGAATGACAGCTTGACAGGCGATCGATCCGATCGCCTTCTTCTTGCTGTCTCTTGTCCCGCTCGCGGGCACCAGTGGGCCTTGGATTTCCATCCAAGGGGTGTTCGCAACACTGCTCCCCCCTCCGAAAAAGCGGTTGTCCCGGCCGCTGCAGTCTCTTCGTTCCCCTGCAGCCGTACCCTGGTCCGGAAGGGTGGAAAGGACGCCGTGTGGCCCCTTCCGTCCGCTGCCTCGGCATTCGCCTTCCCGCCCAGGGGAAAACCACTCCAAAAACCCTGGGCAAGGCGTGGGTACGTGAGTCTTCGCGCCTCTGCCCTCCATTTGCGTCTTCAAACTTGCGGGCTTCTTTCTTGCGCGGCCTTCCTCTTCTCCGACGGCGCATCTTCTTCCTGGGCAGAGACAGGTGGGGCTTCCTGTTCTTCCGAAGGCCGGGACCCCTCGTTCCTTCAGCCGTCGGGAGGCACGGCGTATCTCGTGCGACGGCTCGACGGTCCAGGTTTCCCAGGTTTCCCTCGGCGGAAGTCTTCGGCGACGAAGCCCCTGCGGAACTCCGACGGCGCCCTTGTCCTCTCCCGTGGGTCCCGCGACGAAGTCTACGCAAACTCCGGGCGCGTTCCCCGACGAAACGCTCCAGCTCCTTGTCCCACGACGTCCTTGGAACTCCGCTCCCACGAACGTCCCACGACGGCTCCGGAACTCTGCCGCTCCAGCAACTCCTTGTCCCTCGACGTCTCTGGGACTCCGCCGCTCCAACGGCGAAATCCTGCGACGCTCCGGATCATCCCTGGGCGGCTCCGCTCCGTCCGTCGCCCCTCAGCGGCCCGGCCGCTCCTGCGCCGCATCCCGGCTCGTCCTCGACTGCATCCTGGTGCGTCCTCGACGCCCCGCCAGCAGTCCTGCGTGCTCTTCGCTCCTCGAGGTTCCCTCGTAAAGAAAACGTTGCGCTCATTAGACCGGAACCGAAGACAACCCGTTGGGGCCGCACGAGCCGGAAAACCAGAAAGGAGGGCCGAGCGCGCAAGCAGAGGATCGCAGCTAGTCGCAAGCATGCAAGCGGCCCAGCCCCCAGTCCAGCCACCCGTCTCGTCAACCCTGGCGGTCTTCTCTCTTCTCTCCCGCTTGACGGCCCCATTCCTCTTCTTGGCCTCAGGTGCTGAACCAGGGGACCGCCCTGTGCGTCCTGCCAGCGCTCCCGTCTTCGCGACACCCCCTCCAGCCGATCCAAGCAACGCTCGTCCGCCTGGTGGTTGGGGATGCCATTTCCCTCCTGCTGTCCACCCTCCTCTCCTACTTTCTCCTGGGTACCCCGCGAGAACCTCCATCCCGGCCGCGCCGGGGGCTCGTAGGGTCTCCTCCAGGGGGCTAGCGGGGCGCTTCCACGTATGTCCGCACCCCGCTGCGGACTGCCACGCTATTATGGCACATTCGGGGAATTCGGGAGCGCATGGCCAGGCCGCGGCGGCAGTCCCCCGACACCTTGTCCCTCGTCGTGGGGTCTCGTGAACCTGAAACAGATTCAAAGGAAAAGGGGCCGAGCCACGGAGGCAGCCTCCGCAACCCGGTCCACCGGATTAGCTTAATCTAATCTTCTCCCTTGAGTGACGCTGCATCCCCCCGGACTCGGCTCCCGGCACTCAGCCACGGACAACCCCCATAAGAATTACCAAAAATTGCGGTAGCCGATGATTTTCCACATCGTCTTGGCGGGGTATTGGTAAAAGTTTCGGGCGGACCCCCGGGGTCCGCCCTCGATGTTCCCTGGGAGCTGGATCCGCTCGATCCGCTCGAGACTCCAACCTATCGAAGGCTCCGGAACTCCCTGAAACAACTCAAAACAGGGGCCGAGCTACGAAGGTGGCCTCCGCAGCCCGGTCCACTGGATTAGCTTAACCCTAATCTCTCGACTCTTCGTCCCGATCTTCTCTAGTAACGACTCCTCTCTTCGGGACTCCCGCTCTAAGGGGGTGTAGTTCGCCGTACCCGCGCCGATCCCGCGCCGGTATCCGTTCTCGAAGCCTCTCCGTCGCGACTCCGCACTCGGCCATTTCTGCGACGATGTTCGCCCTCGAACTCCCTTCGTCGCAACTCAGCAACCTCGCGCACGCCAGGCGCCTTCGCGTTGCTTCGGTGGTGCTCGCACTCCTGGGGACGCCGCTCGCCAGCAACACGACTGCATGGACCCCCGGTCGTCACCCAGAGCCGCACACCCACCCATGGTGTGGTCCGTGCCTTCCCGGACGTCCCTGCGTCTCCGCCGGAGTCGCACCTCCACCACCAATGCTCCGACGCTCCCTCTACAGCGTCCTAACATGGCCTCCTCAGATGGTAATTCCCCGAATCCGACGATCGGTGCTTCCCCCAAAATCGTTGCCATCGGACAACACAATAAGATGTCCTCGGCAGTTGTCAGCGGTGCCGATGGGCGATTAAAGCACATGAAGAGAACAGGACGAGTCGTTAAAAACATATTGGGGAACATTACATATGGGAAACAGTGGACATATTGGACAGCGGGGAAGAACATATTGGGAAACAAAGGGAAAAACATATTAGAACAGTGGGGAAACAGTGAGGATAGTCGAGGCGATTATGGTTTCAAAAACACGTGGAAAGACCTGTCTCACAATTTACTAAAGACAGTTCGCGGATAACCTCAGGAGACGTCAAAATGTCGACGCCTTCTCAGCGCCGTGAATGACTCACCAAGGGGCCAACTTCAGCGCGCTCCTGTCAAACGGAACGTGCGCGTCTCTCTCATTCCGTTTTGATGACCGAATACGGCCGTTTTCTACGTTACCCAATCGGAACGATACAACTAGAATTCAGCTCCCTCCTCTCAGGTCGGCTTCCCGAGCCTCCTGGCGCTGCTCCCCCCTCAGCGTCCTCGCCGAAGCCTCGAAACCGCTCCGATGTCGGCGGGCCTCGACCGCCGTCGCCGCCACTCCAGCAGCTGCCCTCCGATGCCGCCTCCGTGGGCGGAATCCCTCGTTGTCCAGCTGTAGGCCGAATGACGAATCCTCTTCCACCCTCGAAGACGGACTCGCGCCGCAACGCGACGGCTCCTTGCGTATCGCACGCAACAGCTCCACGCGTCCCGCACGCAACCGCTCCTCGCGTATCGCACGCGACAGCTCCTTGCGTTTCTTCGGGATCCGTGGCCACGGATCCCACTTCTGACACCAATGTTACGTTTTGGGTAAGGCATAACGCGTATTTACGGAACAGCAACGACAACAGAACATAAACAAGGGTAATACAAGAACGGGTAACGAATACAATCAGTTAGCGCAAAGAGATATCGTGACGTCTGCAAGCGATGATGGCTGACTCTCGAATGACAGCTTGACAGGCGATCGATCCGATCGCCTTCTTCTCGCTGTCTCTTGTCCCGCTCGCGGGCACCAGTGGGCCTTGGATTTCCATCCAAGGGGTGTCCGCAACATTATTATTGCTTTATATTGACTATCTATTGCTAATGTTTATTGCTTTGTAATGTACCGCTGCCTACCGCCATAATTTTTTCTTTTATTCATTCTGTATTAACCTTCACTCTGTGGACAGGGGTCCATACGGACCCAAAGCTAATAAAAACGTAAATAAAAAGTTACTGAATGGAAACTTTCCCAGTATCTTTTAGGAATGCTACCTCTGATATTTTTCACACAGAATTTGATAAAAAGTTCATTGGAATCGCAGAATTTGAATGCAGTAGTAGCCTTCAAAGACACCTGAGCGCTTAACCGTGTACACGGGTCCATATGTACCTCGATGTTCCTGGAAGAAAGGAAGAGGTCCTCCTTCTATCGATCGCGAGTCGATGGGAGGGGTCCGTGATCTCGGCTCCACATGAGTCCGCGGGTCGTCGTCACTAATTGCCTAATTATCGGCGGGCTCTCACAAATCGCGTGGGAATGCTGCTTTTCCGAACACCGACCGATACTTCGTTACGTATTACCTTAAGTTCTATTAATTAATTGTCATAGTTCACACGACTCAGTGTCGTATTTTATGTTCTATTTCGATCTAGAGTCAAAACCATTTCTTTTTGAATAAACTATTTGTTACTTATTGTTAAAAGAAGGACTCTAGTTTCGTGAAATTCATTTCTTTATCGCACGCCACCCGAATCAGTCCCACAATTTCACAGGTAAACCTCTCTACTCGTGGAATCTCCTGTAATAAACGGCGACGTCTCGTTCGAGAACGTTACAGCTTTATATTATTATAATTTGCTTATTGCATTATATTGATATTATTGCTAATTGCTTATGGCATTCCATATTATTTTCCATTGCTAATACTCATGTATATCATGCTTATATATATTACTAATGATTACCATTTATATCAATATTTATGTGCTAATGCTTAATGTCCAACGCATTATTATATTTAGTAACCGCTATCGCATTAATTAAAATAAATTAACGTTCTTATTTTAAATTGTCATGCTTCGAATTATTGTCTTGCTCCTTCGGTTTCTGGAATAGAAATCATAACAGGCTACTGCAACAGCTGATCTCGGTTCGCGAACGCCGGAATTTCTTATAATATTTACAAGGCGTACTTTCGTGTAGGTTTTGTATGACCATATGGCTTGACATATTTCGTGGAAATATTACGTGTGGCTTCTTATATTAATGCAGCGGTAAATCCAATTACCAAGCCTAAATACAACCCACAAGTGCTCTAACGGGTGTCACCCAGGTGCGCAATTACTGTTTTAATCTTCCCTGGTCGCTCAATGCTACGAAGCTGGCATTTGCGCCTGAATTCTTAACCCCACATTGTCATTGTCATTGTCTATCATGACAATCTATAAAAAAATATGAACATATGCATGTTCGTTAGTAGCTGACTCGTGTGGTGTGCCAGATGCCCGAGGCGGAAACTTTTCTTGTACCGAATAAGCAACCTCCCGCGGTGAGGGTCGTTTCGCACGTACACGCCGATCTTGCATATGAACGGGGATTACTGTAATGGATTTTTGCGCGATCGCCTTAGCTAGAGCAATGGTACAACGCAATGGGAGGCGTTACAGCATCATTATATGAATGCCAGTTTATGTTGATTTTTTTATAATAATTTTATACAATTATTACTTACGTCTTCTTAACTTGATTTAACAAAATCACACATTACTTGCAGGGTGAGGCAAGAATTTTGCTTAGTCTTCTACCAGTTCCCGCTTCTGCTGAAAAAATAGCTGAAGAGTGGAATGCTGGTGTTGAGCTGATGTTTGCAAACTTCGGCAGTGGCCAGACGTTTCCAACGCATGACGTTAGTATTAGTTATTTTGAACATTATAAGAAATATATCATTTTTGTTGGATCACTTTGATTACTCAGTCAATTAATGACTTATAAAGATAGTTATGATTGTTGTTTGGGAATGGAATAGTTCGCAACGCCGCCACTCTCCCGCTTACAGCAACACCTCGTGGGCTGCGATTCCGCGATGCTGATCGATGAGCGGACCGCCAATCAGCGCTGATTGATCACTCAGTCTGCGATGATCGATTCACCAATCAGCGCGCCGCGTCGATGCTCTAGGAGAATTGAGAAGACACGGCAGTCGTTACGACACTTGTTTTGCATTCCTTGCCAGTAACGGTTGTGTGCGCATACCTCTCGCAAATATCAAAGAACATTGAACTCTCACGCTCACCTATCTCATTAACTTGAAGTGCTCATTCTCACATTGCCTTTTGTTATTTTGAATATCAAAAGTGTGCGCTCGTTGCCTCCACAATTAGTCTAATTCACTCACTCCAGTTAGCTGTAATAAATATTATCATTGTAAAGCTACGACGTAGCGAATTCTCTTGTTCTCATTCTCATGTTCTTGTGTTGGTCTCACTGTGCTGTGTTTTACAATAAAGAATGAAGTGCTTTCACGGAAGCTGCATTGCTGACTATCTTAACCTGTCTAAGATTCCTCTCACTCTCATCAAGCTCAATCTCAAGCAATTGTTAAGAAACTAATTCCGTGGTTTGCACTCTAGAAAGAGGTTTTTAATTCCTATCGCAAATCATCATAATGTTGATTGATTGATTTACAATGTCTAGTGATATATTCATTATAAATTTTACCTGCTAATAATCTGTAGAGCGATCTATAGTATAGCATAGGTGTAATAGATGTGAGGATTTGTTTTAGTTTATATATGAATTGATTAATCATTATGTTCATTATAACATGAACATTAATCCTGTGAGAAAGTTTTGTCTGTGTATAACATTTCTGCTTATACAGTTATTGATACCTTGTAGTGAAACTGTTTATATGCAGAACGTGTTGGTTATTGTTACAATTACTATTTCGTTTTCGTTTTATTCAGCGAATATGAAAAAATTATATTAAGGTAAATGTACCAATAACTAGCCGTTTAAGTAAACGGTGACAAAGTATAATGAATATTGCGTATAAAATTAACAATTTAAATGGAACTTATTTCAGTCATAAAGATTTTGTTGTTTCTCATCGGAGCCCATCTGGTGAAATAGTCCGCCGCAACCAGCATAAACCTGTTCCCGGCATGGAACCTCGGAAGTGGACCCACAACGTCCAGCGCGAGCCTACCGTACGCCTTCCCTTCTCGGTGGCGAATCACAAAATTGTATTCCTGCAGCCGCTCGATCCAACGAGCGACCTGTCCTTCGGGACTCTTGAAGATCAGCAGCCAGAGATGCGCTGCATGTTCCGCCCTTATCAGAAATCTTTGTCCGTAGAGGTAGTAGTGGAAATGTTCGGTGGATTTCACTACTGCCAGTAACTCTCTCCCAGTTACGCAGTAATTTCTTTCTGCTTTCCCCAAAATCTTGGGGAAGTAAGCCACGACCTTCTCTTGACCTTCATGTTCCTGTGAGAGGAAGCCGCCTATGGCAAAGTTAAAGGCGTCCGCGTGGAGAATGAAATCCACCCCTACTACTGGATATGCTAACATCGGGGGTTTGGTTAGTCTCCTCTTCAAGTCTTGAAAAAATTCTTGGCATTCCTCGGTCCACTGATAATTCTATTTCGCTTCGGTGAGGCGATGCAGGGGTTTGGCGGTCTTAGAGAAATCCTTCATAGGGTAATAGGTACACAGTCCAAGGAAATTTCTTAACTCAGTGACATTCTTCGGCTATGGCCATTCCGAAATTTCTTTAATTTTCTCCGAATGCGTCTTCACTCCGCTCTCGGTGACGACGTAGTCCAGATATTTCACTTCCCGGCACTAGAAGACGCATTTCTTGGGGCACATCAACAGTCCAGCGTGGCGTAGACGTGAAAACACTACTCGAAGACGTTCGAGTTCCTGTTCAAAATCATTCCCGAAAATGAAGATGTCATCTAAGTAGACCAAACAAATCTTCCAACTTAAGTCTTCCAGTACGTCCTCCATCAAACGTTCGAAAGTTGCTGGGCCGTTGCAAAGTCCAAAGGGCATCACTTTAAACTGCCACAGTCCTGTTCCCACTGAAAATGCGGTTTTCTGTCGGTCTTTCTCATCCATAGAGATCTGCCACTAACCGCTCTGCAAATCCATAGTAGAGAACTACGAAGAATACGAGTCCTTCTTCGTGATCTCTTACAGGCGTCGAAAGTCCACGGAAAACCTTATGGTTCCATCCTTCTTTACGAGGACGATCGGGGTAGACCACGGGCTCCGCAATTCTTCGATCACGCCCTGAGCCTCCATCTTCTTGAGCAACTCCTCCACTTCCGCTCGACGGTGTAAAGGCAACCTCCGCGGTGCCTGCTTTATAGGCGGGCAATCTTCAGTGTTGACCGTGTGCTTAACCCAGTCACAGTTCCCGATCTCACTCGGATCCGTAGCGAAAACATTCTGGAATTCGTAGAGAAGCTCAGCAAATTGCTTTTCCTGCCAATCCAACAAACCTGCCGAACAGCGTGTGTACAACCCCTCCAAATGCTGTGGGACGACCGCCTCCTTGTCTTCTTCCCCCTTTTTCTTCTCGGCGATCGGTTAGCCAAGGCATATCTCTGGCTTCCCGAGAAGACATAATACATTCCGGGACAAGTCGATGCTACAACGGTGCTTCCTCAGAAAAGCTGCTCCAAGGATGCAATTCTCCACCATGTTGACGATGTAATTCTACGCTCCAAGGTCCTCCGATGTCGACTTCTAAGCTCTTTTTACCGAAAACCTTGATTTTCTACCCGGTAGTAGAGCGAATGTCGAGTTCTGTCCTGTCGATGTCTTTCGTCGGGCACAGTTCTGTCTCAAGAAGGTTAACAGGAGAACCTGTATCCAAAATAATTCTACAGCCATTTCCACCGATTTTTCCACACACAAAAATTTCCTCCAACGAATTTCGTTGACAACCAGTCGGCTTCTGCATCGCCACACTCTTGACGACTGAGAAACTGCTCCTAATGGTCCGGCATCTCCCCCTTACGCGGTCCTCTTCTCATTTCCAGCGAAGGGCTTGGGAGGGGCTATTTTCGCCTGGGAGTTCTTAGCCTTGTAGCAGTCCGTCTGTATGTGACCCGTTTTCCCACAGAACCAGCAGGTCCTCCGCGGGTTGTCGGTTCGGTCGTCGGGTTTCTCGAACCGCCTCTTCTTCGCGGGACTCTCAAAAGTGTACGAAGGTTTAGTTCTCCTTTTTCCGTATCGCGATCTCGGGACTCTACTCCGGGACATCGTATCAACGGCTTCAATCTCCAGAGCCCTGGTTACAGCGGCCCTTAGGGTGGTATTTTCAGTCGTTGCTTAAGGGTGCGCTTAAGCATGTCTTAACGAAGTTCGCCTAATTCGAATAAGACGAGCTTAAGAGTTCATGTATTTTCAGTCCGAACTTAAGATTTGCTTAGTAAAGAAGATGGTGCTTAAGGCTTGCTTTGCCAAGCAAATGCTTAAGCAAATCTTATATTATGTTCGGCAAGCGTCGGAAACTTTCCAGTGTAGCCGAGCAGCATTATTCAATGAGGAATGGTTTTGAAAATGCGACTGCTGTGTCTGCGCGAGGATTTCTCCTTACGCGCCTGTTATTACCACAATTGCTATGTGCTGTTTTGAACAAAGAAATGGCAACGAAGAATTTGAAAAAACATTATAGTGTCACCCGGGTGGAGGTCTTTAGGAACGATGACTATGTGGGGTAAAAGTCAGGCGAGAATGCGTAATCCTACACACTGAGGGTTGGTAGATTTCAGGCGCGAATCTTAGATCCAGCACTCTGAGGATTTTGGAGGAAGTCAGGCGCGAATCTTGAATCGAGCACTCTGAGGATTTTGGAGGATAGGCGTGAATCTTGAATCCAGCACGCTGATCGACCAGGGAAGTTTAAAGGCGAAAGCGTACCCGGGGGACACCCGTTAGAGCACTTGTTTTGGTTTGGCTCGGTAATTGCATTTACCGTTGTATTCACATAAGAAGTTACACGTAATATTTCCGCGAAATCCGTCTAGGCATACGGCTGTAACAAACCCCAAAACTGACCTTTCTTTTTTCATTAATAGACTTAATTAATAATCATTTAAATACTTATATTCTTATTATATTCTTACTATTCCTACTTTAATAAATAGTGTTTAAGATTCATATTAATATTAGCTTGGGATATCGCGAGACGCGAGTATGAGGAAAGAGAGAATTGAGTGTAAAGGAGTGGGAGAATTAAAGGCATGCGTGATCCTCAGTCGATCAGCGGATCAACGAGAGCAAGGATCAGAAGCAATGACTGTAATTGGTGCGTGGCAAATGAGAGAGGGAACCGAGCGTTCCACGCGCGCGCCTGCGCATAACCAGTCGCTCAGTAGACCAACTAGAGAACGGATCGAGCGAGACGAGAATGATAGATGCGTAACAGCCAAATACCGTTCCCATTGGTACGCTCCCAGAACCCCGAATATGTATAAATACGGGCAAGAAAGCCTAGAGAGAATCATTCAGACTCATGAATTCAATCAAGCTTCATTTAAGAATCATTTAAAGCTATAAGCTGATTCCAACATAACTTTAATGCTCCAACTTTTGAGGCCGCCTTGCTGGACACTTGGTCGAGCCGATCGTATTAAACTAAGGCCATAGTCGCCAGGTTTGATGAGAGGTTTTCTACCTTGGAGGCCGCTTTGTAGGCCACTTAGTTGACGAAGCTAAGTTATTGATAATTCCTAATCTCAGGTTAGTAATAATACTTCTGAGCAACGAGGGAACGAGATTATTCCAGGTGGCAATACCGCCCCTGACGAAATGAAGAAGCAATTCAAACGATTCTCATCTTAACATATTCAATCTCCTAAATACATAAGCTAATTCCTACATCCTAAGTTATTCTAACTCCTATATCGACCGAGAGTCATTATCTGTATACTGTTGCGATTTTGGTAGGGCATAACAAGGTCGCCGCGTGGCCCCTTCCGACAGACGCCTCGGCATTCGCCTTCCCGCCCAGGGAAAAACCACTCCGAAAACCCTGAGCAAGGCGTGGGTCGTCGCCGCTGCTTCTGTGGCTGTCCCCCGTTGTCCTGCTGCAGGCTGGATCGCGCGCAACGGTTCCTTGCGTATCGCGCGCAACGGTTCCTTGCGTATCGCACGCAACAGCTCGTTGCGTCTCGCGCGCAACAGCTCCTTGCGTTTCGCACGCAACTGCTCCTCGCGTATCGCACGCGACAGCTCCTTGTGTTCCTTCGGGATCCCTCGACGGCGGTCCCTCCGGGGCTCCAACGGCGGAATCCCGCGGCGTTCCGGAACATCCCTGGGCGGCTCCGCTCCGTCCATCGTCCCTCAGCGGTCTGACCGCTCCGGCGCTGCATCCTGGTTCGTCCGCGACTGCATCCTGCAGTCCTGCGCGACACTTCGCTCTTCAAAGTTCTCTTGCAAAAGAAGCGTCGCTCTCATTAGACGGGAACCGAAAGTAGCCCGTTGGGGCCGTACGAGTCGGAAAGCCAGAAAGGAAGGCCGAGCACGCAAGTAGAGGGTCGCAGCTAGTCACAAGCATGCAAGCGGCTCAACCTCCAGTCCAGCCACCCGCCTCGTCAGCCCTGGCCGTCTTCTATTTTCTTCTGCTCCCAATCCTGAGGCCTTGACTTCAACATTCCTCTTCTTAGCATCTGGCGCTGACCCAGGGGACCGTCTCGGTGCAGCTCGTCAGCGGTCCCATCTCCGCGATGTCCCCTCTGGCCGATCCGTGCGACTGCGTCGCACGTCCGTCCAGTGATTGGGGACACCATTTCCCGTCTGCTGTCCACCCCTTGCGTACTGCTACCTGGGGATCCCCCTGAGTTCCAAACCAGAGCATGCTCCGGGGCTCAGAAGGTTCTCTTCCAGGGGGGGCTAGCGAGGCGGTTTCACGTATGTCCGCGCCTCGCTGCGAACCACCACGCTATTGTGGCACATTCAGGGAATCCGGGATCGCAACCGAGCTGCGGTGGCAGTCCCCCGACATCTTGTCCCTCGTCGTGGGGTATCGTGCTCCCTGAAACAGACTCAAAAAAGGGGCCGGGCTACGAAGGCAGACTCCGCAGCCCAGTCCACCAGATTAGTCTAATCTAATCTTTTTTCTTGAGTCCAGTGAAAGTCCTGCGACGTCTTCACTCCTCTTGCAATTGTCCCTCATATTCCGCAAGGCGTCGTACGTGGACCACCTTGTACTTCCTCCTAGGCGAGCGTTGAATCCTGTAGACGACGTTGTTGATCTTGTTCACCACCGTGTAGGGTCCTTCCTATTCGGACTGCAGTTCTGGGCACTTCCCCTTTCACTCTTCGTGGTTGGAATAACCACACTCGTTCTCTTCCAGGACCTCGTCTTTGAACAAACGCTCGAGATGTTCACCGTTCTCGTCAGCCGGGGCTCTCTCTCGTAAACGGGGGGGGATCGCCATCTCCGCGACAGTATTCGCCCTCGAACTCCCTCCGTCACAGCTCTGCAACTCTGCGCACTTCGGGCGCCTCCTCATTGCAGCAGATCCGCGCGCCCCCACGGCTGCACTAGCCCGGTTCCGGGTGTTTTCGACCAGTGCTTCCCCCAAAACGATCGAGCCCAGGTCCCACCGCTCCAACGGCCTCTCTTCGCTCCTGGAGCCGTTCCTCTAAATTCATCGATTCAAAACAGTACCTCTGGAGATGTCCGGTCCTTCCAAACCGCCAGCAGGTTTTCTTCGTGTTGCCGTCCGTTCCCTCGGGTTCCTCGGATCCTCGCTGCTTTGCCGGGAACCCCGGGAATTCGCGCCGCTGTCAACCGAGCCGCGGGTACCCTGCAACAAGGAGAGTACGACCTGGATGCGATCTTCCATTTCTGTCAACCGGGCCTCGAGGGCCGCCTGTGTTCTTCGGTCGGCGGCTTCCTTTTCCTCCCTGAGACGGTCCTCCCTCTGCCCTGTATACGAATCCACAAACCGTTTGTCGCCATCACCCTCAGTTTTCGAAAAACTCGACTTTGAAAAAAACTGCAAATTTTCAACTTTGAACATCTTTTGTGTCGAAACGGTAATAGTTATACGATTGGTCGTTGCGTCAAATTATTCTATGAACCCTCCCGAATACAACGATATAAGTTATTATTGCATTATGAACATATAAATGTGTTTAAACAATGAACAAAGGGGAAAGGACACACGAAATGCACCCATTTTTGCAGATATCTTTCAATTTATTTCCAAAACTAAGGGTCTGGGAGAAAATCTGACCATTCCACGGGATGCAGCAGACAGTTTTCCTTCGGAAAGAGTCAATAGAAGTGGTAAGTCTCGTTTTGTTTTCAATACTGAAGCGAAATAGTATGGCAAAACGCGCGGCGCCGACAGTGGTAGTCAACTCGCCTTAAGCGATTGTGTTACGCTGAGCGGCACTGGATCGCGCGCCGCCGTTGACCACCACTCCCGACATCACGCATTTTGCCAAACTATTTTACTTCTGTATTGAAAAGGAAACGTAACTGACCACTTCTGTTGACTCTTTCCGAAAGAAAAATGTCTGTTGCATCGTGTGTGATGATCAGATTTTCTCCTAGACCCTTAGTTTTGGAAATAAATTGAGAGATATCATAAAAAATGGGTGCATTACAGGTGTCATTATCCTTTTGGTCGCTGTTTAAACATATTTAAATGATCATAATGCAATAATAACTTATATCGTTGTATTCGGGAGGGTTCGTAGAATAATTTGACGCAACGACCAACCAAATAACTATTACCGTTTCGACACAAAAGATGTTCAAAGTTGAAAATCTGCAATTTTTTTCAAAATCGATTTTCTCAAAAACTGAAGGGATAGAACAATTTTACTTACGGATTCGTGTTCAGGGCGAAAAACTCTACATGAGTCACCGAGCGGCTATTGCAGACCAAACATCGTGTTGGACAGTGTTATCTATAAACTAATTCCTTTCATTTGGCAAAACGTCAGTACAGTAATGCCTCGTTAGAATCACGACGATCGGGGCTGGCAGCGTGATACTAACGCGATGCGGATACTATTTCGTGCCGACGACAACTTCGCGTCGACTCTTTTGTTCTCTCTGTCACATATCGGATTCTCTCACTCTCGAGTGAAGGATGCCATGAAATGGTGGGGATAGTGAGCGTGATTATAACGCATGGTAAAAACGTGACACTAACGACGAATTACTGTATTAGTTATTTAAGTTACATTACTCTAATCGATCATTCAAACGGCTTTTCTTTTGTACCGACCAAGAGTCGCAACCCAAGACGATCAACTTTACTTTTTATAACGACCGAGAGTCGCAACTTAATTAATTTCTTCAATTTCTTTAATATTAAGGCGTTAATTTACATTTTCATGTATCATTTAGAGGTATTTTTCTTGAATAAACATCATTAAGTTAAATTCTTGTTTTTGAATTTTAATTCTTTATCGCACGCCACTCGAACCAATCCCGGAATCCTGTAAGGAGCGTTACGCTACGTCCAAAACCGTTACACGGCTGTACACGACGAAAATGATACCAAACCTGACATAATTTGAACTTTAATTAACGATATTAGGCATAAAATTAATTTGCAAGATTGAAAGCCCGATTCGTTAAAAGTCGTCCGATTTAAATAATTTTTTGTCAATTTAATCGGGAGAAGGCAAGGAGTCCATTGGTGTCACTTTCATATTGATACGACGAAAAATAAAGAAATTCCGTTTCTGTATAATCGATGACACATCGCCGAGCAACTCCGCGCTGCAGATTAGACGGGTGAACGATACAATGTCGCTCGGCTCGAGAAGCCGGCGGCTTCGATCAAAGGCTCTCGTGGCTCGCCCAAAAGTTATTTTAATTTCGAATAACTTTTGAAATAAAAGATGACTGAAACGGAGAAAATCATTTCAAACCTTAAAATGAATTCCCGTCGAATAAAAAAATCACGCGTAGCCGTCGAATGAATCCCGTCGAGAAAAAAAAGTTATTTCAGACGCTTCGAATAAAAATAACTTTGGGTTATTTTTATTCGACGACTTTTAGAAATAAAGTCTCTTTTATTTGATACCTTATTTAAATAACTTTTTATTTAAATGATGCCCATCTCTGAATGGAGATCGGTTATTGCGCGTCAATTATTCTCGGTCTCGCTCGATCATTCAATCATTCCTTTGAATCCTTGCTCTCGTCGATCCGCTGATCGACTGGCGTTCGATTTTCCCACTCATTCTCTCATTCATTACACTCGCGTCTCCTGAGCTAATATTAACTTTAATGCTAGTACTCTTTATAACGTAAGAATAATAAGGATATAATGAAAATATAAGTATTTAAGTAATTATTAATTATCAATTAGATTTATTATTAAAAAAAAAGGGGGGGGGCTTTTTTGGGGTTTGTTATACACATTCGCGTCTGCGAATCGAGATTAGCTGTTGCTGCAGGTTGTTTTGGTTTTGGAATCTTCGTAACCGAAGAATAGACACAATAATTCGAAGCGTGATTTAAAAAAAGAGGTTTATTAGCTTTAAGCCTGAATATATGCACAGGCAATGTTTATAGCGATATTAACATGATAATGCGTCGGACGTTTTGACATTTGCACTTCAATATAAGAATATGAACATGAAACACATGAAAATAAACCAATGAAATTTTATAGAAACAATAAGCGTAATGATACAAAATAGTGTGAAAAGCAATAAGCCTAAGAATACAAAATATATAGAACGCAATAAGTTTTAGAATGCAAAATAATATGAAAAGCAATATGCGTTGATAATACAAAATAATATGAAAAGCAATAAGAATAATAATACAAAATATATGATGATGGTGATATGTAATGGTATTAATGGTAATTATAATCGCTTACAATGATTGATGATGATGTTCGATGGACACTGAATTTAGTTGTTTTAAAATAAACTTTGAAAGGGAACACTTCGGGAACGTCTTCGTGTCTCCGGGAAAGTGTGCAGGGGTTCTAAGTTTGTTTTTCTTTTCAGCATTTGGAGTTTCCGACCCCGCTGAGTTTTATGAATATTACATACCGGCGGGCGGAGCGAAAGTATCGCGCAGGGCGTCGTCCATTCGAGGCGGAGAACACCGCCTGACTAGATGATGAGAATGCGTGGGGCGTGCGAGCCCTATTTGACGAGTTTCCCGTTGTTCATGTTTTGTTTATTTTCCGTTGTTTGAAATTAATTGTTTCGTGTCTGGTGATTGTTCTAGACCGTCACGGGGACCACTTCGCCAGTCCCGTGCGACGGCCGCGGCTATGGTCGCATTTGGAGGCCGCCATCGCGGCTGTATATTTTGTGAATAATCCTTTTCTCCCCCCCCCCCTTTTTCTTTTAATAAATTGCTTTCATCTTTATATAATTAATAGTGCACTGTCACTTTCCTTCATGCCCACCTGCCCTATTCTATAAAGTGTTTAAGCCGGTTCGCGTCAATGCGGATAGTTCATCGCCCATTATTCTGTAATTATTGTTATCGTACGTGTTTTTAATCGTGTAGGGACCTATCCACATGGTTGTTAGTTTTTGACCGTCTGCGTCATATAATAATAATAATAAGTTTATAGATTAAAACGGGATAAACCCTTTGTTATAAGAAGTACAAGTCACAGTCACACAAGCTGTTTCCGTCAAGTGCAGTTTTTAAATTGCCGGCGATCGGGCAGCTCGCTAGGAAGACGTGAAAGCAAAACACAGTCGGTGGACACAACCCAGGATTTATTCCGTCACTTTGCGGCTACCTAGACGTCGGACAGCACAGTTACAATACATACACGTCGACTCGTACAAATTACGGATAGACGCGTGGGCGTGATGCAACAAATGGGTCGCTGATGGACGATCTACTTATTTTGTAACGGCGCGATGGGCGCGAAAAGGACAGTTGAATGTTCCGTGTTATCACGACAGTGCGATTCTCGGAACTAACGGTCGCCGAGCGAGCGCCCGCGAAGCTCCTTAGCGGTCAAAACATTACAAAGGCGACGCGGCTGACTCATCAGCTGTTGTGATGAGTCAACGGGCACCTGTTCGAATCGCTGCTTTCGGCCGCAACACAAGCCTAGTGCAAAAAATTAAGAAGTACAAAGAAAAGTAATTAAATGAAAAGAAAGCAGAGAAGTAAGCGCAAAAAACCATTAATGATAGTGACAAAAACAGATATAAAAGAATCATAATAATAATATAATAACACAAGAAAAAATAATATTGAAAGTTAGGGGGAAAAGGACATACGAACAACGATCAGAGCAGAGTGATTGAAGGAATTATAGGAATTATTAAAGAAATCAACAGAATTACAATAGCAATTCACAGTTATTAAAAGTCGATTAAGACTATTATAATAGCCATAGAGTGTTCGATATGACTCCGGAAGGAAGAGAGTACCTATGATTTCTAAGGCAACGCACAAGTGCATAAAAAGTAAGTTTTTGAAGGATTTGAGGACATGAGATACAATGATTAATAATTTTGTATAAAAATAGGAGGTCGGCGACGACACGGCGTTGATCAAGGCTCATTAATCCAAGGCGCAACAGCATAAAGTCATAATTATGGCAAAATATAGACATAGGTGATTCCGTGCGATATGATGCCAGTCTAAGAAACTTGTGCTGCACAGCCTCGATTAATACAGAGTGGCATTTATAATAAGGAGTCTAAATAACGGATCCATATTCGAGAATAGGACGAACCAAGAAGCTATACAGAGTTCGGAGTGTGGTGATATTAGAGAATAACTTGGAGGTGCGATGAATAAAACCTAATGTTTTATACGCGGAATTAACAATATATTGATAATGATAATGAAACGTTAAAGTACTAGAAAAGTAGATACCAAGGTCACGTATGGTCGCGTCTTAGCGTCTCGTCGTGCAATGGCACTTGGTCTCCGATTTTAGAAGTCCTATCCGTGGTTTTCTTGTCGCAGTATTGGAATTAAAATTAAAATAAAGGGTCTAGCAGGATAAGCGTGGGCAAACGGCCCTCACGTGGATTCTTGGAGTTGTTATTTTTTAAACAATGCTCCTAGCCTGAAACACCATTATGTAAAGTTTGAGATCGCTACCCCCCCCCCCCCCCCCGGATAAGGGTAATACGGGGGTAAACACCCTTAACGATATTATTTGTTTTCTCGGTTACTACTTAAGATATTTGAATGAAAAAAAGACAGGAAAAATAGCTACATACCAGCTGTACTTCATATATTTTTTCAAAATTTTAACTGAATTATTAAGGGTAGAAAAAAAATAATTAATTTTTTGGGGGTGGTTTTTCGAAACAACGCTTCGAGTGACCACCTCCAAAAAAATCAAGAATAATGCTCTATTATAGAGCTGTTATATAAAAAAAACTGAATATTGTCGAGATGGTGGAACATAGTTAAATAATTGAAAGAAGATCATCATATTATAAATATGTGGGGTTTTGTGACGAGAAAGAGTATTTTTCGCGAGACTGAGTATGTGTGATTTAAATGCGAATGGAAGAAACGATTGCGGTTCGTTCGGGAGATCGAAGTGTGAAGGCGAAGGTAGCTGTGTAACAACGCGCATGCGCTAAATACGAATATTTCCCAGATATTAACAGGGTTTAGCAGGGCAAACATGGGCAAATGGCTCCCACGCCGGTTTTTGGAGTTGTTATTTTTTAAACAATGCTCCTAGCCTGAAACACCATTATGTAAAGTTGTAGATCGCTAAACCCCCCTTTTACAGTTAGCATGTTGCGCGCGCACAAGCCGCGGAGTGGGGGAAGCCGCGATGATGGAGGGGATCAGTTCGGGCCGAGCCGCCGCGGAGACCTCTCCAGACCGGACACACCGTCGGAAAGTTTTCAGAGGCGGAATGACCCCCCCGAAAAATCTCTTTCAGACCTTGATCCACCCCAAAAATTTTTTCAGATCTAACCGAGGGAGCTGACGACCCCCAAATATTTTTCCAAACCATTATGAAGCTGAAATTGTTTAATACTTTATCAGACGATGTTGGACAATGTCAGGAAAGCATTACTTGTAAGCTAAAATTCTAGGGAGGGAAAGAGACAACACTACATAGGGGTACAATCGCTTTCGTTCTAAAGCTAACGAGTATAGTAGAATTGTAGAAATATAGAGTTTATTAAAGATGAATAACGGTGGATACAGAATATATGTGGTATAACGAATGGAATACTATAAAACGTAAGACGCGACGTGAGGACTACTTCCTCGGGCTCGCTGCCGTAAGAATGACGCCTCGCGCTCGTAACGAACAACGCCACGCTTCGCTCGTGTTTTGTCCGCTCAGTGGCGTATCGATCAAACATCGATCGGGCGATCGGGGCCCAACTAAATCTACTACACGAGTTTTCTCGTAATGTCTTTTTCAATCTTAGCGTCGCAGTGTCTCGCGCGATCGCGTATAATTTGAATCTTCTGGAGCAGTCGTGCAGGGTGACGTCATTTTCACGGCGCGAAGAAGGCGCGAAGGAAATAAACGCTGAATTTTAAAATTAGGTGGCGAGGAGGATGACGGATAAGTAAAATGGAGTAATAATATGTGTTTAAGAAATTTATTATACAATTAAAAGAATATAAAATAGAATACAAACAGAATATAAAAGAAAACTGAAACAAAAAGAATAGTATAAGAAGAATTAAAAAGAATATAAAGATACAATATATACAGAAAATAAAAATATAAAAATGGAAATAGAAATAGAAATAGAAAATATATATATACAAATGAAATTAACTAAAAAATTAAAATCTGTATAAATCTATATAAATCTATATAAATCAAACCCTTCGGGCAGCGACAGCGTGGGCGGCGTTGGCGGTGGCGCGAGCGAGGTCAGGGAGCATGTCCCGCAAATGCTGTATCTGGAGCGGTGGTGGTAGCGGTGGCAGGTTCTAAAACACGTATACCCAAATATAATATTAATACATTCCGCACACTATCCTATCACAATATTACTTACCAGCAAGCCATCAATGGTTGCAGCGATGCTGTGACCGTCATCGCCGGTGTCGTCGTCGTTATTGACATGACTGGCGGTGTTGTCGGCGGAGGAGTCCTCGATTGCGTCGACGGTGTCGGCGACAATGTCGTCACCACCACCGACTGCTCCCTGCAAATCCTAGAACATAGAAACCTTGATATAACATTGCATCATTTAAAAGCATAAACGTACAAACGTACAAAACATTGCAGAGTATTAGGTACATACCTCCTGATTATTCCTCCACATCTCCTGGTCAAAATTTGCTGTTTTTTTCCAATATCCCATTATCTCGAATGGCTGTTCACTGTTACGATTGAAGTGCAACTGGTCTCGGTACAGGCTCTCGCATGGAACCCTTATCTTGAAACCGAGAGGTGCGTACCTTGGCAAAAGTCTTTGTTCTCCACCTTCATTTTCGCTGACCATTCTCACCTTCTTCGAATTATTCACTGGCTATCTTATCCTTATTCACACACACACACACACACACACACACACCTTCTTCCCCTTCTTCTTTAACACATCATTGGACTAGATCATACCACTTTGAATGTATCGTACCACTTTCAACGCCTAACGTACCCCTCTGAACGTGTATCAAACGGGTATCGAACGGCTTGGGACGTGTATCGAACGTCTATCGTACCACTTTCAACGTCTATCGTACCACTCTGAACGTATATCGAACGAGTATTGAAGGCCTTTGAACAGGTATCGAACAGCTTTGACCGGGTATTGAACGAGTATCGAACGGTTATCGAACGGCTTTGAACGGGTATTGAACGGGGATCGAATGTTATTGGACTTTGTAAAGTCTACGGTGAACCGACAGTACAGCTCGCTTTTCATGGTATTGTTATTTGAACGCGTATTGAACGGCTTTGAACGTGTATCGAACGGGTATTGAACGGCTTCCACATAATAATTACAACTATCGTCTTAATCTAGCGTACATGCAGGAGGTTGGGCAGGGTGAAAAAAAAACATTTATGCATTAAAAATTGATTATATTTTATTTAAGCATTTCCCCCTGGTGTTTAGACCACCAGTTGAATATTTTAAATACATTTTGCAAGGCACAGTGCTTTGCGTGTCTGTCACATCGCAGAGTATTAACTACATTTAGCTTATTTAGAGATTTAATATCCTCGTAGTCAATGTCCAGCGACTCAATGACCACGTCCGCCCTCGTATTTTCATCGAGGAAATCCGCAAGCCAGTCGCGTTTCTGCAGCCCTTTAACATATACTATATGGGATGCGTCATCTTCTTCGTCGATCGCATCAGCTACAGCTTTCGTAATTAGCTGTTTAGCCATACTGTACGGAACGTCTCCATGGTCCCACCGTAGTCCGTGATGTTTTGCCACCAACCACCGAATGCTTGATTTGTCGGATTATGTAAGAAGAAATTGTGGCATCGAACTCCCAAAAATATAGTGCGAGAGAATTGTCCCCTTGCGTAGGACAGCCACTTCCTTCGCGACAAATCTTCCATCGACGATGAAGCCGTGCAGGTCAACAAATGTTGGCACAACCATTATCGGTACAATTTAGAGGTCCGCTCGCTTCCAAGACAGCCGAGAGAATGCAGTTTTTCTCGTAAAGCATCTCAAGTTTCACGATGAAATTTTGTATGAATTTGACACAGGAGAGGGCAGACAAGTAGCGTGGCAATTTAATTCATTTTGCGCACCACGTTTGTCAGTGGATTGTATTCAAACACACGATCGTGCAGAATCAGACAGTAGGCTGTAGTATTTGCAGGCACGTTCTCTTTACACTCGAATTCTATGCGCACATCCACGGTGCCATTCTTGATCGACTCATTTCGTCGTGAGCAATCAATCACCACGAGGGGACCAAATTGTAAAAATTCAGCCACGGTGAATAATGCCTCGTTGCAACTATGTGCATAATACGATTTACCGAATTGCGTATACATGTGATACAAGATGGCATGCTTATTCTTGTCAAAGTCCAAGTTCATGTCATCGTATGGGTAAAATTCCGAGTTGAGAAAAAGTTTTACATTGGTCAATTTACAGTTATTGAACTTAGTAACGTCTTCGCTCATCACATTCCTCCGACCAGTCTGTAGAACAAGGATCACGCATCGCGGCTTCTCCAGCTGTGCAGATGCCTTCACGGCCCACGAATGCTTGGTTGTGCTTTGTAACAGAGGATACTCGTACAGATCCCACGATTGAAAACAAATGATCAGGTTTTGTCCACTTTCCAAACTACATAGCAACGATAGCTTATTAATGTCGTTCAGCGTCACATGAGGCATCCGCCATTGTAGTTTAAGTAATTCAATTTCTGGTTCCAACATCGGTGATCCTATCAGAACATTGTTGTCGTTGCGCAATCGTATTAAAATCAATTCGTGGCGCGCCTTAATTATCATGTGTTTGTAGTCCTCGCAAAATCCCAGCAAATATTTGAGTGGAATGCAAAAATTCAAATGATTTTTTACTATTAGCCCATCGCGCCGTTTCAAGCCCCATCCGGCATTCTCCATATTTTTGTCTTCGTCAGATGTCAGCGATACATAGTTTTTAAGCGTGCTAGTTATTCCAACGTTTCTGTTGCGATCAATCTCCACGCCATTCAGCTCGTATCGAATCTCGTCGAATAAGAACGCCACACAATTCTTTCCCAACATCACCGTTAACACATCATTTGGCTTATTAGTGTTCAATTTCCCCTCCACATAGAGGAAACTTTCACACGGCAATGTGTATAAATCCTGCTGCTGTATCGTGGTGTGTTTCCGTATGGGTTGTATGTGTGAGTCTCGAGCTTGACGATGCGATCATCAAACGTCGGCTTCTCTCCAATGCTTAGAATATCAGCCATTTTTCCAACTTAAATGCGCACAATGAATTCCAAAGATTTCAAAAATGCAATGTTCGCAGCACGGAACCTCTTCTCTTTAGCGTGATCAGAGCTGTTGCAGTTGTTGGTGTTGTACACAATTTCACTTGGGAGAAACGGGTTTCTGGAATCGTTCAATACAAGCATTTCTTTCGCACCACACGTATTATCGTCATCGTCGTCGTACGTGCAGCCTGGTGGTAATCTCTGTACCTCGAAAATCGAGCAACCGACCGTCTTGATTCACAACGCGTATCGTTAGATCCGTAATGACCCGTGCGGTGATTCGAAGGTAAATGATCTGCGCGGGCGTTTCCGATATCTTATATCCTGGTGGAACTCTCGGAGAAAATTCATGTATCGTATGTACACGCCTCCCATTGTTGTACGCGCCAGCGGTCACGCTACATTCTATGCGAATAATGTTCACGTTCATGATATTAATTGGATCGTCCGATTCGTGCCATCGTCTTGGTTCTAATACCCGATTCATCGAGAGTCCCAGTAGGGATCGAATGTTATTGGACTTTGTAAAGTCTACGGTGAACCGACAGTACAGCTCGCTTTTCATGGTATTGTTATTGGGACGCAACACTATAGGATACACATCGTTGTCACCGTCATCGTTGCTACCATCGGTGTCACCAAGATTTTTTTTTTGAGGATACCGCTCGAGTAATCGCTGCTTCAGGTACTTGGCAATGGCGTCTAGTTCGTAGGAGCCGTGGGGAATCGCAATGTATTCATGAGTGGTGTCGACGCTGTTGTTGATATCATAGTTTACGATGAAGTAGAATTTATCGTTGCTCGTGTCGATGTTCGGTATTGTGTGATAAGTTTCAAAGGTTGTTAGACCAAGCTCGTAATCATCGTCGCTCAAATCTATGGATGGAAAGTAGCTCACCGCGAGGGTGCTACTCTTACCGGTTAGAGTGAATGTTAACGACATATTCTGCTCGAACTGTTGGACTAGTACTGAATCAGAGTGGCGGGAAGTTAATCCTTAAATTTGGCGCTGATCGTTTGTAGAAAGCGTAGACATAGTTGTCCGCAATTGCTCTGATCGTACTTCTGATAAGACGTTCGATTGTATTCAATTTTCACAGCATCCTTATCCAGATATTTTACCAATTCCATAGGCGGTCGAAGATTTCCAAAGCTGTCGAAATATATAGCTCGACACCCTCTCTTCGCATATGCCATCCAATGAGTCCCCGGTCCCTCGACATTGTCCAAATTTACGATACCGCTCTCGTTTCGACGTACTCCTCCAGCTGGTAACGCGTTACGCATAAAAACACCTCTAAAGAATGGAATACGCATACGTTTTGCCAACTCCCTCAATTGTGCATCGGTAGTTACACCTGCAGGCATTTTTATTTTCTTTTCGGCATTTTTTTTTCCTTTCGATATTCCGTATCCACGCTTGTATGGTGTGAGATAAAGTCCACGACCTTCCATGGAGCGATTGTGGCGTTGCATTTCATGCAGCTGATGTTGCGTCGCCTTATTATCATTTACCGCCTTGGCAATGCCTGCCGCTACACCAGCCAATGAACTGAGAACACCTAGAAGCGGTAGAAGTGGTAATATACAACCCCGTTTTGCCAACGGAAGAATCCGCTTTTGCGATGCTCTCTTTGGAGTCCTTTTGCGGGTTTTTGTTTTCATCCCCATTTCGATCTTCGTCTTGGCCTTCATAGCTGCCCAAACAGCTGTAGCAGCGCCTCTTTCACCCATAGTCGAGTCTCGCGCAACGATTCGTTTTCACGCTTTGTCCGGGAGAACGTTATCTGCGGCGTGCCTTTCGCCGAGGTCGTTGCAACGCGAATACGCAATATCGTGTTCGCGACACGCAAAACTGGTATCCAGGGATATGTAATTCAATAGGTAGCGCGCTTATCGCCCGATTTAACAAACCACAACCTTTTTTTACTCTCATCGGTGACATTCACCACAGTTTTTAATCAATGGTGCTGGACCGTCGATATGCGTTCGCTGCCAAGGGCGATTATAATGTTCCAGACACCGGCGATACTGCTGAACCTCAGAATCGGCTTTTATATGCTCGGGGAGCCTGTCCCACAACTGATCAATGTGTCTGCCAAACTCTCGAAGTAGAATAATTTTTGGTATATATTTCAACTGCTCAGAGGTTAGTTCTCGAATATCGCAATTATCCGACAGGATTAGAAGCATTTTGAATACTGAGCTGTCGTGTTTCGGTGTGGACCTATAAATAGGGCGCATCACCGCCTCGACGTATCAAAATCATTTTTCGCGGTTCCCGGGGAGGATGCGACAACCTGTAACGATACGCGTGAAAAATTTTGACGATAAATCGCAATGGATGTCTTCGAAAACAAGACGCAGACATGGTAGCATGCTACCAGACACTATCCGCTGCGTCATTTGTGGTCCATCAAATTGTGGAGATACCAACGTGCTGGTCAGCTTGTTGGAAAGTCCTCACGGCGTCCGCTTCGAGAACGTGTACGTGTATTCCAAGTCCTTGCAACAGCCGAAATATCAGTACTTGGAGAATTTATTGACTCCGATAGATGAAATTGGCTACTTTACGTTTTCGAATAACAGTGACGTCATCCCACCGAGCGAATCGCTTCGGAATTCCATTTTTATCTTTGATGACGTGGCATGCGACAAGCAAGATACGACACGAGAGTATTTTGCAATTGGGCGCCACTCGAACGTTGACTGCTTCTATCTCTGTCAGACGTATGCAAAGATTCCCAAACATCTTATACGCGACAATGAGAATCTGTGGATTTTGTCTAAGCAGAATGGTACCAACTTGAAACATGTGTACAACAATCGCGTAAACACCGACATGCCTTACGAGGATTTCTGCGCTTTGTGTCGTAATTGTTGGCAACGGGAGTATGGTTTCGTGGTGATAGACAAGGATGGCGCGATGTCCAATGGACGTTATAGAAAGGGATTTAACCAGTTTACCGTACCATGAGATAGTCAATTGTCGTCAACACGTCCCACAGTGGGAAAAAATCGGTGCGTCACCGGCCAAAAATCTATAACTTTTGAACGGATGAGGATAAAGTAATAATTCTTTTTGCTGTAATGAAGTTGATGTGTTCTTCATTGGTAAAATAATATTACGTTACTTATATTAACCCTCGGTTGTCACACTGGGGCAAAATAACTCAAAATTTGACTGTAAGGTATAATATCTTTGAGGCATTATTGAAAATGGTGCTACTGGTGCCATGTAGTAGTAATTTCGTGTATTCTCTACAGGCAGAGACGCTCCCCCAGTGATTTTTTTAAGCAAAAAAATTTTCAAGAACATTGTCCTTTCAAAATTTTTTTAACAGGATGATACATTAAATATTAATTTTCAACGATGAACATATATTCTACATTGTTCAAACTAGATCTCAAAATTGCGTCGACTTAATTTAACAGATAGTTTTTAAACAACAGCTGATTGAAAATTGGCTTGGATCGAATCAACCCAGTGTGACAACAATATTCTACCGAGGGTTACGAAGGTGTGACAACCGAGGGTTACGTAATACTTAATTACATTAACTAATATGATAATGTTACGTACAATGTTACTATTTAAAATTCGAAAATATTCCTAATCTCTTCTGGCCACTCTTCTTGAATATCCTTCCCTTTTCGTTGCAGCCTTAAGGATGATATTAAAGGGTCCGATGAAAGTAGCATAATACAGAAGAGATCTTGATTAATTCTCTGTCTTGATATTTTACAAGTGTTGTTAAGTCTTAACCTTCGATATTCTCTGTGATTAGCCTCCTGGGCTTCCTCAGACAATTCTCCGATGGGTAAAATATGAGAACTAATAATATATTCACCATGGCTCAGAATTTTGTGAACGGTTGGTGTTAAATTTCTGTCTGGATAGGTTTTTTTAAATAAATTTAGGGTAGTTCTCGCATACTTCCCAAATCTTTGAGGATTCAATTTCAATACACTATTAATCATATTTAAAATATTATTAAATCTGACGACAATTTCTTATTTTATATTTAATATATTTGCTGTAATTTTAACATTTCCGAAAAATCGTCTGGCAGTATTGCCATCGTTCGTACAGTATTGTCTCCTTATGGACTCGGTTTGGTGTACACGATGTGGGTTTTTCGCTATCCCCACCACTTCTGTCTCACTCTTGTCCGGCGAAGGCGAGAGCGAGATGAAACGAGAGCGAGCGAGAGGCTCTGGAAGCGAGCAAGGGCGGTACGAGACAAACGACGCGTTGATGTTTTGTCTCGCTCCGTCTTTCGAACGCCGCACAGTGGTACATAATCACACTTTTTGTTCAAATCACCGTTCAGGTCGTAATTTTTTAGTAAACTTGGCGATTTTTTTTTAAATTCTTCCCAATTAAATTCTCTATCGATCCCTCCGGCCAGAATTTTGAATTTCATTGCTGTTTTTTTTATATTTAGCGAAATATACAGCACTTTTAGAAAATCGGTGTCTATGTTTTTTTTGGCTAAATCAATAGTGACAGGGCCGAATACATTTATTATTTTTTCAAATGCTCTCTGGGATAATTCGATTCTGTGTCTAGATATTTAATTCTAGACGCAGCATCGGCCCGTACGTTTTCCTTTGACGGAATGTAAGAAGCAACTAACCAGATCTTTCGGCTCTCACACCATTACCAAATGTGTCTTGCTAATTCGCTCAGATGTTTGAATTTAATACCTCCCGCTTTATTAATGTAGGCAATTGCGGTCGTGTTCTCTATACGAAGTAAAACTTGGTAGTTATATGCGTTTTCAGCAAAACATTTTGATGCAAAAAAGGAGGCCAATAGCTCAAGATAATTATTGTGAGATTTTTGGCAATCATCTCCGAAAATCTATACGCACCAAGTTTCTTCCCAATAAGCTCATTTTCTGAAATTTGGCTTCGATATATTGAATTTGTCATGGTTAAAAAGGCAGCCAAAAAAACCCACACACACCGATTTTCTAAAAGTGCTGCATATTTCGCTAAATAAAAAAAAACAGCAACGAAATTCAAAATTCCGGCCGGAGGGATCGATAGAGAATTTAATTGGGAAGAATTTAAAAAAACTCGCCAAGTTTACTAAAAAATTACGACCTGTACGGTGATTTGAACAAAAAGTGTGATTATATACCACTGTGCGCCGTCACACTCCGTCCTTTGCGTGCGCGCCGTGCGTGCGCAATGGTCACGAGCCCATAATGTGAGCACGGGGACGCGCACGCCCGTCGCGCACGCAAAGCGTTCCATTTCGCTCGCCCCTTCGGCCAGAAAGGAGCGAGAAACGAACACTCGGAGCCCTAAGGCTCTGTTCATGATGTGGGTTCAACGCCGGTCCCGACCAGCGAGCCCACAGCGACGAAATACTGTATTTCCAAACCCTTGTTTTGGTGTGTCCACTATAAGGCCTAATCTTTCTATAAATTCTTTTTGTATTCTTGTCTTCCCTTTTCCTTTTATTTCTAATTTTGCCTTATCCTGCTTTACATTTTGAAATCCAATAGATTTTTCATAAGCAACGTTTAATAAAAACTCCATGAATCGAATCCTTGCATGTAAAGGAGATAAACTAAATTCAGCATTATGTTCCGGTGCTTTTTTGCCATGAGAATTAAATTGTTTCATAGTTTTAGAGCATATCACACATCTAGTGGTCGCTGAAGTTCCCGAAGCTTGTTGGGCTACTTTTGCATCAACCATTGTGAAAAATAGCTTGTGTTTAATTTTTATACCTTTTCCGTGTATTGTTGTGTTTGTTTCCTTTAACACGCGTATCTCTTCTTTTAGATTCGTATCTTCCAATTGAATTAACTCTTTGGTTTCTTTTATATATTTAAACCTGAATGGTCGGCAAAAATGTGTCGATGATGGCATGGGATTTTTCCATACTTCGGTGGCATTTGCTTTGCTATCTGCAGCAAAATTTTACCTCAGCGGAACTAATGAAGTAATAAATAAATTTGTATCGGAAATGTCATTAGCATTTACGGAAAATGCATGTTTATATTGATTCTGACCAGAGGATCCATCAAAACCATACTTAGAATACAATATCAAATTAGCAGAATTTAATTCAGCTATTTCTTCTGGTAGCTTACTTTGCAGAATTCTTTTAGCAGTGTGATCCAACAAATCTTGAAGAGTACATTCTGCCGATATTTCTGTGGCTTCCCAATTGTCTGGCATTGAATTCTTCTTCGTTTCCGTAATTACAGTGTAAGGAGGGAACACATGCTTTACTCCTTATTTTTGTAGATGTTGATTTAGTTTTTGATATTTTGCCTTAGATAAACCTAAATCAATGAAAATTGCCAAAGCTTCTTGAGGAGAAAAGGTATCTAATTCTGTCGGTGAAAATATGGCATCATATATCCGATCTATCTCTGATTTCTCTGCTTTTTCGACAGCCTCTAAAATTTTGCTCTTTTATAATTGTGATTTTTTTTTTCTAATTGGAGATGATAATTTCTGGCATATCTATTTTTAAAGTGGACAATTTTTCGTTTAATTCACTTCTTTTTCATCTTTTTGACCTGTCAGCACTCTCTTGATACGATTTCTTTGGTCTACCTTTTGAGGTGCTCAGTATCGGTACACTGCCTATTTCATTTTGACCTTTTATGGAGAAAGTTGTTTCCAGCCATCGAGAATTCTTTATTAAAAACATTTTTTTATTGTGATATGAAAATTTGTATTTACTTTTTATATTATTATAAATTCCAGCAAGGTTAATACTAAAGAATCATGTTACATCTTCATATTTAACTCCACACTTTTCCGTTATCTTATTAACAAATTTTTTTTCATTAATACTAGTTTCTTCTATAAATATATTAAATAAAGTTTTATATGTGTACTCCATTTTTACAACTATTATGCGTACACGACACTGAACTCAATTAAACTTATTTCAGAATAATTCACCGCAGTAAAATCACACCGTATCAATCACCAAAGCTGTATACTTTTATTTAAACTTCTATATTATACGTAAACGGTTAGAAACGGATATTATTCTTTGCACACTCGTCAGGGACATATGGTAGAGTAATACTACATGAACAGTGGAAACGTGAAACGTAGTGATTCGTTTGTTTCAAACAATGTATGTAACTCGAAGACATTGTAGGCGAATGATTGTAGTTAAAAATAAATGTTCCTGTATATACTTGGATCACTCTATCCTAAAACACTCAGAGTGTAATTATTTAACCAAAAAATAAAACAAAAATATTTCAAAATATCAAGACAAAGAGTTAATCAAGATCTCTTCGGTATTATGCTACTTTCATCGGATCCTTTAATATCATCTTTAAGGCTGCAACAAAAGGGGAAGGATATTCAAGAAGAGTGTCCAGAATAAATATTTTTGAATATAAAATAGAAATAATGTTAGTAATGTTATCGTATTAGTTAATGTAATTAAGTATTACTGAATATAAGTAACGTAATGCTATATAACTATTGAAGGACATATCAACTTCATTAACGCAAAAAGAATTATTACTTTATCTTCATCCGTTCAAAAGATATAGATTTCTTTCCTTCATCATATCGAAAGGGAAATGACGCCGATGGATTCCTTATGTTTTTCTGATGAAAATCATACCAAATATCATGCAGATCGGACGACTTTGACACAACCTTATGTAAAAGTTGTCCGATTTACACGAAATTTGGTGTGATTTTCATCAGAAAAACATAAGGAATCCATCGGCGGCACTTTCCTTTCGATACGATGAAGAAAATAATTTATTAATACGCTGTAATGGATATTACACCCTCGACTGCCGGGGCTCGACCCTAATTCGCTACGTTCGACCCGGGATTCGTACCTTTTTCCGGAAAAAGTCATAAAAATCGGGTGAGGCACTGCGAAGGGTAGCCCTCGCCACGGGGTACCAGGCCGCATCTCGTCGACGAGCGTCGGGCGACTCCTGCCCGAGAGGAATAGGATTTACTTTAATTATAGTACATGTGTGTTTGTAATAAAGTGTTTCTATCCTCTCCTGAATTCAATACCTGGCATCCGGATATCTACGCTCCTCCAATCCACCGTCAATACTCCTCGTGGGGAGACACAGGAAGAAAAGGGGTAGCCCGCTGTCCACGCGTGGTCCTCTCGAGTATAAATTCGAGCTTCGATATCAAAATGAAAGCATGCGTTGAGGTATTCCGTGCGAGAGAAGGTGGGCATTGGGGAGGTAGTATTGCTGTGAAGAAGGCCTCTTCGAGAAAGCAGCCGTTTGTGAGGGATGCAATTCCGATTGGTTCTGATACAATCTGCTCCCTATGGTTGAAATTTAGTCTAGCAACTTTCACACCTCCTAATCTAACCAATCGAACTTGCATCCCTCCGAAAAGAACCGGTCATCCGAGCGCAGAAGCAAGTGCGAAATAAAAGTAACGGTGCGCTTCTCGATACCGCATATGTACCTACCTAAGTAGCATTTCTGACGGAAAAGAATTGTCCAGCCATTCCCGGCGTAGACCTTTCGCAGGTAGGTATCTGTTTCAACAGGCAGTGCCACCCGTAGCGCCAGTAAGACCGTCCCCGGTCCTTGCTATTTCAAAGGGTTTTCTTCCAGTGAAAATCAGTCAATTTGAAAGCGCGATAGTTAAAAAACTAGTGGAAATAAAGTGTATACATTATAGCTTATTGATTTTGTCTTGGAACGCACTATCAACTCAGGTCTTCAGAAAAAATAGTTCCATTTGAAAAACCGAACTTGACCATCGTATCTTTTAAAATAATAATAATAAAAAAAATTCGTTCGGGCTAATAAGTTGGCCCCTTCGAATCATGCGTTCCCTAATTTTTTCAGATTTTTAGCGACAATACTTTAAGAGATATAGCTCTGTCCAGTGTTAGCTGGGACACCCTGTATTCTATTTGGAACTTTGAAATATCCACTCGTACGTCCCGCATCGCCAGTGCGTCAACACCGTGCAACTAGTGGTAACTTACACACATTATTTAATTAACTAATCGCGACACTTACATTTGTACAATAACTAATTATTATTGAATATACGAATGGTGTTCACTGATACAACTTTACCGCTCGAGTTGTATTAAATATTAATTAAGAGTTACGAGGCATTACTAACATTTCCTGCGACTCCCTGATCTCGCATCAGGTTCGTCTGTAAATCTAACAAACATCCGAACAGCTCCCTGGTTTCGCACCAGGTTCGTCTGTGAATAATCAACCTCCTAACAGCTCCCTGGTTTCGCACCAGGTTCGTCTGTGAACTTCATCCTAGTGACTTTCCGATTTCGCATCAGGTTCGTCCGCGTGTGACTCCATTCCTAGAGGCTCCCTAATTTCGCCCCAGGTTCGTCCTCGCCGTCAATGTCCTAGCGGCTCCCTGATTTCGCATCAGGTTCGTCCGCGCCCCTAACTAACAAACTCATAAACTGTATTCGTTGGGAAATACCCTTCTCGCCGGCCTCTCGAGTTGCCGCAGCCTCGGCTCGTAACAATAATATAGGTATTTCTTAAACACATATTCTTTCTCCACTTATTTACCCATCTTCCTCCTTCTTTCCTCCCCACCTAATTATTATTTTTCTGCGTTGGGGGAAAATATCTGCCGCATATAGGTTTGGAAAAAATATTCCGGCGACGGACCGGGTCTAAAAATTTTGGTGGCCGTCTCTTCCCTTTGGAAAAATTTTCGGGGGTCGACCAAGGCTTAAAAAGTTTTCGGGGTGGGTCGAGGTGATCCTCTCCCTCGGTCAGGTCTAAAAAAAATTTCGGGGTGGTCCCCTCCCTCTGAAAAAATTTTCGGGGCGGGGGATTAGGGTCTGAAAAAGTTTTCGGGGGTGGGCCGAGGTGGTCCTCTCCATCTTTGCAAATTTCCGACGGTGGACCAGGTCTGGAGAAGTCCCCGCGGTGGCTTGGCCAGTACTGATCCCCTCCACGATTACGGCTTCCCCCACACCGCGGTTCACGCACGCGCAGCCAGTCTTCCGCTCCCCGCGCCCAGGTGTCTTTCCACTGCACTACCCCATGCGCTCTCACTTTCCCCCGCCTCGCGCTCCCCTCAGAGCACCTGAGTTAAAACCCGCTTACAAGGAGACCACGCGGTAGTGGAAATCGCTTTTGGAACGACACTATATGGAGGTCGTAGTACTCATGTAGTATGAAAATACCATTTCGGCTTTTAGGCTGGTGGGCCTTCGTTTTCGTGATATTTTGATTTAAAGTTTTGAACGTAGCTAGTAATCCAGATACATAACACATATACCCAAGAAGGTTTCGTGGCTACAACGGTAGCGCGTCAGATGGGACTTCCGGTTTAGCACGCGTCCGAGATACACGTATGCACTGAACCTCGGCAGAAATCCTGCATTTTATTAAAAAAATAGTGAGTGGACAAACAAATTACACATCTAATCTGTTAGCCAGTGTTGTGAATAGTATAAGCCAAGTGAAATTTCGCCCCAGGGATGCTTCGGGCAACCCCGAAACCTGCTGAGCACAATGTCATCGCAAGCACCTCAGGGCGCGAAGCGCAACATCTCGGCAGTGGCTGAAAACAAGGAAAATACTTCACCGGACAATATTCTTAGGCCCAGACTATCTAAAACCCCAAAACTCAACTCACTACAGCTTGACAAACTCTACAAGGATTTGCGCAAAGAGAGTAATCTCTCCACCAAGTTACTATTGAAGCCTAACCTTAAAACAGCCCGCAAGCATGGCCCAGCACCATCTTCCCAAATCCACCAACAGATGGCAGACCTATCTCAACTGGACACCTCTCAACCATCAACATCGGACTGGGAACTGCCCAAGAAAACTACGAAACTCAGCACTAAACTCCCGAATGAGCAAGCTTCTGCATCAGAGAACAATCGATTCCAACTTCTTTCAAGTGAAATTGATATGGATGTCGAAGACAATACACCCATACTTGGTTCTACCAACACAAATACTAATTCAAAAATAATTAAGCAACCTCCCATCTACACCGTCAACACTGACATTAATGCTTTGATTGTGGCTATAACATCGGCAAGTATTCCAAAAACGGCATTTATTATAAAAGAAACATAAAAAAATAACCATATAGTATATGCAACAACCGCAGAACATTACAAAACGATTACAGAACTACTAATAGATAGCAAAACTCAATTTTATACTTACACACCTAAGAATATGAAGCCCAAATCCATTATAATTAAAGGAATTAAAGGTAGCTTCACTATCGATGCAATCAAACAAGAAATTTCTGACCTCAAAATTCCAGAGGTGGAAATCATCAACCTCTCCAAGTTCGAGTTTGATAAAACGCGTACAGATGCGTATCACTACCTCCTGCAGATTTCTAACACCAGCAAAACAAAAGAATTATTCAAAATTAAGTCTCTTGCGTACCAAAGAATCCGATGGGAACATCTAAGGAAACCAAGTATATTCCAGTGCAGAAAATGCCAACGACTCGGACAATTCGCCAATTCCCATGAGCCTGGATGCTGCCCTATTCCAAAAGATGATAACAAACTCCAACTGAAGTGCGCAAACTGTGGACAAGAAGGCCATCCAGCCTCGTACAAAGGTTGCCCTTATATTAAATTTGCGCAACAACAAGAAAAACTTGCTAACGAAACAAAAACAAAAACATACATAAAAAAAATCAACAATATCAACGCAACAATACGAGAAGACATGACTTTCGCCCAAGCAGTAGCTAATAGGAGACATGAACAACCACCTTCCCAAAGAAGGACAACACATTGGATCCCACAACCGCAAGTACCTGAGACATCCTTCAACCCGGATAATCATCCCCATCACCAAGAGCGACCACAAGTACATATACATTCCCCATGGTTATCAGACTTTAAAAAAGAAATAGCCGAAATTATCACCTCTCAATTTAGAAGTCTTTCAGATAGAGTAAATGAAAACTCACACAAAATAGAGTTCATACTAAATGCGTTAAATTCTAGCAATAATGTCTAACCCTCTCAACATCTCCAAACATATTAGATTAGCTGCGATCAATGTTAACTCTTTGATCGCTAACCACCATAGATATGAACTAGTGCAATTTACAGAAACTCATAGCCACGACGTAATATTCATTACGGAAACGAAACTTAATAGGAGTCATATAGTATCTTTCAAAAATTATAATCTTGTTAGGAGAGATAGACCTAACGCGGCGCAGGGTGGTGGCACTGCGATCCTTATAAAAAGAGAAATACCCTTCGAAATAGTAGACCTCCCATCTGCAGCTAATAATGAGATCCTTGAATTCGCTATAATCAAAATCAAAATGAATAATAATAAATTCTTATACCTAGGAAGTATATATGCAAAAAATGACAACAGGAACTTAGACAACAACAGAAACTATTTCATATTAGCTGGAGATCTTAATGCCAGACGCAAGGCATGGGGAGATCACGCTGACAATCAGCGCGGTAAATATATGCGACAATGGTCAGCTTCATTCGATGCTCAGTATAAGCTTAAAATTATAACGCCGGCTTTCCCTACTTTCAAACCTGCTGGAACCTTCCTCGATGTTTGCTTGGCAGACGCTCGCCTGATTTGGGTAGATGCTCTTAACGATAGAGCTCGTACGCTCCCGTACGATAGTGATCACGCAGCCATATCCCTGACTTTTGAATCTCAGGACGACTCATTCATTCTAAATGGACCAGCATGCCACGGAATAAAATATAACTATAGAGCCACAAAATGGGAAGCTCTTACTCGCAAAATATCAGACCTTTACATACAAGATATACCTCTGGACACTAATCTCTCGATAGACGAAATCAATATCCAATTACAGTACATTACAGACACCATCTCCCAATCGATGGCTGAAATAATTCCAACTTATAAACAGTCAGACAGCATTCACAAATATCTAAACCACAAAATTAGAAAATTACAAAAAGACAAAAAATACATTGTTTCTCTTTTGCATAAATTGCACATACTGGACCCTTCAGCTCGTCTAAGAATAACGCGTGAGGCAAAAAAAACACAAAAAAACTGTCGAAGGCTCTGCAGCGCGAGTTTAAATTGTCTATAGAGGGTTATTGGACCAACACCATCAAGAATATCGATTTCAGGAAGTCAGACTCCTTCTTTCCAAAAGTAAATGCAATTTTTCGCCCTAAATCATTTGCCAATATTGATAACATACATGTCCATGAAGATGAAATCGCTTTATTGGATAGAAGTGGCTGCAATCTAGCTAATATACAAAAATCAGGGAACGAATATGTATTCACCGAGCGTTTTGATAAGCTTAACATCATAGGAGCTCATTATGAATTTATCAACTCGCCCCGCTTCATTAATAATAACGCTAGACTTAAACAGATAATAGATCTTGAAGCTGAAGCAGTAAAATTAGAATTTCACAATAATAGAGAGCAAAATAAGACCTTTGTACAATTTGATACCCTCAATCCTGCCAGTAATCCTACTCTAGCAGGTGAATCGCTACAGCCTTTTTGCAACCCAGCATCGTTAGCTTATAAATTAAACATCTCCCAAACAAAACCTCGGCTGCCCTCGACGGAATCCCACCAATAGTACTCAAGCACTTGCCAGCTAAAGTAATATTCAACTTAACTATAATCTTTAACAATGCAACAAACAATTGTTACTTCCCCAGTCTTTGGAAAGAAGCGAAAGTCCTTCCTATCCTTAAAAAAGGAAAAAACCCCAATAGCCCTTCTAGTTATCGCCCAATTAGTCTCACGCCCAGCCTGAGTAAAGTATTGAAATGATTCTGAACGATGCATTAACAGAGCACTGCACAATAAACAAAATAATACCTGTTAGCCAATTCGGCTTCAAGCACCACCACTCTACAACTCACGCCATCCACAAAATGATGGCAGATATAAATGATTTCGTTGCCAAGAGCCGACTTGTGGGCACAGCGCTTCTTGACGTTGAGAAGGCTTTTGATTCTGTCTGGTTGAACGGGCTGTTGGTCAGAATGTGCAAAAATGATTTCCCTCGCTGGCTTGTTCACATGGTCTGGGATATGGTTAGCGGGAAAAGCTTTGTGACTTGGGACGGCATGAGCGTATCACCGGGTAAATTCTGGGTCGTGGAGGGTCTTCAGCAGGGAACAGTTAACTCACCAATTTTATTTAATATCTTTATTAGCGAACTACCAAAATTATTTAATTTTAACACGCTTGGCCATCCGACATTATTGTCCTTTGCGGATGACTTGGTGGTATATGTGGCTGGCAACCGGGTGAGCAGCATCCGTGATGATCTGGAGGCGGCTGTAAACAAGATAAGAAATTATCTAGCGTCGTGGAATCTCAAAATTAATCCAGCAAAATGTGAGACCATTCTTTTCCGTAAGCCCTTATCTAAATTATCCACTCGATCCTCCGTAGGCCAAAACAGATTCCAAATATCAATCATTGCACCGAATAACAACACCGGAACCCCCATTCCGCACCGGAAGTCTGTCAAGTACCTGGGTGTCCACCTAGACTACCTACTTAGAGGAAACAAGCACATCGACATACAATTAGAAAAAGCAGGAAGAGCATTTCTAAGTAATGGTAGAGTTTTCCATAATAAGTATTTATCCTCCAAAGCCAAAACAATCCTGTACATGCTGTTGGTGCGACCTATCCTGACATATGCGGCGCCAGTATGGTGGAATTTCAATCATACTTGCGCCGAGAGATTGCGCTGCTTTGAACGCAAATGCCTGAGAGCCTGCCTGGGGCTTTACCGCTCTCAAAGCTCAGATTGGCAGCACTATGTGAGCAATCAAACCCTATATAATAAGGCGGAAATACCGAGAATAGACAACCTGCTTCTAAAAATTACTCGTGAATACTTCGCAAAACTCCCAAACATAGACAATGAACTTCTTAAAGCAATTTCAATTAAGGGGGGAGACCACTGTAACGGTTCGAAATGTAAGGGTCTTTTCGGGAATTTATTTCAACCAAACAACGCAAGTAAATCAATATATTGCTCAGTATAGTTAATAGTGTACATATCGAAGGGTAAGAAAAAAAATTTTTAAATCAAATTCATAAATCCGTTTCCCGTATACTCTTCGTCAAAATTTGAGCTGCGGCAAAAACATGCTAGTCGCGTTGACAGTGCCCAGGCCATATGGTTAATCCGAATTCAAAAACACAATAATATTCAGAAACTAGAAGCCTGCCTCTATTACGTGACGATCAAAAAAAGTCAAAATTGTAAAAAATTACAAAATGGCGGACCACTGAAAAAAAAATCACGTTTTCGGGTTACAAAATTGGGGAAATGTTAATAAAAAGAATAGAAGCAGGTCGAAAATTGAAAAAAACTGATCGTCACGTAATAACCACGGGTTTCCCGTACAAGAAATGTCCTTGATCATGTTAATTGGACCTATAGTTTTCTCTGTAGACTGTCAACGCGGTTGAAAAATGTCATTCTGAGGAAAACGTGTTCAATGTTCCGCGCGGCTCAGTCGCGCGTTTGACCCCGCTTCACAGAAAATACTATATCTCCGTCAATTTTGCGAATTTCTTCATAAAATTTGGAGACAGCATTCTTGAAATGTGCGTCTTTCAGAAAGTGTAAAAAAGAAAAAATGGATTTTTCAGATTTTTTACAGTGGTCTCCCCCCTTAAAGACGACGAAGCAGCCTCCAGAGAGTTCGCTTCGGGGTATGTGACTCCTCAGGCATTCCTCTCCTGTGATGCCCTTGGTCTTATCCAAAACGAGTGTAACATACCATGGATATATCATTGGCGAAGAAATAAAGCTGACAAAAGAATTGCGCTCACCCTGAACGACTCAATTTACGACACGAATAAATTCAAATACTCTGCTAAAATTCCTGATAAGGACTTACGTGACTTTCACAGACTGAACTACCAAAAATACTGGTGGCTTAATGGCAACTGCCCCTTTTTGTCTGAACTGTCTGATCGTCGACAAGTTCATTCTAGTCATATATTAGGCTAAGAACATCGGGATCCTAAATCCGATGGTGTTTATATTTTGTAAATAGTGTATATATTCCTAGTATTTTAAGTCTTTCTTCTCCCTCTGCGTCTTCTAATCTATATTAGTTCCCGATCGACATTATGGTTTTTTCAGGAAATTTTCCACTACTTTTAAGAAGCAATATTCTAAGACTGATAACACAACGGTGTTCATACTTAAGCATTATATTATTCATAAGTAAACTGTGATAGTTTAGCAGTGAGTTACAGAAGCACTGTACAAGCTGTTATATTTCGATACTAAAGCGACTGAGTGTCAATTTTTCTATGTTTATTGAATGCCAAAAATGTATAATTTCTGTTATTTTTTGTTCCATTCCTCAATAAACACTTAAAAAAAAAAAGTAGCGCGTCAGATTGTCATGCGGGAGGTCCGGGGTTCAAGTCCCTGCAACCCCGTAACTTTTTTTTTTTTGACAATTTTTTCCCTGGAAATATATTTTATGAATATTACGTATTATATAGTGCCGTTACATATTACTCTACGCCAATTTTAAGGTTGAAAATGCATTTATAACATAACATTATTCTAATCACCTCTTTCACCAGTGCTTTCATATTCTTGTACTGCGAAAATATTTCATTCCGTAACTTTCGACGCCTGCGATTTTCGAGCAGGTAAATCAACGACCAGGTATTCGACCATTCTTTTGAGCAGGTATAAGACCACTGTTCCGACACGAGCCGATCTTCGCCGACCACGCAGTCGAACTCGTGTGGATTCCCCCCTCTCTCTCTCGAAAACCCGAACTTTACGACGTTATCTTCATGCGCGATCGTCTCTAGTATCGTATTGTCTCTTAATAAATTACCACGTGTCTTACCTCAGTCAAATCAATACGTTTATTCTATTCCTACCGGTCCTTACGGTCAGAAGTAACGGTTATTCCACTTTACCTGCTCGACAATCGCAGGCGTCGAAAGTTACGGAATGAAATATTTTCGCAGTACAAGAATATGAAAGCACTGGTGAAAGAGGTGATTAGAATAATATGTTATGTTACAAATGCATTTTCAACCTTAAAATTTAAAAAGTTACGGGGTTGCAGGGACTTGAACCCCGGACCTTCCGCATGACAATCTGACGCGCTACCGTTGTAGCCACGAAACCTTCTTGGGTATATGTGTTATGTATCTGGATTACTAGCTACGTTCAAAACTTTAAATCAAAATATCACGAAAACGAAGGCCCACCAGCCTAAAAGCCGAAATGGTATTTTCATACAACATGAGTACTACGACCTCCATATAGTGTCGTTCCAAAAGCGATTTCCACTACCGCGTGGTCCCCTTGTTAGCCTCACTACTCAGGTGCGATATATCCCTGCGTACAAATAGTTTTACAAGAGGGAGCGGTGTCCTTATCGCCAGTAAGAAGTTTTCCTGCCCTGTTACTGTTAGCTGTTCGGTTGTTGAACAAGTTTTTGTCAGAGCCCACCTTCACAATAATAAAGACTTGTTATTGGGGCTGTTTATATGCCGCACAGTGGGCCGGATTCATTTATGTTGCGCCATTTGGGTCTATTTTTAACACATCGGAATGACATTGATACCAAAAAATAAGAAAAAATTATTCCTTTCTAATGATGTATAATATAATATTTTTTACATTTATTTATTTATTTTTCATTTTTTTAAACAAAATTTTGAAGAAAAAAAATTTGAAAACTATTCATTTGGTACTTTATTTAATGCCCTTTTCAGTGATTATAGGGAATGTTGGGGAAACTTTTCGTTTTCAAGTTATAAGGAAAAGTCGAAAAATGAAGGAATGCGGTCAAATATCGTTTCGTTTAAATTGAAGGCGAATCCTTTGCGCTAAACATCATCTTCTATTAGTAATTAATGTAAACAATTTATTAAAAAATAATTGTGGAAACAGTCAGTAAAATTGCGACAATTCTTAAAATTGACAAGGAATATCTTTCAAGTCCCAACGAGTCCCGTATTTTTACAAGGGGGAATCTTTTCAGTGCACCTTCCTCTATACAATCACGCAAGAATCACTTCCACCTTCGTCCGGTTTCGAGAAATATTTCGGTTTGAACTCGTCAGCGTCGCGTCCTTTTCTTCACATTCATGCGACGACATGTTTTTATAACACTTGAGTCCTACAAAATATCATAATGAAATTGGAACTGAAAATTAAAAAAATAATTCTCTTTCAATGATATAGAACGTAATATGTACCAGTAAAGGACGGGCGTCCCTTCTTTCATTGGAGTATAAGTTCTGCACCTTCTGGGTCTAATTTTTTCGGTTTTTTGTTGCTCGATTTTGTTCTTGCGGTAGACATGTATGGATCTGACGTTAAAAGCAACCTGAAATATGTATCTTCGTTTGTGGCGATCCTTGAATTTTTCCTGCTATTTCTATTTCTATATTTTTTTAAATCTTTGTGTCTCGTTTCCAGTGCCTCTTCAGATAACTGACCGATCGGAAGTAGTGCATTTTTCACTATATCTGCTCCATGGATGAGTAATTTATGTAAATACAGGACCAAGTCGAAGGCTTATCTACATCATAGTGTAACGTTCCGTTGCTCGGAAGCAACCGAATGCTAGTAGGCTCTTGAGAGGAGAGCGGCTTCCCCTCAAGTATAGGATAGGTGGGGTTCGTTGGTAGAGAGTTAAGGATTAAAAACCAAGCTTTTAACTTAACAATGACTTTATTCAGTTACACTTAATTCTACTTTTAACAATAACAACTTAATTTGACTACAGCTATGATTATGTGTTTTATGTTTTTTGGGTTTTCTGTATTTTATATATATTATATGAACTAGGTATATGTATGTCGCAGTGTAATGCCCTTCCGTCTCCGGGGCGAGTTATTACTCTTGGCAACGTCTGCTGTAAGAACGGCCGCTTCCGTCTCCGGGGCGAGCTCGTTACTCCTGGCAGATTTCTTTCTCTACAGTGTCTTCGTGTATTGCAGTGTACGGCCGCTTCCGTCTCCGGCGCGAGCTCGTACTCCTGGCAATACTAGCTGTAAGAACGGCCGCTTCCGTCTCCGGGGCGAGCTCGTTACTCTTTAGCTATATTTGCTGCTAGAGCGGCCGCTTCCGTCTCCGGGGCGAGTTCGCTTCTGTTGGCAGAGTCTGAAGTGACTACTGTGCTGCGTGCACCTCCTTTTATACCCAAGATTTAGTGTTTTGGCGCATGCGCAGTGAATCGTTACTTCTTAACTTACTCTTTACTCATTTATTACATTACGCTTTATCCTATGCTTTTGCCAACAGTTATATTATGTTATTCCTAATGTTCCTAAGATATTTATTTCGCTTAATTCCTAAATTATATATAAAAGTATGTATAAAGGTCTGCGCAATTTTATAAGTAGTACTGTTTTACCTACGGTCGGTAACGCTGGGTTTGTGTCTGCGTGAGACGTTACACCTCCCCCCCTGGGAGATCTCTCGTCCTCGAGAGATTTGAACGAGTGAGATGAAAAAGGATTTGTACATTCGTATATGTGGAACAATATATATATTTGTATATGTACAAGGATTATTTTTTGGGAATATAGGCTTCCGCTGCCCCTGTCCCTACTAGTTTAAGGAATTTCCACACTCTCTGCCTGGGGTCAGTCATTTGGAGTCTTCTATACGCCTCCCAATCTGGTTTGGGTATTGTGATGGGGATAAGGGCTGGATATCTTTGGATATTTTTCTTTTTGGGATCCGGTATTTTTGGAACTTTGAATATTGGTTCGGGTCCCGGTGTTGTAGGGAGGGATTCCGGAGGAACACGAGATGGTATCTTGAGGTTTCATGAATCTTATTAGAATTTGAAAGGAAGGTGGTATGTTATAGGGATTCTTACCATTTTTTCCGGAGATCCTGGGAGTGGGGTAATGAGTGGTGGAATTTCCACCATTTCTTTTAATATCGCCTCTATTTCCTTCTTTTCTTTTTGTATCTTGGAGTGTCGTGCTCCTGACCGCTTTGGCATTTTGATGCTGAATGATGTACAGCGCAGGCGCAGTTTTTGAATTTATTCGTTGGGGTCTATATGGTGACTCCCTCTCGCGGATTTTTTGTTAACCTCCATTCTTTTCTTTAGGGCAAGTAGGCTTTCTTCACTCTATTCATATGGATGATTTTCATTTGTTTAGAATTTATTGCTAACTTCAAGTTATTATTTTTTAGAATTTCGACAACTTGATATGGTCCGCTATATTCAGGTTCCAGTTTTTCACGTCTTGGTTTTAGCAACCAGATTCAATCTCCTATCTTGTATGTTTCAGTTTGAATCTTCCGATCATAGTAATATTTCTGCCGAACTTTTGATTCCTCTAAATTGTTTCGCGCCATTTGTCGGGTGTGATGAAGTTTATCCATTAGTTTGTCGATGTAGTCCGGATATGTTCCAATATTGTCTGTGGGAGGAATACTTGAAGGAAGACGTGCCTTTCTACCGTAAACAAGTTCGTGAGGTGTAAATTTTGTGCCTTCGTGAGTGCTGTTATTGTATGAGAACATTACTTGTGGTAACCATTGATCCCATTCTTTTTCTTTTGACACATAGTGGCGTAGATATTCGACAAGGACGTGATGGCTTCTTTCTAATGATCTATTGGACTGAGGATGATATGCGGAGGTTCGATACTGTTTGATGTGGAATGCTTTGGCAAATTTTTTCATAAGGGCACTCATAAAATTTGGTCCCTGATCTGTAAGGATGGCTTTAGGACTTCCAAACTTGCAAATGAAATGTTCTGAAAATACTTTAGCTACGGTCTCTGAGGTGGTGCTTGCCAATGGTATTGCAAGAGAATATTTAGTCAGATTGTCTTGGATAGTAAGTATATAGCTGTTTCCTGTATTTGTTGAAGGTAGTGGTTCTACTATATCCATAGAAACTTTATCAAATCCATCAACTGGTGTATCTGTTAATATCATAGGTTCTTTATTTTTTACCCTTACTAATTTAGTTTTCTGGCATTCTAAACATGTTTTGATGAATTGTGTTATTTCATACTTCATGTTTTTCCAGTAATATTTATTCCTTATTCGGTGATATGTTTTATTTATTCCTTTATGTCCGCCTACAGGACATCGATGATTTTCTTGAATGATTTGCTGTCTCTCTTGTATAGAAGGAGTTAAGAGTGTGCCTTTACAGAATATAAACTGGATGTTTTCTTGTACAAATATTATGTTTATTAAGTTCCATAGTTTGTTTAGTGGAATTTTATTTTCTTCACCTGATATATATACTTTTGTGGCATTTTCAAGTATTAGTTAAGTATGGAGATTTCTTAATGACTTGTATGCATCCTCTTCTCTTGGGTCGTCTGTTATAGTAACTCCATAGATTGTGTGCTTGCCTTCTTTAATTTTGACTAAGTCTCCAGTTTTTAATGGAAGTGGAATTTTATGCAGTTTTATATTTTTCTCCTTGTATAATCTTTCTCCTATTGGTCCTATTGGTCTTCCCTCTGTGTTGATGAATGTAATGATGTATCCTTTCCCCATCCACAGGTGATCTTCTGTTTCAATGTTTTGTTTTTTGACAGGTATGTTTGATATTGGTCTTGGTCTGCCTGCTGTGTGTTGTGGAGGAGGAAAAGATTGTGGTGTAGGAGGAGATAGTGGTAGATGTGGGGATAACGGTGGAGAAATAGATAACGGTGGAAGGGATAATGGAAGAGAGGTAAGTATTTTCCTGTCTCTAATTTTTATAGGAGTTATAGGAGCAGTATCGGTGCTGGAATATAATTTTTGTTTTTTCTTCTTTTTAGGTGTGTGGTGAGTGTTTTTGTCTGTACTTGTCTCTGCATCAATTTTGGGAGGGTCTATAGTTATGGTCATATAGTTATGACTTGGTACTATGTATGTCTCGTCGATTTCTTCTATTAAATCCCCTTCTTGGGGTATCTTGATGTAAGGTGTTCTGGATGCTCTTGTGTTGTTTTTATGCTGGGAGGGTATATGTACTTCTACCGGTATTATGTCTTGAGGGGGCGTATGTACTTCTACAGGTACCGAGATTTGAGGGGGTGTATATGTTTCGACGCTTCGTTTTTTTACTTCCGGTTGAGACGAGGAGGTGTTTTTTTCTTTTTTTCGTTTTAATTTTCTCCGTTTTGTATTTATTGAGTCGCTTTCGTCGTATGATGAGGAATCAGAATCTGAAGAAATAATTCTAAGTTGTTTGCGCGGAGCTGGATTTCCCGAGGTTGAGGCAGTAGTTTCCCGTTGTCGTGTATTATATTGGTGGAATTGTTTTTTATTTTCGTGAGAGTTCGTTTCTGAGTGTGCTCGTTTTGCGTCTAATGGTAATGCTATCGGGTTTCGTGACAATGCGTCCGCGTTTGTGTTATATTTCCCTGGTTTATATAGGATTTTATAGTCGTATTCCGCTAGTCTAAGTTTCCATCGCATTAACCGAGATGTAGGATTTGAAAGATTTTGTAGCCATTCTAACGGTTTATGATCTGTTATTAAGTAAAATTTTCTACCGTAAATATAGGGTTTAAAGTGGAATACCGCGTATATAATTGCTAATAGTTCTCGTTCGGTTGGAGAGTAACGTGTTTCTGCATCATTTAAGACCCGAGATGCGTATGCTACTGGTAAATATTTTCCGATTTCACCCTGGCTAAGAACTGCACCTACAGCAATACCTGAAGCGTCTGTCGTGATATTGAATGTTTTTTCGAAGTCTGGAAATTGTAGTATCGGTTCATTGCAAAGGGCTTCTCGCAGAGTTTCAAATGCTTTTTGATGTTTGTGAGTCCATTCGAATTGGTAATTTTTCTTGGTAAGATTGGATAGTGGTCGTGCAATTTTTGAAAAGTCTTTAATGAATCTTCTATAGTATCCACTCAGTCCTAAGAACTGTTTTACATTTTTGACTGTTGTAGGTGTTGGAAATTCTTTTACAGCTATTATTTTCCGTGGGTCAGGTTTGACTCCTTCTTCTCCTATTATGTGTCCTAGGTACGATACTTCTTTTTTCAAAAATTCACATTTATCTGGTTGGAGATAGAGGTTGGCTTCCGTCAGTCTATTCATTAGGCGTTTAAATTTTGTCGCGTGTTCTTTAAGAGAGCAGGCATATATAACAATATTGTTGCGAACACCCCTTGGATGGAAATACAAGGCTCACTGATGCACGCGAGCGGGACAAGAGTACAGGGAGAAGAAGGCGATCCGATCGATCGCCTCACAGTGGAGTATTCGGCCCTAAAAGCTGGCCAAAAGTCGATTTGAAAAATTTTGTCCAAACTGAAATTTTTTTTTTCCTGATATAGTTGAATGTATGAAGCACAATGTGGCAATATTGTTTTTTTCATTTATTCACTCGTAAAGAGTTATTATTTGTTAGAAGTGAAGAGTTTTCATAGTACACGTTTCTCTCTTGATCAGTCTCTGAAACACCGTTCGCTAAACAGTCATTTTTGTATGTCGTAAACAAATTATGTCAATTTTTTTCTTACAGAAGCCGTTCATGTAGATATGTACTATACTTTCAGATGATATTTACTTTCTTATTACCTATCTTTTTGTGATTATTGATGTTTGAAAATGACGAATAATTCACTGAGGTATATTACAGTTCGAACATTTCATTAATGATTTTGTTATATTTAGGTGTGAGATCGAGTGTTTCTTTTGGTGTCATTAAATTGAGTGAAGGTTTCTCTTTACAATAGAAAAAAGATTGGCTGCCTATTCGTGCCATTTTGGTTTTCCCAGCATTTTCTTTGTCGCAATGCACTGAGCAATCACATGGCATGTCGCGTTGCGTTCGCGTTGTCCACTGCTAACTGTACTTTTACACCAGTTTATTATTACTATACGCACTGGTCGTTGTTGATGGTTTACTGATCATGTGTAGTGTCAAAACCATAATTCATTTTATAAATATTTTATGCATCTGCTTATGTACTAACACCCATAAACGTCTGCAAATCCCAGAACCTTACAGTAAGGCATGTAATGCCAATAAACGTATAAAACCAACAGATGTGACATAAACTCAAACATTATGTTTTATTGTTAACTGTATTAAATGATCACACTATATCCTCACATGAAACCATTGTATTTCTTGACACATATGTAACTCGGAATACGAAAATCTGAATACGAGGAATGACACAATAAAATAAATCTTGTAAATAAATCAACTTATTTCTAAATTTTTTTACGTCCTGTGCATATTTTTGTAAAATTCTATGAAATAATTACGTTGCGTCACTTCTAACTACATTTGGCTGCATTTAAACGAAACAAATAATTTTCCCCAGCTTTTAGGGCCAAATACTCCACGGCTAGCCGTGGACATCATCATCTGATTGATCTCGAATTATTTTATTGTGACACAAATATATTTTTCGAGATCAATAAAGTATTTCTGTTTTTCATTAAACAACAAAAAATAATTTTGGCCAATTTTCTGCAATTATTGACGCCATATTGGAGCTGTCATTTTGAATTTTGATGTTTTGACATCAGATTCAAAATCAGCGACCCCAAAAACCCCTATATACCAAGTTTGAACAAATTCTAAATTATCTAGAATTTTGGCCAGCTTTTCAGGCCAAATACTTCACTGTGCGCCTGTCAAGCTGTCACTTGAAAGTCAGCCACCATTACTAGCAGACGTCTCGGTATTGTATTCCGTCTAACTGATTGTATTCGTTACCCGTTGTTAATGTTCTGTTATCGTTGCCGTTTAGTAAACTCGTGTTATGCCCTACCAAAATCGTAACAATATCGTCCAGATATACAAAGAGTTCTATTCCTTGAAGGCCCGTTAAGACTTGATCCATAAGTCTTTGGAAGGTGGCTGGTGCGTTTTTAACACCAAATGGCATTGTGTTAAATTCAAAATGTCCGTATATTGTGGAGAAGGCTGTTTTGTGACGATCGTCTGGGTGCATTGGAATTTGGTGGAATCCGGATGCAAGATCGAATACAGAGAAGTACTTTGCACTTCCTAACTGATCCAATATGTCAGTTATGTTTGGCAGAGGATAAGCATCTCCCATTGTTTTCTCGTTTAATTTTCTAAAGTCAATTACAATTCTAAGTTTCTTTATTCCTTCTGCGTTTTCCTTTTTTGATACAATCCATATAGGTGAATTATAGGGGGAGGAAAAGAGGGCTGTATTATTCCTTTCTCAAGTAATTCTTTAGTTTGTTTTCTTACTTCTTCTTTATATGTTTGGGGGTATCTATATTGTTTTGTAAAGACAGGAACATCATTTTCTGTTATTATTCTATGGTAGGCTTTATTGGTTGCTTCTAATTTTTCACCCGGAAGGTAGAATTGGTCTGCGTGTTCTTTTATTAGTTCCTCTATACTGGCTCGTTCTTCCGAATTTAAATGGTCTAATCGTAAGTGTTGGAGTAGTTGGTGCGTCCTGTTCGTTTGTTTGTATTTGTGCCTCTACAGGTACTACAGGTGCCTCTTCAAATGGTTCTAATTCAACGGATGGTACAGGAATTTTGATATCTTTTGTAGATGTGTTTATTGCAAAGAGGTATGCTACGCCGTTGTTATTTGATACTATTGCATTTCCCATGTGTAAGTTAGGGTGTATTTTGATCTTTGGAATATATCCTGTGTTAAACTGTGTATTAAGGACTCGTACATATATTTGGCTTCTTGTTCTGGCTGGTATTGTGATTGTTCCCGGGTCGATAAATGGAATAGTGTCTTGCCCAATAGTTATTGCTGACTTCATATAGTCGATAGTGGCTCCATTGGTTTGGAAGAAGTCTGTCCCTAATATTCCATCTTGTTTAATGGGAAGGTCCTCTACGACGTGGAGAATAATTTCTGTATTCAAGGTTCTTATCTTGATATACCCAATGGTGTTGAGTAGACCGTCTGTAATGCCATTGAGGTCGAAGAGAGTGTCCGTGAAAATTGGAATGTCGGGGGAAATGGCGCTCCTTTTAATTACGTTCAAGTCGGATCCAGTGTCGATCATTAATGTTGCTTCTTCTCCGTTAAATCCTGCATCAGAGAGAAGGATATTAGGGGGTTTCCTTATTTGCTCCGTCTTAAGTCTGAGTATAGCCTGTCTACGTACCGTACGAGTTTGTGCTTCTTCCTTCTCTTTTCTATCAAAGTACATCTTTTTCCTGCATTGCTCCACTGTATGGCCTCTAAATTTGCAATATTCACAGTATATTTGTGCGTAATTTCGACTTCTACATTCTTGTATTGTGTGACCTGTTTTTCGGCAATGATCGCAGTATGCATTAGATTGAGGAGCTCTGTTTGTGTAACACCGGCTTCTGCAATCTTGCGTCATGAGACCTGGCCTTTGGCAGAAGTCACAAAATGTATCAGTTTGGGTTCTATTACGACTCCTGCATTCTTGTATTGTGTGTCCCAGTTTTTTGCAATGTTGACAAAACTTTTGTCGCCAGTCGGTGCGTGAGGCTTGTTGACTACTGCAAGTGGTGATATCATCGCCATATCCAAGACAGTTTGTACATCGGTTAGTTTGTACTGTTCCTGTTGCTATTCCCGTTCTTATTTGGTATTCATTATACTCTGCTTCTGCTTTAATGGCGTAACTGATAGCGCGATCAAGACTGCTGAAGGTGTGGTCGTGTATTCTACTATATATCTCGAATTTTAATCCCGTTAGAAAGGCTTTAATGGCGTTCTGTTCCGCATTTATATTAAATTCGCTTTCGCGCGCCGTTACTTCTATCGTATTACAATGTTTGATTTGCAAGAGTATGTTTGATACGCGGCTACTATAGTCTACTGTCGTTTCGTTTGGTAGTTGCGCGATTTTTGACAGTTCACCGTATAATTGAATTGAAGTATATAATGGTGCGAACCGTCAGCTTAGTACAGAAGTAAGGTCGCTAATTGTGTTATATTCTCCGCTTAAAACTACTCTCGAAGCTTGTCCGTAAAGCTTATTTTTTATGAGCTGAACTAATCCGTATTCCGCGTTTGGGTTTATCATGCGTCGTGCATGTCGACAACTTTTAATAAATTGATGTAACGGTATATTCCTACCATTGAAAGAAGGGACTATGTCCGCTGTGTCGCGTAAGCTAATGTGTGGTAGGTGAGGATATGTATTCGTAGCTGTATTCATATTAATTTGAGGATTTGAAGTTCCCGAAATATCGTCTGAAGTATTTATATTTGTTAAATTGTCTGCATTTCCTGGAGTTCCCTGAGTCTCCGTATTGATTGCTAGGTTAGCCATTTTTTCTCCAAGTGTGTCAGGTATTGTGAAGTTTCAAGCCTCTGAAGATTTTACCAAGAAAAGAGAAAAATTTCTATGAAAATACTCACTTTTGGAGTAACTTTACTGGGCGAAATATCCTTTTCTAACGAATAATCCCACCGCTGTCACCAAAAATATCCAACCTGTAACGTTCCGTTGCTCGGAGGCAACCGAATGCTAGTAGGCTCTTGAGAGGAGAGCGGCTTCCCCTCAAGTATAGGATAGGTGGGGTTCGTTGGTAGAGAGTTAAGGATTAAAATCCAAGCTTTTAACTTAAGGGGGAACACCACTGTGACGGCCAGAAAAGTAAGCCATTTTTAAGAATTTTTTTTCAGACATAATTTACAGTTTTCCTAAAAAATTGTTATTACCTACCTTTAGTACGCTGTCTTAAGAGGCTACACAAAAAAAAAGAAATAGAAAAACATCCATAAATTTGAATATATTAATTAATCTTCTAGACCCCTCCACGCGAGCTGGTCGAATCTGTAACTATAGAACAGCTGGTCCGAAATCAAATTTCATTTTTTTTTCATAAACTATATGAGTGTAGTTTCCGTTGTACATACGGATTTTTTGATTGAAAAAAAATTTTTTGAAATACGGTCGAAAAACTATCCATCTTATTCGCGGATTTTCGAAACTTTTCTTCTAAAGCGCACCATTTTTACAAAAATAATTTGTTTAAGAAATCGGTACGTACAACGGAAACTACACTCATATAGTTTATTAAAAAAAAATGAAATTTGATTTCGGATCTGTTGTTCCATAGTTACAGATTCGACCAGCTCGCGCGGAGCGGTCTAGAAAATTAATTAATATATTCAAATTTATGGATGTTTTTCTATTTCTTTTTTTTTGTATAGTTTCTTAAGACAGCGTACTAAAGGTAGGTAATAAAAATTTTCGATGAAAACTGTAAATTATGTCTGAAAAAAATTCTGAATAATGGCTTAATGTTCCGGCCGTCACAGTGGTGTTCCCCCTTAACAATGACTATTTATTCAGTAACACTTAATTCTACTTTTAACAATAACAACTTAATTTGACTACAGCTATGATTATGTGTTTTATGTTTTTTGGGTTTTCTGTATTTTATATATATTATATGAACTAGGTATATGTATGTCGCAGTGTAATGCCGCTTCCGTCTCCGAGGCGAGCTCGTACTCTTGGCAATACTAGCTGTAAGAACGGCCGCTTCCGTCTCCGGGGCGAGCTCGCTTCTGTTGGCAGAGTCTGAAGTGACTACTGTGCTGCGTGCACCTCCTTTTATACCCAAGATTTAGTGTTTTGGCGCATGCGCAGTGAATCGTTACTTCTTAACTTACTCTTTACTCATTTATTACATTACGCTTTGTCCTATGCTTTTGCTAAGAGTTATATTATGTTATTCCTAATGTTCCTAAGATATTTATTTCGCTTAATTCCTAAATTATATATAAAAGTATGTATAAAGGTCTGCGCAATTTTATAAGTAGTACTGTTTTACCTACGGTCGGTAACGCTGGGTTTGTGTCTGCGTGAGACGTTACAATAGCATAAACACTTCAAGTGCCGATAATCTAACAATTCCTTCGAAGAAAGATGCAACGCATGAACGTGAAGAAAAGGACGCGACGCTGATGAGTTCAAACCGAAATTTATCTCGAAACCGGACGAAGGTGGAAGTGTTTCTTGCGTGATTGTATAGAGGAAGGTGCACTGAAAAGATTCCCCCTTGTAAAAGTACGGGACTCGTTGGGACTTGAAAGATATTCCTTGTCAATTTAAGAAATGTCGCAATTTTACTGACTGTTTTCAGAATTATTTTTTAATAAATTGTTTACATTAATTACTAATAGAAGATGATGTTTAGCGCAAAGGATTCGCTTTTACTTTAAACGAAACGATATTTGACCGCATTCCTTTATTTTTCGACTTTTCCTTATAACTTGAAAACGAAAAGTTTCCCCAACATTCCCTATAATCACTGAGAAGGGCATTAAACAAAGTACCAAATGAATAGTTTTCAAATTTTTTTTCAAAATTTTGTTTAAAAAAATAATAAATAAATAAATGTCAACAATATTATATTATACATCATTAGAAAGGAATAATTTTTTCCTATTTTTTGTATCAATGTCATTCCGATGTGTTAAAAAAAAGACCCAAACGGCGCAACATAAGTGAATCCGGCCCACTGTGTGCCGCCAAGATTTTATAAGACTCTATAAGACTCGCCAAGACTCCCCCGCTGCAAAGTCGCTACTAATTCGACTATCTCCATATTTATAAATATGGAAAACGCCGATGCATTGTAGGGACATGCACGCAGGTCGAACTCGAGCTCGAGCTGAGAGACTGAGCGGGACAAAGTATCATGCTTTCTCTTTTTTGTACTCGACGGCAACTTCGTGTCGACTCTTTCGTTTCCTCTCGCTTGTTGCCGGGTTCTGTCACTCTGGTCCGCAAGCTTCCAAGAAATTATGGGGATAGTCACCAGATTGTCAACGAGATGTAAAAATGGGCGCATAGCGGGGATTTACTGTAATCAGATTCATACATATAGTCTTCCTCGTATTATTGAAATGCTTTTGGCCCCGGATTATCGGGAAAGACCTACTGAACTCACAGTTTTACTTCCGCGCTGCTAGCAAGGACCTGCGTTTCGGGTATGACGCCCGTTGACTGCTGAAAGCAATAAAACCGTTGGGCCAGGTAAAATACCCAGTACAGAAAACTAAAATGTTCATTCTTTTGATAAATGTTCGTGAAAGTATTACCAATGAATTTTTATGATTTTTTGTTATGAAAATGAGTTCAAACATGGACAAATTCGGTACATTTTTAGTGAACGTAGTGTGCGTCGCAGGCCAGTCACCAGAAACGTTATTTCCGCTTAAGGGGGGGGACCACTTTAAAAAATCTGAAAAATTGATTTTTTATTTTTTACATTTTCTAAAAAACGCACATTTCAAGAATGTTGTCTCCAAATTTTATGAAGAAATTCGCAAAATTGACGGAGATATAGTATTTTCTGTGAAGCGGGGCCAAACGCGTGACTGAGCCGCGCGGAACATTGAACGCGTTTTCCTCAGAATGACATTTTTCAACCTAGTTGACAGTCTGCAGAGAAAACTATATGTCCAATTAACATGATCAAGGATATTTCTTGTACGGAAAACCCGTGGATATTACGTGACGATCAGCTTTTTTTAATTAACGACCTCCTTATATGTTTTTATCAACATTTCCCTAACTCTGTACCCCGAAAATATGATTTTTTTCAGTGGTCCGCCATTTTGTAATTCCTTGCGATTTTAACTTTTTTTGATCGTCACGTAATAGAGGCAGGCTTCTAGTTTCTGAATATTATTGTGTTTTTGTATTCGGATTAACCATATGGCCTGGGCACTGTCAACGCGACTAGCATGTTTTTTGCCGCAGCCCAAATTTTGACGAAGAGTATACAGGAAACGGATTTATAAATTTGATTGAAAAAAAAAATTTCTTACCCTTCTATATGTATACTATTAACTATACTGAGCAATATATTGATTTACTTGCATTGTTTTGTTGAAATAAATTCCCGAAAACACCCTTACATTTCGGACCGTTACAGTTGTCTCCCCCCTTAATCTGGGGAACACTGAAATTCTAAACAGGTTTTATAAACTCACCAATCCATCGGCAATACTCTGATCAAGCTGTAATGAGAAATATGAAAATTTTTATATTCTCTAATGCAGTGATGAGCAACACGCACTTGGCGGGCCACATGTGGCCCACCTGAACTTCGCCGCGTGGCCCACCTGAACATCGTCATATCGGATTTTTCACGAACGAGCTTGATAATATTAGGTGCGATATTTGTAATTATACGTCATTTAGATTTTAGATAAACAGTACATCAAAGTTAAAAAAAAAACGTTTTATTGTAAATCAATGTCAGAAATTCTTGGATTAGTTATATATATGTATTTAATATTGTGGCCCGCATAGAGAAGTAGGTTTCCACTTGTGGCCCACTTCTGACAAAAGGTTGCTCATCACTGCTCTAATGGGTGACTCAAGTCGCTGTAGATCGAGGGTCACCCGCTGGTGCGCTATATACTCACTCTTGATATACGTCGCTCAGTCTTCTTATCAGATGGTTCGGGCGAGGGCCCTACCAAAGATGAATCTATTTAGTGCTAACTACTGCCTCGGATCATGGAGACTTTCCCGATACCGAATCTTTTTCCATAATCCGAGGAACACTGTATCTGCTTATTTGCCCGTTGATTATTTACGAAAATTGTTCCTTTGCTCGATGGAAACCACGAGAAGTTGGTGGGTCGACCGTAATAGCGGAGCGGGCGGTTCCCTTACCTGAAACGGAAATCACCGATTCTGTAACTGACATGAATTTTAAAGAGTCCACCTGTGACGTAGCGTCCCAGCGCGAGGAATCGCCCGTAGAGCGGTGCGACCGGGCGCACGGGCGCCCACGACCGGAGATAACCGAACACGACCGAGGTACGCCGGTCTCGCGACGCGTCAAATGACGCTCACTCCCCACCGCGCCGCTAGATCGCGTCGGTTTCTCGCTGCTGGGAATTTCCGAGAATCGGGACATAAGCCCTGACGCGACGAAGGACCGGCAGTTCGAGTACGGACCACCCTCTCTAGACCGCCTGTCTGGATGTTGCCCGGCACACTAGTAGAGAAATCCGAGTAACCGCTGATCGAAGGATACCATCCTGTTCCCTCCACCGTTCCGATATAGAGACGCCCGGACGCTGTCCGGTCTCTGTCCTTCCACCGTTCCGATATAGAGACGCCCGAACGCTGCCCGGTCTCTGTCCTTCCACCGTTCCGATATAGAGACGCCTGGACGTTGCCCGTTCTCTGTCCCTCCACCGCACAGTGGTCTGTCTATTAAGAAGCTAGCGGGACAAAAGTCGCAGTTCGTCCATAAATCATCAATTAGATGAAAATGTTTGAAAAACACCATCCACATTGTTTTACCTCCCTTAAAACGTTCATCCCTCACAAGGGAAGATCCCCAACACGAAAACTCCTAAAATTATAAAACTAAAAACTAAAAATTAATTATTTTCTTGTACCACAATTTCGATGGTAATATACTACACAGGCCTGCAAAGTTTCGAGGCAATTGGGTAGTTGGAAGTGGATTAAAATTGAGTTTATAGATTTGAACCTTACAAACAAACAAACAGTTTAATAACGCAGAGTTGCAAATATTTGCAGCTGTAACTTGTCAATGTGTATTCTATAAGGCAAATAGAATAAAACTCCACAAAAAATTCTAGGTTCCACGAGGTTCCCGGATATCTAGAGCATTTTCAACGAAAGCTATTGAAAAAATCCACCATTTCTATGATGATATTTTAATTCTGTTCGTTGGAAATTAAAATATTCATGGCTGAAACTTCATTTACTACTTACTTGTACGTTTGCAATCGTACAATCGTAAATTAATTGCGATACAACGGAGCACTACTGATTTATTGCTGATTCTGTTGCATTTTAACAAACTGTTACTAAGGGCCCGGCGCGAAGACGTTTGAACGGTCGTCACTTTTATAAAATACATACAAATTTGCATACCATATCATTCCGATATCTCTGACTCGGTAGCTTGTGGTATGACAAGGATTCATTCATTTTGGATGGGTCATGATTTTGGACTTTTGTCCCGCTAGGTCATCAATAAGACGGACCACTGTGCACCGTTCCGATATAGAGACACCAGGACGCCGCACAGTGGGACGACGCACAGTGGAGTATTTGGCCTGAAAAGCTGGCCAAAATTCTAGATAATTTAGAATTTGTTCAAACTTGGTATATAGGGGTTTTTGGGGTCGCTGATTTTGAATCTGATGTCAAAACATCAAAATTCAAAATGACAGCTCCAATATGGCGTCAATAATTGCAGAAAATTGGCCAAAATTATTTTTTGTTGTTTAATGAAAAACAGAAATACTTTATTGATCTCAAAAAATATATTTGTGTCACAATAAAATAATTCGAGATCAATCAGATGATGATGTCCACGGCTAGCCGTGGAGTATTTGGCCCTAAAAGCTGGGGAAAATTATTTGTTTCGTTTAAATGCAGCCAAATGTAGTTAGAAGTGACGCAACGTAATTATTTCATAGAATTTTACAAAAATATGCACAGGACGTAAAAAAATTTAGAAATAAGTTGATTTATTTACAAGATTTATTTTATTGTGTCATTCCTCGTATTGAGATTTTCGTATTCTGAGTTACATATGTGTCAAGAAATACAATGGTTTCATGTGAGGATATAGTGTGATCATTTAATACAGTTAACAATAAAACATAATGTTTGAGTTTATGTCACATCTGTTGGTTTTATACGTTTATTGGCATTACATGTCTTACTGTAAGGTTCTGGGATTTGCAGACGTTTATGGGTGTTAGTACATAAGCAGATGCATAAAATATTTATAAAATGAATTATGGTTTTGACACTACACATGATCAGTAAACCATCAACAACGACCAGTGCGTATAGTAATAATAAACTGGTGTAAAAGTACAGTTAGCAGTGGACAAGGCGAACGCAACGCGACATGCCATGTGATTGCTCAGTGCGTTGCGACAAAGAAAATGCTGGGAAAACCAAAATGGCACGAATAGGCAGCCAATCTTTTTTCTATTGTAAAGAGAAACCTTTACTCAATTTAATGACACCAAAAGAAACACTCGATCTCACACCTAAATTTAACAAAATCATTAATGAAATGTTCGAACTGTAATATACCTCACTGAATTATTCGTCATTTTCAAACATCAATAATCACAAAAAGATAGGTAATAAGAAAGTAAATATCATCTGAAAGTATAGTACATATCTACAAGAACGGCTTCTGTAAGAAAAAAATTGACATAATTTGTTTACGACATACAAAAATGACTGTTTAGCGAACGGTGTTTCAGAGACTGATCAAGAGAGAAACGTGTACTATGAAAACTCTTCACTTCTAACAAATAATAACTCTTTACGAGTGAATAAATGAAAAAAACAATATTGCCACATTGTGCTTCATACATTCAACTATATCAGGAAAAAAAAAATTTCAGTTTGGACAAAATTTTTCAAATCGACTTTTGGCCAGCTTTTAGGGCCAAATACTCCACTGTGCGACGCGTGCAAATTCTCGGACATTGACGAAAATATGAAGTACCTATTTTTATTGATATAATTATATGAGCATTATCCTTGAGTACTAAGGGATACGAAATTATGAAAAAAAAAAAAATTTTAAACATTTTAAATCCCGAATTTTTAACAGCAAACGCGTTCACTTTTGGAGACGGCTGTCATATGAATGTAAATAACTAGTATTAGAATAATGAAAAAAAATTCTACCATCATACTACACGTTAGGGTTGATTGTTGAGAAGTTATTTATGTAGTGTAAAAACCAAATTTAATGATTTTATTTATGTTTTTCAACCTCTCAAAAAAAAATTTTTTTTTGTCGATTTAGAAAAATGTCCAAATTTGTCCAGAAAAAAAAATACCCATATAATCACTAAACATTCTAGTTTTAGAAACCCCAATTTCCAGTTGCGCCAACTTGCGCCTTTTATCAGAATTAATTAAATTGTGTACGCATGCGGGACGAAACGAGTAAATATGTATCTAGACATTCCTTTTCTTGTTCCCGATTGATTATGTTTTTATGATGTCTTTATGGAAATGAATATAAATATGATATAGCGAACGATAATTCATAAAATTAGGTTATTATTATTAAAGTTAGTTAAACCTTAATAAATAAACGGCGAAGCATCACATCGCTTTCTTATTTTCTTAAAAATAAATATATGTTTTAAAAATAGATTTAGGCATTCTTATGCATATAAAATACTATGCATAAATTGAGACAACAAAACAAACTTTTCAATATCTGTAGTAATTTCCGTGTCATATAAATACTGCTTCTATGTACAGGTCCTTTTTAAGGCTTGCCGTTTTGACTGTCCGTGCCTACATCACATTCTGGTGTGTTCTGCATGTCCATTAATTCTTCATTGTCTTCTTTATTTAATAACAAAAATACTTCGGGGAACATTAACTACTTTATCTTTTGTTTGCAATGTGTGATCTAATATTTGAAATCAGAGCATCGGATGAAATTAAGAGATTGTGGAAAATATCTCCAATTATCGGAGGAAGCACAGGAAGCAAAAAATAAGGATTTTAAAAATGCAAGAAAATCAAGATGCCGCAAATCACACCGAATTTACACAAATGAAGACGTTCTTAATCATCTTTTAATTTCATCAGACCCTTTAATATCCTACCTTAGACCAAATAAACTTAATAAAATCAAACATGAGCCCATGTTCCCTGAAACGATATTGTTACTCAAGGAGAAGACAAATGAAAGGAGTATAGAAGAATCGGTGGATGTGGTTTGCTCTGTACCAAGTGATTTGGATAGCACATCGGAAACATTATGAAAGCATTTTTGTAAGCAACTTTTCTTATTAATATCACTATACTTATTTATCTTTGTTTAGTTAGATTTTAAGAACACAAGTATTTTTGTAACAGATACGTTTGTTTCATCGACCCCAATCTTCGATGACACAAAGGAGTGTTTTTAAAATTTTAATTTTAGTTTAATAGTAGAATAAGTAGATTAAGTAGAATTAAGATAGTTTAATAGTAGAATAAGTAGATTAAGTAGAATTAAGATAGTTTAATAATATCTAGTTTGTATTGTTCTTTAGATATTAACACGCGTTCACTGATTCTCTCTCTTATTGTAAAGATCTAGAATATTCACAAGTATTGCGAATATGAGTATATGACCGACGAGTATCGTCGACGAGATTTTGGAATTGACGAGTATCGTCACCATCGACGAAGTATAGAATAGACCTATCACCTAATTATGGGACTTGGTGTCACCACCCAAACTGTATTACCGACCCATAATTCGAGGACTGAATTTAGCGGCCTCTGTTCATGAACAGCGTCCACATCCTGAACTACTCTGAAATGTATTGAATTGCTGAAAGGTGTGTGCGTGCTTGTATACTTGTGACTTGTTTAGACTTTGACACAGAGGGCAGGCTTTCGTTACGCTACGCTTTGGCTCGGTCTGTCAGCGCCATCTATATGGCGCCGAAATATGGCTCTTCTTGAAAGCTTATACAAGCTATAAATTGCAAGATTATATTGATTGTTAGTACCTTTCGTGTAGTGGACCACTTAACTAACATTTTCGCGTGTCGTACGTCGAAAAATATTAAAAATTGATGCTGTTACTGACATTCCCGTAAATTTCTGCACTCCGCGCATGTCTAAATGGACGGTGCCCATCCTACGCCACGTATAAATCATTGAGAACAACGAATCCAAATGTTTTTGTAAAATTTATATTCGTAGTTTTCGGGATCCGAGGACATTTTGCAATAATTTATTTATTACTTGGGAACGGTAGATTACTAGTTAAAACTCTACGTTTCGTTACAAATTGATTGGCTCTTTCCTGATTAACTTTTGTATGGATTATTAAAAAATCTAAAAAAACATCTAGGATATAAGTACCCGAGCGTATCGTTTGCGTTAAGGTTAGTTTTCATTATTCCTAGAGTACATATGAGAAAACAGTTATGGTATTTTTTAAAGCACAAGTAAAAAAAGGGTCTGTTTTACGGTCGTCGCGACTCGTGAGTGAGATAAAATGGGAGGGAAATGGCACGGAGGTCCATTCCGCAACAAACGATCATTCTGGCAGCGGCAACAAAGTATGATACCTACATACATTCTCTTCTTGCGTTCTCCGTGCGCCTGATTTTCGTATGTCGATGTCGGCCCACGGACGAGCTATACCCAAATGCCCGTATTGAAGCAGATTTTACTTTCTTCTATAAATTTTGCAAAAACCGTAATCAGTAGCTAAAAGCGGAAAAAATGTATGTATACATGCTAAGCTAATTGTAAGATGAAATTTTTACATTCTCTGTTTCTTCTTTGTTTGAACATTCATTGCAAATTACTGAGATTTTTTTAATAAAAGGAAAATCAAACACGATGTCATTCGGGCAAGTAGGTAGGCACATATGGTGGTGAAAGAAACGCAAACGCCGGATTTAGCGAGCTTTGCTTGCAAGACATTTCAAGTCGCATCGATTTTTGCCTTCAGGTGCATCGTGTTTCTGGGAACGGCATCTGTTTTAAAAAAAAAGACGAACGTCTCGGGGGCCTTGACCTCAACAATCGATGAGAAAAAGGCCGCTCATTTACTGAACGTTCGCTATCGTATTGTTTGTTGGGCTTTAAAAACATATGTTCTTTCTGTACCAATCTTTTGTCGTACCTTCCTCATACCATACTGCGTCGTAATTTGTTTCATGTTAGTAGAAAAATCTGACATAAAATACAGATGTTTGCATAATGATAAAAATATTAAAAAATTATGTTTCCATTAGAGGATGCTGCATATTAATGCCCCTGTATTCCTTCCAAGCGCCGACCAACATATTGTTATAAAGAGTCGATAGCTTGTGAACAATTTTAGAAACCTATGTAAACCTGATACCTATGTTTCCATATTTAGAAGAATGATAGGAACTAGAAGAAATACTGTATTGCGTTGTTTCAAGTATAAACGTGGTAAAATGTTTATAAGACCGACTCGAAAAATCCGATCTTACCATATTTTATGGAAGAAAGAAAGTCAGAAAAGCATGTATTTAGCCGCGTAATATAATATTTTTAATAGTTTTCTTAACAGGTTAGTTAATTGAATGTCAGGGTCGCTTAAAGTAATTATTTAAACATGATTTAAAGACTGCAGTTCGTCAAAATATAAAAGAATTTAATGAAATAACTTTTCTCCCGCTTGGGACGACATGTCAATTTTCCGTGTACCCAGGCTCAAAAATATCATTCCAACCCCTTTCACGCGGCCGCCCAGGCTAGGGAAAATGCGCAGGCTGGATGCGCATGATTATTATATGGTCCACCCGTCGAAGTGACAGAAAATATAACCTATATGCTACATGACAATAATTTTTTATTGGCTATTTCGTTCTTTTACGCTCCGATTGTGAACTTTTTATAACTGAACATCCTTCCAAAATATTATTGTCACGCCGCAATGGCATACTCATGAAATTGGGTATACCCCATCTGCTATAGCAGATAGGTTATATTTTCTGTCACTTCAAGGTAGAGGTGTGATTATCAATAAAGTTATCGATAAATGTCGACAATATCGAAATGTTATCGATATTTCGATATATCCATAATGTCGTTATGATATCGTTGAGGCGAATAGAAGTGGTTGAGGTACCCCCCAGATAGCACAACGTCTGGTAAAGTCTTAAAGACGTAGAAAAGGCGTATTAAAGACGTCTTGAAGACGTCTTGTTACAAATAAAGACGTTCAGACCTAAAATAGACATAAACTAGACGTCTCTAAGACGAGGTGTGCTATCTGGGCCGAGATAGCATACGATATCTATAATCCGTGATTAAGACGTCTTTCAGACTTTCAAGACGTCTGAAGACATCTTAAAGACGGTTCTAGACGTCGCGTGTTATCTGCGAATGTTCGCCCATTCACAACGGTGTTTTTCGGTGTTGGACAGCGTTGTGAATGGGCCTAGCACTGATATTTACGGTGCCCACTTTTCCAGCACGTTTCGTTCCACGGCCGTCTCGGCCGTGTTCGTTCCCAACGGTGCTGACCTTTTTCCGCGCAGGCTCAAAAATATCGTTTCAACTACCAAAAATGTTCGCGGCAAAAGGTCAGCACCGTAAAAACCGATGCTGGGCCCATTCACGGCGCTGTCAGGACCGAAAAACACCGTTGTGAATGGGCTCAGCACCGATAATTTCGCCCATTCATATCGGTGTTTATTCAAATATATTCAAATACAAATAAATAGATTCTGAATTACTCTATTATACAATTAATGCCTTACATTTTACACGTTGGCAACGATGCTCGAAAAGTGAGCAGCGTAAAAACCGGTGGGTGCTGGACCCATTCACGGTGTTGGCCAGCACCGAAAAACACCGCCGTGAATGGGCCTCAGCACCGGTTTTTACGCTGCTCACTTTTCGAACACCGTTGGGAACGGTGCTGACCATTTTCCGTGTAGAAGAAGCGAATAGATCCCCAGATAGCACACGTTGTCTATAAGCCGTCTTTCAGACTTTCAAGATGTCTTGTGTGCTATCTGGGTCTATTCGCCTTAACGATATTGTCGATATATCGTTAAATATCAACAAGATATCGATAATCTATCGATAATCGATAGTCACACCACTAATTAAGCATAGAAATTTGTAAACATGAAAATTGATGCTAAAATCAATTAGAGTCTAATAAAAGGCATGAATTTGGCAAATATAAACAAATTAAGCTGAAACTTACTATATTTCAATGAAATGTACTCAGAAAATGATGTTATAAATAGGAAATTTTATTTCTTAACCACGAATAATTACACATCGATTTCATAAATATACCGTAGCGGCGTAATAATAAAATTTTGGAAGGATCTTATGTCATAAAAAGTTCACAAATGTAGCGTAAAAGAACAAAATATCCAATAAACATTTAGTTTAATGAAGCATATAGGTTAAGTATATTTTCTGTCACTTCGAGGACAGAAAATACGCTCCTCGAAGTGACAGAAAATATAACCTAACTAAGAGACTGTACAAATGTTTATTACGCAGTTGTATTTATATAATATTTCTCATCGAAATTTATAGAAATAAGTGCAAATTATGCTTCTATCAAAATATATTAGTAAACGGAATTATGCAACATGTTTCTTGAAATTAGTCGTAACGTTCAGGCCGTTTTAGATTTTAAATGTTTCCGATAAGATTTAATTTCAATTCCTACCACTCGTAGCATTGTAATCTTATTTTAGACTGAATCGATAACGTTGGGTGTGACACGAAAATGGTAAGGGGGCTCGCGAGCCCCCCGAGCATGTGACACAAAATTACATTGCGTGATAGGTCTATCCTATACCTGGTCTGTGTCGTCACCGAGACTTTGGAACCAGGGGGGCCAAGCTGGCATTGTTTGCCTGAAGTTCCCGTTTAGTACGCACTCTTTTGGTAGGAGGCGCTAGGTACATCACACACACATACCTAGGTGCATCAGTGAGCACGTCACACAACCTTTCGACGTTGTCAAATGGCGTCCTCACTTGCGTCTGATCAACGATCGTCGCGTCAGTGACGCGTATGCAGCAGATAGAAGGATATACAAAGAAATTGAATATATTTTCGTGTCCTATGAAAAGAAGAAATATTCAATTTCAATGTTTATCCTTCTATCTGCTGCATACGTGTCGCTGGCGCGACGATCCGTGGATAGGTTATAAAGCGATGCATTACACGTATACACTTACACATACGTTCCAATTCACACACTCACAGTTTAGTACGCACTTTATTGGTAGGAGGCGCTACGAACTCTGCTTCAACGTTCGTAAGAGGGAAGCTTGGCCCCCCTGTTTGGAACCGACTCACTCGCAGACGGGCGCGAGAATTCCGCGGTCGCGGAAACGTAGATGATTGTTAGAGTGGGGAGAGAGAAGCAATGAACGCTTCTTAACATGTTAGATGGCGACACCATTAGTAAAAGTAGCTTATGTAAACGTCTTACATCTAGTAATAATGAAATAGAATTTATGTACAGTATAGACACGAAACAATCTTCGATATCTGTTTTTTGACCGTTTAAGAACAACAAAACATGACACCAATGAAATAGTTTATATGTATAATTATTTATGCCAATTTTGATAAAGATATGATAGGTAACATACAAGAAGTTTGAATGTCCAGCAATTTATACATTTCGTCCCACTGTCTGTTTCACCTTCCTTTCTCATATTCATTTTTGCAGAAAATAATAGTTCATCCGCTGAAGCCCTTTATATTTGCACTGAAAACCAGACAAAACTATTTTAAAATTTGCTAAATTTTCAAAGTCTCATAACTTTGCTAAAATTCATCCAAAGTTGATGAAACAAAAACCATTTTAAAGTTTGAACTTTCTACTTTTCGACTTGTTGAATCACATTTATCGAAATGGGTGTCCAGGGGGTAAAATCCGCCCTCAAAGAAGATTGTGCCAAACTGCAAAAATTTGTTGATGTTTGTCAAATGCTAGAGAGTGCGAACAATATTTTTTGCAATTTTTATGTTCACTGTCGGAAAGTATGATCATTTGCCTTTAAAATAAGCTAAGTTTCATCAAAATCGGATGTTTTTTAACAAAGATACGGCCATGTTCAGAGATGTCTACGTTTCGTCCCACTGTGCGCCGTCCGGTCTCTTCCGATCTACCGTTCTAAGAGAGAGACGCCCCACAGTGGTTTGAAAACCCGATATCAAGGAAAAAATATGATAGCATCAATGTAAAACCTTCAATTTATAACAAGCATGGTATCCCGGGGTTTTTGAGGTCGCTGTTTACAAATCTGAAGTCAAAATTACTAAAAACAAAATGGCTAATCCAAAGTGACAAAATAATCTGCGTTAACGGTGTTTTGAGAGGTATAGGTACGGAAAGGTAAGGAACTTAAAGTTGGGGAAGGTTCATAATCAAAATAAAACTCATAGTTTTGTGATTTGCAAAAAATGTATTTTACATAATATACAAAAAAGGAATCAATCATTATTTCCGACGAGTAAGGCCTTCACATCATCGTTTAATTCCAAAACCTTTTTCTTTGGCTCTATTCTTAAGTTGTTTACATGTATGGATCAGAGGAAGCCAGAAGCATGTGCATTATGTCCTCATTTGAGAATATACGTGAAGACTTTCTCGAATGTTTTAATCGGTATTCCCGGTAATCCTTATTTCTTGCTTCTTGTGCTTCCTCAGTTAACATACCTATAGGTAACATAGCAGCTGTTATTATCTTACTGCCATGCAAAAGGACCTTATGCACTGTATTCGGCATGTAGTACCAGCTATACAGCTGCACGTACAGCTCGGCAGTCTCCTTGCAGTAGGTGTCAAACTTTTCTGCATCAATTGCATAACTACAGTTTATCGTTTGTAATATAATTGAAAAGCGGTGGATTAAATTCTCGTCCACTCCTGTTATTTCCGCCGTTAATTTGGGGTTATTAAAGAATCTTAAATAGTTATTAAAGAATCTTCTAGAGGTGTTGCCGTCATTACTAGTAGGGGAAGGTGGGGCAAGACGGGGTAGTTAAGGTTTGATGATGAATAAAACTCAGATTTTCATAATAAACTAATCAATTTTATGTCTGAACCATTCTTTGGTAATTAGTCTTTGAGTTTAACTGTGAATCAACCTAAGTTTTACAGATTTCAATAGAATAAATAGAAAAATTCAGAAAAAGTCGTTTCTCCCCATCTTGCCCCACGGGTGGGGTAAGATGGGGTACCAATTAAATAACAATATAAATAAAGTATATATATACAAAGTAATTATTTATTGGGTTGACAGAGGAGACACACATGTATGGCTTCGTCGTCCTCATCTAGGACATCAACAGAGGAGAAATGAGCCCATTTGCCACATATTTAACAGTGTATCCACCTTTCCACAAGGGAATCAGTTCGTTTGGATTAATTAATAGAAAAGAAGTATCATTTTCCTCGGTCCGTTTTCCGTCTGTAGTTTCTAAACATCCTGGAACAATGAGAAACTTTGATTTTTATTTTTAGGTTTGTGAGGGACATGATGGGGTTCCTCTCATTTTCATTACCCCATCATGCCCCTTCGCGTCTCACCACAATCATATGAACATTGCTCGAAACATTATTTACGAAAGCATACAATAACATACGTACCTTATAGCCAGCTAAATTCTGTCTCAGAAACACATACCTGTACCGGAGATCTTCTATATTATTATGTCACTGTCACAGATGCTAAAAATAAGAAAAACGTAAGGAAGTCCCAAAAATTTTAAATTCTGATCTAACTTTGTCACGCGTCCACATGTTTCACTGATTCGCTGCTCACTGACGGCGCCTATAGTGACGCATCTAACGCCTATGCTAAATTTTGATTACTGTGTTTGTATCACGAGATACAGGAGGTACCCCGTCTTGCCCCACCTTCCCCTACCCGTGCCTTGTTTTACGCAGTCCACTTTGAGCCCCATTCTTTTCCTAAAATTTTCCTGTATTATTTTTTCATTTCATTTTTTTGTACTTTCGTCTGTTCGTTTGTCCTCCATCTTTTAAATGACTTGTTGTAGGCAATATGAAGAATGCATTCCATAAATTTGATTCGTGCATGCAGCGGCGATAAACCCATGTTAAGGGCATCTGAAGCTTCAGTTTTTTTTCGTACCATATCCAATCTATTCATCTCAGATGGTTTCGCTTTACATATGAAACACACTGCCATCGATGATGTATCTGTGACAGTTTGTGCGATTTTACCATCGATCATGGTAAAAAGGAGTTTATGGTTTACTTTATATATCTTGCCATTTATGCGTCCACATATAAAAAAACTAATTACATTAAATTATGGCCTGCTAGGAACCATTCAACTTTTATCTAAAACATTTTTCGATATTATGAAAAACGAAAGCAAGATACTCTAAATACTGATAAAAGTTATAGAAAAAATGCTCCCGACACCAAAGCCGCAGGTTTACGCAGCTGAAACCTGTTTGGTTATGTACTCAAAGGTATAATGCACCACTAGTATTAAGTTTTCCTTGACGCTAGCTGTCGCAAAAAAGTTATGTCTAAATAAACTTCGATTTTACTATTAAAAATACCTCTTTGTTCAATTTGTGTCCTACTGAAATCAACGATGGTGTCATTGACTTAATTCATGTAATTTATTTGTTCAGTATGTACATAAGCAAATTACAAAAGTGCGATTATTTTTTTAATTTGTAGATACTTTATATTTCACTTGTAAAATAGCACGTTTATAACTCAAAATTGCAGGTATTCTGTTCCTCAACTTTCATATTGTAAGTTACTTACAAATTAATGGTATTTACAGAAAATTCTTGTAAGTTCTGGTGCTTCAACTATCCTACTATGGAATTGTATTGAAAAAATTCTGTATATTTAACATTCAAAAAATGAGTTTTTTCCTCTGTTCGAACCACTGTGCGCCCGGACACGGCCGGTCTCTCCCTCTCTCGCTACCGCCCGAGACAGAGACACCCGACCTACTGCTGTTATCGCTGCGAGTAGGAACGGCCGCGCACCGAACGACTGCGCCTCTCGTAGAGACCCCCCAACGAATGTAAATAGTAGACATAAGACAGGACGACTAATAAATAAAGAGACGATTTCTATATAGAGGAATAGTTAATTGAACCCGGCATCCCGACTGACGCTATCCCGACAGTCCTCGGAGTGACGACCGTCACACACCCTAGAAACAAATTTTTAGCAACAAATCAACCTTCGAAAATGCTTTGTAAATTAACAGTTTTCAAGTCTTTAGTCTTCTGAGAATATAGAAGGAGAAATTAGAGAATAATTACAGAAAAAATGTAGAATATCTGCACCGTCATTTGAACTCTGGTCTTTTTGCTTGTGACGCAAGTGCTTCGATGTCGATAAAACGAATTCTTGCCGAAGAGCGCCGGCCACACAGCGCGTACGGCACACGGATAGAGGGACGGGCATGTTTGTGTGGTGCGGTACTGGCGCTAGGAAGGAGTACGCTTGGTTGCGGAATGGGTGTAGCATCCGTGGGCGAAAATCCATGATTCTGACATCACCGACAGAAAGGGCTGAATTGGAACAGACTGTGCCAGAGCAGGCTTCCTACACAGTTGTCAGTGAAATTAGGGACACCGCATGGACACCGTTGGGATACGGAACTGATATGTGTGCGCAGACTTTTAATCTTCGCAGCGAGCTGACGGTTCTGGCCCGCGGCGGGCTATATATACCACGGCCACTTATTTTCACCAGCGGGACTATGACGGGTCGCGCGCGGCCGCGGGGTGATTCGCATTCGCGATTATCGCGACACGTGATTTCGTAATAAACTGTAGCTTAAATAACTTTGTGTCGGATTTAGATCCCAATAATTTATCCTCATTGGTGCAATACAGAGATGGGTATTATTTAAATAACGTATCAAATAAAAGAAGCTTTATCTTCATTTGTCATCAAATGAAAATAACCCAGAGTTATTTTTATTTCAAATAAAAATAAGGGAGAGTAACTATTATTTGAAACCTAACAAATAATTTATTTTGTTCGACGTGAATTTACCCGATAGCCACAATTAATTTCTATTGTTCGACGTGAATTTATCCGACGACCACAAATAATTTTTTTATTTGACGGAATTCATCAATTCAACCTTCAAATTTATCATCTTTTCATTCATTTGTATTTATAAAAAATTATTTGAAGCTGAAATAACTCTGGGAGTAGAAAGCGAGAGAGGGGGGGGGGGCGTGTGCGAGAAGGATAGAGATAGATGATACTTTTTCGCTGTCTGTAGCGGTAAGCAAGAGAGCATGATGCAAGGAGATAGTTGTTAGAGCGATTTTCTGGATTAATAATTATTTTGTGCTAAGTAAGTTATTCGTGAAATCTATTGCGGAATGTATCGAAAGCCCCGTGTCTTTTTTAGCAAATAGTCTGTAAATGCCTAAATTATTTACAGGTAATGTGTAATTGGTTGAAGAGATGGGCATAAAATTATTTGAAATAAAATTTCGTACACAAATTTTTATTTCAAATAAGGTAAATGTCCCAATACCTGGACATTTAAGGTACGCCGGACACTTGTTTGAGAATTTTTCGGTTATACAAATCGATTTATATACAAACGATTATGCAATTACATGGGGCATGGTGTGTACTTTATCATTAAACAAAGAAAACATATTGTAGGGACAATGCTGGACAGTACCTGGACAGCTTAACTAGTATGTCCCGATGTCCCAATTTAACTATCCCATTACATAGAGTATAGACACATGATAAAAGATCAGCAATTTGGAGGTAAATTAAATCAATACGACACAATAGTTTCTTTTGTGCTCTTAGGCACACCAAAAGTGCTCACTGCTTTGCTTTAAGGTTATATGTCAAAAAAATCTTTCAAATTAAATATTACCGTTAAAACAAGATAAAAAAGGGGAAGTAATAAGTACTAAAGTCCTAAATAACTATTGTATTATTCCGTCAACAATAACGCGTAAGATAAGTCGCAGTTTGCATTGATGGTCTGCGTGGTCAGGTTTCGGGCCGTTCCGGGATTTCACTGTACCGATAGATAGACACGCGAATAAAAAACTAATACGACCATAAATTTTAATAATTCAATCAGAAAATAATACTACAAAGCAACATTTTCCTAAAAATGTATTAGTTGTACCAATATAATAAACATTATTAGTAATATTCGCTTAAGAAAAAGTAGAGACTGTTTAGCAAATCAGCAAACGGCAATACTAAAATGGTGTAAACCGGTCAGTTCAAGAAAATTTATTTTTATTACGAGTGTTACGAGTTTACTAAGAAAAATATGTATATGAATATATTTAATTAAATATTTGTGTAATTGAATAAAATAGTTCTTTTATGGATAAAGCATATATTAAATGTAATAATCAGCATTATTTACACTAGTGTCCAGGTATTGGGACGTGTCCAGAGATTGGGACATTTACCTTACTTTTTTGCCCATCTCTGATTGGTTGTTACCTGGTGTAATAATTTTCATACATTTTTAAACATGTAAGCAGTCGGTTTTATTTATTAAATCATCTCTGTAGGCATATTAACAATTTATCAATTATAATTTATTCAAGAACTGCAGGTATAACTCATATGTTTACAGATGGGCACCCGAGTACCCTGGGCATTGAAATCAAGTAGATTTAACGGGAAATACCCTTTAGTTACAGTAAAGGATAAAGCTAAGAGACAATCTGGAATAATTAACCTATATGACGGAAGAGAAAATATACAAAGTCGTTTTTAAATATACAAAGAGTAGAACATAGATTATTCTTATATATATATACACACAAATCTTATGATATATACAGGGTCATCCGTTAAAACTGCAACCTACGCGCGCGCGAACAGTCGAAAATGGCAACACCGCCTCACGGACGCATTCCACTACAACCATGCACCGGCCCAGCGTTCGGAGGGTTACCAGTGACCGCTGGGTAGTAGTGATGCCCGAGCTTCGAAAATGTTAGGATGGTCTCTTGCAAATTAACCGCCCAGGTAAACGAGCCGCGCGCTCCGCTTTTATGATCGGTTTACCACTCGCAACCCCGGATTACTGCAATGAGGTTTGAAAACAATGTCAACTGGTCTCGTACCCGTCTTGATTTAAAAAATTTTAGCTACGACAGGGTTGACCGCGGCGCTATATCATTGTACGGAGAGATTTTTCGCCACGTTGTCCCATTAGTTACTTTGTATTGCATATAAAGATAAAATTATAAAAAAGAAATCAGAACAATAGATTCTGGGGTTTGTGCAGAACTAACATATAATTGAATAAAAATTTAATTTCTCAATTTATGAAAGTAATGACACGGAAACAACTAGGCTATTGTTTATCAACATCGTGACTTTTAAAAAGAGCATTAAATACAGTATTAAATAAAATGTTTGCAAAAGCTTTTCACACAATTATGGTTAAAAAATTGATAAATGAAAAATTAAGTAAACGTAAAATATTTTAAATTATCCACCATTAAGAGGGAATAATTTTTCCTCATTTTTCAGCGCAAATTGCATTCCGATATCTTTTATAGTTTAAAAGTTATACGAAAATGTCCCCAAATTCTTCAACCCCAGCCGCGAAATTTCAAACACCTCCTTGTGATGTTAATTTGAAAGAGCTCATCCTAAAATTTTCAAACCTCGAGCTTTACCGTTGTTACGAGCCGGGGCTGCGGCAACGCGAGAGGCCGGCGAGAAGGGTATTTCCCAAGGAATATGGTTTATGAGTTTGTTAGTTAGGTGCGTGGACGAACCTGATGCGAAATCAGGGAGCCACTAGGATTATTGACGGCGAGGACGAACCTGATGCGAAATCAGGGAGCCACTAGGATTATTGACGGCGAGGACGAACCTGATGCGAAATCAGGGAGCCTCTAGGAATGGAGTCACACGCGGACGAACCTGATTTGTAATCAGGGAGCCGCAGGAAGGTGAAACGTCGTGAACGAACCCGATGCGAAATCGGGGAGTCACTAGGATAAAGTTCACAGACGAACCTGGTGCGAAACCAGGGAGCTGTTAGGAGGTTGGATTATTCACAGACGAACCTGGTGCGAAACCAGGGAGCTGTTAGGAAGTTGGTAGATTTACAGACGAACCTGATGCGAAATCAGGGAGCTGTAGGATACGGACGAACCTGATGCGAAATCAGGGAGCCGTAGGAGGGTGAGGTTTCGTGGACGAACCCGATGCGAAATCGGGGAGCCACTGGGTTGGTGAAGATTCCTTATTTTGGATGAAAGGTTGCGAACGAACCTGATGCGAGATCAGGGGGTCGCGGGAAATGTTAGTAATGCCTCGTAACTCTTAATTAATATTTTATACAACTCGAGCGGTAAAGTTATATCAGTGGGTGAGTGCTACTAATATTATAAGGATCACTGGGTAAAAGATGGGTTTAACGAATCTACTCGATTTACACGTGAACACCATTCGTATATTCAATAATCAGTTATTGTACAAATGTAAGTGTCGCGATTAAATAATTAAATAAAGTGTGTAAGTTACCACTAGTTGCACGGTGTTGACGCACTGGCGATGCGGGGCGTAAGAGTGGCTATTTCGAAGTGCCAAATAGAATATAAACCGGACTCGCGGATTCTATGAGGTTAACTATGATTCTGACGGAGACTTTAGCTCGATCTAACTGAATATTACCAACTCTGTACGAGCGTGATACGACGTTACTCTACGCGTGACTGTACTGCTTTTAACCAACGAGGGTTGAAACCAAAGGGTTTATATAGTCCCAAAATGGGTGGGGATTCATTAGAAATCTCCATATAAGGAAATCCGTATGGTCGTCGTGTCACTCCCGTTCCCATGATCGTGATCCAGATGGTCGAGATCATGACCCCCTTAGTGGTACGTGATAAACAAAAAGGCTTTTAGGGCGTTTTCCCTTCGCAGACGCGAGCTCGAAAAATGGTTGAGAGCGGCGTATGGAAGAATTCCACATACGTAACACCGTTGTCCAGCGGTCGCTGGAAACCCTCCGAACGCTGGGCCGGTGCATGGTTGTAGTGGTATGCGTCCGTGAGGCGCTGTTGCCATTTTCGTCTGTTCGCGCGCGCGTAGGTTGCAGTTTTAATGGATGACCCTGTACATCAATAGGTTAGATGTGGTAACACAATCCTCCACAGGCACTTTGTTGATGGACAATGCAATTATAAGGTTGTAACGTACCGCTACGAATAGCCCCCACATTTTTCGTTTTTCTATACGTATTAAGAATACCTTTACACGACATACCATGCGGCGCGAAACCAGCGAATCCAGTGACGCGCGACGCATGCGCATAGCGAACATTCAAACATTCAAACTCAGTGCCGCGAGTGAACCGAAGGCGCGTGCGCACACCCTACGATAAATCGGACGCTGAATAAACCGAGCGTAGAGCGCGAGTGGCGCGAACCGGACGTTATTTCTAATTGGTAGACTTAATCACGCGGCATGTGATTGGTGCGGGTTAAGTTATGGATAGTAGTATAAATATAGGCGCGCCGACATGCGAAAGGCAGACTTGGTTCTGCCACCGAACCTAACGATTTGGGTCGCTTTTGCTAGCCCCACAATTTCGTACAGTCTATAGAAGTATATCTAAAACTATTAACATACTACCTTTCCGAGGTCGCTTTAGCTAGCCCCATACCAAACCTAAAAGAGGTCGCTTTTACTAGACCCCTCAAACTTCCATTCCGAGGTCGCTTTAGCTAGCCCCATACCAAACCTAAAAGAGGTCGCTTTTACTAGACCCCTCAAACTTCCATTCCGAGGTCGCTTTTGCTAGCCCCATTCTAAACCAACTACCTCCAAGCGTGGGCCAGCTGATAGGCACCAGAAGTAGTTACCAAAATCAGAAGGAAGGAAGCAATCAACTACCATCTGGGACACCTTTTAAACGGTTACCTGGCTACCATCCTAGAAAGCGAAACCAAGCTAATAGGCAACTGGAAGCCATTCCAATTACAAAGGGAACTCTCTTACTACCTCAACTAAAACATATTAAATCGACCTAGCGTCATTACAAACTCTTTAAAATTAACAGTTCGCGTAGAAACTAATAAACCGACGAACGATTCAGCGCCGAAATCAATTACTATGTTATAAAATTACCGACTTAGCGTTAGGTAACGAAACCTAAAAAGAAACTATATTTCGTTTATAATTAATTCTAATTATCAAACACGACTTAGTGTCATAAATCATTGTTCATTTCGACCAAGAGTCACCACATTAATTTTTGAATAAACATTTATTATTTTTCATAGTTAAAAGAAGGACTCTAGTTACTTGAAATTCATTTCTTAATCGCACGCCACCCGAACCAATCCCACAAATTCACAAGTAAACCGCTCTACTCGTGAATCTCCTGTATAGAACGGCAACGTCTCGCTCGAGAACGTTACAAAGTAGAAAATTTCACCTTGCCTAATAAATATGTCGGTACATGGAAAATAAATTCTTAATTATAATATATTTTTTGACAATGCTGAAGTCCGTGGTCGCCTCTTGAAAAAGAGTGCAATGCCTGTAAGGAAAATATCAGCAGATTAAGAATCCGTATGTTCCATTATATACTTAGTAAATGAAAGAAAATACTAACTTCAAGTGATGCTTTAGATGAATATTCTTCATCTGCTTCCGTTGTCGAATCATTATAATCGAAGAAATCGTTGTAACTAGCAGAAAAATATGTGGACGGTTCAGTCATTGCTCTTTACGTGCGTTCGATATTGGCTCTCATTTCGTGCATTATTTGGAGTTTGAGGAGGTTCAGCAGGTTATCCCGCTGATTCTCTTTAATGTAAAGGAACCACTTATTCTTGAACTGCGGATGTGTTAAAGCGGCCAGGGCAGCTTTTTCTGACTCCGATGTGGTTAAATTCAAATACAGTATTGTCTCATTGTGGACTCGGTTTGGTGTACACGATGTGGGTTTTTCGCTATCCCCACCACTTCTGTCTCACTCTTGTCCGGCGAAGACGAGAGCGAGCGAGAGGCACTGGAAGCGAGCAAGGGCGGTACGAGACAAACGACGCGTTGATGTTTTGTCTCGCTCCGTCTTTCGGACGCCGTCACACTGCGTCCTTTGCGTGCGCGACGGGCGTGCGCAATGGTCACGAGCCCACGTGTGAGCACGGGAACCGTTTCGCAAAATTTTGACGCAGGCACGATTCCATCTGAGGGTTCGCGCCCGTCGCGCACACTCGCCGCGCACGCAAAGCGTTCCATCTCGCTCCACCCTTCGGCCAGAAAGGAGCGAGAAACGAACACTCGGAATTAGGGCTCTGTTCAGGATGTGGGTTCAACGCCGGTCCCGACCAGCGAGCCCACAGCGAGGAAATACTGTAATCATGAAATCTCGTCTGCAAAGCATCACGAAGGCACGTCCTGATCGGTTTGCAAAATTTCCACTGATTTTCCGCAAGTTTTGTCAATTTTTGCCGTTAAAAGAACAAACATGGCAAAAGTATACCATAAAAAATATTGTCGCCTTGTAAAATGTCTATCGCTTCTCCCGATTGGCGCTGTACATTTTATATGTTCTTCTAAATATACAAAGTCGGTTTCCCTTAACGGATATTTTACACTTGAAAGTTTTGCTAACTCAGCCATTTTGTCCTTGATTTTCAAACTTTGTCGTAGAGAGTCATACAGCGAATTTCAGCATGTTTCCCCGATCGTTTTAATGCATGACAGAGTGTGTGTTTGATTATTTCTGCATTACGTTCTTATGAATGGCAGATAGCACTGTATCGTTATTAATTGCGCTTATTATGTCTGTCGTAATACATAAATTTAAAGTTTTTGGATTCTTCGAAATTAAACACAGTGGCATGTATTTGTGGAACAGGATATATGTATTGAATGCCCCTCTAGTTACAGAGAAAATTAACAGGATACACTGCAGACGACTGAGTCGACGCTATCACAAAAGGTTGAACAAAAGAAAATGTCCTACCGAACTACATACTACTCGCCATTAGATGTCGCCTTTCCGCTTAAGGGGGGCAACCACTTTAGAGTTTAGGTGCTTCAAAAAATCAATTTTTTTTTTATTTCATAAATCGTTAGAAAAATATCTTAAGAATACACCCTGAAAATTTCAAAACGATGTTTGGATTCCTTCTAACGGTGTGTATATAAATGATAAAGACTCTCCGCTCGACTCCCAAGACAAAAGAAGTTGCATGAGGAAGAGGAAGGACTGTTGTATGGTGCTGGAATCGCTGATTAATCGGTAAGACACTTTATCATTTGATTAAACACATTTGGCTTCGAGTTTTTTCGTTTGTGAAACTTTAAACGTGTTTCTTTCGAAACGACATTTTTTCAATTTGCGGGAATCATAACTCAAAAACTAATTGATGAATCATCTTCAAATTTGGAACATATTTACATAATATAATTTATTAAAACATAAACCTAAAGTTGGAAAGTTTAGATTGTTTAAAACATATTTATTGTTGCAAAATGCCGGGAAAAAAATGGAAAAATCGATCATTTTCTTTCTAACACGTTCCAACATTCAAGTCTCGATTTTTTTTTCAAAATTTAGGTTCATGTTCTTAAAAAACATCTCAAGAATGTATCAACATTTTTTGCATTATTTCAGATGCTAATTGCGAGCTACACAATTCCCGCAAATCGACAACGACGATGAGGACACGCCAAGGGAAAAAATTACCAGAGATGTATGAAAATATGAATAAATTATTGTCAGAGTTGCGGAAATTTCCGTCTTTTTTTCGCAATAAAAAAATCCAAAATATCATCTAATTTTCGGTCTCCTAAAGTGGTTGCCCCCCTTAATAGACGTATTTATGTCACGTACGCCAAATATTCGTCGTGTTTGAGAATAAGGTTCGTGAGTACGCTGGAAAGTGGGGTTAGGAATCCATGGTAAGAAAGTAGCACGCGGTGTGCAGAGTTCTGAGTCAAAATTGACTGAGTCACTTTATTAAACCGATGGGTTTGGGTGAGCACAACGTTGAACTAATCACTCGCGTGAATTTGAGAGGTGAGCACAAAAGTTGTGATAAAAAGACTTTCACACGTTGCCTGGCTAACACGAATAAAACACGTCGCGACAAGCGGTATGAAAAGAGAGTGAACCAAGGGCACGCAGCAAACGGTTAAGCGACTTCTCGAACAATCCTCGAGAATCGAACAAGAAAGTACGCATTATGATTGGGCCGCTCGGTTTACGTGGTGAACGGTGATTGGCTGAGCAGGCGACTAGGAGTATCGATCGCCGGATCGAACGTCGATCAGCGGCGTGTTCCGCTGCCCGGTAGGTGCAGCGGTGAGCTTGGGTGCGGCAGAGCAGAGAACTAATGGAATCTCAAACACGTCGCAATTAGATTTCTGGGGTTTTTATGACTGTGAAAGGATATACTCAACTAGTCGAATGGATTTTGGGTGTTTAATAGGAAAGGGGTTAGAATGGCTTGGACTCTGTGAGTCGTAAAGAGGGGATTGAGACGTGGTATCGATTTAAGAGGGTTTTGTAATGAGGGGCTTGTTTGAATTCATTTTGAGGGAAGGATTCCTGCCTCATAAGGCGAATAGGCGAAGGAGTTTTGTACCGATCATCTTGTGTTGAGGACCACTAAGGTACAACATCAAGGTGATCAGCGATTGGGGAGATGGGGTAAGAGTTGAGTTTGAGGGATTTTGGATGCAGTGATTTTGAGGTTTACGAATAGATTTTGGAATAGGACCGCGCGAAAAATAGTGGGACATCACACTTATAATTGCATTGTCCATCAACAAAGTGCCTGTGGAGGATTGTGTTACCACATCTAAGCTATTGATGTATATATCATAATGTTTGTGTGTATATATATAAAAATAATCTATATTTAAAAACGACTTTGTATATTTTTCTCTTCCGTCATATAGGTTAATTATTCCAGACTGTCTCTTAGCTTTATCCTTTACTGTAACTAAAGGGAATTTCCCGTTATATCTACTTGATTTCAATGTCCAGGGTACTCGGGTGCCCATCTGTAAAAATATGAGTTTTACCTGCAGTTGTTGAATAAATTATAATTGATAAATTGTTAATATGCCTACAGGGATGATTTAATAAATAAAAACGACTGGTTACATATTTAAAAATGTATGAAAATTATTACATCAGGTAACAACCAATCAGAGATGGGCAAAAAAGTATTTAAAATATAAATTTGTGTACGAAATTTCGATAACTCCTGATCGAGTTGGCCTTGGGGCTCTCGACCATTGGGTCGATTCCTCTGATCTCTAAAGCCATGCGGTCCTAGAGCGGGGAGCAGTCTAAGCCAGAATCCCCCAGCTTAGCCCGCAAGGAGTTGGCCAGGTCACCGGTGCTCACCTTCTTGTCGAGCTCAAGAAGGACGTGGCCAAGTCGCGTCCTCTTGACCCCGACCACCCCCTCGAACGACTCCCTGCTCTTCGACAGGAGGGCCCTATAAGTATCCAAATAGGTGGACGTGGGGGCGACCTTTACTAAAACCGCCTTCGGCCTCTTTCTTGGAGTCCTCGGCTTCGGTCCCGAGATCGGGGCCTTCCGCAGTTCAGAGGCCGGATTCTGCACCGCCTGTCCCTGGCCCCCAGGCTGTTGTTGTGCGTTCTGCTGCTGCGGATGCTGCTTCTGGGTCCGCCGCTGTTGGGTCCAGCCCTTCTGTCCAGGGGTGCCGGTCGGGGGAGTCCCGCGATCGTCAGGTTTTCAAAACTATACCAAACATTACAAGACTCATAACAACTCTACAAGAATCACCCAATGGATATTGCAGGACAGAAAACAAGTTTCGTTTTGTTGGACTGTGTAATCAGTTATCAATCGTAATTAAAAGAGTACACAGAATTGTTAGAATGCAACCTGCGATGTTGGCTCGACACAGGGTAATGTAAGTGGTTGCCGTAGATTTATACCTGTATGTGCTGGTGTTCACGTCCAGAATTTTCCACACCCCTTCCGGTACTGTGTCTAGTCTGTAGAAATATCGGTATCAAGATCGCCGAGCGTGTATCATAATCATTTGCTTAATATATATAGTTTAGCTTGTTCGCGTTACACTTGTTCTAATATTTTATCCTGATCAATTTTCCTGCGGACATAAATTTTTCGCCAAGAATTAATTTTGTAATTATTTTAAATAGAGTTCAATAATATTGTTATGCATACAATACTTGTTATTTATCAGTAACCTTTAAATTAACACAAGTGTCTTACTTGTACTAAATTTTTATTTAGAAGTATTTACAAATAATAAGTGGTGTTTATCGTACAGAACATTTCATTAACAGATAAATTAAAAGTATCGTTAAAACCTTGTTTTGCCACGTAATATGTTGTATTTGATAGCGGTATGTTTCTTGCAGGAAGATGACAATTTCGAAAAAACTCCCGAAATTTTACTTGGTACAAAATGGACTGGAATATGGGTGACATGGGCTGGTGGTTTCATATCAGCCGGTATTGAGGGTACTTTGAAGCCACTGGTTATGCAAGAATATAAAAAGCAACATGGTATCACCAAAATGTTTCCTGAAACGTTTTTACATTATGGACTTCGAGGAACAGATGTTTTATGGAGCACTGCATTCTGTCAAACCTGTACGTTCTTAATTATTTAAAATGAACATACTTAAGTATAACAAATTATTATCGATAACTTGTAAGTAGGTAATGTAAGGGATTTCTGGATACGATGGGTGAGGGGGTGAGGCGGGGAGGAGGGTACCGCGTTCGTAGGTGAGGGGGGCGACTTCACAGGGAGGGGGATTTCAAGATGGCGTTGCGCGCGCAACCGTTGATGGTAGTGGGGGTAATTGATCAACTGGTGGAGCGAAAATTCCCTAGATTTGATTTAGTGACACCGCCTATCAATGGAAAATCCCTAGATTTAATCTAGCGACACTGCCGATCGATGAAAAAATCCCCACAGATTCGATATTGACGCCACCTGCCCGCTGTTTAAGGTACATTGAACACGTGTCGTTACCGCAGAATCTCCGTACGCGTGCATGGATCGGTGCGCAGGCGCGAAAGATACCGCGTAAAAGGATGTAACGCGTATGCTGTAATACGACACCGATACCTATTCGAGATTAATTAACCTAAATAGCGCAACCGTCTCATAAAAGAATGCAACGTCTCCCTCGTATAAACATCCGCGGACGATTCGACGCGGTATCGCGATAATTATTCGAGATCGATTAATCTAAATAGTCCAACCGTCGCATGAAAGAATACAACATCGCGTATAAACATCCGCCACCGAAAGATTTCATAGGGAACGTGGAAAATTGATGAGTAAACCTGACATTAATATTTTTTAAATTTAGTACTTTATTAAACTTAATTCTCCCACTCCACAACATCGTTATCAAATAGGACACTATCGTCGTCCGTAAAAATTGTATTGTCGACGATTTCATTGAATAGATCCTCATCGGGATAAAATTCGACCACTTGCTCGGGGACAGTTTGAACTGCAAAAGTGCGGGCGTAAAGCTCCGATATTGCATTCGTAAAAACAGCGTCAACGTTAATTTGTTCGGCATTGACGCTGTTTCGCCAAACCACGCTCTGTGGAGCACCTTCGCGATTCCGCTGATATCTATTTGCGTATCTACCATCATCATCATCATCATCATCATCATCGTCAACATCTAAGAAAAATGTCCGCTGCGCATAGCGATTTAACCAAAATTGCTCCTCCCCGTAGTGATCATCTGGTGGTTCATCGCGTATGGTGTCGGCATTATGGAATACTTTTAAATAAATGTCTCCATCGTGATTTGCTTCCGCCTCATCGACTATGTTATCTCCAATTTCTTCGGTTTGAACCTCGACATTTCGGCATGTAACATATACTTTCGGGCTGTTGGTATGAATAGGTATCACAGCAGCGGTGATCATAGCGGAAGCTGGGCGATTCAAACCGATTTTTTCTTATAATTCTCAAAGTTACTAACACAACGATTCACTAAAATATGATAATGGAAACTTATGGTATTATTCGAATGTGTTTCCAGTGCGTTGATTGACTGACGATATTCTTCAAAGCAATCTCCTTCAAAAGCAGTCTCCTTCAAAAGCAGTCTCTTTCAAAACGATCCACTTCAAAGCACTTTCACTTAAAACGCTTTGATATAACTGCAGTCGACTCAGATACGAAAAAATTCTTAAAACGTTTCTCGTCGCAACGTATGTCTTGATCGCTGTAGTAGCATTTGAGAACTGATTTTAAGTAGGCTGATTCATGGTCACGCATACAAAAGTATAGGGCGATAATTATTCGGGCATCGCCAACATATTTTGAGAATCGAAACCCCCGTGACGGGTGTAAACACCCTTATTACATCAACGCTGTAATTCGATATACGTGGTAACGCTTCGAGTGTAGGCCACGTTACATGTGTGTATAGGAGGAGGGAAGAGGTATAGCGTAAGAGGGCGAGATATTCAATGGGGTACACTATGAACCGCGCGAGAATAGCATTCGAGACGAAAAGTCTTTAAGTTTTCCCAGACGTCGAGTAACCGCCGACTCGTACTTAAACCGATAGCAAAGTTTACGGAAACCCTACACCCTCTAGCGTCTGATTTACAGCAGACCGGTGTCAGGACCGCCCATACTGCCTATCATAAAACACAATTATCATTCGCTTTCCTCTACGGTCATCCGGTAGACAAATGCCCCTACCCACAACGAATGCATTACGAATAAGTAATTATCAACCGTATTAGTACGTGGTTTACATCACGCAGCATGGATTGTAATTCTAACGCTAACAATTCGCAATCGATCAATGAATGCTTTTCGAAGTGCTCGCTTTCGGAAATTAATTTAACATAATTCGTTAGTACGGAAGCGGTACGTAGAACTTCCACGATGGCGGCATATTTACTGCTTACAGAGTACATATTTTCAGTCAACCAGGTGAACATATTTTCGATGCAATGTTCATACGCGAACAGTTTACGCATCGTAACTTCCGTCATGTATAAGGTGCCGCGATTATCGGTGATTTTAATAAGTTAATCATCATGCATCCGCGTGAATTCGAGTCGCAAATGATCAATTACGATGTGGGTTTGTGGCGATGTTGCGTTGCTACGTAATCGCTGGAGCATGTCCACCTCGTTTTGCAATAGGAGCTTCCACGTTGACATTGAAAAGCACACCTCGCAGCCTTTATTGTTGGCTATGGCGATCTCGACGTGGCACGAATCCATGCCAATGAGAATTCCAATAATTAGATGTTTATAAACTGTTGTAGTCAACGGGTAATCACGTCCCAGGATTCGTACGATGTTTTGGCATTGCGGATCAAGAATTGTAAGAAACGTATACGCGGAATTAATACATTGTTCGTTTGCGTTTACAGTGTATGAAGTACACAAATAAAATAAGTAAAAAGTGTATAGTAACGTGTACGTACCTCATATTGGCCTGTTGTTGATGTTTATTGGGGAAACCGCCATCGTTACCGGACGCGCAGGATGAGTCGTTGAAGCTGCGTTTGTACATTTTGATCTGCACTATACGATTATACTGATCGACGAAGAACGATACTTCGATTATACTGGTTAACGAAGAAATTGTCGCGAACGATACTTGTTAGCACTCGAGCGTACGTGGTGTAATGAAATCTGCAAGACTGACCAACGCTGCTTTTATACAGATTCACGCATACGTACACACCAATGTGCAAGAGTATATTACATCAATGATTGTGATGATCATGGTTGTGTGATGGCACAAACATTAATATGAATAGCGCGCGATAAATTCAAATGGCGTGCGCGGCAGATTCAAATTGGGTACGCGCCAAAATCAAGGTACACATGTGTCGTAGAAGAGTCAGAGACGATTCGCGGTGCGAACCATAAAAGTGCATTATAAGCTGAATAATTATTATCAAATCATCGAAGAAGAAGAAGAAGAAACTGTGATACGGACGTCCCCACCACACCTACTCCACGACTACCCCTACCCTGCAACGTGCAGGGCTAGCCTAGAGAACCGAAATGCATATAAGGACGTCAACCACCACCGCACAGATCAAAATACCACCATGGCACATATGAATGCATACGAAATGCATCGATGCATCGTAAGTGTAGTTTTTTTTTGTTAAAATTAAATTGGTGCGCGTATTCAATTCGGTAACATTTTAACCAGTTTAGACGCTTGTTTCAGCGTGCACATTGCGAGCAGTTGAATGCGTGGCGCGCGGAGCGTCAACGAATATTGACAGCTGTTGTAAGTGATGTTTCGTGAAATTGTGCTGGTATGCGCAGACCCTTCGATAGTGTTTTGAATCTAATCGTGTGTTTGTTGTAGTATCAACACGAAATGGCGATGCGGGATTGTAGCGATCGCTATGTGGGGATGCTATACTCCAAATCATTTTAGAAGGAATTTATTCGCACATGTAGAATGAGCTCATTGGTTCCAAGGAAGCGTTTGTTTGAGGTATAGCCAATAGTAGCTTGTTTCGGCACAAATTAGCGCCAACATGCGCAGAACAGGTCTGAACTTGTCTGTCAGTAAGTTCCTTCTAAAATGACTTGGAGTATAGGATATCTCGTAAGTAACATTTTATGAAAATGATACTAGCGTGCATATCATTCGATGATGCTCTAATCAAATCGAATCGCGCGTTTCTTTCAGCGCCGCCGCACAGTGTGTGATTTTGGACAAAAATCACTAGACACAATTAAATTACTTTCATGATAAGACGTTAACTTTGCGCAGTCTTTATTATTCCTTTTTATATTATTACAAGTCTGTGACAAAAAATAATTATGTTCCAATCGATGAATCGACGTACAGAAAATATTTATAAAATTTTATTTAAAAATTTTTAAGCACGACATCAATAAAAAATAAATTGGATAAAGAAGAAAAGATAAGTAAAAAGAAAATGAAAAAGGAAAGATAGGAAAAAGGGGAAAAAGAAAAATTTATAAAAGAACAGAATATTGTAAACAGAACAGTGTAAATATTGTAAATAGCGCAATAGCGTGTAAATAGTATAATAAAAATGTTACTAAATATTTCGAAAATAATATCGCAATATTTTTTTGTAATATATAATCATATGATAGTGAGAACGTCATGTCTTTGCAGTGTGACGCGATTGTACGCAGCTGCTGACTGTTGGTGCCGCGCGGGATTTATATATATCGTCATATCTTCTATAATTATTTATTAATCAGTGTGAAAATTGATGAAAAACTTCCTTGTATATTAAGAAAAAACTTTGTCGCTGCAAGTTATATGTACCTCAAAATTCGCTCGATACTTTTTAACGGCGAACGTTGAAAGGCATGGGTTATGTTCAGTATTCCTTTTAAATGAAATATTATTACATTTTTTCACATAAGGGTTTTGTGCATACATTTTACGGCTTCGTTAGAGTTTTCTGAGTTTTATGTTTCAAGTCTCATAACGATCCGTTAATATTTACTCAAGTTATCGCAATTTATGTTTAAAGAAATAATGATTTTGGTCGAAAAAATTTTTTTTGTTTATAATTTTTATCTCGAGTACTAATGATTCGATTAAAAAACTGTAAATAGAAAAAATGTTCTATATCTTTCAAAATACAGTTTAACAACATTTAATTTTTCAATATTTCTTAGCGTTTGGACAATAATTTTTCGCATTTTCGAGCGCTAGTCCCCTTATTGCATCCGAGCCCTCAATTGCGGAGAGCTCCGGTAAATCCTGTATTTTTTGGTCTAATCTATAAAAACCATTATTTAGCATAACATGACATAAAAACGTAAACTTTGAAATTTAAGGATATTAAAAATTAATTTTTTGTAAAGGGTATAGCCGGTTAAGACGGTCAAATGTGCCCTTGAACCGAATTCGACTCACGATGGGTCATTCGAAAGCTTATAAAAAAAGAAATATTTGTGGCAAGTTTCAACTTTATATCTCCACCCGGAGGGTAGTAAAGGGCAAAAATAGAAAATCAGGTTTTTAATAATAGTTTATTTGACGGACATAAAATCCACTTATACAAAGAAAATGGCAATAAAGCGATAAGCAATAAAGCCATAAATACAAATAGTAGTCATCGAGGCAGTTTCACCACGTCACGCAAACAATGTATCTCCGAGACTAGTCTAAGTAGACTCTCTTAACTCGGAAAAAATTCGAGCTTTGAAAATGTGAAGAGAGTCGGCAAAAATATCAGCATTACACGACAGCTGGTTAGCAGTATTACAGGCTCTATTTAACGGGTCAGTTTCCCCTAGGTTCGACCTAAAGAAACCTGTATGGAAAAGCCGTTTGAAACGGAGTGGCCTAGCCAAAGCGTTAAACCTCACCAGGCCTAAAATATCAGGGCAATCAATCTCCCCAACCAACAAATTCCTCAAAAAGGTAAGGTCAGAAACGGACCTGCGTACTTCCAACGTATCCATTTTTAAGCAGGATAAAATTGGACCGTAATCATGATCCGTGAAGGACATAACTCTACCCAGCACGAAACTGGCGTGTCTTAAAAATTTGTGCTGAACCCTTTCCAACAATATCCTGTATTTAGCCTGATGGGGTGACCAAACTACGCTGGCATACTCGAGCTGTGGCCTGACCAATGCACAATACAGTAGACGAAACGAGGATACTCCCATAAAATCGGACGAACATCTTTTGATTAGGCCGAGCGACCTAATGGCTGAACCAGATATGTTTCGCGCATGCTGGGCAAAGGACATTCTCGAATTATAGGTTACACCTAGATCACGTATGCACTCAATCCTGCCCAGCAAGGTTCCGCACACATTGTAATCGTAGTTCAGGACACTCTTCCTGCGGGTGAGGGACATGACGTGACATTTCGAAATGTTTAACCTGAGGCCATTTGCATTGCACCACGAAGATAAACTGTTCAAATCAGATTGTATACGCTGCGCGTCATCGTAAGTCTTTACTATCGAAAAAATCTTCAAATCATCCGCATACAAAAGAGGTTTAACGAAGGAAAATTGCCTGACTAAATCATTAATAAAAATAATAAATAACAAAGGACCGATGTGAGACCCTTGTGGTACCCCAGAGTTAATTACAAAACTTTCCGAGAGAGTGCCCTGAACCTTAACCGCGAAAGACCTGCCGCTCAGGTAACTACGGACCCACTCCACCATGCTATCCGTGAAACCAAGACGAGATAGCTTCTGTACGAGCAAATCATGATCCACACAATCGAACGCCTTGGAAAAATCGGTGTACACGACGTCGATTTGTTCTAGCCTATCCAAGGCCGTGGTAACATAGTTGCCGAAAGCTACCAAGTTAGTGACAGTGGACCGACCCGGAACAAAGCCATGCTGAGAAGAACAGATTATATTGTTCTTACAAAAGAAAGTCAGTTTACTCGTTACAATTTTTTCGAAAATTTTACACATCGAGCACAGGATAGTAACCGGCCTATAATTTTTTATATCAGCTCTGTCGCCTGATTTAAAAATGGGCGTCACAAGGCTAGATTTCCAGCGAGCAGGAAACTTCCCCAACCTCAGCGAAAGGTTAAATATAATCCATAGCGGACGCGACAATGCGTATTGACATAATTTAAGCAAACAAGGAGGCACACCATCACTACCAGGACCCTTGTTGACATTTAACGAGCCAAGTGCCTCGAAAACCTCGCACAGACCTATATTTAAGTGCGGTATATCCACAGACGATGATACACCGAGATTCGCACCTTGTATGCCGGCTGAAGAAGAAGCGAAATTTAACAAGAACTGACTGGCAAACAGCGCGGCAATATCGGTAGCGGAATCTGCGCAACGGTCCCCCGAGAACATAACTCCTGGAAAAACACCAGCCACACGCTTTGAGTTGACATGTTTCCAGAAAGACTTAATGTTCAGCGGGATGCTAGATTCCACCGTACTTATATAGCGTCTATAATCTATGCGCACCAGATCTTTACACGCTGAGCGTAACTGCGAAAAATGGAAATAATCGACCCATGAATGAGACTGCTTAAACTGAGTGTGTGCCTTCTTCTTGGCTCTGACAGTGTGCCTCAGATTCCTCGAAAACCAGCTCGGGAAAGATGACCGGAAGGAGGTGCGACACGGAATATAGCGCACAACGGCATCATTGATGCGAGTGTAAAGAAGATCCACCGCGCTGTCGAGAGATAATTGTTGTAGGTCGGTGTCCCAGTCGAAGGCGCCTAAAAAGCAGTTAATGGCCGAGTAGTCGCCAACTCCAAAGTCCGGACGCGAGCAGGAAGTCCTGGGAAGAGAGCAAGTCGGATGCGTCCTGATAGAAACAGACAGCGCCGGATGGTGTGAGTCTTCGTCCACAAGGAGATCCAGAGCGGCCTTTATACTGATGGATACGTCGTTCGTGAAGAGTAGATCCAGCATGACACCCCTGTCATTGCAAATGCTGTTCCTCTGGAGCAGTCCCATTTCATTAAAAGACTCAATCACAGATTCCACCGCTGCGCATTCCTGCTGAGAAGCTCCGAGATTAGTGCTAGCACCCAAGATTAGGGGATCAGCGTTCCAAGCCGCATGTGGCAAATTGTAGTCACCCAGAAGGTAAATGGCGCTACCCTCCACAGCACCACGAAGTGCAGCCGACATCGACTCGCAGTGATTCGTGTAAGCGATGGGGCCCGAAGCGGGTGGAATATAGCAAGCACCAAAATAACAAACACAGGATTGCAGCAAAATTCTTATAAGTACTTGCTCAACACCGCATGCCTGTAAACTCACACGCGAACTACAAATTGACCTGCGTACAGCGATCAAGACTCCACCACCACGAGCAAAAGAGCTAGTATCCGGGTTTCTGTCCATACGATATATAATATAGCTATGAAGCCCAAGTTCCGAGGTAAGGAAATCCTCTGTGAGCCATGTTTCAGTCAGCAAGATTACATCCGGCTCCACAGAAAAACACGCAGTGGAGCTGGCAAGGGCCGACAGTTTAGTTCGTAAGCCTCTCACATTCTGGTAGTAAATGTTTAGTTTTTTTAACTGCGAGGAGCCAGAGATGGTACAATGGCAGGAACTCCGTGCTTGTATCTAATCGTAAGATTCTCTCCGTCTTCTCGACGACGGTTTAACTCTTGTCTGAGACCCGCCAAATGCTGTCTTTGCCTTGGTGTGAGATCCTGCTTAATCTTAATATTTCCCAGATCCAGGTTCTTCCTTAAAATAAGACTAACCTCCGCCGGGGAAGACAGTGTGACCCTCACTGGTCTGCACCGCCCAGGTACCTTCTTACCTAATCTTAAAAGCCGAACGTGATCGACGGAGCCAGTAGAAACAGTGCCTAAAAGGTTCCTAACCTTCTCGACATCAGGCGAAGCTGATGCTGAACCCGGTTGGGGAGGTCCACCATCCCCTTCTTCTAACCCGAAAATGATGATATTCGAGGCCCTGTACTGCCTCTCGTTCATCTCCCTATGTATATCCTCCTGTTCGGGATGACGGCAGCCAGAAGCATCAACCGCCATCAGTTTGTCCTCTGTCTGCTGCACCCTCAGTGATAACGACGAGATTGAATTACGCAACATCTCAATGTCGGATTTAATCGAAACTTTAAAATCATCCAGCAGTGAGGAGAGCTCCTCCCTAATAATCTGCCGAACATTCGAGAGCGAAACGGAGTCGCTCTCAGCGCTGACAACCGGAGTAGACAGCAGTAGTATGTCTAGGACAGTTCTAACCCAGGTCCTCTGAGGGGAGCGCGGGGGCGGGGGGAAGTGGTGGCGCGCGGGGGAGTGCGGCGGAGGGAAACATGGGCGCGGGGCCTGCGGGGAGAGGAAGGATATCTTCGCATATGCCACCCAATGAGTCCCCGGCCCCTCGACATTGTCCAAATTTACGATACCGCTCTCGTTTCGACGTACTCCACCAGCTGGTAACGCGTTGCGCATAAAAACACCTCTAAAGAATGGAATACGCATAAGTTTTGCCAACTCCTCCAATTGCGCATCGGTAGTTACGCCCGCGGGCATTTTTATTTTCTTTTCGGCGTTTTTTTTTTCGTTTGGATATTCCCTGGCCACGCTTGTATGGCGCGAGATAAAGTCCGCGACCTTCCATGGAGCGATTATGGCGTTGCATTTCCTGCAGCTGATGTTGCGCCGCCTTATTATCGTTTACCGCCTTGGCGATCCCCGCCGCTCCACCAGCTAATGATCCGAGAACACCCAACAGCGGGAGAAGTGGTAATATACCACCCCGTTTTGCCACCGGAAGAATCCGCTTTTGCGATGCTCTCTTTGGAGTCCTTTTGCGGGTTTTTGTTTTCATCCCCATTCCGATCTTCGTCTTGGCCTTCATAGCTGCCCAAACAGCTGTAGCAGCGCCTCTTTCACCCAGAGTCGAATCTCGCGCAACGATGCGTTTTCGCGCTTTGTCAGCGAGAACGTTATCTGCCGCGTGCCTTTCGTCCAGGTCGTTGCTACGCGAATACGCAATATCGTGTTCGCGACACGCTGCGTCCAACGGATTGATACCTCGATCCCCTCTAGCCAATCGTTTTGCTAGATGAGTTCCTGGACCACAAAACTGATATCCTGGAATGTGTAATTCGATAGGTAGCGCGTTTATTGCCCAATTTAACATACCACGACCTTTCTTTACTCTCATCGGCGACATTCGCTACAGTTTTTAATCAATGGTGCTGGACCGTCGATATGCGTTCGCTGCCAAGGGCGATTATAATGTTCCAAGCACCGGCGATACTGTCGAACCTCGAAATCGGCTTTTATATGCTCGGGGAGCCTGTCCCACAACTGATCAATGTGTCTGCCAAACTCTCGCAGTAGAATAATCTTTGGTATATATTTCAACTGCTCAGAGGTGAGGTCTCGAATATCGTAATTATCCGACAGGATCAGAAGCATTTTGAATACTGAACCGCCGTGTTTCGGCGCGGACCTATAAATAGGGCGCATCACAGCCTTGACGTATCAAAATCATTTTTCACGGTTCGCGGGGACGATGCGATTCGTGCGACAACCTGTAACGATACGCGTGACAAATTTTGACGATAAATCGCAAATGATGTCGTCGAAAACAGGACGCAGGCATGGTAGCATGCTACCAAACACTATCCGCTGCGTCATTTGTGGTCCATCAAATTGTGGAAAAACCAACGTGCTGGTCAGCTTGTTGGAAAGTCCTCACGGCGTCCGCTTCGAGAACGTGTACGTGTATTCCAAGTCGTTGCAACAGCCGAAATATCAGTACTTGGAGAATTTATTGACTCCGATAGATGAAATTGGCTACTTTACGTTTTCGAATAACAGTGATGTCATCCCACCGAGCGAATCGCTTCCAAATTCCATTTTTATCTTTGATGACGTGGCATGCGACAAGCAAGATACGATACGAGAGTACTTTGCAATGGGACGCCACTCGAACGTTGACTGTTTCTATCTCTGTCAGACGTATGCAAAGATTCCCAAACATCTTATACGTGACAACGCGAATCTGTTGATTCTGTTTAAACAGGATGGTACCAACTTGAAACACGTGTACAACGATCACGTAAACACCGACATGCCTTACGAGGATTTCTGCGCTTTGTGTCGTAATTGTTGGCAACGGGAGTATGGTTTCGTGGTGATAGACAAGGATAGCGCGATGTCCAATGGACGTTATAGAAAGGGATTTAACCAGTTTGCCGTACCATGAGATTGTCAATTGTCGTCAACACGTCGGTGGGAACGCAACGTTTGCAACAAAATGATGATTGATATCGATACTCTGGAGATTAAGGATCGCGAGAGAATAGCGAAGGAAATTGCAAAAACCAGCGAAGCCATTCGTCGGAAACATCAGGCTTTGAAGACTGGCAAGATGGAGGAAGATATCGCTTTGGAGAGATACTTCAAACCTATCGTCGAACCCCTAAAACATATTGCGGAAAATACCGCAGCGGCGGAAGCTGGCACATCACCGCCGATGAGCACAGACGTTGAAGGGAATGAAACATTAACGCCTAAAAAAATCCATCCGAAACAGAACACATCGCGCAAAAGAAATTGGAAACAACACATGTCAGCGGAATATTCACCCATAACCTCGACACCAGTTCAATCGAAGCGGAAACGACAGAATGTCGGATCAAACGATACTCTAGCTCCACCCACGCCAATAAGTACATTACCCAATGTGCAATCGCTCTCAGCCGTTGATGATGACGTTTTCGAAACTAGTCCCAATGAGTCGTTTGTAACATCTATTAGACAGCAATTCCAAACGTCCGAGGGACAAGAAACATTTCGCAGTCATTTCGGCCCGCTGGGGCAAAAATACATGAGCGCGATCCTAAGTGGTGATAAGGATACAACAATGGACTATGTGTACGGCGTATACTTTGGCAATAGTGGAACGAGGCTTGGGGATAAGGCTTTCGATATAGACATGGATGATAATATAATCATAGATGGTGTAAAATACAGAGGAACACCCGGTCTTTACGAACTGATTTTCAAGAGAATTCCCGATGATGCTGTATACACCGATGCCGATAAACAAAAATACAAAAGTATACTGCTGGCGACGAACGCTCACAGACGCGGTCATGGTGCTAAAAATCCCATATTGAGCAACAAGGGACACAAGTACAAATATGTAATTGCACCGCTACTCCCTCGCGCATCGACTACTAGGGCGGGAAAAGGTCTAACGGTACCACGAGTCATGGTGGTAAACGATAACAAGATCGATTACGTACACTGGGACGATCCCAACGAGCTGGTGGGTCGATTGCGTTTGCTGGAAGCGTCACGTCAGGCGGGTAACAACTCTCACGATCCAGAAATTCTATCGATTATTGAGGAACTCCGCGAGGTAGGCCTCATTATAAATTAAACCGCGCGCGAACGATGCGCACTGTATGCATCGAGATGCCGATCAACAAATTTGAGGTATCGCTCGAGAAGAGTGGAGCAGCTAGAATGGACTATTACAAATGGAGCGGTTTGCTTCGAAATTACATGCGAGATAACGCCCTTTGCGTGGCTGGTGCCGACTTTGAAGCGAAATCACGCAAGATACGACGCGTAGCTCAGCCGGTGGCCGACACCGATGCCGTCAATAAACTGTACTTGGAAAAGAGTATTAAACTTTTGAGAGAGCAGCAGGAAGAATTAGAGAGGAAGCTGGTCATGTTTCAAAGAGATATGCTGACATTGCAAAACAGCGTTCAAAAGATATCGCAGGCGTTGAATTCTATCCCACAACCGGACAACGAAACTCGTAAAGTTAAAGAGGCTATAACCGCTTTTGCTACGGAGCAGCAACTTGTCCAGAATTTCCTCGGACCGATTAGAAGCACATAATGCACGAACCCGATAATTATCGCATCATTCGTGTCCAAGACACCTCTGCGATCAAACATGCAATCATTATCGAAATCCAAGAGTAAAGAAGAAAACCATGGTCACAAGAAGCTACAACTAGTTGAGGAATTGCATGCTCCAGCTCGAAGACATTTCCCGCGGAGACGCGTCATAGTGCACGGATACGACGATCTGTGGCAAGCTGACATTGTAGAAATGCGTCCATACTCGCGATTCAACCAGGGTCACCACTACATACTCACCATCATCGATGTGTTGAGCAAGTATGCATGGGTGTTGCCGCTCAAGACTAAAAGTGGCGCTGAGGTTACTAAAGCGTTCGCAAAGATATTTAGAGATCGATATCCGAAAAATTTGCAAACCGATCAAGGAAAAGAATTTTACAACGCCGATATGCAGAAACTCTTGACAAAGCATGACATTAATCATTATTCGACGTATTCTGTGATGAAGGCCTCTGTCGTAGAACGTTTCAATCGAACTTTGAAGAACAATATGTGGAAATTGTTGACGCTCAATGGAACCTATAGATGGACCGATGCCCTACCGCGTCTGCTTGCAGAGTATAACGCACGAAAACATAGAACCATCAAAATGCGTCCTTGCGATGTTACCCCTGTGATCGCCGACAGGCTGCTAGCCACCGTATACAACAACATAAAGATCGCTGCTCCAGCGAGATTCAAGTTGGGCGAATTTGTGCGCGTGAGCAAATTTAAAACCATCTTCGATAAAGGCTATACGCCGAATTGGACAACGGAGGTGTTCAAGATAGCCAAAGTACAGGCAACTAATCCTGCAACGTATCTGCTCGTCGATTCCTGTGGAAAACCCGTTGCCGGAGGATTCTATGAACACGAGCTGCAACGCGTCACCGATCCTGATGTGTATCTAGTGGAAAAAGTGTTGCGTAGAAAGGGGGATAAGGTGTACGTCAAGTGGTTGGGTTTTGATAAATCACACAATTCTTGGATAAATAAAAATAATGTATTGTAAAATAATAATACATGGTTTGTTACGTATGTGGAATTCTTCCATACGCCGCTCTCAACCATTTTTCGAGCTCGCGTCTGCGAAGGGAAAACGCCCTAAAAGCCTTTTTGTTTATCACGTACCACTAAGGGGGTCATGATCTCGACCATCTGGATCACGATCATGGGAACGGGAGTGACACGACGACCATACGGATTTCCTTATATGGAGATTTCTAATGAATCCCCACCCATTTTGGGACTATATAAACCCTTTGGTTTCAACCCTCGTTGGTTAAAAGCAGTACAGTCACGCGTAGAGTAACGTCGTGTCACGCTCGTACAGAGTTGGTTATATTCAGTTAGATCGAGCTAAAGTCTCCGTCAGAATCATAGTTAACCTCATAGAATCCGCGAGTCCGGTTTATATTCTATTTGGCACTTCGAAATAGCCACTCTTACGCCCCGCATCGCCAGTGCGTCAACACCGTGCAACTAGTGGTAACTTACACACTTTATTTAATTATTTAATCGCGACACTTACATTTGTACAATAACTGATTATTGAATATACGAATGGTGTTCACGTGTAAATCGAGTAGATTCGTTAAACCCATCTTTTACCCAGTGATCCTTATAATATTAGTAGCACTCACCCACTGATACAACTTTACCGCTCGAGTTGTATCAAATATTAATTAAGAGTTACGAGGCATTACTAACATTTCCCGCGACTCCCTGATCTTGCATCAGGTTCGTTCGCAACCTTTCATCCAAAATAAGGAATCTTCACCAACCCAGTGGCTCCCCGATTTCGCATCGGGTTCGTCCACGAAACCTCACCCTCCTACGGCTCCCTGATTTAGCATCAGGTTCGTCCGTATCCTACAGCTCCCTGATTTCGCATCAGGTTCGTCTGTAAATCTACCAACTTCCTAACAGCTCCCTGGTTTCGCACCAGGTTCGTCTGTGAATAATCCAACCTCCTAACAGCTCCCTGGTTTCGCACCAGGTTCGTCTGTGAACTTTATCCTAGTGACTCCCCGATTTCGCATCGGGTTCGTTCACGACGTTTCACCCTCCTGCGGCTCCCTGATTTCGCATCAGGTTCGTCCGCGTGTGACTCCATTCCTAGAGGCTCCCTGATTTCGCATCAGGTTCGTCCTCGCCGTCAATAATCCTAGTGGCTCCCTGATTTCGCATCAGGTTCGTCCACGCACCTAACTAACAAACTCATAAACCATATTCCTTGGGAAATACCCTTCTCGCCGGCCTCTCGCGTTGCCGCAGCCCCGGCTCGTAACAGGTTCAATAAATACAATTATACATATACATGTGTGAAAAATTTTTATTTTATTTTTTTTTTTACACATTAATTCCACTATTTATATGAATGAGTTAATAAATACAATAATAATTTATTTAACATTTTGCTGCAAGCGACGTCGATAATATCATTCAAAGGCACATGCCATCAGTTTGCAATCAACCAGAGATTTATCATCGAAATATTCTCATTATATGCTTTTCAACATCGCAGCATGAGTCTAAAGTTTCATAAAGGCGATGTTGAAAAACATATAATGAGAATAGGATTCTGGAATATTCATGTCTCGGTGAACCCAATCATATCCATTTTTCTATAAATTCCCTGAATGTAATGAAGAATTATGTATCGTTATTTACTAGCCCATGGATAGCAAAGAAAGATATATAATTCTTCATTACATTCAGGGAATTTATAGAAAAAAATGGATATGATTGGCTTCACCGCCACATGAATCTTCCGAAAATCCTATTCTCATTATATACTTTTCGCCATCGCCTTTATGAAACTATACAACATGTCGATCCGAAGTTTTCAAATTTTGCGAGCGTGTGATATTCCACTATTTATAATAAATACAATAATTTCTATTTTACAATGGGATATTATAATGTCCCCAGGGCAGAGTGTCGGTCGAATCGGGTACGATATACCGCTTGTCATCGTAGGGACTTAGAGCGATTTTGGATTCCGAAATGGTGTACACTTTGTGCAAATTAGACCGTATGCATGATTGTCTGCGAACCATTTCGATCTCCCTTAGCAAACACTGCGCGTAGTCGTCGAAAGTTATCGTTCTAGCTATGACGTTGGTCTTGACGCCTTTCGCCTTTTTCGTATCTTTTTTGCCGTCTACGCGCAGTGCATACATTTTCGCTCTAAGACCTACGAATTCGGTCATTATCGCACCGTTATTTTCATCCTTCATCAGCCCTGGAACCTTCTTATTTACGCGCGGCATATTATATGCATTGTCGATAGGATAATCGCTTGTGTCGAATCTACCGATATTGTGTTTCATGGTCTCGTAGATATCGTCACATTGAATGTGATAAATGAGGCTATCTGTGTCGGTGTATAGAATTTTGCAATTTGGCCCGTGCTTTGGCGACATGTACTCGTGGTGAAATTCATACAAACAAATTTTTGATATGTCTAGAATGCACATACCCACGTATATCGGTTTGTTGAATTTCACCTCGAGTTTTCGCAATTCAACAGCTATTAAATTTTCCGAAAAAACACTTCTGCTGTGGAAATTCGGTTTCGCGATCATTGCCTCCGCGCCATATCGCCCTTCCCAATGAGTCAAAAGTTTTACGTCCACGTGATTTCGCACATTTTCCATAGTTTTACCGAATACCGCGTTGTTCATCAATTTGTATAAATTCTTTTCAAAATCATTTGTCGCGCTTGTTCTAAATCGTGTGTTGAGTTCAATGTAATCGCAGAGCCAGGGAGATTGAGCGAATTGAAGCACGCGGTGTATCTTTGTAATACGAAGATCGTGACGCGTGCACTGCTGCAGGTTGCGGTAATGGATAACGTAACGCTGCTTATCGTATACCGTCGCGAGTAACTTGTCCTGTCTGCTGCCCGGTGGTTTGGCACGCGTCGGACAGAACGGTAAATCAGCATGAGCGTCGTGCAGACATTGCGGATATTCGAGATCTACCTCGAGAATGTATCCCGTGGACGAATCGACACGGATTGAAGACACGTCAAAATTTGCAGCAGCTTCGACCCATTGAAATTTAGCATATGGCAGGGGCTGACACATTGCCCATCCATACAAATTGTTCACGTCAAAGTACATCAAGTACGATGACTTTTCCGATGCGTCGTAAGATGGCATGTGCATATCTTCCGGAACATTGGCTTAAACCCCCGCGTATACCGCGTTCAACAAACATGACCATATCGACGTCGGTGAGCAATTCAAAGGTAATTTTGGTATGCTTTAGCATGGCATCCCACGTGAAACCAGGTAGAGTATAATAATGCGCTGAATCTAGTCCATAACTCTTGATACAACTTTCGCGAAAATTTTCAAAAATATCTGCCAATAACAAGACATCTGTTTTCAAATACAAGTCGCTGTATTCGCCCAATGTTCTAATCCCGAAACGCTGCCAGATAGTCTCGGCATGCGCGTAATCGGTTTCTGATACAGTCTTACCCGTTAACGAACTGTAGAATGACTCGCGCGGTGGTAAGCATGGATCCTGCAGCTTGTTCGCGCAATCAAGGTATTCGTACGGAAAGACACCTTTTCGCGTCAATAAATTGAAATCTTCGGTGGATAATTTTTCAAATTTGGATCGTGAAATTTTTAATTGATCTGTGGTCAGAAAAGATGCTAATTTGTCGAGACTGGTATTGAGAAATTTGTACGAATCGATGAATCGTAATTTAATATAATTTCGCGAGTCTGATTCAGCCGTATCTTCGACATTTTTTGTGAAGGAACTATACTTTTCTTTAGTTATGGGTAATACATCAACGTGACCGTCGAAAGCGGTAGCTATTTCCTCGATAATGAAATGTGAATCGTAGCCGGACAAATTATGGAAAACTATGGGGATGCAAAACGCATTTTTATAATTTAAATTGCACTGCGAATGTGCCGGTCCTCTAAAACGTCCGGACAGATGACAATGATCGCGAACTCGTATATCGTCAGCCTTGAATGATTCTTCACAAATATGACAGTGTGTTGCATTGTGAAATGTCGTCAACTGTTCGTTGGTTAAATCAAGCATGGGAACATTACTGGTCAAGATGGGTTTGGCGAAATTTGCAAATTTTTTCAGTTCGTATACGAACCATGAAACACAATCCGCGTCGCGGCAACATCGATACGTCGATAGCGATGTATCGTACGAGCAATGCATATAATAGGCTATACTATGAACTTTGTGATGTTGATACGTGTGTAATTTGTTGTCATCAATTCGGTCGCTGTCCTCTGTTTTCTCGATGATGCACTCCAGATCTGCGTACACCACGAAGGGGAGCCGCTCCTTCCTGCAGTGGTTTTCGAAGCTGAGGAAATTTTTACCTTCGCAGGGCAGCAGGATGACGCAATCGTTCATTTGTCCACAGTCCACTGCATGCGCCTCCAACTTCTCGGCAGATCTGAAGTAGTGCATGCATCTGCAAAAACATGAAATTTTTTTTTATTTAATTGTTTCGTGAGACATTTCAACATTTCACAAGTTTTCTATACGTACCGATCACAGATGAATTTCTTTCCATCATGCTTGCTTAGCTGTGCGCTCACCAGCCGGGACAAGTCCTTGATTAGTACAAAGTGCCCTACATCACCGTGTTCTTGATTCGGCGTGTAGAGCATATTGACGTGTTGATCCCTCTTGTGGCTGGTGAGACGCAGCGGAAAGACCGTCAACTCTTTCTCCGCCTCGAAGCTGTACACGTTGACGGAGATGTTGTTTAACCCTTCAAACTTCCCTATTTGCTCCAGAGACATTGGGAACTCAATGCCCTGGAGATTTAGCACGGAAGCATAGTCGGGGTACGAACTTGAGCGATCGGAATGCCTTTCCGCGGGATGGAGAGCGGCGACCACTGCCCACGCGAAGCATGCATTGTCCGGGGATTGCATGCTAATTGTGGCTTTCTTCAAAGACAATTCCCGCGGCAATTTGACGTGACATCCCGCGCGCAGCGGATTGTACTTATTGACATTGACGGTCAGGTTGAGGATTCTCGTCAATGCCCATCCGCTATGGCGTTCCTGGAACTCTTCCAGCGATGCCAGGGTGGGTTTGACGACGCATCGTTCGTACCACTCCTGCAGATCGGATGTGTCGAAGAGTTCGCAGTTTCGGGTATTAATGCTTTTACAAGCATGCTTGTCACCCGCCACAAATTCGCCGTTGAACACCGTGTTCACTTTGAGGTTTCGACGTTTACTCAAAGCGCCCCGCACATGCTCCAGCACAATGGTCCCCGCATCCTGAAGGAAGTTGCGCGGTTCGATATAGTTTGAATTTAGCACTGCACCAGTTAACACGCGGCTATCGAACGCCGTGTCTATCTCGCGCCACAAAAGTCCCATACTCGAATGTCCTGCACCTTCGTGCACGAAACGTCTGCGCAACGAATGTTTCAGTCCTTCGAGCCGCGCGATTCGAGCAACCAACGATTGTTGAACACCGATTGATAATCGCGGGCGTTTTACGCGGCTGTGCTCTTCTAAAGATTCGACGTACTCGTTGCACCGTTCTTCCCACGCGAGGTACTCTTCCCGTGAAGTCAATCGTACAGATTGATCCAACAATTGGCGTTCTACTTGCGCGAATTCTTCCATGGTCGTAAATGCAGTATGTCTTTTTCCTTGCAACACGTTGCAGCGATTTAGGGCTTTGTGCAGTTTAGAGCGCATATTTATATCCTCATCATGAATTGGTATCTCTGTCTAACTCTTTTGGTGTACTCCCTCCCTCGAATGCATTGCATGCAAAAAAAAAAAAATGGCGATCCGCCCCAACATGGTTCTATGCAGTTTCTGCTGATACAGCATAATTCTTTCTATGATTCACGCATATGACGAATTAGTCCGCAAGATCATCCAACACAATTTCTGCTGACACCTATTTTCTAAGATTCGACGTTCCCAAAAGTATCATATTACATTCGACACATGTCGAGACTTTTATTAGGAGGGGTAGATGGTAGAGGTGGTGCATAGCACCACTATTTAAGCCAGCTCCTCGCACGCTATTGCATTAATCGCTCTAGAGCCTCTCAGTGACTTTCGACATACACACAGTGCTTCGAGAAAAAAAAAAAAATGTACAGTACCGGTGTTGCGAATTATTACGTTCCGATCATGCAAGATGATGTATCGCCATGTAGGAAGAACACATCTAACAGGTGAGATTTAATTTTTTCATACCATATCATCGTTATTTATTTATTTATGTGTTTTCCTGATAAACGGTAATTTTCATGATCGGACTCTTAGATCGCATCAAACATCACGTATCATGGTTAGAAGATACGCGCTAACGCCTGCATCGTATAAATATCTGGAAATTGGCATCAGCGTGCAATCTATACCACTGGTGGAAATTGTTCTTGGTGATAATCGTGGGAATCAATTGTTGTTGGATCTTCCAACATGGAAAACACTAATGGAAAAACGCACAGACATCGAAAAACATGCACAATTAATTGGATCAGCACCGCTATGGATTGGCGAATTGTTGGTAGAATTTTGTATAATGTATAAGTCGCGAATTGTGAAGATGTCGCTACAAAATAAGTCTTTATATTTCAAATTAGAAACTATAAAGTTTTTATTTAATCTCGAGCGTTGTATCGACCACATGTATTCGCGGCTTTTTGAAAATACGCATCTTGTCCATGAGAAATTTTCAAATTTTGTCACCGTGTTACAACGGCATGATGTCGCCGGTGAAACTTTAGATTCGTGTCACATCGCTAAAACTATATGCGACAGCGAATATTTCGATGGTGAATCTCTTATGTGTTGGATGAGGACGCTGGACTTCTACGATTAGACGGCTTGGAGCAATCCAGCAGCTTATCCTGATGCCAAGGATGTGCGGTGCGATGCAAACATGCCGGATGCGCTGCCGTATTACAAATATTGCATACCACAGGATCAGCTACATGAGTTTTACATCCTTTACACAATCTTTTCGTGGATTGCGACATTTCACTGTGAGTGAGTGACACTGTACAATAGGCAAGAGAGATACACGTCAGCTGATAAACGTAAACAGCGCACTAACACACGCACAACACCAAACAGCTGAGTACGTGACACAATGTGTGTGCTAATAGCTGAGCAAGCAAGAGAGACACTGTGTAAGACTGATATCCAAAAAGACAAAAATCAGCCAGTGGCCACTGCAGATTACGCCAATCACTGGCCAAGCCGAAACAACTCAGCAGCACACCCGAAAAAAGTCACAGCACCAGCAGAAAACCGTAAATGTCGACAGTTAAAGACACGAGAAACATTGATCACTACCGAGCTGAGGTAAACACGTCTACACCTGACGACGACGACCGAAATATTAGTTTTTGCCGAATTTCTCCTATACTAGGGGATGAAAAATTTTGAAAAAAATCAGAAGCAATTCTGTTATCGGGGCACATATTAGAGAATTGTTTCAGATTTTTAAATTGAAAAACCGAGCTGTGAAAAATAAAAAACGCCAAAAAATGCTGAATAACGCCGGTTGTGTATCGAAGCAGTCTTGGCACTATAATTATATTTTTACTGTAAGTACGTATCATTGTTACTATTGTCCTGAATTTTTTTCAGATTTTTCAATTTGGTGCGCCGCAGTTAAAAAAATTAAAAACCGAGTTTTTCGTCGTTTTTTCCGTCTGAGAGTAACTAATAGGTCGAATTTTCGTACATACTTTATGGAATACGTCTTTTATGCAATCTTCAATGTCTTCACACGCAGTAAAACAGCGTAGAAATTAAAAGAACTAAACATGCCGTGACACTACAGTCTAAAATGTGTAGCATATTTTCAACGGCGTCGATGGCGCAGACTGTAGTGTCACGGCATGTTTAGTTCTTTTAATTTCTACGCTGTTTTACTGCGTGTGAAGACATTGAAGATTGCATAAAAGACGTATTCCATAAAGTATGTACGAAAATTCGACCTATTAGTTACTCTCAGACGGAAAAAACGACGAAAAACTCGGTTTTTAATTTTTTTAACTGCGGCGCACCAAATTGAAAAATCTGAAAAAAATTCAGGACAATAGTAACAATGATACGTACTTACAGTAAAAATATAATTATAGTGCCAAGACTGCTTCGATACACAACCGGCGTTATTCAGCATTTTTTGGCGTTTTTTATTTTTCACAGCTCGGTTTTTCAATTTAAAAATCTGAAACAATTCTCTAATATGTGCCCCGATAACAGAATGGCCTCTGATTTTTTTCAAAATTTTTCATCCCCTAGTATAGGAGAAATTCGGCAAAAACCTGATTTTCTATTTTTGCCCTTTACTACCCTCCGGGTGGAGATATAAAGTTGAAACTTGCCACAAATGTTTCTTTTTTTATAAGCTTTCGAATGACCCATCGTGAGTCGAATTCGGTTCAAGGGCACATTTGACCGTCTTAACCGGCTATACCCTTTAATCCCCCCCCCCCAAAAAAAAAACCTGACTCATGTAAGAAAGAAGTTAATTCCCTTTAATTCACGAAAAAAGTCCACCTGCAAAGATTGTGAAATCAACTTTGCTAATTTCAATTGAATTCTCGTTCCCCACTCGAACACTGATTCCTCTGTCACTTTTTATACTTGACATCCCTTTATTGGACACAAATCAATTCTGTGCTCAGATTTTCAGCTTCGGTTTTAAGGAATTAGCGGGCGAGAGGCGTGTAGTTGACTCAAAAACTCTAATAAGAGGAACATCTTAATTAATACCACATTCGGCAACCTGCACTAGTACGCACTGAATGCAAACATTTCGCTTCTAAATGGCGAAAATTCGCACCCAGTGCGACCGTCCGAATATGCTGTAAGACAGACGCGGGGTATATGAAACATAACCCATAACCACAAATTCAAACGACTTGAATTCACTCACTCGTGGTTTTGCGGTAAAGACAACCCACAAAATTACCTTTTTTAAAAAAACGTACAAAAAAGAGCGCCAAGTATATAATCCCATCAAAAGGATCCCATTTAAAAACATTGTCATAAATTAATACCCATCAAAAAGACTCCCATTTAAAAACATTGTCGTAAATTAATAGCTTTACAAAACTAATGATATACACAAATTGCGCCAATTATCACAATGACTATTTATACAAAGAAAAAATATATTAAATAATATTAAGCAAATATATTTTTATACAAATAAATATTTTAATACGAGTAAATATTTTATTCAAAATACTTGGCGCTGCTCTCCGAATTGGTGTTTCTAAACTGAATAAATATGTATAAATTGCATTAAAATCTTTTCCTTTCTTTCTTGTTTGAATGGTGCCTGGTCTTGTCTTATTTATTAACCAAGCCAATTAACATTTTTTTCAGAGAGCAGCGCCAAGTATTTTGAATAAAATATTTACTCGTATTAAAATATTTATTTGTATAAAAATATATTTGCTTAATATTATTTAATATATTTTTTCTTTGTATAAATAGTCATTGTGATAATTGGCGCAATTTGTGTATATCATTAGTTTTGTAAAGCTATTAATTTACGACAATGTTTTTAAATGGGAGTCTTTTTGATGGGTATTAATTTATGACAATGTTTTTAAATGGGATCCTTTTGATGGGATTATATACTTGGCGCTCTTTTTTGTACCTTTTTTCAAAAAAGGTAATTTTGTGGGGATTTCACACATTTTGTAGTGTTTATTAGTGACTGGATAAATTTTTCACCCCCTCGGGGTTATTTTTTTTAATTAACAATATATTATATTGTCATCCAAACTACGCACACCTGCAAAGCTACAAGACAATTGGATTGGTGGAATTGGTTTAAATTTGAGTTTTCAGATATGAAACAAACATACAAGAAGCACACAGAGGATCAAAGCTGAATAAAAGTTTAATTAAGGCTGCCGTCTCAGCGGGCCTTGAATGTGTGCGTACGCTCACACAAGCTAAATTTTGCGTGTACATACACGGGTGTAGTAAACAAATCGTATATTACAACTTTCGTCCTGGAATCGGCCAAAAGGAAGTTTTTGCGGGTATAGTTGCCTCCAGTATACATCCGTGCAGACGGGTCTGGTACGTTTGAACGCTAATAAGCACCGTACATTGAAATAATAATGAATTTATGACTGGGAAACTGACAGAATGAAGCTTCAAGACTTCTCCGTCACCAGCGCTGGTGGTACATTCGAGCCCCGTAGCACCAGCGTATACGTATAAGTGATGTAGTAAACACACCGTAAATTACAACTTACGCCCTGAAATCCGCAAGAAGGAAGCTTTTGCGGGTATAGTTGCCTCCAGTAGACATTCGTGCAGGCGGGTCTGGTGCGTTTGAACGCTAATAAGCACCGTACGTGGAAATAATAATGAATTTATAACTCGTGTACTGAGGCAGACTCGAGAAATGACAGAAATATGCTTCAAGGATTCTCCGTCACCGGCGTTGATGGTATATTCGGGCCATGTACCATCAGAATCGGTGGAAGTCCAAGCTAGCCGATAAATGTAGAAAATACATAGTTGCCGAGACGTATCGAGAGTCAAATCGCGCTGTTGCCGCATTTCTCCTATTACTATTTTGTCGTTACGGAGGCTTGAATGAATCACGGCGAAGCGGCTGGAGAGCAGAGACGGACAATGATAATATCTTGATAAACTCCAATAAAAGATAACTGTACTCGTTGTTGACAGTGTACCAATATTTGACACTTTTATTTTCAGTCACAAATAATAAGCTTTTTATTAAAAAAATGTTTTTGACTAATACGGTGTTTGAAAAAGTATCAGTGAAAAACATTTTTTAATAGAAAGCTTATTATTCGTGACTGAAAATAAAAGTGAATCTAAATTCTAATCTAAAAATATTAAAAATAATCTGATTTATACTGTGTTTAAGTTTATTTTCATCTGGAAAATCTCAGGAGTATGTTATTGAAACGTTCATGACGATACGATAGCAAATGTGGAAGTTTTACATTCTATCAAAACAAACAACATAAACAATCCCAATCATTTTAATATATTTTTTATGAGTAAATATAAATGTTGTTCACCCACGGCTATTTCCTCCCCGTCGTCCTGGGGATTTTGTTCAAATTGAAATATGTTAGAGTCCATGTGAAAATAACGAGGATTTAAATAATCATTTTGCCAAATTCGAAAGGTAATTTCCAAAAAATCGATGAAAGTTGAGTACTTTGAGGGTCTGTATTTATAAAACAATTTTGAATGTGACAAAATGTGACAACTTGAACCCCTTATATTTTCACATGCACTATAACGTGTTTCAATTTGAACTAAATCTCAGATACTAAATCTCAAAGTGATCCGCCTTACAAGGAGACCTGCAGGACTGGCTTCAGAAATGATTTATGCTGTTTCCCATCCAAATTCGAGAAAATCGACTTTGAAAAAATGCCGAGATCACATATTCTTTGATAAAAAGCAATTACCAATAAATAGCGAGGCCATTGGCTAGTGCGTATCGGTCTCGGCTAATAAGCGTGAGGTCGCCAGTTCACGCCCCCCCCACGGGTAACACATTTTTTTTTAAGAAAAAAAAATATTATTGTAAATATTCCGATCCTTCTACGTATGATAAAAATATTTCCTGACTTCACTCCTGAACCTCTCTACCTTTCATTACTGCTATCCTCTTTTACGTTCAACGAGGCTCTGTCGCTAGACGCAGCTCTCGTGCCATATCCTTCAAGACTTCTCGATAGAAAGAGAGAACTCTGTGGCAACAGCGCGGCAGAGACAGAGAGAGAGAGAGCAGAAGATTTTACAACTATGCGCCAAAATTAAGTAAACATAAATATTGCACAGAATGAGAGAAGATAATAAGAATTGCGAAGTTTAGAAGGGATATTGAGACGCTAATTATTATTGTTTCATTATTGAAAGTGATTCTGCCGATTAAATTGAAAGGAAATAATTTAAATCGGACTACTTTAAACGAAACGGGCTTTCAATTCTGCAAATAAATTTTATGTGTAATATCGTTAATAATGATAGTTCAAAATGTGGCATGTTTGGTATTTTTCCATCTTTCCTTCTTACACTCCCGGACCTCTCTATCTTTCATTATTGCTACGTTCAGGGAGGCTCTGACGCTAGACGCAGCTCTCGTGCTGTATTCCTTCATGATTTCTCGATGAAAAGAGAACTCTGTGGCAACAGCGCGGCAGAGGCGGAGAGTACAGAACATGTGGCAACTAAGCATAAAAAATTCGTCTACCCAAAGTACCTAAAGATGTCATCGCTGTACAAATTCTTTTTATCGATCGCAGTAGTTTCATTAGGCTCCGTTTGTTTACTGGGGACGCTTCGATCGATTCGGACCATAACAAACTTGAGACGGCAGCCTTAAAGTTTAATTAATATAATACTATATCACAATAAATTTTTTTCTCTGACGTAGATCACACTGCATCATCTTGTGCTTCGATTATCTGTAAATATATAAAATCCACATTTTAGTTACAACATAACTTAGAACTTATAGAAGGGTGGACTTTTCCTATAGTAAGTGTAGAGACTACGTAATGTGTCCGAAGGAGGTGAGAGCGTATGGCAGAAAGTCTGGTTGGAGGAAATTTAAATGCGAATGGTAATTTATTGAAAATGAACAAAGAAATCCAATATTTTTAATGCACAATTTATTGGTGTTGGAATAAAATTAATGTACTATCTTTATTGGCGAATTGGAATATTGTTAATGGGAAACTAATAAAATTAATGAATAGCGAGGGAACTACTGTGGATTTTAATATAGTATTAGGAATATCTTTCACAAAAGATTGAAAAGTATCAAGGGAGATGTGTGTTCAGTGTACTTTCTTCAATAATGTGACTTGCTATATGTTGTAAGTAGTATGCTATAATTTTTTAATTCTCAATGCTAAGCTAATTTGACAAATTTTGTCGATTTACCTTATTTAACAAATTTTCAGAAACTTGTGCGAAACAAGATGTTCCTCTGTGTATCTATAATCTTCTCCGGACAACCTCCAAACCTGTGCATCACCTTCATTTCTATCCAAGCCTGTGCGCCCCCTTCATTTCTATCCAAGCCCATGTGTCGCCTTCATTCCTATAAGCTTTACATAAAAACTCTAATGTAAAAATAGTTTGCTGGTATAAAAACAATATATTATTTTGTAGAAACTTGTGCGAAAGAAGATGCTTCACTGTAGTACCTTCTCCGGACACCTTCCAAGTCTGTGTGTCCCCTTCGTTTCAATAAGCTCTACATAAATAATCTATTAAAAAATTTTGATGACTTACCTTGTTAATTGAGACAATAATTCAGTGTCCTATATGTTGTAAAACCTCGTGATATTTCAAACATTTTGACAGGCCTCCTCATTTAACACTTGCAGGTTATAATTGTTTTGACACTACCTTGACAGATCTACTCTCTGTCTGCTAGCTGTCACATGATAATAATTTGTTACGCGATTGGCCGAAACCCACATCCAATGAACGACGTGCCTGAGGGACATTTCCTCACCCTTTCATACTCCCCTCTTGCCCAGAAGTGTAGGACGACGACGATGACGGGGACGATGCTGAATTTTAATAACATAAAATTCAGCAAATTGCTACTTTATATCGAAATATCTCAGCTCATAAGGCCCGTAGGAACAAAACGAAGACACTTTTCTTATGTAAATCAAACCCAAGCTATCCATTAAGACCATTCAAAACCTAATCGGATCAGCCGTTATTGAGATTCGGAAATCTCAGGGTTCTTGATAGCGAGTCGTGGCGTAATAGATACACTCCGTGTTCGCGCTGCGCATATATATATATATACTAGCATGCCCCGTCTCGGCTTCGCCCGAGATCGTAGCGTGACTGATACGTGTTTATTAGAATTAATATCTTTTCTATACCTGTTATATAAAAACAGAGCCGATTTTTATATTCGCGCAAAACTCAAGACCTGTTGAACTGATCTTCCTCAAATTTTGACGCGTTATTCCTATATACTCTAAGACGGACATATGCTATGTAGCATGTCTCAGAAACGCGTTATTAACATGTAGTTATATGTAAACATTCCATGTGTACTGTTTTGCATACCACGTGATAATAAATTTGCAAAACCAGTTTGTACCCCGACGATCATTCTGACATATATATCCGCGATAATCCAGTTCTCTCGCGAGAAAGTGCTCGAAAAGCTTCGCCACCTGGTGGTAACATCGCGGTACTGCTACGGGCGAGGTATCGCGCGGGCTGAATATGCGCATGCGCGCGCAAGTAGACTGTCGTATATAGGGGTCACGTGGTCGGCCAAACAGTCGTACACGTGAAATCTTTGCATATAAATTACATGTTAATGACGCGTTTCTGAGACATGCTACATAGCCTATGTCCGTCCTAGAGTATGCAGGAATAACGTGTCAAAATTTGAGGAAGATCGGTTCAATAGGTCTTGAGTTTTGCGCGAACATAAAAATCGGCTCTCTCTTTATAAATAGTAAAGATTATATACTTGGCGCGAGACACTACCGTGTCTCTTGATAATCCACTGCGAATACAGCCGCCACGGCCACGACACTGGGTTATTAGACACTCACGGCTTAGAGCATATAAACATGGAGGAAGGATGCAATAGGCGAAAATGTAGATGGCGATAGAAAGAGAAAGATATACATGTGGGACACCCTCTTTTAATTTCGTGTTAATGCGCCTGTTTAGGGGGAGTTGGGGCAGATTGATGCACTTTTTTTTATACTTGAATAACTTTTGACAAATGAATATTAATGGCACAATTGTTTGGCCAATTTGTTAACAATTTATTCTAGTTTAAAAAAAGGTTTGGTTTTTTTATACAAGGTTTTAAAAAAGAAAGTTATTAATATTTTTTTAAAAAATGAGATTTGCATCAATCTGCCCCATAGGTGGGGCACAATGATACATAGATAGGGGCACATTAATACAGGATGGGGCACATTGATATTATCTCTGAATATTAATTAGAACACCACAGTTTTTCAAGTTTCTTTTATTATTTCAGAAATAATAATGTTAAAAGTGTAGTCTGTTTAATAATAATTATGAAATATAATATTTAAGTGTTTGGCATTTATTGCACATTGTAATTGGAAATATTGATGGGAAAAGTAAAAAGTGCCGCGGCTCTAGATGTTCCTTGGGTGTGGTAAGGTGTTGGCAATTTTAAAACTACATCACTGATGTCAACACTAGCCAAGTCTTCAACAACAGGAAAACTGAATGCCCACGAAGATGGTTTCTTTCTTAAATACGATACTTGGTATTCAGTCAAGCTATATTTTGAAATAACTTTGGCAACATAATATAAAACAGATTTCTTTTTTTCGAATCTAATCAATAAGAACTTATTAATTTTTATATTATCTGAGGCAGGGACACTCATAGAAGCTCCGTTGTCAAAATCTTCAGCCCCTGATATTATGTCATCCCCATTAGATACATCCTTGTTCCATTCAGACGAACTGGAATCTGTATCTGGTATAGCAGGACTGGTATTTCAGCAGCATTGTTTCTTCTTCCTTCTCTTAATTTTGTCAGTCAAACCAAGTAGATTCTTTGCGGTTCTTAGGTCTCTTGTTCTCTGTTTCATTTCCTTTTCTAATCTTTTCTTTTCTCTTTTATCCTGCATGTTTTGCAGTCTGTCCCTTTCTGGTGAATTAGTGTATATTCTTGACTTTCCCTTTTCTTTCCTTTTTCTTTTTGAGTTGTCTTGTTTCTGTCTTGAAACCCTTGGATAAGGCCGCACAACTTCTGGCGACAGTATGATTTTAGATGTCGACTGTGTTGGACTGCTATTTCCTTGATTTATTATATTAGGGCCTGGTGTTGGTTGCCGATTTTCTGAATCTGAATTGTATATATCAATTGTTGCAAAATCATCATCTCCAAACGCAAGTTTATTTAATGGCCAAATTCCTGGTTTAGAAAATCCGCTCGTAATATTTTTTGGAGTAAATGATAACAGAAACGCGGACGTTGTCAGTTGAGCAATCTGGTGAATAGATAAAGTCTTTCCAACATTGGTAATGTGCCAGTCATCGAATGACACCTGTAATTTTGCTGTAAATGGGCCGAAAACTCTGATATCCAAAGGCTGCAGTTTGTGTGATGTGTGTGGGGAGAATGACAGATACACTATCCCATTGTCACGGCAGAAGTTAACCGCTTCAATCGACACATGTGACTCGTGGTTGTCACACATAATTAATATTGGGTTGTCTTTGTGTTGGATAGGTGCTGCCACCAACGGTGTGATTCGCGTATAGCGACGCGAGAGACGACATGTTTAGTTAGTCCGTCGTCGATCACCATGCGACTCGTTAGCGTTTGTTCCTCATTCACTCAATGTAATGTTATTTAGAATAAACTATAGATTATATGTACGCCAGTCTAGTTCCTGAACTTTCACCGCATTACCTACTAACAGGTTATGGGCCCAGAAGTACCGGAATAAGGAACTAGAATCAACAGCTCAGTGTGTACGAGCCACGTGTTTTTTTTTGAGGTTAGGAATTGCGCGTATCGCGTGTCGAGCACGAAAATGAGTGCGTCGGGTATTGCGCGGATTGAAACCTTGAAGAAAGACAATTACGATACGTGGGCCATGCAAATGGAAGCATTACTTGTGAAAAACGATGCATGGGATTATGTGAATGGAATATATGTCAAACCACCGGAAACAGCGGAAACTGAGGTCGAACGCAAAGCGTGGATCAACAACGATGGTAAAGCGAAATCGGACATCATACTCTCAATAAACCCATCCGAGCTGAAGCAAATAAAGGGCTGTGCTACGTCCCGAGAAATGTGGTTAAAGCTGAAAAGTATTTATCAGTCAAAGGGGCCCGCACGGAAAGCCAGTTTATTGAAGCAGTTGATACTTCAACGCATGGAAGAGGGACACGACGTGCGAGAACACATCCGAAAATTCTTCGACGCGGTCGACAAGCTGGCCGACATGGAAGTAGACGTTAACCCCGACATGCTAGCTATAACGCTTTTGTATAGTTTGCCGCAGTCATACGAAAACTTTCGGTGCGCGATTGAAACGCGTGATGAGCTACCGTCACCGGACGTGCTTCGAGTGAAAATAATCGAAGAAAGTGACTCTCGCAGAAATAATTCGAACACCACGTCACAAAATGCAATGATCGCGAGCAAAAATAAGCGTTCGCATAAAGGGAAATCGGGAAACCATGGATCGAGCAATAAAGAAGAATTTAAATATCGTTGCCACCGGTGCAAAACGGTTGGCCACAAGGCTGCCGACTGCCCAGACAAGGGACGCGACGGTAACCGACAGATCGCGAAGAAAGCCGAAGACTTGAGCCTGTGCGCGGTAGAACAGGTCGTGGACGCGAACGAAGTGCTATGGGCGGAAAACACCACAACCGGCGCGGTATGGTGCCTAGACAGCGGAGCAACGTCGCATCTGTGTCGCGAAATCAGTGAATTCGTAGAAATAACTGATAGAAAACCCGGGAAACTGAACTTGGCAAATTGTGCTTCGGCGGAAATAAACGCGAAAGGTACGGTGACATTTACGGCAGATGTAAACGGAGAAACAACAAACGTGAGGTTGAAAGAAGTACTTCACGTTCCTGATCTACGGGAAAATCTTTTATCCGTCGCGAAAATTACGGATCAAAATTTAAATGTCGTGTTTCGAAAAGACAGTGCTCATATTTTCGACAACAACGGGAACTCGAGATTGAACGCGAAACGAATCGGCAACTTGTATTTCGTGTGCAAAGGTGATCAACAGGAGTGCAATACAACTTCGTGACATGAGGCCGATACTTCGAAATCGTCAGAAACGCTGGAAGCCTGGCACAGACGACTGGGACATCTGAACGTACAAGATATTTTGAAAGGTAAGAAGAACGAAGCACTGAAAGGATTGGATTTTGGAAAATACGATGAAACACTGAAGTGCGATATATGTCTTCGAGCGAAGATGGTTAGGACTCCATTTCCGAAGAATTCTATTAGAGAAACAGAGCTCTTAGACATTGTACACTCCGATTTGTGCGGACCCATGAGAGTGCAGTCTAACGGTGGCGCAAAATACTTCGTCACTTTCATCGACGACCGATCAAGATGGTGCGAGGTTCGTTTCCTCCGATCAAAAAATGAGGTCTTCAACGTTTTCAAAGAAGTCAAGGCGCTATTGGAAAATCAAACGGAGAGAAAAGTGAAATGCCTCCAGACCGACAATGGCGGGGAATACCTTAGTAACGAATTCGAAAAATTCCTAAAAAATTGTGGAATTCAGCGAAGACTTAGCATCGCTTACAATCCGGAACAAAATGGCACGGCGGAAAGGAAGAATAGGACCCTTCTCGAAATGGCGAGGTGTCTACTTATTCAGTCAGGCTTGCCGTCTTCTTTCTGGGCGGAGGCGATCTCGACCGCGAACTATATCCGAAACAGATGCCCGACTAAAAGTCTTAACGGACGAACACCATATGAAGCGTGGATAGGAAAGACACCGAACGTGTGCCATATGAAAGAATTTGGTTGCAAGGTTTATTCTTTGGACAGAGTGCCAAATAAGGGGAAGTTCGAAGAGCGTGCAAGAAGAGGTATCATGCTTGGTTACGCAACAAATTCGAAAGGGTATCGCGTATGGCTTACCGAAGAAAGAAGAGTAGAAATCACGCGCGACGTAAAATTTTTGGAAAGTAGCGGAGTTCCATCAAGAAACGACTACGAAGACTTCATCCCGGAAGACATGACGCTTCAACGCGAAGAAAGTGTGGCCGATCCCATTCCCGAACACGATCTGGCCGAAGTTGAAATAAGACCACTGAGAATTATCCAGGACGCACCACTCGACGGGAATGTTGAATCGGAATCCGAAGATATAGACGAGAACGAAGACACAAACGATGCTACAAATGCACCTAGAAGAGGTCCGGGAAGGCCCAGGAAAGTTCTAACTGGTAGACCGGGAAGACCACGGAAGGAGTACCAGCAACCTCGCGAGGTAGCTGGAACTGCAGACCACGAATCCGTCTGCCTGGCGGAGGTACCTGTTAACCAAGCCATCTCTGGTCCCGACGCTGAAGACTGGTATCAGGCTATGGCCATCGAGGTTAGGTCTATTCTAAAGAACAACACATGGGTGCTCGTCGAACGTCCAAACGATAAAGAGGTCATAGGTAGTCGCATGATTTTGCGAAACAAGTACAAACCGAACGGTTCTTTAGAAAAGAGGAAAGCTCGAATCGTCGCACGAGGATTCGCTCAACGTCCTGGGGTTCATTTCAACCAAACGTTTGCACCAGTTGCACGTTTAAGTTCTATTCGTCTGATGGTCGCCCTCGCAGCTGACCAAGGAATGACGATGAGACAAATGGACGTCACAACGGCATATCTGAATGGCACAATAGAAGAAGAAATCTTCATGGAAGTCCCAGAACGACTAACAGAGGCCCTGGAAATCATCGTAAAGACGGAACGAGACAACACTGAAGAACGAAGAAAGGCAGAAGCCATGTTAAAAGACCTAAAGGCAGGAAACAAAGTATGTTTTTTAAAAAAGTCTTTATACGGCCTGCGTCAGGCCGGAAGAAATTGGCATCAGAAGCTGGATGGCATGCTACGAGAATTCGGTGTAACGCCCACGAGCGCAGATCCCTGTGTATACCGCTCAGGGCGAGGGGAAGAATTATTCCTGGTGGGCATCTACGTGGATGATATATTCGTCGTACATAAAAACGTAAAAATATTTGACGGATTCAAAAAATTCCTATCGCAGAAACTCGAAATCAAAGACTTAGGCGAACCAAAGTACTGCCTAGGAATTGAGTTCACACGAGATGGAGACAGAATCGGCATACATCAAAGAGGGTACATCAAGGACCTCCTAAAGAGGTTCGGCATGGAAGATTCGAATCCAGTGAACAATCCCATAGATGTCAATGTAAAGCTGACGGAATCACAAGAAGATCCAGATACCGAGGAACAAAAATTTCCGTATCGAGAGTTGATTGGCGGACTAATGTATTTGGCTATCGGAACGAGGCCTGACATTGTACACGCCGTTAGCGCGTTGGGCCAATTCAGCAACCGCTACGGAAGAAGTCATTGGACTGCAGCGAAACGTGTCCTACGCTACTTAAAGGGAACCATGAACACGGGAATTATCTTCAAGCCAACACAGAAATCGTTGGTAGGATACGTCGATGCGGATTGGGCCAGCTGCCTGGTTGACAGACGCTCGTATACAGGCTACGTGTTCATTCTGAGCGGAGGAGCCGTATCCTGGGATTCGAAAAAGCAGAGGACGATAGCCTTATCGTCAACGGAAGCGGAATACATGGCGCTGGCCGAGGCGGCAAAAGAAGCCATATACCTTCGTAGATTTCTAACGGAGCTAGGATTAACAAATCTGGCCGACATCAGGGTTCTGAACGACAATATGGGTGCTCAACGGTTGGCTGAGAACCCAACCTATCACAACAGGACAAAGCACATCGACGTGAGACACCATTTCGTCCGAGAGTCATTAAAAAACGGACAGTTGAGACTCGAACACGTTTCCACCGATGACATGGTCGCGGACATGATGACGAAGGGGCTGCCCGGACCGAAACATCGGAGATGCGTCGAAACCTTGGGTCTGGGAAGTACATCGCACAGACGCTAATCGCGCATCGAGGGGAAGTGTTGGATAGGTGCTGCCACCAACGGTGCGATTCGCGTATAGCGACGCGAGAGACGACATGTTTAGTTAGTCCGTCGTCGATCACCATGCGACTCGTTAGCGTTTGTTTCTCATTCACTCAATGTAATGTTATTTAGAATAAACTATAGATTATATGTACGCCAGTCTAGTTCCTGAACTTTCACCGCATTACCTACTAACACTTTGGTGCTTGAGGTATGCTTTTGAATGTGCTTCAACACTTTAATATGTGAATCAGCTGTTGTGCCCAGGCAACGCCCAAGCCCACGTGTTAGACATATTACACATATTATATTACGTTATATAAACGTTCGAGATGTTTCGAAGCTAAGACAGCCGCTAGCGACCAATCTTACAATGTCAGCAACACGTGAACGCCTCGCTGCGACCGAGCATAGTAACGCGTACCACGCCCAAGAAGGATATAAAACCAATGCGATTCCACAAAGAAGAGGATTCTAGACTTGACACTCGACCTGTTAACACGGCTGACACTTCTGTAAACCTCAGTCTAGTATTAATTAGTCTCTGAATAAAGACTTAGTCTCTAAATTTAACCAACTTGGTGTAGTTCACCCAGTAGATCCTAATCTTTTGTTCACTCCCGAACCTACGATATCACCAAATCCCGTACCAGCCTTGCGAGCCATCACGCAGGGCACAACAAATTGGTGGCAGCGGTGGGATAGTGCATCGTAAAAAATTTTACCAAGCCTTGACGCAACCGATTGATCAACGTCGACAGAGGTTGAACTACCTCCGACAATATTATTTGATCATCGCAATCAAACAGGCTAGAACTGGCAATCGTCTCTACCGAGGTAGTACAGAGGACCGAGGAACGGCCTTTGGGAGAAACGTTCGACGCAGTCCGAACGCCGACGAGCCTAGTGACGAGTAAAATCAGCCTGAGAGTGAACGGGTGAATTGACCATTTGACTAACACCAAACCCATCTTCGAGGACGTCGCAAATCCGAGGACCAGGACGCACGAGAAGTACTTTGGGGACCGAGGAACGAGTCGAAGCCGCACCTGAAGGACGGACGGAGAGCCGTGCGAAGGAAGCAGCCGTCGGAGCACGCAGTGAACAGCTGTACGGATCGACCTTGCTGGATCCGATTCGTCTCTTATCACCATCTACGGTTCACGGACGAGAGGACGCCTGACCGAGCCGTCGACATGTGGAAAAGAGTAGCGTTGTGAGTAACCGAATACCGTGAAACTAATTATTGTAAACCAGAGTCCTATCAAAATATAGAAACGGTACATGCATGTCTATAGAAGACGAACGCGCAAATCAATTCAAACTTCCGGGTCAGAAAAGCTTGTCAAGATCGTTCGAATCATTTTTTGATAAAAAACTAACCTTCATACGAGAGGAACTAGATCTCCTACCTTCTATAGACTATTCACGACCGTCTCGCCGAACACGACGACCGTCGCCGTTACGATTAAGCGTTAAGAAAAACGACGATTCAAGTGCCGAATCGTCCCCAGAAAACTTTGTAACGCCGAATAGAGAATTCCCGATAGTGCTAGCGGACTTTAGCTTGTTAGATATAGAAGAAACAGAAGATAGAAAAATGTCACTAAATGCTGGAAGCAGCCTCTTGGTTCCACTACCGGACGTAAAAAGATTATCCACCGCGCTGTCGTTAGTAGATAAATTCATAGGAAAATCGTCAGACGAGCTAGCAGAATTTCTGAAGTCTTATACAAGTGCCGCAGAATTTGTGCCCGAGAATGATCTGCCAAGATTCTTGAAAACGGTGATAGGTACGAAAATTAAAGGCAAAGCAGCCAAGGTACTAGAGTACAAAGAAGTAGATACTTTTGATAAATTAAAAGACATCCTAACTTCCTTATTCGTAGACAAAAGGTCCATAGGAGCAGTTGGGGCAGAATTCCATGCCTGCCACCAACGAGAAGGCGAAAGCGTAAAATTATTCGCGTGTAGAGTAGAAGAATTAGCTGGAGAACTATCTGAATTATCGGTAAAACCAGGGAACAGCGATGAAGTAAATAACGCGTTAACAGAATCAGTACAAGAGCGCGCCCTAGACGTTTTCACCCTCGGGTTAAATGTAAAACTGAGAACGATCATAAGGTCTCGTAACTATGCAACGTTGAACGCAGCAATAGCCGCCGCTATAGAAGAGGAACAAGCGATGGGTTTAAACACCTCGCGAAATTACAGGAAATTCGGTAATCACCCCAAGGGAAGGGAAGGATCAAACGTACCGCGCTGTGATCGATGTAATAAATTGGGACATTTAGCAAGAAATTGCTATACGCGATTAAGTATGCCTCGAGAAAACTCCCCGACGCAACAGACGACAGTAAAAAGGGAAGTTCAGCGCGTCACCATGGTCTGCCATTACTGTAAAAAACCGGGACATCTAATCAAAGAATGCAGAGCTAGGGAAAGAGCAAACGGACGAGACTACAGACCGCGCTATACGAATACGAATTACAGACGCGAAGATACCAGACAGAATTTTAATAGAACTCCGGGTCGAGAACCATCTAACGAAAATCAAAATTCCCCTACCACGAGCCGCGGGACAGCCGATGACAGACAAACAAACGCAGGATCTAGGGTAGAATCGTACCGAGCAAATATGGTAGTGACATCCCAACTCGAAAATACGATCGAAATTAGAGCGCCGGAACTAGAAAAGGAAAGAGCGAATATGTTAGTAGACACAGGAGCCGATATTACATTAATAAAGATAGGTAAAGTAAAGGGCGATGTTCAAGCCGAAGACGAAATAGTATCCTTGCGAGGAATAGCCCCTATGGAAATCAAAACGCTGTGTCTAGTACAATTAAACATAGAAATCGGAAATAAGACAGTAACGCATCCTTGCCGATTAGTTAAAGACGACTTCCCATTAGAAGCAGACGGAATCCTAGGACAAGATTTTATGGCCAAACACGAAGTATGCATCCGGGCAAACCTAGGAATAGAGATATACGGAATACAATTCCCCTACTCAGGAAGGAACGTAGTTTTAAAGCCGCGATCTGAAACCATTCTCCTAGCTAGAACAACTGATAAAGGCGAAGGTATAGTGGAAAGACAATCTATTAAACCAGGAGTATTTATAGGAAACTCGTTAACAGTGGGCCAGAACGGGAAATGTGCAATAAGCGTAATGAACACTACCGCGGACGAAGTCCTTATCAATATGCCAACAGTGACGTTACAAACACTGACGAGCTATGAAACTGACCCGACTGACGCGAATTGCGACAAGGAGCGCGACACACCGACGTACGTAGTACACGCAGTACACGGGAGAAATAGGATGCAAACCCTGCGCGAAAACCTTAGAACAGATCACCTAAATAAAGAAGAAGAAACCAGCTTACTCGAGCTATGTGAGAAGTATAATGAAATATTCTGTCTAGAAGGAGACAAATTAGGATACACCACGATGTCAGAGCATTCGATTACCCTAATCCCAGATACTAAACCTATATACGTAAAACCGTATAGATTACCTCAAGCGCATAAAGAGGAAGTAAATAGACAAGTTCAGGAAATGGTAGAAGAAGGAATAATTAGTCCAAGCGTCAGCCAGTGGAACGTCCCATTGCTAGTAGTTCCTAAAAAACCAGACGCTTCAGGAAAACGCAAACTCAGAGTAGTAGCAGATTTGAGGCAAGTGAACGACGCGACGGTAGGCGACTCATACCCCTTACCGAATATAACGGACATTCTAGATCAATTAGGAGGAGCAAAATATTTCTCAACCTTAGATTTAGCGTCAGGATTCCATCAAATAGCCATGAAAAAGGAAGATCGTGAGAAAACGGCATTTTCGACACCATACGGCCATTTTGAATATAATAGAATGCCGTTCGGGCTTAAAAACGCTCCCGCGACATTCCAAAGACTAATGAATACCGTATTATCTGGATTACAAGGAATAAAATGTTTCGTGTATTTAGACGATATTGTCGTCTATGGACGTTCACTGAAAGAACACCAAGATCGTCTAGAACTAGTATTCGAACGTATACGCGAGAGTGGCCTGAAACTTCAACCCAACAAATGCGAATTTCTACGAAAGGAAACGATATACCTTGGTCACGTGATAAGTGAGAGCGGTATCAAACCAGACCCTACGAAACTCGACGCGGTAAAAAACTTTCCGATACCCAAAAGAACTAAAGATATACAATCCTTCTTAGGTTTAGCCGGATATTATAGGAGATTCATAGAACATTTTTCACAAATCGCGAAACCTTTGACGCAATTATTAAAGAAAGACCAAGCATACAGATGGACTGCACAAGAGCAGGAAGCCTTCGAGATATTAAAGGAAAAGTTAACAACAGCACCGATACTGCAATACCCCGATTTCACGAAACCATTCGTTCTTACAACAGACGCTTCCGGAAAAGCAATAGGAGCAGTATTATCACAGGGAAAGATAGGTCAAGACCTACCCATAGCATACGCAAGTAGAATACTAAATAAGGCAGAAGAAAATTATAGCACCATAGAAAAAGAATTGTTGGCCATAGTATGGGCAACGCAACATTTTAGACCTTATGTATACGGCACAAAATTTAAAATCGTAACAGACCATAAACCTCTTACTTGGCTTTTTAACGTAAAGGATCCCGGCTCAAGATTAATGAGATGGAAATTGAAGCTAGCAGAATACGATTACACCATAGAATACAAAGCGGGAAAGACAAATAAAAACGCAGACGCCCTCAGTAGAATGTTCGCGATTACGCGAGGAACGAAGCGAAAACTCAACACAGAAACACTAGCCGTCGCCAGCGAAAACGCCGACGAAGAAAACGAATCCCAGTCAGAAGAAGAAAAGAGCGATATAACATATACGGAGGACGATAAAAATCAAATACTGCGCGAATTTCATGACACTCCCTTAGGCGGACATTTAGGAATAAAACGAACCCTGGAACGTATAAAATTAAATCATTCGTGGCCAGGAATGCGCCAAGACGTTGAAAAATACATCTCCAAATGCGAAAAATGTCAGAAAAATAAATTAACAAGAATAACCAAAGCTCCCATGGTAATTACAGACACTCCCACAGAACCATTCGAAAAATGCGCACTGGACATAGTAGGACCTTTACCCGAGACAAGTAGACGAAACAAATACATACTAACCTTTCAAGACTTGTTAACCAAATTCAGCAAAGCTATACCCCTCGAAGATCAGGAAGCAAACACAGTAGCAAAAGAATTCGTCACAAGAATAATCTGCGAATACGGAATTCCACAACGAGTGTTAACCGATCAAGGAACCAATTTCCTTAGCCAAGTGTTCAAAAACGTATGTAAATTGCTTAAAATCGAAAAAATACAAACCACGGCATATCACCCTCAATCAAACGGAGCCCTAGAAAGGAGCCATCGTACGCTAGCAGAATACCTAAAGAACTTTATCACAGAAGACCAGACCGATTGGGACGAATGGCTACCGTATGCAATGTTTACTTACAACACAACCCCACACTCGTCTACTGGCTACACACCCTACGAACTCGTATTCGGGAGACAAGCAACGTTGCCGACCTCACTAAACCAGGCACCGCAACTAACGTATACGTATGACAAATACGCTGAAGAACTACGCGAAAGACTACGGTCCACAAACAACATTGCGCGCGAAACCTTAGAGATTAACAAAGACAAATCTAAAAGACAATACGATAAAAAGACAGCAGAAAAATCCTTCAAGATAGGAGACCAAATACTATTACACGACGAGACCGTGAGACGCGGAAGATCAAAGAAATTAACCCCCGCTTGGATCGGTCCTTACACGATCCAAGGCGTACATGATAATAATAACTATACCATAATTAAAGGACGACGAACGCTTCGCGTACACGCAAACAGACTAAAACACTTTATCGAATAGTGAGCATAGGAAAAGGTCGCAACCGTGAAAGGAAGTAAAAATTACACGAACAACTAAATTATAGTAAGTAGTAGAAGCAAATAGATAAATTTATTTAAGAAAGTTAATGAAAAAAATACAAATGCGGGTTACTCTTCCCAACTCGCCAAGAGGGACCAAGCTTCGCGCCGAGAAACGGGCCCAAGGAACGTATCCCCATAAGTATAAAATTAGAAAACATGCACGTTTTATATGAAATCCTTACACTCTCTGCATTTTCGGACACTAAATCAATTACTGTAATATTAGATATCCCACTACTAAACGCGAAAAAATTCAAATTAAGCAAAGTACACCCAGTACCCACTAAGATAAACGAATCATTCTACGCGTACATAGAATCCCTCAATTCCTACGTAGTACTTGACACCTCGGTGCAAGATTATATACAGTTAAGCGAACAGGACTTATCGAAATGTAAAACGATAAACGATTTATATGTCTGCACATCTAACCACCCGATATTCAAAGCGATACCATACGGACCCTGCGAAGTACAGTTGTATACCAAACTAACAGAAAAACCGAACAATTGTAAGATACGAATCATGACTTTGAACCATACAATCCTAATAGAATTACAACAACCAGGCGCATGGATTTACGTCACACCAAAACCGATACAATTAGCAGCGACTTGCGACGATAAAGGCACAAATATGTATAGTATTAAGGACTCTGGTATAATAACAATAAGAAATAAATGTACTATCACTACGGCCGAATTTACGATAGAAACCGGAAAACAATACGGTATAGAAAAAATATGGAACTACTTACCTGGTTACAATTTATCACTAGACGAATTCACACTGCCACAAATCACTGTAAATTCATATCGTAACACAAATTTCGAGCTAAAAAGAATAATCAAACACCCAGAAGAATTGAATAAAGTTAGCAAAAAATTAGACGACTTACAAAACGACCTAGAAAAACCCGAGATTATACCAACCGAGTATCACTACAGCTTCTTTACGCTATCGTCGATAACGGGATTCATAACAATTACATTATGTATCATTGCACTCTATAAATGTATTGTACACTTCAAAGCGAGAACACCGCGACATTGTACAACGGAAAACACAAGTCACGACAAAACCACGCAAAAACCCGAAGCGATAATTAATATAGTTAGTAAGGAAGGAACTTCTTCCACCAGTTCCCTTTGACACATCATAACCATTGTATACAAATATATTATAGTCAAATGTAGACAAATATTGTTAAGACATATCGTAAGAAAAAGCTATGGCTTTTCCTCCCTTAGGGGGAAGGGATGTTGTGCCCAGGCAACGCCCAAGCCCACGTGTTAGACATATTACACATATTATATTACGTTATATAAACGTTCGAGATGTTTCGAAGCTAAGACAGCCGCTAGCGACCAATCTTACAATGTCAGCAACACGTGAACGCCTCGCTGCGACCGAGCATAGTAACGCGTACCACGCCCAAGAAGGATATAAAACCAATGCGATTCCACAAAGAAGAGGATTCTAGACTTGACACTCGACCTGTTAACACGGCTGACACTTCTGTAAACCTCAGTCTAGTATTAATTAGTCTCTGAATAAAGACTTAGTCTCTAAATTTAACCAACTTGGTGTAGTTCACCCAGTAGATCCTAATCTTTTGTTCACTCCCGAACCTACGATATCACCAAATCCCGTACCAGCCTTGCGAGCCATCACGCAGGGCACAACACAGCATTCATCCAGCCAGTTCTATTTGCTAAACCAAGACTTCCCTCTGGGGCACCATTTAAGAAATAATCCTTAAAATGAACGCGAGGAAAAACATAAACGGGAGGTAGGGCATTGCCAGTTGCCGTAATAATGGCACAAAATGTAACCAATTCTCCTCTTTTGCCAGAAACTATTTGTCCTTCTTGTTTTTGTCTTCTGCCGGCTAAAATCTTTGGTGTTTCGTCAAGATTAAGGATGCGATCTGGTTGAAATTTATATTTGGTCAGAACACTTTCATAATTCTCAAAAAATTCTGTCACAGCAGTTTGATTAAAACCAAAAGCTCTTGCAGCACTGGTATTTTCCGGCTTTCTTAGGCTCAAGGTCCCATTTATTTTTCTAAATCCCCTAGCCCAATTTATTCCAGCTGATCCAGTTGTTTCCCACGACTTAGGAAATTTACATTTGAGAAATTTGGCGTATTGGAACGCCAAAATTCTCACTTGCGTCAAACTTAATCCGTAGTGCATGTTGCTGCAATTGACTATGTATTCGCTTAACATCTTTTCTTGTTTAATTGTTAATACTTGTGCTATCGTATATTTTGAGCCATATATCTTATATCTTGCCTCGTCATTTTGTGTATGCGTATTCTTACGAATTTTTTCATTGCGATGCTGTAAAGTAGAAACACTGATATTATATTTATATGCAGCTTTTCTTAGAGACAATGTGCGTTTTATTGTTTCTGTTATTGCCATTTCAATATTTTCCTCGTTAAGATTTCTTCTATTAGTTTTAAGTACGTAGTTTCTGACCATTGCTGCCGTAAAAATGAAAAAAAAAAAGTATTAAGATCAGTAGGGGCATTATTGTACAATAACGGGGCACTTTGGCACACTCCATGTAGCTGTGTATCATAGTGCCCCAAAGGATACAATCCCGCAAATATTTTTTTTCTTCAAATAACTAAAAAGGATCATCAAAAAACAAATAAAATAATCATTACTAGACTCAATAACTTACCTTTAATATAAATGACAACCCGAAGCAAGCAAACCTTTAATGGCTATACACTTTTGTACTATACGTATTATTTTAATACAGAGCAACGAAAACACGTTCGCTCCTGCTCTTGATACATTGTTGACTGCAGAGTGACGCGCATTATATTAAAACGATCGCTTAGAAGGCGCCATCCCGTGGTTACGGATTGAACTTCTAACTGTTTATAGGTATCAATATACTATTGATGTTTCATTGTGCCCCTTGCATCAATCTGCCCCAACTCCCCCTAAATACTTTTTTTTATTGCATTATTACATTTAATATTATATTTTTTTGATTATTATTATCTATTATTTATTTTAAAAGTAATCTTTACGACCAGATGTGTAATCAGTAATCAGTAATATCAATGGGAATGTATCGCAGACGAAACTCGATCGAGGTGGCCCTCTGATCGGAGTGCCCAAGATGGCGTCTGAGCATGCGCGTGATGACGCCCGTGACGTCAAACCAATCAACGCCAAGATGAGTTTGGCTTAATAAACACTATAAACGAATCGACGCAAGCGCAAAGCCAAGCTCATCTTGGCGCTGATTCATTTGACGTCACGGCGTCATCACGCGCATGCTCAGACGCCATCTTGGGCACTCCGATCAGAGCGCCACCTCGACCGAGTTTCGTTTGCGATACATTCCCATTGGAAGCGTAATGTCGCTGGTCAGATGATTGACCTCTCAATCGGCCCCCTCGGTCATCACGGCCCCCATGGTCGCCATGGCCCCCACGGTCGCCACGGCCACGGCCTCGGTACTGGGCCGATACAATATCTCTGAGTGTTGCTGCCTGAGATTTTAAGCTCACGGCCTGAGCCCGCACCGCCTGGAGGGTGGCCCATTGCTGTTTTTGGGCCCGCACTTTGTGGCCGTTCTGCTGGTGCCGCTTCGTTGTGTATCCTGCTGCTATTATTTAACGTGGGCAATTCGTTTTTTTTTTTAAATTTTTGGCACGCGCTGATAAAAATGTTCGCCCTCCCTTGTTATAGGCTGAACCGAACAATTTTTATTTTGTTAAAACGTTAGTAGGTATTTAATTAAAGTATTTTGGAATAATACCATGTGGCGTGGCTGGGCCCTGCGTTTGCTGGTGCGGTGGACGGGATGGTGGTGGTGGCGGCCGCACCGTATTTACGGTTGCAAGCGACAGCCAAACTTGTTGTCCTCCTCTGTTTTCTGCAAATGTGAAATTTTTTTACATTGTTAATAGATTTAAAAATTAATACCGTTTGCCACAGACTGTTGGTGCGTGATCCTACATGCTGCCTGTATGTATATCATTCGAGTCTGGAAAAATATATTTGAATAAATGTATATGTATATTAAAAAATTATTTTATTTATTTAATTCTACTGTATGTTTGTCGTTTTTTAAACTTACCATCAAGAAGGGCGTTCTCCTGAATTGTTTTTAATTGAGGCAGGTGAGCACGCTGAAAGTGAGGTTAGGGATCGACGGTAGGAAAGTAACACGCGGTGCACTGTGCTTTGAGTCAAAATTGACCAAGTCGCTTTATTTAAAAGGCTCGCAATGAGCTTGGATGAGCACAATGAGTTCTTCACGAGACACGCGGCCACGAGAACGCGATGGTCACACGTGTTGCGCACACAAATGAAAGGAGCAGGTCAAAGTGAAATAACTCACTCGCGTGAACTGAAAGGTGAACTGAGCACACAAATAAAGGTAGTGGTTAAAGAATTTCACACGTTGCGAGATGAACAGAATATACGGTTATCGCGACAAGCGGTATGAAACGAGAGTGAACAAAAGGGGCGAGCAAAACGGTTGCGCGTCTTCTCGAACGATCTTCGAGAGTCGATCAAAGTACGCATTGTGATTGGGCCGCTCGTTTCACGTGGTGAACGGTGATTGGCTGCGCAGGCGACTAGGAGAATCGATCGCTGGATCGAACATCGATCAGCGGCGTGTTCCGCTGCCCAGTAGGTGCTGCGGTGAGCTTGAGTGCGGCGGAGCAGAGAACTAATGGAATCTCAGACATGTATTTTCTACAAAATTTAATAAATAATTAATTTTCCAAAACGATCATCAAGTGTTTATAAAAGCGGCATTTGATTGAAGAAAGCCATTCGTTAAGTATCAGTGGACATAGACCGTAACTGTATAACAACTAATTCATCCAGAAAATATTAGTCACGTTGAAGCTTATTCTTACTCAGATGTGTTTCATATTTCTGATCGTTGGCGTTACAGGTTACAATATGCTTCAACGTGTCTAATATCTTCTTGTTGTATCCCTTGTTATTATACACTTCCAGTCTAGGTCCACTGATAGTAAACGTAGGCAAAGTGCAACTCTGCTAGGAGTATATGAATAATAATAGTAGAGTTTTTTTTTATTACTTACAGTTGCTTCATCCGTCTCCATCTTCTCTGATGCCATGGTCAGCTACTTCTGTTTTCTAGCTTTTCTGTGAAGCTGGCCTAGATGCCTTGAAAACATTCGACAAACCAATGTCGGAGGAAATATCGATACGCATCGAAATGTTATGTACTTGGTATCAATTATCGATACCGATTCTTCTTCAACCGATATCATATCAATACTATACCGAATCAAAACCGGTTTGATACTTTACGAAATTATCGATACTTATTTGATACTTACGAAATTATCGATACTTGTCAGTCATTTGGTAAACATTTCATATTTACACTGCACCGTGAGGTAAAGATATTACAGGTATCGATATTTTCGTATAGGTATCAAGAAGCATCCATTCCTTTTGATACATTTGACTTTGATATGTATCAATACCAGATTATAATTTGTAGAAGGGTATCGATATGTATCGATACGGTATCAGTCCCTTTACTACGCATATACGACTAGCACCCCGAACGCAGCGGCTTTTTGACTTTTTCGTTAAACCGCGAGAGACTGATCTCAAGTCGTTTGGATTTCTGGTTATGGTTATATTTATTGTTTTTTGTTGCCTGGATCCTTTTTTCACTCCCTCAGGGTTATTTGGATTTTAAAATGTTGTATTGTCATCCGTACTACGCTCGCCTGCAAAATTTCATGACAATTGGATTGCTGGAATTGGTTTAGATTTGAGTTTTCAGATATGAAGCAAACGTCCAAGAAGCAAACAGATGATCAAGTCTGAATAAAATCGTTTAAAAAGTATGGTTTATTTTCATTTTTGACGTTGCAAAAAAAGAATATATACATTTTTAGCGTTTTTGGGCCATTTCGTTTGATTAATTTTGTCGTTGTCGATACATTTCCATGCTGATATACCATCACGTATCATGCATGAATATGAACCGCTCGGAGGATGAAGACCGTTATGAAATACGGCACTTAGTAATTTATATTTTTTATTACATATTGATATCGGTTGTGGAGCAGCTGTTATTTTGCAATTAATTTCTTTTATAAAGTTGCCTTTTTCATCATAAGAGAACAACAATAGTTGCATTATAATAATTTTTGGCGGGGTAGTTATTTCAATTTTAGTAAACATTTGCTCCGAACATTATTCGCATAGTTTTTGCGGACTCGGTTTCCAACCAATCGGTAAAGCAATATTAACATAATCTTGTAAAGGTGCACCTTTCTTCGACTTTAAACACAATTCTTTTACGGGCAAGGGGAGAATATAATGCTTGTTAGTGGTTGTTTCTTTATGAGGACATTTTCTGCACTGTACAGATGGTGTCATTTCCAATTTAATTATTTTTCGGACCCCTTGTAAATTTTTGCATAATGCTAAAAGAAATTCAGATGCGTCTTGTTGAACTTTTTGCAAAAATTTGCCTCCTACGAAACTTCTAATTTTCAAAGAAGTTATTTTTTTTTGTTGTCCCGAGTAATCATTTATGAAATATCGAATTTCGTCGAACTCTGTAAACTCTAATAATTTTGTTTTGATTACATTACATTGTACAATACATTGCATGATAGCATTCGCATAACTTGATATTTGATCAGTGTTGGGTATTCCACGAATTTCTATACAATCTTCACCATTATCCTCAATGGGAATTTGATGAGCTAGCACTCCTTTGGGTACGGCCCACAAATTATCTCCTATTTTTTTATGTTTGATGTTTCGAATTTCGCTACTTGGAAGTGGCGGATCATGAGGGGCCCCTAATTTGTTATATTCAAGAATTGCCGATTCACTAGCTGCCACAGATTGCGGGTCAAAGTTAATCAAGTGAAGTCCTTCCAAAGTAGTGATTCTTGAGAGAGCCACATAAACTTGCCCAGTAGAAAACACACTGTTGCCAGCGTCAATGATAGCATTTACCAAACTCAAGCCTTGACTTTTATGTATAGTGATACCATAGCTTAGACATATGGGAAATTGTTTTCTGACAACGAACACCCTTTCCATAAGTTCAAATTTAACGGATACTCTTTCTATAGCGCATTCTCGGCCCCCTGGAAGGATAATGGTTATTTTGTCGATATCATCTTTATTGTCAATAGATCGGGTGACTGAAATGATTGTTCCAATAGTACCGTTAACTATTCCTAAACTGACGTCGACGTTCCTACGAATCATAATTCTCGCTCCAATTTTTATTGTAATACTTTTGGCCAGACCAGAACTTCGTGAATGATCTTCTTTGTATTTATTTAATAATTTCGTTACTTTATTTTTCAAAAATTTAGAGCAATTCAGCTGGTCCTGAGCAATAAGCTCGATCTTTTCAGATTCAATTTTTTCAAGCATTGCACTGTTAAGAGTACCACACAGGTGACATGTAGGTAACAAGCAAACAGTGTAAGCAGGCAAATGATTGATGTATTCACATAATTCATCAAGTTTCATTGAATAACTTGACGACTTGAATTTTAGTTGTCTCGTTTGCAACAATTGCATATCTGAAAGCAACAGTGTGCCCAAACGAATTCTCGATAATAATTGACGGTATGTTTCATCGCCTTTTTGTCGCATATTTATCGTTAACACTTTGTATTGGAATAAAGACCATAAATTGTGACCTGCTAAACAACCTAGAAACTTTTGTACCTGTTCGGTAGACATTTGCTCGTAACAAGGATCTTCACGAACTGGAGGGAGTTGTAGTAAATCTCCCATTACCAGTATATGCTTTTTACGGGAACGCAAGTGCTGCTGCGCGAGCATTTGCGCTAGAATATCCCGATTCTTCAATTGCCAACAATCGGCCCCTTTCGTAGGGACAACAGGTTCCATAAAAAGTAAATAAAGTGATCAGTGTTAGTAGCCGTGCAGTGAAGTGAATATTCGGCACGTTGACCTGGACGCACCTGACATTGCGACCCTTAACTTTGGGTAGTGTCGTATACCTGGGATCAGCTGTGCACTCGGCTCGTCCATCAATGACCAGGATCGGTTCAGTGACCCTGTGACACAGATTTTCAAGCTGCAGGTGAATTTCCAACAAGGGTGAGTTTTAGTTACTTCATTGATAATCATTCATTTTTAAATTTAACGCAAGCGATGACTTATTTCCGGCGATAATATTTATTCGGGCTTTTTAAACAGACTTATTCGTTATCAGCAACAGTGCTGGCCATTATTGAATTACGGATTTTTATCACAATAACGAACTACGATCACTTTTCGTTAATATCCCGTTACATTACCTTTTCGTGGCTACGTTATTAACACAAGGATATTTACGTATTCCTTATCCTCCCACTTCAAATAATTATTATTTTCGAATCTTCTTAAAAAATAACTGTGTATTCGTCTTTTTACGTTACGCGTGATTTTCATCCATTTATCCTTTATTCATTATTCACAGTAAATAACAAACAAACCATGACAACGCGTTTGATTTTATTTGTTCCTTTTTTTTCATTAGCCATTCTACGCAATTTTCTTCGTTGCATGCCGAGTTGCTTGTTCACACTCGCAGCGCGGCGCGTAGCCACGCTAACGCGGGAACTCGGCCGTCAGACTCGCGCTCTGATTGGTCGGTTCTTTTTGTTAATATCTCGTTAACGAAACATCGGAGAACTTTTTCGCAAAGGAAAAAGTTGTTTACAATCACCCCCCGAATCACCCCCTTTAAGGACCCACAGCATTTTTGGGACACCCTGTATTCATTAATTAACCATATACAAAATTCATACAAAAATAGTGTATTATTTAAAAATAATTATATTGTTTATTTTTGGAAGCATGTCTTAGCACAAATATTTAAAATTGTACAGCAGAAAAACTGTAAACCATATATAACCAGTCGTGGGTTTACTACGTTGCATCAAATTCAAATGCAAACAATTTATTAACCTTTATTGCATTGCATTTTACTGCACAATATTTTAAATTACTTTAAAAAGAAAGATTGGAAGGTAATTATAAAAATTATAAATAGTACAGATGTATTGCAAATTTGACGATTGCACACTAAACAAAGTGCAGTCAAATACGGACCCGCCACTGTACATAACGTACACGACATTCAACGCGTTAATAGAATAAAGGTTATAAATATAAATAAATATATTTACTCAAATACCTGTCAATAATCTTTCATGTACCTCCATCCTATCCATAATTGCATATGCTACATTGTTATAAATGTACTCTGCTCTGTAGAGGTTATTGCGGTCCATGGGTGACGCCATCTTACTGCTCAACACGTTCCGTAAAAGTAGCGGAGATTTTCTACGCTCGAAAAAATGGCGACCGCTCACTAAACATGTTGAGCGCTCCGCAACCTAGCGGTAGCGTTCAGCGAAAAATCAGTGAGCGGCTACTGAGCGGCTACGTAGCGGTTTGTTCCGCTGAACGCAGCCACTGCGTCCTTTGCGTGCGCGACGGGCGTGCGCAATGGTCACGAGCCCACGTGTGAGCACGGAAACCGTTTCGCAAAATTTTGACGCAGGCACGATTCCATCTGAGGGTTCGCGCCCGTCGCGCCCACTCGCCGCGCACGCAAAGCGTTCCATCTCGCTCCACCCTTCGGCCAGAAAGAAGCGAGAAACGAACACTCGGAATTAGGGCTCTGTTCAGGATGTGGGTTCAACGCCGGTCCCGACCAGCGAGCCCACAGCGAGGAAATACTGTACCATCGTCTTTATCAGCTTGACTTACCAATGCAGGTAATTTGATTTGCTTATCAGTGTTTTCGACTGTTTTGTTTTCGTTTTGTGCGTCGGAGTCGTCTATTTTATATTCAACTACCGGCCAATCATTTTTAAATAATTCATTTGGATTTGGAGGCAAAATGATATTTTCATATAGGCGATTTATCTGTTCCAAACGTACCAAAGCATTATACACGTTTTTTACATTTACAAGATGTTCCCAAACCGTTTTCGCTTTTGTTCGCAAACTACGCACCAATATGTAAAATTCTTGATTGATATTGATTGGATCTGTTGGTTTACAAATCTTTTTGAGCGTTTCCTCTGTTGGCAATGGCAAATGAAATGTTCTTCCTTTTACTTTCTGGATCATATGTTGATGAGGTATATTTCTTTTGGCTTTCGAAACAGTTTCCATTCGTTGAACAACTTCAAATGCTTTTGCTCTTTGCATAAACATTCTTTCATACTCGTTTAATGCAGATAATTCTTTTGGCATTTCTTTAACATATAACATATTTTTAACGCAAGTTGGAGGCATTTGATTCCTTTGAAATTTTTCCTTACAATATTTGCATATGAAATCACTGTGCAATCCGTTTTTCTCTGCGAAAACTCTAAAGTTTTCCCATGATTCTGATGACAAGGGCTTCCTCATATCTGCAATGTTGATCACTTTTTTACGGTAGCACAGTTTTTCATATGAAATGCATGCATTTTTAGCAGTATCTAATGTTCTTTTGGTCAATTGTTTAAAAGCATTTTTATATTTAGACATTATGTTTTGTTCATTAAGATTTTTTATTTCCCAGACAGCACACAGACATCTGAAAGACATCTTATAGACGTCTGGAGTCAGACGTTCCAGACGTCTGTAAGACGTCCGTGAACGTCGTTTTCAGTCTTCGGCACGTCTTATGTCACGAATCAAGGCGTCTTAAAGATGTATTTAAGACGTCTTACAGACATCTTTAAGATGTCTTTTCTCAGACGTTTTAAAGACGTCTTTATCAGGTCCAAGTTCAGAAAAAAAAATTTGACGGTGACGAGAGGACTCGAACCCAGGACTTTCCGTTTACGAAGCAATCGTTATTCGCACCTACCCAACACACTTCCTTATAAATACTTCCAAATTCTAGTTACATATACATTGTATTAATTGTTTATAAAAAACGCGCATTACAGCGAAATATTCTACAGAATATTATTATTAAATGTCTTTAAGGGACAATGACAATTACGATATAACAATAATTGTGAATAGGCGAGGTTCAGCATAAGTGCTGCTCTACAACCTAACCTAATCATCATTCGACCTCTAGACTAGGGCTGTAGATCTGGACCGGGTACCCGAGATACCCGGGTACCCGGGTACCCGTGAGATACCCGGGACGAGGAAAATTCCCGGGTAGTTACTACCCGGGAAAACTACCCGAGACTCTCGAGAATCTCGAGAACTTACAGAGTACAGAACGTAATCCTGAAGCGATGCCTGTCAGAGAGATGCAGGTCTGGCACCCTGTGGCGAGGTCAACCCCCTGCGGTACCTCACCGAATTTTATGGCTTTCGACCCTCGAAGGGTTTGGAATAACATTAAGAAGTGAGGCTCCAATTATGGAACGGTACTCTATGAGATCTCGAGACTCTCGAGTATCTCGGGTAGTTTACCCGGGTAGTAACTACCCGGGAATTTTCGTTTTTCCCGGGTATCTCACGGGTACCCGGGTATCAACAGCTCTACTCTAGACTCATTTCACACACTGTCATATAATTGTATACTGTCATATACTGCCGTCTCAGCGGGCGTTGAATGTGTGCGTACGCTCACACAAGCTAGGAAAAGCGTGTACGTATACGCGATGTAGTAAACAATCCGTTTCAACCAACTTACGTCGTGGAATCGGCAAGAAGGAAGGTTTTGCGGGTATAGTTGCCTCCAGTATATATCCGAGCAGACGGGTCTGGTGCGTTTGAACGCTAATAAGCACCGTACGTTGAAATAATAATGAATTTATGACTCGAAAACTGACAGAATGCAGCTTCAAGGCTTCTCCGTCACCGGCGTTAGTGGTATATTCGAGCCACGTAGCACCAACGTTATACGTATACGCGACGTAGTAAACAATCCGTTTCAACCAACTTACGCCGTGGAATCGGCAAGAAGGAAGCTTTTGCGGGTATAGTTGCCTTCAGTAGACATTCGTGCAGGCGGGTCTGGTGCGTTTGAACGCTAATAAACACCGTACGTTGAAATAATAATGAATTTATGACTCGTGTACTGAGACAAACTCGAGAAATGACAGAATTATGATTCAAGGATTCTCCGTCACCAGCGCTGATGATATATTCGCTCCATGTACCATCAGAACCGGTGGAAGTCCAAGCTAGCCGATAATTGTAGGAAATATATAGTTGCCGAGACGTTTCGAGAGTCGAATCGCGCTGTTGCCGCATTTCCCCTATTACTGTTCTGTCGTCAGAGAAGCTTCAATGAATCACGGCGAAGCGGCTGGAGAACAGAGATGGGCAAAGATAATATCTAGATAAATTAGAATAAATGTTCGGTTCGAGAGACATACAGAAGGTGGATTATGTATTGATAAAATGTAAAACGTAATGTTTTTAGAAACATACTGCTGAGATTTTCCAGATTATAATGAGTTGAAACACGGTATAAATCAGCTTATTTCTAGAACTGTACTAGATAATTGACTATAAATGTAACATTAACCTGATAATGCTAAAAATAATCCGATTTATACCGTGTATTTATTTTCATCTGGAAAATCTCTTTTCTTCTTTTTGGAAGAATTATAGCATTCATAAATTTCATTACGATTGGCGTATTAAACTCCGGTGATGTACCTTATTCCAATTGTATGCTTTGAAATAAGGAAGGGGCGGATTCAATAACGGGACTAGCGCTCGAAAATGGGAAAAATTATTGTCCAAACGCTAAGAAAGATTGGAAAATTAAATGTTGTTAAACGGTATTTTAAAAAATATAGTGTTCTAAAGCTCGTCAGGGTACATTTTTCTTATTTACAGTTTGTGTATCCAATCATTACTGTTCGAGCTAAAAATTATGAACAAAAAATTTTGCATCGTCCAAAATCATTATTCCTTTAAACATAAATTGCGATAACTTAAGTAAATATTAACGGATCGTTATGAGACTTAAAACATAACTTCAGAAAACTCTGGCAAAGCCGTAAAGTGTATGCATAAAACCCTTATGTTGAAAAATGTAATAATATTTAATTAAAAAGTAAACAACGACACCAGTGTTGGCACTTGCGTTGACTGTTGGTGCCGCGCGGAATTTATATATATCGCCATATCTTCTACAATTATTTATTAATCAGTGTGAAAATTGGTGAAAATATTCCTTGTATATTAAGGAAAAACTTTGTCGCTGCAACTTATACGTACCTCAAAAGTGCCTCGATACTTTTTAACGGCGAACGTTGAAAAACATGGATTATGTCCAGTATTACTTTTTAATTAAATATTATTACATTTTTTAACATAAGGGTTTTGTGCATACATATTACGACTTCGCCAGAGTTTTCTGAAGTTATGTTTCAAGTCTCATAACGATCTGTTAATATTTACTCAAGTTATCGCAATTTATGTTTAAAGGAATAATGATTTTGGAAGATGCAAAATTTTTGGTTCATAACTTTTAGCTCGAACAGTATGATTGGATAAACAGACTGTAAGTAAGAAAAATGTACCCTGACGAGCTTTACAACACTATATTTTTTAAAATTCAGTATAATAACATTTTTTCAACACCTGCATGAAAATCGGTGCTTTTTTACCTCTGCTGAGCGGGAGCAAAATGACCAATTTCAGACATATAAGCGTAAAGTCTTTCTCCCAAGGGAAAAAGACTTTACGCGCATGCGTGTTCGCAATTTCTTACTTTTCCTCCCAAGGAAACTGGCCTACGCCTATTTTCATGCAGGTGTTGAAAAAAATATAGTACGTGACAAGGGAGAGACGCGATTTCGCCTCGCGTGAATTACAGCCCTCGCTGCGCTCGGGCAGCAAACTTCGCGCTAGTCGGAATCGCTTTCTTCTCTCCCTTGTCACGTAATGTACTATTAATTTTTCAATCTTTCTTAGCGTTTGGACAATGATTTTTTCTCATTTTCGAGCGATAATTCCCTTATTGCATCCGACCCTCCAATGGCACATTGATTATACAAAATATTACATCTTTCTATGTATAAATAAAAAATATTGATACGCAAATTAATATTGTTCTATTGACATGCTTCCTAACTTCACAACCCAACCTCTCTATCTTTCATTATTGCTATCCTTCTTTACGTTCAGCGAGGCTTTGACGCTGGACGCAGCTCACGTGCCGTATTCCTTCATGACATCTCGATAGAAAGAGCTGCGGCAACAGCGCGGCAGAGACAGAGAGAACAGAAAATGTGGCAACTATGCGTCAAAAATTCGTCTACATAGAGTACCCGGAGATGTCACCTCTGTACAACTTCTTTTTATCGACTGTAGTAGTTTCATTAGGGTCCGTTTGTTTACTGGGGACGCTTCGATCGATTCGGACCATAACAAACTTGAGACGGCAGCCTTAAGGGGGGAACCTGGTGCAACTAGCTGAAAATCGAGGCATTTTTCCGAATTTTTTTTTAAAGAAAGTACTTATTCGATCTTTCTGAAACTTTCGGGATATTGAATTAACAGGTTAAGGTAGATATAAAAAAAATTTTATTAAAAAAGAGCAACAAATAACAAAGTTATAAGGGCTTATGCCCAGTCCGTTGGCGACGTAATTGGTTCACTGCGGGCAACGTAGCGTCTTTTGGTTTCATCTAAAACCAAAAATCGAACAATTTTCATTTAGTTTATGAGTGTACGGATGAATCGTGTCAATTTATTTCTTAAAAGATGCAAAATTGAACAAATGGCGGCCTCTTGAAAAAAAAGATCCCTTTTTCCAACGAAATTTTGCCTTAAATGTGTAAAAAAAAAGTTATTTATTTAAGCAATATCATTATACCCATAGCTTAGATCTGTGAAGAAAATGTTCACAAATATCCGTGCACAAGGCCAAGTGGATTGGTTGAATATTTTTGGAGTTACATTGCCCGCAAATTGTAAAACTGTCGTTTCGAGAAAAACGCGTTTCAAGTTTTCTGGTAACCTGACGCTCCGTAGCAAAACCGGCTATATCCGCTTTAATTTTTCGAATTTCGTTTTGCGACTTTGGGAGCATATTATTATGATGTTTAACTATTGATTTATGCAAAAAAAAAATCGATTTTTTCGACTAGCAACACCAGGCTCCCCCTTAAATGTGCAAGAAAAGTTATTTATTTAAACAATATCATTATACGAAAAGCTATGTTCTGTGAAGAACATGTTCACAAATATCCGTGCACAAGGCCAAGTCGATCGGTTGAATATTTTGGAGTTACATTGTCCGCCAATTGTAAAACTGTCGTTGCGAGAAAAACGCATTTAAAGTTTTCTGGTACCCTGGCGCTCCGTAGCAAAACCGGCCATATCTGCTTTAATTTTTCGAATTTCGTTTTGCGGCTTTGGGAACGTATTCCCGTAATGTTCAACTATTTATTTATGCAAAAAAAATCGATTTCTTCGACCCGCTACACCAGGTTACCCCCTTAAAGAAAAATTGACGAAACAAATGTACGATAATTGTGTTACTATATGTTTAATATTCCATGCGAATGGTGCAAAAATTTGCAAATCCTTGCGCCGGTCCTGCCTTAAGATTGCTTTTTACGGACGTCATTCGGATGGCTTTTTACCGACGTCTTTAAGATGTCTTTTGACAGACGTCTTTAAAATGTCTTTTGACAGACGTCTTTAAGATGTCTTATGAGCGTGTTAAAGACGTCTTGAAGACGTCTTGTGGATGTCTTAAAGACATCTTAAAGGCGTATTTCACACGTCCGTACGACGTCTGAAAGATGTCTTTGTCACGAATCAGGACATTCAGACGTTCAGACGTAAAACAGACTTAAAATGGACGTCTATGAGACGTCGTGTGCTGTCTGGGTTCGTACGATTTCGGTATCATAGTTCTACTCTTCTCTATTGCTTCTTTACTAATTTTTTCGAGATATTCTATATCAGTTTCATCCAATCTTTTGTCAAGATTCTTTATATTATTGCACTGTTCCAAAATTTTACAAATAATTCTCTTTATAACTCTTACATTGACAAAATGGGGCGCTAAGAGCAAAACTGGTAAAAATGTCGAAGAGCATGTATCAGGTTCAACATAACAAAGAAATGAATGTCCTAATTTGCGGGACATGTAACTTCTACTGCAAGATAATAAGTTTTGGGTAAATTTATAAACATTCTTTACTTTGAGGCTGTCAGCAGTCTTCAACAATGCTTGATACCTTTGTATAATGGATACGTTATCAATTTTACAAATATCATTTTGCTTTCTTTTTTGTTATTGTCGTCTATAACTGATAATGGTAATACGTTCATAACTTGGCCTTTCTCATAGAGAATAATAAGTTTATTTTTAATTGGTAGAGGTTTCAAAACTTTGTCAATATTTTCATTAATAGACGCTGATTGATCATCCAATTGTGCAAATCCATTTTCATGTGCTTTTAACTTAGAATTCTTTATCAAGAATTTGTGTTTGTAAGCCGCCTCATAAAAGTACGATTCAGAAGACGGCAAATGCTTTGAAAATCCACATAATGCTTCAATTCTATCCAAAATATTGTATTATGGACAACTGTTAGCTCGAGTCAAAGCAACCTCTGCTTTTTCTTTGAAGATTCTAATATTTTTTCTCAAATAGAATAAGTAGCTTTTTCTTTTCTGCATGCACCAATTACAATTTTCCATCGCTTTTAATCGACAACTCACTACGCATTTCTTTTTCATTTCTTAAAGAAGAGATTTAGAAATATTCTTTATATATCTGTCAGAGGAAAGATGTAATTTCATCCTGTAATTTATCATATATTTTTCTAGATATCCGATATCTAAGATTATCAAGAGACACGGTAGTGTCTCGCGCCAAGTATATAATATATATATATATATATATGCGCAGCGCGAACACGGAGTGTATCTACTACGCCACGAATCGCTATCAAGAACCCTGAGATTTCCGAATCTCAATAACGGCTAATCCGATTAGGTTTTGAATGGTCTTAACCCTTCGTGGTCACACGGGGTGTATTGTACCCCAAGAGCAATTTTTTATTTGAAATTCCGCACCTTTACAACTTCCAAAGGGGATTTATCGCAAAAAAAAAAATAAAAAACTTTTTAAAAAATCTGTATTTTACCACGACGATGGAAAATCGCTCGTTTTCAACTACAAATTTTAGCATATCAAAATTTACATTTCTAGAAAAAGACTATTAGACCATGACTGTATAAGTATTACGAACGTAGAATTATCACTGAAAAGTTAAAAGATTCAAAAATACGAAAATGGTAACTCAAAAAATGACGCTGGGGTACAGTGAACCCCGTGTGACCAACTTGTGATTATAAGAAGGTGTGACCACGAAGGGTTAATGGATAGCTTGGGTTTGATTTACATAAGAAAAGTGTCTTCGTTTTGTTCCTACGGGCCTTATGAGCTGAGATATTTCGATGTAAAGTAGCAATTTGCTGAATTTTATGTTATTAAAATTCAGCATCGTCCCCGTCATCGTCGTCGTCCTACACTTCTAGGCAAGAGGGGAGTATGAAAGGGTGAGGAAATGTCCCTCAGGCACGTCGTTCATTGGATGTGGGTTTCGGCCAATCGCTTAACAAATTATTATCATGTGACAGCTAGCAGACAGAGAGTAGATCTGTCAAGGTAGTGTCAAAACAATTATAACCTGCAAGTGTTAAATGAGGAGGCCTGTAAAAATGTTTGAAATATCACGAGGTTTTACAACATATAGGACACTGAATTATTGTCTCAATTAACAAGGTAAGTCATCAAAATTTTTTAATAGATTATTTATGTAGAACTTATTGAAACGAAGGGGACACACAGACTTGGAAGGTGTCCGGAGAAGGTACTACAGTGAAGCATCTTCTTTCGCACAAGTTTCTACAAAATAATATATTGTTTTTATACCAGCAAACTATTTTTACATTAGAGTTTTTATATAAAGCTTATAGGAATGAAGGCGACACATGGGCTTGGATAGAAATGAAGGGGGCGCACAGGCTTGGATAGAAATGAAGGTGATGCAAGGTTTGGAGGTTGTCCGGAGAAGATTATAGATACACAGAGGAACATCTTGTTTCGCACAAGTTTCTGAAAATTTGTTAAATAAGGTAAATCGACAAAATTTGTCAAATTAGCTTAGCATTGAGAATTAAAAAAATTATAGCATACTACTTACAACATATAGCAAGTCACATTATTGAAGAAAGTACACTGAACACACATCTCCCTTGATACTTTTCAATCTTTTGTGAAAGATTGTTGGAAATTATTATTTTATGTTTGACTTATTTTAGAAAAAAGATATATATATATATATATATATTTATGTATAGAATTACTGATGCTCTTTTATAGTGTGGGGATCAGGAGGGTTCCACAAGATCAGTTAGTCGACACGTGGTTTTTTTATTGGAAGTATAGAAGTATATATATTTGAATTATTTAACGTCGTAATATCTCTAGACAAATAGCGATAAGATATTTAATACTGTTTTCAAGTATCACAGCAGTTTCTATTATACGGCCTATAATCGTATCAGATCTTTAATCTGTTCTCTATTCTTATTTCTACCTAACGGTGAGCTCACCTCTGTTCGACGGTTCTAGCCAGAAAGGAAAGAGGTCGGAGAGAGAAGAAGGAACAAGTCTGCAGAGACACGTTCGTGTCTCTTACCCTGCACTCTATATTCATTCTTTCGAACTATATTGTGGCGCGCAGTTTAACCTATATTTATCATGTTTCAGGTGTAGGACTGACCTGAATTATCTCTAGAGTTTATATTTTTATTTTCTTTTAACAAAGATATTCCTAATACTATATTAAAATCCACAGTACTTCCCTCGCTATTCATTAATTTTATTAGTTTCCCATTAACAATATTCCAATTCACCAATAAAGATAGTACATTAATTTTATTCCAACACCAATAAATTGTGCATTAAAAATATTGGATTTTTTTGTTCATTTTCAATAAATTACCATTCGCATTTAAATTTCCTCCAACCAGACTTTCTGCCATACGCTCTCACCTCCTTCAGACACATTATGTAGTCTCTACACTTACTATAGGAAAAGTCCACCCTTCTATAAGTTCTAAGTTATGTTGTAACTAAAATGTGGATTTTATATATTTACAGATAATCGAAGCACAAGATGATGCAGTGTGATCTAGGTCTGTGAAGATAGCACCCCCAAACTCGAATTTTCGGAAAAACGAAACGGCATTCGTTTGTCCATCGTTTGCCCATGTTTGCCCATAAAAAATTTTCGTTTGCCCACCCTTCAAAAAAAAGTTATCGGAAAAACAAAATTTTTTGTCAGCACCCCATGAAAACATTTGAATGATTTCGAAGTGGGAAACGATTGTCGATCGTATGCCCACGTTTGCCCACCCAACAATTTCTTTTTCCCACCCTTCAAAAAAAAGTTACGAGCAAATTAAAAAAATTTATATTTTTTTCGAAAATATTACCAACATCGGTGGTTTAACGATTGATTCTGATAGCTTAGATGTAGAAGAGATTTGCCCACCCAATAATTTCGTATGCCCACCCTCCAGAATCGAATTAAAAAATAATATCCTCAAAAAGAAGGGCACCGGAGACGCGATCGCGTTAAAGTTCGATTTTTTCCGAAAATATTTTCAAATTCGATGGTTTAACGATTCATTCTGGTAGCTTAGATGTAGGAGAGATTTGCCCACCCAATAATTTCGTATGCCCACCCTCCAGAATCGAATTAAAAAATAAAATCCCCGAAAAGAAGGGCGATCGCGTTAAAGTTCGATTTTTTCCTAAAATATTTTCAAATTCGTTGGTTTAACGATTCATTCTGTTAGCTTAGATGTAGAAGAGATTTGCCCACCCAATAATTTCGTATGCGCACCCTTCAGAATCGAATTAAAAAATAATATCCTCAAAAAGAAGGGCACCGGAGACGCGATCGCGTTAAAGTTCGATTTTTTCCTAAAATATTTTCAAATTCGATGGTTTAACGATACATTCTGGTAGCTTAGATGTAGGAGAGATTTGCCCACCCAATAATTTCGTATGCCCACCCTCCAGAATCGAATTAAAAAATAAAATCCCCGAAAAGAAGGGCACCAAAGACGCGATCGCGTTAAAGTTCGATTTTTTCCTAAAATATTTTCAAAATCGGTGGTTCAACGATTCATTCTGGTAGCTTAGGTGTAGGAGAGATTTGCCCACCCAATAATTTCGTATGCCCACCCTCCAGAATCGAAATAAAAAATAAAATCCCCGAAAAGAAGGGCACCGAAGACGCGATCGCGTTAAAGTTCGATTTTTTCCGAAAATATTTTCAAATTCGATGGTTTAACGATTCATTCTGGTAGCTTAGATGTAGGAGAGATTTGCCCACCCAATAATTTCGTATGCCCACCCTCCAGAATCGAATTAAAAAATAAAATCCCCGAAAAGAAGGGCGATCGCGTTAAAGTTCGATTTTTTCCTAAAATATTTTCAAATTCGTTGGTTTAACGATTCATTCTGTTAGCTTAGATGTAGAAGAGATTTGCCCACCCAATAATTTCGTATGCGCACCCTCCAGAATCGAAATAAAAAATAAAATCCCCGAAAAGAAGGGCGATCGCGTTAAAGTTCGATTTTTTCCTAAAATATTTTCAAATTCGATGGTTTAACGATTTATTCTGGTAGCTTAGATGTAGGAGAGATTTGCCCACCCAATAATTTCGTATGCCCACCCTCCAGAATCCAAATAAAAAATAAAGTTCGCGAAAGGAGGGCACCGGAGACGCCATCGCGTTAAAGTTCGATTTTTTTCGAATAAATTATCAAAATCGATTGTTCTTACCGTAAAGGTTTAATGTATTTGATGGTATATTATCCAAAATTTTGCACACATTATTTCCCGTCACTTTATTCGAACGACACTTCAATTTGTAGCTCTCATCGAATGCTTCACACTTTTCACACATCTGCAGCATGTGCCGAATAACACCAGAGTCTATCAATGCTTTTCTAATCACTTTTCACTAATCACCACATTGAATTCGCAAAACGAGAAATAATATAATCTCACAGTTACTTCACAAGCCGGAAATGAACGCACGATCTTGCGAGAGCTGTGTCCGAACTCAGAAGACTGACTGATTTTCGTGGGTCGTTGGGAAGACGTCGAGGGTGTCGCAGACATCTGTTTACGTCTCAGCAGTTACTTGACGCCGCGGTCTTTTACAATGGCAGCGTTGCGTGCCGTCAGCGAAAGAAAGTAACTACGCCTTTATAAACATTTCTTAAAGGTGTCACCAAATACTCTAAACTCTTACGTTAAAAACAATCGATGGAATTTGTTAACAAATTTGAAAAGCATTTCAAAATTCCAGTGGAAGGAGAAGAAAAAGAAATAGTGGATAGCATTAATGTTTCTAACGAAAGTAATACTAGAATTTAAGAATTCTAGCCTTACAATAATCCAAATGAAATAAATAATATACTGCCACAATTATATTTTGATATTACATTATCTGAGGATCAATGAATAAATATGAATCCGAGACAGTGACCACCTTTAAGTGGATATGTTGTATAAATAATGTACAAAAATATTAAACAATGGCCGCGTTATTTCTTGTCCCGTGAAGCTCCTCCATCGTTGCGCGCGTGAACGATGTGTACAATTATGACGCCCAGGTTTATCTAACATGTGAATGACCATGATTCCAGTGTTCATTAATAAAATATCTGCAATGTAGCATACGGATTTGAGAAGAAAAAATTTACTGTACAAATGAAAGCAAGGTGAATATCACTATTCATTGTTTACCTAACAAGGCAAACTAGAGACATATTTTATATAAGAATGGGTTATCGCATAAAAAAATGTGGTGCTACGTTTTAGATAATACCATTAAGAATATGTGTACCAGGTTTGAAATAAATCGGACAAATTGTTTTTGAGATATTTGATAATCGCTTACGCGGAGGAACTGCGCGGGACAACAAATAACTGGTCCATTTTTTAATATTTTTGTATACCCTGTAACAGGGACAGGAATGTAGAATTTAGTACGACAGGCAATGCTTGAGGTCTAACCCCGTCTTCTCCGCTGCAGATGTTTACAACTCAGGGTTTAGCCCGAATTTTCGTCGATGTTAAAAGGGACTTGGCCTTGAGTGTTGGCAAACACATGTTTGGGGAAAGTCGAGTTGTTTCCGTCCGCGACCTTTACCCACCGTGGTCTGGCTTTCGTCCACTGGTTTCAGGCGCGCAATACCAATCATGTAAAGAACATTTAAGAAAATGGTTACTAATACATCTTAATAATCAGACACAAGCAAAGATTTTAAACAAAATTTTCTTAATTTTTTTGCGCAATTCTTCAGTATACACATATATATATAAAATTATGCAAAAATATGATATTACAGTAATAGTAGATACAGTGGACACCGGATTATCGAGAAAGATTCGGGACCGGTGAATTCTCCATAAACCGGGGTAGGGGAAGTAGTGTGCGCCTCATGAACTGACCCTTGTCAGGGCCCTCGCCCGAGCCGTCTGACAAGGAGACTGAATAGCGTAAACCGAGAGTGAGTGAAATAGCGCATCAGCGGGGGACCCTCGGTCGACGGCGAATTGAGATTCAGTATTTTCATATTACTGATTCCATCTGGAAGGAAGTAGTACCGATGGATTGGTGAGTTTATGTCAACGAAAATGTGTCCAAACACGAAGCAATTCGGTCTGTTTTTTATTATGAAAATACAATTAGAATTCCAGTTCCCCGGTTTAAGCGGAAAACACGTTTCTGGTGACTGGTCTGCCACACACGCTATGTTCACTGAAGATGGACCGAATTTCTCCATATTTGAACTCATTTTCATTGTGAAATCCCCAAAAATCCATTGGTAATACTTTCATGAACATCTATCAAAAGCATGAACATTTTCTTTTTCTCTACTGGGTATTTTACCTGGTCCAACGGTTTTATTGCTCCCGGCAGTCAACGGGTGGTCTACCTGGGACCGAAGGCCCTCGCTCGCACCGAGGAAGCAAAACTGTGGGGTGGCTTTCCCTATGATCCGGCGGAAAAAGCATGTCAATAATCCGGGGACCACTGTACTACGAACTTGGAATTTTCTTTTTTAACCGCTCCTTTTATATTCATTTGGTTTAATTTGTGAAACGCTAATATAAAATTTTCAATTTTGGGGATAACTTTTAATTGGGAATATGTTCTGTCAAAGGTGGTTATCGACTTTGTGAGAATTTCTCGCGAAGCACGCCGCGCAGAGTGGAAAGTCTGGAAACTGCATACCCCGATCATGATCACTTTGCGAAGCAGCCTCGCGCGGCCAGGTAGCGCGAAGCTGCCGCGGGAGCTTGCCACGCGAGGCTGCTTTGGAAACTCTAGGATGGTTTTCATGGTGGAGGTATAGAGTTATCAGACATTCCACTCAAAATATAATTGTGGCAGTATATTATTTATTGCATTTGGATTATTGTAAGGCTAGAATTCTTAAATTCTAGTATTACTTTCGTTAGAAACATTAATGCTATCCACTATTTCTTTTTCTTCTCCTTCCACTGGAATTTTGAAATGCTTTTCAAATTTGTTAACAAATTCCATCGATTGTTTTTAACGTAAGAGTTTAGAGTATTTGGTGACACCTTTAAGAAATGTTTATAAAGGCGTAGTTACTTTCTTTCGCTGACGGCACGCAACGCTGCCAATTGGGGCCTTTACACGGACGTTCTTTTCCGACACTTTTGCGCGCCACACGCCAGCGCGACACTCTTTTGGCGTGGCGTACCGGAACGTCGGAAGGAGCGCGCAGGCCAGAGGGTCGTACCCGTCACTACTTAGAGATAGCGAGTTCGGGTTTCCATTTCTACGTCGATTCCATATGCTTTTTCCAGGATCCAGCGCAGTCTTGTATTATGTACTACCTGTTCCATGTATATTATCGAGCTGTGAAACGATCGGCAAGACACGATCGCGATATACGCAGTATCGCGAAAAGTATACGAATTCCTCGATGTACCTGGCTTATGAGAGGATATTACAAATGCTGTTACTCCTACGGCACACTGACACATCTGTTTTTACGAAGCTACATTTGGTTTACCTGAAGGTGCTATAAATTATGGAAATGGTTTATTACTCAGTTATAACGACTGTATTGCGATCTGCATTCTCCTTGCAGACGAAAAGTTTCCACCTCATCGGAAGTTCTTGCTAGCATCTTGTGCGCGGCTAGAAGCGTGGCGCGCCGGAATTCCACGTTCTTGCGTACGAGCAGAACCGTTTTGTCAGGCGTGGCGCGTCCAAAAGTGTGGCGCGCTTGAATTTTCGTCGCACGCAAACCTCGACTCAAGAGGCAACCCTACCGATAAGCCGTGCCTCGATGGGTTTCAAGGACTTCGACCCTCGAGTCCAGGGGGCCGTACAATTGTTGTCCCCTAAGAAGTGACGAAAAAAAATTCTACATTTTTCATCGGATCTTGGCGAAAGTAGTGTGAATCGTTTCCTTATGTTTTCCTGATGAAAATGGTCTAAAAACGACACAAATCGGATCTTAATTAAGGAATCTTCATAATAAATTGATTTCCATAACTTCGTTAAAAATAGTTCGATTTACATGAAATTTGGTATAATTTTCGTTTGAAAAACATAAGAAATGCATCGGTATCACTTCCATATCGATACGATAAAGAATAAAGAATACAGCTTTTCTGTAACAGGTATGAATCCTCGGCCGACCGCAGCGAATCGAGGTCGGCGACCCACAGTCGAGGGTGCAATATTCATTACAGCGTGTTAAGAGACTCATTATTCGTCATCGTATCGATCTGAAAATGACACTAATGGATTCATGGCGTTCTCCCAATTAAAATTATCACGAAGCAATACAAATTATAAAAGGGGTAGGGATTTCTTAAACGCACTCTCTTATCGTATCGATTCCTGGCTCATCGCGGAGTTCGACGAGAGTGCAACTTATCCGAAAGCATGATTAGATCGATGTAGACTCTGTGATCCGTAGGGTGATCGAAGTAATTGTGAAAATTTTGTTTTATGAGGGCTGCTCGGATTTGGTAGTCCGAACGCAGATCAGAATGAGCAAAGAACATTGCTGATTAGCCAAATTTTCCTTGGTGAGGAGGGACCATCCTCCCCCTCTCGATAACGTAGAGGTGTAAAAGTAGAAACGGGGATGAAAGGGGAAAAACAGAGAAAAACATAGTGAGAGTAAAGAGAAAGCGTGGGACAAGGAAAGTGTTCTTCGGTTCGTAAACGCCTGGCCGCCAAATGTTCCTGACGAAGACCAGGCCTGTGCGAACCCTTGAAACCAGGTATGTATGTAGATGGAAGAAGAAACGGCAGAAAGTAATAAAGAGGTACAGACAGGGTGTCCGCGGGAACAGTAAACAGTTGGATATTTCCTAACATATTCGAGATAGAAAAACAATGTTTATATGGGATTGCATGGTTCAATGGGGCAAATTTATTAGGCCAGACGATTTTTTTCTTACATTATTATTTTAAAAGATACGATGGTCAAGGATAGTTAGTTAAAACATTAAATATGAATATCTTAATACACGTGAAATCGTATATTTCGATACACGTGTACCCGTGGACTGAAATTCACGTGTATCGAAATATACGGTTTCACGTGTATTAAGATATTCATATTTAATTTTTTAACTAACTATCCGAATGTTTAGATTTTACGCAAATAATTTGCGATAGATAGGTACAGACATAATTTACTAGCACATGAAAATAAATAACATCATGATTTTGGTTAATAAGGTTTAATCTATTAATCGTATATTAATCTATTTGAGACAAACAACAACGACTGATTTTATGCTAACGGTGCGCATATGAGTTTTGTATGGCGCTCTATTTGAAGCACTATAAATTTTTTTTCATATTCCCTAAAGATTGACAAATGAAGCCAGAAAGCTGGAAGTAAATATATTTAATTCTTTGATATGAAAAAATTCTCGTTCACTTTCTACCGCTTGTAGCCGCTCGCAGAGTCTTGGCAGCCAGGCGCGCCGCGCGCCTCAGAATTTTCCGCACTGTCGGATATTCCACGCGCCACGCCAAACCCTTAGTTTCAAGTGCCGCTTTCCTTTTCTAACTACCTTTTCTGTCTCTTATCTAACCTTTTCTGAAGTAGAGGTTTGCGCGCCACACTTTTGGACGCGCCACGCCTGACAAAACGGTTCTGCTCGTACGCAAGAACGTGGAATTCCGGCGCGCCACGCTTCTAGCCGCGCACAAGATGCTAGCAAGAACTTCCGATGAGGTGGAAACTTTTCGTCTGCAAGGAGAATGCAGATCGCAATACAGTCGTTATAACTGAGTAATAAACCATTTCCATAATTTATAGCACCTTCAGGTAAACCAAATGTAGCTTCGTAAAAACAGATGTGTCAGTGTGCCGTAGGAGTAACAGCATTTGTAATATCCTCTCATAAGCCAGGTACATCGAGGAATTGGTATACTTTTCGCGATACTGCGTATATCGCGATCGTGTCTTGCCGATCGTTTCACAGATCGATAATATACATGGAACAGGTAGTACATAATACAAGACTGCGCTGGATCCTGGAAAAAGCAAATGGAATCGACGTAGAAATGGAAACCCGAACTCGCTATCTCTAAGTAGTGACGGGTACGACCCTCTGGCCTGCGCGCTCCTTCCGACAATCCGGTACGCCACGCCAAAAGAGTGTCGCGCTGGCGTGTGGCGCGCAAAAGTGTCGGAACAGAACGTCCGTGTAAAGGCCCCAATTGTAAAGGACCGCGGCGTCAAGTAACTGCTGAAACGTAAACAGATGTCTGCGACACCCTCGACGTCTTCCCAACGACCCACGAAAATCAGTCAGTCTTCTGAGTTCGGACACAGCTCTCGCAAGATCGTGCGTTCATTTCCGGCTTGTGAAGTAACTGTGAGATTATATTATTTCTCGTTTTGCGAATTCAATGTGGTGATTAGTGAAAAGTGATTAGAAAAGCATTGATAGACTCTGGTGTTATTCGGCACATGCTGCAGATGTGTGAAAAGTGTGAAGCATTCGGTGAGAGCTACAAATTGAAGTGTCGTTCGAATAAAGTGACGGGAAATAATGTGTGCAAAATTTTGGATAATATACCATCAAATACATTAAACCTTTACGGTAAGAACAATCGATTTTGATAATTTATTCGAAAAAAATCGAACTTTAACGCGATCGCGTCTCCGGTGCCCTTCTTTTCGCGAACTTTATTTTTTATTTGGATTCTGGAGGGTGGGCATACGAAATTATTGGGTGGGCAAATCTCTCCTACATCTAAGCTACCAGAATAAATCGTTAAACCATCGAATTTGAAAATATTTTAGGAAAAAATCGAACTTTAACGCGATCGCCCTTCTTTTCGGGGATTTTATTTTTTATTTCGATTTTGGAGGGTGAGCATACGAAATTATTGGGTGGGCAAATCTCTTCTACATCTAAGCTAACAGAATGAATCGTTAAACCAACGAATTTGAAAATATTTTACGAAAAAATCGAACTTTAACGCGATCGCCCTTCTTTTCGGGGATTTTATTTTTTAATTCGATTCTGGAGGGTGGGCATACGAAATTATTGGGTGGGCAAATCTCTTCTACATCTAAGCTACCAGAATCAATCGTTAAAACACCGATTTTGATAATATTTTCGAAAAAAATATAAAATTTTTTAATTTGCTCGTAACTTTTTTTTGAAGGGTGGGAAAAAAAAATTGTTGGGTGGGCAAACGTGGGCATACGATGGACAATCGTTTCCCACTTCGAAATATTTAAAATGTTTTCATGGGGGTGCTGACAAAAAATTTTGTTTTTGCGATAACTTTTTTTTGAAGGGTGGGCAAACGAAAATTTTTTATGGGCAAACATGGGCAAACGAATGCCATTTCGTTTTTCCGAAAATTCGAATTTGGGGGTGCTATCTTCACAGACCTGTGTGATCTACGTCAGAGAAAAAAATTTATTGTGATATAGTATTATATTAATTAAACTTTAATTAAACTTTTATTCAGCTTTGATCCTCTGTGTGCCTCTTGTATGTTTGTTTCATATCTGAAAACTCAAATTTAAACCAATTCCACCAATCCAATTGTCTTGTAGCTTTGCAGGTGTGCGTAGTTTGGATGACAATATAATATATTGTTAATTAAAAAAAATAACCCCGAGGGGGTGAAAAATTTATCCAGTCACTAATAAACACTACAAAATGTGTGAAATCCCCACAAAATTACCTTGTTTAAAAAAAGGTACAAAAAAGAGCGCCAAGTATATAATCCCATCAAAAGGATCCCATTTAAAAACATTGTCATAAATTAATACCCATCAAAAAGACTCCCATTTAAAAACATTGTCGAAAATTAATAGCTTTACAAAACTAATGATATACACAAATTGCGCCAATTATCACAATGACTATTTATACAAAGAAAAAATGTATTAAATAATATTAAGCAAATATATTTTTATACAAATAAATATTTTAATACGAGTAAATATTTTATTCAAAATACTTGGCGCTGCTCTCTGAAAAAAATGTTAATTGGCTTGGTTAATAAATAAGACAAGACCAGGCACCACTCAAACAAGAAAGAAAGGAAAAGATTTTAATGCAATTTAATAAAGCGCCAAGTATTTTGAATAAAATATTTACTCGTATTAAAATATTTATTTGTATAAAAATATATTTGCTTAATATTATTTAATATATTTTTTCTTTGTATAAATAGTCATTGTGATAATTGGCGCAATTTGTGTATATCATTAGTTTTGTAAAGCTATTAATTTACGACAATGTTTTTAAATGGGAGTCTTTTTGATGGGTATTAATTTATGACAATGTTTTTAAATGGGATCCTTTTGATGGGATTATATACGTGGCGCTCTTTTTTGTACATTTTTTTAAAAAAGGTAATTTTGTGGGGATTATAACTACGTTGCTTTTTTTGGAAAAAATTTGAACTTTGTTCTTTGGGTGTAACTTCTGCAATATTCTATGCTCAAGTATTCGTAATTTATTTTTTCTATAAAAGTTACGATTATGTTTTCTTCTTTCTGCTAACGTTATCTGGGAATAATCAATTATATTCAGAGCATCATTATTCTCGGCATCGTTTTTTGGTGAATCAGTATGCAAAATTTGTTCCGCCATATTAGAAGAAATCTTATTTAATTCGTTATCATAGTTTCTATGATCATTATATTGAAGTACAGGAAATATGTTTATGACATTATTTTTTAACATTTTGATCAAATGGTCACCCATTTTATTACGATCATATTGCACTTCAGTAGGTTTAACGCCTAATGTAAGTGACACGGCATTAAGTAGCTATTGCGAACACGCCACAATCATTGAAATTTGTTTACATCTGTACCGAGTGGAAAAGGACACCTTTTTCCTTGAAAGGATAAAATGGAAATAAACGTTTTAAAAAAATTTCATGGTGTCGATGTACAATTCTTTTGTTCAGAGAATCATATATATAAATCAAATTTGTATCATAATAACAGCAAACCCAGTGGCCACCTTTGCTATCAGACCAATTTTCGGTCGCTTGGCTGTATAAAATTTGTATATGTTCCTTCGATTCGTCTACTGAGATTACCTATTGCATCTGGATATTGTAGTAAAAGCGGATCTATGAGTTCATAACCATGAAATTTGCGTGTCTTCTAACCACTCCCCTATCTGAATGATCTTTCCATATTTTTCTGACAATTCCCTTTTTCTCAATTTCCTCGCTCGTGGAACAGGGACTCCTACCGGTACGTAAAATACCGGTATATTTACCTATATTTACCGGTAATTTTTTCGGTTTTCTATTACAATTTTCAAGATATTTGTAAGCAGAGATTTAAAACCGGTATTATTTGATTACTGCTATTATGTTACCAAAATTATATCTAAACCGATATAGTACCGAAATCGCTGTAATACCGAAACCAAAGGAATTACCAGCATTTTTCTGGTAATATGTATAGTGTGATCGGAGTGAAAGAGAATAAGATGTTACAATGTTACATTCGTCGGAACGTCGATTTCAAACGCCAAGTATAGCAACGTCGTTTGATGCCGTCTTATATATCGTCTCCCTTACGTCCCTCATGTGAGAAAGGGATAACAGAGAGGCTCAGCAATGAAGTGGAGGCGGAATATAAACAAATGAAGATTTGTTCTCGAGATCGATGACGAGAACGTGGAGCGTTGGCAGTGCCGCCAACCCAAGTTAGTGTCGAAAGATTATTTTCTTCATTAAAATATGTCCTGTCACCATTACGTTACAATTTGTCTGATTGTTTTTAATATTTTATTGTTTTATTGAAAAAGAGAAACCTGTCTTAATATAGGAGGTTCCGGTCTAGAGCCCCAAAAAATAGGTGATATTTAGGAATTAATTAAAGGAAAACTACTGTATATAATTTAATGGGACTTTTTGCATTGTATTAAGTATGTTTACATTATAGAAATATATTTTTTGTTTTATAATTAATCATTGCAGACGGCCCTGGGCAGCCGTTAAAATCAAGGCGTCAAAAAATTGATCCAAATCGGTGGGCGCTGTATCTCCAAAAGTTATTATCCGATTCGAATGAAACCTTTTTTATTTTGAAGATTATTCTTCTGTCTAGGGGGGAAACTAGAAAAAATTACAAAAATGACATTTTTCTTTAGAATATAACGACACTTAAAGTTTGAAATCACTTTTCCCTGTATTTTTCCTCCTTTCAACGCCTTTGAAAATTATAAATTTTTTAATTTTTTATAACTTTTTTAGTTCCCTTTCTAGCCAGAAGTATATTCTTCAAAATAAACAAAGTTTCGATCGAATCGGATAATAATTTTTGGTGGTACAACGCCCACCGTTTTGACAACACTATTTCGAGAAAAACGCGTTTAAAGTTTTACGTGAGCGCAGAGTGGCCGGTTGTTGCCCATGCATTTGCCGCTACTCGAATGCCTATAACTTTGGGAATTTTATGAATTTCAACAAATCCTTTTAAACACGTTTCCTAAAAGGTTGAACATTCGAAAAATGAAATAAAAAAAATCGAAATTTAGACCAGGGTCGCCCTTTAAAGTTTTACGTGAGTGCCGCGTGGCCGGGTCTTATCCATGCATTTGCTGCTACTCAAATGCCTATAACTTCGTGAATTTTACGAATATCAACAAATCCTTTTATACACGTATTCCTAAAAGGTTGAACATTCGAAAAATGAAATAAAAAAAAATGTATTTTTAGACCGGAACCTCCCCTTAAGGGGGTAGACACGGGTAATGCAGCGCGCTGTATATCGACAAAATCTGGCCCGAAACATGGGTTTGCGCGCCGACGTTTTTCGTCCTTATATGAGCAAATTTTGGGCTGGGCGAGGTCTCATTCGAAAGAGGAAGGTTCAAGGCAGAGCGCTCTGGTCATGATTCAACGAGATTGTGTGGATATATAATAATATGAGTGTCCAAAGTAGAGCAAAAGTCGACAAAATACACCCGCAAGAATCCAAGCATTTTTAGGTCACTAAAAGAGTTTTGTGACTCAAACGGCGACCAGAGCGCTCTGCCTTGAACCTTCCTCTTTCGAATGAGACCTCGCCCAGGCGAAAATATGCTCATATAAGAACGAAAAACGTCGGCGCGCAAACCCATGTTTTGGGCCAGATTGTGTCGGTATGCAGCGCGCTGCATTGCCCGTGTCACGTGGCGTGTTTACCTCCTTACGTATTTTTAGGTCACTAAAAGAGTTTTGTAACTCAAACGATGTGCAGAGCGCTCCGCGTTGAATCTTCCTCTTTCGAATGAGACCTCGCCCAGCCCATAATCTGCTCATATAAGGACGAAAAATGAAAAATTCCAAATCCATGTTTCAGGTTAGGTTGTCGGTATTACAGAGCGGTGAATTGCCCATGTCACGTGGCGTGTCTACCCCCTTAATCTATTATCATTCATTTACTATAACGTATTTTCATATAATAGAGATAAATAAAGGGTCTAGCAGGATAAGCGTGGGCAAACGGCCCTCACGTGGATTCTTGGAGTTGTTATTTTTTAAACAATGCTCCTAGCCTGAAACACCATTATGTAAAGTTTGAGATCGCTACCCCCCCCCCCCCCCCCCCGGATAAGGGTAATACGGGGGTAAACACCCTTAACGATATTATTTGTTTTCTCGGTTACTACTTAAGATATTTGAATGAAAAAAACAGGAAAAATAGCTACATACCAGCTGTACTTCATATATTTTTTTCAAAATTTTAACTGAATTATTAAGGGTAGAAAAAAAATAATTAATTTTTTGGGGGTGGTTTTTCGAAACAACCCTTTGAGTGACCACCTCCAAAAAAATCAAGAATAATGCCCTATTATAGAGCTGTTATATAAAAAAAACTGAATATTGTCGAGATGGTGGAACATAGTTAAATAATTGAAAGAAGATCATCATATTATAAATATGTGGGGTTTTGTGACGAGAAAGAGTATTTTTCGCGAGCCTGAGTATGTGTGATTTAAATGCGAATGGAAGAAACGATTGCGGTTCGTTCGGGAGATCGAAGTGTGAAGGCGAAGGTAGCTATGTAACAACGCGCATGCGCTAAATACGAATATTTCCCAGATATTAACAGGGTTTAGCAGGGTAAACATGGGCAAATGGCTCCCACGCCGGTTTTTGGAGTTATTATTTTTTAAACAATGCTCCTAGCCTGAAACACCATTATGTAAAGTTGTAGATCGCTAAACCCCCCTTTTACAGTTAATATGGGGGTAAACGCCCTTATCGTTATTATTTTTTTTTTCGGTTACTACGTACTTAAGATATTTAAATGAAACAGAAGCGACAAAATACCCACATATTAGCTGTAGTTGGTATATTTTTTCCGAATTGTAAATTAATTATTACGGGTAGAAAAAAATAATTTATTTTTGGGGGTGGTTTTTGCAATTGGCGTTTGTATAATCAGAAAGACAACAAAATACGCCTGGCTAATCTGAGCTAATCTTTTTTTTTTTTTGTTTTACTTGGTGGAAATCCCCACGGATACCCCCCGCCCGCGGGGGCGGGCAGGGGGTTATGTGGGACTCGAACCCACTAAAACCACCAAGGTGATCTACCTCGCGCGCGGAGCTGCGCGCCTGAGGGGAGGGATTTGGACGCGAGATCAATCAAGCGACACGTTCGCTACCCTCCCCCCTCGCGCTTCGTGCAGCCCCGCGCTAGGTCCCCTGAACAGGGTCGTCCCTGGTGGGAGTATTACGACCTCCCCCAGCAATGTTCTCCGGGACTGGCGACTCGCGACGGATCACGCGCCCGAGTCGCCCCTTCCGGGGTCGCTGCTACTAGGGTAGGTGGTGTCCCCCGACACCCCCGCCCCGCGACCCCGCGATCGAACTCCCAACCGGTGCCGCGCAATAATTGGTATCGCGGCCGGACCGGGGCACTGTACCCCGGGGGAGCTCGATCGCTCAGACGGGAGCGGCCGCTGCCGCTCCCCTGGGGGGGGGGGGCTTTAACATGCCCCCCCCCCCGTTCTCCGTACCTAGCGACACCGCCGCGGCCCTGGCGAGTCCGATGCCACGATTCGTCGACCGCGGCGGCCACCCGTCGCTTCGTCGTCCGCGGCGGCCCTTCGTGACAACGAGGGCCGCCGCATTTCTCGACTCCTTCCTGATGCCCCCGGCGCGCGTCCCCCTCCGACACAGAGGGGGCGGCGCACCGGGGGCATAACGGCCGCGCCTGTTGCGTGGCGCGGCCCCGTCCCAATCCCCTATGGCGGGGAGTAGCGGGACGGCGCGGCCTGGGGCTAACACCCGGGGGAGCGGGGCGACTTACGCAACTAAGTCGCCGCATGACCTCCCCCGGCCCCGGGTCATCTTCTTCTCCCGCGCCGCCTCCTCCTTCTCCAGCATTATTGCTTCGGAGAAGGAGATCTGAGCTAATCTAACCTAACCTGACCTTCGATAGGTTCAAACAAATAAGCGATTATCACGACAAGGGGTTGTCACTCATAGGGTTGTGTGCAAAAACCACCCCGCAAAAATAAATTATTTTTTCTACCCGTAATAATTAATTTACAATTCGGAAAAAATATACGAATTACAGCTAATATGTGGGTATTTTGTCGCTTCTGTTTCATTTAACTATCTTAAGTACGTAGTAACCGAAAAAAAAAAAATAATAACGATAAGGGCGTTTACTCCCATATTAACTGTAAAAGGGGGGTTTAGCGATCTACAACTTTACATAATGGTGTTCCAGGCTAGGAGCATTGTTTAAAAAATAACAACTCCAAAAACCGGCGTGGGAGCCATTTGCCCATGTTTGCCCTGCTAAACCCTGTCAATATCTGGGAAATATTCGTATTTAGCGCATGCGCGTTGTTACACAGCTACCTTCGCCTTCACACTTCGATCTCCCGAACGAACCGCAATCGCTTCTTCCATTCCCATTTAAATCACACATACTCAGGCTCGCGAAAAATACTCTTTCTCGTCACAAAACCCCACATATTTATAATATGATGATCTTCTTTCAATTATTTAACTATGTTCCACCATCTCGACAATATTCAGTTTTTTTTTATATAACAGCTCTATAATAGAGCATTATTCTTGATTTTTTTGGAGGTGGTCACTCAAAGGGTTGTTTCGAAAAACCACCCCCAAAAAATTAATTTTTTTTTTCTACCCTTAATAATTCAGTTAAAATTTTGAAAAGAATATATGAAGTACAGCTGGTATGTAGCTATTTTTCCTGTTTTTTTTTTCATTCAAATATCTTAAGTAGTAACCGAGAAAACAAATAATATCGTTAAGGGTGTTTACGCCCGTATTACCCTTATCCGTGGGGGGTAGCGATCTCAAACTTTACATAATGGTGTTTCAGGCTAGGAGCATTGTTTAAAAAATAACAACTCCAAGAATCCACGTGAGGGCCGTTTGCCCACGCTTATCCTGCTAGACCCTTTCAACCAAAGGTTTTATCATTCTCTTTCTCTCATTTTTCTTCTTTCCCTTGTTACACCTTTGTTGATTTTTCAAGGTCAGACCAGCTTTTTGGGAGCATCTTTAATTTACATTTTTGTGACCTCTGCAACATATACCTTCGATCTATATAAAAAAATCGGCGCGATTCCATCATCAATTGAATAGTGTTCCTTGTTAGTTTGTTTGTTAATAATAATCCCATCTTTCAGAAATGGTTTATATCGCTTCAATGTGTAAAGTTCTGCATTGTCATTTATTTGTGACTTATATTTTTCACATTTTTCAGGAGTTGTCACATTTATGATCGCTTTATTCATATTATTACTGTTTGTAATATTACTCCAAGACGAATAATTATGCTCCATAAAAATATTTGTACCAATGTTGCCGCGAGATGGCTGCCTAATATCTGCCTTGTTTCCTCGATTTCGAATATTCATTCGTAACCTTTCGTAACATTTTTGCGGTGCAACTTGTTACGGCAAAACTTGTTGAGGAATTTTTACATTAGGATCTTGGGGAAAATGTTCGAACTGTATTTCTTCGGTCAATAATTTCAACAGGTGATTTCGCATAAGTGTTGTATTATAGTAAACATTTTGTGGTTTAATACTAAATGCTAATGAAACGCCAATTGCTATAGCCATGACTCCACACTCTCTTGTATTTTTTTGTTGTTGAACAATCGGAAAACGAACGGTTTTTTTCGTAATTGTAATATGAGGATACAATTTTTCCAAAAAAAAGTTTTTGCTCTTTGTGTAACGGATCCGCGAAATTCTGCAGCGTATCGTATATGTAAATATTTGTCCCGTCATAGTAACTGCATGTCCAATGTTCTGGACGATGCAAGATTTGTATGTGGTCCCTATCTTTCCTAACGGGTTTGATATCTAGAAGGTTATATCTTAGATACGTAGGTCGAATTTCGTAATTAGCGGCTTTGTTCAATAAGTAAGAAAAGGCCGACATATGAGAATCCTCAAGCCAGCCATCGTTTGACTCACATCTTATAATTTTCTTATCCTCCTCGGTTAAATTTATAGGAGGAATATTAAAATTTAGGTCTTGTGTTATAGATCTTAGATCTTTATTTGGAACATGTACAGACATTTTGTTTTTTTTAAATATTAATTAACTTTCAACTATATTGAAAGTTGGTATACTCGAGAAAGAAGGCGCACTGCAGCCTATCGAGTGATGTTATAAGATAAGGCGCTCTGCAGCCTGTAAAACTTACTCGGAATAGCGCACAGCAGCCGACGGAGTGTATTTTATATACTTGGGGAAAATTCCAACCTGTAAAAAACAAAAAAAATTAAATGAACACTACTATCATACGTATTATTATAAATAAATGAAAAGGTCACTTACCAAATACAATATTTGTGCTTTTATTTCTCCCACAAAGAAGAATGGAATGTCCTTCCAAGGAACTTGAAACTAAAAGGATACACATTTAAATAAAGAAATAGGTTAATAAAAAACTGCGCAGACTATTATTTGACTGCACATAAATCTGTTCTATTCATTGCAAATATGTTCGTTTGGTTATACATACAGCGCTTAAAAAAGATAATAATGAAGCACACTTACATGTAAGAAAATAACGAAGAATTTTCGAATGCCAGGAATGTCTCTGCCAAAACGAAAATGAAGTGAGCCCCGGTCGTCCGTTTCGTTTTGTATTTCGCGCAACCCTAGGCTCACATGCCCATCGGTCAGAGCGAGCCCTGCTCCTACACACGGCTCAAACGATTGTGGCCAATTGAGTTTCGATTGCATTCGAGCTTACTAGGGCTGACTTTTTTACATCACTAACATTCTACACTATTTCATGAATATGGTGAGAGCACTGCCAAGCCACAGGTTCCCGTCTAGAACACTTCTATTTCGTGAGGAAACATCACTATGACGCCATCAAATATAAGAGACGTTCACGCTCTCCCGTCACAAAATCTAATTTACATTGCTTCGATTATGTTTATTTTCCCGTTGTTAACATAAAATAACGGATAGAAGATTTAGAAAAAAAAGCATATTTCTTTGCTCTACACATTTCGACTAATAATGAGCGTCTAAGATTTTAATCTATGAAAACTGCTACGAAAAAAATACCATAAGACTTTCCATTCTTTTCCTTAATACCGCACCACCCCGCTTTATATATTTGTGTTTTCCATTTTAAATCCGTTAATTTATTCACTTTGACATTACAATATTAATTTACAATTGTTTATATACAAAATATTCGGAAATACAACTTTTAGTTAAATTAATACAGTATTGTCTCCCTGAGAACTCGCTGGTCGGGACCGACGTTGAGCCCACATCGTGAGCAGAGCCCTAATTCCGAGTATTCGTTTCTCGCTTCTTTCTGGCCGAAGGGGGCAGCGAGATGGAACGCTTTGCGTGCGCCGGAGTGACACGGCGTCCGAAAGACGGAGCGAGACCAGTGGCTTTTGCTCGCTCTCGTTCCATCTCGCTCCCGCCTTCGCCGAACAAGAGTGAGACAGAAGTGGTGGGGATAGCGAAAAGCCCACAGCGTGTGCACCGAAACGAGTTCACGGGGAGACAATACTGTACTTGCGACCCAACCGATTCGATGTCGGGAAAACGAATTCTCGTCGGAAAGCGCCGGCCGGGCAGCGCGTACGGCACACGGATGGTGGGGCGGGTATGTTGTGTGGTACGATACAGGCGTTACGGGGGGGACGCTTGGTCGTGGCATTTTCTACAAAAATTAATAAACAATTAATTAACCAAAAAAATCATCCAGAGTCCATAAAAGTGGCGTAAGATAGAAGAAAGCCATACGCTAACTACACAGTACAACAGCCATCTGGACTTGTAACATTCAATAGGCGTTTCTTATAGGTTTTCGTGCCCTGAAAACGAATCCGTAACCCGTTTGTCGCCATCACCCTTAGTTTTTGAGAAAATCGATTTTGAAAAAAACTGCAAATTTTCAACTTTGAACATATTTTCTGTCGAAACGGTAATAGTTATTCGATTGTTCGTTGCGTCAAATTATTCTATGAACCTTCCCGAATACAACGATATAAGTGATTATTGCGTTATGTACATTTAAATATGTTTAAACAACGATTAAAGGGAAAAGGACACCCGAAATGCACCAATTTTTGCGGATATCTTTCAATTTATTTTCAAAACTAAGGGTCTGAGACGAAATCTGACCATCCCACGCGATACAGCAGACATTGTTCCTTCGGAAAGCGTCGGCAGAAGTGGTATGTCTCGTTTCGTTTTCAATACAGAAACGTAATAGTTTGGCAAAACGCGCGGAGCCGACAGTGGTAGTCAACGGCGCGGTGGCACGCGCGGCGGCCAGCGTAGGTAGGTAACCCAGCCGCTCACGGTAAGCTTCATACAGTGCTACAATATTGTATTTGTTATTTATAAACTATTTAATAAAAAATTATTAACTATTGCATAATAAACTATGTAGGGTAAACCAACCAGTAATTGACCGCATTCCAGTGAATGACCATTAGGCAAAGAAATGTCAATTATAAATTTTATATATTTATATGTTTATAAATGGAGTGCAGTTGCACTTTTAATATCCCATATTTTTAGTTATGCGTATTAAACATTAATAAGTACAATTCTTATTAACAGTATGCGGTCATTTACTGGGCTTCTCATTCAACAACTCGGTCATTCACTGGTTGGTTTATCCTAATAAATTTTCTGTAATTTCAAACTTTGATTTTTTGAATATGCAAGGTGTCGGCGCTATGTGTGTACAATGTGCCGGTTTGGCGTTCGGTAGCGACCGACACCGTTGCGTGAAAAACAAACGAAATTCGACAAAAGCGCACGATGCCACAACGGAATTGGTTTCAGAGGTTGCGCTGCGTCGATCGGGGATATCGGGTGGCGTACATTGTTAGCGCTACTTTATAATTTAGTGATAGTTTTAATTTAGTGCGGTTAGTTGAAGTGACAATGTCGCGTGCATGTGTAAATAGTGCAAATAAGTTGTGTTACATATGTGGTGAAATAGTTTTAAAACATTTACGTAGGAACATAACAAAGCCAATTGAGGACGCCTACAAACAACATTTTAAATGTAAGCTGGGAGATCAGGATAAGGATTGGGCTCCACATGTGGTTTGTAATAGATGTGCCACATGCTTGCTAAGGTGGATGAAAAATGGGAAAAACAAAATGCCGTTTGATGTACCAATGGTTTGGAGGGAACCGACAGATCACGCTACTCATTGCTATTTTTGTTTATCCAATATAAGTGAATATACTGTTACGATTTTGGTTGGGCATAATGCGTATTTACTGAACGGCAACGATAACAGAACATTAACAGCGGGTAACGAATACAATCAGTCAGGCGGAATACAATATCGAGACGTCTGCTAGCAATGGTGGCTGACTTTCGAGTGACAGCTTGACAGGCGATCGCCTTCTTCTCGCTGTCCTCTTGTCCCGCTCGCGAGCACCAGTGTGCCTTGGATTTCCATCCAAGGGGTGTTCGCAACACTGCTCCCCCCTCCGGAGAAGCGGTCGTCCCGGCCGCTGCAGTCCCTTCAACTCCCGCAGCCGTACCCTGGTGCGGAAGGGTGGAAAGGTCGCCGCGTGGCCCCTTCCGACCGGCGCCTCGGCATTCGCCTTCCCGCCCAGGGAAAAACCACTCCGAAAACCCTGGGCAAGGCGTGGGCACGTGGAATCCTCGGTCCTCGTCCGTTGTCACCGCTGCTTCTGCGGCTGTCCCCCGTCGTCCTGCTGCAGGCTGCGTCGCGCGCAACGGCTCCTTGCGTTTCGCACGCAACAGCTCCTTGCGTCTTGCGCGCAGCAGCTCCTTGTGTCCACACACGCAACAGCTCCTCGCGTATCGCACGCGACAGCTCCTTGCGTTTCCCAGGTTTCCCTCGGCGGCAGCTCCTCCGGGGCTCCAACGACGAAATCCCGCGACGCTCCGGATCATCCCTGGGCGGCTCCGCTCCGTCCGTCGCCCCTCAGCGATCCGGCCGCTCCTGCGCCGCAACCTGGCTCGACCTCGACTGCATCCTGGTCCGTCCTTGACATTCTTCCAACAGTCCTGCGCGACCCCTTGTTCTTCAAAGTTCCCTTGCAAAGAAAACGTTTCTCTCATTAGCCCGAGACCGAAGACAACCCGTTGGGGCTGCACGAGCTGGAAAACTAGGAAGGAGGGCCGAACGCGCAAGCAGAGGGTCGCAGCTAGTCGCAAGCATGCAAGCGGCCCGACCCCCAGTCCAGCCACCCGTCTCGTCAACCCTGGCTGTCTTCTCTCTTCTTTCCTGCTCGATGGCCCCATTCCTCTTCTTGGCCTCAGGTGCTGAACCAGGGGGGGGGGCCGTCCTGTGCGTCCTGCCAGCGCTCCCGTCTTCGCGACACCCCCTCCAGCCGATCCAAGCAACGCTTGTCCGCCTGGTGGTTGGGGATGCCATTTCCCTCCTGCTGTCCACCCTCCTCTCCTACTTTCTCCTGGGTACCCCGCGAGAACCTTCATTCCGGCCGCGCCGGGGGCTCGTAGGGTCTCCTCCAGGGGGCTAGCGGGGCGCTTTCACGTATGTCCGCACCCCGCTGCGGACTGCCACGCTATTATGGCACATTCGGGGAATTCGGGAGCGCGTGGCCAGGCTGCGGCGGCAGTCCCCCGACACCTTGTCCCTCGTCGTGGGGTCTCGTGAACCTGAAACAGAACCAAAGGAAAAGGGGCCGAGCCACGGAGGCAGCCTCCGCAACCCGGTCCACTGGATTAGCTTAATCTAATCTTCTTCCTCGGGTCCAGGTCCTGCGACGTCTTCACTCTTCCTGCAGTGGTCCCTCGTACTCCGCAAGGTGGCGCACGTGGACCACCTTGCACTTCTTCCTGCGTGACCGTTGGATCCTGTAGACGACGTCGTTGATCCTGTCTACCACTGTGTAAGGGCCTTCCCAATCCGCTTGCAGTTTCGGGCACTTCCCCTTCACTCTTCGTGGTTGGGACAACCACACTCGTTCTCCTCCAGGACTTCGTCTTTGGACAAATGCTCGAGGTGTTCAACGTTCTGGTCACCCTGGGCTCCCTCTCGTGAGCGGGGGGGGGCTCGCCAGCTCTGCGACGGTATTCGCCCTCGAACTCCCTCCGTCGCAACGCGTCGTGGATCTCTCGACGGTATTCGCCCTCGAACTCCTTCCGTCGCAACTTCGTACTCAGCTACCCCGCCACGGTATTCGCCCTCGAACTCCCTCCGTCGGGTCTTCGTACTCAGTCATGCTGTGACGATATTCGCCCTCGAACTCCCTTCGTCACAGCTCTGCAACTCTGCGCACCTCGGGCGCCTCCTCGTTGCAGCAGATCCGCACGCTCACACGGCAGCGCTAGCCCGGTTCCGGGTGTGGTCGACCGGTGCTTCCCCCAAAACGAACGAGCCCAGGTCCCACCGTTTCCAACGGCCTCTCTTCGCTCTTGGAGCCGTTCCTCTCAATTCCTCGATCCGAAGCAGTTCCTCTGGAGATGTCCGGTCCTTCCACACCGCCAGCAGGTTTTCTTCGAACCGTCGTTCATTTCTTCGGGTTCCTCGAATCCACGTTGCCTCGCCGGGAACCTTTCAAAAGTGTTAGAGAATTCAGCCTCGCGGTCTTGTGTGTACCGTTCCCGCGACTCGTCCGCGGGGCCGCGAGATATCGCCTCAACGGCCTCTATCTCCAGAGCTCTGGTCACGGCGGCTCTTAGAGACGTGAACCCGCCGAGTCGCAGTTCTCGCTGCATAACCGAGCTGGACAACGCTGTCACGAACTGGGACGCGGCAAGTTTGTCGCGGATTTCCGCGGGGCAGTCGGCGAATGCGGACTGCGCTAAACGTTCAATTTTGGTGGCAAGCGAGGAGATGCTCTCACCCCGCTGCTGCCTATGGCTCTGGAAGAGCACGTGGTTCAGATTAGACAAGTTCTTCGCCCCGTAGCGGAATTCTAGCGCCGAAACCAAATCCGCGTATCCCTCGCGCTGAGCGGCGGAGAGCGTCGTGAGGACGCTTCGCGCCGGCCCCCCGAGGGAAGCAATCAAGGCCGTAGCCTTCCTTTCGTCATCCCACCCGTTAGCACGCGCGATAGTCTCAAACTGCACTTTGTACTCTTCCCAGGACGTTTCCCCATCGAAAACTGTCGGTTTCACGGCGTACCCCAAACGGAGTACGCGCGGCTCCGTAAGGGGGGCAGCGGCGGGCGCAACGACGGGGGCGGAGACATGCGTCGGGGTAACACTATTTACACCATTATTTACATCACTATTTACATCGCTATGTGCATCATTATTTACAACCGCCACTGTCTCCCCAACCCGTGGACTCGCGCCGCTGTCAACCGAGCCGCGGGTACCCTGCAACAAGGAGAGTACGACCTGGATGCGATCTTCCATTCCTGTCAACCGGGCCTCGAGGGCCGCCTGTGCTCTTCGGTCGGCGGCTTCCCTCTCCTCCCTGAGACGGTCCTCCCGCTGCCAGCGGGCCTCGTTGACCCTTCGCAGTTCCCGCATCTGTCCCGCGATGTTGAGCTGGAGACTGGTGAAAAGCTCCTGCAGGGACTGGTCGCCCGATGCCCCGGAAGGAGGGTCCGCAGGGGCCGCGGAAGCCGCGGAAGCGCGAGTGGGCATGCCGCTCCGGGCGGGCATCCCACTTCTGACATCAATGTTACGATTTTGGTTGGGCATAATGCGTATTTACTGAACGGCAACGATAACAGAACATTAACAGCGGGTAACGAATACAATCAGTCAGGCGGAATACAATATCGAGACGTCTGCTAGCAATGGTGGCTGACTTTCGAGTGACAGCTTGACAGGCGATCGCCTTCTTCTCGCTGTCCTCTTGTCCCGCTCGCGAGCACCAGTGTGCCTTGGATTTCCATCCAAGGGGTGTTCGCAACACTGCTCCCCCCTCCGGAGAAGCGGTCGTCCCGGCCGCTGCAGTCCCTTCAACTCCCGCAGCCGTACCCTGGTGCGGAAGGGTGGAAAGGTCGCCGCGTGGCCCCTTCCGACCGGCGCCTCGGCATTCGCCTTCCCGCCCAGGGAAAAACCACTCCGAAAACCCTGGGCAAGGCGTGGGCACGTGGAATCCTCGGTCCTCGTCCGTTGTCACCGCTGCTTCTGCGGCTGTCCCCCGTCGTCCTGCTGCAGGCTGCGTCGCGCGCAACGGCTCCTTGCGTTTCGCACGCAACAGCTCCTTGCGTCTTGCGCGCAGCAGCTCCTTGTGTCCACACACGCAACAGCTCCTCGCGTATCGCACGCGACAGCTCCTTGCGTTTCCCAGGTTTCCCTCGGCGGCAGCTCCTCCGGGGCTCCAACGACGAAATCCCGCGACGCTCCGGATCATCCCTGGGCGGCTCCGCTCCGTCCGTCGCCCCTCAGCGATCCGGCCGCTCCTGCGCCGCAACCTGGCTCGACCTCGACTGCATCCTGGTCCGTCCTTGACGTTCTTCCAACAGTCCTGCGCGACCCCTTGTTCTTCAAAGTTCCCTTGCAAAGAAAACGTTTCTGTCATTAGCCCGAGACCGAAGACAACCCGTTGGGGCTGCACGAGCTGGAAAACTAGGAAGGAGGGCCGAACGCGCAAGCAGAGGGTCGCAGCTAGTCGCAAGCATGCAAGCGGCCCGACCCCCAGTCCAGCCACCCGTCTCGTCAACCCTGGCTGTCTTCTCTCTTCTTTCCTGCTCGATGGCCCCATTCCTCTTCTTGGCCTCAGGTGCTGAACCAGGGGGGGGGCCGTCCTGTGCGTCCTGCCAGCGCTCCCGTCTTCGCGACACCCCCTCCAGCCGATCCAAGCAACGCTTGTCCGCCTGGTGGTTGGGGATGCCATTTCCCTCCTGCTGTCCACCCTCCTCTCCTACTTTCTCCTGGGTACCCCGCGAGAACCTTCATTCCGGCCGCGCCGGGGGCTCGTAGGGTCTCCTCCAGGGGGCTAGCGGGGCGCTTTCACGTATGTCCGCACCCCGCTGCGGACTGCCACGCTATTATGGCACATTCGGGGAATTCGGGAGCGCGTGGCCAGGCTGCGGCGGCAGTCCCCCGACACCTTGTCCCTCGTCGTGGGGTCTCGTGAACCTGAAACAGAACCAAAGGAAAAGGGGCCGAGCCACGGAGGCAGCCTCCGCAACCCGGTCCACTGGATTAGCTTAATCTAATCTTCTTCCTCGGGTCCAGGTCCTGCGACGTCTTCACTCTTCCTGCAGTGGTCCCTCGTACTCCGCAAGGTGGCGCACGTGGACCACCTTGCACTTCTTCCTGCGTGACCGTTGGATCCTGTAGACGACGTCGTTGATCCTGTCTACCACTGTGTAAGGGCCTTCCCAATCCGCTTGCAGTTTCGGGCACTTCCCCTTCACTCTTCGTGGTTGGGACAACCACACTCGTTCTCCTCCAGGACTTCGTCTTCGGACAAATGCTCGAGGTGTTCAACGTTCTGGTCACCCTGGGCTCCCTCTCGTGAGCGGGGGGGGGCTCGCCAGCTCTGCGACGGTATTCGCCCTCGAACTCCCTCCGTCGCAACGCGTCGTGGATCTCTCGACGGTATTCGCCCTCGAACTCCTTCCGTCGCAACTTCGTACTCAGCTACCCCGCCACGGTATTCGCCCTCGAACTCCCTCCGTCGGGTCTTCGTACTCAGTCATGCTGTGACGATATTCGCCCTCGAACTCCCTTCGTCACAGCTCTGCAACTCTGCGCACCTCGGGCGCCTCCTCGTTGCAGCAGATCCGCACGCTCACACGGCAGCGCTAGCCCGGTTCCGGGTGTGGTCGACCGGTGCTTCCCCCAAAACGAACGAGCCCAGGTCCCACCGTTTCCAACGGCCTCTCTTCGCTCTTGGAGCCGTTCCTCTCAATTCCTCGATCCGAAGCAGTTCCTCTGGAGATGTCCGGTCCTTCCACACCGCCAGCAGGTTTTCTTCGAACCGTCGTTCATTTCTTCGGGTTCCTCGAATCCACGTTGCCTCGCCGGGAACCTTTCAAAAGTGTTAGAGAATTCAGCCTCGCGGTCTTGTGTGTACCGTTCCCGCGACTCGTCCGCGGGGCCGCGAGATATCGCCTCAACGGCCTCTATCTCCAGAGCTCTGGTCACGGCGGCTCTTAGAGACGTGAACCCGCCGAGTCGCAGTTCTCGCTGCATAACCGAGCTGGACAACGCTGTCACGAACTGGGACGCGGCAAGTTTGTCGCGGATTTCCGCGGGGCAGTCGGCGAATGCGGACTGCGCTAAACGTTCAATTTTGGTGGCAAGCGAGGAGATGCTCTCACCCCGCTGCTGCCTATGGCTCTGGAAGAGCACGTGGTTCAGATTAGACAAGTTCTTCGCCCCGTAGCGGAATTCTAGCGCCGAAACCAAATCCGCGTATCCCTCGCGCTGAGCGGCGGAGAGCGTCGTGAGGACGCTTCGCGCCGGCCCCCCGAGGGAAGCAATCAAGGCCGTAGCCTTCCTTTCGTCATCCCACCCGTTAGCACGCGCGATAGTCTCAAACTGCACTTTGTACTCTTCCCAGGACGTTTCCCCATCGAAAACTGTCGGTTTCACGGCGTACCCCAAACGGAGTACGCGCGGCTCCGTAAGGGGGGCAGCGGCGGGCGCAACGACGGGGGCGGAGACATGCGTCGGGGTAACACTATTTACACCATTATTTACATCACTATTTACATCGCTATGTGCATCATTATTTACAACCGCCACTGTCTCCCCAACCCGTGGACTCGCGCCGCTGTCAACCGAGCCGCGGGTACCCTGCAACAAGGAGAGTACGACCTGGATGCGATCTTCCATTCCTGTCAACCGGGCCTCGAGGGCCGCCTGTGCTCTTCGGTCGGCGGCTTCCCTCTCCTCCCTGAGACGGTCCTCCCGCTGCCAGCGGGCCTCGTTGACCCTTCGCAGTTCCCGCATCTGTCCCGCGATGTTGAGCTGGAGACTGGTGAAAAGCTCCTGCAGGGACTGGTCGCCCGATGCCCCGGAAGGAGGGTCCGCAGGGGCCGCGGAAGCCGCGGAAGCGCGAGTGGGCATGCCGCTCCGGGCGGGCATCCCACTTCTGACATCAATGTTACGATTTTGGTTGGGCATAATGCGTATTTACTGAACGGCAACGATAACAGAACATTAACAGCGGGTAACGAATACAATCAGTCAGGCGGAATACAATATCGAGACGTCTGCTAGCAATGGTGGCTGACTTTCGAGTGACAGCTTGACAGGCGATCGCCTTCTTCTCGCTGTCCTCTTGTCCCGCTCGCGAGCACCAGTGTGCCTTGGATTTCCATCCAAGGGGTGTTCGCAACACTGCTCCCCCCTCCGGAGAAGCGGTCGTCCCGGCCGCTGCAGTCCCTTCAAATCCCGCAGCCGTACCCTGGTCCGGAGGGGGGAGTCGGTGGTAGCCGAGGTGATTAAGTGTGCCTTGGATTTCCATCCAAGGGGTGTTCGCAACAATACTAACAAAAGCAAGAAAACACCTGTCTATCCGAATATGCCATCGGCTCTACGACCAGTGCGGAGTGAAGATGAATCAGATGCAACTTTTCCTGTCGCTGCTACTCTACCTGACGCTGTAACTCTCCCTATTGCCTCAACCTCCGCTGAAATTGTAAAATCCGATGAAAATAGGTTTGATGAAGCAGATACGGATTTTTTCTTGGATGACCGAATACACCTTATGGATCAAAAACATTTAGATGATTTAGTGCGCGATTTAAATCTATCAAAAACCAAAGCAGAAATTTTGGCTTCTAGATTACAGCAATGGAATTTACTTACACCAGAGACGCACGTAACACACTTCCGGACAAGAAATAAAGAGCTACAGAAGTGTTTTCTTTCGTCTGAAAATTTGTGCTATTGTCCTAACGTGAAGAGTTTATTTGATAAATTAGGTTTTGAGCATCGACCTAAAGAGTGGGGGCTCTTCATAGATTCCTCGAAGAAAAGTTTGAAGGCAGTGCTACTTCACAATGGCAATAAATATCCCTCAGTACCGATTGCATACGGTATAAAAATGAAAGAAACGTATGAAATATTCAAAACACTCCTGAACAATATCAAGTACAATGAATATAAGTGGAATATATGTGGGGATTTAAAAGTCATTGGATTGTTGATGGGCCTCCAAAGCGGATATACAAAATATTGTTTTTTTTTATGCGAATGGGACAGTCGTGCCAGATCGTCCCATTATAAAATTAAAACGTGGCCAGCAAGAAAAACATATGAGCCGGGAATGAAAAACATAACCCATAATAGTTTAGTTGACATGGACAATATATATCTGCCACCACTGCATCTTAAACTAGGAATTATGAAAAATTTTGTGAAAGGGATGAACCACGATGGTGTAACGTTCGGTTGTCCGGGGACGACTAGCGTTAGCAGGTTCTCGAGCGGAGAGCGGCGTCCCTCGAGAATAGGATAGGTGGGGGTTCGTTGGTAGAACAAAGAATTTAAATAAAACTTAAACTTAACAATGACTTTATTAGAAAAACAACACTTAAACTAATAATGATTATAATATTGCTTACAACTACGATTATATATTTTATGTTTTTGTGTTTTTACGTTTTTTATCTTATATTATATGCTACGTGGCTAAGTATTTATTGCAGAGCACAGCCGCTACCGTTTCCGGGGCGATCTAGTAGACTCTTGGCAATGTCTGTAGTAAGAACAGCCGCTACCGTTTCCGGAGCGATCTCATTCTTTTGACAGAGTTTTGGTTCAATGCTCTAACAGACCTCGCTTTTACAAAGTGCATCAGCCGCTACCGTTTCCAGAGCGATCTCAATGCCTTTGTAGGAGCAAGGTACTATAGTTTTCAAATGAAATAGTCCAAAGAGGTGCACCAGTAACTTTTATACACTGGAGATCAGCCGCTACCGTTTCCGGAGCGATCTCAATCTCACTGGTTGAAACTTAAGCTTCCTCTAGGTCTAAACATTCGTCAACTAAAGAGCGTGTTTTCGAGTGTAGCTTGAACTGAGCGCTCCGCTGCGTGCGCCTCCTTTTATACTGGAAAATTGGCGGGCTGGCGCATGCGCAGTGAGTCAATATTTCTTAATTTGCAGTTTTCTCGCTTATTATATTATATTTTGTTTTGCGCTTTTGACAGTACTTATATTTAATTATTTCTAATGTTTCTATAATATTTGTTTCTTTAATCTATGCTTGGTTTAATATTATTGTATAAAAGTTTGTACAATAGTTATGCGCGGTAACATAGGCTGGTTGCGTGGTAACGTAGTACTATTCTGTTTTACCGACGGTCGGTAATGACCGGTTCGAGTCCCCGTGGGACGTTACACCTCCCCCCCTGGGGAATCTCTCGTCCTCGAGAGACTTGTATGAGGAGGGTTACGAACTAAGCGATTATTTATATATATAGTTATTTATTTATATGCTCGGCTTATAAGGGCTGGCTGCGCCCGTTCCAAATAATCCCAAGATTCGCCAAATTCTTCTTCGTGGATCTTCTTTAGGTAAGGTTCTATACCACTCCCAGTCTGGTTCGGGGACGTGGATCTGTATTAGGCTTGGCCATTTTGGTGCTGGTGGGTTTGGGATTTTGATATCAAAATCCGGTGGCTTCGGAACTTTGATTTCCGGAGTCTTTGGATATTCTGGCGTTGTGGGAAGAGTGTCCGGTGGAGAATTCGGCGGGGTGTGAAGTGGTGTCTTGAAGGTTTGAATTTATTAGATTTTGAAAGGAGAATAGAATTTTAATAGGTATATTACCATTTTCTGTGGAGATATTGGGAGTGGTGATATTAGGGGAGGAACCTCCATCATCTCCCTGAATATTCTTTCTAATTCTTTGCTTTTTTTGTTTCGAAAATGTCGATTGCCTGACCGTTTCGGCATCTTGGCTACGAATGAATAAACATGGCGCAAGCGCGAGTTTGAACGTGTTTGAGGGTCTCTTATAGTGGCGCCCTCTAGCGGAATTTTTTAAAATTTTCGCATTTGCAGCCTTATATGCAACTATGCTATTTTTTAGGTTATTGGGATTTTTAGGTTATTTTATAGGAAGTTATGGATTAATAGGTTATTACTATTGATTATTTAGAGAATTTATATGTTTATTAAAAAAAAAAAAAATATTTTAAATTTGCGAAAAAGACATAAAACTTATGTACTAGGTGTGAGTGTTAATTACATTGTGTATGTGTGTGTAGTGTGTATCTGTAAGTGTAATGTGTTGAGAAAAATGTTAATTGTTTAGAGACATTCCTCCATGCATTCTTCGCACTCCCTGGCTGGCCTGGCGATATATAAAGTTCGGTGGCATATGCGACACCTTCGCCACTTTATCAAGTTTCTTGTGGCAATTAAATGTGTGCCTAGTGGCTCTTCATCCACTATATCGTACTTCTGCGTGCACACGACACAAATGAAACCACTTTTGTGGTTAAAAATTCCGTTGTCGTAATACCTTTTTAAGCACGTGTAATTTTCCATTTTGGTAAAAAAAATTCTTATGTCTGGACACGACCAAATACTTTGTAACAATGATGAAATCCTTTGTCCGTTGTTCCTTATATAGACTTCCTCTGCAGGGTTGCAACTTTGTGTAATGAATTTCGCTTTTGTTTCGCTGGACTAATGTGAATGCTCCTCTTTTGTTTATAATTTTATTTAATTTTATTTATTTAAAAGTTTTATTAAAACATTTTATTTTCCTTCTTTATGCAGTGATGTTTTGTTGAGTTTCCTCCGGTAGATAGGCCTTTTTTACTCTGTTCATGTGTACGATTCTAGTTTGTTTTAAAGTTATTGCTATCTTCAGATTACTGTTCCCTATGACTCCAGTAATTTGGTATGGTCCGCTATATTCGGGTCCCAGTTTTTCGCGCCTTGGATTTAATAACCAAATCCAATCTCCTGCTTCATATGTTTGAGGTTGTATCTTCCGGTCGTAGTAATGTTTTTGTGGAACTTTTGATTCTTCTAAATTATTTCGCGCCATTTGTCGGATGTGGTGTAGTTTGTGTATTAATTCGTCGACATAGTCTGGATATGTTTTGATATTATCTGTTGGAGGCATACTTGAAGGAAGACGTGCTTTTTTGCCGTAGACAAGTTCGTGAGGCGTAAATTTCGTGCCTTCATGAGTGCTTGTATTGTACGAGAACATTGCTTGAGGTAACCATTGGTCCCATTGTCTTTCCTTTGATACATAATGTCTTAAATATTCAATAAGAACGTGATGACTCCTTTCTAGTGATCCATTGGATTGAGGATGGTATGCAGAAGTTCGATATTGTTTGATGTGGAATGTCCTGGCTAATTTCTTCATAAGGGAACTCATAAAATTTGGCCCTTGATCAGTCAAAATTGCTTTAGGACTTCCGTATTTGCAGATGAAATGTTCTGTAAATGCTTTAGCTATGTCCTTTGCAGTTATGTTTGTTAATGGTATTGCAAGAGAATATTTGGTTAGGTTGTCTTGAATTGTAAGTATATAGCTGTTTCCATTTTTTGTAAAAGGTAATGGTCCGACTATGTCCATTGAAATTTTATCAAAGGCATCTAATGGTGTATCTGTTAATACCATTGGTTCCTTATTTTTTACTCTTACTAATTTGGTTTTTTGACATTCTAGACATGTCTTGACGAATTGTGCTATTTCGTATTTCATGTTTTTTCAATAATATATGCTTCTTATTCGATGATATGTTTTAGTAATTCCTTTGTGTCCTCCTATAGGTGTTTCATGGATTTCTTTAATGATTTGTTGCCTATCTTGTATAGAAGGAGTTATAAGAGTACCTTTGCAAAAAATGAATTGAATTTCTTCGTTTATGAATATTAATTCTATCAAATTTCGTATTTGTCTAAGCGAGATTTTATTTTCTTCTCCTGCTATATATACTTTTGTGGCTTGTTTAAGTGTCAGGTATGTGTAGAGTGTTTTTAATGATGTATATATATCTTCTTCTGTTGGATAATTTGATGTGACAAGTCCAACAATTGTGCGTTTTCCACTTCTTATCGTTACTGACTCTCCAATTTTTAATGGAAATGGAAGTTTGTGTGCTCTTATATTTCTTTCTTTGTATAAATTTTCTCCTGTTGGTCCTATTGGTTTGCCTTCTGTACTTATAAATGTTATTATGAAATTGTTTCCCATCCATAGATGATCTTCCACTTCAATATTTTGTTTTTTGACAGGTATATTGGATATTACTCTTGGTTTGCCTGTGGTATGGTGTGGAGGTGATGTGGGTGGCACAGATAATGGCAGGGGAGTCAATGGTGGGAGGGATAATGGTGGGAGTGTTAATAACGGGGATGGTGGTGGTGAAGGGGGAGTAAGTATTTTCCGTTGTTTGATTTTAATGGGAGTTATGGGAGCTGTGTCTGTACTTGATTTTAATTTTTGTTTTTTTCTTTTAGGTGTATGGTGAGTACTTTTATCTGTGCTTGACTCTGCATTGATTTTGGGAGGGTCCTTATAATTGTGTCTTGGCACTATAGTTGTTTCATCTATTTTTTCTATTGAGTCCTCTTGAGGTTTCTTGATATAAGGCTTTTTTATTGTTTGTGTGTTGTCTTGTATTGGTTCTTGAGGTATTATTCTTTCTTGAGGAGTCTTGTGTACTTGTACAGGTACCGAAATTTGGGGGGGTATATGTACTTGTATAGGTACTGTGATTTGGGGGGGTATATGTACTTCAGCAGGTACTGTGTCTTGGGGGAACATATGTGTTTCTATACTTTGTTTTTTAATCTCCGGTTGAGATGAGGAGGTGTTTCTTTTTATCTTTCTTTTTAACTGTTGTCGTTTTGTTCCTACTGCATCACTTTCGTCGTATGAAGAGTCGGAATCTGTCGAACTAAGTTTATGCTGTTTATGTGGAGCTGGGTTCCCTGAGGTCGAGGCGGTTGTTTCTCTTTGTCGCGTGTTATGTTGATGAAACTGTTTTTGTTTTTTGTTCTCGTGTGAGTTTGTTTCTGAATGTGCTCGCTTTGCGTTTAACGGTAATGCTATCGGATTTCTGGATAAAGCATCCGCGTTCGTATTATATTTTCCTGGTTTATAAAGAATTTTGTAATCGTATTCCGCAAGTTTTAGTTCTTATATGTTTATTTGTTTCCCCTTGGGGATTACAATACTTCTTACATTCTCCCTTCTTTTCTTCCCTTCGCCTTAACCTAATCCTTATCCTATTCCTTAACCTACTCCTTACATCTATTTCTTAAAACCTACTCGCCGCTACTGCCGCCACGCTCGCTTCCCTTCGTCCCATGCGCCACCTTCACCCCCTTTTCCCTAATCAATTGACCTCCGCTTCCGCACGCCACCACTCACTCTCATTCCTTCCTCTCTCATTCCTCCATTTCCTCGCCTCTCCTTTCCTCCACTTTCCTCATCCACTTCTCCCCCTCTCCCTCATCTCCCAGTACCTCCCCTACCCTCTCTTGCCACCCTCCTTCCTCCCAACCCATACACTCCTCCCACACGTGTTCCCACGTTTCCTCTCCCCATCCACACACCCTACACTTCCTCTTTTCTTCCTCCTCCCAATACTTCCCCCCCCCCTCAACCCATTCCCCAGCCTGAATTTCGCCACCCTTTGCCACCTGCTTTCCCCCCACCCCTTCCTCAGGTACCCTGGTAACCCTTCCCCTTTCACCATCCTATACCATTTGTTGTACTCCGATTCTCTAATCCTTTTCCATCTCTCCTCCTGCATTCTTTTTTCCCTACCCACCAGTTCTTCCCCCCTCAACTCTCCCCTTTCCCTCAATCTTTCTAACCCCTCTATTGTCCACCCCCTTTCCTCATAATACTCCTTCCTTTCCTTTTCCCACTTCCCGAGTGCTTTCCCCCTCTTTGCCCTTCCCTTGATCTCCTCCCAGCACCTTCTTGCCAACTCCCCTCCTCCCCCCTCTTCTAGCTTTCTTTCATATCCCCACGCCCTCATCCCCGCCTTTCCTCTCAACATCTCCCTCTGCATCTCTTCCCTCACCAAATATCCTAGTGTGCATCTTTCCACCCCCAGCACCCACCTCAAATACCTTTCCTGCATCCCCTCAATTCGGTCCCTACACTTCCACCCCCACACCTCCACTCCATAGCTCATAGTAGCCCATACCAGCTTCTCAAAGAGCCATAACCTTTTTCCCCAATCCCTCCCAAACCGCCTCTTCCCTATCCCCCATACCTGACCCATCACCGCTGCCCCTTTCCTCACCCTTTCCCCCACATGCGCCTCCTGCCCTCCGTTCCTCATCACCGTATACCTCAGGTACCTAAATTCCTTAACTTCCTCCACCACCTTTCCCTTCCACCTCCATGTCACCTTCTTCCAACTCCCCCCCCCCTGTCTGCACCTCATCATCTTCGTTTTTCCTCCAACTTCCCCATCATCCCTCTCATCCCCTCCACGTCTTCCGCCAGCACTGCAATATCGTCAGCGTAGGCCAGCGTATATATTTTCTTTCCCCCCACCTTCACCCCTCCCCACCCCCCTTTCTCCAACTCCTCGTCCAAATCCGCTAGCAACAGCGTGAACAGGCTGGGGCTCAACGGACACCCCTGCCTGACCCCCCTTGCCGTCCAGAAATCCTTCCCTTCCTCTTCTCCCACCCTTACCCTACTTACCGTCTCCTTCAGCACTTCCTCACACCTCCCCACCAAACCCTCCCTCACTCCTCTCTCCCTCATCGCCCTCACCAGCACCTCTCGGTCCACTGAGTCGAATGCTGCCTTCATATCCAGGAACAAAATCACCAATCTCCCCCCTTTTCTTTCCACCTGCCTATTAATTAAATAATTAAGCACGTATATGCAGTCCATGCACCCCATTCCCCTCCTAAACCCCGCCTGACTTGGTGGCATTAACCCCTTACCCTCCACCTCCTTTCTTAGCCGTTCCGCCAACACCGACGCATATACCTTATACGCTGTCTGTGTCAGCGTTACTCCTCTGTACTCCTCTACCCTTTTCCCCACTCCCTTTTTCACCGCCGGCACCACTATTCCTACCTTCCACTCCTCCAACCACCCCTTCCCCTTCCACACCCTATTACATACCTCCCCCAGCCATTCCACCACCTCCACCCCCCCATATTTCCACACCTCATTTGGTATTCCGTCCCCTCCCATCGCCTTTCCATCCTTCAACCCACTCACCACCCTTCTTATCTCCTCTTTTTCTATATCCCCCTCCCCGCCCTCACCCCTCCCCATCTCCGCCCCCTTTCTTACCCTCCACTCCACTCCCCCTAGCAACTCCCTGAAATACTCGTCCCATTCCTCTATTCTTATCTCCTCATTCACCCCCCTTCTCCTCTTTCTCTCCCTATTTACCACCTTCCATACCTGCCCCTCTGTTCTTATCCCCTCCACCTCCTTCTCCCACCTATCCACCTCCTTCTTCTTTTCCTCACATATCCTCTTATATTCCTTTTTCCTCTCCCTATATTCCTTCCCATCCCCCCTTCCTTTCTCCACCTCCTTAGCTCTCTCCTCACCCTACCTTTCTCCTCCTTGCATTCTCCATCCCACCAGCCTCCCTTCCTTCCCCTCTGCCCCCCCATCGTCACCTTCCCCATTGCCCCCCTCACTTTTTTCTTCTGCTCCGCCCATTCCTCCTCTATTCCTCTCCCTCCCCCCTCTCTTTTCCCAAATTCCTTTGTAAATTCTTCCCTTCCCTCCATCGTCCAGTTTCCTCTCCCCAATCTCCTCCCCCCCTTTCCCCCTGCTCCCCTGGTTCCCCCCTCAGTCAAACCACCACCGGGTGGTGATCTGAGTCTACCCTCTCCGCTACCTCCATTCTTTCTACCTTCTCCCTTGTTTCCTCATTCCCCATTATATAATCTATCACCGAGTTCCCCGTCCCACCTGTATATGTCCATTCTCCCTCTTCATCCCCCTCTTCATTTCCATTTAAAATTCCCCACCCCCTCTCCCCCATATATCTGCATAGTCTCCTCCCCTCTCCATTTACCACCTTATCCTTCGACTTTCTGCTCCCCCCCCCTTCCCACTCCTCTTCTCCCCATATCCTCCCCCCTTCCTTCCCTGTCCTCGCATTAAAGTCTCCCCCAATTACCACTCTCACTCCTTCCTCTCTCTCTTCTATCCATTCTCCCAACTCCTCCAGCTTCCTTTGCAAGTCCCTGTTTACATATATCCCTATAACTCTCCACCATTCCCCCCCCAACTTCACTTTCCTCACCATTATCCCCTCCCCTCCCTCTTCACCCCCTCTTCCTATCTGTATTCCCTTCTTCACCCCCATCAGCATCCCCCCTATCGCCCTTCCTTTCTTGCTTTCCTTCCTCGCCCACTGCTTCTCCCATATATAGTCCTTCGGTAACCTGCCCCTAATGTACTCCCATTCCCTTTCCACCACCCACGTTTCGCTCATCACCACCACCTCCCATTCCTCTAGACCTTTCCAAAATTCCTCGTCCTTGTTTCTCAACCCCGCCACGTTCCAAAAAGCGACCTTATATCTCCCTTTAACCCCTTTTGGTTTTCCCCCCTTCCTCTCCTCCCCTCCCCCCTTTCCCTTAACATTCGTTTCCCTGCTCATCACCCCATCTTTCCCATAATTCGTCCCATCTTCTCATTTTTCCGTTTACCCATATTTTCATATACCCTACCTGCACCCGCTTCTCTTTCCACCTTCCACCTCGCCCTTCTTTCTTCCTCCGTTAAGTCATCATCTATCCTTTCCCTCCTGCCCTTCAGTTTCTTCCTCGCCTCCATCACCTTTCTCTTTTCCTCCCTCCCCGCCAGCTTCACTAGAACCATTCCAGTCCCTTCTTTTCCCGTTCTCCCTACCCTTCTCACCTCCCTTATTCCTTCATCCTTCATTCCCATCCTCGCCCATAACTTCTTCACCTCTTTTTCCACCTCCTCACCTACCCCCATCCCCCTTACCACCACATTATTTCTCCTCTCCTCCCTCTCCTTTTTATCTTGTTTTAATTCCATCCTCCTCATTCTTAACCTACATTCTTCCACACCCTCTCCACCCTCCCACCTCTTGCTACCACTCCCTTCCTTTTCCTCTTCCCACTTCTCCACCTTCCTTATCATCTCCTCCACCCTCCCATCTCTCTTTTCCAGTCTCTCCAACTTTTCTTCCATCTCCTCCCTCCTTCTTTTCTCCTCTCTCCTTTCCTCCTCCCATCTCCTCCTTTCCTCCCTCCACTCCTTCATCACCTTTCTTCTTTCCTCCCCTTCCTTCCTCATCTCCTCTATCATCTCCCTCATCTCCCCCCACATTTCCTCCTTCTCCTCCCTTATCTCTTTCATCATTTTCTTCATCATTTCCACCATCTTTCCCATCTCATCTTTTTCTTCGCTTCCCCCCCTCTTCCCCCTTTCCTCCGGTGATCTCCTCGTCTTCACGCTCTTTTTGAACCCTGCTTTCTTCCCCTCTTCCTCCGACCCTTCCTCCCCCTCCCTCTCTTTCCTCTTTTTTCCCCAGTAGCTCTCCAGGTTCCCTGCGCTGCTACCCACGCTACTCACACTGCTCACGCTCTCCTTTCTTCTTCTTTCCTCCCCGGCCATCTTTTCTTTTTCCTTCCCTATTCCATCCCCCTTTCCCTTCCCCCCCCCAACCTTCCCTCCTCTCCCCTTTTCCCTTCCATTTAGCCTCTCCCTATCCTTCTACCCTCTACCGCCCTCTTATTCTTATCCTTGATCCTTTCCTCCGTCTTCTTCCTACTCCCTTTCAAATCTCCCGCTTTTTCCGTCTGCTCCTTTCTAATTCCACTCCCGTCCGGTAGATCCCTCTGCCTTCTCCTCTGTCTTTCTCTTCCCGCCACGCAACACCTATGTCCCCCCTAACCTCAAAACCTATCCCTTTCCTTGCCTCTTCTTCTTCTCACGGCCTATTCCCTTTTCACTCCCTATATTCCCCTCACTCACTCCCTATCCTTTCCCTCACCTCTGCACTCACACTTCCTTCACCCACCTCGTTGCACCACACACACTGTCCTTTCACTCACGCGTCCGGAACCGGAAGTCCGCAAGTTTTAGTTTCCATCGCATTAATCATGACGTTGGGTTTGAAAGGGTTTGTAGCCATTCTAACGGTTTATGATCTGTTATAAGATAGAATTTTCTACCATAAATATAAGGTCTAAAATGGAATACTGCATATAATATAGCTAAAAGTTCTCGTTCTGTCGGTGAGTAACGAGTTTCTGCGTCATTTAGAACTCGAGATGCGTAGGCTACCGGTAAGTCTTTCCCTATTTCTCCTTGACTAAGAACTGCACCTACAGCGATACCTGAGGCGTCTGTCGTTATATTGAACGTTTTTTCAAAGTCTGGATACTGTAATATGGGTTCTTTGCAGAGAGCTTCCCTTAAGGTTTCAAATGCCCTTTGTTGTTTGTCTGTCCATTCAAATTTATAATCCTTCTTGGTGAGATTAGAAAGTGGTCTTGCAATTTTTGAAAAATCTTTTATAAATCTTCTGTAGTATCCACTCAGTCCTAAGAACTGTTTTACATTCTTGACGGTTGTTGGTGTTGGGAATTCTTTAACTGCTACTATTTTCCGTGGATCAGGTTTGACTCCGTATTCTCCTATTATGTATCCTAAATATGTAACTTCTTTCTTCAAAAATTCACACTTATCGGGTTGAAGGTGAAGATCTGCTTCTCTTAATCTATCCATTAATCGTTTGAATTTGGTTGCATGTTCTTTCAGAGAGCTGGCGTATATGACTATATCGTCTAAATACACGAAGAGCTCTACTCCTTGAAGTCCGGTTAGAACTTGATCCATAAGCCTTTGGAAGGTTGCTGGTGCATTTTTGAGTCCAAACGGCATTCTATTAAATTCGTAATGCCCGTATATTGTAGAGAAGGCTGTTTTATGTCGATCATCTGGATGCATGGGAATTTGATGAAACCCAGATGCAAGATCGAACACAGAAAAACATTTTGCGCTTCCCAACTGATCTAGTATGTCAGTTATATTTGGTAAAGGATAAGCGTCTCCAATTGTTTTTTCGTTTAATTTTCTGAAGTCAATTACTATTCTTGGTTTTCTAATTCCTTCCGAGTCTTCTTTTTTTAGTACTATCCATATCGGTGAATTATAAGGAGATAAAGATGGTTGTATTATTCCTTTCTCCAGTAATTCTTTGGTTTGTTTTCTTACTTCTTCTTTGAATGATTGAGGATATCGATATTGTTTTGTGAAGACGGGGACATCATTTTCCGTTATAATTTTATGGTAAGCTTTATTTGTCGCTTCTAATTTTTCTCCTGGAATGTGAAATCTATAAGCATGTTCTTTTATTAATTCCTCGACACTGGCTCGTTCCTCTGAATTTAAATGATCTAGCCTTAATAATTGTAATAATTGGTGAGTTCTGTTGGTTTTTATATATTTTTCTGCGTCTTCTTCCCTTATAGGTACTTCTATAAATGGTTCTAATTCGACCGATGGTACAGGAATTTTAATGTCCTTTGTGGATGTATTTATTGCAAATAGACATGCCATGCCGTTATTATTTGACACAATTGCGTTTCCCATATGTAAATTAGGGTGAATATTAATTTTGGGAATATATCCCGTGCTTTTTACAGTGCTGGTATATGTATTAAGAACTCGTACATATATTTGACTCCTTGTTCTTGCTGGTATTGTGACCATTTCGGGATCGATGAATGGAACGATTTCTGGTCCAATGGTTATTGCTGATCTCATATAATCAATAGTTGCTCCGTTGGTTTGAAAGAAGTCTGTTCCTAATATTCCATCCTGTCTGATAGGAAGATCTTCTACAACGTGGATAATAACTTCTATGCTTAAAATTCCTATTCTGATATATCCTATAGTACTAAGTAGACCATCTGTGATGCCATTGAGGTCAAATAGGGTATCCGTGAAGATTGGAATGTCGGGAGAAACAGCACATCTTTTGATTACGTTTAGGTCTGATCCCGTGTCGATCATTAGTGTTGCCTGTCCTCCATTAAACCGTATATCAGAAAGAAGGATGCTAGGTGGTTTCCTTATTTGTTCTGTTTTGAGTCTGAGTATGGCCTGTCTACGTACCATACGGGGTTGTGCCTCTTCTTTTTCTTTTTTATCAAAATACATCTTTTTTCGGCATTGGTCTATTGTATGGCCTCGGAATTTGCAGTATTCACAGGATATGCTATCGTATGCTTGGTTTCTGCATTCTTGTATCGTATGACCCGGTCTCCGACAATAATCGCAGTATATATTGGATTGAGGAGTTCTGTTCGTGTAACTCTGACTTCTACAATCTTGCGTCGTGTGACCTGTTCTTCGGCAGTTGCTGCAATATTCGTTGGACTGTGGGGCTCTGGTGGCTTGGCTCCTACAATCTTGCGTCATGTGGCCTGTTCGCCGGCAGCTGCTACAATATTCGTTAGGTCTTCCATTGTAGCTTCGACTTCTACAATCTTGTGTCATATGTCCTGGCTTTCGGCAAAAGTCACAGAATATGTCGTTTTGGTTTTTATTAAGGCTCCTGCATTCTTGTATGGTGTGGCCTGTTTTTTTACAGTGTTGACAGGTTTTTTGTCGCCAGTCGGTGCGTGATGTTTGCTGACTACTGCAGTTGGTGACGTCATGGCCGTATCCGAGGCAGTTTATGCATTGATTATTTTGTGTTACTCCGGTTGCTATTTTTGTTCTTATTTGATACTCGTTATATTCTGCTTCTGCTTTGATAGCATAATTGATAGCGCGATCAAGACTACCGAAGTTGTATTCATGTATTCTATTATATATTTCGATCCTTAAACCCGTTAGAAAGGCTTTAACAGCATTTAGTTCTGCATTTATATTAAATTGAGCTTCATGCGCAGGTACTTCTATTGTGTTACAATGTCTGATTTGTAAAAGTGGATTAGATACGCGGCTGCTATAATCTACCGTTGTTTCGTTTGGTATTTGTGCGATTTTTGATAATTCACCGTATAATTGAATCGATGTGTGTAACGGAGCGAAACGTGAAGTTAATACAGATATAAGGTCGTTGATTGTGTTATACTCTCCGCTTAAAACTACTCTTGAAGCTTGTCCGTACAGCTTATTTTTTATGAGTTGTACTAATCCGTATTCTGCGTTAGGATTTACCATGCGTCGTGCATGTCGACAACTTTTAGTAAATTGGTGTAGTGGTATATTTCTACCATCGAAAGAAGGTACTGTGTCGGCTGTGTCACGTAAGCTAATGTGTGGTAAGTGAGGATATGCATTCGTAGCTGTATTCATATTAATTTGTGGATTTGAAGTTCCTGGAATATTTTCAATTTCTGATGTTTCTGAAGTTTCTGGAGTATTTTGGGGATCTCTTCGAGTCTCCGTTGTGATTGCTAAATTAACCATTTTTTCTCCAAGTGTGTCAGGCATTGTAAAGTTTTAAGTTTCTACGGAATTTAAGAAAAATTTTCTAAGAAAATACTCACTTTTTGGAGTGATTTTACTAAGCGAAAATATTCTTCTCAACGAGATATCCCACCGCTGTCACCAAAAATATCCGATCTGTAACGTTCGGTTGTCCGGGGACGACTAGCGTTAGCAGGTTCTCGAGCGGAGAGCGGCGTCCCTCGAGAATAGGATAGGTGGGGGTTCGTTGGTAGAACAAAGAATTTAAATAAAACTTAAACTTAACAATGACTTTATTAGAAAAACAACACTTAAACTAATAATGATTATAATATTGCTTACAACTACGATTATATATTTTATGTTTTTGTGTTTTTACGTTTTTTATCTTATATTATATGCTACGTGGCTAAGTATTTATTGCAGAGCACAGCCGCTACCGTTTCCGGAGCGATCTAGTAGACTCTTGGCAATGTCTGTAGTAAGAACAGCCGCTACCGTTTCCGGAGCGATCTCATTCTTTTGACAGAGTTTTGGTTCTATGCTCTAACAGACCTCGCTTTTACAAAGTGCATCAGCCGCTACCGTTTCCAGAGCGATCTCAATGCCTTTGTAGGAGCAAGGTACTATAGTTTTCAAATGAAATAGTCCAAAGAGGTGCACCAGTAACTTTTATACACTGGAGATCAGCCGCTACCGTTTCCGGAGCGATCTCAATCTCACTGGTTGAAACTTAAGCTTCCTCTAGGTCTAAACATTCGTCAACTAAAGAGCGTGTTTTCGAGTGTAGCTTGAACTGAGCGCTCCGCTGCGTGCGCCTCCTTTTATACTGGAAAATTGGCGGGCTGGCGCATGGGCAGTGAGTCAATATTTCTTAATTTGCAGTCTTCTCGCTTATTATATTATATTTTGTTTTGCGCTTTTGACAGTACTTATATTTAATTATTTCTAATGTTTCTATAATATTTGTTTCTTTAATCTATGCTTGGTTTAATATTATTGTATAAAAGTTTGTACAATAGGTATGCGCGGTAACATAGGCTGGTTGCGTGGTAACGTAGTACTATTCTGTTTTACCGACGGTCGGTAATGACCGGTTCGAGTCCCCGTGGGACGTTACAATGGAGTCGCATTCCAATATTTACAATTAAACTTTCCAGGTTTATCAGAAGCAAAAATAAAAGAAGGGATTTTTATCGGACCACAAATTCATGCACTAATGAATGATGCACAGTTTAACAGAATTATGTCACCTAAAGAAAAAAAAGTGTGGACAGAATTCAGAAACACTTGTACAAATTTTCTTGGTAACTATCGGGCACGAAACTATGAAAGCATTGTAAACAGACTTATTAAAGCGTGTGAAAGATTGGGTTGCAATATGTCCCTCAAATGCATTTTTTGCATTCCCATCTTGATTTTTTCCCCGAAAATCTTGGTGATGTGAGTGATGAGCACGGGGAACGATTTCACCAAGACGTGTCCGTGATGGAAAAACGTTACTACGGAAAAAGTAGCATCGCAATGTTGGCAGACTACTGTTGGCAACGCCAAATGAGTAGTAAAATAACCCATAAACGTCAGGCAAGAAGACAACACTTCTAGGTATGTAATTAATTTCAGTCTTCTTACTTTTATTAGAAAATAGTTTATAAATAACAAATATAATACTGGAGAACGGTAATATAGTCACCAGTTCTGTTACGAGCCGGGGCTGCGGCAACGCGAGAGGCCGGCGAGAAGGGCATTTCCCAAGGAATATGGTTTATGAGTTTGTTAGTTAGGTGCGCGGACGAACCTGATGCGAAATCAGGGAGCCGCTAGGATTATTGACGGCGAGGACGAACCTGATGCGAAATCAGGGAGCCTCTAGGAATGGAGTCACACGCGGACGAACCTGATTCGAAATCAGGGAGCCGCAGGAGGGTGAAACGTCGTGAACGAACCCGATGCGAAATCGGGGAGTCACTAGGATAAAGTTCACAGACGAACCTGGTGCGAAACCAGGGAGCTGTTAGGAGGTTGGATTATTCACAGACGAACCTGGTGCGAAACCAGGGAGCTGTTAGGAAGTTGGTAGATTTACAGACGAAACTGATGCGAAATCAGGGAGCTGTAGGATACGGACGAACCTGATGCTAAATCAGGGAGCCGTAGGAGGGTGAGGTTTCGTGGACGAACCCGATGCGAAATCGGGGAGCCACTGGGTTGGTGAAGATTCCTTATTTCGGATGAAAGGTTGCGAACGAACCTGATGCGAGATCAGGGAGTCGCGGGAAATGTTAGTAATGCCTCGTAACTCTTAATTAATATTTGATACAACTCGAGCGGTAAAGTTGTATCAGTGGGTGAGTGCTACTAATATTATAAGGATCACTGGGTAAAAGATGGGTTTAACGAATCTACTCGATTTACACGTGAACACCATTCGTATATTCAATAATCAGTTATTGTACAAATGTAAGTGTCGCGATTAAATAATTAAATAAAGTGTGTGAGTTACCACTAGTTGCACGGTGTTGACGCACTGGCGATGCGGGGCGTAAGAGTGGCTATTTCGAAGTACCAAATAGAATATAAACCGGACTCGCGGATTCTATGAGGTTAACTATGATTCTGAAGGAGACTTTAGCTCGATCTAACTGAATATAACCAACTCTGTACGAGCGTGACACGACGTTACTCTACGCGTGACTGTACTGCTTTTAACCAACGAGGGTTGAAACCAAAGGGTTTATATAGTCCCAAAATGGGTGGGGATTGATTAAAAATCTCCATATAAGGAAATCCGTATGGTCGTCGTGTCACTCCCGTTCCCATGATCGTGATCCAGATGGTCGAGATCATGACCCCCTTAGTGGTATGTGATAAACAAAAAGGCTTTTAGGGCGTTTTCCCTTCGCAGACGCGCGCTCGAAAGATGGTTGAGAGCGGCGTATGGAAGAATTCCACATACGTAACATCTCCCCCCTTAGACAAAACATCGCGATTCTCGTGATGCTTTTCAAAAGAAGGGAAAACGCCCCACAAATCCTTTTATAAGAAAAGTGTAAAAGAGAATTGACGGGTGTAGTGTGGTGTAATTAGTGTACTTATCGCTAGGTATTGCCGGGTGTAGGAGTTTAGTCGTCGCTGGGTAAAGTGTAGCCAAGCTGCAACCAGTGTTCTATGACGTCCAGTGGTGGTTGTCCGGGTAGCCGGTCGAGTGACAGCGTTGCTGTGAGGCCGTCCGGCGTTGATTGGACGTTGGCGAGGAGGCCTTTCCTTCTCGCCATAACCATCTCGGCGATCTGCGTCGTCCTCTGGAGCGGTCGGCGGGAACGTAGTTTAACTCCCCTCAGCTGAATCCTTACTGTCTGCCAGGGGAGGGCATGGAACCGGGGTGGCAGGGACCGCAATTCGGTGACGGGGCCGTCCATGGCTATGCCATAGTCACCTAAGAAGGTGGTGCAGGTGGTTCCGTTGATTTTGATAATTTCGCCACGGAGCCATCCCTTCCTATCAAACTTTATTGTCACGAATCGTCCCGGCTTGATGCTGTCCATCGTTGGCAGACACAAATGCTGTCTCGACTCCATATAGTTGTTCAGGTCGCGTAATACGACCTTTGCTGCCTCCGCATATTTGTCCAAGCAGACCCAGAATGTGGCGGGGTCCTCCACGTACATCACCAAGCAGCGGCATGTTTTCCCGAGGTCGTGCACCGAGATGGTTCTCATGTCTGCGTTTTTTCGTGATGATCTGCTCCCCAGGTGTCCAATCCCTGATGTTTTCGTCCGTCACCTCCTTGATGTCCAGCCAATCCGGAATGCGCTTTGCAGCACTTCTACTAGTTGTTTGGGTCCCCGCTGCCTTGGATGTGATTTTGCGGGTCGAACAGCTTCGACCTTTTCGGACGAGTCCTCTAGTGCTGTGGCTATACGGCCTTGGTGACAATACGGTACCCACTCGAGGTAAAGTTTCCCAAAAACCGTGGTGTCCTGTCTGAACTGCGATGGTCCTTTTACTTTCTTCTGGAGTGGTTTGTGTAGCAATGTTCTTAGACATGGAGACTAGGTTTGTACTGAGTTAAGGGGACTGATGCCCTGCTTTTATAGGGAAGAAACCCTTATCTCGCCCCCACCCTGAAACTATTCGTGTAGCGGAGGGGGTTTCTCGTGGGAGTGATTTCATCCCCTTAGAAGACGGTGGCGCACGGGCTGTGATTTTCGGATGTAATTGGTATATCTATTGGTGTTTCTTGGTTCTCTTTAGGGGATTCTGTTTTATTGTTGTGTTGACGAGGTTTGCATTTTATAACCAACATTATATTTACTATAATCAGTATTACTACTATGCCTCCGATACAGGAAAAGGTTGAGATCTGTACTTGTCGAATGGATGTTTGATGAGTTGCGAAATTCCTAGCTCGTTGTTCTATTTCGGTAAGTGATAGTGCTGTCGGCAGATCCTCCCATTTTGTTGGTTTCTGCTCGTTCACTTTCAAGGCCTCAAAATGATACTCGGTAACCTCTGGTATAATTATTGATAGATTATAAGGTTTGGAGGGGTAATATTCGATATTTTGCGATTCATCAATGGTTTCTAATGTTTTTAGTTGTACTGAATCTATTGTTGCTTGGCAACCGGGTTGTAGTCTAAAGACTCCAATCGCAGTGATATTTCGTGTTATCGGTTTCTTTCCTTTGCAATAAATTTGTGCCTTTTTACTTTCTGGCATGAAATAAAGCCATGTAGTTGGTGTATTTAGAGTTTGCCAGTATGGTTTGACTTGTGTGATCAGTTTAATGGTACAAGTGTTCCAATTTATTGAAGCGGGGTTCAATAACAGAGTAGATTCGCAAGTTGGTTGTCGATCTGCTTGGTATACTGGTAGGGTAGTTGGTCCCAAAAATTGGTTGTGGTGAAACCGGCAAGTCTTAAAATATTCTTCCGTTGGGGAAAAATATTGCTGTTCATCTGATGAGACGGCAATGAACTGGATTTGTGGCTGTATATACGAAATTACCTTTTTTGTTCCAAGGTTGTGTGTCGATGGACATGGATATATTTTATATAAGCTGTAAGTTTTTCGCTCTAAAAGAGGTATGGTGAGTTCGAAAAGTATCCTTCCCTTTGTGAAAATTACGTTTAAATTTGTTATTTTTTCAATTTGTTCCGTGAGTAGTTCTTCGGGTGTTAGGGGAAATTCATACGCAAGTGTTTCCTTAATCCGTTGAGCTGATCTCAATAATTGTTCAGGCGAAAGAATAGCGGGGTGTAGAATGCCTTGTTTTGCTAGCAAAATTGCGTCTATTAGCAACAGCAAGTTGGTGTTGTAATCTTCCAACCCTCTTTCTATTTCAATTACGGAGTCCCTGATGGATGCTTCGAAGCGTAACTTGTTGATGTCTGACTGCGTCTCTTGTAATGCTTCGGAGTGTAGGGCCATCGTTTTCGTTAGTTGAGATATGATTTGAGTTAAATTAACTAACCTCGCATGTGTGAGTGAAAATTCTCCTTTTATGATATGCGTTTGATTCGCTATTATTTCGGTAATGTCGCGTTGATCCTTATAAACTTTGTTTAATTCGCGGTTGTAGTATTCTGCGTCTTCTTGTGATAAGGTTCCAAATAACATTTTACTGAGAGTGCCGATGAATCCAAAATGTACGCTACGCCGTGGGGATGGTTTTTTAAGATGTGTGGTGTCACCTATTGCGGTGCGTATCAAGTTGCTATAATGTAAAGTATTTTCTTCCTTCTTGATTAACTGAGGTCCCAATTCTTTGCTGAGACAATTTATGGAATCATGACGGTTGCAGAGTTGATTCATCGCTGAGATATGGTGCTGTACATGTGGAGCATAGCTGAGATACCGAATAACATCCAGAGATGTGACTAGGCGCCATTCTGATTGGAAGGTCCTTATGTCGGGTAATTTTTCGTAGAAGAGTCCGATGTTTTCTTCGAGCGGCGTAATAATTTGATCATCGCCAATGACAGCGAGAGGTAACAGGAGCAAATATGCGAAAATCATGGTTGATTTTCAACTGTGGATGGAGAGTAAGCATGTTTAAGTTTATCCTGATGCTTGGTGATTAATTTATTATGCGTTCGTAATACTACGTTATTCAGGTCTGTCACGTCTACTATCTGGTACGGTCCGATGTAATGTGGATCAAATTTACTGGTACGAGGTTCCTTGAGTACGTAAACCAAATTACCTACGTTAAACGTTGCTGGGTTTGCATGGCTATCGTAATAATTTTTCGAACGGATTTTTGCTTTGTTTAGATTATCGGAGGCTATATTACAAATATTAGTCATGTGCGTTATTAATTCTATTAAATAATCTCCATACGACTTTAGTTTTTCACTGGTTGGAAAAGAGGTTGGTTCTCGAGCTGGTTTTCCAAAGATTAATTCGTATGGAGTGAAATTTGTTGCTTCGTGAACGGATGTATTGTAAGAGAACATTGCGAATGGTATTAATAAATCCCAGTCTTCATAATTATCCATGTAGTGCTTGAGGTATTCGGTGAGGACGATGTGACTTCGTTCCAGAGATCCATTGGTTTGTGGTCTATATCCCGAGGTCGTGATTTGCTTGATTTTGAATATTTCAGAGAGATTGGTCATAAGCGTTCCGATGAAGCTAGTTCCCTTGTCTGTTAGTATTGCGCGAGGTGTACCGTAAATTGCGATGAAATGTCTAGCGAAAGCATCTGCAATTGTAGCAGCTCGAATGTTAGGTATTGCTACGGCTACGCAATATTTTGTTAAGTTATCCTGGATGGTGAGAATATGCCTGTTCCCACTGGGTGTAATTGGTAAAGGTCCTACTGTATCCAAGGAAATTTTGTCGAAGGCTCCTATAGGTGTGTCGGTGATTAACATCGGCTGACGAGTTTTCGCTCGAACTAATTTCTGTTCCTGACAACTTTGGCATCTTCGAATGTAGTCTTGAATGTCGTTGCGCATTTGTTACCAATGGAATTTTGATCGAATGCGTTTATAGGTCTTCGTTACTCCTTTATGTCCTCCAATTAGACTATCGTGAGCCTCGCAAATGATGGGCTGTCTGTCTTCTTCGGATGGTGTGGTGATGGTACAATTGCATAGAATAATCTGCAGGCCTCTTCCTACGAAAACCTCTTCTAATATCTTGACGAATTCGTTGGATGGTATTTTGTGAAGGTCCCCCGTGGCGGAAATTCGAAATGACTTAATCTGATTTTGATCCAAGGTGTGTCGAAGAATTTTCAAACCATTGAACACATCTACTCTTTTAATATTATCAAAGAAATTGTCTGAGATTATTATACTAAATGTTTTAAATAATCCATTGTCCGTAGTTATCATGTTTCCCTTTTTTGGTTGTTCTGCTAGAAGATTTGGTTTATTGATTAGTTCGGTGTCTAGCAGTAATTTTCCAACGGGGTTTATTAAATTGCAATCAGCAGAAATGAAGTGTACGTAATGTCCTTCTTCAGCGGTAAAAGTATTTGAAGAAACGATAATTTTAAACGGTTGATCTAATGGGGTCTCTTCCAGATCGTCGAGGTCGTTTGAATCCTCGGTTTCACTAGTGAAGAAAGGGTAGGAGTCAAGTGTCCGGTCAGGGACCTTAGATTGTGTTGACCTGCTGTCAGGTGGTTGTCCTACACTTGCTTCGGTCGTAGTTTTTGCCGGTAGCTGGTTTATTGAGGGTTGTAAAGGTTCATCCATGACTTCTGATGATACCTGCGGTGTGCTGAGTAAATCTTGTTGGAAGATTCTTGCATTTTCTATTACAGTATTTTCGAGCGGCTCCTCAAATGATATTAAATTGTCTAATACGGTCTGGTCCTTATCTGAAGGGACGATTTGAGTGGAGTTTGCTGCGGGTGAAAAACTGTTTATGGTCTCCTGGCGTTCATCTGGCATGGTTACCTCTTGAGATAAGCTGGGAAAAGATCGGTTTTTGTATATTATTGGAGAATGTTGAACGTTCCCACGTGCGGTTTCCTCTTCTGAGCTACTGCTTGTCTCTCGGTATTTGGGTCGGCTTTCTCTATCTCGTTGTAACTGTCGTATGCGGTGTCCGATTGTTTCAATATTGGCATCTGTTTTCGGTATCTGGGCTTTGAAATCGGGATCCCGAAGCTCTCTTGGAATAAGTGGTAGGCAGGCAGACGTGGGGTTGCGCGATAATGCGTCTGCGTTCTTATTCGTCTTTCCGGATTTATGGACAACCTGGTACTCGTATTCCAAAAGACGGAGCTTCCATTTCATAAGTCTAGAAGTTGGGTCCTTGACAGAATGTAACCAGACAAGTGGTCTGTGATCTGTAACGAGGGTGAATGGGGTTCCGTAGATGTAAGGCCTGAAGTATCTTACGGCGTAAACCATGGCCAAACATTCCTTTTCTGTAGCCGAATAATTCTTCTCAGGTTTATTTAGGCTTCGAGAGGCGTAGGCAATCGGCAGGTCGTTTCCTATCTCTCCTTGACTGAGTACGGCTCCAATAGCATAATCGGATGCATCTGTTGTTACAATGAAAGGTTTACTGAAATCAGGGTATTGCAATATGGGTTGTTGACAAAGTTCGCTACGCAATTGCTTAAAACTCTGGTCTTGTTCTTCTGTCCATTTGAATTTGATGCCTTTGCCTAATAAGTTAATTAATGGTTTTGCCTTTGTAGTGAAATTAGGTACGAATCTTCGATAATATCCTACAAGTCCCAAAAATTGTTGAATGTTCTTCTGCGATGTGGGGGTGGGAAAATCTTGAACCGATCTTAATTTCCTAGGGTCAGGTCTTACTCCTTCCTTTGAAATAATGTGTCCAAGGTACGCGACTTCCTTTCGCAGGAATTGGCACTTGTTGGTCTGAAGGGTTAATCCGTGTTCTCGAAGGCGGTTTAACAGTTTTTTGACTTTGATATTGTGTTCCTGTAACGATGATGCGTATATCACTATGTCGTCCAAGTAGACAAAGAGGTCTGTTCCTTGAAGTCCAGTGAGTGCTTGATCCATCAGGCGTTGAAATGTGGGTGGTGCATTCTTTAATCCGAAAGGCATTCGAGAGAATTCGTAATGTCCATTTGGAGTAGTGAATGCTGTTTTTGCCTTATCCTTTGGATCCATCTCTATTTGATGAAATCCACTAGCGAGGTCAAAGACTGAAAAATATTTAGCTCCTCCTAATCGATCTAAAATCTCTGTGATTTGAGGTAATGGGTACTTATCAGAAATTGTTATTTCGTTGAGGCCGCGAAAATCTATTACTAGACGCCAACGTTTTACTCCATTTTCGTCTTCTTTCTTTGGGACGATCCATAAAGGTGAATTGTATGGAGATTTTGAAGGTGTAATTATACCATTTGATAATAGCGCGCTTATTTGCTTTTGAATTTCCTTTTGATGTATGAGAGGATAGCGATATTGTCTTGTGTTTATTGGAACATCGTTGGATGTATGGATTGAATGTTTAAAGTCGCGGGCCTTCCCCAGTTTATCTCCAGGAAGATAGAATCGGTCGGGAAAATCTTTAACTAAATTGGTAACGAAATCTAGTTCCTCCTTGTTCAAATGTTTAGTGTTTAGGGCTTCTAAGATTTTTTGTGTCCTATCTTCGTGTGTTCTGAATTTTGACGGGTGTTCTACAGCTGGGTAAAAATCTTCGTCCGATGACCCGAAAATATCGAATGGCTCTAATGTTTGTGGTTCTATCTCCACGTCTAGGGGTTCATCGCTGGTATTTGTTGCCATAACATAACACTTCCCTTTATTGTTACTCACAATTGCTTCCCCTATGTAAAGATGTTCGAGGGTCTTGATACGTGGTAAATATCCTTCCTTAATCCTCGAGTTTGTAATTGTTATAGCAATCTGTTGCGACGTCCGGGGCTCGATACGATGTTTGGTCGATGTCAGTCGCTCCTTCATTTGAGGTAGATCTTGATAGTTTGAAAAACGTAGAGGTCGGGTTGGTTTATTTTTTAATACCAGAGTCCCATGATAATAGGAGATTTCGGCCTCCTCCTGTTTTAAAAATGGGCTTCCTATAAGTCCATCTGCATCTATGGCAAGCTCTTTTACTACATAGAAAAGTGCAGGAGCTTCGTGAATATGAAGAATTGTTGTTCCTAAAGTATGAATTGGATTAGTGGTAATTCCGGTTAACTCGATTTCTTCCCGAGAACTTATTGTTGCCTTTTCTCCCAGGGCATTAATGACTACTAAATTAACGGATGCTCCACCGTCGATTAAGAATTCTCCCGTTCCTGACTCCAATTCTGGAACCTTGTTGTTGATGCGTGGGGCAGGTGCTTCCTTGATGAGGGTTCCTCTTCGAAGCGGACTGTCCTTTGGCGAGCTTCCTTGTTTCCGCTCATCGTGTCGCCTATACGTTGAGCGCGATCGAAGTTTAAAGATTTGTTTGATTCAACGGACGAATCTCGCGAGTCTCGTTGATATCTCGGATTACGCGGTTGTTTCCTACAGGATTTTCCGTCGTGTCCGGCTGTGCCGCAATGCCAGCAATATAAACTCGGCTTGCGATCTTTATCGGGATTTTTTAAAATGGAATAATGTTTTTCTCCATCATCTGCGTATGATGAGTCGGAGCGGTAAGAAGGCGATTTCGAGGGGCTCCGGTGACGCAAAGTCCAGGCCGTCGTGCGTGTTCGTCCTTCTCGGTCCTCTTCAAAACCAGACGTTCTTGTAAACCGATCCCTGTTCTGGTCGTATCTACTCGGGGAAAGTGGGTACGACACTTCGCGGTCGTGGTGGCGAGAATCTTCGGTGTAATGATCTCGGCGAGACCACCTGGAGGGTGATTCATTACGGGGCGACTGTCGCCGATTCCTTAATTTTCTATCTATCTGTAGCACGGCGTCGTAAGCTTGTTCAAGTGTTTTGATGTCTTGAATCTGAGCCGACACTTTCCAAGAAATTCGATCCGGTAAACCATCGATGAAGTTTTCTTTAACGTCCTTTTCCATTTCTTTGACGAAATCTTCAGCGTGATCCGAATACCTTTCCCGAATAGCTCCGCGCGCACAATAAACGAGATGGCTAGTTCTGTCGACGTACTTTCGCAGACTTTCTCCTTCGCGAATGCTTAGTTTCGCGATTTCGACTTGAAAATACGATAAACTTCTTCCTGGCGCGAATCTCTTTTTTAAATGTTGAACTAATTTCTTAACAGACTCGAATTTATGTTCTAACGTGCACCTGCGTGCCGGACCGATCAGTTTCGTTAGTATTATCGCAAGATACTCAGCTTCCGTACCCTCAGGAATCAAAGTTAACCAGTCTTCCACATTTTGTGCAAAGCGCGTCAAGGGTGGACTTTCACCGTCGAAGGTTGGAATTGACATAGTAATATTCTGTATACATGTCCGTTGCGTCAAAAGCGACATTGAGTTTGCAATTGAAACTGTCAGGTTCATTATATCGTTAGAAGAGACGTTCGCCTGTGCGGTTGCCATTTTAAAATTACTAAGTGACTTGACTAGAGAAAACTAGTATATTGTCGATAACAAATTACGAGTGATTTTAACGTATTTAAAAACCCAAATTTTACGGCGATTCTAATGCAGTAGCATCCCACCGCTGTCACCAGTTCTGTTACGAGCCGGGGCTGCGGCAACGCGAGAGGCCGGCGAGAAGGGTATTTCCCAAGGAATATGGTTTATGAGTTTGTTAGTTAGGTGCGCGGACGAACCTGATGCGAAATCAGGGAGCCGCTAGGATTATTGACGGCGAGGACGAACCTGATGCGAAATCAGGGAGCCTCTAGGAATGGAGTCACACGCGGACGAACCTGATTCGAAATCAGGGAGCCGCAGGAGGGTGAAACGTCGTGAACGAACCCGATGCGAAATCGGGGAGTCACTAGGATAAAGTTCACAGACGAACCTGGTGCGAAACCAGGGAGCTGTTAGGAAGTTGGTAGATTTACAGACGAACCTGATGCGAAATCAGGGAGCTGTAGGATACGGACGAACCTGATGCTAAATCAGGGAGCCGTAGGAGGGTGAGGTTTCGTGGACGAACCCGATGCGAAATCGGGGAGCCACTGGGTTGGTGAAGATTCCTTATTTTGGATGAAAGGTTGCGAACGAACCTGCTGCGAGATCAGGGAGTCGCGGGAAATGTTAGTAATGCCTCGTAACTCTTAATTAATATTTGATACAACTCGAGCGGTAAAGTTGTATCAGTGGGTGAGTGCTACTAATATTATAAGGATCACTGGGTAAAAGATGGGTTTAACGAATCTTCTCGATTTACACGTGAACACCATTCGTATATTCAATAATCAGTTATTGTACAAATGTAAGTGTCGCGATTAAATAATTAAATAAAGTGTGTGAGTTACCACTAGTTGCACGGTGTTGACGCACTGGCGATGCGGGGCGTAAGAGTGGCTATTTCGAAGTGCCAAATAGAATATAAACCGGACTCGCGGATTCTATGAGGTTAACTATGATTCTGAAGGAGACTTTAGCTCGATCTAACTGAATATAACCAACTCTGTACGAGCGTGACACGACGTTACTCTACGCGTGACTGTACTGCTTTTAACCAACGAGGGTTGAAACCAAAGGGTTTATATAGTCCCAAAATGGGTGGGGATTCATTAGAAATCTCCATATAAGGAAATCCGTATGGTCGTCGTGTCACTCCCGTTCCCATGATCGTGATCCAGATGGTCGAGATCATGACCCCCTTAGTGGTATGTGATAAACAAAAAGGCTTTTAGGGCGTTTTCCCTTCGCAGACGCGCGCTCGAAAGATGGTTGAGAGCGGCGTATGGAAGAATTCCACATACGTAACATGCGATATGCACTTCTGTTACACTCACGTGTTTAATATAATAGTATAAAAAACTCACCTCGACAATGAATTTACCCCGTCGTATAGTATGACATTCACACGAACAATTCTCTTATATTTTTAATACATTGGGAACTGATGTAGGTACCTAACTGTACACACATAGCGCCGACACCTTGCATATTCAAAAAATCAAAGTTTGAAATTACAAAAAATTTATTACATAGTTTATTATGCAATAGTTAATAATTTTTTATTAAATAGTTTATAAATAACAAATACAATATTGTAGCACTGTATGAAGCTAACCGTGAGCGGCTGAGTTACCTACCTACGCTGGCCGCCGCGCGTGCCACCGCGCCGTTGACTACCACTGTCGGCTCCGCGCGTTTTGCCAAACTATTACGTTTCTGTATTGAAAACGAAACGAGACATACCACTTCTGCCGACGCTTTCCGAAGGAACAATGTCTGCTGTATCGCGTGGGATGGTCAGATTTCGTCTCAGACCCTTAGTTTTGAAAATAAATTGAAAGATATCCGCAAAAATTGGTGCATTTCGGGTGTCCTTTTCCCTTTGATCGTTGTTTAAACATATTTAAATGTTCATAACGCAATAATCACTTACATCGTTGTATTCGGGAAGGTTCATAGAATAATTTAACGCAACGAACAATCGAATAACTATTACCGTTTCGACAGAAAATATGTTCAAAGTTGAAAATTTGCAGTTTTTTTCAAAATCGATTTTCTCAAAAACTAAGGGTGATGGCGACAAACGGGTTGCGGATTCGTTTTCAGGGCACGAAAACCTATAAGAAACGCCTATTGAATGTTACAAGTCCGAGAAAAAGTCAAATTTTGTTGTACTACGTGCTATCAGTGGATATAGACCGTAACTGTATAACAAATAATAAAGCGACTTACCTTGTTAATTGAGACAATAATTCAATGTCCTATAGGGTGAAAAAACTCGTGACATTTCAAAACTTTTGATAACTGATACAGGCAGGTTATGAATGATTGACAGCTAGGTGACATTTACCAGCGAACCGAAAGCAGCGGCTTTTTCATGGACCTAAGAATTAAATGGACGGAGCACAAAATCTCAACATAGACGAGGGGGTCGAGCCAGTTGATCGGGAGGAGAGAAGTCGTGGTGGACGGCTTGTGATTGGCGAAATAGTATGCATGCGTCGCGTTTTATTTGAAACGGTACGCTTATATAGGGTGTATTAAAATATGCTTATATATATAAAAGTATACATATGCCATACATATATACATATATACTTATATATTATTTATATATATGTACTTACATATGAGCCCCTCAATTGACAAGTGGCATAAGTTTTACCAAGTCTTATGAGACCAAAATATTATGTTGCAATTACGTATTAACGTTTCAAACGTCAAACTTAACCATACAAAAATATTAAAGAGGCAATGCCTCTTACCGATGACATGTCAATTTTAATTTTTTTTTTAAATTTTTTAGGGATTGTAATTAAAAAAATAAAAGATTAAAAAATAATATATATACTAGAAATAAAATCAAAACTAATAAAAATAAAACATAATTTAAAAATATTAGATTTAAATCAGCTACACTAATAGTTTATTTAACATATAAATGTAAATTTGAATTAAATTTTTTATGTTATAGCTAATATTAAATTTACAAAAATTAATTTTTAATATCTTTAAATTTCAAAGTTTACGTTTTTATGTCATGTTATGCTAAATAATGGTTTTTATAGATTAGACCAAAAATACAGGATTTACCGTAGCCCTCCGCAATTGCTGAGCCCTTTACGAGTATTTAAAAAAAAAAATTATTGAAATCGGTCAAGCCAATCGCGATGCCATCATTCAACTGCCCGTAAGTGTTGTTTCGCGCAAAATTGTATTGGTTTACGTATACCAATTGATGGTGGTTTAATCGAGATATGTGTTTGTTTCAGCATCAAGAATACGAGGCGCGTCCTGACGGACAAATCTACTATTGCCCGATGAGAAGATGAGCTACTACCCACAAGCTGAAATGTCACAGGGGCAAGGGGAATCGTCCACTCGCGTCAACCTATCCCCTCCAACACAGTTCGTCCCGTGACGAAGAACTCGAACGCAACTAATCGCGACAATCCGCGGATACGGCTAGCCGCTAAGAACCGAAAACTAGGACTTCTTGGAGGGGATAGGGTGGAGCGAACAGGCGATTCCCCTTGCCCCTGTGACATTTCAGCTTGTGGGTAGTAGCTCATCTTCTCATCGGGCAATAGTACGTCGAGCTGCGAAGCAGAATTCAATTCGCCCGGCGTATCTGGCGCGAGGATACACTAGATGTGGATTTTTTAGCATTTGAGGGTAATTTTTGGCACCTTCCACGTCTATTTAAGGGAAGAGGTCACTGAAATTTTGAAATCCGAAAATATTTGAGACATGCGGAATTCCTCTTAAGGGAAGGAAGTAGGTTTGAAGTAAAGCCCTTATGCCAGTCGGGACATAGTTTTAATCACTGATTTTCATAGAATTTACATTACGTTACAAAAATCAATCATAACTTCAAAAACCTTCTTGCGCAAAGTGTGTGATGCCACAGCCTCCAGGTTTTACAGCGAAGAAGGGTCCATAGTAAAGTAAAAAATTGTGTATCGAGAAGTTTCTACGTCTCATACTTTTTAAGGTAAAAATGATTGAATTTATTAAATGTCAAAAATGCAAAATTTCATCAAAATTTTGAGGAAAAGCAAGCGCAGCGCAAAGAGTTTTGCAGATTTCTTCATGTCGATACACAATCTTTTTGCTTTCATGTTACTCTTGAAGCACGCCAAGCTGTAAGAGAATCGGACCAACAGTTTTGCGCAAGGAACATTAAATATATTAAAAAAGTAAGTTTTGAGATAATTGCATTTTAAATCTAAAGAGTAAATTCCAGATCACTTCCCTTTTTGTATAGTCTAAAATCCACCTGGTTGATACACATCCTCATCAATCTTGCGTCTCTTTATGTTTTGTTTCTTCTTAAAGCGCTTTCTTGTACTGGATTGCTGTTATGTACTGCAGGTTTCTCTTCTGTTGTCTCTGTCTCTTGCTATACTTATAGCTGTTTTAGAACAACTTGCCCAGCTGTTTGTTTCCTCACTGTCAATGAGCGTACATAACCCATATCAAATTCTGAAACAGCACATGCCACAGCTACTTCAAGTTTTGCCTCCGATACAAATGTTGTCTTCGGGCAGAATCTGCACACTTTTGCATGGAGAGATTAATTTGCATTTTGAGTGCCCCCCCTACAGCACCTTGCCATCAAATTTTCATTTGACAGTGTTTCGTATCAGGGTTTCACTTTGGTTGCTTGTCCTTAGGACATCTGGCATGGTTAGGATTGCTGTCTACAGAGCTACAGTGATCTAAAGTAGCCATCACAGCATCTTCCATGGCCTTTACATTTGACATATTTTTTACAATAGCATTTCTGTAACACTAGAAGTAAATTTTGCAACCCGACAGAAAATATCAAATTGATAAAATATACATATGTTTTCTGCAATCACTTTATAACCTATAATAATAGCACGCTTCACTCTACTCTTACTTTTGCGATATTTTCGGCTAATGAGGTCCATTTCACTCGTTTTATACCAGCTAATTTCACTGCACCATAAAATCTCACTCTGTATTCTCACGTAAACCGAAGTTTTGAAAGATTTAAAAAAATATGGTGTCTAGCGCCCGGAGAGACTGACCTCTGTCGGCAGCCACTGACCCTTTTGGGACCGCTTAGAGATTTACCTACTGTACATGGCGGAGTTATTGGCCGCGTTACAGATGGCCGAGGGATACGCAGCCTGACCACGAACTCAATCACATACTGTACTTTGTAAGAAAGCGTTCGTAGTTTAGTAGGCGGCGTCCAATGGATTCTGTTACAGAGCACGCGTGCGTTTTAGAATTGTGAAACGCATTTTGGCCATTGGTGAAAATAAACAATGTCAAGGCCACGCAGTTAATTTAGATTTCCCGAAACACTAGTCAGCGATTGAACATACTCAAAGAGATAAATAATAGAGAAATATACCGAAAAACGAAGGTTTTGGTTTTCAGCTCTTTCGCAAGGTTTTAGAAAAATAGGTTTTTCTGGTAGAAAGGCAACACTGAATGTCAAACCACGTTGTGTACGGTTGAACAAGGGTTCAGACTTGCCAAAAATGCAAAAAAAAAAATTCTTAAAAATGGTCGAAATCGCGATTTTTTCAGTGACCTCTTCCCTTAAGGAGTAGGTATAAGTGAAATATATTTGCGTGGTGTTACGCACGCTAATAGCAACGTATATATGTATATAATAATACTTTGATGCTTTCTCTGTGTTGCAGGAATTAACACGACCATGTTTTTAAAATTAATTTTAATATATTAAAAAAATCAAAATATTTTTTTATTCAAAACAGTGTGTCTTTATTTACGTACATCCATGCACGCGGACTTGAATTATAAATCAGTATTTATGTATACGTTATTCGTATGGGATGGGATCTAGAGATGCGGTAGCGTGTCGACGCCAAGTACATAATCGACAGCCTGTATATGTCGACTGTAGGTCTGTGAAGTTAGTACCCCAAATTCGAATTTTTAAAAAAACTCGACGGCATTCGTTTGTCCATCGTTTGTCCACGTTTGTCCATCGTTTGTCCACGTTAGTCCAACAAAAATTTTCGTTTGTCCACCCTTCAAAAAAAAAGTTATGAACAAATTAAGAAAATTTGTCATCAGCACCCTCCATGAACACTTTTCAACTGTTTAAAAGAGGGATAGGATTGTCCATGATCTAGCATCGTTTGTCCACCAAAAATTTTCGTTTGTCCACCCTCCAGAATCGAATAATTAATAAAAATCGCGAAAAAGAAGGGTACTTGCGAAGCGATCGCGTACAAGTTCGATTTTTTGTTAATTAATCGATTAAATCGTTTGTCCAACGGCGGATTTCGTTAGCCTAGATGTAGAAGACGTTTGTCCACCCCATGATTTCGTTTGTCCACGCTCCAGATAAGAATTACAGTATTGTCTCATTGTGGACTCGGTTTGGTGTACACGATGTGGGTTTTTCGCTATCCCCACCACTTCTGTCTCACTCTTGTCCGGCGAAGGCGAGAGCGAGATGGAACGAGAGCGAGCGAGAGGCACTGGAAGCAAGCAAGGGCGGTACGAGACAAACGACGCATTGATGTTTTGTCTCGCTCCCTCTTTCGGACGCCGTCACACTGCGTCCTTTGCGTGCGCGACGGGCGTGCGCAATGGTCACGAGCCCACGTGTGAGCACGGGAACCGTTTCGCAAAATTTTGACGCAGGCACGATTCCATCTGAGGGTTCGCGCCCGTCGCGCACACTCGCCGCGCACGCAAAGCGTTCCATCTCGCTCCACCCTTCGGCCAGAAAGAAGCGAGAAACGAACACTCGGAATTAGGGCTCTGTTCAGGATGTGGGTTCAACGCCGGTCCCGACCAGCGAGCCCACAGCGAGGAAATACTGTATTTATAAAAATCGCGAAATAGAAGGGTACTTGCGAAGCGATCGCGTACAAGTTCGATTTTTGTTAATTAATCGATTAAATCGTTTGTCCAACGACGGATTTCGTTAGCCTAGATCAGGCCTGCCCCATCGGGTGCAAATACCTCTTGAATTTCTGGGACCCGGGCAACAGCCGACGCGGGACTGGTTACGTTGCTAACCACAGCATGGGTCGCGGAAGAACTGCACGAGTGTGCGGCCGTCCTAACAGGCTCGCACACTCGTGCAGTTCTCTCAGAAATCTCGCAACGGGTAGCAATGGAACAGTCCCGCGCTCGGCTGTTACCCGGGTCCCAGAAATTCAGGAGGTATTTGCACCCGATGGGGCAGGCCTGGCCTAGATGTAGAAGACGTTTGTTCACCCCATGATTTCGCTTGGCCACCGTTCAGAATTGACTTAATTGTGTGCATTGAATTTATTCTTTCCTTCGTCACTTTCTTGGCAAAATTACACCGGCGTCGTTTGACTCGCGTGGTCGTATGATCCGCGAGTACAAGTGCCATGGGTGGCACTTGTAACCACTGACAGAGCCAGTGGTACCGCCCTTTCCAGTGCGGTGCGATACCGGACCGATTCAATAGTTTTACTATTGTAAAGTATCATTATCATATATTCTGTTGAATGAAAGTTTCATGAGAAATTTTATATATCATTGTGATGTGTCCATATTCCTGCTGAATTACGGCAATAAGCTGTATAATGCTCTGAGCTATAACATACGATGCCACTTAAAACGTATATTGCATCTTCAATTTGAAACTTTTCAGGTATGCTATTTAAAAATATTCCACCTATTTTATTTAGTTGGAAATAGATTTCGCTGTCTATGAACACATATGATTTCGGTTCTCTCTTGAATTTCACTGGTGACTGACATGTTTTACACGTGCGTGTTTGTACACTGAAGAATTGCGCAACAAAAATAAGAAACATTTGTTTAAAATCTTCGGTTCACAAACCGATCACAATTTTCTAGATTTTACTTCAGATTTTACATACATTTGTAAATAGCGAAGTGACATTTGTATTACAATCTACAATATTATTGCGATTTTCAAATATTGTACATAAAATAATTTCTCGCTCTTCATGCACGGAGTTGTTAATATTCTCCATAGCGTATTTCTTGACGAACATAAAAAATGTATTGTCAGAGTTTTCATCGATCCAGTTTTTAAACGTACTATAATTGCAATACGCACTGGTTAATACTTCAACCAATGAGTCGAATGCACGCGTATTTTTAATATACATTTTTCCGCCATTAACATTAATCAAATTACACATATTTCCGTTTCTTAATATTTCATTTTTTCTTGTCCTCAATGGCTTGTCGTATGTGAGGTGAATGTCTGGGACGAAGTTAAATATTTCCCTCTAGGAGTATTCTTTTTGTTTTCAATTAAGGGCTTTTGTATTATATTTAGTGTATTTTTTTAGCATCCGCGTTTGTTTTTTCATTTTCTTTATTTTCATCGTCCTTTACATAATTTCTATTATTAGTTGAAACTTGTGAATCTTTCAATTTATTTGGTTTCGCTTCAATATTTAAGCCTTTCCAATTTTCCTGTTCCGTTAAATAATCAAAAGTATGGGTAGTGTTTTCGCGTGAATCCATTTTTCTTTCTTTTTCTTGTCTTATCTCAGTTTGCAGCAGTGCAATTTTTTCGTTCGTGCGTTTAATGCAGCACGTTCCAACTTCGAGATATTTTCAATAGATTTTATATGGTGAATTATAAATTTATCGACGCGCATTGGTTTATAATTTGCGCCCAAATCTGAATGTTTGAGATCTTTAAAATATGCCTCACATCTAGAGGATGTCGCTACATTCGATGACAGAGGGAAATATCCCCTCATCACCTGTGTCCAGAGTGGAAAATGTTTTGCCAATTTAATAGATATGTGACTAGTGCTGGACAATAAAATGTCTCTATACTGTCTTTTGCAATTTGTTCAGCCTCATATCTGATATTACTTATAAATGCAACTATATTTTCATTTTCATTTAACATTTCTAATTCATCGTATTCTGTGTCATTCTCGTCACTCGTAAAGGTGAATGAGTTTATTCTTTCGAATAAATACGATCGCTTCTGCTCACAAATTACTTCATTTCCATCAGAATCTTTGCCATTGTACTCACTGTAAGCGACAATAAATATTCAGCTAAGCAGTGTACTAAAATCTTCCACATTATCGCACGATGTTAATTTTAGGCTGCTTTCTATGAAATACATCTTTGCTCCAAATAATTTTTATTAAATGGGCAATATCAATTCTGATGAAACACCGAAGTGGATTTTGCAAAACTTCGCCACTAATCCGTCGATAGCAATCGGAAATGCAATTTTTTAAGCAACGTTCATTGAATGCCAGGCTGGTTGCATTCAAAAGTGCCAGGGAATAATCGGAATCAACTTCTGGAGGCACTGGTGCCCCGTCTCTTACGATTTCCCTCAAGCAGTACGTAATTAAATTTGTATCATGCTTTTCTGAAAGCATTTGAAATACTGGTTGTATACCATGTTTCTTGTCACCATTTACTTTTTCTATTGTTTTCACTAATTTTCCAGTCGCGTCTGTTTCTATTTTCCTGCGCGGTTTAATTAACGTTTTATACAGTTCCATTTGCATGGGACACTAGTAAAAAAAAAAAGAAATGATCCTTTGCGATCTGTTTAATGTACCCTGAGTATTGCCCCTTATATTTCAACTCACATAATGAATTAATAGGGTCAAGATTTTTATTTATTCCTAATTCCCGTACAATGGCTTCTTCTCTGATTTTCCTCAAAGTACATTGTCGTGCAACATAAGGTGGTTCGGGATCGTCATAGCTTAAATCGGATACGGCATCATTTCTCCATTGTCTGGGTTTAATATTTAAAAGTTGTTGCCCTATTGCTACCCTACTTTTTCCTTTCACCGCCCTTTTCTTTTCATGTGGTATTCCCGAAGCATCGACTGTGTGCACTCTTACCACAATACCAGTGCCAGGAGCCGGTTTATGTAAGCAATGAGCTTTAAATTCGGCACCGCATTCATTACAATTGCCGTATATTTTCAAATATGTTTCCGCTTCTGGAGAATCGAAAATTTTGCTATATTTAAACGTATAAGCGCACGGAATTTTCGTTTTTAAAAAACTAGCCTTGCAAATAATATCCGTCCAACCGGGACTAATTGTAAGTATTTTGTAAGATTTTCCGCGAGTACCCTTTTCTTTATAAATTTTCAATACAGGAGCAATAGATTTCCATTGCTCCTCAGACAATGTGATATCGAAAACAAATGGCGGTTGTTTATAATGCATTTTATTCCCATCATTGTGAGGCACGAAATATTGACTAGTATTACTTACGTTAGAAACATCAATGCTATCCGTCATTGCTTCGTCTTCTACTTTTTCTTCTTCCATTGGAATTTGGAAATGTTTCTTGAAATTTGTCAGCAAATTCCACCGATTGTTACTCACGTAAAAGTTTAAGGTGTTTCACACTTCTTCCCACACTTTATCCGTGCGACACTTCAATTTATATTCCTCATCGAACACTTCACACCTTTCACACTTGTGCAACACGTTCAGAATAACACCGGAATGTATCAGGGCTTTTCTAGTCATTTTTCACAAATAACCACGATGAAATCGCAAAACGGGAAGTATATAACTCTCACAATTACTTCACAAACCGTAAACGAACGCACAATGTCACCAGAGCGGTCTGTGAACAATGACTGATTTTCGAGGCACGTGGCTGGAAAGAATTCGAGAGTATCGCAGGAATTTGTTTCGATTTCAGCGGCGGCACGTGGTGCCGTCCGCGTTACAAAGTAACTACGCATAAGGGCGCTAGTCGAAGGTGGCTCTAAAATACTATATTGGACACTTTATAATAAAGAAATCCAACTTTCACAGAAACAAAATGTATATGTAATTCTTTTTTTGTACACCGTAAATACAAAACATATTAAATAGGAAATTTGTGTAAATTTTCTTACATAAGGGTGCCAAGCATCCTCGCGCCTACCCTGCTGGTTAGTTATCAAATACATTAAACTTTTACGTTGGAACCAATCGATGGAGTTTCGTGTCAAATTTGAAAATATATCAATCTTGCGAAGCACCACTAGTGCTAAGTAGCGTATTGTAACTATCTGTCACTAATGGCGTCGCTGCCGATCGCTGCGACCTGTCGCAGCGACCCCACTACCCATACAGCACTCTCCGTTGCAGAAACGTTGCAGAAAGGTTGCAGTTAGGTTGCGGTGCAATGTTGCACTGGGGCGGACATAGGAAGATTTCTGCAACCTTTCAGCAATGTTGCGGTGCAATATTATCCTGCAACGTTTCTGAGATTTTTCGTCAACTTTTCTGCAACGTTTCTGAGATTTTACAGCAACTTTTCTGCAACGTTTCTGAGATTTTACAGCAACTTTTCTGCAACGTTTCTGAGATTTTACAGCAACTTTTCTGCAACGTTTCTGAGATTTTACAGCAATTTTTCTGCAACGTTTCTGAGATTTTTCAACAATTGTCCCGCAACGTTTCTGAGATTTTACAACAAAGGTCCCGCAGTAAGCAAGGCTCAAAAACTGTTATAATATCGATTTAGTATATAGATTTAGTATAATATCGTAGTATACCCACTACACAGTGTATATTAGGTTACGCTTTGTTCATCCGTAACGTATCAGCGACATTCCTGCAACGAACCGCATTGAATACGGTCTTACACATTTTTACTCGACAATACGAAACTTTTTTATTATCTATAATGAATTAAATGGCAATAGTAGGCACAGTGGTAGTAATTGGCACATGGAACACTTTTTTACAAATATCTTTTATTGCTGTATATAGTTAATGAATTTGGTTAAACCCTATAGTGTTAACTAAGTAATTGTATTAATTACTTATATCACATATGTCGACAAACAGAATACAATGTTACATTTCACAGGCAACCTCCGAGGGAATATATGTCAACACGGACAATATGTAATATAAGTAATTAATACAATTAGTTAATTAGCACTATAAGGTGTATGTAAACTGTTAAACTGTATACAGCAATAAATGATATTTGCAAAGAAGTCTGAGGTGTGAAATGTAAATCCACAAACACTAAAGACTAGAAAATAAAATAAATGATGTTAAACGATTGTATTAAGAATCCGCTAAAACTAAAAAAAAAACATTATTTTCTTGTACTACGCAGGATATTTCATAACAGAATATGCATCAACTTAATACAACATCAAGCGTCGAAATTAATTTGTTGTGAAATATCCGACTCCACGATTAGGGTGATGTAATTGAGTTTGGCAAAACGAATCTTCGTTTTCGAATAATTTAAGTTTGAGGTGTTGCTCAATAAACAGTTGTAGCTGCAGCGGTAAAGTGTTCGTCTACGGTCCTACAGGTTGCGGGTTCGAATCTCCCTGGGGTAAAATAATTTTCTATTTTTTCTGTTGCACACATTCATGTCGTCGGCCCCCCTCGCAGCTTGTCCGATATATATAAATATAAAATACCGTAATTTTTATTTTTGGCCCTACTGCCCGAAAAGTTGCTGTAAAATCTCAGAAAAGTTGCAGAAATGTTTAATGCAATGTTGCACACGGGCGGACATAGGAACATTTCTGCAACATCTCAGAAATATTGCCTGCAATGTTTCAATCTTGCATCGTAACGTAACTGCAACCTTTCTGCAGTCTTTCTGCAACGTAGTGTGCTGTATGGGTAGTGCTAGGTACAGGGTGATTGGCTCGGTACGCCTGATCCGCCTGGCAATTGTGGCGAAGTCAACCCTCCGTGGTGTCTCTCCGAAGTTATAGCTTTCGACCTTCGAAGGGGTTGGAGTACCTATTAAGAAATGAGAAATCTTCGAATTCCTCATTTCTCACCAGATCTGTGCGGAAGCGACGCCAATGGATTCCTGGCGTTCCGTCGATTAAAATCATACCAAATATCATGCAAATCGGACTACTTTGACACAAGCAACTTGAATTCCCTATGTAAAAGTTGTCCGATTTACACGACATTTGGCATGGTTTTCATCAGAAAACTCCAAGGAATGCATCGGCGACACTTCCATATCCATACGATAAAGAATAAAGAATTATTGTATTTCTTAAACAGATACAGGGTAATTCTGTAGCAACGCCCGTCAAGGAGATGCGGCTTGGTACCCAGTGGCAGGGACAGTCCTTCGCAGTGCCCCACCCGATTTTTATGGCTTTTTTCCAGAAAAAGGTACGAATCTCGGGCCGAACGTAGCGAATTGGGGTTGAACCCCCGCAGGCGAGGGTGAAATATCCATTTCAGTGTATTAAAAAATTATTTTCTTCATCATATCGAAAGGAAAGTGTCGCCGATGGATTCCTTGGGGTTTTCTTACGAAAATCATACCAAATATCAATACCAAATATCATGCAAATCCGACTACTTTGACAGAAGCTATTTGTTCAAAATGGTAGCACTTGTAATACGCCGTCAGCAAAATTCATCAGCTGTTTGTACCAAATCGGTCGTGACGCTCACGTCAACATTGCCTATCCCCGTTTTCGTCTTTCGTGATCCTTGTCTTTCCGCTGTATTTCTGTTTTCCCTCTCTTTCCTTGAAGAATTGTCTCCATGACCTATCATGTTCACACCTCAGTTCCATAGCTACTTCCGAGCTAAACGCAATAAACCACGCATATCACAAAATTGAAGAAAGATTTACTACCAGAAATCCCTCAAACTCTAACATGAATTTTCAGGGTTCAGTTTGTAGTGAGAAAAGTGAGCAGTGACCAGTCTCCATTGCCATCATTCAAGTGCGCAATAACTCACGATTCCGCCATGACGACCTTTGACTCTTTCGCCGAACTCCAAAAGGAATTATACGGTTACATTCAGCACGCAGTGACGAATTTCAATAAGCTTGGTAGCAAAAAGAAAACGCGATTCGCGATCGAGTCGCGCATTGACACTCTCGAAAAGAACTGGATGAAATTTCCAACTCAACACGACCAACTTGCAGTGGCGAGGAACGAAGCGACCCGCCAGCATCAGTACTTCAAGGAAGATCTGTATTCAAAATGCGAAGAGGCGTACCACGAGCAAATGGCCACGCTCAAGGAGGAAATAAGCTCCAAATCTGATGATACATTATCGGAAGCTAGGGATACGGGCAAAGTATCAGCGAGCGCTCGAGCTTTGCCAAAAATCGATCTGCCGCGATTCTCTGGCTTGTATCAGGAGTGGTCATCATTCCGAGATCTGTTCAAATCCATGGTTCATAAAGAAAAGGATTTAGAAGATGTCCAACGGCTCCATTACCTTCGGACGCACGTTACAGGTGAGGCAAAACAGCTGATTTCAAATTATGCCGTTACGAATGAAAATTTCATGCCCGCGTGGAGGACGTTGGAAGAACGGTTCGAAGACAAACGGTTAATCGTGAGAGCGCAACTAGATATTATCTTTAGTCAGACAACGATGAAAAGCGAATCGGCCGCGGAACTCAACTCGTTGTTCGCAAATATAAAGGAGGCGATTATCGGTCTTCAAGCAGCTGGTGCACTTGTTCAGCATTGGGACTGGGTTCTCAATCACCACATTGTTAGCTTCTTAGACGCAAGCTCTCATACGTCATGGGAAGAAAAACTCGGATCGAGTTCTGAGCCTGCAAGTTTCGCGCAACTAGAGTCTTTTATTAAGACGCAAATTCGGGCCCGCGAAGCGTTCGCCAGGACGGGAGGGAACAAACCTCGTCCGTCGGACCCTATCAAACCATCGAAAAAGGTAGCTACCGCCAAAGCGCACGTCACAGCCTCAGCCTCATCGTCGTGCTCACTCTGCGGATCGAATCATTACATATCGGTATGTGAGGAATACCGAGGTAAAACAATCGAGCAACGACGGGCCATAATCGACAACAAGCAATTGTGTTACAATTGTCTCGGGCACCATCAAGTGCGAAACTGTAGGTCAATAAAGGGGTGTCGCGTTTGTCAACAATCTCACCACACATTCATCCACGGAACAGCGACAACAACATCCGCAAGATCGTCGTCTGCGCCCAATCCAGCTGTTCACTCTACCACGAGGGTGGAAGGGGGGGGGGGGGCTAAAGTAGTTAATCATGCCGCTCCAGAATCAGCTGAAGTCGTTGTTGATAATATCGTGATCCCGCGTCAGGTCTTACTGGCAACAGCATCGGTTGAAATTCTAATTTCAAATCGACCACCGTTTGTGGCTCGAGTTCTACTCGATCAAGGTGCCGAAATGTCCTTTGTTCGAGAATCATTAGTTCAGACGCTAAAACTCTCGCGGCAACGCGCGCCAATTCCACTCATGGGAATCGGAGCTCAGCGGAATCACACTATCAGAGGCGCTGTCAATTTAACATTAGGATCACGGCATGATCAAAGTTCCGGTTGCTCCGTTTAGATTTATTACGCTCAGCCTGGAAAAATAGATATCATTCTAGGCTCCGACATGTACGGAAGCCTTCTCCTTGGTGGGCTTTAACAGGGATCTCAAGGCGCTCCCGTGCCACAAGAAACCATCTTCGGGTGGATCATCTCGGGACCAACATCATCACTGCCAGCTATTACCCGTATTCATCAAGCCCTTCATGTTAGCTGCGGGCAAGGAGATCTCCGTTCGTTAGTCGAGCGATTCTGGAAACTAGAAGAAGTTCCTCAATCGTCATCTAGTCAGATGACAAGGGAAGAAAAGCTATGTGAAGAACACTTCATCAGGACGCATTCCCGCACGTTATCAGGGAGGTATGTCATACGTTTACTCTTTCAGGAGACCCAAGAGATTCGGGGATTCGTTGTAATCGTGTTTGGTTGCGGAACGATTACCGGTGGGACGGAGAAGGGATAGGTGCCGACTCAGTCGGTGTGTCCGGGTTCGGCGAATGAGTTAAGATGATATATAAACAATAACAGTGTTTATTGTAAGCTGTGCAATTTTGTTTACATTTATTTCCGAGCGCGTCGGAAGAGCTACGGAGTTACGGTTGTTCGGCGCGTCCGTTTCGCGGCGGCGGCGGCGGCTTGGCGGCGAGTGGAAGGAAACTTGGATGCGGTGTGTGTAACGTTCTGCTCGGAATGGCCTTAAGGGGCACGTTCGTACGAGAGTCGTATAAGAGAGGTTCAGAGTGCAATAGGGTTCCGGCCTAATGGGCGCGGAGGTACCTCTCTGACGTAGGCGGGACGCAAGATAAATCTCGGTCTATTTCGGACAGAGGCTGGTAACGGTACAGTGATGGCGATGGCCGATCACTGACACACCTCAAGGTATGCAAAAATCGAGTCTCTTGGGTACTTGCGTGAAGCGGTATAGCGACATGCACAAGAGCTCCTGATTCCGCTCGCCGCGGCTCTTATATCCTGAGCCCGTACATCTTCGCTTGCGAGAGAGATCACGGGGCCGCGGCCGCCAAGCGGTCACGGCGCGAACTAGGCCCATTGTCTCGGCTTCGGGCGCTCGCACGGCGCGTGACGTGACTTCGTCACATCGTACACTGCAGCTTTTCGAGCGCTACAGCGTGTTCATCGGCGTGGTCGCAAGGATGACACTTTCAAGCTACTTTACGCAACATTTCTAGCGGAGTACCTCTCTCTCGGACATATGAGCCGAGTTCCCACGCCGGACGGCGATCCTGAACATGTTTACTATTTACCACATCATGGAGTATTGCGAGAAACAAGCTCGACGACCCGACTTCGGGTCGTATTTAACGGCTCGCATAAAACAAGCCTCGGAGTTGCATTAAACCAACATTTGCTCCCAGGGCCGAAGCTGTAGATTGACCTTACTACCGTCCTCCTCCGCTGGCACCGGTACCCCATCATCTTCAGTGTGGACATTGAAAAAATGTACCGACAAATCTGCGTGCACCGCGATGATTGGGACTATCAGCGAATTCTCTGGTCAACCACCGAAGGTGACACCCCGGTGCCTTATCACTTGACAACCGTGATGTACGGTCTCACCTCAGCTCCATACTTGGCTCTTCGTGTCCTCAAGCAACTAGCGGAAGACGAGGGTGCAAGATACCCACTTGCTACTGATATAGTGCGAACCGAAATCTACGTAGACGACGAGTCGACAGATACGGTCGAGTCGACACGCGATAAAATCCGCCAAATCGACGGGCTTCTCAAGACGGGCGGTTTCATCGCGCGAAAATGGGCCGCCACAATAAACTCAGTCCTCGATCCTATCGAATCATCGCGTCAAGGAAGACTCGTCGATCGTTTGATCGATGAGACCCTTATTCATCGGACCTTGGGACTCCATTGGCGAGTTGCCGACGATCGGTTCGTCTTCAAGGGCGCGTCGGAGTCCCGACCCTCTCAATGGACAAAATGAACAGCCCTTTCATTCATGGCACGACTCTTCGATCCGCTCGGATGGCTCGCTCCGGTCATCGTCGTAGCAAAGATTCGATTCCAGCAACTGTGGATGGAAGAGTTAGGGTGGGACGAACCGCTGCCAGCCAACATCGCGACCAACTGGACGAACTACCAAGAAGAGTTGCAGTTCATCGACATCTCGCTGCCGCGATGGTTGGGAATCCAGTCACCCACGGCAAAAATGGAAATCCATGGGTTTTCAGACGCATCACTCGACGCAATGGGTGCTTGCGTATATAACCCATAAATATAGTAAGCCATTGCGTATAGAACCCATAACTCGGGGAAGACTACGATCAGAGTCACATAACTCTTATCTCCGCGAAAACCAAGGTCGCACCCCTCAAACGCATGACAGTTCCTCGACTCGAACTATCCGCGGCCCTCTTGTTAGCACGCCTAGTTAACAGTGTTTGTTTCAGTCTTGAAATGGAGTTGGTTCCGGTACATTTATGGACAGATTCCACGGTAACTCTCATGTGGATACAAAACAACCCATCTCGGTGAAAGGATTTCGTGGCGAATGGAGTCACTACCATCCAAGAGTTGATGCCTCGCGCTCAGTGGCGTCATACTCCAGGAGAGAACAATCCCGCCGACCTCGCATCAAGAGGCATCTCCCCAGGCACTCTAAAATCTTGCTCGCTATGGTGGCAAGGTCCACCGTGGCTAAGTAAATCCTCTATGCATTGGCCTAGCGCAAAGCCAGCACTCGCTTTACAATCCGACTTGGAAGAATGGAAACTCGCCGTTGTCGCCATGCCGGTAAGCCCATTAACCTCAGAGTGGGAAATCATTTACAAGTACTCCACTTTCCACAAGCTGTTACGAATAACATCGTACGTCCTTCGGGCCGTCGCTAGCTTCCGTCACAAGCTCCCCACTACCACTACCGACATCTCAATCTCGGCAAAGGAGCTGGCAGCAGTGCGTCAGGTATGGGTGAAACTCACCCAATCCATAGCGTTTTCAGAAGCCATCGCCAGTCTCGTCAAAAGGGGAGAAGTGCCCAAGTCAAGTACCCTAAAATCACTGACGCCGTTCCTGGTCGAAGGAATTCTACGCGTCGGAAGTCGCCTCAAGAACGCCACGCTTGAATACGATACTCGACACCCCGCGATTTTACCGCGGAACTCTCGGTTCACTCACTTGATTGTGGATGAAGCACATCGACGGAGACTCCACGGCGGCGCACAGTGGGCCGGACTCACTTATGTTGCGCCATTTGGGTCTTTTTTTGAACACATCGGAATGACATTGTAACCTCGTCTCGAGGTTAGCTACCGGACGGATGGTCGGGCTGATCGGGTGTATGAGGCAAGGTGGTCTGTTTGACGGACGTTTATTCTTAAACCTAGAATACAGAGTTACCCGGTCAGGTCTATGCTGACTAACAGGGTCTGTGCGGCTTAAGCTAACGCGGTTACTCGCAGGCGCGTCGCGATCGCGATCGCGGTTTCGGTCACGAAACGATTCGGCGGAGGCAGGAAGGGTGGATGGTCGTACAGGTGCCCTGGCTGTGGTCTCCACCAATGGCCCTGACCGGGAAGCCTTGAGTCCGGTCGCCCAGTGGGTTAAACCCGCGGGAGAAACGGAGGCTGTAGGATGTCCTCCGGGACAGACAAAGCCTGACCCTAAGATTGACAGAGGATATCTACTTGCGTCTAGAAGTCGGCGAACTCGCGTTCTTCTAGGGGCCGTGGAGGTAGGGGAATGCAAAAATACGCAACGATACAGCTTGGACACCAAGAGTTCGCTGGGAGAGTTCTGGCCGATTGCCTGTAGCGCGCTAGGTAAAACTCTGCCTGACGGGCCCGTCGCGCTGGCCTATATGGGCTGCCGCGCCAACTTCACCAGCGGGAGAGCCGCTCGGCGCGTGGCCATCTCGCGGCCGCGCTCGGTAGCGGCGGGCCGCGCCAGGCGCGCGTGGTGGGGGAAGACTCGCGTCCACCCGTAACTAGTTCGTTACAACATTGATACCAAAAAATACGAAAAAATTATTTCTTTCTAATGATGTATAATATAATATTGTTGACATTTATTTATTTATTATTTTTTTAAACAAAATTTTGAAAAAAAATTTGAAAACTATTCATTTGGTACTTTGTTTAATGCCCTTCTCAGTGATTATAGGGAATGTTGGAAAAACTTTTCGTTTTCAAGTTATAAGGAAAAGTCGAAAAATAAAGGAATGCGGTCAAATATCGTTTCGTTTAAATTGAAGGCGAATCCTTTGCGCTAAACATCATCCTCTATTAGTAATTAATGTAAATAATTTATTAAAAAATAATTCTGAAAACAGTCAGTAAAATTGCGACATTTCTTAAAATTGACAAGGAATATCTTTCAAGTCCCAACGAGTCCCGTATTTTTACAAGGGGGAATCTTTTCAGTGCACCTTCCTCTATACAATCACGCAAGAAACACTTCCACCTTCGTCCGGTTTCGAGAAATATTTCGGTTTGAACTCATCAGCGTCGCGTCAGATCTGGAGATCTTGGTGGCCAACGATTTCCAGAAATTATTCGCTCATCGAAGAAACTTTCATTTTCCTGCATTGATGCTCCTGCAGTATGCGCTGATGCTCCGTCTTGTTGATAATATCCTGTTGTCAATTCGTCATCAGTCAATTCATTGACGAATTCGTTGAAGATTGACAGATATACTGCCGTGTTAACCGTAGATTCGTAAAAGATGGAGCCGATAATTCGCCTACCCGACACGGCGCACCACACTCCAATTTTCTGTGAATGTAACGGCGATTAAAAAACTTCGTATGGGTTTTGTTCTGCCGATATACGCGTATTTTGCGAATTCATATACCCACTTAAATAAAACCACGTTTCATCAGTAAACCAGGTAACGTCCAAAATATTTGGACGTTCTTGAAGCAAGCGTTGAAACCACACACAAAAATCCACACGTCTTCTATAGTCTGTTGGATGCAGTTCTTGCACTTTAGATACACGATAAGGGTGAAGCTTCGCACGTTTTGCAGCTTGTTGACACGTCCAGTACCTAAGTCCCACTTCTCGCTGAAGTCGTCTTAAGGATTTCGATGGTGATGCCAGTAATCTTCTTCGTACATCCTGTACCGTATGATTGGATATCTTCTTTCCACCTGTCACGTCCCGCGACGTGGAGTCAACTATTATTTAATCCTTTAAATCATTCAAACTTACTATTTCGTACTTTGGTATATTATAACCATCTCTAATACGTTATCAATATAATACATAGCCGAAAAGGCATTATAATCGAAACTCGCGATAAGAAAACCAAGTCAAGAATCACCAACGGCAACAGTGAGCAGGAGAACCAGCACGAAGGAGGTAGCCACACACTGACTAGCTGCACACCAGCTAGCCAACCGCGCGCACACCAAGGGGACCAGTAGACGCCAGCTGATGGGTCAGAGGCCCCTTCCGCCAGCGGAGTCGACACCTTCACGAAGCTGTGCTCCTGATCATCGCCACAAATTTGCCCTCCCTTTATATCCAGTAAATCAAGCTCCAAGACGGAACCGATATACATTAACTTCAATCCCTAGTATGTGGGCTGTACGAAAACAATCGTACAGAGCACATCGAAAACCCAATAGCGTAAGCATCTAAAAAATGAATTAAACTAAGAATTTAACTATCGACGCTGCTGAGAGTTTCGTATAACGGCAGAAATACGTCTTAAGTAAGTCAGAAGACACCGAAATAGGCGCGCAATAGCTCAAATTCTGCAGTAAACAAAACTCTCGGATAGCCCCCTGGAAAGAATTCTTCAGGTGGATCTCACGGCAGATGATTGGGTGATTTTATCTCCCACTGTCTAAATTGTCATGTGACAACCTGGAGAAGGAGTGACCGACTGCCCTATAAAAAGGGATCGGACCACCCGCAGAGCGATTATTATTGAAAAGAATTAATCATTGAATATTCAATATTAATTAACACTCGTTGTGAAAACTACTATCTTAGGAATTACGAACTTATAACTACAAAAATATTTTAAACCATATAAAGTGTTAGAATCACGAACCATAAAAATAAAGGTGATTGTTTTTTTTTACATAAATACTGGTGAGTGAAGTGAAACCATTCCTTTATCCCATCCTATAAATCGAGCGTTCGTCTTTTGGAAAAAGTGAATTAATTAAAATTACGAAAATGTGCATTGATAGTTCACGGGTTGCGTTGATTGATGGTATCACCTATGAGCAGAACGTTGCCCGCGGTTTTACCAAAGATTAAGCGTAAAGCGTGACCAACGCGAATTATTTAAATATTAATCAACTTCTAAATCGATAATTGCAAATATGGAAATATCACGCTTGCCCCGCCGACGGTGTCACCTAAGAGCAGAACGTTGCCCGTGGTAGCACCTGGTGCGGAAGGTAAAGAGTAATTTATCGGTTAGTTAACTTAAATTATTATTTTCCAAAAGACTAATGCCAAGAAATCACCGTGCGGGAAGACCCGTTTTTGGGGATTGTCGCACCTTCAACTATCATCAACCACACCGAAACCCCTACATTCGGGCACACCCTAATCACTGGAGAGTGGGCAGCCGCCAAAATTACAGAAGCGCCAGAGATTAACGGGGTGCCAGACGGCCCAATCCATTGGACGTTAATCCAGATCGATCGATAAAAAGGTAACCAGTTTAAAATATCGCGTTAATATACCCATAACAAGGTCTCAACTATCCCAGAGCATAGAATCACAGGATTCGCTCGAAAGCGGATCGAAAATATAAATTCCTTAAAAATCGCGCCCCAGAATAAGAAATAGGGACGTAACACACCTCCATGTTTATTCTTCACACTCCCTGTGGTCTCAAATTTCTTTACCAATCTAAGAATTGTTGTCGTGTCCGGTACTCTTGTTCCAGCGTAAGTCTCACGAAATGCTGCTTGACATTTCGATGCTGAACATTTCGCGTGATACGTACACACAAGAAACACACGTTGTGCAGTTGTATAGTACATGTTTACTTGCAGCTTTCTCAGAACATGTACTATGTTTGCGACGTTGACGTTTGACTGTGCAATGCGAATCTGATTCTAGCATTCGTTGTCATTTCTGTCGCCGTGGGAGTAAGTTCCCTGATTGGTAGTTTTCTTGTTAAAAATGTTGGAGGGGTTAAAGAAACGGGTGAAGAGAAGTGGTAAGAAGAATGAGTGAAATGCCGGGAAAGTCGCGAACAGGAATGACCTGAAGGTCGTTTATAATTGTATGGGTTTATGGTTTTTTGGAGGTACGTAAGTTACGTGTAATCGTCTCCGGTTCTGAGACGGTTGCCGGTAGTGTGGAGGGGAGGAATCGCCGACTCAGTCGGGTGCCAGGGGTCTTCGAATGAACAAGGCGTGAATAATAATAACAAGGTTTATTCTCCGTTCTGTTCTAATACAATCACGTTGTCGGGCCTTCGTGCCATGTCTCGTTGGGTTCGAGCCCGTTCGGTAAAGTTCGGTGTTGCTCGGATTTTGTCTCTTGCTGGTCCGGTATCGGTCCGCGACAGCGGCGGTTTCCGCTTGTGATTTTATAGGACCGTAGGAACGAGTCAGTTGGCCGCTCTAGGATGGCCAATGCTGGCGCGTCCACGCCGACGGTTATACAAGAGAGGCCCGGTACAGTGTGAGCCCCGGCCTATGTAGGCGCAGAGTTATCACTCGGGTGAAGGTCAAAGCGCAAGGTGTTACCCTCGGCTTCAATTCGGGAGTGAGGTGGGTAACGGCGCAGTAGTGACTATGGTCGACACTGGCCACCTCGGATACAGGAGTCTTAAAATGTGTGAGCGGTCTCGGTTTGCGACGGTACTGGCTTGAGAAACGGAACAGTACTCTCGAGAGTGCTCCCTAATTTGGCCAAACGGCCCCGTTCTATACTGGCACCTGTGCATTTTCGCTTGCGAGAACGGTGGGCCGTGCGGGGCCGCCCCGCGGCATGAGTATGCATTACATTTCTGTGCCTATTCGGTGCACATGCATTTGGATTCGTTGCGTTGTCCGCGAGAGCGTAGCCGCCCCGCGGCCGGTGCGTGTACTATTGCCGCGCTGTCTCGCGGCAGTGACGACGCTTCGTCACATACGGGCGGACCTCTGCCATGCAGATGTGCAGCTGAAACGGTCTACCTGGTAATCCAAGACAGTTACTGTTAGGCACGTACAGAAAATTGCAATAGTAAATCAAAGAAAACGTTGGGCGGTCAATTGCTGCGGCCGCACACGAATCTACATACTGTTACGACGTTGCTCAACCATTGAAACGTGTCGAAGCCTGAATAAATGAAACAAAATCATCTTCACAACAATTTTGTGTTCATTTAACCCTGTCCTTGCTCACTAAAATAAAAGAGTGTGGTAAAAAATGCGTACTCCTTTTATGATTTTTATTGCTTGTGCCAAAGCAGTCCGATTTGCATATTTGGTATGATTTTCATGAGAAAACCCCAAGGAATCCATCGGCGACACTTTTCTTTCGATACGATGAAGAAAATAATTTTTTAATACGCTGAAATGGATATTACACCCTCGACTGCTAAGGCTCGACCCCAATTCGCTACGTTCCGCCCAGGATTCGTACCTTTTTCCGGAAAAAGCCATAAAATTCGATGGGCACTGCGGGATGTTGTCCCTGCCACAGGATGACGGGCGCAGCTCCAGAATCAGCCTGTACCTACCTTTTTAAGAAATAAAATAATTCTTTATTCTTCATCGTATCGAAAGGGAACTGACGCCAATGGATTCCTCGGGGTTTTCTGATAAAAATCATACCAAATATGAAAATCGGACTGCTTTGGCACAAGCAATAAAAATCATAAAAGGAGTACGCATTTTTTACCACACTCTTTTATTTTAGTGAGCAAGGACAGGGTTAAATGAACACAAAATTGTTGTGAAGATGATTTTGTTTCAAATGTCGTGTAAATCTGACAACTTTTACATAGGGAATTCAAGTTGCTTGTGTGAAAGTATTCCGATTTGCATGATATTTGGTATGATTTTAATCGACGGAACGCCAGGAATCCATTGGCATCGCTTCCGCACAGATCTGGTGAGAAATGAGGAATTCGAAGATTTCTCATTTCTTAATAGGTACTCCAGCCCCTTCGAGGGTCGAAAGCCATAACTTCGGAGTGACACCACGGGGGGTTGGCCTCGTCACGGTTGCCAGGCGGATTAGGCGTACCAAGCCAATCACCGTGTAGAAACACTACATATACTTCTCCTACCGGCAGCTAGGAGTTCCCGCCTTTAAGGGTCAATGCACACGAGGGATGCGGCGTCGTTGCAATTTCGCAGCGGTACATTTGTATATAGATAGAGAGAGATTTACACGGGACACAATTTTTGCTGCAGTGCGATATGACACTAGCGGTGGGTACGCAAACTAATAGTAATGGCCGACCCAAATATACAATTTATTACTATCTACTAATTTTCACAGTATCGACGAATTGTATGCAGAAAAAAATGATGTACAACAAATTGTAACGCTACAATGAACAATTGTCGCAATTTAAATTTTCATGAAAGTGCCAAAAAGTGGAGTAACTAAAATTACCCACATTACATACTTGTACGTATTCCAAAATTGTGTCTAAATGTACTGTCAACATTTGAACTATAAGAAATAACTTTGAAATAAACTTTTATACTACTGGATCCGTATAAACATATAGTAAACGGTATGCTAGCGTCGTCCATATTTGTTATCTCATACTAGGGTTCCCGCGGTGGTAGATTCCTTTGCCAATACACATACGTACCGGTGCAAAATCGCAACGACGCACAGTGGGGCAAAGTGACGATGTTTGTTTCAAAATGAAAGAACTTTTGATAGAAATGAGATAGATCGATGATTTTTTTTTAAATTAAAGCTGATAGATTGCAGAATAAGGGAAAATTAAATAAATTATGGTACGAACGTTTTTTAACTTTGAAAATCTGTCTTCGTTGTGTAGAACGATAAATAACTACCATCATATTATTGTAAGATTATTACTGTGCGACAAAATTTAACTTTTTCTCGGACTTGTAACATTCAATAGCCGTTTCTTCGTTCCACGCGATGCGACAGACATTTTTCCTCCGGAAACCATCGTCAGAAGTAGTAAAACACCTCTCGTTTTCAATACAGAAACGAAAGAGTTTGGCAACACGTGTACCGTCGACAGTGATAGTCAATGGCACGTGAGCCACTCTGTGTGACGGAATCGCGTAACGCGCCTATATTGTAACCTTTTCCAAAGTCTTGCTCGCCCGTCGGCGCTCCGTCATAATAGTTTCTACCGTATAATCGAAAATGTGCTATTCTTCAGGTGCAAAAACATTATGGCCGTCCTTATTAATTTAATATTCTTTAATTATGAATTTTATATGCAGTGTTTACTTTTATATCTATACATACATAGTTTTAAACATTTATCATGTGCGCGGGCACTTTCTGCACCCCCGCCAGGAACGGGCGTGATGCTAGTTGTTGCGGCGGAAAACCAAACGTGCTAATATTCGTTAGAAACGATGCAATGTGCTTCTTTAGGTGGCAAACTGATACGTGTTGTTTTTCGTAAATGAAACTTGCTGTTTTTCGTAACGCACATCGTTATGTCGTCCTGATGAAAATGGCCCACATAAAAAATTTATTTGCATAATGTAAAGCCAACTTCGTTAATAAAAAAGAATATTTAAAAAAGTGGTAATTGTGCATATAAGGTGCATAATTTAAGATACAAAATAAGTATAAGAAAATAAGTATTTTTTAGTTTGCAGTGCATTTCTGATCAAGTTAAATTAAATCCTTTAACATGATTTTTTTTTATATATTTTGTTTCATTTTCAGATGGAAATTGCGCTTATGGGGTTGGATGAGGCCCCCCAGGCAAATCCAGGGCCTCAAAATATTCCTGTGGCGGAGGTGGTGGTGGAAAGGGAGGAAGGGGCGTGCAGGCCCCATCCCCGCCCCCCGGGAGATTAATATTGAGGGACAAGCCACCACATCTATGCAGAAACAATTGAACCAAGTAAGTACAGTATTGTCTCTCTGAAGGCTCGCTGGTCGGGACCGGCGTTGAGCCCACATCGTGCCCAGAACCCTAATTCCGAGTGTTCGTTTCTCGCTTCTTTCTGGCCGAAGGGGGGAGCGAGATGGAACGCTTTGCGTGTGCCGGAGTGACACGGCGTCCGAAACACGGAGCGAGACAAAACATCAATTGCGTCGTCTGTCTCGTACCGTCCTCGCTCGCTTTCAATGGCTCTCGTTCACTCTCGTTCCATCTCGCTCTCGCCTTCGCCGGACAGGACTGAAACAAAAGTAGTGGGGATAGCCAAAAGCCCACAGCGGGTCCACCGAATCAAGGCCTCAGAGAGACAATACTGTATGTGGAATGTGGTTCTATGGCGTACTTCCTACTAAACTACTTAGTGCGAAACGTTGCAATTGACAGAATGTTATTCCGTTTTAAGAAATGTCTTAATGTTCATGTTACGGTTTCAGTTACAAAAATTGGTGAAGAAGTGGACGCACTCCCGCGGCCGTGGAGTACCAAACCGTGGGGCGCGGGGAGGAAGAGGCCACCCGTATACAGGCTGGGGGGGGAGGAAGAGGCTGGGGAGACTATAGGCGCGGTGGTGGGGGAGGAGGAGGATGGGGCGATAAAAATATTACTCTCAATTTTTAAATGTTTTACACAATAAATTCTATTTTTCTATTTTGTTATAAGTTTAATTTTTTTCATTTCAATTGGATACAGGGTGATCCTGGAGCGACTGGACTCAAAGACGTACCACCTGGTACCCCGTGCCGACGACAACCCCCCGCAGAGCGTCACCGAATTTGATGACTTTTGGCCCTCGAAGAGGTTGAAGTACCTATTAAGAAGTGAGAAATGGCCACGACGCTAATCGATTCCTTATGTTTCACCGATGAAACTAACACTAAGAACGACGTAATTCGGATCTTAATGATGTTACGTCCTGAAGGGACTTTTGGCGAATCGCCCTGAGCGGCTAGGGTGATTCGCGGGGTTCTTGCTCGGTTAAGGTGCTGAAGCACGCCTTGACTAAACTTACCGTGAGAGGATAAGGAGTAAAGGGGTTTAAATCAATGGTGACACGGAATTCAAGGGAAAATAACACAGTAAAATATATTCTGAACAAAAGATTAACATAATGTAAGAACATACCCTAGGGACGTCGCTCCGTCCCTGCTATCGCAGTGAGCTCGGGTTTCGGCACGCTTGCCGATTATCGGTTCGTACGCTCTGTAGGTCGCTCAACCTAGCGCAGGTCGTGGTCGCTCGCTGTGCTTTCGGGTAGCACACGGAAGTCGGCACAATGGGAGTCCGTCGATGATCTCGCTATCTCGTTCCATCGCACGTCTTCGCGGAGTCAACGGCAGTTCGTATCGCGCTCAAGGGCTCTCCCGGCTAGGCCGTTCGCGGTATATCGGAAGGAGTTACCCAGGGCTGATCTTGACCGTCCGGACGGGTATCGCGGTATCTACGTGGAGGCCAGGTCGCGGTTTTTAGACGGACCGCTGGCTCGTCGCAACTTCCTAGCACGAGCTCTCGAAAACGAATCCCTGTTCCGCGGTTCTTCGTCGCGGGCCGAACCTCGGACAGTCCCCAGGAATGGGGGAAACTGCCCTGTCGGCAGCTGTCGATTGCTTCACTAATTCTTCGATATTTGCCAAATATCCGTGGCCCGGGCCGAGCGCGGTCGTTGTCCCTACGGTCGTTGCCACCGGCTAAGCGCAACGCGATTGCTACACACGAGGCGATTCCGCTGAATCGCCTTTTCGGAAGAAAGCGACGCGAGGACAGCGAGCACGGGATGGTCCTGAAGGGCCCATGTAACAATGAAGGAAATTAGATGAAAAATTGATTTATATAATTTCACGCTAGCTTCGTTAAAAATAATTCAATTTACATGAAATTTGGTACGATCGTCATCGAAAAAACATAAGGAATCGATTGACGTCGTTTTCTCAGAGATCTGACGAGAAATGCGGAAATCGTGGACATTTCTCACTTTTTATTGTATTCCAACCCCTTCGGGGATCGAAAGTCATAAAATTCGACGAGGCACTGCAGCAGTGTGTTGGCCCCACCACGAGGTACCAGACGGCATCTCCTTGGCAGACGTTGCTCCAGAATCGCCCTGTATGTCTTTTCTACATTTATCAGCTAGCGTGGATTTCCACCGATGCTGGTGGCTCGACCATTTTCACCTTTTATAATAATTTGGTATAAAAATATATGTTTCTTGTAACCATTTAGTTTTTCTATCGTTTTCACTAATTTCCAGTCGCGTATTTCTATTTTCCAGTTTTATACAATTCCATTTGCATAGGAGACCAGTAAAAACAATAGAAATGATCCTTTGAAATCTGATTAATGTAGTCTGACTATTGTCCCTTATACGTCGATTCACTTAACGAATTCATAGGATTAAGATTTTTATTGATTCCTAATTCTCGCACGATAGCTTACTCATTCATTTGTCTTAAAGTACACTGTCGTGGAACGTAGTATAATTCACCTTTAAAGCCGCGTATTCACCTGAGCATTCGCCCCGAATGAGCATTGCAAGAGCATCGATCAATTCAAAAACTTCACGAGAATGTCGTGAGATGATTTTTTTGTTATATTAAAATATATTCAGGATAAAGTTGCGAAGCACGATACTGTCGTCAGAAAATCCATTTAACCTGAAGAAAGATTGGCAGTTACCTTCAGAATTCTTGCTATCGGTGATTGTTATAGTAGCTTACAATATCTTTCGAAATATCTAAACAGGTTACTTAAAAAATTATACCAGTTGTGTGTTAAGCCGTAATTGAGAGTCTAATGCATTCTGTAAAGGTAAGTGATTTATTAATACTTTACCGACCGGCTGGTAGCGGTTAATGGGAGCCCATTAATGGGCTACCGATCGGTAAAATGTTAATCATGTTATCGTCTGAACGCGTCTATACGTTGTATCCACACACGTCGAGTCGCGTGCGAACCGAGCTGCTCGGGCAGCAAACTTCACGCTCGTCAAAATCGCGTCTCTCCCTTGTCACGCACAATCCTTTTTTCAACGTCTGCATGAAAGGTGTGTTTTCAAAAGCCTGCGGAGCATTTTCAATGCCCACAAAATTCGCGGGCTCTCTCTGACAGACCGACGGCGGACGGATCGGCCCGAGCAGCTCGGCGAACGCTCGGTGTTGAGTCTGAAGAGTTTTGCTATCGAATTTCAAGCGAGTGTTGTGTACGTGAATGTTCAACGTCTTCGTCACTACGCACTTGGCCGGCACTTGGTTTGCCTGCCCGGGACTGACACTTTGGGACTCACAAGGGGAGGACACCATGAGGCACACATCGATTTTGATGAGCCTTGGCACGATGAATCTTAGTCGAAAATAAGTAAATACGTGTCCGAGCGTTTCTGCCAATGGGCCTTAATAATAAAGATATTTACATGTAAATTATTAAACATTTCATAGCACTCGTATAAAACATAAAAGCCATAACCTCCACTTAAAGATATGCCGTGGAGCTTTCGGTATGACGTCGGCGTGGTGTTGTTGCAATCGTGAGTTCGATTCTGCCTGCGTCTTATACATTTTTTCATACTTTATTTTTCCGTAAATATCTCTATTATTAAGGCCCATTGTCAGTGTCCTCCCCTTGTCAGTTATTTACAACCGGCTCCATAAAATAGGGACCGTTAGGCCGAGTCGAGAGATATCTGGACGACAGTAAACAGACGGCGCACAGTGGTCCCAAATCCCGAAAACGTGGCAAAAACTCATAATTTCGTTCGATTTGCATGAAAACTGGTATTTTATGTTTTTGGGTTCGCTGACTACGATTCTGAACTTAAAAGTAAAAAAAATGGCGACTCCAATATGGCAGACAAGTATACAAGAAGAGTTGTTAGTTGTACTCGCAAAATGTTTTTTTTGTGTATTTCTAAGGTCGCTGATCAAAACTCTAAACTTTAAATTTTGAAAAGCAAAATGGCGACTCAAATATGGCGGAAAAGTATACAGAGAAATTGTTAGTTGTACTCGCAAAATGTTTTTCTCTGTGTATAAAATGCCCTAAAAAATACAATGATTCATTTATTAAAGTAACAAACATTGCTGCACAAATAAATTTTGCTGAAACGCAGTATTGAGGTAAAATAAATACTCAATAATGAAATAAAAATAAATATTAATGGTGATAATATTATACAGTTTTTAGTCGCTCTCTGAAGAATAAGTCGGACTGTAAACTTGATTCTGTAACTGAAGGTGGCAGCAAAAGTTCAACCGCTTGTGGAGATACTGATTTCAGTATTTTCGGAGGAAGGTTTCGCAAACTGGAAATCAACGGATCCGACGTTATTAAGAGCCTGCGAAAAACGTCTTCTATGTTTTTAGTACGACTACATTTTCGTGCAAAGTCTTCTCGGAATTGTTTGCTGTACTTGTTGCCTGATTCCTGAGCCTCTTCAGACATTTGTCCGATAGGAAGCAACGAGGATTCAATGATTTTATGCCCGTGAATTAGAACTTTATGCACGCGTGTTGGCATGTAAAACCATGGATAAAGTTCTACGAATCTTTTGGCAGTGCTTAAAGAATATTCTTGAAATTTTTGCACATTAATTTCAAAACCACTAGAAAGGGTCTGTAATATAATGTGGAATCTTTTAATCACATCTTCATCAACTCCCGTAATAGACGCTGAAATTGTCGAATTTTCAAAAAACTGTCGAGCTGTGTTTCTGTCGTTGCTGCTATCGTAACCTTGCTTCGGTTGGTCAACGATAAGCCCCAGTTGTTGACGGAAGGATTTCTGTATATACTTTTTTCTTTTTTCCACACTATTTTTGTCTTCTTTACGACCTTGCCATTTTTTGATTTCTAATTTATAAGCTAAATGCAAGCAGCACTCAAAAAATCGTATCCACGCATGTAACGATGAAATTCCGAATTGTAAATTATCTTCACAGATTGGTTTTTGTAAAATGTTATCGACCTTATTAAATTCTTTAGAAGTAGCTTGGCAAAGGTAGCAACGTAGACTTGATGATATATTCGCGATGGAATTCCAAACTTTACCATCAACCATCGTAAATAATAATTTGTAATTTACGTTTATTTCTTTTCTGTCCATTACAGTTTGAAAAGGTATAAGATTTCTTTTCTTGCTCTTTAATGTAGTTTACTTCTATTTTAGTTGTTTCGACAGTTTCAGGCAAAAATTGTATTTTGATAGGACGGCAAAGTCTCGGGGAAGAAGGTCGCAAGTTTTTCCAAATAATAATGCTTGGTTCGTCTTTTTCATTATGAGATAAAATTTGCAAGGGTACGAGAGAAATAACGAAAATGCTAGCATCTGATGTTTTACCGTCTTCGTCAGTAAATTTTTGTTTGTAAGTGCTTTGACCAGAAGTGCCATCGCATCCCCATTTGCATACCAAATTTAAGTGACGCAGTTTTTCTGCTGAAAGGCTCTTAATAACGTCCAATTGCGTTAATAATATTGTTGCGCCGGGGTGTTTCCGGCACCGATCACCCCGACGCAAAGGGGAAATGAATGGTAGACACGGGTGCACGACACAACTATGTTTGGATATACAGGACAACTAGTATACGGCAGCACAACCCGAGCGTCCGAACGCCATGGCGTTCGGTACCAGACAGCAGTCTTCGGCGTCGTCCGGATACTTTTCTCGAAGGGGGTTGACCCTCTTCTGTCTTCCGCTGCGAGCACCAGCAGGCTATGCACAGGCCTATACCTGGTGCTCGCAACAATATTCTATCAACGGTATGGTCCAATAAAGCTTGAAGTGCAACAGAAGCTCCACTTTCAGTGACATTAATTGTTGACTCGTCAGGATAACATTTTTGTTTTACTTTCAATACATTTTTATAAGGCGGATAAAATATACTATTTTTTTCAATGCTTATTGCACGTATACCTTGATACTGACTTTTTGATAGCTTACTTTCGATTAAAAGAGATAATGCTTCATCATCAGATAGCGTACTTTCTTGTACGCGGTGCAAAGATTTCCTGTACATTGATGGTTTCGATGGACTGCCATTCGTAATATCCTTCAAGATGTATGCTGCATCCGCTTTACCCGCTGCTCTTAGGTGCATTTGTGTTGCGAAAGCCAATTCATCGCCAGTGTTTTGTGCACGAATTTTTTCGGTTTTTCTTCTTTTCGATCTTTTACTGGAATTGGCGAAGCTGCAAGAGGGACGACCCGCGTTAGTTACCATGACGGGTTCGTTGACAAGAAATACAAACGTGTTTAACCAGTCGTTAAACTTTTTCAAAAAAATATTTTCCTTTCTGCTAACTTGTTGCCACTTAGTTTTCAAGTCGTACTATATTTTACGTATGAGTCCCTTTTTCTCTTCTGATAACTCATACGAGCCATGCAATTTTCTAGACATTTCTTTTTCAATAATTCTATATATTATTGTCGCGTTATCATTGAAATGTTCTTTAAATAGAAAAAAGAGCTATTTTTTAGTTAAGCCTTTCGATTTCTTTGTATTTAAAGAATCTGCAATATAAAATAACAATGATAATGAAATTTGACGAATAAATACAATCGAAATTTTATCATCATTATAATAAAAATATAACTTCATTGTTCCCTTTTGGCAGATTTCTACAACGTTGAATAAAAAGTTGCACAGAATCCGCATCCGCAGCCAATTTTTACGTAGTTTTATAGTAAAATGTTCATATAATAACGTTTAATAGGTCTCGTGACAGAACAATGAAGAACAACAAACTGTTTCTCTGTTTGAATGTAATTCTGCTTTTCGCGCTTTCAATAATTTTCAAAGAATTTCTTGCTAATTTGTTACTAAGTACGTTACTATTTTAAACTTTGGTTTACATATTTTAATTGTACATACCTTCAGTAGATAAATCCATTTTACCAAATTAATATTGATATACTACACGACTCACAGTGCACTGCGAAATACAATATTATTTTTCGCCTTTTCCGAACGCTCGATGGGACGCGTGCGAGAGATACATTCGACATTAATTTTAAAGCAAAATAATAACGCTCGTTACAGTGCAACTCCCAAAATAAATTCCCAAAGCGATTTACTAGCGAAGCCAATAGTGAAAGTTCCTTATATAGAAACTTCAATTTTGGACTTTTGGCCAGCTTTTTGGGATTTGGAACCTGTGTCCGCCGCACGTCTTGCCCCCCGCGGCGGCCAAGCAGTTTGGAGCGTCTCAGGCCCGTACCATATGAACAAAAACACATCGACAATCGTGCTCTCTAGGACGATGTGGAAACCTATTGATACAATGTCGCCCTAATACGCCACGCGCGGTTCACGTGGCACGGGCCTGAGACGCTCCTACCTGCTCGGCCGTCGCGGGGGTCAAGACGCGAGGCGGGAGAAAGGAGGCGTTATCTCTGAAAATCGGCCGCTGCGTTCACTTAATTCCCAAGCCTGCACTACACGATATGAGCCACTCGCTGCACTGCTCTTCGGTAGATAGTAGCGGGATTAACGCAGTCAAAAACTCGTATGAATTTATGAATATGTCTATGTCCCGCGATCCTTTTACACGTAACATCTTTCAAGATCTTTACCGAACGACTACGCGACTCTGATTGAATATACTAACCACCTACCCTAGCCGAGATTCATGAGTCGTTATCGCTTGAAATACTTTTCTTCAAACTGTTTCTCCTTCTCTCACCCTCAACCGCTCAATCAGGTGACGTGATGACCCACTTGCTCGATACGTTGCCACGCGTATTGAATTGTAGCGTTCATGATAAGGGTGTTTACACCCATCATGGTGGTCTCAATCCTCAAAATACGTTGGCGATGGCCGAATAATTATCGCCCTATACTTCCATATGCGTGATCATGAAACAGCCTCCTTAAAATCAGTTTTCAAATGCTACTACAGCGATCAAGACATACGTTACCACGAGAAACGTTTTAAGAATTTATCACATCTAAGTCGACTGCAATTGTATCAAAGTGTTGTAAGTAAAAGTGCTGTGAAGAAGATCGCTTTTGAAAGAGATTGCTTCTGAAGGATATCGTCAGTCGTTCAACGCACTAGAAACACATTCGAATAATACCGTAAGTTTACATTACCATATTTTAGTGAATCGTTGTGCCAGCAACTTTGAGAATTATAAGAAAAATTGGTTTCAGATTATGCCATTGCCCGCGCAATTGAATTACCCAGCTGCGATCTCAGACTCCGCTATGCTGCCTCTAACCCCAAAATATATGTTGCGTGTCGGAATGTTGCGGTTCAAACCGAAAAAATTCGTGGTGAAGAACTTCATGAGGCGGAAACTGTTCACGATGGTGACATCTTTTTAAAAGTAATTTATAATGCTAGTGGTATATACGGCGAGATGATGGCTAAAAAATACGGGAGTGAGCGATATTGGTTAAATAGGCATGCGCGGCAAAAAACATTATTTTTAGATCTAAGTGATGATGGTGATGATGATTTTAGTGATAACAATGATTATAATAATATGTATCGACTGAACAGTTGGATGGATCCAAAAAGTGTAGTTTTGTGGGAATGTTTCAATGCGAAACTGATTGATTTTGACACTGTTTTTGCGAATGCAGTATCGGGGCGCGAGGCTCGCGATATACCAATTCAGGTAATCCCCGAGCAAGTTTGCGATGATTTGTTTTATACCGATGAGGATCTATTCAATGAAATCGTCGACAATACAATTTTTACAGACGACGATAGTGTCCTATTTGATGACGATATTGTCGAGTGGGAGAATTAAGTTTAATAAAGTACTAAATTTAAAAAATATTAATGTCAGGTCTACTCATCTATCTTCCACGTTTCCTGTGAAATCTTTCGGTGGCGGATGTTTATACGCGATGTTGTATTCTTTCATCAGACGGTTGGACTATTTAGATTAATCGATTTCCAATAATTATCGCGATACCGCGTCGAATCGTCTGCGGATGTTTATACGAGGGAGACGTTGCATTCTTTCATGAGATGGTTGCGCAATTTGGGTTAATTAATCTCGAATAGGTATCGGTGTCTGTTTGGGAATGCATTACTTCCCAAAGCCACCACACTCGCTCTTGGCGTAGCACCTCACGGACTCAGCACAGAGTCACTGATCAAGGATCGATCCACCAACCATCGACGAGGATCGACGGTCGATCACAAATCAGCAGCACTGTGCGTCCAGTAATCACCCAATCAGTGCATCGAATGAAGCGGTTTCGGTTCGAGAAAACGCTTCACGCAATCGATCAACCAATGAGATTTTCCCACGTCGATCATCTCTTGAGCATGTTCGAGAAGACGCGTAACGGAAATGATCATCCATATTAAATTCACTCTTGTTCACGTAGTGTGTTTGATTAGACGTGTCGCTCGCGATTAGTTTTTCTCACCTCGTGAATGCTCAACCTCTTTTGTGCAATAGTACTGACTTGTATAGTTTATCAAGCAGATTCTCCTTACGTTAAAATCAAACTTCTTATTCCAACGCCTCACCGATTGGGAATCGTCGCGTGTGAAGCACATGCAGCGTTCATTGTGTGCCGAGTGTGCGAATCATCACGCATTCCTTTTTTTTTAACTTGGAGGAAATCCCCACGCCCCCGCGGGCAGGGGGTTATGTGGGACTCGAACCCACTAAAACCTCCAAGGTGGTCTACCTAGTGCGCGGAGTTGCGCGCCTGAGAGGAGGGACTTGGCGCGAGAGCAAACTAGCGATACATTCGCAACCCTCCCCCCCCCCCGAGCTTCGTGCGACTCCGCGCACAGCAGCCCCCAGCTGGGGGGCTCTTCCCTGGGGGAGTATTATCAAACCTCCCAGAGCAATATTCTCCCATCTGGCTGCGCGAGACGGACCACGCGTACAGGGAGGGCACACGGGGGGGGGGGTCTGTCGCCGCACCCGAGACGCGACTACACGGCCCGGGGCCTGTCACCGGGCCGGTTATCTGCCGCGTCTTCTCCTGCGAGGCAACGCGCGGCGGGCTCGGAGATCCGCTCTTTCGCGGTCTCTCTCTGCCTACTCCTTCTCCAGCATCACTTCCTCGGAGAAGGAGGAGACGGCCGCCCAACAGTCCCGATCCTCCGCCATCCGACGCACGACCGTCGGTATCGAGAGGTCGGGACCCAGCTGTAGCTGGAGGACCCGGCGGTCGTCCAGCCACTCCGGACACCTGGCCAGAGTGTGGTCCACCGAGTCGTCCCTCGTCGTCCCTGCCACAGCTGTGGCACTGCGGCGTTTCCACCCGCTCTATGCGACACAGATAGTCACCGAAGTATCCCACTCCGGTGATCATCTGCGTCAGGCGAAAGGTGAGCCTGCCATACCTGCGCCCCACCCATTCACCCAGAATGGGCAGGAGCGCCCCGACGACGCGTCCTTCCCGATGATTGGGAAGGGAGAGCCACTCTATCCATTTGGCTCCCATGCGTCGCCGGGCCTGGCCCCGCGCCTCGGGTCCTTCCGGCGCTAGCGGGTCCCTGGCTCCACTGAGATCGTGGGAGGCGAAGTAAACCTCCGCCTCCATCTCAGCGAGCTGGTGGAAAGGAGGGGACCCAGCCAGCGTCGACAGTCCGGCGTGCGTCGCCGTGCGGTGTGCCCGCACGGACCGGAGGACCGCGCGACGATGAACCTTAGCAAGAAGGTCTCGCCCGACGCGACAGTCCTCCAGGTCGCTGGCCCACACCGGGGCTCCGTAGAGCGGCATGGACCGGACGACCGTCACGTATAACTCATCACGCATCCGCTCAATCCTAATGCATTTGTATATTTGACAATCTCACGCTCACTGCGTGTTCACTCACTCAGTTTTAATAAATCGACGTTATTCATATCAAGTGCTGTGCAAATTGTACCTTCTCACCGTCGTTCCTAACCTCACTTCTAACCGGCGTGCTCATTGACTTAATTCTCAGAAAGTGTCGAATTACAGCATCCGCGTTACATCCTTTCGCGCGGTATCTTTCGCACCTGCGCACCGATCCATGCACGCGTACCGATATTCTGCGGCAACGACACGTGTTCAATGTACCTTAAACATCCGGCAGGTGGCGTCAATATCGAATCTGTGGGGATTTTTTCATCCATCGGCGGTGTCGCTAGATTAAATCCAGGGACTTTTCATTGATCGGCGGTGTCAATAAATCAAATCTAGGGAATTTTCGCTCCAAAAGTTGATCAATTACCCCCACCACCATCAACGGTTGCGCGCGCGACGCCGTCTTGAAATCCGCCTCCCCTGTGGCGTGGTCCCCCTCGCCAACGAACGCGGTACCCCCTCCTCGCCTCACCCCCTCACCCATCTCGCGGAATAGCGCGTCACCCCCCCCCACCCGGCCCGCGTCACCCCCTCACCCATCGTATCCAGAACTCCCTTACATTACCTACTCTTGTAAATAACAATAAAATTGTTGTATAAAAATTTCAGTGTCATCCCGTTATAAGATTAGGTTAGGTCCTCTGTTTCGTTACGAGTATGTAACGTTCGGTTGTCCGGGGACGACTAACGTTAGCAGGTTCTCGAGCGGAGAGCGGCGTCCCTCGAGAATAGGATAGGTGGGAGTTCGTTGGTAGAACAAAGAATTTAAATTCAATTCAAACTTAACAATGACTTTTATTAAAAAAACAACACTTCAACTAATAATGATTATAATATTGCTTACAACTACGATTATATATTTTATGTTTTTGTGTTTTTTTTTTACGTTTTTATCTTATATTATATGCTACGTGGCTAAGTATTTATTGCAGAGCACAGCCGCTACCGTTTTCGGAGCGATCTAGTAGACTCTTGGCAATGTCTGTAGTAAGAACAGCCGCTACCGTTTCCAGAGCGATCTCATTCCTTTGACAGAGTTTTGGTTCTATGCTCTAACAGACCTCCCGTTTACCAAGTGCATCAGCCGCTACCGTTTCCAGAGCGATCTCAATGCCTTTGTAGGAGCAAGGTACTATAGTTTTCAAATGAAATAGTCCAAAGAGGTGCACCAGTAACTTTTATACACTGGAGATCAGCCGCTACCGTTTCCGGAGCGATCTCAATCTCACTGGTTGAAACTTAAGCTTCCTCTAGGTCTAAACATTCGTCAACTAAAGAGCATGTTTTCGAATGTAGCTTGAACTGAGCGCTCCGCTGCGTGCGCCTCCTTTTATACTGGAAAATTGGCGGGCTGGCGCATGCGCAGTGAGTCAATATTATATTTTGTTTTGCGCTTTTGACAGTACTTATATTTAATTATTTCTAATGTTTCTATAATATTTGTTTCTTTAATCTATGCTTGGTTTAATATTAATGTATAAAAGTTTGTACAATAGGTATGCGCGGTAACATAGGCTGGTTGCGTGGTAACATAGTACTATTCTGTTTTACCGACGGTCGGTAATGACCGGTTCGAGTCCCCGTGGGACGTTACACCTCCCCCCCTGGGGGATCTCTCGTCCTCGACAGATTTGTGTAAGGCGGGTAACGGAATAAACGATTTATTTTAGTTATATAGTTATTTATTTATACGCTCGGCTTATAAGGGCTGGCTGCGCCCGTTCCAAATAATGCTAGGATTCGCCAAATCCTCTTTCGGGGGTCTTCTTTTGGAAGAGACCTATAGCACTCCCAGTCCGATTCCGGGATATTAATTTTAATTAATCCTGGCCATCGGGGTGGTGGAACCTCCGGGACTTTAAAATCAAAGTCCGGCTTCGTCGGAATTTTGAAGTCCGGGGTTTTCGGATACTCCGGCGTTGTGGGAAGAGTGTCCGGTGGTGTGGTTGGCTGAGTGTGTGATGATGTAGTTGGTGGTGTCTTGAGTTGAAGATTTTTGAATTTGTTACATTTTGGAAGGAAAGTAGAATTTTAATAGGTATATTACCATTTTCTGTGGAGATATTGGGAGTGGTGAAATTAGGGGAGGAACCTCCATCATCTCCCTGAATATTCTTTCTAATTCTTTGCTTTTTTTATTTCTAAAGTGTCGATTGCCTGATCGCTTTGGCATTTGGGTTACGAATGAATAAACATGGCGCAAGCGCGAGTTTGAACGTGTCTCTACGGTGGGATTTTTTTTAAAACTTTTTCGTTTGCAACCTTTGCAACTATATAACAATGCGACGATGCGGTTCTTATGCTACTTTTCTAGGTTATTATGGATTTAGGTTATTTGGAGACTATGGATTTTAGGCTATTTTATATGTTATTAGGAGGTTATGGGTTTAAGAGGTTATTTTTATTTTTAAGTCATTTTTATTAGAAAAAATATTAAGTATTATTAAAAAAATAAAAAAATGTACATAAAGGCTTAAAAACTAGGTGTAAGTGTTAACTACATTGTGTGTGTGTGTGTGTGTGTGTGTGTGTATTTGTAAAGTGTAATGTGTATAATAAAATGTTATTTGTTTAGTAACATGCCTCCATGCATTCCTCACACTGGCTCGCCGGTCTGGCGATATATAATGTTCGGTGGCATATGCGACACCTTCGCCATTTTATTAGATTTCGTGTGGCTATTAGATGTATGCCTAGTGGCTCTTCGTCCACTATATTGTGACGTCCCACGATTTTTCGCGCGTTTCCTATCCCAAATTTCATTAGTAAACCTCAAATTCACTCTATCAAACTCAACTCCTATCCCATCTCCTCAATAGCCGATCACCTTGATCGTTGCTGTTGCACCTTAGCGGTCAACAACACAAGATGATGAATACAAACCTCCACCTCGCTGATGTACCTTAGCGGTCCCCATCACGAGATGATCGTTTCAAAACCCTCTTCACCTATTCGCCCTATAAAGCACGAATCATTCCCTCTAAACCGAATTCAAACAAGCCCATCGTTACAAAATCCCTCTTAAATCGAGACCAAGTCTCAACCCCCTCTTTACGACTCAAAAAGTCCAAGCTACCCTAACCCCTTTCCTATTAAACACCCAAAAATCCATTCAATGAGTTGAGTATCTCCTTTCGCAGTCATAAAAACCCCGGAAACTAATTGCGACGCATATTTGGCGTACGTGACAACATCATGTCTATTAATAGCCATATTGTTTACAAAACCCCAAAACTCTTACTACGTCTTATTTCGAAATGGGTCAAGGTCTTTACCGCGCGTACCCCCGCAATACTCCTGTAAGAATATACAGGGTGTCCCAAAAATGCTGTGGGTCCTTAAAGGGGGTGATTCGGGGGGTGATTGTAAACAACTTTTTCCTTTGCGAAAAAGTTCTCCGATGTTTCGTTAACGAGATATTAACAAAAAGAACCGACCAATCAGAGCGCGAGTCTGACGGCCGAGTTCCCGAGCTAGCGTGGCTACGCGCCGCGCTGCGAGTGTGAACAAGCAACTCGGCATGCAACGAAGAAAATTGCGTAGAATGGCAAATGAAAAAGACGTAACAAATAAAATCGAACGCGTTGTCATGGTTTGTTTGTTATTTAATGTGAATAATGAATAAAGGATAAATGGATGAAATTCACGTGTAACGTAAAAAGACGAATACACGTTTTTTTTTTTAGAAGATTCGAAAATAATAATTATTTGAAGTGGGAGGATAAGGAATACGTAAATTTCCTTGTGTTAATAACGTAGCCACGAAAAGGTAATGTAACGGGAAATTAACGAAAAGTGATCGTAGTTCGTTATTGTGATAAAAATCCGTAATTCAATAACGGCCAGCACTGTTGCTGATAACGAATAAGTCTGTTTAAAAAGCCCGAATAAATATTATCGCCGGAAATAAGTCATCGCTTGCGTTAAATTTAAAAATGAATGATTACCAATGACGTAACTAAAACTCACCCTTGTTGGAAATTCACCTGCAGCTTGAAAATCTGTGTCACAGGGTCACTGAACCGATCCTGGTCATCGATGGACGAGCCCAGTGCACAGCTGATCCCAGGTATACGACACTACCCAAAGTTAAGGGTCGCAATGTCAGGTGCGTCCAGGTCAACGTGCCGAATATTCACATCACTGCACGGCTACAAACACTGATCACTTTATTTACTTTTTATGGAACCTGTTGTTCCTACGTTTTAAAAATTGGTGGCCCCGAAAGGGGCCGATTGTTGGCAATTGAAGAATCGGAATATTCTAGCGCAAATGCTCGCGCAGCAGCACTTGCGTTCCCGTCGTTCGGGGCGTACACCCAGAACATCCGGTAGTATTCCTGGGCTGTGAACAGTTCTGCAACGCGATTTCTAGCTGACTGACAGGATTTTTTCCAAGCAACTTCCGCTACCCCCAAGTAGCTTCTCTGGTTCCATTATGAGTTAACTCCCACCAGGCCAAGAGGCTTTAGGTAAAAAGAAGCCAGCACACTTTCGGAACACACGTGTTTTGCAGAAGTGCACCGAAAACTTTCACAAAAGCCCGCGATCCATCCTTCTACTGCCAATGTACCCATTGCTTCGAGATAGAAAACAGACACCACGTGTATCGGTTCGAAAGGGTCCGAAGGGAAGAGGCGGAGAAAGTCTTCGAGTTGCTATAAAGAAGAAAATGCATACCATTCCTGTAGTCCCGCCTGCTTCGTTCTACCCTCAAATTAAACACGGATCCCTTATCTCTCGTGTCTAAACACGCGCTCGAGTTTCAAAACAAAAGCACGCGTCGACGTATTCGGTGCGAGAGACTGTGGGCTTGAGGTCCGATTGGCCCTGCATCCCTCGCAAATGGCAACTGTCCTCAAGAGGCCCTCTTGACAGCAATATCTCCTCCCCAAGGCCCACCTTCTCTCGCACCGAATACGTCGACGCATGCTTTTGTTTTGAAATTCGAGCGCGTGTTTAGGCACGAGAGATAAGCAGGCCCGAGGGCTGTGGGCTTGAGGTCCGATTGGCCACAAACTAACCAATCGGGCCTGCTTATCTCTTGTGCCTAAACACGCACTCGAATTTCAAAACAAAAGCACGCGTCGACGTATTCGGTGCGAGAGAAGGTGGGCCTTGGGGAGGAGATATTGCTGTCAAGAGGGCCTCTTGAGGACAGTGGCCGTTTGGGAGGGATGCAGGGCAGATTGGTTCGACTAGGGCCAATCAGACTTCAAGCCCACCGTCTCTCGCAGGGAATGCGTCGACGCGTGCTTTTGTTTTGAAACTCGAGCGCGTGTTTAGACACGAGAGATAAGGGATCCGTCTTTAATTTGAGGGTAGAACGAAGCAGGCGGGACTACAGGAATGGTATGCATTTTCTTCTTTATAGCAACTCGAAGACTTTCTATGCCTCTTCCCTTCGGACCCTTTCGAACCGATACACGTGGTGTCTGTTTTCTATCTCGAAGCAATGGGTACATTGGCAGTAGAAGGATGGATCGCGGGCTTTTGTGAAAGTTTTCGGTGCACTTCTGCAAAACACGTGTGTTCCGAAAGTGTGCTGGCTTCTTTTTACCTAAAGCCTCTTGGCCTGGTGGGAGTTAACTCATAATGGAACCAGAGAAGCTACTTGGGGGTAGCGGAAGTTGCTTGGAAAAAATCCTGTCAGTCAGCTAGAAATCGCGTTGCAGAACTGTTCACAGCCCAGGAATACTACCGGATGTTCTGGGTGTACGCCCCGAACGACGGGAACGCAAGTGCTGCTGCGCGAGCATTTGCGCTAGAATATTCCGATTCTTCAATTGCCAACAATCGGCCCCTTTCGGGGCCACCAATTTTTAAAACGTAGGAACAACAGGTTCCATAAAAAGTAAATAAAGTGATCAGTGTTAGTAGCCGTGCAGTGAAGTGAATATTCGGCACGTTGACCTGGACGCACCTGACATTGCGACCCTTAACTTTGGGTAGTGTCGTATACCTGGGATCAGCTGTGCACTGGGCTCGTCCATCGATGACCAGGATCGGTTCAGTGACCCTGTGACACAGATTTTCAAGCTGCAGGTGAATTTCCAACAAGGGTGAGTTTTAGTTACGTCATTGGTAATCATTCATTTTTAAATTTAACGCAAGCGATGACTTATTTCCGGCGATAATATTTATTCGGGCTTTTTAAACAGACTTATTCGTTATCAGCAACAGTGCTGGCCGTTATTGAATTACGGATTTTTATCACAATAACGAACTACGATCACTTTTCGTTAATTTCCCGTTACATTACCTTTTCGTGGCTACGTTATTAACACAAGGAAATTTACGTATTCCTTATCCTCCCACTTCAAATAATTATTATTTTCGAATCTTCTAAAAAAAAACGTGTATTCGTCTTTTTACGTTACACGTGATTTTCATCCATTTATCCTTTATTCATTATTCACATTAAATAACAAACAAACCATGACAACGCGTTCGATTTTATTTGTTACGTCTTTTTCATTTGCCATTCTACGCAATTTTCTTCGTTGCATGCCGAGTTGCTTGTTCACACTCGCAGCGCGGCGCGTAGCCACGCTAGCGCGGGAACTCGGCCGTCAGACTCGCGCTCTGATTGGTCGGTTCTTTTTGTTAATATCTCGTTAACGAAACATCGGAGAACTTTTTCGCAAAGGAAAAAGTTGTTTACAATCACCCCCCGAATCACCCCCTTTAAGGACCCACAGCATTTTTGGGACACCCTGTATAAATACGAGGTCCTGGGAGGCCTCGTCCTCTTTCTTCGCTTTTCGGTCCTTGCGACAAGTAATTAGCTACGTTAAACATTTTTCAAGTGACAAGTGTAATTAGCCGCGTTAAACATTTTTCAAATCAGTGTTCGACGACAACTATTGTAAGTAATTATATCACCCTCATTATATTCCCCGCATAAATAACGCTTATCGCATTTTAAAGCTTATTGCTATTCATTTATTATTTTATATACTATTTCTTACTATTATAGTCTATCCAAGCTTATTCCAAACATTTATTACTTTCGTATTACTGACATTTCTATTACTTTGTATTATCACTTTAATGCTTATTTTGTTTATATGTATTTGCCTTATAATCGCTTATTATCTTATATCGTTTTCTTGCATTAACGCTTACTGCATTTCATATTATAAACTTACTGAAGCTTATTGCGCTTATTCACACTCACCAGTACCTTTATATAATTTCAAATGGTTATGAACTCCATATTCTGCTTTATAAAAATGTGCTAACAAAGCTAGTAAACCGCTTTGTTTTCTACCAAGTTTCGAATTATTGTGTGTATCCTCGAGTCATAAACAGTACGAACGAAACCGAGCTGCCGCAACAGCTGATTCGCTCGTGAACACGAGAACGGTTCTAGTGTTTACAAACATATGATCGCATGAGCCGTGCAATCCAAGAAACATAAGCGTGGTTTCTTTTGCACGAATGCAAGCGTAAATCCTATCTCATAAACCAAAACTAAATACGAAGTGCTATAACGGGTGCTCCTCAAGTGTACATTTACCTTCCCTGGTCGATTAGAGTGACGGATTAAATATTCGCGCCTGATCGCCTCCAGAAAACCAAAGAGTGACGGATTTAATATTCGCGCCTGAGTCCCTCAAACCCTAGTGTGACGGATTTAATATTCGCGCCTAAGTTCCTTTCAAACCCTAGTGTGACGGATTTAATATTCGCGCCTAAGTTCCTTAAAACCCTCAGCGTGACGGATTTAATATTCGCGCCTGAGTCCCTCAAACCTCAGAGTGCTGGATTCTAGATTCGCGCCTGTCTTTTCCTTCCCCATTGTCGACGTTCCCAAAGACCTCGCCCGGGACGTGACAATATCATATTTTTGTGTCCATATAACACAGATAATTCCACTTTTATGATTGTAGATTCCATTGTCGTAATATTTTTTTAGGCACGTGTAATTTTCCATAGCTTCCTTTTCGTTATTTTTGACGGACTAAATATGACTGAGTCCTTTGGTCGAATGAAAGATTCCTTTGTCCGTCGTTCCTTATATAGACTCCTGTGCAGGGTTGCAACTTTGTGTAATGAATTTCGCTTTTGTTTCGCTGGACTGATGTGAATGCTCCTCTTTTGTTTATAATTTTATTTAATTTTATTTATTTACAAGTTTTATTAAAAGATTTTATTTTCCTTCTTTATGCTGTGATGTTTTGTTGAGTTTCCTCCGGTAGATAGGCCTTTTTTACTCTGTTCATATGTACGATTCTAGTTTGTTTTAACCTTATTGCTATCTTCAGATTACTATTCCCTATGACTTCAGTTATTTGGTATGGTCCGCTATATTCGGGTCCCAGTTTTTCGCGCCTTGGATTTAATAACCAGACCCAATCTCCTGCTTCATATGTTTGAGGTTGTATCTTCCGGTCGTAGTAATGTTTTTGTCGAACTTTTGATTCTTCTAAATTATTTCGCGCTATTTGTCGGATGTGGTGTAGTTTGTGTATTAATTCGTCGACATAGTCTGGATATGTCTTGATATTATCTGTTGGAGGCATACTTGAAGGAAGGCGTGCTTTTTTGCTGTAGACAAGTTCGTGAGGCGTAAATTTCGTGCCTTCATGAGTGCTTGTATTGTACGAGAACATTGCTTGATGTAACCATTGGTCCCATTGTCTTTCCTTTGATACATAATGTCTTAAATATTCAATAAGAACGTGATGACTCCTTTCTAGTGATCCATTGAATTGAGGATGGTGTGCAGAGGTTCCATATTGTTTGATGTGGAATGTCCTGGCGAGAGTGGACACTACGGAAAGCGCAGAATACATGATTTGTAAAAAATGTATAGTCTTTGTAAGTTCTTCTTTAATTTACCATGCGCAACCTAAGGATGATGTAATAACTTATTCATTTTTCGTATGAATAATGCTTTAGTATACGGTCAAAAATCAAGAGACACGGTAGTGTCTCGCGCCAAGTATATATATAGATATATGCGCAGCGCGAGACACAGAGTGTATCTATTACGGCACGACTCGCTATCAAGTACCCTGAGATTATCGAATCTCAATAACGGCTGATCCGATTAGACTTTGAATGGTCTTAATGGATAGCTTGGCATTGATTTACATAAGAAAAGTGTCTTCGCTTTGGTCCTACGTGCCTTAGGAGCTGAGATATTTCAATGCAAAGTTCCAATTTGACGAATTTTATGTTCTGAAGAATTAAGAATCGTCATCGTCAAGTGTGGGCAAGAGGGGAACATGAAAGGGAGAGGAAATGTCCAATATCCACGTCGCTGATTCGATGAAGGTTTCGGCACTTTCGGCAAATCGCGTAACAAATCGTTGTCACGTGACAGCTAGCAGAGAGCAGAACTGTCGAGGTAAACGTAATAACCTAGCTAGTGTCAAACAGTTATAACCTGTCAAGTGTGAAATAAGGAAACTAGTTAAAAATTTTTAAGTGGCAGGAGTTTTTACACCATAGAGGACACTGAATTATTGTCTCAATTAACAAGGTAAGTCACAAAAATTTTTTAATAAACTATTTATGCAGAGCTTATGGAAACGGAGAGGACGCACAGACTTGGAAGTTGTCCTGAGAAGGTTTGACGGAGAAGCATCTTCTTTCCCACAAGTTTCTACAAAATAATATTTTGTTTTTATACAACGAAACTATTTTTACATTTAGTTAGATAGACAGAGAAGCAACTTGTTTCGCACAAGTTTCTGGAAATTTCTCAAATAAGGTAAATGACAAAATTTTTCATATTAGCGTAGCATTAAGAATTAAGAAAATTATGGCGTAGTGCTTGCAGTGTAAAGTAAGTTAGATTAGTGAAAAAAGTACGCTGAAAATGCATCTCCCTCGATACTTCCTAATCTTTTATGAAAGATATTCGTAATACTTTATTAAAATCTTCAGTAGTTCCCACGCTAATCATTAATTTTATTAGTTTCACATTACCAATATTTAAATTCACTAATGAACATATTAGATTAATTTTATTCCAACACCAATAAATTGTGCGTTAAATATATTGGAGCTCTTCATTCATTTTTGATAAATTACCATTAGCATTTAAATTTCCTTCAACAAGACTTTCTGCCATACGCTCTCACCTCCTTCGGACACATTATGTAGTCTCTACACTTACTATAGGAAAAGTCCACCCTTCTTCTAAAACATCCAAGTTATATTGTAACTAAAATGTGGATTTTATATATTTACAGATAACTGAAGCACAAGATGATGCAGTGTGATCTACATTCTACGTCAGAAAAAAAATTTATTCTAATATAGTATAATATTAATTAAACTTTAATTAAACTTTTATTCAGCTTCGATTCTCTGTGTGCTTCTTGTATGTTTGCTTCATATTTGAAAACTCAAATTTAAACCAATTCCACCCATTCAATTGTCTTGTAGCTTTGCAGGTGTGCGGAGTTTGGATGACAATATAATATATTGTTAATTAAAAAAAATAACCCCGACGGGGTGAAAAAATTATCCAGTCATCAATAAACACTACAAAATGTGTAAAATCCTCACAAAATTACCTTTTTTGAAAAAAGGTACAAAAAAGAGCGCCAAGTATATAATCCCATAAAAAAGAATCCCTTTTAAAAACATTGTCGTAAATTAATAGCTTTACAAAACTAATGATATACACCAATTGCGCCAATTATCGCAATGACTATTTATACAAACAAAAAAATGTATCAAATAATAGTAAACAGATATATTTTTATACAAATAAATATTTTAATACGAATAAATATTTTATTCAAAATACTTGGCGCTGCTTTCGGAATTGGTGTTGCTAAACTGAATAAATATGTCTGAATCAATAAGTCTGGTCTTGTTTTATTTATTAACCAAGACAATTAACATTTTTTTCAGAGAGCAGCGCCAAGTATTTTGAATAAAATATTTATTCGTATTAAAATATTTATTTGTATAAAAATATATCTGTTTACTATTATTTGATACATTTTTTTGTTTGTATAAATAGTCATTGCGATAATTGGCGCAATTGGTGTATATCATTAGTTTTGTAAAGCTATTAATTTACGACAATGTTTTTAAAAGGGATTCTTTTTGATGGGATTATATACTTGGCGCTCTTTTTTGTACCTTTTTTTAAAAAAGGTAATAAAACATACAGCGTTGGCGAAATTGTAAAATAAATTTTTTTCGCTCCACCCTAATGCGCAACGTAAAACTATCCTTTGGTGCACGCGTACACGACTAAAATTCAATGCCAACTTTCTGGAAACCAAATGCAATATCAACAAATTTTTATTCTATATTTTCGACTTATTTTAACATGCAGAATAGCCCTTTAAGGGGGGCAACCACTTTAAGAGACCGAAAATTAGATGATATTTTGGATATTTTTTTATTGCCAAAAAAAAGACGGAAATTTCCGCAACTCTGACAATAATTTATTCATATTTTCATACATCTCTGGTAATTTTTTCAAGTTATTTCATGCATTATATTAAGGTGTAATCCTCTGTGTCCCTTGCCGGGTCCTCATCGTCGTTGTCGATTTGCGGGAATTGTGCAGCTCGCAATTAGCATCTGAAATAGTGCAAAAAATGTTGTTACATTCTTGAGATGTTTTTTAAGAACATGAACCTAAATTTTGAATAAAAAATCGAGACTTGAATGTTGGAACGTGTTAGAAAGAAAATGATCGATTTTTCCATTTTTTTCCCGGCATTTTGCAACAATCAATATGTTTTAAACAATCTAAGCTTTCCAACGTTAGGTTTATGTTTTAATAAATTATATTAGGTAAACATGTTCCAAATTTGAAGATGATTCATCAATTAGGTTTTGAGTTATGATTCCCGCAAATTGAAAAAATGTCGTTTCGAGAAAAACACGTTTAAAGTTTCACAAACGAAAAAACTCGAAGCCAAATGTATTTAATCAAATGATAAAGTGTCTTACCGATTAATCAGCGATTTCAGCACCATACAACAGTCCTTCCTCTTACTCATGCAACTCATTTGAAGCTTGCATTTCCTCTTTACAAGCTTTTCGAGCTTCTTTTGTCTTGGGAGTCGAGCGGAGAGTCTTTATCATTTATATACATACCGTTAGAAGGACTCCAAACATCGTTTTGAAATTTTCAGGGTGTATTCTTAAGATATTTTTCTAACGATTTATGAAATAAAAAAAAATTGATTTTTTGAAGCACCTAAAGTGGTTGCCCCCTTTAAATATTCTTCCACGTGTATCCGGAACACCCTGTATATATTGAAAAAATTGTTGTAATTCACAACAGTGTTCTGATCCTTTAAGTTTAACTTTTCTCTAATCGAATTTTTATATGTATCATATTCGCTCGACTAACATTGTGGTGTTTGTTGTACTCCGCAATTTTATTTTCCTGTATCTTTGTTTTCAGATTGCGAAGTTCATACGACATTGGGAATTAATTTTTCTAGAGTTTGGTCTATGGAAAAGAATAACGATACAATGGACGTTCGATTTTATGTTCGTGCAAGTCAAAATGTTCACATACGTCTATATCAGTCACCTGCAATAGAATATCCTTCTGTAACGGTAAATATCTCGAATTTTATATATCAATGTTGGGAGCCCCAGTGTGAAATGGTATGGATTTGTAATCGCCTCCGATTGTGAGACAGTTACCGTTGGAACGGAGAAGGGATTAGTTTGCCGAGTCAGTCGGTATGTCAGGGTTCGGCGAATGAGTGAAGGCTTGTTAACCCTTTAGCGCCTGCACCTAGATCCCGTTGAAGGAAAAATATCCCGTTTTGTTTTTATCATTAAAAATGGTGTGAATTTATATATTTTTATACAAAAATTTGACTTCATTTTGTTTTAATTTATTTTTTTCGAGGGTCAAAGTGCATAAAACCAAAGAATACAAGGTTCAGATAGGTCCAACTTTTGTCACGTCCCGGATGGAGGTCTTTAGGACGATGACTATGTGGGTGTTTGAGATTGTGCGTGTGAGTGGGTGAGATGAGTCTTAGACAGGTGAAAGATATTATAGCACAGTCTGTAGTGAGAACACTTTGTCAGTTTATTAAAATGCACAGTGATGAGAAATTCCCGGTTTGGCGTTACAGTTTGTGGATTGAAGTCCGTGGACCGCACCGAGAAAATGTAAAGGGAAATGTGACCACGTGGCCTTGCCACGAGGCGTACAAACAATTATACTAATTGTTGCTCGTGAGTGTTCACTTGTGATTTTAAACGAATGAGTGTAAACGTGAATGTGAGTCTTGAGTTGTGAGTTACGTAAAAATGTGAGAAAATAAGGAATCTTGAGAAATGGGAGTGACGTGACCGTTGCAAGCAAAGAGATACAAGAGAGTGAAAAATGGCCGAGTTCCGCTCGTGCGTCTTCTCCGTTCCCTTGGATCATCGACGCGACACGCTGATTGGTCGATCGATCCGCGCTGCATGGTTAATCGATCAGCGCTGATTGGCTGATTGCATGTCGATCAGCGTCGCTGTGGCGCGGTCCGCGAGGTGCTGCGGTGAGTGTGAGTGTGGCGGAAATAGGAACTATTGCCTTCCCAAACAGTGGGGTTGATGGAAGTCAGACTCGAATGTGAAATTCTGAACATTGAGGGTTGGAGGAAGCCAGACTCGAATGTGGAATTCTCAACACTGGGGTAGGAAGAAGTCAGGTTCGAATGTGGAATTCTGAACACTGGGGTTGGAAGAAGTCAGTTTCGAATGCGTAGTTCTGAACACTGAGGGTAGATGGAATTTAGGCTCGAATGCGTAGTTCTGAACACTGAGGGTTGATCGACTTTAGGCTAGAATGCGACGTTCTGAACACTGATCGACCAGGGAAGGTTTAGAAGGTATTGCGCACCTGGGGGACACCCATTAGAGCACTTTTGATTTGTGTTTATGACCCGGTAATCGGATTTACCGTTGGATTTACTAGAACAGGGTTGACTAACTGGCGACTCACGAGTTGCCGGGGGCTCCTCCGCCTTGCGGCCACGCTGCACACAGTCGAATTTGTCCATCCCTACACAGACATAAATATAATACGTTTACATATAATTGGTGGATTTGGATTTCAATATTTCATCAATATTTGGTTCTACATACAGATGCGAAAGTGCGTTTTCCATTATGAAAAATATAAAAAGCTACCCCCCCCCCCGGATAAGGGTAATACGGGGGTAAACGCCCTTAACGATATTATTTGTTTTCTCGGTTACTACTTAAGATATTTGAATGAAAAAAACACGAAAAATAGCTACATACCAGCTGTACTTCATATATTTTTTCAAAATGTTAACTGAATTATTAAGGGTAGAAAAAAATAATTAATTTTTTTGGGGTGGTCTTTCGAAACAACCCTTTAAGTGACCACCTCCAAAAAAATCAAGAATAATGCTCTATTATCGAGCTGTTATATAAAAAAACTGAATATTGTCGAGATGGTGGAACATAGTTAAATAATTCAAAGAAGATCATCATATTATAAATATGTGGGGTTTGTGACGAGAAAGAGTATTTTTCGCGAGCCTGAGTATGTGTGGTTTAAATGCGAATGGAAGAAACGATTGCGGTTCGTTCGGGAGATCGAAGTGTGAAGGTGAAGATAGCTGCGTAACAACGCGCATGCGCTAAATACGAATATTTCCCATATATTAACAGGGTCTAGCAGGGTAAACATGGGCAAATGGCCCCCACGCCGGTTTTTGGAGTTGTTATTTTTTAAACAATGCTCCTAGCCTGAAACACCATTATGTAAAGTTGTAGATCGCTAACCCCCCCTTTTTCAGTTAATATGGGGGTAAACGCTCCTATCATTATTATTTTTTTTTCGGTTACTACCTACTTAAGATATTTAAATGAAACAGAAGTGACAAAATACCCACATATTAACTGTAGTTCGTATATTTTTTCCAAATTGTAAATTAATTATTACGGGTAGAAAAAATAATTTATTTTTGGGGGGTGTTTCTTCAATTGGCGTTTATATAATCAGAAAGACAGCAAAATATGCCTGGCTAACAAGGGGAGGCCGTGACATCTGGGACACGGATTTTGATGAATCTCATATATGTTGTAGTGTAGGTGTAGTAGACCAATATAAATACAAAATACATTTATAGAAAAAAAAATAATCCCAGTGAGAATCGAACCCGTGAAAGTTCCGGTGCAAGGCCTGCCCTTTACACGCGCCGCTATTCATTATTACAGTAAACTTTGCTATCGCTTCTGTTCGTAAACGCATAAACTCCTTTTTTTTAATGTTTCGGAAACTATGGAGTAGTGGACCCAACAGGTGAGACATATATTGGTCTACTACACCTACACTACACATATATGAGATTCATCAAAATCCGTGTCCCAGATGTCGCGGCCTCCCCTTGTAAGTACGTATTATACCTTCGATAGGTTCAAACAAATAAGCGATTATCACGACAAGGGGTTGTCACTCATAGGGTTGTGTGCAAAAACCACCCCGCAAAAATAAATTATTTTTTCTACTCGTAATAATTAATTTACAATTCGGAAAAAATATACGAACTACAGCTAATATGTGGGTATTTTGTCACTTCTGTTTCATTTAAAGTAGTATAGCTAGGCCGGTTCTAACGCAGGTCCTTTGAGGGGAGCGCGGGGGCGGGGGGAAGTGAGGGCGCGCGGGGGAGCGCGGCGGAGGGAAACACGGACGCGGAGATAGCGGGGAGAGGAAGATAGGTTGCGCACGCACGAGCCGCGGAGTGGGGGAAGCCGCGATCGTGGAGGGGATCAGTCCGGGGCGAGCCGTCCCGAAGACCTCTCGAGACCGGACCCATTCCCGAAAAATATGACGAGAGGAGGAAGACGGGTGAATAAAATCGGGACAGAATATACAGGGTGTCCCAAAAATGCTGTGGGTCCTTAAAGGGGGTGATTCGGGGAGTGATTGTAAACAACTTTTTCCTTTGCGAAAAAGTTCTCCGATGTTTCGTTAACGAGATATTAACAAAAAGAACCGACCAATCAGAGCGCGAGTCTGACGGCCGAGTTCCCGCGCTAGCGTGGCTACGCGCCGCGCTGCGAGTGTGAACAAGCAACTCGGCATGCAACGAAGAAAATTGCGTAGAATGGCAAATGAAAAAGACGTAACAAATAAAATCGAACGCGTTGTCATGGTTTGTTTGTTATTTAATGTGAATAATGAATAAAGGATAAATGGATGAAAATCACGTGTAACGTAAAAAGACGAATACACGTTTTTTTTTTAGAAGATTCGAAAATAATAATTATTTGAAGTGGGAGGATAAGGAATACGTAAATTTCCTTGTGTTAATAACGTAGCCATGAAAAGGTAATGTAACGGGAAATTAACGAAAAGTGATCGTAGTTCGTTATTGTGATAAAAATCCGTAATTCAATAACGGCCAGCACTGTTGCTGATAACGAATAAGTCTGTTTAAAAAGCCCGAATAAATATTATCGCCGGAAATAAGTCATCGCTTGCGTTAAATTTAAAAATGAATGATTACCAATGACGTAACTAAAACTCACCCTTGTTGGAAATTCACCTGCAGCTTGAAAATCTGTGTCACAGGGTCACTGAACCGATCCTGGTCATCGATGGACGAGCCCAGTGCACAGCTGATCCCAGGTATACGACACTACCCAAAGTTAAGGGTCGCAATGTCAGGTGCGTCCAGGTCAACGTGCCGAATATTCACTTCACTGCACGGCTACTAACACTGATCACTTTATTTACTTTTTATGGAACCTGTTGTTCCTACGTTTTAAAAATTGGTGGCCCCGAAAGGGGCCGATTGTTGGCAATTGAAGAATCGGAATATTCTAGCGCAAATGCTCGCGCAGCAGCACTTGCGTTCCCGTCGTTCCGGGCGTAATCCCAGAACATCCGGTAGTATTCCTGGGCTGTGAACATTTCTGCAACGCGATTTCTAGCTGACTGACAGGATTTTTTCCAAGCAACTTCCGCTACCCCCAAGTAGCTTCTCTGGTTCCATTATGAGTTAACTCCCACCAGGCCAAGAGGCTTTAGGTAAAAAGAAGCCAGCACACTTTCGGAACACACGTGTTTTGCAGAAGTGCACCGAAAACTTTCACAAAAGCCCGCAATCCGTCCTTCTACTGCCAATGTACCCATTGCTTCGAGATAGAAAACAGACACCACGTGTATCGGTTCGAAAGGGTCCGAAGGGAAGAGGCGGAGAAAGTCTTCGAGTTGCTATAAAGAAGAAAATGCATACCATTCCTGTAGTCCCGCCTGCTTCGTTCTACCCTCAAATGGGAATGTATCGCAAACGAAACTCGGTCGAGGTGGCGCCCTGATCGGAGTGCCCAATATGGCGTCTGAGCATGCGCGTGATGACGCCGTGACGTCAAACCAATCAACGCCAAGATGAGTTTGGCTTAATAAACACTATAAACGAATCGACGCAAGCGCAAAGCCAAGCTCATCTTGGCGTTGATTGGTTTGACGTCACGGCGTCATCACGCGCATGCTCAGACGCCATATTGGGCACTCCGATCAGGGCGCCACCTCGACCGAGTTTCGTTTGCGATACATTCCCATTAAAGACGGATCCCTTATCTCTCGTGTCTAAACACGCGCTCGAGTTTCAAAACAAAAGCACGCGTCGACGTATTCCGTGCGAGAGACGGTGGGCTTGAAGTCCGATTGGCCCTAGTCGAACCAATCTGCCCTGCATCCCTCCCAAACGGCCACTGTCCTCAAGAGGCCCTCTTCACAGCAATATCTCCTCCCCAAGCCCTACCTTCTCTCCCACGGAATACGTCGACGCATGCTTTTGTTTTGAAATTCGAGCGCGTGTTTAGACACGAGAGATAAGCAGGCCGGATTGGTTAGTTTGTGGCCAATCGGACCTCAAGCCCACCGTCTCTCGCTCGGAATACGTCGACGCGTGCTTTTGTTTTGAAACTCGAGCGCGTGTTTAGACACGAGAGATAAGGGATCCGTCTTTAATTTGAGGGTAGAACGAAGCAGGCGGGACTACAGGAATGGTATGCATTTTCTTCTTTATAGCAACTCGAAGACTTTCTCCGCCTCTTCCCTTCGGACCCTTTCGAACCGATGCACGTGGTGTCTGTTTTCTATCTCGAAGCAATGGGTACATTGGCAGTAGAAGGACGGATCGCGGGCTTTTGTGAAAGTTTTCGGTGCACTTCTGCAAAACACGTGTGTTCCGAAAGTGTGCTGGCTTCTTTTTACCTAAAGCCTCTTGGCCTGGTGGGAGTTAACTCATAATGGAACCAGAGAAGCTACTTGGGGGTAGCGGAAGTTGCTTGGAAAAAATCCTGTCAGTCAGCTAGAAATCGCGTTGCAGAAATGTTCACAGCCCAGGAATACTACCGGATGTTCTGGGTGTACGCCCGGAACGACGGGAACGCAAGTGCTGCTGCGCGAGCATTTGCGCTAGAATATCCCGATTCTTCAATTGCCAACAATCGGCCCCTTTCGGGGCCACCAATTTTTAAAACGTAGGAACAACAGGTTCCATAAATAGTAAATAAAGTGATCAGTGTTAGTAGCCGTGCAGTGAAGTGAATATTCGGCACGTTGACCTGGACGCACCTGACATTGCGACCCTTAACTTTGGGTAGTGTCGTATACCTGGGATCAGCTGTGCACTGGGCTCGTCCATCGATGACCAGGATCGGTTCAGTGACCCTGTGACACAGATTTTCAAGCTGCAGGTGAATTTCCAACAAGGGTGAGTTTTAGTTACGTCATTGGTAATCATTCATTTTTAAATTTAACGCAAGCGATGACTTATTTCCGGCGATAATATTTATTCGGGCTTTTTAAACAGACTTATTCGTTATCAGCAACAGTGCTGGCCGTTATTGAATTACGGATTTTTATCACAATAACGAACTACGATCACTTTTCGTTAATTTCCCGTTACATTACCTTTTCGTGGCTACGTTATTAACACAAGGAAATTTACGTATTCCTTATCCTCCCACTTCAAATAATTATTATTTTCGAATCTTCTAAAAAAAAACGTGTATTCGTCTTTTTACGTTACACGTGATTTTCATCCATTTATCCTTTATTCATTATTCACATTAAATAACAAACAAACCATGACAACGCGTTCGATTTTATTTGTTACGTCTTTTTCATTTGCCATTCTAAGCAATTTTCTTCGTTGCATGCCGAGTTGCTTGTTCACACTCGCAGCGCGGCGCGTAGCCACGCTAGCGCGTGAACTCGGCCGTCAGACTCGCGCTCTGATTGGTCGGTTCTTTTTGTTAATATCTCGTTAACGAAACATCGGAGAACTTTTTCGCAAAGGAAAAAGTTGTTTACAATCACCCCCCGAATCACCCCCTTTAAGGACCCACAGCATTTTTGGGATACCCTGTATATTTTAAATATATATATTGTTACAAAGAAAAAAATAGAATAAATATAAAATATAAAAAGAATAAAACATAGAATAAATATAAAATATAAAAGAATATAAAATATAAAAAAGAATATAAAAATATAAAAAGAATAAATATAAAAAAGAATATAAAAATATAAAAAGAATAAATATAAAAAAGAATATAAAATATGAAAAAATTAAAAACTATTCTAAGGGGAAGGTGGTGATGGAGGTGATGATGGGGGTGACAACGATAGGGGCGATGGAGGTGATGCGGGCCGCGGTATCCAATACGGGGCCATCCGCGGCGCCCGCCGCGGCACCCTCGGGTCAATTATGGGGCCAATCACCTGCCCTGACTGCTGCATATACACTCTAAGAGGTGCAACCTGGAGCGCTACACGCTCCAGGTTCGCCAGCCACCTTCGTAGTTCTTCCAGTGGTATACCCTAGAACACAAACGATGATATAACACTGATACATTAAACATATTAAACGTGGAACATATACACACACAAAAAATGCACTACATTACTGCGGAGGTGGCGACGATCACCGGCGGCGAGCCCAAATCCGCGGACCATGTAGGTGATAGCAGTGGTGAGCCCTAAAGATAGAAACCAACGATTTAATCTCGCTCGATTTAAAAAAGGTAAAACGCGATAAATATTAAAAAAACATTGTTATGAACATACCTCAGAATCGCATTCCGGCGCGATGCGCATTAATCCCATTTTTAGCACAAATAAACAAACTAAGTATTACGCACAAAAGCGACTGCTTACTGTCAAGCTTTGAAGACAAATGGTCTCGCTGCATCTCCAGGCGCGCACATCTAAACTCATATCATGAAATAGAGAAGTGTTTAGCTTTGCAAAAGTAAGATATCTTTGTTCACCACCTGCATTTTCGCTGACCATCCTCTTGCACTTATCTTCTTCACTGATCATCCTCTCCTTATTCACACGCGTCTTCTTTCCCTTCTTTTTTGTCACATCATTCAGCTAGACTATTTCACTTTGATCGGATATCAAACCTCTCTGAACATGTATTGAACGTGTATCAAACCTCTCTGAACATGTATTGGACATGAATCGTACCACTCTGAACGTGTATCGAACGTGTATCGAACCTCTCTGAACGTGTATTGGACGTGTATGGTACCTCTCTGAACGTGTATCGAACGTGTATGGTATCTCTCTGAACGCGAATCGTACCACTCTGAACATGTATTGAACGTCAATCATACCTCTCTGAACGTGTATTGGACGTGTATCGAACGGTTTCAACATAATAATTACAACTATCGTCTTAATCTAGCGTATATGCAGGAGGTTGGGGAGAGTGAAGAAAAAAACATTTATGCATTAAAAATTGATTATATTTTATTGAAGCATTTCTCTCTCTAGTGTTTAGACCACCAGTTGAATATTGTAAATACATTTTGCAAGGCACAGTGCTTTGCGTGTCTACCACAACGCAGAGTATTAACAACATATAGCTTATTTAGGGATTTGATATCCTCGTAGTCAATGTCCAATGTCTCGATGATCACGTCCGCTCTTGTATTTTCATCCAGGAAATCCGCAAGCCAGTCGCGTTTCTGCAGCCCTTTAACGTATACTATATGGGATGCATCATCTTCTTCATCGATCGCATCAGCTATAGCTTTCGTAATTAGCTGTTTAGCCATACTGTACGGAACATCTCCATCGTCCCGCCGTAGTCCGTGATGTTTTGCCACCAGCCATCGAATGCTTGATTTGTCGGATTTCGTAAGAAGAAATTGTGGCATCGAACTCCGAAAAATATAGTGCGAGAGAATTGCCCCCTTGCGTAGGACAGCAAGGACTTCCTTCGCGATAAATCTTCCATCGACGATGAACACTTGCAGGTCAACGAATGTTGGTACAGCCATTATCGATACAATTTAGAGGTCCGTTTGCTTCCAAGACAGATGGGAGAATGCAGTCTTTCTCGTAAAGCAACTCGATTTTCACGAAGAAATTTTGTGCGAATTTAACACAGAACAGGGCGGGCAAATAGCGTGGCAATTTAATTCATTTTGCGCACTACATTTGTCAGTGGATTGTATTCAACCACCCGATCGTGCAGAATCAGACAGTAAGCTGTAGTGTCACGTCCCGGGTGAGATTCTGTGGGAACAATGACTATGGGGAAGGTTTAAGACAGGCGCGAATCTAAAATCCAGCACGCTAATCGTTTTTACTGGGAGGAACGTCAGGCGCGAATCTATAATCCAGCACACTGAAGGATTTGAGGGAAAGAACGTTAGGCGCGAATGTAAAATCCAGCATGCTAATCGACCAGGGAAGTTTAAAAGCTAGAGCGTATCTGGGGGACACCCGTTAGCACTTTGTTTTGGTTTGACTAATTGGATTTAACGTTGCATAAGCACAAAAAGTTTCCTTGTAACATTTTCTGAGAAATACATCTATACGTGCGGCTATACACAGGCTATGCAAGGGAATGTTAGTAAACACTGTCACTGCTCTCGAGTTCGCGAACCAGGATCAGCTGTTTCACCGACTCGTTAGTTCGTATTTTAGTACGTCCGTTACCAATGGGTGAACACAAATAACTCGAAGCGTGATTTTAAACAAAGCGGTTTATTAACTTTGTAGGAATGGTTATTATAATTGTGCGGGGCTTTTGGCATTCACACATAACATTTATAATATGTATTATGACATGTATATGTATGGACATGAGTTACAGTATAGGTAGTGATGGGATTTGAAGCGCTTCGAAGCGTTTCGAATCTATATATATGACGAAAACTTCGAAGCGCTTCGAACATGATCGAAGCTCTTGAAAGCCTTGGTCGGCTTCGAAGTCTCGAATCTCTTTTGGATCCGTATTTACAGAATGCCGCCTGGCACCCCATGGCGAGGACAGCACTCCCCAGTGCGGCACTGTTGTCCTCCGCACTGGGGAGTGTTGTCCTCGCCACGGGGTGCCAGGCGGCATTGTGTAAATACGGATCCGAAAGAGATTCGAGACTTCGAAGCCCATCGAGACTTCGAAGCCGACCAAGACTTCGAATCATGTTCGAAGCGTTTCGAAGTAGTCGCCTGACACTCAGACGGATTCGAAGCGCTGGGAACCGACTCCGGAGTCCCATCACTAAGTATAGGTCATGGAATAGTATATGTTTAATAATGATCGTTAATAATAATAGAGTAATAAAATTGAAACAAGCAGTTATAAGAAAAATAATGGCAATTATAAGCGAATGGTTTTATAATATGATTGCAGTAAGCAGTTATAAGTAAAGTAATAAAATAATATGGTATGAGGATGATATACACAATAATGTTAATTAATATAAATAACTTACAGTAATCGTTGAAGCTCACTTGATTTGAACACTTTTAGAATAATACTTTTATATTCGAGAGTTCTGTTACAGATAATTGTCTGTTGATCAAAGAGGACCTGACTTCTCAGGACCTCGTATTTATGTAGTTTTACAGGAGTGATGAGGGGGTACGCGCGGTAAACACCTTGACACATTTCGGAATTAAGACGCAGTAGGACTTCCGGGGTTTTTATAAACGGTATGGCTATTAATAGCCATATTTTGTCACGTACGCCAAATGCGTCGTTATTAGGTTTGTGGGGTTTTTATAACTGTAGTAGAGATACTCAACTCATCGAATGGATTTCGGGTGGTTTATAGGAAAGGGGTTAGAGTGTTTGGACTTCATGAGTCGTAAATGGGGAATTGGGACGTGGTCTCGATTTAAGAGGGATTTTGCAATGAGGGACTTGTTTGAATTTGTTTTAGAGGGAATGATTCGTGCCTTGTAGGACGAATAGGCGTAGAGGGTTTTGAAACGATCATCTCGCGATGGGGACCGCTAAGGTACATCAGCGAGGTGGAGGTTTGTGTTGATCATCCTGTGTTGTTGACCGCTAAGGTGCAACATCAAGGTGATCAATGATTGAGGAGATGGGGTAGGAGTTGAGTTCGATAGACTTTGGTGGTGTGATTTTGAGGTTTATGGAATAAGAAACGCGCGAAAAATTGTGGGACGTCACAGTAGTATTTGCCGGCACATTCTCTTTACACTCGAATTCGCGAATTTTGTCGCGAGCAATCAATCACCACGATGGGGCCAAATTGTAAAAATTCAGCCACGGTGAATAATGCTTCGTTGCAACTATGTCCATAATACGATTTACCGAATTGCGTATACATGTGATACAAGGTGGCATGCTTATTCTTGTCAAAGTCCAAGTTCATGTCATCGTATGGGTAAAATTCCGAGTTGAGAAAAAGTTTCACATTGGTCAATTTACAGTTGTTGAACTTAGTAACGTCTTCGCTCGTCACATTCCTTCGACCAGTCTGTAGAGCAAGGATCACGCATCGCGGCTTCTCCAGCTGTGCAGATGCCTTCACGGCCCACGAATGCTTGGTTGTGTTTTGCAACATAGGATACTCGTACAGATCCCACGATTGAAAACAAATGCTCAGGTTTTGTCCACTTTCCAAAGTACGAAGCAACGATAGCTTATTAATGTCGTTTAGCGTCACATGAGGCATCCGCCATTGTAGTTTAAGTAATTCAATTTCTGGTTCCAACATCGGTGATCCTATCGGAGCATTGTTGTCGTTGCGTGATCGTATTAAAATCAATTCGTGACGCGCATTAATAATCATGTGTTTGTAGTCCTCGCAAAATCCCAGCAAATATTTGAGTGGGATGCAAAAATTGAAATGATTTTTCACTATCAGCCCATCGCGTCGTTTCAATCCCCATCCGACATTCTCCATATTTTTGTCTTCGTCAGATGTCAGCAATACATAGTTTTTAAGCGTGCTAGTTATTCCAACGTTTCTGTTGCGATCAATCTCCACGCCATTCAGCTCGTATCGAATCTCATCGAATAAGAACGCCACTCAATTATTTCCCAATATCACCGTTAACGTATCATTTGCCTTATTTATCTTCAATTTCCCCTCCACATAGAGGAAACTTTCACACGGTAATGTGTATAAATCCTGCTGCTGTATCGGTATTCTTATCTCATCGCTGTATCCAAACGTCGTGTTGACGAATGGGTTGTACGTGTGAGTCTCGAGCTTGACGATGCGATCATCAAACGTCGGCTTCCCTCCAATGCTTAGAATATCAGCCATTTTTTTCAACTTATATGCGCACAATGAATCCAAAGATTTCAAAAATGCAATGTTCGCAGCACTGAGCCTCTTCTTTTTAGCGTGATCAGAGCTGTTGCAGTTGTTGGTGTTGTCAACAATTTCACTTGGAAGAAACGGGTTTCTGGAGTCGTTCAATACAAGCATTTCTTTCGCGCCACACGTATTATCGTCGTCGTCGTACGTGCAGTCTGATGGTAATCTCTTCACCTCGAAAATCGAGCAACCGTCCGTCTTGATCCACAACGCGTATCGTCAGATCCGTAACGACCCGTGCGGTGATTGGAAGGTAAATGATCTGTGCGGGCGTTTCCGATATCTTATATCTTGGTGGAACTCTCGGAGAAAATTCATGTATCGTATGTACACGCCTGTAACGTTTCTACGCGTGACTCGACGCTCTTTACAGGATTTCAGGATTGGTTCGTGTGGCGTGCGACAAAGAATTAAAATTCAAGAACAAGAATTTAACTTAAATAGTGTTTATTCAAGAAAACACTTTTAAATAATACATGAAAAATATAATTCAACGCCTTAATTCTAAAGAAATTAAAGAAATTAATTAGGTTGCGACTCTAGGTCATTACAAAAAGTATAGCTGATCGTCTTGGGTTGCGACACTAAGTCGTTACAAAAGAAATACCCGTTTGATCGATCGATTTGAATAACGTAACTTAAATAATTAATACGGACGTTTTGCCAAATAAAAGGAATTAGTATTTGGATAATGACTCTCGGTCGATAAAGGAATTAGCTTATAATTTAGGAATTAGTTTATAGATTTAGGAAATTGAATATGTTAAGTTTGAGAATCGTTTGAATCGTTTCATTGTCATCAGGAGCGGTATTGCCACCTGGAATAGTCTTGTTCCCTCGTCGCTCAGGAGTATTAGTACTAACCTGAGAATTATAATTTTTAATAATAGCTAAGCTTCAGCAAGTAAGTGTCCAGCAAAGCGGCCTCCAAGGCAGAAAACCTCTCGCTAAACTTGGCGTCTATGGCCTTAGTTTATTACGATCGGCTCGACCAAGTGTCCAGCAAAGCGGCCTCCAAAGTTGGAGCTTTTGAGTTAGGTTGGAATCAGCCAATGGCCATAAATGATTCGGAGCAGTGTCTTCATTGAATTTGTGATTCATAATAATGTTCTCTGGGCCTTCTTGCCCGTATTTATACATATTCGGGGAATTGGGAGCGCACCAATAGGAACTGAGTTTGGCTATTACGCATCGATCATTCTCGTCTCGCTCGATCTGTTCTCTAGTCGGTCTGCAAAGCGACTAGTTATGCGCAAGCGCGCGCGTGGAACGCTCGGTTCCCTCTCTCAATTGCAACGCACCAATTATAATCATTGTTCCTGATCCTTGCTCTCGTCGATCTTTACTCTCGGTGATCCGCTGATCGACTGAGGATCGCGCATGCGTTTGATTCTCCCACTCCTTTACACTCAATTCTCTCTTTCGTCATACTCGCGTTTCGCGGTATCCTAGGCTAATATTAATATTAATCCTAAACACACTTTATAAATGTAAGAATAATAAGATTATAATAAGAATGTAAGTATTTAAGTAGTTATTAGTTAAGTTTAGTATTGAAAAAGAAAAGGGGCATTTTGGGGTTTGTTACATCTCGCCGCCTGGGGGAATGTCTCGATAATTTAATATAATCGCACCAATTATTTTCAGGAATATCTATCTTACTCAGTTCTCGCCATTGAGTTTCTGTTCTTTTTGTTTTAATCCTTTTATTGCCTGCACGACGATGCGTCATTATAATAATGATATTGAAATTCAAAATTGTTATAATTTTCGCTCGATCTGTCAACGATCCGTATCGGCTGCTGTCGATTACTATTCTGCGCGCATTATTGATTATCCCAGTATTGTTCTCCCATCTCCGCGACCTGTTCTCTCGTGACCCATTTTTTTTTTCTTCCCTATTGATAGGATTGACACGGAGATTCACTGCGCAGTTTGGAAGGATAATGAAATTTACAATTTTATTATTTTGTGGTCACCATTGGGTGACCACATTTATTGAGTGGCCTTGACGAAGCAAATCATCGTCAGCTCCTTCTTCGTCAAAATTGAAAAATGTCTCGATACATTCGGGGCACCGTCTCGCGTAGTGTACGGTATACAGTGCACCGTTACAAAATTTACAATCTCGATAAACAACAGCGTAATTTTCCAGGGCAAGAAGATGATTAAAACATCTGGGGTAGAGTAATCTTTGATTTTCAGGAAGCTTTTCATAGCACTCCTGGCAGATTTTACGTTTGAAAATATCGTATCTATCTTCGCGAATTATTCCCGGCCCTTGAAGGCATACTAGACGGAGTAATTTGATATATATTGTTGGATAATTCTCAGGAAGTATCCCGTCCCATGGTCCGTAAAACTCCTCGTCCATATCTGTAGGACGGAATGCCAGGGAATGGAAAACAGGCATTCTTTAAACAATTTAAAACGACACTTTATTAATCTTATTTATTTATTCATTTGATTTATTTTACCGATTCTTTACTCACTTTGCTTCTTATTATTATCTTTTCTCACTACTTCTCTAATATTTCTGTCACTTATTTAGTTTGTTGCGAAATGAAATCTCAGTGCGCACTAAATTTTTGAATTTGATTCCGTCGTAATTAATCTCACAGATCTCCCCACTTTTCAAATCATGGTTCCATATCGTTGCCAATTTGATTATGGTTTCTAGTATTATTATGGTCTGGTGAAATGTAAGCTTCCTTAATCCTATCTTGGTGTACGATTCTAGTGAGACGGGGACTTATTGCCAGTTTCACATTATTATTCTCCAGTACGTCCATAATCATATACGGTCCGTCATAGTCATTGCTAAATTTATTCCTTTTTGGTTTTAATAGCATTACTTTTTCACCTTTATGGTATTGGACGGATGATATTTTCCTATCGTAATAGTCTTTTTGTCTGAGCTTTGATTTTTCTAAGTTACGCCTACCTATTTCACGAATATTTATTAGTTTACTCATTAAATTATCGACAAAATCTGGATAAGTGTTTAGTGAATCGTTTGGTGTTATGCTGGAAGGTTGTCTAGCCTTCTTTCCATAAATGAGTTCATATGGAGTAAATTTGGTACTTTCATGTACGCTAGTGTTGTAGGAAAACATTGCCTGTGGCAACCACTGATCCCATTGTTTTTCTTTTGTTATATAATGTTTTAAATATTCAATTAATACATGATGACTTCTTTCTAGTGAGCCATTTGATTGGGGATGAAATGCGGATGTTTTATATTGTTCGATATTGAAGACTTTGGCATATTTTTTCATAACAGATCCGATAAATGAAAAGCCTTGATCTGTCAAAATTGCTTTTGGACATCCATACTGACATATAAAGTTTTTCGTAAATGCTTCAGCTATTAAATAAATTGATTAGAACTTTCGACCGTATATATGAATCACAAAATTACCTTTTTCAAAAAAAGGTACAAAAAAGAGCGCCAAGTATATAATCCCATCAAAAAGGATCCCGTTTAAAAACATTGTCGTAAATTAATAGCTTTACAAAACTAATGATATACACCAATTGCGCCAATTATCGCAATGACTATTTATACAAACAAAAAAATGTATCAAATAATAGTAAACAGATATATTTTTATACAAATAAATATTTTAATACGAATAAATATTTTATTCAAAATAGTTGGCGCTGCTCTCTGAAAAAAATGTTAAGTGTCTTGGTTAATAAATAAAACAAGGCCAGACTTATTGATTCAGACATATTTATTCAGTTTAGCAACACCAATTCCGAGAGCAGCGCCAACTATTTTGAATAAAATATTTATTCGTATTAAAATATTTATTTGTATAAAAATATATCTGTTTACTATTATTTGATACATTTTTTTGTTTGTATAAATAGTCATTGCGATAATTGGCGCAATTGGTGTATATCATTAGTTTTGTAAAGCTATTAATTTACGACAATGTTTTTAAACGGGATCCTTTTTGATGGGATTATATACTTGGCGCTCTTTTTTGTACCTTTTTTTGAAAAAGGTAATTTTGTGAGGATTTCATACATTTTGTAGTGTTTATTGATGACTGGATAATTTTTTCACCCCGTCGAGTTTATTTTTTTTAATTAACAATATATTATATTGTCGTCCAAACTACGCACACCTGCAAAGCTACAAGACAATTGGATTGGTGGAATTGGTTTAAATTTGAGTTTTCAAATATGGAGCACACATACAAGAAGCACACAGAGGATCGAAGCTGAATAAAAGTTTAATTAAAGTTTAATTAATATTATTATACTATATTACAATAAATTTTTTTTCTAACGTAGATCACACTGCATCATCTTGTGCTTCAGTTATCTGTAAATAAATATATAAAATCCACATTTTAGTTACAATATAACTTAGAAGTTTTAGAAGAAGGGTGGAATTTTCCTATAGTAAGCGTGGAGACTACATAATGTGTCCAAAGGAGGTGAGAGCGTATGGCAGAAACTCTTGTTGAAGGAAATTTAAATGCTAATGGTAATTTATCAAAAATGAACGAAGAGCTCCAATATATTTAACGCACAATTTATTGGTGTTGGAATAAAATTAATTTAATATGTTCATTAGTGAATTTAAATATTGGTAATGTGAAACTAATAAAATTAATGATTAGCGTGGGAACTACGGTGGATTTTAAAATAAAGTTTTAGAAATATCTTTCACAAGAGATAGAAAAGTATCAAGGGAGATGCGTTTTCATCGCACTTTCTTCAATCAATAATAAAACTTTCTCTACATTGCAAGCAGTAAGCTATAATTTTCTTAATTCTTAATGCTACGCTAATTTGACAAAGTTCGTCGATTTACCTTATTTGACAAATTTCTTTCAAGCTTCTCTGTCTATCTATCCTTCTTCGGACAACCTCCAAGGCTGTACATCCCCTTCATTTCTATCCAAGCTTGTGCGTCCCCTTCATTTTTACCCAAGCCTGTCCATTCCTTTCGTTTCTATATAAGCCCGTGCGTCCCCTTCATTCATTTCTATAAGCTTTATACATAAAAACTCTAATGTAAAAATAGTTTGCTGGTATAAAAACAATATATTATTTTGTCGAAACTTCTGGGAAAGATGATGCTTTACTGTCAAACCTCCTCCGCACAACTTCCAAGTCTGTGCGTTCCCTCCGTTTCTATATGCTCTACGTAAATAGTCTATTGAAAAATGTTGGCGACTTACCTTGTTAATTGAGACAATAATTCAGTGTCCTCTGTGGTGTAAAAACTCCTGTCACTTAAAAATTTTTAACTAGTTTCCTTATTTCACACTTGACAGGTTATAATTGTTTGGCACTAGCTACTTAGGTTACGTTTACCTCGACAGTTCTGCTCTCTGCTAGCTGTCACGTGACAACGATTTGTTACGCGATTGGCCGAAAGTGCCGAAACCTTCAGCGAATCAGCGACGTGGATATTGGAGACATTTCCTCTCCCTTTCATGTTCCCCTCTTGCCTAGAAGCGTAGGACGATGACTATGAAAGATCTTAACATGAAATTCGGCAAATTGCAACTTTACATCAAAATATCTCAGCTCCTAAGGCACGTAGGAACAAAACGAAGACACTTTTCTTATGTAAATCAAACCCAATCTATCCATTAAGACCATTCAAAGTCTAATCGGATCAGCCGTTATTGAGATTCGATAATCTCAGGGTACTTGATAGCGCGGCGTGCCGTAATAGATACACTCTGTGTCTCGCGCTGCGCATATATCTATATATATACTTGGCGCGAGACACTACCGTGTCTCTTGATATCTTTCGGAGATACCTTTTCAACCTATTTTATACAAAAGATACGTGGACGATATAATTACTTGCATTAAGCTGGATGAATTACCAATATTATTAGACAAATTTAACGCTTTTCACAACAGGCTTCAATTTACTCATGAAATTGAAAAGGATTCTTGTTTAAGTTTTCTGGACACTGTTATCATTAGATCTGGTCAAAAACTCATTACGAACTGGTATCATAAACCTAGTTGGTCTGGTAGATACATAAATTTTTTTTCTTGTCACCCCATGCAACACAAAGTAGGACTAATAAAAGGATTGATAGATCGTGCCATTTTATTGTCTGACCCTGAATTTCGACCGGCTAACTTAATTCTCGTCAAAGATACGCTTAAACTTAACGGTTATCCCGCTGAAATGGTCTCTTCCATTATTAGAGACCGAGTTTTTGAAATTTACCACCCATTATTAAGGGAAAAGCGTAAAGATGAAAAACTTAAAAAAATTGGACCTATTAGCTGGAGAAATACTGTGGTTTTGCCTTTCTGTGAAAACATCTCGAACGACATTAAAAGAATGTTCAAAAAAGTTGGTATGCATACCATTTTTAAATTGCCTTATTACACGAAGCAATTGTTTCCACCTATCAAGGACAAGATACCTTTGTTGAAGAATTCTAATGTCGTTTACTCTATCCCGTGCATGGGGTGTAGTCAGGTGTATATTGGACAGACTTCCAGGTTGTTAGAAAGACGGATTTACGAACACAAAAGGAATGTTTTTCTATCTCCCCTCCAACACACTGCCTTAACTAAACACTCGTTGGAGTTCAATCATAGTTTTGACTTTGACAATGTTAGAATTGTTGATAGAGAAAGCAATTTAAGCAGGAGGATTTTATTAGAAACATTACATATGATTAAACAACCTAGCGTGAATCTTAGGTATGAAACACCTAGGATACAAGAATATTACGCAACCTTATTGAAACGGTAAGGTTTTTTTTATGATGTGGTGTTTCTGTTAAAGTTTTCTTTATTTCTATAACTATGGTTTAGCCACATATTACATAGTGGAATTATGTAATTTAGTAGATATTTACTACATTTTTGGTATTTTGGCGATGTGTTGGGTGATTTTAAATATTGTCTCTTTTAAATATTGCATTCATTCCATAACAGTTAACGTTTCCGCTTTCGACTCGGTTTATGCCATTTGTTGTTTTAACCTCCAGAAGATTTGGCCCTGTTTACACCGTTTGCCTCAGTCACGTTATAACCGACGGGTTGAACGCACGTCTTCTGGCTATAACGTATTATTTAAATCACCATTAAAGGCAAACGCAACATTTCTTTTCCTTGATAAAGGTCAAAATCATTGACCGAAACGTTGGATTTGATTTAATATTGCAAAATAGCTTTTATTTAATTTTATAATTGACCGAACCAGTGCGCCGAAACCAATAAAAGTTTTTTTATTTATTGCTTCAGCTATTTCTTCGCTCGTAAATGAAACTAATGGTATGGCCAATGAATATTTAGTTAAGTTGTCTTGTATCGTGAGTATGTAGCTATTCCCTGCTCGAGTATATGGTAATGGCCCTACGATATCCATAGATACTTTATCAAACGCGTCCAATGGTGTGTCTGTTATCACCATAGGTTCCTTTGTTTTATTTCGTACTAATTTTTGTCTTTGACAACTCATACATGTTTTAATATATTGTTTAATATCTTTTTTCATATTTTTCCAATAATATAAACATCTGATTCGTTCGTACGTTTTTGTTATTCCTTTATGACCTCCTACTGGCGATTCGTGATTCTCTTTTATTATTGTTACTCTATCTTGTTCCATAGGTAATTGTATAGTTCCATTGCAAATAGTTATGGTGATATGGGTCTGTATAAATTTTAGTTTAATCATATTTTTTATTTGATCCCATAATATATTATTTCTATCCTTGGATAATGATACTTTCTTAATACCTTGTTCCGTGAGGTTATGGCATAGGTTTCCTAATACAGTGGCATACGTCTGTATTGTTGGAGGATCCTGTATTACCATTCCTAAGATTAACTGATTTCCTTCTGAAATTTTTATTCTTTTTCCTATTTCGAATGGGATTTCGGAAGTAGTATTTAGCATCCCTCTTTCTTTCAATTCTGTTCCTGACTTCTCTACTGGATTGCCTCCTGTATTGACGAATATTGCTAACGTCTCTCTTCTCATCCATAAATGATCATTTATTTCTATAACTTTACATGTAATTGGAACGTCACTTATTATCCTGGGTATTCTTGGTTGTTTAATATTCTTTTTCTTTGGGTTAGTAGGTTTAATAAATTTATTTTTATTTTTAGGGGTTTTAGATTCCTTTGCTTTAGGAATTATTTTATAATTTCCATCTCTCTTTCCTTTTAATATTAATGGTGATACTCGTCCTGATTCTGTTTCGCTAGATTCTAAGTTTTTCCCTTTTTTAGGAAGGACGGTTCTGATGTTGCTACTACTGCTGCCGGAAGAATTTATTTTGGGAGGATCACGATATACGTGGGTTTTAGGTACTTCTACACCTTCATCTATTTCCATTATTTCGTCCTCATTTATTATTGGTTTTGCACTTTGTCTTTGTTGATTCGCGGGTGATATTATTTCTACCTCCATTCTGGGTTCTTCAGGCCTTTCTTGATTAGTGACTGATTTAGGGGAGGGATATACTTCTACTGACACTTGAACGTTTTTATTTATGTCGTAACTGTCTGCGGACTGTTCAGTTCCTAAAGATTCTTTGATTAATAATTCTTCTCCTCTCGTCTGTTTTCGGACTAGTTGACCTGTCGGTGAGGTCGTCGTAGTCTGATGTTTGCGCTTTAATTTTCTTTTAATTTGATAGTTATCTAATATCGGATCATCGGAATCGGTTGAGTCATCTGCATCATCTGCATCACCAGGTTTTAGTCTTTTTTGAGTTGGTCGACCTGTCGGTGAGGTCGTCGTAGTCTGATGTCTGCGTTTTGTTTTTCGTTTTATTTGATAATCATACATCATTGGGTTGTCAGTGTCGTCTGAGTCATCTGAATCCCATGATGAAGCATCACCCTTAGGTTGTTTTAATGGTCTTGGATTCTCAGATCCTGTATTAGTAGTCATTTGTGATCGAGTTCGTTTTTCGGTTACTTGTAGAGGAAGAGTAGGTATTGGGTTCCTTGACAGGGCATCAGCATTGGTATTGTATTTCCCGGGTTTGTAAATGATTTCATAATCATATTCAGCTAACCTGATCTTCCATCGCATTAACCTTGAAGTTGGATTTGCTAATTTGTGTAACCATTCTAAAGGTTTATGGTCCATTATTAGTTTACATTTCTTGCCGTAAACGTAGGGTCTAAAATGTTCCAAACCATATACTAATGCTAGTAATTCACGTTCAGTCGGTGCGTAACGTGTTTCAGCATTGTTTAGGATTCTAGAGGCATATGCGATCGGAAGGTCTTTTCCAATTTCTCCTTGACTGAGGACAGCTCCTATGGCATATCCGGAAGCGTCTGTTGTAATAATAAATGGAGCGTCGAAATTTGGGTATTGTAATATAGGCTCGCGACATAACGTGTCCTTTAATATCTCGAAAGCTTCTTGTTGTTTATTAGTCCAAACGTAATTATTATTTTTTCTTGTTAAATCAGATAATGGTTGAGCTATTTTAGAGAAATCTTTTATAAATCTACGATAGTACCCGGCCAGTCCAAGGAATTGTCTAACATTCTTTATTGTTTTGGGTAATGGAAAATCTTTAACGGCTTCTAATTTTCTTGGATCTGGTCGAACTCCATTTTCACTAATAATATGTCCTAAATATGCTACCTCTCTCTTTAAGAATTCGCATTTATCTGGTTGTAAACTTAAGTTTGCTTCTCTAAGTCTTTTCATTAACTTTTCGAATTTTACTGCATGCTCTTGAAGTGAGCGAGCATAGATTACTATGTCGTCTAAGTACACAAATAATTCTACACCCTGTAGTCCTGTGAGGACTTGATCCATCAATCTTTGAAATGTGGCAGGAGCATTTTTCAATCCAAATGGCATTCGATTAAATTCATAATGTCCATAAGGAGTGGAAAATGCTGTTTTATGTTTATCATCTGGATGCATCGGGATTTGATGGAATCCCGAAGCTAGATCAAATATTGAGAAGTATTTGGCGCTACCAAGTTGGTCTAATATGTCTAATATATTTGGTAATGGATATGCATCTCCTATTGTTTCGTCGTTTAGATCTCTAAAATCTATTACTACTCTCCATCTTTTATTTCCTTTACTATCTGTTTTTTTTGCGACTATCCACACTGGAGAGTTATAAGGGGAAAATGAAGACTTAATAATGTTATTTTTTAATAATTCACATATTTGTTTGTTAATTTCTTCTTTATGTACTTGTGGGTATCGATATTGTTTAGTATTTATCGGTATTTCAGTTTTTGTAATTATTCTATGCTTAATCACACTAGTGGCTTCTAATCCTGTTCCAGGGATGTGAAATCTATCGGAATATTGTCGAATTAATTTTTCTATATTTTCCTTTTCTTCGGCGTTCAAATGATTAGTGCGGAGTAATTTTAATACCTGTTCAACGTGTTCTGGAGTTTCGAGAATTTCTGGCACCTCTACTTCCTCATAAGGTTCTAATTGAATGGGTGGTATTGCTAATGTTATATCTTTAGTGGATGTATTAATAACGTAAAGATTAGCTAACCCATTGTTATTGGTAACCAGAGCATTTCCCATAAGGATTTTGGGATGTAAATTTAATTTAGGTACATATCCGGTTTTAAGATCTGAGGCTAAAACTTTAACTTGCACTTGGCATCTTGATCGATTCGGTATGGTTACTTTGCAATTTTCAAATGGTAAGATATAGTCTCCTACTACTACAGCTGATCTAGAATAGTCTATTTTAGCTCCGATTTCTTTGAAAAAGGTCGTACCCAGTAATCCATCTTGTGCGATCGGCAGTGTTTCGACAACATGAATCTCTACTTCGGTATTTAGGAATTTAACTTTAATATACCCTAAAGTGGGAAGAATACTATCGGCTATTCCTTTTAGTTCATACACAGCGTCTGTATAAATTGGGGTATCAGGCGAAATAGATTCTTGTTTAATTACGCTCAGGTCAGCACCCGTATCTATCATCATTTGGATTTCAGGTTTGTTAAATTCTGGCCCTGATAGAGTAAGGTTTGGTGATCTCCCAATTCTTAACATTTGTAAATTAAGCGTACCCTGTTTTTGTGTTGAAGTTTGTTGTGTATTAACTGGGGCTTTAGGCGTTTCTGGTTTAGAATTTTCAATTCTTTCGCGGTTCTTATTATTATTATATATTCTCTTACGGCATTGATCAATAGTATGACCAATGATTTTACAGTATCTACATTCTATTTGTGCTGTGGGTCGTGATACCGGATTATTTTGTCGATTTTTAATTCTACATTCTTGGATAGTATGGCCAACTTTTCGGCAATGGTCACAAAATTTTGATTGCCAGGATATCTGTGATATTTGTCTCTCAGGGAGTTTACTACTACAATTCGCTGTTGCATGTCCGTAACCAGAGCAATTAGTACACCGCATAGAATACGAGAGGCCCTCGGCAAATCTGTTTCTCATTAAGTTTTCTTGATTTTCTGCTTCAGCTTTGATCGCGGCACTAATAGTACTATCCGAATCAGGGAAGTCAACTGTTCGCATTCTCGCATAAACCTCCGGTCTCAATCCTGTCAAAAATGTCCGAATGGCATTTACTTCTGCAGTTTGATTATACTGCAAGACATTCTGGGGAACTTCCGTTTCATGGCACGTTTTTATTTGTTGGAGGATTTCTGACACACGGCTACTATAATCGACAGTTGCTTCATCCGGTAGCTGAGCGATTCTGGACATATCCCCGTATAATTGAATTGACGAATGCAGTGGAGCAAAGCGAGAATTGAGTACTCTAATTAGTTCGTCTATAGTGTTGTAGTCTCCATTCAAAACAACTCGTGAGGCTTGACCATATAATTTGTTCTTAATAATCTGTACTAATCCATACTCAGCGTTTGGTGCGACCGTATTTTTCGCGTTTTTGCAACATTTAGTATATTGATACATGGAAATATTTCGTCCATCGAATGCCGGAACCGTATCTGCGGCATCTCTAATTCTGATCTGAGGATGACGCATATTTTCCTGATCTAAGTGTAGGTTTTGCATTTCGGCTACCACTTCGTTTAAAGGATCGTTTCGCGCCATGATTGATATTCTTATTTCGCGATTGACAAAGAAGATAAATTCTGGTTCTTCGCTAAAGGAGGATTACTCCTTTGCCACAAAATTCGCGGTTTGCAAATCTTCAATCCCACCGCTGCCACCAAAAATAACACCTGTAACGTTTCTACGCGTGACTCGACGCTCTTTACAGGATTTCAGGATTGGTTCGTGTGGCGTGCGACAAAGAATTAAAATTGAAGAACAAGAATTTAACTTAAATAGTGTTTATTCAAGAAAACACTTTTAAATAATACATGAAAAATATAATTCAACGCCTTAATTCTAAAGAAATTAAAGAAATTAATTAGGTTGCGACTCTAGGTCGTTACAAAAAGTATAGCTGATCGTCTTGGGTTGCGACACTAAGTCGTTACAAAAGAAATACCCGTTTGATCGATCGATTTGAATAACGTAACTTAAATAATTAATACGGACGTTTTGCCAAATAAAAGGAATTAGTATTTGGATAATGACTCTCGGTCGATAAAGGAATTAGCTTATAATTTAGGAATTAGTTTATAGATTTAGGAAATTGAATATGTTAAGTTTGAGAATCGTTTGAATCGTTTCATTGTCATCAGGAGCGGTATTGCCACCTGGAATAGTCTTGTTCCCTCGTCGCTCAGGAGTATTAGTACTAACCTGAGAATTATAATTTTTAATAATAGCTAAGCTTCAGCAACTAAGTGTCCAGCAAAGCGGCCTCCAAGGCAGAAAACCTCTCGCTAAACTTGGCGTCTATGGCCTTAGTTTATTACGATCGGCTCGACCAAGTGTCCAGCAAAGCGGCCTCCAAAGTTGGAGCTTTTGAGTTAGGTTGGAATCAGCCAATGGCCATAAATGATTCGGAGCAGTGTCTTCATTGAATTTGTGATTCATAATAATGTTCTCTGGGCCTTCTTGCCCGTATTTATACATATTCGGGGAATTGGGAGCGCACCAATAGGAACTGAGTTTGGCTATTACGCATCGATCATTCTCGTCTCGCTCGATCTGTTCTCTAGTCGGTCTGCAAAGCGACTAGTTATGCGCAAGCGCGCGCGTGGAACGCTCGGTTCCCTCTCTCAATTGCAACGCACCAATTATAATCATTGTTCCTGATCCTTGCTCTCGTCGATCTTTACTCTCGGTGATCCGCTGATCGACTGAGGATCGCGCATGCGTTTGATTCTCCCACTCCTTTACACTCAATTCTCTCTTTCGTCATACTCGCGTTTCGCGGTATCCTAGGCTAATATTAATATTAATCCTAAACACACTTTATAAATGTAAGAATAATAAGATTATAATAAGAATGTAAGTATTTAAGTAGTTATTAGTTAAGTTTAGTATTGAAAAAGAAAAGGGGCATTTTGGGGTTTGTTACACGCCTCCAATTGTTGTACGCGCCAGCGGTCATGCTACATTCTATGCGAATAATGTTCACGTTCATGATATTAATTGGATCGTCCGATTCGTGCCATGGTCCTGGTTATAATACCCGATTCGTCGAGAATCCCAGTAGCGATCCAATGTTATTGGGCTTTGTAAAGTCTACGGCGAACCGGCAGTACAGCTCGCTTTTCATGGTGTTGTTGTTGGCACGCAACACTATAGGATACGCATCGTTGTCACCGTCATCGTTGCTGCCATCGGTGCCACCCAGATTTTTTTTTGAGCATAGCGTTCGAGTAATCGCTGCTTCAAGTACTTGGCAATGGCGTCTAATTCGTAGGAGCCGTGGGGAATCGTAATGTATTCATGAGTGGTGTCGACGCTGTTGTTGATATCATAGTTTACGATGAAGTAGAATTTATCGTTGCTCGAGTCGATGTTCAGTATTGTGTGATAAGTTTCAAAGGTTGTTAGACCAAGCTCGTAATCATCATCGCTCAAATCTATGGGTGGAAAGTAGCTCACCGCGAGGGTGCTACTCTTACCGGTTAGAGTGAATGTTAATGACATATTCCGCTCGAACTGCTCGACTAGTACTGAATCAGAGTGGTGGGAAGTCAATCCTTAAATTTGGCGCCGATCGTTTGTAGAAAACGTAGACATAGTTGCCCACAATTGCTCTGATCGTACTTCTGATAAGACGTTCAATTGTATTTAATTTTTACAGCATCCTTATCCAGATATTTTACCAATTCCATAGGCGGTCGAAGATTCCCAAAGCTGTCGATATATATAGCTCGACACCCTCTCTTCGCATACGCCACCCAATGAGTCCCAGGCCCCTCGACATTGTCCAAATTTACGATACCGCTCTCGTTTCGACGTACTCCTCCAGCTGGTACCGCGTTACGGATAAAAACACCTCTAAAGAATGTAATACGCATAAGTTTTGCCAACTCCGCCAATTGCGCATCGGTAGTTACACCCGCGGGCATTTTTATTTTCTTTTCGGCGTTTTTTTTTCCGTTTGGATATTCCCTGTCCACGCTTGTATGGCGCGAGATAAAGTCCGCGACCTTCCATGGAGCGATTATGGCGTTGCATTTCCTGCAGCTGATGTTGCGCCGCCTTATTATCGTTTACCGCCTTAGCGATCCCCGCCGCTCCACCAGCCAATGATCCGAGAACACCCAACAGCGGGAGAAGTGGTAATATACCACCCCGTTTTGCCACCGGAAGAATCCGCTTTTGCGATGCTCTCTTTGGAGTCCTTTTGCAGGTTTTTGTTTTCATCCCCATTCCAATCTTCGTCTTGGCCTTCATAGCTGCCCAAACAGCTGTAGCAGCGCCTCTTTCACCCAGAGTCGAGTCTCGCGCAACGATGCGTTTTCGCGCTTTGTCAGCGAGAACGTTATCTGCCGCGTGCCTTTCGCCGAGGTCGTTGCTACGCGAATACGCAATATCGTGTTCGCGACACGCTGCGTCCAACGGATTGATACCTCGATCCCCTCTAGCCAATCGCTTTACCAGATGAGTTCCTGGACCGCAAAACTGGTATCCCGGAATGTGTAATTCGATAGGTAGGCCCGATTTAACAAACCGCGACCTTTCTTTACTGTCGTCGGTGACATTCGCTACAGTTTTTAATCAATGGTGCCGGACCGTCGATATGCGTTCGCTGCCAAGGGCGATTATAATGTTCCAAGCACCGGCGATACTGTCGAACCTCGGAATTGGCTTTTATATGCTCGTAGAGCCTGTCCCACAACTGATCAATGTGTTTGCCAAACTCTCGCAATAGAATAATCTTTGGTATATATTTCAATTGCTCAGTGGTTAGGTCTCGAATATCGTAATTATCCGACAGGATCAGAAGCATTTTGAATACTGAGCCGTCGTATTTCGACGCGGGCCTATAAATAGGGTGCATCATCGCCTCGACGTATCAAAATCATTTTTCATGGTTCGCGGGGAGGATGCGATTCGTGCGACAACCTGTAACGATGGACTTGGTTGTCGGGCTTCGTCGAGGTAAGACGTATCCTCAAGTGCGTGCTCGCGAGTGTAACCATACAAATCAAAGTTAAAGTGAAAAGTGAATATCAACCTCACCTTTCTGTTTCATACGTTGACAGTTTGTAGCAGATGTACCCGTGTCTCATTCGGTTTATTTGTTCTTCTTTTTTAAACAACGCGAGCGGCAAGTGTCTCTGATTACAGAGGCATTTGCACTTAGTGCTCGTAATTCAACATGGATTCAACGTCAACACCAATCAATTCTTCCACAGTATCGTACGCCAAAATGGTACAGCAAGTACAGTATCCCACAAAGGAACAAGCAATAGTTCTCGACTCTATAGAGGGTCTTTCAGTGCAAGATTACACAGTGGCAATCGGTAATTTAATCCAACCAAGTAATATCCGCTATGTATCACGAATATCCCATGGACGAGTTTGTTTATATTTAAGTAGTAAGGAACTAGCGGACAAGGTTACAGATAACCACACAACAGTAAAAGTCGGATCTCACACATTGGAAATAAGGCCACTCATTTCCAAATCAAAGCGGATTATAATATCTAACGTGTGTCCAATAATTCCATCTCATGTTATAGAAAAGGAACTTTCTAAAGTTGATGTCAAACCGAACTCAAAGATCACGAATATAAGAGCAGCTATAAGCGTACCAGGGTACGCACACGTTCTCAGTTTCCGTAGGCAAATGTACGTTAGTCCGGACGACATTAAAAAATTACCAGAAACTCTACAGATAAGCTACGACGACACAGTATACTGGCTATATCTCTCTGAAAACGAAACAATAAACTCTCAAATAAACGACACCGTTAACAACCCAAATCAAGAAATGCCTCCGCCAAGCGGAACTAAGAGACCTTTATCCAGTTCAGCATCTGCTAGTACTACGAAAGAACTTGCAATAGCAATAGACAAGGCTGAAGGAGAACTGAGGAATAAAAAGGTAATTAAAAAAGCCAAAAAATCAGCGGGCAAATTAAAAGAAATCTCAGCCATACTAGAGAACACCTACTACTCAATGCTCAAAAGTATCCACTGGACTTCGAAAATATTTCACAATTTCTATCAGCAACGCACGGCAAATCTGACATAATAGGTATCGCTCGAAAATACACAACGGACATTCCATCGCTACTCATCATGCTTACTGAAATATATGGCCTTCTCCAAGACCGAAATATAAAATGCCGCATTACCAGAATTCAAAAACGTATTCAAAGTTCAACTACAGACGAGACCACCAGTGACGATCTGAGCTTTACTGACGACTACGATACACAATAGAACAATAATGGTCAACCAAGATCCAATTACGCATCCACAAGAAACCGACTCACAGCCGCTGCCAGACTACCGATTTTCCAACTTGCGAGTACTCTTCTGGAACGCAAGAAGTATATTAAAACATAGAGAAGAGCTAGAAGTTATACTGAGAAAGCTGGACATACTCGTGTGCGTGGAATCATGGCTTACGCCGGAAAAAACTTACAGTTCACTGGTTTTTTCTCATATAGGAAGGACAGGACACATGCACCAGGTGGTGGCATAATAATTTTAATACGTAATAATTTGACCTTCTCGGAACTAACTAGTCTTAATACTCCCAATGACAGCGTAGAGATTTGTGGTATAAATATTGGGAATCTAAACCCCCCACTCAATATAATAGTATGTTACAGATCCCCAGGTCCAACTCTCTCCCAAACGCAATGGGAACAAATAGTTGATAATGTTGACAAACCTAAGAACTGCATACTTATGGGAGATTTTAATGCTCATCATAAGCTATGGAACTGTTCGGATAGTGATAGTAACGGTGAAAGACTCCTGCAAGCCACTGACAATCATAACTTATTTCTACACAATCCAAACTCATCTTCACACATAGATTTCCACAGAAATAAAAAATCAAATATTGATCTTATTCTATCAACTATGAACATCGCAGACAAAATTCGCGTAAGAACCCACGACGAAACCTGGGGGTCTGATCATTACCCTATTTTTATAGATATTATTACGGAAAAAAGCTACTACCACAAAAAATCCTTTAAACTGCAGTCTATTCGTACCGACTGGAGTGGAGTCTTAGCATATCTAGAAAATTCGTATCCGGAATTTCTTACTATGAACTATGATCTATCATCTGCGAGTGAAAAATATAAAACCTTTGTTAACATAGTAACAAAATCCGTTAAAGACAATACTCCTACGCGGAAAATTGTTAATCGCTCTATACATAGAAATCCTGTACCATGGTGGGACTCCGAATGTGACAAAATTAAAAGGCTAAGAAGAGCTGCCTATAAGAAATGGGAATTCACAAAAGAATTAGTCGATGTAATAAATTACAAAAAGGAAATTGCTCAAGCTAAGAAAATATTTAAGGCCAAAAAGAAGGAAAATTTCAGGGAATTTACAAAACGCATTAACTTTCGTACTGATGCTAAATTTACTTGGAACAGATGCAAAATTTTAAAAAACAGATGGATTAAAACAAACTCAAGTCACGTAACGGATAACCTACAAGCAGAAGACCAAATTTTAGCCGCTCTCAATAAGATAAGCCCTCCATGGGTTCCAACCGATCCGAATTACTTGCCTAAAAGTAAACGTAATGAATTTTTTGATAAATATTTCGATCTAACAGAGTTGAACCTGGCTCTTGGCTCGCGTAATTCTAAATAATCTCAGGGTACTTGATAGCGCGGCGTGCCGTAATAGATACACTCTGTGTCTCGCGCGGCGCATATATCTATATATATACTTGGCGCGAGACACTACCGTGTCTCTTGATCAGCTCCAGGCGTCGACGGAATCAGTTACGAAGTTCTTAAGAATTTTCCCTTAAAATATAAACTAACTCTATTAGATATCTACAATCAAAGGTACGTCACAAACGATTATCCACAAGATTGGAAACATTCCTATATATACTTTATTAAAAAATCTGAGGGTAAACGCGTTCGGCCAATTGCTCTTTCTTCATCCCTCTGTAAACTCTTTGAAACACTGGTTAAAAATAGATTACAGTACTGGCTTGAATATAACAATCTCCTCCCTATCAGCCAAACCGGCTTCCGTAAGGGCCAATCATGCGTAGACAACCTTGTAAATCTTAGCCTATCTGTAGATGAAGGACTAGTTAACAAAAAAGACACCATAGCAGTATTCTTGGATGTTGAAGGCGCGTTTGATAATGTTAACAGTGACATCTTGGTAAACAAACTATCCACCACCTGCTGTTCTAATCACCTAACCAGACTTGTTAAATTTCTCACATACCAGAGAGTAATTCATTCTGACATATTAGGCAACGAAACTAGACTGGTTCATAAAGGAGTCCCGCAGGGGGGCGTCCTTAGTCCTCTTCTCTATATATTGTACGTTTCAGATATAACAAACAAGTTACCTAAGCACATTTCGGTCTTACAATTTGCAGACGATATTGCAATTTACTCAAATATATCTCCCTTTAAGAAATGTAAAAATCTTATTGAAAAATCTTTAGCAATTATTAAAAATAATCTGCTATCCCTGGGACTGGAATTAAGTCCACAAAAAACAAAGCTGCTTCACTTTAATAACAAACAGATAAACCCAGGACAGATTGATATTAAAATCGACGAGCACGTTATCAAATCTAGTGACTCTACTCGCTTTCTGGGTATCACTTATGATTACAAGATGTCTTTCACCCCCCATCTACTTAACGTTAAAAAGAAATGTATGAAAGCTCTGAATATTGTAAGATATCTATGTGGTACGTGGTGGGGCTCAGACCCAGAAACGCTAACAAACTTGTACAAGAGCTTCGTACGCTCTCAAATTGACTACGGATGTTTCGTATAAGTAGTTAGGCTATGCCGATTCTGGCTCAAGTGGTGGCGAGGGGGTGAGGCGGGGCGGGGGGAGGTACCGCGCTCTTCCGCGAGATTGGCGAGGGGGTGAGGTGGGGAGGGGGGTACCGAGTTCGTAGGTGAGGGGGATGACGTCACAGGGGAGGGGGATTCCAAGATGGCGTCGACCGAGTTCGTAGGTGAGGGGGATGACGTCACAGGGGAGGGGGATTTTCAAAATTTTCAAAATGGCGTCGCGCGCGCAGGTCGAGTTCGTGGGCGAGGGGGTTGACGTCACGGGGGAGGGGGAGGATTTTCAAATTTTCAAAATGGCGTCGCGCGCATTTCGTGTTGGCGCCACCTACTGGACGTTTAAGGTACTTTGGGCCCGCGTCGGTATTTGGGCCCGTCTTGGTAAATTTTCCAGGTTTTTCATACGTTTCGTGCTGACGTCACCTGTTGCATGTCTAAGGTATATTTGGGCACGCGTCGCCGCCGCGCAATCTCCGTACGTGTGCGGGGATCGGTGCGCAGGCGCGACCGATTCGTGGAAATTCAAATCGCGTTTTCGATGATGATTTCTGAGAAAGAGGGTGGACCATGATTTCTGAGAAAAGATAAGGAAATATTTGAATCGTGGGACCGATACAGCACACGTGCAATGATATAAACATAGAGCGATAATTATTATAAATCAATCATCGCGATAGCCCATGGAATAAACATTGCACCGCGACATGCAGTGTGTTTACATCTGAACAGGATCGAACACGTTTCGGGCGCCTACGTGCACACTCTTCGTGCCGTGTGTTTATGTTTCAATCGTGGGACCGATGCAGCCCACGTGCAATGATGTATACATATAGCGATAATTATTGTAAATCAATCGGTGCGATAGCCCTTGGAATAAACACGACATTGCATTCCACGATAATTTCTGAGAAAGAGGGTGTGTTTGTATATATATCTGAGCATTGACTTTTCCCAAGACTAGGACCTCTAAGAAGTACCCTCGAGAAAACGCAATGTCCCCGAAACAATAAATTAGGCGTTCCTTTCACGCGAGCAGCTAAGCGATAATTATTCGGGGTAGAGTTCCAAGTATTTTCACGATCGAGAACAGGGCGACGTCTCAAGCACCCTTCTCGAGGGTCTGCAAGTCAAGCGTCGTGGGAGCGTGTAAGGGCGAAAAGAATACGTACATAGACTTTCACACCGAAGTCCATAGAGTAAACATAACATTGCACCGCGCGATACCGCGTGTTTATATCTGATTCGTGGGAGTAGTATACAGCGAACGTGTAAGGGTGGGGAAAAATTTGAGGATACGTTCGAACTGCAGCTGACGTCAACATAGTTCGATGGCGTTTTAAGAATCACGGCTAGGATAGGTGACTAGTATATTAAATCCTGCAGTCGCTCGGTGAAGATCGTGAAATACGTTACGTGTGCATAAGTATCGCGAGATATGGACTTTTTCGTGAATTCGTACGAATTGTTGCGGGGGATGATTCCACTGCTGCGTACCGAAGAACAGTGCTACGAATGGTTTATATCATGTGACGAGTATTTACGCGTCTACCGCGAACATTTTAAGACTCTAAAAGTATCGGAATCGAAACAACAACAACGGTTGACATTATTTATTAGTAGTATGGAAATATTGCGAACGTGTGTTCGAAGTAAACAAGCATGCATAGTCGCTGAATTGGACGCGCGAGATGCATTACTCGTGTCATCATCTTCCGACGACTACGATAACGATGGTAGGGTGAACTATTTATCGACGTTGCTGCAGTTAGATGGCGAATCACTGACGATCGAGCGACATAAGATTCGTAGTGTGTTAAGCGCACCGACATTATCCGAGACGTCATGGATCAGCATCTTTCGACATGGATTTATGAAATTGTCGCGTGAACATCGTCAATTGTTACGTTATATCGCGCGACACAGTACTGCGGGTAAATGTTCATTATATTGCATCGTTGGAGATAAGGACGTGCACCTTAAACGTACGGAGTACACTACCGCGATCGTGTGTACACCATTGACGCTTCTACATGACATCGAGAACGGAATGGTCAAAGTACTGGAAGTATTGAGTCCAGACAAAACAACAATTTCAGTGAATAGGTTTTTATGTGTGGAATTGAAACGATATTTGGAGGAGCATACGGATCTACCGCGAAACTCGAAGCTCGTCCTTGTACCGCTGAGATTCCGATTTCCGCATATCGAGTATGATCGCATCACCTGGAAAAGCCGCATCATGAAATCAGATGAAATCGAAGATCTCTGGGAAGTTAATTATTTGTGAAGAAGTGAATTCTTTGTGAATAAGCAAACATGGAGGGGTTCATGGACACGTACAGGGTTTTGTCCCAGATGTCTAAGCTTTTACGCTCTATTGCGGAATTCCGAGATTGGGTGGATCATTGCGACACGTGCCTGCAGCTCATCATCCAGTACCAGAGCAGCGGAGGAATGTCAGTGGCCGCGAAACAACGCCTAGTGTCGCTGATCACGCGAATCAAGACATTGCGCGCGATCGTGCGGGAAAAGTTTTCGCGAGTCGGTTGCGGTGTTTCGGGCCGATCGACTGCACCCAAAGTCGTATGGGAAGACGTGGAATCGGCGTTTATAGGCCGTATTTCAACCGGTGCGGTTATCAACGTGGGACACGTCGATCCGCGTCGATTTTTAGAAGGTGCTCGGAGAATTGTGATTTCGCGCGTCACGGACGCTATCACGGAACATAAGAGCGTGTCCGTCAATACGAACTTTAACGCGGAGTTTATGTTGGGTGAGAATACGGAGATGAAAAGTTTCGGTACGCGAAATCGAGTACTGTTCATGACTTCGAACGTTCGCGAGTGGTACTCGAAGCACGTGGTCGCTCCCACGCTAGTGATGCTCGAGGAGTTTCAAGATCGCGACAGTGGATGGACCTTAAGGGCAGTGCTAAATATTCTAGTGAATATTAATAAGCATAATCCACTTCGAGGCGGTTGCAACGTACCGCTTCCCCGCGCCGTCGTCCTGAAGAAAGCGGTGGTGAACATAAAGAACAGAGACAATGCGTGTTTCTTGTGGGCTGTCGTTGCCAGTTTGTACCCTGTTGCTGCGAATAGTGTAGGATCGCATCGTACCATCACTACTTGGATGTGTTTCGTACGGGCGATATGACTCTACCCGTAACGTTGGACCAGCTGACAAAGTTCGAGAGGATGAACGACGTGTCGGTGAACGTGTACGCGTGGTCCGACGGAAGCTGCGCACCTCTGCGTTTGACCGAGGACAAGCGAGAGAGGCACGCGAAGCTCCTACTGGTGCAGGACCCCAACGAGCCTCAACGTTATCATTTCGCGTGCATTCGCAGCATGTCGAGACTGATTTCGAAGTAGCTCGGCAAACACAATGGACAAGTATTCGTTTGCGAAAGGTGAGTAAAATATGGTATATTTCGATCGATGTGTTATTGATTATTATGTTGTATTATTAATACTATTATCGTTGCAGATGTCTCAGCTTCTTTCATTCGAACGTGCAATTGACGAAGCACACCGTGGACTGCCAACGTCTGAACGAGTGCGCCGTCGAATTGCCCTCCCTGAAGGATAAATGGTTGCAGTTCAAGAACTTTAAAAATAAGGAACGAGCGCCATTCATCATTTAAGCGGACTTCGAATGTATGCTGGAGGACGTCGAGCCTGCGGAGCCGAGTCGGACGTATACATACCAGCAGCATAGAGCGTACAGCGTGGGATATTACATCCATTGTTCCACCGACGCGTCTCTGTGCCGTTATCGCGCGTATCGTCACGAATCCGAATGCGTGAAGTGGTTCGTACAAGAACTTCGAGACTTTGCGGACATTGCGTATTCGTGGTTGCGGAACGCGAAACCGATGAACACGTTGACGAGGCACCAGTGGCAAAGTTTTAACGAAGCGATCACGTGTCACGTGTGTGGACAACCTTTCGTCGAGGGGGATAAAAAAGTGCACGACCATTGTCACTCGACGGGCGAGTACCGAGGCGCGGCCCACGTGTCGTGCAACTTACAGTTTCAACGATCGTACACGATACCGGTAGTGTTTCATAATTTATCAGGCTACGACGCGCATTTCGTGATTAAGGAGTTGGCGTCCGCGTTCGAAGGACAGATCGACCTGCTACCGGTAACGAAAGAGCGGTATATATCTTTCACGAAACACGTCAAGGGAATCGACGCCGAGAACACCGATTGGAAGAGGGGATTGAAATTTCGATTCATAGATTCGTTGAAGTTTTTGGCCGCTAGTCTGGAGAAACTCGCTTCGGACCTTGGCAAAGAACGACTTTCTACTACGATTCTACGACGCGAGTTTCAATCCCTGTCGGATGATCAGTTCAATCTCCTTACCAGGAAGGGCGTCTTCCCGTACGACTACGTGACGTCATACATTAAACTTAATGATACGCGTTTACCGTCCCGCGAAGCGTTCTATAATCGGTTGAACGATAGCGCCGCGTCGGAGCCTGATTACGCGCACGCCGCGAACGTGTGGAATACTTTTCGCGTACAAACATTGGGCGAGTACAGTGATTTGTACTTGAAAACAGATGTACTGTTACTCGCCGACGTATTCGAGAGTTTTCGCACCGACTGTATCGCGAGTTACGATTTAGATCCCGCGCATTATTTTACGCTACCGAGTTTCACGTGGGACGCGATGCTCAAGTACACCGGCGTACGATTAGAACTTTTAACGGACGTGGACATGCTACTGTTCGTAGAGCGTGGCATACGCGGCAGGCTGAGTCAGTGCTCGCACAGGTACGCGCGTGCCAACAACAAGTACCTGCCTGCAGGGATGTACGACGAATCGAAGGCATCGACGTATCTGATGTACTTCGACGTTAACAACTTGCACGGATGGGCGATGTCGCAGGCTATGCCGAAAGGTGGGTTTCGATGGCTGGACGATGCGACGGCTGCCGCGCTCGATGTATCATCACTATCCGACGGCGAGGACACCGAGGACGGCGAGGACACCGAGGACGCCAAGGAATCCGAGGGATACCTGTTGGAGGTCGACATCGAATATCCCCAGGAGATCCACGACACCCACGCTGACCTTCCATTCTGCCCGGTGCGCGAGCACGCTCCAGAAGGAAAACAGACCAAGCTACTTGCCACGCTCGACGATAAGGAGCGATACGTCATACATTATCGCTACCTGAAACAGTGCGTGCGACACGGTTTACGCGTAACGCGAATTCATCGGGTGTTGCGATTCGATCAGTCGCACTGCTTGCGCGACTACATTCGTTTGAACACTGATTTGAGGACGCGGGCAACCAGCGAATTTCAGAAGATTCTGTATAAATTAATGAATAACGCAGTGTATGGAAAAACGATGGAGAATGTGCGGAATCGCGTAGATGTGCGACTGGTGACGCGGTGGGACGGTCGTTACGGTGCGGAAGCGCTGATCGCGAAGCCGAACTTTCATAGTCGTACGATCTTCTCCGAACAGTTGGTGGCCATCGAGATGCGTAAATTAAAAGTTAAGTTTGATAAACCCATATACGTGGGAATGAGTGTACTGGACGTATCGAAAGAATGCCTGTACGAGTTCCATTACGCGTATATGCGCGCGAAGTTCGGTGATAAGTGTAAGGTTCTGTACACCGACACCGATAGTTTAATGTATAGCGTGGAATGCGAGGATGCGTATGAAACGATGAAGAGTGACGTCGCCCGATTCGACACGAGTGATTACGCGGTGGACAATCCGTACGGTATGCCCCGCGAAAACAAAAAGGTGCCGGGACTCATGAAAGATGAGAACAACGGCGCCTTGATGACCGAGTTCGTCGGATTGAGGTCTAAGATGTACGCAACTAGAACGTTTAACGCGACAGTGGGGTCTACGAGTGAGACTAAAAAAGTGAAGGGCGTGCGGAGGCACGTGGTCGCGAATCATGTACAATTCGACGATTACATTCGTTGTCTCCGCGATCTCACCGAGAAATCGATTCGGCAGAACAATATACGCTCCAAAGAGCATCATGTGTATACCGTGAGTCAGGAGAAGAACGCTCTCAGTCCGTTCGACGATAAGCGGTGTATTTTAGCCGATCGAGTCGACACCCTTCCGTGGGGTCATTATCGAATCCCCGAGCTCAAGACACACGAACGTCTCCAGCTTGACCCCGACGAGTCCCTCGACAATTCCATTGTTTAGTATGTTTGCATGTTCAGTATGTTTGCATGTTCAGTATGTTTGCATGTTCAGTATGTTTGCATGTTTAGTATGTTTGCATGTTTAGTATGTTGTATGTTTGCATGCACATATGTATATACGTTTCTTTGGTTATTTATTTATGGATATATGTATAGCGTAGAATAGTCAAAATTGTATATAGCGCGGAATAACTAAAATTGTATTTTATACGCGTCGGTATATATGTATATTTTTTTCATACTTTTAAGATTAATTGTACGCATATACGAGAAGGTGAAGGAGCATGTGGAAAATTGAATAAACGGACACTGTTTATCTATTTATATGTATGTATTTATTTTTCATTCATTTATTTTAGTAACATCGAGTGCGTTCGTGATCGGGAATCATAGAATATCCTTGTTGCTTATCCACGAGTTCCGCGACGAATCGAATCCGAGCCACTTAACGTACACCTGGTTTCCTTTACGACGAATAATATTCTCGACCAGATAGACGTCCGGATTCGCGACCGAATGTAGTTCGTACTCGTAGAATCCACCCGAGATCGGTTCTCCTGCGGAATCGCGCAGAATGTACGTCACCGGACACGTTGGTTGTACGGTTATGATTTCAAACACCTCGGTTGACCAGTTCGGAGTGTACCCCTTCTCGAAGAGAGTCTTGAACTTGCTCACGCGTACCTTGTCACCAACTTTGAATTTCGCGCGTCGTCTAACTCCTTCCGATGCTGAGGGTGAAAGGGATTCATTCGCGGCGAACGACAAACGCGTCGCGGGGGTTACGTCAACGGGTCGGGCGTTGATCGTACGGTGCTTGCGATGATTGTAGGTGTGTACGAGCGCGGGTAACAGGTCGACCCAACGATAGGACCCGTTCAAGGAGAATTTTTTCCACATGAGGTTTTTCAGCGTGCGATTGAAACGTTCAACGATCGACGCTTTCATCACGCTGTACGTGGAGTAGTGGTTGATTCCGCGAGTCTTCACGCATCGTTGAAACTCCGCGTTGTAAAACTCCTTACCCATGTCGGTTTGTAAATTTCGCGGACATCTATCGCTCTGCTGCAACACGATCGTGAACGCCGCGGTCACGTCGCGTCCACTTTTTGTTTTCACGGGTATGGCCCACGCGTACTTACTTAACGCATCGATGATCGTTAGTATGTAGTGATATCCTCGATTTTGCTTCGCGTACGGACGCATCTCCACCAAATCGGCCTGCCACAAATCATCGTAGCCGCGAATGACGACGCTACGCCGTGGAAAATTTCGTCTCGCGGGAGCGTGTAATTCGTTCACTAATTGTACTCGCTCCTTACTCATGCTTCGCGGGTGGGTGGGGGATGGTTACGACGTTCCAAGGATGTTAGAAGTAGTATGAGTTCCTCGAGTGCTCGCAAAACGCAATCGATACACGTTTTTCGTGATCGTTCGTTATTATTAGACGTTTCGGAGCCGTAGCCGCTATTGAGACAGTCATTGATCACCGTCGTCGTCGTAAACCCTCATTCGCTTTTCGCGATTCCTTTCGTTTGTACAGATCCGTGGTCGTCAACTCTTCGAGTCTGTCTTTCAAGTGATCCAAGCGTCGTTCCATCGCGTTATTTAAATCATCCTCTAATCGAGACAATTGCGCGTTAACGATAACCGTCATCGTTCTTTGTACTCGCGTTTCGAGTTGAGATCGTTGATACTCGGCGTCCAGTCGAGCGCTCGCGATAGCTGTTTCGATTTTTTGGGTAAAGCGTTCGTCCACCGAGGACAATAATCTCGTCATTGCCATTCTCGCTTCGTCGTTGTTGTTGTTGTTGTTGTTGTTATTGCGTAACGAGGTGCCAAACTTATTCACCGACATAACGATGCGTATGCGCGAACACCACTGACGCGATGATCACCGAATCGTTCAATTTAAGATATGTTTAGCCTCGCGAAGTTCCTCCACGATGGATGCGATTTCGTTATCGTGACCCGTGTGACCTGCCGCGCGAGATGCTACGAGCAATCTCAGTCTATCGATCAATTCGTTCGGATCGTCCCAGTACACATAATCGATCGCGTTATCGGTAACCGTCATCGATTCGTCGATTGGTAATCCTTGTCCTCGTCGCGTGACCGCGTCGCCCGCGCCCCCATTCATACCCATGCCCCTAACGCGTCTGACACCCGACGTCCGCACCCCACCGATTATCGCGGATATGATTTTCTTAAACTTGTACCCCCTGTTACCCAGCGTGCGCTTACTCGGCAAATGGTTTCGCTTATGCGCGTTCGTTGATAGTAAGATGCGTCGGTACGAATGCATATCCGCGTCCGTGTACGTGCTAACGCTGGGTATTCGCATGAACAGCAGTTCGTACAAACCCCGAGTTCCCGCGTATCGCGTTCCGTTGACGCGAACGTCGTCACCGTCCTCGTCGATTGTGAGTACGGAATCGCCGATCATTAGGTCTTCGTCGGACCCCAAGTATACGCCGTACACGTTATCGATTCGTTTCTTTGTATCCGTGAAGAACAGACGCAGGTATTCTCGCGACAAGGGTCCTTTGGCGTTCCGTACATACACTTCGATATCGTCGACGGGGTTGCGCAGCGAATCCAAATCATGAACCTTTGCTGATGACTCATCATCCTGAATTTTTTCATCGGCTTTGTCGTCGACATCATCAACAACATCATCGTCAACATCATCGTCAACATCGTCAACATCGTTTACATCGTTGTTATTGGCGTCGTCGTCGGTGTTGTTGTCGTTGTCAATGTTGTTGTCATTGTTGTTATCGGTGTCGTCATCGTCGTCGTCGTCGTCGTCGTCGTCGTCGTCGTCATAGTCGTTAGAATCTGGAAGGTTATTTCGACTTTCCTTGGTTAACAACGGAGTAACGGGTCGAAGTCTCTTCGATGATTTTTGTTGTTGTTGTTGTTGATCGTATTCGTGTTTCCTCTTCACTGGTCGCGATCGAGGCGTTGAGCGCATTTTCAACGCGGACGAGTTTTCGATCAATCGTTTCAGCGGTTCGACGATGGGACGCGTACTCGCCTCCACAGCCGCTTCCGTAGCCATTTTACCAATTTTCAAGGCCAAGCACTTTTTACGTATAACGTCGCTGACTTTGGCGATTTCCACCTTTGCGTCCGCGCTCCGACGTTTCGTTCCTTTTTGATGTTTCGTTCCTTTTTGATGTTTCGTCCCTTTTTGTCGATAACGTCGGCGATGTTTTTGCGAATGCTTCGGGTCGTCGTCGATGTTCGGGGTTATAGCAGTCGTTGTCGTCGGCGGTTCGTTGGCCATTTCGTGTTGCTCGATGAATGACTCGCGGTTTACTGATGTCAGTGAGCTACGACAAACTCGTTAAATCCTCTTCGATATCGACCTTCGTACATGGAACTATCCTTATCGATCACCACGAAATCGTATCGTCGACGCCAACATCTCGCGCACAAGTCGTTGAACGACTCAAACGTCATGTCTGTGTTCACGTGATCGTTGTACACGTGACGCAAGTTCGTACCATCTTGTTTGAACAGCATGAGAAAATTCGAGTTGTCCCTGATCAAATGTTTCGGTATTCTAGCGTACGATTGACATAAATAAAAGCAATCCACGCTCGCGTGACGACCCATGGAGAAGTATTCGCGTATCGCGTTCTGTTCGTCGCACGCCACATCGTCGAACACGAAGATCGAATCGGGCCGAGCGTCTCTCGGTGGAACGATCTCAGCGTTGTCCGAGTAGGGAAAGTATTCGATTCCGTCGACGAGCGACAACACCTGTTCGAGATATCGATACTTTGGCTGATGCAAGGATTTCGAATATACGTACACGTTCTCGAAACGCAAACCGTTCGGACTCTCTAGCATACTTAGAAGTACGTTCGTTTTTCCGCACCCGGACGGATCGCAAATCACACCTCGTACGCTGTGCGGTAATAATGGGCCGTGTCTGTTCGATCGACTCGGATCCCTATCATCCTCGAGCATTCTGTTCGCGGTCACGCGAATAACGTCCGACTGTTTCGCGAATCGCATATTATATAATCAACTATTTATATTCGTGGCACGCGTCGCGCAGGTCACTATCACAGTGATCGGTGACGCGTGCGTACGCGTTTATTATTGTAGTAGCTATCGTGACTATTCTGACGTATATGATTGTATCAACGACCGCAACGTCTCACGGACTAGGGAAGAATCAGAGGAGGAAGAAAAATAATCAGAAGAAGAAGACTGGATCGGGTCTCGTAAACGGTATCATAAACCGTCTGCCGTTCGAACTACACGTTCCAGGTTATCAGTTCTGCGGATCGGGCACGCGTTTGCTAAAGCGATTGGCTCGTGGCGACAAAGGTGTGAATCCTCTGGACGCAGCGTGCCGCGATCACGATATCGCGTACTCTAGTCGCAAGGATTTAGAGGGGCGACACGAGGCGGATCGTGCGTTAGCCGAACGAGCGCGAGAACGAGTATTCGCGAACGACGCGACCTTTGGTGAAAAAGCAGCCGCGACTGGAGTGTGGGCAACGATGAAGGCTAAGACTAAACTCGGCATGGGTATGAGAAGGACGAAACGTAAGCAGCGAAAGTCTGGAAGGAAACATCCGCAACGACGACGACGACATCGTAATCTACGAGTGGCGAAACGCGGTGGCTTTCTTCCATTTCTTCCGTTCGTGCTGCCTGCTTTATCAGCTATCGGGGCATTGGCCGGTGGAGCGGCTGGTATAACCAAAGCGGTCAACGATTCGAAGGCCTCTCGAAAACAGCTGAAAGAGACTTTGCGTCATAATAGGGCGATGGAGGGGCGAGGGATGCATCTGACACCGTACAAGCGAGGCGCAGGCTTGAACCCGAGACGCCAACGACAACTGCGAACAAAGAAAAAAAAAACGCCGATCGCATAGGCGCGTGGCGACGGTGGCGGCGATAACGCAACAGCCTATGACGAACCTGCAATTAGAACGTGAATGCACCAGCATCCCGTTCTTTCGAGGAGTGTTTATGCGCGACACGCTTCCTTCGCGCGTACGAAGCAACGAATGCGGTATCGCGAATCTGGATGAGAATCGAGGCACCGGTACGCACTGGGTCGCGTACGCCAAACGTGGACCGCGAGTACAGTACTTTGATAGTTTTGGGAATCTGCGACCTCCCGCGGAATTGATCTACTATTTCGGACGCGGTACAACGATCACGTACAATCACAATCGTTTTCAACGTTTCGACGAGATGAATTGCGGTCGCTTGTGCATGCAATTTTTACAGCAAAAGTCTATGGAATTATGGCCTATATACTAATATTACTATGGGTGTGTGTGTGTGTGTACTAAGATTATGTTACAATGTATCCATGCGTAATGGTGATTCACACCTTCTATAATAAAGACTCATACTATCGATAAATTGCCGAGTATTCGTACACGCGCGTCACTTCCCCTCTCTCCGTCTGGGGAGTGTAATCTATGATATGTCGTTCACGCTCACGTTAACGGGTCGCAGCAGCGCGCTCACGGTAAACTATTTTCCACCGATAGATTTGAGTGATGGTCAATATGAATTAGGACTCGCTGACTTGGAGACGTTTCACACGATACCGAACATCGATTCGAGCAACGATAAATTCTATTTCGTCCGGAACTATGACACCGAAAACTACTCCATCGCGGACATCGCTAGTGAATGTATTACGATCCCCCACGGCTCCTACGAATTAGACGCTATCGCCGAGTATCTGAAGCAACGAATACTCGATCGATATCCTCGAAGACGCGGTAACAACGAGAACGACGATGACGGCAAGTACCCTCTAATGCTACGAACTAACAACAACACCATGAAAAGTGAACTGTACTGTTCGTTCTTTGTGGACTTTACGAAACCGAACAATGTGGGTTCGTTGCTAGGATTTTCCCCGAATCGCGTCTTATTACCGAGAATCTGGCACGAATCCGACGGACCCGTAAATATTATAAACGTTAACGTGATCAGAGTAACATGCAACGTCACTACCGGCGCGTACAGTAACGATAAACAGGTGCACACGATTCGTGAATTTTCGCCTCGCGTACCTCCAGGATATAAGATATCGGAAACTCCGCGACATGTCATTTACCTGCCGATCGTCGCACGAGCAATACACGATCTAACGTTGTGCATCGTTGATCAACACGATCGCCCTATAGATTTCCGTGGAGAAGAAATAACGATTCGTTTACACGTTCAACGACGTCCGCGCGATAGGTAGCGTGACCGTACGTGTATGTGCGTGTGTGTAGTATGTTAGTGTTAGATCATACGTATGAATCATCAATCGTCGCTGATACTCCTACCGTCTCTGCATCGCGTCATCTACGCAACACTTTATCTACAGACGAAAGTGTAAGAAGAATAAAGACCGGAGGAGCGATAAGAAGAGGACCGGTAAGAAGCATAAGAAAGCCGTTGACTCGTCGAAACGTACGTTACCTATGATCGTTAGGCTTCATCGTCGCATATTAGACGCGTAACCACGATGTCGATTATTTTGGACGTGGCCAATACGCCAACCTTCGACAATCGTATCACGAAGATCGAGTTACACACGTATAATCCGTACGCCAACACAACGTTCGACAATAGCGACGAGATAAGAATCCCCATACAGCAGCAAGATCTGTACACGCTTCCGTGCGAAAGTTTTCTCTACATCGAAGGTCGTGGCACGTTGACAGCGCAAGACGCGAAAGGTCCGTCAACGTCCGCGACCGCTGTTCTCGACAATAATTGCGTCGCGTTCATGTTCGATGAGATTCGATACGAATTGAACGGTGTCGAGATCGATCGTTGTCGAAATCCAGGAATCACTACCACGTTGAAAAATTTCGTTTCGTTGTCAGCCGAGAGAAGCAAAGCGCTTGCGAATGCCGGTTGGAATTATGACATCGATTACGATAAGGATACTTTTCATTCGGGCGCTTTCAATTTCTGCGTACCCCTGAACGTGTTATTAGGATTCTGCGAGGATTACAAACGCATCGTGATGAACGCGCGACACGAGCTAATTCTTATACGAGCGGGAGATGATTCGAACGCGATGCACTGCACCTCCGCCACTGCAATCCCGAAACTTGAGATACGCAAGGTGCAGTGGCGTATGCCCCACGTCGTTTTGGAGGAAGTGAATAAACTATCGATGCTTCGTATATTGGAAAGCGGACGGCCGATCGCGATGAGTTTCCGATCTTGGAGCGTGCACGAGTATCCATTACTGCAAGCGACAACGAAACATACGTGGACCGTGAAAACTACGTCGCAAATCGAGAAACCACGTTATGTGTTATTCGGCATGCAAACGGATCGAAAGAATCGTCCAAATAAATCCGCGTGGATATTCGACCCGAATAATCTTACAAACTTTCGACTCTACCTAAATTCCGAGACGTATCCGTACGATGACATGCAAATAGATTTTCCCAAGTATAAATTTGCGATCATGTACAATATGTACGCGAATTTCATCCGATCGTACTACGGTCACGGAGAACCGTTGCTGAGCGCGAGCGAATTCCTTAAATATGCGCCTATCGTGGTCATAGATTGTTCTAGGCAAAACGAATCGTTGAAGAGCGCTACGGTGGACGTGCGAATAGATTTCGAATGTAAAGAAAATATTCCCGCTAATACTTCAGCCGTCTGTTTGTTCATACACGATCGTATAGTCGAATACGGCCCTTTAACCAACATGGTACGCAAACTAATATAGCGTGCGTACGAGTTCGATTACTACTACTACTACTACTACTACTACTAATACTACTACTACGAATACTGCTACTGTTTTAAATCGTCGAAGTCGAAGACCTCAGTTGCTGTTCCGACATCGTCGCCCGCGGTGCTACCTAAAACGTATAATAATGTTCGCCATTGTCGATCTACAAGGATTCAATATCGAACGCGAGTTCGTCGTCAAAGAGATCGCGATTCGTGCAAACATCAACAACGATAAAACACCGACGATCAGTCATTGGATCTTCGAACCGCCATACTTCTGGGAACATCTGAATTCGCGGGATCACGATCAAGCATCCTGGCTCGCGAAGCATCATCACGGGCTTCGCTGGACTGACGGCTATGTTCCATACTCCAAACTTCCGGGGCTCCTCGCCAGCGTACTCGCGACCATTGACTTCGTAATCGTGAAAGGTGTGGAAAAGAAAACGTGGATGCTGCAACTACTACCTGACATAATCGTTGAGGATGTATGTAATTTGTACGAACTGACGGGACGAAAGATCAACAACAACAACGCTCGAACTGTCGAAGACGACGGCGGCTACGACGTTGACGATGATTATTGCGGGATCATGCCTGACATCGTGGACCCTGACGTTCCTAACCTGAGGTCTATGTCTTCAACGAATACCCTTCGATGTGTATTTCACAAGAATTGCGGTGTTTGCGCGCTGGAGAATGTCGGGAAAATATGGAATTATATACGCAGCGTTACCTAATGTAAGTCCTACACACGCATTGCATCTACTTTACGCGTCATATGCAGAGAAACGAATATGTAAGAATTATTTTTTTGTTTTCTATAGCGATGAACACAACGACGGCGGTGATGCGTGCAATGACAGCGACGGATGCTTCCTTTACCCGCGAGCAAGAATATCCCGCCCATACGAACGTTATTTCCCGCAAATATAGATATTATAATTTTAAGTACGCATGGATGGGTGGATGTACATGAATAAACACACATTGTTTTGAATAAAAAATTATATTTATTTAATATATTTTATATTTAAAAAAATATTTAAAAAATATTTAAAAAAAAATATCCTTGACGTTACGTCCTGCAACACACAGAGAAAATACCAAATTATTATATGAAACGTTGGAAATAGAATGTGAAACACCAAAAAATTACAATTTATTCGTACTCACTCTCTGAATAATCGCCCGAGGTACCAAAAGTCCCCTTCAAATGATAAAAATTCAATATCTTGAGTATCCTCCCGCCACATGCGTCGGGCGAATTGAATTTTACTGCGCAACTCGCGACAGATCCGCCCGTCCTCCTGCGTCGGGTACTGCCGCCGCTGAAACAAACACATGAATCGATTAAAATCATTGAATGGTGTACGCGGATCATTTGTGCGAAACATCACATACCAATAACTGTATGATGGCGTCGCGGTCCCCATCCCGCGCACGGGCCTCGATGTCAGCCCGACGCTGAAACAAACGCGTGACTCGATTAAAACATCATCGATTGGTGTACACGTATCAGAATAATTTTTTCAGAAACGTCACTTACGAGGCGCCCGAGCGTCCCTAAATATTCGTGGCTTCACTCGGCCATTTCGTTTTCGCGTTCTTGCTGTAACAAACATGTGATTGGATTAAAACACTGTTGAATGGTATATGCACATCAATTTTTTTTTTTGCGAAACATCACTTACGAGAAAACGAATCACTTCCCGCCGCTCCGCTCGCCACGCCCTCATCATGTTATCACGTTCACACTGAAACAAACGCATAACTTTGCTAGAAGACCATCCAATTGAATGCACGCACCAATTCAATTTATATGAAAACCATACTCACAATTTGCCGAATTATATCGTCGCGTTGGTCGTGCCACGCACGCTCAATTTCCCCATGCCGACGCTGTAACAAATGTACAACTTCAATAGAATGTCATCGAATGGAATACGCGCGCAAATTTAATTTTCACGAAACTATACTTACGATGCATCTCTGCATTTCAAATGCATTTACCCCCTGCGCTGCTGCGAACAAATTATCTGCAAACGCGTCCATGTTGGTTTCGTAGTATTTTTTAAGGAAACTATACTGTCCCGTACGGTGGTGGTCGACACCCTTATATACATTTCGTTTCCCTAGCCTAGAACGATGGCCCTACGCGTTGCAAGGGTAGGGATAGTTTTCAAGTAGGGTAGTCTTGAGGCATGGTGGGGATGGTCACGTCACAGTTTCTCTGCACCCTCCTCCTCCTCCTCCTCCTCCTCATCCTACTCCTTCTTATTCTTTTTTTTTCCTCGATGATTTTATAATATGAAACTAATTATTCCAGCTTATAGTATACTTTTATGACTCGCACTTTTCTATTTTACATCGCGAATCGTCTCTACCTCATCTGTGGCATGCATATCATTTGAATTTGCCACGTATTCTCTAACCCTTGTGCGGTAAACATACGCGTCTTGACCATCACCATCACTGATGCGATATACTTTCACACATTGATGTGTACGTGTATGTGAATCAGTATAAAGTGACGTCGGTCAGTCTTGTAGGCATCAGTTCACCACGTACGCTCGAGTGCTAACAAGTATCGTCCGAATCATTTTTTTCTCGTTGATGAGAATCATACGTATTGCATATCAAAATGCACAAACGAAGCTTAAACGATTCATCCTTCGCATCCGACAACGCTGGTGGCGTTCCAAATAAATATCAACGACAACAATATCATCAACAATCCAATATGAGGTATGTATACGTTACTATACACTTTACACATACTTCTTTCACTGTAAACGCCAACGAACCATGCATTAATTTCGTGTACATGTTTCTTTCAGTTCCGGATCAACAACGCCAAAAACGTTGAAAACGCCAAAACCATTGATCGTACGAATCCTGGGGCGTGATTATCCACTAACCTCAACAACTATTGGAATACGCATTGGTATGGATTCGTGCCGCGTTGAGATCGCCATAGCCGACAACAAAGGTGTCGAGATATGCTTTTCAATGTCTACGTGGAAGCTCCTACTGCAAAACGAGGTGGACATACTCCAACGATTACGCAGCAACGCAACATCGTCCCAAACCCCCATCGTAATTGATCATTTGCGACTCGAATTCACGCGTATGCATGATGATCAACTTATTAAAATCACCGATAATCGCGTTACCTTATACATGACGGAAGTTACGATGCGTAAACTGTTCGCGTATGAACATTGCATCAATCATATGTTCACCTGGTTGACTGAAAATATATACTCTGTAAGCAGTAAATATGCTGCCTTCGTGGAAGTTCTACGTACCGCTTCCGTACCAACGAATTATGTGAAATTAATTTCCGAAAGCGAGACCTTTGAGCAGCATTCTTTGATTGATTGTGAATTGTTAGCGTTAGGATTACAATCCATGCTGCGTGATGTAAACCAGGTACCACTATAGTACATGTATATATGTTTTAATAATAAATGTATGACTTTTGCATCAATACATGTAACGTGTTATTTATAATATCCTTTCATACATATTCCTATCCATATATTAATTCTTAGAGACGTAGACTTAGCGAATGTCAATTGCGTTTCCTGATAGGTAATAGGCGTGGGTGGGTTCGGATACGTTCCCACGACGCTTGACCATGACACTGGATCTACTATAAACCAGATGTCTGCGGGTCTATGTACGAATTCTTTTCGCCCTTACACGCTCCCACGACGCTTGACTTGCAGACCCTCGAGAAGGGTGCTTGAGACGTCGCCCTGTTCTCGATCGTGAAAATACTTGGAACTCTACCCCGAATAATTATCGCTTAGCTGCTCGCGTGAAAGGAACGCCTAATTTATTGTTTCGGGGACATTGCGTTTTCTCGAGGGTACTTCTTAGAGGTCCTAGTCTTGGGAAAAGTCAATGCTCAGATATATATACAAACACACCCTCTTTCTCAGAAATTATCGTGGAATGCAATGTCGTGTTTATTCCAAGGGCTATCGCACCGATTGATTTACAATAATTATCGCTATATGTATACATCATTGCACGTGGGCTGCATCGGTCCCACGATTGAAACATAAACACACGGCACGAAGAGTGTGCACGTAGGCGCCCGAAACGTGTTCGATCCTGTTCAGATATAAACACACTGCATGTCGCGGTGCAATGTTTATTCCATGGGCTATCGCGATGATTGATTTATAATAATTATCGCTCTATGTTTATATCATTGCACGTGTGCTGTATCGGTCCCACGATTCAAATATTTCCTTATCTTTTCTCAGAAATCATGGTCCACCCTCTTTCTCAGAAATCATCATCGAAAACGCGATTTGAATTTCCACGAATCGGTCGCGCCTGCGCACCGATCCCCGCACACGTACGGAGATTGCGCGGCGGCGACGCGTGCCCAAATATACCTTAGACATGCAACAGGTGACGTCAGCACGAAACGTATGAAAACCTTGGAAAATTTACCATGGCGGACCCAAAGTACCTTAAACGTCCAGTAGGTGGCGCCAACACGAAATGCGCGCGACGCCATTTTGAAAATTTGAAAATCCTCCCCCTCCCCCGTGACGTCAACCCCCTCGCCCACGAACTCGACCTGCGCGCGCGACGCCATTTTGAAAATTTTGAAAATCCCCCTCCCCTGTGACGTCATCCCCCTCACCTACGAACTCGGTCGACGCCATCTTGGAATCCCCCTCCCCTGTGACGTCATCCCCCTCACCTACGAACTCGGTACCCCCTTCCCCACCTCACCCCCTCGCCCATCTCGCGGAAGAGCGCGGTACCTCCCCCCGCCCCGCCTCACCCCCTCGCCTCCACTTGAGCCAGAACTCTCATAGCCTAACTACTCGTATATCATCCTACGCGCGCAAATTTAAGAGAACAACTAGAAAAGATTCAATATTCAGCAATTAGATCTGCCTTAGGCTATCGTATTAGCACACCGACCAACATCTTATTAGCTGAATCAAAACTTCCGCGTATTCGTGATCGTGCGGAATTTTTGTGCAATAGTTACCTGAGTAAAGTACTGTCAAACACGGGTACTCAAGTTAACAAAACTATACATCGGTACCAATCCAAAAACTGGAAAAAAAGACATAAAAGGAAAAGACTTATAAGGTCTTGTATTGGGGATATCATAAACATTAAACAAAATTTACACACCCGTGATCATTACGATATGTACCGTCTTGATTATGTCATAGTCACTACCTCAATTCCAATCAATTCTGACATCGGAAAGCTACTTAAAACCAAATGTGATAATCCTAACACTATCCTAAACAACCTTCTTTCAGAACAGGAGACATACACGATATATACCGACGGGAGCAAAATCTCCGGAGCAAATTCAGTGGGATCGGCTTGTATTTGTCCAGAACTAAATATTTCCTTAAAAAGAAGTATTCCGAATAACTGCTCTATTTTTACCGCAGAATGCATCGCACTGAATGACGCTCTCGAGATTGCCCTTCTCCACACAGATCACAATTTCAAAATCTTTACTGACTCCCTTAGTGTCTTGCTCTGTCTTCTAAATCCACAAATAGATGTAAAGACAAATTTTTATATTTATGAAATAAAAAAAAAGTATAAGGATTTCGAACACAAATCTGTAAATAATAGCAGAATAGAATTAGTTTGGATCCCATCACACATAGGCATACAAGGTAATGAAGAAGCAGATACTTTAGCCAAAATAGCGACTGAGGAACGGCACGACGAGACAATACGCATTCCTTTTACTGATTTGCGAGAATCGTATAAATACAAATGCAACCTAACCACCCAACAGTTCATTGAAGAACAAGGTCAAGTTAAAGGCAAAGACTACTTCCGATCTTATTATGAAAACAGCAATAAACCCTGGTTTACAAATATAGGACTGCCACGAGAGATTATTGTTACTATTAACCGTTGTAGATCAGATCACTACAATCTCGCCTCATCGCTACAACGCGTACATATTATTAACGAAGCGAAATGCAATTGCAATTATGAAAAACAGGATCTAAATCACATAGTTTGGCAATGTCCTCTACTTGACAATCAAAGAATAGAATTAATGAAAAAACTAAATAAATGTAAACTACGCCTGCCGGTAGATATAAGATTAATCCTTAGTAAACCAAACATCGAAGCCTGCACGCACGTATTCCACTTCCTAAAAAAATGTAACCTAAAAATATAAGCGTGCATAACCAATATCGCTGCAAACAACAAGTTTATCCATTGTATTACCGAATATAGCTAAGTCAAAGATTTGCTTCTTAAAATTCATGTAAAGCTTTATAACTTTCTATCGAAAGTTTCGATGAGCTCAAATAAAAAAAAAAAAAAAAAAAAACCTGTAACGATACGCGTGACAAATTTTGACGATAAATCGCAAATGACGTCGTCGAAAACAGGACGCAGACATGGTAGCATGCTACCAAACACTATCCGATGCCTCATTTGTGGTCCATCAAATTGTGGGAAAACCAACGTGCTGGTCAGCTTGTTGGAAAGCCCTCACGGCGTCCGCTTCGAGAACGTGTACGTGTATTCCAAGTCGTTGCAACAGCCAAAATATCAGTACTTGGAGAATTTATTGACTCCGATAGATGAAATTGGCTACTTTACGTTTTCGAATAACAGTGACGTCATCCCATCGAGCGAATCGCTTCCGAATTCCATTTTTATATTTGATGACGTGGCATGCGACAAGCAAAATACGATACGGGAGGACTTTGCAATGGGGCGCCACTCAAACGTTGACTGTTTCTATCTCTGTCAGACGTATGAAAAGATTCCCAAACATCTTATACGCGACAATGCGAATCTGTTAATTCTGTTTAAGCAGGATGGTACCAACTTGAAACATGTGTACAACCCTCTTGTGACTGGTGAGACGCAGCGGAAAGACCGTCAACCCTTTCTCCGCCTCGAAGCTGTAGACGTTGATGGAGACGTTGTTCTGCCGCTCAAATTTTCCAATTTGCTTCAGAGACATTGGAAACTCATTGTCCTGCAGATTTAATACAGAAGCATAGTCGGGGTATGAACTTGGGCGCGCGGTGTCTCGTTCGGCAGGATGGAGTCTCGGCGACCACTGCCCACGCGAAACAGGCGTTGTCTGAGGATTGCACGCTAATTGTGGCTTTCATCAAAGACAATTCCCGCGGCAACTTGAAGTGACATCCCGCGCGCAGCGGATTGTACTTATTGACATTGACGGTCAGGTTGAGGATTCGCGTCAATGCCCATCCGCTGTCGCGTTCCTGGAACTCTTCCAGTGATGCCAGAGTGGGTTCGATGATGCATCGTTGGTACCACTCCTGCAGATCGGATGTGCCGAAGAGTTCACAGTTTCGGGTATTGATGCTTTTACAAGCATGCTTCTCACCTGCCACAAATTCGCCGTTGAATACAGTATTCACTTTGAGGTGTCGATGTTTCCTCAAAGCGCCCCGCACATGCTCCAGCACGATGGTATCCGCATCCTGGAATAAGTTGCGCAACTCGATATAGTTCGAATTGAGCACAGCACCAGTTAATACGCGACTATCGAACGCAGTGTCTATTTCGCACCATAAAAGTCTCGTACTCGAATGTCCGGCACCTTCACGCATGAAACGTTCACGCAACGAATGTTTCAATCCTTCGAGCCGCACGATTCGAGCAACCAACGATTGTTGAACACCGATTGATAATCGCGGGCGTTTTACGCGGCTGTGCTCTTCTAAAGATTCGATGCACTCGTTACACCGTTCTTCCCACGCGGGGTATTCTTCCCGGGAAATCAATCGTACAGATTGATTCAGCAATTGGCATTCTACTTGCGCGAATTCTTCCATGGTTGTAAATGGAATCTGAATATAGTGCGTCTTTTTTTTCCTCGCAGCACGTTGCAACGATTTGAGGCTTTGTGCAGTTTAGAGCGCATGAATGAGCGCAAAAATGACGATCCGCCCCAACATGGTTCTATGTAGTTTCTGCTGATACAGCATAATTCTTTCCATGATTCACGCGTATGACGAATTAGCGCGCAAGATCATCCGACATAGTTTCTGCTGATTCCGCATAATTCTAAGATTCGACGTTTCCCAAAAGTATTATATTACGTTCAACGCGTGTCGATACTTTTTATCCTTGAGGATGGGGCTTAAGTTACATGCGATCATGTGATATGACCTTATATGGTGAGCAAACTCCAAATCATCGGATACAGTTTCTGTCAGCACAGCATAATTCTATGATACGTGCATATGACGTTTCTCAAAGTATTATATTGTATTCACACCATAAAAAATAAAGCTGAGGAATAAGAGGAGGGGTAGATGGTGGGGATTGTACTATGCATCCCTATGGGTTCTATGGGTCTATCTTTTAGGACTTGCCACCCCCGTCACCACCTGGCTGGCTGTCGTCACCCTCACCCTCACCGCTCTCTTCGCCGCCTCCATTGCCTCAAATTGTATGTAAATGCTTTTGTACATTTTACTATGTTTAATGTGTCAATATTACATTGGCGTTTGTGTATATGTTGCTGAATTATGAACTGTTGGTGGAGCAATTGGCGATGTTGGAGCAGGTCATGGCGGAGATTGCAGTCCAGGTGGTACCACCCCAGGATCTGCGGATGCGGCAGCGGTCGGAGCTGGTGGTTGGTTCGACGATGTCTGCGCGATTATGGCAACCCTGGGTAGGCAACAGATTGCACCCAGGCTGGGTGATGGCGCCCTCGGGGCCCCCATCGCAACCGTTGATGGTGATATCATCATCATCATCATCATCATCATCTGTCGGTACGGCACCCTGGTGGCCGCCATCGACGCCATCGACGCTGTCGCGACCCTCACCCACATCGCCACCATCACCCACATCGCCACCATCACCCACATCGCCTCCCTCGCCCCCATCACCTCCATTGCCACCTTCCCCTTTTTAGAATAGTTTTTATTTTATTATTTTATATATTTTTATTTCCTATTTATATTTTATATTCATTTTATTATTATATTCTATTTTTATATTTTATATTCATTTTATTATTATATTCTATTTTTATATTTTATATTCATTTTTATTTTATTATAATTATTATCGTTTTTTTTGTAACAATATATATATATCTTAAGCACATATTATTTCACCATTTTATTCGCTCGTCTTCCTCCTTGCCACTTAATTTTAAGTTTCGACGTTTATTTCACTCGCGCCTTCTTCGCACCGTTAAATGATGTCACCCTGCACGATCGCTCCAGATGATTCAAATTACACGCGATCGCGCGAGACGCTGCGATGCTAAATCGGAACGCTTTAGAATACTGTTAGCTTTAAAAACTGATAGCTTTAGAACGAAAGCGATTGTACCACCAATTAGTGTTGTCTCTTTCCCTCCTCCAAATTTTAGCTTTAAAATAATGTTCTGTCTCTTTCCCTCCTCGAAGACGTGGTGTGAAAACGCCGATCTTTCCTGACATTACCCGAAACAATTTCTGATAAAGTATTAAGGGGTCATCCCCTCCCTCTAAAAAGTTTTTGGGGGTGGGCCAAGGTCTGAAAAAAGAGTTTTTCGGGGGTCATTCCCCCTCTGAAAAATTTCCGACGGTGGGTCCGATCTGGAGAGGTCTCTATTGGAAATGGGTTATTTAAACAAGTAACACTTTTTATATTCAATATTTAGTTTTATTTTATGACCAGAAAGAATGTCCTTTTGTCACTTAATACTGAACAGAAGTGAGCTCTTCTTTGACAACGGATTGTGTTTTGCCGTTGCCCGGTCTTGTAAGAAAAGACGTTCTACAGACGCGTCATTATCTTTTACTACATTCAGGTTTCCCTGAATGATGAATCACTTTTGCCTTTTTAATAATAATAATAATCCAACACGCCCCGTCAAAAATGAATCAATCATTCTCAGATAAAGAAACAATCACTATACATAAAACGATATTTAATACAAAAGAACATTTCTTTCCTTTCGGTCCCCTGGGAAAATACACATGGCCCAACATTTGTTGCACAGGATTAGGGAAACCCAGGAAAACCTAATCAGACCATATTAACTTCTTATTATCTACAATTATAATTATATTTATATATATGCATCAATGTAGATAGCATCATTACTCCAGACCCATCCTTGTCCTAAACACCATAAACTTAGGTGCCGGTAATGCAGGGCTCTCCAAGGTCGCTCCCGCGGGAGCTTGGGGTTCTCCCACTCTCGTCCGCGTTGTCAGGGATACCGCGCGACGCTATCCGCGAAGACGCTTGCCCTGCTAGCCCGTCGTGGCAGCTCGCGCAGCGTCGCGCGGTCTCCTTGACAACGGAAGGCACACTGCGCGAAAGAAAGATTAGAAGGGGAAGCTGGCGCGTGAGGGGCCCCTACGCTGGAGAGCCCTGCGGTAATGGCTTCGTCAGTACATCAGCTACCTGACTTTCTGTAGAGACAAATTTAAGTTTAATAACATTTTTCTCTACTTGCTCTCTTGAAAAATGATATTTGATATCTATATGTTTAGATTTCTTGTGATTACTTGGATTCTTAGCAATACTTATGAAGCCGTTATTATCCTCATATATTATAATCGGTTTTGAAATATCTATATTAATACTAACTGCTAAGGATTTAAGCCACAAGGCTCCTCTTACAGCTTCAAAAAGGGCCATATACTCTGCTTCAGTAGATGAAGCAGCTACCGATGCTTGTCTTTTTGTTGACCAACAAATTGTGCATCGTTCAAATAATTGAAACAAATATCCTGTTGTACTTCTTCTATCATTTTCATCATGACCTCCCCAATCAGAATCAACATATCCACTGATTATTTCATTATAATCTCCTCTTATATAGTTCAATTTTATATTACTTGAACTTTTGAGATATCTCAACACTCGTTTTAGATTCTGCCAAAGTTCTTTGTTGTTCTTAATTGTATACCGACTTAAAATATTGACTGCAGTACTTAAATCGGGCCTTGTACATATCATTATGTACATTAAACACCCAATTAAGTTTCTGCACGGCGCTTCATACTTATCATCAGAATTTAAACCTGAATAATCTAATTTACTTGGCAGAGGTGTATTAACGGGCTTACACTCATTCATATTGAATTTTTTTAATACTCTATTTATATAAGCAGTCTGATCTAAAGTTATTGTATCACCTTTACGTTCAACTTTTATTCGTAAAAATAAACTAATGTCTTTCAAATCAACCATTTTAAATCTTTTCATTAAATACATTTTAAAGTTTACCATGGTTTCCATTTCTGCCGTAGCAATCACAAGATCATCCACATATAATATAATATATATATTTTTAAATATATTTCCTCTATCCAAGATTTCTGTCACAGATCTATTGGAATCATTATCTAATTTTACTTCAGAACTTACTTTTGCACTCGACGTCAATACGTCTGATTTACAATTATCAGACTTACACAACTTTTCACTTATTTTTACTGATTTTGACTGTATGTCAGATGCATCAGTTTTATTATAAGTGCTTTCAACAACCCTTTCAGGTCTCATTACTGGTCGAGTTTCTAAGTAATTTGTGTCATCAACAATTACATCTCTAACTACAATAATTTTTTTGTTGTTCACATCCCACACTTTGTAACCATTCGGTTCATAGCCTATCAATATACCTTTCCAAGACTTTTCATCGAATTTAGTCATTCTAACTTTATTATGCACATAAACGGTCGAACCAAAAATCTTCAAATATTTTAATTTAGGCTTCTTATCGTGCCACAATTCGAATGGTGTTTTATTTACCTTTAAAGCTTTGGATGGGGTTAAATTTATTAAATATGTAGTAGTAAGCACTGCCTCTCCCCAAAACACTTTATCTAAACTAGCACCATTTATCATTGTGCGAGCTTTTTCTGTTATTGTTCTAACCATTCGTTCTGAAACACCATTCAATTGAGGAGTTCGTGGAACTGTTAGGTGGAAACTAATACCTTTTTGTACGCAATATTCTTCCATCTCCTTTGATAAATATTCTCCACCATTCTCACAATATAAATTCACAATTTTTAAATTAAAATGAGCCTCACTTTTTGCAACAAAATCTTGGAAAACAGAGAAAACATTTGACTTATAGGCGATTAAGTATGTTACGCAATAGTGAGTGAACTCATCTATGAACATTACATAATAATTTTCATTATTAATTGTAGATGGAGTGATAGGACCACAAACATCAGAATGAACAATAAACAATGGTCGCTTTATATGACTTTTATCATTCACCTTTTCGAATGGTAATTTTGCTTGTTTGCCACTTATACAAGCTTCGCATAAATTGTCAGTAGGTATAATTTTATTAATTAACTCTATATCATCGATCATTTGTTTATTTTTCAATTGTAAGAATTTAGCTTTACCAATATGACCTAAACGTTTATGCCACAGTTCATAATTACTAGTTTGGACATTATGAACCTGAAAATTTTTGTTGTACATCCCTTGTAAATTAATTTTAAAGACAATTGCAATTAAATCATTAATGGGCTTACCAGTCATCAGTATTTTACCGTCCTTACTTATATCGACTCCTTCCTGATTGAAAGTAATGGACAATCCTGCCTGCTGCATCCTTCGTACAAACAATAGATTATATGGAACATCTGGACAATAAAGAACGTCTTCCAGCACACCTTCAATTCCAACATTACTGGTGACATTGATTCGTCCTTTCTTCGTCGCTGTTATATATGTCCCAATTTTGGCAACTGAGATCTTTATCGGCGGTTGTAGCACAGTATAATTTGAAAATAAATTGTCTTCATTAATGATATGGTCCGAGGCACCAGAATCCAGTAGAAAGGATAATTTATCTGTAGCTCCAGGTAGATGATTTCCAGCCATAAAAACAAAACCTGAAGTATTATTTTGTGTTTCACAAGGTTCCGCAATTTGAATCGTTTGTACAGTTCTTGTCCGTTCTTCGTTCTGTTGCTGACTCCTTTTATAATAATAGCAGTCCTTAAATTTATGTCCTTTTCTCCCACAATGGTGGCATTTCATCGTCCCCTTTCCGTTATAATTTTTGAATTTTTGTTTGCCGCTATTTTTCTTGAATGTTTTTGGTTTTTCGGCATAATTTCTTCTGAAAGCTTGTGCGTGAAGTACTTTTGTACTCGTGCAATTACTTTCTATTTTCAATTTCACTTCGTGATCCAATAATCTCGTCTTCACGAAGGCTACTGTAAGATTGTCTTCCGACAATATTTCAATCGCAGTAATCACTCCATCATACGATGCAGGAAGAGTCAACAGTAAGTGTGAAACTTTGTCAGTTTCCTCCAGTTTTGCTCCTGCTGCTGATAATTCTGTGATCAAGTCATCAAAAGTAGTGAAATGTCTCACCAATGGCGTATCACCTTGCAATTTGAGACTTAATAATTTTTTTTCTTAAGGCCAGTTGAGTGGCTAAACTTTTCCTTTCGTAAATAGCGTCCAGCCTCTTTAAAATTTCCCTCGCCGTGCTTCCTGTTTCCACAAAACCCAAGAATGAGTCCGATAGATATTCCACTATTACACTCTTGGCAATTCTTTCAGTTTTTTTCCACTCAGCGGTTAATAATCCAGGGATTTCTTCATCTATTACTTTAATGGCGTCCAGTTCATTTATCAATGCCCGTATTCTTAATTTCCAGACACTATATCTTTCGCCATCGAAAGATTTAATATTTCTTTTTGGTAATGCCTTTAAGTTTTCCATTATCTAATTCTCTTTATTTAGAACACTATATACTAAATCAAAATTCACCAAACTGAAACTAACTAACTATATAATCTTTATACGATAACAAAAGTTTAAATGTTGTTTAGTTACCACAATACACAGCCCTTATGCAACGCTAACTGGGCCCATAACCTATTGGAAATGGGTTATTTAAACAAGTAACACTTCTTATATTCAATATTTAGTTTTATTTTATGACCAGAAAGAATGTCCTTTTGTCACTTAATACTGAACAGAAGTGAGCTCTTCTTTGACAACGGATTGTGTTTTGCCGTTGCCCGGTCTTGTAAGAAAAGACGTTCTACAGACGCGTCATTATCTTTTACTACATTCAGGTTTCCCTGAATGATGAATCACTTTTGCCTTTTTAATAATAATAATAATCCAACAGTCTCCGCGGGCGGCTCGGCCCCAACTGATCCCCTTCACGATCGCGGCTTCCCCCACTCCGCGGCTCGTGCGCGCGCAACCTGTCTTCTCCGCTATCTCCGCGTCCATGTTTCCCTCCGCCGCGCTCCCCGCGCGCCCTCACTTCCCCCCGCCCCCGCGTTCCCCTCAGAGGACCTGCGTTAGAACCGGCCCAGCTATACTACTATTTAAATATCTTAAGTAGGTAGTAACCGAAAAAAAAAATAATAACGATAAGGGAGTTTACCCCCATATTAACTGTAAAAGGGGGGGTTAGCGATCTACAACTTTACATAATGGTGTTACAGGCTAGGAGCATTATTTAAAAAATAACAATTCCAAAAACCGGCGTGGGGGCCATTTGTCCATGTTTACCCTGCTAGACCCTGTTAATATCTGGGAAATATTCGTATTTAACGCATGCGCGTTATTACGCAGCTACCTTCACCTTCACACTTCGATCTCCCGAACGAACCGCAATCGTTTCATCCATTCGCATTTTAATCACACATACTCAGGCTCGCGAAAAATACTCTTTCTCGTCACAAAACGGCACATATTTATAATATGATGATCTTCTTTGAATTATTTAACTATGTTCCACCATCTCGACAATATTCAGTTTTTTTATATAACAGCTCGATAATAGAGCATTATTCTTGATTTTTTTGGAGGTGGTCACTCAAAGGGTTGTTTCGAAAAACCACCCCCAAAAAATTAATTATTTTTTTCTTCCCTTAATAATTCAGTTAACATTTTGAAAAAAATATATGAAGTACAGCTGGTATGTAGCTATTTTTCGTGTTTTTTCATTCAAATATCTTAAGTAGTAACCGAGAAAACAAATAATATCGTTAAGGGGGGGTTCCGGTCTAAAAATCTATTTTCTTTTTATTTCATTTTTCGAATGTTCAACCTTTTAGGAATACGTGTTTAAAAGGATTTGTTGAAATTCGTAAAATTCCCGAAGTTATAGGCATTTGAATAGCAGCAAATGCATAGATAAAATCTGGCTATACGGCACTCACGTAAAACTTTAATGGGAGGTTCCGGTCTGAATTTCGATTTTTTTTTTCGAATGTTCAACCTTTTAGGAAACGTGTTTAAAAGGATTTGTTGAAACATTTTTTTCTCGAAATTTTTTTCAGCGTTTTTCTCGAAACAGTGTTCTCAAAACGGTGGGCGCTGTATCTCCAAAAATTATTATCCGATTCGACTGAAACTTTTTTTATTTTGAAAAATATACTTCTGGCTTGGGGGGGGGGGGGGCTAGAAAAATTACTGTTAAGATTTTATTTGAGGTATAAAAGTTATTATATATTTTAAGGAACGAAATGAATGTACAGTAGGTGCTGTTATCTCGACAGATGTTCGTACGACTCTAACTCTGTTCGAGACGAGAGTCCTCGAGCTCACCTCGGGTACAAAACAAAAACAATCTCCCCACTCTCATTCGCTCAACACCATATAACAAGAACATCGAGTTTTAAATACAGGATGAATGGTTATCTTCAACAATTACAAAAAATTAAAAATTTATAATTTTTAAAGGCATTGAAAGGACGAAAAACACAGGGAAAAGTGGTTTCAAACTTGAAGTGTCGTTATTTTCTAAAAAAATGTCATTTTTGTAATTTTTTCTAGCCCCCCCCCCCCCTAGACAGAAGTATAATCTTCAAAATAAAAAAGGTTTCAGTCGAATCGGATAATAACTTTTGGAGATACAGCGCCCACCTAATTTGATCAATTTTTTGACGCCTCGATTTTAACAGCTGTCCAGGGCCGTCTGTAATGATTAATTATAAAACAAAAAAATATTTTTCTATAATATAAGACATCCTTAATACAATGCAAAAACTCCCATTGAATTATATATAGTAGTTTTCCTTGAATTAATTCCTAAATATCACCTATTTTTTGGAGCTCTAGACCGGAACCTCCCCTTAAGGGTGTTTACCCCCGTATTACCCTTATCCGGGGGGTAGCGATCTCAAACTTTATAGAATGCTGTTTCAGGCTAGGAGCATTGTTTAAAAAATAACAACTCCAAGAATCAACGTGAGGGCCGTTTGCCCACGCTCATCCTGCTAGACCCCTTATGACAATGTTTTTAAATGGGATTCTTTTTGATGAGTATTAATTTACGACAATGTTTTTAAATGGGATCCTTTTTTACGGGTATGTATTACAGAGAATGCGAATTACTTGGAAGTACTGCAATATATGGTGTTTCTGGCACTTTAATAAATACATTAATAAAATTTAAAGACAACTTTTGCTGGATTATGCAGGTTATTGAAATTCAGTTGTATTGTATTTATTTACTGTTCCCCTTAGGGTTACAGGCTAACTTATCCTCCACGCCACTTGTCGCTACTACTTATTACTTATTCCATCCGCTATCTCCAACTTGCCTCTTACATGCTATCCGCTCATTTAACCTATACCATGTTTCGCACCTTGCTCCATCGCCACCGTCCACGCACCACGCAAGCGCCAAGATAACGCAAAATTAAAAGCAAAGCCAAAGCATAAACGCAACGCCATCCGCACCAATGAAACGCGTAAACGCATAACGCCAAAACGCATACACACAAATGCAAACGCAAGCGCATAAACACAAATGCAAACGCAAGCGCATAAACACAAATGCAAACGCAAGCGCATAAACACAAATGCAAACGCAAAACAAAAATAAAAATCGCAAACGTCAGGAGGGGTAGGTTCAACCCACCAACCCACCCCTCCCTCACCGTTATCACCTCCCAGCATCTCCTCGCTAATCCCCCCCCCCTTTCCCTCCCACATTCTCCTCTCGAAGCCCCACGCCCTCTTTCCCGCTCTAGTCCTCAGCTTTTCCCTCTGCACTTCTTCTCTTATCATGTAGCCCGGTGTACACCAGTCTACCCCCAGCGTCCATCTCAGGTATCTTTCCTGCATTGCCTCCACCTCTCTCAACTCTCTCCACCCCCATATTTCCGCCCCATATCCCAGCACCGTCCACACTAACCTTTTTTTTTTTTTGTTTTACTTGGTGGAAATCCCCACGGATACCCCCCGCCCGCGGGGGCGGGCAGGGGGTTTGTGGGACTCGAACCCACTAAAACCACCAAGGTGATCTACCTCGCGCGCGGAGCTGCGCGCCTGAGGGGAGGGATTTGCACACGAGATCAAACAAGCGATACGTTCGCTACCCTCCCCCCTTGCGCTTCGTGCAGCTCCGCGCTAGGTCCCCTGAACGGGGTCGTCCCTGGGGGAGTATTATAACCTCCCCCAGCAACCCCGGGTCGTTCCGGGGTCGCTGCTACTAGGGCGGGTGGTGCCCCCCGACACCCCCGCCCCGCGACCCCGCGATCGAGCTCCCAACCGGTCGCCGCGCAATCTTCGATATCGCGGCCGGGCCGGGGCACTGTGCCCCGGAGGAGGTCGATCGCTCAGACGGGAGCGGCGGCCGCCACTCCCCTGGGGGGGGGGGGTCTTTAACATAGACCCCCCCCCCCCGTTCTCCGTTCCTCGCGACGCCGCCGCGGCCCTGGCGAGTCCAATGCCACGACTCGCCGACCACGGCGGCCACCTGTCGCTTCGTCGTCTGCGGCGGCCCTTCGTGACAACGAGGGCCGCCGCATTTTTCAACTCCTTCCTGGTGTCCCCCGGCGCGCGTCCCCCTCCGACACAGAGGGGGCGGCGCACCGGGGGCATAACGGCCGCGCTTGTTGCGTGGCGCGGCCCCGTCCCAAACCCCTATGGCGGGGAGTAGCGGGACGGCGCGGCCCGGGGCCTAACACCCGGGGGAGCGGGGCGACTTACGCAACTAAGTCGCCGCACGACCTCCCCCGGCCCCGGGTCATCTTCTCCTCCCGCGCCGCCTCCTCCTTCTCCAGCATTATTGCTTCGGAGAAGGAGGCCATTGCTTCCCAGCAGTCCCGATCCCCCGCCATGCGACGCACGACCGTCGCCAGCGAGAGATCGGGACCGAGCTGCAGCTCGAGGACTCGGCGGTCATCCAACCACTCTGGACACCCTGCCAGAGTGTGGTCCGCCGAGTCCACGTCGCCCCGGCCGCAGCTGTGGCACTGCGGCGCCTCCTCCCGCCCGATACGACACAAGAAGTCACCGAAGCATCCGACTCCGGTGAGCATCTGTGTCAGGCGGAAGGTTAGCCTGCCATACCTGCGCCCCACCCATTCGGCAAGAATGGGCAGCAGCGCCCCGACGACGCGACCCTCCCGATGTTCCGGGAGGGAGAGCCAGTCGATCCACCTGGCTCCCATGCGTCGTCGGGCCTGGTCCCGCGCGTCAGGTCCGACCGGCGCCAGGGGGTCCCTCGCTCCGCTGAGATCGTGCGAGGCGAAGTATACCTCCGCCTCCATCTCAGCGAGCAGATGGAATGGTGGGGACCCACCCAGCGCCGACAGCTCGGCGTGTGACACCGTGCGGTAAGCCCGCACGGCACGGAGGACTGCGCGGCGATGAACCTTTGCCAGAAGGTCTCGCCCCACGCGACAGCCCCCCAGGTCGCCGGCCCAGACCGGCGCTCCGTAGAGCGCCATGGACCGGACGACCGTCACGTATAGACGCCGAACTGCTTCGTGTGGGCCTCCCAGGTTGGGCATGATGCGCCCGAAGGCGAACACCTGTCGCTCCAACCTGGGGCCCAGGACCCGAAAATGACGCGCGAGTCCACACTAACCTATCCCAAATCCACAATCTTCTCTCCCAGTCTTCTCCAAACCTCCTCTTCCCTATCCCCATACTTGTCTCATCACCACCCCCGCCGTTCTCACCCTTTCTCTCACGTGTGCCGTGCATCCTCCGTTACGCATCAGCGTGAACCCCAGGTATTTGAATTCCTTCACTTCCTCCAGTTCTCTTCCCTTCCACATCCATCTTACTTTTCTCCACCTTCCTCCTCCCTTTCTAAATCTCATTACTTTCGTTTTCTCCCCGTTGAGCACTAATCTTTTCCCATCTAGATACCTCTCCAATCTCCTTATCATTACCTCCATTTCCTTCTCCTCCTCGGCTAGCAGTACCACGTCGTCCGCGTACGCCATAGTGCATATCCTACCCATTCCCTCCACCTGTACTCCTCTCTTTTTCCCTTTCCGTAATTCCTCCTCCATGTCTGCTGTCAACAAATTGTAGAGGTATGGGCTCATCGGGCACCCGTGTCTGACCCCCCTCGCCGCACAGTGGTACATAATCACACTTTTTGTTCAAATCACCGTACAGATCGTAATTTTTTAGTAAACTTGGCGATTTTTTTTATCAAATTCTTCCAAATTAAATTCTCTATCGATCCCTCCGGTCGGAATTTTGAATTTTGTTGCTGTTTTTTTATATTTAGCAAAATATACGGCACTTTTAGAAAATCGGTGTGTGCGGGTTTTTTTGGCTGCCTTTTTAACGATGACAAATTCAATATATCGAAGCCAAATTGCATAAAATGTGCTTATTGGGAAGAAACTTGGTGCGTATATATTTTCGGAGATGATTACCAAAAATTTCACATCAATTATCTTGAGCTATTGGCCTCCTTTTTTGCATTAAAGTGTTTTGCTGAAAACGCATATAACTGCAAAGTTTTACTTCGTATAGGTAATGGGACCGCAATTGCCTACATTAATAAAGCGGGAGGTATTAAATTCAAACATCTGAGCGAATTAGCAAGACAGATTTGGCAATGGTGTGAGAGCCGAAAGATCTGGTTAGTTGCTTCTTACATTCCTTCAAAGGAAAACGTACAGGCCGTTGCTGCGTCTAGAATTAAAAATCTAGACTCAGACTGGGAATTATCCCAGAGAGCATTTGAAAAAATAATAAATGTGTTCGGCCCTGTCACTATTGATTTAGCCAAAAAAACCCACAGACACCGATTTTCTATAAGTGCTGTATATTTTGCTAAATATAAAAAAACAGCAACCAAATTCAAAATTTCGGCCGGAGGGATCGATAGAGAATTTAATTGGGAAGAATTTAAAAAAAAATCGCCAAGTTTACTACAAAATTACGACCTGTACGGTGATTTGAACAAAAAGTGTGATTATGTACCACTGTGCGCCGTCCAAAACGCCTCCGTTGTTTTGTTACCCACTCTCACTCTACTCTTTGTCTCCCTTATCACCTCTCCTATTCTTTTCCGTAACCCCTCCCTTACTCCCCTTTCCAACATCGCCCTCTCCAATACCTCTCTGTCTACCGAATCAAACGCCGCCTTCAGGTCTACGAACATGGCAATCCCCCTCCCCTTTTCTCTGCTTATCTGCCTCTGTATCACATAATTTAACACATATATGTTGTCAATCGTCCCCATGCCTTCCCTGAAGCCCGTCTGATTCGGTGGCACCATCTTCTTGCTCTCCATTTCCTCTTTCAGCCTATTCGCCAACACCGCCACGTAGACTATGTACAGCGTCGGCATTAGCGTCACCCCCTTCGCTTCCCATCTCCTTTCTTTACAATCGGTACTATTATCCCTTCCTTCCACTTTTCCGGTCAATCTTCTCCCTTCCAAATCCTATTGCATACCTTCCATGCCCATTCCTCCCCTTCCATATTCCCATTCAGTATCGCCCATCCGGTTTCCTGCAGTCTCTCCAATAACCTCTTCCCGTCCGCGTTTTTTGTTTTTTGTCCTTCGACTTCCTTTCCCCTTCCTCCCCGTCCTCCCCCGTTATTGCCCCCTTTTCTCTCCAGTCCTTGCATTAAAGTCCCCCCCTATAACCGTCTTTCTCCCTTCCTCTACCCCCTCCATCCATTCTTTCATTTCCTCTAGCTTCCTCTCCATGTCCCCGTTCACATACGTCCCCACCACCCTCCACCTTTCTACCCCTACCATAAACTCCGCCATCATTATCCCCTCTTTCCCCTCATTCCCCCATATCCTTCCTTCCCCCTCCATTATCCCCTTCGTCACTCCTATTATCTTCCCACCCATCGCCCTTCCTTTCCTGTTCCTTCTTTTCGCTGCCTGCGCCTCCCATCTGTATCCCTTCGGTAGTCTTTCTTTGACCCTTTCCCACCCCTTCTCCTCCACCCAGGTTTCCATTAAAACTACCACATCCCAGACCTCTATCGTCCTCCCAAATTCCTTATCCTTCTTTCCTATTCCTGCTACGTTCCAGAATCCTATCTTCCACCCCCTCCCTTTGTCTTCCTCTGCATTCTTCCTCCCCTTCTCTTCCTCTCCTATCCCCCTTTTCCCTGGGTCCCCGCCTCCTCTTCCCCCTTCCCCTTTTCCTCCTCCTTCCTCATCCCCCCTCGCCTGTCTCTTAACACCTCTTTTTCCTCGGCCCATTTCCACCATTCTTCGTCTATCCTTATTCTCCCGTAGCTCACCCATACTCTTCTACCTTTCCTTTCCTCTCTCTCGGCTATTTCTTTCAGCAACCATTGCATCTTCCTCTCTTTCTATGTCCAGTAATCTGTTATCCTCACTGCCCTTCTCTTTAAGGCCCTTTTCTTTTCCATCACCTCTTTTTTATTCTCCATGCTCCCTAGTTTCGCCACTATTATTCCCTCCCCCTCTCTTGCCCCCCCCATGCTCACCCAGCTTGCACTAATTATGTCCACCTTTGCTCCTATTTCCTCCATAATGCTGTCCACCCCCTCTCTTACCTCCCCCCCCCCTTCCACCTTAACGGGTAACACCACTCTAGAGGCAAATAAAGAAGACCTAAATTTGACAATTTATTTTGTGAGAATGACAAACGGAATAGAATTTATTTTCAGAGGGTTTATTTAAAACATATTGAACTACGAAAAACAATTTTTTTTTGCCATTTTCATGCAAAATGGCGGCAACGGAGCCCGACGTCGAAAAAAGCTTTTTTGAAAACGCCGCCACGGGAGGATAGATTTCGACATGTATGAGTCCTGGAACCAAAAATAAAAAAAATTTATAATCTATATGCAATTGGCTTTGGAAGTGCGTAGGGTTATTCTTTTTAATCAATTTTTGTGGAAGTGGTGCACTTTTTAAGAAATGAATGGATTCTTTGCCCTAAAAATGAGCATTAAATTGCTTATAAAAAAAAAAGTTTACATTCAATCAAAAAACGGCTACGTACTTCCAAAGCCAATTGTATATAGATTATTAATTTTATTTATTTTTGGTTCCAGGACTCATACATGCCGAGAAATCCGTCCTCCCGTGGCGGCGTTTTCAAAAAAGGTTTTTTCGACGACGGGCTCTGTTGTCGCCATTTTTGCATGATAATGGCAATAAAAAAAAATTGTTTTTCGTACTTCAATATGTGTTAAATAAACCCTCTGAAAAGAAATTCTATCCCGTTTGTCATGCTCACAAAATAAATTGTCAAATTTAGGTCTTCTTTTTCTGCCTCTAGAGTGGTGTTACCTCTTAACTCCCTTTACCACTATATTCTTTCTCCTCTCTTCTCTCTCCTTCTCCTCCAGCATTCTCTCTATTTTCTGCATTCTTCCTGTCACCTCTTCTCCTACTTCCTCACTTCCCCTCCTTCCTCTCTCCATCCTACTGATCCTTTCCTCTAGCTCCTTCCATTTATTCTTTCCCTCTTCTCCTCTCTCCACTACCTCCAGTCTCTCTCCCAACCTCTCCAGCCTTCCCCACATCTCCTTATTCTCCTTTCCCACTTTTCCTCTCCCCTCCTGATTTCCTCCTTAATCTTCTTCATTTCCTCTCTTATACCCCTTCCCTGTCTCTTCACTTCCTCTAATCCTTCCATCATCTCCTTCCTCATCTCTAACAGCAACTTCTCCAACCCCCCCCCCCCCTTTCCCCTCCTTGCCTTTTCTCTGGTGACCTTCTAGTCTTCTTGCTGCTCTCAAACACCCCCTCCCCCGTCTCTTCCATCTCGTCTTCTTCCCCCTCCTCCTCCTCTCTTTTTCTTTTCCACCATTCCGTTATACTCCCCGTGCTGCCTGTGCTTCCTGTACTATTTACCCTTTCCCTCCCCAGTCTCTCGACATTTGTCGGTCTTCCCTTTTCCCCCTCCTTACCTGCCTTACTGCCGCCCGATGACATCTTCCGCAGCCTACTTATTTCTTTCCCTTCTTTCTCTTCGGTGCTTTCTTTCTCCTCCCTTTCCAGCTTCTCTTCTGCCTATCCCGATATTTGCCCCAATTCCTTTTGAATCTTCCCGCCTACCTGTTCGTTTCCTACCGGCCCTCCTGGTGTCGCCACCTCACTCTCGCCTTCCCCTCTCTTTCGCGCCTACACCAACCGCCTCGCTAACCTCAAAGCTACGCTACTCTTTCTCCTACTCATTTTCCGCACCTACTTCTCCTACCCTTCACCCTGATTACTCTTCCCTTCTTCCTTTCGCTCTCCTCACTTCTACCTTCACTCTCTCACCTCTCACTTCCTCTCACACCTCCAAATACACTCTCTCTCGCACCTGCCTGTCACCACATACACGTCCGGAACCGGAAGCCCTGAAATTCAGTTATTTCCTTAAAAAAATCAATTTCTCAACTAGCACCATGTTTAGGCCATATACATTACATGCATTTTTTATGTTTGCTGAAATACCTACCTATCTGTGTATTTGTAAATCTGGGCATTTTAATCTGTAAATATTAACTTTTACCGAGAACACCTTTATTTGTACTTACACACAAAAACATGCAAAAATAATCATAAATAGGTAAAACAAAACACTAAAAATAATAAATGAATAAATACTATTAAAGTATATATATGTACAGGAAAAACTAATGTAAAAAATAATTTTGCTCAACTAGAATCCTATTTAAGCCACTGTGCAGCGCGTGTTTCAACTGCAACATTAACAATACCCTACAATATTAGCTCTGCCTTGCGATGGGCTTAAGGCTGCCGTCTCCCTGGGCGTTGAATGTGTGCGTACGCTCACACAAGCTAGAACAAGCGTGTACGTATACGCGACGTAGTAAACAATCCGTTTCAACCGTCTTACGTCGTGGAATCGGCAAGAAGGAAGTTTTTGCGGGTACAGTTGCCTTCAGTAGACATCTGTGCAGGGTGGTCTGGTGCGTTTGAACGCTAATAACCACCGTACATTGAGATAATAATGAATTTCTGAATCGAAAACTGACGGAATGTGCTACATGGCTGCAGTTCACCATTAGCGCCACCAACGGAGAAGCCTTGAAGTTTCATTCTGTCAGTTTTCGATTCAGAAATTCATTATTATCTCATTGTACGGTGGTTATTAACGTTCAAACGCACCAGACCACCCTGCACAGATGTCTACTGAAGGCAACTGTACCCGCAAAAACTTCCTTCTTGCCGATTCCACGACGTAAGACGGTTGAAACGGATTGTTTACTACACAGATTCGAGAAATGACAGAATGAAGCTTCGAGGATTCTCCGTACCAGCGCTGATGGTATATTCGTGCATTGTACCATCAAAACCGGTGGAAGTCCAATCTAGCCGATAAATGTAGGAAAGACATAGTTGCCGAAACGTATCGAGAGTCGAATCGCGCTGTTGCCGCATTTCCCCTATTATTATTTTGTCGTTAGGGAGGCTTGAATGAATCGCGGCGATTCTTTCGGACGCCGTGACACTCCGTCCTTTGCGTTCGCGCCCGTCGCGCACGCCAAGCGTCCCATCTCGCTTCCCCCTTCGGCCAGAAAGAAGCGAGAAACGAACACTGTTCGCGAGACGGGCCAACGCCGGTCCCGACCAGCGAGGACTTCAGCTTTTCGGTGGCGGCTTGTAATCACGGTTGGAGAGGCATACAGTGTTGATAAAATGTAAAACGTGCCGTTTACAGTATTCAGTAACATACTGCTGAGATATTCCAGATTAAAATGAGTTCAAACACGGTATAAATCTGAGTATTTCTAGAACTGTACTTGATAATTAAATATAAATGTAACATTTCTAATCTAAAAATGCTAAAAAACAAATTTATATTCAACGATTTTATTCAAAATGCACTGAAAACTTAATTAAAATGCACTAAAGGCTAATAATTATTTTTTTGTACAACAATTTGTTTCCTATTTGAACGTAACGAATCATTTCTCGATATAAATTATGCGTATTTATTACGGAAATCGTGATTCCACTAGCGTCCTGAACGCAGCAGCTTTTTTATCATTTTCGTAAAGAACACATTCCAAGTCGTTTTGTGGTTATGGGTAATATTTATTGATGACTGGGTAATTTTTTCACCCCTTCAGGGTTATTTTTTTTCAATATTGTATTGTCATCCAAACTACGCACGCCTGCAAAGCTTCAAGACAACTCGATAGTTGGAAGTTGGTTAAATTTGTGTTGCCAGATTTGAATCATATATATATATACATCAAACATACAAAAATAGAAACAAACCGGGGATCGAATCTGAATAAAATAGTTTAAAATTAATCTGATTTATACCGTGTTTAAATTCATTTTCATCTGGGAAATCTCAGAAGTACATATGTTACTGAAACGTTCATTGTTGAGGTCCCCCGAAGCTCGAGCCGAGCGACATTGTATCGTTTAGCCGTCTAACCTGTCGCCTGGAGTTGCTCGGCAATTTATCATCAATTATGCAGAAACAGAATTTCTTTATTTTTTACCGTATCAATATGAAAGTGACGGGCTTTCAATTCTGCAAATAAATTTTACGTCTAATATCGTTAATAATGATAGTTCAAATTATGTCAGGTTTGGTATCTTTCCATCTTTCCTTCTTACACTCCCGGACCTCTCTATCTTTCATAAAGGTCTAGACACACTTGCCCGTCCCGAGTCAGTTCCGCCGGGACGGCACTGACACGGACCGGATATGTGTGCGTGGACCTTTATTGCTACGTTCAGCGAGGCTCTGACGCTAGACGCAGTTCTCCTGCCGTATTCCTTCAAGACTTCTCAGTAAAAGAAGCTGTGGCAACAGCGCGGCGGAGACGGCGAGAACAGAAAATGTGGCAACTATGCGTCAAAAATTCGTCTACATAGAGTACCTGGAGATGTCACCCCTGTACAACTTTTTTTTACCGACCGCAGTAGTTTCATTAGGCTCCGTTTGTTTACTGGGGACGCTTCGATCGATTCGGACCATAACAAACTTGAGACGGCAGCCTTAACCAGAGTTTCGCACCAATCAATTACAAAATAAATTGATTGGTCAACTAATAGTTACAATTTACAATTAATGAATTGTGCATGATTTCAATGACGCCTAATTTAATTGCACTTACAAACTGAATTACTAATTGTAATTAAAATAATACTTTTTCATGTGTAACACGAAGTTCGCGGTCGCGCATGATAGGGCAAATGAGATTGGGCAAATGAGAGAGAGAGAGAGAGAGAGAGAGAGAGTGCTTTATTTAGCCGTAGCTACTGCTCATTTCTATACATTTGCTTACAATATCATCCTCGTGCATAACGTATTGCCGAATATCGACATATACAAATCAGGAACCAACATATAACATTACATAAATATATAAAGATATACAATATAAAAATATAAAAAAATAAAAATATAAAAATATAAAAATATAAAATATAAAAATATAAAAATATAAAAATATAAAAATATAAAAATATAAAAATATAAAAATATAAAAATATAAAAGTATAAAAGTATACAAGTATAACAGTATAAAAGTATAAAAGTATAAAAGTATAAAAGTATACAAGTATAACAGTATAAAAGTATAAAAGTATAAGAGTATAAAAGTATAAAAGTATAAAAGTATAAAAGTATAAAAGTATAAAAGTATAAAAGTATAAGTGTAATACAAAATATAATATACAAATATAATTAACATTATAAGTATAAAAAACAATATGAATTATAACAGTAATAATACCAATGCATCACACATTCATACCATACAGTCTTGACCTCTAATTGCCTTCTCTGATATGCTTCTTGAGCTGCCTCTTGAAGTATTCTACCCTCTCTTTACTCTTAATCTGTTCCGGTAGTTCATTAAACATTTTACACCCTGCATATACTATTGATTTCTGCCCTGTAAACGTTCTTGTTCTTTTTATAACGATATTTTCTCTGCTTCTCGTCCATTTTTCATCTTGTATACTAATTGACATGTATTATACCTGATCCTTTGTCTTATGTTCATAAATTGCAGCGTGTCTAGCATATCTTTTATAGGTGTGTACTTGCTAACTGCCAATATTATTCTCATAACTCTATTTTGAGTCTTTTGTAGCAATTCTTTCTTTCCTTCACTTAAGTTTATTAGTATCGTATTGCAATACTCGTAGTGTGGCGCTATAATTGCTTTATATATCACAGTCCGGCAGTAATAGCTGATATGTTTCTTTATTCTATTTAGGAATCCTATTTTTTGCCTACTTTCTTTGCAATGAACCACGCATGTTCATCGAACAATAAATGTTTATCAATAACTACCCCTAGGTATTTTACTTGGTCTACTTCTTTTATCACTTCTCCACCTATCTTAATCACACATCGTTCTTTTACTCCTACCTTCCTTGAGTCATATATCGGCAAAAATACTGTCTTCTTAACATTCACTTTCAACGCATTTCTTCCTAACCATTCCTTCAGTTCATTTAGAATTTCATTCAGCTTTTTCTGTATGTATTCAATATTATCGCTGCATACATATATAATCATATCATCCGCAAATAGTCTATATTCACACTCATACCTATTCATTACTTGTTTTATATAATTTATATATGTAATAAATAGCAGTGGCCCCAGCTTACTACCTTGTGGTACACCATGTTTTACGATCAGCTCTTCTGAATTTATTTGATCCCATCTAACTTTTTGTCTTCTATTACTTAAGTAAGATCTAAACCATTCTAGCACTTTCCCTTTCAGGCCACATTTTTCCAACTTTTCTATCAACCTTTTTCTGTCAATGGTTTCGAAAGCTCTTTTAAAGTCAATGAACACAACTCCAATTACTTCATTCCTATCCATTCTTTCCCTCCAATTGATAATAGTGCTATGCAGGGCTGTTTCGCATGAATGTCCTTCTCTAAATCCTGACTTTATCAATGTTTTATTCTGCCCAAAATGTTTTAAGATCTGCTCTTTTACCACTTGCTCGAGTATCTTTTCATATACCGGTAAGGTGTTTATTGGCCTATAGTTGATTGCTTCATTATTTCCATTAATTTTTGGTATTGGTGTCACTATAGGAGTCTTCCATTCTTCAGGCACGCTTCCTTCTCGTATGGATGCATTGATCAGATTGCATATAATACTTTGATCCGCTCTCCACACCTTTTTAATTATCTCTACATTTATATCTTCTCCGGCTCCTTTCTTTTCTGGCAATTTCTCTATTATCGTTTCCAATTCTTTACAGGTTATATCTCGAAATTCTTTTATTTCTGTTTCATATTGTGATTCGTAGTTATCATCTTCCAGTCCACCTTCATACTCTATTTCTTCAACTATTTGTTCTATACTTTGTATAAAATATTCATTAAATCTCCTTGCTATTTCCTTCTGATCTGTATATGCTGCTTCTCCAAATATTATTTGTTTCTGTACTTTCATTTGTTTTTGATTCCCCATTAAGCTTTATATAGTTTTCCACATACACATTGGATCATTTCTGTACCCATCTATCTTAACTTCATAATATTGTTTCTCGTTTTTTCTTATTGTCGCAACTACTTCATTCCTTTTCCTTCTGTAGTATTCCCACGCTTCGTCGTTTCCAGTTTCACGTGCTTTCTTATATGCTTCATCCCTATTTTTCGACGCTTTTCTGACATTATCGTCAATCCATGGTTTGTTTTCCCATTTCGCCCGTATAATTATTTTAACTGCTGATGCTTCTTGATCCAATGTTTTAACTATATTTTCAATTGTTTTATTCGCTAGAGTATTGATGTCTGTGTGCTCATTGCCCATCTTATTCATGCGATTTTTTAGTATTTCATTAAACCTCTCATTGTTGATATTCTTTACATCTCGTTTATAACGGATTGTTTTTCTCTTCTTTCGACTCATCGTATCACTATATATATCCACATTTATTTTCACTATACTGTGATCTGTGATTCTTGGAGTATCATTTACTTCAGTCTTTATATAAAAATTTGAAAATACAAGGTCGATTGTCGAATTAGAGTTTTGCGCACATCTAGTTGGCGCTTGTACGTATTGTTTCATTCCTATTGCTTGTAATTCTCGCGTGAGTCTTCTGCTATAATGAGTTACTTTACTCATGTCAATATTAAAGTCGCCTACCACTATTAAATGCTCTCTATCTACTAATTCCTCACATTCCTGTACGATTGTTGTAATAAAGTTGCCATCACTTGTATTTGGTGATCGATATACATTAACTATACTACTTTCATATTTTCCTGTTATCCTAATTACATTCATCCATATGCACTCCTTGCCTTTATCATCATTAATTACTTCTAATCTAAAGCTATTTGGTCAAACCTTTAAAGACGGGGCACACGTATTTTGGTTATTGGCTGAAGTAGGCACAACATACATTGTCGCACCGCGCGACGAAGAGACCGAACAAAACACATCGAGATCGAGTGGGATAGAGCGATCTGACCGACGAACACCAAAGAAATAGCGTAGGCATCTCAGACGGTTAACCATTAATATATAATAACATAAAAATTTCCTTATTTTTCACAATATGTTTAGGAAAGTATTATCCTGATACCAAACCAATGATAATACTTTCCTGAACAAATTGTGAAAAATAAGGAAATTTTTGTTATTATATATTAATGGCTAACCGTCTGAGATGCCTACGCTATTGCTTTGGCGTTCGTCGGTCAGATCGCTCTATCCCACTCGATCTCGATGTGTTTTGTTCGGTCACTTCGTCGCGCGGTGCGACAATGTATGTGCCTACTTCAGCCAATAACCAAAATACGTGTGCCCCGTCTTTAAAGGTTTGACCAAATAGGTGACTCGAACAATCGTCATAGCGACGGACTGTATCGCCCGAGACCGCCTGCTGGGAGTCTTCTTTCGGCCGGGCAATAGTAGGTATAGTAGACCAACATATGAGGCAAACAAACAAACCCACAGGTTTTTCGAAATTGAATTACTACTAATAATATATTTCAGTAGGCTCTACTAATCATATAAAATAGAAAAAAATAATTTTTCAATGTGCGTTGTTGCTCTCACTGCCTCATATATCTCAATGTTGCATCCAACATTCAACACTTTCCAAAATATTAATAAAAAAAGATATTTTGGCATTGAACGCGATAGTGGAAAAATCCGTAGCACAAATATCGCTGCATCCCCCTGTCAGTTCGGGCCTCGGCCTCACTCTCCTCCCACCCCCGTGCTTCTTCGACTATTAAACCGCCGAGTCCACAGCGGTTCGGTCCTGATCATTCTTTGATTTTAATTCTGCTCGCAAGATCCGCTTTTTGGTTTGCGCCAACCATTTTCCTGCCGCGTTTATTATATCCAGGTCTGTTGCCTTTAATCCACTACCGCTGCATGCAGCGTGTACTGAAGCTGGAACAATACATGCATTTATTTTACAATTTTAATTGCTGAAATGAGATAAAAAATAAATTTACTTACCCAATACTAATTTAACTATACATTTGTAATTTTTGAATGTTTTTTTTTTATTTCTTCCACACCAACTGTATGTTGCCGCCACACAATCAGTCAATAATTTTTGCAGCACCGATGCTGCCGTTGTCGCGACGTTGCTCCCACCGGTTTTCTTCAATACATGAACCTATAAAAAGTCATTAATAAATTATTTCAGTCATGAAACATGAGTTCAATAAAAGCAGCATTCGTGTAACGCCAAACAGTGGGTGCACTGAAGCAATGAGAAATACCAATCACCATTAGTTTAAATAATTGTTATAAAAAAGTGAATGCATGTTTACAAGGAAACTGTATGAAAAGTAAAAGCTCGTCGCGCAGCCAGCAACGAAATACAAGGTGTCCCATAAAATTGCGGGACTTCTCGGAACATGAAATATCCTGTCTGTTTGCATCGGGACGTCACATGTTCCAAAAAGTCAATATTCATGTTCGGCAATTTTATGGGACACCCTGTACATGCAAGAAAATCCCCTCGTCGTGCAGTAGTATAAGTCACAGCGATGCCCCGATGGGCGGTCCGAGAGCACGAGCATTCATCGCGTTTTCCAAAGCTCGCGTGGAAGGGGGCACTCGAAACCAATGACGTTGTGGACATGTAACGGATGGGGAAAACTCTAGTAGTGTGCGTGTAGTTTGTTTGTATGTATGTTTGTCTAGTTCAAATCTAGAAACTCAATTTTAACCCACTTCCAACTATCCAATAGACTTAAAACTTTGCAGGCATACGTAGTTTGGATGACAATACAAAATTATGAAGAAAAAGAAACCGCCCTAGGGGTTTAAACAATTACGCAGTCATCAATAAATATAACCCATAACCACAAATCCAAACGACTTGAAATCAGCCTATAACCACAAATCAAATCAATTTAATCGCAATGAAATCAGCATGTAACGGTTACATGCTGATTTCAGGGTACGCGCCTACACGCACACTCCTAGAGTTTTCCCCGTCCGTCACATGTCCGCAACGTCATTGGTTTCGAGTGCCCCTTTCCACGCGAGCTTTGGAAAACGCGATGAATGCTCGTGCTCTCGGACCGCCCATCGGGTCATCGCTGGACTATAAGAAGTGCAGTGCATTTTACAAATTGCATGTATGTTGCTACTATTTATAATAAATACCAATACTCAGGTAATTATCCTTTGTATGCCTACAATGCAGCAAGATAAAGTAGCTGTTGAATATAAAAGTAATTAGAATATAAAGTTAATTTATATTTTTTACTCTTTATTACTCTTACGCCACTTACCATATTATTGAATACAGCCGTATCCAGTAATTTATTATTTAAACTCCGCAACCCCTCTTCATCATTAATGGACAGATTGTGTATTGTGGAAATTTCCGTTTCCACATTGATTAATGCTGTTGTCATAATGTTTCTATTGTCAGGATGTATTGTGTCTCTTCCTTCAATTCTGTTCAATTGGTTTTGCATGTCGTTTAACCTCAGATTAATTGCTGCAATGCTCTTTCTCATGAATGTTTCGAACTCTGAATAAAGATAAGAGAAGTTAATTTAACATATGTATTTTTTTTTAACAAAAATTACATTTAGGATTATAATCAATGTGTGGAAACCCATTGGATTTGATATGAGTTTGTAGCTGCGGAAACGTACGTGATGATGATGATGATGATGATGATGATGATGACTTCGCTCTTGGTAGTGGTCGTGGTACTGTTGATGATGGTCCCGGTGATGGTATTGTTGGTGATGGTATTGGTGATGGTAATGGTGATACTGCTGTTCGTGTTGGTCCTGCTGATACTGCTGTTGGTGGTGCCGATATTGTAATTTCGTCGGCGTGTGTCATTACATCCACTGTACTTGACATTTCTTCAAAATAGTCGCCCGTTGGCGTGTTTGTAAAATCTGCATTGAAACCGGCAATTCATTATGTAACACAGTCAAACAAAATGAAACTTTTTTTCTGTTCCGCAATATCCACCGGGTAATTCTTGTAGAGTTTTTCGCCCTGAACACGAATCCGCAAGCAACATTACTGTATCACCCTCAGTTTTTGAAAAACATGAGTTTCTTAAAAACACACGATTTTGAGGAAAAGTGAGGTATTACGTGAAAACTAAGAAGGCTAGAAAGTTCGACTTACACTGAAAAGATAGAGAGTTGTACCCGAATATATAGGTGTATATAGTTATTAAATTTGAATGTCTTGAATGGTTGTAAATGACCATCAAAGTTTGAAAAACTATCGTTGCTCATGGTTTTTTCCAGGCAATGGTTTTGCATTTTTACGAAAAATTTTTTACCTAACCCGAAAACGCTACCCAGAATCGGATTCTGTAGACATTTCTGAAGAAGAAACCACCCAGGGAAAGTGTCGGAACGGTTTTTAACCCGAACTGATAGAGAAAATATGCATCGGCAACGCGTTCACGGTGTTTTGCCGCCTGACAGCCATTGCTCGCCTGGCGCGACTCGTCAGGGCCGTTGCTACGCGTAATCGACGCCGATGATACCGTTCAGTGGACATTGACTTTCTATATGTATCATCCTTATTTCTTTTTCATGTATTCATGGATACACTGTAATTCTCAGCTTGTCGCAGCACAAGTTTTATTCGATGCAAAGAAAGACTTTCTGGACTGCTTAGCAGCGGGCTCGCTGGTCGGGACCGGCGTTGAACCCACATCCTGAACAGAGTCCTAATTCCGAGTGTTCGTTTCTCGCTTCTTTCTGGCCGAAGGGTAGAGCGAGATGGAACGCTTTGCGTGCGCGGCGAGTGTGCGCGACAGGCGCGAACTCTCAGATGGAATCGTGCCTGCGTCAAAATTTTGCGAAATGGTTCCCGTGCTCACACGTGGGCTCGTGACCATTGCGCACCCCCGTCGCGCACGCAAAGGACGCAGTGTGACGGCGTCCGAAAGACGGAGCGAGACAAAACATCAACGCGTCGTTTGTCTCGTACCGCCCTTGCTCGCTTCCAGTGCCTCTCGCTCGCTCTCGTTCCATCTCACTCTCGCCTTCGCCGGACAAGAGTGAGACAGAAGTGGTGGGGATAGCGAAAAACCCACATCGTGTACACCAAACCGAGTCCACAATGAGACAATACTGTAGTCGCCTGACACTCAGACGGATTCGAAGCGCTTGGAACCGACTCCGGAGTCCCATCACTACGCGTAGCGCCAGACCTGGGGAGTCGCGTCAGGCGAGCAATGGCCGCCAGGCGGCAAAACACCGTGAACGCGTTGCCGATGGATATTTTCTCTATGAGTTCGAGTTACAAATCGTTTCGACACTTTTCCTGGATGGTTTCTTCTTCGAAAATGTCTACAGAATCAGATTCTGGGTAGCGTTTTCGGGCTAGGTAAAAATTTTTTCGTAAAAATGCAAAACTATTGCGTGGAAAAAACCATGCGCAACGACAGTTTTTCAAACTTTGATGGTCATTTACAACCATTCAGGACATTCAAATTTAATAACTATATACACCTATATATTCGGACAACTCTCCTCTATCTTTTCAGTGTAAGTCGAACTTTCTAGCCTTCTTAGTTTTCACGTAATACCTCACTTTTCCTCAAAATCGTGTGTTTTTAAGAAACTCATGTTTGTCAAAAACTGAGGGTGATACAGCAATTCTGCTTGCGGATTCGTGTTCAAGGCGAAAAACTCTACAAGAATCACCCAGCGGATATTGCGGACCAAAAATCGTGTTGTACAGTGATAATTGTCAACATCCTCCGATCAATGTTCATGCGGGAGTCCCAAAATGGCGAGAATTCTCGGATGATGCAATATACCGATGAAAAAAGACATCGAAACAGTTTTAGAATGCGAGGCTTCCGAACCACGCAGCTTAAGGCCGTGTGAAGTGAACGCGCAGCAGCGTACGGTAAAGGACTTTTCGATGTGTTTTTTCATCGGGATATTACATGTTCCGCGAAGTCACGCAATTTTTTGACGCACTGTATATTACTTTACATTTATTTTCATAGTAAGTAATGAATGATTAATATAAAAATACCTTGCTGCAATAATTTTTGCACAGGTGGGACAGGTAATCCAGTTTTTTGTTTTTTAGTGGGGTTCTTTTTGGGGCGTTCATAGGGACTGCCCTCTTCCTCGCTCGACAGTGACACACGGTTGTTGCTCCTTTTGCGCTCTTGCAATGGTCTTCTGATATAATATTGTCCCTCGTCCCTGCCATCGGACTCCTCTACGTTCGACGTGTCCATGGCATCGGTCCTCAACTCAAGGGCTCGAGTATATTTATCTGACACAGATAATTCATTAATACGTAACACATTAAGTTATATGTGTATTGAGGAAGAATTTATATAAATAAGGATTTCATTGAAAAAACATACCAGTTGAGCAAAACCACTTAATAATACTGCAGGTGTCCCAATTATCACCTTCCCGTGGAGGGTCTCCCTTCATAATTACTTTGTTCAGTGTGTAATCATTTCTGATGTGACTCGGCCATACGCTGTTACTTTTCTCCGCATTCATCCAGCACGATGGAATGATTTGAACGCCATCAGAAAATTCAACAATGCTGTACATTTTCAACATTGTTGAGGATTGTCCTAAAAAATAATTATGAGAATTTATTACAAAATTGACACTGCATTATATTATAATATTTATAAAATATTGCAGTATGATATAGTACAGTACTTACCGAACATGACTGAAGCCTTTCTAAAAGGTGTCCGAAGATTGTTTTCGAAAAACAAACAACGAAAAAATTTAAAAAAAAAATAACAAGCACGCGGACTATAAAACAAACAAACTGAAATATAATAAAAAAGGAACTAAACACACTATGAATATAAAAAGAATATGTAAAATGGAATTATATATAATATTAAAAAACACACTTAACACACTATATAAAAGGAATAAAAAAATTTGAATATATAATTTTAAAAAATACACTAAGACACTATATAAAAACTGAATATATAATTTTAAAAAACACACTAACACACGATAACTATAAAAAGAAGAAAAAAAGGGAATATATATGAAACAAAATAACGCGAAATATCAAAAATTGTCAAAACGAGAGGTGCTTGTTCTTCGAGAGTTAACTTCGAACTGGCCAGGTCTTGTATCAGTGTTGGCGAGCGCGGTTCAGCCAGGCGACAAAGAAGTTCATTGTTGGCGCTTGAGTCGAGGCGAGCCGAGCCAAGTCGACCCGAGCCGAGCCGAGCCGCGAACCGAGCCATGCGCCGTTGCAATTCACTCTTACGAGAGGTGGACGAGCTATTTTTTAACGAAATCTGGCAGAAAATGTTGAGGCCGATGTGTATAACAAATTCCAGAATACAGTGTTGGAACGCTTTGCGTGTGCGGCGGGCGTTCGCGTCCCCGTGCTCACCGTAAGCGCTTGCGACCATCGCGCACGTAAAAGACGGAGTGTCACGGCGTCCGAAACAACGGAGCGAGACAAAACATCCTCGCTCTCGCTCTATCTCTCCCTAAATTAACTGCATCTTTCAATCGGGTGAATTTCCGAAGCTAAAATTTGACATTTGGAGTCCTCTCACATTCTTCAAAACGGCGTGTGCCGTGTATTAGTATTGATTGGGGCTAGATTCGTGTGGAGAACGCGCGGCCGCTACGCGAAAAAACTAATAAGTACCCGAAGCTACAATTTTAGATGTACGGTCCGCGTAGAGAAATAATGAGATCTAAAGACGGGATTTCCTAGCCGCGATCGGCCGCGGCGGTCCCACCAGCGCAACAGAGACACAGATGCATACATAAGTACTTCTCCCTTGCGCTGGTGGGATCGCCGCGGCCGATCGCTGCTAGGAAATCACGCCTTAACGTCGTCGTTGAAGGCTTAAGCCACATACATGTTGAGATCTATAACCAATATATGTATCAATACAGATGGCGCTATTTATGTGCCTCAGATTTCGGTTGTTTCTGAAACGACATATAGGCCGGTATTCATAGTCGTTACTTATTCTTAAGCAAATGCTTAAGCATTCGGCATCCTTTACTAGCTACTAGATTAGTAGAGGATACCGCATGCTTAAGCATGTGCTTAAGAATAACTAGCGACTATAAATACCGGCCATACACAGTCAGACGAAATCATGATACATCAGCTCAGAAGTGTAAGAAAAAGCTGAGAGTCAATGGAAATCAAAACCGGAATTGGTTGTACTATTATACTATATTTTACACGGAATGAAACGAGGCCTCCAAACTAGGGATCACGGCGTAGAACGTGTATTGAAGATACATGTGTAGTTAATATATTCGTATTCTAATCCGTGTACTTGATGATACACTTGTAACGTTCGGTTGTCCGGGGACGACTAGCGTTAGCAGGTTCTCGAGCGGAGAGCGGCGTCCCTCGAGAATAGGATAGGTGGGGGTTCGTTGGTAGAACAAAGAATTTAAATTCAACTTAAACTTAACAATGACTTTATTAGAAAAACAACACTTAAACTAACAATAATTATAATATTACTTACAACTACGATTATATATCTTATGTTTTTTTGTGTTTTTTATGTTTTTTATCTTATATTATATGCTACGTGGCTAAGTATTTATTGCAGAGCACAGCCGCTACCGTTTCCGGAGCGATCTAGTACTCTTGGCAATGTCTGTAGTAAGAACAGCCGCTACCGTTTCCAGAGCGATCTCATTCTTTTGACAGAGTTTTGGTTCTATGCTCTAACAGACCTCGCTTTTACCAAGTGCATCAGCCGCTACCGTTTCCAGAGCGATCTCAATGCCTTTGTAGGAGCAAGGTACTATAGTTTTCAAATGAAATAGTCCAAAGAGGTGCACCAGTAACTTTTATACACTGGAGATCAGCCGCTACCGTTTCCGGAGCGATCTCAATCTCACTGGTTGAAACTTAAGCTTCCTCTAGGTCTAAACATTCGTCAACTAAAGAGCGTGTTTTTGAATGTAGCCTTGAACTGAGCGCTCCGCTGCGTGCGCCTCCTTTTATACTGGAAAATTGGCGGGCTGGCGCATGCGCAGTGAGACAATATTTCTTAATTTGCAGTTTTCTCGCTTATTATATTATATTTTGTTTTGCGCTTTTGACAGTACTTATATTTAATTATTTCTAATGTTTCTATAATATTTGTTTCTTTAATCTATGCTTGGTTTAATATTAATGTATAAAAGTTTGTACAATAGGTATGTGCGGTAACATAGGCTGGTTGCGTGGTAACGTAGTACTATTCTGTTTTACCGACGGTCGGTATTGACCGGTTCGAGTCCCCGTGGGACGTTACACCTCCCCCCCTGGGGGATCTCTCGTCCTCGAGAGATTTGTATAAGGCGGGTAACGGAATAAACGATTTATTTAACTATATGAGTTTTTTATTTATATACTCGGCTTATAAGGGCTGGCTGCGCCCGTTCCGAATAGTCCTAAGATTCTCCAAATTCTTCTTCGAGGGTCTTCTTTAGGGAGAGTCCTATACCACTCCCAATCTGGTTCGGGAACGTGGATTTGGATTAATCCTGGCCATCGGGGTAGTGGCACCTCCGGGACTTTAAAATCAAAGTCCGGCTTCGTTGGAATTTTGAAGTCCGGGGTTTTTGGATACTCCGGCGTTGTGGGAAGAGTGTCTGGTGGTGTGGTTGGCGGAGTGTGTGAGGATGTAGTTGGTGGTGTCTTGAGTTGAAGATTTTTGAATTTGTTAGATTTTGGAAGGAGAATAGAATTTTTAATAGGTATGTTACCATTTTCTGTGGAGATACTGGGAGTGGTGATATTAGGGGAGGGATTTCGATCATCTCCCTTAATATCTTGCTTATTTCTTCGCTTTTTTTGTGTCTAAAATGTCGATTGCCTGACCGTTTCGGCATCTTGGCGACGAATGAATAAAACATGGCGCAAGCGCGAGTTTGAACGTGTTTGAGGGTCTCTTATAGTGGCGCCCTCTAGCGGAATTTTTTTAATTTTTCGCGTTTGCAACCATATATGCTAACAATGTAACTTTGACAGGTTTATAGGTTATTATGGACTTTTAGGTTACTTGGAGATTATGGATTTTGTAGGTTATTTATTTTTAGATTTGTATTAAAGAAAATATATTAAATTTATTATAAAGATACAAAAATACTTAAAGCTAGGTGTAAGTGTTAACTACATTCTGTTTGTGTGTGTGTGGTGTGTAACTGTAAAGTGTAGTGTGAGAAAATGTTAAAAAAAATATAAGAAGGAACTTGTTAAAGTGCGTCTAGGCACATTTTGCATTCTGTTATTGGTCGGCCGATATACAAAATCCGATGGCACAATCGGCACCTCCGCCATCGTATGTTATTTGTTTTTGACGTTAAATGGCTCTCTAACGGATAGTCGTCTATTACTGGTATTTCTACTTTTTGTGTGCATGACACACATACCATGCCTGACTTATAAAAAAACACCCCATGGTCGTAAACCTTCTTGAGGCACGTGTAGTTTTCCATTAAAAAGAAATTCTTACGTCTGGGCACGACTAAATACTTTGTAACAATGATGAAATCCTTTGTCCGGTGGTCCTTATATAGACTTCCTCTGCAGGGTTGCAACTTTGTGTAATGAATTTCGCTTTTGTTTCGCTGGACTAATGTGAATGCTCCTCTTTTGTTTATAATTTTATTTAATTTTATTTATTTAAAAGTTTTATTAAAACATTTTATTTTCCTTCTTTATTCAGTGATGTTTTGTTGAGTTTCCTCTGGTAGATAGGCCTTTTTTACCCTGTTCATATGTACGATTCTAGTTTGTTTTAAAGTTATTGCTATCTTCAGATTACTATTCCCTATGACTTCAGTAATTTGGTATGGTCCGCTGTATTCGGGTCCTAGTTTTTCGCGCCTTGGATTTAATAACCAAACCCAATCTCCTGCTTCATATGTTTGAGGTTGTATCTTCCGGTCGTAGTAATGTTTTTGTCGAACTTTTGATTCTTCTAAATTATTTCGCGCCATTTGTCGGATGTGGTGTAGTTTGTGTATTAATTCGTCGACATAGTCTGGATATGTTTTGATATTATCTGTTGGAGGCATACTTGAAGGAAGACGTGCTTTTTTGCCGTAGACAAGTTCGTGAGGCGTAAATTTCGTGCCTTCATGAGTGCTTGTATTGTACGAGAACATTGCTTGAGGTAACCATTGGTCCCATTGTCTTTCCTTTGATACATAATGTCTTAAATATTCAATAAGAACGTGATGACTCCTTTCTAGTGATCCATTGGATTGAGGATGGTATGCAGAAGTTCGATATTGTTTGATGTGGAATGTCCTAGCTAATTTCTTCATAAGGGAACTCATAAAATTTGGCCCTTGATCAGTCAGAATTGCTTTAGGACTTCCGTATTTGCAGATGAAATGTTCTGTAAATGCTTTAGCTATGTCCTTTGCAGTTATGTTTGTTAATGGTATTGCAAGAGAATATTTGGTTAGGTTGTCTTGAATTGTAAGTATATAGCTGTTTCCATTTTTTGTAAAAGGTAATGGTCCTACTATGTCCATTGAAATTTTATCAAAGGCATCTAATGGTGTATCTGTTAATACCATTGGTTCCTTATTTTTTACTCTTACTAATTTGGTTTTTTGGCATTCTAGACATGTCTTGACGAATTGTGCTATTTCGTATTTCATGTTTTTCCAATAATATATGCTTCTTATTCGATGATATGTTTTAGTAATTCCTTTGTGTCCTCCTATAGGTGTTTCATGGATTTCCTTGATAATTTGTTGTCTATCTTGTATGGAAGGAGTTATAAGAGTTCCTTTGCAAAAAATGAACTGAATTTCTTCATTTATGAATATTAGTTCTATCAAATTTCGTAATTGTCTAAGTGAGACTTTATTTTCCTCTCCTGATATATACACTTTTGTGGCTTGTTTAAGTGTTAGGTATGTGTAGAGTGTTTTTAATGATATATATATATCTTCTTCTGTTGGATAATTTGATATGACAAGTCCAACAATTGTTCGTTTTCCACTTCTTATTGTTACTGACTCTCCGATATTTAATGGAAATGGAAGTTTGTGAGCTCTTATATTTCTTTCTTTATATAAATTTTCTCCATTTTGTCCTATTGGTTTGCCTTCTGTGTTTATAAATGTTATTATAAAATTGCTTCCCATCCATAGATGATCTTCCACTTCAATATTTTGTTTTTTGACAGGTATATTGGATATTAACTCTTGGTTTGCCTGTGGTATGGTGTGGAGGTGATGTGGGTGGCACAGATAATGGCAAGGGAGTCAATGGTGGGAGGGATAATGGTGGGAGTGTTAATAACGGGGATGGTGGTGGTGAAGGGGGAGTAAGTATTTTCCCTTGTTTGATTTTAATGGGAGTTATGGGAGCTGTGTCTGTACTTGATTTTAATTTTTGTTTTTTTCTTTTAGGTGTATGGTGAGTACTTTTATCTGTGCTTGACTCTGCATTGATTTTGGGAGGGTCCTTATAATTGTGTCTTGGCACTATAGTTGTCTCATCTATTTCTTCTATTAAGTCCTCTTGAGGTTTCTTGATATAAGGCTTTTTTATTGCTTGTGTGTTGTCTTGTATTGGTTCTTGAGGTATTATTCTTTCTTGAGGAGTTATAGGTACCGAAATTTGGGGGGGTATATGTACTTCAACAGGTACTGTAATTTGGGGGGGTATATACGTTTCTATAGGTGTATGTATTTGAGGAATTTCTATACTTTGTTTTTTTGTTTCTGGTTGCGATGATGAAGTATTTCTTTTTATTTTTCGTTTTAACTGTTGTCGTTTTATTCCTACTGCATCACTTTCGTCGTATGAAGAGTCGGAATCTGTCGAACTAAGTTTATGCTGTTTATGTGGAGCTGGGTTTCCTGAGGTCGAGGCGGTTGTTTCTCTTTGTCGCGTGTTATGTTGATGAAACTGTTTTTGTTTTTTGTTCTCGTGTGAGTTTGTTTCTGAATGTGCTCGCTTTGCGTTTAACGGTAATGCTATTGGATTTCTGGATAAAGCATCCGCGTTCGTATTATATTTTTCTGGTTTATAAAGAATTTTGTAATCGTATTCCGCAAGTTTTAGTTTCCATCGCATTAATCGTGACGTTGGGTTTGAAAGGGTTTGTAGCCATTCTAAGGGTTTATGATCTGTTACTAGATAGAATTTTCTACCATAAATATAAGGTCTAAAATGAAATACCGCGTATAATATTGCTAGAAGTTCTCGTTCTGTCGGTGAGTAACGAGTTTCTGCGTCATTTAGAACTCGAGATGCGTAGGCTACCGGTAAGTCTTTCCCTATTTCTCCTTGACTAAGAACTGCACCTACAGCAATACCTGAGGCGTCTGTCGTTATGTTGAATGTTTTTTCGAAGTCTGGATATTGTAGTATGGGTTCTTTGCAGAGAGCTTCCCTTAAGGTTTCAAACGCCTTTTGTTGTTTGTTTGTCCATTCAAATTTATAATCCTTCTTGGTGAGATTAGAAAGTGGTCTTGCAATTTTTGAAAAATCTTTTATAAATCTTCTGTAGTATCCGCTTAGTCCTAAGAACTGTTTTACATTCTTAACGGTTGTTGGTGTTGGGAATTCCTTAACTGCTACTATTTTCCGTGGATCAGGTTTGACCCCGTATTCTCCTATTATGTGTCCTAAATATGTAACTTCTTTCTTCAAAAATTCACACTTATCGGGTTGAAGGTGAAGATCTGCTTCTCTTAACCTGTCCATTAATCGTTTGAATTTGGTTGCATGTTCTTTCAGAGAGCTGGCGTATATAACTATGTCGTCTAAATATACGAAAAGCTCTACTCCTTGAAGTCCTGTTAAGACTTGGTCCATGAGCCTTTGAAATGTTGCTGGTGCATTCTTAAGTCCAAACGGCATTCTATTAAATTCGTAATGCCCGTATATTGTAGAAAATGCTGTTTTATGACGATCATCTGGATGCATGGGAATTTGATGAAACCCAGATGCAAGATCAAACACAGAAAAATATTTGGCGCTTCCTAACTGATCTAGTATGTCAGTTATATTTGGTAAAGGATAAGCGTCTCCAATTGTTTTTTCATTTAATTTCCTGAAGTCAATTACTATTCTTGGTTTTCTGATTCCTTCCGAGTCTTCTTTTTTTAATACTATCCATATGGGTGAATTATAAGGAGATAAAGAAGGTTGTATTATTCCTTTCTCCAGTAATTCTTTGGTTTGTTTCCTTACTTCTTCTTTAAATGATTGAGGATATCGGTATTGTTTTGTAAAGACGGGGACATCATTTTCCGTTATAATTTTATGGTAAGCTTTATTTGTTGCTTCTAATTTTTCTTCTGGAATGTGAAATCTATCCGCATGTTCTTTTATTAATTCCTCGATACTGGCTCGTTCCTCTGAATTTAAATGATCTAGCCTTAATAACTGTAGCAATTGGTGAGTTCTGTTGGTTTTTATATATTTTTCTGCGTCTTCTTCCTTTATAGGTACTTCTATAAATGGTTCTAATTCAACCGATGGTACAGGAATTTTAATGTCTTTTGTGGATGTATTTATTGCAAATAGACATGCCATGCCGTTATTATTTGACACAATTGCGTTTCCCATATGTAAATTAGGATGAATATTAATTTTGGGAATATATCCTGTGCTGGTATGTGTATTAAGAACTCGTACATATATTTGACTTCTTGTTCTGGCTGGTATTGTGACCATTTCAGGATCGATGAATGGAAGAGTTTCTTGTCCAATAGTTATTGCTGATCTCATATAGTCAATAGTTGCTCCGTTGGTTTGAAAGAAATCTGTTCCTAATATTCCATCCTGTTTGATAGGAAGGTCGTTTACGACGTGGATAATAACTTCTGTGCTTAAAATTCCTATTTTGATATATCCTATAGTGTTAAGTAGACCATCTGTGATGCCATTGAGGTCAAAGAGGGTATCCGTGAAGATTGGAATGTCGGGAGAAACAGCACATCTTTTGATTACGTTTAGGTCTGATCCCGTGTCAATCATTAGTGTTGCCTGTCCTCCATTAAACCCTATATCAGAAAGAAGGATGCTAGGTGGTTTCCTTATTTGTTCTGTTTTGAGTCTGAGTATGGCCTGTCTACGTACCATACGGGGTTGTGCCTCTTCTTTTTCTTTTTTATCAAAATACATCTTTTTTCTGCATTGGTCTATTGTGTGGCCTCGGAATTTGCAGTATTCACAGGATATGCTATCGTATGCTCGGTTTCTGCATTCTTGTATCGTATGACCCGGTCTCCGACAATAATCGCAGTATATATTGGATTGAGGAGTTCTGGTCGTGTAACTCTGACTTCTACAATCTTGCGTCGTGTGACCTGTTCTTCGGCAGTTGCTGCAATATTCGTTGGACTGTGGGGCTCTGGTGGCTTGGCTCCTACAATCTTGCGTCATGTGACCTGTTCGTCGGCAGCTGCTACAATATTCGTTGGGTCTTCCATTGTAGCTTCGACTTCTACAATCTTGTGTCATATGCCCTGGCTTTCGGCAAAAGTCACAGAATGTGTCGTTTTGGTTTTTATTAAGGCTCCTACATTCTTGTATGGTGTGTCCTATTTTTTTACAGTGTTGACAGGTTTTTTGTCGCCAGTCGGTGCGTGATGTTTGCTGACTACTGCAGTTAGTGACGTCATGGCCGTATCCGAGGCAGTTTATGCATTGATTATTTTGTGTTACTCCGGTTGCTATTTTTGTTCTTATTTGATACTCGTTATATTCTGCTTCTGCTTTGATAGCATAATTGATAGCGCGGTCAAGACTACCGAAGTTGTATTCATGTATTCTATTATATATTTCGATCCTTAAACCCGTTAGAAAGGCTTTAACAGCATTTAGTTCTGCATTTATATTAAATTGAGCTTCATGCGCAGGTACTTCTATTGTGTTACAATGTCTGATTTGTAAAAGTAGATTAGATACGCGGCTACTATAATCTACTGTTGTTTCGTTTGGTAATTGTGCAATTTTTGATAGTTCGCCGTATAACTGAATTGATGTGTGTAACGGAGCGAAACGTGAGGTTAATACAGATATAAGATCGTTGATGGTGTTATACTCTCCGCTTAAAACTACTCTCGAAGCTTGTCCGTACAGCTTATTTTTTATGAGTTGTACTAATCCGTATTCTGCGTTAGGATTTACCATGCGTCGTGCATGTCGACAACTTTTAGTAAATTGGTGTAGTGGTATATTTCTACCATCGAAAGAAGGTACTGTGTCGGCTGTGTCACGTAAGCTAATGTGTGGTAAGTGAGGATATGTATTCGTAGCTGTATTCATATTAATTTGTGGATTTGAAGTTCCTGGAATATTTTCAATTTCTGATGTTTCTGAAGTTTCTGGAGTATTTATATTTTCGGGATCTCTTCGAGTCTCCGTAGTGATTGCTAAATTAGCCATTTTTTCTCCAAGTGTGTCAGGCATTGTAAAGTTTTAAGTTTCTACGGAATTTAAGAAAAATTTTCTAAGAAAATACAGTATTTCCTCGCTGTGGGCACGCTGGTCGGGACCGGCGTTGAACCCACATCCTGAACAGAGCCCTAATTCCGAGTGTTCGTTTCTCGCTTCTTTCTGGCCGAAGGGTGGAGCGAGATGGAACGCGTTGCGTGCGCGGCGAGTGTGCGCGACGGGCGCGAACCCTCAGATGGAATCGTGCCTGCGTCAAAATTTTGCGAAACGGTTCCCGTGCTCACACGTGGGCTCGTGACCATTGCGCACGCCCGTCGCGCACGCAAAGGACGCAGTGTGACGGCGTCCGAAAGACGGAGCGAGACAAAACAGCAACGCGTCGTTTGTCTCGTACCGCCCGTGCTCGCTTCCAGTGCCTCTCGCTCGCTCTCGTTCCGTCTCGCTCTCGCCTTCGCCGGACAAGAGTGAGACAGAAGTGGTGGGGATAGCGAAAAACCAACATCGTGTACACCAAACCGAGTCCACAATGAGACAATACTGTACTCACTTTTGGAGTGATTTTACTAAGCGAAAATATTCTTCTCAACGAGATATCCCACCGCTGTCACCAAAAATATCCGACCTGTAACGTTCGGTTGTCCGGGGACGACTAGCGTTAGCAGGTTCTCGAGCGGAGAGCGGCGTCCCTCGAGAATAGGATAGGTGGGGGTTCGTTGGTAGAACAAAGAATTTAAATTCAACTTAAACTTAACAATGACTTTATTAGAAAAACAACACTTAAACTAACAATAATTATAATATTACTTACAACTACGATTATATATCTTATGTTTTTTTGTGTTTTTTATGTTTTTTATCTTATATTATATGCTACGTGGCTAAGTATTTATTGCAGAGCACAGCCGCTACCGTTTCCGGAGCGATCTAGTACTCTTGGCAATGTCTGTAGTAAGAACAGCTGCTACCGTTTCCAGAGCGATCTCATTCTTTTGACAGAGTTTTGGTTCTATGCTCTAACAGACCTCGCTTTTACCAAGTGCATCAGCCGCTACCGTTTCCAGAGCGATCTCAATGCCTTTGTAGGAGCAAGGTACTATAGTTTTCAAATGAAATAGTCCAAAGAGGTGCACCAGTAACTTTTATACACTGGAGATCAGCCGCTACCGTTTCCGGAGCGATCTCAATCTCACTGGTTGAAACTTAAGCTTCCTCTAGGTCTAAACATTCGTCAACTAAAGAGCGTGTTTTTGAATGTAGCCTTGAACTGAGCGCTCCGCTGCGTGCGCCTCCTTTTATACTGGAAAATTGGCGGGCTGGCGCATGCGCAGTGAGACAATATTTCTTAATTTGCAGTTTTCTCGCTTATTATATTATATTTTGTTTTGCGCTTTTGACAGTACTTATATTTAATTATTTCTAATGTTTCTATAATATTTGTTTCTTTAATCTATGCTTGGTTTAATATTAATGTATAAAAGTTTGTACAATAGGTATGTGCGGTAACATAGGCTGGTTGCGTGGTAACGTAGTACTATTCTGTTTTACCGACGGTCGGTATTGACCGGTTCGAGTCCCCGTGGGACGTTACACACTGGTACACGTGTATCGAAATATACGGGTTTCACGTGTATTAACATATCCATTTTAATATAATGTACATAGTTAAAGTTAAGTAGTTTATATATTAGTATTGTACTCAAATACCCTTGGAAATAAGTTTTCTTCGTTCCATATGGTCCACCCATAGCGGAGCTCTGCCTTTGAATATTTTCTACAGCCGGGTACGCGTTTCGCTTTATAGCTGCCATTGTTTAATATTTTCTAGCATTCCAATATTTTTGACACTTTAGACAATAAGCAAAGGTCCCGTCATCTGGTCGACAGTCGGCCTCGTCCGTGGGGTAGGTACTACCGAAGCACCGAACAGCAGGGGTTGTAAACCCGCACCATCGGCAGGCGCTCGCGAATTGTGACGCGGTCGAGTTAATCCTTCACCTCGCATATTTATTACTTTCACGTGCACGCATCACTCTATCAAGGAGTGTCTGATATTGAAATGAAATTAATTACTATTTGTATTAGTGTACCCGTGTATTGCAATACAGATCGCGCAATATAACTTTGCCTCCTGTGGCGAGTAGCTATTATATTTGCTGATTTATTACGAAACTGTAGCGATATATATTTGCTGACTTATAACAGAACTGTAACGCTATATATATATATTGAAAGGCTCTCTCGCAGACTAAATCTTTCGACTCGTTAGACCAGGCCTGCCCCATCGGGTGCAAATACCTCCTGAATTTCTGGGACCCGGGTAACAGCCGAGCGCGGGACTGTTCCATTGCTACCCGTTGCGAGATTTGTGAGAGAACTGCATGAGTGTGCGAGGCTGTTAGGACGGCCGCACACTCATGCAGTTCTCCCGCAACCCATGCTGTGGTTAGCAACGTAGCCAGTCCCGCGCTCGGCTGTTGCCCGGGTCCCAGAAATTCAGGAGGTATTTGCACCCGATGGGGCAGGCCTGCGTTAGACGATCGTCGACCGAATGTCCTTTTTGATTTCTCCTCGTCCGGGAAGTCACGCCGCGCCAAATTAACTTGGTAGGAGATAGTTAAGAAAGGAAAATGAATATACTCGTGGATAACTTAATAATCACTATATAATTAAATAAGAAAGTTGCAAAAAGTGAGGGTTACAGAAAGGGTTATGCCGGACTCAGTGACGCTAAGGAAAACGCTAAGCCTTGTCCTTGGCTGGATACAAAAATAGGCGTGCAGAATATGGCAATGGTGGGAAGATGTCTTTATCTAAGGGAAAGCTGTTCTCACCCCCGAATCGCGGTTCTGGCAAATCTCAACTTCGCGACATCATTCGAAGCACCCAAACATTTCGGGGTCTAGGCTCGGGCCGCGGCATCTGGCTTACATAAGCCTAGAGCCGTTACAAATTACCCCCAATAAACCGCCTTTAAATTACAGCCATGCCTAAACGGTGACAAGAAAAATGGTCAAGGTTTGGTGCTTTAACACATCGCTGTCATATCCGCTTTCTTCGTTAAACTGGCAAAAAAGTATTTTAAAGTAAATGTAAATTTCTTTATAATTACACATTCATATTTGCAGTAAATAACGTACGTATTCACTCGTCAAAATCTATAGGAAATGATGTATAACAAGTAAAGGAAAAACTTCAACCACGAATTATAACGGAAAAACCGAAATTTTCGTCGAAAATGTCAACTTCAACTTAGGTTTTCAAGGTCAAAACTTGTTTTTGATACATTCTAAACATTTTTCCCTTAATCTGCAACATCTTAGCTTTAACGTCCAAAAAGTTTCATCCCTCTACCTTATTCCTATCAAGAGTTTTACGATTTTGACACAAAAAGGAGCAGTTTGTCCCACTGTGGCGCCGTGGACCCATCGTTTTCGTTGCGTCCCCAGACGCAACAATGTATCGTCTTTCGACTGATCATCGACGGCATCGTCGTGACAAATTATTGCCCACCGTGATTCGCTCTCACTCCGAGCGGCCACTGAGTAGGCCATGCGAGCGGGAGAGTCAGACCGTCGGCATTCTTTCAATTCGATCAGAAAAACATAATATCGCACTCGGACGAGTATCATACAAAGTAACAGGTGATCGTATGGTTTTTGAGATTGAATCGAATGAAAAGAACGCTGACGGTCGAACTCTCTCGCAAATTTACGTAGTTGACGCCAATTTGTCAACTACCTAAATTTACGATTACAAAAAATAATTTGTAATCTATTACACAATTACATTTTGAAATTACGTGAAATTTGCATCTGTACCCCAGACGTCCGTTCGTTTGGAAAACTCTGCAGGGATCGCCCGCGTGCCGAAGTCACGGGCCCAGTTGGGTTTTCCACACCCCTAGACCCTTGAAACACTTTAGGATGGGCACAGGTGTCATTGCGTCGGGGTCATAACAAAGCTGCCGTTCCAATGCGCGGCCGGCGACAACGGCTGGCGGCGATCCCACTAGTGCAAGGGAGAAGTATGCATCTGTTTCTCCCTTGTACTAGTGGGACCGTCGCCGGCCGCACATTGGAACGGCCGCTTGCATTCATCGCCATAGCCGTTCTACCGTAAATAAACACTAAACAGACCCACGATGCAACGACCAGCCTTCTCCGCACAGCGTCGAATTGCCTTACATAAGGCAAGATATCGATAATTAAAGAAGTTATGAAACTTTGGGCATACGTATTAATACATACCTATACAGGGTATTACTTTACTGATAATCCAGGATATTCTAGGGGGTGATTCTACAGGCGAAAATAAGACAAAAATGAAGAGTGGCGAAATAAAGAATAAGTTGAAGGTTAAAAAATCGTTTTTACAATAATGACAATTATAAAGAAAGATTTATTTAACGAATTTAGGCTGAAGGTCGCGATTTTATACATCCGAAAAAATACTACCACATTCGGTGAAAAATTTTGTATAAAATAAGCCTATCTCTTGTTGATAATTTACATATTGAACGTCGTAGGAACTTAGGAAGCTGTTAAGGACAGCGGCGCGCCCCGTTTCAGGTAAAATACACTGATGGTAAAAATTCAGGGAACACTATAATTTCCAGAATAATTTGATCATTTTCAAATGGCTGTTTTATCAAGATGAACCGCAAAAAACAAAATTTCAACATTTTGTGCCTAATTTGAACGTATGCACGGGCTTGGTATTTACATTAGTACATGACTCACACCAATCTCATATTTTCGCTTTTATAATTGGGTTGTCCTCTAATTGTCTTGTTACTTTCCGCGTCACCTTGTCCGCGCGGATTTAACTGCAGGTTAAAGGTTCCCCCAGGCTGTGGGACCCTTTAATCGTCTTTCGCCCCTACGGCTTATGACCTATGCGGATATACCTGTGCTACTACCAATAAAGTAATAAAACGTTTCGAACCGATCCTAGCAAAGTTAAATGACTTGCCAGGATTATTTCTTAATGACCTCCGCTGAATTGTACGAGTCTCGTATTTTTTTCGCCGAAGCTATTAAGCACGACCTTTCGTTGGAAAAAGAATTTCAACCAACGAGACGCGTATTTTCGTGGTAATATTTCTGTCAATTCCCTTCTCCCAATACTCGAAATGCGTTTTTTTTAACAGGCTAAAGATTTTACTGTCTCGCTGGTAGCAAGATGCATTCAAGATATCTGGCGGAGGTACACAGGATCGAAACGGGAAGTCTGCTGACTGCGCGTGGAAATTTGCATTCCTGCGATTCATCTTCATAAAACATGAAAATTCTTTAAACTGTAGCGGCCAACGGCACGTAGGGTTGCCACCTTTTTTACAGAAAAATAACGTACATTTGCTTTCGTGACGTATACAAAAAAGTACGCTCAACAAATTAAAAGTACATTTTAACCTTATTAGTTTTTATTTCTTCCAAACATATTTTCTATTGTTTTTAGCATTACAAAGTACAGTATTCTCTCCCTGAGAACTCGCTGGTCGGGAACGGCGTTGAGCCCACATCGAGAGCAGAGCCCTAATTCCGAGTGTTCGTTTCTCGCTTCTTTCTGGCCGAAGGGGGGAGCGAGATGGAACGCTTTGCGTGCGCCGGAGTGACACGGCGTCCGAAAGACGGAGCGAGATCAGTGGCTTTCGCTCGCCCTCGTTCCATCTCGCTCTCGCCTTCGCCGAACAAGAGTGAGACAGAAGTGGTGGGGATAGCGAAGATAGCGAAAAGCCCACAGCGTGTGCACCGAAACGAGTTCACGGGGAGACAATACTGTAAATTTTTATTATTTTGAAATGTCTCAATGGCATCATTGCACTCAATATTCACATTGAAATATATAAATAATTCGTTTTTTATTAGATTGAGAGAGGCCTTGTTTCCGTCATAGCGTCACTTCACATTTATGACAAAGAAAACTCTCCCAGTAAATGCTGAAGTGGCGGGAACAGATAGAATATAATAATATTGCGTTGCGTTTCCCCATAATATCATTAATTGTGAAATAAAGTATTTTCGCGTACTTTATTGTTATTCAAGAGTATAGAGTACATTTACCTATAATAACGTAAGATACTTTATTTTAAAGTACGGGTGGCAACCCTAAACGGCACGACCAAATACGAACATTTGGCGTGTAAATGGTCAGCACAATTTATGACACGCGCGGCAGAGAAGCTATTTTTGAGAAAGGCGCTTTCCGTTCGCTTCCTGCTTTAATTTTGAACAAGGCATGTTTTTACCCTTCGAAGCTTTCGTTTACGGCCCCACTGGCAATTGCGGGTATCATAAACAGTGAGTTTCCGAAGGGCCCACGCTGGGATGCCTGGCGGCCTGCGACCAGCCTCGTCACGCGCTTCGAGTGTGGAAGAAATTCCGCTGCGTTGCCAAATTTTCACTAAGAGTGTCTCCAAATGAGTGGGGTACGCTTTCGAGTGTTACAGTGTATATGTACATACTTAGGTCTATGTGACATCATGTTATCTCAACGCGAAGAGATCGTGTCAACCCTGTCGCCCCTGCCTTCGGCCAACCCTGCGTGCGATCGCTCGTTAAATCGAAGTAAACTCTGAAAGAACAAGCATCTCTGATTTTAAACAGCGCTTGTAGTTCGCGTTACTTTCTTTTTTACATTATATTATACTTACTTTTTTTTATCCTTTTTATACTTCGTATTAGTGTTTTGTTATATATATATTTGAAAATCGTGGTATCACGGCGCGAACCACGTTTCAATTCTGGACGTGTATTGTCCACAATTGCCAATTACATTGTCTCGCAGAAAATATAACTAATTTGCGTTTCAACATCTGGTAAGTACCACTGCTGATAGATCATCTTAAGTATATAGTTGGATATACTACGGTATGACCCAACCAACGGAATGAACTGATATTTTGAGAGGTTGGGCGGGAGGGGGAGAGAACCTCTAATATAAAATTTCAGCTGCGGGTATTTGTTAGTTCCTGAGATATTAATAAAAAACTTTCGACATAATACATTGAAATCTACCTACAGTGACTTTTGAAAAATTTTCGGACACTTTTTAAAATCGCATAACTTTTTTAAAATTAATCCAAACGACTTGAGTTTTTTTGAGAAGCTAGAAGGATTAGTTTGCTACGTGACATGTTTTGTCGTTTTGGAAAAAAATGCAACTCTGGAACTAATAAACTGATAAAACTGACCTTTTGGGTGCTTACAGTGGAGATATAAGAGAACCTAATAAAAATTATTTCACTTAATAAAAACGAATATTTGACCATTTATTTAGGAATTGTTCTTGACAAATGTAATTTTATAGGTGAAAGCACGTTTTTAAAAATTTGGAAAAAATAGGAGGATAAAACCCTGTTTTTCCTCTTTACGGACAGGTTTCGAAGAGCGTGGACGTTTTAAAATTGGCCAAATGAAAATTAATTGAATGTAACGCTGCGTCAAATCACACCGGCTTGACTGGTCGCTCGGGCCGTGTGGTACTCGCAGCGGCCAAGCGGCTATACCTGACATTTTTATATACTGTATTAATTAATGAGAACCGCTGCAAGGTTTAATACCGTTAATAGTTACTGGAAACTCACTCTCTGTCGATGGCACTTATTGTTTGAAACATTTAAGTTGCAAGTCCACGTCTCTCTAATAATAATCGTGAATGTTTTTTAAATTGTTCTATTGCTCAATAGATTGCAAAAACAATTTCTGGAACGCGAAACTTTCATTCATTCATACCAACGAATACAGTGTCTCATTTAAAAGCTAATGTCTAAAACTACAAAAGACGCTCAAAGATACGATAAAATATTTATCCTTTAACATAATCCCATCACATCCCATCCTCTCCCGATGGAAGAATACTCACCACCTTCTCGTGGTTTCCATTGAACAATGGTAACTTAAATGTTTCAAACAATAAGTGCCATCGACAGAGAGTGAGTTTCCAGTAACTATTAACGGTATTAAACCTTGCAGCGGTTCTCATTAATTAATACAGTGTATAAAAATGTCAGGTATAGCCGCTTGGCCGCTGCGAGTACCACACGGCCCGAGCGACCAGTCGAGCCGGTGTGATTTGACGCAGCGTTACATTCAATTAATTTTCATTTGGCCAATTTTAAAACGTCCACGCTCTTCGAAACCTGCCCGTAAAGAGGAAAAACAGGGCTTTATCCTCCTATTTTTTCCAAATTTTTAAAAACGTACTTTCACCTATAAAATTACATTTGTCAAGAACAATTCCTAAATAAATGGTCAAATATTCGTTTTTATTAAGTGAAATAATTTTTATTAGGTACTGTTATATCTCCACTGTAAGCACCCAAAAGGTCATTTTTATCGGTTTATTAGTTCCAGAGTTATAATTTTTGGAAACATAGTAAACACTATATTACAAAGAGCTGTAACATCCACACTTTTTGACATTTCGAAAAATCCCTCTAAAGTCTACAACATATCCAAGTTGCACCAAAATCCGAAATGTTATTCCGAAAAGTGTCCGACTTCCCGTGGAATAACCCTCTAGCTTCTCAAAAAAAAATCAAGTCGTTTGGATTAATTTTAAGAAAGTTATGCGATTTTAAAAAGTGTCCGAATATTTTCAAATGTCACTGTATGTAGACGTTACTAACACAACCATCTTCTTCGTTTCACAGTCGACGATATAATGTACGATATTGATCTCATCGCGCGATGGTTGTAACTGCATCAGTTTTTGTTCCCAATACTATAGTATAGTAATACTAGAGTATTCCCAAAGTCACATCGGTTCGGTGCCATGCTTTACGCGCCCGCAAGCGGGCCTCCCCCCCCCTTTCTTACCCAAACCAATACTAATACCCAAGAGACATTGGAAAGTCGAATGCGTTGTCTCGGAATAAGTCAATAGCAATAATGTACGAGTTCGTACGCAAAACCTAACTGAAAAGTAAATCTGACAGATTTTGGAAATGATCAACACGTTTTGATTAATATACATTTATTTATACACTTGGCTTGCGTCGAGTTTATGTTACCGTATCCCTATACATTATACCTATCGTCGACTGCGAAACAATCGACGGCGACGAGAAGATGGTTGTGTAAGTAACATCTGTATAGGTAAATTTCAATGTATTTTTCGTAGGTTTTTTATTAATATCTCAAAAACTAACAAATACTCGCAGCTGAAATTTTATATTAGAGGTTCTTTCCCCCTCCCGCTCACCCCCTCAAAATTTCAGTTCATTCCGTTGGTTGGGTCATACCGTAGTACAGCCATATAGTTTTTAACAAATTGTTATAATTAACTTCTCATTTGTACATGAAATATGTTCAGGTTATTATGGCGGACAACAAACGTATTAGGAAAGACTATAGTCAATGTTCTGATAGACATCAAAGGAGGAGAATTCAGCAATATTTGAAGGATATTGAAAGCCAAGGAAATCAATCTGATGCGGAATTGGCAATTGATGAGCTTCCTACCTCTTCACGGTACTTAGAATATAAAAATTCTGAAGTAAATAGTTCGCAGGAAGTGTACGAGTCTTGCGATGAAGTACCGTGCACCGACAATGACCATTTGAGGAATATACACAACAATGATATTTGTGAAAGTGATGAAGAAGACAGTCATTCATTATTTGATGATAATAATGACTACTATCATTGCATACTGGATTCTGACACATCCGATGATGAATCAGCGAATGATATTGTTGATTACAATGAACCGGAGAGCCCTGCGACATTAAGACAGGATTTGTCCAACTGGGCACTACGAAATAATATTACGCATAAAGCCATCAACGAACTGTTGAGCATTTTTTTATCGTACGTACCCAAATGCTTATTACCGAAAGATGCCAGGACATTGTTACATACTCCCCGTACAAGTAATTGTACCAAAATACAAGGGGGAGATTACTTACATCTTGGTGTAGAACAGATGTTAAAATGTTATGCTCAAATGTACGTTGAGGCAAATATTATCGTACAATATATAGATCTGTGTTTAAATATTGATGGCTTGCCGTTTTCACGGTCCTCCTCCAACAGTTTCTGGCCCATATTAGTAGCGGATACAATTTTTAAACGAATACAGATTGTTGGAATCTATTATGGGTATAAGAAACCAGAATCATCCAACGAGCTGTTGGACAAATTCATTAATGAAATAACATATTTCATAAACAATGGATTTATATATGATACTAATAAATTTTCTATTAGGTTAACGAAAATTATCTGCGATGCTCCAGCAAAATCGTTTGTATTATATACAAAAGGCCATACAGGCTTTTCGAGCTGTTCGAAATGCACAATTGTTGGGAAATCAGTTAACAAAACTACGTGTTTCCCTTACAACGAAGTGCCTGATACACTGAGGACAGACGAAGATTTTCTACGGCAAACCGACGACGATTACCATAAAGGTACAAGTAGTTTGTTAAACGTGCCAAATATTGGGTTAGTATCAAACGTGCCCCTAGACTATATGCACTTAATTTGTTTGGGAGTTATGAAGAAGCTCTTGTTATTGTGGATTAAGGGACCTTTAAACGTAAGAATTGGTGTACAAGCTAAGAATTTGATATCTGAACATTTAATATTGGCTGGAATTTCTGTACCGCGTGAGTTTTCGCGAAAACCGAGAAGTTTGACGGACCTCAGTTACTGGAAAGCTACGGAATTTCGCCAATTTCTACTGTACACAGGCCCTATTGTACTTAAGCGTGTACTCGCGAAAGATGTATACGAACATTTTTTAACACTGCACGTGGCTGTCAGTGTGTTAGTTAGCCCTATGTTAATTAATAGTGAAGAAAATATTAAATATGCTGAGGAATTATTAGAATACTTTGTTGAACATTTCAAGGTATTGTATGGGAAACAATATATTTCTCACAATGTCCATAACTTACTCCATTTGTGCAATGACGTTCGAAAATTTGGAGTGTTGGATAATTTTAGTGCATTTCCTTTTGAAAACTTTTTAGGTAGTTTGAAGAAGTTAATTAGAAAATCAGATAAACCATTGCAGCAATTGGCAAGACGTTATGGAGAACTGCAGCGGGGATTGATTCTAAAATCATCAGCAATACCGGGAAAATATATTTGTAAACGTTCCCATCACAATGGACCACTATTACCCATTTTCTTAAACAAAACTGTGACGCAGTACAAAAAATTGGAAAGTGATGGGTATTATATACATTGCGATGACAATCGAAATAATTGTTTCTTGCTGAAGGATGGAACGATCATTCGCATTGTAAATATAGTGCAAGTACGGACGGAAGAGGTGTACAATTTAATAGGTCACAAACGGAATGTAGTTGCCGATAATTTGTTTGAGAAACCCTGCCCATCTTCAATTTTAAAAGTTTTTATTGTTTCCGAAGGGACGCGATTATATTATTGGCCGGTTTCACAAATAAAATGTAAAATGTGGACCATAAAAAGAAACGAAACCCAGAATTACGTTATGCCCTTGCGACATAAGCATGACTAAATTTGAAAAGAGGGGCTATTCTCGTCTTCGCACCACGCTGTAAAGTGCGGTACCACTGATTCTGTCAGTGGTCACATGTGCCTGCAATGGCACTTGTACTCGCGAAACGTAGAATCACGCGATTCGATCTATGCAAGCATAAGTATACCAAAAAAGTGACAAAGGAAATAATAGACTTTATCGGTCGTGTGTCGCACCGCATTGTAAAGTGCGGTACCACTGATTCTGTCAGTGGTCACATGTGCCTGCAATGGCACTTGTACTCGCGGAACGTAGAATCACGCGAGTCGATCCACGCAAGCATAAGTTTACCAACAAAGTAACAAAGGAAATAATAGACTGTCACGTCTCGCGACGTGGAGTTAACTATTATTTAACCCTTTAAATCATTCATACTTACTATTTCGTACTTTGGTATATTATAACCACCTCAAATAAGTTATCAATATAATACATAGCCGAAAAGGCATTATAATCGAAACTGGCGATAAGAAGAAACCAAGTCAAGAATCAACGAACGGCAACAGTGAGCAGGAGAACCAGCACGAAGGAGGTGGCCGCACACCAGCTAGCCAACCGCGCGCACACCAAGGGGACCAGTAGACGCCAGCTGATGGGTCAGAGGCCCTTTCCGCCAGCGGAATCGATACCTTCACGAAGCTGCGCTCCTGATCATCGCCACAAATTTGCCCTCCCTTTATATCCCGTAAATCGAGCTCCAATACGGAACCGATGTACATTAACTTCAATCCCTAGTATGTGGGCTGTACGAAACCAATCGTACAGAGCACATCGAAAACCCAAAGCGTAAACATCTAAAAAATGAATTAAAATAAGAATTTAACTATCGACGTTGCTGAGGGTTTCGTATAACGGCAGCAATACGTCTTAAGTAAGTCAGAAGATACCGAAATAGGTGCGCAATATTAATATTATAGTTAACAGTTAGCAACCGTTTTTGCACAATATTTTCTTAAAAGATTTATAAAGTGTTAAAATCACCGCAAGAAAAATAAAGGTGAATTTTTATTATTATATCAGTGAGTGAAGTGTTTCCACCCCATTACCCCATCCTCTAAATCTGAGCGTTCGTCTTTTGGTAAAATGAAATCAATTACGAAAATGTGCTCTGATAGTTCACGGGTTGCGCTGATTGATGGTACTACCTATGAGCAGAGCGTTTCCCGCGGTTTTATCAGAAATTAGACGTAAACCGTGATTGACGCGATTTGTTTAAATATTAATGAAATTCAAACTAAATATTTGCGATTGTGGAGAAATCGAGCTTGCCTTCCCCGATGGTGCCGCTGAAGAGCAGAACGTTGCCCGCGGTAGCGCCTGATACGGAGGGTGAAGATTGATTTCTCGGTCATTTAATAAATGTTATAGAAAATACCAAGAGATAAATACCGAGAAATCATCGTGCGGGACGGGAAGTAGGGACGTAACAAGACATACATTTATAAACAAGACTTTTTATATTTTTCTAATTGGTTATAAATTTTTGTATTAAATAAAAATTCCCCCCTCGGCCACTTACTTCTTGCCCCCCACCCCCCCCCCCCGGCCTCTTCCTCCTTGACCCCAATCCCCTCGGCCTCTTCCTTCTCGGACCCACACCCCCCGGCTTCTTCCACCTTCTTTCCACCCTCTTCCACCTTGTTGCCAACCACCCCGGCTTCTTCTCCCTTCGCCCCATCCTGCCCGGCCTCTTCCTCCTTGTCTCCATACATCCCGGCCTCTTCCTCCTTGTCTCCATACATCCCGGCCTCTTCCTCCGTGTTCCCAAGCACCCCGGCCTCTTCCTCCTCGGACACATCCGTCCTGGCTTCTGCCGCCACCACGCCAGGCACCTTCTGTGTTCATGACCGGATGGCACCGGTACGCGAGTCGCTTCATGGCCTTGTACATCTGAAACAGTACCATAAAAATTACATTTTCTACTTCTAACCGTACATATAGTGAATCCCAAAAATATTCGGACAGAACCGGAATAACATACGGTCAAGTAATTTCATTAAATACAATGATATATTATTTTATTTCTAATATTGAAGCTCTTTGTGAGACAAATTGATACAATATATTTTGTTACATTGAAAATCGGGAAATATTGATAAACCACAGATCTCACATGAAATCAAATATTATCGTATAGCACATTGTTCAATTCGTCTTCGACAGAGGTATATTATTACAAACAAGAATATAGTATTTAGTATTGCGTATAATTACATACTTTCTTAAATTTTTTTTCCATTTTGTCGGACTCGCCTTCCACTTGTTCTCCTTCCTGCTTCTTCTCCTCCTCCATCTTCTGTGTACTTTCCACAGGTATGCCACTCTTCCCCGCATCCACAAGTGCATTCAGTACCTGGAAATGACATAATGAATGTATTATTTTATTGAAAATAGTAAGATTCTATGAACATACAGGGTGATTCTCTCGCTGGAGTCCTCAAAGGCGATGCCGTCAATAATAAGCCGCGCCTCGCTATAACAAGGAACATTCGGCAACCCGGAAATTCAAGAAATTATGAAACTTGGTATGCGAATAGAGATAGTTCATCCGTAACGTAACCCTATTTCTGGCCGACTTCAAAAAGGAAGAGGCTCTACGTTCGATGTATATATATATGCATGTAACATTGTTTACTTATCTGAACCTACTGACCTAATTTTGACCATGTATATATTATATTTAGTAGTATAGCTAGGCCGGTTCTAACGCAGGTCCTCTGAGGGGAGCGCGGGGGGCGGGGGAAGTGAGAGCGCGCGGGGGAGCGCGGTGGAGGGAAACATGGATGCGGAGATAGCGGGGAGAGGAAGACATGTTGCACGCGCACGAGCCGCGGAGTGGAGGAAGCCGCGATTGTGGAGGGGATCAGTCCGGGCCGAGCCATCGCGGAGACCTCTTGAGACCGGACCCATCCTCGAAAAATATGACGAGAGGAGGAAGATGGGTGAATAAAATCGGGACAAAATATACATTTTTAAATATATATATATTGTTACAATATAAGAAATAGAATAAATATAAAATATAAAAGAAGAATGTAAAATAAGAATAAAAAGAATAAATATAAAAGAATATAAATATATAAAAAAGAATAAAAAAAGAATGAAATATAAAAAAAGAATATAAAATATGAAAAAACTATTCTAAGGGGAAGGGGGTAATACAGGGGATGATGGGGGTGATGGGGGTGACGACGATGAAGACGACGATGGAGGCGATACATGCCGCGGTATCCAGTAGGGGGAGGGCCTCATCCGCAGCGCCTGCCGCGACACCCTCGCGTCAATTATTGGGGCAATCACCTGCCCTGATCGCCGCATCGTTACATCAAGAGGTGCAACCTGGAGCGCAACACGCTCCAGGTCCACCAGCCACCTCCGTAATTCTTCCAGCGGTATACCCTAGAACACAGACACAAACGATATAACACTGATACATTAAACATATTAAACGCGGAACACATACAAAAAAATGCACTACATACTTGCGGAGGTGGCGACGGTGATGATGGCGGCGATGGCGGTGATTGCGGCGAGGGTAGCGGCGACGCCAGCGGCGAGCCCCCCCAATCCGCAGACCATGCGGGCGATAGCGGTGGTGAGCCCTAAATGATAGAAACCAACGATTTAATCTCGCTCGATTTGAAAAAAAAAGGTAAAACGTGATAAATATTAAAAAAATATTGTTATGTACATACCTCAGAATCGCATTCCGGCGCGATGCGCATTAATCCCATTTTGGCACAAAATGAAAAAAAAAAAAAAAACTATGTGTGGACACAAGCGACTGTTTGCTGTCAAGCTTTGAAGACAAATGGTCTCGCTGCATCTCCATGCTCGCACATCTAAACTCATATCATGAAATCGAGAAGTGTTTAGCTTTGCAAAAGTAAGATATCTTTGTTCACCACCTGCATTTTCGCTGACCATCCTCTTGCACTTATCTTCTTCGCTGATCATCCTCTCCTTATTCACACGCGTCTTCTTTCCCTTCTTTTTTAACACATCATTCAGCTACACCATTTCACTTTGATCGGATATCAAACCTCTCTGAACATGTATCGAACCTCTCTGAACGTGTATCGAACATGTATCAAACCTCTCTGAACATGTATTGGACATGAATCGTACCACTCTGAACGTGTATCGAACGGGTATCGAACCTCTCTGAACGTGGATCGAACGTGTATCGAACCTCTCTGAACGTGTATTGGACGTGCATGGTACCTCTCTGAACGTGTATCGAACGTGTATGGTCTCTCTCTGAACGCGAATCGTACCACTCTGAACATGTATTGAACGTGAATCATACCTCTCTGAACGTGCATTAGACGTGTATCGAACGGTTTCAACATAATAATTACAACTATCATCTTAATCTAGCGTATATATATGCAGGAGGTTGGAGAGGGTGAAGAAAAAAACATTTATGCATTAAAAAAATTGATTATATTTTATTCAAGCATTTCTCTCTCTCTCTGGTGTTTAGACCACCAGTTGAATATTGTAAATACATTTTGCAAAGCACAGTGCTTTGCGTGTCTACCACAACGCAGAGTATTAACTACATTTAGCTTATTTAGCGATTTGATATCCTCGTAGTCCATGTCCAATGTCTCGATGATCACATCCGCTCTCGTATTTTCATCCAGGAAATCCGCAAGCCAGTCGCGTTTCTGCAACCCTTTAACGTATACTATATGGGATGCATCAGCTTCTTCAACGATCGCATCAGCTACAGCTTTCGTAATTAGCTGTTTAGCCATACTGTATGGAACGTCTCCATCGTCCCACCGTAGTCCGTGATGTTTTGCCACCAGCCATCGAATGCTTGATTTGTCGGATTTCGTAAGAAGAAATTGTGGCATCGAACTCTCAAAAATATAGTGCGAGAGAATTGTCCCCTTGCGTAGGACAGCCACTTCCTGCGCGATAAATCTTCCATCGACGATGAACCCTTGCAGGTCAACGAATGTTGGTACAGTCATTATCGATACAATTTAGAGGTCCGTTTGCTTCCAAGACAGATGGGAGAATGCACTCTTTCTCGTAAAGCATCTCGATTTTCACGAAGAAAATTTTGTGCGAATTTGATACAGAAGAGGGCAGGCAAGTAGCGTGGCAATTTAATTCATTTTGCGCACCACGTTTGTCAGTGGATTGTATTCAACCACCCGATCGTGCAGAATCAGACAGTAGGCTGTAGTATTTGCTGGCACATTCTCTTTACACTCGAATTCTATGCGCACGTCCACGGTACCATTCTTGATCGACTCATTTTGTCGCCAGCAATCAATCACCACGATGGTGAATAATGCCTCGTTGCAACTATGCCCATAATACGATTTACCGAATTGCATATACATGTGATATAAGATGGCATGCTTATTCTTTTCAAAGTCCAAGTTCATGTCATCGTATGGGTAAAATTCCGAGTTGAGAAAAAGTTTCACATTGGTCAATTTACAGTTGTTGAACTTAGTAACGTCTTCGCTCATCACATTCCTTCGACCAGTCTGTAGAGCAAGGATCACGCATCGCGGCTTCTCCAGCTGTGCGGATGCCTTCACGGCCCACAAATGCTTGGTTGTGCTCTGTAAGAGGATACTCGTACAGATCCCACGATTGAAAACAAATGCTCAGGTTTTGTCCACTTTCCAAAGTACGTAGCAACGATAGCTTATTAATGTCGTTCAGCGTCACATGAGGCATCCGCCATTGCAGTTTAAGTAATTCAATTTCTGGTTCCAACATCGGTGATCCTATCAGAGCATTGTTGTCGTTGCGCGATCGTATTAAAATCAATTCGTGACGCGCATTAATAATCATGTATTTGTAGTCCTCGCAAAATCCTAGCAAATATTTGAGTGGGATGCAAAAATTGAAATGATTTTTCACTATTAGCCCATCGCGTCGTTTCAAGCCCCATCCGGCATTCTCCATATTTTTGTCTTCGTCAGATGTCAGCGATACATAGTTTTTAAGCGTGCTAGTTATTCCAACGTTTCTATTGCGATCAATCTCCACGCCATTCAGCTCATATCGAATCTCATCGAATAAGAACGCCACACAATTATTTCCCAACATCACCGTTAACGCATCATTTGCCTTATTTATCTTCAATTTCCCCTCCACATAGAGGAAACTTTCACACGGCAATGTGTATAAATCCTGCTGCTGTATCGGTATTCTTATCTCATCGCTGTATCCAAACGTTGTGTTAACATATGGGTTGTATGTGTGAGTCTCGAGTTTGACGATGCGATCATCAAACGTCGGCTTCCCTCCAATGCTTAGAATATCAGCCATTTTTCAACTTAAATGCGCACAAGGAACCCCAAAGATTTCAAAAATGCAATGTTCGCAGCACTGAGCCTCTTCTTTTTAGTATGATGAGAGCTGTTGCAGTTGTTGGTGTTGTAAACAATTTCACTTGGAAGAAACGGGTTTCTGGAGTCGTTCAATACAAGCATCTCTTCCGTTCGCATCACACGTATTATCGTCGTTGTCGTACGTGCAGTCTGATGGTAATCTCTTCACCTCGAAAATCGAGCAACCGTCCGTCTTGATCCACAACGCGTATCGTCAGATCCGTAATGACCCGTGCGGTGATTGGAAGGTAAATGATCTGCGCGGGCGTTTCCGATATCTTATATCCTGGTGGAACTCTCGGAGAAAATTCATGTATCAAGAGACACGGTAGTGTCTCGCGCCAAGTATATATATATATATATATATATGCGCAGCGCGAGACACGGAGTGGCTATTATTACGCGACGACTGGCTTTCAAGAACCCTGAGATTTCCGAATCTCAATAAGGGCTGATCCAATTAGATTTTGAATGGTCTTAATGGATAGCTTGGGTTTGATTTACATAAGAAAAGTGTCTTCGTTTTGTTCCTACGTGCCTTATAAGCTGAGATATTTCAATGCAAAGTTCCAATTTGGCGAATTTTACGTTAAAAGATTTTTCTCCATCGTCAAGTGTGGGCAAGAGGGGAGCATGAAAGGGTGAGGAAATGTACCGCCAATTCACGCAGCACGAAAAGATCAAAAAGCATCTACGTTCAGGTTGCTAGTCCACGTAACCTAGCTAGTGTCAAACAGTTATAACCTGTCAAGTGTGAAATAAGGAAACTAGTTAAAAATTTTTAAGTGACACGAGTTTTTACACCATAGAGGACACTGAATTATTGTCTCAATTAACAAGGTAAGTCACCAAAATTTTTCAATAGACTATTTACGTAGAGCTTATAGAAACGGAGGGAACGCACAGACTTGGAAGTTGTCCGGAGAAGGTTTGACGGAGAAGCATCTTCTTTCCCACAAGTTTCTACAAAATAATATATTGTTTTTATACAACAAAACTATTTTTACATTTAGTTAGATAGACAGAGAAGCATCTTGTTTCGCACAAGTTTCTGGAAATCTGTCAAATAAGGTAAATTGACAAAATTTTTCATATTAGCGTAGCATTAAGAATTAAGAAAATTATGGCGTAGTGCTTGCAGTGTAAAGTAAGTTACATTAGTGAAAAAAGTACGCTGAAAATGCATCACCTTCGATACTTCCTAATCTTTTATGAATGATATTCGTAATACTTTATTAAAATCTACAGTAGTTCCCACGCTAATCATTAATTTTATTAGTTTCACATTACCAATATTTAAATTCACTAATGAACACATATTAAATTAATTTTATTCCAACACCAATAAATTGTGCGTTAAATATATTGGAGCTCTTCGTTCATTTTTGATAAATTACCATTAGCATTTAAATTTCCTTCAACAAGACTTACTGCCATATGCTCTCACCTCCTTCGGACACATTATGTTGTCTCTACACTTACTATAGGAAAAGTCCACCCTTCTTCTAAAACTTCTAAGTTATATTGTAACTAAAATGTGGATTTTATATATTTACAGATAACTGAAGCACAAAATGATGCAGTCTGATCTACGTCAGAAAAAAAATTTATTGTAATATAGTATAATATTAATTAAACTTTAATTAAACTTTTATTCAGCTTCGATCCTCTGTGTGCTTCTTGTATGTTTGCTTCATATTTGAAAACTCAAATTTAAAGCAATTCCACCAATCTAATTGTCTTGTAGCTTTGCAGGTGTGCGTAGTTTGGATGACAATATAATATATTGTTAATTAAAAAAAATAACCCTGACGGGGTGAAAAAATTATCCAGTCATCAATAAACACTACAAAATGTGTGAAATCCTCACAAAATTACCTTTTTTAAAAAAAGGTACAAAAAAGTGCGCCAAGTATATAATCCCATCAAAAAGAATCCCTTTTAAAAACATTGTCGTAAATTAATAGCTTTACAAAACTAATGATATACACCAATTGCGCCAATTATCGCAATGACTATTTATACAAACAAAAAAATGTATCAAATAATAGTAAACAGATATATTTTTATACAAATAAATATTTTAATACGAATAAATATTTTATTCAAAATAATTGGCGCTGCTCTCTGAAAAAAATGTTAATTGTCTTGGTTAATAAATAAAACAAGACCAGACTTATTGATTCAGACATATTTATTCAGTTTAGCAACACCAATTCCGAGAGCAGCGCCAAGTATTTTGAATAAAATATTTATTCGTATTAAAATATTTATTTGTATAAAAATATATCTGTTTACTATTATTTGATACATTTTTTTGTTTGTATAAATAGTCATTGCGATAATTGGCGCAATTGGTGTATATCATTAGTTTTGTAAAGCTATTAATTTACGACAATGTTTTTAAAAGGGATTCTTTTTGATGGGATTATATACTTGGCGCACTTTTTTGTACCTTTTTTTAAAAAAGGTAATTTTGTGAGTAAGAATACACGGTGAACGAATTGCTAAAATCTCGGATAATAGTTCAGTCATATACATGTCTGAAGCTACGATAATTCAAATGTTCAAACATGCTCGTTGTATCCACTATATGTTCTCATGTTTATCAGAAATTTTGTACTCCGTAACCAATAAGTACGCCTCCTTTGTCAACATTATACGTACTGCTAATACAACGACTGCGGAATATGAGAAAATCATTACTGAAAGCGACTGCTACGAACCGAACTCTTTAATAGATTGTGAACTCTTTGCATTAGGATTGGGATTGATCGTTCGTGATGCATGTCAGACGCTGGAATAGTATATATGTTATCAATAAAATACTTTTTTTTCACATTACTATCTGTATTGTCTAATGTCTTGCATGACATATTATTATATTGTTTTCATATTCTTTTAATTTTATATTAGTAATTTTTCCATGTAACAATATATATATTTTAAACGTACATTATTTCTCCATATTATTAACCCGTCTTCCTCCACACCACCTAATTTTAAGATTCAGCGTTTTATTTCACTCGAGCTGAATGATGAGTGTAAAGAAGAAGGGAAAGAAGACATGTGTGAATAAGGAGAGGATGGTCATCGAAAATGAACGTGGAGAAGAAAGACATCCTACTTTTGCAAAGCTATGCACTTCTCGATTTCATGTTATGAGTTTAAATGCATGAGCTTAGAGATGCAGCGAGACCATTTGTCGTCAAACTGTGACAGCTGACACACTTCTTAACATTTTTTTAAACTTCTTTGTGTAAATAATGGGAATAAAGCGGATCGCACCGGAGCGTAACCCCGAGGTATGTACTTTAAATTATGTTAACATTTATCGCGTTTAACTTTTTTAAATCGAGCGAGATTAAATGAGGGGTTCTATCTTTTAGGACTTACCACCCCCGTCACCACCTGGCTGGCTGTTGTCACCCTCACCCTCACCCTCACCGCTGTCTTCGCCGCCTCCATCGCATCAAATTGTATGTAAATGCTTTTGTACATTTTACTATGTTTAATATGTCAATATTATATTGACGTTTGTGTACGTGTTGTAGAATTATGAACTGTTGGTGCAACAATTGGCGATGTTGGAGCAAGTAATGGCGGAAATTGCAGCCCAGATGGTACCACCCCAGGATCTGCGAATGCGGCGGCAGTCGGAGCTGGTGGTTGGTTCGACGATGGCTGCGCGATTATGGCAACCCTGGGTACCGTACAGACAGATTGGGCCCCTGCGACGGTCGCGGTCCTCATCACCAGAATGGATAGATGTAAGCGAGCTGCAGCCGTTGCCGTCGTCATCGCACCCAGGCTGGGTGATGGCGCCCTCGGGGCCCCCCTCGCAACCGTTGATGGTGATATTATCATCATCATCATCATCATCTGTCGGTACGGCACCCTGGTGGCCTCCATCGACGCCATCGACACCGTTGCAGCCGTCGTCGCTGTCGCCACCCTCACCCACATCGCCTCCCTCGCCCCCCTCACCTCCATTGCCACCTTCCCCTTTTTAGAATAGTTTTTATTTTATTATTTCATATATTTTATATTCATTTTTATTATATTCTATTTTTATATTTTATATTCATTTTTATTATATTCTATTTTTATATTTTATATTCATTTTTATTATAATTATCGTTTTTTTTTGTAACAATATATATATATATATATCTTAAGCACATATTATTTCACCATTTTATTCGCTCGTCTTCCTCCTCGCCACCTAATTTTAAGATTCGACGTTTATTTCGCTCACGCCTTCTTCGCATCGTTAAATGATGTCACCCTGCACGATCGCTCCAGAGCATTCAAATTACACGCGATCGCGCGAGACGCTGCGATGCTAAATCGGAACGCTTTAGAATACTGTTAGCTTTAAAACTGTTAGCTTTAGATCGAAAGCGATTGTACCATCAAGTAGTGCTGTCTCTTTCCCTCCTCCAAATTTTAGCTTTAAAATAATGCTCTGTCTCTTTCCCCTCCTCGAAGACGTGGTATGAAAACGTCGATCTTTCCTGACATTACCCGAAACAATTTCTGATAAAGTATTAAGGGGTCATCCCCTCCCTCTGAAAAGTTTTGGGGTGGGACAAGGTCTGAAAAAAGAGTTTTTCAGGAGTTATTCCCCTCTGAAAAATTTCTGACGGTGGGTCCGATCTGGAGAGGTCTCCGCGGTGGCTCGGTCCGAACTGATCCCCTCCACACTCGCGGCTTCCCCCACTCCGCGGCTCGTGCGCGTGCAACCTGTCTTCCTCTCCCCGCTATCTCCGCATCCATGATTCCCTCCACCGCGCTCCCCCGCGCGTCCTCACTTCCCCCTGCCCCCGTGCCCCCCTCAGGGGACCTGCGTTAGAACCGGCCTAGCTATACTACTATATTTGTCCGCGAATTTATCTGTAACTACTGGACCGATTTTCGTGAAACAGATTGCATTTAGTTTAGCTTCAATGAACTTAGGTCATGGAAAAAAAATTACACAGTACAACAAATTTCGACTTTTTTTCAGACTTGTAACATTCAATGGTCGTTTCTTAGTGGTTTTCGTGTCCTGAAAACGAATCCGCAAACCGTTTGTCGCCATTTTTGAGATAATCGATTTTGAAAAAAAATGCAAATTTTCAACTTTGAACATATGTTGTGTCGAAACGGTAATAGTTATTCGATAATATTTCGATATGAACCCTTCCGAATACAACGATATAAGTTATTATTGCATTATGAACATTTAAATATGTTTAAACAACGATCAAAGGGAAAGGGACACCCGACATGTACCAATTTTTGCAGATATATTTCAATTTATTTCCAAAAGTAAGGGCCTGGGAAAAAATCTGACCATTCCACGCGATGCAGCAGACAGTTTTCCTTCGGAAAGCGTCAAGAGAAGTGGTAAATCTCGTTTTGTTTTCAATACAGAAGCGAAATAGTTTGGCAAAACGTGCGAAGCTGACAGTGGTAGTCAACGGCCGGCGGCGCGCGTTCCACTGCCGGTCAGCGTACAACACAATCGCTTAACGCGTGTGACTAACACTGTCGTCTCCACGACAGTTTGAAGTCCATTTTAGCAGTTACATTAATAAAATGGTTTCTTAAAGCAATATTTAAATTATTGTTTATATAAAGTTTAGACAGCTGTCAATTATTTAAGCAAGACAGTACCGTTAGGGTGGAGCGAAAATATATTTTTTTTTAAAAATAATATTTACATAGGTGTTAAAAATTGCACAAGATGGTCCATAAGCTGGGTTTGAAAGGATTTTTTTCTCGCAATTTATCTTCAGGTTGCGAATTGCCACCAAACTATATAGTTTCTGTGGTAAATATTCCATTTTTTATGAAAATTTTATTTTATCCCGCTTTTCTTCTAACTGGTTATAATGGGTATAATGATGAGTATCTATGCTAAAAATATGTGCGTACAATATTCGATCTTTCAAATGTCTATAATTGCAGAGAAAATAATATTTAAAAAGTATCGCATATTGCCTTTAAGCGAATAATGTATGCAAACATATTTTTGTGCGCCGAAATCAACGAAACTCAGCGAGGCGGGAGAATCACCCTGTTTAATAGTATACAATTTTAATACTTACATTCGACATATTGTCCATTTGTCACTTTTCACAGTTTTTAAAACAATTACACTTTTGCGTTTCGAGCTCCGTAACAAGCGGAGGTAATTCGAAGACTGACTTTCCTCGGTCAGGAAAGTCCCTTCGTCGTCATCGTCGTTTGCGAAAAGTCCGCAAGAGGCCTAGACTAATTTGTGAGGTCCGGCTCAACCCATTATGGAAGTTATGTGCCGCATAAGGGCCCCATCCGAAGAGGGCGGTAAGAAACTATACCTCACGCTTAATAATAAAGGCTTACACATAAACAAAATGTTAATGTAATTTTCCTTTTGTACTCTGTAAAGGTAAAACGCATATTAAATGGAAAGCAGTGGCAACAAATTTTAGGGCGCCAAACATTTTCTTGCATGAAGGCGCCAACCATCCTCGGACCGGCCCTGTTTATGACCGGGCCTGGTGTCGGTGCCCGCCGTCGCTGCACAGTGGGGCAAATCGGGTCGAAATGCGGCACAAAACATTTTCTGACTGAAATCATATATTTCTTCATTATTTTTTCATTTCATTCAGTTAGGACGTATATTTGTGATGTTGTTGTTACTGAATAATTAATGAATATTTGAAATCCTATAAAAGGCTATAGCCGGTTAAGATGGTCAATGTGCCCCTAAACTGAATTCAAATCGCGAAGAGCTATTCGAAAGCTTATAAAAAAAGAACGATTTATGCGAAGTTTCAACTTTGTATCTCGACCCAGGGGGTAGTAAAGAGTAAAAATATAAAAACAGGTTTTTCCCGAATTTTGCAGGTTCTATACCAGCGGATGAAAAATTTTGAAAAAATTCAGAGGCATATCTGATATCGATGCACATGATGGAATCGTTTCAGATTTTTAAATTGAAAAACCAAGCTGTGAAAAATAAAAACGCCAAAAAATTATGAAAAATGCCGGTTGTGTATCGAAGCAGTCTTAGTACTATAATTATATTTTTACTGTAAGTTCGTGTCATTGTTACTATTATCGTGAATTTTTTCCAGATTTTTCAAATTCGTGCGCCGCAATTAAAAAAATTAAAAACCGATTTTTTCGCCGTTTTTTCCGTGTCAGAGTAACTAATAGGTCGAACCTAAGTATATACTTTATGGAATAAGTCTTTCATGGAATCTTCAATGTCTTCACATGCAGCAAAACAGCGTAGGAGTCAAACGAACTAAACATGCTGTACCGTTACAGTCTAAAATGTCTATTATGTTTTCAATGGCGTCAATGACGCAGCGGTAAAGTGTCCGACTGTTGAATCGTTACGAACGTTTGGAACGTAGGTTCGAGCCTCGGAACTTTAATTCCCGCCCCCCCCCCGGCAGGTTTATATTTTTTTCACATTAATTATGTATTTTCTCGATTTCTAGCTATATGGCAATGATCAATATTTATATACAAATGTTTTAAAAACATATTACAAATATTTTAATACTTGAAATATACATAAAAATGACTTGAGAAGATTTTGATGCCACCGTTTCTCTGGTCAAGTATGCCGTCAATTACAGTATTGTTGTAACATTTCCTGCACTAAATTAATCTTATATGAAATTGGTTTTCTAATCTCTTATCTTTAACAATGGTGGATGGATTACAGCAACAATCGTGTGTTGTTTTGTAATTATTTCGCCTCTTCTTGTAGATCATACAACTCTCTCTTGTTTCCAAAATTCAGAAGCTAAACAATGCTGTAATTGGCAGGATACCTAACAAGACTTGTCAAGTATTAAAATATTTTTAATATGTTTCAAAACATTTATATATAAATATTGATCATTGTTATATAGCTAGAAATCGAAAAAATACATATACAGTATCGTCTCCCTGAGGGCTCGCTGGTCGGCACCGGCGTTGTGCCTTCAGACTGCTCGACGCATGCGCGCGACGGTCAGATAGCCATGCACGGCACGAGTATTTTTTGCGCCCTCGGCGAACTTATCCAATTGAGCCCTTTATTGTAATGCATTTATTTGAGTTTATTGATGACCTTACTCTGAATTGTTATTTGTAGTTTAAAACAGTTGCAGTACAATTTGTAATATTTTATTTTAAAGTTTATTTTCAACAATACCAGCAATGAAAATACTATTTTGCACCTCTTGTCAACCTTACGCCCTAGCAGTTGCCTAAGTTTACAGAGTAAACTCATAAATAATCTCTAATAAATGTATTATAATAAAGGGCGCAATTTGACAAGTTCGCCTAGGGCGCAAAAAAGACTTGAGTCGGGTGTACGTCAAGATTTGGCGAAACGGTTCTCATGCTCACCGCAAGCGCTTCGGTTCAGGGGCACATTTGACCATCTTAACCGGCTATACCCTTTAATAGTTATAAAATCTTTATTTATGTTACATCGAAACTATTTCACAAATATATTTTAATTAATTTTAACAAATATTACAAGCCGCCTTCGTCGAATTCATTTTTAATTGTTGTTTCTTCTTTGTTGTTTTTTCAAAATGAAATTTGGTACACTTCCAATACGCACCTCAACACATAATCCCACCAAAAATTAGTTGAATAACAACAAAGCTTTAAATACCAATCCTAATTGTGAGGAAATTTCGAGGTTGTCCTCTTCAAAACCACGTAGTCGCGTTAAAAATTTTGAAATATGAAAAAATTAAAAAAAAATTAAAACCGAATTAAAAAAAAATAAAAAATAATTTTTTCCCTTACTCAATCTACGACTCTCGTATGCTTAAAGTCGGTGCCTCATGATTTGCACTGTGTAAATCTGGCGCCGACTTAAAAAATATGAGAGTCGTAGATTGAGTAAGGGAAAAAATTATTTTTTACTTTTTAGTTATATTTTTTTTTTGAAGTCGGTTTTAATTTTTTTAAAATTTTTTCATTTTTAACATTTGAGTTGTATATATATTGACACAACATGCTGAGGAGATATGCGCATACGTACATAAACTAATAATAATTAAGTGACAATAGTCTCTATTATTAACCACAAATGGCAAAATATTGGGCCAATATTGATTCCGCGTAGGATGGGACTAACGGGGCACCATCCTCTTTCGAATAAAAAAAAGATCATCAAAATCGGTCCATATGCTGAGGAGTTATGAGGGGACAAACATAAAAAAAACATACATACGGGTCGAATACATAACCTCCTCCTTTTTGAAGTCGGTTAAAAACAATCTTGCTACATTATGATCCAAATGTTCAATCAACGACCAGTAAAAAAGATTTACAGTATGCTGATATTTTTGTAAAAAATATGTACATATACAGTAATCTGGATCTACAATAATTAATATTGATATCAATTAGGGAAAAGTCGATACAAGAATCGATTCTGGAACCTTTGTTGTAAAATGTTCGAAAAGTTCCGTGACCATGGCCAGAGAATGGCCGGAACGTTCCATGAGGCTGGCCAGAGAATGGCCGGAACGTTCCATGAGGCTGGCCAGAGAATGGCCGGAACGTTCCATGAGGCTGGCCAGAGAATGGCCGGAATGTTCCATGAGGCTGGCCAGAGAATGGCCGGAACGTTCCATGAGGCTGGCCAGAGAATGGCCTGAGCGCTCCGTGAGCATTGCCAGAGAATGGCCGGAACGTTCCATGAGGCTGGCAGGAAGGTTCCAACTGGCAATGTTCCACCGCAACATGGCTGGAATGTTCCAGGAAGGTTCCTATGTCCGCACCGAGGGAACATTCCACGGCAACCCCCCATGGAACCTTGCTGCCACCTTCAGGCCACGGAGTGTGCTGTATGGGTAGGTGGCGAGGAGAGAAGGAGGATGAAGGGTAAATGAAATGGTACTATGAAATACATTTAAGAATATATATTGTTACAAAATAGATGATACTAATAATAATAATGATAATGATAATAAAAAAGAAAAAAAATGAAAAAAGAGAAAAAATAAAAAAAATTGAAAAAATTATGGCCGCGGTTGGCGTGGCGTGGCGACGGGGGCGGCGTATCCCACTCGGGTGGCGGCGTCGGTGGCGATGGAGATGACGGGGGTGCCACACATTTCCATGAATCACCTGCACACAGATACAAACGTCGATATAATACTCACACATCAAATGCATAAATCAGTGTAAAGTAGTATTACATACCACTGGAGGCGGCGATGGCGATGGCGATGGCGACGATGATGATGATGATCCCACTCGATAACATCATCATCATCATCAAATAAAGCGGTTAAAGCTAAATCGATAGGAATTTGTGCAGGGTCGGTTTGTACTGCAACAGCGCTGGCCCGAAGACTCGATATTTTATTTGAGGAGGCGGCGTCAAAACCAGTATTTTCCTCTTTGATTTTTCGCCAAACTACACTCTTTGGAACATTTACACGATTATTCCAAGGTATAGACATCCGTGCATGAACCGCAACATTATCATCACCATCGTCTTGTTCGGCTTTAAGCACTTCTTGCGCATATCGATGCAACCAAAATTCCTTTTCATCGTAGGGGCCATTATCGGGGTAGACACGTAGTTCGTCATCGTAGAATTCATCCTCAGAGTAGTCAGCTAGTTGGTCATTTAGTGTGTCATCGCGTATTTTGACACTATGAAATACTTTTAAATAAATGTCGCCATCCTGACTAGCTTCCGGCTCAAAAAGTTCCGCACATCGAATTGCTTCGGTTTGAACCGACATATTTCGACACGCCGCAAACACTTTCGGGCTGGGTGTGTGAATAACTGTCGTAGCAGCGGTGATTGTAGCAGTAGCTGGACGTTTTCTATTTATGGGCAGCGACATAATCTGAAATCGATTTTTCATATAATTCTCAAAGTTACTTACACAACGATTCACTAAAAAAAAAATATGATAATGGAAACTTACGGTATTAATCGATTGTTCTCCTTCCATAGCAATCTTCAAAGCAATTTCACTTAACATAAAAAAAGTGTTTCAAAAACTGTCCCAGTTCGACTGTTAGTACTATGACGGAGTTTATTGAATGGAAGCAGTTAATAATTGTGCGGGCACGAACGTATGCGACTATTGAGCGATTGATTGAATAGCATCTGAGAGACTACTGGCCTAAATAGAGGTGCAATTGCTTCTCCCGCCACCACATTTTATTCTAAAGCAATCAATTTTTCCATAATGTGCTGAAATCTTAACGTCGTAGCATATGTAATTTGAGTCCCATCCTCAAGGATAAAAGTCTCGACACGTGCTGAACGTAATATAATATTTCTGGGAACGCCGAATCTTAGAATTATGCACCGTCAGCAGAAACTAATGCATTTGGGGAGGGGTACGCCAAAAAGAATGAATTATACAGTATTAGCAGAAACTAATGCATTCGAGGGAGGGGGTGCGCTAAAAGAATTAGACAGAGATACCAAATCATGATGAGGATATAAATATATGCTCTAAACTGTACAAAGCCTTAAATCGTTGCAACGTATTGCACAGAAAAGTCACATTACATTTACGTTCCATTTACAACCATGGAAGAATTCGCGCAAGTAGAACGCCAATTGTTGGATCAATCCACACGATTGATTTCTCGGGAAGAGTACCTCGCGTGGGAAGAACGGTGTAACGAGTGCATCGAATCATTAGAAGAGCACAGTCGCGTAAAACGCCCACGATTATCAATCGGTGTTCGACAATCGTTGGTTGCTCGAATCGCACAGCTCGAAGGGTTGAAACATTCGTTGCGTGGACGTTTCGTGCGTGAAGGTGCCGGACATTCGAGTCCGGGACTTTTGTGGCGCGAAATAGACACTGCGTTCGATAGCCGCGTATTAACTGGTGCCGTGCTAAATTCGAACTACATCGAGCCGCGCAACTTCCTCCAAGATGCAGGGACCATCGAGCTGGAGCATGTGCAGGATGCTTTGAGGAAACAGAGAAACCTCAAAGTGAACACGGTGTTCAACGGCGAATTTGTGGCGGGTGACAAGCATGCTTGTAAAAGCATCAACACCCGAAACTGCGAACTCTTCCCCACATCCGATCTGCAGGAGTGGTACCAGCGATGCGTCATCGAACCCACCCTGGCATCGCTGGAAGAGTTCCAGGAACGCGACAGTGGATGGGCATTGATGAGAATCATGAATCTAACCGTCAATGTCAACAAGTACAATCCGCTGCGCGCGGGATGTCACGTCAAGTTGCCGCGGGAATTGGTGCTAAAGAAAGCCACAATTAGCGTGCAATCCCCGGACAACGCCTGTTTCGCGTGGGCAGTGGTCGCTGCTCTCCATCCTGCAAAAAGAAATGCCGATCGCCCAAGTTCGTACCCGCACTATACTTCCGTATTAAATCTCCAGGGCATTGAGTTCCTAATGTCCCTGGAGCAAATAGGGAAGTTTGAGCGGCAGAACAGCGTCTGCGTCCACATCTACACCTTCGACGAGGAGAAAGGGTCGACGGTCTTTCCGCTGCGCCTCACCAGCCAAAAGAGGGATCAGCACATCAACTTGCTCTACACGCCGAATCAAGAGCACGGTGATGTAGGGCACTTTGTGCTAATCAAGAACTTGTCCCGACTGGTGTGCATGCAGCTGAGCAGGCACAATGGGAAAAAATTCATCTGCGATCGGTACGTATAGAAACTTGTGAAACTTGTGAAATGTATTGTAGAAAAAAATTAAATAAAAAAATTTTGTGTTTTTTGTTTTATTACAGATGCATGCACTACTTCAGCTCAACCGAGAAGCTGGAGATGCATGCAGTGGACTGCAGACAAATGAACGACTGTACCATCCTGCTGCCCACTGAAGGAAAAAATCTTCTCAACTTCGAGAACCACTGCAGGAAGGCGTGGCTCCCCTTCGTGGTGTACGCAGATCTTGAGTGCATCATCGAAAAAACAGAGGACAACCGAGTGGGTGATCTAGATAATAAGTTACATACATATCAGCACCATAAAGTGCATAGCATTGCATATTATATGCATTGTTCCTACGACACCGCGATGTCGCCGCGACGCGGATTGTGTTTCATGGTTCGTAGACGAACTAAAAAATTTTGCAAACTTCGCCAAACCTCTCTTGACCAGTAATGTTCCCATGCTGGATTTAACTCCTGAACAGTTGACGACATTTCACAATGCATCACACTGCCATATTTGCGAAGAACCATTCAAGGCTGACGATGTACGAGTTCGCGATCATTGCCATCTATCCGGACGGTTTAGAGGCCCGGCACATTCGGAGTGCAATTTAAATTATAAAAATGCGTTTTACATCCCCATAGTTTTCCATAATTTATCCGGCTACGATTCCCATTTCATTATCGAGGAAATAGCTACCGCTTTCGAAGGTCACGTTGATGTATTGCCCATAACTAAAGAAAAATATATTTCTTTCACAAAAAATGTCGAAGATACGGCTGAATCAGACTCGCGAAATTATATTAAATTACGATTCATCGATTCGTACAAATTTCTCAATACCAGTCTCGACAAATTAGCATGTTTTCTTACCACAGATCAATTAAAAATTTTACGATCCAAATTTGAAACATTATCCACCGAAGATTTCAATTTATTGACGCGAAAAGGCGTCTTTCCGTACGAATACCTTGATTGCGTGAACAAGCTGCAGGATACATGCTTACCGCCGCGCGAGTCATTCTACAGTTCGTTAACGGGTGAGACTGTCTCCGAGAGCGATTACGCGCACGCTGAGACTGTCTGGAAGCGTTTCGAGATTAGAACTTTGAGCGAATACAGCGACTTGTATTTGAAAACTGATGTCTTGTTATTGGCAGATATTTTTGAAAATTTTCGCGAAAGTTGTATCAAGAGTTACGGACTAGATTCGGTGCATTATTATACTCTACCTGGTTTCACGTGGGATGCAATGCTAAAGCATACCAAAATTATATTCGAATTGCTCACCGACGTCGATATGGTCATGTTTATCGAACGTGGTATACGTGGGGGTTTAAGCCAATGTTCAGGAAGATATGCACATGCCAATAACAAGTACATGCCATCTTACGACGCATCGGAAGAGTCATCGTACTTGATGTACTTTCACGTGAATAATTTGTATGGGTGGGCAATGTGTCAGCCCCTACCATACGCTAACTTTCAATGGGTCGAAGATGTTGCAAAGTTTGATGTATCATCAATCAAAGTCGATTCGCCCACGGGGTACATTCTCGAGGTAGATCTGGAATATCCACAACGCCTGCACAACGCTCATGCCGATCTATCGTTCTGCCCGACGCGTGCCAAACCACCTGGCAGCAGGCAGGACAAATTACTCGCGACGGTATACGATAAGCAGCGTTACGTTATCCATTACCGCAACCTGCAGCAGTGCACGCGTCACGGTCTTCGTATTACAAAGATACACCGCGTGCTCCAATTCGCTCAATCTCCCTGGCTCCGCGATTACATCGAACTCAATACACGGTTCAGAACAAGCGCGACAAACGACTTTGAAAAAAAATTGTACAAATTGATGAACAACGCGGTATTTTTCAAAACTATGGAAAATGTACGAAATCACGTGGATGTAAAACTTTTAACATATTGGGAAGGGCGATATGGCGCGGAGGCAATGATCGCGAAACCGAATTTCCACAGCAGAAGTGTTTTTTCGGAAAAATTAATAGCTGTTGAATTGCGAAAACTCGAGGTGAAATTCAACAAACCGATATACGTGGGTATGTGCATTCTGGACATATCAAAAATTTGTTTGTATGAATTTCATCACGAGTACATGTCGCGCAAGCATGGGAAAAATTGTAAAATTCTATACACAGACAGAGACAGCCTCATTTACCATATTCGATGCGACGATATCTACGAGACCATGAAACACAATATCGGTAGATTCGACTCAAGTGATTATCCTATCGACAATCCATATAATATGTCGCGCGAAAATAAGAAGGTTCCAGGGCTGATGAAGGATGAAAATGACGGTGCGATAATGACCGAATTCGTAGGTCTTAGAGCGAAAATGTATGCACTTCGCGTAGACGGTAAAAAAGATACGAAAAAGGCGAAAGGCGTCAAGACCAACGTCATAGCCAGAACGATAATTTTCGACGATTACGCGCAGTGTTTGCAAAGGGAGATCGAAATGGTTCGCAGACAATCATGTATACGGTCTAAATATCATAAAGTGTACACCATTTCGGAATCTAAAATCGCTCTAAGTCCATACGACGACAAGCGGCATATTGTACCCGATTCGACCGACACTCTGCCCTGGGGACATTATAATATCCCATTGTAAAATAGAAATTATTGTATTTATTATAAATAGCGAAATTAATGTGTAAAAAAAAAAATAAAAAAATGTTCCAATATGAATATGTATCATTATATTAACTCGTTCATGTAAATAGCGAAATTAATGTGTAAAAAAATAAAAAAATTGTTCACACATGTATATGTATATGTATAATTGTATTTATTGAGCCATGTATTATTAATTTACAATATATTATTTTTATTTATCCAAGAATTGTGTGATTTATCGAACCCCAGCCACTTGACGTACACCTTATCCCCCTTCCTACGCAACACTTTTTCCACTAGATACACATCAGGATTGGTGACGCGTTGCAGCTCGTGTTCATAGAATCCTCCGGCAACAGGTTTTCCACAGGAATCGACGAGCAGATACGTTGCAGGATTAGTTGCCTGTACTTTGGCTATTTTGAACACCCTCGTTGTCCAATTCGGCGTATAGCCTTTATCGAAGATGGTTTTAAATTTGCTCACGCGCACAAACTCGCCCAACTTGAATCTCGCTGGAGCAGCGATCTTTATGTTGCTGTATACGGTGGCTAGCATCCTGTCGGCGATCGCAGGGGTAACATCGCAAGGACGCATTCCGATGGTTCTATGTTTTCGTGCGTTATACTCTGCAAGCAGACGCGGTAGCGTATCGGTCCATCTATAGGTTCCATTGAGCGTAAACAATTTCCACATATTGTTCTTCAAAGTTCGATTGAAACGTTCTACGACGGAGGCCTTCATCACCGAATACATCGAATAATGATTAATGTCGTGCTTTGTCAAGAGTTTCTGCATATCGGCGTTGTAAAATTCTTTTCCTTGATCGGTTTGCAAATTTTTCGGATATCGATCTCTAAATATCTTTGCAAACGCTTTAGTCACCTCAGCGCCACTTTTAGTCTTGAGCGGCACCGCCCATGCATACTTGCTCAACACATCGATGACGGTGAGTATGTAGTGGTGACCTTGGTTGAAACGCGAGTATGGACGCATTTCTACAATGTCAGCTTGCCACAAATCATCGTATCCGTGCACTACGACGCGTCTCCGTGGGAAATGTCTTCGAGCTGGAGCGTGCAATTCCTCAACGAGTTGTAGCTTCTTGTGATCATGGTTTTCTTTTTTACTCTTGGATTTCGATAATGGCTGCATGTTTGATCGCAGAGGTGTCTTGCACACGAATGATGCGATAATTATCGAGTACGTGCATTATGTGCTTCTCGTCGGTCCGAGGAAATTCTGGACAAGTTGCTGCTCCGTTGCAAAAGCGGTTATAGCCTCTTTAACTTTATGAATTTCATTGTCGGGCTGCGGGATAGAATTCAACGCCTCCGATATCTTTTGAACGCTGTTTTGCAACGTCAGCATATCTTTCTGAAACATGACTAGCTTCCTCTCTAATTCTTCCTGCTGCTCTCTCAAAAGTTTAATGTTCTTTTCCACGTATAATTTACTGACGACATCGGTGTCGGCCACCGGCTGAGCTACGCATCGTATCTTGCGTGATTTCGCATCAAAGTCGGCATCAGCCACGCAAAGGGCGTTATCTCGCATGTAATTTCGAAGCAAACCGTTCCATTTGTAATAGTCCATTCTAGCTCCTCCAGTCTTCTCGAGCGATACCTCAAATTTGTTGATCGGCATCACGATGCATACTGTGCGCATCGTCGGCGCGCGGATTTATATAATGAGGCCTACCTCGCGGAGTTCCTCGATAATCGATAGAATTTCGGGATCGTGAGAGTTGTTACCTGCCTGACGCGACGCTTCCAACAAACGCAATTGATCCACCAACTCGTTGGGGTCGTCCCAGTGTAGGTAATCGATCTTGTTATCGTTTACCACCATGGCTCGCGGTACCGTTAGACCTTTCCCTGCCCTACTAGTCGATGCGCGAGGGAGTAGCGGTGCAATTACATATTTGTACTTGTGTCCCTTGTTGCTCAATATGGGATTTTTAGCACCATGACCGCGTCTGTGGGCGTTCGTCGCCAGCAGTATACTTTTGTATTTTTGTTTATCGGCATCGGTGTACACAGCATCATCGGGAATTCTCTTGAAAATCAGTTCGTAAAGACCGGGTGTTCCTCTGTATTTTACACCATCTATGATTATGTTACCATCCATGTCTATAACGAAAGCCTTATCCCCAAGCCTCGTTCCACTATTACCAAAGTACACGCCGTACACATAGTCCATTGTTGTATCCTTATCACCACTTAGGATCGCGCTCATGTATTTTTGCCCCAGCGGGCCGAAATGACTGCGAAACGTTTCTTGTCCCTCGGATGTTTGGAATTGCTGTCTAATAGATGTTACAAACGACTCATTGGGGCTAGTTTCGAAAACATCATCATCAACGGTTGAGAGCGATTGCACATTGGGTAATGTACTTATTGGTGTGGGTGGAGCCGGAGAATCGCTTGATACGACATTCTGTCGTTTCCGCTTCGATTGAACTGGTGTCGAAGTTATGGGTGAATATTCCGCGGACATGTGTTGTTTCCTCTTTGCCTTGCGCGATGTGTTCTGTTTCGGATGGATTTTTTTAGGCGTTGATGTTTCATTCCCTTCAACGTCTCTGTCCATCGACGGTGATGTGTCAGCTTCCATCGCTGCGGTATTTTCCGCATTATGTTTTAAGGGTTCGACGATAGGCTTGAAGTATCTCTGCAACGCGATATCTTCCTCCATCTTGCCAGTCTTCAAAGCTTGATGTTTCCGACGAATGGCTTCGCTGGTTTTTGCAATTTCCTTCGCTATTCTCTCGCGATCCTTAACCTCCAGAGTATCGATATCAATCATCGCTGTACCGCAGACGTTGCTTTCCCACCGACGTGTTGACGACAATTGACCATCTCCATGGTATGGCAAGCTCGTTAAATCCATTTCTATAATGTCCATTGGACATCGCGCTATCCTTGTCTATCACCACGAAACCATACTCCCGTTGCCAACAATTACGACACAAAGCGCAGAAATCCTCGTAAGACATGTCTGTGTTTACGCGATCGTTGTACACATGTTTCAAGTTGGTACTTTGGATACTGGGGATGAATGTTAAATAAAACTCAATATATATGTAACGATAACTACATATATTCAACAACTAACGATTACAAATAACTTATAAAAATGAATATCTGGAGAGCACGAAGCGTTCGGTACAATGTCTCGAAAGGTTCTGCCCTTTTTCGTCGGCGTTGCACGAATGCTCGAAACTTAACGGACAGGGAAAACAAATTTCCCACGCGTCCCAAGGTTGCGGAAGTGGACATGCTGTCTTTAAGGTTTCACTGGGGCTCTGGCAATCGTTACTTTTATTGCCCTAGCCCCTAAGCTCAACCACCCGCGGTAGGCACTCGAGCGACCGACCGTTTTAGGCCTAAGAAATAAATAAACTTTCTCCCGGCCTACAGTCCGCTACAGTACCATCCTGCTTAAACAGAATCAACAGATTCGCATTGTCGCGTATAAGATGTTTGGGAATCTTTGCATACGTCTGACAGAGATAGAAACAGTCAACGTTCGAGTGGCGCCCCATTGCAAAGTACTCTCGTATCGTATCTTGATTGTCACATGCCACGTCATCAAAGATAAAAATAGAATTCGGAAGCGATTCACTCGGTGGGATGACGTCACTATTATTCGAAAACGTAAAGTAGCCAATTTCATCTATCGGAGTCAATAAATTTTCCCAGTACTGATATTTCGGCTGTTGTAACGACTTGGAATACACGTACACGTTCTCGAAGCGGACGCCGTGAGGACTTTCCAACAAGCTGACCAGCACGTTGGTTTTTCCAAAATTTGATGGACCACAAATGAGGCAGCGGATAGTGTTCGGTAGCATGCTACCATGTCTGCGTCCTGTTTTCAAAGACATCACTCGTGATTTATCGTCAAAATTTGTCACGCGTATCGTTACAGGTTGTCGCACGAATCGCATCCTCCCCGCGAACCGTGAAAAATGATTTTGATACGTCGAGGTGGTGATGCGCCCTATTTATAGGTCCGCGCCGAAACATGACGGCTCAGTATTCAAAATGCCTCTGATCCTGTCGGATAATTACGATATTCGAGACCTAACCTCTGAACAATTGAAATATATACCAAAGATTATTCTACTGCGAGAGTTTGGCATACACATTGATCGGTTGTGGGACAGGCTCCCCGAGCATATAAAAGCCAATTCCGAGGTTCGACAGTATCGCCGGTGCTTGGAACATTATAATCGCCCTTGGCAGATAAACCGCGCTACCTATCGAATTACACATCCCGGGATACCAGTTTTGCGGTCCAGGAACTCATCTGGTAAAACGATTAGCTAGAGGGGATCGAGGTATCAATCCGTTGGACGCAGCGTGTCGCGAACACGATATTGCATATTCGCGTAACAACGACCTCGGCGAAAGGCACGTGGCAGATAACGTTCTCGCTGACAAAGCGCGAAAACGCATCGTTGCGCGAGACTCGACTCTGGGTGAAAGAGGTGCTGCTGCAGCTGTTTGGGCAGCTATGAAAGCTAAGACGAAGATCGGAATGGAGATGAAAACAAAAACCCGCAAAAGGACTCCAAAGAGAGCATCGCAAAAGCGGATTCTTCCGGTGGCAAAACGGGGTGGTATATTACCACTTCTCCCGCTGTTGGGTGTTCTCGGATCATTGCCTGGTGGAGCGGCGGGGATCGCCAAGGCGGTAAACGATAATAAGGCGGCACAACATCAGCTGCAGGAAATGCAAAGCCATAATCGCTCCTTGGAAGGTTGCGGACTTTATCTCGCGCCATACAAGCGCGGACTGGGAATATCTAAACAAAAAAAAAAAAAAAAAAACGTCGAGAAGAAAATAAAAATGCCTGCGGGCGTAACTACCGATGTGCAATTGGAGGAGTTGGCAAAACGTATGCGTATTCCATTCTTTAGAGGTGTTTTTATGCGCAACGCGTTACCAGCTGGAGGAGTACGTCGAAACGAGAGCGGTATCGTAAATTTGGACAATGTCGAGGGGCCGGGGACTAATTGGGTGGCGTATGCGAAGAGAAGGTGTCGAGCTATATATTTCGACAGCTTTGGGAATCTTCGACCGCCTATGGAATTGGTAAAATATCTGGATGAGGGTGCTGTGAAAATTGAATACAATCGATCGTCCTATCAGAAGTATGATCAGAGCAATTGCGGACAACTATGTCTACGCTTTCTACAAACGATCGGCGCCAAATTTAAGGATTGACTTCCAACCACTCTGATTCAGTAGGTACTATTCGAGCAGTTCGAGCGGAATATGTCGTTAACATTCACTCTAACCGGCAAGAGTAGCACCCTCGCGGTGAGCTACTTTCCACCCATAGATTTGAGCGACGATGATTACGAGCTTGGTCTAACAACCTTTGAAACTTATCACACAATACCGAACATCGACTCGTGCAACGATAAATTCTACTTCATCGCAAACAATGACATCGACACCACTCATGAATACATTACGATTCCCCACGGCTCCTACGAACTAGACGCCATTGCCAAGTACCTGAAGCAGCGATTACTCGAGCGGTATCCTAAAAATCTTCGTGACACCGATGGTAACAACGATGATGGTGACAGCGATGTGTATCCTATAGTGTTGCGTCCCAACAACAACACCATGAAAAGCGAGCTGTACTGTCGGTTCACCGTAGACTTTACAAAGCCCAACAACATCGGATCGCTATTGGGATTCTCAACGAATCGGGTATTAGCACCAGAACGGTGGCACGAATCGCACGATCCAAATAATATCATGAACGTGAACATTATTCGCATAGAATGTAGCGTGACCGCTGGCGCGTACAACAATGGGAGGCGTGTACATACGATACATGAATTTTCTCCGAGAGTTCCACCAGGATATAAGATATCGGAAACGCCCGCACAGATCATTTACCTTCCAATCTCCGCACGGGTCGTTACGGATCTGACGATACGCGTTGTGGATCAAGACGGACGGTTGCTCGATTTTCGAGGTGAAGAGATTACCATCAGACTGCACGTACGACGACGACGATAATACGTGTGGCGCGAAAGAAATGCTTGTATTGAACGACTCCAGAAACCTGTTTCTTCCAAGTGAAATTGTTTACAACACCAACAACTGCAACAGCTCTGATCACGCTAAAAAGAAGAGGCTCAGTGCTGCGAACATTGCATTTTTTAAATCTTTGAGATTCATTGTGCGCATTTAAGTTGAAAAAAAATGGCTGATATTCTAAGCATTGGAGGGAAACCGACGTTTGATGATCGCATCGTCAAGCTCGAGACTCACACATACAACCCATACGTCAACACGAGGTTTGGATACAGCGATGAGATAAGAATACCCATACAGCAGCAGGATTTATACACATTGCCGTGTGAAAGTTTCCTCTATGTGGAGGGGAAATTGAAGATAAATAAGCCACATGATGCGTTAACGGTGATGTTGGGAAATAATTGTATGGCGTTCTTATTCGATGAGATTCCATACGAGCTGAATGGCGTGGAGATTCATCGCAACAGAAACGTTGGAATAACTAGCGCGCTTAAAAACTATGTATCGCTGACATCTGACGAAGACAAAAATATGGAGAATGCCGGATGGGGATTGAAACGACGCGATGGGCTGATAGTGAAAAATCATTTCAATTTTTGCATCCCACTCAAATATTTGCTGGGATTTTGCGAGGACTACAAACACATGATTATTAATGCGCGTCACGAATTGATTTTAATACGATCACGCAACGACAACAATGCTCTGATAGGATCATCGGTGTTGGAACCAGAAATTAAATTACTTAAACTACAATGGCGGATGCCTCATGAAACGCTGAACGACATTAATAAGCTATCGTTGCTACGTACTTTGGAAAGTGGACAAAACCTGAGCATTTGTTTTCAATCGTGGGATCTGTACGAGTATCCTATGTTGCAAAACACAAATAAGCATTCGTGGGCCGTGAAGGCATCTGCACAGCTGGAGAAGCCACGATGCGTGATCCTTCCTCTACACACTGGTCGAAAGAATGTGACGAGCGAAGACGTTACTAAGTTCAACAACTGTAAATTGACCAATGTGAAACTTTTTCTCAACTCGGAATTTTACCCATACGATGACATGAACTTGGACTTTGATAAGAATAAGCATGCCATCTTGTATCACATGTATACGCAATTCGGTAAATCATATTATGGGCATAGTTGCAACGAGGCATTATTCACCGTGGCTGAATTTGTACAATTTGGCCCCATCGTGGTGATTGATTGCTCGCGACAAAATGAGTCGATCAAGAATGGTACCGTGGACGTGCGCATTGAATTCAAGTGTAAGGAGAATGTGCCGGCAAATACTACAGCCTGCTGTCTGATTCTGCACGATCGGGTGGTTGAATACAATCCACTGACAAACGTGGTGCGCAAAATGAATCGTCATTTTGACTCGCGCGTGTCAATCGCGTTGCGCTTAGCCCGTGGCAACGACCGCGCTCGGCCCGGGCCACGGATATTTCGCAAGCATCGAAGAATTAGTGAAGCAATCGACAGCTGTCGACAGGGCAGTTTCCCCCATTCCTGGGGACTGTCCGAGGTTCGGCCCGCGACGAAGAACTGCGGAACAGGGATTCGTTTTCGAGAGCTCGTGATAGGAAGTTGTGACGAGCCAGCGGGCCGTCTAGAAACCGCGCCTCGCCGCCACGTAGAAACCGCGACACCCGTCCGGACGGTCGAGATCAGCCCTGGGTATCTCCATCCGACAAACCGCGAACGGCCTAGCCGGGAGAGCCCTTGCGCGAGGTACGAACCGCCGTTGACTCCGCGAAGACGTGCGATGGAACGAGATAGCGAGAACATCGACGGACTCCGATTGTGCCGACTTCCGAGTGCGACCAGATAGACAAGCGAGCGACCACGACCTGCGCTAGGTTGAGCGACTTACAGAGCGTACGAGGCGATAATCGGCAAGCGTGCCGAAACCCGAGCTCACTGCGATAGCAGGGACGGAGCGCCGTCCCTAGGGTATGTTCTTACATTACTTTTATCCATCATTCAGAATATATTTTACTATGTTATTTTCCCTTGAATTCCGTGTCACCATTGATTTAAACCCCCTTACTCCTTATCCTCTCACGGTAAGTTTAGTCAAGGCGTGCTTCAGCACCTTGAAAGAGCGAGAACCCCGCGAATCACCCTAGCCGCTCAGGGCGATTCGCCAAAAGTCCCTTCAGGACGTAACATCGTCATCGTCGTCGTCGCCGTCGCCGCCGCCATCGCCGCCTCCGCAGGTATGTAATACTTTGCATTTCTTTTTACCCGTTTTGATGTATTAATATTATATCTACGTTTGTGTACTCTTTCTAGGGCAATGAATTTGTTCTGCGGCAGTTGGGGATGTTGGCGCGGATGCTAGAGGACATCGCATGTGCAGCCCCTAATCAGGACGAGATGCGGCGACGGGCGGGATTGGCGGTCGGCCCTGCCATGGCCGAAAGGCTGAGGCAACCATGGGTGCCCTACAAGCAGGTGGGGCCCCTGCGGCGACCGCGGCCTCAATCACCGCAAGAAACAGGGTGGATCGACGTCAGCAGGCCGCTGTCGTTGCAGGGGTGTGTTATGACGCCCCCCGGGTCGTCCACATCACCACCATCCATGGTGCGGACGCCTCCGGGGTCGTCATCATCGTCATCTAACACACCACCCTGGTGGCCTCCGCCGACGCCGTCCTCGTCACCCCCATCGCCACCTGAGTGGGATACGCCGCCGCCGTCGCCCCCATCGCCACCTGAGTGGGATACGCCGCCGCCGTCGCCCCCATCGCCGCCGTGGTGGGACACACCACCGCCATCACCGCCATCACCGAGGCCATAATTTTTTCAATTTTTTTATTTTTTTATTTTATTTTATTTTATTTTTCTTTTTTATTATCATTATCATTATTATTATTAGTATCATCTATTTTGTAACAATATATATTCTTAAATGTATTTCATAGTACCATTTCATTTACCCTTCATCCTCCTTCTCTCCTCGCCACCTAATTTTAAGATTCCGCGTTTCTACACATATTATATTTCGTTCTTCGCGTTGTTAAATGATGTCGCATTGCACGGCTGCTCCGGAGGTTTCGAATTATGCACGATCGCGCGCGACGCTAAGATTGAAGAAAACATTATGAGAAAACTCGTTAGCTTTAGAATACTGTTATCTAAAGAACAAATGCGATTGTACCGCCAAGTAGTGCTGCCTCTTTCCCTCCCGCAGATTTTAGCTTTAAAATAATGCTCTGTCTCTTTCCCTCCTCCAAGTACATGGTTTGTAAAAAATAAATTATTATTTCTCTGTGTTGGGGGAATAAAATATTAGGGGGAAAAAATTTCTGAGAGCGGATCGAGTCTGAAAAAGAGTTTTTCAGACAGGACCCGCCCTCAGAAATTTTTTCGGGGTCAGGGTCAGGGTCAGTTTTGATAAAAAACTGACCCTGACCTATCAAAACCGCTCTGCCCGGACTGATCCCCTCCACGATCGCGGCTTCTCCCACTCCGCGGCTCGTGCGCGCGCAACTCCCCGCTGTCCCCGCGTCCATGTTTCCCTCCGCCGCACTCCCCCGCGCGCCCTCATTTCCCCCCGCCCCCGCGCTCCCCTCAGAGGACCTGAGTTAGAACTCTCCTAGACATACTACTGTTCAACTAGACGATCTGATAAATTTCACAAATTATAATTTTGGAAACACAGTCATTTATTTATGTTTCTGTTTCAATGCGGTACATCAACGTTCTGTATTGGTGATCAATTTGTGAACTACACTTTGGATACATTTAAAAATGTTTTAAGATCAGATACTTCAAATGATACATTCTGTTATTGTGATTGAATTCGCCTTTTTATACAGTATAAATATATATGAAGAAATCAATATGGTGTTATTTAAAAAAATACAAAATACCCCTAATTTGTTATGCAACAAAGATACTTTCAAATTTTTGCTTATGTGAATAAATTCTTCATATTACGTGTGGAGACTGAATTCAGGTGTCGTCCACGTGGACACGCGACGTGCCCACATTTTTCCGATGAAATGCGAGATCACGCATATTCTCACCAATTTTTCCAGTATAAAAAAGGGTTCGTATGCATGCTCTGGGGCTCATGTCTACTTAGAGTGAAGTTCGTAGACGATAAAAGCATTAGGAACATCAGGTTCTATTCTCCTTGAAGCAGATTATACACCATTCCAGACAGGTGAATTACCTAAAAGACAAAGCAGAAGCGTTTTTATAATCTGTAAGACAGTCTATGTTTCGTGCCTGCAGCAAATTTCGGATAAAAAAATTAATACAATTTTTATGTGCATATATACTTTTTTGTCCTTTTTCTGCAGAAATTTTTTTTTTTCAAGAATTTATATTAATAATGTGCTCCCGACACATTTGGGGGAATAGCTTTCGAGATTTTATGTTCACAGTTGTGGAAAATGTAGTTTATGGGAAATCACGTTTAAAGTTGGACATGCAATTTTGTCATACTTTACGCATTAATAATTTGATACCTACGGGTTTCAATCGATGCCTGTGTCACGTCCTGGGTTGAGGTCTTTGGGGACGATGACAATGTTGGGTAAGAAATCAGGCGAGAATGTGTAATCCTGCACACTGAGGGTTTTCGGGATTCAGGCGAGAACGTAGAATCCTACACACTGAGGATTTTCGGGAATCAGGCGAGAACGTGTAATCTTGCACGCTGAGGGTTTTCGGGAGTCAGGCGAGAACGTGTAATCCTGCACGCTGAGGATTTTCGGGAATCAGGCGAGAACGTGTAATGCTGCACGCTGAGGGTTTTCGGGAGTCAGGCGAGAACGTGTAATCCTGCACGCTGAAAGTTTTCGGGAGTCAGGCGAGAACGTAAAATCCTACACACTGGGTTTAGGGGAAAATCAGGCGAGAATCTTAAATCCTGCACGCTAATCGACCAGGGAAGGTTTAAAAGGTAACCGCGCGCCAGGGAGACACCCGTTAGACCACTTGTGGTTTTTACTTTAGTTTTGGTAATCGGATTTACGGTTGCATTGGCATAAGAAGCCGCCCGTGATATTCCGCGAAATTCGTCTAGATGTTGGTCGAACACGAGCTATGTAAAAGTAAGCCCGGTAAATATTATAAGAACTCCGGTGTTCGCGCAGCCAGATCAGCTGTTGCAGCGGTTTGTTTTGGAAGGGAACCTTCGTACCGAAGATTTAACACAATAACTCGAAGCGCGAATTAAATAAAACTGGTTTATTCAGTTTGTAGCACAAAATAAGCCATGCATATTATTGTGCAGGTAACTTAGTTTATAATAATGCGTTAGGCGTTTAGCATTAACACAAAACAGTTATATAAATGGTTATTTATAAAGATATATGTATGAATATGAAGTACATGAATATAAATCGTGGTAAAGATATAAAACAATAGGCATGAAATAATAGACCGCTGCAATAAGCGGATAATAATAGTATAAAACAATAAGAGTTAGCAATGATAGCAATATAAAGCAATAAGCATGAAATAGTAATATAAATGGTAAGAGTTAGCAATAGTACATGAGAAATAAATGAGGGTGATATACCGTGTAACAATGGTTAATGTTAATTGCTTACGATAAATGTCGATGAGTAGTTCGTTGAAACTGATTCTAAACACTTGATGATTGTAAAGATACTTTCCGAGTGATGTTTCTGCAGAAAGAGGACCTCTGTCTCTCGGGCCCTTGTATTTATGTGAATTTTACATGATTGTTAGGTATGAAGGGTACGCGCGGTATGGACCTTGGCCTACTTACGAAATATGCGTCGCAATAGGACTTCCGGGGTTTTTATAGGATATGCGTCTATAATTAGTTAATGACACGTGTATGAAATATTCGTGGCAATAAGACTTTCGGGGTCTTACGTAGGCTTCTGATGGGGAGATACTCAACCTATTGGATGGGTTTAGGAGGTTTGATTGGGAAGGGGTTAGTGTGGCTTTGACTTCTTTGGTCATAGAGAGGGGGTGAGACGTGGTCTCGAGATAAGGATTTTTGGGGCGAGGGACTTGTTTAAATTTAAATATGAGGAAGGAGATCGTGCCTCGTAGGGCGAATAAGGAAAGGGGATTTCGTACCGATCGTCTTGAGATGGGGACCGCTAAGGTACATCGTCAAGGTGATCGGCGATTAGGAAAAAAGGGGTAAGAGTTGAAGTTTGGGGAGTTTCGGTGGAGTTGTCGAGTGATTTATGAGAGAGACTTGAAATAGTACCGCGCGAAAAATAGTGTCTCGTCACACCTGGTCCATACGTTACGTCTTCCTCCGATAGATTACAGACTTGTATGGCCTTTCTTTTTCTATATAAACCTTGTCTGTCCAGAAATCTCCTTTTCCTTACGAAACCCAAGAGGCTACAGTGTTTCAATTTTTTTATCTTCAACTATCGCGACCGATAAGAATTCCTTTCATCAAAAAGGATAATCAGTTTCCTTTTTATTAAACTATTTTATTTTAGTCTTTCAAATTGACCTTCAAAACCACGCTCCTTTGGAACATACTATCAGAAAGCCTATTGGCCTTTGGGGAATTCGTCATGGTGGCGTAAGAAAAGAGTCTTTCCACAGGAGCCGATGATGGCAATGGCGTATTATATTTTAAGAACAACGTATTAATTAATATATATTTGTTTAAAATTTTGAATTCAGTGTCATCATCTGTGAAATAGTGTAATATCTGAAAGTGAAATGTGAACAGATTAGAAATACGTATGTTTCATTATATATTTACTAAATTAAAAAAAATACTAGCTTCAAGTGATGCTTTAGAAGCATATTCTGCAGTTCCCAGCGAACTCCTATCTCCAAAATAAAAGAAAGAATTGCGAGTCTTGTCACCAGACGATGTAGCTGGTGCAGTCGTCGCGGATTCTTTATTCGCTTTCATTTCCTCAATTATTGCGCATTTAAGGAGCTCCTCCAATTTGCCACGGTCCTCCGGGGCAATGCACGGAAACCACACATTCTTAAATTGTGGATGCGTTAATGCGGTCAGGGCGGCATTCTCTGACTCCGGTGTGGTGAGTTTCAAATAGTCTTCAAATCTCGAATTCACCGCGTAGTGAAGGCACTCATTTATGGGTTTGCAGAATTTCCACTCTTTTCCACAATTTTAGACGTAGAGACAACAAACATGGCAATAGTGTGCCATAGAAAATATTGTCTCCCTGTAAAATGTCTATCGCTTCCGCGATTGGCGCCGTACAGTCTATGTGTTCTTCTAAATATATCAAATCTCTTTCTCTTAACATATTTTTTATTCCTAAAAGTTTTGACAAGTTTATTATTCTGTTTTTAATTTTTAAAATTTGTCTTAGGGAATCGTATAGGGAATTCTACCGAGTCTCGCTCGGTCGTGTCAATGTGTGACCAATTTCTTTCAATATTATTTCGGCGGATTTTGGCCTGATTGCTGCCTTCCACAACAGGTTACATTTCTCCATTGGGTCTTTATGCATAACCTACAACACTTCCTGGCTCTTAATTGTGCGTATCATGTCTGATGTTATACATAAATTGAGAGTATGTGCAGTACATCTAATATGGCGAGGCAGTATATACTGTAAGGGACGCGCAATGTCTGTGTCCAGTGGTATGGTTTCTTCTGATTCTTCTTCGGATGAACTATGGGAGGAAACAACCAAACTGTCGTCTTCAACTTCCCTTGTAAGGAAGGCTGCTTTAACGCCAAACGTTCTGAAAGCCTTTGCAAAATTACTGGCATTATCTGTGACTGTTTCGTCTTAAAGAACAAAAGCGGACTCAGGGCGAGGCGAAAAGTCAACATCTTTACGGTGGGCAATTGTTTGTTCTCGAAGCTTTCGTTGGGAACCATTTGCCTGCCAGATGACTAAGAGGCAATCGACATCGTGCCATTTTTTTCTGATATTTTCGACTACCTTCGTCCTGAGATAATCCGTTAAATTACTCTGTCAGCGAGGGTACACGGTTACCTCGGACTGGTACAAACCGTCGTCCACCGCTGACCCACGGAACAATACGGTCATAAACCGTAACCCTGGCTGAACGCTCCGACCGAACAGCCTATCTAAGTTTGTTAACCAGATGTTTGGTTTTTCCTCCACTACGTCACCAAGAAGGAGAGGCCTTCCTCTTCCACCACCGAAATCGCGGAAGGAAGGTTCCTCCTCGTCGAGGAAAAGCTAGCCATTCAGCAATTTGACACCTCCCGAACGTCTGATGTCTTGTCTACCTCCGACGCGAAAAGGCTAGACCTGACAGAGTTCAATCGTCTCTTGAGCGAAAACATACATTCTACTTAAACCCTCGATCGAATTTCACGGAAAAATCAACGACAGTCGATTCAATTGATTTAAGTCAAGCAATCGTTGCTGAGACTTTCAGTCAAACCGATAACTTTACTCTAGTCATCATACGGACTAGTTTCGAGTGATTTAATCAACGTTCGTGATTAAGATCATCGACAAACATTCGTAATCTTGTCTGGTCATCGTACGGACCACAAGTTCTCTTGTCATCACAGAAAAAATAACAATCATTCAAAATTACAATTTATTGAAGTTATCACAATGTATGAGAAAGACTGATTTTAGAGTTTAGACGAAGAAAATATATTGTTTATGATTTTTATCTCGAATAGTCCTAATGATTGGATAAGCAAACTGTAAATGGAAAAAATTGTGTCGTGACAAACTTTACAACACTATATTTTTTAAAATCCACTTTAGCAACATTTAGTTTTTCAATCTTTCTTAGCGTTTCGACAATACTTTTTCACATTTTTCAGCGCTAGTCCCGTTATTGCGCACGACCGTTCATTAACCGACAAACATTTTCTTAAAATTGATGTGAAATGCCAATCTTTTAACTACCTTTACGTGCCTAGCGACAAAAATTCTCAATTACTACCTGAAGCGGCTAAACTACACATCTGCCCGCCAAACGTTCACCACCATAAACGTTGTAGCGAAAACACACCCATAAAGCATTGGACTCACTGGTACGCATCAACCCTTAGGTTATTCCTGTCCACGACCTTTCCTCCTTTCACTTTTATACCCATTAACTATGGTCGCCTACTTCCTTACTCCGCCAAAACTTCCTCACAACATAGGCATAGGCAATAAAGAAGAAAACCCAATAACACAGAAGCCACACTCAACGTTTTTCCCCCAAATTTCTACTTCTCGACCTAATATTAACTGAGAAAAATGTATGAAACGTCAAAAAGAATTCTTATACAATTAGTAATTCAGTTTAAGGTAGAGTTAAACATGTGGAACAGCGCGCATTGCGCGCCAAACACTAAAAAATTCCTCTGGTACGAGGTCCTAGGTTGCGCGCCGAACCATAAAAATCGACCCTTGTAATGGTGTTGTGTAGCGCGCATTGCACATGTTTGACCGCGCCTTTATAAGTGCATGCTAGCGTTGCCGAATGTAAGAATGAGGCCGAGGGCGTATGGCCTCGCGCGGTCCTGCTTTCGAGGATTTTATGGCAGGGACTTAGCTTGTGTGCGGTCCTGATGGGGAGTCAATGAGACTAAAGTAAACAGTCCTGGCGACTGGCGATAGCTGACAGCCGCACGAGCTTTTCCAATTATTGGGTGTCGAAAGATTGATTGTAAAAATGAAGAGAAAAATATATGAATATTGCGCGTCTACAGGCCGCTTAACTTAGGCCTTAATAAAATCATGCACTTTTCTGTAGTGGGTATAATCGATGACACATCGCCCAGCAACTCCAGGCGCCACACAGTGTGCGATTTTGGACAAAAATCGCTAGACAGCGCAAATCTTGACCGATTTCAATGATTTTTTTTTAAATACTCGTGAAGGGCTCAGCAATAACGGAGGGCTGCAGTAAATCCTGTATTTTTTGGTCTAATCTATAAAAAACATTATTTAGCATAAGATCACATAAAAACGTAAACTTTGGAAATTAAGGATATTAAAAATTAATTTTTTGTAAATTTAATATTAGCTATAAAATAAAAAATTTACTTCAAATTTACAAAATTTATGTTTTAAATAAACTGCTAAGTATATGTGATTTAAATCTAATATTTTTAAATTATATTTCAATTTTATTTTTTATTTTATATTAGAAATAAGAATAATATATATAATAAATAATATATATTTTTTATTTTATATTAGAAATAACATAAAAAATAATAAAATTAAAATATAATTGACACATGTTCCCGAAAAGGAAGGAAAGGAATGTGAGAATGGGTGAGTTTTATTAAATTTCTTGGTGATTATTAGGTGTAGAAATACATTCTTTCCGATTGCAGGGTACAATAACAGTTTAATTTAAAAAATATGATAACTCAATCGTCGAAATAATTTCTATTATTGTTAATTACATTTTGCAATTTTTCTGGCAGCTTACGAATACCACTGCGATAGAAATTCGTTAGCTTTGTACCTACTAGTAGTTAGGCTATGCCGATTCTGGCTCAAGTGGAGGCGAGGGGGTGAGGCGGGGCGGGGGGGGAGGTACCGCGCTCTTCCGCGAGATGGGCGAGGGGGTGAGGCGGGGAGGGGGTTACCGAGTCCGTAGGTGAGGGGGATGACGTCACAGGGGAGGGGGATTCCAAGATGGCGTCGACCGAGTTCGTAGGTGAGGGGGATGACGTCACAGGGGAGGGGGATTTTCAAAATTTTCAAAATGGCGTCGCGCGGGCAGGTCGAGTTCGTGGGCGAGGGGGTTGACGTCACGGGGGAGGGGGAGGATTTTCAAATTTTCAAAATGGCGTCGCACGCATTTCGTGTTGGCGCCACCTACTGGACGTTTAAGGTACTTTGGGCCCGCGTCGGTATTTGGGCCCGTATTGGTAAATTTTCCAGGTTTTCCATACATTTCGGGTTGGCGCCACCTACTGGACGTTTAAGGTACTTTGGGTCCGCGTCGGTATTTGGGCCCGTCTTGGTAAATTTTCCAGGTTTTTCATACATTTCGGGTTGGCGCCACCTATTGTACGTTTAAGGTACTTTGGGTCCGCCATGGTAAATTTTCCAAGGTTTTCATACGTTTCGTGCTGACGTCACCTGTTGCATGTCTAAGGTATATTTGGGCACGCGTCGCCGCCGCGCAATCTCCGTACGTGTGCGGGGATCGGTGCGCAGGCGCGACCGCGACCGATTCGTGGAAATTCAAATCGCGTTTTCGATGATGATTTCTGAGAAAGAGGGTGGACCATGATTTCTGAGAAAAGATAAGGAAATATTTGAATCGCGGGACCGATACAGCACACGTGCAATGATATAAACATAGAGCGATAATTATTATAAATCAATCATCGCGATAGCCCATGGAATAAACATTGCACCGCGACATGCAGTGTGTTTATGTTTGAATCGTGGGACCGATACAGCGCACGTGCAATGATGTAAACATAGAGCGATAATTATTATAAATCAATCATCGCGATAACCCATGGAATAAACATTGCACCGTGCTATGCCGTGTGTTTATATCTGAACAGGATCGAACGCCTTTTTGGCGCCTACGTGCACGCGCTTCGTGCCGTGTGTTTATGTTTGAATCGTGGGACCGATGCAGCGCACGTGCAATGATGTAAACATAGAGCGATAATTATTGTAAATCAATCATCGCGATAGCCCATGGAGTAAACACGACATTGCATTCCATGATGATTTCTGAGAAAGAGGGTGGTACATGATTTCTGAGAAGTCATACAGCGCACCGCGACATGCAGTGTGTTTACATCTGAACAGGATCGAACACGTTTCGGGCGCCTACGTGCACACTCCTCGTGCCGTGTGTTTATGTTTCAATCGTGGGACCGATACAGCGCACGTGCATATAGCGATAATTATTCGGGGAAGAGTTCCGAGTATTTTAATGATCGAGGAGGAGACTGTAAGTCAATCGTATTTGATTTGAATTTACCGCGTATTCTCTATCCCTTGTGTGGTATACATAGACGCATTGACCATCACCATCACTAATGTGATATACTTTCACACATTGATGTGTACGTGTGCGTGAATCAGTATAAAGTGACGTGGATTAGTCTTTTAGGTATCAGTTCACCACGTACGCTTAAGTGCTAACAAGTATCGCAGGAGTCATTTTTTTCGTCGATGAGAATCATACGTATTGCATATCAAAATGTACAAACGAAGCTTAAACGATTCATCCTGCACATCCGACAACGCTGGTGGGGTTCCAAATAAACGCCAACGGCAACAATATCATCAACAGTCCAATATGAGGTATGTATACATTAATATACACTTTACACATACTTCATTCACTTACTTCTTTCACTGTAAACGTCAACGAACAATACATTAATTTCGTGTACATGTTTCTTACAGTTCAGGATCCACAATGCCAAAAACGTTGAAAACATCAAAACCATCGATCGTACGGATCCTGGGGCGTGATTATCCACTAACCTCAACAGCTTATAAACGTCTAACTATTGGAATACGCATTGGTATGGATTCGTGCCACGTTGAGATCGCCATAGCCGACAACAAGGGTAGCGAGGTATACTTTTCAATGTCTACGTGGAAGCTCCTACTGCAAAACGAGGCGGACATACTCCAACGATTACGCAGCAACGCAACATCGTCCCAAACCCCCATCGTAATTGATCATTTGCGACTCGAATTCACGCGTATGCATGATGATCAACTTATTAAAATCACCGATAATCGCGTTACCTTATACATGACGGAAGTTACGATGCGTAAACTGTTCGCGTATGAACATTGCATCAATCATATGTTCACCTGGTTGACTGAAAATATGTACTCTGTAAGCAGTAAATATGCTGCCTTCGTGGAAGTTCTACGTACCGCTTCCGTACCAACGAATTATGTGAAATTAATTTCCGAAAGCGAGACCTTTGAGCAGCATTCTTTGATTGATTGTGAATTGTTAGCGTTAGGATTACAATCCATGCTGCGTGATGTAAACCAGGTACCACTATAGTACATGTATATATATATATATGTTTTAATAATAAATGGACAACAATTTTTCAATAAATGTATATATTTTTCAAAAGCAGTGTGTGTGTTTATTCATATATATCCATCCATGCGTACTTAAACTATAAAATCTGTATTTGTGGGAAATAACGTTCGTATGGGAGGGATATTCTTGCTCGCGGGTAAAGGAAGCAGTTGTCGCTGTCATTGCACGCATCACCGCCGTCGTTGTGTTCATCGCTATAGAAAACAAAAAAAATAATTCTTACATATTCGTTTCTCTGCATATGACGCGTAAAGTAGATGCAATGCGTGTGTGTAGGACTTACATTAGGTAACGCTGCGTATATAATTCCATATTTTCCCGACATTCTCCAGCGCGCAAACACCGCAATTCTTGTGAAATGCACATCGAAGGGTATTCGTTGAAGACATAGACCTCAGGTTAGGAACGTCAGGGTCCACGATGTCAGGCATGATCCCGCAATAATCATCGCCAACGTCGTAGCCGCCGTCGTCTTCGACAGTTCGAGTGTTGTTGTTGTTGTTGTTGTTGTTGTTGATCTTTCGTCCCGTCAGTTCGTACAAATTATATACATCCTCAACGATTATGTCAGGTAGTAGTTGCAGCATCCACGTTTTCTTTTCCGTACCCTTTACGATTACGAAGTCAATGTTCGCGAGTACGCTGGCGAGGAGCCCCGGAAGTTTGGAGTATGGAACATAGCCGTCAGACCAGCGAAGCCCGTGATGATGCTTCGCGAGCCAGGATGCTTGATCGCGATCCCGCGAATTCAGATGTTCCCAGAAGTATGGCGGTTCGAAGATCCAATGACTGATCGTCGGTGTTTTATCGTTGTTGATGTTTGCACGAATCGCGATCTCTTTGACGACGAACTCGCGTTCGATATTGAATCCTTGTAGATCGACAATGGCGAACATTATTATACGTTTTAGATAGCACCGCGGGCGACGATGTCGGAACAGCAACTGAGGTCTTCGACTTGGACGATTTAAAACAGTAGCAGTATTCGTAGTAGTAGTATTAGTATTAGTAGTAGTAGTAGTAGTGTGGACGCGACGTGACCGCGGCGTTCACGATCGTGTTGCAGCAGAGCGATAGATGTCCGCGAAATTTACAAACCGACATGGGTAAGGAGTTTTACAACGCGGAGTTTCAACGATGTGTGAAGACTCGCGGAATCAACCACTACTCCACGTACAGCGTGATGAAAGCGTCGATCGTTGAACGTTTCAATCGTACGCTGAAAAACCTCATGTGGAAAAAATTCTCCTTGAACGCGTCCAATCGTTGGGTCGACCTGTTACCTGCGCTCGTACACACCTACAATCATCGCAAGCACCGAACGATCAACGCCCGACCCGTTGACGTAACTCCCGCGACGCGTTTGTCGTTCGCCGCGAATGAATCCCTTTCACCCTCAGCATCGGAAGGAGTTAGACGACGCGCGAAATTCAAAGTTGGTGACAAGGTACGCGTGAGCAAGTTCAAGACTCTCTTCGAGAAGGGGTACACTCCGAACTGGTCAACCGAGGTGTTTGAAATCATAACCGTACAACCAACGTGTCCGGTGACGTACATTCTGCGCGATTCCGCAGGAGAACCGATCTCGGGTGGATTCTACGAGTACGAACTACATTCGGTCGCGAATCCGGACGTCTATCTGGTCGAGAAGATTATTCGTCGTAAAGGAAACCAGGTGTACGTTAAGTGGCTCGGATTCGATTCGTCCGGGACTCGTGGATAAGCAACAAGGATATTCTATGATTCCCGATCACGAACGCACTCGATGTTACTAAAATAAATGAATGAAAAATAAATACATACATATAAATAGATAAACAGTGTCCGTTTATTCAATTTTCCACATGCTCCTTCACCTTCTCGTATATGCGTACAATTAATCTTAAAAGTATGAAAAAATATACATATATACCGACGCGTATAAAATACAATTTTAGTTATTCCGCGCTATATACAATTTTGACTATTCTACGCTATACATATATCCATAAATAAATAACCAAAGAAACGTATATACATATGTGCATGCAAACATACAACATACTAAACATGCAAACATACTAAACATGCAAACATACTGAACATGCAAACATACTGAACATGCAAACATACTAAACAATGGAATTGTCGAGGGACTCGTCGGGGTCAAGCTGGAGACGTTCGTGTGTCTTGAGCTCGGGGATTCGATAATGACCCCACGGAAGGGTGTCGACTCGATCGGCTAAAATACACCGCTTATCGTCGAACGGACTGAGAGCGTTCTTCTCCTGACTCACGGTATACACATGATGCTCTTTGGAGCGTATATTGTTCTACCGAATCGATTTCTCGGTGAGATCGCGGAGACAACGAATGTAATCGTCGAATTGTACAATTATTCGCGACCACGTGCCTCCGCACACCCTTCACTTTTTTAGTCTCACTCGTAGACCCCACTGTCGCGTTAAACGTTCTAGTTGCGTACATCTTAGACCTCAATCCGACGAACTCGGTCATCAAGGCGCCGTTGTTCTCATCTTTCATGAGTCCCGGCACCTTTTTGTTTTCGCGGGGCATACCGTACGGATTGTCCACCGCGTAATCACTCGTGTCGAATCGGGCGACGTCACTCTTCATCGTTTCATACGCATCCCCGCATTCCACGCTATACATTAAACTATCGGTGTCGGTGTACAGAACCTTACACTTATCACCGAACTTCGCGCGCATATACGCGTAATGGAACTCGTACAGGCATTCTTTCGATACGTCCAGTACACTCATTCCCACGTATATGGGTTTATCAAACTTAACTTTTAATTTACGCATCTCGATGGCCACCAACTGTTCGGAGAAGATCGTGCGACTATGAAAGTTCGGCTTCGCGATCAGCGCTTCCGCACCGTAACGACCGTCCCACCGCGTCACCAGTCGCACATCTACGCGATTCCGCACATTCTCCATCGTCTTCCCATACACTGCGTTATTCATTAATTTATACAGAGTCTTCTGAAATTCGCTGGTTGCCCGCGTCCGCAAATCAGTGTTCAAACGAATGTAGTCGCGCAACCAGTGCGACTGATCGAATCGCAACACCCGATGAATTCGCGTTACGCGTAAACCGTGTCGCACGCACTGTTTCAGGTAGCGATAATGTATGACGTATCGCTCCTTATCGTCGAGCGTGGCAAGTAGCTTTGTCTGTTTTCCTTCTGGAGCGTGCTCGCGCACCGGGCAGAATGGAAGGTCAGCGTGGGCGTCGTGGATCTCCTGGGGATATTCGATGTCGACCTCCAACAGGTATCCCTCGGATTCCTTGGCGTCCTCGGTGTCCTCGCCGTCCTCGGTATCCTCGCCGTCGGATAGTGATGATACATCGAGCGCGGCAGCCGTCGCATCGTCCAGCCATCGAAACCCACCTTTCGGCATAGCCTGCGACATCGCCCATCCGTACAAGTTGTTGACGTCGAAGTACATCAGATACGTCGATGCCTTCGATTCGTCGTACATCCCTGCAGGCAGGTACTTGTTGTTGGCACGCGCGTGCCTGTGCGAGCACTGACTCAGACCGCCGCGTATGCCACGCTCTACGAACAGTAGCATGTCCACGTCCGTTAAAAGTTCTAATCGTACGCCGGTGTACTTGAGCATCGCGTCCCACGTGAAACTCGGTAGCGTAAAATAATGCGCGGGATCTAAATCGTAACTCGCGATACAGTCGGTGCGGAAACTCTCGAATACGTCGGCGAGTAACAGTACATCTGTTTTCAAGTACAAATCACTGTACTCGCCCAATGTCTGTACGCGAAAAGTATTCCACACGTTCGCGGCGTGCGCGTAATCAGGCTCCGACGCGGCGCTATCGTTCAACCGATTATAGAACGCTTCGCGGGACGGTAAACGCGTATCATTAAGTTTAATGTACGACGTCACGTAGTCGTACGGGAAGACGCCCTTCCTGGTAAGGAGATTGAATTGATCATCCGACAGGGATTGAAACTCGCGTCGTAGAATCGCGAGTCGTTCTTTGCCGAGGTCCGAAGCGAGTTTCTCCAGACTAGCGGCCAAAAACTTTAACGAATCTATGAATCGAAATTTCAATCCCCTCTTCCAATCGGTGTTCTCGGCGTCGATTCCCTTGACATGTTTCGTGAAAGATATATACCGCTCTTTCGTTACCGGTAGCAGATCGATCTGTCCTTCGAACGCGGACGCCAACTCCTTAATCACGAAATGCGCGTCGTAGCCTGATAAATTATGAAACACTACCGGTATCGTGTACGATCGTTGAAACTGTAAGTTGCACGACACGTGGGCCGCGCCTCGATACTCGCCCGTCGAGTGACAATGGTCGCGCACTTTTTTATCCCCCTCGACGAAAGGTTGTCCGCACACGTGACACTCGATCGCTTCGTTAAAACTTTGCCACTGGTGTTTCGTTAACGAGTTCATCGGTTTCGCGTTCCGCAACCACGAATACGCAATGTCCGCAAAGTCTCGAAGTTCTTGTACGAACCACTTCACGCACTCGGATTCGTGACGATACGCGCGATAACGGCACAGAGACGCGTCGGTGGAACAATGGATGTAGTATCCCACGCTGTATGCTCTATGCTGCTGGTACGTGTACGTCCGACTCCGCTCCGCAGGCTCGACGTCCTCCAGCATGCATTCGAAGTCCGCGTAAATGATGAACGGCGCTCGTTCCTTATTTTTGAAATTTTTGAATTGCAGCCATTTATCCTTCAGGGACGGCAATTCGACGGCGCACTCGTTCAGACGTTGGCAGTCCACGTTGTGCTTCGTCAATTGCACGTTCGAATGAAAGAAGCTGAGACATCTGCAACGATAATAGTATTAATAATACAACATAATAATCAATAATACATCGATCGAAATATACCATATTTTACTCACCTTTCGCAAACGAATACTTGATGTCCGTGATTACCGAGCTGCTTCGAAATCAGTCTCGACATGCTGCGAATGCACGCGAAATGATAACGTTGAGGCTCGTTGGGGTCCTGCACCAGTAGGAGGTTCGCGTGTCTCTCTCGCTTGTTCTCGGTCAAACGCAGAGGTGCGCAGCTTCCGTCGGACCACGCGTACACGTTCACCGACACGTCGTTCATCCTCTCGAACTTTGCCAGCTGGTCCAACGTTACGGGTACAGTCATATCGCCCGTACGAAACACATCCAAGTAGTGTTGGTACGATGCGATCCTATCACTATTCGCAGCAACAGGGTACAAACTGGCAACGACAGCCCACAAGAAGCACGCATTGTCTCTGTTCTTTATGTTCACCACCGCTTTCTTCAGGACGACGGCGCGCGGAAGCGGTACGTTGCAACCGCCTCGAAGTGGATTATGCTTATTAATATTCACTAGAATATTTAGCACTGCCCTTAAGGTCCATCCACTGTCGCGATCTTGAAACTCCTCGAGCATCACTAGCGTGGGAGCGATCACGTGCTTCGAGTACCACTCGCGAACGTTCGAAGTCATGAATAGTACTCGATTTCGCGTACCGAAACTTTTCATCTCCGTATTCTCACCCAACATAAACTCCGCGTTAAAGTTCGTATTCACAGACACGCTCTTATGTGCCGTGATAGCGTTCGTGACGCGCGAGATCACAATTCGTCGAGCACCCTCTAAAAATCGTCGCGGATCGACGTGTCCCACGTTGATAACCGCACCGGTTGAAATACGGCCTATAAACGCCGATTCCACGTCTTCCCATACGACTTTGGGTGCAGTCGATCGGCCCGAAACACCGCAACCGACTCGCGAAAACTTTTCCCGCACGATCGCGCGCAATGTCTTGATTCGCGTGATCAGCGACACTAGGCGTTGTTTCGCGGCCACTGACATTCCTCCGCTGCTCTGGTACTGGACGATGAGCTGCAGGGACGTGTCGCAATGATTCACCCAATCTCGGAATTCCGCAATAGAGCGTAAAAGCTTAGACATCTGGGACAAAACCCTGTACGTGTCCATGAACCCCTCCATGTTCACTTATTCACAAAGGTTTTTTTTTTGTCTACCAGACACGCACGAATAGTGTCGAATGGGTGATACGACTCTTCCAGGTGATGCGGTCGGTGATCGGATATCGGAAACCCAACGGCAAAATGAGACGCTTCGAGTGTAGTCGCATAATCGGTGTCGGGTGCTCATCCAAAAATCTTGCTAATTCACGACACAAAAACGAGTCCACGGTGATAGTCAATGTTCGAGGGCACAACACTTTGTACACTTCGACCGCGCCGTTCTCAATGTCTTGCAGAAGCGTTAACGGTGTACACACGATCGCGGTAAAGTACTTCACATGTTTGCGATGCACATCTTTATCACCAACAATGCAATACAATGTGCATTTGCTCGCAGTACTGTATCGCGCGATATGGCGTAGCAATTGACGGTGGTGATGCGACAATTGCATAAATCCGTTTTGAACGATAATGTTCCACGAAGTCTCGAATAATGACTGCGGGCTTAACACGTCCCGGATTTTATGCTTCTCGGTCATAAGCGTTTGGTGGTCCAACTGCGGCATCGCGGATGAAGGACTCGCGTTAATCAGATGCCCACGGGCCTATATCGAACTCTTTTCACCCTTACACGGTCCCGGTCCCGCTTCCACTTACCTACTATAAACACACTGCATGGCGCGGTCCAATGTTGTGTTTACTCCATGGGCTATCGCGACGATTAACTTACAGTCTCCTCCTCGATCATTAAAATACTCGGAACTCTTCCCCGAATAATTATCGCTATATGCACGTGCGCTGTATCGGTCCCACGATTGAAACATAAACACACGGCACGAGGAGTGTGCACGTAGGCGCCCGAAACGTGTTCGATCCTGTTCAGATGTAAACACACTGCATGTCGCGGTGCGCTGTATGACTTCTCAGAAATCATGTACCACCCTCTTTCTCAGAAATCATCGTGGAATGCAATGTCGTGTTTACTCCATGGGCTATCGCGATGATTGATTTACAATAATTATCGCTCTATGTTTACATCATTGCACGTGCGCTGCATCGGTCCCACGATTCAAACATAAACACACGGCACGAAGCGCGTGCACGTAGGCGCCAAAAACGCGTTCGATCCTGTTCAGATATAAACACACGGCATAGCACGGTGCAATGTTTATTCCATGGGTTATCCCGATGATTGATTTATAATAATTATCGCTCTATGTTTACATCATTGCACGTGCGCTGTATCGGTCCCACGATTCAAACATAAACACACTGCATGTCGCGGTGCAATGTTTATTCCATGGGCTATCGCGATGATTGATTTATAATAATAATAATAATAATTATCGCTCTATGTTTATATCATTGCACGTGTGCTGTATCGGTCCCACGATTCAAATATTTCCTTATCTTTTCTCAGAAATCATGGTCCACCCTCTTTCTCAGAAATCATCATCGAAAACGCGATTTGAATTTCCACGAATCGGTCGCGGTCGCGCCTGCGCACCGATCCCCGCACACGTACGGAGATTGCGCGGCGGCGACGCGTGCCCAAATATACCTTAGACATGCAACAGGTGACGTCAGCACGAAACGTATGAAAACCTTGGAAAATTTACCATGGCGGACCCAAAGTACCTTAAACGTCCAGTAGGTGGTGCCAACCCGAAATGTATGGAAAACCTGGAAAATTTACCAATACGGGCCCAAATACCGACGCGGGCCCAAAGTACCTTAAACGTCCAGTAGGTGGCGCCAACACGAAATGCGCGCGACGCCATTTTGAAAATTTAAAAATCCTCCCCCTCCCCCGTGACGTCAACCCCCTCGCCCACGAACTCGACCGGCGCGCGCGACGCCATTTTGAAAATTTTGAAAATCCCCCTCCCCTGTGACGTCATCCCCCTCACCTACGAACTCGGTCGACGCCATCTTGGAATCCCCCCCCCCCTGTGACGTCATCCCCCTCACCTACGAACTCGGTACCCCCCTCCCCGCCTCACCCCCTCGCCCATCTCGCGGAAGAGCGCGGTACCTTCCCCCCGCCCCGCCTCACCCCCTCGCCTTCACTTGAGCCAGAATCGGCATAGCCTAACTACTCCTACTGATTATGTAAATCCAATCGGAAAGAATTTATTCATACACCTAATATTATTTTTTAAATTTAGTTGCGTTGGCTGTTATTAAACTACGGATTTTTACCTGAATAAGGAATTACGATCACTTGTTGTACATTTTCTGTTACATTACCTTTTCGTTTCTCCGTTATTTGAAAGCGAAATTTACGTATTTCTTGTCCTCTCGCTTCAAATAATTATTATTTAAGATGCTGCTTTAAAAAAAAAAACTGTGTTACGCGTCGCGGCCTTTAGTGTTCGAGCGGCACGTTTTATACATGCAAATTCAGATTAGGGATATCCCACAGTCGTCAGACTATCGGAAGTTGCAGTATTGGATATTTTCGTTAGAAAAGTAAGGAGGCTCGCCGCACTCGTAACAGTCAATTATTTAATTTTAAATGTCTAAGTACCTTATCAGATGGATAAGGGGTAGATTTTGGGATCGTTGGTGCTCTAGTCCCGTACGGGTCTTTTCAATATCTCAATGACTATTTATACAAACAAAAAAACGTATCAAATAATAGTAAACAGATATATTTTTATACAAATAAATATTTTAATACGAATAAATATTTTATTCAAAATACTTGGCGCTGCTCTCTGAAAAAAATGTTAAGTGTCTTGGTTAATAAATAAAACAAGGCCAGACTTATTGATTCAGCCATATTTATTCAGTTTAGCAACACCAATTCCGAGAGTAGCGCCAAGTATTTTGAATAAAATATTTATTCGTATTAAAATATTTATTTGTATAAAAATATATCTGTTTACTATTATTTGATACATTTTTTTGTTTGTATAAATAGTCATTGCGGTAATTGGCGCAATTGGTGTATATCATTAGTTTTGTAAAGCTATTAATTTACGACAATGTTTTTAAAAGAGATTCTTTTTGATGGGTACTAATTTACGACAATGTTTTTAAATGGGATCCTTTTTGATGTGATTATATACTTGGCGCTCTTTTTTGTACCTTTTTTTAAAAAAGGTAATTTTGTGGGGATTTCACACATTTTGTAGTGTTTATTGATGACTGGATAATTTTTTCACCCCGTCGGGGGTATTTTTTTTAATTAACAATATATTATATTGTCATCCAAACTACGCACACCTGCAAAGCTACAAGACAATTGGATTGGTGGAATTGGTTTAAATTTGAGTTTTCAAATATGAAGCAAACATACAAGAAGCACACAGAGGATCGAAGCTGAATAAAAGTTTAATTAAAGTTTAATTAATATTATACTATATTACAATAAATTTTTTTCTGACGTAGATCGCACTGCATCATCTCGTGCTTCAGTTATCTGTAAATATATAAAATCCACATTTTAGTTACAATATAACTTAGAAGTTTTAGAAGAAGGGTGGACTTTTCCTATAGTAAGTGTAGAGACAACATAATGTGTCCGAAGGAGGTGAGAGCATATGGCAGTAAGTCTTGTTGAAGGAAATTTAAATGCTAATGGTAATTTATCAAAAATGAACGAAGAGCTCCAATATATTTAACGCACAATTTATTGGTGTTGGAATAAAATTAATTTAATATGTTCATTAGTGAATTTAAATATTGGTAATGTGAAACTAATAAAATTAATGATTAGCGTGGGAACTACTGTAGATTTTAATAAAGTATTACGAATATCATTCATAAAAGATTGGGAAGTATCGAAGGTGATGCATTTTCAGCGTACTTTTTTCACTAATGTAACTTACTTTACACTGCAAGCACTACGCCATAATTTTCTTAATTATTAATGCTACGCTCTTTTTGTGACTTACCTTGTTAATTGAGACAATAATTCAGTGTCCTGTATGGTGTAAAAACTCCTGTCACTTAAAATTTTTTAACTAGTTTCCTTATTTCCCACTTGACAGGTTATAACTGTTTGACACTAGCTAGGTTACGTTTACCTCGACAGTTCTGCTCTCTGCTAGCTGTCACGTGACCACGATTTGTTACGCGATTGGCCGAAAGTGCCGAAACCTTCATCGAATCAGCGACGTGGATATTGGAGACATTTCCTCTCCCTTTCATGTTCCCCTCTTGCCCACACTTGACGATGACGATTCTTAATTCTTCAGAACATAAAATTCGTCAAATTAGAACTTTGCATTGAAATATCTCAGCTCATAAGGCACGTAGGACCAAAGCGAAGACACTTTTCTTATGTTCGCGAAAGCGACACTATTTACGCCATCTCCCAGGCCTACCGGTAATTAGGCAATGGTAACGGCCCGCTGACTCATGTGGAGCGTCGATCACTGCCCCTTCCATCAACTTGCGATCGATGGAAGGGGGACTCTTCTTCCTTCCAGGAAATCACTGCCGATTTCCTGGAATTCAGACGCTCTCTGCTAGTGACACGTACCTTTTGCTTACGCACATTGCTTGCGTTTAGTTCAATTATTTCTAGGCTTCGCGACTTTGCTTCGCCATCGACAATTCCTTCGCTTGAGCTTATTAACTATTTCTAATCGCTACTTGTTTGTGTAAATAACTGTTAAGTTTATTGTGCTTGGTTTTGTAAATACATTTAAATTATAACTCCAAAATATACGTTGTCGTGCTGTCCTAACTATTGGAAAATAAACTCTGTGCTTCGCTAATTGTGTAAGAGCTTCCGTGCACCGATCCGCTATTCTTTATTGTAACATTTTTTGGTCCTTCGAGCCGGAGCCGGTGCCTGTGAAACAGTTCAAACGTTCGGTACTGCTGTGACCTTCGCGCGTGAACTTCTTCCGCGAACAGTTTTTCTGTACGAGGTGTCGTCCAACCGTCGCGTGTGACCTCCACCTGCCAAACAATGAGCCACCTTCTTGAAAGTCAACGCGACCTTAACCGCCGAATTACTAATACATTTGAAAATCTGAGGAAGATGGGAGCTGCTAAATTTACCAAGGCCAACGTGTCTTCGCGATTAACAGCCCTTCGCAGGAATTGGGCTAAATTCGAAGCGCAACACGACCAATTACTTACCTTAACGTCGGATAAGAAGATAATGGAAGACAAATATTGGGACAATGACGAACCATCGCAAACAGAAGAGGTTTTCCTCGAGCAAGAGAGCCTTCTTATGGAAAAACTGGAAGAGATCGAGAAAAATGAGAGGATACTGAATCGTACGATAGAGCGTTTGTCCTCTGAGGAACGAACGAGTGGCCATTCCACTGCTGTGACCGCTCGTACACCGTCCTCTCTTGAGAAGATTCCGTTACCTACCTTTGGGGGTCAACATAAGGACTGGCCGTCCTTTAAAGGACTTTTTCGATCCCTAGTAGTTCGGGAACCCACGCTATCGGATGCGGAGCGCCTTCATTACCTCCGCGGTGCTCTTAAAGGCGATGCGGAGCTTCTCCTTCGCAATATTCCAGAAGAGGAAGAGAATTTCGAAGCTGCTTGGGCTCTGGTCCGGGAACGATACGACAACCAGCGTCTGGCGGTTAAGGGCATATTGTCGGATATCTTTTCGCTACCTGCACTCAAGCAGGAGTCGGGGCCTGAGCTGAAACGGATGTTTTACCTGCTGTGGGACTCCGTCAAGGCGCTGACCACCCTGAAGAGGCCCTTCGACGCCACCGGCGACTGGCTTGTCCACTGGGTAGCGACGCGATTGGATCCCCAATCCCAGCGAGAATGGGAGACCTTCATTGCAAGAATGAAGACGCCTCCTACCTTCGACGAGATGAGGGAGTTTCTTGAAGGGCGAGTCAACACGGTGGACGCGCTGGAGGAGAGCTGCAAGGCCACGGAGGGACGTTCTTCTCGTGCGGCGCGCTCCACCTAACGTCTCCTCACTTCTGGCCGTCCTGGTTGCCGTTCGACGACATCCCGCGGCCGTTTCGTCCATTTGCTGGCTTCGAGGCGACCGCAATTCTGGCGCAGCTGGACCACGGGATATCTGCCATCCTTTCAGGCCCGCTGCAAAGAGGACACGACCGATTAACCACTCCTTTATGAAATTAGTTTCTCGTATTAATAACTTGTACATATGCTTACATGTATACTTCTTACCTGTTCAGATTAGCAGGGACACTCGAGGGGTCATCCCCAAACGTCAACATCACCGCTACCTTACCGCAACGATGACGTCCATGGCGCACACGCGATCACCACTGCTTCACGAACGCGTCATACGTCTCGTCTCCTGATCACCTACGACGTGCCTTACTTAGGCGAAAGTTTCGGTCACAACCGCGAGCTCGATTGTGATTCCGTATGTTACTGCTCGCGTTCGTTTGCTGTCGCGAGATACTCCTTACTACTGCTCGCGCCCGTTGCTGCCGCGAGATACTTTTTGCTGCTCGCGCCCGTTGCTGCCGCGAGATTCTCATTCCCTCAACGCTGGGGTTGCGCGATGCCTCCACATGAGTTCAGCACGCCACTGCTACGCGAACAGACTATGCCATGTCCACGTTTATTGACCGGTACGTCGATTTTGGACTCAGATTCATCGGGTGATGAATCCCGGGGAGAATGTTCGCGAAAGCGACACTATTTACGCCATCTCCCAGGCCTACCGGTAATTAGGCAATGGTAACGGCCCGCTGACTCATGTGGAGCGTCGATCACTGCCCCTTCCATCAACTTGCGATCGATGGAAGGGGGACTCTTCTTCCTTCCAGGAAATCACTGCCGATTTCCTGGAATTCAGACGCTCTCTGCTAGTGACACGTACCTTTTGCTTACGCACATTGCTTGCGTTAAGTTCAATTATTTCTAGGCTTCGCGACTTTGCTTCGCCATCGACAATTGCTTCGCTTGAGCTTATTAACTATTTCTAATCGCTACTTGTTTGTGTAAATAACTGTTAAGTTTATTGTGCTTGGTTTTGTAAATACATTTAAATTATAACTCCAAAATATACGTTGTCGTGCTGTCCTAACTATTGGAAAATAAACTCTGTGCTTCGCTAATTGTGTAAGAGCTTCCGTGCACCGATTCGCTATTCTTTATTGTAACATCTTATGTAAATCAATGCTATCCATTAAGCTATCCATTAAGACCATTCAAAGTCTAATCGAATCAGCCGTTATTGAGATTCGATAATCTCAGGGTACTTGATAGCGAGTCGTGCCGTAATATATACACTCTGTGTCTCGCGCTGCGCATATATCTACCCCCAAAAAACTTTAAAAAGGTAAAAAAATTACGCCAAGTACATGAAATCAAGTAAATCACAAAATAAAGAAAATAATACTAATAAATACAAAGTAAAAAAAGATGTGAAATCAGAATGAGCTGCAAGTACATAATGGTGCTTTCCCGCAGCGTGCAAAGGCGACACTGTGTAACACAATAAAAGACAAAAAAAAGATGTCCGCGGCCTGGAAGTCAAATACTTGGCGTGGCCAGGCAAGGTCAAGGTGTCGCTGAATAAGAATTATTTAAAAAGGCAAAATAATGAAAATGTATTCATACTGTCAGAGTTTAAAATTGACAAATTATGTGAAAGGTTGTGAGAGGAAAACTATCGGTGTGGATGAATGATCTTACAATTATTTTAAAATGCAATATAATGAAAATGTACTCATATTGTCTGACTTTTAAAGGGACAAATTTTCTGAAAGCCTGGGAGGGGGGTTTGGGTATTGATGATCTGAGAATACCTTGCCTGGCCACGCCAAGTATTTGACTTCCAGGCCGCGGACATCTTTTTTTTGTCTTTTATTGTGTTACACAGTGTCGCCTTTGCACGGTGCGGGAAAGCACCATTATGTACTTGCAGCTCATTCTGATTTCACATCTTTTTTTACTTTGTATTTATTAGTATTATTTTCTTTATTTTGTGATTTACTTGATTTCATGTACTTGGCGTAATTTTTTTACTTTTTTAAAGTTTTTTGGGGGGATCTCACTTCTTTTTACAAAGATAATTTGCATAGGAATTGACTTCAGATAATTTTTAATTTGATCCGATTTATATTAAGTTTTTTTATGGGGATTTCAGAAAACTCTAGCAAAGCTGCAAAGTGTATGTTTACAATTATATATCAAGATAATACTCATACCTTCCTCCTCGCAGGCTTTCAGATAATTTGTCAATTTAAAACTAAGACAATATGTAGGTTACACCTCGTCTGTGATTTTACGCTGCGATTATCTACATATACATAAAATCCTCAATTTAGTTACAAATAAAAAGCAGTTCGATGATATACAAACATGTCGCAATTCAAATTTTGGCAACGTACCTTGTTTTTGAGACTGCATTTTGGTTGCAATTCAATGGTGCAACGATACATATTTGTAAAAACACGTGGTATCTCAAATTTTGACAACTTTCCTTATTTCACACTCGCCAGGTTATAATCTGGCTGTAAGATGTCAAAATTTGGAGAAAATTGCATAGTGAAGGTAGCGTTTGACGAACGAAACATGTATTAGTTTCGTTTTAGCTGAAGGTGTGCGCGTATCGCGTATATACGTAGAAGAACGAAACATGTGTTAGTTTCTTTTGGCTGAAGGTGTGCGTGTAACGCGTATATACGTATTATGTTGTCGAAAAATTTATCCAAGAAGGAGAAGAAAATCTTACCGTTTTCGACAGATCCATGAGACGATATTATCATATCTCTGATATGCGTGAACCGATTTTATTGATTTTGGTCTCATTCGAAAGCTTATATGAAGTTTATATGAGAAAAATGCCTTTAAATTTAGAAAATATTGCTAGCGTGATGAGGTATTAATGAAATAAGTTTCAGGTTAGGTTGGATTAGCCGGGCGACGAGTAAATAATAGCAGTAGCGACAGTCGACATGTACAGGGTGTCTCTTATGTACTTGGCGTCGAGACGCTACCGCGTCTCTAGATATATACTTGGCGCGAGACACTATCGTGTCTCTTGATGGAATCAGATAGGTAATTGATGAGCAGAATTTTAATGGTAAATAAAGTTTTAATGATTAAATAATTAATGGATGTAAAAACATATAACAGAACTGAATATGGACAAATCAATCAACAATTCACAAAGAATAGGCGTTCGTGCAACCGGTATAATTCCTGACTATTCTCGAGCTCATTTTAGAAGGAACTTCTTTCGTGCATGTAGAATGAGCTCATTGGCTCCAAGGGATCATTTGTTTGAGGTATAGCCAATAGTAGCTTGTTTCGGCACCAATTAGCGCCAACATGCGCAGAACCGATCTAGACTCGTCGGTGGCAAGTTCCTTCTAAAATGAGCTCGAGAATAGGGGAACCGCACAGTCAATTGACTATCAGAAATTATCGTGAGGTACGAATTAATTATAACAATGTATTATCGTGTACAGAAAGAGATAAGATGTGCAACTCACCAGACAGTCACAATAAACTAATTGACAATATGCTTTAAATTTTCTTTTTGAGATTCAAATAATTTCTTGTCGCGGATAAAACCTTGGAGCTTGTATAATTCTGAGTCGCTGATAAACCTGAATCAGAAAAGAGGATGAAACGCGAACACGCACACACTTGATTATCGTTTTGAATTGACGCGAGTTGAATCATGAAGTGAAACTGAATAATAATAATTTTAATTGAGCAAATCCGTTGAAAACTTAGAATAAATCGTTAACAGAATAAATTAATTCGGAAGTTAATAGAATATTTGTTTAGGATAAATAGTTTCGAAGTTATTAGAAGAATTTGTTTAAAATAAATAGTTTCCAAGTAATTAGAATATTTGTTTCGCAAAGTCGAGTCTTTCACGCGGTTACACAGTAGACCGGAGAACTCTAGCTCTAAGACACTTGCGGACCCCAATGACACGCACCTCACGATTTACCGTCACAGAGTGTCGCAGCTTCACGCTCTCGGCAGCGACCAGAGTGGGTCCGTACCGAAAATGCTTACGCTGCATTTTATCGCTCGGCCGCGTTACCATGGGCCCGTCTACTTAACGAGGCGGTGTGTGTGTGTGTGTATGCTCACGTCCATCCATCAGATTCCCGATTTAATATATGATCGATATTCGTATGCACAGAAAAATATGACATTCCACATATCGAAATCCATACAATTTCGCACGGCTGAGGGCCGCTCTCTCGATGTGCATAATTTCATATACACAATTTCTGACTAGGGGAATCCCACAGTCGTTGGACTATCAGAAATTGTGTTGGGTATTCAATTTTAACAACAATTTTTAATTAATTAATAATTTACGCAAGGGACAAAACCGTGGGAAGGCGCGGTTCCCTGCACCGGATGTAGAGAATACAATTCCGTCAGTCTTCTGAGAAATGATCCAGTCTGCGCATTCCCGCTGTAGCCGTTACTGATTATGTTACAATGTTTAGCGCGGCGGTCAGAGGTGTTCTCAACGAGGGTTCTCCCACAATGCTGCAAGGCATTGTTGAAACGCACCCCTGCCGCTTACACAGGACGGATTCGGTACAGAAGGAGAATCACTGGGTCTTTTCGAACGCGACTCTCTGGTGAGATCGCCGCTGCGTCAGCACCGCCTTATCTTTATCACGGGACGGCAATACGTCGAGGCGACGACGCTCCAAGAAAAGGGGTTTTTGTTCTATCAAGAATATTATTAATTAATGGTCAGGAGTATGATCAACGAGGAGTTTCCCGTAACGCTAGGCGTTGTTAATGCATACTCCGATCAAAAAGAAAAATTTTACGTTCCGAACGTAACAACTGTAACGCGGTTTCCTTCGATGCAGGCCGACTTGCTTGTTGGTAGGTTCTTAGTACAAGGGCAGTCGCCTACCGCGTAGCCAACGCTACCGCGGGAGCTCGGGCGGAAGGCGCGCGCTCTGATTGGTCGGTGTTTTTTGTTAATATCTCGTTAACGAAATCTCGGAGGGCATTTTCGTAAAGGAAAAAGTTGTTTGCAATCACCTCCTGAGTCATCCCCTTCAAGTAACCGCAGCATTTTTAGAACACCCTGTATACGTATGATCATTCGCAGGAGTGCTTCCGTAGAAGAGCCCTGTTTCTCGGGCCCTTGTATTTATATGATTTACAAGAATGTCAGGTATAACGGGTGTGCGCGGTATGCACCATGATTCATGTACAAAATATGCGGTCTATAATTAGAACATGTTGATGACTCATGCGCGAAATATGTGTTACAATAGGACTTCCGGTGTTTTTATTTGAGGCGTTCGAAAAGGGAGTACTCAACCCATTGGGTGGATTTGGAGTGTTTTAATTGGAAACGGGTGAGAGTGGCTTTAATTAGGAGGGTCGTAGAGAGGGGTGAGACGTGGTCTCAACTTAACAGGTTTTTGGGACGAGGGGCTTGTTTATATTTTAAATGTCACGGAGGAGATCGTGCCTCATAGGATGAAGAGGGGAAGGGGATTTCGTATCTGGCGATTTCGAGAGGGGGACCGGTAAGGTGCATCGTTTAGATGATCAGTGGTTGGGGAAAGGGTTGAGCGTTGAGTTTTATGGATACTGACGGAGTTGCGGGGTGCTTTACGAGGAAAATTCTAATTAAAATCCCCTAAAAATAGTGGGACGCCACAATACAACGAACAAAATCTGGCGATCTTACAACGAGGAATTACTGTAACCGGAATAGCATCGAGCTCTTTTTGAGACATGAGATGCGATCACTTTTCGAGACAGCACTATAGACGCCACAGATATGACAATTGCGTGTCGCCGGAGCCATACTGTATTAGAAATTAGTTTTCCTTATATCCTCCTAGATAGCACACTCACTTGTTCCTTAAGGAGGTATACCCGTTTGAACCCTCGGAAAATGTATACAATTTGTGGATTTTTTATAAGTCAACGATTTGATGCAGATTTCCCGTTTTTTTTACTATTTTTACATAGTATTATGAACTACTAAAAAAAAAAGTTTCAGTTAAAAAACTATTGGTTTTGGGAAGTTATGCATACACATCCGAAAGTCTTTCGATTTTAGACAGCTAAACGGTGGCCCTGAAAACACCTGTATGTCGTGTCTGAAATCAAAAACCATAAAATTTTCTTACAAAGTATGTCAATAGCTATCGTCCAACGTAGCCGATTTTGAAAATTTTGAAAAATAAAGAAATGATGAGAGATCAAAGGTAAAGTTAAATTTTTCTAAAAGAAAAATCCACCTTTTTTCTTTATAAATGATAACCGGGGAATTGGAATAAAAAAAGTATGCAAAATTGGAAGTGAATTGGTTGAATTTAGCGCGAATTTTTAGGGCCACCGTTTAGCCGTCTAAAATCGAAAGACTTTCGGATGTGTATGCATAACTTCCAAAAAACAATAGTTTTTTAACTGAAACTTTTTTTTTGAGTAGCTCATAATACTATGTAAAGATAGTAAAAAAACGGGAAATCTGCTTCAAATCGTTGACTTGTAAAAAAATCCACAATATATATACATTTTCCGAAGGTTCAAACGGGTATACCCCCTTAAGGGGGTATTCTGGTCTGACGAGGCGTTTTCGTCGCGTTATTTCGGAATTTTTTACAAAGAACCTATGAATTTTATTATTATTTAGTTTATTGCTACATGCTTATTGCTATTTGAAATATTTTTACAAATTTTGTCAATAGAAAAAAAAATTAAAAGCAAACGCAGTTGACTGCTTTAAAGTAATGGTGAAGAAAAACATGGGGTCGCGGTGACCATGATTGGGCTCGTTCTGGTGATCAGAATCAAAAATGTAAAAAGGTTTTTTATTTGTGTGCCTCTGGCTCTCGTCCCTACCAAAATGATAAAATAATATTAAAAATTACACAAATGGCAGCGGATTAAAAATTAAGTTTCTATTTTCGCACATTTATTCATCTTTAGAGGTCTCTGAAAGGTTAAAAACAAAATCGTGGTCACATATTCGAAAAACATAGTTTCGAGAAATTTGCGTTTAAAGTAAAGTTTAGTCAAAGTTCGAAGCCAAACTAATTGTAAGTTGTGACCTAGGAGAGTAACGGCCTCTTTGTAACCAAATGGTCGATTTTTGTGTTCTAAAAGGCACGAAATGCCCCCCCCCCTTCCCCCACCTCCAGAAGGAAAAATCTGCCGAAACTTTGCCGAAATATACTTGCAGGAATAAAACTGTTATGCGTCGCCCGTCCAGCTCAGTGAGCGCGCCGTATAAATACCTATCTATTCTGCACTCTATAGCTTTGCAAATATCACGAAGTGGAAATACCCCTGTGTATACGTATTACCCATATAATGTACCAGTAGAAAATGCAAAACGAAAAAAAATTGTTTTTGCACGTGTTACGAGCCGAGGCTGTGGGCAATGAGAATGGCGCCTGCGAGGCCGAGGATTGAATTTGGTTGTTTGAGTTTGTTAGTAGCGGACGAACCGGGGTGTGGTATTCCCGGGAGCCGCTATAAGGAGGTTGGATGTCGTGGACGAACCGGGGTCTGGTATTCCCGAGAGCCACTAGGAAGGGAAGTTTCATGGACGAACCGGGGTCTGGTATCCCCGGGAGCCGTTAGCAAGGAGGAAATCGTGGACGACCCGGAGTCTGGTATCCCCGGGAGCCACTAGTAATGTTAATTTAGCCTCGTAACTTTATAAAGTGGTACACCTTGAGCGATAAATGAGTACCTATGTGGGATTATCTCGAAGAGGAAATTCAGATAGTGTTTGATTCAAATAAAGAACTCTGAATTAGAAATAACAAATTATATTCTAATAAACTCGGTCTTTTACAAATGTTACAGTTTATGTTTGTCGCGGTACCTAAGTCCACCTCTCGGTTTTGACGCACTGAGAAATGCGGGGGTCTCAAATAGTTTAATAGTAACAACACCTATCAGCAACTCTACGTGCTGTCTGGTTTAAGTTGAAGTAATAAGCCTCTTTCGTCTATGAGTACTAGATTTCAAATGAGCTCCCGAGTGTGAATTCGTGGCCTTTTTTATACGGTGAAATTTGGTTTGAAAGTAGTGGGGACATGAGTGCCTTCATTGAATATAATGTTTTCGGGGAAAACTCGGTTGCATCACACTGCAGGAAACGGTGACCCCGGCGGGTCACGTGCATTTCGGATACCCGAAAGGGTTAGAACCTCAAAGATAAATCTGCGTACGTAAGACACGTCAGACCAAAATACCCCCTTAAAACTTCAAATTTTTTAATAGAATTAAAAATTTAAGTATCACAAGCTAAATGATGTAAATAGTGGGTCATTTCTGTAAGATCTTCCGCATAGGTATGTACAGGGTGGTCCTTATTTATTTTTCAACTTCCGATTTTTTTTGGTCTTACACTCCTAAAATATGAGGTTTGGTGAGAAAATGATATGTGTAAAGTTTAAAAGTGATTGGACAACGGGAACACATGTTGCATTGAGTTGAAATTTTCAAAAAATAATGATTTCTCGTCAATTTCGGACATAATTGTGTTCGTCTATTTTGGAATTATCAGTGAATATTTTTTAATAAAAGTACTACAGTTTATTAGATGTACAATAATAATTTGTATGTATTATTTCAAAAAATATTGACGAAAGCTTTGAGTTTTATTTTTTAAAATTAGTATACAACGCAGCGTATAAGCCAGAATATGCGATCGGGAGTCTTAAGGGGGGAGACCACTGTAACGGTCCGAAATGTAAGGGTGTTTTCGGGAATTTATTTCAACCAAACAACGCAAGTAAATTAATATATTGCTCAATATAGGTAGTTAATAGTGTACATATCGAAGGGTAAGAAAATTTTTTTTCAATCAAATTCATAAATCCGTTTCCTGTATACTCTTCGTCAAAATTTGGGCTGCGGCAAAAACATGCTAGTCGCGTTGACAGTGCCCAGGCCATATGGTTAATCCGAATTCAAAAACACAATAATATTCAGAAACTAGAAGCCTGCCTCTATTACGTGACGATAAAAAAAGTCAAAATTGTAAAAAATTACAAAATGGCGGACCACTGAAAAAAAATCACGTTTTCGGGGTACAAAATTGGGGAAATGTTAATAAAAAAAATAGAAGCTGGTCGAAAATTTCCGTACAAGAAATGTCCTTGATCATGTTAATTGGACATATAGTTTTCTTTGTAGACTGTCAACGCGGTTGAAAAATGTCATTCTGAGGAAAACGCGTTCAATGTTCCGCGCGGCTCAGTCACGCGTTTGACCCCGCTTCACAGAAAATACTATATCTCCGTCAATTTTTCGAATTTCTTCATAAAATTTGGAGACAGCATTCTTGAAATGTGCATCTTTCAAAAAATGTAATAAAGAAAAAATCGATTTTTCAGATTTTTTACAGTGGTCTCCCCCCTTAACTACACTGTCCAACACGTATTTGGATCTGCAATATGCACTCTGAGATCCTAGTAGAGTTTTTCGTCGCAAACACGAATCCGTAAACAGAATTGCTCTGTCACCCTCAGTTTTTGAAAAACATGAGTTTTTATACAGGGCGCTCGATTTTGTACAAGAATGAGGTATTGCGTAAAAACCAAGAACGAGCTATTCCACGTCAAAACGGATAGAGGGAAAATTTAGTTTCACCGATTCTCTTCAAAATTACAGCACTTGTCAATAACCTTGCAAAAACAAAGTATACTGAATTTTAAAGGCCTATGTCAAATAGTTTTCGAAATATTTAAAGTTAAAGTCTTAAAAATTGGAACAAAATCAGCTGTCGCGTCATCACTTAAACTCTAATATCTCGGTTATTTTTAAAGATAATGTCTCCGTCATGGTCTCATTTTAAAGCTGAAGGAATGCTTTCTCAACCCGTATTTAGAATATTTTGTTTATTGTTAATAAACTTGACGGCAATCGATGTCAAAGTTTCAAATCGCGATTGTACGTCGTTCCCCTCCACGGTCCAGCTTGAAAAAATACCGTTCGATTCGTTGAACCCTCAGCTAATAAATGGGTTTTTCAAAAAAGTGGAGAAATTTTGGGAACAGTGAACAAAAAAATAAAACTTACGATAGTGCACATCACTTGGAACTGCACGGATCCCATGGTCAGGCCGCACGCACGCGTTTTCAAAACAATCGCCTGGCGTAGGAAAGTATTTATATACGATGCGACAAAACAAACTTTTCGTTCAGTGTTTCGGTATTCTCAAGAAAACTAATAGAAATATCTGCTTGCCATATAAAAGATTAGCAATAGTAGGTAGCTTTTAGTGGTTCTTCCTTTTCTTTTTTACATGTTATTACTGAACGAAAAGTTTGTTTTGTCGCATCGCATATAAATACTTTCCTACGCCAGGCGATTGTTTTGAAAACGCGTGCGTGCGGCCTGACCATGGGATCCGTGCAGTTCCAAGCGATGTGCACTATCGTAAGTTTTATTTTTTTGTCCACTGTTCCCAAAATTTCTCCACTTTTTTGAAAAACCCATTTATTAGCTGAGGGTTCAACGAATCGAACGGTATTTTTTTCAAGCTGGACCGTGGAGGGGAACGACGTAAAATCGCGATTTGAAACTTTGACATCGATTGCCGTCAAGTTTATTAACAATAAACAAAATATTCTAAATACAGGTTGAGAAAGCATTCCTTCAACTTTAAAATGAGCCCACGACGGAGACATTATCTTTAAAAATAACCGAGATATTAGAGTTTAAGTGATGACGCGGCAACTGATTTTGTTCCAATTTTTAAGACTTTAACTTTAAATATTTCGAAAACTATTTGACATAGGCCTTTAAAATTCAGTATACTTTGTTTTTGCAAGGTTATTGACAAGTGCTGTAATTTTGAAGAGAATCGGTGAAACTAAATTTTCCCTCTATCCGTTTTGACGTGGAATGGCTCGAACGCTAGTAAGTTCAATTTAGTCTAAAAAAATAGAGGAGAGTTTCCTGAATATATCGGTGTATGCAGTTATTAAATTTGATGGTTTTATATGGTTGTAAATGGCCGTCAAAGTTTAAAAAAGTACCGATGTGCATGACTTCTACGCAATACTTTTGCATTTTTACGAAAAGTTGTTTATCTAGCACGAATGCGCTCCACAGTATTGGATTCTGTAGACACTTCTGAAGAAGAAACCATCCACGAAAAATGTCGGAACGGTTTTTAACTCGGACTGTTTGAGAAAATATCCAGCGGGAACGCGTGCACGGTGTTTTACCGCTTGGCGGCAGTGACGGCCATTGCCCGCCTGGCGCGGCCCGCTAGGGCCGTGGCCACGCGCAATCGACACGGTGCCCAGTAGAGTGGTCTTTAACTATAGGAGTCAAATTTTTTTTTGAGTTTTTTTGGTCTTCAGCTAGTGTCGAAGTATCAGTGAATATTGTTTAATAAAAGTACAATTTCTACATATATATTAGTAACATTTGTATATTACTTCCCAAAATATAGACGAAATCATTGATTCTTATCTCTTACAATTATAGAATATATCGCAGCATGTAAGCTACTCTACGCAGGTGCAGAATCCGGATGTCACAATCTACAATATCTTTTATTTACTAAAATTGTATTATTCACTAATTCCTTATAATTATGTAAGTATTTATATACAACAAAATATTATTACAATTTAACTTGTGGGTATAAATAAAATTAAAATAATGCATACGTGTTAGAGAATTAAGGTGGGTGAGCACGCTGGATAGTGAGGTTGGGGATTGACGGTGAGAAAGCCACGCGGTGCGCAAATTTATAGTCAAAGTTGACCGAGTCACTTTATTAAAACAAGAATTGAGAAGAGCACTACGACAAACAAAACTCACTCGCGTGAATTGATGCGAGAATTGAGCACAAAAGTAATGTACAAGGGAATTTCACACGTTGCGAGATGAACAATGGCGAACACGTTATCGCGACAAGCGGTATGAAACGAGAATGAACAAAGGGACGCGGAAAACTGTTGAGCGTCTTCTCGAACAATCCTCGAGAATCTATCAAGAAAGTACGCGTCGTGATTGGGCCGCTCGCTTTACGTGGTGATCGGTGATTGGCTGAGCAGGCGACTAGGAGTATCGATCGGCTGATCGAATATCGATCAGCGGCGTGTACCGCTGCCCGGTAGGTGCTGCGGTGAGCTTGGGTGCGGCGGAGCAGAGAACTAATGGAATCTCAAACAGTGTTAGTATTTGTCTTTTATAAAGCTAGATTTCCTCTGTACAATTTCTAAATCCGCTTTATGTTCTTTATACATGTAAGAAATTGTACTTTTATTAAAAAATATTCACTGATACTTCTAAAGTAGCCGAAGATTAAAAAAAAATGTTTGGTTCCTGGGCACCATGTCGATTGCGCGTGGCCACGGCCCTGACGAGTCATGGCAAGCGAACCATGGCCGCCAGGCAGCAAAACACCGTGCACGCATTGTCGATGGATATTTTCTCGAACAGTCCGGGTTATAAGCCGTTCTGACATTTTTCGTGGATGGTTTCTTCTTTAGGAATGTCTACAGAATCCGATACTGTGTAGCGAATTTGTGCTAGATAAACAACTTTTCGTAAAAATGCAAAAATATTGAGACATCACTATTTTTTCAAATCTTCAACTCAAATGCGACTCGGGTTTCCATTCCCCAATCACTTTGAAACTTTATACATATCATTTTCTCACCAAACCTCATATTTTAGGAGGGTAAGAACCCAAAAAAACTCAACAAATTTTTTTACCCCTATAGCTAAAGACCACCCTAAGGTACATATATGTATGTATTTAAAAAAAATTCATAGTCCGATAATGATTTATATTATAGGTAACAATAGGTAAACATATTACCACACTTACGTATCAAGAAAGCAATGACTCTGCCAAACACTATTTGAGGGAAATTCCAAGTAAAGGATCTCTTGACTTTTGGTCCTGGAAAGAATATAGTATTAGGTTTGTGAATTTTAATTAATAAATGTTACTTTATTTTTGTATTCTAAGAGAACATTACTCTGCAGCATTTTTGGAGAACATTTGCGTCTATTTTCACAAAAACTCAGAGGTGCCATCGAAATGTTCTACGCTAATGAGAAGTTATTTACTACTTTGAGATGGTTCAGTATTGGAAGTGAACATTCCATCGCACATTGGACACTGTTCTGTCCTCCAGGAGGTAATGATACACTACTTATTTCACCTATATTTATTGTCAAGATGTAGATAGGGTGGATGTACCAGTAAATGAACACGTACCAGTGAATGAACATTTTTTATTAAAATGAGTAAAATAAGTTATTAAAGTAAGCAACTAATTAATTAGAGACTTCTTTTCATTTCTTGCTTCATATCCAAACAATTTTTGCAGCAGGTGGAATCATTCGCGCTGCAAACATAATTTTATAATAGTGTTCATTCATTAGTCTTAACTGTTCATTTACTGGTGCGTTTACCCTAATATCCATATAGACCGATTTCCTTAACACTACTGAATTTAACCCCTCGCCTTATAATATCGAGTGGTGCTCGTGGGGCGGATTTCGGGCCAAACATGAGAAGCAAGTGTGAGACTCGTGGTGCAGATTTCGTGCCGAACATGAGAAAAACGAGTGAGACTCGTGGTGTGCAATTGGCGCACCCATATTTGAACCATCGCGCCAGAGATTTTTGGTTTGACTACGGCACGCGGGACTCAAATCATAAGACAGGGGGTTAACTCTAGGGGTGTGCGGGTACCCGAAATTGCGAGACCCGATGTGCGATTCAAGAGCCTATTTTCTTACTTAAAAGTTCTTACATCTGATCACACTGTAAAATCACAACTTAAAAGTTACCGGATACCCAAGATATCAGAATATTTAAACGAGAAAATCGGAAGCCACCGAAGCGCAAATCGGCTCCCGTAATTTCGGATACTCGCACACCCTTAGTTAACTCATACTCATAATGGTTCCCTACCATGGTTTACGCGTCCGCAAGTAGGCGCGCGCTCCCACCCTGACCTACCCCTGACAAAGTTTATCGAAAGATGCATTGGCACGGCTCATTTTAGTAACTACAATCAACAATGCCAATATTGATTTGACTGTTACATGTAGAATTACGTCGAAAGATATATGGAACAAATTATTGTCAATATATGAACAGAGTTCTGGTCAGCGAATTGAAAGATTGATGGAATCTTTCGTTGTCATGAAGACTAATACGAATACGGATATAGTTACGCACATAGCTTACTTACAAAAGGTATTCAGTAAACTGAATGTGGAACTGTGTTGATTAGTAAAGACAGAGTTGCCTGGGTTGCTACTGCACTAAACGCTCGTATTAATATATACATACATGTCACAGATAGTAGAGAGCGAGAGGGATAATAGGAAGAAGGATAGGTTCACCACTTACCTTCTGTTTCCCTCGGACTGTTATCGCCTCTATTTCTTCCCACCGCTGTTCACTCTCCAGGTTTGTTTATTGCTCAATGAAAAACATAAACCGCGGATTATTACTCTGTTCCAAGTGAGATCACGGTGATGTTTACGTCAAATGACTGGGCACTGTTGTATTGCCGTGATGTGAATGGGGCTTTTGGTTCAGAGACAGATTTGAACTGGAGAAACGGGGCGGAACTACATGAAGTTGTTGGTTTTTCTTATAATTTTTATTCATTATCACTCGAAGTTTGAGAGCGCTCGTTGGAAAACGAAATGTTAATTAGTTATGTCAGCAACCGAAATAGAAGATCTGTCCATTCGATTGCGAAAGTCGACTTTGTAAAGACGTACTAAGGAGGTGTACAAAATATATTTATTTAATATGGAATATAAAGCCTCTTTTAAATTCTCCCAATTTGCGAGTCTGAAACCAGAGCGCATTCATGAAGCAGAGTGCTAGAACTGAACGCTGTTTTCTGTAGAGCCACGCAACAAACTGGTGACAGCGGTGGGATCATCCGAACTTCAACGGCGGAATCTTCTCTCTTCTTCTACGGCGAATCTTCCTTCGAAGACCGGATTTTCTGAATTCAAGAGTTGGATCTTTTTCAACAGTGTCGGCTCGTGCATGCGCTTAAGACCTACACTCTTTATTCGAGAATTGTAAACTGTACTACCTTTCTCTCCCGGGCGAATGTCGGAGATGGGTGATTTCAGTGGCCTGAAAACCACATCATATGATTCGGTTACAATTGGCATTGGAAAGACGGGGTGAAGAATCTGCAGTAATATATTACCTGAACATCGGAGGAGTGAACGATAGAGAATCAACCGGAGTAATTGCTGAGACGTTGGAAGAGTTGATGCGAATCGAAGGAGAGGACCTGTAACATACAGGAGCGTTTCGTCAGAATTACACAGCGTTATTGGTGAATAAATAGTTTTATTTGTTCGTTTGCTTGGCGTTTTAAACATCAAGTTATGTATAGCTTGTACGGATTAGTTCATGTTAATTGGTTGTTATTAAAACTATTAAGATGTTGCGAATTGATAGATGTTCGGAAAAGTTCAGGCGCATCCGTAGATCTAATCTAAGTAGGGTTCAAGAATTTGAGGTAAAAAATGTGTTTACAGAAATAACTCCAACACAAACTCCTATAAGTTCGACAGAATTGAATGAATTAGAACTAAATTTGCTTGGTCCAAGTAAAGAATCAACACCTTGTTCTAGCATGATTTAATTCCACGTTTTGACGGAAATGTCTGCTCATTGATAAAATTCATCAGACAATGCCAATTAGCTGAATTGCGAGTACAACCTGTAGATCGCATTAACAATGCAGACCTTGTGATTGCCAATCGTCAGGAACCGAAAAGTTTAAAGTTTATTAAAAACAGTTTTCACATGTACGTACGATGTATATCTAATTCTTGACGATGTCACGTCCTGGGTGGAGGTCTTTAAAGGCGATGACATGTGGGGTAAAAGTCAGGCGAGAATGCGTAATTCAGCACACTGAGGGTTGATAGAAATCAGGCGAGAATGCAAAATTCTGCACACTGAGGTTTGATGGGATTCAGGCGAGAATGCGAAATTCAGCACACTGAGGATTTATGGGATTCAGGCGAGAATGCGAAATTCAGCACACTGATCGTTGATGGAACTCAGGAGAGAATGCAAAATTCAGCAAACTGACCGACCAAGGAAGTGTGGCGGTCACGCCACAGCGTCACCAGGGTGCACCACCGGTGCCCCAGCAGCAGGCGCGCTCTAGCGAGAGACGAAAGCAGCATCTGAGGCCTCGCGAAGTCTACGGCGCGGAAGCGCGATCTTCAATTGTCTCATCGTGACAATCGTCACTTGTATTACGCGTACGACCAGAAAAGTCGGCCTTTCTTTTCTCTGTAATTTCTCCTACATTTGAGAGGGTGAAAAAATACATTCTGTTACTGGTTTCAAGTGTGCTTTATTTTAACATACATTCGGCGACCCAACATATCGCGAGATCGCGACCGCGATAATTATCGATCCGAATAGAAGGTTTATAAGGCCAATACACACCCGGGGGACACCCGTTAGAGCACTTCGTATTTGTTTTGATTTGGTAATTGCATTTACCGTTGCATTCACTTAAGAAGTTACACGTAATGCTTCCGTGAAATCCGTCTAAGGTCGGTATCATATATATTGGCCGGTGAGTTTCGTGAGGGGTATTCTTCCACCACACAGTTTGCCTGCCTCGGTGCTCCTTTTCTCAACATTTTCTGACTCGCTCTCGTTCCATCTCGCTCTCGCCTTCGCAGAACAAGAGAGAGCCAGAAGTGGTGGGGATGGTGCCAAGCTTCTGGGGTGTAGGCCAAACCGAGCTGTCAACGTAGAAATAAACACATCACAATAGGTGTGCGTTAGCCACGAAAAAATTCAGTAGCTTTATTGGTCAGAACATTGATACTATCTCGATACCTTCATCTCGTATTGGTCTACGCATAGCTTCGTAACGCACACAACTATTACGCTAAGAATAAATAACAGCCAAAGGGCTAGGTTCAGGCCGAGCCGAGCAGCGTTCCCGTTATCCTACCATACCCTGCGAGGGCCCCGCAGCTCCAACTGACAAATCCACGATCGTCAGATGGTGGTGGCTGATTTCTCCTCGGTCGCCGCTCGCGAAAACGAATTCACCGGTCAATATATATGGCCCCGACCTTTTTAAAGGATACCGCATGCTTAAGCATTTGCTTAAGAATAAGTAGCGACTATGAATATCAGCCTAAGTGACGCTACGTATATAATTCCATATTTTATGGACGTTTTCCAGCGCGCAAACGCCATCATTGTTGTAAAACGCGCATCGCGAAGCATTCGTTGAAGACATAGACTTCAGGTTAGGAACGTCACGCATGATCCCGCAATAATCATTGTCAACGTCGTAGCCACCGTCGTCTTTGACAGTTTAAGCGTTGTTGTTGATCTTTCGCTCCTTCAGTTCGTACAAATTGCATACATCCTCGATGATTATGTCCGGTAGTAGTTACAGCATCCAGGTTTTCTTTTCCGCACCTTTCACGATGGCGAAGTCAATGTTCGCGAGTGCGATGGCGAGCAGTCCCGGAAGTTTCCAGTATGGAATGCAACCATCAGACCAGCGGTGACCGTGATGATGCTTCGCGAGCCAGGACGCTTGACATTTCTCGAACGAATTCAGATGATTCCAGAAGTATGGCGGCTCGAAGATCCAGTGGCTGATCGTTGGTTTCATCAGTATTGCTGTTTGTACGAATCGCGATCTCTTTCACAACGAAGTCGCGTTCGATTTTGAAACCTTGCATGTCGACAACGGCGAACATCGTTATTAGTATAAGAATTAGCGTCAGTAGCGAAACAGTAACTGAGGACTTTGACATCGACATCATCGTTTTAAAATAATAACAGAATCCGCAGTAGTAGTAGTAGTATTAGTAGTAGTAGTAGTAATCGTGCACGCACGCACGCTATATTAGATTGCGTACCATGTTGGTTAAAGGGCCGTATTCGACTATACGATCCTGTATGAGCAAACAGACGGCGAAAGTATTAGCGGGGACATTTGCTTTGCATTCGAAATCTATTCGCACGTCCACGGTAGCGCTCTTCAATGATTCGTTTTGTCTAGAACAATCTATGACCACGATAAGCGCGTAGGGGAAGGTGGGGCAAGACGGGGTAGTTAAGGTTTGATGATGAATAAAACTCAGATTTTCATAATAAACTAATCAATTTTATGTCTGAACCATTCTTTGGTAATAAGTCTTTGAATTTAACTGTGAATCAACCTAAGTTTTACAGATTTCAATAGAATAAATAGAAAAATTCAGAAAAAGTCGTTTCTCCCCATCTTGCCCCACGGGTGGGGTAAGATGGGATACCAATTAAATAACAATATAAATAAAGTATATATATACAAAGTAATTATTTATTGGGTTGATAGACGAGACACACATGTATGGCTTCGTCGTCCTCATCTAGTACATCAACAGAGGAGAAATGAGCCCATTTGCCACATATTTAACAGTGTATCCACCTTTCCACAAGGGAATCAGTTCGTTTGAATTAATTAATAGAAAAGAAGTATCATTTTCCTCGGTCCGTTTTGCGTCTGTAGTTTCTAAACATCCTGGAACAATGAGAAACTTTGATTTTTATTTTTAGGTTTGTGTGGGGCATGATGGGGTTCCTCTTATTTTCATTACCCCATCATGCCCCTTCGCGTCTCACCACAATCATATGAACATTGCTCGAAACATTATTTACAAAAGTATAAAATAACATACGTACCTTATAGCCAGCTAAATTCTGTCTCAGAAACACATACCTGTACCGAAGATCTTCTATATTATTATGTCACTGTCACGGATGCTAAAAATAAGAAAAATGTAAGGAAGTCCCAAAAATTTTAAATTCTGTTCTAACTTCGTCACGCGTCCACATGTTTCACTGATTCGCTGCTCACTGACGGCGCCTATAGTGACGCATCTAACGCCTATGCTAAATTTTGATTACTCTGTTTGTATCACGAGATACAGGGGGTACCCCCCCGTCTTGCCTGCCCCCCCCGTCTTGCCCCACCTTCCCCTATTTAATTAATTCGTTCGTGTTCAGCAACGGTGCGTTTTTAATCTTCGCAGAATCGTAATAACACGTTCAGAGGTACGCAGAAATTGAAAGCGCCCGAAAGAAAAGTGTCGTTATCGTAATCGATGTCATAATTCCAACAGTCATTCGCAAGTGCTTTGCTTCTCTCGGCTGTCAACGAAACGAAATTTTTCAATGTGGTAGTGATTCCTGGATTTCGACAACGATCGATCGCGACACAGTTCAATTGGAATCGAATCTCATCGAACATGAACGCGACGCAATTATTGTCGAGATGTCCTTTTCTTATAGCTCCTCCCGTCTTTATTCTTCTTTTACTTTCGTCTGTGCATAAAGAGTCGCGCAGATGATGCGAGGTAGAGACGGCAGGAGTATCAGCGGCGTTTGATGATTCGTACCTGGGTCATTCCACGCGAAATCGGACACTTTTCGGAGTAACATTTCGGATGTTGCTGAAATTGGAATCTGTGGTAGTCTTTAGTGATATATAAACATACCTCAAATTATGTTTCAAAATTTTGAAAAATGTCAATTTTACAGCTGTTTGAAGTTAAGTGCTAACTTTTTTCCAATACATTATGGCTATGGAAATAGTAAACGGGTGGAGATCAGCTTTGCGGTGCTTATAGAGAAAACATTGAAGTTTTGAGAAAAAATTACTTCAGTTTAAAAAAGAAAAAATTTGAACCATTTTTGTGCAATTATTTTAAACAAATGTAGATTTTTAACATTGGGCGCGATTTTAAAAATCTGGAAAAAAGGAGAATATAGTTCCATCCTTCCCCTTGATGGACAAATTGTATAAAATATTGTGACGTCCCACGATTTTTCGCGCGTTTCTATTCCAAATTCCATTCATAAACCTCAAAATCATTCCACCAAACTCTGTTAAACTCAACTCCTACCCCATCTCCTCAATCGTCGATCACCTTGATGTTATACCTTAGCGGTCACCAACACAAGATGATTGATACAAACTCCACCTCGCTGATGTATCTTAGAGATCCCCATCACGAGATAATCGTTACAAAACCCTCTTCGCCTATTCGTCCTACAAGGCACGAATCATTCCTTCTAAACCGAATTCAAACAAGTTCATCGTTACAAAATCCCTCTTAAATCGAGACCAAGACTCAATCCCCTCTTTACGACTCATGAAGTCCGAGCCACTCTAACCCCTTTCCTATTAAACACCCAAAAATCCATTCGATGAGTTGAGTATCTCCTTTCGCAGTCATAAAAACCTCTGAAATCTAATTGCGACGCATATTTGGCGTACGTGACATAAATATGTCTATTAATAGCTATACCGTTTATAAAAACCCCAAAAGTCCTACTGCGTCTTATTCCGAAATGTGTCAAGGTCTTTACCGCGCGTACCCCCCCAATACTCCTGTAAGACTACATAAATACGAGGTCCTGAGAGGCCTCTGATATGGGATAAAATATCTTCACTTTACTTGTATTACAAGAATATTTATTTTTATATATATACACTTGGACGCGGTTGAAACGAAAAGACAAAAAAAAGTTTAATAATTCAAAAAAGAAAAACGTAGAAGAGAATACTCTTAATATATAGAGAAGTAACTCGCTCTTATTCCTTTGGTATAGAACGGGTGTGTCGCTGACCCCAGCTGCTAGGTGGCAGCACCTATTTGTACATTTAGGCTTTTATTTTCTTCAACACTTCCTCCAAAACCCTAAATACTATTGCTTCCGATTTACTCCGATTCTCTCTCGCAGTCCCTCAAAGCGAACTCGTTCAAGCGGTTTTGTTAGCAAATCTGCCAACTGATCAGTCCCTGCTATGTGCTCCAGTCTTATGTCTCCCTCCAGGAAACGATCTCGAACGTAGAAGTGTCGATTTTCGATGTGCTTAGTCTTTTTATGATACGCAGGATTTTTAGCAAGCTTGACAGCGCTTGCACTGTCGACATGAAGTACAGGTACCGGCTCCTCCCGTTCAGTCAGTTCTCTCATTAGACGCTTCAGCCACACAAGTTCTTTAGCTCCTTCACTTGCTGCCATTATCTCTGCTTCAGTGGTAGATAAAGCAACCGTTTTTTGTAATTGACTGGTCCAGGACACTGCCCCCCCGGCGAGCATGGCCACAACGCCTGTCGTAGATCGCCTTGTCGTGATGTCACCCGCGTAGTCGGCATCACTGTATACCGCCAGCTGTTTACCATCCTTCTGATATTTGATAAAGAAGTCACTAGTTCCACGCAGGTACTTGAAGATGCGTTTAACAGCGTTCCAATTCCCCCTGGTGGGACTTTCCACGGCTCGTGCTGCCGAGCTTACCCCGAACGCAATGTCAGGTCGTGTTGCCGTTGCCAAGTACATCAGGCTTCCAACAGCTTCACGATATGGAACCTGTCCTTCCACGTTTTCTGATGCTGCACCATCCTCACGAACCACAGGTGTCGCCACAGGATTGCTTTCGTCCATACGAAAACGTTCCAGAATCTTTCTGGTGTATGCCTCCTGGTTGACAGTAATTGATCCATTGTTATGGCATTTTATTTTCATGCCAAGAAAATTGTCAAGAGAACCAATTGTAATCTTGAATTCAGTCTTGAGTCTCTTCAAAAACTCCTGAACTTCTTCTTCGTTGCTGCCAGCTGCTAACCCGTCGTCAACGTATATAGCAACGTAGAGTACATTTCCGTCATTATTACGATAAAACAAACAGGGATCAGCCGTGCTGTTCTTCAATCCGGCTTTTTTCATGAATTCCAGGAACCGTTTATGCCAGCATCTTGGGGCTTGTTTTAGTCCATACAGGCTTCTTTTCAACTTACACACTCGACCAGTATCATCTTTAAACCCTTCAGGTTGCTCAAGATAAATCTCTTCCTCCAGAGTACCATATAGAAAGGCCGTTTTCACATCAAACTGCTGCAGTTTTAATTCCTTTGAAGCAGCTATGGCTAGCAGTGTGCGAACCGTGTCGTAGCGTGCAACGGGACTGAAGGTTTCGTCGTAATCAATCCCTTTTCGCTGTACATAACCTTTTGCGACTAGACGAGCCTTGAATCGAGGATTGTCACCATTGCTTGGGGACTTCACTCGAAATACCCACCGATTTTGAATCACTTTTATACCAGCTGGTCGATGTACAAGTTCCCAGGTTTCATTTTCTTTGAGAGATTCTAACTCCTCTTCCATTGCTGTCAGCCACTGCTTATTTTCTTCTGATTTTATCGCCTCAGCATAAGAACTTGGACATTTACTCCCTTCTGCGAGCATTACGAATTCACCACTCGTCATCCAGTCCGGCTTTCTTCTTTCTCGTGAGCTGGTTCGAACGTCCTGGTTTTCTGATTCTTGGCAGTCATCTTCTAATCCTTCCTCCTCATCCAGGCTTATGTAGTCATCGCTTGTTGCAGAGTCATCCAAATTTTCTTTCAAGGTACTTTCGTAGGCAATATTTGATCCCTTATTTTTGTCCTCTTGTTCAGGATTTGTCTCTTCCCCAGAAGTGAGGTTGGCCCTTAGATTGCACACAATCTCTGGTTTGAAAATTACATCGTGACTGCAGACCACATTTCTTAATTTTGGAACCCAAACTCGATATCCATCTTTGTCGTTTACGTATCCTACCAATTTCCCGAATACGCTTTTTCCATCAAATTTTCTGCGAAGCTCTTTTGGAATGTGCACATAACATGCAGTGCCAAAGATTCGCAGATGATCAAGTTTGCCACAGTCTTTGTTGTACCACAGTTCATATGGAGACTTGCCCTCAACGGATGTTGGTCCTGTCCGATTTAGGATATATGCCGCTGCATTGCATGCTTCAGCCCACAAGGCTTTTGGTAATTTACTTGCGAGTCTCATGGAGCGAGCCGCCTCAACAATGGTGCGGTTCTCACGCTCAGCAGCCCCATTTTGTTGAGGCGTGTACGGAGGTCCAATCAATTGTTCTATGCCTCTTCTTGCCAGCACTTTGGCGACATCCTTGTTGTCAAACTCTTTTCCACCGTCACACCTCAACCTCTTAACACTGTGGCCATTTGTTTGTGCTTCATTCAAAAACTGTTCGAGCGACTTACATACCTCGTTTTTATGCTTCAAAAAAAACAATCTTCTGAACTTACTATAATCGTCCTTGAAGCAGACATAGTATCGAGCTCCACCCATCGAAGCTGTTTCCACTGGTCCAAGGACATCTGCGTGAATTATCTCACCAACAGTCACTGAACGATCAATTCGTTGTTTGAAGGGAAGTCGATGCATTTTCCCGACAGCACACCCATCACAGAATTTTTCATCACCCTCAGCGATGCTAATGCCCAATCTTTTCAGCAACTGTGTCACATGGCGCTTATTTTGATGAGCAAAGCGCTCATGGTACACTTGCAATGTTTTTACATCTGCCAAATACACCTGTGTGGGCTGTGCCGGCTTAACAATGCGCATATTTAAAACATAGAGTTCATTTTGAAGCCATCCTGTAGCCGCTATCTCACCAGTTTGCTGTTCCCTAATCTCGACACTGCGACTATTCATTGTCGTCGCAAAACCATTTCGGGCAGCTGCTTTCACTGAGAAGAGATGCGCACTTGCATCAGGCACGTACCAAACATCCTTCAGGCTTGCATCCTGCCACTCTTCATTGAGGAACATTTGAACCCTGACAACTCCTTGGCCATATGCTTTCATTGTGACATTCCTCTTACCCAGACAGACCACCTCTGGAGCCGCAAATTTTGTGTAACTGTCAAAATAGCATGTGTTTGATATAATATGTCTTGAAGCTCCACTGTCGCAATACCACTGATCTGGTTTTATACAGCCATCTGTTGCAACACCAAGGGAATACGCCAAGAATACATTCACCTTACTTGGGTTTTTATTTGCACTGGTCCCTTGACTTTCTGGTAATTTATTTTGTGGACATTCAGCTGCCCAGTGACCTAATTCCTTACATTTATTGCACGGAAATTTCTTTTTCTTTGCACGTTCCGTTTTGTTGAATGTGTCCTTTTGACGATCTTGTTTCTTTTTATTACCGCCTCCTTTTGCAACGAGGGCAGTGACTTCATTTATTTCCTTGTCTGTTCGTATCTCACGCAGTTCAATCGAGCACAGCTTTTCAATCAACAAATTCAATCTTTGGTCGGCTGTAGGAATTGTGTCCCATAGATCTTTGAAATGGTCATACTCTTTTCCTAGTGTGGACATAATTCGACCATTCAATATTCTTTCCGAAAGAGTATTTTCATTGTGTTTTGTTAACTCTGCATTGAGATCAACAAAGAGTTTTTGTAGTTTAGCAACATGTGTGCTGATGTCTTCCTTTCCATCTCTTTTTGCCTGGAAAAAAGAATCAATCAACATATTCAGTCTTTGTGTGCTGCTTCTTTCAAATCGGGCACACAATTTTTCCCATATGTCCTGAGAATGCACACATGTTAGAACAAGTTCAGCAACTGGTTTACTTAATGCTGATGCAATCAACCCAGCCGCCTTTGCATCCTCTTTCAACCAATCGGTTAACCTCTTTTTTTCTTCGACCGTTGCAGAATCTGGGATTTCAGGACACTGATTGTTTCCATGTACAATCTTTTGCAAATCATGTGCACGAAGCAGCATACCCATTTGCCATTTCCATTTTGCCCAATCTCCCGCACTTTCGAGTCTGTCCACGCTGATTTTATAATCCAGTGACGACATTATTTCCCTTCTTTAACGTACTTAGAACGATGCTGGGCCCATAACCTGATATGGGATAAAATATCTTCACTTTACTTGTATTACAAGAATATTTATTTTTATATATATACACTTGGACGCGGTTGAAACGAAAAGACAAAAAAAAGTTTAATAATTCAAAAAAGAAAAACGTAGAAGAGAATACTCTTAATATATAGAGAAGTAACTCGCTCTTATTCCTTTGGTATAGAACGGGTGTGTCGCTGACCCCAGCTGCTAGGTGGCAGCACCTATTTGTACATTTAGGCTTTTATTTTCTTCAACAGCCTCGTCCTCTTTCATCGCTATTCTGTCCATTTGACAAGTGTTAGTTAGCTGCGTTAAACTCTTTCATCGCTGCTCTTTTAACGAAGTATCATTCAAAAGTGCTAATTACCGGTGTCAAAGATTCGAATCAGTGTTCAACGACAACTATTGTAAGTAATTATTATTACTATTATTAAGGAATAGCACCCTCATCATATTCTCCGCATAAATAACGCTTATTGCTTTCTATATTATATTATTGTCATATTACTTTATATTAATAACGTTTATCGCATTCTAAAGCTTATTGCTATTCATTTAATATTTTGTATACCGTTTCTTACTATTATTGTCTATCCTCAAACTTAACAATGACATTTATTATTTTCGTATTACTGACAATTCTATTATTTTGTATTATCACTTTAATGCTTATTTTGTTTATATGTATTTGCCTTATAATCGCTTATTATTTACACTATTTTCTTGTATTAACGCTTATTGCATTTCATATTATAAATTTTACTAAAGCTTATTGCGCTTATTTACATTTACCAGTACCTTTGTATAATTTCAAATGGTTATACCTATGAACTTCATATTCATACTTTCATATTGTGCTTTATAAAAATGTGCTAACAAAGCTAATAAACCGCTTTGTTTTCTATCACGTTTCGAATTATTGTGTGTATCCTCGAGTCATAAACAGTACGAACGAAACCAAGCTGCCGCAACAGCTGATTCGCGCTCGTGAACGTGAGAACGGTTCTAGTGTTTACAAACATATTATTCCATGAGCCGTGCAATTCACGAAAACCTAAGCGTGGTTTCTTTTGCACGAATGCAACTGTAACGTTCGGTTGTCCGGGGACGACTAGCGTTAGCAGGTTCTCGAGCGGAGAGCGGCGTCCCTCGAGAATAGGATAGGTGGGGGTTCGTTGGTAGAACAAAGAATTTAAATTCAACTCAAACTTAACAATGACTTTTATTAAAAAACAACACTTAAACTAATAAAGATTATAATATTGCTTACAACAACGATTATATATTTTATGTTTTTGTGTTTTTTACGTTTTTATCTTATATTATATGCTACGTGGCTAAGTATTTATTGCAGAGCACAGCCGCTACCGTTTCCGGAGCGATCTAGCAGTGTTACGCGCCGCGGGCTTTAGTGTTCGAGCGGCACGTTTTATACAAGCAAATTCGGATTAGGGATATCCCACAGTCGTTAGACTATCGGAAGTTGCTGTATTGAATGTTTTCGTAAGGAAAGCAAGGAGGCTCGCCGCGCTTGTAGCTGTCAATTTTTTTATATTTTAAATGTCTAAGTACCTTATCAGATGGATAAGGGGTAGATTTTGGGATCGTTGGTGCTCTAGTCCCGTACGGGTCTTTTCAATGGAATCAGATAGGTAAATGATGAGTAGAATTTAATAGTAAATAAAGCTTTAATGATTAAATACTGGATGAAAGCAAAAACATAACAATGGAATAATAAAGTATGGAGAAATTCCAATATATCGTTGTAATCGGAGATAACTCCTGACTAGGGGAATCCCACAATCGATTGATTGTCAGAAATTATCATTAGATACGAATTAATTATAACGGTGTATTTTCGTGTACAGAAGAGATAAGATGTGCAACTCACCAGACAGTCACAATAATCTAATTGACAATATGGTTTAAATTTCCCTTTTTTTTTTGTTCAAATAGTTCCTTGACGCTGATAAACCTGAATCAGAAAAGAAGATGAAACGCGAACACGCACACACTTGATTATCGTTTGAATTGACTTGAGTTGAATAATAATTTTAATTGAGCAAATTCGTTAAAAACTTAGAGTAACAGAATAAATTAATTCGGAAGTTAATAGAATATTTGTTTAAAATAAATAGTTTCAAAGTAATTAGAATATTTGTTTCGCAAAGTCGAGTCTTTCACGCGGTTACACAGTAGACCGGAGAACTCTAGCTCTAAGACACTTGCGGACCCCAATGACACGCACCTCACGATTTACCGTCACAGAGTGTCGCAGCTTCACGCTCTCGGCAGCGACCAGAGTGGGTCCGTACCGAAAATGCTTACGCTGCATTTTATCGCTCGGCCGCGTTACCATGGGCCCGTCTACTTAACGAGGCGGTGTGTGTGTGTGTGTATGCTCACGTCCATCCATCAGATTCCCGATTTAATATATGATCGATATTCGTATGCACAGAAAAATATGACATTCCACATATCGAAATCCATACAATTTCGCACGGCTGAGGGCCGCTCTCTCGATGTGCATAATTTCATATACACAATTTCTGACTAGGGGAATCCCACAGTCGTTGAACTATCAGAAATTGTGTTGGGTATTCAATTTTAACAACAATTTTTAATTAATTAATAATTTACGCAAGCGACAAAACCGTGGGAAGGCGCGGTTCCCTGCACCGGATGTAGAGAATACAATTCCGTCAGTCTTCTGAGAAATGATCCAGTCTGCGCATTCCCGCTGTAGCCGTTACTGATTATGTTACAATGTTTAGCGCGGCGGTCAGAGGTGTTCTCAACGAGGGTTCTCCCACAATGTTGCAAGGCATTGTTGAAACGCACCCCTGCCGCTTACACAGGACGGATTCGGTACAGAAGGAGAATCACTGGGTCTTTTCGAACGCGACTCTCTGGTGAGATCGCCGCTGCGTCAGCACCGCCTTATCTGAGTAGTATAGCTAGGCCGGTTCTAACGCTGGTCCTCTGAGGGGAGCGCGGGGGAGCGCGGTGGAGGGACACATGGGCGCGGGGCCAGCGGGGAGTGGAAGACAGGTTGCGCGCGCACGAGCCGCGGAGTGGGGGAAGCCGCAATCGTGGAGGGGATCACTCCGGGCCGAGCGGCCGCGGAGGCCTCTCCAGACCGGACCCACCGTCGGAAGGGGGGGATGACCCCCAAAAAATCTCATTCAAAACCTTGGCCCACCCCAAAAAATTTTTTCAGAGTGAGGGGACAACCCCCCAAATATTTTTCCAAACCATTATGCGATGGAATTGTTTCGGACAATGTCGGGAAAGACCGGCGTTTTCACACCGCGTCTTCGGGGAGAGAAAGAGACAGAGCATTACTTTGAAGCTAAAATTTAGGAAGAGGGAAAGAAACAGCACTACTTGGTGGTACAATCGCTTTCGTTCTAAAGCTAACAGTATTCTAAAGCGTTCCGATTTAGCGTCGCAGCGTCTCGCGCGATCGCATGTAACTTGAATCCTCTGGAGCAGTCGTGCAGGATGACGTCATTTTCACGGCGCGAAAAACGCTCGAGCGAAATAGAATTATGCAGCGTCGGCAGAATGTTTTTTTTTCCCCCAACGCAGAGAAATAGTAATTTTTTGAAACGTCGAATCTTAAAATTAGGTGGCGAGGGGGAAGACGGGTGAATAAAATTGACAAATAATATGTTTTTAAGCAATTTTATTTAAAATTAAGAGAATAGAATTTTAACATTTTTTCCTACGAGCATCAGCTAGAATATCATTGATGGCACATGCTACCAGTTCGCAATCTACATGATACTCCTCGTCAAAGTGTTCGCTATCGCATATGATTTTAGCAGCACGACACGCATCTAATGTTTCGCAGGCAACACCGCTCTGCTGTAGCACGTTAACAAAAGTTTTAAATTTTACTCTCACATCTTCCGCAGTTTGATACATCCGTGGATACATATATTCTATACATGGCTGAAGATTTAATAAAAATGATATTGTATCCAGTGTGTAATATAGCACGTCATCACATTGTGTAATCTTTATAATTGGTGTATCAAAGATCCGAAAAAAATCCACCGCTAAAATATCAATCGACATCGAAGGTGATCCAGGTAATCGTGCATGTTCTTCCATGGTTTCACAGTTGTCGAATAGCAAACCCCATGTATGCCATGATAATATGAGATGATTTCCATGATTGTCGCCGAGAAGCACTTCTACATCAATCGTAGGCCGTATGCGGATTCCAATTTCCAAATATTTGCTACCCATGGATGTTAATGCGTATCTTTTAATCATGATACGCGATCCTTGACGCGGACTAAGAGAACAATCGAAGCTATGAAATTGCCCGCTCGTATTAGGATCAAACATAAAAATTTTGAGAAGATGTGAAAATTATGTGTTACCAATCATTATATATATTCTCCCCACATGGAGCTACACCATCATCTCGCACGATCGGAACGAAATAATCCTCACACCCAGCGAGTATTTCATCAATGGTGGTGTACATTTTTTTTGTTTCAGAGCACTATTTGATCCGTCGAAACTCACTGAGGCTACTGAGCGATTAATTGTATAGCGTCCGGGAACTGGCTTAAATAGAGCTACAATTGCTTTCCCCACTACCACATTTTATTCTAAGCCCAACAATTTTTTCAAAATGATTTTTAATCTTCGCGTCGCAGCGTCTCGCGCGATCGCGTGTAATTTGACTCCTCTGGCGGAGCCGTGCAAGGTGACATCATTTAACAGTGTGAAGAACGAAATAATACATGTAGAAACGCCGAATCTTAAAATTAGGTGGTGAGGAGGAAGATGGGTGAATAAAACTGACAAATAATATGTGTTTAAGAAATTTTATTTAAAATTAAAAGAATATAATTTTAACATTTTTTCCTACGAGCATCAGCTAGAATATCATTGATGGCGCATGCTACCAGTTCGCAATCTACATAATAATCCTCACAGTAATGTTTGCTTTCACGTATGATTTTAGCAGCACGACGCGCATCTAATGTTTCGCAGGAAACATCGCTTTGCTGTAGCACGTTAACAAAAGTTTCAAATTTTATCCTCACATCTCTTACATTTTGATACAGCCGCAGATACACATAGTCTAAACATGGTTCAAGATTTAATAAAAATGTTACTGTATCCGGTTTGAAATACAGCGGCTTATTATGTAGTGTCATCTTTACAATCGGAGAATTATAGATTTCACAAAAATTCACCGTTAATTGGCCCATTTGCATCGAAGGTGATCCAGGTAATCGTGCACGTTCTTCAATGGTCGTACGACTACCGCATAGCGAACCCCATGTACCCCATGGTAACGTGAGAAACATCCCACGATTGTCGCCGAGAACCATTTCTACATCAATCGTAGGCCGTACGCGGATTCCAATTTCCAAGTATTTGCTGCCCATGGATGTTAGTGCGTATCGTCTGACCATGACACGCGATGTTCGACGCGGGCTAAGAGAACAATCGAAGCTATGAAATTGCCCGCTCGTATTAGGAATAAACATAAAAAATTTTGAGATGTGAAAATTAAGCCTTACCAAACAACTGTATCCTCCCCGCATTGAGCCACACCATCATCTCGCACGATCGGGACGTAATAATTCATGTGTTCAACGTTTCCTTCGACACTGGTACTGCACATTTTGTTTTCAGAGCACTATTTGTTCCGTCGAAAGTCACTGAGGCTACCGAGTGATTGATTGAATAGCGTCCGGGAGACTGGCTTAAATAGAGGTGCAATTGCTTCCCCCACCACCACATTTTATTTTAAAACTATCAATTTTTCCATAATGTGTTTCAATCTTAACGTCGCAGCATATAGTTCCGGAAGATATGCACATGCCAATAACAAGTACATGTCATCTTACAACGCATCGGAAGAGTCATCGTACTTGATGTACTTTCACGTGAATAATTTGTATGGGTGGGCAATGTGTCAGCCCCTACCATATGCTAAATTTCAATGGGTCGAAGATGTTGCAAAGTTTGACGTGTCTTCAATCCGCGTCAATTCACCCACGAGATACATTCTCGAGGTAGATCTGGAATATCCGCAACGTCTGCACAACGCTCATGCCGATCTACCGTTCTGCCCGACGCGTGCCAAACCACCGGGCAGCCGACAGGACAAGTTACTCGCGACGGTATACGATAAGCAGCGTTACGTTATCCATTACCGCAACCTGCAGCAGGGCACGCTTCACGGTCTTCGTATTTCAAAGATACACCGCGTGCTTCAATTCGCTCAATCTCCCTGGCTCCGCGATTACATGGAACTCAATACACGGTTTAGAACAAGCGCGAGCAGCAACTTGTCCAGAATTTTCTCGGGCCGACGGGAAGCACATAATGCATGTACATGATAATTATCACATCATTCGTGTCCAAGACACCTCTGCGATCAAACATGCAATCATTATCGAAATCCATGAGTAAAGAAAAAAACCATGGTCATAAGAAGCTACAACTCGTTGAGGAATTGCATGCTCCAGCTCGAAGACATTTCCCGCGGAGACGCGTCATAGTGCATGGATACGACGATCTGTGGCAAGCTGACATTGTAGAAATGCGTCCATACTCGCGATTTAACCAGGGTCACCACTACATACTCACCATCATCGATGTGTTGAGCAAGTATGCATGGGCGTTGCCGCTCAAGACTAAAAGTGGCGCAGAGGTGACTAAAGCGTTTGCAAAGATATTTAAAGATCGATATCCGAAAAATTTGCAAACCGATCAAGGAAAAGAATTTTACAACGTAGATATGCAGAAACTCTTAACAAAGCATGACATTAATCATTATTCGACGTATTCGGTGATGAAGGCCTCCCTTAGGGGGAGGGTAGCTCCATGTGGGGAGAATATATATAATGATTGGTAACACATAATTTTCACATCTTCTCAAAATTTTTATGTTTGATCCTAATACGAGCGGGCAATTTCATAGCTTCGATTGTTCTCTTAGTCCGCGTCAAGGATCGCGTATCATGATTAAAAGATACGCATTAACATCCATGGGTAGCAAATATTTGGAAATTGGAATCCGCATACGGCCTACGATTGATGTAGAAGTGCTTCTCGGCGACAATCATGGAAATCATCTCATATTATCATGGCATACATGGGGTTTGCTATTCGACAACTGTGAAACCATGGAAGAACATGCACGATTACCTGGATCACCTTCGATGTCGATTGATATTTTAGCGGTGGATTTTTTTCGGATCTTTGATACACCAATTATAAAGATTACACAATGTGATGACGTGCTATATTACACACTGGATACAATACCATTTTTATTAAATCTTCAGCCATGTATAGAATATATGTATCCACGGATGTATCAAACTGCGGAAGATGTGAGAGTAAAATTTAAAACTTTTGTTAACGTGCTACAGCAGAGCGGTGTTGCCTGCGAAACATTAGATGCGTGTCGTGCTGCTAAAATCATATGCGATAGCGAACACTTTGACGAGGAGTATCATGTAGATTGCGAACTGGTAGCATGTGCCATCAATGATATTCTAGCTGATGCTCGTAGGAAAAAATGTTAAAATTCTATTCTCTTAATTTTAAATAAAATTGCTTAAAAACATATTATTTGTCAATTTTATTCACCCGTCTTCCCCCTCGCCACCTAATTTTAAGATTCGACGTTTCAAAAAATTACTATTTCTCTGCGTTGGGGGAAAAAAAACATTCTGCCGACGCTGCATAATTCTATTTCGCTCGAGCGTTTTTCGCGCCGTGAAAATGACGTCATCCTGCACGACTGCTCCAGAGGATTCAAGTTACATGCGATCGCGCGAGACGCTGCGACGCTAAATCGGAACGCTTTAGAATACTGTTAGCTTTAGAACGAAAGCGATTGTACCACCAAGTAGTGCTGTTTCTTTCCCTCTTCCAAAATTTTAGCTTCAAAGTAATGCTCTGTCTCTTTCTCTCCCCGAAGACGCGGTGTGAAAACGCCGGTCTTTCCCGACATTGTCTGAAACAATTCCATCGCATAATGGTTTGGAAAAATATTTGGGGGGTTGTCCCCTCACTCTGAAAACAATCGTGGGATCTGTACGAGTATCCTCTCTTACAGAGCACAACCAAGCATTCGTGGGCCGTGAAGGCATCCGCACAGCTGGAGAAGCCGCGATGCGTGATCCTTGCTCTACAGACTGGTCGAAGGAATGTGATGAGCGAAGACGTTACTAAGTTTAACAAGTGTAAATTGACCAATGTAAAACTTTTTCTCAACTCGGAATTTTACCCATACGATGACATGAACTTGGACTTTGACAAGAATGAGCATGCCATCTTGTACCACATGCATACGCAATTCGGTAAATCATATTATGGACATAGTTACAACGAGGCATTATTCACCGTGGCTGAATTTTTACAATTTGGCCCCATCGTGGTAATTGATTGCTCGCGACAAAATGAGTCCATCAAGAATGGCACCGTGGACGTTCGCATAGAATTCGAGTGTAAAGAGAATGTGCCGGCAAATACTACAGCCTACTGTCTGTATTCTGCACGATCGGGTGGTTGAATACAATCCACTGACAAACGTGGTGCGCAAAATGAATTAAATTGCTACGCTACTTGTCCGCCCTCTTCTGTGTCAAATTCACACCTTCGTGAAAATTGAGATGCTTTACGAGAAAGACTGCATTCCCTCGTCTGTCTCGGAAGCGAACGCACCTCTAAATTGTACCGATAATGGCTGTACCAACATTCGTTGACCTGCAAGGGTTCATCGTCGATGGAAGATTTATCGCGAAGGAAGTGGCTGTCCTACGCAAGGGGACAATTCTCTCACACTATATTTTTGGGAGTCCTATGCCACAATTTCTTCTTACGAAATCCGACAAATCAAGCATTCGATGGCTGGTGGCAAAACATCATGGACTACGGTGGGACGATGGAGACGTTCCGTACAGTATGGCTAAACAGCTAGTTACGAAAGCTGTAGCTGATGCGATCGACGAAGAAGATGACACATCCCATATAGTATACGTTAAAGGGCTGCAGAAACGCGACTGGCTTGCGGATTTCCTCGATGAAAATACCAGAGCGGACGTGATCATCGAGACGCTGGACATTGAATACGAGGATATCAAATCTCTAAATAAGCTAAATGTAGTTGATACTCTGCGATGTGACAGACACGCAAAGCACTGTGCCTTGCAAAATGTATTTACAATATTCAACTGGTGGTCTAAACGCCAGAGAGAAATGCTTAAATAAAATATAATCAATTTTTAATACATAAATGTTTTTTTTCTTCACCCTCCCCAACCTCCTGCATGTACGCTAGATTAAGACGATAGTTGTAATTATTATGTAGAAACCGTTCAATACCCGTTCGATATCCGTTCAAACCCGTTCGATTCGCGTTCAAAGCCGTTCAAAACCGTTCGATACCAGTTCAATACCCGTTCAATACCCGTTCGATTCGTGTTCAAAGCCGTTCGATACCCGTTCAATACCCGTTCAAAGCCGTTCGATACCCGTTCAAACTCGTCTAATACCCGTTCGATTCGCGTTCAAAGCCGTTCAATACCCGTTCGATTCGCATTCAAAGCCGTTCGATACCCGTTCAAAGCCGTTCGATACCTGTTCAATTCGTGTTCAAAGCCGTTCAATACCCGTTCAATACTCGTTCGATTCGCGTTCAAAACCGTTCGATACCCGTTCAATACCCGTTCGATACCTGTTCGATTCGCGTTCAAAGCCGTTTAAAACCGTTCAATACCCGTTCGATACCCGTTCAAAGCTGTTCAATACCCGTTCAAAGCCGTTCGATACCCGTTCGATACCTGTTCAAATGATATGGTCTAGCTGAATGATGTGTCAAAGAAGAAGGGAAAGAAAACGCGTGCGAATAAGGAGAGGATGGTCAGTGACGAAGATAAGTGCAAGAGGATGGTCAGCGAAAATACAGGTGGAGAACAAAGGCATCTTACTTTTGCAAAGCTATGCACTTCTCGATTTCAAGATATGAGTTTAGATGCATGAGCCTGGAGATGCAGCGAGACCATTTGTCTTCAAACTGTCAAAGCTGACAGTTCATTAATTTTAAGTGACAGTTTGACAGAATATTTAGAAAAAAAAATGGGATATTACCGACTTGCGTCAGAGTGGGACGGAAAGCTCGGTCGAGATGATTCAGAGGTATGTACTTTAAAATATTTTTTAACATTTATCGCGTTTAACCGTTGAAATCGAGTGAGATCAAATGAGGTGTTCGTGTGAATATTATATTCTGGGTTTCTATCTTTTAGGGCTCGCCACCGCCATCACCAACATGGTCGAGCGACTGGGGCTCACCGCCGCCATCGCCGCCCCATTTCCCACCTCCACCGCCTTCGCCGCCTCCACAGGTATGTACTACTTTACACTGATTTATGCGTTTGATGTGCGAATATTATATCGATGTTTGTGTATGTTCTAGGCGCCGTCGCCCGCGTATGGGGCTGCGGGAGGCCTGCGATTGGTTCAAAACCGCTGGATTGAGGGAACACCATAGCCCTCATCACCCCCCTTGCCCCCGTCACCCCCGTCACCCCCATCACCTCCATCACTACATCCCCCCTTTTATTAGTTTAACTTTTTATTATTTTTCTTTTATATTTTTTAGTTGTTCTTTTATTTTATATATTACCTTTTATTTTTATTATTTTATTTTAATATCTTGTAATTTTGAATAAAATTACTTAAACACATATTATTTGTCAATTTTATTCACCCGTCTTCCTCCTGACCACATAATTTTAAGATTCAGCGTTTATTTCGTTCGAGCGTTCTTCGCGCCGTGAAAATGACGTCACCTTGCACGGCTACTTCAGAGGAGTCAAATTACACACGATCGAGCGAGACGCAGCGACGCTAAATCGGAACGCTTTAGAATACTGTTAGCTTTAGAACGAAAGCGATTGTACCACCAAGTAGTGTTGTTTCTTTCCCTCTTCCAAAATTTTAGCTTCAAAGTAATGCTCTGTCTCTTTCCCTCCCCGAAGACGCGGTGTGAAAACGCCGGTCTTTCCCGACATTGTCCGAAACAATTATTAAACAATTCCATCGCATAATGGTTTGGAAAAATATTTGGGGGTTGTCCCCTCACTCTGAAAAAATTTTTTGGGGTCGGCCAAGGTTTTGAATGAGATTTTTTGGGGGTCATTCCCCCCTTCCGACGGTGGGTCCGGTCTGGAGAGGCCTCCGCGGCCGCTCGGCCCGGAGTGATCCCCTACGATCGCGGCTTCCCCCACTCCGCGGCTCGTGCGCGCGCAATCGGTCTTCCACTCCCCGCAGGCCCCGCGCCCATGTGTCCCTCCACCGCGCTCCCCCGCGCCCATGTGTCCCTCCACCGCGCTCCCCCGCGCGCTCTCACTTCCCCCGCCCCCCCCCCCGCGCTCCCCTCAGAGGACCTGCGTTAGAACCGGCCTAGCTATACTACTTATCTGTATCACGGGACGGCAATACGTCGAAACGACGACGCTCCAAGAAAGGGATTTTGTCCTATCAAAAATAATATTAATTAATGGGCAGGAGTATGATCAACGAGGGATTTCCCATAACGCTAGGCGTTGTTGAACCATACCCTGACCTAAAAGAAAAATTTTACGTTCCGAACGTAACAGTAGACTCTTGGCAATGTCTGTAGTAAGAACTGCCGCTACCGTTTCCAGAGCGATCTCATTCTTTTGACAGAGTTTTGGTTCTATGCTCTAACAGACCTCGCTTTTACCAAGTGCATCAGCCGCTACCGTTTCCAGAGCGATCTCAATGCCTTTGTAGGAGCAAGGTACTATAGTTTTTCAAATGAAATAGTCCAAAGAGGTGCACCAGTAACTTTTATACACTGGAGATTAGCCGCTACCGTTTCCGGAGCGATCTCAATCTCACTGGTTGAAACTTAAGCTTCCTCTAGGTCTAAACATTCGTCAATTAAAGAGCGTGTTTTCGAATGTAGCTTGAACTGGGCGCTCCGCTGCGTGCGCCTCCTTTTATACTGGAAAATTGGCGGGCTGGCGCATGCGCAGTGAGTCAATATTTCTTAATTTGCAGTTTTCTCGCTTATTATATTATATTTCGTTTTGCGCTTTTGACAGTACTTATATTTAATTATTTCTAATGTTTCTATAATATTTGTTTCTTTAATCTATGCTTGGTTTAATATTAATGTATAAAAGTTTGTACAATAGGTATGCGCGGTAACATAGGCTGGTTGCGTGGTAACGTAGTACTATTCTATTTTACCGACGGTCGGTATTGACGGGTTCGAGTCCCCGTGGGACGTTACACCTCCCCCCCCTGGGGGATCTCTCGTCCTCGAGAGATTTGTATGAGGCGGGTAACGGAATAAACGATTTATTTTAGCTATATGGTTATTTATTTATATGCTCGGCTTATAAGGGCTGGCTGCGCCCGTTCCAAATAATCCCAAGATTCGCCAAATCCTTTTTCGGGGGTCTTCCTTTGGGAGGGTTCTATACCATTCCCAGTCTGGATCCGGAACATCGACCTTGATTAATCTTGGCCACTTCGGTGCTGGTGGTTCTGGGATTTTAAATTCCGGCGTCTTTAGAATTTTGAAATCTGGGGTCTTCGGAAATTCCGGGGTAGTGGGGAGTGTGTCCGGTGGTGTGGTTGGCGGAGTATGTGGTGATGTAGTTGGTGGTGTCTTGAGTTGAAGATTTTTGAATTTGTTAGATTTTGGAAAGAAAGTAGAATTTTAATAGGTATATTACCATTTTCTGTGGAGATATTGGGAGTGGTGATATTAGGGGAGGAATTTCGATCATCTCCCTTAATATTTTACTTAATTCCTCGCTTTTTTTGTTTCGAAAATGTCGATTGCCTGACCGTTTCGGCATCTTGGCTACGAATGAATAAACATGGCGCAAGCGCGAGTTTGAACGTGTTTCTCAGGGTCTCTTACGGTGGCGCCCTCTAGCGGAATTTTTTTAAAATTTTCGCGTTTGCAACCTTATATACTACGCAACTATGTTATAATGCAACTATGCTACGATGCGGTTCTTATGCTACTTTTTTAGGTTATTATGGATTTAGGTTATTTGGAGACTATGGATTTTAGGCTATCTTATAGGTTATTAGGAGGTTATTTTTGTTTTTCAGTCATTATTAGTAAAAAAATATTAAGTTTTATTTAAAAAAGTGTACATAAATGCTTAAAACTAGGTGTAAGTGTTAACTACATTCTGTTTGTGTGTGTGTGGTGTGTAACTGTAGAGTGTAATGTGAGAAAAATGCTTAAAAACCAGGTGTACATGTTAAAAAATGTTAGTAGCATGCCTCCATGCACTCCTCACACTGGCTCGCCGGTCTGGCGATGTATAATTTCTATGGCATATTCGGCACCTTCGCCACTTAATTAAATTCCGCGTGGCAATTAGGTGTACGCCCAATGGTTCCTCGTCTATTATATCATATTTTTGCGTGCATATTACGCAAATGAAACCACTTTTGTGGTTGAAAATCCCGTCATCGTAATACCTTTTTAGGCAGGTACGTGTTTCCATTTTCCCTTTTCCTCTTATGTCACTTGTCTTTGAAATACTTTGTAACAATGATGAAATCCTTTGTCTCCTGGTCCTTATATAGACTCTTGTGCAGGGTTGCAACTTTGTGTAATGAATTTCGCTTTTGTTTCACTGGACCGATGTGAACGATCCTCTTTTGTTTTTAACTTTATTTAATTTTATTTATTTATAGGTTGTATTAAGTAAATTTATTTTTTCTCTTTATGCCGTGATGTTTTGTTGAGTTTCCTCTGGTAGATACCCCTTTTTTACCCTGTTCATATGCACGATTCTAGAGTCCAGTTCATATATATTGGCCGGTGAGCTTCGCGAGGGGTATTCTCCCACCACACCGCTTGCCTGCCTCGGTGCTCCTTTTCTCTGCGTTCTCGCTCTCTCTAGGGCTATGCCTACTCGTTGCCCGGTGGGAATTAGTGTCCGTGAGGTACGCACACATGCAGCGAAGCATCCCCACCACTTTGAGCACATAGACGGCGGGTACGATTCCGCGCGGTCATTTCTCGCTCCTTTCTGGCCGAAGGGGGGAGCGAGATGGAACGCTTCACGGCGTGCGCGGCGGGCGCGAACGCTCAGATGGAATCGTGAATTCGTGACTGCTCGCCGCATGCGTGCAACAATCAGATTGCCAGGCACGGCACGAGTCTTTTTTGCGTCCTAGGAGAGCTTGCCAAATTCCTCCATTTTTATTATAATACATTTAATTGAGCTTCTTCATATCCGTACTCTTAATTTTTACTCGTAGTTTAAAACCGTTGTAGTACAATTTTGTAGTATTTCATTTAAAAATTTATTTTCAACAATGCCAACAATGAAAATACCATTTTGTACCTCTTGACAACCTTACGCCCTAGTAGTTGCCTAATTTCTCAGAGTAAAGCCATAAATAATCTCAAATAAATGTATTATAATAAAGAGCGTAATGTGAGAAGTTCGCCTATGGCGCAAAAAAGACTCGAGTCGGGTCTGCGTCAAGATTCTGCGAAGCGGTTCCCGTGCTCACCGCAAGGCGTAAGCCCTTGCGATCATCGCGCACGCAAAGGACGGAGTGTGACGGCGCACAGTGGAGTATTTGGCCCTAAAAGCTGGCCAAAAGTCGATTTGAAAAATTTTGTCCAAACTGAAAATTTTTTTTTCCTGATATAGTTGAATGTATGAAGAACAATGTGGCAATATTGTTTTTTTCATTTATTCACTCGTAAAGAGTTATTATTTGTTAGAAGTGAAGAGTTTTCATAGTACACGTTTCTCTCTTGATCAGTCTCTAAAACACCGTTCGCTAAACAGTCATTTTTGTATGTCGTAAACAAATTATGTCAATTTTTTTCTTACAGAAGCCGTTCATGTAGATATGTACTATACTTTCAGATGATATTTACTTTCTTATTACCTATCTTTTTGTGATTATTGATGTTTGAAAATGACGAATAATTCAGTGAGGTATATTACAGTTCGAACATTTCATTAATGATTTTGTTAAATTTAGGTGTGAGATCGAGTGTTTCTTTTGGTGTCATTAAATTGAGTAAAGGTTTCTCTTTACAATAGAAAAAAGATTGGCTGCCTATTCGTGCCATTTTGGTTTTCCCAGCATTTTCTTTGTCGCAACGCACTGAGCAATCACATGGCATGTCGCGTTGCGTTCGCCTTGTCCACTGCTAACTGTACTTTTACACCAGTTTATTATTACTATACGCACTGGTCGTTGTTGATGGTTTACTGATCATGTGTAGTGTCAAAACCATAATTCATTTTATAAATATTTTATGCATCTGCTTATGTACTAACACCCATAAACGTCTGCAAATCCCAGAACCTTACAGTAAGACATGTAATGCCAATAAACGTATAAAACCAACAGATGTGACATAAACTCAAACATTATGTTTTATTGTTAACTGTATTAAATGATCACACTATATCCTCACATGAAACCATTGTATTTCTTGACACATATGTAACTCAGAATACGAAAATCTCAATACGAGGAATGACACAATAAAATAAATCTTGTAAATAAATCAACTTATTTCTAAATTTTTTTACGTCCTGTGCATATTTTTGTAAAATTCTATGAAATAATTACGTTGCGCCACTTCTAACTACATTTGGCTGCATTTAAACGAAACAAATAATTTTCCCCAGCTTTTAGGGCCAAATACTCCACGGCTAGCCGTGGACATCATCATCTGATTGATCTCGAATTATTTTATTGTGACACAAATATATTTTTTGAGATCAATAAAGTATTTCTGTTTTTCATTAAACAACAAAAAATAATTTTGGCCAATTTTCTGCAATTATTGACGCCATATTGGAGCTGTCAGTTTGAATTTTGATGTTTTGACATCAGATTCAAAATCAGCAACCCCAAAAACCCCTATATACCAAGTTTGAACAAATTCTAAATTATCTAGAATTTTGGCCAGCTTTTCAGGCCAAATACTCCACTGTGCGGCGCCCAAAGGACAAAGCGAGACACAACATCAACGCGTTATCTGGCTTGTCCTGTCCTCGCTCGCTTTCAGTGCCCCGCGCTCACTCTCGCCTTCGCCGGGCAAGAGTGAGACAGAAGTGGTTTTACACACATCAGAATAGGTGTGCGTTCGTTCCGAAGAAATTCAGGAGCTATATTGGTCATTCTTCCTCGTTAGCTTCAATTCCTATTGGTCTGCGCATAGCTCCGTAACGCACACAACTATTACGCTAAGAATAAACAACAGCCCCACAGCTAACGTAGCTGTGACAACAGGCGGAGTCGAGCACCGTTCCCGTTACCGCCCCCCCCATACCCCTCGGCTACCCAGCAACTTCAACTGCCAATCCACGATCGTCAGGTGGTGGTGGCTGATTTCTCCTCGCGCGCTGCTCGCGAAACGAAACTCCCCGGCCAATATATTTGAACTGGACTTTAGTTTGTTTTAAAGTTATTGCTATCTTCAGATTACTATTCCCTATGACTTCAGTAATTTGGTATGGTCCGCTATATTCGGGTCCCAGTTTGTCGCGCCTTGGTTTTAATAACCAAACCCAATCTCCTGCTTCATATATTTGAGGTTGTATCTTGCGGTCGTAGTAATGTTTTTGTCGAACTTTTGATTCTTCTAAATTATTTCGCGCCATTTGTCGGATGTGGTGTAGTTTGTGTATTAGTTCGTCGACATAGTCTGGATATGTCTTGATATTATCTGTTGGAGGCATACATGAAGGAAGACGTGCTTTTTTGCCGTAGACAAGTTCGTGAGGCGTAAATTTCGTGCCTTCATGAGTGCTTGTATTGTACGAGAACATAGCTTGAGGTAACCATTGGTCCCATTGTCTTTCCTTTGATACATAATGTCTTAAATATTCAATATGAACGTGATGACTCCTTCCTAGTGATCCATTGGATTGAGGATGGTATGCAGAAGTTCGATATTGTTTGATGTGGAATGTCCTGGCTAATTTCTTCATAAGGGAACTCATAATGTTTGGCCCTTGATCAGTCAGAATTGCTTTAGGACTTCCGTATTTGCAGATGAAATGTTCTGTAAATGCTTTAGCTATGTCCTTTACAGTTATGTTTGTTAATGGTATTGCAAGAGAAAATTTGGTTAAGTTGTCTTGAGTAGTTAGGCTATGCCGATTCTGGCTCAAGTGGTGGCGAGGGGGTGAGGCGGGGCGGGGGGGAGGTACCGCACTCTTCCGCGAGATGGGCGAGGGGGTGAGGCGGGGAGGGGGGTACCGAGTTCGTAGGTGAGGGGGATGACGTCACAGGGGAGGGGGATTCCAAGATGGCGTCGACCGAGTTCGTAGGTGAGGGGGATGGCGTCACAGGGGAGGGGCATTTTCAAAATTTTCAAAATGGCGTCGCGCGCGCACGTCGAGTTCGTGGGCGAGGGAGTTGACGTCACGGGGGAAGGGGATGATTTTCAAATTTTCAAAATGGCGTCGCGCGCATTTCGTGTTGGCGCCACCTACTGGACGTTTAAGGTACTTTGGGTCCGCGTCGGTATTTGGGCCCGTCTTGGTAAATTTTCCAGGTTTTCCATACATTTCGGGTTGGCGCCACCTACTGAACGTTTAAGGTACTTTGGGCCCGCGTCGGTATTTGGGCCCGTCTTGGTAAATTTTCCAGGTTTTTCATACATTTCGGGGTGGCGCCACCTATTGTACGTTTAAGGTACTTTGGGTCCGCCATGGTAAATTTTCCAAGGTTTTCATACGTTTCGTGCTGACGTCACCTGTTGCATGTCTAAGGTATGTTTGGGCACGCGTCGCCGCCGCGCAATCTCCGTACGTGTGCGGGGATCGGTGCGCAGGCGCGACCGCGACCGATTCGTGGAAATTCAAATCGCGTTTTCGATGATGATTTCTGAGAAAGAGGGTGGACCATGATTTCTGAGAAAAGATAAGGAAATATTTGAATTGTGGGACCGATACAGCACACGTGCAATGATATAAACATAGAGCGATAATTATTATAAATCAATCATCGCGATAGCCCATGGAATAAACATTGCACCGCGACATGCAGTTGCGGTCTTTACATCTGAACAGGATCTAACACGTTTCGGGCGCCTACGTGCACACTCTTCGTGCCGTGTGTTTATGTTTCAATCGTGGGACCGATGCAGCCCACGTGCAATGATATATACATATAGCGATAATTATTGTAAATCAATCGGTGCGATAGCCCTTGGAATAAACACGACATTGCATTCCACGATAATTTCTGAGAAAGAGGGTGTGTTTGTATATATATCTGAGCATTGACTTTTCCCAAGACTAGGACCTCTAAGAAGTACCCTCGAGAAAACGCAATGTCCCCGAAACAATAAATTAGGCGTTCCTTTCACGCGAGCAGCTAAGCGATAATTAATCGGGGTAGAGTTCCAAGTATTTTCACGATCGAGAACAGGGCGACGTCTCAAGCACCCTTCTCGAGGGTCTGCAAGTCAAGCGTCGTGGGAGCGTGTAAGGGCGAAAAGAATTCGTACATAGACTTTCACACCGAAGTCCATAGAGTAAACATAACATTGCACCGCGCGATACCGCGTGTTTATATCTGATTCGTGGGAGTAGTATACAGCGAACGTCTAAGGGTGGGGAAAAATTTGAGGATACGTTCGAACTGCAGCTGACGTCAACATAGTTCGATGGCGTTTTAAGAATCACGGCTAGGATAGGTGACTAGTATATTAAATCCTGCAGTCGCTCGGTGAAGATCGTGAAATACGTTACGTGTGCATAAGTATCGCGAGATATGGATTTTTTCGTGAATTCGTACGAATTGTTGCGGGGGATGATTCCACTGCTGCGTACCGAAGAACAGTGCTACGAATGGTTTATATCATGTGACGAATATTTACGCGTCTACCGCGAACATTTTAAGACTCTAAAAGTATCGGAATCGAAACAACAACAACGGTTGACATTATTTATTAGTAGTATGGAAATATTGCGAACGTGTGTTCGAAGTAAACAAGCATGCATAGTCTCTGAATTGGACGCGCGAGATGCATTACTCGTGTCATCATCTTCCGACGACTACGATAACGATGGTAGGGTGAACTATTTATCGACGTTGCTGCAGTTAGATGACGAATCACTGACGATCGAGCGACATAAGATTCGTAGTGTGTTAAGCGCACCGACATTATCCGAGACATCATGGATCAGCATCTTTCGACATGGATTTATGAAATTGTCGCGTGAACATCGTCAATTGTTACGTTATATCGCGCGACACAGTACTGCGGGTAAATGTACATTATATTGCATCGTTAGTGATAAGGACGTGCACCTTAAACGTACGGAGTACACTACCGCGATCGTGTGTACACCATTGACGCTTCTACATGACATCGAGAACGGAATGGTCAAAGTACTGGAAGTATTGAGTCCAGACAAAACAACAGTTTCAGTGAATAGGTTTTTATGTGTGGAATTGAAACGATATTTGGAGGAGCATACGGATCTACCGCGAAACTCGAAGCTCGTCCTTGTACCGCTGAGATTCCGATTTCCACATATCGAGTATGATCGCATCACCTGAAAAAGTCGTATCATGAAATTGGAGGAACTCGTACACGTCTGGGATGTTAATTATTTGTGAAGAAGTTAATTCTTTGTGAATAAGCAAACATGGAGGGGTTCATGGACACGTACAGGATTTTGTCCCAGATGTCTAAGCTTTTACGCTCTATTGTGGAATTCCGAGATTGGGTGGATCATTGCGACACGTGCCTGCAGCTCATCGTCCAGTACCAGAGCAGCGGAGGAATGTCAGTGGCCGCGAAACAACGCCTAGTGTCGCTGATCACGCGAATCAAGACATTGCGCGCGATCGTGCGGGAAAAGTTTTCGCGAGTCGGTTGCGGTGTTTCGGGCCGATCGACTGCACCCAAAGTCGTATGGGAAGACGTGGAATCGGCGTTTATAGGCCGTATTTCAACCGGTGCGGTTATCAACGTGGGACACGTCGATCCGCGTCGATTTTTAGAAGGTGCTCGACGAATTGTGATCTCGCGCGTCACGGACGCTATCACGGCACATAAGAGCGTGTCTGTGAATACGAACTTTAACGCGGAGTTTATGTGGGGTGAGAATACGGAGATGAAAAGTTTCGATACGCGAAATCGAGTACTGTTCATGACTTCGAACGTTCGCGGGTGGTACTCGAAGCACGTGGTCGCTCCCACGCTAGTGATGCTCGAGGAGTTTCAAGATCGCGACAGTGGATGGACCTTAAGGGCAGTGCTAAATATTCTAGTGAATATTAATAAGCATAATCCACTTCGAGGCGGTTGCAACGTACCGCTTCCGCGCGCCGTCGTCCTGAAGAAAGCGGTGGTGAACATAAAGAACAGAGACAATGCGTGTTTCTTGTGGGCTGTCGTTGCCAGTTTGTACCCTGTTGCTGCGAATAGTGATAGGATCGCATCGTACCATCACTACTTGGATGTGTTTCGTACGGGCGATATGACTCTACCCGTAACGTTGGACCAGCTGACAAAGTTCGAGAGGATGAACGACGTGTCGGTGAACGTGTACTCGTGGTCCGACGGAAGCTGCGCACCTCTGCGTTTGACCGAGGATAAGCGAGAGAGGCACGCGAACCTCCTACTGGTGCAGGACCCCAAGTCACGGACATCAAGTATTCGTTTGCGAAAGGTGAGTAAAATATGGTATATTTCGATCGATGTGTTATTGATTATTATGTTGTATTATTAATACTATTATCGTTGCAGATGTCTCAGCTTCTTTCATTCGAACGTGCAATTGACGAAGCACAACGTGGACTGCCAACGTCTGAACGAGTGCGCCGTCGAATTGCCGTCCCTGAAGGATAAATGGTTGCAGTTCAAGAACTTTAAAAATAAGTAACGAGCGCCATTCATCATTTACGCGGACTTCGAATGTATGCTGGAGGACGTCTAGCCTGCGGAGCAGAGTCGGACGTATACATACCAGCAGCATAGAGCGTACAGCGTGGGATATTACATCCATTGTTCCACCGACGCGTCTCTGTGCCGTTATCGCGCGTATCGTCACGAATCCGAGTGCGTGAAGTGGTTCGTACAAGAACTTCGAGACTTTGCGGACATTGCGTATTCGTGGTTGCGGAACGCGAAACCGATGAACTCGTTAACGAAACACCAGTGGCAAAGTTTTAACGAAGCGATCGAGTGTCACGTGTGCGGACAACCTTTCGTCGAGGGGGATAAAAAAGTGCGCGACCATTGTCACTCGACGGGCGAGTACCGAGGCGCGGCCCACGTGTCGTGCAACTTACAGTTTCAACGATCGTACACGATACCGGTAGTGTTTCATAATTTATCCGGCTACGACGCGCATTTCGTGATTAAGGAGTTGGCGTCCGCGTTCGAAGGACAGATCGACCTGCTACCGGTAACGAAAGAGCGGTATATATCTTTCACGAAACACGTCAAGGGAATCGACGCCGAGAACACCGATTGGAAGAGGGGATTGAAATTTCGATTCATAGATTCGTTGAAGTTTTTGGCCGCTAGTCTGGAGAAACTCGCTTCGGACCTTGGAAAAGAACGACTCGCGATTCTACGACGCGAGTTTCAATCCCTGTCGGATGATCAGTTCAATCTCCTTACCAGGAAGGGCGTCTTCCCGTACGACTACGTGACGTCATACATCAAACTTAATGATACGCGTTTACCGTCCCGCGAAGCGTTCTATAATCGGTTGAACGATAGTGCCGCGTCGGAGCCTGATTACGCGCACGCCGCGAACGTGTGGAATACTTTTCGCGTCCAGACATTGGGCGAGTACAGTGATTTGTACTTGAAAACAGATGTACTGTTACTCGCCGACGTATTCGAGAGTTTCCGCACCGACTGTATCGCAAGTTACGATTTAGATCCCGCGCATTATTTTACGCTACCGAGTTTCACGTGGGACGCGATGCTCAAGTACACCGGCGTATGATTAGAACTTTTAACGGACGTGGACATGCTACTGTTCGTAGAGCGTGGCATACGCGGCAGGCTGAGTCAGTGCTCGCACCGGTACGCGTGTGCCAACAACAAGTACCTGCCTGCAGGGATGTACGACGAATCGAAGGCATCGACGTATCTGATGTACTTCGACGTCAACAACTTGTACGGATGGGCGATGTCGCACGCTATGCCGAAAGGTGGGTTTCGATGGCTGGACGATGCGACGGCTGCCGCGCTCGATGTATCATCACTATCCGACGGCGAGGACACCGAGGACGCCAAGGAATCCGAGGGATACCTGTTGGAGGTCAACATCGAATATCCCCAGGAGATCCACGACACCCACGCTGACCTTCCATTCTGCCCGGTGCGCGAGCACGCTCCAGAAGGAAAACAGACCAAGCTACTTGCCACGCTCGACGATAAGGAGCGATACGTCATACATTATCGCTACCTGAAACAGTGCGTGCGACACGGTTTACGCGTAACGCGAATTCATCGGGTGTTGCGATTCGATCAGTCGCACTGGTTGCGCGACTACATTCGTTTGAATACTGATTTGAGGACGCGGGCAACCAGCGAATTTCAGAAGACTCTGTATAAATTAATGAATATCGCAGTGTATGGAAAAACGATGGAGAATGTGTGGAATCGCGTAGATGTGCGACTGGTGACGCGGTGGGACGGTCGTTACGGTGCGGAAGCGCTGATCGCGAAGCCGAACTTTCATAGTCGCACGATCTTCTCCGAACAGTTGGTGGCCATCGAGATGCGTAAATTAAAAGTTAAGTTTGATAAACCCATATACGTGGGAATGAGTGTACTGGACGTATCGAAAGAATGCCTGTACGAGTTCCATTACGCGTATATGCGCGCGAAGTTCGGTGATAAGTGTAAGGTTCTGTACACCGACACCGATAGTTTAATGTATAGCGTGGAATGCGGGGATGCGTATGAAACGATGAAGAGTGACGTCGCCCGATTCGACACGAGTGATTACGCGGTGGACAATCCGTACGGTATGCCCCGCGAAAACAAGAAGGTGCCGGGACTCATGAAAGATGAGAACAACGGCGCCTTGATGACCGAGTTCGTCGGATTGAGGTCTAAGATGTACGCAACTAGAACGTTTAACGCGACAGTGGGGTCTACGAGTGAGACTAAAAAAGTGAAGGGTGTGCGGAGGCACGTGGTCGCGAATAATTGTACAATTCGACGATTACATTCGTTGTCTCCGCGATCTCACCGAGAAATCGATTCGGCAGAACAATATACGCTCCAAAGAGCATCATGTGTATACCGTGAGTCAGGAGAAGAACGCTCTCAGTCCGTTCGACGATAAGCGGTGTATTTTAGCCGATCGAGTCGACACCCTTCCGTGGGGTCATTATCGAATCCCCGAGCTCAAGACACACGAACGTCTCCAGCTTGACCCCGACGAGTCCCTCGACAATTCCATTGTTTAGTATGTTGGCATGTTCAGTATGTTTGCATGTTCAGTATGTTTGCATGTTTAGTATGTTTGCATGTTTAGTATGTTGTATGTTTGCATGCACATATGTATATACGTTTCTTTGGTTATTTATTTATGGATATATGTATAGCGTAGAATAGTCAAAATTGTATATAGCGCGGAATAACTAAAATTGTATTTTATACGCGTCGGTATATATGTATATTTTTTCATACTTTTAAGATTAATTGTACGCATATACGAGAAGGTGAAGGAGCATGTGGAAAATTGAATAAACGGACACTGTTTATCTATTTATATGTATGTATTTATTTTTCATTCATTTATTTTAGTAACATCGAGTGCGTTCGTGATCGGGAATCATAGAATATCCTTGTTGCTTATCCACGAGTTCCGCGACGAATCGAATCCGAGCCACTTAACGTACACCTGGTTTCCTTTACGACGAATAATCTTCTCGACCAGATAGACGTCCGGATTCGCGACCGAATGTAGTTCGTACTCGTAGAATCCACCCGAGATCGGTTCTCCTGCGGAATCGCGCAGAATGTACGTCACCGGACACGTTGGTTGTACGGTTATGATTTCAAACACCTCGGTTGACCAGTTCGGAGTGTACCCCTTCTCGAAGAGAGTCTTGAACTTGCTCACGCGTACCTTGTCACCAACTTTGAATTTCGCGCGTCGTCTATATCCTTCCGATGCTGAGGGTGAAAGGGATTCATTCGCGGCGAACGACAAACGCGTCGCGGGGGTTACGTCAACGGGTCGGGCGTTGATCGTACGGTGCTTGCGATGATTGTAGGTGTGTACGAGCGCGGGTAACAGGTCGACCCAACGATAGGACGCGTTCAAGGAGAATTTTTTCCACATGAGGTTTTTCAGCGTGCGATTGAAACGTTCAACGATCGACGCTTTCATCACGCTGTACGTGGAGTAGTGGTTGATTCCGCGAGTCTTCACGCATCGTTGAAACTCCGCGTTGTAAAACTCCTTACCCATGTCGGTTTGTAAATTTCGCGGACATCTATCGCTCTGCTGCAACACGATCGTGAACGCCGCGGTCACGTCGCGTCCACTTTTTGTTTTCACGGGTATGGCCCACGCGTACTTACTGAACGCATCGATGATCGTTAGTATGTAGTGATATCCTCGATTTTGCTTCGCGTACGGACGCATCTCCACCAAATCGGCCTGCCACAAATCATCGTAGCCGCGAATGACGACGCTACGCCGTGGAAAATTTCGTCTCGCGGGAGTGTGTAATTCGTTCACTAATTGTACTCGCTCCTTACTCATGCTTCGCGGGTGGGTGGGGGATGGTTACGACGTTCCAAGGATGTTAGAAGTAGTATGAGTTCCTCGAGTGCTCGCAAAACGCAATCGATACACGTTTTTCGTGATCGTTCGTTATTATTAGACGTTTCGGAGCCGTAGCCGCTATTGAGACAGTCATTGATCACCGTCGTCGTCGTAAACCCTCATTCGCTTTTCGCGATTCCTTTCGTTTGTACAGATCCGTGGTCGTCAACTCTTCGAGTCTGTCTTTCAAGTGATCCAAGCGTCGTTCCATCGCGTTATTTAAATCATCCTCTAATCGAGACAATTGCGCGTTAACGATATCCGTCATCGTTCTTTGTACTCGCGTTTCGAGTTGAGATCGTTGATACTCGGCGTCCAGTCGAGCGCTCGCGATAGCTGTTTCGATTTTTTGGGTAAAGCGTTCGTCCACCGAGGACAATAATCTCGTCATTGCCATTCTCGCTTCGTCGTTGTTGTTGTTGTTATTGCGTAACGAGGTGCCAAACTTATTCACCGACATAACGATGCGTATGCGCGAACACCACTGACGCGATGATCACCGAATCGTTCAATTTAAGATATGTTTAGCCTCGCGAAGTTCCTCCACGATGGATGCGATTTCGTTATCGTGACCCGTGTGACCTGCCGCGCGAGATGCTACGAGCAATCTCAGTCTATCGATCAATTCGTTCGGATCGTCCCAGTACACATAATCGATCGCGTTATCGGTAACCGTCATCGATTCGTCGATTGGTAATCCTTGTCCTCGTCGCGTGACCGCGTCGCCCGCGCCCCCATTCATACCCATGCCCCTAACGCGTCTGACACCCGACGTCCGCACCCCACCGATTATCGCGGATATGATTTTCTTAAACTTGTACCCCCTGTTACCCAGCGTGCGCTTACTCGGCAAATGGTTTCGCTTATGCGCGTTCGTTGATAGTAAGATGCGTCGGTACGAATGCATATCCGCGTCCGTGTACGTGCTAACGCTGGGTATTCGCATGAACAGCAGTTCGTACAAACCCCGAGTTCCCGCGTATCGCGTTCCGTTGACGCGAACGTCGTCACCGTCCTCGTCGATTGTGAGTACGGAATCGCCGATCATTAGGTCTTCGTCGGACCCCAAGTATACGCCGTACACGTTATCGATTCGTTTCTTTGTATCCGTGAAGAACAGACGCAGGTATTCTCGCGACAAGGCTGCCGTCCTTAGTTAAACTGTCCTATCTAGCATTTTTTCATTTTTTGAGATATGTTGAAATATTTGAAGTTCCACACGTCTTTTACCTTTTAAGTATAGTTAGAAACGTCTACGTGCTTCATAAAGATTTATAAACAGTCTAATGTATTTAACCTAACTTCTTTCAAAATGGTTAAAATATCATATCTGAAACAATTAATTAATTGGTACGTTAATAATCCATTCCCTACCGGTACAACTATTACAAAAAATGATATTAGGCTATTACAAAATAATGACAACATGTTTTAATTTGAAAGAAGGAAAATAAGTATGGTGCAAGGTAAATGATAAAACTTCAGTTTTCTCGGTTGTTTCAAAATGCTAGATAGGACATTTTAACTAAAGAGGGCAGAAGGGTCCTTTGGCGTTCCGTACATACACTTCGATATCGTCGACGGGGTTGCGCAGCGAATCCAAATCATGAACCTTTGCTGATGACTCATCATCCTGAATTTTTTCATCGGCTTTGTCGTCGACATCATCAACATCATCGTCAACATCATCGTCAACATCGTCAACATCGTTTACATCGTTGTTATTGGCGTCGTCGTCGTCGTCGTCGGTGTTGTTGTCGTTGTCAATGTTGTTGTCATTGTTGTTATCGGTGTCGTCATCGTCGTCGTCGTCGTCGTCGTCGTCGTCGTCGTCATAGTCGTTAGTTCGTCGCACTCCGTTGGTTAACAACGGAGTAACGGGTCGAAGTCTCTTCGATGATTTTTGTTGTTGTTGTTGTTGTTGTTGATCGTATTCGTGTTTCCTCTTCACTGGTCGCGATCGAGGCGTTGAGCGCATTTTCAACGCGGACGAGTTTTCGATCAATCGTTTCAGCGGTTCGACGATGGGACGCGTACTCGCCTCCACAGCCGCTTCCGTAGCCATTTTACCAATTTTCAAGGCCAAGCACTTTTTACGTATAACGTCGCTGACTTTGGCGATTTCCACCTTTGCGTCCGCGCTCCGACGTTTCGTTCCTTTTTGATGTTTCGTTCCTTTTTGATGTTTCGTCCCTTTTTGTCGATAACGTCGGCGATGTTTTTGCGAATGCTTCGGGTCGTCGTCGATGTTCGGGGTTATAGCAGTCGTTGTCGTCGGCGGTTCGTTGGCCATTTCGTGTTGCTCGATGAATGACTCGCGGTTTACTGATGTCAGTGAGCTACGACAAACTCGTTAAATCCTCTTCGATATCGACCTTCGTACATGGAACTATCCTTATCGATCACCACGAAATCGTATCGTCGACGCCAACATCTCGCGCACAAGTCGTTGAACGACTCAAACGTCATGTCTGTGTTCACGTGATCGTTGTACACGTGACGCAAGTTCGTACCATCTTGTTTGAACAGCATGAGAAAATTCGAGTTGTCCCTGATCAAATGTTTCGGTATTCTAGCGTACGATTGACATAAATAAAAGCAATCCACGCTCGCGTGACGACCCATGGAGAAGTATTCGCGTATCGCGTTCTGTTCGTCGCACGCCACATCGTCGAACACGAAGATCGAATCGGGCCGAGCGTCTCTCAGTGGAACGATCTCAGCGTTGTCCGAGTAGGGAAAGTATTCGATTCCGTCGACGAGCGACAACACCTGTTCGAGATATCGATACTTTGGCTGATGCAAGGATTTCGAATATACGTACACGTTCTCGAAACGCAAACCGTTCGGACTCTCTAGCATACTTAGAAGTACGTTCGTTTTTCCGCACCCGGACGGATCGCAAATCACACCTCGTACGCTGTGCGGTAATAATGGGCCGTGTCTGTTCGATCGACTCGGATCCCTATCATCCTCGAGCATTCTGTTCGCGGTCACGCGAATAACGTCCGACTGTTTCGCGAATCGCATATTATATAATCAACTATTTATATTCGTGGCACGCGTCGCGCAGGTCACTATCACAGTGATCGGTGACGCGTGCGTACGCGTTTATTATTGTAGTAGCTATCGTGACTATTCTAACGTATATGATTGTATCAACGACCGCAACGTCTCACGGACTAGGGAAGAATCAGAGGAGGAAGAAAAATAATCAGAAGAAGAAGACTGGATCGGGTCTCGTGAACGGTATCATAAACCGTCTGCCGTTCGAACTACACGTTCCAGGTTATCAGTTCTGCGGACCGGGCACGCGTTTGCTAAAGCGATTGGCTCGTGGCGACAAAGGTGTGAATCCTCTGGACGCAGCGTGCCGCGATCACGATATCGCGTACTCTAGTCGCAAGGATTTAGAGGGGCGACACGAGGCGGATCGTGCGTTAGCCGAACGAGCGCGAGAACGAGTATTCGCGAACGACGCGACCTTTGGTGAAAAAGCAGCCGCGACTGGAGTGTGGGCAACGATGAAGGCTAAGACTAAACTCGGCATGGGTATGAGAAGGACGAAACGTAAGCAGCGAAAGTCTGGAAGGAAACATCCGCAACGACGACGACGACATCGTAATCTACGAGTGGCGAAACGCGGTGGCTTTCTTCCATTTCTTCCGTTCGTGCTGCCTGCTTTATCAGCTATCGGGGCATTGGCCGGTGGAGCGGCTGGTATAACCAAAGCGGTCAACGATTCGAAGGCCTCTCGAAAACAGCTGAAAGAGACTTTGCGTCATAATAGGGCGATGGAGGGGCGAGGGATGCATCTGACACCGTACAAGCGAGGCGCGGGCTTGAACCCGAGACGCCAACGACAACTGCGAACAAAGAAAAAAAAACGCCGATCGCATAGGCGCGTGGCGACGGTGGCGGCGATAACGCAACAGCCTATGACGAACCTGCAATTAGAACGTGAATGCACCAGCATCCCGTTCTTTCGAGGAGTGTTTATGCGCGACACGCTTCCTTCGCGCGTACGAAGCAACGAATGCGGTATCGCGAATCTGGATGAGAATCGAGGCACCGGTACGCACTGGGTCGCGTACGCCAAACTGTGGACCGCGAGTACAGTACTTTGATAGTTTTGGGAATCTGCGACCTCCCGCGGAATTGATCTACTATTTCGGACGCGGTACAACGATCACGTACAATCACAATCGTTTTCAACGTTTCGACGAGATGAATTGCGGTCGCTTGTGCATGCAATTTTTACAGCAAAAGTCTATGGAATTATGGCCTATATACTAATATTACTATGGGTGTGTGTGTGTGTGTACTAAGATTATGTTACAATGTATCCATGCGTAATGGTGATTCACACCTTCTATAATAAAGACTCATACTATCGATAAATTGCCGAGTATTCGTACACGCGCGTCACTTCCCCTCTCTCCGTCTGGCGAGTGTAATCTATGATATGTCGTTCACGCTCACGTTAACGGGTCGCAGCAGCGCGCTCACGGTAAACTATTTTCCACCGATAGATTTGAGTGATGGTCAATATGAATTAGGACTCGCTGACTTGGAGACGTTTCACACGATACCGAACATCGATTCGAGCAACGATAAATTCTATTTCGTCCTGAACTATGACACCGAAAACAACTCCATCGCGGACATCGCTAGTGAATGTATTACGATCCCCCACGGCTCCTACGAATTAGACGCTATCGCCGAGTATCTGAAGCAACGAATACTCGATCGATATCCTCGAAGACGCGGTAACAACGAGAACGACGATGACGGCAAGTACCCTCTAATGCTACGAGCTAACAACAACACCATGAAAAGTGAACTGTACTGTTCGTTCTTTGTGGACTTTACGAAACCGAACAATGTGGGTTCGTTGCTAGGATTTTCCCCGAATCGCGTCTTATTACCGAGAATCTGGCACGAATCCGACGGACCCGTAAATATTATAAACGTTAACGTGATCAGAGTAACATGCAACGTCACTACCGGCGCGTACAGTAACGATAAACAGGTGCACACGATTCGTGAATTTTCGCCTCGCGTACCTCCAGGATATAAGATATCGGAAACTCCGCGACATGTCATTTACCTGCCGATCGTCGCACGAGCAATACACGATCTAACGTTGTGCATCGTTGATCAACACGATCGCCCTATAGATTTCCGTGGAGAAGAAATAACGATTCGTTTACACGTTCAACGACGTCCGCGCGATAGGTAGCGTGACCGTACGTGTATGTGCGTGTGTGTAGTATGTTAGTGTTAGATCATACGTATGAATCATCAATCGTCGCTGATACTCCTACCGTCTCTGCATCGCGTCATCTACGCAACCCTTTATCTACAGACGAAAGTGTAAGAAGAATAAAGACCGGAGGAGCGATAAGAAGAGGACCGGTAAGAAGCATAAGAAAGCCGTTGACTCGTCGAAACGTACGTTACCTACGATCGTTAGGCTTCATCGTCGCATATTAGACGCGTAACCACGATGTCGATTATTTTGGACGTGGTGAATACGCCAACCTTCGACAATCGTATCACGAAGATCGAGTTACACACGTATAATCCGTACGCCAACACAACGTTCGACAATAGCGACGAGATAAGAATCCCCATACAGCAGCAAGATCTGTACACGCTTCCGTGCGAAAGTTTTCTCTACATCGAAGGTCGTGGCACGTTGACAGCGCAACACGCGAAAGGTCCGTCAACGTCCGCGACCGCTGTTCTCGACAATAATTGCGTCGCGTTCATGTTCGATGAGATTCGATACGAATTGAACGGTGTCGAGATCGATCGTTGTCGAAATCCAGGAATCACTACCACGTTGAAAAATTTCGTTTCGTTGTCAGCCGAGAGAAGCAAAGCGCTTGCGAATGCCGGTTGGAATTATGACATCGATTACGATAAGGATACTTTTCATTCGGGCGCTTTCAATTTCTGCGTACCCCTGAACGTGTTATTAGGATTCTGCGAGGATTACAAACGCATCGTGATGAACGCGCGACACGAGCTAATTCTTATACGAGCGCGAGATGATTCGAACGCGATGCACTGCACCTCCGCCACTGCAATCCCGAAACTTGAGATACGCAAGGTGCAGTGGCGTATGCCCCACGTCGTTTTGGAGGAAGTGAATAAACTATCGATGCTTCGTATATTGGAAAGCGGACGACCGATCGCGATGAGTTTCCGATCTTGGAGCGTGCACGAGTATCCATTACTGCAAGCGACAACGAAACATACGTGGACCGTGAAAACTACGTCGCAAATCGAGAAACCACGATACGTGTTATTCGGCATGCAAACGGATCGAAAGAATCGTCCAAATAAATCCGCGTGGATATTCGACCCGAATAATCTTACAAACTTTCGACTCTACCTAAATTCCGAGACGTATCCGTACGATGACATGCAAATAGATTTTCCCAAGTATAAATTTGCGATCATGTACAATATGTACGCGAATTTCATCCGATCGTACTACGGTCACGGAGAACCGTTGCTGAGCGCGAGCGAATTCCTTAAATACGCGCCTATCGTGGTCATAGATTGTTCTAGGCAAAACGAATCGTTGAAGAGCGCTACGGTGGACGTGCGAATAGATTTCGAATGTAAAGAAAATATTCCCGCTAATACTTCAGCCGTCTGTTTGTTCATACACGATCGTATAGTCGAATACGGCCCTTTAACCAACATGGTACGCAAACTAATATAGCGTGCGTACGAGTTCGATTACTACTACTACTACTACTACTACTACTAATACTACTACTACGAATACTGCTACTGTTTTAAATCGTCGAAGTCGAAGACCTCAGTTGCTGTTCCGACATCGTCGCCCGCGGTGCTACCTAAAACGTATAATAATGTTCGCCATTGTCGATCTACAAGGATTCAATATCGAACGCGAGTTCGTCGTCAAAGAGATCGCGATTCGTGCAAACATCAACAACGATAAAACACCGACGATCAGTCATTGGATCTTCGAACCGCCATACTTCTGGGAACATCTGAATTCGCGGGATCACGATCAAGCATCCTGGCTCGCGAAGCATCATCACGGGCTTCGCTGGTCTGACGGCTATGTTCCATACTCCAAACTTCCGGGGCTCCTCGCCAGCGTACTCGCGAACATTGACTTCGTAATCGTGAAAGGTGTGGAAAAGAAAACGTGGATGCTGCAACTACTACCTGACATAATCGTTGAGGATGTATGTAATTTGTACGAACTGACGGGACGAAAGATCAACAACAACAACGCTCGAACTGTCGAAGACGACGGCGGCTACGACGTTGACGATGATTATTGCGGGATCATGCCTGACATCGTGGACCCTGACGTTCCTAACCTGAGGTCTATGTCTTCAACGAATACCCTTCGATGTGCATTTCACAAGAATTGCGGTGTTTGCGCGCTGGAGAATGTCGGGAAAATATGGAATTATATACGCAGCGTTACCTAATGTAAGTCCTACACACACGCATTGCATCTACTTTACGCGTCATATGCAGAGAAACGAATATGAAAGAATTATTTTTTTTGTTGTTTTCTATAGCGATGAACACAACGACGGCGGTGATGCGTGCAATGACAGCGACGGCTGCTTCCTTTACCCGCGAGCAAGAATATCCCTCCCATACGAACGTTATTTCCCGCAAATACAGATATTATAATTTTAAGTACGCATGGATGGGTGGATGTACATGAATAAACACACACTGTTTTGAATAAAAAATGATATTTATTTAAAAAATATATTTTATATTTTAAAATATTTAAAAAATATTTAAAATAAAATTTCCTTGACGTTACGTCCTGCAACACACAGAGAAAACACCAAATTATTATATGAAACGTTGGTAATAGAATGTGAAACATTAAACAGTTAAAATTCATTCGTACTCACTCTCTGAATAATCGCCCAAGGTTCCAAAACTCCCCTTCGAATGATAAAAATTCAATATCTTGAGTATCTTCGCGCCACATGCGCCGGGCGAATTGAATTTTCCTGCGCAACTCTTCGCAGATTCGCCCGTCCTCCTGCGTCGGGTACTGCCGCCGCTGAAACAAACACATGAATCGATTAAAATCATTGAATGGTGGACGCGGATCATTTGTGCGAAACATCACATACCAACAACTGGATGATTACGTCGCGGTCCCCGTCGCGTGCACGGGCCTCGATGTTAGCCCGACGCTGAAACAAACGCGTGACTCGATTAAAACATCGTCGATTGGTGTACACGTATCAGAATAATTTTTTCAGAAACGTCACTTACGAGGTGCCGGAGCGTCCCTAAATATTGATGGCTCCACTCAGCCATTTCATTTTCGCGTTCTTGCTGTAACAAACATGTGATTGGATTAAAACACTGTTGAATGGTATATGTACATCAATATTTTTTTTTTGTGAAACATCACTTACGAGATAAAGAATCACCTCCCGCCGCTCCGCGCGCCACGCCCTCATCATATTATCCCGTTCACACTGAAACAAACGCATAACTTTGCTAGAAGACCGTCCAATTGTATGCACGCACCAATTCAATTTATATGAAAACCATACTCACAATTTGTCGAATTATCCCATCGCGTATGTCGTGCCACGCACGCTCAATTTCCCCATGCCGCCGCTGTAACAAACGCACAACTTCAATAGGACACCGGCGAATGGAATACGCGCACAAATTTAATTTTCACGAAACTATACTTACGATGCATCGCTGCATTTCAAATGCATTTAAACCCTGCGCTGCTGCGAACAAATTATCTGCAAACGCGTCCATGTTGGTTTCGTAGTATTTTTTAAGGAAACTATACTGTCCCGTGCGGTGGTGGTCGACACCCTTATATACATTTCGTTTCCCTAGCCTAGAACGATGGCCCTACGCGTTGCAAGGGTAGGGATAGTTTTCAAGTAGGGTAGTCTTGAGGCATGGTGGGGATGGTCACGTCACAGTTTCTCTGCACCCTCCTCCTCCTCCTCCTCCTCATCATCCTACTCCTTCTTATTCTTTTTTTTTCCTCGATGATTTTATAATATGAAACTAATTATTCCAGCTTATAGTATACTTTTATGACTCGCACTTTTCTGTTTCACATCGCGAATCGTCTCTACCTCTTCTGTGGCATGCATATCATTTGAATTTGCCACGTATTCTCTAACCCTTGTGCGGTAAACATACGCGTCTTGACCATCACCAACACTGATGCGATATACTTTCACACATTGATGTGTACGTGTATGTGAATCAGTATAAAGTGACGTCGATCAGTCTTGTAGGCATCAGTTCACCACGTACGCTCGAGTGCTAACAAGTATCGTCCGAATCATTTTTTTCTCGTCGATGAGAATCATACGTATTGCATATCAAAATGCACAAACGAAGCTTAAACGATTCATCCTCCGCATCCGACAACGCTGGTGGCGTTCCAAATAAATATCAACGACAACAATATCATCAACAATCCAATATGAGGTATGTATACGTTACTATACACTTTACTCATACTTCTTTCACTGTAAACGCCAACGAACCATGCATTAATTTCGTGTACATGTTTCTTTCAGTTCTGGATCAACAACGCCAAAAACGTTGAAAACGCCAAAACCATTGATCGTACGACTCCTGGGGCGTGATTATCCACTAACCTCAACAGCTTATAAACGTCTAACTATTGGAATACGCATTGGTATGGATTCGTGCCGCGTTGAGATCGCCATAGCCGACAACAAAGGTGTCGAGATATGCTTTTCAATGTCTACGTGGAAGCTCCTACAGCAAAACGAGGCGGACATACTCCAACGATTACGCAGCAACGCAACATCGTTCCAAACCCCCCTCGTAATTGATCATTTGCGACTCGAATTCACGCGTATGCATGATGATCAACTTATTAAAATCACCGATAATCGCGTTACCTTATACATGACGGAAGTTACGATGCGTAAACTGTTCGCGTATGAACATTGCATCAATCATATGTTCACCTGGTTGACTGAAAATATATACTCTGTAAGCAGTAAATATGCTGCCTTCGTGGAAGTTCTACGTACCGCTTCCGTACCAACGAATTATGTGAAATTAATTTCCGAAAGCGAGACCTTTGAGCAGCATTCTTTGATTGATTGTGAATTGTTAGCGTTAGGATTACAATCCATGCTGCGTGATGTAAACCAGGTACCACTATAGTACATGTATATATGTTTTAATAATAAATGTATGACTTTTGCATCAATACATGTAACGTGTTATTTATAATATCCTTTCATACATATTCCTATCCATATATTAATTCTTAGAGACGTAGACTTAGCGAATGTCAATTGCGTTTCCTGATAGGTAATAGGCATGGGTGGGTTCGGATACGTTCCCACGACGCTTGACCATGACACTGGATCTACTATAAACCAGATGTCTGCGGGTCTATGTACGAATTCTTTTCGCCCTTACACGCTCCCACGACGCTTGACTTGCAGACCCTCGAGAAGGGTGCTTGAGACGTCACCCTGTTCTCGATCGTGAAAATACTTGGAACTCTACCCCGAATAATTATCGCTTAGCTGCTTGCGTGAAAGGAACGCCTAATTTATTGTTTCGGGGACATTGCGTTTTCTCGAGGGTACTTCTTAGAGGTCCTAGTCTTGGGAAAAGTCAATGCTCAGATATATATATATATACAAACACACCCTCTTTCTCAGAAATTATCGTGGAATGCAATGTCGTGTTTATTCCAAGGGCTATCGCACCGATTGATTTACAATAATTATCGCTATATGTATACATCATTGCACGTGGGCTGCATCGGTCCCACGATTGAAACATAAACACACGACACGAAGAGTGTGCACGTAGGCGCCCGAAACGTGTTCGATCCTGTTCAGATGTAAACACACTGCATGTCGCGGTGCAATGTTTATTCCATGGGCTATCGCGATGATTGATTTATAATAATTATCGCTCTATGTTTATATCATTGCACGTGTGCTGTATCGGTCCCACAATTCAAATATTTCCTTATCTTTTCTCAGAAATCATGGTCCACCCTCTTTCTCAGAAATCATCATCGAAAACGCGATTTGAATTTCCACGAATCGGTCGCGGTCGCGCCTGCGCACCGATCCCCGCACACGTACGGAGATTGCGCGGCGGCGACGCGTGCCCAAACATACCTTAGACATGCAACAGGTGACGTCAGCACGAAACGTATGAAAACCTTGGAAAATTTACCATGGCGGACCCAAAGTACCTTAAACGTACAATAGGTGGCGCCAACCCGAAATGTATGAAAAACCTGGAAAATTTACCAAGACGGGCCCAAATACCGACGCGGGCCCAAAGTACCTTAAACGTCCAGTAGGTGGCGCCAACCCGAAATGTATGGAAAACCTGGAAAATTTACCAAGACGGGCCCAAATACCGACGCGGGCCCAAAGTACCTTAAACGTCCAGTAGGTGGCGCCAACACGAAATGCGCGCGACGCCATTTTGAAAATTTGAAAATCCTCCCCCTCCCCCGTGACGTCAACCCCCTCGCCCAGGAACTCGATCTGCGCGCGCGACGCCATTTTGAAAATTTTGAAAATCCCCCTCCCCTGTGACGTTATCCCCCTCACCTACGAACTCGGTCGACGCCATCTTGGAATCCCCCTCCCCTCTGACGTCATCCCCCTCACCTACGAACTCGGTACCCCCCTCCCCGCTGTGGGGAGCGCTTACCCCCTCCGCAGGGGACTGTCCTGAGAGTGGGGAGCTCGCCGGTAACGGCAAAGGTTGCCATGAGGCACGACACACTTGGCTTAGATACTTCGTGGTCACGCGTCGACTGAGCGCGCATTTCACTTAACGGCGAGTTAGCCGGAGAGGTTTTCCTTGTTAATTAAAACAGCATATATTTCCTCGTACCACGACTTTTATTCCTACCCCTTCGGGATAGGCATCCCTCTTCGCCGTGGGCTAATCAAGGGATCTATTGGCCTAGATCTTAACCTAAATCCCTACATTGGTGACCCCGACGTGATCGAAAAATTTGCCCATTTCAACGGCAATCAAGGGGGACATCGTGGATTCGTCGAGTCCAGCCTGCAGAATTTCCAAGGCTGAGACAACGTACGAGTCGAAGTCTGCTGAGACAACGTACGAGTCGAAGTCTGCTGAGACAACTAGTGAACGAGAGACACGTGAGAACTGGTCCCGAATCACCGGAAGCTGATCAACGCACTTTCTTCAAGGTCATCCTTCTCTTCGAGGCATCGTAGAAGACAGCGTTTTCATGGCGTGACAACAAGTCAACTTGAGGCGCATGGTAAGCAAGGGTGGCATTGATTTTGTTCAGCTAAATAGTCCTGTGGTTCTGTTTTCGATTAGAATTGATCGTTCATCGCAATTTTTTTTAATACTACTTGCTCAATAGTCCTGTATAGGAATCCCAAAATTCGCGAGATCGTTTGGAATTTCACTATAGCGGCAGTACCATACGCAATACTTGGTGCCGACATATTATCGCATTACGGGCTACTGGTGGACCTGCGTCATCGACGCTTAGTTGATCCCTTAACCGGAATGTACATAAACACAACCTTGAAAACGGTTGACTTTGTTTCCGCGAATTCTGTCGACCACTCGTCGAAGTATTCACACATATTATTAGAGTATCCGGAAATAACTAAAACTTCACAACAGAGTTTTCCAGTCGCATGCGATGTGTGTCATCACATAATTACCACAGGGCCTCCGATTTCCGAGCGTCCCAGGCGTTTAAGTCCAGCTAAATTAAAAGCTGCAAAAGCCGAGATAAAAGCGTTAATGGCGGCGGGCATTTGTAGACCCTCCTCCAGTCCGTGGTCGAGTCCGATACACATGATCTTAAAAAAGGACGGTACTTGGAGGATTGCAGGAGATTTTCGTCGTTTAAACGCTGTAACCATTCCAGATAGGTACCCCACGCCTCATTTGCACGATTGTGCAACAAATCTGGCGGGTAAAATAATCTTTTCATCACTGGATCTGTACCGCGCATATAATCAGATACCCATGGCACCCGAAGACATTGAAAAAACGGCAGTAATTACTCCCTTCGGGTTATTCGAATTTGTCTATATGACATATGGGTTACGAAACGCGGGTCAGTCATTTCACCGGTACGTCGATCGCATATTAGGAGATTTAGACTATGTATTCGTATATATGGATGACATATTAGTCGCTTCTTCTTCGGAAGAGGAACACGCCGAACATCTTCGGGTGGTCTTCGACCGATTAAAAAAAGCTCATCTTCGTTTAAATGTAAATAAATGTGTTCTGGGTGTTACGGATATCGAATTTCTCGGGTATCAAATAAATGACAAGGGTATTCGACCTATTACGAAAAAGGTGGAGGCAATCAACAAATTCCCAAAGCCTAAAACAATTCTAGAATTGAGAAGATTTCTTGGTATGGTAAATTTTTACCGGCTCAACATACCACATGCGGCTGAGTTGCAAGCTCCTTTAAATAGTTATTTAAAAGATTCAAAGAAAAACGACAAGCGAACAATAATCTGGTCGCCTGAGGCGGAAAACGCCTTCAATAAAATCAAAGCAACTCTTATGAACGTTACTTTATTGGCGCATCCGCGTACGGACGCTGAAACGCGTATCACTACAGACGCGTCAGATACTGCAATGGGCGCCGTACTTGAACAAAAGGCTGTCTCGGGGATTTGGGAGCCTTTAGCTTTCTTTTCACATAAATTATCTCCTGCGCAGATGAATTATAGTGCGTATGATCGCGAACTCACCGCGATCTACGAAGCGGTAAAATACTTTCGATATTTTGTTGAGGGTAGAATTTTTAAGATATGTACGGATCACAAACCGCTAGTCTACTCTTTCATGCAGCGTTCAGATAAAGCATCTCCTCGCCAGATTCGCCAGCTGTCGTTCATTGCGCAGTTCACCACATTAATTGAACATATTCCTGGATCAAGCAACGTCGTTGCGGATTCATTATCTAGAGTCGATTCATTGAGACTTCCTCTCGAAATCAGCCTAAAAGATTTAGCGGAAAAACAGGCAAGCGATGACGAGCTAACCCAGCTTCGCGCTTCTCCAAACCCTTCATTAAAACTGGTCAATCTGCAATGGGGACCAACCCATACATCGATTAGTTGTGAGTTGTCGGGAGAGTCCATTCGTCCTTATGTTCCAGCATCTCTTCGAGAATTGGTTTTCGAAATGTTTCACAAACCCGCGCATCCAAGCGCGAAAATTACGGATCGCATCGTGAGACAGCGATACGTTTGGCCTAACATGCATCGAGATATCGCACGTTGGTGCAAGCTTTGTATAGCTTGCCAACAGTCAAAAGTTTCACGTCATGTCAAACGCGTTCCCGAGCACTTTATAGCTCCGGATGGACGTTTCGATCAAATTCATATCGATATTATCGGCCCATTACCAAATAGCAATGGATTCAGCTATTGTTTAACCATGATTGACCGTTTTTCACGTTGGGTAGAGGCCGTTCCCTTAGTTGAAACCTCCGCAAAAACAATAGCTAAAGCCTTTTACGACAGCTGGATTTCTAGGTATGGAGCACCAAAAATAATCACAACTGATCAAGGAGCTCAATTCGAATCCCGACTATTCACTGCCTTATTAAATTTAATAGGATGTGAAAGAATTCGCACCACTCCGTATCATCCTGCGTCTAATGGAATCATTGAACGATGGCATAGAGTTTTAAAATCAGCATTAATGTGTCACAATGACCAAAATTGGTCCCAAATTTTATCAACTGTTCTGTTAGGATTGCGTTCGCACGTTCGAATCGACACTGGTGCATCACCAGCTGAATTTATGTTTGGCACAACAGTACGATTGCCGGGAGAATTCTTCCTTCCAGATGATTTAACACCAAACCCTAATATCTTCATCGAAGAGTTCAGGGAATATATGCGTATGGTCCGACCAGTACCCGTAGCGCATAATTACAAAAAACGTGCATTCTTCTTCAAAGATTTAAAAACGTGTACTCACGTGTTTCTACGAAATGTAGCAAAAAAATCGTTAGAACGGCCATACTCTGGCCCATATAAAATAGAGAACCGTGTATCCGACGCAGTTTACAAAATAATTGTTAACGATGCGACTCGTAGTATTTCAACCGACTTATTGAAACCGGCATACTTTCTATTTGAAGATATCGTTGCAACAGCGCCTGCATCGGCAGGACCATCCTCCGATCCTTCAGCGTTTCCAAGTACACCGTCGCGTCCAGCGCTTAAAACATACTCTCGAAAAAAGTCTATTCAAGAAACAGAACCACTCGCATAGTCATAAGTATAATTGCCACCTCTTGCAGTGCCAATATCCATGTACATAATGTATAAAATGTAAATAGTCTGTAAATATTATATTATATCTTATTAGTTTTAAGTTCGTGCATAATTGCATTTGCACTCGGGGAGGAGTGTGTGGGGAGCGCTTACCCCCTCCGCAGGGGACTGTCCTGAGAGTGGGGAGCTCGCCGGTAACGGCAAAGGTTGCCATGAGGCACGACACACTTGGCTTAGATACTTCGTGGTCACGCGTCGACTGAGCGCGCATTTCACTTAACGGCGAGTTAGCCGGAGAGGTTTTCCTTGTTAATTAAAACAGCATATATTTCCTCGTACCACGACTTTTATTCCTACCCCTTCGGGATAGGCATCCCTCTTCGCCGTGGGCTAATCAAGGGATCTATTGGGCTAGATCTTAACCTAAATTCCTACACCGCCTCACCCCCTCACCCATCTCGCGGAAGAGCGCGGTACCTCCCCCCGCCCCGCCTCACCCCCTCGCCATCACTTGAGCCAGAATCGGCATAGCCTAACTACTGTCTTGAATTGTAAGTATATAACTGTTTCCATTTTTTGTAAAAGGTAATGGTCCTACTATGTCCATTGAAATTTTATCAAAGGCATCTAATGGTGTATCTGTTAATACCATAGGTTCCTTATTTTTTACTCTTACTAATTTGGTTTTTTGGCATTCTAGACATGTCTTGACGAATTGTGCTATTTCGTATTTCATGTTTTTCAATAATATATGCTTCTTATTCGATGATATGTTTTAGTAATTCCTTTGTGTCCTCCTATAGGTGTTTCATGGATTTCTTTAATGATTTGCCGCCTATCTTGTATAGAAGGAGTTATAAGAGTACCTTTGCAAAAAATGAATTGAATTTCCTCGTTTATGAATATTAATTCTATCAAATTTCGTAATTGCCTAAGCGAGATTTTATTTTCTTCTCCTGCTATATACACTTTTTTGGCTTGTTTAAGTGTCAGGTATGTGTAGAGCGTTTTTAATGATGTGTATATATCTTCTTCTGTTGGATAATTTGATATGACAAGTCCAACAATTGTACGTTTTCCACTTCTTATCGTTACTGACTCTCCAATTTTTAATGGAAATGGAAGTTTGTGAGCTCTTATATTTCTTTCTTTGTATAAATTTTCTCCTGTTGGTCCTATTGGTTTGCCTTCTGTACTTATAAATGTTATTATGAAATTGTTTCCCATCCATAGATGATCTTCCACTTCAATATTTTGTTTTTTGACAGGTACATTGGATATTACTCTTGGTTTGCCTGTGGTATGGTGTGGAGGTGATGTGGGTGGCACAGATAATGGCAGGGAAGTCAATGGTGGGAGGGATAATAATGGGGATGGTGAAGGGGGAGTAAGTATTTTCCCTTGTTTGATTTTAATGGGAGTTATGGGAGCTGTGTCTGTACTTGATTTTAATTTTTGTTTTTTCTTTTAGGTGTATGGTGAGTACTTTTATCTGTGCTTGACTCTGCATTGATTTTGGGAGGATCCTTATAATTGTGTCTTGTTACTATGGTTGTTTCATCTATTTCTTCTATTAAGTCCTCTTGAGGTTTCTTGATATAAGGCTTTTTTATTGCTTGTGTGTTGTCTTGTATTGGTTCTTGAGGTATTATTCTTTCTTGAGGAGTTATAGGTACCGAAATTTGGGGGGGTATATGTACTTCAACAGGTACTGTAATTTGGGGGGGTATATACGTTTCTATAGGTGTATGTATTTGAGGAATTTTTATACTTTGTTTTTTTGTTTCTGGTTGTGATGATGAAGTATTTCTTTTTATTTTTCGTTTTAACTGTTGTCATTTTATTGTTACTGCATCACTTTCGTCGTATGAAGAGTCGGAATCTGTCGAACTAAGTTTATGCTGTATATGTGGAGCTGGGTTTCCTGAGGTCGAGGCGGTTGTTTCTCTTTGTCGCGTGTTATGTGGATGAAACTGTTTTTGTTTTTTGTTCTCGTGTGAGTTTGTTTCTGAATGTGCTCGCTTTGCGTTTAACGGTAATGCTATCGGATTTCTGGATAAAGCATCCGCGTTTGTATTATATTTTCCCGGTTTATACAAAATTTTATAGTCATATTCCGCAAGTTTAAGCTTCCATCGCATTAGTCGTGACGTCGGGTTTGAAAGAGTTTGTAGCCATTCTAACGGTTTATGATCTGTTACAAGATAGAATTTTCTACCATAAATATAAGGTCTGAAATGGAATACTGCATATAATATAGCTAAAAGTTCTCGTTCTGTCGGTGAGTAACGAGTTTCTGCGTCATTTAGAACTCGAGATGCGTAAGCTACCGGTAAGTCTTTCCCTATTTCTCCTTGACTAAGAACTGCACCTACAGCGATACCTGAGGCGTCTGTCGTTATATTAAATGTTTTTTCAAAATCTGGATATTGTAATATAGGTTCCTTGCAGAGAGCTTCCCTGAAGGTTTCAAACGCCTTTTGTTGTTTGTCTGTCCATTCAAATTTATAATCCTTCTTAGTAAGATTAGAGAGTGGTCTTGCAGTTTTTGAGAAATCTTTTATAAATCTTCTACAATATCCACTTAGTCCTAAGAACTGTTTTACATTCTTAACGGTTGTTGGTGTTGGAAATTCCTTAACTGCTACTATTTTCCGTGGATCAGGTTTGACCCCGTATTCGCCTATTATATGTCCTAGATATGTAACTTCTTTCTTCAGAAATTCACACTTATCGGGTTGAAGGTGAAGATCTGCTTCTCTTAACCTGTCCATTAGTCGTTTGAATTTGGTTGCATGTTCTTTCAGAGAGCTAGCGTATATGACTATATCGTCTAAATACACGAAGAGCTCTACTCCTTGAAGTCCGGTTAGAACTTGATCCATAAGCCTTTGGAAGGTTGCTGGTGCGTTTTTGAGTCCAAACGGCATTCTATTAAATTCGTAATGCCCGTATATTGTAGAGAAGGCTGTTTTATGTCGATCATCTGGATGCATGGGAATTTGATGAAACCCAGATGCAAGATCGAACACAGAAAAATATTTGGCGCTTCCTAACTGATCTAATATGTCAGTTATATTTGGTAAAGGATAAGCGTCTCCAATTGTTTTTTTCATTTAATTTTCTAAAATCTATTACTATCCTAGGTTTTCTAATCCCTTCCGAATCTTCTTTTTTTAATACTATCCATATGGGTGAGTTATAAGGAGATAAAGAAGGTTGTATTATTCCTTTCTCTAGTAATTCTTTGGTTTGTTTTCTTACTTCTTCCTTGAATGACTGCGGATACCGATACTGTTTCGTAAAGACTGGAACATCGTTTTCCGTTATGATTTTATGGTAAGCTTTATTTGTTGCTTCTAATTTTTCTCCCGGAATATGAAATCTATCCGCGTGTTCCTTTATTAATTCTTCGATACTGGCTCGTTCCTCTGAATTTAGATGGTCTAGCCTTAATAACTGTAACAACTGGTGAGTTCTGTTGGTTTTTATATATTTTTCTGCGTCTTCTTCTCTTATAGGTACTTCTATAAATGGTTCTAATTCAACCGATGGTACAGGAATTTTAATGTCTTTTGTGGATGTATTTATTGCAAATAAACATGCCATGCCGTTATTATTTGACACGATTGCGTTTCCCATATGTAAATTAGGATGAATATTAATTTTAGGAATATATCCTGTGCTGGTGTGTGTATTTAGAACTCGTACATATATTTGACTTCTTGTTCTGGCTGGTATTGTGACCATTTCGGGATCGATGAATGGAACGGTTTCTGGTCCAATGGTTATTGCTGATCTCATGTAATCAATAGTTGCTCCGTTAGTTTGAAAGAAATCTGTTCCTAATATTCCATCCTGTCTAATAGGAAGGTCTTCTACAACGTGGATAATAACTTCTGTGCTTAAAATTCCTATTCTGATATATCCTATAGTGCTAAGTAGACCATCTGTGATGCCATTAAGGTCAAATAGGGTATCCGTGAAGATTGGAATGTCGGGAGAAACAGCACATCTTTTGATTACGTTTAGGTCTGATCCCGTGTCAATCATTAGTGTTGCCTGTCCTCCGTTAAACCCTATGTCAGAAAGAAGGATGCTAGGTGGTTTCCTTATTTGTTCTGTTTTGAGTCTGAGTATTTCTTCTTTTCTTTCTTATCAAAATACATCTTTTTTCTGCATTGGTCTATTGTATGACCTCGGAATTTGCAGTATTCACAGGATATGCTATCGTATGCTCGGTTTCTGCATTCTTGTACCGTATGACCCGGTCTCCGACAATAATCGCAGTATATATTGGATTGAGGAGTTCTGGTCGTGTAACTCTGACTTCTACAATCTTGCGTCGTGTGACCTGTTCTTCGGCAGTTGCTGCAATATTCGTTGGACTGTGGGGCTCTGGTGGCTTTGCTCCTGCAATCTTGCGTCATGTGACCTGTTCGTCGGCAGCTGCTACAATATTCGTTGGGTCTTCCATTGTAGCTTCGACTTCTACAATCTTGTGTCATATGCCCTGGCTTGCGGCAAAAGTCACAGAATGTGTCGTTTTGGTTTTTATTAAGGCTCCTACATTCTTGTATGGTGTGGCCTGTTTTTTACAGTGTTGACAGGTTTTTTGTCGCCAGTCGGTACGTGATGTTTGCTGACTACTGCAGTTGGTGACGTCATGGCCGTATCCGAGGCAGTTTATGCATTGATTATTTTGTGTTACTCCGGTTGCTATTTTTGTTCTTATTTGATACTCGTTATATTCTGCTTCTGCTTTGATAGCATAATTGATAGCGCGATCAAGACTACCGAAGTTGTATTCATGTATTCTATTATATATTTCGATCCTTAAACCCGTTAGAAAGGCTTTAACAGCATTTAGTTCTGCGTTTATATTAAATTGAGCTTCATGCGCAGGTACTTCTATTGTATTACAATGTGTGATTTGTAAAAGTAGATTAGATACGCGACTGCTATAATCTACCGTTGTTTCGTTTGGTAATTGTGCGATTTTTGATAGTTCGCCGTATAATTGAATCGATGTGTGTAACGCAGCGAAACGTGAAGTTAATACAGATATAAGGTCGTTGATTGAGTTATACTCCCTGCTTAAAACTACTCTTGAAGCTTGTCCGTACAGCTTATTTTTGATGAGTTGTACTAATCCGTATTCTGCATTAGGAGTTACCATGCGTCGTGCATGCCGACAACTTTTAGTAAATTGGTGTAGTGGTATATTTCTACCATCGAAAGAAGGTACTGTGTCGGCTGTGTCACGTAAGCTAATGTGTGGTAAGTGAGGATATGCATTCGTAGCTGTATTCATATTAATTTGTGGATTTGACGTTCCTGGAATATTTTCAATTTTTGATGTTTCTGAAGTTTCTGGAGTATTTTCGGGATCTCTTCGAGTCTCCGTTGTGATTGTTAAATTAGCCATTTTTTCTCCAAGTGTGTCAGGCATTGTAAAGTTTTAAGTTTCTACGGAATTTAAGAAAAATTTTCTAAGAAAATACTCACTTTTTGGAGTGATTTTACTAAGCGAAAATATTCTTCTCAACGAGATATCCCACCGCTGTCACCAAAAAATCCGACCTGTAACGTTCGGTTGTCCGGGGACGACTAACGTTAGCAGGTTCTCGAGCGGAGAGCGGCGTCCCTCGAGAATAGGATAGGTGGGGGTTCGTTGGTAGAACAAAGAATTTAAATTCAACTCAAACTTAACAATGACTTTTATTAAAAAACAACACTTAAACTAATAAAGATTATAATATTGCTTACAACTACGATTATATATTTTATGTTTTTGTGTTTTTTACGTTTTTATCTTATATTATATGCTACGTGGCTAAGTATTTATTGCAGAGCACAGCCGCTACCGTTTCCGGAGCGATCTAGTAGACTCTTGGCAATGTCTGTAGTAAGAACAGCCGCTACCGTTTCCAGAGCGATCTCATTCTTTTGACAGAGTTTTGGTTCTATGCTAAATTTAATCGGCGCACTGGATCGGTCAGTTTTACACAATTATTATTTTAAGAAACTTTTCGAAAAAGCCTTTTCTCTTAAAATAATATATCAAAGCTGTTTGCAATTAATCAATTATATATCAATATATTCCGACGTTTCGATCTTAATTTAGATCATCTTCAAGGAAAGTTAAAAATTATATAACGTATTGCGAATGCTGTTTGAAAATACAGTCCTTGTGCAAAGGCAAACGAGTGACTCGCGAGTCGGCTGGAAGAAGACTGAGGTAAACGTAGCAAATCGTTATCTTCTAGAAGGTGAAGGAGAAGCGAAACCGTTGAAGTATATAAACAAACACAAACCCTCCGAAATTAAATTTGAAAGATGTTCTATGTGCCGTAACGAAACATATATGCTCATATGGTGTTTTGTTTTATATAAGACACTCTATTAAGGTGTTAACGAGCATGAAAAATTACATACTAATAAATAATATGTAGGAATTTAGTCGGATCATATGTAATTCTATGGAGAAAAAACATCATAAGACATTTGTTACAATAAAGAATAGCGGATCGGTGCACAGAAGCTCGTACTCAATTAGCAAAGCAAAGAGTTTATTCAAAGCGATTAGGACAGCAAGACAACGTATCTTGTAGAGTTTGTAGATTTAAGTTACAGTTATAATTCGAGTATATTTACAAGGTCAGACACAATAAATTAACAGTTATTTACTCAACACTTTGGAACAATTATTTCACGCACGTTGGTTTAGTTATTACTAAAAGAAGCCTTAGTTTCAAGTGAAGCGTGCGAAGCAAAGTCGCAACGCGTAGCGATTCGAAGTAATTTCGAAAGAAAGCGCAAGCAAGGTGCGTAAGCAAAAGTACGTGTCACTAGCAGAGAGCGTCTGAATTCCAGGAAATCGGCAGTGATTTCCTGGAAGGAAGAAGAGTCCCCCTTCCATCGATCGCAGGTTGATGGAAGGGGCAGTGATCGACGCTCCACATGAGTCAGCGGGCCGTTACCATTGCCTAATTACCGGTAGGCCTGGGAGATGGCGTAAATAGTGTCGCTTTCGCGAACAACATTACTTCTAAAGTAATGTTGCGTAATATTCTTGTATTTTAGGTGTTTCATACCTAAGGTTTACGCTACGTTGTTTAATCATGTGAATTGTCTCCAATAGAATTCTCTGATTTAAATTAGTTTCTTTATCAACAATCTTAACATTGTCAAAGTCAAACCTATGATCAAACCGTACAACATACTGCTTTAACGAAACATTCGATTGAGTTTGCCTTTGCACGAGGACTGTATTTTCAAACAGCATTCGCAATACGTTATATAATTTTTAACTTTCCTTGAAGATGATCTAAATTAAGATCGAAACGTCGGAATATATTGATGTATAATTGATTAATTGCAAACAGCTTTGATATATTATTTTAAGAGAAAAGGCTTTTTCGAAATGTTTCTTAAAATAATAATTGTGTAAAACTGACCGATCCAGTGCGCCGATAACAATTTAGTTTAGATTCACGGTCGATAAATTTATTCAAAAGTTTTTTTTTTTTTTTGGTTCTATGCTCTAACAGACCTCGCTTTTACCAAGTGCATCAGCCGCTACCGTTTCCAGAGCGATCTCAATGCCTTTGTAGGAGCAAGGTACTATAGTTTTCAAATGAAATAGTCCAAAGAGGTGCACCAGTAACTTTTATACACTGGAGATCAGCCGCTACCGTTTCCGGAGCGATCTCAATCTCACTGGTTGAAACTTAAGCTTCCTCTAGATCTAAACATTCGTCAACTAAAGAGCGTGTTTTCGAATGTAGCTTGAACTGAGCGCTCCGCTGCGTGCGCCTCCTTTTATACTGGAAAATTGGCGGGCTGGCGCATGCGCAGTGAGTCAATATTTCTTAATTTGCAGTTTTCTCGCTTATTATATTATATTTTGTTTTGCGCTTTTGACAGTACTTATATTTAATTATTTCTAATGTTCCTATAATATTTGTTTCTTTAATCTATGCTTGGTTTAATATTAATGTATAAAAGTTTGTACAATAGGTATGCGCGGTAACATAGGCTGGTTGCGTGGTAACGTAGTACTATTCTGTTTTACCGACGGTCGGTACTGACCGGTTCGAGTCCCCGTGGGACGTTACACAACGGTAAATCCTGTTAAACAAACCAAAACAAATACGAAGTGCTATAACGGGTGTTCGCCAAGTGTACATTTACCTTCCCTGGTCGATTAGAGTGACGGATTCAATATTCGCGCCTGAATCCCTCAAAACCCTCAGTGTGACGGATTTAATATTCGCGCCTGGTCTTCCCTCAAAACCCTTAGTGTGACGGATTTAATATTCGCGCCTGGTCTTCCCTCAAAACCCTCAGTGTGACGGATTTAATATTCGCGCCTGAGTCCCTCAAAACCTCAGGGTGCTGGATTCTAGATTCGCGCCTGTCTTTTCCTTCCCCATTGTCGACGTTCCCAAAGACCTCGCCCGGGACGTGACAATATGGATATTTTAAAATTGGCTCTGTTAACATTGTCGAAAGTTGACGCTGCGGCAAATCACATCGGCTCGATTGGCTGAGCCGTGCGGTACTCGCAGCGGCCAAGCGGCTATATCTGCTATTCATATAGTGTTCTCGAATATTGTAAGTATTTGTAAAAAACTGAAGAAGGAAAACTTTTACTGTTTTTGATACACAATATAATACTTTACCTCAATTTTTGGTATTTGCAATATTTTTCTCGACACGAAGAAGACCCTCAGTTTTTTAAATGGAATGCTTTATATTTGATAATCCAATATGAAAGCGACTGTGAAGACAAATTCAAACATATGGTATACTATGGGCGGTATTCACAGTCGCGTCTTGATCTCACGACCATCTCAAGCATTTGCTTAAGATGCCGCCTAGATTCATAGTTGCGTCTTGAGGTCGTGTCTTGAGCATTTACTTGAGGAAAATCTTTTTCAAATAAGTAAATCCTTGTATGACGTCACATGTGTCAAAATAGACGGTGAAGCGAGGTTATATTTTCAAGACGACGTTTTACATGTCTTGTGACCGTCTTGAGATTCCACCAGAAGAATGTCCGGTGTAGAGGGGGAACATCTACGGCAGTGGCCGTTATGTGTGCGTTATGATTCCATCACCCATGTACCGGCACGTGATGGTCCCCCTCCACTCCAGAGATTCTATTCCCCGGCAACGTGTTGAAAGTTTAAACTGTCAAATACTTCCGCCATTACCTGCAGAAAGGACGCGAAAAATGGATTTTGAAGACGATACCGACATTGATATTGATATTAGCGATTTTGACGAAGATGATTATATAGCGGACAATAGAGTCGTTAGAAGGTATATTCGGGACGTGAAAAATCCATTTGAATATTACAATGAAAATGAATTTAAAAGGCCATTTCGATTTAATAAGGACTCTGTATTACATGGTATTTTACCGAGAATTATTGAAGAACTGGCGAAAATAAATAATCGTGGTCGGGGAAATAGTTTAGTGGAGTGGAAGGGGAGTGACATATGCATGTCATGAGTGTGACCCATATACGGTATATGGGCCATCACGCATGTAACAGGGTAATCTTGGAGCAACTGGACTTTTGAGAAAAAATTGCGATATTCCAAAATTGATCTTTGTTAAGTTTATACTAAAAATGGGAATATTTTTCAATTTCGCTTTTAAATTTTTAATTAAATTGGTACTACAAAACGTTAAAAAGCGAGAAGGCTATATATTTTTCTTTACCACCATCCCAAAATTGCCCCCCTTGATATCTGTTTCATAAAAACAACATTCTTTATTCTGTCGTATCGAAGTCCTGGAAGTCATCGTGAGGCACCACGGGGGGCATCCTCGCCATTCCGGAGACTCCCTGATAAACTGTTCTCCTGGCATTGCTATAATATAACCTCGACGCTCACACGCATTACAGTTTAGTGGTTGGGTTTATATGTTAGTTCATTATATAAATCAATATAAATCAATTTTACATCTAATTTCCTTCATTATGCTCCGAATTACGTTGTTCCTGAAATCATTATAAAGCACCGTGAGGGGTTATCCTCGCTATTCCGGAGACTCACCCCGATAAACTGTCCCCCGGCATCGCTATCATATAACCTCGACGGTCACACGCATCAGTCATTACTCACTCACGTTCGAGTATCCTACTCCGTCGTCCACCAAGGAACGAACGGAATATCCTTTATCATTGGTTGTTCTAACAGAATTATTCCGAAAGTTTCCGAACGTGAGCAAATGCTTGAGTAAATGCTTTATAAAGTAAATGGATACGTCACATAAGCAATCGCTTATTCCAAGCAACTGCTTAAGATCATCTTGAGCAACGACTATGAATACCTGATGTCTTCAGGCAAACAAGATCATCTTGTATAAGATGATCTTAAGCATGTGCTCAAGACGCGACTGTGAATACCGCCCTATGACCTTCGAGGCTTCACATGGTTAGGAATGAAATAAATATATCGAACTATCTATCTAGTAGATTGAATTTTCTCATTCATTCTTAACCATGTGTAGCCTCGAAGGTCATAGTATAACATATGGTTACACTCGCGAGACGGAGAGAGGAGAAGGAACGCGCGCGTACGAATACTCGGCAATTTATCGATATTATAAGTCTTTAGTATAGAACATGTGAATCGCCAGTACGCATGGATACGTTGTAACATAATCTTAGTACATACCGTTATTATTATTATTATTAGTATTAGTATAGACTTCCGATTCTGGTCGCGTGTGTGTTAGCTGGGCGTAAGAGTGAGTGGAGTTTACGGTGGACCGAAAGGCGAGTGAGGTGGTGAGGCAGAATGGAAAGTGTGAGTGAAAGGTAGAGGGGAGTTGAGGAAGGAACGGGGGATAAAGGGAAAGGGACGGTATTAGGGGGGTGGCAGAAGTACGGGAGGGATATGGGAGGCATTGGAGGTTAGGTCGTAGAGATAGATGAAGAAAGGCGAGAAGGAACATGAAGGGTGACAGGTGGTGGCGCATGCAGGAGAAGAGAGAAACAGGAGTGAAGAGCTGCTGGGACGGCGGGAAGTTTGAAAAAGAGACAAGGCAAGAGGTGTAAGGAAGGAAGAAGAGAAAGTAAAGGATAAAAGGAGCAGGAGAAAAAGGATAAGAGGGTAGGATAAGGGGGTAACAGGGCAAGGAAAGTGGGAGCGGGGAAGAAAGGAGAAAGGAGAAAGGGGAAAGAGGAGAAAGGAAGAGATGGTGACGGAAAACGAGGGAGAAAAAGAAGTGGGAAAGGCGGCAAACGAAGGGAGGAAAAGAAAGGACAGTGAGAACAGTGTGGGGAGTAGCGCGGGAGGCGTGGACAGTTTGTGGGGAAAAAGCGGGAGAGAGAGGAGGACGCTGGGGCAATAGAGCAAGATAAAGCGAAAGGGTTTAAGAGAAAAGGGTCTTCAGAAAATGGCGGTAAAGCGGGGTGGAAGGGGGTAGGAGAAGAAGAGGGATTGCTGGAGAGAATGATAAGGGAAATGATGTTGGTGATGAGCAGGATGCGGGAGGAAATAAGAAGGGATAGGGAAGAAAGAAGAATGATGGAGGAGGAGATAAGGAAGGAGAGGGAGAAGATGAAGAAGGAAAGGGAAGACAGCAAAAGAAGGGGGAAGAGTTGAGAGAGGAAAGGAGGAGATGGAAGGAGGAGATGAGGGAAGAGAGGGTGAGGATAGGAGGGCTGGTAGAGAAGTTAGGAAAGATAGAAGAATGCGTAGGTGGATGAAGAAGGTGATGGGGAAGGTAGGGAGGTTATGGGAAAGGATGGAGTTGGGGGCTTGGGGAATAAAGGAGGTGGTGAGAATGGGAAGAACAGGAAAGGAGGGGAGTGGAATGGTGCTTGTGAGGTTGGAGAGGAGGGAGGAAAATAGGAAGGTGATGGAGGCGAAGAAAAAACTGAAGGGAAGAAGGGAAATGGTAGAGGACGACCTCACAGAGGAGGAACGGAGGGTGAAATAGACGATGGAGGGAGACGCGCAAATGGAGAGGGAGAGGGGAAGGAAAGTGGAGGTGGGTATTTGTTATATATTTTATATGTGGGTGGGCGGGAAGATAAGAAGGTGGAACGAGATAAAGGATAAATGGTTTGAGGGGCAGGGGAACGAATGAAGTGGGAACGGGGAAAGAGGAGGGAGAGGGGAAAGGAAGGGGGGAGTTGGAGTGTGGCGTTCTGGAATGTGGTAGGAGTAAAGAGGAAGGATGAAGGATTTTGGAGGGGGTTGGAGGAATGGGATACCTAGAGGGTATATATATGGGAAAAGCAGTGGGCCGGGAGAGAAAGTCGGAAGGGAAGAGCGATAGGAGGAATGATATTGGGGGTGAAGCGGGGAAAGGAGTTATAAGGGGGGGTGGGGATGGGGATGGAGGGGGGGGGTAATGGCCAAGAAAGTGAAGATGGGGGGGGGTGAAAAATAGTTGGGGTGTGTGTGAATAGGGACTTGAAAGAGAAGCTAGAGGATTTGGGGCAGTGGATGGAAGAGGGGGAGGTGGAGATAAGAGTATTAATAGGGGGGGGGGACTTTAATGCGCGCACGGGGTGGAAGGAGGGGAAATACGGGGGGAAGAGGAGGATGAAGGAAGAGGGGGAGGGAGAAGGAGATCCAAGGATAAGGAAGAGAATAGGGAAGGGAGGAGGCTGTGTGGGTGCTTAGAGGAAAGGTGGTGGGGAATATTGAATGGAACTTCAGAGGGGGGCGAGGAGGGAGACAGGACTTTCACAGGGGGGGGAGAGGAATACGGTAATAGATTACGGGGTAGGAAACGTGGATACAACGGAGAAAGGGGAAAGGTTGGAGGTAGGGAATCAGATCACCATCCGGTGGTGGTGTGGTTAAGAGGGAGGGGAGGGATGAAGGGGAAAGGGGGGAAAGGGAGGGAAGGAGTGACGAGGGGAGGGGTAGAGCAGACTGGACGGAAGAGGGAAGATTGCAATTTATGAGGAAGTTTGGGAAAAGGGGGAGGGGTAGAGGGGAGTAGAGGAGTGGTGTGATATGCGGAAAAGGATTAAGGGTGCGATGGGTAAGATGGGGAAGGGGAGACACGGTAAAGAAGGGAGAGTGTTGGGATAAGGAGTGTAGAGATGAAAAGAGTAAGGTAAGGAGAGAGTAGAGAAAATGGAGAAGGAAAGGAGGGGATCGGAGAGAATATAAAGAGAGGAAGAGGGGGGATGTGTGAGGAAAAAAGGAAGAAGGAGGTGGAGATGTGGGTGAGGGAAGTGGAAGGAGTAAGAACGGAGGGGCAAGTATGGAAGCTGGTGAATAGGGGATGGAAATGGAGAGGGAGTGTTAATGAAGGAATATCAATGGGGGAATGGGACGGGTATTTCAGGACGTGGTTGGGGCGTGGAATGGTGGGTGAGAAGGGGTGGGGAGACGAGAAGGTGGGAGGATGGAGAGGCGGAGATAGGAAAGGTGATAAGGAATCTAAAGGATGGGAAGGCAGGAGGGGGGGTGTGGGATTCCGAATGAGGTTTGGAAGTATGGAGGCGCGTAAGTGGAGGATTGGCTATGGGGGTTATGTAAGAGGGTGCGGAGGGGGGAAGGCTGGCCAGAAGGGTGGAGAGAGGGTGTGGTGGTGCCAGTAGTGAAGAAGGGGTTGGGGAAGAAGGTAGAGGAATATAGGGGATAACCCTCACACAGACGGCGTACAATGTGTATGGAGGGGGTGAGGTGTATGGACAATGTGTATGTCCTAAATTATTTATTGAACACGCAAGTGGGAAGGAAGAGGGGGAACATGGTGGCGCTGTCCCTAGATATGAAAGCGGCATTTGACTCGTTGGACAGGCAGGTATTGGTTTGGGCAATGAGGGGGGGGGGCGTGAGGGAGGAGCTGATGGGGAGGTGCGAGGAGATCCTTAGGGAAACGTCAGTAGGATGCGGGTGGGGGATGACGAGGGGGAGAGGTTTTGGACGGCGAGAGGGACGAGGCAGGGGTGCCTCTTCACCCTGCTCATAGCGGATCTGGAAGAGGAGTTGAGAAAGGGAGGATGGGGGAGTGAAGCTAGGAGGGGGGTAAAATCTACGCGTTGGTGTACGCGGACGATGTGGCGGTGTTGGCGGTGGACGAGGAGGGGATGAAGGGGCTGATAGGGAAGTTGGAGAAGTACGTGGATGGAAAGGGACTGCAGGTTAACGTGGAAAAAACGAAGGTCGTGAGGTGTAGGAGGGGAGATGGAAGAGGGTGACATGGAAATGGAAGGGGAAGGAAATTGAGGAGGTGAGGAGCTTCAAATATCTGGGGTACACAGTGATGGGGAACGGCGGGCAGGAGGATCATTTTGGGAGAGGGTGAAAAAAGGGGCGGTGGTAGTGGCGAAGGTATGGGGTATTGGGAAAAGGCTGTTTGGAAATGATTGGGAAAGGAGATTATGATAAGTTGGTGTGGTCGGTGATGGGTTACGAAGCGGAGGTGTGGTGGTGGAGGGAAAGAGAGAAACGAATACATGACAGGTTTTTGAAGTGGGTGCTGGGGGTGGAAAGAGGTACGCCGAGTTATATGGTGAGGGAGGAGGTACAAAGGGGAATGATGAAGGGAAGGGCAGGGATGAGGGCGTGGGGGTTTGAAAGAAAGCTGGAGGGGGGGCAAGGAGGGAGCTATCGAGGAGGTGTTGGGAAGAAATGAAGAGGAGGCTTCAAGAGGGGAAAGGTTTTGGAGGTGTGGGAAGAAGAAAGGAAAGAGTTTTACGAGGAAAGGAGTTGGACTTTGTAGGAGATGGAAGGGATAAGGGAAAGGGGGGGAATAAGAGGAGAGGAGTTAGTGAGAAGGGAAAGGAAACTGCATGAAGCGGAGAGGTGGAGAAGGATAGGGGAATGAAAGTACAACAGATGGTATGGTAGGGTGGAGGGTGAAGGATTGTCGGAGTATTTGAAGAAGGGATGGGGGAAGTAGATGAAGAAGGCTGGCGAGGTTTAGGTTGGGCAATGAAATGAGGGGGGGGGAGGTACTGGGTGGAGGAGGAAAAATTGTGGTGAAGGGTGTGTAGAGGGGGGGGGAGAGACTTGGGAGCACGTGTGGGAGGTTTGTATGGGGTGGGGAGAAGAGAGGGAGTGGCATGAGATGGCAGTGGAGGTTCTAGATGATGGGGGGAGGGGGAGGAATGTATGAGAAAAATTGAGGAGAGGAGAGAGGGAATAGAGGCATGATTGAGGAGATGAGAGTGGAAGGGGTGACGAGCGGAAGCAGAGGTCCGGGAGAGAGGGGGATGCGTTTATGCGTGTGCGAGCGGCGGGTATGGTGATAAAGGGCGAGCGAGCGGTGAGGGGGCAGATGCCTAAGGAGGGAATAGGTTACAATAGGCTAAGATAAGTAAAGATGGTATAAGATAGGTTACGGTAGATATGTAGGATCACGGAGAAAGGGAAGTCGCCTCACCGGGACTCGAAACCGCGATCTCTAGATTTGCGCGCTGGCCAGCCGCCTTAACCACCTCGGCTACCGCCGACTTCCCCGATCGTCGCTGTTCCGTGCCCTCTCTTATGGTATGGGGGTTCCTGATCCCACAGATATAAGGGAAGAAGAAGATGTGAGAGGCGTAGGAAAAAAGAGATTGTAACCCCTACGGGAATCAATAAAGACCAATATATATATAGTATTTGTTTATAGGCCATAATTCCATAGACTTTTGCTGTAAAAATTGCATGTATAAGCAACCACAATTCATCTCGACGAAACGTTGAAAACGATTGTGATTCTACGTGATCGTTGTACCGCGTCCGAAATAGTAGATCATTTCCGCGGGAGGTCGCAAATTCCCAAAACAATCCAAATACTGTACTCGCGGTCTGTGTTTCGCGTACGCGACCCAGTGCGTACAGGCGCACAGTGGTTCCAAAGTGACTTTTTGCGGTCAAAATTCCGTATCTCCGTCAATTCTCAACCGATTTTTGATTTCTTTTGCTCATTTTGTAGGGGATTAAATTTGCTAAAATATCACACAGTAGTTTTCCAATATTTTCTTTAGAGATTAAAAAAAAACAAATTCTGAACTCTTGGTTCCGAAAGAACGAGTTTATTAACCAGTTTTTTCATGAAACATTAAAACGAGATAAAATAAAAGAAATATAAATTAAACAATTCAAATTTAAACAAATTAGTCTTTTTCTATATCTACTACATCTTCATAATTAGGCAACAGATATTTTGCGTCTTTTTCTAGTTCAACAACCGTAGTTGGCCATTGGGCCCTCAAAATCGAAATTAAAGGATCCGATGTTATTAATAAATTATGCATGATATCTTCATTTGTCGAAAACCTCGAACTTTTTCTTGTATTAAATTGCCTGAATCTTTTAAAATCTTTGTTCCTAGATTCCTGGGCTTCTTCCGACATCTGACCAATTGGCAGAATAGTCGCGTTGAAAACGTCTTTTCCGTGAATTAGAATTTTGTGGACTGATGATTGCATAAAATACCATCCATATTCCCTAATAAAAATTTTGGCCGTTTCGAGAGAAAAAGATTGGAACTTTGATGGGTCTACGCTGCTTCCACACGACAGAACTTGTAAAATTAGGAACTTGTAAATTTTATTTGACACCGCAGTGGCACATGGTGGCAGCTAATTCTTTTTTTAATTTGTTTATTACATTCTTACCCACATATCAAATGCCCAAACTGTGGATCGGGAAGAGTCGATAAAGTTTTATTCACTAATAAACAAGAATAAAAACGTAAAAAAATAAATCGCGGATTTGACGTTCTTCGATATTTCTGAACGCATTAGGTTCCACAATCATACATTAAATTGATATTTTAGACGGTTGTGGTTGTAGTAAACCCAGTAGACATTCCAAATTTTCAGCCCTTATAAAATTGTATTTCAAACATTCTGACGTATCAATAAATCGCCTATTTTATATTTCCGCTATTGCCCAGTGCCAATTGAAGATTTTACGTAAAACAAACTACTTAAATAAGCAATATCTTATCAAATTAGCCCCAAAGATTGTTCTACTATAGTTTTCATCCAACTTTGTCAGAAAAAAGAATAGAAAAAGACGGTTTTGGTTGCAATCCCGGTATTTGATATTATAGCAAATTTAATCCCCTACAAAATGAGCAAAAGAAATCAAAAATCGGTTGAGAATTGACGGAGATACGGAATTTTTACCGCAAAATGTCACTTTTGAACCACTGTTAGGCGCCTCGATTTTCATCAAGATTCACGATACCGCATTCGTTGGTTCGTACGCGCGTGAGAAGCGTATCGCGCATAAACACTCCTCAAAAGAATGGTACGTTTGCGCACTCGCGCTCTATTTGCAGGTTCGTCATAGGTTGTTGTATTATCGCCGCCACCGTCGCAACGGTGATCGGCGTTTTTTTTTTCTTGAAAAAAATTCAGGATGATGAGTCGTCAGCAAAGGTTCATGATTTGGATTCGCTGCGCAACCCCGTCGACGATATCGAAATGTATGTACGGAACGCCAAAGGACCCTTGTCGCGAGAATACCTGCGACTGTTCTTCACCGATACCAAGAAACGAATCGACAACGTGTACGGCGTATACTTGGGGTTCGACGAAGACCCAATGATTGGCGATTCCGTACTCACAATCGATGCGGACAGCGACGACGTTCGCGTCATCGGAATGCGATACGCGGGGACTCGGGGTTTGTACGAACTGCTGTTCATGCGAATACCCAACGTTAGCACGTACACGGACGCGGATATTCACTCGTACCGACGCATCTTGCTATCGACGAACGCGCATATGCGAAACCATTCGCCGAGCAAGGGCACGCTCGGTAACAAGGGATACAAGTATTAGAAAATCATATCCGCAATAATCCATGGGATGCGGACATCGGGTATCAGACGTATTAGGGGTAGGTGCAGCGGCGCGGGTGGCGTGGGCGGTGGGGGCACGCGGCAAGGTCGAGGATTGCCCATCGAAGAATCGATGACGGTCACCAATAACGCGATCGGTTACGTGTACTGGGACGATCCAAACGAATTGGTCGATAGACTTGGATTGTTCATAGCATCGCGCGCGGCAGGTCACAGAGGTCACGATAACGAAATCGCATCTACCTTGGAGGAACATCGCGAGGACGGAGGCATCTTAAATTGAACGATTCGGTGATCGTCGCGTGAGTAGTGTTCGCGCACACGCATATTTATGTCGGTGAACAAGTTTGGTACCTTGTTACGCAACAACAACAACAACAACAACAACAGCAACGAAGTGAGTATGACAATCACGAGCCTATTGTCCTCGGTGGACGAACGCTTTACTCAAAAAATCGAAACGGTGTGACGAGACACTATTTTTCGCGCGGTACTATTTCAACTCTCCCCCATAAATCACTCCATAACTCCACCGAAAGTCCCCAAACTTCAACTCTCACCCCTTTTTTCCCAATCGCCGATCACCTTGACGATGTACCTTAGCGGTCCCCATCTCAAGACGATCGGTACGAAATCCCCTTTCCTTATTCGCCCTACGAGGCACGATCTCTTCCCTCATATTTAAATTTAAACAAGTCCCTCGCCCCAAAAACTCCTTATCTCGAGACCACGTCTCACCCCCTCTCCATGACCAAAGAAGTCAAAGCCACCCTCACCCCTTTCCAATCAAACCTCCAAAAACCCATCCAATAGGTTGAGTATCTCCCCATCAGAAGCCTACGTAAGACCCCGAAAGACTTATTGCCACGAATATTTCATACACGTGTCATTAACTAATTATAGACGCATATCCTATAAAAACCCCGGAAGTCCTATTGCGACGCATATTTCGTAAGTAGGCCAAGGTCCATACCGCGCGTACCCTTCATACCTAACAATCATGTAAAATTCATATAAATACAAGGGCCCGGGAGACAGAGGCTCTCTTTCTGCAGAAACATCACTCGGAAAGTGTCTTTACAATTATCAAGTGTTTAGAATCAGTTTCAACGAACTATTCATCGACATTTATCGTAAGCAATTAATATTAAATATTGTTACACGGTATATCACCCTCATTTATTTCTCATGTACTATTGCTAACTCTTACTATTTATATTACTATTTCATGCTTATTGCTTTATATTGCTATCATTGCTAACTCTTATTGTTTTATACCATTATTACCCGCTTATTGCGACGGTCTATTATTTCATGCCTATTGTTTTATATCTATACCACGATTTATATTCCTGTACATCATATTCATACATATATCTTTATAAATAACCATTTATATAATTGTTTTGTGTTAACGCTAAACGCCTAACGCATTATTATAAACTAAATTACCTGCACAATAATATGCATGGCTTATTTGGTGCTACTAACTGAATAAACCAGTTTGATTTAATTCACGCTTCGAGTTATTGTGTTAAATCCTCGGTACGAAGGTTCCCTTCCAAAACAAACTGCTGCAACAGCTTATCGGGCTGCGCGAACACCGGAGTTCTTATAATATTTACCGGGCTTACTTTTACATAGCTCGCGTTCGACCAACGTCTAGACGAATTTCGCGGAATAGCACGGGCGGCTTCTTATGTCAATGCAACCGTAAATCCGATTACCAAAACTAAAGTAAAAACCACAAGTGGTCTAACGGGTGTCTCCCTGGCGCGCGGTTACCTTTAAACCTTCCCTGGTCGATTAGCGTGCAGGATTTAAGATCCTCGCCTGATTTCCCCCTAAACCCAGTGTGTAGGATTTTACGTTCCCGCCTAAACTCCCACCGACCTTTAGTGTGCAGGATTTTACGTTCTCGCCTGATTCCCGAAAATCCTCAGTGTGTAGGATTTTACGTTCTCGCCTGACTCCTGAAACCCTCAGCGTGCAGGATTACATATTCTCGCCTGATCCCCGAAAACCCTCAGCGTGCAGGATTACACATTCTCGCCTCATTCCCGAAAATCCTCAGTGTGTAGGATTTTACGTTATCGCCTGACTCCCGAAAACCCTCAGCGTGCAGGATTACACATTCTCGCCTGATTCCCAAAAATCCTCAGTGTGTAGGATTTTACGTTCTCACCTGATTCTCGAAAACCCTCAGTGTGTAGGATTATACATTCTCGCCTGATTTCTTACCCCACATAGTCATCGTCCCCAAAGACCTCAACCCAGGACGTGACAACGGCTATCGCGACCGCGCCACTGCATGCTGAATATCTACGATCTCAACTCGAGACGCAAGTACAACGAACGACGTCGGATATCGTTAACGCGTAATTGTCCCGACTAGAGGATAATTTAATTAACGCGATGGAACGACGTTTCGATCATTTAAAGGACAGACTTGAAGAGTTCACGACGCCGATTGCTATAATGACCACGGATCTGTACAACCCAAAAGAGCCACGAAAAGCGAACGAGGATCTACGACGACGACGATGATCACTGAAGGTGACAATAGCTGCTACGGCTCCGAAACGTCTAATAACGAATGATCGCGAAATACGTGAACCGATTGCGTTTTACGAACGCTCGAGGAACTCATACTAAGTCTAACGTCTTTAGAACGTCGCGACCATCTCCACCCACCCGCGAAGCGTGAACAAGGAGCGAGTACAATCAGTGAACGAATTACACGCACCCGCGAGACGAAAGTTCCCACGGCGTAGCGTCGTGATTCGCGGCTACGATGATTTGTGGCAGGCCCATTTGGTGGAGATGCGTCTGTACGCGAAGCAAAATCGAGGATATCACTACGTACTAACGATCATCGATGCGTTCAGCAAGTACGCGTGGGCCGTACCCGTGAAAACGAAAAGTGGACGCGACATGACCGCTGCGTTCACGACCGTATTGCGGCAGAGCGATAGATGTTCGCGAAATTTACAAACCGATATGGGTAAGGAGTTTTACAACGCGGAATTTCAACGATGCGCGAAGACACGCGGGATCAACCACTACTCCACGTACAGCGTGATGAAAGCGTCCATCGTCGAACGGTTCAATCGCGCGCTCAAAAACCTCATGTGGAAACAGTTCTCCTTGAACGCATCCTATCGCTAGGTCGACCTGTTACCTGCGCTCATACGCACCTACAATCATCGTAAGCATAGAACAATCAACTTCGTTCGTCGCGAATGAGCCCCCCCCCCCTCACCTATGTCCAAAGGTATTCGACAACGCGCGAAATTCGAAGTCGGTGACAAGGTACGTGTAAGCAAGTTGAAGACCCTTTTCGAGTACACTCCGAACTGGCCGACCGAGGTGTTCGAAATCGTAACCGTACAACGAACGTTCCCGGCGACGTACATTCTGCGCGATTCCGCGGGAGAGCCGATCTCGGGTGGTTTTTACAAGTACGAACTACATTCGGTCGCGAATTCTGATATCTATCTGGTCGAGAAGATTATTCGTCGCAAAGGAAACCAGGTATACGTTAAAATCGCTGTCGAATTTATGTTATCATTATATGATCACATTATTTAAAATAAAAAAAGAGAGATTGGAACTTTTTTACTAATACTGGAAATATTGATTTACTGATATCATATTTTCAGAATGTGAAAGTTACGGCAATTATTTGCAAGTATTGCTCTTACTATTATTCGTCCGACTATTGTATATAACATGTAACACGGAAAAGTCTCCAAATCGGTCAACAGTTGACTCCTTATTTTTTTTGTAATTCTTTGCGGTTTTATGCAGAGATGGGCATTATTTAAATAAAAGAATACACTTCCGAATGGCACCAGTGGCCGATCAACACGATGTATCGGGGAGGGTCTGTGTACCCTAAATCTAAAATTCTATTTAGCTTTGGGTATTTAGTTTCCTTTGATTATTCGAAGGCTTTTCATCTGGGGCTTCGAATAATTTTCATATTTCATCGTATATATATCCTAAGATCGTATGCAGATATATTGGCCGGTCGATTCGTTTTCGTGAACAGCGATTGAGCGGAAATCAGGCAGTTGGAGTTCCGTGGCCACCGAAGGGTATACAGTATTGTCTCCCCGTGAACTCGTTTCGGTGCACACGCTGTGGGCTTTTCGCTATCCCCACCACTTCTGTCTCACTCTAGTTCGGCGAAGGCGAGAGCGAGCGAAAGCCACTGGTCTCGCTCCGTTTTTCGGACGCCGTGTCACTCCGGCGCACGCAAAGCGTTCCATCTCGCTCCCCCCTTCGGCCAGGAAGAAGCGAGACACGAACACACGGAAGTAGGGCTCTGCTCACGATGTGGGCTCAACGCCGGTCCCGACCAGCGAGTTCTCAGGGAGACAATACTGTATCTGAATACGATCTTAGAAGCTCGAATAACCGACGAGAACCTTTGTGGTCCGAGCCGCTGGGGATTGGCAATGTTGCTTGGAAATGTGTCATCGATTACAGTAAAATCTCGTTACGGGCTCGGTTTGATGTACACGATACGGACTTTTCGCTATTCCCACCACTTCTGTCTCACTCTTGTCCAGGGGGTGGACAGTAATATAGGCGCCGTGCAGAAACATAATTCATCCCGTTTTGAGTATACGCTAGATGGCGTTGTTTCGACTCCCCACGCCCCTCACTCCGCTGGCGCTTGGTTGCGTCTGTCTTCGTTGCACTCAGTAATCAGTTCATGTCAATTCAAATCAGTTGCACCTAACCTATTTTGTTGTGTTTAGTTCCACTAGAGAATGCAATTTAAAATTATTAAGCGAATGCTATCTAAATTCGCTTCAAAGTCAAAAATGGAAATACTCTCTTTTATGGAAACACGTGAAAAAAAATCCTTACGCTCACATTTCACTATTTACCATTATGAAGATGGCCATTCCAGGGGTTTTTGGGGTCGCAGAATCTGATTCCGAAGTCAAATTTTTTATTAAATTAAAACTAACATTAGTGCCCAACATTGTTTGGTCCCGCTAGTTTCGAGCGTCGAAACCCACGAAACTCAGCGAGTCGCATGATTGCCAGCGTGAAGGACAAGAGGAGACTTTCCTTGGCGAAGCAAAGTCATCCTTCTATAGAACTGAATCTCGAGAAAGACTTTGTTGACAAACTTTATATTCACGTCAAATAAATATTTTAATTGTAAAATTTAGACGATTAACTATTGTTGAATTTCGCCAGTTCCTTCATATGCATCACTTGGTTGGGAATTCCTGATCCCAGAGTTTCATGCATTTCCCTATTGAAATGTTGCTTCAAATCTGGAGTCAAGTCATCATTGCTTTTTCTCGTACATAGGGCATATATCTGTTCGCGAGTAGGTGTCACGAATGACGCGACTTTAGTTTCCCAAATAAATTCACATTTATCAGGGCCCTCGCTCGAACCGTTTGACAAGGAGACTGAATGATGTAAACCGAGTGCGAGTGAAATAGCGCACCTGACCCTTGGTCGACGGCGACTTGAGTCATCCTGTACTGAACATAAAAATGTTCATATTTCTTATTACACCTTGATAAGAGTGTTACCACCGATGGATTGGTGAGTTTATGTCCACGAAAATGAGTCGAGACGCGAAGCAATTCAGTCTATTTTTTCTTATGAATACATGATTAGGACACACACTGCGTTCACTCCAAATGGATCGAGTTGCTTCATGTTTGGCATCATTTTCATCGAGAAACCCTAAAAACTCCATTGATATACAATACTTGCATCAACAGTTATCAAAAACATGAACATTTTATCTGGTCCGTCGGTTGTATTGGTCTCGGCTGTTAACGGGTGGTCTACTCGGGTCCGAGGGCCTCGCTCGCAGCGAGAAAGCAAAACGGTGGGGTGGGTAGGTCTTTCCCGATAATCCGAGCCCTACCATTTGCGTACTTCATACTATCGTTTATTAGCATTTATACCGGGTGATTCGCTAGCTGGTATCGTCAAACGCGATGCTAGCCAATAATCATGTATCTCGCCGAGTTTCGTGGTCTTCGACGCTCGAAACCAGCGGGACTATACAATGTTGCATACTAAGCAGTGACGAATCTGAAGTTCTGCAATTTCTAATCAGATCTTTGCGAAAGTGACGTCAATCGATTCCTTATGTTTTCTCGATCAAATTGGCCCCAAGAATGATATAATTCGGACCATAATTAAGGAAATTAATAAATAGTAAATGTAGAACCGCTACTTTGTTCTTTTGCTCTACATTTGTGAAATTTTTATCATCCTTCTGAAGCATTATTATTACGCCGTAACAGTATCTTTAGGAAAATCAGGTGTAGCATATAGGTTATATTTTCTGTCACTTCGAGGACAGAAATTCCGCTCCTCCAGGTGATAGAAAATCCGCTCCTCCAAGTGACAGAAAATATAACCTATAAGCTATACCCGATTTCTTAAAGATACCGTTGCGGCGTAATAATAATGTTGCGGAAGGATGATAAAAAGTTCATAAATGTAGCGCAAAAGAACGGAACAGTCGCTAAACATTTATTGTTATATAGCATATACATAGGTTATATTTTCTGTCACTTCGATAAGGGGACAACATAATAATCACGCGCATCCAGCCTGCGCATTTTTACTAGCCCAATTCAATATCCAACACAATTTTATATATAATGTTTGTTCATAACTGCTTTCTGCATATAGGACGTTATTTTGTAATAAGTGTATTTCGTGTCCTGTTTCAGTGTTTTGCTAATAGAAAAATGTCTAACTCAACAAGCTTCATTTTCTGGGGACATCCGCTCATCTATTTTTCCTTTTCACTTATAATTCCTTACTGCCAACGTAGAATAGTGTAGCTAAGCATATTTCAAGTAATTAAAATGTACAATGAATTTTCTACGTTTGCAGTACCAGCAGACTTTCTATTTAAATTTTTACAAGACAACGCAACAGCTGAGAATTTCTTTCAACATTCAAAATAGAATATGGAAATAGCAAACAGTGCTGTAATACCGACCGGCCCCGGCTGCTAGACCACGTGACGTGTCTACCCCCTTAATGCATTTTTAATAAAATCATTTATTATACATTTTTAATTTTCTAGTTGTTAGTGTTCGTGGATTTACATTTCACAACTCAAACTTCTTTACAAATATCTTTATTGCTGTATGCAGTTTAGCAGCTTGCTTGAACCCTACAGTGCTAAAAGTTCGTAAAGAACGCGAGTGGTTGATTTTAAGTCGATTGGATTTGTGGTTATGGGTTATTATGTATTGGTGACTGGGTAATTGTTTCACCCCTTGGAGTTTTTTTTTCATAATTTTGTATTATCATCCAAACTACGCACCCCTGCAAAGTTTCAAGACAATTGGATGCTTGGAAGTGGATTAAAATTGAGTTTCCAGATTTGAATCAAACATACAAACAAACAGGGGATCGTACCCAGACAGCACACGACGTCTTATAGACGTCCATTTTAAGTCTGTTTTACGTCTGAATGTCCTGATTCGTGACAAAGACATCTTTAAGACGTCGTACGGACGTGTGAAAGACGTCTTTAAGATGACTTTAAGACATCCACAAGACGTCTTTAACACGCGCATAAGACATCTTAAAGACGTCTGTCAAAAGACATCTTAAAGACGTTTGTAAAAAGCCATCCGAATGACGTCCGTAAAAAGCAATCTTAAGGCAGGACCGGCGCAAGGATTTGCAAATTTTTGCACCATTTGCATGGAATATTAAACATATAGTAACACAATTATCGTACATTTGTTTCGTCAATTTTTCTTTATTACAATTATATGACAGTGTGTGAAATGAGTCTAGAGGTCGAATGATGATTAGGTTAGGTTGTAGAGCAGCACTTATGCTGAACCTCGCCTATTCACAATTATTGTTATATCGTAATTGTCATTGTCCCATAAAGACATTTAATAATAATATTCTGTAGAATATTTCGCTGTAATGCCCGTTTTTTATAATCAATTAATACAATATATATGTAATTAGAATTTGGAAGTATTTATAAGGAAGTGTGTTGGGTAGGTGCGAGTAACGATTGTTTCGTAAACGAAAAGTCCTGGGTTCGAGTCCTCTCGTCACCTTAAAATTTTTTTTCTGAACTTGGACCTGATAAAGACGTCTGTAAGACGTCTGAGAAAAAACATCTTAAAGATGTCTGTAAGACGTCTTAAAAACATCTTTAAGACGTCTTGATTCGTGACATAAGACGTGCCGAAGACTTGTATAAGACGTGAAAACGACGTTCACGGACGTCTTAAAGACGTCTTTAAGATGTCTCTCAGATGTCTGTGTGCTGTCTGGGTAGCTGATAAAATCGTTTAATGAGACAATCCAAAATATACGTATTGTTAGTACTGATCTGTAGTTTATATTGATAAATTTTTACAATCGTGGACTAACAATTCCGAAGAAAAGCATGTACAAAAGATTGAAATATACTTTTGTCCAAATTGATGTTTTAAAAAAATGATTACGTTATTAAATTTGTATTTAAACAACAGACAATTCTTGTTGATAAAAAAGATAATGTGATATATAGTTAGATAGAAAAGAAAGCGTCATATGTTTTTAGAAGAATTATAGCATTTATAGATTTCATTACGATCGGCGTGTTACACTTCGATGATGTACCTTATTCAAATTGTATGCTTTCAAATTGCACATTGATTATACAAAATATTACACCCTTCTACGTATAAATGGAAACTATTGATACGCAAATTAGTATTGTTTGATTGACATGTTTCCTAACTTCACTACCCAACCTCTCTATCCTTCATTACTGCTACCCTCCTTTACGTTCAGCGAAGCTCTTACGCTAGACACAGCTCTCGTGCCGTATTCCTTCAAGACTTCTCGATAGAAAGAGCTCTGGCAACAGCGCGGCAGAGGCGAAGAGAACAGAAAATGTGACAACTATGCGTAAAAAATTCGTCTACATAGAGTACCTGGAGATGTCACCCCTTTAGAAGTTCTTTTTATCGACCGCGGTAGTTTCATTGGCGTCCGCCTGTTTACAAGGGGCGCTTCGATCGATTCGGACCATAACAAAAATGAGACGGCCCCCTTACTTCCCAAGCCTGCTATAAGCCATTAGCATTCTTACTCTTTTACTGATATCATTTCCGGCGGTCATTGCATTGCGAACTCCTATGGTATTTCACATTGTTGTCTATTGCTAACGCTTATTACATTTCATGTTATTACTATCAAGAGACACAGAGTGTATCTATTACGCCATGACTAGCTATCAAGAACCCTGAGATTATCGAATCTCAATAACGGCCGATCCGATTTGTGACGAAGCGTCGTCACTGCCGCGAGACAGCGCGGCAACTACACGCACCGGCCGCGGGGCGGCTACGCTCTCGCGGGCGACGCGACGAATGCAAGTACATATGCACCGAATAGGCATAGAAATGTAATGCATACTTATGCCGCGGGGCGGCCCCGCGCGGCCCGCCGGTCTCGCAAGCGAAGATACACAGGTGCCAGTATAAGACGGGGCCGTCTGGCCGAATTAGCGGGCTCTCTTGAGAGTACTGTTCCGCTTCTCAAGCCAGTACCGCAGCAAACCGAGACCGCTCACGTTTTGAAATCCTGTATCCGAGGTGGCCAGTGTCGACCATAGTCACTACTGCGCCGTTACCCGCCTCCCTCCCGAATTGAAGCCGAGAATAACCCCTTGCGCTTTGACCTTCACCCGAATGATAACCCTGCGCCTACATAGGCCGGGGCTTATATTGTACCGGGCCTCTCTTGTATAACCCTCGACGTGGACGCGCCAGCATTGGCCATCCTAGAGCGGCTAACTGACTCCTTCCTACGATCCTGTAAACTCACGAGCGGAAACCGCCGCTGTCGCGAGCATATACCGAACCGACAAGAGAAGAAGTCAGAGCGATCCCGACGCTTACCGCATTGAAGGAAAAACGGCCAGAATGGAAGACCAGACACGAGGCATTGATTTTCCAACATGACAATGCTCGGCCACATGTTGCTCAACCGGTTAAAAACTATTTGGAAAATAACGGATGGGAAGTTCTGCCCCACCCGCCATATAGTCCAGACTTGGCGCCTACTGACTACCATTTGTTTCGGTCCATGCAGAATGCACTTTCCGGAATACGCTTGACTTCAGTGCAAGACATCAAAAATTGGCTCGATTCGTTCTTTGATTCAAAAGATGACCGTTTTTTTGGAATGGCATCCACAAATTGCCAGAAAGATGGGGAAATGTTGCAACTTCCGGTGGCCAATACTTTGAGTAACAGGATTGTACAAGATTTTCTTTAATAAACGCTTAAATATCCTAAAAAAAACCCGGTTTTTAAGTTATACACCCAATAATATATTGTTATTTAAAAAAAAAAACCGAGGGGATGAAAAAATTATGCAGTCATCAATAAGCACTACAAAATGTGTGAAATCCCCACAAAATTACCTTTTTTAAAAAAAGGTACAAAAAGAGCGCCAAGTATATAATCCCATAAAAAAGGATCCCATTTAAAAACATTGTCGTAAAATAATACCCATAAAAAAGAATCCCATTTAAACACATTGTCATAAATTAATACCCATCAAAAAGAATCCCTTTTAAAAACATTGTCGTAAATTAATAGCTTTACAAAACTAATGATATACACCAATTGCGCCAATTTTCGCAATGACTATTTATACAAATAAAAAAATTTATTAAATAAAATTAAGCAGATATATTTTTATACAAATAAATATTTTAATACGAATAAATATTTTATTCAAAATACATGGCGCTGCTCTTCGAATTGGTGTTGCTAAACTGAATAAATATGTCTGATTCAATAAATCTGACCTTCTTTTATTTATTAACCAAGACAATTAACATTGTCTTCATAGAGCAGCGAGCGCGGCCGCGAGATGGCCACGCGCCGAGCGGCGCTCTCGCTGGCGAAGTTGGCGCGGCGGCCAATATCGGCCAGCGCGACGGGCCCGTCAGGCAGAGTCTACCTCGAGCGCTACAGGCAAACGGCCAGAACTCTCCCAGCGAACTCTTGGCATCCAAGCTGTATCGTTGTGTATTTTTGAACTCCCCAACCTCCACGGCCCCTAGAGAAACGCGAGTTCGCCGATCTCTAGACGCAGGTCGATCTTAGGGTCAGACTTTGTCTGTCCCAGAGGACATCCTACAGTCTCCGTATCACCCGCGGGTTATACCCACTGGGCGAGCAGGCTTCCCGGTCACGGCATTTGGTGAAGATAACAGCCAAGGCACGAGAACGACCACCTCCCACTTCTACCTCTCGACCGCCGAAACGCTCCGAGCCCGCGAACGCGACCGCGACGCGCCACCCGTACTCCGCCGCGACCTTTCCGCGTACCGCCGCTAGAATAAGCCGTAGGATAAGCCGAAACGACACTGTTAGCCAGCACAGACCTGGCCGAGCGACCGTGTACTCTAGTCGTAATAAATACAGTTTGCCCAGTACACCTTGTTTCACTCTCTCGGCCACCTCAATACCCTTCCGACAAGTAACCTCCTCAGAACGAGGCTACATGGGTATTAATTTATGACAATGTTTTTAAATGAGATTCTTTTTGATGGGTATTAATTTACGACAATGTTTTTAAATGAGATCCTTTTTGATGGGATTATATACTTGGCGCTCTTTTTTGTACCTTTTTTTAAAAAAGGTAATTTTGTGGGGATATTACTAACACTGTTGCAAATAAATAAGGTGCCTCTAGTTTTACATAATGCTTTCTATTTATTACAATTATTATATTAATACTTCGTTCTCGTAGAAATCTTAATTATTATAAGCTAAGTGTATTGCAAACCGTTAGTGCAAATCGGCACTTCTTATAGTATTGACAAGTCTTACTTTTGTTTAGTTCTTATATGATCATATGCCTAGAGGTATTTCGCGATAATGTTAGCTGTCACAACTTATCTCATTGCACGAGCCAAATCCTCTTCACGTATCATATCATTGAATTATTCGGTATTATTATTTTAATTTTCGTACAGGTCACACAAGTCCCTAACATGTGAAGCTTGCTTCACGTATAACTTAGAGTGTGAAAGAAGAATACTGTCGATTAAACTCGCGAACGTACATGCTACAAATCTCTAGGTGTATGGAAGCTTGTGCTATCACACAGGATGGTATTTGGAATTGCCTACCTCTGCGTTTATGATCAGCTCAGTGTATAACAGCTATTAATTAAAACTCGATAGATTACACAACTTTTTGTACATGATTTGTTAAAGAATAACATACTATTGCAATCTGGAAGCTTGTGGGACTACCCACAAGCTGAAATGTCACAGGGGCAAGGCAAATAGTTTGCTTGCTTCATCCAATTCCTTGCAATAAAGTTCGCCGCGTAACGCAGACTGCGAACGAAACAAATCACGACAACCCACAGATATGCGCAGCCGCTAAATGGGTCTCCAAACGCTGATACATGTTGCAGTGAAACTTTGATACATGCTTCATGATACAGGTTTGATGAAACTGACATCTTGCTCACGCGTCAAGCCGACATTTCAGCTTGTGAGTAGTCCGACTTGTTTCCAGTTCGCAATAGTGATTGTGCCGTTCAAATCAAGAGTAAGGTCAACTTTCATAAAAATATACAAAATGCAAATGTCACTAATTTCAATTCATTTTTGCAAAATACTTTAACAGAGGCAGATGTTGTAGAAGAACCGTCGCTACCAAATTGTAATTATGATACAAAGTCTTACGACTACAAAGGTACTCAGTGGACAACAATTAATGAAATCCCTTGTATTCCATGGATATCAAAAGAGGTAAGAATTAATACATAATCGGCATCTGAACGTTTAACAATTGAAATAGTTACAAGTTGTTACAGTGGGTGTCATATTTCAGTTACAAGTTATTGTTTTTATCAACTAAAAGTATTTAAAATACAGAAGAAACAATGTTATAGAAAGTGAGATGGAAGTTCTATCACAAAATTTACAAATATATATTACAGCCCACACTAAATATGACTAACTATGACTCGTAAAACTGTTTGCTTTTGATGTATGCAGTTGTGTCGGGTTAAGGGTTGTTTTGAGCGGGTGCGTCGCTTGTTTTTTGGAGGACGTAAATTTCCGACGGCGCGACCGTCACTCTCTCTGCGTTGTCTTACAATCACAGTTCACTGGAGAAAATGTGATTAAAGGTTAAACTTGAATAAGTTGAGGCACCGCACACTAACATTAAGAATGTAAACTGTATTTAAAACTGAACTTTAACAAAGGTAGCTGTGGTAATTAACAAATGTGAGTCTGCACTGAGTTGTGTGAGTCCCTCCAAGTTACTCGTTAGGGTGTATCGAAAAAACCAAAAGTGGTTGTAGCGATTGAGCCTAGTGCGGAAAAGTTGTCGGTTGACATTACTAAAACATGTGTAAAATTTGAACTTAATCAGTTAGTATCTTCTGTTATGTCCACGGGCACAAATTTTGAAATTTTGCTGAAATAATTGAGAAATATCCAATTTATCGCCAGTAGTGTCACGCTAGTTCGCGTTGACATTGCTTCGGACACGACACCACCGCCACGTGGCGACCAGGCCGGGCGCTTCTCGCAGGTGGGATACAGCAGTAGATACATATAACAAACCCGGGCAACGCCGGTTTTTTTTAAGCGAGTACTTTAAGCCAATAAGAAATGTCAAAACCCTCAAAGTTTTTCCTTCGACAAACATCCCAAGGATTTTGGCAACAATCTTCCAACACATGAGGATGTTCTCAAATGTTGTGCCTATCAGAGACAATATGTTGGACAGAAGTCAAAAGGTAACAAGGAGCCTTCCTTTTCTGATATTGCAGCAAATGTTGCCGCACAGATTCTAGCGTTGTATGATAAAGCATCTATTCCAGCAGTAACTGAAAAACGTGTTATTGCCAAAATACACACTTATCACAAAAAAAAACATTTCCATGAGAAGTGATAATCGAAAGTATAATGAAAGTGTGAACATACGGGTCAAGATTGATACATTTAAAGAACACGCATGCAAGCTTTTCGATGTTGCTTCTTGCAAATGTGCAGACTTTGCACATTGCTCTTGCCCTAAACTGCAAAAGGTACCATTAAAAGAACGAGATTTTCTCTCTCATGAAAGAGGTGTTAGACGGATGGTTATTGGTTGTCCTGATCTTATTGAGACAGAAAAACTAAAAAAGCGGGCTGAACTCAAATGTTCATATCACCGTGAGGCCCCTACTTCAGGTGTTGCTTCTTCCCTTGCTCAATCACTGAAGTCCACAGAAGTGACTGATTCTGATTCTGATAACAACTTTCGACCTAATACAGCTCTTGCTGCAGATAGGTTTGGAGTTTCACGCAGAGCTGCAGCCGCTATTACCTCAAGTTTTGTCCAGGACATTGGCTTAGTTTCTAAGAGTGACAGTTCGCTTGTTACGGACAAGAGCAAAATAGCCAGAGAACGATTAAGGGTTCGTTCTGAACTGCAGATCGGAACACAGTCAGAGAGTACTATGCAAGTCAAGGGCCTATACTTTGACAGGCGGCATGACCAGACATCGTTCCAAGAGAAACGAAATAATAAATATTATCGCAAAACTATTGTCGAAGGCCGTTATTGTCTAATGAAGGAACCGGGTGCAAAGTATATTGGACACGTTACACCGAAATCTGGTGGTGCCAATGACATTGCGAATGCTATATTCGAGCACGTCTACACAAAGGTTCCGAGCGGCCCTAGTGAACTACTGCTTGTAGGCTCAGATGGAACTGCCGTAAACACTGGGATCAATGGCGGAGTAATTCGGAGCCTTGAATTGATGTGCGGTAAAGCTTTGCAATGGATAATTTGCTTATTTCACTTTAATGAACTTCCTTTCAGACACTTGTTTCAGAAAGTTGATGGTGGCACGACCTGGCCTAGTTCATACTCTGGTCCTGTTCGAAAAATGCTGCCTGATTGTGGGAAACGTGCAGTGGTTTCGTTTAAAAAAATTACTAATACCTGTGACTTGTCGATTGTTAATCTGGACACGCTGAGCAAGGTTCAGCAATACCTCTTTCATTGTGTCCAGACTTTAAAGTCAGGCATATGCACTCCTGATTTCGCAAATCGTGACCCTGTACGACTTAATATGTCTCGCTGGCTTACAATAGCCAATCGAATTCTGAGGTTATATATGTCACCTTCATCTGGTTTAAGGATACTTACTGCGTATGTAATAAAAGTTTCCGCTCCCTTCTAGTTTCGAATTAAAACTCAGCAGTCTATTAAGAGGGGAGGGGGGGGGGGGGGCTGGTGTAGCGGGTCGAAGAAATCGATTTATTTTTTGTTGCATAAATCAATAGCTAAACATCATGATAATATGCTCCCAAAGCAACAAAACGAAATTCGAAAAATTAAAGCGGATATAGCCGGTTTTGCTACGGAGCATCAGGTTCCGAGAAAACTTGAAATGTGTTTTTCTCGAAACGACAGTTTTACACTTTGCGGGCAATGTAACTCAAAAAATATTCAACCAATCGACTTGGCCTTGTACACGGATATTTGTGAACATTTTCTTCATAGCACTAAGTTATTAGTATAATGATATTGTTTAAATAAATAACTTTTTTTTTACACATTTAAGGCAAAATTTTGATGGAAAAAGTGAACTTTTTATTCAAGTGGCCGCCATTTGGTCAATTTTGCATCTTTTAAGTTATAAATTTGTTCGATCTGTGCGTACACTCATAAACTAAATGAAAATTGTTCGATTTTTGGTTTCACATGAAACCTAAAGACGCTACGTTGCCCGCAGTGCAACAATTGCGTCGCCAACGGACTGGGCATAAGACCTTATAACTTTGTTATTTGCCGCTCTTTTTTAATAAATTTTTTTTTTATCTACCTTAACCTGTTAGTGCAATATCCTGAAAGTTTCACAAAGATCGATTAAATACTTTCTTTAAAAAAAAATCCCGAAAAATGCCTCGATTTCCAGCTAGTGACACCAGGCTCCCCCCTTAAGGATGGCGGGAAACACATTTTCTCTTTCATAACGTCGATGAGATACTTGCCCAAAAAATATCTGGTGATCGTAGATCGTGTTATTTCAAGAAATGCGTTCTTTGCTGCTCCAGAGAATCTGCTGTTTTGTATGTTGGCAGACGAAAGAGCAGATATTCGTAAAACTGCCGTTAGAAAAATTATAGAGGCCAGAGCCACTGCAGTTGATTCTAGCCCTATACGCACGTTCTGTTCTATCTCATGTAACTTCTGATGACCTGCAGAGCTCACTAGGGAATCCTATACCAATTGAGTGGGATTACTATAAGTTCCCATCTCACACTTTGGCAATAGAGCGAACTGTAAAGCTAGTCATGGAGGCATCTTCAAAGGTATGTGGAGAAGTTGCAAGACATGGCTATATTCGAGCCACATTGGAGGCAAGAGCTGAACTCCCAGTATTCAATACAAAAGCAGATTTCATAAAAATACATAAGACATAATTTTTTAATTCTTCATATGTGGTTGGTTGGGTAATAGGTAGGGGGGTGGAACTCGAGGTTCAACCACCTTCACATGGTGAGTTCTGAGTCGTTTTCTAGCAACACTAAATGAAACGGAAGCGGGTGAAGAGTTGTAAAAAAAACACTGAATACTTTCTCGGCCCTGAGTAGGGAAATTTTTTCCCTGTAAGTTTCTCTTAACCTCAACCTTTCCCACATTCTTGGAGGCTGGCACAACATGAGATGGATATTTTGCGGCAGTTTGTCCTTATGAATCGTTTTGACACAAATATCGTTTTGGAATAACTTGCTTTTAGAAAGTTCTGTATTTCTCAATTATTTCGGTAAAGTTTTGATATTTTGAGTCTCTGGACAGAACAGAAGATATTAACTGATTAAGTTCAACTTTTACACATGTTTTACTAATGTCGATCCACAACTTTTCCGCACAAGGGTCAATCGTTACAACCACTTTTGGTTTTTTCGATACACCCTATTACTCGTGCGAAGTATAAATTTGGACTGATTTGCTACTTTCTTGCTGGCTTCAAGGCAAATTTGAAGATTCCTTTGTTGTGCCCTGCGAGGTGGCACGCAAGGCTGGTAAGGGAAATGGTGATGTCATAGGTACGGAGTGAATCAAAGATGGGAATCTACGGGGTGCACTACACGGTTATTTTCAGATGTTACTCTTTATTATAACCTTAACTTAACTAGACTGGGAATCACAAGTGTTAAGTCGCGTTAGCACGTCGAGTGTCAAGACCAGAATGTCCGTTAGCTGTGTTCGGTAGGTTTTTATAACCTGCTGGGCGTGGTACGCGTTACTAAGCCCGGTCGCGGCGATGCGCTTACATATTGCTGATTTGATAGATTTGGTCGCTTAGCGGCTCAGCTTGGAAACTTCTCGAACATAGCGAAATGTCATATGATATGTATAATATGTCAGGCGGCGCGTGTGCTTGGGCGTTTCCTGGGCACAACACCTTTTTGGGGTGGAGTTTTAGTAATGCAGTCGTAGGAAACGCTGTCTATTGGTGGAAATGATCTGGTTGTAGGTGGTAACGTACTATAGGAAAGGGAAATCCTGATCAAAGTGTTGGTGAATCCGTGAGATGGTTGTCACGAGGCCGTCTGTTTACTGTCACGGCGATCCTGGGAGCCTTGGCCCTGACTCGGGTGATCGCCTGCGTTTCCGATACAGTGAATTTATGAGTTCACAACGGTCCCAGGTCTAGGACGCGCGGACTAACAGACCAAGTGTCTGCCAGATGAAGTTTTGAAAATATGTATAAGGCGCCCTTGTACGTCCTTGATGGTCCAGCAACGAGCTAATGCTCAACAATGGTATAAAAGTCCAGTTCATATTTATTGACCGGTGAGTTCGTCTTCGCGAGCTTCGATCGAGGAGAAATCAGCCACCACCATCTAACGATCGTGGAATTGTCAGTTGGAGTTGCGTGGCCCTCGCAGGGTATAGTGGGGTAACGGGAACGCTGCACTACTCCGCCTGAACGAAGCCGTGTGGTTGTTGTTTATTCATGGCGTAATAGTAGTGTACGTTACGAAGCTATGCGTAGACCTATACGAGAAGAAGCTATCGTGGAAGAATCAATGTTTTGACCAATAAACGTACTAAATTTTTTCGGACCGAACGCACACCTATTCTGATGTGTGTATTTCTATGCTGACAGCCAGAGTTGGGCATTATTCGTATAAATCTCCAAGATTTATTCGTATAAATCTCCGAGATTTATTCGCGAATAACGAATAACGATTTTATTCGACGAAAAATTATTCGTTATTCACGAATAAATATGTACCGTTATTCGAGCCAAATTTATTCGGAGAAGAATTTATTCCTTATTCGACCTGCTTGAACGACGAATAAATGTGCGTGCGCTTTATCTCTTCGAGCTCGATCCACGTGCGCGAGTATATACAATGTATCAGTGAAGAGGTAGAGCGTACAAGAGTTGGGCATTATCTAGATAAAAAATGATTTAAATAATGATCGAATAAATGATACTTTTTCTTTATTCGTTATTTGAGGTTCGAATAACCGAAGTTATCTTTATTTGAAGAGCAACGAATATATAACTTTATTCGATGAATAAAGATAATTTTATTCGACGAATAAAGATAATTTTATTCGACGAATAAAGATAATTTCCTTGAACGAATAAAGATAATTTTTTCATTGGATGAGAATTTATTCGGTAATGGTATAGATAGAGGGCAACCTCACGGATTTTGAGGACTTTGAAATATGTTGTCAAGGACGTCATTCTGAACAACTTTTTTCTCTAAACTTTTTGGCGGTCGACCTTAGCTTCCGATATAATTGCAAAAATCTTTGGTAAATATTCACACTAGAGGAACCATCCCCAATTTCAATGGCCTTGAAATATGGTGCCAAGGACGTCATTTTCAACAACTTTTCTCTATATATGTTACTGTCGCCTAGCCGTAGATTTCGAGATATTTGCAAAAAAAAGTAGATAAATGTTGATTTTAGGGTCCTTTGAATCCACGGTGGACTCGAGGTTGTCGGTCGCCGGGGGGATTTGTTATAAATTTAGTCGTCTCACGGCGCGTCTCAAGTCAATTATTAAGAAAAAAATATTCTTTTAAGTGATCGGCTCGAGCGCCGTGAGACGGCCAAAGCTATAACAAATCCTCCCGGCGACCGACCACCTCGAATCCACCGTGGAATTGGTGAACTCGAACCTTTTAGTTTACCCGGTATATACTTTGCCTGCCGGTCACTGCGACGTATATATGCAGAAACAGCAGATAAGCGGTGGTCTCGTGTTGACGCATACGCTGCCGCATCATGCACGTACAGATCGGATTGAATGTAGTGGTAGCAACATAATTTTGCGAATATCTCGAAAACGAAGGTCGACCGCCAAAAAGATTAGAGGAAAAAGTTGTCCAGAATGACGTTCTTGACAACATATTTCAAGGTCCTCAAAATCCGCGAGGTTGCCCTCTATCTATACCATTACCATTTATTCAACGAACGAAGATAATGTATTCGATGAAAATTTATTCAACGAATAACGATAATTTTTTGTTGAGAGAATTTAAAAATCCCCCTGATTTGATCTCTGCCACGTGATTGGCTGAAGGACTGTTTAATGAGAACGCAGCTCTAAACGTCAGCCCGGCGTATTTCGAACCGATGCGGCACCTTTGCACTGTTTTTTGACCGCTAACGATCATGGTGAAGCGCTCGCCCGGCGACCGTTAGTTGAGCGAATAGCACCGCCGTGACAACACCGTACGATTTCGAACTGTTAAACTGCGCCCATTGCGCCCCCTTGTTCTTTACGGGGATTCGTCTATCGACGACGATTCGTTGCAGCATCGCGCCCACGCGCCCATTTGTACTCGTGTGTGTGAGATCAGTGTGAAGTCCACGTATTGTCTACTTGTGTTACGACGTCGCAAGGATTGCCGAGTGACGAATAAAGAAGCGTTGCGTCCATCAACTGTGTCTTGCCGCCCACCCTTCCATCCTTTCGAGTGCCCTATCGCCGGCATCTCTCTCAACTCCGCAATCGGCGGAAACATACCCTAAAATCGGAAAGAATTTATTTCTACACCTAATAATCACGAATAAATTAAATAAAACTCACCCATTCGGACATTTCTTTCCTTCCTTTTCGAAAACCTGTGTCACTGGGTCACTGTACCGATCCTGGTAATCGGTGGACGAAAAGATTTATGGTAGGGTAGCGCCCAGTGCTCAGCTGATCACAGGTATTCGCAGGACACCACCCGAAGGTAAGGGTCGCAACGTCAAGTACGTCCGGGTTAATGTACCGAATATTCGCTTCACTGCACTGATACTAACACTGATCACTTAATTTATTTTTCACGGAACGTGTTGTTCCTACGTTATAAAAATTGGTGGCCCCGAAAGGGGCCGATTACTGTTAATTGAGCAGTTGCTCAATGTGGCCACCCTCAGCGTCTATGCACGGTAGCATTTGCGTTCCCGTTGTTCCGCGCGTACACCCAGAACATCGCGTAATACTCTTCGGCTGAGTACATTTCTGGGACGAGATTACTAGCTGACTGACAGGATTTTTTCCCAAGCAACTTCCTCTACCCCCAAGTAGTTTCTCTGGTTCTATTATGAGTTTACCCCCACCAGGACAAGAGGCTTTAGGTAAAAAGAAGCCAGCACATTTTTGAAACACACGTGTTTTGCAAAAGTGCAACGAACGAACCATCCTACACTTTCACAAAAGCCCGCGCTCCGTCCTTCTACTGCCAATGTACCCATTGCTTCGAGATAGAAAACAGACACCACGTGTATCGGGTCGAAAGGGTCCGAAGGGAAGAGAAGCAGAAAGTCTTCGAGTTGCTATAAAGAAGAAAATGCATACCATTCCTGTTTTCCCTTTCCGATACCCTGAGTTCACGTCTGCTACGAGGCGGAACCAATTAAGTCATAAATTATCCGAACCTGTAGGAAACCATTCTCTACCGCCAACTGGCGGGACAATACGATCATAAACCGCGACCCTGGCGAAATGCTCTGGCTGATCAGCCTGATTAATTTTGGAGAACTAGAAATTACAGAGTATTATCCAGCATCAATACGTCTCGCGGAGAGACACAGGAAAAGAAGGGGTACTCCGCTGACTGCGCGTAGTCCCGCCCGCTTCGTCCTACCCTCAAATTAAAGACGGAGTATTTAAGACGGGTACTCGAATAAAACGAGCCGGATACCCGTCAAATTCGGGCGGTCCGAAAAATCCGAGTAGCTCGAATTTGTTTCGGGCGGCTTGAAAAATCCTGGTAGTCCGAATCGTTTCGGGCTGCCCGGAAGAATCGGATAGCCCTAATTGTTTCGGGCCGCTCGAAAGAAGGGAAAATCCGTACGCCTTGAATGTGGTTCAAACAGTGCGACTGCGTTGCGTCCAAGTCACCCGAAACAATTTCAGCTAGCCCCTTCTTTCGAGCGGCCCGAAACAATTCGGGCTATCCGATTCTTCCGGGCGGTTCGATTGGACCTAAACGATTCGGACTACCCGGATTTTTCAAGCCGCCCGAAACAAATTCGAGCTACTCGGATTTTTCGGACCGCCCGAATTTGACGGGTATCCGGCTCGGCTCGAAAACCGAGTCCCGGCTCGGTCCGAACTTCAAGCCGCCCGAATATTCGAATACCCTAACAGCTCTACTTCTCTCTCCCCCCTCCTATCGGATCGTCGCGGTTCGTCGCGATAATCGCGCTCTTGTAAGTCGGTTCCAAACCCACATTCTTGAAACACGTAAATACGCGGTTGCTCCGGCAGAGAAAGAGAAAGAGAGAGAAGCAGTGAAACGCTTAAGGGAAATTTTCTTACTCAAAAACTATAACACATTTCTCAAAAAATCTTTTTTCCCGTTAAGGATTGCATCTAGTACCGTGCATCGTAATTTTTTTATTTAAAAATATTTATCAATAACTAAGTTATTGTCCATCACTCGAAGGTTCTCTCAAATAAAAGGCTTCTGCGGTGACCAATATATTTAAAAAACCATTCAACCGATTTACTTCAAATTTTACAAGCTTACTGTAGGAACAATAAACTAGTCTTTGAACGAAGGATTTTTTTTCCGATGCTTAGTTTTCTTTTAATTGACGAAAATCAGGCACGATTTATGATAAAAATTGAAACTTTTACTTTAAACATCAGCCATTTTTTCCGAAATCAATATTTCGAAAAATCCTTCGTTCAAAGACTAGTTTATTGTTCTTATAGTAAGCTTGTAAAATTTGAAGTAAATCAGTTGAATGGTTTTTTAAATATTTTGGTCACCGCAGAAGCCTTTTATTTTAGGGAACCTTCGAGTGATGGACAATAACTTAGTTATTGATAAATATTTTTAAACAAAAAAATTACGATGCACGGTACTAGTTGCAATCTTTAACAGGAAAAAAGATTTTTTGAGAAATGTGTTATAGTTTTTGAGTAAGAAAATTTCCAAAGACCACCCTTTTTTAGGCCTCCTGACTGAGCATGCCCCCTTAAACGTACTCGATTGTAAAATAGCGCTCAGTGCTTGTGTTTTACACTTCCTTATAAAAAATTCGAAACGCATCGCGCGTTAAAGTGTTAGTGTTGGACACTTCTCTTAAAAACTGGAAATTTTATTGCAATCCTCACAAAACATAAAGGATTGAACGTTCAGCCCTTTCCTGAAATACAACTCTTGCAACTTAAGGCTGCCGTCTCAAGTTTGTTATGGTCCGAATCGATCGAAGCGTCCCCAGGAAACAAACGGAGCCTAATGAAACTACTGCAATCGATAAAAAGAATTTGTACAGCGATGACATGTTTAGGTACTTTGGGTAGACGAATTTTTTATGCTTAGTTGCCACATGTCCTGTACTCTCCGCCTCTGCCGCGCTGTTGCCACAGAGTTCTCTCTTTTCATCGAGAAATCATGAAGGAGCACAGCACGAGAGCTGCGTCTAGCGTCAGAGCCTCCCTGAACGTAGCAATAATGAAAAATAGAGAGGTCCGGAAGTGTAAGAAGGAAAGATGGAAAGATACCAAACATGACACATTTTGAACTATCATTATTAACGATATTACACATAAAATTTATTTGCAGAATTGAAAGCCCGTTTCGTTTAAAGTAGTCCGATTTAAATTATTTCCGGTCAATTTAATCGGCAGAATCACTTTCAATAATGAAACAATAATAATTAGCGTCTCAATATCCCTTCTAAACTTCGCAATTCTTATTATGTTCTCTCATTCTGTGTAATATTTATGCTTACTTATTTTTGGCGCATAGTTGCAAAATCTTCTGCTCTCTCTGTCTCTGCCGCGCTGTTGCCACAGAGTTCTCTCTTTCTATCGAGAAGTCTTGAAGGATATGGCACGAGAACTGCGTCTAGCGGCAGAGCTTCGTTGAACGTAACAGAGGATAGCAGTAATGAAAGGTAGAGAGGTTCGGGAGTGAAGTCAGGAAATATCTTTATTATACGTAGAAGGATAGGAATATTTACAATAATATTTTTTTTTTAAAAAAAAATGTGTTACCCGTGGGGGGCGTGAAACTGGCGACCTCACGCTTATTAGCCGAGACCGATACGCACTGGCCAATGGCCTCGCTATTCATTCGTAATTGCTTTTTATCAAAGAATATGTGATCTCGGCATTTTTTCAAAGTCGATTTTCCCGAATTTGGATGGGAAAAAGCATAAATAATTTCTGAAGCCAGTCCTGCAGGTCTCCTTGTAAGGCTGCTAAGTAGGTAATCCTCTTATTGCATCCGACCTGTATGCAGTGTGGATCTGTAACACAGTATTAATACTTAATTGTTGTTTTATAAGCGTACAAAATTTTCCGTAGAATTATAAGGTGTGAAACATTACCTGAAATATTTAACATTCCATTTGCCCTGGCATTACTGTCCCATACACCGTGTTCTCAGTAATTTTTTAAAAAGTCCATCTGTAAGAAATGATCGCAGACATTTTGGTAATTTGGGTATAAAAGTAAAAGTTTGTTTCAATATTTCGTCGAACATCATGCATACCTACGACGCCCGTATGTATCAGCCTGGCGCACTTTGACCAAACCGGATTCCGTCTGTCTGCTCCCGTGAACTTGGAAATGTGTCTGAAAAAATTAAAGGGTGAATTAAATTTATTATTTCTCTCGTCACTTTCTTGGGAAAAGTACGGCGGCGTCGACCGACTCGCGTGATCGTACGATCCCGCGAGGAAAAGTGCGACTGGCGACACTTGTGACCTCTGACACAGTCAGTGGCCCTGCACGTTGCAGTGCGGTGCGACGCCGGATTGATCTATCCTTTCTCTCGTCACTTTCTTGGGAAAGGTACGGCGGCGTCGATCGACTCACGTGATCTTATGATCACGCGAGGAAAAGTGCGACTGGCAACACTTGTGACCACTGACACAGTCAGTGGCCCTGCACGTTGCAGTGCGGTGCGACGCCGGATTGATCAAATTTATTATTTCCCTCGTCACTTTCTTGGGAAAAGTACGGCGGCGTCGACCGACTCACGTGATCGTACGATCCCGCGAGGAAAAGTGCGACTGGCGACACTTGTGACCTCTGACACAGTCAGTGGCCCTGCACGTTGCAGTGCGGTGCGACGCCGGATTGATCTATTCTTTCCCTTCACTTTCTTGGGAAAGGTACGGCGGCGTCGATCGACTCACGTGATCATAAGATCACGTGAGGAAAAGTGCGACTGGCAACACTTGTGACCATTGACACAGTCGGTGGTCCTGCACTTTACAGCGCGGTGCGACGCTAGACTGATGCAACAGTTTCACTATTTTTGGAGGGTGACCGTTTTCGGTTTTTCCAGCTTTTCGGTTTTTCTTTCATTCTTTCAGCTAATATAAATTGAGGCTCCCGAATAGGCATGCACCTATTGTGCCGACTATCTATTAATTCGGGTAACATGCATTCTAAATAAAATTGAACCAGTTTTGGCTCCATTTCTTTTTTCCAAAACGCATCATCTCTCTCTACTTTTATAGATTTCAGCCCCAAACGCAAAATATACAGTACTTTCTGTCAGTAATATGTAACTGACCCTGTACTTGATAATAATAGTGATGCGTTTTGTTCATTGAAATACCTGTTTTACGTGTGAACATGCTCTTGACAGCGCGTACTTTTTCCATAGCTTCTTCCGGCGTAAAGTTCTCCGCGGATTTGGGGCATTTCATTTCCAAAATACCCTCTTGACCGATGATTCCATCCGGTAAAGCTCCTAAGAAGGGGATGCAGCTGTCGATGAAAATTCCACATTCCGCAATATCTGTGCATTGCTTCTTCAATTCTTCGCGAGCAATTTTCTCGCATTCTTTCCCGTATTCCACCGCGGGTGCACTAAATAACCTCGGATACAATAATTGTTTTACTGCATTTGCGCAAAGCGTGTCAGATCGGCGACGGCACACTTTTCCAAAATTAGATGCTGTCAACAATTTGGACCTGTATTGCAACCATCTGCTGTTCTTTGCTTGTCCGATGGTTTGGTCTTCACTAGTGTTCGCGAAAGCGACACTATTTACGCCATCTCCCAGGCCTACCGGTAATTAGGCAATGGTAACGGCCCGCTGACTCATGTGGAGCGTCGATCACTGCCCCTTCCATCAACCTGCGATCGATGGAAGGGGGACTCTTCTTCCTTCCAGGAAATCGCTGCCGATTTCCTGGAATTCAGACGCTCTCTGCTAGTGACACGTACCTTTTGCTTACGCACATTGCTTGCGTTTAGTTCAATTATTTCTAGGCTTCGCGACTTTGCTTCGCCAGCGACAATTGCTTAGCTTGAGCTTATTAACTATTTCTAATCGCTACTTGTTTGTGTCAATAACTGTTAAACTTATTGTGCCTGACCTTGTAAATATACTCGAATTATAACTGTAACTTAAATCTACAAACTCTACAAAATATACGTTGTCGTGCTGTCCTAACTATTGGAAAATAAACTCTGTGCTTCGCTAATTGTGTAAGAGCTTCCGTGCACCGATCCGCTATTCTTTATTGTAACATTTTTTGGTCCTTCGAGCCGGATCCGGTGCCTGTGAAACAGTTCAAACGTTCGGTAGTGCCGTAACCGTCGCGTGTGAACTTCTTCCGCAAACAGTTTTTCTACTCGGGTGTGTCGTCCAACCGTCGCATGTGACCTCCACCTGCCAAACAATGAGCCGCCTTATTGAAAGTCTACGCGACCTTAACCGTCGAATCGCTGACGCGTTTGAAAATCGGCGAAAAGGGAGCAGATACTAAATCGTACGATGGAACGTCTGGCCTCCGGAGAGCGAGCAAGTGACCATTCCACTGCTGGGGCCGCTCGTTCTACGTCCTCGCTCCCGAAGATACCGTTACCTACCTTCGAAGGCAAACATAAAGACTGGCCGTCGTTCCAAGGGCTATTCCGATCCCTGGTGGTCCAGGATCAAACATTGACGGATGCCGAGCGTCTACATTACCTGCGCAACGCCCAGACTACCCCTCCGACTTTTGAGGAACTCAGGGCGTTTGTTAAAAACCGCATCACCACCATCGGAGCGTTGGAAGGGGGCAAAGCTTGCTGTATTGCCAAGACGAAAACACCTCCGACATTCGACGAGATGAAGGAGTTCCTCGAAGCACGAGCCGACACCGTGGACGCACTGGAGGAGAGCTGCCAGGGCACAGAGGGACGCCCTTCTCGACCAGCACACTCCGCATAACCGGCAACGCTTTTCGGGCCGTTCCTGTTCGCTGTTCGATGACATCCCGCGGCCGCTTCGTCCATTTGCTGGCTTCGAGGCGACCACTAGTCTGGAGCAGTGGGCCCACGGGATATTTGCCATCCCTCCAGGCCCACGGGATATCTGCCATCCCTTCAGGCCCGCTGCAAAGAGGACACGACCAATTAACAACTCATTTATGATATTAGTTTCTCGCATTAATAACGTTGTACATATGCTTACATGTATACCTTATTACCTGTTCAGATTAGCAGGGACACTCGAGGGGTCATCCCCAAACGTCAACATCACCGCTACCTTACCGCAACGATGACGTCCATGGCGCACACGCGATCACCACTGCTTCACGAACGCGTCATACGTCTCGTCTCCTGATCACCTAAGACGTGCCTTACTTAGGCGAAAGTTTCGGTCACAACCGCTAGCTCGATTGTGATTCCGTTTGTTACTGCTCGCGTGCGTTTGCCATCGCGAGATACTCCTTGCTACTGCTCGCGTGCGTTGCTGCCGCGAGATTCTCATTGCTGCTCGCGTGCGTTTGCTGCCGCGAGATAACTCTTTGCTGCTCGCGCCCGTTGCTTCCGCGAGATACGCTTTTGCTGCTCGCTCCCGTGGCTGCCGCGAGATTCTCATTGCTGCTCGCGCCCGTTGCTGCCGCGAGATACACATTGCCTCAACGCTGGGGTTGCGCGACGCCTCCACATGAGTTCAGCACGCCACTGCTACGCGAACAGACTATGCCATGTCCACGTTTATTGACCGGTACGTCGATTTTGGATTCAGATTCATCGGGCGATGAATCCCGGGGAGAATGTTCGCGAAAGCGACACTATTTACGCCATCTCCCAGGCCTACCGGTAATTAGGCAATGGTAACGGCCCGCTGACTCATGTGGAGCGTCGATCACTGCCCCTTCCATCAACCTGCGATCGATGGAAGGGGGACTCTTCTTCCTTCCAGGAAATCGCTGCCGATTTCCTGGAATTCAGACGCTCTCTGCTAGTGACACGTACCTTTTGCTTACGCACATTGCTTGCGTTTAGTTCAATTATTTCTAGGCTTCGCGACTTTGCTTCGCCAGCGACAATTGCTTCGCTTGAGCTTATTAACTATTTCTAATCGCTACTTGTTTGTGTCAATAACTGTTAAACTTATTGTGCCTGACCTTGTAAATATACTCGAATTATAACTGTAACTTAAATCTACAAACTCTACAAAATATACGTTGTCGTGCTGTCCTAACTATTGGAAAATAAACTCTGTGCTTCGCTAATTGTGTAAGAGCTTCCGTGCACTGATCCGCTATTCTTTATTGTAACAACTAGCATGTCTTTGCTCTTGCCAATCATTGAGCATTTGCATATGCTTTTCCCGCTCCAGTTCATACATTTCGGATGGCATGTCTGGCTTCTGTGCATTTGGTCCATAATCGGAATCTTTCTGCGAGGGAAATTGTTTGCGTACATATCGCGCAACCTTCGTTTCCTTCTGTTTTGCAGCTTTCTTTTCCTTTTCTTTCTTCTTCTTTTCTTCCATTTGGCACACAACCTCGGGCGTTTTCTTCTTCATTATCGCATTCAATCGCGAGTGCACTTGGTTAGTGTTGTACTCCACGACAACAGCAGCACATCTTCCTGTATACGATCCTCTCTCGGCGAAATTTTATCTTTTTCCGCCGATGTACTTGGCAATTATCGCGTTCAAACTTTCCACACCGTTATTATTGGTGTTATAGGGTAAGCTCTCCGCATGAGCTAATAGTGGACGAAGTATTTCTTTTACGTCCTGGTACACTCCAATTGTCATCAATTCTGGAACGATGTTTCTTTCATTCTCTTTATTCTTTCCATCGCAGAAATATTTTAGTTGTGCACAGTCTTTGTGTTCACCAAACACGTGGCTCGGAACATTCTCTATGTCGTCATACAAATTCTTCGTTTTCTCGTTGATTGATACATTCTGATCGTATCTAAACTTTGCGGCTTTTACGATGTCCGTGCGTATCCGGCGAATGCTACTTTCCACAGCTTGCCTCAATGGTCCAAGTGTAGTCTTCTTCACAATCGCTTTCATTTTTGTACAGAAGTTTCGTAACAGATGATTTGAGCATTTAATTTTTTTGACGCGAATCTGTCTCTTATATGGATCAGCATCAATAATCTTCTTATACACGCCGCTGTCACCACCAGCAATCAGAATAGAATAAACGAGCTCACGTTTTTCTGCGCTAGTGTTGAATCCTTCTACTATAGCATCGCTTTCCATAGCAGTCGATGCTCGATTTGCGCTCCAGTTATTGAAGCATACGTTTTTTGGGGGTTCTTTCTCGTTTTTCGCAGCAATCCAACAAATTCTGCAAACTTTATTTCGAACGCCGCAAAATAAAACCTTTTTCGTGTGATAACCATCTATCACGCTGACTCCAGACGCAGAATCGTAACATCCACTGCGGTACGATCTCTTCATCCAGCTTCCGTTGGCCACCACGGAGATGTGGGGATTCCTGATCCGGGAAGAACGTCGCCTCTTTCAATCGCCAAACGTTTTTCTTCTTCAGCCGCTGCTAACATCTCTTCTTCTGCAGCGGCAATTGCGGACTTGACGAATTCATCGTGATTCTTCACAAAGTGTCTCTTCGACATGCAACGTATGTTCATTCCCGCCAAAGTGTGTTCCAAGTGAGCATAGCTGCCTCCACATAAAATTGTTGCATTAACGGCACCCTGATTGCAATCCACTTCTTTGGCTTCATCCGTTTGATTGCAGATTTCATCTTTGTAATGGCATAAAGTGTACATTACGCCGAAGATGCTCTCGAGACCACGCCGTTTCACACCAGTTATTCGTAGGTGTTCAATGCCACAGTCTTCCCTATTTTTTGCATGCTTACTTATTTTTTGCAATTGAGCATGCACATTTGGGAAATTCATTATGTCGTTGCTATTTGGGAGACGCGATTGCTCTTGCGGCTCGTTCTTTGCAACTTTTTCTATAACGAAGTTTTCTTCTTCGTTACTTTGTATATCAAATTTTTCAAGCGCATCTTCAGTTTCTTCCGAACTGGCCGTATCAGTATCTTCATCAGATGGCAAGTACATTATCTCTTGATGCGTATGATTTCGTCCATCGGATGTTGATGGTTCCTCTACTATACGCTCCTCGGCTACTTCTTCTGGATGTTGTCCTACGGCAGTGTCGTCTACCGTTTTTGCCCTATCCTGTTTCTTCTGAAGGGTCAAAGGCCTTCTCTTTTCGCGATATACTTTCCATTTCGAAAATCTCCCTGCGGACGGACGTAAGTGTCGCGGACGAAACGGAGAATTATTGTCCATATCTTTTTTCACATCCTGCATATTCGCATTTAGAGTGTCACTCATTTTACACTAAACCAACAAACACAACACAAACACAATACAACACAACGCAACACAACTCAAAATCCTTCTACCCGTTATAAATAAACGTAAACGCGAACCGTGAACGTGAAACGTGAATCGAAAAATTCGTCTGTGGTGCGC